>OZ020530.1:15248588-25248588 GCA_963971445.1 Ornithomya chloropus | reverse complement strand
CACTTTCAGTTTCTGCATGCAAATCGCTTTTTAAAATGAACAAAATCTGGTCAGGAGCCACGCCCATAATAGAGAGAAATCTATTTATCTATCTGCCACTAAAATGTAGTTATTAAGATGAAATAAGATGAATATAATGCGTAACCATATACCTGCCGCGCCCACCGTTTTTCATGTAGATGTGGAGGGTATTTCAGATTTGGCCTAATTTAGTTTTCTTTATTGTTTTGGTGTAGATTTGGAATAATTTCAGAAAATTGATAATGAATTTAGAGTTGAATCACGAATCGTCCGTATGGTATCATTTATATATTCAAATTTGGAGTTATTATGTCCTCCACCTCAGTGATGAGGGTATACTAAGATTGTTCTACCGATTGCAACACTCAGAAGGAGGCGTCAGAGACCCTATAAAGTATATATATTCTTGATCAGAGTCAAAAACTGAGTCGATTTAGACATGTATGTCTGTGTGTCCGTCTGTTGTTGGCACTCTCACGGGCGTAAATTTTGAGATATTGAGCCTAAATTTGGTATAGGTACTTTTAGTTTTTGCACGCAGATCGCTATTTAAAATGGGAAAAATGATTAAGAGCCACGCCCACAATCGACAAAAAACTATTTATCTGCCACAAAAATTGAGCTATAAACTTGAAAGTTGGTATGTCTATCTATAAATATAAGCTTCATCGATATGCAAAAAATGGGCGAATTCGGATTACAGAAACGGCCACAATTAATAAAAATCTTTATATCTGCCACAAAAGTTGACTTATGAACTTGAAATTTGGTACGCGTATACATATTTATCCCATCTATGTGATCGCCAAAAATGAGTGTGGTCGAATAACAGACACGCCCACAATCGATATAAATCTATATATCTGCCACAAAAGTTGACCTACGAACTGAAAATTACATAGTTATCCCATTGATTGACGTGTCAAAAATGGGCGTGGTCAGATATAATACACGCCCACAATTTACAAAAAACCATATTCAACGTAAAAGTAGACTTGCTAATACCTAAGACATACACTATTAAGGGCGCAGTATATATATATTTACCACGCCCACCGTTGTGGAGGTGGAGGGTATTTAAGATTTGGCCTAAGGCAAATTTAGTTTTCTTACTTGTTTTGAAGTAAAACCGTAGTGTTATGATGTATTCTCGTTCGTATTTTGCTTTCAGACTTTATTGATATGATCTGAATGGTGCAAAAGCTCTGGAAATATCTTTGTAATGAAAGGCGCGTTTCTAATTTCACATCAACGCTGCAGTGCTTGGCATTTTTCATACGTACACTTATCTTTAGAACGTGATCTGAGGAGCAGTTATATATAATATTTGAAGATTAGATCTGCAAATACAACCGATGACTTACTAACATCTCTATTTGTCTATGTGTAGAGCTCGTGTTAAAGTTTAGTATTGTGTTTAGTGAATGCATTTTCGTTTTTTCGTTCCCGTTTACGTCGGCAGTGAGTAATCGAATGCCAGAGCAAGTTGAACAAATGCAAATGTTTCAAATTACAAGCAAAGAATGTAAATGAACTAAATCTTTCGTCGAGATGTACTAACCAGTCAGATGTGAGTAAAAATTTTCCTACAAACATGTTTGGTTTTAATAATGTTACTTCTGCTTGCCTTCACGGTGGCATGCTGTTTCGAAAACATGTTGCCCGAACATGAAATTGAATACAAAGTGATGTCTTGAAGGCTTCCCTTATTCGCGGCCTGCCTTGTTCATTAGATCAGATTTAATCGCACATCCATGCACACTCAATTGGTGGCTGTCTAATCATCATGACGTTTCTGCTTGCTGTTGACCATGTCAAGCAATTAATGTAAAGTGTCCAGAGAAGTCATATATTGTTGATGTGAAATTATGAACGATAAAACTTTGCATGCAAAAATGTCACCAGATTACATCCCGTTGCGTAATATTGTCTATAAATCACTGCATGTTTCACCAATAATTCCGGTTAATTTCTATGCCAGGAAAACCGCATCTTGGACGGAGATGACAATTTAAGCGACGATTTTCACGCCTGCCCATCATTAAACGCCAGCCCAATTCACGAAACGGGTTGTGCTCCTTTCTAGGATGCAGTT
This sequence comes from Ornithomya chloropus, assembly GCA_963971445.1. NCBI lineage: Eukaryota > Metazoa > Arthropoda > Insecta > Diptera > Hippoboscidae > Ornithomya > Ornithomya chloropus. Next base: position 25,246,472 of record OZ020530.1, on the reverse strand, counting down.
GAAGAATCATGGTGATCACGGCTACATCGTGTGTTAATGGCACGCTTCGTTTTATATACCATCGAAACAAAGTAATTAATAATGCAAAATATACAATTATAGCACAGTAGAGAGCACACAAACACACAAACAGAGACTGCATATACAAATGTCACCGGACTGGTTGGTTGTTCAAGTGTCTGTCTGGACTGTTTACAGCGAAATACACAGTTGGGTGTGGACGCGAATGCATACATCGTACGGTCCACGAAAGCGGTGGGGATCCTTTTGGAGAGCAGCAATGGTTTTGTTTCACCATTAATACACAGCTCGTGGTAACTGCCACCAAAGCCACTACCACAATATCAATTTCCATCAATTACAATGACAGACTTCTAGGTGTGAGGAGATGCACTAACGCCTATAAATACTTACCAGAGCTCGCTGTGCATTTGACACCGCAACATCATAAATGTATGATTTAAGTGCAATGTTGGAGAATTCCATTTTATTTATGACATATTTGCATGTATTCGGAGATATTTATTCCAAATGTGAAAAGAAAAAACACTGCTCCTAACCTTAATTTTAAACGGAGTACATTCCAACTGGAAAAATTAGACTAGAATCAACTTGTTTTTATTTTTATACCCTCCACATAAGATGGGGGGTATATTCAGTTTGTTAACCCGTTTGCAACACCCAGAAGGAGGCGTCAGACACCGTACAAACTACATATATAAGCTTAATCATCCTCAATATGTTCAATTTATCTGTTATCAAAATTGAGCTATTAAGTTAAAATTTGGTACACATATTAATAATTATACGAGCCAAAACTGGTTGTGTGGTTGTGGTTGTTGTTGAATAATGTAAACGCCAATTGACAAAAATCTACATAACTCTCACAAAAATTGACCTGTGACCGATAGTAAAACGGGGCAAAATTCATTTCAAAATAAAAAAAATTAAAATATTAAAATCGGTCAAGCTCGACCATAAAGGTCCCTACACCATTTGATTTATTATTCAATTTAATTTTTGTCTTTGAAAAATGAAATATTTTATTTTTTATACTTACTATTAACTATTCTTCACCAAATTTTGTAAAAAAAATCCACAATTATCAACCAATCGAGAGATTTTGAAAATGCGAATTCATTGCAAGTTTGAGCTTGATCGGACTACTGGGACGGCAGCTGTGATCATTTGAAATTAGGCTTGTAGCGAAAAGATGCACTTGAGACAGAGATTACTTTTTATGCCTAAAATCCACAATTCTCAATATATGACGATGAAACTTGGCACAACTATTTCGTTTACTATAATATTCAATTGAGACAAGATTCAGTTCAATCGGACGATGTTTACTGTTTTGCCATTGAATTTTCATTATAGACCGATTTTTTTTTTTATAAAAAAACGTTCTAAAAATGGTCTGATGACCCGATCAAATTTGGCACAGCTAGATATTAAGCCAATTAACTATTCTTAACCCATTTTAACTAAGAAATATAAAGAATTGTGAATTTTCGCCGTCATTATAACAGAATCTTATATGGGGAGGAGTTCTATCTAAAAGGACTTAATATATCCTTTGCAAGGTATTTAATGTTGACCCTGATATTTGAGGTGAAATGTAATGAACACAACTTTTAATTTTTCGAATTAAAGACTAAATTTGAATTCGTGCTAAATGGAGAGTTACGTCTACATAAAAATGGCGGTTGAAAGAAAGTACAATCGAATAAAAGCCGCCTCGTGTTTTGGTTAGATTGCACTATATAGGTACATCTATCCCTTAATCAGTTAAATGAAGTTTATAATCATCGTTCACAATGGCGGCCATTTGAGGTCAAGGTTTAGTCAATTCTATCCTTTTTTGTAAGTTTATCATTCGATGTTCAATCATGAGTCAACCCTCCAACACTCCTCATGTTTATACCACTTAATCTCAACTAATTGACAGATTTATAGAAGAATTAAGAATTAAGAATACAAACGCACACTCTCTCTGTGTTGAGCGGGCGCATTGCCAAAAAAAAAACGAAAAGAAAAAACAAATGTAAAAGATTTAAAAGATTTTGTATCGACTTTTGTATAAAAGACAAGATTGACGATTGACAGTCAACTGTCAAATGTCGCTCAAGTTATTTAACGCTATTGGATAAAAAAATAAAGAAACGGACGAGTGAGCAAGAAAGTGGAAGAAGAATGAAGCAGAAGAATGAAGAATGTATACAGCATTCGAAGTATGCGAATGTGTAGTACAAGTACATCTGTATGCATCTTATCTTAAAACTCTACTCCATACTACTCAACAAACTACTTAGTGTAATATTAAGAAGAGTGATATTGAGGAAGGGTGTAACACATTAGAAAGAATGAATAATTTGTAGTAATTTATGGGTACCTTAGAGCAAAGAAATGGAACATGCTGGTAATTAAAAGAAGCAGGGAAAGCGAGAAACGGGGAAACATTACATCATTTCATGAGAGGAGAACAAATTCACGATAGTGAATTGGTCATGTGCTTTTGTTGTTATTGTTGTTGTTGTTATTGTCGATGGCCGGAATTGGAATTCACACTTTTGTTCCGGGCGGTTAGACGCCTTACATTATCATCAGTTGTCCATTCATGTGAATGAACGGACGATTGATGACACAGTGTTTGCCCCTCTTTGTGTGCGGCCAAGAAATTCAGTTTGATTTCAATAATGTGCACATCTGTGTCAATTTCAACAGCTATTTACTATTTACAATTATAGCTTCAACCGTTCGCATCGGTCCGGAAGAGAACATTTATGAAACAATACAATGCACGGCAATAAAAGCAGTAAAGTATAAAAGTTATTATGAAGGTGAGCAAAAAGGGTTCGGCACCAAGCAAGCAGCAAACAAGTCAGTTCTGTTCAAAAGCAAAGCCATACCTACTATTCTGAAGCCGTCAACATTACAAACATGTGCCATATGAATGCAAATGCATCTGTAATCATGTTTATACAAAACTTCTTATACCTGATCGGAGCTACATAAGATGGGAGCAACCTAAGCTTGTCATCACGTTTACCCTCCACCATATGTTTGATATTTGATCAAAATGTCAGTCCGTCCGTTTGTCCGATATTGAGAATTGAAAATATTTATAAATATTTAGTGATGAAGTCGTTAGCTCATTCAAAGATGGGCTAAAAACGGGCGGAGTCGTATTCCACGCACGAATAATGCATGTTCACGTTCACGTCCACGTCCACAGTTTGTACATGATGTGGAGGGTATTTAAGAGTTGGCTGCAGCAAAATGTAGTTTATTTTTATATTTTTTACTTGTTAACACTAATGCTTGCAGTAGTTGTTGGCAATATTAGCTTTTGTAATATCTGTCTATATGTCAGTTGTTGACACTGTACGTTAACTGCACAAATTAATTTTAATGTTACCGGTGCCCAAAGTATCTATTTGGATGCGCTCAATAGGTATGAAGCGGAAGCATGGACACACCTTAACGTGCCAAAGGGTTAATCATCGGTAATCGTTGAAAGATCAATAGAATGTGTCGTCATAAAATGTGCCCACCCTTGCTAATATTGTCAAATATTGACTCTTAATTGGCGTCTAAGCGTTACGTACATTACGTACCACCAGATGGTCAATTTATGATCCTTGTTCATAACCTCTAACCGCCCAGACTGCAATTGATAACAGGTTCAACCTCTCCAGTCGCCAAGTATTAATTTTTCTTTTTTTTCAATTACATCATTACTACCTTCAATAGTAAATCTGAATAAATTCTTATTTCGAAACATATACGTATTGATGCACCATAAACTCATTAATATATGCAATTGATAACATTTGAATGCATTTGTAGAATATTGGAAATTATCAATTTACTTGCATGTAGGCAATAGGACCCTCGAACCAAGGGTTCGAATGTCATATATAGCTGTCACTGCCAATATCTTAATATTCACTGGGAGATTGCACGAAATTTTGTGCATTCTTTGGTTTTCATATGCTTCTATAGTTGAGCGGTCAGAAATCACTATAGTTCTGAACGAGTTTGTGTAAAAATAAATTGAAATGAAATGAAATGAAACGAAATTGTAACTTTATTGACTGTGCATGTTATTGTTGTGATATGTTTGAATCAAAATAAATCATGTTATCTGCTCATTAATCTCGCACTCAAATGACACTACACTAACACACGTATATGCACATTAACTTTAATCTCCTGAGAGAGGACAAGATTCCCTTCATTTAAACTTAATTTAATAAGTTTTGAATTTTTCCATAGAAGTCCCACACGCACACACACATACACGTACATACAGTGCCAATCCTCTGAATGAAAAGTAAGCGGAAAATTTCGATTTAATGGCGATTATCTCTGAGATATGTGATTTATTTAGCGTAACAATTTGTTAACATTGGTAGATGAGATGAGATGAGATGAGATGCTATTCATGTATGAGAAGGGTAACTGGGTGAAATTGTGCCCTTAACGTAACTAAGCGGTGGTACATACATCCTCTATGTTAGTCGTAAAGGGGTTGATTTCGCTTTTAACGACGTTGGGTTGCGGAAAATAATCTCGTATAGGTGATATTGTTCAACTGATGATTTTCAAATTTTGTTAACTAAAAGGCATTAATAAAGAGTTTGCCATTTGCTCGTAGCGTTCGTAATAACGATAACAACAGCAGTTAGCTACAATTATACGTTTTGATTAGGAGCATAATGCGATGTGTAAACGATACTGACGATGAATTGTCACCCTTCGCTTCGATTCTTCATTCACCCGCATTCAAAAAGCAAACGGGTAGATTCCATTGTGTGTACTCTCTACGTGTATCTAAAATGTGAATTATTTCCGAAAGCGTTGCTTTTTTCGTTACATTAAATACGTTATCTATGGTCTCATTATCATCGATGCTGTTACAGCTTTGTTTTGCCGCCACCTTCTATACATGTTAGCACATGAAGGTAAGGTGCGCAGCTTACTGAACGCAGTCAACTTGAAAATTAATTTTGTCACACTGGCTTTATGAGACGACGGATTGTTACAGGACTTGCACTGTTTGGATAGTAATGATCATCACAAATCACTATCACATCACTACCCAGCTAGATGTGGTGCATTCTAAGCGAGTGTTGCAAATTGGAAAGCTTACGCCCGAAAAATTGAAAAAATTCGTCAAGCTTTGGCTTTGTCGATTTATTTACGGAATACAAACATTTCATTCATTAGCATTAAGATTTATGATTGATTAGCACTTATTTCCTGTATGAGTACATACCGTATATATACACGAAAGTATCATTTAGATAGCTTTCTAACAGTCTTAACCACAATGGAAATACAAGTAGTTCCGCACAGTTCAACACCATAAGTCCAGATGGGTTTAATGATTGTAAAGCAGAACTTTTCTGTAAAAATTTGGTTAGAGCGTTAGAGGGGTTGTTAGAGGGCCACAGTCACATGGACACATTTTGCTGGATTGACTTTTATTTTTCACCTTTCAAGCCATTCTTGTGAAATATGGTTACAAAGTTATCATATTACAAAGCATGTAACGTCACTTCATTAGTTTGTTCATTGCTCTTGCTTACAGTTTTGATGGTAATTTCAATTTCTTTGTTAAATATCAACTATTTGAAAGACATGTTGGGATCACCGTAATAGACGCGGAGAGTAGAGGAGAGGAGAGGAGAAGGTAACAAAATTTGGAGTGAAATTCAAGCGATGACGTGTCAAAGTCTTCAAATGCATGTCAATTGTGTCAACGTGTAAGGTTTTCTGTTTATATTAAAACCTATGTACATGCAGTGGAATGTCGAACTGACAGCATATGAGTGGAGTTTGATGATGGTGGTGGTTGTGGTTGTGGTTGTGGTTGTGGTGGTGCAATATAATAAATCGAGATTGAAATCTAGGCTTTTTTCTTCTCAGTCACATGCCTGAATAGGGGAACGTCACATCACATCATCTTTTGGACAGTTTGACTTTTCCATCTAATGATTATACGGATTTAATTGTATTTGTATTTATTTCCAGTTATTGGTGTTGTTGTGGTATCAGATCAATTAGTAACATTGAGATTAGCTGCGTGATGTATAATTCTTTGTTTTTTGTTGATTTTAAAAGCGGGCAAAATAAAAAACACGTGAGGTAGATATTCCGTTGACGTTGATCTTTTTATGCATTTATTGAAAGGTGTCGTTTTGTGGATAGCACAAGGGATACGTAGGTTGCAGGAGGGGAAGAACGCGGAAATCTGCACTTGATGTCGTTCAGTAAGTAGAATCTTGTTACATGGCGGATTTTGCAGTTTCTGCGTATAACTCAGTATGAGGCATTGTCAAAGTGAGACTGTGTAAATATTCTATTCAGGGAGCTGAAGCCAACATCTTTTGAAAACACCCTTCCTCTCGACCCATCTGTACCGTCTTCTCTCTACAGAACGCAGAAATATCAAAATCATTTGGAATCATGGAATTAGTGTATGGAATAAATGCACACCGTGTGGCATGGTGTCAAATGGGAAACTACGACTTATTCGGAGAATCAACTTGTCATCTCTCCAGACAAGCATGATATTAATCCAAAATAATTGCGCTTGTCATAAGACGTATTTAATTCTTGCAAAAAACCGAACACACACAAACTGATCAGAATCTGAATATGTAAATGCTACAAGCCAATCTGTATACACACACACACACAAACATTTTTATATACAATATGCAGATTTGAACACACATATAAATAATTTAGCATAATTTCGCTGGATATCAAGCTCAACTCATGAGACAGAGTACAAAAGTATTTAAGACAAAAGCGGCAGAACAATCCAACAAATAACAACAAAATATTACAACAACGCGGTCTGGCAGCCAAACAACAAGACAACAAACAAGCTGGCAACACAGTAACACAAAGGCAGCCTGATGCGCATTCCAGAAGCCAAGATGAACAATCTGCCCCACGTTGATGTTCTGCACACACACACATACAGGTCCGTACTTCTATTTGCCACATATCATATACTCTTATACTGGTATGTGAAGGATCACTTTATGTATAGTTGTGGGGCAATCAGTAAACGGCTAATGATGTGTGCAGAAGGAACGAACGGTTCACTGCAGGTTGCACCGGTGACAGTCTCTCGTTCTTTCTCTTTCTTTCTCCCACCACGCTGAGCATCCACGAACAACGAAAATCATCCATCAGTGCCAGATTCATTGGAGGTATGAATCCATCACTATTGTTGACAATGCAGGCTGCCGGGTTGGTGTGCTGGCAGCCAGATACTTAATCAACAACTCAAACAGCAACTGTACTGCACGGTTGGAAAACGAACTGATGCTTTGTATATTATTGGTGATGGTCATTCGTGACTGTGACTGTAGTTATGCAAACAACGGATCATTCGTGCCTGTTACTGATTAAGTATCGGACAAAAGAGTTGAAGATGACGCAACCAAATGTGTGTTGTTGTACAGACACCCAACATTGATCTAATGCATATGATTCAATGCAACACACACAAACACATACACAAGTACTTATACGCTCACTTGTTAATGTATTGTATTTATGAACACAAACTAACGACAAATCAAATGAATGTGACTGTAAACGTTGCGGTCAATTGGTGAAACGAACTTTATATGGACGTGAATGCCCAAAGATGAATTGCCCACAATTACTCTATGCCTACCTATGTATGTGGAGGCTTCATACGCATACATAGCTGAGTGGACCACTATTAGTATATAGACCTCACTCGTTGCCATGAATCACCAGATAATCGCTATAAATTCAATTGATTTAAATTGACGTCTACAACCGCAACTTTGTCACAAATGCTTTAAAAATACAAAAAAAATAAGAAAAACAAAAAAAGGAATTCAATACACAACCGTTTTCCATGGTGACCTCTGCACGAAATATCCAGCTTTGAAACGACCATTGCATGAAAACAAGTGCACATGTTAGAGTCGGTCAAGTCCGACCATTTCATACCCCGCACCACTTAGTACCGCAAATTATGCTACAATTAGTTACATTAAGAGAGACGGACACGGTTAAATCGATTCAGATTTTGATTCTGAATCGATTCGTTTAATTGAATTGGTGGGTGAGACACTAGCCGTTTAAGAGTTACAAACATCCGCGCAAACTGAATGTACCCATTGTCACAAGTGGTGCAGGGTAAATCCACATCATCCACCCTGGTACTACGGAGTATTTCAGATTTTCGACAGAAATCAGTTCAAAGTTAAATCAACTGTAACCGACAAATTTATGAAATATTTTGGAAAAAATATTATATAATGGTAAAAATGTTTATTTTCAAATAACTAATAATTATATTTCCTTAAAATTGGCGGAAACTTGGTTTCGTAGTGAAATGTTTGTAGCTAGTAGCTCTCATCCGACTTTGCCCAAAATAAAAGGCTATTTGCGTACAGAAGCTACAAATGTCGGTAAAAAAGTTCAGCAAACGGAATAGCAAAATTACTTAGTAAACGCGCATCTAAAAATGGGGGCCATTACCCTCAATAATTAGTAAAAAAGAAAATTATTATTAGCGTTTTATGTATAGATTTTTAAAGTCGCGTATGGTGGCACGTCTATTAACATGATCACGTAGGTTCTTCGTTATTCGGCGAAACCCGCTACAAAAGAGAAAGTTTTAGATTCAAATTCCTCTCTCGCATTCTCTCCGTCTATCCCTAATTTTACCTGAAAATGCAAATGCCCAGAACGTCAATACTTATCATCAGATCGCCAAACCACGCAGCAAAACAATTTAAAATCGATTAATACTAACGATTTTTATCTCCAAGGAGAGACTTTCAATATTAAATGTATTTAGAGAAGCGGACTTTAACATACACATGCATAAACATACAGACACGCACGGTTTTATGAATGTACGATATATGGACATGGGTGTAAAATGTTCGTGCTTTAAAGACGTAATGAATGTTCAATACAACAGGTTGTTGAATATGTGTATATATATAATTAGTATAAGCTCCTAGCTTGGTAGTTGTGTTTATTTTAAAAATAAAGTTAAAGTTAAAGTTAAAGTTAAAGTTAAAGTTAAAGTACTGCTACACACACACACATATATATATATGTTTGCTGCGATATCGAAATATTATGTATCATTGAATGTTTTGGTTTCAGTGTCTCGCGAATGTGAAGATCGTTTACAAACCTGCGTGCACAATCATTAGGGTTTTCGGCGGCTTCACACAAAAGGTCTTTTCACCTTTTAACGCCAACATAGTCATTCAACGTAGCGTACACGCCTCCCAAGAAAAACACATGAAAAGCAAATTGCAAAGACGGCAGAGGAACTCTTTCTTTCCTCTTTGTAGGAAAATAAATGGAGAACATAGAGAAGACGAACGAACATGAAGGCGTGTATGCATGCTATCATCAAAGTGTTGTTTGTGGCGGTTAGGTCGCTCACATCACACGAAAAGAGGTGAGAAAATTTTTGATTAGCTTCCTCGGAGGCTGCCAGCCTTCGTGTGGTATACGTGTGTGTGTGTGTATGTGTATGTGTGTGTCTGTACCTTGCATCTTAAACGTGAATGGAAGTGCCACTGATGAAGAATGGTATTGTTGTTGTTGTTTACTTCATTCTTTGATTATTACGAACATCAGCAACAAAAACAACAGCACATACGCCGCAGGCACTTTTAGGAGGACGTGCTCCTATGCACCCCGTATTCACACTCAACATCAAACTAAAGTCTCTCAAAAGAAATTTTGATGCTGATATAACTATTAAGTTTGATGCCGGTAATTGATCCAACGTTATACGTTGCCGAAACACTTGTCATACAGACAGATGTTGAAATTGTATTCGAACATATGTACGATCGCATATAAGCACACATGCACGGTTATGCGTATGGGGGTATGTTTGAGTGTATGTTGTGTACACATATTGTACAATATCAAATCGCCCTAACAGAGGATATTATTATTGTATTAAAATGTATGTATGTTTGGCGGCAAAAAAGATGATTCTTTTACATTTTCGTTATTTTCGTCATGAAATCTCTGCTCTCGCTACTCCTCTACTGGCATTCGAATTTATATTTTTCTTCAATCATCAAAATATCTTGATATCTAGACGAGATACTGTTGTTGTTGGTGTTGGTGTTACACAGTTTGCATTTAAACACATTGCTTTACGTAATGACGTATAGTTCAGGTACTTGTGAAAAAGCTGGAGAGAAGCGAATGCATTCAAGTAAAAGTTTATTGCAGCTAATTAGGACCCACTCGGATCCCTTTGCGATACTACCCCTACAGTTTGAACTTTAGGGTAGATTTCACACATTACAAAGCCAATTACAAATTCGCTTTCGCTTATTGATATCTTTGCGATCGAGCGAGCACCCCGCTTGATGTAAAGCGTACACATATTACGATGCCCTCTAGAGATGATTTCAAGTACACATACTATATAGTAAAGTCAAACAACAAATATGGCTTTCAGTGCATTTTATCTTTCTTCGTTTCTGCTTTAAATTGAAGTCGGTACGTCCTTGCGCGGATGCCGCCTTATAATTATCTCTTAACTAAATTATCCATTCAACTGGCTGGCTGGCTGGTTTGCTCGTTGGCTCGTTGGCTCAATAGCTAGGTGGATGTCTGAAAAGCTAAACGTACGTTTCAATAGCAGTCATCGCAGACTTCAGAGGCACAGAAAGGGTGAATATTTTAGTAAGTAATATTTGAAAAACGGAAGCAACAACAACAGTAAAAACTCTTGATATAATTAATTGATCCGCAACAAAAATATCATTACAATAATAACAATAATAATAAATAACGGGAGATGTACACACACACACACACATGCATAGCGATGCATAATAAAACTATCACGTGGATATTGGTTTCAACAGAGAATTTCACCATCACTTGATATATCAGATTAAACAATAATATGAAATTGCGCTTTGCTGCATCCTAAAGTTCTTAAATATATTAGGTCAGCTATACCTCACACCGCAGCCATTGCCATCAAAATAATCTACAAATAATTTCAACTAATGTTATATTAAACCAAAAAGCTGCTTGTCGGGATACTACGAAAATTACCGTTGTGCGTGTGTGCAGCTACATAACAGTACTTAATGAAATGGTAGCGAAGGTCTAATAAAAACTCTCATTAACTTGGGATTGATGGCATGTTCTTAAGATTTTATTTAATTAATTTGCAGTGGGGAAGTGTAGTGTATGCATGTTGGTGTGTCATTGCCCAGACTTTGTAGTTACACGTCTAATTACAGGTTTCGAAACTAAAACCCATTGAAAATCCAATAGTGTCGTTGCTATAAAAGAAACTTCGATAAAATGATACTAATGCGTGTACGGGGTGGCAAGTGCACGCCTCCTCAATTTGTTACACAAAATATACGTACGTGAATATAGACAATGCGATTATGTGTACAAGAAAAATCACGTGAAGTGTTGTAGTCACGTGACTTTGCTATTATGGCTTTAGCATCCTTGACTGGTTACACTTTTAAGAGGGAGAAGCCACCGATGATGCATACAAACGTTAAATATTTTAAGGTTATGCGAAAATGAAGAGCCACGCTCTTAACGTGAAATGCACTGTATTTGAAAAGTGGTAACGAACATAGCTTGTTACCAAATTATGAAATGTTGTTTTTTGTTGAGTTTTTACACTTCAAGTCATTGGTATACTCAGATTTTTAAAACGTTTATAACACCCGGAAAAAAACGTCACAGACAGAAGCCTGACATCCATTTAACTGTGTCCGTCAGTCCTTGGAACACATCATTTTATAAATAGCGAGCAGAACAACGCGGATGGTGTAAGAATGAAGAAATTTGTACATTTTCGGCATTATTTACACTCAGAAGTAAAAAATTGTATTGGACATCCTATATCCACCCCTTTAGGTTTAGTAATCAGGTATCTACTGTTGCTGTTATATAATATGTTACCTCAAGCCAAATGTTGCTATTTGTTGCTACCATCATAATGATATCGCAGTTTATTGGTTTTGTTCAAACGTTTGTAAGTGACAGAAGGAGGCGAGCCACACTCCCAAAAGTATACATATACTTGATCAGCATCATATTCTTCGAGTTTGTTTAAAGTATGATCGACTGATGTGCACGAATATTGAGAAAGTTTCACATGTTAGTTTAGACTGTGCATTTTGATTCCAGTAAAGCACATTTCGATTCCAAAAAACGAAATTAGTCTATCTTTTGAACATTCCAATGGTGTATGAGTAAAGGAAATAGATCATATAATATAACGCATGGGTATGATGATGGTGAGTCCCCTTGATTTGGCGTACACCTAATATAGAGGGGCTAGTAAAAATGGCTTACTTGTTTTCAAGAACTTTTTCTATTGCTTGTATCTCCAGAGTTTTTAAACTAATACACTCACACACACACACAGTTCAATAGCGAATTGTTGATCATTGTAAATGTTTAGGTTAAGGTTTGTTGCCTTTAGAATGCTCAACTAAAGCTAAAATTTTGTAAAAACATGTCTTTGTTCTACACCCACAGCTTCAAGTCAAATATAGTATGTTATGACGCAGACGTAGTTAGATCGAGTCAGATTTTGGTTGCTAATCGAAATTATACGGTAAACTGATATGAATCTTCTCCCCCAAGTTTAATATTTAACATGGATCCATCTTGAGTATACTGTGTAGGTATTGTTTGTGTTTGTATCGCTTCTATGTGCAACACCCGCGACGCCAAAAACATGTGTTTCAAACATGGAATTGTCAAAAGTCGGTTGACAATTCATAAATTAAGTCGCTGTTTATAACGGCGCCAAACTCCCAAAAATATTTCAGAAACATTCACTCTTAACGAAATCATTAATACATTATGACAACACTAGGACACCCCATTACAGTGCTCTATATAAGCAGGGGTCCGCTTGTGTGGTCTGCACGTATATTTATAGAGATGCTTTTCTTTAATGCCAATGAGTCAAAGTACAATTTTCGCATGCACAATGTATTGGAACGGCCCCTCTGCCGGGTACGGTATTCTGTGTCACAAGTTGTTTCTTTTCTCACCTTATTGATTTTATGCGCGTGCATTCCTTAATACATATGGACTTTGATAGGGGTTGTGTCGCTCATTTAATTTGTACAAAACTACTTTTATTCACCGCAAGAGAGAAGGCATACCAAGTTTGTTATTCCGTTTGCAAGACTTAGAAGACCTAAATACGTCAGGGACGTGGCCAAGTATATAAGTGCACTTTTGATAAACGTTAAAGTTTAAATCGATCTAGATATGTATGCTTTTGACACTCTTACGGTCGTAAATTTTCTTATATTTTCTCAGCTGTAAGAGCAAATTGGTCAAGTTCCGCGATTCCAAAAATAGCGCGTTTCCATCATTCGACTCGAAACGCGTGATACTTTGTTTTTTTTTTTTTAGTTTTGTTTTTTACTAAAGAACCGAGAATGCCTTACGCTGACATTTCAACAAGATTACACATTCATTTCGCGGAATAAAAGAAACGTTTGCCACACATGCGATAAATGTGAATAAAAAGTGCAAATTCTTGGCATTCCTCTGCATTGTGCATACATAGGATTAAGCAACAAGAACAACGTGTGCGATTAAGAACACTAAAGCGATCCGAAAATTGTTTCGCTGATTAATACGAATATAATGCTGATGATAAGTCTCAAAAACCTTTTGACTACACTCAACAATAGACCAAGTGAAGCAGATCCACGCAGTGGATTCTTAATCCGAATTTCAAACATGTCTTTTTAAAAAGTGAAGCGGATAGAATTTTTTAGCGTTTTGTGGAGGAGAAGTTTAATGAATAGTTCAGTGCAAATATATCCTTCACATAAGCTGAGTGGCCTGGGAGAGGACACTAAAAAATATCACCCACTTCGCTTATTTTCATAAGAGGGATAACCAACGCACATCCAACATTTTCAAAAGTAATTTAACACAAGCTTGTCCCGTTCATCATATGTGATAATGTTTTTCAACCTATTGCCGTTTCACAACAAAACTTATAATGGAAGTTCATTTTACAGGATTTTCTCTTCATTTGAACAGACGACAGGAGACAGGAGGCAGGGTCGCAGCTACTCGAAGCAGAATTATTTCATTTTCCATCTGTTATCGATTGCCAACTTTGCCATTCACCACCACACAATAAATTCAGCCGCAGCATTGGCCCTGCGGGAAGATGAGAAATATGTATCGAGATTTTAAGAAACTTTATGTGTACGCACACACGCACACACACACACACTGCCACCCACTTCCCTGCTGTTGGCATCTTGAGACTTCACTCTTTCACCATTGCATGCCTTTCCTTGTTCATTGCATGCTCTTCTCTATGGTATGTTTTGCTTTGTCTCTATGCGCATAGAGACTTTTGCGTACTTGTCTCCTGAGAATGAAAGCCCGCCTTATTGCGTGCAAGTAACCAAAATGGCTGCTACCAACATCTATGTTGTTGCGGACTGGAATTTGAGTGAGTAACTGTTACAATTATCACATGTATGCACGTGTGTGCATGTGTGGTACGAACAATGCATGCATAATAGCACTCAATTCGATGTAAGGGTTTGCTTTGAGTAATTCTTTATTTTCTTTTATAGCCTTTTCTCTGTGTTTCAAATGTAAGCTTCATAAGTGAAGCGGATGTGAACATATATAAAATTAAATCAATTTAGATAATTCAGTCACAATGCTTCAAATGCGTCATCATCCTTAATAGTATATTATTTCTTAACGAAGGACTAAAGAAAATTTAACAGAATTATATTAAGATGGAAACTGAGAACATTTTATTGGTGCATAACAGTTCAAATCATCAATTAGATGAAAAGTGCCTGCGAATCGGGCGCTGAAGACCGGCAACGCAAAATGTTGGAACCGTATCCTTTAAAATGCAGATATTTGCGAGGGTGGATAGAAGTTTAACTAATGTATCCATTTCATGAAAAGTTTGAGAATTGAAAAAAATATACCAATCGAAGCTAAACTGAATGGTCTTCCAAAGGACAGATTTAATATCTACAATAAGTAGGCATGATATTTTCTTTTTACCATATTTTACAAATTTTACTTCATTTTCCTTATTTTGTGCGTACGTCCGTCAATTGAAGAATGCGGCTAGCTAATCTGGTATTCTAGCTTGTCCTGTCTTGATTATGTCTGACATGTGGATTGTCATATTGTCTTATTTTGAATAATAAATTATGATATAACGAAAGTATAATATATTGACAGTTCTCTGTAGTATCAGCGTTTATCTGTTTATCCACCTTCTTAAAATTCAAATCACACTTTAGTAGAAACAAGCATTCGTACGGAGTGCCGGAGACTGGTAACATCTCTAAGTCTGCTGGAGTAAAAGCAATTTTTCAAATACCACCAGAACTATAACTAAATGACATCAAATGAATGTTGGGGTGTGGATTAAAGCAACAGTTTACCAGTTAGTGTAAGAGTGTTCTTTGCCACCTCTACTTTCATAATAATTAAAGTTTTTCAATCATTAAGCAAAAAAACTATATTTTTTAATATATAGTATTTTTTATTGTTTGACCCTCGAATTTAATAATAATACTTGGTAATTCTTTATTTTACCTATTAGCTGAAGGGTATTGTGTTTATTTTCAAACATACGCAGACCCAGGCAGAGAGATATGTAAGGAAAAATCAACATCAATACATAAGGTCGACAGTATTCAAACATAAGCTAGGACTACTCTGTAAAGTGTAACTTTATAACAAACCAACCATAGTTTGGCAGGTAGTTAGATTCACTACATAGCATAAAAACGTAGCTTAATCTACAATTAGATAAAGTGTAGGTGTTAGGGTTGAGATGTTGGAGTGTGAACGATTGATATAGACCACTAGTGCATGAATTTGCACAAGGTGGATTTGGCTCAACTGGTAAAACACACCTGCTGATGAGAACTTGATGAGGAAAATTTCGAAACCGATTCAGGTTCAATCTTTCCAGTCGCCGAATGTTAATTTTTCACAATCTAATACATCACACCCTCAGCACACATGGTCAACGCTGGAGAAGAAATAATATTAATAATATTTTTTAGTGAAAATAAACCTAATCTTGGCGATGGGTATTTAAGATTTGGCCTAAGCCAATGTATTGTGTTGAAAAATGTGTGGAAAACTCGTTAGAACGTCACTCTTCATCTGTACGAGCATACGAGGCATTTACGATTTGACGCTCTAGTCAAAGATTGAAAACCGAAGCAAATGTAACTGCTGTGTAGTCCTAGTTTTCACAAGAGCCTTGAAATAGTACAACCAAGACTGACTGCACACTACACACGAATGGATGATTCATTGAAAACAATTGAAGCCTGCAAAGCACTTCAACACAATCAACCGTTTTCATCGACCACTTTGGTGAATGCAATTAGAAGAGGACTTGCTTTAATACGTACGTACATACCACACACATTCATATGGAAATACACCACTGGGAGTTCCAGTGTGCATATACAGTAGTTGTTCATGTTTTCCTTTGTACTACATCTACAATGTAAATTGAAACGAGACTTACTCACAAGCAACAATAATTGTGTGATGCCTGTGTAAGTGGTTTGTGTGCTTCCTGCAAGTTGTTTCGTTCTGCAACTAAGTAATCCGTAATCGTGTATGTACATTCACATAGTGAACGCCATGAATATTGATAATTCGCATGCTTAAGGATATAAACGGCGGACGTTCAGCCGTCAGTCTCACTATTTTCCGACTTGGTCTTCGACTCTACCCTCAATCAGTCATAAAAATAATTCGCACTTCAAACGTGTTTGAGGAAGTAAATAATTGCATGCAAAAAAAACCTCAACACACATATACGCGCACATCCATGTGTAGGCAAGGGTTGTAAGGAAGCGATGTTTGTATAGGATCTGTGCGCGCTCTACACGAATTACACATACTGCTTGCTTAGTTTACCCAAAGACAAGTGTAACTAAGTCAAACCATAAATTATACATATATATATATATATATATATATATAACACGCACGCACACACCTTCCTTAGGTGTGTGCACAAAAGTGTAGGTAGATGTGCTTCACGTGAGACAAGAATATCTGATTTACATTTGTATGGTGTGTACACATATGCTAAGCCACGTCTTCTTATTCCAAAAAAAAAAAAAAAAAAAGGCGAAAAGCTCTCGAAGCATTTTACTAGAACAACCACTCGGAAATGTAACCATTTTAACGTACTTATCGCTCCATTACAGTTGAACATCCATCCTTTCAGGTTACTGCACTGAAACGCAAACACGGAAAAAATGCTCATGTTTTCCTTTCTACCACCAACTTGATGAACACTTTGTTAGTTATGGCAAAGAACAATTAATGGAATAGTGCGCCAGAAACAACGGATAATGGGAAAATAGGACGTTGGAGAAAACATGATATAAAATGCCAAGTAATGAATTACATCTCCACACGGTGGCACACACATAGCCCTACAAAAATGTACCCATTTAAGTAAAGAACGAGTGTTTTCTCCAACAATTACGAGATTGAAATAAATTGTGCGTCAACTGAGTTGTTCACGTACTGTAAAGGTGAGTTAGAGCTCTGAAAGCCATCGAAATCGTCCACTTTGAAATACATTATCATAAGTATGCACTAGATTAAGGCTAAATTTTATTCAGTGGTATGAACAATCTTACATCAACAACAATCTCCACTCCAAATACCAACACTAGTACTTCCAGTAGGCGTGGCATGTATTAGATTATGTCCTGTATAGTTTTCCTATTACGCATCAACTAAGAAGTCGATTTTTTGTATGAATTATGGGCGTATATATTATACGATCACGCCTACTTTTTATACAAAAAACCAAGAATGCCTTCATATTATTTCAAATTTCAACTTCATTGGTATATTTTGTGGTTGACAATTATGGGCGTGGCATTTGGCCGATTTTAGTCAATGAAATAGATATGCCCTCTATCATAAGTGGCGCAAGGTATAATAAAAACTTATGAACAATACGATACTTAATTAGATCTTGTTCAACTGACAACTAATCAGTGAATATAATTTGTAAACTTTCATAAAGAAAGTTATTTTATTAACCCTGCTCTGTCGTCCCAATAATATAGATTTCATAAGGGAAAATTGCCATATGTTGCCAATTGCCCTTTCATGCCAAGGAAAATGAATAAAAACTTTTCATAGAGTCTTTCATTATGGTTCCTAAATGATTTTTAATTATCAGCTGTTATTGTTTGTTTTCATGTAATTGTTCCCCCAAACTCGAAATTCCTCAAGATTTTAATTCCCTTTTTCAACCCTTTCTCTCATATATATAATGTGTGGAATTGTTATAACTGTGCGACAATAGGGAAAGCAAGCAACAAAACTGTGTTTAGCTAAGGTCGAATCTTAAATATGGGCATGGCCGGTACTTAATTGCGCTAGTGTATATACCAACCAGTGCACTGAGTCTGAGTCTAACAATAATCTCGCTAAGCGTTAAATCGATTAAACTAAATTTTTCCAGTCGGATTTAGCCTAAATTGACAAAATCCATCCAGTCCCCTTTGGATGTTGCAAATGGAATGACAAACATAGTATACCGCCCATATTATGTGGAGGGTATAGGAATGCCAAACATTGGTTAAAGCCGCCTATTTTTTATCCTTTACTGCGCACAATCGTTGTTGCCATTAAACTTGGTAGCTTAGTAAAGAGGAAGCAGTAGGGCAAGCGTCGGGCTTTGAATTCAATTAAATATTTTCATTTATTTTTCTATTTACATTTTATATTACACATAAACACACACACACACATCAAAATGTTCACTACAATCTATTATATTCCATTCGTCAAATGACGCTCCTACACAGGTGACCTGGTAACCAGTCCAGTTACATCTTAATCACCCAACCACACATATTATATACATGTTGTTAGGTGTATAGGTATTGTACCATGTAACATAAACAGATTGTTTCTATACATTAATAATACAGTGCTTTACACGAAATTTAGGAACGAAACATTAATATAAGGACGCCACACATTAGCGTCTCCGTTAGAATACCGCTACATCACGTTTTCTTACCCTATACCATTTGTGGTCGAGGGTATACTCAATTTGTGCGGATGATTCATTTTTCCTACGCCCCCTCATATAACGCCATATTTTGGAAAAAGTCCTTATCATCAATGCAACGGCATCATTAACGCAAATCCACATATTTTTTACCAACATTTGGTGAAGAATCATTCATTAGCGTAATAATTGTCTGTGTGTCAAGTTAGGACCCAATCGGACCTTTCTTAGACCCATTTTTCACATAACACTTTTTCAAGAAAAAACCAGTGACTAGTGGTGGGTTAGAACCGACCATAATATTTTCACATGTCCAAATTTCAAATTTTAAATACCTATAAATACGAATATATTGTGACATGACGGCATTCTTCAGTTACATAAAATTTATTTATTGTTCATACATATATATGCGCTGCTTTCGTAATCGTACCATCATAATGTGTCAAAGCAATAAAAAATGTATGTATTATGTTTCATAATAATTATTGAGTTGTGATATGCGAACGATACACTACGTCCGAGTTAAGTTAAGCAGCTTGTTGGTTTATTGTGCTATAGCTTTATTGTATTCCTGCACATGAGCTGTTGTGAATGAAAGTGGTGCGAGTCCACATATGACGATTGAAATAGCTAAATGGGTGTTCCAAAGATGGACTTGCACAACGGCTCATACGCGTGTGCCTGATTGTAAACTATTGCACCAAGAAATTTACACGTTGGTAAAGGCTTCCTGTGAATTCATCACATTTTGTGGCATTTAATGCAAACACTTTCACTTTATTGTTGCATTTTGATAACAAATGGATATTTTCTCAAAGACAATTAAGTGTATGGGGGTACAAATGATTTGTTTTTGTATATTGTACGGGTTTACCAAGTTCAGAGGACTCTCAAGGTGTACAGAACATTGTGTGCAAAAGTTGCAAAATTTCGTTTTGGATAATAATGAGTTATGAATGATACATGAGAGTGCCAAAAATGAGACGGTGGTATGATAACAGAAACGCCCACAATCGCATAAAACGTCTACTCCACTTCAATGTGATGCAAAACGCGACCAGTGAAGTGCCTAGAGTTTAATGTGGTATACGTGCAGGGTATCCCAGGTTCGACCTAGGCCAAATATTACGTATTCTGACGTGTGTTAGATAAATGCACAGCTAATAACCAACTAAGGTGCCAACAATAATCCTGCATGCGTATATATTAACAGTTAACACATTTCCGCGCATACAAAAAATCTCACAGTTGTGCAAAACTTATTCGGACTGACCACATGTACGCAAGAATACACGTGAACTGAACAATTTGTTTGCATTGTTTAAATCAATTTGGTGGACTGTGAGCGTGAGGGGGAGGTGGCGGATGTTGGTGCTGATGCTGATGCGGTGGCACTTGGTACGGGCTGAATCGGTGAAACCGTTTGTTGCGTAAATCTGGCGAAGGTGAACCTGACGAGGATGGTGTGGTAGCTGGCGGAGGCGGAGGCGGTGGCGTGTGATTTGCAGTGGGCATCGTTACTATATTGGCGGTGGCCACTTGCGCTACGGTCGCTTGTTGATTGGCTAGGAAGCCAGCAGTTAGTTGGGGCCACTGCTGTTGCCAGAGGCCCAAATTAAAGACGTTCAGAGCAGCTACAGCTGGTTGGCGTTGGTATAAATGAGGCAGCAGCATCTCCGTGTATGGTGAACGCCCAAATATTTGCAGATGTTGACGTGCCTTCTCCAGCAAAGCCAATGAGGCAGCGTCAGCCTCTTGGGGTGATAGTTGCTGCATTAATGGATCGGGAAAGAAGCGTAGCGGTGAACGCAAATGCTGCTCAAACAAGTACGAGTCCATGGGATCTCTGGAAGTGTGAAGAGAAGTGAAAACACGATTATATGGCAGGTTATGGTCTATGGGCGAATATAAAAATATATCAACCAGTTGGATTAGTTGTTTGTTGTGTGTGTGTTTATTGGTTCGTGTATCATTCCGGTTTAACCGTAATTTGTGAAGCGATCGTTTCATTTTATTGTCCTTTGTGTGCATGTGCTGGCCCGATTGAACAGTGTTTTCATAAATAGCAATATTAACGGCAAAAAAGTGGCAGTGGCAGCATTAATGAGAGAATAAAGTGAAACAGAAAGAAAAAAAATTATAATAACGACAATAACAACAACAGCAACAACATTAAGCATTTACTCATTATTATCGTGTTTTCATGTACGAATCAGCTTCAAAGTTAAGCATGCCGACCTGTAATTTGCGCCACTTAAAACACTGCCGACGCCACCAACATCATCAACATACACACACACACACACATATTTAGTGTATAGTTTTGGTGCACGAACAACTGTAGCAACAACAATCATCGTTGCTCTTTCTGTTAAGTGTTTTAGGGTGCGTATGCTTTGTAGTCATGAGAGTCACAAATATATGTATGAATGTATGCATGTATGTGTGTAGGTATTATATAACAATAACATGTACGGGTATGCGAATGCATAATTTTCAGTGTAAAGTATTCCATTGCATTAAAACAAAGAGTGTTGAGAAAAAAGACGACAAACGAAAATGAAAAAATAAAAAAAATAAAAAAGCAGAAAAAAAAAATGATCCAGAATCCTTTTCGTGTTCTGTGGTCTGCTAGAGTGTTTATTGTTCTAACACATACGCAACATTTATGTGGTAGATGCCTTACACCTGCATTCTAGAGATGCCGTGCTCTGTGATGATGCCTCACAGTCTGCTAAGGTTTTGTGTATGCTTTATAAAAAAAGATAAAATGTGAACAATATCCAGGCGATAGAAAGACTAACTGACGGCCAAGCCAATCCGACGACCATCTGCACCTCTCCCCACACGTTTACTTATACACTTATACACTTACAGTCAGTTTTCTTGGCTGTCTACAGACATCTCCGTTTGTCCACATACACACGTGAGTTGTGCGTGCTTAAATTTTATTATGTTTAGCAATTTTGTTATGTTGTTGTTATTGTTGTCGAATGTGGAGAACAGTGAAGCCGACACAAGCAGAGAAGACAAAGAATAAAAAACAACAACAAATCGTGCACTTGTTGTTGTTGTTGCTGTTGTAAAAGAGCAATTTTAGTGGTATGTGAATTCTGATTTTTTTTTAGAGTAAATATATACCTACACGCATATATTTGGCAACATAGAGTGTACACGTATGCTTTCATATATATATTGCATTGCATGCATACGTACATATTGTGTGTGTGTGTGTGTGTGTGTATGTGTGCATATAAATGGTGAACATTCAACACTTTCGGCAGCCCATTATAACACCACCTAATTGCTGCTGAAATTATGTTTATTGCTGTTGAATGATCGCAAAGTGCTCTGATGATGTTGTTGTTTGTGGTGATGCGATGCGATGCGATGATGGGGTTGATATGGTAGCTGTAGTTAAAGTTAATATGGTTGTTATTGTTGTTGTTGTTGTTGTTGTTGTATATAAACAAAATTATTAGAAAAGTTTTAATTTAAATATCAGTCTGTCTGTCTGTCTGTCTGTCTGTCGATTATTCACGGCACCAATAACTGAAATTGAATGCAACGAAAGCACGAGAGTATGGGATCACTGAAATGAGTGTATACGCGAAGAGGATGGGCAATTAAAATGAGTGATAGCGCTTGACATGCACGCTAGCCAGAGCAAATAAACCAACATGTGTGTGTGTGTTTGTGTTTGATTTTAGGGAACTTCATGATCTCTCTCTCTTTCTCATTCACTCCTACTCACCTATCGAAATCGGTTAGGCGGGATGAATCGCGGAAACCTTTGGCAAAAGGATTCGAATCGATTTTCAGTTTGGTGATTAACTGATTCTGATAGGCGGTGACTGCTGTAAACACCGTTTCGGGAAATACGAACGTCTTGTGATCCAAGTCCTGCAGCTGCTTGGGCGTATTGGGTATTGTCTGGCCATGACTGAGACGCACCAAATGAATGCGCGGTTGATAACGATGCATGGAATTCAAGACGATCTAAAACACACATACGTACAATTATTTCATTAATCATTGTAATCGATGTGGAGCCGTTTTTACGTTGTTACATTTCCCTTAAGACCTCACCTGGCCACTCTTATCCATTTCATTGTTGGTCAGTTTGACCTTTTCAAAAGACACTACCTGCTTCCGTAAAGTGTCCACACTGATGGGGTTATCGGGGTGGGCATATAGTCTGGCCGGTGGAGGGGGATCCGCTTTACCAGCTACCAACCAAGATGAACGATGGTACGCGTAGCGGTACCGTCTTGAATCCATAGGCACAATATCAATTAAAACTACGTAACGATCGGGTGGCTGCACTTGCCGCAGGGGACCCGAAAAGCTAACTCGCACAGTAGGGAACATGCGCCTAAAAATTACAAAATAATATTTATCGCACAATTGCATTTCAACACGGTAAATTAGTTTGAAAAGTCACTACAGCAAATCTATGCTCCAGGGCTAAACAACAATCCTTCAGTTATTTTCATTACAAAATAAATTGAAAGGGTCATAGTCGGTAAAGCCCAACCTTTTAATACTCCAAATCCTCCACTTTCATTATTTATTATTTAATTTTTTAGCTTGTACCAATGACCTCGACCCGAGTAGAGAGCATAAAAAGGCGGCAATGTTTTTAGCAGTTCAAAAGGTGTAACAAATCAAACCGCCAAACTCAATATACCCTCTACCTCGACTACTTTAGAATTCAAATGTTATCCACTCTGAATAATTATTTTAGACTTATAGAACATTATGTAAAGAGTAGAATGGTGTACTGAGTCTAGTTTTCAGATTTTCTCTATCACCTCCACTTCTTGTTCTATTCACATTTGAAAAAGGGACAATATGGGCAATAATACTGTTCTTCGAGGTGTCGCATTTTAAAAACTATACAAGGTATAAACAAATGATTAGTGCCACGCCCAAAAGTCAAGCGTGTGCATAGTACCAGGCGCGCAGATTTACTTAGTAAGCCAATCTTGATTGAACATATATTTTAAAGTCTTATAACTTAGAAACGGCTGGATCGGTTTTGTTCAATTTTTTTATAAACTTGTAATATAAGTCAGCTTTCAAAAGAAGCATGTTAGGTGGGCGTGGCATTACCAATTGAGTTATTAAACAACATTTTGCTTAGGCCTAATGTTAAGTACCACATCCACATGTACAATAGTGGGCGTGGCAGATATATGATTACGCCCCCTAATAGATTATGTATTACGTATCAGCTTCAAAGTCGACTTTTACGCTGAGTATGGTTTTTTGTACATTATGGGCGCGTTTGTTATCCGATCACGCCTATTTTCAGCACATTTATTGATAAAGTATTTATAAGTAGTGTATCAAATTCCAACTTCATAGCTCAATTTTTGTGGCAGATAAATAAGTTGATGCATCAATTTCAAAATTAATGTTATAGATAGCAAAGCAATCAATCTACTATACAGCGACTTATTTGTTTTGGAATTACATTAATATTCAAGCTGGATCTAATTGGGAATACGCTCTACTTTTGTCTGCTTTTTTTCGAATTGTTTGCGTTTGCTGTTTTTTGATACCAACTATTAAATATTATAAGGTGCGTGCGTGTGTCACATTCATTTGAAGTTCGATCGCCAATTTAATGACATTTTTAGTGTTTTAAGTTCATATGCGATAATAGGCCCGTGGCATTGACGCTTCCTAAGATTTCTCACAACGACTTGTTTTGTTCTGTAGTTGCCACAATATGTAACACAAAAAAAAAAACGTACAAAAAATTAATATTGCAAAAATAATAATAAGGACGAAGTATAAATTGCAGGCTGACGGTTATAACTTATATTATACTGCTCTAACGTTTGCACACACATTTACACTCGTACCGGTAATTCAATTATTAGGGCCTCGGCCCTCAATACCAATTCAAAATTATTATCTAGCTTATATAAACATATTGTTTACTATCCAACTTGCCTTCTGATTTCGCTTTCTATTCGAAATGTTTATAACAGGGTGTGTTGTGACTACATTGAAGGGTGGTACAGATTCGGTGTGAAATTGTTGAAGTTTGGTTCATTTTCATTCTCATTTCATTATTGCGGAGGTTGTTCTTTTTTTTTTGTTATTTGTGTTTCCTTCATGATTATTAACAACTTTTTGCCGCATTTACAAATATCCTCTCTGCTGTCTCTGCTTAGTGTTTGGTGGGCTAGCTGGGCATACAATGCATACTAGTTTGTTATTGTTGTACTCGTACAACACGAACCAGTGTGTACAAGTATTAGAGCTGTTATTGTTTTTGCCATTTGTCCTGTAATTAGCGTCAGGTTTGCCGACCCCCAAGAAAAACAATATTATACTTTCTTGTTTTTTGTTTTTATTAGGCTTGGGTTAGTGTTCAGAAGTACAGTGCAATCTATAATATAGATTCTATACTGTGTAGTGCAATTCTAAGTGTAGTAGAATATTGTGGTGTGCGCTGCCGGGTGGTGTCGTGTCAGTTGGTGGGATAAGCTCTTGCATACGCAAACGCACTACACGCGCACAGCCACTACATTTCAGTTGTTAATGTTGTTGCTGCTTTTTTGAACTCCGTATATGCTTATTATCTATATATATATATATATATATATATATATGTACAGAGCCATGCACATACTAATATATTTTGTTTGTATGTTCTCATTCACACACACACACACGCACGCAGCGCTATACGCTCGTCTATTTGCAAATTTACGTATTTGTGCATGTAATACTTCAGCGCACATACGGGCATTTGGTGTTGTTGTGATATCGATCTATGTCAACACATCGTTTGCTTTGTTACGTTACGTTACGTTTGCTGTTATGATTTGAACAACTCGGCCGGTTTGCTTTGTTTCTCCCCCGATTTGTGCAAATCATACACGACAGTTTTTGATATTGTAGGTACATTTGTGCTTACCCTTTTGAAAGCATTTAGATGGCCTTATGGCGAGAAGAGTTTTATGTTATCAACTTTGCGACCTTTAAATGTGTGATAGAGCGTGACATTTACCTAATTACGCCTTCCATAGATTATGTATATTGTACGTATGAATATCCGCATTAGTATTATATTCCTTTCTTATCCGACCACGCCCATTTTTTGGCATTTTGATGAAGGATGTAATTATTATTATAAAGTATAGTAAAGTATATATTCTTGATCAGCATCAAAAACTGGATCGATCTAGTCGTGTATGTTATGGGAGTAAATTTTACGATATTGAGCTAAAATTTTGTACGCAGATCCTTATTTAAAATGGGCAAAATCGGTCAAGAGCCACGCCCACAAACGACAAGAATCTATTTATCTGTCACAAAAATTGAGCTATACACATGAACCTCCAGAGTTGTGACGTTCGGTTGAAAAGATATGTCATGAAATGGTGGCAACGATAAAAGTAACTGATCTAATCTGAACCCACAAATCATTTTTCCGAACAGCATTGTACGATTGAGTGCAACAATCTCGGCGTTGTTGGCCGCCTGGCCTCATGCTGCTGATACTTAATGTACATGCATGAAAGTGCAGTGCCACTGTAAACCAGTTGTGCGGTCTGTCATTAAAATTAAATATCACGTGGTCAACAATTTGGTTGCGCTCTTAGGCAAAAGGAAAATATTGCTTTGT
The DNA here is from genome assembly GCA_963971445.1 of Ornithomya chloropus. Classification (NCBI taxonomy): domain Eukaryota; kingdom Metazoa; phylum Arthropoda; class Insecta; order Diptera; family Hippoboscidae; genus Ornithomya; species Ornithomya chloropus. Next base: position 25,219,680 of record OZ020530.1, on the reverse strand, counting down.
ATTATATTCGTTTGTTTGTTGTCAGTTGTGTGTGTGTGTTTGCATTTCGCATGCAAAAGAGTGTCCGCATTTGTTCAATCCTCACTTCAAGTAATTGATGATGCTACGCTTAGCTGGACGCTCACAAGCTACGGCGTGCTCAATATTTGTCTACATTTGTTTATTTGTTTTGGCTGGTTAGTCAAACCACATGAGTATTCTAAGAATGTCCCAATCGCCGTGTATGGTTGGCAAACAAATGGCCCTCAATCGTTTATTCCGGTAGCCAGACAGGAAAATTGTAATTTTTATGGTTAAACGAGAAGATGAAATACAAACCATGAAATCCGTGTGAAAGAGGAAAAGAAATGGAAGTGGCATCAGCAAGAGCAAGAAATGCCGTCAAAGTCGTTTTAATGCGTTATCAAAAACAAACACTTATGCTAATTTAGTTGGGTGTAAGCTAATAAAACTAATTCGCTGGCATTTTTCGGCAGGCTGGGCCGCCAGCATTTACCCCGTATTCATGCACTCGTCCGAGAGCCAGACTTTAATTTCTTGCTTCTGTGTATGCGTGTGTGTGTGTCTGTGGCGAGCTAAATAAAATACTAGTTGTAAGCAATGGCACACATAGTCACACAAACCAGGAACATATATTGCAATGGTCGTCGACAAAACTCATTAAACACACACACAGCATACACACACCATGCCCAACATACCCGATCAAGATAGGTATGTAAACTCTGTAAACGATTGTGTGATATAGGAGTGGGAAAACGGTGGCGGTTCTCGACAATATAATAAAAATGCAAATGAACGACTGCTGTTTTGAATTGTACTGCACACACACACATTTACAGTCCAAATATATGATTTACGCTTCTTATTACAGTTATTGTTATTGTGAAATTCGTTACAGTTCCGCGTATCCAATTTATTCTAATTTCCACCGTTGACCAACCTGTCGGCCGAACTTCTGTTATAATTTACCACTACACGCACTTGTTCTTAAGCACACATGCCTAATATTACTTTTATTTGGGTTTGGTATGATTATTACACGTACGGTATGAGTAGGAACGTACACATGCAAACTAAAGAGGAGTTGTGTGAAATATTAAGAAAATATTCCACCATTTGAAACAATTTTAATAGAAAGTAATCATAAGTGGTTTTGGTGGAATAGTGCAAGAGGTGTGGAATATAACAACAACAACAACAACAACAGTATTAATCTTAAATATCTTTCACATCTACACAGATGTTGTTTATATATACAAATAGTGGGCATGGCAGGATTTTGTTTACGCCCTCTATAGCCAATGTATTATGAATTATCTAACAAGTCGGATTTTGTGCCACATAAGGTTTGATTGTAAACTGTGAAGGTGGCCAGTATGTACGATTTCGCCCATTTTTGGCACTTTGATGGAATGCGTTTTCAATTTCAATTTCATAGCTACATTTTTGTAACTGATAGATTGTTTTTATGTGGATTGTAGGCGTTCGTCTTAACTAATTGTACCTAAATGATGTGGGAGCCTGTGTGTAGTAATTGAAAAAGCCTGAACCACATCTGAGCTCAATATATCAGAATTTATAACAAAAAAACGTCACAGGGACGGACACCATTGTATCGATTTAAAAGTTTATCAATAATATAAACACTCTGGCGTCTTCTGCTGGGTGGACTTAATACCCTACACCACTTAGTAATAAATATACAGTTATTCAAGTAACCAAATTTATGCCACCATCCGCTAGTAATAAGTAATAAAATACAAATGCAAGTCAATGTTAAATAAAAATGACTTCGTGAATAAACTTCATAGGAGGAGAGGTTCTAAAAATTACAATAGTTCCACCTGATCCATAATTAGAGCACATAATTTTTAGGCTTTGTAAATGACAGCCATGCATTTTTATTAAACAATTATGAGAATTGCGAATTTTTGCCATATAATGGATAAATTTGGTAAAACACGTCACATATGAAAAGAGGTTCTAAGAATTATTTATTTTCACCCCGCAAAAACTTCCTTTTTATCGGGATGTTATATGGGAAGGGGTTCTAAAAATGGTTAAGTTCGATCCATGGATAAATCAGAAAGTGATTCCGAGTTATATGCGTTCCTTTAAACCCACCGCCGCTCAATACACAATTAAGATAACGTTAGGCAGTAAAAGATTGTTATATAAAAGAATATTTGAGGCTGCTACAATAATTGAAAAATTTCTTTAATAAACTAATTGTTTCCCTCCAACATGGGCTCAAATATCTGAACGAGTTTCTTAATATAATTTGTATTCACTTACCTTCCCGTTTTGGTTATTATCATTTCAGTGCCCAAATCATGAAATTTATCCCATAACTCCTTCGTCTCCAAGTGGCACTGTATGGGTAACAGATCCTCACAGTTGCACGATCCCACAATTTTGGGTGTTGACTGCAAAGAGGAGATACTTGTGAAAAATCGTTGTCTAATACAACTCAACGAGATTCGCTAACTTTTTGTTTTACCTTCGCTGGTTCCGGCGAGGAGCGTTCTTCGTCTACATTGGTAGGACTTCGGGAAGAAGCTCTCTCTCTGCGATTACTATTACCACTACCGCCACCTCCACCAGCACCACCACTACCACAGCTTGTGCTATTTGGATAAACATTATTACCGACGGCATTGTCGTTGTGATTGGGTCTGTGTTTTTGTTTACTGGTGGGAAGATGATAGTGATGATAATTTCGATGAAGACGTATAGCCAGCGCCGTCTCATTATCGCTGCATTCGACTACATCTACTTCAGCCTCATCATCACCATCAGGATACCGTTCCACAGATGAAGGACCTGCATAATATTTCGAGAAGGTGTAATGTTAACTGGGTTCAGCATGGTCCTGTACGTTGCCGTCAATATATTGTAATTATTGTATACCCTAACAATCCCCGTCTTTTTCTGGTATCCTATTATACACTTCACATAAGATTGGGTACACTAAGTTTTTCATTCTATTTGCAACACCCAGAAGTAGAAGTCGGAGACCCTACAAAGTATATATATTCTTGATCGGTATTAAAAACTGAATCGATCTAGACATGTATGTGTGTATCCGTGTGATTGTCTTTTATTGGCATTCTCACAGTTGTAAATTTTGAAATATTGAGCTGAAATTTTGAACAGACACTTATAGTTTCAGCATTCGGATCGCTATTTAAAGACACGCCCACAATCGACAAAAATCTATATATCTGCCACAAAAATTGGGCTTTGAACTTCGGTATGCATATCTAGAGTTATACAATTCATCAATTTGCCGAAAATGGGCTTGGTCGGATAATGAACACGCCCACAATTTAGAAAAAAACATACCTCGATTTTATTTTTTAAAATGTTGTAACAGCTTCATTTATATGGTTATATGGAAAAAATTCAAAAGTGGTAGTATTACTGGCAGGCACATGGATCCACTGATTATAAGGCTGAATGGCGACATTTTTAAGAACAATCGGTTGATTTTTAAACACAACAACAATTATTCATTTTTTTAAACATTTTTCATCGAACTTTTGATCACATTTTATAGCTGTTCTACAATGCCGATCAAGTAACGTGTGAATAATTTATAAAAACCTATATCAAATTAATTGCTTTAAGAACTCCTGAAGCTTGAAACTATAAGTGTAGGAATCTATCTCATAAATTTTAGTGAGTTTTTGGTGCATCAATATGTATATGTTTGGAAATGAATATTTTATACGGACATAAAGATTTAAAACAACTTGAAAAAGAGCTGAACAGATCCTGCTATAAACACAAGGTTTACAGAATATGAATGGTCAATTTTTTGTGTTTTTAAGTAGTTTTTCAAAATTGTACAATATTAAAACACCGCTTAACATGTGATTTATAAGCATTATTGCCAGACATACATTTCATTCTGGAGCCGAGATTTGGCCTTGGCGATCTCAAACTAGAAGTGTCTGTACAAAATGTCAGCTCTATATCTCAAAATTTACAACCATGAGAGTGCCAACAACACAAGGATACACGGACATACATGTTTAGATCACCTCAGTTTTTGATACTGATTAAGATTAACCATATTAAGATTACGTCCGTCTGACCGACAGACTTTAACAACTGGTCTTAATTAGGCAATTTTCAGAATCCCTCCCCAGAGAACGCCCTTATTTTGAAATAAGTCTTTATAAGACGCAAATTCACAATAGCTAATATTTTGTGAAAAAAGTTAACAATGAATAGTTGGTTGGCTTAATAGTTGACTATACCAAATTTGGACCCGATCGGATCATTTTTAGGAGTGGTCTAGGGTATTAAAACAATGTGAATTCATACAATACGCACACATATGCGCGCATCGGCGAATCAATACTTAATGAAAGTGAAATGGAAAGGACGCTAACACAAATCAATTATTAATAATCAGTATTAGGTGAGGTTAATGAGAAGCTAATAAGTACATTACACTACTCACTCAAACTTCTCTCGGATGGTTCGCGGCTTGAGGCATTGCCGCCTCTTGCCATAATTGCCGCTATTGAGAAATCCGTGGCGCCTCCGATGCAGGGACTGTTACTATTGCCACTGCTGTTGTGATAATTGGTGTAAGGTTGGGCTTGATGGTGATATGGTGTTAAAGTCCTTGCGGTTGTTAGGATTAGTGCTTGTCTTCTGGCTAAATCTGACACTTGACTTGGTAGCAAGGATGAAGTTATGGCTGCCGCTGCAGCTGCTGCCGCAATCGCTGCTGTTGTAGCCGTCGTTGTTGTTGCTGTTGTTGTTGTTATTATTTTTGGGTGTACATTATAGTCCCCAATGTTGTTGTTGTTATTATTATTATTATTGTTATAAGTGTAGATCGTTTCGCTTTGTCGTTGCACTAACGGTATTTGCTGTGCAGTGGGAGTGGGAGTGGGAATGGGAGTATTATTGTTATTTCTCAATTGTTGTTGTTTAAGTGATTGTTGCTGCTGTTGGGTTGGATTATTATTTAAGAGCATTTTATCCCACTTGAGTTCTCAATCACTTGTTTTTGCTGTTAATTTAATTTAATTTAATTCAATTAATTAATAAAAATAAATGCATCTTGCGGGAATTTAGCGTTGATTTTCATTTTCAATCACTTCATTTAAAGGTGTCGTGTTATTTGGTCCATATATACATAACACCGTGTAGCATAATTATATTCAACATATTGTTGTTGTTGGTGTTGTTTTTGTTGTTTCCTTTATTTTATGGAGAGAATCACAAAAATTAACACCAAAATTTCATCCCAATTGCAAATAAACAAAATCACAAAATCGCGCACGCCGGCTTACATTTCACTAATTAATTTTCAAATAGACACATCGCACGCTGTTAATATTTATTAAATACAAAATTTAACATTTAAAATTTAAAATGAAAATTTATTTTTTAGAACATTTCCGCTTTATTTCACAATAACCGTTCTAGTGTTGTGCTGACCAGCGAATGAAATTGCAAAGCGGCGGCCGTTGGCAATTTCTATTTTCTTTACGATAGACGGTGGCCAACTACTACGTTAAAACATTGGTTTTTATTTAGTGCGTGCATCCTAACAATTGTTGCCAGCTGCTGGCGTACTAATGTTGAGATGGCTCGTGATTAGCAGCAACAACCAAGTATTGCCAGCGACCAACTACCAGTCAGCTGATCTTTGGATCAATTGGAGTGAACTTGCTTCAATGGGAATTTGAATGCGTTTGTGACAATTGCCTGCCTGACATTCGCACTCACTGCATTGCATTGCATGGCATTGGGTTGCCTGCCTTGCGTCACGTTACGTAGTTATGTTTGCACAGAAGAAGAAATCTATTCGTCTTTCAACACATTTTATACTATTATACTAAAAACATAAACGCGTTGTTTTTGTGTTCATTTGTATGCGGAATGTGCAACACACTCGCGTGTGTTTTTGCGTTTAGTTTACATCTAACGTACTTATTGGGAAGTGTAGTTAGTCCGTTGTTGAAGCGGTTGTATGTGAGCGCCTTCAAAGTCTTATGAACTAACAGGCAACAAGATTGGGGCCTATTTAATCCGGTTAAAGTACGTTGTAAGTAAGTGGTACGAATAGCTGCATGCTGCTGACCGTAGCAGTGCGAGCAAGAGAGCGTGCGCTTGAGGAGTGATGGGGCGGCAATGTGTGGAAAGAAGCAAAAGCTCAAACTCAATGCGAGCACATACTGCTCTATGCATTCATTTATTCATTCATTCATTCATTTTTACGGACAAGCACACCACACACAAGCACACAACTCACGACTATTTGTGTACAATATTTATTGAACGGTGTTTGTGCCCCACGACTCTACGGTTTGTCGTAAACAACAATGATCATGACAACTACAGCGACAACGACCATAATGACGATTAAGTTCAGAGGGATGCAAGCCATTGACTGCCATTGTTAGCGAATGATAAACGGTTTCTTTATTACATACACACACACACACACACACACACACACACACACACAAAAGTTTACAAGTTTGTGAAAGGCACACAGAGAGACGAACAAAATAAAATTGTTTGATTGAACCTCGTAGTAATTGAAATTGTGGGTATTACCTAACCCACAACACCTAGACCGTGGAGCGAGATGGATAGCTATCAGAGCGTAAGAGTAGAACTCAAAAATGTTGGTAGAGGCCGTTTAAGTCGTCTGGAGTGAGAGAATACGTTATATACAATTTCAGTTCCCTCTCTCTTTTTCTCTTTCTCTACCTCTCTCGCTCAGCCACATTCATGATATCAACTCCAGTGTTGAGTGGTTTTGTTGTTGCTGGCACTTCCAATTCGCAATCCATTGCTTCAGGTAGGTGTGTCTCGCTCTTTACCGACAGGAAGCATCTAGTTGTCTCACTTTCCAAGCGAATTATTCAATTTCAGTTTTTTCTCTTGCATTTTTTTTATCATATATTATTTTTTATCACATTTTTCTTAGGTGTTCTGTTACTTCTGCAATGCCTTAGGAGAAGAGGACTTGTTTTATGCGCACCACGTATCCTAAATTCGTCATTTTGTTTTGTTCTTGACAAGTGTTGGTGGTGTTGGCGTTGGGGCTGGTGCTGGTAATGGTAATGGTTTTAGTTGAGGGCGGTAGGAGCAGTAGGAGGGAGTGTTTGTTAGTATTTCATTACCACAGCATTCCCAGGAATGAAGACACATACGCACATACACATGTCGCGTACAATTTCCACCTCGTTCCAGCACATCTAATAAAAGCACTTTAATTGGAGATGCTTATGCATTGTGTGTGTAGATGTTTATATGAACAAGAGCATCATTACAAAATTTTCAATGGCAGGTATTAAGGAAGACACTGATGTTGACTCTATAAGCAAATTATAAAAAAATCCAAACAAAAAAATCCCTGTTAGATTTTTCCGACTGAATTTTTAAAATCAACAAGAAAATGGACCTCAGCTCAGTTTCAAAAGGACCCATTCCAACATATTTTCTATTTATGTGAAAAAAGAATATCATTCATACCTGTAATGAGAGGCGTTCAAGAGATCGCAGTCTTACTCGTACTTCTCTACGAAGTGAAATATTGTTTAAATTTCATAACTTTTTTAACTCGTTGGACAGAACGTTTATTCGAAATATCAAAAGAAAGCAACGTTCGCCTTTCCGAAGAGGTGCATGAAATACTTCACTCCAGCCAAATATCCGAACCATCCACCAAAAGTTCAGGTGGTCATAGGTAACGACAGTGTCTCTAACTCTCCTGAAACTCTTACTTGCGTATCTTTCGATATTTCCGGAGCAAGTGTTCTACAGAAATTAAAGAGATCCTCAGGCATTCTTCCATTTGCAGCGGAAGCGGCTGAATACTGCATTATGCACTACGTAAACATGTCAGGGTCATAACCGCAGTGGCTGGTGGTTTCAGAAAGATCAAAAAAAATATTTTTGAACAGCATCAAATTATGAATTAAAACGGGGATGGCCGCTGATATGCATTTCTAGTTATTACAAATGTGTTAATAAAGAATGTGTTCTATGGTAGGGAAATTTGGAAATAATCAAGTTCCCAATAATGCACAGACCTTCAATCGGGCCAATCCATGTCCTTGTACCAAATTTCATCGAAATATGTCTAAACATACGACCTATAGCTTGCGCAGAAATTTACATGGATAGGCAGACGGACATGGTCAAATCAATTGAGATTTTGATTCTGAATCGATGGGAGAATTGAAGGTGGGCGTTACAAACATCCACAAAAACTTAATATACCCTCTTGGTGTAGGGTATAAATATCGCAGTTATGAACAATACGGTTCAAACAGACCAACTGCGTGGCCAAGTCAATCCGTCCTATATAGTGTATATTAATTAATGTAAAATTCCACATACCAAATACCCATCTGAAATATTGCAAATAATTAATCAGAAACGTTAGAGAGATGTTAAGCGAAGAGGAGTATTCAAAACGCCAACCGTAGGTAAAAACAAACAACAGACATACCGCGACCAAGGGGTCTGTGCACTGTATACATAAAACTGTCAACTATATTGACAGAATCATGAATGTTGCAAAGAAAGAGAAGAGGAAAAGAGACAGCAATATTGATTGCTGTCGACAACGAATTTAATGAAACAGCTTCCAACGGCACACACACGCACGCACAAAACATTATCAACGCCACCATCATTGTTGTCATTCTTTTCAGCTTAACATTGTTCCTTACTTACCTATGACCTTAAGACCTCAGAAAAAGATTGTTCGAACGTGTCCGCAATGGTGTATAAGCATTATTCTGTCTCTTCATTCTTTTTATTCTTATTGAGTTTCGATTTATCGGATGCAAATGAATCAAACCCGTTTTACGCGCATACATACACTTTTGTACACTTTTGTATGCGCAACATATAAAAAACAATTTCCCTTGTTTCGTTTCTACTTTCATATTACCGAACAAAGAAAGCGATAAATAGCGAACTTCACGTAACCGAATATTATCGCAGGATGAAGGGCAAAAGCGAAAAACCTAAATATGAAAAAAAAAAAATTTAAAACCATAATTATTTATATTCCTTCAAATAATAAAGGAAAAATACACATCACACCCATTTATATATATATATATTGTATGTGTGTATAAGGGGTATCAAGTAAGAAAGCCAAATTTGGCTTTGGCCAAATCTTAAATACCCTACACATCTATGTACAAAAAGTGGGCATGACAGATAAATATGTCTTCTAATGGTACGGTTTTTTGTAAATTGTGAGCGTGTCTGTAATCCGACCACGCCCATTTTTGGCAAATCAATGGATGGAATAATTATAGATATGCATACGAAATTTAAAGTTGATAGGTGAGTTTTTGTGGCAGATATATATATTTTTGTCGAATGTGGGCATGGCTTTTGACCAATTTTTCCCATTTTAAGGAGAGATGTGCGTGCAATAACTAAAAGTATCTGTACAAAATTTCAGATAAATAGCTTAAAATTTACGTTCTTGAGAATGCCAATAACAAATACGGACATACGGACATGTCCAAATCGATGCAGTTTTCGATACTGATCAAGAATATATATACTCTGACGCCTCCTTTTGGGTATTGCAAACGAAATGACAAACTTCATATACCTTTATCTTATGTGGAAGATGCAATAATCTGATTTATGCATAAGTAGTAGCCTTACATACACACGTTCGCATGTTGCGTATAATGTAACACGAAAAGCAACTAAATTTAACTTAAAATACTAAAATCTTAAATAAATGTCCGCATCTATTTTGTGGGCGTGGCTCCCAACCAATTTTGCCCAATTTAACTAGCGATCTGCGTGCAGAGAGTGGAAATATTAATTTCTAGATCTAATCCGATTTTGATGCTGATTGGGATTATATGTACTCTGTGGGGTGTGGATGTTGCAAACGGAATACCACACTTAACACACCCCAGTCACTACGGTGAAAGACACAGTAAAAATATATAAAATTTCAATTCAATATTTCATCCCAATCGTTAACAGTGAATAACAGCAGGTTCCTTCTTTTATTGGATTCTCACCTTGTGAGCCTTCTAAACGGACTAACAAGCTTGGTATACTACCTTTCGTTTATGGAATGTTTAAGTATCCAATTGTGCGATATGCCGACAAGGGCAGGAACTAGTTTGCCCATAATTTTGGAAGTGGTCCAAGTCAATATTTCGGACACATTGATTTAACTATTTTAATAATTTTAAATTTTTATGCTTCAATACATTATTTTTTGACAGGCGCTACATTCAATATGCCCTTAAAGTGCACTACACGTTGTACTGTTCGAAAGCGTCCTACACCTATGTCTTTTTCTTGTGCGATGCAAATTATGTTTTAAAATGTGAGATCGACATCTAAATTGTTTGGATTTAGATCTGATAGACATTAAAACCCAGCTCAGTACCGACGTTGTCAAGTGCCTTAGATTGTTGTTATATTTTTCATACAAAGAACTTTATTGCTGACTTACTAAACGCCAAATCCCAATGGGGTGAGATTGAATGCATACTGATATATATAGAATCTATAATCTAACATATATATATATTTATGTGCATGCACATGTGTGCCTGTGTGCATGCATGTATGCTAGAGAAATTGGCTTTTAGGCAATGCCGCTTTTTTTTTACTTGTGCATATTTCTGTTTATTTTAAAATTCAAAATTGTTTTATCTTGTTCGCAAAAAACCAACGAAATAATCGTGAAACGAAAACCCATAAATACGCAACATATTGTACGTATGCAACTTTTGTCAATTTTATACAAGGATTTTCTGTCATGCGATCTGAAGTAGATACGTGGCTGTGTGCGATGTGAATATTTGTACAGGTATGCCCCCATATTTATATATTAAGCGCTATATCTCCCACATAACATGACGTACAATATTTATTCATTTTTCATAACTTTACATGCATGCCTCACACCTCGATGCATATGTTTAGGTTTCGGTTTGTTTTTTAATAAAAAGGTACCCGTTAGATGGAAAGAGTTGTAGTCCACTCTTACAGCGTCGCACCAAAAATTAAACCCAGTCTCCTTAATGTGATGAATTTGCGTAGTTTATAGAAATGACACATTCTGCCTGAGAAGATGATCTTAGGGCACCTGAGATTCGCTCTAAGCTAATGTGAACGTTTTCGGTCTCATTCTCATATGCCTCCATTTTATTGTCATTTTTGTGCAAATGCAAATGCGTGCTTGACGGTTTGACTGGAATTAAAATGTTTTTTTTTCTAATTTCGTTTTTCCTTTTTTAAAACATTGTTTTTTATACCCGTCACATAAGAGGGGAGGGGTGTTCCAAGTTTGTCATTGCATTTGTAACACCCAAGAGGAGGCGTGAGAGACCCTACAAAGTATTCTTAAACAGCATCCAAAACTGAGTCGATCTATGCATATATGTCCATGTGTCCGTATGTCCGTCTGTTGTTGGCAAAATCACTATCGTAACTACCATAAAAATTGATCCATGAACTTAAAATTTAGTATGCCTATTCATTATTATTTCATCCATCGATGTGCTAAAAATGGGCATGGTCAATTAACAGACTCGCCCACAATTTACAAAAAACTGTATTCACCGTAAAACTCGACTTGCAAGCTGATACGTAATGTTAGAGGGCGCACTATTAGAGGGCGGAATCATGTTTGTATGTAAATGTGGAGGGTATTTGAGCTTTGGCCGCAGCCAAAGATAGCTTCCTTACTTGTTTTATTTGTTTTATTTATCAGTTGCTGTTGTTTTTCATTTGTAGTCCATCTTTGTGTGCGCAAAATGTCAATGACAAAATCTAAATTGGATTTCGTTTTTGAGCCGAAGTAAAAACAAAAATAGCAACAACGAAAAAGGCGTTATAGAAAATATGCTTTGTTTTGACAACCATGGTACACAAATCACAAATTTATGCTCTTTTTAATGACAAATCTACAATCAAATGAAATCAATTCATATTGTTGAAATCCGAAATGGTCAATTTAGACGTTTCAACTCTTAGTCTTACAACAAGCCTGTCTAACGTCAAGGGTCTGCCATGTGTGGAAAATCTCCCTCAAAATAGAAATGTGCTCCGATTCACTTAATAAATAAGCTTGTGTGCAAATATATGCAAATAAAAAGAGACTGGATAAGCTTTTTTAAGATATTTCGATAAAATTTGGAACAATTTGGATATATTGGCCCAAAGAAGAATTCTATTGAAATTGGATCGGATCGAATCGAACCATTTTTAGAACCCCTCCCCATATAAAGTCCTATAATAATGGAAGTCTTTATATGGCAAAAAATCGCAATTATTAACATTTTTGGACAAAATTTCGTAAAAAATAGTTAATTAGCTTAACTGAACCAAATTTGGACCCAATCGGAACATTTTTAGAACCCCTTTCGATATAATGATATTTCACGAGTGACTCGTTTTTACAACGAAACTAATTGTAGCATAATTTAAGGAGCTAAATAGTGTAGAGTATTAAATAGCCGACCATAACATTTTCACTTGTTATTTTTTTAATCGTTCTTCATCAAACAATATTACGCGGGGTTAGACCACGTTTAATAATGAGCGTATAGTGTCAAATGAATTCTCTTGGTTCTCTTCAGACCGAATCTCACTTTGATTTTTTCCCAATTTTCCATAAATTTTTTTAGTTAGTCCACAATATTTCACTGCGATTGGTTAAGAAAAATAGGAGGTGGTAGGAAAAAAACTCCATCTCCAAAAATTTTTTAATGTTCACCTTTATATATGAACCGTTGTGAATGAAACGTTTTGATAACAATTATACAAAACGTGCTTGTTCTATCTATTTATGAGATAATGTGATTGAAGGTGGTGCCAGTGCACATTTCCAAAAACATTAAAACTTGAAAATTATGAAGATATGTGACGACTGAAACAGTTGAGTGGATGTATTCCAAAAATACACTTGCACCACTTTTATTCACAGTGGCTTATATTGTTATATGGAAAAGGATTCTAAAAACTCGTTCGGTTCTGGTTTCAAAATTCTGCAAAATAATCCATTCATTCATTTATTCTTGATTGGCATCTAATCCTTCTTGTCGTGTCCGTCTTTCCCTTTGTTCATCAAACGGCAAAGTTACAGTACAACAAAAAATCGCATAATGAACCTCAAATGGTGCAGGGTAAAGGAAAATGCAACGTCTGTGTTTATCTTCGGTGCTTACACATTTATCTTCTTCTGAAGTCAAAACTAAATACACACGCTTTTCTTTTACCAAAAAGCCATACTTGTTATCTAATGCGTGGATGTCAAAAAGCGTTGTTAATGATGAGAATGAAGGCTAAGCACTGCTGCTTATCGCTGGATCACACCTCCAACGTTAATTATAATTCATATACCTGGTGCCGAAATGCTGTTGATTTCAATTTATGTGGCAACCTCTACACAATATGGTATGTATACCAGGTTTGATCTTCCATTTGCAATACCTCCAAGGAGGTGTCAAACACTCAAGTATATGTTGTTGATCTGCATCAAAAGCTTACCTGAGACACACATTTAAAATTATCCCATTCATCGACCTGCTAGACATACCAAACCAAACTTGGTGCAGATTCCTACGCATGTAAGTTATATATATAACACAATAACTACTGGACGGCGTCATGAAGTACCTGCCATGTCGACTGTTTCTGTATATATATATATATATATATGTATATAGTAGATGTGGAGGGTGTTTAAGATGTGACGTAAGCTAAATTTAATTTTCTTCCTGTCTTGTTTGACACTGACGATTGGCGTCTAAATGTCTCACCTAACGGTTAAGCATTGTAGAGAGTCAGTTTGTCTGGGTGATTATTGTAACTAAGCTAATCGAAAAGGAGTTTTTTTTTCGTTCTATATCAGTAAGTTTTGAAAAATTATCATTCATCTTTTATTTTTTGCATTTACAATGTTTGTGCTTAAATTTTTTTAGAATAAATATTCATATCAATATTTTTTACGCAGAATATGTTTGAAAACAGACTTCTTGTACCCTGCACCACTTGTGGGGTCGTTCGTAACTCCTAAACGGCAAATGCCACAACCCACCGTCAATTATAATCAGTCGATTCAGAATTACTTTATGAATCGATTTAAATATATGCGAAAGCTACAGGTCGTACTTTTTGAGATATTTCGGGAACTTTATTGAAAATGAAACGAATCGGACCATTTTTATAACCCCTCCCTATATAAGGTCATGTTATAAAAGAAAGTTTTTTAAAGCGAAAATTCGCAATTCTTAGTATTTTTTGGCAAAACTTACTAAAGAATAGTTAATTTGCATAATATTTGGATGTGCCAAATTTGGATTCGATGGGATTATTTAGATACCGTCCTCCCTTTCCATGTAACGTGTTTTCACAATGTGATAATGCTTGTGTTTACTGCTACAACGAAACTAACAAAGTGGTGTAGGGTACTAAATGGTCATGCTTCCTTGTCTATAATATTTTCACTTGTTTTCAAACATTAACTGCAGTTGATTTTCTTGTTGTCCTGGCTGATACACGTATGTTATGGACCATTTTGGAGAAGAGCGAGATGACAAGCAATATTTTTATTTATAAATTTTAACACATTTTTTTTAAAGAGTATTGTTCTGAGATGCATATAAAATCGATTTCTAGGATCTCTAACATCTTAAATAAAATGGTGATTGTTTGCTTGATATATGACTTTTTTATCGTTTTTGATCGTTTCAAATTTTGTTGTTGTTGTTGTCGTTGTATATCTTCAACCAAGTGAAAGAAATACACCCGCTGGGCTTTATATAAAGAAATTGTGTACATTTTAAAAATCATCGATCGTTATTAAAAACCATCATCATAGAAACAACCAAACGGTTCAGTTTACATATCTTAACACTACATTCGTCACATAATGGAACGCTGATGGCAGACAGTATATATACTTTACAAGCAATGCTCGATCGTACATTAGCCGGTGATTTGGGTTTTGTGATAAAGTGTCGATTCATGTGCGGTAACTTGTTGTGTTAGAATAAAAATTTCTCCCTCTTACTGAAAATGTCACCTTCACAGGTCTCCAGCCGTCTATTGTTTGCACCTTCAACAGAAACACAAACAGCATCTTCGAAAATAACACTTTGTCTGACTATTATGCTTCAACTCCTTTGTTATGAAACACTCACACACACTCAGTCACCCACATTGGAAACAAAGATGCCTTTTGTAGGTTTTTCATTTTCATTTTCATTTTTATTTTTATGCTATTTTGTGTTTATGGGGAAGTGTATATAAAGCATTAATCATAACATAATATTTGATTGCTGATGGCTAAACAATAGGTACCGCATACATTACGTACACAATGTATGCACATAACTGCCTATTTATACATGGTAGGCCAGTTTTGGTTAAATGCTAATAAATTCTGTGTATTGGCCCTTGTTGCGATGAAAGGTGTTGTTTCTGTTTCTTGGACAATAATTGTTTTTGTTCCACAGACTTTAGAAATTCGATTAACGACCCATCATCCCTCTAATAAATTACGCTTGTTTCCCTAAGCTTCTTCATTGAATTTACTTTTTTACACAATTTTTTTCTTTTCATTGGGCCCATGGCTTGATGGGAGATTTGGAATTATAACATTAATAAGCCATATAATAGAAAGAACTTGCTCGTAGTTTGACGTGATTGTTAACTCAACGCGTGTATACAATAGCGTTAATACTTTCTCTCCGTTTAATAATTCTATTTTTCTGTTTTCTGTGTAGCAGTGCCTTTGCCCAGTACCAGTATCATGGGCACACCAAAAGTTAAATGAATAAATTAATGTCATTGTTACGTTTTATTACGGCGTGACGAGTGCGTTGGAGGACCACCCATATACGAGTATACAATAATAAAAGTCCAGCTTTTCACATCAAAATCGTATTTTTTTTATATAACTCACTTGTCTCTTGTACATTTTCTCAACAATTAAGTTTTCAATGGAAGTGAATAAAAATGATTTTCAATCTCTATAGAATGAATAGAATATTTTAACAAGTAGAATGTCCAAATTAACGCTACACTCTATATTCATATTCACTCATCATAAATGCGAACTGTAATAAGACCAAATGTGCCTTGAAATTAGTATATTAAAAAACAAGTAAGAAAATTAAATTCTTAAATAAACGTGGAATGTTATTAAGATAGGTCACTAAGGTTTCTAGCATTACGTTCATATGAGCATTGTGTAGATACGAAAGTGTCACGCTCTTCAACTTTTTTTTAGACCTTCTGCAATATAGAATTAGGACGCATTGAAGATTCAAGCACAGAGACAATATTTAGTTGTCCGTTTTTTTTAATCAGCGTTTAAAGTGATTTATGTGTCAATCACTCAAAACATTCAAAGCGATGCAATAAGGTAGGGCATTATTTTCCAAGCGCGATGTGTGATATTCGAATAGACACATATACGCACGCGTTAACATACCATAAGTCTAATTGAAGCGCAGATTATTTGCAACTAATGAAATTATTTCGTTTCGTTATGTCCAACTGACGTGGTTTATTTTTTCTATCATGTGACCATTTACACGCATCAAAAATGCGCTCTGGTGTCACATTGGGTACAATATTTGAGGTATTTGTGCTCTGTGTGAAACTGCACACAGTGGGGCGGCATGCCACATTAACTAGCTGGAAAGGCGTTTGCTAAATTGTCTATTATCTCTTCAAACGGGGCAAATCACATAAACTCAAGTTTTGAGTGTCAAAAAGTAACAGTTGGCGGTAGTTGATTGAATTGCCGCCAAACGAAGAGATCAATTACTGTAAGAGCATATGTCCTGTTTACTAATTTTTTTTTTAATATTCCTTTGCAGCTACTTTAACGATGCGTGCACATGGCTCCGACGCGACAAGTAACCATTGATCAGAATGTAAACGGAATTGAACCGTCGGTTGTGTTAACTATTTGGTGGATGTTACATCATACTAGCCAACGTCATAATTACTATTGTGGCAGTTGTACAATGCGAACGAGAGTACGGATGTGATAGTATTGAAAAGTGTATTTTATGGCATGACGCCCATCTCCACATCAACCTCCGATGCGTGCCTGCGTCGCGTCGTTATTCCTTGATACTTTTATTTTCCGCCCTGGCAGTTAATGGCAATCAAAGTGATTGATGTTCTCTCTCTATGCAAACTACTAAAATAAACTTGTGTGCCACCTAATGTGTTTTGAACACAAAATATAACACACCATACATACACACACATACACACACGAAGGCATTCTTATTTAAGTATTATATTATATAAACGGATGATAGGATGTGCGGTCAGTCCACATATAAGCAGTTTCATAATTTTGCGACAGTTTTACGATGTTTTCACGCACGTTAAACGTTTCTTGTCTTTGATGTCTTTATGGATGCATGAATATCTGGTGAGATTTAACTTTTAACCCTTATCCTTACAGCATGGTCTGCCCCTCTGCTCTGACCTCTTCCTTGACTGTTCTTTAACTTTATTTAAACCCGCCACCTTAGTGATGAGGCCGTCCTGTGTTCGCTGTTCCGTTTCTTCCGTTCACAGCAGAGACCCTATAAAGTGTATATATCCTTAATCAGACATGTCTCTCCGTGATAATGTTGTTGCAACACTAACGGTCCTAACTTTTGAGATGTCGAGCTGACCTCCTCGGCGGAGACTTCATTCATGGACGAAATTTCTCTAACGCGATTTCGTTACGTTATTCACGTAGATTTTTGAAGATAGCATGCTGCAACCATTTTGTTACTATGGTCTGGTTAGAGCCTTGCTTTGCACATAACCGTTAAATTGTTGCTTCTACTTTTTTTTGGGGGATACATAAAAATTTCAATTTTTATCAAATGAGTACTAAGGTGCACATAAGTATGAAAGATAGGAAGCTCGCGTGACGATGTTTCTGTAGAGTTACTCAGAACTGCATTCACGTAAAAACCATTGACTGCATATGGTGTCGATTTGTGTTGTTGCATGCCTGTCGGTCTGTCCACTTCAATGCAATTCATTCCGTCCTGTTGTTTGTAATGCACAAAATGAGAAATGATTATAATCATTCTCAATCCGTTTATTTATCGTACTTTTCAACCAAACTTTACGTGCATACTACATGTATGCGTAAGTCACTTTCAATAGAAATGCATGCAAAACATATGCATACTGGCAAACAATCCTTATCAAAAGGGACGCAGGGTGTCATTACATAATCAATTCATTTTATAACTCAACAAAGGCAAACATTTGATTTTATTATATGGAAATATGTAAAAAGTATCCTGTAAGTACGTGAGATAATAAAGAGTTTTCTAAAATGGTTTCCTTTGAAACAATCTTCGAGCGTAACTAACTGTACGGTTGACTTTTAGTACATGGTAAAATGTTTCATTTTTATACTCACATACACATACATGTAGTTCATGTGACATATTTTTGAAATAGGCAGGAATCGCTTATAAGCACCCAACTCCTCCGCCTTCGACTCCTACATTATTTTCTTCTATATCATACTTCATACGTATTCGTGCGTATGAAGTATGGTATTCGGAGCTCACTTGCTCCTACTGGTTTAATTAAAGTTTGACTACATCTGTTAAAGCTATTAGATGGACAATAAAGGAGAAATAAAAAAATTAAAAATTAAAAATAAAAAATTTTCCATTTAGTATGCACTGAATCATGATTGCTCACTATATCCTCAATGTTTTCCCAATTTAGTTGTAGGTACGTCTAAATATTTTTATTCATCAATACATGAATCATTAAAAATTTCTATTTTATATATTTTTACAAAACGGTCCTTGCTAACCACAATATTGTCATACCAACCACAGTCTTAACGGCCTTAGAAGTGCGAAAAAACGAGAATTTTACATTGCATTAAAAATCATTATATCCTGCACTACAAAGGGTATGTTAAGTTGATGTGAATGTTTGTAAGTTACCTTAAACGACATGTCCATCTGTCCGTGTAAATTTGTGTATAAGGTACAGGTCACATTTTTGGAGATATTTGGTACAAGAACACGTTTTGGACCAGACCAGAAGCCTATTAAATAGGGACATAGAAAAAAAACCTTTACATTGCAAAAAATTTGCAATTCTTAAGATTTATTGACAAAAATTGGTGCAGAATAGTTAATTGGCTTCATTTTCTAGTCGATCATTTTTGGAACCCATTTCATTATAACAGTATTTCTCGAAGTGACTTCCTTATGACAACAACTTACGTTTACTAACACAATGAAACTACTTATAACATAATTTGTAGAACTAAGGGGTGCAGCCCTTGGCCGACTATAACATTTTCACTTGTTTTTTTGTTCCTAAATGAATGAAATTGCCAATACACAGACTGACACGGCTATAAGCTTGGCTATAAACTGAGCTTTGGTTCAATTTGCGCCTTTAAGATGTGCTTGCATTTTAATTTATCATAATACACCAAGAGTGTAAAAAAGCACTAAATTTGACTTAGGAAAAATCGTAAAGATCTTAAAGACCTCCATGGACGTGGTAGGTACCTAATCGAGTTGTTCAAGCTTTATAGCACCTACACTAAAGCAAAATGATGAGGGTTTCCTCGGTGTGTTCGAGAGAAAGGTTCTACGCAAGTGCGCGTTCGCGATGAACTTTATCTCAGAATAACTCATAAGCTGTATGAGCTTTACGCTGTTAATGATAAAAATAAAACGATTATGATTTCTAGGTCATATTGATTTTATGAATGAAAATACTACAGTCAGGATGGTTTTTGATCAGAATTTACGTACTTTGTGAGGTCTGTTGATGATAATGGAATGACAAACTTAGTACACCATCCATCTTGTATGTAATAATAGTATCTAAAATAAATTGACGCTTCGGAGATTGTTTTGAATAACGATGTAGATGTCTTCTATCGTAAGCTAATAGGAATCCACTAAGGCGACACTTTTTTGAATGGGTTACATTGTGATCTTTGTTAAATTAACAATTTTTTACTTTCGAAACCAGTAAAATATGTTTATATGGTGATGTATGTGATTTGCAGAAAAGTTGGAAAAAGGAGCTGCCTCGAATTATAATTTGCATTAACTCAAACGAAGACTGATTTTCATTCATAAAAAGTGGAGGAAAACTCGACTACCACTATTACAATGGAAAGGTTTTAAATGTCGCGAAATATACTTTACTATATGAACGGTATATAATGAAATAATACCTAGAAGTAAAGCAAATGCTTAGCGAAACACATCTTATCGTTTCCGCTTTTCCATAATTTTCAGGAATTTCTATTTTTTTATATTCATTGCACAGAGCAGTGGTTCTTAAGCGGTTTCGCGAAATTGTGTTATAGCCGGAATTCAGTGCATGTGATTGAGTGGAACATATGGCAGTCCTTTCAAATCAGCTGATTTGTTTTGTACTAAAGTTATTCTTTCCGTGGAAATAATACGTGAACGTTCAATATTAATGTTTCGCAAAATCTTCATGGAGTCACAAAAGTGTTTCGTTACTACAAAAAGGTTAAGAAGCACTGAGATACGAATGAAACTTTAACATTTTGTCTCTGTGCTTATATGTATTCTTCGTTTTGTAGACAGTTTTTATAGAAAATTTAAAAATAAAAACGTTCCAACCACATCAATGCACAAAAGCCTCAAAGGAGAGGAAACATTTCATATCTTTATGGTTTTGGATACTTATGTGTGTACCATGTGTACGAATACATATAATTGGTATTAAAATACGAGTGACGGTTTAAGGAAGCAACACGGTCTCTAAGTCGTAAATTATATTTTAAACAAATTTTGACTCGTTCTGTGAACCTCATAAACAGTCATAAACTCATCACTGCATGGACATCTTTACATTTCATAAAGTGCGTATCATGCTCGTGATGTTGTGGAGGTACTACTACAGGTTTGAATATTTTATGTTCTTAATCGTCAAAGGTAAAACGTGTTAATAGTCAAGTATTTATTTCAACTTGTTTTATACAAAAATGTACTTTATTGATAACAATTTAAACGTTGTTACCAGTGTTGAAATTTAACGCGTAGCGATGTCGGTCCATGCGTCTGTACAAACATTTTTATTTTCTGCAAGCAGTTTTCTATTGGGCAAAATCAAGTCAAGAGTCACGCCCACGATCGTCAAAAATAAAATCAATAAACACAGCTACAAAAATACATCCATATTTGGCATACATTTTTATAATTGGTCCGTCCGGCGATATGATTAAACAGGGGCGTGATCGCGTAAGAGGCAAGCACACATTGTACATAAAACCTTATTCAGTGTAGAATATGAACGTTGAAGTCAAATGTATCACAAAAGGGAGCATAACGGCCACGCCCATGTATGGTAAGAGTATATAAGATTTGCCATAAGCGAAATATAGCGTTTCTACTTGGTTTACTTCAACTTTACCATTTCACGCAGATCCAGTGAAGCCATCCGAGGAGTACTTTTACAACAGAATTTTCGATCAAGTAAATTTGTGTATGTGTGAACATATTCCTTAACCGATTTCATCCAGTTTTAATATAGTTCACATATCGTCTTATTCCTTATTTAGTACCAACAAATGGGAGGCTATGCAACGAGAGAGACGTTTGGCTTCACCGATTCGGGACTTGTTGTTTCTATTGAAGTTTGTCATTTATTGTTTAGTTTGCTCTTTAAGAAAAGGCGTTATCAAGTAATGTAACGTTTAGTGCATACGAACAAACGCAGGCACACAGCCGTGGATCTCTATACATCTCCAACTAGGTATGAACACCAATACGATAAAGTTAATGTATATGGTATCTGCTGTCTCCCTCAGACTCAAACTGTTGAGCATAATAACATAACTTTTTATATGTTTGTTTTCAACGCTGCATAATAACTGTTTGGGTAGCTGTGTATGTAATTATGAAACGTTGTTAATTCGTTGATGTGATGTCCTAAACTTTGGCAAATTTACACGAATTTTGCATGTAAATTATGTTAAAATAAGCAAACAGAGGGGCTGAGGAATGCGCCACCAGACAAATAGCGATAGTCATGCCTGTCTGCACAGCATACTATTGTGAACTGAAAAATCCAACGTTAATTGTAATTATTGTTATGCCCCACCCTGACGATGTTGTTGTTATTATTGTTGTTATGTTCTTTATGTTTTTTTTCCTATTTTTAATACCGATGAAATGGCTGATGATTGCAACAATTATTGTAAACAATAGATTCACTTGGCGTATTATTACAATAAATTACCTCAACATTGATTACAATGAACGAATACACACAACACCATATACCTTACCGTGCTCATACTGTTGCCTTCTTAATGAAACGTCAAATGGTGCACCCATCGATTACCTATACGTACTACTCGTTCATGTGCTTTTCAGTATTTATGCATATCCAGCAACATCATCTTACAACATTATCCTCTATTAGGCTAAGAAGGAAGTCTTGTATTGATCTTCTCATTAAATATATAAATCTATAGAAATTTTGGATTTCTTAAAAAAAAAACAACATTAGTCTCACATAAAAATGCTTTAAGACCACGCCCATAATATATATAAGCATCACATCATTTTGGAATCTATAATTGTTGCTGTTGTTGTTGTTGTTATTGATTTTCTTCAATAAATATCATTCTTAGAATCAATTTGTATTGAAACAAATGGCTCCTTATTAGAAACTTTTGGAATAAATAAATAAATACGTCGATATAAATTTTTCTTATTACATTTAATGCAGCCCTCCCACATTCAATCGAATATATCATAATGGTCATAGTCAGGAAGAATTGTCATAAACTGTAAATATGTGTGTGCCACACACATATGTTTACGACAAAATCTGTTTTTTTTTTATTGTGATTCAAATATTTGGAGATTCGCCTTTTTTCATATAACTGGCCCATACTAAATCATGTGTGTGTGCGTTTGTATGTAGATTAATAACCAACATATTGTTACAGAAAACCACACCTAGCAGTAATGTCACAAGGAGATGTTTTGAAAACACAAAAAACGACAGAAAATAACTGAACACAGAAGAAATGAATAAATAAACAAACAAACAAACGAACAAAGAATTGTAAAGAAAACTAATTTTGAAATGGATTTTGTACGCATTTGAATTTTGTAACAATCATTCAGAGAAGCCGCACGTGTCCTTTATATCCCACTCATACCATGCTCGCATGCTCACATGTAAGTATGTGTGTACATACCTTTGCCATACCTACATATGCACAATGTATTTGAATTATATCTGGTTGTGTCCGTTTGTAACATACTTTCTCTAAATTATACGAAATCATTTCAAAATTGCTTACGCTTCTTGCTGCTTTAACTGCACCTATCCACCGCACACACACTTCTGCCATTGGTCACTGTCGGACGACTTTTGTACGAATTTCGTTCACGTTGGACCAATATCATTTTGCCAATTCATTTGTTTCAGTCATGTAATGTCCTTCTTAATTTAGTTTTTAAATCTCATGCAGGCTCTCAAAACATACCCAACAACTTTTCCGTATCGGGTTTTTCCTTCTTTCTTTTCTTTTTCCAGCTCTGACGTTTTGCTTACAAATATTCCGCATACATGACCATATGCGAAATCGTACGAATAGTTCGCAAAGTGTCTCTCCCCACCCACCGCACTTTAGGTGAGAGTGCCATTGAAATGTTTATGAGATACGTACGTTTACTTCTCCAACTGGAGAACAATAACTTTATCAAAGCTGAATACATTTTAAATTACTCTACAACATAATAAAACAAGTAAGAAAACTAAATTTGGCTTAGGCCAAATTTTAAATACCCTCCACCTCAACAACGGTGGGCGTGGCAAATATATATATATATATTGCGCCCTCTAATAGAGTATGTCTTACATATCAGCATGCAAGTCTACTTTTACGTTGAATATGGTTTTTTGTAAATTGTGGGCGTGTCTATTATCCGACCACGCCCATTTTTGGCATATCGATAAAGCTAATATTTATAGATGTATATACCAAATTTCAAGTTTATAGCTCAATTTTTGTGGCGATTTTTGTCGATTGTGGGCGTGGCTCTTCACCGATTTTTCCCATTTTAAATAGCGATCTGCGGGCAAAAACTAAAAGTGCCTGTACGAAATTTCAGCTCAATATCTTAAAATTTACGCCTATGATAGTGCCAACAACAGACGGACACGCGGCCATACATGTCTAAATCGACGCCGATCAAGAATGTATATACTTTGTAGGGTCTCTAATGCCTCCTTCTGGGTGTTACAAACGGAAGAACAAACTTAGTATACCCTCATCACTGAGATGGAGGGTATAAAAAATATAGAATTTTATAAAAAGATATAAAAAACCGAATGATAAATTATACAGGGTGTAATTTGTATAAAAATGACATAAGCACGAAAGTACTTTCCCTACAATGCTTTTGTATGAAAAAAGTAATTATTTAATTGCTAAACCATATATAAGTGGAGGTATACGCTTTTCTTTGCAATGTGGCCTGGGATGTAAAATCTAACAGCTCGTCACCCTAAGCTTGCATTGGTAAAAGCTCAAAGTGCAGAATTCCTTTATAATCCCACCAGACTGACAGCATAATCTCTACATTTGATGTCGTCTGGGCCGATTATTTTTGCTGTTATATATTATCTCCACTTTTCGCCACTGTTGCCACTAATTAGTCTTTTCAGAAATGGATCTATTCCGTTGCGTTTCAGATGCGAATCCCAGAAGCTAATGCGTTGCGCCAAATGAGAGATCTATAGATCGAGTTTCTTGACATAGCCAAGCCTTTTTAATTTTTTTTCAATGCATGTCTGCGATACATTGATCATTTTCGAGTCGATAATGGCCTTGATGCGGGTCTTATCGACTTCAACTGGGCGGTCAGATTGTTGAGCATTTTTCAATGAAAAGTCACCAGAACGAAAACTGGCAAACCAACTTTAACGCCGCCTTGCCAGGCTTCAATCCCATATACGGAACATAATTTGTTATGTGTGCTTGCGATGCGTTCTTGCCTGTGTCTGAAATGCACGCCTTGTTCTTCTATTTTTAAACTGGAATAAAAACAAAACTAAAGAACTAATCGAAATAATTTTTTTTACTAAATGAGGGATAAAAGTCCAAACAATAAGAAAAAAATATAGGTTGGGTACTTTAAACACATCAACGAAACAAAGAGAAAATGTATAATCCCTTTGTCGGCAAAATCCGAAATCACATAGTTGCCAAACCAATAAACACTTTATAGCATCTGCGAGGTCTCATTGTAGGCCTTGCGTATTTTTCGGCATGTACACTCCCAGTAATATTTGTAATATTTTTATAAGTAATAATTAAGAAGATACTCTGCTTAATAGAATACTTAAGTATTATATAATATATAGTAGGTGGGTTAGTTAAGCATTATCCAGCTTTAATTTGGTTTTACTTATATAAACAAAATCAAAAGACTTTTTTTATATAGTATAACGAAACTTTTATTACGAGAATCATTCGACACACATGAACACAAACACACAATGAAATAAAATATGGTTAAGAGCAATAAATTTGGAAAGTTGCTTTAAGTTTTTGTTCCATCATAAAAATATTAAAAACTTTCTTCGCATTCTAGTTTTACGATCATCTCTGTGAAATTTTGGTTGTGGTTTTGTCTCTTTTAATACAAACAATTCATAAAACACTTGTAGTAACAAACAGGGTGAGGAAAAAATATGAAAATTGTCGAGTAATGTCATAGGATGACATTTTTCGAAATAATACAAAAGTTGTCGGGTTCGAAGAGGAGATCTTGACGGACCTGCCTTAGTTTATTGGAAAATGTGTCTTTATGTTGAAGAAGAATTCTTCATAAAGAATTATATTTGACATTTGAAATATATTTGATTCCCATGGTTGAAATTGGCCTATCAAAAAGAATGTATCTGAATGTAAAATTTTCTGTTCTATCGATTTCTAGTGTCAAGAACAAGCCCTTCCATTCGAAAATTGGATCCTTGAATCTCGAATCTCCAGAGTCGAATCTCCGCCCAAAACCGTGACCGAATATTAATTTTTTCAATTCATCCAATCAATGTATCTGTATAGAAGTTAAGTTACTTTTTAACGAGTGTCTTACTTTGCTGTTAGCCCCTTTGTTCGCTACTTCTGTGTCCAGTCAGTGTTGTTAACTAGTCATCCGTCCAAAAAGATCAATTTTAAGTTTGGCCAAAGCATTGATAGGTATTAGATCGATATTGGAAATAAACAAAACTGGCGCGAGTACACTGAAAATAATAATTTTTATTAAAAGTTCATTCCAGTTTAGTCGAAAGCCCTAAGAGATAAATGAGAATTGGAATTAAAAAGGCAGTCATTCATAATCACTGACCATTAGTAAAAGTTGTCAAAGATTTGGCAATTTTTTAATGTTTTATTCACAGAAGCACTATAAATAGCAAGACCAATTTTTTGTTGTAGGTGTATCGATCATTATTTGAAAAAATAAATGACGACAATTTTAAAACCTGTCTTGAATATATTGTGAAAATTGAACAAAAAAAAAACAAGAACTAAAACATTATACAACCAATACAAAAGGCAACAAAGCCAAAAGCAACACCTCACACATTCATTCAGGACACATTTTTACCACATAGTGTGTCTGATTTAAAACAGAGACAGATTTGAAATTTTAAACTGTCATTTTCTTGTCGGTTTGTTGTCAGTTTATGGAGTAAAATACACAAACAACAAGTTAACAAATTCACGCCATTTAATTGCGACCACCCAAATTCTGTTCGCTTTTGTTGTGTTCACGTACCCTTGCACACATATCGACCACAATGTATTTATCATGTTTTTTCTTCACTCTTTTTCGTTTTATTAGTTTTATTTTTTATCGTTATTGTTTGTTTTTCTGGGCGCACACTTTGTTAGTTAAAACGTTTGTAACATGCGGGTGGTTAGACTTTGTAAAAACTATTGTAGCTACATATTTGGCAAAATATATGATCACATATAATTTAAGGATAAATATTGGATAGACTTCAGTTCGATTTAATAGAGAGCATGGCTATAAAATATTTCAAAAAAAAAATAAGTCTCAGTCCGAATCTCAAATTCCCTCCATCTAAACATACAACTTGTGAACGTGGCAGGTACGTAATTACGCATTTGAAAAGTTTCGCTTTAAATTATACGCCGGTTCAACAAAAGAACATTTTGTTTATAAATTATGGGCGTATCTCTTAAACAACTAAGCCCATTTTTCGTACATTGATGGAAGGGCTAATTATAATATTGCATATCAAATTTCAACATTTTTGTCGATTACGGGCGTGACTCTATGCATAAGGCTCTTTATCTCAACATTTGCGATAACGATAGAGCCAGTAACAGACGTACAGATGGACACCCGGTCGGACTTTCCTTGATCGACTCAGTTCATGATGCTGATCATGTACTTTTAGGGTCTCCGAGGCTTTCTTCTCGATGTTGCAAACGGAATAGCAAACTTATAATTTTTAGTTTCTGTAGGCTGAGTTAGGCGACATCGGTTGGAAGCCCCAAAAGAGACCTATGAAGGCACCAATGTTAATAATTAGCCTGCCGGGTGAGGTGGAGCACGTGTGATAACAATTTATAAAATCTTTATTTGGCGAAGACATCCCTTCCAAGCCAATGCGTAATACACACACTATTAGAGAGCACATTTGAACGAGGGCAGTTTCTTTAAGCATACATTGTGGCATCACCTGACTCTCCTAGATAATACTATTTCAACTTGTATTTGATTACGTGTATCACAAAACGTTATTTATTAAGATGCTGAATAATTTTGCAAAATAAAAAAAAATAAAAATAATCATCCCGCAGCTTTTTTTAACTCCAAAATTAATCTATATCAGAACAGTTCTTCCCCGTACAACATGAATTAAGCAGAACTCAGCACCAATGCAACACATGTTCTTGTCTCTTGAAGTAGCTGTGTTATAAAGTGTACTGTCGCGAAGCTCTCGTAGAGCCAATCGTCTTGTCATAAAATCTTTAAACGTGCTAATGATGAGCTATAAGGCACTTCAATAAGCCAAACCAAAGTACAACGTACGATTGTATAAAGCCTGAGTGGAACTCATAAACTTCGCATGCATTAAAGGTGGCAGGCAACAAAAAAAGTTCATTTCTTATAAATATTAGCGCATTCATCAACTCAGCAGGATGTGTCTTTCTTTTAAAGAATTTGATGTTAAAATATTTGAAAACCATTCCGATACATCAACTTAACATTTCGACCTCACTCAACTCGTCTCGCTTAACAGCCTGTCAGCTAACTTATATTTATGCTCATTTTCAATTAAAATCCTAGTAAGACTGATCTGCATTTCACAGATGCTAGTAAGTATCGCATCGTATAATAAATATATGCGGTGCCTGTATATGATAAAATATTATACATGGCATTATATGGTGCATGGTGCATGGGGCTAAGAAGGTATTGTGGCATAGCAGCAGGCTGACAAATCTTAAAAGCATCAACAGTTCTGAAGCACTAATAAGCAGCCTAACCACATGTTTACCATATAATTTTCGTTTAATCATGCGCTATTCAATTCATATGTAGTGACATGTGTGCATTTATATGTGAATGCATTCCAAGACGTCAGGTAACAATAGTGGAGCCAACTCACACACACACACAAACACGTATATGCACAAGGACATGGGTATGCCAACGTGTGTGTGCGTACTTCTTTCTGTTAAGACGAGCAGCCAACCTTTAATGTATACGACCTCACCGGCTGGATCACTTTGACTGACTAATATGTCCAATGATTCCAAAAAAACAAGGGGATTTATTTGTATTTGTCCTTATATACATTCAAGTCAGATCACACCACGCTTGTCAAACGAAAATTTCATTAAAAAATTCCAATGCTTTTCACGTTTACACCGTACGCACAAACATCCAATGATCCAAGTGTTCGTCAAGTTATTGTTAGATGATGCGGATCTACGTTTACCATCAAAGTTACATTCATACAAGTTTTGGATGTATCAGAAAGTCAACAATTGATAAATTTGCACCATTTGTCTCACCTTAAGTTGTTGTTTGTGTAACAACTGAACGTTGCAACGTTCAGTCAGCGTACGTAACGTAGTAAGCACTGCTTACGACACTATTTCGTTTGTGATCAAAGATCAATGCAAAAAATTCATATTTGTTGTGTAGTCAAATCAAACCAAATGATTAGAATGGCTTTATTCAGAAAATTAGAATTCATATTTAAAGATTATGCGTGTGTGGATGATAACCTGATGAAATCGTCTCGTCTTTGCCCGATTTTTCTTCATTTCATAGGCAAAATTGATTTATAGCCATGCCCACAATCGACAAAAGCCTATATATCTGCAAAAAAATTGATCTATGAACTTAAAATTCGGTATGTACCAACAATAGGTGTAGTCGAATAACGTATGTGTTCACAATTTACAAAAAGCCGTTCTCCACGTAAAACTCGACTTGTAAGCTAATACGTAATATATACACTATTAGGGAGCGTAATAATAAAACTGCCACGCCGGCTATTGCAGAAGTGGAGGGTAGTTAATATTTGGCCTAAGCCAAATTTAGTTTTCTTACTTGTTTTTTATACCCTCTACCTTAGGGAAGAGGGTATATTCATTTTGATCATCCGTTTACAACACATCGAAAGTAGCCTCGGATACCCCACAAACCATATATATTCTTAATCAGCATGAAAATAGAAATCGTTTGAGACATGTCCGTCTGTGTGTTCATGTGTCCGTATGTCCGTCTATTTTCGGCACTCTCACGGTCGTAATTTTTGAGATATCAAATTGAAACTTTGCATACGTATTCTTAATTCAATTTCGCTGTTCCGTATTGAAATTGGGAAAAATCGGTTAAGAGACACGCCCACAATAAACAAAAATCTTAACATACTTCAAAAAAATTGTATCTTTAAAAAATTATATATCGCACAATACTATGCCTATCAAGTTGAAATTTGGTATATATATAAGTGGTACCGTTACCCAATATTGTGCCAAAAATAGGCGTGATTGAATAACGCAAACTCCTATAATTAAAAAAAAAACACTATTTGTTGTTTAAAAATGACCTGAATAATAATAATAATAATAATAATAATAATAATAATAATAATAGTAATATTATATACCCAAAAATTTAATGCAATAGGAGCTTCGGTCTTAACCGAACTTTTTCATTTTTATGCATTACAAAAAATTTAGAAACAATGTAAATCTGGATCAACAAATACTGATTTGATTCTGATCAAAAATATATATACGTTTTAGAATCTGTAAGGCTTCCTTCTGGGTGCAAACGCAATGGCAAATATCGCGAACTCATACCCTTACTAATTGATATGACATTGTCATATATGTGATATATGTGATATGACATTGTCACAACACCGTATTGTCCTGCTTCAAATTCATCATTGATGTTGTGGTTTCCTAGTTCATATTAATGGACTATTTATGGCGATATTCACAAGAAAGATAGTAATTTTTGGAAAAGAATACGTAGTAATTCACTAGAGTACAACTGGTGTTGTTTTCTTAGAATCGTTCCCACTAATGTTTGGTAGACATGTATTCCACATTTGCCAAAATATTGGACAATTGCCGAGAAGGTGTTAAACTGGCGAAAATGTTGTTAAAGTATGCAATGATTTATAAAAGGTGTTTGTGAAATGACTTTTCCTTTGTTTGCTGTAGATTTGTGAACGTTTTGATAGAAGTGTGTTAAAATTGTAAATATGCATTAAAATGCCAAGCAACACGTCTCCCTGTGTGAGGGTAGGCCTGCTGTTTGTTGTATCCTACATAAAATTTCCATTGTTCTGCTTGTGAAAACAAAATATTCCTTATTTGTATTGTCATGATAGACCATGACAATCGCCACTTTGTAGATGTCTGAAACGTTGGCAACATCATAAATAAGAAGAGGATGACGGGGATACCCTACAGTGAGCTACAAAATTAAAATTTATTACAACACATATAAGTGTGTTGGTGAGTGCACCCATCGCTATATTGAAAATGGGCGGTCACGGCCACAATTTATGAAGAATTTTTATTTATGCGCACTCACAAAATTGGAGATATCGTCTTCAAGCTTGCTGGTTAGCATTGAAATGCGGCGAAATCGATCGGAGGACACGCCCACAGTTAAATAACATATAAAAAAGGGTAAATTGTTTTATAGGTTTTCAACTGATTTTGGGCGGTCTTTCACCCAGAGACCCCACTTTAATTTTTATTTTAAAGCCTCAACATGACCAATATTACTATTTTGCCAATATTGCCAATATTCGGCACGAAGGTGGTTGCTGAGATTTCCAATAATGTTGCCACAGAAGGAGAAACAGACGGGGTGAAGGCGATGCGAGTTGATATTAACCACGAATACCGATACCTGAAAGGATAACCCTTTGGGTGGTACAAACGTTGTGAAGAAGTGTCTATGTTCCCCACCAAAAGCATTCAAAGGAAAGTATAAAGCAATGCACACCAGACACTACACACTACACACTATAAACTACACACCACACACCAGCAGTCAGTATTTGTATTGCAATGTCTATAATTTAGCAATAGCAAAATTTGCAAGTACAATTCGCTTCCCAACCTACTTTTTACGTTTGCCTTTCTTTCGCTTTAATTACTGTTAACAGTTTGCGAAGAGAAAACAACAACAACAATAATAACCCAAGCACAGGTTCATATGCCATTTTGTGTAGGAATATACATAATACTTAATTATAAGCGTGCATACCAGTAATTATCGATAATTAACAATATTTTTCTTCCTTTTTCCTTTCATGGTCACACATACTCGCAGCAATGTATGAATATATAATTTATATGAAATGTGTACTTTTTGAAATAATGGCCGATTGCAGAGTGAATTGCTGTTTGCTTTGTATCCAGAAGGACACAATGAGCTGAACACTGGAGATATACGAATAAATTGATCGCTTTCTAAAGAGCCACCATGAATGATTATGATAATAAAGGAACAAAGGATTTGAATATTTTTTTTTAATCTTTCATGTGTCCACGTGTAGTGAGGTGTACTTTTAGTCGATCAAATGCGTTAGAACTTAACTGAACAACAATTCAACCACTTCTGAACACAGCCTATCTAATTTATTTTTTTTAATAACACAAACCAAGAAAGAAGATAAACTACACTAATTCGAAAATGCAGTTGGTGTTGGAACTTTCACTTTACAAGTGAAGGAGAACAATTGTCTATCCGCCCCTCTTTTAGCGATTTTTAGCCATAGTATTATTTTGAAAAAACGCAATTTCTGATTGAAAAAAATTTAGGCGTCAGAGACCGCAAGAAAAACTATGTTTACTCTGTAATATCGAAAAATATCTTAGAAGTGATCCGCTTCGATGCCATTATCGAATAATTGTGTGATCCATGAATAATGTTACGGTACGATTTCGTATATTTATACATTTCCATTTGACGCCAGTAATTTCATTATGATAAATGTAACAACAACAATAACAACAACAATAACAACAACAATAACAACAACCAATAATAATAGCATCAGTAATGTTAGCAATGGTGAGGCTTTCTTCAACATCAACCACTGTCAGGATCGAATTTGCATAATAAAATAAAAAACAAAAACAAAAAAGCAAAAATGAGCAAACATATGTATATAAAATAATAAGGGTATTAATAAGTAGCATTAGTTGTGGCAACACAAATAAAATATATTAGAAAAATTTACATAAATAAACAAACAAACAAACAAAGAAAGGAATAATAAAGGCAAGAGATCACACACCTCAACGATTAAAATGGAAATTGGTTTGTAACTACACTTCATCTCGTTTCAGTTTACGTTACTTTAGTGCAAGCTTAGTTCCCTTAAATGGCATCCAGTGTATTTGTATGTTTGTGTACAACGGCAACAACGGTGTGTACGTCGACTCTGTCTCTTTGTTACGTAAACAACGCAGTTATACAACAAAGGCAGTAATTTACTTTACTTTAATCAGGAATAATCTCTAATATAATCCCGCAATTATCCTCTAATTCGAAGAGGCAAGCATACAAGAGATATTAAATAGATTGTGTCGGCATTAGATGTACGCACGCACTACCCTCATAGTTAAATAAATAAATGAAGAGAACAACAGGCAAGACTAAGAACCAGTAAATAGATAAGAACCTTAACTGCATCTTTAACTTTAATGACTGGGACGCGATATTGGCGAAATGATGCGTTCGCATAATTGACAGGAGGTAGCTCCTCGCAACATACGCCTGACTGCCTAATTATTAATTAGAACATCATTTTCCGTTAGGCAATAACTTTCAAATCATACAGAATGTCGCGAATATTGCTTCATCACAAAGCATTGAATTGTTTAAAAATCACGCTCATCCTTCCTGCTCCCGCCTGCATAATCTTTAAGACTGCAACAGTGCTGGAGTGCTGGAGTGCTGGAGTGCTGGAGTGCTTTGGTAGCTGTAAAGCAACAACAAAAACCATAGAAAGTCGTATATTGAATTTGGAGCAGCTGTTGTATCCATAAATCCATTTCAGCTCTAGCAAATTAATACACTTCCTGTATTCAATTGTGGCCAAATTGCAAGTATCCTGTAGCAACAATGTAAATCCATAGTGAGAACAGTAATAAAAAAATAAAAAAAAATAACAACGATAACAAAACGAGTAAAAAAACTATATTTGGCTCCAGACGAATCTTAAATACCCTCCACATCTACATCTACGTACAAGCGATGGGTGTGGCAGGCACATGATTTCGCCCTCTTAAAGTGTATGCATTACGTATCAGTTTGAAAGTCCAGCTTTAGGCTGAGTATGGTTTTTTCAAAATTGTGGACGTGCCTATTATCCGATTCCGTCCATTTTTGGCACATCGATATTCCATTTTGGCATATAGATATTCGAATTTCATAGCTCAACTTTTGTGTCCGATATATAATGTTTCCAATTTAAGTAGAGATCTCCAATCAGCTCAAAATCTCAAATTTTACGACTGTGAGAATGCCAACAACAGACAAACGCACTGACGGACATATCCAGATCGACTTAGATTTCGATACTGATCAAGAATATATATACTCTCTGGGTCTCTGACGCCTACTTTTGGGTGTTGCAAACGGAATGTCAAACTTCGTATACCACTCATCTTATGCGGAGGGTATAAAAATGTTGGTATGCATACAGGAACGCACAAAATTACGGTGGATGTGTTTGCACATATTTATATATGTGTGTGTGTGTGGGGGTGTGTGTATGTAATGAACTATATAGGTTGGAATGGAAACTACCATAAATGGATCAACTCAACGGTATACACACCTGAGACCTGAGCTCAACTGAATTGCTCTTATATTGGGTAGCGGGTGGCTAAAGCAACCCACATTAATAACACCACCAATCGACTACCGCTCGGACAACAAATCAGTGCAAGGATTTTTACGATTAAATGAACAATTGAAACATCCTGCTACCGTGTGCCATGGCACAGAGAGAAAAATAAGTAAACAAAACTCATTTTGCTTTCGGACGAATCTTAAATACCCTGCACGTCTACATAAAAACTGTGGAAGGGCTAATTATAAATATGCGTACTAAACTTACACCTCAGAGGTCAATTTTTGTGGTTGATAGATAGATTTTGAGCATGGCTCTCGATCTATTTTACACATTTTAAAAAGCAATTTGCACGTTGAAACTAAAAGTGTCTGCACAAAATTTTATATTTCAAAATTTACGGCTGCAGTAGTGCCAACAACAGAGACACACATGGACATACACACAAGGATGTTTAGATCGACTCAGATTTTGATTTTGTGTCAGGTTGTCTCTGACACCTGCTTTTGTTGTTGTTGCAATCGGTATGATAAACGTAGTATACCCCCATCTTATGTAGGGGATATAAAAATACCATCGAAATATGATTTTCAAAGAATTTCATACCAAACGAAATTTTAATTAAACCGCAAAGAAAATGACTCTTAAAAAGTTTACCAGCTAAATTAGATGTCTTTGGTTTTACTAGCGGTGCTGCTTCCACCCCGATAATTAGTTGGTTGGTGAGTGGCAATGAAAATTGTAAGCTATCTTTTTACAATAATAATAATGTGAAACTTTATATGTTTTGACGGTGTTAAGCATTTAAGACACTTTATAGAACACAACAACAACAACAACAACAATGGTTTGAAACAAAGCAATATGAATTTGTACATACGCTGAGATAAGAGTGTTTTTTTGTTTTGTACAATAAATGGGCAAACAAAGCAGGAGAAAAGCAAGTTCGTCCTTAGAGCTGTTAATAGAAAAATATTTATCATCTGAAAGTTTTTCCTTTTTCACAACAGTTTAGCCACAAAAATTGAGTTGCCCACGTTTTGTATATGCAGGTGAAGTCTATTGAAGAAATAATCTAAGTGAAAGTTAATTTTTTTAATCGCTTCTCAAATAACCAAAACATTGCATCAAAAACTGGCACTGACGTAATTATATGTACATGTACCAACTTGAAGAATATTACATTCATATTAAATATTCAGTCTCTTCACTTAATGAAAAAGTACCAAGAGAAAGCTTCAAAGGTTTCAAAATGGATAAACAATCAAATCAAATGGACCATATGTTCCTGTCTGACGATCTCTGATAAATATCCTTCCGGTCACACAAATCGAGAGTAAACCTGGTAACAAATTTTATGGTTGATTTTGATCAAAGGCAAGATCAATCAAAGAGTACGTCCGATGATACTTTTTATACCCTCCAGATAAGATGGGGGACATACTTATCTGCCACAAAAAATTTAGAAATCTGAAATTTGATTTGTACTTTTATAGTTATTGCATCCATTGATACGCCAAAAAAGTGTGGTTGGATAACGGACACGCCCATAATTGGCAAAAATCTATATGTCTGTCACAAAAATTAACTTGAGAACTTGAAATTTGGGTCGCATATCTATAATTGTGCCAACCATCGATGTGCGAAAAAGGGGCGGGTCAGATAACAGACACACCCACAATTTACATAAAATAGTGTAAAACTCGATTTGCAATCACTACATACACTACAATCATATATTAATCAAAGCGTAATTATATACCTGCCACGTTTATATGTAGATGTTTGGAGGGTATTTAAGATTAGGCCGAAGCCAAATTTAGTTTTCTTACTTGTTTTCGTTTAATGCTCTTTGCGTGAAAGCTTAGGCAGAGGAAAGTAATTAATTTTTTATCATTGTACTGGAATAACTGTGTTGCAGAAAGTTTTTCCTACATAAAGTGCGTCCAACCCCCGCATTACCTATAATGCGTATAAGTATCAATTTCAAATTTTGTTAAATCAAGTATAACATTAGCAAGTAAAGACCTTTGCTTTAAGTCAAATCTTAAATGCTCTCCACATATATACCTAATCAGGGCACGTCCATTTTAAACACATCGCCCGATGGAAGCACTAAAAGTTTTAACTTTGTAGCTCTATGTTTGCGACTGCCTCTACTAGACACATTATGTCACAATACTATTGTACTAGGCATTTTACGAAAAGATTTGTTAGAACCTTTTATTTATCTGTTAATAAACTTTTAATAATTTTCACTTTTTACTTCTTCGATAACCACAAAACACTGCGTTTCATTCTGCCCAGTGCCTCCGATTCTTGCCAATTATGGTCGTGACTAACGATAATTTTTTCCTACTTTTATTAAGAATCCGCCTGCATAATATGTGAATGTCTGGCCC
The DNA here is from genome assembly GCA_963971445.1 of Ornithomya chloropus. Taxonomy (NCBI): domain Eukaryota; kingdom Metazoa; phylum Arthropoda; class Insecta; order Diptera; family Hippoboscidae; genus Ornithomya; species Ornithomya chloropus. Next base: position 25,182,817 of record OZ020530.1, on the reverse strand, counting down.
AAGTTCCAGCTGAATGTCTGCATTTTTGTGGGTGTGAACGTTACTACTACGTAGGTGGGTGTATGAATTCTAACTTTTAATAGCGTCTTAATTTTACAACATAATAGACAGGTGGGATAAATATTTTGAGTGCTCGGTGCATGTATTGACAAATGGAGTCCCAGGTGTTGCTGCAGAAAATTGATAAAAAACGACGCACATCAATTTTTTTTGACAATGAAACACAAATCCGCGAACGAGATTTATAAACTAATGAAACAACGTACCAGAGTAAACCAAGTAAAAAGCTATATATATATTATTATAGTTTAAGCCAAATCTGATACATCTTCCACATTCATACTTATACTGCGGATGTGGCATGTATACAATTTCGCCCTTTGTTTTTATCAACTATAAAAACTTAGGCCACATTTCGTATTGAATGGAAGATTAATTGTGGGTGTGTCTGTACATGCGCCAGATTTAAATGTAGCTTTATTTGTGACATTAAGAGTTTTTCAACAATTTTGGGAGTGGCTATTAATTGATTTCGCTTATTTTAAGCAAGAAAATAACTGCAGAAGCTAGAAATGCCTACATTTCAAAATTTTGCGAACATACGCATTTCAGATGCGGACATACGTACTGTAACTTAGACTTTTTACCACATTCAAGGCGACCCGCGACAATTTTTGCTACTTGGTATTTATACTAAATTTGAGAGGGTGTGCCAATTTGTATCAGTATTTCACTGTGTGTATTCCAAGTGGCTTTTGAGAAAAACAGTGTAAGTTTGAGGCCAATTACAATATAAATCGTAGATGTCATAGAAACTTTCAGATCATACATAACGTGAAGGCCAACTCTGAGATATCGTCCTCATGTATACATATAATGCGGCTGTGGCGTGTATACAATTGCGTCCTTTGCCAACTACTTTCAAGATATTTGTTTCACTTCTAATCGCCAGTCGAATTGTACACCAAAGAGTTTATTGTAAATTGTGGGTGTGTCTGTTATCCTGCGCTGTCTACTTTTGGCAATTATGAAAACATACATTAAACCTCAACTCAACTTTTCAATTCTATACCCACCTAATGTGTTGGTATTTTAGGATGATTGGCCTCCTTCCGCATATTGTTAAGGGAATGACGATTTTAAAATTCATTGAAATATTTGTGCCAACTCTTTGTATTCCCTTTGCTTTCCTCTGCCTTTCCTAGAGAAAAGTCTAAACATAGCCCCCTCAAAGTAATTACTACCCGCCGTTAACCGCAAATTCAATACTTTTCTGAACTGCTGTGGCTGGCACTGGATTTTATAAAAAAGCCCCCAGGACGTATTAATGTATACACCTATGTGTATATTAATGATAAAAAAGGGAGAAAATGTAGAATTGTTGTACAGTACACATGTACAAGTACTTGGTTAAGATCTAATCAGGCTTCATACCGAGAGTTATGGCCAAAAGAAGAAGGAAAGAAACAAACAGATTTTGACGGCTTTCGTTTGTTGTATTTACGTACCCGCCTAATCAACTTGAGGATGTTATAAAATGATGTTTTCCTTTGGGAAACTTACAATCATGCGGCGCGATTTAAAAATTAACCAAAGAGAAGCTGGCTGCAAACTGCCCTCAACAACCAACAAACAGCAAAAAGAAACAGAAACAGAAATATTTACACTGAGGCGGCGTGTGATGAAGTTAAACAGCATTCGGCTTAGACTTGGCCATTGGTTTCATGATGGTTTTTTTTTTTCATTTTTTTCATTTTTTTGTATGGCAACAATTACTCTGTTTAGTAATGGCGTATTCGTTGATTTAAGCTCATTGTCGATAAGCAGCACATTAAAAAACCATAAATCAATGCGATAAACATGATTTGCCTGATGTTTTATTGACTATTGTTCGTAACAAATGCACCGGGTTGTGCTTGCTGTGAACGCCTGAAAACACTCAACACCCAGATGAGTGTGTAAGATCTGTACAATTGTGAATACAATGGAATTTACGGTGCAGCCCTCGATACACTCAAAGCCTCGCAATATAAATAGCAGCAAGAACAACAACGGATATGTACCTTCTTCTTCTCCTGGCCAATAAGCCAACAGGCGCGAAATTCAGTACAGTAACTGTAACAATAACAGTAACATGCATTAAGGAAACGTCTGATGAGACGATTCCATGCAACTGAGATTGAATGGAGAATGAATAATTGATTCCGTACAAAATGAAACTTATCAATTGTGTACTTTGTACAAATGTGCCTAATAGAAGAATAATGAAAAAACATTCGCCGATAAAAACAATAGATAGGCAACGTTACGCCGATTCAAATTCACATTCACATTCGCATTCGCCTTCACATTCACGTTCAAGTGTTCAAGTGTTTCTTCAACTTAGTCAACAAGTGCCTTTAAAAATTATTTTCAATTGAAAACTCGTTAAAAATCCATAATCGGAAACAGAATACCCCGGCAGGAATGTACACTTGAGGCATATGGCCCCACTGCCAATGCACTACTGACGCAACATGTATGGCTGCGTATGCCACTTGTTCTCTTCGCTCTGCGCTAGAGACTATTTTGTACAGAGCACCACTAACACCTCAATGTACAACTTGGTAAAGTGTTTTCAATTGTGTTTGCAATGTTCATAAAGTTGCCATTATCCAAAAATAGGGGGCACTCACGAAACGAGGGAACGAATGCTTTTAGCCAGCTCTTGTGTTTTAATTTTATTACATATTAATGGAATGGCATGAATGGAAAAGCCAGAAACTTATTTACGGTGGCCAGCTTGCTGTTAGCTATTAGCAGCAAATTGTTGGTTGTTATTGGATTGCAGCGATATCAGGCTAGGAGATCTCTTTGTGATTCTAGAGTAGCGCGGAAAGTTCAACGAAAATTTAATTAAATCCCAACCCAAATATGCGAACTCGCACACACGTACTATACACACGCTCACCCGACCTTATACAATATATTGAAAACACATTAAACATCTTAAAAATTTTACTTTAATCTTATTTCTCTTTTATATACATATCATTTTTTCTTTTTTCTTGTTTGTTGTTTCTTTTTTTCTTGTAATCGATCATCAATGGTTATATGCGGACGTATCCGCGCATAGACGTTTGCCAATTTTTCGCACTAATTGCAGCCAAACAACACGATATAGAGCCGGTACAACTTATTACAAACAACTCAATTCAGATAACGTTCGATACGATTATACACATATGTATGTGTAGATGTTTTCTTAAAATTTATTGTTTATTGAAAAATTTGCGATAATGCGCTATACATGTTTACTGGCATAGACACAGTAACTGTAAATTGTAAAATATTTTATTTCGGCATAAATCTGGGCAGAGGACTAACCTGGAAACAACTTATTAAATTTGCGTTCTTGCTCTCACTCTCAACTGAGTCTGAATAGTGGTATTTACCTTATGAATTATGTTTTGATTTATAATCAAATAAGTATTTGGACGAACTGTACCGAATTATGAAGCACGTGTATCACACCGAATGGTTGGCGGTTTCATTAGAGATAAATGCTCTATAAGTAAGCGTTTCATGCACCCGTACCCACCGTTTATCTTTGCAAACTAGGCAGTAAAATTACTTAAAGGAAAGGTTCGCTAGTTTTTGGTTTTGATGTCTCTCTTCCCAAAATATCAATTCCGGTAATCCTCGCAAATTTTTGCAAATCTAACATTCATCACAACATTTAACTTCATTGCAATCGTTTTAATCACATGGATAATCTCTTCTCTCATTCTCGGTTTCCGTACTACTGGGAGTATATTTAATAAAATGAAAATAAAGTACAGGTAGTACGGCTACATTTTGCCGTGGTAGCTCTTTATAACATTTCTTTGGGTTTTTTATAGTGCAGTCAATTCATATCTCTAGAGGAAACTTCTTGGCTGAAGACCGCATTGTTGTACATAAGTTTTGAGGTTATTGCAAAGTGTTGTATAAAAATTAATGATATTGACTGAAGTGAACAATTATTTAAATAGTTTATCCTTGCTATTGTGTTTTAACCATTAGAACGTTACACTGCGAATGTGAGCATGTACATATTACGAATATGACTCATGGGAGCAAAGGAATTTTTCGACTGGAGGTTGGTTTAAGAAAAGTACTCCTTAGCTAATGTTGTACGATTTTTCTAATTCTTTATTGCATACTGTGTACAACAAAGTGCACAACTTCATGATAAATTTTCATTTTTTATATCCTGCACCACTTTTGGCAAAGGGAAGGTATATTAAGAATGTGCGAAAGTTCGTAACTGGTAAACGACAAATGCCAAACCCACTTTCGTTATACCGATCAATTCTGAAGCACTTACTTCATCGATTTAACCATTTTCGTCTGTCCGTCCGTCTGTTTGTGCACATGCTACAGATAGCATTTTTCGAGATATTTCAATGAAATTTGATACAAGGGCATTTATTAGCTCTAAGGGCAACCTTATAGAAAATGGACTCGATCGGACAACTTCCACTTTCGCAATTCTTAACATATTTTGGATCCGACCGTTTTTAGATACATCTATATAATATAGATATATCTAAACTAATTGTAGCATAATTTATGGACCTAAGTAGTATAGGGTATTAAATCACCGGGTTTGATCGACTATAACTTTTTCACTTATTTGTTTTATATTTTATTTCAAAGAGAAACTACACGTAAAATCTATATAAAAAGGAGTTTATTCATATATTAGGTGCTTATAACCATCCATGTTTCATGTTTATTAACTATTTAGTAAGCATTAAATAACACAAGGGTTATATGTATTATGCATATATTCCACTTATGCACGCTTGAAAAAATTATACAATATGAACTGATAAAAACAAACCATGCACCTAAACACGTATTCATAACATGCTTTTATCGTAAGCAGCATGCAGTAATCAACGCATTTCATTGGCACTTATGTGGGACTGCTCATTCAATTAATGAGCACTCAGGTTGGTGAGAGGCAGGCGTGGTTAATTCATCGTCGAAAACTTTAAAAAAAAATCCGCATACAAGCACATAAGATTTGGTCTAATTCAACAGCGCATATTCTTTGTAATGTATGTCGAGGGGAGGGCTTCTTATAAATTGGACGCATCTAAATTACAAATTTGTAACTGTACAGTTGTGCCTGTGGTAGATTTCTGCCCGTTATGGAGTTGAAACACTGAAATGTGGTTAAGATTTATTAGTAGTTTTCCATAGGGAAAATGGATTAACGGCTTTGCCCATAATTTACAAAGAAAAATTTCCTAAAATATATAACTTTGGCCAATACCTCACCAATACCAGCTAACTATTATTTATACTATAGCGCCTTAGAAGTCTTGACTGCAGTTAGCGAAATACCTAAATATGTGTTAGTTGTTGTCCACCATTACATTATTATACCCTCCATATAAAATTGGGGCTTACTAAACTTGTCATTCCGTTTGCAACACCCAGAAGGAGGCACCAGATACCCTACAAAGTGCATTCATTCTTGAACAGCATATTTATAATTACCTCATCCCATCGATGTGCAAAAATAGGTGTGGTCGCCTAGAACACAAAAAACTGCACTCAGCGTAAAACTCGACTTGCAAGCTGATACAGGATATGTATAGGGCGTAATTATATACTTGCCACGCCCATAGATGTGGAGGGTTTTGTCCTAACCCAAATTTTTTTTCTCGTTATTAATAAAGTAGATTTCCCGAGCGAGTACCAGATCTCTGTGTGGATACACAATTATCCATTATGATTAGTATGATAGATAGATATACGCATCTTTAAATTTAGGAGTGTTAACAAATTGCAGTAAGAATGGGGGGACAACATGGTAGTGCCCACAATTATGAAATAAAAATTATTTTCAAATCCTGCTGCTGTTGGGTTCGTGTGTAAAGGTGTGTAATATACATCTATAGGAATTGAACAGGATATACAGAATTTTTTGGAGATGAATTAGTTATGCTTGTCGTACTAACATGTCAACGTGTCAAAGTGCAAAATGTAATAAAAACTACATCAAGTTTGAGTATCCAACAAGAAGAATCATTCATTTCCTTTAACATAGTGTGCTTTTCATATATAACAAACCAATGTTATGCAACTCCATTGCCATTATGCATGAGGAAGGTAATTTATATTCTTTACACGAAGAGAACAGGAATTATATACACCCATCAGATGAAAGGCATTACTATTGCCCGTCTTTTCATCTTTTTAGTAACATTCTGATTCTGCTAAAAGCTCTTTTACTTATAGTTGTTAAGTTGTTGCTGTTTGTTGGATTGATTTCTTGGCTTTGTTTGGTTGGCTGACTGATCAGGCAGTTAGTATGCGTAATGGCTGGTTGCATAAAAACTGGTTTCAAGTTAACCAAAATCGAAATAATACATGCACGTAAGAGATGCCAAAGACACCTCAACAACTCTTTTCGCACAACAATGTTAAGTTAACCAGAACATCCCACCAAAAAGTATCGTCATAATGTAAAATTAAACGTACCTCATATTATATGAAGGAGAAGTGCTAACTGTCCCGTCGGCACTTGCTAAGATTTCAGCACATTTCGTTTTAGACAAAGATGAAAAATTTACTCTGAACGCAGGAGAACTTCAATCATCACAAATATCAATTGGCCAACGTGCTGATCGTCAGTGACGCCTTTACGACACCATCTTTAAAGCGCGTACAGCATATAGTGGACTTTGCTACGGGATAACCAATCATCGCCAACAGTTGAAGCGTTTCATTAAGGATTCCACCAAGAACACAATGTTGTTTTATTCGATATTCTGTTCAGCGCCAAAACAACAAGTTCACTGTCACTTACAGAGCAATAACTTTTCATTGTTTAATTTTAATTGAGACCACAAACTAAATTAACAACTGATTGGTACTGTACCCAATTTTCATGGGAGTTCGGCTTCCACTTAACATATAAAGAACAAGTGAAAGTGCTCGTTAGTTCCACTTTGAATGGTACATTTGCTATTTGGTCAATATAAAAGTGTTGAGATTCATATAATTTGTTTAGTTATGTTGAAGCATTGTCTCCATATCTTTCAGTCAAAATTACGTTGCCAGAAAATTGCGATAGATTAATTAAGTTAAAAAAATGTTGCTGCTTAACCACTCAAGCCAACATTTCTGCTTCAATATTTTTTATTCCTCTTCGCCAGTGAAGCGAAATTCAATTTGTAAGTCTCGAAATTAATAGATTTATACACATATCATCAGTTACACATAAAAATACTTAGAAATCTACATTCATTAATATAAACATAGTTACACATAAGGTGAGACATTTTTAGAAGAATAAACTTCAACACTTTCACTTTTCCAAATATAGAAATAATTCTTTAACACATTCGAGAGGACGATTTTTTTCGAACAATGTACCCAGGAGCGAATGCTTTTTCTTATATTTTTCATTTTTAATAAAAAAACATGTTTACTATAGAAATCACCAAATTCGAAAGTGAATTCACATAAATAAGATCATTTCACACCGGGTGTACAGGAAAATCTTATTTCAACCACTAATTTACTCAGGTTATTGCACACTTGGTGTGCAGGCCGTCTTATAGCATCGGAAATCAATTGCACACACGGTGTGCAATCGGTCTCGCATGTGTTAATATCCTAGCAAAATTTTGATGTTGTATCCCTGAATGTTTGTCTGTAATAAAGGATAGCCCTTAGAAACTATACGTTTTGTTAAATTGTTGGAAGGTGCATGGTCCGATTTAAACCATTTTCAATACCGAGGTACCCAGTTATGAAGAAATGATTTGTACCAAATTTCAAGACTACAGGTCTTATGGTTCAAGAGTAATACAAAACAGTAAAAAACAATTTTAAATATAAAGCGTACTAATATGAACAGATTTGTCAAAATTAAGGACATTCAACTGAGTAGATACGGATTTATGCGAAATTTTAAAAAAGGATGTAAAAGGGAACAAAAGCAAACATGCATGTAAGCGTGTGCTTTGTTCACATTAATCACGCCATGTGAGATTATTCTAAATTATACCATTTCTTTTTTAATATATCTTCCGTATCCGAGAGTTACACAAGTAAGAAAACTAAATTTGGCTTAGACCAAATCTTAAATACCCTCCTCCTCTACACGAAAGGGCGTGGCAAATATATATATATATATTGCGCCCTCTAATAGTGTATGTCTTAGCGTGTAAGTTTACTTTTACGTTAAATTAGGTTTTTTAAAAATTGTGGGCGTGTCTGTTATCCGACCGCGCCCATTTTTGACACGTCAGTCAATGGGATAACTATGTATACTCGTACCAAATTTAAAGTTCCTAGATCAACTTTTGTGGCAGATATAAAGATTTTTATTAATTGTGGGCGTGTCTGTAATCCGAATACGCCCATTTTTGGCATATCGATGAAGCTAATATTCATAGATGTACATACCAAATTTCAAGTTTGTAGCTCATATTTTGTGGTAGATAAATAGATTTTTGTCGATTGTGGGCGTGACTCTTGACCGATTTTGCCCATTTTAAATAGCGATCTGCGTGCAAAGACTAAAAGTACCTGTACAAAATTTCAGCTCAATATCTCAAAATTTACGCGCGTGAGAGTGCCAACACACGGACATACATATCTAAATCGACTCAGTTTTTGACGCTGATCAAGAATATATATACTTTGTAGGGTCTCTGACGCCTCCTTCTGGGTGTTGCAAACGGAAGAACAAACTTAGTATACCCTCATCACTGAGGTGGAGGGTATAATAAATATATACAACACGAACACACAAATGGGCCAAATTGATTTTTCTACTTTCTTTCTACTTTTGGGGGAGTTTCTCGCCCCATTTGATAAGAAATCAAAACATATAATCTTTCGATTTATATTTATCTACAAATGTCATTTTTAGCTCCAGCTTCAATGTAGTAATCACGTTTTTCATGTACTTGTAGTACAAATAATGTAAACCCTTTGGAAAGAGTTCCTCTTCGAGTTTTTATTAAACCAATTTGGCCAATCCGCAGGTGCTGAAAATAAATATTGATGATAAGTTTGAATTCAGTTTTTTCGACCGGAAAAATGTTGACGCACAAATAGACACTCAAATAGACAAATGAACACCTGTCGTATAATTTGATGTTGACGGAAAGCATGATTTTTTTTCTAAAGTTTTAAATTTGTGTCTAATTCGACTCAAATTTGTTGTTGGATCGAGAATATATACATATATATAGATATATATTAGGTTTTGCACATAAAATAGTTTCCTACACCCTTATCCAAGGTGTAAAAATTGAGAATATTTTTATGCATGTAGGATCAAAACAATATGACAAACAGATTGTAAAATCTGTGTGTAATTATTATTTTTGTACGTCTTATCTTTGTTTTTGTTGTTGTCTCTTTACTGAAGAAAACCCAAGCATTATTATTTTTGAACGTTCTCAATTTAGAGACTTAATTTTTAGGCACATTATCATTTTATGCCAGCAGCAACAAAAAGTCCATAATGATATACATAAATGTATGTGCGTGCGTATGAATGCTTCATGTGAATATCCAGATATGATACGAGTATCTTGATTTATCAGCGCAACCGTACGGATATCAAAATATGGCGGCTGGCCTAAAGATTGTTATTAATGCTCGAGACATCAAAGAGGAGCCAGTCAGTCAATAAAGCGTTGGCGCAAGCGTTCAACACATTATCTGCAAGTGTTTGACGCATGCAACATCAAACGCTAAATTAAATGAGCGGTAATTTAGCTAAAAACAAGTAATAAAACTAAATTTGGCTTAGGCCAAATCTTAAATACCCTCCACCTCCACAACAGTGGGCGTGGCAAATATATATATATATATTGCGCCCTCTAATAGTGTACGTATTACGTATCAGCATGCAAGTCTACTTTTACGTTAAATATGTTTTTTTTTTAATTGTGGGCGTGTCTGTTATTCGACCACGCCCGTTTTTAGCACGTCAGTCAATTATATAACTATGTATACGCGTACCAAATTTCATGTTCCCAAGTCAGCTTATTTGGCAGATATATAGATTTATGTCGATTGTGGGCGTGTCTAAAATTCGACCACGCCCATTTTTAACACATCAGTAGGTGGGATAAATATGTATACGCATACCAAACTTCAAGTTTATAGCTCAATTTTTGTGGCAGATAAATAGATTTTTGTCTATTGTGGGCGTGGCTCTTCACCGATTTTTCCCATTTTAAATAGCGATCTGCGTGCAAAAACTAAAAGTGTATGTACAAAATTTCAGCTCAATATCTCAAAATTTACGCCCGTGAGAGTGCCAACAACAGACAGACACACAAACACACGGATATTCATGTCTAAAACTACTCAGTTTTTGACGCTGATCAAGAATATATATACTTTGTAGGGTCTTTGACGCCTCCTTCTGGGTGTTGCAAACGGAAGAACAAACTTAGTATACCCTCATCACTGAGGTGGAGGGTATAACAAGTAAGAAAACTAACTTTGGCCTAATAGTATATGTATTACGTACCAGCTAGGCAAGTCTAGTTTTATGCAGAATATGGTTTTCTGCAAATTCTGGGCATGCCCTTATCCGATCGCAGCTATTTTTGGTGCATCCATGGATGGGATAACCATATATATGTACACCAAATGTCATGTTCATAGGTCAATTTTTGTGGCAGATAAATAGATTTTTGACGATTGTGGGCATGGCTCTTGTTTATCCATTTTAAATAGCGATCTGTCCCGAATAATTTTTTTGTGAAAGCTCTAAAGATACGAAGCTTCCAAGTGCTGAACACTGAAAATTTCTAAAGTGACATTCACGCTCCTCTTTCTTTCTTCTCTTCTCTTATTTACCGTCTAATTATTATTCAATAGTAAGGTGAAGGATCAACATATGTATATGGTATTGAGGAATCAGCATCCTTCCAAAGAGGGTTACATTACACTCGACATATGTAGAAAAATAAAACAAATTAGACCTACTTAGAAGAGATTGTTTACAGTTTTTTTCAACACTCATTTACTATCAGTCACAACATGTTCCCATTTAGAGAAACAGAAAAATAAAACACCATAAATATCACAAATATTCAAACACAGCATGTGCGCGCTAAATTTATTATAAACAGACAGAAATGGTTTCTGGTGTTTTAATGCTTTTTACATGCTTAAGTGGAATGGTGATATTCTACGTACCTTCTGATTCGATGAGCTTGCTCAGGCTGAATACTATACAACAGTTTGGGTAAAGTGTTAAGCATGAACACTACGGCCACAGTTTCAAGTCCAAAAATTGGCACTTATTACGATTTGCGTGATCTCCTGCTGGGCGGTGATTATTTCACCAAATGCGTTTTTTATTTTCATTTTTCAGCCTGTTGCACAATTGCCTTGTAAAAAGAATCTCAACTTATAGCGCATTTATTGAAAAAATGTCAAGGCAATTAATTGAACACCAAGCGGTGTCAAACAGCCGAAGAGTTTATGAACAGGTACGATGGAAATTGAAAACAGAACCATATGTATGCCATGTTTGGAATGTTTTGAACGGAGTGTTGGCCTGATATTTGTTAAAACCTTTAGCTTTGGCTGAGTTTTCTTTTATAATTAGACTACGAATCCCACCCTAAGGGGGTCAGCTGTAAATTTGAAGCCATTGTCACCTCGCAGTGCTTGGCGTTAAAAAGTCAATGAATAAAAATTCGATTCCTTAACTGTTTAAAAAGACACACCCAGAAAACGTACAATATATTTTAAGTTGCTTTAAAGGCCTTATGGCTGGCTATAGAAATGCTCATGTGTAGCTTGGGGGTTTAATCACACAGGTATTACCGACAAAAAAGGCTGACTGTCTTCTAAACAAAGAAGCTCATAGGAAAACCGATACTCCTGAACTCTTCAATGGGCTGATCATGTTATAACATTTTCGAGTCAGCTTCGGACGCTATTGGAATTTCGAGGAATTTTCCACACAGGACAAGCAGAAAGTTTTAAAGGCGTGGTTGATTTTATACAAAACACTAATCAGATAAATTATATCCAAACTACTACTGATATGATGCTGATATTATGTAAAAGCTCATATTGATGCCCATTGAGGGCAGACTGCTATTAACTTGTTCCATTTAGAAACGAAAAGGTTGTAACACTCGCATCGTCGGTGCCAAATGCACTAAATCTAAATTAAGTTTGTGTTGTCGCCAAAGCATTAAGCACAGAAGACGTAATTATGTCGAAGGCAAACTCACCGACATATTCCGAATGTGGGATCGTAGCGTTACTTGCTTCCATTCACAAAACGAAGCAGTTCGTTTGTTTATCAAATCCTATCTTGAATTTAATCCAAACGTAGGCAAAATAATTAATTTGGAAACCCCACCATGGCCAACCAGCAATTCCGCAAGCAAAATATTTTATTCCTTAAGAAAGTATAACCCTTTAGTTCTTTTCCGTCAACACTAAACACTCACGTTAACTAATAAATCCACCTCAACCGCATCAAACGAGAACTCTTCTTCATACACTACCGCCAATTGAGTGCATCAGTGTTTGTGCACACATTTGCAGGCTGTTTATAAACGAGTCGTCATCACACACTCATCCCCCGAAAGTTCGCCTCCTACCATATTTTCTCTATTTTTGTTTTGTTACAATCTACACTTCTGTACATATTTGTGCGCACTTCTTTAAATAAAAACCCTAAATCTAAACTTCTGATCTCGGCATCGCACCGTTAAGTCGTGCTTCGTTCAATTCTGTCCGTGTACACCACTAATGCAGGCTAACTTATCAAATGGCCCACAAATATAAAGCAGGCCATTTGCTCTCAACAAACAACGAATTCTTCCAGTCGCACCACAAATAACAACAGCAGCAGCAACTGTAGCAACAAGCACTAATACGTTCGGGTTGGCGTTCCCTTCTGCAGACCGTCCTTCTTGCGACCAGTGGTGTTATGCTGTGATATGGTTTGCCGAAGAGCCAGAGGTGTCAAGCGCAATAAAGAGCCGGCCTGTAATCAACGCGATCCTAAATAGGTGCACAAATTACACTAAAGTCCTTAATTATAGCGAAACCGCCGCAACTACAGTCATAAGCACATAAAAAGATACACTTACACAAACACATATGTGTATAGTACAGAGGAGTTCGTTTAAGAAACTGATGAACAGAATGATGGTAGAAAGGAACGGAGCAGACAGGCAAAAAAGGTCTTTTGCCGTCACGCGCGTTTTTCTCAAAATACAGTAACCTACACATAATGCACTGATACGCTTTATATGAAGTATAATAATCATAATAACAACAACAACAACAATCATAATAGCAGCAATATTATAATGAAGCTAATATGACTTTTTTTCTACATAGAATACGTGGCTGAAGATGGAAAGGGTGTAAATTTTTCCACCCATCCAAACAATCACGCATACCTTTAACGAATCGTTCAACAATATAAACCAACGTACCATAGACCGAGTGAACGACAGACAGCCTGACAAATAGCCAGACGGGAGAACGTCGTCATTCACTTGTACTTTTCAATCGATCGTTCGTCAATTGTTTACAATTGTTGTTAGCAGAAATTATACTTATGCATCGTTTATACCATACATACACACTTGACTATAGGCTAGTGTTTGGTTTTGTTGTTTACCCACACACATATATTTCTGCAACACAGACAGTATTTACGGGTAAACTCTTACTCTACATGTATGATGACGATGATGATCGTGGTGTTGTAGAAGATGATGCACCAATCAGGCGGTTCTGGCAAGTTAGATTGTTCAAATTGGTTTTGATTGATTTGATCGCCGCTTTAAGATCAAAGACAACCAAACATTGCACGACTGTGTGTTGTACACAACTATTCAAACGAGAACACTTGAAGCACTAATACGTAATTATATACGTAATTATATTTATGTTGTATATGTATGGGCTGTAGCAGAATTTTTGCCACCCATTATTTTAACCCGGAGAACCGATTTGTGCTATTTCACCGTACTTTCTTATTGCACCTAAATTTAAAATTAAAACAAGTAAGAAAACTAACTGTGGCTTGGGTAGAATCTTAAATACCTTCGATATCCACAAACAACGCTGAGCGTGGCAAGTATATGATTACTCGATGGAGAACATAATTCCAGATATACTTACCAAATTTAAAGTTTATAGGTCAACTTTTGTGGCAAATATATAGATTTTTGTCAATTGTGGGCGTGTCTATTATTATCCTGGGCGAATCGCTTCTACCTTTGAGGAAGCACAATGCTTCCTTTTCATAAAATCATAATCATCATCATCTTCATTACTACCCGATTACAACCCATTTAGGTCTAGCACGACGTCTATCCAAATCCCGTTCAAATACCATCCTAGCTGGAGCAATTTTGTTCGTACTATCAGCATGACCCTAGCCATCGTAAAATTGCATTTTTATACGACGGACTATATCAACGCCAACGTAAAGCTTACAGAGATCATGACCCATTCTGAGCCCGAACTCATCGCGAAAGCGTACAACAGCAATTTTACTACTGAAGTATTGATATTAATATTTCGCACAATTTAGGGCCACACGTACGACTGTTTATTATTTAAGGACTCATCCAACTTCACAGTAAACTACTGTTTTATATATCATCGTCATATGTAAACAACACGAACAACGACATCGCTATCGCTACTATAAAGTGTTGCGTAAAATTAAATTTTATGTACATACGAGCAAAGATACAAAAGGTTGCTTGACTTGAATCAAATATTGGAGACCCAAAGCCGCAGCCCCTGATTCTCATACCCGTGGTCCACCAACCAATTTCGCCCAATTTCAGAGTGCAACAATTGTTGATTCATCAACAACTGAAAAAATGTAAAATACACGTAGGCATAGGAGACATAATTTGTGGGTCTCTGATGTGTGTTTTTCGGTGTTTCATGCGTTTCGATAAAGTGATATAAAATGAGCAGAGCGTTGGACATTGCTGCATCGGCACAAAAGCTTGTTACATTCGATTAATAGATTTGGGGTTGTCACGGTTGTAAGTGTTATTGTAGTTGGAAAAGAAACGCGGGAGAAACTTTACTTAAGTATGCATAAAGTATGTGACTAATTGGTAACAATAGACATAATTAGGAAATGTATATAACATGCAAAACAGCATCGATAAAGAGAGAGAGAGAGAGAGAGGCAGAGAGTTTCGCACAGAAATATGCCGATATGTATATGGGGGTATATGTCACGAGGTGAAAAGGTTTGCAACGCCAGAAGACAGCATCAGAAACTCCACAAGGTATTCGATTTAGGCATGTCTGTCTGTCTGTGTGTTCTGTGGTTACCGCTCTTCTGGCTGCACAAATTGAGATATTGATTCTAAACTTGACAGATTGGTAATGAAATGGGGCCAAATCGGTCAAACGTCACGCCCACAAAGCAACAAAAAGGGAACTAGGCGTAATCTTGCTTAATATGTATTAAGTACAGAAGATACATTGACATATGTATATACTGCTCGGGGAGCTTTGGTTGGTATTCTAGATTTGGCCTCAGCCAAATATAGTTTCTTTTTCTTGCTTATTTTCGGTCCCAAACTTTGTCCGTCACCCTCTCACCCTCTCTCCCTCACTGCCTCTCACTCGTTCTCTCTCTCCATCTCTCTCTCTCTCTCTCTCTCTCTATCTCGCTGAGTGTTTTAACAATACAATTGTAATAACGGAATCTAAACAAAGTCACGTATTTGACTACTGAGGCCTTTATGTCGACAATAAATTATGACCATAACTTATGCGAAAATTGTTGGGAAATGTGCTGAAATTGGCTACTTGTATCCCATTCACATTCAAAGCATTTTCCCAAACATTCACTCGGTGCGAAATGGCCGTTGCCTGTCTCATCATCGTCATCGGTTTTATCTCCATAGGAAAATTATACAATATTTGCTAGTAATAGTGATGATTGTTGCCACTGCAATATGATTTCTTTCTTGTTTTTGCTTTTTGTTTTGTTTTTTGGTTGTCGTCAGTCAGTCTGTGTTGTACCATCTGTAATCTCTCAGGTGCCAACAATTTTGAAAATTCGCTTTGCTTTACCACCAACGCCATCATCTACTACTGCTACCCAAACTTAACTTCATTGTTTGTTTGCGGAAGCATTCATTCCACGATTTGATGTTGAATATATTTATAACTGAGCGACTGTACATGTACACGTACGTACATGTACGTAATGCATTTATACATATAAGAGCGTATATGTATTGTATATTGTTTGTGAATGTGTGTCGAAAAATGCAAATGCAAGTTTATTCCATGTTTCATTACTACTTTGATGAGCAGGTGTCAGTAATAGTGGGAAAACATCTAATAGGCGCTTGTGAGTGATGAAGTTTCATTATCAATTTGCCGAATCCGTTCCTCTTAGCTCATCTTAATATACAATTATAATGGTTTATATACATATATATATTTGAATTCGGTGTAATGTTTATTAGTAGTCGTTATTATTCCAAAAATGCCAACGTGTACAATGCGTATCATTTAGAAATTTCAAATGTTGCCTTGACATCGTGAGCATCACCGAATATGTCTCTGGTTACTTAAAGGAGCGTACATATATATCGTAATATATGTGGGCCCAAACGGCATTACCAGCAATGTACACAAAAATGTACAGACAGATAGGCTTTAAACAAATGAATGAATTTTTTGAATGAATTTTGTGCAATTAATGCGTTCAGCCGTATAACACGAAACGCCCAGAGTCACATATTGATATGTCGGGGCGATTCAGAACAATACGTGGTTGATGCTATTTTATCAAACTGAAATTTCTCGAAGCACATCTTATTCAAAGTCACTTCCATTTTATTCAGAGCGAAGTGATTGTTCGCTAGTATAGGAGTTATTGATTAAGCGCAAAATGATTCTTCTCTTAGCAAATAATATATAACGATCGAGGGTGTTGTTGGAACATTTTTTAACACATCGCTTTACTGGAGCAACACTTTCTTGTAATAGATTTAGATTTAGATTATTTGTACGCTTCGCCTTGTGCCCCTCTCTGAAAATGACAAATTGACAAATTGAAACCTCTCCTATTATTCATAAAAATATTCAAATATTTCTTTTCATTCATTTGTTGTTATTGCTTTGGAAGGAATGTGAAATGATTAATGATGAGCAAGAAAATACAGGTACAGGCCACGCAAAGGCGCAGGCGCAGGCGCCTTTATATTTTATTTAGGAACTGTTCTTCTTGCTTGGACGCTCGTCGCACTCACATATTATTCATTCACACATAACCTGTTACACATCACATATGTATTGTACATAAGGCGATGGTGCGAAGGCAAATCGCTGAAAGTGAACCGGGATACGAGTCAATATGTATGTCGCTTGAGCCCATGATTAATTATTGTAATCAAATCAACACAATGTTGACCATTTGTTGTCAGAGTGTTGTCAATGTTCTGGACGCTTTCTGGTTTTGTTGGCCATCTTTCTCTTTCCAAATAATCACTGATCATTGCTTGCTTCACTTGTATTATTCAATAAAATAACATTTAATGAGCACAAGATTAATATGTGCACTTGGCCTGCAGTCGCTACGGTTTCTTCTAGCTTCTAATTAGTGCCAAAGATACGGAAAAACCTTTCAGTGTGTCCGTCTGTTGAATGCATATTTCAACCAATTTTTTTTCTAACTAATAAATATTAATGGTTTCCGCGTATTAAAAATTTGTGTGACTTTGTTCCAAGCCTTCTAAAAATTTTACAATGATTCGACTTTTTTCAATAATTGATCATTATAGGTTATAAAAATTGTTGATAGGAATTGAAAGACCTTTTCACTCTGCTTGTGATGCTTAACATAACAAAAGATGGGCGGTATACTTAGTTTGCCAATGCATTTGCAACCCGTAGAATGAGAAAGCAAAGACCCTACAAAATATATATATTCTTGATCAGCATCAAAAACTGAATCGATCTAGACACATATGTCCGTATGCGTGTCTGTTGTTGCCCTTCCTACGGTCGTAAATTTTGAGATATTAAGCTGACATTTTATATAAATACGGTTAGTTTTCACACGCAGAGCGCTTTTTAAAATGAACAAAATTGTTCAAGAGCCACGCCCACAATTGACAAAAATGTTCCACAAAAATTGAGCTATTAAGTTGAAATTTTGCAATTTGAAATATATGTAATATTTATAATTATCGCACCCATCGATGTGCCAAAAATGGTTGTGGTCGGATAACAGACACGCCCATAATTTACTAAAAACCATGCCCAGTGTAAAACTGAGTCGTGGAAGGTATACAAATAACAAAAACAAGTAAGAAAAACTGAAGCTTAGGTCAAATCTTAAACACCCTCCACATCTAAATACAAAAATTTTGTGCACAATTATGGGAGAAACTAATCGAATCAAATTTAACTGCAAATAAGATAATTATTTAGTCAAGAAGCTTTTATACAAATAGCATATTCCATTCATGAAAATTGCTCCTCTT
The DNA here is from genome assembly GCA_963971445.1 of Ornithomya chloropus. NCBI lineage: Eukaryota > Metazoa > Arthropoda > Insecta > Diptera > Hippoboscidae > Ornithomya > Ornithomya chloropus. The sequence goes on along the minus strand of OZ020530.1, from coordinate 25,164,275 downwards.
AAATAAATTTTATTTATTCACATTCATACACAATAAGTCTTTTCTTTCATTAGAAATAAGGTTCAAGTACTTGCTAAGGGTAAAATCGTACGTTTTCTTGAGGCGTTTCCATATAAAACGTAGTTATTGTTACCAGGCAAATTAATCACAATTATGGAGGTTGATAACAATAAAGGGACTGTAAAACTGGCCATTATTATGCAAATACTCATTAGGCAGCTATTTAACCCAAATACCAACTATAGAGTATTGCCATTCACGCAACAAACATAGTCAAGAATTTCCAGATTGCTAATTTGCTAACCAATTGTATAATTTATATATGCATGATTATGTATTAATGAAAATTTTGCTAACTAACGCCAGAGGACGCTTTTTTTTTCTTAAACTACGGTAACATGATTTTTCGTTCCTCTTTGTGTTAAAAATTTGCCATATCTTTGCACTTATTTTTTTGAATTCCCCCTACCCTTTAAATTCGTAATAGTATTCTAGAAAGCGTGCATTTTTAGCGCAGGTGGAGATAAAATTTATTTGGTTAATTGTTATAACAATGGGAAAAAATAGAAGACCAAAAGTGTCCGCCGCAAAAAAGGTATCCTTGGAACAGCAACTGACAAAGGGTAAAGTTGCAAAACAAAAAAACCGACAAAAAATCCATCTTCGAACCGAAGAATCTGCCGTTCTGGATAGTAAAACCAGTAAAAAAATTTTAGCTGCTGCAAAACAACAACAATCCGAATTTACTCCAAGACATGAATCAAAATGGAATACTGGATTGCATCATTTCAGTTTGGACAGTGGAGGTTCTGATATCGAGAAGGAAGACGCTACTGATGTGTGTGAAAATAATTTCATGGATGATATTGAACTGGACGATGAAGATTTGAAGGCTTTCGAAAGGTTTCAAAATTTAGAGACTGGCAAGCGGACTGTAAAATTGAGCGATATTATATTGGAGAAAATTCAAGAAAAACAAGCAGACATACAATCAAAGCTCACCAATGATGAATCGATCATTATTGAAGAGGTAGACGGGAAAATTAAAGAGCTGTACGAAGGTGTACGGGAAGTAATGAAACGCTACCGTGGTGGTAAGGTACCCAAAGCCTTTAAGGTGATACCGAAATTTCGGAATTGGGAGCAGATACTATTCATAACGGAGCCTCATAACTGGAGTGCAGCCGCTATGTTCCAAGGCACAAGGGCTTTTTCTTCTGGTCTATCGCAAGCGATGGCTCAAAGGTTCTACAACCTGGTTCTATTACCTCGAATACGGGATGATTTGTGTGAATACAAAAAACTCAATGTTCATCTCTACAATTCTCTTAAGAGGGCTCTGTTTAAGCCGGCTGCATTTATGAAAGGTATTATTTTGCCACTGCTAGAAGCTGGTGATTGCACTCTACGCGAAGCAATTATATTTGCCAGTGTGATTGCGCGGAATTCTGTGCCCGTTTTGCACTCATCCGCGTGCCTTTTAAAAATATGTGAAATGAGCTACACGGGTGCAAACTCCATATTTATACGATATTTTCTCGATAAGCGTTATGCTTTACCGTATCGGGTTGTCGATGCAGCTGTGTTTCATTTTATAAGATTTGAAAATGACAAGCGCCAAATGCCAGTCTTGTGGCATCAAAGTCTTTTAACGTTTGTGCAACGTTACAAGGACGACATTTCGTCAGAACAGAAAGAAGCTCTGTTTGCTTTGTTAAGGAAACAATCTCATCCGAAAATTACACCAGAAGTAAGAAGAGAATTACAGGCTGCCAAATGTCGGGACATAGAAATGATGGAATGCAACAATTCCTTGGATACAGAAGCAATTCCGATGTATACTGAAGATGACAGTTTCAACCAACAATCATTCAAAAGTTAACCTTCCGAAGAATCGCCTTATATTCATCGTGCAGAAAATTGTATACGTACTACATAAAAATAAAATGAATGTACACAATAAATAAAAAATGGAATCTCTTCATTAGGGGCTTGAATAAGTGGCCATTGGCCGAGTACAACATTTTGACCTTCATTTGTATTTCTTTGTATATAACGGGTTTTTCAATAGAGGCAACAATTGTGAACACTGTGAACACACCTTGACCGTTTTTTCATGATCTGTCAACGTCGAAACTTTAGTCAAAGTTAACATTTTCATCAAGGTGAAGTTCACAAACGAGCATGTTTGGAAAATGACTACCGCAATTTTGAGTGGGTGGTCCCAACGTTAAGAGCGTTTACTTCAATTTTCGGTCCTAATAATTGTCCCAGGAGAGGCTATGCCGCTATAGTGGATGTGTATACGTTATTTACTATTTTCGAGTGTAATGATTACATACATTTAGGCTGAAAACTACATTATTATTACCTAGTTGATTAGATTAGATTAGATTAGATTAGATATATTTGAGACTTTTTTTCTAATAAACAGAAAATGTATTAACAATTAACAGAGAAAGACTTAAAAACTATAATGTATTATTTTAATGGAGTTTTTGGTATAACAATATCAAGTTTGAAACATAAGAAATACTGAGACTTATGAGAATATCGAAATTATAGAAATAAGTGCTTATTACCTAGTTGATGTTCACTTCATAAGCAAGTTTAGTTTTTTTATTGCATTTGTTCAGTAAAAAGTCTTTCAAAGAACGTATGTATAAAAATTATGTTTATTCGTTCATTCTAATTATTACATATTCACATTATATTATTAAGAGAAATATTACAATTTATAATAAATCAACTTAAAGAGTTTATAACGTGTACTTTCTTTCAGTTTGTCAATAAATGAAACAGGGAACATACAACTTACAGGTCTGTCTGTACGTCCATGTACTTTTTGTAATAAATCGTCGTAATTTTGTATATTTTTTAATCACATTTGACAAGGATGATTTTTGGGTCATGGATGATGTAACCCCCTATTACTAAAATAAAACTTTATATGGTGAAAATTTGGACCCGATCGGACTATTTCCCATATAATGATATTTCACGAAGTGACTTATACAACTAAACTAATCGTAGCATAATTTACTATGATAAGTGTTGTAAGGTAAATGGTCGGGTTTAACCAAGTATAACACTTGTTCTAACGAAGAATTATTAACGTTGAAAGATAAAAATCAACTAACAGTTACGTCTGCGGAACAGTTGTGAATTATTTACATATCTACATAGATGAAAATGTGTGGTGTGTGTATGTTTAGATAGAAACTATTAACTAATGATGTATAGTATATATGAACGTATATCCATGAGTATGGAACCTCTGATTCATCTGGTCTACACGATCTCTAAACCTGTAATAAGAAGATTTTTATAAATGGACGTGAATGAATCATCACTACAAATCAAAGCAAGTACATATATGTAAAACTATTTAAATAAGTTTTATTTTATGGTAATGTAACTTAGTTCGCGTTTAACTCGAGAAACGTCTTTATTGTACGTACTTCGTTACTGTATCTTCAAAAAGACACTTTTACTAAATATATTAAACCGCCATTTTGATTTAGAAAGAGGACGCTTATGATATTGTATTCTAATCATTAAAATCTTGTATTTGATACCCATATACCCGTAAAGATTGTGCGGAAATTGGTGAGATGCCATTTTGTGGCGTTCACAAAACTTACTGTTCGTATTACATGTGTAGATAATTTGCCATCTTTTATAATCAAAAATTGGGGCGGCCGTCCCCTTCTATTCGTCAAGCGTATACAATTTAAATAAGATAATGTATTAACCAGCTCTTTCGAAGAGCTGCATGAAATCTTCAATTGGCCGCACGTTGGCCGTAGCTGCTTTAGATGATTACTCACCTGAACGGGTGCAGTGCCCACTGCAGAAGGTACTACTCCCCCTTCTATAGAAGCGCTATCATTATCAGATTCCTTAAGTGAGCTACCTTCCTCATCACCCATCAAAGCGCGATATTTCTTAGCAATGGCTTCCCAGTCGGCGACGTTTTCGATTCGATTTTGATTAGCAGCCGAAAAACTAGTCTGAGAGCCAAGCGGCGACAGGTGAACCACCGAAAGTGCCGTTGAGTCTATATATGAATTTGTTATACAGGCATGCATCATTTGGAATATCATAAATGTGTACTAAACGTAGGTGAATAGCACGGCTATTTCTTTTACTTACAAGTTACATTTGCTTCTACCCACTGCCCTTGACGTACCTTTTTTGATTTTGGACAGCCACTTTGCACCAGCTTTGGTACGGGGACTAGCTTGGCGTATTCCCATCATCTGAACTAGACTTGGACGCTTCTTTTTCTTGATACGAGCCTATGTATGTTATTATGGTTTTTTTTTTAATTCGTTGTGGTTTCACGCAGTGTTCAAAAAATACAAGTGAGCAAGACAATCCATATAAACATACATATATATATTTATATATATATAAATGCATACACAATACATATGCAATAACAAGCAAAAGCAAAAACAAAAGCAAATTAAATAGCAATCAAAGAGATGCAATGTATTCATCTTAATTTTTTAGAGTGATTCAACATTTTCTACAAGACGTAGAAAGATGAAAAAAGCGCAATAGCAAGAAAATCTAAAACAAACAAAACGACAGGATATATTTTATGGATATCTGTTGCCGAACTGATTTAAATGAATACGAGAAAAGGTCTAGTGGTTGGCATTAGGGGTTTAATACAATAGAAAACATAATTAATCCTCAAATGGGTGTGAGTATAAAAACCTTAGAGAGTGTAGTGATTGGTGAACGAGCGTCCACATAAATTACCTTGACCTTCTCTACGATCCACATAAACCAGGTGGTAACTAAATTGAGTGGTGATGGCGCCGTTGTTGTGCGATGCATATTGCGTATAAGTTTGGATAGACCGAATTTCCATTCAATGTCCGATTGAGCCTATATTTTCGGATGTGTCATTTGTACAATTTTTACATTTGATGATGAAGAAAATGGAATAACAAACAAACAGAAATGGAGTATTCCAAGTTATGAACAATGTTATGCTCAAAACAAAAACAAAACAAAACAATAAAATAAAATGATTATAAAACCAATTACATCTGTATCTCAATAATAAAAGCTTTTAAGCATCGGGTGAAATGGACTTTAGGGGGCAGTATTATATAACTTTTTCACTCTATCTATACAAAGGGCTCTCCTGTGAGCATAATCTGCGTTTCATTCATTTTAGCGCTCGCCTCTCATTTGTACGAGTATAAAACCAGATTGCAGAACCGTTTTAAGTACTGCTTAATGTTCTAAAGTAAATAATGTCTTCTATTCAATCATTTTCTTTATTCTGTTTCTACGACTTTAAAGAAGAACTCATGTTAAGGGACGGTAATATGAGATTCCCTTAAAGTCCATTTAAGCCAAAATTTTCTTCATATTAATTAAAACAATCCGCTCCCACCCACTTCATGGGAGAAGCTTGATTTAAGACTGCAATTATTGCACAGTTCTATAAAGTTAAACGGCCACTCTAATAACTAAGGATATACACAAATAGCTTTAACTAGCATAATCATGCACTACGTGATTAAGCAGTTTACGCTTAATTTTTACGCAAATGATCGAAGAGCAAACGATATATTATACATTTCGTTTGTAATTACACAGTATAACAATAAATAAACAAGCTGAATTCGGCTTAGGCCAACTCTCAAATACCCTCCACATTTATTTGTAAAGTGTGAGCGTGCCATGTGAGCACTGGCGCTCTCTTTTCAGTAACACTATAACAAGATTGAAACGTTAAATAAAATCGACGGAATGTGACTCTATGCGATAGATTTGAACAGCAGAAATGTTCTCAGCCCATCCGCGCTTGGGCCTTTCAGTTATAGACCCTTTTGGTTGGTGCGTTATTTCTCGCACAACTTTCAAGTAACTTTCTCATCGTTGCATATCCATAATAAATTCGCCACGTTTATATTACACGGCCACCACATGTGAAATGGCAGCAAAACAAACAGTATACCTTCTCGGCGGACACCGTTTATTGACTAAATTCAACTTTGCAGCACCCTTGTAATAAATATGGGAATTTACCCATTTTTGATACGAAACTATTACACTACATGAATTAAGAAAGTCTATCAGGTCTCAATTGTTGCGACCGTGAGCGGTTCAACAGCAAGTGGACTCAGATTTTGATATTCTTTGTAGAATGGTAAACTTGTACATCCGCCCTCTTATGTGGAGGATATTAGTATACAAATACTACAGCAAGTTAACATAGAAAACTTAGGGGAAAAACCCAAATATAATATTGTATATATTATATGCGTTTTATTAGAAGATACAAGTCTGGACAGTTGATGACATTACTAACGTTCCCTTTAAAAAAACAACGAACGATATATTTAACCTGCATACAATAAAATCAAGTAAAACGTAATGATCGGTGAACCCGATAGTACATTAGCGTAAACCAACTGGACACATTCTTACCCCGCGAGCGAGTCTAAAGGCAGTCCAACTCAGCCCTAATCTGCAACACTTAATGAGATGCTTCATGCGAAACTATTAAGAATTAAGCTGGGTGCCTATTTATTGTATTTAAATTGTTAACCAATAAAATATCGAAAAATTATTGAGTGATCTTGATTGGGTAGAAGACACGCCCGCAATTATAAAATTCAGCAAAAATGGCATATTCCCCTCATCTGAGGACGCACATAACTTCTGTCTCTATCTTGTAAGAGCATGCTAAATGCATTGAAAGGATCCGATGTAGCTTCCTCAATCTCTATTATAATTATTTTTAAACCGTAATTTATAAACTTTCTGTTTGTGTTTAAAATTTCACATGGACAAGCTTTAACTTGTCCAATCACATCATATATGGACAGGCGAACATACTTAAATTGATCCTCAGTTAGGTAGTTACATATATTCATAAAAATTTAATATAAAACAAGTAAGAAAACTAAATTTGGCTTAGACCAAATCTTAAATACCCTCCACCTCTACACGAAAGGGCGTGGCAAATATATTTATATATATATATATATTGCGCCCTCTAATAGTGTATGTCTTAGCATGTAAGTCTACTTTTACGTTAAATATGGTTTTTTTTAAATTGTGGGCGTGTCCGTTATCCGACCGCGCTCATTTTTGGCACGTCAGTCAATGGGATAACTATGTATACGTGTACCAAATTTAAAGTTCCTAGTTTTGTGGCAGATATAAAGATTTTTATTAATTGTGGGCGTGTCTGTACGCCCATTTTTGGCATATCGATGGAGATAATATTCATAAATATACGTACCAAATTTCAAGCTTGTATCTCATATTTTGTGGTAGATAAATAGACTTTTCTTGATTGTGGGCGTGGCTATTGACCGATTTTGCCCATTTTAAATAGCGATCTGCGTTCAAAGACTAATAGTGCCTGTACAAAATTTCAGCTCAATATCTCAAAATTTACGCCCGTGAGAGTGCCAACAACAGACGGACACACGGACACACGGACACACGGACATACATGTCTAAATCGACTCAGTTTTTAACGCTGATCAAGAATATATATACTTTGTAGGGTCTCTGACGCCTCCTTCTGGGTGTTGCAAACGGAAGAACAAACTTAGTATACCCTCATCACTGAGGTGGAGGGTATAACAAGTGGGCTGAAAAAGAAAATCTCAGTTATATACCACAAACACTTGGTTGAGTTTAAGTAATGATCGTAAATGGGATTTTTCATTCAAGGTGTTGTTGTTGTTATCATTACTATCACATTATTGTTATTGTTATTGTTATTGTTATTGTTATTGTTATTGTTATTGTTATTGTTATTGTTATTGTTATTGTTATTGTTATTGTTATTGTTATTGTTATTGTTATTGTTATTGTTATTGTTATTGTTATTGTTATTGTTATTGTTATTGTTATTGTTATTGTTATTGTTATTGTTATTGTTATTGTTATTGTTATTGTTATTGTTATTGTTATTGTTATTGTTATTGTTATTGTTATTGTTATTGTTATTGTTATTGTTATTGTTATTGTTATTGTTATTGTTATTGTTATTGTTATTGTTATTGTTATTGTTATTGTTATTGTTATTGTTATTGTTATTGTTATTGTTATTGTTATTGTTATTGTTATTGTTATTGTTATTGTTATTGTTATTGTTATTGTTATTGTTATTGTTATTGTTATTGTTATTGTTATTGTTATTGTTATTGTTATTGTTATTGTTATTGTTATTGTTATTGTTATTGTTATTGTTATTGTTATTGTTATTGTTATTGTTATTGTTATTGTTATTGTTATTGTTATTGTTATTGTTATTGTTATTGTTATTGTTATTGTTATTGTTATTGTTATTGTTATTGTTATTGTTATTGTTATTGTTATTGTTATTGTTATTGTTATTGTTATTGTTATTGTTATTGTTATTGTTATTGTTATTGTTATTGTTATTGTTATTGTTATTGTTATTGTTATTGTTATTGTTATTGTTATTGTTATTGTTATTGTTATTGTTATTGTTATTGTTATTGTTATTGTTATTGTTATTGTTATTGTTATTGTTATTGTTATTGTTATTGTTATTGTTATTGTTATTGTTATTGTTATTGTTATTGTTATTGTTATTGTTATTGTTATTGTTATTGTTATTGTTATTGTTATTGTTATTGTTATTGTTATTGTTATTGTTATTGTTATTGTTATTGTTATTGTTATTGTTATTGTTATTGTTATTGTTATTGTTATTGTTATTGTTATTGTTATTGTTATTGTTATTGTTATTGTTATTGTTATTGTTATTGTTATTGTTATTGTTATTGTTATTGTTATTGTTATTGTTATTGTTATTGTTATTGTTATTGTTATTGTTATTGTTATTGTTATTGTTATTGTTATTGTTATTGTTATTGTTATTGTTATTGTTATTGTTATTGTTATTGTTATTGTTATTGTTATTGTTATTGTTATTGTTATTGTTATTGTTATTGTTATTGTTATTGTTATTGTTATTGTTATTGTTATTGTTATTGTTATTGTTATTGTTATTGTTATTGTTATTGTTATTGTTATTGTTATTGTTATTGTTATTGTTATTGTTATTGTTATTGTTATTGTTATTGTTATTGTTATTGTTATTGTTATTGTTATTGTTATTGTTATTGTTATTGTTATTGTTATTGTTATTGTTATTGTTATTGTTATTGTTATTGTTATTGTTATTGTTATTGTTATTGTTATTGTTATTGTTATTGTTATTGTTATTGTTATTGTTATTGTTATTGTTATTGTTATTGTTATTGTTATTGTTATTGTTATTGTTATTGTTATTGTTATTGTTATTGTTATTGTTATTGTTATTGTTATTGTTATTGTTATTGTTATTGTTATTGTTATTGTTATTGTTATTGTTATTGTTATTGTTATTGTTATTGTTATTGTTATTGTTATTGTTATTGTTATTGTTATTGTTATTGTTATTGTTATTGTTATTGTTATTGTTATTGTTATTGTTATTGTTATTGTTATTGTTATTGTTATTGTTATTGTTATTGTTATTGTTATTGTTATTGTTATTGTTATTGTTATTGTTATTGTTATTGTTATTGTTATTGTTATTGTTATTGTTATTGTTATTGTTATTGTTATTGTTATTGTTATTGTTATTGTTATTGTTATTGTTATTGTTATTGTTATTGTTATTGTTATTGTTATTGTTATTGTTATTGTTATTGTTATTGTTATTGTTATTGTTATTGTTATTGTTATTGTTATTGTTATTGTTATTGTTATTGTTATTGTTATTGTTATTGTTATTGTTATTGTTATTGTTATTGTTATTGTTATTGTTATTGTTATTGTTATTGTTATTGTTATTGTTATTGTTATTGTTATTGTTATTGTTATTGTTATTGTTATTGTTATTGTTATTGTTATTGTTATTGTTATTGTTATTGTTATTGTTATTGTTATTGTTATTGTTATTGTTATTGTTATTGTTATTGTTATTGTTATTGTTATTGTTATTGTTATTGTTATTGTTATTGTTATTGTTATTGTTATTGTTATTGTTATTGTTATTGTTATTGTTATTGTTATTGTTATTGTTATTGTTATTGTTATTGTTATTGTTATTGTTATTGTTATTGTTATTGTTATTGTTATTGTTATTGTTATTGTTATTGTTATTGTTATTGTTATTGTTATTGTTATTGTTATTGTTATTGTTATTGTTATTGTTATTGTTATTGTTATTGTTATTGTTATTGTTATTGTTATTGTTATTGTTATTGTTATTGTTATTGTTATTGTTATTGTTATTGTTATTGTTATTGTTATTGTTATTGTTATTGTTATTGTTATTGTTATTGTTATTGTTATTGTTATTGTTATTGTTATTGTTATTGTTATTGTTATTGTTATTGTTATTGTTATTGTTATTGTTATTGTTATTGTTATTGTTATTGTTATTGTTATTGTTATTGTTATTGTTATTGTTATTGTTATTGTTATTGTTATTGTTATTGTTATTGTTATTGTTATTGTTATTGTTATTGTTATTGTTATTGTTATTGTTATTGTTATTGTTATTGTTATTGTTATTGTTATTGTTATTGTTATTGTTATTGTTATTGTTATTGTTATTGTTATTGTTATTGTTATTGTTATTGTTATTGTTATTGTTATTGTTATTGTTATTGTTATTGTTATTGTTATTGTTATTGTTATTGTTATTGTTATTGTTATTGTTATTGTTATTGTTATTGTTATTGTTATTGTTATTGTTATTGTTATTGTTATTGTTATTGTTATTGTTATTGTTATTGTTATTGTTATTGTTATTGTTATTGTTATTGTTATTGTTATTGTTATTGTTATTGTTATTGTTATTGTTATTGTTATTGTTATTGTTATTGTTATTGTTATTGTTATTGTTATTGTTATTGTTATTGTTATTGTTATTGTTATTGTTATTGTTATTGTTATTGTTATTGTTATTGTTATTGTTATTGTTATTGTTATTGTTATTGTTATTGTTATTGTTATTGTTATTGTTATTGTTATTGTTATTGTTATTGTTATTGTTATTGTTATTGTTATTGTTATTGTTATTGTTATTGTTATTGTTATTGTTATTGTTATTGTTATTGTTATTGTTATTGTTATTGTTATTGTTATTGTTATTGTTATTGTTATTGTTATTGTTATTGTTATTGTTATTGTTATTGTTATTGTTATTGTTATTGTTATTGTTATTGTTATTGTTATTGTTATTGTTATTGTTATTGTTATTGTTATTGTTATTGTTATTGTTATTGTTATTGTTATTGTTATTGTTATTGTTATTGTTATTGTTATTGTTATTGTTATTGTTATTGTTATTGTTATTGTTATTGTTATTGTTATTGTTATTGTTATTGTTATTGTTATTGTTATTGTTATTGTTATTGTTATTGTTATTGTTATTGTTATTGTTATTGTTATTGTTATTGTTATTGTTATTGTTATTGTTATTGTTATTGTTATTGTTATTGTTATTGTTATTGTTATTGTTATTGTTATTGTTATTGTTATTGTTATTGTTATTGTTATTGTTATTGTTATTGTTATTGTTATTGTTATTGTTATTGTTATTGTTATTGTTATTGTTATTGTTATTGTTATTGTTATTGTTATTGTTATTGTTATTGTTATTGTTATTGTTATTGTTATTGTTATTGTTATTGTTATTGTTATTGTTATTGTTATTGTTATTGTTATTGTTATTGTTATTGTTATTGTTATTGTTATTGTTATTGTTATTGTTATTGTTATTGTTATTGTTATTGTTATTGTTATTGTTATTGTTATTGTTATTGTTATTGTTATTGTTATTGTTATTGTTATTGTTATTGTTATTGTTATTGTTATTGTTATTGTTATTGTTATTGTTATTGTTATTGTTATTGTTATTGTTATTGTTATTGTTATTGTTATTGTTATTGTTATTGTTATTGTTATTGTTATTGTTATTGTTATTGTTATTGTTATTGTTATTGTTATTGTTATTGTTATTGTTATTGTTATTGTTATTGTTATTGTTATTGTTATTGTTATTGTTATTGTTATTGTTATTGTTATTGTTATTGTTATTGTTATTGTTATTGTTATTGTTATTGTTATTGTTATTGTTATTGTTATTGTTATTGTTATTGTTATTGTTATTGTTATTGTTATTGTTATTGTTATTGTTATTGTTATTGTTATTGTTATTGTTATTGTTATTGTTATTGTTATTGTTATTGTTATTGTTATTGTTATTGTTATTGTTATTGTTATTGTTATTGTTATTGTTATTGTTATTGTTATTGTTATTGTTATTGTTATTGTTATTGTTATTGTTATTGTTATTGTTATTGTTATTGTTATTGTTATTGTTATTGTTATTGTTATTGTTATTGTTATTGTTACTGTTATTGTTATTGTTATTGTTATTGTTATTGTTATTGTTATTGTTATTGTTATTGTTATTGTTATTGTTATTGTTATTGTTATTGTTATTGTTATTGTTATTGTTATTGTTATTGTTATTGTTATTGTTATTGTTATTGTTATTGTTATTGTTATTGTTATTGTTATTGTTATTGTTATTGTTATTGTTACTAAATTGTTTAAATGCCAAAATGTCATATACTACCTGAATACGCTGATAGGTGTCGGACATCATAGCAATCAAGAGGTTGATTAGCACCACCACCGAAACCAACATGTAGACGCCGAATACTATCTTGAACAGATATTCAACCCAGTATGGCTGGGTGGGCGTAGCTAGATTTTTAATTTTGTCAACTTGTGTTTGCTCGGTCGTCGTCTGACCGAACACGGCGAAGAACAACAACTCAAATGAATTCAACGGATGCATGCGCACTATGCCAATCACATATATGTCGCATTAGTATTGAATTGATTGCAAGCACGCAACCCGCAACCACGCAACCACATAATTATGTGATATGGCGGCCATATCCCAGCACCCCATACACATTACACATATACACACATACACCCACCAATTTAAAGAAGAGTACGCAGCGCACAGAAATACGTACACGGTATATATAAATATATATGTGTGTGTACATCATCATCATATGATTGAACAAATAAAAACGTACACAACGCCCATTTAATGATGGCAATGATGTCCGTTTAATCGTCGGCACACATGCACGTTGTAAGCCAATCGGTCGCGGACGTTTATATGTTGCGTAGTGTGGTGTAGTGTAGAAGCACACCACAAAAATACGATAAAAGAGACGAAACGAAACGAAAAAAAAAGAAACAATATAATTAGTGAGTTGCAATGTACAAACCTGAATGCGTTGATAAGTATCCGTCATCATGGCGATTAGAAGATTAATAAGAACAACGACAGATACTAGCAAGTAGATGCCGAAGACCACTTTGAATAGAACTTCGGTCCACTCGGGCCGTAAATGGCGCATTGGATTTATATCCGTGGCGGTAGTCTGGCCGAACACGGCAAAAAACAATCGTTCGAATGCCAAAAAAGGAGTCATAGGTCCTGTGTAAACGCACAACGACCCCAACAATTGTGAGAAGCCCCATTTTAGTTACGCATGTAAATAGAGCAGCGAATGAAAAAGGACATGGGCGGTACGAACTCATTTCATTAAATACACATATGTGTATATGTGTACATATACATATGTATTTTTGCTTGCCTTGTGTACATTTTTGTAACTGTGGAAAGCGTCATAAGCGAAACATACCGCATAATATGCATAATATGTATGTCCGTCCTAACAAAAGCAACATCCACATCATGCATGTGCTTCTCCGATAAATTAACAGATGAGGGAAATATTTGCGAGATGACCATGCCAAGCATTACAATCTCTACACAAAGTAAATGAAACGGATAAAATAATGATGAATGCCACCTGCTCGTTTGGTGCCCTCAAATGTAGTTGAATTGAAAGGTGATAAAGTAGAAGGATTGTTGGATAACATTCAATCAATAGCAAGGTGCACGAATGGGTATTAAGCTATTAAAACGAGTGAAAACATGCTTGGTTAAATTCGAAAAAGCCATAACAATACGTATACAAAATAAGTGAAAAAGCTTACATTTGGCTGACAACAAATCTTAAACACCCACTATCATAATGCAGACACCAAAGCTCCCTAGTGAATATATATCTTTATTTTTTTTAAGTTATTTTTGATCGATTTTCTTTAATTTCTCCACGCGAAAACTATCAGTACTTCTGTTTGGAAGCTCAATACATACACACGCGGAGAGACAAATGTGGCTGATCCAGAATTATATTAAATTTTGTGGGCCCTCCGACGCCTCTTTCTAGGCGTTGCGGACAAAGTTTTGACAAATTGAAACATACCCCCATACTCATATGAAGCTGGGTATAAAAACCAAATAGTTTAAATTTCATTTGGAACATTTTAATATAAAACAAGAAAGAATACTAAATTTGGCTTAGGCCAAAATACCCCCCACCTTTATATACAAACAGACAGCGTGGCAAATGCTGATTTCTCCCTCTAACAGTGTAAGTAATACGTATCAACTCACGCGCCAAATTTTACGCAAAATAAGATTCTATGTTGCGTTTTTAGGAACTCTCTTCATAGAATCGTTATTATTTTTTTTTTCTATCAAAATCAAATACGCATAGTAGTTGACGTGGGTGGCTCTATCCTTCTTGTTCTGTTAACTTAAAAAACCAAGCGGAAGGATAGAATAAAGAAAATCTAAGGCGGCTGTGAGGGCCACCGAATAAGTGCGTATAATTAAGGATTTAATTAAAAAGCGGTGACAATACAGCTGTGAGGAAAGTTCCAGCAACTTGTTCGTTCATCCTAAGGCTTCTATATGTGATAGAAGTGCATCGTGTATATAAAATAAAACTTAAACTTGAAATATAAATTAAATACATGTGGTAGCAAATAACACTTTTCCACAACATTAAGAATGCACAAAAGAAGTCAAGTTCGAAGCCCCAATGAGAGCACATGCCCTATTTACAAATTAATTGATTGATTTTTTGATTTGTTCCCGGGAATATGTCTTACAACAACAAACAAACATTACAACATCAAAGGCATATAAAAAAAAACAAAGTACAAATTGTGTCAACTTACGATCGTCGTTATGTTTGCGACGAAACTCACTCAACGATTGGCGATTATAGCCGTTGGAAGGGGGCGGAGGACGAGCCGTAGGCAGATCATCTAAATTGACATAGTAGTAAAGGCATGTACAGATATCAATACACAAAAGCTAATATGAACTTTTCAATTGTAAACGACATGCAAAGTTTTTATACTGGATACAACAAGAGTACACGAAGTGTGTGCTAGAGATACTTATCAAATTCTCACATTCAGTCTCTTCATATAAAAACTTTTATACAAGTATAATCATGTTGAGTATATACATACATGAGACGTATTTAAGGGGGGATAAAAACATAACGTGATACAAGAAAGTTAATAAAAACTAAAATGATAACTTACCATCGCTGAAGTAACCGCGGTTGCGATATTTTTTCTCGAAGGAGCGCAAGTCCTCAGGTGTGAAATTGGCAAATGATTGATTGAGTGCCACTATGTGCATTGAGAAACCAAAAACGAAAATGGCGAGTACTGCTAAAAAACGGGCCAAATCTTTGAGTAAATCTCCAATAATAATAGCCCAGGGTCCGAACAGATGGTGAAAAGATAGAAAGTCTAAAATTTGTACACATGCCAGCAAGAAAGCTAGAGCAAAACATTGATTACGACAATAGATGAGGGTGGGCCAGTATTCTTTGGATACGAAAAAAAATGCTGTCACATGAACGCCCACACCTGCCATACCTAGCAAAAGCACTAACAACTTAATGGAACCCAATCCCGACTTGTCAGATGGATTGGTTAGTTCAAATAAAAGCAGACCACTCAGCCAGATAAGTAATCCTATTTCATACCAGTATGGGATAAGATTGAGGCGCAACACTGGATAGATGGGCGTAATGCCGGCAAAACTTAACAGAATCATTAGATAGATGTGGGACGTGAGATAAGACATAAATTTAATGATCGGCACTTTGTTAAATTTGTGACCCATGGGAAAAGTGAAACCGATCCAGACAGGCGGACACAGAATGAATGCCACCAACAATAAGAGTATTTTCCAAGAAGCCCATGTCAGTGAGCCGCGCCAAAGTTCCTAGAAAATTTATATAATTTAAAGGCCAAAAATGTAAGTCCATCATTTTACCTGCAGATATCTCTGAACGACGGTATGAGCAATCACCTCTTTTTGCTCATTTTCAATAAGTACATCTAGAAATTCGACACTTCGCTTATCAGTAGCTTGGAGAATCTTTCCAGCTGACTCAGATCCAGCAGCCAACGCTAGGAGTTCTGTAGCCATTGCCTCACACTGTTTTCCCGCTGCAACCAAATCTTTTGCGCGTTCTTTTTCCTACATTAGATGTTAAGTTGTTGTACATAATTAGCATTCGATCAAACAATTATTGCAGAAATAGTACCTTGGTCGAGAGGATTATATAAATATTTGACAACTTTGCTGCCGTATCTACAGGTGCTGGCGAAACCAAAACGAATTCTTGTATTGGTTTGTTGTTATGGTTTTTGGAAACCACCATCAAATTGTAAACGAAACGTTTATCGTCCATTAAACCATAAGTGTCATGTTCCTTATTCATTAGGTAGCGCAGCACTTCATTGTGGCCTTCCGATGCCGCAAACCAAATCGGCGCACATCCGTAATTTGTTTCTGATTTTGGTGAAGCCCCTGCTTCACACAACAACTTCACAACATCCAAGTGGCCGGCT
This sequence comes from Ornithomya chloropus, assembly GCA_963971445.1. Lineage (NCBI taxonomy): Eukaryota > Metazoa > Arthropoda > Insecta > Diptera > Hippoboscidae > Ornithomya > Ornithomya chloropus. The sequence continues at coordinate 25,147,430 of OZ020530.1, read as the reverse complement.
TTGGCAGCACAATGCAGTGGTGTCCAACCGTTTTTGTCAGTTGCGTTTATCTCTGCGCCCTGCCCCAGCAGAATCTCTACCATCTGAAAGTGACCATGCATAGCGGCTATGTGTAAACCTGTGCGGCCATAACGATCCATTGATTGGAGGAGTTCTGCTGAGCGACTCAACAGTAAACCAACCACCGACATGTGACCACCGAAGCAAGCCAAATGAAGAGGATTATAACCCTAAATGTATCAGACGTGGATTACATAACGTTTTTTGGTCCTGATAAAAAATATTTACATTTTCAGTTGTAGCCGCATCTACTTGAACGCCCGCCGAGTTTAAAAGTAGTCGTACTACGTTTTCATTTCCTGAAAATGCAGCTAAGTGCAAAGGCGTCATCCCAGATTCATTCCCTAATTCTCCAAAGAGACTTTGCCCAGTGGGAGTTTCTGATTTGACTGTGGCAGGGACACTCGCTAAGAGTTCTCGCACTGTGTCTGCTTGTCCGTAGTACGCTGCCACATGAAGCGGCGTTAATCCTAATTTTTTACTAGTGATTCTCAAAGAATTGGTACTTTTAAGCACATCCAAAACTTGACCATGACCATTTTGCGCCGCCAAATGGACGGCAGTAAAGCCAGATTTATTTTCTTCAGTACAGGAAGCACCCGCTCTTACAAGAGCTTTAACAACGTCGGCATGACCACCTTCAGCAGCTAATTGCAGAGGTGTGGCATCAGTCAATTTGTTTCTAGCAGAAATCACGCCAGATCGATCAAATTTCATTAATTCTTCAATCACTTTTACCGATCCTTGCATGGCGGCGATGTGAGCACACGTGTTACCATCTTTACTGGTGGCACTTACGAGTGAAGGATGTTGCTGCAAAAATAGCTTGGCCACTTCTGAGTAGTTATTCTGCGCGGCGACATGTATGGGCTTTTGGCCTAAATCGTCGGTCGCGTCTATGTCAGCTCCTAGCTCAAGCAAGAGCTGGCATACCTCCATCTGCCCACTGGCTGCAGCCAGATGGAGCGGCGTTTGCTTTCGCAAAGTCAATATATCGATCACAGCGTTATGGTCCTTGATAAGGAACTTCACTAAGTGCGTGAAGCCATTCATCGCGGCCAGATGCAACGCCGTACGACCGACGCGTGATTTGGAATTAATAAAAGCTTTATTGGTGAGTAGCGCATCGCAAACGTGCAGGTACCCTCGTTCAGCGGCCAAATGCAGTGCAGAGCGACCTTCAATGTCAAAAACATCCACTCTGGCATGATTCGCTAAAAGGTTGTTGACGAGCTCCATATGCCCTCTATGACAAGCAATCAGTAAGGGCGTCCAACCGACTGATGATTGTCGATTCATAGCCTTCTGAATTTCGGTTGGATTCATGTGTGATATCATCTCCATTAATACATCATTATTGCCAGCCATGGCGCAATAGTGAAAAGCGGTTTCTAGAGCTATCTTAGTTTGCACAGTCACATCAGCATCATTCTCTAACAGCATTCTTACAATTTCCTTATCTGACTCCGGAATGTTTACTTCCTCTTTGGTAATTTGGCAAGTAAAGTGCAGGGCAGTAGCACCATCACCATTTACTGAATTTATATAAGTGGTGGCCTTTTCACAACCATGGTTTTCTTTCACAGTTTTGATTAAATGTTTCACTACATCGGGGTGGCATGAACGACAGGCCATGTGAAGGGGCGTTTCACCAGACTGCGTTCATAATTTACATAAAGAATACATATCCATTATTATAAAATGTGAGGAATTTTTTAATGTACGCATTTCAAACTAACGTTGCATTTGTACAGAGGATCGCCACCGTCTTCTAGCAGTTGCATAAGCGTTGCTAAATTACCATGACGAGCAGCTACATGTACCGGTGTCAAACCATCAGCAGTCGTTAGATTGGGACTGGCGCCAGATTTAAGTAACATCAATGCACATCGATCGCCATCCTTGACTCGTGCGGCTATGTGCAGCGGCGTCTCAATTAATTTACCACCTCGAACGTGGACATCGGCTCCAAAACCAAGTAGAGTTTCGACTACAGCGGGTTTTGCAGACTCCACAGCAATATGAAGTGCGGTATAATTATCCTAAAATCGGAATTATACATTAACCAGAAATCCAATAATACTACGACACACTTCGCACATTGGTTTTCACATCGACTTTTTCCCCCTTTTGCAGAAGTGTATTTATAATACCCGTGTGACCATAGGCGGCAGCCGTATGAATACTTCTGGCACCATTCTTATTCGGCATATGCAAGTACACGCCCTTCTTAAATAGCATGGTTGCACAGTCCGCATGCCCATTGAGCGATGCTATATGCATTAGTGTGCTGCCATCTTTTGTACGCTCAAAGATACTGGCCTTGAACTTATCCGCCAATATTTCAATGACATGAGCATGTCCATTTTCAGCAGCTAAATGCATTGGAGTCCGATCTACAAAACGATGTCAGGAAAAACAATTTTTTATAGAGTTAGATTTTTTTGTAGCAATTTACCTTGATTGTCGGCAATGGATGCTGAAGCCCTCACCCCATAAAAGTATTTCAGCAATGGTTCGTCGCCCTCGGAAGCTGCTATATGAAGGGCCGTCTGACCTTCGCCATTTTGTGTATCAACATTTGTGCCATAGTCGACCAATATGCGAACCATATCAACATCCCGGCGTCTAGCAGCTAAATGCAACGCAGTGTCACCATTATTCGCAGTTGCCTACATTATAAAAATTAGGTCACTTATACAATATATGCAAAGATAAATTATGTGTATATATTTTGAATTAGAATCGAATGTTATGTTGATCTAGGCTGTCTATCCTTTTTAACAATAAGCCGCAAATATACTCTTATATCTTTCACATATGATGGGAGACGTGCTAAGTTTATCATTCAGTTGGCTCAGCATCAAAATTTAAATGTGGGCGTTTCGCCAAAATCGACCACAAAAATAAACTGAAGTTTTGGGTCAATCATGGATATGATAAAAGAATGCGGGGTCCGATAACAAATACATATATAAAGCCTTACACTTGCATAGTTAGAAGAGAAAAATAAAAATTCGCCAGTAAAGACTACTGTGCGAAAACTTTAGCTATGTGACTAATCAGAGTCGCGCGTGGAGTAGAATACATTAATATAGGAAAAAAATTGTTTATCGTTCGCTTCTTCTTAATGTCGTTTCTAATGGAAATGTGACGCCGTCAAACTAAGTATATATAAATATATTGTATTGGTATGGTTAAATGACTCACCTTAAGTTGTTCGGCCGTTTGTGCTGATAATAACTCCCTACACATTGACTGATTACCCGACTCAACGGAAAGTAACAGCGGAATTTTTCCTCTCTAAAACACGCACATTTATGTATAATACAATACGAAAAAAATCGTAGCTTTAATTGGTATGAAATACGTTAATCACGCTTTAAGAATAATAATAGTAAAATTTCCTGTACATGTTAATAACTGAAATGTTCAACATTCCAGTTGAAAGTGTTGATATCAATCCGTCCAAATATATTAAAAACTGCATAGATATAAATTGGGTACTTACTCCGTCTGCTTTAAGTCGTATATCCTTGCCCGCTGCAGCTAATAGAACCCGTAAAATGTTAGTAGCAGTACCCGTCTGACGACTCGATACCAAATGGACCGCGGTTTGGGCGCGAGACTAAATTTTATTAGAGATTAAAAGAATCCAATATTAATACAATTCCTCCGAAAAGTTTTCACTTCTTCATTTGTATACAACAAAAAACAAAGTGTTAGTATCCTTAGGAGCCATTAATTTGAACTGAAGGAGAGAACATTTGTAATGAATTGCAACGGCTGCGAATAATTGTAATTTAATTTCATTGGAAACGATGCAAACCAAATAACATTTGCGCTTCGCAAATAAGCGTTGCCTTCATTTCCTCCCCTCTACTACAGTATCAGAAATAGGTTAATCTTATTATTCGATTGGCACAGTGGAAGAGTTAGTTAAAAAAAAAAAACGCAGAGAACTTACGCGCATTCTAAATACGTTTGAAATTCTCGCCGATTATCGGAATGTTTATCTGTGCAAGACCTAAAATCTATGCGTAGAATCGAGGCTCAGAGTATCGATTGTAAGCATTTATCGACAAATGAAGAACAGCCCTTCGCTTTCGCAGAAGGTGTAGTAGGAGTATTGCGGGACTAGAAAAATTAATTTAATTATATTTTTATAACTTTTAGTATTTTGGTGGAAGAGAAGAGAAGGCGGTCTTAGCCGAATTTAATTTGCCCACATATCAATTCTAACGTTGTAAAAATCCCATCGTTACACGTATAATGAAAGTTAGAAACGCTGTAATATCGACACTGCGTCAGGACTGTGACATGAAAATACTTCAATTTTGCTGGCAATCATTCAGTTACTTGACTTGACAATTATCACTTGAAAGTATGTCGATTTAAGAGTGCGAAGATATATTCGGTTTTTTGCGATATTTTAAATGTTTCCTTAGTAACGGAACCTGTTGTTTATTATGAATAAAAACACCGACTAAAACTGTAATATACTGAAGACAAGGAAAGTAAGTCAATAGATTAACACATTGAAACTGTCAAAACGCTGCACAAGGACACTATTTGCAAAGTTTATTGCAGCACGACTGATAGTACAATGGCAGACAATCATGCGTACGCAATTGAAGGATGAATTATTTTGACACCCAACACTTGTTCAAAATATTTGTTTTTGTGACACATAATGGAATGTAAAGGAAAGGGTTTTTCTTCTGACAAATTGAGTATATTCTTGGCGCAAGATGGCCATGATTTCTTATTATTTGCTAATTATCTTTGGCGAAACAAGTTATTCAATATTGGTCAACACCATGAAATTTATGAATGGGTGTGTGAATTGCATGAATCAGATTGAAATTGACCAAGAAACGAGTTACAGTAACATTTTGTTAATGGCTTTAATGAACATGAAAATCCTTATTACTTATGTGGGCATTTTTAGTGCTGCCGCATAGTGTGCATGTGCTGCACCTTTCGTTTTCTTTAACTTGACCTTCCTGAAGAAACACCGCTGAATTTGAGCAATTTGGAAATTTCTTAACATTCACATATTAACATACGCTCGTACATAATAAACTTAACGTGAGCACACGCACATGTACAAACATGTTTTGCGCCCACCTAAACTTTTAGCGGGAAATTTGCATTAGCACGTGGAAAAGTTTTTGGAAAAGTAAAACAAACAAAACAAAAATTCACCTCAGGCTCACATGTACAATTATACCTACCCCGCCAGTGGAGAACGGATCAACACCGCGTTTATTCAGCAACAATTTTACGACATCCTCACGCGAGTACATAGCTGCAATATGCAACACATTGTAGTTATCCTGGAAGAAAACAGAAAACAGAAAGCACAATATTGTTTATACACGCTGTACACGAGAGTAGTGTGAAGTGGGCATTTAGAAATGGAAAGTGAATGGTTTGTTCAAGCCGGTGACGTATTGAGCATTCCTTCGAAATTGAGCACATAAATGATTTTCCACTTTTTTTACTTACGAGCACATAACTACGTGCTCATGTATTTGTGACCTTTCTCTAACATGCTAATTGCATTATTAGGACAACAATCACCAAAATGAAATTATCATTTCAATTACTCGCTTTACCTATATAACATAAGAGATTCATATTGGTTGGCATGAATGACACGCCTCTAATGTAATATTAGCGTTTCATACCCTCCCCATTAGATGGCGGTGTGCTAAGTTTGTCATATCATTTGTATGCATAAATTATGAATCGATCTGGCTGCAACGCACACAAACCGTAAAACAATATTTAAGCACTTAAGTTGATAACAAGGTGACTTTTTTTACAAAAATAATCATAATAATAATGAGACATACTTTTAGGATGAAATGGCAACATTTCTGATTATTTCTTGGAAATTATTCGTAAGATAATTTAATATAAACGTGATAATTTAAGGTAATAAGGTCATTGCAAACCAATCTCTATTCTTATTTAAATATGCGTGCGAAACGCATAACAATGTGAAGTATTATTAAATCATAAGAAACCTTAATTGTTTCAAGTTAAATCTTGAACTCCTTTTAGCACACCATTCATAAATACGTCTGCATGTTATAAATAAATGAACAATGAACAATATTTACATCACTTCTATTTTCGAGTCGTGGTCAATTTCAACCAGCATATGAAACTATAAACAGATGTAGTGCCAGTTAACATAAACAAAAGCAAAATCCAAATTAATTGTACTACTGTGAAATGATTCCATGATTTAATACTTGGTGTGACGTTGTTTACAAAAGGTATAGTTTTGGCGAACAAACAGGTGTAATAAATTAAATATTTTATAATGCTGGGTTACATAGTGCGATAGACAAACAAATTGACAAACTTATAATACACAAGTGAAAATATGCGTTAAAAACACCGGAAATAAGTTAACGGAAGTACGTGGCCACACAGAAAAAACATGACCATAATGTGTTGTATTCTTTTTTAACCCACTTTCGTTTGATTTGATTGGAGCATATAGAGACATTACCTAGTGCTCATTTAAAAACTGGAGCTTCACTTTTCTACCTAACTTGAAGAGTTGGTTAAGCTTAAGAGCAAGACTTACATTATTTCTGGCTCCAACATCAGATCCGAGTTCTATCATGCGATCCATTATAGCTGTTTTATTGTCCTTCGTTGCATGCATTAGAGGTGTCATACCAGTGTTCTGAAACATGTAAACACATCTAATTTATATTCTTGGGCACTCTATTGGAGTGATGGAACTTTAAATTGAATTATACTTTATTTACCAGGCAATGATTTGAAATGCAAGTAAAAAATCTGCATTTTTCTTAGGCCAAATCTGCACATATTGTGTATATGTATTTAAAATATGAGCGTGGTATACGTGCAATTAAGCTCTCTTAAATTATGTCAAACATATCACTCCAACAGCTCAACTTTGGTTATTTCTAAAATATGAAAGTGTCTGTTTTTCAATGCCGTCTATTTTTGGCATTTTTAGCATCTCTCTCTCTCGATGATACACTAAACCAATAAATCCATAAATATATCTAAATTTTAACTTTGTAGGTGTTAGTTGTGGGCGTGGCTGTCACTCCACTCACCTACCTTGTGGTACGAAATTTGAAATTTGCTTATCATTAGCGTTTGCCCTCCATAATGATGTGAAAGGTGTAAAAACATACTAAGCATTCATGTACGTAAGTGTGTATAGCTAAAGGGAGTTTCTTTTGCCTAATATTCGTAACATTTATATTTCTTGACCCATCAGCATGGAGCGTTTTGTAATAATTTCATCGTCTACTTGGATAAGTGGTTGAGAGACGTGGCACAATTAAGTGGCATGCAGTTAAATGAGACAAATTGTGTAAATGGGACAAAAATTGGCACCCTATAAGTTCACAAATATGGGTCGCACTCACCATGGAAATTTTATTTATAAAGATTAAACAGTAAAGTCGATACAACATATTATTATAAAATATTACCCCCAGCGAGCCAATTGAAATGTTTGCCGATGGAGGCGAGCATAACTTACGGAGTCATGAATGCCAAGCAAAGGAGTCGTATTGCCATCTTCTCCCACATTGGCCACATACTTTTCCAGTTTCTTGAGCTCTTGCTCGCAAGGCGTCCACTCGCTTTTGATAGATAAAGCCAACACCTTATTGGATGTTTCACGTATGGAGGCACCAGCACTCGGCGGTTTAGGTGTTGTTGTTCCATCCGGCTCTTTGCGGTCTCCATTACTTGAGCTGTCATCTTTAGGATCCGATTCAGCTTTGCTGGCTGGGGTGGCTCGTTCACTTTGCCCGCCACTCAAATCTTCAGGGACACTGCTACTGGCTGCCGCAGCGGTGACCGATGCAGGTGGTTTACGACCTGCGCCCACATTGACACCACCGCGCCCACCGCCACGTTTACTGGGTTGCGACATAGTTTTTACAACCCCCGAAACAGTCACCAAGTCTTAAATCACTGTCATTTCGCCTTGGCAATACAAGTACACATGCAGGTACGAATGCACATAACTACAGATATTCATTTTGCACACTTCACAGATTACACAACAATTGCAATTTAAATTTCTATGAAATAAGCAAACGGTTATTATTCCTTCCTCTCTGCGTGTAATAATGTTTTGTTAGCCGTAAAAAATTGATTTTACATTCGCCTACTTAAGTGTACCCAATGTTCCCCTTCACGATTGTTCGTTCTTCAATATTTTTCTTTAAGTGTTTCATTACTGCTTTTAAATGAACTATGGTGCAACATTACTAACAATTTTTTTACTGCCACCGAAATATTTTCTTAAAGAGGCCACGTAAATTTGCATATTTGCACATTTGCACACACATATAAGCGTTCGCGTATAAACACCACCACGTTTCGTCTTCGTTTCACCTAAATTAGTTGTTTTTCCCTTTTCCGGTGAAGGGTAGGGCGTCACTGTTGCAAAATTTTATTTAAGTATTTTTTAGTTTTCAAATCGACCGTTAACACGAATGTCTCACAAGTATCTGAATAGTTCGCAGCAAAACTGTCTGCATAATACCCAAGTCTTCGTTGGATTTTTAAATCTGAGAAAGGCGCTATTCCTTAGCAACACAACGAAACCTTGCGCTTTAAGAAAACGCTACTTTTTGGCGCCATTTTCTTCATCACTAACGACTTATGAATGGCCCGTAAACACTTGTTGGCTTCTTCAAGAAGACTATTCATGAAAATTATAGAAATCCATGACTATCATTTGCAATCTCTGATGTAATGCCTACAAGTGTATTCCATGTGCGTCTCATTACATATAAATATTTAGTATATTGTTTGTGAGTGAGAGTGCACTACATTTAAAAAAAAATTTGTCACAACTCAAGTCGGATTATTGGAAAATTTAGAAAACACTAACCGCTAACAAAGCGTTCTCTGCAACTAACTTATGTGCATACTATATATAGAGCATCCATTTTTATGTTTAAGGTGTTGTGCATGAATATAGTGCAAGTCCGACCATTTAAAAAATCATACCACTTAACTCCTTAAATTATACTACAATTAGTTTAGTTGTATCTGTATGCACTGTCATACAAGTTACTTTGTGAAATATCATTATATGGGGAGGGGTTCTAAAAATGATCCGATCGGATCCACATTTGGCACAGGCAAATATTAAGTCAATTAACTATTCTTTACAGAATTTTGTAAAAAAATATCAAGGATTGCGTTTTTTGCCATATAAAGGCTTTTATTATGGAGGGGTTCTAAAAATGGTTTGATTCGGTCCTTGTACCAATTTTCAGCGAAATATCTTAAAAAATGCGACCTGTAGTTTGTGCACAAATTACATGGACTGGCAGACGGACAGAAGCATATCTATTACATTGGTTTGCTCACTCATTAACGTCTGCTGTATAGTTTTCGAATTTATTTCATGCTACTGAGCAATTCTCAACTCTTCTTAATTTGCTGCTCCATGTTCTCTGTCTGTAATTTCCTCCTTGTTATCATTGTATTTTTGCTGCATTGCATTGTAATGATTGCTGTTATCATTGTTGTTGTCGGTGCTCGTGCTGCTCACGCGTTTTTATACCCTCATCATAAGATGAGTATATTAAGTTTGTCATTCCGTTTGTACACATGTTCCTCGTCAGCATCAAAAATGAGTCGTTCTAGACATGTATGTCCGTGCGTCCATGTGTTGATGGCATTATTATGGTTGTAAATTTTTAGACGTTGAAGTGAAATATTGTACAGATACTTCTACATCGCAGATTGCTATTTGAATTGGGTAAAATCAATCAAACGCCACGCCCATAATTTACAAAAATCTATTTTATTTTATCATTTTTCGTTCACTTATCTAAGAATAGTTTCGGATGAAATACACTGTTGACGTCTAATGAGTTCAAGGCCTTCGGGTGCAGATTATAAGCCGCGACTGCATTTGAGCCCATGGGTTGTAAACGGATTTTCCGGATCTATGTTTACGTAGCTTTCTTTTCGGGTCCCGAATCACGTTAAATCAAATATTTTGTTCGACATACTGTGTACTGTGTTTTACTTGAATAATGAATTATTAAAAATCTATTCATGTGCTGGTTGAATAATTAGCTTATGTTGAATAAATAAAACGAGTACACTTTGATTACGTTGTATCTATACATCTGATGTAGCAGTCGTCACACTTTCTTTTAGTATAACGCACATTAACGTCGAGTATGAGAGCCAGTTATTACTGAAGCGGCAACGTATTCACTCAGTCGTGTCTATATTAAAGTTGTTTCTTTTACGAATCGGAGAAACAGATAAGACTTTTATGAAATCATTTCTGATCACTTCTCTATTCCTATTAAATACAAAATGAATACATTTTTATTAGTTATTGGGCGGTACTCAAGAGCAACTATTCCTACCTACCGCCGGTGAGTTATTTGAATATTTTCTGTGTGTGCAATGTTTATGAAAAAATGTGTGTGAACTTTAAAATAAAGAATCAAGTTGAACCATGAAGTATTGCGAACAATTGAACATTCGCTACGGGCGGCTCTTTATTAATCAATTATTTATAACTTAGGTTAATACCTACCCCTTCTGTACTCTTCTACAGTTATGCAGAAAAAAACTGCGAAACATATATAATAAAGCGTCGATTATTGCGGTGATCCAAAATGTTTTTTTTTTATTTATATAATAAACTTTACACATAAACCTATGTATTATATATATATAAGATCAGTATTGGTTTGTAATTAATTAATATTATAACTAATGAATAAATAACTAAATAAAACAAGATAGAAAAGATCGGTTAGGACCGAAGCTTAAATACCATCCACCTTTTATAACCCTCTAAAAAATAAGTACCTATTGCATTAAATTGTTGCGTATATATTATTATTCAGGTAATTTTTAAACAACAAATAGGTTTTTTTTAATTATAGGCGTTAGCGTTATTCAATCACGCCCATTTTTGGCACAGTATTGGATAACGGTACCACTTATATATATACCAAATTTCAACTTGATAGGCATAGTAATGTGCGATATATAATTTTTTAAAGATACAATTTTTTCGAGGTATGTTGAGATTTTTGTTTATTGTGGGCGTGTCTCTTAACCGATTGTGCCCAACAATACGGAACAGCGAAATTGAACTAAGAATACGTATGCAAAGTTTCAATTTGATATCTCAAGAAGTGAAAATGTTATAGTCGGTCAAGCCCGACCATCAAATACCCTACACCACTCGTGTCTGTCCATCTAATTTTGTGCGCAAGCTACAGGATTACAAGGATTAAAATTACAATTTTACAATTACAATTTGGCCCAAAGGGGAACCCTATTGAAAATGGACTGGATTGGACCATTTTTAGAACCCCTCCCCATTTTAAAAAAATAAAAACAAGTGAAAATATTATAGTCGGTCAAGCCCGACCGTCAAATACCCTACACCACTTGATATATTATATTATTCAATTTAATTTTTTTCTTTGAAAAATGAAAAATTTTATTTTTCTGTACCTACTTGTATTTTTAAAAATTTCAAAATGATACATAAGTCAGAATTTTTTTTTATCCTTTGTTTGGTTATGATATCAAAAAAAAAAAAATTATATGGGGAGGGGTTCTAAAAATGGTCCAATCCGGTCCATTTTCAAAAGGGTTTATTTTTGGGTCAATGCTTTTCCGCGTATCAAATTTCATCGAAATATCTCGAAAAATAATAGGATATCATATGAGGAGGGGTTCTAAAATTGGTCCAATCCGGTCCATTTTAAATAGGGTTTCCCTTTGCGCCAATACATATCCTTGTACCAAATTTCATCGAAATATCTCAAAAAATGCGACCTGTAGCTTTCGCACAAATTTAAATGGACAGATACGAGGACAGACGGACATAGTTAAATTGATTCAGATTTTGATTCTGAATCGATCGGTATAATTGAAGATGGGTGTGGCATTTCCCGTTTAGAAATTACAAACATCCGCACAAACTTAATATACCCTTTTCCACAGGGTGGTGCAGGGTATAAAAATGAATAATGAATATACCCTCTTCCCTAAGGTGGAGGGTATAAAAATCAGCGCTGAGGAGCAAAATTATTACTATTCCCTCACGCTTCGATCACTGTACCTTGGGCACAAATCTACATTGACAGACAGAGGGACGGACAGACAGACATGCTTAATCTATTCAGATTTTGATTCTAAATCGATTGGATAATTGAACGTTACAAATATCCGCACAAAATTAATATACCACATGTGGTGTAGCGTATTAAAAATATCTTGATTATCCCTTTTTTATGCATTCATTCTTTGCGGTAGTGGTCATTTGGCGTACGCATAATATAGCTTTTTTCCTTGTTATCTTTGAGAATAAGAACGGCACGATGTACTTTGAGGAGTTTTTTCTTGAGCGCCGATCTTTTAAAATCGCTGCGAAAGTGAGCGTTTCAGAGGCAGATATATTTGAACAATAGATATAATAATAATATATGGCGAGGTTTTATAAAACTTCGGGCTATTGCAAATAGAACTTTGCTTAAGTCTAAACGATGAAGTACCAATGAGGTATAAAAATAATTTCCGTACTGTTGAGAATAAATGAATTTCGTTTCAGTTTGTCTACAATTAATTACAAAAATGTCAACCATAATGGCCAAAGTTATATGCATCATATTGGAAAACAACCTTTAGTTTACCGAAGTGTAGGTGACGAATTGAAAAGAGCTTCCATTGATTATGGAAATACCGAGGCTATTGTATCTTGTCATGAATCCAAACGTATTACATTTCAATCATTAATAAATAAAGTTGATCGCGTTGCAGCGGGCTTATTAAAACTAGGTCTTCGAAAAAATGATTGTGTGGGCTTATGGGGACCAAATAGTATACAATGGTATTTAACTATGTTGGGTGCTGCAAGAGCTGGCCTAACATCGGTGTGTATCAATCCAGCATTTCAGGGTCCCGAAATCGCTTATTGTCTCAATAAGGCCAACATCAAAGCTGTGGTCTCACCTTTGTCCGATAAAACGCAAAACTTTTACGATATTCTTTGTTCCATATGCCCCGAAATATTTAGCAGTCAAAAAGGATTGATAAAGAGTGCAAAATTTTCGAATTTGAAAGCATTGGTCATAGATACAGATACGCCCTTGAAGGGGGTTATATCATTCAATGAACTGTTAGATTCCTGTAGTTTGGAAGAAATTGCCAAAATATCAAAGCTTCAAAATGAAATACTTCCAGATGCTACGTGTAATGTGCAATTCACATCCGGTTCAACGGGCCAACCTAAGGCCGCCCTTCTTTCGCATTTTAATTTTGTTAATAACGGCATACAAATTGGTGCACGCTTTGGTTTGGCACAGCAACGAATTTGTGTACAAGTGCCGTTATTCCATGCATTTGGCGTGGTTATAACTATAATGGCGGCGATGTGTCATGGCGCTACCTTAGTATTGCCATCTGCCAGATTCGATCCGGAGGCATCGATACAAGCAATTATTAATGAAAAATGTACTGTTATATACGGAACACCTACCATGTACGTGGATGTTGTGAAAACACAAAAAGAAAAGACCCAACAGATGGAAAGCTTGCAAATGGTTGTTACAGGCGGTGCTCTCTGCTCTCCGCAACTCGTTCAAGATATCCAGAATGTGCTACAAGTAAATAACGTTCGCACCGTATACGGTTTAACTGAGTGTACCGCTTCGGTATTCCAATCATGCAGTAACGAGACGGTGGAACAAGTATTACATACCGTGGGTTATATTCAGGAGCATCTCGAAGTAAAAGTCGTGAATGCTGATGGTAACATTGTACCTTTCGGTCAACCCGGAGAATTATGCGTTCGTGGTTATTCCAACATGTTAGGTTATCTAGATGACGAAGCCAAGACCAAAGAAACGATTGGTATAGACCGATGGTTGCGGACAGGGTACGAACCTTTAATTAAATTTACACCCATATTCATATAAAATGTAAACTAAAGTAGTAGAGTTTCTTCATTTTACAGAGATCAATTTGTATTACAATCTGACGGGTATGGGCGCATAGTTGGACGCCTAAAAGAAATGATTATACGTGGGGGAGAGAACATATATCCCAAAGAAATCGAGGACTTTTTAGTCACCCATCCCGATATTATTGAAGCATATGTAAGTTGCTTGCTCAAATTCTTCTACACATATTGAAAATTAAAGTACTCGGATTGTTAATAATTTCCAGGTAATTGGGGTACCGGATAAACGCCTGGGTGAGGATATATGTGCTTTTATACGCCTTCAAAATAATTCCGTAGACTTAATACAAAGTGATTTAAAAGAATATTGTAAAGGAAAGTTGGCTTATTTTAAAGTACCGCGTTATGTTATTCAGGTAACGGATTTTCCCAAAACAACTTCAGGGAAAATACAAAAGTTTAAGCTACTTGAACACTATAAGAAGGCGGGCAAATCATAAAATTCACAAAATTCTTCTATTCTGATCCATGTTTTATTTCAATGTAGCGGTAAATGAAACAAAGTTAATAATTTTTGATAACCTTTATTGAAATTCTCTCTAATACTTTTGTCACTTCGATACCAATATCGTACTTCTTGGGCGAGAAATAAACATTCCATTCATAGATATAACATGTGCTTGCATGGTTTAATTATTTGCTAACGTGTATGTATTTTTCACTTAAATAAATGTTTTGCTAGAGATAGAGTAAAATATAATAATTTTTATTTTATTTTATTGTATAATTGCATTCCAATTACAATACACATTAATAGCACAGTACTATTACATTTACCGCGAGGCGTATAATAACAATGCAAAAATTGTTGTTAACCAAAGTGAATTTGCATCCAAGCTCTATGGGCGTGTTAGATACATGTTTACACCCTCTAATACGGTATTCATTATGTACTAACCGCCTTGTCACAAGGTATTTTATAGCATGTCCCAACCATGTATACTTTGGCCTAATATTTCAGGAACGTTTCAACGGACATAGCAAAGATCGATTCAGATTTGGATAATTATTATTTGACATTCAGCGCTTCTTGAGTATTGCAGACGGAACCAAGAAATTGCAAATTGAGGAGAGTTGAAGATTGGTGTAACCATAATTTGGTAAATTATGGTTTATATACGTATCATAAAATATAATAGTCAAACTGTACAATTTTGATAATCTGCAAGTTATGCAGTCAATAAGGAGAGTTGAAAATTGGAGTAACCATAATTTGGTAAATTATGGTTCATATACGTATCATAAAATATTTTTGTCGAACTGTACAATTTTGATAATCTGCAAGTTGTGCAGTCAATGTAGTAGTCAATAATTGGTAAAGTTGATATCGGATGTGATCTTCCAGAGATTAATAAATGTAGTTCCTTTTCATTTCAACATTTTAAAATCAATTCTCTAGAAAATATAGAAGGAGCATTTCTTATATATTGTACGCCTGGGTTGTATTTCTCTATTCAATTAAAACAAAACAATTTAAAACGATTAGTGAAAGTTTCATTATACATATGATAAAAAAATAAACAAAATGATTACAATTGCTGAAGATTCGTGAAGACGCAATACGGGATAAATCTATTTGAAGAATAACGCAAAGAAAGCTTGAAGACCTCAACGCAGATTTAGAAGATTTGGTTATTTAATACAAGTAGAGCGTACAATATACGCATATGTACGCATTACAATCAAATTTTATTTTCTTTGGCTCTCTTTGACATTAAGACACGTCAAAGTTGTGTGTGGGAGTGTGCAATTGAATTTTAAAAACTATCTTCTTCATCATCTTCAACAACTTCGTACATTTGCATTATTTCGTGTCATAGTGATGAGGTATTTATAAAGGTTGTGTCATCTCCTTCAGACCACCTGACTGCTATAGCAGTCTCCTGGGGAATGTTAATGTTTTCAATAAGCAATACCTCGCCAACAGACAAGTGCGCATCCCTATTGGGATGAGACGAGGCGGGAGAATCTGAAATATTTGATAGCGTAGAAGCTAAGCTAGCTGCGTCATCGGAGAAAGCAGAGCAACTTTCATCTTCGGAATTGGTATCCGAAACTAATGCCTCACCGGCGGATTCTTTTATTTCTGGAGATTGCTTTACCATATTCAGGCCTAAAGGCTGTCCTGCATTTAGCTTTGACATATCGCAAGTGATGAGTTTCCTACCTGATGTATTTTTAAATAAAGCTTCGCCGTATGGTTGGGCATCAGCTTCCAATTTTAAAGGAGATTGAGACGATGTAGCTTTTTCCGGGTCCTTACAAGACAAAGATTGTGTTGCAGAAATTTTCCCTGTATTGGACTCCATTGAAAGTTGGCGTTGCAATTGTTTGGTCGAATGTGAAGTAGCATTTCCCCCCTTAATGCTAACCGATTTGGAACGTACGCGCGAATGGTAGCAATTTTTTAAATCAGCTGCACCTACTTTGGAATGTTCTGGTATTACTGTTGTGGTCGAAATGGACTGCGATAATGAGTGGAGTTCCATCCCGCCTATAATCTTGTTACAATTTAATGGCAAATTGACACCAAGTGACAATTGCCGACGAGTGAATGGACTGCGTTCAACGGAACGAAATGATCCAGCACGCTTTACCACTTTAGAAGCGGCTACTTCTGGGGTTTGGTCGTCCATTTCGAGAACCCAAGAAACCGAATCGGTTTTCTCAATTATGCCCTTGACTATAGGAAATGATGGCGGCGAATTATCGTTCATACATAAGCAGCTATTTATTGCATTAAAGTTGCTTTGAGTTGAGCGAATCTGTGAGGTATTGGTATAGCTAAAGCTGTCTTTGTTTGTAGATAGTTCAGCTAATTTAACTTCTATAATATGTAACTGTTCGGAACGCTGCTTTAATTGCCACTGTAACGCTTCGTTGTCATAGGAGAGACGGGTGCGTTTAACCTTTTCATGATTATAGTCTTTTTGAACCTCATCAATTTGTCGCACCAAGTCTCTATAATGAAAATGTTGAAAATTAAAGTTAAGAAGAGTTTTAAAACCCTGCTCTAGTAAACAATGGTTGTGGTGAACTAATCTAGCCAAATTTGAAAATGTACACATCTTGACATAACGCATACTCACTTTTCTTTTTCGGATTTAATTTCGAGTTCAGTTTGTAGCAATTCGTTTTTTGATTCCAACAAAGAGATTTTGTTCTGCAATGATGATTTCTCTTCGGCATCTCGTAACAATTCTTCGTTTTGCTTGCTTAGCTTGGAAATTTCTTTTTGTTTCAATTCCAATACACAACGCAAACTCTCTGCTTCACTTTGCAAACGACAGATTTCTATATTATATGGAGTTGATGGAGAATTGTTTGCATTTCTTTGACTCTCATTTAAGCTACGCCGAGTCGCACGCAGTACAGAAATTTCATCTTGAGACAAATTCAATTTATCTTTTAAATCGCGCTCATTATCATCCTTACTGGCACGTAATTTTTTTATTTCTGCAGATAAACTTTTAATGCGTTCGCTTAATTCGTACTCGCGTTGGGCGGCTTTTTCTAAGCGACCAATAAACGAAGTTTCTGCAAAAGCATTTTGTTCCCGTAGTTTCTGCTCTGACTCAGCTAGCACGGTAAGCCGTTGGTGCAGCAATCTTTCCCTTTCTTTGCCAGCTTTGATTTGTTCCACTTTTTCAGTAATTTTGTGCTCCATTTCATTATTATATGAATCTAACTTATATTGATTTTCATTATCTTTGGCACGGAGTTTGCTTTCGAGTTCACTTATTTGTACCGTTGTCGATGATAGAAGTTCAGCAAACTTTGCATGAGCTGTAAGAAAAAAAGAATTGCAACAAGGGGAACACTCGTCAGAGTCTCAGAGGTAATACCCTTTTCCAGTTCGGATCGATGCAGAGCATACATCTCAGATTCTCGTTCCTTAAAGTACGCCTCTTTGTCGCATAGTTGATGTTGTAATTCAGTGAAGGCACTTTTCGTTTCCTCTAAGAGAGTCATTGTGTTCTTTAATTGTTCCTTGGTCTTGAGATTATTAGCTTTTGCAGCTGGACCAGCGAATGCATCCAACTGTAAAAGAATTGACCATATATGGATGTGAAGAAATAAAATACAAATAATAAACAATTACAACGTATTGTATATAATGTCTGAAACTCTTCTCGAATTGACGATTTCCAATTCACAGTAGAGGCAAAAATAACCTTGACTAACTTTATTTTTTTTTTTATTATTATAAGTCGTACTATAGAATCTCTATTAAACCGTTCCTATTCAGGCATATGACAAAAGTAGAACTAAAGTAGAACGTTGCGATTAATGTATAAAACTTTTAAAGCTAATGAGCTTTAGCAACACTTGTGATATTTACACAAATAGAATATCAAGTGTACAAATGAAGTAATCCATTTTTGGACCACATAAACTGAATCATACTTTTCACAACACTCAGAATGAACCCTGCACCCTGCCAAAGTACGTGTATCGAATGCAAACATGTTTTGGTTTACATGTGATATTGAATTAAAATACATCACAAACAGTGTATTGTGATGTTGATTATTGATACATTGACCTATGGGCAGAATATGTATTACCATTTACTTACATCATAGACCAAATAGTTTAACAGCACTGCCAATGCTTCGACACCCTTACTGGGGGGTTCAGTTATGCGCTGCCTTAAATGTCGCTGTGATAGATGACTGTTTAAGGGGCCGCTATATGAGTGGCTATTAAATAGTGCCAATCGTTCATTATCACCAGCCGCCGCCAATGGAGGCATTGACGATGGACCAATACCGCCATTATCCATCATTTGTGCACGCCTCCCCTCCTCCTGAAGACGTAGTGTCGTACAACTTGATACATTGTCTTGTTTTTTCAAAAGTACCTAAATCCCAAAAATTTTACAAATTTTACAAAGCATATAAGAATATATAGCGTATACATATATAATTTCTTTACTTCTTTATTTGTGCATAATTTACTCACCTCATTATTACCCTTTATAGTCAGGTTACTACATCCTTTCTTTTTGGTTGAACTTTTTAAAGTAAGAGTTAATATCGGTGAGGTAATGGGTAATAATCCATTAATTAGGGTATTATTGTTGTTGTTATTATTGTTATTTTTATTACGTTTATCATCTGCCTCTTCCGTGACCACAACACTGTGTAAATGGGATTCCGTCTCTCGTTTGCAAGCACTTTTCAGTATTGCCGTTGATGGAACAACTGAGTAGTTCAACATGCGATTATGGTCTATAATGGAAAATTAGTGGCAAAATGAAATACATACTTGATCAGTAAGGATATGTAATGTCCAGCATTGTTAAAAAAGACGCACTTCTCATTAAATAGTTCGCTTTAATATTTTGTAATGCTGCTAATGAAACTACAAGTCCCACATCACTTACAGGTAGGTATGGGTACATACCTATATGCGTCTACATATTTGGTCAATTATTAATGTGACTTGTTTCTTTAAATATCATGAATATGTTACTTTTCTTCGACAAAATAAGTAATAGCGGAAAACTCTTTTTGTACATGCATTGCATGCACTTGTAGCGAAGGGTGTATTGAGTTTGTGCAGGTGTTCATAACTCCTAAACGGCAAATGTCACAACCTCCTCAAATTATGCCGATCAATTCAGAATTAAAACCTGAATCGATTTACCCATGTCCGTCTGTTTGCCCATGTAAATTTGTGCGCAAACTACAAATTTTTTATTATGGCGAAAATTCACAATTTTTAATATTTTTTGGTCATATTTGTTAAAGTAAAGTGAAATGGCTTAATAATTAGCTGTGCTAAATTTGAACTAGATCAGGCCATTTTTAGAACTCCTTTCCATATAACAATATTTCACGAGATGACTCATATGGGTAGGGTATGAAATGGTCGGACTTTACCGAGTATAAGCTTTTCACTTGTTACACATATACGAGTCCATATGTGTATTTAAGCTTCAACCACCACTTGGGCATACAAAGAAGGTGTAAATTTTCAATTGAACGTACATACAAATGTTGTACTATTGTGCAAGAAGATGTTGTAACTAATATGTGTGTGAACAGCAACATTTCTTGACTCGAGCATTAAAACGACAATTTATTTACCATTCCGAGACTACGTTGATATATTTTAACTTTGGGACAGCCATAAACGCTCAAACTTGTATATCGATTACGAACTCATTTATTATTTGCATACTTCTATTATGCCCTTCACCTTAGTGATACTATACTAGATAGTAAATTTGCTCTTCCGTTTACAATACATAGAAGAGGCCTTAGAGATGCTACAAAACATATGTATTCCTGATTTGAGTCGATCTGGGCATATCGGTCCGTTCTCTGTCTGTTGTTAGCATTTTCATGATCGTAAATTTTGAGATATGAGGGTAAAATTTTGTACATAAGCTGATCGCTATTTAAATTACATAAAATCGATTGATAGCTATGCCCCAATTGACCTATATATATTTGAAATTTAATACACATTTATAATTAGCCCATCCGTCAAAATGGTCATATTAGTTAACGCGTCCACAAATTATAAATTACTTCATTTGACATATAAACCGACTTATTAGTTAATACGAAATACATGTACTATAAAATGCGTTATTTCCCGCCGTGCTCACACATTATATATTAAAATTTGGCCTCAGCCAATTTTTTTAGTTTTCTTACTTGATGAGTATAGTACGCGGGGAATAAAATCGGAATAAAGTTTTTCTACCTTCCACATAAAATACGTTGATTAAATTTGACTTACCACCACTATCACCATTGCCCAAATGCAGTAATCGTATTGGAGGTATATTGCCAATTTGGTTTATTATATTGTGGATAAAATCGTTAGAAAAACATTTGAAAACATATGTATCCTTTTCACTTTGAAAACCATTCCATTTTATTAGTGTAAAGTCATGGGGATCGTTTAAAGATGACAGCCTGACACAAAATTGTCTTTCATCAGCAAAAGAACAATTTTCGAAATCTGGAAACTTGCGGAATATCCGACTAGATAAACATGAATTTCGCGAACATAATAGTAATTTAGATGCATTCGACAAATATCTAACTTTACGTTTGCAAGAGGAAGCTCTACTCCTTTTTTCCGGAACAAATTGTAGCTGAACTTCAACGGAGTGAGGGGTTTGATAATTAACTAGGTATTGCGTCGAATAAGTTTCATTCGTGCTCAAGCACTCAGCCTCCTCATTCCACTTTTTACCAAAACGTGATTCAATTCGTAAAGAAAAAACTCGATGACACTTCCGATGCATTTTTTAGATACTTTTGAATATAGCCAAAATTTTACTCATAACAGTTCAGGACAAAATGGGATTTTATATATATGTCTCTAAATATAATATTTTATGTTTAGGATGTCTCCCACATATATCATATCACTATCACTAGGAATTATTGAAAATAGTTAAACTATTTGCTAATAGTTTAATGCAAATTAACTTGAAAACACTTTTGCGCAGAATTTTACTGAAATAATATCTTTAGAATTTTAATTATCTGAATATTTGGACGAAATTTTATTAGATGGATGGTTATATAAGTATTGTCAGGAAAAATTTTTCTTCTTATTTATTAGATTTCATTTTTTATAACTCACAAGCAACTCGATATTTTTCAACAATGACAGGAACAAGTAGAAACCTTAGATACAGTGTAGACCAAACATTTTTAAAGCGCATCCACTTAACATATTCAGCCTTATTACTAAATCCTCGTCGCCGTCGTCTTTATTTTTAAGACGCCGTCGCTACTGTTTGCTGACACGGAATTACTATCAACCCTCTACAATTATGCATTATATAATACCAAATAATTCACTATTTTTACAGCAACAAGCGGTAGCGAAGCATAATATGGCTGTTAAAGTTACACATTGAAATTGAGAATATATATTAAAGGGTGTCAGAAAAATCGACGGAAATAGTTCCTGTTGTGACTTAGGCCCAGGGACGGCCTTAAACTTGTCGTACTTTATATGGATACATTGTGCTTCTTGATAAATTGATTTATATGGTTGACTTTATTACTCCGAATTCATTTAAAACTATTCTTGGATAAGCGAATAAAATTTTAAATGGAACATATGAACTCAGACTTTAACTTTATTTGACGCAAACTTGAAATTCTCAAATGATACGTAACTATAGAGGGTGTAAGGTCCATGTCTCATCCACTATGTGCATATGAACGTGGAAGGTATTGAAGACCAAATGTAGTTTTTTTTTAATGCTATCCACATACACTCTCTCTACTTTTGCAACCCTAAATATCTTAATCATATTCCTAGGTATATAAAGTTTTATAAGTACTCACCTTTTAAAGGCAATTTGCCAGAAGCATTTTTTACTTTTATATCGCCACGTCTGCCGCTAGGACTTGATTTCTTCTCAGTTAATGGGCTTTTACCACTTTCGTGGCCAGTTGGTGTGCTAGCTGTGGTTGAGGCAGCTGACAGACTGTTGCTCACGTTTTGGACATTAGCAGCATGGCGTTTTTCTATACAATTGCACGAAAAAGGGAAAAATAAAACATTTCCGATTATAATTTCCATGTACACTATATGACATTATTGAACTTTATTAACGATTTATTTTTGAAAACTCTTCACTCTGGTGCAACAAACATACAATAACAGACGGGCTCTATAATGTACTTTTTATTATTTGCACATTTCTCATTAGATTACCAGTCCAATGTCACAGGCAGATTTAAAATTCTAACAAAAAACTTTCACCATAGTAGGTCAACGTTCAAGAGTATTATCAAAGCTGACTTTATCGTAATCCATAAGCACCTGTGTTATTCGCTGTATGAAGGTGAAGGCAATTGAATTTTCCGCCCACAATTTAGACTAATATCACCTAGATATTAATAATAGAATATGAGGATATGAATGAATTTAAAACAAGTAAGAAAACTAAATTTGGCTTAGACCAAATCTTAAATACCCTCCACCTCTACAAGAAAGGGCGTGGCAAATATATATATATATTGCGCCTTCTAATAGTGTACATATTACGGATCAGCATGTAAGTCTACTTTTATATTAAATATGGTTTTTTTGAAATTGTGGACGTGTCTGTTATCCCATCGCGCCCATTTTTGGCATATCGGTAGATGGGATAACTATGTATACGCTTACCAAATTTCAACTTTTGTGGCAGATATAAAGATTTTTATTAATTGTGGGCGTGTCTGTAATCCGAATACGCCAATTTTTGGCATACCGATGAAGCTAATATTTATAGATGTACATACCAAATTTCAAGTTTGTAGCTCATATTTTGTGGTAGATAAATAGATGTCTATTGTGGGCGTGGCTCCTAACCGATTTTGCTCATTTTAAATAGCAATCTGCGTGCAAAAACTAAAAGTTTCTGTACAAAATTTCAGCTCAATATCTCAAAATTTACGCCCGTAAGAGTGCCAACAACAGACAGACACACGAAAGCACGGACATACATCTAAATCGACTCAGTTTTTGACGCTGATCAAGAATATATATACTTTGTAGGGTCTCTGACGCCTCCTTCTGGGTGTTGCAAACGGAAGAACAAACTTAGTATACCCTCATCACTGAGGTGGAGGGTATAAAAAGAAAACATTTGTCATTATTACTAAATGAATTGATTTTGAAATTAATTTGATCATCGGGTTAATTTATACGCGCTCAAGATTTTTTTTGTGTAATTTGGCACATTCTCTATCGTTAAGAAAAGAAAGAAGATCGTATCGACCTAAAAGGAAACTATATTGAAGAATAAAAAATTCTTGTATTTTGGCTAATTGCGGAATCAGCCTCATTTATTAATACCTAACGTTGCCAGATCTTAATGCAAATCTTTTGCAACGATTGACGCGATACTGTTGGTAAAGTAATCAGCAGAACTAAGCCAGATGACAAATGCCAGTGCCCGTACTTATGGAATTATATTTTATGGGCATTTGTTTTTATTTAAAATGAAACATAAGAATAATTTTATAAGTATCACCAAGTATGTATACATATGTACTACACATGTTCATGTTTTAGTGTAATTTATATCAAAGACATATACCTTTTCGTTTATTACACCCTCCATATTAGACGGGTAATACCAAGTTTATCATTTCGTTTGCAATACCATCCATTCTCCATCAGTACCAAACTCGGAGTTCACTTAACTATATCCGTGTGTTCGATGTCTGCTTTGAAGCATTTGCTTCGCAAAAATTTTGAAATTGGTTACGTAAGTACATTCAAATGGACAAACATGGATTCAGAGCATATCCAAAATTTGGCAAAAAAACCCTTTTACTTGTTATACACTTCACATAAAATGTTGGTATAGTAATTTTATCATTCCGTTTGCAACACCTAGGAGATAACGTAAGAGACATTACAAAATATATTCTTGATCTGCATCAAAAATTCAGTCGATGTAGACATGTATATCCGTGTGTGTGTTGTTGGCATTCTCACGATCGTAACTTTTAAGATATTAAGCTAAAATATTGTAAAAACACTTTTAGTTTTTATACTCAGATTTCTATGTAAAATGGGCACAATCGGTCAAGAGACACGCCCACAATCGATAAAAATCTCTTTATATGCCTCAAAAATTTAGCTATTTAATTGAAATTTGCAAAATTTGTATGCAAATTTACAATTAACCTATCAATTGATTTACAAAAAACCATACTCAACCTAAAACTCGACTTGCAAACTGATACGTAATACATGCACTATTAGAGGGCGTAATAATATACCTGTCACGCTCACTATTGTAGATGTGGAGGGTATTTAAGATTTGGCCGAAGTCAAATTTAATTTTCTTACTTGTTTTTATTTGTTTTTTAAGTAAATCGTGGCTAAATTTCTAAAGCGAACTTTGGTTTCTGCGGTGGCAATCCCGTGGTCACATAAACATACAATGCAATACTTTAAACATATAACATATAAATATATTGGAGTGACATTTCACTTCAGATCATTACTAATGCGCTATATAAAGCGATTGAGTTTACTCACAATGCAGCACACACAAATCTAAACAAATTAATTACGAATGCAATGAATTTCTGTATGTTAGTCTTTCTTACTCTTTACACATCTGTTCCACATCAAACCGAAATGAACTAAATAAGTATGTGAACCATTTTCATTTGGAGTTTATAAAAGTGTTTAATAGTCAACATATATGTGGCATTGCCATATGTATGTATGTATGTATATATATATTTTTTTTGTATATGTCCAGATGTACTGTCCAAGAAGAAAAGTATAAAAAGCTAAAATTAAGAACATTTCTATTTTAATGCAAATATTTCTTAAAGTGTCTCCGCAACCGAATCATAAAAATAACTTTCACAATAAAAGCGACACAAATGTTATTTGTTTGGCAAATAGATTTGGCAAAATAAAAAGGTCCTTAGGTAGATTTATAAACCCCTGTCTACACCATTTTAAGGTTAAATTGAGAACTTCCAAATTATAATTGAGAACTTGCAAATTGAAATTAGGAAACTAAAGTTTTAAATTGAGAAAACCAAATTGAAAATGAGAAAACCAAATTGAAATTGATAAAACCAAATTGAAATTGAGAAAACCAAATTCAAATTAAGAACTTCCAAATTATAATTAAGAACTTCCAAGTTCAAATTGAGAAAACCAAATTGAAATTGAGAAAACCAAATTCAAATTAAGAACTTCCAAATTATAATTGAGAACTTCCAAGTTCAAATTGAGAAAACCAAATTGAAATTGAGAACTTCCAAATTCAAATTGAGAAAGTGAAGTTTGAAATTGAGAAAACCAAATTAAAATTGAGAAAATCAAAATTGAAATTGAGAAAACGAAACCAAATTGTAATTGAAAAAAATAAAATTGAAATTGGGAATTAAAAAATTAAAATTTTAAAATTTATCTTAATTGAAATTGAGAAAATAAAAATTGAAATTGGTAATTTTACATTTGAAATTGGGAACTTCCAAATTGAAATTGGGAAAATAAAAATTGATATTGAGAAAATCAAAATTGAAATTGGGAACTTCCAAATTGTAATTGAGAAAATAAAAATTGAAATTGGTAATTTAACATTTGAAATTGGGAAAATGCAAATTGAAATTGAGAGAATGAATTTTAAAATTGAAAAATTTTAAAATTTAAATTGTAAGTTAGGAAAATTAAAATTAATATTGAAAATTGGGTTTTTACTAAATAAGATAAACCAATTTTTATGCTTCAAACTTAAATATTTTATTCCATATATTTTAGTCGTATGTAGTAAAAAAATGAATGGATATAAAAGTAAAAATTCTCCAACTTAAAATTCATATATACATACATAAATAAAAACTTTATAAACGATTCTCTTACGTTATATTAAAAACACTTAATTTAAGTAAAAAATTAGAAAATTGTATATTTACATTCCAACTGGCATATCCTCTAAATTAATTGCTCTTTGAAAAAACGTTGCAGTATGTTGAACATATCTTGCACAATCCCCACTTGTCAACGTTAGTTTGGCTTCGTCAATAATGCTTTCTCAATACGCTAAACGTTGTTCGCCTACACTAGGTGGAGTTGGATTTGGAAGTCCCATATATTTCTTCATGTGGGACTTTATTTTTGACCATGCACCTTCAATAGGATTCAACATTGGTGAGTATGGATTTTTGAAAATTCCGAGGCAACTCTTTTAAGACTCAGTCCGTACTCACCAATGTTGAATTGTGCAAGATACGTTCAACATACTACAACGTTTTATGAAAGAGCAATTAATTTAGAGGATATGCCAGTTGGAATGTAAAGATACAATTTTCTAATTTTTTACTTAAATTAAGTGTTTTTAATATAACGTAAGAGAATCATTTATAAAGTTTTTATTTATGTATGTATATATGAATTTTAAGTTGGAGAATTTTTACTTTTATATCCATTCATTTTTTTACTACATACGACTAAAATATATGGAATAAAATATTTAAGTTTGAAGCATAAAAATTGGTTTATCTTATTTACTAAAAACCCAATTTTCAATATTAATTTTAATTTTCCTAACTTACAATTTAAATTTTAAAATTTTTCAATTTTAAAATTCATTCTCTCAATTTCAATTTGCATTTTCCCAATTTCAAATGTTAAATTACCAATTTCAATTTTTATTTTCTCAATTACAATTTGGAAGTTCCCAATTTCAATTTTGATTTTCTCCATATCAATTTTTATTTTCCCAATTTCAATTTGGAAGTTCCCAATTTCAAATGTAAAATTACCAATTTCAATTTTTATTTTCTCAATTTCAATTGAGATAAATTTTAAAATTTTAATTTTTTAATTCCCAATTTCAATTTTATTTTTTTCAATTACAATTTGGTTTCGTTTTCTCAATTTCAATTTTGATTTTCTCAATTTCAATTTGGTTTTCTCAATTTCAAACTTCACTTTCTCAATTTCAATTTGGATAAAACTTAAATTTCTCAATTTCAATTTGGTTTTCTCAATTTGAATTTGGTTTTTTCAATTTCAATTTGGTTTTCTCAATTTGAACTTGGAAGTTCTCAATTATAATTTGGAAGTTCTCAATTTGAATTTGGAAGTTCCCAATTTCAATTTGGTTTTCTCAATTTCAATTTGGTTTTCTCAATTTGAATTTGGAAGTTCTCAATTTCAATTTGGTTTTCTCAATTTGAACTTGGAAGTTCTCAATTATAATTTGGAAGTTCCCAATTTCAACTTGGTTTTCTCAATTTCAATTTGGTTTTCTCAATTTCAATTTAGTTTTATCAATTTCAATTTGGAAGTTCTCAATTTCAATTTGGTTTTCTCAATTTCAATTTGGTTTTATCAATTTCAATTTGGTTTTCTCATTTTCAATTTGGTTTTCTCAATTTCAATTTGGTTTTCTCAATTTAAAACTTCAGTTTCCCAATTTCAATTTGCAAGTTCTCAATTATAATTTGGAAGTTCTCAATTTAACCTTAAAATGGTGTAGTCTTTTGTTCGCATAGTCAACGTAGTACGCAGTAATTATTATGTAATTACTAATTATTGTTATACCCTGCACCACCTTATGGAAAAGGGTATATTAAGTTTGTGCGGATATTTGTAACTTCTAAACGGCAAATGTCACACCCACCTTAACTTATACCGATCGATTCAGAATCAAAATCTGAATCGATTTAACCATGTCCGTTTGACCGTCTGTCCATCTAAATTTGTGCGCAAGCTACAGGTCGCATTTTTTGGGATATTTCGATGAAATTTCGTACAAGGACATGTATTGGCCCAAAGGGGAACCCTATTAAAAATGGACCGAATTGGACCATTTTTAGAACCCCTCCCCATATGAGGTCCTATTACTTTTTGAGATATTCCGATGAAATTTGGTACAAGGACATGTATTGGCGCAAAGGGAAACCCTATTTAAAATGGACCGGATTGGACCAATTTTAGAACCCCTCCTCATATGATATCCTATTATTTTTTGAGATATTTCGATGAAATTTGATACGCGGAAAAGCATTGACCCAAAAATAAACCCTTTTGAAAATGGACCGGATTGGACCATTTTTAGAACCCCTCCCCATATAATTTTTTTTTTTGATATCATAACAAAAAGTAAAAAAATTTCTGACTTTTGTATCATTTTGAAATTTTTGAAAATACAAGTAGGTATAGAAAAATAAAATTTTTCATTTTTCAAAGAAAAAAATTAAAAGCAGTACAAAAAAATTAAACTTTTCATTTATCAAAGAAAAAATTAAATTAAATAATATAATATAATATATGAAGTGGTGTAGGGTATTTTATAGTCGTGCTGGACCGACTATAATATTTTCACTTGTTTTTATTTTAATGTTGGGAATTTTGTAAAATTAAACCAAGCAACTTACGTGTTAATGTCATGTACGGGGCCTTGGGGCGTGCTGTACCACCATTTAGGGTTTGTTGAGTTTTGGAGGGTGGTCCTAAATCGGTTGATGATATACTCAGATTTCGGACATCCCGCTTTTTGGCTGCCCCTGAAAAAACAAAAGTTCAATATTGCATATATAAATGGCAAAGTCTCCCCAACGTCTCAATTATTTGACTAATGTTTAATTGCAAAAATACGAAAACTTTAGAAGCATCCCTAATGACCGAAAAAGCACTGAATTTTGAATTATTAAGTATCTTACTCCATTATAAGTATTTTATATTCTCGAGATTTCCAAAAGTTAATGGTCCACCACATTATGTACAACAAGTAAGACAACTAAATTTGGCTTAGGCCAAATCTTAAATACCCTCCACATTCACAACGGTAGGTGTGGCAAATATATATATATTTTGCGCCCTCTAATAGTGTACGTATTACGTATCAGCATGCAAATCTACTTTTAAGTTGAATATGGTTTTTTGTAAATTGTGGGCGTGTCAATTATCCGACCAAGCCCATTTTTGGTACGTCACTCAATGGGATACGCGTACCAAATTTCAAGTTCCCAGGTCAACTTTTGTGGCAGATATAAAGATTTTTATTAATTGTGGGCGTGTCTGTAATCCGAATACGCCCGTTTTTGGCACATCGATGAAGCTTATATTTAAAGATGTACATACCAAATGTCAAGTTTATAGCTCAATTTTTGTGGCAGATAAATAGATTTTTGTCGATTGTGGTCGTAACCGATTTTGCCCATTTTAAATAGCGATCTGCGTGCAAAAACTAAAAGTTTCTGTACAAAATTTCAGCTCAATATCTCAAAATTTACGCCCGTGAGAATGCCAACAACAGAGAGACACACGGAAGCACGGACATACATGTCTAAATCGACTCAGTTTTTGACGCTGATCAAGAATATACGAGGTGTGTTCAAAAAGTAACGAGAATTTTTAAATTTCGCGGGTTCGAAGAAAGAGTTTGGAGAGAGAGTTTTTTTTATTATGTTGGTACACATGCCCCTGAAGTACGATAAAATTTTCAGCAATATTCATTGTTTACATTTTAAGCGGCAGCCGCTAATGTGAGACGTGTTTTTCGAGCTCGGCGATTTTCGTTAGTGAAAAAAAAATGGATCAAAGAACCTGCCTTAAATTTTGCGTAAAAAATGAAATAAAGTGTAGTGTAGTGAAGCAATCCGAAAGAAACGCCCGGATTTGTGGCAAAACAATTCATGGCTTTTGCACCACGATAATGCACCTGCTCACACTTCATTGCTTGTTCGTGAATTTTTGGCCAAAAACAAAACTGTAACAATGCCTCACCCTCCATATTCGCCAGATATGGCTCCGTGAAATAAAGAGAACATTAAAAGGCCGTCGTTTTACAAGCATAGATGATATTAAAAGCGAATCGCTGAAAGAGCTAAAAGCTATTACAAAGATCGAGTTTCAAAAGTGTTTCGAGGATTGGAAAAAGCGTTGGCACAAGTGTATTATATCCGAGGGGGATTACTTTGAAGGGGACAAAATAGATATTGATGAATAAATAAATATTTTTTTCATAAAACAAAAATTCTCGTTATTTTTTGAACACACCTCGTATATACTTTGTAGTGTCTCTGACGCCTCCTTCTGGGTGTTGCAAACGGAAGAACAAACTTAGTATACCCTCATCACTAAGGCGGAGGGTATAATAAATGAAAATCTTAGGGTTGGTCAAGCTCTATCAAACTTTGTCCTATACCACTTAATTCCACAAATTATGCTACGATTAGTTTAGTTGTGTCAGTACACGCAAGATACGGTCATAAAAGTTACTTCGTGAAATATTCTTATAAGGAAAGGTGTTCTAAAAATAGTCCGATCGTGTCCAAATTTGACACACTCAAATATGAAGCTAATTAACTATTCTTCACCAAAGGGAGGGGTTCTAAAAATGTTTCGATTCGGTCCATTTTCAATAGAGTTTCTCTTTGGGCCAAGACATGCTATTGTATTAAATTTCATTAAAATATCTCAAAAACTGCGATCTGTACCTTGCGTACGAATTTGCAGACAGACGAATAAATGGAAATGGAGAGATCGGTATAATTTAGAGCCAGTGTGGCATTTGCCACTTAAAATTCCTACAAACTCAATATAGGGTATATTTTGCCACGAGGGGTGCAGAGTTTAAAAGTATATACTCGTATAAACGTATGCAAATGTGAAGGTAAACTTAACAAGTATTGAACTTTAATTACAAGCCCCATTTAACGTGCACATGAGGTACTCTTTAAAAGCATAAATTGCGGACATGATCTTGTAGAGTATTAAGTGACTTTGGGAATGGTTTCATAAACAAACAATGCTAAAAATTAAGTTCAATCATTAAGTACATTAGTCAATTCGTGTCAGGAACACTCACCTTTAGCACGTTTTCCGAAACTACCGAAACGTTCTCTTCCTAGTGACTGACTGTGTATATAACGTTCAGAATAAGAACGTACTAATTTATCTTTGGAGTTGTGCGCACCCATTCTGTGTTTAGGTAAAAGTGTAGTTCAACACCTTGCTTCCTCTTTCGAATCTCTCTTTTTGCAATTTAATCAATTCAATCAAGCCATTGGCTTTTCTTTCTTATTGTTTTATCCTAAAATATTTACTTGCGTCTTATTTTCATTTCCTTTTATTAATTCCTTCCTTATGATGTTTATATGAATTGCATTATAATTACACCTTCCACCTTCGTAACGGGGGTATACTAAATTTGTTTGCAATAAATAATATATATTCTTAATCAGCATCAAAATTTAAGTCGACCTGGCCATGTCCGTTCGTGTAAATATGAGATATTACACAAGCGTACTCAGTTTCCTATTTGAAATACGCAAAAGTTACGTCAACATGTAACAAGAATCGCTCACGGTTGCAAAAGCAGAGCAGCACGTCCCTCTCTTGCGTATATGACTAAAGCCAAATACATCTATTATACATGTTGTATATTGAGTCCCCACCTTTCTTAAAAAGTCACAGTCCCTGCTATTTCATTACAATAATAAATGCAAGAGTATCGTTAAAGGAGATTTCACTGTACTCGAAAAATCTGCCTTTACCACATACACCTACTTTCCTATTTAGGTCATTGGGATTTGGCAAAATGTGATTTGTACGGATATCACAGCATGCACCTACATTCGTACTAGTTCTAAAGCAAAGTTTATTTATGAACAAGACGACTGACTACATCATGTATAAAAATGTAACACTGGCTAAACTGTCTTGATGCTCGCCTGAACACCCTGAACTAAATATGCGTATGCGGCAAGTATACGAATAGAGCGTACACAAAGTGTATACACCACATATCACTCCGTATTACTTGGGGAGAGTATGGTATTTATGTGAGGGGGACAGATTGGATTATGTTATTGTAATTATTTAAATAAGAGGACAAAACAAGTATTAGTGGTCGTAAATTGAGAACTCTATAATTATACCCTGCACCACTTGTGACAAAAAGTGTATTAAATTTGTGCGGATGTTTGTAACTCCTAAACAGCAAATGCCACATCCACTTCAATTATAGTGACCGATTTAGAAACAAAATTTGAATTGATTTAACTACGTCCGTTTGTCTGTCCATGTAAATTTGTGCGCAAACTATAGTTCGCATTTTTTGAGATATTTGGATAAAATTTGGTACAAGGACATGTATTGGTTCATGGAGGAACCCAATTGAAAATGGACCCGATCATTTTTAGAACCCCCTACCATATAATTATAATCCACGAAGTAATTTATATGGGAGTGCCTGTCGTTTAATGATAAAACGAAACTGTAGCATAATTTAAGGAGTTAAATGGTGTAGGGTATCACATGGTCGGACTCGACCGATTATAATATTGCTACTTGTTTTTCAATGGCAAATGAATTTGACAGACATCATGTCGTTTGGAATGAGTTAAATGCTGCAATAAATTTAATGTAACAAGGGTGCAATTTGGGCAGCTATTACTTTAAAGGTTTTTAAAAGAAAACTCGCGTGCTTCATAAGTTACAAAAGTTCAATAATATTAAAACATGTGCAGAGCAGTGCTAGCACAAGCATCTACATATATTCATATTCCTACGCTTAGTATTCGGCTACAGAGAACCTATTTTTTCGTATGGAGTCAGTTAGGTTGCTGAACGAATGAATTTCAACAGTTTTATATACGGTAGTATGTACGTATATGCACAAATATGTTCCACATTAAAAAATATCAAATTTTCAAGCTTACATTACGTTAAGTTTGTCTAATCAGAGAATCGTTTTTACACGTGACCTCAGAATGAATTATGGACTTAACAAGTAAAGTGACAAGCCAGTGAGAAGCTTGTGAACTTTTATTTTGTTGTTTAAGTTAGTGCCACCAAACAAAACCTGTATTCTCTCATAGCAAAACACAAGCCAAATACAAAGAAAACTTACTCAATCGATATACATAAACTTTTTAATGCCCTCCACATTGCGTAGCAAGTGGCGTATAAAGTTTGTCATTCAGAAGAAATATTCAGGCAACCGCTACAGAACAATGCAATACAATCTTGATCAGAGTCAAAATCTAAGTCCAATTAGCAATTTCCGTATGTTCGTCGGTTCGTTTCGTAAAGGTCGTTCAGTTCTCTAGTCAAACGAAATCACCGATGCCTACAATTGGCAAAAATCTCTCACGTTTATATACCCTCCACCTCAGTGATGAGAGTATACTAAGTTTGTTCTTCCGTTTGCAACACTCAGAAGGAGGCGTCAGAGACCCTACAAAGTATATATATTCTTGATCAGCGTCAAAAACTGAGTCGATTTAGATGTATGTCCGTGCTTTCGTGTGTCTGTCTGTTGTTGGCACTCTTACGGGCGTAAATTTTGAGATATTGAGCTGAAATTTTGTACAGAAACTTTTAGTTTTTGCACGCAGATCGCTATTTAAAATGGGCAAAATCGGTTACGACCACAATCGACAAAAATCTATTTATCTGCCACAAAAATTGAGCTATAAACTTGACATCCGCCCTACATTATTACATTGAGTTTGTGCATGCTTTTTTCCTGCAACGAGCTTTAAAAAGGCTCACTTTTTATTTTTTTTTTTAATGCCAATCAACTTGAAACGAATCTTAACATTGTCCATATAGTGACTGTGTCTGTCTATATATTCTTCTCTTCAATGTATAGGTTATAATTTTTAAAATATTCTGAAGAAATTGGATACAAAGATGACTCGCAAGTATCCTATTATTATTAAATAATGATGAAATTCGTTAAAAAGTTGTCTAATGGACACAATCAACAGTTAAATTTTTACCGTGAACATATTTTTAAACCCGTCTTCCACCTTTGAGTACTTTGAGAAGAGATTTTAATAATATTTGAAAATTAATATTGGAACAAGCTGCGAATGTTGATGGTTTGAAGTATTGCAACTCCCTTACTGATTATGAGAATGCACACCTCATTGTATAGAAGGCGCATATACAACAACAAAACAAGAGAACTTTATTCATATGTGTGGGTTAATGCATCAAGGGTTTTCTACTCTACTCCAAAACAACGCATAAGCCAAGCTTAGACCAATAACTGGTTTTTGCGTTTTTGCAGCTTTTCGTTTTTTCATTTTTATTCCCATATATGTATTTAAGAGGTAAAAAGTGGTTTCAAATGGACGCAGTGTTACTACTCTACCGAAGGGAATGATACAAGAAACACTTTAAGGGCTCTTAATTGAATTTAATAATAAGAAGAAAATACACACTAGAAATGCAAATGGAAAAAAGAATGTATAAGCGCAGAGTATAGAGTTATATTTGGCTTAGGCCACATCTTAGACACCTTCCACCATAAAGCGTACTTTTAAACCAGTCGACAAAACGTTCAATCATTCAAATTCATGGGCTTATCATGTGACCTACATGGAATTATTATTAGAACTCCGCCCTATCTTGGCAATTCTTGCTATTTTTTAACAACAGTTGCAATTAGCAACTGTTGTTAAGATCTTTACTAAAGTAAAACGTGTATTTAGCCAAATATGATTTACTTAGCATTTTTGACTTTTATGGACTATGACTCTCATTTACTAATACTACTAATTCTATTATAAATATAAATTCTATTACTTGTACAGCTGAATTCGAACTACGTAGCGTAGGGTTTTAAGAAACGAATACGCCAGCAATAAATATGTTTAGCAATTTCAATATTATAGTTCTGTCTGTCGACCGCTTTTGTTTGTATTAAGGAGCCACCTAGCGACATTATTAAGAATGTCTGTTCCAAATTTAAGCTCAATCGAAAGCATTTTAACCATATGGTACATGTGCACATGAATATTAAATTGACTCAAACTTCGATGCAAGACTTTTAAAATTTCCATAGCAAAGGTTGTAACAAACTTAGCATACGTACGCTAATATTAAGATGGAGAATCTAATAATTATGTATGTACTACTTTAGCAAAATTCTAGGCCTCGTCTGCAATACGTTTGTCACGGGCAACCAATTAATTTCATTTAGCCGATTATTATTAATTGTAAATAAGCACAACTGGAATCACTCGAACAGTTTCATTTCTATTTGCATATATAATGGCCGGACAAGTGTAATACATTATATAGCAATTCTCTTCATTATGGGAGTCTTCTTTCAATAGCCGTATGTTTCAAATTAAAATTTCTTTCTCGTTTGTGTAAAAATTCCCAATCTTTGCACAATATGCTAGTAAAACGTGAGATATTTAAGGGGAAAAGTCTTATAATAATGACTGTGGGAATAATGTAAACGACCGCCGAAAATAAAAATACTTTAGTTTTAAATCAGACCCGACAACAGACTAACCAAACTATACAACATCAATTAAAAACGAACAGACTACACTCCCGAATACGTTAAGTGCGACCACTGCTGAGAGTTCAGCATACTGCCTCTCCTTGGAAATCATGTTTAGCATATCTAAAGTCAATGCTGTGTGAGGTAACACAAAACAAAAGCTTTTACTCCCTTTGCAAATTACAAAATAATAACCACTGTAGAGAGATTTAGTTTAGGCCAAATCGAGCAATTTTGCAAATAGGCCTTTAAATAAATAAATGTGCAAGTCCATATCGAAAGTTCTTCAACAATAAATGGAATCCCCAATAGAAGTTGGCGCCAAGTATCAAATTATGCAACCATGAGTATTTTCATGCACACTAATATTAATGCGGTTTAAACACAATTTTCGATACCCTATGCGAGTGTATTGAAGTTTTGCGATACTCAGAGCAGAGTGTTGTAGCAATTTATACAAGTCTGATCATTTTCATCGTATCAAAGAATACAAAATGTTTTCTTAAAAGCTTAACTTTTACGCCTTCCGTTCCATGTGCAACACCCCCAAGAAGCTACGTAAAATGTATTTATAAATAAAATTTTGATCAGCACTAAAATATGAAACGCCATATCCGTTCGTGCGTCCATTTGTCATTATATTTATAAAAATATTTTTGGTTTTTTCACAATAATTGGCACTCAATCGATAAAAATAGATTTGTTAGATGACATAATTGAGTACCTGATACAAAACCGTTCGTATGTAAACGTTCAGATTTGGCCTCCAGTTATTTACTTTACTTCTACTGTGAATAATTTTGGGTACTTGTGGGCATGAATGCTATATTTATCCATCTACAAAACCTTAATTTTACATAATCTCAATATGCACGACTTTTTCAGGAATGTGTATCTCACAAATCTCTCTCAGATTTGGCAACTCTGATTCAAATGGTCTCTCACACATCGCATCGCATTAAGAGTTAATAAACGAGTAAAACCGAGGCCCATTACGTTTACGTGTTCATTGTATACATTGTAATTATAATTCTCTGGCCTAACCCAATACACAAAAGACACTTGTTACAATGGAAAACACTGGCTACCGTACTCTTATAAGTAACTTCAAGTTCCAAAGCTTCTTTTTAACCACCACAACACAAGCACTACTCAATATAAAAAACACTCAGCTGCTTCTTTCTATAAGTCAACAGCTGACTATAATAATACATGTTAGGGTTTTATTTCCTGGAGCATATCTATGTTTGCAAATGCGTACTTTTACTAATTGAATGCGATTTGAGAAAATATTCAGGAATGGTTGAGATAATAAGTGGTAAAATCATCAGTTCATCATTTAATACTTTCATTATTTAATTTTTTCACATTATCACATTTCATTTACGTTGTATGAACTATCTTAACGTTTACAACACTTATCCAGAGCCCTGCAAAGTACGTAAATTTCTGGCTAGTGTTAAAATCTGAATCTATCCAGTTATGTCCGACTGTAAGTAAGTTTTTGGAACAGGCATGCCCACGAATTTTAAAAACCAAAAAAATTAATGTAACGCATACGTAGTCGTTAAAAGAGGGCGAAATGGTACGCTTGCCACGCCCAAAGTTTACACATAAAAGCAGAGAGTCAACTAGAGCACTTACTTGTTGTTCTTGTGTAAAACGATTATGTCTCTTTCACTTATTGCACTTGCACTTTGTATGAGACTGTAACATTCAGGCACAGTTGAGGGAAGACTGGTCCCAGATATGCAAACGTTTTATTACCGTTTTAACGATATAATATTTGTTCAAAATATTTAGCCGCAATATCGATTATTTCCTTATACCCTGCACCATTTGTGGCAAAGGATATATTAAGTTTGTGTGAATGTTTGTAACTCCTAAACGTCAAATGCCACACCCTTCAATTATTATAGAATCAAAATCTGAATCGATTTAATCATAACGATATCCCTCTATATGTACATGAAAATTTGTGCGTAAACTACAGGTTACATTTTATGAGATAATTTGATGAAATTTGGTACAAGGATATGTATTGGACCAAAGAGGAAACCTAATGAAAATAACTTGGATCGGTCCACTTTTAAAACCCCTCATATTATATTGGAAGTTTTTATATGGAAAAAATCACAATTTTTAATATTTTTTGACAAAATTTAGCAAAGAATAGTTAACCAGCTTCATATTTGGCTGTGCCAAATTTGGACCCAATCGGACTATGTTTAGAACCCCTTCTCATATAAGTATAACCAAAATAATTGTAGCATAATTTAGGGCAAAGCGGTGTAAGGTATTATATGGTCGGGCTTGACCGAAATAACATTCTTACATTTTAGCCTAAGTGTGCCATGGACGGTACTTACGTAATGAAGTTTTCGCCAGTGGTTTTGATGATCCCAAGTTTATAGAATTTGAATCACTTTGAGACCCTTTGTAATTGATCTTGCTGGATAAGCGTCCGCTAAAAATAAGCAAAAACGAAAAAAGAAAATTATTTATTTGTCCCTGACAAAAATTTCAAATAATAAAATAATTAAAATCAATGTTTTAGAGAAAAACATTTTTAGAAACAAAATATTACATGCGTTCTATGTACACATGTATGTACAATCTCGGAATTGTGCCCATCAAGTACTTTAATACGTTTACGGCCAACTCGAAGATAACTTGAATAAGAGTTTCTGGTTTTAGCTCGTAAGTCTTTAAACTATTTTTAAGATACACTCTAAGCCTGATTCTTGCAATATTTGCTAATTACACCCAACTCTGCATTCACACTATTAGAGCTCCGGATAAATTGGTGTAAAGGAAAACTGTGTAAGAAGAGGTGCACGTTACTGATTTGAACAAAAACATATTAATTGCTCAACACTTCATTTCTACATTTACGCATACGAAAAATTAAATTGTTAGAAAAAAGAAAGTGCCGACACAAGGCATTTCAAAACAAGTAAAAATGTTTAGTCGGTCAAGCCCGACCCTTTAATACCCTATAAGGCGGGATGGTCCAATTCGGTTAATTTGCAAAAGGCGTCCTCTTTGGGCCAACACATATCCTTATAATTTCAAATTTCATCGAAATATCTCAAAAAATGCGACCTGTAGCTTGCATACACGTTTGGAAGGACAGACAGACGCACATAGTTGAATAGACTTAGATTTTGATTCTCAATCGAATTAATCAGTATAATTGTAGGTGGGTATGAGATTTGTCATTTAGGAACTACAAACATACGCACAAACTTAACACACCCTTTGCCACAAGTGGTGCAAGGAATAATTACTAAAAGTAACTGCAATAAAAGCACGCTCTGTTAAATATAAAGAACTGAGAAAATCCACTACACTGATTAGTGTTAACATGGGCTTAGTAGCATCTATTTGAGTCGGAAACAAGAAAGAAACTCAACACAACAAATATATGTATGCATACATGTGAATAGATTTGACTATTTGAACAAATAAGATGCAACGACCAGCGCACAATAATGATTCCACACCGCTCAGGGAGTAAACAATGCCATTACCATTATTCAATTTTAATTATTCCCTTTATACTGTCGTATGCTGAACATTGCCACTTGGACGCCTCTTCATGAACAATATTTGTAGGAAACGACGTTTCAAAATTTGTCCGATCCGGTCATTCAATTTCTAGGCTAATTATTCTATTCTATTTTATTCGTTTCTTTTCAGCTCAAGATCATATTTGATTATGTTTTGAGATATACTCAATATTCTCTTTTCTTATATATTGTCTTTATTAAATTCCGATATTTCGGCCATTCCATGTTGGCCATCCTCACAGGGAAGAATCTTAAAAACAAATTACATCATTACATCATACAAATAATGTACCATTTTTCCTATAACAATTACATGGCAAAAATGTTGTAAGTCCTAGGTCGAACTAATATGAATACAATAAAAGAATTTTAACTTTTTCCTCACTTAACGGCCTTTTAAAAATTGAAGCTCCTATGACACAGACTCTCATTTCCTGATAATTGCAAACATATTCTAATAGTGCACGATCAGACAACGACTACGTGATGTGGGTTATTAAACGGTTGAGCTTGGGTGATTGTAACATGTAACATGTTTTTACTTGTTCAGTTTAGAATCATTATCATAGCAATTAGCATACACAACGCGCTGACATAAGAATATTAGTAACTTGCTCACTATTGCAAAAAGAGTTGAATTCAAAACTACAAAAATATTATTATTATTATTATTATTATTATTATTATTATTATACAGAGAACAATGTGCTGATATAATCAAATATAATTACAAGGAAATGGTAAAAGAATGTGGAAAACATCGACACAAAAGTAAAAAAATTAAAAGAAATAATTGTCTTGCACTTGTAAAGTTAATATTAGCAGAGTGCAGCAAACAATAATTAAGCACTTGTCAAACCCGGCGCCACTTGTGGCAAGGGGTATATTAAGTATGTGTAGCTTAAGTATGTTTGTAACTCCTGCCACACCTGCACCGATATGCCAAAAACGGGCATAACAGTTACGCCCACAATCGACAAAAATTTATACATCTGCCACAAAAATTGACCAATAAACTTTAAATTTATTGCACATATTTACGGTTATCCCATCCATCGATGTACCAAAAATGAGCGTGCCCAAAATTTACAAAAAAATATACTTCACATACTATTAGATGTGAAGATGTGTTTAAGATTTGGTCTAAGCCAAATTTAGTTTTTTTACTTTTGTTTGCTTACGGTTGTGTGCCAACGACAGAGAGATGCACGGCGGGCACATTTTTGTGGGATACATATATTCTGTAGGAGTCTCTGCCGCCTCCAAACGGACTAACAAACACCGGTATATCCTGCATCTTATGTGAATGATATAAAAAGTGTTGTTGGTACTTATTCAGGTATTTTTCTTTTATACCATTTTGAACTTTCGAATGTATACACATCGGGCATAAGAGCATCTTGTGTACATTTGCAATGTTTAGTACGAGACTTTATCCCTTTTACCTGTATTACAAAATCAAAATCGAAAACGATGTAACAGCTGTCAAGATGCAAATCTGTTTCAAGTGATCAAGATATCGCTGCAATCCATATTCACAATTAGCAAACCGTATCAAGGAAGGAGGGAATATCTTAATGTCCTGGTTTAAAATATTGTGTGACATTTTTTGCTTGCTTTGGTGTGAATGAGTTAAAACCCGTATTGTGTACTTGTTGTCAGTTGAAGCACCGCGTTCATGTAATGTTTAATTTATGTATGTACGCCTTATAATCAGTCAAAATTGTCACTCAAAGCGAGCTCATTGTGTGCAACTTTCGTTTTCATTGATAATACATTTCGTTAGATATTTCAATGCACACTTATATACCGGTACGTTGGGACAGATATTTGTACGCTATACCAGCGATCGGCAACCTTTTTTATGGTCGTTGCTAAATTTTAGCACAGACACCCGCTCATTTAATACCTACACCACTTAGCTTTATAAGGACAGACAGACGGACATGGTTAAATCGATTCAGATTTTGATTCTAGATCGAATCGATCCGTATAATTGGAGGTAGGTGTGGCAATTGCCGTTTAAGAATTACAAACATCCGCACAAACTTAATACACCCTTTGACACAAGTGGTGTAGGATAAATAAAATGCTTCTGTGTGAAGACGGAGCCGCAAAAAATTAATGAGAGCTGCACTGTTGGCCAACCGCTGCCCCCTTTTCTACAACCGCCTTTGAAAAATATAACCTACAATTACACATAAGTGGGAGTAAACAAGTAACAATGCGTCGAATGACAGTTCCCGTCAATTCCGCTTAAATATTCTGTTTGCACATTTTTACAACTAATGCTTGTATCAAGTTTCAGTTTACGCTTAATTATCTTTCATCACGCATTAAAAAGTTTTCACGTTTACAGTTTCATTGCCTTTATTATAACACGAATACAACTTTTCACATCATTACGTATTGATTGCTTTCGTTGAAATAATGAAAAAGCGCAAAATAGTTGAAATATCGAGGCGCATATATTTGTCCCTGACGACAGCGGTATATATTCTTTAGATTTAAATATATATCTTTCACGACACACTATGTTTAGTAATGTTTACGCATAAAATTGGTTCAGCGCTGATTATAACCTGAAAGGTAGGCTTTGGGCAAATCTTAAACACCTTCGTCATTGGTACAGATTTCAAGAAATTACTAATTGATTAATTTATGACGTAGCTTCAAAACCACAAAAATAAATTGAAGCCATACTTTACACGTATGCAGCACGCATATGTATTTCGGTTGAAATGTGTGTTTGTGCATCTGCCATGTGTATGTGTGTTTTATGGTTTAAACATACTTGCAACAGGTAAAAAAGTAGATTTAGCTTTATCTGAGATATCCTCCACATATGTAATATGGCCTGGGCGTGGTACGTAGACCATGGCCTACTTAAGTATATTTTACACTTCACCTGAAAGCTCGCACACTACATAAAAATTTGTGTGAATGTAAATTTTTTTATAAATTATACTCGTGCCTTTTTTTGTATCTCCTCTATTTTGTACTATATTTCAATTTGTGGTCGTGTGGGATTTTGTCAATTGTGGGTGTGGCTGTCAACCTGTAAACCCAATTTAAATAAAAATTTGGTTCAAACGAAATCTTAAATACGTACAGACATTGGGCATGGCGTGGTAATTAATGTATTGCATACAAGTTGAAATCTGCGCCAAGTATAGTTTTTTTTAAATTGCGGGCGTGTATATGTTATACGATTATGTTTCAAGTTCAACTTCAAAGCTCAATTTTTGTGGCAGATAAATAGATTTTTGTGAATTGTGGGCGTGGGTCTGGACCGATTATGCAAGGAGTGACTATAAAAATTTCGGTGAAATATATAAAATTTACGACCATAAGAGTGCTAACAACAGACAGACGCACGGACGAACATGTCGACATCGACTTAGATTTCGACACTTTGTAGGGTCTCTGATACCTGCAACTGTGTGTTGCAAAAGGAGTAACAAACTTAGTATATCCCTCATCTAATGTGTAGGGTGCACAATTTTATACTTTACATTATTGTTTACATATATGAACGTACACATATGTGACGGTTGCAGACGTATTGCATGCTATTATTAACTATAGCTGAAACAATTGTGAGATCTTATCATAAAGCTTAATTGGTTACTATATGGAATGGAATGTACGATAAACTTGTGTAGTGAAATGCGCGACCTTTGTGAATGTGCAGGCATGTAATATTTACATCAGATGTTTACTATTCGCTACTTACCGCTTATTGGAAATACTGATTTGATTTACGCGGTTACTGCTGGCTTGATCTTTGGTGGAGTTACAATTGGTGGCCGTCGAGCTAACGCTG
The DNA here is from genome assembly GCA_963971445.1 of Ornithomya chloropus. Taxonomy (NCBI): domain Eukaryota; kingdom Metazoa; phylum Arthropoda; class Insecta; order Diptera; family Hippoboscidae; genus Ornithomya; species Ornithomya chloropus. The sequence continues at coordinate 25,104,162 of OZ020530.1, read as the reverse complement.
CCGCTCGAATTGTACGTCTTGTTGCCCAATTTGTTGGACAACTTGGATAAATTTGCATTTAGAGTTTTATCTGCTATAGATTGAACCTTGCTTATGGGCGAGCGGCACCCGTTGCTTAGGGTGTGAACAGAAACAGAATTTAGCTCAGCGCCCATATTAAGACGTGCAGTTACTTTCGATTTCACATTATTGTAATTGGTTTTCACAAAAGTTTTGTTTTTTGCAATTTGATTCATAACGGTATCCCATTTGTTGGGCACATGATATTTGCGCACAGCGTTCGTTGCAGTTGGGCTCTCAGTTTTGACAACTTTACTATTAGCACTGGCGTTGTATTGGGGACTGCACGGTTTATCATTCCTTTGCGTAGGTTTCGTACGTGGCAAATATTTGTCTGCAACACTAGAATTTTTATACGATTTCACACTTCCTCTTAAGGAACATTTTGTTGTTCTTGCGGTAGGTGCTAATTGCACGAAGCCGACTTCTGATTGTTTTACGAAATTCACTTTAACGCAAACCGGTGGCGCTGTATTTGTATGCGACGTTTTAGCGACACTTAGGGACGACAGGGACGCATATTTGCGCGACGATGGTAACTTCTGTACTGGCGGCGGTTGTTGTACGTGTATCAATGTCTGCTCACACCACGGAGTCGTAGTAGATGTTGTGAAGCTTTTTCGCAGCTTTGCTTGTATTTGTGTTTTTGCATTTGCGTTGATATGGTCGTTATTTTCTCTATGAAAAGCTTCGTTCAACGAAGAGAAACTCTGGAATTCACCAATACCACCGTTATTATCCACACTACAGTATGAAGTGCGATTAGACAATGTTACACTGTTATCACTACTCATGGTGTTCTGAATAGTGGGTGATTCTTGTTTACCACAAAGATGGCCTTGTTTATTTTGCAATGATTGCGCGGAATATTTAACATTTTCACGGTTGCTTTTCACTGTTCCACTTGAGTCGGAACCATCGTCTGCCTCGGCATTTGGCGAAGTGTCAGAGTTCATTTCTTCTTGATGAATGTTCTGACGACATACTTGCGCCAAGTCATCGTCTGCACGATTCTCGACATCGGTAAAAACGCCTGAAGACTCCATACACGAATCTTCCATTTGGGTATCTTTGGAAATAAAGACCGTGGAAGCCGTAGAATGTAACATAGGTCCATAAAGGTGGCCATCTATTATGTGAGTACATCGATCGCCCCGATTAAATACATCTTCAGCATCGGATTCCGTAAAGAAGTCCGAATCAGTCATAGGATCCTGACGCCTAAGGGGTGGCATGCAACACTGCTGCTGTAAATTAAAACTGGGTTGACGCGATACGCCTTTGCGTACTAGAAGGTTGGAAGGAGAATGATCAGATGCACCTCTGGACGCGGGTCGAGACATTTCACCATCACCCTGATAACCAGTATCCAAGCTAGTTACACTGGTTAGACTGGTAATGAAACTGGGCGATATTTTCGATGCACCACTTCTACTGATTGGTTCCGTTTTAGATATATCAGTATCCGTATGCGAAGAGACACATTCGGCACACATCATGTTCACTTTTATGATGTCGTGATGAGACGTGTTGACATATGAAATTGGATTTTGGCGCTGCTGCATCAACATCATATCAATGTTGGTTTTCACTTCTACAGGATCGAGTGGCAGTTCTTCGGGGGAGGGGGTTTGATCAATTCTCATTTGTTGCAACAATAACTTATTATTTGCCTTATCGGATGGATTATCAAAATTATTAGTATTACTTGCAGAAGACACTAAAAATTCTCTCATCTGATCCGGTGTTAATATTCCTAAACTTTCATCCATTTCAAATGAACTTTGCTTCGTTAAAAGTTGTTGCAGTTGCTGTTGTTGCTGTTGTTGCTGTTGTTCTTCGTATTGTGATTCTGGCTGCTGTTGTAAGTTTGGCGAAGAATCGTACTGGGCCGAACCACAGACAAAGTCCTTATCGTTAAAGCCTGCCTGTGAAAGAGCCCTTGAAGAGAGCGAAACATCAACTAATTCAATGGAGCAATCAAGTGTAGATTCAGTAAAGTCTAAGCCGAACGAGAATTGAGTGTTGGATGAATCAATAGGTCTATTGAAATCTTGGAGGGAAGTGGTTAAACCATGTGTCAGAATTTTTTGTGAATCTGTAGCGGCAGTTGTTAAGTTGATATTGCCTTCTTTGTAGAGTGAACACAAATATTCCTTAGAAGTGCATATGGACAGAGCCAAGTCACTTTGAGCACTTTTGAGCAAACAAGGAGGAGTCCGCAACTGGAGAATCATAGGTGCGATTTGCTCGCCGCCGGTAATAGTGGCATGAGACTGCGGTCTGACCGGACATATTGAGAATAATTCAGTATTATTATTTTTTATATTCTTCTTGAAAAGCTGTTTCTGTAAATAATCTTTAGCTAGACGCGGAACATCAGTCGTGCTCTTTGATGACTTATTCGACTTGAGTTCTTCATTTGATGTAGAGTTTAAAAGTAATTTCAATTTGCCTCGGTCAGGTGCCAAAGGAGCTACCGTTCCATTCTGACTTTTGCCCATAATTTCTAAAATGCAATTGTAAGGTTTCATACCAACAATACCAGCTTCTACAAAACCTGGAGCTATTGCTACATCTTGTAATATTAAATTATCCAAAGAAACTTGTTTATTGTGTTTGAAAGTTTTTTTTGTTAATCCTACCCCACCTGAATCTGAAAAATGACTACCACTCTCAGAAGCAATGCTTTGTAATACTTGTGCACCTTTCTTAATTGGCACTTGGGCGCCACCTCTTCCCTTGGGTTCACAATTCGCTTTCTGTGATTTATACAGAATATATCCTTCTTTCGGCATATCTAATAGAAGGGTTCTATGACAAATAGCTTTGGTGTTTGATGGTGGTTGAGTTACAATATCTACCTTATCAGAATGGTTGGTGTTGCATGTAAAAGTGTCCGATCTAGTTAAGGCGGCAGGAACTTTAGAGCCTGATTCCATGTTCATGATGGCCTTAGTAGTGCATTGAAGACACTTTGAAATTTTTTCCGATTTTCCTGCAAATGTTTTCAACAATAGGCCAGTTTTGGTAGCAACGGATTTAGAAGATTTTCTATCAAATGAACTTTGTTTGATCGTGCTCAATATTGGAGGTTGCTTTGAGGATCGGGTGTTATAGAGCAAAGGTATATTTGTATGAGGCGAGTTGTGTGGTTCAGTTATAGAATAATCAGTCGAAAGGCGCGTACTCCTTAACAGAGGAATAAATGATATCCTTGGCATTGGAATATGTGACGCTGATGATGCTTCCTATTATCGAAAAAAAAATATATAATCAAATTATTGCTTTACTCTTAAGAAATATAAGTAAACAATCGTAGAGTACGTATAATTGAAAAAAAGCTTACAAGTCGAGTTTTATCTGGAATATGGTTTTGAGTAAATTGTGGATGCGTTATCCCATCACGCCCATTTTTGGCCCATCGATGTATAGGATATATATACCAAATTTTAAGTTAATAGGTCAACTTTCAAGATCATGTGTCAACTTGATATAAATTTTTGTCGATTGTGAGCGCGTCTGTTATCCGATTATGCCCATTTTTGGGATATTGTTGTATGAAGTAATTACAGATACATTTATCAAATTAATCAACTTAATAGCTCAATTTTTGTGGCAGATAAGTACATTTTTGTCGATTTTGGACATTTTAAATAGCGATCTGCGTTAAAAAACTCAAATTGTCTGCACAAAATTTTAACTCAATGTCTCAAAATTTAGGATACGGACATACGGACATACATGTCTAGATCCACACTCAGTTTTTGATGTTGATCAAGAATATATATACTTTGTAAGGTCTCTGACGCCCCCTCCTGGGAGTTGCAAACGAAATGACAAACTTAGTATACCCTCCATCTTATGTGGAGAGTATAAAAACAAGTAAAAATGTTATAGTCGGTCACACTGAAACTAAATTTAACTTAAGCCACTTCTTAAATACCCTACACATCTACAAACAAACACAGAGTGTATACATAGCACACACTTTAATAGTATTTGTAAATCTTATCCATTTCCACCCGACTTCGTCATAAAAAAGTTTATTATAAATTGTGTGCGTGTCTACTCCATTTTAAGGTTAAATTGAGAACTTCCAAATTATAATTGAGAACTTGCATATTGAAATTGGGAAACTGAAGTTTTAAATTGAGAAAACCAAATTGAAATTGGGAAACTGAAGTTTTAAATTGAGAAAACCAAATTCAAATTGAGAAAACCAAATTGAAATTGAGAAAACCAAGTTGAAATTGGGAACTTCCAAATTATAATTGAGAACTTCCAAGTTCAAATTGAGAAAACCAAATTGAAATTGAGAACTTCCAAATTCAAATTGAGAAAACCAAATTGAAATTGAAAAAACCAAATTGAAATTGAGAAAATCAAATTCAAATTGAGAACTTCCAAATTGAAATTGAAAAAACCAAATTCAAATTGAGAAAACCAAATTGAAATTGAGAACTTCCAAATTATAATTGAGAACTTCCAAATTCAAATTGAGAAAACCAAATTGAAATTGAGAACTTCCAAATTATAATTGAGAACTTCCAAATTGAAATTGAGAAAACCAAATTGAAATTGAGAAAACCAAGTTGAAATTGGGAACTTCCAAGTTCAAATTGAGAAAACCAAATTGAAATTGAGAAATTTAAGTTTTATCCAAATTGAAATTGAGAAAGTGAAGTTTGAAATTGAGAAAACCAAATTGAAATTGAGAAAATCAAAATTGAAATTGAGAAAACGAAACCAAATTGTAATTGAAAAAAATAAAATTGAAATTGGGAATTAAAAAATTAAAATTTTAAAATTTATCTCAATTGAAATTGAGAAAATAAAAATTGAAATTGGTAATTTTACATTTGAAATTGGGAACTTCCAAATTGAAATTGGGAAAATAAAAATTGATATTGAGAAAATCAAAATTGAAATTGGGAACTTCCAAATTGTAATTGAGAAAATAAAAATTGAAATTGGTAATTTAACATTTGAAATTGGGAAAATGCAAATTGAAATTGAGAGAATGAATTTTAAAATTGAAAAATTTTAAAATTTAAATTGTAAGTTAGGAAAATTAAAATTAATATTGAAAATTGGGTTTTTAGTAAATAAGATAAACCAATTTTTATGCTTCAAACTTAAATATTTTATTCCATATATTTTAGTCGTATGTAGTAAAAAAATGAATGGATATAAAAGTAAAAATTCTCCAACTTAAAATTCATGTATACATACATAAATAAAAACTTTATAAATGATTCTCTTACGTTATATTAAAAACACTTAATTTAAGTAAAAAATTAGAAAATTGTATCTTTACATTCCAACTGGCATATCCTCTAAATTAATTGCTCTTTGAAAAAACGTTGCAGTATGTTGAACATATCTTGCACAATCCCCACTTGTCAACGTTAGTTTGGCTTCGTCAATAATGCTTTCTCAATACGCTAAACGTTGTTCGCCTACACTAGGTGGAGTTGGATTTGGAAGTCCCATATATTTCTTCATGTGGGACTTTATTTTTGACCATGCACCTTCAATAGGATTCAACATTGGTGAGTATGGATTTTTGAAAATTCCGAGGCAACTCTTTTAAGACTCAGTCCGTACTCACCAATGTTGAATTGTGCAAGATACGTTCAACATACTACAACGTTTTATGAAAGAGCAATTAATTTAGAGGATATGCCAGTTGGAATGTAAAGATACAATTTTCTAATTTTTTACTTAAATTAAGTGTTTTTAATATAACGTAAGAGAATCATTTATAAAGTTTTTATTTATGTATGTATATATGAATTTTAAGTTGGAGAATTTTTACTTTTATATTAATTTTTTACTACATACGAATAAAATATATGGAATAAAATATTTAAGTTTGAAGCATAAAAATTGGTTTATCTTATTTACTAAAAACCCAATTTTCAATATTAATTTTAATTTTCCTAACTTACAATTTAAATTTTAAAATTTTTCAATTTTAAAATTCATTCTCTCAATTTCAATTTGCATTTTCCCAATTTCAAATGTTAAATTACCAATTTCAATTTTTATTTTCTCAATTACAATTTGGAAGTTCCCAATTTCAATTTTGATTTTCTCAATATCAATTTTTATTTTCCCAATTTCAATTTGGAAGTTCCCAATTTCAAATGTAAAATTACCAATTTCAATTTTTATTTTCTCAATTTCAATTGAGATAAATTTTAAAATTTTAATTTTTTAATTCCCAATTTCAATTTTATTTTTTTCAATTACAATTTGGTTTCGTTTTCTCAATTTCAATTTTGATTTTCTCAATTTCAATTTGGTTTTCTCAATTTCAAACTTCACTTTCTCAATTTCAATTTGGATAAAACTTAAATTTCTCAATTTCAATTTGGTTTTCTCAATTTGAACTTGGAAGTTCCCAATTTCAACTTGGTTTTCTCAATTTCAATTTGGTTTTCTCAATTTCAATTTGGAAGTTCTCAATTATAATTTGGAAGTTCTCAATTTCAATTTGGTTTTCTCAATTTGAATTTGGAAGTTCTCAATTATAATTTGGAAGTTCTCAATTTCAATTTGGTTTTCTCAATTTGAATTTGGTTTTTTCAATTTCAATTTGGAAGTTCTCAATTTGAATTTGATTTTCTCAATTTCAATTTGGTTTTTTCAATTTCAATTTGGTTTTCTCAATTTGAATTTGGAAGTTCTCAATTTCAATTTGGTTTTCTCAATTTGAACTTGGAAGTTCTCAATTATAATTTGGAAGTTCCCAATTTCAACTTGGTTTTCTCAATTTCAATTTGGTTTTCTCAATTTGAATTTGGTTTTCTCAATTTAAAACTTCAGTTTCCCAATTTCAATATGCAAGTTCTCAATTATAATTTGGAAGTTCTCAATTTAACCTTAAAATGGTGTAGTATTCGAACTCGCTCATTTTTGATACACAGATGTATTCACCAATTACAAATACGTACATAAATTGTAGATAGATTATTGTCGCTTTTGTGGGCGTCGGTTTAAACCGCTCTGAAACTACATATGTATACACAAATTTTCAGCCCACACTCACGGACGGACATGCCTAGATAGATTCAGTTTTTAAAGTTGATAAAAACATTCATATACTTTAAACGGCCTGTAACGTCGCCTCCTGGGTTTTAAAAGCGCAGTGCCACGCAAACTTAGTATAGCTCCCATATTAATTATTGTACCAATCAAATAATCTGTACTCATCTTGACAAAAGAAAGTGAAATATGGCATTCAAGTTAGTGTTTTGTTTTTGTCATTCCAAATTTCATTGCGAAGCTGTATAAACAGTGTTCGGACAAAGCATTTGCTGCACCGCATGTGTTGTACAGTTTGAAACGAATGATGCGAATATTTCATTATTTTATTGTGCTAGTATGAACACTCTGCAGTGCAGTGCAATTTCATTACATTACATAACACACACATATGCGACATTGATATACTGCAAGTTGGTATAAGAAGCGTGGTAACAGTACTAACCTTAGCCATAATATATTTTTGTTGTCACGTAATCTTATGATGTGCATCAATAGAAAGGAGTTGGTCGACACATGCACCATTAATATCAATCAACCTATTGGGCAATAATTATTGTACATACCCACACACGACGCTTAATTGTCTCCTTTCACACAAAACGCAACATACAACACATTTGTCCAACATGCCAAGGCATGTATTTATGATTATCAAATTATTGTGCAATGCTATGTAATCTGCGTTAATATTTTTATATTTTTCGCTGCAGCTGACCCACTGACATACTAGCAACAACAAACAGCCAGTGCAAACACGATTACGTTTGGATTGATTGTGTAGCACAGCACCAAAACCTTCCGTAAGACTTGTACGCTTATTGATTTGTTTCTGTTTTCTCTTTATACTCGTACGTACATAATTACTACAGGTATTGATTTTTCTTTTTTTTTTTCTACAAAAATATACGTATCGTGCAAGTGGACATATATGTATTCTTCTACATAATTTGGGTCCTTTTCCCGTTAATGTTGAAACATTTTTATTTCTATTTCTTAACTTGCTCTGCGCTTTACCATGTACCACTGGTTGGAGAAAAAAGTAGAGTTCTTAGATCTTATTTAATGTGTACTACAAATACATTTTTAATTTTAATTAAGGTTTTCGACAACAATTGCAGGTTGATGCGCTTCACACGACATGAAAAATCCTACTGTCTTTAGAGCGAATTTTGGTTTAAAGTTTGGTAAGTGGTGAACAACATTTAATAATGGTAAATTTCCCACATGACATGCGCATAGTTTTATATTAATACAAGAGTGTATGTATGTGTGTATATGTGTACATGCATATGGTTCCTATCATGACCCACCTAAGTTCACCACATCACGCATAAAAAATTTGTTAATTCGATTAAATACTTTCTGTTGAATAATAGCAATAACCGCACGGATGATTTATATTAATGAATGGAACAAGGTGTTTATGAGTTGAGTTGTGAAATATAGTCCACTTTTTCATTTCGTGGTATTTAAGGGTTTCCGATTGAAGGGGGTGAAACATCTGGGTAAGCCCTATTTGAAAACTTTTATATACTTTAAGGTCTTAAGTAATGCAAGTTTATGTACAATAGCGTTTAGAGCGCTGGCTAAAATGAATAACGGTACTTTTAAACTCAATTGGACTTGCAACACTTTATTATAAACGATTGACTCAAAAAAAAACATTTCTCTTGGTACGAAAGGTTACACACCTGATTTTAGCCAAATGTAACTTCTTCTTCACCAGCTCTAGTTTTTGCTAAGGGCGTTTAAAAATTGTATTATTGCCACTTTTCGAGGTACCGTATCTCTAAAACTACATAAGATAGAAGAAGAATAAGCTTGGGTTTCGAATAAGAAAGTCGTACGACATACTTACTTTCTTATAATCGTACAATTATTATAAAATTTGTGGACTTGCACCACCTGCCATTCAACATTCATCCGCGAAATCAGACAAATTGTCTGCCAGTTAGTAAAAATTCGTTTGCACCACATGCAGTTAAAATGTTGGTAGTTCTTGAACGCGGGTTGGTTTTGAAAATGAGAAAAACCTGATGAAACAGACGGCCGGAGTTTTTGTTCAACTGTATGTAAAACTATCCACATCGCACCACTCGGATTCAAGAGTCGCGTTATGGCCACCGCTGCTATGTATTAAAATATACCGTTTTAAGATATTTACTCTTGATAATTGAAATAATACAATGCGTTATATCAAACGTCTTATTATTAGACAGTTAGAAATATTTCTTTGAAATCTGTTTTGTTATTAATGTTCGCGCGCATTAAACATACAATTACATTACTGGCATTCAAATTTCGTTGATAACTTTAAAAGTTTAGAAGCTACAGCAGTTTTATTTCTATAAAGGGGGTATCGTGACCTACTGTATATTGATCTGGTTTGTGACAATTATTGGTCGTGTTTATAAGAAATGTTGGAAACTTAATTTTTGATAAACTCTTGATAGACGTTTATTATATTTGTATCCGCATTTACGATTTCCCTTTCTCAGTACTTATAAATGTTAATTCTGGACCGTCAGTATGTTTGGCACTATAAGTAATGAAATCAGGGTCAAGAGTGAACTATGGGACAGTTACTTCAAGTCGGTGCTATATTATTTAAAAATAAGTAAATAATTAAGTGCGCATGGCGGGTAATTTATAACGGATTCATTATGTTATGGTTCCCCAACGAGTTACGTAAGGTTAAAAACAATTGCATGTTTTCAAACGAACATTTATGGTTGCACTTTATCGAGCGAGCAATACATTTATTGTTTCAATTACATCAACTACTTCACTTATAATTCATACGGTTAGCTAGAATTTCTCTAATTAGCGAATTGGCACCCATTTTTCTAAAACATCCGCGAACTTTTTGCGCTCTAAAAGAAGATATTTTTACAATGATGAAGCAAAATTATAAAACCATACGTATACGCACCAATTTTTGGAAAATCTTCTGGATGTAATTCTACATAATGCCGCAATACAGCATCACGTGTGGCTAGATAATCATCGCGTTTTTTATCTACGTATATACCAAGAGCGCCACCAACTAAAGAAAATATTATGTGCCTCTGTACACCTAGATTAGGTACATATACATTCTTAATTATTTCGAATAAATTATTACATCACAACTGTTCACCGGAAAAGATTGGTCGTCGAGTACCCCAATTTATACCGCAAGCTGTTACAAAACCCAGCAATGCACAAGCAAGCGGATTATAGATATTACTTAGAAATGTGGGTTTTCGCAAATCTTTATCAGTTAACAATTCCAAAGGATCATAATAAGGCGATGGTGTATCCATTATTTACTTTTATTACTTAAGTTGCTTATTGAAAATGAAACAATCGTATGTCTTCGACTTTAGCAAGCATAGCATCTACACAATTGACATTGAATGCATTGTTTTTACATTGTCAGCTGATTTCATGACGCAAACGTTCAAATTTACGTTTTTGTACTGTTATTAATACTTCTATAATTGTTCAATTTTATTTATGTAAAAATATTACAATTAACTTTAAATGTATATATCAATCATTATACCCTACATTAAGTGTATGCAGTAAGTCCTTTTCTTTGTTGTAAAGTTATGTTAATTTATGTTAAGTAAAGTTAAGTTCACAGTGTGCGAAGGAACGATGGAAACTTTCGGGTAACGTTATAGGATGAAATTTATTGAAAAAAATTCAAATACAAAAAGTTGTTGGGTCAAAATATTATGACTTTGATATTGATTTCAATAATTTTGTATATAAAGTTCTTTCGAAAAAATTCTTTTGATGACCTTACCCACACTGAACGGTACACACATATATATTAATTCGAAGAACTACCATCCAATTGTAGTTTTCATATGTAGTTATCCAATACATTAACGCGTGCGGAAATTCAAATGAACTTTACAAGTACACTCACTCTGATTTGTAACAACTTGGAAAGTTGTATTCTTTCTTCCCTTCAGGAAAGAATATAGAAATTGATATTAAAATTAATAACTGTTCAAAGAATCATACTTTATATGTAGCGTAGATCTCTAGACAGTAAATGATTCTTCTTATGTTTCTATGTTTTTAATTCGTATAAAAACAAATTTAAAGAACCATATGTGTAGCACACAGTAGTTGTCAATGGCAGTCAACAGCTTTTTGTTTACGTTTGTTGTTGTTGGATCGTTAAGACGTACCGAATAGAAAATGAACAGTTGAATCGTGGCGTTTGAGAAGTGTTTTTTATTTGTTTGGTTTTGCGTGTGTAAATTTTTAGCTAAATTGTATCCTTAGTTTTGCTGATAGTTAATATACGAATAAATAAATTTGATAAATAAATTTTCAATTACATTTTAATAACTGCGAAGTATCATAACCTTTAAAATCGAAATTCTGAAATTCTCCTACGTCGTACGGAGGTACGTATGTATGCCTTGTGCGCTTGCTATTAGTGTAATTATCAATTAAACAAATTTTCGTGAAAATATAAAGGAAAATGCAAAATGCAAAATGTAAATAAGGTGGCGGTGCCGTAAATTATAAAAAACTGAAAAGCAAAAAGCGATTATTTTTTGTTTCGTTCGGTATCGACACCATTGTACATTTGAAATTTTATACGGAAATTCAAATTGTTGACATTTTTATAAATTCAGTGTTCTTTGTATTTAATGTTTAAAAGTTTTTGTGGTGCTCAACACAACAGCAACAACACTGCATTTCAGTTGTCAAATTCGATATGAATGCAAAAAAGCAGGATTTGTCCAGTCAATATTTGGCTGCTCATATATCGGGCATTGATAATAATAGTGATGAAAATGTTGTTTCGTCTTCAACTGAGATGACGTTTTTGAAGAAATCTTCCCCCAATATCAGTACTAAACGACACTCGGTACAAATAAATTCAACGAACAATAATTCAAAGGAGATCATTTGTCGAATTCAAAACTCATCGTCTGCAGACGACATGTGGCTTCGGACATCCAACACTTTTCATAACAGCGACGTATTTGATGCGGCAACACCGCCCTCAGCCTGTTCAGAAGCTGGTACTGTGAACTGCATTACGCTTAAGCACATCTTGGATTCATTCAAAGCGCCCGTTTCTGAAGAACAGGCCTGGGCCATCATATATAAATCCGTCAGCACGTTTCGACAAATAGCTGTGACAAACCCGCACCATGTATTTAATAAATCCGAAATTCCCGAAACCTTGGACAATTTGTATTTACATCGTGACGGCACGGTCCACTGCTCCTGGAGTGAACCAAAAATCAAGGAAAAACAAGCACAGGTGAAACTACAACAAACATGTAAGTTGATATATTTTTCTCCATAAATAATAAGAATTTTAGTGCGCAAGTAAAGAGAGTTTAACTCACATAGAAACAGAAGCAATTTTCTACATAACTGTAGAAAGTGTACTGTTACTTGTTCTCCCTTCGTACATATTACTAATGAAATTCCAAACGTAAGTCATTGCTAAAAAAGGTTGAACAACTCCCGATGTACAGTTGAATAGCTAGAGTAGATTTTTTTATTACGAAACTGATACACACGTACACATTATTTATGTAATAGTTCGATCAGGACATCATTAAAAAAACGAAATTAAAAAAATTATATTCATACATACATATAATAAAGAGCGATTAAAGGCATGATAATGTGTAGGAACTAATTTGTTTTTATTTTTACTACATTACATAGGTATCGATAGCCGAGCACAGCTTGTGACATCCCACAGAAAGGTAAGTATAAGTGTCGTACACACATGAATGTATATACCCACCTGCACTGCAAATTGTACAAGTGGTTTTTATTTACATTACGTCTATAATAAACCACAATATGTATTGAATAAATAAACGAACTCGTACTTGGACGCCTCAATGCGCTATGCTTCCGTGAAAACAGTACCAAACCACCAAAATGTAATAAATACAATATATGTATAAATGAATTGAAAGCGTTTGTAGAACGGCAGACGAGACATCAAAAAACGTGAATTGTGTAATAAAAGTAAAATTTGTATATCAAACACTCGCATGCACATTATATAAAATACGAAATGTTCAAGCGAATCGCTAAGATTTTATGCTTATTACTCGTGTTGGGCGGGGTTCTTTAAACGAATGCCCACATATATATCCAAGGGAAATTCTTTCAATTGATATGTAATCGATACGAATGATATCGATAGTGGTTACAAATGAAATGACAGACAGACAGATAGTCCACCACTTGGTTAAGGTGGAGAATAGTTATAAACTTTATACATTAAAAAGTAAAGATCTTTTTTGCACACATGCGCCAGTGCCCCTTTTACGAATAGTCTAAAAACAGTGACAAGAGTAAAGCAAACAATTGCAGACAATTGGTATTTGGTATCTATGAATTTTTAGAAAACAAACACTTGTGTTTTTACACAATCAAGCGGAATAAAATGCTGTTCTGCATAAATGAGATCTTTTGCTTTCGCAATTTTCTGCTCCGTTTAATTGACAGAGCAGGTACATACATATACATAAATAAAATTTTTATATGCTTAAATATTAAGTTGCTCATTATTGCTTGTAACTATTGTTTATACTTGATTGCATTTAGGCAGAAAGTTATGTAGGAACAGGTACGCGTAATATGTAGGCGGACAGTGGCAGATACAGTTACTGAAGCTGAGCCCTCCCACCATTACACCTAGGTGTAGTGTGTCTTACTTACCCTCCATACATATATGTCTGTATTTATTATCGAACCCCGCACATTGCTAGAAGGGCTAATTATAAATACATACACATGTACCACAAATTTCAACTTCAACTGATTCAAGTTCTGTTGCTGATAGAAATAACAAACTAGCAACATGGATTAAGAATCTCTGTACCGAATTTTAACTCAATATCTCAATTTTTATGACGTGACAGACACACGGACATCGTTAAATATTTTGATATGTACTTTTTGGGGGGTAGCCTGAAGCCAACTCAGTATGTGGAGGGTATACAAATTAATAATACTTCCATCTTTTGCCATCTCTATATGAGTTTTTAGAAAAACTCTGCTTAAAGATCATTTTCAAGTGACAATTTGTAGTAATGATTTAATATTTCAATAAATTATTGGGTTGGCAACTATGTGATTGCGGATTTTGTCCACAGAGGGATTTTACACTTTCTTTTGTTTCGTTAACATGTTATTTCGTTCCGTTCGTTTCTTAAGTGGTAAAATTTTTAATGACGCTGTGTCAGAAGATCAGAAATATTATGAACATGGAATTATGATACTACCTGAACGATGGCAAAAGGTCATCAACAAAAACAAAACGGACAGTACCTAATTGAATAGTTATAATTTTAAGGAAATAATTTGAATTCTTATATAAAATCCGCAATCACTTAGTTGCCAACCCAATATTATTTTATGACTTCGAACGCACTCCCACTATGTGTACACCACACTAAGGCAGCATTTTCCATACAATATATATGTATATACTTGCAGCCGTCTTTATTCATCCCCAACAATCGCTATTGCACATGTACATTTTCATATACGAGTATAGTGTGCGTGTCTGTAATAAACTTTATTATGCTTGTTGAACATTTTCTCACCGATGTGTTACTTATTCTTAGCGAATTTAAACTATTTTCTGTACAAGTATGTGTTGTGTGACACAAAATATGGGCGATCACTTAATGGAAAACGTTATAATTCGTAGTAGTCAAGTGTTTGAGTGTTACAGAGGCTTTGCTAGAATGAATATGCTTCCGTCATGAGTATTCCATCAAATGTGCAATTTTCTCACCAAACTAGTTGCGTTAGTTACTTTGTGTTGGTTATTACACTGATGTGTTTAAATATGTTTTTTATGTTGAAGTTTTACTTCTGTACACATTATCCATCCTATAAATGGGGAAATATATACGTTGTGCTCAAATGTTTGCCACACATTAGATAAATCTCACTGGAACCCAAATTAATTTAAAGAAGTTAGCCCTTGAGTCAATGACAGATGCCGACTTTAGCGAAGGAGCGAATTGATCATTATTTATTTATGAAAATGTTGTAAGTGGGCGGTATTAGACTACAAACAACCTTGCTTACCCTAAAAGTAGAGGTTACAGTGGTGATTAGAATACTTTAAAGAGATGGGCAGACAGACAGTCGAACCGATTCAGAGTATCAAACTATTTCAGGCTGTACTACACATACAAACATTTGGACAAATTGAGTATACCTCCGAACAAGGTGATGGGTAAAATAATATATGTTCAAGAGTGCAATAAAGAGTTTCTTCGCCATTTTTCGCTTACGTTAAGTCTTAAATGCCCCCATTTATATCTACGTACAAATGGTGGGCGTGGCAGATATATGCAGGCATAGTATATCTTTTGCGTGTCAACGTGCAAGTCGAGTTTTACGCTGAGTACGGGTTTTTTGTAAATTGTTGGCGTGTCGGGATAATTATAAATATCTGAATAAAATTTCAACTTCATTCATTCCGTTTTCTGTTTCTAACATAGAAATTTATTAGATGTCCAATGGGCAAGTTGTCTATGCTTCAAGTCAATTGCGCGTGAAAGTAAAGGAAATGAATCCAAACAATGCCTGACCAAAAATATGCACATAGTGACGTAACAGATTCATCCAAAAAAGTTTATAAATGAAAATGATTTTAAAGGAGTGTGTGAGACACCACTTTATTTAACCATGCGTGACTTATACATAACAGTCAGTTAATGATCTCCCTGCATACATTATGTACGCTTGCAATAATATTTTATATACACATGCATAAACTTAACATACACAAGAGGAACTATTTCATTTCAACATTTCAATACAGAATAATTTCAGAGCTGGCAGCCAGTTAGTTGGTTGCAGAAAGAGAGTGAAATTGTGTGCCGATCATACTTGAGATTTTTCCCTCATATACGTCCACCACACAACCATTCCCAAAAAAAAAACTCGCATTCACGGTCGGATCTACACTTCTGTGCACACACAGTACGCACTCGTGTGTTATATAATGAACTGTGCTTAAAAACCCAATCAACTCGACCAAATTAAACATTTCCTAAAACTCCACTTGCTCCTATGTACTTTTGCTTTGTTTGTTTATTACGTAGATTTTCAATTCAATAATATTGTAATAAGTACGTATGTAGAAAACTATTGCTTAACGTTTAAGTGCGATGAAGTTTACGGACTGCACCTAATTTATTTCATAAAATGTCAAATGGTTGATATTTATTTGAAAATGCCGTTTTTTTTTTGTGAATTACCTGTTGTAGGTTACGCATAGCTTTGTGTGTCTTTACGTCTGTCTATGGCGATATGCTGACACATCATCCTTTTGTACCCGCTCTTAAGTTTGTTATTCCGTCGAAAGTAGGCTTTAAGTTACCCACAACGTATATACAGGGTGTGTACAGAAAGATATTGTTTAACGTCTACACCTATCGTGAAGATTTATTAGACATTTGGTTTGGGTTTTTTAAGCGTCCCGAGCGCCCCGCCTGAAGGAAGCACCAACTTTAGAACTACATCATAGGCTATGTAAGTTCACCACTTGGTGGAGGATTTTTAGCCATGCTCCCCAGCTTTATGACCACAGCCCCCGCGATGCACCCACAAGGGGGCCTACCCGAAAGTACGTACTGGCAAGAACCTTGGTTCTTGGGGCTCCAGTACCCCGCGGTATCAGACTTAGTCTCTGGTAGGACTGGCGATCATTTGATCTTCCAACTTCGGACAGCCTATTGCCCATGGGTTGGTAGCCCATTTATGTTATGTTAGATAGTGGATCTTGTCCAGGGTTCTTATATAATATTGATCTTAGCATATTACTGTTGCCCCGTGATGTTTGGACGAAGACACCTATGCCGGTGCTCCGTTTCAGGGCGTGGCCCACAGGGTGCGTACAGTGTATTTACTGTTGACCAGCATCAAAACCTAAGACGATTTACAGATGTCTGTGAGTCCGTATGTTCGTATAGCGGTTTGCGGAGCGGAGCATTTAAGCCTGCAAGAATTAAGCTGAAAGAGGTTTTGATGCAGACATTCTTTGTTTATGCAGACAGTTTTCTATTGAAAATGGGCAAAGACCTCATAGAGTGAATAGAGTAACAAAGTTCAAAGTCAGTGTATATATATTTAAAAGTCGCCTTTCCATTGATATGCAAAAAGGGTGTGGTTAATTTACAAAAACGTACAGAAAATTAATTTTGATAAAATGCAACACTTGCTTCAATAACAAAAACAAATGTAATTGTGTACGTGCCACGCCCACTTGCATACAATAAATTTAAAGTGCATTTTGCATTTATTCTACTTGTCATAAATGGAATGCATTTACTAACACACTTTGCTGGCGCCTTTTCAGATTGTTCGTCAACTGGGTACTATTGTATACAATGCTTTGGACTACAACTTACACGAAGATGAACAGTGTCAAATGTCAAAAGAATTGGAAGAGGTTTTAACGCATATGACGACGGACGGTTTGTATATTGTTATATCAATCAAGTGAACATGTTATGGTCGAGTATACCCGACCACTTAATACTCTACACCATTCAGTTCCACAAATTATGCTCTAATTAGTTTTATTGTGTTGTAAACTCACAGTCCTTGTAAAATATCGTTATATGAAGGGGGGGGGGGGGGGGGGGGGGGGTTCCAAATTTTGGCACAGTCAATTTTTAAGCCGATTATTTATTTAAATGATGGCGCGTACCATCGGTGGCTCGCATTTGATTGTGCTATTAGATAGACCGTACGTAACACCAAATATTTAGATGCTTAACACTTTTACAGTCGAAAAAGAAGACCTGAGAGTCACGCTCTCGTTAAAACATTTATTTTTAAAAACAATTATAATTAATAACGTATTATAAACATAACTTTTGTTCAATAACATAAACTTAATAAGAATGTAGCTCCCCGCCCGACAATGAAATACAACGCCGGCGTGAACGTGTTAAACACTTCTTCTTTAATAGGACCTTATATGGAGAGGGATTCTAAAAAAATTCTCCACAATTTGGACCATTTTCAATAGAATATTTCTATCAAAATATCTACATGGACAGACAAACTGACATGATTAATTAGAGTGATCCTTAATCGATCGATATTATTGAAGGTGGGTGTGGCATTTGATATTTAGCACAAACTTAATATACCATTTGCCACATATGGTGCAGGGTTTAAAAATAACATTTATCTATTTGGATTGTAGTGCGATTGAATACATTTCGTTTTGTTTTCAAAAAAGTTCACATGCAACCATTTTTCTTCAGGAGCATATGATGACTGTATCGATGAAGGTATCGACGAAGGTTGTAAACGTTGGGACGATGATTTGGAGAGCAATAAATCGAATGAAACCAAAGAATTTGATGTTGTGTTAAAGGTACGTCATAATTGGACAATAATTGTATGACGTTATAGCTACAATGTAAAGTAAAACTCGCCACATTTTCATAACAATTCAATCTTTATTGTAATTATAAAACTTATGTCCATCTTATCGCAACGTAGGCATGCCTTGATCATATTAAACCCGCTGTACCTGAAGAACACTATAAAGCTGTGTGTCGAGCCTTAGTAACAGAAACTATAGAATTAGAAATATTTTTGCAACACATTTTAAACAATAGTGAGTACAATCGAATCGAGTCGAAAATAACATAATTTATAAGCACCATTGATAGGAACTAACGACTTCAACACCAAGTGCGATTCCACTGCGTCACAGCAAGAACTAGCTAAATTGGGCTTTAATGACTGGGTAAGCTTTTCAGACAACACGCATTTGATTTATTTTTGATATTTATAAATATATGATTATAGGCTCGCTTCTGGGTTCAGGTTATTGATGAATTACGGAAAGGTGTGCGTTTAAAGAAAGCCAATTATGCTCGAACACCCATCGAATACGAATTAACGCCCTATGAAATACTGATGGAGGACATTCGATCCCGGTTAGCATGTTATACTCATCTATTTGACAATATTATTTGAAATTGTAATAAATGTGTGTTTGTTGTATGTTCTGTGCCACAGGAAATATCAGTTGCGGAAAGTTATGATAAATGGTGATATTCCTCCCAGAGTTAAAAAAGACGCCCATGAATTGATATTGGATTTCATTAGATCGCGTCCTCCTCTGAAAAAGGTATGTCATTTGGATTTTTATCTTATTCAAGGTTTATAAAATTCTTGTGATTAACTTGGGACGTAGCACTGTGCTTTGCATAATACTACAAAATATTTTTTTTCGTTTTTTGGGCATTATTTATACCGATCGGCTCAGAATCGATTTAACCACGTGTGTCACGTGTACATTGTAATCAACCCTCATATCGTAATTTTTGATATATTGATAAATATCGGTATTGATAAATTCGGGTCCAGAAAGGCTGAAAATGGATCTGATCAATTCACTCCCCATATAACGCGATATATGACGGAAAAATTCCATTCTTTTTAAATTGTTCTAATAAAATTGGTTAACAAAATGATTATCCTCTAGAATTCGATTTTACATATAACGCTCTTATTGAAATGACTTTTTATATGACAGTGATGTACGTTTATTGATCGCACTCGACTGTAGGTAAATTTAGTGTTTAATTGTTTTTGTCAAATATAGAACTAATGCACAACAATGTTGAGTGTTGATTTTCCATACTTTATAGGCTACGGAGCGAAAACTACCACCACCAATAAAGCGTACACCGTCACCACGGGAACTCCTCATGGATTCGATACGAAAAGGACGCATCTTAAAGCATATAAAACCGCCACTTTCGCCCCGAATTAAACATTCACGTAAGTGTTAAAATAATATTAACAGCCTGTTGATATTGGATGTGTATCGGGATATAAGTCTTACACGCTTTAATTTATTATTTTTATTTTTTATATACATCTCCACAAAATCCATATGACCTTAACAAAAAAGTCTATATGTTCTGGAAAATCATACTCCTCTTCATACTAGTACTCCAGTACCTCTAAATTGTATTTAATGAACATTTTTATTGTTCTTGAAGAAATCAAACTAGGCACAAAACTCTTCTCTCTGGTTCATCTAAGTCGTGTAAATATATATATATATATATAAGCGATACTTGGACACACCCATAATTTCCTCATACAACTTCTATCAACTTATTATTTCTGTTTTACACCATTATTCATTTAACCCTTGAAACGGTTATAAATGTGATTTTTATTTGAAAAGTGATTCAGTTCGGCGCCACGTCTGTCCTTTGTAATTCAAGTGTAGGTTTGGCCCAAGCCAAGTCAAATGGAGCTTTTGTGATTGTTGTGTTAGCATTTACGACCCTGTCGAAGGCATATATGATTCATCCTTTCTACCTTAAAAGCTGTACAAAATTCGAAGCAACCCTTGACATGAAACTGCGCATGTCGTGTTTTAATTAAAGGCAGCATAAATGGAGTAACTATGTATACATGTGCTTAATTTATGCTTAATTTCTTTCTAATCCAGAAAGAAAAACAATAAAGGACGCGGCTTTATAAAGTAAAAAAACGGTAAAAACGAATAAAAAAATACTGAAAACTCAAAAGCAAATAAAGTAGAAGAAAAATGAATAAAATTCCAAGTTAAGCTAGTTTAGTGTTGCAATGATAATAATGAACGAAGAGTGGTCACAGTGTCGTTGAGATATTTCAATTTGCGCTGGCTTGCAAACGCTCGCATTAATATTTATTGGAATATTGTAAAATGTATAGATTGTAATGAAAGTTGAACAATATGCACAAACCTCCTACTGTACCAGTATAACATGAACCGAACGCAAACACTTGACAGCGTTGCACAAATACACACACGTATATGCGACTGTGTTCCGAAACGTACGTATTGCATCAAAAGGAGGACGCCTTACATTGTATGTGCATAATAAACAAATGCTTCACCTCTAAGTAATAAACTGGGCCCGCAGCCCACAACTTTTCATTTGACTTCAATCTATCCACTTAACAAGAAATTTAAGATGATTGCAAATTCCAAATATAAGCGAAAATCCGATAAGCCTACAACAGCAACAGTCAATGCAAGTCACTCGACCGACAGAGTAGAGGAGGCAAGCGATGCTTCGCTTTTCTGTGGACAAGAACCCTCAGTCAATTTACATGAAGCGGGCGCTTCGCACCTTAAAAAGCTGCCCATCCCAAAGCCACGCTCAGGTAAATATACTGTTGAGACGTCCGCATTTGGTTTTAACCAGTATTAGTTAAGAACAGTTAGAAAGTGACAACATTATCGGTGAAATAATTTCTTACATGATACGTAAATGGAAGACAAATATTTGTTACACCACAGAGAGCGGAGTGAAGAAGAGAGCATCGGGAGTACTTTGTACAATTGTAACTTTAAAGAAGAACCGCACATACTGAGTTGCTCGGGTTCACCACAGTTGTGAGACAATCAATTTGTGTAAATAAAGCCCAAGTGAAAATGTTATAAGCAGTTAAGGCTCCACGTTGCGCACAGTTTGCCTTTTTTATTGCTTATTGTATGACACGAGTTATGCGCGAACATCTTTACACACAGAGAGAGAGAGAGAGAGAGAGAGATTCTAAAAATGTTCCGACACTATACGATCCTATTTCCTTCGGTATTTGAGTTAGCTAAAGCTTTGTCTTAGTAAACTGTGCCTGTTATGTGAAACGGCCTCACATCCACCTGAGCAGTAAAATAAAAAACGTTTTTCTCAGCTACAAGTTTAACTCGACTGCAATTAAAAAAGGTGGCACTAGCAGTAGAAAAAGCTCCAAGCTTACATAAATTAGGCACAATCAATAATTAAGCTAACTAATAATTTCCACTAAGTTTTGTTCAAAATCAAAAATTTCGGTTATACCCTACACAAGTTGGTTGTATAATTTGTTGTTCCTGAAAGTCTTCTATCTTAAATTGGTCCCTAATCCGGTCCAAATTTAGCACAGCCCATTATTTTGTCAGTTTTGTAAAAAAAACATTAAGAAATGCACATTTTGCCACATAAAGACTTCCTTTAGGATAGGACCTTATGTGGGGACAATTTTTGGTCCGATTTATACTTTGCTTAATTTGACGGGTGACGGGTCGATCTTACAAAAAATCGGCATTTTTTAAAAATAAATAAAAATCTAATATATTTTTAAATTATCCTTAATAAATTTTTAATAAGGATACAAGGTATTTAATGTTATTTACCAATGAAATGGTAATTTCTTGAAGTTTACAAAAGTGTAAAAATTGAAATTGAAGTTGACGGACTTATTGCCCCAGCGCCCTTAAAAAATTATACTGTTATGTTTAAAATTTATTCCACTACGGTTATAAGACCTATACCATAAAAGGTTGCCGCTTAAGAATTACATACCAACCAAACACAGCATCTTCATACAAACTCTGACCTTTGCTCATATTGATAGACAACAGACAAACATGGTTAAATATTTTCAGAAAGTGATTAACAATTATACTAAAAGATAATAAGAACAACAAACACTCCAATTTCTTGGTATATGCAAATATTTCTGCAAAGTCCAGAATAATTAGAGATGGATCTCGATTAATACAAAATGTCACCATTTCTGATTCTGAAATGATTATTTTTGTATTTATTACAGTGTTTCTAGAAACGACTGACACAAAGGTTTCTTGCAAAACATCGCCAACAAACAACAAAAATCATCACCCCCATAGTAAACCGCCCGATGAGGAGCGTCCAACAACTCGTTCAAAGCAACGGCTAATAAAAGTTGACTTCTCACTTTTGCAGGTTGGTTATATTTTTTAAACGTCTTCCCCATAGTATTTTATACTGTTAAAACCGGAAAAATTTGCTCCTTACTGTGTTTGTTTGTATCTACTAAATCGCCCTTAATTTCAGATATGTTCAGACATGTGCAAATTTGTAAGTACCCCTTCCTATTTGTTGCCGCTTCGGAAATAGGAACGACATTTATTTATATTAATCATTAGAAAATCCTAAACCAAATCCCTATAATACCAAATCCAAATATAATCGTATAATGAAAAAGTAAAAGCAGGAAAGCAAATATAACCAAAGTCGAAATTATTCGAAATTCTTCAATGAGGTGAAGTCGAAATTACTCTAGTAGAAGGTAAAGGTGTCTATCATTTATATATTTCTAACAAAATCAAATTTACAAACCCAAATATAACATGTTCGCTAGAAAGCCATCTGCAGACATTATATGTGCTTGAACGCCAAGTGCCAATTACTTATCTTAACCAGTTTCTCAGAGGCTGCAACTATTTGGAATATTTTTCAAACCGACCCCCGGTAGAATTATGACACTTGTGTAGCAACATTTTATAAATATACCTTATCACCTTGGAACGACTTGAAGACCATTTACCAAATCACGGATGTGCAGACACAATTACTTTAGCAGGGGAAAATGTCTAGCATCTTCTGTGGGGCTATGGATCCGATCGGTCTAAAATCCTAAGTTTAAGTTTAAGTTTATTGTGTTTATTTCTAACGTAATGTAAAATCGTCAATCAATTTTAGAGATATCAAATTGAAACTTTGCATACGTATTCTTAGTTCAATTTTGCTGTTCCGTATTGTTGGGCACAATCGGTTAAGAGACACGCCCACAATAAACAAAAATTTCAACATACCTCGAAAAAATTGTATCTTTAAAAAATTATATATCGCACAATACTACGACTATCAAGTTAAAATTTGATATAAATATAAGTGGTACCGTTATCCAAAAATGGGCGTGATTGAAAAACGCAAACGCCTATAATTTAAAAAAAGCATATACATAAATATGGCAATAGGAACTTATTTTTTAGATGATTATAAAAGGTGGAGGGTATTTAAGCTTCGGTCTTAACCGAACTTCTCTATCTTGTTTTTTTTTTTTTTTTTTTTTTTTTTTTTTTTTGAAATTTTTCTATAATGTGAGACTGAGTGGTGTAGGACTTCATCTAGTCGAATTTGATCAACTATGTCGCTAATACTTATGGTTTTGGCCTTAAATTTGTGCAATTATACAAAAATTCATCTGTTTGCTTACCTTACACATTGAACACACATTACATCACATAGAGAATTGGTAGTAGTACCTGCTGACTGCACATTCAGTTCCTTTTAATAATCCATGCTATCCCTACCATTGCAGGATGATGAAGCCTTTTCCAGCGATTTAACGTCAACTTCCACAGAATGCAATGCAACAACCACGTTGCACGGTATTGCAAACACAGCGGCAACCATCAACGTTTGTGCCCAACCAAAAATGCCCCCCTACCCCATCGGGGCGTACTTGTACAGTGATTCAATGGCGCCAAAGGCAACAACGAATCCAACCACCACTGATACGTCCAGCTCTCTAAAGTCACAGGTCACGCGACGTACAAGTAAGGATAACTTATTGCAGCAGAAAGAAATCATGAAAATTATTTTTTTATATATATAAACTTTTTAATACACTGTTTGAGATCATAAATAAGTTCACAGGAAATCATTAATTGTGAAATAAAGGCAGTTGACATCCTACAAGAGATAATTGTGCTGACATCCGTTCACCAAGTACTGTCAGCTCTCAGCTGCCTTTATTATTATACTTGTCAACTTGATTCATTTCAAATTTACCAATGGGGTGAATTTGAATTCGACGCCACCCCACTCTACTCCCACAACTTGGCTATCTAATTTGTTATGCATTACAGCGGTTGCGTTCATTTACATTATTTGGTTTGTTTTGTTTTTCATTTTGAAACTACAAGGTGACGACCAGCAACGATCGTCCCTTAGACGTCACTCCATTGTCGGTTGTCAAAACAATTCAAGTGAACTACCTTCCACATCTGCATCGAGAGTTCGGTCTCGACAGGCGGACGGTAACGCTCTGGCTGTAATTGATATTGAGTGTGCTGAACAAGAAGTAGGTAAACGCGTATAAATGTAAACACTATGATTAATCAGTACTCATTAAAATAATTGTCAATTCGCATAGCAGAACGATAGCCCCAAGCTGCAGGAGGAGCACACACAGATGGAATGTATTGATAACGGGCAACAGTCGACAACATCGGTTGGCCCGTGGAGCAAGTCATTTATGGATGAGAAAACGTGGAACGAATGTGCTGACGATCGTCTGTCATTGACATTGGAGGAGATTGTACATATTCGGTCGGTTATGACCAAAGCCGAATTGGAGAGTTTACCCGTGGGTGTGCGCGTCAAGGAAGATGTCGAAAAACGCAAGATATGCTTTTTATGCCTGCGTACGCGGTTCTCGCTTTTTGGTCCTTGGGGCGTAGAGTGCAAGATTTGTAAGCGCACTGTCTGCTCAAAATGTTACACAAAGGTAAGTTAATAAACAGCGTCGCAATTCAATAACTTTAACTGTATCTGTAATGTGCTTGTGTTTAGATGCGTATACCTACAGATCACTTCCGAAATGTACCGTTAGTGTTGATTTCACCCTCCCTTTTATCCACTCCTGCCGGATCGAGCTCCCCCTCGCCATCACACCATGCAGGCTACGTTCACTCATCGTCGTCGGGAAACATATTAGATGAAACATTTTCCAAATCTTTGATTGATCGACTAATGGGATCCGAAGCGACTGAAATTAAAGTAAAGGAATGCGTTTCAGTCTTTAGTTTAAAGTACTGTTAAATGAAATGTCTTTTCAGAGTCGCAATGCGATGGATACGCCGCCACCATCTCCAAGACATCACAGATCAAACATAAGCACACCTGGCATCAAGGCCAAGGAACTTCGCGGCAGTAGAGCTGGGCACGCGGTGGAAGCCATTCACGATATTGCCGCACTGCCACTGTCATCCTTGACCGGCATCACACATTCATCCACTGATTTGATGGCAAACAAAATTTACAATAGCTATATGGAGCAACAATCCAACTATTGTAAAAATTTCAATATAATGTCACGGAGTATGGAAGGTCCACGTAGCTTACCCATGCAGAGTCCCGCATCCCGACCACATTCCAGTAGCAGTACATTGGATAGAAAGTAATTGCCCACAATTGCACAGAGTGCTGCAAAAAGCACATCCGATCAAATTTAACCGTGCGGTGTTTTTCATTTTACAGAAATCGATTTTCCCAGAAATTTACATTGTCGTCGTCGGGTAGTCACCTTGGTCGTGATCAAAAAGAGAATTTGCGGGGAGAAGAAGTGCCCGTGTGCAATGATTGTCATGGTCTTGTTATGGAAATATCTAGATCGGCTAAACACAAGAGATCGTCGGCACGCAATAGGACGCTGAAAAAGTTAACGTTAGATTTGTCTCCAGTGTGGAAATGAATGTGTTCCGGTTCCACTTTCGAAGGAGGAGGCGGAAAGGGTCTATCACCTTCTACATTGTACCAAAAAAGAAAAAAATTATCGCAACATCTGATTATAAAATTGTAAATAGTTGCAATCGTTTTAAATATTGCGTAATGTGAAAGTTTGCGCTCCCTTCAAAACAACGTTTTTAGTTTGGATGTTACCTTTAATTTATCGAATGTAAAAAAGCAAAAAAAAAAAACAAACAAAAAAGCACACTTCTACATTACGTTATGTTTGTTCTTACATTCGCTTATTATCTTTGCATTTCCTCTGTACTCATCTCACCTATTACAGACAAAATTACGTATATTGTCAAGTATGTATTTGTATAGTAAATTAACTTTCTTTTACATTCTCCTTCGGTTCTCTATGTTTGCGTCTATTTTGTGCAATGCATTTGAAAAATTTTATTAAATGATAGAAAACCTGATTTTGTGAGATCCACTTACGATAATTTTATTTCACAGAAAGATAAGATTCAAATCAAGGAAAACTAATATGGATAATCAGTATTTAATTGTACAAGGTGGGGGCCGAATGAACCATTTAATACTCCACACCAGTAATGCCTTGAATTATGCTACAATTAGTATTGTTGTTTTAAAATACGCGATGCACTGCTATATAAGTCATTCCGTGACATATAATTATATGGAAAGTAGTTCCAAAAATAGTTCGATCGGATCCAAATATGAAGCCAATTAATCTTTACCCATATTAGCTAAGAAATATTAAGAATTGCGATTTTTTGCCATATAAAGACTATCATTGCAATAGAACCTTATGTGAGGAGGGGTTCTAAAAGTTCATTCGGTTCATTTTCAATAGACTTCCTTTCTAAACCATTACTTGTCCTTGTATCAATTTTCAGCGAACTATCTCAAAAAATGCGATGTGTAGCTTGCGCATAAGGACAGACAAGCTGACAGTTGGACATGGTTAAATCGATTCAGATTTTGATGCTGAATGAATCAGTATAATTGAAGGTGGGTGTGCCATTTGCCGTTTAGGAGTTACAAATATCCGCGTAGGGTATAACGAGCCACGATAACATTAAAAAATTGCGAAATCAAGGACTTCAATGTTATTATCACTAAACTACAATATTCAATGAATTTGGTTTAAAGTATTCGCGTGCATTTCAAAAGCGTCTTTTGTTTTTAATATTTATTTATTTTAAAAAGTTCACAATAAAGGAAAAATTCCAATCACAATGGTCCAACTAAGAATTACCGATTTATGAATTGGTGAAAACCACTATATTTAACTTACACTCGAGTATTCGTTAAAAAATCTGTTGGTTAGCAAACCGACGCTATAAATGTTTATATTGAAAACGACTTTTAATATTTGTTTACATATGCGATTAATTACATACATACATATACAAAACATGTTTTTGTAAGAATGTGTAATTTGAGAATGTAAATACTTAGGAGCCTTCCCGTATTATTTTCTATTTTAGAGTAATTAATTTTACAGTTACAAAGAAAAGTTGATCGCCATACTGTATCTATTCGGGTGTCTGCTTTTGCTTTTTCTCGTCTCTACGTTCATTATTTCCACCACGCCGCTTTCGATTTTTCTGATAATGCTGACGGCGACTTTTCATGACTTCTATAACTTTAGCGAAATACGCCTTCTCCTCGTCATCGGTTAATGTGCGTAACACGATTTCTACGTCATCTTTGATTTTCAACTACAATTACAACAATATACACAATAAATGACACTGTTAGTATTTATAACGAATCAGGTTATTCGAACCTTTGAGTCGTTCACATTCGCGAGGAATTTAGCAGCTGAACCCTCAGTTGCAAAACGTACATTCCCCTTTATTTCACCCTTGCTAAAATCTATATAAGCAATCTCTGATTGTCCCGCCTTTTCGAACGACTCACGTAAATCTTCTCGAGACATGTCGCCCGAAGCTCCTTCGAAATATAAAACTGAACCTTTTGGAAATACAATTTTCTCTTCTTCTTCTGCTTTCTGTTTCTCTTCTTTTTTCTTATTTTTCGCTTTGTATTCTTCGCGTTTGTCAGCCAAGTATTTCTCCTGCCATTTGCAAATTAATTTTACATTGTTATAGGAAACCTAAAGAGCGTGATCATCTGTTTAATAAACAACTAAAAAACTAAATTTGGCTTTGGCCAAATTTTAAAAGTCCTCCACATACATAAGGTAACATAATGGGCGTGTCCCACTACGTCTATTGGATCGATGGAAGGGCTCATTATAAATAAATGGATCAAATTCCATCTTCGTAGCTCAATTTTTGTGGCTGTTGACGATTGGGGGCGTGGTTATGAACGTTTGTACGAAACTTCAGCACAAAATCTTAATCCTTGCTAATAACAGACGAATATACGGACACACTGACGCACATGACGTACATCGATACATACGAAATATGAATATATATACTTAGTAGGGTCTCTCACACTTCTTTAGCAATAACAAACTCAGTATACTCCCTCTTATGTGCAGAGTAACGACCTTGAGCAAAATATTAAAAAAAAAAAAAAAACTTACATCATTTTGTTCCAAGAATTTTTCTGCCTGTCCCTTCAATTCGAACGTAATAAAGACACTGCCTTTAAATTTATACGATTTGGATGGTTTATCCAAATACTTGCGCATGTATACATTTACAACTTTATCGTAAGTCTTGAAGTATTCTAACAAAGTATTCATATCGGAAGATGTAGGAAATCCTTTAACATATACCGTACGACTCATAATTTCTTTACGACGCTCCTCATTATGTTCAGGTATGGGACGTTCCGGGTGACGACGAAGTTTAGTTTTATCTTCATTAACTTCAATTAGGCCTTCCGTTGATTTCATTAGAGCGTCAGCAATAACAGCTGCATCCGTACATATGGAGGCCAAACGTTTAAATGTCAATAATACACTTAATGGAACCCAACCCTCTTCATTTTTGGAAATTTGATCAAGCAGGAATTTATCCCTGATTAAGTTATTATCTCCAAAATAATATTCTACCTGTCGTATAATTTCCAAGTCTCGTTTACTACAATCAGACTCGCAAGGATTACTAACTTCTTTTTCCTCCTTTGCCAACTCGTCAGTAGAATCAACGGGTTTATCATTTGTCTCATCTTGAACGCTTTCAGTCTCTTCTTTAATTTTTTCAGCTTCGTCGGCCATTTTTCGTATTATATTCTAAATAAATAAATAAAGTTAACCGGCTTATATACTTTATACTTAATTTTAGCAACACGTGTATTGAATGCAAGTGAAGTTAATAAGATGAGATATTATTTTAACAGAAACAAATAAATGAATGTATTGTGAAATAGAAGAAGAAAGACTTAATAAAAAAGTAATAACTCTAATTTTTTTTTTTGTGAAATTTTTCATATTTATTTATCTCGTTGCACATTCTTAAATTTCAATAAAAAAATTATCCTCTTGTTTTGAATTTTTTTAGCAACTATATTTCGAAGCCCAAAAATTATACGCAATAGTCTAACAGATGTTGCAAATATTTGTTTCAGATGTTTTGTTACGTCATACGTACGACTGCGTTATGCTAGCGTCAGATAACTGAAGTGGCTACGCCCTGGAGCTTTCAATTTAATAAAAGTAATAACATCATAATAAAGTACTGCTCACCAATAGCAGAGGATTATTGTTGTGGTAGAGACGACGCACATCGACTCTAGCATTATAACTTATTGTCTTTTCATCCAACGTCACGATAGAAATTATTAATAAAAGTTCATCACATGTGTACGCCAAGATATCAACGAACTTCCCTTGCTAAAATATTTTGTATTTCAGCAGAATCTAAAATAATGTTTTAGATATATTTATTTAAATATTTTGGATTCTGCTGATATGAACATATTATACGTTTCTAAATATGTCAATGAGTAAAAGTTAGAAAATTATGGACAAAGTAACAATATTTTTTGATAATTTCTTTTTCTGATGACCTATTTTATTTGTTTTAATATCGTGACCTTGTGCTCGTCTAAAACGATATTAAAACAATATTTTTTGTTTTATATTGTGTTCCCGAAATTGCCGGGGAACATTTATTGATAAAGTTCGGTGATATCTTGGCGTACATCATAGCAAGTGGTCAAATACAACAACAGCTATATATAATTTAATTAGTTAATTAAGAAGTGGATATATAAATCTTAATCTTAACTAAACATGGTAAAGCGCGCCGCGGGTCTCATTATATTTCGTTGTTTGTGCAATGAAATTGAATATCTTTTGTTGAAGGCTTCTTATGGCAATTACCATTGGAGTTCACCTAAAGGTCACGTTGATCCCGGTGAAGATGATTTTACAACTGCTTTAAGAGAAACTAAAGAAGAGGCGGGGTATATGTTAAAAATTGGGGGAAGCTAGATTCATAACATAATGTGTTATATATTTATAGGTACACAGAAAATGATTTGATAATTTTTAAGAACAATTCCATCACTTTAACTTATGAAGTAAAAGGAGAACCAAAAGAAGTTATTTATTGGTTGGCCAAACTGAAAGATCCATGCAAAGAACCAGTATTGTCGGATGAACACACAGAACGCAAATGGTTGAATAAGGAAGCAGCCAAAGAAATTGTAGGTTACAAAGATAACCAGGACATGATTGAACATTTTCATGATTTTATATTAAAAATGAATTTAAAATGAAATCCATATTTTGTACCTAACATTGCATTGAAACAATCTCGTTTAACGTTGTGAAATGTATGATGAATCAAAAACTGTCAATAATTAATTGCTCGATTTTACGAGTACATACAGCAGGAGTATGTGAGCAGCATATTTAATGTTCTGCACCATTGTTCTTAGTTTTTAAGGCATTGTAACTATTTAGAATAACAGGAAATTTATTTTTATATATTTTTAATCAATTAAAAAGAACCTTTCACAAAATTTGATCTTAAAAAATCGATTATAGCATCTGGTATCCCACAGCGGTATGCACGGTCCGTCCGGAATTGGACAAAATGTGTTTTAACCTACTTGTGAGCATATACACATGGGTGACTAATATTCAAAGTCGATTTAATTGAGATTTTGACAGAAACCTAAAATATCGTAATATGATATTTTATTAAAAATTCTTGTCACAATCTCTATTCTCTTCCTGGGAAATATATATATTTCTTTTTTTACCTCCTCACAACACTTCCACTACGCCAAAAAAGATATTTTCTAAAAAATCTATTAAATCAAGATGCGTGAAGTTAATAAGTTTTAAAAAGTTATTATTCTCTGAGAGAGAGAAGAAGGAGCCGAGCCAAAAATCAAAAACACTTCCCTCTATAGATGGTTCTACCAGAGAGTTTGAAAACAAACTCTCTGTCTATAGCAGAGACCTCTAAAACAGAGACGGAGTGTCACTCTCTTAAATACTTGACGGCAGAATCTCAAGACAAATTGTAGGTCACTATCGTACGGTCAAAGTTATCGTAAAAAAGCACAAATATCGTATTTACCGAATTCGTTCCACTGACTTGTTCTATCAAATGTGGGTGGTTTTTTTTGATTTTATACAAATCTTAAGGACTCGCTTGATACGTTTCTGCAATAAAAAATTTTTGAAAAAAAAAAAATTTGCAAAATATTAAGAAAACATGTATAAAGGGTCGAAAAGTGGAAAAGTGGGACGAAGAACGTAATAGAAACCAATGCTGGTTTTTTACGCATGTGTACTGTTGTTGCTTTTTCTATGCTTATAAGCAAAGCAAAGGGTATACCATGGATTGCACATACAAGGCAAACAAATGTTTGTGATTGTGGCACACGACTTGGGTTGTTTTTTTTGAAGGAAATTCCATGTAATTAATAAATGAAAATAAGGCTGCTTTCTATTACGTTCTTCGTCCCACTTTTCCACTTTTCGACCCTTTATACATGTTTTCTTAATATTTTGCAAATTTTTTTTTTTCAAAAATTTTTTATTGCAGAAACGTATCAAGCGAGTCCTTAAGATTTGTATAAAATCAAAAAAAACCACCCACATTTGATAGAACAAGTCAGTGGAACGAATTCGGTAAATACGATATTTGTGCTTTTTTACGATAACTTTGACCGTACGATAGTGACCTACAATTTGTCTTGAGATTCTGCCGTCAAGTATTTAAGAGAGTGACACTCCGTCTCTGTTTTAGAGGTCTCTGGTATAGAGGGAAGTGTTTTTGATTCTCTTTTTTTTTCTCTCTCTCCTTCTTCTCTCTCTCTCAGAGAATAATAAGTTTTTATAACTTTTTAAAACTTTTTAACTTCACACACGTATTAAATCATAAACTTTGTGCACGTTGCATTTCATGGATATATCACAAAATCAGTTAGCATGGCAACTACATGATAAAAGTAGCTTACCGTGTAATAGAGATAGATATTGTGCTTTACTGCTAACATTTCGTAGCCAACGTGTCGCGACTTTAAGAATTAATAAAAAGCGTTTGGAAAGGAAAAGAATTTGTCATGAGCCGGAATTTTAATTCTGAACAACAATTTACGCACTTTGAAAAGCCTGTGGTGCAATATAATTGCATTGGTTGGGGTCCTTGCGAACTGCCCGATACATTTAAGGACGTCCCTTACCAACCATTCAGTAAAAGTGATCGTCTCGGCAAGATTTGTGATTGGACCAGTACATCCAATAATGATAAAAAGTATCAAAACAAATATACTTCGTCGTTTGGTACCGGCAGTCAATATGCCTACTATCATGAGGAAGATGAAACAACTTTCCATTTGGTTGACACCACTCGCGATCAGAAACCACCTCATCAGCGAGGACGTTTCCGCCCGAACTTGCGTAATACTAGAGGTGGCCGTGGCAGAAACGTTCGCGGTGGTTTGTCTTCTGGACTTACCCCATTGGGTAGCAGGAACATTAAAGCCTCAAATGCACGGCGTGGTTTAACTAAAAAATTTGGTTCTCGTAACGTTCCACCGAAGATACGTGAATCCTCGGTTGCTGTTCGTGCCGATTGGACCTCTATCGAAGAAATGGACTTTCCACGATTAATGAAACTTTCACTCCCAAACATTAAAGAAGGTGAGGATATAACTACTTGCGGCACTTTGGAGTACTATGATAAAACTTATGACCGCATTAACGTGAAATGTGAGAAACCATTGCAGAAAATCGATCGCATAGTGCATACCGTGACTACAACAGACGATCCAGTTATTCGCCGCCTATCAAAAACTCAGGGCAACGTTTTTGCAACGGATGCTATTTTAGCTACCATTATGTGTTCCACGCGATCAAATTATTCGTGGGATATCGTCATTGAAAAATTTGGCGACAAGATATTTATGGATAAACGTGATAATACGGAATTTGATTTGTTAACTGTAAATGAGACTTCATTGGAACCGCCCACCGATGACGATAGCTCTCCGAACTCACCCAGAAATCTCGCTATTGAGGCAACATTCATTAATCACAATTTCAGTCAGCAGGTGTTAAGAACTGGCCCGAACGAATTAAAGTACAAGTTCCAAGAAGCGAATCCTTTCATTACCGAGGACGAGGATATCGAGGTAGCTAGTGTGGGCTACCGTTACAAAAAATGGGATTTAGGAAGTGACATTATATTGGTGGCTCGTTGCGAACATGACGGAGTACTGCAAACGCCTAATGCGGACCAACATTTTCTATCAATCAAGGCATTAAATGAGTGGGACTCCAAGTTGGCTAATGGTGTGGAGTGGCGACAAAAATTGGACAACCAACGCGGTGCGGTTCTTGCCAATGAGCTGCGTAATAATGCTTGCAAATTAGCCAAGTGGACTGTGCAAGCTATTCTGGCTGGATCAGATCAATTAAAATTAGGCTATGTTTCGCGCATCAATCCACGTGACCCCTCGCGCCACGTTATTTTGGGCACTCAACAGTTTAAGCCCCACGAATTTGCGGCACAGATTAATCTGAACATGGATAATGCATGGGGTGTGTTGCGTTGCATCATTGACATTATTATGAAACAGAGGGACGGTAAATATTTAATCATGAAGGATCCAAACAAACCAATGATACGTTTATACGATATCCCTGACAATACATTTGACAGCGATGATTCCGAAGATGGTGAAGATGATGGCGAGGCCTTCCAGCCTGTTTACTCTTATGGCAACAACACTTAAACTTAAAACACACCATCACCACCCATTCATATATAATAATATTTCATATTCAAACGACCACAAAGGTTTTTCTATTGCGTGTAAAGTTTATTAAATAAATCGAACAACGTTATAACCAGCACATAACATACAAATATACATATGTACAATGTGCCATAATACATACACTTATTTTAGGATGATGAGCTAACTTTATTTCCTTCTGAGTTCCTTGCTTCTGTGAAATGACTTGCTACACTTCAGCAACTTGTAGAGCTTATAAAAAGCTTGTGGGAATATTTGTGATGCTTAGTAATTACTTGTGCCAAGTTTGGCTCAGATCGGGTACTTTTTAGAATCGTGTAGCGAAGTTGGCAAATCTCGACAACAAACAGTCGATATCGTATCGATCATTTGCTTTATGTACTGTTCTAATTTTAGACCGGAGTTGGTTTCACAAAGCAATGTCTCCATTGCACTGACAACATTAAACTAATTCTAGTATAAATTGTGGAATTGTAAATTGACTAAAATGCGTTTTTCCTTCTTTACATGTGTAAGATTTCGGTAAATTATAGTGCTATGTTAAATATAGAATACGGTGGACGCGAAACTTTGATAACGTACACATGTATGTGAATGAGTTGGAGAGGTGCATACGCCCCATGCATACGAAAGGAGATCGACGCACGTGGCTTCAAAATCAGCTGTTTGTTTGCTTGTCACTTTCTTGCTTTTCAGAAAATCCTGCCAACGTTACGATTTCTTTCGACAAGGAAACAATAATCGTCTTAGACAAGACGCGTAAATTGTACACATTTATATAAATTTGCACACGTTTTGTGATCGTAACAATCGTAAACAATCGTTATACATTAGGATGAAGTGATGTTTATATGAATAAAGTTCGGTTTGGAAGTGGTTGATGGTTTCTATTATGACTAAATTTAAAGTGAAGTTTGCACTTCCTGTTGATTGCGTTGCACGTTATGCTTGCAAATCTTTCCTGATTACAATTGGTTCTCTGTGCTGTACTTCTTGAATTGATGTCATTCTCCTTAAATTTGCACGGGACTAGTGTATGCACATTTTAATATTATTAATATTATTATGTTATACATTTTTAGGTGTTGTTCTCGTTGTGCGCAGTTCTAATTCCATTTTGATAATTTTACCGTCACAAGTGCTTTGTGTACATGTATGTAAGAGCAGCTTTTCTTTCCTATATATTTAGAAATAAAAAAATGCACAACTCGTCATTTACAATTAATTTGTATTTAATTACTGAAATTATATTGAATGTCGTATTAAAATAATATATTTGAAGGATGTGGCATTGCATAAAGTAAATATGTCATAAGGTTTACAAGGTTACGAGTACAAGTTATTTAGTGGTTATGTTAAGACAAGAAAATTTGGCAGCTAACTTCTGTGGACTGTTGGCTAGTCAGGGGCATTGCTATAAAGGTAAGCGGACGTGCGGCCATGTGTACATTTTTAATTTAAGTAATCTCTGTCTCCCAACAGACAAGGCAATAGAATGGCGCATTTTGGGGCAGGAACGGGACGGGTCAATGTTAACTTCTTGGCAATTTGAATGCCTTGATACGGGGTCAAGAGAAACTTGTATCGGCCATTTTAACGCAAATAAAAAAGTATTTAAAATTTTGCATTGTCTTAGAAGGTGCGTTGAGGTGGTTCAGGCTACAGTTAACAACGCTTTAAGCCTTTTAGTGTATGTGACTAAGGAGTCTCAAGCAGAACTGGACAACACTCACTTTTATTATAATGCGTTTATTGTGGAGGTTAAAAATGCTACCAACGGGGAGACGTTAAAAGCACACAGTTTATTGCAAGCGCCTTGTAAGCGTCAGGTAATGGGACAATTTCTATGGCATTGTGAAACTCCCGCCGAACAACAGGCCGAAGACGTTTCTCACGATAAACTCTTAATTCTGATTCATGAGAAATGTAAGTAAGTTTGACGTGGAAGAAAAAAATCTAATACAAAGTTGTTTTTTTATCAGCTATCCTTCAATTTAAATGTACTATCATGCCGATGGATCCTAGCACAAATGATGCACACCATTCTGCCTGTGGGGACAGCTGGTATTTGGACAAGCCTTCCTTGACCTCTGAGTGTCTAGCACAATATTTCACCTGGGCTCAGTGGGATCCTGATAACCAGACATTGTACTATATATATATGAAACCGATTACCAAGAGTGCTAGCCTCATAGAGAATGACGACGAAAATGGGACTCCAACCGTAGCTGTGAATCCTATGCTCTCAACTTTCCAATTTAACGAAAAGTTGCCCACAGAAACAGTAGTATGTATTTGTATAACCACTATCTTATATGTATGGGGGTTTTAAGATTTTGTGAAAACGTTTGCAATGCCCAGGAGAAGGCATTGGAGACTACAAAGTAGTCTGAGTCCATCTAGCCCTGTCTGTCCGTCCATGTGTGCGTGTTCTGTTGTAATCATTCTCCTTGTCGCAAAAATTTAGATATCGATTTAAAACTTGGCAGACGTGTTGGTAGAGTTTATAGGCTGGTTGGTAATGAAGTTGGGGTAAAATCGATCAAGCGATACTCCCACAATGCAACGAAAGCTGAAAAAGTAGTAATTGTTTAAGCAAATTTTCCGCATTACTAATATTGACGTATATACTGTTCGGGCATCGTGCATCGTGCATCGATGGTGGGTATTCATTGATATAGTTTGGTTATGATATTATTGCAGCTTAATATACCTCTGAATCTGCCACAATTGCCAATTGGTACATTCTTCGAAGAGGAGCCCACTTATGAAGATGATGTAATTCCCTTTCGCGTACACGATAGCAGCTTGAATTTGCTAATATTAACGGATCCCCGCGGCATGCTATTCGTGTGTCACTATTATTTGTATCAGCCTGTACAACTGAAGGCGGTTGATGAAAGTGATACTTTATCTGTAGTCAGTACGTCCAGTTATTCTACGTCTTCGGCAGAGAGTCGCGGCAGGGAAGTGCATTTTGCCTATTCGGTGACAATACTGCATCATGGTTGCGTTGTACATTGTGTGATGCCGGGAGTGCCGTGGGAGAAAGCCCGTTTACTGAAGCCGACATTTGCTTTGCACGAACCACATCAATTGCTGGTCTTTCAACCAGATCTCTTCGTGCATCTTCTAGACGTGGGTTTAAGTCATGAACCGTGTTGTCACATTATGTGTACAGCACACAATCGTAATCCTCTGAAGCATTTGGTGCCGTGCCGAAAATGGGGTTCGTTGGCTTATGATACGGCCACGCTAGATTTGGTGTCATTGACGGTGCCGCGCTATCACTTGATTGAAACTTTTCGCAACGACTTCTCCATGGATAATCGGCTGAGCATTATTCATTACTTTTTAGTGCACTCATCCAATGAACAGTTTGACATTTTGGCGGAATTGTTCAGCATCATCATGGAAAGACCGCTTTTGGACACAGTGCCATTGCTGAAGGAATCATTGGTGGCAGGTAGCTATGCAGCCACGCTACGACATCTTCCTCTAGATGCGACAGCAATGGCTCGCTTTCTTCCACTAACAACGGTTGACTATGCGCGTCCCATACAGGCTCGCCTGGCCGACATGAATGTGGGCATTTCCCACGAAAGCTTATGGAATACAAATATGATGTTACTGTCACCGCAGCAGAGACTCTCACCATATAAAACAGACATTTGGACGCGCTTGTGGGAGCACATAAATGAGCTGGGGCAGAGGGGAAACGCGAACAGTTCAAGGTGTCGCTTTGCTTTGGAGAAGGTTAACGAGAAGCTAATGTTTTCTTTGGCCTGCTATCAACCAGAGGCTCTCTCACGTTGCACCACCCCGCAAACGCCAAGTGGTGTCACATCTGTTAATAATTCACTGGATTTGGCCATTAGTGGTTTACGCCGTAATTGCAACGGAGTTTTGCCTTTTCTGGAGTTCGAGTCTTGCACCGCCACCAAACAAGAACATGTTATGTCAGTAGTAAGTTGTTCAGCAGTTATTAAGTTAAGCATTGTCCTTTGTATAGACATATACTTTGTACGATACATGTAGACATTACGAGAGCTAAGCGTGCACTTGGTTAAGAACTCATCCAAGCCTAATACGGGCTTTCGTTGGTTCAAAGAAACGTTCTTTGAAAGATCTCAGTGTGCAGTACACGTCCATGCTGTCGCCTCTCAGTATGTTAACGCCCAGTTGGAGTTATCGCGCTCATTGTGCTCGTTGGTGTGCCGCGCGGCTGGTGTGGATGCACGTCATGAAACCGCCAGAGGCTTTCAATTGATGTGAGCCCAAATAATTAATACATAATGAATTTATATATAAAGTAGAAATTAAACTTTTAAAAACTCCGCAGAGACCAGATGAGCAATGGGCAGCAGTATTCATTGTTTCTGATTTTGGAACGCTATTGTTTGGCAGTAGATTCTCTGGCGTTTCCGTTGCCTCAAGGTTTTGCATCGTTTTTTACCTACTTGGGTTATCG
The DNA here is from genome assembly GCA_963971445.1 of Ornithomya chloropus. Lineage (NCBI taxonomy): Eukaryota > Metazoa > Arthropoda > Insecta > Diptera > Hippoboscidae > Ornithomya > Ornithomya chloropus. The sequence continues at coordinate 25,065,036 of OZ020530.1, read as the reverse complement.
AGCATTGTGCTTCGATATGTTCCTACAGTATGTACAAAATCATGTGTTTGAACTGCAAGTGGACGCCATCAAATCAATCCTAAATGGTTAGACTCGGGCATTTAGTTGGTATTGAGGTACTTATTAAATTTCTTTCGCTAGATATTGACGACTCGAAGGTGGGCATCGAAAGGAAGTTGTCGTTATTATCAGCGCTTCCCAAACAACGATCTCAACGTTTGCTGAAAAATTGGCATCATCCAGAAAGTTTAATGATACGAGGACGAGAACATGCAGCTAACATCTTGTCTGGTATTTCCGTATCACAAAACAAGGGGCTTACACGCGGCGTCAACACGCAAACGCGCTCAGGTATTGGAAGTGGTAAGAGTTCTAATTTTACAGTTAATATATATACAATATTAGTGACGAAGGGATAAATGAATAAAATCATAAATGTGTCTTGAGCCCACTGCATAGTGCTCGTATAATAATATATATGACGAGACGATCTAACAAATTTCTCCCACTTTCAGGTGTAGTTGCGGAAAAGTCATCACCGTTAGACTCATTTTTGGATCTCTTAACTGCCAAAGCAAGCCTCAATGATTTGGATTATAATTTACTTATTGAGGCGACTGTTTCGTCTGTGCAACATGTCAATTCAAAAACTTAATATAAAATAAGGAAAAATATCACCAAAAATACTTTTCGTGTTTATGCTCCAATAACAACAACTTTTCTAAGAATAAATATGTGTTAGTGTGTATTTGTTTAGTTATTTATTTATTGGCTAATTCGTGGTTTCCACTCTGCTGGAGAATATTGCTATTTATACAACGTATAATATGAAATTTGAGAAATATGTGAATTTTTGGAAAAATGTTATAAAGTTGCCTCTTATTCATTGGAATTTTACGATTGTGGGCGTGCCTGTTATCCGGTCATGTTCATTTTTGGCACATTGATGAAGGGGATAACTATATATGTGTATGTCAAGTTTTTAGTTCATAGGTCAATTTTTGTGGCAGGTATAAAGATTTTTATTGAATATGAGCGTGTTTGTTATTCGACCACGCCCATTTTTGGTACATCGGTGAATAAGTTAATTGTTAATTGTTTGTAATATGCATTCTAAATTTTTACTTTATAGATAAATTTTTGTGGGAGATACGTAGATTTTTATTGATTGTGGGACAAAATTTGGTGAAGAATAGTTAATTTGCTTAAATGACGTAGCCAATTTGGACCTGATCGAACAACTTTTAGACTCCCTTTCCAGTATGCGAGTATATGACAATTACTTATTAAGTTACTAATTATAATGTAAATTGTGCAGCTAAGTGGTGTAGGGTGTTAATTAGCATTTGTTTACATATATTATTGTATTATATATTGCATAGTCTCGAACTATTGTCTCCGTTAAGTTTATTGTATTGATCCAACAACTTGTGTTACGCTAACCATAGATGTTATTGAATTTCCCCTTCTATGTATAACTCAAACTGTTATACACAACAACTATACCTTCCACACAAATGTTGCGGTGGGGAAGGTTTCTGTTAGCGATTATTTAGAATTTGTATTTTTTCGCAGATGGCTTCATTTTTATGTTAACAACAACATTTTGTGCAAGAGAGTGGTTTACGATAATGTTAAGTCTTTGCCATCTCACGCATGATAGTTGGTGTAGCTTAGGCACAATTTGCTTATTTACCCAAGTGTCAGTTTTTGGAAGTTCGTCGAGCAGTGCGGGTTAGAATCGGTAATCATACTAAAACAAAGCACCGGCGACAAGGCGAACGTTCTCGGAATAATTTAGTAAATATGAGATAATGTGGAAAATAAGAAATCGATTCATGAGCACAACAACGCAACTAATTAATGCACCTCATTAATAATAATTCATCGTAGTGTGGTAGTAGTTGTAGTTGTATTCATGATAGTGAATATGAATAGCACGTAAAGATAAAACATAACATATATGCCGATGAGCTGCTTAATAACAAATTTCGTAATTGTTACAAAGATATGTAATGTTGTGATGAACACCTCGTAACTCGGCAAGAACTTAAATACACAGTAGTCGAAGACATGATTAAATATTATTAATTGAAAATTGTTTATCAAATTTGTTGTTATTGTAATGTTTTGATAAAATCTAACAAATAGTTGAAAACATGTTTCACATATGTCATGAGATTCATCGTTGGAAGGAGAAAATGCTCCATAGCGGCAACCTTTGCACAATTGGATTAATACTGTGCACGTTGAGTAGTGTCACCGAAAGCCACTTAAACGTTTATCTCAACCTGCATGAGGTTATGAGACTTATTGGTAAGCTGCGACGTAATCATAGCAAGAGAACCTACACCTACATCTACACGCGGAGATATTTGAATGTTGTCCCATTCGAGTTGCACATGCCTTCTCTTGCCTTCACTCGCTGCTGCTTGACAGTACAATTGCGAAGTAGTGTGTGTCGTAGGGTCTAGAAAGCCAACAAACAGACTTGAGGGAGTGATTTTGATTTTTTTAGGATGAGCCACAATTTAAATCATTCTGGTCATTGTTACACTAACTACTTTTGAGGATTTTTCTGAACTGTTTGGGGGATGCGTACGTACGAATGTTTGGGTGGACCTGAGTTGATGTTTTCAGCTAAACTGTCCAACAAATTCGATTTTATAGATAATGATCTATCCACCTATTAGAAATTTATTAAATAAAAATGGTCCAATTTGCCAAAGAATCATACGAATCATAATCGAAACAGCAAAATTCATCGCAATGGTGTCAAGAGCCCCATGCGTAAGCGCTGTGAATCCACTTTGGGTATGGATGTTAAATTCTTGACTAACCAGAAATATATACATAAAAATAATTTGTCTCGTAAGGAATCAAATAAACCACATAAGACGCGCTTATAATCACATGTTGGCAAATTTAAACCCGTTTTTTTGAAAGTTTAAATAAAAAACTTTGTGTTTAATTAATTAAAATAAAACAACAACAACGACAGCAAAAGTGATTAAGGTTTAATTCGCAGAAATCTATGTACGTTTATTTGTCACGCGCGGAGAGGAGCATGATGGATTCCATAAACGATGCATATAATCTTCATTAACATTAAAATCTAAATCAATTTAATCACGTTTGCCTGTTCGTCTTCGAGTCTGTGTTGGTGTTAAACATTCTCCCATTTGAAAATTGAAAATAAAGAAAACCGGTCAAGAAAGCTAAAAAAAGAAGCAAGTTCTGAACATTATCATTGATTACACCATAAACCATGGAAACGCCCTCTGCAAAATTTGGCATTCATAAATTTTGTTAAGTATCTATTTTACATGTTGGAGGCGTTTTTGCGTTTTTCTCACAGATTCAACACTTTACCTTACATTGCATTAGGTCCAGTTAAAACTTATATTTGACTATACTAGGGTGACGGATTTTCGAGATTGGGTCTGTTTACTTGTTTTTTGTACTGTTACCAATCCATCCAGCCAACCAAATGCATTGGGGCCACTGCCTGTGTACTACCATACTGAACTGAAATATTTGCAAACAAATGTAAGCATTTGTGTTTATTCGAGTGTGCGTAAATATTTATTCATATATGATTTACAATTTGTGTATATAAACGTGTGTACTCGCGGGCATATGTGTGCGGAATTAAAGTTATCTTTATATTGATATTTTATATTAAAATTTTTTTTTTATTGAAATCTTTAAACGTGAAGCAATTTGTTGTTGTTGTTTTAATTTTGATAATAATAGATATAAAGCACTAAGGTTGGTTCTAAGTCCAGTTCAATTAATCTGTTTACAGTTGTATGCTTCTTGGAATGGATGGGATTTTTAAGGAGGCAATCATAAGAAGAATAATCCCAAATAGGCGCCACACAAAATCACATTTCTGAGAGTTGTTTATTGCTTTCAACCCATTGCTGCAGGGAGCATTTCTTTTTGTGTTGCAATATATAAAATAAACAAACTTCCTTGAAACTTGATCTTCTCTCAACCTTTTATTGCATTGCATTTTATACTACATAGCTTAGCGTGAATAAAGCACTCAGCAGAGTACGTTGTCTTCCTTTAAGAACGTATAATATTTTATTAAACAACTATGTTGAATTCACTCCTTGGTAAGGGGTACACTCAGTATTTATTGAATTGTGAAATAATCCATATTTCATTTTTATCACTCATTATCATTGATTTTTAAATAGTATATACACGCATACACACAAATCGAGGACCCAGAAAGGCGATCTGCTGCTCCAATTAAAAGATAATGGAGATAAATCGGATAAAATTAAGGCCATAATTAGCAGCTCACTGGGAGAACAGGCGAGCGTCAAAAATCTCACGGAGAAACAAGTGGTAGAGATAAAAGACCTAGACGAAGTCACGAAGCCAACGATATAATCGAGGCTTTAAACCCCCATTGTGAAAATCAGGCGGAGTCTATATGCGAAATATTAAACCTTCGCAAAACTTATGGTGGCACTCAGACTGCTACCCTTAGAGTTCCTACAGACACGGCTAAAAAGCTGTTGGATCGCATAAAAACATTGAAAAAATGCTTTAAGGGCCTGGAGTTTGGACACACTGCCAGACTCTTCAAAAGCAACAACGATCGGTCGAAATTATGTCGCCGTTGTGGCAATGAAGGACACATTGCGAAAAACTGCGAAAAGGACCCCCTTTGCATGTTCTGCAAGGACAACTCTAACGTAGATGCCAAACACGTGGCAGGGAGTGGACGGTGCCCCGTTTTTAAGAGATCACTATTAACCTGGATGTTAAAGGTTAAAGGTACTCCAGATCAATCTAAATCACTGCGAAGCAGCGCAAAGTCTATTGTTCGACAAAAAGGTGGATATCGCTCTAATAAGTGAACCATATAGACACTTAGATAACAGCACATGGATAAAAGACCAAACCGAAAGCGCTGCGGTATGGTCATGTGGAATGCACGCATAAGAAGATGCCGCATACTCATCAAGGGGGTTTACTAGGGTTAAAATTAAGGGAATATTTTTCTACAGTTGCTACGCCCCACCGAGGTGGTCCCATAACTAATATCAGGAGTTCCTAGATTCTCTGGCGGCGGATGCTAGGTATAGGCGTCCCATTATCATTGAAGGGGACTTTAACGCGTGGGCAACAAACTGGGGTAGTAAATCCACGAATGTCAGAGGGCGCAGCTTACTCGAAACTTTCGCGTCTCTGGACATTGTAATAGCAAATACGGGAAGTAAGGATACCTTTAGGAAATCAGGGAGGGGTTCAATCATCGACATTACCTTTGTGGACAGCTCTCTTGCTAAGGACATATTATGGTGGGTCAGTGAAGAATACACTCACAGTGACCACCAAGCAGTCATATATACTGTTAACAATACAGCATGAGTTAATAGTAATAGTCAACAAAAACAAATGACAGGCTCCCTATGGAAGGTCTCAAAATTTGCATGCCTAGAAGGAAGAGGAATGGACTCAATTTCCCGTGCTACTGGTGGAATGACGAAAGTCCTTAAGAGTACAATGCCTTAAGTCTAGAAGAAAAACGCAGAGGTCAAGAAACAGAGCATTGTTCGGAGACCACTTTAACCAATTTAGAAAATTGAAAAAAGCTTTGCAATCGGGAATAAGAGCTAGTAAAAAGGCTTTAAACAAATCTGCGCTGAGGCCAACATGAACCCCTGGGGAACAGCTTACAGAGTAGTTACCAAAACCCCAACCAACCAGCGGACCCTGTGGCCTTAAGGAGTATAATTAATACATTGTTTCCAGCAAGGCCGGCAGAACCAGAAATAATCGTGGATCTTTCTGGAGAAGAAATTGAACCCATCACCCAAGAAGAGTTCAAAACAGCCACAAAAAACATTGCCGATTCTAAAGCACCAGGGCCCGATGGCATCCCAAATAAAGCTCTGAAAGCTATGATTGAGGAGAGACCTTTCCAAAATGCTGGAAACGACAAACCCTAGTGCTAATACCGAAAGGTAAACCGGAACCCGGAACCGTGCAGGCATGTCGCCCTATATGCTTACTGGACACTCTAGGAAAGATACTAGAGAAGATCATATATAACCGACTCCTTCCGTTAGTGGAGGAATCGGGAGCTTTGTCCGAACTGTAGGTTGGCTTTAGGAAAGGCAGATCTACAATTGATGCAGTGGAAATAGTTGCCAACATAGCGAAAAAAGCTACCGAAGGAAAACGATGGAAGGGAGGCGCCAAAGAGTATTGCTCCGTGGTAACCCTTGACGCCTTTAACACAGCAAGCTGGCCTGTTATCTTGAACGCGGTTAGAAGAATAAATGTCCCGAAGTACTTATTCAAATTATTTAAGAGCTATTTCGAGGAGAGAATACAGCTACCGACGAGGGAACCAAACCATATAACGTATCGGCAGGAGTACCACAAGGATCGATTCTCGGTCCACTCATGTGGAACTTAATGTACAACGATGTACTAAACCTACCTGTACCTCGAGGAGTAAAAATTGTAGGGTTCGCGGATGATATCGCACTCACCACAGTGAATAAACACATAAGTGGAATCGAAGCTACAAATGGAGCCATACATGTCATACAAAACTGGCTTAGTTCCGTGAACCTTAAATTAGCAGAGCACAAAACCGAGGCGCTTTTATTCTCGAGTCGGAACGTTATGGAGGCAATACACGTACAAGTGGACAACGTTACTATAACCTCGAAATACTCGATTAAATACTTAGGCGTTATGCTAGATTTCAGACTGAGGTTTAAGAACCACATACTATATGCGTGTGACAAAGCCACAAAGCTACAATCAGCTTTGTCTAGGATGTTACCCAATGTAGGCGGACCCAAGCCCGCAAAGAGGGCCTTGCTCGTAAACGTCGTTGCCTGCAAGCCCTGTATGGGCTCAATGCTTAAAAATCAAACAGATCAAGCAAAAAGTATGCTCTGTACAAAGGATCAGCTCCCTAAGAACAATCTGCGGCTTCCGCACAATCTCTGAAGACGTAGCAAACGTTATAGCTGGATCCATACCATGGGACAGCCTAGCAGACGAAATGAAGCGCATTTTTATTAGGAAGGCTAACTCCTCTCAATCTGCGAAGTCTATAAAAATAGAAGAACGGCAAGTCTCCCTTAACCACTGGCATCATCGAAAGGAAGGTGGACCTACAAATTGATCCCATGTATCGATACTTGGATCAAAAGAGACCTCGGGGAAACAAACTTTTATACAACACATTTTCTCACTGGTCATGGAGTATACAGGGCCTATCTCCATAAGATCGGAAGATTTACGTCTCCTCTTTGTCCATCTTGCGCAGTCGAAGAGACAGTGGAGCACGTATTCTACCATTGCAGTCGCTTTAGAAACGACCTCTTCACAATGGTAAACGTGGAAAACACCCTGGAGTGTATGACTGCAAACCCAGGAAACTGGCAGGCGGTCAACGATCTAGCTGAATCGATCCTCAAAGAATTGCGGAGGTTAGAACAGCACACTTCCAACTGATAAGTGCGTAATCGCGAATCGTCTCCTGCGAAGTAATATCCTACGAAAGTTCCGTAGGAGGGGATGGAAGCGGGGGTGAGTTTTTAGTGAGTTTTTTTTGCCACATAGTCAGGATTCGAGACACGTCAATATCTATGAAGATTTCTCATCCCTCATAAAAAAAAAAAAAATGTATAATGTGTGTGTGTGTGCAGGGTGGTTGTATGAATAAGTGCCATCCATCCGCTTCTGCACGTCTTTTATTTATTCTGTTAAAATTGCTAGTGCTCATAATGAATTAGATGGCAGAAGGTGGGCGCCGTTAATAAACATAAATCTTTAATGACACTGTATAAATATAAGAGTCTGTCTCATAAAGAACTTGTGCTTATATGTACGTGGCACACCCACAATATCTGCACAGTTGTATAAAACAAAATAAATAATATATTTAGCAGTTGTTGATTTAATTAATGGATACTGACTGTGTGTTTATATGTGCGGTAATAATTATGTTTAATTGGCAAAAGAAGGCGATTAATTATATTTTCAGAAGTGCAGCGCACATACACACAAAGTCGCACGGCACACACCACACGAGTCTTTTTTTTTTATATTTTAACACAGATTTTATTAATATATTTTAAACAAAAGATTTTTTATTACATTAATGAAAATAATTATTCAAGAATGACATAAAAATCAAGGAATCATATTCTAACACCCCTTCCCATTCAGTGAATGCATAACTTTTCTCTGAATGCATTAAAAGTGTTAAAGTCTAAGGCTTTCGTAAACATATCAGCAATTTGATCTTTAGATGATATATGTTCTATGCATATATTCTTCTTCAATATATTATCTTTAATAAAATGATGTTTAATATCTATATGTTTCACTCTTTTCCATTCTGTATTTTTAGCCATGCCAATACAACCAACGTTGCCTTCATATATAATTACTGCAAAATTGTTTGGTATGATCTTGAGATCTTGTAATATACCACGTAGCCATAAGCCTTCTGAAGTTGCATTACTCAAGGCTATATATTCTGCTTCACTAGAGGTGGTTGCAACTACTACTTGTTTTTTACTTGATCATGACACTGGACTGCCATAAACATAAAAAATGTAACCACATGTTGATTTGAATCCGACGCCCAATCTGCATCTGCGTAGCCTATAAGTGCTTTTGTTCAAAATGATTTAAATGTCAATTTAAAAGATTTGGTACCCTTAACATATCTTAAAATCCTTTTTAAACTTTTCCAATGTTCTTCTCCTGGATGTTGTTGATGTCGCCCTATATAACCAACTGAATAGCAAATATTAGGTCTTACACTCAGCATTACATACTAATGACTACCTAGTATCTCACGGTATGAGTTATTTGTCTCAGTGTATCCTTCTAAAGGTAACTGCAACCCCTTTTCCATTGGTGTACGTGCTTTATTACAATTAGTCATAGCAAATTTGTTTAATACTTTATCGATTAGAGTTTCCTGAGTCATTCGTAACTCACTTTTCTCATAATCATATTCAAATATTATATCTAAGTAATGTTGTAATTTTCCGCAATCAGATAATTCAAATTTCTTTGATAACTGAACTTTCAGAATTTCAATATCGACTTCATTTTCCCCAGCAATAAGTATATCATCAACATACAATAACAGATACATTGTACTTTCTTTATGTACTCTCGTATATAAACAAAAATCATGGTATGAAAGAACAAAACCAATTTCAATTAAATAATCGTTTATTTTCTCATTGCAACATCTAGGTGCCTGCTTTAACCCATATATAGACTTTATAAGTTTCAATATATGTCCAGACTCACAATTCATGCCTTTTGGAATTTCCATAAATATATCTTCTTTTAGGTCGTCATGTAAAAATGCAGGTTTGATGTCGAGTTGATGAAAAAAGAATCGTTTATAAATACCTACTGCTAATACAGTACGAATTGTTGTTAATTTTGCAACTGGTGAATAAATTTCTTCAAAGTCTACTCCAAGTTCTTGAAGATATCCTTTCGCAACTAAACGAACCTTATATCGTATTGGTTTACCATCAGAATCCTTTTTGATAACAAAGACCCATTTGGATTTTAAAATTTTTGCTTCATTTGGCTGTGGTACAACTTTCCAAACAACATTTTTTTTCATTGAATTTAATTCATTATTTACAGCATTTAGCCATTGTATCCGATCAGGACACTTTTCAATGTCTGCAAACTTAACAGGAACGTCTATATTAGAAGCTTTAAATATAGATAAAACATTTTTGATTCGATTACGTATTCTCTCACTTCGTCTTGGTTGAACATCAACTTCATTTGTTGCAGTGTTTTCAGCACTGATATTTATTTCAATTTGTTCCTCTGCATGATCAGAAACATCACATAATACGTCATTTACCCCCTCTTGATCGTTTCTGTATACAATCAAGTCATCATTAAGAATTTTTACAGTATCCTTATATGGAAAAAAATGTTCATTGAATCGAACATCTCGAGCAATAATTACATTTCGTTTTTCTTTATTCCAAATACGATAACCATTAGGACAATATCCTATCATTACATATTGTTTGCTTTTTGCATATAATTTTGTGCGATTTTGATTAGGGATCCATGCATATGCTTCACAACCAAATATTCTTAGTTTTTCTACATCTGGTTTTTGACCGTACCATAATTCAGCTGGAGTTTTAATTTCATTTAATGCTTTACAGGGAGTCCTATTTATTATGTAAGTACTTGAGTATATTGCTTCGTTCCATAGAAATTTTGGACAATCACCGTCTAGCAGCATTGCTCTTGCTTTTTCAACAACAGTCCGATTAAAGCGTTCAGCAACACCATTCTGTTGTGGTGAATAAGGCATTGTTTCAAAAATCTGAATGCCTTTACTTTTGCAGAAACGAATCATCTCATTTGACTTATATTCACGTCCTTGGTCAACAGTGAGTATGCTAATTTTCATATTAAATTTAGAAGTAACTAACACTTCATACTCTTTGAATTTTTCAAATACTTCTGACTTTTTCTTCAGCATATATATAATTGCAAAATGAGTGAACTTAGAAAATATTTACTTTTATCCCAAGCTAATGGATATATTGGTCCACACACATCAGAGTGGATATGTTCTAAAGGTCCGACTGATTTTTATCGAGTACCATTAAATGATTGTCGAGTATGCTTACTTTGGACACACACTTTACAAAAGTTATATTGGTTGGTATTTTGCTGAACAGTTTTCGGTAAACCTTCAGCCATATTGTTTTAAATCAATTGCTTCAGACCTTAATAATTTGTATGTCCCATTCTTTTATGCAATAAAGTGTTTTCATCTGACTTATTCATGTAAGAACTTTGAAAACTTTTACACATCATTTTTATTTCAAATACAATTACATCATTATTTTTGTTAATGATAGCAACATCTTTCTTAAAATTTACATTTAAACCAGCTTGGACAATTTTACTTACTGAAAGCAAATTTTCTCCAAATTGAGCACTATATAGAACATTTTTCAATTCTATATCTACTCCTGTATCACTAGTTACTTCAAATTCATCTTCATATTCTACTGTAAGGTCTTGATCTTTGTTGGTTATGAGTATATATTTAGCATTAGGCAATTTCTTCAATGATTTAAAAAAACGTTTATTATTAACAAAGTGATCTGTAGCTCTAGAATCTAGTGTGAAAGACAAAGTATTTCCTTCTGCGCTTGATAAATTTTTCTTCTCAGAGTCAGCCATAAAAATTACCTTCTTTGAATAAAAATTTTCTGCTACTCTAGCTTCTTTCATTCTACAATCATATGACCATACTTTCCACATTTTTTACATTTTCCATTACATTTGAACTTTTTCTTTTTCACTTGAAAGGATGTGACATTTTGGCTATTCTCTTCGTTATTACGATTCTTCTTTTTAGATTCTTCTGCTAGTAATCGCGGTTTTACAATTGAAAGACTAAGTTCTTAAATTTTTAAATCTTCTAATGCTGTAACTATGGGATCATAGGATTCTGGAAGTGTCAAAAATAATTGCGACACTAAATCTGCTTCTGCTGGTTTTGCACCAGTTGATTTTAATTACCCTACCAAGGAATCAAATTTTACGAAATGTTGAGAAAGGCTGTCACCTTCTTTCAGTTTAAGATTTGCCATCTCTTTTCGTACAAGAATTTGATTTTGAGGAGATTTCCTTGCAAATGTATTATTTAAACTATTCCACATTTCTAATGCAGAATTTTTGTCACGAACGTATTCTAAACAGTCATCATGTAGCAAACTGGTTAAAATATCTTGAGCCTTCAAATCAATTTCATTCCACTGCTCTAAAGCAGCTGCAGTACCAGTTGATGGAGGAGTTGACTTTACAAATGTTTCTCCACCCGGAAACGCCAATTTTCATAATTTGCTCCACAAAACTAGACTATCCCAGTTTTTTCGTGGGTGCCCATAACCTTTTATATTTTAACGCAGATTTTATTAATATATTTTAAACAAAAGATTTTTTATTACATTAATGAAAATAATTATTCAAGAATGAAATAAAAATCAACGAATATATGTTTCATATTCTAACATTTTTAAATGAATTGTGCGTTACTTATGTTCCGTACACATACGGTAATATAATCATAATTCAATTCTTATAAAATTGCAGACATTGCAGACATTGCAGACATATCTCATATCAACGCATCTAACCTCAAGGTTTATATATACATATATATGAAACCATTAATTAATTAGCATCCGGACCCAAGCACCTAAGGTTTAGCATTTGCTGCTGCCTGGTATTTGACATTCCCTTCAAACAGAAAAGTAATGCATACGTAAACAACATGCCAAGGATATTTTTGCCAACATACATTTTTGGTGTAATTACAGGCTTATGTGTACGCACGTGTATATTGGTGTTGGAGTACGTTTTTGATGTGCATAAAAAAGAAACACGTTTAAAAGTTCTTTTTGCGCTAATTTTTAGTCTTGTTTTATTATGAAAATTATTTACCCTGAATGATCTCAATGCGAAATTCTGCGTAATTATACCAAATTAATGTATTCATGTCTTATAATTATACGTGAGAGATTTGAAGACGAAGCATTCATAAAATCGCTTTACACACATTATATTGTTAAATATGTTGAAAGCATTTTTGCATGTCACGTGTGGGTTCCATGTATGTTACGTACTAATGTTTGTGCAATGTGCACAGAATAAACATTGTATGCACGCTTCTGTTATATGCAGGACATTCCCCCCCTCACCATTTCCTTATCCATATCCTTCCAGCATCCGTGATATCAGTGTTTCTAACATAAAGCTGTAGAGCCATTGCATCATTGTTCGTTAGGTTCTTAAATACAACAAATTTGAACTTTGGTAAAGTGTATCACTTCATAAACGCTCCGATTCGGTGTATTTTAGATGCGCAAAGCAATAGTGTTCTTTGAGCAGCAGTACGCAGTGAATCGTTGCATTGTACAAGTACGTTTACGATTTCAGTTTGTATATGCCATTGGGTGTATGCAAAAGTCTTAAGAGGGCTCTTAAGGTGTTTGTTTTCATATTACGTTCATTGCATTTATTGAATTTATCGAATAATCAATGTTATTTGTAAATACAGGTTTCAAATTTGTTCACATAATGGATGGTTGTATGGTACCGATAAAAGTAAATTAACAACTGAAGTACGGTATCGTACAAACACTTACAAACAATTGAAATGCATTCATTTCTATTCACCCTAGTGTTTATGCATTTGGGACTCATAGTTTAATCCTACACCACTTGGTGGGTACGGTACCCCAACACGACCTCTCCTGGCACTACTAAGCAAATAATGGAATGCCTAGAAGTAGCAATGCACGCTAATCTGCTTATGTCATTTATACTATGTTACTTAAAGGTAGGCGTGGCAGATATATAATTACGCCCTCTAATAATGTTTGTATTACGCATCAGTTTTTAAAGGTCACAAGAATTTAAGGATGTCAGAAGAGGCGTGGTTAATCCGAAAACAATTTTAAATATAAAGGTTATTAATATGAACAAATTTCATGACATACGGTTGAGTAGTTCAAGATTAATAAGGAATTTTAAAAATGTATGCAAATTTGGACAAAAGCAAACAGGCACGTAAACGTGTGCATTGTTCATAATGATCATACATTGTATTTAATAATAGCTTTAAATTAAGTACATAGATTATTAAAGCATGAAATTTTGCAAGTGGTTGTAGGTGTCAAATGGTTATTGGTTATGGTTATCATTGTGACAGGATTTTGAAATTTTACTATATTAAATGCAAAAATTATATTAATAATTGCTAAATTTAAGATGGACGGAAGGACAAAGGTTCTAATTCATTTAAACAAGAACCAATTAAATTAAACAAGAACCGGATACCAAGTATACCTTCCAATTAATATTGGGCGTAAAATTCTGAGGAAAATTTCCGCGAATTTTTGTTGATCAATGTAATTTTTGGAATATTTAAATCCTTACAAATGTAATGACAAACTAAATGACAACACTAAAGTAAAGGGTACAAAAGAAAATACATGAAATAGAATAAGAAAAGTAAAAATGCATATTTAGCTAAGAACAAACCTTATGCACTTAATGATATTTTTAGATTGTGAGAGTGGTCTTAATGCAATTTTTAAACTTAACAGAGTCGAAGTTAAAAAGAAAACTCTCTAAGAACTCTCTTATAGATTTACCTAAAACACGCCTTCGCTTAATTACCCTGGAATTTCCCCATTCCATGTTTTGCGATTTCATTTAATTAGTTAAAGAACATATAATGTATGTTTAGCCCATCATTTGAAGTGAAAGTGTGTGTGTAAACTCTAGATGGTGGGTATGAAATGGTATCGTCTGCCATCTAAAGTAATTTTGGAAGTTAAAGTTAATAGATAGTCACTGTGTTACAAGTATTAACAAATTACTTAATTTATGGTGTTAAAGGAATGTATTTGTATTATTGTGTGGTGTGCAAAATTCGTCCATGTGCCAGCACAATTTGTTTGCATATATGTGTGTATTTGTCTCATGAGAGGACATTGTCTCTGTTTACAGGTGTTTCGGCTGAACTGTATTATGTGCGGGAGGGTCAGGTAAACGATTATGCGCTTAATTTTGCCGTCCCCGTTCCCGCCAACATCAACGAAATATCATTTACGTGGCAAAGTTTAGCACATCGCTCTTTGCCATACAATTTAAATATTATAACTTCGGACACGTCTGTGTTACCACGTCCAACATTAAATATATCCCGCGAAGGTAAAATTCCAATAGAACCGCAAACATTTGCCATTGGAATGAAGTGTTCTGGTGCACGTGATGCAGAAGTTGAGGTCACGGTTGCTGTGAGGATAGTATTGGACCAACAGACAAATAACGTGACAGATTTGGTTTTTCGACGTAAAAAAATTTGCTTAGTTGACATGCCGGAGGATAGCCACAATGGTTCTGTTACATTGGGCGCTAGTGAAGGTAATGTTGAAATTAGTAAGAAAATTAGTGATGGTGAGAGTAGTGGTGGCGATTTAACATTTAGTCGTGCACCGACTGAAAATGTGCATTTAAAGAATCCGTCTGGAGAAGACCTGTACAGGAAAGGGGATGTCGAGAGGTATCCTGTAGAAGGTGTGTTGAATAAATTTGACGACCCCATGCTTAAAGAGACTATGGCACCACCGCCTACTAGTGGTTTAATAACACTTATAATTGGCATTGCTTTGGCTTTAGTACTCGTCACCACACTTATACTGATAGCGTATTGTGCCAAAGCTCCAGCAAAGCGGACCAATCACGGTGTGCATTTAATAAAAACTGCCAGTTTTCAACGCTTGCCGACAATCTCATCAACAGCTCACAATTCCATTTATGCTTGCTCCTCAAGCATTGCACCCACGTATGCCACATTAACCAGGTCATTTCGCGAATACGAATATGAGCCTGAAGAATTCAATCGACGCTTAAGTCAATTAAACGTGCAAAAGTGTCGCGTCCGTTTATCTTGTCTAGTGCAGGAGGGCACTTATGGGCGCGTATATCGCGGTACATTCAATGATTGTCAAGAAATATTAGTAAAAACCGTTGCTCCACATGGTAATCGAATGCAGGGCAAACTATTACTGCAGGAGAGTATGTCACTCCACCACACCTGTCACCCCAATATTCTTTCCATTATGGGCGTCTGCATAGAGGATTATAATACGCCGTTTGTTTTATATTTGGTTGGAAATAATCCACACAACCTGAAGCTATTTTTACAAGAACCAAGTTATGCACGCAGCATCACCACGATACAGGCAGTACTGATGTCGTCACAATTGGCCCTGGCGATGGAACATTTACATAATCACGGCATCATACATAAAGATATTGCTGCAAGAAATTGCGTGTAAGTATTTATCCTTTTAATAAGTCGGTTGGGTTAATTAGGACTTTAAACGGAAAAAAAAAAATAATAAGAAAACATAACTGAAACGATTAAATAGGATAACTTCCCTTTCCCAGCTACATGAAAGTAATGTATAAAGAACCATGAAACGACTGACATCAAATCGCATAAAAAAAATTCTCATTGTAATTCTAATCTGCATATAGAGTGAGAGGTTTTCTAATACATTGGTCGAAATCGGTTGATTCCGCATATTTCAATTTTTGTATGATATATATAATATATTATAATTAATTGTCCGTTAGGAAAAAGTCAATTCTAAAAATTGTTAGTTATTCAGTAAATGAAAAAGTCTTCTTTTTTCTTTCTCTCTCCTTTTCTCTTTATGGTACTTTCCTTTTAAATTCGCATAGCATTGACGAGCAGCTGCGTGTGAAATTATGTGACAGTTCTCTCAGTCGGGACCTCTTTCCGTCTGACTATCACTGCCTAGGCGATGGTGAAAATCGTCCCATTAAATGGTTGTCACTGGAAACCATACAGCAGAAACACTATAACGAGGGCAGCGATGTTTGGGCGTTCGGTGTTCTCATGTGGGAAATGTGTACGTTGGGAAAAATGCCGTACTCCGAGATAGATCCTTATGATATGGAACATTATTTAAAGGATGGCTACCGCTTGGCTCAACCCTTCAATTGTCCGGACGAACTGTAAGCGCCCCATTTCTCTTTTTTATATAAATGAAAATATTATGATTGGAGCCCTTTTGATTTTTTATATTATTCATGACTTCGCTTCGAATAATTTGGTATTTTTGTAGATTCAACATTATGGCCTATTGTTGGGCGTCGTTGCCGGCTGAACGCCCCTCATTTGTGCAACTGCAAATGTGCTTGTCAGAGTTCCACACACAAATTACTCGCTACGTATAAGTGTATCTTGTGGTCCTGCTTTTCAGTTACAAGGATAAATCTTTAATCAAGTCTACTATAATGTTACCGAATTAGAAATGTACATATGTATGTATGTAGATTGTTTCATTCTAATCATTTGTATATTTTGTGTTTATTTTCAAATTGTCATTTCAATCTTTAGGTGTTTAGTCTGCGTGTAGGTAGTGCTTGTTTTATTTTAGTTTAACTAGGATAACAATTATAAAACAAACGTGCAGGTTTAAGTTCATACATATGCGTTAGTATGGGACAGAATAAAAGAAAATTTATTTAGAAGAAATTTATTCCTCGTATATAATTTTTATATCTGAATAATAAAAAACCAAAATCGGCTTCGGCCAAACCTTTTGCACCCACCACCAATTCGCCAAAGTCCCCTCTGAAGAGAATAAGTTTTAATTTTGAGCATTGCATTTTCTACTTGAACAAGTAAAAAATGTTACTGTCGGTCAAACCCGACCATTTAATACCCCACACCACTTAGCTCTTTAAATTATGCCACAATTAGTTTGGTTGTATCCGTATACACGAGGTATTGCCATATAAATTACTTCGTGAAATAAAATTATATGGGAAGGGGTTCTAAAAATGATCCGATCGGGTCCAAATTTGGCACGGCCTAATATTAAGCCAATTTACTATGCTTCACCAAATTTTGTCAAAAAATATTAAGAATTGCGATTTTTTCCAATATAAAGATCTTCATTGTGGAGGGACCTTATATGGGGAAAGGTTATAAAATGGTCCGATCTGGTCCATTTTCAATAGGGTTCCTCTTTGGGTCAATACATGTCCTTGTACCAAATTTCCTTGCAGTATCTCAAAAATGCGAACTGTAGCTTGTGCACAAATTTACATAGATAGACAGATGGACATGGTTAAATCGATTCATTCTGAATCGATCGGTATAAACGAAGGTGGGTGTGGCATTTGCCGTTTAGGCGGTACAAACACCCGCACAAACTTTTCCATCTTTTCCACAAGTGGTGCATGGTATAAAAAAGGTATAATATGGAACATATGCTTAAACAATTTGGAGTTTTCAGTGGGTGCGTCTGCCCGCCACTTAGAATTCACAGTTCCACATTTACGAGTGTCGGACTAAGACTAAATCGATTATGTATCTTATGGATACGTATCAGGATGTATTGTACTTTGTAGTCTCTCCGAAGCGGCTTCTGAATTCTGCAAAGGTACTTCCAACCTTTAAGTGGTGGGTGTAAAAAATGCATTTAAGAGGAAGATTGATGTTTAGCATTTATTATTAGTTTGTTCAATTTTTTACCACTTGTGAGTTATAAGTTGTGTACAAAAGCATCATTTGTATGTAGTTAAATATGTACATAGGCAAATGCGAAAACTTGTAAATATACGTACATTTGTAAGGCTATAGAGTGTCCTAATGTGTAGAGTTTAGTTTAAGCTTTTAAATTGTAAGTAGCGTTTAATAGGCAGCAAAGGGACGAAATAAAGTGTGAAAGCGGGAAGGGTTGTGTACGGTGAATAACTGCGGGGTACCGTTTCCTCTACTCAGGTGTAGCATTTATCTGTTTATTTTTTTTTTGTTTCGGAATAGAACAGTTTTACAAATGTGTGTGTTGGCAAGGCACTCCTTGCACATTCTTTCGTTACGGAATTATTTTTTGTAAAAGAAAAAAATGTATCGAATAAATAAAATAATAATTGCCTCCCGCATGCACGTATTGGCATATGTTAGTATGGCGTGCACGTTGGGTTGTAATGTATGAGAGGGAAAAGAAAGCAAGCAAAAATAAAAGTAAAACGCGAATGTCCAAATTGTACGAATAAAGTGTGCGCGTGTTTTTAATTTTTTTCTATTTTTTGGAAAACTCTTATTTAGGGAGAGGGGTAAGTAAACAAGTGGACGGCATGCACAAGTGGTGCATAACCAATGCACACTATGCTGATATGTTCTATGGTAGTGAAATTAAAACTGTTTTCAAAAGAGGAAATTTAGCAACTTGAAGTGAAACTTTTTCGGAGCGTACATTATTGCAAACTCTGTATGTATTTGTATGACTTAAAAAATTTTTGGATACTCGAAAACTCACATATTAAGCGAAGGCTTTGCGTTTTCAATTTCAATGCGAATCCCACACAGCGTAGAACTAAAAGGACCAAAAATTGTTTAAGGATTTATATTTTGAACTTGGGGCACCGCCTTCATGCCTCTTTGTAGGACAATGCCATTCTGTAATATTATAAAAATATCTGTAGACTATAAGATCGTCACAGTGCACTATATATGGTGCGTGATTTTAAAATACTCATGTCTTCTCATATCATAAGGTATCACAAACGGGGAAACTGTTTGTGATACCTTGAAGTAAGTGACACTTACCCCAAAAAGTTTATATATTCTTGCTCAACTTCGATTTCAAAGTCAATCCACTCCTTCTGTCTATCTGGGTGTCGATGTCTATATGAATATGCAGTTTCAAATTGAATATGGCCGAAATAAGTCAGTAAACGCGCTTTTAGACCAAATATGATCACAGCCGCCGATGTGAGCGTGTTTAATTAACAAATCTGCCTGATATATATTTTTCGCAGGAGCACTTTTTACCTAAAAAATCAACGCACAAACTTAATGTTTCATAATAAACGCGTTCGCACTCATGAAATAAAAATTTAAAAATATTGCAAATATTCTGTAAACATTTACCATATTATTAGTATTATTGCAATCGAGTTATCGCTTAGATACGAGAATATAACAAGATAGAAAAGTTCGGTTAAGGCCGAAGCTTAAATACCCTCCACCTTTTATAACCCTCTAAAAAATAAGTTCCTATTGCATTGAATTGTTGGATATATATTTTTTTTTCAGTCATTTTTAAACAACAAATAGTGTTTTATTTAATTATGGGCGTTTGCGTAATTCAATCACGCCCATTTTTGGCACAGTATTGGAAAACGATACCACTTATATACATACCAAATTTCAATTTGATAGGCATATTATTGTGCGATATATAATTTTTTAAATATACAATTTTTTCGAGGTATGTTGAGATTTTTGTTTATTGTGGGCGTGTCTCTTAACCGATTGTGCCCAATTTCAATACGGAACAGCAAAATTGAACTAAGAATGCGTATGCATAGTTTCAATTTGATATCTCTAAAATTGCGACCTTAAGAGTGTCAACACACGGACGGACATGTCGCAAACGATTTCTCTTTTCATGCTTATTAAGAATATATATCGTTTGTGGGGTCTCCGAGGCTTCCTTCGATGTGTTGTAAATGGACGATCAAAATGAATATACCCTCTTCCCTAAGGTGGAGGGTATAAAAATGATAATTTGACAATAAGTTACTGTTGAGCACGTAAACAGAGTAAGAACAGAAATGTAAACAACTTTATGTATGATTATATACATATATACATAAATGTCACATGTTTCCTTACATACTATATATATATATGTACGTGCAGATGTGACTACATAATAGTATCTTAATTAAAACGTTAATTGAACAGGCGCAGATAATTAAGTACTTACTTAAGAGTAACTGTACAAACTATAATTAAGTTCAGTAGCTTGACTCATTGCTAAAATTTCTTACTGTTGAACGGGTAATTTCTTGGATAAAGTGATGCAAGTAATTGACAAAGTAGAAATGCAATAACCATAGCAATCCATTAAATCTCATTTACTATGTGACGGTGCAATTATATTTCACCAATCAGCATATAATGTATTCAGGTCTGCTGTCTGCTTTTATCGAAATCAATTGATCAATTATTTATAATACAAGTATAAAACTTATGCTTATACAAAATCTTATATACCCTCCATTTCTATATATAAAACTTGGCGTGGCCGGTATTTCATTACACCCTTTCTAGTTTGTGTATTACGTAACAACTAACACATCGGGTTTTACGCCAAATAAGATTTTTTGTAAATGATAGGTGTGTTTGACTATTTTTGACACAAACATAAATGGGCTAATCTTTATAGTTTAATTGTTGTGGGTTATAGGAAAATTTTTATCCATTATGGGCGTGGCTTTTACCCGATTCTGTTGATTCTGCATACCTGCGTATTAAAACTAGAAATGCGTATAAAGAAATTCAACTCAATACGACCGTAAGAGTGAATGGATCAGTACAATTGAAGGTGGGTGTTGCATTTGCCGTTTAGGAGATACAAATATCCACTCAAACTCTTAATATACCCTTTGCCACAAATGGTGCAGGGTATAAAAATTAAATAAAATTTACGTCTCTCCTGGATTCTAATAAACTGTAGTCGCAATCGATACAATTTGTATGTGATACTTTCTTTAATAAAACTGTGGGCGTATTCATTGATTGAACCTGGGTACTGTTAGTGCGTAATATGCACCCAAAAACCATTACTGTTATAAATGTTTTGAACCCGTGCTTACATTTCCAACCGCAAGGATAAAAAGGGGGTATACAAATTGGCCGTTTATTAAATTGTATTCTTCTTAATATTCATGTTCGTTGGCGAGATAAGGATTAGTTGCTCTTTAAACATTTATTCAACATATGAGCTTTTCAGTGCACACACCGATTAACTCCATAAAAATAAAAGTTGAGAAATGCGATGAAATAATAAACTTACCAAGTGCTTTGATACCTAAATTAGGAGATTTTTCAAAAAGTGGAGTTAATCAATGTGTGCACTCAACGGTTCATATATCAGTAAAAAGAAAACATTTTCTTGAAAAGATAAAGTCAACAAAAAAGACACGGGCACACACACACACTCACACACACACACACACACACACACACACACACACACACACACACACACACACACACAAATATAAAATAAAATATAATAAAATAAATAAAAATATAGCCGACTCCAAGGCACCAGGACCTAATGGCGTACCTAATAAAGCACTTAAAGCGATGATCGAGGACAGGCCCGATTTATTTGTTAAAACATACCAAAAATGTCTGGAGGAAGGTACTTTCCCAAAATGCTGGAAAAGACAAAGCCTGGTGCTAATACCGAAAGGTAAACCAGAAGTGGGCGCAGTACAGACATACCGTCCAATATGCTTGCTGGACACTTTGGGCAAGATACTAGAGAGAATCATATACAACCGCCTTCTCCCGCTAGTGGAAGAAGCAGGCGCTTTGTCTGAATACCAGTTTGGATTTAGAAAAGGCAGATCTACCATCGACGCAGTGGATTTAGTCACCAAAATAGCAGCAACAGCCATTGACGGAAAAAGGTGGAAAGGGGGTGCAAAGAATATTGCTCAGTGGTAGCCCTAGACATCAAAAACGCATTCAATACGGCAAGCTGGCCTGTCATCCTGAACGCAGTTAAAAAAGTTAAAGGCCCCAAATACTTGTTTAAATTAATTGGGAGCTACTTTAAAGACAGAGAATTATTGTATAATACCGATGAGGGAACGAAGTCTTATAACATATCCGCAGGAGTACCGCAAGGCTCAATTCTTGGGCCATTGATGTGGAACTTGATGTACAATGACGTTCTAAATCTGCCCGTACCCCCAGGAGTGAAAATTATAGGGTTCGCGGATGACATTGAACTCGTCGCGGTGGCTAAGCACATAAACGAAGTCGAAACGGTTACGAATGAAGCTATACAAACCGCGTGGGACTGGCTTAAGTCGGTAGATCTTAAACTGGCAGAACACAAGACGGAGGCGGTATTAATTTCGACCCGGAAAGTTATGGAGACAATACATGTGCAAGTAGGCAACGTTACCATAACCTCCAAACAAGCCATCAAATACTTGGGTGTTATGCTGGACTGCAGATTAAGCTTCAAAAACCATATAAACTACGCATGCGACAAAGCCACTAAGATGCAATCGGCCTTATCTAGGATGCTACCCAATGTAGGTGGACCAAAACCCGCAAAGAGGGCCCTGCTAGCAAACGTAGTTACCTCAAGGCTCCTCTACGCATGCCCAGTATGGGCTCACTGTCTGAAAATCAAACAGCTGAAGCAAAAACTGTGTTCAGTACAAAGGATCAGTTCGTTAAGAACAATTAGTGGATTCCGGAAAATCTCTGATGAAATGAAGCGCATCTTTACAAGAAAGGCTAACGCTTCCCAATAGGTGAAACTCATTAAGAAAGAAGAGCGTCAAAATTCTCTAAACCAGTGGCAGAATAGATGGGATACGTCAACTAAAGGGAGGTGGACTTACAAGTTGCTGCCTAGTATAGATACATGGATAAAAAGGAACCTCGGGGAGGTAAATTTTTACATCACGCAGTTCTTATCCGGTCATGGAGTTTACAGGAACTACTTACACAAGATTGGAAGATGCACGTCTGTGCCCATCTTGCGACGATGAGGAGACTGTAGAACATGTCTTTTATTATTGCAGGCGCTTCAGAGACAAGATTTCCCCAATGCCTACAGTGGAAAATACAATTAAATTTATGACAGAGAACGCGCAAAACTGGCAAACGACCAGCGACATAGCAGTATTTGTACTAACAGTGCTACGGAGACTGGAACAACAATCCAGGGACTCAAACACGCGTAACGGCGAATCTCCTCCTGCGAGATAATATTTTACGACTGCATCGTTTGATTACCTAAAGTCTTGCAAAACATATTAGGAAGTATAAAGTTTCGCCCAAGTTCAAACGCGATACATTTCAGTAGGGTTCCTTTTAATGCTTGTACCAGGTTTCAGCAGAATGCCTCCAAAATTTCGACCTGCAGCTTAGACAAACTTACACGTACACATAGGCGGACATGATTAAATCGATTCAGATCTCTCTGATCACAAACTAACATTCATTGGTATGTATGTTCTACTATTATTGAATATTATAGTATTATAGCATATTACTACGTTATATTATTATATTATATTATTATATTATATTATTATAGAATATCTATTAAAGATACCGACGGAGAACGACTGACATGATACGCACGATTTGAGCTAAGGCTCAGACGGTTCTCCTGACGTAATACTTAACGGTAGTCCCAGGAGATCTGCCGTCGGACGTTGAAGGGGTTTTAGTGGGTGAGAGTCCCACACTGACTGGGCTTTGAAAGCTTTCCCCTTCGTTTAAAAAAAAAAACACACACACACACACACACACACACACACACACACACACATTCCATGCTTGGCTGTCAATTAGTGCAGACGTGTCGCGGATGCTTAGCGAAAAATTCTATTTTCAGAAGGCTAACGGTGCACAGATATTTTTAATAACGGAGCATAGGATTATTTTTAGCATTTAGTTAACTGTATGTATTATATTTTATTATTATTTTTCTTTCTTTTTTTTCTTCTTTTTTTTTATATATATAGTTGTATTATTATGGTAGTATATTGTTATATTATTATACTATTATATTATTATATTATTAGATTATTACATTATTATACTATTTTAATGTTATATTATTATTATATTATTATATTATCGTATCATATTACTGTTAAGTGTATAGTTCAGTACTGTGTATAGGATGGGTATAGGGCGCACACCACCCCGTGGAGCTAGGGACATACAAGCGTCTGAATCACCGAATCCATCGGCGGGAACAGTTAAACCCAAGGCCAAAGAGCCTTTCAAAAAAAGTGAGCGCACTGCGCGTTCTCCTGTAAAGTTAGGAGTCGACCGTGAACAGGCAAGACCACAGTCCTCTCCTCCGTGTCTTAGCGCGACACAAGAAGAAAGCGATATTTTCAGCAGAAACCCCTTTGTGCTCTTGGGTCAAAAAATTAAGGAGCTCGTTGAAATGATGGAGGGAGGCAGACGTTCCATCCACCAACCCATGCGAGACTTAGTGGACTCTTTAGTCTCATTACACGACGAGGCGTCCAAGCAACACAAGACAAGAGGCATCGGGAGTGATACCACTACGAAAACCTCACCCTTGATTAATCAAAAAACCCGAGGTGAAAAAAGAAGCAGGACTGAAAAGTCCGTTCCTGAATCCCAGCAAATCAAAAAAAGCAAACAGGATAGAGTTGACTCACCCAAACAAAAACAAGCGGAGAAAAAGGCGAACTCAGAGCGGTGGTCGGTAAACAAAACAAAAAGCCGCCAACATCTATTAAACCAAGGCCAGACGGAGTGGTAATAGAAGCCAAGGGCCAACTAACATATGCTGAAATCCTACGGAAAGTCAAGTCCGATCCGAAGTTGACAGATTTAAGCCAAAGCGTCACAAAAATTAGGAGGACACGGAAAGGCGATCTGCTGCTCCAACTAAAAGATAACGGAGATAAATCCGAAAAAATTAAGAACATAATTAGCAGCTCACTGGGAGAACAGGCGAGCGTCAAAAATCTCACGGAGAAGCAAATGGTAGAGATAAAAGACCTAGATGAAGTTACGACAGCCAACGATATAATCGAGGCTTTAAACCCCCATTGTGAAAACCGGGCGGAGATTGTATGCGAAATTTTAAGTCTTCGCAAGGCTTATGGTAGCACTCAGACCGCCACCCTTAGAGTTCCTACAGATACGGCGAAAAAGCTGTTGGATCTATGGAAAATAAGAATTGGGTGGGTAATCAGCCGCATAAGGGCACACAAAACATTGAAAAAATTCTTTAAGTGCCTCGAGTTTGGGCATACTGCTAGATTATGCAAAAACAATATCGATCGGTCGAAATTATGTCGCCGTTGTGGCAATGAAGGTCACATTGCGAAAAACTGCGACAAAGAACCCCTTTGTATGCGAGGACGGTGTTGCCTCTTAAAGAGAGCACTATCAACGTGGAAATGCGACTAATACAAATTAACCTCAATCATTGTGAAGCGGCGCAGGATCTACTGGCGCGGACAATAAGAGAGTTAGGAGCGGATGCAGTCTTAGTTAGTGAGCCGTATAGAAGGCCTATGTCCGCGGGCTGGTTTACAGACCCGAACAACTCAGCAGCTATTTGCATAACTGGCAATACGCCAGTGCAATCCTCGAGTGTCATTGCAGATGGCGTCGTCTGTGTTAAAGTAGCTAACACCTTTCTTTTTAGTTGTTATTTTCCTCCTAGGCTGACTATAGATGAGTTTTCATCTAACATGGGTCTGCTAGTAAACCACGCGAGTGGGAGAAATCAGGTAATTATCGCTGGTGACTTTAATGCTTGGCCGCTCGAGTGGGGATCTGCTAGAACAAACGAACGGGGTAGAATCCTCCTTGAGTCATTTGCCCAACTGGATCTGACCTTGCTTAATGTTGGCAGTCATGCTACCTTTGAAAGAAACGGACGGAGTTCTATTATAGACATTTCCTTCTCAAGTAGTGGCTTAGTTCCTTTAATGTAATGGCAACTATCCGACAGATTTACATTTAGCGATCATAAAGCAATAATTATTGACATGCTCGAGCGATCTGAGGCAATTATACAATCGCCTGGTCGTAATTGGATAGCATGGAAGATGAGTACTCTTGACGTTGAGGCACCCAAGGTTTGGCTAACTGACGTCGATACTAATGGAAATGCAGAAGAAATGACAGTTCAACTTATTCGCCACCTAACGGCGGCGTGTGATGCGTCTATGTGTAGGAAACTCAACAGTAATAGGCATAAGCCAGTCTACTGGTGGAACAATGAAATTTCCTGTTTGAGGACCGAGTGCATTCGTACGAGAAGGTTGTACACCCGAACAAGGGGGCTGGACGTCAACGAACAGCACAGGCTAAACTTACCAGGAGTAAGAAGCTTCTGAAAGATGCTATTCGCAAAAGCAAGCGTGAGTGCTTCAATAAGCTACTAGAGGAATTAAACGAGAATCCTTGGGGTACAGGCTACAAATTGGCTTTTAAAAAGCTAAGATGTTACTCGGAGCCCCCGCCTTCGGATCCGGTAATCCTACGAGATATTGTCGAAACTCTTTTTCCAGAGAGAAATACGGGGATTGGTGCGCAAACATACAACCCAGTTGGTTTTGGTTTTGACGTGATAACAGAAAACGAGATTCTCTCTACGGTAGATTCCTTTGGAAGGCGAAGGCACCTGGACCTGATGGAATTCCTAATAGGGCTCTAAAAGTTGCCGTTAAAGCTATACCTGATGTTTTTGCAAAGGTTTTCAACACCTGTTTTGTGGCTGGTGTCTTTCCCTCCATTTGGAAAGTACAAAAACTTGTTCTTCTTCCCAAGAAGAACAACCCGGGTGCAGACCCTTCAGCTTATAGGCCTATCAGCTTGATAGACTCAACTGGGAAGCTTTTAGAGAAGATTATAAATTCTAGACTTGAATCTGAGATTGAGAATCGTGGAGGTATCTCTGATAATCAATTTGGTTTTAGGAAGTACAGATCCACAATAGATGCAATAGAGTGCGTAGTCAAGACTGCAGTCAATGCGATTGAAGGTCGTAGATGGAGGCACGGCAAAAAAGAATACTGACTCGTCGTCACCCTTGACGTTAAGAATGCATTCAATGCGGCAAAATGGGATACAATACGTGAGGTCTTGCGCAGCCTTAATATATCCCCCTATTTGCTTGCTCTGGTGGATAGCTACTTAAGTCACAGAGTATTAATCTTTGATACAGCTGTAGGTAGAAGGTCGTATCAGATAACTGGTGGCGTCCCACAAGGATCTGTACTTGGACCACTGCTCTGGAATGTTATGTATGATGGCATAATGCAGCTTGGTTTTCCTGGGAATGTCAAAATCATCGGTTTTGCTGATGATGTCGCCCTTGTAGTGGTAGGCAAACATATCAGTGGGATAGAAAATGCGGCCAACGAGTCCATTAGGTTAGTTCAACACTGGCTCGAGTCTGCTGGCTTAAGGCTAGCCGACTATAAGACAGAGGCAGTGTTAATTTCTAGCCGGAAAAGAGTAGAAACGGCCACGATATGTGTAGGTGACCTTAGAATTGAGTCCGTCAGATACGTACGTTATCTGGGGGTGGTGATCGACGACAGATTATCATTTAAACATCACTTGGAATACGTGCAAAGAAAGGCGGGTAACACTATTACGTCACTGGCAAGAATCATGCCTAATCTAAGCAGCTTAAGAGGAAAGTTCTTATGGAAGTTGTAAAAAGCATAATAATCGATTCAGGCATGCTGAGGACCCCTACTGTCCACAATGTGATCTGATATAAGACGCAGAGCATGTGTTCTTCATGTGCCCAAGATTTGCCAGACAGCGTTTGGAGGCTGAGCGGATGATAGGTGACAATTTGTCGCCATATAACACTGTTAGTCTTATGCTACAATGCCCCCAAAATTGGGACATCATTAGTAAATTTGCTAACAGCGTAGTCAGCTGCCTTAGGACCCTAGGAAAAGGAAGGGAAAGGAACCACGTAGAGGCACTGTGAAGCCCTGAATAAGCGCGAACTGTTTGAAAGTCAAGTGTAGGTAGGGCTGAGCCCTTTTTCCTCCCTGTGAAGTAATACTGTAAAGTGGTACCGCAGGGAGGATAGGACCGCGGAGTGGGGTTTTTAGACTCCCATATAACTACATGTAACAACGTGGTGCCCATAAAGGGTTTTCCCCCTCCGTTATAAAAAACACACACACACACACACACACACACACACACACACACACATACACACACAATAGTATTATATTATATTACTACATTATTTTATTATATTATATTATTATAGAATATCTAGTAAAGATACCGACAGAGAACGACTGACATGATACGCCCGATTTGAGCTAAAGCTCAGGCGGTTCTCCTGACGTAATACTTAACGGTAGTCCCAGTAGATCTGCTGTCGGACGTTGAAGGGGTTTTAGTGGGTGAGAATCCCACACTGACTGGGCTTTCAAAGCTTTCCCCTTCGTTACAAAAAAAAAAAAAAAAACAATTGTAAAGAAGTCTGAAAGGTGCTGGGGTAAGCCCAGAGTCTGTCCAGAGTTCAATTCAAAGACTCAGAGGAAAGGATAAAAAATTAGAATGACATATTTCTTTTATTTTGACCTTGTCCTTCAATATTTGTATATTTATACATTTATATCAAGAAAATGAAAGTAACCTACTTTTACAATACGCGCTGTTAATATATTTATTATATTGGTACGAGTGTTTTAGTATAGCTAATATAAGCACGCTTGTTGAGAGTATATTTTCGACTCTTACCCTAGTATGACTATAGCTACACGAATGCTGGTAGAGAGGATATTATCAACTCTCACCCTAGTATGACTATAACTACAGGAATCCTGATAGAGAGGATATTATCAACTCTCACCCTAGTATGATTATAACTACACGAATGCTGATAGAGAGGATATTATCAACTCTCACCCTAGTATGATTATAACTACACGAATGCTGATAGAGAGGATATTATCAACTCTCACCCTAGTATGACTATAACTACACGATAGAGAGGATAATATCAACTCTCACCCTAGTATGATTATAACTACACGAATGCTGATAGAGAGGATATTATCAACTCTCACCCTAGTATGACTATAGCTACACGAACGCTGATAGAGAGGATATTATCAACTCTCACCCTAGTATGACTTTAACTACACGAATGCTGGTAGAGAGGATATTATCGACTCTCCTATCTAGTTCTAAGACAACCTACCTAGCGCAATGCCCACCTAACACTAGCTACTTTGCTGTGCGAAGATCGCCTTTATATAGGCCAGTGGCCGAGCTTTTGCGTTGCTTGTAAGAGCTTTACGTTGTAAGTTTCGCACCATTACAGCTGATCTTATGCTTAGTTACATATGTTTTATATACTAGTTCAGGTATGCTTATACTTATGGCTAAGCTTATTATACATGATTTATAGTTATTACAGGATGGCTTATGAATACTTATTTACTTCAAATTAAACTAGAAATTTCACAATTCATAACTTCATTTTTAATTAATCCATGAAATAAAGAGAAAAGGTAAAAAGAAAATGTTTTAGTATAGTAACAAAAATAACTGACTTCATTGTTAAAGTACAAGGGTTGGTTGCAAATATGTGTAAATGATCAATGAAAAAGTAAATACGTATAAATAATAAATGTGAATATAATTCATTAATGAATAGCGATATGCGCAAAGAAATCAAATGTTGTGTGGATGCCAAATATTATCAAATATATGTCGGACGTGTGATGGTAATTTTTTTAAACGAAATTGCCTCATCACACAATTAAGAAAACTAAATTTGGCTTAGACCAAATCTTAAATATCCTCCACCTCTACAAGAAAGGGCGTGGCTAATATATATATATATTGCGCCTTCTAATAGTGTACTTATTCCGTATCAGGATGCAAGTCTACTTTTACGTTAAATGTGGTTTTTAAAAAAGTGTGGGCGTGTCTGTTATCCGACCGCGCCCATTTTTGGCACATCGGTAGATGGGATAACTATGTATACGCCTACCAAATTTAAAGTTCCTAGGTCCACTTTTGTGGCAGATATAAAGATTTTTATTAATTGTGGGCGTGTCTGTAATCCGAATACGCCCATTTTTAACATACCGATGAAGCTAATACTCATAGAAGTACCTGCCGAATTTCAAGTTTATAGCTCAATATTTGTGGATTGTGGGTGTGGCTCTTGACCGATTTTGCCCATTTTCAATAGCGATCTGCGTGCAAAAACTAAAAGTGCCTGTATAAAATTTCAGCTCAATATCTCAAAATTTACGCCCGTGAGAGTGCCAACAACAGACAGACACACGAACACACGGATATTCATGTCTAAAACGACTCAGTTTTTGACGCTGATCAAGAATATATAAACTTTGTAGGGTCTCTGACGCCTCCTTCTGGGTGTTGCAAACGGAAGAACAAACTTAGTATACCCTCATCACTGAGGTGGAGGGTATAAAAACACATACGCACACACACACACACACACACACACACACACACACACAACAATCCTTATAGGACTGTTTTTAGGTCGTCTAGTGTTAGGTCGTGTCAACGGCATTCCCCCCCTGTGATGGAATACCTCACGGTAGTACCGCGGGGAAAAGGGAATTGACGCAAAGGTGGTTTTAGCGGGTTAAAGTCCCGCACGTCCGGTCTTAGATGCGTTCCACCTACTGCGAAAAAAACACACACAGATAGACAAAGTGAAAGCAAAATTCTGTGCAGTGATATAATTTTTTGTTTTTTAAAATTAAAACACTGGCTAAATTTGCAAAAAAATATCAAAATTGAATACTTGTGCGGAACTCTTGGAAAATAGTAGTTTTTTCTTTTTTCCTGACCAAATTGCTGACCCCTGGACTTTTTTAGCAAAAAAAAAAAGGGGTTGCTCACGGTGAGTTCGTTCCTTTCTGCTTTTGAATTTTTCTTTCTCGAGAGCGACGCTATAGTGAACGAAACTTTGTCGTTCATTAATTATAGTCGCCTCCCCTGCAGTGGGATCACTGAATTTACTTGTAACCGGCGTGATCCTTGATTGCCGCGCAGAGTTTTTGGTGTGAAAATAAATTTAATTATTAATTCACACCACATTCATTTGCATATATAAGTTGTTCTCTTTGTTAAGTATAACAAAACAACAACAAGTATATAAGTATACATTATAATCTGTTTTCTCTTTCACTTATATTCATTAGTGCCTTTTTATTTTCACGTATACATACTGTGCTTTTTTCCTTTCTTCTTATTATTTTCTCCTTTTCTCCCCTCTCCCGATTACATTACCACCTGTTCCCTTTGTTCGTTTGCTCTGTTTGCAAAATTGAGAGTCGGCATTACTTTATTGCGAGATCTGACTCTAAGTTAATGTATACAGAGAACTGCTAACTATACTGTACACTGCATACTGTAAACTATAACATAGTACTATTATTAATATCTGTTTACTACTAAATTAACATTATTATCTCTATTATTACTATTATTATTACTATTAATATTATTATCATTGCTTTTTTATTCTCTTTTATTATTATTACTTCTATTATCTCTATTATTATTTTACCCCAACTTCCACTAGGGAAACTAGAGATGGGAATAGGGCGCACGCCACCTCGCGGAGAAGGAGCGAAACAAGCGTCCGTTTCGCCAAACACATCGACGGCAAAGGGTACTCCTAAAGAGAGGGAACCAGCCAATGAAAAACGGTGCGATCGCCTACAAAGTTAGGTGCAAATCGAGACAAAGCAAGGCCTCATTCGTCTCCACCTTGACTGATGCATCAAAGGGTAAAAAGGATGCACAGAACGAAGACGCGTTCTTGCTATTAGGCGAAAAAATACAAGAACTCGTAGAAATGATGGGTGGAGGCAGACGCTCCATCTACCAACATATGCGAGACTTAGTGGATTCCTTAGTAGTCCTTCATGAAAAGGCCGCCAAAAAAATCGCGGCGAAGGTTAAAGTTAATAATACGACAACACAAACGTCTCCGGTACTTAAGCAGAAGACCAACGTTATAAAACGGTCGAGAGGCGAAAATGCAGAGGGCACTCCGGCGAAAAAGAGCAAAAAAGAGGCGCCAAAAGGTAACAATAATAAAGAAGTAAATGTTGTTACGGAACGACCAGCCCAAACTTCTGGCAAGGATACAAATTTGCCAAAAAATCCTGTAGGCATGAATCGTTCACAAAGTAAGGCTACTACGGAGTGGACTCAAGTTCAATCGAGGAAAAATAAAGGAAAACCCTTACGCCCTGATGCCTTGATTATCGAAAGCTGTGGAGGAACCTCCTACGCTGACATTCTTAAGAAAGTTAAGACCGATGCAGCACTGAGTGGCCTGGCTGAGAACGTAAAACATATACGTAAAACAGCTAAAGGAGATCTCATGTTTGAGTTAAAGAAACCCGGCATGGAAAAAACTGCTGAATTCAGAAGCACTGTTGAGCAAGTTCTAGGAAGAGCGGCTGCAGTAAGAGCTCTTATACCCAAAATACTCATTGAGATCAAGGATATCGATGAAATAACAACGAAAGACGATATTTTGGAAGCACTGCGAAAACAATGCACAGATGTCCACTTAGGAAATTTGGCAATGAAGTCGCTGCGTAAGGCATATCTTGGCACTCAGACCACCACAGTAGCCGTAAGTGCTAACTTGGGAAGAAGACTTTTAGACATGGGTAAGGTGCATATAGGATGGGTGATCTGCCGTATCCGCGAGAAAATTTCTCCAAAAAGATGCTTCAGATGCCTCAACTTCGGCCATATGACCAGCTCTTAAAAGCAAATGTGACTACAGCCGACACTGCCTGCGATGCGGCAAACAAGGGCGCGCGGCAAAAAATTGTAAAGACGCATTATGTTGTATCCTATGCAAAGATACCGAAAATAGAGACCACTTTACAGGCGGGACGTCGTGCCCATCATACCGTAAAGCAGTGCAAAATTGTTCCAAAGCTCATAGATGAGAATTCTCCAGATAAATCTAAATCACTGTGAAGCTGCTCAAGAGCTCTTATACCAAACACTTAGGGAACTTAACGTTGACATCGCATTATTAAGTGAACCATATAGACCCCCTCAGTATCCTAAATGGTTATCGGATGCTACTAACTCAGTTGCGGCTTAGGTTGTTAAGGACACTCCTTTGCAAATGCCAGCTTTCATCGGAAATGGGATGGTGTGCATAAATGTCTCCAGCATATTCATATACAGCTGTTTTATGGCTCCACGCCTCACACTCAGTGAGTTTAAGTCAAGCATTGACCAACTGGCTCGAAACCTTTTTGATCAAAGTAGAGTTTTAGTTGCAGGCGACTTTAACGCTTGGGCTGTTGAGGGGGGGTCCCGCAGGACTAATGAAAGAGGACAGAGTATCCTCGAATCTTTTCCCCAGCTTGATCTAGTCTTACTAAATAGAGGTTGTAAAGAAGAAAAATGTCGCAGCATTTTTCTTCCCACAGCATTTCGCCGACTTCACCACACTGGTGTACGCTATTAGCGATCCAGGGCCGCCAACACTAGCAAGTGGCCGAGTGTGGTGAGACGAAGCTTCGAGAAAGCGAATCAGCGAGAGGGAGAGAGCGACCGAGGGTACACGGTATGAAGAAAAATGGAGAGCGAGGGGATTCTGTGCTGAGTGTTCGAGGAGTACGATTCGTGCGGTCCGATTGGATGGTTGTTAAACGCTTTCTTTGATATATAAAAAACAAATCATTGCTCGATCAAAGTGTCAAAGTCAATTTATTTCGTTATAATACTATATATGCAAATATTTCATTTATTGTGCACATAATAAATCCAGAATATTATCTCATATGAATCTTTAATCTATGACAGTTTTTCTTTTTTTTACTGTATACAATGCAATTATGAATAAAATGAACTTTGTTGTTTTGTTAAACAAAAAAAGAACAAAAGTCGTGATTAACTGAACCCTGGTGCCGACGGTTATACCCCGGCACGTACAGGTAAAATTTATTCTGTTATAAATTTTGGCGCCCGAGCAGGGACATTAGAAACAAAAGTGGAAATTAAAAACAAAAGTGGACATTAAAAACAAAAGTGGACATTAAAAACAAAAGTGTAAAGGGACATCAAATTCGGACATCGGCGGAGGTGAATAAATTGACCACAGTAAGCTGGTATTTGTACTTTCTTTTAAATTTATCTATTTATATATATTTATTCATTGTTTGGTACGTAGTTTAAAGACTGTACCAAAAACTTGCCAAAAGTACGTTAAATAGTGACCTTCGAAGTGTCGAAAGACAAAAACGCAATTTAGCAACGGGACGAATAATGTTCCGTTAGCGAAAAACGGTCACTATTCTTCGAAGTAACACATCAGGAATTTTGTAACTAAGGAGAATAAGTAAATAAGAAAAATTAAGAGAGCATCTCGACATAAACGTATGAGCGTGCGCGCGTACTGGGTATTTACATTTTATTTGTACTCTTATAACAAAGCATAACAAAGCAAGCATCGCCTTGCCGGCGTGTGTGTGCTCGTGTTTCTTAAGATTCTAATTCTCTTTATTTTAACAAACCATATCAAAGCAAGCATCGCTGTATTGGCGAGTGTGTGCATACATAGTTTTTTTTTTTTCCCTCTATTAGACAACAGAGATATATCAAAGCAAGCATCGCTGTATTGGCGAGTGTGTGCATACATAGTTTTTTTTTTCCTCTATTAGACAACAGAGATATATCAAAGCAAGCATCGCTGGATTGGCGTGTGTGTGTATACATAGTTTTTTCCTCTATTGGACGGCAGAGACATAACAAGGCAAGCATCGCTGAATTGGCGCGTGCGCGCACACATCGGTGCATTAGCTCTTTACACTGTAAAATATTTTTTTTTCTCGTGGGTACATTTATTATTTTATTTGGCGGGTAACAAATAAGCAATTTCGAAGTAAAACCGCAAATTGTAAGGGAATTTAAAAAAAAAAAAAAAGGGGGTCTTAAGTGGGTATTTCGGAGTACATCATGGCCAGCGCTGAACTACGAACATCCTGGGTATGCTTGGCCAACAAGGAAACTCTGGTTGGGATCCTGGACGAGCTCGGAATGGACTCGGGAGGAACAGTAGAGGAACTGCGACAGCGTTTCAGGGCGTTAATACAAAATACGGGTGATAAGACGGTCATTGATAGGCTTTTACAGATACAGGGTCAGTTTACAACAGGCCGGTCTGTACAAGCGGTCGCTAGTCGTGAATCCTCTCCAGGGATCGAAGAAGCCGAAGAGGGGGCTGTGGGGTTTACCCTCAAGGTACCCGAACGGCATGCGATGCCGCCACAGAAGGCTAAAATGGACAAGCGAGCCGTCATGGACGTCATAAGGAAATGGGGTGTCACATATAACGGCACGGGGGACCCATTTTCATTTCTGGAGCGCCTGGAAGAGATGTCAGACACGTATGATATCGATTTAGACAATTTGCCAGGTGCTATGCCACAGTTCCTGCGCGATCAAGCCCTCACGTGGTACAGAAACAACAACGCCCACTGGGAGGCGTGGCTAGGTTTCAAACGAGATCTTTTGAAATTTTTCCTGCCACCGCGACACATGGAAAACATTGAGGACGAGATACGCTCAAGGCATCAGCGTCCCAACGAACGATTTAAGGACTACGCTCTAGAGCTGCAAAACAAAATGCGGCATACAGTTATGTCGGAGGATGAAAAGTTACTAAGAATTTTTCGCAACGCCCGTCCAGAGTACCTGCTTTATATTCGACGTTCCGATTTTCGTAACCTGAGCCAATTACTGGAATTGGCTGGCGACTTTGAGAGCATATCTAGCGAGACACCACGACCGTCGCCGCGACGCGAGGCGCATCGTACCTTAAACTACTCAGCTCCTGCCATCGTAGATCCGCAGAATGCGTGCCACCGTTGCGGTGAATCGGGTCATTTAGCACGCGGATGCCGAAATCAGATCAAGCTTTTCTGTTGGAAATGTGGCCATCTAGGCGTACGCACAATAGATTTTTGCCGTAGAAACCAGTCGGGAAACGCGGGGAGGACCCGAGTCCAACAAGGGGCGACCGGGTCCACGCATCAAGGCCCCAACAATACCCGCGACCGTCATCTTCAGCAATAACCTGCCAGCGCGACAAGCTTGTAGCTACGTTGACCGTCGGTAGCCAGGCGGTCACCGCCATCATTGATACTGGTGCGACAAGTTGCTTTATCAGCGAGGCGTTCTCGAGCCGCCTAAATAGTACCACCACAAATGGAAAGTGTACGCCTGGAAGTGTCCCTAGCGGACAGCTCCACGCGCGACGTGACGTTAGCGGCGCGCAGCCCGGTCCAGTTGGGCGACGTCACGCACACATTACGGTTTTTGGTAATGCCTGAAATGAAGGAGGAGGTGATCCTAGGCCTATCATTCCTTCAGGCTTTCAATGCCACAGTAAGCTGCGCAGGATTTACTGCCGCCTGTCAATCGTGGGAGACACCGACTTTACGTGGTCTCGTGGCTCGAGAAAACCCAGGGGGTAACCCGCCAGCACAGATACCGACGCGTAGTACATCAGTACAAACAACGATATGTAACCCGCCAGCACAGATACCGACGCGTAGCACATCAGTACAAACAGCGATATGTAACCCGCCAGCACAGATACCGACGCGTAGTACATCAGTACAAACAA
Organism: Ornithomya chloropus; assembly: GCA_963971445.1. NCBI lineage: Eukaryota > Metazoa > Arthropoda > Insecta > Diptera > Hippoboscidae > Ornithomya > Ornithomya chloropus. The sequence goes on along the minus strand of OZ020530.1, from coordinate 25,028,146 downwards.
CGATATGTAACCCGCCAGCACAGATACCGACGCGTAGCACACCCGGTCAAACATCGTCATGTAATCCGCCAGAACTAACATTGAAATCCAGCACGAGGAAACTAGCACAGAAGTCCAGGCAACCTATAGAATCACACAAGTCTACAGATCGAGCACAAGAGACGACTCATCGTGAGTCAGTACCATCATGGACCAAGCGTGTCAAGCCAGCACGAGCCGAAGCGCCACTTTCCAAGCCTGTTCTACAGAATGGGGATGCATCGAGGCCAGTCATTCCTAGGAAGAGTCTATCACAGGTAGTTCAAGTAAAGCAGACTCATTCAAGGCCAAATCAAGCTATACAAGTCAGTCAAGAAACCGGTAGGCGCAGTGAGGTCACGTGCGGGAATTGTCAGCAAAATCTAGTCAATCATAGCAAGGTCGACACAGCTCCACGGGTGGTAATCCAGCACTAAGACAGATGTCACAACCAGAGGCAAACCGTGGCGAAGATTATAATAATACTGCCGGAGGCACGGAAGAGCCTACAGGGATAACGAGGCAGAAACGGCACAATCAACCGGTCGCGCATATCCAGTTCAAGCCAGATATCAGTTCGAAATCTCGGGAGAACCATTCAACATTGGGTACCGTCAATCGAGGAACAACAGGGACGTTACCGAAAGCCTCACACGACATGGACGAGCAAAGGTCAATAGCGGAATTTCTCGACAAAGAACTAGCTAAGTTCCAACAGGTGTCGGGAAAAACCCACATTGGCGAACACCACATTCGAATGCTACACGATCGCCCGATAAAGATCCGTTACCAGACACGAAACCCCTCCATGCAAGCGATCATAAACACCGAAGTGGACCAATTATTGGAAAAGGGATGCATTGAGCCCTCGTGCAGTCCCTATAGCTTCCCGATTACTCTAGTCAAAAAGAAAAATGGGTCATGGCGTGTGTGCATGGATTTTCGCCAATTGAATAAACACTCAGAACCGGATGCGTATCCACTACCGCGCATCGGACATATTCTTGACCGTTTACGAGAGGCGAGATATATCAGTAGTCTCGATCTAGAAAATGGCTACTGGCAAGTCCCAATGGCGGACGAAAGCAAGAAGTTCACCGCTTTTACGGTGTCAGGCCGCGGATTATACCAGTGGAAGGTGATGCCTTTTGGCCTACATTCCGCTCCTGCCACCTTCCAAAGAATCCTAGACCTAGTGGTCGGCCCCGAGTTAGAGCCGTACGCTTTTGCGTACCTAGACGACATTATCGTCACCGGCAAAACTCTGCAGCAACATATGGCGAACTTGCGAGAAGTCTTCAGACGATTGCGCGCGGCGAATCTAAAAATTAATGCTAGCAAGTGCGAGTTTTTCAAACGTGAGGTGAAATATCTCGGCCATATTGTGACAGACCAGGGTATCAAGACTGATCCGGAGAAGGTTGCGGCAATAGCCCAAATGAAACCTCTAGGAAATATCCGCGAGTTAAGGCGTTATTTAGGTACAACGTCGTGGTATCGGCGATTTGTGCCGGACTTTGCCGTAATTTCCCAGCCGTTGACATCTTTATTGAAGAAAGGCAAACATTGGAAATGGGGCGAAGATCAGCAGCAGGCGTTCGAGGCACTCAAAACAAAATTAACAGAGGCGCCGGTGTTAGCATGTCCGGATTTTTCTAAGACTTTCACACTGCAAACTGATGCGAGTGATATTGGTTTAGGCGTGGTCTTGACGCAAGTGTTCGACGGGAGCGAACGCGTAATCGCATATGCAAGTAGGCATTTGAACAAGGCCGAAAAGAACTATAGTGCGACGGAGAAGGAATGCCTTGCAGTCATTTGGGGAGTGAGGAAGATGCGTCCGTACCTGGAAGGGTACCGCTTCATAGTCGTTACGGACCACCTTTCTTTGAAGTGGCTAAATTCGATAGACAATCCATCGGGAAGGTTAGCCCGATGGGCATTGGAGCTGCAACAGTATCAATTTACCGTGCAGTATCGACGCGGTGGCCAAAATGTAGTGGCAGATGCCCTGTCACGACAGCCCGTCGAATCTTGTCAACGTGCCACAATGGAGGTCGAAACTGAGGATATCTCCAAAATTACTTGCCCATGGATACGCAAACGGGTGGCGGACATGGCGACGAACCCACAAAAATTTGCGGACTATAGTTGGGTGGACGGCCAACTCTACCGTCATGTGAATATTTACGCACACGACGAAGACGAGGCTCCCTGGAAGTTGTGTGTGCCCACTGATAGACGTAACCAAATCTTGCTCGAGAACCACAACCAGCCGGCAGCAGGGCATCTGGGCATCCGTAAAACAGTGTTGCGAATAAGCAAACGATACTATTGGCCGGGGATGTACCGTGATATCAAGCGGCATGTTTTGCAGTGCGAGTCGTGCCAGAAGTATAAGGCCAGCCAGCAAAAACCGGCTGGGGAGATGTTATCGTTTATCCCGGATGAACCCTGGTCGGTGATCTGCGCAGATTTCGTAGGGCCTCTACCACGTTCTCGGCACGGTTTCACGGTGCTCCTGGTGGTGGTGGACAAGTTCTCGAAGTGGGTCGAACTGACTCCACTTCGAAAAGCGACCACAGAGGGCGTAATCCGCACCTTGCAGGAAAAGATCGTGGCCAGGTATGGTGTACCTAAGGTCCTCATTTCTGATAACGGTACGCAATTCACCAGCAAGGCGTTCCGGCATTACTTAGACGCAACCGGCATTAAACAACGACTCACAGCGCCCTACACCCCACAAGAAAACCCTACGGAACGAGTTAACCGTACCATCAAGACGATGATTGCGCAGTTGGCGAACGAGGACCACCGGAAGTGGGATGAATATCTGCCCGAGATAATGCTGGCGGTGAACACTAGTGTCGCAGATTCTACCGGATACACCCCAGCGTTCCTAACGCAAGGTCGTGAACCCAGACTTCCTGGTGCATATTTCGATGGCGTGACGACGGGAACGGGTTCTCAAAATAAATCTCCCGGAGCTCTGGAACAGCGCCTTCGCGAGGCGTGGAAATTAGTTCAAGTAAACCTAGTCAAGGCGGTGCAAAACCAAAGTAGGCACTACAATCTGAGGCGACGTCCCTGGAAACCTAAGATCGGGGACAAAGTGTGGGTTAAACAGCATGTCCTGTCTAAGGCAGTTGACGGCTATGCAGCTAAGTTAGCTCCAAGATACGAAGGGCCTTACGAGGTCACAAGTCACGTCTCCAAAGTTCTGGTCTCAGTGCAACGTGCTGGTCAATGTCGAACATGTCATGTGCAGGACTTGAAGCCCTATATTGAGGCGGAAAATTCATAAGGTACCCTAATCAATATTATCCCCTTGCTTACTCTCTTTTCAGAATTTCTTCGTGAGTACGCATTTAAGAAAGATGAGCGACAACTTTGAACGCGTGCGTCAGTGGCGCTCGGAGTTGCGAGGTAACACAAGGAACGGGGGTCCACAACGGGGCGTTTCGCAAGCTGATTACAACGTGATGGGTTCTTCCCGAATGCGCGGGAATGCTCCAAGAGCCCGAAGGTCGAGGGGACGTGCATTTGCGACTCGAGGCGAGCGGTGTTACCAGGCCAGGGTCGCAAGCCCGATTTCTGAACCCGAGGAAGTTCTTTCCAGCTCGGAGGCGGAACCGATCAGCAGCGCCGATGGCTCGTTCATGTCAACGATTTCCTACTTGTCGTCAATCGAGGAAGCTGACAGTGACGTGCCGAACACCGGGGGCTCCGAGGCCAGGTCTGCGGAATGCGATGCTACATTCGACATAGGTGACCAGGGGTATAGCCAGCTCCCACACATGCCCGGTACATCTAGAAGAACGTTCGAGCCGGACCTTTGTAACCAGTCGTTCTCTGTGGGCGAGGACTCGGTAGAGCCTGAACAGGAGCTTGAACGCCGCCGACCCTTCGAGCCGTCCACCAGCACCGTTAGCTCTACGTCTGTTGAGCATCCGCGACATTATGGGGCCGGAGAGTTCAAGGTTACGGAGACCAGGGGAGTGGTTTTCGGCAACCATCAGAAGTGGACCAAGACGGTGGAGATGACGCTGTACTGGGAGAACCCGAGGAAGCAAGGGAAGGTCTACCCGTTAGCGATCAGTGATACACCACCACCAAGCCATAGTCGTCCGGGTGACGTCTCCCATGAAGAGCTAGTAGTGTCACCTGATGTTCTGGAGGGAATCCTGGCGAACCTAAGGGTCTCTGTTGTGAGGCCCGAGGCGGTACGCATGGCAACAACGGGCATGATGACAGATAAAGGGGCCATTCCTAAGGAGCCAAGGCAGTCACGTCCGTTGGGCGGAAGAACAGTCAGAGCGGTCCCTCTTTACTCTGTCAACTCAGGATCAGAATCTGGTCCGGAGGGGTCGGAGGGGTCGGGGGGCAAACGGGCATGGTACCATGAGAGGAATGAGTTTCCGACGACCAGTCAGGCGGCCCGTTTCCATGGGGTCGCCAAAACAGCCGAAGTGTTGCCGGAACGCACAATGGCCCGTTCTCCCCATAAGCGACAACGGCCGATTTCCAAGCCCCCGCCAAGGAAGGTCGTTTCGCCAATGTCCACTTATACCAGGCGAACTGTAGACAGACCGGGACCCAGCCACATAGCCCGATCTCACGGGGCCGTTTCATCTGCAGTAACCGGGTCGCCAAGCAGTTTTCCCTATGATTGTCAAGGGTCCGTAGGGCACAAGGGCGTTTTCGCGTCTCTTTTGCCAGGTCCGGTGTTGTCACCATTGCCCAGGTACCAACAGGAGCCGGGGATAGCCGCGTCGTCCATAGGGGGGACGTGGTGTAAAGAAGAAAAATGTCGCAGCATTTTTCTTCCCACAGCATTTCGCCGACTTCACCACACTGGTGTACGCTATTAGCGATCCAGGGCCGCCAACACTAGCAAGTGGCCGAGTGTGGTGAGACGAAGCTTCGAGAAAGCGAATCAGCGAGAGGGAGAGAGCGACCGAGGGTACACGGTATGAAGAAAAATGGAGAGCGAGGGGATTCTGTGCTGAGTGTTCGAGGAGTACGATTCGTGCGGTCCGATTGGATGGTTGTTAAACGCTTTCTTTAAAATATAAAAAACAAATCATTGCTCGATCAAAGTGTCAAAGTCAATTTATTTCGTTATAATACTATATATGCAAATATTTCATTTATTGTGCACATAATAAATCCAGAATATTATCTCATATGAATCTTTAATCTATGACAGTTTTTCTTTTTTTTACTGTATACAATGCAATTATGAATAAAATGAACTTTGTTGTTTTGTTAAACAAAAAAAGAACAAAAGTCGTGATTAACTGAACCCTGGTGCCGACGGTTATACCCCGGCACGTACAGGTAAAATTTATTCTGTTATAAGGTAATGAGAACACCTTTGAAAGGAATGGTCGTGGATCGGTAATAGACATTGCCTTTGCCAGCCCAAGTATTGCCAGAACAGCCAATTGGAGAATATCGGATGTCTTCACATATAGCGATCATAAAGCTGTAATAATTGATATAGACCTGCCTATGACCTGCAATAGATCTATTAGTAGTTGGCCTGCTTGGAGAATTACTGACCTAAATGCGGAGGTTTTTAAAATAATGCTTAGTGACGTAAATGTCAGTGGCAATGCAGAAGAGATGGCTGAACAATTGATCAGAGCAATTAAAAATGCGTGCGATGCATCTATGCCAAAGAAAAAAAGGTTAAATAAACGCAATCCTGTCTACTGGTGGAATAGTGAAATAGCGCAGTTGCGTATAGACTGCAATAGGGCAAGAAGAGCATATACAAGAAGTCAGGGCCAACCTGAAAATGAGTCCTACAGACATGTACTCAAATACAAAAAAAATGCCTGAAGCTAGCAATCAGGAAGAGTAAGCGTGACAGTTTCAACAAATTATTAGATGTGTTGAAACATAACCCATGGGGTACTGTTTATAAGCTTGCACTCAAAAAGCTAAAGTGCTTCAGTGACGTACCACCCTCTGACCCATTAGTTCTAGAATATATATTAGCAGATCTATTCCCTCAGCAACAAAGTGTTAGTAGGAGCACTACTAGTAGTCGCGAAGATGCAGTTGAAATGGAGGATACTAATGATGAGGAACTTAAACTAGTTAAATTCTTTAGTAATAACAAGGCACCAGGCCCTGATGGAATACCTAATCTAATTCTTAAGCTGGCTGTGGAAAATAAACCTGACATTTTCACGAAAGTTTTCAACAAATGCCTAAGACAGGGCGTATTCCCAAGTCCATGGAAGATCCAAAAACTGGTCCTTATCCCAAAAAAAGGCCAGGTGGGGATAACCTCCTCAGCGTATCGACCTTTATGCATGATTGATGTGGTGGGCAAACTTCTGGAAAAAGTTATTAAAACACGTCTAGAATCTGCCATTGAGTTAGCAGATGGCATTTCTGAAAACCAGTTCGGGTTCAGAAAAGGTAAATGAACTATCGGTGCGATCGACAAGGTGCTTAGGATTGCAGCTGGCGCAATCGAAGGTTCGAGATGGAAGAATGGCAGGAAGAAATACTGTTTAATTATTACCTTAGATGTTAAAAATGCATTTAACACAGCCAGATGGTCTACTATAATTCAAACCCTGGATAGACTTAATGTTCCCCCATACCTAATATCAGTGGTGCAGAGTTATTTCAGCCACAGAATACTGGTATATGACACCACGGAGGGTAGAAAAACCTACAATATAACAGGAGGAGTTCCTCAAGGATCTATCTTGGGGCCACTGCTATGGAACATCATGTACGATGGAGTTTTTAGGATAAACGTGCCGCCTAATACTCAAATTATAGGCTATGCGGACGACATCGCTGTTGTTATAGTCGGTAAATATATTGATGAGATCGAAAGAGAAGCCAACGCTGCTATAAGATCTGGGCAAGCGTGGCTGTCGTCGGTAGGTCTGAATCTAGCTGACCACAAAACAGAGGCTGTGCTAATAACTAGCAGGAAACATTTAGAAAAAGCTACTATAACGGTGGGAGAGCTTCATATTGAAACGGTCTCCTTTCTTAAATATTTAGGTATAATAGTGGACACTAGACTGTCCTTTAAAAATCACTTAGAGCATATTAGGAATAAGGCCAGCACAGCCTGTGCCGCTCTATCGCGTATTATGCCAAATACGAAGGGACCGAAGTACCCTCAGCGACGTGTCTTAATGGAGGTAGTAAAAAGCACGCTGCTGTATGGGGCTTCAAGCTGGGCCGACGCTATGAAGCATAAGTCTTACCGGAAATTAATAGAACCGGTGTATAGACTCGCTGCTTTACGTGTTTGTAGCGCTTTTCGCACCGTCTCAAATGATGCAGCTTTTGTCATCGCAGGAATGACTCCAATAGACCTTCTTATCAAGGAAGAATCTATAATAGCTCACGGCGAACGTGGACACCGCGGCGATGCTCGATATATGGCTAGAGAGATCAGTATGCTTGAATGGCAAAACAGATGGTCCACTTCGAACAAAGGGCGATGGACATATATGCTCATTCCTCGCCTGGGTCCATGGACAAACAGGAAACACGGCATCTTTAATGAGCGTAGAGAAGCTGAAAATGGTATTGATGCTGCAATAACCGTTGCCACCGTCATCGATGTTATGTTGGAGTCCCCAACAAACTGGGATAAAATTAGTAGTTACGCCTCAAAGGTTGTTTGCAAGCTAAGAGCAGCTGAAAGAGAGCGCAGAACAGCTAATAGTGAAATACGCAGTGGATAATTGCGGTGTTTTGCCTTCCCTGTTTATTTCGTTAGTTAGGATCGTCATTACATCAGACCATAGGACTCGCTTTTTAAGGGTAGTCTCTTGAGGTTTGGAGTGTTACCATGCATTTGCGAAAACCTCCTTCTTATAGGATTGTTTTTACGTCGTCTAGTGTTAGGTCGTGTCAACGGCATTCCCCCCTGTGATGGAATACCTCACGGTAGTACCGCAGGGAAAAGGGAATTGACGCAAAGGTGGTTTTAGCGGGTTAAAGTCCCGCACGTCCGGCTTTAGATGCGTTCCACCTACTGCAAAAAAAAAAAAAACACACACACACACATACGCACGTACACAGCCACAATTGAAAAACGAAAAAAAAAGGATAGATAATCTGTTAAAAGATTTATAATATGAAGTAATCAGTATTTGAAATCGTTCTGTTACGGGGCATAAAAGCACGCACACACGTATGCACTATATACATATTTATTTTCATACTTTTTTAATTCAACGTGCACGTGTGCATTGCAACTCTACGCCGTACAAACTCATGTGTACACAACTCGTCGTGAGTTCGTATCTCATGTTCTTGATAAGATTATTTGAACTTGTTCTTGTTCTGTTGTTTTGCTTCTCTCAAGTTCATGTTTGTTCTCAGAATCAATGCAATGGCGATGCTTATGGTAGTTTTTGTCAGTGATTTATATATAAGCCATGTCGGTCGCATTTCTGTACCGAGAGTGTTCTTGGTATATCTGATTTTTTTCTTTTTCTTTTTTTAATTTTGTCTTTAACAAACTTTAACAGTAGAAATAGTATTTTTTACGTAAGTTATTTGCACCCATATGTACGATCCGTGGCACAGTTGAGACTACTGCAACAGTTGCAATCTCAAGTAAAGTATTTATACTTTATGCTATACGTACGCAATGTGTATTTGCAGCGAAAAGTAATTACCTAACCGAGCCTTTTCGTTCAATGATTATATTCCATTTTTGGAGATTAATAGAGTCTGCCGTTTGGGTGCATGTTTAAATTCCGTTTGACAATGAATACCAGCAAGTAAGTCCGCTAAACTGTTATTATTGTTACTTAAGTAAGCACATTATCATACATGGGATTTAGGTCGAATGTGCGATACTCTGTGGAGGCAAAAAAAAAAGAAAAACAGATATTAAAACACAATCGGCAGTATTCTAAGAATGCGCAGAAATGCGTTGGATAGATGGACACACATTTCTACCTACATCGATAGCTCCGGGTGCTGCCTCTGAGACAGACGCTTACCTAAACGAGTTGTAATGAATGACAACATTAGCTTACCACCATTGTTATAGTTAATGGTGTGATAAATAAATAGCAACAGTGGCTGTAGGGAGCAATTACACTAGACACTATATGTTATTTATTGGTATGTGGGCTATTGTGAGCCAGCACGCGACCGCATAATAATAAAAACAACAGAATAACAATGAGAAGAGTTGCTTGTGTGTTCAAGCTAAGAATTTGTTTAATCGAGCAGAATTGTGAATGTAAATATCTGCGTCCGGTTGTACTGCATTCATGTTCTCACCGTTTCATTCAAACAATAATACACGTACATGTACATTACTCTGCTAATACTAATGCTAATGTGGACTAAACGTAGTAGTACATAAAACAGTTCACATTGTACGCGAATTGGCATTTACTGCACTTTGTTTGATTAAGGGTCGAATTCGCATACATACACTCACGGGTACGTACGCATAAGTGTTGGAAAACACAATATTAAGTAAAACCGGAAATAAAAGATAGACAAAGTCAACAGACGTTCAGTTGAGTCCTTCACACCCGGCCCGATATAAGTTTTCGTTAACTATTCACATATTCGCCAACTCATTCACGGTGTACCCTTACAAGAATGCATCAGTGGATTGTGTGCGCACGAGTGTCTGCATGAATCCATATGAGAGTTTTAAGGCTGCTTTCGAGAGGCAAGAAACAAATAACACTTCAATAAAGCAGCGATTTTACTTCAAACCGCCATTTACCACATGTATGGGTGTGTGTATAAGTATGCTCATGCACTCAACAATATGTTAATTTTAGTTATCTTTTTACAAACCCCTACCATGTCTTTCAAAGTCGTTTATGTCTTAGGATATAACAGCAGTATGAGTTCGTATCCCGAGGGTTATCAAGAGAGAAGTGGTAGATCTTAAAAGTCAGAGATGGTATTACCAAAAAGAGCAAATCGGAGATGCGATCACACAGAGAAATTGCTAAGTAAAATTATTATTGCGCTCTATCACTACCCCCTTTACAAAACAGTTTGACTGAACGGGACTTATCAAACGACTAGAAAGGTTTGAAAAAATTCTCTAAGACGCTAATGATGCAGCACTCTGAGAAGTAAGTGATTCAAAGATATGTGTACGCATGAAAAGGGGAGTACTGTCGGTACCAACGTAATGGAATACAAGTAAAGGAACTAAATTTGGCTTAAGCAAAAACTTTAAAACTCAACACATCTATATACAAAAAGGGGGCGTGGCAGGTACGTGATTACGCGCTCTATCTTCACTACACTATCAGCTTTAAAGTCGCGTTTTACGCTGAGTATATTTTTTTTGTAAATTGTAGGCGTGTATGTTATTTGTGTATGTGCCCACGCCCATTTTACCATATCGGTGAATGCGGTAATAATATGTTATGTTTACCAAATTTCAACTTAATAGCTAAATTTTTTTTGCTGATAAATAGATTTATGTCGATGCAGTTTTTTCTAAGTCAAAAAACTTCATTTACGATACGATCGCTATCGAACGTGGGAATTCGAACCCTCCTTTGTATTTCTATGCTATAGTTTGTTCAACAGAGGAAGGAGTGGATTTAAATCTGTTTCCGAATCTCGTAGACAAACACTCATCGGAAATTTATTGAGCAATAAGTTGTTAAACCTATACGTACAATACATAGTAATGATTGCAATTGGTCTGTTATGCAAACACACATATTTTGCGTGCATAAACTAAATTTATAAAATTTACTTCCGAAATCCTTTTTTCACACAATACCATTAACCGTATAACCGTACAACATAAACTGTACAATTTAATTTTTTTGTATTTGAAAATTCTCCTTCTTTTTCTTCTTCTCCTTCCATATGCAAACAAATACATTATTAAATAAATGATTTTTTATGGTCATAATATATACTCGTGCATGCAGCACAATGGACTCAGTGATGGTTCCTGTATTGGTTGGTGTGTACTTCAATAATTTATTATGTCAGGATACATTCCCTGTGCTTTAAGTAGCGACGGTAGGGCGGGTGGACCGTTCGATTATATATTATATTGGGATTAACCCATTGATTGCTTTGGCACACTTTCTCACCATATAAATTTTTCACTTATACGAGTAATATTATAGGTACACACATGAGTATTTGTATGTCTGCATGAGTTTTCCATTTTCTTTCTTATTTGTTTGCGTTTTTATACCCATCATCATTATGGTTATGGCGGTATATTGTTTTTGTTCGGACGTTTGTAAGTACCAGAAGCGGGCGAGCCACACCCCCAAAAGTATATATAATCTTGATCAATAGAATCAAAAGCAAAGGTGATTTTGCCCATCTGTCCGTTCGTGTGTCCGTGCGAATTATACACTTTTTTGTTGGAACTTCACAGTTGCAAAAATTGAGATATCGCACTGATATTTAGTACTTTCTACGGTTCCCTATTGCAATCGTCAAAATTGTGCAAACGATACGTCCACAGAGGCGCCTTAAACCTTGCACACGGAGTTTTCAGCACTGTCACGGTCCCAATTTTTAAGATATCGAGCTGAAGTTTGCTACACATATTTTTCATCAATGTTAAAAGTATCCAGTTGAAAATGGGCGAAATCAGTCCACTGACGGGCCCACAACTTTAAAAAGTTCTACTTGCTAAACTAGGCTATATATTCCGATTCCAGTATAGTTAAATAGGATTTCAAAAAACTAAATCTGCAATTTTGCATGTTTCTTTTAAAATTTCACATTTGTCCTTTATTACAGACAAACCATAAGAGATACAAAAACAAAATTTTAATTATTAATTATTGTATTTATATATTGAGAAAAGTCAAATTAACCACGCTCACCTAAACGTGAACTTATCATAGATGTTAGTTGTCTTAGAGGTTTATTTAGAATATTTCACGTAGGTTGGAACAAACTTTTAAAAATGGGCTTGACCGCTCATTGTACGCGTCCACAGTATATGCATTTCCTAACTATGTGGAAGAATATTATGATGATGTTGGTATCCTAGATTTGGCACACGCCTAATATGTATAATCCCGTTTTACTTATTTTTGCTTATGTTTTTTTTTTGCCATTTTTTAATATCATCATAAATTTTATGGTTCTGCCTTTTACGTATGCTGTATGTAGGTATATGTATGTAGGTATAAACCATATATAAATATATTAGTCTGCTATGAATCTTTGTGTGAACTTTTCTTCAATGCAGATATTCGTTAACATTTATATAAATGTTGTAAATAAAATTTATTGTTGTACTTCCGACTATGTGAACGGGCATTTGTTTGCATACGTTTGTTTGTTTGTATGCACAGTTGTTTATGCATACAACATAACATATATGTATATACGAACAGTAATACGGATAATGTCATTTCGATGAAAATATTATATTATAGGGAGAGAGTATATACGTTTTCACTTATACAATATATAAACAAAATACCACGCAATTGCATACACATATATAATGCAATAATACTCAATATTTCTATACTCACCACCTTTGTCAAAACATTCGCAACATACACAGACACATACACGCACTCACTTATTGTTTATTATTGTACATTCTGAGTCAGTGTCAAGTTATGAATCGATTTAAGAACATTTGTAGGTCTGTCTGTAATAATTAAGATATCAATTTCGATTTCATTAGGTATCGACTTAGTATACTGGTAGCATAGAGTCCAATCGGTCATATAACAAGTTGTTCATATAACGAAAACTGAAAGATAAGTCACCTCATTACTCATAAAATATAAAGGACACAAATTTGAGAATTCACACATGTACTGCTTGGAGGGTTCTTAAGATTTGGCCTAAGCCAAATGTAGCTTTTTTACTTGCTTTTCCTTTCAAAAACACGGTTACACACGGATAACATTTACACACATAAGATATAAAGTCTCCATGTTATGCATTAATTGCTTTGTCTCAGAGTCAAGGTATATAATTTATCATTTGTTTTAATGAAATATGAACTTTAGTAAAAACAATCTTACTTTATAGAAAAAGTCATATTCTGTAAGAAGCATTACTTTGCATTATATAAAAAGTATATACTTTATCTATTAAAATCTCTTCAGCTTATGTATTTAGCTACAATTTGTAAATATCTCTATAGCAGAAAGGGGGTTGAAAAGGCAGCGGTCGTGTTGTTATTGCGTAATGATGACAGGCCGACATCAACCTGTGTACCTACGAATACAGTGCGATGTATACCTATGAAGACATGAAACAGTGCACGAGCGACTGGAGCAAATGTCGGAGATACTGGAAAAACTAGACCAAAGTCCTTCGAAATAGAAGTTACCTCACCCCCCACGACAAACACGATGAACCATTCATCGGGTACACTGAATGTAGTTGATCAATGTTCCTCGGCAAAATGATGAGCAACCCTTAGCCTGTGACTATATGGGGCAAGACTTTGAGCTTCTCAGTTACAGCCTTTTAACAATGGTGTCTGTGCTGCCGTGACAGGTGCACACGATCTTATTTACGTTTTTTTCATATAAAGCAACTGAGAATTCTCATCATATAAAAAATGAACAAGTCGAGAAATAAAGACATTTCAAAAATCGGTGTGGTGTCGAATTGACAAAAAGTAACGAATTCATTTCGGATAGTGTTTCGAGAAATTCGATGTTATAATTGTTACATTGATAATTTTGTTTTCCTTTATATAATATATAATATAACCTTATCTTGTATGTATTTATGTGGATTTTCCTGGTACAGAGGTTATAAACCCAATAAGGAATGTACAATTTTCTTCTATTCGTTATTCATTATCTCTCATTTATACGGATATGTTATCTTGTTTCCCTTACTCTACTACATAAATAAACTTAAGCACAATATTTTGTCTACTTGGAATTTCTTCGTTTTATTCATACGAAACTTTTTCCTCGGGCGGTGGAGGAAAAAAGTGAGAGTTTTTTCAGCTGAAATTTAAACTCAGTGAAATTCATTTACAAAAAACACTCAGAAAAAAATTTAGAGGTCCTTAGGTGCTTCTCCAATTGATGGATTCAGTTACTTGGGGGGCCCTAACTGGTAAATATTTTGAGGCCCATCAACTAAAGAATATATTTTATGTAACAGATTGTTTACAACTTCGGTTAGGTCACGTACCGTTAAACCCATCACTTGCCACTTACCCTTACTTGGGTACTTACGGTACCCAAGATTTAACCTGAGGTAAATATAGTGGCATTATTTGTTATTGTTGTTCTTCCTAATGAAAAAATGGCAGACGTATAAGTGCTTAAACTATTCATTACTTACAATATATCAATAGAGAATTAAACACTGAGAGTGTGAGTGTCTGCATGTGCATTAATTACAAACTAATGAGTGGAATAGTGAAGAGACAATTTCTTTAATGTTTAGTCGTAAGGTTTTGCATTGCATGTAAATGTTGTGAATTGTAGAAAACAAACAGACAACAGACAACAAACAACAGACAAAAAGCTACTTCGCAACTCGATTAATTGTGCTGTTAAAAGTAGTGAAATGTGAGTCACGATTGCCTGCGCCTGCTGCACAAGAATACATTGAACATTTACACGCTACATTTTTTGTTCTCAACACGTTGATCGAAGATAATTCGGGTGGAAATGTGTTGAGTGACAACTTTGGGGAACACGTGAAAAAAATGGATGAATGTAAAACGAGGAAGAAGAAAACTAATGAAAAGAAGCCATGTAGCTGTTATTGTGGTGGATAGGAAGGACTATAAAGGAGCACAAAAGCAGAATGAAGGCTAAGTAACGACATTAACAAGGTCTTTGAGCCGCTTAACTATTCAGTGAGAATGCTTTGTCTGGGAATTAGATTTAAGGTTTAATTGTACTAAACCACAAAAGGTCTTTTGTCTAAACGTGAAATCCAATAATAACAGAATGCAGACGAGTACAAATTTATTTATATAGGTACTCATGTTGTACAATATATGTATATATGCCGGATCCCCAACATGAAATACCATCTGTGAAGAATTTTGGTAATCTAATATTTTAACCACAGCATATATTGTATGTTAGATGGTAGATGGTAGATAATGGCTTCTGACAATTTATTGCATAAATTCGATATAGATGGGTACAGCAGCAGTGGGCACTCTCTCATACAAACAGCTGCACTACACTCATATGTGTATGGTGTAGTTTGTACAGCATTGCTGTTATGCTGCATACTAAATAATACTGAAAATTGTATTCAAGAGTGAAACGAACATGATGCTGAGATCATCTTTCGAAGTAGATGAATTACCGGGAACAACTTATCACCGTAATCTGTAGAGGCAGAAAAAACTCTCGCACTACTCGCACCTAGCTGCCGTATCGCAAATACTCTTTTGCTATGAAGGCCTCAGACTCATTTAAATACTTTGATGATTACAAGCATGTATATATATTTTACTTGAAATTATGTAAATTTCACTTCATACAAAAAGTATGATACGTTGTGATACGACATGTACCCTAAGTGTGGGTATACATATTTTAGTTGTGTACGTACATATACAATGCAGAAAAAACCTTATGATAAATTACAAAATGTGTGCAGTAAATGAAAAACAAACCAGTGCACATATGTACAAGTTCATATACACCAGCTCACACGCTGAAGTGTTTAGAAATGAAACACAAACAAAAACAAACAAGAAAACTAAGTTTGCCCCTTAGGCCAAATCTTAAATACCCTCCACACGTCCAAACTGTGGGTGCGGCAGACACATTATGACGCCCTCTAATAGGGTTTAGAAGTATTACGTATCAACTTGCACGTGAAGTGTTACCCTGAATATGTTTTTTTTGTAAATTGCGGGCGTATCTGTTATATCACCACGCCTATTTTGGGCACTTTTATGATTGAGACAATAGTACCAAATTTGAACTTAATAGCTCAATTTTTGTGGCATATAAATAGATTTTTTTCGATTTTGGGCGTGACACTTGACCGATTTTTTCCATATTTAATATGGATATGCGTGCAATGTCTGTACAAAAGTCAACCTAATATCTCAAAATTTACGATAATGAAAATGGCAACAACAGAAAGATACATATGTCAGCACCGACTGAGTTTTTGATGCTGATTGACAAAAATCTATCTATCTACCAAAAAAAATTGAGCTTTGAACTTGAAATTTAGTATTCGTATTTATAATTAACGCATCCATCAATGTGCCAAAAATGGGCATGGTCGGAGAGCATACACGCCCACAATTTACAAAAACAAACGTCTTCAGCGTAATACTCCACTTGCAAGTTGACACGTAATACATACACTATTAGAGGGCGTAATAATGTGTTTGCCAAATCCATTATTTGTGTGTAGATGTGGAGGGTATTTAAGATTTGGCCTAAGCAAAAATTTAGTTTTCTTAATTGTTATACCCTCCACCTCAGTGATGAGGGTATACTAAGTTTGTTCTTCCGTTTGCAACACCCAGAAGGAAGCGTCAGAGACCCTACAAAGTATATATATTCTTGATCAGCGTCAAAAACTGAGTCGATTTAGACATGTATGTCCGTGTGTCCGTCTGTTGTTGGCACTCTCACGGGCGTAAATTTTGAGATATTGAGCTGAAATTTTGTACAGGCACTTTTAGTTTTTGCACGCAGATCGCTATTTAAAATGGGCAAAATCGGTCAAGAGCCACGCCCACAATCGATAAAAATCTATTTATCTACCACAAAATATGAGCTACAAACTTGAAATTTGGTATGTATATCTATGAATATTATCTTCATCGATATGCCAAAAATGGGCGTACTCGGATGACAGATACGCTCACAATTTTAAAAAAACCATATTTAACGTAAAAGTAGACTTACATGCTAAGACATACACTATTAGAGGGCGCAATATATATATATATATATTTGCCACGCCCTTTCGTGTAGAGGTGGAGGGTATTTAAGATTTGGTCTAAGCCAAATTTAGTTTTCTTACTTGTTTTTATATAAAAGAAGTATATTTTGACTTAGAGTGAGGGTATGTTTATTGATTGGCTTTTTATAACAATTCGAGTGACTTTTTTCATTATAATAACGTAAAAACAAAGAATAAATAGAGATGAGTATGTACCATTATCAAGTATATGTGTGGGTATCAAGCAATGAATTCTAATTCCCAAATTTGATTGCATCCTATCCTTACGGATATAATGCGTAAAAAATCAAACAATTTTTTTTCGTTATCCTTAAAAGCACCCGCTCTTAATTAATTTTGGTCCTTGATTTCTAATCGGAACTTATTTTTTTCCGGGGACCCGACATTTTTGAGATAATTGACCATGTCGGGATAATCCCCCTTTGATAAAAAATAAGAAAAAATAATATTGATGTTAACGTGTATATTCTGGTTCGAAATCTACATGTATGCTTGTATTTTTTTATCTTGAACATAAAACATGCGTTCTCTTAATCTTTGTCTAATAAAAAAGCGTATCTTCAGTAATGGGTTTACTTTTTAAATGTAAATCAAAGTATCTGTACCATGCTTGTACCATACTTGTATAAAAATGTTGTAAGAGGAGATATAATACGCGGAAAGGAAGACAAAACAATGCTTGTTCTATTTTGGATTGGATTTTTGTGGTATTTTGCAACTGTGCATTACCTATCCAACAACAACAATCAGATTTATATAATTGCTTCAGATTCATTGCATCATTTTCAAGAAATAAACAAATGTCCTTTAAAAGAATACTAAAATTACATTTTGGGCATCTCTCTATCTTATTATTGTAATAAACAAATCAGAATCAATTTGGATTCTAGAAAAATATATTAAGAGAGGACTAATCTAATGAAGGGGACCATGTACATATATGTAAAAGTGATCTGTTTACAGCTAGGTGGTAAAACTTTGACGGACCGACGCAACTAAACAAGTGGTGCTAGGTGTAACCAGGATGTATATATTGTTAAAGTTATGGCAATTGTAAAACCTTTAACTGTCGCGTGTGTCTGTATGAATTTATTATTTGAAAAATGTACGTTCATTTATTGTGCACATTTACATGGAAACATTTGTGAAGTTTATGAATTTTAGTACACACATACAAATGTATGCATTATATTGTATGTTCCTGCAAGCTCACACTCACACACGTTTAATACTTACATATGTATTACATCGATTCAACTCGGTTCTGTACGAATGACAAATGATTTGATAAATTCAACAGATAAAATAAATTACAACAGTTAACTATAAAACTGTGACACAGTTCGTTCGTTTCTTTGTGCGTACTCATGTAGTCACGGGTGCTATAGTGATTGCCTAGAAAAAATTGCACTCATTCTATCCTACAAATATTTGGCGTTGGTTAGCGGTTGCGATTTGTAAACTCTGAGTAATTTTGTCAAATTGACAATTTGCTGAAAACTGCTATCGCACAATTTGTAACTGATGCGAATTCGATAAATGGCTTTAATTAAGTATTTTTTTTTTTTGTTAAAACACAAATTGTTTTGCATTGATTTTAGGATCGTAGTGTATGTAACCGTACGGATTATCTACGTAGTACGTTACATGGCATTTATTGAATTGACAATTTTTTCAAGTTGTTTACGTGCAGTAATGGAACATATACCATATGTTGTATGTGGAATACATAGCCAGAGGAGCACTTGTCTACTTGTGTACTTGTGCGAGTGGATTTATAAGACAGAGATTTCGTTTTCTTTCTTAATGATTTATTACAACTGCAATATTTTGTACAATATAAAGGAGAGTAAAGGACGAAGAGATTATGTCGGACGGACACAGTTTGTATGTAACTATATTGCAGTTGTAACAGCCAAAGCATAGGTGGCAGGGCGATGGATTATGACCATCATCAATTACGAAGGCAGACAAAATCTGCGAGTAATACTGTAAACAGGACAAGATTAATGATTTGTCAACTTGAACAATAAATGGACACCTGCAACATGTCGATTTACCAATGATACCAACTACACAAACGATTCCTTCCCTCTCCAATTCAATTCCTTTGGTTCATTTAAACAATGTGTTAGCGATTCTAGCATTTTCTAACATTTGCTAGCTATTAATGGAGGAGATTGGAAATAATTGAATATCACACAAGAACACTCCCTTCACTACAGTGCAGAGGCTATGTCTTATCATTTGCAACGCCTAAAAGTAGGACCCACTCTACATTCGCACTATCATTGCAGAAAATTGAGGCGATTTATTCAGTTGTCTGCAGATGGAATGTAGTGCAAAGATAGTTTAAAGAGTTCTACTTGTACACCTTAATAGATGCTATAAAATATGGGCGTGGTTTAAATGCAAAAACAACGCTTTTATACCCACCCAAAAATATGAAGGAACTTAGTAAAGTTTGTGATACCATGTGCAACTACCACAAGAAGGCTTCAGAGCTCCACACAATAGCATCATTATTAACATCAAAATCTGTCAAAAGCCACGATTAAAATCCGTAAAAATATATCTATAAACATCAAAAGTTGAGTCATGAAGTTGAAGTTATCCATTTATTTTGAAAAAATGTTTTTTCAAAATAAATTTTGATATTTTAAAAAAATAAATGGATAAACTTGCTGAGAAGATTCCACATACTTTTGAGTCAGCACCAAGATTTGATCCAATCTGGTCATGTTCTTCCTTATGTCGGTATGTCGAAATGTTCTGTTCATCACGATCGCATAAATTGAGAGACTCAGCTAATTTGTACAGACGTTCCCCGTTTCTGCACGCAGGTCTTTCTTTTACTTGAATTTCTACTTATAACAAATAATGCAATGCATTAGAACAAGTTTCAACTAGCGGAAAATGACCGTAACCAATACATTATATTTTACTTTTGTTATTTATGTTCTTGGCTTGGCTTTTGATTACATGTACACGTACAATAAAAAAATAACACCAACAATCGCATCAGCAATAACAACATTATTCATTTTTCTGCCGATGACAACTAAAATTCAACTTTGCAATCCCATAATTGGTTTCATTTGTACGGTACACCTTCCATTTCCGTGGAGGTTCTACTAAGATTTTTACTCTGTTTGCAATATCGAGAAGGAGGCGTGAAAGACGCTTCAAAGTATTACATATATATACTCCTGATCAGCATCATAAACTGAGTCAATCTAGACATGTATGCCAGTATGTTTGGGTTATTGAGGTGTATTTTTGTATGAACATTTCTATTAACTGTATGAAGATTCTCGAAATCGGTTTAGAGCTACGCCCATAGTCGAAAAAAATTTACCTACACACACGTATATATATAATATTATTTACACTTATAATCGAATGACAGACACGTCTGCAATTTACAAAAAACTTCTAGTGGTGTAGAATATGACTTATAATAATATACATTCACTGTTAGAATGCGTAATTTTTGTATTTGCCACACCTTGTATAATAAGGTGGAGGGTATTTAAGGTTAATCCAAAGCTGACCATAGTTTTCTTTCTTGTCATGATTACAGTAGGCGGCCCTATAGCGGGGGTTCATATATAATAGATTCATTTAACACGGCGGAAATATTGTGATCGTATTCGTATAACAGGATAAAAGGAAGAATGCCAAAGTACACATTTATTATTCAACGGCCATAAAAAGCCTGATTATTCCCGAAAGTTATCTTAAATATTAATAAGTGAGTTATCGCTTTGGGTTGTGAGCTGTTCCCGTTTTTGACTTGACGTACAACACGGATTCATATAACACGAAACATTTGTACCGCATTATAGGGCGATATACTGTTATCGATGATACAACTAAAATGGAACGATTTCAGAAAATGCGAAAATTATTTTTATTTATTCCGTGAAATAAGTTGAATGGTGTTTGAGAGAGAATGCCATAAAAGTGTATTATTGTATTTAGCACGATGAGGACGTGCTAACTGTTTGATACCGCATGTTATGCGAACAAAACTTGACACGTACATATGTCAGATTCCCTAATAATGTATGCACGTTTTTCATTTGTTGCAAGTCTGTTGTTTTAACAGCTTACCAAGCAACAAATGAATTATTTAGGCGCAGTGGATTTATTTAGAGTTTTACATTCTGAAAAAATGAAATTTAGACATTTAGCTGATATTAAATGATCTCTCGGTGACCCCTCTTTGGCATACAAATCCTAATGGTGTTTGAAAATGTTACACCGTCACAACATAAAACGCACATGGCACTTACGGTGTACGATTGGTTTTTGCTTGCAGGTATTTATTCAACAGAGCTAAATTTACAATAATTTAAAGTACAACATTCTGCAAACGCACGTGTACGTGTAATATATGTTTATATATCAATAACTATGCATGTATGCACAATATATGGATAAGGTAATAAATTGCTGAAAGATTCGGACAAAATCGAAGGATTCGATTCGTTTAAATGTAATTTGTAAACCACACCACTTGTTAGTGATTGAAATATTAGCCATGTCCTTTTTCAAGTTGATTCGACTAATGCGTAGGTATACGAATGCTAATGAGTTTAATGTATGCACGTAATTATAATATATGGAGCGTGTTGAGTACTAACAGATATCTTTGGCTCCGTAATACATTGCAAGTTGTATATCAAGTGAAAATACACTTTTTATACCCTCCACATAAGATGGGTGTTTATTAAGTTTGTCATTCCGTTTGCAACACCCAGCAAATTATATATATTCTTGATCATAAAATGGGAAAAATCGATCCAGACCCACGTCTACAATCGACAAAGAGTTATTTGTCTGCCACAAAAATTGAGATATTACGTTAAAATTTAGTATACATATTTATAATTATCCTATTCATCGATGTGTGAAAATGGGCGTGCACGGGTAAAATACATGGCAAAATTTACAAAAAACCATACTCAGCGTGCAATTCGACTTGCAAGCTAATACGTAATACGTACGTATATGAGGGTGCAATCATATACCAGCCGCTTCCACCGTTTGTATGTAAATGTGGAGGGTATTTAAGATTTGGTCTAAGCCCATTTTAGTTTTCTTACTTGTTATAAAAAACATGTAAAGACAGCTACCACACATACACGTGTGTATGGTTATAAAGTTTTAATCCGATTAGAGTCCATATTGCAAAGCATTAAATACTGCTTAGAAGCACTTCATAATGTACCGCACCCACACACACGCGCACATGTATATATACATATGTATACACACAATTTTATTTACAACACACGCCTTAAATGCGAGCCATCATTATCACTACAGGTGATAAAATCCTTACATATATACACGTTACACATAGTTCTCTACTGTCAATTTGTTGGTGTAGATGTGCGCTTTAAAATTGAACGCCATTTTGCATAAGCAACCAAAGGATGTGGGTTGTGATGTTGTATTAAATACTATATTATTCGCTTAACATGCGCTTTTCATGTCGCTAGTATCGCATTATTTAGCTTTTATGATTATACACACACACGCGTTCTCCCATTAATAATAATCAGATGTGATGACAATAATTTCTACGCACTTGTATAATACAATTTGAAGTTATACAAGAGAATATTTTTATTACATTTATTATAATATGGACTATCAGTCATGGTATGAGATTTTATGTTACTTTGTCTAAACGCTAAAGGAGGAGGCGTTGAACAAAGTATATATTCTCAAACAAGAATTGAATACAAGTAGCATTAAAAACTGAGTTGATCTAGACATGTATGTCCTTGTGTCCGTGTGCCTATCTGTTTTTGGCATTCTCAACTCGACTTGCAAGCTGATATGTGATACATAGACTGTTTAAATAAATGTGAAGTGCAGTGTATCTTATTTATTTAACGTTTTTCTTATATCATTACATATATGCAATATAAATCCTACTTAATAAGATTCACATTGAATTTCGATACAGCATAAAATTCTAGACATTCTTTAGCCAAAAAGTGTCCACATTGGACTCTTTTACTCATTGTAAAAAAACCACACTAAGCATTCAGTTAGTGCATTTAGAACATCTATGAAGAACTTCTCCGTTTTGTTTTTGTTACATTCAATTTTTTATTATTACGTTCATATAATAAAGAGAGTTTCTCGAAATCCACGCTGACGAACTTTTCTAGATTTTCTATAGAAACTTAACGAATTCACAATCATGTTTATTATCATGTTCATAATATGCTGTCAATCTTTATTGATTTCTTCTTCCTCAATCGAAATGGGATTACAGGCACAGACACATGCAATGCATATGTGTTCGTGCGTTTGTGTGTGTTTAAAAGGAAAGAATCACTTCATGTACATAATACTAATAGGAGTGAGTGAGTGAGAAAGACAGTTTGTTGCATGCACTAGCAGAGCGGAGAAATGAATAGAGAGAACGTAAGTAAAATTGACCAAATTAAATTTGTCTAAATCCAATAAGCAGCTGCAAACTAAAATAAATACAAACAAGTAAGAAAACTAAATTTGGCTTAGACCAAATCTTAAATACCCTCCACCTCTACACGAAAGGGCGTGGCAAATATATATATATATATTGCGCCCTCTAATAGTGTACGTATTACGTATCAGCATGCAAGTCTACTTTTACGTTAAATATGGTTTTTTAAAAATTGTGGGCGTGTCTGTTATCCGACCACGCCCATTTTTGGTACGTCAGTCAATTATATAACTATGTATACGCGTACCAAATTTCAAGTTCCTAGGTCAGCTTATTTGGCAGATATATAGATTTATGTCGATTGTGGGCGTGTCTAAAATTCGACCACGCCCATTTTTAACACATCAGTAGGTGGGATAAATATGTATACGCGTACCAAACTTCAAGTTTATAGCTCAATTGTGGCAGATAAATAGATTTTTGTCGATTGCGGTCGTGGCTCTTAACCGATTTTGCCCATTTTAAATAGCGATCTGCGTGCAAAAACTAAAAGTGCCTGTACAAAATTTCAGCTCAATATCTCAAAGTTTACGCCTGTGAGAGTGCCAACAACAGACGGACACACGGACACACGGACATACATGTCTAAATCGACTCAATTTTTGACGCTGATCAAGAATATATATACTTTGTAGGGTCTCTGATGCCTCCTTCTGGGTGTTGCAAACGGAAGAATAAACTTAGTATACCCTCATCACTGAGGTGGAGGGTATAACAAATGCAAACAATTCAATCGAGTATAATAAGAACAAGAGCAGCAGCAACGCTTCCTGCTAGTGCACACACACATCTATACATATATCTTTTGATAAAAAATTAAGATGGATACGTTTAGTGTTGTAATTATAAACACATCTACCATGTATGTACGTACATATGTCCGTAAAAGACGGAAATATTATTAAGCCTAACAAAGGTTCATTTATTTGATGCTGACATTTTTTTAAAAAATACTCATACACACGTGCACGTGCATGTACTTTTATGGCATACATTGTACATTGTATCCTAAAAGTCAGTCCGCACAGTGTCTCACTGGCCGTTTATTAAGTGAAGATGTAGAAGAAAGAAGATTATTTCGTAATTAAATAAAGAGACAAAAGAAGTATTTGATTGAACCGAAAGCAAATTAATTTTACTCAAAATGAAATAAAAATTGTGTTCAAAGTAGATGCCGTTGATTTTTATTCTGTGAGATTTGGAAAGATGACGAATTAGACTTAGAAACTTAGGATTGGAGTATACCAAGTATGTTATTCCATTTGCAACACCCAAATCTTGACGCCAGAGATTCCTTAGACTTCTAAGCTTCTAGCTTTTAAGTGTGGATCGATCTGTTTTTCTGCTTCTCTCTGTTTCTATGCACCCAATGAATAATTAAACTAAACCTTACAGGTGTGGTGTAGGTGTGGCAGGTAAGCATGTTCGTCTATCCATCTGTCCGTCCATGTGGTTCTTGCAATCAACCTCTATGTCACAATTTTCGATAATTACATAATTACGATACATGGATATCTTCTGGACCAGGGACGATCACTATTAAAAGTGGACCTGATCGGTTCATTTTTTTGACCCCTCATCATATAAAGCAATTCTTAATTTTTGGGGAAGTATAGTTAATTAGCTTATTAATGGACTGTTCTAAATTTGGGAGTGGCGGGATAACAAACACGCTTACAATTTACAAAAAACGTAAACGACTTAATAGGTGTTACGTAATATTGGAGAACATAATCATATACCGACCACGCCTACCATTGTACACGTGGAGGATATTTAAGATTTAGTTTTCTTACTTGTATTTATCATTATTTGTTTTCTGTCTGTGGTTGTAACTGGTGAAGTTATCGACAAAATATTATGAACTTTTGAGAAGTTCAGTCTTCATTACTGATTGGTAAACTGGTACCTTAGTATGTACAGTGGCTCACAGCTTATTTGGTACACTACCCTTTATAGAAATAAAACCACTGTAGCTTCTAAACTATTAAAGCTATCAACTTTGATGCTATCAAATTTGAATGCCAAGTTATTGTTGTATGTTTAACGAACAAAAAAAATTTCAAAAGAATATTTTTAACTGTCTAATAATAAGAACTTTGTTATAACACATCAAAAATACGTGTCACAGCGTGTACCAAATAAGCTGTGAGGCACTTGTGAGGACGCATGGCCCTCACGAAATGAATGAGTGGTCATCTATGATATAAGTAATGTAAAAATGAACGGTATTATTCTTTTCAATATTTTGTTGTT
This sequence comes from Ornithomya chloropus, assembly GCA_963971445.1. Lineage (NCBI taxonomy): Eukaryota > Metazoa > Arthropoda > Insecta > Diptera > Hippoboscidae > Ornithomya > Ornithomya chloropus. Next base: position 25,002,438 of record OZ020530.1, on the reverse strand, counting down.
CTTTTTATAATGAATTTAGATTTTGTATTAACTTTTGTTTTATTAATATGCACACGAGGATAGCGGTACTGACATTCCAAACGGTGTTAGTATTGCGCAGTAGGAAATATTTAGTGATTTAAGTAGCTTAAGTAGTATTGTAATTAAGAGAGTAAGTTAAGAGCATGAGTTAGGCTCGTGGTGAAATGCAAACAACAACGCAAACACTCTCACGTAGTATTTAACGAAAGAATAGCTATATAAGCAAACATAAAGCTAAGAAAGACTCATTTGCTGTTTTGATAGGAGAATAAAGAGTGCCCGTAGGCCGCGGTAGCAGCCGTGGGACCCCTTTGCTCTCCACGCTATGGTATTTAACACTGAGCACGGTATATATAGTATACAGGGAAGCCATTGCGCATGACCAATGAACGACCAGCTTGGCTGCGGTATTCGGCCGGTTGGTATTTCGTTGGTTATGGATAGGAGAATAAAGAGTGCCCATAGGCCGCGGTAGCAGCCGTGGGACCCCTTTGCTCTCCACGCTATGGGTTTTAACTGAAAACTATACATACAGGGTGTAGGGAAGAAACAAATACACCGGATCCGACAGAGAAACCGCGAGAGGTAATATAACGTGGGAACTACTAGTAAAACACAGGTACGTGGCAATGAGAAATTAGAATAACGTGGAAATTCTAGAATCATGGTTGTTTGCAGATCACCGTGTTAGCCTTTTTGCTGCACTTAGTTTTGAACATAGCAACACAGCAACATTATTGTATTGTATAAGTGAGGATAGTGTCAAGCAATAAATATAGAGTGAATTAATACTATTTAACACCCCACCCGAGTCCTTTATTCAAACAAATTTCTTGAAAAGGAGCCCCTGGGGAAAACCGACCTGCTACCTCGGCTTGGACCGGACTAACCGGAGGAAATAACCGTTTCACACTGTATATCAAAGGAGAGAGAAGAAGCTAAATGGTAAGTATTGGATACATTTAGTAAGTGTATTTATTATGATTTTATTAATACCGTCACAATATATGGCAATTTCGTATTCTTTGAATAATTCTATAAATGAACGTCTAAAGATTATGTGTAAAAGCAGCAGACAAGCAATTAGGGAATCAAATAATTATTTATTTAGCACGTTTGAGATAAAAGCAGAGTAGTAAGTACTTGTATTTGGGTACTGATTAACGATTTTGCCACCCTCCATTAATCTCAGTGTTGCTGAATAACCGTCACCACCATCAGCACTTCCATCAACTACAGAGCCACTGTCATCGTTATGTTGTTGTTATTTTTATGAATCTAAAAGGCATCATTTCCTAAGGGGGATGATTACATCCGTACATATTGTACAACAAAGCGAGCAGCAGAATAATTTTTATAGACTGTCTGCCATTTACAAAGAGTAATTGCGCCGCTAAACGGTTGCGCAGGCAAACATAGACGATTGTTCCAATGATTAAGAGGCGCCCATAAATAGAACTTCATAAATAATATTTTGTAATTGGTTTTGTAACTGCTGTTTGTCGCAGCATAAAATATGTTTATGCTCATCGTTAATTCCCTCCAAAATTTATTCGATTGCAAAATCGAAAAAATATATAAATAAGACGATATATGTATGTGGCTTATTCTTGTGTGCATATGTATGTTAATACCTTAACGTGCTTGGAAACACTGTACGTATAAATATTTCGGATTTGGGTGATATATTAAATTGATGAATGGAACAGATTTCTCCCAATGAAGCCGACCCTGCCGAAATACCTCATTACACATAATGCATAACTTTTAAGCATTTAATTAATTTCCTATTATTACACCAACCTGAACTACTCAAAGTCAAAAGATTCAAAAAAATCACTCACTTAATCGATGTCATCAAGACTGTCTGTCTGTCATTCTTATGTTGGAACTACCGGCGAGAAGCGTAGCTTGGTACAAAGGTTCTTCCAATAAAAAATTGCTCAAAATTTCTTACTTAATAGAAATACTACGTTCGTTTAATTTTGACTACGTGGGATCATGTTTAAAGCCTTTGCTTTATAACAACTTTTTTTCAAAATGTAATAAAAGCCTCGAGATATCTGATGTGTTAAAACCTAAGGTGGAAAATAATTCTTAACAAGAACGTAAAGTAGATTTCGTTCAAGCCAAATCTTGAAAGAAAACTGTGGACATGGCGTGCATACAATTACGCCTATTATGATACGTGTTACATTTAATTTTGACGCATATAGAGTTGTGAGAGTGCCGCTGCAGCCTTATTCTGGTCGAATCATGAACTTAGTATACTTCCTTGATTTATGATTTTATGGATGTCTTGTTTTCTTTTTGATCAAAATATATTTTATGGGATTTAGACCCTGCACCATTTGTGGCAAAGGGTATATTAAGTTTGTGCGGATGTTTGTAACGACATATGCCACACCTACCTTCAATTATACTGATCGATTCGGAATCAAAATCAATCAATTTTCACTTGTTTTTTAACCGTTATTGCTTATCTAATACAATCGTTCCTGATAGCCACTTTTAATCTCTATTTATATTGTGACACGGCTTCGCTAATTCATTTATATTTGAACGGTTCATTTGTCAAATCAAAACAAAATCGGCACTACGTTTAGTAGATGTCTTTAATTTTGTCACTTACAAAAAAATCTCATGACGAGAATAATCGTTTACAGGCCTTCTTCACTCTCTCCTCCTTTTGGGAAGCACGTGCAATAGCTAATCAGCTTGTGGAAAGGTAATTGAATGTTGCCCACAATAATAAAGAGCGCATAGTACAGAGCAATGGTATAGTGTAAGGAAAGATGGTAATCATCATTAACTGAATGCATGTGCAAACGTACAAACAAACAAAGAACAATATACTCTCAGGAAAACTGTGTCATGCCTTAAAAAACTTCATCCATGGAGATATGTTAACTTCCAATAAAAAGGAGACCTTTACTAAGAGCAGCATTAGATCGCCATACATCCATGGGAAGATGTAGGTGTGTCACGCGTGTGCCTAATATTTAAAGCTATGCATAAGTAAACGCTTCGTTTAGATGTAAATGCAAAAAAAAGAAAGGTCTTCCAAGTGAGCTGTTACTTTTGTAATTGAATCCAATTGAGAAACATTTCGCACGTTATATAAGCGGCAGAGTTCATAAATTACGGGGAAAGTTGTTTAGTACGAAAAGGTTAAAGCTGCAGTTTGAGAATGGATGGAAAACTTCTCGTACCAAGGAAGTGTCAAGCGATGAAAATTTACAGAATGCCATCTTACGATTATATCTTTGTACTAATAGAAACAATATACGTACACACGCACACACATATTCGAGTTTTGATTCTCACAATTATACACATTAGTAGACAGTCAGATTTAATGTTGTTGGTTTTAGAAGTGATTGCTATTGCCAGTAGTTGTCTGTGCTGTGAAATCTTGCTCGTATCCACATACATAGCAAACATATTCGAGTTGTTTGTGGTGACCATTTCTATTATTGTGTTTTAACATAAACTGTTGTTAACTGCCATTTATTGGAATTTAATGATTACTTCCCTCCATTAAATGCACATGCACACACACGGTCATACGTAAGTGAATGAATTCACCGGTTTCTCAATTCAGAACTATAGCCAACAATTACAGAGACTGTCACTCCGGTATTGTTGAGGGATACCAGTTGACTTCTCACACACATGTTCGTCTGTGTGAATATTCACTCACTGCGGCTGTAGTTTTTCCATTTCACATGTACGTTCACTAATAGCGAAAAAAAAGTGAAAATTTTATCAACCCTGACCATTTAATACCCTACACAAGTGAGACAATTTACCCAGTACTCAAATAATTTGCTTAAAACCAATATCGTATCATTTTGTGTTGCAACAACCTGCACAAACTTCGTATATTCTTTGGCACCAGCGATGCAAAGTATAAAATAAGTGAAAATGTTTTAGCCGGTCAAGCCCGACTATGGTGGGTATTAACCACACCACTTAGCCCCTTAAATTATGCTACAATTAGTTTGGTCTGTATACGCGAATAACTGCCATATAAGTCACTTCGTGAAAAATAATTATATGGGAGGAGGTTCTAAAAATGATCCGATCGGATCCAAATTTGATATAACTAATTATTAAACTATTTAAGTATTTTTCACCAAATTTTGTCAAAAATGATTAAGAATTTCGATATTTTACTGCATAAAGACTTTCATAATAATAGCACCTTATATGGGGAAGGGTTCTAAAAATGGTCCGATTCGACCCATTTTCAAATAGATTCTTCTTTGGGCCGATAGATGTCCTTGTACCAAATTTCATCGAAATATCTCAAAAAAAGCACGATTGAAGGTGGGTCTGTCGTTTGCCAATTGGGAGTTGCAAACATCCGCATATACTTAATATACTCTTTGCCAAATACGCAGTATAAAACGAGTATAAAAACATGGTTTCCATGCGATTGCAAATATACCATAATTACGGGAATGTTACGGTGTGTATATATGTATTGCAATTTAATGAGTGCAAATTACCAATCGACACGTACCAGTGCCAGTGGCCATCGCCAGGCGAACTTTACCGTTACGCTTATTATTGTGTGGATATTTGAACAAGTGTGGACGTTGACTGGTTGATAAAAAGGCGTGAAAAAGACCAATTGTCCGGTAACTGACATTTAGTGATTTGAAGGCCACCCATGTCTGCGGCTTTCCGCTCAGCAATTAAAGTTCATATGAAATACAGAAAGTGTTGCAACACATGTAAACGTGTGTCCCTGTCTCATGTTAAAATTTCACAAAGTGTTCCTCTAGCATTCTTATTCTATGAGCAGCTGATACTGGTCACCGTCCAAGTTCAAGTTAATTAAACTAGTGGGGGTTGCAATGTCCATTTTGATGTAAATTTCAATTTTACGTTTTTATTAAATTTTTCGTACACAGCTTTAAAGTTGGAATCAAAAAAAAACTTTACGCATTGGTGTCGTGAGGAGTGTAATAGTTTTGGATTATACTCGTAACACTAAAGACACAAACACCTGCACCTACATACGTGTATAGATATGTATATATGGATCGTAATTATGTGAGTATTTTTTGTGGTGTCTTTTAATTATCACAATTTATTATCTCATTCATTTACACAAAAGAAAAACCATACTGTATTTTATTCGTAAGAAAAGATGGGGACTGGGACATAGTTACGAGTGCAACAGATTCTGCTCGTCAGTTGGCTTTAACATCATTATTATCGTTGTCATTGTTAGCAGCACCCAACCCCAACATAATCATTTGCATCATAAATTTATACACTCAACTAACCGAAGTTAAATTGGTTTAGCAAATTGTTTGTTGTTTTTGCACAGGCATGCAGACACACTCGCACGTACATCAACTTCTAATACTTGTTCTAATAATCACAGTTGGAAACTTGAAGCTGTTTGTTGGCCAAGCAGGAGCCAGAAGGCAATAGTGGTTTTGCTCTCAGCTAAATGATTAGTGTAGTTGGTGTGCAGTTCATAGTACGGTCAGGCGCCAGCAAACCTTAACTTACATGCTCCTCTAAGTTCAAAATAACCTTAAACGTTGAAGGTAATAGTGCGTGTTTGTGTGTGAGTGTGTGTGATTCTTCCTTTTTGAAAATCAAGTCTGCCGGAAGTATGTATGTGTTGCTTTCTTACTTTTAGGAATGTTGCAGAGTATTTTTCTATACCCCATACCATATACGGTAAGAGGGGATATTAAGTTTGTGCTGATGTTTGTACCTCCTGAGCGGCAAATGCCACATCTATCTCCAATGATACTAATCGATACAGAACCAACATCTGAACCGATTTGACCATGCCCGTCTGTGTATCCATGTAAATTTGCGTCCAAGCTACAGGTCGCAATTTTTGAATTATTTCGATGAAAGTTGGTTTTATTTAGCTAAGATTTCTATGAATAAAAAAATAAGCAAGGACATGTCTTGGCTCAAAAAGGAAACCTTTTGAAAATGAACCTAATCATCCGATCGAACTATTTTTATTTATTAATAACATTTTGCAAATTGACTTATTTAACAACTAAACTAATTGTAACATAATAATGGTCTGGGGTATTGATTGGTCGATCTAGGCCTGATCTAGGCCCTTTTCACTTGCTTTTGTTTTATTATTTTTCAAATTATTCAAATTATTATACAATAACATTAATTTGAATATAGACGCTTAACAATTCCGTTATTCACCGAAAAAAACAACAACCAAAGGAGAAGTAAAGTAACGTTTTCCCTTTGTAATCTTCTAATACAACAACAACTTCATTTGTAATTTGTTGTTTTCTCTTTGGGTGATAATTAAAGTTTCGTCGTAATTTGAAAATTTAGCATCGCCAAGCGCGACGTCACCGTTTATCCCATAACATTTTGATAACGTGACTTCAAATGTTGCCCTTTTGCCAATTCACGACGATCGCGTGATAGGGTATGGTGCACCTACATGCACTGATGCATAGTTCACAATCTTCGCATGGACTCTCATATTTTTTGTACCCTCCCAACTTGGTGGGCGTATAATAAGTTTGTCATTTCGTTTGCGCTCTATCAAAAGAAAGCTACGGAGACGCCATAAAGTGGAGGCGTGCATTGTTGAAACATTCACGGCTGTAAAAATAATAAATAAAATATCAATAAGGCACATAGTTCAGACGTTTTTAAAGTAGACAAAATTGGTTGACCCCCATGAGTCTACAATTGAGAAAAATTTTTGGCCGTTACAATCCAGCTACAGTGGAAATTCGTCACACGCATTTGTGTTTATTTTATCCATCCATCCATCGATGTGATAAAAATAGCACTCTCACGATTTACAAAAAAGACAGCGCGATTATTGTATTTAACACGTCTATAGTATATATATATATATATATATATATATAGTTCAATTATAACTGTAATAATAGTGGGGCTTCAGAAACGGCCTTAGCCAAATGTACTTTTTAGTTTTTAGCTGTTCAATGTTATTTTTTGCTTTTTGTTTTGTGTTGTTGTTGTTGTTGTTGTTGCATTTTCTCTCATCGCTAGACTTTCTGGTAAATAATCTAAGGTTGGCACGATTTTAACCGTGAGCCATACTCCATTCAAGTACCGAGCCTACTTCTTCTCGTATTAAACCACTAATATTTTTGTGTTATTGTTGTTGTTGGTGCTTTCATCCATTTAAACTAAAGTTTATAGTTATTGTTATTCTTGTTGTTGATCGTGCAGTTATTTTGTCATTAGCCAAGCAATTGAGGTGAAAATATGACGACTAAAAATGATGGTGGAGATGATAATGATAATAATGATGATGATGATTATGTTGGTGATGGTAAAGGCACAAAAAAGTGAGCAAGAAAGCAAGCAAGCTAGCAAAGGTTACAGTATATTGAATAATACAAATAATGCAACGTTTGTGCTATTGTCCGTTTTCTCCCGTGCAGCCTCCTTGTTGCCACATTAGTTGTTGACAACATAAGGAATAGCTGTGTTGACTTTTCACCTCTTCTATCCTGCATGTGGCAGTTTGGCTGTTAATGTTACAGTTGGCATAATGACTTACTGTAATTATTTTATACATTTCCAAACATTTAAACTTAACAAGGCAAAGAGTTTTTGGCGTTGGGTTGTACAAACCGTACGATATAATTTGAGGATTCCTATAAGTTTCATATGGGTTTTCTTTTTGTCAAAAGTTTGTCAAAAAAAGTCATTATACTCTTCACATAAGTTTGTCATTCGGTTTGCACCTTTTTGTACATTGTGGTAACCTTTTACTGCTCCTTTCATCGTGTCCCTAAGTAGAGTAAATATTGAATAGTCTTCGCCAAATGAGGGCGCGGCTTTCCATTGTAATCCGCATGGTATAAAAATGTGTCATAGAGGTTGTGTGTGAGTGTGAGCGTGTGCGTGCAATGTTCGCAGTTGTAAATTGTGAAATATTTTTGCAACAAATCTTTTGCATAACTTAACGTAATGTTTGTTTAGAACATTTTATCGCTTCCAGTGTTGTGGTAGTTGTTACTGTGTTTGTGTTTTAATGGTTGTGCATGAACATAAAACTTGATCATGTTTTATGGTTTCATTAGTGGCTTAAGCAGAAGAAGTTAACATGCAAAAATTTATCCCCACAAACACTTTTTTTCTGTATTCAGCGGCCAGCTGCTCCCGATGGAGTTTTTATTAAATATACAGACAAGAGTGTTGTGCGTGTGGATGCATTCCTGCATCAACGCCATTGTGATGCTTAACCAAACGTCACTTTGTTTTTTGTGATCAAATATTTCAACTGAATGGAATAGCGGTGATGGGGCAGAGGTTGACATCAAACTAAGCAACTGCAAGCGGAGTGACACCCGCACACATATATCGCAAGAGCACATACATACATGGTGGGGTACATTTGATGAGAAAAACTTACGCTAGTTATCTAAAGTTCGCATTTACTGGCGAAAAGTCGCGCAAGTTTTTATTGCTCACCACATCCATCACTCTCTCCCGCCCCTTAATTTCCCGGCAACTTGAGCAACGAAGCAAAGTTTTGTTTCGACTCCATTAAGCAAGCCGAACCAACTCTCGCCAGCTAAATTAACTCGGCCAAGCAATTAGAGGAGAAGAAAAACAATATGAAAGAAGAATGAAAACAACTTCAACTTTGCACACACACACACCCATCTACGTTCTACCTACCTGCCGTCTGTACAATCCTCCTCAACAACTCAATGGTCTGCAGCTCGGTGTCGGGCAAACTTTTGCAACATCTGTAATAGCTATACGTGAATAAATAGTATGCGTACACATACACGTACACGTACACGTACACGTACACGTACACGTATAAACAAATGCAGTCCACAGCATGCATGCGTTAAGTGAATTGTTATATATTGTATTACGTGTGTGTGTTTGAATGGAAACAAAGTTTTCACAGCAGGCAAGAGCAAAAAAGAATCCTCACACACTTGCTCTGTTTACGTTTGTTTGTTGGTAGTTTGTATGGTTATTAATCTTGCATATCACACTTTGCAATAAAATTTTATCTAAATTGCTAGAAAAGACAAACTTTGCTGAACGGTTGAGAACAATTGTAATAGGGTTAGTAAGAGGTGGAGGTGGTGGCAATGTTTGTTAGTGGGAAACGCAGCTGTGCAGTGATAGTTGTTCATACAACACTATAACGGCTTTTCAACAAATTGTGGTGAGATGTCGGTTTCGTTGCGAGTTCTACTGGATGTGTGTCCGCCTGCAAACACAATATAGAAAAGCCGAATACACACAAAAGCTAACACACACCAACAGCCGAACGTTCGAAGAAGCAACGCCATTTATATTCATTCCCAGACGCACACAATCCAGCTTCGACCACACATTCCGTTGTGTAATTTACTTTTCACCATTCGAAAACTCAATGGATAAGAATTTTACATCCAGAATGCCTACAGGTATGTACTGTATTATATTCCATTCTATTCTATACGTAATGGCACGCACTTTAACAGGTGAAATGCCTGGTATTCAAATTAAAACTGCATCGCCGTCGCAGTAAACGTAGATTGTGTGTTCTGTCTAATGTTGTCTCTGGTAGCTTGGCCACCAAAAGGAAAATGCTTTACGGTGAACAAATTTTAATTGCAATTGGCTTGAAATCGTCAATTCGCTTCCTATACTATATATTGTACAGCAGTGCATTTTGTGCAACAGTTGCATCGTATGTAGATAATCGCGGAGCATAATGGGCACGCGTTGAAAATCTACTGCGTGAATAAGCACCGTTGAAATATATTGTAAATACATATTTCATATTTATATACCCTCCACGAAATGGCTACCATTCTAAATATGTAATTTCGTTTGCAACGAGAAACTTGTCTTGATTTAATATACCTTCTTATCACATGTGCTATGGGATCTAATCGGATACCCGTCATTCCCGTGGTTTGTATGTAGATTCGGAACTTAGGAGTACAAGTAAATGTAGCCATTTACCATGTAGCCATTTACTTGTTTTATTTATACCAATAAATGTTCACTATAGAATAAAATTTGCCTTAATCTGTACGTATTTGTCACAGAGTGACGGATAATAATTAACTGCGCATAGACAAACATAAAATCTATTCAATTTAATGGTTGACAATTTAGATAACTATAAAACTACACGAATGTAGCTTCTGTTGGGAGATAAGAACACATTCACACACAAGCACATCCTTACTATATTATGCATATTTTATATATTTTTGTTGTTTTTGTGAATCCTCCTCATACGCTGTTCTGTTAGCGAGCATCTTTATCGTGTCGCGCCAACAATTTCTTCCGAAATAAATAAAATATACATACAATGATAAATTTTGTAAACTGGTGTTCATTCATTTCATTCGTTGAGTGAGAAATACTGCTGATGATGGTATAATAATAATAATGACGACGCCACATATTCCCGAAATTTTTCGGTGAAATTTTCTTTCTGGTGATCTGGTGTATGATTGTGTTGCACCATGTATGTTGATTTAGTACAATTTGGTCTTTGTTAATATACTTTCCATACTGCTTATATATGTGTGTGCACATGTTTAGTGTTTAACATAAAAATGTATTCTGACAGTTCTCTAATGTCATTCATATATATGCCATGTCAAGATATAGTGCCGTCTCCATCTACACAAGCTTACACGTACACCAGTGCGGCTGTTATGTGTAATTGTTGTTTTTCTTACTGAATGAGGGAAAAAAACAACAACAAAAAAACAATTTTATAGAAGAGTTTGCTCCAGAGCATGTTTCATTTGACTGAAGGTATAATTTCGTATGTAATGAACATGTGAAAAAGTTTAAATGCTGCTTTGGCTTTTGCCTTTGCCCCTTGTTCGAAAATAAAATTTTCTCAAAACTTCAAACTCGAGAATGCTTCGTTATGTGTGCAAATAAATTCGAAATCCGTTAGAGCATTGCGTTTAGCTTGAACCGTACCTTGGTTACCCAGCCACAGCATCTGTGCTTCTTATACTTAAAAATTTGACTTTAAACTGATCTTCGCCAAATATCTACAATGTTTGGACACATTCAGCACTTTTTTAAAGAAATTTATTCAGTTAACTGCAGAAGACAACCACTGGAGATATAATCTACATAATAATCATATGGGAGTTTACATGTTGTAAATGCCCTTGGATTATAACCAACTTATTAAAGAAACTGCCCGCCGTTTTGATACTCTTCATCTTAGTGATGAGGGTATACTAAGTCCGTTCTTCCAGGAGACGTCAGAAACCCTAATAAGATTATATATAAGACTTACAAGCTGATACGTAATACATACACCATTAGAGGGTCACGCCCACCATTGTGGATGTGGACGGTATTTAAGATTTGGCCTAAGCCAAATTTAGTTTTCTTACTTGTTTTTTTTAATCTTTATATTTATATACAATACATACAAAAATAAATATCTCAACTATTCTAATATATGCTCGAACTGTAGCACTACGTCGAACTGTGAAAAAAGTTGTGAGCAAGACTTCTTGTGCACTTTAAGTTACTTTTGCAAAAGTTTACTTTGTACTCTTGATAATTCGCCCAACTTCTTCCAACTTGCGTGCGTACATGTAGTCTTCATGAAATATTATTTACATTTAATCAACATTTTAAACTGATTTGTTCATGTTGAAAATTTGATGTGAAACTAAAAGGATGGCGTCAGCTTTCGCCCAAGTATGTTATATGAGACACCCAGTAAAAATTAATGAAAAAGTTTTATTTAGCTAAGGGCGAATCTTGGCAAATGATGTCGCTTCTTTCCTATTTTGTTCTCCCTCTGAGGAATATGTATCAATTTTAAACTTTTTATACTTTTTAGTTGAAGGGTAATTGAAACAACCATCGACGGATTTATGACTGTATCTATTCTGATTGCTCAAGAATACTTGTCTGGCGCGTCCTACTGGCTGTTGCAAGGGGAATAACAAACTTGTGCGGGGGTATACAACTGAGGTATTCAATTGAAATTTGCTACAACCTTTCACCATTTGTTTAAGTAGTTTCCTAGTTTAAATGAACCAAATAGCCATGCCCTCAATTGACAAAAATCTCTGAAGAACACAAAACATGAAAAAATCTGCAATTTATAAATTTCATCTCCCTATGTTGAAAGCAAACTAACTGTGTGATAAGAGTTACACAACCTGCAAAATGGTCTCTACTCGGCATCTTCATCGATACTACATATATACTCGTATGTACTTTACATTGTAATCTTGTTTCTGTCAGTGCAGTGTTTTTCCCTCTTGTTAGGATGTGACTTTTATAAGAAAAACACTTGCGCCTGCTGATTATTTTAAATAAACTATACGCATAACGCAGCAGTTCGGGTGTACCGTTGTGTTTTTATTACTGTATTAAGACCGCGGCATAAAGCAACAAAAGTTCGGGCTGGACCGATTAAAAATAACTTCAGTTTTAAATCTCCAAATCGTATCACTTCATTGTCTGTGAGTGCAAGTGTGTAGACGCAATATTCTTTTTACACATAAAGCACAATCGTTTCCCATAAAATGTATTCCTTGCAGAGACTCCTATTGTCAGATATTACACAGTTTCGTTTTTTATTATCAAATTTAAACATATTAATTACACACACACACACGTTGTTGTCCCATCCATCCTACCTTAGAATATTTTAAAAGAACCACATCAAATCTAGAATATGGCTTAGATGCTGCACAAATTGAATATGCAATCATATTATTTAACCTTTTTTATGTCGTTTCCCACAACAATAACAAATAATTTTCTTCTCCAACTCCAAGAATGCCTTCTCAAAAGAGTCAATCTCGAAATAAATTCAATTCAATTCAATTCAATGAATTCAATTTGGTTTCATTTGATATGCACTTTTGCCTCTTGCCACATTTGCCAGAAAATCGGTTTAAGGGCGCTGTGAAAATATTGTTACTCTTCTTCGGCAACACAATGCTGTTATATATATCTAACTTGGTGGCTGATACATTAACGTTGTCTCTCAGTTTGCATAAATCATAAATATGCTGATACGTAATAAAAACAAAGAAATTGTTTCAAAATCAGTAAAATAAACTCAATTTCTATTTTTATTTGCATTTATGTGTATTTCTGTATCAATCTAACTTTATACCACTGTAATGCTCATGCTCATGGTCGCAAAAGTTGAGCTATTGGACTGAAATTGGGTGCAGTTCCTCCACTTGTGGTGGAGGTTATATGCATTACATGCCTCAACCATCTTTTATTGTACCGATTGGATCAGAATCAAACCCTGAATCGACTTAACCATGCCCATTTAGATATATCTTGTAATCAACCTGCAGGTTGCAATTTTGAATATTTTGATGAAATTTGCCCCAGGTATATCTTTTGAAATTAGGACGATTATTTGTGAGGACGCATGGCCCTCACAAAGCGAATAAATTGGGCGCCACTGGTTTGTATTAAAGCACTTCATTATGTTCTTTTTTTTTTGCTTTGTTATAGTAAATTTAGTTTTCTTTGCTACGAAACTCTTTAGTTAGGTTAAGTTAGGTTAGGTTGGGCGGGTGTGCACTTATAGAAAGCGCTTCACTTAGGCCAGTATGTAGGCCCATTGTGATAACTGACGAAATATAACGCAGAGTGTTCAGTTTAGCCACCCATAGGCAGCTATAAATCGATTGAGGTCTAGAATGTTGACATCCGCTAGTGATCCTAAACTCTCAGGGAATCTGACTCCAATTGTTTTGTGTCGTTTTCCCTGTAGGGCCGGGCATTCACACAGCAGGTTCTCCACAGTTTCGACCTCTTCCTCGTCCCTGCAGCTTTTACAGAAGTCATTATACGGGGCACCATATCTGTTGGCCATATGGCCTATAAGACAGTGCCCCGTTAGGACTCCTACGACAGCAGAGATCGATATCCTGGGTAGACTGAATAGGTCTTTCGTTCGTTTATGGTTTAGCCGAGGCCAGAGAGTGCGAGTGAGAGTGTTACAGTTCGATAGAGTACTCCATCTACTGTTTGTCCGTCTCACCGCCTCCCTGTCCAGTCGGCTGTTCAGTTCAGAGAGGGGGTTCCTCACCACCACTCTCTCGCTGATATCTTGTCTACTCGCCCCAATTCTAGCACACTCGTCAGCAATCTCATTTCCGGGTATACCTGAGTGCCCAGGAACCCAGGAGATCACAACGTCGTGTTGTCGAATCTCTGCAAGCGAGCGCAGACACCGCGCTACATATTTGGATCTGACCTTCAAAGATTCAAGAGCCAAGATTGCCGCTTTGCTGTCTACATAGATGACGACCTTTGAGGTGGTTACCACCTTTGAGGTAATCATCTGCGCTGCCAGATCAATTGCGACAATCTCCGCCTGGAAGACACTGCAGATGCTTGGTAGTGAGAACGACCGTTTGTCCGCGAGTGCCTCCGAGTAGACTCCCGCTCCTGTGTGCATATCCATCTTGGAGCCGTCCGTGAAGACCATTACGTCTGCAGTGCCAGACTTCCATTCTTCTCTGGATGGCATTTTTACTTCGAAGCTTTTCTCAAAGTCATATCGTTCCACCATGTAGTCGCTTTCATCATCAACTGGGACGCCCCCAAACTCTTGTAGAATAGTGGCATGCCCAGTGTGACACTGCCCCAGCATGTGGGGCTCTCTTAATCTAAAAATGCCCTTGGCGGCAGTGTTCTTGCTGTAGATATCTACTGGCATCAAGTGAAGCATTACGTCAAGCGCTGCCTGGGGCGTTGACCTTAATGCCCCTGGGATGCCGATACTGGTGACTCGTTGAACTTTACGAAGGCTATTTAGGTGTGAATTGGTGTTGACCGCTTTCCACCAGACCAGCGCTCCGTATGTCAGAATGGACCTTATGGTCGCTGTGTACATCCAATGTGTAACTTGCGGTTTCATGTCCCATCTTTTGCCAAAGGTCTTTTGGCACAGATGGAAGGCGCATAGGGCTTTTCTTGTTCTTTCCCCCACATTGCTCTTCCAGTTGAGCTTGGAGTCTAGAACGGTGCCCAAATATTTGACCTTCCCTTTAAGATTCAACGTCCTTCCCTCCAGACGAGGAGGATTGAACGGAGGTATCTTATATTTTCGTGTGAACAGAACGACCTCCGTCTTAGCAGCATTTATGCCAAGACCATTTCGTCCTGCCCAGCGGGATAGTTTTGCCAGGGCTGTCTCCATGAGTTCACTGATTGTGGGTAAAAATTTACCCTGTACCTGAATAACCACGTCGTCAGCATAGGCAATCGCCTTGAAACCACGAGTGTTCAGTTCTATGAGAATATCATTTATAACCAGGTTCCACAACAGTGGGGAGAGAACCCCACCCTGTGGAGTACCTCTGGTTACCGCCTTTCTCAAACTGTAGTCCCCCATGGTCGAGTTTATCGCTCTACAGTGAAGCATGGTGTCAATCCATAGAGCTATTTTTGGGTGCACTCCAATCTTTAGTAGTGCTATGTGAATCGAGCTTGTATCCACATTGTTGAAGGCCCCCTTCGATGTCAAAGAAGGTTCCTAAAACAAACTCTTTTTTATCCAGGGAGTATTCGATAGTTCTGACAACCTCGTGTAAAGCCGTATCCACCGATCTACCTTTACGGTAGGCATGTTGGGCCCCGGTGAAGTTGCCTGCCCCTAGATTTGTCTCGATATACACGCCTAGTAGCCTCTCAAGCGTTTTTAGTAAAAATGATAAGAGGCTGATTGGCCTGTAGTCCTTTGCTGTGCTGTGGTTTATCTTTCCCGCCTTTGGAATGAATATCACTCGCACTTCCTTCCATACTATCGGGATGTAGCCCAGTATAACGCATCCACGGAATATGTATCTTAGCCAGGGCACAATTTTTTCCAACGAATGTTGTAGCATGGACGGGAAAATGCCATCCGGTCCGGCAGATTTATACGGTTTGAATGACTTAACCGCCCATGCAATTTTTGCATTCGTGAGTATCGCGTTTATGATCCCCACTGCCTGGGTGTCGCATTTGGGAGGTGCCACATGATACAGCGGCTCCTCTTCCGCCTGCTCGCATCCAGGGAAGTGTGTCTTCATAAGTAGCTCCAGGGTTTCTATGCTGCTTTCCGTGTATTCGCCATCCTCTGTTTCCAGAGAGCTCGGCGCATTAGCCTAGCCGCTTCTGTCGTGCTCTCAATTTCACCACAGAAAGCTGCCCACGATTCCAGTGATTCATTTAATAAAATTTTTTGTAGAAATTCTTTCGACTACAATTGGTATAAATGAATGATTAGCCCCACAGATTTCTGAACATTGTCCAAAAAATAAACCAGGACGATTAATTAGAAAATTAGTTTGATTTAATCGCCCAGGGGTACCATCTACTTTTACTCCTAATGATGGAATAGTTCAAGAATGAATTACATCAGCAGCAGTTATAAGAATTCGAATTTGAGAGTTTATTGGGATAATTACGCGGTTATCAACATCTAATAAACGAAATATATTTATAGAAAGTTCATTAGAAGGAATTATATAGGAATCAAATTCAATATTAGGAAAATCTGAATATTCATAAATTCAATATCATTGATGTCCAATTGATTTAATAGTAATTACTGGTTCATTAATTTCATCAAGTATATAAAGTAAAGCAATAAATAATAATACAATAGCAGGTAAAATTGTTCAAATAATCTCAATGGTTTGCCCATGGAGTAAATAACGATTAATAAATTTATTAAAAAATAATATTAACATCAAGTAGCCTACTAGAGCTGTAATTATAACTAGAATTAAAAGAGTGTGGTCATGAAAAAAAATTAATTGTTCTATTAAAGGTGAGGATCTATCTTGTAAATTTAGATTTGATCATGTTGCTATTATTCTAATAAAAGTTAAACTTTATATATGGAGCTTAAATCCATTGCACTAATCTGCCATATTAGAAATTAGTTAACAATGGTAATTCAGAATATCTGTGTTCTGCAGGAGGGGTATTTTGGAATCATTCAATTGATGAATTTAATTGAGTCGGGTATATAACTAATCGTTGGGATATAATTCTTTCTCAAATAATAAAGAAAAAATATAAAATTCCGAGAAAAGAAATTGTTGATCCAATTGAAGAAATGATATTTCAAGATGTATATGCGTCAGGGTAATCTGAATAACGACGAGGTATACCAGCTAATCTTAAAAAATGTTGAGGAAAGAAAGTTAAATTAACTCCTATAAATATAATTAAAAACTGAGTTTTTAAATATAATTAAAAACTGAGTTTTTAAATATATTGAATTTAATGTTAAACCTGTAAATAATGAATATCAATGGATGAATCCCGCCATAATTGCAAATACTGCTCCTATTGATAATACATAATGAAAGTGGGCTACTACATAATAAGTATCGTGTAATATAATATCAATTGATTAATTAGCTAATACAACTCCTGTTAATCCTCCGACAGTAAATAAAAAAATAAATCCCAGGGCTCATATTGTTGAAGAAACATTTTATTAAATTATTTATATATATATATATATGTATAATTATATTTAAATTACAATACCCCTAATACTATAATTTAATATAATTATATATATATATATATAGTACAGCAATAATTATTGTTGCGGAAGTAAAATATGCTCGAGTATCTACATCTATACCAACTGTAAATATGTGATGAGCTCATAGAATAAATCCTAATAATCCAATAGCTAATATAGCATAAATTATTCCTAATGACCCAAAAGTTTCTTTTTTTCCTGATTCATGACTGATAATATGAGAAATCATTCCAAATCCAGGTAAAATTAAAATATACACTTCAGGATGTCCGAAAAATCAAAATAAATATTGGTATAAAATTGGATCCCCTCCTCCGGCCGGGTCAAAGAATGATGTATTAAGATTTCGATCTGTTAATAATATTGTAATTGCTCCTGCTAACACAGGTAATGATAATAGTAGTAGTAAAGCTGTAATTGCTACTGATGAAACAAATAAAGATATTCGGTCAAATGAAATTCCAGATGATCGTATATTGATTACTGTAGTAATAAAATTTACAGCTCCTAAAATAAAAGAAATTCCTGCTAAATGTAATGAAAAAATAGCCAAGTCAACAGAAGCTCCTATATGAGCAATATTTGATGAAAGGGGAGGGTAAACAGTTCATCCTGTACCAGCTCCATTTTCTGTTATGCTGCTTATAAGGAGTAGCGTTTGCGAATTTGAATGTAACCTAAAATTTTACGTTCAAATAAAGTTAAAAAAGCAACTCCAATTAACACAAAAATAATTAATATTAAACTTCTAATCAAAAATATTAAAACTTCTAAATAATACAATACTATTTGTATTAAATACATTTATAAATTCTAAACTTATTACACTTTATCTGCCAAAATAGTATTAATAATATTCTTAATTCAAATAATAATTTATTAAGTATTTGGTCCTTTCGTACCAAAATACTCCATTTTATTAAAGATAGAAACCAACCTGGCTTACACCGGTTTGAACTCAGATCTTAAATTTTAAGCTTCCCTCGATTTCGTTATGATAAATTAATATATTTAGCTTGAAATTTTTTTTTACCTTTTTCTTTAAATTATTTATTATTTATTATTGGTTTAAAAATTATTTTATTGAGTTTGGTTTAATAATTAAATTTAGTATTAAAGTTAATAGAAATATAAAAATCTATCTTATATTTTCAAAACATATGCTTATTCATTAACTAATTTAATAAATTATCTCATCATTTAGTAATAAATGATAAAATTAAGAAGTATAAAAAATACAAAATTGTTATACTTTGTCCAATAATTACATAAGGCTCTTCTACAGGACGAGCTCCAATTCAAGTTAATAAAATAATAATTGTTGTTATAGATCAAAATAATAGTTTATTTATAGGATAAAATTGTATTCCTCGAAATTTTCTTAAATGGAAAAATGGTAAAATTACTAAAATTGCAATAGATATAATGAAAGCAATTACTCCCCCTAATTTATTAGGAATTGGTCGTAAGATTGCGTAAGCAAATAAAAAATATCATTCAGGTTGAATATGAGGCGGAGTAACAAATGGGTTTGCTGGAATAAAATTATCAGGGTCTCCTAATAAATAAGGATTAATTAATACTAATATAATTAATAATAAAAATATGAAAATAAATCCTACAATATCTTTATAAGAGAAATAAGGATGGAAAGGAATTTTATCAATATTTGAATTTAATCCAATTGGATTGTTTGATCCTGTTTCATGTAAGAATATTAAATGAATTATTGTTATTGCTAGTTTCTTTACCTATATTATTAGGAATCTTTTATATTTATTTATCATCTGGTAGATTAAATTTTTATTTGTTAATAAATATTTCATTTGAGTATGAATTATTGTATTTTTGTTTGGTAATAGCTTTTTTAGTTAAAATACCTATATTTTTATTACATTTATGATTACCAAAAGCTCATGTAGAAGCTCCTGTTTCAGGTTCAAAAATTTTAGCCGGAATTATATTAAAATTAGGAGGTTACGGATTATTGCGTGTTTTACCTTTTTTTTTTAATTTAGGAATAAAATTTAATTATTCGTGGATTAGTATTAGATTAGTAGCAGGTTTACTTGTTAGATTAATTTGTTTACGTCAAGTTGATTTAAAAGCTTTAGTAGCCTTATTTATTGTATTTTTAGGAGGAATATTAGTTTTATTTATTTACGTAACCTCCTTAGCTTCAAATGAAATATTTTCATTTTCAATTATATTAATATTATCCTCTATATTATTATTCTTTATAAACATATTAATTATTATATCAATAGATAAAAAATGAATAGTTATTCAAATAATAACATCTAATAATCAATTATTATTATTATTATTATTATTATTATTAATATTGACTACACTAATTACATTATTCTTTTACTTACGATTAACTTATAGAACATTTTTAATTAATTACTATGAAATAAATTGATTAAATTATTCATTTTATAATAAAATAACTTTATTAATAACATATTCAATAATATCCTCATTAGGTTTATTTGTATTTTCATCAATATATTATATACTTTAAGGCTTTAAGTTAAAAAAACTAATAGCCTTCAAAGCTATAAATATAAGATTTCTTTTAAGCCTTAGTAAAATTACTCCTTTAGAATTGCAATTGAATTATTGACTATAAAGCTAAATAATTTTGATTAAAAAGAAAAATTCTTATAAATGAATTTACAATCTATCGCTTATATGCCATTCAATCGCGACAATGATTGTTTTCTACTAATTAAAAAGAATCGTAAAGAAAAGGGTACTCGGGAAGTGGATTTTGGGTCAAATCCACATTCAAAAGGTGAGCTTTTTTCTCGATCAATAATTGTTTTCTTTGATAATATTGATGATATTAATATTATAATTATAACAATAAATAATAATAATGAACTTATTAATGTAATAGAAAGAATTATCTATACTAATTAATAGACCTTATGATTGGAAGTCAAATATACTTATATACTATATAGATAAATTATCCCCCTCATCAATAAATTGAAATGAAAAGAAATAATTTTACTCTCCTGGTTTCTTTCTTGAACTCTCTAAGGCGGACCTTGTAACAATCCCAGTCCCCTTCGCTTCGAGTCTTTTTTGCTCTGTTGAAGTGCCTTCTTAAATCGCTTCTGAGAGCCCTCAGCTTCTGTGACCACCAAGGGTTGGCTCGTTTACCTGCCGATTTACTCTCAGGGCATGACTCATGGAAGGCATTCTTCAGTACCTCGGAGACTAGATTAAACGTCTTCTCCACTCTCAATTGGTCGATCTGTTCCTCCACGAAGGGAGAACCTAGACCTGATATGAGGGTATTGAATTTGGTCCAGTCAGTGTTCCGGGGATTCCTAAAATAAACTATAGGCGATCTGTCAAGATGAACCTCAAACAGTATCCTAAAATGATCCGAAAGCGAACATTTCTTGGACACATGCCAGTTGCTCACCTTTAAGGAGTCCGAGTTTGACACAAGAGTTATATCAATAACCTGTTCCCTTACCCTATTCTTGAAGGTGGGATGATTACCCCGATTGCATAGAATAAGACTCGTGGAAACAATATAGTCAAAAATGGACTCACCTCTTTTGTTGGTATCCGAACTACCCTATACCTGGTGATGTGCGTTGACATCGCACCCCAAAACCAGATCCAGGCCTCTGTTCCCTGCCCAGGTAACTAGAGATCTGAGGGCCAATTATCATATGGCAGGTAGGCTGACGTGAGCAGGACCATTCGGTTGTCCTGCCCTTTCAACCATTACCGTCGTGACATCCGTGGAGCTGTGTTGGGAGAGAAAGAATACGTTTAAGTCTTTCTTCACTAGTACACATGTTCTACACTTACTTTCTTGCCGTGGAACATGGAGAACGCAGCTGCGAGACCTAAGTCCGGCAACCTGACCATTATGTAGCCAGGGTTCTTGGACCAAGGCTACGTCCACACTCTCCTGTTCCATGAATATAAGAAGAACGTCTGTTGCCGCCTTAGAGTGATGCAGGTTTATCTGTACCACCCTTACTCGTCTGTGGACGGCCATCCTTTGTTCCGCCGGTGGGGAGAATCATCCTAAGACGATTCAACCCAAACCTAATCTGGCCTTGACAAAGGAGCCGCAGACTCTCCGAGCTGACGCTAATCCAGAGGTCTTTGCCTGCTCCTTTATTCCTCGCAAGCCCTCTTGTGATACTCCAGTCGCTGCATAGGAGACTCTCGTTCTGACGCTTGATCAGCGTGAGTATAGACTCGTCCTCCAGGATTGGAGGTGGAACCCACACCCTCACCGTCGTCCTCAGAAGAATCTCCGTCAGCGGAACAACCTCTAACCTTGCGCCCTGCCAGAGCTCGCCTATGCCTTGACACCTCTGTTCCACTTCGCTCTATCGAAGCTGCCAACTGAATTGCCGGTAGTCTCCATTTCGCGGAGTAGGGCGCGAAGGATCTTCTCCTCCACCTGTAGCCATTTCTCAGTCGTGATCTCCCCTTCTGGATGACCTCGATGGATTACGGCCACTTGGATATCGGAGGCAAGGGTATTCGTGATCTTGGCCCGCTTGGTGTTGCTAGCAGGCTGACCGTCGTTGGAGCGTTGTAGCTTGGCAGTGGATCCGTGCTCGCAGTGGCCACCGTACCCTTCAAAATTGAGGGTTTAGTGATCAGTTCTGCAACCCCCGGCGCCGCTCCGGACAAATCGCCACTGCAGGATCCCATAGGTTCTTTCGTGGCATCCGCTCCTGACGCTCCCTTATTCTTATTTCTCTTCCTTTTCTTTTTCGCTTTTCTGTTAGGTGTCGGCACGTCAGCGGCCGGTTTCTCCAAGCCTGGATCTACCACCATCGGTGAGAGGATCTCCGATCCTCCCTTCGTCCGTCCCACTACCGATGGAGGACATATCCGCTCAGATAGAACCTTCCCCCCTGTCCGTCTCTTTAATTTGATCCGGACGTGGCGGAAGGCAGTACCTTGCCGCTTCCGTTGCTTTCCCCTGCAAAGGGACAGGTCTCCCGGAGTCACATGAGTCAGACACTCCAAGTATTGCGTCAAGCCTGCGCACATTATAGGAGTATTTTCTCATCAATTTCCTCTCTCTCTCGGAGTTAACACGCTGGGATCTCGAACCCCAAGTTTCTTCTCCATAGCCGTGCCCTGTCCATATTACTACGCCCCTCGTCTGTTCTCTCCGACGGTTCCCTCACAACAACTTCATCCCCCACCACCGCTCCCGGAGCACCCCCCGGGTCCTACAAGCGATGAGGTGATGCCAGAAGGTCCTCCTCTTCGCTCAAGAGATCCAAACTGAGCTCCGCCAGCTGTTTATTGGGATCAGTGAGGTCACTCGCAAGATCATTCTCGGAATCGACTTGTCGACTGCGTTTTTCTCCTACGTTAGTGTACTGAGCACCCGAGCCTGGCGATACGGCCCGCGTTCGCAGTCCCCCAGTAGTTTGTCGACTATGCAGACCTGGGGAAGGCATCTGCGCAGTTGAGGCACTGTGCAGATGCCTTCCCCACTCTTTAGTTAACTGTTAAACCTTGTTTTTGTTTCTTTGAAATGTTCTTTGTTAAAAATGTACGCGTGGATAGCGGGACCGACATTCCAAAAGATGTCGGTTATTACGTAGTAGAAATGTCTAGTGATTTTAATAAGTTTAAGTAGCATTGACAATTAAGAGAGTAACTTAAGAGTATAAGTTAAGCTAGTGGTGAAATGCAAACAACAACGCAAACACTCTCGTATATATTTAACGAAGGAATAGCTATATAAGCAATCGTAGAGTTAAGAGAGGGACACTGTTAAGCTGTCACAAGATCAACAACAAGTATACGAAACAGGGTGTAGGGAAGACACACAAGACAAGTAACACAGTGCGCCGAGTCCGACAAATAAACCGCGAGAGGAGTTATAACGTGGAAACTACTAGTGACAACACAGGTCACCGTGTTAGCCTTTTTTTTTTTAGTTTGCCTAGATTGTACAAAACAAGAAAAACAACGTCTCTATTGTATTCTAAAAGTGTGAAAGTGTCAAGCTATAAATGTAGAGTGAATAAATTTTGAATTTAACACCACACCCGAGTCCTTTATTCAAACAAATTTTCTTGAAAAGGAGTCCCTGGGGAAAACCGACCTCCTACCTCGGCTTGGACCGAACTAACCGGAGGAAAAATCCGTTTCACACTATATAACAGAATTCACATAACACTGTCACTGAAAATAAGTCTTTATATGAGGAAAATCACAATTCTTAATATTATTTGACAAAATTTGCTAAACAATAATCTTAATAAATAACTATGCCAAATTTGGAACCGTTCGGATCATTTTTAGAACCCATTTCCATATAAAAATATTTCACGAAATGACGAAGACTCGCATTTACGGATATAAATCAACTTATTATAGCATAAAGTATGAAACAAAGTAGTGTATGTCATTAAATGGTGGCCTTGACCGAATCGGTCGAGCGATGCGCCTACAATGAAACAAACTTTTTAAGAAACTTTTCCGTATTATTCATAAAGAGTAGAAATCTATATTGACACTACTTCGCGTACTTCTTAGGGCACCGTCGAAGTATAGAGGATTCCGAGGTGGGTATTCAAGGTTTAGACTAAGCCAAATATAAATTATATAGTTTTTACTTTTTTTAACTTTTTTCCTTTTTGACCAGTACAATACTAGGAGAGATCAAGAGTTAGGTAAACGTTAAACTTTTTTAAAAGTATTTTATTTTTATTGGGACCATTTTTTGTTCTATGTGATGGAAATCATAAATTCCCTAACAAAAATTCTTATAATCATTTGCCCTAAAATGCTTAAAAGGTTATAAATTTGAGCCCATCAGCACAAACGGACACAGCTGGCTCAGATTTCGATGCTGATTAAGAATATATAAAATTGATGGGGTCTAAGAAAGTTCGCCCCGGTAAATACAAGCAGAATATTAAACATGGTAAACGCTCTAAACTGAGATGCTTAGGTCGCTTATGCAAAAACTGTGACTTTCTTTGCAACCGACAGCAACAAATGAAATGAATAAATTATTTACGTAAAGAAAACTGAGTACGTAAAATGCTGAATACTATTACTGAAACTTTAAGGATCAAGCGCAACAAATTTCTTGTCTTTGTATTATTGATAAAAAAATTATCTTAAATGTAAAAAAGTAATTATTCTAAAATCATTTTTTAAACAATAGAACACAGAATTAACAAGTAGGAAAAGTAAATTTGGTTTAGGCCAAATCTTTAATACCCTCCATATCTACGAGGGTGGGAATGGCAGATGTATGTAATAGGACCTCTGGTACGTCCATAGTATCAGATTGCAAGTTTAGTTTTACGTCGAATGTGTTTTTTTGTAAATTGTGGGCGTACATTTAATGTTATCCGACCTCCCCCATTTTTGGCACAATTATTGATGGGATGACTATAAATATATGCACCATATATGGCAGATATATAGTTTTTTGTCGATTGTGGGCGCGCTTGTTTACGAACCACGCCAATTTTTTCTATATCGGTGGAGAGGATAACTATAAATATATATGTGTACCAAATTTCAAGTTCATATGTTAGATAAATTTTTGTGGCAGATATATAGATTTGTGTTGATTGTGGGCGTGGCTCTTGACCAATTTTGCACCTTTTAAATAGCGATCTGCGTGCAAATATTAAAAGTACCCGTACAAAATTTCAGCTCAATATTTGAAAATTTTGGACCATCAGAATGCTAACAACAGACAGACACACGGACATACATGTCTACAATAAATCGACTCAGTTTTGACGCCGATATATATAATACTTTGTAGGGTATCTGACGCCTCCTTCTGGGTGTTGCAAACGGAAGAACAAACTAAGTATACCATCATCACCAAGGTGGAGGGTATAAAAAAATTTGTTATATATTTACATTTAAAAATCGAGTGAGCTCAGTGAAAGACCCGATATTGCAACAATTTATGAAGAGGAACCATAAGACTGCAGAGTTATTACATTTTTGTATTCATCCGCAAATGTGTTCATTGTGTAAATGTGCCTTTTATTTATGGAGCTCTTCATGTGAAAAAATTAGGATCTCATATTAATATATCTCTCTGCGTCTTGCTCTCACTTGCATTTTTGTGGGCTCTTTCACCATCCTTTTGTTGCATACCCTACACTGGAAGTGAGTGCGTTTCATGTATCACAACGTTTAGAACACACGCATTACCTACGAGTACGAGTACGTGAGAATATTAAAAATTGAAATGAAAAGAAATATCGCAAACATCCATTTTCTAATTATACATCTAATATCCGCGCTCTGCTAAACTGGGCAACAAATTTGTAGTGAACGATACATTCGTTCCTCCTTCGTTCGTCCTTCCAATTTGGAAATATGTAATGTTTGAGCAAACGTGTATGTATGTATGTTTGCAGTCTTTTATTTCTTTGTTGGATTTCTCTGCTTTCTAAAGCGGCAGGGTTTAGTTCTACAATATTTTAATCTGTTTTAATGGTTGCAGTTGGAGCTCATTTAATGAGTGCAAGTACATTAAATGTTTGTATAAATAAGTAAGTAGGTAGTTTTGTTTTTGGCCCATACAGCTTCACTAATTACGGGTTTCATTTTAAAGTGCACACACCACATAATTGCGCAACTAGGCCAGAATAAAATAATTCTTTGAGAATTACGTTTAAACCGAATTAGGAGTAATTGCTTGGACAAGACAGGGACAATATATGTTCTGGGCAGAATGAAACGCAGTGTTTTGTGGTTATCGAAAAAGTAAAGTGAAAATTATGAAAAATTTATTGACAGATAAATAAAGGGTTCTGACAAATCTTTTCGTAAATGCTATAAATACCTAGTACAGTAGTATTGTGACATAATGTGTCTAATACCCCCACTCGAACAGATTTGTTTAAACTTTTAATTCGATGTTAACCCCATAGCCGATGAACAAAAAATATGTTAATCTGTAGGAACAGGTTTCGTTAAATTGTCGGCCACCATATTTTGAGTTGCTATGGCTTTGAAGCAAACGATGTTATTTTCTTTCTTCTCTCAAATAAAGTGATGACGCACGTCAATATGCTTCGTTTTAGCCATATATTTGCTCATGTAGGCCAAATGTTGTGCACTATGATTGTCTGTAAAAACTGTGGTTGGAACATCCTTAAATTCTGAATTAAGTTCGCTATCTAATCCTCGTAACCAAACAATCTCCTGAGTTGTTGCAGACAGAGCCATGTATTCAGCTTCTGTAGTAGACAAGGCAATTGTTGGTTGATGTTTTGATGCCCAAGAAATTGCGCTACCTTGAAGTAAACAAATATAACCCGTTACGGAACGCCTCTCATCGATGTCGCTTGCCCAATCTGAATCGGAATATACTTGAAAACCATTGATAGACGACTTTGAGTACTTTAATTTAAAGTCCTTGGTCCCCTTCAGATAACGAAGAACCCTTTTAACTGCTGACCAATGCTCTTGCTCCAAAGCAATTATTATATTTACTAAGGTTGTTTACTGCGAAACAAATGTCAGGTCTCGTGCATTTAGAAGCAAACATCAGACTACCAATTGCTTGCTGATAAGGTGTTCTCTTCATATACTCTTCTTCATCCTTTGTTTTTGGAGCCTTCGGTTTAGATAATTTGACATTAACATCGAAGGGCGTTGACACAGGATTGCAGTTAGTCATATTGAATCTTTCTAAAATGTCGTTTATATAATTTTCTTGATCTAGATATATATCATCTCCTTTCCGGGTAATTCTTATTCCTAAACATTGTTTAGCATTACCAATTATTTTCATTTTAAAATCCCTCATCAATTTGGATATTAATTTGAAACGGTTATTTCCTCCGGTTAGTCCGGTCCAAGCCGAGGTAGCAGATCGGTTTTCCCCAGGGGCTCCTTTTCAAGAAATTTATTTGAATTAAGGACTCGGGTGTGGTGTTAAATAGTATTAATTCACTCTGTATTTATCGCTTGACACTATCTTCACTTATCCAATACAATAATGCTGCTGTGTTGCTATGTTTAAAACTAAGTACAGCAAAAAAGCTAACACGATTCTAGAATTTCCATTTTTATCATTGCTAAATATCAGGATGTCGTCTACATATATTGCTACAAAAGTGATGTTCTCATTTGTATGATTATAGTAAACACACGTATCCACTTTAGAACGTTTCAAGTTGTATGTTCTAAGAGCTCCGTCCAACTTAGTATTCCATACAAGACTTGATTGTTTTAGGCCATATATAGCCTTTTTCAACTTAAGTACCTGTCCATCATTACCAACACGTATGCCCTCGGGCCTTTCAATATATATGTCTTCACTTAAGTCTCCCTGAAGAAAAGCAGTGACTGCATCCATCTGAAATATTTCTAAACCGAACTTGACAGACAAGGCCATTAAGTATCTTATGGAAGTATATCGTACAACAGGTGAAAAAACTTCTTCGTAGTATATTCCGTGTTTTTGTGCATAACCTTTTGCGACTAAACGTGCCTTATAGCGAACGGTATTCTCTTGCTTTTTTTTAATTTTGAACACCCACTTTGTCTTCACTAAATTTACATTATTCGGCTTATCTACAACTTCCCATGTTTTATTTTCTGTTAAAGAGTCGATTTCGTTTTTCATTGCTTCTTCCCATTTCCGTTTGTCTGTCCGAGATAATGCATCTTTAACTGTCAAAGGATCTGATGTGATATCAATTTCATCCTGTGTAACTGTGTAAGCTTTTCGGTTGTAAATTATTCGTGGTTTATTTTCCAATCTTTCACTCCTACGTGGGACCGCTACTTCATTTTCGCTATACCCCACTTCAGAAGTTTCGTCCTCAAATTCATTCAACTCATTTATTTCTCCTCCTTCAGGTTCATTCGTTTCTTTTAATGAACATGACCTGAAATCATTATCTATTTCAACAACAGGTTGGTCAGTGTGAACGGTAGTTACGTATGTAGGATTAATTACTTCTTCAGGTTGCATTTGCCCTTTATAGTGAAAGTCATTTTCATGAAAAACAACATCGCGGCTAACAAACACATCTTTTCGCTTAAAACTGTACAAGCGGTAGCCTTTAGAAGTCTCTGAGTACCCCACAAAAATTGTTTTTTCTGATTTAAAGTCTAATTTGGGACGTTTTTCTTTGGGAATATGCGACATTGCAGTGCAACCAAAAATACGAAAATAGCTTACATTTGGTTTCTTTCCTCCCCACAATTCTTCAGGCGTTTGATTTAGCCTTTTATGTGGCGATCTATTAATTAAGTAACAAGCGGTATTTACAGCTTCTGCCTAAAAAAACTTAGGCATGATCAAACAGCATCCCTCGAGCCTTTTCCAATAAATTACGGTTCATCCTTTCGGCAAGACCGGTTTGTTCAGGCGTGTACGGTACAGTGGTTTGATGTATGATACCATATTTCTTTAGTTCAATTTCCATTGCTTTGTTCACATACTCGGTTCCATTATTCGTGCGAAGAATTTGAATGGAAGCCCCTTTTTGATTTTCCACTTCAGCCTTGAACTCACGAAAGCAATTTAAAACTTCATTTTTATGTTTAATAAAATATACATACGTTTTTCGAGTAAAATCATCTATAAAAGTAACGAAATAATGACTTCCTTTTATTGATTTTACCTCTGTCGGTCCACATACATCTGAATGGATTACATGGAGCGGTTTTGAAGACCTGGAACATTCTTTGGGGAAGCTTTTTCTGTGTTGTTTAGCTTTATCACATACTTGACAAGACAATGCATTTTCTGCTTTTGTACTAATACCATTTACAAGACCATTTTCAAGTAATTTGATATTCTCTGTTCCTAAGTGTCCATAACGACGATGCCAAAGATTATGATTATTACTTTGTACAACGTAAGCTTGGTTAGTATCAATATTCAGTTTGTACAGGCCATTTACAATAGACGCGGTAGCAATAATTTCATCTTGAGAATTCCTTATTTGACATCCTTTTTTGTTGAACACTATTGTATTATTTTTGCTAACAATTTTGGCAATGGATAACAAGTTCACACCCAAGTCTGGTACATATAAAACCTCATGCACTTGTATTTTTCTGGAACCTCCCGGTGTACTGCAGCTGAGTTCAACCTCGCCTTTTTTGTTCGCTTTCATTGTTGCGTTATTTGCTGTCTTTATTTCACTGTCGAACATTTCATCATTCGTTAAGTACGATTAATCTGACGTCATGTGGTCTGTAGCTCCACTATCAATGTACCACTCTTTAAAAAACTTTTGAGAACAATATGCAGCAAACATTGAATCACCATGGTACTTTGCACATTTGTTTTTGGTTTGGACGGACAATGAGAAGCAAAATGTCCAACGCCCTCGCAATTAATTATTATTTTGTTTTTCTGCATACTAGGCTGATGGGCTTTATGATGATGTGACTTTTTGGAAATTAAAGCAGAATTCACATGTGGCTCAATTTTTACATCTTGGAGAAGTTTCATTTTTATTTGGTCAGCGGAAATAGGTTTACCATTGCTCCCGATACTCATTATCATTGGTTTATATTGATCTGGTAGACCCTTTAATAGTAGGCTGCCAATCCATTCATCGTTTACAACAAAACCAATTTCGTTCAACTTCTGTGCTGTTGATATGATTTGGTTCACATAATCTTCTATGGATGTACACTCCAACAATTGAACAGAACATAACTTTTGCAACCAATCCTTTTGTCCAAGCCACTATCTTGAAAGAGATTCTTTAAAGCTGTCCGCACTTCTTTTGCGGATTTGGCATCTCTAACATGCACGTACAGACTCTTGTCCAAAGCCATTACCATTCTGCAGCGGGCATTTTTGTCTTTTACAGCATCTATTTGCGCGTCTTCTTCTGATTCCACGCACTTCCAGGAATCGTCCAATTCCAATTGCGTTTTCATGGCAAAACTCCATGTCGACCAATTTTCTGAGCCGACAAGTTTCTCTATATGGTTTACCGTTGTAACCGAATTCATGACTTTTTGTTTTAAACTCACAAGCACGAAGAGCCCATAACCTCTGGGCAGAATGAAACGCAGTGTTTTGTGGTTATCGAAAAAGTAAAGTGAAAATTATGAAAAGTTTATTGACAGATAAATAAAGGGTTCTGACAAATCTTTTCGTAAATGCTATAAATACCTAGTACAGTGACATAATGTGTCTAATATATGTTGAAGAAATGTATTGTAGGAAAACGTCTTTATTTAAATGAATAACTGTTTTGGTGATTTATTAAGATATAATATTTATCACATACACACATTTACGCCTACGTACAATACAAATAATATTGTATTGTGCTTCATAAGAAAAGAGACCCAACCGTATTCGTCAACCACCATGCTATAAATCTACTTTCTGTCGCATATAAAATACTAGCTGGCCCAATATGTGACTATTTGAGTCCGTTTACGAATCATCAATACAACAATCTTCAACAAAAGTATCATGATTCTCGATGATATTGATGTCATTGATCGGAAAGCGCGGGATGTTACCTCAGCATTTACAAGCCCTCTCTCGTGTGCTTGGTGTACAAAACTTGAGAAGGCGCGTCCATGACCGAAGCGCGTGGCGTTCTCTTTTGCAACAGGCCAAAGACCTACACAGGTTGTAATCGTCCAGTATGATGAGTAGTTGTTTGTTCTCTCTTCCGATCTGTCGCGTCCGCTTCTAAAAATAATTACAATAAATAAATACACGAACATACAGAACAAAACAATAAAATAAACCAAAACATACATACAGTTCACAAATCATAAAAATAAATTCCATTATCCAAAAATAGTGTTAATATACAAACAATAGGAAAAATAAATCTAAAGCAATTAACAGTTACTTCTTACAAATTAAACTCACAAGAACATCTCCACCAACAACAAAACTACAAAACAAATTTTTACACAAATAAGCACAGTGCCACAAATAATCACAAAATCGACGCAAATCATACATGATACATAATCAATAATCTACAAATTAAAAAAAAAATAAAATTAAATTAAATTCAGCAGAAACCATCACTTAGGGCTTTTATGGCCCAATAAAATAACTTCCTTCCTCTTTTCTCTCTCCTCCAACATCTGGTGCGTTTGGTGGGACGGGTGCGGCTTCGTTTGGGGCGGGTGCCTGATCGGTAAAGGCATAAGCATTCTTTTTTTGAAGTGTAGAGCAAAAAAGAACGATCACCTCGATCGTTTAAATGAGATAAATGGAGTGAATTTATGAATGAATCAAACCATGTAACACTATGACGTCATCCTCCGATTAACTGTCATGTGTCATACACGCTCTACGAAACAACTACGACTTATAACGTTCTAGGACCTCATAGGATATACTTAGATGCAGGCATATCATCAGGTATTTTTTTTTTAACATACTTGATTGTTCTCTTTTTTACGATATAAACAAGTAAAAATGTTATAGCCGGTCAAGGCAACCATTTAATACCCCACACCATAGCACCTAAATTGTACTACTTTAATTTGGTTGTATCTCTATACAATTCCATTTAAGTTTCTCCGCGAAAAATAATTATATGGGAAAAGTTTCTAAAAATGGTCCGATAGGGTTCAAATTTAGGATTCAAATTTAATTAACTATTCCTTACCAAATTTTGTCAATAAATCTTAAAAAAAGCGATTTTTTCAGAGTATAAAAAGTATAGTTATAAAAATCTGCTTGTGGGTCTTTTAAAAAGCCCGCGTGGGTCAGTGCCTGATGCGCGGGTCCTTGTTTCGCCATCACTGTATAGATTGATGTATTGTTGAATACCGCATCACTCCTTAACCTCCGATTCACAATAAATATTAAAGCATAATATGGCTCAAATACGTATATGCCATGCTGAAGGCAAGTGTGTCATGGATATTACAAAATGTTGTGTTGTTTTGTGGATGTTTTGCACAAGCACGGTTTAATTAACCCATTTTACGTGTGGCAGTAAATACAATACGCAAATATATTTGTGTTTATTTATTTGTTGTTGTTTATAAATAATGAATTCTTTTTGTTTGCGTATAAAATATTGCACATTTTTTCTAATTCTATGAAAGACCAATTTATGTTTTGTGTGCTATTTGTTTTTTATTTAAATAAAACCTTCTAAATGACAGATGTACGTTTATAACTTAAATACTCGTATATAGTTTACATCTGGTGAGTATGTGAGTTTGAGGTCCCAACAAACTTAGTATGACCCCGATAAACGGATTGAACAATTTTTGGAACCTACCTCCCTATAAAGATTTTTCCCGAGGTGATTTAAACGGCAATAACCCGTGCTTACTGATATACCTATAAAGTAAAAGTAAAAAAGCTATATTAGGCGTACGCATTTTATATAAAGAGCGTTATTAAGATAAAAATTATACTTAGAGTTTCTCTACTTAAATTGGATAAAATCAGTTAAGAGACACGCCCACAACCAACAAAATTCTATTTAACTACCACAAAAAGCTATGACATTTAGATCGGTCTTTATATTTATAATTACTCCCTCCAGCGATGTGTTAAAAATGGGTAATAGAGTACTTATGAACAAAACCAATATTCTCCCGTAATATTGTGTTGTTGAGTATAAAAAGTCCGCAACTTATAAATGAAATAATACAATTATTGCGGCCTCACTTCCTTAAGTAGGCATCATAAAAACACCCAAACTGACCGTTTTCCAATTGTTTCATGCTTTCTTGTATCAATAAAAACTTGTACAAACAATGCAAAACCATGTCGCTGTGTATATCGCTTCATTAAGTATAAATGTTATCTTAATGTGAAAAACACTTCTACAAGCATGCAAAAACTTATTTGTTAAATGGTTGGTGAGCTGCTCTCCTGCACAGCTCCAACCGGACTATGTAGTGGTTGAATGGAATATCAGTTTGCCCATAAATTCATGTATTCATTGTACTTGCTTTCCGACGCAATGTCAAACCCTTACGAATGTCTTAGCTCGTTATTTCATTCATAATGTTTTAGTCATTAAGCTGCTCAGGTTTGTAGGAGAAGGACATAAAGCGTAAAAGCGATGATGCTACGACGAAGTTTGAATGCTTCACATATTCTTAATTTTTCTTCCTTGCAAATCAGTAGGAGTTCGGACAAAGTGAAGTTCTCTTTTGTATCTTTGAAATTCTTTTCATTTTCCAAAATCGGGGATGGGCCGATCACTGAGCTGTTGTTCTATGGAAAATTTGTATTCAAAATAAAATTTTGCTTGCGCGATAAGACAAAGTGAATATAATGATAATGAAAGCTGTACCAGATGGGAAGCATGGGCTATAGGTCTCTTTGTGGTGGTTGCAACACTAGTAAATGATCGTCTTTACCCGGAATAAAATCAATAACCCCAGGTCGGAAAGATGTGTAGATGCATTAAGACTTGGTGCAGAAAGTGTCTTTCTTAAATGAAATTGCCACCTTTTCAATTATTTACAATTTACAACTGCCGCAATACAGGCGGTGTCAAGTAACATACTCTTATACAAACACACACACACGCCTGAACAAATATTTATTATTAACTTTTGTTCTTAGGTGTAAAATATATGTTGTACATGCCTTAAAAGCAGGCTAGCTGGCGCATTCGTTATATGTGTGTTGTAGTCGTTTTCTACAATATTATGTTGTTGCTCACTTTTTATAGCTTATCGAAGTGCGCCTAAATTACAATAGAACATTCAAACGTACAAATCATCGTTACTTAAGACGTTAGCCAAGTTCATTATATAATATATAAATATTGAGAGAGTATGTGTGTACTTATTCCAACAGAATGGCAGCAATAGCATCATATTGCACTGCTGTTGCTGTAACTGTAGCTTCTCGTGCTGTAAATGTACATTCACATACACTATTTGTTACACTTTGTGTTTATTATTCCGTTTACTTTCTCAAGCGTGCTGGTGAGCCAGTGCTTCTTGTACAATTTCTTCCCATTATTAGTAAGGTTGAATTAATGTTTACTTACACTGTCGACCAAATGCGTGTGCGTTCGTGTCGAAGAACATTTCAATTGTTCAATTTTCATACACAGTTATTTCGTTTGGACACTCCGCGGTCTCCATATGAATGCTAAGATAAGATTGTATTAATTAATCTGTTGTGCTTTAACTGAATGTTTTTTCACGCATGCTATAATTTTGCTTCAGGTATTTTAAGTGGACTATTCCGCTTGCAAATAGGAGGAGGAGGACGAAGCTTGAGAGACCCCCAAAGGACATACAATTTTTCTACTCATGTCTGCTAAATTCTCGGTTACAAAAATTGAGATGTCAAGCTAAGATTTGGTACATAATGTCAGGTCAAAGGTCCTTAAAAGAGGACACAAGATAGTATATGAAAACATATCAGCATACATTGAGTGCATCAAATTTCAAATTTAATTTTTTTACTTGTTAATTTTAAAAACTTCACTCGGAAAATGTCATTTCTACGTGCTGTATGCAAATTCACCAAAAAATGTGGAAATTATAACAAGAAAAAATTAGAGAGCTGGAAGAAAATCCAATTACAGCCATGCTGACAATGCGACAAATGACGCACATGCACGACAACATATAAATACATACACTTTCCACCTATCGCAAAAAAAAAATAAATATGAATACATACATGAGAGTGCACCACAGACAAGATAAGTATATCTGAGCATTTTGCAGTAATATGGGGGTATTTTTATATATATACCTTATATATTCACATCTAAATGAATACCCTACCCATACATTATATTATATCTATTTATCTGCCACAAAAATAATTCTACGAAGTTGAAATTTCGTATGCGTATTTATAATTGTGTCTCATCCATCGATGTGCCAAAAATAGGCGTTATTGGATAACGGATAATAACACCTACAATAAAAAGCAAACGTAAAACATCGTGCCACGCCAACCGTTTATATGTGGACATAGAGGGTGTTTAGGATTTGGCCTAAGCCGAATTTAGTTTTCTTACTTGCTCGATTTCATTTTATATGACAATGTTTGAAGGCTTTCTTAAACTCGAAAAAAAATGTGGTGCAGAGGGTGTTTATATGTGAAAGGTAAGGTAAGCCTTGAATGATCAGGCTTGACAGTCTCTCACAGTTTCATCTGTTTTAAACACAGAACATACACAATTAACTGTGTGAATAATCATGATGTCCGCCTTCTCGGCCTAGTGATGAACTGCAGTCTTAGTTGAGTGGTTGGCTGGGTAACTGTCAAGGATTTTAAGTAGCTAAAAACACAATTACAAATTGAATAAGTACCGTTTCCACCAAAAAGTCTCCACACACTTGAGCATTGCTAAAGATTGCACAAGAAGGCCAAAGCATGTTCAAATTTCATCGAAATTATAATAAAACATGTAAGATTTGGCTTGGGCCAAATCTTAAATACCCTCCACCTCCACAACGGTGGGCGTGGCAAATATATATATATATTGCGCCCTCCAATAGTGTATATCTTACGTATCAGCATGCAAGTCTACTTTTACGTTGAATATGGTTTTTTATAAATTGTGGGCGTGTCTATTATCCGACCACGCCCATTTTTTATATATCAGTAGATGGGATATCTATGTATACGCGTACCAAATTTCAAGTTCTTAGATCAACTTTTGTGGCAGATATAAAGATTTTTATTAATTGTGGGCGTGTCTGTAATCCGAATACGCCCATTTTTGGCATTCCAATAAGCTAATGTTCATAGTACAAACCAAATTTCAAATTTATAGCTTAATTTTTGTTGATTGTGGGCGTGGCTCTTGACCGATTTTGCCCATTTTAAATAGCGATCTGCGTGCACAAACTAAAAGTGCTTGTACAAAATTTCAGCTCAATATCTCAATATTTACGCTCGTGAGAGTGCCAATAAAAGACAGACACACAGACACACGGACATACATGTTTAAATGGACTCAGTTTTTGACGCTGATCAAGAATATATATATTTTGTAGAGTCTCTGACTCCTCCTTCTGGGTGTTGCAATTGGTAGAA
Source organism: Ornithomya chloropus (assembly GCA_963971445.1). Lineage (NCBI taxonomy): Eukaryota > Metazoa > Arthropoda > Insecta > Diptera > Hippoboscidae > Ornithomya > Ornithomya chloropus. Next base: position 24,965,866 of record OZ020530.1, on the reverse strand, counting down.
CAAACTTAGTATACCCTCATCACTGAGGTGGAGGGTATAATAATAAAATATGTTTCACCAGACAGACATGGTTAAATCGATTGAAAAAGTGATTCTTAATCAGCACTTGCCGTCTAGGAACATCTCCAAAAAACTCAACATCCCCTTTACCACAAGTAAAGGTGCAAGTGGTATAATTGTGTATGACTCGCGGAAACAAGATGAAAATCAATGATTCAATAGAAAGAAAAAGATCATCCACGAAACATTCCCCACTTTATAGGAATTGTCGAATGTGGTCCTAATGTGAGATTATAATAAAAAAAGCGAGACTCATCTTTCAAATTCCTGTCAGAATGTTTTTGAATTGTCATCAGCACAATTCCACTGTGTCTAACTATGCAACGACTTCAAGAGTATGACATCAATTAAGGTTTCACGCTTTGCCTCTTAAATTGATAAACAACCGCTTCATTAAATTGTTGAACACATGATTAAGTTTTGACAACTAAATGACATTAACCATGAATCACCCACATTTTCCAAAATCAATTTTCCCTCTTCTTCATTGTGATTGTGTGTTTTGTTTAAATCAATTAACTAAATTATCTTAGCTGCAGGCTTAACGTTTCAATTACTCATCGGTTTACCGCACTCTTAATTGCATGCAGTGCACGCGATAGACACTAACCTGAGGGTAAATATTTGAGAAGAGGCGCGCCCAATTAATTGAGTTGAGTCATATTTTCTTACGTACGATAATTTTATTTCCTTTTTTTGGAAGCGGCAGATGCATTCTGACGTGCACAAAAAAACACATACGTACACGTATACTGTACAACCATAAATAAATGAGTATTGGAAATGACAACTTTACTATTAAATTCCCTATAATAGAACACGTTCTCGATTTTTAATGGGAGGTTTGCACGAAAGCATTCCGCACAATAGTCGTCTTTGAAACAATATGCGAAAATCAACAATTTTTTGTCTGGTGTCTGTTTACATGTAAATACGTACGGATTTCTTGTTGCCATATTTTTGAACACGTACTTACCATTCATATACCGTGGCTCATACGTACAGTCGCATTTGTATGTGGACCACTTTTTTCTTTTTCTGTCACGTATTTTACATTCATTGGTAATTGAAAACGCTACAGTCATAATGTAAAATGTAATTGGAACATTGGCATGTCCATGAATAGACAAAAGCCAACAGAACACACACACGGAACATACACATAAACACAACACAGTGGCACCACGCATATGCTTTTTTTTTTGGTATGCGACCGGATAGTGTGGAATCTCATGGATACCAACAAATAGCCGTACTGTTGGCATGCACGACTCATATACAATATATATTCCTAAAGCACACACCCCTCAGTGTCGAAAAACCCCCCGCGGAACTGCCCTTAGACCCCCATGCAAACCAATCCATACATGGGGGCCATTAGCATACTATCTCCTCAAGAGTCTAGAGGACTAAGAACGTCCTAGTCTTCTAGAAACATGTTCTGCGTCTTCCACTTTTCCTTCATAAGTTGAGCACAGTGAGGAGTCCGAATTTCGAAGGTATTTTCTGTATACCCCGTGGCCAGTTAGGAATTGGATGACGTAAACATTTCTATTTGTGAACGCAAGCCATCGGCTCTGTCATCTTCTTACAGATATGTGGCTTTCTTACTTTTTTATCAACCTCTTGGTTTGGGGATTACTGGATTTTCTTAAGTAAATCTGTTTCATTTCATTGCTAGGATGTCGACTGGTATTGTTCCTTCTACCAAATTCGCTGCGTCATCTTGTTCTGAATCCGCAGATCGTGCGTAAGGAATTGATCCTTTGGAGGGAGGAGGAGTTGTTGAAATGACTCGTAAGTTGACACTCAATACTAGTGAACTATTAGAGGCTGCTTTTGGGTGCTTGTGTGTAGATGTGAAGGGCACGCACTTTGCTTTTCTACTTGTTCTAATTCTTGTATATTAAACTGCCCCATTACAGGCCAGGGAATGAGTTGAGAAAACTACACACACACATACACAAGATGTATGCAGACCTTCGTTCATGTACGTGTGTAGCACTGTCACCGAACTGGAAAACAGCCAGATGCCAATAAAGCTTTTAATAAAGTAAACAAATAACTATTTACGATACTTTTAACGGCACTTTCTCCGTTCGACTTCCTTCATCCCCATGTTTACACGTAATAAACATTGTGTAGGAGTACGTTGTGCAAAGTCGATCTTAGACTGGATGGATTATTCATATTTTGTTTGCCTATCGCCGCAGTGCACAACTAAATAAGTTCTGTGTGTTAAAGTCAAGTAGTAGTGTGGTGCACGCAAACAGATAATAAGCAATTTTGCAACACTACCGGCTTTGAAACAACATTTAATGACTGCAGACGTGGTTTATAATGCACTTAGAAATTCAAGTTATACTTTACTGATCAAGAATATATATACTCTGGCGCCTCCTTCTGGTTGTTCCAAACGGAATGACAAACTTAAGTGGAGGGTATAAAAATACTCACGTTTCTAACGAGTGTACAAATATTTTCATTTTATTGAATATTCTTCCCTTTTTAAGACGACGAGTAATCAGTAGTGGTGAGGTATAAAGATATAACATAGAGAAAAAACTAACATGGTTTCCATATGTAATAGGATTTTGTGGTCCGCTTGCGTGCGCGTTATGAGAAATCGTTCTTCAGTTAAGTACTCCCATTACGTCTCTTCTCAAGCACATGGCTCTGTAATATAAATTGATTTCAACCTTCATTTACATTCACATTTACATCCACCCACTTATCTAATTTTATGCTCAAGCACCCACACGCATGTTTTATTACAGCACACTAATCGACTCTAATTGCTGCGTGGGAAAAATCAAACTACTCACGGCAGGGTTGTAAGATGATATTTCTTCGTGAATTGTTTGTGTTTGTAGGTTGTGTGATGTGCATTATAAAAATGTTTTTGCATTGTGTGCTCTTTTTAGTTGACGTGTTGGGTCAGGAGCATTTGCTGACTGACTCCAAGGGTTTCTTATGTGATTCTGTAACTCTGCATCCAAAGATGTGTTTGGGCGTTAATGTGTAGCAGCATTGCGTAGAGCTACGTTAAGTGATTCAAGATGCTTGTAAATTCTATATCTGTGCCAATTGTGCGCGAACTTAGAAAAGCCTGTTCATGTTGGTGGAATGCGAAACGTTCTGAACGTTTTCAAATGTGATGTGGAACAAGTCAAAAGCCAAAGCTTAAATACCCTCTAGATCTACAAACGAACGCTTCCTGATAGTGTATGCTTTACATATCAACCCACAACACTCGCGCTTCTGATGCGAGTTGCGGGACTGAAACCTTCGTAAAAATGAAAGTTTTAAATGGAAAGCATTGATTCCTAAAAAAGGTATTAACTCACAAGATAGATTCTTACACTGAGAGATAATTATTGATTGTGAGCATAGCTCTCAGCCGATTCCGCTGAATGTAAATAAAAATCCTCGTACTAAAACATGAAACTGAAAATATTTCCACAAAATTTTAGCTCAATATCTCAAAAAGAAAAAGAAACATGGAGATGTTTCTCACGGGCATTGCCAGAAGTTCTGAGGTCCTCTTACAGTGAGTGACAAACGTATTAAATTCCCATCCAATATGAAAAGTGTCAAAGCGCTTTATGTACACTTTATATTCAACGTATTAAATAACCATTAAAATTATAAGAGTTGAAGTGTGTATTCGTAGCATGTAGGAGTGTTCAGTATTTGTGCGAATAAGTGTCCGTTTACATTTATTTTTTCTACGAAAGGCAACTGCTGCTGAATCGAGCTAATTATCTTATTGTACTGCATACGTGTGTATGCATATGAAAACAATACAGATTAAATTGAAAAAGTGAAGAACAAATGCTGTGAATATAAAAATTGTCTCTACCCCATATCCGATCGGTAGGTGCGGTGGCACGCAGACACTGACACTGTATTCATAGGATACCGCATTTACGTATCGTTGATAATGTTTCGAATAAAATTTTCATTTACTATATGTTTGAGCGAGTGTTTGTACCCAGGAGCAAATGGCGGCTGTTGCGGAAATGAACTGGCAATAAGCACTTTCAGTTGCATAAAGAATCGCTATATATATATGTAATAGGCATCTATAGTGCATGTACTCGTATTCGTACCGCCAGGGTTACCAGGGATTGTAACTTTTTTTTTTCGAAAGTTGACTATTCTAGCTTAAGGTTAGGTTCGGTTTAGTTGAATAGGTGTGCGCCAAACAAAGGCGCTTCATTTAGGCCAATAAGTAGGCTCACTGTGCTACTTAAAAAAAAAAACATAATGCAAAAATCAGGAAAGCCATCCCGAGGAGGCTATATATCGTTTGAGATCGAAAATATTAGCATCTGCTAGTGACCCTAGACCCTCCGGGAATCTGACTCTATGTTTTTGGTGTCGCTTTCTTTGTAGAACCTTATGCGCAGCAGAGATCGATCTTTGAAGTAAATTTTGCCTCACGCATATATTGCTTAAGTCTAAAATTTGGCTTAAGACCAGTTTTATATTTGTACCGGGTATTTGTATGGAGAGTGTATTGTATGACGCGCGCGCGATTGATGTGATTTATAATCGCACCTATTCAGTATTTCGAATTGTTTGCATGGATATAGGAAATGCATAAATAAACGACTAGTAAGAGTATGTGTAAATATGCACTCATACTTACTACCACGAATTGGGCAAACAAAAGCCATCTTCCATACAGGCATATACATATATTTATAGAAGCCACATGCATACAAACGTATAAGTGCAACAACAAGCGACTTTGCACAGTAGTGTCAATGTTTTCTAGAATAATATTGACACACATAACGGTTGTTTAGCAACGGTTGTTGAGCAATATATATAAATGATTATTGTACCATATTAATGTAAATATACGCGCATATATATGCCTCAACAAAGGCATACGCATTTACTGGGTGTTGTGCAGTTTTTTCCTGAATATTTACGCATTTAACTTAAACGTTAAATGTATTGTTGTAAGTATGTTGCAGGGTATACATACTGTACTTAATGTCAATGCGTCGATTAACAAAATAACGTTCATTCTATAATATATGTTTTTTCGAAATGTCTTCATTCATTCAACATTATACAGTACATATCAAAGGACAATACAAACCTTATTGATTCTCTAAACCGTCTATATATGTATAGAATAAAAAAAATGATATGGGGATATATTGGTTTTGTTAAAACCCCTCCCCATATGGGGAGGGGTTCTAGAAATGGTTCGATCCGGTCCACCTTCAATATTTGTCTAAATTTCAACGAAACAACTCGAAAAATGTGTTTGAGAAAATAAAGATACTTACAACCCTCTAATCGGTCATTCGCTCAAGTACCTTAGTATAATAAAGAAAACACCATTCTGAAAAATAACATCAGCCGTTTATTAATTTTTCAACTTTTTATTAATTTTACACAAAAATCATTTGAATTTATGAAATTCTTTAATCATTAAAGTAATTGCTATAGGGAGAAACAATTTCGGTCCACACATATACACAAATGCAATAGGTATATATTCACTTCCACCTTCATACAAATTTCATTATTTATCTACACATACCTACTTACCTATTATTATTATAATAAATGCATTTTACATTATTAGCAAACTTTCCTGCAGACGTTCGTATATGAATGAAAAAATATTTGTTCAAGTATATTCTTCATATTCACATGCCCTGCAAACATCCATATACCAATCCCAATGAACTTATCGCATACGATATAAATACATTTGTCGGTATAGTGGTGCAAACATAGTTATACTCTTAAGCATAGTGTGGGCATCTGTGCCATTCTGATTACAACACTTAGGAGACTGCAGGGACGCCATAACTTATGTGTTCTTGTTGAGCGTAAGAATTTGAGTTATATATGTCCCTCCGTCCGTCTATGTGTTCTTCCACTGTTGGCGCCCTCACGATAATAAAAATTTAGCTCTTAATCTAAAAATTGGGTACAGACTATAGTTTAAATTCAGTCATATGCCATGCCCGTAATTTATAAAAATCTCACAGCCAAACTAGAGCAACGTTCAAATTGCTAAACTTAGTTGCTAATGTGGATGAGAGTCATAAGAAAAAATGTGACATATTGCAGGTGGTAAATTTTCACCACGGGTACAACGACGAATTGCCGGAAAAACGGACACTGTTAAATGAATGTAGCATTTGATGCTGATCAAGAATATATTATATATGCGCTGGGGTGTATCTGACGCCTTCTTTTGGGTGTTGCAAATGGAATGAAAAATTTACTATATGCCCATCTCATGAGGAGGGTACAAACATTGTTATGAACAATAATTGTGTAAATTTTTCATGAGTTTTTCAACAATTCAGTATCAACGTGTGTGCAGTACCAGGTATTTTTATCGCTGTCAGCGTGTAGCCAACGCGACTTTTTAATAAATTGCAATAAGAAATTGTGTAATTGTGAATTTCTTAATACACTGCGTTTGCGGTAAATACATGTGTAGGTTGTGTTGCTTTGCTTATTGAGATTAAGCACAATAAAGATATATTTACAAAATCAATAAACTTCAATTTAACATAACACATAAATGATTAGGAATTTTTGTAATGAACGGAAAATTTCTTATGAAAGTGCAAACATCGTTCTGAATGAACATTAAACCTCGTATGTATTTAAGTGGGTGGTGAGAGGGAGAGGGAGAGAGAGAGAGAGAGAGATGGTGATGTGTAATAAATGTGTGCAGATAATATGTACTTGGGAAGATGAAGAAGTATACGTAACGCATTATACGTAACGCGTTACCTGAGAGTAGAACTCCGATAAGCAGCCGTGCAATTGTAGGAAAGTAGGTCGTTCGTTTGGCAACAGCGCCCAACAATACGCCATTATCGTAAAGCTGTAAATTGAAAACGGAAAACCGTATTGGAAATTTCTTGTACAGAAACATAATTTTATTAGATATATTGGAATGAATAAATTCGCGTGATGGTAGAGGTCGGTAATTGGGGTTAAGTGGCATTCAATTATACTTACAGTTCATCGGGACAATTGAAGGGTTGAGCTAAACGGTAACCGTCTCGCAGGTAATGTTCCATTTCGAATGGATCCACCTCAGCATACGGCGTCTTGGCTGAAGTGCACAGCTCCCACATAAGAACACCAAACGACCACGAGTCACTTGCCTCAGAAAACTGTTTTTGTTGGAGGGCTTCCAATGACATCCACTTGACAGGACGATTTTCACTATCACCCAGACAATTATAATCGCCCGGAAACAAATCACGTGACAATGAACTATCCGACAATTTTACTTGTAGCTGGTCATCAATACTGAAATGCAATAACAAGTCATTGGAAAAAAAATGCATGTGCATGTCGCATTGTTATAAATTCAATTAGTACTAAGGTCATAGAGCAGTGTTTTTTATGACGTCAATATCTGCGGGCTCCGGACCCCTTTTATAATTTTCGAATATTGCGTACCCCCATCAAAAAAAAACAACAACAAATCTTTCAGAGTAAAAGCCGTCATTTCAGAAAAATTTGTGTTAATTACGCAAAGCAAGAATGGTATACGTGTGAGCAATACACACAGTCTCTAATTCCAAATAATAAACATTAAGGATAATCTATGATTTTAGACATTATGACTGATTTTTGTAATAATTATCTGTTAAGGACCCCAGGGGGTCATTGGACCACCACATGAGAAACACTGCTCGTACAGTGTGCTATGTTATCATTATTTTAAAAAACTAATCTCTGTATAATGTTAAATAGCGCAAACAAAAGAAAAGTGCCATTGTCTACATACGTACATATTTATACGTTCCACATAAGCTGGGATATATACTAAGTCTGCCATTTCATTTGTTGCACCCAGAAGAAAATATCTAAAGTCTTAGCATCAAAAACTGAGTTGATCTAGACATGTCCGTCCGTGTGTTTGTCTGCTGTTGGCATTCTCACGGCCGTAAATTTTGAGATATTAAGCTGAAATTTTGTACAGACACTTTTAGTTTGCACGTAGGTCGTTAAATCGGCCAAGAACCCCGCCCACAAAAATCTATTTATCTGCCAAAAAAACTATGAAGTGGAAATTTGGTACAAATATTTATAATTATTCGATGCATCCATATGTGTCAATGGGGCAATTTAAAATTCCGCGTAAAACTCGACTTGCAAGTTGATGCACATACGCTATTAGGGGGCGTAATCATATATCTGCCACGCCCACCGTTTGTATGTAGATGTGAATGGTATTTAACACTTGGCCTAAGCCAAACCCTTTGCAACAAAAAAAATTGCAGGATATAAAATATTCATCCAAAAATGGTCAGCTTTTATATCGATATGTCCATTTTTGTATTGTACTTACACACAGTTCCTGGTGGCGATATCTTTGTGTACAACGCCATGACTGTGAAGGTGATTAAGCGCCGTAGACAGATGAGTGCACATGTGGACGATTTGTATGGTGGTGATGGTGCGAGCGCACGACGGATCCAACAGGAAGAGTTTCAAATTTCGCGTATTACTTCCAGCAGGATATAACACAAACGGTGTGGTGTGATCTTCAATGGACACGCCCATCACCGACAAAATGCCCGGATGCAAGGCCCCGTATAGAGACATGCCTTCTTGCAACAGCACAGACACTTGCATTTGGCTGGCGTGTTGTGCTACCGTTTTAACTAGAACCTCCTGGTTGTCGTTATATGTGCCGCGATAGACACGTCCAAACGTACCTTCTTGTAAGAGGTTGGAGAGACGAACGCGGCATCGTTCGACCGTTAATTCGGATATGCGACGATGCAGTTCTTCAGGCTCTTGTGGCTCTAATTTTCGTGGCAGTGAATTATGCATGGGAACTAAAATTGGCGGAGGTGTTATATAGGAAGCGGGTTGACATGGTGGATTGGGATTTAAACGTTGAAAACTCGATGTTCTCATTGGTTGGCCGGGACTTTGCCGTTTTGTTGAACCGCGGACAGAGTACGCTGCCATCAATAGAATCAAAACCAAAGCACAAGCCAAAACACTGCCCACCACCAGGGCAATGAGTCCGGTAGGAGGCGGCACCACAGTTTCCAACAGCAACGGATCATCCACATTGGCATCCTCATCTTCAACCAGCAGGCAAACCTTTTTCCGCCTAAACATCAAGTGGGTTACATTGTTCAAGGCACGATTCAAAATTACATCAATCGATATAGTAACATTTACTTCGGCTGCCCTCACACCCGAACACTTCATCCCAATGGCAAACGTTTGTATGTAAGTAGGAATTTCTCCAATTTGTGTGATATTAAGAGAGGGGCGCGGCAGCACAGTTTGATCGGACGTAACGGCATTAATACTATATGGCAAAGTACGACCTGCCAGGCTTTGCCAAGTGAAGGTAATTTCACGTTTGTTCGCTGGCACCGGAACCACAAAAGTCATAGCGTAATTATGTATCTGACCATCTCGCACATAATAGACTTCAGCTGAAACGCCTGAAAAGATAAAAATTAAAACGCGAGCATAAAATAATTTGAGGAAATCCGTTTTACGCTTATTAGCATGAAATGTAAATAAAAGCTTAACGTTCACGAAAAACCTCGTAGATTCCAATTTGCAAGTGGATGCATAAAACGCTGGGAGAGCGTGATCAAGTACATTTTGAGCCAATGTGACGCAACGTACATTATTCCTAACTACTCGTAGATCCTTTAATATTAGTTTCAATCATGGCAGGACAAATATTTTTCAATGTTAGGGTATTCTTTTTAAATTGTTTACATATGTGGGGGTTTCATTTCTTTGGACTCCATAGAGAACGGTATCCTAAAAAACTTTTTCAATAATCAAATTATTAATTTTTCAAGAAGTTGTACGTGAGAGCTTTTCACACTATTGAAATTGAACCGTTTGCATATTTTATGATCAAATCCAAATGAAAATTTTAATTGCTTCTCAGAGTGGCAGAATTAGAAATAAATTAACATGTTTTTGGGCCCACTATACATGAGGTATGGGTAAGCAAAGCTGACATCAGCATGTAGGCGATTTTCGAAATTCATAACGAGCATTCTTGGGCATTTTTCTATTTGCTATTTGAACAAATTGTGGTTTCTTGTAATTGAAATTCATTATTTCAATTTGGGATTATTCCTTGATTTGTCTCCGAGCGTTGACTATGATAACTGACGCAGAACGTCAAATTGCATGCTGTTGTTGTACAAGTTGTCTGTACATCTCACCATCAGAAACTTCAATAATTGAAACTATTTACTACCATGTGGTAGCGCATGCATACACATGTGTGCATGCATGTATAAATGTTGTGTATATGGAGCACGAGTGCATTCACATGTAATTTTTCGTGTCATTCATTTGGGAATTTCATTTAATTTGATAATAACTCAAACACACACATACACAGTTATCTAGACACATAATGTTCGTTCTTTTGTTAGCTTTTGAGCATAAAAGTTATTTTATAATTAAATTTGGTTAAAACACAGCCAGAGACCGATTGCAATTATAAAGCAAAAATTCAATTGCGATGCATTATTCATTAATGTAAATAATTAAGTACGTATGGAAATACAATAGGTTGATTTGAAAAATATTTAACAACGACAAATACCGATGGTTTAAATGAAAGTGCATCTAAAACAGTTCTCGTCTCGTTGAGAGATTACCTCCATTGCAATGAACCCTTTATCATATTGAGCGAATTTTTATCGAATTCGTTCTGAAAATTTTAATAGTATAACTATTTTTATGCATCCCCATTATGATGGATTATATACCATGCGTTTTTCATTTCGTTTGCATAATCTAAAAGAATATCTGTACGTCCGTAAGTTTACACAGAGGTATTTATCTGAAATGTACTATAAACAAGTAAGAATACTACATTTGTCCACATCTTAAATACCTTCCACTTCCATATACATATAAGCAAGTGGATGTGCTGATTACGCCCTATAATAGTGTAAGTAATACTCCTAGCAATACTCACATTTTACGTAAAATAAGATTTTCTGTGATGTGACCCCGCCCACATTTGGCACATTCATGGATACCCTAATTAAAAAAATGTGTAGCCAAGAGAGATTTTTGTCGATTGTAGCACTTGGTCGATTGCGAACAATTTAAATAGAAATATTTTTCCAAAATTTCAGTTTAATGTCTTGAAATTTACGACTGTGAGATTTCCAACAATAGGTAACCGGACGGACATGTCTAAATTGACTCTGACTTTGATGCTAATCAAGAATTTTGTAGGGTCTTTTTGGGTGTTACAAACAAACTAAGGTGAAGAGTATAAAAATATCAGTTAACCCGAGTTTAAAACAAGCAAAAATATTATAGCCGCTTATACCCGACTCTCTTATACCCTACACCGGGCGAGACCGAATATTGCATCTTCACTTGTTACTAGTTTTATTCGTTTGCAATATAATTTTAATTTCACGATTTGTGCACAGTTTAAAATTATATAAAATTTCGAGTGAAACGAATTTTAGTACAAACATCAAAACAAAACATGATACATAAATTCTATTCGAATCGAATAGAAATTCGGTTTTCATCATATTCCTAATGCGACGCAGCCTTCATGGACAGACACCACATAATGGTCTACTAAATCTTTTGGTACAACAGCACCTTTTTTGCTTTGTAATAATCTTAACAACACATTATGTGTGATGTGCGTATGTACGTCAAAATTCATATTGCGGTATACAAGCAAGCATATATGTCACACCCTTATCACTGTCACTGTCATTGTCATTATCATTATTATTACCAACAGCAGCATTATTGTTGTCGAGTGAAATGAAATATGAAGATTTGTAAGTAGATTTGCATCCAGCTTATGGAAAACCTGGGAAATGGGGAAGAAAACAAAATAATCTTTTATCTAAAAATTGAAAGACTACAGAAGATGCACACAAGCACACAAGGTGTGTGTGCATGTATGCGTGCGTGCATGCATCCTTACTTACCGGATGTTGCCTTAATACGTTTAGGTGCGAAAAACTAAACAATAAAACATAATTGAAGGAACATGTATGTATATGTATTCCTGTGTAGTGCATTTTCAGTAACAATAGCTTCAATGAATAATATCGAGCTGAGTTGTGTTGTGTTAACTCACAATGTAACAGTAGCAGCTCTCGAAGCCAACAACAAAAAGCGAGGGATTCTAAAAACACAATAATCACAACAACAATGGCAACAACTAAACATTATTTGTATATTTAGAGAGGTTGTACGACATAAGTCTTCTAAAATGGCATTCGAATCAATATAGTTGTAAATGGTGGGTAATTGCAGTAATGTTTGTTTACAGCTTTACCATTACATACCCATGGACTTTACTCTTTAACCACGTTTCATCAAATGCACGCTTTACACTTGTTTAAAACATAAATCACATAATCATTTATGTGGAGTCAATAGCAATTGATGTGAAAAGTGAAAATTATGCTGCAATTAATTTAGTTGTATCTACAGGCAACTGCCATATATAAGTCATTTCGTGATCTATTATTATATGACAAGGGTTTTTAAAAAATAGTCCGACCGGATCCAAAGTTGGCACAGCCAATTATTAAGCCAACTATTTTTCTCCAAATTTTTCCAACAAATATTAAGAATTGCGATTTTTTGCCATATAAGAACTTTCAATATATGGGGAGGGGTTCTAAAAGTAATGTGATTCGTCCATTTTATATAGGGTTCCTCTTTGGGCGAATACACACTTGTATTGAAGAGAGCTTGCGTATAAATATACAGACATACGGACATGGTTAAATGGATTCACATTTTGATTCTGAATCGATCGGTATAATTGCAAGTGTGTGTGGCATTTGCTGTTTAGGAGTTGTAAACATCGGTACAAATTTAATTTGCACCTTTGCCACAAGAGGTGCAGGTGGATACCATAGCAATTGATGTTGAAAATGACTTCTTCAAATAGGAAATAAATTGATCCATCAAAAATGATATAAGACAAGTGAATGGTCTGAAGAACCAGCTTTGCTTTTGAATTGTCGCATAATTTGAACAAGGATATTTAGTGAGCGGGCTTGAACGTTTCTATTGTACAAATATTAAAATTTGGAATGATTTAAAAAACTTAAACTTCAAGTTCAAGTGTCAATCATATAGTTGGTCTTCAAAGTTTTGAAAGAAAAACATCAATAGTATGGACACTAAGCGTGGTAACTGGCTGACCATTACCATCATTTGTATTTGCTTACGCTTATGGTAAGTGGCTCTCAACGGAATCATTAAATACACGGCACCAACACCATTAAGCGTTAGAGCTCAGAGTTGTTGACCGACAGCTCAACGAGTAACAAAAGAATTTTATAAGAAACTGTCAAATATATTCGCATTTTCGTTCCTTACAAAGGCTTGCTTTCCTCTCCTTTTGGGAAAGAATACTTCATGGCAGACAAAAGAATTTGTACTTCATTGTTTGTTCGTTTTTCACAAAATGGGTTTTTTAAAGGAATTCCATTTTACAGCGAGAAAACAATAAATGAGGAAAACATATTAAAGACTCTTTACACATATTACAGAACCGGCAGTACAAGGAAAAGCAGTAAAAAAATGTATTTGGATGAAACCAAATCTTGGATACGCTCCACATTTATGCATAGGCTGTGCCCTCTTTCACCGACCATTAAAATATATCATTTATTTTACCTCAAATACTATTCCACTACAAGTGAGTTTTTTCGCAAAATATAGTCGTGTTTTTACCCACCACATTGATTGGTGTACTCCATTTCATACCTTTGGCCCATAAATAGGGAACTGCTTGCATAAACTTGAAACGGTTTAAAGTAAATTTCAGCTCGATCGAAATTTTCACCAACATGGTTAAATTGTCTCAGACTTTGAGGTTGGTCAAGAACTACTAACTAAAACTTACGGTAAGATGCATAAGATGTATGAAGAAGATGAAATTTAATCCCACAGACACACAGACACACATAACAGTGACCTGAACGGCATAGGAAGAATCACTTTCAACAGCCGGGCGTATTTTGCATTTGTGGAAGCTTCTTTCACAGCAAAGGAGAATATAGTACCGCTCGTTTGTGCATACTTGTAACTTGGCAAACTTATTAAAATACTTGTGAAAAATAATAAAAGTTTAGCAACACTCACTTACGCACCTAATTACGCCACGCACACACACACACACACACACACACACACAATAACTAGCAGGAAACACTTAGAAAAAGCTACTATAACGGTGGGAGAGCTTCATATTGAAACGGTCTCCTTTCTTAAATATTTAGGTATAATAGTGGACACTAGACTGTCCTTTAAAAATCACTTAGAGCATATTAGGAATAAGGCCAGCACAGCCTGTGCTGCTGTGCTGTATGGGGCCGACGCTATGAGGCATAAGTCTTACCGGAAATTAATAGAACCGGTGTATAGGCTCGCTGCTTTACGTGTTTGTAGCGCTTTTCGCACCGTCTCAGATGATGCAGCTTTTGTCATCGCAGGAATGACTCCAATAGACCTTCTTATCAAGGAAGAATCTATAATAGCTCACGGCGAACGTGGACACCGCGGCGATGCTCGGTATATGGCTAGAGAGATCAGTATGCTTGAATGGCAAAGCAGATGGTCCACTTCAAACAGAGAGCGATGGACATACATGCTCATTCCTCGCCTGGGTCCATGGATAAACAGGAAACTCGGCGAGATAAATTTTTATCTCACGCAGTTGTTAAGTGGTCATGGTTGCTTTAAAGCATACTTTCATCGCTTTGGACATGATGAGGATCCCTTTTGCCCTGGTTGTGGTAAAGACTTCGTCGAAAGCGCGGAACATGTATTCTTCACATGTCCCCGCTTCTTTAATGAGCGTAAAAAAAAAAAGCATACAGGATAGAGTTGACTCACCCAAACAAAAAAGGCGAACTCAGAGCCAGATTCTTGTGTTAAAGTGGTCGGTAAACAAAACAAAAAGCCGCCAAAATCTATTAAACCAAGGCCAGACGGAGTGGTAATAGAAGCCAAGGGCCAACTAACATATGCCGAAATCCTACGGAAAGTCAAGTCCGATACGAAGTTGACAGGTTTAAGCCAAAGCGTCACAAAAATTAGGAGGACACGGAAAGGCGATCTGCTGCTCCAACTAAAAGATAACGGAGATAAATCCGAAAAAATTAAGAACATAATTAGCAGCTCACTGGGAGAACAGGCGAGCGTCAAAAGTCTCACGGAGAAACAAGTGATAGAGTTAAAAGACCTAGACGAAGTCACGACAGCCAACGATATAATCGAGGCTTTAAACCCCCATTGTGAAAATCAGGCGGAATCTATATGCGAATTATTAAACCTTCGCAAGGCTTATGGTGTCACTCAGACCCTTAGAGTTCTTACAGACACGGCTAAAAAACTATTGGATCTGGGGAAAATAAGGATTGGGTGGGTAATCAGCCGCATAAGGGTACAAAAAACATTGATAAAATGCTTTAAGTGCCTCGACTCTGCAAAAGCAACAACGATCGGCCGAAATTATGTCGCCGTTGTGGCAATGAAGGACACATTGCGAAAAACTGCGACAAGGACCCCCTTTGCATGTTCTGCAAGGACAACTCCAACGTAGGTGCCAAACACGTGGCAGGGAGTGGACGGTGTCCCGTTTTTAAGAGAGCACTATCAACCTGGAAATGTTAAAGGTACTCCAGATCAATCTAAATCACTGCGAAGTAGCGTAAAGTCTATTAGAACAAACAGTGAGGGACAAAAAGGTGGATATCGCTCTAATAAGTGAACCATATAGACACCTAGAAAACAGCATATGGGTAAAAGACCAAACCGAAAGCGCCGCGGTATGGTCAGCAACAAACTGGGGTAGTAAATCCACGAATGCCAGAGGGCGCAGCTTACTCGAAACTTTCGCCTCTCTGGACATTGTAGTAGCAAACACGGAAAGTAAGGATACCTTTAGGAAATCAGGGAGGGGTTCAATCATCGACATTACCTTTGTGGACAACTCTCTTGCTAGGGACATATTATGGTGGGTCAGTGAAGAATATACTCAGAGTGACCACCAAGCAGTCTATATACTGTCAACAATACAGCAAGAGTAAATAGTAATAGTCAACAAAAACAAATAACAGGCCCCCTATGGAAGGTCTCAAATTTGATCGAGACATGATGAGAGAAATTATCAGAACGACGGTAATGAGCCTAAACCCAGCCGAGGAGATGGCCGAAGAACTAGTGTCAATAGCTAAAGGCGCCTGCGACGCTTCCATGCCTAGAAGGAAGAGGAATGGACACAATTTCCCGCGCTACTGGTGGAATGACGAAATCAAGTCCTTAAGAGCACAATGCCTGAAGGCTAGAAGAAAAACGCGGAGGTCAAGAAACAGACCATTGTTCAGAGACCACCTTAACCAATTTAGAGAATTGAGAAAAGCTTTGCAATCGGCAATAAGAGCTAGTAAAAAGGCTTGCTTTAAACAAATCTGCGCTGAGGCCAACGTGAACCCAACGTGAACAGCTTACAGAGTAGTTACCAAAAAACTCACCAAGGGTAGCCCCCAACCAACGGACCCTGTGGCCTTAAGGAGTATAACAAACACATTGTTTCCAGCAAGGCCGGCAGGACCAGAAATAATCGTGCATCCTTCTGGAGAAGAAATTGAACCCATCACCTAAGAAGAGTTCAAAACAGCCACAGAAAACATTGCCGATTCTAAAGCACCCCAAATAAAGCTCTGAAGGCTATGATCGAGGAGAGACCCGACTTATTTGTCGAAACCTACCAGAAGTGCCTGGAGGATGGTATTTTTCCAAAATGCTGGAAACCACAAACCCTAGTGCTAATACCGAAAGGTAAACCGGAGCCCGGAACCGTGTAGGCATATCGCCCGATATGCTTGCTGGACACTCTAGGAAAGATACTAGAGAATATCATATATAACCGACTCCTACTGTTAGTGGAGGAATCGGGAGCCTTGTCCGAACTGCAGTTTGACTTTAGGAAAGGCAGACCTACAATTGATGCAGTGGGAATAGTTGCCAACATAGCGAAAAAAGCTACCGAAGGAAAACGATGGAAGGGAGGCGTCAAAGAGTATTGCTCCGTGGTAACCCTTGACATCAAAAACGCCTTTAACACAGCAAGCTGGCCTGTTATCTTGAACGCTGTTAGAAGAATAAATGCCCCGAAGTACTTATTCAAATTAGTTAAGAGCTATTTTGAGGAGAGAATACTGCTATATAACACCGACGAGGGAATTAAACCATATAACGTATCGGCAGGAGTACCACAAAGATCGATCGATGTGGAACTTAATATACAACGATGTACTAAACCTACCTGTACCTCGAGGAGTAAAAATCGTAGGGTTCGCGGATGATATCGCACTCACCACAGTGAATAAACACATAAGTGGAATCGAAGCGGCTACAAATGGAGCCATACAGGTCATACAAAACTGGCTTAGTTCCGTGAACCTTAAATTGGCAGAGCATAAAACCGAGGCGGTTTTATTCTCGAAAGTTATGGAGGCAATACACATATAAGTGGGCAGTGTTAGGCGTTATGCTAGATTCCAGACTGAGCTTTAAGAACCACATACTATATGCGTGTGACAAAGCCACAAAGTTACAATCAGTTTTGTCTAGGAGCAAGCTCAAGCAAAAATTATGCTCCGTACAAAGGATCAGCTCTCTAAGAACAATCTGCGGCTTCCGCACAATCTCTGAAGACGCAGCAAACGTCATAGCTGGACCCATACCATGGGACATCCTAGCAGACGAAATGAAGCGCATTTTTATTAGGAAGGCTAACTCCTCTCAATCTGCGAAGTCTATAAAAATAGAAGAACGGCAAGTCTCCCTTAACCACTGGCAGAATAGGTGGGACTCATCATCGAAAGGAAGGTGGACCTACAAATTGATCCCATGTATCGATACTTGGATCAAAAGAGACCTCGGGGAAACAAACTTTTATACAACACAGTTTCTCACTGGTCATGGAGTATACAGGGCCTATCTCCATAAGATCGGAAGATTTACGTCTCCTCTTTGTCCATCTTGCGCAGTCGAAGAGACAGTGGAGCACGTATTCTACCATTGCAGTCGCTTTAGAAACGACCTCTTCACAATGGTAAACGTGGAAAACATCCTGGAGTGTATGACTGCAAACCCAGGAAACTGGCAGGCGGTCAACGATCTAGCTGCACCGATCCTCAAAGAATTGCGGAGGTTAGAACAGCACACTTCCAACTGATAAGCGCGTAATCGCGAATCGTCTCCTGCGAGGTAATATCCTACGTCAGTTCCGCAAGAGGGGACGGAAGCGGAGGGGGTGAGTTTTTAGTACGTAGGTAGTGCGCACTAAATCGTGCATACTGACTTCGAGAAACGTCAGTATCTATGAAGATTTCTCATCCCTCATACAAAAAAAAAAAAAAAAAAAAAAAAATACACACACACACACACTCATTACTCAAGCCATATTGCGTCTGCCTATTTTGAATTCAATTTTAAGGAATGAACGACAAACGACACAATGCCCAACATTGATATGCATTGCAAGTGTGAGTTGGCAGTTCGATGGTTGTACGCTTGATTTAGCTGTGAGCAATGGGCAAATCGTGACTGTAAAAGTATCGACGTGAGTTGTTGTAGGAATATTTTAGAAATCGACAAATGCAACAATAAGGGAAAATCGAAAAACAAACTATCCAAACTATTTATCGCTTTCCCCGTAATGCTAGTTTAAAGGTTGTGAGGACGAAACTGTGTGCACACTTTCGCCCTCCACTGTGATCTACATTATTTTCTTTGCCGCTGTGATTTTTTTTTTTCTCTCCTCTCTGACAAGAGAGCAAAGGAAGAGAGAATCGAGCACGGACGGTGGCTCGATTATAGAAAAAAGAAAAAATGAAAGAATGATTCTTGTTCGGGACGTTGAACTCGTCGCAAAGGTCGATTCCAAAAATTGAAATTACTTAAAACTAACTGCAATTAAATTTTAACATATATAAATTAATCATGATAGCTTTAATAGAATAACTTACTAACTTAACTTAAATCATTTCTTAGCTTACGAAACACATGGTGTCATAATGAATTGTTGAAGTTTTTTTGGAATAAATATTTTTTTTAAAAATCATCATTGATGTGAACATTGGTATTTAGTCTTGTTAAAAAAAGAAGGAAAATCAAAATTGAATTGAATTAAAATAAAGCCAAGAACGTGCATTAAAATCTTAAAAGAAAAACAAAAATCAAACAAAACCGTGGAACGTGGTTAATCTAGACAAATTGAGAATAAACTGACCAGGTGAGTTACCGAGAGGTGTCCTTTACATTTTATATTATCATTCCCTTTCCTCAACAAAATAAAACCCCAATCTTTGAGACTGTTTGGCCCGGTACGAAGCAAGATATCCGGTAGGATCGTCCGTATGGACACTTGCTAGACATACCCACAGCCCCAGACCTGTGTTCGACGAAAGGTGCCGTTTTATCTAGCCCATAGTCACACAGAGTCGAAAGCCTGAGCATCGTGGTCCCAACAAAATAAATTTACTGTTGGGTGAACCCTGAGCCGTTGGGCCTACCCCAGCATAGAGGGGGAAAAACCCGTCCTTACAAGGTTACAAATTACAAATAAATAGAAAGCACTAACAACAACGAATTCAATTATACAGTTAGTGCCAAATATTACTTCAGCCTTGTAAATCATGTAACGCTGATGAACGACTCGAATGCAAAGTTTACATTCGTACCTGTAGACACCAATTTTGTACGTATGGTATTCTATGCATCACCACTTAGTTAGGTGATATAAATTTAAATGATTTACGAGAGAATTGACTCGGCTCTGGGAAAAAGGCTACATTACGTATGCTCCCCACATGTGTGAATAAACATTCCACGTAAAATCATTTTCAAAATGTGTAGTTCACTAAATTTGGAATTGCATACATTTAACGCCTGGTAGGCAAACAGACGTAGCAAGTACGCGTAGACTGAGTCAAAGCGAGAAGTACCTTACGTTACATAAAGAAAACTTTGGAAGAACCGTTTATGCGTCAGCACTTCTGTTTAATGCCTTTAACCTTCCAATATCTCACGAGACTATTTTACGAGTAATTTATAAGCAGCCATCAATGATTATTTTGTATATAATAAGAAGTCATTTATTATAAACAAGTAAGAAAACTAAATTTGGCTTAGGTCAAATCTTAAATACCCTCCACACCCACATACAAACGATGGGCGTGGCAGGCACATGATTATAGTGTATTTATTACGTAACAGCTTGCAAGTCGAGTATGATTTGTGTAAATTGTGGGTGTGTCTGTTACTTGACCATGCCCATTTTTGGCACATCGGTGGAAGAGATAATTACTAATATGTTTACTAAACTTCAACTGAATAGCTCAATTTTTGTACATACATGTCTAGATCGACTTAGTTTTCGATGCTGATCAATAATATATATACACTGACGTCTCCTTCTGTTGCAATCGGTATGACAAACTCCACAAATTAATAAATATTTATTGTTGGAAAGTTTATTTTAAAGCAGCATATTGGAAAGAATTGAATGCAAACAAACCCGTCAGAGTTTATATAAATTAACTTGGTTATCAACTACGACACATAGTCATATGCATAGACAAACCGAGGAAAGTGCTGGTTCTGCAAACTAAGGATAAACAACTGGCGATGATAATTGATAAGCGCATTAATAAACGCCTTGTATGGAAAGTCGTTATGAAGAGCGCTGTGGCATGCAAACTACGTACTTATCACATATATTCCGTGTGTGTGTGTGTGTGTACTGCATTTCATCTTTAATTGAATTGAATAATCATCAACGGCAACTCCATTAAATTTGTAAAAAATACTCTCAAATGCAATTATCAGCGAAAATTTTGTAAAAATTTACCATTTAT
Source organism: Ornithomya chloropus (assembly GCA_963971445.1). Taxonomy (NCBI): domain Eukaryota; kingdom Metazoa; phylum Arthropoda; class Insecta; order Diptera; family Hippoboscidae; genus Ornithomya; species Ornithomya chloropus. The sequence goes on along the minus strand of OZ020530.1, from coordinate 24,944,858 downwards.
TCTAAAGCTAAATTCGCCGAATGCATGTGAACGCCAAGCAAATATTACCGCTGTAACAATGCCGCACTAATTTAGGATTATTTGTTGTTGTTTCCTTTTTCTACAAATTTAAAATTATTCATTGTTAGGTTGGGGGGTTAGCTGCAACACCAAGTTACGACAACAGCACAATACTCTTAAAACGAAACAAAACAAAACCAAACGAAATACATGAAAGTTTCATAACAACAGTTATAACAGCGCCATAATCTCACAATTTTTTCCTGAAGGTGCATGGTAATATAAGCTGGGGGGATGGGAGAGAGGGAAAAACTTTAACTAAACCAACATGTTAATAATGACCCAGCAGCCACCACAAAAGTATTGCGTTAAATAAAAACTTATGTATACACAAGTATATGAGTATGCATATGTGTATGCACATACGATGCATGCATGATGTCGAAAAATTGTTCTTATTCTTTCTTTGGTAAATGTGTGCGTGTGTGTAATGTTATGTAATTTTTTCCCCTTGGTCGTGATGTTAAATAAATGTTCTTTCTTCCCGCCGTGTTGTGGCGGAATAATAACACCACAAACAAATGCAATTGCAAGTTATAAGATTGGGAATCTGTTGAGTATTTTTTCAACGATTTAGAATTGTTTTCAATTTTGTTTGGTCGTTAATATATATGTCATGTTACCGGAAGTGGTATTTAGCTCCTCCTTTGAAACACGCGTTAATTAAGATGTTTATGCATATAACGTATTGTATATAATGTATTCAAAAACACAATTTACATGGACAAATAGAGGGATATGCTTAAAATCTGAATCGATCAGTATAATTGAGGGTGGGTGTAGCATTTGCTTATAACTCGCATCCGCACAAACTCAATATATATAAAAACTTGGTGTGGCTGATACTTAATACGTACACTATTACACTATTTTCATTCTATTTGTATTTTATCCCACTACTACCCACTTTTCATACTTAGAACTTTGTGAGAAATACATTTAACTGTATTGCCCGAACGTGTATTACTTCCATTTCCTCATACAAAAAAACTTTCTGAAACACTTGTCCACCTAGGCAGTTCCACCCGAGTGCCTCTCTGACGATGGATCGTTAAGTTTCCTATGTTTTGAGATATTAAACGGATTTCTATTTGAATTGGGCGATAGTCGCGCCCACGATCGACAAGACTTTGTCACCCATAAAAGTTGCGTTATGAAGAAGCGGTTAATACGTAATATATGACCAATCAGGAGCCCTGTTCACATACCTGCCACGCTCAGAGTTTCTACATAGATGAGTAGAGTATTTTAGATTTGGCCTTGGCCGTACTTAGTTGGTTTCCTTACTATTTCTGCCATTTACCTTGTCACATAAGTGTTTAGGACAAGTAGCTCATACAACAGAGAACCCGAATCTTCTAAACCAGTTGTTGCCTTCGAACTTGTAATCAAGTTAAAATTTATACCTAGAAAATGCTCGCTTCTAGTGCATTACATTTGACAGTGTCTCACTTGAGTGAATCAAATTAAGCAATACATGACCGCAGTTGTTTATAGTAGGCATTTAGTCAGCACTGTGGTGCTTGTAACGCGTCCGCTATGTCTCCTATGTTTAAACGTGTTGTATAATGAGTGCGCATTTTTTTCAAGTGAAATATGACTTGCCAACGAGATGATGACGAGGCGTACAAGCAGAAAATAAGCATTGCAAATGCCTTTGCAACAATGCACCACTAAACGCAACGACCCGTCTCTCCAACCAAATAGTCTTCGCAATGGAAAGATGACATTGGGCGCTTAGCACAATGTAAATGTGGTTGGCTGCTACATGCTTTAACACGAGCGTGTGTGTGTCTTTATCCGGCTTCACAATTCATGCTGACTTGGCAGTATTATAACCACCATGCCATACCGTTGGGAGCATTGCCGTGCAAATACACATGTCAAAAATTTGCAAACGTTCGTTAATTTATGGCAAGACTTGTTAATATTAGTATGTACGTACATATTATGCACATGCATTCAACAACTATGTATACATACATACACACACACACACACACACACACACTTGAATGCTGCTGCCCAGTCAAGAAAAGTCGTTTTTCTCGTTCCTTTTTCATATATACAGCAAAAGATTGGCACGTTTCTTATGTTGGGTTTGGGTTCGGGTTCGTGGGTTTGAGTTTATATATAAAACGTACAGTCTCAGGGCACGTCCAAAGCAGCGGGCGGTTGCTGTTTAAGAAGCGCACCACTCTTAACTGTGCGGTAATTTTCTTTCCAACAACTTCCCACAGATATTCGATATTGCATGTGCTCCCAAATGTTGATCACTTGTAAGGCATAATGGACGGCAACGCAAATTATTCTTGTTTTATGAAATTTCCTTCTGTGTTATTACAACAACCACGCGTAAGGGCATATATTTTTAATAAAATTTAAGATTTCGTATTTTAAACACGCGCCTCAATTCAAGTGTCAAGTGGGTGACACAAGACTTGCATCAACGTTTTTCCAATACGAAAATGCTGGGGTGGTCGGTCGACTCTACTTCTCCTCTGCTTGCCATTCATGTTGGCCCACACGAAACGAATACGTGGCAAGAATATTGCAGTAATTGCACTTCGCCCATTTTGCAGTCAGTCCCATGCCATTGCATTCACCGCAGTCGCCACCACCCACGTCGAGTGCAGCCCGCTATTATAGTGTACTTGTACCAGCATCCGCTCAACTGTACTAACACACATAGAGCAATCGTCGGTCGAGGTTGTTTCAACTAAATCGCACACAGTTATGGTGTCTGCCTATTTGCCCATTGCGTTTGTTGGTCGTGTGGATGTTTCTCTAAAATTTATGTCTACTTCTCTGTCTGGGTTAATTATTTTCCATGATACATATTATTGTCGTTTGGATATTCTGTGCTGTCATTGCTGTTGCTGTTGCTGCTGCTGTAAAATGTTACAGTTATTGCTCTGGACGCCAAGCATGTTTGTTTAAATTATATTCCCAATAAATTATGCATGCAAATAATAAATTTATTGAATTAATGTGTAACGGCAAATTGTTTAGTACAGTTGGTGTTACTGACGTCCCACTTTGTGTTTCACCACAACCCCGAACGCCCCGCATCCTCCGCTGCATACGCACTGAGTGCTTCATTCATGCATTATCCATTGCGGTGCTGCATTGTATATTGATTATCGTTTGCATTTTTCTACAAATTAATTGCATGCAATCTAATTTAATATAAAATGCATAGGAATTAATGACATTCACTTCATTTCATTTCAATTCAACTCATTTCGTCGACTGAATTTGTTCAGGTAAATTTCGAATTTCCATTTAATGCAATTATCTCCATATGTACCAAACACATAATAAAACAAGCGAAAAAGTTATTTTTGGGGTTGAAAAAAAATCTGGGATACCCTTCGTAGAGTGAGTAGTAGGCGTGCCTGTGACACGATTGCCCTTATTTTTAACACAAACTGGGAGGATGCGACTCTATCTTCAACCTTTATTTACTTTTTATACCCTCCACATAAAATGGGGGTGTATCAAGTTTGGGGATATTGTATAATACTGGACTTCCCTAAAAATCGCTCATATATGTATGAAAGGAAACACTACCAGCAATCAAACGTTTATTTACACATAATACAAAACATTTTATACTTTCACAGACAACTTCTCATTCGCATTGTATTTTCTGTGGTAAATATATATGATATAGTAAGCGCTTCCAAGAAAAACACAAGAACATTTATATACTTTGCTTTATAAAAAATAGTAGTTTGCGGTCCCAGCTTCGATCATTAAAAACTAAGTTTTTTTGTTTAAATGAAAAATAGCCCAACGAATATATTGAAAGTTATGCGAGGCAGGTTGGATGCTAGCATTTCGATGGGAGCTACCCCATCATCGTCAACAACCATATGCATTCCATGCATACTTGACTTTAAACTGCAATTGTTGTCTTTCCAATACAAACCTGATGAGAATTGTATACAACTATACTAGCAAGCACCCTGAAGGAGATTGCATGCTAATGCTAACGGCAGTCTCGCGGGGGGGTTGTTGACGCTGAGGTGAGTGTGTTTTAGTACGTAGGAATATATAAGGGTGAAGTCAGGTGCAGCCTTGTATATGAGTTGTGCATGCCAGCAGCCCGGATATCTGTTGGTATCCATGAGATTTCACACTACCCGGTCGCATACAAAAAAAAAAACCTGAAAGGTAACATTTACAGTCTCATAACACGAAAGCTGCTATTATTTCCAATCTAAACAAATATCTTTCCAAAAGGAACAAGGATGAAAAGGTTAACTGCAGCTTATCGTCGTCGCACACTGGTAACGTATCGTATTCGCCCCTTACAGTGTTATTGTACATTGTGAAAGGAAAACAACAACATCGTGGCGGTTGTGCGTCATGTTGATTTTATCTGTACAGCGCAAACATTTAAACACCTCTCCTCCGGTTGCAGACTTTCAATCAATTCTTTGTATTCAATGAAACCAAAGTTAAACACAAACAGCCCCAAGTTCAAATGTTTGTAATTTTCAGAAAAGACGTTTATACAAAAAATACAAGCGATGTCCTTGTCATTAAAATGTACACACATGCACACACACACGCAGATAAATGTTTTTATGGGTGTGGAGTGAAGAATGTGCATATTGGCATCGGTGCTAAATACCTACTTATCATTGTGTAGGTGTGCGTGTGCGTCTTTGTTTATTTACACAAATGTATGCAGTAGCCACGGACTCATGTTATTTATTTACTCTTACATCTCTCTAAGGAACTTTATAAGATTTTCAAGATTTGATAAGTTTTTAATTTTGTCTGTTTGTATATCAAGAAGCGGCGGATAGAAGTAACATCATCCGCAAGGTGGGAGGGCAACATTAACAAAAGAATGTTCAATTTTTTTCTATATTCAAGTAAAGACGTTAAGTGCAAGCTAAGTGAAACAAAGAAACGCAGCAACACTTCTGTTGTATACATATTAGATAGCCAGGGTGAACAAGATGGTTGCGCTCAATATCGAAATATTTTTGAGGAGGATACGTTACACTACTTGGAATGACTTTATTACGTGGACGCAAAGTTCTGAAGAACAATATGTGTCTACGTCTCGATAAATTTGAGTTTAATAGTTTAATAATGCTGCATCCTTAAACACACCTACATGACTACATTGATTCAATAATTAAACCTACACTGCCGTCCTACAAACAAAAATAGGGTTCTTTTGGCCGAAACAATTTTTATACCCTGCACCACTTATGGCAAAGGAAGGAAGCGGCAAATGCCACCACCCACCTTCAGTTATATATATAAAAAAGAATTTAGTAAATTCACTTTCATGAAAATTTGGCCCAAACGAATGAGCAAATATTATGTTAATTAGTTAAGATAGTTTCTTATTAAACTTATTCCTCATTTACAACTGCTTATAAATTTAAATGAATTTATTTTATTTATTTATTATGCGGTTAAACTTAAAACCATTTAAAATGTGAACGAATGACTTAATCATCTTTATGTAAATATTGTATAATACGAGAAGTTGTAGAGTATGTAGCGGGCGTTCATGCCCAGCGTAAAGCAGTGGAAGAAGAGACACCGACGACAATGATATAGAGATGATGTTGATTCTTAAAGGACGCATAAATTTAATCGTAAGATGTTATTATTTCTCATAAGAGATCTGGGAGAAAGAACAGCAGACGAGGGCATACAGTTTATTCAAATTGCTTTAATTATGATTTTTTTAACTTATTTAATATGTTTTGGAAAGAAAAACTTACTCCTTGAAAAGTCCAGAGAGAAATTCCATCGCAGCTTCCTTTTCAAACAGCAAAAAGGCGCAATGATTAATTAAACCTTTCCAAAAATTTCTTCGAAACAAATCTTCCGCCTGTGAGCACATTAAACACTTTACGCTTTATTAATAGCTGCGCTGTGAATAAAAACAAATAACAAAGCTAAAATTTAGCTTGCATCAAATCTTGGAAAATCTCCACATTTATACGCAAATTTTAGGGCGTGGCGCGCACGTACAAATGTACCTTTTTTAATTAGTTTTAAAACAGATGTTAGACATTTTCTTAGTGGGCTAGCACCCACGGCCATCTTTTGTGCTTCGATTAATGGTATACTTATAAGCTAAATCCCGCTGACGTGGTTAAGTTGGCTCAGATTTTGATACTGATCAAGAATCGTTGTGGGGTCTCCGACTTAAGACGTCTCCTTCGGGTAGTTGCCAGCTTAGTACACCGCCCATGTTAGGTGGAGGGTGTAATAATTAGCATTTATCTGTTTCAGTTTATAAAAGGTATAATTTTTTATGTACATATGTTCATAATTATGTGAACAATTCGTATTCATGTCGCACTCGTTTTCCGTACACCACATATGTGACTTTAATTGTACAAGAAGGCACATACTATGTGTGAAAGAGTATGTGAATGCAAGAAGTGAGAAAAGACCTGTCAAAATATGTGGGTGCCATATATCGCACAAGTGACTTGAAGCACATCGACGTGAGTGCACGTGTGGGAACCCAACAAAAGGAAACAATTGTATGAAAAGTAAAAGATGACAAAGCATTAGAAGTACACACACTTATAAATCCAAAATGTAATTACTTTTAGTTATATCTTACACCAATTGTGATGGAGCGGTTGTCATGCGCAAGTTACTCAAGAAAAACGCGCCAATACTAATTACTACCGGAATTGATTTAACTGCAACTATTCTCCTTTTTTTTGGTATGCGCAGTATACAAAGCTGGCTTCACCCTCACATTTGCTTACGTACTAATACACATACTTCTCACCGTCTATCATCCCCCCGCGGGACTGTCGTTAGGTATTATCACGTATCACGGAGATGCTTTACATTAGCAACTATGCGACTGTCCATTTAGTTTTATGTTCAGCCTGCACAACACAACGACACACGCCTTACAATCTCAACTGAATCGGATATTTTGTAATAAAATACGATCGATAGCTAAATAATGAAGCGCAAATTAATCGAAAGAGTGAATTTCTGCTTCAATCCTCGTACTATTCAGGGGGAGCACTGTGAACTTTCGATAGATTTACAAAACAATTAATAAATAATATAAATAGTTTCAGCAAAGTAGTATTGTTGGGTGAAATGTTTCACTACAAACACTTTACGTCGAGTTAACGCATCTGTGAAATTGGGTCATCTGCTGCTCAAATGGGCCATGTTTGTTTGCCTCATTCTTGAAAATGTTTAAATGGAAATTGTGCATGAACAAACAAAATTAGTATCAGACGTAAGTGCGCATAAAATTAGGTTAAATTAGGTATGTGAGGGCGCAGTTTTAAGTTTATAATTCCGTCATACTCTCGATCAGCTTCATTATCTGAGTCGATTTAGTGATATGCGCGTTGAAGCGTAAAATATTAATATATGAGATATTCAGGTGATGTCCATTACATGCTGTACGAAATGGGCAAACACCATCTTAGTTGAAGCATCTATACGACCGAGATAACCTAGCCATTGTAGATGATGAATCTTTATACGACGGACAATGTCAAAGTCAATGTAAAGCTCAACATAGGGCCAAAGACCTTTCGGAGAATTTTTCTCTCAAATACCCCTAACAAAGTCTCATAATTTTGTGTTAGCGTCCATATTTCTGCTCCATGTAGAAGCACGCAAATGCTGAGGTAGCATCCCGCGCTTTCCGACCAATGATATCGATATCATCGGCATACGCGAGAATCATAGTACTTTTATTGAAGATTGTGCCACTAATGCTAAACTCAGCATTCTGCAATACCTTTTCTACGATAATGTTGAAAAAGATACAGGAAAGGTTGTCGCCCTGTCTGAGACCCCCTTTGGTAGTAAATCATTAGTATATGCGCATAGATATGCGCGTCACTAGTGTGACTCCCATGATGTAAAAATCACGATTTGCCAAAGTGGAAGAAATATAATTGAATAGGAGTGCCGCTTAAACTCACTAAACTTGAATTGCCTGTGTATGCGAAGGTGCGATAACTTTAACAATGCACGCAACAGCAGCACTGCGCTTGATTAGGATAATTGCCAAAAGATTGAAATCGCATCGCATTGATTGACACATAATTTTTCATGAATTCTTTAAAACGTTTTGTAAGCCACGGCCCCAAAGAACTACTTATCAGAACAAATGCAAACCAAATTGTGCTCTAATTTCATATGATTTATGTCGGTGTCTAGATTACTTAATGATAATAAAACCATTTACAATAATTATTCAGTCAAATTTTCAGCCCCTTTTCAGTTGTTTTCTTTTAATGGTTGAATTCATTTTTAATTCAACACTTCAAACACACAAATATTTTATTACAACACTTTTAATGTAGGTGGAAAACACAAATACGAGTAGTTCTACTTGCGCACACTACGGGTTATTATGCATTGCGGCTGGTTATTAAATGCTTCTTTCATTCCATTTCATTACTTTTAATTTTTATGAAATTTTTGAACATCAGCAATGACCTACATATTACAAATTATATGTTTTCAATATTATAAAGAAATGTACGCAAAGCACAAAGAACAAGTACAACACGGATAAGGAAAAGTAGCCACTTGAGCTGTACATGCATTCATCATTGGAAAAGCCTAATGAAAAATATAAATGAATGAATTATGCAACACAACATACATATGTACTATAGCAGAGTGTATAGTAAACTATACTTAAGTGTAAGAGAAAAAAATAAAAAAATTAAATTTGACTGAGGCTAAATGTTAAATATCCTCCACAATATACAAACGGTGGGCGTGATAGGTTATCTCAAATTTTACACGTGCAAGTTGGGTTTTACGCCTACTGCGGTTTTTAATAAATTGCGCGTTTTTTGGCCATATCCATGGATGGGATGATAATTATAAATATGTTTAGCAAATTTCAACTTGATAGCTCAATTTTTGTGACAGATAAAAAAATTTTTGTTCGTTGTGGGTGTGGCTCTCGGCCGATTTTGTCCAATTTAAAACTAGACGTATCTGTACAGAATTTCTGGTAAAAATCTCAAAATTTACGACTGTGAGAATGCCAACAACAGACGGACACACGGACAGAAATGTGAGTTTCTCTGTCGCTTCTTTCCAAGTGTTGCAAATGGAATGGCAGTTATACATTTTTATTAATTTTTTATTCATTTTTAAGAAGATTTCATTCGTTCCAAGGGATGAATATTGAAATTATTCTAAAACGTTGTTTACTTTATTCAGTATTCAACTAAAGTCTAAAACGCTCCCCATATCCGTCCTTCGTCCATACAATAATTATTTAAATCAGAGGTTAACAATCGGGTCCAGCAGGATCTCTTTCACTTTCTTGTAAATTTTCATAACTTACACTTTAATGATTTTGCCAGAATTCTGGAAGCGGCCAATTTTTAATAGGAATTCTTTGTGAATTTCACATTTAAACATTTGCAAGTTCATATACGAACTTTGTACAGTTTCATGTATTACTTGATAGATTAAAACCATCACATGAATTATCAAAATGATCTAATCGAGCTTAAACATACATCATTAAATTCGGTGGGCCAATGACTATCAAAAGGAATGGTTCATTCAACAAAGTCATCATGTTTCATTTGTTTTCCCAAAAAATTAACCAAAAAAGTAAAAATCATGTGTAATCGTAATCAGGCAAATGCAAAACACTGAAATTTTTAATGCGGGAGGCCCTAGGTAGAACTCTCGCAGAGTGATTGGAGCTTGTGTGCTATAAAGTTAAATTCTTTTTATGGAAGGGTTAAGATACGCACAGTTCCCCCACTTGGGAGGAACTTTGATGCCAAATTTCATTGAAAATTTGCAACAACGGTAAATTTAGTTCCATTCAACAATATTGCAATTGCCATTAATTATTTTGTTATTTTGTGCTTCTTTTCTTTAAATCGGACAGATGGTTAGTTCACGCCTGACATAATCGATAACTTATTGTGATTGGTGCCTTGGTCGTTCCACTTTGCAGCTTACACTACAGAATGGTAAAAGAGTATATTGGATTTGTGGTGGTGTTTAATTTAATCGATCAGGCCAGAATCAAAATCTGAATGAATTTAACCGTGTCCGTGTGTCCGTTTATGAATTTCTTGTAATCAATCTAGAGGTCGCAATTTTTGATGAAAATTTTTAGAGTCTCTCCTCTTAAAACAATATTTCACGAAGTGACTTTTTTGACGACTCGCATTTATAACATTTTCAGTTGTTTTCAATTGCAATCGATGCTGGGACAATACAAAGAAAATAATATATATAAATAATAATTATAATAATATTCAATGAAGCTGCTTCTTATTCTTATTATGTATGAATTCCTTTTCCTCTTCACAGTTTGTTGATTTTCGATTTTCATTTATATTGATCATATGAAAGCTTTCATATTGCCTCCAGCTGATAACCTCACACATATACAACACATAGCATCTGCTATCACACTACGTATATTGTTTGTAGGTACATACAAGAAGTAATTCACCGAAATGAAATTTATTGCGAAACAGAGACAAAGGAAATGAGATCAAAGTAAACAAAATTACTTGTAAGCAAAAATATTAAAATAGATGCGAAATTATTATGATAAGTGAGAAAACTAAATTTGGCTTAGGCTAATCTTAAATGCCCTCCACATCTACATAAATCAGTGGGACGCCTACGCCTTTTGGCATTTAAATGTATAGGATGATAATTATAAATATGTGTATCAAATTTCAAGTTAATAGGTCAATTTTAGTGGCAGATATATATTGTAGATTTTTGTCAATTGTAAGCGTGTCTGTTGTCCGATCGCGTCTATTTTTGGCACACCGATGGACAAGTTAATTGTACATATGCATACTAAGTTTCCACTTGATAGGTCAATTTTTGTGGCAGATAAATATATTTTTATGGATTTTGGGTGTGACACTTGACCGATTTTGCCCATTTTAAATAACGAACTGCGTGCAGAAACCGAGAGAGTCTGTACAAAATTTCAGCTCAATATCCCAAATTTACGACCGTGAGAATGAAAGTGGGCAATAGACACATGGACATACATGTCTATTACGACTCAGTTTTTGATGCTGCGTGTTGTCTGTCCATGCAGGTTTGTCCACAAGCAAAAACCTCTTGACCTAAAGGTGTATCCCATTAAAAAAAGGATATATTGGATAACTTTTAAGTCCCTTCCCCATATAACGCCTCAGTTTAACATAATTCTTTACATGATAAAAATTCATCATTCATCATAATTATTATTTTATCAATGTTAGTGAAGTACAGTTAATTATTAAAAATGGATTGTGCCAAATTCACACGAATGACAATGACTCACGTTTACGCGGGGGTTGTACAAGTCATACACATGAACCGTTCACAGTCCAGAGCGATTAACTCACTTTCTTATATTTAAAATTACTTTGTTTCATTAAGGCTTAAGACATTAAATACACTACATTAATTTTTAGGGCAGTTAAATAATAAATGTTTTTCCTCAATCTCTCGGGTTATGTGAGTTGTATATTGTATCTATCGGTCTAGTGTATACCATACCGTTTCTTATACAACAAAGTGGTGTAGGGTATTAATTGGTCGAGCACAAAAATATAATAATATAAACAGTAATTCGATGGTGTACGATTTGACTAGAAAACCTTCTATCTATATCTATCCATAGTTTGAAGGTGAACAACATACATATGGTAATAGACATAATAATAACTCGATAAAGAAATTGGATATTTTCGCATCCAACATGTGTACGTTTTCAATTCTAATGTACAGTGCGCCACTAATGACAGCGAAATAGAACGTAAATGTAAATGGCATTACATTACAACGTTGACGCATAAGAATCGGCTCTAAGAACGAATAAATTCCAACAACAGGCGCCTCAAAAGCGCCCATAAACCAAAAAAAAAGCTCAAGGAGAATTATTGTAACACTTTAACAATATTGGGCGGAGAGAAAAGAGCTGTGGAATCTGATATACATTTGTTAAAGTAACCATTTATTGTACATCTACTCTCTCTTTCTCTTTATATGCATCATAAGAACTGTCGCACAAAATTTTAATTTCAATGATGTTCACAAAACAGCGTCCTCTCCAATATTTTTAATATCAAACTCATTTTAATTAATGAGTAATAATGGAAAAGAGCCTGTCTGTTTTGCTTTCCATTATTTATCAACTTAAATTGGTGTCACGTCAGTATGGGCGTTGGAAGATATTCAAAATTTACAAATTTACACGTAACTGCAGCATTTGAGGCGCATTAATTCAGGCAAACAGAACTATTTGTATTAAAAATATGTAAAAGTTATCTTTTACGATTTTTCTTTTGTTGTTGTTGGTTATTATTGAATATAAACAACGAAAAATAGAAAAAATTATCGTTACCACCAACGTTGTCGTTTGAAATACGCACACTCCAGCGCACGCATACATATATAGGCTGTATGTGTGGGCATGGTATAAAAGAATGCAAGATTTTAAAACGAAAACGTCGCACACACACACACACAAAACGAAATGTCGTAAAACCTTAAATATGTAAAAGAAAAAATGTTTCATATCGCAGCAGCCAGTTGTCTGATTGCATGAGTTTTGGCTGAACGTATATGTCATCTTGTGAAATACACAAAAAGTATCGAATTTCTCTCATAAAAACTTGAAACATACATGCACACTACTACATATGTTATAACCCCAGCAGCATTAAGTCGTGTCGCTTTGCCAATATGTGGCGCACACGCTTCATATCCACAGTGCCAGTGTATGCCAAGTTGCAATGCAAAATATGCGCGTTGTAGCAAGCAAAGACAAAAGCGGCACATCAAAACTGCTCTGGGAAGTGATTATCAGTATATGTTCTGTACTGTAAAAATGAGTTCATACTAACTGTCTAATGTTGATTGTCCGTCTGCCCGTTCATGTATTTCTGGTAATATATAATATATATAAGGGTCGCAATTTTGTATACTTGTTGATGAAATTTGGCGCAGGGATATGCTTTGGCTCAATAACGATCACTATGGAAGGTGGTCCTGATAGTGTGCGGTAGTGCGGAGTATTAAATGGGTCGCGTAGAACCAACTAATATTTTCACTTGTTTTTGTATTATTTTTGTATTACTACATACATATACTTTTGTACCCATTTTAGATGCGTTTTTATGTGCGTGTAACACGAAAAAGTCCGCACGTCAATATGTATGCTTTTGTTAAACATTTGTTGCTTGTTGTTTTTATTTTGTGTGACATTTACTTTTTCAATTTCACACAAAATAAACTTTAAAGTCTTTTGGTAACAGAAACTACAACGACATCAACAGGCATTGCTTTAACACTAAAGCTACCACGACGGGTCAAATGATCCATTGTAAACAACATTATCACATCGCCATTTGCCTTTACTACTTTTATTAAAAAATACATCGAAGTATTTTTCAATATTTACTCTTCTCTTGTTTAATTTTTTTTACCGATAAATATATGTAATCTGTCCTAACTACCGCAACAGGTCATTTGACCCGTGCGAAGATTCATATAATATCATGAAGATTTGTAACAGATAAATTAGCTCTAATCTCTAAAGTATGGTACAAATTCATCGAGAATAGCCAAAGTTGTTACAAGCCAGGGGAACATGTAATTATGGATGAACGACTTCACAAAGCAATATGTAGGTTTACGCAATATACATATGCCGAATAAACCGGATAAGTTTGGTATCAAATTCTGGATAGCATCAGATATCAGCACCATATAAATTATAAATGGATTTCCATATTTGGGAAAGGATGAAAACAGAGCAGCTTCAGTTCCGATTTGGGAATTCATTGTTCTCAAAGTACTGAAACCGTTCACGGATGCGATACAGATAATATTTTTACGAGCGCTGCGAAACTATTAGAAAAAAGAACCACTATTGTTGGAACTATCCGTGGAAATAAATAGAACTATCAAAATTCCCCAAGCAGGCAAAAGATGGTATACCACGCTTCCCAACAAAACTATATAAATCAAGTCATTGTTCACTTACCATTTACAAAAGTAAGCCAAACAAAAATGTCCTTCTACTAAGCTCAAAGCATAAATCTACAAGCATCGAAAAACGGTAAGCTTATACCTGAAACGATCAGACTCTACAATAGTACTAAACACGGTGTAGACACGGCGGATACAATGGCAAGACAATACTCCGTGAAATCGAAATCGCAAACCTGGCTGGAATCAACTCATGGGTCTTATACAGAGAAACAAGCGGCGAAAACATTTCTAGACAACAATTTTTATTCCAATTAGGTGAAGAGCTTGCTTGATTTTTTGAGATTTTCAACATGGAACAGGAAGAAAAAGAAATTATACAGAAAACGTCAAAAAATTCTAGTTCGGATTCTTGTATGCAAATGCGAAAAAGGTGCCAAATAGGTTTTTGCAAAGAAAACAAAACTACCAAAATCTCTTTCAAATGCAACAAATATGTGTGGAAAATGCGCCTTCGAAAACCCAATAATTTGCAAAATATGCGGTGAACAAGAATAAAGTTAGCATATTATTTATTTATTTTCTAAATTTAGAATTCAGTTGAAGAATATCTAATTTTTTTCTTGCATTATTTTTATGTTTTTTAAATTTAATAATTAAACATTTTTTAATCGTTATTTGACAAAAATTGTTGAATTCAAGTACTAAATTACGCTACAATAATAAAGGGTCACTTGACCCACTTTGGTAGAAATAGGTATAAATGAAGTGTCGGTAGCTTTAGTATTAAAGCGGCCATCCTTAACCGGGGCTGCCAGATGCCAGAGATTGGGTTCAAACAACTACTTATTATGTTCAATATTTTACCTTAAACAAAAATTTGTACAAAATTACTTAATTTTGAGCTGGATCAAGAATAGAAGCCTCCTCCTAAGTGTTTCAATCGGAACATCTAGTATGGAGGGTAGCATGAGCCCACAAAAAAATTTACATTTGACTTGGGTCAAACTCAAAAAGCCATTATATTTAAAAAAGCGAAAATGTCCATTGCACAATTTCTTGAGGGTGTGGCAGATCCAGCTCACTCATTTTCACCACAGATAGACGTGATTGAATCGATTCAGAATTCTGATTTGAATTCAGTCTGGATCGACTCAGTTTTTGATTTGAATATATATACTTTGTAGGGCGTCTGACGCCTCCTTCTGGGTGTTGCAAACGGAATTACAAACTTAGTATACCCCACATCTTATGTGAAGGGTATACAAATAGTGAAATTTTTAAATCAACCAGTCTCGATTGGAGACACCTAGTATGTATAATCAATAAATATTAATAATTAGTGAAATGATAAATGTTATGCTTGCATTAGGCAAACTATGTTGAGTGAAACATACTGGTAAATACCGGCAGGATATATGCAACGTCCAACACAAACAACACAGACAGACTAAAAAGTTATTAGTAGACGATTTGTAAACAGTAAATCACAAACAACGCCAACAACCTATCACAACACTCGTACACTGCAACTGCGGTTTATGTTGAATGAGGAAAAAAACGGGAAGAGTGTTAAAAAAACAAATTGAATTAGTCATGTGTTTGTATGTGTGTGTGTGTAATTCATAATTCGCAAATGTATGTACGCACACGTACGTATATATATATAGGTGCGTACGTAGTGCATTCCATATCATGCATATTTAGCATGAAAACAAACTAATACCCCACACACGAACCTCGTACATGCATGCATAGATACATATATACGTATGCTCGTACATATGAATACAAATGGAGCTCATTTGGTTTGATGGTTGTTGTTATTGGTATAGATGATGTTATTATTGTTAAAAAAAAATTTAGTTGTTTAAAAGATGACAGAGAGGCAAACGCTTATTGAAATTTATTTGTTATGAATTTGATACATATGTATGTACTCATGTGTATGATGCATATGCAAAGCACAAGCATTGGGTACGAAACCTGTTAATAAAAGGGTGGGCCGAAAGCGCACTTTATCTTTCTGAAATTCTAAAATTTCATCTTTTTCAAGATTTCTTCCAACTCGCAAGGTATTGATCGATTTGTTTTCTTTTTTGACAGCTTCTTAATCTCACCAACTTACAACTTTTCCGCACTATTACAACTCAAAAAACGAAAAATTTTATGTGTGTGGTTTTGTTATTTAAATTTGTTGTTACTATTGTTACTCTTTGGCATGTTGTGATATCACTTACATACACACACACATACGTGTGTGTATGTACGCTCCACCATATAGATATAATATCTGAATTTTAATTCGATTAAAATTTTATTATTTACTTTAGCGGAGAAAAGTGATGGCAATGATGAAGATAAATATGTTTAGTTTACAGTCTAGCACCAATGAAACTTTACGCACGTATACGCGTTGACAGAGATCAGCAACAAAGCCATTTGTACGTTAGGCTAGAGTCAGAGAGAGAGAGAGAGAGAGAACAAGGGAGCAAGCATCGTCTGAGTTGAACTAAACACTTAGAAAAACAAATACAAATAAAAGTAAAAACTAAATTTCAAGAGAAAACACTTCAAGATATACAAACATTAAGAATAATAAAAACAACAACAACAACTACAGCAACATCAGCTACATTCAAAGGTAAACAGCTTCAATTTAAATAAATCCAGGAGGAAACCGTTTAATATTAAAGCTGCTTCAAATAATTAAAATGTGCAGCCAGGGAGACAACGAAAACACCGCTGCCCTTGCACTTGCATTGAATTTCTTATCTTGAATTTCATATCAACTTTTTTATAAACCCTCTACGTAATTTAAGGGGCCTACTAACGTTGTCATTTCGTCTATAAGTACCAGAAGGAGACTCCAATGACTCCAGAAGTAAATATAAGCTCGATAAGCATCAAAATCTGATTCAATTTTGAGATATTGAGTTGATGCGTAACATAAATTTTAAGATATCAAGCTGAACAGACATTTCTACATTCTGTACGCAGATCGCTATTTAAATTGGCTAAAATCGGTTAAGAGCTACGCCTACAATCGACAAAAATCTATTTAAAAGCCACAAAAATTGAGCACCGAAGTCAAAATTCAGTACACGTATTAATATTGAACCTTCCAATCGGTGTGTCCAAAATAGGCGCAATCGAAGAACAGATACGCCTATCAGCTACATGCCTCGCCCACCACGGCGGAAGTGAAGCGTATTTAAGATTTAGCATAAGCCAATATAGTTTTTTTAGAGGGTTTGTGCACATGTTTGTAACTCCTAAGCGGCAAATTCCACACCCACTTTTAATTATATCCATCAATTCGGAATCAAAATCTGAATCGACTTAAACATGTCCGTCTGTCTATCCATGTAAATTTATGCGCAAGGAACAGGACTAATTTTTTGAGATGTTTCGATGAAATTTTATATAAGGACATATATTAGTTCAGAAAGGAACCCTATTGAAAATGAACCAAATTAGACCATTTTTAGAACCCTTCCTCATATTATATTGAAAGTCCTTATATGGCAAAAAATCACAATTCTTAATATTTGTTGGAAAAATTTGGAGAAGAATTATTAAGACAATTAACATTGCCGAATTTGGATCCGATCAGACTATTTTTAGAACCCCTTTCGATATAATATTTCACAAAATGACATGAATGACTATGACGTGCGTTTATTGACACAACTAAACTAATTGTAACATAATTTCTGGAACAAAGTTGTTACAATTAGTTACTATATTTACTCCCTCTATGCTCCTCCCTCTACTCCCTTCTAACCACCTCGTGCTCGCACGTATAGGGGTTATCCCCTGAGTGGATGGTTATATATATATAAAAAAAAAAATATGAGAAGGCTTCTAAACGAATCTGCCTTTGTCACATAGAGTATATAACATGTACTATGTATGCATGTGTTTTTGTTTGATTTACCTACTTACCTAATAAACGCATCACTTCCTGAGGATTCAGATACAAATTGAAATGACTGTGACAGCTATTTACTAAGCTCAGCATCAATAATCCGATTTCCAGTAATATCTTACAGCCCATATTTACCGTATTAAACATCTTGGGTAATACTACAAATTGATATCGTATTTATCTAAAATTCCACACATGAGCGTATATGTTCTCACGTCTCTCACGCAAATTCAAATGCCGAATACTTTTTCTTTTAAATTCGGTTAGATCCTCTAGGTTTATAATTCGTTTTTCTTTAATTGTTGGGGCTAATATTTTCTTATATATTTTAAAGCAGTGAACAAAAGTTGTTTAATAATTTCAAAAGCCCACTCCCGGTGTCGGCCTCTCATGCGTTTTTCTCATTGCTTTGTCTTTTCATTCGTGTTTTCTTTACATTCCTTACGCACTTTTCAACATTAACGAGAATAACAAACCACTCCAGATGTAGAAAAGAACGTAAACACAAAGTGGAAAATAAAGAATTCAGAGTTTTCTTTTAACAAATTGGTCTACATACTTCGTACGACATTTCGCAGCGTATCACTGATATGAAGCACTAAATTTTATTGTAAGCCGGCTTAATATTATTTTATTTACCAAAATAACAGAAACTTTACACAAAGGTGCGGTGGACGATTTTTTGTTGTTTATTAAAGTTTTCTTGTTGCGCTATACATTATTTGTTTGCTTCGTTGTATTATGAACAAGCGCAGTGAGACAAACGCCCAACACTCTCACCGAATTGATGCAGTTAACTAAAACTATAAACTACATATACGTTCGCCCCTTTTTGGCATTAATTCTGACATTCATAATGCACAGTGCTGCCAACGCAATTGAATATATTTAATGGTGCCAAGTTCCGATTTACCACCATTCGTAGCAGCAGAACTTGTCCCATAAAACGAAAAACCGCTATATATAGATTTATACTATACTGCAGAGAGAAGTAAAGAAAACTTTATGCCACAACGCATAATATTATTACATTTTCCTGTAAAATAACATTTTCTCCTTATATTTAAACATTCATGTTATCTTCTCTCATATTACTGTGTACAATAAAGTGAGGGGCAATGTTATAAACAGTGTTATTAAAAGAAATTATTAAACGGAAAACAGAGGAGGTTTTATTACAACGAAAAATTGAACAACCAATTCACATACCTTATACCACACCTGCTAAAATTAAAGTCATTTAATAACAAGTAAGAAAACTAAATTAAACTTGGGCACACATCTACACTAATAGGCGTAGCAGGTATGTGATTACGCCTTCTGATGGTGTGTGCATTACGTATCAGATTGCAAGTCGAGTATGGTGAATACGATTTTTGGTAAATTGTGTATGTAATCCGAAGGCGACAATTTTTTGGCACATTGATGGGTGGGATACTTGTAAATATAAATACCTAATTTCAAGTCCGCAGCTCAATTTTTGTGACAAGTATATAGATTTTTGTTGATTGTGGGCGTGGCTCTTGAGCGGTTTTGCCCACTTTAAATAGCGATCTACGCGCAAAAACTAAAAGTTCAGCTCAATATTTCAAAATTTACGATCGTGAGAATGCCAACAACAAGGACACACGTATACACGGACATACATGTCTGAATCGACTCAATTTTTGATGCTGATCAAGAATATATATACTTTGTAGGGTCTTTGACCCTTCCTTGTGTATGTTGCAAACGGAAGAACAACGGATTAGGTAAACTTTTAGTAGACGTTTTTTATAAGTTCAAATTTTAGGTATGTTCCTTATGTTATTGTCATAAAGTGTCAAAATGTTCCATGAGTGTGTGTACACTCATGTGGAACATAAATTGACAATAAATTACGTGCTAATTTTGTAACAAACACTGAATTATTGTTGGTGTTGGTACTAGCGCTATATTAGCAATTAGTTTATTGCTGGTACTACTTTACGGAAACGTCGTAATTACTGCCAAATACGCATATAAAAGCGTTAATGCGGTATGCTTATGTACATATGTGCATACACGTATATGTTTATAAGGTTTGCTTACAATAATTAATAATAAGTTTGCTTGCTATCCTTACAATTAAACAACTTTATATAAGCACCTTTTGTACAATAGAAGTGAAAATGAATATGAATATGGAAAAACACATACATACACACACACACACACACACATCACATCCCTTTCCGAATAAGGAGCTGCTGATACTATGTAAACCGCAGTGAAAATCGAAAGCTCACTCACTGGAATCGGGCATGCATATGCGCGAATGTACGTGTTTCGTGTGATGGTATTTGAATTAGGGAGGAGGGGTGGTGTGCTTTTGTCACAACACATATGACAGCATTTACCCATTCATATATTCGTCGGCACACACACACTTCACACACATTCACCCCATTATATTTTATCAGTCGATGATATATGTATTATACGTGCATGTATATGCATGTATGTATGAATGCAACGATTCAAGTTGTTGTCTGGCTCCGTTGAATTTAATCACAATGGAGCAACGACAGTTTTCAATATTTGTTATTATAGGTACGTACCCCGTAAAAGGAATACACAAACGCGTAAAATACAACATTGGCATGGGAGTGCATTTATATATCTATATCTTCATTTGCTTATGGATTGTGTCCTTTTCCTATTTCCCCAATAAATTATGGTTGACTTTAAAGCCAATCCCATCTTCTTGTTTAGCCCACAGCAGACGGGCGAAGATACCTCCGCCGACACAATATTGCATTCCATAGATATGTGAACAATTTAAATATTTTACTTTTTATACCCTGCACCACTTGTGACACAGGGTACACTAAGTGGGTGCGGATGAGTACAAAAGCACACTTCTAAATGGCAACTGCCACACCCGATTATACCGATCGATTCAGAACTCCTCTCCATATAAGACCCTATTGTAATGGAAGTCTTTATATAGTAAAAAAAAAAAAGCAAATTTTGACAATATTTTGTGAAGAATAGTTAATTGACTTAATAATTGGCTGTGCCAAATTTGGATCCGGTGGGTCTATTTTTAGATACTCTTGCTAATAGATCACGAGATGACTTATATGGCAATGCCTCGCTTTTACTGACACAACTAAACTATTTGTAGCATAATTTGTGGAGCTTAGTGGTGTGGGGTACTAAATAGGCGGGGTTTACCGACTATAACATTTTTAGTTTTTCTCACACAGCCACATGCACATAGATACTTCGGTACGTTCAAATGGATTATTCGATGTGATATTCTCTCATATCCACCTGCCTGTCTATCGGTTGGACAATTTTTTATAATTTTCCAAGACCCGATATGCAAGCACACGCTCGCACACACCCACGGATCTGAATGTCATCGCCAGTGCAAAGAGAGCGTCTAATTGAATGTGAGTTTCATACATACCACACATTGTTGTAAGTGGTTATGCTGTTGTTCAATGATGTAAACAATTCGTTTGTTGCTTTGCCCGCAAATGTTAGCAGTTGGTAGGCAGCAAGCCATACATACAATTAAGTGCATAAATCTCTTTTAGTGTGTAAAAAATTTGATTTGAAAAAAATTCAAGCGCAAACACCCTCACACAGAGACTGCACTTGTCGTGTCTATTATTGTCCACTTGTACGTCAAATGTGTTAATTGGAAAATAACTATGAATTATGATGGTAATTTTCTGATATGCGTAAATGCCCTCTTCCCGAGAAGACCGGCCGGCCCAGACACAGAAATAGATCTACATGGAGAAGAAGTACCACATATTACAAACGACGAATTAATCATAGCCTGCAGCAAAATCGCAGATGGCAAGGCGCCAGGACCGGATGGCATACCCAACAAGGCCTTGAAAGCTATGATAAGTGGCAGACCGGACTTATTCGTAGAAACGTTACAAAAATGTCTGGATGAAGGCGTCTTTCCAAAATGTTGGAAACGACAGAAATTGGTCTTAATACCCAAAGGCAAGCCTGAACAGGGATATACCCAATCATACCGCCCAATATGTCTGCTAGACACCACGGGTAAGATACTGGAGAAGGTAATATACAATCGAAAATAACAAGGTCTTATCGGACACCCAATTTGGATTTAGAAAAGGCAAATCAACAATAGATGCGGTTGATCTAGTAGTTCAAACGGCAACGAAAGCCATTGAAGGACACATATGGAAAGGAGGCACTAAGGAATACTGTGCAATAGTAACCCTGGACATCAAAAATGCTTTTAATACCGCCAGCTGGCCAGTGATATTAAATGCTCTCAGGGGTTCGGATATACCCAAATATCTCCTGAAGTTAATTTCGAGCTACCTCGAGGATAGAATATTAATATATAATACAGAAGATGGTGTCAAAGAATATAAGGTTACCGCAGGGGTACCCCAAGGTACAATTCTAGGACCACTCCTCTGGAATATCATGTATGACAATTTATTAAGACTGCCCTTACCGGTGGGAGTAAGCGTAGTTGGATTCGCGGATGACATAGCGGTAATTACGGTAGCCAAACATATCCACGAAATAGAAATGGCTACTAATAGAGCGATACAAATAATAAAGGATTGGCTCTGTACAGTGGACTTAAAGCTTGCAGAGCAAAAGACGGAAGCGGTCCTTATCACCAGCCGCAAGATTGCCGAAGTAGTACATAAACGTGTTGGTAATACCGTCGTAGCATCAAAGCACGCAGTAAAATACCTAGGAGTAATGATTGACAATAGGCTTAGCTTTAAAAACCATGTTACGTATGCATGTGATAAAGCGACAAAGCTCCAATCGGCCTTATCTAGGATGCTTCTCAACGTAGGGGGGCTCAAACCTACAAAAAGAATATTGCTACCAAAGGTTGTTACCTCAGGGCTCTTGTATGCATGTCCAGTATGGGCGCAATGTCTGAAAAACAAACAGACAAGGCATAAAATGAGCTCTGTTCAAAGAATTGGTTCCCTCCGCACAATCTGCGGATTTAGAACCATATCAGATGACGCAGCGGATGTTGTAGCTGGAACAATACCAAAAGATATCATAGCGGATGAAATGAGGCGAATTTATCGGAGAAAATCAGGTAACCCCCAAACAAATAGGTCGATAAAACAAGAAGAGAGAGAAATATCTGAAAGAAGGTGGCAGAGCCGATGGGACGCGTCTACAAAGGGAAGGTGGACCCACCGACTCATTCCAAATATACAAGCGTGGAAGAATAGAAAGTTTGGGGAGGTAAATTTTTACCTCACCCAATTCTTAACGGGGCACGGGGTATACAGGAAATACCTACATAAGTTTGGACATGATGACTCCTTACTATGCCCAACTTGTGAAGGAGAGGTGGAAGACGCGGAACATGTTTTCTTCCACTGTACGCGATTTAAATCGGTCGACTTCACCTTACCGGACGTCACAGAAATGAACGAATTTATAATACAAAACGAGGAAAACTGGCAAACGATAAATACCATGGTAGCATATATCTTAAAAGAGCTAAGGAGGTGCGAGGAGTCTAGGAGACTTGGACCTTGAGGAGAATGCATAGCTAAGGAGGTGCGAATCTAGGAGTCTAGGAAACTAGGACCTTCCTAGCATCCTACACTCCTGAGGAGAATGCATATTAATGCAAACCATCCCCGCGAAGTAATACCTAACGGCAGTCCCGCGGGGAAGATGGTTGACGCTGAGAGGGGTGTGTTTTAGTACGTAGGAATATACAAGGGTGAAGCCAGGTCCAGCCTTGTATATGAGTCGTGCATGCCAACACTCCGAATGGCTGTGGGTATCCATGAGGATTTCACACCGCCTGGTCGCATACCGAAAAAAAAAAAAAAAAAAAACACACACACACAAATTCAACATTCAAAGAAAAAATAGAAGAAGTACTAGGCCAGCAGGCAAATATGAAAATACTTTCGAACGTGACTAAACTGGAAATTAAAGACATCGACGAAATCACAACGGCAGAAGAACTAATAGACGCAATAAACACACAAGTAGGTTTGAGCCTAAAGAGAGAAGACATCAAGTCCCTCAGAAAAGCATACGCTTCCACGCAAACAGCCGTGCTCTCGATCCCATCCGAGGATGCAAAAATGCTCCTGGAAAAGAATAAAGTGAAAATCGGCTGGGTTGTCTGCCGCAATAGAGAAAAGCAGGAGATCATAAAATGCTACAGATGTCTGGAGCTAAGGCATATATCGAGACAATGTAGAAACATAAGCGATAGAAGCAAATGCTGTTGAAACTGTAGCGAAGAAGGCCACTTTGCAAAAGATTGCAAAAAGCAGCCGTCTTGTTCCATATGTAAAAAACTGACAAAGCCTTACGACCATCCATTAGGCGGAAGAAGGTGTCCTAGTGTTAATGCAGAATGAGAATACTCCAACTAAATTTAAATCATTGCAGAGCGGCGCAAGAGCTTCTAACGCAGACGGTACGCGAACAAAATATTGACATAGCAATACTAAGCGAACCATACAATGTCCCGCAAGGCGTCAATTGGATTAAGGATGCCTCAGGCAAGGCCGCCATTTGGCACTGTGGCCACCCACAAAAGCATCTGCTGGCCACTGCTGTCAAAAATGGCTTCGTCGCTTGTGAATTAAACGGTCTGCACATTTACAGCTGCTATGTGCCTCCTAGCACAAGTACAACCGACTTTGATGGAGTAATCCTGGAGCTTACCCATGAAGCATGCGACAAGAGTCCGAAATTTATTGCCGGAGACTTTAATGCGTGGGCTATGGAGTGGGGCTGCCCTACAACAAGTTTCAAAGGCAAAACAGTTCTCGAAAGCTTTGCGGCATTGGACCTGGTCCTTCTCAACACAGGCTCTGAATATACCTTCGCCAAGGCTGGCTACGGCTCTATTATTGATATCGCGTTTATTAACAGCCATCTTTTTTCAAAAACTTCATGGCGCTTAAGTGACATATACACACATAGCGACCACCGCGCTATAATCTGCGAGATAAACCTAGACGCCCGACCCCCCAATATTGTCCAACCTTCACGGGGCCCACGATGGAAAGGCGATACTCTCGACAAAGATACATTTAATATGATGATGTCTGATCTAGAGCTTTCTGGTACCGCTAACGAAATGGCCCATAAACTGATTCACCACATTGAGCAGGCCTGTGACGCTTCCATGATTAAGCGATCTATCTCACAAATGGCGCACAAGTCAGTATATTGGTGGAGTAATGATATAGCACTGCTGCGCTCAGAATGCAACCGAGCGCGTAGGCTGTACCAAAGATCGCGTAACAGCTCTAGATATATAGAATGCCAGCAAACGTACAAAAACAAAAGGCGGGAGCTAAAAAACGCCATCATTAAGAGCAAAACCAGAAGTTTCGAAAAACTCGTTAACGACCTGGAAAATAACCCGTGGGGTTGAGCCTTCCAAATCGTGACCAATAAGTTGAGAGGTTCAACTCAACCCACCTGCCCAAACTTCGTTAACACTATTGCGAATACACTCTTCCCTGACCATCCTCCTTTCCACTATGCTCGTTTCGAAGCTCCACTATCGAGTGTAAAATTAGCCACAGAAGGCGAGGTCATGGCGGCCGCTAGAACCGTAAAGAAGAAGTCATCACCAGGGCCAGACGGAATCCCAAATTGCGCCATCATAGCCGCCATCGAAAGACACCCTATGGCGTTTGCTAAAATCTTCAATCAATGCCTGCTCGAAGGATCATTTCCTAAACTATGGAAACACCAAAAGCTAGTCCTGATACAAAAACCGAACAAGCCACCTGGAGAACCCACTTTGTACAGACTAATCTGTTTAATGGACACGAGCGCATCATATGCAACCGATTGTCTGAGGCCTTGGAGGCACAGAAAGGATTATCAGATATGCAATTTGGCTTCCGTAAAAAGCGCTCCACATTAAACGCGATAAATGAAGTGATATCCATTGCGAGTAACGCAATAGAGGGCACGAGGTGGAAGGGCGGTTCAAAAAAGTACTGCCTAATTCTAACACTGGACGTCCGAAATGCCTTCAATTCAGCCAGATGGGAACACATTATGTCGTCTCTTGACAAACGAAGGATCTGCAACTACCTTAAGAACATAATAGCGGACTATTTTAAAGATAGAACTCTCACATACATGACCGATGATGGCAGAAAATCTCGAAGCATCAGCAGTGGCGTTCCACAAGGTTCGGTTCTGGGACCAATTCTTTGGAACTGCATGTATGACGACATCTTACGCCTGCGAATTTCCGATAATGCCAAAATCATTGGTTTTGCGGACGACATTGCTGTGGTGGTCGTTGCTAAGCAATTGAGCGACATCGTTGACCCGCGGAAAACACTATAACCACTATTCGCGAATGGCTGCTATCTAAGGGCCTCGCTCTAGCAGAAGAAAAAACAGAGGCGGTACTCGTAAGTAGTCGTAAAAAAAAAAAAAACGTGACCATTAAGGTAGGCCACTGCAACATTACCACCAAGGAGGCAGTCAAATACCTGGGTGTTATGATAGACACGAGATTAACGTTCAAAGCACACCTCGAGCAGGTATGTACGAAAGCCGCCAGTGGCTCTCAGCAGACTGATGGCAAATACACGAGGCCCTAGAGAAAACCGCAGACGACTTATAGTAGAAGTCGTCAAGTCGCTAATGCTCTAGGGAAGCCAAATATGGCACCACGCAATGGAGATCAAATCCTACTCTAGGGGCCTGAAATCAATCTATCGCCTATGCGCGTTAAGAATTTGTTGCGCCTTCCGCACAACCTCGAAGGATGCCGCCTTGGTCATTAGCAGAATGATTCCTATTGACCTTTTAGCCAAGGAAAGGCATCTCACATCCCAAGGAGTCGGCAAGCAGCTCGCTAGAGGTACAATACTGGATGAATGGCAGGGAAGATGGAGCTCGTCCGAAAAGGGCAGGTGGACGCGTAATACCAAATATTAGTGATTGGTTATTGCGTAAGCATGGAGAAGTCGACTTCTACCTCACGCAATTTCTATCTGGTCATGGGTGTTTCAGGTCTTATCTGTACCGCTTTATGCACGACGACAACCCCTGCTGCACGATTTGTGGGGTAGAAGAGGACGCGAGACATGTGTTTTTCTACTGCCCCCGCTTTGAACAACGGAGAAGCAGGTTGGCTCTACTAATAGGAGAAACGTCTACCCCCGAAAATATAGTATGGCACATGCTAATTTCCAGTAGTAGATGGCAAGCGGTACAAGATCTTGCGGCCGTAATTATGAAAAGGCTCCGACTTCTAGAAAGGAATCGAGTGAACCCAGTGCTCTTTAACGTCGTTGGGTAGATAGGTGTCCGACTAGTCGGGTTGTGGTCATAATTGATGTTGTCAACGGTCAACGGCCTTTCCTCCCTGTGAAGGAATACTTAACGGTGGTTCCACAGGGATTCGGGAATTGACGCAAAAGTGGTTTTAGCGGGTTAAAGTCTCGCACCTCAGGCTTTCGATGCTTTCCACCTATCGCAAAAGCACACACACACACACACACACATAACAGTAATATGATACGACAATATAATAATATAATAATAATATAACATTAAAATAATATAATAATGTAATAATCTAATTATATAATGCGAATTTTAAATCTTCGCAAGGCTTATGGTAGCACTCAGACCGCTTGTGGCAATGAAGGTCACATTGCGAAAAACTGCGACAAGGAACCCCTTTGTATGCTTTGCAAGGACAACTCCAACGTCGATGCCAAACATGTTGCAGGGAGTGGACGGTGTCCCGTTTTTAAAAGAGCACTACCAATGTGGAAATGCGACTAATACAAATTAACCTCAATCATTGTGAAGCGGCCCAAGATCTACTGGCGCGGACAATAAGAGAGTTAGGAGCGGATGCAGTCTTAGTTAGTGAGCCGTATAGAAGGCCTCTCGGGCTGGTTTACAGACCCGAACAACTCAGCAGCTATTTGCATAACTGGCAATACGCCAGTGCAATCCTCGAGTGTCATTGCAGATGGCGTCGTCTGTGTTATTAAGTGGCCACGGGTGCTTCAAAGCATCGATTCAGGCATGCTGAGGACCCCTACTGTCCACAATGTGATGTGATAGAAGACGCAGAGCATGTGTTCTTTATGTGCCCAAGATTTGCCAGACAGCGTTTGTAGGCTGAGCGGATTTGTCGCCATATAACACTGTTAGTCTTATGCTACAATGCCTCCAAAAGTGGGACATCATTAGTAAATTTGCTAACAGCGTAGTCAGCTGCCTTAGGACCCTAGAAAGGGAAAGGAACCACGTAGAGGCCCTGTGAAGCCCTGAATAATCTCGAACTGTTTGAAAGTCAAGTGTAGGTAGGGCTGGGCCCTTTTTCCTCCCTGTGAAGTAATACTGTAAAGTGGTACCGCAGGGAGGTGTGTTCAAAAAATAACGAGAATTTTTGTTTTATGAAAAAAATATTTATTTATTCATCAATATCTATTTTGTCCCCTTCAAAGTAATCCCCCTCGGATATAATACACTTGTGCCAACGCTTTTTCCAATCCTCGAAACACTTTTGAAACTCGATCTTTGTAATAGCTTTTAGCTCTTTCAGCGATTCGCTTTTAATGCCATCTATGCTTGTAAAACGACGGCCTTTTAATGTTCTCTTTATTTTTGGAAATAGAAAAAAGTCACACGGAGCCATATCTGGCGAATATGGAGGCTGAGGCATTGTTACAGCAATGAAGTGTGAGCAGGTGCATTATCGTGGTGCAAAAGCCATGAATTGTTTTGCCACAAATCCGGGCGTTTCTTTCGGATTGCTTCACGCAAACGGCGTTGAACTTGTAGGTAGTACTCATTTTTTACGCAAAATTTAATGCAGGTTCTTTGATCCATTTTTTTTCACTAACGAAAATCGCCGAGCTCGAAAAACACGTCTCACGTTAGCGGCTGCCACTTAAAAAGTAAACAATGAATATTGCTGAAAATTTTATCGTACTTCAGGGGCATGTGTACCAACATAATAAAAAAAACTCTCTCTCCAAACTCTCTCTCCAAACCCGCGAAATTTAAAAATTCTCGTTACTTTTTGAACACACCTCATATATTTGTATTTTTTTTATTACAGTATATATTGTTGCATTACTATTGTATCACTATATTATTAAGTATTATTGTATTATTATATTATTACATATTACCTTATTACCATATTATTTATTATTATATCTCTATATTACTATATTATTATTTCATTTCATTATTCCTTTACTGTCCACAGTCCGTAGTCCGTAGTCCGCAGTTTTATATTTTTTGTATAATATGGACATAGGGCGTACACCTCCCCGTGTAGGTGGGGATAAACAAGTGTCCGATTCGCCAAATCCATTAGCGGCAGCAGGCCAACCCAAAGAGACGTCAAAAAAGTGTGAACGTATTGCGCGCTCCCCAATAAAAATAACTGTCGGCAGGGAACAGGCGAGGCCACAGTCCTCGCCACCGTCTTTAACCGCTCTACAGAATGAGTGGGACACTACTAGCGGAGACCCCTTTGCACTCCTTGGACAAAAAATTAAGGAGCTGGTGGACATGATGGGTGGAGGAAGGCGGTCCATCCATCAACCTATGAGAGACTTGGTGGACTCCTTGGTATCTTTACACGACAAGGCGTCCAAGCAGCTTAAAGTAAGAAGCTTGGGAAATGACACCACCACGCAAACCTCACCTTTGATGGCTCCAAGAGTCAGAGGAGAAAAAAGAAGCAGGGCGGAAAAGTCTACTTCTGCTTCTGAAACCCCAGCGAAGAAAAGCAAACAGGAAAGCGCCAATTTCCAAAGGGAACAAGAGAAAAATAAGCCGACTACAACAAAAGAGCCATGGGTCAAAGTGGTGGGCAAACAAGGCAAACAACCAGCAAAACCAAGTAATCCAAGGCCAGACGCAATAGTGAGAGAGTCAAAGGGCCAACTATCGTATGCAGACATTCTTAGGAAAGTCAAGACGGACCCGAAGTTGTCAGATTTAAGCCAAACGGTCACGAAAATTAGGAGGACACATAAAGGCGATTTAATACTTCAGCTAAGTGACACTGGGGATAAAGCAGAAAAAATTAAAGACATTATTAATAGTTCTTTGGGGGAACAGGCGCATGTTAAAAACCTTACGGAGAAACAAGTTGTGGAAATAAAAGACCTAGATGAAGTCACAACAGCCAACGACATAACTGAGGCCTTAAACCTTCACTGCGATAATCGGGCGCAGAGCATATGCGAAGTTTTAAACCTTCGAAAAGCTTATGGCAATACACAGACTGCCTCTATCAGAGTTCCGGCAGATACGGCCAAAAAACTCCTGGAATTAGGGAAAATAAGGATCGGATGGGTCATTGCCCGCATAAAGGAACAAAAATTATTGAAAAAATGTTTTAGCTAGAGCTTGTAAAAGCAACACGGATCGTTCGAAGTTGTGCCGCCGCTGTGGCCTTGAAGGACATATTGCCAAAAACTGCGTTAAGGACCCCCTTTGCATGTTCTGTAAGGATAATCCTAGCATCGACGCAAAGCATGTAGCAGGGAGTGGACGATGTCCAGTACTTAAGAAAGCGTTATCGAGCCAAAAATGTTAAAGATACTACAAATAAACCTTAACCACTGTGAAGCCGCTCAAAGCCTACTAGAGCAAACAATCAGGGATAAGGAGGTGGACATCGCTCTAATAAGTGAGCCATACAGACACTTAGACAATACTACATGGGCTAAAGACCAAACTGAATGCGTCGCGGTTTGGTCATGTGGACTTCACGCACAGGAAGATGTCGTATACTCATCAAGGGCTTTTATTAGAGTGAAAATCAAAGGGATCTTCTTCTATAGCTGTTACGCTCCACCCAGATGGACGCACAACGAATACCAAGACTTTCTAGATGCTCTGGCAGCGGACGCTAGATTCAGACACCCTATTATTATAGGCGGGGACTTTAACGCTTGGGCAACAAACTGGGGGAGTAAATCCACGAATGCAAGGGGCCGTAGTTTACTTGAAACTTTTGCCTCCCTAGATATTACAATCGCGAACACCGGAAACAAGGACACCTTCAGGAAAGCAGGAAGAGGTTCAATTATTGACATCACGCTGGTGGATAGCTTTCTTGCCAGAAACATATCGTGGTGGGTCAGCGAGGAATACACCTATAGCGACCACCAAGCAATTATATATACCATTAAAAATGCCGCAAACGACAACAGGCAGCACGTTATGACAAATGGGCCCAAATGGAAAGTCTCATGCTTTGACAGATAAATATTGAAAGAAGTCCTAAGAACTACTGTAATCAATCAGAACCGAGCAGAAAAGATGGCTGAGGACGCCTGCGATGCTTCGATGCCTAGAAGGAGCGGAAATAAACGAAAGAGCCCATGTTACTGGTGGAATAATGAAATCAAGTCCCTAAGGGCACTATGCTTGAAAGCCAGAAGAAAAATGCAGAGGTCACGGCATAGACCAGGGTTTATAGAGCGTCTAAGTGAATTAAGAACGCCAAGGAAAGCCTTACAACTGGCCATAAAAACAAGCAAAAGAAGGTGCTTTGAACAAATTTGCGCGGAAGCAAACGTAAACCCCTGGGGAACAGCCTATAAGGTGGTTACGAAAAAATTTGGCAGAGGTAGCCCCCAGCCTACGGACCCAGTGGCTGTAAGAAGTATTATTGATACTCTTTTTCCAAAGAGACCGTCTCGATCCGAAACAGTTGTTGATCTTTCGGGTGAAGAATTACAATCTATCACCATTGATGAGCTTAGAATGGCCACCAAAAATATAGCCGACTCCAAGGCACCAGGACCTGTTGGCGTACCTAATAAAGCACTTAAAGCGATGATCGAGGACAGGCCCGATTTATTTGTTAAAACATACCAAAAATGTCTGGAGGAAGGTACTTTCCCAAAATGCTGGAAAAGACAAAGCCTGGTGCTAATACTGAAAGGTAAACCAGAAGTGGGCGCAGTACAGACATACCATCCAATATGCTTGCTGGACACTTTGGGCAAGATACTAGAGAGAATCATATACAACCGCCTTCTCCCGCTAGTGGAAGAAGCAGGCGCTTTGTCTGAATACCAGTTTGGATTTAGAAAAGGCAGAACTACCATCGACGCAGTGGATTTAGTCACCAAAATAGCAGCAACAGCCATTGACGGAAAAAGGTGGAGAGGCCCAAGAACTTTATGTACAAAATGACGTTCTAAATCTGCCCGTACCCCCAGGAGTGAAAATTATAGGGTTCGCGGATGACAGTGCACTCGTCGCGGTGGCTAAGCACATAAACGGAGTCGAAGCGGCTACGAATGAAGCTATACAAACCGTGTGGGACTGGCTTAAGTCGGTAGATCTTAAGCTGGCAGAACACAAGACGGAGGCGGTATTAATTTCGACCCGGAAAGTTATGGAGACAATACATGTGCAAGTAGGCAACGTTACCATAACCTCCAAACAAGCCATCAAATACTTGGGTGTTATGCTGGACTGCAGATTAAGCTTAAAAACCATATAAACTACGCATGCGACAAAGCCACTAAGATGCAATCGGCCTTATCTAGGATGCTACCCAACGTAGGTGGACCAAAACCCGCAAAGAGGGCCCTGCTAGCAAACGTAGTTATTTCAAGGCTCCTCTACGCATGCCCAGTATGGGCTCACTGTCTGAAAATCAAACAGCTGAAACAAAAACTGTGTTCAGTACAAAGGATCAGTTCGTTAAGAACAATTAGTGGATTCCGGACAATCTCTGATGAAATGAAGCGCATCTTTACAAGAAAGGCTAACGCTTCCCAATAGGTGAAACTCATTAAGAAAGAAGAGCGCCAAAATTCTCTAAACCAGTGGCAGAATAGATGGGATACGTCAACTAAAGGGAGGTGGACTTACAAGTTGCTGCCAAGTATAGATACATGGATAAAAAGGAACCTCGGGGAGGTAAATTTTTACATCACGCAGTTCTTATCCGGTCATGGAGTTTACAGGAACTACTTACACAAGATTGGAAGATGCACGTCTTCTCTGTGCCCATCTTGCGACGATGAGGAGACTGTAGAACATGTCTTTTATTATTGCAGGCGCTTCAGAGACAAGACTTCCCCAATGCCTACAGTGGAAAATACAATTAAATTTATGACAGAGAACGCGCAAAACTGGCAAACGACCAGCGACATAGCAGTATTTGTACTAACAGTGCTACGGAGACTGGAACAACAATCCAGGGACTCAAACACGCGTAACGGCGAATCTCCTCCTGCGAGATAATATTTTACGACTGCATCGTTTGATTACCTAAAGTCTTGCAAAACATATCAGGAAGTATAAAGTTTCGCCCAAGTTCAAACGCGATACATTTCAGTAGGGTTACTTTTAATCCTTGTACCAGGTTTCAGCAGAATGCCTCCAAAATTTCGACCTGCAGCTTAGACAAACTTACACGTACACATAGGCGGACATGATTAAATCGATTCAGATCTCTCTGATCACAAACTAACATTCATTGGTATGTATGTTCTACTATTATTTAATATTATAGTATTATAGCATATTACTACATTATATTATTATATTATATTATTATATTATATTATTATAGAATATCTATTAAAGATACCGACGGAGAACGACTGACATGATACGCACGATTTGAGCTAAGGCTCAGATGGTTCTCCTGACGTATTACTTAACGGTAGTCCCAGGAGATCTGCCGTCGGACGTTGAAGGGGTTTTAGTGGGTGAGAGTCCCACACTGACTGGGCTTTCAAAGCTTTCCCCTTCGTTAAAAAAAAAAAAAAACACACACACATTGTGTTGTTCTGATATAGACAAAGTGAAAGCAAAATTCTGTGCAGTGATATAATTTCTTGTTTTTTAAAATTAAAACACTGGTTAAATTTGCAAAAAAATATCAAAATTGAATTCTTGTGTGGAACTCTTGGAAAATAGTAGTTTTTTCTTTTTTCCTGACCAAATTGCTGACCCCTGGACTTTTTTACCAAAAAAAAAAAAAAGGGGTTGCTCACGGTGAGTTCGTTCCTTTCTGCTTTTGAATTTCTCTTTCTCGAGAGCGACGCTATAGTGAACGAAACTTTGTCGTTCATTAATAATAGTCGCCTCCCCTGCAGTGGGATCACTGAATTTATTTGTAACCGGCGTGATCCTTGATTGCCGTGCAGAGTTTTTGGTGTGAAAATAAATTTAATTATTAATTCACACCACATTCATTTGCATATATAAGTTGTTCTCTTTGTTAAGTATAACAAAACAACAACAAGTATATAAGTATTGTGATGAGAAAATTTTTAAGTAAAATTTCCGTCACACTATTTCTTTCTCTTTCCTTTTTTTCCCCTTTCTTTTTGAATTTTTGAATTGTTTATTATAATTTTTGAATTGTTTATTATATAATATATCTTT
Organism: Ornithomya chloropus; assembly: GCA_963971445.1. Lineage (NCBI taxonomy): Eukaryota > Metazoa > Arthropoda > Insecta > Diptera > Hippoboscidae > Ornithomya > Ornithomya chloropus. Next base: position 24,910,471 of record OZ020530.1, on the reverse strand, counting down.
TTTTTTTTGAATTGTGAATGCTTTATTATATTATATATGCCTTGATTTATTTTTTCTTTTTGTATCTTAAGCAGTAGAATCAAATCTTGTTATGGAGTATATTTTGTTTAATTTTTTTTTTTATGTCACTCTAAATTACCCTGTAACTAAGTATAAGATCAGCTGTAATGATGCGAAACTTACAACGAAAAGCTCTTACAAGCAACGCAAAGCTAGGCCACTGGCCTATATAAAGGCGATCAACGCATAGCAAGGTAGCTAGTTTTAGGCAAGCATTGTGCTAGGTAAGTTGTCTTAAGAACTGGATAGGAGAGTTGATAATATCCTCTCTAATCTAGTTAAACCTTTTTTTTTGTAGTTAATTATTATTATACCAGGCAGGAGAGTTGATAATATCCTCTCTAAGCTAGTTAACTTTTTTTTTGTTGTAGCTAGAGGCTTATTGATCAGGTAAAAATACAGGAAAACCAGTCACGAGAGTTGATGACATCCTCTCTACTAGCATTCGTGTAGTTGTTGTTATACTAAGGTGAGAGTCGATAATATCCTCTCTATTAGCATTCTTGTAGTTGTTGTTATACTAAGGAGAGAGTTGATAATATCCTCTCTACTAGCATTCTTGTAGTTGTTGTTATACTAAGGTGAGAGTCGATAATATCCTCTCTACTAGCATTCTTGTAGTTGTTGTTATACTAGGTGAGAGTTGATAATATCCTCTCTACTAGTTATTATTACATTAGGCGAGAGTTGATGATATCCTCTCCACTTGCATCTTTGCATTTAATCGGTGAGAGTTGATGAAATCTCTCTACAAGCGTGCTTATATTAGCTATACTAAACACACTCGTACGAATTACAACTGCGATATTTACCAAAGAAAAGGAGGAAAGAAAACACTAAATCAAAATATTAACAGCACTTATTGTAAAAAGTTACTTTCATTTCCTTTGTATATAAATATACAAACATTGTAATTCAAAGACAAGGTCAAAATAAAGAAATCTGCCATTCTAATTATTTTCATTACCTCTGAATCTTTGGATTGAACTCTGGACTGACTCTGGGCTTACCCCAGCACCTTTCAGACTTCTTTACAGTATACATTATAATCTGTTTTCTCTTTCACTTATATTCATTAGTGCCTTTTTATTTTCACGTATACATACTGTGCTTTTTTCCTTTCTTCTTATTATTTTCTCCTTTTCTCCCCTCTCCCGATTACATTACCACCTGTTCCCTTTGTTCGTTTGCTCTGTTTGCAAAATTGAGAGTCGGCATTACTTTATTGCGAGATCTGACTCTCAGTTAATGTAAACAGAGGCCTGCTAACTATACTGTACACTGCATACTGTAAACTATAACATAGTACTATTATTAATATCTGTTTACTACTAAATTAACATTATTATCTCTATTATTACTATTAATATTATTATCATTGCTTTTTTATTCTCTTTTATTATTATTACTTCTATTATCTCTATTATTATTTTACCCTAACTTTCACTAGGGAAACTTGAGATGGGAATAGGGCGCACGCCACCTCGCGGAGCAGGGGCGAATCAAGCGTCCGTTTCGCCAAACACATCGACGGCAAAGGGTACTCCTAAAGAGAGGGAACCAGCCAATGAAAAAACGGTGCGATCGCCTACAAAGTTAGGTGCAAATCGAGACAAAGCAAGGCCTCATTCGTCTCCACCTTGTCTTGATGCATCTAAGGGTAAAAAGGATGCACAGAACGAAGACGCGTTCTTGCTATTAGGCGAAAAAATACAAGAACTCGTAGAAATGATGGGTGGAGGCAGACGCTCCATCCACCAACCTATGCGAGACTTAGTGGATTCCTTTGTAGTCCTTCATGAAAAGGCCGCCAAAAAAATCGCGGCAAAGGTTAAAATTAATAATACGACAACACAAACGTCTCCGGTATTTAAGCAGAAGACCAACGTTATAAAACGGTCGAGAGGCGAAAATGCAGAGGGCACTCCGGCGAAAAAGAGCAAAAAAGAGGCGCCAAAAGGTAACAATAATAAAGAAGTAAATGTTGTTACGGAACGACCAGCCCAAACTTCTGGCAAGGATACAAATTTGCCAAAAAATCCTGTAGGCATGAATCGTTCACAAAGTAAGGCTACTACGGAGTGGACTCAAGTTCAATCGAGGAAAAATAAAGGAAAACCCTTACGCCCTGATGCCTTGATTATCGAAAGCTGTGGAGGAACCTCCTACGCTGACATTCTTAAGAAAGTTAAGACCGATGCAGCACTGAGTGGCCTGGCTGAGAACGTAAAACATATACGTAAAACAGCTAAAGGAGATCTCATGTTTGAGTTAAAGAAACCCGGCATGGAAAAAACTGCTGAATTCAGAAGCACTGTTGAGCAAGTTCTAGGAAGTGCGGCTGCAGTAAGAGCTCTTATACCCAAAATACTCATTGAGATCAAGGATATCGATGAAATAACAACGAAAGATGATATTCTGGAAGCATTGCGAAAACAATGCACAGATGTCCACTTAGGAAATTTGGTAATGAAGTCGCTGCGTAAGGCATATCGAGGCACTCAGACTGCCACAGTAGCCGTAAGTGCTAACTTGGGAAGAAGACTTTTAGACATGGGTAAGGTGCGCATAGGCTGGGTGATCTGCCGTATCCGCGAGAAAATTTCTCCAAAAAGATGCTTCAGATGCCTCAACTCCGGCCATATGACCAGCTCTTAAAAGCAAATGTGACTACAGCCGACACTGCCTGCGATGCGGCAAACAAGGGCGCGCGGCAAAAAATTGTAAAGACGCATTATGTTGTATCCTATGCAAAGATACCGAAAATAGAGACCACTTTACAGGCGGGACGTCGTGCCCATCATACCGTAAAGCAGTGCAAAATTGTTCCAAAGCTCATAGATGAGAATTCTCCAGATAAATCTAAATCACTGTGAAGCTGCTCAAGAGCTCTTATACCAAACACTTAGGGAACTTAACGTTGACATCGCATTATTAAGTGAACCATATAGACCCCCTCAGTATCCTAAATGGTTATCGGATGCTACTAACTCAGTTGCGGCTTAGGTTGTTAAGGACACTCCTTTGCAAATGCCAGCTTTCATCGGAAATGGGATGGTGTGCATAAATGTCTCCAGCATATTCATATACAGCTGTTATATGGCTCCACGCCTCACACTCAGTGAGTTTAAGTCAACCATTGACCAACTGGCTCAAAACCTTTTTGATCAAAGTAGAGTTTTAGTTGCAGGCGACTTTAACGCTTGGGCTGTTGAGTGGGGGTCCCGCAGGACTAATGAAAGAGGACAGAGTATCCTCGAATCTTCTCCCCAGCTTGATCTAGTCTTACTAAATAGAGGCAATGAAAACACCTTTGAAAGGAATGGTCGTGGATCGGTAATAGACATTGCCTTTGCCAGCCCAAGTATTGCCAGAACAGCCAATTGGAGAATATCGGATGTCTTCATATATAGCGATCATAAAGCTGTAATAATTGATATAGACCTGCCTATGACCTGCAATAGATCTATTAGTAGTTGGCCTGCTTGGAAAATTACTGACCTAAATGCGGAGGTTTTTAAAATAATGCTTAGTGACGTAAATGTCAGTGGCAATGCAGAAGAAATGGCTGAACAATTGATCAGAGCAATTAAAAATGCGTGCGATGCATCTATGCCAAAGAAAAAAAGGTTGAATAAACGCAATCCTGTCTACTGGTGGAATGGTGAAATAGCGCAGTTGCGTATAGACTGCAATAGGGCAAGAAGAGCATATACAAGAAGTCAGGGCCAACCTGAAAATGAGTTCTACAGACATGTACTCAAATACAAAAAAAATGCCTGAAGCTAGCAATCAGGAAGAGTAAGCGTGACAGTTTCAACAAATTATTAGATGTGTTGAAACATAACCCATGGGGTACTGTTTATAAGCTTGCACTCAAAAAGCTAAAGTGCTTCAGTGACGTACCACCCTCTGACCCACTAGTTCTAGAATCTATAGTAGCAAATCTATTCCCTCAGCAACAAAGTGTTAGTAGGAGCACTACTAGTAGTCGCGAAGATGCAGTTGAAATGGAGGATACTAATGATGAGGAACTTAAACTAGTTAAATCCTTTAGTAATAACAAGGCACCAGGCCCTGATGGAATACCTACTCTTATTCTCTAACTCTAATTCTTAGCTGGCTGTGGAAAATAAACCTGACATTTTCACGAAAGTTTTCAACAAATGCCTAAGACAGGGCGTATTCCCAAGTCCATGTAAGATCCAAAAACTGGTCCTTATCCCAAAAAAAGGCCAGGTGGGGATAACCTCCTCAGCGTATCGACCTTTATGCATGATTGATGTGGTGGGCAAACTTCTGGAAAAAGTTATTAAAACACGTCTAGAATCTGCCATTGAGTTAGCAGATGGCATTTCTGAAAACCAGTTCGGGTTCAGAAAAGGTAAATGAACCATCGGTGCGATCGACAAGGTGCTTAGGATTGCAGCTGGCGCGATCGAAGGTTCGAGATGGAAGAATGGCAGGAAGAAATACTGTTTAATTATTACCTTAGATGTTAAAAATGCATTTAACACAGCCAGATGGTCTACTATAATTCAAACCCTGGATAGACTTAATGTTCCCCCATACCTAATATCAGTGGTGCAGAGTTATTTCAGCCACAGAATACTGGTATATGACACCTACAATATAACAGGAGGAGTTCCTCAAGGATCTATCTTGGGGCCACTGCTATGGAACATCATGTACGATGGAGTTTTTAGGATAAACGTGCCGCCTAATACTCAAATTATAGGCTATGCGGACGACATCGCTGTTGTTATAGTCGGTAAATATATTGATGAGATCGAAAGAGAAGCCAACGCTGCTATAAGATCTGTACAAGCGTGGCTGTCGTCGGTAGGTCTGAATCTAGCTGACCACAAAACAGAGGCTGTGCTAATAACTAGCAGGAAACATTTAGAAAAAGCTACTATAACGGTGGGAGAGCTTCATATTGAAACGGTCTCCTTTCTTAAATATTTAGGTATAATAGTGGACACTAGACTGTCCTTTAAAAATCACTTAGAGCATATTAGGAATAAGGCCAGCACAGCCTGTGCCGCTCTATCGCGTATTATGCCAAATACGAAGGGACCGAAGTACCCTCAGCGACGTGTCTTAATGGAGGTAGTAAAAAGCACGCTGCTGTATGGGGCTTCAAGCTGGGCCGACGCTATGAAGCATAAGTCTTACCGGAAATTAATAGAACCGGTGTATAGACTCGCTGCTTTACGTGTTTGTAGCGCTTTTCGCACCGTCTCAAATGATGCAGCTTTTGTCATCGCAGGAATGACTCCAATAGACCTTCTTATCAAGGAAGAATCTATAATAGCTCACGGCGAACGTGGACACCGCGGCGATGCTCGATATATGGCTAGAGAGATCAGTATGCTTGAATGGCAAAACAGAGGGTCCACTTCGAACAAAGGGCGATGGACATATATGCTCATTCCTCGCCTGGGTCCATGGACAAACAGGAAACACGGCGAGATAAATTTTTATCTCACGCAGTTATTAAGTGGTCATGGTTGCTTTAAAGCATACCTCCATCGCTTTGGACATGATGAGGATCTCTTTTGCCCTGGTTGTGGTAGAGACTTCGTCGAAAGCGCGGAACATGTATTCTTCACATGTCCCCGCTTCTTTAATGAGCGTAGAGAAGCTGAAAATGGTATTGGTGCTGCAATAACCGTTGCCACCGTCATCGATGTTATGTTGGAGTCCCCAGCAAACTGGGATAAAATTAGTAGTTACGCCTCAAAGGTTGTTTGCAAGCTAAGAGCAGCTGAAAGAGAGCGCAGAACAGCTAATAGTGAAATACGCAGTGGATAATTGCGGTGTTTTGCCTTCCCTGTTGATTTCGTTAGTTAGAATCGTCATTACATCAGACCATAGGACTCGCTTTTTAAGGGTAGTCTCTTGAGGTTTGGAGTGTTACCATGCATTTGCGAAAACCTCCTCCTTATAGGATTGTTTTTACGTCGTGTAGTGTCAACGGCATTCCCCGCCTGTGATGGAATACCTCACGGTAGTACCGCAGGGAATAGGGAATTGACGCGAAGGTGGTTTTAGCGGGTTAAAGTCCCGCACGTCCGGCTTTAGATGCGTTCCATCTACTGCAAAAAAAACACACACACACACAAATGCATACACTGTGTGCCTTTGTTTGTATGCGAATGCAGGCGAATCGAATGGAGATGATTTTTATACCCTCCACCTTAGGGAAGAGGGTATATTCATTTTGATCATCCATTTACAACACATCGAAGGAAGCCTTGGAGACCCCACAAACCATATATTCTTAATTAGCATGAAAAGAAATTTCGTTTGAGACATGTCCGTCCGAGTTCGTATTTGCGTAAGTACGTGAAATAGTCATATACATAAATATGGCAATAGAAACTTATTTTTTAGATGATTATAAAAGGTGGAGGGTATTTAAGCTTCGGTCTTAACCGAACTTCTCTATCTTGTTTTGTTATGCATTTACGAACTTATACGTATGCGTAGAATAGGTGAAGAGTAGAGAGGAGATGTAAGAAGGGGGGATAATGTGTTGCAACACCTTTGGAATGTATGAAAGTGCAATTAAAGTTTCATAACAACAACAACAATTTTATATTCATTTGATTTCATATACATAGTATTGTAACTACACTGTGTGTGTGTGCTTTTGTACTCTTCGTTACGAATTTTTAAAATCTTGCTCTTATCAGATATTTATAAATCTTCACTACAGCTACATGCACAAATTTATACAAAATTTATAATCAATATAAAAATATGCGTTCGGCACTTACAAACACAAACGCATACACATGCATGCACACAAGACTCACTACTACCTTACTACTTGCTAAAAATAGTTGCCAGTTATTTAAGTCACAGACTGCTAGTGTACGACTCCGTACACTATCTGACGAAGCAGCATGTGTCATTGCTGAAATGACCCCAATCGATCTGCTGGTAAAGAAAGAAAAGCTGGTTGACTCCGCTCCCTCAAACCGGAAAAGGGCCCGGACAATGGCCAGACAAATTAGTCTGTTGGAATGGCAACAACGGTGGACATCATCAGCAAAAGGTCGATGTAGACGTACCCTTATTCCACGACTCGGACCCTGGCTAAACAGAAGGTACGGCGACGTAAACTTTTATATAACTCAAATGCTTAGCGGACATGGTTGCTTCAAGGCGTTCCTCCATCGTTTCGGGCATGAGGGTAACCCGTACTGTCCGACATGTGATGGACATTTGGAAAACGCGGAACACGTGTTCTTCACATGCCCACGGTTTACGAGGGAGCGTAGTGCAGCAGAAACATTAATTAATTGTTCTATAACGGCAGCCAATATAACTGGCATAATGCTTGAATCATTGGAGAACTGGAACACCGTAAGCCGTTGGGTAACTTTCGTCATGGGTAGGCTTAGTGGTAGAAAGAGAGAGGCATGCAAATCGTCCAAACATCGAGTAACGCTCAGTGAGCCTTACATGCCCTGCGAAGTAATACCGCAGGTACCGCAGGGTAATGGATTTGTGGAGGGGTTTTAGTGCGTATGTCCCCATATAAGGATGACTCCCACATAACCAACAACATCGGTACCCATAAAGGGTTTCCCTTCCGTCTTCGTAGAAAAAAAAAAAAAACACAGGCACGCACGCAGTATCTTATACGTAAACCTTAATTATCTGTTGCGTCAAACGTTTATCAAGTAGTAGTAATAGTAGTGAGAGGTGAAAGTATTTGCGCTTAATAAGTTTTTGTTGCATTGTGGGCGCGTCGGTCGGTATTGACGTTCCTTATTTGTTATATTAAGTCACGTGTGGAGCGACTACCAACACTTCGTAAACAATATTTTGACTTCGGCGAAAAGCAAAATGATTTTCACATATGCCCAGATATAGGTTAACGTAAGTGCACTCTTTGGGAGTGTGAGACTAAGCTTTCTAAGGGAATGCATTACATTTTAACTTAATGTGCTAATTATAAATATGTACAGGGAATTTCAACTTTGTGGTCATAGGTGAATTTTTCTCGCTTGCAGGCGTGTCTGAAGCAAATTTTAACTCAATATCCCAAATTTTTATTACCTTGGGAGTGTATTTAACGTACATCCGTAGAGTCGAACACTAGGTCGTTACGCATGTCCATGCGTATATATTGTGGGGTTTCTGACGCGTACTTCAGAGTATATTAATAACGATATAAAAAACTTAACATTCCTTCTGCTGTAATGTGGTGTAGAACGATTAAAACTTGAAGAAGTTGTTACTTATGGTTAAGGTATTAAATGAAGTCTTCCAACTTCGATAGATAAATTATTTCATACTTGACGTTAAGTGCATGCGTCCACATAGGTCAAGGTGCACTATGTGTTATTTATATTGAAATGAACAATTTCCGGTATGCAGTTCACTACAGCGTAAAAGCCGTAAAAGTCTTCTAGGAAGTGTGTGTGTGTATATATATACGTTGAAAAGTTTGCAACTTCCCATAAACATTTGTAGCATTTCATTTCATTTCATTTAATTTTTGATTGTCTTTAGCTAAGTATTATAAAGCTTCCGTTTGAAAATTGTATTTAGCAAAAAAAAAAAATTAAAACTCGAGTGGAAAACAAATCATGACCGAAAAAACTCTTCTGTTTGTATATGTAAAGCACACTTAATATTAAAATATTAATCTGTATGACATGCATTACTGCGCGAACACATCTACGCATAATCAATTGTAACGTAAGCGAGGGGCTTCTAACGAAACGGGCCTCTTCAAGCCTTAATTGCTAGAAAACGAATTAACCCAAATCGACCGTTAAACAGCGGGTAAATAAACGATTCAAGCACCATTGAAGTAAACGTTAAAGTTCAACGTTTCAACGTCTTTATCAAGGGCCTTCCTTTATGGTATAATACAATATGATTAAGGGCTATTGGAAAGAAGTAAACGTCTCAAATGATGTGCGAAAGAGAAGCACAAACTTATAAATGAAATATTAGATCCACTTACAGCCATCAATGGTGAACGTTCTCTGTGAAAAGTGCAGTACATCGCATGACTACAAACTTGGAAATTTAGATGTTGATTCAGTATAATTGAAGGTGGGTGTGGCATTTGCCGTTTAGGAGTTACAAATATCCGTCCAAACTTAATATACCCTCTCACCACAGAAGGTGTAGGGTATAATTATACTTACATATACTTTCATATGCACACAAATTGAAAATGGATATTTGTTGCTTTTAATTGTGCATTAATCAGACAAAACGTTGCTTTGTTTATTTTTTGGTTTGTATGTTTGTTTTGAAAATTTAGGCACAATGTCCAAATATTTGTGGAAACACTGTCGAATAGTCAACAACACAGAACATATATATATATTGCATGAGAACATCTTTATTATTGCTTCACTTTGGGGGGTGGTGATCTTTTCAATACACACAATTACATGCATATAAACATATTTCAAATGTCCTTTCACTTACAACAAATACCACGTTTGAATAACTTGAATGAGATTCAGCCGGATGTACAGGCTGTGCCCTACTTGTGCTCCTTTTTATTAAGAAATACAAAATATAATATGATTATTATTACAAATGCTTACACTGTTCTCTATAGATTTATCCGCATTTCACACGTAGAGATCAACACTACGAGTGTCTGTCTTACTTCCAGGTAAAATTTGAAGATTAGTATGTTTAAAGAATTTAAAAAACTAAATTTGTGGCTTAGGCCAAATCTTGAATACTCTACATATCTATGTACAGACGGTGGGCGGGGCAGGTACATGATTATTCTTTCTCATAGTACATATATTTCAAGTTGATAAGAAATCAACTTGCAAGTCGCATTTTACGCTGAATAAAATTCTTTGTAAATTGTGGGCGTGTCCATTTTCCGATCACGCCCATTTTTGGCAACTCGAAATATGGTTACATCAAATATTTACTTCATAGCTCAAGTTTTGTGAAAGATAAATAGATTTTTGTCGATTGTGGGCATGGCTCTGGACCGATTTTGCCCAATTTAAATAGCGTTATTCGTGCAAAATCTAGAACTATCTCTACAAAATGTCAAAATTTACGCGTGTGAGAGTTTCAACAACAGACAGACGCCCGGATACGACATACATCAGACTGACTCAATTTTTCTATATAGATATTCTTGATTAGCAGTCCCTGAGGCTCCTTCACGGTGTTGCAAATGAAATGACAACCTTGGCATACCCCCATCTCATGTGGAATGTCACATAAAGAGAATAACACGGACTACACTATAATCTATATTTATACACACACATGTTCGAGTGTAAAGTATACATTTCGTGAATACAATACAACACCTACTAAGTGAAGTTATTTTCAATTGTTCCCGTTTATTGAGATATAATTGTTCGTGCATACCGCACAAGAACACTCAGTGGGATGAATATTTCGAAGAAGGAATTAAATCTGTGTCACATGCATATCAGATACAACAATAATGCACTACACAGCCCCAGATGCATTTGTTAAACATTAATAATTATATAAATAAGTTAAAATGTCCTTTGGATCTTACATCCTCACTGAAAAATAAGAAAGTTTGCAACACCTAGGCACCCTTTATTACTATGTAAATATTGGAATCAAAATCTTGATTGCGCTGAAGTTTAGAACAGACACATTTAGGCAATGCCGCTGGGTGGCTACTTAAAATGTACCAAAAATCGACACGTTTGAATATAAGACACGTCCACAATCAACAAAAATCGATATTTTATGCAGAAATGGATCTTCAAGGTGGAAAGTGAAAGTGACTCATATTTTAGTAGTCGTTCAAGAGGGACGCAAACTCCTGCAATGAGGGTAACTTAGAATTCGCTTAAGCTAAGTGTAGACTAAATGTGTTCCCTTTGAAGGTAAGTATTCACCTGAACATTAAAGTCGCGTGTTCCCTCTCCTCTCAATCCATGGCTTGGGAGGGCCTCAATTGAACAAAATTGAAAACCTTCGAAAATGAGTTTCTGTCGTAGGTATTGAAAAGTTTGCCCCAGCCACATATAACTCGTGAGAGTATTGAACTTTTCTTCTTTATTGTATACTGTGTGTGTGTGTGTGTGTGTATATGTGTGTCTTCTTGGTTGCAGCTCAAAAACATGCATTCGAGCAAATGAAAACGGAACCTCTTAATATTTGACGGCCTTTGTTATGTTTTTAATTTAGTTTTGTGGTTTTGTGGTACATTCCAATTCGTCCATTACATGAAAGAAGAAGAGACTACAAAGTCCGTCCCATAGATGATTGTGCAATATGCAAACGTAAAAACATATGCGCGCGTGTGTTTCTATGTCGGGATGTACGTATTTTCAATTTCAATCAAATATGCCGTAAAAACCACATGTTTGATTTGAGTTCTTCTTCTGCTTCAATGCATGTGCCTGTATACAGAAGCAACCATTTGACAAATGACTAAATCAATCCAAACGTTTTTTATATTTTGTAGTCAAAGCGTATGTGTAGCATGTTGTACGTGTGCGCACATATTGCACATGAATGATTTGCATCGGTCTCCAGTTTTAAGTCGATTCTTACAATTACACAAATTTACGCCATTTTACTAAAGTATCTATTAATTGATCGCCCGAATTTGCAAACATTGTTGAGATTTGATAATATATTAACAAACACCAATTTGTTGCTTTCGATCCATATCAGTAATTGACACTCTGACTCATTTAAGCGTGACCAAATGATGATGGGAGGTGGCCGTTTCCTTTTTGTTTCCATTTCGGTACAGCCTGCGATTTTTGTGGGGTACTGTGTATTCGTGCTTAAACTCAATTTGCATAAAAATGCTCCACCAAAGTAATGTGCTTGCAACAATTATCCGCTATCCGTACTAGTACTACATTTAACCCACCACGACCACCTGGGTCCAATTATATGCAAATACGACTCTAACAAGCTATGTTACACTAAAATTGTATTTACCAAATCTTAGCCCATTGTATTTTAATTTTTATACTCATCATCATAATGATTATGGGGATATATTGGTTTTGATTAAACGCTCGCGTAGGTACCAGAGGGGGCCAAGCCGCACGCCCAAACCTTTATATATTCTTGATGTTAAGCTTAAGACAATTTAATTTAATTTAATTTTTTACTTGTAATACATATAATGGACTTACTCCACCATATATGTTACCGTATTGGCGTGGTTCAAAAATCAAGAACTAAGTATAATTTTGTATTCTATATCGAGATCATAAGATACTTTCAGTACGTAGAACCAACCGTATACAATTCACCATATAGTGGGTCAGGTGGGCTTAAGATGACTTATTATCGACTGTAATGGAAAAATGTTTGAAGAAAATTTATTTTCAATCATGGTTAAAAAACAATAAGAGCCAATGTATTGCGACCACTTCATTGAATTGCGCCACTCTCAATAGATCTCTACCGAAATTTTTACAAAAATTTTGCAATTTCTCTCCTCACCCTTTTATGTAGTTTTTGCTACCACGTCGAACTCAGACGTTCTTATTATATTATTAACGACACTTATTTCATGACAATAACTTTACATGTTCTCTATTTCGGTCGTGGGGTATGTAGATGCCTCAGGGTGTGTGCGTTTACGTAAAGCTACATCTACATGATTTGTGTTTGCTCTTTATTCCACTCTACTATACTCATTTCTACTATTGTTATTCGCAGAGTTTTTTTATACCCACCATCATAATGATTATGGGGGTATATTGGTTTTGATTAAACGCTTGTAAGAACCAGAAGAGGAAAATTGGTTCACGGACGGTCCAACTATTTAATTAAATCTATTTATTTCAACTCTAATAAAACAAATTTCGATTTTGTTGTTTTTGAGCATTCTAACGGAGCCAGCCATAGGGAAGATACATTTTAATAGAATAATTTTATAATCCATGATTAGTGCGGGAAAGGTACACGTACCAAGTCGAATGTTCTGAAATTTGGCAGAGCTTATCAGAGAGCATATCAGCCCCCCTTTGGTTGACGATGAAGGGCGTCCTAGATTTGGCATACACCTACGATAGCCCTTTTTACTTGTTTTCATTGAATGCGACAAATCAATCTCTTATTATATGATTGTGTGTTATCATCTTTAGATTTGCCTTTGATTGCTGGGTGGTTGAAGAAACGAGAGGGAGGAAGCTTTCCCAACTAAAGGCTGTCTGACTGACTGATTATTTACTAATGTGGCTAAAAACGAAGTGGATTTCATACTCAGAGAAAATGCAAATACTTGTGTCAATTTAACAAGTAAGCCGTCCGTCTAAGGGGTGGATCTTATATACGTAGGCACAACACTTGCCCTTGTTTGCTCTGTTCAAAGCGATGAAATCATACGACTCGTGTCTGTATTTCTCCAACATTGCCATGCGCTGTCAAATGATTTTATCGCAAGCACAAACACACGCACAAGCATTCTTATGTAAATATGTACTCTGAACTTTCCGAGGTTAATTATGAAGCAAAAAGATGTGTCGTGTCATTGGTTTTGTTTTGGGGGCAACTCTTGCCCTTTTTTGTTGTCGATTGCCGTAATTCCGTTCAGCAAAATTTCTTAAACAATAACTTATTTGCTTATCGATTTATTATTAAACTATGAAAGTTTGTAAATAAAAGCGGAGCAATTTGTTTGTATTTCTACGCTGAGAACAGAAGTTGAGACTCTAGAGGAGCTAGTTCGCATTCGTCAGCATATGTGAACAAAGGGACATTTGTGCATATCATACGAAGAGGGTGTCATATGCAACCTTCACACATACGTTTGTGAATACAAGTGAATGAATTTCCGAATATTGTCACACAGTCTGTTACATAAATGGAGAAAATGGAACAAAAGCAGTTTGTCTCCTTCAATCCGACACAATAAAGTAATGGCACCCATATGCAATAAAACTGGCTGGGAGGACAATAATGACCACACGATTGCAGACGGTCTGCTCAATTTGGCTACATAGAAACGGTGGATGTGGCTAGTATATGATTACTACTTCTAATTGTGTAGGTATTACATATCAGCTTGTAGATCCAGTTTTACGCTGAGTATGGTTTTTTGTAGATTGTAAACGTATTTATCGCCTATCGATGGAAGGGTTAACTATGGATAAGCACACAAAATTTCACGTTCTTAGGTAAATTTTTGTGATACATATCATATGAAACATCTACTTCACGACTGCCAAATATGAACTGTCAAGACTAATGTTTACCAAAATGGCGGCAAAACAAAGTAGTATACCTTCACGGCGGACACCCTGTAGGACGTCTCCTTGTGCGTGTTTCAAATGGAATCACAAACGTAGTATATATCTCGTCTTATGTGGAAGGTATAAGAATCAAAACCAAATCAAATGAAATCAAATTGAAAATTATATTCACGCAATAAAAGGGTATCGATGATTTATGGACGGACTATTAAAAATCAAAACGTGACTTACATTAACATACAGTCAGTACCCAAGCTTTGGAAAAATTAAGAACATACTTCAATTCAATTTGACAAGATAAGCGCAAGACGTACAATTATGAAGTTAACTTCCCTAACAAGGTACAAGTGTTGAGTCGTAAACAAAACAACAAACTGAATGAATGTGTGTACGGTGCCTACTTGATGGTGAAGTGTTGAGGTACTTAATCTGCGACAGAACTTGTTTCGTACAAATACTGAATACGATTCCTAACTTTAACACACATAGAATATACCAACACACCCGCAATTACAACACTTTGCGAAGAAATGGAAAATATTGTATTACAGAGGTTTTCAAACTTTATTAATTTGCGTAAATTTATATAATTGGTAAAGCAGTGACGAAATCGAGTAATACGCGAAATATTCTCATCATAGTATTTTCATCTTGAGTGACTGTGTTTTTTGGTTAAAATGCATACACAGCACACGTACAATGCTTGTTCTTAACTTTTCAGTGACAAACTAAGATTTTATCTCTCAACTCAAGGGGAACAAAAGTGTAGAAGCGGACTTCTTTTTACGCTGTACAACAGCTGCTAACATTGGATTACAATTGCTGTACGCTTGTTAGCGCAGCAACATTTTCTTAAAGGTAAAAACCCTTATAAGCTGTACAGCTTGAGTGGATGTGATTGATCGATTCAAGAGACACTTTAATCTCTTTAAACGTACAAGGAGTTGCAGGGTTATATTTCCAACACAAGGTCTGCTAAATGTTAAGTGTATGCCAAATCTAGGGGATCCCCCACTATTACCCTTTTGCAAATACTGAAAAAATGGATGAACATGCCCACAATATAATTAATTTTTGGGTGTGGCAATATTAATGTTATTTTTTCAAATGGATAATTGTTTCTCCATCACTTTCACCCACATAATTCATAATGAGACATGCCCACTTAAGCTGATTTTATTTGTTTTCATAGCTTCTACATCAAAAACATCTGACAACCAGAACTATTAGAAACACACAGATTTTCATAGATACACTAACAAGGTCATAACAACGCAAGTCATGCATAATTGTTCGTGTGTGGTGCAATGCGGAAAAAGAAACGCCAACAAAGAATCATTTTTCACCATGACAAGGGCAGCTTCTCACACATCGGCTCAAGCAACCATCTATTTGACCGGCTAAAATATCGCCTAAAAGAGCCATTGATGAACGCAATGTTTTAGAGGTACCTCAAACGGAGTGGAAAAATTCCTGCGAAAATTGGTTCAAGCGTATGCAAAAATGTGCGTGTTGATCATCATAGAGAATATTTTGAAAAATAATAAAATCATATTCGATGGTTAATATTTGGTTAGCGCGACTAGAGAAACGTAACTTTTTGTAGCGCAAGTAAGCATAGAATCGGCCTTATCACGCGCCCGTTTTATGTAACGGAGGAACGTATTGAGTAGGATCGCATCAATATTAATTCTTATAAAACGTTGCTGTTAATTTTTGGATACTGTGACTAGAAGGATTCTTTAAAATTTTGAAATTTTCATATATATACTTGAGCGTTTAGATTCATTTAGTTAAGTAAGCGTCCTCTTGTTGTTAATCATGTTTCTGTACAGTATTCTATTTACATATAAACTGTATATACACACAAAGGCACTAGTGATCACACGGCATTTCATTTCAATCCAATTCATCTTATACAAGTGCATAGTTTTGTTTATTTGACCCAGATTTATTTGTCAGAACGAAAATTTCGAGGGAAAGAGTGGAAGACTAAAAAGGTTTCATATGCTCTTTATACATAACATTTTCTAAATCATGGTACACTCAATGTAGTGTATGTGTGTTTTCTCTGTGTTATAAAAATGTATACATGTGTGTGTGTATGTTCCTGAATGTGTTTTAGTGAAGTGAGTGACATGACCATTGCATAGCTTGACTATCTTACCAAGAAAACTCTTACTCATGTGACATACACACACACACGCATAATCCAAATAGTTTATGTGTAATTCGTGTTTAGAAATATCTATAATACGTTCATATTTAAATATTTAATGCGAATATACATATATTTAAGTGTGCTTAAGCTAACTCACACACACACGCACAGCTCAATTATCGCTGACATAGATTAATGGCACAAAAGTTAGAAATGCGGCAACTGAAATGTATTAACCAGAATCTCAAGCGAAGGAAGACCAAGTAAAACAAACTATATTTGGCTGAAGTCAAATCTTGAATATCCACCACCATCGATGCTCGAAAGCTGTCTACGGCATATATATATACGAGTACATATCTTCTGTTCTTTGCAAGTAATGCGGAAAATTTACTTTAAAAACTTTTTCTTTCTTTTTTCAGTTTTTGTTGTATTGTGGGCGTGTCGCTTGACCGATTTTGCACAATTTCAATACCAACCAGCTCTGTCAGTTTCGGAATCGATATCTCAATTTTTGTAGCCAAGAGAGTGATTACCATAGAACGCACCTACCGGACAGACAGAGAGAGATCGACTCAGTAATCGAGGCTTTATGAGGTCCCCGACGCCTCCCTTTGGGCGTTGCAAACGTTTT
Source organism: Ornithomya chloropus (assembly GCA_963971445.1). Lineage (NCBI taxonomy): Eukaryota > Metazoa > Arthropoda > Insecta > Diptera > Hippoboscidae > Ornithomya > Ornithomya chloropus. Next base: position 24,893,391 of record OZ020530.1, on the reverse strand, counting down.
GCCAAAATTATCTGCACATACCCCATTATTTATGTACATAAGATGGTGGGTACAAAAATTTACTGTGTATACAGAGATTTGTGTTCAGTCTATTTGTTATTTGTTGGTTGGTTGGTTGCAAATGCGGTCGTTCGCTCGGTCGTTCCTTATTCGCCTCTTTATGAATTTACATTAAAATTAGTTGAATTTGCATAAGCTCATTGCAATCACATTGCTACCAACTCGCTCCAATCCAAAGGCTTATCCAACACCATCTGTATTTGGCCTTAAAAACAGATGAATTACTTGCGACCGTACATTGCTATACAAACATTGTGTATATATGTATGCCATATAAGACATGAATCGTTTGCATATATACGATACTTATAGGTAAGTATATAACCGTAACCAACAGGCACATGTATAATATATGCTTCATTACTTGCGGCCGATTCTATTTGTTTAGCTTCTGTTACGCAATCCGTCACCATTCGCAGCAAACATTTAATTTCCAGTTTGAAGTATCGGTCGGCTGATCTACTTGTTCATTTTGACGAATGCCCTCCAACTTTAGAACATAAAGACACATATGGGGGGGAAAGTAGTTATTGCATAAATAGGAAATGCTTGTAAACACGTTCTATTTACTGAAATTCAATTTAGCGAAATATTACTTAATCATGTTCCAATTAAAGTTTGCACCAGTGCATTGGGATACGTGTTTACCGGCATTAAATGACAACAGCTTGAGTTGGGAATCTTTTGTTATGACAGCGACCACCAATCTGCAAATCAGGAGCCACATGCGACTCTCATGTATTTTTCAATTTCTCACTTGTTTTTTAATGTGTTGAGTTTAAGGCATTGCATTGGAAATGTTAAATTATTAGAAACCTTTCTCACTTTTAAGGGCGGTTTTCAGTGTAGCATAGGTTTTATACCCTACACAGTAGCGACTAAGCTGAGTTTGTCATTCCGTTTGTCACACCCAAAGACCCTATAAAGTATATATATATTCTTGATCAGCATCAAAAACTGTGTGTCCCTGTATCCGTCTGCTGTTGGCACTCTTAAGGTGGTAAATTTTGAGATATTAAGCAGAAAATTCGTACAAACATTTTTAATTTTTGCGCTTTTCAAAATACGCTTAATCGATTGAGGGGCATGCCTACAATAGACGGAAATCTATCTATTAATCATAAAAATTAAGCTACATTAAGCTGTATCGATATGCCAAATATGAGCATAATCGCATAAGGAACACGCCACAAAGACGTGGCACGTCCACTGTGGAGGGGGTGGTGGAGGATATCTCTTTTACTTGTTTTCCACTAACTCACAGACTTTTCAACGGACGCTCCTATTAATAGCAATATAACTTATTTAGTATTCACCAACATATGAAAAAATTGAATATATTGAAGCTGGCCTTGATATTAACTTTTTTAAAATTCTTGAAAATATCGTTTTAAGCATCTCCTCTTGTCTTGCCGGTTGCCGGCCGCAGTTTTAGAGCAATTGTAATAAACAAAAGTAAATTGTTTTATTAGGTTAGAAGTGTGAAATCGCAGATGTCAATCTGCCTTGACGGTGTAGCATCACGGAACTGGGTGCTAGGTAAACAGCATTTTGCAACAAGCCGATTATAATGGAAAAACAAGAAAATAATTAGCTCAACTTTAGAATGCTGGAATAATTAATGACAAAATTTAAAATCACTCTATAAAGATATGAGTAAGTTAAATAAAAATCAGTTCCGGTTTGCGTGTAATAAAATGTCTACTTTTACGTTGGATATGGTTTTTTGTAAATTGTGGGCGTGTCTATTATCCGACCACGCCCATTTTTGGCACATCGGTAGATGGGATAACTATGTATACGCGTACCAAATTTCAAGTTCCTAGATCAACTTTTGTGGCAGATATAAGGATTTTTAATGATTGTGGGCGTGTCTGTCGTGATGAAGCTAATATTTTTGTGGCAGATAAATAGATTTTTGTTTATTGTGGGCGTGGATCTTGATCGATTTTGCCCATTTTCAATAGCGATCTGCGTGCAAAAACTAAAAGTGTATGTACAAAATTTCAGCTCAATATCTCAAAATTTACGCCCGTGAGAGTGCCAACAACAGACAGACACACGAACACACGGATATTCATGTCTAAAACTACTCAGTTTTTGACGCTGATCAAGAATATATATACTTTGTAGGGTCTCTGACGCCTCCTTCTGGGTGTTGCAAACGGAAGAACAAACTTAGTATGTGGAAGGTATAAAAAAAACAAAAACGCAGGCTATAGGCGTTCAAATGCTTAATAAACACAATCGTAATATACAGCACGGATGAATTTCATCTCCAGGGTAAAGCGCAATGTATATGGTATGGCACCCCATTGAAAATATAAAATATCGTAACATTCAGGGGCAGCGTAAAGCTTAACAGTACGTCATAACAAAAGGGGGAGTAACCTTAGTGGCAATTTTCGAAAATTAAATTTATCGCTGGTGTTAAGCTTATAATTTATGTGATATGACCAAAAAAAAAAAAAAAAACAACAGACTTTTCAATTCAAGGCAGCAAATGTGAGAAATGTTGCAGTCAACAGCGAATATTAAATATCCGCTATGGTACTTGTGATGTGAGAATAAACAAATTGTTGGCGATTATTTTACGTTTAGACTTCCACTATGTATATTACCTTGTATCAGGTAGGTATAAGATATTTTACGGTGTACGATTTCAACACATTATGCACAGAAGTTCCACTCAAATTATTTCGCTCATTAGAATTTTTACTAATATATAATAAAAACGAGTAAAAGTACAATATTATAGTCGAGATTATACCGATTATTTAGTACCCTACACCACTATGCTATAATTAGGTGAATTGCATTATTAGTGAACGCGGTCCTTGTCATATAAAAGTCACTTCGTTTTATGGAATGGAATTCTAAAAATGGCTCGATCGGGTCCAAACTTACCATAGTCAATTATTAAGATAATTTACTATCAGGCTCAGTAGAGATCGTTTTTGGTACATAAGACAAAATTTGCCAGAAATATTGCCACCTGTAGATTGATTACAAGAAATCCATGATCGGATAGACAGAGGATTTTGATTTTGAACTAATCGATATAATTGGGTGTGGCACCTGCCGTTTCAAAGTTAAGAACATCTGCCAAATACAATACACACTTTATAAATCTTTATTGTAGGGTATTATATAATAAAAGGGAAAAAATAATCCGCAGGCAAAGACGTTTTATCAGAGATCAAATATTAAGCATTAAACGTGGAAACGTTTTAAATTAACATGAATCCAAGAAAACAAGAATGGACAGAACTTTGCAATTACAATACCTATGTATATACACACTATACGCACGTACTCGATGTGTAAAATACATTTCAATGCTAGAACAGACAATAATTTGATTATAAAAACCCACCCTTAATTATATCCATAAGCCCACCGTACATACACGGCCGTACATACACGGTACGGTGGGCATGACGGGTACATGATTACGCCTTTAAATTGTTTATGTATTGCGTATCAATTTGGAAGTTGTGTTTTATGCTGAATAAAGTTTTTTTGTAAATTGTAAGTGTGTATATTATCTAACCACGTCCATTTTTTGGCTATCTCTGGATGGGACGTGAGCTTCAAAGTTTTAACTTCATAGCAACAGACAAACGCATGTACGTAGGAACAGATATGTCTAGATGTGTTCTTGATGCTGATCAGGATGCTGTAGTTATTTTGCAGAGTTTCTGACACTCCGAATGTGACACTTAGAATTTTTTTCCACATTTTATGTAGACGCTATAAAAACATTCACGGAAACACTCAAAAAAGTTAAATTACTACAAGTTAGAGAGCTTGAAAGTATTTTCATCACGTTAGAGCCTGATTTTTTTCAGTTTTTGTTTTTCAACGGATTTTGCTCCATTTGTTCCTTTTTCTTACCTCTCTTGTTATTATTAATTTTATATTATTATGTATGTATTATTCTGTTGCAGTCCATAGCAGTCGCATTGTTCTGCTTGAGTGTGACAAAATAGCTCTGTGGGGACAACTAACGGACTAATTGAGTTTTCACATCTTTAGATAATAAAGCTGTCAAGCGTTGGCAGCAAACACAACACTTCAATGCTAACGTTGTCTTTCCTTCTTGATTGTTGGCCTTGCCATTAACAACTACTATGCAATAACAATGGTAGAATTATATAACCTGCCCCTGAAGCTAACACACTTACACAAACACACAACAATAACAAATGCAGACCTTCACCCTCAATGTGACAGAATACGGCGACTGTAACTAATTCGGAAGAGAAATTTTATAGCAGATGTATTTTTTTTTTATTTCGGCAAATATCGAATTGTTTCAACGTAAAATTTCTATAGGTCGTTTGGTGAATGTAACTGTTTACCTTGTTATTGTTGTTCTTGGTCGCATTTATTTTAGTTTCTGTTATAACAATTTTCGCTTTTCTCTGCTCAGGTAATATCATATGAATCTCATTTTGATTCTATATAATTTTATGGCCACACTAAGCTTGTCGGCGTCTCTTGGCTTATATTGTGTTTGATGTGGATTTCTAAATGAAGAGCACACACACACACACACACACACTATACCAAGGACAACTTTGGTTTGGGCGCATTATAATTCGCTATTGTTTAATGATGTTGTACTTGTAATAAACCATGGCACACAAGTAGAGTCAGGCGCTTGTGTGCGGTTAAATAAATGCACAAGATCCTTTAAGTGAATAGGTGATTGTAGTGATTACTTTCCTCGTGTTTTTATGATTGTTCTTTACTGTATTTACCTTGTTTACAAATACATACCTAAACAAAGAGTTAAATTTTAATTTTTGTATATAAGTTTGAAAATTTTTTTTTCAATTCCGAATAATTTTATCATAACACAGAATATCAGCAACAATGAATTACAAACAACAAATTACAAAATTTCATCGACGCTATTTTCTTTTTATACCCTCCACCTCAGTGATGAGGGTATACTAAGTTTGTTCTCCCGTTTGCAACACCCAGAAGGAAGCGTCAGAGACCCTACAAAGTATATATATTCTTGATCAGCGTCAAAAACTGAGTCGATTTTGACATGTATGTCCGTGTGTCCGTCTGTTGTTGGCACTCTCACGGGCGTAAATTTTGAGATATTGAGCCTAAATTTGGTATAGGTACTTTTAGTTTTTGCACGCAGATCGCTATTTAAAATGGGAATAAAATGATTAAGAGCCACGCCCACAATCGACAAAAATCTATTTATCTGCCACAAAAATTGAGCTATAAACTTGAAATTTGGCATGTACATCTATGAATATTAGCTTCATCGGTATGTCAAAAATGGGCGTATTCGGATTACAGACACGGCCACAATTAAAAAAATCTTTATATCTGCCACAAAAGTTGACCTAGAAACTTTGGTACGCGTATACATAGTTATCCCATCTACCGATGTGCCAAAAATGGGCGCGGTCGGATAACAGACACGCTCACAACTTTTAAAAAACCATATTTAACGTAAAAGTAGACTTGCCTGCTGATACGTAATATGTACACTATTAGAGGGTGCAATATACATATATATTTGCCACGCCCTTCGTTGTAGTGGTGGAGGGTATTTATGATTTGGTCTAAGCCAAATTTAGTTTTCTTACTTGTTATACCCTCCACCTTAGGGAAGAGGGTATATTCATTTTGATCATCCATTTACAACACATCGAAGGAAGCCTCGGAGACCCCACAAACCATATATATTCTTAATCAGCATGAAAAGAGAAATCGTTTGAGACATGTCCGTCCGTGTGTCCGTGTGTCCGTGTGTCCGTCTGTTGATGGCACTCTCACGGTCGCAATTTTAGAGATATCAAATTGAAACTTTGCTTACGTATTTTTATTTCAATTTCGCTGTTCCGTATTGAAATTGGGCACAATCGGTTAAGAGACACGTCCACAATAAACAAAAATCTCAACATACCTCGAAAAAATTGTATCTTTAAAAAATTATATATCGCACAATACTATGCCTATCAAGTTGAAACTTGGTATAAATATAAGTGGTACCGTTATCCAACACTGTGCCAAAAATGGGCGTGATTGAAAAACGCAAACGCCTATAATTTAAAAAAAGCATATACATAAATATGGCAATAGGAACTTATTTTTTAGATGATTATAAAAGGTGGAGGGTATTTAAGCTTCGGTCTTAACCGAACCTCTCTATCTTGTTTTTTTTTTTGCTTAGGTTTTGCTTTCATTCTAACATAATTTTACATGAGTTTCGACACAGTTTATTAAAAAGAAGCGTTCATTCACATGCACGAAAAGAGAAAATATTGTAAAGAAATTTTACTCTATGGTTATATAACAATGCCAAACTAATGCATTCAGTTATTTGATATAATCATATATGCTGCTCCGGCTTATAATGGTAGCAGCGAACTTTGCTGTGCAAGGGAGAACAACACTTGAAACAAAATGGAAACACTCTGTCACTCGTCATCTTTAAATAATAAGAATGAACTGAACCAACTGAACAATTAGAGAATTAATCTTTAGATCTTATGCTAATTGTTTACACCAGATTGAAAATAAATTTTTCCAAAAAAGTAAAAAAATTATGTTGCTTTCATTACAATGTTATAACTAACCTACATTAGTAAGTAAGTTAAAAACTCTAGATAAGTTTTTTTGCAAGGTTGCAAAATTAATGATTATGTCAAAGTGAAATCATTGTGCCTTCGATTTTGTACGAGCGGATAGAGAGTTAAATGCATTTTTTAACAATTTCCATTAACGTTCTATTGTAAATACTTTAGAATGTGACTGTATTGAATGTTATTTATTGTGTTACGTTGCGGTGTTGACGTTTGCTTTGCCCGTCAAACAATAGTTGCGTGATTTTATGGGGTTTTGTACGATTAGTGCAGTGGTTTTCCTTGAACACTTATTTCTACAAGGAGCACATGCACCTTATTTCTTGCGTCAAGGGTCTGGCAAGGCCAAAACAATCTTAAATTGTGACAGCAAATACGAATTGAATTTGAATTTAGTGCGTTCTATTTTAATATATATGATATATGAGGTATATAATATAAGCCTCCTATTAGGTTAAAATTTCGTACACATGCTTATAATAAAAGCGTCGACGTCGCATAATAGACGAGCTGTGGTTCAACATCCTACTTCTTAGGGGAAACATATACATACATACACAGTTAAAGGGCGCAACAAGGTACCTACCTACCAGGGAGGGCTTATATATGGATGTGGAGGAAAATGTTGCCATTTACGATGTCACTCTTTACGTAGTATTTCATCATTGATATTCAAGGCTTCAAATGAAATAGAAACAAAACATCACAGAATGCATAGCGGTTTGAAATATAATATAAAAGAATAAAAAAGAAAAAAGAAAGTGAAAAAAGGTGTGGCCAGTCCTTGTTTTTAGTACACGAAAAGAAAATTCAGGTATTACGCCACGACCATTGTACATATGTATATGTACGTACACATATATTCCTCTACTACTTTTAGAAGAATTTACCCTAATGTATATAAAGTCTTAGAGGGATGAAACGTAGAAGGGAAAACGCGTATTATTCATTGTTACAACTCCTTCTTCTTTACTCACTATTATTACCGCTTGATGACATTGTACTTGTACATACGTTTGAATTACCTACATATGTTATCAATTGAATCATTGGTGGTGTTGGTTGGTTGGACTGACTGGTGACATTAAGCAGAATTTGATAAATTGTTATGTGCCGATAATCGGAAATTTGATCTTCGTTTTTACGACGTGCCCGTATATGCAACACTGACATACGGACAGCTAAGTAAATTTTTATCTACATAAAATAGGAGTATACTGAGTTTGTTCGTGCGTAGTTCCGTTATTGGTCCGTTCGAAGACCACACATACAATAGTATTTACATATAAAATATTCTTGACCATCATTAACATCTGAATAGAACTGGCCATGTCCATATGCCTATTGTTAGAACGCTCACATTGATTTATATTGCAATAAAGGCATCCATCGATTTGCCAACAATGACCTCAGAAAACCTTTTCCACGGCAGAGTTAATACAAGTAAGAAAACTAAATTTGGCTTAGGGTAAATCTTAAATACCCTCCACAGTGGAAAGTATCGAGTATCTGAATCGATTTACCAATGTCCGTCTTTCCGTGTGTCTGTACATGCATTTATTTAAATCGTTTTGATATTTATTGATAAAATTTGTGATAGGAATGTCTTTTGGGCCAAACGCGGTCACTATTGATGGTGGTCCATTGTATTGGCATATTGCGCCTTTTTATATTATTTCCAAAAAAAAAAAAAAAATTTGTCACAAGGATTTATTTAGTACAAGAATTAAGTGTGCCAAAATTTAGACCTGATAGCTACATTTTTTGACATTGTTCACTTAAAACCTCTTATAAGAAAAGCTTTCAACAACAACGTTGAATACCGTGCTATAGGATACTAAATAGTCGGACCTGACCGACTATAAAATTTTGTGTGTACCAAATTTATATTTTTGTAGCTGATATAATAATAATATTCTGTTCATTCGTATATATTCTGCATCATTGTCATTGAATTCGTTTATTGGTTTCCAATATTACATCCTAGTTCACAGAAGCCACTTGTACTTGTGGCAGTGTAAACGTAAATTCATATTGCAAAGAACACTACGTAGCGTAATGACCAACATAAGATGAGTTTTATGGCTCCGAGGGTAGCACACAACTTCGACATATACACAACGCTTCGCACTAATACGTAGACAAATGTAAAGTTTGGCGCATAAATGGGTACGGATTTTTCACGTACATACACACGCATATATATGTATGTGTGGTCACATATACTATATACGTATATAAATACAGTAAAAGCTGTGGAAGCGGAAGTTCATTATGTCGAGTGATTAATGATAACTGACACGCTGCTATTTAACTATGACTGCAGTTTGTGACTGCCAGTGTGGCACTTCTTCTTTTCTGTTCATTTCTTTCATGTATGGCCGCACACTCGCAAGTTTCTCTTATCCCAATAAGAGCGACTGCAAGAACGACGCTGGTGTTCTCCTTTTCTTTTATTTATGCATTTTAATGTTGCCAACGATACCAACATCAATTGCCATTTGCAAGCGCCATTAAACGCTTCATTAAATTGTTTTGCCATATTTTGTGAGCATACCATGCGTACAGACATGCCCGCACTAACGCTATGTACAGAGTTATGTTTGTACGAGGGTTTAAACACTTCAGAAATGCATAAAATTTACATTAAATGATGAAAAATTCTCAAAAAAAATATGTAAATAATTTATGTAAATGTAAAAATATAAAAACATAACGAAATATTTCAAAAGAGTTTTAACTTTTATATTGTAAATAAAATGCATTAAAAAGTAAAAAAAACTCTCTATAAGAATTCAAAAATGACACATTCTCTCGATATTAGAGCGAAAAATTTTGTTATAAAGATTCAGAAAACATATGCCATTCAATAGCAGTTAGAAAGAGCTTTAATTTGATATCCCACAAGACCCACATTGGGCAACCCTAAAGGGTCGTAATTACCCCAAAACCTCGAAAGCGTTACATTTTTATTCCACGTCCTCAGTCAATAAAAAAACTATTTATCAGCCACAAAACTTTATCTATAACGTTGAAAAGAATTGATTTTTGTAGAACCCGACGCATAAGTTTATACGTCGTTAAGAGGCGTTACTTGCCACACAGTATGTGTATACATGTGAAGGGTATTAAGATTTGGCCTCAGCCTCCTTTGTTCATAATTATTGTTTTATTGGGCGTTGATTAAAAGGTAAATAGTTTTTTTTATACCTTCCACATAATGTGGGAGGTATATTAAGTTTGTAATTTCGTTTGTAACACTCAGAAGGAAGCGTCAAAGATCCTATAAAGCAGTGTCAAAATCTAAACCGATATACATAGATATATGTGTATCTCTCTATTGTTGGCCTTGGTCAAGAGGCCGTAATAGACAAAAGTATATTTATCTGTCGAAAACATTGAGCTATTAAGTTGAAAATTGGTGCACATATTTATAAATACCCCATTGACACATATCATGTAGCAAAAATGGGCATGGCCATATAACAGATACACCCACAATCGACAAAAAATCATACTCAGCGTACAACTCGACTTGCAATTTTATACATAATATATACCCTATTAGAAGGCGTAATCATATACCTGTCACGCCCACCATTGTATTGTAGATGTGAAAAGTATTTAAGATTTGGCCTAAGCCAAATGTAGTTTTCTTACTTGTTTCTTTTATTTATTTTTATTTGTTTTGTTTTTCAAGGTGACAATAACTCCAACACCAATTGACACATTGTCATTTCTATATTTTAAGATTGGTGACAGTAGTGGTGTGTTCGATGAATACTCATTCTGTTGAATTTAAATACACTTACAGTTTCAAAGCGTAGTTACATGAATGTGTTGTTGTAAATATTTCGAGGAAAAAAATTCATAAAATTCATTTTGCAATGATTTAAAAGTTTCGATGCCAACAGTCACTTTTATAGTTAAGAACGCTGTAGTTACTCATTGGAGCTACAAAAATACACCTATTCGAAATATAAAATTCGATTAGAATTTACAAATGTGCGAATGTTTAAGAGATGACGCCATCAGGCACTTTTCACACCGCGACTACCCGAAAGGATCAAATCGACTTTGAATTGTACGCTAATTATGCATACTAAATACTGGCAAGAAAAGAGTCACATTTTATATGAGATATGACTCTTTTCTGCCTACCTACATACTTACCCATGCACAGTAATGATACTAATACCAGTATTAGAAAATATAATATACCGTTCGGAAGCTGACTGACACGCACACAGCATGTAAATATTCTACACTTGAATTTTTACAATTCATTGTATGATACTCCATTATACTTGTCTACAAACATGTACAAACAATTGTTGAAGGCGGAGAAGAGAAGGGTGGACAACCAAATGGGGAAAAAGAACGGAGTTTGCTTGTCACAATTCAATACGTACAAACAGTTTAATTAAGCGAATGGAATGGGAATGGTTCATATACGTTTTGCTCTCACCAACCGGGATAGCGTAGAGCAACAGCTCAATCGCCATAAGTTTAACTTGCAGGCGGCTGCTCTTACTCTTACTAGCACACATTTGCACTCGCACTCGTACTCGTTCTTGAGCCACACTCAGTGCACATGATAGTCGAACAAATACAAATTCACATGCTGACTATGTGTACAATAGGTATGTATGGCAGAGACTATGGCGCGTATGTGTAATGGCCACCATGTGCTACAATCTTAAACCCTCGAACGCTGTATAACGAACGCACAAAAAAAAGAAATAATCTGCATGTGATTTAAACCACAAATCAATGTGCATTATGTAATAAAATGAATTTATTTGGAAATCAATGTTTTTTCATTTTATATCGTGTACAACGTTTTTTAGTACCCGCAGTTGAGCGCACAATAGCAGAGAGCTACGAGTGTAAGAAGAAAAAATTTAAAATACCGCTGGCAGTGTTAACCACTTGCTTAAAATATCCATTTACAGAATTTTGAGGGTTTACACGTTCTTTTTCTACTCACACATATACGCATACGTACTTATGCACGTTAAAACGCAGGTATAGTCAATAATTCAATAAATTATTTAGACTTTTCGCTTTTCCTTCTTTTTTACTTTTATTCTTTCGCAGTTGTGTTGAAATGCTAATCTCGCCAAATAACAATAAAGTCTTACTCGAATGAAAGGATTTCAAAATATCTGTTCACATTTATAGGTCGCACACACCCAACAGTTCACCATAAAAAACTATAATGCCCCGGTATGGAAACGGATATACATACATTTGTACATGTACATGGACATGAAAATGCACGTTACTGCATCACTGCAGAGTTTTAGGGTTGAGAGTTTAAAAAAAAAACCAAGAAAAATCGTCTCTAAATACTTCAGTGAATCGAGCTTAATGATAATTACCGCAATTCAATTCAATTCTTTTGTGTCAAATATTATCAAGTTAAAGACAAAGTTACTGCAAAGTTGAAATTATTCTTAAAACACCATACCACGTTGCGATTATGTTAAAGTATAGTATCGTCTAATGAAAACCCCGAATGGCTTCTGACACCATCAATGATTTGAAATCTAAATATTAACCGACACAATGATAGAGGTTTAATTTTATGAATTCGGATCAATTCGGTAGGAAGCACCCTTCCGCCGTAAAATATGATAATTCTGGAACAACAAAGCAACCCAAATTGAAGTTTCTTTGCACTAGAAATAGGATCAATTATTGATGTTACAATTTAACACCTTCACTGCAAGCCGGAGATTACTAAACTAGCAAGTGTTTGTATCACGTGGCAGTGTAGATGTTAAAGTTATTGTAAACACATATATACAAATTGCAGAATATTGCAAGACAAAGGACAATTCTTCTCATTCAATACTGATCAAAACACATTCCCCCCGATTGGATAATTGAATTTCTCGCGAATATTTATACGATTTCATTTACTTTCAAATCATTTCATTTACAACTAAATACACATCTACTTCACTTTATGTGAATAATTTCAATGACACTTAACATCCTTCGTTGAATAATGATCACCTTCTATAATTAATCCTTTCATTGAATTGAAATTTGTGCACTGCTTTTATAGCCCTTTGAATGGAAATAAACACAAAACACTCCTGCTACGTTTTCAACGTTATTCTTTATCGTACTTGCACTTTACACCATCTATATTTATTCATTTTGTATTTTACTTCTCACTACTAGTTTAATATCGACGACGACTTTATGGCAGCTGTTTCCATTTATATGTATTTGAGTAGCAATTTGTTGAGTAACACCTCAAAATATTTAATTATATGTACTTCATATGTAAACAGTTTAAGAACGTAAGTCTTGTAACTCTTTACCTATTTAAGTGTCTATGTCCAAGGTTTTTCATATTTTCATATCTAAGGTATAAAAAAATTGTATAGTTTAGGACTACTAAGTATATAAAAGTTATGTTATCGAACTGAAATTTGGTATTAAAAACTGAAACCGTCATCCCCACAAATAAAGAATACCTATATGTAACAAATCGTTTAATGGTTGTTACGAGAGGGCGGTGCCAAAATGCATATCATACTTAAAAAGTATGCACTATTCTAATTATCTTTCCACTTAATTAGACACAACGTGAACAAGTAAAAGTATTTCGTACATTCATCACATTTGAAATAATTTGTTCACATGAGCCCCACGAAGTTCCAACTTCTTCAATCCGTTCGTCCTAATCCTAGCATGAAAATCACTCTCCTCGAAATTGAAATCAAGGAAAATTGGTCAAACGATACGCATGCAATATAAAGGGAACTGACAAAATGAAGAATTTTTAAAAATCACTTTCCGCATTATTCACAGACTATATAACGAGAGATGCAAAATTGAAAAGTGACGTGTGTTCTCCATAGTATAATGGTGCACCGGTGCTGAAAATTTCAGACTTCCCCTTGTCTATTTTCATGTAGTTTCCTGAGTAATCTACAATTTCATTTCAACTTTTCTGAGGCATAATTTGTTGTTTGTTTTGTTTTGATTTTATTGTCAGAGTGTAAGTGGAAAAACTTTGTCTTTGAGAAAAATACGAGCAATGTGTGTACGTACTTATAATGATAATAATGAACTGTACAACTCTTGGCTGGTATATTAAGGAATTTGATAATGGACAATACTATGCATATACCCGTTAGAACTAAATTAAGCTCTGCGGGTCTTGCTACTGGACTTTTTTGCTGCAAATTTTATTTAACGTATCGGTTGTGCGAAATAGTTTGGTTCTCCTTTAAATAAAATATAATCACAACAGCTTCACAGTCTATTGGACACGAAACTTTTAGCTTATCTTATAGAAACTATCCAGTACATTCACTACTCATATATTGCACGTGATGTGAACTTTTCCAAAAACTTAATATATCAATACATAGTATAAGGACGCCGGATAAGGAATGCTCACGATTCCTAAAACTTTTTTCATAATCAACGAAAGACAAAACTTCGAAATGAGGTTTTTCTTGTGATTATTATTGTTGATGTTGTTACATATTGTTGAGTTGAGTGGTGTGGTACGTTGTCAACACGTAGCCATTAATTAAGAATAAAAATAATTATTATAAGAAATTTACAAATATAATGTCGTTGCCCACGCTGTGTAATCAAAATCTTAAACAGGGTAAAAAAAATATATTGCAATTATGAGATTCTAAAATAAACAACTTCAGACAACATGTCGGCATTTGCCATTTTAGATAATAAACATGTACACTACTGTGTTCAAAGTAATCTCTTACGTACACATGTGTACGTTAGTTATACGTTTTATGAAACTTTGATTATTGCAAAAACAATTATAAAACAAGTAAAACAAGTAGGAAAACTAAATTTGGCTTAGGTCAGATCCTGAATACCCTTTACATCAATCAATCCAAACAGTGGACGCGACATGTACATGAAAACGTCCTCTAATAAATTATATATTACGTGTCAGCTTTTTTATTATCCACGCATTTATTATCCGACCACTCCCACTTTTAGGATATCTATGTATACACTAATTATAAATTACAACTTCATAGTTCAATTTTTGTGGCAGGTAAATAAATCTTTGTTTGATCTAATTCGGCTTAGACCGAATCATTCCATTTTTGTTTCACTTTTGCTTTTCATTTTTATTTATATATATGTATTTTAGTTTCTAGAGAAATATGCAAAAAAATAATTACGTTTTGAAAAATAATCACATGCATCTTATCCTAATATAACGTAGTACTAAGACAATGCAATTGTAATAGCTGGGCACTGTTATTATATGATTTTGCTTTTATTCCACTAATTGCAACTTCAGCAAAATCTGTCTGAGTTCATCCAATAAAAGTCGTTTCCGTGTTTCCTAACATTAAGTAAAATGGTTGATTCCTTTCACTCAAAATATATACAACTTCCAAGAGTGAATGACAATATGTCGTTCGTGTGGCCGATGGTAGCGCAATTTTATGTTACATATACTCGTATACATTGCAGCTCTATCTATTCTACTTCAAGATGGACTATAACTTTATTGTATGCCTCTTATATTTAGTAAAGTCCTCCGCTGAAACTATCACAAATTGTCATCTTTCAATAGTACTTTCTGTTCGATACCTCTGCATATATACATAAATTTGTGCGCAAGCTACAGGTCGCATTTTTTGAGATATTTTGATGAAATTTAATACAAAGACATGTATTGGCCTAAAGGTGAACCTTATTGAAAATGGACCGGATTGGACCATTTTTAGAAGTAGGTATAGAAAAATAAAATTTTTCATTTTTTAAAGAAAAAAAGAAAAAAAACAAGAAAGAAAACTAAATTTGGCTTAGACCAAATCTTAAATACCCTCCACCTCTACACGAAAGGGCGTGGCAAATATATATATATATATTGCGCCCAATAATAGTGTATGTCTTAGCATGTTTTACTTTTACGTTTAATTAGGTTTTTTAAAAATTGTGGGCATGTCTGTTATCCGACCGCGCCAATTTTTGGCACGTCAGTCAATTGGATAACCATGTATACGCGTACCGAATATCAAGTTCCTAGGGCAACTTTTGTGGCAGATTTTTATTAATTGAGGGCGTGTCTGTAATCCGAATACGCCCATTTTTGGCACATCGATGAAACTAATATTCATAGATGTACATACCAAATTTCAAGTTTGTAGCTCATATTTTGTAGTAGATAAATAGATTTTTGTCGATTGTTGGCGTGGCTTTTGACCGATTTTGCCCATTTTAAATAGCGATCTGCGTGCAAAGACTAAAAGTGCCTGTACAAAATTTTAGCTCAATATCTCAAAATTTACGCCCGTAACAGTGCCAACAACAAACGGACACACGGACATACATGTCTAAATCGACTCAGTTTTTGACGCTGATCAAGAATATATATACTTTGTAGTGTCTCTGACGCCTCCTTCTGGGTGTTGCAAACGGGAGAACAAACTTAGTATACCCTCATCACTGAGGTGGAGGGTATAATTAAAAGCAGTACAAAAATAAATTGAATAATATAATATATCAAGTGGTGTAGGGTATTTGATGATCGGGCTTGACCGACTATAATATTTTCACTTGTTTTTTTCCTACATAAAAATATCGTAATGAGAGGATTGTACCTGGACTGCTTTGAAATGCAAAACAGATTTTGCAAGAAAAGGTCTATCGAATGATAGACAAAATCAGATGATCAGCGATTATTCGTGATTCAATTTCATTGACTTACGCTACTCCTTAAGATCGGAGCTTATAGTGCTATATGCTATTCCTTAAATTGTATGGTAATTGTTATGGACTAAGACGCCGAAATTGAAATTTGCTTTAATTTGGATAAAACTGTTGATTTCTGAAGCACCCGAATGTGTCTACGAGTAACAATCAAGTATGTATGTATGTATGTGTTTATTATTTCTTGGACGTAATGGCCCATGATAAAAAGGAGGCGCTCGTTCATGGCATTAAACCATACTATGAAGCTTTCTCTCACACTTTCTTCTTATGTTCCATTTTCTTGACTACGAGAAATATTTTTGCAAATTCATATAGGCCAGACATTAAAGTGAATATGATAAATGTTTCTCCGCCTATAACGTTAAAAATATTTAGCACAAGTGATTATAAAAAGTCATTATATATCCTACACTATTTGTGGCAAAGGGCTAAGCTTGTGCGGTTTGTACGTGCGACTCATGATCAAAATCGATTTAACTATGACCGTCTGTCTGTACATTTGTGCGTAAGGTTCCATGAAATTTTGTACAAGGGCGCGTCTTGTCACAAAGCTGTGCACCATTCCATTTGGACCATTTCAATACTTTTCATTTAACTTATAAAGACAAAATTTGGTGAATAATAGTTAACTAGCTTATGAATTGACTGTGACAAATTTAAACCCGATTGGACCATTTTTAGATACCCTTTCCGAAAATTGATACTTCAGGAAGTGACTATGATATGACACAGACGCGTTTACTGATACAACTAATTAATTGTGGAACGAAGTGGGATAGGGTATCAAATGAAAGAACCGACTATAATATTATCTGACCCATGCAATCAAGAGAGTTTCAAAATATGGCGAAGATTTATTATAATAAGAATTGGTCCCGAAGCTTTGTGTGGTTCACGCGAAAGGCTCGGTGGCGCGGTGATGCAACACAATTTAGGAGTAGCAGAAACGCCTCTTCACAGAGATCTATGTGAACTCTAGAAGTATTCTATGTCAATGGATACATTTTGCGATTCCAAACACAATTTCGTGCTCTGAGCCTAGCCTGAAAAGCGGATGGGGTCAAAAAATCTCTAAAACTGCAGGGCTGATAGTTACGGCAAGCACAATAGATTAGTTCGCAGTGCGGTTGCTCTTCTTTTGTGTTATTTAGAACTTATTATTATTATTATACTTAGCTTATCGTATTTTAATCTTTTTATTATAATTAGAGTTGCGGACGTGTTCGAAATATCGATTAAGAAATTTACAAATTGACATATTGACATATTTAATTTAGGATAATTGTTTTGTTCTTTGCATCCTCCGGCGCAGAGCGACCGCCATGCGCTCCGACGCAGTTATGGTCGGAAACATGAAAATGCTCATACCAATAATATTACTTGTGCAAGTTGCTCTCCGTAAATACTAAAAGCTGAGGCTGCTTAAGATTCGACTTGACGCTGTAGCCTCACTTCTTCTCCATTCTTAATTTATGTACTGTTTATTCCGCTTTTATTACTTTTAATACATTTACTTTAATTTACAATGATTATGTGTAAACATACATAAATGCATATTATACATATACACTATAGTATATATGCATATGGGACAATGCCTTTCACCAAGAAATCACTTCCAACTCATTACTGCAAACATATATTATTTGTTGTGTGTACTCTTCCTGGCTGTTCATTTCCGCAAAAGGGCGGACTGGACTGGACTGCACATTTGCAGTGTATTTTATGGCATATTTATTTTTAATGTTGCTTTTGTTTATTGTTCTTCACTCTTACTTCTTACTTGGAATCAAAAGGCGCCGAATGCTGAAATAAATGAACAATGAAGATGATCACGACGACATTTGCGTAACATTATAATATAATATACAATAATATTTATGCATTTGTGCGACAAAAATGGAGTATTGTATCCAAGACGTCAATTTTATTGTTAGTTTTACTATAAAGTGGCCATTGCGGTCGCCTTATTATTATTTTATTCACATTTTCTTCATTTATTTATACAAGACAGTTAAGCCCAGAGGATCGCATCTGACTGTTATTACATTTTTCAATTAATAAAACAACAATTATTGTAAATAGCAAATCAGGATTAAATCCGCCTATGCAACCCATAGACCAACGTTTCTAAAGCGGTCGCAGACTGACCCCAGAGGGTTGCGAAAAAAATAATAACAATATAGGATCAGTACAAATACAACAAGTAAGAAAACTAAATTTGATTTAGGTCACATCTTAAATACTCTCCACATCCACAACGGTGGGCGTGGTATATGGGTACGCCCTCTAAAAGTGTATGCATTACGTATCAATAGAGTTTTACGTTGAGTATGGTTTTTTGTAAATTGTGGGCGTATTTGTTATCCGACGGCGACCATTTTTTGGCATTAATAGATGGGATAACCATAAATATGTATATTAAATTTCAAGCTCATAGGTCAATACTTCTAGCAAGTAAGATTTTTGTCGAGTGTGAGCGTGCCTGTTGTTTCAATGGGTTACTTGTGGAATTATGCAAAATTTCAACCTATTAGCCAATTTTTGTGGCAGATTAATATAATATATTTGTGTTGATTGTGGGCGTAACTTTTAACTTATTTTGCCCATTTTAAATAGCGATCTGCGTGCAAAAACTAAAGGTGTCTATATAAAGCTTCGGGTTAATATCTTAAAATTTATGACATGAACACACGGACGTACATGTCTAAATCGACTCAGTTTTTAATGCTTATTGAGAATATATATTCTTTGTAGGGTCTCTGAAGCCTTCTTCTGGGTGCTGCAAATGGAATGACAAACTTAGTATACCCCCCATCTTATGTGGAAGGTGTAAAATTTGAATTGTACACAATATCCATAACATGTCGTTAAATTTAATAATAAATATTAGATTGCACCCTATACCCGAACATGGAATCGGTTGTATTAATTAAAGACCAAGATCTTGTGAGTTTACAGGGCCATGTCTATCAGGGCAAGCCACAATCGATTTCCGAACTGAATTACAAAATGATTCATACCACTTTTTGGTTAGAACCAAAATTACGCCATTTGGACATCTGTGACACTGTGAGAGGTGATTATTTGACAGATATTATCAATTCCCAGCAATGCAAAATGTATATTTTATACAACATTAACAAGGAAAAAACTACGCCACCCTCCACGTCTATGTACGGACAATGGTCGCCGCAGATACTAAATTGAGAAATCCTTTTAATAATACATATTAATACATATGTAGCACTCCCAGTATTTTTTATAATAATAATAATAAATCGACAAAGAGAGTAAAAGCAATGTAATTAGCTCTAAACAGTTCGAACACACTTCTTTAAAGTACAATTTGTACGAGTGTATACATTTGCGGTATGCTCGTTTGCCATTAAGCTGTCTCTTCGGGAATTTGCCTCATTTTCACTTGCACCTTCTCACATTCTCACTGTTTTCGCCATTTTCCACAGCACTTTCCTTAATTAACTCTATTTCCTGTGAAACTCAATGTCCTTTCCTGACCATCGGCCAAATGGTGTTGGCCACTTTCTGTTCAGATGCTTAAAAGAATATGCGAATGTTTGTTTCTTTAATGACGCCTGTTGGTTGTGCGGAAAAGGTGCAAAGAGGCAAACGTAACAAACGTAACGTAAGTTTAGTACAAATTTATTAGGCCACCTGAAAATGGAATTATTTTACTACTGAGGGAAACGTCTTCAAGTTTCAACACAAATAACAAGCTAAACTTGACTATGTGTGACCAGAATGACTCCTACACAAAGATTTGGCTACTTTGTAGGGTTTCCGACGCCTTCTTCTCACCAAAAATTTTAAGTCCGCACACGAATTTGTCCTATAAGGTCGCATTTTTCGCCTTTCCTTTCATTGATTGTCCGATTTGGTTAGGTGTTTCATCCTGAGTCATATAGCATCATAGCGCCAATCACAAAGCTCTCTGGTATAAAGTTGCATATGTGGCTGCAATGCAACAGAAAAATTCTATTTAACATATTCATAATTTTATTGAAATTCTTCATGTTTTATTTTATTTGTTAAAAAATTACTATAAAATATTTTGTTTCCGCTAACTTCATATGAGTGCGCTTCTAGGTTACTTTCACTCTCTTTTGCAAACAAATAAAAAGCTTTACAAAACATATCGCTTGATGCACTCATCTCAATGCGCACACATACAAAGGCCTGCAGAACTAACGAGCTCATGTGCTTCTGAAGCCGCGCTCTTTCTTGTTCCTGTGTTAAAGTAATTTTTCTTAAAAACAAGTGAAAATGTTTTTCAAAGTAATTAAATACCCTACGCCACTTGATGGCATAAATTATGTTAAAATTAGTTTAGTTGCATCAGTAAAGGCAAGGGATTGCGATCGTGAAATATCGTTATATGGAAAGCGGTCCGATCAGGTACAAATTTAACACTGCTAATTATTAAGCCAATGAACTGTTCTCTACGAAATTTTCTCAAAGAATATTAAAAATTGCAATTTTTCGCCATATAAAGACTTCCATTATATTAGGATCTTATAGGGAGAGGGGTTCTAACATTCGTCCCATTCGGTCCATTTTTTATAAGGTTTTTTTTATTATTTTTTATAAAATCGATTCAGATTTTAATTCTGAATCTGGGCGTGGTATTTCCCGTTTAGGAGTTACAAACATCCGCACAAACTTAATATACCGTTTACCATAAGTGGTGCAGAGTATAAAAAGGTGGTTAAAGGTCTTACTGTACAGCTGCCTCCTAGTGCTGGGTCTAACTTTTATTTATGTGCACTGTCGAACCCGAAATCTTGAAATTTGAATTGTACTGAAGGCTAAAGTGGCAAAAAACATGTAACAAATCTAAGACTTACTATTGCGCATAAAAAATCACTCCAAATGCCTAACTATGCCCACTCGGGTAAGGGTGTGGTCAATCAGCTGTAGATATACATAAGGACCTGGAATGGAGACAACCCCAGAGAGTCAATTAAGTTAATATGTTATCGATATTATACTTTCGATGAAACATTACTTTTGCTATTCATAACTTTTCTAATCAGACCTGTTGCTCTGGCCCTAAAAAAACTTATTAAGTCAAACACACCTCTCATCCTTGATGTTTCTTTTAATTGTTCTTCTACCTGTGAGAATCAGTTGTTTTGCAACTTAATTGAAATGGCCATTAGGAAATTTAGGACGTTTACCGCACCCCATAGAAACTTCTTACCAAAAAAGTCTGCAATCAATAGAAAACGGCTACACGAAAAAAATTGCAACTTCAAGAAGAATAATTCATTTTTGTTTGTACCTGTAGAGAACAAATAAAAGAAAAACAAGCTGCTAAACGACAAAACTTACCTGAATTAACGAATCAAATAAATTGACGCAAGTCACACGCACACACTTTGCCTATAATCACAAAATACGTATGGGACAAAGATTACGCAGTATATGTAGTATAAGTATATAAATTAGAAAAATGAACACAACATAAGCACACAAACACGCTATTCGACATATTACATATAACACAATATTTTGGCAGCTTTAACTTGTATTCTAATTTTTATTTTATGTACGGATTTATTTATAAATCGACAAGTCATATGCACAAATAGCCGCAACACATACATGGTGCAGAAATTCACCCCGAAAACTTTTCAGGTTTTCAAGGGCTAAACTTTTTTATTAGATTTTCAGGAATAAATTGAAGTTGCCACAGCTTCTATTTTTATCCCCTGCAGCACTTGTGCCAAAGGGTATATTAAGTTTCTACGGTTGTTTGTAATTCCTGAACGGCAAATCCCACACCCACTTTCAGTTCGATCCGACCATTTTTAAAACCCCTTCTCATATAACGTTTTATTATAAAAGAAATCGGTCTAGGACGAAAATGCGTAATTCTTCAATTTTATTTCTTTTGGCAAAATAAAATTTTTCATTTTCCAAAAAAAAAAAAAAAAATTCATTCGCTCCAGAAACATTACTGTTGACAATAAAAAATATAATTAAACATAAATCAATACGTAGTTTTCTTTCTTAAGGTACTTAAATAATATATCAAGTGGTGTAGGGGTACGTGATGGTCGCGTTTGACCGACTGTACTATTTTCACTTGGGTTTATATATATTATATACCTATTTCTATGCAATCGTGGTTGATTTTGTACATTTTCTCACATATGTCTGAATGTGCACAAATATAGTGTATATTTTTATTTTATCTTAAAGTACTCCCTGTACATGCACAAACACAAGAAGAATAGAAAATTATCTGATAGTCTCTCGCACTCGAGTCAGGTGCGACTCATTTCATTTGATGCCACTTTCATTTAATTTTAATATAAAAATTTACACACTTTTTCCCCAATTATAACGGTATAGTGCAGTAAACACTCTTTTTGCCACACGAACTGATATATCACAAACCACTTCTTGGCTGATGTATAATGCTCGAAATGGGTTAATAGCCACGCCCACAGTTGTGGTTATGTACATTCTACACCTTTCAGTTACAACCAAAAATTGGAACTTTGAAGCATATTCTTAGGAATAAACTGAAATAACAGCATTAACGAAAATGCAAGAGAAACAGAGACAACTGTATTTTCTACTTTAATATACTTCAGTCGATGAGGACGGGAAAAGGACGGTGTGCTTATGTTTTTTTAAAACGTTTGCTTTATTTCATAGAAAAGCACCTGAACATTTACCTGAATATACATAATACATATAATAGGAAGCCACGCGTTTTCTATAAATAGTTCTATTCTCCTTTAAAATCTATTCGCTTTAATCATTGTACTGGAGTTTGCAATTTAAAAACGTTGAATTTGAAAACGGGACACTCGCACGTGCGTAATATATTTAAGCATTTTGCATCCGAACGTATAAGGAAGATCGACAGCGTTTAGCGTGTGCTTTTAAATGAATCATATATATTCAACAACAATACAACAGCTTACCCTTCGTTTAATATCAGCTATAGATTGCAACTACAATGTCATTAACATGGACGAGGTGGTGGCAGTTATCAGTTCGCTGGAAGGAATCACAATCACCAGGGCGCAATTGGAGACCACCCGACTTGCTAAATATATTAATCAACTGCGGCGCAATAATAGAAACGGCCATTTGGGGAGGAGAGCATTGCTTCTACTAAAAAAATGGCGTGAAATGTTGGGCATAGGGCAACAGAAAAAAGAAACTTTTAGTATTAACCCGCCCCACAGCATGTGTGCTCATGAAGACAACTCTCAGAAATTCAACACCAATGCAATAAAGGTAAACAACGCTAGAGATAATAAGGTTATGGAAACATCGCCGCAGACGTGTGTTAGCACTTCACTTATTGCGCCTGTTACACAAGGGGGAGCATTCATTGTAGACAACTCTACAACTGTCGATTGGAAAGGCACCGATTCCATGGATATGGTTGCTACTACAGAGTACACAGGGGTAGGCGGGGAACTTTACGAGACCACTCTGGCTCAATCCTCCTGCCACACAGCACTAAATGCAGCAAAAAATATACCTGAAATGCAGCCATATAGCTTGAAATTTAAAAATACCATGTTCTGTGGAGCCTTTGAATCTGCAGTAAATAGTGAGGAGGTAGAAAGTCGAAGAAGAGAAACATTACATGTCGTTCATAAAAAAAATGCATGGCAGCAGAAAATCACACCCTTTAACTCATTAATGGGTGTAAAATTAGATGAAAAAGAGGAAATAGCTCCAAAAAAACGTGGTCGGAAAAAGGGTTCAAAAGGAATTGATGCCATCATTGCTAAAGACAGTAGCCTCTCAACAGAATTGTTAATGCGCAGAACCATTGCAGGCAAAAAAGTAAAAACTACACAGGAACTGTACGCTGATATGGAAAATCGTAGATTAAATTTACGAATTGACCAATCCTCACCCTGTATTAAAATATCATCGTCTTTAATGCAAACAAAACCACAGAAATATACCCAAAGAAGTAATATTGTAACTCTAACTCCTGATCCCATGAAAAACGAAGATAACAAATGTGTCAGCTCAAGTAACCTATTAAGTGGTGATGAAAGTAACTTTGCTTTACAATTCCAAAAACAGTCATCGCATGTTGAGGCAGTGATTCAAAGCCGACCCACTATTGCGGATCTTAAAGGGCAACTTTACGAATCAATAAATAAACTTCCTCCCATACAAGGAATAGACATCCTTGAGGCTGAATGCAAAGCGAGTGCTACCCCTTGCACATGCACCATAGTTGAAGTACAGCATACGGTAAAAGAAAAAGAAGCACAAGTGAAGAATTATAGAAGTGTAGAAAATGATGCAAGGGCTGAGAAATTACCTGCCAAAGATTCTAAGACGGAATTAAAGCAAGTCCTTCGAAAAGAGAATGAAAGTCAAAGTCAAAAACGAGAAGTGAAACATATTGTGACCAAAAAACCTGCTGGGAAATCTATATTTGATATAGATTTCGATGACGTTGATGATTTCTTACTCACATTAAAGGCTGGTGCAAATGCAAAAAACCCACAGGAGGATATTACTTGCGTCGAACAGCACGCAAGCGAAATTTCTGTAATGGAAGAAGTACCAAGCGTGAAAGATTGCGTTGTCAAAGCATCCAACAATTTGATTTCTGCAAAGGTTTCACCGCAACCATTAGTACCAGCAAAAATCCCAATGTGGCCTCTACTGCAAAAGCGAGAAGATGAAAAATGTCCAGCTAAATATCGCTATGAAATCCAAGCTCAGCAAATTACGGAATTTCAAATAAATTCTTTACACAACCTCTACATGCCTAATGTGAATGGCAATTGGAGCGAGACAATTGGGAAGCCTCCTTCGCCCCATCACAATTCTAGTATCGAGCTGGATGGTTTTAATACCGTACCTAGCTATAGCGCTTCGATTAAAGAGCGTCTACCAAGAGATTTAAGCAACATAGACGTCAAAGATAATATTAGCGAAGCCTGCACATATGGAAATGTTAACCATGACAAAAATGGCGGCAGCAACCCGAAGCAATATCTCAAAATAAACCGAACAAATGATGAACATCTGCTAACTGACGGATGGCGTCAAGGTAATAAAGACACAAAGACTAATCATAGGCGTGGGCAACAATTTGCAGAATGGCATCAACTTTTACAAGTTCGTTCCTACAATGACAAGCCCTTAACTATCCTACCTTATGTGCTTTTAGAATAATGTCATTTGGCAATCATTTAGGGGGTAAAAAACATCAATGTACAAAATAGAATAGATGTTTCGTAATGTAGCCGAATGGTCAAAAATGTTTAAATTATTTAATCAAAACTGAAGTGATTGAAAAAAACTCATTTTATTTATATGTAGCCGTATCATTTGTTCTAATCACATTACATTTTCATTTGTGTGAAAATGATTTGGTTAAAATAATGGTGGAATAAATATAACGTTTTAGACCTATACCACGAAGAGGTACAGGATGTAGTTGATTGCAACTCCTAAACGCCGAATGCCAACGCACGTTTAAGTTTAACAACCACCCTACAAAGAATGGTTATTTAGCATTGCTAGCATTACATTCCATAGAACGCTTTTTACGGAGTGACTTTTGTACACGACAATGCGTCGCGTTTACTGATATAAATAAACTGAATTGTGTGACCAAGTGATGTAGGGTATTAAATGGTAGAACCGACTTGCATATTTTCACTTGTTGATTATGTATCCTTTGCATGGAAGAATCAAGAATTTCAGATAAAAAAATAAATTATTTAACTTTTATTAATTGCAATGCACGCATTGGCGCCTGCTGTTGGAAATGAACATTGTTATTGGATTTTATTGAGCTGAGAATTAATATCACACGCCGTTGTAAAATATCGGCTGTATATGTATACCGACCGTACGTATGTGCATTGGAAACTTATTAAATGCAAATTTTTTGTGTTTATTGCTTCAATGTTGGCCGGCTGTGGGTTGTTTTGAAATCTCTACTTTCAATTCACAATGCATACTACTGATACATCAATAACAACAATCCAAACGTGCACATAAACGCATATATTCCAGTATTTCGGGAATAAGTGGAACAAGGGCCCGTCTGCCGCCGTTACCAAGTATGTATGCAATGTGAACTCAAGGGTGGCTGGCGGTAGTACATTATTCAGGGATAGTCATTCGATAGCTTTGTCTTTGGAATCGAATTGAATGTATTCTGCATAATAATGATATTGTATTGTTATTGGAAGCGTTCACTTGAGTATGTGTATTGCCACTATTGCTGATGGGTGATTTTTTGAGATTTGCACTGGTAAACGTTGCCTAATTTGTACTGTAACGGTGACGTTCGATTGTGTTGTAATTGTATTTATTGCCTCTTTAAGATGCAACACGCGATCAAACATGCAAGGGAGCAAGTCAAGCAAAACAAAACAAAATTTAAATAAAGTCAAGTTTGCTTTCAAATCTCGTGATCCATTGTATTTGTTGTATTTGTATCCGTGTAATTTTGTTCATTTTGGTTTAACATTCTTGATAGGATCACATCACATCGTAAATTTAAGTGTCAAATATGAAAATAGAATTTCCCATTGTCCCTTTTTCATATTATTTCTACTTTGCAAGAACTACAGCCACTACAAAACATGAGTAGCACTTTAACATTATTGTTAACATCACGCCCATAATTACTTTCCAGAAGTAATAAGTATCCAACAAAAAAAGGAGC
Source organism: Ornithomya chloropus (assembly GCA_963971445.1). NCBI lineage: Eukaryota > Metazoa > Arthropoda > Insecta > Diptera > Hippoboscidae > Ornithomya > Ornithomya chloropus. Next base: position 24,866,271 of record OZ020530.1, on the reverse strand, counting down.
GTCTTATATGTAAACTACTGACATTTCAGTATTAGTTTGAAAGAAAAATATATGCTGATTTATGTTCTATGTCATAAGAAACAATGTAAGTTGACAAGTGCGAAGATATAGTGTTAAAAAGGCAGAAGCAGAAATCAGAATTAGTGGAAAAGTGTAATCAGTGTAATTATGCAGCTTTACAATGTTGCATAATTTCTGCTTCTTCTTTTTTTTTTACAGCGAGAAAGCAGTGAGAGAAGAGAATTTTTGCTGAGATACTTAACGAAAAATTAGCAACTAAGACCGATTAACTTTCGACTTCAAGACGTCTGTTGATGATGTACATTTCGCATCACATGCTTGCTCCGGATTTCAGCATCAGATTGTTAGTGCATCGTCTTCGCTGCGAGTTTTTAGTCAATGGTCTGAAAGCAAATGTTTCATTTATGGTGTTTATCAATGGTATGCAGTTATGTATGTAGTACGTATATACCTATTGTAATGTAACGCTGAGATTTAGTAAGAGGAAAAAGACAAAAGAACAAAATGAAAACTAGTGAAAATGTTATAGTCGACCAATTATTACTTTACGGCTATGCCATTTGGTTCCACAAATTACTTTAGTTGTGTCCGTAAACGCGAGGCATTGTCATATAAGGCTCTTTGAAAACATCATTAGATTTCATCCATGGGAGGGGTTTTTAAAAATAATCCAATTCAGAGTGTCTATACGCAATGGGTTTCCTCTATGGCCCAAAATGTGTCCTTGTGCAAAATTTTATCAAAATATCTCCAAAAGTTCGATCTAATACTTATACAGAAATTTACGTGTAAAAACTCCAGACAGACAGACATAGTTAAATCGATCAGTATACATCAAGGTGGGTGTAGCATTTGCCACTTAGGAGTCCTACGTATAAACATCCGCCAAACTTAATATACCCTTTGCCACAAGTGGTGCAGGGTATAAACATGTACATTCAACAAATTGATGGTTTTTGCAACATTTCGTCACATGAAAAAGGCACTTTAAAGGGGTTTCCGCGCCGTATTCATAGCGTCGTAACTTAGCTCCATAAACGTGTTCTTTGTATATTCAGTTCTTTAGTCAAAACCAGTACACTTGTACTCATACTTGAAAGATATCTAAAGGCAATTGAATTTGGCAAAAGGAGTTCCTCTCAAAGGCTAGTTAAGCAATATAGAAATGTTACGCGTGGCAGTTACTTATCAACTTTTAAATCAAATTCTTCACGAAATGAGTTTTCCTTTAAACGGAGCAAACGGATGGTCTGACACCAGACCATATACATTTTTCACTTCACAGTTCAATTGCTGTAGACAATTTACTTCTTTGTAAATTGTGACGTTCTGTAATGCGTTAATGGACGGGGTACTTAAAAAACAGCTTCATTTTGTTAATTGTAGGCGCAGAGGTCAACTAATTTTGCCCATTTCAGAAACAGGAAACTACCTGCATAAGCTGAATATCTCAATATTTGCCTTCAGGAGTGTTTTAAAAACACACATACACACATATACAGACGTAAATGACTGAATGTATTCAGATTTCATTGTTGCCGATATATAAGTAATGTACATACCTCAAGGGGTCTCGAGGCCTACTTGCGGTAGTTACAAGCGGAATGGCAAACTTAGTATACCTTTATCCTTAAGGTGGAAGGTATAAAAACAGATCAGTTTAATTTATTTTGTTAGTGAATAAAATCACGATGACTCAATGTCACACCTAATTTATTTAAATGTTTAAAGTGTCCCGCGATGCGATACAGTCATTACAATGAATTCAACAAATGCATAAATGTAGAATTTTCTATTATCTTGCGAATAAAAAGATGTCAAAAGGTGTTCGGTGTTCTTGGAAAATAAAAAGGAATTTCAAGTCGTCCACAAGTATTTAACAATGTGCATAAATCTGACTATATTTTGTCACGCACAAAATCATTCGGTGATAATTTAATTTACAATAAAACGAACTGGTTTAGATGATGTCCACGGTTACTGTTGTTTGGCCATTTCAAGTGCAATTATCGATGGACGAGTAAATCGCTCTATGCACAGATTTCTCCCAACCCCAACCCAACAAAAACGAAGGTATCTCCAAATATGAAACCGTAAAGTATACGAATGGGAGTTCGGAAGCCGGTAAGGTAATTGATTGCATTAAAAGTTGAGTTTAAGAGTTCGGTTTGGCGCACCAGGTTGTGACAGGTCGCAGTTCATAATACCTGTATATATGTATAACTATAATAGTAAGTGCAGCGCCAAGTAAGGACATACATTAATTGATTTAAGAATTCCTCTGACAAAGGGAAGCCCAAGCATATAACAACTAAGAAAACTAAATTTGGCTTAGGCCAAATCTTAAATACCCTCCACCTTCACAGCGGTGGGCATGGCAAATATATACATATTGAGCCCTCTAATAGTGTACGTATTACGTATCAGCATGCAAGTCTACTTTTACGTTGAATATGGTTTTTTGTAAATTGTGGGCGTGTCTGTTATCTGACCATGCCCATTTTTGGCTAACCCTTAATAAGTACACCAAAATTCAAGTTCACAGGTCAACTTTTGTGACAGATATATAGATTTTTGTTGATTGTGGGCGTGTCTGTTGTTCGACCGTGCCCATTTTTAACACTTCAGTGGATGGGATACGCGTACCAAATTTCAAGTTCATAGGTCATCTTTTGGGGCAGATATATAGATTTATGTCGATTGCGGGCGTGTCTATTATTAGACCACGACCATTTTTGGCATATCGATGAAGCTTATATACATAGATGTACATACCAAATTTCAAGTTTATATCTCAATTTTTGTGGCAGATAAATGGATTTTTGTTGATTGTGGGCGTGGCTCTTGACCGATTTTGCCCATTTTAAATAGCGATCTGCGTACAAAAACTAAAAGTGCCTGTACAAAATTTCAGCTCAATATCACAATATTTACGCCCGTGACAGTGGCAACAACAGACTGACACATGGACACACGGACATACATGTCAAAATCGACTCAGTTTTTGACGCTGATCAAGAATATATATATTTCGTAGGGTCTCTGACGCCTCCTTCTGGGTGTTGCAAACGGAAGAACAAACATAGTATACCCTCATTACTGAGGTGGAGGGTATAAAAATAGTATTTGAGAGAATAGTGAGAATACGGTATTCACTATGTACAATAAAAATGTACAACTGTCCACAACTGATATACTTGCCCAACGAGCTGTTCATTCATTATTTCCTTTCATCTTGGGACTTATTGCCACTGTGGTAAAACTCTGTATATGTGTATTTTATTTAAATAACATTTATAACTACAAGTATAACAGAGACAATGTAACTCTAAAAGTTACCCCTTACAGTTTACAGTCTTAATGCACATACGTGATTAAAGAGATGAAGTAATATTTTGTACCGTTACGCTTGCGAGTATATTTAATCGTATCGCATATCGAAATTTATACCAGTTTCTCTAATTTTAAACGACAACCATTGAGAGCATACATTATAACCTTAATAAGCTTTGGCACCATTATTGACACGTTAAAGTTAGACTTGTATAAAATAATATAATAAAAAATAATAACAATAAAAACTTTATTTCATTAAGATTAATTGAAGTGTCCTTGCTTTTAAAAACACATCTTTTAAAAGTTTATAACCTTAAAGTTGCGTCCCAATTCAGACTATTTAGTCTATTTTATACTGTTTATACCCTACACTACTTGTGGCAAAGGGTAAATGAAGTTTGTGCGGATGTTCGTAATTTCTAACTCCCACCTTGAAGGTGCCGATCGATTCAGAATCAATCGACTTAACCATGTCCGTCTGTCTGTCCATGTAACTTTGTGTGCAATAAATTGGGATATTAAATTGTCGGGCTTGACCGACTATTACATTCTTACTTGTTTGAAAATAATTTCGTTTTCGAAAGAAATAAATATTTGTCTCATGAAACTTTTCCATATAAGAGCACACTTTGTATGGGCAATTAAAAATTTTTTTTAATAACACCTTATTTTACCCTCCTCATAGGTATATCTCCCATATACTATAAATTTGCCATTCCTCATGAAACTACCAATTGGGGTTGAAGGTCTAATAAAGGCTTGTACATATATCATTAAATCATTATGTCTTCATAGCAGCCTATTCTATCCCATTGGATTCACAAAAATTGAAAAAATTGTAATTTTTTATCCAAAAGTGAGACTTTTTTTTCATATATATCTTGATTTGTTATGATATAATTTTATAACCTATGGTAGTTGAGTTTTGGAAAAAATTTAAATTTTTAAAAAGGGAAAGTCCAGTATAAAGATAAATCAGTTCATGTATAGAATTGTTTATACCTTTAAAGTTAGGAGAGTGCACCAAAACAATTTGATACTTAGAGTCCGCAAAGCTTCCACATGACGCTGGTTATGTTGTCATTATAACCATACAATGGTCATAAGCAAATGAAGATGAAGATCGATTTGAGAAATTGTTGCTTTTTGCCAACTTTATGGTTTAGCGCTTCATGTTATAGTTATACCATGCAATTCTCAATTGAATTGTATTTGGCGTGCAATTAAATGGTGTATTCCAGCAATAATTTACCATGCGAGTGGCTGGTGGTAGTGAGCCGGCAGCATCCACCAAAATGCTGACGTACAAGCAGCCACGCATAAGTTTTGATAAATCAATTTTCGACTTTAGTCAATTAACTTTTTCATTTAAAATAAAATAACACACATTAAGCGACCATAAATTCTGTGAAGAATTTGACCAGTTTGACAAGAAACTACACAATAATTAACGAAATGTCAGAGCCAACACTGGAAATGGTTAATCATCCATAGGTAATCTAATACACATTATCGAATACTTACACCGTGTCCGGTTCGGTATCCACTCTGTCGTGTTATTCACACGTGATCTTAAGATTTATTTAATATAAAACATGTGGGAATTGTTTCCACCGCGAGCGCGCTCATTGAGAATATGTATATTGCACAATATAAAATATAGCGCTCGCACAGTATGTGTACGCACTTGCATACGTAAATTATTATTTACGCGTAGGTGTAGTACGTGCGTGCTGGCTACGTCACACCACTCAAATTAATCTTGGTTTGAGCTTGAGCGCATGTGTATAACTGATTAAGTAGGTGGTGTTGGCAGCTGTAATTATATGATACTCAGGGCAAAATGGAATTGAATTGAATAGAAAAATACGAATATTAGTATAAACAGGACACGAATTGTTGAGGAGAGAACATCGAGTTTATTTAATTTATGTTGTCTGCGCCTTGTTTAATTTTGGAAATGAAAACAAAACGTTACACAGTCGACCAACATAATTTAATACACAGACGTATACGTACAAGGTAACTACAATATAATGAGTGGGACTAGCTTATGCTACTCCACTCTTGAAAATAAAAAACTATGTTCGTATACTCTACACATACAGGCCACAAAATTTGGCAATAATCGTAAATGTCAAACAACACGTGCACTGGATGGCTGTGCTAGCGGTAATTACTTTTATGAATACAATGTCCCACTGAGTACGAGTGACGATAGATAGAACAGATCAATGAATCTTCATGTATAAAGCTTCACAACGCGCTGACGAATTTCCGTGCATTCGTACAAGTAATGTTGACTGCTATGGAAGGCACCCACCCAGAAAACATATTTTATTTTCACTTGAGTACAAACAATACTAAAGTCTTAAGTAGAGAGTTACGCATGCAAAGCATGTTGCTGCAAATAAATCATAAAAGCAGTAGATCATAAACATAAATTTAGCAATTACCCCACCGCAACACCGCAGGAGTCATTTCTTCGGTCACTCTATGTTGAAACGATTCATTTTCCTTTTCAACTTACGCCCTTTTTATTGAAACTTTTGTGAACTCTGCTTCATCAATTGATGTCCATTGATTGTTATTAAACAACTTTTATTATCGCCTACTCTTACATTCTCCTCTTAAGAAACGCACTGGTAAAAGCATTAAATACTTATCGTGCCGAATTACTTCAAGGATAAATGAGTGATGGCACAAAAGAATGTGAAAAACAAGTAAAGACATTATAGTTGATTCTACCCGACCACGTAAAACTATACGTCACTTACTTACACGAATTATGGAATACTCTAAAAACGAACCGTTGACATCCGCTTGTGCCAACTCTTTCATTAAAAAATACACAAAATTTCCCAAAAATTTTGGTTTAAGCAATTAATGAACGGATAGACCAACGTCATCGTCATCGTCGATTCATATTTTGATTCTGATGCGAGCGAAATAATTAAAGGTGGGTACATGCCGTTTAGGGGTTACAAATATGCTTTTAGCACTGTGTAGTATACGGATTCATTTCAACAGCTATTCAATAAACCTTAAGTCCCTTGTCTGACGCCTTATAAACACGTAATGAATTGTAATGAACAAGTAAAAAAGCTAAATTTTTTTTTAGCCAAATATTGAATACAACCCACCGACGCCCCAAAGCCGTTTACAAAGTATATGTGTATAGTTTAAGGTCTTTTATACTTTAGAGATTCTTAAAAAATTGTTTTCAGTTTTTGATACTCTGGGGAGCTATCGTTGAACAAATTTGCCCACTTTCAGTACCAACAAGTTCAGTAGGCCTACCATCACTGCTGCTAAATTAAGAATCAATATCTCAACGATAAATGTCTGTAGAACCAGGAGATTCATTTTCAAATGCAGTCTTATGAATGGTCAGACACACATGCTTAGAAAGACCCAGTTTTCAAAGCCGGCTCGTAATATATATATTTTGTTAGGACTTCGGAGTATCTTTTTGGATGTTGCAAACAAAATATTATACCTAACCTTGGGGTAGTGGGTATGTATAATATAAAGAAGACAAAACTTAAATTTTTAATACAATCCCAAAGTATAATCAGAACGATAAAAAACTGTTTACGAAAAGCTTCTCAATGGCTCCATTAATGCGCTATAAACGAATTGCGGTAAATTGGTTTTGCAACTAGAAATGGGAGAAAATGGTAACCAACCAGACTATATTGTAGTTGTTGAAGTGTCAGAAGTGGCCACCTATAACTCTCAAAGCAAAGGCGCACTGTTAGAGTTGTGACATTCCTAGGAATATTTATTTTATTAATGAAATGCGTAGTATTGTCGAGCTGTTATTTAGGGAGTTTTTCCCATAAAACAAATATGTAATTAAAAACTTTCTATTGAACGTATTACTGATCGCATTGAAAGTTGTTCTGGATTCTGGTGAAAGCAAAAAAAAAATAAAGAAAGAAAACCATAATTTTCTGACTTCCTCTCACTTCACTTTCTGCTATTTTTTTATTGTTTTTTTTTTTTGTTTTTGTTAATTTGCGACTGTATATACATATATATATATATTGGCAAACGCACAAATACACAAGCAAACAACACACCACTTTTCGGCAGTGCTTAGAGAGCAATATTCCAGTTGTGTAGACGAAATATATATATGTATACATATGCAGAGATAATGATGGTAGAAAAAAGCAGAAAATATGCCCCACTTCCGAGCAACAGCTTGTCTGCATACATACTGAGTATATATATATATATATATATATGTGTGTGTGTGTGCATTTCGTGCATATGCATAAGCTTAACCTGCCTTGTGCTGCACGTTCGGGTAATTGGATGAGGTGGTGGTTTTACAGGATTTACGACTATTGCACTTTCCAAACATAAATAAATATTGTATTGTGACAAATTTACACAGATCAATATCTACAAAACAGACATACACATATACCAAGAAAAATTTATGTATATGGAAAGATTGTCAAAAAAGCGAGTGCATATTGTAAAAGTTGTTCCTTTAGACAAATATTTAATGCGTGTTCATTTCCAGGTCACTTTATGAACACACTTGAGCACATAAACACAAATTATTGTAAAATTTATGAAAGGAACATATTCAATAAATAGTAGAAAGTATATCAAATTTACAACAAATTTGTATGATAGACGGACATGGTTAAAACGATTCAGATTTTGATTCTGAATCGATCGGTATAACTGAAGGTGACTGTGCTGTTTACCGTTTAGGAGTTTCAAACATCCGCACTAACTTAATATGCCCTATGCTACAAGTGGTGCAGGGTATAATAATCTTAATTCTTAATATTTTTTGAAAAATTTGGTGAAGAATAGTTAATTAACTTCATATTTGACTGAGTCAAATTTGGACACATTCGGACCATTTTTAGAACCCATTTCTATATAATTATATTTTACGAAGTAATCTATATGGCAGTGTATGCAGATACAAACTAATTGTAGCATAATTTAAGCAACTATGTGGTGTGGAGTATTAAATGGTCGGTCAAGGTCGACCATTTAACATTTTTACTTGTTTTCTTTTTTTGCAAACTGTGGCCGTATCTGTTGTGCCACCCGCCCTACTCATTTTTAACACATTGTTAACGTGTCGACATGTACTAAAAACAACCGTGAACCTGAACCGTGAAGTAAGTAAATTTGACTTGGGCCAAATTTTAAACACTCTTCGCGACTACAACGTTGTGACGAGTAAAGTCGTTACCCACTCGTTTTCCTCTCCCCCTATGTCACATAAAACATTATATTAATAGCATGATATATATATATTAGTAGCATTAAGGCAACTTTGTTATTGATTTTGGGTCTAAGTGGTAACTCCACTCACCGCCACGTCATCAAGCATATTGGAATGCTTGACCAAACCGAGGCTTTGTCGAGAGTGATCGACAAAGGATCGCTCTTTCGATTACCAACCCTCAATGAGTGAACATCAAGTTCAAGAGTGTAGTATCGCATAGTAGCACTTCGTATAGTATTCCATAGTAGTGCATCGTTCTCTATTGCATACCTAAGTTTTACGCAGGGAGTAATCCTGGACGTTCGTGAAATCCTAGTCATAGTACCCAGGGTGTAAGGCCTGGTGTAGTTATGTGCGCGGAGTTACCAGCTTATACCTAAAGCGTTAATCAATTTTAGTCTCTACGTAAGCTAAACTAAGCCGAGTTTGTATGTAAGTAAAACAGCGAGCGTCTTTATTATAAATGAATGGGCGAGAACACCCCAAGCCGACGGCTTAACCCCGGCATAGTGGAGAAATCTCGTTACATTCTCGTCCTGTTTAGAAGAAACATATATATATATCCAAGTAGCAGGGACACTCGTCCCAAGGGAAACGTTTTTTTTCGCTTATTGTATAGGAAAAAAATATATATAACATAAGATTAACATTAAGATAACACAAGTTGTAAAAAGTCTAGAAAGTACCGCAAATCATTTCTTGAAAGTGTTTTAGAATGTGCAAAGACGCAATTTATACCAAAGACTTAACGGTGCTGAAATTCCTCACGTTACTCAAGCACACAACTTATAATGTATAGTCAACAATATTGGAAATTGCGGTATTCTTCCTATATATTATAACAATGCTGCTTAAGCATAGCTCTGACAAGCATTGAATTGGGATTCTATGATCGAACATTGGTATGCAAAGTCGAGTCAGTGGATATTTTTTTCTTTTCGGTTTGGTGTAGTAGATGGAAAAAAAAAAATAAAATATACAAAAGTAAAGTAAATTCGGTTACACGGAATGTGCAAACTAACATATAAATAAAGTGATCTATAACAAAAAAAAAAAAGAAATTCGAGGAACTTAGTTGTTAGAAAAATGAAAAACAAATAACCCCGGCATAGTGGAGAATCTCGTTACAACGTAGATATATAATTACGCCCTGTAATAGTATCTGTATTATATATCAGAGACAGAGAGCTTGCAAGTCGAGTTTTACAGCGAGTATAGGTTTTTGTAAATATTGAGTGTGCTCGGTGGATGGGATAACTATTAATATGTGCAACAAATTTCAAGTTCATAGGTCAAATTTTGTAGTAAATAAATAGATTTTTTTATCGGTTGTAGGCGTGGCACCCATTTTAAATAGCGGTCCGCGTAAAAAATTAAAAGTGCATGTGCAAAATTTCAGCTCAATATCTCAAAATTTACGACCATGAGAATGCCAACAACTAGACGTACATGTCTAGATCGATTCAGTTTCTGATGCTTATTAAGAATACATATTATTTGTAGGATACTCTGATGCCTCCTGATACCTCGTGTTGCAAACAATGGAATCGAATGACAAACTTATTCTTATTCTTATCGCTTATTCGATGGATAGGTTGAATCTTAACATGCGTACAAATGCGGTACGAAATATAAAGATCATGTATTAATATGTACAAGCGTAAGCGTTTCGAAAACATTCATGGGCTATACCAATTTCGATTTTGTTGCTGAGCAAGAGTGTATATACTTGTAGGATCTCTGTCATTTTCTTGTATGTATTGCATCCATCTCATAAGGAAGGTATTAAGGTGTTCGCTAAAACTCACTAATAAACTCATAAGATATCTTTCGATTTTTCTCGGTTGTACTCGTTGTTGTATTGCGTGGTTGTACTTGCTTCTAAATTTGTAATTTACTTACAGTAAATAAATTATTGATGATATGTATTACTACTTGAAGTTTACAAAAGCAGCTCCAGTATTGTTGAAAATATACCACAGTTGATAATAACATGCAGCGTTGCCCCCAGGGGAGTGCATTCTCCCTCATGGAAATTTCTACTCTATCAGCATAGAAAACCATGGAAGTGTAACATAGGGAGAGAGAGGAATGAAGATATTGCTTGAATAGAGCAAAGTTGTAAAAGTGTAGAAGTATACATTCTTCTAAGAAGGTTCCGATGATTATGACAGTAATCGTCTAATATTCGGATTAAGCCTCAGATTTTCAACTCGTTATATTCTCCGCATAACTCCACTTCCGTTTGCAAAGACCAAAAGGACCCTTCAGAGATTCGCCGATTAGTTGTTGGCGCCTGTCTTATGGTTGTAGATTTTTTTACTTCTTTAAGATGAAATCGGCCATACTCACAAATAAAGGAAGGACTCGCCAAAAAACTGAAGTAGAGTAAATTTTTAAGCGTTGTTTTCCGTAGCACTGAAAAACTACAAAATATAAAAACTAAACATTGGTACTTATGTTCTCCAAACGTTTCTACAGCATCCTTACAAAAATAAGGGGCGTCAACTACGTCTACCAGAAAATGTTTAACAAAAACAAAACGACTTGTCGTGTTTTTAAGAAAATGAAGTACTATAGTTAAAAATTTCGCACATGAAAAAAGTTTGCACCCATACCATTATACCCTACGCCTTAGTGATGGGGGTCTACCAAGTTTGCTATTCCATTTGGAACATCCAGAAGAAGAGATCAGAGAAAGTATACATATTCTTGATCAGCATCAAAATCATATTCGTGTCATGGTCCATGTGTCTCTCTGTTTTTAGCACTCTCAAGCGGGTAAATTTTGAGATAATTAGCTGAAATTTAACACTTTTATTTTTTTCAAATAGTGGAAATAGATCCATAGCCACACTCAAAATCAACAAAAATCTATTAATGTAGGAATGTGGAGTTGTAGTGGTGCAGAGATGTAGAAGTGTGGAGTTGTAGAGGTGCAGGGATGTAGAAGTGTGGAGTTGTAGTGGTATAGAAATGTAGAGCTGGAAAAGAAGAAGCAGTCAGTAGAGAAAAAGTTGCCGAAGTGTTAAGTTGTTAAGAAGTCTAAGAGTTCAGTTGTGAAATGAAGTAGAAGCAATCGAATAGAGTAAAAGAAGTTATAGAAAGATTGTAGAGAGCTCACAGCAGTGACGTGTACTGTATATAAAGAATTCAAAAACTTAAACGCTGATGTCGAACACTTTAAACTAAAACTAATACAAAATTATATATATTCTACTAAAAACTTATTTGAAACTAAAATGTTAAAATATACACTTAATATTAAACTATGTGTGATCACTATTATCTACTTAAAATGTAATTGATTAAAATACAATGAATAAAACCTAAAATTCAATAAAAACTATAAGAACCCTACATTAATAAACCACAAAAATGTTTAAATTTGGTGCACATATTTTTAATTAGCACTTGCATCGATCGATTCCTAATATGGAAAGGGCGCGATCGGGCGACAGACACGCCTACAATTTACAACAAAGTATACTTGGCATATACATAAAGGTACAGTTATGTATAGGGGACGTAATCAAGTGCATGCCGCGCCCATTTTGTAGGAGATGGTGGAGGGTATTCAAGATTTGGCTCAAGCCAAATACAACTTTTTTGTCCGTTTTTTTTTCATTTTTTTAATCATCAGTTTAAGTTATTGGAATCTGATTAATAAATTTTCAGTCAAAAACAGATAAACGAAGAAGGAAGTGATATTTTTACCACCTTTACTCAATACTATAATACTATTATACATATATGTTGTAATATAATATCCTGACGTGTATTTCTCGATATAATTTTCAGTGTATGGTGCGATCATTCGCATTTTACCATTTCATTAAAAGAAATTTGCATACTATAGATATACTGAAGTAATCCGATTAAACTGAAGCACATACAATGCTTTCATTTCATTTATTTGGAATAAAATGCAGCCATATCCACTTTTTTTAGGTGCGTAATTGTATCTTTACACGACACCTTCATCGTAGTTGTACGTATTTAGTTAGTGATTAAATAAATTATAATACTTTCAACAAAGCCATTTAGCGATAAACTTATCAATATGATAATACACGTGGACACATGTAACATATGTTATGCACCATCTGCACGTTCATGGTATCTTAAGCGTGGGACATTAATAGGGGCATTCATTTTTATACCCCCTGCACCACTTGTGGCAAAGGGAATATTAAGTTTGTGCGAATGTTTAATGTTTCACTTTCTGAATCGACCGTCTGCCATTTGTTTGTTGTGTGTTGATGCAAATATGAGCGCAAGGTTTTGGCTACAGTTTTTATGATTTATCGATAAAATTTTGTACAAAGGCGTTGGTCCAAATATCTGCATTATTGAAAATGGGGTAAATAGTACCATTTTTAGAACTCCTTCCCATTCAACGCATTTATTTGGAATAATTTTATAAAAATAATAAGAATTTCCAATTCTTAATACATTTTGTCGAAACTTGGTGAAGAATAGTTAATTGGCTTAATAATTGTCAGTTCCAAATTTGTACCGATCGGACCAGTTTTAGAACCCCTTACCATTGAATGCTTTTTACGAAGTAACTTGTTTATGATGGTGGCTGGTGTTTATTTATGAAGGGTATTAAATGGTCGCGCTTGACCGACTAAAACATTGTCACTGGTTTTATTTCATTGTGACAAGATTTCACAATACTTTCCTTCACTAATAATAGTAAGAAGCAGTTCAAATAACAAATTATTACTTTACTCATTTTAGTTTACTTTTTTTTAAACATTCATAAGAGCGTTTCAACCCCAACTGATAGCAAAACGGCAAAATAAATGTCTCTATGCCGCTTCATACCATTTTTATTACCCTACGGACATTGTACAAACAGTTACTACAGTTTGTTCTCTTGTTAATATGTGGTTGATAAAAAGGAACTACGGGAGGGTAAATTGTCAATGAGGGAACAATAAAAGTAATACAAACAGTCAACACCTTCTTATAACACCCTCACATTGTATTGAGTCTTCGTCATTATAATAATACAATATTTGGATATATACTACTTGTACCACAACTGATTTACTATATAGAAACTTAACCATCATACAATATAACTGACTAAGGTTTTGTACAATAGTCAACCATCCTGCACCATTTAGTTCGAATTGGTTAGCAATTCAAGTAGAACAACAATAATGTTTGTAGTAGAAAGTAGTATCAATAAGCGAGAGTGAGAGATTTTCATATAAAACTTCTTCTTCTTGAAAACCCTCTCTGCGGACGTAGGGTTATTTTGGAATAAACCCTTATCGGTCGTTCTATTTAGTCCTTGCATTCATCTTAGCTTGAGCAATTTCATCTATACGGTCAAGATGACCTAGCTATCGCAGTCGTTCAATCTTTAGACGACGGACAATGTCTATGTTGGCGTAAGGCTTACACACTTCAAGATTCATTCTATTTCGATACTCATCGCCAATGCGTACAGGGCCAAAGACCTTTCGGAAATTTTTTTCTCAAACAAGCCTAAAAGAAGCTTATCATTTTGTGTTAGCGTCTATGCTTCAACGTCATAAAGTAGCACGTGTTAGAACGAGAACTTTAACTAAATAAAAATTTATTGTGCCATTGGGAAAGACAAAAATGTGTATTTCATTTTGAAATTTCCAAGTTTCTTGGAGTGAAAAGACAACATTAAGTTAATGAAAATGAAATATTTAAAGATGCTTCTAGTTTATGCACGAAGACCTCTACTTAAAATGGATAAACACACGTTTGCGGGCCATCCCCACAATTGTCAAAAATCTATCTTTTCTCCACAATAATTTAGCACTTCTATCGATGCTCCCAAAATGGGCGGCGTCGGATAACAAATACGCTTGTAGTAAAATGCTTGGCCACTGTCACTTAACACAAACAATATCAAACCGATCCAGCGGGTGATAGTTTGCTTCAACTAATAATGAGAGAAATGTACAAAAAATTTCCAAAATTTCATAAAACAATGCATAACGCTACGCATGGATGCATGTAGGCTGAAATGTTCAATTGGAAATGCACAGAGGTATTGTTCATACAAATATTACAATAATAGGATGTTTGTCATTATTGTTCCCAGCGGACAAGTAATGGGGTTTCCACCTCTACGTCACGCTTTGTTAGTTATCCAATTAGAAGATCAACATCTTTGATTAAAGTCAATTACTTTGTACGGAAGAACTGGCTCCTTTGCAATAATAATGAGTAAGGCAGTGTCCATTATGCGTTCTAATAAATGAACACAACAATACAACAATGCTGTTACCTCGAGTAATCTGCCTGATAAACGTTGTTCGCGATTGTATTCATATAGCAAATCGCACCGCATCACATCACATCACATCACATCGTCATCATCACATTAATTGTCAACACATACTAACAAACGATTCGCACTGAGAACGATGTTATCGGTAAAGACGGTGTGAACGATGTTAACAATTTAATTTTGTTATTAACTGCAGGCGACCGCCAAATGTATAAATATACATTACTGACCGCTTACATATTTTATATTATTCATATTATTAAGTGCATATCCAGAAGTCATACTTACTCACAGCATTGTAAATAATTCTTCAACTGACTGGAATTGAATCGTAAGCATTGCCACTCATAACGAAATCTTATCTTAATAGTTGGCAAGCAGCTGTTGTTCCGTTCAGACTTATTGAAAATATTTTCACATTTACTTTAAAAATATTTTGGACAAATTGTTGGTTTTATAATGCTATATAAGATTGCCACCATGATTAAAGTTTGTGTTATTGCTGTGATTCTTTGTCATTATGCTAAAGGTTGGTTGAAAACGACGCAAATTGAACAAATATATGACACATAAACTGGGAGGTATATTAAGTGTGTCATTCCGTTGCAAACACCCGAAAGGCGGCGTCAGAGACCCACAAAGTATTGGTACACGCAAACTCGTTGAAATTAAATTTACAAAAGACGTTATACGCGGGCAGCAATTATATAACTGCCACACTTTTCTTATATATGTGCAGTGTGAGAAAGATCCAAATATAGCTTCTTTTCTTCGCACAAATTCCTTCTGTACATTCTTTTTATGTAACTAGATTGATTAAATACGTCCATATTTGCTTCATCCGCAAATTTTAAAGGAATGGTAGGAAGTCAGTGTAAAATAGGCTTATGCGCAGCGCCAAAATAAAACAAATAATGTGGAATTACAATTTTAAGCATTTTTTTTTTGTTTGCATATATGGATCGATCACGACCATTTTTATCAATTTGCAATATTTGTATTTACATAGAGACACATGCGTCACATATTCTGCTGTAATAATATTATGATCTAGAGAGTGGAGTGAATAAAAAATTTTGAAAAAATATAAAAAATTAAAGAAAAGCAGCATAGCACCAAGGAAGTCTTTCAACTTTAATTCAAATACCTAAAGCAACTAAGACAAATCCTCTATGTGGGTGTGGCACCTACCTCATTATGCCCTTTAATAGTGCATATAATATGCATGCCCATAAGAGTACAATTTTTTTTTACAATCGATGCAACGAATATATGTGTTAATATATCTTCTGTACTTTGTAAGTAATGCGGAAAATTTTCTTTAAAAATAGGTCCTTTTTCAGTTTTTTTGCATTCACTTCTGCCAAGTTTGGAATCAATTTTTAATTTTTGCGACCAGGAGAATGATTACCACAGAATACACGCATCGGATACACAGACATGGCTAGATCGACCCAGAATTCGAATATATGTATTGTATGGAATCTATAACGCCTTCTTTTGGGTTTTGCAAACATTGACAAAGCAACGTTACGTACTTACATGTAATTAAGATGGTGGGTATAAAACTCTGTATTATCTGAACTGAACTTATATTTTAAATTTAAATGACTAATTTGAAATTAACGATAGTGAAGAGTTTTGGAACTATTTTGTGAAGTGTTATTCAACAATGTCGAACTTTAAAAAACTATACATAATTTTCTGCTATATTCTCTCACAAACCGTAAATAAATGCCATCAATCTAAAGCGTACTGGGTACTATGATCTTTAAGGCGAAAGGGTTTAAGTGTCGGAAACGTTATATGCAAACTTTTGCAGAAATATGCAGATTCTTCTTTTTTAGCCTGGGAGCTGGCTTACCGAATAAAACTTGAACTTAATGAAGACAGAATGTACATACAGGATGGAGAAAAACGATGGAAACTCTAGAGTGACGAGATTAATGAATAAGATGAATTTTTTAAAAACACTTCTCATACAAAAGGTGACCCGGACAAATTTGTATGTGAATTTTTTCGAAAATTTTCACCCTAATACTATAGAGAGCTTTCATCTTTATACCCTGCACCGCCCTGTGGATAAAGGTATATTAAGTTTGTGCGGATGTTTGTAACTCCTAAACCGCAAATACCACACCCACCTTCAGTTATACCGGTCGATTCAGAATCAAAATCTGAATTGATTTAACCATGTCCGTCTGTCCGTCTGTCCATATCTTTCCATATAAATTTGTGCGCAAGCTACAGGTCGCATTTTTGGAGACATTTTGATGAAATTTGGTACAAGGACATGGATTGGCCCAAAGAGGAACCGTATTGAAAATGGACCGGATTGGACCATTTTTAGAACCCCTCCCTATATAATTTTTTCTTTTTTACGTCATAAACAAACAAAATATAAAAAAAATTTCTGACATGTATCATTTTGAAATTTTTGAATATACAAGAAGGTATAGAAAAATAAAATTTTTCATTTTCAACGAAAAAAAATTAAATTGAATAATATATCAAATAGTGTAAGGTATTTGATGGTCCGCCTTGACCGAATATAGTATTTTGACTTGTTTTCTTTATCGCCTATGTATTTTATATATTTAAGAATATATATTTTTCTTATTTTAGGTCAAAAGAATAATATATCATCCAAATTAGATTTTGATGAGAACGAATATGAAAAAAATAACACAACAGTTCCAATATTATCGGGTGTAAAAAGAGAGAAAGCAGATGGCAAATATAATGCAAATGAAGGGGCAGATGATAAAACAGGGGAGGACGCGTCCAGAAAAAGTTCAGCAAATGCCGGACCAAAAATTCATGGTGTACGCGTAACCATTGATACTGGAGACCCAACAAAAGGTTTTTGTTCTTAATAAATGAAATCAATACACAGTGAACAAGTGAAAATGTTTTACTCGGCCAAGTCCGACTATTTAATACCCTACACCCTTTCGCTCTTTAAATTATACTGTAATTAGTTTAATTGTATCAAGAAACGGCATTGCCATATAAGGCACTTTGTAAAGAATCATTATAGGGAAAGAGGTTCCAAAAATGGGCCAAATTTAGCCCAGCCAAATAATAACTTCGTTAACTATTCTCCACCAAATATTGTCAAAAAACATTAAGAGAATTGCAATTTTTTTTTTCTATATAAACATATCCATTATAATATAATATGTTCAGGGCGCACAGACGCACAATTATATATAGTTAAATCACTTGAAGTTTTTATACCTTTTGTCACAAGTGGTGCAAAGTATAAAAACTATAGTCTCCTAATCATACAGTAGCGTCCTGTGACAATTCTTAAAATTTAAAGAAATTGGTCCTTGATTTGTAATAGAACTTCCATTCATAGTTCAATTTAAACTTGTTTTATTATTTATAGAATCTAAGGAGAGTGTTGAAATTACTGATTTCGAAAAAAGCAAGAAACGCGTTGGCATACGTACGGACATAACGTTTGAAATTACTGGGGGAGATGATGAAGGTGGTAACAAAACCAATTCCGATTACGACAGCAATGAAGGTTATTAGTCAAATAATTTACGAATAATGCGTAATATACAGTTGTTTTTAAGATGGCGGTGTACCAGTTTTCAAAGGGCATAGATATAAATCGGGCAAAACACACGATTCCAAAAAATATCCTAACTTTTCTACAGAGCACAGAATATATGATAGTTTGGAGCGAGGTGCTGGTGCTTATGATTATTATCCCGAATATTACCAACAAAATGTTCCACATTATTCTGGCCACGTTGATGAACAATTAGGTAGTGTAATGCGTTATGGAAATGATGGCTGGACCAGTTATGTGCCCCGCTCGTGGACTACGGAGAGACCGTACGCCTTTAGCCCTAATGATGTTTCCAGTTATCGTGAGTCCCGCTGGAAGCCATGTTACTGTATAACATCCGGGACTGACCATAGGCGGCGTCGTGACAGTTTTCGCTATCACGAACCTGATGTCATTATTAAACCTACAAGCTCCCTAATTGACATTGTAAACGGAAAATTACAAACACCCTTTTCTAGTGAATGATTAAATATTGTGTATTCTATGTACTTATATATACCTACGTATAAATATTACATATCAATAAACAGAATTTTCTATGTAGATATTTAATCAGTTAATTATTTTGAGAGTTTCTTCTCATAATGCATGATAAATTTGAGTTCAACTTTTATAATTACCAATAAGCCAAAGTCATTTGTAAACTTTTATAATGATTTCATTTAGTTTTTTTATGAATTATATTATATAAATATTAATCTTAACTGTGTCTTATAAATACAAACCGCTCTACGTGTGAATACTGTAGCTGCTTCTTTTACCATTGTCATCGAGAGTAGTAGTAGCAGCTTTGTAGCCACTTTGACGACCGTTAATATTATAATGTTCCCGTTCACCTGTAGATAATTCGCTGTAACTCTTCACATGGCCATCAGATCCAATCTGTACAATAACAAATTTTAGTTAAAATAATTTAAGAAAAATTTTTTTATAAATACTTAAATGTTACCTCGGATTTGGAAGACATTTCTGATGACTTTTCCCACATTTTGGCTTTAAAACCACCTTTAAAACCGCCTGAATCCCCAAAAATTTGGATATTGTCCAACACGCCCATATTGTTTACACCTTCTAAATTAGAATCAACTTGGGACCCACCGGTACGTCTACCACCTGCAATGACACCTTGAGACTGCAATTTAGCTAAACGTTGTGACTCTTCCATATATTTTCTTAACTCAGAAGTGGAATCAACTTCAAAGAAGAAGCCTGATCCCGAAGAAGAATCAAACTTTGAGTTCAAACTTGACTCACTACCAAAACGCGCTCCACTACTAACTAAATGTTGGTTTGTGGGTGAATTCAGCAACGGACCCTGATGTTGTTGGGCATATTGTTCTGATATCGTTGACTGACGTTGCTTCTCCTGATGTAAGTACTGTTCAGACGTACGCAAGGGAACATAAACCGGTGGTACTACTTCGCCATGAAACTGATGCTTCTCATCATGGACATATTTCTCTGAACCAAACGCGTCACCTGTAATAATTGGTGTATTGAAAACCAGAGGAACATACCGATCTTGATCATTTAATTGATTTTGCGTAGTGCCACTATAATCGATTTGTTGGCTTAGGGATGCGTCGAAGAAAGTTTGTGAATGAGTCTGTCGTTGGTTATCCGAAGCAGTTTTCTTCTTCTGATGAATAGATTCACGCTCATTAATTGGTCTAATAACCATTTGATTGGGAGTTTGTCGCCTGCTTTCTTTCTCAACGTGCGTAAATTGTTCAGAAACCAACTGACCAACCGGTACTACATGACTTTGTCGACGTTGTTCCTCTTGATGCACATACTGCTCAGACGTTCTAGAGGGAACTTGAACGTGTTTATTTATAAAGCGATCATGCTCCTGATTGTAATACCTTTCAGAATCACCCGATGTATATATTTTATTAAAAATAGGAGTAGTCACATGACTTTCAGAACCAACAGAATTCAAATAGCGGGAAGAAGTTTGGTAATCATCGCGAATGCGACTACCAGGAACTAAAGTACCTTCGCTCCTAACTTTTTGAACATCTAAGTCACTATTAATATTATTGGAACCAATGTTCGTTGAATGACGCGATGAACTATCGGAGTAACGCGCATTTGAATCAAATGTTGAAGCACTGGCTATATTAGCCGAATGACTGGTACAACAGTAAGGATTTGCCAATGAGGAATATCTAATGTTTGCCAAACCAGTGCTACTTGAACCAACAGTACCAACGCCAATGCCACTAGACGAGTCCACATTTTCGAAAGGGGATTGTAGTCTATATAATTTTAATATATTGATTTAATGATTAACTTAGTACTATGAACTGAACATGAACAAAAATTAGTATCCTACCCATTGTAAACCTTCCTTTTAGCCATTTCAATAGTTTGCTGGTGTAGGTTATGATGGCTATAATTAAAATGTATAAATATAAACAATTTGGTTTTAAATTAATACAAAATATTAACGTAGTTGGAAGTTTACCTCTGCTGCAAGTCATCTGTAAAAATATTCAAAAATTTGAAAAAATTGCTTTAGCAAACTTAATCGCAAATATTAAAACTAATTAGAATAATGCTAAAAACACGAAGGTTATCTCTTCCAAAAAACATATTAACTCCAACCAAATTTGACATTAGCCACATTCATCATATTTCTATGTTTACCTGCAATGACTACTCCTAAATAAAGAGCCAATAATGTAAAATATTTCATGGTTTCCAAATTTTTTGCTAATTGACTTTATAAAGCGATTTTATTTACGATTGTCGAATTCAAATAGAGCACAGCGCGTGAGGGTGTTGTTCCAACAGCAACCTATTATTTAATAAGATTTATTTCGGGCCTTACTTGTAATATTAAGTGTCTTTGTCTTGTCTTTGTCTCCCCTCCATTTTATTCTCGTGCTGCTGATAGATAATGTTGCCCTTGTTTTCATATTATACTAAATTCATTCCCAGTATTTGTATAATAAAAACAGTTTTTATAATTGATAAGAAATACTCTTCCAGAGAAATACTACAACGATTTATTGATGCAATATGTATTTGACTCGCAGTAGACTTGAACCTATTGATAGTATTTTGACCCAGAAATTTAAAATTTGTTGAGCAAAAAGAACAGCAAGGAAAACATTAACGGTGTGTATCACGATAAGAGAATACAACAAGTGAACTTAAAATATTATATATTGTTTGCATTCCTCATGATGAGTTTTTGCACATTAGACCTTGTGATTAAGGAAACATTAAAATGTCACAAGATCATTTGTTGTGGAAAAAAACTCAATTAACTGGACATTGGTTTCAGCAAGTACAAAACACAATTTGACTGAAATATTATACTTTTCTGTATGTAATAAGGGATGGCGCAGGTACAAAATAGAGTGTAATGAATTATGGGCACATCTTTTATCCGATCTTAGAATCATATTTGGAATTATAAACAGAAGTACATAACAAATTTCATCGAAATACTGTGCACATGGATCTTAGCAGGGGTAGGTCTGACAGTGAGTCTCAGCGTCTCGGATTATTTATATATTGTGTCCGATAGAACTTCGAGGTCTTTGAGATCTTGTCTACCTAAGTACAGCTGAAAACATTTCCTGACATTCCACCATAGAGATTAAGCCGAGAATTATGCTTGCTAACAATTGCCACCAAGGGCTAAGTAAACAATTTAGCAACAAAGCCCTCTCTCGATTGATAAATCTTACTTTCTATTAAGCGCCTTATCATTTATGTGACTTCCTATTGTGCTAAAGCATGCACGCTAACACAATACAATGAAGCTGGTTTAGGAATGTTAGAGCGAAAAGATCTTCTCAAGCTCCGACTGAATTCCGACTTCGAACGAATCAAGGTATACGCTTACAATGTAGTCCGTTACATAAAATCTGCTATTCGAAAGTCATGTTGGACATATATATGAAACTGCTCCAGCCAGAATGGTGTTCTAGCGGGAACTGAACAAAGGTCATCTATGAAAGAGGCCGAGACTTCCGTCTAAGAACCAAGTGTTACCCTACAGATACTTGGTGTAGAAAACTGTAGAAAATGCGTGAAAGAGCAAAACCAAGGGAGTTCTATTTTGTTAAAGGCCAAAGACCTAAATAATTTCTATGAATTACTCCCATAACTATTTACATGCAACGTGTCTTCATTTTTATACCCTCCATCATAGTGACGAGGGTATCCTAAATTTAATATTCCGCTTGCAAACCCCAGCTACTTAAATATCTACAGACATACAAATGAATAGATTGACGCCGTCTTTGATATTTTTGCAAGAATTTTGAAATAGTATTTTCTATACATTTTTAATTATTTTATAAAATATATACATGTGTACATAAGTGGAATAGTATGTTTTTAAGAGTGAACTTTATAGGTAATAATTTGACCGTTATCGTTAATAGTCGTCTCCGCAACACGGCTGCTCGTCTTTTCGCCATTTATATCCGAGCTGGTGCTATGAGAACTGACCGAAATACTTTTAAACCCACCCGGACTAGTTTCCGCGAAACGATTCACAATGTTCGGATTATTCTAAGAAAAGCATCATGATTGCGATTCCAATTTTACAGAATATAGCCTGAAATACTTACGGGATTTTCGGGTATTATATGGGCTGTTTGGTATGTACCATGTGGACCAAAGGAAACAGCCGCTGCTGCATAGTTAGGCGCGTAGTGCCCGTCATTACCACTGTAAAATGCTTGTGGATCGGCGTTACTAAAGTAAGCGATCTGACGCTGTATTTCGCTAATAATTGAAGATAAAAGACGAAAATGTTACTACGCACTAGACAGGGAACTCACGACTCGATACTTGACAGATATATGAAACATTTTATTTATACAACTTATATAGTTTTAAATATGCAGACGTGAGATGAGAAGAGATGACTAATTAATTACTTGTTAAATAGTGGTCCATTAGAAGCAAAAGCAGTAACCGAAGCATCCCCAAGTGTGTAAGTGGAACTAATAGCACTATGATACAAAAATATTCTCTTATTATATACTATATTAATGTACAACAGTAAGAAAACTAAATTTGACTTAGGCCAAATCTTAAATACCCTCCACCTCCACAACGGTGGGCGTGGCAAATATATATATATTGCGGCCTCTAATAGTGTATGTCTTACGTATCAGCATGCAAGTCTACTTTTACGTTGAATATGGTTTTTTGTAAATTGTGGGCGTTTCTATTATCCGACCACGGCCATTTTTGGGACGTCAGTCAATTGGATAACTATGTCTACGCGTACCAACTTATGTGGCAGATTTATAGATTTTTGTTGATTGTGGATGTGTCTGTTGTTCGACCATGCCCATTTTTGGCACATCAGTAGATGAGACAACTATGTATACCATATAACTATGCGTACCAAACTTCAAGTTTATCGGTCAACTTTTGTGGCAGATATAAAGGTTTTTATTAATTGTGGGCGTGTCTGTAACCCGACCACGCCCATTTTGGCATATCGATAAAGCTAATATTTATAGATGTACGAACCAAATTTCAAGTTTGTAGTAGATAAATAGATTTTTGTCGATTGTGGGCGTGGCTTTTGACCGATTTTGCCCATTTTAAATAGCGATCTGCGTGCAAAAACTAAAAGTGCCTGTACAAAATTTCAGCTCCATATCTCAAAATTTACGCCCGTGAGAGTGCCAACAACAGACGGACACACGGACACACGGACATACATATCTAATTCGACTCAGTTTTTGACGCTGATCAAGAATACATATACTTTCTAGGGTCTCTGACGCCTCCTTCTGGGTGTTGCAAACAGAAGAACAAACTTAGTATACCCTCATCACTGAGGTGCAGGGTGTAATGAGTGATGGTGATTATGTAAATTTTGTTTCATACGTATAAATAGAAAAGAAGTTTGCGTGTAATGCTTTTGATACTTACTTTTGGGTTGCGCTCTGTTGGGCCAGAATTTGGTTGGTCAGCTGTTGATGGAATGCATAAGGGTCAACAATGCCCAAGCCAAGACCCGAATCAGCGTAATTCGCATCACCAGTATCATCAAAATCTGTACTTAGCTCATTGGCTCCGCGAACTATACGCTTACCACCTGAAAATACGTAAGTCATACTCTTCTTAAACCTCATCAAGTGTTGCCAAGGGTATATTATGTTTAATTATATGGATCGATACGTAAAAAAAAATTTGTGAATTAATTTAGCCATGTCCGTCTCCCTGTCCATGTAAATTTGTGTGCAAGCTACAGGTTGCATTTTTTGGGATATATCAATGAAATTTAGTTCAAAGATATGCTTCGATCCAAAGGGAATGGATCAAATTGGACTATTTTTAGGACCCCTACCCATATAACACCTTTATTTTAAATAAGTCTTTGCGTGCCAAAAAATTGCAACCCTCAATATTTTTTAACACACTTTGATAAAGAATAATTAATCAGCCTAATAATTGGCTCTGTGGAATCGATCGGACCATTGCTAGAATCACTTTCCATATAACGATATTTCACGAAGTGACTTACATATGGATATATATATGTCAATGCGTCGTGTTTAGCGACACAACTAAATTCATTGTAGCATAGTTTTTGGAACTAAATGGTGGAAGGTATTAAATGGTGGGCTTGGCTGACTATAACATTTTCCCTTGCTATACCCTGCACCACCATGTGGAAAAGGGTATATTAAGTTTGTTCGGATATTTATAACTCCTAAATGGCAAATGCCACACCCACCTTCAGTTGTATCGATCGATTCAGAATCAAAATTTGAATCGATTTAACCATGTCCGTCTGTCCGTCTGTCCATATCTTTCCATATAAATTTGTGCGCAAGCTACAGGTCGCATTTTTGGAGATATTGTGATGAAATTTGGTACAAGGACATGTATTGGCCCAAAGGGGAACCCTATTAAAAATGGACCGAATTGGACCATTTTTAGAACCCCTCCCCATATGAGGTTCTATTATTTTTTGAGATATTTCGATGAAATTTGATACGCGGAAAAGCATTGACCCAAAAATAAACGCTTTGAAAATGGAACGGATTGGACCATTTTTTTTTTTTTTTTTGAGTTCATCAACAAACAAAAAATGAAAAAATTTCTGACTTATGTATCATTTTGAAATTTTTGAAAATATAAGTAGGTATAGAAAAATAAAATATTTCATTTATCAAAGGAAAAAATTAAATTGAATATTATAATATATCAAGTGGTGTAGGGTATGTGATGGTCGGGCTTGACCGACTATGATATTTTCACTTGTTTTTCTCTTAAATAAGTACATTTAATATTTTGAGTGGGGCATTATAAGTTAAATTATTTATGGGGGAAAAAAATAATTGAAGTGATATTTAACTCACCCACTAATGTAAGTACTGTGAAACTCCATAAAGTACAATACGAAACAACAATAATTTTCCACATTTTTTAAATATCTGCAAAACACGAGTCAAAAGTATATTTGGCTCAAGCCAAAACTAAAGTGCTTTCCACATTTTTACATAAACTGTGGGCAAGCTTAACAAGCAATAGTGCCGTCTTTTAACGGTAATTAGACTAGCATATGTACTTTCGTCACAGTGAGACATTTTTCTTACGTGGGCCACTTCACTGATTTTGCCAATTTAAATAGGAATCCACGCGGCAAAATTGCAACGCAACCTTTGACCTTTGAAGCTTTTCTTCGAGTGTCACAAATGAAATAACAGACGTGTTATGGGGCATACCTTTATGCCCTTTTATATATACCAATAAAAGATGTTTAACTTTGAATATATGTCGTGTTAAATGTTTTTAATGAGACGTTAGTGCGGAATGAATAATTACTCAAAGTTAAAGTTGAAAATGGGAAGTCTCATTCAATTGAGTGCTATTTAAATTATTTTTATTTGCAATACACGATGAACTCATCACGTTTTTTATTAAACATTTTTATAATCATCAGGGAATTTTTAACGGCAACAATTAATATTCCTTTTCCAAGCTTTTAATTATTAACACAATTTGAATAATGTGACGACATATAATAAATAATTTGCAAAAAATTTTACGTAGAGCCATTAAATATAGAAGAAAAAGGCTTCCTTTCTAAAAGTTTATAAATTACAAGGTAAACTTGACCAAATGGGTGTATTTATGTGGCTATGAAAGATGGGTATTACATTTGACCAATTTATATAAGAACCTACATACAGATATTACATATATTTCAGCTCAATAGCTCATTTTAGGGGACCGTGAGCGTTCCAACAACCGCCAAACATACGCGCGAACATATCTAAATAGATCAGATTTTGATGCCTATCAAGAATATGAATGTACGTTGCAGAGTCTCTGGTGCCTCCTTCAACAACAACTTTAGTGTGCCCTGAGTATAACAAGAAAACACACTAAAATTGTCTTGAGCTAATTCTTGAATACTAAGCACCTACTACTATATACTGAATGTGCCGATTTTTAATTTTCTATCTTCGGTACTTCGATGAATGCTTCTTTTTCAGTATTTATTATGTGAGAATGTGGCTTGACCAATATTTGTAGTATACAAAGACTCAGAATACGGGGTAAACTACAGCTAAAACTTTGTCATAGACAGGATTATAATGACCATAAAAGAATCAAAATCACAAGTTGTAATAGCGCACAAGTAAAACGGAATGATATTTTCAAAAGCCCTTTTTTATTGTATACATACTTGTAGAGCATATAAATATGTGAGTACAAACGCGAATATATTTGCGGATTTATTTATTTAGTTTTCTAATAAGGCACGTTTATCCGAACGTAACTATGTACTGATTTCCGGCGAATGTTTAAAACCCAACGAACAATCGCTTTTCTATTTATAAGTGAAATCTAATAATTCAGCACTATTTACAATTCGTAATCATATGGAGATGCATTTGTGAATCTATTGCTTGTTTCATCTTACCTGTAAACAAATTGATATAATAACCAAGTAAGAAAAATAAATTTGGTTTAGGCCAAATCTTAAGTACCCTCCACAATTGCATACAAACGGAGGGCGTTTCAAGTATATAATTACGCCCTCAGCTAGCAAACCTGAGAATGGTTTATTGTAAATTGTAGCAAATAAATATATTTTACGCGATTGTGGACATGACTCTTAACCGATTTGGCCCATTTCAAATAGTGATCTGCGTGCAACAACTAAAAGTGTCTGTACAAAATGTCACCTTAATATCTCAAAATTTACGCCCGTGAGAATGCCAATAACAGACCGACACATGGACATATGCGTCTATATCGACTCAGTTTTAGACGCTGATTATATTCTTGATCTCGATCTTGATCTTGATCTTGTATACTTTGTACGGTATACGACGTCTCCTCCTGGGTGTTTCAAACGGAATGACAAACGTAGAACATCCCCCATCTTATGTGAAGGGTATAATAATACTGACTTTCTCATAAACTCTCACAAGCGGTTCTGTTTTAAGAATGTACACGTGTATAATCATGTACGTCTATTTGGTAACAGGAACAACAAAATATTATCACTTTGTAATAAATTACGATATTTTCAAATTGCTCTTTCATCCCTTCACAAATCAAAAGATTATTTAATCGAATGCACGAAGTACTCTATGTTGAAACTTTCTAAAAATGTCACGCTTGATATCGCAAGTTTAACACATTACAATATACAGTAGAAAATTATGTCCGAAATAAAACTATACGCAACTTTGCCGCTTGCGGAACTGAGGTTCAAATCTTGGCAGTAAACAAAAGAAGAGAAGTGAATCCCTGCTAATGTAGTTCATGAACTGAATTTAAAACAAGTGAAAATATTATAGTCGGTCAAGTCCGATCATCAAATACCCTACACCACTTGATATATTATATTATTCAATATAATTTTTATATCCTGCAAAAATGATCCAATCCGGTCCATTTTCAAAAGAGTTTATTTTTGGGTCAATGCTTTTCCGCGTATCAAATTTCATCGAAATATCTCAAAATATAATAGGATATCATATGGGGAGGGGTTCTAAAAATGATCCAATCCGGTCCATTTTCAATAGGTTTCCCCTTTGGGCCAATGCATGTCCTTGTTCCAAATTTCATCAAAATATTTCAAAAAATGCGACCTGTAGCTTGCGCACAAATTTAGATGGACAGACACGATCCATATGGACAGACGGACATGGTTAAATCGGTTCAAATTTTGATTCCGAATTGATCGGTATAATTGAAGGTGGGTGGGCTTTTTTCGGTGGATGTGGCCGCTTCCCTTTATTTTTAGATGGACGTACAACAATTCTTTAAAGTCATATGTCTCAATGTTGAGCATTTTGTCATATACAGCTTTTGAGTAATACGAAAAAACCGCTTAAGAAAGCGTAAAAAAATGACCTTTCTTCAGTTTTTGCTTAATGGTGACTGTGTCCTTTGACCGATAACGCCTAATTTAAATACCAATCTATATACAAGAACTACCAATATTTCTGCCAAATTCGATATAAATCTCAATTTTTGGACAGGAAGAATGGATATCACATACCGGCACACAGACGGATACACAGACATGCCTAAATGGAATTAGAGTTTGATGAAATATATAAACTCTGTGCAGGTTCTCCGATGCTTCTTTCTGGGCGTAACAAATGTTTTAACAAAACAAATATAAGTAAATATAAGTTGATAAGTATGTTACTCTTCGATACAACTCTTCTACAGTCAGTAAATTTACTTACTTAATGGCTCTAAAATAGAAAGCATTACTTACTGGCATCGACTGCTGTAGAAACATATGTTATGAGAAGAATATTCAGTTTTGGTTACATAAAAGACTAGACTAGAATACTGGCGTGTCCGTTTCTATGGGGGTGAGAGCCACGCTCTTTCCTCACAGTCAATAAGAATGTATCTATCAGGCACAAAAATGAAGCTATAGATATGCTACACATGTTTACAATATTATGAGACCAAAAATGTGCTGGAGTGGCTAACAGGCTCGCCCATAATCATCATCATAACGGACCGATTACAACCTAAGCAGGACTTTGACCTGTTGCAAAAGAGAACGCCACGCGCTTCAATCTTGGACATTATCATCCATACGGCCAAATAACCTAGCCATCGCAGACGTTGATTCTTTATGCGACGAATTGTGTCAATGTCGGCGAAATCTCGTACAGCTCAAGATTCGTTCTGATTCGGAACTCATCGCCAACTCGTACAGGACAAAAGACCTTTCGGAGAATTTTTCTCTCGAACACGCCTAGAAGAGGCTCTTCATTTTGTGTCAGCGTCCATGCTTCTGCGCCATAAAGAAGCACGAGAGAGCGCTTTGCTGTAGAACTGCTTACTTAGCTCATAGGAGCACCCATTAGCAGTCATAATTCTACTTTTTATCTCGATGCTGACGTTATTGGAGATATTTACGGCTATACCTAGATAGACAAATTCCTTGACTACTTCGAAGTTATATCGGTCACAACATGCAAGGGATACAGGGCGTCGCGCATCCCTGGACGTTGAAACCATATACTTCGTTTTGTCACCGTTAGACCCCGCCATACCCATTTTCACCAATTCTTTCTCATATGTTGCAAATGCTGAGGTAACATCATGCGCTTTCCAACCAATGATATAAATATCGTCGGTATATGTGAGAATCATGACACTTTTGTTGAAAATTGTGCCGCTTATGTTAACCTCAGCATTCCGCAACACCTTTTATGATGATATACACGAAAGGTTGTCGCCCTGTCTGAGACCTCGTTTGGTATCGAATGGTTCGGAGAAATCCGTTCCTATTTTGACTGAGACCTGGTATCACTTAAAGTCATTTTGCTAAGCCTTTTCAGCTTAGCGAGGATACCAAACTCAGACGTGGCGGCAAACAAATTCATGCGTATTGGAGAGTCAAATGCGGCTTTATAATCGACAAAAAGGTGGTGTGTGTCGATTTGCTTTTCTTGGGTCTTTTCCAGGATCTGACGCAACGTGAATATCTGATCGACATTGGATCGACCGGATCTGAATCCATACTGATAGTTACCTATCAGTTGGGTAATAAACGAACTCAGACGGTTATATATTACGCCAGATAATATTTTATATGTGCTAGAAAGTAGATTTATACCACGGTAGTTAGCGCATACGGTAGGGTCTCCTTTCTCATGGATTGCAGTGTGCGCTGAGGTTCCAATTACTGGGGATGCTCTCCTCCAATCAAATATTGCTGATGAGTTGATGCATGTGTTGCAACAACTCATCACCACTAGCCTTAAACAACTCAGCGAGAAGACCGTTAGGACCTGCCGCTTTGTTATTTTTTAGCTGTAAGATAGCTGATCTTATCTCATTTTGGTCGGGAGGTGGGCATATAACATCATCATCAGTGATTGGTGGTTCTTCGTTTCCGAGAAGCAGGTTAGAGAAGTGTTCGCCCCATAACCTTATTGTTTCTTGTACATCTGTGACCAGATTCCCGCTTTTGTCTTTAACAGAGCAAGAAGGTGTTGTTGTGAAACCCTTGGTTAGACGTTTAACCCTTTCATAAAATTTCCGGGTTCATTCCTCTGTGCATCTCTATCACCTCCAGCTCGCGCCTTTCATATTCTCTTCTTTTGTGTCTGAAAAGACATTTTTGGTCTCTGGTTTTCTCCTTATACCTTTCCTGCGACTGCGCGGAAAGACAAAGGACTCTCTCAGCTACTTGCTGAGAGTCGTCTATTGTGATTGCTGCTTTTTGACTGCAAGCTTCCGTACCGCATTTTGACGGATGGTATTGGCGGAACTTAAACGGGAGCGGACCTTGGCTGCAACAAGGTAGTGATCTGAATCAATATTGGCGCCCCGGATCGTCTATCACAATATGATCGATTTCATTTTTGACTGTTCGATCAGGTGACAGCTATGTCGCTTTGTGGATATCGAGATGCTGGAATCTTGAACTACTAACCACCATGTTCCTCGCCGCGGCAAAGTCAATCAGCCTTATTCCGATATTGGAGGTGGTGCCGTGGAGACTGAATTTACCGATGGTGGTGCTAAAGATGCTTACCTTCCCAATCTTTGCATTAAAATTACCCAGAACGATTTTAATGTTATGGGAAGGGCAGCTATCATATGTTTCTTCTAGGTGCTGATAAAAGCTTTCCTTGGTCCCATCATCTTTATCCTCTGTCGGGGCGTGTGCGCAAATCATGCTAATATAAAAATACTTCGCTTTGTGGTAAAGCGATCATTCCCTGGTGTCAATCGCAAGAAAAAGTGGCGAAGTCTTTTATTTACCACAAAACCGCACCCAAATTCACTCACCGTCGGATGGCAGCTGTATTAGATGTCACAGTTGGCTCTTTTAGAGCAATCCTGTCCAAGCCATCGCATTTCCTGGATAGCGATGATATCAGCCTTATATTTACCATTGGCCAGCTGAATAGAGGCACCAGGTTTGTAAAGTGTTCTTACTTTCCAGGTGCGTATTTTCAAGTTATGTTCCTAAAAACGTTTGCGGGGGTCGTTTTCGTGAAGGAGGGGGCCGTTTTTTCTCTTTTGCGTTCAACATTCCCTAACCTTCTTCTAACCCAACATAAATTTGAAGAGCCGCATATTTGATTGTATTGATTTCGTTTATTTGTATATGCTTAACCTTAAAGTAACAGAAAAATGTAAACACTTAATATATTTAAAGACACAAAATATTCACAGTACAATATGCTTACAAAAATATAATATATACATTTAGGGGGAACATAGATACAATATTTTATATAACACATGTGAATGTAAAAATGTTTCAGTATTCGTTCATAAAAAATTAGTGCAAGATGGATTTAAAGTTTTGATTTTCCCGGCGGTATTACAATGTCTCGCCACCACGAAGGTCTTACAAAGGCACCTTGATTAGTCATAAACTCGTTGCGTAGATTTTCATACAGCAAACCATTCGATTTGGCAATCACGGAATTGAGAGCGAAATCAGGCGGAGCCAAAGCGTCGGCGACACTAACTGCGACATCTTTCAACTCAGCACATTTCTGCAGCAATCGATCTCGAATAGTTTCGCCGAAAGAGCGGCTTTGTGAAAAACCACCCACATAGTATGTGGTCATATGTTTATCCAGGCACCATGTTGAATAGATGTCAAATAGTAGCCTAAGAACCTTAGAATATTCTCCATTAATATCAGGCTGTTGAAAACGATGAATAAAGCGAGTTATGCAAAAATATTCGGCGTAAACTATGAATATATCTCGAGCTCCATAGACTTGGGAATTATTGCGTGCTTCAAAATAATCTAGGCCCCGTTCAGTATTCTTTTTTATTCGAGTTGATATTGTTTCAACCAAATGACCCAACAACCACTCATAACAACGCACAACAACTAGAATTTTTAAAAGGTTTCTTTACATTCCATATTTAGCATAAGTGTAGAATCCACTTTGGGCATACTTACACTCCAATGATTCGATGGGATATTCTTCTACGACCGTCTCATACGTTTGTTTAAGCAATTTGTGTCGATTCAATAGGAAATTACCCGTTCCCATAGGACTTTCTACATTTCCATTGATTTGCCTTAGTAGCCAATTAGAAGCTTGTTGCCCAAGTACATTATTATCACCTTCATACGTGCAACTAGGGTCGTGATCGTTTCGCATATCACCCAGTTTAGACGCCTTCAGATAACCGTGTCCCCCGCAAGCCTCACGGGCTTCTTGTATAGCGTCACGTGCCGTCCATGTTATCATGGGTTTACACGACGAAATGACCGCATGAATTTCAGAGACAATTTGAGTCTAAAACGAAAAATGCGAGACTGGTATAGAGGAACTAATGATAAATGGAATGGGAAATACAATTAAAATTACACAATATGAAACTAAACTTGGTTTGGGTATGGGTTTGGAATACCAACAGCACCAAATCGCTCCAAGGATTTGCGTCAATATTTAACTTTTATCTTATATTATAAATTAACAAATAAGAAATCTAAGTTTGGCTTAGGTCAAATCTTAAATACCCTTCACATTTACAAGGGTGCATGTATATTACGTATCAGCTTGCATTAGTTCATGTATTACGTATCAGCTTGCAGGTATACTTTTATATAGAGTATGGTTTCTTGTAAATTGTTGGCGTTTTTGTTATCCAACCATGCTAATTTTTAGCATATATATGGATAGGATAACTATAATTTCAACTAAAACTACATGACAGATGAATAGATTTTTGTCGATTGTGAGCGTGACTCTTGACCGATTTTGTCAGTTTTTGATGCTGATCAAGAATATATATACTTTGTAGGGTTTCTGACGCCTCGTTCTCGTGTTGCAAACGGAACACACTAAGTGTACACTCATCAATCAATGTCGAAAAATGGATCTATCCCGCGTCTTCCATAAGTTATAAATATTTGTAGAAGTTTAAATTGTTTTTTAAGGTATACGCTCGTACGTTTATATGTACGTGTGTAAAATTATTACCAATAGTTCAAAACTGTTGGAATCGGCCTGAGATCTTTCAATTATCTCCAAATATTTGTTAGTTAGCTCTTGTACAGCAATTTTTAGAACAGATGCGGCAGCCAAATAGGGAAATATTCGCCATTGCTGAAATATGAATTAAATAAAAAATAAGGTGAATGTAAATTGAGACTCTCTAATTATTATTAATTTAATGTCAACCTACATGTAGCTGATATTCTATTATGGGAATTTCGGGACCTTTCCGTTGGTGACCAAATTGTTTCCTAACAGCTGCATAACGTACAGCGATAACCGCTGCACTCGACAGCGTATTTACCGCTTCTTGCATTATGCCAATGCGGCCAGCAGAAAAAGATTCTAAAGCAGCACCCAAAACCTTACCCGGCTCACTAAAAACACTTTCGTATACACCCTCCGGTGTGACATCACCGGTACGGTTCAATAAGTTTTCACGTGGAATGCGATAGTTGGAAAATATAACAAAGCCATTGTCGATACCGTTCAGGCCAATTTTTTCACCGATATCACCCACCAAAACACCAGGAAAAGCTTGCAGTGTTTTTGGATCGCGTATAGGTATCAAAAAACCATGTAAACCTTGATTTACACCGTCTGGTGTATATAAGTTGGCAAAGGTCATGGCCATTGTGGCTGTCTTGCCCAAATTACCGACCCAACATTTCGCAGCCTCAAAGTCGGGCGTATTAATAATGAATTCTTGCGTTTTCGGATCGTAGGTAGCTGTCGTTCGAATACTTTTTGTGTTACTGCCGTGCGATATTTCGGTAATGGCCAAACAGGTAATAATTTTTCGATTCCATGCCGCCTCATAATACTTCATGTGACGTTCCGTGCCCATGGCTCGTATGGCATTATTGAAGAGACCCACACCCAATGCGATTTTCACCGACAGACTGGGGCAATAAGCATGCAACGCTTCGTTAACATTCATAAGATATTTCGTCTTGTCGGCAAATGATTTTTCTTCGATACCTTTAGGAACTATATCTAGTTGAGCCATGCGATTCATTTGCATTGCACAAAGTCGTTTCTCTTCGTCAGTCGATAATTTACAAATTGGATGCGAAAAGAGCGGATCACCCTCTAAAATTTTCCAAACTTTATACTGAAACGTAGACAATAGGTAGTGGATTTCTTTTCATGCAAGTTAATGCAATAATATATACTAACGAAAAGTTTACTTTACCTTGATGCGTAATGACTGCTCATGTTCAAATAGAAGTTTCAAACGTTTCCAATCGAATTTAGCCCGCTTACGGTAAACACAAAGAGGGCCCTTTGGAAGATTTGGTATAAAAGAAATATCCATGTTTAGAGACATTTCTCACGGAGACATGCACGTTCACTAACGAAAATCTTAAACAAAAAAACTAAAATAACCCATGATTGAATTTAATTGATTAAGTTTACAGTTTAGGTGTTCATGCACGACCATGTGTATATGTGTGCATTACATAGGGTTTGTGTGTACACTCTTACATCATATTTACTACGTAAATTATATATGCTTTTCGTTATAGATAAAGTGCACAAATCTACTTCTACTGTACCATAAACATTTCTGCGAAACCCCACAATATCACCCGCTTTACAAAAGATGGGTGGTATATTAAGTTTGCCATTACGTTTTCAACGAGGCGTCAGACTCAACGCAAAGTATATATATTCTTCATCAGCATCAAAATATGAATCGATCTAGACATGTGTGTCCGTGTGTCTATATGTTGTTGGATTCTCACGGGTGTAAATTTTGAGATATTGACCTGAAATTTTGTACAGACGCAGATCCCTATTTAAAATAGGCAAAATCGGTCAAGAGTCACGCCCACAATAGGCAAAAATCTACTTATCTATACTAATATTATAAAGAGGAAAGATTTGTATTTTTGTATTTTTGTATGTAACGAGTAAACTCAAAAAGTACTGGACCGATTTCAAAAATATTTTCGCTATTAGAAAGCTACATTATCACTGAGTAACATAGGCTATATTTATTGCCAAAAAATGTCGGGGATGGACATTCCTACTATTACTAACCCAAGGTCTAAAAAAATTAGTCATAATATATCTTTCATCGTATACGCTGCGGAAAGTATTTATGTTAAAACAAAAAAATGTTCTACAATATTATAGAACATATCAATATCTACAAAAAACTTCGCGAGACCATATGTCCAACTATTGTACTCATGTTGATAGTAATATTTCCATACAAACATTGCACACACAATAAGTATTTCTCAATATTTAAATAGTAGGGAAATCTGACAACGGCATCTGTGGATACCACTCCAGATGCACCACTAAGTTCTGGAGAGGATTTTTGGCCAATAATGGATTTTTGGACCATTTTTTTAATGAATTTGGAATAAAAGGGAAGGGCATAGGCAATGTTTCATCCCGCGAGATAACCGAATTCTACGCGGGTGAAGCCGCGGACAACAGTTAGTCTATTATAAAAATTGAGCTACGAAACTAAAATTTGGTGTTCATATTTATAATTATCCCTTCCATAAATGGGGGTGGTCGGACCACAGACACTTCCACAATTTATAAAAAACCGCACTCAGCATAAAGCTCGACTTTCATAATTTATGCACTACTAAGGGGCGTACCTGTCGCACCCACCCTCTGTATGTAGGCGAGTAGGGTATTTAAGAGTGGCCTAAGCTAAATTTAGTTTTCTTACTTGTTTTACTCTAATTTGTTGATTTGTTTGACTTGTTGAATGACAAATACAATTTGCATGCGCTGATGGAGTTAACAACTGAATGAACAAACAAAACGTCATACAATGGTCAGAGTGACAACTATAACAAAAATATTGTAAAATTTTATAGTCGGTGACTGACGACAGTCTTTTACTTTATTGCAATTTACCACCCACCACTGACTATAGGGAGTGTACGGTATGAAAAACTGGGTGATAATTCGGAAACTCACTAAAGAATGAATTAATGTAAGTATATGCATTTGTCAATTATTCATCACTTTTAGCTATAAAAGTTGTCTTATAGTGTTAAAGAAACGATTTCTATATATGTGTGTGCTTCGCGTCAAAATCGTTTTTTATAGAAGTATATTGTTCACTCACTCACAGCACTCACAGCTTTTCATTTCTGTCCAGTTTATATATATATATATATATGCCATGTAGACAGAAACGTTTTGCACTATGCTGTATTCGTACAAAATTAAATGTTTTACCTGCATTTCCACAACAATTTACACCCTACAACACAAAGTAGTGCAAGAGCATGTTTTGTCTTTTTTTATCATTACACCAAGCCACTAAGAATCAAAATCTGAATCTCAAACTCAAACGTGAACAAACAAGTCTTTAAACAACCTTTTTAAGACATTTTGATGAAATTTAAAACAAGGGCACGTTTTGTCCCGATCGGGCTTTTTTTAGAGTCTCTTTCCATATAACCCTACTTCACTTCCCTATTTCCTAAAGGGTATGTTATTTTTATTGTTTATTACAAAGTTGTGAATGTATTCACTGCCCGAGTCCTTGAGCTTGATGTTTTATATATAAATAGCTGCAATACATATTTCACATCACACATACATACTTACGTTTATAATACGTGTACAAATATTAGTTTTTGACAACAGACACATTGCAATTATTCGCCCACCACTCAATTACATGTGGTTCCAAGTAAAAGTGCTATAGTGCGAACACATTTCCAACCACCGTATAGCACAGTTAGATTGTAGCCGCACTTTCACAACATGTGTCTATAATTTTGAAAGTGGTCCAAGTCAAGTTTTCGAACATATCGGTTTACCTGTTTTAGTTCTATTTCAATCATGAATATTTAAGTTTGGTTGGAAAATATGGCTTGTGGACCACTTTTATTATTTTATTATGGACACACATGGTTAAGCTTTCAGAGATAGATAGCAAATAGTTTTGCACACTTTTGGAGTAGAACTTCTATTATTAATCTTTTTTCCGAACGGATATAACCATAAATTCGGCTATCTATCTATTAGAAAGATGGGTCCATGAAAATTAATGCAATGGCCCTTTCCTGATTTCGATTGGAACTGAACCATTTTTAGGACCCCTATCCACATTACAAGTCATTATATGGCGAAAATTAGTACTTCTTCATATTTTTTAATAAAAGTTGGTGAGAAATAGTTAATCAGTGAAAAAATGTCTGCGCCAAATTTCCACCGTTTTGAAATTAGAACTAATACTAATACTAAAGTTCTAATATTTAAATAATCAGACATAACATTATTTATTAACTTCATCAAATAAAACTTTTTCCAAGCTCCCCTGAAGAAGATGAAATTTCATCATCGAAAGGTTGGGAGGTCAAAAAATACTTAGTTTCATTTATAGGGACCCTATTAGCGGAAAAAATCAACAACTTAGTAGATATCGTTTTATTATTCCAAAAATGCTATAATCTAATTTTCTATAAAGAAAGTGACTGTCTCAATGACTAGCATTTAGTAATAAATTTAATAAATCGAAGCATATCGTCCACTAATTACAATTGGATAAAATGTTCCAAATTACGTCCCTTTGTCATATGAAGATTTCATCATCACCATTGCCTGTATAGGTCTTTACAAGTTTCCATATATGTTAATTCGTGCATTGCACATGCAAAACAAATGAACTTCATAAAAACAAGTTACAGTTTGCTTCGATAATTTGTAAGATAAATAATCGATTTAGCATTTAACGGACACGCGTTTGTTCTGCCTCGTGTTCAATAAGCGTTCTAAACAAATTGTTACACGCATTGCACATAAACGATCCATGATGAATTTTTATAGCAGCGTATATAATTCTTCAACATGCATTCACATTTTAGTAGAGAGTAATACATATTCAATGTGGGTACGTATATGTGTATACATGGTAACAGTTTCTTTCATCTTATGCACAATCCGCAATGACCATATTCGTATGTGCCGTTCAAATTGAAAGTGGCGCAAGTCCACATTTTTTCATTGTGCGACATTTAAGGCATTGAAAAATTTAGGTAAGCTCTAGATGAAAACTTAAATGCATTACT
Organism: Ornithomya chloropus; assembly: GCA_963971445.1. Taxonomy (NCBI): domain Eukaryota; kingdom Metazoa; phylum Arthropoda; class Insecta; order Diptera; family Hippoboscidae; genus Ornithomya; species Ornithomya chloropus. The sequence continues at coordinate 24,827,249 of OZ020530.1, read as the reverse complement.
TGAATCGATTAGTACGCGTTGGCCTTTGGCATAAAATACTAATTAACAAGATAAAGAAGTTCGTTTAAGACCGAAGCTTAAATACCCACCACCTTTTATAATCATCTAAAAAATAAGTTCCTATTCCCATATTTATGTATATGCTTTTTTTAAATTATAGGCGTTTGCGTTTTTCAATCACGCCCATTTTTGGCACAGTGTTGGATAACGGTACCACTTATATTTATACCAAGTTTCAACTTGATAGGCATAGTATTGTGCGATATATAATTTTTTAAAGATACAATTTTTTCGAGGTATGTTGAAATTTTTGTTTATTGTGGGCGTGTCTCTTAACCGATTGTGCCCAATTTCAATACGGAACAGCGAAATTGAAATAAGAATACGTAAGCAAAGTTTCAATTTGATATCTCTAAAATTGCGACCGTGAGAGTGCCATCAACAGACGGACACACGGACGGACATGTCTCAAACGATTTCTCTTTTCATGCTGATTAAGAATATATATGGTTTGTGGGGTCTCCGAGGCTTCCTTCGATGTGTTGTAAATGGATGATCAAAATGAATATACCCTCTTCCCTAAGGTGGAGGGTATAAAAAGTTTTCTAAGTACTAAAGATTTTTTAGAAGCAATTTTAAGTATATTTGGGATGCTGAATCTGAATATGAAATCAGTTTTTCTTCAACAGCTTTTGCTTTTGTGCTTAGGACCCTTTGAAAATGCGATTTTGGGCCATTTTTCATGCCAGCGTATCTCAAATGAAGTCCGATTTAGAATCTGGGCATCAATTTTACGGGGCATAGGTAAAATTTGGTTTCTACGTTATAACATTATAAAATTTGTGGACCTGCACCACTTTCCATCCAACTACCAACGACCTAATATTAGGAAAACCGAATTTCTTTGGACATTGGTTCTTTGGGTATAAAAAGATCATATTGACGCTTATCAATTGCCATAATTATCTCAAGTTTTGAGAAAATGTGATTTGCACCACTTTCAAACTAAACGGGTTATATGTTGAACAAAGGCAGAACTTCAGAATGTATACACATGCGTATTACTACTTTACTTTTTGATAACATTAAAGTTATAAATATATACACACATGTGTGTATATGTGAAAAATACCTAATGTATGTTACATAGCGGGCTTTACACTACACTCTGTATTACTTTACATTTGTTATTTATTTATTATTAACCACAGGCAAGTATCGTATGGTACATGTGAAAATGATGCATTAGGTCGCATATATAAAGAAATACAACTTCGAGGTGTAAGGCTGGCGTGGACCGCAGCTCATATCCAGATTCTTGACTAGATCGATACGGACCAAAGAAAAATGTCATATTTTCTGTGACTTGCATATTTTCAAGCATAGGATATAGGATTACGCTAAATGGGGCCTCACGTACAATTGTGCTCTTTTCAAACTCGACACTTGATTGAAGACGTTTTATGCCATATAAATACAAAGTTGTGCTTTTATGTATGTGACGTAGTTTGTTTTTTTTTTTTTTTTTTTGTTTTTTTTAACCTCAGATATTGCGGTGTTTGTTGACTTTTGATATACACCGTAAATTCACACGCACTCATATACTGTGCACAGCAATTTTGCTTATAATATATAATACATATATATGTAGATAAATTCGAACTCTATAGACGTACTTTTATGCGAAAATATACTTATACAATTGAGCACTTTTAAGTCGTTCATACACGTTACTTAGTCATACACAACAGGGTCATAAACGAAAATGTTTTTTTTAATAATTACACGTTTTTAATAAGACACATAACATAACCGTCACATGCTCAATTTTATGTATATTTGCTGAAATAGGCATTAAATGGTTGAATGTTCAATAATGCACGAATAAGAGCAGAAGAAATTTCTTTGGTTCAGTTTTTTATCATATTCTTAACATCTCCCTAACTGTTAAGAACACACACACATATACCATACAGTTTCAGATTGTCAACCCGCTAACGTGTGCGAAGTCCGAAGTGTATTTATTACTACTAAATTTTCATTGTCGAAAAAGATATTGTGAAGGGCAGTTGAGAACAGTCTACGTAGTGTGTGTGCTTCAATGACGCTGAGCGTAATAGAAAACGTATACAATACGAGTGCGCATGCAAGAATAACCGGCAGTAATAGCCGGTTAAAACTTTCATGACATATTATGCGTGTGTATATAACAGAAATACATTTCGGCTAAAACGGAATCCGAAGTGTCACTTTTCTCAAAACCATTGCTTTTTGAAACGTTGTGATCACGAAAATTTTTATGAACATATATTTTGTATGTAGATAATCTGAATTTGGTACATATGCAGACTTCATTATACTAAGGTGTACTAAGTTCGTCATTCCATTTGCAACACCGAGAAGGAGTCCTTGCCCATCCTACAAAGTATATATATTCTTGATCAGCACCAAAAACTTAATTGATCTAGACATGTCACAGTCATAAATTTTAGGAGAACGAGCTGAAATTTTGTGGAAATATGTCTAGTATGTCGACGTAGGTTCCTCCTTGAAATTTGGTAATTCGATGTACTAACAAGTAAAAATTTTATAGTCGGTCAAGCCCAACCATTTAATACCCCACACCACTTAGCTCCTTAAATTATACTACAATTAGTTGAGTTATATCTATATACAGTTATTTCGTGTAAAAATAATTATTGTATATGGAAAGAGGTTCTAAAAATAGTCCGATCTGTACCAAATTTGGCACAGCTAAATATTAAGCCAATTAACTATTCTTTATCCATTTTTGTCAAAAAATATTTTTTGCTAAAGAAAGACTTCCATTATGTACGGGGAGGAGTTTTAAAAATATTCCAATACGGTCCTTTCCATTAGATTCCTCTCTGAATTAAAATATGTCCTTGTACTAAATATCATCGAAATATCTCGAAAAATACGACCTGTACGCAAACTTACATGGACAGACAGACGGGTGTGGTTAATTAAAGATATTGATTCTAGAAAAGTGAAATATATATTTTACCGATTATAAAACCACCTCCACAATTGTGTAGCTGTTCTGTTTGCAACGTCTCTACATACATTTTCTTAGTCACATTCTAAATCTAAGTGAGTGTGACTCCTAATTCAGATAACAATTACAAATATACGCTTTTATAACCTTAACAAATTTAACCATATCTGCAGTGTGTTTCAAGAATCAAAAATTTTTTCATTTGAAATTTTCCCATTAATGTTAATCAGTATTTTTTATTGATTAAAAATGTTAAATTTTACATAATATATTGAATTAGATAATGAAATACTAGTACAAACACACAAACATTTGTATATAAAACGCAAGTTGCGTAAATTCAAAAGTTAGACCTTTTAATAAGCATTAGAGTTCAATCAAGTTAAAATCTGCCGCAAAAGTGGTTAAAAGAAGTCGCTTCCTATTATTCAAAATTGACTAGTAGCTCAGCTGCTCAGTATGGCTCAACTACTACTTTTTCGCGTTTTACGGACCTTTCGGTTCGTGTAAGTTGTGTAATTTTCGTATATATGGGTACGTGAAATGTGTGCAAAAGACTTATTTATCACATACGTATATTAGTTATTACATCCATTGCAGTTATTTGTAATATAAAATTCCTTTACATATATGTAATAGATCTACACGGAAATCGAAGCAAGTCCTATTGCTTGTATTGGCACTGTTGAACTATGAAATCTGTTCGTTCTTTCGATTTAGGCAAAAATCTTCTCGAAGCACGTATGACAATAGGGTTTGTCATTTTGTTCTTTGAACGTACCCTTATTTAACTGTTTAAGGCAAAAGGCGCAAACGAAATGCTCAGGGTGAAACTTTTTGAACATGGCGGTAATGCAGCGTCCGGTAATAGGTTTTGAGCAGCCGGCACATAATGAACCGCGTTTGGCATGATAATGAGTCTCACAATAGGGCAAACCCTCGTGATCGAAAAATGATCCGCCTTGGAACGGCTGTCGACAATCCTGCAACATAAGCAATACATACATACATGAACAAATGCACGCAAATAAAAATACATAAATTTTATTATATAGGCGTTCCTATTTACTATTGGAGAGAGCATTTGCTGCTATTAGTGATCTCTCATGATGTGCCTTAAAAAGTTCAAAATTTAAAAGCGGCTATTAACTCTACAACACAACTGCGTGTTCTATTCAGGAACCGAAAATAACGATCAAAAAATTCACAAATCAAAAATGTCCTAAGGCAAGAACAACGATTACATTTATGTAGAAAATTTATTTATACAATAACGCTTAAGACTTTGCATGTATATAAGGTCGTAAGGGAATTTGTACATTTTACACTTATAAGCGGGCTTTGGATACAATCAGCATAAAGTTGGCCTTTTGTACCAAAGTTTAAACCGATCGCATACATGTGTTGACGAACGCACATGAACATTCGCACATGCCACAGTCATTAAGTCCGTACGCCTATCCTAATTAAACCAATTTCCAAATGTCTTAAAAGTAATGAATATGTTAGTATTACATTTGAAAATCTTCTACTACATAGTGTTTTTAAGTGTACCCTCCGTGGCAATTACTATAAAATAACTAATGTTTAGATTAGAGCCACAACAAATTCAAACAAACCGTTTCTAAATGTTTTCCGTAAGAGTAGCACGGAGAAGACTTCAACTGGAGAGTAAATTGGGAACAGTTAATTGAATGGAACAACGCAATAAAGAATAATATTAAAAAGTTATAGAGTGGAAAAATTATAAAATACGACTTTTAACGACAAACAAAAAACGCATACTCCTTGCGGATCTGTCTATAGACACCCCCATATATAGTAGGTATGCTTTATACGTATTTATATATATATTGATAATTTCGAAATCAAACGTGTTATGCACAGCCGTGACCATATGACCATAAAATACTTGGTGGTGAATGCTCAAGAGCGTAGTCGTCAAAAACACCGAGGTCACCGAAACAAAACACATTGGGCGTATTCATGACCTTCGGTAAGCCTTGAGCAGACGGATGCACAAAATAGACTCCATAGGAGCTATTCTTTGTTTTTCTATGAATAATGTGTGTCATATTCTTGTTTTTCTTTCTTTTTATTATATATTATATATATACTTATATATTTGTTTTATTGTCGTTTTGTTTTTATTACATATAATAGATAAGGATATAATCGAAATATAAGAAAACAATATATTTTTTGAACTCTTAGCCTAGGCCGACAGAGCATGTATGTAATACCTTCCGAGATAACTACAAGAAGACAGGCTCAATAACAAAACAAGATAGATAAGCAAGGTGCGAGGGTCAAATGGTCATAAAACGTTTTTCTTTTCTTTTTTTTAACTTTCCATACAAAGGGTACAGTTTCTAATATGATTCAAAAATTTGTGGTATAATTTGAAAAATATTTTTATGTGTACGTGTGTGTTGATGTTTAATTGTATGCCAACCGAGTTATAGTGATACCGAATAGGTTTAACAATAATCGACCTATACATCCTTCCTAACAGACCCTTCTAGCGCATACATACAAAGGAAATTTAATCTTTAGACTTATTCCTCTTCGTCCACACCAACACATGATGGACAAACCGGCTTGCCTTCCATAGCATAGAACGATTTACCTCTAACAGGTTTCTTGCAATCCTAGAATAGTAACATTAAATATCCCCGCCGCAACTATTACTTGCATTATTCAAAAATACACGACTACTTACTCGACAAACGAAACAATCGGGATGCCATTGAGAATTCAAGGCCGATATGTAGTTTTCCATAATGGCACGATTGCAGCCGTGACATTTCGGAGCAAACATTTCAAAGTAATCGGTCCGGCAATACGGTTTACCATCGCGCTCATGAAAGCCGTCCTCGCCAAACTGCTGGCCGCACTGAGCACAGAAGAAATGTTCAGTATGCCATGTTTTGTCCAAAGCAGTGACGCATTTCTATTTAAAGAAACCATAAAGAAGAAAGTGTAGTTACTCTGAGACAACTCAACAAGTAAAGAGTTCACGTACATCCAAAATGGCACCGTTGCAGTAGGCACATCTTGGACTAAACAAATTGTGATAATCGGGTTCACAGTAAGGAAAACCATCACGCTCGAAAAAGTTACGCGTACCCAACTCTTGGTTGCAGTGATTGCACGTAAAGTGTTCAGGATGCCATGTCTTTCCAAGAGCGGTAATCACTTGGCCCACTATAGGCTTTTCACAGGCGTTGCAGCAACCTTTTTGCACAGTATTGACTCCTTGACGATTCATATTGGCCTGAAGACTGCCCAGCATAGAATCCAACTGATCTGGTTGATTTTCTTCTACTAACGGAGACGAGCTGCTAGTGGTGATCGTCTCAGTAATGGTTTGTGTTAGGTGAGAAGTGCCCTTGTTCGGTTTGGCGTAATCAGTTATAGTCTGATGATAGTGATTTATATCGTTATTCACCTAAAACAATTGAAAAAAACGTATTGAATAAAAATTATGATTAAAAATTCGATTTCTCTTCTGCCTCTAATGCATTTGTTCTAAATACTAAAACATGTGCGTTGTCGTTGGTCAATATAATCCAAACGAATTTCATCTTGGATATATTTTGCATTTACCAATTTAAAAAATCCAATCTTCACGTTGAATGATCCGTTGTTTTTGATGAGATTTTCTCGACTGAAAATAATTTTATATCTGTTGATCGTAAGAAGTTCACGTTTTCTGCTTGTTGTCTGTTCCGCATATAGAAATGGCCTCAACGCACGTCACCATCTGCCTTTCGCATAAACAATATTCAATTTTTAGTTTCATATAAAAATTTTTGGTTCTCCTACATGAGATCTGTGTGCGGTTTGCACACGACTTTTTCATATGCATGTTAGCCAGAATGAATTGGAAACGTCAAGAGCTCACACACATGCATAGAGTACGAATTGTTCGTCCTGCAACTGCCTCCCCCTTTTCCCATTACAGTCATTGCCAGATATATAAAATGCCCAAAAACCATTCACTGGCCATATATTATACTTTATTATTTGTATACTTTTATTTTTTTATGGATTTATTGTAAAATGAACACACAACAGCACGCATACATTTCGTAGATAAGGGGGTATAAATAAGATGGCCAATGGCTCTGATCGGAGCTGTTTACACCATTCACATTAAATGGGGGGTATACTAAGTTTGTTATTTCATTTGCAGCACCCAAAATCGGGCGGCAGAGTCCCTACAAATATTCTTGATCAGCACTACAAAACTGAATCGATCTGAAGGATGTGGAAATTAATTAATTTTTTTTGAGCTATTTTGATGACATTTGGTACAAGGGCCTGTTTTTTGCCAAAGGGGAAGTCTATTGAAAAAGGACTGAGTTAGACCCCCTTCCCATATACCGCCTTATTATAAACACAAGTCTCTATATGGCAAAAATTCCCAATTTCTAATATTTATTAACAAAATTTGATTATTGATTGATATTAACTGTAATTTTTAAAATGTTTTAATAAATGTTGACATACTCGTATATCAGTTCCTTAGCATTAAATGTAAATTTTGGACGGGATTGGACCATTTTTAGAACGTCCCTATTTTTCAAGGGGTGACTGCTATGATAGTGAGTCTCGTCTTTACTGATACAACTAAAAAAATTATGGTATAAATTTGTGAAGTGAGGGGTGTAGGGTATTAAATGACCGAGTTTAGCCGACTATAACATTTTCATAATTCCTGATACTACATATTAGCATATATTCTCTGTGACTCATACACATGCCCCCACTTCTGCATTAAACAACAACAAGGAACAAGTGGTTTGCACTGATAAAAAATAGGCAGATGTTGAAGTCAGAACGTAAAAGTTTACAGTACTTTACATATTTAGCATACATAAAATTCTTTCCACTTATATATGTACATCTCACAAATGGGTCAGGTTGTTTGCTTTTCTACATAAATGGCAAAATTAGGTCCAAATAGTCTTCTCTATGTATGTAAATGGGATAAAAATTCATTATAGAGAAGTATAAAAATAATAAAACAAACTGTGAGAAAATGTAAAATAAATAGACCGTCCAAGAGAGAGAGTGTTAAAAATAGATCAAAATAGTACAAGAATTGTTTATATATGATGCGATATGACCAGTCAGATGGTAACATATAAACATTTACAATAGATTTTGCTATTGATGCTGATCAGGCCAATGATGATAATGACCACCACTTATAACTTGATAATGCTAGTCGTGTGCAATACTGTTCATATTTATTGTATTTCTGTATTTGTGCGTTGCTTATTTTCGATTTGTTGCTTTTGGCATTTTTTATGCAATGATATTCATTAACAAGTAGCTTCCATGAGTGGTGGAAACGCTTTGATTTGTATCATCTGCTTTTATGTGCCTTTTAATATTTTTTCAAATTGGCAAATGTACCTATGCCTGGGTATGCCTTGTTTGTTTAATACTAATACACACAAACAAAATAAGACTGTCTTTTCTAAATATTAGTAGGGGATATTCAATTCATCGCAACATTTGTAACACTCAGATATCCGAATCAGACGCATTATAGAATACGTTCTTGATCGTTCTTGATCTTCATGTAATATATTTAGCTTATTCCAAATATGTTGGATATCTTCCGCATTTATATAATATTTGGATACTTTTGGACATGACTACTGACTTCCGCATTGTATTTAAACTCAAATAGTTCAACCGCCAACCACTCTGTTAAGACTTTCGTAACTCAGAATATGCTTACTCCACAGAGTATGCTGTGTATGCATCAAATTCTAAATCGATTTAGTCATGTCAGTCTGTCCTTCTGTGTGTCTGCCTGTGGTAAACATTCTCGTGCCTGCAAAAATTAGCACATAAGCTGAAAAGGACAAGATCAGAAATAACAGAATACTGGAAAAACATATGGTCCACCACCAGTAAAACACAACAACAATGGAGTATGGATCGAAGAAGAAAGAACAAAATACAACAGTATGCCTACGCAAGAAGAGTATAAAGTCACAATTAACGAAGTAAAGGAAGCTGTAAAAAATACCCACAATTGGAAAGCACCAGGAACCGACAAAATAGCAAACTTCTGGTACAAAGCCTTTTCTGCCACTCACCAAAAACTAACGGACCTAATAAACCAACTCATAGAGCAACCTGAAAAAACACCTAGGTTCTTGACGGAAGGAATAACATATATCAAGCCAAAAAATAATCAGACAAACAACCCAGCTAACTATCGTCCTATAGCATGCCTACAAACCTTATACAAAATTATAACATCAGTAATATGCAAAAAAATATATGACCACCTAACCGCATACAATATCCTTACTAATGAACAAAAAGGCTGCAAAGAACAGCTAATTATTGATGAGGTGGTTACGCAACAAGCATACAAGGAAACACGAAATCTTCATACATGCTACATAGATTATAAAAAAGCGTTCGATAGTGTACCACACTCGTGGCTAATTGAAACGATGAAAATATACACAATCCATCCGAAAATAATCAAATATATACGTTCAAACATGACTCAATGGACAACGAAAATTTACTTAAATACCAATACAGGACCCATACAAACGGATCCAATAAACATCAGAAGAGGCATATTCCAAGGCGATTCACTAAGTGCCCTATGGCTTTGCATGGCTTTAAACCCACTATCAAACATGCTAAACAAAACATCATACGGATTCAAAATAAAACATAATAAAAATACACTACATAAAATAAACCACCTCTTGTATATGGACGACATAAAGCTCTACGCGCCTACCAAAGAAGAGCTAAATAGACTAATGAAAATAACGTCGTAGTTTAGCACAGATATAAAAATGGAGTTCGGAACCAGCAAATGCAAAACACAACATGTGACAATTGGAGAAAATGCACTGGATGGCATGGAAGAAAACGAAACATACAAATACCTGAGATTCCACCAAAGCATAAAATTTGATCACACTAAGATCAAAATAGAGCAACAAACTCAATATATGAAAAGACTTAGAAATATTTCAAAATCGTATCTAAACTCCCGAAACATGTTCAAAGCAATTAACACCTATACTATACCCATACTCACGTACTCTACAAACAATCCCCGATAAGCTACTAATCTGGACTCGAAAAGAGCTCCATAGTAAGCACCCAAAAAGTGTCAAAGAACACCAAGTTGACAAGCAAAAAACATACACGTGGCTAAAGAAGGGGTATTTGCAGCCTGAAACAGAAGGTTTTTTAATCGCTATTTAAGATTACGTAATAAATACAAGAAACTGTAGGAAAAATATCATCAAAGATCCAAACACAACTGAGGATAGATGTCGTAAATGTCGTACAACGGCTGAAACAGTCGACCACATAGTATCCGGATGTCCACTACTTGCAGGAACCCAATATACCGAAAGACATAACCAAGCTACAAAAATACTACATCAAGCAATAATTAATACATACAACATAAAACAAAATGATGTGCCATACCATAAATATGTGCCACAACCAGTGGTTGAAAACGATACATACAAAATATATTGGGACAGAACTATATTAACTGACACAACAATCTCATATAACAGACCAGATATAACAATAATCAACAAAATAAGCAAAACAACATACATTATATATTTCAGTGTACCCAACGACAACAACATACACAAGAAATATATTGAAAAGCTAACAAAATATGAAGAACTGGCAATAGAAATAAAACGAAGATGGAAACAAGAAAGAGTCGTAATCATACCATTAATAATATCCGCCACAGGAATTATCCATAAGGACTTCACAGCAGGGCTCAAAATGATAAACATAGAAGAAAAGCTACACCACCCCATGCAGAAAGCCCTCATATTAAAAACCTATAACATAGTCCGAAGATTTCTAAATCTATAACAAAACACCTGGATAAGTGCAATACTAGCCTAATTAAAGACCGTTGTTGACTTGCAGCTGGCTGCCGTCAGCTACGAAAAAAAGGCCCCACGCCGAGCAACAGGGAGATCAAAAGAAAAAAAAGAAAATAATAATAATAATAATGTTAATAAGGCTGTAATTTCTTGGCACAACTGCTGACCATAGCCACGGGTTAAATGGCTACTCAAACAAAAATATATGGTGAAGTGTTTACTAGGAATGATTATAGAATGCGATTGCCCGAGGAGGGAGCCCCTACTGGACATCCTGGGCGGCTTCAACCCGAAACACAGTCGACAGAACAAAGGAACCAAATGCAGCCACGCGTTCCACCTGCTACAGATGTTGCACTGGGTCAATATAGAACAATCCTGAGAAATCATGTGCTATCAGCTATGGAAATAGAAAATATTAAAACGCAAGTGGAACTTGAGTAGCAATAGCAATACAACTTGGAATAAAAGTGCCTGATTACGAATCAAGAGAGCGACCTAAAAGAGAAGGGATGCCGACATGGGAGAAACGATTGATGAAACGAATAGAGCAGCTAAGGTGTGATATTGGAAGAGTAGAAGCCTACGTAAATGGCACGAACACCACAAGATTAAAAAACCTGGTAGCGAAAATCATGAAAAAACAGTACGACACTCTTCATATAACGAATTAAACGCAACCGCACGGCAATGCTTAGATACGCTGAAGCAAAAATTGTCAGTTTACACATCAAGACTCAGGCGATATCGAATCTCAAGAAGCAGACGGAAGGATAAGGCACAATATAATAAGTCAGCTAAAATGTTTTATAGAAGCCTTGGGAATAAAAATACAGCAACATACAACAATAAATATCCCTCTAAAAATGCAATAGAAATGTTCTGGAACCAACAACTTGCAACACCTGTTGGCTACAATGATAACGCAGATTGGCTGGAGGAAGAAAGAAGACGGCAAGAAACTACTCCTAACATGATTTATAGGGCATTTTCGAAGGAAGAAGTGATAAACATACTCCGGAAAACAAGCAACTGGAAATCGCCGGGGCCAGATAAAATCCAAAATTTCTGGTGGAATTGAAAATCCCAACACACTGCCTGATGTAATTACGAAAGGTATAACATATTTAATACCGAAAGACTTTAATAACACAGAAGATCCATCGAAATATAGACCAATTACTTGTCTATCCACCTTATACATTAATTATTACATCTTGTGTTGCATTAAGAATCAACGAACATTGCAATAATAATGAAATTATAACCGATCAACAGAAAGGATGTAAAGAACAACTTGTTATAAATTCTGTAGTTTGCGATCAAGCCTACAAAAAGTACAGAAATTTGTCAGCCGCCTATATAGATTACAGCAAAGCATTTGATTCAGTACCACATGCATGGTTAAGGAAAGTACTGCAACTGTATAAGATAGACATAAAAATTATCAAATTCATGGAGTATGTGATGGAGACCGGGCGAACTACGTTATCATTGAAAACAAATACAGAATACATTACTACAAATGAGATACGAATTAAAAGAGGCATTTTCCAAGGTGACTTATTAAGCCCCACATGGTTTGTGCTTAGCTTGAATCCCTTGTCAAACCTACTAAACGATAGTCCATACGGCTTTGCCATCAGAAAAGGTAGTGAAAAGCTAGCAGTGATTATTCTAGACTGTTATTCATGGACGATATAAAATTATGCGCTGCTATGATTGCTGCTATAATGATTTAGCGGGGCTACTAATCATGGTTGAAAAGTTTTCTGCTGATATTAATATGGAGTTCGGCATCAACAAGTACAAAACACTGAACATAATTAGAGGTAAACTCGTAGAAGCACCGCACGAATTCCAAGATGGGTGAATAATACAAGCGATGGCAACAAAAGATACATATAAGTACCGAACATCCGAATTGAACACAACATTATACAACAGGAACTTAAGCAGGAATATCGTAAGCGAGTAAACAATATCCTCAAATCACAGCTAAATGCCAAAAACACCCCCGTGCTATAAATGGCTATGCAGTACCAGTGCTGGGATACTCTTTCGGTATAGTTAGGTGGTCAGACACTGACATGGAAAACCTGCAAAGACATACCAGAGTAATGTTGACAAAACATCGAAAACATCACACGAAATCAGCAGTAGAACGTATGACACTACCTAGGAAAATGGGAGGCAGGGGGTTCATTAATGTTAACATTAATAATTAATTTGAGGAAAAAACAAATGATAGCGCTTACAGAATTCTTCCACCGCAAGGTAGAAACATCTCAACTACATCGAGCGATTTGCGCTGCAAACGGCACTAACGTTTTATGCCTGGATACTACAGTTAACAACTTAGTGGTAACGACAAACGAAGAAGAAATAAATAGATGGAAGAGCAAACCGCTTCACGGACGACATCCAAGCGAATACAGTCAAGACTATGTGGACACAACAGCTACATACTACTGGTTGGATGCAGGACAATTATACGGAGGGGTTCATGTTAGCCATTCAAGACCAAGTAATTGCAACCCGCAATTACTACGTGGAAAGTGTTCCTCATTGACAGCGATACCTAATAATAATAATATGCAAAGCAAACACCACGAAAAAATTACGAAATATACCACGCTTGCTAACGATATAAAAAATAAGTGGGGTGTGTCATGTGTACGTATCCTTCCCATCATTATATCAAGCACTGGGCTAATCCCTAAAAGTATACACAGCTGTCTCAGAGAACTAGAACTCTCCAGAACTCTATGGCGGGATATGCAGAAAGCGGTAATAATATCAACCACAAGGATAGTTCGAAGATTTATGGGTGAAACTCATAGCGAGTATTAAATATATTTTTTATAAATATTTATATATGTATTGTAAAATTTTATTTTACTTTTCTTTGCGCTGTAATTTTTAATAATTTGTGCAAAAAAAAGTTAAAAACAACCACTAAAGTGAGTTTAAAAAATAAAAAATAATAATAATAATAATTTACTTGAAAAACAAATCTTAAATACCCTCCACCACCACAACGGTGGGCGTGGCAAATATATATATATATATTGCGCCCTTTAATAGTGTATGCTTTACGCATCAGCTTGTAAGTCTACTTTTACGTTGAATATGGTTTTTTATAAATTGTGGGCGTGTCTATTTTCCGACCACGCCCATTTTGGGCACGTGAGTCAATTAGATAACTATGTATAAGCGTACCAAATTTCAAGTTCATAGGTCATCTTTTGTGGCAGATATATAGATTTATATCGATTGTGGGCGTGTCTGTTATTCGACCACGCCCATTTTTTGCTTTCACATAGATGGGATAACTATGTATACGCGTACCAAATTTCAAGTTCATAAGTCAACTTTTGTGGCAGATATAAAGATTTTTATTAATTGTGGGCGTGTCTGTAATCCGAATACGCCCATTTTTGGCACATCGATGAAACTAATATTCATAGATGTACATACCAAATTTCAAGTTTGTAGCTCATATTTTGTAGTAGATAAATAGATTTTTGTCGATTGTGGGCGTGGCTTTTGACCGATTTTGCCCATTTTAAATAGCGATCTGCGTGCAAAGACTAAAAGTGCCTGTACAAAATTTCAGCTCAATATCTCAAAATTTACGCCCGTAACAGTGCCAACAACAGACGGACACACGGACATACATGTCTAAATCGACTCAGTTTTTGACGCTGATCAAGAATATATATACTTTGTAGTGTCTCTGACGCCTCCTTCTGGGTGTTGCAAACGGGAGAACAAACTTAGTATACCCTCATCACTGAGGTGGAGGGTACAACAAGTAAGAAAACTAAATTTGGCTTAGGCCAAATCTTAAGTACCCTTCATATCCACGGTGGGCATGGCAGATATATATATACATATTGCGTTCTCTAATAGTGTATATATGTATTACGTTTTAGCATGGCAAGTGTAGTTTTATAGTGAACATGGTTTTTTGTAAATCGTGGTCGTGTTTGTTATCCGACCATGTCCATTTTTGGTACATCGATGGAGTAACTATGAATATGCATAGCAAATTTCAAGTTCAGGACAGATATATAGATTTTTGTAGATTGTGGGCGTGACTTTTGACCGATTTTGCTCATTTTAAATAGGGATTGGGTGCAAAAACTAAAAATGCCTGAACTAAATTTCGGCTCAATATCTCAAAAATTACGACCATGAGAATGCCAACAATAGACGGACGTATGTCTAAATCGATCAATCGGTATATACTCAGACAGTTGCACAATGCACTCCAAAATCCATGAAACGCCTACAATGCTAAAAAACACAATATTTTGCTTTTGCAGCCCCCCGCTCCTTCCGGCACTAGTAACTTGGTATTGAATATATATACATACATATATATATATACAATGCAAAGTAAGATATCGTACCTTTTTCACACATTTTGGAAATTCATACAAAACGCGCCCACTTATAATGTATGTACATACCATAGGCATACGCAGTGGTGGTTTATTTCGAATATTTGACGGGGATGACTTTGTAAAGAACCTGATTTGTTTCTAATAGTTCCTTAATTGTGAATAAGACACGCTCTGGGAAAAGGGCGTACCTTCTTCATAAATATGATTATTAGATATTTTATTATATGTTCGTAGAGCACCCCTTCTCGTATAAAATGATCTTGTGAAATTGAGTTGAGATAGGCGTGTCTGTCCACGAGGTTTGCTTATTAGAAGCTTTTGGAAAAGTCGACTCATTAAAACTTACCTTGAAATCAGACAAAGAAGCCATCAAGTCGTCCAGTTCTTTTGTAGCAGAAGACGCATATGATGGATTAGTTGCATTATTTAGCGTGTAAGTATCCTTTGCTATAACATCATCTTTGTTTACGGGTCGAACTACAATAAAATTTTATCAGAATTATAAGTTTCAAAATTATTAAAATTACGAAAAGCACAACTTACCGGTACCATCAGGTGTTGTAACATTTTCAGTTTTCGTCTCACGTACAGTGATAGTAATATGTCGACCAGGTGTTGGGGACTTTCCACGTACACTAAATAAGAAGAGGAACATACTTGTTAACTGGGTCTGTGGTCTATGTATAATTATATATGAGTTAAATTTACAAACGAAACGTCAAATTTAGAAGATATTCTTCACTAAAATAAAAATAATGCTGTATTTGAGGAAGATTTCCTGTGCTAAGGGTCAATGTTCGTAACATTTTTAAATCTCAATTAAAGGTATGTATGGTAGATAAATTATATAAATATTGTTGCCCGTGCTTAGGTGTAATAAAAAACTAAATTCGGCTTAGGCCTCTCCCTTCACATCAACGTACAAACGGTGGGCGTCGCAGTTATACGCCCGCTAAGAGCGCATGTATTACATATGAGCTCCCAAGTTGGCTTTTAAGCAGAATATGTTTTTTTGTTAATGACGTGCGTTATTTATAGATTTATTATCTGTTGTGTTAAATAGATTTTTGTTGCTTGTGGGCGTGGCTCTTAACTGATTTTTCCCATTTAAAATAGTGATCTGCGTGTAGAAACTAAGTCTCTGCACAAAATTTCAGCTCAATATCTTAATATCTCAAAATTTAAGATCGTGAGAATGCCAACAACAGACAAATACACGGACGCATGGACATAGGTCAACTCAGTTTTTGATGCTGATCAAGAATATATATACTTTATAGTGTCTCTGACGCCTCCTTCTGGATGTTGCAAATGGAATGACAAACTTATTATACACATATCTTATGTGGAGGGTATAAAAATATTTTCTACATTGAAAATTGAAGTTGATTTCATTCTTACCCATTGGGAATAGCATAAAGCGATGCATTATCCATTTCGTTTAATAAACTATCTACCGTAGGCCTGTCCTCCACTGAGGAGTAGCTATTATACGTATTGTATTTGGACGATTGTTGACTGTTACTGCCACTTGGACCGATGTCTGAAATTTAAAAGACGGCTTTTAATGCAGGCAATATAATACTATGCACATTCTATAACGACTTTACATACCTTTCCTACCAAAGCTACTGCCATTATATCTTGCGCTGCTTAAATCCTGTAGCAACGAATCTAATTCGGATAAATTATTCGCGGTATTCGACGAATGGTATGAACCTTTGTTGTTAGGAGATTGTCGCGTTAATCCTCCTTGATTATGAAAAGAATTAGGTGGTAAAGTGTAATTGACTACATTATTAATGTCACCCGGGGGTGATACTATGGATCGTGTCTCTGTGAAGTGTTCTTCATAACCAGGCTGAAAGAATAACGATTTATAGTATTAATCATCCATATTAAGAGACTGCATTGTTAAGTTAACACACCTGCTGAGTTGTAGGAGCACCCCGTAGGCTGCCATAACCGGAAGAATCTATATAATTGTGTTGATGAACACTTGTGGGTACATGACATTGTTGTTGAATTAGCGTACTGGAGGGACCAAATTGCGTGTGGTGACCACCTCCAGGTACACTGTTTTGTAAATCGGCAAGTAAGGCGTCTAGAGAATTTAAATAAAAATATTTTTTACTTGTGAAATGCATATATACTTGGAATGCTTTCTCTTTTCAGGTCGTCACTAATAACATAATAAATAAATGTACATGGGATTTGGAAAGTTGTGAACTCTCTTGAGAGAGGCACCTCTCCAGAACAATTATCTCTAATTCCTTTAATGCTTAATTTTATTAAAATAATGGTTCTTTTATTATAAAATATTTCTTCAGTTAGTCAGATAATATGGGGGTACGCTAAGTTGGTTGTTGTTGGCATTCTCACGGTCGTAAATTTTCTTCTTCTTTCTTCCAATTCTTTTCGAATTAGTCATAAGTTATAAAAGATGTATTGACATATATAGTCATTAGAGAGCTTTGATGCCCAGATGGTGGGTATTCAAGAGTTGACCTCAGTCAAGCTGTATTTGGCTTACTTGTTTTTATTGAAATTTTATCATAGACGCAGCTAACTAAGTTGACAACTACATGTGCCACAAAACTTGGATCCAATTGTCCTGTAAATCCGCAACATTATGTTGAGTAATCGATCTTCTTCATTATATAAAAACAACTAGAAAAACTGTCCACTGTTTATTAGAGAGAAGTCGCCCATTTTTGATTCGCGAATAGATAGGCTAATCATAAATGTGTGTTCGAAATTTCAATTTCATCACTTAATTTTTCTGCTAATAGGTAGATTTTTGTTGATTGTGGGAGCGACTGACCATTTCATTTGGTCCATTTTATTTCCCTTAATTACGTTTTTTTCATCTTGTTCTTCTTAAATATCTTCTATGCATATCATACACATGTATATATTGCATATATGTAGATTGAAGAATAAAAGATCACAATGTTCAAAAACTCGCCTACCAAACCATATGCCATATATTCACCTTAAGCCGAAGAGGTTAAAATTGCAAAACTTCGTACTTCTTTCCTTAGTACACATAACACAATAACTGTACTATAACCCAACATACAATTCTGCCTAGTGCCGCAGCAAAACCACTTACCCAGTCGCCTTTCGAAATCGCCCACTCTAAAAGATTCATTTGCTACTTGACTGTGCAATGATTGTGATAAAATTTTCGAAGACATTTCGTATTTTGCTTTTTCTTTTATTTCCGATTTTTTTTATGTTACGTTCACTAAGAACTCTAGACACAATTGTTATTTCCTCCTATTCAATTGGAAATTACGTATATAAGTATATTATCTCTGTAACATTTTGACACGTCTCTACTACAACACTCGGAGTTGTTAACTAATCGAAAAACACAACATACTTGAATGAAATTTTATTATTTGAGTTAACAACTTATAGTAAATGAACCCTGAAGAAGAAAATCAAGGTGAGCAACTCTTAAAGACGGAATCTACGCGAACGCTAACAAATTTCATTAAATTGGAGTCAATTCATGTTGGTACACATTCACGCGTTCACCTTTCAGAAAAGAAATAGAAAAAAACTAAATTTCAACTAGACTTGAATACTCTCCCTTTTAAACGTACTGTTATGTCCTCCTTTAAGGATTAGTAAAGTTTATGTTACACACGAACGCCAAAGTAGAATCCTGCAATAACGAGGGTTTCATGTAAATTGTAAGCGATTGTGTCTATTATTTGATTACGCCCATTTTCAGCAAGGAAAATTTAAATACGTAGCCCAATTTTTGTGGCTATAAGAGATTATTGTCAAAAGTCGGTGGGCTCCATATTCAACTAGAAAACTCATTTTACTTAAGCAGGCAGTTAAGCATAAAAATATCCGTACCAAATTCCAAGGCAATATACCAGTTTGTGAGCATTTCCAAAACACGGACACACATACGCTCATGTATAGATCAACTCATCAATTCATGAAAGACTTCCCCTGGTAGTTGTAAATGGAATGACAAACCCTGTATACCCCTTCACTGAACAAGGTATATGTGAACAACGTGTTACACTCTCGAATGACGTCATTATGAAAAGCGAAAATAAATTATTGCTGTGTTAATAAATTAAACAAGTTTCTCATGACGTCACCGCTATCATCGATACATTACGGTAAGAGACTGATCTTGATAAAGGCCAACAGATGAATACAATAACACAGAGTGAGCTGCATGTCGAACACCCAGTGTCTACAAAAACGCATTAATTTGTTATTCACGTGTACGTATATAGCGCGTAAACTTTACGTGTGCGAAAAAAATTCGTTTTAAGGTTGTGTGATGTTTTTTTCGAGAAGGTTTGCTGCTTCTCTATATCGTTATTTATTTGTTTATTATGAAAGTTAATTTGTAGAAGTATTTATACAAATACGTGTTGAAAGGATACCACAAGCTAATCAAGAACTAATTGTACGTAAATGAAATGAAGAAGAGGCCATTCTAGCCAACACAATATCCTCATAGACAGAATATAAACCATGGAGGCACAGTTCCGCTGTTTTGGCTAAACGAAAAACACTTTTCTATATAATTACGAACAAACGAGCTGTATAGTAAGCGTAACGCTATTGTTTAATGGGAGTCATGTATCATGTTTGTAACACCTAAGCACAACACAAAATCTGAATCTATTTAACCATGTCTGTCTATATATCCATGTACTTTTGTACACAAGCTACAGGTCGCATTTTTGGGCATATTTTGACAAAATTTGGCATAAGTCAAGTGTTAGCCCATGAGGAACTCTATTAACAATGATTGAATCGGATTGAATCGTTTTTGGAATCTCTTCCCATTAGCGAAAATTCGCTATTCTTAATATTTTTGGACAAAATGTCGCAAAAAATAATTAATTGGCTTAATAATGTGTGAACTGGGTCAAATTTTGACCCGATCGTTTCGATTGTATTTTTGTAACGCATTTCTATTATAAGAATATTTCACAAGGATGCCTCAAATTCATGGTGACGTGATATAAATAGCAACCCTTGTATAATAAAGCAACAATGACCATCAGCGGCAACGAGCGCCGGTGCTCAACTTAGGTCTATTTCTAATTATGACTGCTTTTGATTGTAATACCACTTTAAAATTTTTCGAATGTCCTTCTTAAAAATTGCAATAAAACTAATTGAATTTGTGCGCGACAATCCTGACATGTTTAAAGTAACAAAGGTCCAATATGTTGCTTAGGGAACTTTACTACATTCCTCCAAAAATTATGAATATTAATTAAAGCCACTAACACATGCATATTCGGAACATTTCACTGTTAATATTTTTATTTTTCGATTTTGTTAAAGAAGAAGTTATTAGATTTCACTTAAAAATTGCAAGAACACGCTTTCATAATGAATTTATCTTAATTCCATGAGGGGAGTATCCTATATTTGTCCTAAGCGATGTACAACATTTTTACTTCTTCTTCAGGTGATCTTCCTGTAATTGTACACATACGTTTTGGGTAAACACATATCTTACAATACAGTGGGGCCACAGTATCTACAAAAGGATAACAAACTAATGTTACAGAGATAAGAGATAACAGATTCAATAAAAGTATTTACAAAAGTCTTCGTGCGTATGAAAATCACACAACAATGATCAGTAACTGTTTACACACAGGTACACATATAAAATGATTGTAAAAAAATATTTTTAACTTTCTTTTCTCCGCCCCCGAATATCAATTACATTTTTTTTTAAATTAATTTAAGCAATTTTACCGAGATTAAATAAAGAGAAAACTACTGAAATTTATACGATCTTAACACAATTAATAGCACACTCAATTTACAAGTATAATGGCATCAACGCGCTTTATTCAAATATATATGTAAATAACATTGCAAATTGTCGCTCGCTAATTCTTAAACCGAACTGGTTGAACAGATGCTGGGAATACCACTGATGTATAGATCGCAACAATATTTTTCATTCACTCACAAACTGAATTGAATTGTAGAGAAGAGTTCAGTTTAGTGTACACTGAAGAAAAATTATGAAGGGGGTCAGAAAGAAGGAAGAATAATAGAAGAGGAAAGCGGGAAAAGAAAAACGAAGAAAAGAATAACCTTGATCAGGTCACGAAAAAACCTTTGAAGCCTTCAATCACGACCAATTTCAAATCTTTTTCATTCGAGTATCATCATAATTATGGATGACCAACGACATAACGTAACATTTGTAAAAGTTACGCCATGCTAAGTACATCTGGCTCAATATCTCCATTGATTTTTTCATACGTTAAAGTCGATATCTATATTTGGCTGAGGCCAAATCTTGAATATACTTTGTGGGTTCTCGAACGCCTCCTTCTAGGTGTTGCAAATGTTTTAAGAAAGTTATATATACGCCCATATACATACATTGGTATAGGTATAAAAGACATAAAAGTAACATTACATTTATACAAGTATATTTCAAGTATATTACACTGTTCATATGATCTCCGTCCCGCATGTTCTTCTCTTAATCTTGTATTTTACATTTACTACCCCCTTCATACCACCCACCACTTATTGTATTATGTTATGTTTTGTTTGATTTTCTTAATGAATCATTAGACTCGTGTTAAATTTAGAAAACTCTCCTCACATACATATAAGTACGTATAGAGAACAAAAACAACACATTAACTTGAAAGCGTAAAAGCATTAACCCTCAAGAATATGTACATACAAAACATAAGAGGCGTAAAATGTGTGGCCATCGTTTTCAAAAGAACAGAACAAACAACTCAATTTAAATGCAGATATTCTTAGAGCAGGCAGCACTTTTATATTTACATTAGGCCATTGCGGCTAAAAATTATTCCCAACTGATAATAAAATAGGCATTATGCTAATATATATATCTAAAGTTTTGAAAATGGCATTTTTGGACCCTCCCATAAGATACTTAGCGTGCCAAACCTATAAAAGGAGACCCTTACAAAGTATATATGTTCTTGATCAGCATCAAAATCTGAAGCGATCTAGACATGTCCCTCCCTCTGTCCATCTGTTGTCGACAGATCTCCGGATTTCTCGCGGTCGTAAATTTTGTGACACAGAGATGAAATTTTATAGAGACATGTTCAGTTTGTATATGAGTCGTCCTTGCCAGCAGTCCGGATGTCTGTTGGTATCTATGAGATTTCACACTATCCGGTCGACTACCAAAAAAAAAAAAAAATTTCCAGTTTCTGCAGGTGGGTTGCTATTCAAATTTGGCAAAGTCGGCCAAGTGCCACACGAAGTTTAAATCTGGTTATAAACCTATATATAAGTAGTCCATCCAACGGGAGTCCCACAATTTACATAAAAACTTTTTTGTACAGAATCCGAAGTGGTAGTACATACACCTTACATTCTCTATTAAAGAGCGCAATCAGGTACCTACCTAATTTTCATTTTAAAAGATATTCTAACCAGTTTAATTTAACATGTGAATTCAAATTCCGGCTATTTTTGATCTCGCTTCCGCGTGTGTTTTTATTATGTTGATTTTTATTATTTTTATTTTTTATTTATTTATTTATTTATTAAATCATATGATCAGCGAAGGTCAAGTACAGTCTATCGCGAATATTTAGAAAAATGTTGTACACAGATTGTCTTTTGTTTTCTTTCTGTTTATTTAAAAAACAATTACATATTTATTCTGCGCAAAACGGACAGAACGCCATGCTTGTACGTAAATGTGTAAAATCTTCTGTTAAAGGGAGGGAGAGCGGTACAGTGGGCACACATTAACAAGGTATAGCTATTTTATTTGTAGAAATTTCATTATTTCTTAAAATTTTTTAAAATTCAATTTCATAAAATTAGTACCGTGTATACCACTTACTTCCACAATTTATGTTATAATCATTTGAGCTGAATTAGGAAACACGAGCCATTGTACAACCATCCATCGATCGATCGATTGGTGTAGCCAATTATTAAGCTAATTAACTTTCCTTAATCAAGATTTGATCCTCATCTGATGTGGATGGTATAAAAAACTTATTTGGTTTTTCGTAAATTTCACATACTTTAGCGGTCGCTAAAAGAGGTCGCAACCAGGTGTTGCAAACGGAAGAACCAATCACCAAGGTGGAGTGTATAAAAAATGCATAGAAATAAGAAAATCCTACACAGGCCACGCCTAAGATTTATGTGGAATATACGCTCTTTCATTTCTTTTTGCTTAATAAAATATTAACAATTAAGTGGAGAAATGTGTAAAATTCGTATATATATGAAATAATCTATGTCGAAGTGTGTGTGTATGTGTTATTGAATGATTTTAATTGAGAAATATTTTCATCATCGCAACACACAACCACCCACAAAATGCAGCATCATTGTATTACTGAATGAATTCCGTCACCTATTAATTACAGTAATCGTCGCAGTTATTCAATTGTACATACTGTACATGTGCTGTAATGTTGTGCACATCTCCTACTTTTAAGTAATCAGATATTGTAACTGCTTGGAATATTTATAAAGAGAGAGAGAGATGATTAAAGCATATAATTAACATACATATACACACATGAATTTCTTTAACACTAGATTTACGAACCGAGCCAATTTGACTCATTTAAAATTTAATTTCTATATATATATAAAACTATAATATTAATTTTTAAAAACATACGTTGACTTTTATTGAATTTACGAAATATATGTAAATGTCGATTCCTCTTCCCCACACACCCCTTCATTTCGCATTATCGAATGTGGTATACCTATTTTAGCGGTCGTGAGTCAATTTGACTCATAGAGAGATTTTACAGTTATTCGCATAACTCATAATATTTATTGCTCAAATCCGGCAAAAAAAGAGACTTCTGATTTCAAATCCGAAAGTGATTTAGACTCTATCGATACATCTTCTGATAAAGAAATTTCAGTCGAAAAAGCTGCTGATGGGACTTTATGGAAAACATTGAACGTAGGTAGAAATGTGGGTAGATCACCGGTTTATACTATATTCAAAGATGCCTCTGGTCCAACTGCCTATGCTAAAAGACATATTATGCTTATTTCGGTAACTACCGCTTTCAATTTGATAATTGACGAAAGTAGGATGGTATACATAAAATCATGTACAGAACTTAAAGTTCGTAAAGTTTTGAATAATAAGGAATGGACGGTTACAAAATCACAATTGTGGGCCTTTGTTGCCATTTTATTTGCTAGAGGAGTATATGAGGCAAAAAATTTGAAGTGTTCATATTTGTGGTCAGCGAAGTGGGGTCCGTATTTTTTTGCCCAAACAATGCCTAGAGATACATTTATGGAAATATTACCACAGATAATTTTTTTACAAGCATTTCACTTGCAAAAAAGTTACTTGCAAAGAAAACTACTTTGGTTGGCACTATACGTCCAAACCGAAAAGAATTACCTAAAATTGCTAAAGCTAAGAAAGATAAAATGACACTGTTTTCTACAAAACTTTATAAATCTGAGAATTTTACCCTGAATGTATGTAAAAATTGTTTTAAATGAATTTTTAATAATAAAGCTTTCATTTAAATTAATTTGGAACTATTTTCTTTGCAGAAAAACTTCAATTTTCTCGTATGAGTCAAATTGACTCACTTCAGTAAAAATACATAGGTATATAACAAACATCCGTAAATCTAGTGTTAAGATATATTAATGAAATTTAGGTTAAAATGGATCACTTTTAAGACCCTTTCTCACTTGAAATAAGTCTTTTTATTTGACGGAAGTTCGCAAAGAAAATAGGGAAAAATCGTTAATTGATTGTGCGCAATTTGGACTGGATCGTTTCATTTTTGAAACCCATTTCCACATAACGCTACCTCTTGGAACTAATTGTTGTAAGGTATTAAAGGGTCGGGTATAACATTTTCGTTTTTACTTACTTCTAAGCTAAGCAATTGATATTTAAAATGTTCGAATAAAAAAGAAATATTGAGAACACGCAAAACACAATTATTCCCCTCGCGAACTTTTCTTGTAAAATATTAAGAACTGCAATAAAAAGTGCTTAGAAGTGTCCATAATAAAGGTCCGCACAAACTTTATACTCTGAATCCACGCAAATTAATTAGCTAGTGTACATGTGATCATTTTTATATCCTCCACATAAGATAGGGGTATATTAAGTTTGTCATTCCGTTTGCAATAAGCAGAAGGAGCCGTCAGAGATCTTATTAAATATATATATACTTGATCGGCATCAAAATTTGTCATGTCCATGTGTCCACATCCCCATGGATCTTCTTATAGTGAAACACTCAACTTGTTAACGGCACTCTCAGTTTATGTCTATAGTTTACTTTTTGAAAAAATCAGTTAACAGTCATGCCCACAATGGAAAATAGCTCTTACAGCTATAAAAAATAATCTACAATGTTGCGATTCGCTTTATTTATAACACCTATTTATATACAAATAGCTTGGGATTGGATAACAGGCATTTTCGCGACTTATAAAAAAATTTTCTTAGTGCTGAATTTTGCCCTTAAGGCAAAACGTATCTATGTTATGCTAGCTTATGTTTGTGTCGTCGTAAGGTGGAGAGTATAGAAGATTTGGTCAAAGCCAAATATAGCCTTTTCACTTGTTAAGTATAATTTACTTACATCCCGGTTGTGTTCCTTTTGATAGAATGGTACGATATGGTTGACAAGCACCTGGATCAAATTTACCGTACATAGTCCGATCCATCGTACCGCTATATCATAGAAGCATTTTAAGCATTGTTATACGAGCACGACAAACGTTCAATTGATAATGTAATTTCACTTAGTGAGCAGTTTGTTAATCTGACATTTCATCAGAAGAGTGGTTCCCATTAACCGTTAGTGAATATAAACGAGAACAAATGCGCGCAATGCAAAAATATGTCTAAGCCGTAAAAACAACAATAGTCTTCCTTGTATTTACAGTTAAGTTCACTACTCGTGGAAAGCAGTTTGTTGGCATTTTTATCACTTCACTTATGGCATGATGCTAATATGTTCAATTTTTTTTTTCATTTCCACATTTATTTGACAGATTCTGTTAAGAATACTGCACAGTATACATAAAGGCAATGCATTGCATACCTCTATAATTCATGTGGTATTGTCAGAGTTTGTATAAGAAAGCACAGCACTACGACTAAAAATACAAATTCAAACGATCCGACCATTGCATTGTATAAACTTACAACGAAAGTGATGTATAGATAATAGCGCAATATAAATTAGAAAAATAGTAATGAAACAACAACAACAACTAAACGCGCCAACTGAGCAAATGACACAACGTGTAGAAAGGCAGAAGAAACGTACGTTACTCGTATAAGCGTTATGTTAATGAGACTCATTCGGAGAAATGACGACACGGAAGCAAAAAAGCACTAACTCTTTGAGTGAATAATTTACAGAATAAGTACCAAAAAAACAAATGAAGACAGTTTCGTCGATCAAACCTGACAATGTAAATACTCCACGCTTTCTACACACACTGAACACAATTCAAACCATAAGCATAAGTATAAGTGAACTCAAGTCTTTGCCGTATGAGTTGTAACTCATAAGATGACAAATCGTTGGATGATGAGAGGTTTGAATATATAATCAATCCGGTTCATATTTTGTACAAATAAGTACTTTGTTTAATTTAATAATAGTTTGTTTAAGATATTATAATATACTGTGGGCGGGACATGGACCTGGATTCGCCCTCTAGTAGTGTATATATAACCTATCAACTTTCAGGTAAAATTCCTAGAGTTCTTCTCTTTTTAATTGTAGGCGTATCTAGTATCCCACATACTTTTGGTACAAAGCTGGATGCACTAATTATAAATCTGTGTCCGCATTTCAATTTAATAGGTTATTTTTTATGGCTTATAAATAGATTTAAGGCTTAGATTTTGAAAACTAATCAATCGATTTTACCCCATTTAACTAGAAACCTGTGTAAGGAAATGAAAAGAATGCGCAGAAAATTTCAACTCGATATATTAATTTTTGCGACCGAGAGCGTTTCAACTAACTAAAAAGACACAAATCGGCTAAGATTTTGAAGCTAATCAAGAATATATTTTGTAGTCTCTACCTTCTGCGTTTGCTAACGAAATGACAAGCTTATTATACCTTCACCTTACGTGGAAGGTATAAAAAGTTACAGTACAACAAGTAAAAATATAAATGTGAGCCAAAGCTTTCTGAGGAGTATATGTGTCAATATATTCGTTGTGAGTACAAATTCCTTAAAAAATTGCTCTTTTTAGTTTTTGCTAGATTGCGCGATTGCCGTTCGACCGGGTTTTTATTCAATTTTAATACGAACCAGCATACAGAGACTACCAACACTACTGCCAAATTTGAAATCAATATCCCAGTTCTTGGGACCAGCAGATTGTTTTCCATACACAGACGGACAGACGTAACAGACGTATGTGCACTTGTAAAGTACTTAATATTATAAACTCTTCGGAACAAATTATTACAAACTCTAATGTTGAACCGTTGATGATAGAGTATATCAGGATATGCTTAGAAGAAAAAAACATCAGAGACCTCATAAAGTATTTTTATTCTGGATATTCCGGATCAACATCAAAATCGATTTAGGAATGTTCGTCCATGTGCCGTGTATTGTGTTTTTGAAACATAAGAATTGAGATATTGAGCTGGAATGGACATTCGTGGCGTGTGCGAGTACATTCGAATTGGCCTATCATTGGCCTTTAAGTTAACATATATACTTTCCTAGGTTATGTACAAAAGTGGAGCGTTCTCACGTAAGGTCTACGCTTTACATACGGAATGAAGTGTATGATACAACAACTCTGTATATTATACGAGATTTTTCTCTCTGTGTGTACAATACTTTACACTTTACACAATTCGAGTTGCCAGAATAAATGCAAACTTTCTGTTGCCGCCATTTTGCTTTCTTCACATTCTGAAACAATTTAATATTGGGATTTCTTATGTTTAATATCCGCTATATATTTTTACGATTTTTTCAATCAAAACTTTATGATATATTTTGGAGCAGAATTTGATATTTAAATAGATTGTAAGGGTATTTCAAATCGAATATTTGCTATAATATATTCTCAGAGTTCCTTAGACTTGCCACATCGTAGAATATTGTAAATTTATTCTGGCTTATGTACTAAAATTACTCAAAAAAACTAAATTTCACGTTAAAACGAGGTTGGTATGGAAATGCGAAATAAAAGTTTTTTTGTGGGGGATCTTCTTGACGTTGCAAAGGAGGATACAAAGTACATTACTCGTGCTTACCGACATAGCTAAACAAATTATAGTGGAATATAAATTTTGTAAATTGTGTAGAATATCACATGAGGGCCTGACCGACTTTAACATTTCCACTTGATTATATTCACTTTTGTTGTTAATTAAAGAGGCAAAAGTGGCACATATCATAAAATTATACACTGCCATCGTATTCATCGACACACGAATACTCGTCGTTTTCAAATACGTAAAAATGAAGCTAACTGTGCGGCGCTTATATCGAAGCTGTAATGAATCATACGAATGGAATTTCTTCAACTTCTTCAACAGAACCAAGAATGCACAAATTACAACTCAAATATAAATTTATGGCTTCAACTTAAACAAGCTACGCAGTTTACACCTGACATTGTTTCATTTAGTCAGAGTTTTATATCCAACTAATGGATTTCATTTAACCATACAGCACTATACACATAAAATAGGCGTCACTAGATGAGTCATTTATTTCATGCTTTTCAAACATATTAGATTTAGATATTTTGATAATGGTTTGGAGCGTGTTTCAAAACAAACGGTTCGTATGAGGAGGGTTTATGTTCATAACGAAATTAAGTAAAGGTAAACAAATTGAATAAAATGAATATGCATTACGGATGATGTAGAGTACACTCATAGTTCATAGCACAAGATTTTTCTTAATTTTTTCGTTTTCACTGAAACAACAGATTTTTTAGTATAAAAACAAGTGAAAATACGATAGTCGGTCAAGCCCGACCATCAAATACCCTACACCACTTGATATATTATTCAATTTAATTTTTTCTTTGATAAATGAAAAGTTTTATTTTTCAATGATCGGTATGATTGAAGGTGGGTGTGGCATTTGTCGTTTAGGAATTACAAACATCCGCACAAAATTAATATACCCTTTTCCACAGGGTGGTGCAGGGTATAACTATGATGATTCATACTTAATGAAACACTCCAAGCATGTGATGCAATTCAATATTCGTGTGATGGTATGTTGCAATACCAAAAATTAATCAGATTTCAACTTCCGGTACCTTAAAACATATCAATGGCTTAGAGTAGGTTTTCGTATATATGTACCTTTACAAAATGAAATTGCTCACTTACCTAAATCTTCCATTTTGTTTCTAATTTCTGAAATACATCCTTAACTTTTAGCCTGAATATCGCCAAAACTTACAAACACGTTAAAAACACACATATAAATATTCACACAAAATTTATTGGATCAGTAAACCAACATAAATAGCGATGCAAATTGTAACATACAATAAAAAAGTACAATGCCGAGCAACTGATAAATGTACTCACTACTATTCCACTTTGTATATCCGTAACATGTCCACGCAACCACTTAACGTAAATAAATGGTGTTTTGCAAAAGACAACACGCTTTAGTCATAATTTCTTTCTTTCAGCTCTTCAAGTAATTAAAGCTTTTAGTGTCAGATAAAACGCGGTATCTATAAAGTGGTTTCGTAACTATGATTTTCTCACTCAACTACGGCAATACAACAATAATTTATTTTTTAATATTAAACTTTAAAATCTACAATATTTTCATTATAAATTTGCCAACAATAAAAACTCACATTACCTATTAATTTATATTATGAATGAAAAGTGTGGAAAAACTGAACTATGTACATATTTTGATTATGTAAAATTAAGTAGACTTTAATAAGCATTAACGTGTAGTACACTTATTATTGTTATATTCCTTTTAATTAACGTTTATGAGGTTTTAGATTTATATTCACACCATTCCCAAGTGTACTTGGATCAAATTTATTTCAAAAGTCATCATTTAAATTTCATATATTCCATTTCACTTTCAAAAATCGGCTATTGTTGAAGTATATATACGATTTTCATTCCCTCCCCATAATATGGGGAGTTCGTCATTCAATTTGCAACATCCAGAGGGGAGTGTCAGAGGCCCAATGAAGTATATGTATTCTTGGTCAGTACCAAAAACCATATTTTAGGACACACGTGCAATTATTCAGTTCAAAAACATTTGTAAAGTGACACTAAAAACCACACGTCATATAAGAAATTAAATTACGCAAAGACCCCAGTTTGTATAAACCTTAAAAAATAATAAAATAAATTTGTGTCCGAAGTCTTGGCTAACCTCTTAGGCACTATTATATAGATATGTGTAGGGTTTGGTTATGTTATTTAATTAATTCTTAATGTCAATTTTCTGTGAATATAAATAATCAGAATTGTCAGATTATTAAAAATATTTTTTTTTGCAGGATCACAGGTTCGCCAATTATAGAAGTTATTTTTTTTATAATAATTCTTTATATTTTTATTATCCAGCAGAATATATAAAATTTTTTACAATCTAACACTTAATTCTGATTTTTTTTATATTCATAGAAAATTGATATCAAGAATTTATTAAATGACATAACCAAACATGTAGATACCCTACACTATGTAACATATAAGGTGGAGTTTAAAATGGCTTATATATAATTTAACAAAGAAATTGAAATTTTCTACCTTCTAATTGATAAACATTAATTTTGAAGCTTTATAACGACATTGGTAACAAAACTTTTTAATATTTAAAAAAATGTGTGAACTTTCGAATAAATACAAATTAAGCTAAAAACTCGCTGTAAAATTTTACATTTGGATTAATTTGAAGTTTTTTCAAGTTCCTTTTTTTTCATTTGTAGTTCCAACTTCAAAATTTCAGTTTTCAGTTCAGCTTGTTGGCGCTCCCATTCGTGTCTTTCCTCGGATCTGCGATCCTCATTTTCCAAATATTTTATTCGGGCATCTATTAACGAAGAAAACGTTTCGCTTTTTTTTCGTTTCTTTTTTATACCATTATATTGGCTCAAATCGTTTTGCTTTTAATGAAAATAGAAATATTATTATTTTCAACCTTTATTTTATTATAGTCTACTCTTTCAAGTAATTACAAACCAAACCACAAAAGAACAAACTTACCACTTTTTTGGCAGCTTCTACAAATACATCCATAACTGTTTCTTCTTCCATTTCCATTTCCGTTTCTTTACCCCCTTTTATTGAAAACACAAGGGGATCATCTAATTCCGTTTGAGTAGGTATTGTCTCCTCCTTGATTGAAAACATTTCCGGTACTAATGTTAAGTATTAATTAGTCTTTTAATTTTTCAAGAAAAATAATTACATACTTACAACTCTCACTATCGCTAAAGTTACTAAATTTCATAGGTGCGAAGCCCATAAGACATGCGACCCTATCCAATATTTCTTCCGACTTTCTTTTGTATGGGCCACCGTTTGAGAGGCGTATTCCTTTATCTTCTATCCAATGTTTTTTAACTTTTTTTTTCATATTGTCATATTTTTCCCGAAGAGCCTTTGGACCCCTCTTGATATCGAATTTCGATTCAAATTCTGTAGTTATGTCAATCCATGCCTTCTTCTTAAAATCAGAAGACGCAGCATCCGTTTTTTTATTTTCTATCACCTTTATTCGCTTTTCCACTAAATCGACAAGGAAGGTTTCTTCCTCAATGGAAAAATTCGATGATCTCGACTTTTTTTCACACATAGACGCCGATTTCTAAGAGTAAACGTGCCTCGGCAATAATATAATATAAAGCCTTTGAAAGGGGTTGTAAACTATTGCTTCTTCTTTTTTCATTTATTAGCAAAACAAAAATAACTAAACAATATGCATGTTAAGTGACGTTAACCTGAGACATTGTACGATGATACAAAGCGGAACGAACTTGAATATGTTTAAATAAATTATGTATAAACAAATAAGAGAGAGAACATTAAATTCAGCTTAGGCCAAATCTTAAATATCCTCCACCTCCACAACAGTGGGCGTGGCAAATATATATATTGCGCCCTCTAATAATGTATGTCATGCGTATCAGCTTGGAAGTCTAATTTTATGGTTAATATGGTTTTATGTAAATTGTGAGCGTGTTTCTTATCCGACCACATGACCATTTTTGGCTCATCTGTGTATGAGATTACTATGTATACGCGTTCCAAATTTCAAGTTTTTAGGTCAACTTTTATGGCAGATATAAAGATTTTTATTAATTGTGGGCGTGTCTGTAACCTTAATAAGCCCATTTTTATCATATAGATGAAACTAATATTTTTAGATGTACATACCAAATTTCAAGTTTATAGCTCAATTTTTGTGGCAGATAAATAGATTTTTGTCGATTGTGGTCGTGGCTCTTAACCGATTTTGCCCATTTTAAATAGCGATCTGCGTGCAAATCTACCCATCTACCAAATGTGCCAAAAATGGGCGCGGTCGGATAACAGACACGCCCACAATTTAAAAAAAACATATTTAACGTAAAAGTAGACTTGCATACTGATACGTAATATGTACACTATTAGAGGGCGCAATATACATATATATTTGCCACGCCCTTCGTTGTAGTGGTGGAGGGTATTTATGATTTGGTCTAAGCCAAATTTAGTTTTCTTAATTGTTTTTAATTAATAGAGAAAGTCATATATAGATGTAGGCCTATAGTTGCTTACAGACAATTTTTCTTTATTTCGGACCAACTGATTCGATACTATTCATCTGATGTGAAACTTTTATAGCCTGCACCATTAGTTCCAAAAGGTCGCATTTTTTAAGATATTTCGATGAAAATTGGTACAAGGACATATATTGATCCAAAGAGGGGTAAATCGAATTGGACCATTTTTAGAGTCCAGAAAACATCCTATTATAAAGAAAGTCACTATATTGCAAAAAATTGCGATTCTTAATACTTTTTCACAAAATTTAATGAAGATTAGAAGACTGTGCTAAATTTGGACCCGATCGGAGCATTTAAGAACCCCTTTCCATATAATGATATTTCACAAAGTGACTTACAGGACAATGTCTCGCGTTTATTGGCAAATTAATTAAACTAATTAAAGCACAGTTGTAGAACTAAGTGGTGTAAGGTATTAAATGGTAATCATCCCAAAAATATATAGCTTAATAGCGTTTAACATTCTCAAGATGAACATCAAAGAATTACATGATTTATAATAATTATTAACCAAATGGTTACGCGTATATAAGAGTTTTTTGAAATATATTCTATTTCAGTACACACTAATATTTGATTATACACACATATCAAAGGCAGTAAAATAAATACAAAACTATCTCTTTGTAGAAAACAAGAACTGCTAACATTTTTATGTTATTAAAAGCCGCAACGAAAATAGCGAAATATATTATAAATAAAAGAAGTGGGCTTAAAACAAGTTAATATAAGAGTTTATGCAAATCCTCATTATAATTAAGAGCAATAACTGCTATATGTGATATGAGTTCAGATCAACAGTAGTTATCACAGTTATATGAAATTTTTTATAGTTTATGTACGCCCAGGTAGGTGACACATGCACATATAATAAGAAATGAATGCGTGAAATTGTATAAAACCTACAGCTAATTAATGCATTATTTTATAATTTTTATCTTACATATATATTGATGAGCAGTGAGGCGTAAAGTGTAAAACTTTTAAATACATTTGTAGTTTTAAATGCATAAATAGTCTATAATATCATTAACCTAGCGAAGGTGACGCTAGTTAAATATGTCGAAGCATTGCCGCGCAAATGCGATATAAAGGATCTTTACTACGAATTTCAAACAGTCTGGTAGATTCGACGAAACGAACGATAAAGGCAGCAAGCGAATAGAATTGTTAAAACCTATATGGTAGAATCCTTTAGAAATATCGTTACATACAAGGTGTACAATGTCACCTTACCTGTATGCCTACGACGCTCAAGACCACACCAGCCAATATTAAAGTCTTGGAATCTAAAATTTTCAGTAACTTGTTCAAACAGCCGCTAGAATTAGCATGAACTAAAGTGCAATTGTCGGCTTCATTGAGTATAATAACAGGACAACATGCTGGTGGCAAGGTGTTATTATGAAACACCGTTTGCCAATCGGTGGGCCCGTAAATACCACAGCATTCCAACTATAATTAATTTAAGTCACATATAAGTAAAATGAATATTTTAATATTTATCAATAATCTCAATTGTTAGTTTACCTCCGTTTGGAGTAAAGACCAAGCGTCACGATAATCGTCACGTTCATAGTAGTTTGTCACAGTAACATTAAATTGCGTTTCCATAATTTGCTTTAAGCTGGCATGTTTTATGTAACCGGCTACACTCAAACCGATTTCAAATGCGAATACGATTAAAGCCAAACAAGCGAATGACAGTATCATGCAACTATTTTCCTTAAGAGCACCGCAGCAACCCAAGCAGCAAATGAAGGCCACAGTAGCACCCACAAGTATTAATATAATTGGCGCAGTCCAAATTTGATTGCTAACGAAATTCGAATAATGCGAATAATTCAATTGTACCATAACACCAATAAATAAAATCCAGAGCCCGGTCATCTTTAAATGTGTTTTTAGGATAATGTTTTATTAAACGTAATGACATAATATTAATCACGTACTTACCGCAAATAATAAATTGCAAAAAAATGTTACGCACTTGATACAAGCCACACCGCCCGTACCCATTTCGAATAATTCTATAAATTCTATTGAAAAAAAATTATATCCAATTGAGACTTTCCACTTACATATACGCCCGTGCTACAACAAATAACGGTAAATAAATACTGAAGAACTAATTCTTTGCGACATTCTCTGAGCTTTATGTAAACAAAAAGCATTGCAGCGAAATGGAGTCGAAATAATGAGGCAGACGTACCTATTTTAGAAAGGGCGAAAATATTTCTAGTACATTTAGGCTGGATTGTATCCTACCCTTTCTGTTGGTTCTCGGTTTTAATTTATTATTGACAGCTTACAACTATTTCACTTCACTTATTATGATCGGCTTTACACGCCCTAGTTTAAAAAATCGATTCTAAAAAATGCAAGTAATATCCACCACTAAAGACATTTACACACAAGTACTCTTTAGGCTTTTGTTATTTTACATTTACATGTACACATACATATATATGATGTTTTATTGAAATGTTTATTCTTATATTTACCAACTTTTAAAACAAGGATTGTTTGGAGCAATAAATAACTTTAAAAATATGAAGCGGTGGACGTATACATTCCTTCGCTTGTTTAACACAAAAACAGGCGAAAACAAACAAGAAAACCAAATTTGGCTTAGGCGAAATCTTAAATACCCTACATCTACATACATCTATGTACAAACAGGGGCGTGTCAATTATAAGATTACGCCCTATATTTGTGTACGTATTCGCAAGGCGAGATTTACACTGAATACGATCTTTTTAAATTGAGGTCAATCTTTCTTGCAGGTAAATAAATTGTTGCCAATTGTAGGCGTGGCTCTTAACCTATTTTTCCCATCGGTGTTATTATTAAAAACCGTTTACCACACGGACATGCATGTCTAGATCGACTCAGTGTATCATGCTGATTAAGAATTTATATATACTTTGTAGGGTGTCTAACTTTGACTAAGTATAATAAATATAAGTTTTTCAATTTGGCAAAAAACACTTTATGCTATAATCAAAAAATCTAATTCTTGAATATCAAAACGGTAGCACCAAATCTCTCTAAGCAGTATATAAGTCAATATATATTCTATCCTCTTTATGAATTATGTAAAAAAATAATGTAAAAATTTGAAAATTGAAAACGTATTTATTATATACTCAGTTTTTGATGTTGATACTTTGTAGGGTCTCTGATGCATCCTTCTGGGTGTTGCTGATTAACAAATGACAAATTTACTATACCCCCCCACCTTCTATGAAGGGTATAAAAAAAGTTAATCTTATCACACATACAAAGGGGCATTTGCATTTAACCCATATTTAAATTAATTTAACATTTATTGTTTGATTGTGTGTGTGAACCTTTTTTTTATAAACCACTTAATGAATATTACTTTTTCTCTTTTGTGGATTATAAAATTTGCACGAACCAAAAATGTACAGATGCTAACACAAATTCGACCACGCTCTACTCATCTACTTATAATTATTATTACAAATTTCACAATTAAGGTGTTCTCATTATATGAAACATACAACTCGTTTATCACAGC
The DNA here is from genome assembly GCA_963971445.1 of Ornithomya chloropus. Taxonomy (NCBI): domain Eukaryota; kingdom Metazoa; phylum Arthropoda; class Insecta; order Diptera; family Hippoboscidae; genus Ornithomya; species Ornithomya chloropus. The sequence goes on along the minus strand of OZ020530.1, from coordinate 24,790,530 downwards.
AACAAATTATAAAAGAGCACTTTAATATAACAGTATATTATTTGGAAAAAAAAATATGCACTTATCATTAAAAAGTCTAGTTGCCGGTTCAAGCATCTACCATAAAATTTATGTTATATGCAAATATTTACCGCCGCTTAAGCGTCCAATGACCTAATCTATTAATAGAGAAATGCCGCCAAACAGTGAGAAAAATGTTCTCTCTCTAATCTTTTTTTTGCACTTTTTTTCAAGTTTAATAATTTTCCTAATTTGTGTATAGTTTCTCAACTCATGTCCCACCAATTTTTTTTCTTCCGTTTCAGCCAATATTTTCCTTTTTATATCCGAGTTATTTGCACAAAAGTGTTACAAAAGCTATCCACTCTTTATTATATGAATTATCTATGTGCGTATGTTGGGCTGAAACAGATTGAATGCACGGTGCATGTGCAAGCATCGCTTTTTACCTCTGATTAGATGAACCTTAAGCTTTAGCCCTTTAATTTTCCCCCACTGAAATGTCAAATCAAAGTTAAATGCCAAAGACCACAATGCTTGAATGCATGACTGCAGTAACGTTCTTTGATTTTTCATTTTGCTGCATGAATATCTGCAGTGGTTAGCAAGATAGTCATACGACTGCCATTTGCCACACAGTATTAAACTTTTTTAAGCTTTAGTACTTATTAAGTTTTAATAAACATGCTTAAAAGAAAGGAACGTCACACATGAATAATTAAAGCTTTTCCAATCTTTGTTATTTTGACACTAGATGGCAACGTGATTTGAACTGTGAACTTTTTTTACAATTATTTTTATTTTTAATTCAAAGATTCGTTCTGTACTACGTTTTGATTTTTAGGAAAAATTATTCTTCAATTTCATTTTGAACTGAACATTTCTGAACATATTTGGAACCTATATATATAACGCTTTTTACCTTTACTATGACTTGTCGAGGCTTACGCTGTGCCTTGGGTGATCATACAATTCGAGGCACCGGAGTAACAGTAACTAATAGGAGGCACATATCGTTTATAAAAAAGGTTTGGCCAAATTATCGCAATCAACAGCAAATGTGTCAACAATGTAAAATGCTAATGGAACACATATATAAGTATAAAATGAAGCGTGCTATTCGGCAAAGACGACGTAAGGTGGGGTCGTCGTATAGCGTGTCTTCTGTAACTACTAGCAGTAAGGAAGTGAACCTTTCAAAATTCATAAACATCGCTACCGGGTCGGAGAATAGTACGCCCCAGAATAGTGATGATAGACCCACAACAAGTGCGGCCGCTGCTGCCAAGCTCAAAAAGACGCAAAGATACTTAACTTCAACGAGTAGTGATAGCGATGAAGAGGCATCCATAAACATTAGAAGAGGTGTTCGACTACCAAATGTGCAGCCCGCTTTAAAACGACAGACATTTGTACATGTCAATCCAGATATAATGAAGATATACCTACAAGGACTGACAGGTGGTTAATGGGGTAATGCGTGGTGCGTAACATTTATTGGAGATTCTTGTCACATATGTATAAAACAATTTATAAAAAGAACCACACATTACGATATTTGATCTGTTGAATTGAAATTTAACACATAGTATAGCTTATTTATTGATTCAACTCCATTATAGTTAACATTGATTATGTCGTCTAATATGGCTATATGTATAGTTTTATAGATAAAATGAATATACATACTATATATTCGTCATTTTCAAACCTTGTTTTACTACACCATTCCCAAATGAAGTTTCAAGTAACTCAAATGAAATTTTAAAACAACTCAAACGAAATTTAGACAAATTCAGGAACCGAACAAATAATAAATATTTTGTACGTAACAAAATAAATAACAACATGGAATTCATGAAACAGCCATTTAAAAAGTAGAATATCATACGTCAACCGTAAAAAAATGGTAACTTATTAAATATATAAGTAATATGGATGAAAGTGCTCCAGTTAGTATGGTGTTCCACTGGAAACATGAAGGACGTCGCGCAGGAGTCAGACTAAAACTCCGGTGGAGGGATCGGAGAAGGCGGCGCCCAACACTAAAGCGCGTGGCGTTCCCTTTCGCAACGAGCCAAAGACCAACATAGGTTGTAATCGGCCAGTAATGATGATGATGATGAAATAATTAGTACTTTAAATACAAATCGTACATAAAATGGCGTAATTATGTATGTAACATATATTAAATTAATATTTACATTATTACACACATAAGGACAAATGTATCCATTTCTAGTTGTATAAACGTAAAATACCCAAAATAAAAGAGGTAAAGTTCATTTGAAGTATTTTCAATTTCAATTGGAAATGGTGTTGTTCCTATGTGTTGGAGAAACAAATTTCCGTGATTTTCAATTTTAAACTTACAAAGCGATCGATACAATGTGGCAACGCTACCTATCACAATATGTTTAGGCGTTTCTATGCATGCATTTATGTGCTTCTAAATACGAACTTTAATTTACAAAGGAAAAAAATATTGTCGTAGTTGTGATGTCGTTTATAAAAATTCTCTGAATGGTTCATCGAAAGTACTATTTTCACCCGCAAGAGTTTCCCCGTAGACTTCACTACCATTCCTCCCATTTATTATAATGGGTAGTGATTGTTGTTGTTGTTGCTGTTGTTGCTGTTGTTGCGGTTGTTGCGGTTGTTGATGTTGCATCATCATATGATTATGATCGTCCATTATTAGAGGCTGTGACTGCATATGATGACTGGTATGAGGGTGCTGTATTCGATTAATAGATTGTTGGCTTTGCACCTGTATTGTAGCTGCAGCACTTCTGAGCAATGTTTGTTGTTGTGGCCTATGAACTGTGGGTTCTGTTGCCTGCATAAGATTACAATCGTAATTACTAATTTCGCTAAGTATTGCATCACTGTAGCATGGCACCACCAGCGATCCATTATTAGGCGCTGCTACTGTTCCATTCAACCCCAATACATTTGTTTCCGCTTCCAATGAATTATTTACTGGAACATCGCCATTACTTAGCATCGCACCGTTTAATTCTAAAGCGGACTCCTCATTTCGTTTGGCAAGTATTATGTGGGTCAAGTTAATAATATAGTTTTTAGCCAAAGTGAGTGTTTCTATCTTGGAAAGTCTTCGTTCCATCTCAACATGCGGTATAACCTCACGCAGTGACTAAAATTGTGAGAAAACAAGTAAGAAAACTAACTTTGGCTTAGGCCACACCTACGTACAAAAAATGGGAGTGGCAGGTGTATGATAGTGTATGTGTTATGTATCAACTTACAAGTCGAGTTTTATGCTGAGTGGGATTTTTCATAAATTGTGCGCGAGTATTATTCGACCATGCCCTTTTTTGGCGAATTGATGGATGGGATAATTATAGATGCGAATACCAAATTTCAACTTAATAGCTTAAATTTTTTTGGCAGATATATAGGTTTTTGTTGAATGTAGGCGTGGATTTTGACATATTTTACCCAATTTAAATAGCGATCTACGTGCAAAAACTAAAAATGTCTCTTCCAAATTTTTTGTTCAATATCACAACATAAATGTCCAGATCGATTTAGTTTTTGATGCTGATCAAGAATATATATACTTTGTAGGGTATCTGACGCATCGTTCTAGGTGTTGCAAGCGGAATGACAAAATTAGTATACCCCGCATATTATAAGAAGGGTAAAAAGTTTTCTCTTCTATGTTCAATTACTAGAAGGATGCTTCAGAAGCCCGGCCTCAAAATCTGATTCGATCTAACTAGATTGAATCGGATCAAACACTTACAACTTTAAGTGTTTGTGTTTCATCGAAGTAAAGACATTCTTAATTAAGATTGCAGACACTTTCTTATATAAAATAAGTGAAATCATTTGATAGCTATGCCCAACATCCATAAAAATATCACCGCAACAAAAAGAGAGCTACATTAGTGGAAAAAATATATATTTGACTGAATCCAAATGTTCAATGGCATCCACGTCTATACACAAGCCGTGAGCGGGGCAAGTATCTAATTGCCCACGTATAGAATTTATACCTGAAAAGCGTCATTTAGACTGTGCATTCGCATGCGTTCACGTTCATTCGATTCTAAGCGCCGCAAATTACGCTCTTTTGCGTTTAATGCGCCCTTTCGACGTCTGTTCTGATTTGTGCCAGATGATGTATTGCGTCCGCGACTTAAAGGTCTTACACTGCCACCATTGCTGCTGCCACCACCGCCACTGGTGTCATCGCTTTGCGAACTAGAATCCGTCATCTCCATATCATAAATATTGCTTAACTACATGGAATTGTAAAAAGTTCATTTTGTAGGTTTGTAAATATGTAAAAAACTAACGAAATTAACTAAAATATTCGTAAATAAGGATGGGTATACTAAAAAAATAAACACTTAAGTATCTGTATGGAAGGTCTTCGTTTACCTCTGATGTCCTGCGATTTACTCTTCTTATTGGTCTCGATGATATATTATTATCTGGTGTCTCTTGAGTTTGTGGGTATTGTGTTATTGTTATGGTTGCTTCTTTTGACGGCTGTTCTACTGCTACTGATGCAGCAGGGGGTGCTCTATCCAGTCTATTATAACTAACCATTAGATGCTGGTCTAAGAGTTGCTGCTTCTGTTGCAATTGTTTGAAATCGTTTAACTCGTTTCCTTCAATTCTTGGACTGTCTGGAGCATTTGTACATTTGTACATTAATTCATAATTCATTTTTCCTTTTTTTTAGTAGGTAAAGTTCCCTAGAAGAGTACAAATACAAGAAGTCAATTTATCGTACATACGCCCTAAAGTTGTATAAAGAGTTGTTTTTGGTGTTGGCACCTACAATGGTCAGCGTTTAAAAATTGCGTCGGTCACGGGCGTATATTTTGACATATCTGCTACAAAAATTAAGCTATTAGGTTGAAATTTGGTGCATATATATAAAACTAGCCCTTCCATCAATCTGCCTAAAATATGAGTGGTCAGATAATACCAACGCCCACAATCTACAGAAATCTTTATATCTGCAACAAAAGTTGACCTATGAACTTGAAATTTGGTATGCATATCTATCTATGGTTCTTTCCCTCGATGTTCCAAAAATGCGGATGGTTAAATAACAGACACGTCCACAATTTACAAGAACACCATATTCCACGTAAAACTCGACTTACAAGCTGATACGTAATAATTTTATTTCAAAATTTTAAAATTTTCGTGAGCGCTTCAATAACACCTAGACACAGGGATATGTCTAGGTCGACTCAGACTTTGATGCTGATTAAGAATATATATACTTTATAGTCACTCTGAAACCTACTCCTGGGTATTCAAAACGGAATGAAAAACTTACTAACCCATGTTTAACCTATTTGCGTTGTTAGCATTTTGTGAAAAGTACTGCTTCATAACCCAGAACTTGCCTACCTGTCGCGTTTATTACTCATGTGTTCGTAAATCTATGTTGCCCCTGAAAATATGTGACCTCCAAAAAATCGCAAATGTTTTCTCTCTAAGATTAGGGAAAAAATTCAATTGGGGTATATTATAACATCCATTGTACATATATACCCTTCAAAAATGAGCGTGGAATCAATTAAATATGTAAGTAAAGGAAATATAAATACACCAACCGCACTAAAAAACGCTACTGTACATAATGTAGTACAATACAAAAAAAAAAAAAAAACAAGTGAAAATATTATATTCAGCCATGCCCGACCACTTAATATCCTTCACCACGTAGTTGCACAAAGTATGCTACATATAAGGCACTTCGTGAAATATCGTTATATGGAAAGTGGTTCTAAAAATGGTCCGATCGCGTGCATATTTGATACATTCATTTATTAAGGCAATTAACTATTCTTCACGAAATTTTGTCAAAAAATATTAAGAATTGCGATTTTTTGTCATATAAGGATTATAATCAGACCTTATATGAGGGGATGTTCTAGAAATGGTGCGATCCGGTCCATTTTGCATTGAGTTCCTCATTGAGCCAGTATTATCTTTGTGCTAAATTTCATCAAAGTATCAAAAAATATGATCTGTCATAAATTTACATGGACAGGCAGACGGACAAGGATAAATCGATTCAGATTTTGATTCTGAATCGATCGGTATAATTGACGATGGGTATGGCATTTGCCGTTTAGTAGTTACAAACATTCGCACAAACTTAATATACCCCTTGCCAGAAATGGTGTAAGAGCCATATGTAACATTGCCAAGCAATATAAGTGCGACTTGAATTGAATTAACTTTTTTTTTTTGAAGATTTTCATACAATAAACAGTACAATCCTGCATGGTTATTTTCCATTACATTAGCAAAATGTTTAACGAAGAAGGGACTTTTTTAAAACCAAACCGCAGGTGTTCATAGAGTGATGCTTTCTTTATTGCTTGATTATCAATCAGCATGTAGCTGAGACCAAATGAACGGATGTGTAAATTTAAGTGGGTGTAAGAAATTGCGATAAACCTGACGCCATTTTAACGTTCTCGTATAGACACAAGTTAACTTTAGGCGACAATAATATCAAATGCTGATAATTGTGTCCAAATGAACAACTTGTAATATTACACTATGTATTGTATTTAGCTGTAAACAGCTTTCAGCACGCATAAAAGCGTGAAGCCAAACATGAGTAGATACAATAATTATTATGTGTGATATCTTTAATGTAACTTTCACCGCAGTGCTTCAATTCTTTCATCAACCCCCCTTACGAATAAACGTGTGCGTGCACATATTGAAATAGCGCGGACTCCAACTGCACTCGGCTTAAGCCGAATCTTGGATATTCTTGATTTTGACTCTGTTTCCCTATATATATATAAGGAAACAGATATATATATATATATATATAATTGGGGGTTTTATGTGCTCCACATGAGATGGTGTATATACCAAGTTTGTCATTCCATATGTGTATGTGTATTGTACTCAATGAGGTGTCCATAACTTACAAAACACTTTCTTTGTTACAGAATTGGAACGTTTAGGCAAAAAGTATAATGTTAGTGGTTGTTAAAGGAGAGCGCTACTGTGTACATGTCATGTGCCCATAGTTTACGGCACCCAAGATTTGATCTAAGAAAAACCATGCTTTTGACATAAGTCAAACACTCAGTGTGACGGACACCTTTGTAATATTCAGGCTTGTTCTAAGCCTGCATATCTTTTCACTTGTATGGTGAAATACCTAATAACCCCGCTTATAGAAACAATTCAATACATATATGTATAATTTTAATTAATTGCATATTCTGTGAGGTAGCTTATGTCAAAAATATACAACGTAGAGAAAAAATTAGCCCGGATTTGAAATTAAAGGATCTGTACAAGTTATCAATTAACTAAAAGTGTCCGTACAAAATTTCAAAAAAGATATTGAGCTACCTCGAAATTTACGACTGTGAGAATGCCAAAACAGAAATAAGTACATACGGACATACATATCTAGATCGCCTCAGTTTTTGCTGCTAAAGAATATATATACTTTGTGGGGTCTCTGACGCCTTCTTCTGGGCGTTGCAAACGGAATAACAAATTTAATATGGAGGATATAAAAATGTCTACTGTAATTATGATGGAACATGGAAACGTTGTTCTCAATGTACTTGACTCATTTATTCTTGTAATCAACCTGTAATCGCAATTTGTGATATTTGTTGATGAAATTTGGCCCAGGGACGACTACGGTCGATTCAAAATGAATAAGGCCTTAATTTATAATAAGTCTTTAAATGACGAAAATTATCATTTTAAAAATTTGGTAAAGAGTAATTAGTTAGCTTAATCGGGCCAAATTTGAACCCGAGAGGACCGTTTTTAGAGATCCCGTTCACATAACACTTTTTCACCAAGTGACTTTTATGTCACAATGACTCGCGTTTACTGATATAACCAAAGTAATTATAGCATAACTTCTACAACTAAGTGGTGTAGGGTATTAAATGAGGATTTCACTCGTTATTTATCAAAAAATGCTTATTTCCACAAGGAATTTTTATAACGTTAAGAAACTCTTATCATGCATCATAACTCTTTGACCTTACTTTGTTTAACTTGAGACAGCCTTTACTTATACCATTTCAAAAAGAGTCCTCCAGGGCAAGCAGTCTCTTTCCCAGAAATACTCTTAAAAAGATATTGTGTTGGCAACAATGTGATGAGGATTTTTTCGACAAACGGTTTCTTTCGTTTACGTGTTTAAAGTGCGTAACCCATATTTTAATTTATTTATATAAGAACAAGACGGGCACTTCCGAAATATTTTATTTATTATTTCCGAAAAGGCAAGAACGCATCGCAAGCACAAAAAAAGTTATGTTCCGTATATGGAAATGAAGCCTTGAAAGGAAAACATTATCACAAAACTAGTTTGTCACATTTCATTCTGGTGATTTTTCATTGAAAAATGCTCAATGATGTGAGCGTCTAGTTGAAGTTGGTATGGGTCAACACCAATCAAGGCTATTATCGATTCAGATCAGTACAACACAACACGTGATATTGTGACGTGCTCGTGCTGTAACGAGAAGCTCAATGTATCGCATACATTCATTGAAAAAAAATTAAAAAGGCTTGACTGTGTCAAGAAACCTTATCTATAGATCTGACACCAGCTTAAGGAAATTCATTTAGCGCAACACATTATCAACTGCGATTCGCATCTGAAACGCAACGAAATTATCCAAAAATTCCATTTCTAAAAAGACTAATTACTGGCGACGAAAAGTGGATATTTTATAACAACATTAATCGAAAGAGATCATGGATGATGCAAGATGAATCAGCTCAGACGACATCAAAAGTCTTTGAACTTTTACTAAACTAAACTTACTAAGTGAGCGATGTAATTCAAGCAAAACGACCAGAGGTGGCTAATCGTAAGATGATATAACATGACATGATATTATTGGATCTGTGGGTTGGGATGTGTTGTTACGACATGTTTTAATGATAACTCAAACTTTACTCAATAGATGCAGCCTATATTTTGGCACCCTGAGGGTCTTAGATTTTAAGATATTGAGTTGAAATTTTGTAGAGACACCTCTAGTTCCTGCACTCAGATAACTATTTAAATTGGCCAAAATCTGTCAAGAGTCGCACTTACAATTGATTGAAATATAACTTTCACAAAAATTGGCCCAAAAAATTAAAACTCAGTATACCTATTAATAATTACCCTACAGACACGCTCACAATTTCCAATAAAACTATACATGGAACAGAATTCGACTTGTAAGTTGACACATAAAACACATACTATTAGGGCGTAATCAGGTACACGCTACAATCGAGATTTGTAAGTATATGTGGAGGATATTCAATATTTGGTCAAATTATTATTTTTACTCGTTTCTATACCCTGCACCATTTCTGGTAAAGGGTATATTAAGTTTGAGAGGAATGTTTGTAACTCATAAACGGTAAATTCCATACCCACCTTCAATTATACGGATCGATTCAAAATTAAAATCTGAATCGATTTAATCATATCCGTCTGTCCATGATATTTGTGTGAAAACTACAGGTCGTATTTTTTGAGACATTTCGATGAAATTTGGGCCAAAGAGAAATCCTATTGAAAAAGGAATGAACTTCTACCCATGTAAGGTCCTATTGCAATGGAAGTCTTTTTATAGCAAAAAATCGCAATTCATGATATTTTATAGAATAAATTTAGTGAATAATAATCAATTGACTGAATATTTGGCTGGGACGAATTTGGATCCGATAGGATCATTTTTAGAACCCCTTTTCATATAATAATATATCACTAAGTGACATATATGGCAGTGCTTAGCGTTTACTGATGCAACTAAAGTAATGGTAGCATTATTTGGGCAACTAAGTGGTGTAGGATATTAAGTGGTCAGGCATGGCTGATTTCACTTGTTAGTTTCTTATTTAAAATGCACGAGATAGATTAACACCCTCGCTCATAATTAACGAAAATATCTTACGGCTACAAAATTCAAATATGATGCATGTATTTATATAAACTCTATCCATAGATGTGCAACAAATAGGCATGGTCACGCCCATGTTAAACGAATTTTTTGTAGCAATCGACCTGCAAGGTGGAATGTAGCTCACTATAGAGGAGGAGGTTAAAAAGGGCGCGCCAACAGTACATTTATAAACTCAGAGGGTTTCTCAGATTGGGTGTAAGCCAAATAAAGCTTCGTTTCTTCTATCTTTGTCCTGTTCGAGGAGAAAAATTCTTAATAAAATAATTACGTATGTTCATTTTATTTACTCGGAAAAGAGTTCGTGGTATTACCTTTGAACCTTTTTATACCCACTATCATCAAACAATTATATGGAGATATATTGCAGTGTTCCGTATTAAAATGTGAATGAATGGATGGACGATTGTAAATTTTGAGACATTGGGCGAAATGGGTCTTTTGCCATTCCCACAATTGACAAAAAATCTCACACATTCTCAAACTGTAAACGGTGTTGAAACTCCCCGCACCTGTGCACCCTTTTATTAGTAGGCGCGTTCGGATATCAGGCGCGCTCACAATTTACATAAAATGTTTGTAAAATCCAACTTGTAAAAAACACACTACATACACTATTATTCCAACATTCTATCTTATTGTTGCCTATCTAATGCTTATCCAAAATATCTCCACGGGGGGTTTAAAAATGGATTTGCTTAGAAAGCGGTCCATTGCACCTTTTTTACACTTCCTTCACGTCATGTGCCTATGTACGAAATAATTATAATTATTTTGATTTTTTTAATATTAAAGCGATTAGGTGGCTTCATACAGATTTGCTGCAGATGTGCAACAAAAAAATCATGTTCACAAAACTTGTAACAACTTTTTAGCTCGAGGCGTTCAGATAATATTGTCATAATCCAAAACTCAATGTGAAACATTGTACTTCTATTCTTGTTCCATAGTAAATAGATTTATTTTGTTACGCCCATAATGACTTGTGCTTTGTAACAAATTTATTACATCACTCGTTAAGTTGCCTTTAGAACACTTTTATCGAAATTTAACCAATTTTTCTTCTGGATAATATTTGTTATGGAATGGAGGGGATTTTTTAATGTTAGAAATCTACTAATAATTTAGTTTTTGTCACCGTACCCAACATATATGATCGTTGCTTAATACATTACAACCAACTTCCGCCAAAGCATAACATCAACTAACCGTTTGCTGGTGAAACCGGAAACACAACTAACTACCTCCAACTTGTGGAATGCGCTGCACAAGGACTTTGTGAAACGCGACAAAGCGGCAACAAGTGATAAGCACGCAAAGCACAACAATTTGAGTAACAGAAGGTTCGGCTAACTGTTGCTTCCTAAGCAGACAGCTGGCTGCGACTCACGCAGTTTAAGATTGCTCACTTCAAAGTAGGTTGGACTATTCACCCACAGGTCGATTTGGAAATTGCGCATGTCCACATTTTAGGCGTACACGTGGATATACACAAACGAATGCCTCAAACAACACTCAACAAGTGAGCGTTTACTCAACAAGTGTTTTGAATATAGTGACGACAACAATAATAAAAGCAACTAATTGAGTGATGGTTATTTCCACGTCATTGTTTAGAATAATGAATGAGTGTATTTAAATAGTATATTATAGGGTAACTTGATGTTAGTCAGAAGTATTCATGTTGTATTATAGCTTCAGAGGGTGTCTTTAAAATACTGCAACCCCCCTTCGATGTAAACAGCTATGTCTAGTTTAGCTGAAATCTTAAGGATTTTCCACTGTAAACTGTGGGCGTGGCAGGTGCGTGATATCCTTTTTAAGTCATGTTTGGGTAAATGGTAAGCAAAGTAGTGACACTGCAGTTCTATTCTTGTATTCATGAGAGATTTATGCGCCCTTGAAAATTGACATTTCGAAATTCCCTATTTCATGGCTTTCCTACATAAGTGATATTTAAATTTCCAATAAAATGATGTTTAGGCGGCCATTGAAAACTAATCATCCTCCAAACAACTAAGCAAACAAAAAGCACACTTTTTTACATGAACCGTGAATATGAACAAAATATGTGATATACGTTTATTATTGTTTGTATCATTACCGAATACACAGATTTCATTAGCTCCTCCCATATAGCTAATATAACTAAAAGATAATCAGAACTCCACAACATACCCAACATGCCATTAAACTCTATGACCACTCGCCAAAGTAGAGTCACACCATAACAGAAGAAACAGTGTAAGTCTTCCCAACGGTTTTAAAAAAAACCCGCAAGCGTCAAATTGTATAATAAGCGAGATTTTTGGGATGTAATATGTACCGTGTCATAGAAATGGATTAGAAAGTTTGAGCTGATTTGAGCTGCGCAGTATGGATACTAAACAATCTTAAAATTTGGACTCAAAACCCATCTTCACATACACTTCAGTGACGAGATTTATGCATCTTAAGGCACCACTACCATAACTGAACGGATTATCAGTTGTATGGTGTTAAGAATCTCGTCGCAATTCACGACATTTTTGTAATTATCATGCACCTCGCGTAAACACTTTTACGTGTGGTGTATATACTATAGCTATAGCAATAGCTATAGCAGATTTTGATGCTGATCAAGAATATATATACTTTATGGTCTCTGACTTGCCCTTCTGGATGTTGCAAGCGTAACAAGAAACTTAGTATGCATTCAAGCTCATGTGGATAACAAATCGTCATAATATTTATGGGTATGTACATAAAGTACGATTGTTAGAAAATACTTCAAGTGATAAAATAGGAGAGAGGGTAACATGTGAAGAGGTTTTAAATGTACTTAACTTCAATCGATTGGCAAAACGTTTGTTTGAATTGAAAACAACAAAAAGTTGTCGAAAACAATGATCGGTTTAATATGTTAGACCAGCACTCAACATTAACTTGTAAGCAACCCTAAGTAAATACATATTTATATCATCACCAGCATTAGCATCTACGCATATCTACAAGCACACACCATCTTTGTAAACAAAGTCCCTCTTTATCCCTTTCTGGTTTTCATCAATTGTTTGGAAGTTTTTGTTCCTTTTCCTTGCAGTTGCCGACACAGTTCACAATGTGCAACAGTCACGAATAAAATTTATTACGAATAAAAACAACTAAATTTAGATCGGGCGAAATCTTAAATAACCTCCACGCACTCACATACAGTGGACGTGGCAGGTCCCTAATAGTTTCTATATTATGTATCAACTGACTAGTCGACTTCTGCGCTAAATCCGACCACGCCCATTTTGGATTCATAAATGTGTGTACCAAATATCAACTTTACGTGGCTGTAGAAGATGTTTGTCAATTGTAGGCGTGGCGCTTGACTGACTTCGTTCACTTTAAATAGGAACCTGCGTAAAGATGTTGGAACTATTTATACTCATTTTCCTGTGAATATGTCAATTTCTACTATCGTGAGTGTCGAACACCGAAATATGGACGTATGAACATGCTTAAATCTACTCAGGTTTTTTTTTATACTGATTAAGATTAAACTTTGAAGGGTCTCTGAGTGTGGCAAACGGAATAGAAAACTAAGTATACCCTTATCACTAAGGTGAAGGGCATACAAAGGAAATGGAGATATACAAAAGACAAATAAAAAGAGAGGGCTGGAGATACAGATAATAGTAGCAACAAGTAAAAAACACTAAATTTGGCTTCAGCCAAATCTAAAATACCCTTTACGTATATATACAAAATTTGGGCGTAGCAAGTACCTGATTAAGTCCTTCAATAGTGCATATTTTTTGTATATTGATTGTGTTCTGCTATCCGAATCCACCCATTTTTCTCTCTATTTACACAGCAACCTGCGCATAGAAATCTACAAAATTTTAGCTGAATATTTTAAAATTTATTCGGACACCTGGACACATATGTCTAGATCGATTCAGATTTTGATGCTGATCAAGTAAAAGTGTGTTATGTGACGGCTCTTTCTGGGTGGTGCAAGCGGAACAACAAATATGTTATGTCGTCCATTTTATGTGGAGGGTGTAATGAATGATGTAATGTATTCATGGGTGGGATGATGAGCAATAACAGAATTATAACAGTATAAACCACAAATATTTACATAACAACCTTCTCTAGCAAGCGACAGTAAAGCAAATGTAGTTGACATAATCTACAATATAACAATATTAGTTATGCATGTTGGATGATATGAAGCATCAACGATTTTTAAGAACATTGGTTCGGTTTTGGAATCCTTACGGTTACTTTTATACCTATGCATAGGCAATCAACTACTTATCCTGTCCTGTGCAATAGCTCCTGTCTGCCCAAATTATTACAACTGAATCCTCTTCTCTACATTTTCTCTCATCCCTCCCGTCTTTGCGCGGAGTACGTCATTCATATTCCGGTGTTCTTATCAATGAGGAGTGCTTTAAAGTAGAGCGATGGTCTTCGTGAAACGTACAATAAATTAAAGCAGTTCATTAACTCTTTGCAAGCCAGTATTCGAATAAGGTTTCTTATAAATTATGAGTGTGAGTCTTTTACGGCCACGACATATCTGTGTGCGAAATCATAATATATAAAAGTGAAAATAAAACAAAGTTGGGAGCAAGGGTTTTTCCTTAACACCTCCTAAATTACACAACCAATCGCAATGAAAACTTGCAGAGAGGTACATCCCGTACCTTAGAGAATATATGTACTAAATAAAAATTTTATCGGACGATTGGACGGGGAAGTATTTATGAATATACGAGAAGAGAGAAAGATAACGTACAAAACTCCTCCCTGATGGATACATTTAGAGGCACAGGGAAAATGTCTCTACAGCATTTTAAAATCTATGACCGTGAATAATACCACAAAAGATAGACACTCGGAGCGATATGACTAGGTCGATTTAGATTTTCACATGGTCTCCGACACCTCCACCTTATGGGGAGATTATAACAAGTAAACAAATTATAAAGTTGATTTGTTGAAATACCTAAGAAACTCTACCTATACCAAACTTAAACGTCTTACTTTGTTTCTTATTTGGTTATCAATAATTTCATGCACACAGTATTAACAGACATTCCACTGATGTGCTTCCCCTATTAATGCCCTCTTGATATTCAAATCATGATTCGCTATTCTAACAGATTTAACACTAACCGTTATTATTTGTGTTTACTCGAGAGAAGATGTCCCCAAGTTATATTTTAAATAAAAATAAATACATGTCGAAACTATGTGTCAGTTAAATATAATTCAATAATTTCACTCTCAGCTTCAGCTTTAAACCTGCTTAGAATTTTTTATGGCAGCTTCCTTACCTCCGAGAACACACTTGCACACTTTGTCAGAATGATTGTAATGCCCAGAAAGCTTTAGAAATCCTGAGAGGTGTTCATAAAATGTACCAAATTCTAAGTCAATGTAAACATTTACGTCTGTCTGTCTGTCTGTTTTTTCCAAGGATGGAAGTAGGATGGAAATGAAATCAAATGGTAGTGAAAATGTTGGACTAATATTACGTACAGAGTTTAAAAGCATGATCGCAAGTCATGGACTTTATTTAAATTGACGAAAGTGGTGGGTATTAAAGATTTGGCTTAAACCATACTTTACCTGTCATAGCCATTGTACCCTCCAAATAAGACGTAGTGTACCTTCCAAGTTTGTCACAGCATTTACAACACTCAGAAGGAGACTTGAGACCCCACAAAATATATTGATCTTGGCAAAATCATCAAGAGCCACGCCCATTATCGTTAAAAATAAATATATCTATAATACGTACATTTGTTAGGAGGTGTAATCGTGTACTTGCCACGCCCACTGTTTGTATGTAGTTGTGGAGGGTATTTAAAATTTGGCCTAAGCCAATTTTATTTTTCGTAATCCTTCATTTATATGCTGCTCAAGTAACATTTAGCAGTCGAGTCAGTCAACATATTCCTCCATTTGATGTACGAGAAACGCTGCTTTAGTAGAAAATGAAATCTCCATGTCATCTATATTTATATATCTTTCACACTCAAACTGTTTCGGAAAAAAAGTGTAGACAAACAAATACGTTACGTACTTGTTCGTTTATATGCCCAGCTAATGCATATAAAAATATATTGCCTCGTCTGTATAATACTTAATAATTAGGGGTTTTGAAGTCTGTCGCACAAACGTCGGGTGCGGCCATTCTTCATAAGAGGCCTCCTTATGGATGTGAAAGCGGAATGGCAAACTTGATATGCCCCCCCTTAAGTGGAGAATATAACATCACACTTCGTATGTACATTAATACCAATTAAATTACATGTACACTTCGGTGAGAATGTTCATTGTCAATCACCCCTGAAACACATGAAGAGATATTTTACTCGTATATAAAACAATTGATAAACAAAGGATTAAATACAGATAAAATGAAAACAACGTTCATACATATATAATAACATGTAAGGCTCTCATATCTACATATACTGAAACATAAACAAACTATCGCCAACTATGGAACAAGAACTGACATGTCCACAGTTTGTACACAAATTAACTGTTAATGAAACGTGTACTTTTTATGCAGATTGGTCGGCCTTTTTACTAACTGCTCGAATAAGTTTCTCAAGCAATCACACAGCAGATCACGTTTAATTATGCTTCTCGCAATGTCGGTCGCCTTTGATAGATGATGAAGTTTTATAATTTATATGCAAATTCCCATAGATCTTGCTCTTATTCTTTTCCTTTCGTTCTCATTGGACACACTTTACAGAATGGAGACAATATATAAGTATATTGGCAGGTAATATGAACTGTTTGCTCCACCAAATGAAATGAATAACAACAAGTAACAAGAAAAGATAAGTGAAAATGTTATAGTCGGTACTACCCTACACCACTTTATTCCACAAATTGTGTTTTATGTTATTTAAGTAGTATCAGTAAACGCGAAGCATGGCCTTATACGAGTATATCACTTTGTGAAATATGGTTATTTGGAAAGGGGTTCTAAAAATGGTTCTATTCGTTTTTGTTTCAATAGGCTTCCGCTTTGGCCGAACACGTATCTTTGTACAAAATTTCATCAAAATATCTAAAAAAATATAGAAACCTTTGCCACATGTGGAGCAGGGTATAACACCTGCTCACATATGTAATTTGACTCTGGCCAAATCTAAAGTACCCTTCTCATCTACATGCAATTATGGACTCTGCATGTATCCGACAGAGGGCGCATTTCATTTCAGATTCCAGACCGAATTCTACGCCAAATATGATTTTATGCATAGTGTGGACATGCTAGTTATATGTGACCTCACCTACAGAGATGTATAAAGTAAATATTTATATTGCACCAAATTGCAATATCAACTTCATAGCGTCATTTTTTTGGCCTGGTAAATCAGCATCTGTCCGTCACACATAAAAGACTTTCAAGTTAATACGAAATACATGTACATCCACATAAGATAAGATGGTATATCCTCCGACCAGAAGGAGGTGTCAGAGACCCCATAAAATTCTTATATTTTTGATCAGCAGTTGTTGGCATTCTCACAGTCGTAAATTTTAAAATATTGAGCTCAAATTTTTGGTACAGACATTTTTACTTTCTGCATGCAGATTGCTATTTAAGGTATACAAAGTCGGACAAGAGCTATGCGCACACACACAATCAACAAAAATCTATTAATGTGTTATAAAAATTAAGCTGTGAACGAGAAATTTGCTATGCGTATGTATAATATATAATAATAATTATGGATCCATAGATATATGGCAAAAATTGGCGTGGTCGAATAGCAGATACGGCCACAATATAAAAAAAAACATATTCGATTTTTGATCTGCTACGTAATACACGTACTACTCTATTAGAGGGCCTAATCATATATCGGCTACACCAACCGTAGCGCATTTAAGCCCCTAACCCATATATAGTTTTCTTACTTGGTTTGCGGTATATATATATATATATAAAATACGTATGTATGGATGTATATGTATGTAAAATAAATGTTTCCTTTTTACTGATTTTCTTTTCTAATTTAAAGCACTAGTTAAAAGTCATAATAATACAATACTACTCCCGCTTCTTTGATCTTCCCACACCTTTTTTGTACCCTCCTCCTTAGTTATGAGGCCATCTACTAAGTTTGCTATTCTATTTGCAACACCCAGATGCTGCAAAGTGCATATATTCCTGATTAGCATCAAAGTCTAAGTCGGTTCAGGCATATCTGTCCGTATGTTCCATATGTTGTCGGAACGCTTACGGTCGTAAAAACTGAAAAATCGGTATAAATATTTCTGGCATCTGTGCGCATGTAGACGAAACACAATCGACGAATCAATCACCCAGCCACAAAAACCACCTATTTAGCGTAAAATTCTACTTGTAAAACTGTATATAGAAGTGGAGGGTATTTAAGATTTGGCCCAAGCCGAATTTCATTTTTTTACTCCTTTATTTTCATCCTTCTGTAGTGTTGAGAGTTGACACATTTGTGCTTGGCACGGTGTCCACATACGCATGCTTAGGTATGTGTTGTTAAAGCTTGACTCTTTAATTATTGTTTGTGATTAACGTGTGTATAATGAATGTATGCTCTCGATTCGCAGGGCTCATGGTAAGGCGTATTATGTTATATGTTAACATGTAATTTTTCATATGCGCTTCAAGTCAAGTTAATAGAATATTATTAGTAGAATAGACGGATTGGCAACATTTGCTCAGACACATTATAACGTGCTGTTATATGTGCATGATTAGTACGTTAAGACATATACAAACGTACATATAACGGGTTCTTCAATAGGGGCATAACAATTTTGTACTTTACGAACGTACTTACTTACCTCGTATAATGTAAATTTTAACCAATTTAACGAATGTGGGCTCATAATTATCTGTGAATGCATACGATGCTATATAACTGCGATACACATGCATGCGTCACTTTACGACATGTATGTGTAGAATACAATATATTGGTGATTATCATAATGTCAAGATATTGTGTGCACGCACCACCCTAGCCAATAAACGAATCCAAATATAAATTGAATCTAATACAAAAAAATGAACGAAGGGAAGAAGTAAAATTGCAATAAAAGTTCCAATTTCATGGCAATTTTCGCATTGATTGCCGCTAATGAAGTGTTTCATTTCAAGAGACTAACACCAACAGATGCGATTCATTTAATTGTATCCTCAGTTGCTTCTTATGCAATTCATGTATTCAAACAAAATGAATCCCTCAGAGTTGTCGTTCATTTGACCAATTTGAAATTGAACACAACAGATGCTTAAATCTTTAGTGTTTTTAAAGCCAAACTTTACAAGAGTCTTACAGAAATGTGTGTCCATCATACGAATATGGCACATTTGAAGATATTTGTAGTGCACGAATAGTAGCTAATACGCCCTTTAGTTAATTTACACATGTGTTAAAAAACGACATATTGTATGACCGTTAGAGAAGCTTACCCTTTGAAAAAACTTTGAAAAACCACTTTCGCTTGTACATGGGCCTTAACTTAATTTCGCAAATGCCACACCCACCTTTAGTTATATCGATCAATTCAGAATCAAAATCTGAATCGATCTGAATTTATGTCCATTGGTCACAAGATACAGGTAGAATTTTTCATGTATCGGCCTAAAAAGGAACGTTATTAAAAACGGATCGGATCGGACCATTTTTAGAACCCTATAAGGTCCCGTTATATTGAAAGTCCTTATATGGCAAAAACATCGCAATTCTTAATATTTTTCGACAAAATTTGGTGACGGCCAAATTTGAATCCAATCATCATCATCATGATCATTTTTAGAACTCCTTCCCATATAATTATATATCACGAAGTGAATTATATGGCAGTGTACTGATAAAACGTAACTAATTGTAGCATAATTTGTGGAGCTCATATCGTCAAAGCATGTATCTCCTAGAGACTTAGCAACTTCGTTCTAGATATTGCCAACGTAACATTATGTGGAGGGGAGAATAAACTAACTGTAACTACTTATAGAAGTACATAGTCTGGTAAGTAGTCGTGGTGAGCTTATTGAATAATATTTCCCGGCCGTAAGCAATTATCGTTAAATTTAATTAAGCATCAAATAACCGAATATTCCACGCTCTCAGTGTCATTGATACTACTGTCCGCCTCATCATTATAATGTTCTAGAAAGCATAATAAAACCTTTAGCACTTAGCATCTTACGGTCATTTCTCGAACAAATTTACACTTTAATCCTAAATTTAAACATATAATAAATGCTATGTACAAACGAACAAACCGAATATAAAGCACTCCTACTACGCATTATACGTATGTATGTAAAATTAAAGGTTTTAAATTTACTTGAACCACTTCATGCACTTTGAATCGTATGTTTTCTATGGAGCCGCGGTTTCATTCAATGACAAAGAATTTATTTTATTTATTTATTTCACTCTGTGTTAGATTATTATTACATAAGATGGGGGAGTTTGTTTTTCCGTTTGCAACACCCAGAAGGAAGCGTCAGAAACTCTACATACCTTAATCCCAATTAAACGTTGAGTCGATCAAGACATGTATGTTCGGGTGTCTGTCTGTTGTTGGCATTCTCACGGTCGTAAATTTTGAGATATTAAGCTAAAATTTTATACAGACACGTCTACTTCTTCACGCGGACCACTTTCTAAAATGGGCAAAATCGGTCAAGAGCCACGCCTTTAATTGACAAAAATATATTTATCTGCCACAAAAATTGAGCTATTATATTGAAATTTGGTACAAATATTTATTATTATCTTTTCCATCGATGCGGCATAAATGGGCGTGTTCAGATAAAAAAAAATCTATAATCTATATATCTGCCATAAAAATTAACCTATGAACTTCTATAATCATTCTATCTGTCGATGCACCAAAAATGGGCATGGTCGGATAAAAGATACGCCCACAATTTACAAAAAATCATTTACATTTTAAGGAGCGTTCATATGACCACGCTGGGGAGGACAGAGTAAAGATTTTTACTGGTGTCCACTTTTAATGTTCGTCTGTGTATCTGTCCATCGCTTCGTCTGCGTGTCTTTGCTTAAAAAACATTCTAGAATCAATCATTCCAAACTTGATAGAAATCGGTCACATTAAAATAAAGCATAAAATATAGGTTGACACATTATACTTCTTGGCGGGATTTGGTGCATCAGTAATGCCTATTCAGAATTTGCCCAAGCCATATATAACACTTTTTTGGCTTACCTCTCTCACTCGAGCACAGCTTTAGAATATGATAACGGCACGGGATAATGGTAAAAATTATCATAATACGCTGTTTAGGGATTAAACAACCTCACAATAATTAATTTTTTTGTAAATCTAAAAAAATATTTTTTTTTAAATATAAAAAAAATTAATTCGGAAGTAGATTAAGGTTCACTTTAGTCATTTTCATATAATTATAAATACAACACAAAGAATCAAGTTCTTCTAATAAACTTAATCAAGTAGAATTAGTAGAATTTTAACCCACTACACACACAAGTGCTGCGCCTGTAATCTATTGTTCACTCGTGTAAGGACAATAATCAAGAGTCGACATTGATGTTGTCCTTGTAAGAATAAGAGTGAATTGCCAACCGTTAAATCACATCAACATCTAATGGCGTCATTGAGGCGTCAATGAGTTTCAAACGTTAACACTGCGTTACCCTTTCATACACTCACTTATTTGTGTTTCCGCGTGACCCTTAACATTTCATTTTTCTCATTAAACATTTAACCTCATTTTACCCCCTGTTGCGAATTCTTAATGCATATAATACTGAGCAAATATGTTCAATGTGTCAAAAGTGTAACATTTCATTCCAACAGCTCTTATTATGTTTCACAACTTGACAATTTTGGAAATCTATGAAAAGGCATTTCTAGACAATTTTTTAGGGCACAGCGTATCGAACTTACTTAATAAAAGACACGGAGGAAAACTGCTCGGGCCAAATCTTAAATACCTTCCACATCTACATACAAATGGTGGGCATTACAGGTATATGATTGTGCCCTCAAATATTATAGCTTGCAAGTCGAGTTATACGCTGAGTATGAAGTAAATTGTGAGCGCGTCTATTATTCAACCCCGCCCATTTTTTGCACATAGATGGACGGATCAAGCTATGTATATTAAAGTCGACTCTACCCGACCACTTAAATGCCTAAACTTAAAATTTATTCTAACGGGTGTTTTTTTAGGAGGTTTGTTTTTTCAATAGGGATTACTCTGTCCTTTGACAGTTGTTTTGAGTTCAGACTAACGTTTCTACTTCAGTATTGTTTGGCAAATCATCATGAATAGGTTAACTGTAGAACAACGCTTCTAAACCGTGGAAATGTATTTTCAAAATCAGTATTCAATTAAAAACGTATATAGAGAACTTTATGGTGCACATAATCATACGTCTGCGAGCACCATAAAGAACGTAATCACCAAATTTCGGTCTATATTCACTCTCTTTAATGCCAAGCCACCTAGTGCGAGCGGAAGGAAATATCGCCGTTGTTGAAGCCAGTGTCGAAGAAGTTGGACTTTGTTTACTGTCTTTATGGAAAATTTTTGCGCAGAATTAAAGCCACACGATCATTGTATGCGCCGTGAAATCATTGATTAGTCGCTTACTCAACTGAACGAAGATCCGATATAAAAACGCAAAATTCTCTTCAGTGATGCAGCGCATTTTTGACTGAATGAATACGTAAGCCAGCAAAATTGCCCTATTTGGAGCAAAGATAATCCACACACCGTTCAAGAATTATCTCAAACAATAGTGTTTGGAAAAAATTCTACGTTGCTTAATTTGTAAGTGGCCGCGACGTGATGATTTTTCCCAACTTACTAACTGTACTCAACTTGTGAAAAGGAAGGGAAAAACACCGTCCACACTTTAGGATTTATACTACACAGTGACCAAAATTGACAGAAGACAAATGCCATGGCAGTATATGTTCTAACAGAACTAAAATCAGACCGACTATTCATCTAACGGTCGCATACCAAAATAAACAAAAAAGACGCTAAGATAGACCGAGTGATTCACAACCGATCGGCACAAAAATGAGTGGAGTTACACAAATCCGCACAACTGCCGCAAGCTTAATATACTGTCTTCCATAAGAGTTAATGGCCTAGGCAATATGTTATTATAAATACTCTCCACATTTTTAGTAGACTAGGGTGGGCGTGGAATGCTGTATTTGAAAGCTTACGGAAGTATGGAAGTGTAACGTTTTACCTCAGTGTACAAAATATTCACTAAAGAGTGCCTGTGCGAAGTTCTTGTTAATTACGGGCGTAACTTTTAACCTATTTATCCACTTACCCTCCCCACAAACTAATATGCCTACTCTAGGGGGTGTGTAAAGTCTCCTACTACACAGATGCTGGAGGCGAAATGGCAAACTTAGTACACGCCCACTGCATATGTGGATGGTATATAACCTGTTAAGAAATGATTAATCAGTATCTGGGACAAGGAGTGAGTTTACCTTAATTATTTGCTCGAGTCTTTCGAGATTCAAGCAAACAAAGAATATATAGCTTCTGGATACTTTCTGTATGTATGGTGTGTACATATGTATATGAGGCCTAAGCACGATACTGAGTGCAGTGTGATGCACATTTGAGACCACTTATAAATCATACAAAGTAAAATTTGAATGTTTACCCTACGCAAACAAATCATATCCATCGTGAAGCGCCAACTGTAGACCCAAGGAAGCACGTAATAACGCTTTCGAGATATTTGGCTTATGCCAAATATTGGACACCCAACACTTTTGCACGTTTTCCAAAAATATTCCCGAAACAAATTAAATGAAAAGCACCAAAAACATTTTGCACTTGGATTAATACTGAAGAAAAACCATTGAAAAGTAGATCTTTCGTAAAATATTCAATAAAGTAGAAATATGAAGAAGAATACAATTGCTGCTTAGAGAATAGCGGTGTTGGATTATATATTTTTAGAAGCACTTGTTCACCTCATTCTCCCTTTCAATCGGTCTATTACCTTATTTAGTAATCTAAGTTTACAGATTGGAACTGATCTAACAGCAAATACTTGTTACGAACCTTTAGCCAAACTGAATGTACAGGCCTAAGGTGGAGAAGAAGAGCTTGGTGCATCGCACAAAGCAGTTGCATTTAAGTGCATTCATGATTAATGAAAATTGGTTGGAGGAACTGTTATCTGGCTGGGTACTATAAAAATAAATAAACGCCCGAATGGGAACGATTTGACAAATGTCACGTAGCACTTGTTACGATGCTGCACCACAAATCAGAAAGAGAGATTACAAGAACCAGACGTCTGCAAAAAACACTAATTGAGAAATTGCGTTCATTACTATTGTTACTTGAATTATACAAATTTTATATACGATACATTTGTCTACAGTAAAAACATTCGTCATGTGAACAACCCCAAAAACAGTCCAAAAACACACAGTATGAGGAAGTCGATGAAATAGGAGGAATAGGAAATTTTTTGAAAAACTCCCCTCATACAAAAGTTGTTGTTACTCGAGAGTTTTCCTCTTTCCTCCTCACCCTGTATATTCATATGCGTATATTTCTATCGCTACAGTTACGTACTGCATGTGCTCATGTATGACTAATAGTTATCAGTTGCTTTGCCAGTATATTTAAATAAAACAATATGTTATCATGGACGCTGACACCAAGACCCTCAAATATTATGAATGTTGGTGTTGTCGCCCGCATCTTTGATTGCGGTTTTAGGGGTGTTGTAGTACAAACATGATTGCAGTGTCAATAATGTACAGATAACCCACTTTACTCACATAGTTACATGTGCGTATAATGCGTAACCCCAATCAAATTGAAGTCAATTTTACAAGTAAAACAAGTAAAAATGTTATAGGCGATCAAACCCGACTATTTCACACGCCACATCACTTAGCTCCTTAAATTATGCTACAATTAGTTTAGTTGTATCTGTATACGCGAAGCATTGCCATATAAGTTACTTTTGAGAAGGGGTTCTAAAATTTCGAAATATCTCAAAAAATGCTGGCGCACATTTTTATATGGATGGACAGACGAACATGGTTAAATCGATTCAGATTTTGATTCTGAATCGATCGGTATAATTGAAGATGGGTGTAAAGTTAGAAATATTCGCACGAAAAATTACTGGGTTGTGAATGAAAGCAAATCGTTGTTTTTTAAAAATACCAGCTGCTTTACAGGCATGTTCTTTTTTATCTATGGTACGTAAAACTCGGCATCACGCTAAGACCGCGATAGAATGAAACTCTAAGTTTCCCTTTAGTAACATAACTTTATTTGTAAGCAATTGCCCATTTTCTACACATCGATGGACACAGTGTATACCCTAAATTTAAACTTTTTAGCATTATTTTTGTAGTCAAATGAACCGAGTTCGTTCATTTTAGACAAGATTGGATTGAATTGGATTGAATTGGATTGGATTGGATTGGATTGGATTGGTTTGGATTGGTTTGGATTGCGCCTGGCACTCTTTGTGAGTGTAGCCAGACTAACAGAAAAACAAACACAGTATGCCCCATCTCATGTGGAGTATATAAACTATAGAACTTTTGAGTTTTTCACCTTTTATCAACGATTTTTCAAATTTAAGCCGCTACAGGCATTCCTTATAATTGTCCGACACGCACTTGCGCTTATTGTTAATTATAACAAAAATTAGGGGTTGAAAGCTAAACTTGAAATTTAGAAAATTAAAGGAATAACAGTCGGAAAGGTAACTTTATTGGCAGTTCGACGGTGATTTAAGTTTTTATTTATTGCATTTAGATGTGAAATGCTCTACGTTGTTCATGTTAACAAGCCCGCTCCTGCATTGCATGTACGAACCCTTACGGGGGTACTCCCTCACACTCTCATTTATAATTGAAACAAATTTAATTCTTTTGATCTGAAATTTTATTTTGTTACCACAAAATACAAGCCTGTATAAATGTTTCAGTGCATGTGCGTAAAGTATGCAACAAATCTTCATAACGTAGTCCCTAGTACACAAAACACGCAAGCACATATGTATTTGTGTGCACCCAATATATTGTATAATATTATTTAGTGGAAAGAGGGCAGAGAACAGCAAGAGTAATATCGAAAGATTGCGGCTAGTACACAGCACATAGTCCCAAACGTAATTTTTCCGAATTCATTGAACTGCGTGAGTGTGAAAAATAACAATTTAGATAAACATTGCGTCGCCATAGGTCGCGCCATACAGTTCCTTCATGTACCCTCCCCCTCCTTTTTTGTTCCCAGTGTGAAGCTTGTGACATTTGAGTTGAAGCAAGAAAAAAGTTACATTTGGTTTAAGCCACATCTTGTACACCCACCTTCCTCGTAAATTAATATATAAAAGTGTACATATACGTACATCTCAAATGTTGTGGTCGAGGTGGCAGCTCCTACCCGGGCAAACAAAGTTGAATTGTTTAAGAATTTCATGTCGATCAAGAATATTTATATATTGCCTGGGGTCTTAAAAGGCTCTTTCTGCAGTGTTACAGAAATTTATACACAGTGCATATACCGGCGACCTCATTACCACCACATCAGTACAATACGTATAATATTAAAGAGAAACGTTGAAGCGACATATCATGTTCACTTTTTATTCATAAGGCGTATTCGCATCGTACCCGATAGACCTCGAATTATAATACACAAGAATATACAGACGCACATACACACACACACAACCGTGTAAAAAGAAGTGAAAACGTTATAATCGGTTATACCCGACCATTTAATACCTTCTCACACCACTTAGATCATCTAAATATCGAGAAACAGTGGTCTTGCGCATAAATTTACATTGACAGACATCGGTCGGAGTGATGAAAGAGGGTAATTCTGAATCGTCTCTTTTTAAACGCTTACTAATTACATTACCTTACATCCGTTCAAACTGAATAGTGGAGTAGGATATAAGAAGCCAGTGCTTGAAAGTAACATTTTATAGCTGTTAAGTAAAGTTGCGTGTGACGGCGAAGAGCTTTCTTCCTCTTCCTTGTTGAAATTCTATTAATATTGTCCTGTACAAATACAGTGAAACTCAAACAATAGTTGAATATGTATCGTGTGTTGACGTCGTAATACACACGCAACAAATCATATTAATATAAATAAACGATGCGGAAAATTTGGTTTAGTAGTGGGAAGGAACTGGCTCATCTCGATATACATCATCCATCCATCTACCTACACCACTTGCGTGACCCCCCTCGGTTGCTTGCCATCACAGCGAGTTCATCTCAACATAACAGAGCCACACAAAGAGTCCATTTGGAACACGTTCCACATCCATCAAATATCATATACACAGCCGCACAAAAAAATGAAAAAAGTGCAAGCGTGCCAACGCGACAAACACCGAATTTGAAAACTTCACTAACCTCCACTCCTACATCTTTATGTAGCATTTCCAGCATAATATAGGTTTTGTATACGTAACATATGTATGTATGTGTATATGTATTGTATGTATAAAGATACAATGAGATGAGTAAAAAATAAATTCCGCTTAGGTCTAATCTTAAGTGCTAAGATCGCTATTTAAAACGGGCAAAATCGGATAACACTCACGCCCACAATCAAAAAAAAATCTTTATATCTGCTACAAAAATTTACACATAAGCTTGAAATTTTGTGCACATTTTTATTTTTATTTCATCCATCGATGTGCTAAAAATGGGTGTAATCGGATAACAGGCACGCCCACAATTTACAAAAAACCATATTCACCATAAAACTAAACTTAACAAGTGAAAATACTATAGTCGGTCAAGCCCGACCATCAAATACCCTACACCACTTGATATATTATTATTATTCAATTTATTTTTTTCCTTTGATAAATGAAAAGTTTTATTTTTTGTACTGCTTTTAATTTTTTTCTTTTTTTCTTTGAAAAATGAAAAATTTTATTTTTCTATACCTACTTGTATTTACAAATATTTCAAAATGATACAGGTCAAAAATTTTTTTTTTACTTTTTTGTTTACGATATAAAAAAAAAAAATTTATATAGGGAGCGGTTCTAAAAATGGTCCAATCCGGTTCATTTTCAAAAGTGTTTATTTTTGGGTCAATGCTTTTCCGCGTACCAAATTTCATCGAAATATCTCAATATATAATAGGATATCATATGGGGAGGGGTTCTAAAATTGGTCCAATCCGGTCCATTTTAAAAGGGTTCCCCTTTGCGCCAATACATGTCCTTGCACCAAATTTCATCGAAATATCTCGAAAAGTAATAGGACCTCATATGGGGATTGATTCAAATTTTGATTCTGAATCAAAATTTATAATTGAAGAGGGGTGTGGCATTTGCCGTTTAGGAATTACAAACATCCGCACAAACTTAATATACCCTTTTCCACAGGGTGGTGCAAGGTATAAAAACTGATACGTAGTACATACACTATTAGAGGTCGCAATATATATGTATCTAGCACGCCCACCGTAGATTTGGAGGGTATTTAAGATTTGGCCTAAGCCAAATTTAGTTTTCTCGCTTGTTTTTTAATGTATTCTTTTTTTCAAAAACAAGTAAAAATGTAAGTTATCGGACTTGACTAACTATCACATATATTTAATACCCACTTAGCAGCACAAATTATGTTACAATTAATTAGTTAATTGTATTCGTAAACACGAGGTATTGCAATATAAGTTACTTCGTGAAATATAAATGTGAAGGGATTCTAAAAATGATCCGATGGAATAAAAAACCCCAAATAAGTCGAATTAAGCCTCCACGGCAAGAGAAGACTAAAAACAAAAACCTTCATGTACCCTTTAGAGAATCCATCGATGCAAGATTTGGCCGAAGCCAATTCAGTTATTTTACTTGTACGTATGTATGTATATGTAGTTTAATAAATTGTGTACATACATTGCGTATGTATAACGGTAAAGTTTTTAATGCTTTGTTTACTCTCTTATGAAATGTGAATCATTGAGATAATCCAAGCACAACCAGAAAATTCTTCAAAGTTGTTAAAACATGTTGCGTGCATACTGCGTTTGGATTCTATAGAGTAGCGTTCCGAGCAGCTTTGCGTACAACTCCACATTAGTGTATGTCTAAAAGAAGCCATTAATTGTTGATATTAAAAATGAAAGACCTTAAAATTAAAATCATTTGAAAGTTCTGTACATCGTCGTGCAGTTTCATAAGAAATAAAGGAAAGCATAAAAAATACATTGCAGTTGTAAGGTAAACATATTTGTGGAATGTCGAAAACCGAAGCGGTCATAAGGTGTACCGTATTTGGCCCAGCATTACATCGTTTCCTTCCTGCCCATCTCTATAATTCTGTCAATTGTCTCTCATTTGGAAAATAATAAACAATCGATGTCAACTTAACGTTAAGTATTGAACTAATCCTATTATTATAAATGAGATTTAAAGAACATGCTGCAGCGCTGCTTATGCTGCTGCCAATATAATTAGTAGCATGGAAAGACAGGTAGTAGAACAGTTTAAGCATGAATACATGTGTGCATGCACAATCATGAATAGCTGTAAAAAGTATGAATAATCTGATAACAGGATGTGTGTGTACAATGCATACAACATGGGTACGCACTCATACGTTGCCTTAGAAGTACATTGTGTGAACAATTTCGTCTTTTTTTAACAGCTAAAAACGATTATGAGTTACATTTTAAGTTATACATTGAAACAGGCATTTTGGGAAATTGTGGGATTTTTTCTGTGTTTTTGTGACAGATTTTCGGCTTAGACTTCAATGCTGATCATTAAATTGAATCGTGAGAGTGCTCAAAGCATTGAAGCCCAAACCTTCTCTGGAGCCCTGCATTATGAGCATAAATATATGAAGCACTATCATGAGTTGGCCCTTCCAGTTATACCGAAGTAAAACCGAATTGAGGTTAGGTTGTCATTATTGCTACTACACCACACGATACCAACTGCGTAGTAGTAATTGAAACATATTCGTTTATCCATGTCTCTGTTAAATTGTTTTTGTACACACAAGATGTCCAACTAAAGCTTTAAATCATTAGATCAGCGGTGAAGTACTTACCCAAACACAACTTTAGGAAACTAGGCAAAGAAGAAGAATAGCCTAATCCTTCTACACCCTACATCCATAAGACATGAATAATTATCGACAATTTTGGCATTTCCAACACACACACACACATTATAGTAATATCCTAATACTATACGTACCAAAACGGTAGCGTAAGCACACAATTTTGTGTTTGAATATATTAAAAATGTTCCAACTTTTTATTATGACTGTTGTTACGGCCCTAAATGTTAAAATACAGTTGGCCATGCCCTTTGTACACTGTCCAAATAAGATGATGGGTATACTATAGCTGTTGTCTCTTTTGTAACACCCAGCGGGAGGTGTCGGAGACTCCCAAAAATTTATATATTCTTGAACAACATTATAATCTTATCGACCTGTGCCAATGTGTCATTTTATTGTTGGCACTCATGGTCATAAAAATTGTTGTACTGAAATTTTTTACAAAATGCCTAGTTACTTTACTCTGCCCAATGGCACACCCATAATCTTCGAGTCTCCCCAAACAGATGCAAAGTTGAAGTTTGGTAATATGTAGTATAAAGTATTATTTAGTGGTGTCGGATAAAAATCATGCCCGAAAATCGCGCTTAGGGTCACTCATCCATCCCGCACGCACAATTTTGGGATATCCGTGTGTGCGGGATGGAAATTTCAAGTTATCGTTAGAAAATTGCAATCATTAGCTTGTAGACAATAACGCTCACTCTCTGCTTTTAATTAACAAGATAAATTCGATGAACACTTAGCTGAGCATGTCATGAGGTCAAATTAAAGAAGCACACGGAGGAAAATCTCTTGTTTTTGCCATAAAACAATAAAAGGCTGTTAACTGAAATTATTTTTTGTTATTGAAATTTATATACCGCGACACACATATGTATATTGGAAACAAAGCTCCTGTATAGACAGAACATGTGTATAAAATAATTTCCATTTGAATAAGCATGGTACAAATAGTAGAATTGACACGACAACGAGTGGCGCTCTTTTAATAATTTCTACGTTGAGGCAGCAATGCTGTCTAGTAATTATGAGCGTTTATGTTGATAGAATTCTCGTATGAGCTTCTTGAGATATTTGGCCTCCCTCTTACATTCGGCATATTCACTCCTAAGCTCTGCATTCCGGGTTAGCAACCCTTGTTCTTCTACTAAAATTCCCTCCATTTCCAGTTTTTTTTTCTGCCGATAACGAGTAGCAGCATTTTTATTTTGCTCCTTCTTACGTATTTTACGATCATCAGTGCCTCTACCATACGTTCTAGTATTTTTGTTTTTCTTTTGCTGTTTATTGAGACTCGTGGTCGCTTCGGCATTTGGTTTTTCATGTTGCGAAGAGACATCATCATCCGAGGAGCTATAATCTTCTTCCCCCAAAGGAGCTGACAATGATGACGATGGCTTGTGTTCATCAAGCAATTCATCAGCAGCCGATTTTAAAATGTCGTCCACAATTTGAATTTCGCGAGCCAATTCATCGTCATCGCATATGGATGGGTTGACTTCTGGAATAATAGCATCCGTCAAGGAACTCCAGGTGATATTTGCAAATTGTTTTGCAGACAGTTCTGGCAGCGCGGTGCTAACACAAGGAATTTGATCAAAAACATCGTCAAACTGGAATAAAGCGAAAAATTATTAGAGCGTTTTGCTGTAAATATTGTTTCAACTTACATTTGGAACTGCTGGAGATATTGGTTGAGTATGTATGGTTGATATTTCCACTGCTGGTGAATGTAAAATTTGCGGAGGCGAACTTGGTGGCGTTAGTTGAGTTATTGTTGAATTGTCCACCGGTGGTGGTAAAATGTAACTTGTAGAATGTATGGGCGCATGCACTTGCGTGCAGTTGAGAAATCCGTCATCTATTGATTGAAATGACGTATATAAGTTTGCTGCAATGTTAAAATTGTGAGAATAATTTTTTTTTTGAAAATAAAAATGTACGATTTTCTAAACATACACATACACACCGTATACCTACTCTAACTCCAATCTCTTAATTCCTTATTTTATGAAGAACAAGTAAAAATGTTATAGTCGGTCAAGCCCGACCATTTAAAAACCCCACAACACTTAAATTATGCTACAATTACTTTAGTTGTGTCCATGTACGCGACGTATTTTCCCTTCGTAAAATATAATAATATGAGAAAGGGTTCTAAAAATGGTCCGATTGGGTCCAAATTTTGTCTAACCAAATATGAATGAAATTGTTTATTCTTCATCAAATTTTGTCAAAAAATATATAAAGACTTCCATTGTAATAGGACGTTATATGGGGTGGGGTTCTACAAATGGTTCGATTCGGTCCATTTTCAATAGGCATTCTCCTTGGGCCAATTCATGTTGTTGTACCAAATTTCATCGAAATATCTCAAAAAATGCGACCTCTAACTTGCGCTCAAATTTAGATGGACAAAAAGACGGACATGGTTAAATCGATTCAAATTTTGATTCTAAATCGATCGGTATAATTGATTACGGTATTAGCTATTTAGGAGTTATAAACATCCGCACAAACTTACCTTTTGCCAAAAGTGGCGTAGGGTATAAAAACAAGTAAAGAACTAAATCTGAGATACCTTCTACATTTCTATGTATGCGGCGGCAATCTTTTGAATGTCTATAACATTTCACCTTAAAGATCAATTACTGCACAAAATCAAATTTTTTTGTGAATTGTAGAAGTATCTGCTATCCAACCATGCCAATTATTGATTTATATATACAGGGAATGGACAAAATAATAACACCATGCAATGCAAAGTCTTGTAGGTTATATTTTAGGGTATTATACGCTTTGTCCTGCGACAATTAAAACAAGCGATCGGTGAAATTGTGATCTCGCAGACTTCGAAAGAAGGTAACTCGTTGGGGCTCGGTTAGCGCGAGCATCTGAATTGTTTAACACTTCACAAGCGACAGTATCTACAGTAATTATAGCATACACAAAACATGGTAAAATACTATCAGCAAAGAGGAAACTCAAAGTAGTAATACTGTTTCGACAAGAGTACCCAGTTAACATTCATGGAAGGGCTCCAATGACAAAACGCTCTTATATCAATTATTCATATTATTTTGTCCATTCTGTATGTCTGCCTGTGGGCCCCGCCCTGAAACGGAGCACCGGCATAGGTGTCTTCGTCCAAAGATCACGGGGCAACAGTGTATAGCTAAAATCCATATTACATAAGATCCCTGGACAAGATCCAGGATCATTAACTACCTTTTAGCTAACATAACAAAAATGGGCTACCAACCCATGGGCAATAGGCTGTCCAAAGTTGGAAGATCAAATGATCGCCAGTCCTACCAGAGACTAAGTCTGGTACCGCGGGGTACTGGAGCCCCAAGGACCTAATGGTTCTTGCCAGTACGTACTTTCGGGTAGGCCCCCTTGTGGGAGCATCGCGGGGGCTGTGGTCATTATGCTTGGGAGTGCATGGTATAAAACCCTTTACCAAAGGGGTGAACTATATAGCCTATGATGTAGTTCTAAAGTTTGGTACTTCCTAATGGCGGGGCGCTGGGGACGCTTAAAAAAACCTAAAATAGTCTAATTTGGGCCAACACGGCGGGTATAGACTATAAACAACTACTTCACTGTATGTCTGCCTGTATGTGCATTCTCACAGTCGGAAAGTTTTAGTTTTTGCACGCAGATCGCTATTTAAAATGGGCAAAATCAATCAAGAACCGCACCCACAATCGACAAAAATTTATTTATACATCACAAAAATTGAGCCATTAAATTGAAATTTGGTTTTATATATATATAATTATTCCACCCATCAATGTGCCAAAAATGGGCGTGGTCGGATGACAGACACGCCCACAATTTATAAAAACCATATTCACCTTAAAACTAGACTAACAAGCTGATGCGTAAGGCATACACTATTAAAGGGCGCAATATATATATATATATTTGCCACGCCCACCGTTATGGATGTGGAGGGTATTTAAGATTTGGCCTAAGTCAAATTTAGTTTTTGTACTTGTTAGACATCTAATTTGTTTAAATAATAATAATAATAAGAACACCGTTTAATGACCTTCAAAAAACATATTAATACAGAAAAACACCTGGAAATTTATTGTTTATTGCGAGTATATTATTATTGTGTAGAGATAGATTTGTGTATATGTGCAACACACATTAATGCGAAACTGGTTAAACTACACCGTGAAAACTGATCGAATCTTTGTCGAGTGTTTCTATTGAAAATTTAAAGAAATTGAAACTTTAATTTTAATTATACCCTGCACCATTTGTGGCAAAGGGTATATTAAGTTTATGCGGATATTTGTAACTCCTAAACGGCAAATGCCACATTCACCTTCAATTATACCGACCGATCCAGAATCAAAATCTAAATCGATTTAGCCATGTCCATCTCTATGTAAATTTGTGCGCAAACTACAGATCGCTTTATTATACCCTCCGCCTTAGTGATGAGGGTATACTAAGTTTGGTATTCCGTTTGCAACACCCAGAAGGAGGCGTCAGAGACCCTAAAAAGTATATGTATTCTTGATAGCGTCAAAAACTGAGTCGAATTAGACATGTATGTCCGTGTGTCCATCTGTTGTTGGCACTCTCACGGGCGTAAATTTTGAGATATTGAGCTGAAATTTTGTACAGGCACATTTAGTTTTTGCACGCAGATCGCTATTTAAAATGGGCCAAATTGGTCGAGAGCCACGCCCACAATCAACAAAAATATATTTATCTGCCACAAAAATTTACCTATAAACTTGGAATTTGGTATGTACACCTATATATGTATAAGCTTTATCGATGTGCAAAAAATAGGCGGATAACAGACACGCCCACAATCAATAAAAATCTTTATATCTACCACATAAGTTAACCCAGGCAATTGGTACGCGCATACATAATTATCCCATCCACTGATGTGCTTAAAATGGGCGTGGTAAGGTAACAGACACGCCCACAATTTACAAAAAAACATGTTCACCATAAAACTATACTAACAAGCTGATGCGTAAAGCATACACTATTAAAGGGCGCAATATATATATATATATTTGCCACGCCCACCATAATGGATGTGGAGGATATTTAAGATTTGGCCTAAGTCAAATTTAGTTTTCTTACTTGTGTGAGATATTTTGATGAAATTTAGTACAAGGACATGTATTGGCCCAAAAAGGAACCCTTTTGAAAATGAATAGGGTCGGACCATTTTTAGAACCCTTTCCAATATAAAAAAAAAAATTGATTTCATAAAGAAACAAAAAATAAAATAAAAATTTTGTGACACATGTATCATTTTGAAATTTTTTAAAAATACAAGAGTATAAAAAAACAAGATAGAGAAGTTCGGTTAAGACCGAAGCTTAAATACCTTCCACCTTTTATAATCATCTAAAAAATAAGTTCCTATTCCCATATTTATGTATATGCTTTTTTTAAATTATAGGCGTTTGCGTTTTTCAATCACGCCCATTTTTGGCACAGTGTTGGATAACGGTACCACTTATATTTATACCAAGTTTCAACTTGATAGGCATAGTATTGTACGATATATAATTTTTTAAAGATACAATTTTTTCGAGGTATGTTGAGATTTTTGTTTATTGTGGGTGTGTCTCTTAACCGATTATGCCCAGTTTCAATACGGAACAGCGAAATTAAACTAAAAGTACGTATGCAGAGTTTCAATTTAATATCTCTTAAATTACGACCGTGAGAGTGGCAACAACAAACGGACACTGATTAAGAATATATATGGTTTGTGGGGTCTCCGAGGCTTCCTTCGATGTGTTGTAAACGGATGATCAAAATGAATATACCCTCTTCCCTAAGGTGGAGGGTATAATAAAAATTTTCATTTATCAAAGAAAGAAATTAAATTGAATGTATCAAGTGGTGTAGGGTACTTTATAGTCGGGCTTGACGGACGAAAAAGAACACTTAATAATAGGTATTTCAAATCAAATCCTATCTATGGGAGATAAGATCGACACGGTGCATGTACTTAGCAGAAAAGTTCTTCTTTGAACTCCAGAATCGACTTTTCCTAAATCTCTTTTAGAGGCGAAAAAGGGTGTGCTTTCATAGGCTGCAGTTTTATAAAATTGTGTGTGATGAGACGGTTGTGTTTCAATTAATTAATTATTGCTCTAAAGCAAGCAAGTAAGAGCATTGGTAGAAAAATGATCATGTAGAGTATTCAGTACGAACCATAGGAACTCCACGGAATATACATGTTCATATTTGCAGCATCAGCTAATTAGCTCCGGATAAAAATAGCAACTCAAGGACTTGAAGAATGCAGAAAAACTTGTATTTCACGCACAGTAACGAACGAGCGGAGTATAAAAAAATCTTCTTTTAATATGCAGCACAATTTATTACAACAAATATTGTTTGGCTTTTGTTTTGTTGTTTCTATCGTGCCAAATATAAAAATAAACATCAAAACCCGACACGTGACCGTACGAGCCTATAGGCAAATAGTCGGAGCCAATCGTATTAGATTATTAATATCAATTAACGGCTATTTGTGTGTATCATTAATTATAAGAACACTTTATGTCAATTTGTAAAAAAAAAAAACGGAAATCACGGAAAGTTTTATTGATTTATTGAAACACTAGAAACTTTCAATATTTATTAAGAGCGATTAATTTTTTTTATTTCAATTATTGTCTTCTATTCCTCAAGAATATTGTGTGAGAGGAACAGTCAAACAAAAAATATATATATCAAAGAGTTACTGTTCCTACAGATATATCTATGGTTGTAACCATAACCGTAACCGTTTTATTTAATAAAATCGAGTAGTTGTCGACTTGGAAAATTTTTGGAGCTTTACGTTTACCTATATGACGGATATTACCCCTACGATTAAATGCGTCGCTTCACCAACTTTTGCGAGTTAAACACAATTTCGCGGTTCCAAGTGTAGCGATATCCACAGTGGGGTATCATGCTCACAAGAACTATAACAAATGGGAACACTGCGTGGACGCCGTAATTGTCGCTGTTGATGCGGACCTTTTGCGGCGAAAAAATCTTAAAATCCTTCTTTAACGCTTAGAACGTACACATACACATTCACATTTACATGTATCCCTCGCTCACAAAATTTTTGCTTGCAGTGCTTCTTTTTTATTCCCGCTATATATTTTGCATGTGATTCTCTCAAGTCTAAATGATTGATAATGGAAGCGCACATCCAGTTTTACAAATGATTCGATTAATACATTACAGGCAGTTTAGTTAAACAGCCTTTATCAGTGCCGCCCGATGATGTTTAAATGAAAGCCCAGACACAAGTACAAAAGAACAACAGTCAAGTACACTTTACTGTGCGATATTGCTATGTTGTGGCTGCTCTTTAAAGATTACAGATTGCCAACAATGCCAACGATCCTAAGCTAAATTGCAACTGAACTTAGTTCGACAGATTGATATTGCTATTTTATATGAAGCACATACACAAAGCAAACAAAACAAGTAGAAACTTGTCTTAGAGAGAGTAAAGAGGTGTATTTGTCGAAGACTATGAGATAACGTATGTGTTACGTGCGCACCCATACGTACGGAATAGACATTACTTTGATAATATAAGAGTGAATTGGTGCAAATTTGAAGTAGAAACGAAACTTTGAGAATAAAGAAAAGCATTACGAGCAAATTCTAGCTATTTGGATGGAAATTTGGCACACCGTTCAAAATAATGTGACACACAAAAAGGCAAAAAATCAAATTGTGATTGGGAAATCATTTTAAGTCCAAAGATGTCCTTGTACCAAATTACGACCTGCCTTATATACCTTGCGCACAAAGTTACATGGACAGACAGAGAGACACACATGAATTGATCGGTCTAATTGAAGATGGGTGTGACATTTGCATTTGCATTTCAATTGAATATTGCGTTAAATAAGTTTTTTATACCCATCTCCGGGGGTATACACACTTTGTCGAAACGTTTGCATACCCAGAGACCATTTAAACTATACATATTCTTAATCAGCAGTCTGTGCGTCCGTACATAGTGAACATTCTCCCGGTAACAAAAATTGAGATAATTGAGCTATCGACTTCAAACTTGGCAAGATACTTCTTGCATGGGGTTTGATATTGAAAATGGACAGAACCAGTCGAAGGACGTGCCCAAAATTAAACGATAACCAAAACCATCGGTGAATTTTTATTGGCTTTTGAGCAGTTTGTGTTGTGGCACCTGCTTCCGGACGCTTTTCACTTTGAATTCGGAAATAACGAAACAAGTATTTCTCTACTACAAATGATGAATAATTACTGAATACGAATAGTGACTCCGTTTCCCTGTGGAATCGCCGTCAAGTATTACTTCGCAGGAAGGAAGTGATAATTATTGGTGCAGGGGTGCATCGTACTCATTCAAACATTCGTTCTCATCCATTGCAAAAGAATAAATCTGGAAATCCGCACAGTTGTTTTCAAGAGAGTAACTGCCATTTTTCACCAGAGAGAATGAGTAGGAGAAATGCATTTGGTTTTATGCCAGCTAATGCAACTCTCTAAGTCTCCCCCTTTAGAAGGTATTCACGTAAGAATACTAAAGGCTCAAGGCTTTGATAATATACTGTTACTATGTGTGTTCTATGCTTTGTAAATAAAAATTTTGTAAGAAATTATGGAATTATTAATAATTTCTGAAAATTTGTTTCCGCGTATCAATTTTATTTATTGGAATATAGGTGGAAGCACGCATTTTTAATATAATACCCTACAAAGTATATATATTCTTGATCAGCGTCAAAAACTGCGTCGCTTTAGACATGTATGTCTGTGTGTCTGTTTGTTGTTGGCATTCTCAAGAGGCGTAAATTTTGAGATATTGAGCTGAAATTTTGTACAGGCACTTTTAGTTTTTGCACGCAGATCGCTATTTAAAATAAGCAAAATCGATCAAGATCCACGCCCACAATCGATAAAAATCTATTTATCTGCCACAAAAATTGAGCTATAAACTTGAAATTTAGTATGTACATCTATAAATATAAGTTTCATCGGTATGCCAAAAATGGGCGTGGTCGAATAACAGACACGCCCACAATTGACATAAGTCTATATATCTGCCACAAAAGTTGACCTGTGACCTGTGAAATTTAGTGCACTTATTAAAGGTTAGCCCATCCATCGATATACCAAAAATTGGCATGGTCGGATAACAGACATGCCCACAATTTACAAAAAACCGTATTCAACGTAAGAGTAGACTTGCATGCTGATATGTAATACATACACTATTAGAGGGCGAAATATATATATATATGTATATATATATATTTGCCATGCCCTCCGCTGGGGAGGTGGAGGGTATTTAATATTTGGCCTAAGCCACGTTTAGTTTTCTTACTTGTTTTTTAATTAGTTAGGGTTAGAAGAGGGGAGATCAAGATCACGGTTCCCATCTTTCAACCCAACCTTTGCCTTTGAAGTTTTTTCGAAAAGTTTTATCCTGTGAATTTACTCGAGAGTTTTCATCTTCTTCCTCACCCTATAGATAGAGTGTATTCTTTGATAATTCGTCCCAATTGGCATTCTTTGATCCTTGTTATACACACGCACAGTGACACTGCCTTACACGTGCCGTTATGATAGTTACAAAAACCAACTTTTTACATATAATTCCTTGACTGTACCATACCAAGGGTTAAAAGTGTTTTTCCTTTTTTTGGAACATTAAAAAAGTCACAAACATTTTATCTGGTTGCTTTTATGATTTGGAAATATGTTGTAGCGATATGATAACTAATTGATAATTCGAAAATAGCAATGAACTGAACTTTCGACCGTCAAAAGAACATTTCATTATAAAAAAATTAAAAAAACTACGTTAAGTATTTAAGTAGATGGTTAATTGAGTATACTATCCGTTGTAAGCAAAGCTCATGTTCTTACTGGATGCCCACCACCTTGGTACCTTAAAATAAAATTGCTCTTAATGACCACCAATTATGCTTATAACATTCATTGCGGTTATGTTCAGTACGTATGCTACCATCAGCATCAAATTCTTAGTCGATTTAGCCATGTCTGTCTGTGGTAAATATACTCCCGGTGAAATTTGAACTTGTGGGGCAGTTGGTTAAAGAAGGACGTCATGAATTAGATAAAAACAAGAAAAATAAATTATTGTATAATATAATTAAAACCATCGCTTACTTGTTCTTTATAAAAATAAATTTCAAATCTTTAAAATGTAACGGCACATATTAATATTATATTTGGCACTATTTGTGCCAAAGAGCCTAATGTGTAAATTGCGAATTTAATCCAATTTTCAACAGAGGGTTCTACCAAAAGATACCCAAATGACTACGTAAATAAAACAATACTGACCAGTACAAATAACAAGAAGACGAATATGTTGAAATATATTTAAAAAGTGGCTGAGTCAATTCATTCAAAGTCCCTTTAATTATATACATAATTGTTAAGTGTGTGTTTATAAGTTTTAACTTAAACAAGACACAAACAAAACGAATACCCAGATATTTCAATAATTACCGATTTCTTACCTTCCCCCAAAACACGCAAATCCACAACATCACTGCTTTGATTTAATTCGATGTCATCATTAGAAATTATTGTAGGGTCTTGAATGAAATATGAAATTAGGTTACTCTTGGAAATTTTTAAAATGTTTGTGAAAAAATGAATGTCTTTAATTACCGTCTGTCTGTACATCAGCATTTAACCAAATGTCACCTATGTTATTATAAATGGAAAATAACTCGATGTTCGGTGGTGATATTGGTTGTGCTTTGCCGTCCCAATATAGATCTCGCGGTAGTGCTAATGACTCCATTGTTGTTACAATAACTGCTGCCATTCCTGATGATTTCATTGTGGACAGCACAATAGGGAGTCGTTGGGATTAATGGTAAACTAAATAGTAAATGTGGAGATTCTTGTCCTAAAGAAACGCTATGTAAAGTTGAGAAAGCCATGGTGACTCTGTAATGTAGCAAAATAGTTATTGTAGTATATATATAGTTAATGTCTACAACGCGTAAGAGATTTTTAAACCAGTTAACAATCATTTTTGATATGAATTATTAAGCAAAAGTTTGAGAGGCATTGGTTACTTAGTATGTGTTGCATCAGCCAATTTTGTTATTTATTTTATAAAAATAGAAAATCACATTTGTGCATACTAGACTATTGATAATATATATTAAGCACTAACTTATATTAACAATTATATTTGAAACGCTGTCTACAATTATAC
Organism: Ornithomya chloropus; assembly: GCA_963971445.1. Taxonomy (NCBI): domain Eukaryota; kingdom Metazoa; phylum Arthropoda; class Insecta; order Diptera; family Hippoboscidae; genus Ornithomya; species Ornithomya chloropus. The sequence continues at coordinate 24,749,175 of OZ020530.1, read as the reverse complement.
ATACGTTATTCTATTTTTCATCGTTTTTGCCTATGGAATAATTTTGTGCCTTTTTGGGCCTTTTAATTGCTTTTATGCAAATTTAATTACAGATCCATTTTCACCTTAATATAAATGCAAAAATAATACGATAAAACACTTTATACTTTCTACGTTTCATTAAGAAAAATGATACTAAAATTAATGTAGTTTAACACATGGATTTGTACCAATAAAACCAGTATTTCACAGTTGAACCTTCTGGTACTTTTAAAAACCAGTGATGAATATATTTCACATTAACTTAGCGTTTATATACTTATTATTATTTATATCACTTCACTTCACTTATGTGACGTTGTGAAAATATATAATATTCTTATTTCCACATTTTGGTTAATAAGTGAATCAAATATCTATATTGATTTCCGATTTATGTGTAACACATTTACATATTTGTTATTGTAGAGTTTCTTAGAATTGTTATCCCCTTTTCAGCTTGCTATTTTCACGCTGATTACGTTCAAGTTGGACGGTCAAATGAATAAATAGAACAAATAAAAAATACGCTGTTAAGGTTACTGTTTATTTTATCTAAAACTGTGCTATTTTCACGTATTTAATACAGAGTGTATATTTTTATTATGTCATAACGAAGAATTTTGATCAAAAATTTATCAAGATTCTGCCAAAAGGGCCATAGTGTATGTAAAATTGTAACAATAGCACCATAACCTGTTAAGAATATGTCCTGAAACGAATATTGTAAAGTCATGACACCAGCATCTTAATATGGTTTTAAAATATTTAAACAATTGAAATTGAAAAGTGTCTCAAGAGGTAATATTTTATTCAGAATCATTACTTCATAACAAAATTGTAACGATAAAAATAAAAATATGTAGTTAACAGTATTCATACATCAGAATCCTCATAAAGAAAAGTAAAAGCAAAATATAAAATTTTTAATTCGGAATAACGTTTTGCATTTGTGACCATTTGATATGTGTCTGTTGTGGTCACATATAAATTGAAATAAAGACTGTTGTTGCACTTTTTACATGTAGTAATAGTTTACTGGTTTACCATTACGTCTCGGACATTTAGATTAAGACTTTAGTAATCTTACATACACACATAATCTTGCTGAGTATTAAAATCGCGTTATTGTAAAAATGGCTAAAATTTGGTGGAAACCTTCTCAACTAATGTTAAGTTTTCTTTTTTAATAATCTTTCGACCTGTAAGGAAATAGCGGTCACCTTGTGTATCAGGTAGTGCTGTAAATCACACGTCCACAATTTACAAGGTATATTTGACTTAGGCCAAATGGGTCTGCGGCATATTAACTTTGTCAAAACGAGTGAAAGAACATCAGAAATACCATAAATGGGTACATTGACTATGAGCGTGGAATTCTGTAGCGATTTGGCTGTCTGTCTGTCCCGGGCTAAAAATTCTCCCTGTCGCAAAGATTAAGTAAGAAATCTATTTAAAACTTGTATGAATGATTCTCAGACCTGCCCACAGTTTAGCTCAAACTGAAAAACCCTGTCACAATCTTTAAACATCATTGCTAGACATAATTTTTTTTTATCCCCTAAGGTGGTGGGTGTCCAAGATTTGCTTCAAGTCATTTAAAACATTTGTACTTGTAAAAACAAATGCATATAACAATATATATGTATATAACGTAAGTTCGTGTTAGAATACATATACATGAATGAACTGATAACGTATTATTTTACATACTTCACACGTATCGGTGAACTACGCCATTTCCATGCTATTGTAATTGCTCTAATGTACATAATTAGGACTTGTTAAAGTATTTGGTTCATAATATTATATATTGTAGAACATCGCGTTTGTACCAATCGCTCTAGCTTGCTTGTTGTGTCAACTCAACAGATTAAATTTTTACGGTACCAAGCCTTTCACTGTTTGTTGTTAATTGAATAATAATAAGTAAATCTTTTTTTTTTCAAAAATGTACGAGTTACTCCAAGCTATCTAGGGTAGGCTGTATAACCACAAAATTGCCCAAAATTTTTGAAGTTCCTTTCTAAGGTAAATAAGAATAAAATAAGTAAAAAAAAAACTAAATTTGACTTAGGCCAAACTTACATACGTCTTTTATCCCAGTATGCTCATGTTTGGGATATCGATGGATGGGGCAATTATAAATATGCTTAATTTCAATTTCAAAATTTGCGACCGTGAGAATGCCAACAACAGACAGATGCACGGACTCATGCACATACATGTATAGGTCGACTCAGTTTTTGATATATAATAAATAGGAATATATATACTGTGTAGGGTCTCCGACGCCTTCTTCTGGGTGTTGAAAATGGAATGAAAAACTTAGTATAAACCCATCTCATATGGAGGGTATAAAAGTGACAATTAAATTATAAACTGATAACACTTAAAAAGTGATAACTCAAACACAATCTAACCATGTAAATGTTAAATACTTCGAAGCAAATCTTATAGAGTTGAATATAGGCCTCTACTCGTCTCTATCAAACATAACTTTTTCGTGAACCAGCTGATATCTACACATATGTGTAATCTATGAATATGATTGTGGTTATTTTCTAAAATTGAGAGGGAAAAAAGATTACGCTACACCATACACAAATGTATGCATGCGATGTTTAAAAAATTTTCTATTGCTTGCTTTTACAGTTTACCTATATTAATTATTAGCTTCGCTTGAAACGTAGACATAGAGGTTCGTACAATTGTTTTCTCCCTAACATTTATACACGTTTCGAAACTCCTTCGCCACAGCAAAGTAATTATTTTCCTCTAGTAATTATTTTCGACAAAATAAAATAAGAAAACGAAAAAAGCTATATTTGTGGCTTATTATCTTAAGGTCCGAGTCACTTTGCGAAAACGTTTGTACACCCAAAAAACCTCAAGGATCCTATGACATATATAAACTTTGAACAGTCCGAAATTGTGAACCAATTTAGCTACGAATTCTTTCCGTCCATCTGTGGTAAATATTTAAAAAAAATGAGATATCGATTCCAAACATGGCAGAAGTATTGATTGATATTGACATTGGGCAAAATGGGTCGAAGGACACGCTACCCATTTTGGCATTTGCGTAAATTGTGAAACTAAGTTGTAGGCTGTTTTTATTGTCATTTGTATGCCCTAAGATTTATAACTTTTCTTACTTATTCCATTTTTATTGAACCAGCCAAGAGACATATAGCCCAATATACAAATTGTGATGGTTCAAATATTTATGCTATATACCTATACGTATACTACATATAAAAAGTCTATAAAGTTGCAACAAATGGTTCTTATGGGGAATCAGACTTCGCAATAAATTTATTACAATATTTATTTTCAAGACATCGTAAACGAAATGTTTTATAATGCACGCGACTTGTTTTCCCGTTTTCGTAGTGTGCTCGGCAGAGTGAGGATGTTGAATATGTCACATAGAGTTGGAAATTACCAGCAAACGCCCTTGCGAGTATCCAGTATGAAGTCAATAGTAGGGACTGCATCTGCAAAGTTTCCAACCAGAGTCGAACGTGAAACCATACATTCGGGTCATTTTATGGTGTCGACGTTTGAGGCAGAAGAAGCACTAGATGATTTAGATGACAGCGAAATAAAAATGCTTGATCCAGAGGATCCCAGCCTGGTGAAACCGGGCGAAGCTAATAATTGTATGGAGGTTCAATTATATGTACCACGGAAAGTAATTCAACAGCAGGATCGCGGCAGCGGCGACACGATTGAGATAATAACATCCCACTTAGAAATTGAAACTTCGTTAACGAAACTGTTCAAATGCATGAATTTAGCTTACAGGTAAAATAAACACAAAATTAATTCTGTTGCTTACATCAGTAGTGGTGTGTAATTTTATTATTAGCCAAAAATTGACTTCCCCAAAATGGAATCATTTTAAAGGTGTACGTTTACGTTGGAAGGACAAAATTCGCCTAAATAATGTTATCTGGCGGTGCTGGCATATGCAATGTAAGTATGTAAAGGACAATTTACGTATATACTTAGAAAGACCTTTGCTATCTTATTACCTTAATATCGTCTAAACGGTTGTAATCGAAATCTCCCCTGCGTAATATTTTTTACAGTTATACTCAAACGTAAAACATTGGTTTGTCAATTTGCGTCTCCTTTGGATGTTGATATTCATAGCAATCCACAGGTAAGATGATTGAGCGGCTTATAGCAGACGTGCAATTTATTTTTTTTTTAACTTGATTGTAACGCCGCAATATTACAAACTTGAATAAAAAATACTGTGAACACTGCAATGTCCCAGAGTATTAGCGTGAAGTTAGCCCAGAGTTTGGTTGTCTTGGATATTGTGGGCTATCTTCACACTTTTCTGGGCTAACTTCACAGAACGAAAGCTGGATATAAAATAAAAGTTTTGGCAAAAAAAAATACTGGAATTGAACATTGTTAAATCGATTCAAATTTCGATTCTGAATCGATGGGTATAATTGAAGGTGGGTGTGGCATTTGCCGTTGAGAAGTTACAAACATCCGCACAAACTTAATATACCCTTTTCCACAGGGTGGTGCAGGGTGTAATGAAAGATATATTTTCATATATAATTATATATTATACTCGTATTAAAACCTAACCCTAACATTAAGTTTAACGCTTGCAGAAATAAGTATTTAAATGCAGAGCGTGGGTACTGTTTTACATTATCATTGGGCGTGTCCAATAACATATATACACAATTCAGGATGTGAAAATTTCTTAAAGATTTTTCGACATTTAGTACCTACCCACTTCCAAGGCTGATTGTTATAAGTAGACTCTATTAAGTGAATTTTTAAAATAATCTTGGATGCATCTTAAAACATATATTAAACAAGTAAGAAAACTAAATTTGGCTTAGGCTAAAATACATCCACCTCCACAACGGTGGGCGTGGCAAATATATATATATATCGCACCCTCTAATAGTGTATGTATTACGTATCGGCATGCAAGTCTACTTTTACGTTGAATATGGTTTTTTATAAATTGTGGGCGTGTCTGTTATCCGACCGCGCCCATTTTTGGCATATCGATGAAGCTAATATTAATAGATGTACGTACCAAATTACAAGTTCATAGCTCAATTTTTGTGGCAGATAAATAGATTTTTATTGATTGTGGGTGTGGCTCTTGATTTTGCCCATTTTAAATAGCGATCTGAGTGCAAAAACTAAAAGTACCTATACCAAATTTAGGCTCAATATCTCAAAATTTACGCCCGCGAGAATTCCAACAACAGACAGCCATACGGACACAAGTACATACGACTCAGTTTTTGACGCTGATTAAGAATATATATACTTTGTAGGATCTCTGAGGCCTCCTTCTGGGTGTTGCAAACAGAAGAACAAACTTAGTATACCCTTATCACTGAGGTGGAGGGTTTAAAAATTCAGGAGGTGGAAAGTGCCTAAAGACTTTTTACTAAGGGGGTCATTTAGAGGTGTGGATACAATTTTAAAATATTTATTTCTCATTATTTGGCATATTTTTATTAAAAACTCATATAATTAAATTTTATTTAGTGAAAAATATTTTTAGCCCAGACACATACTTCACTTTCTTGGGGTTAGAGTGTTGTGGGTGAACTACACACCGGTCCCAAAGTGGGGTACATACGCATACATATCTACATAATTAAATTATCTTTGTCATTAATATAATCAATCAGTTGGGTGCTATATGTGCAAGCATATATTAAGCTGTCCCTTTACATTTAATCACACATCACATTATCTCATTATTTTGATTCATCCGTCAAACTATTACAATTAAAGTTTACAATAATCGTAGAGCGTCGTACTGGAGGGCAAATATTGGAAGCGTCAATTAGCAGTGATAAAGGCGGAGTATCGAAAGTGGAGAAGAAATTATAAATCAACGAAAATGGGTTGCTTAACATACGACACGGTAATTCGAAAATATTGCAATTGTTATACTTCACATTGTAATGCGAGAGTTACGGTTCTTCTCTTTAAAATATTCAGAAAAGTGAATTTGACTTTTTGGAATGGTCCCCCATAAACGATAGGCACTTTATGTCAAATGAGGATTGGACTACAGATACCTTATTTTCAGCAATTAATGTTCCATTTCCTTTTCCGGATTCAAGAGAAATAGGTAATTGTCTTATTGTGCGTATTTCACAACAATTCCTTTTATACCCACACCATATGATGCGCAAAATATAATGTTTGCAGCCCTACGAAAATGTATACGTGTGTATATTCAAATAATCATCAACATCGAAATGATTCTAGCCATGTCCGTCTGTTGTCTGTTGAAATGGTCCCGTTCGTAAATTTTAGGATACTGAACTGAAAGCGACCTGAATACTGAGTCCGTCTAGGCATGTCTGTCTGCAACACGCCCTCAACAAACAATGAAAATGTAGCAGCGTAGATGGTAGAATGTGTGAATCCTTGGAGGGCTTTAGTGCCTCGGTGGTGGGTATTCAAGGTTTGGCTTCAGCCATATTGAATTTGTTACTTCTTCATTGACTTGTACAATTAGCCCGTGGCGCTGGCATTGCCGATTTCATACAACCCAGTTTAGGGCCGCTACAACCCAATTTAGATGACATGGATTTAACCTTTGTGGGTAAGTTTATACAGCTGGAAGTAGTCGTGGAGCTCATTTTATATTTTTTACACACAGAATTATTACAAAACACCCGTTTGCCATCTGTACCTGAAGAGGGTTCCGAGGAAATGTTAAAAAATGTAGATTATGGCTTCTCCGAAATTATGGGTAAGAGGGTTTCCATTCTTAAAGGCTAACAAATAGGAGCATTACTCTCACAAAAGAGTGTTCTTTAGGAACGGAACAGCTGGGTACTAACAGTACTATTAATGTAACAGGATCAAGTGCAGTGGACACGACGCTATCTACTGCATCAGATGATGCTAACATGATTGAACTAGATACGCCATTATGTGCTTTAGAATTCGTTCAAATGGAAGAAGAAATGTCTCCGCGTATGTGCTCCTCTAATAACGCACAAATAATAAAAGGAACTAACCAAACAGACAAACGCTTCAATGTAAACGGCGGAGACACCATTATGGGCGAACTATCACCCAGTATTAGTTTGAGAGCAGAAATACTTCAGCTCACGAATAGTTCTTCCAAAACTCATTACGCAAGTCCTCTAGAATCCAACAACATTCCTGTAGCTGGGAACGTTGAGGTCTCCATTGGGACTGGACGCCAATGCAGTAATGATTTTCCCGTAAAAAAAGGACGTATTTCAAAAAATTCTCAAAGACCATTCAGGTAACTTCCTCATATGTAACAAAAAAAAAAAAAGGAAAATTGGGCTTAGGCCAAACCTTAAGCACCCACAAGCTGAAGACATGTGACTAGCACTGATGCTTATGAAATGTTTGAGTTAGAAAAAGTTTAAAATCCATGAAAAATACTTCCATTTTCACAGATTTTGTCCAAGGAGTACCAACAGTTCTATTGGGTTGGCAACTATGAGATTGCGGACTTTGTTTCGTTAACATGTTCAAAGTACCTAACCTATATTTCTTCTTGGAATTTTTTGGACTTTTACCTTTCACATTTAGTAAAAAAATTATTTCGATTAGTTCTTTAGTTTTTATACCCTCCACCTCAGTGATGACGGTATACTAAGTTTGTTCTTCCGTTTGCAACACCCAGAAGGAGGCGTCAGAGACCCCACAAATTATATATATTCTTGATCAGCGTCACAAACTGAGTCGATTAGACATGTATGTCCGTGTGTCCGTCTGTTGTCGGTACTCTCACGGTCGAAAATTTTGAGATATTGAACTGATATTGTGCTCAGACACTTTTAGTTTCTGGACGCAGATCGCTATTTAAAAAGGGCAAAATCGGACCAGAGCCACGCCCACAATCAACAAAAATCTATTTTTCTGCCACAAAAATTGAGCTATATACTTGAAATTTGGTACGTACATCTATACATATTTGATTCATCGATATACCAAAAATGGGCGTATTCGAATTACAGACACGCCCACAATTAATAAAAACCTTTATATCTGCCAAAAAGTTGACCTAGGAACTTGAAATTTGGTACGCGTATAGATATCCCATCTACTGATATATAAAAAATGGGCGTGGTCGGATAATAGACACGCCCACAATATATAAAGAACCATATTCAAGGTAAAAGTAGACTTGCATGCTGATACGTAAGATATACACTATTATAGGGCGCAATATATATATATTTGCCACGCCCACGGTTGTGAAAGTGGAGGGTATTTAAGATTTGGTCAAAGCTGAATTTAGTTTTCCTACTTGTTTTTTTTATCGAATTAATCAATTTAAAAATGGGAGAACAAGACGTGCACTTCAGACATATTTTGAAGTATTATTTCCGAAAAGCATACAAGAAGTTATGTGCCGAATATGGGAATGAAGCCTTGAAAGAAAGGCAATGTCAAAATTGGTTTGCCAGATTTCGTTCTGGTGATTTTTCATTGAATAATGCTCAACGATCACATCGTCCAGTTCAAGTCGATGAGTCGATGATAATGGCCTTGATACCCTTGATATAGGTATCAAGGCAATTATCGATTCATATCGTCATAGCACAACACGTGATATTGTTTGCGTCCGTCTTATAGCCCTGACCTTGCGCCTTCAGACTGTCATTTATTTCGTTCCATGCATCCATCCTTTAATGGTAAAATGTTTAATGACACTAATGATGTCTAATCACAATTCAGTTTTTTGATATCAAAGATCAGAAATATTATGAAGTCATGACACTGCCGGAACGATGGCAAAAGGTCATGGACAAAAACGGACAGCACTCAATTGAATAAAGTTATATTTTTAAGCAAAAATATTGAATTTTTATTCTTATTTAAAATCCGCAATCAATTAGTTTCCAACCCAATAACAAGTTTGAAATCAATGACCAGGCAAATGTATAACGCTTATGTACAGACGAACATGGCGAAATAGATTTACCTTATGGTATTTCTGATCCTATTTGCTAATGGTTACAAAAATGTTGATATAGGAGAGATACCAACATTCTCAAGTTTGTGGGTGTAAAAGGGATTTTTTCCATAAATTTACATAACCTCACTTTCTCAAAATGCTCAGACGAGAACCACACAATTATGATAAAGCGCAACCAACTCTACACCAGACTAACATTTATCAGCAAATATTAGCTGAACAGCACAAAATTCAACAACTTCCAAAGCAGGACAAAGCGTCTGTCACTATTCCGCCCACACAACAACAAAATTCACAAAGTCTCAACAGCCAGTTGGAGTACCCAACATCAGTTTACAACTTAAGTTCTACAAATAATCAATTTGAAGGGAACAATTCCGAAGGCGTTGTAAGGATAGTTAATGATTCCAATATGACGCTCATGGACTTAATATCTAATAATGCGACATTAAGCTTATCCACTCAATGCCAACAAGGCAATACCGCGAGTACGACGAACGCGAGAGTTGAAACGCCTTCATCCGAAGTACTCTCTATGTTCAATTTGACCACACCATCAGATGTATATGCATCTGCGAATAGTATAATCAACACCTATAAATCGCATCCGCACCTGGCTAGTTTTAAGAAGTCCGCTTCCACTGGGAACTATTTCAATTTGCGTATGGCCTGCCATCCGAGTATGTATATGCCATCGGACCCAAACTCACAGGGGCAATCATCCGTAATAGCTAATAATCAAACAACATTTATTGGCCCATCTCCAGTTGGCAATCAGTTGAAAGTTTTAGACAATGGAACGTTCACCTCTTCTTCCAATGTATCAACAAGTCCAGGATCCCTCTCTTCCGCTCAGTTGAACACTGCTGCCCAACCAGTACCATCGATAGTATCTCCACAAAATCAAATTCATTTATCAGTAACTGCTCAACCGATAACCGATGCTAAGGAAATATATCGCTCCAACAGTTTGCCACTGAATGTCATATTGCCCAAAATGGAATCACGCATTACACAAAGTGACTATTTTGCTATGCCTAAATATCATCCGGTAAAAAACGGTAAGAACCGGTCTCGCAGTAATTCAATAAATCATTCGCCAATCAATGCCAAACCAATCAAATCAGTTGGCAGTCACTTCATTACCGCACCAAACGTACCCACTCAGCTACAAACTGCTACCAGTGAACCAATGCTAAACAGCGCTATAGGTCATCTTCTAACCAGTAAGTTGGAACTCATAATATTATTAAAAAGCAATTTGAACTCATCGACGCTTCCCAGTAAGTTTGACAGACTGCAACATTTTCACTTGTCTTCTTTTTAGAATCTCATATGACATCTGCAGCGAAACAGCAAAGTGCTTCCACTAGTGGCATTTCCACTACGAATCTATCGAATGCACAAAATAAGTCAACGATGAGAGATTATGCAGGATCTCTTTACATATCGCCATCTTCTCCGACTGACATTATCCCGTCGAGCTCCCATCTACAAATGAACCCCATGCCCCATACAATGGACGACCCCGTCTCACGCCACGGCCTAAAACATAGCGGAGAAATTCAAGATCAGCAGCAGCCGCCACATAAATCCCCCAAAAAATCTGATTCCCTACCTAAACTGGAACAACCAATTAAAGCAATAAATTCACTGTCTGGTGCTACCAACACAAGTGTAAACATTTTTAAATTTATCCCATTATGCTCATATTAAAACAAAATTATTTGTTAAACCAGTTGATAAATTACCCGTTGACTGTGTCTAATGTTACACAAGCAAGCAGTTCGTTTCAAAATCAAACTTTGAGCCAAACTGACGTCTACCACGACTTGAATGTTTCTCTCTCACCCACTCAAACCCTTAAAAATCCACGGGACAGCCAACGACGTGTTGGTCACATTCACGCAGAACAGAAGCGACGCTACAATATTAAAAATGGTTTTGATCAATTGCACGACTTAATACCGCAACTACAACAAAGCAATGTCAAGGTTCATATTCTTAAAATGTAATTCACTAATATAATGGTTTAATATGTTGTTTGTTTCTTCCTGCAGTTGAGCAAAGCGGCAATGCTACAAAAGGGCGTAGAACATATTAAACATTTGCGCAATGAACGTAATGTTCTGAAACAACAAATGGATGCCTTGCGATTAGAAAGAGATGCTCTGAACAGTTCGTTGTCGTAAGTTGTTGAACTTTTTGTAAAATATTCCCGGTTTTCCCTCCAAAACTGAGTCGATCCAGAAGAAATGTGTGTTCATGCATCCATATGTTTTTCTGTTACTGGCATTCTCACGATCATATACTTTAAGATATTAATCTGCACGCAGATTGGGCAAAATATAATTATTAAGAAATACATTTTCATGTCCTTCACCCTGAGGTCGAGGGTATACTTTATAATGAACGTATTGTATTAAAAAGTGATTAAAAACAGTAGCTGTGGCAGGTACATATTTACAACATCTAATCAGTGTATGTATTACGGATTGCAAGTCGGATTTTCCGCCACAAATAAGTTTTTCATAAACTATATTAGATTTTTGTCGATTGTGCGAATGGCCCTTGAGTGATTTCGCCCAATTTAAATGGCAACCTGCGTACAGAAAATAGAAATGTATGTAAAAAATTTAAGCTGAATATTCAAAATTTACAATTTAAGAAATTTATATGTACAACGAAGGCGCCAAAAAACAACAACGGACGAACATGTCTAGATCGATCCAGGTTTTGATGGTATTCAAGAATATATACACTTTGTATGGTCTCTGACGCCTCTTCTGAGTGCTGCGAATAGAGTGATGAACTTAGTATATTCCCCATCTTATGGAAAGTATATAAAACTAAATGTGGCTGGGTATGCCCCCTAATAGTATATATATTTTACATAAACTAACAAGTCGGCTTCTGGGCCAAATAAATTTTTTTCTACATTGTTGACATGTCTGTTGCCTGTGACCCCGCTTATGATATAGTCATAAATATGTGAACCCCATAGCCAATTTTCGACCTGCCTGCTAACACAAACTATGTGCAAAGTTCCAGTTTCTTTTCATTTGTAGGATATAACAAGGTATTGGTGGTGATATTCCACAAACAATGCTACACAATTTAAAGCTTGTATGCAATCGCATCATTCGATTTGTACTTGATCTTCTCTCTTACCTATAATCGTCTGTAATATTCAGCAACATGTTGGCGTAGTGAGAGCTTGGAGTCCCCTACCAACTGATTGTAGCCATTTTCATATAAAACTACTTCTTAGAAATGAACTATCTCAGAAAACAACGCATAATAATTCGTTAATATTCTGGCAAAATTTTATTTTTGTAACAAATGAAAAACCCTAAAAACTATAGGTTTTGTAAAATTGCGGAAAGGTCAATGGACCGATTTAACTCATTTTCAATACTAAGGTACCTGGATATAAAGAAATGATTTGTACCACATTTCAGGTCTACAGGTCTTGTAGTGCAGAAGTAAAAATTTAGAAATATTTCTCTGAAGTTGGATTATACCAGTAGCGAAATATGTAATCTAGTTTAGAACGTTGAACTTTTTAAGGTTGTGAGCCAGTCCGTATGGACCGGTTTTTCTGAATTTTAGAACCACGATGTTGACGATGAATGAATAAAGACGCCATTGTGGGCGTGTCTTTCGTTCGATTTCGCCCAATTGCAATAGGAAATCGTAGAAAAACTTGAAGGTTCCAAGAAATATGCGCAAATTCATACGAAACCACACGACGGACTGATGAACTAAATCAACTTTTCTATTGCTTCCGATCAATAATATAAATACTTGGTTGGCGTGCCTCGTTCGCTTCTGGTACTTACAAACACACACACATTAGAACAAAAACAATATAACCCCATAATTATTATGATGATGGGTATAATGAAAGATATTTAACATTAAGTGTATCTTTCATTGTTTTTTAGCCATCTACATTCAATTTTGCCTGCTAATGGTGCTCCTGTTACCCGTCAAGGGACAGAACATGTTAAAAAGTTGTATGAAGAGTACGTCCATTATCGCACCATGGAGAATTGGAAATTCTGGATTGTATGTCCGATGAAGAATTACAATAAATTATACATACTATACTAAAAGTCCTTTCATTTCAAACATATATAGCTGGGCCTTATATTGGAGCCATTGCTGACATCATATACAACTACAGTATCAAGTGCCAGTATGGATGAACTGAGGCGTACTGCCTTTCTTTGGGTTGATCAACATTGTTCATTAATCGATCTGCGACCAGGTAAACTGAGTTTTCCCTTCCATACTTTATATAAGCAATACATGTTTTACATTTTGTAGCCGTATCTAATAAATTAAAATATCTGTCCATGAATACGGACATACTGTCGGATCCACCGTCCACGTTACAAGAAGAGGTCATAAAAGCGTTGAATAGTAACTCTTGCCAGCACCCAAACTTGCATGGCACTTAGAAGTGATTCCGCTGGCACGTGCGACTGTGAAATTGATCATCATTTTCTTCTCCACAATGTATCACACTAAGTGTGTGTATATGTAAATTCTTTACAATCAAACCTTTACATTCTTATAAGATTCTCACTCTCCCTGTGTGATATAATTGTACAAATTGTTAATGAATGTACATCCATTAAAGCAATTTAATAATGGCCAAGCGCCAGAGGACGAGATACGCGACGAAGTGCCTAAAACCGTTAAGTTTACAATAACAAATAAAAATTAATACATACATACGCAGGTACATTCATGTAGTTTGTGTATAGGTTTATTGCCAAGTCATATCCAATACAAAGCTACAATTGTTCGTAATGTAATAATGAGTACAGTAGTAGAAAAAGTATCTTATGTTAAGTATTTCATCTTAAATTTATAAGGCAGATTTTATTTTGATTTTCATTTTACGATTTTAATAATTAGCTAGCTCAGCAAAAGACGAAGTTCACTTTTAACTCGTGAGCAATTGATGTTTTAAAGGCATGTGTCCACATGCCCGCTATTCTAATATTTGGATCATGTATCAGAGCTACGCGATTACAGATTTTGCTCAAGGAGCACACGCACTTATGCTTGGAATTCGCAGACTAATATGTTTTTACCCCTAATGGAACGTTTTCTTATATTTTTGTCAGAATCTCCAGAGTATTCTCCAAGTTTTCGTAAATGAGGTTAAAAAATAGTTACTTCCTTATGAGACTTAAAAATTTCACGAAATCTTTATATAAATTTGTAATGAAGTCGAGCTCAAAATGGACAATATTCAATTTCATACACATTATACTAAGAACTATAAGGTCATTGAAAACAAGTCTCCTCCACATCTATGACAATCGTGAGAGTGACGCGTAATCTGATTGCACCCTGCAAACGGAATAACAAACTTGGTATACCTCTTATCTTATGTGGAGAGTTGTTTTATTACTCTCCAACTACTTTAGTTGTTTTCTATTATATTCCAAAGTTGAAAATATACATCACTAAAGCGGCATATATAAAAGAGGGAAAGTGTACACGTTTAACATTCGGCTAAAACCGAACATTCGCAATTTTCTTATTTACTGTTTTGTACTACAGCGAACGCGATGTGTTATCGCTAAAAAAAATATCTTGCAGCGTATCGTTACAGGGCAAGCATTGTGTTCCATCACATTTAAAGCAATTCAGCCAACAACCATTTTGACATTTTAACGCAACACTGTAACGATCCGCTGCAGCAACCCTACTAGCAAGCTTCTATATAAGTATGTTATTAATAATAGTGGCAAAATAAATAAAGTGTAGTGCGTACACGTATGAAAATAACCCGTGTAAAATAAGTTACGATGGCTATGTAATCTTTTTAGACCACTTAAGATCATCATCACGCGGCTTTAAACCGGTCAAGTATTCAATAAGGCACTCTAATGTTGTCCAAAACCTAAATAAAACAAAATTAAATTAAATTATTTCGAAATAGGCTTTTGTGCAGAAGCAGAGAGTGTATACAAGGTACAATGACATTGTTTAAAATTTGTAAATATTTTTATTCAAATTAAATTGTACAAACGTACAACCCAGTAGTAATTCGTCGATCGGAGTAGGTACGTCCGTCCAGCACATCCATCCATCTATCTTGTATCTCATATTTGTCATTTGTTTATACATTTTCTTTGGATCACAATTAATGCTTAAACCATAATGGCACTGACTTCGGTGTGGAGTGAACGACAAATAAGTGACTACCGATTATGTTTGTTGTTATTCACTGTTCACTGAACTTAGTGCCATTGTGGTTTACTCATAACAGTTAAAGTTGTCTGTTTACCTGAGTTTTTCCAGCGGCCAATTCAACCAGCCCGTTGTAATGCAGAAATATGTTTCGTGAGGGGCTACATGATGTATGCGATGATGTTTCCGCGGTAATACGATGTGATAATTTTGCAGAAATAGTACCCATTTTGGTAAGCCCCAGTACGTGTGGGACCATTTGTGAATCTGACAGAGCAATAATATTTTCTACGATAGTTAATAATATTCATTCATAATGTATCGTTATACCTGATTGGTCATGGCCACAAAAATGGAGCACAGAAACAAATAGGAGATCCAACCAAAGTCTTGTTGTATGTCCGAGTAATTTTTTGTATTGAAATTATAGGCTAAAAAACCTAATATTGGTATACTAACCATGAAATTGTCACCATTGGTTTCGATGAAATCATGACGAGTTATTGAGGTTGGATCCAAATGATGTTCTCGAAAGGGCCTCAAAAAGTTCTAACATGACAATTATTTTTCATTATGTTTATCAAAGAATCTCCATTTAACTCACTTTGCCGATAATGGGCAAATCGACCGAGCCCCATGTGTCTGCTGCCCAATGTACCAGGCCCGAACTAAAGTCTGCCGTTATAATGCCGCATATGGCCGATATACACGTAACACATATACGATCGTATTGAAAATGTTTCAATATCAATCCAAAATCAATTATCATTAAGGCAATGCAAGTGAAGACGCAAGCTATTTCCTGAGCCCGTTTCCCTGCAAATACCGCAAACAACATTTTGAATAGTTCCGCCCATCTTTCGCATCTCTCTCTCTCTCTCTTTCGATTCAACCATACCTGAACTGTACAGTTGCGCCAGCTCCTGGGCGCCTTTATGTTGTGGACCCCATCGTGGAAACTTCGATGATTTCTCTGAGAAAGTTTGTGCCACAGATGAGTTGCAATTAGGATCATCTTCATACATGGAATTCTCCAGAATTTCTTGATCGCTCTTCACAGACATCTGTAACATAAAACAAGAATGTGGTGTGGTGGTGGTGGTGGTGGTGGTGGTCGCAGTCACATCAACTCTCCAACAAATTACTAAATAATGTACAGAATCGTTTAAAAGAGGCAAACGTGTCCTTGCAGCCAACACTGAGCACATTTCATCTTAAATTTATAAGGCACATTGTGAGAAATTCTACCTCAGAATGCACATGTTAATCGGAATAATTCAAACATTGACATGATTACATATTGTATGTATGCATTAATAATTTACCTAGTTAAACATTTATTTTATGTCCGAGACCGTACTACGATGTGGTACTATAAGTACCACAACGCCATTATACATATTTATACGTCCTCGTAGTCTAGGTATTAGCAGATTTCCTTGCACACATACTTATGTGTAAGGAAAAGCAAAAAAATCGACGTATAAGCGGACAATCCTCATACATATTATGTGCGTGCCACAAAATGGACTTCACTCATATTATGAAATAAGAGCTATTGCGTCGAAATTCCTATGCCATGTAAATAAATTGCACATTAGCATTTATATTTTCTTGTTCCGATTTTATTTGAGAACGTTTTACACTTCATTATATGTAAGAATTGTAGAACACCCGAATTTCATTGTAGAGCATTGTAGAGCTGGGTCGTACAAACACAAAAAGGCGCTAAGCAGAGAATTCACAGAGAAAAAAGCTTTATAGCACCATTCCAAAAGTGCAGTCGTCGTACTATTTCCATATCATCAATAAATCGCTAACTCACCTTTGTAATAACAACAAAAAACTGCCTCTGGGGGGTTTTTGCTTCTGTGCGCTTCAGTATCCGTGTGTGCGTACGAGTAAGGCACATTAATTTACATGAGTAATTACTTTAAGGGGAAATAATTGCGTGAACAAATTAATTTCAATTCCAAGTCCTTTTCATGTTTATTGCTTAATACACACACGTTAAGAAAGCAACGTCTTGCCATTTTTTAACTCACATCTACATTAATAATTTCATATTTATAAGCTGAACTATTAAATTTTATTTAGACCATAAATATTTAGCAAGCACACACAAATGTTCAAAAGACAAAAACCCTTAAAATTCCCTGTGGTCTCTCTTCAAAACGACTCCACCGTCAACTGCACTACTAACACTAATCATTTTTTGGATATCAACCATTCAAAAGCCTTTTCTATGCTATATGCGTAGTGGAAAATTCGTTCTCTATCAAGCGCTTTACTTACCTTCTCCAATCCAAAACGAAAAACACTTGTATATATGTGCGTAAAAGCTCTTTCTTGTTTACTTTTCCTTAAATTCCTTATTTTAACTTTTAACAGTTACGTTATAATTGGTTGTAAAAAGAAAATTATTTTTTTTAGTATTTCTGTGTGCTTAACTGAATTATTTTCTCTTTGTTGACAGAATATGTATTAGCTGCTGCCATTGTTTAATATTTAGTGAAAACTTGTTCATTGCTTTTTATCATATTCTACGTTTATTTAATGAAAAACATAAAAAAAACATTCATATATTAGAAGTTAAGTTTAAATTAAGTATGAAAAAAGAACAAATTAACAGCATAATATAGGAGTACAATGGCAGAATGTTTATGCAGCTTCGTGCTATTTACATAGGGTGTTAAAGTGTTACACATTATATAAACATAAAAGGGTAACGGACTTGCTCCCGGCCCTAACATAAGGAATTGTGTGACTAAAGCTAAAGGTGTACTTAAATTAGAATATCTAGAATAATATAAAATGATCTAACTATAAAATATCAATCTTACCTTGAGACATCCTTATTCTTTGCTTCCATGGTTCAAGTAATCATGAAACAATGCAATTCCGTGTTTTATTTTAACGGATATGGGAACTAGGGCTCTTTCCTGCGGTAAAAAAAGACAAAATTTCGCTTAAGCAACGTTTGAATACCCTCTGTATATATTGCAAGATATAGAACATGTATGGCTACACTCTTTGAAATAGATATGGCAACAATGAAGAACCAATTTTGCAGCCAACTTCAGCTTAAAATGTTTTTTACAATTTCCGTGCATGGAAAGGACCAGTGCTTTAATATGAAGTTAAAAATCGAATTAAAATGGAATTTATAAAATAATAATAAAAATATTGTCTCATGTCGTTTAAGGGTGAAATCGTTTTATTGTTATTTTTTAATAACCAATAAAAGATAGTAGATAGGAGTTTTTATACACTGCGAATTACAGTGTGGGTGGTATACTAAATTTGCCATTTCATTTTCATGTAGTTTCAAATAGACCTATATATATTTTTTGATTTTTTGATCAGTTGATGTATCTGTCCGGTTGCATTAAAACTCTTACGGTCATAAAATTAAGATATGATGAATTGAAATTTGGTGCAGACAATGTTAGGCTACTATTTAACATGGTCATAGTCAGTTAACAGCCACGCTCACAACTAGGAAAAATTTTTCACGAGTATATGAAAATGAACACAATATAAATAATGTACTCTATCATATGATAAATACACGCCCACCATTTACAAGTCCATGGGAAGTCCACAAAAAGTTATATGTGTTCGAAATATTATTGCATTTTGTTATGGTTATATTTCTCGAACACAAATCAATATATATTTAATCATTATTCTTAATTTGAGAGTTTTTTAAACAAATCATAAATTCAAACACAATGCTTATGAAACGTAACTACTGCTTTCGTGCAACCAAATGAAACTGCGCATTTTTTAATGGTTTGTTGACTTCACAGACTCAAAAGATATTTCCTGATGTAATTTGTCGGCAAAGGTATTATAAAACTTATAAAACTATTATTAACGATAAGAACCGGTAGTCCATAATGATATCTATTGCATCATATATTTACACTAATTTAACTAAAAATATATTATTGAATCCTTTTAAAAGTAGATTCGTTCAAACTACAAGTAAAGTACATGTCAAAAATACTCTCAAATTATCTGCTGAAATAAATGAGTCCACGGAAGAATCTAAAGAAGTTCCCCAGGCAGATTTAAAAGAAGAATCTTCAGAAGTTGCGCAAACAGATTTAAAATTAAAAAACAAAGATCGTACACAGGTTATACCGGTGGAAACATCCATAAAATATTTGAAAAGTGCTGCTTTTAAAAAAACATATGGAAATTATTTAGTGTGGGAACAGTATCGTCGCAATCACAGAGGCCTGTTCCCACCTAGAAAAACACGCAAAACATGTATTCGCAAAGGCTTAATAAG
Source organism: Ornithomya chloropus (assembly GCA_963971445.1). Lineage (NCBI taxonomy): Eukaryota > Metazoa > Arthropoda > Insecta > Diptera > Hippoboscidae > Ornithomya > Ornithomya chloropus. The sequence continues at coordinate 24,729,655 of OZ020530.1, read as the reverse complement.
CACGGGAAATCCATGTCCTATATGTAGAGACGAATATCTAATCTTGGATTATCGTAATCTGGACTTATTACGCCAATTCATATCTCCTCACACCGGACAAGTTTTAAGTTATACAAAAACTGGCCTATGCCAAAAAAAACATTTACAACTAGTAGTAGCCGTTGAACGTGCTTGTGACTACGGTCTTTTGACATTTGATGTGCCTTTCCGTGAATTCGACTACAGCGAATATTACATCACACAATAAGGCCTAAATACATAATTTGTTTCATATAGATTAGTTAGTATGTAAATAACCAAAAATGCAGAAAGAACACGAAGAGATAAAACACAATATAAGTGACATGACTCTTAATGTACGATTCCTAGTAGTGGGCGGTGGTATAGCTGGTGTTACATGTGCTGAAGCATTGGCCTCCTATTGCCCCGATGAAAGCATCCTTCTTTTGACCGAGTCCAATTTGATTAAAACTATAGCAAATTTGGAACCCGTGGCACGCTACTTGTACAAATTCGATGTACAAGAACACACACTAGGAGAATGTAAAGATAATATATTAGCACCTACAATTCACACATTGATCGACAAATTGACTCATATAAATGCTACAGAGCGCTACGTTCTGACTACTGGTGGACGTAAAATCCAATATAATTACTTATGTTTATGCACTGGAGGACGACCTAGCCTTATATCAGAAAATAATTCTTTAGTATTAGGCATACGTGATACTGATTCCGTTGTGAAATTTCAAGAATACCTTAGAAACGCCACTCGTATAGTTTTGGTGGGCAATGGAGGTATTGCCAGTGAGCTGGTATATGAATTGAAAGGAATCGAAATTCATTGGGTGATCAAAGATGATCACATAGCTGCAAAATTTACGGATGGTGGCGCGTCGCACTTCTTTCAACAGCATTTGGAGAGTGAACAGCTCGCCCAAGGCAAAGCTTCTGAGAGTTTTGAACAAAATAAACCTAAAAGTGCTATTAAACGTTGGCGCTACGATGAAATGATAGTAAATTATTCAAATCATACGAACAGTAAATCTGGAGCGGCTTTGGGCCCTGATTGGCATCGGCATTTTGAACTAAAAGGTGCCGCAAATGCTTTTGAGGATTTCTTGTCCCAACGAATAATACATTATAATGCTGAAGTATTAGAAATGGAGAATATAGAAAATGGCATGCTTGTCACCTTATCAACTGGCAAACAAATCGAATGCAATTTTCTTATATCTGCAACAGGTGTTCATCCACAATTAAATTTTACCTGTGAGCCTTGTTTAAATATAGCAAATGATGGTGGGATAAAGGTTGACGAAATGATGAAAACTTCAGTGCCATATATTTACAGTGCAGGTGATGTGTGCACTGCTGATTGGCAACCGTCAGAGCACTGGTTTCAAATGCGTTTATGGACTCAAGCTCGTCAGATGGGTCTGTGGGCGGGCCGTAGCATGGCTGCCAATTTTCAAGGAGAGCGTGTATACCAAGACTTTTGTTTCGAACTGTTTGGTCATGTCACTGAATTATTTGGCTTTCCGGTAATATTACTGGGTCTCTATAATGGCCAAGGTCTTGGCACAGACTACGAACTACTACTACGCACAACACCAAGTAACGAATATATTAAGTTTGTCTTGAAGAACGGTCGCCTGCGCGGCGCTCTTTTAATTGGAAACTCTGATATAGCCGAAACATGTGAAAATTTGATTTTAAATTGTATTGATTTAACACCCTACGGTGATGCCATACTTGATCCTGACATCGACATTGAAGACTACTTCGATTGAAGAAAGTCGACTCTTCTGCAATTCTGTGTTTTCAATAATATTGCTTTTATTTGAATAAAATTTAAACAACATATTTCAGAAGCTGCCATTGTCCACTTTTTTTGTTGGTTTATGTCATTTAATTTTAGCCTCACTTCCTATTAAGATAAAAAATTGGGCTAGAGTTTTTGTTCTCAACTTTTCAAATATTATCGAACAGCCTTACCCACATATTTGATTTCATCAAATGCTTTACGCGCTTTCTTCAATTCTTCATTCATTGTAAGCAAGTCTTTAACGCGTGCATATTTACGGGAGTCTTTGCGAACTAAAAATATAATATCCTCTACCTGAACGCGACCTGTTCGACCAATCTCCATAGCACGATGGGTCATTTCTGTTATAAACTCGATAACTAAATCCTCTAGAAGATCGACGCTTTCAGTATAAGGATTTTTGTCATCTCCGAAGCCGTACATCATGCACCGTAATTCTTTGCTGAACAACCGTTTACGACCCGCCGAAGTCGGAACAAATTGTTCCTCTCCTTCATCTTCATCAAACTGTAATCGAGCATAATTAATATTTAATATAAGAATATTTCATAACTTACATCCGGATTTTCAAATGCCTCATCATTATTTGTGGTCATACTTTTTGCAAATTAGACTTCAATTATTAAAAATATTTTATATTTTTAGCAGAGCACCCTAGACCCGCAACTACAATTTAGCAAAAACTATTTAACAATAATAATAATGCCTATTTTTTGTAATATAACGACGATTAATGATGTATGGTTACAAAATGGATTAACGTCCACAAAATAAACAAAATCAAAATTTTCAATATTTTTCATATCATTGAATAGATGGCAATATGAAATTACTGAAATGTCTGACGTCTTGTATATGGTTAATTCATTTTTTATTTATGTACACAAAAATACACCACTAAATGGATTGTATGCTTTATGTATTATCATGTTTTTCTCAATAAATACAATAATTTTAAATGAAATTAATTAGATTTCGCCTAAAACACCGTTAATGAAAACATAAATAACAAAAAAATAACTGTCATGAAGACTTCATCAATGTGTTTCTTAATTTTTATTTCTCATTTTTATTTCTCTAAATTATATGATAAATTTTTTCAAAACCATATGACTGATGGAAAACAATGTGAATGTGTACGCATTTGGTGTACTGCAGTAATGCAGAATGGTAAGGAATTGCTGCAGAGTTTATGTTTAGGCCTTAGTCAATTTCATTTAAAGTACGTCAATGATCATATGTACTAAATGTATCATCGTCCTTTTTAAAATACAATATATATATATAGTAAAATATAGTGTGTGTTAAAAGGTAGAAAGGTCAACCAATATCTCAAGTTTAAATGATATATATGGAATTTGGTAGAAAAAATTTCTTCGCAGAAGCGTCCTTTGACACGGTCACATAGAACGAAGACAAATGTTAACAAAAAAAAAACACATATGTTTCAATTTCCATCATTACGATTTGTTAATATGATCTGCTAATGCACTTGTACTTGTGATATTAAAAGCCTGGCAATATCAATTATAGTTTGGTTGCGTGATTCCTGTTCAATTTGTTGTTTTATTAGATATAAGCTTTTAATTAGGCAAAATAATTGATATATAAAAATTCTTTAATAAGAGAATATAGAACTGCGGTGGCAGGTGCATGTTCCTACAGCAATTACAAAATGAAAAAAAAATCAGATCAATTTAAGGCATTCCTCAATGTGTGAAAATCATCATTAATCATTGGAGTGTGTTTGATAAAAATCTATTGATTTTTTCCAATTGTGCAAATTCGTTTTCAAGAAAAGTGCGAAAGTAATTCAATGCAGAAAAAATTTCTACCCAGCAAAAATAGTGAATTGAAGTAACGACAAAACGAAATGACTAAAAATTTTTTTATCTGAAAATTAATTGCGTGTTGGACTACTCGTATGTTTTTTTACAGTTCTTACGCATATAGGCGCACTTATACATGCGATATGCGACTTCTTCTCACTTAGTGGTTAAAACAATGAAACAAATAATTAAAGAGAAGTTACACCCTATTTAACTTTTACAGAATCAGAATATAGCTAAAAAAATTGCTCATACAAATTTATTTGGTACAATTTTATCGGTGTTGTTTATAATATTGGGAATACATTGCGGGCGTTGTCTTCTCAAACATACATTTTTATTTGTGTGCGAGAAAGCAGGCTGTATTATCATCAGCCATTAAAATTTTTTTATTTTTACTGTTTCCTTGCTTAAAAAGTCGTTTGACAATGGCGCCTCTATCAAGGTCATGTAAATTAGGACATTTTGCCTCATGGGGTGCCTCGCCATTCCACCTGTTATGCCTTACTGTTATATTTTTCAACTTATTTCCATCCAGTCTTCAGGTAAGTGTCAGATATACAAATCTACAATGATAATCAAATGAGTTAGTAACAACAATTAGTATTCTAGCTTGTGCGTTTCATATCTTAAATAAGTGATTCATATAATAAGATATTTACATATATACGCCAGTGAGTACGTTGAGTAATATGAATACGAATACGAAAAATGATAAAAGCAAGTAATAACCCTAATAAATGTAAGAAAGAGATACCGCTTCACTTAAGGGATTAAGGTTAATTGAATAAATGGAATTACACTTTATACCCTTCCTTCGGCATTGTAGCGGCGGTATACTAAGTTTGTCACTCCTTTTGGGATAACTATAGATATTTGTACCAAATTCAAGTTCATAGGTGAGTTTTTGTAATAGATATATAGGTTTTTGTCGTTTGTGGGTGTGGCTATTGGCATATTTTAAATAGCGTTCTGCGTGCAGAAATTAAAAATGTCTGTGCAAAATCTCAGTGGGAATGCTAACAACAGACTGACACACGGATACATGTCTAGATGGACTCTGTTTTTGATGCTGATCAAGAAAATATATACTTTGTAGGATCTCTGACGCCTCCTGGCAGTTGCAAATGGAATGACAAACTTAGTATAACCGCATCTTATGTGGAAGATACAAAAAAAGTGACTAATATTGTACACATATTACATAATTGTTGGAACATGTTATATTAATTCAATAATGTTAAAGCATACGACAATACCTTGAGCGTAAGGTCATTAAACAATCAAGGATCTATTTATGCGTAGTAGCATATGACCATATTGCTCCCGGTTCTATTAATTTTATTATAAAATTTTCACTATTATGTCGTACCGTCACCATCTTGTTTCTTGATTTGCTTTGTAATAAACTGTACCAGACGTGTTTATGTTGAATTTCATTGTTAAATATGAATCTGAAATATAATTCCATGTGCTGTGTATGAAATGTGACTCCGCATAACGCGTGATAAACTAGCTCCAATCGCAGAAATGGGATACACAATTATAAACAACAATGAATAAATATTAAATTGGTATTTAATGCAATTCAATTTAATTTCCTTATTATATAACCGCCGCTTTTGAGATGCGTGTACATTCACTTTATTGCGTCGGCTCTACACATAACTCGTAGAGGCATCTTATATGAATTGGCTCTTTTAAAATTGTCCAAATCACAAGACAAATTTTCAATTTTTCATTTTGAGATATTTATACAAAAAGGCGGTAAAGGTACACTTTCATATGCGGTTTCAAATAATGGAAGTTTTGAGAGCACTGGCTAAAAAGAATAATGGTATTTATATACCACAATAGACTTGAACAATTTTCAAACTAAACGAATTTATCAAATCGATAATTAAACATTGTGGTCTTTACAAAACACAAAATAAAAATTTTTTGGGAAAATGTATAAAAAATAAAGCTGAAAGAAGCACATTCCGCACTCAGTCTCAGGAATGGAATAAAGTGAATACTCTTCTAGTACTTCTGGTTCACGCAAACTCTATCATATCAGTTATTGTACCAGTAACCAATGTAAACTTTTGATACGTGTCAAAAGTGTGAAGATAAATGTATCCATGTAGGAGTTTACGTAAAAAATCTTCTGCATAATTTTATTTGCGTTTAAATATTTCCCCATTTGAGTTAATTTTTGTACCTGAAGGTTTCTTCTACCTATTTATTATTAATTTATTAAATGAATCTAATTAATAAAACGCATATAAAGCGTTTTAATGAATATCCGTCTCCGCATGTGCATAACGTTCTAGCGTTGACAAGTCAAACCAAGCACGACCATATCTTGCAGGAATAAAGAAAAAAGAATTGCGATTTTGTGCCATATAAGTTATTATTTAAAATAAGGGTGTTACATGGGGAGGGGTCCCAAAAATGGTGCAATTTGAACCACTTTCAATAGTGCACATTTTATGCCAAGAGACGTCCTTGAATCAAATTTCATCGAAGTATCTTAAAACAGATTGACGGACAGACGGATATGATAAAATGAATTCAGATTTTGAAGCGATTGTTATAAAGGGTAGATCTATATTTAGCCGTTTAGGAGTTACAAACATTCGCATAAACTTAATATAATAGTGATGTAGGTGTAGGGTATACTCATCCGGCGTCAGATACAAAGTAAATATATTCCTGATTGGCATCAAAATCTGAATTAATTTAGCAGTGTCCGTTTGTTGTTGGAATGCTTATTACTATTATGTTGTGTGTATGTGTGTGGAGCATTAATTTATAGTGATGTTAAATATTTTCCAGGATTGCGTTTGGTACGGAGTGTGCAACACAGATAATTATCAACGCAAACAATATTGCCAATATAACGGCACAGCTAAGCCACTTAGCCCAGACGGTATTGACTTGTTAAAGGAGCGTTGTGGCTACATGTTAGAAAACGGCGTCACCCATTTTTGTTGTAACGAAGAGCAGGTAAATATATAAAATCATTTGTGTGAAGTGTCCTATAGATAGGTGGGAATATAGATCTTGAAAGTTTTACATTTCTTTTCGGATTCTTTTTTTTCTGCAGGTCAATATTTTAAACACAAACATCAAGCTGGCCGCAACTTTCTTGGACCGATGTCCTTCTTGCATTCGAAACTTGGTGCACCATCTCTGCGAGTTTACATGTTCGCCCAAACAGTCGGAATTTATTCACGTTACGTCAACGGAAACGTCCAACGCCGGTAAGTTGCATTGTACATACATATATATGTGTTCTATATGCATTAGCACTATTTTAAAACTAAAATTTATTTAATTGGGTGTATGGTGTAAAACACATTATATGTGTCATGTCATATTATTGATTGTGCAGATACTGAGTGCGCTCTGAATGGTACTTTTTAAAAGAATTAATCTGTAGTTACGGAGTGTGCTATATATATATGTACAGTATGTAATATAAGGACATTATTTAACATTTGAGGCATATAATACATTGTACCGCCCATCCTCGCCTAAATCATTTCTAAGATCATTTTTGGCCAACGAACATTTTTATAAAGCATAAATGCTAAATGCTTTCTCACTGAGTGAAGCATACTGCTCAGACTTTTAATTGTGGCTGAAGAGTACAGCCTTATAGTTCTTTTAATTATTTATGCATTTTTTTGTTGATTTGCTTTTAGATAAAATGTATATTACTGGTATTGATTTGCATATAACAGCAAATTACACAAATAGTACCTACAAATCATGTTCTCAGGTATTTATAAATGCAAATGCATTTTTTGGTCGAGTGCGAACTTTTTAAATTCATTATTTCACAGGTTTCGGTACCTTCCACCGGCCGTCTCGCCATGGACATTGTTTGTGGCAATCACATGGCTGCGCGTTGTAGCGCTACCAAGTGGTTTGAATATATGGGAGACGCCGCTGGTAACTTGTATGTACCATTTCAAATCAATTATGTCCAACATGAAGATAACTCATCCTCTAAAGATGGTTACCGTCCTTTGGATCCTATAACAGTCCCTTGCAGTAAATCGCCTGATGTAAGTTGATTACTTAAAAAAATTTCAATCAGAATGACACATATAATGGTAATGTAGGATAAAACGCCAGCGTGTTCGTGTAGTGATTGTGAAGACTCATGTCCAAAACCACCCGAAGAACCGCCCGTTCCAGAACCTTTTACAATTGCGGGCTTTGATGCTTTCACGGTTATTATGGTGGTGATATTTCTCGTGGGCACACTACTATTTCTGATGGGAGTTTTTTTGTTCCCATCGAAAAATGTGAATGGTAAGTTTGTGCTGAAGTGTAACGCCCTCATATGGTACACACACACACTTTGGTCGGTCATATCTTGGTATTTGCTCTCATTACTGATGCTTTTGTTATCCACTCTTCCTTTCCTTATTCAACTCTTGAATGCATTAGCACTAATCATTCATTTATAATTTATCAGGTCGATTATATCGTTGCATGATCAATTAAAATGTATAACAAGTCACAATGGAATGGAAACAGCAACGCATGTTCATTAACATTTTCAAATAAGTTTTCTTTTATAATGAAGAAACGTCTGATGATATTCGTTTCAAACGTTATTAATGAACCCCCAGTAGATTTGGAGTTTTTTTTTTTTGTAGAAGCATTCGAAGAAAGTCTTATAGTGCAACAACAGCTATTCATATATTAATCGAAATAAAGAAAAAGTTAAATTTGGGCCTAAACCTACATACCCTTCACATCGTTATTATATTATTACGCCCTCTAATTGAGTGTGCATTATTTAGTAAATTATAAATTATAAATAGCATTCCGCGCTAAACCGAAATACTAATAATAAATTATAGGCGTGGTTAAGGAACCTACGCGAGGATAGTAAAAATATTTTTATAAAATTTCATCTCAATATGTGAATCTCTGCGACCATGAGAGTCCCAACGGTAAGCACGGAGGAGTTTCGATAGGTCGATTCGGATTTTGATGCTTATCAAAAATATATACACTTTATAGGCAAATATTCATAAATCAGCCTCCTCTGTATATGTCTATTCCACCGTGTAATTATGGAGGGTATTTAAGATTTGGCCTAAGCCAAATTTAGTTTTCTTACTTGTTACTAGTATGTTTTATGATACCCACCATACGCATACTATTGCAATATCCCGAGACCCAAAATCAGATACACCTTATTCTAAATCTACGTCGAATACTGAGTCGGTCTAGCCATGCCTGCCTGTCCGCATAACCGGTTGCGTGTGGTAATCCTGGTCGTACAAATTGACATGAATTTTGGTTGTGCTCAGACTGGGCATTGGCGCAAATGAAGTCGAAGTCGAGGGTGATAAATGATTTCTCTTAATTAACACGTACAATAATTTAGCAAGTGGTCGCACTTTGTCTAAATGTGTTCATTTTGTAGCTAATTAGTTAGGTGTAACTTCTCACATTTGTAATGAAATACGCATTTGGTGGTTCAGTTCTAGTTTTCATTTAATCTATGTGTTAGTTTAGGTTAAATCATAAATTTAAACTTAAGGCCAGAGTATGACGTGTGTGTGCGTTTTTGGTTGGATTTTTCAAGAATTCATTTTTATACCCTCCGTATAAGTTTGTCATTCTGTTTGCAACTCCCAGAAGGAGACGTCAGAGACCCTACACTCTATATATATTCTTGATTAGCATTAAAAATTGTATCGGTAAAGGTACTTATGTCTGTGCGTTCGTCTGTTGTTGGCATTGTCATGGTCGTAAATTTTAAGATAATGTGCTGAAATTTTGTGCAGGTACGTACGTTCCATAAAAATTACGTTGAAATTTGATACCCAAACTTATATTTATCTGCTTCATCCATAAATTGGCGTGGTCGGATAATACACGCCCACAATCAACAAAACCTTGTATATCTGCCACAAAAATTTACCTATAAACTTGAAATTTGGTATGCACATTATCCCATTCATGGAAATGCCAAAAATGGGCGTAGTCGGATAACAGACATACCCAAAATTTCCATAAAAACCATACTCATTGTAAAACTCGACTTTCAAGCTGATACGTAATACGTACACTATTAGAGGGCACAATCGTATACTTGACATGCCCACCATTAGTATGTAGATGTGGAGGATATTTACAATTTGGCCTAAGCCAAATTTAGATTTCTTGCTTGTTTTTCTTTTTTTCAAACGTTCAACATGTTATGAAAGCAATTGCATTATTTTGTTTCTCTTCTATATTTACAATTGCGAAACCATTGTCAATTTTACATACTTTTGATGATAGGTAATGGTTTGGATAATCGTTATACTGCTGAGGATGTTGATCGATGTTCAACTAATACTCATACCAACAATGAATTGGCACCAGAAGAGGATTCACCCTTACGATTACCCAGTATGTGATATAACTTAAGTCATTTCCTTTTTGTGTGTAACTAACATGTTTCGTTATTATAATGTATTCAAATTTCCTAACTAATTCATTAATTCTTTGCTTCATTCATTTGATACCTTAGCTTATTAAATGTATATATGTAGTCGTAGGTGTTCCAAACTCGCATCTAACAATCACCTCATGCTTGCGACGGCATTTAACGACGTGCGAATTATGAAAGCTCTATCAAACCATAACGTTATTCATTTTACTGTTTGTAGTATTAAACTTTGTCATTACACAAGCAATTAACTTTATTTAGGGATGAGTATAATAAGAGGGAGCTTGAACAAGTAAGAAAGATCACCGTTAAATACCCTCCACATGTAAATAGGAACGGTGTGCGTGGCAGATATATGAGTACGCCTCTAATAGTGTATTGTGTTGTTAGGCTGAAATTCAGTAAAAATATTGTATTTAAAATTTCCTACTTAAAGTGAAATCGGTCAATCAACAGTCGGACAGTAGACACGTCTACAATTTATAAAACACCCTTTTTGAAGAAAATTCGATTCGTTAGTTGATATGTACAGGTGCAGAGTATTTAAAATTTACTTTTCTTATTTGATTCAAATTGTTTATTAATACACGGTAGAAAGTAGTGGCAATTTTTCTAAAGGAGAGTTGTATGAGACTATACCCCGAAGGTTGCCGGCCGCTGTTGTAGTGGATATAATGTAAATTTTTTAAATGGATTTCCTTTCCGCTCTCTATTATTTTTGATTTACGCATTCCTGTATCCCCTGCATGTACTTTTATATATACATACACGTGTTGTATATCTGTGTTGAATGTATGTACATATATACGAGTGTGTGGGGAATGATATGAATATATAAACGTTTTTTTTTTTCATTAGCAGATAGCAATGAAGTTGACGGCCTGCAACGAGATAATATTGATGTTATGACGTCCTCTGAATCCGGTTACTTTGAACAATTGGGTGCTAAAACAGAAAAATGTTTGGAGACATTTTTTACGGCGTGGGGTAAATTTTTTGCCACACATCCGTGGTGGACTCTATTGAGTGGTGTGCTGATAGTGGCTGCCCTGGGTTATGGTATAAAATTTCTTCGCGTTACCACCGATCCTGTAAAGTTGTGGGCATCGCCTCAGTCCCGTTCTCGAATAGAGCGTGAAATATTTGACACCAATTTTCAGCCATTCTTCAGAATTCAACAAATTATCATCAAGGCGGTCAATTTGCCTGACATTGTACATAACACATCCAACGGTCCTTTGCATTTTGGTCCAGTGTTTGATAAACAGTTTCTAACTGATGTCTACCACTTGCAAGAGGCGATAAAGAGTTTGGGCAAAAATGTTGAAAATGCCACAATGTTGCAGGATATTTGCTATGCACCGTTAGTATCAAGTGGTACTTTGGAGTCTGTGAAAGCATCGAATTGTTTGGTGCAATCGATTTGGGGTTATTTGAAAGATGATCTCGAAAAATTAGACGAGGAGGAGGATGATAGTGGTTTTAAAGTGAGTTTGCAAAGGTCAAGTCTAAGTTAATTTAATATTTAAATATTTTTATAGGTCACGTATCTTGATCAATTGTATCAATGCATGAGTAATCCGTATTTGTGCCTCGCACCTTTTGGCGGCCCAGTTGATCCCGCTGTGGGTCTAGGGGGCTTTTTAAAGTCAGGCGAACAGTTGTCAGGCGACGTCCATTATGAAAGAGCGAATGCTCTGATCCTTACATTTCTGGTCAGAAACTATCATGATAAGCAGCGCTTGAGTCCGGCTTTGGAATGGGAACAACGATATGTTGAATTTATGTTAAATTATACGAAAAATCAAATGAGTGCTAACATGGACATAGCTTTTACGTCAGAGCGTTCCATTGAGGACGAATTGAACCGAGAATCGCAATCAGACGTTTTGACAATTTTAGTATCCTATCTAATTATGTTCGCCTACATTGCTATATCACTCGGTCATGTGCAGGAAATGAAACGTGCTTTTATCGACAGCAAAATAACGCTGGGCGTGAGTGGTGTAATAATTGTTCTGGCTTCAGTGGTGTCGTCGGTGGGTGTGTTTGGGTACATTGGTGTGCCGGCCACATTAATCATTGTCGAAGTAATACCTTTTCTGGTGCTGGCTGTGGGAGTGGATAATATCTTCATATTGGTACAAACCTATCAGCGAGATGCCAGACGAACTGATGAGACGCATGAAGAGCATATTGGACGTATTCTGGGTCGTGTCGGCCCTTCCATGTTATTAACATCAGTAAGCGAGAGTTGTTGCTTCTTTTTGGGCGGTCTGTCCGACATGCCTGCTGTGAAGGCCTTCGCATTATATGCAGGCATGGCTTTGCTTTTTGACTTTTTGTTACAAATCACCTGCTTTGTAAGTTTACTCACGCTGGACATGAAACGTCAAGCGGAAAATCGTTTGGATGTTTGCTGCTTCCTGCACGGAAAGAAAGCCAACGCAGCTCCCATCACTGAGGGACTCTTGTACAAATTCTTTAAGAGTGTATACGTTCCATTTTTAATGAAGAAGACTGTACGCATAATCGTGATGATTGTCTTTTTTGGATGGCTATGTTCTAGTATTGCCATTGCACCTCGTATCGATATAGGCTTGAACCAAGAACTGTCAATGCCTCAAGATAGTTTTGTTTTGCACTACTTTCAATCGCTGAATCGGTATTTGAGTATAGGGCCCCCCGTGTACTTTGTTCTGAAACCAGGACTAAATTTGTCCGTGAGCTTTGAGCAGAATTTGATCTGTTCTGGAAAGTACTGCAATGATGACAGTTTAACTACTCAGGTTTATTTAGCCAGCAGGCGTTCCAATCGAACTTACATCGCTCGGCCAGCTTCAAGCTGGATAGATGACTACTTTGATTGGAGTCAGGCTTCAAGTTGTTGCAAGTACCAACCGAACACCGGTGGTTTCTGTCCTCATACAGGTAAATCGAATCGAATGCAATATAAACCTGAATAGATTTAATATATTCATGCATACCACTACATTACAATAGAATACACATTAAATATGTTTTCCGCTAGAAGGGGACTTTAGCATCCATACATGGGGTATTATCTCGAGTGGCATAAAATTTGAGAATTTGTTGTTGAAACGCCCCTCGCGCCGCCTAGTTTAAATTATCGTGCTGCAATTTGTCAGGAACTTAGGCCTTTTTGAAATGGGACGAAGTCGGTTAACAGTTGTAAAGGGTGGGTATCCGCACTTAATAGTCTCCATTGTATAAGGGTACAGGGCGTAATTGGTATGAAAACATTCTTTGGGATGCAATAACAGGGAAACATTTCGTTGTTGTCGTGTGATGAGTTAAATTGCTCTCAAAAAATTAACAATTTAATCTAATTAATTTATTATTTATTATTTTCAACTTTCAGACACCACTTGCCAGAGTTGCACTATAAACAGTAATAACTTACAAAGGCCTGACGCAAAGGACTTTGGCAAATATTTGCCGTTCTTTTTGCAAGATAATCCCGACGATACTTGCGCAAAAGCCGGACATGCTGCCTATGGAGAAGGTGTCCGTTGGTACACGAACCCGTCCAACGAAACGATAGTGGACGCCTCGTATTTTATGGCCTATCATTCCATTCTAAAAACTTCGGCAGATTACTACAAAGCATTACAGTCAGCTCGTAAAATAGCAGCCAACATAACGCACATGATACAAGGACGCCTTATGTCTCAAGGGGTTCCCTTAGAGGAGGCCCTCAAGGTGGAAGTGTTCCCTTATTCAGTGTTTTATGTATTTTACGAGCAATACCTAACCATGTGGCCGGACACATTGCAGAGTATGGGCATTTCCGTGTTGGCCATTTTCATTGTAACATTCTTACTCATGGGCTTCGATATACACTCTTCCTTGGTGGTTGTAATCACCATAACAATGATCGTCATTAACTTGGGTGGCAACATGTACTATTGGAACATTTCACTAAATGCCGTTTCGTTAGTTAATTTAGTTATGGCAGTTGGCATATCGGTTGAGTTTTGTTCGCATTTAGTGCACAGTTTCTCTATATCAACGGAAAGTACGCGTGACAAACGGGCAGCCGACTCCCTTACCAAAATGGGCAGTTCAATATTTTCGGGCATAACTTTAACGAAATTCGGGGGCATTTTGGTGCTGGCCTTTGCAAAGAGCCAGATCTTTCAGGTCTTCTATTTCCGCATGTATTTAGGTATTGTATTGATTGGAGCGGCTCATGGACTTATATTTTTACCGGTTCTATTGAGTTATATTGGTAAGTATAGAGACTTTGCATAAATATATCTGGCATTTGTTTTAATACATAATCATGTTCAATAAACTGACAAAAAAAAAAAGCAATAGCTTTATCATGCGTCTGTACTTTTTGGAAGTTAACTTCTAACTTTTAGCTTTTCCTCTTTAAAAGTCAATATCTTGGAGTCATTTTGCCAAGGATGCTTCACAGACCATACAAGTCAAGCATGGTTCTTGACCATTTTTTGTCCAATTTAAAATGCTTGTACTAAATTTTGTCTTAAAATTTACAATCGCGAGAATGCCAACAATAGACATACACGAAGGCACAGGTTTAAGTCGTCTCAGTTTTTATGTACATTCTTGATCTTGACACGTCTGTGCGTGTGTGTTGAAACGCTCACGCTCATCGAAAGCGAGAACTCTAATCTACATAGGTAGATCAATCCGGCCCGCAATGAACAAAATTCTCGTGGCCACAAAAGTAGAGCCACAATACGATAGTGAAATGCACATAATGCACATATTTGTATAGACTGCATCCATATGTAATGAATGTGGGCGGGGCCAGATAAAGGACGCATCCACAATTTACAAAAAGGTTTTTTGGGTGAAAAGTATAATTTTCTAGTTAATATGCAACTCATACCCTAATAGTCCTCAAAAGAGGGCGCACATGTATACTTTCCACGGGTACAGGTTACGTATAAATTTGAAGGGTATCCCAGATTCGGCCTAAGCTAAATATGCTGTTTTACTTGTAATACAAACAAATTTTTGGCAATGTGTCATTTGTTAACCGTTATGTTTTGTTTTACATATTTTTCCAGGTGCACCAATGAACAAAGTGAAATTAGAGAACTTTCGCCGCGAAGCGTTTAAGGTGCAAGAAACATCATTATCGACCGTAAGATTTTAACGCCACGTAATAACAAAAACCAATCTCTCTATATCATCCGAACATCATCTATCTGCCACAACCTCAAATATCATACAAAGTTCTAGTTTTAAGCAAAATAACAAAACAATAAACAAATAACGAATCCAGCAGTCAATCAATCGATAGCAGAAAAACCAAAAAATGGACCATTAAATCTAAACTCAATGCCTGCCCCAATTGATAAATTGGTTTGCTACTTTTTATATCATTTGCTCTTTTTGGGGTATTTTTACCAACACACCAACTACATATCACCCTCATGTTCATTGTAACAATCTCATGCCACTCCATCACCATCAATAGAATTAATACTTTAATACACGCGCACATTTATATTTATCTGACATAAAAATATGAAATCCGTGTGGCTCGAGCGACTCGTATTAATGAAGGTAGAAAATGTTTAAAGAATCTCGCGCGTGACAGTGATGCGTAAACGGCCGTATAGTATTAATTAATAATTAGTTAGTCATTCATGTAACTTCATATTATAGTTGAGGGTATACTGAGTTTGCCATTCCGTAGGTAACTACCGGCTTTATGGGTCGGGCGAAGTATGTACATTCTTGTCATCATCAAAATCTGATTCGATCTGTTGTTAAAACATTTGCAATCGCAAACATTGGGAAAAAATGTGTAAAATTGGTTGCCAGCTACACCCATAAAACGCAATGGACGGTCACAAGGAGGCCACCTCCTCCGTCTAAAACATTATATGTATGGCTACACCTATACCTCACGTCACGCGCAAATTAAATTTAAGTTAAAATCCTTTAAATTTAGTAAAAAACGATAAGGAATTGAAAGAACGAATTGGACATATCTCTGTAACAAAACTCTTGATTGCACAAATTGAGATGTTGTTGGTTTCTAATTAATTTGCGGGAAATTGGCAAAAGCCAAAAAAAGTATCAAAATAAAGAGTCCAAGTTGAAAATATGGGGAGAATTTGACAAAATTGAAAAATTCGACTTTAGAGATTATGTACTACACACTTTATTTAATAGCCATTAGGAGAGCGCAAGCTTGAACACAAGTGCCCAGGTTACCTATAAATAAGAGTTGCTTGGTATACATGAATTCATAACCACTATACACCACATCATGTACTGTGAAAATTTATTAATAGAATCTGTTATATTTTTATTTCTTACAGGCGTGATGTATGGTACCTGTGGCAGCCGAATTGCACAATCAGCCTAATCAATCCGAAGAACCACAAAAACTTATGCAACAGCCAACTGTTGCCCAGATAAAAGAATCAACACATCTGCTACCGACATTTCTACAATGTGTCTACCTTCACCATAAGCCACCTTCGCAAGTATGAGTCAACGGGTTAAAGATTTAGTCAGCTACTATCACTACTACTCAGAACTTAGGTATTATCAATATTGTATACAAATTATCATAATATAGTTTCTTACAACAATATATTCAAGAGAATAATTATACATGGAGTTGTGTTTGTAAAATATGGCGAATAGATTGGAATTATTTAGAAGTGGGTATAAAAATATAGTAATCTATGTTTTTTAACTGCAACACCAAAAACAGAAAAACGCATACAGAGAGGCGAACACAAAACACCAACCAAATGTAGTTTGTGTGTGTTGGGTTCTGTTATTATTTTTTTCTAAAGATAATATAAACATTATGCAAAACTAACTTGATTTTCTCAACTGAAATGAAGAGAATACATTTTTTTTTATCGAAACTTACATATAAATGGACCCGTGTGTATGTTTAAAGATAGCCTTAACATGTAATACAAAGGAAAAGAAATCTACATACATTCATATATTAATTATTTATATTGTGTAAATAAATTGAATAAAACTTGCATACACGTTCAAAATTATCGCGTTTCCATTACACGTAGAACATGCGCGTACTTCAGCTTATATATGTTTTAATGTTGTACTTATTTTCATCACTGACGATTTATCCGAAACGTTTTGCTTTCTATAAATGTTGATTATGTTTGATTATGGTACGTAATGAAAGCAAATATTCCAAGTGAACTAATAACATAAATAAAGTCTTACACGCGATCAGTATTTAGTGCACTCTTCAACGAAAATGATGAAAAGTTTTACAAAACTTTCGGTGTGCATGATTTGTAGTGGCTTGTGTCAAGAAATTACAATTTGTCTATGGACTAATCGAACTGGAGTTCCACAGAATAGACATGACGAAATCGACCCAGAGTCTTGATGTTTAACAAGGTGACATATATTCTCAACTCCAAGGCGGTACTTGTTCTATGCAAACCATTTAATGGCATTTCAGTATCCTACAATTGAAATGGCAACTTGATTAAATTATATTTACAGCAATCACTTGTATCGTGGAACTGGCCGAAGTGCCAGGTATGTTAAGTGGCCATCCGTGTAAGTAAAATTGTGGCAGCAGATGCTGTCAGTTATCTGACACATTTTCAATAGTGACCATCCCTTGCCCGAAATGAGATGGTTGTGCCAAATTTCACTAGTAAATCTATCGGTCTAATCCAGGGTGGCTCTAGCATGTGCTAGAAATGACTTGCGCGTAAGTACAACATTGACTTGAATTTATTGAATTGTGAATTTTTCAATGAAACGCACATTATTTCATAAATTCAATTCATACCCACTACTATAATGACAGCCAGAAGGAAACACGTTGTGGCATGTCTTTCCTCAAAAAGTATATATATTCCTAATCAATCAAAAGCCAAGTCATGTGTCTATGTGAATTTCTCTCCGACACTGTCATGGTCATAAAAGTTTAGAGAAATTCAGTATAAAATTGGTCAAATCAGTCTAAAGATCCACCTGCACTACTACAAACAATACAATATAGCTTTTGGGGACTTTCCATTATTACGGACCAACCAAAGGAAATATTAAAATCAATTTTCCCAGAATATTGAGAAAGACTTTTTACATGTTTGGAAACATTTGACGTGGGTAACCCTCTATCTATCTAAAATTTGGGATTTGAGTATTCCTCCTTCATGTCCGAAACAAATTTGTGCAAATGGGTGTGGTCAGTTAACGAACACGCCACGCACTTCAAGATTGTTTATGAATTTGTGAAAAACTGTTTCTCTATGGAGTAGTTTTTTACTTTTCGTCCATTAATAAATCTCATTTTTAAATATTTTTTGTTATATTGTATATAGAGCATCTTTTTACGTAAGAAATGTGCATGTCTGTCGACGATGTACATGTTGCGAATAATGTACGTAGATTTGGGAGCCTTTTAACTTTTCTTTTATTGTTTGGGAATTTTTTTATATAGATATTTTAATGCCATTTAGTACTCATTGGCCAAATGAATTCAATGGTACAAATGTGAAGTTGATCAGTTCCACTGTGGCAGCTCCAACGATAAGTTAAGCCTAGCAATCAATAGATGAACTGTTTAACATTACAGTCGTAATTGAATTTGGAATGTATATGCATGTGTGTGTAGGTACTACGTTTTTGTTTTCAAGCTTTTGACCAATTGTGAGCGTGTCCATCGTACGAAGGAGGCGTTTTATTTAGAAAACAACTTGCATCGAACAAGTAAGAAAACTACAATAAGTTTGGCTTAGGCGACAAATCGTAAATACCCTCCACATTTACATACTAATAGTGTCAAGTATACGATTCCGTCCTCTAATAGTGTATGTATTATATATCAGCTTGATAGTCGAGTTTTTTGCTGAGTATGGTTTTTTGTAAATTGTAGGCGTGTCTTTTATACGAGCACTCCCATTGGCACATCAATGAATGGGATAACTACAGATATGCATACCAAATTTCAAGTTCAATAGGTCAAGTTTGATAGTTTAACTTTTGTAGCAGATAAATTGATTTATGTAGATTGTGGGCGTGGCTCATTTTTTTTTTTTGCCCATTTTAAATAGCGAAAAGTGTCTATAAAATATCAGTTCAATATCTCTAAATGTACGCCTGTGAGAATGTCAACAACAGACAAACGCACGGACACACATGTCTAAATCGACTCTGTTCTTGATGCTGGCGCCTCCTTCTAGGTGTTGCAAACGGAAAGATAAACTTAGTATAAAATCCACCCAGAGGTATGTATCGAAAATCATTTTTATAATATAGAAATTTTTGTAGCTTTAAGCATTTGCTATCGTGTCCATATGTGTCCTCCATATATTGAAGAGCGGTCCTCCATATATTGAAGAGTGGTCCCCCATATATTGAAGAGCGGTCCTCCATATATTGAAAAGCGGTCCTCCGAGGCGTCAGAGACCCAACGAAGTATATATATTCTTGATCAGCGTCAAAAACTGCGTCGCTTTAGACATGTATGTCTGTGTGTCTGTTTGTTGTTGGCATTCTCAAGAGGCGTAAATTTTGAGATATTGAGCTGAAATTTTGTACACGCACTTTTAGTTTTTGCACGCGGATCGCTATTTAAAATGGACAAAATCGGTCAAGAGCCACGCCCACAATAGACAAAAATCTATTTATCTACCACAAAATATGAGCAATAAACTTGAAATTTGGTATGTACTCCTATGAGTATTAGCTTCATCAGTATGCCAAAAATGGACGTATTCGGATTACAGAAACACCCACAATTAATAAAAATCTTTATATCTGCCACAAAAGTTGACCTAGGAACTTTAAATTTGGTACGCGTATACATAGTTATCCCATCTACCGATGTGCCAAAAATGTCGGATAACAGACACGCCCATAATTTTTAAAAAACCATATTTAACGTAAAAGTAGACTTGCATCCTGATACGTAATATGTACACTATTAGAAGGCGCAATATATATATATATTTGCCACGCCCTTTTTTGTATAGGTGGAGGATATTTAAAATTTGGTCTAAGCCAAATTTAGTTTTCTTACTTGTTTTGTACTGCTTTTAATTTTTTTTATTTGAAAAATGAAAAATTTTATTTTTCTATACCTACTTGTATTTTCAAAAATTTCAAAATGATTCATAAGTCAGAAATTTTTTTTTATTTTTGTTTATGATATAAAACAAAAATTTATATAGGGTGGGGTTCTAAAAATGGTCCAATCCGGTCCATTTTCAAAAGGGTTCATTTTTGGGTCAATGATTTTCCGCGTATCAAATTTCATCGAAATATCTCAAAATATAATAAAATATCATATGAGGAGGGGTTCTAAAATTGGTCCAATCCGGTCCATTTTTAATAGGGTTCCCTTTGGGCCAATACATGTCCTTGTACCAAATTTCATCAAAATATCTCAAAAAATGCAACCTGTGGATTGCGCACAAATTTAGATGGACAGACACGAGGACAGACGGACATGGTTAAATCGATTTTGATTCTGAATCGATCGGTATAATTGAAGATGGGTGTGGCATTTCCCGCTTAGGAATTACAAACATCCGCACAAACTTAATATACCCTTTTCCACAGGGTGGTGCAGGGTATAATGAGGTAGAAGTGTAAATAACATTAAGCAGATATTTGACTTGAGTACATCAATGTTATTGTAAATCAATTGTTTTAAAAAATAATAAAATCAAATTCATATTGTGCGTATTTTAATGATGTTATTAATAATGTACATGCACTAATTGAAAAGATCTGCGGAGACTGCCTAAAATCTTAATCAGTCTAGGCAAAGGGGTACTGTACAAGTACGTGTGGCTGCCTATACTATGAATAGTCACGGTCGCCAAATAAAACTATATTAAGCGTACGCCAAATCTAGGGAACTCCACCCATCAGTACTCAGAATCTTAACAAAAAGGACTAATTTCGATTCCTTCAAACCAAACTGTACTTGATTCGAATCGAATAGAAACATATAACCTAGCCTAACACGTTGAAATTGGATCGGGGACCTATTGAGTCCATATTCAATATGCAATATGTTTTTTATTTTCAACGTTTGAAAACTAACGGGAATGGACCTGAAAATATATGTGTTTCATTTCCGTCTGTCTGTTCATGTAAATTGTGTGCGTGGTTGTTATCCTACTCCACCCATTTTTGGCAAATCGAAATTCACGATTTCTTGTAGTTGTGTGTGCACGTACGTTAACCGATTGCGCCCATTTTCACAAGTTTGTTCTCATTCCAAATTTCATATCTGCACGTGACGTAAAGAAACCCCAAAAACACATTAACATCTATAATAATTCTTGCCCACCTAGGGCAAGGTTAATATGTATGAATTTTCCAAATACTCGCACATGGAAAGTCTTCGTTAATATTCGTTCAACATTTTAGTTTTGCACCTCTTATGGTTCGTCTATAATAAAGGAAAAACTCCCTAAAATCTATAATGTGTGTGTGTAGGTCCATTGATGGATTTCTTCAATCCAATTTTCAATATAAAGCTACTTGCATATATATAGAAATAATTTGTACCGAAGTCTCAACTTTAGCGACCGTGAGAGCGTCAGTCAAATATTTAGAATTTGATGCTGAGAAAAAAGTTATACCTTTCTAGGTGTTACAGCGTTTGCACAAAACCAATATACCCCCATGTCATTATGAATGTGGCTATAAAAATACGCGAACATGATTTCAACTTCATAGCGAAACTTTTGTGACTGATAGAGGGGGATTTGCACCGATTGTGGCCATGGCTCCCAACTGATTTCCCACAATTGAAAATTTCGACACATTAATATGGACACTAGCTACGCTATGCTAAGGATATGGCACACCTATAGGATACCTTGCATAATTATTGTTCATATTAATCTAATGGCAACCAATTATTCTCGCGTATATACGCGCTGAGGTATTTATTTCACATAAACATTCGCATGGGATGAATGTCTTTTCTAAATATATACAGGGGGCTTAATGGCGAATTCCAATTCTGCGGATGTCAGACTTTAGCAAAAGTTTCTTTACTGTAGCGAATGTTGATGTTCGTTGGTGTACAAATACGCCACATTTATCTTCAACAAAATTTTAGAGAACAAACTCTTTATAAATCATCTATTGCGGGACCCAATGTTAGAACTAGTCAGTATGGTTCAAACGTAATGGATGGGTGTAATAAAATGCGAAAGATTGCATTCAAAATGAACCCACCCACAATTGGCGAAACTTGATTTAAACTATTCATATGCTCCATATATATAGTTGGATGCGAGGCAAAATGAAGTTTAGGAAACACTGCGTTCACGATATTGCTTTAGCAATTCTATTTATTATATGTCGGCGATGTTGAGCAACATAATCAACGTACCCGCATATGCATAGGTATTGTATTGTATTGTATTTTATTGGTTTATAGGTGAATGTGTGCAATAGGTGCACATTAAGCAATTCGTTTAGTACATCTGTTGCTTAACATTAATTTCGACGTTGGTGAATTGCACAGATAGATGTGCGGCTGTATTTCGGTGCTTCCACTTGGCTGTCTGTAGATTTCGTGTTAACCAGAAAGTATTCAATCAACAGCGATCGGTCGGATCAGGTATTTTTTGAGAAGCGTAATTTTACAAGTGCAGTGCGTATGGATCATAATATAATTTCATCTGAATCACCAACAACACCGCCTCTCATGCTTGGTGTGGGGCCAGTGTAAAACGATTCCTAATTTCCTTTCCATTAATTAAACCGTGGTGTGCATTACGATGGTTATGTCACGGCGTGATGTGCATACGATTCAAAATTAATTACATAGGAGTGCTAGAGCGATATTAAAATAAATAACCGATGAATGCTTAAACACATGCTCGAACACACGCTTTTGTGTATGCGTACATACGCACTGCACACACACACATTTATTTGTAAAAAATTGCCGCTTCACCTCTAAGCTGAATGCGACTGATATGCACGGATACTTACTTTGTTTTAGATAATTTGTCTCCGATTCGTGAAGGGAACACATTTCCACAATGACATATTCGTGGGACAACCGCGTCGACTTTATTGTACGACACATGTACGGTGAGTTTGTATTGTATTGTACACACATGAAATCATTATTATTCACTGAAATCATTATTATTGTTCTTACACATCATAACGGGCAATCTCCGGTAGATTTGTACTGGGCAGGTGAATATTGTGTTCGAAGGTTTTGGTAAAATAATAAAACATTATGAGCCCATTTGCTAGTAAAACTATGAGTGTTACACGGTAATACGTTCATACGTCAAAGCATAGCATAGCACTTAAGTTACAGTTACTTCTTTGAATGGTAACTTGCGTGTGTATGCAAATTAGAACTTGTTGCACGTTGTCGTTTAAGTTTAAACGTGTTAATTATGATTTATTACTTCACAATCACATCCATTTGCAACTACCAGTAGGGGCCGTCACCATACCAATAAAGTATGCACATTCCCAATCAGCATCCATATTTTAAGTCGATATATCCCTTTGTGGGTGCTAGCGTGTGACCGCACTGATTGAAATATTAAATGGCAGTGTTGGTGTAAACGTACACAGTTGATGTAAATAATTTCCTATATAAAATGGACGAAATCTGTTAAGAAATACGCTCCCCGTTTCAAAAATAAAGGCACAAAGCATTTATATTTACTCGAATCAAAACCTGAGTCGATCTAGGCAAGTTCGTCTGTTGTTGGCATTCTGGCAGTCATCATTTTTGAGATATTGAGTTGAAATTTAGTACAGACACTTCCAGTCTTTGCACGCAGTTTGCTATTTGAAGTGGTCAAAGTCACGCCCACAACAGATAACTTCTATTTATATGCGACGACGTTGTCATTTAGTATATATATTTATAGTTTCCCTGTGCCAAAAATTAGCGTGGTCGCGCGGATAGCATACACGCCCACAACTTACAAACAACCTTATTTGGTTTCGTTTTTTATTTGATTGGAATTGAGGAAGCAGGCCATAGCGGGGCAGGGTGCTCATATTCCAATTGAAAGCAGTTTCTTTCGAAGTTTATTAAAACAAAGGTTTCGCCAAAAAATTCAGAAAATTGAACTCATGGAGCTTCATGCCTCCCATTGTGTGCCCCGTTGCCAGCTTTATGCATTGTTTGTGTAAATTTGTTAAAGTAGGCATGTAGGTATGTGGGCATGTATCGCACGTACAATGCATTCCGTTTCTTGTATTATTTACTTATGCATTGTACCGCATTTAAGGCAAACGCGGTTATACATAAAAGAAAAATTAGAAAAGAAAAACATGTCGTACAATACAATATTTACAACAAGTACGAAATTACAAGTTCTAAGACCGTGAAATGGGGGGCGAGCATCATTTTAAGTAAATTAGCTTGATTTTTATAGCGACGCAGTTAAATTGTTGTTGTTCTATTTGCTCTTAATACAACGAATTATCGTATAGCCCTGTAACAACACACACACACACACACACACACACATTTTCACGCAATTTGACAACAATAGAATTATTGCTTGCCTGGCAGCAGCCACCAGGCAGTGTGTAGCAACGATTTGCATCATTATTAAGGTACGTTAATTTATATAAATTGTCATTTTATTCACTTGAATATATTTCCCTGGCACTGCACAATAATGGCGATAAACTAATCTCAACTCGATCTTTATGTGCAGTCCTTCACGAATTGCGAAAAAACAAAAAAAATAAGAGCTCAGCGTCCGTCTTGCTAACCGTCCACGTCCAACACATTGGCACATTCGTTTATACATATTGTATCGAACAATGCACGCGTAACAATATTTGATATCCCAACACAACACAAAAGAATGCCGCCACATTGCAAAATATTACATAAATGACCATGGAATCGTTGTTTGCCCACCACCGCACGAAAACTAAATTAGAACACCTCATTATACCAACGTGGCAATTACATGTACACTCTAGTAATGTTGCTGCAACTATTTATGGTAAAGTAGGCAAGGTGGCGGCATGCACAATAGTGAGTGTGTGCACCCATATTGAATGGACACTGTTTGATTCAATTCTCATATGTGTACACATTATATAAACTTTGCAACTCTATTATTGAGTCTGCGAGAGATTGGGCGTGGCAACTCAGATTATCTGCACCAAACCTCTGAAGCGTAAGCATTAACGTAAACGTTTCAACGCCTGCATGCGGACTTTGTTGAATCGACTCAGATTCTTATGATAATCGGAAATATGTGTATATATTTTTAGGATCCCTGAAACGTAACGTACGTTACATACGCATGGAGCATACTTTCATCTCACCGTGGGCGTGGCATAAATTACGCATTCTACGCTAAATATATTTATGTACATCGGGGGCGTGTTTGTTATTCGATATAGAGGCTAATTATAAATATGACTTGAGGAAGAAAGAAAGTTGTTGAATTGAAATTTGTGTAACTGGATCGTGATCTTCCCTCTTCCTACTCGACAACTTTTCTATGTGAAGTTTTCCGAAAAATTTCATTCTGTGGCTTTACCCAAGAGTTTCGAACGGTTTCCCTCACCCTATATGCATACTAAAATTTCATTTTTGCCAATTGTGGGCGTGAATACCAAGCGCGAAACTATGAATGTTTGTATATACCAAATATTTGCAAGGGTGTGCATTTTAGCGACGGACTAAATCGATTCAGATTTGTTAAGCGTACCTCTAGATTGAACTGCAGATTCACAATCAAATGATAATCGTCATGTGGCCAAGCATTTCATACCAATACTAATAACGTTTGAAGCCAAAAAAAATTCCTAATTGTTGCTGGAATTTCCTTTTCAGATATCGACAATAATGGATTCCTCGATCAGAACGACTTCCAGTGTATGGCAGTGCGCGCGTGTGTTGTCGAAGGTAAGGGCGACTGCAGCGCTTCCCGCCTGGCGGATTACCAAAAACTTATGAAAAATCTTTGGGAAGAAATGTGCGAGTTAGCTGATGACGATAAGGTATGATTCATCGGACATTTACAAAATGTTTTTATGACTTTTTTGTGATAGGATGGGAAAATTTCAACAAAGGAATTCAAGGATGCCGTGCAAAAGAACTGCGTTGGAAAAAAATACGAAGAGTTTCCCCAAGTACGTTTCAATTTTTAACATGGCTATCTAAACATTTCTTTTAGCAAAGTTATTTCGTATTCCGAAGGCTATGAAAGCATTTATTGAGTCGAACTTCAAGATCCTGGATATTAATAGTGATGGTATTGTTGGAATTGAAGAGTTTCGCTATAACTGCATTAACAGAATGGCCATTGATAATGTGGAACCAATCGACAAAGCTTTTCAGGCTCTGTTAACTGTGAGTTGACCGCGAATTAGAGTAATACCATCACACTTCACTTCACACTTGGGGGTGGGGGTTCTTTTTAGGATAATGATAGAAAAGTTGGTGGTATTAATTTGGAGCGGTACAAGGAACTCTACGGTCAATACCTAAGCAACACTGGTGAAGACCATCCAGCGGTGTATTTGTTCGGACCCTTGTAATCTTCGAGCAGATTATAGGCCGACTTACCTTTCTTGTCATTGTTTTTGTTTTTAATCTTAACTGATTCTTTTTTTTTGTTTCTCTTGAGTAGAAATAAAGGAAATACTCTATGACCAAATAACTTTTAAATGGCTTCGCTGTTGTGCCTAAACATTTGTATTACAATAAAATTTGTCTTTTATGTGTGTTTAAAGCGTTATTATATTTATGTAAAAAAATGTCTAATCTTAAGTGTTCTTACCTTTAGAGATAAGTACATGTTTGCACATTGTATACACGTATCGTAGTTGTAGGACTTAAAAAAGTGAAATGCGCGTTAAGGCAATATCGCATCAACATAAATTAAGGCACTCAAAAAATGTGTAGTGTTATCGAAATGTGTCAAATATTTGAAATAGAATTAACAAAAACAGAAAGTATGAATGGTCGCAAAAGAGCAGGAACGACGACCTAGTTTGCCAATCACTATAATAACAATAATGAACGTTACGATTTAGAACCCGCACCAGACTTTTTACCATGGACTCGCGCACCTCATCCTCACACATACTTGCTGGCTCGCTTTATTGTTCTCTCTCATGTTCTCTGCAAATGTGAGCAACGCTTACAAACGTAAAAATAAAGATACGTTAATGGACGCAACGAAAATGTCCACCGCAACCCATATACACGATATTTTTGTTGCACCATACCCTACACTTCTCTATAAATTGCTTGAATCAGTTGCTTCTTATACAATAAAGTTGTTATACAATATATTTAGAGATTTAGACTGTAGGCTATAATGAACCATATCGTAGCGCAGTCGTATGCGAGCACATACTTCTACGTACAGGTATTTTTTGTTATTTATCAAGTGTTCACTGTGTTTATTCGTATTATAGAAGAAATATTATATTCGTATGTTTCTACACATGAATTCTTTACTTGTTACTATTTGTTACTATTATGATAATAAAAATTATATAATAACACAGATTAAACATTTATTAAACTAATTTTTGTGACACTGCGAATGATGAATTGGACATACAATACATGTATAACACAAGTAAGAAAACTAAATTTAATTGAGGCCAAATCTTAAATACACTCCACATCTACATACAAACATTTAGAAATTGGGGACGTGTCTGTTGTCCGTTCATATGCATATCAAATTTTAATTTTATTGTGGCACATATGTAAATTGATTTTTGTCTATTGTAGGCGTGGCTCTTAACCAATTTTGTCCATTTTAAATAGCGATCTGCGTGTCTCTAAAAAATTTCAGCTCAATATTTCAACAAAATTTACGCTCGAGCGAATTTGGTCGCTTTATTTTTATAGCTGTGTTAGATCGATCGTCGATTCCGTGCGTGTCTCTTGACTACTGAAATTTGGTCATTTCAGCTCACTTAGTCAAATTTTGTGAGCGTAAGAGCGATGGACACAGAAACGGACATGCCTAGATCGACTTAGATTTTGATGATGATCAAGAATACATACAAGAACACACATCCACTACTTCAGAGGGCTTTCGAATCCTCCCTCTGAGGATTGCCAGCGGAAACGGTCTCCCGTCTACAATACAAATTGAATATTTATAAACAAAAGTTCCATCCAATATTTAAAAACGACTAAATTACAACATAATACAGCGATATTAAACAGCGCGACAAACGGATAAAGTTTTTATTGTATAAAACTTACAACTACAATATACTGTTATCGTCTGTTCATACGTATTGTACAGTACGTTATGCTTATGTACATTATCATTATAAAATACTTCCTGTACTATTTATTGGTGCATTCACACTTAGACTAAGAAGCTGAATTACTTTCATAAGTATGTGGATTCACCTGCAATGATATAACAGAAAGTTTAAATCGATTTAGAAAGTAATAAATGGAGTAATTATTTCCTGCTTAACACATGAATATAGATTATATACAATACGTATGTATAGGAGGATATTGTTTACATTTTATAAAAAATTGCTCCATGTCAATCGAGCTCTTTTCACGTATTACTTATATTTATTGAGAATGTCGGACACAACCACCAACAAGAGTTCAATGGACAGATATATTAGAAATTTTGCATGGTATTCGTACGCGCGGATTACATAGAACGTATCTAACGCATAGAAACAGAATCCGGTTTGTATTATTATTGCATCCGCGCCGCAACCTGACGCGATTTACTTTAACATATACAACAACTTTGTGTACACACAACATGCATGAGTACATACATAATTATTTATAACTACCCTGTACTATTGTGGAACGGTGTGAGGATGTTCGCAACTTTTATACAGCTGATTAGAGTGGTCCAGCCTCTTCCTACAAATCTTAATGAAACTGGACTGATTCGGACTATGCTTAGGACATCCTCCCATATAAGGTCCTTTTATGAAGTCCTTATACGGCGAAAATTCTTAAATTCTTAATATTTTTTGACACAATTAGGCGGCGTTATTATGGGTAAATATTGTGGATACCTTTTTGTATGATATAATGTATGCAATGTATGCATATGTAAATCGCACATCTAAATAGTTATATTGTTCTTTCCGTTTGCAAACACCTCTTACACGAACGGTTCAGAGACATGAGAGAGATGCGATATATATTGAGTTGACATTTAGTACAGGGCTTGGTGCATACCAAATTTCAAGTTCATAGGTAAATTTTTGTGGCAGATAAATAGATTTTTATTGATTGTGGGTGTGGCTCTTGATCGATTTTGCCCATTTTAAATAGCGATCTGAGTGCAAAAACTAAAAGTACCTGTACAAAATTTTAGCTCAATATCTCATAATTTACGCCCGCGAGAATTCCAACAACAGACAGCCATACGGACACAAGTACATACGACTCAGTTTTTGACGCTGATTAAGAATATATATATTTTGTAGGGTCTCTGAGGCCTCCTTCTGGGTATTGCAAACGGAAGAACAAACTTAGTATAACTTAGTGTAACTTAGTATAAGGTGGAGGGTATAATAAAATCAATATATCAAGTGGAGACATTCAACATACAAGAGAATAATAAGAGCAGTTTGTTTTCCTAAAGGGCAAGTTTTAATCATTTCACCAATATGAAGTTGTCGGCTTGAATTATTATTATTCTCTCTCTCTGTCTCTGTTTATTTATATTGTTTCCTACATGATTGCAAAAAGTATATGTGCAATTTTTTGTTGTTCTATGACTTCGACCGTACAAAATATTTATACAATGCAAAGATTATGCGGAGAATAAAAACTACAATTATTATTATTGTTGATTCCTTATTATTTAATATTACAAAAAACATTGTGCTTTTGATTTCATATCGAAAGAATTTGGGGGAGGGTACAAATCGAATTGATCGTTCCAATAGCAACTACAAGAAGACTTTTTTGAGGAGCCATATAGTAGTGATACACATCCTTGATCCGACTCTTTCTACATATTCAAGGCCGGCGTAAATGAGGGCGTCCCAGACTCGGTCTAAGCCAAACGTAGCTTAACTTTCATCTTTATTTTTATGTGTTTTGCTTTTAAGTTTTTCTTCTCTTATTAGGCAGTAGCTTCAATACCAATATATAGAAAAAGACGGTTGCGTTACACATTTAACAAGTTTATTTTGATTTTTGTTTGTTTTTTTTTCTTATTTATGTGTTTTTTCAATAGTTTCCACTAAATATTAATCCCGTTTTATTAGGAAGAATAATAAATAGAAGCTGTCAGAGAAAAAAAGTTATATATTGATATATATCGATTAAAAACTAAAAACACATACATACTTATGTAACTACAATAATGCTTAGGCGTACAGTGCCCCCAAAGACAAAGATTGTGTTTAGATTTGTTAGTTAAATTTGTCAGCTTGCATATAAATGCAAGTGTTTGTTTGTTGGTTGGTTTATTGGTTTGTTTGTTTGCCTTCTGAATATGAATGTGAACCATAATTGCACGTGTGGCTGGGTTGGTACGGTACGGTGCGGTTCGGTTCGATTCGGTTCAACTCATCCAATCCAGTCCAATCCTCATGTAAAATCAATCGATGATTGACTTAGTTTCATTTAAATTTTGAACATTTATCGTCTGTTTGAAGAAGACAACAACATGCTTGTGTAGTTTTTGCCACACCGCTCGAACGAGTGAGAGGGCTTACATTTGAGCTGCAATTATCATTCGTTGCCTTATCGCATTTCTCATCGCATATTGTCCTGCCAGCAAACATGGTTCTTGATAATTCCTTGTGAATGTTTTTCATATATAATAGGGACGCCGATGATGTTGATGATGGTGGCCTATGGACGGTTGAAATATTGGATGCGTGTGCCTTAAGATTTTTGCCTGGAGTGGATGAATCCAGTGAAGATGATGACGTTACATTCTTGAAATTGCCATTTGCTAAAAGAGTACAACATTGTTTCTTCAGTTTTTTACAATTTTTTCAGTTTTTTCTTTTTTATCAAAATGTGTTCTTCTCACAATACCGGAGTCAGATAATAAGAACTAAGATAAACAAAACTTTGTACATACGTGTGTGTATGTAAATTTATTTATTATTCCCATGGACGCAACTAACTTCACGTTTTTGTGAGGTATGCATTGAGCTGGTGTAGATGTTTATAGCACTCAAACGAATCTAGTTATACTCATATTTTTTTATACGTCTAACCTTATATGCATACATTGTGCGTTTGCGGAGAAGATGATGTTTATTAAAAATGAACCGGATTGATCGATTCTAACGACTCCTCTCCGTCCTGTTAAATATTATTTTATAAATATTAAAACAAAGTGTGGTTTCGCCTTTATTGTTATTATACCCACATTTGAACAAGTAAACTTATGCTTGGTTTTGGCCAAATCTTGAATACTCACTACCTTGGGGTGTTAAAATGGAGCAATACAAAAAAAAAAAAAAAAAAAAAAAAATATATATATAAAACAATCCCAAAAAAATTACCCTTCTTCACTTTTTATACCCTGCACCACCCTGTGGAAAAGGGTATATTAACTTTGTGCGGATGTTTGTAATTCCTAAGCGGGAAATGCCACACCCATCTTCAATTATACCGATCGATTCAGAATCAAAATCTGAATCGATTTGACCATGTCCGTCTGTGTATCCACGTAAATTTGCGTCCGAGCTACAGGTCGCAATTTTTGAGATATTTCGATGAAATTTGGTACAAGGACATGTATTGGCCCAAAGGGAAACCTTGTTGAAAATGGATCGTATTGGACCATTTTTAGAACCCCTCTTCATATAATATCCTATTATTTTTTGAGATATTTCAAAGAAATTTGATACGCGGAAAAGCATTGACCCAAAAATAAACCATTTTGAAAATGGACCGGATTGGACCATTTTTAGAACCCCTCCCTATATAATTTTTTTTTTTTTTATATCATAAACAAACAGAATAAAAAAATTCTGACTTATGTATCATTTTGAAATTTTTAAAAATACAAGTAGGTATAGAAAAATAAAATTTTTAATTTTTCAAAGAAAAAAATTAAAAGCAGTACAAAAAAATAAAACTTTTCATTTATCAAAGGAAAAAATTGAATTGAAGTGGTGTAGGGTATTTGATGGTCCGGCTTGACCGACTATAATATTTTCACATGTTTTTTAATTGTGGGCGCGTTTCCTTTTACCAATTTTAACCAATTTCAATACCAATCTGAGTGCAAAAACTCCCAATAATTCTGCCAAAGTTTTTGTGACCGCGAATTTTTGTGAATGATTACCACACGCACAGACAGACAGATATAGTTAAATCGACTAAGAATTTGATGCTGACTAAGAAGAAGAAGAATGTGTACACTTTGTGCGGTCTCCGGCGTCTACTTCTGCGTGTTGCATAAGTGAGTATATATATATAAATATATGCAGTAATTATAAATATATTGACCAAATTTTAACATCATAGATCAAATTTTTGTGGGTGATAAATAGATTTTTGTCGATTGGGAACACGGCAACCTGCATACAGAAATTAAAAATATCTGTACGAAATTTCAATTTAATATTTTAAAATTTACGACTGTGAGGTTCGATCGGTGTAGGTATTGATGCTGATTAAGAATATATATACTTTGTGGGTCTCTGACGCCTTCTTTTGGGTGTTGCAAATGGAATGACAAACTTAGTGTACTCTCCAACTTATGTGGAGAGTATAAAAATCTTAATTTTGCTTTCCAAAATTGATATATATAAGTATAATATAATAAATATATATATATGTATATGCATGTAATATATTATCTCACAGGTCGAATTCTGTACTTGTACCTATACCAATAACTAATTATGCAATGCCGGCCCCTTTTAGCATTTCGATAAGAGCGGTGAACTTCAACATGTATCTTGCGTTTGTGCAAACCGATGGGATCAAAATCAAAATTTGCATCAAATTAGTTAAATTTTTGTAACTCACCATACACCTCTCAATTTTTGATACAGGGGTGTCTTTTGGGCCGATGGCCCAATTAGGACCCCTCTCTAAATGATGCTCTATATATATTTTTAAATGAAATTTAGTCAAAAAAAATTGAAATATGAACCCGATCGGACCATATTTAGGACTCTTTTCCATATTTTTTTTACAAACTTGCCTTTGACTTTATATGACAAGAACTTTCGTTTACTGATACAACTAAAGCGCTCCTTCAAAGTTTTACGTTCATACATAGGTAATTTTGAGATCTTGATAATGCCAAAAACAAACATACACATGATCACGGTGACGGACGTCGATGCATATTTTGATGCTGATCAACATTACTTTTTGACATTATGTTTAATGCCTCCTTATAGGTATTACCAAAGAAATATCAAGCTTGGGTGGTTCTGTAGGTGACACCCTCCGCAACTATACATAACCAGGCGCGTTGCCTGTATATTATTGGGACCTATTTTAACTACTACAAGAGTCGAAGTTTCATTACAGCACCAAAACTTCTTTTGTACACTGTGGGCGTGTCTGTTGTCTGACAGCGCCCACTTTTACCATATTAATGGATAGAGTTTTTACAAACTTTTGATCCATGATCCAAATTTAAATTTTATAGCTTAATTTTTATGCCCGTGCGAGGTCTTCGTCAATTCGTGATTGGCTGGCATCCGATTTCGCCAATTTCAAATAGGAAACTAACTGGAAAAATTTAGAATGTCTGAGAGAATTTTAAGCACAATAAACCATTCCTTGCGAATGCGAGCATTCCGGAACAAACTTATATTTTGATGGTGTAACCAAGAGTATATATTTTATATACCCCCAACTTATGTAGACGTGTGGAGGGTATAAAACAACAAGCAAAATAGGCTATGTTTCCTTTTCTAAAATAAAATTGAAATTGGACATGACGTGCATAGAAATTGAGTTATATATTGAGTTTGTTATAGGGCTGTGCAGATAAATAGGAATTTAACTAACAAAAGCACAAACCAAACATTTTAACAGAGTTTGTTAAGGTGAAGTGCAAGGACAAAGTAGATGAAAATTGGACATACATTCCATACAAAAAATACATTTTATGTTTAAATTGTGAAACTTGAGATTAAGAATATAAAAATATAAAATTTTATTTTAACGCACATATACCATTAGAACCTGCTCTCCTGCTCCTGCGTATCACTTACCAGGGGTTCGCAGGATTAAACTGCACAGGAGTAAAATTTTCATGGGAATTAGTTCCCATTCTAAGTAGGTTCCAATGATAAATACGGTGTACAGGCAGAGCTTTGAGTTAGGGCGTGCTGCTCTCTTAAAGTGAAACTTATTTCTTCACTGTATTTGCCATTTTTATACCCTCCACATAAAATCGGGGGCATAATAAGTTTGTCATTCCATTTGCACCACCCAGTAGGAGGCTTTAGAGACCCCATACAGTATATATTCTTGATTAACATCAACAAATGAGTCGATCATACACGTGCCTGCTGTTGTCGTAAATTTTGAAATAATAAGCTGAAATTTTGACACTTTTAGTTCGTGCATGCAGATCGCAATTTAAAATGGACAAAATCGGCCATCAGCCACGCCCACAATCGACTATTTACCTGCCACAAAAATTTAGCTATTAAGTTGAAATGAAATGGTACATATATATATAATTACCCCATCCATCGATGTGCTAAAAATGGGCCTGGTCAGATAACATGCACGCCCACAATTAAAAAAACCGTATGCACGTATGCAATCAACTTGCAAACTGATACGTATTGCATGTACTATTTATCTTTACCTGCCACGCCCACCATTGTAGATGTGGAGGGTATATAAGATTTGGCCTGAGGCAAATTTAGTTTAAACCTTCTTATATTCTTAATTCTTATACTTCACCTTTTTCAAAATATTTGGTTTGTGTCTTTACTAGTTTCATTCTTATTTATCTTCTCAGCGTTGGTCGCTGTTCTGTTTGCAACACCTGTGCAGAAACCGACATGGAAGTTGATACATATTACACATACTATTGACAGGCGTAAGCAGGTATATGCCACGACCACATTTTATATATATATATGTAAAGGGTATTTTCGATTTGGCCGAAGCCAAATTTAGTTTTTTTACACTAATTAATGTTTATTACTTGGACTTAATAGATGCTGCTTTCTGTCATTTTGACAATTTTGTGTAAGTTATTATTTATAATGGGAGGACTCACCAGATTCCCAATCCTCATCATTGTCCAATACGGCGGATAACGATGATTGGCTACTAAGACTACTGCTTTTGCTGTTCCGGTTGTTTGTACAATTATAATTGTTTGCACAATTATAAGTCATGGCATTTGAACTGTTGGAACTGTAGTAATTATAGCTGCCGGACGGTCGATGTTTTGGCTTCTCCAAAAAACTGGATGTTGTAGTACGTATTATTTCATCTCCCTCCACGCCTTCTTCACTGCTATGACGTCCAACATCAACATTACTCTGTACTTGTTGGTGATTGATGTGCCTCTCATTTGAAGGTGAAGAAACCATAGGTGGACGCTTGATAGAATTTTGCACTTGCTCCAAAGATTTCTGATAAAAAACGTTTTGATTTGGGGCCTGCTTTCCTGCACACTTAATCAACGATGCTTTATCCATTACCGGTTGTGATGGTAAGGAGCCACCGCTGCAATTTATGTCTCCAGTACTTTTATATTGACTGGAATACTGTTGGCTTGGCATAATAATGCTAATACCATCATTAAATGTAGATAAACCATTGTCGCCCGTGTTCCCTACAAGTATGCTTTCAATTTTTGCACGAACCAATTTACTGTTAGCAGAAGCTAGATTGGAGGATTCTTTGTCGCATATTAAGCTCGTACTGCTGGAGCTATTGTTCTGTGGGAATAGATAAGTACCAGACGGTGTTGGTAACCGAGCCTGTTGTGAGATTAGCTGATGACTGGATATTGACCGGTTACTGTCACTATCTTCCGCAGAAAAAACTACATCAACCTGAAAAAGATTAATGATTAGCTTTATTAAATAAGTAACTTGGAAACTTGAAGCACAAACCTTGAAATCCTCGGAGAAACATTTATTCTCTTTATCCTTGTGAGCATCATCGATTTCCCACTTGCGCAGCGTGTAAACGAGTTTTATATCCTGACCATCGCCTTCCGTAACTGAAATCGAAAGGATCCCCACATTATGTACATATATAGAGTAAAAGCAGAATCCATGATTTATATTACCAGCCATATCTCTCACGAAGAATGTATTAAACCAAAAGTGGAAGATCTTCTTATTGTTTTTTATTAACTCCACTTTAATATCGCCAGTTACGAGAAGTGTAGGATTCTTTATATGCAGAATGTGAGTTTTGCGAAAATCAATGGATAAATTTTGTAATTGCTACAAAAGACCAACACATAGAAATGTAATTCTGATTGGAAAAATCCACCTAATACCTACTTGAACTTTAACAGCAGATGATGTATCCTGTAAGACGGATATTAAACAATGTATGGAGCCTTGATTGTGTAGCAAATGCGCCTCAGAGAACCTAATTTCGCGAAACTGTCAAAACACGATAAATTTTGTAATTGTTAAAATCATGAAAAAGCAGACTGTGATGTACCTGTATAGTGCGCCTTTCGTACGGTAAGCCCAAGCACATTAAATTAGAAAAATACTGCACATAACGGCGTTGCGATGGTATTGTAACACCTTTACGATCCTTGGTGCGTTTCTCATCGTACCAAGCCAGAGCTTCATCTGCTGTACCCTTCTGGCCACTATAGAGTAAATAACAGCAAATCATCGTGCCTGTTTTAAGTACGCACAGTCAATATTACAACTATACGGATATCTTATAACAAACAAACAAAATTATACCGGTTCGTCCTTTGCCAGCTTTACAGTGCACTGCCGCTACGTTATGGCATTCCGCCTTTAGCCAAGTGTCGACATCTTCACAAAACTTTTGTATTAACTCTATGGTAGGTGGGTTATGGTCCTCAAACGGGTAAACAGAAACGCGCTAATATAAAAATAAGCAACAACAACAAATCAAAGCGATCATAAAATAAAATCTCTCCAAATTAAGTGTTTTGCTATAAGTTAGAAGAATTGCTCTTCTACTTGGCAATGTATTTTATTGCATATAACTATATACATATATCCTTGAGACATATGTATACACAAGGGGTGTACGTTTGTATGCATATATATGTGTGGGTGTGCATGTGTGCCGCTAATTCCCGCAACGTATTGTACGTTACAGTTAAAAACTGTGATCTGTTTTTTTTTTAGTAATGCTACTTAATTCGAGATAAGATAATTAATATACGCAATTTATTGCATAATTTTGAAGGATTAACCTGGCCTGGGATAACTCAACTAACATACACAGCAATAATATTTTGTAGAAACATAACATTACGATGTAAATATTTCATACATAACGCTTACTTAGCGTTACTATTTAATTATCGCAAAAAAAATTGAATTACAAGCTATTTTGTTGCTCAGTGACATTCACCGACGTATTACTATTGACTAGTTTTACTGCCTATAAACTACTTACCCCATGGAACTTTTGAACATCATAATTACGCTCCAGACAAAGATTGTATATTTTATAATGGTCGCGGTGATTTTCTTCCAAAAAATTTCTAACATCTTCCAGTCGATTGCGGTACATGCTTTCATATTTCTCGGCAGGATAACCCATAGCAATGATATTGTCACATATATCTTTTTCGACCATTAAAAAAAAACAAGTAAAAATATTAAATTTGGCTTAGGCCGAATCTTAAATACCCTCCACCTTCACATACAAACAATGCGTGCGACAAGTATGTCCTGTAACAATGTAAATTGTCCGTATCAACTTACACATCAGATTCTTCAGAGAAAATAGTTTTTTGCAAGTCGTGGGTGCGTCCGTTTTTTAATACATTAATGGATGCCTTAATTATATACATGTTTACAAATTGTAATTTCACATAGCTACATTTTTACGGCTGTGTGAGATTGTTGTCCATTGTGGCACATGGCCGATTTTATGGAATTAAATAGGAACCTATGTGCAGATACTAGAAATATTTATACAAAATTTCAACCCGATATCCCAAAATTTTCCAACAACTAACCCACGGACGGACGGACGCGGTCTAGATCGACTCAGATTTTGAAGCTGATCGAGAATATATATACATAGGAGAGCCTCCGTGGTTTCTTTCTGGATTTTGCAAACGTTATGGCAAACTTAGTTAGGTGGAGGGTATAATATATAAAAATTTAAAACTATAAACTACAAAAAATTTCGCTCAATTATTAATCGCATGAATGCAACGCCACTTACAGGCTAAATCCAAATTGAACCCATTCTCCTTGTATCGTCTGCGTTTTTTACTGACCACATTCCTTAAAACGTTCGTCATTACGGAAAGAGTATTGGCCATGTTCCGTTTAATTTGATATAAATTTTCGCCGGCTAGGTTACCGGCCTAAATAACCGCACTAACAACCGTAAAGCACAATGTTGTGTACTCTACCTTTTCGGGATTTGCAAAATAATTATTTTTTGAAAGTTTTTGGTTCTCTTGGGGTGCACTTAGTGTTTAATATATGTAATAAAGTTGCTCGCTTTTTGGATTGCTTTATTGATATTATTTTCGATTGTTGGCATGATAGAGTAAATAGTGCTAACAAAGTTGCATTCATTATTTGGCAATCATTAGAAGAATAAGACCGTTCATGGAACACGACAATAAAAGCTGTACATTGGATTCTTTATTAATAGATTCGCATTTGTCCAAAAAAAAGCGATAAAAATTGTTACTTCAGTAAATTTACATTTTGTAGAATCGATACTTTCACGAAAAACTCCTTTTACTCTTTTGTTCTTTTAAATTCTCCACTCACATTTGATATTATAAGGAGTATATAAAGCTTTTAATATACAAACGCATGCACTTAATTATTGTTAGCAAATATTAGGGCTCCGAGAATCTTTCTGTGTACGTCCAATGGAATTTACTCTTAAAGCATAAAATTATTTTTATCGTAGTATAGTGGTTTTTATACTTTCTGATCAGAAGCATAAAGGATACTTGCGAATCCTATTAAATTAGACAACTAAATCCCTATTAACGTGCATTCGCCTTTCACACTTTTATTCTTTTCTCCTTCAAACTATTGTACAAAATTTTGCAAAATAGTATTTTCACCAAATGTTCACCATTAGCATTATTTCAATTATACGCATTTACATTTAAAATTTTTATAAATACTTCGAATTCGGTTCCGTTATGTGTGATATACTGCCATTATCAGACGAGAAACGAAACATGTTAGTAAAACTCTACCTCCTCTTCTTTACTACTTTTTTTACTTTTTACATTTGGAGATGGAAATAATTGTGCCAGATTTAATGTATGTACTAACGCCAAAAATAGCGACTTTTTTCTAGACAAGCTGGTGGTTGCCATATATTGGGTATGTTAAAGAAAAACTGCACACACAATTCATAATTATAAATAAATTATTGTGTTTTGTGTAGTTGTCAATTTTTAAAATATACATTTTTAAGAAAGTGTCATTTTGGCGATTCTTATTTACGATTTCACATGAAATTGAAAAAATAGAAGCTTTTTCTTAATAACTGCATAAGCAATTTAAAACACTGCTTAATGGTTATCTTTGATCATTAATGAAGCTCTTTATAAAACTTACACATGAAACATTATTCAATTTTTCTCGTAACAATCGAGGTTACTAATACCGCGCCAAGTAACATTTTTGTATTCATCTAAATTTCATTATCTCACACGTAATGCGTAAATTTATTTAATACAATATATACAAAAAAATAACGGAAGACAAAACAAGATCTTTTTAGTTTCTAATAATGTAACTTTTGCACAATAACAATATCGAAGGTTTATGGTTCATTCCTATCATGTGTCATATAAGGAATTATATAACATATCAAGAATTACGGCAATCTACCAATAATAAATAAATAATCATGTAAGAACTAAAAACCTCACCTATTATGTGAGAGTTAATCATAGTTTTTTACAAAGATTGGCAACACATTTCATTTATTTTCAACTATAACTTTCTCAGAACTATTATCACTATATAATTGCCCGTAAAATTAGTTAATAATTAATTATAAAGGACACTGTAACGTCTGTGGTGATTGTAATTAAAAAACGTCCATATGTATTCATTAAGATTATCAAAAAAGCGGCGTAACCGAGAAGATAACGGATCTACTCAAAATGATATCGAAGGTCAAGCAAAAAAGCGCACTTTCACTATTCCTAAAACACCAAGAAACGCATCACAAAGTTCGTTTCAATTGGTAGGGAATAATTTGAATTAATTGCCATTTGAATTGAGTTTCACAATATTTTATTGATAAGCATTAAAAAGAATGATTTATATTTACGTACATGTATATTGTAGTCTTCATTCAAACCAATTGAGGATGAGCGACGATGTGGGAAAATTATTAGCATGCATTTAATGAATTTTATGTGCCATTCCAATCTACTGATTGATTTTCAATCGCGCGTAAATTTTCTGGTTGGAAGTAACGGCAGTGGAAAGAGTGCAGTTTTGGCGGCTTTGGTATTGGGATTAGGTTGCAATGCTAAAGATACGAACCGATCCCGCTCTGCCAAAGGTTCGAAAACTTTAAGTACAAACTTTTTAAATATCGATTAAAATACGCATTTGTTGTAGAATTTATAAAGGTAGGAGAAAAAGCTGCCAAAATTGAAATTGTCATTTCAAATGATGGCTCTCAGCCATATGAGAGAGACGTTTACGGTGATAATATTACAATTGTGCGGAACATTACTTCAACATCAGGAAATTACGTCATTAAGAACGCACGGGGTTCTATTATTAGTAGAAAATTTGATGATTTACAAAATATTTTATTATATCATAATGTTCAAGTAGATAATCCGGTGTTTGTTCTGAATCAAGAATCGGCCAGGGAATTTCTAAAAGAGTAAGTGATTCAAGTGAAGAAACTAGATTTGGTTTTCACCAAATATTAAATATCCACCCACCTTCGAATCCGTAGAAGAATTTTCACATACAACATTCATATCGTCTTCCCCCTATTTTAATAATAATAAAGAATGCACGGGATTGCATATAATAAGTCATCTCATTTGCTTATCTAACGCCCGAGGGAATGCATACTACAAACAGTTCAAAATAAATCCACTCGAATTTCGATACTGCTTAAGAATATATATATGATATTATGTTATAGTCTCCCTCAGGATATTAAAATACGTGTTGTAATAAAGTGAGTTCGCAACTTATCTTAAGGGGGTGGTTATTAAAAGTCTTAAACTCTATTTTGTTATAAGTATAAGACGAAGATTTACACGTGTACTTTTCCAAAAAAAAAAAAAAGTCTAGAGCCCTCTAAGAATTATAAGGTCTTCCTAAAGGCTACACAACTTGATTTGGTGACGGAAAAATTGAATGAGTGCCTCCATTTACATAAAGCCCATATAGAAGAGTTGAAAAACGAAAAAAAGGTGCGTTCCGCTTCTTCAAATTTCAAATTAAATACAAATTTTTCTTTGTAGAAATTAGAACAAATTGACAGGGATATTAAGGAACTCACAGTTAAACTGGAGGAATTGGTTTCTTTTGATAAATTGGAGGTAATGTGTAAAAATATATTATGAATTTGGTGACTACAATCACTGCACTATTTTTATCTATTTAATAAAGTATTTATTAAAAAATGCGGAGATAGAATATTCTTGGTTATTAGTCAAGGAATACGAAGACAAATTACAAGATCTAAATAACAAAGTAAATCATTATAATCAAGAGAAAAGTGAACTTGAGGCATTAATGAATGATAAAAAACCCGGTTATATTTACCTGAATCAGCAAATTCAGTGAGTAGTACGCGAAGATTTTTCTGAAGTATACGTGTAAAAAGCCAAACTAAATTTAAGTGTGTTTATTCTTTATTAACCTAATAGGGAACAGCATACTTTGATTGGTAATAAAAACACAGAATATCAAAATGCGAACGACCAATTGCGACAAATAAGAGCTCGATACGACCAATGCTCTTCACTATGTTTTAATAATGTAAATGAACAGGATTCATTGAAGAAGAAAAGAGTGCGTTTGAAGAGTCAAATCGCAGAAATCGAGCAATACATTGAACAGAAATCACGAAAGTATAAACACATTATTGGCAAAAAAATCTACACATATTAAATTTTAATAAATTTTCAGTAATCAGGATGATGTACAATCTGTCCGTCGCCAAAATGAATTTAAAATTGCTGCGTATCGTGTGGAGTGCGAAACCAATCTGATGCCAATTATAAAAAGTCTCAAACATGACCTTGAAACTTTCATCGAGAATAAATCTCAAAAAGAAATGATCATTGAAAAGATTAAACAGGACCAAACAAAGCACAACAACAACATTCGTAAGTTTGAATGTATGCAAACGAGCCGTGTATATATGTGTGAATTTCAGGCCTTCTAACAAATCAAATTCAACATATGAAAGCTAGTAATAAAGAAAAAATTGTTATATATGGAGAACACATGCCGCGTTTATTAGATGCAATTAGGCAAGCTTATTCGCAGCTTAAATTTACGAAAATGCCTTTGGGCCCTTTGGGCTCTTACATAGAAGTTCCAAATGGTAAATATCGCAATGTGGTTGAAACGGTAATTGGTCCTGGATTATTGAAGGCATTTCTTGTTCACAACACTAAAGATCGTCACGCATTAGAAAGCATTTTTACAGAACGGTGCATGAATCGTCCTACAATCATAACGACAAGTTTTATAGAACAGGTGACCCAACTCATATATTACTCAACAATATATTTTCTATTTATGGTTTTGCAGGTTCATGATGTTCGGAATGGTAGTGTATCGCCAACAGGAGGAACCCGATTATTTATGAATGAAATAAAGTGTAAACACCCTGTGGTTATGAATTATCTCATTGATCGAATACAAATTGAAACAATTCTGCTTACCGATAGGAAAGAAATTGCCGAAAATATTACTTCAATTAGAACAAATGTTCCAAGAAACCTAAGCAAAGTTATTGTATTTAACGAGGAGTGTACACAAGGCATGGAATACTACCCCAAGCCCTATCGAATGTATTCTCTAAGAGTTAATCGTGCTAAACTAATACAAGTTAATATCATCGAACACGTCAAGTAAGTTTAGGGTTTCGCGATGATCGCTTTTAATAGAAGTGCATGTACTTATTGATATCTAGACATTTGGAGGCAGAAAAGAGTTCGTCGCAAAGAGAATTGCGCCAGCTAGACACTGACCTGGAACAAATGAGTGCACAATTGCCCAAGGATACAAAGCATATAGAAGAAAAACGTTCCTTATTAAAGAAAAACCGAAATAAACTGCACGAACTGCAGCAAAAAATCGCTGAACTCGAGAACTTTGAGTATGTGGATAATAATAATAATAATGAAGTCAAAATATTGGTAATATATTATTCTACATTCTACGTTATTCTTAAACTGATTATAAAATTTTGTTGTTTTCGGTACTCTGGCAGAAGAAGGAAATGGAAGAAATCAATTCTCATTTAGCTGATATTGAAATGAAACTAAGCGATTTAAAGAGAAAGCTTATTGAAGGTCAAAGTGCGAAAGAGCGCCTTGAGGAGGAACTGAAACAACAACAAAACAGTTTACAATTGATACAAAACGATATCGAAAGCGTAAAGGTATACCATGACACTCATCAACGAATGCACTGCTTGTAAATGAACTTTAATCTAATCATTGTAGACTCAGTCAGATCAATTAAAATTAAAATTGCGCTCTATTAACGATAATGACTTACTGCACCAAGCTAAATTGCAAGACCTCAAAAACAAAAAAAATCAACTTCAGGTAATGTAAGGCGTGCATATTTATTTAAATTGTTAGTATATGTTATTGAAGCTTCGTCCGAGTCTCCTTGCTTTTCAAGGTGACCTCGAATAATTTTTTATTAATTTTTCGCCACAATCCAAGTCCGCTTCTTTTTCTGATGCAGGGCAGCTCTGAAATTTCAACATGTAGTTGCTAGTATATATATAAAAATTTTAAATTGTCATGTGATTGTGCCTTCTTCGAAATAATTTTAAATTTAGCTTCAAAGCCCTAGTTGGCCTACAGACCAAGGTTATATAAAGATAAACTATGATATTTTCTTGATACATAATAGAGTAAGGTTATAATTATTGAAAATCATCATCCTTCTATATCCATTGACAAAGTCCGACGTGATTTCCTTCATCTCGATTAGAAAGAAGAAAGAATTTTGTGATCAGCAGTTAGAGTCGAAGCACATAAGTTTCATTCGAGTTTATTTAGGAAACCACGCAGCCTGGGCTTACTTCGATAGTCCAAAGTTTAAGAAGCCTTCCCCAAGGCACTGATAATAATAGTATTACAATAAACTCCATCATGGGAATCTTTAACATATAGAAATACGTGAGCGTAAACAATATAGGTAGTGTGCAATCCTGCGAAGATGCCGCTG
Source organism: Ornithomya chloropus (assembly GCA_963971445.1). Lineage (NCBI taxonomy): Eukaryota > Metazoa > Arthropoda > Insecta > Diptera > Hippoboscidae > Ornithomya > Ornithomya chloropus. Next base: position 24,684,984 of record OZ020530.1, on the reverse strand, counting down.
AAACCAGAAATAACTGCTAATTCCAGTTTCAATCCCTATTCCATATAAGTAAACGTGAATGTAAATGTGAAAGTGAATGTGTATTCTATTCTAATGAATGACAAGTGATGTCCGCATAAGTGTTCAACCAACCTGAATCAATTAATTAACGTCAAATGTCTTAAATGTTGCATAGGTTACGAAAAATGAAGTCCTTGCCGCTTTGAATTCTGCCAGGGCAGCTGCTGAAGAAAAGGGCGACCGTCCTCAGTCAATATCATTGTCAGCGGATGAAATTCGAACAAAAATTGCTAAAATAAAAGCTCAATTACAGCGGGGAAAACCTACCAATTTAGATCCAGATTCATTGCGCAATTTAATCGGCACTAAAGAAAGTAATAAAGAAACTAGCGGAAAAATTTATGAAGATCTGAAAATTACAATAAAATCGGTAATTATATAAACGTTAATAGTAAAAACATCTGCAATCTAAGAGGTTTTTGTTCGAATATTTTAGTTGCGCCAATCATTAATGCATCGTTTTGACTTTATTGGAAAATTCAAAAGACACATGAGCCTGTTAATCGAGATGCAATTTAGTGTAAGTAAACGAGTTTTTAATTCATGAAAATAAATTGATTTATTTTTACAAGGTTAAGGGCACATTCACTTTATCAAAACGTTTGAAACTACTAAACAAAGTAGTGTTGCTTCAGATCGCCTCAAATAAAAAAAACACGAGTTATATGTTTTATAATGTGCTATATATTACAGATTCATAATTCAGAAAGAGAGTTAATGTTTTAGTACGTTACTACTACGTTTTTTACTACTGATACAGATGCATAGTATTGTAAATACAGAGATGTGTTTGAATTGCAAAGATGCAATATATCCAATGCAAAGCTTCCAGATCCCACAATCCAATAATTGATGAGCATTAAATATTGAATGAATTTAACATTGTCTGTCTGTATACCCGTTTGTAGTAAACGTTATTTTAACTGCAAAAAAAATTATGCTAAATAGTTGATCAGACCCCACCAATCACTGATGATGATATTTCTGATGATATGTCCACCTCCTCACCAAAATGAGATAAAAACAGCTATCTCAGCGCTGCAAAGTAACGAACAGGTTCTGCTGAATTGTTTAAGGCCGGGGTTTACCAGTTATTGCAATATTTGATCAGAGGAGAGAAAGCATGACCAGTGATTGGAACCCCAGATTACTCTTCTCGTCCTATAAGGAAGGAGACCCAACAATCCCAGGACTAAGGCATATATTTGGCAATGTATCGTTGGAGTGCTGCTGTAAAATGAAATGGAAAATTAAACAAATATTTATACATATGTTAGATTGTTCCGATCGTCTTTGCAGATATTTATGCAGGAAATAGTAAAGTTGGCAAATATGTTGCTAGGCTGCAGTTATGCATATAACCATTTTACATACATACATACTATATACCTAAAACGTCCCTTTTCTACCGTTTATTTTTTAGGGTATTTTAAAATTGCGCAATTTTTCCGGTAAAATGTGTTTTGACCATAAAAATAAAACACTGCAAATGTCAATTACACCTCGTGATAATTATGATAATGAGAATTCGGTGTCAAGTATTCGTGCTCTGTCGGGTGGAGAACGTTCATATTCGACTGTAGCTTTTCTTCTTGCCTTATGGTCAGTTGTGGATCACCCATTTTACTTTTTGGACGAATATGATGTCTTCACGGTAAAGAAATATGCAACTTTAATACACTTCCTTGAGAACTCATATATATATATATATTTAAGGACGAAGTAAATCGTGAATATATGACACGTTTATTAATTGTTGAGGGACGAAAGCACCCGCTTCGGCAATATACGTTTTTGACTCCCCAGGATATGACACTGGCCGCTGAAAACTTCATTAAAATTCACAGGTGACATTCAATTTAGACGCGTACAACATAATTATAAAAAAAACAATTTATTTTTATTTTAACTATTCACCAGGCTTAAGGGACCGAACCCTCACTAAAATATATGAAAGAAAAGAGAGCTAGATAATATAGAATCTTACATTTCATCATTTTCGTATCGGCTGTTATTGAGTGCCTATTATCTATTTGACACTTACGTTCGAGCATTGCGTTAATTTGTGCTTTAAGCCACGACATATAGTTTTTGAAAAATTCCAATATTACCACCATTTCAACTACCTCTAATATAATTAGAAAATATTTAAAGTAGAAAAACTACAAAAACACTACAGTGCACAAACTTACAACTTAGCATATTTTAAATGAAATTGAAGAGGAAAATTCTACCATACGCGGTGGAGAGACCAATTTCTAATGTGTTTCGCAAAGTATTAATATGGTTAATAAAATGAATATTCATTATTTACTTGAGAGTACATATTATTAAAAATCTATCCGTTCTTGAGAAGCATTGAAGTCTGTATCGATTTCAGCGATGACAGTGAGCCCGTTCGTTTTTTGAACAGACCCAAAATCACTCATCAAACACGTTGTTTGCATAAAATGGGTGGTTGCTTTCTTCACACATAGAACAAGTACAAATATTTACGCCATTTAGTTCCACAATTTATGCTATAATTAATTTAGTTGTATCAGCACGCGCGAGTCCTTGGCATTTAAAAGTTACTTCGAAAAGAAGCGTTATAAGAGTATCTAAAAATGGTCGATCGGTTTCAAATGAAACACAGTCATACATGAAAGCGGACGAGCTATTTTTTACCAAATTTTATTAAAAAATATTAAGAATGGCGAATTTTCTTCATATAAATTTAAATGATGGCGCTGTATAGCGAGGGGTATTAAAAAAGCCCTCTAAGCCAAAAAGGCATCTCTGCTCCATATTTCATCAAAAAATATGAAAAATTGCAACCTGTAGGATTATAGGAAGTATATGGACAGTCATGGTTAAATCGATTCAGATGATATCGGCTTAATTAAAGGTGCGCGCGATACTGGCCGCTTTAGAGTTACAAACATTCCTATTGGCTTCTGCAAAATTTCTAAAGTAATATTTATATAGAGTACGGAAAATCTCATCTTTTGTTGTTTAGACAGTCTTGGCGTGATGGCGTATAGTTATACCCTATACCACCCTGTGGAAAAGGGTACATTAAGTTTGTGCGGATATTTGTAACTCCTAAGCGGGAAATGCCCCCTTCACTTTTTACCGATCGATTCAGAATCAAAATCTGAATCGATTTAATCATGTCATCTGTCCGTCTGTCCATCTAAATTTGTGCGCAAGCCACAGGTTGCATTTTTTGAGATATTTTGATGAAATTTGGTACAAGGACATGTATTGGGCCAAAGGGAACCCTCTTGAAAATGGACCGTATGGGACCAAAAATAAACACTTTTTAAAATGGATAGAACCATTTTTAGAACCCCTCCCCATATAAAAATTATGATTTCATAAACAAACAAAAAATAAAAAATAAATCTGACTATTGGAAATTTTTGAAAATACAAGTAGGTATAGAAAAATAAAAATTTTCATTTTTCAAAGAAAAAAATTAAATTGAATTTCAAGTGGTGTAAGGTATTTGATGATCGGGCTTGACCGACTATAATATTTTCACTTGTTTCTACATAGTTTGTGTTATTTATTTTCATACATTTACATTTGTTATGTGAACTGCTTGTACTTGGAAAATGTTAACTCATCAATCATATGTCCCATTGTTTGATTTATTATAATTTATTAATAGTGCCTTCAGTAGCTGAGTGGCTAAGGCCTTAGTTGCCTTAGTAAACTCTTCCTGCTGCAGACACGGGTTCAAATCCAGATAAGGAACAAAGTTTTTCAACTGAAATTTGAACTCACTCAGAATTAAGAATATTATATAATTTCGTGGGATACCCTGGCATTATAGTCACAACTGGATCGCCATTATCACTTACTGTGAAACTCAAATAAAAAAAAGTCATTTATTAATGCAGGCGTGCACAAATACAAGTTTTTGACGTTTTGGTTTATTTTTGTACCATTCACATAAGGTGGGAGGTATATTAAGTTTTTTTGTTTGCAGAACACAACAGAATTTATTCATATCCATCTGTTGTTTGAACGACCAGTTTATTATTTGACCTCACCCACAATTGATGAAAATCGCTCACACCAATAAAATATTATTTTGAAACTTAGTATACATATTTATAACATATAACAACTGTAATTGAAATATATTTAATTGAATAATTAGATGTATTTAACAACAGATATAACAACAAACGCGGATGTTATGTGTTTTGTAGAATCATAGATTTTACTGTTGGATGAATGTTCCATTGAAGGATTCAATGGCAGGGCTAGAGTTAAAGCATGGTATGCTCTTTCTCGACAAAGACGTGGAAAATAAATACACAAAATGCGATTTAAGTGGTCAAGCAAATGTTCTGCTTAAACAAGATTATAGTTCTGGATGCGCTACTTTATATAAATTATAGCTTTTCTTTTCAGACAACGCGTGTTCTCTTTCATAGACCACTTTTTACCTAAACATAATTATTCTTGCGCGTTTCTTTAAAAACTAAAATATATACATATAAACAGGAAAAATTATAATTTCCATTTGTGTGAAACAAAAATACTCGGCCTTGATTGTTTTAGTGCATATAATGAGGTGAATTGTTTTTAAGATTCGGGCCAAACCGAATTTAGTTTTTTTACTTGTTTGTTATATCATACGTGTGTTCTTAAGCTTCTCCAAACTTTTAAAAGCTATGACAATTCCACCATTGAATATAATTTATTTTTAGACATATTAAGATTGAAACATTAAATTTCATACTTCTTTAGATGTTTTATTTCATATTTATGTGGTGTGAACATAAAGGTCCATTGATTACAAGAAGACGTTAAAAACTACGATTGAATTTCAAACAAACTATTCGTTCGATTGAACTAGGTTGTTCATGAACTACACAACTCTAGCTACAACGTGTTTATTACAACAATTCAACGCTAAAAAGTTACTTAAGTGTTTGGAAAAACCGAGGCTTAATTCTCATTTTTCAGTTTCTCCCTGTGCTGAACTTTCTTTATTGGGAAGGTTCTATTCAGTAAAACAGACGAAGCTCTATTACTGATAAATGTAAAGCGGGTTTCAATATAATTCAATATAATTGATATCTTTAACTTCACGTGGGGTACCTTCTAATACACTGTAATGGGTAAAACCAGAAAATTTAAAACGTACGTTTCTAAAACCAATCCACTGGGGTATGATGACAGTACAATGTCTGTAACAAGCGTTGGTGAGCCGATTGACTCAGTCGAAGGTCCTATCGCAGCCATTAGAGATCAACTTAGAAGCGCCAATATTGAGGAGAAGATAAATGGTCTTCAATCTTTTGCTGTATTGACAACTAGTAGGGATAAAGCTGCTCATATTTGCCAAACAGATATTGTACGGATAGCAGGGCCCTTGTTATGTGAAAAGGATCATTGTGTGCGAAATGCTGCAGCTGGTGCTTTGCGTAATTTATCGGTGGTAGGGACAGAAGTGTGCGATTATTTGGTGGAACAGGATATTCTGACTCCACTGTTAGCCCTTCTCCATGAATATTCCAGGGACGTTGATTGGAAGCCTACGTTTGACGCTAGCATGTGCAATCAAATGGACTTGTATTCTGATGTGTTTTTGCAGGCTAGTAATTTATTATGGAATTTGTGTGAAAGCAGCCCATTGGCAGTGGAAACTTTTAATCATACGTTATTAATGGAAACTTTTATACGTTGTTTGGACTTTACTGCATATGGGTCTGAAATAGCAATATCTGCCGCGCAATGTTTGTTAGTGCTATCTGAAAATAATCCGAAAACTTGGAGAATCCTTAATGAACATCTTCCGAACTTCTTGCACATCATCTCATTGCCCGGGAACTACGATTGTGTTTATGTGCGTGCCTTAGTTGCAGGTATTTTAGCAAATGTACCAACCTTAACTGCCTCATATGGTAACAATATAGTGCAAATTATATCCAAAGTGATAGCAATAGACCATCAAACAGTTATAGCTGATTTACTCAATTTAGAATCATTGCATTTGAAGAATGATGTACCCGAATTGGACATAAAAATGGAGACAGCAGACGGTTTGTAGTCACACATTTTTTAATCAATACAATAAATGTTCAGTCAATGTTTTTAATGAGCGTGTAGATGAAACCGAAGAGGCAGCCGCCAATCGTAGAAGACGTCAAGAATTGCCCACTCAAATTGATGTTGCTCTTACGAATGTCGGTTATTTATTAGATGCACAACGCGTAGGTGCAGAAATTATTACCAACTTAGTTTTGGCAGATGATGAAAGTAAATAGTATTTAATAGCATTTTAAGAAGGGTGGGGAGGGGTCTATTTAACATTTTTATATCATCATAGGTTGCGAGGGTAATGACAATGACGGTACCTCTGACAATGAAAGTGTTGTCGATTATGTGGCAGATACAGTAGACGATTCCAGCAATACCACTGGATGCAGTCAATTACCTCTTGAGTTTTCAGAACTTATAAAAGCTTCAGACTTAGTTGATAAGGTAAGGGAAGTGCTTCCTTTGCAATGAAGGCATATTCATAAGTGATATATTTTTCGTTTAGTTATGGCAACGTGCACAACCCTTACCAAATAATTTGGCAGATGTTCTACGTGACACCAGCTTCACTTTATTAATGAAGTGAGTTAGACTTTAAGTATACGTACGAATTGCATCCTTTTAATACTGCCTTTCAGGGTGAAAAATTTGCGTGTCTCTTCCATTCTATGTTTGCAAAATTTGTTTAATTGCCTTAATGCCGAAAATTTGGGAGGTCATCTTGCTATCTATAATGTATGGTTAGAGTTAGGACAGCAAGTATTTCAATGTTCTAAGGACGCTGCTCTCCTTGAACCTTGCACGTCTCTTATGCGCTCAGCTTTAGTGCATTTGAAGAGTAACAGAGAACTCTTCAATCAAATGACACGTGATGATCTTGAAGTACGTATAGATGTATAAGCATTTGTACATGTATTATATGTATTTTTTTTTCTATCAGCTTATGCTGAATGGAGTTAAGACGTGCTCCATTGCTGAAGTGCGAGCCAATTGGCTGCGCATGTTGGGTACGTTGGGCTGCTTACTTTCAGAACCACTAATCAAACCAATAATTTCATTTATAGTGGAAACGTGTGCTCAGGTGGGGTGCATTAAGACAGCATTACATGTACATTCACAACAGCATTTTGCATTTCCATTTCATTATTATTTTCAGGAAGAAAATGTTTGGACAATTTCTGAAGCCTTAGATGCTTTGATGGATATGTTTGCTGATAATGATTGGCCCGATATTGTGATTGACTTGGATTTAGCAGTAATCTTACCACGCATTCAAAAGGATTTTAAAAGTAAAGCCCGTTCACAATGTAAGCATCTGAAGAAGCGTTATCCCGCTGTGCAAACAGTTCGAACAAATTTGGCGCGTTTTATAAGATATATAGAAAGTTACTCGATAGAATAAAATACTTGAACTTATATAAGTACCTAGCTACTTATTAGAAAGTTGTTTAGTTTTTTCGTAAGCATCACACTTTTTGTATCCATGTATCCCATTTGAAACAACTTGATTGAATAAAATATATAGTTGCTTCTACCGGAACATTTAATACCCTACACCACTTTGTTCTACCAATAATGCTATAATTATTTTGGTTATTTCACTAAGCGTCAGGGGTATTGTCATATGTCACTTCGTAAAAAATTAAGAATGTTAAAAAAAGCTTAAAATAAATAACTTTTAAATAAAATACATTAAAAAATTTAAAATAAATTTAAAACAAATTTTTTATCCCTCCACCTTAGTAAGATTTCCGTTTGCAACACCCAGAGAGAGGCGCATACATATATACTTAACCAACATCAAAAAGTGTTAGTCGATCTAGACGTGTCCGTCTGTTGCCTCTCTAACGGACGGACATTTTTAGAGCTTAAATATCCTTCAAATATATTTAGTGCCTGTGGGTTCGTGGCAAAACAGATACGCCCATCATTTTCAAGAAACTATAATGGGCCCAGGATCTGATGTTTGTGTATATTTATTATGTGATGTGTAAGTTAATACGAATTACTTGCACCGTTACAGGGCGTAATTAGCTCTAATACTTAAAGTAAACATTTCTGTCATAAGTCAATCCTAGCTCAGTCCGTTCTGTAATATGTATTATAAACACGTATATCATCAAGGAAAACACATCGCACTTCTTTATATATTACATATATGTATATAGATTTTATTGCCTATTCCATGTAACATATTGCTCATACAACATCGTACAAATTTACATTGCATGTGTGAGTTGAGCTTTAATAAAATATTAATTTTCCCCTTCAGTAATGGGCTTGACGCGCTTTGGCTTCGGCAAAGGATTCCAATCTAAATTTGATGATATCGGCGAAGATTCCCTGTGGTCGTAGGCCTCTTTATTTAAGGTACATTTTTGTATAATGTCATTGTTATCCACCTTGTGAACATCTCTGTGTGACGACCTTGGTGATAGTGAGCGCATGCGATAGGTGTCTGCTTGATTTTGTAATGTTTCTCGCTGTTGATGCTTCAGGGATTCAATTTCCGTCATAACTCGGTGAAGTTCGCGTTCACTTTCATTTAATGTTATATCACTGTCACTTAAAACTGCACCAGGGCTTTTGTCGGTGACGTTAATATTGCTCGATTGGGAGGACAAATCATTTGAATCGCATATAATACGATCCGGCCAAACGGGAAAATCCTTATTGGCCGCCGCATTTAGAATGCGTTGACTACGATTTATTGACTCGATAATGTCTTTAACAGACTTTCTTTTCTCGGGCGGTACATTCGTTTCCAGTGGAGCCAATGTCGAATATTTCCACTCTTCAAGAGATGTCCTCGGACGATACACGGAGTCCAATTCGAATCTCTCCGACGTTTGATTGACGATTACTTTATCTGTATGTTTCTCATCTTTATGCACCGTGACTGATTTAACAATTTGTAGCGCATTGTCTGCAGCATGAGTACTCTTTGGAACCGTATCCTTTGGGGGGCTCTCTTCTTTGGTGTATTTTTCAAAATTGGTATCAGGTATGGTGGGTTTTGGAGGTATGGGTAACTCTTCTCGGTTATTCTTTTTTACACTGGTTCGAATGGGCCTATGAATTTCTGCAAACGAATGCAGATTTTCTCTCGATTGCTTTAGAGACACTCTCTCTGATAAATTGTCCGATTTTATATTATTGGTAGCCAAAATCTGTTGATTGCGCTCAACTTTGTTTATTGTAACATCCTCCACGTTTCGAGTTTTATGACGTCTTGACGGGGGACTGGTTAAAATAAATGACGTTTTAGCTGTTATGCTCTCAAATACGTCATTATTAACATCCGGTTTAAAAGTTCTCATTTCTTTAATGTAAATAGGGCGTACGGGCGAATTTTGAGCGCTTACGTGTTCATGATGTCCTTGTGTATCGGGCTTGGGCCTGCGTTTAACTGGTACGGGTTTTTCAAACTGCTCCGATTCATTGCTATGGAAGTCTTTCACAGAACTTGTCATCGTTTTGCAAATGTGTGGCGTTCCGTTAGAGGTTATTATTTCCATTTTTTGTTCCGCCACGGCTATATTAACCGTAAGCGGTTTTTGGGCAATCGTATTATTTTGCACCAGTACCTGTTTGCAATCTTTCCCACCATTCCGATCTGTGTGCTTTAAAGCTTCAATATTATTGTGTCCATCTTTTGTACCTATGGCGGTGGTTGTTGATGATTGCGCACTTTTCGCACCTACGCTTGACTCAACAGTGAGAGGCGTGTGCTCCTCTGATGTAGAAACTATATCATTATTTTCGCTGCATTTGTTTTCTATGTTAACTTTAGTCCCATGTGAAACGGCCCTATCGACCGATTCCCTATTTGACATTATTTCTCTTTCGACATTTGCATTATTTTTTGTTTGGACAAAGTATTCAATTTCTGCTGTTAAATTCGCGATATCGTTGTCCTCTGCAATGCGTAACTCAATATTATTTTGACTAGACTTGATTAGAGTTTGCGGTATAGGTGTGGACACCTAAGGAAAAACACAAAAACAAATTATTTACCACATGAAATAGAGAGACTAAAGAATCACAATCATATTATGACAATCCTGATGAAATGTGGATATATTGCATATAATGCATTTTCAACTTTTCACTTAATATGCTTTTCTTTTATAGTTATGTGATGAATAATAGCTCATTATAGTCCTTTCGAAAAATTCTTTCATGCGATAGCCACGGCAGGGGCGTTTTAACGAAAATGATAATAGAACGTGCTATTCTATGGCTCTGTCATAAAGTATTCGATTTAAGATGGCAACATGAAATTTATAGTATTGTACTCTCCGAACCCTTTCATTTGATGCTAACGTTGCATAGATTGTGCAAAACTGTTTTAGGCATTCATATTGGGACAGCTGCCATGATGGGTGTACTACGTTACAGTCTCACCAGAAGCAAACTTATTTATGTTACAAAATTTCAATACGATTCTATATGGAAAAGTGTTCGAAATATTGACAAAAATCAGTAATTCAACATCTTCGGACCACTGCACTTATCGCATTCTATTCGTCATTGTGCTCATTGTATTCTTATCGTCCGTTCACTTGACGTTCATATTATATTGACTGTGGATAAGATGATAATGCGCCAGTTTGTGTTTCAAGTGCATATATTAAGTGTAGTGCATTGTTCTGTCATCGGATCCGAAGGTGTGTATGTCCAAAATTCTTTCCAGACGGCATATATGCGAAGGCATCTTATTGTATAATACATTTTAAGACTTACGGGAGTTGGTGGTGCGGGCGCTCGCCGCTTTTTGTGCGGTATTTGTTTCTTCGTATTGCGCGGAGATAAGTTTTGTTCTTCGTTAATTCTTTCTTTGATGCTGTCGTTGTCGTTCTCCTTATCAGTTTCAAACGGATTAGTACTGATTACACTTGTCCGTGATGATCTATTAACAAAATGACATAAATATGGGAAATTTTTTAACAGTTATTAACAACTACATACAGGCACGTGTTTATATGGCAAACGAGTTGAAAAAAACCAGTAAGAGAGCTAAATTTGACTTATAGAGACCAGAGACTGGTCAGCACTTCTCGTAAGTTGAAATTCGATATCTCAATTTTAACATTCAGAAGAATGATTTCCACACATAGGCGGACAGACGAACATAGCCAGATCCAATTAGTATTCAGTGCGATGCAATTGTTTTGAAAAAGTAACACGTACGCTTTACTCTGGGAAGGTAGGTTCCCAAATAATTTTGATTTTTGATTTGAATTGACGTGATTTGTGCAAATAAGTGATACACGTACGTCCGTGGATGCGATGAGATCACAATCATTCATGTGCTAATAAGCAACAATTACTTTACTTATTTCTTCACGGCTTATATATACATTACATAATTGTAATCGTACAATGCTCACAGTTTAGTTCGGAATTGTTTTACTCACCCCTTAATCAAGTGATTATTATTGTTGTATTCGTTTGTAGTACCACTTGTGTCCGTATTCCGTAAGGGCTGTGGCGTCATAGAACCGCGATACACATACCTTGCTAGACCTGATGACTGCTGTGGCTGCTGCCGGCCACGCATATCCAATCCTCCAACTTGTATTGTACTGCGATAATTATCATTACGATTGAAACCATTACCATCTAGCTTCTGCCGAAGAGGTGAACAAATATATTGGAATTAAAATATTGTATAACAAATAAGAAAACTAAATTTGGCTGACCAAATCTTAAATACCCTCCACATCTACAATAGGTATATGATTACACCCTCTAATAGTGTATGTATTACGTATCAGCGTGCAAATTGTGAACGTATCTGTTATCTGACCATGCCCATTTTTAGCCCATTGATTGATGGGATTACCATAAATATGGAAACTATATTTCATGTTCGTAAATCAATTTTTGTGCCACATACGTACCACATAGTTTATAGACCGATTTTGGACATTTATAAATGGCGATCTGCGTCCAAAAACTAAAAGTACTGTGTACAAAATTTCACTTCAATATCTCAAAATAACATACATGTCAAAATCGATTCAGTTTTTGATGCTGATCAAGAATACATATACGTTGTAGGGTTTTTAACGCCTCCTCCTCCTTGTGGGTGTTGCAAATGGGAAAACAAACTTAGGATACCCTTATCACTAACATGGAGGATATATAATTATCATTGCTACGTTTCAATGCACACAAGTACGAAATTTGTGTATATTTTGAGCACAAAAACAATTAAAACGAGGCTACATGTATTAGGCGTATGTCAAATCTTCCTCTTCTAAATAGTTGAGAAATAATATCTCAAATTTCTTTGAACGCAAGTAAAACGTAATACTATATCCCCGTACGTTATCCGATCACGCTCATTTTCACGTGTTTGTTCCGGACATAAAGGAGGCAATATTGTAAACGTTATATTTATATGGGGTCACCTACGTCAAATATTCTAAATAAACCTTTAAAACATGCTAACGCGTCCATAATAAGTTCACTTTGACTTTACCAAATATATAAATAATTAATAATTCGTTCATATTCTAGTAAAATTCCGTTTTTGTATTCCTTTCTGTAATAAAGGAAAACCCCTAAAAACTATACGTTTTGTAAAATTTTAGGAAGTTCCATGATACAATTTAATCCAATAATAAGCGTGTGTGCCATCTCAAACTAATCTTGGAGTTCAATTTCACAGCTTTTTGTAGTTGATAGAGCAATTTTTGTCTATTGTTGGCGTGGGCATAACCAATTTTGTCTAAGTGAAATGGAGACCTGCGTGCAGAAACTAGGCATGTGTTTAAAAAATTTCAGCGCAATATCTCAAAATTGACCACCGAATATACACACGGATATGACTAGATTGATTCAGACTTTTCATATTATTTGTATTCGGAAGTCTCTTTCTGGATGTTACAAACGGAACAACAAACTAGTATACCTGCCCTTTTATGAAGGGTGTAAAAGATACTTGTTATTATATATTGTAAATATGACACGATGACACGATTTGTATGAGTTACTTACTTGTCTGATTAATTCACTTTGGAACGAACTTCTGGATATTGTATTTCGTTGAATATTATCACTGTATGTATGTGGTGCATGGCTACTGGGACGTACACGACAATCTAACGTATTCCAGCCATTGTGCTGTAGTTGCTGTCGTCGAAGAGGTGGGGGACTTTCGGAAGTCTTATTAATACCCAGGGTAGAAGATTTTTTCTTAAGTCGAAACGACTTGAAGCCCCTTGAAATGAAAAAAGAGTTTACTATATTACATAGTGAGTTTAATGAATTGACTTTTCGTTTGGGGCGCCAAATGAAGGGCAAGGGTTTTATGAAAGATGTTCGATATAAATGCATGATTTGGATTTGGAACAATAACAACAATAATACGTACCACATATCCTTCAGATTACTAAAGGAGATGCTATTACGCCGTCCCGCTTCACCTTTTTTGTTCAATGACCAGAACCGTAAGCGTTTGTGTTGGTCATCTTCATAAAATGGATTTAAATGTTCCGGGTAATTATACACTGAGACGTGACTGGTACATCGACCGTTGCGCATAACTACTAGGTCACCATTTAAGCTGCCCATTTTTTCGAATCTTATCTGGAATATGGAATTTGAGATATGTGCGCTTTAAACAAGAATGTATCGTAGATGTTTGTTGCAAATATAATTTAGGCCTATAAAATGTAATGAAATGTACTTTATTTTCAAAATAATCTATATTTGTTGGTCCCTGCGTATATCTGTTTTTAGAACGTTATCGGTTGCGAATAAAGATATTGAGATGAAATTCAGAACAAATACTTCTAGTATCTAAGGACTAAGAACCTTCGTAAGGTTCTTATTTAAATTGAAAATGCCACAATCTATAAAAATCTCTTACAGCCACAAATATGTACCCATTAAGGTGGAAGTTACGTATTCATATGTATAATTCATCGATATGGCAAAATAGGAATTGTCGTATAACTGATACGCCCACAATTTTCAAGAAACTATACTTGGCCCAGGATCTGATTTATGAGTTGGCATAACGACATGTATTGACCCAAAGAGAAACATAATTGTTGAAAATGTTGGGACCATTGGACTATTTTAGAACCCTTCCCTACATGTTATAAAGGAACTCTTTATATGGCGAAAATCTGCAATTCTTAATATTTTTTGACAAAATTTGGTGAAAAGAAGTGAAAATAGTCAGTCAAACTCGATCATTTAATACCGTTCACGACTTAGCTCCTTAAATTATGCTAAAATTAGTCTAATTGTATCAGTAGGCACTGCCATATAAGTCAATGCGTCAAATATGAGTTTATGGAAAGAGGTTCTAAAAATAGTCCAATCGGATTCAAATTTGGCACAGTCAAATATTAAGCCAGTTAACTACTCTTTACCCATTTTTGTCAAAAAATTTTAAGAATTGCAATTTTTTGCCCCATAAAGACTAAAAATGGTTCCATTGGGTCCATTTTCAACAGGGTTTCTGCAATCTGCAACTTGCGCACAAATTCCTATGGACAGATAGTCGGACGTGATTAAATCAATTCAGACTTTGATTCTGAATAGATCTGTATAATTAAGGGTGGGTGCGGCAGTTGCTGTTTAGGAGTTATAAATATCCGCACGAACTTAATATACCCTCTTACCACATGTGGTGCAGAGTATAAATAAGGCGTTGGATATGTTAAAAATACTTCACATTCAAAATAGATCGTCCCTGGGCCAATACATGGCTAGCACCCAATTTCATTGAAAGGTGTGTAGCTTCTTAGCCGTTTAGGAGTAACTAACACATGCCCTTAATATACTTTAACCCACAAGTGGTTTGGGGTATAATCGATAAATTTTAACAATCACTACATCCATGGGCATCATCGCCAATACTTGTTTCATATGTATAATAAACAAGAGAAACAATTATTGCTAAAGCGCCGAACCCCTCTTAGGAGTACTTGCGTTAATTTTCCATGTAATCACTTCAAAAACGAGATTAAGTCGACTTGTAGTTATTTTTGGCTTTATCTTAAATCGTTGCGGAGGTCTTCGAATATCTGCCCACACTTAATATATTGGTTAGGGTATAATCACGGTTTTAAATATTTATACTTGGCTTAACACAGGCAATACAAACCTGCATACGTATTTTGCGTACATGTCGTATAATTATAAGGCACTTTTTATTGATATGCATGTCAATTGAAGTTATCCCCTGTACACACATACGGCAAAAGCCACTAACTATTGAATAAAATCAATTGATTAGATAGATCTTACTCTGAATAACTGGGACTCTTCTCTGTGGTTATTGCATTTATCTATTACAATAAATTCGCGTGAATACCGTACGAATATATATATGAGTATGTATTTTATGTTTGGAGAAAGATCGAATGTACAAATGTGGATAAGTACAATATATCTCAATGTACATCTACGCACTATCATATAACATCACCACCGATGCATAGACTCACCAATGCCCTTCACACACACAAGGTGTACAATTTTAATTTTAAAACCCTCCACATAAGAACTCCCACAAGGAGGCGGCAGAGACCCTACAAAGTATATATATTCTTGATGAGCATCAAAAGTTGTGTCGATCTAGACATGTATGTCATGTTGTTGGCATTCTCACGGGCGTAATATTGAACTGAAATTTTGTACATACATACAATGCAGATCATTATTTAAATAGGGCAACAAAGGGCCACGCCCACAATTGTGTACCAATTAAGTTAAAATTTGGCACACAAATTTGGTACATTTACAATTATTGTATCCATCGTTGTGCCAAAAATGGGCGTTGTCGGATAACAGACATGCCCACAATAGATAGATATGTTGCCTTACGTGTTATATTTTCAACACTTTATGGCCTTCCCATTTGGGGAATACCTTTAGAACGTGAGTGGGGAGGGGTTTTCCAATTTGTGACAGCTTGTGCTGTAACAAGTAAAAAAAAGTAAATTTGGCAATGGTGCTTATTTATTGTGGGCGTTGTCTTTACTTTTCTAATTCTACTTTTTCTGGAGGACGCGACCGATCCTCGTCATTTTTAAAGAAACGATATGGGGGTATTCTAAGTTTGTCGTTCCGCTTGCAACTAGCAGGAGGAGGCCTCAGGGACCTCAGGTATCTCTTAGTACATAAATTCTTGATTTTACAAAGAGGCCCAGTGTTGAAATTTGGTACACACATTTCTATTTACAACACGCATCGAAGTGTCGAATATAGGATACATTCCCTCCCACAATATACAACACACGCTCTGGGATGCATAAATTGATCGAAATGTAAAAAATCACATTAATGCTTAGCACTTTTTTTAAATAATTGACTTACATCACTTTCAATGCACTTGTTTTGTATTTTATTAATTTTGTTGTGTTGTGGTGTATCGCGTTAGCAGTAATTGCACTTCACTTCTCTCATCAAATCAACTGCGTAGTCAAATCAAAGAAGCTTAAAGTTAACAAATAAAGGACCGGAATGCTACATACATGCATACATACATACATACATATATTCATACATACATATGAATAACTATAATAATGCCTATTGGATTTCTTACATATTACTGGTAAAAGTGGTAATCGTGCTTTCTATCAAGTTCATTTTATTGTTATTGAGATATTTTCACAAGACGCAATCTGTGCTGTTGGTCTGCTAAGCACGATTACACCTTTGTGACTTCGAAAGAGAGCAAAGGAATTAAAGAACTTTTAGCAAATAACAGGCAAATAAACTAAATATAGCGTAGACCGAATTTTAAATACCCTCCACATCTTCTCGGTTCCTCTATATTGCATACAACTTCTGTATATAATACGGGCTCAGCAAGCAGCTGATTACGCCCTTTCACCCGGATCAACTTCCACTTTCCACTTCATAGAAATATTTGAGTGGTTATGAGAGATTTTGGTCGGTTTTGGGCATGGCATTTTAAGTTCGGAAACCATATATAGATACTAGAAATATTTATACAAAATTTCAGCTCGATATCTCAACATTTACGACTGTGAGAGTTTCAATAACTTTGATGCTGACCCGGAAAGTAGATAGTTTGTGAGTTCTCGGACGCCACTTTATAGGTGGGGGTTACAAACGGAATAGCAAATTTAGAACCCCTCATCGAAAATGTGGATTATACAAAAATAAACACATATACGCACTATATGTATAGTACAGACACACGATTACTTCATATTATAAATATTTCCATGCTAATAAATTAGTTTTTATTTGTAACTTGCGTGCTTTTGATATTCTCCCAAAGATGCATGTGTGTGCACATCACTCTCATTCCACTTATTCATTCATACATGGTTCACTTTTCATAATAATAATTGAACTTGTGTACCTAGGTGGTATAGATTAACATTCACATTCTATATCTATCTAGATACATGCATGTGTTGAATTGCTTATGTGTGCACTTGTATGACACGTTCAATTACTCACTGGTGTTTGCACTGTCAAAACTTTAACTTTACTTAAAAAAATTTCCAGGCTACAAGGAGTTAGCGCCTCTTTACTGATCAATTGTTCTGCTATCCAAATAGAATATCTGAACTCTAAATCACACACAGTCATCAACAAACTAGCGCGACGAGTCTCAGACTAGAACTAAAATGTAGAAAAACGTTGACGTGTGTGAAATTTGCTCGAAGCGAAAGCTAATTCAGTAAGGAAAGCTACATACAGCAGACAATGCGCTCATTCGGCAACTATTTGCATTAAGCTTATATACTTGTGCGTACCTACCTATTGTATAAGACGTCTATGAGACGATGCCTCTGAACGTTTTCAATCAATTCAACTGATTGAACGAGGAAAACACTACATTACTCAAATGAATATATTGTATGTAGGGAAGAACAACAGAAGACACTTCGGGGAAAAGTCAAATGGGTGGAATAACAGTATTATAAGCAGCACCGTAATATATACAATTATGTTTAATGATCATTTCTTCGCAAGGAACATACGCTCTCACAAACATTGGAAGCTTTCTCTCAAATAATATTTTACTGCAGCGCTAATTAACAATATTATACACCAGGCATGACCAACGCGACCGCGACGAATACCACGCCTTGATTGCGGTCCGCCAAAGTTCAGCTCTTGGTTCCTCCTTTACAACCCACACCACTTGCGGTGGAAGAAGAAATATATTTAAAACTCGTAACAGCTAAAGAGGGACCCACCTTTGATTGAATCGACCAATTTAGATTCATTTTTAAAATTTAACCTAAGAGAGGGGAGGCCCTATTGAAAATAGTTTTAATTGGACCTTTTTCAGGACATCTTATAAAGTATAACATTGTCTTAATGAGCCTCCAATTCGTAATTTTTAATAGATAATTAAAATTTTTAATACATAATTAATAGGAATAGATAATTAGCTGCACCAAGGAACGCCTTTCTATGAATTCTAAAATCTCAAAATTTTTTAAAAATAATTAAGAAAACTAAATTCGTCTAAAGCCAAATCTTAACTTAACTATCCGCATCTACATACAAATGGTGGGCGTGGTAGGTATACGATTACGCACTCTAATAGTATACACATTACGTATCAGTTTGCAAGTTGAGCTTAACGTTGTGTATGGTTTTTTGTAAATTGTGGGCGTATCTGTTGTACGACCATATTAATTTTTGGTACATCAATGGATGGGGTAATTATAGATGTGCATAGCAAATTTCAAGTTCATAGTTCATTTTTTGTGCCATATAAATAAATTTTTGTCTATTGCGGGCGTGGCTCTTGATAGATTCTGGAGGAATCTGTTGCAAACAGAATGACAAACTTGATATACCTCCATCTTATGTGGAGGGTATAACAAGTAAAAAAGTTGCATTAGGCGTATACCAAATCAAGGACACCCACCATCATTACCCCCTTACAAAATGAATTATTTAAATATTGTACGCATAATATAATAAACTTTTGGGCGTGGAAATATTAATATTTTTTCCACAAGTAGAGAATTCTTATCCAATTCGCAATAAACACATCGTGAACAGACACGCCCATTTGAGGTTATTTTACATGATTTTATTTTTTATTCAAAAACGTATTTAATCCAAAAGTACAAAACTACTATAACAACGTAAACGAAACGTAATAAAAAATTTCAATCTCTCTGTATGCGTATGTTAACCTATCACACCTATTTTCATACATTTGCGGGCATAAAGGAGAAGGAGGAGGTCACCCCTACATCATTCTAAATAAATGTCTAGAACATATTAACATTTATAAGGCCAATATAGGTGGGCGTGGTTAATTTGAATTTTTTCTGTATATATAGAAAATATATGGATATTTTCGTTAATAATCTGGCAAAATTTTATTTTCGTATTATACGGTTTGTTTGTAATAAAGGAAACTAAAAAGGCTTCGTATGTATGAACCGATTTTGCCCATTTTCAATATCATACTTTGAAGTAGAGGAAAAAGTACAATAACGGACAGTCACTCAGTTATTGATACTAATTAGGAATATGTATAAAAAACAAACATAAATATATAAACATATACACAAAGCCCTTATACCCCCTTGTCGAAATTGTGGGTGCATACGAGATAAGGCCGTATAAGTTTCTACGTGAAATATAATTATATGGAAAAGGGTTCTACAAATGCTCCGATCGGGTCCAAATTTGGCACAGCAAAATATTAATAATTTCGATTTTTTGCCATATAAACACTTCCATTTCAATGGGATCTTATATGTAGTCCGATCCAGTCCATTTTTAATAAGGTTCCTCTTTGATTCAATATATGTTCTTATACCAAATTTCATTGAAGTACCTCAAAAAATGCGATCTGTTGGTTGTGTACATATTTGCATGGACAGACAGACATGGTTAAATCGATTCAGATTTTGGTTCTAAATCCATTGATATAATTGAAGGTGGGTGTGGCATTTGCCGCTTATGAGTTAGTAATATCTACACAAACTTAATATACCCCTTGCCACAAATGCATGGTATAACAATACCAGGAGGAAGAGAATTAATATATTTTGTTAACATGGCAAAAATATAAGTAATAATATAATGGAAACATCAATATCACAGTCCTTTGAGATCGTACACATTCTCTGAGGGGAAGCTTTAACTTTATTGAAAAAACGTGCCGTGTCGAAAGAATTTGTATTTAAATATTTGCACAAGAAAGAGTGCCAGTACCTTTGCATTTCCCCCAAATTACTTTAGCGAAAAAAGTCGTAGACTATTGGCGAAAAGAAGCAAAAGAAAACCATGTCCAATAAATAACAACACAAACGAAAAAAAAAAAGAGTTGGTGATACAGTTGATGAGAATCTCATGAATTTATTGGCACACACAGAGTGCTATAATTATATAACAATATTCCATATACGAATTATTTTAGAAAATCCTTGTAATAAGATAGTGGTTATACTAAGTTTGTCCGTCCATTTGATACATCCAAATAGATGCTTGAGATACCCTACATATCTGAATCGATCTAGCCGTCAATCGCGTACATTTTTTTGTTTCTTTTTTCGTAAATTTGCCACGGTTGTTGAAGTTAAAAATACAGATTCATATTGGCAGTTTTCTTTTTGCCGTTAATGAATCACCGTCAAGCACATATCTGTACATTATTTAGTCGTACATTGCAAATAAGTTCAACGAATGAGAAAACGGATAAATGTAGATTTCAATAAAATGTGCACATGTATTTATACGATATGTAATTGTTATTTTAAGAAAATCATGTACGTACTAAAATGAGCTCTTAATACGATTCAAATGGGAGAAATTTGGCACAACTTCGGACAACCATTCTGGTGAAATTTCTGTAACTTGTCGCAGATAACTGCGTTCTGTCAAAACTATTTCAGTATATATCAAATATTGTGGTCGATACTTTTGATGGAACACACTGGAGGGATGTACTTTCGCTCTGTGACGTCCGGTGACAGTTAAATAGACATTGTCTCGTTGTAATTCAGCAATATTATCAAAGAAGCCGACCAACAAACACTTGCGTACCTGATCTAAATTCTCGCCACAACTATTAATCGGAAGATGGAATCGTTCAACAATTTCTAGCAATTGCTTACGCACCTCACGCGCATACAGCAGATTTCGCATGTTGAGAAAATTGTCATGGCACCACAGCTACGTATGTACATATGTAGATGATTGTTATAAATAGTGATTGAACATTTTTAAATAAGATATTCAAACCTTATATTTCTCAGTCTTTAGGAAGGCCCTAAAAACGTTGATCAGAGTAAGATGGTCACCGTGTTTTGACTCGAATTTAGCATGTGCCAGAGCTGCCTGTTCACGCTTTTCAGTGTTTTGCACAAATATGTTTTCTCCTGATAGCACAGCAACCAGATGAAGCATTTCCTCCATGCAACCAAATTGTGCCGCTGTCAACAATAATTTACTGTACTGAGGATCCAGAGGAAATTGAGCCATTTGTCGACCGGTCGGCGTCAGTTCCAGTGAATTAGGTTCGTTCCGTATTGCATTCAAAGATTCTAATTTACGATAAGCAGCTTCCATGGCTTCTGCAGGAGGCCGATCAAGAAAATCAAATGTACGACAATCCACACCAAGGGCCAACAGCTGTAACACAACAGAGCATATATTGCTGCGTAAGATTTCCGGTTTCGGCATTTTTTCAAAAGCATCCATTTCCTGTTGAGTATAGGTGCGATAGCAAACACCGGGAGCATCACGACCAGCCCGACCGCAACGCTGCCACGCCTGAGCTTGTGAGATTCGCATTACTTGCAATATATCTAAACCAGAAGTGGGCGTATACATACGCCTTTTCACAAAGCCAGCATCAATTACACAACGTACACCAGGAATTGTTATTGAAGTTTCAGCTATATTGGTAGCAAGGATAATCTTTCGAGTATTTGCAGGCGCAGGTAAAAAACATTCCAACTGTTTATTTTGTGGCAACTGTGCGTATAAGGGGAAAACGCGTACATCCGATATATTCCTGAGATGAGTCTTAACGAACGTAGACAGAGACCAGAAAGAGATCATATGAAATATCTAATCAATACTAATAAATTGAAAATGTAAACCGCCCCATTATAATTAGTTTTTTCAACATTCCGTTTGATATGCATATTATTTAAACTCCCACATAAATATAAATGAAATGAAATATATGAATATATTGATGTGAATATACGCACCTTGACTATTTGGCGTATTTGTTGAGCCATAGATTCGATTTCCTCTTGACCAGTTAAAAATACTAAAACATCATTACTGTAAAAGTATAAATAATTCAACCGTTTAATATTCAGCTTTTACTGTACTCACTTTGGGGGCATGTTCTGATGAATATCGAACAACGTCACCAGAGTAGCATACAGATAATCTGGTTGTGGTTCTTTGACATGAAGTACACGTACTGGGTACATTCTGCCTTCCAGATACAAGCCATGCACTCCAAAATAGTGACCAAAGTGATCAATATCCATAGTCGCCGATGTGACAATAATTTTCAATGGTTGCAAGTTTCTTAATTTACGTTCCTGTTGTGCTTCTTTAACTACACCAAACAGCACATCAGTAGTAACTGTGCGCTCGTGAGCCTCATCTAATACTATAACAGAATAATTACGGAGTGTGCGATCTGCTAAAGCTTCTCTAAGTAAAAATCCATCCGTCATGTAGCGTATGCGGGTTTTTGGTGATGTGCAATCTTCAAAGCGTACCGTATACCCAACCAATTCACCCAGTTGACAACGCCTTTCTTGTGCCACACGTTTGGCCACAGTTATGGCTGCCACTCTCCGTGGTTCTGTAATCGCAATCATTCCTTTACTCGCATAACCAGCTTCAAGCAATAGTTGAGGTATTTTTGTAGTTTTTCCAGATCCCGTTTCACCCATTATTAACAGTGTTTCCAATTTATTAAATTCTTGCATTAATTGTTCGCGACATTGTAGTATTGGTAGGGTTTGGAACTGCTCCACTTGCATTTTAGGGCGCATTACTCTAGGAAACTTCTGTTCCCGAATTGAAGTCAAATCATTCATGTTGCTCTTTAATATTTTTGTAGAATTACTGGAACGATCCAGATTCTGAAGTTGTCTTTTAACTGGAAATACGTCATTTTTATTGTTTATACCAGACTTTGATAAATTTCTACTAGCTAATGCGTATTTAGAATCCATTGCCGATGAAAGAAGTGTAGCACAAACCCACACAACACATGAGTGTTATAAACATGTGCAGTTAGTTCATGAAGTTTTGCACTAATTGCACTAATCGTTGAATTGAACGATGGCAAATAGTTCTTGTGTTGTTTAAAGGCCCATCAAAACACGCGACAATATAAAAATAATTTTTTAAGAATTTTATTTACTGCATATATATATAAGTGATCTTCCGATATAGCAATAGTAATAAGTGTGAATTTTAGTATATTGCAATAAACCAAACGTATGTATTGTGTTTTGACATTTATTACAAATAGAAGAAAAAATAAGGTGCTAAAGTGCAACGCTCCTTAAGTAAGAACGGTCGAAATATACTTTACGCACTGATTCTGGCGAAAACTATATTAGCATATTTGAAATCTATGTGAACTTCAAAAATACAAACTGATACATTCTTATAAGATTCCATTCTATATTCAGAATTTATATATCATTTGATGCACAATGTCCTGTTTTATTTATGTACTGTTTTTGTTTCGACGAGATATAATATACCGTTTTTTGGACCAAGTCGGTGACAGCGTTCACAAAGCCATGTGGTTTTGGTAGAGATAAGACATGTATAGGTGCTCACTCGAAAAAAACGGGTGAAACGGGGCTATATGTGTGCCAAATCTAGGATACCCCTCATCATTAACCTATTCAAAATAGGCATAGCATATACCATTAGAATTTACAAATAACGTGCTAATTTCGCTTTTCTTTGAAATCAGAATTTATTTTACTGGAATCCAAATATATAACCTAGCCCAGCGTATTGATCTTTTTAAAGTTATGGGTCAATTCATGGATCGATTTCGTTCTCTTATAACGCTGTACTTTTAACGCTGGTTATGAATACGGTTACCAAATATGTAGCTCTATGTCTCAAAATTTGCGACTGTGATAGTGCTAAAAGCCACGGGTTTAGGATTTAGCACGTCATTGCGGACGTGTCCATGGCCGTAAGAGATCCAACAAAAATGCGTAGAATTTCACACGGACGGACGAGGACGGACAGGAGAGCTAACTTTTCTATTGATACTACTCAAGAATATATGAATAAATTTTTGGGAATGAGGCTTGCTCCTTTTGGTACTTACAAATGTCTGAACAAAGACAATATAGTCCCATATCATAATTAAGATGTGTATAAATATACATACAAACTACATATCTTTCATCTATGCCAAAGTCATGTGGGTTGGGGAACGCTGATCTTTGTGCCACATATAAATAAGTAAAAATGTTATAGTTGGTCAAGTGTGACCATTTAATATCCTACGCCATTTAGCTCCTTAAATTATGCTACAATTAGATTAGTTGTGTCAGTAAATACGAGGTATTGCCACTTAAATCTCTTCGTGAAATATCATTATATTGGTAGGGGTTTTACAAATGGTCCAATCGGGTCCAACTTTGGCCAATTATTATTCTTCACCAAATTTTGTCAAAAAATATTAAGAATTGCAATTTTTTGCCATATAAAGACTTTCATTATAATAGAACCTTATGTGTGAAGGAGTTCTAAAAATGGTCCCATTCGTTCCATTTTCAAAAGGGTTCGGATAATGGATAGGATCGGACCATTTTTAGAACGCCTCCATGTTCATTTTTCTAAGAAAAAAATTAAATTGAATAATATATCAAGTGGTATAGGGTATTTGATGGTCGGGCTTGACCGACTATAATATTTTCACTTCTTTTTCCTTATTATTTGGAGCAGTAATGTAGTGGTTTTCTATGTGGGAGAGGTTAATGATAGTGGGTATCCTAGATTTGGCAGACGTCTATTGTAGATTTTGTACTTATTTTTATATGGATAAATATTAAAGATTAAATAGAATACATAGACGAAGAGATGGGGTGCAAGAGCCTCATGGCACTGCAGCAAAAAGGCTATATTTGGCTTAGGCCATTTGTACCTAAACCGTGGGTATGATACTTACGTCCTCTTTAATAAGTGTAATTGCTACATTTTAGCACAACTTCTGTACTAAATAAGGTTTGTAAATTTTGTAAATGGACCCGTCTGTTATACGACCTCCCCCATTTTTGATAAAACGGCAGATGAGCCGTACAAAATTTCAATTTGGGCCATCAATTTCAATATTATAGATCTAATTTGGTGGCGGTAAAAGATTTTTAGCACCTGGCTGACTCCGTTCATTTCAAATACCAAACTGTAGACATAAACTGAAAATGTATGTACGAAGTTTCAGCTTAAAATCGCAACATATAAATCGAATCCAATTTTGCTCCCAATCAAGAATATATATATATACTTTGTATGGAATGTGACGGCCGCTTCTGGGTGAATGACAAACACACTGTAACTTAGTATGTATATAGGGCATAAAAATGCTACATATATTTAGTACGCTAACTGTGGGGGTTTTATATTGCAAATTTTATTCTACGCAACAAATAAGCACTCATTACAAACTGGCGCACATTTTTATTAGGATTATACCAATATCGTTTAATCCAGCTAATTGTCCATTAAGAACAAGTACAAAAGGTATTTAACTTGAGGTACTTTAACTTTCTGTTCATTTCAATTTATGAGTAATAAGAAACGGGTAAAAAGACTAAATTTGGCTTAGGCCAAATATTAAATATCATCCACATCTATAATACGTAAGAATCGTGATTACGTCCCCTAATAGTGTATTTAGGATTTATGTGTCAACTTAGAAGTAGGATTCTATGTCAAATAGGGTTTTTTGTAGATTGTGTCTATTATCAAACCACGCCCATTGTTCCAAATGCATATATTAAATTTCAACGTCCTAATTGTTGTGGCTGTTAAATCGCTTTTTTCCGAAAGTGGGTGTACTGCTTGACCGATTTCACCCAACTTGGATAGAATCAAATATTTGTCGCTTATATCTCAATTTTAACTTAATATCTCAAAATTTACATGAGATGTGGACGGTAGAAAAAGACCTCAATAATTACTTCTGTTTCAGTTTTTGTTGAACGGTGAGCATATTCGAACGATATTTCCCACTCTTAACTCTTCTGCCAAAATTAGAAAAATAATATCCCCCCACAAACAGACATACAAGGCTAAATCGACTCAGTGTGCGATGCTGGTTCAATTTATATATTTTGTGAGGTCTTCGACGTCTTTAACACAGGCGGGTGTTGCAAACGTTTTGACAGAGCGATTTATGCACTAAACCTAGGACGGGCTGGTATAAAAACTCAAAGTTATGTACATATAACTTAAGAGAAGGATAATAAGTTGTTCGTCGATTCATAAATGGCTGACGCCAGTGTTTGCAAGTTAGCTCTAATTATCTTTAATAGATAGTTAAATGCTCAGTTGATAAAGATTATTTGAAATGAACGGAGCTTCTCAAAATAAAAAGAAAGAATTTTTCGTTAGTGCGTTTTTGAGCAGCATTCAATGCATACCATAGTCCATCTTTCCGCCTGACTAGAATTTAAATTAAATGCGAACTAATGTAAAAAATAAATAATAACGTCGTATTGACTTTTAGCAATAACAAACGAAGGAAATATTTTATATTTCCAGTTGAGTTGCAAAATAAGCAATGTGTAGTCCCAAAACGTAATTGTCGCACCGTCTGAACAGCTATATGATAAACTTTTGAATATTGTGAAAATTTTAAACTGAGTAATAGTTGTGTATGTCGTTATTGATTTATATCGTATTGTGTCTGTCCGTTGGTGGCATACGATGTGTTAGTGAAGAAGATTTACAAATCATAACCAAGCTACCTTTGTGTTGTCCCACCGGTTGGTTCTTAGTTCGAACATCTCATGACAACTCCAATTCAAATCAATATGATTGTACTCCATCACAAACACAACGCGGTAATTTGATGTCCGCGGATTCATCGTCGGTATTTCAAAGTACATATCCCATATACGGTTTCGGAATAGAGAAACCAGAGGAACACATATCCAATGTTAGCATTCCAGAATGCGAAAACCACACTTTAGTTATATTATATGCAGATGGAGGGGATGTCAGAATATCAAGGAGAGCTTGCATTGTTAGAACGGACATACATATTGGTATCATCTCTTGCGGAGGGTTGTCGAATGAAGACAAGTTATTGACATTAAGTTTTATACATAAGTGTTGCCCTTACGACCATTTATATAATGCGAATGAACGGAAATGTGTTGCCAGTCCTCAAAGGAATTATATCGCATACAAAGCGTTTTTCTCAGAATATGCAGTATTCAGTGACATTGTCGTTGAGTGTCCGCGACATAAGGTGCTCGTGGAGTATCGAATAAATGCATTTCACTTTAGAAGGCGCTATCGTCACGCAGAATACTGCATTGAGGGCATTGAAGAAGATGTTGACATTAAGCGGAACTTCAGTGATTCTTTGATTAAGAGTCCCAACAGGAGCAGCCATTTTTTGCTTCGCACCTGTGAAAATGTTGACGTATGCCACAAATTGACTTGTATTAGGCGCTGTTGTAATGATGGCGAACTAATTGTGAAAAGCAATGCGACCTCGTATTGCCACAAGGATGAGTCTGGTATAAGTTATCATAGCTTTGATTCTTTAGAAATCAGTGCAAACTTCTCCATTCCACCAGGTGGGTTAAATATTTTATTTACAAATTTGTATAATTTTAATAGCTTTTCCAGTCTCTCAGTGGTGTCAGAAATTATTTTTGACTATGTATTTGTTTACATTAGAGAGAAAGAATTGTTTGTTTTATGTATATAAATGTACACACATATGTGTGTGTTTACAAAGTATAATGTGGGATATAACAAATACGTGGACGTGTCATATTATTCATATTACGCTTTTTCCGCTTCACCTTAATTGACTGACTATCCGAATTTTGTCAATCACTTCGTTTATTGATTTTCTTATATATGAATCGATCTATCCAAGGAGTTGGGTCCGCGTATGCTCGTCATTATAAAGTGTATGCAAGAAATGTTAACCAAATCTACGACCCGACATTTTCTTCGATTTTCTTTTCGTGGACATGACTTCCACAAAACGCATGTTATTCTGTTGCTACAACAAATCAGATTCTTCATTAAATTGCTTAAATTGCTGCAATAAGGCCTTATCACCGGCACTTATATATTATCATATTTTTATTAAGAACTCTCTGTTACTGTTTAAGATTTCTGAGTCATTGGTGTCCGAGTGGAAAAAGCAACTCAAAAACTAACAAGTGAAAATATTATCAAGTCAAGCCTGACCATTAAATACCCTACATCACTTGATATATTATTCTTTGAAAAAGCAGGGTATAATGAAAAATTCTATTTTTCTGTACCTACTTGTATTTTTTTTTTATATCCTGCACCACATTGTGGAAAAGGGTATATTAAGTTTGTGCGGATGTTTGTAATTCCTAAACGGCAAATGCCACACCCATATTCAATTATACCGATCGATTCAGAATCAAAATCTGAATCGATTTGACCATGTCCATCTGTGTATCCATGTACACTTGTGTCCAAGCTACAGGTCGCAATTTTTGAGATATTGTGATATAATTTGGTACAAGCACATGTATTGGCCCAAAGGGGAACTATATTGAAAATGGACCGGATTGGACCATTTTTAGAACCCCTCCCCATATGAGGTCCTATTATTTTTTGAGACATTTCGATGAAATTTGGCCCAAAGGAGAACCTTATTGAAAATGGACCGGACTGGATCATTTTTAGAACCCCTCTCCATACGATATCCTATTATTTTTTGAGATATTTCCTTATATATTGTTCTCTAATGGTGTATGTATTATCAGCTTGCAAGTCTGGTTTTATGATGAATATGGTTTTTGTTTATTGCGAGCGTGTCTGTTATCCGACTATGCCTATTTTTGGCACATCGGTGGATGTGATAACTATAGATGTGCGTACCAAATTTCAAGTTAATTCCTCAATTTTTGTCGCAGATATAAAGATTTACGTTGGTAGTGAGCGTGTCCGTCTTCAGATCATGCCCATTTTTGGTACATCGGTCAAAGGAATATTTGTTGATATACATAATAAATTTCAAGTTCATAGCTCAATTTTTGTGCGCGTGGCTCTTGACCGATTTTGTCCATTTATAGCGATTTGCGTGCAAAAACTAAAAGTATCTGTACAAAATTTCATCTCAATATCTCAAAATTTACGCCCTGAGAATGCCATCAACAGACGCACACACGGACACGGACATACATGTCTAAATATACTCAGTTTATGACGCTGATCAAGAATATATATACTTTGTAGGGTCTCTGACGCCTCCTTCTGAGTGTTGCAAACGGAAGAACAAACTTAGTATACTCTCATCACTGAGGTGGAGGGTATAAAAATGATCTTTATAAATACAGAAATATAATATAAAAATGATCCTTATAAATACAAAGTACAATTTTTTATGGTACGAATTAGAATTACATAGAAATCGTAATTACAGTATTTGGCATAAAAAAAGGCTTAGATTGTCTGAAGTACCGATTGAATCCAGAGATATACGCTGACGAGGCTCATTCAATAAGCGATCGAGATGGTTCTTTGTACGTATGGTCAACTGGAAAGAAGTACTCAAACAATCAGTACTGCATCGAGAAGATAAACAATTCAAGTAGGAGTGATCAAAAGGTACTCATGGAGACATCAATCATTTCTCTGAATAAATAATAATTCCCAAAATTATGTATCGTACCAGTTGTACACGTTTCTTTGTTTTGACGTGCAAGTGGTAAACAATGAGCGTATACGGTTTAAAGTTTACCCCATCGGATTGCTGATATCATGTTCGTTCTATGCGATGACATTACTAGTATATTTATCAATACCACATTTGAGAAATTTACCCGGACAGATATTGATTTGCTTAGTTTGCAATCTCTTTATGGCTTATTTAAATATTGCATTGGGCCAACTAATACCAACGTCGCATCACAACATTTGCTTTGCAATAGGTAAGTACAGAGCCACATAATACTACGAAGAATCCAAAGTGTGTTTTACGACCATTCATATCAAATTTTATTCAACTAATCAATTTTGAATGGGGGCACATTTACAAAACCTAGCATCTGCAGCGTCCGTCTTTGTTTCTCATTTGATTTAAACCTCTCTATCTGTCCATCAAATATTCCCTCGGTCATTAAAATTGAGATCGATTCAAACTTGCCAGAAATGTTAGTTTTAGTTGTAAAGGGCGGTCCTCAGCGGAAAATTTCTTTTAGTGCATGAATCGTGCGGCACAGAGGAACAAAGCTATATCTTGATCAACTTAGATTTAGAATGTACTATTAACACTAGAAAGACTAAGACTTTGTATATACCTATATTGCCTAAAAGCAGCTTTTCTGTTATATAACAAGTTACTTCACTTGGAAAAAAATAATTTGTGCATTATTATTTGTAAATTTTATGCAAATGAAAGTGGCAATCTTTTTATGTGTACATCTTCCGCAAACATACTTTTAACATTTTTCACATATATTATTTGCTTTGTTATTGTGGATCTTCATGTTATGATGAATTTTTCTGTCTTGCATCTCTGTATTCGGTGGAAAGCTGTTCTGCTAATTGAAACAAGGACTCTCTTCTATGTATGAGTATTCCTGCCATTTCCAAGTATCCAAGCATAGCAGCCAAATCTAAAATATTGAAAAGTATTTGGAGCGGCCATCTACGAGAACTACCTTTTACTGTATATTTTCTGGCCATTTGATCCGCCATATCAACGAATAAATCGTAGGATTTGCTTGAACTTATCTCTGACCATAGATTTTCTAAATAATTCGGTTCCTCACTTTGCTTACTATAAATAGCTCACTTTTAAATTTGTTGCCTCCTAGGCTCCACGAGCATATAAAATCCCAATAAATGCACGTATTTCCGGTAATGTTGTTGTCCAATCGTTCTTCAAAATTCGGCAGCCTTCTTCTTCTGTGCACTTTTTTATATGTTTGATAATATAGTTATCTATTATCAAGGAGAATGCATTGATAAGATTATCTGCCATAATGTTCCTTTTTGCGTAGTCTGTTGCTCCTTTCACACCCTTGAAAATACAATTAAATTGTAACCTTCCAGGAATACCACCTTCGTCAAATATTGACCATCGGTACAGTACCATCGGCAGCTGTTTTGGTCTTCTGAAAGGTGTTTTTAGTTTCTTCAACAGATTCAGAACTACTTACCCCCTTGTACCTTTCCCTGGACATATTGATTTCATTTTTATCAAAATTTTTTCAAAGCAGTCAAAATGACTGCTTTTAGGCAATATAGGTACAACACACATATATATACCGAAAATGGAGGAGGGGGAGGTAACTACTATTACTAATAAACGTATTTATATGTTGAAGAAATTGTCACCAAATTGTAAGAAATTCTCTCATTATATACATAATCTTTTTTCTAATTGAAATTGAAAAGCAGTCAAAATGACTTGCTTAGGCAATCTAATGTTAAGGGTGGAAAAGGTCACGCGTACAGGTAACGGACGGTTGTTTGAGTCGTTGTAAATTATAATGAAGGCGGTCAATTTATTTAAGCAGTTGCAACTAACGAATTCCTATATTTTTTGTAGGATTTTTTATTTACTTTTGTTTGATGGCTGCCTTTTCTTGGATGAATGTTATGTGTTTTGACATTTGGCATACGTTTGGGTAAGCTCTTACAACTATCGAACACTTACTATGTTTAACGTCCTATACACAATAACTTTTTAGATCCACCCAGAGGAAGTACAGTTTTCGAAAAAATCAAAGTAAACGATTTATCCTGTATTCCACGTATGGTTGGGGACTGCCGATTTTAATAACAGTTACAGCCATAGCAATAACAAAATCAAACTTATTAAGTGAAAATTTACGGCCAAACTTTGGACATGGTAGATGTTGGTTTACCTGTAATTATGAATGATGCAATGTTATCAATGACTGAAGTGCGTAATGTGTATCCTTTTTAGATGATTCTCCCAATTCAGCGAACCTGTTATTTTTTTCGGGTCCATTGGGCATCCTCTTTTTGATTAATTTTATTTTATTCGTGCTCACGTTACGATATTGTAATCGTATCAAACGAGAAATATTTCGTATGCAGAGTTCAAACATGGAAAAACCAATTCTGAAGAGACGATTTTTTATTGACAAGGCCAGATTTGCAATGAATACAAAACTATTCGTTGTAATGGGCATCACCTGGTTTCTGGAACTGTTAAGTATTGTGTTCTACGATAGAAAGAAGATGTTCTTTTGGGCAATCAGTGATTCATTCAATGTGCTACTCGGAGTGTTTGTTTTCTTCATTTTTGTATTTAAGAAACGTGTTTGGTACCTGGCGTTGGAAAAATGTGGTAAGCGACACTTTACACTACAAACTACTATACGATTTAAATTGTAATCCCCTGCACCACTTACCACTAAACAGATTCAGAATCACTTTCTAAATCGATATAACTATGTCCGTTCGTGTAAATTTGGGCGAAAGATCCAGAAGTCATTTTTATACCCTCCACCTCAGTGATGAGGGTATACTAAATTTGTTCTTCCGTTTTCAACACCCAGAAGGAGGCGTCAGAGACCCTACAAAGTATATAAATTCTTGATCAGCGTCAAAAACTGAGTCGATTTAGACATGTATGTCCGTGTGCCCGCGTGGTTTGTACTTAACCGTAGTCTAATTATTTCGTTCCAAATGTTTGCAATATTTAGAGTAATTTTCACTTTTAGTTTCATCTATTTGGAATGAATTCGGTAGAACAAGCAAGTCTTTCTCTGTCTACATCACTCTAAAATTAACAACCCAAAGCTTCTTCAGCTTAAACGCGAAATAGCAAAAGAAACATTGTATATCCGCGTGTTTGTCTGTTGTTGGCATTCTCACATACATATTGAGATATTGAGTTGAAATTTTGTACAGGCACTTTTACTTTTTGCACGCAAATCGCTGTTAAAAATGGGCAAAATCAGTCAGCCACGCCCACAATGGACAAAAATTTATTGAAAAATTCTATTCAAAAATTGAGGTATGAACTTGAAATTTGGTATGCATATCTATAGATATTCATCCATCAATGTGTCAAAAATGGGCGTGGTCGAATTACAGACACGCCTTCAATAAACAAAAATCTATATATCTGCCACACAAGTTGACCTAAGAACTTAAAACTTAGTACGCATATCCATAATGCGTTATCCCTTCCACCGATATGCTAAAAATGAGCGTTGTCGATTGACAAATTTGGCTAAATTTAGTTTTCTTACTTATTTTCTTTTTTTTCAGGTTTAAGAAACACGCATAAGGGTGCAATAATAGGTATAAGTGCTAATCAGTCCAGTTGTATACATAACAGTATGGCAACGAAAAACCTTAACAAAATTGCCGATAACACTAATTTTTAAAGCCACTAGCTACCAAACGTACTCTAACTATGTAGATGAAGTCTATATCCTCAATATAAGTTGGAGGTATATTAAGCTTGTCATTCCTTTTGCAACACCAAGAGGAAGGCGTCAGAGCCCCTATAAAAAAAAATATTTTTAATCAGCATCACGTGTGCCCGGGCATGTGTCTATTGGGGGCACTCTCACGGTCGTAAATTTGAGCTTAAATTTTCTACAGGCACCACAACTTTCAGTATGCAGATCATTTTTTAAATTGGGTAAAATCGGTTATGAATCACGCCCACAATCGACCAAAATCTATTTATCTGCCACAAAAATTGACCTATGAAGTTGGATTTTGGTATACAAAGGACGTGCTCGCGGATAACAGGCAGTCCTACAATTTACAAAAAACCGCATTTAGCTTAAAACTCGACTTGAAAGCTGATACGTAATATATACATTATTAGAGGGCGTAATCAATACCTGCCACGCCGACCATGTGTAAGATGACGTGGATGGTATTTATGAAATGACCTAAGCCAAATTTAGTTGTCTTATTTGTTTGCCGTTAGAATTTTCAAATCAAAGCACTAATTTGATCAAAATTAAAAAATTTACTTGACTGGAATATATAGATTCAATTGAAAAAATAACACGTTCGATACCTCAATTTTTGCAACCGTGAGAGAGAGCCAAAGCGTAGGGATTGAGGGTATCTTCCGTCACTGATGGTAAGTATAACAATAAGCCTATCAGTTATTTCACTTGATTTTATTTTAAGATTATTAAATGTATCGGAACAAAATATAGCTTACTTAGATCAGTTTTATACATACCCATGCGTATACCTTCAATGTTATAATGATAATGACAATTACGTTTTGTAGTTTTTATATTTTTTATACCCTCCACCTCAGTGATAAGGGTATACTAAGTTTGTTCTTCCGTTTGCAACACCCAGAAGGAGGCGTCAGAGACCCCACAAAGTATATATATTCTTGATCAGCGTCAAAAACTCAGTCGATTTAGAGATGTATGTCCGTCTGTTGTAGGCACTTTCACGGGTGTAAATTTTGAGATATTAAGCCACAATCAACAAAAATCTATTTATCTTGAAATTTAGTATGTACATCTATGAATATTAGCTTCATCGATATGCCAAAAATGGGCGTATTCGGATTACATACACGCCTACAATTAATAAAAATCTTTATATCTGCTACAAAAGTTGACCTATGAACACAACTTACAAAAAACCATATTCAACGTACAACTAGACTTGCATGCTGATACGTAATACAAACACTATTAGAGGGCACAATATATATATACAATATATATATATATATATATATATATTCGCCACGCCCACCGTTGTGAAAGTGGAGGGTATTTAAGATTTAGCCAAAGCCAAATTTAGTTTTCTTACTTGTTTTATTATATAATGTACAATAAACGCTAAATACGTATGATATAAGTATGTGTATCATTATTTTCTTTTGATTAAATCATTAATTCGTAATTGATTCTGCGGTGAACTTTTGCTAAACCAAAAAACAATATTGAACCAAGCAACATGAACAGCGCTGTAGTGAGAATAATAACGCTCAGTCGTGTAAATATTTCACCGATGGCATTCTGTAATTCATCCAAACAGTCCTAATTGAAGATTGTATAATAAAGCGCAAAAAGGTCAGTGGATAATCGCCCTTTATGAAAAATATTACAATTTTACCGCATCGCAAATTCTTTTCACATGTGGAGTCCTGGGGCGCACTTTTAATTTTTTAATGCATAACCATGACATGTATATTTTGGGCCAATTTCGATAAATCTCCTTACCACAACCCTAAAACGCACCCAATGAAGTTCAATCACCTGAAATTGAGTTCAATTGTACAATACTTACATAATTTTGAGTAGAATTAGACACATATTCTGCTTGGAGCGTGTAATTGTAGCCATAATTAGCAATATATTTGGAAGAGTCATTAGAGAGGCTCAACAGCAAATTATCTTTGTAAGAATGAAGGTACATAGACAAGGAGATTAAAACGAAAAACATTGTTAGTAAAGATCCGCCATACTGGTCACCCAGCCAAGAACGAAAAATTAAATAAAAAATTTATAATGATTTAATAAAGTTATTTTTTGATTTTCCCTCACAATAAGAAGCATTGGCGATTGCACCTTCGCAATGCACATACAGGCCAATGAGACTATGAACACAATGAAGACACCCACAAGGAACACGGAGAACGGCGCCCGTTCTGAATATGCTTCACCTACGGTAAGATCACTTTGGATATCAGTTTGCATCCACACGCCACTCCATATCAGAGATAAACCGCAAATCTGATTTAAAAAAGAGCTTTCTGTTTCACTTCGCCATTTTCAGACTTCACGTATCTTACTCACCCAAAATATTATATTAAAAAGTACGAGAAGGGCTCTGGTGGTAGCATATAATGTGATACATCGCGGCTCGATAATATAATGCATTCTTAATCGGTGAAGAGTTCTTCATGAAAAAGTGGACAAGTGAAAAGATTTGTTTAATTTACTTAAGAAATAACTTGTCCGTTTAGCAATTCGTTTTGAACTATAAATAAATATTTCTTTTTTTTTTATTTTTTTAAGAAAGTGCCAATGTATGAAAATAATTATACGTAAGTACATCTTTATAGCTCTTGTGATAAGAAAATGGACTTCTTCATAACAATAAACGTATATTTGCCTGCGTTTACAGCGTATTTGGGTACATTGTTGAATATATATAATATATAAATAAGTATACAATATATAAATTAATAAGTTTATTAGGGTGGGCCAAAAATCCACTTTGAATTTTTTAAGTTGTAAGAGCGCACGAGCCCAAAAAGTAGTAAATTTGAGAGTTTCTTTCGAGTGGAAGATTTTGATTAATTTGATCAATTCTTTTTAAGAAGAAAACAATATCGATCCGAAAGAAAACATTCTATATATATATTACATTTAAAAATTCGCAAGTTAAAAAGAGTGAGGTAGTACTAAACTAAGTGAATTTTAACACGGTATATAAATAAAATGTAAATTGGAAGCGTGTCACGCCCCTTTTTCAAAATATCAATGCATAGAGTAAATAGAAAGACCTATGCTGGCCGATTTCGTTTATTTTAAATAGGAAATGGTAGTTGCATACGGAACGACAAATTTAGCAGCTTGAACACTGTACTGTCATTCAAATGATTTACTCAATGATCTCAATATACGTTGGTTTATTGAAGTACTTAGCGAGAAAAGGACTTATATGTAACAATATGTATTTTATAATGACAATATATGTGAAATCCATAAACGTACAATTATCATAATCTAAAATTATTGTTATATCACTATAATGTGCAACTGTATGTGGGTAATTATGGTCTCTAATGTACTGAATTTGTTTTCAAACGTTCTTGTTGAATGATGTGCTCTTTGGCTCCTCTGGAATTGAAAAAAGAATTCGCGAAAATAATTGATTCTTGCATCAACTCGTATTTTAAAAAAGGCCTTACATGTAACGCGTCAGTTCTTCGATATCTACAAACATGGAATCTTGATTGACGTGCAAATCATCTCGTTCCAGTAGATAGTTAACTAGTGTTTCATTTAATTCCGTAATATGCGTTTGCAAATTGTTAACAAGTATTTGCAATTGTCCTGCATTCAATTCAGTTAACATATGTCGAGACACACGACGTTTTTTAGAGTCTGTCTGAATACCGATCTGTTCCAGCGAACTCCGTATAATAACAGTGACTGGAGACATTCGTTGACTTTGCCGATTTATCTGTAAAACATTTATAATTGTGAAGACATATAGTCAGAATATGATACTGCCCGTAAGAAGTTCCTTACTCGTGTAATGATTAAGACCTGAATGCTAAGGTACCCCAATGGTTTTATGAAATAAAATAAATAAGGCAAGTAAAAAGGCTATATTAGGCATCCGCCAAATCTAGGGTACCCCAGCATCATTACCCTCCTCCAAAATACAGAAACATTACATAACTGTTCAAATAATAAGGGAAACATTGTTCAAATTTATTTGGTACGGATGCAAAAACTAGGATGTCGAGCTGAAATCACAAGCGTCTACAGACACGATTGAAGTTTTATACGGTTAGTTTAGGCGATAACATCACTAAAATGTCAATTTAATATAGCTTCAAGGCCATTCGAAAACAATTTCTTTACTCACCTCCATTTGCATACGAGCCATTTCTTTGGCTTGAGCTAAAGCCATTCTTGCCTCGATTTGCAGCCTTGCTTGTTTGGTAAAAAAATCGCATTCCTTATCTTCAACATTTGGCATTGATGACTTTAATTGGCCCTGCTGTTGTTTAATTTTACCATTGAAAGTAAGTGAATTATCTTGATATGAGGGTAAAGCTCTGTTAGAGATAGCAGAGGCTTCATTCGTAGAAATTGGGCAAATTTCCTTTCTGAACTTGGAGAGTTTGGGACATGTTTCAGAATCTGAACTATTTGTTTCTGTGTCTGAAGAAAGCTCCATAGTGCGCCCCAAATCTTTCGATTGTAAAATAATTAAGTCCATGTAATAAAATTTAGGTACATATGTTACTAAATACTTGTTGTGATTTACTTAAGTAAATTATAAATTTCATCATAGCCTTCTACTCACCATTTTGAGTTTGTACTTGGGGACTCGATTTTGGTTCATGATTTTGTTCGGTAATACCTTCAGCACCCATGGCAAGGCGACGTCGTATTTCTTCACGATTACTACGTCTCTACAAAGAGTACATATATATATTGTGTATGGTATATTCGAATTACCAACTTGTATGTAACAGTAATAAAAGATTAAAGAATTGTATGCGCGACGTAAAAAAAAGCGAGTACGAATAATACAGAATAACTGCGCGTGCTATGCCTAAATAATATTTTATAATTAGGAATAAATACAGAGTGAAGAACACGTCCCAACATCCTGTACAACACTACTGTATTAATATAAGACTGGTAAGGCTCACTTTTATAGTAGGAGGTTAAATGTCATGTCTAATATATTCACAAGGGGTACCTGCTGTGTCCAATTTCCGGCACCATTATTCGCTATAGACGTAAATAATTCAACTGTATCCACACTTTCATTGTTATCATAACACAATGTATACTAATCGAATATAAATAATGAGTGTTTCTTGTAATCACGCTTTGATTTTCCCTCCAAGCAGCCACTGGCCCGTTTTATTTCGTTATTTATCATAATAAATTTATAAATATGTACATGTGTAAATATACGTTTCTATGTGCACTACTATTTACTGCCACATTTAGTAGTAAATACAGGTAGTTTTAACACAACCCTGAAAATCAATTATTGAATTGATCAAATCAAATAATTTAACAACTAGCAAACTACATGTTGGGTTGTCGCAACTCGTTTACGATAATCATTTTTCAACTAAGAAGAAAAATAAAGTGGTGTTTAGGTGTATCTTGAATACTCTTCGAATGCTTAATGATAATAATGGAAATTTCAATTTGAAACCTTTGACGGAGCTTTCTTAGTGAAAGACTAAAAGTGAAAGTGATTAAAAGTGACTCAAATCACAATCTTAACAAGTGACTTGGAAGGATCTTATATATCTATAGCATTTTAAAAACTTTTACTTCATTTTAAGATTTGTTATAGCCACCACCAAGATTGTCATAGCGCTTTTAATTCCCAGATAAAGAAGGAGAGTCACAGACCCTACAAAGCATATATATTCTTGATAACAGTAAAATTCTGAATCCACTTGGCTATGACTCTTTATCCGTCTATGGTAGACATACTTCCGATCACAAACTCGATTGCAAACTTAGCAGAAATAGTGGTTTTTCTCGGCCCCAATTTAGTAGTGAATTGCAAAATCGGTCAAAGGGCACATCCTCTCATAAAAGCGAAAAGGACGTAGTTACAGTAGATACCTCAATTCAATGAAGTAAGAAAAGTATTCAACGGTAACGTCTACTTTTTAAATATGTTAATGTAGAGTTCATAGTTCATAAAAATTAACAAATTATTGTAAGCGTTACCTTAACGAATAATATACTAGTCATATCAGTCTCTCTTTAAGGACAATTAAGCTAAATTACAGTGTTAAAAAAGAAGATAAATTATAAATCATAAATTAATGAGGTAATAAGTGTCGGTCAATCACGACCTCACACCACTTAGCTCCTTAAATTATGCTACAATTAGCTCATTGTACATAAGTTACTTTGTGTAATATAATTATATGGAAAAGGGTTCTAACAAGAGTCACAGTCAATTATTAAATTAATTGAATATATTTTACCAAGTTTTGGAAAAAATGTTGAAAAATGCTAATTTTCATTAATTTCAATGAAGTTTTTTTCATCGAAATTTCTCAAAAAATGCTACCTGTAGCTTGCACACAAATTTGCATGGACAGATAGACGGGCATGGGTAAATCGATTCAGATTTTGAATATGGAATGATCGGTATAAATGAAGGTGGGTGTAGCATTTTATGTTTAGGAATTACAAACATCCACACAAACTTAATATACCCTTTGCCATAAGTGGTGCAAGGTACATCAGGGCGGAAAAAATCTTGACTTATTTTTTCTATCTTGTATAGTTTATGTATTATATATAGTTTATATATAGGGTGCGTACGGTTGTTGAGGACACTCGTATATGTGAATGTAATTTCTGGAGAACAATTTTGTTTGTTTTTTTTTTCTTGTCAGATCATCAATGGAGGATTATAAAATAACTCAAGAAGTGAAGAGACGTGCAGTTATCGTCTCTATATGCGCGAAACACACCGAATTAGAAATCACCAATTTTCTCAAGTCCGCCCGATCATTCGTACATAAGGTTCGCCGTGAATTGGAAGCATCACCTGGCGAATTAGAAACTGCAACGGCTTTGGGTGAATGCTGCCGCCTATATCGAGGTTTTAGAAACAGTTCTGAAACCGTACATTGATAGTATACGTGGGAATAGTCCATACAAATTCTAGCAAGACTCAGCTCCTTCACACAAAGCCATGACGACACAAGAAAATTTCTATGACCACAGCTCCCCAAACCTTAATCGTCTGGATTATTTCGTATGAGCGGAAGGCCAATAAACATTCTCTTAATACTATATCCTCACTGAAGGATGCTATAACAATATATATATCAAAATCATCAAAGAGCATTTAATTTTTTTTCGTTCGTTTCTAACCCTGGATTGAGTCCGTTATTGCCGCTAATGGGTATTCTATTGGACAATTGTATAGTCTTGGAGTAAATTAACGTCGTGTAAAAATTAAAGAATTTTGCAAAAAATATGAACAAATTAGTTTTAATATTAATTTATTCTCAACTACCGTACGCACCCTACATATTATAGTTTGCTTCAAAACCCTATTTTCAAAAGGCCATAGCGGACAAACAAAAGCTGATTGAGAAAAACTTGCATATTTAGATTTTTTTTTTATCCTTAAACCTCATCCGCCAAAACCTTACCAAACCTTTTTCCTTCAAATTCAAACTTTATCTGCCAAAGGGAATGTTTACCTGTGTTATTAATTGTGAAAATTTAGATCCGGTGGGGCTATTTTTGAAATCCTTTCCTGTGTAATATTCAATGAATTAATATGAAGCTAAAAGTGATGATTCTCAATATTTCTTTGTCGAATATGGCTAGGCACCATTTTCGTAGCTTTGAACTTGTACATAATCCAAATTTGGTCCGAATTAGACCATTTTTGAACCTTTCTCCCTATAACGACAATGACTTCCATTTATTAATACTTGTGGTACCTACTACAAACTACTAAACTATTGAATTAATTGTGTTAAATGGATTTCTGCACAATTGGACGGTGGGGTATTAATTAATTTATAATTATCAGTTGTAAAGATACCTTCTTTTCGATTTCTTTAGCCATTTTTATATGTTGCTCCAAAGTTTCACTGTCGATTTCTGTGCCAATTTTATAGGCGTCAATTAACTCTGAAAAGAAATATTTATATAAGTTCACTTAATGTTTTATATTATCAACACTTACCTAAAGCACTCGGTGAAGACCGATCTATATTATCATTATTTGAACGACTGCAATCCTTTAAATGTTGGGCCCAAGATAATGATAACTTTGTATATTTGCTGTTACTCAATATTTGATCTTTTTGATTGACCAATCGTTGATACTGGCGGAATTCATGTTCTTCGCGTTTACGTTCGCTGAGTGCATCATTTTTGCCAATTTTATTAGCACGTTTTAGATTTGATCGGTTTTTATGTTCATTTTGGACCTTTGTTACCCCAGATTTGACCGATTTCACGACGTTACTATGAGATTTTTTAATATAACGTTCAGTTTGCTGACATCTTTTGTATTCAATAGTAACTGGAGGCAGTTGACGATCATCATATGAAGATTTTTTATACTTGGGCTTTGATCGTTTTTCTCCTAAAGCTTTACTCATTTTTTCAGGGCTTTTTGCTGAATACGTTTGGCAACTCGCCCTGGGCATATATGTGGCATTATCATTAATCATTGCAATAGACGTACATACTTTAGCATCATGATTTGTTGCATTATTTGAAGCCGACAAATACTTGGTGGAATTTATTTCATCATTTGCTTTTGATAGAGTAGCATCTAAAATCTATGCGTAGAAATATTTAAAAATTAAGTTTTTGAGTATTTTACGAAACAACCCAAATATCGGACTCTTCTTCAGTTTTTATTTAAATGTGGACATGTCCTTCATTCCATTTTCAATACAAACCGTTCCAATAATTCCGCCAAGTTTGAAATCGATTTATTCATTTTTGAGACCGGGAGAAAGCTTACCATAGGCGGACAAACAGACATAGCTAAGTTAACCAAGAATTTGGCGCTAAGTAAGAAAATAAATCTTGAAACCTATTTCTGAATGCTGTAAACGGAATGACAATTTGAATATACCCCTCATATGGAATATATAAAAACTATATAGATAAACGATTTTTACAACTTAGACTTGGCTCCTTGTATTTGACCAATAGGGGTATGTATTCATTAAAAAATCATACAGAAACTTTTTGATGGAATCAAATGTCAAATTTAAGTAAATAAAATATAGCAGAATAGAATAAATACCTTGTCTCTAGTTTGACTACACCTTGGCGAATATTTTTCTTTAGCATCAACCAAGCGTTTATAACCGCTAACCAAAAGACCAAATTCTCGCTCTACTTCCAAACCAAAATCACCTATTATATTAACTGGGGTTAAACCGGGAGGCATTTCATCCTGCATGCCCGGATCTTGATTTCGTTCATTGAGACCTGTGCAAACCAGCTTCTCAGGTTTTGATTGTTTTGTTTTTTTAGCATTTGTATCACTTTCAATGCTCGGGATATCTTCTCTGAAAAGTTTACGCAATAATTGAGGACTGACGCCACTTAACAAGTCAGGGCGATTTTCCTTTTTCAATTCTCCCTCTGGATGTTTAATGAGAATATCAGGAGTTGGAGAATAAGTAGAAATTTTTCTTTGTGACGCTGTGTCAATTGGTGCATCGAACAATATTTGAGTATTCGCTAACTTTTCTTTATTCAATCGATTATGATTCGTACAATTCGATAAAATATTGTTACTGTGTCGCACATAGAAAAAACTTTCTACACCTTCATATGATTTGTCATCATATTCTCTCTCTGCCACATGCCCATTGTGCACGTGCACGTTCCCCTGCTCTACCGTACCCATGGGTTCGATACTATCTTCGTCATTATTACTATTACGGGAAGCACAATGAAGTATATTATTATTAAATATGTTTAGGTGCGTTTGAGACATGTCCTCAACTAAACTGTCCAGACTGCCGGCTTTAAATTCCAATTCGTCATCGGACATATCGGTGTCATAGGAATCAAAAGGCGAACTGTTCCTAAAGTGCTCAGAGAGTGTATGAGCTAAATGCTGAAAACCCGGATAGTTAGGATTTATAATTCCCCTGGGGAAGTACAAACACGGTGTTTGTATGT
Organism: Ornithomya chloropus; assembly: GCA_963971445.1. Classification (NCBI taxonomy): domain Eukaryota; kingdom Metazoa; phylum Arthropoda; class Insecta; order Diptera; family Hippoboscidae; genus Ornithomya; species Ornithomya chloropus. The sequence continues at coordinate 24,641,260 of OZ020530.1, read as the reverse complement.
CGCTCGACGAAGATGACGATGTTAGAAAAATATCATCTAAAAATTAATTTTATAGTAACAAGAAAATATCGCATATCAAGTCTTCCTTACCTCTATCGTCAGTATCATAGATTGATTTTGTCTCACTATCTAAGTCAATAAACTGATCATGATAAACATTGTCATCCGGTTCATTGCATTCCCTGTCAAAATTTTGATTCTCATATTGCTCTGGTGCGTATATGATTTTCATGCCTGATCCGATTTCCGAATTGTCTTGGTACAATGAAAGAGACTTTCGGTCTTGATATGTATCGCATTCAGTATAATTATCGTCAATTCCTTCTGAATTACCCTTGCCATTGCTTATTGTTACTATTTTCCTAATATCCTCATAAATAGTCGTCGTATTTTCGACGACCTCATTATCGCAGTTTTTCACACATGAATGTTTCAATTGTTGTGGTGGTAAACCGAACCAATAGTGGGTGGTTCCATCACGGAAATTGTAGTTGCTGCAGTTTTCAGGATTCAATGCTTTTCGAACAAATTCTTCGGCTGATGAGCTGTATTCCTGGGTACTACTTGTTTGATCACCGAATAATTGAAGATTGTTAATGTTATTGCGTTCGTCGCCAAATTGCGTTCCAAATAAATTCCCACTTGTATCTGTATAGTTTTCCTGCTGGTAGGTGAGGCTTCTTAAGTTTAATGATGCAGCATACTCAGCTGTGGTAAATACATCAGGTACTCTCATAACGCCTGTACTGTTTAAAAATGAATGCAAATAAGAAAACAACAATATATATATAATATATCTCCGCTTTTAATCCAATACATTCTACACCATTTTTAGAGGAAAACAAGTAAGAAAACTAAATTTGGTCTAGGCCAAATCTTAAATACCCTCCACCTCCACAACGATGGGCGTGGCAAATATATATATATTGCGCCCTATAATAGTGTATGCCTTACGTATCAGCATGCAAGTCTACTTTTACATTGAGTATGGTTTTTTGAAAATTGAGAGCGTGTCTATTATCCGACCACGTCTATTTTTGGCACGTCAGTCAATGGGACAACTATGAATACGTGTACCAAATTTCAAATTCCTAGGTTAACTTTTGTAGCAGATATAAGGATTTTTATTGATTGTGGGCGTGTCTGTAATCCTAATACGCCCATTTTTGGCATACCAATGAAGCTAATATTCGTAGATGTACATACCAAATTTCAAGTTTATAGCCCAATTTTTGTGGCAGATAAATAGATTTTTGTTGATTATGGGCGTGGATCTGGTCCGATTTTGCCAATTTTAAATAGCGATCTGCGTGCAAAGACCAAAAGTGCCTGTATAAAATTTCAGCTCATTATCTCAAAATTTGCGCCCGTGAGAATGCCTACAGCAGAAAGACACATGGACACACGGACATACATGTCTAAATCGAGTCAGTTTTTAACGCAGATTAAGAATATATATACTTTGTAGGGTCTCTGACGCCTCCTTCTGGGTGTTGCAAACGGAAGAACAAACTTAGTATATCCTCATCACTGAGGAGGGTATAATGAAAGAAATTGAAATTGAACATGTAAAACTATTCTATATTTGGCTTAGGCCTTGAAATAAATAAATAAATCTTGAATACCCACCACCGATGTAACCAAGATCTCTAAAGAGTGTATGTGTTAATACGTCTTCTATACTTCATGACTAATACATTTTTAGGTAGCCTTAAGAAATGGCTCCTTATTCAGTTTCTGTTGCAATGTATCGACTGTTTTTACCCACTTTTAATCAACAAGTTTGAAATCGATATCTCCATTTTTGCGTCGAGGACAATGATTTTCGCACACAGATAGACGGATAGATGGGGATAGATTAACTAAGTATTCGGCGCTGATTTAGAATATATATATTCGGTTGGGTCTCGCACGTCTCCTTCTGGGCGTTACAAACGTTTTGACAAGTTGTGATATGTGGGAGGAAATGTATATAATAGTCGTCGCCGAGCAGGGGTGTTCTTTAGACGTGCAAGTATGAGGGTGGTTTGTAGAGGGAGTAAAACTTCGTTAAAAAACATATGAACCTAAATGTGGGAACATTAGAAGTGGTGGGAAAGACGTCGGACGGTATATTTTTTCAGAGCGCGGTTAAAAACGGTACAAAGACCGAACAATCTAATGCTTAGACATGGTGTTTAAATGTCAGGATATAAAAAGAATTTTAGTTACCAACTGTGTTGCTATGTAGGAAATGATAGTTCACTAAGTTGAAATTGGAAAAAATCAACTGTCAGCATTAAAAATGTTTTCGTTTAATTCACTTAACATCCATGTACACTTGAGTACCCGTATATACACGTTTTGGTTAATATTTTATTACACGCCTATCATATCAATAAATATATAAATGAATGAATTTTAATTATTGTAGTGCTTGGGTGTACCTTTCAAATTAAGGATTGCGACACACTGCTGAACTTTCTACACGGCCGTGCGTGTTCTAAAGTGTTTTTTGTTCAACTTTGAAAAATCGATAAATCACTTCGGTTTAAAGTTTTTACACAACGAAAGCCAGATCAATTTTTATAAATACTTTTCCTGTTGTATTTACGTGTACACACTTTATGTTTGAAGCTTTTTACTTATGGTCCTACGCGTCATAAATATATGTTTAAATATTTAAATAAATTTATTAATATATTACATTAAGTAACCAGTATGCACAAAATCGATTCCTTTCGGACACCCCATATGTCCTAGTCGACAATAATGTCACAACTGCCATTACGGCTGGTTTTTGGGACTAGAAATAAGCTTTTTGGTTATGCGCATGCCTGTCCAATGCAAATAAAAACAATGAATACTAAGACGCAAATTGAAATGAAATTGGAGCGTTATGCGTTTATGTATAGGGCATTTGTTTCTTAAACTCATGGAAGTTTTCGTCTTCGCGGGATTCCACAACTTCTGTAGAAGAAGCTACAAAACCATTGTAGAATCTGTCGACTTATATTTTGTTCATTATCCCAGGATGTAAATTACATGTTTGGTATACTATTTTCCGATGACATAGATTTGACCATTACACCGGTCTTACGTACGTCTTCTTAATCTTATTATTTATTTTATTTATTTATTTCATTATGCTTTCTACCTCAATGATGAGGGTATACTAAGTTTGGTATTCCCTTTGCAACGCGAAGACCCTATAAGGTATATACTTAATCAGTATCAGCATTAATTATACTGGGTGAGTATGGCGCGGTGAATTGTTGAAGTATGCCCATCTCGTTAAGAAATTTCTTGAAGTTACGGCTTGCGAACTGGGTTTGATTGTCACTGACGAGGACCTTTGGCACTCCGAAGCGTGAAAGAATACGTTCACGAAACGCTTTGATAAGTCCCTCAGCGGTTGCCTTGCGTAAGGGTACAAATTCTACCCATTTAGAAAATAGATCAAAGTAAACAAGTAACATACTATTTCCATGTGTAGAACGCGGCAGTGGCCCTATAAAATCGGCACACAAAGTATTCCATGGCTCTGATGGAATTCTTGTAAGCATTTCTCCAGCGGGACGTTGCTGGGCGCTCTTGTATTGTTGGCACGACTCGCATTTTCGAACATATTGGCCCACGTCACGAAATATGCCTAACCAATAATACCGTTGACAAATTCTGCGGATAGTTTTCCCGATGCCTAAGTGTCCTGCAGTTGGAGCATCGTGATTTTCTTTTAAAATTCGTTGTCGAAGCGGAGTAGCTACACAAAGCTTCCATGGTTGGGACTCTTCGTCTCCAGAAGATCTTGGAAAATGCCTGTAAAGTTGTTCTTCTATGATTTGGTGTTCTGGAAACTTATGCGGATAGCTTTGACCTCTTCCTTCTTGCGGTTCAACCAAGAACAGTTAGTTTCTTCGCTTTTGGAAGGTCTCGGCGAGTTGTCTGGAAAGCGTGTCTGCTATGATGTTGTATTTGCTCTTGCGGTATCGGACATCAAAATTAAACTGCTGAAGCTCCAGGGTCCAACGTGCAAGTCGCCCTGTGGGGTTGTCCAGAGCATTTAGCCACTTTAGTGATAGGTGATCTGTTACAACAGTAAAATGGTAACCTTCGAGATACGGACGCATTTTGCGTACTCCCTATACGACGGCTAAGCATTCCTTTTCGGTCGTTGAATATTTTCGTTCGGGTGGTGTTAAGTGCCGGCTGGCTGGTAAGCAATAATGCGCTCATGACCATTCTTTCTTGACGCGTATCTCATTTTAAGAGATCGATCATCTTTGACCTGTATAACATGTTCTACTACATTAGTAGTTCCGTGTAAACCAGAGAATTTCTGCAACTCAGTCTCCAAGAAAGTGTGAACTCGCTGTTTATAATGGGGTTCAATGTTGGATAAATTCAAATGCAGTGAATCCTTCTTCGGTGATGTGCTAAGCGTTTCATTGACATTGGTGTTGCTTGTGGACTCATGTTGTGTTATTTCATTTGACGTAGCTGACGGCGGTTTATATTCGTGAGCCTTGTTAGCACTCGAGTTACCTCGGTATGATACCTTTACTTCGGAGGTTTCGTTGCGTTGTGAACAAGCGTTAGACGAGGGAATTTCTACGGATTGGGTGATTACAAGCCTGTAGGCCTTCTTGATCGGTGGGTCGTACCACGCTGAGTGACCGACACAGTGTAAAAGCGCCCCAAACTCGCGAAGAAAGCTGTAACCCAGGACTACGTCCTCGGTAGCCCCGTCGAATCTCATCTTGCGGGTTTTGAGTCCGAAACGGATTGAACAGTTCAGTGATTGTGTTGCGTTTCTCCGGAACCCATCGGTTAGGATTATATTTGCTTTACGTGGAATAATTGTGCAGCGGTGCTTGAGCGAGTTAGCAAATCTTTCGCAAACAAAGCACTGAGTTGTACCCGTGTCTACCGTAGCAGTAACGGTGCGATCTTCAATAACTACCGGGGGCTAGGCGGTTGTCTTCGCACATTAGGTCAGTAGCGGTTGACGGTTCTGGGTTTTCTGCGTTGTGTTTCACACGTCCGGTATAGACGACGGAGGTATTAGTAAAACATTTGTACTTGACCTTTCGTACGTGATGCGGATTACCAATAGGCGCTCTTGTTTCTAGATTATGATCCTCTTGTAGATAAAATATTATGAATCTTTTACATAACTCTTGTACCGTTCCTGTTGGGTCTAGACTAAATTCAATTAAATATTCTTATTAATTCCTCCTTATAGATGTAATAGATCCATGAAGTTCCATGTTTACTTAAATTGGACAACCTTTTTTCCAAACTTCGTTTGTTTATTTCGTTTTTATACCCTCCACCTCAGTGATGAGGATATATTAAGTTTGTTCTTCCGTTTGCAACACCCAGAAGGAGGCCTCAGAGACCCTACAAAGTATATATATTCTTGATCAGCGTCAAAAACTGAGTCGATTTAGACATGTATGTCCGTGTGTCCGTCTGTTGTTGGCACTCTCACGGGCGTAAATTTTGATTTTTCAACCATTTCAAGGCGATGTTGCGAGATTTCGCAAGTGCATCTGTAAAGAGATGCGGGAAGCAAGAGGTTTTGTGTCCGTGTGAATATACTAATATATTGTAAATTTCCTGATCATTTCTTCCGGACCGAAAATAGCGAAGCATTGGTTTTTTTTTTGTTCTTAGTTTTTTACGCATGTGTACTGTTGTTGTTTTTTAAGAACCGAACATAGTGAAGAATTGGTTTTTTTTGCTCTTGGTTTTTTACGCACGTTACTTTTGTTACTTTTTCTATGCTTATAAGCAAAGCAAAGGGAATACCATAGTTTTCACATGCAAGGGAAACAAATGTTTGTGATCGTGGCACACGACTTGTGTTGTTTTTTAAAGGGAATTCCATAGATCACAAACATTTACGCGTATGTAATTTCATATATTATGAATGAATGACTATGTAATTAATAAATGAAAATAACGCTGTTTTCTATTACGTTCTTCGTTCCACTTTTCCACTTTTCGACCCTTTATACATGTTTTCTTGATGTTTTGTAAAGTTTTTTTTTTCAAAAATTTTTTATTGCAGAAACGTATCAAGCGAGTCTTTAGGAATTGTATAAAATCAATAAAAACCAGCCACATTTGATAGAACAAGTCAGTGAAACGAATTCGGTAAATACGATATTTGTGCTTTTTTACTATAGCTTTGACCGTACGATAGTGACCTACAATTTGTCTTGAGATTCTGCCGGCAAGTATTTAAGAGACTGACACTCCGTCTCTGTTTTGGAAGTCTCTGATCCTATTGAAGGTGCATGGTCAAAAATAAAGTCCCATGTGAAGAAATATATGGGACTTAGCGTATTTAGAAAGTATTATTGACGGAGCTAAACTAACGTTGACAAGTGGAGATTGTGCAAGATATGTTCAACATACTACAACCTTTTATGAAAGAGCAATTAATTTAGAGGATATGCCAGTTGAAATGTAATGATACAATTTTCCAATTTTTTACTTAAATTAAGTGCTTTTAATATAACGTAAGAGAATCATTTATAAAGTTTTTATTTATGTATGTATATATGTATTTTAAATTGGAGAATTTTTACTTTTATATCCATTCATTTTTTTACTACATACGAATAAAATATATGGAATAAAATATTTAAGTTTGAAGCACAAAAATTGGTTTATCTTATTTACTAAAAACACAATTTTCAATATTAATTTTAATTTTCCTAACTTACAATTTAAATTTTAAAATTTTTTAATTTTAAAATTCATTCTCTCAATTTCAATTTGTTTTTTCCCAATTTCAAATGTTAAATTACCAATTTCAATTTTTATTTTCTCAATTACAATTTGAAAGTTCTCAATTTGAATTTGGTTTTCTCAATTTCAATTTGGTTTTCTCAATTTGAATTTGGAAGTTCCCAATTTCAATTTGGTTTTCTCAATTTGAACTTGGAAGTTCTCAATTTGAATTTTGTTTTCTCAATTTCAAATTGGTTTTCTCAATTTAAATTTGGGAGTTCCCAATTTGAACTTGGTTTTCTCAATTTGAACTTGGTTTTTTCAATTTCAATTTGGTTTTCTCAATTTGAGTTTGGAAGTTCCCAATTTCAATTTGGTTTTCTCAATTTCAAACTTCACTTTCCCAATTTCAATTTAGATAAAACTTAAATTTCTCAATTTCAATTTGGTTTTCTCAATTTGAATTTGGAAGTTCCCAATTTAAACTTGGAAGTTCTCAATTTAAATTTGGTTTTCTCAATTTAAATTTGGGAGTTCCCAATTTGAACTTGGTTTTCTCAATTTGAACTTGGTTTTCTCAATTTGAATTTGGAAGTTCCCAATTTAAACTTGGAAGTTCTCAATTTAAATTTGGTTTTCTCAATTATAATTTGGAAGTTCTCAATTTGAATTTGGTTGTCTCAATTTCAATTTGGTTTTCTCAATTTGAATTTGGAAGTTCCCAATTTCAACTTGGTTTTCTCAATTTCAATTTGGATTTCTCAATTATAATTTGGAAGTTCTCAATTTGAATTTGGTTTTCTCAATTTCAATTTGGTTTTCTCAATTTGAATTTGGAAGTTCCCAATTTCAATTTGGTTTTCTCAATTTGAACTTGGAAGTTCTCAATTTGAATTTGGTTTTATCAATTTCAATTTGGTTTTCTCAATTTCAATTTGGTTTTCTTAATTTGAATTTGGTTTTCTCAATTTCGATTTGGTTTTCTCAATTATAATTTGGAAGTTCTCAATTTGAATTTGGTTTTCTCAATTTGAATTTGGAAGTTCCCAATTTGAACTTGGAAGTTCTCAATTTGAATTTGGTTTTCTCAATTTAAATTTCAGAGTTCCCAATTTGAACTTGGTTTTCTCAATTTGAACTTGGTTTTTTCAATTTCAATTTGGTTTTCTCAATTATAATTTGGAAGTTCTCAATTTGAATTTGGTTTTCTCAATTTCAATTTGGTTTTCTCAATTTGAATTTGGAAGTTCTCAATTTGAATTTGGTTTTCTCAATTTCAATTTGGTTTTCTCAATTTGAACTTGGAAGTTCTCAATTACAATTTGGAAGTTCTCAATTTCAATTTGGTTTTCTCAATTTGAACTTGGAAGTTCTCAATTACAATTTGAAAGTTCTCAATTTCAATTTGGTTTTCTCAATTTGAACTTGGAAGTCCTCAATTTGAATTTTGTTTTCTCAATTTCAATTTGGTTTTCTCAATTTAAATTTGGGAGTTCCCAATTTGAACTTGGTTTTTTCAATTTGAACTTGGTTTTTTCAATTTCAATTTGGTTTTCTCAATTTGAATTTGGAAGTTCCCAATTTCAACTTGGTTTTCTCAATTTCAATTTGGTTTTCTCAATTATAATTTGAAAGTTCTCAATTTGAATTTGGTTTTCTCAATTTCAATTTGGTTTTCTCAATTTGAATTTGGAAGTTCCCAATTTCAATTTGGTTTTCTCAATTTGAACTTGGAAGTTCTCAATTTGAATTTTGTTTTCTCAATTTCAATTTGGTTTTCTCAATTTAAATTTGGGAGTTCCCAATTTGAACTTGGTTTTTTCAATTTGAACTTGGTTTTTTCAATTTCAATTTGGTTTTCTCAATTTGAATTTGGAAGTTCCCAATTTCAACTTGGTTTTCTCAATTTCAAACTTCACTTTCCCAATTTCAATTTAGATAAAACTTAAATTTCTCAATTTCAATTTGGTTTTCTCAATTTGAATTTGGAAGTTCCCAATTTCAACTTGGTTTTCTCAATTTCAATTTGGTTTTCTCAATTATAATTTGGAAGTTCTCAATTTGAATTTGGTTTTCTCAATTTCAATTTGGTTTTCTCAATTTAAATTTGGAAGTTCCCAATTTCAACTTGGTTTTCTCAATTTCAATTTGGTTTTCTCAATTATAATTTGGAAGTTCTCAATTTGAATTTGGTTTTCTCAATTTCAATTTGGTTTTCTCAATTTGAATTTGGAAGTTCCCAATTTCAACTTGGTTTTCTCAATTTCAATTTGGTTTTCTCAATTTGAACTTGGAAGTTCTCAATTTGAATTTGATTTTCTCAATTTAAATTTGGGAGTTCCCAATTTGAACTTGGTTTTCTCAATTTGAACTTGGTTTTCTCAATTTGAACTTGGTTTTCTCAATTTGAACTTGGTTTTTTCAATTTCAATTTGGTTTTCTCAATTTGAGTTTGGTTTTCTCAATTTAAAACTTCAGTTTCCCATTTTCATTTTGCAAGTTCTCAATTATAATTTGGAAGTTCTCAATTTAACCTTAAAATGGTGTACACCATTTTCAATTGAAATTGGTGGAAAAACAATTGAAATTGAAAAATCGCATTTGAAATTGAGAAATCGCATTTGAAATTGAGAAATCGTATTTGAAATTGGGAAAAACGCATTTGAAATTGGGATCCGCATTTGAAATTGAGAAATCGCATTTGTAATTGAGAAATCATTTATGATCGCATTTGAAATTGAGAAAACGCATTTGTAATTGGGAAAAACGCATTTGGAATTGAGAAAACATCCTCAAATGAAATTGGGAAAATGCAATTGTAATTTGGAGGAACGCATTTGAAATTAAGAAATCGCATTTGTAATTGAGAAAAACGCATTTGAAATTGAGAAAAACCCATTTGAAATTGGAAAAATTTTTATTAGCTACAAAACTATAAGTACATCTCATTTTTAATGGTCTTTATAACATTTTTTATAACATTTTTAACATTATAATATTACAACATTTTTATTATGTGATAATAAAAAAAAAAAAAGGACGGTACAGCTAGATTCCAACAGGAATATCCTCCATATTGATCGCCTTTTCATAGAAGGTGGTGGTGTGCTGCACAAATTTGGCACAATCCCCAGCTGTCACCACCTCTATGGCTTGGTCTATAATATTTTCCAAACGGACCAACATTTGTTGGCTAACACGAGGTGGTACTGGTGTTGGGAGCCCCATATTCACTTTAGCGTACTGCTTTATTTTGGACCACACACCTTCTATATGGTTGAACATGGGCGAGTACACGTAAAAGGTTTGCCCCAGTGTTCAAACACTTGTTCCAAAGTGGACTGACGTGGGAAATGCATTAGACGAGCTTTTAGTTATTTGTGATAATTTTATAATAAAGGTGTAGACAAAGTGCGTAAATATAATACGCATGTATGAAAACAGGTTATAACTTATTTTAGAATCAAACAAGTAAAAATGTTATAGTCGGTCAAGCCCGACCATTGAATACCCTACACCACTTAGCCCCTTAAATTATGCTACAATTATTTATCCATATATGCAATTCCATATGTTTCTTCGTGATATATAATTATATGGGAAGGCGTTCTAAAAATGGTCCAATCGGGTTCAAATTTGATCTAGCCAAATACGAAGCTAATTATATATGTATTCTTTACCAAATTTTGCCAAAATCTATTAATTCCGATTTTTTTCCACATAAAGGCTTCCATTATAATAGGATCTCATACGGGGAGGGGTTCTAAAAATGGTCTAATCCGGTTCTTTTTCAATAATGTTCCTCTTTGGCCAAAAATTTTCTTGTACCGAATTTCATCGAAATATTTAAAAAAAATGCGACCTGTAGCTTACTCCTCACAAATGGACAAACAGACGGTCGTGGTGGTCGGTATAATTGAAGGAGAATGTGTCATTAGCCGCTCATGAGTTACAAACATCCGCACAAACTTAATATACCCTTTGCCACAAATGGTGCAGAGTATAATTACCAATCAAAGGCAGTTTGCTTTAATTCTGATGCTTGCTTTTGAGAGACAAAATATTGCAAAGATATGATATAAAAATATATGTAAAACCGATTATTTATAAGGGACATTAAATAATCTGGGGCCGCCCCGCCGAAATGCTGCAGACTTGCGGAAGTTATTTGCATGTGTTCTTTTAAATTTTTAGTTAGAAAATAACTCTTTCACATTTATGTGAAAGTAAATCTTATATCAGAAAAATAAAAAAGCTAATTTCATTGCCCACTTCTCTGAAATAATCCTTAAAGAAACAAAATAAATAACAATACAACCATTTTGGCTTAGGCTAAATCTTCCTTCTGTGTTGAGCAAATATATATTCAAATGTTTTTTGAATATTTCTATATTATTATTATTATCTCAATACGCACTATGTTTCAGGTACGATCCATCCAAAGTTCTTAGCACAGCGACATCTATGAGTGAATGATGGTAGGTGAACCTTCTACCCTTCATCTACTTAACTTAAAAATTTGAGTAAATTCGGTTGATATTTGACTGTGGTTTGACATTTTACGTAGTCACTTTGTGTACTTCGGTTGAAAAACCAATATGGAACAAAGAGCGAATTTTAAATTCTGTTTTAAGCCGGGTAAAAGTGGTGCAGAAACGTACAAAACGCTAAAAATGTTTACAGGGATGAATATATGCCCCGTGCACAGGTTTCCTGTTGGTTTGACCGATTCCGTGACGATTGTGAGGACCTTGCAGGCGATGATCGAGGACTGATGCCAAAAGCCAGTCGCAATGAAGCATCAAGAAAATCAAGAAATTCTTCTGCGAAATTCATCGAAGAGGAAACTGGGATAGCGAAAAGCATAATCTATCGAATTTTGACCGAAGATTTGGGCAAACGGAAGGTCTGTGCGTGCTACGTGGCACACACTTTGACAGATGACCAAAAATATTAGAGTTCAGCATTGCAAACATGTTAAAAATGTCCCGAAGGAATCCGGCAAGTATGTTAGCCATAGTAACTGGTGATGAAACATGGTGTTTTAAAAGGAAATTGTTCAGAGTGAATTCGTCCCAGAAGGTCTTACGGTAAACGGTAAAGAGTAATATCGAATATTATCTGGGAGTTCTACGATTGTGGGTCAAAATTCGACGAGTTTGACCAGAATATCGAAAGCCAGGCAGTTGGTTTTTGTTGCACGACAATGCACCATCTCACAAAGCAATCATGGTACGTGAATGCTTGACCTAATAAGGTTTTATTGTTATCGATCACCTACCGTATGCACTTGATTTGACTCCGTGCGACTTCTGGCTAAATCCCAAACTGAAATTGACGATGAAAGGAAGTCGTTTCGACACCCCTCCGTTTATCAAAAAGATTTCGACCGCCATACTAAAGCCATTCCAAGCAATAAGTATAAAAAATGTTTCGAAATATTTGTTGAATGTTTCCAGCGCTATATTGAGGCAGAAGGAGACTATTTGAATAAACAAGAATCAAGAAAAAAATCAAATTAATAAACGCTTTATATTCATTTAGATCAGTCTCATTGTAACTGGGACAGACTGGGTAAATTATTAATGTAAATAAATGAAAGAAAAATCCATTAAAACAGAGAATTTAGGTGTAGCTGCTTTGGTTGTGTTCGGGCACACTGATTGTTTTTCAACTTTTACATTCTCTCAATGGTTATCTCCCATATTCGCGGTCTACTTTGTCCGTTAAATATTTATGATGTAAACGAAATATAATATAGGGATGGAGTGTCATGCTCTTAAATATATTGAGCCTACGAATTTTAGCTTGAAATTCCACTCCCTTAATTTTTAAATTCATGTATTTCTTTTTCTTTTTAATTTTGAACCCCAACACGAACCTGAAATTTTTATTATCCATAATCGCACTTTTCAGTCATTTTTTATATTGGATGTTGGGTATAAGCCTTTATTGCAGGTAAAAATTGTTGCAATTTAATACTATATTAACATTTAAAATATTCATCCTCAAATGCTTTAAAATCTTCATCGGTAAAAATGGACTCTCCTTTTTCGGGAATTGAAGATTTTTCAACATGTTGAACAATCTGAAATTAGATTCGAAAAAAATGTTATTGAACATCATAATATTCTTTGAGGCCGTGCTCATAACGTGCCTTCTCAATATTATTTAACTTAATTGTAATACCGGACAATTGCAGGAAGCGTTTTACATTTTCTTCTACTCGTTCGCTGTTATGATTATTTTTTTCCGAAGTCTTTGCATTTTTACTTTGCTCGTACGCATCTATAAGAAAGTTCTTTGAACCTTTTTCAAGTCTATTCCCTGCTACTTTTTTAGCTTTGTAAGGTTTTCTAACTAAGAGATGAGATATAAAGACTAAACACTATTTTAGATATTTTTTAAATACCTCTATTAAGCGGTTTTAGAGTTTCATTATCTTCTAATAGGTTTACACTTATTTTTAATAATTGTAGCGACATTATCTTATTAATTACAACGATAAAATTTCCACATAAAATGTTGAATTTTTAATCTTTTAATAACAATTTTAGAGCTCAAACATATACTCTGCATCGCATCATTGCGCCGCTCCAATGTATAAACATATACTTTGAATTCCATTGATGCAGCCGTCATGTTGAAAAAATAAAAATATATATTTTTGTGCGATGTCTTTATTACACCCACCACATTACTTATAAACTACAAAAGATACATTGACATATATACTCCTCGGGAAGCTATGGTACATCGATAATGACATAATTTTTCCTTAGGTGACCTCCAAAAATTAATAATATTCTTCTTCTACATTAATTTTTAAAAGAAAGGTAAGTTAGAGCTCACATATATTTTGCTACCATTACCATTGTAATATTTACATTCTATGCTCAAGCAGTAAAGGTTCAGCCATTAACCTTGCAGCGCATGGTTGAGGTAAAATAAGCAATGATGCAATTAACCAATGTAGAATTTTAAAAATTACTAATTATTTATATTGAATTATGCCAAGTTTTGTGCAACTAAGTTGGGACAGACTTTCGTTGTTTCAGTCGATAACTGATTATAAAACCTCGACAAAAACGAACCTATTTTGAGAATATTTGATTTTTTTTATCCTTCTTAGGCATGTTTATATAAAAAGTTAATTCGGTAGTGTACTATTTGCGTTATTATAGAATGGCATCATCGCCAAGAGTAATGTACATATTCTGCGTGAGCATTACATCTATAAATTTTCCCACCTTATGGATTGTGCCAATACATTGAAATTATTATTTTAATGATTTTTGGGCATTTGATATGGTCAATGAATGCGCGTCGACGTTAAGTCAAATGGTTAAGTACAATATTTTGCATCTTTTCATTAAACGAAAACTGAAAACGAAGAATGCTACACAATGAATCCGAGTGAATTTAACGAAAAGTGTACGCCACCATTTTCTTTTGTATATATCGTATAAATGAATCGTTTGTAACGCCGTCAATCTGAAGTGTTTTCTCCGACATAATTATGAATTGTTCTAAAAATATTTAATAAAGTATTACAATAAACATTGTAAAACAGTCAATCAAGTTGTAATAAGAATCTGCGCAAACCCGTTATTACATAATTAAAAGAATATATTTCTGTTTCAACGTAAATTTGTTGCTTAATGTTCTACAGTGGTAGTCTCTTTAAATCTATTGCTTGGTTCGTGGTTTGGTAAAGAAGATTTTAAAGAATACGTTGCAGCATGTGTTTTTGTAAATTTTGGATTTACAAAACAGTGAAAAATCTACACAATCTTGTGGAGCAATATAATTGTTTTATGGCAATTTTTTATATCCTAGAATTTTGCGATACAGAATTCCTTAATAAATAATCACGCATTCGTGTATAAGAAAGAAACCTACACAAGCGTAAAATACTTTATATACACTTGGAAGAAAGGCCAAATCACCAAGCATAATTTAATTAATAAACGGAAATTGATAGCGTTAAAAGTGAACGTGGTTGATTGTAGTGTAAATTTTATATAAATATAGCATAATTATTAATTGAAGTAAAACAAAAAAATAAATGTATTTTGTGGTTAATTGTGCCATTAATATGTGTTAAAAATTAGATAAATAGAGGATTAAAAGGATTTTTTGGTTGATCATTCAGTACTCCACACCACGAAGCTCTGTACAATAAATAATCAGAATGATGCTCCTCTCTCCCTTATGTAAGTTTTGAATTTCAAATACATACCGTATGTGTATTATAATGAACTACAAGTTACCTAACCTGTCCGATACACAGGTTTGCGTAGATACATATATGTACGGAAAGCATGCACATGTGAAATCGATAAATATACACAATGCTTGTGCATGTATATTAATTATTTATTTATTTATAGTTATCATTTATTATTATGTATATACATATACGCTGTGCAAATTTTTATGTTGTGCATTCTTCTCTAAACGTTTGTATATATTTTCTTAGTCGTTTATGTTAGCAACAAGTTTTATTATTATTATTGTTGCATTCATATTGATTTTCGTTATTGTTCACTTTTTACTCGCTCGCATATCTGGTTTTACTGGTTTTCTTTTGTTATCCAAATTTTCAAATTATTCCATATTCTCATTTGTAGTTATATAGTGGTTGATTCTAAGAAAGAGAGACACTTCACAAATTTCTAATAAAATTTTTCGTAATTTTCGTAAATTGTGCTTGTATGTATTTGTAATTTTAACAATTAGAATAAGTATATGGATAAACATTTATGGTATTATTCATTGATGTGATGAAGAATATTATGTGTAAACAAGAAAAAAAATTGCTTTATGTTAGGCCATCCGCTACGGGTATCACAATGGGCCTACCTACTGGCCTAAGTGAAGCGCTTTCTATAAGCGCACACCCGCCCAACCTAACCTAGGCCATCCGATAACATTACACTATGCGCTTTAACATAGGTGATAGGGGTCTACGGACTTTTTCAAGAAAAGCAAAGGATTACGTTAAAGAATATATAGATATGATTAGTATGGTTTGGGACATAGATGAATATGCAAGGATTTTTCCCTTTAGACTACCAGAAATATATATGACATGTAATTAATTGTAAACTTTCTCTCTTATTTTTCGTTTAGGTATAAAACGCATTCACCCGAACAATTCGTAGAATACAGTTGCAACCCATTAAGGATAGCTGATTAGAAATAAGAAAGTCTTCTGGATCTGAATCCTTGCCAATAAGAAATTGCTGATCGGCAGTATGGCAACAAGTGATGATGAGCCTATGCATCTATATGAAGTATTTCAAAATTGTTTTAATAAAATAGCGAATAAGCAGACTAGTGGCGGTGGCGGCGTAGGAGGCGGACCAGGAGATCGTAATGGTGGCTATCAATCCCCTTATATGGGACTCGGTGGCATGGAGAACGGCATGTATACCAGTGATGATTTTAGTCATATGCATGATGCGACATCTGTAGGAGGAGGAGGAGGAGTTCGCTTCACAGGTACTGGAGCACCGGTGGATCAATACTTTGATACTGGTATCGGCAATGGGGGTGGGGGTAGTGGTCCTGGTGGCTGGTATGGGTCTACCGTTAGTGGTTCTGGAAGTTATGGTAATCAAAACTCTTATCAAAATAATGGGCCCATGAGTCACCAATTGGCTGGTGTGCAACATGAGAGTGACATGCACCATATGGGCACAAGCGCGACAATGGGCTTACAAATGGAACCGAGTGGCCATGTAAGTATGCATAGTCCCGCTACTACATCACTGCCGCCTATGAGTTCTTTTCGTGCGGGTAACGGGAATAATATTCAGCCTATGGTAGGGGGAGGTACATCAACCCATTCACCAGCTTTGTATAACTCACCTCAGTCGCTTAATACTCCACACAGTTCAGGGGCGCAACTTCCTCTTAACACCCATCACGCTCCTCAGCACAGTCCTGTTGTACAAAATGATGCGTTCACCGCAACAGTGGGTGCTGTAGGAGTACCTGGTGTGGGAGTACAAAGCATGGGTGCAAAAACAACTGCTACATCAGCTATAGTGGTCAATGCGCCTGGAATAAACGGTCCGAACTCTGTTATGCGTCAACACATGTATATTGCAGCCAATGCAGATCATTCGTTAAACAATTTCAGCTCTAATCCATCGACGCCCGTCAACTCCCCGCCACCACTAACACAAAGCGGTTTGTTACCTCAGTCCATGTTGGTGGAAAAAGGTGTTGCAGGAGGCTCTGGACAAGTTTCTAGTTGGGGTCATTCAGTTTTAAATGGTTCAGGGCCTGGCAACAATAGTGGCAACGCTATGGCTAGTGCATCGGGCAGTGGCTATGCGCCAGAAATTGTATCCACTGGTCTTCATTCAATGGCGTCGGTATTTCAAGGAGCTCGTATGGAAGAACGTTTAGACGATGCACTTAACGTTTTGCGGAGCCACTGTGAACCTGAATTACTTGGAGGCGTTAGTGCAGCCCTCTCCGCTATGGATAACATAGATGGACTGTCTTCATTTGTGCCAAATTCGCCATCCAATCACGCTATGGTAGCAGCATCAAGTAGTAGTACTCCATCAGTATTGACGGCTTCACATGATGTGAATTCGTCTGCTTCGGGCCACCCCTCTGTTTCAAATGTAACGGGCGTAGGTGGTAGTGGTGGCATTCAAGCACAAGTCAAAATGGAGCGCGCATCTATGACAACGGCTACCAGTGCAACAAGTAAGGGCACAAAAAAACGTAAAGAAAACACCTCCCTAAATAACATCGCATCGGCCAATGTAGGTCCATCAACGTCAAACCTAAACAGTTTGGTGGAAGCTACCGATTCAAAACCAAGCAGCTCAATGGAAGCGAATCAAACACATGCACAAGCTCCGCCAACCGCTAAGGGCACAAAACGTTCACGTCGTTACTGTTCTTCAGCAGACGATGATGACGACGCCGAGCCTGCAGTCAAGGCCTTACGCGAAAAGGAGCGTCGACAAGCAAACAATGCCCGCGAACGAATACGAATTCGGGATATAAACGAAGCTCTTAAAGAATTAGGACGAATGTGTATGACTCATCTAAAGTCAGATAAGCCACAGACAAAACTAGGTATTTTAAACATGGCTGTAGAGGTTATTATGACCCTGGAGCAACAGGTTAGAGAACGTAATCTAAATCCAAAGGCAGCCTGCTTAAAGCGCCGGGAGGAGGAAAAGGCGGAAGATGGCCCCAAATTGGCCGCGCAACACCACATGCTACCACAAGCTCCACCCATTGTTTATGGACAACCACCTCCACCAGCTTTAACGCAAACTCCAACGCAAAGCGGCGGAGGACCATCTCTAGGGAGCCAGCCATCAGGAGTGCAACTACCTTCGCACCTTCAGAGCCACAACCCAAGTGCCCATTCACAATAGCAGGCAGCAACCAGCACAAGTGAACCGCCACCACCAACGTGTCATAATTTGCCAACAGATATAGCCGCCCAACAAAGTAGACACCAGGCCATCGCAACCGATTTGGTCGAGCAACAATTGTTTACAAATTTAAGCCTATTTCGTCGACGTCATCCTGCTCATACACAGTCCGAGGCGTTGGCTCCAACACTATCCCATCTGCCACCACATGCTCATCACCATCATCATCCTCATCATATGTTCCATCATCATTCTCCATCACAACAGCACCAGCTATAGGTTAAGAATCAGCACTATTCTGGTAGTGTCTCTCTTTTTTCTCACCATTAAAGAGATTCATTGCCAAGATGAAATTGTACATAGATTTTAAATGCCGGCGTAAGCTTAAAATAGTTGTAATTATTTTCGTATTTGTACTTTGTTAAATGTTTTAATTTTTTTATATATTACTACTTAACGTCCCCTTGATGAAGTTCGGACACTTTCACTTTCCTTCTACTTCAGCCAAATACAAATGTTTGTGATTCGTTCTGGTCTTATCATGAATGTCCGTTTGTCTGCATGACACCGTTACAAATGCAGGAATACTTGATTTCATCTTTAGTGCGGAGTTCTGTGGTAATATTGTCTGGTGGACCGTAGGGTTAAGCTGATCTGTACAGACTGCCCAGGCTGGATCGGATTTGATTGCCTCCCCTCCAATATGAATTATTATGGCAAAAACTTACGATTCTCTACACTTTTTAATAAAACAAAAAGTGGTGGATACCATTTACTACTTAGCCTAACTTACTTATGTTTTAATTGTGGACCGTATCGGATCATTCTTAGAACCTCTCCATGAAGTTTTTTCACAATGGCTCGCGTTTAGTGAAAGTACTTAACAAATTACACCGGTCAACTTAAATACAAAGTGCCTAGAATTTTAAAAGTGATCTTAGCTATATAGCTATGTCTAAAATGCAATTGGTTCTTCTCTATCAACATATACATATGTACATGAAAATGTCACACAACCATCCTATGTACTCACCATATAAGTACATACAACACACAATTTCTAACACCCGAAGAACCAAAACAGCTGCTAACCTGTGCTTTAAGATATAGAGTGCTGTACAAGCAGTCTAAGTCCTATTTGACTCAAGTCGTGCATGGCTCTAGTTGATCGAACGTCATATTACATATAACATTTCGATTGTTTATGCTTGAGAATATTGTTGTGACGATTTGGTAAAAAAACTGATTGTGACCGATTGTGTCATTGAAGAAGCGTTATTTCATATACTTGGCTTAATTTGTAAACATCATATCAGCCCAAGATCGACAATTTACTTTATTTTGCCTTGGTGCTTTTTTCGGTTTTTTACAATCCCCATTATTAACGTTAGTGACCTCTGGTAGCTTCAAATCATCCCATTAATTATATGCTAAGAAAAAACCTTTCAATAATCTCGGTCATGCATTGACCGAGAAATTAAGGAAAGCATGATAAAAAGAAAGAAATTAAAAAGTATATGTATTTATAAAAATATTGATTGAACGTATTGTATGTGCTTTACTGCGAGTATAGGAAGGAAGGTTATTATCTAATGCGTTGCATTATCGAAGAACACGTATCTGTACATAAAAAAATGTGCTTACACACAAAACAGAACAAATAATAATACACACCCTACAACTTTTAACGATACTAGCTTTGAAATGCAGATTAGATCATGTGTTACAAATAATGGGAAAGAACCAAAGGACAGAACAAAAAATTGTGTGTGTCTGTTAATCAATTTCGTCCATTTCATTACTTGCATGTACGCATCAATATTACGTCAAAATGCGAAGTTCTAATATCATGCACATGCCCAAAGCATATTACGATTTTGATGCTAATCAATAATATATTTATAACGCAATGATAAAATTAGTAAACCATCTTGATCAATTTGAAGGGTATAATAGTTATTAATAATTGTTAGTGTTGAACCCATATACATGTTTTCATATGTATTTACATGTTAATGTTATAACAAAAAAAGTGAAAATGTTATAGTCGGTCCAGCCCGACCAATTAATACCTTACACCACAAATTATGCTATAATTAGTTGGGTTGAACAAGTTGACGTGAGTCATTGTCATATAAAAATCACTTCGTATCATATCCTTTTATGGAATGGGGGTTTAAAAATGCTTCGATCGACTTCAAATTTGCCACAGCCAATTAATTATTTTTCACCATTTTTTTTAAATAGTAATTATTCATAGGATGTTATATAGTGGTGTAAAAATGGTCCAAGCAACCTGTACTTTGCGCACATGTTGCCATGGATAGATAGTCAGACAAGGTTAAATGGACGCAGAAAGTGTTTTTGATCGATTGGTTTAGAAGTTACAAATATCCGCACAAACTTTGCCACAAGTGCGGTGCAAGGTATAACAAATTAGGAGGCCATGGCTACATTAAAAATTAATTTGTAAAAATAAGCCTAGATTCACATTCAGGACAGGTATAATTTTTTTACACAATGGTTATTTATTGACTAGGATAATGCAAAATGTTTAATAACCAAAAACAAAGTGAGTACTTCACAAACTTCAGACGCTACACCATTACGTTTAGCGAAATATCAGTAAAAAAATTTGATGCAAATGTTACTTATAAGATGAAAATATTCACGACCATCTGAAGCGCGTCCTATAAGTAGGTGCCGGCCAAATACGGAAAGAGTTACTAATTGGTTGTATGTGGCTGACAGGTAGATTTTTGTCGAGTGTGGGCTGACTACAAAATTTCAGTTCAATATCTAAAAATTACGGCCGTGTACGTTCCTACAGCTTTCATTATAATAGGACCTTATATGGGGAGGGGTTCCGTAAATGGTCCGTTTCGGTCCATATTCAATAGGGTCCCCTTTTGCGCCAATATACGTCCTTGTACCAAATTTCATTGAAATATCTTAAAAATTGCGACGCGACCTGTAGCTTGCGCACAAATTTATATGGACAGATAGACGGACATCTAAGTCAGACGAACGGTTAAATCGATTCAGATTTTGATTTTGAATCGATCGGTTTACTTGAAGGTGGGTGTGACTTTCGTCGTTTAGGAATTACAAACAAACGCACAAACTTAATATACCCTCTTACCACCAACAAAATTTGGCTCAGGTTAAATCTTAAGTACCCTCTACCTCCACATACATATGATGGGCGTGGCATGTACCTGATTACGCCCTCTAGTTTATGTATAGTTTTATGTATACAACTGACAAGTTAAATTCTGCGATAAGTAAGATTTTTTGTAAATTGTGGAAGCGCCTATTATTAGACTACGCCCATTTTTGGCAAATCTATGGTTGCCCTAATTATAATGCACACATTTCAACTTTATAAGTCAATTTTTGTGACTTTCAATGATTTTTTTCGATTGTGGTCGTAGCTCAACCAATTTACAAAATTTAAATAGCGATTTGCGTACAATAAATAGAAAGGCTTGTACAAAATTTCCAGCAACAGACGGTTGCTGTTTTTGATGCTTTGTTGGGTCTTCGAGGCTTCCTCCAGAGTTTTGCAAATGGAACCACAACCTTAGTAAACCCTCATCCTTAAGGCGGAGGGCATAATAAGTAGCAAAGCTGTACATTAAACGTATACGAAATTTAGGATACAAAACATCTTATCCCCCCAAATAATGTTAAAGAGTGTGAGTGAGTTCAAACCGTTGCGTTTACCTGAATGGCGTATAGGTTTCAATTTAAGATGGTAATGTATCTGTGTAAAGAACCTTTTTCGTAGCACTCAACATGTCGAGTTTCATGCTAACAAAAGAGTGCTTGCGGGAAATCCTACTGCTCTACTTTACTAAAGAATTCGAAGATTGCTTCATGAAGACTCATGTCAGATGCTAGATGAACTTGCAGAATCATTAGGAGTTGATCACAAAACAATGTCGAAGTGTTAGGAATGATGAAAAGACAAGGTCATTGGGTGCAGCACAAGTTGAAGTCGAGAGACGGCAAACGGCATGTAAGTCAAATGTTGCCAGAATGATGGGTAAAACGAAGTGCCCAGCGAAGGCCAATTCTTTCAGCAAGATATATTTTACGTTTTTTTTTAACAACGCATTAATGTTCGAACCACCAAAAATATATTGATAGAGTCAAGGTGGTTAATTTTAAAGAAACAAGTGACGGAATGACGGATGACATGACATTCACAAGTCTGATAAAGAACAATTGACAGTTCTAAATATGAACTCGATGGAACTATTTTTCCGTATGACGATAATAAAAAGTGAATTTGAGATGACTTGTCGCGTTTTTCTCGTGACTCTTTCGTATATTTGAGCTATGTCCTCTGCGATCTTTCCAATTTAAACTTCACACCGTGCGTTTATTACAAAAATTGTTGCAAATAATTTATATGATGCAATGAAAGTGAAGTATAATCGAGAGAGCCGCGGGTATTCTGAGAATTGTGCACTTTTTCATATTAAAATTGTTTTTTTTTAATCTGAAAGTGGTGCAGCTAAAGAAGCGTTGTAATTGAAGAAATGGCGGCCATTCTGACACTGGACTTTAAATGAATCAATTTGTAATTGTAAGAAAAAAGAGGTAGCTATAGAAACGCGATAATAGAGTGATCTGCATAAATATGTCATCCAGTGCTAAATTTAAATATAGTTTTTTTAAATTAATAATTATATATATATATATATATATATGTATATATAAGTAGATTAATTTAATTATTTGGCTCACCCTCTGTATTATTTGTTAACCGTAAAGCTTCATTGCACTAATGGACAAACCTTATAATGAAACAATATTTCTTATTTTTACATACACGTTAGAATAATGCATATTCTTCTCCCCCCTTCCTTCCTTCCGAAAACCTATTCCTAACTATTGCGGTTTTCTTCAGTATTTTTTCCATCAGCTTCGTCTATTTTATGACTTATGCGTTAATGTTTTACACGGAAGAAAAAAGGGCATAAGAACATTACGTAAAAGTAGTTGTAAGTATAAAAATACCATACAGATATATCCATACATATGTGCGTACAAATGTATATTTGTATTTCTTCAATACAAACATATTAAGAGTATAAGCTGGTTTTGTGTATATGTATTTATTATTAATGACAAATTGCTATAATTATTTAATGAAATTTTAATGTTAATTCGCTGAGTGCATACAAAGATACATACAAACACACACAAACATTTTTATTATAAAAATTTTTTGGTGAACTCTGTATCCAAATTACCCGGAAATTATAATTCAAGAGACTCCGAATAAAAATATATCCAAAATTCATCCATTGTTTCAATTAGCACTTGTCCAGCAGTGCGTGAGCAATGGCCCTTTCAATGGAACCACCTTTTTATTTTGCAAGGTATGTTTCTGAGGCAGGAACGACCCCAAAGCCATGATATGCAAACTCATAAAGCATAGAAACAGTGTGGTTGATCTAATTGTGTCTGATCCTGCACCTTTCCATATGTAGTTGAAACGTTCGAAAAAAGGGAGATGTAGAGCTTAGACTTAGTACAAATTTTCTTGAGTTCCGAGTGCAGGCTCTTATTTAAAAGTTACAACACAAACACCAGTTACGCCTATAATTGAAAAATGTTCGTCACAAAAAGTGACTAAGAGCTTAATTTCATAAATTTTTCGTTCACAGGTCCTAAAAATGGGTAGAATCTGGTAGTAGATATGCCCAGAATTTTGGAAACAAATCTTTTGGTGCAGAATTCAGTCTTGATATAAAATACAACAAGCACTAATAATCGTTAATATATAGACTAGCCGATGATATAGCAATCGCACCTCTAATGCAGGTTAAATAAGTTAAATAGCGTAAAACTGGAACCGGAGCCTGCGCAATAGTTTAGCGTCGTCAGTGTTGATCTTTCGCAAAATTTCAATAATTAAACTACTTCTTAATAGGAATTATACAGCCAAAAATATATTAGAGGATTACATATATGTAATAATAACAAGTAAAAAAGCTATATAGCTATGGCTTCAGCCACATGTAGTCTTAAATACCCACCATCGACGCATATTTTATAGGTATTACTGAAAATTTACTTAAAAACGGGACTTTTTGAGTTTTTGTGGAAGAGTGAGTGATTACCATAGAACATGGTTTGATCGATTCAGCATTCGATATATATATTTTTGGGTTTTCCGACGTCTCATTTTAGGCGTTTTGGCAAAGTCATGTACGTATGATGGTGGGTATAAAAAATTGAATATTTTAATCTCGTAAGATTTGTAAGATTTTCGCAAAATATGATTTTTTTTGTGGATATTCCACATTTAAAGTTTGCACAATGTCCACCAAGATGTCATTAATCTGTATTTGTTTCCTCATTTGCTCCTGAATAGTGTTTTCAGTTCGCGTCAGTTTGAATGGCTGAATGGATTGGATGAGACGACGATAAGCTTTTGCGCGATTTTGCTTGCGAACAATATTTTCAAGGTTGTGATGTTTTTGCAAGATGCCTTCTTCAGTTTCGCCTAATATTTTCTTACCCTCGCTAGCTTGCTTCTCAATTTCAGAATGTAATCTTTGAATGTCTTTATATATTTGTTCATACTGCCTCTTACTATCACTTAATTGTTGACCTGAGAGCAGATGAACTTCTGCTTGAATTTGGTTTAATTTACTTCGTAAAGCGGCGGTTTTATATTCTGTCGTCTGATGCTTAATTTTATGTGGCTGTGATTCAATGTTACGCTTTGTGGTAACAACAGCGAAAATCTGTTCACGATGCATTACACAACGATCGAAATCCTGAAGTAGTTTTTCTTGGGCTCGTTTTAGCTGCTGGTAACGAATTTGCATACGATGAATCTCAATGCGCATAGATCCCAGTTCGCTGTTTAAAGTGCTTTCGGCTTTGCGCCATCTTAGCGTCTCCTCAATGAGCTTATATTTTGTCTCCCATGACAAGCATTCTCGGTGCTTGTCTAACACCATATCTTTATGATGTTCAATATCGATTTGTAATTCATTAATTATCTCTTCCAAACGCAAAACATTTAATTCGTTAACCTTTAAGCATATATCGTGAATTTGTCCATTTACGTGTTATAATTACTTACTTTAAGTTTTTCCAGTAAATCATCATGTTCGTGCTGACAATCGTTCTCTTCGATTTCATGTTGCTGTCGCCTTTTAAACATTTTAGCATTCAATAGACCTAATTTCGTCAGTTGTATGTGAATATCACGGCTGAGTTCCCGTGAAATATTTTCGGCCTGTTCGAGGTCCTGGTCGACTTTTAAGGACTTTTGTTTGATAATGGATAATTCTAAAACATCAAAGAATTTAAATAAATCCTTTATTATATGCATCATCACAGTGGTATATTGGTTTTTTGCAAACGTTTATAACACCCAGAAGGAGGCATGTCACACTTCTAAAAAATATTAATAGCCGAGTCGATTTAGCCCTTCTGTCTGTGTGGATTTCTCTCCAGCACTTTCACGGTTGCAAAATTTGAGATATTGAGCTGAAAATTGGAATGCACAATTTTTATACCTAAATGGTATTATGAAAGGGCAAAATCGACCCAAAGACACACCTACAATGCTAATAAAAAATATAAAGCAGCAGTCTAACGGCCACAAAATTTGACATATTAATCTGAAATAATTGTTATATATGTAAATCGGACAAATAATCCAACTGCAAGAAATGCAATATAGTTTTTTTGAGTTTTCCATTATTATTATAGGACATACTAAAATCAAATCGTTTTAGGCACGCCCAATTTTATTAAGTTTGTTTTAAGGGTTCCTTTAGACACATCAAGGTGACGACCCAGTGTAGATTTGAAATTGGATCAAATGTTCTTCCTTTACGTCGGAAACTAATTTGTGAAAATGAGCATAATTGGTTATCGTAGGCTAATATAGTCTTTTCTTTAGCTTTCTCACTGGCTTTTAAATTAAAAAAGCTGAAAATTGTTGGACATGCGAACAATTTCTTAAAGAAAGCGTATTTTAATTTATGTTAGAATTTCTTACTTGTTACAGACAGCAGCTACCAATTCTTATACATGGAAACTAAATGAAAAAAAATTTATATATTCTATGGTTAAAGAGAAAAATAAACCAAACCGAACTTTTAGCTATAAATGCTTTCATACAACACTAATATTCAAATGTTTTATCAAGAGGAAGGCTGGAGAACGCGTTAACGAATTTTAATCAAATTTTACACATATCAGGGTTAACCATCACATGCTACTCCACTTGTGGATTAATTGTATATATTGAATTTTATGATCTATCATTCTAATACCAGTGTAATACACAAAAAACAACTTGTGGATTAAGTTTTGCGAATAATTGTGAGTCCTAAACGACTAATAATTTTAACTCTTCTCCCACGTGATTATGTGTTTACGTGAATTTGATATAGGTTAGGACAGTCAATTATCGTAATATTGGCTTTGCCAAATTTGAACCTCATCGAACCATTTTTGGTACCCATTTCCATATAAAGCCTTCTTTCTAAAACGATTCAATGTATTAAAAAAAAATTGCAATTTGCGATTTGGAACATTCCATGTTCTTAGCCCAAAATTTGTTATAAATTGTAAATTTTCATTGGATCAGACAACTATAACCTTATAACGACTTTTCGCGAAATCAATTTTATATTACTTTTCTTGAGCAAAGTAAAACACTTAAATTTTCTAAAAAAATGTCCTACAAGTGCATACATCGTGCGATTTTAGACTCTATAGATAGAACTGAATACAAGTAAGAAAACTAAATTTGTCTTAGGCCAAATCTTTAACACCCTCCACCTCCACAACGGTGGGCGTGGCAAATATATATATATATATATATATATGACGCCCTCTAATAGTGTATGTCTTACGTATCAGCATGCAAGTCCACTGTTACGTTGAATATGGTTTTATGTAAATTGTGGGCGTGTCTATTATCCGACCCCGCCCATTTTTGGCATGTCAGTCAATGGGATAACTATGTATACGCGTATTAAATTTCAATTTCATAGGTCATCTTTTGTGGCAGATATATAGATTTATGTCGATTGTGGGCGTGTCAGTTACTCGACCACGCCCATTTTTGTAAATCACATAGATGGGATAACTATGTATACGCGTACCAGATTTCAAGTTCATAAGTCAACTTTCGTGGCAGATATAAAGATTTTTATTAATTGTGGGCGTGTCTGTAATCCGAATACGCCCATTTTTGGCATATTATGAAGCTTATATTTATAGATGTACGAACCAAGCATTTCAAGTTTATAGCTCATTATTTGTTGCAGATAAATAGATTTTTGTTGATTGCGGGCGTGGCTCTCGACCAATTTGGCCCATTTTAAATAGCGATCTGCGTCCAAAAACTAAAAGTGCCTGTATAAAATTTCAGCTCAATATCTCAAAATTTACACCCGTGAGAATGCCTACAGCAGACAGACACACGGACACACGGACATACATGTCTAAATGGAGTCAGTTTTTGACGCTGATTAAGAATATATATACTTTGTAGGGTCTCTGACGCCTCCTTCTGGGTCTTGCAAACGGAAGAAAAAACTTAGTATACCCTCATCACTGCGGTGGAGGGTATAATAAAACACCCGTTTTTGCGCAGGCTCCAGTGCCGAGATTTTAGCTCTGCGCTTCGCAACTTCGAACGTTGTTTATTAAATGGTACAATTTGAACTTTTTAAAAACACCTAAAAGTTTTTTGCTTTAATTTAAAACCCCCCTAAACATAAGGATGGCATGAATTGTAAAACTAAGTAATAGAGATATAACAATTATCTTACGTTTTCGCGTAACCTGTATTTGATTTAATTGATTGTTGCGCTTTTGGGTCAAGTTAACGAAATGATTTTGTAACATTATCCAGAATTCTTGACTTTCACGCGTCTGCTGCTCTACGGTCTGCATGGATTTCTCCATTTGTTGAATCTGTTACATAAATGAACAGACGGGTAATACTATAGAACGCTTAACGTATTCTCACCTTTATATTAATGGGACTATCGTCGTAATTGCCATTTGTGTGTTGCAGGTCATCGTACTGTTTCATTAACCTGTCCATTCGTGTCATTTTAATGTCGATTTGAACTTCCATTTGTTTAAGTTCATTATTTACGTCGTCGGCCTGCGACTCTAAGGTGTAAAGCTTCTTTTTAAGTTCTTCGTTTTCTTGATTTTGTCTAAAATTGTTGCCCTTGTAACGCTCAATATCCAAAAGAGTAGCAGCCAATAGGTTTTGAGACTGAGCTAGTGACAACTCCATATTTCTTCGGGCATCCTTCACATTGTGTATCAGTTTCATGCGATACACACTCGCCTTATCCGTAATAAGTTGATCCTGAGCCAACTTCAGGATGCTCTCTTCCAATTCATACTTTTTGCTATTCCATTTGTCGACCACTATTTGTAAGCGGCGCATTTTGGATTCTATTTGGGTACCTTCACGTTTGGCTTCACTCAAATCTTGTTCCGTTTTATCCATTATATCTGGTATCTCTTTAAGTTTACTTTGTAGCTCGATTAAAGCGTCAGATTGTTGTTTACCTGTAATTTAGCTAGAAACATTTATACAAGGGATCCAACATATTTTACAGTTCACATACAATCCCTTCGTAACACGACTAAATCGTCAATTAATCGTGTCTTGAAAGTGTCCAATTTCTCATACAAGATCTCTTCTCTCTTAATTTGCTTTCTTATTGCTTGAATTCCAGCTGAATGTAATTTGATCGATTCTTTGGCTTGGCTAAAAATTAAATGCATACTCAAATATATATATACAAGCTCATAATTGCTAATAACCAAAAGCAATGTACGTCCAATATATAATTCAGGCCCGCCATTTGCTGTATACAATTGTATACTTACTTTGAGGAAATATTTACATCATTCAGAAGACGATCCCTAAGTGAAATGGCTACTATAACTTCAGACCAAGCTTGCGACAAGTTTTTATGTTCGTTTTCGAGAACTTCCAAATCAGCATTTGCTGCACTGACGCTCATTTTTAAAACATCGTTAATTTGCTCCATGTCATTAATTTCATTCTGAACCATTTTTAATTCCTGTTCACTTTTCTTCACTTCCATATCTAAGTGATAGAAGAGGAGGTCGGATTTACTTTTCTCTATGGAAAGTAATTTCTGTAATTGAGCGTCGCGGCTAACGACGCGTTTGGCATTCTTTAATTCATTTTGGGTATCGTCAGCCCATTTTCTTATATTGTTTTCTAGTTCCTGCACGTGTTCTAACTCTACTATTCGTTTATTATAGAGTGCTTTTTGAACTTTGGTCAATTCCGCCTTTTCCTCAAATTCTGATTTTAACTGACATACCTTTTCCTCCTCTTGGTGCCGGTGGGTAACATTTTCTTCTATTTGTTGAGTAAAATCTTCAAGCTGCTCATTTTGACGTCGAATCTCTTGCTGCATATCGAACAAGGTGGCTCCAAGCTCTTCACGTTGGTGTTCTTTTTGTTTAATGTTATATTTTACGTCATCAATTTCCGACATTAGCAGAGCTTTAGTACGCAATAGATAGGCCTTTAGCGATTCTTGAAAACGTTTCAATAATGGATGTTCGGGAGGTAGGAGTGCCAATGGTATTTCCTCCGGTTCGCTGGGAATCGGAGCTTTGGCCATGTTTAGAAATTCGCATTCGTATGCCTCTGCTGTGTCTGGCGGAAACTCGCTTGAAACATTTATATCTTCCTGGCATACTTCCAAGTCATCGCAAGTATCGATGTTGTACTTAAGATTGTCCTCCGAAGCAAACTCATCCATTTTATATTTTAATTGTGATCTTCCTTTATGAAATCAATAAACGTTATATTCTCAAGCAGAAAATTTTTCTTTTGAATAAATAATCATGGCAACTAAAAATTGTTGTCTCATAAGAAGAGTATACACAGACACGTTGTTTACAATGCTTCAATAACTTTAGTAACACCAGGTAACTTATTTTACAGTCATGGAAAGGAAACCTTTTGGTTTAATTTAAGTATTTAGAGCAGTCGTCTTAGAAACGACCATGTATTCGCATGAGGTTGAGGGTATACTCACTTTGTCAAAATGTTTACAACATCCGGAACTAGACGCTAGAGCACCCACAAAGAATATATATTCTTAATCATCGTCAAATTCGTAGTAGCTTTAGCCATGTTTGTCCGTTCGTCTATGTTAAACATTGTCCCGGTCGCAAAAATGGACACTTTGCCAGAATTGTTGGAAGTTCTTGCACGCATGTTGGTATTGATATTGGATAAAATTGGTTGATGGACACGTATACAGTTAAATTAAACCAAGTAAAGAAGGGTCAGTGAGCAAAACTAATGCCCTGATAAGGGGTATGATTTAATTTTGTTTAAACGACTTATTATGGATGTTAGTACGTTTTAGAGGTTTATTTAAAATATTTGATGCAGGTAATACTATATATAGATTTGTAATTTAGAATGAGCATTCCAGAATCAACTTGTGAAAACGTTTATTTGCATTGTTACGAGATTGTTCATAAACCTGTGAACTGTGTCTCTGTGTCTCTAAGATACGCACATTTTGGGCACCAGAAATGTTACATTTATTCATATAAATTTAATTTAATTATTGCTTTACTATTTGTAGCGATAATATAGTGACATCGTTCCATTTAGAAGAGGTTAATGATGATGAGTATCCTAGATTTGGCATACGCTTAATATAGCTCTTTTTACTTGTTTTTCTTATCATTCACAGAAAGAGGACGTCACTGAAAAAAACAAATATTAACAAGTAAGAAAGCTAAATTTGACACTTAGGCGAAATACAAACAATGGACGTGGCAGCTACATGATTACGCTTTTTAATAGTGTAAGTATTACATATCAGCTTGTAAGTAGAGTCTTACGTTGAATACGGTTTTATATAAATTGTGGACGTGTCTGTTTTCTGACCACGCCCATTTTTGGCATATGTGATTGATGAATGGAGTAATTGTAAATATACGTAAAAAATTCCAACTTCATAGCTCAATTTTTGTGGCAAATTAATAAATTTTTGTCGATTGTGGGCGTGGCGCTTGACCGATTTTACTCAATTTAAATAGCGATCTGCGTGCATAAATTAGAAGTATCTGTACAAAATTTCAGCTTAATATCTCTCGATCGTGAGAGTGTCAACAACAGATGGACGCACGGACACACGAATATACATGTCTAGATCGACTCAGTTTAAGATGCTGATCAAGAATGTATATATATTTTGGAGGATCTCTGACGCCTCCTTCTACGTGTTGCAAATGGAATAACAAATTTAGTACACCTTCCATCTTATGTGGACGGTATAAAAATTTTCATATAATAAATTGAACACAAAGGGAAGGGAAAAAAAACAATTGCTGATAGTGTCAAACTTCGTGAAAAGCTTTATTGAATTTTACATTGATCTTAAATAGAGAAGAAGAGAGAAGGGAGGTAACATTAATATTAGTGGATATGGCCAATGTTACACATCAAGTGCTAAGAGAAGTTAAAAGAATCTCGGAGACGAAGGTATGTACGCATGTGACAACGAAAATGGTTACAAACATTGTGCTAATATGATAATATGTAAAGTAAAACATTCTGCGTGCGTGCGTCCGTGTATGCAGGGTTATTCCCTGTGGGGTGAGATATGCGACATACTAAGATAATACATATGAAAGTATGTATGAAAAAATTCGTTGTTCTAATGCACCCTTATCTTTATTTGTGTTTTGCTGTATACACACAGTCGCTGTTGCGTCTCGTGATTACATCCAGAAATCTTCTACGCATGCATTGGTAAGTAGGCCATGTCGTCAGCAACTTACGTAGGCACACATAAACATGACTGCTTATCGATCGATTGAAACCACGTTCCCTACCACTTCTTCAAATCTCTAAAGCAAAGCTTTCAGTTGTTGATAATCTTTCAAAGTTGACGTTTCGTATTTTGTATTTGTCATCTAAACACGTGACTGATATTCGTGACAAGTGTTATTGTGCTGCGTATGCAATAATAAAACATAAGTATTAACGTTTTCCGCAGGACATTGCGACGATCTTTGTACTTGTGCATTCCTCTAAAAATGAATGTGTTTAACGGCACTGCAGCTAATATGTGAAGCTTGCATATGAACCTACCTATGCAGATACACATGTGCATGCCTATAAAATATGCGTTCTGTAGAAAAAGTGAAAATCCGTCGCATCGTCTAGCTACCCACATATACACCTCTACAAGTAACACAAGTCATGATTTAGTTAGCTTAGGGGAGTATTAGTCACTGTTATACAAAAGTCATTTCGTGGAAGATCATGATAGGACGGGAGGTTGCAAAAATGCTCCAATCCCATCCAAAATTAGAACATATACATATAATACGTAAATCGAATCTTCGAATTTTTATTATTATAGAAAAGTGTGAAAAGCGAGACACAAGTAAAAACTGAATTCGGCTTGGACCAAATCTTAAATACTCTTCACTAAAAAGTTTAAAAAGCGATAATTATAAAACGTTTTATAGTCCATAAGAGCGTGGTCACTCTACTAAATTTCAGAACATTGACTGCAATTGTTGAGGAGTAGCACGATATTTATACCGTCCACAGAAGATAAAGATGGTATACTAAGTTTGCCATTCCCTTTACAACACTCAAAAGGAGGCGTCTGATACGCTACAAAGTATATATATTCTTGATTAGCATCAAAAACTAATTTCATCAAGACATGTATATCCGTGTGTCCGTCTGTCATTGGCATTCTCACAGTCGTAAATTTTAAGATATTGAGCTGAAGTTTTGTACAGACACTTTTAGTTTCTGCTGGCATACCGCTACTTAAAATGGGCAAAATCGATCTAGATCCACGCTCGCAATCGACAAAATTCTATTTACTTGCCACAAAAATTAACTACGACCTTTAAACTTGGTATGTATATTTACAATTATCTCATCCTTCGATGTGCCAAAAGTAGGTGTATACACACCCGTCTACAATTTACAAAAACCATGCTCAGCGTAAAACTCGACTTGCAAGCTGAGACGTAATACTTGCACTATTAGGGGGCGGAATCATACCTGCCGCGCTCACCGTTTGTATGTAGATGTGGTGTATATTTAAAATTTGGTCTAAGCCAAATTTAGTTCTTTTACTTGTTATACCCTCCACGTCAGTAATGAGGGTGTACTAAGTTTGTTCTTCCGTTTGCAACACCCAGAAGGAGGAGGCGTCAGAGACCCTACAAAGTATATATATTCTTAATCAGCGTCAAAAACTGACTCGATTTAGACATGTATGTCCGTGTGTCCGTGTGTCTGTCTGCTGTAGGCATTCTCACGGGCGTAAATTTTGAGATATTGAGCTGAAATTTTATACAGGCACTTTTAGTTTTTGGACGCAGATCGCTATTAAAAATGGGCCATTTATCTGCCACAAAAATTGAGCTATAAACTTGAAATTTGGTACGTACATTTATAAATATGAACTTAATTGATATGCCAAAAATAGGCATATTCGGATTACAGACGCGGCCACAATTAATAAAAATCTTTATATCCGCCACAAAAGTTGACCTGTGAACTTGAAATTTAGTGTATTTAATAAAGGATCCCATCCATCGATGTACCAAAAGTGGGCATGGTCGGATAACATACACGCCCACAATTTACAAAAAATCATATACAACGTAAAAGTAGACTTGCATGCTGAATACATACACTCTTAGAGGTGTGGTGGTGGAGGGTATTTAAGATTTGGTCAAAGCCAAATTTAGTTTTTTTACTTGTTTTAAACTTATTTATTGTATAAAAGCAACATCACGTGCTTTTCTTGAAGTTACATATTTGTTTTGTTTATTGTATTATTGTATTTACACATTAAGAAAAGGCACATATACTTTTTTTAATATATCCCTTAAATGCCTGGTCACATTTTTATTATTCATGTACCGTTAGAATGAATAAATAAAATACTATCTCGTTTTTCTTTGGAATCAAAATATATAGTCGAGCTCAGCACGTTGAACTTTTTAAAATTTGTGGGCCATTCCGTAGCTTAGGGCTTAGGGCGTCATTGTGCGCGTTTGCTTGGGCCGATTTTACCTATTTGCAAATACAAACTACAAATATCAAACTCAAGTCGTCGAAAAATTATTTCAATTCGTTATCTCAATGGTTGTGGTCGTGAAAGTGCCAGAGCAAAAAACAGAAATTCATACAGAAGTGCTGAATCGACTTAAATTACGATGTTGGGCAAGAATATATACCCTTTGGGGGGTGTGCCAGCCCCCTTCTAGTTGTTATAAACAATAGCATGAAGCCAATAATACTCCATATCATTATGATGGTGGGTATAATTAAATTTAACTTTACGCCAAATTTGAATATCAACCACCGATGCACCAAAGCCTCCTAAAAATCTCAAAAAGAGCTCATTTTCAAATAGTTGGACTTTGGACGTTTTTATATACACCATAACCTTGGAGTGGCGAATGTAAAAACATCTTATGCGAAAATCATTCCACTTCAGTAGGCTAGGGTTTGGTCTTTAAACTGTTTAGGCTCTGGGATGTACGTTCAAATATATCTGATGAACAGAGTAAAAAAGTTGTTTAGTAGTGTTTTGTAATTATACCCTGCACCACCCTGTGGAGAAGGGTATATTAAGTTTGTGCGGATGTTTGTAATTCCTAAACGGCAAATGCCACACCCATCTTCAATTATACCGATCGATTCAGAATCAAAATCTGAATCCATTTAACCATATCCGTCTGTCCTCGTGTTTGTCCATCTAAATTAGTGCGCAAGCCACAGGTCGCATTTTTTGAGATATTTTGATAAAATTTGTTACAAGCACATGTATTGGCCCAAAGAGGAACCCTATTGAAAATGGACCGGATTGGACCATTTTTAGAACCCCTCTCCATATGATATCCTATTATTTTTTGAGATATTTCGATGAAATTTGATACGCAGAAAAGCATTGACTCAAAAATAAACCGTTTTGAAAATGGCCCGGATAATTTTTTTTTTTGATATCATAAACAAAAAATAAAAAAAAATTCTGACTTATGTATCATTTTGAAATTTTTGAAAATTCAAGTAGGTATAGAAAAATAAAATTTTTCATTTATCAAAGGAAAAAATTAAATTGAATATTATATCAAGTGGTGTAGGGTATTTGACGGCCGGGCTTGACCGACTATAATATTTTCACTTGTTTTAACTCGCTTGTTACGTTAGACTGTACCCCTTTTATGGTTATTTTTTTAACCGTAAAAGTTGACAATGATTCTACGGACGAAAGTACCCCAAGCAAAGCCGCATATGTTAGTTATGTTATATTATATTATGTTATATTATATAAAAATGCAATGCAATGCAATGCACAGACGCACAGACTTTTTTAAATCAATTCTGGTTTTTTACGTACATCTTTAAATACATACATGTACCTTATGAGGTCTCTGAACTCGTATTCTAAATGTTGCAAACACAATGCGAAACTTATATTATATTCGTCTATAATATGGAGGGTAGAGAAACTAAAAGGTAAGCAAGCGGCTTTTGGATTAATGAAATTTACAGTTACAGCTTGGAAAAAATCCTGAAGAATCAGCTCCAAAGCAACTGAATTTAAATACTGTCAACAATCAAAACAATAGCATGCTACTTGATTTCATAGCTGGATGCTTGGGAGGTGCGTATTGTCAATGTTAACAAAAACAAATAAGAAAACTAAATTTGGCTTAGTTCAAATCTAAAATACCTTACACATCTGCATTCAAACAGTAGGCGCGGTATTACTATTATAATTATGGTTTTTTAAACTGTGGGCGTATTCGCTATCTAATCACGCCCATTTTTGGCACAACGACGGATGGGCTATTTATTAATATGTGTATCAAATTTCCACTTCATAGCACAATTTTTGTGGATAAATAAATTTTGTTGATTGTGGCGTGGCTCTTTACCGATTTTGTCCAATTTAAAAACAAAATAAAACTAGAAGTGTACGGACAGATGGACATATCTTGATCGACTCAGTTTTCCATGCTGATCAAAAATATATATACTTAGTGGAGTCTCTGATGCCTCCGTCTGGAAATGTAATAACAAACTTATGTGGAGGGTATAAATATGCAATATATCTGCGTAGCATGTAGCATGCAGACAACTATACAAGTATATGGTTTGGTGTTGTGTTAAATGCAGGCATTGCTGGAGTAATTGTTAGTCATCCATTGGACACTGTTAAAGTTCATTTACAAACACAAAACCCTAAGAATCCTAAGTATCACGGCACATGGCATTGTTTACGAACAATAGTGGCCCAAGAAAACGTGCGTGGATTATATAAGGGTATAACTAGCCCTTTGACAGGTCTGTCGTTTGTGAATGCTATAGTATTTGGGATATACGGTAACGTTCAGCGTATGACAGCTGATCCGAACGCATTGTCTTCACATGCTATAGCTGGAGGCGTAGCCGGTTTTTTTCAAAGTATTGTTTGTGCACCTATGGAGCTGGCAAAGACTCGAATACAATTACAAGCAAACAATCCATCGGGAATGAAATTCAGAGGACCTCTACATTGTATTCTACATATCTGGAAGACTGAAGGATTACGCGGTACTTTTAAGGGTTTAATTGTCACGGCCGCTCGTGATGTTCCCGGTAAGATCATGCAACAGCGTTAAAGTCATGTTAAAAAGTCTAGGCGTAGGACCGGTATCCGTAGAATTCGAGTTCATCGTTCCAATTTTTAGTTCTTCCTAGATCTAAAAATTGATTTTATATAAAACCGTTATGTATTATCCGCTTTGGAAAATAGCGCATCCTGATCTTTTTATGAAAAATGTAGATCTTCTTGAATGTTCGAATTATCCCAACTAAACCGGGGTTTACGTTCATGGACAAAATGTTAAATTTTTATATAAAAGTTTTACAAAAAACAAGATAGAAAAGTTCGGTTAAGACCGAAGCTTAAATACCCTCCACCTTTTATAACCCTCTAAAAAATAACTTCCTATTGCATTAAATTATTCAGGTCATTTTTAAACAACAAATAGTGTTTTTTGTTTTAATTATAGGCGTTTGCATTATTCAATCACGCCCATTTTTGGCAGTGTTGGACAACGATACCACTTATATATATACCAAATTACAACTTGATAGGCATAGTATTGTACGATATATAATTTTTTAAAGATATAATTTTTTCGAGGTATGTTGAGATTTTTGTTTATTGAGGGCGTGTTTCTCAACCGATTTTGCCCAATTTCAATACGGAACAGCGAAATTGAACTAACAATACGTATGCAAAGTTTCAATTTGATATCTCAAAAATTACGACCGTGAGAGTGCCAACAACAGACGGACACATGTACACACGGACGGACATGTCTCAAACGATTTCTCTTTTCATGCTGATTAAGAATATATATGATTTGTGGGGTCTCCGAGGCTTCCTTCGATGTGATGTAAATAGATGATCAAAAAGAATATACCCTCCTCCCTAAGGTGGAGGGTATAAAAAAACAATTACTTTGTATTTTTAACCCAGTAATTTTGATACGGGTTTTTGTGGGCACGTCTGTTATCCGATCATGCACATTTTTGGCACATCTATGTGATTGCGAGTAATTATAAATAAGTATCTCAAATTTCAACTTCAATGAAATAAAAAACTCATGAAGGGGGAGGATAACGAAGTAGAGCTGTTATATGAGATCTGTGCTCTATTATAATAAAACACTCCAGCACTAGACACACAAAATTGTATAACGGATAACGATTTTATAAAGGATTCTTTTTCGAAGAATTCTAAAATAAACGGAGAATTATACGGATAATACGGAAATTATACGGACCCGAGCCAGAACTTATATTTGGTTTAGGCCAACTTGGACTTAGGTTACCCGCTACATGTATACGTATGTCATAGGCGTACGCAATCTTAAATTTACTAATAAAGTAAGTGTTACATGTTACGTCGTTGGACAAAATATGCTCCAAAGAGGGTTTTTTGTAAAGTGTGGCTGTGTCTGTAATTTTCAGGAAATTGATGGAAAGAGAAAATATAAACGTATATAAAAAATTTCAACTTCGTAACTCAATTTTTGTGGTTAAGAGTCATTTTTGCTAATTGTAGGAGCGGCTTGCCACCGACCTTACTACGATAAACTTTCTCTCGTAAACTAAGAATGTCTGCAGAAAGTTTAGTCTAATATCTCAATTTTTGCGACATTTCAGCTCCTTTAGCAGTTGTAAACGGAATGACAATCTTATGTTGAGGCTATAGAAATGTACATCAGTATATTTATTGCAAGTTTCATTGTAGGTTTTGCAGCTTACTTTAGCAGTTATGAATATATGATGAGTCTTCCCTCAAAAACGAATTCCGCCTATGCACTTTTTGCCGGAGGATTTGCTGGCATCTGCTCGTGGATTGTCTGTTATCCTGTAGATGTCATAAAAACCTGCATTCAAGCTGACGATCCTGCTAAACCACTTTTCAAAGGTTACATGGATGTTATACAAAAAGGCTTCCGCGGAGAAGGTGTGAAATTTTTCTTTCGTGGCATTCTCTCAACTATGCTCCGCTCCTTTCCAATGAATGCTGCCACATTCTTTGTTGTAAGTAATTTCATGGATTATTTCCAAAAAGACGTTGTTAGTTCTGTCACATACACAAGAGATAGCCAATCTTTAATTGGCTTGGAGATAAATGTATACCACCATCCTGAACCACCACAACAACAAATACATTGGAACAACAAAGAATGGTTCTCCCTATCGCCTCGATATATATCAACCTTTGGCACTTTCAGTGAAGCTGTATGTCAAACAGAAGCTTTTCAACTTGCCATTAAGTCTTTTCCTTACGAAGACGAAGAAGAGTGTTACTCAATGAAACACGAACGAATCTTTTCCGATATTTAATTATTTATATTTATTATTGATCATTATACATCTGAACATTAAGAACTTTATACCTTCAAAAAAGCCTAAATTTTGATGAACAAGGTAACTTTCACCATAACGATACCACGACATCCCAAACTCATCATATTTATACAAAGCGGTCTTCAACTTATTTCATGCCTTTTCACTTTCTTTCAACATTTATAACTATTATGCTTGGAATATTACCTAGGAGCGCGCGAAGAGAATAAGACACCTACGAATATGGAAGAAGCGGAACTCATTGTATTTGTAATTAATCTGTTCACATTGAAAAGAGAGAAAATTAAATGTTACGAAGAGGCGACAAGGATGATTGTTTGGTTCTAATACACATAACAGTTACCTTTACGTTACGCTATGTCATATCATGCATTAATAAAAAATCTACATAGTAATAATTATATGTTAATTTAATTTAATTTAACTTAATTTTATACTTAGTGATAATATAATAAAAAAAAAGTTTTTAAAAAAAATTTTAAGGGCCCAAACATATTGCATTTTGTACATATGTAATACCCTGCCACGTAAATAAAGAGTACATACCTTTGTTGGCAATGAATACATGATCATTTCTTTTACAAGAGCAATATTTCCGCCTGGTATGCACTGGATAACCCAATTTCTGCGACCGAAACAGTGAACATAGATGATGGATGGACACACATAACAAAATGGGTCCAAAATAGATACTTCTATAGATACTTCTATGGTATGTGATGCTTCTCTCTGGGTGTTAGAGACGTTTTGACAAAGTGAGTATACCCTCCAGCTTTATGAGTAAATTGGGCGTCGGCTTGGGCGTAGCATGTACACAATTGCTCTTTATTATAACAACAATTACAATATACATTAAATTTTTCCTCAAAGATTTATGCAAACTGTGGGCGTACCTTTAACCGTCCCCGCGTATTTTTGGATCATTAATGGATGGTCACGTTAAAAATACATTTCGATTTTAAGAATGCTAACAACAGACGCACAGGTACAGGGACGGACATGGCTAGATCGACTCAGATTTTGTATTTTTGAACAGGAATAAATATACTTTGTAGGATGTCTGATGTGTCTTTCTGGGTGTTCCCCCATCTTCTGTAGAGAATATAAAAAACATCGCGCTTCTATGTCTACTATATGGAAGCACGTTTTTTTCGAATGGGGAAAGAAAACAAACAAAAAAAAGCTCACTGTATGGAAAATTCTAATTATGTATTTAATATGTATTTACTTTTTTGCACGTTCTCAAGAATGTTTAAGATTAAAATCAATCAATGCGTAAAATTAGCCACACTTTCACCGTGTACATGAAAGAGATCGTCTTAATTCAAAATAACTTAGTGTTGTTTATAATAGTTTATAGTGTTAGGTAAGTATTGTATATATGTATGACATCAAATACTTAAAAACACTTACAATAATAATAATTTCTCTCTTACTCTATACAGTTTAGCACAGAGCACTCTACATTTCTTTTTTTTGGAGCAAAATATAAACGACTGTATCAATCATAATTTACGCTTAGTTACGGACAATTGAATTCGCAGTGGTGTTGTGATATGATGTTTTGGAAATGACACACAAAACGGTGAAAGAAATGTCAAAAACTCACAATAGCGAAGCCAAACGTATATTAATGATAATTGAAAAAGAAATGCTTTACGCACGCACAAGTACAAAGAGAAATAATTTAATGCATATACATAAATGTTAATTGCCATATTAAAAGAAAAATTGGAAAAAAATGCTAGCCTTTTAGTAATCGCCGCCCAGAATCTCATTAAAAGAAATGTCACCGTCGTCATCATCGTCCCCGTAATCTGCAAATCCACCTAAGGCATATAAATCACCATCTGCATTCGGGGGCACAAAGGCGCCATTGAATAGTCCCTCTAAACGTTCTTCAGCACCCATTGTAGTGGCTAAGCCATAAATTAAACGCATCACAACAAGTCGAACGAAATTCGCTGTTGTTGTCTCCTTCCTTGCATCGACCTTCAGCGTTAAGTCTCTCTTTATATTGGATTGTTTTAACCCGGCTGCACTTTGATCACCATTTTCTGCAGTCTCAATACTTGAACTATTTACAAACACGACCAATATTCCCAGCATCAAAATGGCACCTCTGGAGACGGCAGGGTTCCGACGCATAATGCCAATTAACCACCAAAATCCCGTTGAAGTTGTACGCAACGATTCAATGATGCGCGATTTAATAATTGTAATACAAAATGCAAAATGAATTGATAAAATATAACGCGAATGTGCTGCGATTGTGATCACTGAGCATGTGCGACTTGACTAACGCAGTTTTAGCCAAGTAACCTGTTTTAGTTGGCAAGAGCTGCAATAGCTATGTTCTCAAAGAAAACGAGGTATGAGGCGTTGTTTTTAAAAGTTTTACAAGTCCGCTGTTTCGTGCAGTTGCTTAAACCAATCAATGGTAAGACAAGCGTTAATCAATATTGCTGATGGTTCTAATACTATAAATATGCTCAATTTCAATATGAAACTGCACCATTTCCAACTGCAATGTAGAAATCGTCAAGTGAAATTCAGGCATTCCATGAGAAATTGTAACTTGAAGTTTAGAAATCAGGGTGAATCAATTCTATGCAGTTTTGTTACGATATACAGGTTGTGCTCAAATCACGTGACGAATTAGCACTGCAAATATTGAAGCCTGCTGAATGAAGTTAAATATAAAATAATACACTTAAGTTTCTATTGATGTTGATTGAGATCAACTGAAAGTCTATAAAAATCATCCTCTATATGGCGAAGTTTATGTAGCCCCTGGAAAAAACGCTAATATATAAAGAAGTAGCTGCCCGCTCACTTATAAAGAAAAGCAGAAATGGGGTTGAATCATCTCGTTTTTTATGAGAGATATTCAAGGATGTGTTTATTAAATCAAACGTTTACGGAATCCAACGACCCCTTAAAAACACTCTGTTTTTAAGTTTTAATGAAAAAAAATCATAATCCTGGCCATTGTTATCTAAAAATTATTTGCTAACGTCAAATATTTGAAGATGTCCTCGCTTCAAATCTTCTATTTATTTTTTAGTACTTGCTATGGGTCTTGCGCTACATGGCTTCAAAAAACATGTTTTTCGAGAAAAACCAAATTTTAAGCGGCTGTAGCGCTATAGGATAGAGAAAAAGTACAACCAGATCTGAAATTAACGTACCAAAATTAGTTAAAAGTGTTGCCAAAAATTTTTAAAAAGTGTCAAATTTGTAACAAAGTGTTGTTATTTAATCATTATACCTTCCACATAAGATGGGGCTATACTAAGTTTGTCATTCCATTTACAATACTAAAAAGTAGGCGTCAGAAACCCTACAAAGTATATATATTCTTTATCAGCATCAAAAATCAACACATATATGTCCGTCTGTCCGTCTACGTGTTTGGCACTCTCACGATTGTAAATTTTGAGATATGTAGTTGAAATTTTGCACAGACACTTCTACTTTTATTTTGTTTTTAAATTGGGCAAAATCGGTCAAGAGACACGCCTACAATCGACAAAAATCTATTTATCTGCCACAAAACTTGAGCTTTGTAGTTGAAATATTTTACACATATTTATAATTACCCCATCCATTGATGTATCAAAAATGAGCATGGTCGTGTATAACAGGCACGCCCACAATTTACACAAAAACCGTACTCAACTCAAAACTGTACTGGCAAGCTAATACGAAATAAATTCAAATTTGTTGGAATGAACATATTAAAAAATTAGTCCACTCCGTTGTGCTAAAAATAGGCGGGTTCGGTAAACGGAAAAGCCCACAATTTACCAAAAACCTTTCTTGGTGCACAATTCGACCCTTGATGTGAATTGAGGCACACACTTTAGTAGTCGTGAAAACAGGACACAATTACTTGCGTGTTAAACCACATTTCACGTGTAAATATGGAGGGTATCCAAAATATAGCCTTTTTATACCCTCCACCTTAGGGAAGAGGGTACATTCATTTTGATCATCCATTTACAACACATCGAAGGAAGCCTCGGAGACCCCACAAATCATATATATTCTTAATCAGCATGAAAAGAGATATCGTTTGAGATATGTCCGTCCGTGTGTCCATGTGTCCATCTGTTGTTGGCACTCTCACGGTCGTATTTTGAGATATCAAATTGAAACTTTGCATACGTATTCTAAGTTCAATTTCGCTGTTCCGTATTGAAATTGGGTAAAATCGCTTAAGAGACACGCCCACAATAAACAAAAATCTCAACATACCTCGAAAAAATTGTACCTTTAAAAAATTATATATCGCACAATACTATGCCTATCAAGTTGAAATTTTTGTATAAATATAAGTGGTACCGTTATCCAAGACTGTGCCAAAAATTGGCGTGATTGAAAAACGCAAACGCCTATAATTTAAAAAAAAGCATATACATAAATATGGCAATAGAAACTTATTTTTTAGATGATTATAAAAGGTGGAGGGTATTTAAGCTTCGGTCTTAACCGAACATCTCTATCTTGTTACTTATTTTACTTGTTTATCTTTTGGTTAGTCCCTTTCACCAAGAAGCGCGCAACTCACATAACAATTCAGAAGAAATACATGTGTGGGAATTTGTT
Source organism: Ornithomya chloropus (assembly GCA_963971445.1). Taxonomy (NCBI): domain Eukaryota; kingdom Metazoa; phylum Arthropoda; class Insecta; order Diptera; family Hippoboscidae; genus Ornithomya; species Ornithomya chloropus. Next base: position 24,597,505 of record OZ020530.1, on the reverse strand, counting down.
TTCGTATTAGATGCATATTGTGCATGCATTGTTGTCTCGTGTGCGAACTTTTATATTCACCTGCTCATTAGCCATACATGTCAAGACTTTAATTTCTTTATATTAGAAATCGGGTTCACCTTTATAATAGAACATGCAGGAATAACTTTCAACTGATATATATGGTGCAAGAGCAATAGAAGTGTAAAATTATACGTATGCAAGTGCATAGTAAAATGAACATTTTATTGAAACAATAGAATAATAGAACGTTCACCATTCCTCTCATTAAATGTATCTACAATACATAGAGCACTTGTACTACTTATCTAATCGTACTACGATGGTCTCTTGCGGACCAATTGTAAAATCGCTGAAATATATTTTGTTCGCCGCGGTGTTATTCAACATTATAATGCCGCTGTAATAAATTGACGATATGTCCAACGTAACCTGCCTTTTGCTGAAATTAGAAATGGATATGAACGAGTTCCGGCGTGGATAAAAACGTTCAATCACTAATATGTCATTATAACTGTGACGAATAATTGTATTTGGCAGGATTGTCTCCGCTTTGCAAATGGCGTTTTTGTACAAGGAGGGAGAGCGTTCACGTAGATCTACCATGGGTGCAACATATTCAAAATTTCGACAAGAGGAGGCGAGAGACTTTGGTAGCCACGGCAGAGTTTTTGAATTTGTGAATTGTTGCGTAATTTTTGTTGGCCACTGCATACCAGGCAGATGATGCAAGTGTTTAGTTTCATTATGCTCGCTTAGTATATCGTGAGATGTTTGTAAAGCGATTTCATCGCCGTAGAAAATGCTCGGCGTTCCTGGCAACATCAATTGCATAATAGTAGCCGCCAAAGTCACATTACCCCCATCAGGATGTCGTGTGAGACGTGGTCGATTAACACCGCCGAGAGACCAATGAATCCATATTTTTGAGTTGCTGGGACCAAGTGAAGAAGAAAGGGCGTCAGTCAAACGTTCCTCTAGTCGATGTGTATTTTGAAGAACATCTAAATATACGTCCACTAAATCGACAAGTTCAAGCGCGACTTTCTGTTGTGACTCCTGTAATAGAGCGAATACTTCTTCTGCTAATATGATGACTTTGTCCAAACCCAAAGTATTCTTCCACTCCACCAAATGTGATGGTAGATTCTCAAGATCATCGAAGTACTCCAAACCTTTTACATAAAAGCCATCAACTCCATTACGTATCCAGTAATTTATAGCCATATTAATAACACCCTCTGTAAATTTTGACGGTTGACTATTAGCGTACACAGTTGTATAAGTTCCATTTGCACTCCCAGTACTACCTAATTTTTTCATGAAAGGATGAAGCGGTAAATCCAATATAAGCGAAATATTGCGGGCGTGCAGCGTTTTGCTTAATTGGTGAACGTCATACACATCACCCAAAACTTCAGCTACTTTCATCAATGACGTTACGTTTTCAAAATCGTCCGGGTAATGTGGCGAGGTAAATATTGAATTTAGACGGACCGCTGATATGCCCAACGCAACTAAATAGTCAATACGATGTCCTAAGCCACGCAAGTCGCCAATGCCATCATTATCAGAATCGTGGAAGCTAGCCGGAAAGATCTCATAAAATATGCTGCCACGATACCAGGTAGTTCTATGTATTATAATACAATTAAAGAATCTGTAAGTTTAGGTATGAAAGACGCCATTAGCATGCACCCACACTTACTTAGGGTTGCAGATTTTTGGCAACGTAACTATCATTGCCACCACTACAGCACACATTGCCAACAAACTGGACATAAAAAAGAAAAACGTACATTTACGTATCAGGGGCCAGTTCCACGATACGAATGAGGGTAAATTTTTTCCTGTTGGAAGACTGCCGTTAAGAGTGTGACCATTAGAATTCTATAAAGGAAAAACCATTAAATTTGAAATAACTTTAAGGAATTGGGGAAAGGCTAAAGTACAAAAAAACTATAGGAAATTCAATACAAAACAAAATTAAACTAATGTAAGTAATGTATTTCGAGCAAAAGTTCTCAAGATCTAAGCTTGTGGACACAGATTTTGCTTGTGTGCTTCAACCGATTGATCCCAATTTTAATACCATATTTCGAACAAGATATACACACTTCTAGTATTCTATATACTTTCTTTAAGTGTCGGATTGATACTTCAACAACAGATATGACTAAATCAATTCAGAATTCAATCGAGAATGTGCAAAATAATTTGTATGGCCTTTGATGCTTTTTTTCTGAGTGCCACAAAAGTCTTGCTAAAAACTGACTCCGATCTCAAAGTGGTGGGTATAAAAATGATCATAGGTTAAGGCTAGATTTCGGTTGATGGTGAAACTCACTTCATCCGTTTTATTGTGATTTTGTAGGTGCTTATACGTGTGTTTGTTGAAGAGGGTGGACGACGAGTTCTCAGGTACATTCATACCAAAACCATAACTACTACCTGATGATGAACTGGATTCAGCTTTGGCTTCTTCATTATGTTTGTTGGTTGGGTTATGGCCGTCATTGCCCATACACGGCATTAGCGGATGAATGAAAGTCAACGGCGTGGTGCAATTAGTATTTAATGAAAGCAATGGCCGAATGGAATCCTCCTCTTCTGGTATAAAAGTAGATACGGACGGCGAGTCTGCTAGACATGGTGATAATTCTACGTCCATTATTGAGGTATCGACACCAACATTTATTTTATTCATTATTATCAATTTATTTATTTCACACTACTCTCATCTTATATAAAACATTTCGTCTTTAATTGCTTTGAAAAAAAATATTGCACCTGCGTCAAGCACAGCTTCCATTACAAATATAAAAAGTACCAAAAACGAGAAATTTACACTTTTATACCTTTAGCATTTAAGCGTCTGGAATACCTTATATTTAAGCAATGAACGATTGAAATGAGAAAGATCGTCTATGAGAAAGAGTTCTAAAAATGCTACAAGGCTGTATAAATTTAGTAAAGGACAGACACCAACCATTACGGTAAATCAAAACAAAATAAAAAAGCTATATGACTTAGGCCTAATATTAGCTACCCACTACACTTCTGCACCAAATATAGTTTTTTGTAAGTTATAGATCCGTTATGTAACCCGGGTCATATTTAGTATCTCGATGGAAAGGGCTAATTATGAATATTCATTTTATATTTTTATATCGATTGTTTCTGTTCTGACCGATTTCTACCAATTTAAATAGGAATGTACCCGCCAAAACTAGAAATGTTTGTACAAACATTTCATCTCAAAATACTTCAAAACTCATGATCGACTGAGTTCTTAAATTAAAAACTTGGACTCAACGTTTGCGATCGTGGGCGTTTCAAGGAGAGCACTCGGACATATAGTGATAATTTTTACATCCTGCACCATTCATCGATTCTGGGACCAAAGTGGGAAAATGGATCTCTTGACAGAACGCAACTAATTGAATTTGATTTAAAAAACTAAAAGTCACCAAGTGCCACGGCCCGGATACACGCATATATCAAATGGCACTCTCCGAGAATGTTAAGAATTGGACGGAGACGCGGACAAAAATTTCGCAATATACATTATGATACATTTTTCGTTCGTATATCAGCGAATGGAGGAAGGCCACTTAAAAAACCTCAATTACGTCGAATTAAGCCTCCACAGCAAGAGGAGGCGATAAACAAAATCCTCATGTATCTTTTGCAATTGTAGCGCACCAATATGCAGTTATTTCTTTGAATAATTACGTATTAGGATTCATACAGATTTTAAAATTCGGTTTTCTGAATTGTTCGATTGAAATTCAATTGCTTGCAGGATCGAATGCGGCCTTTACTGCTACTTTATTTTATTACAATTGTATTGTTGTATTATTGTATTATTATGTATGTATTATTATTAATTTTCACAACGCGTATATTCACAAAAAGTCATGATTAAGTGAACTGCTGTGACAGATCTATATTGTTACAAATACATGAAGCGACTGAAAAAATATCTATACGAATAATACAGATGTGTTTAAATGCCAGCACCAATAGCATGGGAACCTTCTTGCATATGCGCAATGCGTAAAGCACACAATGACTTATTTGGCATTTATTCAGAAATGTACGCACATGAACACATCAAATTTTTGTTTTCCGATGCATCACATGTTCCATGGTGGATTATATATGTATGCATAAGTGTCTAAACAAACTGACGATGACTCCAACTCCCATCTCACAGAGTACTTTCATTGAATAGGATTTCTCATATGCCGGCAAATTAAAGAATACGTTGTACTTTCGATGAAGCACATTAGTCATGCAGACTTAGTATAAATTTCGCAACATGAAAGTGGTGCAGTTCCGTTTATGGCTCTTTTTAAAAATATTACAAAAAGGTAATGAAGGAATGTGCTGAATAACTTTCCAGCTGCATCACACAACACCATTATGCAAAGCAAAGCTAACACCCCACTTTTTCGTAACGTAACGTAACTTTTAACGTAATCCTAAATATCCATGCTTAGTAATGGAGAACCTTGTCAGTTCAGAAATGTAAGTATATACGAAAGGTTGATTGATTGCATTGTTTTATTTTTCAGCTAACCTCGGCAAGCTATTGCAAGCGTTGGCGCATTCAGTCAAGACTTTGCCACTTTTCTTTCCACAATAAATTTTAAGCCGATTCTCGTACGAAAGAGGGCTGAGCACCAAAAAATACTGTTGTAATAGTGTTCGCACGGGAGAGCCCTTCTTTGCAGAGAAAGAGAAGGAAAGAGAGAGAGAGAGAGAGAGAGAGAGATGGTAATATGAGAATGTAAAGTCCATTTAAACCCCCAAATATAATTGGAAAATGAAACTCATTGCCTTTATTTATCTTAGAGCAACATTGAAGTACCTCAATCTGCTTATTTAACATGATATAATTTTTATACCCACCGACGTAATGTATGAGCGTATTTAACACATCACTGTGTCAAAACGTTTGCAACACCCAGATGTCGGTGACTCTACAAGGTATATTTATCAGCCATATCTGTCTGTGTGGACATCTTTCTCTTACTTGCAAAAATGTTCATTCAAACTTGACTGGAGTGTTCGTAGTCACTACACGCAGTTTTGAAATTGGGCAAATTCGGTTGAATACTTAAGGAAATAAATAAAAGCATGAACATAAATAATGTGCACATGAAGTGGAAGTGACATCTACCCAGCTTTGCAGGGAATATGTTAAGTAACGGAGCTTAGAGTAGGCAGCTCTTGTGACTTCTTCAAGAGAGAGAGAGAGAGAGAGAGAGTCAACTTTTAATAGCAAAAATTTTTAAACCGAATTATGTAACCACACAATTTCCCCAGTTGCAGTTTAGAAGGCTTACATTCCTGCAGTGAAGATACGCGCGCAACAAGTGCAACATGATTAGAATTCGTTCTAAGCCAAGCGTATTTTCGCAATCTTTGCAAGTGATTCATTTGCAACCTCACAGAGTATTGATCGTACCGTACTGTTAGTACCGTTTATATCGCTAAAGCGGTCGGTTGTCGCAATTACAAAATCCATTAAATTAATTATCAAATTGAAAGTGATTGCTCAGGTTAAAACGAAGCAAATCAGTGAGTTTTTTATGAATCTTATTAACAAACATATTCAGAACATTTGCTAAATTATTTTGGGATTATTACATTTCCTTGTGAGATTATCAATTTTATTGAATTAAAAGGAAAACCGGTTTTTTCAAATATTTCAAACACATGTACAATACTACACTACACATTTGTAAATAAGTAATCATTGATTCACTATTGCTTTCACTGAAAAATATACAAAAGCTAACTTTACCTAAAATACGCTGCATACATATGTGCATACAAAATGTGGGTTTACACTTGTTAATAGGGTGTGTAATGTGTAATGGGTGAGGCCTTAACCGATTACGCCCTTAAGGCCTCCAAACATATATATTTTTGATCAGTATCAAAAACTGTGTTGATCTAGATATGTATGTCTGTCTGTCACTTTTTGGCGGAAGTAAAAATTGTAAAAATTGCCCATGAACTAGAAATTTTTGATATGTTTATAAAAAACCGTATTAAACGTAACAATCGAATTGGTGCGTAATGCATCGTTAGAGGGCGTAATTATGTGCCTATCACGCCCACTGTTTATATGTAGATGAGGGTATTTAAGATTTGGCCTATTCCAAATTTAGTTTCTTTACTTGTTTTATTTTGGAACAGATTTCTCTATATAAACAAGCATTCGTTGTGATAAACATCGTATTTATAATATTAAGGTAGTGAATAAGAAAAGTGAATTCAGATATCAAGAGAACAGAGAAGGTTAGACTGCCTAGTTAGACTGAATGATAGATTGCAAAGAGCTCTACGTAGATAACCCTTGTGACATTTCCCGCGAAAAAATATTGCCCTTCTATGTACTTATTATCTCATTGTCGAGTGTTTTCATTTCAATTTAATAGGAAAAATGATGTTAAAGTTGTTATTGTTATTATGCAGTTTGTGCAGTTTGGGCAGTGCACAAATACCGCGTCAGTTGTCAATAGATGACCTTATTAACCAGGTGTTTACAAGCAATCCTTCAGGCGGAACCACTACCACATTCGGACCGATGCCAACAAAAACGACGGTTCTGAATCCTAACTCGAACACAAATTCTCGTTCTGGTGAAATGCATACTTACAAGTCGTGCGGTTTAAATAAAGAATGCGTGCCAAGGCATTTATGTAGTGAAGGCGTTATAAGTACTACAGGCGAAGGTGTCATCGATATACGAATCGATGGAAACGTGTGTCTGTACAATGAAATCTGCTGTGACATACCCAACAAGGTGACCTAAAATATAATGTAAACATATACACACTTACGTATAAATTGTAATGAATGTTTTTTGTAGACTAATAAACCCATTATACCCGCCATTCCCCGAGAACTTCATGAAGGATGTGGTTGGCGCAATGAAGATGGCGTTGGCTTTAAAATTACCAATAAAGTCGACGAAGCTGAATTTGGTGAATTTCCCTGGATGGTGGCCATACTAAGAATTGAAGAAGACGGGGGAGAAGACCTAATACATTTATATGAATGCGGTGGCTCTTTAATTACACCCAGTATTATTCTTACGGCCGCTCACTGTGTAAAAAATCGTCAACCCGAACAATTGGTTGTGCGCGCCGGCGAGTGGGACACGCAAAATACAAATGAAATCTTACCATTCGTTGATAAACCAGTCAATGAGATTATCATGCACGAGAATTATCGAAAAGGTGTTCTTTATAATGATATTGCCCTCTTAGCCGTAAGGGAACCCTTTACCTGGGAGGAGAATATTCGACCAATTTGCTTGCCCCCTTCCAATACTAACTTCCATGGCTCAAGCTGTTTTGCCACAGGCTGGGGAAAAGACAAATTTGGCAGAGAAGGCAAATATCAGGTGATTCTGAAGAGAATTGAATTGCCTGTGGTGCCACATGACAGATGTCAAGAAGAATTGCGTCAAACACGCTTGGGCCTCTATTTCAATTTGCACGAGAGTTTCATGTGCGCTGGTGGTAGGAAAGACCAGGACACTTGTAAAGGGGACGGCGGATCTCCTCTGGTTTGTCCAATACCCGGCGTTAAAAACCGATACTACCAAGCTGGAATTGTCGCATGGGGCATTGGTTGTGCAGAAGAGAATGTGCCTGGTGTTTACGCCGACGTAGCCCATTTACGTCAATGGATAACCGATAAATTGATTTCCAGAGACGTCGAATTTAGCCACTTCACGCCATGAACTGTAAATCTCTTGCTTTGTATAATTTTATTAATATGTTTTTTGTAAATGTTGTTGCATTAAATGACTAGCATTTTAGGCCAAGGTGCGCCATCCTTCTATACTTACCATTTGAATGCAAAACATTAGGCAACCGTTCCGCTTATTATACTATATGCCCTGTAGTAAAGCTGGGTCAGTGGTCAGCAAGCTCTTTAGACAACAGCGCCAAGTATATATTTATAAGACTATCCTCAGTTTGTAAGTGCGTTTAAAGAAATTAAGAAGAACGCATCATCAGGAGATTGGCAACTCCAAAATAATTAACTGGAAACGAACTGCTTTCTTGACCTTTATTAACCAGTTAACTGCGCAATTTCATTTCAAAAATTTCTTACAAGGTGCCTAAATAAATCCAAGCGATGACGAGTGCACACATCAGGCGCAGACTAAATTCTCCTATTATAAATTTTAAACCAAAACAAGGAAGAAAACTAAAAACGGTGTGCGCGGCAATTATACCCAGCCGAATATTTTTGGATATGGTTTTTTGAATATTGTGGGCGTATCTGTTATACGAACATGCCCATTTTTGGTACATCAGTGGATGGGATAACTATGTAAACGCATACGTAGTTATGGTTCATAGTCCATAAGTCAACTTTTGTGGCAGATGTAGAGATTTTTGTCAATTGTGGGCGTGGCTCTTAACCGATTTTGCCCATTTTAAATAGCGATCTGCGTCCAAAGACTAAAAGTGCCTGTACGAAATTTCAGCTCAATATCTCAAAATTTACGCCCGTGAGAGTGCCAACAACAGACGGACACATGGACATAATATCTAAATCGAATCAGTTTTCGACGCTGATCAAGATTATATGTATATACTTTGTAGGGTCTCTAACGCCTCCTTCTGAGTGTTACAAATGGAATGGGTATGCTAAAATATTTTCAATACAAAGTTATCTAATAAGTAATAAATGCAGAAATTATATATATGAAGCACATTTCAGATTTATGTACCTTGATTTAAAATCAAAAATGCAGTGCTTCATCCCAAACTCTACCTTCTGCCACTTATAATTTGAATGCAATTCCAAAGGCTCTCAATTGTAGTGGATAGACGCAAGATGCATTCTTTCGTTTTATTATTGAATAATTCATATAATTAACTTAGAATCTAATTGGTGTTATTTGTTTTTATTTTAGTATTTTGTCTTGACTTTTGGATTTAGTTGAGAACGAAAACTTACAATTAATACTAAATTTTTCAGACAAAATACTTGTGTAAGTATGTATACTATATATACATATATATATTTATTATGTATTTTATATTTATATATATATGTATATACATATTATTAAACAAACTAAAAACATACGACTTTTAGACTGCGTTGCCTGAACGGGATCAAAAGCTTATGACTTGTTCTCTCATAATATGTATATTATCGTCCTAATATCTAAATATGCATTTACTGCAACAAAGCTGCGTACTTATTCAAGTGTGTATATAACGTGTATTAATGTATTGATTATACAATAAGTGGAGTGGAATTTTAAGTTAGTACGCATAAGGCATGTTTGATGTTTGTTTCTTGTGGAACGCTTCTCATTATAATCATTTAATGATCATGACAGACGGCTTATTAGTTGGTACGTAAACTATAGATGGCATCATTGTGTACATGCCACGCCCCCCGTTTTTATATAGAGGTGATCTATACCAAATCCTATTAAATTTTTGCTGATTAATGCTTTATGAAATGGATTATCTGACACTTAGTCCACTCAGATTTTTGTCACATTGCTTATCATAGACGTACTTATGTTTTGTTTTGAGGGGGTCTCTCAGACAACCTCCTTGTACGTGCCAGTAACATATAGAGAAAATGTTGTAATAGAAAGTAAACACATCGGACTTTTTCTATGCGTGACCCATGTTCCACCTTGGTACATATTGCGTTTGTAACAATCCTTTCGATTACACGGTTAGTGGATGTATATTAAATGTCCTTACCAAATTTCAACACGATATTTCGACTGTGAGGGGGCGCACAACAGAGCCACATATGGTCGGATATGGCTAGATCTATTCAGATTTAGATGCTGATCGAAAATATAAGCAAAGTAAGGTGTCTGGTCAATTGGTCGAATTGGTCAATTGTCCTTCATCCTATGTGGACAGTCTAAAGCAACACGTACGCTCTACATTAATTATCTAGCTATTACAAACTAAAGCTCAGGCATACCCTTTCCTTTCTAAGATCTGTCACATGCACAAGCTGACTTTCTAAAATTTAATCCTCTGCGTGAGCAGTTGAAAATCAAACTGACTACCCTTAGGTGAGTCTGCTGCGAAATGATTAATGTTGTTCTATTGTGCGGAGGTGGGGGGGAGCGGTATTCAAAATTCCACTGAAGCTGAGCGCTACTCTTGTTTTTGAGCATTTAAACCGATCCACGCCAAATGCGTGCCGACTTGTGTGTAAAATCTATAATATACATATATAACCTAAACGTTGCTGTACTTTTATCGTTATCATTACACATAGTTACTATTTAAATATATAATGTATACTAACTAACAAGGCAATATTTGATTGATACAAAATGTTGCAATAAATCTTGCTTCTAATTATACTGCATTATTCGATCTTGGTTTCCTTTCTAGCTTGCCTTGTTTATTCCGTACCACCATTCAAAAACATGATATTCATGAAAAACTCCAAGCAACCCAAAGCTGTCAATTAAACGTATGTACTTGCACTCTCTTATTATACGTAGGTATGTGTCTTCTGACGCATACACATACTCTCGGATATGGAGCATCGGATTAATTAATCGTTTTCCTAATTATAGTCATTCGATTAATTATCAATTGTGTGTTGTGTAATCAGTCCAAATGTGCAAGTGTGCATGTATTGTGTCCCCAGTAAAATGGTGGGTACATAAGAATCCGATCGAAGCCGCACATAATGCTTCCTTATGTTAAAATTATGAAAATTATGTAGCATCGTTAGAGATTCCTTATTTACTTACTTATCAATGCATAGGTTTTAATTGTATAATATATAATTGTTAGTGCGAGAGTGAACGAATTAAGTAAATAAATAATGGGTACAAAGTGCATGCGATGTTTATTTTAATTCATATTAAAAATATATGAAAATGGAAGATGACGTAAATTGAGAAGAGTACTTTGGAAGCAATGATCTATGTGGAAACACTTGTATTGCACACACTCATGTGCATATGTGTGTAATATTGCGAGTACTATATCATATATATAAGTTATGTATATATTTATATATTGAACAAAATATCACAACAATAATTGTGACACAAACGTCATATATTTTATAAATCGATGTACGTATATATGTATGAAAACATAGCCCTCTCTTCTGTATCCATTCTAGATGGCACTGACATTTTCAAATCGTTTATAATTAAACCTAAGCTCTAATTGCGAATTTCACAACCATATAACCCTAAAAATAAGAAAAGCACTCAAAAGTGAAATGGAGAGAGTTGAAAAATCGACGATTCTATCGATTTAAACGTGTCCGTCTGTCTGTACATGTAAATTTGTGCACAAGCGAATGGTCGAATTTTTTGAGATATTTCGATAAAATTTACTACATAATGGACCAATTCCGGAAAAAGCCTTTTATGGAAAGGGGTTCTAAAAATGGTTTATTGGGGCCAATTTCCAAATTCACCGATAATAATCTCACACTAACTTTTTTCGTAAAAAATATTAAGAATAGCGAATTGTCACCATAGAGAGAGTTCCTTTGTAAAGTGCGGTTCTAAAAACGGTCCAATTTGCTCCAATTTCCAAAAAAGTTTTTCTTTGGGTCAAAACATGTCCCTGTACCAAATTGCATCGATATAATGTGACTTGTAGCTTGCACATAAATATACAGAGGAGATAACGGACAGATGGACAAGGTTAAATCGGTGAAGAAAGTGATTCTGAATCGATCGGTACAATAAAAGGTGAGTCTCTCTTTAGCTATTTAGCAGTTGCAAACATAATCTTACAAGCGGTGTAAGGTACAGACGAGTGAAAAACTATATTTGATTTAGGTCAAATTTTAAATATTCACTACTTGATTACGTCTTCTATGCCCCAAATAATTTTTTGAGTTGTGCACGTACCTGTTATCGATAGATGGGTTAATTATTATTATTTATACCAAATTTCAACGCCAACGCTAATTTTATGGCTGATAGATAGATTTTTGTCAATGGTGGCCTAGGAATTCGGCCGCTTTGGCCGAATTTTTTTTTTAAATTAGTACTTGCGTGCAGAAACTAACAGTGTCTGTACAAGAGATTGATAAGATCGTGAACTTTCCAAAACGGACGAAGACAGGACTGTTATGACTCGATTTATTCAAATTTTAGTGCAGCTTTACATTCTAAGTCTTTGAATTTTAATACATATCTAAAGTTTTTAGTTAAATGGGAATGGGAAAGAACCGCAAATTAAGTAGTTGTCAAAATATCGACTCTCCCAGTTCACTCTTAGTTGATATTCTTTGTTTAAAAAATTGTTTACCTGGACAAATCCTAAACTTGGGACACCTTAATTGTACATAAGAACATCCTCAATAGTATAAAAGTTCATAACGAAGAGAGAACCCCAACTATGAGAAGAAAGCTGCAGAGACTCCGTAGGATTAATGTATTTTAAAAAATTGTTATAACTGCACGTAAGTAAGACTAATGTTATGTTTTGCCAGTAATGCTTGGAAAAAAGAATATACTTTTTATAGTCACCATCATAATATGGGGGTACATTGGTTTTGTGTAAACGTTTATAATACCCATGGAGTTAGCCCTTCTGTCTGTCCGTGTGTCCGAGTGAATTTCTAACCGACACTTATGGTTGCACTGGTGGGTATCCTAGATTTTGCGTACGCCTAAAATAGCACTTTTACTCTCTGAGTAAATATTGTAATAATGAGTCTTTGCTTACGATTTCCTCGGGCCTGTCCTATATGTATATTGGGGTGTCCTTTAACTGCAGACAATTCTTCAAAATTCAATCAATGAAAGAAAACAAGTCGTGAGCGTTTTTTGGAAATCATGGGCGTATGTTTTACCCAAACCCGTCCAATTTCAACGCATCGATGGGTACAGAAAGTATAAAAGTATGCACATCAACATTGCAGCTCCATTTTAGTGGCCGTAAGAGACTTTTGTTAATTATGGATGTGGCTATTTTAAATATGAAAGTGCCGGGAGTTTAGAATGATAATATTTTTAAGTTTTTCATGTTATATTAACTCCAAGGAGTTTAGGGATGAGAGTTAATCTTTTGCAAAATTTGCTCTCCCTGGTGTACATATATGCGTAGAGAAGGAAAGCATATATTTTTTATTTCTGCAACAAATAATGATATCGTGTCGAAATGTATTCCTCTCCCAAAAAAACGATGTTCGACCATGCCTTGAGTAATATTATTCGTTTGTGTAGCGTTCTACTCATACAATGCTGCTGCTGTCTCTGAAGCCTTCTTCTGAACAACCTAATGTACCCTCAATTCTAATGTGTTGTTTAAAAGCAACATTTCCCCAGTACGATTTTGGAAACAAGGGTTCCTTCCCTTAAAGAAATTCATTATATACAGTGTGTGTAATACTTATACATCAGCAGAATATGGACAGAAAGTGTTTTCGCAATTGTGTCGCAGGGTTTTAAGCTGCACTTATTCTGCTGGCACAATTGCCTGATCTAAGTTAGGTTTTGTATCATCCGGATCAAGACTGAGGCAGTTGGAAAAATAATGCTCCATGGAAGAATATACATGTTCAAGAACCCCTGATAGTTCGTGATCTTCATCGGCATATGTCTAAAACATACAAATTGTGAACGGAGGATTTCAAATTGGGATGGCATATAATGCATACCTGGTATCTGTATAGGATGTTAGCGTCTGTTAGGGATTTTGCTAGTTGGACACCATGAATATATGGGGCAGTGGAGTCGGCCAAACCATGTATTAAAAAAAATGAGTTTGATTTGATAAGGCGCGCCCTCTGGGTGGCATCGGCTTCTACATAACCCTTATAATTTTCCGCGGGCAACCCCAAGATCCGCTCTGTAAATGCAGAATCTAAAAAAAAAAAATCTGTGAATGCATGCAATTTTTACTTCACAATTTGCCTAAAAAGATGCTTTCTTTTTCATCTGAAATTCACGCCTAATGTTTTGATAAAATGCATTTATTTGATGAGACATTTGGTTTTAGTATTACGGTTTTGGTTTCTTTTTTAAGTGAATAAATTAAATTAATTAAAAACAAGTAAGAAAACTAAATTTGGCATAAACCAAATCTTAAATACCCTCCACCTCTACAAGAATGGGCGTGGTAAATATATATACATATATTGCGCCTTCTAATAGTGTACATATTAGTACAGCATGCAAGTCTACTTTTACGTTAAATACGTTTTTTTTTTAATTGTGGGCGTGTCTGTTATCGGTAGATGGGATAACTATGTATACGCGTACCAAACTTCAAGTTCTTAGGTCAACTTTTGTGGCAGATATAAAGATTTTCATTAATTGTGGGCGTGTCTGTAATCCGAATACGCCCATTTTTGGCATATCGATGAAGCTAATATTCATAGATGTATATACCAAATTTCAAAATTCAATTTTTTAGCTCATATTTTGTGGTAGACAAATAGATTTTTGTCGATTGTGGGCGTGGCTTTGGTCCGATTTTGCCCATTTTAAATAGCGAAAAATTCCTGTACAAAATTTCACCTCAATATCTCAAAATTTATGCCCGTGAGAGTGCCAACAACAGACGGACACACGGACACACAGACACACGGACATACATGTCTATATCGACTCAGTTTTTGACGCTGATCAAGAATATATATACTTTATAAGGTCTCTGACGCCTCCTTCTGGGTGTTGCAAACGGAAGAACAAACTTAGTATACCCTCATCACTGAGGTGGAGGGTATAACAAGTAAAAAGACTAACTTTAGCTCAGGCTAAATCTTAAATATTCATATTCGAACAATGGGCGTGGCAAGTAGTTGACTACGCTCTGTAACAGTGTAGCAGCTATAGCATATCAACTTACACGCCAGATTTTGTCCAAAAATAGATTATCAGTAAAATAAATTATTATTATAATTTAATAATTATAAATAAAAAATGACGGACATATCTAGATCGACTCGATTTTGATGACTTTGATTTCTTATTTAAGGATCAAAAATTACATCGTGGGGAAGTTAAATTTTAATTTCTTTTACCGTGTTAAATAAAAACATACACCTGCAAGTTATTTTTGATCATATTCACACCTGCACACTTTTTGAACTCTTCATTCAAGTTTGATTTTTCCTTTGCAACAACCAAAGAAAGCGTGAGAGACTCTACACAGTACATACATTTGTAGTATCTGTACGTAAGTCCTATTTAAATTGGACAAAATCAGCCATGTGGTACGACAACGAGGTGGTAAGTATTTAAGATTTGGCCCAAGCCAAATTTAATGTTTTTACTTGTTTTTTATAACTCTAAACCATTAATTTTTTTTTACGTTGAATCACATCACTAGTCATATGCAATGCTTGTAGAGGAGGTAGGTTTTTAAAATATTCACTCAATAAGTGTGAAAATTATGGAAAAAATTACTAAAACGAAGGCGGAGGGATGGATAAAGAATAAATTAAATTCAAATTAATGTATTTTATAAAAAAATATTGGGCGTAAGACTCAGATAAAAAAGTAGGAAAATTCTTGTTGATCATAGCACGTAAATTAAATTCGATCCAATAATCAAACGTAACAATCTTTATAATCTATAAGTTATTGTAATGGCTACAAAATTCAGCTAATGTTAACTTAGGAGTAGCCAATAATGTTATACTCACTGTAGTACAACCAATCGGCAATAGGCGATATAGCAATGCCGCATTTGAATACATCTTGTTGAGTCCCCAAAACCATGGAAGTTACATAGCCGCCATATCCCCAACCCCATATGCCAACTCGTGTTTCGTCTAAAAAACCGATTGTGTCCAGCAGGTGTCTAAATTGTACGCACAACATTATTTATTACACTGTGAATGATTCAAAAAGCACAACTAACCTTAGAACTGCAATTTGATCTTGTACCTCCACACCGCCCAAGTGGCGAAACAGGGACTTTTTGCTTTGACCTTTGGCACCTCTAACATCTAAACGTACATAAATGACGTCGTTGCGAGAAGACATATATGTACCCCAATCTACACGAAATTTTTCCGATACTGATTCGGAGCCGGGTCGACCATTACTAAAAATTGAAGAAATCAATATTGCGTTGACAACTTACTGACTGAACACTCAGTCCTTCCTTACACTTCGACAACAACGGGAAAGGCCGCGTCTCTCAGTTCTTCTCGCCAACTAGGTGGCAGTAGTAATTGAACTTGTGCCCTGCTGCCATGTGGAAGCGATATTTCAAATGACCGCTGCGTCGGTAAAGCTAGTTTTTGCAGACGCTCCCTAAAATAAGGTCGAGTGTCATACAATATTTTCACAAGGCTATGCGTTTTATATGAATGAACACCGGACACGGGCAATCCAGGTCCCTGACATTCCAATATATAAAATGCAATTCCGTACTGCGCGGCAACGGAAGACGGTGGTGTTATAAAAGCGTCAAAGTGGGAACAATTCACATAATAGTAACGGCTGCTCCACAGAGCTTCACCTAAATCACATGTGATGCAGGTCGGTTCAGTTCTGTTTTAAACACAAGTAAATATGTACAAACAGTTAAGCATATCTCAGTACATTACAAATGACATAAAGTTTGATTGCATAAAACTTAATAGATGCATTCTTAAATTCTTATTCATAATAATGTTTGAATACTTAAATACTTCACATTGATGCGCTAAATGTATAAATCCTGGGCAAACATGATGACTGCAAGCTTTGAAAATATTGAAAACAAATTATTTCTATTGAACTAATATTTTGTCAGAGATTTAGTCAGCCTTTTTATTACATGAAGAAGATGCACTCCCTTGCACTCTCCCATTCACGCGCTCACGATTATATGATAATAAAACCATTTAGTTTTAACAAGTAAAAAATACGTTTGGGGTTTACGCCAAATCTTAAATACACTCCTCATCCATATACAAAAATCGTGAGAGTGGTATGTACCCGATTACATCCTATAGTATTGTATGCATTACGTGTCAACAGGTTTTGTGTAAATTCCCGCCCACCTCTT
The DNA here is from genome assembly GCA_963971445.1 of Ornithomya chloropus. Taxonomy (NCBI): domain Eukaryota; kingdom Metazoa; phylum Arthropoda; class Insecta; order Diptera; family Hippoboscidae; genus Ornithomya; species Ornithomya chloropus. The sequence continues at coordinate 24,580,484 of OZ020530.1, read as the reverse complement.
TTTAGCATAAAATGCTTCTGCAAAGTTTCAGCTCTATACCTCAGTAGCATTCCAAAATAGATGGACACATGGACAGACAGATCGATTCAGTTTTTGATGCTGATGAAGAAAATAGAAGTAAACGAAATGGCAAACTCGACGCATATACCTTATGGTAACGTGGGAGATAAAGGGGATTAATGATCAAAAAACTAAAGCAAAGCAGGTCGGTTGTTTTCAGCGAGTGCTACCATACACATATATTATGCACGCTACATTTTCTGCTTTTCACTTCAATAACTTGGTAGATTGATATGAATAAGAATTTGTATCTTTGTGTAAATCTCATATAAGGTTCGTAAGAAAGTTATGTTAATAAATTTTGAGAAACACGAGAATATTATGGATAAAGAAAAACTCCACTTTATGCACTCTATGGCTTGCAATTTCCAACTTGGTAATAAAACGACGTTCTTACTTCATTAAGTAATCTCACTTGTGAGCTTGAATGTAAGAAGTTGAAATTTCGTCAAAAAACGGCATAACTTTTTTATGAACCTTATATTATAATCAGTCAATTTTTGAAAACATATCCTCCCCTCTCCTCTCCAACAACGAATTTGTCTGAAATAGGGGCATTGCAAAATGGATAAATTATTATACGTAAATTTTTATTTACTTTCTATTATCGTCGTTCACGGGGTCTCTGACAGTATAGAGGTGCCGTTGGCCCGGCTTTTTATGTTTGGTACCCAAATAGTAAACCAAGTGATTAGCTGTATCCCAGCAAAGTATTTTCAGCACCTAGGATTAAGTAAATTGTTCCAATGAAAAACTCTATTAAAAAATACAACGCAACAAATCCATACCTCATATCTACCATGGGAGATGACCGCAGTTCTTTGTTGACTAATTGTTACATGTTTTATGTGTGTAAAATGCTCGGTACCCGATTCCTGTACACTGGCTAGCAAGAGAAAACTATTACCATCTGGCGCAAATACAGGATGTGGCAATATATCTAGCCACTCATCTTCCGGCGCTCGTTCCGAATGAATCTACGCAAAAGTTATGCAATAGTAATTCTGTGTATATTATTTTAAAATTCTGTAGCTCTATCTTATTCCGTCTAACTAAAATTGATGGGAAAATTTATTTTTGACCTATTTATTGTACTTTGGCTTAACTAATGATGAACATATATTAAAAACAAGTAAGAAAACTTCATTTGGCTTAGGCCAAATCTTAAATACCATCCACATCCACAACGGTGAACGAGGCAAATATATATATATATATAATGCACACTCTAATAATGTATGTATTATGTATCAGCTTGCAAGTCTAGTTTTATGGTGAATATGGTGTTTTGTAAATTGTTAGCGTGTCCGTTATTCGACCGCACCTATTGTAATATGTGTACCAAATTCAAGTTCATCAATTTTTGTGGCAGATATATAAATTTTTATCGACTGTTGGCGCGTCTGTTATGCGACCATGCCCATTTTTGGAATCGATGAAAGAAATATTCATAGATGTACGTACCAAATTTCAAGTTAATATGCCATTTTTTATGGAAGATAAATAGATTTTTTTTGATTGTGAGCGTTGCTCTAGACCGATATTGCCCATTTTAAATAGAGATCTACGTGCAAAAACTAGAAGTATCTGCACAAAATTTTAGCTAAAATTTACGACCGTGAGAATGCAATAGCAGACGGACACACGGACGTACATATCTAGATCGACTCAGTTTTCGACGCTGATCAAGGATATATATACATTGTAAGGTCTCTGACGCCTCCTTTTGGGTGTTGAAAACGGAAGAACAATACTAATATCTTTCAGATGCATCAATTATAAAAAAAAATCAAACACTATTTGTTCATCTCTCCGTTTCTCTTCTGTAGTGAAAATCTCTTATCGTTGGCATATGAACATACTTCAGTGCATTCCCAATTTTTGCCAGCTAAACATGTTGAAATTATACTGTAATTTTGGGATCGCATCATGTAAACGACAGAAACTTGAAGATTACTTTCTGATACCCAACCAACAGACGTTAGGTAATAATCGCTAAAAGTATACAACAACACTGGATAAGTACTTGATTGAGTATCGCATAATAACGCAAAACTTACTGCCCATCCAGAGAAATTGGCGGCTTTAGCAAAACTCGTGTTAAATTATTAAAATTTGTTAAATTGACAATCCATAATTGCACTTCTGGGTTTGCAGTACCTGGGGTGGGGTAACGAACATTTTTCGTCTCTGGAAAGGAACTTCCCCCCGACATACCGGTACCAGTTATCACGGCGCCAGAAGCTAACCATGGATAAGTCATCATGCCGACATTTGTATCGTTGAATACAGCATACAAAAAATGAGTGCCATCTGCTGACGACCAAATCGCTTCTGGTTTGTCGTATATTTCCTCTAACCAAACAATAAATATAATGATCTCATAGTTGTAATGGGGCTACATCAAAACAATATTTACCCTGGTACAGCCAGTCAGGTATGCCGTTATATATAACATTCTGATATCCAGTGCTTGTTATTCGAGTATCCTCTTCATCAGCAGGCGATTGCCTCAGATAGATATCATTGTCAGCGACTATTAGGAGTGAAGTTGTGTTGCCCAACCATCCGGCATATTGTAGTCGTGTCCGTTGCACTTTGGGTGAATCCTTTAGTTTGACTGGCATGTGATGATCGTTTTCAACGTCATATATAGTATAAAAAGCAGTAAATGATTTTCGAAAAACCTGAAATGCGAGAAAATTGATAAATGTTTAAGTAAACGTGATTGAAACTCATCACCGAAATGCATTCACTTGCACCTTTTTGACGTTGTGCCTAAAGAGCACATAGCGCAAATCCGTCGAACAATGATAACCCTGCACATTTAACTGTCTCAAGGTGTGATTGGTGGCTAGTGTACCCACAGTATTTTTGGCGGTATCTAAAACAGACAAACCGCCGTCATTTGATTGGAATATATATTTTTTTGTTGTAACCCAAGATGGCTCCAACCGTGCAGGTGTTAAATCGCCCTGTAAATATTCATCGAGTATCATTCGCCTGCCCGACCAGTACAACAATTCGTCCACATATCTGAAATCAAAACGAAATGATTTCTCAGTTTCGATAACCTACCAAGAGCTGCTCAAAGTTATAGGTAGAGGTTTATATTTATACTTTACACCAATTGTGCAGGGTATATTAAATTTGTGCAAATATTTGCCATTCTGACACTGTCAAACATCCCCCTTATGTACATTATGCAACTCTTATCCGCATAGAATTAATCATGTCCGACTGTCCATGTAAATTTGTGTTCTACCTAGAGGTTACAATTTTGAGATATGTTATTGAAACTTGATGTTTTGACCAAAGGCGCTCCCCATTACACATGCACCGAATCCAACTAAAAGTGAATTTGAGAAGGTTATGTCGATGCGATGTGTCGGATGCGTAAGAATTTTGATGAGTAACACTTCGACCCACATTTAGGGATATTATTTATCCCAATAAAATAAACGTTCCACTATATTCCCATTTTAGCCCGAATAGAACCATTATTAGAATCCGTCTTTTTTCTCACGACCTTCAAACAAACAAATAAATTATAGTATGATATAAATTATATCACCATTATGGCCACCATTGTAGCAAAGTGGTGTAAAGTATTAAATTCTCAGTATAGGCCGGCTGTAACGTATAGCCATGCTTACCCTAAAAGGTATATGGCAGTTATGATACCGGCAATAACGAAACTTATCACAAGTAATGAGAATATTATGCTTCTCCAGTTGTGACCCTCGTCCAAGTCCAAGTCCTGATCTTTTTGCTTTGGGTCCTGTATTTGAAGTGTTTCATCAGGTGGCAAGCGCCACGATCCACCGCCAGCCTTATCAGACGTGACGTTGGCGTGCATCGAGATCTGTATATAATCGTATAAGGCTTGTAAGTATCGTCCGTACGCCCAAAAAACACCGTTTGATCCGTTTGTGTTAATGGGTTTTGTGTAATTTTATTTTTATTTTATTTGGCAGGATTCAAAAGTCACGCTATATAGTGTTATATATTTAAGAAAAATTCCTCTGTGGCAACTGATTACCGTAACATATTACGCGACAGAAGCGCATCCACACTCAAGCACATGTGCATGCATTTTGCCATTCTCAGTTTGACGTCATTACGACTTGATAGTGCGGCAACTATAGCAGTATTACATTGTCTCCTTTTTTATTTCTATATGTTGTAATAACTAAGCGGTGATAAAATTCATAACGTGTGCTACAAAATCTCAGACGTAGCGGGGATAGGTGCAGATATTGTATAATAATTTCATCACTGAAGAAGTCTTCAATATTCAGTGTAGTGGTGTCAAAGCTTAGTCAACTGCCGCATTTGATGTTTTGTTATAAACCCATGACAGTGATGATGGCAATAATTATGATGACGCGGCAACATCACTTACGCAACACACTCGCAAGCATACCAGTGGCAGTGGATTTCATGTCGCAACTGAGAAGGTTATCTGTCTTAATGCTTTCTGCCAAATCATCACAACCGTGATCTTGAAACTGATCCAATATATAAAATGTATAGTACGTAATATTAAATATGTGCGTCCATACGCGAGCACACATAGGTTGCGCGTTAATTTGTTCTTTTCGTTTAAAATGGCGAGACTACAAAATTTGTTTCTATGAAAGAGAAAAGCATAAGACATAATTTAAGTGTTGTTTTAAAAACGTCGCACCATCGCAAATTACTTCTAAACTGTAAAATGTGTGTCTGGCCAAATTAAAGAATTGAAGGTCTCTAAGGAGTTTGTGTGCCGATTATCAAGTTTCTGTCTTTCATGAAAAAGTCTCGACGAATTCGTTCCTTTCAGTTTCCTCTACATTGTGGGCGTGGTCTTTGACCGATTTTTCCCCAATTTTTTTACGAGCGAGACAACGTTTACCACGGACAAATCGATTCAGAAGTTATGCATGTACTTTGTGGGGTCTATGAAGTGTACTTCTCACTTTTACGAACGCTACTCCATTCATCGAGCCTAATGAGTGGGGTCATTTAACACCGATTACGACTTGTAAGTTAATGTGTAACACATGGACTAGTAGAGGGCTTAATCGGGTACCTCGACTCTCACAATTTATATATAGGTATGGAGGATATTTGTTTTCATCATAATGATGAGGGAGTATATGACTTATATATTTATTTTGAGTCGATTTAGTTCGTGCGTCCGAGTGTATGTGTAAATTTCTATGCATTTTTGTTGGAACTCTCACGGTCGCAAAAATTAAGGTATCCTGCTGAAATCTGGCACAGGCAATCTTCGACTAACTCGCACACATTTACGTGCATGTTTGCTTTTATACAAATTTGTATAATTTTTATACCCTTTGCGTATACTAAATTCATCATTCCCTTTGCAACACTCAAAAGGAGGCGTCAGAGACCCTAATAATAATTATCATAATATATGGCGTTTTACAAGCTTAAATGTTCATTCGCCTGTCGTACTAACCTCGACTTTCATGGTAATATTGTTAACTGTAGATGGGTTACCAATCTAACGCGACACTTTAGTTTAAAATCCAGCTGAAAAAACTCTCACTTTTTTCCTCAGGTGGATTTGAAGCCGTATCCTACAGCGGGCAGAGTTTACTAAGTCAAAGTCTTAGCCCAATTAGCTACTAAAAGGACTAGACCCTACAAATTATATATATTCTTGATCAGAATCGAAGACATTTGTGCACGTGTGTATGTCTGCTGTTGGCATTCTCACGGTCGTAAATTTTTAGATATTGAACTGAAATTTTGTACAGATACTTTTACTTTCTACACCCAGATCGCTTGGCAAATCGGGAACGAACCACGCCAACAATCATTAAAAATCTATTTATTTGCCACAAAAACTGAACTATATGTATGTATGGTTAGGATTTATACAAATATTTATAATTCCTATTCATCGATGTGTCAGAAGTGGGCGTAGGTCCAAAAAACTGTTTTCAGCGTAAAACTCGACTTGCAAGCTTATACGTAATACGTACACTTTCCTCCTTTATGTCAGGAACAAACTTATGAAAATGGGTGTGGTCGGTTAACATATACAGTGAAAAATTGAAACTTTCTCAAAGTGATTGGATAAGAATTCTGTACTTGTGGAAAAAATATTAATATTGCCACGCCCAAATGTTTATTATATAATGCGAACATTATTCAAATAAATTTGAGCTCCATTTTGCAGGTGGGTAATGATGGTGGGTATCCTAGTTTTATGGTGTACGCCTAATATAGCCCTTTTTACCTGTTTTATTGCTTTTATTTTAATATATAATAGGGTTAAGTGTGATGCCAAATTTATTGAAGTTTCTCTCTATCTACATATATGTTTGAACTTTTTCATTTATTTACTTAGCATTGGCTGATCTTAACACAAAGTTACTTAAGACGCTAAGTTACATTAATTTCCTCATTTAAAACATGTTGTATACAGCACATGAATGCACATAAACAAAAGCCAAGTGCATATAATAAAAACCGTATTAGAAAAATGCAGAGTGTATAACGTGGTGGTGTAATGGTGGGCGAATTACGTAATAGAAAGAAAGGGTTTGTTGGAAACGGAAGTGGGCCTGTAAATGTGAAAGGTTGCGGCCGGTGTTCGTGGTCTTGTAGAAAATATATTATAATGCATATATATTATAATGTTGATATAGCTCAGTTCAGTCTATCAGATTTCTTCTTCGTGCGGCTGCAGAGTATATGTTTGGCACCTTAAGTGCAATATATAGAGTTATTGCTCTGCTAAGTTATAAAATTTAATTTTTATACCATCCGTATGGGCCCCGCCCTGATACGTGGCACCGGCATAGGTGTCTCGTCCAAGGAATCCGGGGTATATTACAGGGACAAGCAATCTCGGAGATCCACCATGCATTAAAGTGATCAGAAGATTGCTTAGCCACAAAAATGGGCCACCATCCCATGGGTATATAGGGAGACCCGAAGTTAGAAGACCACGTGGTCGAATGTCCCACTAAAGACAGTAGAGTTTGGAACCGCGGGTAGCTGGAAGCCCAAGAGCAATGGTCTCTTGCCAGTCTATGGGATATTTGGAGCGCTCACCGTTGAACATTTCTAGATATTAAGCTGAAATTTGGTACGTGCATTTCTATTTCAATTAAGCAGAATCGGTTAAGAGCCACGCCCACAACATACAAATACCTATCTATGCGACAAAAAAATTGAATAGGCAAAATCCGGTAAACATATTTATATAGGGATTTGGCTTAGGCCAAACCTTAAACACCCTCCACATCTATATTCATTTCCATTGTCGCAAATTTACGACCAACAACAGACAGACACATGGACATACTCGTCTAGATCGACTCCGTTTTTGATGCTGACAAAGAATATATATACTCTGTAGGATCTCTGACGCCTCCTTCTCGGTGTTGCAAACGCAATGACAAACTTAATATACCCAAATCTTATGTAGAGGGTATAAAAATAAATTTCATCAAGTTCAACGAAACGGTTTGGGAATTTCGATCTTAAATGTGATAAATAATTATATTTGATAGGAAATGTTTCGCTGTTTACTGCCTAAATTTTTCAAAACGGTAAATGCCATACCCCCCTTTTAATAATACCGATCGATTTAGAATCAAAATCTGAATGATTTAACCGTCTTTTCACGTATGAATTAACTTCTAAAAATGTATACAATGAGCACGTCCGCCTCACACACATACAGAAACAACATAACACCTTACTTTACTTACTTTATTTATCCTCTCTTTCCTCATTCAAACCCATAGATATCATATTTTAAATGAAAGGGAAAAAGATCTACTTTCTAAACATATATACCGGCCTTAACTGTATAATGGGTCGAAATTGTAAACAAATGCATAGACATGTAACGATATTATCAAGTGAGTCCTCTGCTATTTCAATGGCTCACGCAAGAAGCACAACACAACAACAATCATTATATGTACATACATATACACGATACACCCGTTTGCAGATATCGCGCGCAATGTGAAGGTATACATCATAACTGTACAACATTCGTCTTAAATGTTGCGTTTACGCCATGCTGCACTACACTCTTACCGAAGCAAAACACATTATGATGAAGGCTGCAGACAAGTGAGCCGTATAAAGAGCCCAAACACGCACTCAACAATTTCAATATCTCCATAGAAATGCAAGCTTAAAGGCGAATGTTGAATGTTAAATGCGACTTAACACTAATTACCAAGAGCTCATACGGCATTACATGTATGCGTGCGAACATTCACGAAATACGCATTTGCTTCAACACGCTTTAACATACACACATACACATACACAGTACGTACATGTCTCATGGTATGCAGAGGACATGTATCAATCCTTTCTTTGAGGAATGCCTTACCAATCTATTCGCGCGTGCAAATTATTGGTTCTACCATGTATACTAATACGAGTATGAATGGATTTACACCTGCACAAGTACGTGACAGTGTACGATTTATGTAATCTTTAAAAAAACAAAAATGGCCTTTATTGGACCATTCGAAATGTCTGTGGTTGCTTTTCACTGTGGTAAGTACTCGTGTTGGTTGCATTCCATTGAACAGCAACACCAAAATTTACATTTGTTCTTGTGGAATGCTTTTCAGCGATTTTGTGAATTTTACCGATTGAACACAACAACCAACACCATCACCAAGCACCTCACCTCACATCACATCACATCACATTATACCACGTCACGCAAACATTGGAAAATTTTACTGCTAATTCATTTCATAGTTTGCATACACGTATACACATATTCGCATTTTTTACACATTTTTGCAATAAAGTGGTTAATTAGTTAATTAAATGTTTTCAAAAATCCGAGTCCATCGTTCGTTACCACTGGAACAGAAAGTACAAAGCAAATCGCAATTACAAAATCTCTAAGGAGACAACTAGGCAGCGTGTGGTCGATTGTGATAACGTTATAATGAGACTATATCGTCGAATTATGAACATTAAATAGCAACAACCAATCCGGGACTGAAAGCTCGGTGGCACCGCCGCTTGACAGAAAGCACCAGGAAAACGGAAAAAGTTTTCCGCCTAACACTCCCGAGCAACCCCACAGCCAAGCAATCTATTAAAGAGAAATAAAGAGAGGAAGAGAGAGAGAGAGAAAATATGCTATTCATTCAATTTGAATTTGCTGCGACTTGGCCAGTCTCTCATTTTATGTCATATTTTACATATCAATTCGCCTAATGCGCTCTCTGCATAAAAAACAAAGTGAAAATGTTATAGTCGGTTATACGCGACCACGTAATAGTTAAGTTATGATTCTGTTACGCTACTAGTGTCTACCATTTATGCTATAATCAGTTTAAGCAGTTGTGTCCGTAAATGAGAGTATATTGTCGTATAAGAGTCACTTCGTAAAATAGCGTTATGTGGAAAGGAATTTTAAAAAAGATCCGTTCGGGTTTAAATTTTCAGTCTTTCCAAAAAGTATTGGAAATTTGAAATTTTTTTATATTATGCGTTATGGGAGGAGGATCCTAAATTTTGTCCAATTTAAACCATTTTTAATATTGCATGCCTATATGGACATGCGGACATGGCTAAATCGATTCATATTTTTATTCTGATCTGATCGGTTTAATTGAAGGTGGTGTGACATTTGCCGTTTAGGAATTACAAACATGCGCGTTACGGGTCGCATTTTTTGAGATATTTTGAAGAAATTTGGAATAAAAATATATATTGGCGCAAATAACCCATTGAAAATGGACTGATTGTACTATTTTTATAACCCCTCCCCATATAAGGTCCTATTATAATGGAATTCTTTATATGGTAAAAAAATCGCAATTTTTAATATTTTTGAGCAAAATTTGTTGATGAATAGTTAATTAGCTTCATGTTTATTTCTTTATTTCTTTATTTCATTAATGTTGTTAGCTACAAGTTATATCTTAACAGCTAATATAATATATAATACACAGTTAAGTATAAAAGTTTCAATTTTGCTTAAATCTAAATTTAAATTGTACATTTGCAATTCAGCAACGATGAACAACAAAAACAACAAAACCAACAATCATGATCGATACAGCTTCTGAAAAAACACTTAGTCTAAGCTTAAACTAAATTACACTATGTATCACATGTATATAATATACTACTTAAACATAAATTATATCTAAAAGTACAATTACGTGTACAAAAGGTGTTTTTTTTGCACAGTTTTTAAGGTATCTGATGGATCAAGTAAGAAGTAATAATCATTGAATTTTTTAATAAACGGCGGAAAGGACTGTAAAATTCATAGTTTGCTCTACAATGTGTTAGGTAGATTGGCAGATAGTTACGTGTATTACGACTTGGAATATGGAAATCTATTTCACTTAACAAAGTTGGTGAATTTAATGAACTTCTTATGAGATTAATTATAAAGGAAATACCTAGATACAATCTTCTATTTTCTAAGGTGGGAAGATCTATGAGCCTTAGGCGGTCCAAATATGGTGGAAGGGTTCTCGACAGATCGCATCCGAGACCACGTAGAGCGAAAAGTAAAAATTGCTTTTGTATACTTTCAATGTGGTCGATATACACATGATAGTATGGTGACCAGATAACACAACCATATTCTAGCGTGGGACGAACTAGACTGGTATAGAGACGTTTACAAACATAAGGATCGTTAAACTCTTTTGCCCACCTTTTCACAAATCCTAGTAGCGATTTAGCTTTATTTATACTATAATTTATGTGTAGGTCGAACCGCAGTTTTTGATCAAATAATATGCCTAAGTCCATAAATGACGACACCGTTTCAAGCATATATGCATCTAAATAGTACTCATCTGCAGGAGAGGTAGATCTAGAAAAACTTAATTGTTTGCATTTATTAAGGTTCAAACACAAAGAATTCACCCTACGCCAATTATTAAGTCCATTTAAGTCATTTTGAAGAAGCGTGCCGCGATCACCTGCATGTAACGTTAAGAACAATTTAACATCATCCGCATACATTAAAATTTTACAGTTAGTTATTACATTCGGCAAATCATTAATATAAAGAATAAACAGTAGTGGCCCAATGTGACTACCCTGAGGGACACCAGATAAAACATTAATGGAACGGGAAAAAGAATGATTAAATAATACTTTCTGTGTCCGATTACTTAGGTAGGAAGATAACCAAGATGTTAAAGAAACCGGAAAACTAATTTTACTTAATTTATAAATTAACAAAGCGTGATCAACTTTATCAAAAGCCTTACTAAAATCAGTATAAATAGTGTCAATTCGAAGCCCAACTGAAAAACCATTAGACACATAATTTACAAATTCAAGAAGATTAGTGTCAGTTGATCGACGTTTTGCAAATCCATGTTGAGCAGGACTTAACACAGAAGAAATAGATCTAGATAATTGCATACTAACTAACTTTTCAAACATCTTTGGTATAGCACTAAGTTTAGCAATTCCTCTATAATTTTCAACTAATTGACGGCTCCCACTTTAGAAAAGAGCGAAAATATAACTTTCTTTCCAAAATTGAGGAAAACTACCACTTTGTAAAGATTTATTGAACATTATGCATAGGGGTATGTATAAAGTATTTGCACAATTTTTTAATATGCTTGGACCGCTAAAAAAGAAAATTTTAAAGACTTCAGTATATTCAGCACGTCAGTATCAGTGATGCAAATATTTGAAAAAACGTTAAAAGAATTTATAAAATACGGGTAATCTTACTATTTTGACCATAGTTCCTTTCAAAGAAAGTAGCAAATAGATTAGCCATATCAGAAGGTTCACTCGAGGTTATGTTTCCCAGCGTTAATATTGGGGGCACACTATTTATTTTTCTCTTAGAAAAGTATAAAAATGTTTAGGGTTATATTTTAGCTTTCTTCTAGTATCTGCTAAGTAGTTTTCATAACAAACTCGATTAATCCTTGTGTAAGTGTTTCTAGCAATTGAGTATTTTACATAATCAGAAGATCCTGTTTTTTTGAATTTTTTAAATAGGCGATTTTTTTTGTTTTTAATTCTTTTTAATTCAGATGAGAACCATTTAGGACACTTGTCATTGACACTGGTATGTTTTACAGGTATACTCAACATAAAAGCATTATGTATTTTATTATAGAAATATGTAACACAACTATCAACGTCGATATGGTCAAACTGCCAATCAATACGTGATAATATTTCATTGAGTTTGGTATAATTAGTTTTATAAAAATTGAATTCAAATCTATTTAAAAGGAGATGTGAGTTATCATTTTTATAAATCTCAATAGAAAACCCAATTGTTGGGTGATAACCGTCTTCTGGTGTTACGTAAGGTAACGCCCGATAAACATTAACTTCAGAAATATTACAAAACTGTAAGTCAAGTAATCTTTCCATATTATTGCGTACATTGTTTAATTGACATAATCCCATATCAAAAATTTTATCAAGAAATATGTTGTAGTCTAACAATGCAGTTTGCGGCACGATTGTACCAGTATCCGAAAGAATCCAATTGATCATTGAGAAGTTGAAGTCCCCTACAACTATATAAATATCATCAGTTTTAAGCATAGAATTGATTGATTGAATTAATGATGCATGAGATTCATAAATTGATAAGTTAGAGCTGGGAGAAATATAGGAGCAAGAAATATATTTGAATATAGTATTAACTTTTATACGAACACATAAAAGTTCAACGTCAGATGTTATCGGCAAATACATAAATTCGGAAAAAAGAAAAGATTTTACAGCGATTAGGACGCCACCACCACGTTTATTAATTCTATCATTTTTATAGACAACGAAATCGTTATTAAACAGCTCAGCGTTATTTATTCCAGGTTTTAACCAGGTCTCAGATAAAGCAACAACAGAATATTCACTATCAACGCTACTCAAAAAGAAATTCTTAAGTTTAGAATTAAGTCCCCTAACATTTTGGTATATAAATGATAAGGAATTAATAGATGCCGTATTTAGTTTTTTGGTGCAGCATTAAAATTGGAGCCATTAGTAGGTAACACAGTAACACGTGTCTGGTTTCTATTTCTGAATCTAGGACGAAATTCTTTAATAAGCATATTAGTAGGCCAAAAAGTTGCATTTAATAGGTCATTATATAAATCATTTGGTGCGTGTATTTTAAAAGAGGAAATGCTTCTAGGTTCAGATGGACTAAACTTAAATATTTTTATTTGGTTTAAGTCTATATCCGGTATATTAGACGTTAGACAATCAGCTACATCTTCACAGGTAGTATTAGGTTCCAGTCTGGAAATAAAAATAGTTTTGCGGGGAGGAACCGCAACAAGATGTCCACGCCGTGTAGGACTTGCATGGACTGGATTATCCTCTATCTTTTCCAAATGATGCAAAGAACCTAAAACTGAAACGCATGGAGAAGGAATCTGTATCAATGAGTTATGTTCGGACGTATTAGAATGGGTAGAAACATGATTCGTTGGATTTGAAATGGTTAATTTTGGAAGGTATAGAATCATGTATTACTTGAGCCTGTTCAGGAATATTATCAGTTTCAAGGCACCGACTTACTGACGGAGTGACAGTAGATAATGCTTCCGACATTGTAGTCGACTTTAAAACATTCGTGGGTGCAGTTATAGGTTGTTGTACATTGGATGCATTATCATCATCGCGAACTACAATAACAGGAACTAAACGTTTAATTGGTGATTCTTTAAATTCGTTAAAAGCAGAATCTAATTCATTAAATTTATCGCGAAGATCATTGAAACTTTTGTTTATTTGTTTAAAGGTAAGTTTTGTTGTTTTAAGCAATTTAAAAAGATGTTTTTCAAATTCTCTGCAGTCTTCACAACACCAACGAAGTCCTTTAGAGCCTTCACATATAGCATCATATCCTGTCATTAAAACCCGCACATTTAAGGTGTGTTACATTTTCACACACGGAACAAAGGACAAAACGTTCGTCTTGGCCTTTTACTTTACATTTGGCAAAGGAGCAAATCATTTTAAAAGAAACAAGAAAATCTTTAATTTTGTAAATAATAATAAGACAGAAACAAATATTGTAACCACCTGTAATTAAGTAGACTTAAACAAATGTTATAGTCAGCTGTAATTGAGCGAAAGAATATGTAACGGGTTATGTAAAATATGTATACAAAAGCTTAAATTTACAAAATCTACAATAAAAGAAAATGCCAGCGAGATATATAAAAAAAAGTATAATAATAATTACAGGTGTAATTATTTTATAACTTCTAAATTAAACTGCCAATTTCAAGTCGCCACTCCCAATTGTACAGCTTTACCACACAACTAAATGTGGATAAAAATATAAGCAAGGCACCGAGTCCAAAGCAAAAGCAAATCTCATTTGCAAAATACCTCGCCTTACAGTAGAGCAAACCAAAAAAAGAGAAAAAAAAAACCCACCAAATACGAATAGATTTTATAATGATTAATTTATATATTACAAATAAATTCACCAACTGTATTTATATATCATGAGATTGAATAATTAATAAATAATGACTCAGATCACTGTATAAACACAACTTGATCAACTGGACAAGGTTGCCAAACTGTGCTAAATTGTGATTCCATAGGACTCTTTTTATAACCCTTTTCGATATAATGATGTTTGACGAAGTGACTTGAGAACACTCGCGTTTACTATTACAACTAATCTAATTGTAGCATAATTGTGGCACTGTGTGGTGTGAGATATATAATAGACGGGTATAACCGACTATACCATTTTCACTTGTTAGCTTTATTTTTGTGGCTTTAAGAGATTGTACATTTTCAAGTTATGGGCTATTTTCTGACTCACCTTAAATAGGAACCTACGGAATCTGCTCCATTCCTCGCAATAACAAACTTAGTATACCACTCTACAAACTTATGTAGAGGATATAAAAACTAATAAGACTGAACCTATCCTAGAAACTTTTTCTATGTCCATGCAAAAATAATTAAGATTAACCGCGCATGGCATGACACATGAAGATATATATCCACGATTTACCTCAAGGTGCGTATTGAATACCCTCCGCATCAATTATGTATAAGCTATGAATATGCCAGGTACAGGATTCTATTTTCTCTCTTTCATGTAATATACTTACCTTTCAATAGATTTTTGATCTAAGGAATTCAAAACAAGTAAAAATGATCTATTTGACTTGAGATCAATCTTGGATAGTCTTCACCCGAGTGTTTTAAAATGAAAATTTTGCCTGGCATTAGTTTGTTTGCTGGCCTAGTAGGAGATATATATATTGTAGCTTGTTTAATTGCTATATTTACGCAACTGGAGTATAATATTATATATGAATTGATAGCCTCATAGAAGAGAATAAAAAATTAAGTTTGGTTTAACTGAACAGAAAATTAATTGATGCATTGCAAAAAATATAATCACATACAAAGCAGAGACAGAAAATCTCATAAATTAAATTTATGGCTTTCTATATCGGAACCTGAATCCTGTGCCATGGCATTCAACGAGTTGAATTAACTATTCCGTGCTTTTCTTCGCAAAAAAGTCACATATTGAGCTGAATTTTTTACAGAAATCCTTAGTTTCTCCTTTACAATCCTGAATTTAGAGAAATACGTTAATACCTGACCAGTTAGCCCAACCAACAGAAATCTCTCGCAGACACACAAATTGAACTATGAAACTGTAAGTTGGTACATATACCTACACTATTCACGTACAAATGTGGGGGGCATCCCATATTTCACTTAAGCCAAATATAACTTTTTTACTTGTTTTCAAATCCAAATTATTATTATTATTAAAAATATATGGTTGTGTATTTATTTTATATCTTTGACAACTTGGATTGTAAATACCACGAATAAATAATGTTCATAAGTATGGTATTAACGATACATCATTACGTCCGTACTCTGGTACATACACATGTACGCATCACAGAATAGACGCTTAGCATGTTCCGGTAACAGTTTGTCATTGGGAGATGTCTCATGAACGTTACGCGCTCCATCCTCAGATAACCAATGTGGCAAATCAGGAACAGTTATAATCTCTGGTATATTATAACCATTTTGCTCTCCTTAAATCAATATTACATACGCATGTAGGGTGATGTGCAAACAAATTAAATTCGCCATACCTTTTCTATCAGCCATCGAATCGAAAAAACACCATGGAGCATCTGGCCCAGAACCGGTTTTAACAAACGTCACATAATGGGAGGTTTCAATGCATACTACAGCAAAAAGTTCCATGTAGAGTCGTGGAACTGCCATGTGCTTTACCATAACAGAAAAATCCTGAGACACTGACAGTTTCCGTGAAGTATGATTTACTCTGAAATACAATTTGGCCAAATCAACCCGTAGTAGAACATAAAGAAACTATTCTCTAAGATTGGGTTCTTCATGATGCATTGGTTGGTTTAGTTGGATTTGCTGTATCAAGAAAATTATTAATGTACTCATTGTTAGAGTTTCTTGTGGATTGTCATGAAGAACCCAAGACGCAGCACATCTTAGAGAATATTGTGCACTAAATAAAAAAGTTATTGGACAATTGAGAGTGGCCGTATTTATCAATATACCAGAAGAAAGATAACGTATAAAACCCCTCCCACATAGCTGGCCCAAACCAAATAATATTTTTCATGGAGATATTTCTCACCTAGGTGACAAACTCAGGCTATATAAAAATTTTAGAACATACTTTCACGGGAAAATACCAATCTTTATATTAAAAAAGTTTTTCTCTTAGCTACGTCTACACTGTGTGACTAATTCAGGTGAAATTCGACATGAAGACATATTTATTTAACCTAGGATCATATTAAAAGTGCCTTGACTCCGCGCAGTGACTAGTACAATATGGTGTGCGTTATCGTAAAATAAGAAAATTTTGCTACACGTATCCTTTTGTGCACATTGTGGGCGAGTCTGTTATCTGATCGCATGCATTTGCATATCGATGTTAGGGCTAAATGTTAATATGTGTACCAAACATTTACTTCGTAGCTACATTATTATCGATTGTAGGTGTGGCTCTCAACTAATTTTGCAATTTCTATAAAAAATTTTGCTCAATATCTGAAAACTTACTACCGCGAGAGTACCAATAACATGGACGGATGCACGGAGGAACATATCTAGGTCGACTCATATTTTTATGCTGATTAAGAATATATGTACTTCGTAGGATATAATGCTTCTTCTGCGTGTTGAAAACAGAAACGCGAACTTAGTGCACCCCCAACACTAAGAGGGTGGGTACAAAAAAGTTGGTAAATTTATAATGGTTATCAACTTCATAGCTCTCTGTAAGAGACACAAAAAGTAAGAAAACTAAATTTGCTTTAGACCAAATCCTAAATACCCTCCACACCCATAACGGTGGGCGTGGCAAATATATATATATATATATTGCGACCTTTAGTAGTGTATGTATTACGTATCAGCTTGAAAGTGTAGTTTTATTGTGGATTTTTCTGTAAACTGTGGGCGTTATCCGACCATAGCATATCGACGGATAAGTTAATTGTTAATAAGTATACTAAATTTCAACTTTATAGCTCAATTTTTGTGGCAGATATATAGATTTTTGCTTATTGTGGGCGAGGCTCTTTTTAAATAGCTATCTGCGTTCAAAACTAAAAATCCTATACAAAATTTCAGCTCAATGTCTCAAAATTTACGCCCGTGAAAATGCCAACAACATACGTACACACGGACATACATGTCTAAATCGACTCTGTTTTTCATGCTGATATAAAAACTGAAAATTGGTACACATATTTTTTACAATATTTTACGACAACCCTGCAAGTATGAAGAGGATAGACCACGCCCATAAGATAGTCTTTAAAAAAAAACCAAATTACTTTTCTTTTTTATTAAAGAAGAAGTAAAAAAAGAGTTCCACAATTCATATGTATTGTAAATGTATTTTAGTCATGCCCATCATTTATAATCGTCATTGCCAGTCATAAATTTTAATGTTGTGCCCTGAGGTGGCGGGTATTCAATATTTGGCCTAGGCCAAAAAACTTTTTTACTTTTTAACTTCTAATCTAATTCTCATGTAATGTCGGTGCGGTTTCCAATGAAACGACCCTAAATTTGGCTTATATATTCTATAAAACACATATAACACACACGAGCACAGGTTTACGAAGATACCTTTCATCGTGATTGTGTATCTTTTGAAGGCACTCTGAACAGAATGCTGTACATTCCAACCCGGAACCACTTTGCAATGTATTAAAGCAGTCTCGACATTCAAATTCAGCTACATTGCCACAAATTGTACACTGGCGAGGAGCTGTAAAAAAGTAAAAAACGATTCTGTTAATGATTATTATACCCATAAGATAGACGTAAAAGCAAAACTCGTTGTGTTTGTAAATACTGTCTTCACACTGTGTGAATCGAGAACATTGAAAAGAGTAAAATGGAATGTCACAAAAATGGAACGGACGCGACGCTTGGTCAAACGTTGATATAACATTTACCCGTCACATTATGCAACAAAATAGTATTTTTTAAAACAATCACAACAACAACCTATATCACTTATAAAGAAGAAAGGTGTAAGGGCGTTGTACAAAAAATTACAAAACTCTCTTGTACCTTCGGAGCTTGCTTAAAATTTTCAAAAACTTACGACATTCGGCAGTGTCGATCAAACTGTTGGATGTGTTTGCTTGAAAAAAATTTGGAAGCGATATTAATCGCGGAATAGAGACATAAGGGCGCTACTCTTAGACAAGGGCGGCTTTTTGTCTATTTGGATTCTTTCTTTTGTATTTATGTTAGTGAAAGTTTCGTGTATATTGGTCAATCAGAAATTGTTTTTTCAGTTGTTTTTTTTTCATACAAATCACCATATTTATTTTTACCATTATTAGTTGTAAGGAAATTAAAAACGTTTTATATAAAAAAGAATTTTCTTTGCTGAAATTTGTATACCCTGCACCACCCTGTGGAAAAGGGTATATTTAGTTTGTGCGGATGTTTGTAATTCCTAAACGGCAAATGCCACACCCACCTTCAATTATACCGATCGATTCAGAATCAAAATCTGAATTGATTTAACCATGTCCGTCTGTCCATCTAAATTTATGCGCAAGCTACAGGTCGCATTTTTGACATATTTTGATGAAATTTTGTAAATGCTGTACATATTGTATTGGCCCAAAGGGGAACCCTATTAAAAATGGACCGGATTTGACCATTTTTAGAAGCCCCTCCCATATGAGGTCCTATTATTTTTTAAGATATTTCGATGAAATTTGGTCCAAGGATAGGTATTGGCCCAAAAATAAACCCTTTTGAAAATGGATAGGATCGGACCATTTTTAGAACCCCTCCACATATAATTTTTTTTTTATTTCATAAATAAACAAAAAATTGAAAACAATTTCTGTCATATGTATCATTTAAAAATTTTTGAAAATACAAATAGGTATAGAAAAATAAAATTTTTCATTTATCAAAGAAAAAATTAAATTGAATAATATATTAAGTGGGGTAGGGTATTTAATGGTCTATAATATTTTCACTTGTTCAATATAAACAAGTAAGAAAACTTAATTTACCTCAGACCAATTTTTAAATACCCTCCACATCTCGATAGTGGGCGTGACAGGTGTGTAATTACGTTCTCTAATAGTGTATGTATTTCATATTAGCTTAAAAGTCAAGTTTTACGTGTAGTTTTTTGTAAATTATGGACGCGTCCACTATCCGACCGCGCCTATTTTTGGCACATCGAGGGATATGATAATTATAGTTATGAATTCCAAATATCAAGTGAATACGTCAACTTTTATGGCAGGTATATATTTTTGCTTGTCTGTTAACCGACCACGCCCATTTTTGGCATATCGACTAATAACTCTTACTGGTGTTTAATTTGAAACTTACATATCAAAGAAAACTAAGTAATTGACGTACACACGACATAAATAAATATATATATATAAATATATATACGTCTTACAATTTTCAAGTATATCTGTAATGTCCAGTACTTGAGAGGGCAAAATTCGCTGATACATTTTATAATTTTTACCGAATCTTGGCATCTGTATAATTAAGCAGGAGGGCACTTCCTTTAATTTGATATCAGACGCGTAGAAGCTTTGCTCAAATAGTTGTTGTACGCTAGGAAATGACAATCTCTCGTCTTTTTCGACAAATAACTGATAGTAATAGGCCTCTTGACCGGAACTTAACTGAATAAAAAGAAAATTAGACAACTTAATATACTTGTTTCAATGTGGAGATGATTCCAATTTTATTCATACCTTCAAAAATGGTTCACTTTTCATTATTTGAGCTAGCAAACAATTTAAAAATTCTTCAGGATCTTTCTCTTCACTAGTTAGGCCACCAACTGAACTCAATTTATCGAGCAATTCTCGCAGTTTCATTACACGATCCGCACGTACGAATACATGTTTGCGTAAAGGATTAACAATTTCTTCCCGTAAAACGGTTTGAACTTCATTATAATTTGGAATATCCTACGATGTAAAATTCATCATTTTTATTTTTATATAGAACAAGTAGCCAGAAAAGCTACCACTGTATATTTAAAACATACAAGGAATAGTAATAAAGTCAAGATACAAATAAAAAGTTTAAATTGTTTTATATGCAGTCAGTCGTCATAGTTATTCATTAAAACAATTCATCCTTTATCTTACGTAATTCTTAAACTAATGAACGCTTATAGGAGCTCTTTCTCCTACAACTTAGTGAAGTTAACTACGACTTGCATATTTTTGGCAAATTAATGTATGTTGCCTTCACCAAGGCTTGGCATCTTTTGGCTTCTTCCCGCCTTTTTTGAACCGACACTTTCCGAAAATTTCTCATTTTAATTTAAGCGCTACTTTAGTTGTGTGCCATTAAAATCCTTTGGGTACCCATTTAGTTAACCCCCAAAAATTTTACATTTAGTGTTGAACACTAGACCCTAGAGTCTTCTGATTTTATAAATGTTTTTACAAAGTGATATGTACTACCAACCGCGGGGTGTAAGTAAAACTACATGGTTACATATAATTGAGTTTGCCTACTTGTAAGTTAGGAGAGCGGAAGAGCACAGCATCAAACACAGGCGTAAACGTAAACATGGAAAACAGCGTAACATCCAAATAGCAGGAATTGTGATGCCCCTGAATGCCTTTAAATTTACCGCAAAACTCTTCTAATTCATCCAAACTAAGGCATTCTGTAAATTAAAAATATTCAAAGGTTAGTAAGTAGAAAAGCTGCGAATAGGAGAATGGCACGGACGAACACATAGGCATGGCTCAGTGTTCGAGGCTGATTTAGAATATGGGGGATCTCTGACGCTTGCTTCTGCGGAAAATTGATATCAATTGTGCTGGAGAAATCAACACAACAGCTTAGTTATAGTATATAACGTTGAATAACTTTGTAAAAGGAGAATAAAATTTTTATACCCACTCTAGAGAGTGTACTCACTTTGTCGAATTTGCAAGACTGCAAGCTTCAGTAATCCTAAAACTATATATATTCTTGCTTAGCAACCAATTACGAGCCATGTGCTCCTATGCGAAAATGGACCCATCCGATCGAAAGTTAGAACAAATTCTAGACTAAGCAAATGATATCTACGAATTTCGGTAAAAACATTGAGAGTTGCCACATTTTGTCAAATATTTATCCGTGTTGGAAGCCTTATTTGGGAAAAGAGTCATGTCCCAATTTTATTGGGTTATCATTATTATAAAAAATACTAATAATGGTGAATTTTCACCACATATAATAAAAGGTGGTTATATGAGGATGGGTTTGGAACGTAATCCATTCAATTGATTTAAAAGAGGGTTCTGAATCGATCATCATATATAAAATACACTAAAAGTGCCAAATTAGGCGGACGCCAAATGCAGGCTATGGGTCAACTTTTAACTTTTAGGTACTGAGTTATAAGTTTTTAAGTGCACGACTATTTTCACAAATTTGGTAAGGCTTTAAACACACAAAAACCACATCTTACGTTTTATAACATTGGACAAAGTACTACAGAAATTATTTCTAGCAATTTTAGATTAATGTCTTAACTTTAGCAGCCGTGAGAACGCCGACAAGAATGTGCCGAAAGAAAATAATTTACTGTTCATTGATTGATTTTTCGCCATTTTAAACACGGCTAACTAAATCGACGTAGAATTCGATGCTGAACACAAATACATATACATGTTGCGGTATGCCACGCTTTCTGGCAGAGCGGTTACAAATGTTTGCACAAAACAATAAATGATATAAAAAAATGTTACTACTACTAAATGAACTAGTAACACCACCACCCTATTATATACCCCTCGAATAACGGGATGAATTGCTTTCGGGTTATTCGGTATTAATGATTTATGGTTAGCAAATCGCAACTCGAATGCTTGGTATGCTGAAATTGTACATATGGTTCCAAAGATTAAAAAAAAAATTCGGAGAGCGCCACTCCCCCCAAAATGGAAAACTAATGACGTAAGGGAGGAGTGCCTAAGAGAAGAACCGTTTTGATAAGAGCATTTGCATTTTCTCATCCAATAGGTCGATAAAATTCTTTTGGATTGGTTCTCTAAGTTGTCTTTCGTTGCGTATATTAATAGATATAGTCACCCTTAATTGTTCAATAAATGTTTTAGATGGTCCGCCATACATACGCCAATTTTTGGTTTTACTTGTAAACCACGAATAGTGAAAAACTGTCTTCCGTTCTGTTTTCTTGTAAATGGGCAATGATGGTGGGTGCCCTAGATTTGGCGTACACTTACTTGCTTTTATTCTGTTCATTATTTTCGACGGTACTCACTATTACAGATGTAAAATTGCTAGCCAATATAAATTTTTTTGTACATTTTCCACATTGCCTATGCTACTGACACTGCATCTTTACATATCCATTATATTTGTTTGTTGTTGTCATTTATAAGTAAATAAACATAAATAGTCAAGTTGGTACTTACTTAAGGGAGCAATGGCCCCAGGTACAATTGGGCATTCTACTTGCCCAAAATTTAGTGTATTGTTATATGGTATGTCATGGTCATTGGGTGTTGTTGGATTGGTAACAGATCCACCATCAGTAATAAGGAAGCGTCGATCACTGACACATTGATTGGAAGTAACAAATAAGCCGCGCCCAATGGGGCATTTAAAAAACCTGTAATATATTGGGTATGTTGATGCGTACATACAATATAACGCATATCTATATACTACTTACGGTATTCTGTTGAAGCTACCGTCTGTAGTCAACAAACATTTATCGTTGTTGTCATCCTCCAACTCAACGCCCACCATGATTTCTTTCATCCCAGGAGGCACTCCTATCCAACGGATTACGCCATACAAAGGGTCACTTATATCTGATGCATATACCTCAACCATCGAGCCGATTCCCAAATTTTTTTCCGGTATTTCTTTAAGAGGTGAGTCCTGCACAATTTCGTTATCCAAAACAGTTGGTAAAACATCTAAATAGAATAATTAACAGTGCTAATGTTTATGCTCGAATATATGTAGCAATCATATAATTGAAGTATGAAGTAAGTGAGCGTTTGGGTCAGCCCCAAACCACAAACAATTAATAATATTGCAACTTTATTTTTGTATTTTTGACCTGAAACATGTTGTTCAAATTCTAAAGTTGGTGATGCAGAGAAAAATTCCAAAACTGTAACGGGTATGTGACTATAAATAGACGCTTCGTAAATTGTTGTCGGGATAACACGTTTGATTCCCATTTTTTACAAGGGCTTAATTAAAGCGATTTTTTTTTTTTAAATTTTTAATATAATGTCTTCCAACAAATATGAAATAACAACATAAAATCATCAATTTTTATTAAAATTACGCAGATATCACCCGTTGTCTGAACGTCGCTTGTATGCCCGCAGACAGTAAGAGCACGATACATTTCTAAAAATATAACATGTACTCTTATGGAATAAATATTGGCTAGAGAGCCGTTCCTTGCATTTTTGTCGCGCACGAGATGATGAAGAACACTTTTTATTATAATTATAACAAGAGAGCATATCTACAGCTCAAAGTATTGTATATACAGAGTGCGTACGGTATTTGAGGACACTCGTATATGTGAATGTAATTTAGGGAGAACAATTTTGATTGTTTTTTTCTTATCAGATCATCAATGGAGGACAATAAAATAACGTCGCTATATGCTCGAAACGCACCGATTTAGAAATCTCCAATTTTGTCAAGACCTCCGCTATACATCCTACGTTATGCTCAGAGGACAGTTTGTGTTGGCACAAACTCGGTAACAGATACTTATCCGACGAAAAAGTCTTTTGAACAACTTTAAGCACCATGTTATGGTTTTTTTTGACGAAAAAAAATCAATCAGAGAAATGACAGGTCATTATGCTCACATCCTACAGAGGTTGCCCGTGTTATACACACAAAGCTTCCAACGACTGTCATGGTTTTAGGAATTGTGAGCAACAAAGGACCTGTTATGCCACCCCACTTCTTTCGTCAGCAGCTTCGGGTGAATGCTGCCGCCTATAACGAGGTTTTAGAAACAGTTGTGAAACCATGGATTGATATTGTACGTAGGGACAGACCACCCATATTCCAGCAAGACTCTCCTCCTTCACACAAATCCATGACGACATAAGATTCGAAAATTTCTATGACCACATTATCCCAAACTTATGGCCACCTAGCTTCCTAGATCTTAATCCTCGAGATTATTACGTATGGAACGTAGTTGTGCAGAAGACCAATAAACAACACCTTAATACTATTTCATTATTGAAGGATGCTATAGCAACAACAATAATCAAAATGAAGAAAGTGCATTTAATACGGGAATGCAATCGTTGCCGACCCCGAAATGAGTCCGTTATTGCCGCTAATGAGGATTTTATTGAATAATTGTATAGTCTAGGAGTCAATTAACGTCGTGTAAAAATTTCATGGAATTATAATAAATTTTGCAAAAAACATGAACAAGTTAGTTTTAATGTCAATTTGTCCTCAAACACCGTATGCACCCTGTATAATGGGAACACGATGAATAATGTTTTTTATCTCATAATGAAAAGGGCATGGTAGGCGTATATTGTAAATAAATAACTAAGTAATAAAGTTACCGTAAGTTGTAGGAGGTAATTCTTGGCTACTGCGAAGCGCAGCGCCATCGTCGCTGCTGCCTAAACTATATGCTGCGGTGCGGTTACGAGTATGATCTTTTCTTAAACTGTTGTAATCTCTACTACTGCTACCACAAGCATCAGAAGCAATAAACTTATTGGCCTTTATTTGGGATGTTTCCAATACAATAACTTCCGCGTCTGGCGATATGTCGGTATTATTGATAAACACAATGTCACGTTCCCCATAACTCTTTGCTATAGATGTCATATTGGAAAACTCTCCGTTTTTTGTAGTAGATGACGTGCTGCGCTTATGTTTTAAAATTCCGGTTGTTTGTTGCGTTTGTGTTTGTTTTGTTCGACGCTTCACACTTTGTTCATCATTTACAGTAGGTTGAGTTTCATTAATGGGCGAAAAGAGTTGTGATTCAACACGTCTTTGTTCCACATCTTGAACAAACCCATTATTAATGGTGTCGTAAAATTGTGCTGGGCTTTCTTTCTGCTTTAACTTCTTTTCTAGTTTTAGAGATGTTGTATTGCCTCCACCCAGTACACTTACAAGCCCTATAGCAGATACAACTCTTTCAAATGTATCGGCTTTGAATTCGAGGGCCGACAATTTTTTTTCTTGCTCTCCAGATATTGGTCTAATCCAATTAGCTGTGGTAAAAATGGACATTTCAGGATGGCTCATATATTTTGATGCAAACGGCATTTTTCCCATTTGCGGCGATTGCTTATTTTTAAGATCCTATAATTAACACAAAAATATTTCTTTAATATTTACTAATTGAACCTTTCAGTGCACACATCGATTAACTCCATAAAAAAAAAGTTGATAAATGCGATGAAATAATAAAGTTATTACTAAACAAAGTGCTTTGATACCTAAATTTAAGATTTTTCACAAAGTGGAGTTAATCAATGAGTGCACTGAACGGTTCAATTATCGTTAAAAAACAGAGAAAAATAAAAAAAGAATAAGCACTCTTAGAATAATTGTTTTTTTTTTAAATTTCAAACAGAGAGGCGATCGTATAATTTTAAAAAAAGGTATATTAATCGAATGCCACATCTAGAATACCAACCAGCATTCCCCACTTATAAAACTTCCTCTCTACATAATTTCTCCAAATAAGGAAAAAATACCTGAAATTTATTTGAATAAACATGCCTAAAATAAAAGTAATTTTTGGGCGTGTGACAATTTTAATATTTTTTTCATATTCAATTAGTTCAATTATATCATTAGTTTATATGGGAAGCGTTTTAAAAATGAACCGATTCAGTCCATTTTCAATAGGAAAATGCGACCTCTAGCTTGGGCACAAATTTTCAGATTTTGATTCTGAGCCGATTAGTATAGTTAAAGATGAATTAATAAAATATCATTTTCATTACTGCGCAGAGACTAGAAGTATCTGTATAAAATTTTAACTCATTATCATAATTTACTTCTGCGAGAGTATCAAAAACAGACAGATATACGGTCGGATATGTCTAGATCGACTCAGATTTCAATGAAGGGACTCTGACGCCTCCTTCCAAATGGAATGGCAAACTTTGTACACGCCCACCTTATGTGAAGGGTAAAAAAAAGACGCACGTCTTGGCTGGTCCAATTTCGTTTATTTTTATACCGTTGTTTCTGAAATAAAAATTTGTTTGACTAGAATCGAAATAGATAGATGTAAATGAAAAATTGGCCCAGCTCCATCAGATCTTTCTAGTTGTATACATACATACAATACACCCCCATATCATTATTATGATGGGTATAAAAATAATATTCTGCATTTAATGCATTTAATAAATGATGTCTATAGTAAATTTTTGTGAGAACTCTTTTATATACTTTGGCTGATATACGACATGGACTCTAAGCTATGCTTGTTACTCTATAAAATATTTATTAATTCTAACCTACCATCATTTCCAATCCAAAGAAGTATCCAACAGGATAAAGTTCCGGTATTAGGCCGATGTAACGCACAATGCAAATATAGTTGGTGGTTGATGAGCTGAACATTCCGCCCAATACTTTTAGGACGGTATTTTCCTTAACACTCATCACCCATTTACAGTGATCATCGTTTTGTACCATTTTTAAACGTTCATCAGGATCTATAATACTAATCACATAAGGCCACAACGATTCACAAACTTTTTGCAAATTGCTTAGTAGACATTCGTATGGTGCTTCATACACAGAATTATTTACATAGTCTAGTATTTTAACAACACATTTGGAAATGTTACGTGTAGTACTTGTTTTCATGTACAAAATTTGAACCGTGGTACCCGCTTCAAGGCAAATTTGATTAATGCCTTCACCTGTTCCCTCAAATGGCAGGTCTTTGTTGTAAATACGCAATTTTGTTTTACGGATAAGTATAGCGTATTTGGTATCAATAGCTTCCTCCATTTCTTCTGAGATCAACTTTTTATGCACTTGGGACACTTTTTTTCTTACACTTATTATAGTAAATAAATTTCATATGCCATATGAAATAAATAAATTTTCACCATACTACGGAAAACTTATGTTTTCGCCAATTTATTATTATTCTTATTCACTGTGACAAACCGAACATACATTATTTAATAACTATTATAAATTAATTTTCATTATATCCTTTAAAATTGTGATTCCCCTTTTAAATTCTTATTTAGCAACAATACTTACTGCTTTAATAATATTACATTTCAGGTGTAGAAAGTTTGCTTCTGCACACTACTTTTCGTAAGGCTGAAAACAGATAAAAAGCATACATCTTAGAGAATATGTCACTCGTGATATGTTTTATATAAGAGCGTACATATAAAAAGAATGCATTGACTTTGCTTTATAGGTGAACGCTTAGAGTTCTTCAAATTTTTACTGTTAAGCTTTTTATAGGCATTGAAACACAAAAACGATATATCTGAAGTCGAAGAGAAAAATACTTATATGATTTTTATTGCAAATTAAACAAAACATAAAGAGAGTACAACGAATCCTTGCATGATTTTTATCTGCTTTCGGTCTTACGATTTTCATTTTCAATTTAATTATGCCAATTAAATAATTTCGATTTTGTTTATTGTCAACCATGCTTGAAGTAGCTGGTTGGTGTCTTTTCGTCATATATTCTAATCGAACATGTTTGATGTCACTTCTTCATAATTCATTTCTCTATAGAGCTAAGAAGCACAATATAACTCAAGTAAAAAATTAACTAGTGAACAAGTTACAGTCGGCGAATGAGTCTTTGGATACCTTATACAATCTTGTTTTTATTGCATTATTGTCCAAGATCTAAATATATTGGGCACTAATGCTTACGATATAAAATTTAATTTTGAAGTGGATGTATAGAGAGATTCTAAAAATTGTCCAATCAAGTTAAATTTTACATATCTATAAATTTTCTGTTAGGAACTAGTGAGAATTATTTAATGTTGAAAAAAATCTTACATAGGTCCTTGCCCAGCCGGACACAATATTTTGAGCAGTTTTCTTTTTATTGATTAAAATAATAAAATCATTGTAGAAATTGTGCACTCTATTCAATAATATATCCTGTTTAGCATGCAATCTAAGAGCACAATTAAATTTTGAATTTTGTATCACACGCATAAAAATTGTTATAACACATAAGCAGAAATAATTAAACGAATGAGAAAAAAGAGCGGAATTCTGTCAATAAATTTGTTTTATTGGATATATTATAAGAATTACTATCATAAAATATTATTTAAAAGAGAAAAAAATGTCAATTTCATTTTTTATAAGTACAAACGATCGTATATAGTATCGAATTTTCTTGAGGCGTGGCAGTCTACACAGTATGTATGCAAAAATTATAAATTATCTCAGAGATAATCTATGCATGCAGTTCAATTAATGAAACTTGTGTTTTCTAATTGAAAAATGGTGAAAAGGCAGGTGGATGCTAAAACACAAAGAACAATCGGAAAAAAATTGTTTAACATATACGTTGTCAAACTGTAATATGCAAAAACAACTTGTGTATGTATACATGTTTCATAGATAATCAATACTATAAGGCGACCCGCTTGATTGAGAGAGAAAATTGTTGCATACAAAAGTTTTTTACTAAAAATATGAACCACATATATAAGTGTGTGCATAATATATTTTTAAATCTATTTCCAATCCAGTTTTAATATCAAGTGCAGTGTTGCTGTGAAGATAAAAAACTGAGTTGTCTTAATTTGCTAAGTACCGTATGTTACGTGCTAATTCCGTAGAGATGAAACGACAAACGCAAATACATTCAGTGGTATAAATAAAAGCTTTAGCATTTTAGTAAAATGTAGAAAAATAAGATATACTCGAGAAGCAAAGGGTAATATTATTGTTACAGAATATCTTATAATCGCAAGTAGTATCAAAGTAAATAATACGTTTTGAGGGTGTTGTCCTTCTTTCTATAAATCGCGACACTTAAATGGATGCACGTTGATGTATCAATGACATTATTGCGTATTATTGCGTGAAGCTTAACGAATTATAGATAAATGTTTATCAAAAGAAGAAGTGAATATATATGTTAGTCCACTACCTTGGTAGAAAATTTTTTACTATATACTTTGGATCTATATTTAAAAAGAATTATACAGTGATTTTTGACTTCTAAAAGTACCTTTGGAGAAATAAAATGGCAGAGGCAGCAACAACAGTTACGGCTACCAATTCAAATGCAGAAGTTATTCGTGGTCAAGTATTTGAGGTGGGACCACGTTACAGAAATTTGGCTTACATTGGAGAAGGTGCATATGGAATGGTTGTGTAAGTGTAAAGTATATATTAATATATTATTTGATTAGAACTAAAGTGCAGGCTGCGAATATTGTTTATGTGGCCTTACATCACTGCAAGAAATAATGGTAATTACTTGTATTCATGGTATTATGATTTAAATGCTATATTTGAAGCAGAAAGAGACCTTAGAAACCCCACAAAAAATATATATAAATATTCCTAAGAAGCAACAAAATCTGAGCCCATGTAGTCATATACGTCCGTGCAACTGTGTTCGTGTGCGCATTGCTGCAACGCTCACGATAGTAGAAATCCAGATATTGAATTGAAATTTGCTACTCACAACCACAAAAATTGTACGAATATCTGTGTTTATCTCACTCATCAAAAAATGGTCGGTAACACAATAGACCGACATATTTTTATAAAAAGCAGAACTCGACCTAGTTTAAATGTAATACACTTAAATGGCTATTAAAAGAGGGCGCAATTGTGCAATATATGTGCCACACCTAGTATAGCTTTATTTGTTATAGCTAATTGGATTTTTATTATGCCGGATTTCAGCCCTACATTATGTCATATACATTTCAGATCTGCTTTGGATACGCTAACCAATACAAAAGTAGCTATTAAAAAGATTTCCCCGTTCGAACATCAGACGTACTGTCAACGTACATTACGAGAAATAAAAATTTTAACGCGTTTTCGGCACGAAAATGTAAGTAATAGAAATTATTTTATAGATTCTAACAATCGTGGAATACTACTAATAATAATGAACTCAAAACAAATACATACTTACAAATATCTACATCACCTAGCCTTTTTGTATGTGATGGCGCATGACATTTCTTTTGTTAAATATTGTAGATCATTGATATAAGGGACATTTTACGGGTAGACAGTATAGAACAAATGCGTGATGTTTATATTGTACAATGCTTGATGGAGACTGATCTGTATAAATTACTCAAAACGCAGGTAAGCCAGGAGCTGTGCAAGGGTCAAAACCATAACTAAATTTTTTCATTGCAGAGGTTAAGCAATGATCATATCTGCTATTTCCTCTATCAAATTTTGCGAGGCTTAAAATATATACACTCAGCGAATGTATTACACAGGGACTTAAAGCCAAGTAATCTACTGCTAAACACAACGTGCGACCTAAAGGTGACACGTCGTTCACAGCATATCTTTGGAATTACAAATATTTTATTATATAATATTATTATACACTTTGTAGATTTGTGATTTCGGTTTGGCACGCGTAGCAGATCCTGAACATGATCATACCGGCTTTTTAACAGAATATGTGGCCACCCGTTGGTATAGAGCACCCGAAATAATGTTGAATTCCAAAGGTTATACTAAATCAATTGACATATGGTCAGTGGGATGCATTTTAGCTGAAATGCTTAGTAATAGGCCGATTTTTCCCGGCAAACATTATTTAGATCAATTAAATCATATACTGGGTATACTAGGCTCGCCTTCTAAAGAAGACTTGGAATGTATTATAAATGAAAAGGTAAATTGCCAAACTTCAGAATTTCTGTTACACTATATAGTTATGCCCTCTTTAGGCCCGCAACTATTTGGAATCATTACCATTTAAGCCGAAAGTGCCATGGTCTCGATTGTTTCCTAATGCCGATTCTTTGGCACTAGATTTATTGGACAAAATGCTAACATTTAATCCGCATAATAGAATACCTGTAGAAGAAGCATTGGCCCATCGTTATTTGGAACAGTATTATGATCCGGGAGATGAAGTATGAATGTGACTTTGTATTTTTATTTATTAACAATTTTTCAATTCTGTGTCAATTATCGTAGCCCGTTGCTGAGGTTCCATTTCGTATCGGTATGGAATTGGATGATCTTCCCAGGGAGACCCTAAAGGCCCTAATATTTGAAGAAACTCTTAAATTCAAAGAACGCCAAACTGATCAAGCAGGCGTGTAAATCATATATTAGTTTAAGTGCATGAATAAAACTTTGTAAGTTCATTGACAACACGGCCCGCGCCTGCCCACGTGTTGAAATACAACTGCAAGTATCGAGAGCTCTTCTTCACTATCATCATAACTTTGTGATCTTCAATTTAAACGTACTTTTCGATGTATTTACGCAAATTGCTTCATTATTATCTTAGCAAAGATTTAACAAGTATTTCACTTTTCTATTTATTCATTAAGTATTATTTAACATACACTTATAATATTGTAATATAAATACAACGTATAACCACGTACAATATATAACATAACAAGTGTAGCGTTACAAGGCCCTATACCAATATGTATATATGATTATTACTGCCCTGAGCTCTGTATTTGTACTTTGAGCGTTTACCGTTTGATTGAAAAAAACATTACTACTCTGTAATTCGTTTAAATAGTACCGTAAAAGATTTTCCTCTGTATACATGCTTGTTATTATGCCCCAAGATTGGAAGTATATATCACTGCATCAAAACGTTCGCACCGCCCAAAGGAAGGACTCTTTATATATATATATATATATAAAATGATAGCCTTTGAACGCTGGTGGTCATTGTTACCATTGAAGTGGGCAATATCGGTCAAGCGACAGGCCCACCAGTGCACCAAGCACTGAAAAAATCAATGTTTATGGAATCTATTTCTGTATAACTCAAAATATAGTGCAAATTGGCACATATACTCCTTAAAAAGCTTTGGTGCATCGATGGTGAGTATTGAAAATTGACCTAAGGCAATTGTGGCTTTTTTAATTCACTCGTGGTTCGTTTATATTACAGAAAAATATTTCCATTATTTTAAATTTTCAGAAAATGTAAACTAGGGTCGTAGATTGTGTGCCTGCCTGTGTGTGAATCGATTTACTAAATACGTTTTTTTCTATGTCTAAAAGTAAAATTATTGCTTTGTGCTACACTATAAGACTACATAATATTCACATTAACAATATTGAATAAAATTAGAATGCCAAAAGTTAACGAATGCATGTCATTTCAACTGCGTACTATAAGAGTGATCTGCGAGATTCTTGCACTAAAATTTATCGTTTTCATCCACACCTCAAGGGTAGGGGGCTGTTTTCTCAAAACGTCAGCATCGAATTTTGAGCCCATATAACCATGCCTGCTGTGTGTAAATCGTTCTCCTGCTCTTATTAATTAAAAGTTGACTTAGCAAATCTTGCATGCGCTCCACATTTATGCGTAAAAGGTGAGTGTGGCTTTACGTCCCCTTAACGACACTAAACTAAGCATTTATGTTACATTTTACCTCAACTTTCAAATTCTGCACTATATATAGTTACGCATTGGGGGTATATTTTATTCGAATGAGTTTATTATAAATACGTGTACCGAGTTTCAACATCTTTACTTTACAGCTTTGTGGCTGTAAAATATTTTCGACCACTAGATGGCGTACAGAATAAACGGAAATGCCACTGCCGGTGAGCATGTTCTCAACCTCAAAGGGGGATCTCAACCCTTTTGTCTCCTTCCTATTCCGTCATCCACGCCTAGGGTGTCCACTGATCTCCTATTTCCCCCCAGAGCAGGTGTTGTGCCCTTTTTCCTCTCGCCCTCTCCAACCTAGCTGCAATTGGTAGAAATATAAAACAAACAAAAAATATATATATATATATGCAGCCCCTATGTAAGTTCACCTGCTGAACTCACCACCTGGTCATCTCTTTAGTAATACATTCCTCTCATCATGTTTCCCTCTTTTGATTTATATAAACAGTTTATTCTTGCAATATATATGTAGATATGTATAATTTTTCTTCCACCACTACAATGTTACAATAGCCTTTTACATTAAGCAAGCTAGTTTTTTGTAATTTCCATAAGTTTAGTTTCAGGTCTCTCATTGATCTCTTTAAATTTTTATTACACTTATGCTTCCTGTATCAAAAAAGAAAAGGACACAAAAAAAAAGAAAAAAGAAAATTCCAAATACATTAAATTGAATCTAACCTTATTTTATTTTTGTTTTAAAATGCTACAGCTTTCCCACGCCGACTCCGAAGTCCTGGCATAAAGTACCTGGGTGATAAATCAAATAGTATCAATTATAAAGACAATATGAGTAGGGCCTTGCTACAAATTTGCGTTAGCAAAGCCGGTTGAACTGGACATACATACATTAATAGTTCTTATATAATCTATTATCTAATATAACCACAACTCAAAATAAATATATATATGATCAGCGCCACCCCGAGTCTCTTCTGCGCTGGCTGGTCACTCTCTTTCTTAAGCTCCAAACAAAACGGACAATAATTCGGCCATAATTTATATTTTGGTGTCCTTAGGCCCGTCCACCAATTAGTAATAATTTACATATGTGGTGAGGCGCTTTTTAATTGAGGCAATCAAAAGAACACATGAAGCACTTTTTCACCACAATACAAATTTTCCCTGCTCTCTTATCTTTCACTCCTGCACTTTGTGCACCAAAATTACATTTTGCACTTTGTAGGGACAATCATTCCTTTGACAATAGGCTTCACCGTGTCATAATTTGCATGTGTTCAAATGAAGTTTGCTTTTACAAAAAATAACTGATGTTGTCTGTTTCCGTTTACTTTGTTGAAACTTTAGTTTTTAAATTTATCCGCTTATACTCATTTTGCAGCCTTGGTGGGAACATTCAATAATTCACTCGGTAATAAATTTCCACAAAATCTCTACATTGACATTGTATTTTCTGGTACATTGTACTATTGTTTAAATACTATTGGTTTCACTTGTTGCTAATTGTAGCCGCCACATTACATAAATACTATTTCATACTTGACATATTTCTTTCGTTACACATTTTAGTCATATTCTTTTTATTACAATTATTATAGGTTTTTTGTTCTTTTTTTCAATCCTTCTTTATTGAATAACACTTTTTTAGAATCATTTTACTTCCATAATTTGAAATGATTTTTTTATTGCATGTCCGCACCAACCAAAAGACAAAACTAAACTTCTTCAATACCTTTCCTTTTACTTCCACGAAAGCCAAAATCGTCTCACGCAATAGTTTTTGTGATTTCATCACGCGATTTTCCCGTTATATATCTTTCTAATATTAAGCCGCCATTCTTCATTTTTTTTAAAAGCTCTCCACCCCTTTAACTGAACAGTTCAGCAAAACAAACCGCAACAAAACTCCGGTGTTGCCGAGCTTCGATGGCAAGAACGGTGTGCTATTTCGTTTACGCTAATGAACATTTAGCTTTCTCTTGCCCAACGTGGGGACTTCTCACGCCCTGAGAGATCTCATGCTCTACTAAAACCATAATTAACCCTTCAAATCTTTAGCATGATATATGCCTATCGGTTTTCCTTTCATATCCTCACACCTATACATATTGTTGCCCACAGGCTGCAGTATTCGGCATTTAATAAATTTTTTACAAAATTTGGCGTTTATTCCTTTTTTGAAATCGCTTAGCACAAAATTACGACGATATACTTCTTGACCTTTGTCAAACTTACAGTGTCTTGATCTCTTATTATACTGCATCGCACTGCGCTCATAGGCTCGGTGTAAATTTTCTCTAATTTTGGCTCTTATCAATTGCAATCTATGGCTTTTCTTGAATTGTAGAATTTCATGATCATCCATTGACTGTAATTTCCTAGCAAGTTTATAGTCAGATCCATTCAAATACATGTGTTGCCCGAAAACTGCAAAAAATTGTGTTGTTCCGATTGCTTCATGTACCGAGGTTCCGAGAACACACTCAATCTCTGGTAGGTACATATCCCATTTCCTGTGATCCTTCTCAAAGAAAGCTCTAATGGCTGTTAGTACAGAACGGCTAACTCTTTCTGATGCATTTGACTGAAGTGAGTAAACGGCTGTCTTTATGTGTTGAATACCATAAGCCTTTATAAAATCCTGAAAGAACTAGAACACAAATTGTTTTTCATTGTCCGTATGGATCACTTCCGGCGTTCCGAATATATAAAAGGTTTCTTGAGTCAGAAATGTTATAACATTTTGCGCGGTCGCTTCTTGCATTGCTTTTAAAAAAGGAAATTTGGAGAAATGATCAACAACTATAAAAATGTAGGCGTTACCTCCTTCTAAATGTGGATATTTACCTAAAAAGTCCATATACAGCTTTTGAAAAGGTCTTTCCGTCACTACTTTCATTCCTATTTCAGGTTTCATAATTTGATTATTGGGCTTTGATGCCTTACATACTTAACATTCTTTTATATATGCTCGTACTTGTAGTGTCATTTTTGGCCAATAATACCACTGCTTTAGTCTTTGAAGTGTTTTGAAAATTCCTCCATAGCATGAGGTGTGGTGATCATACGCTTTTTCTATCAAAGCAATTGTAAGATTCGTTGGTATCCATAATTTCCAAGGCGATTCACACATTTTGTCCTTCCCTGTTGCCATAATGCGTTTGTAAACTTTGTCTTCTTTCACTTGAAGATGCGGTAGCATCTTAGCCTGGATATCCTTAATTAAATTGACATATTCTTCACATTCAAATTCGGTAGTTTCAAAATCTAAAACTTGATCATCAAAATGTACTAATTCTTCCACCGTGCGTGATAATGTGTCCGCTACTATATTTTGGGCACCTTTGCGATGTTCGATGTTGAAATCATAAGCTTGTAGTTTAAGAGACCATCGCTCGAATCTTCCACTCACATCTTTTAGAGTCATTAACTGTTCACGATAGGAGAAGGAAAAAGTCCGTTTAACTTGAACCCTATTCACTTTATTTATGTTTAATAAACATACAAAATTATATTTGGATTTGAATTTATATAATGTAAAAAAGACAGCTCGTTTGTTGGTTCTTTAGACGTTTTTACACGCTGAAAATCTTTTTCCGCCTGCCGACAACTCAATGGCGAAGCAGTTAGTACATAAAAAGAGCGTTACCGGATTGTATAAAAAAGGAACAAAGACTACAAACGAGTTGCCATATTATTATGTAAAGTTTTTTTTAGTTAATGACATTAACCATTTGGTCTAAATATGGTCTAAATCGATGTATAGCTAAAATCGCTACTAAGCACTCTTTTTCAGTAACGCTATAATTTTTATACCCTGCACCACCCTGTGGAAAAGGGTATATTAAGTTTGTGCGGATGTTTGTAACTCCTAAACGGCAAATGCCACACCCACCTTGAATTATACCAATTGATTCAGAATCAAAATCTGAATCGATTTAACCATGTCCGTCTGTCCGCCTGTCCTCCTGTCTGTCCATCTAAATTGTGCGCAAGCTACAGGTCGCATTTTTTGAGATATTTTGATGAAATTTGGTACAAGGACATGTATTGGCCCAAAGGGGAACCCTAGTGAAAATGGACCGGATTGGACCATTTTTAGAACCCCTCTCAATATGAGGTCCTGTTATTTTTTGAGATATTTCGATGAACCTTCATCCATTTCCCTCGTTATCTTTTTGGAACAATACGGCTCCCACTCCCACATTAGAAGCATCACACTGAATATAAAAATGTTTATTAAAATCTGGGTGTCGCAATACAGGTGACGAGGTTAATGCTGTTTTTAAATTTTCAAATGCTTCTATGGCTTATGGCGTCATTTTAAATCTACTGGCCTTTTTTAGGATATGTCAATGGTGCTTCTATACGCGAGAAATTATTTATAAAACGTCTATACCATCCTGCAGTTCCCAAAATCTTCTTATTTGTCTAGGCGTTTTAGGAATAGGTATATTTTTTATAGCCGATACTTTATAAGGGTCAGCTCTTAGCGTGCCTGCACTAACGATGAAACCTAAATACTTTACCTCTTGATAACAAAATTCCAATTTGTCGATCTCGATGGTAAGATAAACATTGTGCCACCTCGCTCATTGCCTTTGTAAACATTGTGCCACCTCGCTCAGAATACGTAAATGGGTATCGAAATCTTTAGCTACAATGAGAAGGTCGTGTAAGTAAATGAAGACATTTGACATCAATCGAGCCGGGATAACTTTGTCCAACAAGCGACAGAGTCTTTGGGTTGCGTTACATAAACATTTCCAACATTTCTAATTTTTACTCCCGCGTCTGTCATATAATCCAATTGCTTCTAGTTACGTTTTATTACTCCCTTCAATTTCGTTGACTTGTCTGTAATATTTACTGCCTATGTTCTCTATCGGTTTGGCCTCCTTTCGTATAAAATTCATTTCAGCCTCACAACACTCTATACGTGGTTGTTCCAGTATGTAAACTTGAATAGGAAACACTAGTTTAGCAAGATTCTTCCTCAGATTTCGTGTCACGATCTTTATCATTTCATAATCAGTTACCGCATGAGACATCCTAGACCACAATCGTAACAAGGCGTCGAAGAATTCTTCGATCGAATCGCCTGGGGCTTGTTTTCGAGCAACCAGATCTCGCATTGCTTCAAAATTTGTGCGATTCGACCGGTATTGCACCAATAGGGCATGTCTTAAATCAGGCCTTTAGAAATACCTAATACCATTCCTGCGCGATCCCAGCCAATAGCAAATGAAAATCACGTAATACTTCATTCCACGGTATGTTATGATGCATCTGTAAATGTTCTCCGCGAAATATGAAATCTTCAATGGGCAAAAACGAGGTGTTGCCTTTGAATTGTAAGTTCCATTTGCTAATGCGGATTTTAGATGTTTGCTGATCATGGCTTTGTGCTGTATGTATATGAAGTAGATTTGTCCTTTCTGTGTTACTAGTATTTGTATTATTGTTTGACGATGTTGTTTCATTATGATTTGTTGTAGATGTCTGTTGCTGATTACGAATTCTATTTCGTACACTTAGCGACGACATTAATTCGCTGAGTTTCTCCTCTATTTTCTGAACATGCGTATTCATACTCTGATCCACCATATATTTAACTACCGCTTCTAAATCTTCGTTCATACCTTGTATTTCTTGTATTACTAAATGTCTAATCCGTGCGTCAACCTCCATTCTCGGATCCGTTTGAGTGGGAGCGCTTAACTAGTTTCATGCTGCCTGTGAGGTGGTGGTTGTGTTTTCATGATTGTATCCGATAAATATCTCACGACGTAAGGCACATTTTTGCGTGACATTTTGGCACCTCTGGAAGCTTTCCTATATTTCGCGGCTAGCCTTGGAGTGGACCGATTTAAATTAAAAGATATCTGTCTTTTTCTTTTTTGAGAAAATTTAAACTTCGATCTTTCGTTATGATTCATACAAAAAAAAACTTTAAGTTACTCAACTCTCAACAATAGATATTAATTAATTTGTTCTTTATGAAATTTTGTTTACAACTATAGGTGGTTTGCTAAGTTAACCGTACCTGGGTGAACTTGCTGAATTAAACTTTTATGCCGGGGAGCTTAGGAAGTAGATCTGCTTATCCCATATCCTAGATCTTCTAACTCTTCGTGTCCAATAGGAACAGATGGGTGCAACAGACTTCCATGCATATGCCGGGAACGGACACCTCTATCCCTTTAAGTTCCTTATCATTTTATACTGTAACCTACTAATGTTCTCTAATCTAGCCAAACTATTCTCATATTAGTACTCCTTTCCTACGCAATTTCGAGCGGACATATGTAGAGTACACTTTATCTCATATTGAATGAATAGGGCAACAGATATATTCTTAATACTGCCGCAAGGGACCCTTCTATTACTTACAAGGCGGACGATGGTGTTGAAAATAACTGGACCCTTTTGAAACTTAAATTGGACACTCCCTTTTAATTCATATACACATACAAAAAATTTTTATCTAACGAGATGTTATACTTATTGGAGAATGCTGTTTGTACTACGCGTCCCCTCGTCCAGGATAAATGGAATGGTCACGGCCGGTGAGCATCTTCTCAACCCTTTTGTCTCTCCTTCCTATTCCGTCATCCACACCTAGGGTGTTCACTGACCTTCTATTTCTATTCTATTGATCTCTTTAAATTTTTATTACACTTATGCTTCCTGTATCAAAAAAGAAAAGGACACAAAAAAAAAGAAAAAAGAAAATTCCAAATACATTAAATTGAATCTAACCTTATTTTGTTTTTGTTTTAAAATGCTACAGCTTTCCCACGCCGACTCCGAAGTCCTGGCATAAAGTACCTGGGTGATAAATCAAATAGTATCAATTATAAAGACAATATGAGTAGGGCCTTGCTACAAATTTGCGTTAGCAAAGCCGGTTGAACTGGACATACATACATTAATAGTTCTTATATAATCTATTATCTAATATAACCACAACTCAAAATAAATATATATATGATCAGCGCCACCCCGAGTCTCTTCTGCGCTGGCTGGTCACTCTCTTTCTTAAGCTCCAAACAAAACGGACAATAATTCGGCCATAATTTATATTTTGGCGT
Source organism: Ornithomya chloropus (assembly GCA_963971445.1). Classification (NCBI taxonomy): domain Eukaryota; kingdom Metazoa; phylum Arthropoda; class Insecta; order Diptera; family Hippoboscidae; genus Ornithomya; species Ornithomya chloropus. The sequence goes on along the minus strand of OZ020530.1, from coordinate 24,540,149 downwards.
CCTTAGGCCCTTCCACCAATTAGTAATAATTTACATATGTGGTGAGGCGCTTTTTAATTGAGGCAATCAAAAGAACACATGAAGCACTTTTTCACCACAATACAAATTTTCCCTGCTCTCTTATCTTTCACTCCTGCACTTTGTGCACCAAAATTACATTTTGCACTTTGTAGGGACAATCATTCCTTTGACAATAGGCTTCACCGTGTCATAATTTGCATGTGTTCAAATGAAGTTTGCTTTTACAAAAAATAACTGATGTTGTCTGTTTCCGTTTACTTTGTTGAAACTTTAGTTTTTAAATTTATCCGCTTATACTCATTTTGCAGCCTTGGTGGGAACATTCAATAATTCACTCGGTAATAAATTTCCACAAAATCTCTACATTGACATTGTATTTTCTGGTACATTGTACTATTGTTTAAATACTATTGGTTTCACTTGTTGCTAATTGTAGCCGCCACATTACATAAATACTATTTCATACTTGACATATTTCTTTCGTTACACATTTTAGTCATATTCTTTTTATTACAATTATTATAGGTTTTTTGTTCTTTTTTTCAATCCTTCTTTATTGAATAACACTTTTTTAGAATCATTTTACTTCCATAATTTGAAATGATTTTTTTATTGCATGTCCGCACCAACCAAAAGACAAAACTAAACTTCTTCAATACCTTTCCTTTTACTTCCACGAAAGCCAAAATCGTCTCACGCAATAGTTTTTGTGATTTCATCACGCGATTTTCCCGTTATATATCTTTCTAATATTAAGCCGCCATTCTTCATTTTTTTTAAAAGCTCTCCACCCCTTTAACTGAACAGTTCAGCAAAACAAACCGCAACAAAATTCAAAAATTTTATTTTTATACTTACTATTAACTATTCATCACCAAATTTTGGCAAAAAATATAGAGAATTGCGCATTTTCGTTATAGACCGATGTCTTTTATAATAAAACGCTATATGAGGAGTTGTTCTAAAAATGGTCCGATCGGATCCGTTTAGGAGTTACAAACATCCGCACAAACTTAATATACCCTTTGCCACAAGTGGTGGAGGGTATAAACATTATGAACTACTCTATGGTATTACATGGCAACTTACAAGTTTTCATAAATTCTGGGTTTTGCAATCGGAATAACAAACGATTCGTACAAATGTAGATATAGTGCGCTTTTTACTTATTTTGTGGTAACCTGCACTTAAGTACGGTTGGACGGACTACTTCCTAATAGAAATTTATCATATCGTTATTTTCAGTTATTGACCTGATCTATATATTTACCGCAGAGAAACGTTATATTTGGGCTCCAAACCATAACAACCCAACTGTAGAGCTCAATTCGATTTAAAATGATGACTTATTGAAATGCAGAAGTAAGGTTACTAAAGATCAAAAGATCAATCTTACATACACTTCGCAACTCAGCGTATCAATAATTAGATAGAGGCCATTGTTGTTTTTTAATATCATTCAACTATTTATAAATGTCATTATGGTAAAATCCAAATGTTTAATATTATATTCAACATACATCCATCGCAAAAATATATTTTAATGCTTGTACGCATCAGACTATTATGTACAAAGGTGGATGTGAACAAATGTATCAAATTAACTTGCTAGCTCATTAATTGTTATATCATGAGCCCCAGGATACCGGTTGAGAACACGATGTGATTGAACGGGCACTGCCTGAGCGCTCCACATTGGAAGAATGATGCTGCTGAATGTTACTTGAAGGTGCGATTTGGAATTCGTCTGCTTCATTTTCATCATTTGGCAAAACATGTATGTTTTCAATCGGCAATGGAATAGTTGCTTTATTGCGCATTAATTTATTTTTTTGTACCGGGGCTTGATTTGTAAAGAGTTTTTCAATATTACCATTATTCAGATGCAGTTTGTTTAGTTGATAACTAAAATCTACATTCTCCTCTAATAGACCATGGCAATCAACGATTAAGTCTCGAAAGTTACCAAAGGTTTTAAATTCAGGAGCACCTCTAAAATAAAAATCGCGATTAAGCCCTAGCGGTTCATAATCTGACTCCAGTCGTCTGTAAAACGACTATGAGGATTTAGGCACGTTTGCAAGGCCTTAGGTATTGGTTCGCGCAAAATAATATGACGATTCGTTCCGTGTATGGGTATATGTACTGTTTTCTTTAATGCTTGTTTTAACATTCCACCAGTTATATTACAACCTGCATATGATAACTCCGGTAAATTATTTGTTTTCACTTTAATCGTTCTTAATTCATCCAAAGTACTCTCTGAATATGGCCTTAAACGACATTTGCGATAACTGCAAGGCCGAGAGTTTGGATAGACAGTTTGGAAAATACGATTGAAAGCACCATAGGACTCATCTATATCAGCACAAGAAAATGGGCCAATTGCATTTGTTGTATTGACAATCCCAACCTTTGTTTTTAAAGATGGGGGTGATATTGCTAATTTTTCTAATTCTCTTGGTAGTTCCTCTTCGTCACCCATTAGGAAGCAAATACTTAAGAATTCTTCCTTTTTTTTCACACAAAAGACATATAATATTACTTCAACTCTTTTAAACAGGAATCTTTACCTCAGTTAATGACAACTAAATCAAATTTTAATGTACTGCGCTATTAAACACTTTGATTTTTTATACAGTTTTGAGATACGGTACCTGGAAATGTGGCCCAGATTCTCATTTCCAAGCGATATGCCTTAGCACAAAAACTAGAGCTGATCTCATATTCATATTCAGATTTAGCATTCGAAAACTTTGGCACCAAGAAAAATGCTTTATTTTATGTGCCAAAGACCAACGTTACATGAACGATATGCGTAATTCATTAAAAATACCGTTATTTTTTTTTAGCTAGCGCTCTAAATACTATATTGTATAATATAAAGTTCATTTATCTGACACTCCAAAGTTTATATAAGTTGTCATCTAGGGCTCACCCATCTTCAACCCTTAAATAACTCAAGATGAAAAAATTTGGACTCTTCTGACATTTGTTGCTCTATAGCAGTGATGGCGACCCCCTCTGAATTTTATAAATTTGTTTGCACCTGTGTATGAAGACATGCATCGTAAAACGTTGTGACTCGTCCTTTGTCGCGAATTGCATATGACTTATGAAAGTTAATCATATTCGTTGCAATGGAAAACCGGGAGACATTCTAGCTCGGGGATGTACAGGTGTCACGAATTGCCGCACCAGCAATTCGTGGAATCATCCCATTTATATGAATTATTTGCCCTTCCCTTCCAAAACAAAAGTTACAAGTCCTTTTTAGAGGATTTTAAATGCGAAAATCAAAATAACAAAATAGACGTTAATCGTCGTACAAGCTAGTGCTAAAAAAATTATGAACAAAATTTGGCCCATTTCTCAAAATCGTTTGCAATCACTTCTACGGTATTACATGGCAACTTGCAAAGTTTTTCATAAATTCTGGGCTTTGCAAAGCGTATCAATAATTAGATAGAAGGCATTGTTGTTCTTGAATCCCATTCAACTATTTATAAACAAATTTATTATTTATAAATGTCATTATGGTAAAATCAAAATATTTAATATTATATTAAAATACACCCATCGCAAAAATATATTTTAATACTCGCACGCTTCAAAATATTATGTACCTAACCACATTTACATTAAAATTGTACATGTTTGCATATTTAGTGCATACCTATAGTATCTATCTATGCATGACACAATTAATACTCAAATATATACGAATTTGTTAGAATACAAGATTTCGACAATTTGTGTGTTTTTTGTTTATATATACATCATTTCGGCCATTGGTGAAATTTTTTTAGGGATGTGAACAAATGTATCAAATTAACCTGCTAGCTCATTAATTGTTATATCATCGCCAACATTAGCTGAGCCCCAGGATACCGGTTGAGAACACGATATGATTGAACGGGCACTGCCTGAACGCTCCACATTGGAAGAATGATGCTGCTGAATGTTACTTGAAGGTGCGATTTGGAATTCGTCTGCTTCATTTTCATCATTTGGCAAAACATGTATGTTTTCAATCGGCAATGGAATAGTTGCTTTATTGCGCATTAATTTATTTTTTTGTACCGGGGCTTGATTTGTAAAGAGTTTTTCAATATTACCATTATTCAGATGCAGTTTGTTTAGTCGATCACTAAAATCTACATTCTCCTCTAATAGACCATGGCAATCAACGATTAAGTCTCGAAAGTTACCAAAGGTTTTAAATTCAGGAGCACCTCTAAAATAAAAATCGCAATTAAGCCCTAGCGGTTTATAATCTGACTCCAGTCGTCTGTGAAAACGACTATGGAGATTTAGGCAGGTTTGCAGCGCCTTAAGTATTGGTTCGTGCAAAATAATATGACGATTCGTCGTTCCGTGTAAGGGTGTATGTACTGTTTTCTTTAATGCTTGTTTTAACGTTCCACCAGTTATATTACGCCCTGCATATGATAACTCCGGTAAATTATTTGTTTTCACTTTAATCGTTCTTAATTCATCCAAAGTACTCTCTGAATATGGCCTTAAACGACATTTGCGATAACTGCAAGGCCGAGAGTTTGGATAGACAGTTTGGAAAATACGATTGACAGCACCATAGGACTCATCTATATCAGCACAAGAAAATGGGCCAATTGCATTTGTTGTATTGACAATCCCAACCTTTGTTTTTAAAGATGGGGGTGATATTGCTAATTTTTCTAATTCTCTTGGTAGTTCCTCTTCGTCACCCATTAGGAAGCAAATACTTAAGAATTCTTCCTTTTTTTTCACACAAAAGACATATAATATTACTTCAACTTTTTTAAACAGGAATCTTTACCTCAGTTAATGACAACTAAATCAAATTTTAATGTACTGCGCTATTAAACACTTTGATTTTTTATACAGTTTTGAGATACGGTACCTGGAAATGTGGCCCAGATTCTCATTTCCAAGCGATATGCCTTAGCACAAAAACTAGAGCTGATCTCATATTCATATTCAGATTTAGCATTCGAAAACTTTGGCACCAAGAAAAATGCTTTATTTTATGTGCCAAAGACCAACGTTACATGAACGATATGCGTAATTCATTAAAAATACCGTTATTTTTTTTTAGCTAGCGCTCTAAATACTATATTGTATAATATAAAGTTCATTTATCTGACACTCCAAAGTTTATATAAGTTGTCATCTAGGGCTCACCCATCTTCAACCCTTAAATAACTCAAGATGAAAAAATTTGGACTCTTCTGACATTTGTTGCTCTATAGCAGTGATGGCGACCCCCTCTGAATTTTATAAATTTGTTTGCACCTGTGTATGAAGACATGCATCGTAAAACGTTGTGACTCGTCCTTTGTCGCGAATTGCATATGACTTATGAAAGTTAATCATATTCGTTGCAATGGAAAACCGGGAGACATTCTAGCTCGGGGATGTACAGGTGTCACGAATTGCCGCACCAGCAATTCGTGGAATCATCCCATTTATATGAATTATTTGCCCTTCCCTTCCAAAACAAAAGTTACAAGTCCTTTTTAGAGGATTTTAAATGCGAAAATCAAAATAACAAAATAGACGTTAATCGTCGTACAAGCTAGTGCTAAAAAAATTATGAACAAAATTTGGCCCATTTCTCAAAATCGTTTGCAATCACTTCTACGGTATTACGTGGCAACTTGCAAGTTTTTCATAAATTCTGGGATTTGCAAAGCGTATCAATAATTAGATAGAAGGCATTGTTGTTCTTGAATCCCATTCAACTATTTATAAACAAATTTATTATTTATAAATGTCATTATGGTAAAATCAAAATATTTAATATTATATTCAAAATACACCCATCGCAAAAATATATTTTAATACTCGTACGCTTCAAAATATTATGTACCTAACCACATTTACATTAAAATTGTACATGTTTGCATATTTAGTGCATACCTATAGTATCTATCTATGCATGACACAATTAATACCCAAATATATACGAATTTGTTAGAATACAAGATTTCGACAATTTGTGTGTTTTTTGTTTATATATACATCAGTTCCGCCATTGGTGAAATTTTTTTAGGGATGTGAACAAATGTATCAAATTAACTGCTAGCTCATTAATTGTTATTTCAATTTCATTTATTTATAAATAATATTAGTGGTAAACAATATATTATTACAGTGGTTAAGAGTTCAGGCCGTATGAGAGCCTATGCTACTTAAATATTAATTAACAATTTTTTATAATTGATGAATAATTAATAATTTTGTTAATGTTAAGGAAAAGTTCAAAACTTTACAATATATATAAAAAAAATTATTATTTATTTTAATGTTTTTTTTTTTTATTATTTCTTTTATCAGTTTTTAAATTTTCATTTGTAAAAGAAAGCGGATGCGGAGGGGGACGAATAAGTGGGTTTAATCCTGGGACTGGAGGATAATAGTATCATGCGCGGACTGTTCGCACCGTAAATTATAATTTTGTGTCAGGTTTATAATCCTATCTCTGACTAATTCTATATTATCTATTGAGTGCAGACGTAACGTGGAGTAATATCATGGCTTATTTGCGCCAATACATGTCCTTGTACCAAATTTCAACGAAATATCTCGAAAAATAATAGGATCTCATATGGGTATGGGTTCTAAAAATGGTCCAATCCGGTCCATTTTCAATAGGGTTCCCCTTTGGGTCAATGCTTTTTCGCGTACCAAATTTCATCGAAATATCTCAAAAAATGCGACCTTTAATCGATTCAAATTTTAATTCTGAATCGATTGGTATAATTGAAGATGGGTGTGGCATTTGCCGTTTAGGAATTCCAAACATCCGCACAAACTTAATATAACATTTTCCACAGGGTGATGCAAGGTATAAAAAGAAAAAAATTAAAAGCAGTACAAAAAAAATTTTCATTTATCAAAGGAAAAAAATAAATTGAATAATATAATATATCAAGTGGTGTAGGGTATTTGATGGTCGGGCTTGACCGATTATAATATTTTCACTTGCCTTTTTTTTCCTTTTACTCTGGTAAATATCTCAGTTGTAATTGGTACGAGTGTGTCTTGGTAAATTCAAGAGCTTAGATGATGATACATGCTTTGTGTTTATGAAATTCTTCGGGTATATCTTTAAGAGGTTCGTTCAGCCCTTGTGCCTAGCATAATGTTAGCTAAGGTAGGGAGGAAATGATCAGCTCTCCCTAATATAATAATAACTACGAGAGTACTAGTAGACAGGATGTCATCGACTCTCACTTAGTACAATAATGGTTAACTGCAAAAATGTTTAGTAGAGAGGATATCATCGACTCTCACCTAGTATAACTACAAGAACGCTTGTAGAGAGGATATCATCAACTCTCGCTTGATATAATAACTACAAGAATGCTAGTAGAGAGGATATCATCAACTCTCGCCTGATATAATAATGATTAACTACAAAGGTGCTAGTAGAGAGGATTTCATCAACTCTCGCCTAATATAATAATAACTACAAGAATGCTAGTAGAGAGGATTTCATCAACTCTCACCGATTAACTACAAAGATACTAGTAGAGAGGATATCATCAACTCTCGACTAATATAGTAATGATTAACTACAAAGATGCTAGTAGAGAGGATATCATCAACTCTCGCCTAATATAATAATAACTACAAGAATGCTAGTAGAGAGGATTTCATCAACTCTCACCGATTAACTACAAAGATACTAGTAGAGAGGATATCATCAACTCTCGACTAATATAGTAATGATTAACTACAAAGATGCTAGTAGAGAGGATATCATCAACTCTCGCCTAATATAATAATAACTACAAGAATGCTAGTAGAGAGGATTTCATCAACTCTCACCGATTAACTACAAAGATACTAGTAGAGAGGATATCATCAACTCTCGACTAATATAGTAATGATTAACTACAAAGATGCTAGTAGAGAGGATATCATCAACTCTCGCCTAATATAATAATAACTACAAGAATGCTAGTAGAGAGGATTTCATCAACTCTCACCGATTAACTACAAAGATACTAGTAGAGAGGATATCATCAACTCTCGACTAATATAGTAATGATTAACTACAAAGATGCTAGTAGAGAGGATATCATCAACTCTCGCCTAATATAATAATAACTACAAGAATGCTAGTAGAGAGGATTTCATCAACTCTCACCGATTAACTACAAAGATGCTAGTAGAGAGGATATCATCAACTCTCGACTAATATAGTAATGATTAACTACAAAGATGCTAGTAGAGAGGATATCATCAACTCTCGCCTAATATAATAATAACTACAAGAATGCTAGTAGAGAGGATTTCATCAACTCTCACCGATTAACTACAAAGATACTAGTAGAGAGGATATCATCAACTCTCGACTAATATAGTAATGATTAACTACAAAGATGCTAGTAGAGAGGATATCATCAACTCTCGACTAATATAGTAATGATTAACTATAAAGATGCTAGTAGAGAGGATATCATCAACTCTCGCCTAATATAATAATAACTACAAGAATGCTAGTAGAGAGGATTTCATCAACTCTCACCGATTAACTACAAAGATGCTAGTAGAGAGGATATCATCAACTCTCGACTAATATAGTAATGATTAACTACAAAGATGCTAGTAGAGAGGATATCATCAACTCTCGCCTAATATAATAATAACTACAAGAATGCTAGTAGAGAGGATTTCATCAACTCTCACCGATTAACTACAAAGATACTAGTAGAGAGGATATCATCAACTCTCGACTAATATAGTAATGATTAACTACAAAGATGCTAGTAGAGAGGATATCATCAACTCTCGACTAATATAGTAATGATTAACTACAAAGATGCTAGTAGAGAGGATATCATCAACTCTCGCCTAATATAATAATAACTACAAGAATGCTAGTAGAGAGGATTTCATCAACTCTCACCGATTAACTACAAAGATGCTAGTAGAGAGGATATCATCAACTCTCGACTAATATAGTAATGATTAACTACAAAGATGCTAGTAGAGAGGATATCATCAACTCTCACCTAATATAATAATAACTACAAGAATGCTAGTAGAGAGGATTTCATCAACTCTCACCGATTAACTACAAAGATACTAGTAGAGAGGATATCATCAACTCTCGACTAATATAGTAATGATTAACTACAAAGATGCTAGTAGAGAGGATATCATCAACTCTCGCCTAATATAATAATAACTACAAGAATGCTAGTAGAGAGGATTTCATCAACTCTCACCGATTAACTACAAAGATACTAGTAGAGAGGATATCATCAACTCTCGACTAATATAGTAATGATTAACTACAAAGATGCTAGTAGAGAGGATATCATCAACTCTCGCCTAATATAATAATAACTACAAGAATGCTAGTAGAGAGGATTTCATCAACTCTCACCGATTAACTGCAAAGATGCTAGTAGAGAGGATATCATCAACTCTCGACTAATATAGTAATGATTAACTACAAAGATGCTAGTAGAGAGGATATCATCAACTCTCGCCTAATATAATAATAACTACAAGAATGCTAGTAGAGAGGATTTCATCAACTCTCACCGATTAACTACAAAGATACTAGTAGAGAGGATATCATCAACTCTCGACTAATATAGTAATGATTAACTACAAAGATGCTAGTAGAGAGGATATCATCAACTCTCGCCTAATATAATAATAACTACAAGAATGCTAGTAGAGAGGATTTCATCAACTCTCACCGATTAACTACAAAGATACTAGTAGAGAGGATATCATCAACTCTCGACTAATATAGTAATGATTAACTACAAAGATGCTAGTAGAGAGGATATCATCAACTCTCGCCTAATATAATAATAACTACAAGAATGCTAGTAGAGAGGATTTCATCAACTCTCACCGATTAACTACAAAGATACTAGTAGAGAGGATATCATCAACTCTCGACTAATATAGTAATGATTAACTACAAAGATGCTAGTAGAGAGGATATCATCAACTCTCGCCTAATATAATAATAACTACAAGAATGCTAGTAGAGAGGATTTCATCAACTCTCACCGATTAACTACAAAGATACTAGTAGAGAGGATATCATCAACTCTCGACTAATATAGTAATGATTAACTACAAAGATGCTAGTAGAGAGGATATCATCAACTCTCGCCTAATATAATAATAACTACAAGAATGCTAGTAGAGAGGATTTCATCAACTCTCACCGATTAACTACAAAGATACTAGTAGAGAGGATATCATCAACTCTCGACTAATATAGTAATGATTAACTACAAAGATGCTAGTAGAGAGGATATCATCAACTCTCGCCTAATATAATAATAACTACAAGAATGCTAGTAGAGAGGATTTCATCAACTCTCACCGATTAACTACAAAGATACTAGTAGAGAGGATATCATCAACTCTCGACTAATATAGTAATGATTAACTACAAAGATGCTAGTAGAGAGGATATCATCAACTCTCGCCTAATATAATAATAACTACAAGAATGCTAGTAGAGAGGATTTCATCAACTCTCACCGATTAACTACAAAGATACTAGTAGAGAGGATATCATCAACTCTCGACTAATATAATAACGATTGACTACAAAGATGCCAGTAGAGAGGGCATCATCAACTCTCGTGCCTGGTCTCTACGTATTTTCACCTGATCAATAAGCCCCTAGCTACAAAAGTTAACTAGATTAGAGAGGATATCATCAACTCTCCTATCCAGTTCCTAAGACAACCTACCTAACACACTGCTTGTCTAAAACTAACTACTCTGCTATGCGTTGATCGCCTTTTTATAGGCCAGTGGCTGAGCTTTTGTGTTGCTTGTAAGAGCTTTTCGTTGTAAGTTTCGCACCATTACAGCTGATCTTACTACACATCTTTACAATAAAAATAAAATATCTACAGCTGATCTTATACTTAGTTACAGGGTAATTTAGAGTGTAAAAAAAAAATTAAACAAAATATATTCCATGATAATGATAAAGGTAAACACAACAATATTTGATTCCACTGCTTAAGATACAAAAAAAAAGAAAAATGAATATACATATATAATGTTGTGAACAATTCAAAAATTCAATTTTCCATTTGTAGAAATAGTTCTCTAATTCTGACAATCCTTGTTGAAGTTTTCTAATAATATCATCAGCATAAACATCATGACAAAAAATCGCGGTATCATCGGCGAATGTGGATGAGGTGTAGTGGGGGAGTTCTGGAACGTCTGCTGTAAAGATATTATATAAAACTGGGAGCAGACAGGACCCCTGCGGACAACCTGCGGTTATACGTACTGGAGTTGAAGCAGAATTTCCAACAAAAACTTTATATGTTCTGTTAGTTAAGAAGCTTGGTACCATTTTTATCACCGCTATGGGAAAATTATAACAAATCATTTTGTGAATTAATCCGTCGTGCCAAACTGAGTCAAATGCGGACTTAATCCCGGACATTTCCCGTAAAAAAAACATGCTATTTATATGATTTTGGATTCTAACTAGTTCATGTGAGGTATTATGTTCTGTTATGTTATGTATTATGTTCAAATTATTGAAGAGGTAAAATGTTGTTACTTTCACAAAATTGAACCAATTTTTCCTTTAAAATTTTCTCAAAGATCTTACTTATGGAGGACAACAAACTAATTGGTCTATAGGACAACGGGGAATCTGGAATTTTGTTCGGTTTGCAAATTGCAATAACTTTAGCTTCTTTTCTACAATTTGGGAAGTAGCATTCTTTTAGACAGCTGCTGAATAATTTAGTTAAAAAAAGATAGCTTTCGTTGGAAGCTGTTTTAAAATCTTATTGCTTATGCCGTCGACTCCTGGCGATTTTCTATTGTTAAGTTTTCTAATTATACTGTTTATGAGACTTTCAGAAATATAATAACCGTTCGGTAAGATAATATCGTGCCGGTTTAAATCAATAATAGAGTTATTGACAGTATTGACAGTATTAATGTCGCTAAAATTTTGAGTAAATGTATGATTAGTTTTAAATATATTTGCTAGTAGCTCACTTTTCTCGGGAGGAGTAGCAAAACGTTGATTACAATGTTTCAAAATAGGCATGTGTTTAAATTTCTTCTTGCGTTCTAGGATGATTTGATTTTTAATCCATTTATTTAATTTATTGACGGTTTGTTTCGCTTAGTCTAGACTATATGTCATCCAATAATGCCTACAAAAATTGCGAAAACTTATTAATGCCCTAATATGATGTGGAAGGGGTTTGTGGTTAGACAAGGGGCGGAACTTGGGTATACTAAATTCCGTTGCTCGGTTAATATTGTTTAAAAAGGAGTCAATAGCATCGTCAATCTCTTGCTTACTTAGATTACCAGACCCAGATTCTATTTGACAATGCTTCTAAAGCGGGGCCAATTAGCTTTATGAAAATTGTAAATATAATTGTGCATTATTAATGTAGGATATCACCGGTAGGTGATCAGAGCTTAATTCGTTAGCAACAACAGATTCTGTTAATTTAGTAGGGTTGTTAGTTAAAAAGAAATCAAGAGTGGAAGGTTGAGAATTTCCTTTGGTTGGAACAAAGGTCGTACAACTCGAAAGTTTCAGAAACAATATATCGGATAAAATTGTATCATGTAAAATATTACCCCAGCACTTTGCACGGGCACAACCCCAAGCACGATGTCTACAGTTAAAATCACCTCCCAGTATTAAATCATTGGGACAGTGGCTCCATTTAAGTATGTCGGCTATGAAATTCCTTCTTACGATGCTCTTGATCCCTGCATGTCCTCCTGGGAAATAACATGAAATAATGTGAACATTCCCCTCTTCAGTCTCTAACGATATTCCAACATTTTCAATCAAAACGGTATTAACAATAGGTAGTTGTCTATGACATTAGCTTGTAAAGAAGAAAAATAGCGCCACCTATTTTTCTTTTACAATCGCTCGTTTTTCACCACAACAATGCTTTTGCCAACCCTGCCGAGTCAGGGCCGCCAACTTCAACAAATGACCCTCTCTGTGGTGAAACGTCCGTACGAAAAAAAAAATGTTTGAGATACGCGAAAATCTAAGGTTCGAGAGAGCGTATGAGCGATTTCCGTGTATAAAAGGGAGCACGAACAGAGTAATTTGATTATTCAGTGTCCAAGAATTGAAGAGAAAAAAATTAAAATTAACGTGAAAGTATGAATTTTCCTGTTAAACAAAAATCAATTGTCTTGTTTTTCTTATAAAAAAAAAAATAATAAAGTTTATTCTTTAAAAAAAAAATTAAAATATATAAAACTGAAAACTAAAAGAGTGAAAATTTCAGTGAACCCTGGTGCCGACGGTTTTTCCCCGGCACGATTAAATTAATCTTTTTAAGCTGAGCCTCAGGATACCGGTTGAGAACACGATGTGATTGAATGGGCACTGCCTGAACGTTCCACATTGGAAGAATGATGCTGCTGAATGTTATTTGAAGATGCGGTTTGGAATTCGTCTGCTTCATTTTCTACTACTGATATTATTTATAAATAAATGAAATTGAAATTGAATATCATTAATCTTCTCGTTTCATCAACACCGTGGTGTTGCCCTTGTCCGCATGTACCACAATGATATTTTTATGTTGTTTTAAGAATGTACTCGTTGTTTCATAAGCGTATAGAATGAATTTTTTCTTAGGTGAGATGTATTGGTTCCTTTTGAAATTCATTATCCTATTCGGGCTCTCTTAATATCGTTGTCTCCTTCATCACCCAGTGTTTGTAACCCATACTCTAAGTCAGTCAACAGTGGGATGATTTTGATGTTTCTACCGTTGACTGGTATTGTAAACCTTTTTCCTAAGGATAAAAGCCACTTGCATTCCCAAGGAGATTCTATGTCTGTGAGGTTAATGAGCCAATCTTCCTTGTGAACGATTTCGTGTTGTTTTAGAAATTGTTGGAGTAGTTCGTCGAATTTCTGTTGGTGCGTTCTTTGTACTCGTTCGCAGTGTATTTGTAAATGCTTTGGTCATAAAATGCTTCCAGTTCTCTGCTATCACATACGTGTTAACACGCAGAGAACTGGAAGCATTTTGTGAAAAACAGGATACGGAGGATACATTCCAAATACACTGCGAACGAGCACAACGAACGCACCAATAGAAACTGAAAACTAAATGGTATACTAAACCGGTGGCCTCCGGTCAGATTATTAGTTACCATTCCACCCATCCGCGGACACAAATTATCAATACTGCTAGGAACCTTGTGAACAGGGCTGACTCACTAATTGATTCGGAATATAAAAAGAAGGTGTTTGACAAAGTCAGTAGCATCCTCAGATAAAACAGCTTCCCACAAGATCTAATACATACACTCATCAAAAACAGACATAAAGACACCAAAGATAAAAGTGGTAACCAATACATCACAGTACCTTTCATCCCCAGAATAACTGAAAACATCCTTAACAACAAACTAGACAATGACAAAAAGATCAATATAGCATACAAACCTCACCTACCAATAGCCAATATCTTTAGCAAAATAAAGACCAAAACACGGACAGAACAACAAAGTGACGTGATATATAAAATAAAATGCATAAGTAATGATAACGAAAGCTGCGGAAGGAGCTACATTGGTACAACAAAAAGACCCCTCGTGATTAGAATAGCTCAACACGCCACCGACATAAAGAAGGGTCTTGAGAAAACGGGTCTCTCACAACACATAATCAACAATAAACACATAGCTGATTTGGACAATGTCAAAATATTAGACAGAGAGAAAAATACACAAAAAAGGTTCATAAAGGAGAACCTTTACATACAGCTATTCTACAATAGAAACATAAACAAAAAAGAAGGCCATGACAAAACACACATTATATACCACTTGGCTCTCAGATGAGTAAATTTTAAAGCAACAATTTAAGTAGTGTTGTGATGGTGGTGAACATTAATTATACACCTTTGTCTGTATATCGTTATATGATTTAATTATTAGGTTTCTGTTCACCTCCGATTCTTGCTTTGTTTTACTTATTAGAGCAGTGTGGCATTAATCTTAATCTTAATTTAATTCATCTTTAAATATGCATTACTAACAATTCTCTAAGTTCCATAAAGGTTAGCTATCTGTTCAGGCGAAATAGTGAATGGCAATACCATTTCGTTGTTTAATAAAAAAATTTGTTTTGTTTACATTTCTCGCTTTTTATACACATATGCTTATTTAAATAAAATATATATATATTGATTTTTGCTTTGTCATGTAAAGAAGTCTTTTGCTTAGTAACTTAAGTTCTGTTTCTTTACCCGGTGGTGCTTCTACTAACCGTGCTAAAGAGCCAAAAAGGGTTCAAAGAACAGCAAAGTCTTTTGTTACCATTAAAAATTGCTGCAACTTTTGCTAAAAAGCGGGTCATGTTATATATCGCTGTTCTGATTTTTAAGCTTATCTGTTGCTGACAGATTGAATAAAGTACATGCACTTAAACTTTGTGTCAATTGTCTTAAATTCAAAAAGCATAATTTATCTGATTGCACCTCTGAAGGTCGTTGTCACACATGTGGCAAAGGTCATCATTGACTATTACATTTTGAACGCCCGCAAGTGGCAAATTACACTGCTTCAAAACCTAATCAAATCAATGAAACAAATCATATGCAGAAAATGCAAATCATAACATGAGTGATCAAGCACAGCCTAAACATTTTGCTGCTTTGAAAACACAACACCCAACGAAATATACTAGCTACAGCAATTGTTTACGTTATATCGAAATATAACCAACGCTTTCCTTGCCGTGTTTTATTAGATGGTGGTTCACAAATTAATATGATTTCTGGTTTCTGGCATGGTTCATATGACCGGTCTAAAGCGTCAATACGCTCCAATTCAATTTCAATGTGCAAATAAAACTGTGGGCACATCAAACTTTAAATGTGTCACAAATATTGAATCGCTACTTAAACCATTCTCGGTTACTGTTGAAGCTCACATAGTCACTCACCAAATAAGCGGAACCCTTCCTGATGCTGAAATTGGTATTTCAAACTGGAACATACCAGAACATATACCATTGATGAACGTTTTAATATACCACAACGAGTCGACATGTTATTTGGTGTTGACATATTTTTTGATATTTTGGAGAATGGTAAAATTGCCTTAGGACGTAATCGTCCCATACTAACCAATACACGTGTAGGCTGGATTGTCGCGGGGACACTTCCACACCACGCAAATTCAATTTCATATGCCAAGTGCAACTCATTACAAATATCTAACGTTCAACAAAATGATCACCTGTGTGATGCTATTAAAGCATTTTGGGAAATTGAAAGTTTTAAAGAATGTTCACCAAAATTATCACAAGAAGAAGAGCAGTGTGAGTTGCATTTTCAAAATAATTTTACGAGATTGCCAGACGGACGATTTAGTGTAAAGTTGCCTTTTAAATCATCAATATCTCTATTGGGTAACTCTTACGACATTGCTTTTAAACGCTTTCTGGCACTTGAGCGAAAGTTTGAAACAAATGAACAATTACGTATTGATTATACTAAATTTATAAATGAATATATTCAGCTTTCACATATGGAAATTGTACAATCATTTGATTTTTCACAACCACATTACGTGTTACCGCAGCACTGCGTACATAAACTTTGGAGTTCCACAACAAAGTTACGCGTCGTATTTGATGCGTCATCAAAAACCACATCTGGTAAATCTTTAAACGAGCTTCTCATGGTTGGGCCAGTGATTCAACCTGATTTATTTACGATAGCTTTACGGTGTCGATCATACATTTATGTATTCACAGCTGATAAATGTATCGTCAAATTGCTCTCGATCCTGATGACAGGCGATACCATTTTGTGTTGTGGCGTTCACAAAGCAATCTACCAGTACAGCTATACCAACTAACTACAGTTACATATGGAACTGCATCTGCATCATTTTTAGCCACGCGTGCTTTAAAACAATTAGCTATTGATGAACTACATAATTTTCCGTTAGCTGCAAATGCTATTAACACAAATTTTTATGTAGATGATGTACTAACGGGTTGCAACACACTTCATGAAGCCATGTAATTACAAACACAATTAATTTCTATTTTATCTAAAGGAGGTTTCAGCCTAAACAAATGGTGTGCAAATCATCAAGATTTGATTAAACACATTCCTGAAGAAAAACGTGAAAATTTATTCACCTTTAAAAATTCAAATGCGATCAAAACTCTTGGAATTGTTTGGGATCCTGCAAAGGACAAGTTTCTTTACAAGATTGATATAAAATTCAACGAAAATTATACTAAAAGAACAATTTTGTCTGAAATTTCACAATTTTTTGATCCGATACGCCTAATATCGCCAGTCATAATAATGGCTAAAATTTTCATTCAACAATTGTGGCGGTTAGATTTGAATTGGGTGACGAATTGCCTATTAAATACCAGATGGCGTGGTCAAATTTTAGACATCAATTATGTAATATAAACGATTTAGAAGTGGATCGTTTAGAATTCACTCCTGATGCAAAATATGAAATTCATGCATTCTCTGACAGTTCAGAAAGCGCATATGATGCATGTGTATACATCAGATGTATAAGTAACGATATAAAAATAACTTCAAATTTGCTTTGTGCCAAATCAAAAGTGGCACCTATCAAGAAATGTAGTTTGCCAAGGCTGGAACTCTGCACTGCTGTAACTATGGTACAACTCGTTAAGAAAGTTCAAGAAGTATACAATTTTATACAATTTAACAACATTTGTTTCTGGACCGACTCAACCATAGTGTTGAGTTGGATATCAGAAGATTCATGCAATTGGAGTACCTTTATTGCTAATAGAGTGGCAATCATTCAACAAGTTTCAACACGCTCGTAATGGAGACATATTCCATCCAATTTAAACCCAGCTGATATATTATCTCGTGGTGTGTTACCAGCTGAATTAATGCATTCAACATTTTGGTTTCATGGGCCAAATTTTTTAACGTTAGCTTCGTCTATTTGGCCACAATTTCTATACAATTTAAAATGCGATGATAACATATTAGAAAGAAAATCTATAAAGATGATATTAACAACAACAATTTCACAACAACATGATTTAATCATTAGTATTAAATTTTACAACGATTATGTACGTTTGCTTAACACAGTTGCTTACATGCTGCGTTTTATATATAATTGTAAATTTAAGGCTAAAAGAAAATACGGTTCTTTAGATACTACAAAACTTGACGCATCTCCTCTAAAAATTATTAAATACATACAAATCATTTCTTTTCATGCTGAAATTGCAGCTGTACAAAAGGGTGCTAATCTTAATGCCAAAAGTCATATACAGTCTTTATCACTATTTCTTGATAATAACGGTTTACTAAGAGTGGGTGGCCGATTAAGAAAATGTAGTCTGCATTTCAACAGTAAACATCCTATACTGTTACCAAAAAATCACGTTTTTACGTATACACTACTACGCTACTATCATAAAATTAATCATCATGTTGGCCCACAAACATTACTAAGCATAATTCGTCAGTCTTATTGGCCAATCCATGGCAAGGCTATCTGTCGATCTATATGTCGAAGTTGTGTCTTATGCTTTCGTACAAATCCAACTAAACAGAACCATCTTATGGGTTTACCTGATTTACGATTTACCTGATTTACGAGTTCAACAATCAAGACCGTTTAATGTAATAGGTGTCGATTTTTGTGGTCCATTTCAAATATATTATGGCAGACGTGGTATTGTTTGTACAAAAGGCTATGTTACCGCCACAATTTAAAAGAAGAAAACAAACGAAAACATCTTTTACTTATGTTATGAATTTTGTTGATTACTTCCCTTTTTGATTTTGATTTTTAAGTAAAAAGAAGGTAGTGGTAAAAAAAAACCAAAAGAATTTAAATATATATATATATACATAAATATATGCAAATAAAAAATAAAAATATATTATAAATTCAAAAATATTACCACCAAGCCCCCTTTTTTTTAACATCTTTAAATTCTTTTGATTTGTTAAAATCTTTGATTTATTGGATTTTTTCTCCTATTGGAATTTCTACTCATACGGATCGCGCTAAAACAACATAACCTCACAAAATGGAAGCAAATGCACAACGTGAGGCACTCACTAAATGTTCGCTGTGTCAACGCTCTTCTCCATCAATTATGGTAACATGTTCGAAATGCGAAAAGCAATTTCACCAGGACTGCATTAACTCCACATCTGAAGACCATGAGATCACGTGTCAAAATTGGACAACGATCAGGGCCGAAAGTAGCTCATCCGGGTCTGTGGAAAGTATTGCATCAAGCTCATCGAAGTCACGTCAATCACTACAATCACGTCAATGTGAAGTAGATTTACAACGCCTAGAGGAAGAGAGAGCATTAGCGATTGCTCGCGACAAGGAATATTTGGAGAAAAAATATCAGCTGCTGTCTTCAAAAAAAAGCATCAAGCCGAAAGTCATCGCGACATGAAGCATCAAATGACAAAGTATCAAACAAGTCAGCCTCAATAGTTGATTGGCTTCGAAATGTAAACACTGACCGTCAACAACGACATGTCATTACCTGCAAAGGTCAACAAGTTAACGTTTCATCTAATAGAAACGTACCACAATTAAATACATCAAAGGATTTGGTTACTGCCAGCACTCATGTGATTCAACAAACGTGCAATGGCATAGAAATACCAACCTTAACCGAGGAAGCAGTTTCAAATCCAAGGTCCCAAATACCTTTGAATTCAACAACATATGCCGTTGGACATAATTGTTCTTCTGGACATCGTACCTATCTCTGTGATCAGATGCACCAATTTACATCGTCACACTCATGCTTTCCCGGTCAATATTCAACTATTACAACAACAATGCATAATAACGTTTTTTCAAAGCCGTTTAACGTGCCTAATGTAGCTACAAATTCATATGAACGACCAGCGCCTGTTTATAATAATAACTTACCAACATTAATTAACAATGATTTAAATATGGCACAAATATATGCAAGGCAATCATTGCCAAAGGACCTTCCTAATTTTTCTGGCGAAGCAGAAGAGTGGCCAGCTTTTATTTCAATGTTTGAGTGATCAACTAATGTGTGTGGATTCAGCGATGCTGAAAATATGATTCGCTTACAAAAATCTTTGAAAGGCGAAGCTTTAAAATCGGTACAACATTTATTGATACACCCATCAAATGTTTCAACAGTCATGTACACACTTTAACTTTTGTTTGGTCAGCCGGAGAAAATAGTTAACTCTATAAAAAATAAAATTCGTTCAACGCCTGCAATCGATGAGAATCGTACAGAAACCTTTACAAATTTTGCTGTCACAGTGAAAAATTTAGTGGCAACAATTTGTTTGATGAATTGAATAATTCATCCTTACCACAGGAACTTTTGGAAAAAATTCCAACATTTTATCAAATCAGATGGGAATCACATAAATTAACATTAACACAAGAAAGGAAAAAAGCCAACCTTAAAGAATTTGCCCAATGGATATTTGAAATTGGTATATCGGCTAGTTGTGTAACAGTAGGTGGCGCTGTGAATAATAACAATGTAAGTACAAGAAATAAAAATAAAAAGGAATACTTAAATACGCACAACACCGAGAGATGTAAAGTATGTGATAAAAATTGCAATAAAATAGCAAATTGCCAAAAATTCCTTTCGTTAGATCGTGCTGAGCGATGGAATGTTGTGAAACGAAACAATCTCTGTAAAATATGTTTATATAAACACAAAGGTGAATGCAAGAAACGTCAAATATGCGGTGTACAGGGATGTCAATATTATCATCACGCTTTATTAAATAAAAAATAAGGATTCGCGTTTTGACTGTTGACGCGTGCACACGTGCTATGTGCATAAATAATATATATGATACAATATAATTTCAGAAACGTTATAAGGCTTGTGCAAACGTACAATGGCATTAAAATATAATATAATATAAATATAATTTATACATTTATACAACATACAATATAAAAACTGAGTGTAAAACTGAACATATAAAAGGACAAAACAAGTACGAGACAATTGTATCTAAAAGAGGCAAATATAATTAAAATAACTTTTAATGAACAAATGGAGAACTTCGTTAAATAAGGAAAAACGCCACTCGATTACAATTATAAAAGATTTAAAAATTGTTAACAACAGGACTAAATTCATTGGAAAACCAAAATTTGCAGAATTATAAACAATATTATCACGATTAAGAGATGATTAAGGAAAATTTCTTTAAATAAGGAAAAAATGCCGTTCGACTAAATACAATTTTACATATTTGTTGGCAAAATTGAAAATTTTATGTATGTGAAAATGTGCATCAGTGCGCTAATGATCGTTTAGTTTTTGTAAAAACCGTTACAAGGCCAACCTAGCGGTAAAGGCAGTTACAAACCTAACAACAATAAAACTAGCTAAGAACCATTGAAATATATGAGAAAGGAAAAAAGAAAAGAGAAATAACAAAGATAAGCAAAATGTGACAAAAAAAGAAAATTTATTGACGCATGTATTTGTTAAAGAAAACATACGTCTTGGAATACAACAAGTTAAATGAATCCAGACACTAAAGAAAAGAGGCGATTATCTTAAACACTAAAACTAATCCTGCAATTTGCTAAGGCTCTAAGAAAGGACCCCGTGTTCTACCTGAGCCTTTACCACTTTGACGCGGCGAATTTATCTGTCGTTAGTTCGCTGAGCCCCATTTTAGAAGAAGAAGAAGAAATAAAAAATAAACCTAATCGTCTATGTCTCAACTGGACGGGTGGTATAAAAAGATATGAAAGTAATTCTCAATTAATAAATGTTAATATTGCAGGTACCAATGCGAAACAAATCACTATAAATTTATATACAGTGCAGAAATTGGGATTACCTTTACAATCAATGAATTATGAAGAAATGTCTAAACAATTTCCACATTTACGTAATTTACCAATTAAAAGTTACTATAATGTTGAACCAAAAATACTTATTGGCTTAAATCATTTTGATTTGGGAATTTCACAAAAAATAAACCAAGGTCCTGTTAATCAACCCGTTGCAGTACATACACGCCTAGGATGGCTAATTTATGGCACATGTGGTGAAGTTTCTCATTTGTATAAATTTTTTAATTTTCATATATGTGATTGTGATTCTGAACAAAAAATTGAAGAAATTGTGAAACACTCAAATGCTTTAGATAGTGTAGGAGTTTGCTCCAAAAATCCTTTGAAAAGTCAAGAAGATGAATGAGCGTACGATTTGTTACGTAAATATGCAGTAAAATTATTAAATAATCATTATGAGACGACATTGTGTTACCCGATAACTATGATACTGAACGTAAAATAAAACAACAACCAGAATTATTAACCGTTTTTCAAAATACTATTAAACATTATGAAGAAAAGGGTTACATACATAAGCTTATGACAAATGAAATTATTCGTTCAGGTAAAAAGGTATGGTACTTACCAATATTTGCCGTTCATAATAAAAACAAACTTGGCAAAATACGTGTGGTTTGGGATGCTGCTGCTAAAACAAGTGGTGTGTCATTAAATTCATTTTTATTAAAAGGTCTCGACCTATTAGCATCACTCCCTGCAATTTTAATGCGATTTCGCCAAAAAGCTGTCGCGGTATGTGGTGACATAGAAGAAATGTTTCACCAAATATATATACGAAAAGAAGATAAAGATGTTCAACGTTTTTTGTGGCGAAATTGCGATGAATCGATAGAACCAGACGTGTTTATAATGAACGTAATGATATTTGGTGCAACCTGTGCCCCAAGTATATCACAATTTAGAAAGAATTTTAATGCTGATCATTTTAACAATGAGTTTCCACAAGCAGCCAAGGCCATAAAAGATAACCATTACGTTGATGATTTTCTTGATTCAACTGATACCCCACAAGAAGCTATAAAGTTAGCTACTGATGTGAAGTACATTCATAAACAAGGAGGTTTTAATATTAGAAACTGGGTTTCTAATAACCCATTAAATTAATACTCACAGGTGACGCCAATAATTCTATAAAATACCCAAGTATAGGAAACGATTATAATTTGGAAAAAGTACTAGGTGTTTATTGGTGCCCCTCAGAAGATGAAATAACGTTTAAAATAGCACCTGATTTGTTCAAATCAAAAATATTTAGCGAAGGAAAAATACTAACTAAACGTGAACTGCTAAAAATAGTTATGTCCATTTACGATCCACTTGGTCTTATTGGAAATATTATAATGTACGTTAAAACTTTGCTTCAAGATGTGTGGCGTTCAGCCATTGCCTGGGACCAACAAATAACAATTAAACAATATGAAAAGTGGACGACTTGGGCTGAATTTTTGCCTTCACTAAAAAATTTAAAAAGTCCACAATGTTATTTAAAATCGTTGCCTAATTACGAAAATGTAGAAGTTCAGCTTCATACATTTGTCGACGCGAGTGCAACTGGTTATGCAGCAGTGTGTTATATACGTTTGATGAAAGATGATAAAATAATATGTTCTTTAATTGGATCTAAGACTAGAGTAGCTCCTATAAAAATAACATCTATACCACGTTTAGAACTTGTGGCAGCACTAATAGGTGCACGATTTGCTAAATACCTTTGAGAGAACCACACCATTTCAATATCAAAAATATTTTTCTGGACCGACTCAAAAACAGTTCTGAGTTAGCTTAATTCTGAGCATCGTAAATATCAACAATTTGTGGCTTTTCGGATTACCGAAATACTGGAGCTGACATATGCTAAAAGCTGGAATTATGTACCTAGCAAACAGAACGTGGCTGATGAAGCTAAAAAATGGACTCGATTGCCAACACTAGATAATTCGAACAGATGGTTTATAGGACCAGATTTTTTATATAAAAATGAAAGTGAATGGCTTAAACAGGAATTTTTCATTGAACAAACAACAGAAGATTTGGTACATCATATGTACTCAGTTGCTATAATAAAACAATTAATTGATGAACGTCGTTTTTCTAAGTGGAACAGATTGGTTAGAGCCACTGCATTTGCAATACGTTTTATACATAAATTACAACATAAACAATCAACAACAAATGAGCTTACACAATCTGAAGTGGTTTATGCTGAAAATGTGTTAATGCGCCAGGCTCAACAGCAAACTTATTCGTCAGAAATTTTCTGTCTTAAAAATAATAAACCTACTCCAAAACAAAGCGAATTACAACAAAGGTCGCCATAATTAGATGAATTTGATATATTGAGGGTTGACAGCCGTATTCAAAATGCCAATATATCAGAGGAGCGAAAACGCCCCATAATTTTACATAGAAAATCATATTTTGTTATATTGCACTACCATACAAAATATCATGCAAATCATGAAACCGTGATAAATGAAATTCGTCAAAAATATTCTATTGCTAAACTTCGTACCACATATAAATCAATAATACATAAGTGTCAGTGGTGCATAATTTATAAATTAGCTGTACCACACAATCCACAAATGGCAAAACTACCACCAGCACGATTAGCATTTTATCAAGCACTATTCTCGTATACAGGATTAGATTTTTTTGGTCCAATTACTCTAACCGTCAATCGTCATAAAGAAAAGCGATATGGATGCCTTTTTACGTGCTTAACAATAAGAGCAGTTCATATAGAAATAGCTCATTCGCTTACAACAAGCTCATGTATTTTAGCAATACGTAATTTTATAGCTAGAAAAGTTACTCCACGAGAATTCTACAGTGACAACGGTACAAATTTTATTGGTGCAGAAAGAGAATTACACGAGGCTGTAGCTGATGTAGATAAAAACGAATTAATTAAAACATTTACAACTTCTGTAACACGTTGGAATTTTAACCCACCGTTTAGCCCACACATGGGTGGTGCATGGGAACGACTTGTACGTTCAGTTAAATCTGCTTTGTATAAATCGCTACCCACACGTGATCCAACTGATGAAATATTACTTAGTACTTTAATTGAAATTGAGAATATAATAAATTCAAGACCATTAACATACATACCAGTTGATGATGAAACGTCAGAAGCATTAACACCAAATCATTTCTTATTAGGCTCATCTAACGGAACCAAACCAATATCTACTTGTGATGATGAAGCAATGGTTTTAAGGAAAAATTGGCTTATTTCGCAGCAACGTGCTAACATTTTTTGGAAAAGGTGGTTAAAAGAATATCTCCCTATATTAACGTATAGATCTAAATGGCATGAAAAATCTCAACCATTAAAAATAGTGGTGATAGTATATCCTTCACTCCCAAGGAACGTGTGGCCACGTGATAAAGTAATAACAATCCGAGTTTCCGATGATGGTCAAGTTAGAAGCGCAATAGTACAGACGCCCAATGCCATTTTAGAAAGATCAGCTTCTAAGTTAGCAGTTTTAAATGTGGCTAAGAAAACGGAGTATCACGAAGAAATACATTCTTGTAATACTGCGGGAGGGAATGTTACCGCCACAATTTAAAAGAAGAAAACAAACGAAAACATCTCTTACTTATGTTATGAATTTTGTTGATTACTTCCGTTTTTGATTTTGATTTTGAAGTAAAAAGAAGGTAGTGGTAAAAAAAACCAAAAGAATTTAAATATATATATATACATAAATATATGCAAATAAAAAATAAAAATATATTATAAATTCAAAAATATTACCACCAAGCCCCCTTTTTTTTAACAGGCTATATATGTTTTCATATGTTTTTGTACAAAAGCCATACATTTAGAATTGGTAGAAGATTTATCTGCTCAAGCTTTATTAGCTGCTTTAAGGCGTTTCATTGGTCGGCGTGGCCTATGCTCAGTGATTTACAGTGACAATGTAACTAACTTTATTGGTGCAAAAAACGAGTTGCATGAACTTTACAAAATGTTTAAAAGTACAGATATTATTTTTAATGAATGTGCTTCACGTGGCATAATTTGGAAAACCATACCTCCACGCTCTCCTCATTTTGGTGGCCTTTGGGAGGCTGCAGTGAAGTCCACTAAATTTCATCCAAAAAGAATACTACAAGATGAAAAACTTAACTTTTTTAAATTCAACACACTTCTAATACAAATTGAAGCAGTTAATTAATTAAATTCTAGACCTATCACTCCCGTGCCTGAGAGTCCAAATGACGAACCAGCTCTAACGCCTGGTCATTTTATTATTGGCTCTGCCTTAATTACTATACCTGATCCCGACTTAAGAGATGTCAATAACGTAAGCCATTTACGGCGTTATCAAAGATTGCAATATTATCTGCAACAGTTTTGGGACAGATGGTCTAAGGATTATTTACAAACGTTGCAAAATCGAACTAAGTGGACAAAAGGTCGTATGTCATTAGCGGTTGGGGACGTTGTTGTTAAAGAGGAAGACAATCTTCCTCCTCAAAAATGGCGCCTGGGTCGTGTTACTGAAATTCATCCTGGTAATGACGAAGTTGTGCGGGTTGTCACTATTAAAACTTCCAGTGGCAAAATACGTAGAGCTTCTACTAAGGTTCGAAGTCTACCTATTGAACGGACCGAGTCCATTCAAGGGGGCCGGGATGTTCAGGCGAAATAGTGAATGGCAATACCATTTCGTTGTTTAATCAAATAATTTGTTTTGTTTACTTTTCTCGCTTTTTATACACATATGCTTATTTAAATAAAATATATATATATTGATTTTTGCTGTCATGTAAAGAAGTCTTTTGCGCTCCTGCTTTTTTTTTTTTTTTAAAGGAAAAAGTTTTGGTTAAAATATCATAATGTAGATACTATACTCGCTTTCTCTTAAGCAAGCAACTTGCAATACCACTATCAATAAGTGACTAAATAATTGTTAACATTATCTGATTTAGGAAAAATAACACCTGAAGAAGTCGCCAAAACGCGACGAAACGTCGGCAGTATTAATAACAATATAACATCAATAAAAATTTTGATTAAATAAAAATCAAACAATTGACTTTGTGCTCATTACCCAACACTTGAATTTATTTTTTTGTACCGGGGCTTGATTAGTAAAGAGTTTTTTAATATTACCATTATTCAGATGATAATAGACCATGGCAATCAACGATTAAGTCTCGAAAGTTACAAAAGGTTTTAAATTCAGGAGCACCTCTAAAATAAAAATCGCGATTAAGCCCTAGCGGTTTATAATCTGACTCCAGTCGTCTGTGAAAACGACTATGGAGATTTAGGCAGGTTTGCAGCGCCTTAAGTATTGGTTCGTGCAAAATAATATGACGATTCGTCGTTCCGTGGAAGGGTGTATGTACTGTTTTCTTTAATGCTTGTTTTAACATTCCACCAGTTATATTACGCCCTGCATATGATAACTCCGATAAATTATTTGTTTTCACTATAATCGTTCTTAATTCATACAAAGTACTTTCTGAATATGGCCTTAAACGACATTTGCGCCTGTAAGGCCGAAGGTGTGGATAGACAGTTTGGAAAATACGATTTACAGCACCATCTATATCAGCACAAGAAAATAGGCCAATTGCATTTGTTGTATTGACAATCCCAACCTTTGTTTTATTGCTAATTTTTCTAATTCTCTTGGTAGTTCCTCTTCGTCAGCCATTAGGAAGCAAATACTTAAGAATTCTTTTTTTTTCACACAAAAGACTTATATAATATTACTTCAACTTTTTTAAACAGGAATCTTTACCTCAGTTAATGACAACTAAATCAAATTTTAATGTACTGCGCTATTAAACACTTTGATTTTTTATACAGTTTTGTGATACGGTACCTGGAAATGTGGCCTAGATTCTCATTTCCAAGCGATATGCCTTAGCACAAAAACTAGAGCTGATCTCATATTCATATTCAGATTTAGCATTCGAAAACTTTGGCACCAAGAAAAATGCTTTATTTTATGTGCCAAAGACCAACGTTACATGGACAATATGCGTAATTCATTTAGTTTGAAAGCGGAGCAAGTCCATTTGAGTGTAAAAATACCGTTATTTTTTGTTTAGCTAGCGCTCTAAACACTATATTGCATTATATAAAGTTCATTTATCTGACACTCCAAAGTTTATATAAGTTGTCATCTAGGGCTCACCCATCTTCAACCCTTAAATAACTCAAGATGAAAAAATTTGGACTCTTCTGACATTTGTTGCTCTATAGCAGTGATGGCGACCCCCTCTGAATTTTATAAATTTGTTTGCACCTGTGTATGAAGACATGCATCGTAAAACGTTGTGACTCGTCCTTTGTCGCGAATTGCATATGACTTATGAAAGTTAATCATATTCGTTGCAATGGAAAACCGGGAGACATTCTAGCTCGGGGATGTACAGGTGTCACGAATTGCCGCACCAGCAATTCGTGGAATCATCCCATTTATATGAATTATTTGCCCTTCCCTTCCAAAACAAAAGTTACAAGTCCTTTTTAGAGGATTTTAAATGCGAAAATCAAAATAACAAAATAGACGTTAATCGTCGTACAAGCTAGTGCTAAAAAAATTATGAACAAAATTTGGCCCATTTCTCAAAATCGTTTGCAATCACTTCTACGGTATTACATGGCAACTTGCAAGTTTTTCATTAATTCTGGGCTTTGCAAAGCGTATCAATAATTAGATAGAAGGCATTGTTGTTCTTGAATCCCATTCAACTATTTATAAACAAATTTATTATTTATAAATGTCATTATGGTAAAATCAAAATATTTTATATTATATTAAAATACACCCATCGCAAAAATATATTTTAATACTCGTACGCTTCAAAATATTATGTACCTAACCACATTTACATTAAAATTGTACATGTTTGCATATTTAGTGCATACCTATAGTATCTATCTATGCATGACACAATTAATACTCAAATATATACGAATTTGTTAGAATACAAGATTTCGACAATTTGTGTGTTTTTTGTTTATATATACATCATTTCGGCCATTGATGACATTTTTTTAGGAATGTGAACAAATGTATCAAAGTAACTTGCTAGCTCATTAATTGTTATATCATCGCCAACATTAGCTGAGCCGCTAGATGCCTGTTGAGAACACGATGTGATTGAACGGGCACTGTCTAGACGCTCCACATTGGAAGAATTATGCTGCTGAATGTTACTTGAAGATACGGTTTGGGATTCGTCTGCTTCGTTTTCATCATTTGAAAAAACATGTAAATTTCCAATCGATAATGGAATTGGTCCTTTCTTGTGTATTAATTTATTTTTTTGTACCGGGGCTTGATTTGTAAAAAGTTTTTTAATATCACCATTATTCAGATGCAATTTGTTTAGTCGATCACTAAAATTTGCATTCTCCTCTAATAGACCATGGCAATCAACGATTAAGTTCCGAAAGTTACAAAAGGTCTTAAATTCAGGAGCGCCTCTAAAATAAAAATCGCGATTAAGCCCTAGCGATTTATAATCTGACACCAGTCCTCTGTGAAAACGACTATGAGGATTTAGGCAGGTTTGCAGCGCCTTAAGTATTGGTTCGCGCAAAATAATCCGACGATTCATCGTGCCGTATAAGGGTGTATGTACCGTTTTCTTTAACGCTTGTTTTAACGTCCCACCAGTTATATTACGCCCTGAATATGATAACTCCGGCAAATTATTTGTATTCACCTTAATCGTCTTTAATGCATTCAAAGTACTTTCTGAATATGGCCTTAAACCACATTTGCGATAACTGCAAGGCCGAGAGTTTGGATAGACAGTTTGGAAAATACGATTGACAGCACCATAGGACTCATCTATATCAGCAAAAGAAAATGGGCCAATTGCATTTGTTGTATTGACAATCCCAACCTTTGTTTTTAAAGATGGGGGTGATATTGCTAATTTTTCTAATTCTCTTGGTAGTTCCTCTTCGTCAGCCATTAGGAAGCAAATACTTAAGAATTCTTTTTTTTTCACACAAAAGACTTATATAATATTACTTCAACTTTTGTAAACAGGAATCTTTACCTCAATTAATGACAATTAAATAAAATTTTAATGTATTGCGCTATTAAACACCTTGATTTTTTATTAAATATTTGTTTTTCACTACATCTGTAATCTTCTCGTAAAACCATGACTTTGTGTTATTTATACTACTCAAACGACGAATAAATAATGGTCCGAAATTGAGACAACAAACTAAAACATTATAGCATATTCAAAAAAGAGAAGTGTGTCATTTGTTAACGTTCCCACTCTTCATTCTATTAGAAAACGGTTGGCGAGGTCTCTAAATTTTCCATTGAGACTATATTTCAATCAATAATAACCGATAATTGTTAAGAATATTTTGTAAAATTATACACCCGAACTGAAGAAAATTTTGTATACCTGAAAATTTTTATGACCTCTCAGCGCTCGCAAACTGGAACGTAATGAGAAATCAACACATATGCACAAACAACAAGTAATATAAATAAAATATTAGCAAATTAATATGTACTTGAGCATTTAACTTGTACAAACAAATCAAGATAAAATATGGCTAAAATAACGTACGGCAAAATATCGACGAACTTTATCAACGATTTTTTGTATACCTGAAATTTGGACAGGTAATTCTTATATGGCTAGGTGCTTTGATATTCAATCGGTCCATATACCTTCCTACAATTTTACAAATTATACGGTATAGTTTAAGGGATTTTTCTTTTTTAACAAAAAATGGGCGTGTTTAATGAACAATTATATATCTCATTATATATAGAGATAGCTTACGTGGGCTTGTCGGTCCACAACATGTTTATTTCTAATTACGCGAGTAATAAACTAACACTTTTTCAAAGATATTGGGTATGAATTTTCCATTTGGGATAAATATATTAATAGTGCCAAGTCCAAAAGAGCACGGTTTTTAATTTTTTTTTTTTTTCATATTTGGAGCAGTAATATAGTGTTTACTAAAGGTTAATTATGATGAGTACCCTAGATTTGGCAAGCGCATGTTTTACTTATTTATATTCCCATTGAGTTTAAAACAAAATTGAACAAAATTAACATCGGGTTTTATTATTATTATTATTAGTTTTACAAATGCTCCATTAATGCATGATATAACATAGCGTAACGTAAGAATAAATATAATGTCTAAGTTAGTATCAATAGAAGTATCTATACCCATTTTGTAGCATATAATTTTATTTTCTCCTATTCTCTCAATTAACACATGTGAGAAGAGTAATTTCAATTTCGTACCCATGGGTCATCTATGTACTCTTAATATTAAAAATGTCTTTGAAATGCCTTAATTTAGTACATTGTACTACAAACGTCTGTAAAATATTTTTTAACTCATATTTAAAACGAGGCTGTCTGCTTTTTCATTGTTTGCCAACTATCAATTTGAAGTCAAAGGTTTCGGATGCACTACGACCCAAAAAACCAAAGTCATCTTCTAATGTTCCGGTAAATATGTAGAAGTGTATGTATGCACCTACTATATAATTTTATTTTAGCCTCCATTCTTCTTCGATTCGAAAGTGATTCGTACAATTGGCGGAAAGGGTGGTGATGGTTCAATATCGTTTCTACAGCTATGGTGTAATGAAAGAGCTGGACCCGATGGCGGTGATGGTGGTAACGGGGGTCATGTTATATTGCAAGCAATAAAGGATGTAAACGATTTAAATCATATTTCAAGTGTTGTACACGGGGATGAGGGTCAAGCCGGTTATAATAAAAATTGTAACGGTAAAAATGCAAAGCACTACATTATTAAAGTTCCAATGGGTACCATTGTCCGCACACAAAAAGGTTTTATAGTTGCAGATCTCAATAAGGAAAATACTATGTTTGTGGCTGCAAGAGGTGGGTCTGGTGGCAAAGGCAACCGTTTTTTTACTACCGATAAGGAAAATGCTCCTAAAATTTGTGAATATGGCCAAATGGGAGAGGATCTAACTTACATATTAGAGTTAAGAGCTTTAGCAGACGTAGGCATTATAGGATATCCAAATGCTGGGAAAAGTACTCTCTTAAACGCTTTAACTCGAGCCAGATCTAAGATTGCCCCGTACGCTTTCACCACATTACACCCTCACATTGGCATTGTCCAATATGCAGATCATACACAATTAGCCGTTGCAGACTTACCAGGCATTATACCAGACTCCCATCGCAACAAAGGTCTAGGACTACAATTTCTGCAACATGTAAAACGTTGTTTTGTTTTAATTGTCTTGTTAGACGCGAGCTGTATTGCCCCGTGGAACCATTATGAGAACTTACTTTTTGAACTTGGGCAATTTAATAAAAATCTATTGCAATACCCAAGAATTGTTGTAGCAAACAAGGTTGACAAAGAGGAGGCCAAAGAAAATCTTATTACATTGGAAAAAACAATTAATGAACCTATTATAGGTATTAGCGCCAAACAAGGAACAAATCTTAAAGAATTGCTACAATTTATGAGACGATACTACGAAATGAACCGATTAGATCGATCACAACGATGAAACATTGTGCTTAGGTTTTCTCATTATACATGTGATTGGTCCAAATGATATTTTCCATATATTTTTATTATATACTTATTAAAATATAGTTTCAGAAATTTTAGATAAGCAAAATGCATTTTTTTAAATTATTATCATCATGCCGTAGGTCCATTGTGTCTATAGTTGTGGGAGCAGTGGGTTTATCTTACGGGAAGCACTACACTATGTTGCTACTTAATTGTCGATTGACCTTCGTGTACACGTTGCGTTACAGTTTTCACTGCTGCACGAAGTTTGAAGGTTCCCTTTTTAGGGAATATCTGCCACTGATCCTCGCTGCTCAAACCGCCACACTAAGTTATGAATCAGGCTATCTTTCAAAAGTTAAAAATGTGAACGTTTTAAATCAGTCATTCTCATTGTAAAATGAGTTGACTTTGAATATGTCGTTGGTACAAAAGAATCTTGGTATATGTAAATAAAATTTTTCTTTTCAAAAACTACTTGTTAATTTTCGTAATTTACGTGATAATGAGCGCATAAAATTATAGTCCCTCTTCTGAAACCGGCAACCAGAAGACCATGTTTGTGCAAGCAGATGCTAATAACATATATTTCGGATTAAATTGCACACATTGCACTGGTCCGGGGTGATCACCATTTAAAACACAAACTTTATAGCCGGTATCGGCATTCCAAACGTGAACACGGCCGTCCGTGCTCCCGGAAAATATAAATTGAGAATCTGGACTGAAGCTCGCTTCTATGGGTATGCCCTTGTTGTTGGGATAACCAGTAAAAGTTTGTAACGGGGTGCCGTGGAACGCATCCACTAAACGTATTATAGAGCCGTTTGTGCTAATCAATATTGTTTTTCCATCTCGAGAAAACTTCAAACCAGTCCAGTCACATTCTTTTTCTTGGTTTAACTTGAATGTAACGAATGGACCTTTATCGAACGATCTTAAGTCATATAGTTTGATACTTTCAGAATTAACACCGGCAGCAAATATTAGTCCCTCTGGATCGTATGCCGCCACGGGACGACCAGACAAATGCATTAAGCCTTGACAATTGGGTGAGCGTAAGTCCCACAACCGTAACGTTTTGTCAAGAGATCCTGACAGGAAGGTATCTTCTACCGGAGATATGCATAGAGAGATCACTTTTTTGGTGTGTCCAGGAAAATAGCGTAAATATTTGTTGTCGTGTAAACTCAGATATCTTATGGTATCATCAACTTTTGTAGAGCTGTGGATGGCAGTATTGCTGGCGTGAGTAAAATGAATTAGATCTACGCCGTATTTTTTCGAATTAACAGTACGGGACTGTGTTCCTTTTTGACAATCGTAGATTACTATTTGGTCATCTTCACTACATGATATCAAATGTTCCCCATTTGGAGAAAAGTCGATTGCGTTTATTTTATCCGTGTTTTCCCGGAATATTTTCGCAACCTTAAAACTCCGCACGACTGGATCGATAAGTTTCATTTTCATTGTTATAATATAAATATCTTTTTTGTCTTTAAAAAAACTTTTTTGGATTATTTCTCTACCGTAATGAATTTGCTGATGAATATAAATACCTGAAAATCAGTAGCTCCAATATATGGTATTAACACAGAGAAGGCATAATCAACATCACGCCTGCCGGCTTAATGTGAAAAAGCAGAAACTATTTGGTATGAAGTTTGTTATTTCTTGTATATAAGATAAGGGACTCACACTTATACGCTGCTTTTTGTCGAATTAGAGTTCATTGTACGTGTGTGAAGTTAAAAAGTTTTAAAAAGTTATTATTCTCTGAGAGAGAGAAGAAGGAGAGAAAGAAAAAAATGAGAAACTGAACCAAAAACACTTTCCTCTATACTATAGATGGTGCTACCAGGCCACGCTTTTAACTTTTTAACTTCACGCTTCACGCATCACATACCTTTTTAAAGTTAGAATTATTCTCTCCAGAGAAAAGTGAACAAAAAAAAAAAAAAACACATAAACAAAGAAATGAAAGTTTTTGACCATTTTTGTTTTAAAATTTTACAGATTAAATAATAATGTTATGAAAAAATATTTTCTAAATAAAAAATTTAAAATAAAAGTATGGAGCATGTAGAACCTTTTTTTACAAATACTTTAAATTTTAAAAAATATTTTTTCATAACATTATTATTTAATCTGTAAAATTTAAAACAAAAATGAAAAATTTTCATTTCTTTGTTTATGTGTTTTTTTTGTTTGTTTTTTTTTTTTCTCTGGAGAGAATAATTCTAACTTTAAAAAGGTACGTAATACGTAAAGCGTGAAGTTAAAAAGTTATAATCGTGGCCGGGTAGAACCGTCTATAGTATACAGGGAAGTGTTTTTGATTTTTGGCTCGGCTCCTTCTTCTCTCTCTCTCAGAGAATAATAACTTTTTAAAACTTTTTAACTTCACGCATCTGTATTTATGTACGATAGAACACAATGCTTTAATAATTTAATTAATGCTACGTTGATACAAAGAGGTGAATAACTGTTAATTTTGCTGCAAGCCGTTCAATTAAATACATAATTGTTTTGTTTAAACTTTACGAGTTTATTATACGCTCATTACAGCAGCACATATATGCTACACATTGGGTATACTGAAGCTATTTACGGTATAATGTAAAGTACGTGTTTTGGCTCTAACTTGTACATTCAGATTTATCTTACAAAAGAGATTTTATAGTGAAATCTCTGGTTATAAGTATATTTTACAACTCTGCCTTGGCTGTAAATTGTGGAACGTTTAGTTATATTTTTCGCCTTGAATATTTCACAGTGAATTTTCTTCAATAAATTATAAAGCGAAAAGTATAATATGAATTTAAGAATTGAAAATAAAAACATATCGTACTAGCATAAATTTCTATTTAAACTAAGAATTGAGGGTATAATAATTTGTTTTTAAAAATCATAGTTCATCTAACAAAAATATACATATTTTTAGAATATCGCGTTTTGGGTAATCTGCTAATGTAATTTTTTTTTCGCAATACGCAAAAAATGAAATAAATATAAATTGGTAAGTAAATAAAAATGGAAATTTTTAATACATAAGGAAATTAT
This sequence comes from Ornithomya chloropus, assembly GCA_963971445.1. Taxonomy (NCBI): domain Eukaryota; kingdom Metazoa; phylum Arthropoda; class Insecta; order Diptera; family Hippoboscidae; genus Ornithomya; species Ornithomya chloropus. Next base: position 24,504,580 of record OZ020530.1, on the reverse strand, counting down.
AGTTGCGCACATTTTTTGTCCACTTTCTAAATACCGTTCGGGAATCCATTCGGAAATTCTTTGAAGTCTGCCATTTGCATTTTGTTATACTGCATTATATATAAAATACGCAATCATATAATCATAAAATATGTGGTTCAATAAGTAGTTTAATAATGATGCAACATGAAACTTCATTATATTGGACTACTCATATTACAAAGCCTTTAAGCAAAAATCAAGGTTAAGTTTTTACGTACATATGCAGTGTGCCATGAAAAGGAATATGAAATAAACTTTTTGCCTTTTTTTTTTAATTCGAGAAGGTTCGAAAATTATATACAAAGAGACGTAGAGAACATCGAATTGTGACATCGACAAAACTAATAGGTCAAAATTTTCTTGTTCAAAAGTATTTCAATATTATGAATATTTTATTATTATATTATTTTCATATCGTTTATGTATGGCGTATATTAAGAAAGTTTGCATCTTAAAGAATATAGGACTAGAGGAGTTTTCTTAATTAATATAAATTCGTCAAACTAAGCGTTTTTTGTGTGAAATTCAAGTATATATAAACCCAAGCAGTGTTCCTATAAATTCAATCATTTGAAATACCTCTATATCAGACTGATATTAAGTACACATTCTCCGTCGTAAAGTCGAGGTATTATGTTGATAAAATTTTGTAAAACCGTTTATAGGTCCTACATACTACGTTGATTAACTGACTCATTCATTATCAACAAAAATTATTTCACATCTACAAAGTTGGCTTTTTATATATTAATGAGTAGTGCGCCAATCGTACCTTCGCACGCAAAAAATAAATATAAAATTATACAAAAATAATTGCATATAGCAAAACTTTTCCAATTGTTTCTCAAGATTTGTACAAACATCGTTTACATTTAACACGCCTTCTTTTTAGTCTTCCTTCACCTTATAAATGTTTTTGAACCAAACAATTGTCCCTTTGTGTCCGAAAAATATTTTTAATTTTCTGGTCTATCTACAAGCCATGAGATTACAATGAAATGGACGGAACCATGTTTTTAAAAGTACTATAGAAACAAAAAACGTATTTCCAGAGAGTTATTCTCAAATTTTGAATTCCAACTATTTAGTGAACTCACTACATATAAACGCCATTTCCTTTTTTTAAATATAGGTAGGGCCAAATTTAGTTTATTCACGGATTCTACTAGCTTATATATCAATAACGATAACATAGTTCCCTTTCTTAAGAATTCAAAATTACTCCAATTAATTTATTGACACTTTCATTTGTCATTTTAAGATGACAAATAAATGCTGTTCAAAAGTACTTTTTTAATTATTTTTTTTCAAAATTCTCAAGGGTTATCAAATTTATTTGTAACACATATATATATATTCCTTAACATTTTTTTTTCAGATGGGAGACGTTGATCCAGAGACTCTTTTAGAATGGCTTTCAATGGGGCAGGGCGACGAGAGGGACATGCAGCTAATTGCACTAGAGCAACTCTGCATGCTCCTCTTGATGTCGGATAATGTAGACCGGTGTTTTGAAAGGTAACATTTGTGTATAAATTATAAAATAAATTAGTTAACGTCTACCGCCATCCGCGGCACAATTGTCCTATTCAAATTTGCAGTTGTCCGCCGCGTACATTTCTGCCAGCTTTATGTAAAATATTTCTCGACGATGTAGCACCTGAAAATGTTCTGGAAGTCACCGCTCGTGCCATTACGTACTATTTGGATGTATCGGCGGAATGCACACGACGGATTGTTGCCATAGATGGAGCTGTTAAAGCTATTTGTAATCGACTGGTAGTGGCAGATTTATCCTCGAGAACATCTCGTGATTTGGCCGAACAATGTATTAAAGTTTTGGAATTAGTATGCACCCGTGAGGCTGGTGCTGTTTTTGAAGGTGGAGGCTTAAATTCTGTTCTAACGTTTATTCGGGATTGTGGTTCTCAAGTACATAAAGACACGCTTCACTCTGCAATGGCAGTAGTGTCGCGTCTTTGTAGTAAGGTGGAACCAAATACCCCATATATACCAAATTGCGTAGAGAGCCTTAGTACTTTACTTCAACATGAAGATCCAATGGTGGCTGATGGTGCTCTGAAATGTTTTGCTTCTGTAGCTGATCGCTTTACGCGTAAGTGGGTGGATCCAGCTCCCCTTGCCGAGTGCGGTTTAGTTAATGAATTGTTGAAACGTTTGAGTAATGCAGCAGGGCCAATGTTGGGATCGACGGCAGGAAATCTTACTCCCAATACGAGTGGTCCTTCGACATCGACAGGTACCCAAAATGATACTTCTACTATTCCCATACCCGTACAGAAAAACCAAACCAATGAATCGAACCGTTCCTCACAATCAATATCAACAACAATATCATTATTGTCTACATTATGTCGCGGCTCACAATTTATTACACATAATGTGTTGCGGTCTCAATTACCGGAGGCTATAGAACGGGCTCTAAAGGGTGACGAACGGTGCACTTTAGATTGTATGCGCTTAGCAGATTTGCTACTTCTTCTTCTATTTGAGGGACGCCAAGCTTTAAATCGCGTAAGTTCTGCGGGCCCCCAAGGTCATCTGAGTTCGCGGGCACGCCGAAATGACTCTAATATAGAACGCACTCATAGGCAGCTAATAGATTGTATACGCTCGAAAGACACAGAAGCACTTCAAGAGGCTATCGAATCGGGTGGTATTGACGTCAATTGTATGGATGATGTAGGGCAAACCCTTCTTAATTGGGCATCGGCCTTCGGCACTTTGGAAATGGTTGAATACCTCTGTGAAAAAGGCGCAGATGTCAATAAAGGTCAACGCAGTTCATCGTTGCATTATGCGGCATGCTTTGGTCGGCCAGGAATAGCAAAAGTGCTTCTCAAATATGGCGCATATCCAGACTTGCGCGATGAAGATGGCAAAACACCTTTGGATAAAGCACGTGAACGCTCTGACAATGGGCATCGGGAGGTTGCCGCCATCCTACAATCACCTGGTGAGTGGATAGCAGCAGGCCATTCCCTTGGTACAAAGGACACGAACGATGACAACGCCACCAAGGAACCCCGCGGAGATCCAGAAATGGCTCCTATATATTTAAAATTATTTTTACCCATGTTTTGCCGCACCTTTCAAGGCACAATGTTAAGCAGTGTTCGACGCGCTAGTTTGGGTCTTATAAAAAAAATGGTTCAGTACGCGCAACCGAGTTTATTAAAGGAATTATGCGATCCTCTGCATAATCCTATTCCTGTCTCATCAACAGCTCCCATCATTATGTCGGCAGCAAATGTTGGCACCTTGCTAGTTGAAGTAGTGGCTAGTGTTTTAGACAATGAGGTGGGTATACGCTTAATATACCCATAAGTATAATATTTAAAGTTTCGATGCAGTGTCATATAAAAAATTGCAATACTTATAATTTAATGTTTGAAGCCAACTGCAAACGCAACACAAATTTTCATACATCGCTAGGGACTTAATCTTGTACATATTTTATTTACAGGACGATGACGATGGTCATATAGTCGTGCTCACTATAATCGAAGAACTTATGAATAAAACTCAGGATGAATTTCTTGATCACTTTGCCAGATTGGGGGTTTTCTCCAAAGTTCAGGCTTTGACGGATCCTCACGGGGAAATAGAAATGACTCAAATAACTAGCACAATAAAAAATTCAAGTGATGAGCCAAGTATTACGGCTAAAGCTGTTGCGCATCAGCAGGCAGGTGTGTATTCTTCAGTCTTATCTTATATATAGATGTGCCATTTTATTTTTTACACCCTGCACCCGAAAGTCGTATAAGGATACATTGTATTTGTGCGGAAGTTTGTAACACCTAAACGTTAAATACCGCACCCACCTTTGATTGTACCGATCGTCTCATAATCAAAATCTAGATCGATTTAACCATGCCCGTCTGTTCGGCTATATACTTCTTATAAGCAATGTACTTGTTGCGATTTTTGATATTTTTTGATGAAACTTGGCACATGGATGTTTTTTGTGCCAAGGACGGTCACTAATGAAAATAGGCCTAATTGGTCCATTTAACATCACATTCTAAAAGAAGCTTTCTGATACAACTCAACTAATTATGGCATAAATTGTGAAACCAAGTGGTGTAGGGTTCTAAATGGTCGGGTCGAACCGACTATAATATAATGATTTATACATACCTCAATATGATATGCGGATATATTTGCTTGGGCAAACGTTTGTAACATGCAGAGCTCAATAAAGAACATAACGCATGTTAATGATGGTGGGTATCCTAGATTTTTATTTGTTTGTTCCCTTCGCCTTAGTGATACTGTTCTGTTCTGTTTGTTCTTCCGTTTGCATCACCCGTAAGGAGGCGCCAGAGACCATGCACAGTATATATATTCTTGATCAGCGTAAAAACAGGGTCGATTTAGACATGTATGTCCGCGTATCTGTCTGTTGTTGACGTTCTCACGGGCGTAAATGTTGAGATATTGAGCTTCATCGATGTGCCATCGATGATGTCCCTTATCCGACCACGCCCATAATCAATAAAAATCTTTATATTCGCCACAAAAGTTAACCTAGGAACTTGAAATTATACTTATCCCATTCACTTATATGCCAAAAATGGGCGTGGTCGGATAACAGACGCGCTCACAATTTATAAAAAACCATATTCACCATAAAACTAAACTTACAAGCTGATACGTAAGACATACATTATTAGAGGACGCAAACGTTTGTTACGCCCACCGTTGTGGATGTGGAGGGTATTTAAGATTTGGCCTAAGCCAAATTTAGATTTTTTACTTGTTTTTCATTGTATTTGAATTGAAAATAGAAGACACTTTGGAGGATGCTAAAGAGATTCTCCAAGGAAAAGCATATCATTGGCATGAATGGAGTATTTGCCGTGGCCGCGATTGCTTATATGTTTGGTCTGATTCAGCTGCATTGGAACTATCGAATGGGTCAAATGGGTGGTTCCGCTTTATACTTGATGGAAAGTTAGCAACAATGTACTCCAGTGGCAGTCCTGAAAATGGCAATGACAGTTCCGGTAAGTTTCCTTTGAAATGTGCACGTTCAAATTCGTGCTTACTTTAGAAAAACATGCATAAAGTGGGGCTGCTTGGTGAATGGATTTGTTTTTTTTTTCAGAAAATCGTGGAGAGTTTTTAGAAAAATTATTGCGAGCACGTTCTACTGTACGTCCGGGCGTGCCCTCACAACCAATTCTACCTACTGTCAGTGTTTTGCGCCTAGTGGTAGGAAACTGGGTTCTCCAGTCTCAAAAAGCCAGTCAATTACAAATACATAATACTGAAGGTCACCAGGTCACCATACTTCAAGATGATTTGCCAGGCTTTATATTTGAAAGCAATCGTGGTACGAAACATACATTCACAGCCGAAATGTCCTTAGGTCCTGATTTTGCTACTGGTTGGTCCATAACTAAGAAAAAGAAGATAAGGACTAAGACGGAGATGCAAAAAACGCAGGCAAAAAATATGGCTCGTGATATTTACAATAAATATTTTAAGGCGGCACAAGCGATTCCACGCGGAGCTGTGGCTCGATTAACAGGCATTGTGAAGAAAATTGAAATTGCTTTGGAGGAACAACGAATGCAGCGTCACTTAAAATGGCAAGATAAATTGTATGAAGCTCTGAACGATTTGGCTCAATTGCTACAAGACGATGGTGTGGTAAGTGCGTACGAAATGCATTCGTCCGGCTTGGTGCAAGCTCTTGTGGCCTTACTGTCAAAGAATTATTGGGACAGTGGTTTGTCCGCTAGTAAAATAAATAAATTGCAAAAGCAAAGAACGACTATTTTCAAACAATGTGTCTTGGAACGCAAAGACTCAAATCCTAAAGGACATAATAATGTAGCGTCTATATTGGTTCAAAAACTGGTGGCAGTTTTGGAGAGTACCGAAAAGTTGCCAGTGTACTTATATGATGCACCTGGATCGGGATATGGCCTGCAAATACTCACTAAACGGTTACGTTTTCGTTTAGAGCGTGCTGTTTGTGAGACAACACTTTTCGATCGTACAGGACGTACTTTAAAAATGGAACCTCTTGCAACGGTCGGTCAATTGGCTAAATACTTATTGAAAATGGTGGCTAAGCAATGGTACGATATGGATCGATGTTCCTTTTTATACCTAAAAAAATTACGAGAACACAGGCAGGGTATGGTTTTTAAACATCATTACGATTTCGACGAAGAAGGTCTTATATACTACATTGGTTCCAATGGAAAGACATGTGAGTGGGTTAATCCAGCTCAGTATGGCTTGGTACAAGTGACAAGTTCCGAGGGAAAAAGTTTACCTTATGGTAAATTGGAAGACATACTATCACGTGACAGCATCTCTGTCAACTGTCATACAAAAGACAATAAAAAAGCCTGGTTTGCTATTGATCTCGGCTTATTCATAATACCCAATGCATATACATTGCGTCATGCTCGTGGTTATGGAAGATCTGCTTTGCGTAACTGGATGTTTCAAGGGTCCAAAGATGGCATAAATTGGGTCACCTTGGTAACTCATACCGATGACAAAAGTCTTGTAGAGCCAGGCAGTACTTCCACATGGCCAATTGTTTGTGCATCCGATGAGAATCAGGGTTTTCGTCATATTCGAATCCAACAAAATGGGCGAAATGCTTCTGGGCAGACGCACTATTTAAGTTTGAGTGGTTTCGAAATTTACGGTCGCGTGGTTAGTGTTTGTGAGGACATTGGCAAGGGTGCAAAAGAGGCAGAAGCAAAAATACGTCGTGAACGTCGGCTAATCCGAGCTCAATTGAAACATATAACTACTGGGGCTCGCGTAGTGCGCGGTGTAGATTGGCGTTGGGATGATCAAGATGGTTACTGTGAAGGAACTGTTACTGGTGAAATACACAATGGCTGGATTGACGTTAAATGGGACCATGGTGTTCGAAATTCCTACCGAATGGGCGCAGAAGGAAAGTATGACCTGAAATTGGCTAACAGTGAAAACCTTATTATGTTTGAAGGGGGCTCCTCTATTGCATCGACAAATAACAGCAAGAAATTGGATAAAGGAATCTCTTTAAATTCGCGAAAATCTAGTTCAACGCCTTCTCTACCCGAAGCTACTGAAATCAATCATAATTCCGATTGTCCTTCCGACCAAGCAGCTTCAGCCGACAACTTGGCTTGGAAGCAAACTGTAGAAGCTATCACGGAAGATGTTTTTTCATCAGCCAAGTCGCAAATGCTTGCTAGTGGAAGAGTTATTGGTGGAATCGGTGTGGATGAGCATCAGATAGGATTAATTACTAAAGGGGCTACAACTGGACACAGTGTGGGAGTATCTGGAACCGCTTCTACACTTTTACGTGAGCGCGATAATATTTCAGACTTATCAACTATTAATAACTCAATGCAAACTATTAATGTTAATGCAGTATCAGATTTGGCTACTATTACTGAAAATTTGGCTCTAAGCGATAATAATTCCACCGGAGATTGTGGAATATTTTCGAATAATAGCAACAAAAACAACGTAACTTCTACATATAGCAGTGCCGGCAACAATGTGGCACCTGCTGGAATCCCCTCAAGCTCCTCATCAACATCTTCTTGTGAAGTCAATAATAAAATGAATGCTCACAATTCAGCGGGTTGCGGCATTAGTAAAGGGTTACTTGTCAACATCCGGTCCGGTGTAGCGAGCCAGTGCGTATCACAATTTTCCAGTGAAGCTCTCGAAATGATTGATAAAATGCGCGAAGGAGTCGATATGTTACGCAACAACACCAATAATATATTGTCGTCTGATATCTTATCTCTGCCAGCCGCAAATTTATTGACGCATGACAACGTAAAATCATCTAATAATGCAAAAACGAATGAGGAAAATAACGCAAATACTAATTCCAGTGGTAAAATTGCAACAAATAATGTTGGTGTAGTTGTACAGAATAAACCATGTACCAGTAATGATTCTGTATTAAATGTTGCAACTCATTCGGAAAGTCTTCAATTAAGGGAAGGTGTTGATGTAACCGCAGATCTCCAGTCGATATCGCAGGATGCGCCAAATACCGAAGTAGTTTCAGTTTCGAATCAAATGAGCGTTAGTGTACCTAATTTGACCACAACGTCAGCATCGGAAACGCAAGCACAGTCAGAAACATCGAGTCACACTGGATTGCTTGAAACGTTTGCAGCCATGGCTAGACGTCGAACCTCACAATGTACCAATTTGCAAAACAATCAAGCAACCAATAATGCGGCTATTCCGACTTCTAACGAACGTAACAATCAAAATTCAATGGCCTCCACTTCCTTTTTTCCCAGAGGCCCCAACTCCGTTACAAGCTTGGTTAAATTGGCACTATCTTCGAATTTCCATTCTGGCCTTTTGAGTACGGCCCAAAGCTATCCCAGTTTAGCTTCCAATAATGCGGCCAATTCTACTAGCACAAATATTAGCAACAGTGCAAGCAATACTTCTAATACCCGGCAAACTCAGACTTCAATTAATCCAGCTCTTACAATGAGTCTGACGTCAACCTCTAGTGATAGCGAACAGGTTTCACTGGAGGACTTTTTAGAAAGTTGTAGAGCACCAGCTCTCCTGGGTGATATGGACGATGATGATGACATAGATGAGGACAATGATGATGAGGAGAATGAAGATGAGTACGAAGAAGTCGGCAATACCTTATTGCAAGTGATGGTTTCCCGAAATTTACTAACTTTTATGGATGATGAAACCTTGGAGAATCGTTTAGCTGGTGTTACGAAACGTAAATCGTGGGATGACGAATTTGTACTAAAGCGACAGTTTTCTGCTCTTATACCGGCTTTTGATCCCAGACCCGGACGCACTAATGTAAACCAAACTTCTGATTTAGAGATACCCGCACCGGGCACTCCTTCGGAAGCAATGAGCAATGAGCAGGAGATACTTCAACAACCTCTATTAGCTTTAGCCTTAAGGGGTCCCAGTGTGGGTGGAGTTCCCGATGTAGAAATTGAATTAACAAATAGTGAATGGACTATTTTCCGAGCAGTACAAGAATTACTACAGTCTTCTCAGCTAAATAAAAGTGACAAATTTCGCAAAGTGTGGGAGCCCACCTACACAATTGTGTACCGTGAGTATCAACCTAAACAATCGCAGGACTCTCCAGAATCTGAAGATGGACCTAATACGCCCGTCATTTCTTTGAAAAGTGGCGCCTCTACATTGTCACCAAATTCGCCAATGCGTGGCGATTTCATTACATCTGAAAATGTCAGTTGTACAGTAGATGATGTATTGCAATTGCTAAATCAACTGAATACACTTAACCAAAACGTTTACTATGATATGAATTCACCTGATGTGTCCACACTAAACAGTAATAATTATGTACCCTCAGAATTATTTATGAGCAAAAAAATCACCAATAAATTACAGCAACAATTACAAGATCCGCTTGTACTATCAAGCAGCTCACTACCAAACTGGTGCGAGGAACTCAATCAATCCTGTCCATTCTTATTCCCTTTCGAAACGCGTCAGTTGTATTTTAATTGTACAGCGTTTGGAGCGTCGCGCAGTATAGTTTGCCTGCAATCACAAAGAGACGTAACCTTAGAACGGCAACGAATGCCAGGGTTAAGTCCCCGTCGAGATGATCAACATGAGTTTCGTGTTGGTCGCCTTAAACACGAACGTGTTAAAGTGCCACGTACTGGAAACTTGTTAGAGTGGGCTCTGCAAGTCATGAAGTTACACAGCAAGCGTAAATCGGTTCTGGAAGTAGAATTTCTTGGCGAAGAGGGCACTGGTTTGGGCCCAACTTTGGAATTCTACGCGTTGGTAAGTTGAACTGTCCCTTTAAAAAAGTTATTGACTGAATTTTAATGCAATTCAAATTATTAGTTGTTTAAGTTCTAGGTGTTCACTTATAATATATACCTATACACAGTATCTCCAACACTTTCAGTCAAAATTATGGTATCACTAAGTTAAAATTTCAGTAGATTACGGCAGATCACCTAACTAATATAAAATATCTATGTTGCTTAGCCACTTATATTTTCTCTTTTCTTTCGCTCCTATCTGTGCAAGGTCAACGGACCGAAATTCAATTTCAAAATCGCTAAAATGACCAACGCTTGCAAAAAACTTAAGTAAAAAAGCTACTTGAGGGCACTTATTGTATTATGAATCAATTACACAAAAGTAGAAATATATATATGTTTACACATAGTCTGTGTCTTTTTTTTTTAATAAGTGAAAATGTTACAGTCGGTTATACCCATCCATTAAATGCCTTAAAACGTTGAATTCCACAAATTATTATAAAATATCTTAAAAACTGGATAAAACCGTAGTGTACCTTACTGGACAGACAACAGTCGAACGGACGGACGGACATAGATAATGCAATTCAGATTCAGCTTGTAAGTGGATCGTTATAATTGAATGTGGTAAAATTAACGAAATTACGGCGTTAGTACTGTAATGCAGTTGGAGGCACTGCTTATATACATAATCATAATAAAATTTCGAGTTAATCTGGCTATATCCATCAATCAACAAAAATCTATATATCTGCCACAAAAGTTGACCTATGAACCAAAAATGGTCGTGGTCGAATAACACACAGACGCGTCCAAAATTTACAAAAAACGATACTTCACGCGCAAGGGTCGACTTTCAAACTGACACGTAATTTATTATTTATTACACATTGTTAAGTGTTATAATATATCCTGCATTGTAACTAAAAGATGTATATCTTGTGCAAGATCCTGCACAATATATTAAATAAAGATAAAGGTAATACAGGCACTATTAGAGGACGTAATCATACGTGCCACGCCCATTATTATAGATGTATCGAGTATTTAAGATTTGGCCTAAGCCAAATTTAATTGTTTTACTTGTTTCTTACTCAATTTGGCCTAAACCGGATTCGTGTTTACTTAATACTATTACATTTTGTACTTTGCACCAATTTATACTTATTGCGTAACAATGGGAGGGTAGAAAAAGTAAGATTTTTAGTCCATCGTATTAGATTTTTGAGTGTTTGTTCCGATTGGTTCGTTTTAAAAGGGGTCCCCCCCACCTAGAATAAATGGGAAATTAATTATAACAATTTGTTTTTGTACTGTAGGTAGCAGCTGAATTGCAACGTTCAGACTTATGCATGTGGTTGTGTGATGACCTTGAGGATGAAATACATAAAAGTATAGAAAGTGACAGTAAAAATTTGGACACCTCACTCAAAGATGATTCCAAGCCGGCTGGTTACTATGTTAATCGCCGTGAATGTGGGCTTTTCCCTGCTCCTCTACCCCAAGATTCCGAAGCATGTGAGAGGGCTTCCAAATATTTCTGGTTTTTAGGTGTATTCATTGCAAAAGTTTTGCAAGACATGCGACTGGTGGACTTGCCACTATCTAACTCATTCCTTCGCCTGTTATGTCACAATAAAGCGATTTTACCTTCGGGATATTCATTGCGGACACCAACTACTGGCTTGGAAGATGATACGATGACTTCTTCGGTTATGTCTGAAGACTCAGAATTAGCAGATACTTGCTTAAAGTTGTTGGGTCGCTCAGAATCTAAATGGTATCAGGGTATATTGTCCTGTGAAAATCTAGCAGAAATCGATCCAATACGTTATAAGTTTATAAAGGATTTGCAAGACCTCTTATCACGTAAGCAGGCTATTGAAACTGATTCAACTCTAAGGGCCGAACAACGCAAGGAAGAAATCTCTAAATTGACAATAAAATTAAGTGACGATGACTACGAATTCACACTAGAAGATCTGGCCCTAACGTTCACGTATTTGCCAAGTTCGTCCATTTATGGATACGCTCATGCGGAGTTGGTGCCCAACGGTGCTAATGTAGATGTGACTATTAGCAATCTGGAAGAATATTGCGAAGCCGTAATTAATTTTTGCTTGCAAGATGGAATAGCTAAGCAATTGAACGCATTTCACGATGGCTTCTGCGAGGTATTTTCTCTAAAGAAATTGGCAGCTTTCACTCCAGCAGAAGCACGCATGATGATTTGTGGTGAGCAGCATCCAAATTGGACACGAGAGGATCTCATAAATTACACCGAGCCCAAGTTAGGTTACTCCAAAGACAGGTAAACATCAAACCAAACATTAATTGTTATTATCTATTTATATTGTCTTGCCCACATAGTCCTGGCTTTTTACGGTTTGTTAATGTACTGATGAGCATGACAGGTCCGGAACGTAAAGCATTCCTTCAATTTACTACTGGTTGTAGTAGCCTTCCACCGGGCGGACTGGCTAATCTTCATCCTCGCCTAACTATAGTGCGCAAAGTTGATGCTGGTGATGGAAGCTACCCATCTGTCAATACATGCGTTCATTATCTAAAATTGCCCGATTATCATACGGAGGAAATAATGAAAGAACGCCTTTTGACTGCAACGAAAGAGAAGGGTTTCCATTTGAATTAAATTGCACACGCATTTGTTTTTAATTTATCAATTCAATTAATAAGCGGAATAGAAGTTACACTAATGCTTCAGCGACCCTGTACCCTTCCACATTGATACTTTGTAGTTGTAATGAAACGTTCATTGATTTCTCATTTCGAATTTTGAATTTGTTTAACATTGATTTCGTTCTTAGTGAAAATGAATTATTTTATTGTATTTGAACTTCAAGTAATCAAATCAATTTGCGATTCATTGTATTGTAAAATCTTTGAGCACCACATTTAAAGAAGTAGTCTTGGAATGTCACTTTCAATTCACCTTCAATTAAATGGGTGTTCGTTTTTCTTCAAATTGAATTAATTGATTTCGTACATGCATATTCATTTCAACTATAAACACGTTTACGAAGGAGGCGCTCTTGCGTATTATTTTGTCATATTATTCTTAGTACATATACTGTTATGATGAAAAACATAACATAACGCTTTAATTGTTCTTTCAACTAGTATTTTTACACATAAAATCAAAAAATGACTTTGTGGATGTTGAGAGCTGCAGGTCCTTTTATGTAATAAACAAAGGAATAAATTTATATTGTGCAACTAAGAAACCCGCATTTTTCTGCTCTCTAGATGTTATAGGTTAGGCCTTAACGCTATTCAAATTTCATTTAAAAGTTTCTTAATTCAAATGGATTGTTTGAAAATGAGAGTCGACGGCAACAGTACAAATATTTGCAGTTCAAAAAAGTAGACGTAAAGATTTCAAGGACTACACTAAACCTATAATGCGAATTGTTTATATTAAGTGCAAAAAATAATAAGGAGAAATCAGGTACCACCTTGATGAGAGGCAGAAATTCGTGAATATAAAAGTGATACCAAGTTAATTGAGCAGCCTCAAAAGGCAGTGACAATACAGAGAAAACAAAGCAAATAAAAATATATTGGTTATACACCTAATTCTCTTTTTGCACGATTTTTTTTTAGACGAATTTGATTTAACACGAATTAAAAGGAAAAAAATTCTCTTTTTACACGAACTGTTTTATTTTCACACGATTTTCAATTTTTTTTTAGATCTGGAACCAATCTACTATTCTTCCATTTAGCCAATATATTTTTTACACGAATTTTTTGGGAACGTATATATCGTGTAAAAAGAAAATTAGGTGTATATATATATATGACGATTTGACCTATGTATGTTTTTGTCCTTGCGCCAAACATAAATGCTGCAAATGCGCCAACAAACTAGACATAAAGATTCCTATTGTATCAGTGCACGACCACGCAATCGTTATAAAACCGATATCTTTGAACACTTCAAAGAGAAAAAGAAATATATCAAATTTTTAACAAAGGCAGTGTATACAAATGCGGAAATACATACAACTTCACATAAACGGTTGCAACGTAAAACTTCAAATAGATATGGTTGTAGATACTTCCATCATATCACTTGGCGAATGGGAGAACATCGTGGAACTACAAATTTTCACCACATAACACGTCGCAAGTGACGGAATGGAATTAAATGGACTACAAATCGATTGAATAATAACATTGGTTGATACTTCAAAATAGGCAGCACTCATTGTTGTAAGCAAAAGAAATGGAAAATTCTTATATGTGGCGATGTGTGCAGGACTAAATAATGTGATCAAGTCAAACCAATATCCTCTACCAACACCACAAGGAGTGTTCACAGACTGCCACAACTGCACCACCTTTAGCCATTTGGATATTTTCCACGCTTATCTACAAGTCGAACACGATAGTAAGGAGTAATTTACCTTAAATACTCACAAAGGTTTTTCAAGTTCAGTAGACTCATCCCTGATATCAACAGTACAAGGAGTATTTCAGTGTTTCATGGATCAGTTGTGCGCGGACATAAGGGGAGATAAAGTATAAGTAGGCGACATTTTAGTGAAAACTAAGCTAATTTTCACATAATCTTACAGAGACTTCAAGAATACAGGTTTCTGTTGAAATTTAAGAAATATCAGTTCTATAAAAAAGATAACTTACCTTGGCTAAGTCAAGGAGGTACCTGTAGGGTATCTACATATACCTTGACGATGTTTTAATTGCAAGTGAATCGGAATCTGAATACGTTCCAAAATTAGCAGAGTTGACATGTCCGATACATGCTATAATTAATAAGGCTCTTAAAACTAAAGGCAAAGCTTTAATTTGGGATGATGAATCCATCAAATCGTTTGAGCGTATTAAAGACAATTTTGCCTCAAAGGTTCTGTTGAATCATTTCAATAGTGAAGCAAAATTATCTTTAACTGTAGACGTTTCAAACAAGGCAATTGGTGGTGTTCTCCAACAGTGCTCGAATGGTTCGACAGAACCATTAGCATTTTTTTCAAAAAAGCTTTTTCTGTCTGAAATTAAATATAGTACGTTCGATCGAGAACTTTTAGCTATGTATTGATGCATCAAACATTTTAAATACATACTTGAAGGAGGACAGTTTACAGTCATTACGGATCATAAACCATTAACAATGGCATTAAATTTCAAAACAGAGAGAAGCCCAAGACCAGAGAGTTTGAAAACAGAGATGTAGTGTAATTCTCTTTAAAATTTGTTAGCAGAATCTCAAGATTTATTTCGAGGCCCACTATATTTTACATTTTCATTGTATGCAATGAATACAGGCAAATGTATACACAAATATGTTATTTGTTATGCTGACTTCTGTTAACAAATATGGCTTGTGTTTACTAGTTTTATATGTTTTTTACTTTACTTTGCAAAACATGAAGACGAAATGGATAAATGGTCGAAAAGTGGAAAAATCGAACGATGACAAATTAAAAAAAGCCTTTTTTCATTTATTAATTATTTATTTATTATAATTATAATATATTAAATTATATACACTTCATAATATATAAATTAAATACACTTTATAATATATTAAATTCGTACGTATAAATGTTTTCGCCAAAAGTAGGCTGTAGGAAGCCAAGGCCAGAGTTAAGTTATATATATTTGAGTATATAATATATATATATTTTAAACATTATGATATATATGTTGCTTTTACTTTGCTTATAAGCAAAGCAAAGGGAATACCATAGATTGTATGGGTATTATGAGGTTTGCTCATACCAGATTTTAGGGTATAAGCAATTCTTTCAAAAATATGCCCATCTACGTAATGTCCGTCGGCTAATTTTAGATGACATCTTAAAGAAAACGTCTGAGCAATTTCCTTGGTTTGTGGAAGATGACGGTTATAAGGAGCATCGCGTTAGCTGTTTGAAATTTTTAATTGAGGTATTATTATTCCAAGTGGATTTGTGAAGACTATTTACGAAAAAATAAACGCTCCGCCCAAAAGCTCCTACAACCAAGGAAATTGACCAAACTGAACGTCTCCTCATCATAAATTATTTCATTATTTTGTTTATATATAATAATAAATTATTTGAATTGACATTATAATAATATTTTTCCGAGCTTTTCTTCTCATTTTCCCTTTAGCTTTAGCTTTACCCCAGAGCCCACTTTGTTGTAGTGGGTAAATATTCCAAGCATTGCTTAAGAAGTGCGTGTTATATATACTTAAATATATATAACTTAACTCTGGCCTTGGCTTCCTACAGCCTACCTTTGGCGAAAAGAGTTATACGTTCGAATTTAATATATTATAAAGTGTATTTAATTTATATATTATGAAGTGTATATAATTTAATATATTATAATTATAATAAATAAATAATTAATAAATGAAAAAAGGCTTTTTTTAATTTGTCATCGTTCGATTTTTCCACTTTTCGACCATTTATCCATTTCGTCTTCATGTTTTGCAAAGTAAAGTAAAAAACATATAAAACTAGTAAACACAAGCCATATTTGTTAACAGAAGTCAGCATAACAAATAACATATTTGTGTATACATTTGCCTGTATTCATTGCATACAATGAAAATGTTAAATATAGTGGGCCTCGAAATAAATCTTGAGATTCTGTTAACAAATTTTAAAGAGAATTACACTACATCTCTGTTTTCAAACTCCCTGGTACAAGGTAATGGTCACATTTTTTGAGATACTTTGATGAAATTTGCTTTAAGGACATGTGTTGGTCAAACAAGGAAATTGTACCGAATTGTATCATTTTTAGAATCGGTCCACATATAACGTCCATTTAGAAAAGAAGTCTTTATATGGCGACATTTCGCAAACCTGTTGTGGATGGTATTCAAGTCCCAGATGTATTTCAAAATCTACCGTGTACCGCATAGTGGATAATGCAGAGATGAATATTAAGAAGATAAAGCAAAATGACAGAGATTCATAATAATTATTGCATAGAGTCAGTGTACATACGTATAATGAAGATGGGTAAAGTGGAAAGTTAAAAGGTGTGCCATTAAGGTTAAAAGGTTTGGTTGGGTTAAGTACAAGAGAATATTTTTTGTCACAACCTTAGGGACCAAAGGGACACCGGTGTCCCATAGAAAATATACTTTATAAAAATATCAAGTGTATGTATATTAATTATATATATTATAATTATAATATATATCCACTTATGGCAAATGGTATGAATATACCCTTTGTGCGGATATTTGAAATTCCTAAAAGAGTGATTTAATTATGTCTCTTGTCTGTCCATGTAAATTTATGTGCAAGCTCAAGGTGGCATTTTTTTAGATATTTTAAAAAAATTTGGTATAAGACCAAGGTGGACTATTTTTAGAACAACCCCATAAGATTCTATTATAGAAGGAGTCTATATGGCGAAAATTCGTAATTATAATTTTTTTTGTAATAATTTGGCGAGGAATAGTTAATTATTTGAAAAATAGATCGTGCCAAATTTGGACCCGATCGAACCATTTTTAGAACTTCCTTCCTTATAACGATATGTTACGAAGTTACCTATATGACAATAACTCGCGCTTATGCTAGCTTCAGATAGCTGAGGTCGCTACACGTCGTCTCTGCGTCTTTCAAAATAAGTCATAAGAATCATATATTCAAATAAAGGTACTCACATGCAGAAGCACAGCGCTGCTTATCAAAAGCAAAAAATTGTTGTGTCGGAAGCAACGCACGACGGCATGACGGTATATACTCTAGCATTGCTAATAGAACAACTACATGTATTTGTATGATAATTTGTAGAACTAAGTGGTGTAGAGTATTAAATGGTGTGGTTATATTTTCACTTGTTTATAATATAATTTATAAATAGATTCATGTACATATAAAATTCCGCTCCATTCCAGTTTGTTATATATTAATTAATGCTGCGTCCTGATTTCTTAATACGTAATTTTATAATATACTTATGCCATTAGAGTTAACTTTGCAATTGCGGTAGTTTTGCACAAGTTTTTCGAGTTTTTTTTATTACATCAGTACAATATTTTTGATTAACTGAAAATGGTAGACATTGGTTTATTATAAAGTTATTTGTACTTTACTTTAATTTTGTTGAAAAAAAAATTAAGTTGCAATTTTATTTATTTTTGCATATTTACTTTGAGAATACAAATAACTTTCATATGACCTTAGCTTATACGCATCATTTTTCTGGTATCAAAATGCCCTTTGTACTTTGCCTTAATTATAAAAGTGCCTTCATGGTAAAAAATTCGAACAAGCAAAGTTCTAATATAACCTTTAGAGGGTATATAAAAGTACATGGGTCCAAATTAATATATTACGATGACATAAAATGCATGAAGATTTTAAAAATATATACGTGTTAACGACTTTGCTTGCAATGGACACGTTAATGCGTTGAATTTTTCGATTAATATATAAATATGCTAAATTCGTATAAATAATAAATATTCAATTTTTTATAGGTTGAACCAATTCGTGTCGTTGTAACCGGTGCAGCGGGACAAATCGCTTACTCATTGCTTTATATGATTTCCCGTGGTGAAGTCTTCGGTCGTAATCAACCTTTAATTTTACACCTTTTGGACATCCCCCCAATGGTTGGGGTTTTAGAGGGTGTTGTAATGGAGTTAAGAGATTGTGCTCTACCTTTACTACGCCAAATTATTCCCACGACAGAACCCGCTATTGCTTTCAAAGATGTATCCGCTGCATTTTTGGTGGGTGCAATGCCACGCAGGGAGGGTATGGAGAGAAAAGATTTGTTGTCGGCTAACGTCAAAATATTTAAAGTTCAGGGACAAGCGTTAAATGAGTTTGCACGCAAGGATGTTAAAGTTTTGGTTGTAGGAAACCCAGCCAATACTAATGCCCTAGTATGTGCTCATTATGCATCATCAATTCCACGTGAAAACTTTACCGCCATGACCCGTCTAGATCAAAATCGGGCTTTGGCTCAAATTGCCGCTAAAGTCGATGTGCCAGTAAACGACGTTAAAAATGTGATAATTTGGGGCAATCATTCGTCAACTCAATTCCCAGATGCTAGCCATGCGACAGTGACCGTCTGTGGTGTAGAGAAACCTGTGACTAAAGCGATAGATAACGAGAAATTTTTAAAGAGTGATTTTATAGACATTGTACAGAAGCGGGGCGCTGCCGTAATAAGTGCCCGTAAAATGTCATCTGCGATGTCCGCGGCAAAGGCAGCTTGTGATCATATGCACGATTGGTGGCACGGTACCATTTCTGGCACTTTTGTGTCCATGGGAGTTATATCTGACGGTAGTTACAATACTCCAAAAGATGTAATTTATTCATTTCCCGTGGAAATTCATAATAAACAATGGAAAATTGTAAAAGGTCTTGTTATTGACGAATTTGCTAAATCAAAAATGGAAATTACGGGCAATGAATTATTGGAAGAGAAGGGCGAAGCCATGGCTGTTTGTAGTTCCGATTGACTACCCCACGATTTTTTCGCCAAATTGTAAAATATCAAGATCCCTGAAGCGTTTTGAAGTAACAATTGCATTTAAATACGTTTCGTTAGATTAAACTGTTACTATATTATTTTGTGCACATATAACACTCATTTTGAGTCAGTTCTACTTTTTTTATGTTAAACCAACAAATTTTAAATTCTATTGTACAGTTTAGTATATTGTAACCATAAGAATAAAGTAATAAGAACAAAGCATTGCAAGTTCCCATGTTTGATTTCATAAGCTTAAATGTGGTGAACACGACAAATATCTAGAAATTTGCTATAATTGCTCGAAAGTGATGTCTTGAATAAACCTATAATATTGGTGTAATTGTATTTATATATCCTGCATAAAAGGGGGTTGGTCTAAGTTGTCATTTTGCTTAAATCATCGAAAAGGTGACCTAGGGACCGCACACAGTTTTTCATTAGCATAAAAATCAGTCGATGTAACGATGTCCGTGTGTCTACTTTAAAACGCCCATGGTACCAACAATTGAAATATTGAATTAATATTTGGTATGTAGACATTCTTAGTCCATATCGCTAGGTAGCTATTTAAAATAGGTTAAGTTGATCATCAGTCATGCTCACAATTCACAAAAGTCTCTCACAAACACAATAAGGTTTCACGCGAAAAATTGTTAGAATCCAAGATGTAGCCTAACTGAAATAAAGCATTTTTATTTGTTAACGTGATTATTTTAATACGTGATTTGTGATAATTATTTCCTCCATACATATACTAAGTTTGTCATTCCTTTTGCAACACCCAAAAGGAGGCGTTTAAAGCAGATACTTCTCTATTTAAATTGGGTCACGAGCCACACCCACAATCAATAAAAATTTATTTATCTGCCACGAAAATTGAGTTGGGAATTTTAAATTTGGTACACATAATTATAATTACACCATTCACCGATGTGCCAAAAATGGGCGTGATCGGATAACAGACACGTATTGGTACATCGATGAATGGGATAACTATGAATATATGTGCCAAATTTCAAGTTCATAGATCAACTTTTGTGGCAGATATATAGATTTTATTCGATTGTGAGCGTGTCTGTTATTCGACCACGCCTACTTTTAGCACATTCATGGAGGGGGTAATTATAAATATGTGTACCAAATTTCAAGTTCATGTGTCAATTTTTGTGGCAGATATTAAGATTTTGAATGATTGTGAGCGTGTCTGATATCTGGCCATGCCCATTTTTGGTATATCGATGGCCAAGATAATTAATAATATCTGTACCAAATTTCAACAAAATAGCTCAACATTTCTAACAGATATATAGACTTTTGTCGTCTGTGGACGTGGCTCTTGACCGATTTGTCCATTTTAAATAGATCTCCGTGCAAAAACTAAAAGTACCAGTACAAAATTTCAGCTCAATATCTCAAAACTTACGACCGTAAGAATGCTAACAACAGCTAGACAGAAGGACACACGGACATTAATGTCTACATCGAATCAGTTTTTGATGCTGATTTAAAATATATATACTTTGTAGGGTCTCTGACGCCTCTTTCTGGGTGTTCCAAAGGGAAAACCAAACTTAGTATACCTCCCATCTTATTTGGAGGGTATAAAAACGAATTTTTTTATAGAAGACGCAACGATAAATTGTATATAAATAAATGTTCAAGGGCATCATTTTATAGGGATCCGCAATGATTTATTGATGATATTTTGCTTTAATATATATTGCTGAAAAGCACAGGGGCCAATTTTTGAATAAATGAAAGAAATAACGTGATTACAGCCAGAATTCTTACTTAGGATAAAGGATATCGTAATGACCTGGTCTATAAATGAGATGAACCTTTGGCGTTTGACCTTCGGGAAAGTCGTGTGCCTTCACTGAGTCCTCGCTTCGGTCCATATATTCGACGCGTACTCCCACTCCCAGAGCGGAGCAGAGAGCAATTATATGAATATGATCAGATTCTTTGTACATAGGCTCAACTTCTTGGTGACGGAACTCTTCTATTGTGTAGCTACCCTCAATGAAGTTTTGGTAAAAGTCTGCTTCCTCTTCTAGTTTTCCAGAAGTAAGTAATCTCAAATATACGACCACATAATCTGAGTAGCCTTGATCATTGAAAACATTGTGTAATTGTGCACATACGTCTTGCTCGGTAACTTCACGTGGATCTACTTTTTTGATTACCTCCATAAACTAAAAATAAATATATTAATTCAGTTTTATATACTTTGCCTAATAATATTATTCTGTAAGGGATTACCGTTTCGTGAAAATCTTCCAAGGTGAATTTCGGAAAACCTAACTCGACTAATTTGTCTTTGGATTTTTCAGCTAATTGCCGGAATTGTTCATAGTCATCTTTGTTTGAGATCAAATGTTCCAAGTAGGCATAGGCGAAAGCTCTAAAAAAGCAATTACCATCTGGTCGCGTGCGCCGCATGTGTGAATATTTGGTGGCAAGGTCTTGAATTTTTGAAATAAACACCACATCTCCTAAATACTCATCATTTAAACATGAAACCGGCAATTTTTCACTAACTAGCGGAGTAGTTTCGCTGATCTATGTAAAACACCAAAAAGACGTACAAATTATGTATTGCAAAGCACAATGACAGATCCAACCTCTTTTTCTATCTCTCTTTGTTGCTGCATTATTAACTCATCGCGATTAATGTTATCATTTTGTTCTACTTTATCCATTATACGATTTAATATAAAATTATTAACAAAATATAAAAAATTTTGCTGTCTACAAAATTTACAGACGCTCCTTATTGATATCCAAAGTCGAAAAATAACTGTGCGGAACGTGTTTTCAGTCATGTGTGATGGGAGATGATTGTTTATTTTGCTTTTTTTTTAATTTTATATATATATATATATATATATAAAGAAGAAGAATATTTTGAAAACAATGAAAAACATTTCTTGGAATATTAGATATTTTAAGTAACTAACAATAACCCAACTATTTTAAAATCGCTTTGACAATAACGTAATAATACTTCCTTTTATTTTCTACTTAATATAAGTATTTTCCTTTAGTGCTAACAATTATTAGGTAGCAATAATTATTAAAGCAAATAATGCGTAATGGCGTTATAAACTAATAGGCGTGGCTAGTATAGAGTTAACGGTTAATGTAGAACGTATTCGAAGACTCTTTTGATCCGTTGTCAATGGAATGGATGTAATTATAATATGTATATAATATAATCTTAATGTTTAATATCATTGAAGAAGTTTTGGGAATTTGGGACAGACTCTTCGTTAAAAATCACTAAGGGTAGCGGCATGCGATGGACAAAACCTTTCTCTCTCTTCAGGACTTATTAATGTGTTGATATCTTCACATAATATTTAATAATAATTTGAAAGCTTTTATAAAAAATTGATTGTTGAATATTACAATATAATAGTGAAATCAGTAAATAATAAAAGAAAAAAATTTGTATAAATTATAAATAAAAAAAATGGAATGCGAGGATATACAAATGACAATTTCAGAAGAACCAAACCTTTCGGTAAATAGGCGTAAATATAACATTGAATGTAGTCTAATTGCGTTTTTTAATATAGAAACACATACACATACATTGGCAGCAATAAATGTGTATACATAACATTTTTAAAATACGTTCTGAAATTGTTATAAAATTTCTGATTTATATACTTCGTTCATAAATACGTTGATTTGGTTATAGAAAGCAATGATTCACAATAGTTTTTCTGTGATTCGAATGCGTCCATAGTAGACGTCCATAGTAGACGTCCTCAGCCGTATTAACTGTTCGGGTGTCCGCCATTGGGGTGCACTACCCTTGTCGCAAAAACAGATATCAATTTCCATCTTGGCAAAATCATTGGCAATCACACATTACCACTAATATGAATTGTGTTGTATGTTTTGCAGGAACGCAAAGAAACGGGTAGACGAGGACGTAAGCCAGGTCGCAAGGCTGTAAATGAAAAGATTGACATAAGGGCAAAATTAGGTAAATTAAAAACTTTAGAGTGTTATGGGTGTATTATTGATGCAAAATATCCGATTTTATAGAACGAAGTCGTCAAAGTGCACGCGAATGCAGAGCTCGTAAAAAGTTGCGTTATCAATATCTAGAAGAATTAGTTACTGATCGTGAAAAGGCCGTTCTTGCACTACGTGCAGAACTGGAGCGTGTAAGTCAATACAGACATTTAGCAACGAGCAGTAAATAATACGCACAATACAATGGTACCTAATTTCACATTCTTATACTCTGTACTGTGCATAAAATTCTACACTCTTATTATTTCATCAGGGGGGTTACTAAAAACTTTACTTTCTTTATTTTCGTGTTTCTTATTCTGGACATTTTGCATGGGAGTGACTTTTATACCTTCTACACAAATTGGGGGTTATACTAGGTTTGTTGCCCGTTTGCAACACCTGAAGGAGGCGTCAGAGACCACAGAAGGATATGTATTTTTGATCATCATCAAAGTATGAATCGATTTAGCTATGTCCGTCTGTATTTCTGACTATCGTTGGCATTTAAGATCGGCTGAGATCCACTCCCCCAAGTGACAAAAAACTATCTATCAGTCACAAAAATTGAGTAATGAATTTACAAATCGGTACATCGTCTTCTAGATATCTCAAACGGACAGACAAACTTTATTGTATAAAGTGGAGAGTGTAAAAATTCACACATACAATTAATATTCTTTAAATTTCGTAGTGTTTATATTTATGGATATAAGCTAATTAAAGCTACAAATTTATTATGTAGTAAAATACATTTTGAATACAATTTGTTTTAGTACAAACAATGGAGTTATGAGATCGTTGAAGACCGGGTGCCAACGGAATTACAAGATCTATTAGAAGAGACAGGATTTCTTAAACAAGAAATTATCACATAAATTGTCATTTATGTTCAAGTAAATTTACATAAAAAGTTGAATATTTTAATAAATTTCAATTCGAAATAAAAAGAATGATAACAATTGGCAATTTGTAATGTTATTTTCATTGAAATTGGATGTACACTAGTGTCTCGAAATTGTCCAAATATTTATATAATATGTACTGTATTACAAGTATAATAAGTGGCAATTTTATATGTTGTATGATTTGGATCCTATGTTAATGTTAAAATATGTTAAATATGTCAATGCATTTCCTGTTCCACAAGAAGGACTTCAAAGGAATGATTCGTCTTAAGTTTACAATATTAATTAAATTATACATGCTTAATTGAATACAACAATAGTGCAGGTATAATAAAGAAATCAAATGAATGAATTTTATGTAGTTGTGGTTGAAAAACCGGTTGGTTGCTGGAAGGACAGTGGTCTAAAATGAATGAGATGTAAAGGTACAGCAATAGACTGGAATGATGTTACTGTATGCACCGCATTGTTGGTATCAGTCATTAAATCCGCAGCGACGTCAGATGTACTCATATTCATCGGCTGTAAAACGCTTCCAGCAGACGCATCTTCGCTGACATTTATGCGCAATTGTTGCGTATTATTAGGCTTGCGTGGAGGTACTAATGTTACTGCGATTTGTTTGCTCTCTTGAGCAGTATATTCATGAGGGGGGTGTTCACTTTGTTTCTCTTTCTGGTAATTATAATTGTTGAATACTCCTCTGTAATTTGATCCAGTTGGCTTCTGGATAAGATTAATGGGCGACAGGTCATGATGATGAGTATACCCCTCTTCTATACTGGGTTGGTAATGAAGGGAATCATGATATGTTGCGTGTTCTTCAAAATCTGGACCTCCTTTAGAAGGCGTTTCTAATTTGGAATACTCGTATTGGTGCGGGTCCTTCGAGGATATATAAATTGGCACTTGCTTTTCTACTTGAATTTTGTAGGGGACTGGGGTTTTCTTTTCCACAGCGTATGGTATGGGCTTCTCGACGTGGTACGGCACCTTTACTTCTACAGGATACGGCACTGGCTTAATGATGGGATACGGCTTTGGTACAGAAACAATTTTGTTAACAATTTTTTCCACCGGATAAGGTTGTGGAACATGAACTATTTTTTCGACAATTTTCTCAATAGGTACGTGAATAACTTTTTCCACGGGATATGGTACCTTCTTTTCTATAATTTTCTCAACGGGAACATGAACAATTTTTTCTACAGGATATGGTTTTGGTATATGAACGATTTTTTCAATGACTTTTTCGATTGGTATATGTATTGGTACGCGGACAACTTTCTCCACTGGGTATGGAACTTTTTTCTCCACTATTTTTTCCACGGGATATGGCTTCGGTACATGTACTAGTTTCTCGATCGGATATGGTTTCGGTACATGAACAATTTTTTCCACAATTTTCTCAATTGGAACATGAACAATTTTTTCTATCGGATAAGGTACTTTTTTTTCAACCTGTTTTACATGATTGTGATGGTGATGATGGTGGTGGTGCTTTATTTTAACTTTCTTGGAGCTCTCGTGTTTCTCGTCCTCAGAATGAAAATGTTGCGTTCCATCCATGTCTGCATCGACCAACTGCTCTTCAGCCAGTGTCTCATAGTGTTCGCCCATGCTGTGGTTGTTCTCACTAGCGATGGCTTTGTCGGGTTTTTCATCTGGTTCAAAATGTTGTTCATGGGTTTCTTCAAAAGTGTGAAATTCTTGCACATCATCATTTTGCAAATCGAGAACATTTTTGTTCGGCACAGGTCGCGGTTGGGTAAGTTTCTTTTGATTTGGATGTATTTTTATTAAAACATGCTTTCTTTTACGATTAATAGGTTTAGTCGAGGTTGAAAAATGATGATGATGATGATATTTATGATGACCTCTTTTTTGCAAACTTTCATTTGAATTTGAATTGATATTGTATTGCAAAGCTACCGATTCCTTATTCTGCAGATCTTCGCTGGCCTGTATTATATTTTTTCCCTCCCCATCTTTATAGTGGTGATTGCCAAATTCATATTCCTTATGTTCTCCATTTGTTTTATCATTCTCTCTTTCGATAAGCACACCCTCTGTCCGTAGTAGCCCCATTAAAAAAAGGATTTCTATTTGCTGCGAAGATAAACAAAGAAGAAAAAGCAAGTAAAAAATTATATGTGGACTTGGGGCATTAAAATAAAATTTATGACTGACAATAATGATTGTAACATTTGAAACAAGCCATAGAGACCAGAAGGTGTCGCAGCTGATGTGGTATTTGCTGCAAGATAGTAAAATCATTGTAGCCTGAAACAAACGCTCAAATGTTAGAACGAAACGTTTAACTATTTTTTACAATTTCACGAAGTCAAATCATGAGTACTGTTTGTATACCAAAATAAGCAAGAAGAAAGTCGAAGTTGAGTTGATCCTTATCATATATGTTACGTTACGTTGGTGATGCCTTAATAGACGGAAGCAAGTTAAATATTATCGAACAGTTGCAATCAAAGTTATCTGAGGGTTTTGAAATGCCGGATTGCGGACCACTAAAACATATCCTGGGCATAAAAGTAACATTCTTGCCTATCTTGCCATTCTTGCCGGTAAAACAAATTCGCTTACGCAAACCACTCCTAGAACTCTTAGGGTGTTTAATGTACATAATGCTCAAATTATTTGCTTTGATTCTGTTCAACGAAGCCCCTTCGACATGCACTTGCGACGGGTCGTAAGATAATAGAAACTTTAAAATTAAAGATTGTCAAAAGCTGGACTGATCCAATCATTGGCAAATTGGGTACGGTTTATGATTATGCGGTCTCTTAGTCCCCACTCTACAAAATTGAATTACTTCCACGGGTCGCACAAATCTAATTATTTCAACTGCCAAGGAACGCTATTTATATTATTCTGTGCCTTTACTGAAACTTGCAAAATGTATGGCTTGGGTCACGGGTTGCTCATGCCTTGATTACTTTGAATTTTGATCTAAAAACAAACCATTGTATTCAAGGAGCTTTATGTACATAAAATGTATAATTTTCCCACACAATTCTTTACATGTCCTGTCTCTGTGCGAGAGAACATGCATTTTTGAACGTTGCCTCTCAAACAGGTTCATAGGTTGAATTAAAAACTAAACACTTAATGATCGCGCACCATTCTTCTCAATTGATTTGCTTAGTATGCATTTTATTACACATAATCCACAGGTAGCACATAATCACATTACCACTCTTACCATTAATAGCATTGTATCCTTGTAGCTTGCAACTATAACTGATTTCCTGCACACGAAATTGGGTATTGCGTTATAATCGTACTACGTTTTTTGCGGCCGGCTAATTTTCTTGTTTTCCGGTATCGTGCTGCAATGTAACTACAACGTCCACCGGAACACTCCAATATTTATAACTGGTAAATATTGTGAAATTGAAATGTTGCTTTTTTCGCCTTTACTTTCGAGCGTATACGTACTTTCATTTGGATAAAAAATATATAAATATCTTTTTACACCCTCTACATAAGGTGCGGGGGTGCAGGTTTGTCATTCCGTTTGCAATACCCAGAAGGAGGCGTCAGAGACCCTACAAACGTATATATATTCTTGATCAGCATCAAAAACTGAATTGATCTAGACATGTATGTCTGTGTGTCCGTCTGTGGATAGCATTCTCATAGTCGTAAATTTAGAGATATTAAGCTGAAATTCTGTTCAGACACTTTTGGTTTCTGCACGCAGATCGTTATTTCAATTGGGCAAAATCGGTCATGAGCCACGCCCACAATCCACAAAAATCCATTTATTTGATACAAAAATTGACACATTAAGTTGGAATTTGGTATGCCACGCTCATCGTGGAGGGTTTTTATGATTTTGCCCAAGCCAAATTTAGTTTTCTTTCTTGCTCCAATCAATCCATGTGCAAGATAAACAATGAAGTACAAATATTGCTACAAAGTCTTCTTCATACATATGGACAAAAAGCTGTATTATTAATACACTGACTGATGCGTATATGTGTCTATTGCTTGAATCTGCTGTTGCTTTGATATGCTTATATTGGTGTTTGCGTGTTATGATTTCATAGATGTTAGTTGCATACTTTCTCTTTATATAAAAATGGCTTAAAGCAACTTGTCTTATGAACCTCCTGTCTGTATCAGTACTTAAAGGCATATAATATATATTCTTTGCACGACTCTTCGACGAGTAGGATGTGTCTTATCTCTTTGAAGTCATTTTCATATCCTAAAAGGCAAATGCCACACCCACCTTCAGTTATACTAATCGATTCAGAATCAAAATCAGAATCGATTTAACCATGTGCGTCCATCAATCCAAGAAAATTTGTGAGCAAGTTACAGATCCTATTATAATGGAAGTCTTTATATAGTAAAAAGTCGCAATTTTTAATATTTTTGGACAAAGTATGGTGAAGAATAGTTAATTAGTCTCATAACTGGCTGTGCCAAATTTGGACCCGATTGGGCCATTTGTAAAACCTCTTCCCATGTAATGATATTTCAAGAAGAGATGTGTCGAATTACATATACACCCACAATTTACAAATAATATAATTAGGCGTAAAACTCGATTTTCAAGTTGATACGTAATACAGTGTTAGAGGGCGTGTTACGCACACTGTTTGTCCGTAGGGGTCGAGGATATTTAAGATTTGGCCTAAACCAAATTTAGTTATTTGTCTTTACTTGTTCAATCAAATTAATTTTGAACGTTCTCACTTCCCCTTTTTAAATGTAAACGATTATCATATTTGAAAGCAAAACTTCATATAAAAAAGTGCATTTTTTTATAATAAATGACTTAACTTATTATTAAAATAAACGGTTTAGAAACATGAGCATGGGTAAACAAAATGTAATCGTAAGAATTAAAAGAAGACCAAGAAATAAATAATAAAACATGCTAATGACGGGCGGTTACATTTCTGCACGATAATAATACAACATTACAACAACTAAACCCGGCATCAAATGGTTGGGTGCATTAATCGTTTCCTATCGTAATAACGCTTAAATAAATATGAGTACTCCGCTTAAAATAATTTTTGAATCTTTATTGCACTTTCATTATTAAGATAGATAACGAATTGATCAAGTGTTAGGGTGGAAGAGTTCGATAGAGGAAGTGCTCCACATGTGCATAAAATGTTTGTGGAAGAAAAATAGCTTTTTATTAATTGTGGGCGTGGCTATTGGGTTAAATCGTGTTCTGCGTGTACAAAATTTAAACTCAATATTTCACATTAAAAATTTATGACATATTTGAGAGACACACGAATGAATATGTCTACATCGCTCTATTTTTAATGTTGAATAAGAATATACTTACTTTGTAGAGGATCTAACTGCTTCTTCTAGGTATTGCAAGTGGAATGATAAGCTTAGTATATTACACATTCAATAAACTCCCGCGTACCGTACGTTGTAGTGTATAAATATGAATGGAATGGATAAACGCCAAATGGAAATAGACAAGGCTAAACTGAAAATGTATATAAATTATGATTTTTTGGTTACATCATATTTATTCAGAAACAAGTAAAAATGTTATAGTTGGTCAAGCCCAACCATTTAATACATCACACCACTTAGCTCCTCACATTATTCTACAATTAATTTGATTATATCTATATATAATTCCTTATGGTTCTTCGTGAAATATATGGGAAGGGTTCTAAAATGGTCCTCTTGTCCGATATGGTTCAGCCAAATATGAATCTTATTAACTATTCATCACCACTGTCCAAATATATTAAAAATTGCAATTTTTTTTCAACATGAAGACTTCCATTATAATAAGACATTATATGAGGAGGAGTTCTAAAAATGGTACGATCCAGTCCATTTTCAATAGGGTTCCTCTTTAGGCCAATACATATTCATGTTCCAAATTTCATCGAAATATCTCAAAAAATGCGGCCAGTAGCTTGCGCACAAATTTACATTGACAGACAGACGGACATGGTTAAATTAATCCAGATGTTTATTCTGAGTCGATCGGATAATTGGAAGTTGGTATGGTATTTCCCGTATTTGCCACATTCTTTATTGGTTCTATTTTGAGCGAATTTTGCTCTTGTGCTTCTATTTTTCTGCTTTAACGCTTCAAATGGCGGTAGTGTTTCTTTTCAAAAGCGTCATCCCCTTTACAGGTTATGATGAAATTCCCTGTTCTTAGACGATTCAAAACTTAACGACATATTTATAGAAAATGTATTGGTGAATTTTTTGCTATACTTATTTTCCACTTCATCATCAGAATCGGCATAATTATATTTTTACTTCAGCAATACACAATTTTTCGTCATAAAATGAACAAGTAGCCATAATTAAATGATAATTTTCTTTTTGGGCGTCCATACACCAATCAGCTTAATAGCAAATTCTAGTATATAAATTAAATTCACCAACCACTTTGGATAGATTATTACGTTCGATATGAATAATAGTGAAATTATGGTACATGCAAGGATACCGGTCTAAGCAAATGTTCACGTTACCAATTACTTAAAAGACAGGTGACACCGGCATTGTGAGATTTATTGAGTATAATTCGTTTCGATGTGCGTAGGGTGTAAAAATGCAAGAAGGTGTCATCTCCACCAGTGAAATATACTCGTATATTGAAGTCTAGGCCTCAAAATTATTACATTTCCAGAATTACTTTTATTACTTTATTTAATTGTGAACCTTCAACGAAAAAATCTAACAGATGTATTCCACCTTTCGAACGATTAGTATGTGACTCATCATTTATAACTGTACTATTCAAATTTAATGAAAGTGCCATAAGAGATGGTGCACATTTAATGGAAATATTTTAGTCTCTTCCGTTGCACTTACCACACCCAAGATGGGAAACGTTGTGGCTCTTATCTAAAATTGTGCCAATTTTAATAGATTATACTTCCTTCATAGTTGTCGATGTATTCTTTACAAATTCGTATAAATATATGCGTCCTTTGCGCTTACACGCGGACGACGTTGATATGGCATCATTAATTTTTAACTGGTAGAAATCACAAACAGAATATTTCTTTTAAAGTGGATGTGGACACCATTCTACGGAATCGGTTGCATATTCAGTGCTGATGTCATGCAATGTTCTAATAGGTAGCATTTCTGGAATAAAAAAAACGCGTTGTTAAAAAATTAGTAAAGTGATGCACTATGGATATGCCCATACTACACCATTTGCACTTTATTCAATTCAGAAATGAC
Source organism: Ornithomya chloropus (assembly GCA_963971445.1). Classification (NCBI taxonomy): domain Eukaryota; kingdom Metazoa; phylum Arthropoda; class Insecta; order Diptera; family Hippoboscidae; genus Ornithomya; species Ornithomya chloropus. The sequence continues at coordinate 24,473,085 of OZ020530.1, read as the reverse complement.
CAATATTATTTGATTTTATCTAAATTTAAATGGATAATATGCTATATAAGCACACTATTTACTGTAGCTTGGGCGGGAAAAGCGAAAAGGCGAAGAAGAAGAGTATGTTTTAGTGCCACTTGGAGTTTCATATAATTATTAATATTATCGTTTTTATACCCTGCACCACCCTGTGGAAAAGGGTATACTAAGTTTGTGCGGATGTTTGTAATTCCTAAACGGAAAATGCCACACCCATCTTCAATTATACCGATCGAATCAGAATCAAAATCTGAATCGATTTAACCATGTCCGTCTGTCTGTCTGTTCGTCTGTCCTCGTGTCTGTCCATCTAAATTTGTGCGCAAGCTACATGTCGCATTTTTTGAGATATTTTGATGAAATTTGGTACAAGCACTAGTATTGGCCCAAAGGGGAACCCTATTGAAAATGGACCGGATTGGACCATTTTTAGAACCCCTCCACATATGATATCGTATTATATGTTTAGATATATCGATGAAATTTGATACGCGGAAAAGCATTGACCTAAAAATAAACCCTTTTGAAAATGAACCGGATGGACCATTTTTAGAACCGCTCCTTTTTTTTTTGTTGATATCATAAACAAACAAAATATAAAAAAAAAAATTCTGACTTATGTATCATTTTGAAATTTTTGAAAATACAAGTAGGTATAGAAAAATAAAATTTTTCATTTTTCAAAGAAAAAAAGAAAATAATTAAAAGCAGTACAAAAAATAAAACTTTTCATTTATCAAAGGAAAAAAATAAATTGAATAATATAATATATCAATTGGTGTAGGGTATTTGATGGTCTGGCTTGACCGACTATAATATTTTCACTTGTTATGAGATGTGAAATGAAAAGTATAAAACAGAGAGTTTGAAAACAGAGATGGAGTGTCGTTCTCTTTAAAATTTGTTAACAGAATCTCAAGATTTATTTCGAGGCCCACTATATTTAACATTTTCATTGTATGCAATGAATACAGGCAAATGTATACACAAATATGTTATTTCTTATGCTGACTTCTGTTAACAAATATGGCTTGTGTTGTATATGTTTTTTACTTTACTTTGCAAAACATGAAGACGAAATGGATAAATGGTCGAAAAGTGGAAAAATCGAACGATGACAAATTAAAAAAAGCCTTTTTTCATTTATTAATTATTTATTTATTATAATTATAATATATTAAATTATATACACTTCATAATATATAAATTAAATACACTTTATAATATATTAAATTCGAACGTATAACTGTTTTCGCCAAAGGTAGGCTGTAGGAAGCCAAGGCCAGAGTTAAGTTATATACATTTGAGTATATATAACACGCACTTCTTAAGCAATGCTTGGAATATTTACCCACTACAACAAAGTGGGCTCTGGGGTAAAGCTAAAGCTAAAGGGAAAATGAGAAGAAAAGCTCGGAAAAATATTATTATAATGTCAATTCAAATAATTTATTATTATATATAAACAAAATAATGAAATAATTTATGATGAGGAGACGTTCAGTTTGGTCAATTTCCTTGGTTGTAGGAGCTTTTGGGCGGAGCGTTTATTTTTTCGTAAATAGTCTTCACAAATCCACTTGGAATAATAATACCTCAATTAAAAATTTCAAACAGCTAACGCGATGCTCCTTATAACCGTCATCTTCCACAAACCAAGGAAATTGCTCAGACGTTTTCTTTAAGATGTCATCTAAAATTAGAAAGCTACATTATCACTGAGTAACATAGGCTTTATTTATTGTCAAAAAATGTCGGGGATCCCTGGACATTCCTACTATTACTAACCCAAGGTGTAAAAAAATTAGTCATAATATATCTTGCATCGTATACGCTGCGGAAAGTATTGATGTTAAAACAAAAAAATGTTCTACAATATTATAGAACATATCAATATCTACAAAAAACTTCCCGAGACCATATGTCCAACTATTGTACTCATGTCACTATAACCTCTTTTTATACCCACTATTGATAGTAATATTGCCATACAAACATTGCACACACATGTACACAGGCAATTAAGAAATTAAGTATTCACAATAAGTATTTCACAATATTTAAAGAGTCTGACAACGGCATGTGTGGATACCACTCCAGATGCACCACCAGGTTCTGAAGGTGATTTTTGGCCAAAACTAATAATTAATAGTGATATTATTCTCTGCCTTAAAAATTATAGTAATAATAATGATAATAAATGTTATGTCATTAACTAAAAAAATCTTTACATAATAATATGGCAACTCGTTTGTAGTCTTTGTTCCTTTTTTATGCAATCCGGTAACGCTCTTTTTATGTACTAATTGCTTCGCCATTGAATTGTCGGCAGAAGGAAGATTTTCACCGTGTAAAAACGTCTAAAGAACCAACAAACGAGCTGTCTTTTTTACATTATATAAATTCAAATCCAAATTTAATTTTGTATGTTTATTAAACATAAATAAAGTGAATAGGGTTCAAGTTAAACGGACTTTTTCCTTCTCCTATCGTGAACAAATCTTTTTACACGTTGAATTGTTTTTCTTCGATTGGAGGATTAATTCTTTGCAGCCATTGTGAAATTCAGATGTAAGCCGCCTAGCCTGAATTTTATGATACACATCGAAGTAAAACAACCTGTCACGTGGTTTAAATGTTTGCCGCCTAACCTAAACCTGAAATAATTCTATTTAAAATCACGAGTAGACGCCATTTTGAATTTCGTGTAACATCAGCTTTTTTTAATGCAACGCACGCCACTGCGTCGGAGTAAAAGACTACAAGAGGCTTTAAATGAAAAAGCCGTTATGCCAGATAAAGATATGCTTTCATCAGATGATTTAGAAGGTGCATATGCAGATGCTACTATGCTAAGCGCTATAAATAAACGACGAAATTACGCAGTTAAAAAATAAAATAGCCCAGCTTTTGCTAAAATTGAAAAGTTCTGAGGAAAAAAGGTAAATGAATGGCGTGATGCAAACAGTGCGCCACCATTGAGCCCAATACCACAACAATATCCGGTACCTACTACATCAGCCCATATATATATACAACAACAAATATACCGATGTATCCGAATACGACACTTGGGTATTCTATTCCTACAGTATCTACTCCATTTGTACAGACACACGCAGCAAATCCGCATGCAAATTATTTTGCAAATACTGTCAACCATCACACTATGATGCCGTCATTGCAGAAAGTACCTTTATTTTCAGGCCAACCAGAGGATTGACCAGCATTTTATATGTCTTATGTTCAAACGACTGCCGCCTATAAATATATGAATTTGGAAAATAATCAGCGACTCATAAAATGTTTAAAGGATGATGCCAAGGAAACGGTTAACGCATTGTAAATCCACCTAGATAATGTAAATGCAGTAATAGAGCAACTGCAGTTTAGTTATGGTCGCCTAGAGCAATTAATTAGGAGCCAGGTTAATCAGCCCCCAGAGTTAAAATGTTCGTTATGCCAAGACGCGCACAACGCATCCAGTTGTAAAAAAATATTAGATACGAGTGTTTCGAACAGGTGGAACCTTGTGAAACAAAATAATTTGTGCTTCAGTTGCCTTAATAAAGAACATATTTCACGCACATGCCGCCGCCGCAAACAGTGCAATGTTGGAGATTGTGTTAAAATACACCATGAAAATGTAAAAACGTATAGTACAACCCGAAAAAATTGTGGAGTCGCTGAGGAGACTATTTTCAATTGCTCTGTCATAAAAAAAGAAGCGCAAACAAACCAATTGATACATATGCCTTGCTCGAAAAAGGCTCATCTGTCACAATGATCGACCATTCTTTATCAAGAGCTTATAATTTGAAAGGTGAAAAAAGGCAACTAAGTGTGCAATGGTTCGGCAACCGTCCAACAAAAGAAGCTGCAACACTGGTGAATTTCTTTATTAGCGGTGTTAGAATGACCAAAAAGTTCGCCCTAAGAAACGTTTATAGCGTAGCAACTTTGGATTTACCAATATAGACTCTGAGCGAAAATGATATACAGGAACATTTGAAATACTTGCATATATAGACTTATGAAAACGCCAAGCCAAAATTGTAATCTCGGATTGCCATCTGAAAATGAACGATTGAGACCTGGTGGACCATATGCAGCAAACACAGAGCTAGGTTGGGTTGTTTTTGGACCTTCAAACAAGTATAAACAGACATCTGCTTGTTGATTGGTAATTGGCCCGTCAACTGAAGAACAAATGAACCAAAAAATAACTGATTATTTTAGCACCGAATCGTTTGGTGTTCGACCATTGCCACTTGTAGTTATTAATAGAATATTTTAAAAACAACAAAAAATTAATGGCCGTTTTCAGGCGGGTTTGTTATGGAAAAGTGACGCTGTACAACTGCCAGATAGTTATTCCATGGCCAAATCCAGATTAGTGGATATAGAAAGAAAGATGCAGCGTGACACTGAATTATATGCAAACGCATATAAAACCATAATTGCAAGCTATATTGAAAAAGGCTATGCACGTAGATTGACGCAACCCGAAATTGCATCAGCAACACGTAAAACGTGGTACTTACCGCACTTTGGTGTAATCAACCCAAACAAACGTACAAAGATCCGTTTAGTTTTTGATGCCGCGGCAGAAATTGATGGCATATCGTTAAACTCGCAGTTGCTAAAATGCCCGCAGGAAAATCGTCCACTACCATCAATCTTATTCCATTTCCGGGAAGATGCTGTAGCCGTGTATGGTGACATAAAGGAAATGTTCCACCAAATTCTGATTCAACCAGAAGACAGGTGTTTTCAACGTTTGGCGCGATGGTGGTAATAGTAAAGAGCCAAAACATTTTGAAATTGTTGCTATGACTTTTGGTGCATCATGCTTCCCTTGTACGGCTCATTTTGTGAAAGTAGTTAACATTATAGATTATCATTATGTTGATGATTATGTCGATAGCTTTGATAAGGAAGTTAAGGCCATAAACATTTCCAAGCAAGTGTGTGATATACATAAAGGCGCTGGTTTTGAGTTTAGAAATTTTTCGTCAAATTCCATGATAGTAATGCAGTTGCTCGAGGGATCAAACTCAAATTTGGAAATAAAATCAAAAGAGAGTCTTGCTACTGAAAAAATTCTTGGAATGTATTGGCAGCCGTCATCAGATTGTTTCATGTTCCGCCTTAAATTTAATTTCGTTGATGAAGAGGTTATGAAGGGCCGGCAATTACCAACCAAGCGCGAATTATTAAGAATTTGATGTCGATATTTGATCCTTTGGGATTCCTCTGCAACTGCATAGTTGGTGCAAAGGTGCTTTTAAGAGAAATATGGAAGCATAAGTTGAATTGGGATGAAGTATTTCCGACTGATGTAATTAAGATATGGCGCCAATTCCAACAGCAGCTGATAAAAGTGGATTTATGTAAAATTCCCCGCCATTACTTCAAAAATACAATACCGAAAACTGTACAGCTCCATGTATTCGTTGATGCCAGTCAAGATGCCTTTGCAGCTGTAGCATACTGGAGGCTGGAATACGCTTCACAGGACTTTGATGTATCATTCAATTATGCAAAAACAAGGAGTGCTCCGATGAAGGTGCTTACAATTCCCCGTTTGGAGTTGCAAGCAGCTGTTTTGGGAACGCGCATTATGAGGACGATATTGGCGGAGCACAATATCACAGTTAGCCGCAAAATACTATGGACAGATTCAGTAACTGTCATAAATTGGGTCATCAGTCAACACCGAAGGTATAAGCCGTTTGAAGCGTTTGAAAAAAGCGCTGGGTGGCTCTCTTTACGTGCCTAACCGTTCCATTTGAAAATTGCATACGACTTATCCACAGATTCATGTATACTAGCTTTACGAAATTTCATAAACCGACATGGTGTTCCCAAAAGGATAAGGTCCGGTAACGGTACGAATTTTATTGAAGCTGACAATGAAGCGAAACGTTTTTCAGAAGTTTTCGATTGCATTAAAATACAAGAGCAGCAGTCATCTAAGGGTGGCGAATGGTTGTTTAACTGTCCACAAAATCCGGCTGAAGGCGGTGCTTGGGAAAGAATGGTGCAGTGCGTGAAAAGGGTACTATGAAACACTATTAAAAAGATCACACCGCGTGAGCATACTCTAAATGTCCTTTTAATAGAAGCCAAGAATATTGTGAATTCCCGGCCGCTCACACATTTGCCACTTACGCCTGATCAAGAAGAGCCGCTCAAACCAAACCATTTTTTACTCGGAGAGGCTCACACCTCTAACACGGGTGCAGAAAATGGGCCTATCGTAATATTGTATGGCCTTCGCAAACAGTGGAGGATCACTCGACAATTAAGAGAGGCTATAGAAGTTATTGTTCTATATTAATTGTTTCTATATATTTTATATTTTTAATATGTTTGATTAAAATTTTATTTTCAAGAAGAAAAAAAAATATTTTTTTTACAATTTGACACTAAAATTCTGATTTTTATACTGATTGAAAATTGACATTAAAAATTAATCAAATAACGTAATCCAAACCGACAAAGAACATGTAGATACCCTACATCAATCCCCCTCCGAGAGATTTTAAGCTTAATAAATTAAATGTTACACGTTTCTTGTTACTTTTAGTGGTGGTGTTTGTGTTGGTGATAGGTGTTTCAATAATGGCTGGTTTAAGTCTATCAATAGAAATTGTTTTAATTATGGCAACAATCAGGACTTTGAAAAATTTGGGTCCTTTTTCGATGACTTGAAATGGACCGTCGAAAGGTTGTTGAAGATTTTTTTTATTTATGCAACGGACAAAGACGAAGTTGCAATCTTTCAATTGCTTAAGGAATAAATATCCCAGTATTAGGATTATTACGATGACTGATAGACGATCGGACATTTTTAAAATGTTCTTTGAGATTATCCAAAACCTCTGAGCAACTGGCACTAGGTCCTTGAATTAAGAGCTCAGCAGGTAGTCGTAAATTCTGTCCGTAAACCATTTCAGCAGGAGTGGCCGAAATATCTTCTTTATGAGTTGATCTCAAACCAAGGAGCACAATCGGTAACTTATCAAACCATTTGTTTGGATCATTTTTAGCCGTGAGAGAGACCTTAAGTTGTCTAAGGAAACGCGCAATCATTGCGTTTGGTTGCGTATGATATGGGGAAGTGACAATCCTATGACAACCAAGAAATCTGGACAACTTAGAAAATAATACTGACGTAAACTGTGTACCCTGATCGGTAGTTACCTCTAATGGAACACCGAAACGAGGGATATAATTTTTGAAAAATGTTTGACTTATAGTATTTGAATTAATATCTCTTAATGGATAAACTTCGGGCCATCTAGTAAATCTATCAATGATAGTTAAAAGGTAGCAGTGACCTTTGAGAGGAGGAAAAGAACCTATCAAATCTATAGGGATGTGTTCAAATCGACCCTTGGGTATAGGAATTGGAAAAACAGGTGTATGACGGTTGATTTTAGATTTTTAGTATTGTAAATATTGAATGGACCAGGTATTAAGTTCTTTACTCATACCAGGCCAAAAATATCTTGTGCTAATGAGTCTTCTTGTAGCTTTTGTACCAGGGTGTGATATACCATGTAATTTTTGAAATATAATTTTCCTCAGACTGGGAGGTACATATGGTCTTGGACATGTCCCTGACATTTCGCAGACAATTTCAAAATTAAATACAGGAATTTTGTAAAGTTTTAAATTGCTGTTCGACTTGAGAAGAGCTTTCATATTTAAATCAGTACAATGTAGTGCGTCAATTTCAAAAGCTCTAGAGAAGGTGTCTGCCACAATGTTTGCGTCTCCTCGTATGTACCGTATGTCATTAGTAAATTGAGAGATATATTCTAGATGCCGAGTCTGTCTTGGGCTTCTCTCTGTTTTGGAATTTAATGCCATTGTTTGTGGCAGTTAGCAAAACCAAACTATGAAAGGAACGTAAAAAAAATCAGACTAAAAAAAAAAAAAAAAAAAAAAAAAGATGGCGGAAGGTGAAAAAGAAAAAAAAGGAAAGAGGAAGCACGTCACGTGGTGGTGATTGAAGAGAAAATTAAAAATAAAAATATTCCCCAGAACATTGCACACCTTTTTAATAAATCAAATATATGAGAAAAGAGTGTTTATCTCTGACTACGATTCAACACTAGAACATTTGTGAATTCTCCTCACCGTTATAAATTGATATAAGTTCTAAAAAGCTTGTCTTGAGGTGACTCCAATACTATCGAAAGACATCAACAAGAGTTCCCGGGGTGTTCCGAGGAAAAGGTCAAGAGGCCGAGTGAGGCATCGTTCCGGCAGGCATCCCAAGGATCAATGGTGGGTTGGGACTGAAATTTGTAAATCTTTTTTTTTTTTTTTTTTGTATTTAGTGACAAGTTAGCATATATTTATCCTATGTCTATTTATCATTATATCTATTGTTATACACTTTTCTTTCTTTTGTGTATATGGAACTGAATCCAAGAGATTTTCTTCATTTTATTAATTTGCGTAATTTAATCAATTAGTTGTGAACGATTTTGCGCTTACGCAACTCATCTCCATGAGTTCGCGTTAAGAGCAGCATGAAACGCAAATTAGGAAGCTTCCTCATTATGTGTCAGAAATCGTAATATGTGCTAGGACGTATTTGCATGATCGTTTGGGATAAACCCTAAACCCTAATAAGCGCGAAGTCGTCTGAGGCATAGGAGAGTAGATCTAGGTCGAATTTCGTGTTCCTTATGTGTAAAATAGATAGTTAAGTTACAATAAAAATTTCAATTTCTTTTGTTGTTAAAAATGAGTAGCATGGTATATTAGAAGATTAACTGAGGTGGGTATGCTCAGCGCTGGGTAGGTGGGCTGACGTGGGACTGTGGATCTTTTCTTTTTTTCTCCACAGCATAGGTTGGGAGGGCAAGCCATGGGCATAACATCCGCCCAAGGGTTGAGCTGGGAAAGCTGGTGAGGCGGGCGGAACTAGTGGGTGGTAAAAGGGTTGAGAACCTCCCCTGAGGTGGCCGGGACCGTTCCTCCCGCCAAGGACACATGTCATCGTAGAAAAAAAGAAGTATTGCCACCCGGATGCGTAGGGAGAACCTAAAGATTCATTACATATTACAAAAATAGCGCCCAATAAAAATAAGAATAGGACGGTCGCTGAATGGCAGTCCAGGAAGAATATCTATTTAACATCTAGATAGTTTTTTTTTAGTATGTAGTAAGATGTTTAGGTAAAGTGGTCCAGATTATTTTTCATACTGGCGTCCGCCATAGCTTAGTAGATGGGTCTGTTGCGTCAGTGTTAAGAAGAATATCTGCTGCCATATGACGGTGAGAGGAGATATAATATTTCTAATTTTAGTATGTCCGCTCGAAATAAGCGAGGTCTGTTGCATATAAAATTAGAAGGTTTGGTATTGAGAAAAGGAAGTATTAGGAAGGATATGGTATTTAAAAATAAAAGTTCTAATTGGACAGATGCGTTCGTTCCATGCATTAACATGGAAGTCTGTTGCGTCTATCTGTCCGAATGATATATAGATGTTGTAAAGAATGTTGTGTAGTAGAAGGTCACCAGCTTCCTAAGCTCCCCGAGGCTACATTGTACCAGTTCACCCCCCCAGTTAGCTGAGCAAATTACTTCAGTATACAAGTAAGAAAGTATAAAGTACAGTTATTATATATTTATTTTGAAATGGATTAATTTAATTGATGACTTTTAGATGCAAGTGAATTTAAATATATTCAAGTAATTATTACTATTACGCCAAGGTGCTCAAGATGCAGTAAGATTAATCCAAGCATACGGAGGCGACAGCAACGTAAGGGAAATCATATGCAATATAATAACTCTTATTCAAAAAACTCCTAAAACCCAATACTTATTCCTCGGCCATAACAACATTAACTAGTGACAACAACCAGACAGTAAATAACCCTAATTATGAACAAGTACATCGGACTTACACAAAAAAATATAATTGCATTAAAAACAGGCCAAGTAAAGTTAGAGATCGATTTAGAGAGAAAAAGCTGGAACATAAAATAGTAGCGGAATCCGTAAAACTAAATGATGAGTCATTACGAGATCCTAGAGTCTTTGCAGATGTGAGTATAGATGGAGAAACATTCAAGGGACTACTAGATACAGGCGCTTCGGTAAGCATACTGGGCAAGAATTGTCGCGATTCGTGCAAAAAAAACACATAAATTATAATAAATTTTTTTTCTTGTATTAGAAAGGCTAGTGGTAGAAATCACAGAGTATTAGGTAAGATTACATTGCCAATCACATATCAAGGTGTAACACATAACGTGTGTTTATATTTGTGCCCTGAATTAAGTCAACAACTGTACCTTGGCATAGATTTTTGGAGAAAGTTTAAACTTGCTCCAGATATAATAGGTCTGGCCGAATTAGATATGGAAAAATTACAGCAGGAATACGCACCTGAAAAAAATAACAGTATTTTGAAAGCTCATCAACTCTCATTGCAGTAGAAAGAGGAACTACAAAAAATTATTAATAAGTTTCCTGCGTTTGAGAAAATGGGTTTAGGTTGTACAACTTTGGAAAAACATTCAATTAAATTGATTGAAGGTGCAGTGCCAGTCAAGGACAAGCATTATCCTTTGTCACATGCAATGCAACAAGTAGTACATAACGAGATCGATAATATGCTCAAATTAGGAGTGATAGAATTGAGTGAAAGTCCTTGGAGTAATAAAACTACTGTTGTGAAGAAGCCAGGAAAAAACCGTTTTTGCTTGGATGCACGAAAATTAAACCAGCTCAAAATCAAAGACGCCTACCCAATACAAAACATTGAAGGTATTTTAAGTCGTATTGATGACACTTATTTTATCAGTAGTATTGATCTCAAACATGCCTATTGGCAAATACCGTTGGAAAAAGAAAGCAAAGCATGCACAGCATTTACAGTAGCGGGTAGACCATTATATCAATTTAGAGTAATGCCTTTTGGCCTGTGCAATGCGGCTCAAAGACTTTGTCGATTAATGGATAAAGTTATTCCGGCACGATTAAGATCACATGTTTTTATTTATTTAGATGACTTGCTTATTATAGGTAAAGATTTTGATACGCACTTACGAATTTTGAGCGAAGTGGCAGAGTGTCTGCAGAAAGCAAATCTAACTATTGGTTTAGTTAAATCCAAGTTTTGTTATCAGGAGGTAAAATACTTAGGATTTATCGTGGGTGGTGGTACTCTTAGAGCCGACCCAGACAAGGTGGCGGCGATTAAAAGTATACCTATTCCAAAAACACCGAGACAAGTAAGAAGTTTTTTGGGAACCGCCGGATGGTATCGACGTTTTATCCATAATTTTGCTCATATAGCAGCCCCATTAACAGATACTTTAAAGAAGACCAATAAATTTCAAATGACTTCAGAAGCGACAGAAGCCTTTGAAAATCTGAAAGAGGCATTAACATCAGCACCTGTATTACAACATCCAGATTTTAGCAAACATTTCTATGTTCAGTGTGATGCTTCCAATGTCGGTGTTGGAGCGGTACTTTTTCAAAAGGATAACGAGGGTAATGAATATCCCATAGCTTTTTATTCGCAAAAGCTCAATACATGTCAACGAAACTATAGCGTCACAGAGAAGGAGTGTTTAGCAGCAATTTTAGCTGTACAGCGTTTCCGACCATACATCGAAATGCTTCCTTTCACGGTGATAACGGATCACGCTAGTCTGAAATGGCTGATGAGTCTAAAGGATCTGAGTGGAAGACTTGCCCGGTGGTCCCTCAAACTACAAAAATATGATTTTAATATTGAACACCGAAAAGGTGCTCAAAATATAGTTGCAGATACATTGTCACGCTTGGTAGAAGAATTGGAATGCTTGGAGGATCAAATTTTAGGTTTTGAAACTACGGAATTCGAGAGCGAAGAATATACAAATTTAATTAGAGACATTCAGTCTAATCAGGAAAGGTTACCTGATCTTCGAGTTAGAGATGGTAAAGTTTACAAACGTTTGATGGCTACAGGAAAGGAGGAGTTAGGTGAGGTTGCATGGAAATTATGGATACCGACAAATCTTACAACAGCGTTAATAGAAAAAGCTCATGATCAACATACAGCTTGTCATGGCGGTATTTTCAAGACACTCCAAAGGTTGAAGCAATGGTATTATTGGCCAAAAATGGCACTATAGGTGCGAATGTATATTAAAGAATGTCAGATCTGTAAAGAATCTAAGCCCAATAATCAAAATATGAAACCAGAAATAGGAGCTGAAGTGGTAACGGAAAGACCCTTCCAAAAGTTGTACATGGATTTTTTAGGTAAATATCCGCGATCAAAGGGAGGTAATGCATATATTTTTATAATTGTTGATCATTTCTCAAAGTTCACATTTTTAAATGCAATGAGAGAAGCGAAAGTACAGAATGTGATAGCATTTTTGACTAACGAAATTTTTTTCAAGTTTGGAGTACCTGAGGTAATTCATACTGATAACGGCAAACAATTTGTGTCCAAGCTCTTTCAAGGCTTTCTTAACGGATATGGTGTTCAACATATAAAAACGGCTGTTTATTCACCTCAGTCGAATGCCTCTGAAAGAGTTAATCGCTCAGTATTAACCGCAATTAGAGCTTATTTAGAGAAAGATAACCGAGAATGGGATATGTACTTACCAGAGATCGAGTGTGCTATTAGATCGGCAGTACATGAAGCTACAGGAACAACACCATTTTTTGCTGTTTTCGGTCAACATATGTATTTGAATGGAGCCGATTATAAGCTTGCGAGAAAATTGCAATTAATGGGTGACCACGAAATCGCACCATTGACCAAGACTGATAGATTACAGTTGATAAGAGCCAAAGTGAAAGATAATTTACATCAAGCTTATGAGCGTAGTGCGATGCAGTATAATAAACGTTCCAGACATTGTAAGTTTAATCCGGGTCAGGAAGTATATCGCCGGAACTTTGTTTTGAGCGATTTTAAAAGAGGAGTAAACGCCAAATTTTGCAAGAAATTTCTTAAATGCCGTATAGTAAAGCCTGTCGGTAACAATATGTATATGTGCGAGAATATGCAAGGAAAAGCGATCGGGGTATATCACGCCAAAGATTTAAAAATTTGATTGAAAAAGCAGTACGTTTTAGTAGAGCATGAGACATATCAGGGTGTGAGAAGTCCCCACGTTGGGTGAGAAAGGACAGAGGTCAAATAGCCCAAACAAACCTGCACTCCGTCCCTGCCATCGAAGCTCGGCAACTCCGGAGTATTGTTGCAGTTTGCAAAACCAAACTATGAAAGGAACGTAAAAAAAATCAGACAAAAAAAAAAAAAAAAAAAAAAAGATGGCGGAAGGTGAAAAAGAAAAAAAAGGAAAGAGGAAGCACGTCACGTGGTGGTGATTGAAGAGATTTGTTAAAAAAATTATTGATATTGCAAAAATTTTGATATACGTGTCAAAAAACTGAAAAGGAATATTATTGATATTGCGAAAATAAAAATTAAAAATAAAAATATTCCCCAGAACATTGCACACCTTTTTAATAAATCAAATAAATGAGAAAAGAGTGTTTATCTCTGACTACGATTCAACACTAGAACATTTGTGAATTCTCCTCACCGTTATAAATTGATATAAGTTCTAAAAAGCTTGTCTTGAGGTGACTCCAATACTATCGAAAGACATCAACAAGAGTTCCCGGGGTGTTCCGAGGAAAAGGTCAAGAGGCCGAGTGAGCCATCGTTCCGGCAGGCATCCCAAGGATCAATGGTGGGTTGGGACTGAAATTTGTAAATCTTTTTTTTTTTTTTTTTGTATTTAGTGACAAGTTAGCATATATTTATCCTATGTCTATTTATCATTATATCTATTGTTATACACTTTTCTTTCTTTTGTGTATATGGAACTGAATCCAAGAGATTTTCTTCATTTTATTAATTTGCGTAATTTAATCAATTAGTTGTGAACGATTTTGCGCTTACGCAACTCATCTCCATGAGTTCGCGTTAAGAGCAGCATGAAACGCAAATTAGGAAGCTTCCTCATTATGTGTCAGAAATCGTAATATGTGCTAGGACGTATTTGCATGATCGTTTGGGATAAACCCTAAACCCTAATAAGCGCGAAGTCGTCTGAGGCATAGGAGAGTAGATCTAGGTCGAATTTCGTGTTCCTTATGTGTAAAATAGATAGTTAAGTTACAATAAAAATTTCAATTTCTTTTGTTGTTAAAAATGAGTAGCATGGTATATTAGAAGATTAACTGAGGTGGGTATGCTCAGCGCTGGGTAGGTGGGCTGACGTGGGATTGTGGATCTTTTCTTTTTTTCTCCACAGCATAGGTTGGGAGGGCAAGCCATGGGCATAACATCCGCCCAAGGGTTGAGCTGGGAAAGCTGGTGAGGCGGGCGGAACTAGTGGGTGGTAAAAGGGTTGAGAACCTCCCCTGAGGTGGCCGGGACCGTTCCTCCCGCCAAGGACACATGTCATCGTAGAAAAAAAAGAAGTATTGCCACCCGGATGCGTAGGGAGAACCTAAAGATTCATTACATGTTAATGGTTTATGATCCGTAAAGACTGTAAACTGTCTTCCTTCAAATATATGTTTAAAATGTTTAATGCATAAATAAAAAGCTAAAAGTTTTCGATCGAAGGTACTATATTTAATTTCAGACGGAGAAAGCTTTTTTGAAAAGAAGGCTAATGGTTCCGTCGAACTATTCGAGCATTTTTGGAGAACGCCACCAATTGCAATGTTAAAGCGTCTACGGGTAAAGACAATTTTGCTTCACTTTTGAAATGATTCAACAGAACATTTGAGACAAAATTGTCTTTAATACGCTCAAACGATTTGACGGATTAAAGCTTTGTCTTTAGTTTTAAGAGCCTTATTAATTATAGCATGTATAGGACATGTCAGCTCTGCCAATTTTGAAATGTATCGATGATAATAATTGATCATTCCAACAAATTTTTGAGCTTGTTTGATGGACTTAGGACATTCAAAGTCTCTTATGGCAGATACTTTATCTTCAGAAGGTCGAATGCCATCTTTTGAAATATTGTGTCCTAAAAAGTCAATAGATGTAGTGCCGAAAGCACATTTAGATGGTTTAATATTTTAACCAAATTCCTCAAGTCGACCGAACACGATTTTTAAATGTTTTAAATGTTCAGATTCCGATTCACTTGCAATTAAAACATCGTCAGTGTATACAAATCTAAACCGCTAAATACTTCATTCACAAACGGAATTTCTGCACCACTGTCAATCAAAAATTTTAGACCGTTGCCTTTTCAAATATAAATAGGCGACGTGATGAATATTCAAAACTTCAATTGTCAGTCGCCGCAACAATGGGCTAATTTAGTTTGTTGACGAATTTTTGAAATTACAGGGCTGAATACATTTTTGGGCTTCGTTTTGGTATCTGTGGTTATATCAACAAAGACCATTATTTCGTGAATTCGATCTGCTACGTGAGCGTGATCTAAATCGAGAAAAAGGTCTAGATTTGCGCTGATTTATCTGTGACTTCAGACTCGTTACCTCAAGAGTTATTTTGTTGATATTCTCACAAAGTAACGTTTGAGTCTTCAGTAGTGACTGAATTGCCAAATTATTTGTATCATTGGAGTAAGAACTGTTAGTATGCACTTCTGGTGGATTACTCACTTCCCAAATATTATCAGCTAATTTCACTAACTCATTTATATTTGAAATGTTTGAGCCAGTAAGAGCAACGGTTGAACTCTTAGGTAATTTTTTAAGCCATAAACGTTTAAGCACATCAGGACTAAACTTTGATCCAGAAAGGATTAAGAGATGTCGATAAAACTCGGATGGTTTGTGAACTCCCATATCTGGTTCGGACAAAACTTTATCTAATCGAGAATTCTCGCTCAGGTAGTGTCTTTCAATGAGAATTTTTTTTAAAGAAGAATATTTATCTGTTGCTGGAGGGTCTCGAATAAAATCAAGAACAGTCTTAATTGTTTCTTGCGGTAGAGAAGTAAGTACATATTCGTACTTAGTTGTGTCTTGTGTAAATCAGTCTAGAAAGGGGGAAGTTTAACAGATGTAGCACAATTTCTGATTGTATTGTTTCCTGTGTTTGTATGTATATTTGTACGTAAGTGTGCATCATTAATGTTCTTATTGTTATTTATATTAATATGAGTGTTAGGTTGTGTAAGTTCTTGTGTCATGTTTTCTAACATGAGATCTATTATGTTGTTATTGGTGAAAGTTCTATTTGTTGAAGTATGTGGAGGTGTATGTTGTAATGCTATTTTTATCTCGGAGAGAGAATTTACAATTTACAATGATTTATAGTTTAAAAGTTAGATTAATATACAATAATAAATGGTAATATAGCAATTAAATAATTTTAAATTAATTAGTAAGTTAGTATAAATTTAATTAATAATTAGTAAGTTAAAGGTTTAGGAAACAATGAAACGTTTCGTTTTGATTTATTTATTTTTTTAGATGAAAAATTTTGAAGTTTCTTTTTTTTTTTGGAGTTTGTTTGTTTTTATTATTTGTTTCTTTAATGAAAAATTTTGAAATTTGTTTTTTTTTGTGCTATGTTTTGATGAAAATTTTGTTGAAGCCTTTTTTGATTCTTCTTATGAATGAAAAATATCCTTTTTTGAATATATATACCTATATATGTCAATACACTTTTTATGACATATTGTATGTATGGAAACTTACATATATATATATATATTCCGAATGCATACATCTATATTCTTCTTATCAATGTGGACATTCCTCCGTTGATTTACCCGTTCTTGATTTAAACCTGATGTTGTTGTTGTTATTATTGCTGCAATTGCCGCTGTTATTGTTGTTTTTGTCGTTATTGTTGTTCCCGCTATTATTATTATTATTACTGCTGATGTCGTTGTCGCTGCCACTAGTTATTGAAACTAGAAATTGATTTTTTTTGAGTATAAATTTAAGAATATTGAAAATTGTAAGATCGCAGGATCGAAAAAAAAAAGAAAAAAATATTTTTTTTACAATTTGACACTAAAATTCTGATTTTTACACTGATTGAAAATTGACATTACAAATTAATCAAATAACATAATCCAAACCGACAAAGAACATGTTGATACCCTACCGAGGCCTTTTGGAAGAGGTGGGTGACTGAATATGTACTACTTTAACGCATCGTGATAAATGGCGGTTTGTTAAAACGGGCTGCTTCAAAATTAGCAGTATTGGACGTTGTAAATGGTGAAACGTAATTGTTTCACGGGTGGGAGTGTCATTAACTAAAAAAAACTTTACATAATAATATGGCAACTTGAACTTGTTTGTAGTCTTTGTTCCTTTTTTATGCAATCCGGTAACGCTCTTTTTATGTACTAATTGCTTCGCCATTGAATTGTCGGCAGAAGGAAGATTTTCACCGTGTAAAAACGTCTAAAGAACCAACAAACGAGCTGTCTTTTTTACATTATATAAATTCAAATCCAAATTTAATTTTGTATGTTTATTAAACATAAATAAATTGAATAGGGTTCAAGTTAAACGGACGAGGATTAATTCTCTGCAGCCATTGTGAAATTCAGATATATATGGATGCTGACGTTGTGATTGTTGAATGACAGATAAGCATAGAGGGAGACACTATATTTTTCATTTCATTTAATTTCTCTTAAAAAGGTTAATATTATTAATTATATGACACACCAGGTGGCACTAAAATATATTCTTCTTCTTCGCCTTTTTCCTTTCTCTCAACCAACCTACTCTAAGTAGTGCGCTTATGAACACCAGGTGGCAAGAGTATATTACTCTTGTTCTTCGCCTTTTCGCTTTTTCTTCCATTTAACCAAGCTAATATAAATGTTACGCTTATTATAGCATTTTATCCATAAATTATATATATATATATACATATTTAGTTTTTATCGATGCACTGAGAGTGTACCGGCTGGTTCGGGTAACATAAACGTCTATAATTTACAAGAGCATATTTTATTTTAAAGATCAAATGCAAAATTTACTACACAAAAGTATGCAATTCTATACATGGTACGCCTTTAGTTTTCATATAGATGGGGGGTCATTAAGATTTGGCGTGAGACAAATTCAGTTGATTTTGCTTGTTTATGCCTAAAATTTGGTATAAAAAATTTAAATGTCTTTTTTAGTTCTAAATGTTACAAGTTATAGTAGACAGCGGTACGGGTGTATTACATGTATATATTTGCAGTTTAATATTCGCATTTTAAGTCCAAGTCGTGAATTGCCTCCGTTATTGTTTCATTATGCAAGTATTGTACCACATGCAGCCAACATTGAAGCCTTCTCATTACAAATTCATGTAATAAACGCCAAGTTTTTCTTTTTTCATTTTATCTATTTGTTTTTGCATTTGTGATGCAAGTTTGTGTTTGAACAGAATAAGAAAGAATACTGCAAGCGCATCTCTTACAGAAAATTATGACAGGTTAGTAGAGTTCATTTGTTCATCGTGTACATTTACACTTATACATACATATGTTTGCTTTCAAATTTTCAAAGCTTAAAGCACTAATTGAAGGTAAACGACCGGGCCGGTAAGCGCCCAATTATTTAATGTGTTCCGAAAAATGAAAATCACAATTCCTGTAAAAGTAATTACATCTCAGATGTGACACAATTTTAAAAGTTATACTACATGCTCAATTAAATTCCGCGATGTACTTCACATTTGTATATGTGCTTGTTTATAATACCAGGAATACACATAACTTGTGCACATCGTACATAAGCACCGATAATAAGATTATCTAACGTCATCATCATGTATGCCGTGTACGTACATGTATCAAGTGTCATAAAATGAAACGCTTCCACTTCTATTTAAAGGTTAATTCAGAATAAGACATAAATCCAGTTAAAAGTATATAAGTATTATAACCAGCTTTATGACACTACGACCACAAACACACAAACTTAAACATGCCAAGTATAGTAATGATCTCTGATCTAAGGTTAGACCAGTTTGTCACACTTTCAACACACACGTTTATGTCACTTTATTAAAAAAAAAATACGATCAAAAACATTAATGTTTAAAATAATTGGAACTAAAGTGTGTCATAAAGCAATATACGTATGTTTAGAATTATGCTTTCTATTACCCGTTTATTTGTTCACGAATCTCGTTTTTCTAAAATAGAATCAATGAGCTTGTAAATCGTTTGAAGAAGTAGATATAATAAAAGTATATTCTTTAAAATTTCACGCGTTACTCCCTTTGCTTTGTTATAAAATATATATATATATATATATATATATGTATATATTTGAGTTGCGTGAAATTCTACATCGAGTTATCAATATCCGTCAATCTGTGCGGCTGCCTGTAGTAAAGAAGTCTTACGGTCGTAAAAATTTATATATCTATCGAGCGAAGTAAAAGTATTAGGAGTTCTTACACCCAGGTTTGTATTAAAATTTGGTAATGCTGTAAGAACATATTTACAGTTATAGAAAGGGTTTTTCATATTACTTATAAACTGCAATATGTATCTAAAACGGTGGATTTCGAATATACGTTTCTAAGAGAGTTTTACTCCATTATTTCTAAAATAGGAGAGTAACTTAAATCACAAACAAACAGATTAATTAATTACACTATGTGTGGTCTTTCTAAGTGTTACAACAGTTCTGAGGATGTGCCCAATTTTAAGGTGGTGGGTATAAGAAATTCACGTATTAAATGCATGTGCGTATATTACTACTTAACAATGTTCGTCCTTATATCCGCTATATCATCAATAAAATCTTCATATATCTTCTATATCATTAATAAGTACGACTTATGTACAGTACTTCGTGTTTATATCCATTAAGTGGAATGGTTTTAAAATTCATATTAAAGTTTTACTAAAAAGTAGAGTGTCTCTTGGCAAATCGCGAATAAGATAGGGATAATATATATTGCATAAATCAAAATACAACAAAATCTTCTATTTAACGGTGAACGTCATTATGATGAAATTTGATCTCTCACTGGTGATAGCGAAGCAAAACAATGATGCTGAAGTGATTCTCTTTAGGAGACGCACAGTAAAGGAAACGCTTAGATTGAT
Source organism: Ornithomya chloropus (assembly GCA_963971445.1). Lineage (NCBI taxonomy): Eukaryota > Metazoa > Arthropoda > Insecta > Diptera > Hippoboscidae > Ornithomya > Ornithomya chloropus. Next base: position 24,452,985 of record OZ020530.1, on the reverse strand, counting down.
TAAAAATAAAAACGCCCCTGATAACTTCTGTTTCCTTTGCGCACTTATCCTCACAAGGACGCTCTCTGCGGTTTCGTATGTATGTACCCCTCTCTAGAGTGATCTTTAATCGGTATATGCACGTTAAGAGAACGTTCACAATCTAATTAGTGTGTATATAAATACAATCTTATCAAGTCGAGAACAAAAGTACATGAAGGATATTGACCCGAATTAAGGTTCAAAAGACACAAAGGAAGGCAAAAAATTAGCTCCCATTGTGAAACGAAATACTTTTTTTAAGGTATATTTAAAGCAAAGTTTTTTAAATAAACAGAGAAAATGTTCATATCATGCTAGAGAGGATGAGACGAAAGTAAACTTCTGACATTTCCATGAATTAAGAACGGTGTGATTAAGGCGGAGGTGCCGAATTACATCTGTTCGCAACTTTTAAAATTGTTCAATTGTTTGAGTAAAAAACAAAACGCCTTAAATTCTATTCGTTTTTCTCTTTGTTTTCATCCGCTAACACGCACTACTGTCTTAGCTTTGTTTTTACTCTCATTGTGCATGTCCATAAACTATATACATACCTACAAATAAATTTGTGTGTGTATTTGCGATGTACTTGTTGGATTGTTTAATAGTTAGTAATTGGGCGTACTTGGGATAATGAAAAGTCTTTTAATATCAGGTTACTTATACATTTAGCAATACATACAATACTTGTACTATTTATTCGAAGTTCAAAAGGAAGTTCAAACAAAACCAGACATTAGTAAGAAGCTGCACTATTGTATATACATACAAATCACGGATGCCCATAATACCTCTGAGAAGTATATGGGTTGGTGGCATGAAGGACTCTTGCATAATTGCTAAAATTTGATTATTAGTCACAAAAATGTTTAAAGTGTGGGATTTAATACGTCTTGTAAGTTCATGCAGAATACTTATGCTATTAGCTGTAATCAGGTATCTGCCAGGTAGACACACATACATAACAGTACATAAGATTAAGTCAAATAAAACTGTTTGACTTATTTTTCGTATTTTCGTAAATTATTATTTAGCAAACGACACTTTAAGCCTATACAAATCCATTAGAATTACTCTTAAAAATATATTTTTATAAATTTAAATTGATATACACATCCTTTGTATACCTAATTTAATTTAATGAACATGTCTCTTCATATACACGCGGACAATTTCTCAGATGTGTCAAATATAACCAGTGACAAATGTATAAGGCTCCTTCAGCATATACAAGTCGTATTCAAGTATTCATTTATTGCGTACAAACATCACCATACATGTGCCTTTTTACAAAGAACGTAAATTGTATACTTTCTAAATCGTATTCCTTAAATTGAAACAAATGATGGTTTCGTAGTATTATAATAATTTTATTATAATATATCACCTCCCAAAAATGCCTGGTCACATTATATTCTTTTATATGAGTTCATATCCATGCTAGTAAAAATGAGGTAGTAAATTGTTCAACCCGTTTTTGAAACCACTTAATCGTACCATATTCCAAACAAAGCAAATGTTTTATTGCGTGTTAAATGTAACTTAAAAAGCTAAATTAAATTATGCATAGTAATATGGACCCTATTAGGTAAGAAAGTGTAATAAAGCATGTGCTGGTTTATCTATATGTTTATGTATACTTTTGTAGAAAATTCCCACAATGTTATTTCTTGTCGATTATTTGCCGATGTGCTCATTTCCGTACGGAAATATTTAGAGCGAATTGTTTATACCCTGCACCACTTGTGGAAAATTATATACGAGTATATATATAATATATATGATGCGGATATATGTGTACTTCATATTTCATTATGTCGTATCATCACCACCCCTGTAACTATATGTGTATTATTGTGTGGCAGTATTATGTAGAATAAAAACAAGATAGAGAAGTTCGGTTAAGACCGAAGCTTAAATACCCTCCACCTTTTATAATCATCTAAGAAATAAGTTCCTATTGCCATATTTATGTACTCGTATATGACTATTTCGTGTACTTACGCAAATAGTGTTTTTTTTAATTATAGGCGTTTGCGTTTTTCAATCACGCCCATTTTTGGCACAGTGTTCGGCAACCGTACCACTTATATATATACCAAATTTCAACTTGATTGGCATAGTATTGTGCGATATATAATTTTTTAAAGATTCAATTTTTTTCAGGTATGTTGAGATTTTTGTTTATTGTGGGCGTGTCTCTTAACCGATTGTGCCCAGATTCAATGCGGAACACCGAAATTGAACTAAGAATACGTATGCAAAGTTTCAATTTGATATCTCTAAAATTACGACCGTGAGAGTGCCAACAACAGAAGGACACACGGACACACGGACACACGGACACACGGACACACGGACGGACATGTCTCAAACGATTTCTCTGTTCATGCTGATTAAGAATATATATGGTTTGTTGGGTCTCCGAGGTTTTTTTTCGATGTGTTGTAAACGGATAATCAAAATGAATATACCCTCTTCCCTAAGGTGGAGGGTATAATAATACCACAAAGTTTCAACGCAATGTTGTCCCCTTCGCATGGCTTAGTATTTGTATATATTTCATCCATCTATGGTTAATGCGCTATCATCATTATTACTGGCGTGATTTGTTGACATTCTTCTTGTGCCATCGATACGGCTGGGAATGTGACTTTTTAAGTGGTCATATATAACGTTTATAATCACACGCACTCATTCATAAATGCGGTAAGAAGGGTATAATATCTACACTTATGTAGGTATATATAGAGTTTTTCATTCCGTTTACATGTACGAGAAAATATATGTATATTCCTACCAAGCATTAAATATGAAATTGATTTAGTCGTGTCTGTACGTCGGTCTGCCCTTATGAATGCAGAAATGTACATAATGGTTGTCAGAAAGATTTAATGGTTAAATTAAAAGTTTAACTTTTCGGACAAAAAAAAATCCAAAAATTTCACCTTTTTTCTATACACGCCCATAGATTACGTGTGAATCTGGAAGGTAACCCAGATGTGGCCTAAGCAAAATAAAGCACTCTTCTTTATTTAGAATATTTTCACATTGTCTTTCTTATTTAATTAATTCTATATATATGTATATATTTAATATATATAGGAGTGCAAAACTTCATGTATTATACAAAATGTAACAGAAGGTTCATCTCATTAAAAAATTGAAACCGGAAATGCGGCACCCAATGCAGTCCCTCATACCCACCAGTGCTATATAATATAAATCACTCAAATAATTTTTCCAACATTAGTACTTGATGTAGAGTGCACGGTATATCACTTAAGGATATGTTAATATATATATGTATATATATATGTAATTAATGTATATATAATAAATATGTAATAATATAGTTTTTGGTACGTAAGTACAAGTCATTGTTTTTTTGGCTGCGTCTACGCATCAATTTTATTTTTATAGCAATTTATAACATTACATTACCTATACTTACAACACTACCATATGTGTAGGTAGAAGAGTGAGTAGAATAAAAAACGAGCCATGGAAGAATTTCTTTTCATTATCGCTTTAATCCGTTGTTTAAACGATGAGTTTTTTCGCACCAAACAGCAATTGTATATCGAATCATCCGGTGTACGGATGAAACCTGTCAATCACTAATCAAATATTTGAAATACTGAAAATGTTGAGAATACTATTCAACGTATTAATCATATCATATCAACAACCTCGCTTGGTGGGCACATTACAGATTTCCTTTGAAGCTATACGTTGGTGCTAAAATATTGTATAAATCGTTCTATATGTTCTTTGAGTAACAAGTGCTGCAATACTTGTAATTTTCTTAGAAATTGGAAGTATTAAACATCTTAGGAATTAAAGAATTATGCCAGCTTATAAATGGGAGTATGTAATTGATTGTATTTTTCAGGCTTAAAGGCGGTCCCTACAAACGAAATAAAAACTGGTTGAATATCTTAAGTCGTGGTTTTCCTATTACTGCAATTGTGTGGCATTCACAATAAGATATTAATTAACTACAATCTATTGATTGTACTTCGAAGCAATTGTTTTAACACGGTCGTACGACTATTGAGCTTTTGACACTATGTATTTATTCATTTGAATTGATATGTTTTAATTTGCAATAATATGTGCTTCTGAGATTTAGCGACAGGTGCTTTGCACTTCTTCGACTTCTAACGAAATGATTATGAAATTTATATATACTCGTATTACCTTACGTCATAACCCGTTGGGCGAAAAGCCAACATTTTGAGGGATTTTTCGGTATTACTTATAAAGTGTTGCACGCATATATTCTAAAGAGGGTATTGTATAAATGATAGCTGTTCAAGATTTAGTATAAGTGCCAAAGTTTAGCTGTTTTACTTACTTGACAAACTGAGTTTGTCACTCCAATTGTAAGGAGTCTCGAAGCCTGCTTAAATTGTGTACATATAAACATAACGTTCAAGAACAATCAATAACCAACTTTGATTGCATCAAGAACACGTCCTTAATTGTACAAAATATTAAAATGACGAATAATCTACATGTACTTTGTTATATGTTTATTAGTTTGTGTGGTTAATTAGCCCATTTCTTTAATAGATCACTTCTTTTATTTAAGTGTCTATTGTATGGACAATGAAAAATTTGATTGCATTATACGAGTATATCACGGCAAAGACACAAATATTGTTCGAGTTAGGTTTTGCGATTTTCACCGCACTTGGTACTTAAGTGGTTTTTCATTAAAAAATATTTTTCTGTTAAAATGCATTTTAGTGTATGAACTGATTTATTGATTTCAAAATTTTTATATCTTACGACTATGTAGAAGTTTTAAATAATGTTAGGTAAAACACAAAATGTTTAAAATTGTAAGTATACATAGAATGTCCACAACTATAACAATTTATATTATTATTTATAGAAAAACAAATGAAAAGGCAAGGCAGTAAGCGGTGTGTTCCGATGATTAGAAGTAATGTTAGCAACTTTAACTATAGTAAGGCCATTTTTCCTGCCAACAAAAGACACCCCATGAAATTAATTAATTTATATATAAAAGAATTTGCATTGGGTACAAAAATTCATAAAAGTCATACATACGAGTATCAGCACAAACGTCAATTATAAAGTATTTATTTTAATATAAATGATAGATAGATATACCCCCAAAGGTAAAAAAACTCTACCACGTTATGTTCACTATGCTATAATACTGACAATAATACGATATCATAACTTTTCTTGCAAATTGAATTATACAACTCAAGTACATATTCTATTATACCAATGTGACTTCGCTTAATACTAAAATGAAATAATTAGTTATTGCGATTTATGATCTACAGAACTATCAGAATCTATATTCTCTTGTTTTTCGATATCTAAAGCACGTTGGCTAAGTTGGCCAGTTTCATGAAGTTTTTCTACTTCTATATATTCTTCATCATCAGGAGCGTTAGAATTGCTATCTGTTTCTATGATTTCCTGCTTAACTTCATTGAGTTTCACTTTATCCTTTGTTAGTTTGGTCGGTTTGACAAAAATATTTCTTATGTTATTTTCCACAGACGTAGATGTCGTTTCATTTTGGATATTGGACTTATCCTTCAAATCATGATCAATAAGATGATGATCCAGTTCGGCTCGAAAATAGAATTTTTCTGGACAAATATTGCATTCATAGGGTCGAGAATTCAAACCGTGTTCAAACATATGATTGAGTAGACCAGTGGATGCTGTAAATACGGCTGAGCATATGTAACAATTAAAGCCGCGTTCTTCGCAACCAGCGAACGTATGTTCTATCAAGTGTTCCCGCAACTTTTGTAGATGAGGTAAAACCATATTACACAAATTACAACGGTTTTCAATATATTGCTGTAGGGTTGAAGACTTTTCATAAGTATCCTGCTTCCTAAATTTGGTATGAAGACTATGCTTGATACAGCACTGTTCACATACTTTAGCATCCGGAGGATGGTTCCCGGGAATAGGTTGCAAACATAAAGCACAAACATTCTCAATCAAATGAGAGCTTTTGATATGAAATCTATATATTGAATAGGATGTAGAAATTTTTTTCAAAATTTCCATTTTAATATTTTTTTTTGCAGGTATATATTTTCTGGTATCCTACACCACTTGAGTTTGTTACTAAATTTGTTATTCCATTACAACACCGAAAAGGAGGTGTTGCAGACCCACGAAGTATATATAGTCTTGCTCAAAATCGGAGAATCGGACTTATTAATTCATCTGCAATATATAAATTACAGGCGGCACAATCAGGTATCCGCCACGCCCACTGCTAGATAATAGATGTGGAGAGTATTTAAGATTTGGTTTAAGCTAAATTTAGTTTTTTAAGCTGTTATTAAGTTAAGTGTGTTTATAACTTCTAATGTCTAAAAAGAGACCTACCCTTTATTATACCGATTTAATTTTATGAACTGATTTAAGCACGTCTCTCTATACCCTGCCTGTCCATTACTGATATTATTAAACAAATTCTTGTATTTCTGTACAATTAGAAGTAAGTGGTGTATGATCATAAATGGTTGGATATATATTCATTTGTTTTTACATAATAAGTTGTATCTTAATAATTTAAATTATAATTACACTAAAAATGAAGTTAATTAAACTTACTTTGCATGCAATCCCACTTCGAAGTCCGAATGCAAAGTCTGCCGACAACAGATGCATTGAACGGGCATTTGGTCTTCAGTATTGTGTGCGGATAAATGTGTTTTAAAAGCACCGACATCTGGCAAAGCCTTTAGGCAATGAGAACACTTTCCTGACTGACCTACTTTAGAGTGTTGTAGTTTATGTTCGGCCAATATAGCCGGTGATGGAAAAATTTCATCACAAATAAGACATTTATGTTTACCGGAAGAATTGTGACAGGTCTTCATATGGTGTTCGAGTTCATTGCGTGATTTAAAATTACCTGAACAGTAAGCGCAACGTAAACTGACACCGGTCTTAAGATTGTGAACAATTTTGCGGTGTGAATGCACCTCAGATTCGGTTTTAAAGTCATTGCGTTCACACATTCCACAACTAAAACCATTTGAACGTGTAAGTTCTGTTTGTGTGGTTATTTCTGAATTAGGACTTTTGAAGTAATTTCCATTTTTTGAGTTTTTTTCTGTATGAGTTTGAGTATACATGTCCATAATAGTACGGCTGGTATCAAAGTACTTCTGACTTAGGCCATATATTAGCGCTGAATGTTTTATGGCATTCGTCTCAATTTGTAAAGGGTTGTAGAATTTTTGAATAGCATTTGGGTTTGGAAAAAGACTCTTATTTAGGTGCGATGCAAATGCTATGTTGTAATCTAAGATGGTGTTGTTGTTATTTTGGGTTGCATTTAATAAAGGCGCTTTACTCAATAAAGCATTCACATAGAGTGAATTAATGGGTGCAATTGTGTTATTTGATGGTTCAATAAGTGAATGATCGCCAAAGGTATCGGCCGATATTTCGTCTGTCTTATGTTTCACAATACTACATTCCATTGTGGCATGGTGAGTTTGCATATGTCGGTCCAATAGAAATTCAACGTGGAATGTCTCAGGACATGACGGACAACGAAATTGTCGGGCGTGAGCAGCTAAGTGGAATTGCATTTCCAGATCTGAAGAGCAGACTGTACGGCAAAACGTACAATGCAGGTTATTGTTGTTCTTTGTGGTTAACGCACTGATCGGGTTATCAGGCGGGTGACGCATTTTTACGTGCACATTAAAATCATTATCTGTAAGAAAAATGTCCATACAAGCGGAACACCTCAAAATTTTCGTTTCTTCGGTGTGTGAACATGCAAAATGAACCTGTAGAGTAACCTTAGTTTCAAAAATATCGCTACACAAATTACACTTATATAAGGTAATCATATGTTGATCCAGTAAATGTTTTTGCAATTCATCGGATTTTGTAAAAGTGTTTTGGCAATTGTTGTCTGGACAACTAAATTCTGAATTCGATATAAGAAAATGAGAATTGAAGTGGCGTTCATATTCACTTTGCTGATTTAATACCAGGCCACAGTGATGACAAACCATTTGAATATTCTGGGATAAATGGGAATGCAAGTGATCTCGAAAACTATTAAAGTCTGGTAATCCGGCATTGCATTGGTTACAAAAATACATGTGAGGTTTTTCAGTAATGACTGGAGGCGCATTATGATGTGCTGCGGAATTAGGAGGAGATTGTGATCGTCTAGCTGTATGACTTAAATCTGTTGGTTCGTCATCGTTTGTTTTATTTCTAGCACTTCCATTCAATGATTTAGGGCTGTTGTTAATGTTGTTATTGGTTTCTTCTTTAATAAATCCATCATCCACATTACTAGGAGCTTTCAATGGTTGTACAGTTGGTAAGCGAGGACTAAAAGTGCCCGAGGCCGCTAACCGATTAAAGTGTTCAAAATAGGAATTTGGGCTAGTAAGACGATCCATATGAATTGTGCGCATATGCTGAAGCATTGCTGATATATTCGTGAATTTCATAGTACAGTACTCACATGTTAATTGAAAACTGTGGGTATCCTTTGGAAGTAGTGTTTCCGAGATTGTTTGAGAGCTGGTTATACTACTAACCAATCCCTTTTCATGCAAATTTTTTATATGCGAATTCATTTGTTCCATACTAAAAAAGTCCGATTTGCCGCAAAAAGTACACTTGAGAAAATTCGATGAAGATGATCGCGCGCGACGAGAAAAAACCAATCGACTAGAGCTATCAACATTATTATTACTTCCACCAGCAATCGAATTATAACGACGTTTGTGTAAACTGCCGCTACTAGAGTTGGATCCGGTTGAACGCGGACTATAATTCATAATTTCAGAATTGATTCCTGTAGCCACTATCGCTGCTTGTTTTTTGTGATTTTGCATATGAGAAGTGAGTGCAGCAGCGGTGTTATATCCACGATTGCATATTGTACACTGAAAAGGTTTCTGGTTGTCGTGGGTTTTCATGTGAATTTTTAAATGGTCACTAATGTTAAATAGTGAGTAGTTTTAGAAATGACAAATTTTTACACAAGAGATAAACAACACCCAATGAAATAAACAAAACTACTCACCTCCTTGAAAAAGCCGCTTCACAGTGAGGACACCGGTAACGCCGATCACCCGTATGCAGTTTGGTGTGTCGATCTCTAGACCGTTTATGTTTAAAGAGGCGAGCACAGTACTCGCATTTAAAAGGCAAATGTTCGGCATGACTCTATCAAAAATATATATGCAATATATATGAACTAACTATTGTATTTTTACTCTTAATTTGGAAGACTTCTTTCTTCCTATATCACACATACATTACACTTGTGCACCATAATTACTGTTACCTTTAATATTGTTTTAATATAAAACTTTATTAAAACATCAGTATCTTTGTCCCCACAATGTTTGTTAAATCTTATAATTAAATTTTTAACTTGGAATTGTGTCCGCGTTCAAGTTCAAACAACAGGTATGCTATAGGTGAATAACGTTTTGTAAAAGAACGCGTACAATGTACTTTATGAGAAGCATACAGAATAATTCATCATCACGTCATTATTTTAGTTTAAATTATTAACATAGGCAGCGGTTTAGAGCGTTTGATGTTCTTTTTGTTTAACACACGTCGCATGCATATTTATATATTTATATTTAGAGACCACAAAGTATATATTCCAGTTTGTCCTCCGGTGCTTGTTTTCATCATAATCACCTTCTTGTTATATTTTGTATATTATGGCAGTTTTGGTAGCGCGTTTTGTCAATTAGCCTATTTGTATGCACATTGCTCACTCGACTTTCAGCTTATAATACTAACATAATAAAAGTGAACCTCAGTCCGTTGAGAAATATTGTGTGTTGATTTTATGCCTTTTTATTAAACTACTAACTCTTCTAAAATGATCGCATTTATCATTATCACCAAAAAAGCGGCAAATTTAAAAACAAGTGAAAATATTATAGTCGGTCAAGCCCGACCATCAAATACCCTACACCAATTGATATATTATATTATTCAATTAGTTTTTTTTGGCTTTTAATTTTTTTTTTTCTTTGAAAAATGAAAAATTTTATTTTTCTATAGCTACTTGTATTTTCAAAAATTTCAAAATGATACATGTCAGAAATTTTTTTTTATTTTTTGTTTGTATCTTAAAAAAATAAATTTATATGGGGAGGGGTTCTAAAAATGGTCCAATCCGTTCCATTTTCAAAAGGGTTTATTTTTGGGTCAATGCTTTTCCACGTATCAAATTTCATCGAAATATCTCAAAAAATAATAGGATATCATATAAAGAGGGTTCTCCTTTGGGCCAATACATGTCCTTGTACCAAATTTCATCAAAATATCTCAAAAAATGCGACCTGTAGCTTGCGCATAAAGTTAGATGGACAGACACGAGGACAGACGGACAGACGGACATGGTTAAATCGATTCAGATTTTGATTCTACATCGATCGGTATAGTTGAAGATGGGTGTGGCATTTGCCGTTTAGGAATTACAAACATCCGCACAGACTTAATATACCCTTTTCCACAGGGTGGTGCAGGGTATAATTAACTACACACACCGTTAAATATTATAAAAAGGAATATATCAAAGATATCATCTTATTATGAAGAGTTCACATCAAATTTTTTCTAAAATTGTCCAAATGCAATTAAATTATACATATTAAATGAATTATTTCTAATGTTTAGCAGAGCAATATTATAACAAAAAGAAATTTAACTATAATAAAGGGTAAATTATTCACACTTGTTATAATTTCTTGCACTCAATCGCTTATCAACTAACACAATGTACTATAAAAGTGAGATTGCTTTAATTGATGGTAATTAACGTAACATAAAAAACATCGCCGTTAATGTTTTTTGAAAGGTATATATATATATATATTCTATAGAGGTACACGAAATTTAAAGTAAACGAATCTTTTCAAAACACTCGGCGATAAAAACCTTTTTGCATACAAGTATAAGACGCACGTGATACCAAGATGTTAATTACATTATACCATTTGCGTACGTTTACATTTGATTGCATCTATTGTTAAAAATTATATATAGAATCGTGTATGCATGTCTGTGCCGCGTCAGTCTTATCAGTCCGCACTATTCTTTGAAATCAAGTGGCATAGGGCATAAAATAGACGGGTTTGATCGTTATGTAATTTTTTTTGATACTTATTTAGTCGTCAAAACGTAAGACTTACCTGCTCATGTTTTTTTAAATAACCAAGGCGTGGAAATGACTTATCACAGAATTGACACTGATAGGATCCATCACCACTATTAGCACTATTAGCAGTGGCTGCAGTTGTGGTGGTTGTTTTAATGCTATCACCCGTCAACTTATCAAACTCATTACCGCAACATTCAGAATTTTCAACTTTTCGTATTTTTGACGGTATTTTAATGGAATGTTCACCGTGCCGATGATAACGACCGTGACGTTTTGCTTGGTGGTGTGGTTGGAAAAGGTGTAAAATTCGTTCTTGTTCTTCTATGTTCTTCCCAACATTAGTAGCACCACTATCTTGCTTGATGTCATCACCTTGCGATTTCTTATCACTCGCTTGACATTCAGTGCTACCATCAAGTGAACCATTTAATTTTCGTGTTGGCAGACATGGTGTCTGTATTAAAACATTGTTTTCATTAATATGTGTTGGATGTATTGATGTCAATGGTGATGGCGCAGTGGGATGCTGATAATTATGTTGATGAGACAAAGAATTTGGTGTTAAGGTGCCATCCGACACTGAAGGAGAGTAACTAGACGATGTATGTGTTGAATACATATCTGTAAGGAAGTGTACCGGAAATGAAATTATTAAAGACAACTGTTTTTATTAAAGACAACTGTTTTTAAGTAATGTTTTCAATGTTTTTTTTTTACTGTAATGTGTCAGCAATTAAGTCAAAGAACTGTGTAGGTTTGGAGACATCCTCATTACTGTTATATTGTTACGCGAAATGGTCAGTGATCGTTCTCGGCACAGTCGCCCATAAATGATTTATTAAAATAAAGAACAACAATTATAACATCCAAGTCACAAATGCAATAGTAAGTGTTTCAAATTAAATTAAATTGTTTTTTGTTTTTATTCATTATGTTTTATCAAGTGATAGCATGCTTCTGAACTGTGCATTTTATTTCACATTCGAACTCTGTACATAAGTGTGCTTTTGCATAAATGACCGCACTTGGTGTCTATTACACAATCCAACATTTTATTGTGAAGAGTTATAATTACATAGAGCGCCGTTTTACCAACTAACAAGGGGAAACTTAAACTTTAATTGGACTTAATTGGTGACAGCTATTTAATCATATTATATATTATATTTGCCTTTGTTGCTTTTATTTAAATTTATTTAAATTTTGAATGTTGGAACCTTACAATTACAGATTTGTTGGAAAATGCTTGTAATTCACTGGCTCAAAAGGACGCTTTAAATTTATGCACAATAATTACCTATGCGGCCATATTTCTTATTTATATATGCCAGTTGATAGGTTTTCTAGTACCTTTATACACATACCTAATATTTTTAATGTACCTTCTGGAAGTTTATGTATAATTTGAATTATAGTTCCCAGCTTTGAGAGTGCTATGCTACGTTTAATATAGTAAACGTGTGCTAATATAAATGTGGATTAGCCATAAAGATTAAGACGTGGTTAAGAGAAAGCTTTTCTGATACGTCTGTTCCAATTGACCAGTAAAATTTTTTTATACCCTATGGTCATATCTTAAATGAGTAATACCTCTAAGTAAAATTTCTTTTAATCACTGGTCTAGACATATGAAAGAAGCTCCTTACGTTTCCTTTCATAATAAATATTTCACTTAGTCCATAATATTCTCTAAAGTACCTAGTGCTTCTCTGTAAAATGATATTTTTATTGGTTAAGAAATAAAGAAGGAGCTAATGAAAACTCTTTTACATACAAGATTTTCATATCCCCTATATGAGATAGAAGATATGTTTGTTGGCATAGCGAGCATAACTGCCGCTTGGAGGACAATACCTTTTTGAGATAGGTCGTCCTCTAGTGTATTGTTTGTTATTGTTTTAAAATAACAAGTGTGAGTTTAACCCTTTCTAGCTCTTTGTCCTAATAGACATTAATTTAGCCTCAATTTTCGCATAATTAAAGCAAAAATAAATTGTTCAAGTACATATTGTCTATGGCATAAGTCAAATAGCTAAACAGTATTTAATCGTTTAAAAGCCACGCAAAAGACTTTCTCAACATAGTTATTAGCATTTCCCTACCAATTATCAAACAAATTTTTTGATATTATTTACCCTATCCAATAGAACATATGCTAAAAAGAAGCGGGATCGGATAACATTCACTTCTATATTTGACACAAAAAAGAACTCGACCTCTGATGTAAAATATCACAAATCGTTATATATCTACCACGCCTATAAATTATGTTTAAATGGATAAGTATCAGAGAATTATAACTCTCTCTTACTTATTTTAATTACCAGTGTTACTAAAATTTTTTGCCACCAGAATTTTCTCAATCAAATTTTCAAGTCTCGAACTGGGTCCACGATATAACATTTTTATAGCCATCGTTACAGTTTATAGACTTTGTTAGCAATTTTGCGGGAGCAACATTACAAGTGCTGCTTTTTATTTTTTAAGTAACGATTCTTTTTAGAAATTCTATTAGGCTTTTTCTCATAATATTAAATAGTGTTGTTCTTATTAGAGAATTATTTGATAAGTCTTTTTTACAATGAATATATCGTTTCGATATATTTATGCTTCGTCCTGGGGTATTCCATTTCATCAAATAATTATGAACTCAAATTAAGCCGTGCCTGTCACGAAGTGAAAATTGCACAAATATTTTAATATAATGAACGTTTGAGTTTGAACTCCCTTCAATACATATTTTACTTTGATTAATAGAAAGTTTGAAATTTTTTGTTTGTTTGAAGTATGTTTATGTTACTAATCTTATTCTTAAATGTTTTTTAAAAAGCATATAATCGTAAAGGCACTGCTGTCTAAACGCACACACGCACTACTGAATAATAATTAAGAAGTGTTAATACACGTAAAACGAATAATGGAACGAGCAAAAAACGAGCGTACCAGACAGAGATTTAGCAAAATCCCAAATTGACTACAATAAAATGAAGAGTACTTGTCACTAGTCTAGGTAATTAAACAACACAAAAGCAGGTATAAGTATGTCCTACATACGCGAACGACAAACCAAGACTGTTCTTAGGTTGTATGTTAATGTACCTTAGGAATGTAAACTCACACGGGAATCACAATCGTTTAGGTTACAAAGTGGCCAGTGCGTGGTTAGGGTAACATCATGAATATCATGGAGTAGTAGTAGCAGTAGTACAATAACAAACATATAGAGCGAGGAACGAAATGATAAATGGCGCCCACACATAGTCCCTACAATGTTCGGTCACAGCCCTGCATAAAATACACATGCATGCATTTTTATTAATATTTCTCTCTATCTCTCAGTCTATATATCTCTCTTGCTCTTACTTTTATTCTCAAATGTATAAAAAACAAGTTTGAATTCTTTGTCATTCACCAATAACAACAATGCTATTACAGGGCTACCACATGTTATACCGGCATTGTAAATGAGAGAGTCTAAATAGGTATATTTGCATTTATGTGAGTAAATCTCTCTTTGTTTTCAAGCATCTTGTGCTATCTTTCTATTCAAATAGAAATAAAAGGTGGAGCTTAATCAGACACTAATGCATACGGAGTGTAAGTAAAAACACTAACATGTCTAAATATTTATGCACAAAAGTTTTACTTAAACTTTATTGGAGACTTCTCATCATTTATTCTAAAAACGGAACTATAAATTTTTTTTATCTCTCCATTGAGATGTTTTCCAAAACACTAGAAAAACACCTTTTGCACGAAATGCAACAAGTAGAAAATGTTAAGCTTAAAGAATAGAAGTATGTATATACCACTTGCAGAATGGTTAGAATATAAGATATAACTTTATATTATGAAGGTCGAAAGTTTAGATACAAATATAGAACAAAATTAGAAATCCCTGACGAATTAAGTAGGTGTTGGTCAAATATTTATGCTTTGGATTGAGCAGGAAGAAACCCGTGTACCATTTCAATGCAAGAATTGCAAAGGAAATAATTGACTGAAATTTTTGACCGGTGTGAAGTTGGCCCACAACACTTTAGCCCAAAAAAAGTGAGGTGTGTGTCTTGGCTAATTTTTTATTTACCAACTAATATAAAATTATAAGAGTTTTTACTATCAAAATACGATAAATAATGAATAATAAATGTTAAAAAATTATTCCCATGTCCCTAAATAGGGACCTTCATACGATAATAATCCTTGGAAGCACATCTCCCATACACCGAAAATATTAAAAATTCATAAAAAGTCTTTGGAAAATTTTTACCTCCCTTTTCCTAACACACCTAAGAATATTTTAAAATTATGTCCAAGTCCCTGAGTAGGGACCTTCATGTGCCAATCAGCCTTGGAAGGACATCCCCTATGTACCGAAAGCTTTAAAAATTCATAAACAATCTGTTGGGTATATATACATACATATTTATACATACTTAGCTATTTAAGTATGTTTTTGCTAATCAAAAATTTTCAATAAAAATATTACTTCAAATTCATATTTCAACAACGAAAGAAATCGTTTTGTTAATAAAGAATGATACATGGAAATATGTAAACGGAAGTTGCGAAAAACCAACTACACTAATAAACAAAGTCCTTGAGTGGGAATTGGAAGATTTGTGTGAAGTTGGCCCACAACACTTTAGCCCAAAAAAAGTAAGGTGTGCGTCTGGGCTATTTTTTTTTATTTACCACCTAATATAAAACAAGATAGAAAAGTTCGGTTCGGTTCCGAAGCTTAAACACCCTCCGCCTTATATAACCCTCTAAAAAATAAGTTCCTATTGCATTGAATCGTTGCGTATATATTATTATTAGTATTATTATTATTATTCAGTTCATTTTTAAACAACAAAGAGTGTTTTTTTTCTAATTATAGGCGTTTGCGTTTTTCAATCACGCCCATTTTTGGCACAGTATTGGATAACGGTACCACTTATATTTATACAAAAATTTCAACTTGATAGGCATAGTATTGTGCGATATATAATATTTTAAAGATACAATTCTTTCGAGGTATGTTGAGATTTTTGTTTATTGTGGGCGTGTCTCTTAACCGATTTTGCCCAATTTCAATACGGAACAGCGAAATTGAACTACGATACGTATGCAAAGTTTCAATTTGATATCTCTAAAATTACGACCGTGAGAGTGCCAACAACAGACGGACACATGTCTCAAACGATTTCTCTTTTCATGCTGATCAAAAATATATATGGTTCGTGGGGTCTCCGAGGCTTCCTTCGATGTGTTGTAAACGGATGATCAAAATGAATATACCCTCTTCCCTAAGGTGTAGGGTATAAATATAAGAGTTTTTACTATCAAAATACGATAAATAATGAATAATAAATATTAAAATATTATTCCCATATCCCTAAATAGGGGCCTTCATACGATAATCAGCCTTGGAAAGGCATCCCCTATATACCGAAAACTTTAAAAATTCATAAAAAAATCTTTGGAAAATTTTCACCTCCTGAATTTTTCATATATGTTTCATAATCTTTATATTACAATTGTAACTTAAACTACCTCCAGAAAGTAATTTCACATCTCTAAAAAGTGGATGTTTGTGTTGGCACAGTATTATGTTCTTAATTTGTGTACAATAAGACATATGCATTTGATCGGTACCATAGTATAATGTCCTTTCATCATTTATAAGAATGTAATCATGTATTGGTTGTATGCTGACAAAGTAAGATCCATGTGGTTTGGGGTACGGATATACTGCAATTGCATTGAAAATAAATAAAAATAGCTTTTTTTTGTAAAAAAAGAAGTAAAAAAATGGTTTTTCTTTCGTTTCTAATCATTTTTTTGCCAAAATTTTTATTTTATGTCCTTTTTTCGTCCTGTGATGTTAGCCCAAAAAGTGTGAAGATAGCCCACAATATCCAAGACACATACCGTATCAGAGACATTCAAACTGTGGGCTATTTTTCTGGGCTAACTTCACGCTAGAAATTAAACAATCAATTGTACAAGAGAATGTTTTTACACTTAGTAAGTGTCAGTACTAATTAAATCTTAGTTAGACAATTAATATACATATTTATATAAGGCTCACACTATAGGATGTGTGTGTGTGTGAAATGCTCGTTCGCTAAGCGAGTATTTTCATTGGTTAGAATTGACGTCAATTTCAGGGGCGGAGACGCGCATGCTCGTTGTAATTTATACATATATAACTCATACCAATCAATTCTATCATATTGTTATTTTTATTATAAATTAGTTCTTTAGTATTAACCCTTTCCAAATTGCATTACACGAGCTGTTTATTTTATAAATTTTTTTATCAATATGTATCTCAATCCTTTCCTTTCCTATGTTTATAATGATTAATACAGATTTAATATTGAAACTAAACAAATAATATTAAAAACATCACTATCAATTATTGTACAAACTCCTTTGGAATATATAAAATTGCGGTAAAATATTATAAACCTAAGCAAATCACTACAGTCTATGATAAAAAAAAGCTGAACTGAAAATAAATGTACCTCAGTATCAAAACCTCAATATGTATATGAATTGCACGTAATTTATGTAATTTTATGTAGGTGAGGTCTGATAATTGACAATCATATAATTTGGAAAAACCTTTATTTGGTGCAGAATTCGCCGGTCAGGTAAAATGCTATATATATTTATAATATCGGCATTAAAGAGAAACGGATTCATTTTATTTTTAGAGCATCAATTTTTGTACAGTCCCCACAAATTTCTGCATTAAAAATTTGAGTATTGTGGCTTCAATTAAGGTAGTCAGGTAAGACAATGCCGC
The DNA here is from genome assembly GCA_963971445.1 of Ornithomya chloropus. Lineage (NCBI taxonomy): Eukaryota > Metazoa > Arthropoda > Insecta > Diptera > Hippoboscidae > Ornithomya > Ornithomya chloropus. Next base: position 24,434,974 of record OZ020530.1, on the reverse strand, counting down.
CACATCATTACCAGGCATAACTTCTATTTGAATGGGTATTCAAAACTTGGCTTAAGTCAAATACAACTTTTTTAATTGTTTTACTTGCAACTTTTTTACAGCAGAATATATAAGTGATGTTGTTAACCCTTGTTTAGGCAATTATGTAACCTTTTTTATTGAAACTCTATGATTGTATTTTACATCATATTTCCTCTTTAATATTGTAATATTGACATTAATTTATTATTTCTGCGGGCAACATAAAAAATAGGTGACCTTTTTTCAAAATAGCTGTCTTTGATTTTCACAATTAGCGTCACAACAGTAAGAATAATTAAATGACAGACAGTGGTATAATGCAAATCTGTTAAAAGTTTTTTTTTTATAATCAGTGAAGTCCATCAAAGTGACAGGTCAGTAATGGTCAGTTATGTCAGATTGGCAGACCGAGGTAGCAGTCATTGTACATTTCACACCAAGTTATAGTGAAGTGGAACGAGAGTAAAAACCCACTTAAAATTTTACAAAAGGAAATAAATTGTCAACATCTTTCAGAGATTCATCAAATATTCATTTATAGAAGCTTTACTTTTACAAATTAGCCAAAGGAAGCTTTTTGTTTTAAACTGACAAACAAATAGACATTGACATGGATATGAGCTTTAAATTTTATAAAAGTTGACCTTTCTTTTTGGTAACCATCGCTTCGAGGTCGACAGTCTACTTATTTTGTCAATATACTTATAACTTCTACAGAGCCTTCAAGAGTAAATAAAGCATATATATGAATTCCTTGTAAAATCTTTTAACTCTAAGATTATATAACTAAATAGTCTATTCAGGTGTGTTTTCTCTCTGCGTCTCATTTTACCGATCGCAAAAATGGAACATATGCGGTTTTAATAATTTTTCTTTTTATGGGGACAAATGAGAGGCCTTTTAAAAATGACTGCGAAAACCGCACCCACAAACTTTATTATAACCCACTAATATCTTAGATTTGTTCAGAGCCAAATTTAAATCTTTATCATATGAAATATATAATCATTGGGTAGAATAAAAGTTTGCTTAACTGCTGACAATGTCATTTCATTCAGACTACAATATTATACTTATGTGGTACATATACGATATACGATGCGTAGGTAGTAAGGTGAAAAAAGTTTATGGTAGACAGTTTTTATTAGCTAAAATGCAGGAATACCTTTGTATACACCATTTGTACACTGTATATGTTGTGATGGAATTGTTGTTCGTTTATACAGTAATATGGGCACCCAGGTTGTGTGATGATACAATCAAGTTTTTATTGCACATCAAAAATTATCTGACTGACAGGTGTATAAAAAAAAAAAACATGTCTAGTATGGTCGCTTGAGAAGAGAACTTTACTGCCCATACTGCAACAAAAACTGACAGAGGAGCAAATTTTTAAAGATTTCTGTATTATTAATAGAGATTGAAAAATAGGAAGTTGAAAATTTCCAGCGATACTTTTTGGATACCTTTAGTTGATTAGTGTGAGGTATTCAAGATTTTGCTTAAGTCAAATTGAGCTTTTTTACTTCTTTTCTTCTTATTTACTTGGACTTTTGATATTAAATTTTTGAGGTTTATTTATTTGAAAATGTCATGGTTTTTAAAGTAAACAAAGAAAACACAAATTCGATTATTGGTCGAAGGAGGGGGAAGCCAAAATTTGAAAGTAGCAGTAGAATCATAATATATAACTAGTCAGTAGGTTTAGTTTACTATAAAGCATTCTCTCTCTCGTAGCACGTGCTCATTGAAGTTAAACCATGAAAAAGTGTATTTTTGTACGAGTTAAAGAAAAACACCTGCTTTCCATATCCACATATATAAAGTTTGTGGTGGCTTAAAATATGAAAAGACCACAACAAACACTAATCAATCCATAATTGTGCAAATCCCAATGTTAATAGTAAAATGCGATCAAATAAGAATTAACTTGATTTCTTTCACAATCTCATTAGTAATATGGAAAATATTTGCTGTACTACCATTAGATTGTAACGTTGTTGCTTAACTCACATTGAATTGCACGGGAAAAATTCTTAAAAAATCCAATAAAAACTGAATCTTTTTTAGTTTTCATTTAATTGTGGGTGTGTCCTTCGATCGATACTAAATTTGGCTTAGGCCAAATCTTAAAATGTATATGTGGTCTACAAGGGTGGGCGTGGCAGGTACATGATGACGACCTCTAGTAGAGTATGTATTACGTATAAGCTTGCAATTCGAGTTTTACGCTGAGTATGATGTTTTGTAAATTGTGGTCGTGTTTGTTATTTAACTACGTTCATTTTTAGCGCAGTGACGGAGAGGATAACTATAAATATGAATGCAATTTTATGCCCATAGGTCAATTTTGTGGCAGATGTACAGATTTTTGTCTTTTGTGGGTGCGTCTGTTATCCGAGCACGCTCATTTTTGGCACATCATAATTGCAATTCAGTAGAACAATTTGTATGGCACGTTAATAGATGTTTGTCGATTGTGTGTCTTGACCGATTTTGCCTACTTTAAATAGTGATCTGTACCTTTAGCTGTGCGGAGAAAACGTCAGCTCAATATCGTGAGAATGCTAACAACAGATACCGACATAACATATCTAGATCAACTCAGTTATAAAAATGGTAAAGATATGTAATAATATTTTATATAGCATAATGTATACAAATTTTATTAGAAAATGCTTTTTGGTTTTTTAAAGAGTCAAATAATCAATCGCCATAGTAAAATAGGTTCCTTTTCGGGCCTTTAGGGGTTACAAAAAAACACAAATTCAATAAATACTTTACCATAAATGGTACAAGGTATTCAAATTAAGAATGTTCAGTCTGATGTTTTGAATAATGGGCAACGGGACAGCAATTATTTATTGTTGATCCCATCCGGTTTATTTTCAAGCGTTATTTCTTCTTCATATACTCACGCGCATAAACATTCATTCATTTATTAACTCTTTTAACGTCGTCTGGTATGTCATGTCTTACATGTGTAAATTCGTAAAAATAACCCAACTATGCAAAATGCTCATAGTGCTTTAAGATCTTTTACTTGGAACATACACATAGTAGACATGACAGTTACTTAAAACATTCCAACCATTATACAAATAGACTTGAATTAGAAGTGGAAGGTATAGACACGCCACCACTGCATTTGTACTATTTATCTTTTAAGACAAATGCGTAATTAATTGCTTTCACAAAAAGGAAATTCATATGTACTCGTAACTTCTTCTGTGTCATTCGTTGGACGACATGTACATACTTACATACATACTACATACTAGTCAGCAATCTGTACGTATTATTTATGCGTATCTTTATATATATGAGATGGTAGACCGGAAGAGTTCTCATGCAAAACTTTTCGAATACACGCACTTACTATAACAGAATATACACGTAAATAATACAAGATTTCAAGAGGCCAGTTATCCTGTTATGCTGGTATTATATGGTACTTGTTTTATTCCTTAAGAAGTTATCAGGAGGAGTATTTTTAAAACTTTTTTCCTTACACACTGAACAATTTATTTACCGAAAACCGTATTAATAAATAAATCATGATACTCACTGCATAGAGTGTATTTCTGCTCCGTAGCATATTAATTATCACGGACTCTTGTGAAAACGTTCCGATTTCTTATGTAAACAGATTTCATTTTATAGCTGATTATTTAGCTTACATATTGTATAATGTATCGGAGATTGTGAGATTTCACTCAAACTTAGTACGCTTTAAAGTCGAATTTGAACTAAGAGGTCACTGCCTACATTGGTCGAAATGCATTCAATAACAATGGATATTCTTATTAGATATTTTCCTAAAAAAATTATTTAAATGAACGATATTTGGATGAGGTTAGAGCTTAAATATCCAGCATCGATGAAGCAAAGCTTCCCGAGGGCATATATATATCTTGTTCAATGTATCTTGTGCATTTAAAAGTAATATGGAAAATTTATTTAATAAATTGCTCTCTTTCAGTTTTTATTGCTTTGTGAGCTTAACTGCATCAAACTAGCGTTTGTTCAAAATATCTGTCTCTGTGTTGGTTAATAGCCCAATAATCACTCAAACCTCCGCGCGACAAAAAAATTCCATGTTGAAGTAAATGAAATCGGACAACAATTTCCATACTTTATATGGTAGTTTCTTTACTTGTTGTTGACCCTTTTCCATTCAAAGAAGGCCAAATTTGTCGCCGAAAGCTTGGAATTAATTTATAAAAGATATTATTGTACATAGATAACTTCAAGCAGGCATAGGAAATATTTAATTTCACTTTTCCTTCTACTTGGCACTTCTTTTTACCCCTTTATCATTTTGCTGCTGAATAGCTGAATAGCTGAATGGCTGACTTATTTTTGTTGTTTTGTAGTTTGTGGATTTTTGAACAGTTTATACTCAGTGTCCTAGGCTACTATGTATGTAGCAGCCAAAGCGAAACGACTCCCTTGACTCAGGTGTAGAGTACCCAAGGGTGTCGTGACCGCTTTTTATATAATACTCAATACAGTAATTTTAATGGTTATACGCTCATTTTTGGCATTGCTTTTATTTCTTTTCACTTATAAGTTGATTTTCGTGTTGAAAGAGGAAAAAGGCTCTGTGTTCCCTTACATTGCATACAAAAATGAAACCAGTATTTTAATACACACCACCGTAAGCTTGTAGGGGCGTATTCACTTGTAATAAGATAATATATTGATGACTTTAGCTGTTCCTTCCACGTTACAATTATAACTTTAAACGTCTATATTTTTTAACTGCTACAAAAATTGAGTTTTTGATTTGAAATATGTTACATATTATGTCCCATCCCATCCACCAATGTGCTAATAATGGCTGCTATAGAATAACAGACAAGCCGCCAATTTACAAAATATCATATTCAGTGCAAAACTTGACTTGACAGCTGATACGTACGTAGTCGTAATATTTAATAACAAATGAAATGTAATGTGTAAATGCAAGCATACAAATAGTGGTTATTTTCATATCATTGAACTTACCCGAATAGTAACTTTCCATGCTGGACAGATCCTCAAAGTCTTCATTTTCCGTACTATCGAATTTATTATTATGCTTAACAAAGGATCGTGCATTGGAAGAAAGTGCTCCATTTGAAGGATTGTGATTTATTTCTTTTGTAATGACCACAGGACCCCCTATAAGATAGGTATTAAATATATATCAGTGTTTTATGTCTTTCTTTAACTACTATGTATATGTTTTTATTTATTTATTTATACCAAGTGCCAACTTTGGAGCACAATTTTTTTGAGTATCAGAAAAAAAATTTCGATTGTGGGCATGACAATGGATTTTGCCACTCTAAATGGAAACCTACGTATAGAAATTACAAATAACAATCAAAAATTTCAGCTCGATATCTCAATTTTTGCGACCGCGTTAGTGCCAACAAAAGACGGACATAAAGAAGAGCATGTCCATATCAACTCAAATACTCGTATTCATCATTATCAATAGTCGTCCATGAAGCCCCCTTCCGGCGATTGTAAATAAAATGACGTACTTGTTGTAGTATATCCCATACTATAATATGGAAGGCAATATAACATAACACAAATGTAGGGATACATAGATCTCTCTGCAACCCAAAGAAGAAAGCGTAATAATGCATACTGTTGGATGCATTCGACGTTGCAATACGTCCCAGGTGTAAGAAATTTTGATTAGGGGATCCCACGAGTGCCATAATTCTCCCAATAATAGTGGTAGCTATGGAGAGTAGTATAGTTAGTTATTTACGGCGGCAAAGGAAAGATGGTCACAAAACGACATGACAAACAAATGGACAGATATGTGTCCTTATGTATAGGTGAATACACTTTTATAGAGCACACATTCTGCAGAACAATCTGCGCAAGATTTGAGAGAAAGCCAATAAGAGAAAATAAAGCAATGCCCTATTCTGACGTGCCGGCATGTAGATGCTTAAGAGCAAAATATTGAATTAAATTAAGAGACGACACTCCATATAATTTTTTATTTGGTTCATTGTTGCACACATGCTAGTGTTATTATCTTCGACTTACTATTGTATATTTTGCTATTTAGTTCTTGTTGCTCCTAAAGTGCGTTATATGTTATCCTTATAAAAACTACGCGTACATCTAAAGCGTAATAGTGGAATGCAATTTTGTACGCACAAATTTCTACATATACATTTAACGAAAACCTACATATAACGAAAACGAAAAAGAATTCACTATTGCGTAAAATACTTTGTAGTTGAAGACTTCTACTGATTAAGGTATACATTAGTAATACACAATTTTAAGATTAGTGATATATGTAAATACATATACATATGCTTGCAAAACTGCAGGACAAATTACTCCAAGTAACCACCCGTACCAATCTTAATTAAAGCACTTATTTTTAATACCATGGGGAATTGTTCGCTGTCAATATAAATCCAGCAGTAGAAGTTGGCAGCAGTCAGTCAACGAACCGCTTGGTCGAGAATTATGTACATATAAAGTCAATTCGTTTATGAGAGTCTTCCAAAGATTAACAACACGTCAAATATTTTTCTCATGCGTACAGAGGTACATACTTATATGTGTATATATATGTATACGCCGCTGAAAAAAGCGCTTTCGTTACCAATATTAGAACATTTTCTATACTTGTTATAGGTAAACTAGAAAACTTGTCATCACATGCAAAAACGTGTTGATGTCTGCTATCCTACGTTTTCAATTATTCTCGCGTACGGTTCATTCGCGCTGTGTACATCAAGTAAAACATCTTTATTTGGCTTAGTAAAAAACTTGCGAACTCTGCTACATTTATACGTAAACTGTGGACTGGGCATGTGCACAATTGTGCCCTTTGTGCCGATTTTGTCCATTTTTAGTTCAAGGGTTAATTACACGTACCAAACTTGAATTTTTCAGCTTTAGAGTGGTTTCTGTGGAAGACTTATATATCATCTATATCAACATCTATCTTTTTGTTGCCGTGGGAGCACCAATAACTGACAGGCAGAGGAACAGAAGGACATGATATAATATATCCATTCAGATTTTGGAAGCATTCAAGAATATATACAAGTATACTTTGTGCAGCCTCTGACGAGTGTTTTTGCATGTTGTGAACGAAATAATAAACTTTGTAAGCCCCCGTCTTTGATGAAAGGTATAAAAAATGTTGCTACACGTAGAGCAAGACTGTTGCACTAATAGGCTGCACACAAGTGTACATATGCATACAAATTCACCAGTAATCGACTGCCAGTTTTACATAACACAAAGTCTAATTACGCGGACAGGGCTCCGAACGCTGTGAGTGTAAATCGGTCAAAAAAAAACTCATTTAGTTTCAATACTGATGGTTTGGTTAAATGCAAGTCCAATGCAAATATTACTTACTTTTTCCATCCTTGCCAATGAATTGGATCGTTTTTAGTGCACTCATCCATTAAAAGCGCGAATTATATACATAATATTCACACGCATACACACATATAGAAAACATATATCTTTGAAGCATAGATAGCCAGCCATACGCACTTACGTATATGGTTGTTTGCATATTTACAGATATCTTTGATAAACTATTTGGTCTAGTTTAGAGAGCGTTATGGTGGGCATCTGAATGAACTGTCTAACTAGATTTTCCACCTTGTATGTGTTACACGCCTCACATATCCTGATTGACCTGGGAATAGTTTATCGAAAAAATTTGAATTTGCTGCGAACACGAGCACAACACAAAACCGTCATGTACATATACGACGATATATTGTAGTTTATGGAGATGGGATGAGATATGATGGGATGCATATTACAAAAAGTGGAATGGTCGTGACGATGGTGTGGGATACCGATGACGAGTATAACAGCATGGAGTAGCATATACATACATGTACATTCTTTCCCATATGTTCAGCTCATATATACGTGTTTCAGGAATTTGTATGCAAAAGTCTGCTAATTCTTCTACTTGACTACATTAAATGCATGACTGTTAGGTATCTCTTTTTACGAGTCAGTCCATCATTAAGGATTTTAAAATTACGCGAAATATAAATGAGGATGCCGCCAGCACATGTAGGGAGCAATAGCTGTTTTTGATTCTGACAATGATTATTTCATGTACAGCATACTCGTACTTTATTTCTTTTTCAATATTTACCAATGTTGTGTTACTATACATTTTCCATATATATGAAGGAACAGTACTAAGTTAATTTAGGTTCTTTTCTTTACGTTGGATGTAAAAAAAGATTTGAATATAATGTAATGATGGAGCAAATTGCTATAAATAACAATAATTAGGAGCATTAATTTTATTCGTTGAAGCGCACGAGTAGGTGACGCCAATATGAAATTTAGAGGCCGCAGTAAATAATACTCGCAAAATTTGGGAGTAATTTATATGGACTCCCTATTGTAATACATTTCACGAATGTGTTATTCTCGTAACTTGATGACTTGTGGGTCTAAACGGAAAGTGCATCTGTAGATATTGTAAGAAAATAAAAGGCACAGAGTTGATTAAAGTTAATTCCCCAACTAGAACGGACTCACTTTCCCCACGGAGTTTTTCTAAAGTTATTTTGTCTACAACAACTACTGTTGCCATATTACTTCAATAAGCAAACTACTATTATGCATATAAACCCATAAACACACCCCAATCGAGAGACAAATAAACCGTAACATTCGTTTAAGCTTCACCAGTCGAATGTATTCGTTTCTGCTGTTTTATACAAATCCGTTGAGACTGTGAGCGGTGCGCCCTTAATTCGATTGGTTGCTCTATGTCTCTCTCCCCAGTAACACTATCCCTTGGGAGTTTTCTAAATGTTTTTTGTTCTTGTTTTGTGAATTGTGATGGGCTATACATGTAAATATATAAATATATAAATATAATATGTACGTTTTGTGTATCGCAAAAGGAATAACAACAACAACAACAACAACAATAATAATAATAATAATAAATTTACTATAAAATCTAGCATACATATGCATGTGTGCATATGTGTCTGTATATATACGAGTATGTATAGTTGTTCAATGAACTATTGAATATTCTAGAAACACATTAACGAAACCTACTCCCTAGACTCCTTAACATTGAACGCATGCATGCATGGAAATGTTAATTTAACTTTTTTATGGTTCCCCAACATACACGCATACACGCACATTTATTTACAACTCGGATATATTTATACATACGAGTACATACGGACACATAATTTGTGTGTGTGAGGCCGTGTATACCCATACTGATGTTATTACCAAACGTCAAAAAGGTGTCACATATAAATATATATGATAAACTTTGCTTTTGTCTTACATACGTTTCCCAAAGGATTCATAATGGAAAAATGAGCAACTTCAATGGCATGAACTGGAGAGACCGTACTCGAACACATATGTACACACTATACACACTCAAGGAACATAGTCGGTGCGTAGTGTTGTGGAATGTAGTCTAAAATATTTTTGTAATGCTAACAAATTGTTATACTTACTCTACCAACACTTAAATACTATAATGTACATAAAAGTGCATGTGCCTACAAACACAAACATGTATAGGCAGTAATAATTATTATGAACATACTGACTTTTGCGGGAATGTGCGGTGCATGATTTCCTTAAGCAGGTCACACTCTTCTTTGCAGACTATCATACTAACATCACGTTAATATTATTTGCATGTACTTTGGGTTCGCTTCTGTTTTCCTTCATTGTTGTCTTACATACAAATGATTGTATAAATTGTTCAAAATATACGCAACAAGTAAAAAAGCTATATTTGACTTAAGCCAAATCTTGGATACCCTCCACACATAAACGTACCCAATGGACGTAGCAGACTCGTGCAACGACTATTAACCTCAATCATTTTACTTCAATTGCCGAAATGTGCACCAAAGAAGTTTTTTGTGGGCGCGCCTGCTATCTAAGCCTACTTTTTGTATATAAATCGTTGGGTTGCTTACTAAATTTCAACTTTGTATTTGAATTTTGAGAGAGTACCAAGAAATTTTTAATGAAAATGCCTTCCGTTTTTGTTGTTATTATGAGATCTTTTAGGGGAACCAACCTTGGGTCTTAAGATGACCAACAAAACGCATATACACTACCATACACATTATGCACATATACGTATATAACCTTAGTGTATTTAATAAAAGCTTACTTTTCACACGCATACAAACTATCGCATTTAATGTTCTTATTAAAGTCACAACGAATGGTACGCACAATGTCCACACCGTGGAACAATAATTTAAACAAAAGTTAGGTAAATTGCAATTTGATAAAGAAAAAATAATTATCGATTCGAATCGAGAATCTATAAGCATCCACACAGTATCTACCATTCAACATAAACATTCTTTAGATACTTTATTCCGGTTTGAAACTTGAGGTAAAATGCAGCACGAACTTAAATATTGTTGACATTAAAAGAGAGCGCACGCACAAGTTGCGTAGACATGTGGAGGGTAAACAAAATTTGTACTAAGCCCAATGTAGTACGTTACTTATTTTAATTTTAAAATGAATTTTCGCCCAACACAAACGCAACGAATTACTACCATTCAAAGTATTAACTTAAACCATCTGTGAGCATTGAATGTAAACATACAAGTATGTATGCACTTAAAATAGCATACACACTAGCGTATATACCTACCCTACACCTACCCTTATATATAATGCTGGACCCCCAAACTTATCACACAATGTTCCATCTCCCAACAGAACATTGTACAGCACCCCAGAGAGATAAGGAAGCAAAAAGAGAACGAAAAGTAGTGAGTAGCGCAAGGAAGCAAGGCTATACAAAAATATATTATCAAAAATACAAGTAAACAAATTTATATATATCCTATATACATATAAGTTAGTTTGTTTACGTTGCGTTAAAATACGGTGTTGGACAATGCGGTAGGAAAGCAGTCACTGCTATATCCTAGACAAGCAAAGTACGTTTCGCAGGGAGAAGACACATACCCTTTGTGATTATGACTTTCGGTATTTCGGTAAAATAATCATTTCTCCACACAAAAGAGAAAAAACCCACTGCACAATCCACCCACTCTTGAGCCCATGAGTGCCGAAAACTCTAAATTTTATTTTACAACATAGTAGCCGAGTGTGTTTAAGTATGTGATTGTCGGTCCTGTTGTTGTTGTGTTGTTTTTGTTAATATTATTGTTGAACTTTACGCTTGCACATACTATAGTGGAAATGATTATTGGGACATTGTTGTAGCTTGGATCACGTGGATTTCCCCGGGGATTTAATGTATATGAAAATTCTACACAAACGCAACACTTCTAATATGCAATAGTAGTAGTTGTGGTAGTAATGAAATGTGGTAGTACTTTGCAAAGAAGTGCATTTGTGTTATAATAATAGAAACGTATGATAGCGTCTTTTACTCATATCATTCCCTCTTTCGACCCATATATTATACGAAATCAGAACTTGTTATATATACTCGTATGTTATTGCTGTTATCGAAGAAATATTGTGCCGTTAAAGGAACTTGTTGGCCCGGTTCTTCGAGTCGTCGGTTTCTAGGTTCTATGAGGGGTAGTTTTGATACTTTAATTTCTTTTACAAAGAGACCAAAATCTCATTAATAAAATTTAAAAAGTTTTTAAACGCCAAAACCATGTCTGTCTGTCCATTTCTGCTCTGTTCAGGTTTTGGTAAATAACATTGAAATATCGATCTTCAATTCGGCAAAACTATTAATAGTTCTTGCATGTAAATCGGTATTTGCAAACCCAGAGGCGGTTTGACACCACATCCATAAGCATTAAAAAGGAGTCTACGTACAGATAATACATTGAAATATTTGTACAAAAGTTCATATCAACATCTCTAAGTTTAAAACTTGAGCAATCCAATATCACAACACAACACAAAAGTTGTCGGGTTAGAAGAGAAAAGATCAAGATCAAGGTCAAGATCAAGATTTCCCTCTTTTCACCCAAATAATTTTATATATGAAGCACAACCTCACCCGAAATCCAACTTTTTTCCATCATTTTTCCTCAAACTGTGTGTGTACACTACAAATAACTTAGATAACCATTGACTGCAAAAAATTTACATTTCTTAGTATTTATGACACTGTTGAGAGTTATTAGACGGTCTGCTTAATGCTCTGGAGAATGTGCTCAACTCTTATATGTTTGTGTTTTGTATATTTGTTACGTGTAATACATATAACAACACAAACAACAAGACACGCAATAAGAATAATGAATTTGAAAACCCATACTCAATTCAATATCAAAATGTATGAACAAGTGAATATTTTGTTACAATACAAAACCTTTACCATTATTATCCAAATCCTTATGAACACATTGCTTAGTTTTGACAAAGCCTGCCCGTTTTTTCTCATATTCACGCGTTGACTCAGTTTTGTTCTCTTCATCTTCACAGCTCTCAGTATCGCTTAACAATTGCTCTTTAGAATCCAATACTGTCACATGATCTTCGCACTGCTTAATGCATTCATCCACTAAAGGGGATAAAAAGGACGAAAATATAAAAACAACAACAATAACAATAATATTAATAATAATAATCCGTATGGGGTTAATATTATTTATAATCATAAATATATATAATAATTAGTTATTTATTTGTTATAATAATTCTAGCTACAAGATATACAATTAGTACTTAATACTATATCTTAGGCTAATTAGAGGTAATAAAACAAAAAAGCCGAAAATAAAATAAAAGAAAAACAAAACATACAAAAAAGAACAAAAAAAATTATATATATATATAAAGAGCAGTCCGGCACCAATTTAGAATTGAACGTTTAATGTTAAACATATGTAATAATAATAACACGACCGCAAAGTCTTGTGACTAATTTCGAAGTGCATTTAATGTTATACTGCTGGTTACCACAGTGTAAAAGAATTTCTTTCCAAAAATATTTTGTGGGTGTTTTAAATGTAAAAGTGTGATATTTTACAATAATGGAAATGAGAAAAATACCAGGACGAATAGGAAGAAAGTGTGTACCTGTGAAATATATGAATATGTGAACGGGTATATATGTGCCATAAATCTAAAAAGCTGCCGTAACAATTGCAAACTCATACATATTGCCACCGTTATAATGGCCACATAAAAATTAGTTATGCAATCGAATTTTAATATTTATCTGCCCCTCGGCATCACAAAGACAGTCTTATACACATGCAAATTTTTATGCACATTTTTTTAGTAAAGTCACACCCCTACACATGTATTCTGTACTGTGTAAATGCGCTCATACATTCAATTAAACACTCCCGTCCACTTGAACAAATAACAAGTAAGCAACTTATAACTTTGGCTGACACCGCCTTTAGGATATTAGAATATGATTATGCCTGATTATCTTAATGGCTTATAAAATAACTTTTCAACGAAATTCTCAACCATTGCCCCTATTAAAAAAGCAATATATATCTAGCCATAGCTCAACTTTTGCGGCTGATAAATAGATTTGGGTTGATTGTGGGCATGCTTCTTCACCCATTTTAAGTAACTAATCAAAACTAAAAGTGTTTGTACCAAAATTTTAACTCAATGTCTTAATATTTCCGATCGTGAGAGTGCCAACAACACGGACATACACATCTAGATCAACTTAGTTTTTGATGCTGACTAAGATTAGTTTATATGTAACAGAAAATTGCAGTCATTATCATATAAAATTCACTACGTGTGAAAATGTGGTTATGTTAAAATATGGGGAGGGGCATAATAGAGATTGACGAATATATTAAAGCGGTTTGCATAATAGAAGTTTAAAAGAACCTCGCTAATGTTTAATTATGTGGGCGGGAGTATAACATGGTGGCAGCATAAAACACCCAACAAAGAAATTTTACTAATACTAGGGCTAGCTGCGGTGCCATTTTTAAGTGTATTCGATTCTGCTGTGTTGTAGCAAGGTGAAGCTCACTTTATGCAGATTACTCTTAAGCACTCCCCAAGCGATCATACAGGTATAAATTCTATTTACACATACTCGCTCATATATATCTGCTTATGCATATGCGCGCAATACCGTGTACATTAACAAGAACAGGTATTTTATTATTTTTACCAATAGCTCAACAGAAAAGTGCCAAAGACGTTTATATTACTTGCTTGCAAGCAGAGCAAAAAAACAGAAACAAAAACAAAGCAACACAAATACAAAAAAGGCGCACACTTCTTTACCCATACGTACATATGTACAAATTTATATGCATGTTATACATTAATTAAATACTTGTGCATATAAAGTTATCGCCAGTACCAGCCATAAGCGAACCTCATGCAAACCCATATTTATACATTAGCATCTTCGCTCCCGAGTGACGTTGCTCAATCATATTTTTATGTGTACGCACGTATGCATCTGCACGCAGAATATAACATTAAGAGCTACCTAACGTGTATCGTGTTCTTGTAATGGGTCAATCAATTACGGTTTGGTTGGCCCACTACTATATAATGTAGATCGGTTGTTACACACCAATCAACTCTTAAGCATCCCATATTTCATTGAAAATTACTCAGAATTATGTCAAGAAATGACGAAAATAAGTCCACTTATGAGTACAGTATTTACGCATACATGCCCGTGAATGTATTGCATTTCATTCATAGTTTGTAGCACTTTAGTATGTATGCAGAGAGTGAGAGAGAGAAAGAGAGAGCGCCCCCATATGCATCCAAGCGATTTTCATTTTCGTTTAAAGCTCCCCAGAGTGCATTTCACACTCTTTTACTAACAAAGCGAAAGCATTTCCGCTAAACCCACTATATAACAAACAACACGCAACATCGAGACGAGTTACAAATTCTTTACCGAATAGAGAGCTTATTAGTTAGTATTGAGTTGAGCTCTATGGTTGACTCTCGCTTGCCGGTGTTTTCTTTTTAATATAGTTTATATATTTGGTTATTTTTTCAACTGAATATATAAAGGAATTAAAAGCAATATACGTGCAAACACATTTGCGCTTACATAAAGAATACACCATAAAGGAAATGTATGTAAGTATAATATGTAGTAAACACCCTCATTCATTTTTGTATATTTTATATGCACAATATATACCATACGGAGAAGCAAGGTAATAAAAGCAAAGTGTGACTATATTCTGATTTAAATTTAACACATAAACACATTCTTATTCAGGCATACACGCACATTGTGCAACACGCAATACTCTTTACGAGTGTAGCAAGTGCCTCCCAAATGGCCACTAAGAGTCAACGCATACGTACATGTATTTTAATGGGTTGCCTTCCATCCTTTTTTTTTTTTTGTAGCCCTTCTGTCAGAGTGTGTAGCTTTTTACTATTGTGTTTCATGCAAGTATAACGCTTGCCTTCCTGCTCAACATTCTTGAACAATTCAAAAACTTGAAGATGGAGATACGAGTGAAAAATAAAAAATTAACATCTCAATGGTGTTATTTCTTGCAGGACCAAAGTGCCATAAATTTCCAACACCACTCATCTTTCATACTGTACTACTTTGGACATATACTCAATTTCGAGTATAAACAATAATATGCTCTGAACCAGTCGAACTTTAGTAAAACGTGAATAGTGAATAGTAAACTTGGTAAGAATTAGGGAGAAAATGAAATTTGACTTAAGCCAAACAACTTTTTTTATTCCGGACAGACTTTTATTCTAGTTAAAAATTAACGCCAGAGTTCTAAATTATTTAATGATCTAATTATGAGATCTACTTAGTTCTACTTTACGTTCGAGGTTTCAACTAAATTGCGATAAGATTTTGATTGATTTTGACCGTCGACTTCTCTTGAGTCATTGCCCTAACTTTAATTTGATGTTGTGGCAGCAATCATGTTGTGGATCAATTTTACTGCAAAACTGAAAATCATATTTCTCAACTAATTTTTATAATTCTAAGCGTAACAGGAGTTTTCCTATTTTTAAATAATAAGTGACTGGTACACAAATTTCAGATAATGATGCAAAAACCACGTATAAGGCAGTTTGACATTATGAGCTGCGGTAAACTAATTTTTTGAAAAGCCTATATACTCTGTGGGGTCTCTAAGCTCTCCTTCAGGATTTTGTAATTGAAATGACAAACTAATTAAACCAATTTTTTGTTTAAACTATAACCAACTTTATTAAATGTGTGAAATATTATTATTGTATTATTACTCTACTTCAAATATGTATACAGTACTACATAGATCGAATAAATGCTTGTTTTTTTATCTCTTATGCAAAAGGCTGGAGCTCTGCAGAGAATATCTCTTGGGATTGGTTGCTATTCCCCTGAGAAATAAAGAACGATGAATGTGCACAAACTACAGTAATGTGTCCTGGCGAATGGTTGCACAAGTTGCACAAAACCAAATGGGAGGTTCTCTATGCCACATCATTTGCTGTCACAGTATCAAAAACAACTGGTAATGTATACCTTTGTGATTTCAAGAGCTGTTGTGGTTGTTGCAGTTGCTACTGTTGCTGTTATTCATATATTGCGAAGATTTTGGGGGAAGAGTTTTAAGAAACATAGGCAAACACACACATACGATGTAGTAGGTGATAAGACAAAAAGATATTGTATATGTGCCAAATATGCATTGCTGTGTCATAATTCTCTTGGTGTTTAGATTGGCATTGCCAGACTTATTCAAATGTTTTAGCACTAGCCCTGCGGAGGTTTGTATATATGTGCATGAGAAGTTATCGCGTATAACATAAGTCACAGCCGTGCAAAATGGACATTTTCGCACACTTATATATACATAAAGCACTAATTGCTGCAGTCCGTAAGTAATTTCAAAATGAACATTGTGTACTTACTTTTAAGAAATGTCCTAGGTTTCGCCTGTTTGCGACGCGACATGGTATCCTAAAAGATCCGAGAAAGAATCTAAATCTGGCACGTTTTCGAAAAGATAAGGCACCAGAATCTTAACTTATTATTACAACACTATATAAAATTATTGTAATTGTTCTTTATTCACTTATAACCCCTTCTACCGCCTATAAATTATATATCATCATCAAAAATTCATTTTACACTGCGAATGTCGGGTTAAAATTTAGCAATCGTCTCTAAATTTGTAAGATTTGTTTACAAATTTTGCGCGCGATTTTCTATTCTGTTTAAATATAATGGCAGGAATACGCGTCTTGCACGTGCGTATCCTTAAAACAGCACTTATCAAATGAAAAGCGAATTTTATTTTAAAATGACTGAAAATAAACGAATGTAAACATTCAAAAGTCTCTGGCAGTATTATAGAAGTCTCTGGTAACTTATAAGAGAAAAAGAGAGTAGATGTTATTTTAAGAGAAAAACTGAAAAAAGAGAACGATTGCATCAGCACCCGTTACATCTATATTGTGGCATTGACATAAACAGCAAACAGAAAACACATTGTACTTATAGGCCGGCATTAAGTCAACTCCCATGGGGATTGTACACGTTCATACCCATGCAATACATGCAATACATTTGTGCATATGCACGCGTTCATATTTGTACACAACTTCATAAATAGGACTCAATAATACATATTGCAACAATACTGTTTAACTGAGTGCCTAAATACATAAGCGTTTCAACAAAACAAATGAAAAAGAGAAAACGGGGGGTGCCGCTTAGTATATATATATATATATATATATAATAGCAATACCTATACATGTAATGATGACTATTCTAGATCAGACTTTCAAATAACAATTTCATCCCTAGCCGCATGCCACTCAAAGCACCAATCAATGCGAGGGGTGCTTGATTTCTTCCATCTAATACACACAAATTTACAAATTTACAATTTTTATAAGCATATACAATTTCTGCGTATGTGTGAAATAATAGTATAATAAAGCCAAGCGCCCGCTGTTCAGTATGTTCTTTATAGGAATCTAAATTTTGTAAAAGCAGTCCCTGTTGGGAATTCATCTTCTTGTTTTGTTTGGTAACTTTTCCTTTTGGTGAGAATTATTACGTGATGGAATTTAGAGTTTCGCACGTGTGCTTAGGGGGTCCTTACACAAAACTAGCGTCTTAAACTTTATAGCTTTTTGATGCTGATTTTTGCATTTATTAGAACATACATACTTGTGCGCAAAAATATCAACTTCTCATCAGCGGGGTTATTCAAACAGTCGAAATTTTACCACAATTCATTGTGGAGGTTTTGTTCATATTGTATTTTTACAGTAATATCAAGAACAAGAGTTTACACCAACTAAATAGTAACAAACAACTACTATTGTAATAATAGTATTATGTTATGTAGTAGGGCTTTTCTACACAATGTTATATAATATTTCTATTTCTTTTGAATTTTTAATACATTTATCACAACTTTAATAAAATGCGGCATCTATTAGAATAGAACAAAATAATGCTTAAACTTCTATAATATTGATACTACCTTTCATTATTCTATACTAATGTAGATGACGCTATAAATCAATTATCTTGTTCAATCATGTTCATTGTTCGATTATTGCAGGAGATCAAACCACTCTTGCTATATCTCCTTTGATCAACTACCCTAATGAAATATGTTTGACGTCATTTCTTGTTTTGATGTTGAAACAACTAATCATAGATGGCGTTGTTCTTTTTTTTAAGGCTATTAAATATTGAAATATACTAGAGACCGCACAGAGGCTCTACGTTTCATATTATGAAATTTATTTATATAAATATTTTAATGAAAATTGCCCAAAAACTGTATATATATACGTTTATATGTTTTTAAAGGCAAAAACTCAGATATTAATTATAAAATTCCATTAATATCGTGACGTATTTTTAAATAAATAATAGTAATAGGTGTAGTCTCTCTAAGATTTGATTTAATATATACTTTTTAGTTCCTCTCACTTTACTTTGGGAGGGGAAGGGTGCCAGACACCTCCTTCTTCTAGGTATAACAAACGGAAGACGAACGAAGGACCCGCACTATAATGGGGAGGGTATATTCTAGCTTGATGTGATATCCCTTCACACATACAACATACGCATATGTTTAAATTTGTGCTCTCTCGCTTAACGAAAAAAAAATGTGTCTTTCTCATGAAAAAAGGTTTGCAGGTTCGCTATATAATGGTGGTTGATTGAGTTTAGAAGAGTATCACATATTTCATTCGTATTTAAACCGTAACCTGTTAAGGACGTGTATTTGAAAACCTTGAGTACTTATGCGTTACGTATCCCATTTAACCATAATCACATACTGTCAGCGCTTTTATTTGCAATTTGGACAACGATTCTAAATTAAACTTAAAATATTTCTATGGAATAAATATTAAAAATGTTGTTTCTGTGCGCCGTTCGTTTAGTCTGGAAATTCTGTTAACCCATTTTATGAAAAGTTCCACTAAAAAGCGTAAAAATTAGTAAAAGTGTTGAGTGATAATGACGGAAACGTTATCGGATTATTCAAAGCGCACCTGCCTTATGTGCGGTTGTCATACCCGTCAAACTATCAATATTTACGAATCGCGTACCGGACCCAATATAGTGCAACTATTACAAGCAAAATTTAAATATCAGGTATATTTATAGCGACTGCAAATATATTATGTGACATAAATATGTATGAGGAGTACTATTATATAGTCAGGATATTATTAAAGAAAATGAAAAACCAAAGTTTCCTGTATATACATATTCGTAAATGAATTATTACTTATGGGGTTTCCTCTCTACCACTACTACTACTACCTTTAACCTATGAAAAATACATACGTGGTATGTACAATTATTAATTATCAACAAAATAATCTTGTGACTTATTTTATCAACTACTACATAGTTGTTTTGTTCCCACCAAATGTCCCTTAACCAAAGAGCAAAGTTGTAAAAATCAAATTCACTATATACACATTTATACTTATTGTATCCATTGATGTGCTGAAAATTTTTACAGAATACAACTATTAAAATAACATGCAACACATACTTTAAAATGCCGTTAAGAGATGGTGTACATACACACTTGTCACGTCCCTAAGTTACATATAAATGTCGAGGGCATTGTTAATTTGGCCTAAGCCAAATATAGCGTTTTTACTTGTTAAGTATTATATTTCATCGTACCGGAAGCCTAATGTGTGGAAGAGTATTGATAACAGCAGGTGCCTTTGCTATCTTGGGAGCGTGATACAGTATATGGAACTTATAAAACTTAACTTTATAAAATAAGTTAAATAAGCTAAATATATAGGCAAATTTACGGATATATTTAGATGGACTACAATGTAGGAGCTATCGAATAATATACATGGAATGGTGTAAATTATATTTCTTCTGAATTTTGGAAACGAAAGAATAATCTTGCCTAAAAAACATATTAGAAATTCGTCATTCATATCCTGGGAGTATTGTATATTCGTGTATTGTATATTCGTGTTAACATTTTTCTTTATTTTAAATAGAGCTTTTTGTTTTGTTTGAACCATCAAAGCCCTTATATTGATATATGTGTTTGCGGTAGGAAATTTAAGACATAAGTTGTTGTTATTGTTTTTTCTTGTTTTAAAAAAAAAAAAATTTCAGGAGCAGGTTCTTTACAGCTGTCAGATGCCATATCCTATACAGAGTGAATGACAAGAACGATAGCTGCTCGTTGTTTGATCACAATTTATTAAATTTGCTGTTTTATCTCATTATTTTCATTTCATCTTTTCAATACCAAATGGTGTATGAAAGAGCAGCTGTCATCCGTTTCGTAGGTCACATATAGTACGTTGGCATTATAAGGCAAACAACATCTAATAAACTACATACAACTTTATGCGTATGAATGAATAAAGACGGAGAAATTTCTTTTCCTATCTGTAAACGGCACCGTATTTTTCGGTTAAATATTTTACGAAATTAACACTGAATACAAAAAAATGATTTTTTGCTTAATACATGATTATGTAGTTAAACATTAATATGCAACGTAATATGTTATAGCGACAGCTGCGTTTTGAGCTATTGCTTTTGCTTCATTATTCCGAGCGCCCGCTTATTGTGTATGTGTGAGTAAGGTTCATTTTAAATCATTGTGTGCATATTTTGCACCTGGTAATCAATTTTAGATATTAAGCATAATTATTAATAAAAATATAGGATCAAACACAATGTATACATGAATGAAACTTAGTACAAAACATAGAAAGGCACAAAATAGGTTTAAATATAACATAATCAATAATACATACACTAATGGTTATATGCTAAACGTTAGCATAAACATTTCGTTGTAATGCATTCGTTATAATCGTTATAATAATGATGGACCGACCACTGTGACATCTTAATATTGTCAGTTGATCCATTGATACATTCATTTCGTTGAAGTTCAGAAAAAAAATTGTGTGGGACGTTATAACGCCCACAGTTTGTACATATTTAGTGTTTGACTTGTTCGATTAAATTTGGTATCCGAAACAATGGAATTGAAGAAATTTTGTGTAATGGTTTTCTTTTTGCTTGTAGCCTATGGATCATGATAAATATCTATGTTTCAGTTGCAACAATTGGTTTATTAATTGTTATTCGTTGCAAGCTCTGAACCTCAATGATTCCGAAAACTCTTCGGTTGCCCTTCGACCTCATCTGAATAAGACTTTACAAAATGAAATTGATTTCATCACAGAAACTCAACGTCCCGTAGCAGTGTGTAAGCCGTTTAATATGATGAACGAGAGGGCCGCTAATATAACTAAAGCTCAGGAATTTAATTTCGTCTTAAAAGAAAAAAACACAATTAAGAAATCTAAATTCGATACACATGGGAATAATAGAACAGTCCATTGTAATTGTGGCCGAACTACAAAATTGCGGATTAAACAAAAACATTATTTCACGCGAAGAATGCGAAGAAAAGCGGGCAATATGATGCTTTGCCGTAAACGGAATAGTAAACGTTTTACTTTAATTCAAAGTGAACAAGCTTGCTTCCAACCAAGGGAAAAAATAGATAAATACTTAGACCAAAGCAATAATCAAAGTCAAACGAATCGTGCTACTACGTCATTTTTAAAAGACCCTCTCCTGGATGGACGAACAGTATCTATGCTACGGCGTATTGGTACAACTATATCAGGAGAAGCATTTGCACTAGACAAAAACGGAAAGGTATTATTTAGAAAACTACCAAAAATTATGAGCCCTGTCAAAGGGAAACGTTATTGGCCTCGGATTTTAACAGATGATGAAATACCATTAACCTTTGGCGCAAATATTTCAGAAGTACTGCCTGCTCTAAGGGGGGCCTTAGCCCGAAGACAACTAACATTTCCAACATCATTTCACGATAACATCAGTGACTTGTGTGACACAACTTCTACAGAGGTTACAGAGGTTGAATCACATAAAATTATTGCACTGCCTGTAAACAATGATAAGGAGGAAAATGTAGTAACATTTAATTTACCTAAAAGTCTTAGTATAACATTAGTTTAATTGCGCTTATAATTAATAAACAGAAATAGAATAATTTCAAATTACAATAATTCTTCCCTTCATGGAATTGTACAAAATTTTCGACATATATAATTACAAATCATTAAAGCTTTCCATGCATCATTTTTTATAAATTACATTACGCAAATATCCTAGTTAATAAATGATAAGAGAAACAATTACCAACACCTTTTATACAATATCATTGGTGATTCATTTCACATATGAAAAATACTTATTTTAACAACAAATAAATTTTTGAAAAACTTGACAAAAGCTCTCGACAGAAAAGATTATTATATAAAAGCAAACAAAATTTATCCGTTATTTAATTAATATATACTCCACTAATATATATTTTTAAAAAGTTGACTCGTTTCCTGAAAGATTTTTTTTACTAAAAAAACGTTTAAGGACAAGCGAGGTGGCGGTGGTGGAGAGAATAAACGTAAGTAAACCATTTTAAAAACATTCAGTTTTATGGAAGTCGTCTTCGCCGTCGTCTTTAATTTATAGTCGGCTTTCCTTATTTTTAACTGGGCAATCGCTTCATCTATTCATCTATTGAAAGGCGAAATTGGACGACAATAAAAGGTAGAAAAGTCAAAGACGACTTACATAATTTGGTTTATTAATCTTTCCTTAAGTATTAAGAGTTAATAATCTTTGAGAGAATTGTGGTTATGTTTGTTGGAGTGAATTTTTTCTCATTACATACTATAAATTACTGATTATTACAAAATCTACCTTACGACCCAAATTTATACAATAATATTTTACATATGATGATCAACTTGAAAGCTTCTTTTTTTATTCTGAGTTAAAGATTGCTAGCTATTTTAAGCTATATTACCAAGTTGATGATAGTGCTTATAGCATTCACTGCCCGATTCGGTATCATACTTCGTTAAAAGAGATGATACTTATTCGTGCTGAGAAATATATATTTATTTATCTGAAGATTTATACTTGGTATAAAACGTTAATGATGTGTGGTGAAATAGTTTTTAAAAAACCGCATCGCGCCGTTCGGGCTTAGTAATTACCTTAGCAGAAGTATTGAAAAAAATACGTAACTGCGCAGTTCTTTCATTCGTCCATTATACAATACGTATCTAAAAATCAAATACGCATTCAAAGTTTGTAACAAAGAAAACTGTTTAACACGCGAAGATTATTACAAACACATAATTCGAGTAAATTTGTAATGCTTTTAATTTTTTTATATTATTATCATTACTAAAATGGTTTGAAGAAATTAATGCAATATAGAACACAGAAATAGTTTTATTTATATACATATAAACATGTAACCTTAAAGATTATACGCGAATGTTATTTGCTATTTAGAGTAAGCTGGTGAAAATAAATCGTCAGACGAGTTATTTGAGGTATGATCTTTACTTGTCGCCATATAAATTTTAGGGCTCACTAAGAAATTAAATACAGGATCGGAAATGCAAAAATTAATATATCGGATAAAAGCGTAATAAATATAGGTAATAATATTGTAAAATAACTCGCCTCGACAAAAAAAAACGATTCGCCACTACAAAATATCACGCCAAAAATTACTCCGCTATATTAGTACTTCACGACATACATCTTCTCATATCTGCGCACGAAAGTAATCTGATGAAATAACGAACTACTGCAACAAGAATTAGCAAATAAAATAACAGTGCCTTCAGCGCCGTGGGGGTCACCAGTGACCTCAGTGAATTAAATGCGTCAAGAATGATTACATTATTAATTTATTAATTAACTGTTTTGTTGTAAATAATATTTCATCATAATATGCAACAAATAGTGAGAAATTCATTTTGGCTAGACGGGCAAGCCATGTAAAATTAGCGTGGAATTCAAAGTGTTAAGAAAATTTATTATATTATTTTTAATATTGGTTTTGTGTTTCGTTCCGATATGTTGTGCTAACGCCTATTATTTTGTCAAGAAAAAAACGCAATCGTATTTGGCGTTCTTCAGCGTTAATTCGTGAGAGCCTGGTTCGTTCACGAGTATTATTTAGTACGTTTTAATAAAACTTAAGTGTTGAATGTAAGAATGTTAAATGAGTAATTATTTTTAAGAATACATCTATTTTGTTATAAGAAAATGTAAAAAAATCATCGAAAATAATGATTTTTTGTAATTATACTGCGCTACCAATATATAAGGTTATATCTTAAATGGTGAATTAAACGTCAATAGTTCTTAGGTTTTGTGTGGTTTCATACATTCTCTTTTGTGTTTAGTTAAACAAAGAATTTTTGGCGTATTCCTTTTGAATTCGTATTTTGTGCTAATGGGTTTTCTCGTATAATGTGCTCGGTCATATGTTCCTTGGGCAAAAATTACAATTTTGATTAATAATCCGTATAGAGGAATTAAAGAGAAATAAACAAAAAATATTGTGCTTTCGCGGTGATGTTTGTTAGGTAT
Source organism: Ornithomya chloropus (assembly GCA_963971445.1). Lineage (NCBI taxonomy): Eukaryota > Metazoa > Arthropoda > Insecta > Diptera > Hippoboscidae > Ornithomya > Ornithomya chloropus. Next base: position 24,410,019 of record OZ020530.1, on the reverse strand, counting down.
AAGTGATGACAAAATTTATACAGAATCGGGAAGTAAACCAAATTTTAAATATTTTCAATTTGTTTCTTATATATCATAAGTTTCATACATTACTGCAAAATTCCGTCTAAGGAGGGTACAATTGAAATCCAATTTCAATATATGTATAACAAAAGACCCACATTTATGAATAAGATAAATATAATTAATGAATTACTTACAAAATTTTCTCCAAATAAAACCTCTGATCACGAATAGAAGACTGACTGTACTCACATTTACTACTTTAAAGCAATGTGTAACAGATAAAAATGATACGGTCCTCCATTAAAATGTGTATATTTAATAAACTATTCAATAAAATCAATATATGCGCATATTTGCAATTTGTAAAAGAAAACGCTTTTTAAGATTGTAAAAAAAACATACAAGGATACTAAGATTTTGCACTAAGCAATAATAATTATTGCACATCTTCGAGTGATATAGAAAAATGAATTTGGCAAAAAGGGTCAATATGAAACCATAAGCCAAAGTCGTAATTTTTATACCCTCCACCTCAGTGATGAGGGTATACTAAGTTTGTTCTTCCGTTTGCAACACCTAGAAGGAGGCGTCAGAGACCCTACAAAGTATATATATTCCTGATCAGCGTTGAGTCAACTAAGTCGATTTAGACATGTATGTCCGTGTGTCAGGCACTTTTAGTTTTTGCACACAGATCGCTATTTAAAATGGGCAAAATCGGTCAAGAGCCACGCCCACTTTCAACAAAAATCTATTTAACTGCCACAAAAATTTAGTTATAAACTTGAAATTTTGTATGTACGTTTATAAATATTCGATTCATCGATATGCCACAAATGGGCGTATTCGGCTTGCAGACACGCCCATACTCAATCAAAATGTTTATATCTGCCACAAAAGTTCACCTATGAACTTGAAATTTGGTACGCGTATACATATCCCATTGACTCACGTGCCAAAAATTGGCGTGGATAATAGACACAATAGGGTATTATAAAGTTATATATAAAGTATATTTACTTGAGTGAAATATTATATATGATAGTGCGATTTGGCTTGACTTGTACTGTTTCCAATGTTTCGCAAGATTTACTGAGTCAGACTTTAATTTGACAATTGGACACTACTGACAGCTTTGATTTGGATTATTGGGACTGATTAAATTGTTATATATTGACGTATTTGAATTAAAAATCTATTGCATTTATAAATAATTGAAATGGACCCGTCAGATTTGCACGCTCTATTTTTATTATATATGTATACAAGTATATATATGTAAGTATATTTGTTTGCGTCTATTTTTAAGTGTCTCTTCACACATCCAATTTGCACAAGTATCTATTTATATGAATCTTTGACTAAAAATACTATATATATACTCGTACGAATCTATAAATGTGGTTTGATTTTCATTTTTGTTTTGCTTTCATACGAAATTTTTCACATTAACCGGCTGATTACCATATATTTCCTATGGTATATAGTATATAGCACCTTAACAGAAATAAATGCACATAATTGTAGCTTCTAAATAATATATTGATCTCTATATCCTACAAGTCTCAATGTCATTCGTTTGCTTCTCTTTTATTGTTACTATTACGTGATTCGTTGTTCTAATGCCAGATGAACAAACAAAAAAGGCAATAAATATTTCATATGTCCTCATCATCTTCGTAGTATGCTTTCTCCGTCTATGAACGTTATAATTTTAAATGCATCAATATCTGCGAATCACTTTAATGAGTTTCCGGAATAGGCGGGCACCCTTATTATTATTATTATCATTATAGAATAAGAATAAAAACTAAAGTCTTGATTGATTATTTAATTAATTCGAAATTATAGAAATTGAAATAAAATGTTATAAAATCGGCAACTTTTCCAATTAATAATTTAGTTACATACGTTTATAAAAATATGGAATATACCCTCTCTTTGCTGAGTACTCTGTAGAGTACTCACCAAGTAAAAAATATAGTTAGATTGAATCAGCGAGTTTTTTTTTTTTTTTTTTTTTTTTATTCAAATGGAGAATCGCAGTCATTTTTAGTAAAATTTTATAAAAATTTGTGAAATTTTCGCGTTTATCATTGTACGGTTTGATACTCATAGCATTCGCACAACATTAGTGGGTTGTATTAGCATTTGCTTGAACTTGTGCGTGGGTTATCAACAAGTTTTTTCAGATTGATTACCCACATTTGATCATTATGATGATGACGATATCATATATAGGAGTAGCAATTTTGACGTCATCAACATAGTTACGCATAAATGGGTAAAGTAGGCAAGATTTGGCTTAAGCCTAATATAGTTTTTTACTGGTTTTTTGGCCATTCTACTTATTGACACTAAATAGTCTTAATTATGATAATTTAAATTACACTGTCCTTACGCATATCCTCTATTTTAAATTTTTGTGTTCTCATAAGCAAGTGACAAATGTATAAACTTCTTATTTTCTGAATTTTAGATTTAATCAAATTTGACATATTCCCATAACTACAATATTAATAAGAATAATTTGCGAGAGCATAAATCGCAAGGCCAATTACAATAAAACGTTGCTATCACATTGAAATCCTAAAATGGTGGATTATTATAAAATCCTGGAAATTTCTCGTAACGCTTCTGAAAATGAGGTTAAAAAAGCGTAAGTCCCACAATTTTGAATAACTTAAAATTGATATTTTATATAGTATATTGCTTATCTTGACATTTAGGTACAAAAAACTAGCTCTCAAATGGCATCCGGACAAAAACCCAGACAATTTAGAGGAAGCCAACAAACGTTTTCGTGAACTGTCTGAAGCATACGAAGTTCTATCGGATGGTAAGTAAGATAATGGTAATGGTTATTTCCAAAAGAGAATCTTGTTCAAAATATTGTAGTTAGACTATTAATTTAGGGGTTGGGATCAATAAGTATTTGTGCGATTGTCTTAAGATTGTGATTATTTCAAATTACGCTGTTTGTATTTCCATTTAAGTACAGGTACTTATTGATCTATTTTCCTTCAAAATTTATTGACAACATTTTTATACGCCTCACGTATAGTATAGTGAAAGAAGAGACGTTAGCGACGTCGAATTTTACTATTTTTAATCAGCCTTGAAATCTGAGTCGAATAAACCTTTACAAAAATTGAGATGTAAACTTGAAATTCGATACAGATATGGTTAATATGTGTCGCCTGGTTGCTACTTAAAATTTTTATAGCCACGTTCATGACAAAAATTTCAATAAATCTTAATTGATATGAGTAGTACTTTATGTACTCTATCCAACAATGCGCTAAATTGACAAAATCGCATCGAAAACACTTCCATGTTGGATTTACTTTAATAGTCGTTAAAAAACGAGTATATGGCGGGCTTAAGAATACAAAAACTAAGCGGCCACATGGGCCCCTAAAAAATATACTGTAGAAAATATACTGTAGAAAATGGTTGCTTAAATATCACTTCAATAAATTAATTAGAAGGAGGCTCAAAAATTTTCCAAAAATGTAGGTACCTTAAAGCTGACACTGATTAGTGCATTCCACAAGTACGTGTAAAAATGTGGAAGGATATCCTAGATTTGGCCTAAGCCGAATATAGTTTTTTACTACGCTCTATTATTGCTATACTCCTAGATAGCAAGCGAAAAATCTACGATAATCGGTTCACATCTTATAGAACCAGTTACGGTGGTAGTAAAAATACGTTTACAACAGAATCGAAAGAACGGAAAGCCTCGCGTAGCTCGTCCGGTCGGAACGTGTACGAGAATAATTATATGCCCTCATATGACTCATCAACTAAGCGAAGCAGTAGTCATTATCCACTGTTTACCTTTAAAAATTTATTTGAGGCAACACCATTTTTTACATTATTTGGTAAAGCATATCATGGTATTGCACTTACTCTTTTAATTTTTGCGTAAATGTTGAAATGGTTGCATGTCCAAAATTATATTGAATTTTGATTAACATTGTATTTTGCATTTATCAGTATCAAGTAACCTTCATGTACATAAGATGGGGGGTATACTAAGTTCCATTCCATTTGCCATTCCATTTGCCATTCCATTTGCAATACCCAGAAGAAGGCGTCAAAGACCCTGTGTCCATCCGTCCGTTAGTGACATTCATACGGTCGTGAATTTTGAGATATTGAACTGAAACTTTATACAGACACTTTTAGTTTCTGTACGCGGATCGCTATTTAAAATGGGGAAAAGTCGGGCAAAAGTCATGCCCACAATCAACAAAAATTTATTTATCTGACACAGAATTTGAGCTATGAAATTAAAATTTGGGATATACATTTTTATAACTCTTCCCATTGATGTGCCAAAAATGGGAATGCTCGGATAACAGACACGCCCATAATTTACAAAAAACCAAACTGATACATAGTACATACACTGTTAGAGGGCCTAATCATGTGCTATGCCCACCGTTTGTATGTAGATGTGGAGAATATTTAAGATTTGGCCTAAGCCAAACTTAGTTTTCTTACTTGTTTTTACTAACACTTGTATAAAGTGGGCAGACCCAAGTGACTGAACGCTATTAGTTGGTAAAGTGCAGAGCATAAAAAAATGTTATAAACTCAAAATCATTCTCCTCCTCTTCGAAATGTTTCCCTAATGTGACTGTTCTTTAACATGAAACTAATCTAAATTTGTGTGAAGCATGCTAATTTAACTGCAAAACTAACCGATTAGTGGCATGTGTCGTTATAAGAATTTCATTTATTATACCCTCCAACTTAATTGTGAGCTTACTATTCCGTTTGTAAACCCAGAAAGAAACTTCAGAGAACCTAAAAAGTATTGCATCAGCAACAAAATATGAGTCTAAACATGTTCGTTCGTTTTTGTCTGTTGTTGAAACATTCGCGGTTGTACATTTTGAGATATTGATCTGAAATTTAGTTGAAAATTCAACCTATCATTTCATTTCCGAATTTGAACTGGAAAAGGTGTTGTAATTATATAAGGTTCCTACTTAAATTGGTCGTCGCCCACAATAGACAAAAACCTCTCACAGACACAAAAATATATTGTTTGCAGATGGAAATGGAGGGTATTTAAGATTTGCTCTAAGCAAATTTAGATTTTTTACTTGTTTAACGTTAAAAAAGTTAAAAGGAAGCAAATAAAAACCAAATAGGTTACTGTTACCTTTATATATTATATATATATTTTTTACATTCACGATGTCCTTTTAATTGCGTTTTCAGAGAAAAAACGGCGCATCTACGATCAATATGGCAAAGAAGGCTTAATGAGCAACAATCATGGGCATTATCACACATCTGGATATCATGGACATGACGATGAATTTGAAGCAATGGGTGGTTTTCCATTTGTGTTTCGTTCACCCGAAGAGGTTTTTCGTGAATTTTTTGGAAGCGCACCCTTTGCCAGTCTGTTTAGTGGTCAGTATCGCTAAAGTCAATAAAGTAATCTTAAGCATAATAATAATGGATTGTGTTTGGGAGTAGATCCAATGATTTATTCAGTATCAAGTAGCCGGCGTCCAAACAGCAATGGCGGTAGCAGCAGTAGTCGCGCTCATCATGGTATAAATTCCAAATATAATACGCCTCCAATGAATTATTCTATGATGGACTTTTTAATGCCAAGCAATGGGTTTGCGTCATTCTCTACCTTTAGTAGCAGCATGTCAAATGGATCAGGACGGTCAACTGGCATATCCGCCAATGGGGCAGTCAAGCGTACCTCCACATCGACTACCTTCGTAAACGGCAAAAAACTCATGACCAAGCGGTATGCAACGTTTATTTGGGTATTTTATATCATATAGAATTATTTTTTTCCTTTTTGTTTTAGCGTTTACGAAAATGGTAAAGAAACAGTTCTTTCTTACGAAAACGACGTTTTAAAATCTAAGACTGTGAATGGAGTAGCTCAAAAGCTCTCTTCGATTACAAATTAAGACAAGTTATTTTCAGCAGCAACATCAAAACTAAACGGCCAACAACACAACACGTTGCATCGATTTGGAATACAACAAACAAATTCACCATTTCATTTAAAACAAATAATTTTTTTTGTTCTATTTTGGGTTTCTTCCAATAAGTATTTTTATACATTCATTTTAAACTGTAATAGTTAAATTTAAAAATCAATAGTATTCCCTTTTTATCTTAGTTAATAATGAGCTGGGAAAAAACTGGGCAGCCCATAGGCTCTAGAATACAAATTAAAAAAAATATGTATAATAGAAATAGATCCATATTTGAATTTATAAATTGTCCTCGAGATGAAGTGAAGAAAAAACAAATAATTATAATATATCTTACATACCATATATTTATTGAATTTTGATCTTTAGGTCTTATCAATATTATTATTATTATAGTAATTCCTATTCATGTGTCAACAGTGGGATGAAATAGTGTGATTTATGCGCCACTAAAATTTACTAATTTAAAATAATCATGTGTACACGTGTAAGCACACTAAAGAAATAGATATGTATTCTTAATATAAAACATTTGAATGCATGAATGAATGATTGAAAGGTGTGATGATTAAAATGAATGAACAAATGGACAAATGTACTTTTAGTAATGAAATTTGGACATGTAATGAATATTGTCACATGTTTGAAATGGAGTAAAAACATGTTATAATTGCAATTAAATAAATGCTTCATTCATAACTTATGAGACTTGTTAATTATGGGCGTGGCTCTCAACAGATTTTGAATAATTTAAGTAGCGATCTGAGCACAGTAAATAGAAATGCTTGTATAAAATGCCAGCTCAATATTTCAAAAATTATGAATGTGAGTGTTCCTACAATAGATGAGCACGTCCAGATTGGATCAGTCTGATTAAGAATAATATATATTGTGGGGTGTCAGATGCTTTCTTTTCGGTATTTAAAATGGAATAGCAAACTCAGGATGTACCCATATCTAAAGTGAGGTATAAGCCAGTAAAAAAAGTTTAGTTGGCTTGGCCAAGTCTTATATTTTTATTTATCAAACCTGTGGGAGTGCATTTATACAGGTTCGCCTTCTTAACAACTATTAAACTATATGTTAAATTTTACTATAAAGATTTCGTAATAGGCGGGCTCGTCATAACTAAATAAAATACCTCTTAGGTACTTCTCAGGATGCATGTAGTATCTCCAAGTTTTCTGCTCCAGTATTATTTGCACTAATAATTATTAGCTACAGAGAATTAAAATTAAAATGGCAGCCCGTCTCTGTTTGCAGAAAAGCTTTTAATTACAAAGGGATACCACTAACAAATTAATTAAAGGCAAATATATATATTTCATTAGTACATAATACACATATGTATTTATTTTTAACACAATTTAAAGAATGAAATCTAGCATAGAGAAATAGAATTTAGGTTATTTCTCGTTATGTGATCATACTCATTATAGATAATTTCGTTATATGTTTATGTATTTTTGATAAATATTTTATTAATATTACTTTGTTTCATTTGCAATATATTGATCTAATTAATTTCAAATGCTCTAGAATTGTGTGTGAATAATATAAAAAGTTAAAATAAATAGTTACGTATATGTAAATATAAATCTGAAAACATTTAAAATAGTGGTAGTAACTTGATAATATTTACTGGACCTTTCAGCCTTTCGGAAGTATTGTCTGTGCGGTTCTCAATTTATTCCTTAAAATTATATATATGCTTATGGTGTTAAAAAAAAATATCATAAATAAATAACTTAAAATTATAAATGCTGGTTGATTTGTCGGGTACCTTAGCCTCCTTTTTGATATGAGTCATCGAAAATCTAACTAAACCTAAAAATAAACTAATATTGTCACTTTGTTTTGTATGTTATTGCAGAAGCAAAACTATTTATACAAAGAATAGGCGTGTGCATTGTGTGTGTGTGTACAAAAAAAGAAAAGAGCATACAGGTAGAATATCATCAAACTCATAATCAATCAACGCCAAGGTCTCCAAATAGTTGGCATATGTGAAATGGGTTTATTGAATTGAAATGGTAATCGAGCTATATAGCGATCTAATAGTTTGTTCGAATGCAGCGATATTTTTGAATAAGTCCGTTCGCATTGAGCAACATTGGCAGCCCATCGTCACCTATTATGAGCATTTCCACCAATATGGCCTTTTGTTTGCTTGCTAATATTGGAATGGGAGGATGATTGAGATGATGATGACGACTGACTAGCTGCAGTGTTGTTCGAGGATGAGCACATCGAAGATGACGGAATGTGATGATGCTGAAAACGTTCTCTATCACGTTGAGTTTGCTGATATTGATGATGGTGATGGTGACGACGACCGCCTTTCAAATAACGTCTACTATGATAATTATTATTTGTCGAATCATTAGGGTTACGTTGAGCTTGCTGCAGAACTGGGACTGCTTTTGTTGCATTAGCGCTGCAGCCCATATCATTTTGCTAATAAGAAAAAAAAAAGTACAAGTGATGAGTAAATAATATAAAAGACCTTATATTTTGCTCGTTTGGTTAAATAATATATTATGCTGAGTTGTACCTTTTGTTGCTCACTAAATGACCCAATTTCTTGAGAGCAGCTACTTTCCAAATCGTTAGAAACATTTTCGGTGCCACTTAACGCATGATGGTTGCAGCTGTTATTGCTTCCAGAATGTTCACAAAATGTCGCTTCGTCTCGTCTATGTCGCGTACGGCGATTACTTTCTTCATCAGTTTCAATTGAAATAACAGCAGGGGCTTCCGTATCAGCATCGATTATAGCACCGCGATTCTTTTGTTCTAGAAAAAGTGCACACATACGTTGCTGTAATTCACGAAGCTCCTGAGTCGGCTTAAAATCAGGAGCGTTTTCTAAATCCCGTGGAGGTATAGCACACCTCAAAGAGTCACTGTTGTCCTTGATAGGCTCTCGACATACTGGACACAACGGTTTAAAAGGTGCTGCACCTTTTTGTTGCCAAGCAGGCAATTTGTTATATTCTTCACAATAATTACAACGCATGGCATTTATATGACGACCGAGGCAATAGCTATGTAAATAGTGAAAACATTCGGTGCGTATGAATTCATCACCATCACAAAATCCATACAAGCACACAACACATTGACCACTGGGCAAATTGCTGTCAGTCAAGTGTTCGCGTACCACTTCTATTAAGTCAAAAACCACTGCAAAGCCCGCAGCTTCTTGTATTTTAGCTACGCATGCTTGCTTAATCGTTTCCAAACGCCTATCATCCAAACCACGAGGACGCAAGAGTTTAAAGTCCGGGCTAACGTCAGGATAACCACTTGCCGGCAATACTTGCAACGTAACACATACATATTGTTGGTCGCTGTGTTCTCCCAACAAGGGGAATATTGTAGTCTCAATAACCTTCGGAATGCTACGACAAAAAAGTAGCAATCAGCACATAGTTCGACAAAAAAGTTATGTTTATACATACTCGTTTTCATCCCGTTCAATACGTACATCTTCCATTAAAATGGCTTCTAGAGATTCCACTTCATCCATAAGACTAACGAACAAGTAAATTCCAAAAAATAATATAATATATATTGCATTTGATCCACCAGTATCTTGTTATTATTCTTACATTTCCATTATTTTGTTGAAAATTTTTATTGTAATGTTTTTTTAATTTCTCAATAATTTCTGCACAGAAAATGATTTAATGTACAATCACCTTCAAAAATCGATTTTGAACTTCTCTTTCTCTGTGGTAAAAACTAATATATACATATATGACAATTAGAGATGTTTTATTAAATAACGTGTTAAGGGTTAAACAGAATGCATGCATTTACAGCACAAGGTTAGGTTATCGTTTGCCTGCGGGGGAGGCATTTCTCTTATATCTGAGTTTAAATTGAAAAACAATAAATTTATATGTTTTATTTATATATAGATTTTTTGGTAGTTAACTATGTACAATTATATAAAATACATAAGCAGAAGATAAAAATAATTAATTTAAGTTATATTCAAATATATATACAAGTACAAAGAGGCAATTTTATATATAAAGTAATATGTGAGTAATGAGTTTAATAATTTGAGTTAATTTTATACATTTCCATAATTTAATTTAAAAAGGTACTGTATGTATGAAGATTCGTTAACGAACTTTACCTATTTACACAAATTTGTTCCGGATATAATGCTCTTTCTAAAATTGAAATCTATATAGGGTCACCTAAGTCAAATATTCTAAAAAAAAAACATCTGAAACAAACTAACATGTATAATATATCAATTAGAGGTGCGCTTAGTCAATTCGATTTTTTCATATATATTTTTCTTTTTTTTTTTATGATTATATAACCATCCACTCAGGGGATAACCCCTATACGTGCAAGCACGGTGGTGGTTAGAAGGGATTAGAGGAAGGAGGATAGAGGGAGTAGTGTTTGTGTACGTTGATTTTGAAATTGCGCACACTAGGCATAGCGGGAAATACCCCTGGAGGTAGGTGGTTCCAGAGGCGAACACCACGGCTAAAGAACGAACCGTTTCGGTAATGCGTTGTGCGATACGCCGGCAACTCCATAACGTATGGGTGAGATCGGTGAGCAAGCCTGGTTGTCCTACTGAAGGGTTTCAGGTTTATGTAGATATACTGATGTAGATATACTGGCGAAATTTAATTTTTGTATCCTTTATAGTTGATATATAATAAAGGAAGAAACCCTAAAAACTCTACCTTTTCAGAAGAGGCATGGTCTATCCAAAGACAATTTCAAATATAAAGAGCCAAATTTTAGATCATTAGTGTAACTTCTAAATGGTTACTCCACATTCCTCCTGTTGTGTACTTTTCAAATTTCATCAAATTAAATTTATGCTTGACTGAAATCAAAATACGAGTATATACCCTAGCCTAACATGTGAAACTTTTTGAAAGTATGGGTGCGGGGACCATTCATCGATGTGGGTGGGACCTTATTACCTTATTACAAACATGTGCACTATTTACAAAATAACTACGCCTGTTAGTCGATATGTAATACATAAACTATATAGGGTAATCAGGTGCATTTCACGTCCTTGTTTGTATATAGATGTGTAAGGTATTTAATATTTTGCCTAAAACGAATTTAGTTTATTTCTTATTTTCCTATGCATTCGCTTTTGCCTTATTCACTTAATATACACAGTATGTATGAGAGCTTTTACTACACAGATACATACATATAACAAATAGGCATGGGTAAATTCAATAATAACTTACCCTTTCATTGGACTGCGGACAACTAAACTTTGCGGCGAATTATCGCTACGAAATATGTGAGACTACAATTCAGTTTATGGTAGAAATTTCTTTGAACCGGTACTCCAGCGCGGTTATTATAATCACATAATTGTTAAAAAATATTCAATTAAAAATGAAACGAGGTATAAAGAGAGAAAGCAAGTCTCAAACTTACGTAGAACCCTTAAGAAAAAAAGATGCTATTCCGACGGAAACGAAAAACTAAATATCTGATGATACAATTAACTAAAACCACCCTTGAATCTTTAAAGCTGTGTTCGCGTTTGTGTGTATGTGTGGGACGATTTTTTGATGTAAAAATACATTTTTTAATGCATAGTTGAAAATTAACTTAAAGTTAAAGACGGGGCAGTGAAAGAGAAGAAAAAACAAATAAAAATAAAAAATTGATTACGCAATATTCATAATTTTAATTACATTCTGTTTGAATCTGTTTTATCGCGAAAAAATTCGGTACAAAACACAAAAAAGAGAAATAAAATTATTTACGTCCAAAAATCATACAATCAAACACTACCATATACAGTTATTTTATATTGCATATGTATACAATATGTAGCTTCTCCACAAAGAGTGCGGAATAAGTTGAGACGTGTACACAAAAGCATGCGTTTTAACAATTATAAACACATGCTAGTTTGTATTACACATAAATGTCGTAAATGTGTATATGCAGGTTTAAGGCTATATGAAAATAATATGAAATTACTTCAAAATCAACTTGAAATAAGACATATACCTTATATAACGAACACAAATTGAACATATATATATATGCATTGTATTATGCACATATATTATGCACCGTAGTTAAATGAAAATTAAATTTATCAACGTGAAAATAAAAAAGAATAGGATTCAATTATATCTATAAGAAGTGAGGGAAGGACACAAATGCCCTCTTATTAATTGTTTATTTTTAATATATGCGGGTGTGTTACGCCAAAGTTTAATTAATCATTGACAAAAGCGTAGGTGGTGGTTTTTTAGTTGTTTTCTAATTTTCGTTGTGATGATCTTGAACAAAGAAATGTTCACAATACACTTATACAAAAAACTATCAAAAGAACGATTACACACTATCTAAATGAATATATAAGCGCTCTACTGCATAGTTCACATTTGAATTCTTTACGAAACATTTAACCATTGCCCTTAAATGTAGTTATGGTGAGATGCATAGGGCTCTCCTCTCTCATATGGAGATGTAAGGAAATGTCATATTAAAAAAAGCTTCCAATTATAATATGACGTTAACACAGTATTTTATGTAAGAATTTCATATAATTACATTTCTACACACGTGTATGACTTCAAGTATCAGGTAGCTATTTCACGGCAGAGTCCTTATGAAGCATTATGCATTCATGAGCTGATAATAGAAAAGTGCTATATGACAGCAATAGAAAGATGGGTATGTTCCTTCTGATCTTATTCAATTGTACTACTGTAAATAAATAAAAAAAACCGAAAAGCGATAAAAAAGCTATATTTGACTTAAGCCAAATCAAGTAAGAAGTATATATCTTAATACGATTAACAATTAATCGTATTCAATTTCTTAAAATATTGCTCCCTTTTTCTGCTATTGATCCATTGTGGTGGTGTTGATTGTCCGATTTAGCCCAAGTTCAATAACAACTAGCTTAAAGAGTCTACCATTACATCTGCCAAGTTTGGAAGGAAAATAGTTTCCACATACACAAACGCACGGTATAACAGAGTTGGGTAAATGGACTCTGTATTCAATACTAGTAAATGCTTTGACAGGGGATATATACCCCATATAAAAAGATATAAAAGTAAAGTAAATTAATGCTTGGTAATGATACTTTTTGGCGAGGTTTTAACGCCATTTTTGAAAGAAAAATCACTTAAAACCTTAACATTTTCAGTTCGACTGAATTTGCCTTTGGTAGAAACTGGAAATCTCTTTAGTAAATTCCTTGTAAATATATCAGTATTTGCTATCGTCAGAGTATGAAAAATAATAATTCATCATCATCATCAATATGCTCGACTTTTAAGGTCATATGTTCACATAAATAGTTGCTAAAAGAGGGCGTAATTTTGTACATGCTACAACCCCAATCCAATATATAGATGTTGAGAGTACAACAAATTTAATATAGCTTTTGTACTTATTTAAATTTTTTTTTATTATTAAACGTGATATGAAACATTCAGTAACAGTAATTCAATGCAATGAGATTATTTATATTTGAGTATTGTATTCAATGAAATATACACACGCTTGTGCATTTATAATCACATACGTAGGCCTATTTTTATAGAATCTAATACTTAATATTGTTATTGTTAAAAATTATTAATTCTCTATTTCGAGTTTCTATTTTATATTATGAAGCATACAAAATCAAATAGATAATAACATGTTTTTTTGGGGAAGTTCCTTACATAATGGTTGGTATAAAATAACAAATTGTGACTTTTTCAAAGGTCCGTAAAATACATCTCATTTCAATAACGACCAAAAGTGGTTATCGAAAATATACAACATATGGACAAGTAAAAAAGGGCCTTATCAGGCGCATCATTAACTCCTTCTAGATAGAACATCACTAATCATAATCAGCACTCTCAATTATAATTTATTTGAATACTTGGGCGTGACAATATTTTTCTCTCAAGTATAGAATTTCTGATTCAGTTGCAAGCCCATCGAAATGGGCGATTTAACATGTGGTCAAATTATATATATATAAATATATACATACATATACAACAAAGCAAACACTCACCGATAATAATTTGCATTTCTAATACTGTTTTTTCGTTATTGTCATATAATCGAAACCGTAACCGAATTCTACAGTTTCTTAATATTCTAGAATTCTAAGCCCATCGCGCACACAACCCAATAAAGTGATGTCCTTTCGTTAATCAAGAGAATGTTCCTACACTTAACAGTCGCGACACGATGATCTTAAAACTTTTAATATAATTCGATTTAACAAATACAACGAACACTTGAAAAATATTTTTTTGGTGTTCGTATTTTTTTACACCCTTGCGTATTCCTTTTTTTATATTGTGTAATTGCTCAAGTATGACAGTTTTTCTTTTGAAACCAAATATGCCAAACCGTTTTAAACTTGAGAATACAGTAGTTCTTATATATTTTTGCATTTATGTACAATAATTATATAATGATTTTTTATATAACGAGCACCTGTACTTAAATAAACGAACGAGCTATTATTAACGAAATATTTTATTATAATTTTATATTTTTTACACAAATCCCTATATTGCTTGAACACATTTTTTAAGTTTAAGGCATAAATTTAATATTTTCGTTGGTGCAGCAGGATTTTTTAACACTTTTATTAATCATTTTCATTAACATCTTTTAATTGCGCCGAAATAAAATTTTTTACTTCGAGCGTACTAATGTACACCAATACCTCGCTTTGCGTCGTTTCGTTTTGCGTTTTTTCGAAAATGCGTCGCTGCTTAATTAGTACTAATTTTCACTGTGCGTCGTTAGGTTTTCGAGGTTGCGTTGTTTTGGGTTCGAGTCTTTAATTGAAGGTAAGGAGGAGACTGACATAAATGAATTGCTAACCTCGCACAACCAAGAATTCTCTAATGAAGAACTATTGCAACTGGAATTGCAATTTGCTAATGAAGAAGGTGACAGTAACCGTTCAATAGAAATCTCCGAAAAACAAAATTTAACCTCAAAACAAATTTCCAAAGCGATGTGTTTGATTGACGAAGCTATGGAGATTTTTTTAAAAAACGATCCTGACAGCGGAATGAGTTTTAAAGTGTCCCAGGCGGTAGCTACGAATATCAATTGCTACAAGGAAATTTATTTTACGTTGAAGAAAAGCTGTTCAGCAAACATTGGACGAATTTTTTGTGAAAGAAGGTATAGAAAAATAAAACTTTTCATTTTTCAAAAGAAAAACTTAAATTGAATAACATAATATATCAAGTGGTGTAGGGTATTTGATGGCCGGGCTTGACCGACTACAATATTTTCACTTGTTTTAATTGAATACGTTTTTTGTTGTTGTTTGTATGTTTATAATAAAATTTTATATTATTTTTGTTTTTTTAATATTTACTTTGTTCAATTTTCTTTTTAAAAAGTAGTATTTTCGTAACCCTGGAACCTATCTTCGATCTTTACATGGTTTGCTATAGAAAATCGTAATTCACTTTGTGTCGTTTCAATTTGAGTCGTGTTTTTTTGGAATGTAACCCCGACGCAAAGTGAGGTATTGGTGTATTTAATAATGCGTTCGCGAAACTAACAAGAGTATTGGTTGAAAACTTACCAATAATGTGGTCGAACTTAACAAATGGGGGTGATGATAGATTCCTGATTATTTTACAGTGCTTATGACTTCATTTATAAGAGAGCATTAAGAAAATAACTCATACTCTTTTTATAAATACTTCTAATATATTATTCATTCATTATTTTTTATTTGTTTACGGTGGATGGAAAGGATAATCATGCACAATTGCTTGCTTTAGCATTTTAAATGCGTAAAAAACAGACTGATGCCACCTTCTGGATGTTGCAAAGGGAATGATAAACTTAGTGTAGTGTAACACTTGTGGGTATAAATTACATAAAGGATACGCATCTTTTTAAATAATAATGTATTTGCTTCATTTCCTTTATTCATGAACAGTTAGAATGTCCAATAGAAGGAAGGAATAGAAGAATTATAATTTGTTAAAATAAAAATTTCTTGAACTCAAGTTTTCCAAAGTTTGGGCATTTTTCCATTTTTACAATTCCAAAGTCGAAAATTACGCATACTTAATTTTAGCTCAATATCTTAATTTTGCGCCTGTGGGGGTGTCACAAAGCGGGAGGGCTAAATCGACTCAATTCATTTCAATGCTGAGCAAGAATATATATATCATTTGGGGTGTGGCTTGCCCCTTCTACTACTTAGAAACGTTTGGACCCCCATAATCCTTAAAATGTTAAGTATAAAAATTAGTGGTCCCAAAATGGGCATCTTTATATAATGTGAGTACAGTTGTGTCTCTCCCTTCCTGCTTTTAGCTTTTGGTTCAATGTTTATTAAAGCAGGAAATACAATAAGTCAACAACAATAATGCAAAACACAATAAAAAATTTTTAAATCACTCTTCGATTAATTTGTAAATTGCATCGAGGCCAATATTGTATATGATAGACGGAAACGTCATATGCATACGATGTTAAGTATACGCCGCGAGGTCCATTTATTCTCATATAAAAGTAGTTCTGCTACACATTTTATATATATTAACATTTCTCTCGTTCTCTCTCACTTGAATTCGCTTTTCGAGAATATCGCCATGCATAGGCGAGCCTCCAATTAAAGTGAAAGTACGTCACTACCCTTAACTTGCCTCTCTCATATAATGCACACACATAAAGACCCATATGTATGGGCCTTACATATGCATGTATAGGCACTCAAATGCGTAGATGCAATAAAAAATAAAAAGGAGTACGCGTTATTTAGTTATATATTTTACATTATGCGACATATGAAAGCAAGTAAATATTCTCGACATATTATTGTACTACATATTAACTCTAACGTTGAACCGAAACTCGGTTTGTGAATTATTGGTGTGTGTGTGTGACTTTTGTTCGATTCCTGATTAAGAGACAAACTTGGGCTATATAAACATTGATGGGAAAAATTCTAATAACTACAATATATCGAAATGAGACAACTAGTACAATATATCTTTAAGATTGTAGTAAA
Organism: Ornithomya chloropus; assembly: GCA_963971445.1. Lineage (NCBI taxonomy): Eukaryota > Metazoa > Arthropoda > Insecta > Diptera > Hippoboscidae > Ornithomya > Ornithomya chloropus. The sequence continues at coordinate 24,392,982 of OZ020530.1, read as the reverse complement.
TAAAAGGTAAAACACGAATTCATATTTCGATATAATCAATGTAAAGAGTATGATATACTTAATTTGAAATATCAGTTCCTTTTCATTAATACATTGATAAGTTATGATGAGTGAGTGTGTGTGCATTTGTGTGTGGTATTGTTTGTTGTACATTTTGGCGTTAGTGTTTTTATACAATACATATTGATCAAACAATGCTACACATGCACAAAAAATAGTCGATGCTTTATTCAAATATATAAAAGCGTACCTATTTGAAATATAAATAAATAAACAAATCTCAGCTCAAAGACGGAAACATATTAAAAGGTATATTGTACCCTCCACATAAGATAGAGGGTATACTAAGTTTTGCAATTCTATTTGCAACACCCCGAAAAAGATAGAGACTCTGAAAAATATATATGTTCTTGGCCAGCATCAAAAACTGAGTCGATCTAGAAATGTACAAATGTCCGTGTCTTTGTCTGTTGTTGGCATTCTAACGTAAGTTTTGGGATATGGAGCTGAAATTTTGTTCAGACAATTTTAGTATATATATATATATATGCATATTTGCCACGTCCGCCATTATGAATGTAGAGGGTATTTAAGATTTGGCCCAAGCCAAATGTAGTTTTCTTACTTGTTATACCCTCCACCCTCCACCTCAGTGATGAGGGTATACTAAGTTTGTTCTTCCGTTTGCAACACCCAGAAGGAGGCGTCAGAGACCCTACAAAGTATATATATTCTTGATCAGCGTTGAGTCAACTGAGTCGATTTAGACATGTATGTCCGTGTGTCAGGCACTTTTAGTTTTTGCACGCAGATCGCTATTTAAAATGGGCAAAATCGGTCAAGAACCACGCCCACAATCGACAACAATCTATTTATCTGCCACAAAAATTAAGCTATAAACTTGAAATTTGGTATGTACGTCTATAAATATTAGCTTCATAGATGTGCCAAAAATGTGCGTCTTCGGATTGCATACGCGCCCACAATTAATAAAAATCTGCGTACGTAAAAATGGGGGTTTTAAATTGATTTATTTTAATGCGAGAGTTAGGTCAGGACCTACAACAACTTTTGCCGAATTTTAAATGTCATATACACAAATGTATATATTAATATAATTTATGTATATATACAATACATGCTTAATAAATATTTTGTATGTGTCATATATTATGTATTAAAAGATTTTACATATTTAACATATTACGACGATTTGTTATATTCTGCCCGTGACCAAATGTGTCCTATTCATTTTTAAAACAACTATTCATAATATATGTAAAAATAGGTTTATATTAAAAATTTGCAAACCTTGCATAAAAAATATGCAATATATTAAAAACAATCTTATGTTTAATAATAATAAAGCGTAAAAAGAGAATAAAAGAAATCCTTACAAACGCATAAATAAACAAACTAACTTTTGGCAGACCTATTTAATTATTGATGGCTGCTACTAAAATTATTGATGCGCCCCGCAATGGTCATGAAATGGCGCCCCTAAATACCAAAGCTCGCGGTGACGGCACTCACGGTGTAACAATTGTTTTAACAGCGCCGCAACGCAATTCGGTCAATTCAGTGGATATACCTGGCGATCCAGAGCGTGCAGCATGGTCGGGAAAAATGCAGTTTTTTCTCAGTATAATCGGCTATTCAGTGGGACTCGGTAATATATGGCGTTTCCCCTATCTCTGTCAGCAGAATGGTGGAGGTAAGGAAAATTTACTAAACAATCAAAAAATTAATTTTTTTAAACAATGTTCGTATGGCTATTCGAATGATGTATTCGTTTAGGTGCTTTTCTAATACCATTTATGGTAATGTTGATACTAGAAGGTATACCATTGTTTCTCATTGAGCTGGGTATTGGACAACGGATGCGCCTGGGTGCATTGGGTGTGTGGAATACCATACATCCTTGGTTGGGTGGCATTGGTATCTCTTCATGCATAGTGACATTATTTGTTGCACTCTATTATAATGTGATTATAACATGGGTTTTTTTTTACCTATTTAACAGTTTTCGGGTAAGTATTATGAGTGAATTTAACCATAAATTCGCAGTGAGACAGTGCAATGAAATATACAAATTGGGTTTTAACTTTTCGTACCTACAGTATCCTTTGCCATGGGCCAGCTGTCCTACGAATGGGTCTAGGGCTATTGTGGAGGAGTGTGGGCGTTCATCGGAGACCGCCTATTTCTGGTATCGTACCACGTTGGATGCCGCCCCCTCAATGGAAGAACCAGGCGGTCTAAAATGGTGGATTGTTTTGTGCCTTCTACTCTCATGGACTATTGTTTTCTTTATTGTAATGAAAGGTATTCAGAGTTCCGGCAAAGTGGTATACTTTACATCCCTATTTCCCTATATTGTCTTAACAATCTTCTTTGTGCGCGGAATAACACTCCGAGGCGCTAGTGCCGGCCTCATGCACATGTACACACCGAAAGTGGAAAAATTGAGTGAACCGACAGTATGGCTGGATGCTGCCACACAAGTATTTTATTCTTTTGGTTTAGCCTTCGGCTCGCTAATTGCGTTTGGTAGCTACAATACTCCGAAAAATAATTGTGTAAGGGATGTGCTGCTAGTGTCTGTTTGCAATGCAATCACTGCAATTTATGCTAGTGTGGTGATATTTGCTATTCTAGGGTTTAAGGCCACCGTCAATGTGGATCGCTGCATCGAGCTGTGAGTAGAATATACAATAGTATAGTTATAGTAATAACTGATTGATTTTTACAAAAAAATATTTTATTGATTTTAATTTGTTTGAAGGTGCTTTATACAATACATATGTGCATGACATAATATTTAAGTTAATTAGAACTATCGCAAGTTTGCAACATCTAGATTTAGGCTTATTGTAATTAAAATCAAAAACGTATATACTTTATAATTTTTCTGACGGAATACCAAACTTGGTGTACATCTTATGTGGAGAGTATAAAAACTGACAATTAAACTTCCTAGAGTGTTTTGGTTTATCGATAGTAGGTACTAAGGGTTTCATTTATACCCAATTTATCTCCCTTTAATTTTGGTGTTCTCGTTTTATTGATATTTAAATTAGATTTAGAGTTTTAGCTTCACTTGGGTATTAAAAAAATGCAATATATGTTGATATGTATATGTAAGTCGTATATGTTTTATAGTAATAAGAACAAGTTTTCTAATATTTCCAGCAACAAAGATATTTTAGTTAAACACTCATTATTACCCAATAAAAATGTGACGTTGGAAAAGTATGAAGATGTTATAGCGACAATAAATGACACTGAAGCAAAACTACTCGAGCTAGAGGAGTGCAGTCTATCTACACAATTGGATAATGTAAGGAAACAAATGTGCGTCTACAATTTGATTTTAACATTGTATTTTTTCACCAATAATGACAGGCGGCTGAGGGTACAGGCCTCGCTTTTATTGTTTTTACTCAAGCCATTGTAGAATTACCGGGTGCGCCATTCTGGGCGGTGTTATTCTTTACAATGTTATTGTCACTGGGCTTGGGCTCACAAATCGGTATACTTGAAGGGATGTTGTGCACTCTCTTTGACATCGACATTATTAAGCGGGTTAAAAAACAACATGTGACTGGAGTGGTATGTATTTTCTGCTTCATTGTCGGCTTGATCTTCTGCACAGGTGCCGGCGAGTATTGGTTAAAGATGTTCGACTCATTCGCTGGAACAATTGGTCTTGTGGTTGTAGCTCTTATGGAAATGATTGCTGTCGTTTATATCTATGGACATGAAAGGTATTTATATTTATATATTATATTATTCTAAAATTATCTATATACCGCCCTAAATGATAATAAATGTTTAATTTTGGGTAGATTTACCGAAGATATTTATCAAATGACTGGTTACCGGCCAGGTATCTACTGGCAGCTAACATGGCGTTATATTGGTCCAGCTATTATGAGTTGTATATTAATTTCGTCGGTGGTCTTTATGATCATTAAAAATCCTACGTATGGTGCCTGGAATGGTGAATTGGTGAGTAAACAATTTTTTAACGTCTTCCTTATTGGTATATAGCATAAAAAAACAATCCGAAACGATAGGGTATCGTCGAACAGAACAATTATCCCTCTTGGGTTATGGGCATTGCGTTGGCAATGATTCTGGCCGGTGTATTACCCATGCCAATAGTGTTCCTAATGCGCAGCTTCCAATGTTTGAAAGTTGATTTGGATATACATCAAGGCTCAATAAGGAGAAATGAAACGACCGCATCCACAAAAGAGATGATCGACAACGATGATGAGGTAAACATTGTACTTAACGTATATTGTGTTATAGTTCAAAACATGCTTTATAGTCATGTCATTAAAACACCAAAATTAATTACTCATTTGTTTATTGTCCTATGTGGTTTGTTACGTTATGTTGTGCTTAGTCATTTTGGGACGATTTTATACATTGTTAAAATTTTTCTGTGGCACACAAGAATTAATGATTTTCTCTAAAATCGTACGAAATCAAATCCCATCATTCGCCTCATGAAATGATACTTTGGGGTAATCTTTAACAAGTAGAAACACTAAATTTAAACCAAATCTTAAATACCATATGATTACGTCCTCTAATTTAATATCACATTGCAAGTGGGGTTTTACACTGCGTACGGAATTTTTAATTGTACGAGTGTCTGTAATCCGACTACACCTATTTTTGGTACATCGATGAATGGGATAATTAAAGATATGCATACCAAATTTGAACTTCATAGCTAATTTTTTGTGGTAGAGAAATATATTTTATTGATTGTGGGCGTGGCTCTTGACCAATTTAGCCTATTTTAAATAGCAATCTGCGTTAAAATTCTTGAAATGTCTGTACAAAATTTCAGCTCTATATCTCAAAATTTACACCCGTAAGAATGCCAACAGATAGACGCTGTCTGCGACATGCCTCGATCGACTCAGTTTTCTATGCTGATTAAGAATATATATGCTTTGTGGGTTCTCTGATGTCTCCCTCTGAGGGCTGAAAATGAAATGACAAACTTAGTATACCCATCCATCTTACGTGAAGGTCATTACCTAAGTGATTATTTGAATCAATTTTACTATAGTTGTAAGCATTTTGAAATACAGACTCCATTGCCAGAAGTTCATAGAAAATTATTAATTATTTAAAGTATGTTCATCAAAGTTGGTACCAAAATCAACAGTGGTCATTCTTCTTCAGCACTTTTAAAGTGGTCGTTTGATTTAACTTGGATAAAACTCATTTTTGTGTTCTTATTTATATTATTTTTGAATGCTAAAGATCTTTAAATACTAATATACTTGAATTGTTAATCATTCATTTCTGTTATACCGAAAAAATTAACAATAATTATATCAAAAAAAAAAAAATCATAACTCTAACCAAAAACAACTAGATTGTGAGTCCGGATATGCCACCTCATGACTCGATCGCAGCAACGCGCTTCACAATTGGAGATTTTGAAGTAAGTTTTACACATTCGCGTAATCCATTTATTGTAGCATCCGTTTCGTAAAAGGGTTTTGTGATCGTTCAATATTTATTACAATAATATTCAACAGATTTACAATGAATTTCGCAATATTTAAGTTATTCCGTTGTGGTACAAAATTAGTTATTCTTATTACCTTTACCAAACTGAATGGAGATAGTGGTTGTTGGATTTTGATTGGATAAAAGGTATAAGAAAAGACGTGAAGGAAAAGACGTTTTCATATAACAAACTGTGCAATATTCCTTAGCGGCAATTGTTTAATATTGTAAACAAATATAATAAATATTGTAAATAGGTGTTTTGTTACAAGTGGGCATTTCTGATATGCGACCATGTCCACTTTTTGCACATCGATACCATTTGGTTATATGGTTATATTTTGAATCAAATGTTGAACGATCAAAATTTTGGTAGTATGCACAACATATATATGTACGAGTATGATCCACTACGTGTAAAGCAATTGAGTTAAATGAGAGACTGAAACATATCTCTTCAGGTATACATCGATTTTATTATGTATACAAGAAAATTATTTGGCTTAGTATAATTATTCGAAAAGTCACGTAAAAAAATATTATATAAATATAAAATGAAAATATTTTTGTGCTCGTCTTCTTCATAAATATGCCGTAAAATATATATTGAATATTATAAGCTAAACGAAACGAAAGAAAAAATTTCAAGAAATGCCTCTCACTCTGAAGTGGATCATGAAAGGAAATATATACATATATATTTGTGTGTGTCCCTCTTCATTCTTCATAAGAAATTTATGCACACTATATACATTTATTAATTTCTTTGATTATTCTTGTGGCCTTTTTTCTCTTTCTAATTCAGAACTAACGCGAATGAAACTCACAAACATTAAAAAATTAACAAAAAACAACATAGGAAGTAATAAATAATTCCATTTAGATAATTTATTACTTTTAACGAGCAAATGGAGTACAATATAAAAATCACTTTGCTAACAAGCAAATGTTCCCCAAATATATATAAAATAACAATTAACAGTTTCTTCTATAAATTGAAAACGTCGTAGAATATGTTACACACAGTACACAAATAACTTTAAATCAATTAAATATAAAGATTAAATTATAAACCGCAACATTTGAACGGACATAAAAGTTGGATAATCCTAATTTTAGTTGTATTGTAATCATCGAAAAAAATTCACTACTCCACCATTCTATTATTCCTCACTATAACGCGATAAAAGTAAACTTTAAAGCGTCCGTAGGTCTAATATAACTTTCAAATGGTTAAACGGACATTTTTCTATTCTATACATATAAATGTATGTGTGTAATACTTCATGCGTGATTTAAGAAAAATCACTCCTTCTTACGCATTTTTATATAATGCAACATTTTCGTAGTGTGCTCAAAAAAAGGCAACGTAACGAAAATCACAAATTAACATGTGTTTTAACTCTATCATTAACTAGTAAATAATTTACATCATAATGGATTTTATTTCAATAGTCAATCTAAAAATTTTGTATATTGTATCATTAATCAAGAATATACATAATACAATCGTCATTCCAAATCAATTACTAATGTACATGTGTACGTGTACGAGTACCTACAATACATTACACATTAGATGCGTTCTTGTATTCTTAACAACGATCGCTTGTATGTGTTAACATAAGCAACCATTTGTAATCAGCTCATATCGTAAAGAAACTGGACAAACAGCTCGCAATTCCTCCAATTTAAAAAAGGTAATACAAGTAAAATTTTATAACCTATGCTTGTTTATTTTCTGCTATAAAGCTGTGTTGCATTTCTTTGATTTAGTTCGACAAATACTTAATAAAATGGGCAAAGTTTAAGTATTATCAATTGCCGTCATATCGAACATTTTTTCAATGCCTTAATTCGCAACGGCTTATACAATACATATTTATATATGCATACTATTCTTAACAACGTGAACGAGGTAATATTGGGCACTAGGCCATAACTTTTTATTGCTTTACAAATTAAAGTCTTCGATTTAATACATCGGTGCAGTAAAAATTCATTAATCGTTTTTTCAAATATAAATTAGTATTCTAGTATTTAATCGACGAAGATGAGATTACACTAAGTTGGTTTTTTTTTATTTGCAATATTTAGAATATAGTATACATACTTTACTAGCATCTAAATTTTCAACCATCCGTTGCAAGTATAACAAATACATGAACATATACATATTCTTGAATTGTATACATTTGCCTTTTCTGTTTAGGTGGATGATGATGATTTTAATGGTGCTGTACTTGGTGGGCATGTACAAATGCACAGTAATGCCTCCGACGATGATGATGATGATGGTAGGCCATTTACTATGCATGCCATGCGTGTTACGGGAAATTATTTGAATGTCCCACCGCTGCGGAAAACATTCAGAATGGAAGTATTTGATATGTAGACAACAGTTACGCGTGTCCCCGTTGTTTTATGGTTATATATCAGTGTGCTTTTTTTAAATTCAACCAATTAGAACATATGGCTTTGCTTTGCATTAATTTAATAATACGTGTGTACATTTTTTAATATGTGTTATATGCATAGTATTATAGCAACTTATATATACGTATATATAAATGTATATACATATAATGTGATCCCTTCAGTAGCACGGATGGCTAAGGTTTTGTCTCAATCAACTTTGTGTACTGGGGAACGCGGGTTCAAATCCAGCTAAAATAAAAAGTTTCTCAACTGGAATTTTACCACCAACGTCGAAGTTGGTTCTACAAGCGAATGACCTGTAAATTTACAATAACTTACAATGTTTATGCTTTATATATATAACGTAGCATCAAGTATGTATAACAGTATGGAATTGTCAATTGATTTAAACATTCACATATTAGTATTAGAGTCGACTCTACCCAATTCTTACATTTTCGATCTACAAAATATCCATTTTCAAATATACAATATTTCGTCTATTTACAACTTATAATAATGTGGTATATTACCACAAATGTGCAACAATGTATCGAATGAGCCCATGAATTTGAAGTCCAATTCCTTTAGAGATACATAACTTGTGAGATATAAAAACTTTGCTTTAGAGTAGGAGAACTTTGTCGGCGCCATTACATAATTATTCTGATTATTATATACATATTACGTAAAATGTTCTAATTTATTAGTTGGTTGGTTAAGTGTGTATGAATATAATACTCTGTGTATTTTTATTTTTATTAATACGAAAAAAACGCTGCTGTGAATAGTTTTTAGAGGTATTAATCATACATATATAGTGATATTGTTGAATAATTTTATGCATACTACATTAAATATTATATTATTGTATTGACCGTAACAGGTAGCTGACTAAGATATATTATAATTAAAAATATACACTTCACAAATATTTCAAGCGGTTTTCTATTTTACTTATTATTTTTATACCCACCATCATAATGGTAGGGTGTATATTGTGCATACGTTTTTAACAACTAACTAACAACTAAGAAGACGTAGCGCACCCCAAAAACTATTTATATTCTCAATCAGCGTCAATATAGCGACTAGCGATCAATTTGAATTTAACACTTAACTGCCAATATTTATTTAGCCATTTTCCGTGGTCTTTTCGTGGATCTTTGCAAATTTCTAACCGACACTCTCTCGGTCGCAAAAATTTAGATTTTGAAATACTAAATTGCTACTCGCAAAAAGCACATTTATTCAAATAAATTTGAGGTATGTTTTTCTTATTATTTGCAACAGTAATATAGTGATACTACATTTTTGAATCATTGAATCAATTACGTAACCTCAACAGATTCTATAAAGACAATAAAAATGCGGAAATAAGAAGGAAATACATACACATATATCACAGACATTTAAAAGTATGTGCGTACAATTGCTAAGCCACATTTGTATATGAATGGTGTATGCAAAGTTATTTTTACGCTGCGCTCTAATTTATGTTTAATATTCACAAATTATATTGTAAATTGATTAATAAAGATTTCATCATCTTAAACGTATGAAACAGAATACTATGAAATAGATTATGAAAAGGCACAATATGGCCGCATCTTGAGGCGGTCGTCGGATTTAGTTTTATACCACGGCTTAAATATGCTTGACACATTTCTGCAATTTTTAAGCCTTAATTAGAGTGCACACAACGGTAAAATATTATTGATCAAAATCAGTCAATAGTACGTAAAGTTTATATACTACAATACCATTTAGAATATTAGACATTCTACTCGTCAAGCCTTCGCATTTGACACCCATATTATATAAGCACAAAAAGCACATGAATTTTAAAACCTTAAAGCTCATACACCTGTCGAATCAACATCGACTTTCACAAGAATATACTTAACTGCTGGTGGGTTATCAATTCAGTGAGTAAATTGAACGTCTTGGTCTGCATGTTGTGGAATGCGGGTTCATGTCTAGATAAGGGACAAAGAAAATAAAGTTTTTCAGCTGGCGAATTTAAATTCGTCTGTCGCGTTGGACTGGGAGCCCATTGGCAGTGAAAAATATTAACATGAAAGTCGAGGTTGATTCGACAGCGAGTGAGCCATAAAGCTCGTAAAAAGCCATATGTTATTATCCCCTCCACCTTAGTGATGAGGGTATACTAAGTTTGTTCTTCCGTTTTCAACACCCAGAAAGAGGCGCCAGAGACCCTACAAAGTATATATATTCTTGATCAGCGTCGAAAACTGAGTCGATTTAGACATGTATGTCCGTGTGTCAGGCACTTTTAGTTTTTGCACGCAGATCGTATTTAAAATGGACAAAATCGGTTAAGAGCCACGCCCATAATCGACAAAAATCTATTTATCTGCCACAAAAATCGATGTATAAACTTGAAATTTTGTATATATAAATAATTTATTCATCGATATGCTTAAAATGAGCATGATAGGATAATGGACACACCCATACACAATCTACATAAACCTTAATATCTGCCACAAAAATTTACCTATGAAGTTGAACTTGTGCACATATTTATGGATAACAGACACGCCCGCAATTAACAAAAAACCATATTCACCATAAAACTAGACTTGAAAGCTTATAATATATTTAATACATACACTATTAGAGGGTGAAATATATATATATATATATATGCTGCTATATATGAATGCTGCACTGAGTAGTTTTTATACGCCCACTAAATGATAAAAGTATACTAAAAATGATATTTGGTTTGTAACAACCAGAAAAAGTCTTCAAGGACCTTTAAGGTACATATATTCCTGAACAAAATCAAGACATGTACTTCCGCGTATCCCTTATGTGGTTTTGAGGGATTTTATGTCGACACCTACATACTGAAACCAGGAATTTTTTCTAAAAAATTTCGACTTAATACCTCAAATTTCAATTATATACAATATTTGCCACACCCACCGTTGTGGATTTGGAGGGTGTTTAAGATTTAGCCTAAGCCAAATTTAGTTTTCTTACTTGTTTTTTTGTTATATTAAAATATTAAGCATTCTACATAATATTGACATTATAATCTCATATGAAGCAGGTATTAGAAAAATCGTTTTCAAGATTCCAATTAAGTAAATTAAATAAAAGTTCTAAAAAGTAATATATAGCTTAGGCCAAATCATTGATACCCTCTATAAATATATACACTGCGTGTGTAGCAAATGCATAATTACGCCCTTTAATAAGGTTACCACACATATGAACAAGCTGGAATCTATTCTAAATGAGGTTTTATATACATTGCCATATTTAGCACAATTTTTGGGGTTAAGAAATATTTTTTTCAATTTCGAACATGTTAACAACAGGCATACGGTATGACTTGGCTTAATCGAAAAACTTATTTACTTTATAAACATCTATGTAGTTTATGTATTAATGTTGTGTGAGTGTGCCTATAATTTATTTGCTTGAATTTTTTTGACCCATTTCTAGGGTCACGTTTAGAAAATATTGCAGATACAATTGAATCTTGTGGAGATTCAATAGAAAGCAAAAAGAACTTATTTAATAAAACCTACTTTAAAAATATTTCGAATGTTTATATTAAACTTAGACTTTACTTTGGCGAGTTTTTTAATTTTATATGAATGTAATAATCTAAATTGGAAATATATATATGATATGTTATAAATATACACCCATAGCTATATCAATGATGGATGAGCATGATTTACTGTTGCGTCGAAACTTGTTTTTATACAACATAATTTGTGCTTATACGTTATGATGTGTATTATACATACATATAATCTATATCTATGTATGTATTTATACCCGATGCACATACGTGTGTAAAGAAAGAAACGCTGATTTCATCTTATCTCCGGTTATCGTTGAGCATGAAGTTTTATGGAAACGAGCTTATTTCTAACACACGACCATCGCGTATCATCAAAAATAAGACGTGCAGACACTCCAAAAGTACAATCAGTAGCAGCTATTGCTTGTTGCCGTTCACATCACAAATCGGACATAAAGCATAATATTCAGTGTACAAAGTAAGCTCGACTATTAGTTTACGATCGCAAAAGGGGGAATGTATAAGCAAACCCACAAAATTATTATTTGTGCAGACAATACATATATATGCACATAGTGTTCAATAATAAAATAATAAACAATATAATAAATAAACGGTTGTGAAACGCTCCATAATGCTGATCCAGACGATAAAATCATTCACGAAAAGGTGAGTGCGATATATATATATATACTAATAATACTTTACCGTATTATTAGAATGTAAAAAATAAATTACAATTTGTGTAATTAATTCAACAACAAGCTACCAAGCGGGTCTTGCGTCCCCTATATCAAAAAGCTGTATTTGTGCAAAAAAAAACATTTGAGCTTTATCAATGCTTTTAATAATTTTATAGTAATGTACCTATATAAAATAACTGTAGAGATTATTATTATTATGTCAGAGAATTGAAGCAAGTGAAATAAACTTTATAAACTTGAATATTTTCCAAATTAACATCTAAACCATGATATATTTGCAATTGCGCCCTCTTTTAACGAATATTACTGTTACATTTCACCGAAATGATCGAATGCTGCACTGAGTAGTTTTTATACGCCCACTAAATGATAAAGGTATACTAAAAATGATATTTGGTTTGTAACAACCAGAAAAAGTCTTCAAGGACCTTTAAGGTACATATATTCCTGAACAAAATCAAGACATGTACTTCCGCGTATCCCTTATGTGGTTTTGAGGGATTTTATGTCGACACCTACATACTGAAACCAGGATTTTTTTCTAAAAAATTTCGACTCAATACCTCAAATTTCTCAGGGTTCTCACACACACACGAACGGATACGTCTAGACCGATTTAGATTTTCATGCTGATCAAAAATATAGGAAGTTGGGATATGGCATACTAAAAAATAGAGCGGAAATTTGTGAAGAAACAATGAAGGCGTAGAAACTTCGCCAAATACAAGGTGTTACAAACAGAATAGCAAACTTATTGCACCCACATCACTAAGGTGGAGGATATAACAAATGTGTGAAAAGTACACCAGCCACAATATCGACTTTTTGGCACAACAATCTTGTGCCTAAAAGTATACCCAAAATATATTAAATAATTCATCTTAAAAGCTAATTGTTTAACTGATTTTTAGCTTTTGGGCAACGTTTTTAGTTTGACAGTAGTTTTTCATTCGTCGAATTTTTAAGCTAAAGAAGCAAGTATAACTTAATATGGTTCTTAATAAACATATGCACATATCAAATTAAATATTGTACATACAGCCGTATTTCCAATAAATAAAACGGAGTGTAAAACTATGGAAATGTACTGTTTAAATTTTCTAAGGTAAGCAGGGTATATGCACTTATAGGCCTTCTCTCCTCAGTACCGATCTTCATAAATTGAAAAAAAAATTAACAAATAAATAGAGGGAAAACAAGAAAACTAAGTGCATTCAATGTTTGTCATCGAAATATCTCTAAAACTATTGTTTTAAAGTGCAATTACGATAGCTATAATAGACTTATACCAAATCTGGAATACCCTCAAGGGAGTTTTATCCAATTGCCGTTGGACCGTACACGTTCAACCAATATACATCAACTTGGACCGAAATGGACAGATGGATTCAGATTTTAATTTTGATAGAAAGAATTTGCAAATATTATATATATATATGACGTCTCTTTCTGTCGCTTGTGAAATAACAAACAAACTTAGTTGGAGCAAATAATAACTATATGTACGTACATGCCATGACGTACGCAAAAGTATATATAAAGTATATATACGACGTTACATATTTTCAATGCAAATGTGTTGATACCTAAGATATACAAATATCAGATATATATATATAATCGTTCATATATCACACATATATATTAAACTTGAATTCTCTACTTGGAAGTGAACAAGTTGCGTTTTTACGTTGTTTAAAAAACTGATACTTATTTACCTTATGAAATATACAAACACACTCTGAAACCTGACACAAATCTAAGCAGACAAGCCCCTTATTGTTTTTGTTATAGTTTTATACCTTCCACATTAATTAGGGGGTATATTAAGTTTGTCGTTACGTTTTCAACTACCAGAGTGAATCCTTAGGGACTCCATAATATAGCACAGCATAGCATATAATACAAAACACAATCTTAATTAACATCAAAATCTGAGTCGATAAACGCAAAACATTATATTGAAATACAAACATTACAAGTTGTAAATTACAAAAAAAGTGTAGGGCACTCAAGATTTGGTCTAAGCCAAATTTACTTTTCTCACTTGTTTTATTATTATTTATGTTTTCATGACACATTATTTTGAACAAAATAAAAAGCGTTAGAAAAATAAAACACGTCGTATTGAATCAAAATCAATCATACTACATACTACATGGAATCGTTATTGTTTGTTCAATTGCTTCAAATTCCTTGAATTCTATAGGCATATGTTTTATATAATTTATATTGTATAAATATCATTCTATTATATTTATTATGAAGTAAAAATATGCATTTTGCCTGGAACAAGTAAAAAAACTACATTTGGCTCAGAATAATTACATGACCCTTTCTCATTTTATAGATAAAAATAACGCGTAGGTATGGCATGAATACAATTGCACCCTATTTTAATATATGTGTGTAGCACTTTATCGCAAAGTTATATTTGGCTTCTATTAGACATATAGTATGTGATTAAAGTAAATACGAGTATATGAGTTTACCTAATTTCAATTTTGTCGCTATGATTTTGCATTCGTAAGGGACCTCTATATCATATATGGACCGAGTTAGCCAATGAACCAACCAACTTACCACAACTAACGTATCAATGCAACGATCTACTGAGATTTTAATGCTGATCAAAAGTCTGTAAAGTCTCCTGTAGTGTACGGATATTAAGATTTCTTATGTTTTGGCCTAATCACACATGCATTGTTGTTTACTTTTTAAAATATTTTTGAAGACATGCGCTCGCGATTGTATAAGTCGTCTTTGTCAAATACTTGCCTATTATACTAATAAAATATGAAATTATTACGTTTGCATAATCTAACATGTCCTCTAATAAAACATCAAAGTCCATTCGATATCGACGGTTTTCATTTTTCTACACCACATTAGTTAAATGTCAATATATGTATATATATACTTAATTGCTATTATTACTTTAATGTATTGTTAACGGTATTTATTCTTGAATATGTTATTGTCGCACTCACTCAAGGTATTGTACAAGTTGTTCTATATAACGAACAACGTCAGAATAACTAAAAATATTTTACAAACTTGATATCTTTCCAACGTAACAACAATTAACACAATAACAATTATTTAAGTTATATTTCGACAAAAAGAAATCATAAATTTTTTATTTTTCATTATTTTCTGCAGTTTAACAACAAATATTTCAGTCAGGGACTTAAACTATTTAGTAAACAATTCAACCGCAAGTCGATCACCTGCAGTTTCTTTTGCATTTACTAAACTTCCAAACTCTGTCAAATCATTTATAAATGAATCTGCCAGACTCTGCCATCCTGATCGAATCCATATATGTGATGGAAGCCGAACAGAAACTGAAATGCTTCAACAACTAATGTATAAATGGGGGACTATTATTCCGCTAACCAAATACGAGAATTGTTGGTTAGCACGAACAAATCCCGCCGATGTGGCTCGTGTGGAATCACGTACTTTTATTTGTACGCCTAAACGTGAACAAGCGGTACCTGTTACATCTGTAACGGCAACACAGGGTAGTATACTAGGTAATTGGATTGCTCCGGACGATATGGATAAAGCTATTAAAGAACGATTTCCCAATTGCATGAGAGATCGAACTATGTACGTAATACCATTTTCTATGGGTCCGATCGGTTCCAAGTTATCAAAGATAGGTATCGAAATTACAGATTCACCATATGTAGTAGCATCTATGAAAATTATGACCAGAATTGGTAGTGCAGTAATAGAAGCATTAAATAGAGGTCCAGATGATTTTGTGAAATGCCTACATTCTGTGGGAAGACCGATGAATAAATTCGCTGAAAAGCAATCTTGGCCTTGTGACCCACAGCGCA
Organism: Ornithomya chloropus; assembly: GCA_963971445.1. Taxonomy (NCBI): domain Eukaryota; kingdom Metazoa; phylum Arthropoda; class Insecta; order Diptera; family Hippoboscidae; genus Ornithomya; species Ornithomya chloropus. Next base: position 24,376,900 of record OZ020530.1, on the reverse strand, counting down.
CTATAATATTACATAAACCTGATAGTAACGAAATCGTCTCTTATGGTTCTGGTTACGGTGGCAATTCCTTACTGGGCAAAAAGTGCTTTGCTTTACGTATTGGTAGCGCTACTGCTCAACGGGAAGGATGGTTAGCCGAACATATGCTCATATTGGGTATAACTAATCCTCAAGGCAAAAAGATTTATGTAGCTGCCGCGTTCCCGTCGGCATGTGGAAAAACTAATTTAGCCATGATGACACCAACTTTACCAGGTTATAAAGTAGAATGTGTGGGAGATGACATTGCTTGGATGAAATTTGACGAAAATGGTGTATTGAGAGCCATTAATCCCGAAAATGGCTTTTTTGGAGTTGCACCAGGCACATCCGCAACCACCAATCCAATTGCTATGAAGACTATTTTTCGTAATACGATATTTACGAATGTTGCTTCAACTTCAGACGGCGGTGTATATTGGGAAGGTTTAGAAATAAATGACAAACAAACGATTACCGATTGGTTAGGGAATGAGTGGTCATCAAAATCTAATTGGTGTGCTGCACATCCAAATTCTCGCTTTTGTACCCCAGCGAGTCAATGCCCAATTATTGATTCTAACTGGGAAGACCCTATCGGAGTACCTATTAGTGCTATACTTTTCGGGGGTCGTAGACCGTCGGGTGTACCATTAGTATATGAAGCACGAAATTGGGCACATGGTGTTTTAATGGGTGCTTCAATGCGGAGTGAAACAACGGCTGCTGCAGAACACAAAGGGAAAATAATAATGCACGACCCATTCGCTATGCGGCCTTTCTTTGGTTATAATTTCGGTCATTACCTCAAACATTGGCTTAGTATGGAAAGTCGAGGAAAGGTACCACAAATCTTTCACGTCAATTGGTTTCGTAAAGGAAGTGATGATAAATACTTATGGCCGGGTTTCGGCGAAAATTCTCGCATACTCGATTGGATATTTCGCCGCGTTCACGGAGAACCTTGTTATATAGACTCCCCCATTGGTCTCTTACCAAGTGATAACTCTCTAAACGTTGACGGTTTAAGCAATGCCATTGATATGAAACAATTGTTTGAATTGTCCGCTGATTTCTGGAAACAGGAAATACGAGAAATTGAACATTTCTTTGCCACTCAAGTAGGAGATGACCTACCTCGAGAAATCTATGTGCAATTGGAAGTTCTAAAATCACGTGTTAATGAAATGTAAATAAACTTCTATATAGACCATATACAACATTGAAAAAAGCATTACATATATAAGTATATGCATTTATGTACTTCTTATACCCTACACTAATTGTGGTAAAGGGTATATTAAGTTTGTGCTCCTTAAGGAGAGATCCTATCGAACGAGTCAGAATCATTTTCTAATTTGATTATTTTCTAAATTAACTATTTCTGTCTGTCCATCCATCTATCCCTGTCATCTGTCCACGGAACGTTGTGCGTAGCTAGCATTTATTGAGATATTTTGAGGAAATTTGTTACACGGACATATTTTAACCTATAGAAAAACCCGAATTAGACCATTTTTAGAACCCCTCCCAAATAATGCCCTATTATAAGTAGTCTTCTTATGTTCAAAATTCCCAATTCTTATTTTTGTTAAACAAAAATGGCTGAAAAATAGTTAATTGGTTTCAAAATTTATAGTATTTTACTAAATTCATGCATATGAAAAATTTGCGACTCCTAAAACTTTTCATTAAAATTAATGAATATCATTTACATAGACTAAAAATTGTATGCTCTAATTTTAGACCAGATCGAACTGTTCCTAGAACTTCACTTAGTGTAAAGTTTTTCTCACGAAGTGACGTTTGCAATAATTTGCATATACTACTTGACGAATAATAGGATAAATTGCGTTACATGTATAGCTGTACATTTGGAACTAAGTAGTATAAGGTATTAAAAGGTAGGGTTTGGGTGACATCCAACAACATGACAACATTTCCACTTGTTTTACCATTGTTTTTATAAAATGTATAAATGGGAGGGTGACCAAGATCCGAATCGTATAATAGGTTTTTCTTATTTAATAATTTTACGTTGCCAGTTGTCGAGTTTTATTTATAATCGTTTTTAGCAAAGTAAGTAAAAATATTTTCATTTGATACTGCAATTTTACATACACAATACTTCACGCCTTAACTATGCATATAGTTAAGGTTATCACTTGGTTGTATACCTATATAAATCTACATATATGAACAAAATTACTACACAAAGCCTAATAAAATTGATTATTTTTAAAATTATGGTTTAAAATGTAGAATTATACACATTGACATGTCTTGCAAAAACACACATGTACAAAAAGAGATTAAGAGGTAAGTAGTAAGTAAATACGTTTATCACTTCGTCTTTGTGATTTATGTTTTATTATATGTATTTGTTTTTATTTCGGTTGCTGTCAGGTGACTGCATTTTATATTTATTAATCATTAAGTCACTTCTTTATAATCACTCATTCAGTTAATATCCTCAAGTTTGGGTCGATCTGGACATGAGCGTTCGAATATCTATTTTTGGTCGGAAGTTGCTATTTTTTGTTTAACGCGTAAATTCCTCTTGAAATATAATGATAAAGTTACACGTCAGCAATTGAGAAAAGTCTGTAACAGTCACTTAAATTAACTTACAAAGTTGAAAATTGGTAAAAAATTATAGGTATCGATATGCCAAACGTACATAACAAAACACGTTTTATGCAGATATAATCGTAACTTTTAATATTTCAATGCCGGTAATATAGATTCGGAAAAGGAACTTTTAGTACACTAACCCAAAGGTTAGTTAGGCTAAATTGTAATACATACTTCAATATATGTTAAAAGGGAATAACAGAAACGTCCATTAAGAAGCCAGTAGTTTCTTTGCAAGTCACATATTTATTAGTATTAGATTTTTGCCACAACTTATTGCGTAGAAGTATGCATGTGTAGTGTTAAAAGCAACGTGATGACATCAATTTTTCACCACATAAATTATAGAATCATAAGTTTTATAATTAATTGTGCAACTGAAATGTTTCTGTGTCGTTTATTGTTACAAAATAGTTAAAACTGTAATACTAACAAAAAAGCCAAAACCAAGAGACGCACGTGTTTATAAATTTATACTAAGTAACCATATAATATAATAACAAATTCTATTATACAATATATCTATACTCTGATATTCAAGGAGTGACAATAACTTGTAATTTTTTCACTTTAACTAACCGCAGCTGCTCATATCAATCGAAATGCCAAGTGGGCTCAATCTACGGACGAGCCTTCTTTCAATAGCCAATCATATAACATAGTTTCTACACTGCATCAATACCCATGATTACATTATACTCAAAACACACACAAATAAATATACTCAAATACTTTTATTATACAAATGACTATAAGGTACAGTAAAGTTAAGGAAAAAACAATAAACAACAATAATCAAGCAACGATAATGTGATCGCTGCTGTTATACGTATGTGTAGTTGAAATAAAAAAAAAATAACGTCAAACAGCGAAAGCAACAACAACAAATTAACGGGTTCTAGATAATTGCAGAGTGTTGTCGCTTTTCGTAAATGCCATACACTTCGTTAAGCTAAATAATATTGTCGACAGTCGGCAATCGGCTGTGACTAGATAGACCCCATTGAACTGAACTAAGTATAAAAGCTCTTGACACCTAAAGAATTAAGTCAGTTACTCGAGGAGCGGGTAAATGGAAAGATCAAATAGTACTCTCTGTGGTCTAAAAGTTCACTTAATTTTCGACAAAAAACTTTGGAGAAACATATGAGACTAATTCCATACAACAACAAATAACCAAATAAAATCTAGTGGAATAACGTTTGTGATATTTTAAAAGTGATCCTATACATATATTTTCCATACATTGTACGTATCTATGGAACAATAACAATACTTGCTAGCTGCTATTGTAAAAAGTTTAAATTTCTATTAAACAAGGAGAATATATTATATATAATATAAAAAACAAATCAAACCATAGCATCACTAATTTCACCCACTGCAAACATGCCAGAAATAATTGAACAAAGCAAAATCGTGTAAGTAATTACAGAGGGTGTTCTCTTAATAGAACAAAGACCCACTACTCAACAACTACAAATATTTAAACTTGTGTAAATTGTAATAGCCACGTCCATAAACCTTAATATTTTCAAACTATGAAATATAGTAAAACTAAATAACCGAAACTAGATCAATCAACGAAGGTGGAATAGATTCAATTAATAATTAGTATATACGATAAAACTTGTGTGATACTTAAGCTTTTATTTTATTTATTAAATTATCGTTCTAGGTCTTCCGATGATACTTTATCTGCGCAAAAGAGAGACAAACAAGATAATTGCGGCCTATATAGTCACATACGTGGCACAAATATTTCATACGGATCAATCAATCTTCTGCCACTGAGTGTCAGGTCTTTTATTGAGGATGCCGTTACCTTATGCCAACCTGAGCAAGTCCACATTTGTGATGGCTCTGAGATGGAGAACAAAATGCTTTTAAAAATAATGTTAGAAGCCGGCACGATTGTGTCTCTACCTAAGTATGAGAACTGTTGGCTTGCACGTACAAATCCGGCTGATGTAGCCCGAGTTGAGTCGAAAACTTTCATTTGTACTAAAAATAAAGAAGATACCGTTCCTACCGCTCAAAACGGTGCGAAAAGTTCCTTGGGTAATTGGATTTCCGTGCCTGATATGGAAGCAGCTATACAGGAGCGTTTTCCCTCTTGTATGAAAGGGCGTACAATGTATGTTGTACCTTTTAGTATGGGTCCTGTAGGATCTTCCCTATCTAAAATCGGTATAGAAATAACCGATTCTCCTTATGTCGTAGCCTCTATGCGTATTATGACGCGAATGGGATCCGCTATTTGGGATCAATTGCAAAAGAACGAGGATTTCATACGTGCTCTTCACTCCGTGGGTAGACCAGCCAATGGCATTGTTAAATTGCCTTCATGGCCGTGTGATCCTGAGCGCACCATCATTTTGCATAAGCCAGCTGAGAATTTAATTGTGTCCTATGGCTCAGGATATGGTGGCAACTCTTTGTTGGGCAAAAAATGTTTTGCTCTTCGTATTGGTAGCACCATTGCATATAGAGAAGGTTGGCTAGCCGAGCATATGCTCATTTTAGGCATTACTGACCCTAGCGGATGTAAAAAATATATTACAGCCGCCTTTCCTTCGGCTTGTGGCAAAACCAACCTTGCCATGCTGAACCCTACTTTGGCCGATTATAAAGTAGAATGTGTTGGTGATGATATCGCCTGGATGAAATTTGATAAGGAGGGTGTGTTACGGGCTATCAATCCAGAAAATGGCTTCTTCGGAGTTGCTCCGGGAACCTCTATGGAAACTAATCCTATTGCTATGAAAACTATTTTCAAAAATACTATCTTCACTAATGTGGCGTCCACATCAGATGGTGGAGTCTACTGGGAAGGCATGGATAGCAGTTTAGGAGAAAACATTACATTTATGGATTGGGAAGGTAAACCATGGACTAGAAACTCGGGTAAACCAGCAGCTCATCCTAACTCTCGCTTTTGTACGCCAGCTAATCAATGTCCCATTATTGATGAAGCCTGGGAGGACCCAGCTGGAGTTCCAATCAGTGCCATACTATTTGGAGGGCGTCGACCCACTGGTGTACCGCTCATATATGAAGCTCGAAATTGGACGCATGGCGTATTCATAGGTGCTGCTATGCGTAGCGAAGCTACTGCTGCTGCTGAACATAAAGGCAAGATTATTATGCATGATCCTTTTGCCATGCGACCTTTCTTTGGCTATAACTTTGGTCATTACGTTCGCCACTGGTTAAGCATGGGAAAGAAAAGTAATATTCCACACATCTTCCATGTCAATTGGTTTCGTAAAAATGCCAATGGTAAATTTTTATGGCCAGGATATGGCGAAAATATCCGAGTCCTAGAGTGGATTTTACGACGTATCAAAGGTGAGGATTGCTTTGTGGATTCAGCCATTGGTCGCATTCCTGCTGCAAGTGAATTGAATTTGAAAGGTTTATCACAAACACTCGATATAACGGAATTATTTTCGTTGTCTAAACAATTTTGGACGCAAGAAGTAAAAGAAATACGTGAATATTTTGAGTCACAAGTTGGCAGTGATTTGCCATTAGAGATTTATAATGAATTGGAACAACTAAACCAACGTATTGCCACTATCTGATGAAAAATCGAACCTTAGTGGGCCATTCAAAAACTCACGGCTATTACCTATAATGCAATATTTGTTTACAGAATTCAGGATTCGTATTTTTATATTACATTATTGTATGTATTACCATTATATGAAGATTTTTATTGATACTGTTTAAGTTTAAAATGCTGTCTCGTTCTAAAAGAAATCCTTTAAATAATTTCTTGTTTTAAATTCTTATTAAGTATTGAATTTAATTTTATTATTCTTTGTACTATTTAAGAGTAACTCAGAGATATTCAAATTATGATATACGAGTATATGATAAATATATATATATACAAAATACAACTTTCAGAATATATATGCATTTTTAATCTTTAGAAAGTATTTTTCTATGCAATATATTACTATAAATGTATTGAAATATGTTGAGTGCATTACTAAGACCTGGTATTGGCAAATTAATGTAAAATTTATTCATGTCGCCTATTATGAGTTGTGTCTAAAAACTATACGGATATATCATAGAATATAAACAAAAAGACTTATACATTTCTTTTGGAAAATAGTTTTTAATGTAATTGACACCCACACACACATTAGCCTCAACTGTAAAACTATCAATCGACTTATTTCAAATAATATATTCTATATTCTATAATTTTTCACGAACTATGCGGTGGTTTGTGTAATGTAATTATACCTTGCACCACCCTGTGGAAAAGGGTATATTAAGTTTGTGCGGATGTTTGTAACTCCTAAACGGCAAATGCCACACCCACCTTCAATTATACCGATCGATTCAGAATCAAAATCTGAATCGATTTAAACGTGTCCGTCTGATCATCTAAAGTTGTGCGCAGGCTACAGATCGCATTTTTTGAGATATTTTGATGAATTTAGGTACGAGGACATGTATTGGCCCAAAGGGGAACCCCATTGAAAATGGATCGGATTGGACCATTTTTAGAACCCCTCCCCATATGAGGTCCTATTATTTTTTGAGATATTTCAATGAAATTTGATACGCGGAAAATCATTGACCCAAAAATAAACGCTTTTGAAAATGGAACGGATTGGACCATAAAAATTTATTTTATAAATTTATTTTTTTTAGATATCATAAACAAACAAAAAATAAAAAAAAATTCTTACTTATGTATCATTTTGAATTATTTGAGAATATAAGTAGGTATAGAAAAATAAAATTTTTCATTTATCAAAGGAAAAAATTAAATTGAATATTATATCAAGTGGTGTAGGGTATGTGATGGTTGGGCTTGACCGACTATAATATTTTTACTTGTTTTTAAGTTATAGGCGTTTGCGTTGTTCAATCTCGCCCATTTTTGGTACAGTGTTGGATAACGGTACGACTTATATTTATACCAAATTTCAACTTGATAGGCGTAGTATTGTGCGATATATAATTTTTTAAAGATACAATTTTTTCGAGGTATGTTGAGATTTTTGTTTATTTTGGGCGTGTCTCTTAACCGATTGTGCCCAATTTCAATACGGAACAGCAAAATTGAACTATGAATACGTATGCAAAGTTTCAATTTGATATCTCTAAAATTGCGACCGTGAGAGTGCCAACAACAGACGGACACATGGACGGACATGTCTCAAACGATTTCTATTGTCATGCTGATTAAGAATATATATGGTTTGTGGGGTCTCCGAGGCTTATCCGATGTGTTGTAAACGGATGATCAAAATGAATATACCTCTTCCCTACGGTGGAAGGTATAAAAATAAAACTTTCATTTATCAAAGAAAAAAATTAAATTGAATAATATATCAAGTGGTGTAGGGTCGGGCTTGACCGACTATAATATTTTGACATGTATGTCCGTGTGTCCGTTTGTTGTTCGCACTCTCACGGGCGTAAATCTTGAGATATTGAGCTAAAATTTTGTACAGGCACTTTTAGTTTTTGCACGCAGATCGCTATTTAAAATGGGCAAAATCGGTCAAGAGCCACGCCCACAATCGACAAAAATCTATTTATCTACCATAAAATATGAGCTATAAACTTGAAATTTGGTATGTACATCTATGAATATTAGCTTCATCAGTATGCTAAAAATGGGCGTATTCGGATTACAGACACGCCCACAATTAATAAAAATCTTTATATCTGCCACAAAAGTTGACCTAGGAACTTTTAATTTGGTACGCGTATACATAGTTATTCCATCTACCGCTGTGGCAAAAATGGGCGCGTTAGAATAACAGACACGCCCACAATTATTAAAAAACCATATTTAACGTAACAGTAGATTCGCATGCTGATACCTAAGACATACACTATTAGAGGGCGAAATATATATATATATTTGCCACGCCCACCGTTGTGGAGGTGGAGGGTATTTAAGATTTGGCCTAAGCCAAATTTAGTTATAACGAGTATTTAGTAATAACGAGTAATTGAAAACTAAAAGCTCGTATCAGAGTAAACACAACAAAAGGAAAACAATTATTTGGCTTAGACCAAATCTTAGATACCCACCATTAAATAAATCATAGGCATTCTCTTAAAGGAAGTCTTGTGTTAAAAACTTAAAAATCGCACTGCCTAGCTATGACTCACTTCCTCGACAAGTTTTTCAAACACGAAGCGAAGCATCAGAGAAACCAGAGCCATACACATCTTATAAAATTACTGTTAAAACTAAATAGTTATATATTTTTATGGCACAGTTTGGAGAAACAAACATATTTATCAATCATGTATTGAAGATTTATTTATCTTGTATTGAAGCTAAGTTTATCTCGTAAAATGGTCTTGATAGTTTCCTCCTTCGCAGCCAATTTTTTTTCTAACTTATCAATTTCTTGCAAATGTCGGGCTTGAAGACCACGCACTTGAGATTCCTTATGCTTTACTATAGTTTCAAAACGTTTTAAACTATCCCATGTCGTTTCTAAATTTCTTTGATTTTCCTCTAATTTGTGAGCCCATTGCAGAGCTATGCGCAATCGTGTCTTCAAACCGCTTCGCGAATGTTTCAGCTTTTCACAAGTAGCTTGTAAAACTACATACTGATTTCGTATATCATAGTTAAGAGCTTTTAATTGGCGTAACTGTTGATGTAGAGCTTCGTTTTCCCTTTTGAAATGGTTCATTTGATTTTGCATCAAATCGTTAACATTTTTAAAATCTTTAATTGTGCGCTCCATTTCGTTTTTCTCTATACTATGTTGTTTTTTTAATTGCTCTAAAAAATCTTTACACTCCTGGAGAGACTGAGCAATGGACTCCTGAGGTAAGTATGAGACACTTTTAAGTGATGCTAATTCACTTTTACATCGTGTATAAGCTGTTTGCAAGTGCTCCATGTCAAGAACGAATGTTTGAATTTTTTGCTCATAGCAGTGCATCACTTCTACAAGCTTCTCTTTGGCCAAATCGGTTTTCTTCATTTGAACTTCGGCTTTCTGATGCGATATGTTTGCTTGAGCTTGCAAGCGAGCTTTTTCTTCCCGCCAATTTCCATAGTCACGTCTCAGCATCTCTACTTGCTCTTGCAGACAATTGTTTTCCTCAACAATTTGCTTTAGTTCTCCACTGAATTCTTCAAATTGTTTCGAATATTGTTGCACTAATTGCTTTTTCTCTTGTAACATTTCATCGTAGGCCTGTAGTAATGGTGCTAGGGTGTGGATCCGCATTTTACCTTTTGGCCATTGCAGTAGAGATGATTCGAAGTCATTTGATAATATGATAGGTTTTGTTTTACTATCTCTCAGTATGTCTTGATAACGTTCGATCTGAATATTAAGACGATACGTAAGGGTTTTCATCATTTCCACATCGGCAGTGAGTAAATTTATTTCATCAGTTTTCATTGAAGACTCCTTTTCTAAGCGATGACATTTTTTACAGTCAGAAATTTGTCGTTGTAAGAGTTCCAACTGTTGTTTTAAAATTTTAACTTCATTTAGAAGCCGTTGATTTTCTTCTGCAAATTGTTCATTAAATTTGTGCACGGTAGTCAAACGCTGGATTAGCGCATCTACTTTTTCATCTTTGCTTTGTAACTGAAATAGATTAATTAACGCCTCAACAACACAATAAACATTTTAAGTCATAATTTTTACCAATTCACTAAAAGAACTATTCATTTTTATAAAATGGCCCTCACTTGACACGTTTCTCAAATCTTTCTTTGAAACGCAATCTACACTCTGGGACCGACGATTAAAATTCCCAGATAAAGTTTGCAAAATCTTTCTCTTCGGTCGCTTTTTTGACGCCAATTGTGTTTTTTTATTCATATCATGTGAATTCGGGCAATCTAAATCGGTTACAATATCTTTCTTTTGCTGCACATTAATTGACATAGCTTTTTTATTATGTCTTTATTGTGACTGTGTTTAATACTGGAACAACACGTTTGACAATGCCTTACCTCTTAGACGTTGTATTTTTCTATGGTAACCATAATAACCAAAACAGGATTTACAAACTAAAATTTTACTGCGAATTGAAATCGAGAGAAATTTGTACCTTCTCAGTACTCTACCCGAGTTTAGAAAAATAGGGTGTCTGATAACATAGTGTGTGCATTTACTTGTAATTTCACCCATATCAAAACCACTCAAATGACTTTTTTATATATTTTATCAGACTTACTGTTATTGCGTTTTGTTTTAATAATAGTATATTCAGTATTACAGAGTTTTTATATGTAATAAGAATCATTATAAATAATTACATACAAGTACACAGTCGATACGAGGAAAGGAACAACATTAGCGAATTTCTATAAAAAGCCTAGGTGCATAAGTAAATTACTTTAAAAAAAAACACTTTTTAAATTTGCATGGGTTTAGTATATTACCTTGCTTTTGTTGCAAAGAAAGTAAAATCACATTTGAATTAGAAACTTGAAGTAGTACATATGTATAACGATTTGAATACTCATATATTGACTCTTTGTTTGTGTGCGAAAGGGTATTGCCTGAAAATATCGGTATGGGACACGTATATTATAGTTTAGTTTCAATCAAGCGGTAAATTTAGTCTCAAAGGAACAAATTGACTTAACCGTTCCAATACACCGCTATACATGTTGCACATTAAATGCTTATAAGCATTTTCTCCTAATTGTAAACTTAAATTATTCAGCTGCCATTCAATGTACTGTGACAAAGAAATTCTATGGACAGGATCTTTCAAAGCCAATTGACGACATCGATCGTAATGATACGTTTTGTAATCAAAATCGTCGATTTGATAACATTTACTAGATTCCCAGTCGTATATATCGCCGAATACTAGAGAATCGCAATATTTTGGCGAAACTTTTGTTTGTCCTTGATCATTTTTTTCATTGGCATCTTCTTCAATATTGTCATCATCATCATCCTCACACATCACTTCATACAATGTATCGCTAATATTTTGCATAATTGGCGGAAATCTTTCCAATAATATCGGATTATTGGAAAATATCGAAAGAAAAGCTAAACAGAATAGTTTACGCTTTTCCAAATCCGTAACCAGAGGCCATTGGGTGATCCACACATCAAGTATTATTTCCAAAGTATCGGGCTTCTGTATTTCTTGAATTACCTCCATAAACACTTGTTGATTAATAAGCAGAACACGTGCCACTATCATTAAGTACATACCCATAAGCATAGGAAAATCTTTGTTAATGTACACTTGACGGAATATATAAGGCAAAATGGGTTTTATCATATCAAGGCCATAATTGGCATCAGATTTGAGGCACACTTCTAACACTTTTACCATTAATATAACTCCTTCAGCACGTATGTCATCCAACATTCGCGTACAAAATTCAATAAACGGTCTCCCATAACGCTCAAGAAATGCGTGAGCGTCCAAAAGAATGTATGCTTGTATGAGTAGCAAAACCGTGCGCAAGTTTTCTGACGACATTTCGATAATAGGCATTATATTACGACATAAATCGATCAAATCTAAAGACATCGATGTTGTATTCTCCACAACGGTTACCCACAAGGAGAGTCCTTCTTCAACAAGGTATATATGTGAGGGTTCCTAAGTACGAAACACTTTATTAAATGGCAAAAAATAAGGTGTTCTATCCTCTAGTAAAATCTATTTACCTTTATATTTGTACTGTAAGCGACAACGCTATATAGAAATGGTCTCATTTTATCTGGTATATCCCTAATAGCTTTGATCATTTGTTCCAGTGCACATATTATTGCACAGCGCAACATATTGTAATCTTCGCTTTCCCTCCACAACATAGGGAGGTAAGAAATTAAATTATCGGCTTGAGGTTCAATATAGTCGCTCATTTTTTCGACTAAAGAAGACATAATTGTCAATATTTTCATCTTGGTGTCACATTCTTTAGCTTCTCGTAAAACACTAAACAAAGCATTAAATGAGCTTTCAAGATAAGGTAGAAAATCTGTAGCGGAAAATTCAAAATCACTAACTAGAATGGACAGTGTACAGGAAGCAGCCAGACGAATTGATATATCCTCGGTTGGCCTTAGCAAATGCAGACATGCCTCATACGCCAAAGGACGGAGACTGCGTGAAAATTTCACACCTGCCCATTCTCCCAAAAGCCAAATGATGCGACGCCGTAAAATACGGAATTGACCGGCTTCAATTTTCAGCTCCTCTAACAACTGACCACCAAACCAATTATCAAAATCCACTTCATTAAATAGATGTAGAGCCGCCTGCCCAGCTGCATTATATATGGCATCCTTAAGCAGAATATCTTTAAGATCTGAATTGGGTGAAAGTTGTATTTGCTTAGCCTTATTTATATATTTGGCCACCTCTGCTGACATGTGCGTTTGATAGCTAGCAAAACAAGTCAAAAATAAAGCTTCTACACTAGGCCTTAATGCGTATTTCCAACTATCGCCTCCAAGATCATCCTGAGCATATTCTTCGGGATCTTCCAGCCACAAATCCAGCTCGATTTGTGTGAGAATAAAGTAATGCGTAATAATCTTTTCGCATATATAACTAATCCGCTGTTCGGTAAAGAATTCTTCAAGACAGTTGTTTATTCCTTCATCCGATTCATCAGCGGCTGAATGTAGCCGCTTACGCATCAAACAGTACGGTGAAAGACTTCCTTTAATCAAATTAATGCAGTGGATGGCAAATTGACGAAAATTAATGACATTGTTAGTGAAAATAAGAAAAGCATTGCAGTGGAAGACGTGATCAAAGCTAAACTGCAATGCGGGAGCCATAAACTCCTGGAAAGCCACACTATGTGATTCCTGAAACTCTAAGATTGTTTTCATTTGCTTTAAAATAAGTTTTTCTAATAAAAACACCAACTGTTCGTCAATATTTAACTGCCTTAACTCAAAGCGACAATTCAGACACTGCTTCAAGCGGTCTAAAAGATTTTCAATGTAACGAAAGCACAATGACGATTTTTGGGGTTTTCCAAATCCATATATGGTAAGTTTACGTAATATTCGTGCACACAAAATAGTCTGCTCTAGGGTTGTTTTGGCGCCCAATGGCTCGTTTTTTAATTGATGAAAAAATATGTTGCAATGTGTATCCCATAGCTGAAGAATGAAATCATAAATATTAGAAGTCAACTCTTCAAATACCTTTTTGTCAGTCATGGTGCGTCGTGATGCAAGTGCTTTAACGACATGGTGTAAAGTTAACAGAATACGTTGTTCTTTTAGTTTTTCATTATTATTTATGCAGATGTCATGTCTAGAATCCTTAACATATTCTTCCAGTCGTTTCAAAAGTACCGGCAGCAGATGCGGCCATTCTAATGGACAATCTATACGGGCAATACGAGACATTAATACTGCCACTTGGAGTGCTATTTGAGGTACAGTCTCATTAGAAAAATATGTCAGTAAAAGTTGTCGAATTTGTTGCTTTTCTTCAGCAGGTAATTCTTGGCGAATATTACGACGCCAATACTTGTTAATACCATTTTTTAGATAAACTGCAGCCATCCAACGCACATTAACATCCAATTGGTGGGTTAATGTAATGTTATCATCACATGATAACCCCAAGCACAAACGTGTTAATGTGAGAAAAAAACCAGGCTGAGACTCCCACTCAACTAACTGGACCTCAGCTTTACGTACTATTTCGTGATTACTGTCGGTAGCTGCACGCAAAGCATAACACACCATCAATTCTGGAGATGTCGGCTGCACTTCCATCCTAAAAAATTGAGCGCTGCGACAAAAATTAGCATCAACACCACAATAGGTGTAATTAGTGTAATCAGTATTACCCAGTCAAAAACGTAGTAAATAAAAACTACTTACATTGAATTATCATTAAGCACAAAGCCTCTTACTGTAAGATATCGATTGAATATTTTTAAGAAAACAAACAAAAAAATTGATGAGGAATAAAAACTTACACCACTCAGAAATTGTCACCTTTTTTTACCCCTAAATGCTTTGAAAAATTAATCGTTTTATATCTTTTGTTATAAGTTTCGTTTTCTGTTTCGTTCCATTTAAATAACAATCCGGAACATAATTGGAATTTAGTTTATAAATCTTTAAAACTATATGAAACAAGATAGAAAAGTTCGGTTAAGTCCGAAGCTTAAATACCCTCTACCTTTTATAACCCTCTACATAATAAGTTCCTATTGCAAATTGTTGCGTATATATTATTATTATTATTCAGGACATTTTTAAACAACAAATAGAGTTTTTTTTTAATTATAGGCGTTTGCGTTGTTCAATCACGTCCATTTTTGGCACAGTGTTAGATAACGGTACGACTTATATTTGTACCAAATTTCAACTTGATAGGCATAGTATTGTGCGATATATAATTTTTTAAAGATACATTTTTTTCGAGGTATGTTGAGATTTTTGTTTATTGTGGGCGTGTCTCTTAACCGATTGTGCCCAATTTCAATTCGGAACAGCGAAATTGAAATAAGAATACGTAAGCAAAGTTTCAATTTGATATCTCTAAAATTGTGACCGTGAGAGTGCCAACAACAGACGGACACACGGACGGACATGTCTCAAACGATTTCTGTTTTCATGCTGATTAAGAATATATACGGTTTGTGGGGTCTCCGAGGCTTATCCGATGTGTTGTAAACGGATGATCAAAATGAATATACCCTCTTCCCTAAGGTGGAGGGTATAAAAAAGGAAATTTAATAGAAACGCCCTATTTTGAAGTACATACATATTTTATTATACCCTACATATAAGATGTGGGTATACTAAGTTTGTTTTTCCGTTTATAACACCTAGAAGAAGATGACAGAAACCCCACAAAGTGTATATATTGTTGATCAGCATCAAAAACTCAGTCCGTCCTTGACATATCCGTCCGTGTGTTTGTGATTTTATCTGTTGTAGGCACTCTCATGGTCATTAATTTTTTTTTTATATTCAGATATTGAGCTGAAATTTTGAATATATGCTCCTAGTTTCTGCAAATTGGGCTAAATAGGTCAAGAGGCACGCCTACAATCGATAAAAATCTATTTAATTGTCACAAAATATTAGATATAAAGTTGAAAATTGGTACATATTTATAATTATCTTTTCCATCGATGTGCAAAAAATAGTTGCCCATAATTTGACATCGTGGATGCCCCATCTTCCAAAAACTGAAGCATAAGTCAACCAACTCCTCGGCACCAACTCCTAGTCAACGTGATGCACCTACCACCCAACACCTGGCACCTATAAATACAACTTCTGCCGATACCGATGCAAATCCTAAATTCTCATATGCGGACATTCTACGTTCAAGACACAATAATCGAACAGATCCTCAAGTAACCACACCATATCAACATACCGCCTCGAACTTGGAGAATACAATTGCAGCGTTAGTCCAACATGTGCAGACATTCGTGACTACAATGCAGACGATGATGCAGGAGATGCTTAGAAACCAGTCTACACTGCTCCAGGTGATGATGAACAACAAGCCATGAGCAGCAATTACATATGGACGTATAACAGTGGCACATTTTTTGGTTATGTTTCATCAATATGTAAATTTTTTTTGACGTCAAGCTATAAGCACACATATTTATTACACATAATTTCTCTCTTATTATCAACCTCCACTTATATTTTTGCTCTGTTTGTACTAGGATGAGTATATCAGCTAGAGACGCTACTCACACTATGATAAGAGTCCTTGAAAAACAAAATGTGGAAATCCATATCCGTCATTTAAATGCCCAAAGCTTACGCAACAAGACTGACGAATTTCGACATCTCTTTAAGAATTCTGATATACACGTTATATGCGTGTCTGAGGCGTGGTTCATGCCTGCTGAACTTGATTCTCTTTTTAGGTTGAACGGATATAGCCTTTTTCGTGTAGACCGGCACAATCATGCGGGCGGCGTTGCCGTCTACATAACAAGATATTTACACTGCTCATTGGTATGCAAATCTAACCCGGAGAACCCTATTGAATACCTATTTGTTAGTATATGTAGTGGATATAACAAACTCTTGGTGGGTTGCGTATACCGACCTCACCGAAGTACTGAATTTACGGAACTTATAAGGACAATTGGTGATGTTACCATCGGCTATCCCGATGTGATTATAAGTGGAGATTTCAATAGCAATCTTCTCTTAGAAAATAGACTTTTGGATGAGATAGTGAATCCAAAATACTATGGTTCAATAACAATGTCCGGTCACTATTTGATGCCCACGTCCCAATAAAAACGGTCAGAACGGATTCGCACAAGTGTCCCTGCTTTAACTAATACATCCAGCGATTGATGCAAACTAGGGACGAGGCCTATAGTATATGGAGGCGTACCCGAATGCCTGTGCACAATGAGCATTTTAAGCAACTACGCAGGCAGACAACCTATGGTCTTAGGCGTGCGAAAATCGCGTTCTATGGGACAAGATTTGCTTCTGCTCTGAACACAAGACAGAAGTGGACTGTCATTAGAAAGATCGTCATCACTAGATCATACAAAAGCATTTGATTCTGTCGACCATTTGCTGATGGAAGTCAAACATAGAAAATTCTATAACTTTCATACCACAGCCACCAGGCTGGTTGAAACTTATCTTTCAAATAGATATCAACGTGTGTTTGCCAATAATTGTTTCTCCGAACTACTTCCGATTAAGCGAGGTGTTCCGCAAGGGTCCGTCCTTGGTCCACTGTTGTTCTCTTTATTCATTAATGACTTACCCACTTGCTTTAAGTGGTGTAAGGTGCACATGTACGCCGATGATATTCAGATCTGGGCTAGTGGACCCCCCGACAACATCATTAATACTGCTATAAAAGTCAATGATGATTTGGCAAATATCGCGAATTGGGCCTGTTCCAACGGTCTGGCCTCTTTTAAAACTAAGTGCATAGCTTTTTACAGGAAGGCGGATCTGAGGAACGTTAGAATCCGTTTAATGGGGACGGACATTGAGATAATTGACTCTGTAAAAAACCTTGGAGTGACATTTCATAGAACGCTCACTTGGGATAATCAAATAAACAAAAATGTGGGACGGAATGCTAAGATCACTATGGCATTTAAAGTGGTTCACACCCTTAAACATTAGAAAACTTTTGGCCAAAGCGTACCTCTATCCTAAACTCCTACACGGATGTGAGCTGTTCGCCAACTGCAATTCCATTTCTAAACAGAAACTAAAGAGGGCTAACAACTCCATTATCAGGTACGTTTATGGGTTGAGTAGGTATGACCACGTTTCAAGCTACACAGTATCTCTGTTATCAGTCACCTTGGAGGAACTGCTCAAATGTAGTGTTATGCTTACTTCAAAAAATTGTCACAAAGCAGGATCCAGGCTACCTGTTTAACAGACTCGAATTTTCAATGTCAAACCGTAATCAGAATATTAGACCTATGCGACACATATCCCTAATGTCTGAACGTCATTTTATCGTTTTTGCAATCCGATGGTGGAATGCCATCCCCGCCCGTCTACGGATTTCTATTCGCTTTAAGAGAGACATTATGTTGCACTTCGCGCAAGGCTATGCGAACGACATTTAGTTGTAATTAGATGATAAGTAGTTGATAAGTATAAAATGGTAATTTGGTGCATACTCCTACCTCATATAAATTCCCAGCTGGAGAGGTGGGAGGCACCCATGTTAATTTTATATAAATATTTTTAAGGAACTTTGAAATAAATAAATGAAAAATGAAATGAAAACGTTTTAAAGCTAAAATTCAACTTGCAAAGTTACACTTAATATGTACCCTATTTTAAGGCCCAATCATGTACCTGCCATACCCTTTGTTTGAGCGTATTTAAGGAAATTATTTAAGATTTAACCTCAATCAAATTCAATTTTGGTACTTATTAAATGAATATATTTTAGTCCTTTTTTATCTCTTCTTACAGATACAAAAATGCATCGATTACAGAAAAAAACCACTCAATAATATAGCAGACAATAAACAATATTTCATTAAAAAAAAACAATCGAAATCTACAAAAAAATATTTTACTCGTTACACTATTCAAAGAATAATTCCATGCTCATGTAAATTATTAGCGAGTTTTTATATTATTATCCCGCTCCAAAAATGGATTCACGCATCGGCCTGGATTATATTGTCGAAAATCGTGATTATATTACCAAATTGGGTACCGCCTTAGATACCGATAATAAAGTTGTTAAAAAGCAAGTTTTCGAATTATTCGCTCTGTGTGCTTGCAATGCTGATGGTTGCGCGTGCTATAGAAACGTTAGAATTTTATAAGCTAAGTGATGTTATTATATGTATGTATAACAAAATATAAATAATAAATATGGTGTGGAATAACAACCGTTTTAACATGAACTATTCATCTCATTGTAAACTTGTTTTATAAACAAAATTATTTTTATGTGACTAAACGTGTCAGTAATTTGCAGAAAATAATACATTAGTTAAAAGTGTTAAAAAAACAAATAAAGTGGTGTTTAAAGCAAACACGCATCACAGCAGTTATGCTTAGAACGGAAACGCGTGCTTGTTATGACGTGTGCGATAAAATTGGTCATTTGTATGCCCTATATATATGGGGGGTATATAAGTTTGACATTCCATTTGCAACACCCAGAAGGAAGTGCCAGAAATCCAAAAATGGGCGTCGTCATCTAACAGACACGCCCAATTTAGTATTTTTACTTGTTATTTTATAGAAACGTTTGTAATTACTAGAAGCACGCTTCTGCGTATTCATATGAGTGATCCGCATAAGATGAAGGGCTAAAAAATAAGTATCTTGATCAGCTTTAAAATCTAATACAGCCTATTAGGAGCGTCTCTCCATCCCAACCATCATTTCCCTCTGGCCATTACTTTCGTAACATTTGTTAATTCTTAACTTACAGCACCTTTTAATATTATTCTTCGAGGCGAAAAAATAAAAAATAAACTGTAACAAATACGTGAATATAGCATTTTTTTAAATGTTGGTTGTTAGATTTTTTTCGCGTTTCGCGCACCAGAGAACAGGGACTGTGCCTTTTCAGGTCGTCGCAACTGTCCTCCAAGTCTCTATAGTTTTTATTCATATTTATAAAATACTTCTAATCACGGAACAGAATTTCATTACGAACGCACCAACTGTAAAGAAGATATATTTTATTAGGTTTCCTACAATTGTGTGTCAAAGCATAAATTAATACATACTTACCGGTCAATCCACAGCATCTAATATCAACTATTCAGCTATAAATTCTCACTTTGTTAAATTTATCGTTTTTATACCCTCTACCTTAGGGAAGAGGGTGTATTCATTTTGATCATCCGTTTACAACACATCGAAGGAAGCCTCGGAGACCCCACAAACCATTATTCTTAATCAGCATGAAAACAGAAATCGTTTGAGACATGTCCGTCCGTGTGTCCGTCTGTTGTTGGCACTCTCACGGTCGCAATTTTAGAGATATCAAATTGAAACTTTGCATACGTATTCATAGTTTAATTTTGCTGTTCCTTATTGAAATTGGGCACAATCGGTTGAGAGACACGCCCACAATAAACAAAAATCTCAACATACCTCGAAAAAAATGTATCTTTAAAAAATTACATATCGCAAAATACTATGCCTATCAACTTGAAATTTGGTACAAATATAAGTCGTACCGTTATCCAACATTGTGCCAAAAATGGGCGAGATTGAACAACGCAAACGCCTATAATTTAAAAACAAGTAAGAAAACTAAATTTGGCTTAGACCAAATCTTAAATACCCTCCACCTCTACATGAAAGGGCGTTGCAAATAAATATATATATAATATTGCGCCCTCTAATAGTGCATGTCTTAGCATGTAAGTCTACTTTTACGTTAAATATGTTTTTTTTTTAATTGTGGGCGTGTCTGTTATCCGACCGCGCCTGTTTTTGGCACGTCAGTCAATAGGACAACTATGTATACGTGTACCAAATTTAAAGTTCCTAGATCAACTTTTGTGACAGATATATAGATTTTTATTAATTGTGGGCGTGTCTGTAATCCGAGTACGTCCATTTTTAGCATATCGATGAAGATAATATTCATAGATATACACACCAAATTTCAAGTTTGTAGCTCATATTTTGTGGTAGATAAATAGATTTTTGTCGATTGTGGGCGTGGCTCTTGACCGATTTTGCCCATTTTAAATAGCGATCTGCGTGCAAAGACTAAAAGTGCTTGTACAAAATTTCAGCTCAATATCTCAAAATTTACGCCCGTGAGAGTGCCAACAACAGACGGACACACGGACACACGGACATACATGTCTAAATCGACTCAGTTTTTGACGCTGATCAAGAATATATATACTTTGTAGGGTCTCTGACGCCTCCTTCTGGGTGTTGCAAACGGAAGAACAAACTTAGTATACCCTCATCACTGAGGTGGAGGGTATAAAAACACTATATGCGTAAGTACATGAAATAGTCATATACATAAATATAGCAATAGGAACTTATTTCTTAGATGATTATAAAAGGTGGAGGGTATTTAAGCTTCGGTCTTAACCGAACTTCCCTATCTTGTTTTCTTTTGATTTTAAAATGTTATATTAATTTTTTGTAGCACACCTAACATTGGACGGAAGCCTAACAATAACTTATATTATTAGTTCCTACCCTAGCTTGTATATATATTAATTAATATTTATTTTTTACTTTATATATTAAAATTTTTTATATTTCTTATTTTATTTATTTTAAATCATGTTTAAAAGAAATTTGTACTTTTTTATATACTTTTAGATAATTTAGATATTTTTAGTACCTAAACGAACACGATATAAACGAACCGAATAAATAAAAAATTGCCGCTAATTTTGTAAATTATTTATTATTTTTATTATTTAATTAAATTAAAAAATGAGCCCAAAAATAATCATTGCGTTGTCCTTATCAATCATTTTCACTATTACTATCCCTTTCTCTAACATGTAAGTGCCCATCAATTTTATTTTTCTATGAATTTTTTCTACAAGGTTCGTTTTATAAAGTTTCAATAAAAAACGGAAATTGCAAAAGAAACACCCTGGAAAAGCCATTTTCTCTATTAACAGATTAGGTCTTACACACTTGTACACTTCCTACATTGTACGAAAATTTTAGAAAAAAATCTACACCTTATGAACTTTTCTCCTATCACTTTTTCGCACCCTCAGGCTTGCGCTTATAATTTGATGATCACTTTTCTTTGATTTTACTTTAAAAATATATTAAATCGTTTACAATATGTTCTATTTTATTTTATTAAATACCTATAAGTATTTCTCCTTTTTCAGAATTTATAGAAAAACGTTTAAGACAACCGAGCACAGAAAATTTTGTAAAATAAATGTGCAACGCATTATTTGAAGTTGGCTGCAGTTTCAATGGAACATATTGTATTTACATAGTATTTATGATTATCAAACCTAAGTCTACATCATGTGGTTATTGGCTTAACTAACTACAAATATATTGCTATCCAACCTTTTTTACAGATTGATGCAAAACAAATTAATATATATGTTATATACACAATTTTTAAACAATTTTGACGAATTTAGATTAGAATTATTCTCTCCAGAGAAAAGTAAACAAAAAAAAAAAAAACACATAAACAAAGAAATGAAAGTTTTTGACCATTTTTGTTTTAAAATTTTACATATGAAACAATAATGTTATGAAAAAATATTTTCTAAAATAAAAAATTTAAAATAAAAGTATGGAACATGTAGAACCTTTTTTTACAAAGTAATTAAAAATTAGGATAAATTAACACTACCAAATAAAGGATTGTTTGTACCCTTATTTTTACCAATAATATAAATAAATTTAAATGAAAAGTTAAATAAAATGAGAATTGTCGAGTTTTTTGTTATTTGTTCTATAAACTAGATACAATTCTAAACATTTTTAGGTATATGCCATATCCCAAAACTTTTTTGGAGTAGGGTTATTAGCACTTATATATGAAACCTTTGTGAAAATTGCATTTTCGTGAAGTTGTTTTATACCTTTTTTTAACGAGCAGATTGTCGAGCATCTACACCATTTTAAGGTTAAATTGAGAACTTCCAAATTATAATTGAGAACTTGCAAATTGAAATTGGGAAACTGAAGTTTTAAATTGAGAAAACCAAATTGAAATTGAGAAAACCAAATTGAAATTGAGAAAACCAAATTGAAATTGAGAAAACCAAGTTGAAATTGGGAACTTCCAAATTATAATTGAGAAAACCAAAATGAAATTGAGAAATTTAAGTTTTATCCAAATTGAAATTGAGAAAGTGAAGTTTGAAATTGAGAAAACCAAATTGAAATTGAGAAAATCAAAATTGAAATTGAGAAAACGAAACCAAATTGTAATTGAAAAAAATAAAATTGAAATTGGGAATTAAAAAATTAAAATTTTAAAATTTATCTCAATTGAAATTGAGAAAATAAAAATTGAAATTGGTAATTTTACATTTGAAATTGGGAACTTCCAAATTGAAATTGGGAAAATAAAAATTGATATTGAGAAAATCAAAATTGAAATTGGGAACTTCCAAATTGTAATTGAGAAAATAAAAATTGAAATTGGTAATTTAACATTTGAAATTGGGAGAATGCAAATTGAAATTGAGAGAATGAATTTTAAAATTGAAAAATTTTAAAATTTAAGTTGTAAGTTAGGAAAATTGAAATTAATATTGAAAATTGGGTTTTTAGTAAATAAGATAAGTTAAACCAATTTTTATGCTTCAAACTTAAATATTTTATTCTATATAGAGGTTTTGTGTCCGTGTGAATATACTAATACATAACCAATTTACCGATAATTAGTTTTTTGTTGGTTCTTGGTTTTTTTATGCATGCGTACTGTAGTTGTTTTTTCTATACTTATAAGCAAAGAAAAGGAAATACCATAGATTACACATACAATACAATACACATACTTACAGACATTTGGACAGTGGTTTTTTACGCATGTGTACTGTTGTTGTTTTTTGCTGACCGAAAACAGCGAAGCATTGGTTTTTTTTCTTGGTTTTTTACGCATGTGTACTGTTGTTGTTTTTTCTATGCTTATAAGCAAAGCAAAGGGAATACGGTAGATTTTGGCGTAAACATTTGTACATATGTAATTTAATATAGTATGAATGAATAAATATTTAATTAATAAATGCAAATAAGGTGTTCTTTTATTTTACTTATATCAAATTTTATAATATTGTGGTGTATATGTTCAATATACACAACGAATTTGTTCTATGTGCGATTATATAGGTCCAGTCTTAGGCGATTGTTTTGAAGAATGTTGTATGGTTTAGTGGTAGAACGTACAGTTTGTGAAACGTATATTGCTGGTTTGATTCTGTGTCCCTGTTTTAATGAATGTGTTTTATAAAGTCGTTTTTTATCAACTTTTTAAATTGTAATATGGTGTGAAGGAGTGTTAAAATATATATATATATATATATATTTTTAAAATATATAATATATATATGTTGCTGTATTATGAGGTTTGCTCATACCAGATTTAGTGGTATAAGCAATTCTTTCAAAAATATGCCCATCTACGTAATGTCCGTCGGCTAATTTTAGATGACTTCTTAAAGAAAACGTCTGAGCAATTTCCTTGGTTTGTGGAAGATGACGGTTATAAGGAGCATCGCGTTAGCTGTTTGAAATTTTTAATTGAGGTATTATTATTCCAAGTGGATTTGTGAAGACTATTTACGAAAAAATAAACGCTCCGTCCAACCAAGGCGGACGCTGCTACAACCAAGGAAATTGGCCAAACTGAACGTCTCCTCATCAGAAATTATTTAATTATTTTGTTTATATATAAATTATTTGAATTGACATTATAATAATATTTTTCCGAGCTTTTCTTCTCATTTTCCCTTCAGCTTTAGCTTTACCCCAGAGCCCACTTTGTTGTAGTGGGTAAATATTCCAAGCATTGCTTAGGAAGTGCGTGTTATATATACTCAAATGTATATAACTTAACTCTGGCCTTGGCTTCCCACAGCCTACTTTTGGCGCAAACATTTATACGTACGAATTTAATATATTATGAAGTGTATATAATTTAATATATTATAATTATAATAAATAAATAATTAATAAATGAAAAAAAGGCCTTTTTTAATTTGTCATCGTTCGATTTTTCCACTTTTCGACCATTTATCCATTTCGTCTTCATGTTTTGTAAAGTAAAGTAAAAAACATATAAAACTAGTAAACACAAGCCATATTTGTTAACAGAAGTCAGCATAACAAATAACATATTTGTGTATACATTTGCCTGTATTCATTGCATACAATGAAAATGTAAAATATAGTGGGCCTCGAAATAAATCTTGAGATTCTGCTAACAAATTTTAAAGAGAATGACACTCCATCTCTGTTTTCAAACTTTCTGAAGTAAGTGAAATATCGTACTTAAGTATTGTAAATGTATCTGTGCTATGAATAATATTTTGTGTTTCTGTTTGTGTTTGTGTTTGTATGAAGACCCATTGAAAGATGTAAATAAATGTGGGCGGCCTAAATGTGAAAGCGCAGGAAGGAAATTTGCTTACACGAATCATGTCTACAAATACGATTACACGCTTCAACTTGCCGTCGAATTTTCCGGTTCTGGAACAAACACATCGAATTTGTCGCTTAAAGCTGCGGTAGAGTTTCGCTTTCCCACACCATGCGAGGGCGTTTTGCGCATTAATCAAGTGCAATTGTGGGAGAAGCCTTACGTTGAAGAGGACAAACCGACAACACCGCCACCGACAATCGATGATAACGATGTTTATGATGATTATTATGGCGAATTTGGAAAAGGAACGACGAAAACAGAAGAAGAGGAAGAGATAGACCGTACAGGAGAACATCCGAAAAGTAAAAACTTAGCGTCTGATTTGAAAAAGAACATATTACGCTTTTCATTCGAAGACGGGCTTATTAGTGAAGTTTGTCCCACTCTGGATGAAGCCACTTCGGTGTTGAATTTTAAGAAAGGCATTCTGTCGACCCTGCAAAATACCATGTTACGTTTTGATGTGGATTTTGCTACAATCGAGACAGATGTTTCCGGATCTTGTAATGTCCAATACACGTTGGAAACAACCGACAACGTTTTTATTACAATACGAAAATCGAAGGATGTGTCCAGCTGCCGTAACCGTTATTCTACACACTCCATTCTGCAAACGACTCCGTACACTTTCCGTGAGGATAAGACTATTTGGCCTATATTGGACTCGGAAAGTTATTGTAATGTATGTTAATACGTCCTGTGTGCAATCAAATTTCTTATTATAAATATTTTTTCCTAGATGACCATCGACAGCCATATTTACCGAAATATAACGTGTTATGAATGGTGGGTATTTCTTACACATGGCTCTCATATATCTAAACTGTTTAATTTTATGACATATTTTTATTTTAAATAGGGAATGATTTGGTAGAAAAAAGATCAACTCTTTTGTTTGATCATACCCCAGTCGTAAAGCCTACACATGGAGAGATTAAAGCTTCCCGTGAGCATTTAAGGGAAATGTGTTTCTTGGGTTTCCCCAATATAGATCGAGAGTTTATTGATGCTTTTGCAAGATTCATAAAAACTACAAAACATCTCGATTATACGGCATTGAGTGAACTATTGGCCCGTTCGGCTGGTATTTGCGAATATGGCAAGTAAGTACTCTAACGGCTAATGTTATATCTTTAATTGTATTAAACTGTTCAACAATTTTAATGCAGAAAACATGTTTTGGAATCATTGCCTTATATTGGCAGTACAGCGTCCTATCAAGTTATGCGGGATCAAATTATTGCAAGTACAATTTCAAGAAGTACAGCTCTTAGCTGGCTGACGTCGTTGTCATTTATTAAAAGACCGAACGAAGAAACTATGGAAACAATCTACACTATACTGGAGTTTTCGCGAAAGAAACTTGATCCGGAATATACGCTTTGCGCCTCAGCCGTTATACACAGTTTTTGTAGGCATGTCGAAAAATGTGCTACCAATGCAAAAGTGTTGAAAATATCCAATTTATTGGAAACTGAATTTTTGCACCATTTCAATATGTATCGCGGTGAAAGACGATCTCTGGAACGAATGATCATTCTACTTAAGGCCGTTGGCAATATAGGGGTCATGTCAGAAACCTTTGCGGCTCTGTTAGAAGATCTAATAATAAACAATTTCCTGCCTATGGACGTGCGACTGCAGAGTGTTCTGGCATTTCGGCGCGCCAATTGTGAAGCGTTTCGTAAATTCTTTCTGAACACTTATGGAAACTACACGATGAATTCGGAAATT
This sequence comes from Ornithomya chloropus, assembly GCA_963971445.1. Classification (NCBI taxonomy): domain Eukaryota; kingdom Metazoa; phylum Arthropoda; class Insecta; order Diptera; family Hippoboscidae; genus Ornithomya; species Ornithomya chloropus. The sequence continues at coordinate 24,349,912 of OZ020530.1, read as the reverse complement.
CGAATTTTCAGTTATCTGCAAGTTATGCGCTGTCCAGATTATAGAATCTTAAATCAAATAAAAATCATTTTGGAAGAAGAGAAAGTGAATCAAGTCGGCTCCTATGTATGGTCACATCTAAAAAATTTAGCCAAATCTACAACACCCATACGGATGGAACTAAAAGGATTTTTACTAAATGACAATTTGTCTGACAAATTTAAATTGGATATGCGTAAATTCTCTCGCAATTACGAACATTCGCTTTTTTTCGATGAGTACAACTTTGGTAAGTTTGTAAAAAATATATTCAATTCAGTATTAATACAGCAACATCTTGTCTATTACAACACTAGGTACGACTATGGATTTTAATTTAATTTTTGGAACTGATTCATATGTACCACGCTCGTTAAATTTAAATTTTACAACAGAAGTATTTGGCCAATCGATAAACTTTCTCGATTTTTCTGCGCGAATAGAGGGCTTCGAACAATTCTTAACGTCCATATTCGGAACTGAAGGCCCGCTAAATCGAGAAGTGTTCCGCAAAAGATTTCATTTTTTAAATCGATGGCTGGGTAATGAAAGCTTGGAAGACATGGGTACGTTAATATGCAGAGTTTTCTTGTACTTGTCTACAATATATATATATTCTTGATAAGCATTAAAAAACTGAGTCGATCTAGACATGCTTGTCCGTGTGTCTGTCTGTTGTTGGTATTCCCACGGTCGTGCAGACATTTTTAGTTTTTGGACGCAGATCGTTCTTACTTGTTTTAATGTATAGCAGATAGGCGGTAAAAAAAATTACAAATTATACTTCTTAAAATGCTTGGTTGCATCGGTGGTGGTTACACAAGATTTGTCCTATGCAAAATTGATTGTTTTTATTTGTTATGTTTTTAGATGCCTTAGGAAACCTACTAAATATTGACAATTTGCGTCTAAAACGCGATACTGCAAAGCACGATGGACATAGGATAGAAGTTACGGAAGAAAAAGGTAACGAAGAAGATTTCGAGCGTAACCGGCGTTCCACAGCGGATGGTCGCAAAGAAGGCATTTTAAAAGACGTTCATGAACTGGCATATAAGCTTGATTATGATTATAACAATCCGCGAGCCCAATTGGGCATAAGGATATTTGGCAATGATTTACGATACTATTCAATGGAAGGAATGGCTGAACTAATGGCATTATCAAAGGAGTTTGATATGTTCTATCAGATTTCCAAAATCTTATCTGGACAAGACATTACGCACTCCCAATCTAATATATTCCTTGATGCAGCATATATCGTTCCACTTGGTATTGGTGTGCCGCTATCAATTAACGCTTTCGGGGCTTCTTCGATTGACATACGTATTTCAGGAGGGTTAGATCGAACCGAACCTAGTACAGATTGGCATTTTGATTTGGAGGGGAAACTGAAGCCATCAATTTCAGTTGATATCATAACAACTGTTCAAGTGGACTTTTTTTATGCTATTGCAGCAGTTAAAGTGAAAGGAAATCTTTATTCAAATTCGGAAATTGAGGCAAAGTTAAAAGTACGAGGTAAAAATTTAATAGCGTTTTCATTTGACTTGCCGAAAGATATCAACGAAATATTTAGTGCAAGGTCTGAACTAATTGTGATGACGGAAGATGATGGCAAGAGCGCACTACATGCTGCACTAACCGAAATTATTGCTAGCTGTAAATTATGTTAACATAACGGGTTTAATAGGAACTGTTCGTGTCACTGAGAAAAACGGTATAACGCAAAAGGACTTTGATATCTCGTTCGAGACTAGGAAGTTGCAGGCATTACTGCGGGGCAATTTTGTTCAAAATGAAATCACTACATCGACAAACGTAACAATCAATTACAGATTCGAAGCGAATAAAATTGAATCGATTGATTTCGAAACTAAATTAGTAAACAAAAGAGATAAATCCAAAACGGAATATTACAGTTATTTGAAATTGAAAGCATCAGCTTATCCAAAAATTAACTTTGCCTCCAATGGCACCTTGTTAAGTTAACAAGCTCATACTGAAGGCTTTGTAACATTTAACAATGCACCCGACCTTATGGATCCAGCTTATACCAGCTCAACACGTTTAGTATTCGCTCGCTCGTATTCTGATAATTATCCGATGGAAGAATGTCGCACAAGAATTAGCATAGAAACAAAAATACCTCGTACGAAAGTGGATTTTCGAGTGTCCATTAAGTGAGTGATAAAAAAAAGTATATATTTTTCATAATTATAAAAACTCGTATAATTTAGACACGAAGAAAGAAACAAAAATGGTGCCGAGCACAACTTTGTATTAGGTTTGCGTTATGCTACCGAAAAGGAAGCAACCGCTTTATTTTCAATACATGTTCCACGAAAAAATATGTTTGGTTTAGATGCTTACATGAATGTTACGGTACCAGAGTTCAATTCTGGTGCTTGCCATTTAAAGATAAACGAAGTTTCGCCAAAGGATTACATGGTAAATGTGAAGACAGAATATTAGCTTTTAAAATATTTATATGGATGGATTGTTATTTCAGATTCATTTTAATGGCTCTTGGTTTTCGGGGCATCTAATATCAATAAAAGGTAATTACAAGGATAAGAGCTCCCGGATGCAGTCTTTGCAGCACTTCAAGTTAATTGCAGAAAGCCCGTCATTTCAAACGACCACAGTCAATTTGGTTTATCGTCGCAATGAATTGTTAATATTTGCTGATATATTAGCGCGCTATGAGACAGACCCGTACAGATGCATAATTCAATGCGTAACAAATACAAAGGATAATAATGCAAACGCAAAGCTTCATTTGAAGATCAAAGACAACGACTATTGGGTTAATGTTAAGTTACTATTGGAAGTATACAAACTATTAGAAGTCGAGATTCATTTAGACAAACTTCGGGATATTTTTATAAAACTTGGCATGCTGTCTTTAGAGGAGCAAAAAGAGGTGTCACTGGATTTTCAATGGGATGCTAATCGTAATCCCTCTCAGCGTTTGGCTCTGTTGGCCGAATTTAAAAGGCCTGACAATAATCGATTTGATACAAATCTCATGATAACTTATCCAGATCGAACAATAAGTTGTGGATATGATGCCTATTCTGATGATCATAAACTCTATGGTACAGCTCGAATAGGATGGAGTGTCGATAAAGTGGTTATATTTACCTACAATGCTGGTTTAATGCCTATCAAGGAAAACGTTCATAATTGGCTACAAGCAGATCTGATAACACCTTTTCAAGGCTGGAAGAAGAATAATCTACGATTAGGGGTCTATACGTACAATAATCTTGTGCTGGCCAATGTTTCTGTGTTTTTGGCTGAAAGTAAAGGCCTGGAACTAGGTTACAAGAGTGACTATGAAATGAATGAATATTTAACAAGTTTTGATATTTATATTGGTGTGAATAGTACCATAAACGACATCATACCAATACTAAATTTTAAATTGAAGCATTGGCAGCATGTTAAAAAATTCGATTCCTATTGTAAGTTGCGTTACAGTAATTCAAATAAAACTATTAATGTATACAGTATCAAGTCTCTGTGGGAGTTTTCAAAAAATGAAGCAAGAAATAATATAAATGGAACACTCCTTATATTGACGCCGCACGAAGGCTACCGTAAGGGTAGCCTTGTAACGAAGTTTACATTTAATCATAAGAGAGAAATCCAAGGTGCCGCTTCATTAAATTTTGATATGCGTGAATTCACCGTGGCCATTGATGGCTACGTTCGGAAGTTTACGGATAATATGCTGACAGTAAAAATGACAACGCCTCTACAAAAATTTCGTATAATTAATGGCCGATTTGGATTAAATGAACGGAAGCGTCATGCTGTTGCAGAAATGAGATCTCCAATTGCAGTATTAGGGATAGAGATTCTCTTGGATATAATATCGATGATGAATTTTGATGTGAAATTAAGTGTGGCCACGCCAATTGGCACCTTCCAACAGGCTGCTGTTTTTGGCAAAATTAAATCGGACTCGGTCGATTTTCGCGCTATTGGGAACAATGCTACCTTGGGATTTATTGGCGTCTGGCATATGGAGGATAAGACAAACTTTGAATACATGTATACAGTATTTACACCATTGCCTGGTTTTGAAGAGAATGGTTTTGTTATTAAATTGATCAAAGCAGACGTTTTGGTGGCGCATTTGCATGGAAAATTGTCCAAATATAAATTGGGCTTTAAATTGAATGGTCTGCCAAAATCGAAACTTCTCAATGAATTAGGAGGTGACAAAGTTGAACTAGAAATCTTATACGATGATGACTTCCAACCGCCCGAATTCTCGGAAGTTTCAGACGATTACGATATTGACGATATCGACTATGATGAGTTTTTCTCATATTATATCGATTTTGAAGTAGATTCCATTGTGTGGCCAACTATAGAGGGTGTAGTTGATATTAAAGAAATAATGGATTTTTATCTAGTAGTAGGCAACGTTGAAATACCACAGGGTCCGGTGACCTTTAAAGATCGCTTGTATTTTCCAGATTATTTTAACGTTTTAAATGTTTTCACTGTTTCAACACCTTTTCGTGCCGCAAGAGACATTAAATCTATCACAGAATATCATCTAGACCTAAATTTTAACTATTTGTATGATAAAGTACAATTTTTCATTATGGGTGAAGCAGATCAAGCACCAAGTGTCTTCGGTATTGAACTAAACTATACGAAAGTGGATGATTTAGTTAAATTGAATCAGCATCAAGTCAACATTAATATAGAAACACCTTATAAAGTTATACCTTTCCTTAATTTAAAGGGCACTTTGCAACTGGAGGACACGTTCTTTCGCGGTAATATTTCATCTGTAACAAATAGCACTTTCGTGTCATTAGGCACCGCACTAGAGGTGAGTAACATTTTCTAATTTGTTGCGGTGAAGAAGTTTTTTATTCCATTTATTAGATTGAAGATAACTTTTTGGAAGCTTCTGTTGATGTTATTCTTAATACGACTGTTGTTCCTCGTTACGGTTATAAAGCCTATGTTAAGAAGGATTTCACCGAAAGAGAAAATTGTGTCATAGTACAGTTTGCGGTTCTGGTTAACAATAAAACAAATGAGCTACATGTTGAGTCTATGTGGACGAACGATGCGACTCATTTAATGAAAGCTCATGGAAAAGTTACGACAACAATAGTTCCGTTAAAAGTGGTCGAGTCACATGTTTCGATAACTAGAGGTTTAAATCCTAAATTAGATTTTGATTTGGATGTTATGGATTGGAACGGGCACCGCTCACAGATTGGTTTAAGAGCCAACAAAAAAGGGGAAACGTTTAATGCTGAAATTTGGACACCCATTAAAGAATATCTCAACATATCTATGCATGGATCCATTACTCCATCCCTCACTGATCCAAAGCAGTTTCAAGTTATGGGTAAACTTTACCGAAACATGGCCACATATTCCCTATCAGGGATTATTCACATGTCTAGTAGTAATTATCCAAACGACATGAGACTTGCAGTAGTTCCAGTGACTAGTGGTCACAGCACTACAATGGATTTAACCATAGGGCCGAGGGAAACCGATCTGGGCATAGTTTATAAAATAAAATTAAATGTTATGGAAAGCAATACAGCATTATGTCATATATCGGGAACTTATTCGTTAGGCCACGAATCCGATGTGGAAATCACAGGGGTGGTTCAGTCGACCATATCCGAATTAAAACACATTAGTTTAAATGGGAACGTTCGAACACTTAGCACTGGTCACGTTATAAGCGACCTGGCGTTGGAAACACCTTGGTCTGACTTGGGCATAGATTTTGTAAATTTGAATTTAAATTTTTCAATGGAAAAAGTTAAGGGAAATCTCGATGGTGAATACCGTATTGGGGAAAGTTTAGGACGCGGCAGTTATGAGTGGTCATGGTTGTCAGCCGAGAACATGCAAGTTATCGTTAAAAGTTTTATGAAACAACCAAATGCCAACCCCAGATTTATACATGCCGCAGCTAAGTATATAAATCCAAATCGGAATTTTCAACATTTGGAAATAGGTGGACTGTTTGATGTAGATTCCAAGTGGATCGTAAATGTAAACAGTTTATTGAACTATATGTCGTCCGATGATGTAAATGCCAATCTTAATATTGTACCACCAGAACCAGAAAATTATGATATTCATAATTTTAATGTACGCTATCGTGGTAACCTGATTGGCAAGCAGGGCACGAATCCGGAACTATTCTTGGAAGGGAAATATCGTTCTCAAAATGCTCAGAAAAAGCTTTTAAGTCGTATTTCTTACAGAAATGCAACCGACATTCAAGGACTGGCTCGTCTAGAATGGGGAGAAATGGAGAATATATCGATTGCAGAAAGTGACTTTCAAATGTTACGCAAATCCAAAACACGACGAGAATTCTATGCCAAATTAATTACACCAGCTTATGAGAACAAAGATACCATCTATGTGAAGGGGATTTACCATCTAAATGAGAAGAATTATCACAACTTGGGGTGAGTTTAAAAATCATCAACAGAAGCATTTACTTTTTAAATGCATATATTTTCTCTTTTGACCAACAGTTGTGTGGTAGAACAGCCTTCAGGCACCCAATATGCGGATGTCGATGTATCCTTTGAAGCATTTTCCAATATGTATGGCCATATCAATTCCACCACACCTTTTTTGAACAATACATGGTTTAAGGGAGATTTTAATTTCACAACAAACCGGTAAGCAAAAGAATTGTGGAAACATTTCCATCTCAACGAAAGCCAAATTTGTCTTGCTGTTGCAGGAATGAAACCTTTAGACAGTGCAAAGGCACTTGGCCATCAAATACAGCATTATTTATGCTGCATAACTGGTACCATAATATCCAGCCCACTCATTTACTTAACGGAAATCTTCTCATTGAAGTACCCTTAACAACAAGGCATAAAGCTGATGTGACATATCATATGAACTCAAGTTCCAGTACAGAGAATGGCTTCTTAAAAGTCATTTATAATGGACAAAAAGTGCTTGACAGTTTCTATACATGTCTCAACAATCATCAGTAAACGGGCTTACACACTAAAACGGTTGACATAAGCAATGAAAACGATTTGAAGCCTTTGGGAATTCATTATGTGCAAAAACACGTTGCCAATAAAACAAAGGAAATTGCGGATGAAAAACATTTAGAAATATTCGAACTAAGAAATGCGAAGAACTTTAATTTAACCGGAGAGTTGCACTGCATAACAAGAATGGGTGGCAAAGAGTTAAAACTGGTAGCTATTCATCCGAATCGAACGGTTGAAATTACGACAAGTTACGAAGGTTTTGACGACCGTATGTCTAAGCACCGTAGTAAACTCAAACTATCGGAGAACATATGGATCGGTTATAACATAGTACTAATTAATTCCACAGCAGTACGTATATACAGTGGCTCACAGCTTATTTGGTACACTACCCTTTATAGAAATAAAACCACTGTAGCTTCTAAACTATTAAAGCTATCAACGAAATTTGAACGCCAAGTTGTTGTTGTATGTTTAATGAACATTGAAAACAAAAAAAATTTCAAAAGAATATTTCTAACTGTCTAATAATAAGAACTTTGTTGTAACACATCAAAAATACATGTCACAGCTTATTTGGTACAGATGTCTTTTTATTTAAAAATAATAAATATTAGTATATTTAATATTTTGTATAGGTACCCTTTTGTTTTTATAGTACTCTGTAGCCTCTTTGGCATTGAATCTACCAGCTTTTAGGTAACATCTGGGCTAATTTTACCCCACTCTTCCAACAACGCCTTCTTCAGTTCATTTTTTTTTGTTATGTTGTGTTTCCTAATGTTATTATCCAATAAAAACCACAAATTTTCAATAACATTAAAGTCCGGTGACTGAGCCGGTGGCGACATTAAATGAAGGCAATTCCATATTAGATAAGTCTCCACAATTGTTGACTTATGTTTTGGGTCGTTATCTTGATAGAAGCGGAAATTATCGCGTATACCAAGCTTCGTTGCATTTTGGAGCAAGTTGTCTTTTAGTATGTTGAGGTACATATTTTTGTCCATTATTCCTAAAACAAACACTAAACTACCTACTCCAGTTGCTGACGTACAGGCCCAAACTAATACACTTCCTCCGCCATGCTTAACAGTGGTTTTAACGTTTTCTTTATTCAGCTCAGTATTCGGTTTTCGCCAAACGTAGGACATGCCGTCGGAACCGCCGATATTAAATTTTGACTCATCTGCAAAAATAACTGAGTTCCAGAACTCAGAATTCTTCTCGACATGTTCTTTGGCAAATGAAAGCCGGCTTTGTTTATTTTTTTACTGATGAATGGCTTCTTACGAGCTACTCGACCATTAAAACCAGACTTACGGAGTACTCGACGAATTGTTTCGACACTACATGACTTGCCTAATCCATTCTCAATTTCACAAGCCACTTTTTGTGTAGATAGCTTCGGATTTGCCCTTATTTTTCTTACAATAAATCTCTCATCAGATTCATTGAAGATTTTATTAGGTGCATTTCTGCCTTTATCCTTTACGCGGTTTTCATTACAAAAACGGTGGATAATATTCTGAACGGTAGATTTACTCAAGTTCACAAAGTCAGCAATTTTCCGTACCGAGTGCCCATTTTCATAATGACTTAGGACCAGTTCACGCTGTTCAATAGTTGTACGACGACCCATTTTTAAATTACGTGTTTTGATTGACAGTTATTTTAAATTACCAAAATTAGTATTTGGAGTGATTGAAAGTATTACCAAGAAGGCAGAGAAGAGAAAAATAGTGAAAAATGTTAGGACTAGACTATGCTTAAGTGCACAGAAATAACTGTACCAAATAAGCTGTGACATGTATTTTTGATGTGTTATAGCAAAGTTCTTATTATTAAACAGTTAGAAATATTCTTTTGAATTTTTTTTTGTTTTCAATGTTCATTAAACATACAACAACTTGGCGTTCAAATTTCGTTGATAGCTTTAATAGTTTAGAAGCTACAGTGGTTTTATTTCTATAAAGGGTAGTGTACCAAATAAGCTGTGAGCCACTGTATATAGACGTTAACAATTTAAAAAACTTTTCTATTATTATGCTTTTTATAAACAGATAAACAGTGAATCTGGCAAATTTTCGATAGAACTGTTTTATCCGAAACGTACTCTGTTTACTGAAGGCTGGTACTCTCTAACACAGGACAAGCTTTCTTCAGACTTAACATTTAAATGGACTAACCCTGGCAGGTATTCCAACAAGAACCGAATGATACGAACTGGTCTACTTTGGCAGTTGATGCCATTACGTGATAACGATTTAGATCACCAAACGTGTGTGGTCACTATTAGTCATCTAGATTTAGAGAAGGATGTCACGTTGAGAGCTGAATATTATCGCGGGATAAGTGAATTGCTTAGAGCAAGTTGTTTAATCAACTACTCGCACGATGCAGAACATTTGATAGGAACTAAAATAGCTTTAAAGGATTTACAACGACAATTGGGTTACTCCAATTATAAACTACACATGGAAATGCATCATGAAGCCTCAGATTTACGTGCAGTATTAAATGGTACACTGGCGGCACAGCCATCTTATTATGAGACAAAATTCAAGGGTAATTACAAACGATCCTTCTATCCAGAAAAATTCGGGGAATTGTTTACTCTGCTTGACTTGCGTAAAAAGGAAATTGTTTATTTACGTGTCGCTCCTTCGCGTACAGTTAAGCTCTCATCCGCGTCGGTTATCAGCTATCCTTATTATGGGTTGAATGTGACCTTCTGGGATACGCCTGATACAAACGACACGGGATATATTTATGTAGATTTGGAAAGGAAATTTGCGCGTGCCGAATTTAATCTTAGCGAAGACGGAAGTCAAAATTTACAATTGATAGGTCATGTACCAGATGCACGAAGTGGTTATTTAGAGATGTGGCGCAATTATGAGGAAATTCGCATCATCGACATAAGCTCGTATATAAAGATGAATCATTCACGTTTAATAAGCGGCCGATTCCACTGGCGTCCACAATTAAACTCCGAGATTAGAGGGAAGTTCAAGTCTATAGGGTCCACTATTTACAATTCAATTTCGGAAGGCATTGACTTTTGGATTACATCGCTTTACGAAGAAGTAACGGAAAGTGTTGGCTTGGTGTGGGATACAACAAAAAGATATAATCGGCCCTTCTTTGATGATGTAAACGATTTAAATAGTCTTTTAGAGGATCTGGATGAGTTACATCTCTTTCTAAATCATTCATATGAAGCGAACGACTTTTACGTCAAGACCTTGGTCGACTTCACATCAAGCATATTTGATGAGTTGTCCATAAGAAATCATATTGAATCATTGCCAACAATCTTTACGGAAATTTGGCAGGCCATGGGAGATACGGGAAAGGCTCTACACACCAGTATCGTTTGGCTGACCAAAGCGATGAAACAAGCCTACAATAATTTAATGAAGTCAATTTACCGCTTCTTTAATGGAGAGTCTCTACACTATTTATCCGCTTTAATGGAAAAGGCTGTACACAAATATGATAGATTTATTAAGGACTTGCACATCACCTTTATTAAGTATGTTGAAAATTTATGGAACCAGTTCTGGACTATGATTGCGAACTATTGGAGGAACGTTTTAAAGCGGCTAGAGCCACACCTATTCAAGTTGGTCAGTTATGTAGAAACGGCTGCTTGGAATTTTAGTAAAGAGGTGTTTGACTTTATTTACAAGCGAACCAACGAGTTGGCCGAATCACCATATTTTAACAAAGTTTCCAGTTTTACACAAGATGTGGATAATCTTTACAAGGATATAAAGTCTCACGACGCTATTACCAACATCAAAAAGTATTCCCTGATTATCTTGAACTTTATCAAAGAGAAATATTTTAAACTTGTGCCATTCGCGGTCGAATTGAACGATGTGTTTACCGAGATCTGGGAGGAAGTTAAAGAATTGCAGAAAATTCAACAAGTCAAGCTTTTCGTACACAAATGTATGGAAGTAAAGGCCAAAGTGGAGTGGGTGGGTCAGGAGCTGCAATTTGAAAAGCGTCTGCACCAGTTGTATTCATTAATTGCCAACAAATTGAGCAATTATGCCAGCAACGCACTAGAGACCGCTGATATGTATCGTGAAGCAAAGACGAAATTCATTTTTGATCCTGAAATTGGTATTGTTGATCTTGAACAGAAATTGCCCATGTCATGGCATGCATTTAATGAAACGCCTAGATTTGAGAAAATTCCAGAATACAAGATCCTGGCAAAGGCTTATAATTTGTTCACTTTTTCAAACACATCTCTAATACGGTACGTTTATAACTTGAGACAACATCTGGACCCGAAGGCATGGCTTCCGCTCTACCAAGGTATTTTTTTTATATTGTAACCATTTGCGAGTTGCGTTCATACTAATATTTTCCATACATCTGAAGCAAGATCCCTATTGATTGGTTCACGGCACTATGTAACATTTGATAAAAGATTCGTAGCTTTGAATGTATGCTACAAAGGTAATGAAGAGCATTCGTGTCCAGCTAAAGAGTGCTCATATTTAATGACACATGATTTTTTCGGAAGAAATTTCACTCTAATGCTAAAGACGTCAGTAAGTGTGCTAAAAAAAAAGTCTATTTCAATGCACAACAACTCCTGTGCTTTCTCTTATTACAGGTCAATGAGTCGCGGCTAAATTTTATCGCCAATGAAGAACTAATTGAAATTGATTTTAAAAAAGATGTAAGCTACCATTTGTTAACAAGGATTGTGTACGCGTGTTGTGCAGTATTAAACTTAAACTTACTTAAAACATTTGCAGCATTTAATTATCAATGGGGATGAGAGGCCCATGCTACCGTTAAAGGTGGGTGACGTTTCTGTGTACCGTGAACTGGATATATTGACAATTGCCTCTGACACCGAATTTAATTTGAAATGTAACATGGAATTCGCTTTATGCTGGATGGAAGTGAGTGGGTGGTATTTTGGAAAGGTGGCTGGCTTATTGGGCACAATTAACAACGAGTACTTGGATGATTTCCTAACTCCTGGCCATTATATTGCACAGGATCCGAACAGTTTTATAGAGTCATGGAGCTTGGCGAACGATTGTAAATCGAAAAAGATAAACTCAAGTGATTCCCCAATTGTGGCTGTGTCCGAAGGTGTGAAGCAAATATGTGACGAATATTTTAAGTCGGGCATACTGTCAGCTTGCAGCGACAACCTAGATCCTTCACCCTATTATGATATTTGTTTAGAGGCCAACAGGCAAACATCGTTGATCACGCTCATCCCGTTAATAAGGGCGCCTGTACGGCGGCACTCGCCTACATTGAAGACTGTTCTGTCTCTCATATACCGCTGCGTGTACCTGAAAAATGTGTCTTGTATGTGAAAGCTTATGGCACTTCGAATAGAAGCTCATTTCTCTCTCTCTTTTCTTTTTCACATAGCTGCCAGCTGAATAACAAATCATACATATCCGAGGGAACATTTGTAACGTTGAATAGCAACGATGAGCTGCGCAGTAGTGATATTGTTTTCATTGTTGAAGCCAAACCTTGCAGTGCTAACCTAACCATCAACAAGAGCATTATACCGGTGGTCATGACGTTGGAGGAACAACTCCTCTTAAATCACATCACCAATAATCGGTACTTTTGCATAAGATAATACATTATAATCTTAGTATCCCACACCTTAGACAGCAGAAAGCTAAACACTAATCACTTTCTAGTTAAGCGGTTCATTTCTAGTTGATTACTTCATCATAGGCCCAAGCTTTTTATAAGCCATAATATCCGTTTGTCTAAATAAAGGGTCTTTTTTTACTCACTTTTTTTATGTCTATTTTAGTTACGCTGTCATGACCTTTGGAGGAAAGCCGCCATTCGATGTGCCACATAGCATTTATTATGACAATTCAGATTTTACGACAGACGTTCGCAAGCTGATGACATACTTTTCACATATTGAAACTGCCAATGGTTCAAATTACGACATTCTTCAAGCCATTTCGGACGCCACACGTATGACTTTTAGACCCGGCGTTTCCAAATTATTCATTTTGTTATCATGCTCAAACTGTGCCGCTCAAAATATGCGCCTGGATTACACCTCCATATGGCAGTATATGCGTGAGGAAGGCGTCAGCTTATACATTCTGGCTGACACTGAATTCGAGTTTGAGAGATCACGAAAATTGAGGCACTTTTTCGGCCTAGATCGGGAATTTGTGTACTCTAAGCGGTTCCCTGAGGGGAACCGTGACATCCGCCAGCAACTATACATATCAAAAAGCGATTTGGGTATATGCATTCCTTTAGCATTGGAGACAAACGGAGCTGTGTTTGGTGCTAGAAATTTATTGCCTGAGCGCAAATATCCAATTAAACGTTTTGCCACAATTTTCGCCAAGAGAATAGTTAAGAGTGCGTTGGCTAATTCAGAAAAAACATGTGAATGTTCGGGTCATAATACTGGTGTGGCGTATATGGCTTGTTCACCCAAAGCAAACCTCACAGATGCCATAGATAACTCCGACGACTACGTACGTTATATTAAACATTAACAAAACTCTTGTTGTTTCAAAAAGAAAAATATATTTAAAATCTTTCAGGAGCTTTTAGCCGAATTTGACGATTGGGAATGGGATGACGAAAACGAAATGGATGTGTGAGTTAAAATTTCGCATTTCCCCTCAAGTTATTCCTTTAAAATACGTAACGTAATACTTAGTGTAATATAGATTTTTATAGTTTTTTAAAAATAAAGAAAATAGTCGGAAAAAGTTTTTAGTATAAAACATTAATCATTATGCCCATCACATAAGATGGGGAGTATACTAAATTTGGCATTACGTAAGAGGTGTCAATGTGTATATATTCTTGATCAACATCAAAATCTGAGTCCATTTAATGAAGTCCCTGTGCCGTCTGCATTGAAACACTGACGGTCTCCACAATTTAATATGAACGTGCTTCGTCAATGTGTTTTCGTTGCTATTTAAATTGAGCGAAATTGGTCGTGTGTCACGCCCACCACACACTTGAGCTAAATAGTAAATAGAATTGTTAACGCTTGATTATGGAGATATTGTAGCAAAGAATTTTAGATGTGCAAGTTAGTACATACACAACGGACACCTTCACTTAGACTCGAATGACAAAATTTAGAAATTTCATTTAAATTTATGCTATTTTTTGTACCCTCCACATGATGGAGCGGTTCACTGATTCCGTGTCATTCCGTATGTGTATGTAACGATCAGCATCAAAAGCTCAGTCGTTTTATGAATGCAAAATTTGAGGCATTGCGTAAAAACAGAGACCTCTAAAACAGAGACGGAGTGTCACTCTCTTAAATACTTGCCGGCAGAATCAAGGCCCATATCGTACGGTCAAAGTTATCGTAAAAAGCACAAATATCGTATTTACCGAATTCGTTCCACTGACTTGTTCTATCAAAAGTGGGTGGTTTTTTTTTTTATTTTATACAATTCTTAAAGACTCGCTTGATACGTTTCTGCAATAAAAAATTTTTGAAAAAAAAAAACTTTGCAAAACATCAAGAAAACATGTATAAAGGGTCGAAAAGTGGAAAAGTGGGACGAAGAACGTAATAGAAAGCAGCCTTATTTTCATTTATTAATTACATATTCATAATACATGAAATTACATATGGATAAATGTTTGTGATCTATGGAATTCCCTTTAAAAAACAACCCTAGTCGCGTGATACAATCACAAACACTTGTTTGCCTTGTATAAATTAAACAAAATTATTTTTTGTTTTTAAAAAAAAAAATATTGCGTTGCTGAAAAGCAACATCTACTTTATTTGAATTCTGTTAAAGAACTAAACTTTTACATTCTAATACTAATCCTATTTATACCAACGAATCACAGATTATGCTGACGGGTCAGCTCATGCATATGTTTGTAATGTGATTCGTTGTGTGAATGTTTACGTTACGTCAATATAGAAATTGGGACCACCCAAAATATTACAAACAAAATTATAATCTAAGTGGTTTCCTGCATTGATCTTTCTAGTGTTACTGAGCACTTGAAAAATAATGCTCTGCAACATGGGCATTTCTCATGAAATGCTTTTGTAATGAAGAGGTTAATTTATGGGAATTGGGATTAGAGGGCGATACGATATTTGTGGCATAAGCATTTCTTATGAAATGCTTTTGTAATGAAGAGGCTAATTTATGGGAATTGGAATTAGAGGGCGATATGATATTTGTGGCATTAACTTATATGCAAACTGTGGTATTCCCTTTGCTTTGCTTATAAGCATAGAAAAAGCAACAACAGTATACATGCGTAAAAAACCAAGAGAAAAAAAAAACCAATGCTTTGCTATTTTCGGTCCTCAAAAAGCAACAACAGTATACATGCGTAAAAAACCAAGAGCAAAAAAAAAACAATGCTTCGCTATTTTCGGTCCTCAAAAAGCAACAACAGTATACATGCGTAAAAAACCAATGCTTCGCTATTTTCGGTCTTCAGAAAGCAACAACAGTACACATGCGTAAAAACCAATGCTTCGCTATTTTCGGTCCTCAGAAAGCAACAACAGTACACATGCGTAAAAAACCAAGAGCAAAAAAAAAAAAACAATGCTTCGCTATTTTCGGTCCTCAAAAAACAACAACAGTACACATGCATAAAAAACCAAGAACAAACAAAAAACTAATTATCGGTAAATTGGTTATGCATTAGTATATTCACACGGACACAAAACCTCTTGCTTCCCGCATTTCTTTATAAATGCACTTGCGAAATCTCGCAACATCGCCTTGAAATGGTTGAAAAATCAAAATTTTAACAAATCTTCAACTCAGCTTTGCTATGTGCGCTATCGAAACAAAAACATATTAAGTTCCTCCTAGCATATGTGGATTTATGGTTATATGCGCATGCAACTCATACACCACCACACTATATATAATAGAATAGGCAAATAAATAATTACTCCTTAACATTTATTTATGTTATCTAAGAGCCGTCCACGTGTAATTGTAGAACGTGCGCAAATAGCAAATGCTCTGAATGAAAAATAAAAATTTTAAATTTTATTTTCAGACAAGCTAACGGTATTCAAGTATTTTTTTTTTTAGTAACGGAGCATAAGTTTATTTTTAGCATTTTTACTGTACTATATTTTATTATTACTATATTTTATTATTAGATTATTATTTAGCGTATCGTATTTTTAAATTACTGTATTATATTCTTATATACCTATATTGCTATTTTATTGTTTTATCATACCGTTATATTATTATACTTATATATTATTATATTGCCATATTATCATAGAATTTTTTGCAGTAGGTGGAACGCATCTAAAGCCGGACGTGCGGGACTTTAGCCCGCTAAAACCACCTTTGCGTCAATTCCCTTTTCCCTGCGGTACTACCGTGAGGTATTCCATCACAGGGGGGGAATGCCGTTGACATGACCTAACACTAGACGACCTAAAAACAATCCTATAAAGAGGAGGTTTTCGCAAATGCATGGTAACACTCCAAACCTCAAGAGACTACCCTTAAAAAGCGAGTCCTATGGTCTGATGTAATGACGATCCTAACTAACGAATTCAACAGGGAAGGTAAAACACCGCAGTTATCCACTGCGTATTTCACTATTAGCTGTTCTGCGCTATCTTTCAGCTGCTCTTAGCTTGCAAAGAACCTTTGAGGCGTAACTACTAATTTTATCCCAGTTTGTTGGGGACTCCAACATAACATCGATGACGGTGGCAACGGTTATTGCAGCACCAATACCATTTTCATCTTCTCTACGCTCATTAAAGAAGCGGGGACATGTGAAGAATACATGTTCCGCGCTTTCGACGAAGTCTCTACCACAACCAGGGCAAAAGGGATCCTCATCATGTCCAAAGCGATGGAGGTATGCTTTAAAGCAACCATGACCACTTAACAACTGCGAGAGATAAAAATATATCTCGCCGTGTTTCCTGTTTATCCATGGACCCAGGCGAGGAATGAGCATATATGTCCATCGCCCTTTGTTCGAAGTGGACCATCTGCTTTGCCATTCAAGCATACTGATCTCTCTAGCCATATATCGAGCATCGCCGCGGTGCCCACGTTCGCCGTGAGCTATTATAGATTCTTCCTTGATAAGAAGGTCTATTGGAGTCATTCCTGCGATGACAAAAGCTGCATCATCTGAGACGATGCGAAAAGCGCTACAAACACGTAAAGCAGCGAGTCTATACACCGGTTCTATTAATTTCCGGTAAGACTTATGCCTCATAGCGTCGGCCCAGCTTGAAGCCCCATACAGCAGCGTGCTTTTTACTACCTCCATTAAGACACGTCGCTGAGGGTACTTCGGTCCCTTCGTATTTGGCATAATACGCGATAGAGCGGCACAGGCTGTGCTGGCCTTATTCCTAATATGCTCTAAGTGATTTTTAAAGGACAGTCTAGTGTCCACTATTATACCTAAAATTATCATAGTATTATTTTGTTACAATACCTGTAGTTGTTGTTCGAATTGTGAGGTGTTATGTTCTGCCAACATTTCTTGCCCCTCATAGTGAGACATTTACGCCAAACCGTCGACTCCCGGCTAGATGGAGGCCTCAGGGGGTTCTCAACCCGCAGTCTGGCGTAGGGCGGATTGGTAACAAAAAAAAAATGATGGCGATGGTGGACTCTCATACGTGACCAGTTCGGACATGCAGACGTGTCCAATCCATCAGTGATGACAGCTGGAAAATCACTGCACCATGTGCCCCTCCCCACCTTTGTGGCCATTTATGGTGACTATTATCTTTTTTAGGCCACCCTATTAACCGAAAAAAATGTAGTTCCCTCACCTCATCCCCACACCACACCACTCACCCCGCTTGCGTTTCCCACTCTTACAAGAATAACATCATTCCCAATTCATTTAATTACAATTTAATATGTTATAAAGTTTCGAATGATATATTCTACCTATCCTATGTGTATGAATGTTTGATAACAATTTAATGTTATATTTAGTTCTAATTGTTCTAACCTGTCTAGCCTGTGTGTATATATATTCGATAACAAATCAATATTATATTAAGTTCTAATTGTTCTAGCCTGTCTAACCTGTGTGTGTGTGTATTCGATAACAAATCAATATTATATTAAGTTCTAATTGTTCTAGCCTGTCTAACCTGTGTGTGTGTGTATGTTCGAAAGCGATTCAATATTGTATTTAATTCCAATTGTTCTAACCTGTCTAACCTGTGTGTATATATATTCGATAACAAATCAATATTATATTAAGTTCTAATTGTTCTAGCCTGTCTAACCTGTGTGTGTGTGTATTCGATAACAAATCAATATTATATTAAGTTCTAATTGTTCTAGCCTGTCTAACCTGTGTGTGTGTGTATTCGATAACAAATCAATATTATATTAAGTTCTAATTGTTCTAGCCTGTCTAACCTGTGTGTGTGTGTATGTTCGAAAGCGATTCAATATTGTATTTAATTCCAATTGTTCTAACCTGTCTAACCTGTGTATGTATATGTTCGATGATAATTCAATATTACATTTAATTTCAATTGTTCTAACCTGTCTAACCTGTGTGTATATATATTCGATAACAAATCAATATTATATTAAGTTCTAATTGTTCTAGCCTGTCTAACCTGTGTGTGTGTGTATTCGATAACAAATCAATATTATATTAAGTTCTAATTGTTCTAGCCTGTCTAACCTGTGTGTGTGTGTATTCGATAACAAATCAATATTATATTAAGTTCTAATTGTTCTAGCCTGTCTAACCTGTGTGTGTGTGTATGTTCGAAAGCGATTCAATATTGTATTTAATTCCAATTGTTCTAACCTGTCTAACCTGTGTATGTATATGTTCGATGATAATTCAATATTACATTTAATTTCAATTGTTCTAACCTGTCTAACCTGTGTGTATATATATTCGATAACAAATCAATATTATATTAAGTTCTAATTGTTCTAGCCTGTCTAACCTGTGTGTGTGTGTATTCGATAACAAATCAATATTATATTAAGTTCTAATTGTTCTAGCCTGTCTAACCTGTGTGTGTGTGTATTCGATAACAAATCAATATTATATTAAGTTCTAATTGTTCTAGCCTGTCTAACCTGTGTGTGTGTGTATGTTCGAAAGCGATTCAATATTGTATTTAATTCCAATTGTTCTAACCTGTCTAACCTGTGTATGTATATGTTCGATGATAATTCAATATTACATTTAATTTCAATTGTTCTAACCTGTCTAACCTGTGTGACCTGTGTGTGTGTATGTTGGATAACAATTTAATATTACATTTATAAACGCACAAGAACTTTAGCCTATCTCCAGGCTTGATTATGCTTTTTTCCCTCCCTATAAATTTACCAAGCAACAATTGAATATGCATATACAAAACTCATACCTATTTTCCTGGTTTTGTAAAATCGCCTCCCTTTACGCTGACTCCGAAGGAGCTCATTCGAAGTTTCTGCTTGAGGCACCTGCAAAAAAATGAATTGAATTTATAAATAGGGTATCTAGGGTATAGCTTTGGTCTGATTTTGATTCCTCAAAGCCGACCAAGCTGAGCATAATCAAACTGACAATTTTACATATACATATTTACCCTCTGCGGTTTGAACATACACACAAAATATGATATCAACAATAATCATAAGAAGAGAAAAAAAGAAAAAAAAAAAAACAATATATCAGCGTGATGTCGTTATCGCCAGCTAATCCCTCGCTCGGACCATATCACATGTGGCTATCTGCTCTCGTGTAGTCAGGCCGTGGTACACCTTCTCCTTTCTTGGCTCCTGACTGAAACCTGACTTGGCCCCGGCTTTTTTACGACCACCTGGCACACTATTCCTTCGGAATTTGCCACAATACTATTTGGCACGGCTTGCGGCAAAATATTACTGTCTTTCAAATTCTTTTTAGCACCACGTGATCTTATTCTTCGTACAAATTTAAAATGTTTGGAGAACAGCGTGGATTCTTGCGGATTATATAACCTCGTGGCACGGGAGCACACTTTTTTTTTTTTTTTTATCTTATTTGCTTACATCGCTCCATGTGAAAAAAAAAACGGATTATCGCAGCTTGTTCTCTGTATTTTTATTTTATTTTATTTTTTCAAATTTCCACCAAACTATTTTCCTTTTTTTCTTGTAGAAGTGTCACTAAGTTCCTTTTTTTTCTTTACTTTTTCCTTTTTTTTTTTTTTAATAAAAAAAAGGTTCCTTTATTTATTTCTCAATATCAAGATCACTCTCCGCACACCGTTCAACAGCCGATCAAAAATTGATTGCCACACGCCATTTTTTTCTTTTTCTTCCTTTTTTTTCTTTAGTTTTTCAGCTTTTTCTCCTTCTGCTCTGGCATCACTGATCATTCACATGAAACAGTGCTGCCCCACTAGTGCCTGCGACAAATCTCCCGGGTGTCCAGGTTTATCCGCCGAGAGACGGGAGAAGCGGGCATTACCTCTCTCTTCTTCTCTTTTACCGTATGACCTAGGCGTCTCAACGTAGGCAAACGCCCACACCCCTGAGATTAAGGGTCTCATGCTCTACTAACTGGGCTACCTCCTTTTGCGGTCTGAACTCCTTCTTTTATTGTTTAATATCTTTGGCGTGAAATATACCGAGACTTTTACCTTGTAGCGTTTCTAGCTCATACATGTTATTTCCGACCAGTCTGCTTACACGAAATTTCTGGAATTTACGAGCAAACTTGGCATTGAAATTCTTCGCGAAGTCACTTTGCACAAAATTTCTTTTGTATACTTCCTGTCCTACGGCGAATGTTCTCTCTCGCTTCCGTTTATTATAGTGAATCTTTCCTCTCTGATAAGCGCGATGTAAATTTTCTTTTACATTGTTTCGTATCAATTCTAATCTGTCCTTCCGTGATCTAACCTCTATTTCCGGCTCTCCTAAGGATAATAGTTTGCGTGCCAATTCATATTCATTTCCAGATAGAAACATATTTTGCCCGAATAAGGCCATATATGGGCTCATACCTATGGCTTCGTGTTTCGAACTTCGGAGTGCCCACTCGATTTCTGGGAGGTGAATGTCCCACTCCTTGTGGTCATCTTTTAGGTATGCTCTGATTCCAATTAGAATTGATTGGTTAACCCTTTCAGAAGCGTTAGCTTGGGGTGAATACGCTGCTGTTCTCATATGTTTTATGCCGAAAGCTTTGATCATGTGTGCAAATTCTTTCGACATGAACTGTTTCCCATTGTCGGAGTGTATAACCTCTGGGACGCCGAACGTGCTAAAAATGTGTCTTGTGAGGTACTGTATCACTTGTTTGCTAGTTGCTTCTTTCACCGGCTTTATAAACACGAACTTAGAAAAGTGATCTAGGACAATTAAAATGTATGTATTGCCCATTCTTGACCTGGGGTACTTTCCGAGAAAATCAATATAAATTTTCTGAAATGGTCTATCTGTAATCGTTTCTGCTCCCATTCTTGGTCTCATGTCGAAGTTTGTCGCCTTAACTTCTTTACAAATGCAACAATTTTTTATGTAGTCAACCACAGAAGTAACCATTTTCGTCCAGTAGTAGTATTTTCTTAATCGGTGTAGAGTCTTGGTGATACCTCCGTGTGCTGCTGTTCCGTCGTCGTGAGCCTTCTCTATTAAAGCTGTTACCAGAGTAAGAGGGACCCATACCTTCCATTCTATACCACTATCATCTTGTGCAAAGGAAGTCTTTTTGAACACAATCCCATCTTCTATTTTTACGTCTGGTAGTTGTGGATCTGCCTCACTGATGGTACGTATCAAATTCAAATAATCCTCGGACTCAAATTCAGTCGTTTCGAAACCCAGAAGTGTCGTTTCTAGTGCGCCCACCTCTTCTATCGCGCGTGACAGAGTGTCCGCTACGGTGTTTTGTGAACCCTTTCTATGTTCAATACCAAAGTCATATGCCTGAAGTTTCAATGACCATCTCGCTAATCGACCAGACAAATCCTTGAGGCTCATTAACCATTTTAAACTGGCGTGATCGGTTATCACGGTAAATTGCATCATTTCCACGTATGGACGAAATTTCTCAACTGATAAAACAGCAGCTAAGCATTCCTTTTCAGTTACGCTATAATTGCGCTGGGCATCGTTCAGTTTTTGCGAAAAGAATGCAATTGGGCGGTCATTGCCTTGATCGTCCTTCTGGAACAATACCGCGCCAATACCTACATGTGAAGCGTCACATTGTATATAAAATGGTTTGTGGAAATCTGGATGGGTTAAGACGGGTGCGGTGGTTAGCGCCTTTTTTAAATCTTGAAAAGCTTTGATAGCTTCCTCCGACAATTCAAACTTTTTTGCTTTTTTTAAAGCGTCACTTAACGGAGCTGAAATTATTGAGAAATTTTTAATGAAACGACGGTACCAACCGGCAGTGCCCAAAAAGCTTCTCACTTGTTTAATTGTCCTTGGTAATGGTATATTTTCAATTGCCTTGATTTTTTCCGGGTCGGTACGTAAGGTACCCCCTCCGATAATAAAACCTAAATACCTCAATTGCTTAAAACAGAATACGCTCTTTTCCATACCTATGGTTAATCCTGCTTGCTTAAGTGCTTTGGCCACTTCTTCTAACAAAGTCATATGAGTATTGAAATATTTGGAAATTATTAGTAAGTCATCTAGGTACACGAACACGTTGTTTTTGAGCCTACTCGGGATAACTTTATCCATCAGCCGACAAAGTCTCTGAGCGGCATTACACAACCCGAACGGCATGACTGTAAACTGATAATGTGGACGTCCAGGAATTGTGAAAGCGGTGTATTGTCGGTGGCTTGGTTCCAATTCTATCTGCCAAAAGGCATGTTTAAGATCCACACTACTAATATAGATGGTGTCGTCTATCCTGCTTAGGGTTCCTTCAATTAATTGAATGGGATAAGCATCTTTGACTGTCAGGCTATTCAATTTTCTGGCATCTAGGCATAAACGGTTCTTGTTTGGTTTGCGTACTAACGTGACTCTATTGTTCCACGGTGACTCACTCAATTCCAACACTCCTAGTTCTAGCATTTTATCAACTTCTTCGTATAGTAGCTCTTGCACTTTGGGCGAGATGGGATAGTGTCTCTCTTTAAATGGTTCTGCATTGGGGATTAACTGTATTTTATGTTTTTCTAAATGAGTTCTACCCAGGCCATTTCGTTCGAACGTCATATACTTTGTTTTTACCTCTTCCAATTTTTGTAGCTGTTCACTTGTTAGTACATGTTGTTCTGGTTTAGTTAGAACTTCTTTCTTAAACTCATTTTCGATCATCTGCGCGTTCAGTTCACTGATTCCTATAATATCCGGAGCGAGATTGAACTTCCTCCAAAAGTCTATGCCTAAGTACACCTCTTGTTCCAGGAACGGGCATAGATAGAACAACATTTTGTGCTGCATTTTCTGGAACGACACATTTAAGATCGTTTTCCCCACCACTCTCTTGCGTTCGCCGGACGCCGTGATTACACTTGATGAGTATTTTAAAATTTTGGTGTTCAACTCCTTTATTAGTTCATTACAGTTTTTTCCTAAGATACTTATAGCGGCTCCTGTGTCAAGCAATCCTTTGATTTTTTTATTTTCCAAATATATTTCGGCAAAAACTCGTGGGTCACCTTGGTATATAGATTCTACAGAATGTTTGACATAATGTCTTGCTTTTTTGCGCTGGCGGTACCTTGACCGGGCTTTTTTGACTTGGTTTGATATCTTGTTGGTACCGTCTCCCATTTGATTAAAAATTCTTTGCCTTGTTTCTAGATAATTTTCCAGCCGTTGCCTGTAGGTTAAATTGTATCTTTTACTCTTTTGCATTTTCGTTGGTCCTAAGTATACATTGTTGATGTTTTCTGTCTGTGTACCTACATTGGATTTTATTGGGCGGGGGTTTGTGAGGAGCGTGATTCTACCGCCCTCATCACGTTCCTTCGGCTGTTTCCCTGTCTACATTTTTCGCATTTGGGAGTAATGGTGTTCTGTAATCCGCACTTGTAGCAGAATATATTGCGCACTGGCGATTCACAGTCCATATAAACATGTCCATACTCATGACAATTCCAGCACCGGACATATGACGTATTCTCAGCTGCGGCAGCTACTTCAAAATCTTGCGGAGGTTCGTAACATTCAAATGTGTGATCATATTCTTGTAGTTCATTCACGCGTGGTAGGCGCTGACGTTGTGGATGTGTTAATGGTGGTGGAACGGTTCGGGAGTCTCTCAATGGAAACCTTTTCTCGATTTCTTTACATTCCGCTTTTAGTTGCTCCATATTAAATACATTGATCGCATACACCATGCGAGCAAGGTTTTCTCTTAAATTGTGCTTTACCAACTTTATCATTTCGAAATCTGTTATTGGCGATCTTAATCGCGATCGCAATGAGTACATAGCATGAAAATATTCTTCGATACTTTCCCCAGGTAATTGCTTGCGATCGGATAGTTCACGTAACAACTCGATATTTGTCTTGTTCGTCTGGTATTGTAAGAGTAGTCCATTTTTTAGGGAGTCCCAATTTGTCCCATGATTCATTTTCAAATAAACCCAATACCATTCTTTTGCTTGTCCTTTGAGCAGACGGTGAAAATCCCTCAACACTTCGGACCACGGAACACAATACAACTCCTGCATGTACTCCACCCGGAATATAAAATCTTCAGCGCTCAACGTGGTAGGATTGCCATCAAATATAATATCCCATTTGTCTATTCTAATGGTGTTTGGTGTCATCGGGCCTTCGTTTGGTCTATGATCGGTATTATCATTTGAATGCTGACGCAACCCTTCGGTCGGTATGCGATTACCAAAACCAATGCCACTCAATCGTGGTTGGGTCGACCCCGCTAAGCTATCGATTCCATTAGATAACCTCGATCTCGGACTATTTCTGGGGGCGTCAGTTCGTCTGTCTTGTACAATAGTCTCGGACGTCTGTTGAATCTGTAACATTTTCATTCTATCGTCCAAGTCTTTTACCGAAGATGTTATGACGTTCATAAACTGTATCATTTCCTCTCTAATCATTTGTATGTCCGTTTTTTTGTTCAAATTACTTTCTATGGGAGCATTACGTAAACTGTGTAATAGTAAGTCTTCGTTAATACTCAGTGGCGCAGGCTGCTTTGGCCTTGCTCCGGTCTCTCCAGGCAAATTTCCTCCGTTGGACCTATTTATTATAGTTCCTGATAAATCTATCATATTCGAGGTGGTACCAGCTGTAGCTTGATCACAAGTCTTAGGTGGTGAATGTTGGACTCGCCCCTGACGTAACTGTCGACCCGCGTCAAACATTTGTTCCCTACGTGTCTTATTTAAATTATTATCTGTCATGATTCAATAGAGATAAATAAAAGTCGCGGCAAAGCACCGTGAGAAGTTTACGTATCTATATATATACACGTAAAGTGAGAGTTTCAAACTCAGTTCATATAACGAAATTGAATAACAAGAATATGAGTCTCTTATATCTATATGTATGCAATATTAGGGTTTATCCTTATTTCATAACTACACAATAAAAATAAATAATCTATGTAAGCAAGTAGCCAATTATACAAAAGTAGATATTTTCCAAAGCCAAAAATATATAAACTTTATACTCAAATAATCTTTTGGGGGTTTGTGGTGTCGCTTCAGGACTTGGTTGAGGGTGATCGGACCTTTAGAAAGAAATCAACTATAGTATATTCATCCTTACCATGTACTCAAAATAAAAGAAACCTCCCCAAGAACGGTGCAACGCTTGCATGATATCTCAAACGGCCATTCGTTCTAGTTCCTTTTCTAACTCATATTACACGCCTCCACGGACGCTAAAATCATCATACAGAGCAACATGGGTCATCTCGCCCATGGCCTCTGTTATCTAAAGTTCAGAGCAACATGGGTCATCTCGCCCACGGCCTCTGTTATCAAAAGTTCAGAGCAACATGGGTCATCTCGCCCATGGCCTCTGTTATCAAAAGTTCAGAGCAACATGGGTCATCTCGCCCACGGCCTCTGACAATTTTGTGTATATGGTAATGATTGTATTCTACGGAAAACAAAAGAAATGAACGGAGCTATACTGGACTTCTGTCTATTGGAGCACCAATTTTGTTAGGATTGGATGCTTTGATTATTCGGACACGACTAATTTACCCTGGATGTTATTTAGGGTATTCCTTTCTTTTTTTATTTTGTTTGGGCGCCATTTTTGTTACAATACCTGTAGTTGTTGTTCGAATTGTGAGGTGTTATGTTCTGCCAACATTTCTTGCCCCTCATAGTGAGACATTTACGCCAAACCGTCGACTCCCGGCTAGATGGAGGCCTCAGGGGGTTCTCAACCCGCAGTCTGGCGTAGGGCGGATTGGTAACAAAAAAAAAATGATGGCGATGGTGGACTCTCATACGTGACCAGTTCGGACATGCAGACGTGTCCAATCCATCAGTGATGACAGCTGGAAAATCACTGCACCATGTGCCCCTCCCCACCTTTGTGGCCATTTATGGTGACTATTATCTTTTTTAGGCCACCCTATTAACCGAAAAAAATGTAGTTCCCTCACCTCATCCCCACACCACACCACTCACCCCGCTTGCGTTTCCCACTCTTACAAGAATAACATCATTCCCAATTCATTTAATTACAATTTAATATGTTATAAAGTTTCGAATGATATATTCTACCTATCCTATGTGTATGAATGTTTGATAACAATTTAATGTTATATTTAGTTCTAATTGTTCTAACCTGTCTAGCCTGTGTGTATATATATTCGATAACAAATCAATATTATATTAAGTTCTAATTGTTCTAGCCTGTCTAACCTGTGTGTGTGTGTATTCGATAACAAATCAATATTATATTAAGTTCTAATTGTTCTAGCCTGTCTAACCTGTGTGTGTGTGTATGTTCGAAAGCGATTCAATATTGTATTTAATTCCAATTGTTCTAACCTGTCTAACCTGTGTATGTATATGTTCGATGATAATTCAATATTACATTTAATTTCAATTGTTCTAACCTGTCTAACCTGTGTGTATATATATTCGATAACAAATCAATATTATATTAAGTTCTAATTGTTCTAGCCTGTCTAACCTGTGTGTGTGTGTATTCGATAACAAATCAATATTATATTAAGTTCTAATTGTTCTAGCCTGTCTAACCTGTGTGTGTGTGTATTCGATAACAAATCAATATTATATTAAGTTCTAATTGTTCTAGCCTGTCTAACCTGTGTGTGTGTGTATGTTCGAAAGCGATTCAATATTGTATTTAATTCCAATTGTTCTAACCTGTCTAACCTGTGTATGTATATGTTCGATGATAATTCAATATTACATTTAATTTCAATTGTTCTAACCTGTCTAACCTGTGTGACCTGTGTGTGTGTATGTTGGATAACAATTTAATATTACATTTATAAACGCACAAGAACTTTAGCCTATCTCCAGGCTTGATTATGCTTTTTTCCCTCCCTATAAATTTACCAAGCAACAATTGAATATGCATATACAAAACTCATACCTATTTTCCTGGTTTTGTAAAATCGCCTCCCTTTACGCTGACTCCGAAGGAGCTCATTCGAAGTTTCTGCTTGAGGCACCTGCAAAAAAATGAATTGAATTTATAAATAGGGTATCTAGGGTATAGCTTTGGTCTGATTTTGATTCCTCAAAGCCGACCAAGCTGAGCATAATCAAACTGACAATTTTACATATACATATTTACCCTCTGCGGTTTGAACATACACACAAAATATGATATCAACAATAATCATAAGAAGAGAAAAAAAGAAAAAAAAAAAACAATATATCAGCGTGATGTCGTTATCGCCAGCTAATCCCTCGCTCGGACCATATCACATGTGGCTATCTGCTCCCGTGTAGTCAGGCCGTGGTACACCTTCTCCTTTCTTGGCTCCTGACTGAAACCTGACTTGGCCCCGGCTTTTTTACGACCACCTGGCACACTATTCCTTCGGAATTTGCCACAATACTATTTGGCACGGCTTGCGGCAAAATATTACTGTCTTTCAAATTCTTTTTAGCACCACGTGATCTTATTCTTCGTACAAATTTAAAATGTTTGGAGAACAGCGTGGATTCTTGCGGATTATATAACCTCGTGGCACGGGAGCACACTTTTTTTTTTTTTTTTATCTTATTTGCTTACATCGCTCCATGTGAAAAAAAAAACGGATTATCGCAGCTTGTTCTCTGTATTTTTATTTTATTTTATTTTTTCAAATTTCCACCAAACTATTTTCCTTTTTTTCTTGTAGAAGTGTCACTAAGTTCCTTTTTTTTCTTTACTTTTTCCTTTTTTTTTTTTTTTATAAAAAAAAAGGTTCCTTTATTTATTTCTCAATATCAAGATCACTCTCCGCACACCGTTCAACAGCCGATCAAAAATTGATTGCCACACGCCATTTTTTTCTTTTTCTTCCTTTTTTTTCTTTAGTTTTTCAGCTTTTTCTCCTTCTGCTCTGGCATCACTGATCATTCACATGAAACAGTGCTGCCCCACTAGTGCCTGCGACAATTTTTATTATATTGTTTCTATTATATTATTATACTCTTATTTTATTATATTATTATATTATTATTCTTATATATTATTATACTTATATACTATTAAATTATTATATTACACTATTATACTATTATATGTATATATATACTATTTTATTTTATTATTATTACTATATTTTTTTATTATTTTATCTTTTGTTTCACTATCGTATGATTATATTACTGTTACTGGATATAGTTTAAGTTTAATACGTTGTATAGGATGGGTATAGGGCGCACATCACCCCGTGGAGCTGGGGATAAACTAGCGTCTGACTCACCGAATCCATGGGCGGGAATGGTTAAACCCAAGGACAAAGAGCCCTTCAAAAAAAGTGAGCGCACAGCGCGCTCCCCGGTAAAGTTAGGAGTCGATCGCGAACAGGCAAGGCCACAGTCCTCTCCTCCGTGTCTTAGCGCGACACAAGAATGCGATACTACCATCAGAGACCCCTTTGTGCTTTTAGGGTTAAAAATCAAGGAGCTCGTAGAAATTATGGGCGGAGGCAGACGATCCATTCACCAACCCATGCGGGACTTAGTGGATTTCCTAGTTTCGTTACACGAAAAGGCGGCCAAGCAATAAAAATCAAGAAGTATGGGGAGTGATACCACTACTCAAACCTCACCTCTGTTTAAAAAAGCCAGAGGAGAAAAAAGAAGCAGGACCGAAAAGTCCATTCCTAAACCCCAGCAGAACAAAAAAAACAAAACTGTGTTAACTCAAAGAACCCAAAGAAAATCAGGGAGATAAAAAGGCGAACTCAGAGACAGATTCATGGGTTAAAGTGGTCGGCAAACAGAACAAAAAGTCGCCAAAACCTATCAAACCAAGGCCTGACGCAATAGTAATTGAGTCAAAGGGCCAACTAACGTATGCCGAAATCCTACGGAAAGTCAAGTCGGACCCGAAGTTGGCAGACGTAAGCCAAAGCGTCACAAAAATTAGGAGGACCCAGAAAGGCGATCTGCTGCTTCAATTAAAAGATAATGGAGATAATTTAGATACAATTAAGGCCATAATTAGCAACTCATTGGGAGAACAGGCGAGCGTCAAAAATCTCACGGAGAGACAAGTGATAGAGTTAAAAGACCTAGACGTAGTCACGACAGCCAACGATATAATCGAGGCTTTAAACCCCCATTGTGAAAACCAGGCGGAGTCTATATGCGAATTATTAAACCTTCGCAAGGCTTATGGTGGCACTCAGACTGCTACCCTTAGAGTTCCTACAGACACGGCTAAAAAACTATTGGATCTGGGGAAAATAAGGATTGGGTGGGTAATCAGCCGCATAAGCGTACAAAAAACATTGATAAAATGCTTTAAGTGCCTCGAGTTTGGACACACTGCCAG
This sequence comes from Ornithomya chloropus, assembly GCA_963971445.1. NCBI lineage: Eukaryota > Metazoa > Arthropoda > Insecta > Diptera > Hippoboscidae > Ornithomya > Ornithomya chloropus. The sequence continues at coordinate 24,319,905 of OZ020530.1, read as the reverse complement.
ACTCTGCAAAAGCAACAACGATCGGTCGAAATTATGTCGCCGTTGTGGCAATGAAGGACACATTGCGAAAAACTGCGACAAGGACCCCCTGCATGTTCTGCAAGGACAACTCCAACGTAGATGCCAAACACGTGGCAGGGAGTGGACGGTGTCCCGTTTTTAAGAGAGCACTATCAACCTGGAAATGTTAAAGGTACTCCAGATCAATCTAAATCACTGCGAAGCAGCGCAAAGTCTATTAGAACAAACAGTGAGGGACAAAAAGGTAGATATCGTTCTAATAAGTGAACCATATAGCCACCTAGATAACAGCACATGGGTAAAAGACCAAACCGAAAGCGCTGCGGTATGGTCATGTGGGATGCACGCACAAGAAGATGCCGCATACTCATCAAGGGGGTTTACTAGGATTAAAATTAAGGGAATATTTTTCTACAGTTGCTACGCCCCACCGAGGTGGATCCATAATGAATATCAGAAGTTCCTAGATACACTGGCGGCGTATGATAGGTATAGGCATCCCATTATCATTGGAGGGGACTTTAACGCGTGGGCAACAAACTGGGGTAGTAAATCCACGAATGCCAGAGGGCGCAGCTTACCCGAAACTTTCGCGTCTCTGGACATTGTAGTAGCAAATACGGGAAGTAAGGATACCTTTAGGAAATCAGGGAGGGGTTCAATCATCGACATTACCTTTGTGGACAGCTCTCTTGCTAGGGACATATTATGGTGGGTCAGTGAAGAATACACTCACAGTGACCACCAAGCAGTCATATATACTGTCAACAATACAGCAAGAGTAAATAGTAATAGTCAACAAAAACAAATGACAGGCCCCCTATGGAAGGTGTCAAAATTTGATCGAGACACGATGAGTGAAATTATCAGAACATTGCCGTAATGAGCCTAAACCCAGCCAAGGAGATGGCCGAAGAACTAGTGTCAATAACTAAAGGCCACAAAAAACATTGCCGATTCTAAAGCACCAGGGTCCGATGGCATCCCAAATAAAGCTCTGAAGGCTATGATCGAGGAGAGACCCGACTTAAACCGTCGAAACCTACCAGAAGTGCCTGGAGGATGGTACCTTTTCAAAATGCTGGAAACGACAAACCCTAGTGCTAATACCGAAAGGTAATCCGGAACCCGGAACCGTGCAGGCATATCGCCCTATATGCTTGCTGGACACTCTAGGAAAGATACTAGAGAATATCATATATAACCGAATCCTTCCATTAGTGGAGGAATCGGGAGCCTTGTCCGAACTGCAGTTTGGCTTTAAAAAAGGCAGATCTACAATTGATGCAGTGGAATTAGTTGCCAACATACCGAAAAAAGCTACCGAAGGAAAACGATGGAAGGGAGGCGCCAAAGAGTATTGCTCGGTGGTAACTCTTGACATCAAATAACGCCTTTAACACAGCAAGCTGGCCTGTTATCTTGAACGCGGATAGAAGAATAAATGCCCCGAAGTACTTATTCAAATTAGTTAAGAGCTATTTCGAGGAGAGAATTCTGCTATATAACACCGACGAGGGAACTAAGCCATATAACGTATCGGCAGGAGTACCACAAGGATCGATTCTCGGTCCACTCCTGTGGAACTTAATGTACAACGATGTACTAAACCTACCTGTACCTCGAGGAGTAAAATCGTAGGGTTGGCGGATGATATCGTACTTACCACAGTGAACAAACACATAAGCGGAATCGAAGCGGCTACAAATGGAGCCATACAGGTCATACAAAACTGGCTTAGTTCCGTGGACCTTAAATTAGCAGAGCACAAAACCGAGGCGGTTTTATTCTCGAGTCGGAAAGTCATGGAGGCAATACACGTACAAGTGGGCAACGTCACCATAACCTCGAAATACTCGATTAAATACTTAGGCGTTATGCTAGATTCCTGACTGAATTTTAAGAACCACATACTATATGCGTGTGACAAAGCCACAAAGTTACAATCAGCTTTGTCTAGGATATTACCCAATGTAGGCGGACCCAAGCCCGCAAAGAGGGCCTTGCTCGCAAACGTCGTTGCCTCAAGGCTTCTCTATGCAAGCCTTGTATGGGCTCAATGCCTAAAAATCAAACATCTCAAGCAAAAAGTAGGCTCCGTACAAAGGATCAGCTCCCTAAGAGCAATCTGCGGCTTCCGCACAATCTCTGAAGATGCAGCAAACGTTATAGCTGGATCCATACCATGGGACATCCTAGCAGACGAAATGAAGCGCATCTTTATTAGAAAGGCTAACTCCTCTCAATCTGCGAAGTCTATAAAAATGGAAGAAGAAGTCTCCCTTAACCACTGGCAGAATAGGTGAGACTCATCATCGAAAGGAAGGTGGACCTACAAATTGATCCCATGTATCGATACTTGGATCAAAAGAGACTTCAGGGAAATAAATTATTATACAACGCAGTTTCTCACTGGTCATGGAGGAGTATACAGGGCCTATCTCCATAAGAACGGAAGATTTATGACCCCTCTTTGTCCATCTTGCGCAGTCGAAGAGACTATGGAGCACATATTCTACCATTGCAGTCGCTTTAGAAACGACCCCTTTACAATGGTAAACGTGGAAAACACACTGGAGTGTATGACTGCAAACCCAGGAAACTGGCAGGCGGTCAACGATCTAGCTGCATCGATCCTCAAAGAATTGCGGAGGATAGAACAGCACACTTCCAACTGATAAGCGCGTAATCGCGAATCGTCTCCTGCGAAGTAATATCCTACGACAGTTCCGCAGGGGGGGATAGAAGCGGAGGGGATGAGTTTTTAGTACGTTGGTAGTGCTCACAGAGGCTCTTGCCACATAGTCAAGATCCCTGTGCGCACTAAATCGTGCATACTGACTTCGAGCACGTCAGTATCTATGAAGATTTCTCATTCCTCATAAAAAAAAAAAAACACGTAATAATAATAACTGTGTGACCGAAGAATTACTAGGCCGAGTGGTGGAGCGTGATCTGAAGCCAGGTGGTAAAAATATGATAGTGAATGAAAAAAGTAAAAAAGAGTATTTGGAACGCATAATCAAATGGCGTTTGGAAAGGGGTGTACAAGAACAAACCGAGTCACTGGTGCGCGGCTTCTATGAAGTCGTCGATGCACGTTTGGTATCAGTTTATGATGCTCGTGAATTAGAATTAGTTATAGCTGGAACCGCAGAAATCGACATTAATGATTGGCGGCTAAATACCGAATATCGTTCCGGATACCATGACAATCATCAAATTATCATTTGGTTTTGGCAAGTTATTGAAAAATTTACCAATGAACAAAGACTGCGTTTATTACAATTTGTTACTGGCACCTCCAGCATACCATATGAAGGTTTTTCTGCTCTGCGCGGATCAACAGGTCCACGACGATTCTGTATTGAGAAATGGGGTAAACCGAATGCATTGCCGCGTGCCCATACATGCTTCAATCGCTTAGATTTACCGCCTTACACTACACCAGAATTACTGTACGAAAAGCTTCTTCTCGCTGTAGAGGTATAGAATAAATCTTTCAACTAAGCACCGGATACGCATGCATTCATAGCCACAAATACTACGTGATATTTTTTGTTAATTAATTAGATGATATAAACGTATATTTTTCAGTATATAGTATAGAATATAAGCTAGACATTTCCAGTACTGATCTTTATCTTGTTCATTATAACTTGATTTTTACACTTGAACCAAGGATTCAACTTTTAGCAATAGTTGATTTTTGAAATTATAATAGCAAATAGCCGTTTGAAGTGGTGAATATGTAAAATTTTTCAGTATTCATCTTATTTATTAAAATGAAGTCTTGAAAAAAGCCTCATAGCGGAAAAGGATTTTCTTCGAAAAATCACTTATTGTTCCATACTATCTACTCATTGATCTATCTTTGCCGTGTGTGGGTATTTTGAAAAAACCCTGAATCTTTATCTATTACGCCTTTTTTTTCATTTTGTTAGCTTCACTCCACCATACAAAGTGACTTTTAAGAACCCTTTAACAAATATTCAAATCGCGTTCTTTAAGTTAAGCAAACAGTGAGCATATATTTTAATTAAGTGTCTGCACTGAACCATTCGGCTATTTAAATAAAATATATAATAATGACCGACAATCATAACATTTTTCTACTAGTAGTCCAATGTATGTGTCAAGGTATAATTGTTACTGCAAAATGTATGCACAGACTTTAATATGTTTCGTTAAGCTTCCTTACATTTAAAGACGAGATTTGTGCGTTTTAAAACTGTCTTCTTTTTTTTTGCGCCATATTGTACGTACAACCCTAGATTTGTAAAAAAAAATATATTTCGTACATAACGTAAATTACTTACTTATCATACCCAATTCGGGCATACTTTTATGAAAAGTAAAATTGGTATTAATCGTTGGGTACCAATAAGATCGGAACATCTAAAATTGCACTAAATATATATATATATATGAGTCATTATCTTCATTACCTCTTAATAACCTAACCAACCATCAATTGATTTTCATTGTGATCTGAATTTTTGTAAGACGATTATACATTATATAAAAAATATTTTTAATTAATGGTAAGTGCAATAGAAACCTAAGTTGCATTTACTTAACCCTTTACCCCTTTGTATATACACTTGTATAAAATATTGTCATAGGATTATACAATTTGTTACCTGATCAGTTGAATGAATTTATGCATCAATATCACTTAGTTGATAAATGTTTTCCTTTTTTACTAAATTTAACTAAGATTATGTACTATTTATTATATTACATTCATTATACCGAGTTCGTAGTTGAATAATTAGAAAACAAAAAAAAACAAAAGAAAGTCATTTTTGATTGAAAAGTTCGAGGCTTTAAAAATATACGTAGACAACAAATGCTGTTGGCTTTTCAATCGTTTGTTTTTGTGGCGCACGCGTCACAGAGTCAATATATTTTTAAACTGTACTTGTTGTTCGTTTACGTGTACTTACCGTTTCTTACCGTTGTTCTCTCCTTATGTTTGTGTTTTTTTATGATTGATATTGGAAACTGTTTCTCTCTAAATGAAACAAAGGTTGAAATGGTAAGAAATTTTTAATTGCTAAAAAGATTTTAAACGTTATGGACATCCAAAAAAAAGCTCCTCAAAAATGTGTTGTCTTAGGTTGTGCGTGGAAGAAGGATAAATCTTCCGGGACCCTGTATCGATTCCCAAAATGTGCGTCCCTACTTCAGAAGTGGTGCGCTAATTTGAGGCTTGATATAGGGTCCATTAATTCTAAGACGAGGATATGCGGGCGGCATTTCGACAAGCACGTTATCGGCCAACGGAGGATTAAAAGGAATAGTTTGCCAACAATTTCCTTAGGTAAGATAAGATAAGTGGAAATAATTTAATTGCTCTAATTTATTTGAAAAGTGTAATGTGTTCTGTGCGTCTAATTTGTGTTAATGTGTTTCGTGCGTGTGTACTTATATAAAAGAGCCATGGCGTGATTTTCCTTTCAATAGAATTTTCATACATATTAACAAACCTTTTATTCCAATCTAAACACCCTTTCGCATATGACTTATGTGGTGTAGTTGAGCAGCCAACAGATTAGAGTACGAAGGGTTATGAGTTCGATTTCTTCTGTGGCTGGGTACTGTTTATTATATTCTTTTCTATAAGAAATTTTTCAATTTATAATTCTCTTGTTATTTATATATGTAGAAGGGACAAATGCAGACGTAGGACAGTCAAATAAGCATATAACACCTGTCGCACAGGGACAATGATGGGCGCCCTCTATCCTTCGGCGGCGTAAATGTGGAGGAATCGGCCGCTCTTGACATTCTGGGCATGCGAATTCAGTGTGAAGTCCGCTGGACGGAGCACTTGTTCGAATTGTCCAAACTGTAGCCAAGAGCTTGGGTTTTTTAAAACGGTGTAAAAAATACTTTACACCAGCCGACATCCGAAATATTTACGCTGCCTATATTCGGCCGAAACTTGAGCACAACTCGCACGTGTGGGCGGGAGCCTCTAACACATGCTTGGAGACTCTCGATCGCATACAGCGAAAGGCTCTAGTGATCATAGGTGACGAGGAAGTATCTAACTCTCTCGACACACTTGAACACCGACGAAATGTGAGCTGTGTTGTGCTTATGTACAGGTACTTCTATGGCATGTGTTCTAGAGAGATAAAGGAGATGTGTCCTCCGCTGAAATCCTTCAGTAGGACAACCAAGCTTGCTCACCGATCTCACCCATACGTTATGGAGTTGCCGGCGTATCGCAAAACGCATTACCGAAACGGTTCGTTCTTTAGCCGTGGTGTTCGCCTCTAGAACCACCTACCTCCAGGGGTATTTCCCGCCATGCCTAGTGTGCGCAATTTCAAAATCAACGTACACAAACACTACTCCCTCTATCCTCCTTCCTCTAATCCCTTCTAACCACCACCGTGCTTGCACGTATAGGGGTCATCCCCTGAGTGGATGGTTATAAAATAAAAAAAAAATATATATTTGACGTAGGACAGTAAAATAAGCAATATATATTTGAACCAAAAGCTTTTCCGATAGAAAAACTGTCTATCGGAAACTTTTTTTTTATACAAATGAAACCTTAAATTTAATAAACTTTGTAGTGAAATATCTAAAGTTTTCTTTTAATGCACTAAACGCTTCACATTTTTATATGCTTAACTCTCAACTAAGAGGTCTCTGCTGGTACGAAGCAAAGCGCATATAAAGAGAATTATCAAGTGTGTATCAGAAAGAGAAATTTCATTTGAAGCAATTTTCTAGTATAGCACGAGAGAAAGTGTAAAGGGAGGCAGCTTGGAAAGATTGTACTTATCTAAGAATCATTTGTTATTTTGTCTTTAAACGCTCCGGATGTTCGTGCTCGGTAACGGGTATATGTGCACTTAAAGAATACACCCACATATTTTACATTGGTATTGTATTGTCTAAAGTCAAGTGTTGTATAAAAAATTTGAAAATATCCTTTCTACAACATTTTAAAACGCAGTGACGAATACGTTACGAATATATGTGAAATGTACAGTCTCTAATGGGAGTTATTGTGGACTTTTGCCCTTTCGTGTCAAAAGTTTATCAAAAGGGAAATTATGTGCGTTTGGAAATAAGAATAAAAAAAAATGGTTTTTACTATGGCACACACACACACACACACACACACACAATAAATCCAACCAAGTTTCAAAGAGTCAGAAGAGCTAAGAAATGTGCGTGCACGTGTGCGTGTGCGTGTGCTTGTACGTACCATGATATGTATCCCATCAGTTATCCTATAATGCATTTTGTGTACGTGTACCATACAATACATGCTAATCAAAGTGATATTTTTTATGACGTAGAAGAGTATTTGTATTTGTATTTAATTGAAAATCCTCTCCTCCCAATTACAACAACCCACTTATATAATCCGTAATGAACAATTTATTCATAATAGCGTGAAATTGGTAATAATAAGAGCAAGATATGCAAAACCTCCGCTGCATTGCATCGGTCACATAAGGATATAACATATGCGAGTACAAATAAGAGTGTGAGCAACTGTAAAAGTGCTGCAGGTCTTTATCCCATGCACTCATGCATATTTATTACAACATAATTGATAATAAAGCAGTGAACGAATCAAAGATAAGTGTGCGTGATGGGCCGTTTTCTTAAAATGACCGATCCTTCGTATCTATTTTAAATTGCTTCGGCGGCACTTTCAGAAGTATCACCCTTTAATGGGGAGCGCACTACGTTAAGCACTCCGTTTGCAACTACGAGGTCCACAAACCTCATCAATTATATATCTGATGGGTATCAAAATCTGAGTTAATTTAGCAATGTTTGGGTAAAAGTTGTTACAAACATTCCCAGTGGGTAGTTGCCTAATTGGTAGGAAACAAAATCGATTAAGAGACGCAGTCACAAAAATAAAGATACCACGTTGATCTGTAATAAATACATTTGCATTCTCATATTTATATACCGCGGAGGGTATCGAAGACGTTCACAGCCTCTCTACTTTACGCTTATTTTCGCTCTTATCAGTGGTTTTCCATTCATATGTGATTTCGGCATAGCGATAATCTCTTGAAGTATTCTCTGTCTAAATCACTGATTTTTAAATACATTTATACAATTGTAATATACCTTACAGTTCAATCGAATACATACCTGATATGTATACTATACGTATGCTAAACATTTGATAAAGACGATGTAGTGATTATGAAGCGTTTGCATGTGTACTCATTATAATTGTTTACAATAAAGAAAGAACAAGTGTGTGTTCAAAGCAATGCTTCGTTCTTTGAAATAATTCCAGTACATGCCAAGTTTTGAAAAGCAAACAACAGTTTTAGTTCCCGTATATTACGTATCAATTATTGCAATGAAGTTAATTTCTGCTGCACTAAATTTTACTAAACAGCAGATATTAAAACAAGTAAACAAGCGAAAATATTATATTGGGTCAAGCCCGATCGTTTAGCTCCTTAAAATATGCTACAATTTAGTTTAGTTGCATGAGTAAACGGGACGCATTGCTACGTAAGTCAATTAGTGACATATCATTATATGAAAAGGGGTTCTAAAAATGGTCCGATTCGGTCCATTTTCAATAGGATTCCTCTTTAGGCCAAAATATGTCTTTGTACCAAGTCGAATTTTACCATAAATAAGGATTCTTGTAGATTGTGAGCCGAGTAACAGACGTTGTTTGACCACGCCCATTTTTTACATATATGTACGTAGTAGTTATATGTAAATATGTGTATCGAATTTTAAGTTTTGTCAATTGTGGGCGTGGCTCCCAATAGTTTTTGCCCAATTTAAATCGCGATCTGCGTCCCAAAACTAAAAGTGTCATTTTACGATTTTACTGAAAGTGCCCACCATGGACGGACATGTCTAGATTGACTCAGTTTTTAATATTTTCTTCTAAATGTTACAAACGGAATAGCAAACTCAGTATACCATTTCAGGAAGGTGTTTAAAAAGGGTACAAACATTGTCCAAGTATAGCGCTGAAAAAGTTAATCAAATCGAATAAAAACCATTTATATATACATATATGTATGTATATATTTAATGTGGAAACTTTTCAGAGAATTGAATTTCAATACTTTAACATACTTGATGAAGATACGATGAGAAACAGTTTGTTTTTTTAATTGCTATTCATGTTGCAGTAGTGATTTTGTTTGTTTTTATTTGTTTGTTTGTTGGAGAAATGAATGTGTTTAAGACTATTACGAGCCACATTTTGCGCCTACTCTTACTCTTAATAATTATTGTAAATAGAGCAGAGTCTGTGAGACAAAGTAAGTGAAATATCGTACTTAAGTATTGTAAATGTATTTGTGCTATGAATAATATTTTGTGTTTCTGTTTGTGTTTGTGTTTGTATGAAGACCCATTAAAAGATGTAAATAAATGTGGGCGGCCTAAATGTGAAAGCGCAGGAAGGAAATTTGCTTACACGAATCATGTCTACAAATACGATTACACGCTTCAACTTGCCGTCGAATTTTCCGGTTCTGGAACAAACACATCGAATTTGTCGCTTAAAGCTGCGGTAGAGTTTCGCTTTCCCACACCATGCGAGGGCGTTTTGCGCATTAATCAAGTGCAATTGTGGGAGAAGCCTTACGTTGAAGAGGACAAACCGACAACACCGCCACCGACAATCGATGATAACGATGTTTATGATGATTATTATGGCGAATTTGGAAAAGGAACGACGAAAACAGAAGAAGAGGAAGAGATAGACCGTACAGGAGAACATCCGAAAAGTAAAAACTTAGCGTCTGATTTGAAAAAGAACATATTACGCTTTTCATTCGAAGACGGGCTTATTAGTGAAGTTTGTCCCACTCTGGATGAAGCCACTTCGGTGTTGAATTTTAAGAAAGGCATTCTGTCGACTCTGCAAAATACCATGTTACGTTTTGATGTGGATTTTGCTACAATCGAGACAGATGTTTCCGGATCTTGTAATGTCCAATACACGTTGGAAACAACCGACAACGTTTTTATTACAATACGAAAATCGAAGGATGTGTCCAGCTGCCGTAACCGTTATTCTACACACTCCATTCTGCAAACGACTCCGTACACTTTCCGTGAGGATAAGACTATTTGGCCTATATTGGACTCGCAAAGTTATTGTAATGTATGTTAATACGTCCGGTGTGTGCAATCAAATTTCTTATTATAAATACTTTTTCCTAGATGACCATCGACAGCCATATTTACCGAAATATAACGTGTTATGAACGGCACCAACTTATACCTTTTTCTAATGCAACCTCGGGTACAATAACTACCACAATGCATACCTTAGAACTTAAAGGGGACGATTTATATGATGACAGAAGAGAGTTTTCTCCTCAGGGTGGGTATTTCTTACACATGGCTCTCATATATCTAAACTGTTTAATTTTATGACATATTTTTATTTTAAATAGGGAATGATTTGGTAGAAAAAAGATCAACTCTTTTGTTTGATCATACCCCAGTCGTAAAGCCTACACATGGAGAGATTAGAGCTTCCCGTGAGCATTTAAGGGAAATGTGTTCCTTGGGTTTCCCCAATATAGATCGAGAGTTTATTGATGCTTTTGCAAGATTCATAAAAACTACAAAACATCTCGATTATACGGCATTGAATGAACTATTGGCCCGTTCGGCTGGTATTTGCGAATATGGCAAGTAAGTACTCTAACGGCTAATGTTATATCTTTAATTGTATTAAACTGTTCAACAATTTTAATGCAGAAAACATGTTTTGGAATCATTGCCTTATATTGGCAGTACAGCGTCCTATCAAGTTATGCGGGATCAAATTATTGCAAGTACAATTTCAAGAAGTACAGCTCTTAGCTGGCTGACGTCGTTGTCATTTATTAAAAGACCGGACGAAGAAACTATGGAAACAATCTACACTATACTGGAGTTTTCGCGAAAGAAACTTGATCCGGAATATACGCTTTGCGCCTCAGCCGTTATACACAGTTTTTGTAGGCATGTCGAAAAATGTGCTACCAATGCAAAGGTGTTGAAAATATCCAATTTATTGGAAACTGAATTTTTGAACCATTTCAATATGTATCGCGGTGAAAGACGATCTCTGGAACGAATGATCATTCTACTTAAGGCCGTTGGCAATATAGGGGTCATGTCAGAAACCTTTGCGGCTCTGTTAGAAGATCTAATAATAAACAATTTCCTGCCTATGGACGTGCGACTGCAGAGTGTTCTGGCATTTCGGCGCGCCAATTGTGAAGCGTTTCGTAAATTCTTTCTGAACACTTATGGAAACTACACGATGAATTCGGAAATTCGAATTTTCAGTTATCTGCAAGTTATGCGCTGTCCAGATTATAGAATCTTAAATCAAATAAAAATCATTTTGGAAGAAGAGAAAGTGAATCAAGTCGGCTCCTATGTATGGTCACATCTAAAAAATTTAGCCAAATCTACAACACCCATACGGATGGAACTAAAAGGATTTTTACTAAATGACAATTTGTCTGACAAATTTAAATTGGATATGCGTAAATTCTCTCGCAATTACGAACATTCGCTTTTTTTCGATGAGTACAACTTTGGTAAGTTTGTAAAAAATATATTCAATTCAGTATTAATACAGCAACATCTTGTCTATTACAACACTAGGTACGACTATGGATTTTAATTTAATTTTTGGAACTGATTCATATGTACCACGCTCGTTAAATTTAAATTTTACAACAGAAGTATTTGGCCAATCGATAAACTTTCTCGATTTTTCTGCGCGAATAGAGGGCTTCGAACAATTCTTAACGTCCATATTCGGAACTGAAGGCCCGCTAAATCGAGAAGTGTTCCGCAAAAGATTTCATTTTTTAAATCGATGGCTGGGTAATGAAAGCTTGGAAGACATGGGTACGTTAATATGCAGAGTTTTCTTGTACTTGTCTACAATATATATATATTCTTGATAAGCATTAAAAAACTGAGTCGATCTAGACATGCTTGTCCGTATGTCTGTCTGTTGTTGGTATTCCCACGGTCGTGCAGACATTTTTAGTTTTTGGACGCAGATCGTTCTTACTTGTTTTAATGTATAGCAGATAGGCGGTAAAAAAAATTACAAATTATACTTCTTAAAATGCTTGGTTGCATCGGTGGTGGTTACACAAGATTTGTCCTATGCAAAATTGATTGTTTTTATTTGTTATGTTTTTAGATGCCTTAGGAAACCTACTAAGTATTGACAATTTGCGTCTAAAACGCGATACTGCAAAGCACGATGGACATAGGATAGAAGTTACGGAAGAAAAAGGTAACGAAGAAGATTTCGAGCGTAACCGGCGTTCCACAGCGGATGGTCGCAAAGAAGGCATTTTAAAAGACGTTCATGAACTGGCATATAAGCTTGATTATGATTATAACAATCCGCGAGCCCAATTGGGCATAAGGATATTTGGCAATGATTTACGATACTATTCAATGGAAGGAATGGCTGAACTAATGGCATTATCAAAGGAGTTTGATATGTTCTATCAGATTTCCAAAATCTTATCTGGACAAGACATTACGCACTCCCAATCTAATATATTCCTTGATGCAGCATATATCGTTCCACTTGGTATTGGTGTGCCGCTATCAATTAACGCTTTCGGGGCTTCTTCGATTGACATACGTATTTCAGGAGGGTTAGATCGAACCGAACCTAGTACAGATTGGCATTTTGATTTGGAGGGGAAACTGAAGCCATCAATTTCAGTTGATATCATAACAACTGTTCAAGTGGACTTTTTTTATGCTATTGCAGCAGTTAAAGTGAAAGGAAATCTTTATTCAAATTCGGAAATTGAGGCAAAGTTAAAAGTACGAGGTAAAAATTTAATAGCGTTTTCATTTGACTTGCCGAAAGATATCAACGAAATATTTAGTGCAAGGTCTGAACTAATTGTGATGACGGAAGATGAGGAGATCCCTCAGGCGGGCATCAAATATCGTCGTTCAAATGAATCTTGCACCTGGGATATACTGGACAAAGCGATAGGTTTACAGCTGTGTTCACATTTAAGTGTGCCCGATCGTGTGCAACCTTCTTCCATTGCATATCCGAGTCTACTACTTAGTGGTCCCTCCAATTTTAGTATAGTTGTTAAAAAATCCGATCCAACAGCTAAAAGGTACTCTCTCCAGTACAATTTGGATCAGCATGGAAATGCTTCTAATTGGTCAATGTTATTTGAAACTCCTGGATCATCAGTAAAACGTCTCCTTAGTACTAATGTTACTGTGACACCTAACGCATTTAACGTGACAGTATCCTTCCTTAACGGAGAATCTAAAACATCAACTGAATGTAATTACATTGAGACTGCGAGTAATCGCCATCTAGAGTTTTTCCTAGATACAAATAAAGATAGAGCTTTAGAAATGAATATGGACTTAAAGCGGTGGCAAGAGCGCACTACATGGTTATATCAACCGAAATTATTGCTAGCTGTAAATGGTGTTAACATAACGGGTTTAATAGGAACTGTTCGTGTCACTGAGAAAAACGGTATAACGCAAAAGGACTTTGATATCTCGTTCGAGACTAGGAAGTTGCAGGCATTACTGCGGGGCAATTTTGTTCAAAATGAAATCACTACATCGACAAACGTAACAATCAATTACAGATTCGAAGCGAATAAAATTGAATCGATTGATTTCGAAACTAAATTAGTAAACAAAAGAGATAAATCCAAAACGGAATATTACAGTTATTTGAAATTGAAAGCATCAGCTTATCCAAAAATTAACTTTGCCTCCAATGGCACCTTGTTAAGTTTACAAGCTCATACTGAAGGCTTTGTAACATTTAACAATGCACCCGACCTTATGGATCCAGCTTATACCAGCTCAACACGTTTAGTATTCGCTCGCTCGTATTCTGATAATTATCCGATGGAAGAATGTCGCACAAGAATTAGCATAGAAACAAAAATACCTCGTACGAAAGTGGATTTTCGAGTGTCCATTAAGTGAGTGATAAAAAAAAGTATATATTTTTCATAATTATAAAAACTCGTATAATTTAGACACGAAGAAAGAAACAAAAATGGTGCCGAGCACAACTTTGTATTAGGTTTGCGTTATGCTACCGAAAAGGAAGCAACCGCTTTATTTTCAATACATGTTCCACGAAAAAATATGTTTGGTTTAGATGCTTACATGAATGTTACGGTACCAGAGTTCAATTCTGGTGCTTGCCATTTAAAAATAAACGAAGTTTCGCCAAAGGATTACATGGTAAATGTGAAGACAGAATATTATCTTTTAAAATATTTATATGGATGGATTGTTATTTCAGATTCATTTTAATGGCTCTTGGTTTTCGGGGCATCTAATATCAATAAAAGGTAATTACAAGGATAAGAGCTCCCGGATGCAGTCTTTGCAGCACTTCAAGTTAATTGCAGAAAGCCCGTCATTTCAAACGACCACAGTCAATTTGGTTTATCGTCGCAATGAATTGTTAATATTTGCTGATATATTAGCGCGCTATAAGACAGACCCGTACAGATGCATAATTCAATGCGTAACAAATACAAAGGATAATAATGCAAACGCAAAGCTTCATTTGAAGATCAAAGACAACGACTATTGGGTTAATGTTAAGTTACTATCGGAAGTACCCAAACTATTAGAAGTCGAGATTCATTTAGACAAACTTCGGGATATTTTTATAAAACTTGGCATGCTGTCTTTAGAGGAGCAAAAAGAGGTGTCACTGGATTTTCAATGGGATGCTAATCGTAATCCCTCTCAGCGTTTGGCTCTGTTGGCCGAATTTAAAAGGCCTGACAATAATCGATTTGATACAAATCTCATGATAACTTATCCAGATCGAACAATAAGTTGTGGATATGATGCCTATTCTGATGATCATAAACTCTATGGTACAGCTCGAATAGGATGGAGTGTCGATAAAGTGGTTATATTTACCTACAATGCTGGTTTAATGCCTATCAAGGAAAACGTTCATAATTGGCTACAAGCAGATCTGATAACACCTTTTCAAGGCTGGAAGAAGAATAATCTACGATTAGGGGTCTATACGTACAATAATCTTGTGCTGGCCAATGTTTCTGTGTTTTTGGCTGAAAGTAAAGGCCTGGAACTAGGTTACAAGAGTGACTATGAAATGAATGAATATTTAACAAGTTTTGATATTTATATTGGTGTGAATAGTACCATAAACGACATCATACCAATACTAAATTTTAAATTGAAGCATTGGCAGCATGTTAAAAAATTCGATTCCTATTGTAAGTTGCGTTACAGTAATTCAAATAAAACTATTAATGTATACAGTATCAAGTCTCTGTGGGAGTTTTCAAAAAATGAAGCAAGAAATAATATAAATGGAACACTCCTTATATTGACGCCGCACGAAGGCTACCGTAAGGGTAGCCTTGTAACGAAGTTTACATTTAATCATAAGAGAGAAATCCAAGGTGCCGCTTCATTAAATTTTGATATGCGTGAATTCACCGTGGCCATTGATGGCTACGTTCGGAAGTTTACGGATAATATGCTGACAGTAAAAATGACAACGCCTCTACAAAAATTTCGTATAATTAATGGCCGATTTGGATTAAATGAACGGAAGCGTCATGCTGTTGCAGAAATGAGATCTCCAACTGCAGTATTAGGGATAGAGATTCTCTTGGATATAATATCGATGATGAATTTTGATGTGAAATTAAGTGTGGCCACGCCAATTGGCACCTTCCAACAGGCTGCTGTTTTTGGCAAAATTAAATCGGACTCGGTCGATTTTCGCGCTATTGGGAACAATGCTACCTTGGGATTTATTGGCGTCTGGCATATGGAGGATAAGACAAACTTTGAATACATGTATACAGTATTTACACCATTGCCTGGTTTTGAAGAGAATGGTTTTGTTATTAAATTGATCAAAGCAGACGTTTTGGTGGCGCATTTGCATGGAAAATTGTCCAAATATAAATTGGGCTTTAAATTGAATGGTCTGCCAAAATCGAAACTTCTCAATGAATTAGGAGGTGACAAAGTTGAACTAGAAATCTTATACGATGATGACTTCCAACCGCCCGAATTCTCGGAAGTTTCAGACGATTACGATATTGACGATATCGACTATGATGAGTTTTTCTCATATTATATCGATTTTGAAGTAGATTCCATTGTGTGGCCAACTATAGAGGGTGTAGTTGATATTAAAGAAATAATGGATTTTTATCTAGTAGTAGGCAACGTTGAAATACCACAGGGTCCGGTGACCTTTAAAGATCGCTTGTATTTTCCAGATTATTTTAACGTTTTAAATGTTTTCACTGTTTCAACACCTTTTCGTGCCGCAAGAGACATTAAATCTATCACAGAATATCATCTAGACCTAAATTTTAACTATTTGTATGATAAAGTACAATTTTTCATTATGGGTGAAGCAGATCAAGCACCAAGTGTCTTCGGTATTGAACTAAACTATACGAAAGTGGATGATTTAGTTAAATTGAATCAGCATCAAGTCAACATTAATATAGAAACACCTTATAAAGTTATACCTTTCCTTAATTTAAAGGGCACTTTGCAACTGGAGGACACGTTCTTTCGCGGTAATATTTCATCTGTAACAAATAGCACTTTCGTGTCATTAGGCACCGCACTAGAGGTGAGTAACATTTTCTAATTTGTTGCGGTGAAGAAGTTTTTTATTCCATTTATTAGATTGAAGATAACTTTTTGGAAGCTTCTGTTGATGTTATTCTTAATACGACTGTTGTTCCTCGTTACGGTTATAAAGCCTATGTTAAGAAGGATTTCACCGAAAGAGAAAATTGTGTCATAGTACAGTTTGCGGTTCTGGTTAACAATAAAACAAATGAGCTACATGTTGAGTCTATGTGGACGAACGATGCGACTCATTTAATGAAAGCTCATGGAAAAGTTACGACAACAATAGTTCCGTTAAAAGTGGTCGAGTCACATGTTTCGATAACTAGAGGTTTAAATCCTAAATTAGATTTTGATTTGGATGTTATGGATTGGAACGGGCACCGCTCACAGATTGGTTTAAGAGCCAACAAAAAAGGGGAAACGTTTAATGCTGAAATTTGGACACCCATTAAAGAATATCTCAACATATCTATGCATGGATCCATTACTCCATCCCTCACTGATCCAAAGCAGTTTCAAGTTATGGGTAAACTTTACCGAAACATGGCCACATATTCCCTATCAGGGATTATTCACATGTCTAGTAGTAATTATCCAAACGACATGAGACTTGCAGTAGTTCCAGTGACTAGTGGTCACAGCACTACAATGGATTTAACCATAGGGCCGAGGGAAACCGATCTGGGCATAGTTTATAAAATAAAATTAAATGTTATGGAAAGCAATACAGCATTATGTCATATATCGGGAACTTATTCGTTAGGCCACGAATCCGATGTGGAAATCACAGGGGTGGTTCAGTCGACCATATCCGAATTAAAACACATTAGTTTAAATGGGAACGTTCGAACACTTAGCACTGGTCACGTTATAAGCGACCTGGCGTTGGAAACACCTTGGTCTGACTTGGGCATAGATTTTGTAAATTTGAATTTAAATTTTTCAATGGAAAAAGTTAAGGGAAATCTCGATGGTGAATACCGTATTGGGGAAAGTTTAGGACGCGGCAGTTATGAGTGGTCATGGTTGTCAGCCGAGAACATGCAAGTTATCGTTAAAAGTTTTATGAAACAACCAAATGCCAACCCCAGATTTATACATGCCGCAGCTAAGTATATAAATCCAAATCGGAATTTTCAACATTTGGAAATAGGTGGACTGTTTGATGTAGATTCCAAGTGGATCGTAAATGTAAACAGTTTATTGAACTATATGTCGTCCGATGATGTAAATGCCAATCTTAATATTGTACCACCAGAACCAGAAAATTATGATATTCATAATTTTAATGTACGCTATCGTGGTAACCTGATTGGCAAGCAGGGCACGAATCCGGAACTATTCTTGGAAGGGAAATATCGTTCTCAAAATGCTCAGAAAAAGCTTTTAAGTCGTATTTCTTACAGAAATGCAACCGACATTCAAGGACTGGCTCGTCTAGAATGGGGAGAAATGGAGAATATATCGATTGCAGAAAGTGACTTTCAAATGTTACGCAAATCCAAAACACGACGAGAATTCTATGCCAAATTAATTACACCAGCTTATGAGAACAAAGATACCATCTATGTGAAGGGGATTTACCATCTAAATGAGAAGAATTATCACAACTTGGGGTGAGTTTAAAAATCATCAACAGAAGCATTTACTTTTTAAATGCATATATTTTCTCTTTTGACCAACAGTTGTGTGGTAGAACAGCCTTCAGGCACCCAATATGCGGATGTCGATGTATCCTTTGAAGCATTTTCCAATATGTATGGCCATATCAATTCCACCACACCTTTTTTGAACAATACATGGTTTAAGGGAGATTTTAATTTCACAACAAACCGGTAAGCAAAAGAATTGTGGAAACATTTCCATCTCAACGAAAGCCAAATTTGTCTTGCTGTTGCAGGAATGAAACCTTTAGACAGTGCAAAGGCACTTGGCCATCAAATACAGCATTATTTATGCTGCATAACTGGTACCATAATATCCAGCCCACTCATTTACTTAACGGAAATCTTCTCATTGAAGTACCCTTAACAACAAGGCATAAAGCTGATGTGACATATCATATGAACTCAAGTTCCAGTACAGAGAATGGCTTCTTAAAAGTCATTTATAATGGACAAAAAGTGCTTGACAGTTTCTATAAATGTCTCAACAATCATCAGCAAACGGGCTTACACACTAAAACGGTTGACATAAGCATTGAAAACGATTTGAAGCCTTTGGGAATTCATTATGTGCAAAAACACGTTGCCAATAAAACAAAGGAAATTGCGGATGAAAAACATTTAGAAATATTCGAACTAAGAAATGCGAAGAACTTTAATTTAACCGGAGAGTTGCACTGCATAACAAGAATGGGTGGCAAAGAGTTAAAACTGGTAGCTATTCATCCGAATCGAACGGTTGAAATTACGACAAGTTACGAAGGTTTTGACGACCGTATGTCTAAGCACCGTAGTAAACTCAAACTATCGGAGAACATATGGATCGGTTATAACATAGTACTAATTAATTCCACAGCAGTACGTATATATATAGACGTTAACAATTTAAAAAACTTTTCTATTATTATGCTTTTTATAAACAGATAAACAGTGAATCTGGCAAATTTTCGATAGAACTGTTTTATCCGAAACGTACTCTGTTTACTGAAGGCTGGTACTCTCTAACACAGGACAAGCTTTCTTCAGACTTAATATTTAAATGGACTAACCCTGGCAGGTATTCCAACAAGAACCGAATGATACGAACTGGTCTACTTTGGCAGTTGATGCCATTACGTGATAACGATTTAGATCACCAAACGTGTGTGGTCACTATTAGTCATCTAGATTTAGAGAAGGATGTCACGTTGAGAGCTGAATATTATCGCGGGATAAGTGAATTGCTTAGAGCAAGTTGTTTAATCAACTACTCGCACGATGCAGAACATTTGATAGGAACTAAAATAGCTTTAAAGGATTTACAACGACAATTGGGTTACTCCAATTATAAACTACACATGGAAATGCATCATGAAGCCTCAGATTTACGTGCAGTATTAAATGGTACACTGGCGGCACAGCCATCTTATTATGAGACAAAATTCAAGGGTAATTACAAACGATCCTTCTATCCAGAAAAATTCGGGGAATTGTTTACTCTGCTTGACTTGCGTAAAAAGGAAATTGTTTATTTACGTGTCGCTCCTTCGCGTACAGTTAAGCTCTCATCCGCGTCGGTTATCAGCTATCCTTATTATGGGTTGAATGTGACCTTCTGGGATACGCCTGATACAAACGACACGGGATATATTTATGTAGATTTGGAAAGGAAATTTGCGCGTGCCGAATTTAATCTTAGCGAAGACGGAAGTCAAAATTTACAATTGATAGGTCATGTACCAGATGCACGAAGTGGTTATTTAGAGATGTGGCGCAATTATGAGGAAATTCGCATCATCGACATAAGCTCGTATATAAAGATGAATCATTCACGTTTAATAAGCGGCCGATTCCACTGGCGTCCACAATTAAACTCCGAGATTAGAGGGAAGTTCAAGTCTATAGGGTCCACTATTTACAATTCAATTTCGGAAGGCATTGACTTTTGGATTACATCGCTTTACGAAGAAGTAACGGAAAGTGTTGGCTTGGTGTGGGATACAACAAAAAGATATAATCGGCCCTTCTTTGATGATGTAAACGATTTAAATAGTCTTTTAGAGGATCTGGATGAGTTACATCTCTTTCTAAATCATTCATATGAAGCGAACGACTTTTACGTCAAGACCTTGGTCGACTTCACATCAAGCATATTTGATGAGTTGTCCATAAGAAATCATATTGAATCATTGCCAACAATCTTTACGGAAATTTGGCAGGCCATGGGAGATACGGGAAAGGCTCTACACACCAGTATCGTTTGGCTGACCAAAGCGATGAAACAAGCCTACAATAATTTAATGAAGTCAATTTACCGCTTCTTTAATGGAGAGTCTCTACACTATTTATCCGCTTTAATGGAAAAGGCTGTACACAAATATGATAGATTTATTAAGGACTTGCACATCACCTTTATTAAGTATGTTGAAAATTTATGGAACCAGTTCTGGACTATGATTGCGAACTATTGGAGGAACGTTTTAAAGCGGCTAGAGCCACACCTATTCAAGTTGGTCAGTTATGTAGAAACGGCTGCTTGGAATTTTAGTAAAGAGGTGTTTGACTTTATTTACAAGCGAACCAACGAGTTGGCCGAATCACCATATTTTAACAAAGTTTCCAGTTTTACACAAGATGTGGATAATCTTTACAAGGATATAAAGTCTCACGACGCTATTACCAACATCAAAAAGTATTCCCTGATTATCTTGAACTTTATCAAAGAGAAATATTTTAAACTTGTGCCATTCGCGGTCGAATTGAACGATGTGTTTACCGAGATCTGGGAGGAAGTTAAAGAATTGCAGAAAATTCAACAAGTCAAGCTTTTCGTACACAAATGTATGGAAGTAAAGGCCAAAGTGGAGTGGGTGGGTCAGGAGCTGCAATTTGAAAAGCGTCTGCACCAGTTGTATTCATTAATTGCCAACAAATTGAGCAATTATGCCAGCAACGCGCTAGAGACCGCTGATATGTATCGTGAAGCAAAGACGAAATTCATTTTTGATCCTGAAATTGGTATTGTTGATCTTGAACAGAAATTGCCCATGTCATGGCATGCATTCAATGAAACGCCTAGATTTGAGGAAATTCCAGAATACAAGATCCTGGCAAAGGCTTATAATTTGTTCACTTTTTCAAACACATCTCTAATACGGTACGTTTATAACTTGAGACAACATCTGGACCCGAAGGCATGGCTTCCGCCCTACCAAGGTATTTTTTTTATATTGTAACCATTTGCGAGTTGCGTTTATACTAATATTTTCCATACATCTGAAGCAAGATCCCTATTGATTGGTTCACGGCACTATATAACATTTGATAAAAGATTCGTAGCTTTGAATGTATGCTACAAAGGTAATGAAGAGCATTCGTGTCCAGCTAAAGAGTGCTCATATTTAATGACACATGATTTTTTCGGAAGAAATTTCACTCTAATGCTAAAGACGTCAGTAAGTGTGCTAAAAAAAAAGTCTATTTCAATGCACAACAACTCCTGTGCTTTCTCTTATTACAGGTCAATGAGTCGCGGCTAAATTTTATCGCCAATGAAGAACTAATTGAAATTGATTTTAAAAAAGATGTAAGCTACCATTTGTTAACAAGGATTGTGTACGCGTGTTGTGCAGTATTAAACTTAAACTTACTTAAAACATTTGCAGCATTTAATTATCAATGGGGATGAGAGGCCCATGCTACCGTTAAAGGTGGGTGACGTTTCTGTGTACCGTGAACTGGATATATTGACAATTGCCTCTGACACCGAATTTAATTTGAAATGTAACATGGAATTCGCTTTATGCTGGATGGAAGTGAGTGGGTGGTATTTTGGAAAGGTGGCTGGCTTATTGGGCACAATTAACAACGAGTACTTGGATGATTTTCTAACTCCTGGCCATTATATTGCACAGGATCCGAACAGTTTTATAGAGTCATGGAGCTTGGCGAACGATTGTAAATCGAAAAAGATAAACTCAAGTGATTCCCCAATTATGGCTGTGTCCGAAGGTGTGAAGCAAATATGTGACGAATATTTTAAGTCGGGCATACTGTCAGCTTGCAGCGACACCCTAGATCCTTCACCCTATTATGATATTTGTTTAGATTTGGGAGGCCAACAGGCAAACATCGTTGATCACGCTCATCCCGTTAACAAGGGCGCCTGTACGGCGGCACTCGCCTACATTGAAGACTGTTCTGTCGCTCATATACCGCTGCGTGTACCTGAAAAATGTGTCTTGTATGTGAAAGTTTATGGCACTTCGAATAGAAGCTCATTTCTCTCTCTCTTTTCTTTTTCACATAGCTGCCAGCTGAATAACAAATCATACATATCCGAGGGAACATTTGTAACGTTGAATAGCAACGATGAGCTGCGCAGTAGTGATATTGTTTTCATTGTTGAAGCCAAACCTTGCAATGCTAACCTAACCATCAACAAGAGCATTATACCGGTGGTCATGACGTTGGAGGAACAACTCCTCTTAAATCACATCACCAATAATCGGTACTTTTGCATAAGATAATACATTATAATCTTAGTATCCCACACCTTAGACAGCAGAAAGCTAAACACTAATCACTTTCTAGTTAAGCGGTTCATTTCTAGTTGATTACTTCATCATAGGCCCAAGCTTTTTATAAGCCATAATATCCGTTTGTCTAAATAAAGGGTCTTTTTTTATTCACTTTTTTTATGTCTATTTTAGTTACGCTGTCATGACCTTTGGAGGAAAGCCGCCATTCGATGTGCCACATAGCATTTATTATGACAATTCAGATTTTACGACAGACGTTCGCAAGCTGATGACATACTTTTCACATATTGAAACTGCCAATGGTTCAAATTACGACATTCTTCAAGCCATTTCGGACGCCACACGTATGACTTTTAGACCCGGCGTTTCCAAATTATTCATTTTGTTATCATGCTCAAACTGTGCCGCTCAAAATATGCGCCTGGATTACACCTCCATATGGCAGTATATGCGTGAGGAAGGCGTCAGCTTATACATTCTGGCTGACACTGAATTCGAGTTTGAGAGATCACGAAAATTGAGGCACTTTTTCGGCCTAGATCGGGAATTTGTGTACTCTAAGCGGTTCCCTGAGGGGAACCGTGACATCCGCCAGCAACTATACATATCAAAAAGCGATTTGGGTATATGCATTCCTTTAGCATTGGAGACAAACGGAGCTGTGTTTGGTGCTAGAAATTTATTGCCTGAGCGCAAATATCCAATTAAACGTTTTGCCACAATTTTCGCCAAGAGAATAGTTAAGAGTGCGTTGGCTAATTCAGAAAAAACATGTGAATGTTCGGGTCATAATACTGGTGTGGCGTATATGGCTTGTTCACCCAAAGCAAACCTCACAGATGCCATAGATAACTCCGACGACTACGTACGTTATATTAAACATTAACAAAACTCTTGTTGTTTCAAAAAGAAAAATATATTTAAAATCTTTCAGGAGCTTTTAGCCGAATTTGACGATTGGGAATGGGATGACGAAAACGAAATGGATGTGTGAGTTAAAATTTCGCATTTCCCCTCAAGTTATTCCTTTAAAATACGTAACGTAATACTTAGTGTAATATAGATTTTTATAGTTTTTTAAAAATAAAGAAAATAGTCGGAAAAAGTTTTTAGTATAAATATAAAACATTAATCATTATGCCCATCATATAAGATGGGGAGTATACTAAATTTGGCATTACGTAAGAGGTGTCAATGTGTATATATTCTTGATCAACATCAAAATCTGAGTCCATTTAATGAAGTCCCTGTGCCGTCTGCATTGAAACACTGACGGTCTCCACAATTTAATATGAACGTGCTTCGTCAATGTGTTTTCGTTGCTATTTAAATTGAGCGAAATTGGTCGTGTGTCACGCCCACCACACACTTGAGCTAAATAGTAAATAGAATTGTTAACGCTTGATTATGGAGATATTGTAGCAAAGAATTTTAGATGTGCAAGTTAGTACATACACAACGGACACCTTCACTTAGACTCGAATGACAAAATTTAGAAATTTCATTTAAATTTATGCTATTTTTTGTACCCTCCACATGATGGAGCGGTTCACTGATTCCGTGTCATTCCGTATGTGTATGTAACGATCAGCATCAAAAGCTCAGTCGTTTTATGAATGCAAAATTTGAGGCATTGCGTAAAAACAGAGACCTCTAAAACAGAGACGGAGTGTCACTCTCTTAAATACTTGCCGGCAGAATCAAGGCCCATATCGTACGGTCAAAGTTATCGTAAAAAGCACAAATATCGTATTTACCGAATTCGTTCCACTGACTTGTTCTATCAAAAGTGGGTGGTTTTTTTTTTTTATTTTATACAATTCTTAAAGACTCGCTTGATACGTTTCTGCAATAAAAAATTTTTGAAAAAAAAAACTTTGCAAAACATCAAGAAAACATGTATAAAGGGTCGAAAAGTGGAAAAGTGGGACGAAGAACGTAATAGAAAGCAGCCTTATTTTCATTTATTAATTACATATTCATAATACATGAAATTACATACGGATAAATGTTTGTGATCTATGGAATTCCCTTTAAAAAACAACCCTAGTCGCGTGATACAATCACAAACACTTGTTTGCCTTGTATGTGCAAACTGTGGTATTCCCTTTGCTTTGCTTATAAGCATAGAAAAAGCAACAACAGTATACATGCGTAAAAAACCAAGAGAAAAAAAACCAATGCTTCGCTATTTTCGGTCCTCAAAAAGCAACAACAGTACACATGCGTAAAAAACCAAGAGCAAAATAAAACCAATGCTTCGCAACACAGCTCACATTTCGTCGGTGTTCAAGTGTGTCGAGAGAGTTAGATACTTCCTCGTCACCTATGATCACTAGAGCCTTTCGCTGTATGCGATCGAGAGTCTCCAAACATGTGTTAGAGGCTCCCGCCCACACGTGCGAGTTGTGCTCAAGTTTCGGCCGAATATAGGCAGCGTAAATATTTCGGATGTCGGCTGGTGTAAAGTATTTTTTACACCGTTTTAAAAAACCCAAGCTCTTGGCTACAGCTTTGGACAATTCGAACAAGTGCTCCGTCCAGCGGACGTCACACTGAATTCGCATGCCCAGAATGTCAAGAGGGGTCGATTCTTCCACATTTACGCCGCCGAAGGATAGAGGGCGCCCATCACTGTCCCTGTGCGACAGATGACAGCACTGTGTTTTGTTGGCGTTGAAACTAACTCTGTTTACTTGACCCCATTCGGAGATTTTCATGAGGTCGCGATTTAATGATTCATTCATTATGCAACGTTTGTTTTCTATCTCCGCATTGCTAGGCCTTTTATTAAAGGAAAATGAATGACATAGAGTGCTGTCGTCAGCGAAAGAGTAAACAGGGTTCTCTGTCAAGCACAGAAGGTCATTGATGAACACCAGGAAAAGGGAAGGGGAGAGAACAGAGCCCTGAGGTACGCCTGCATTTAGGGTATACTGATTTGAAGAGTAACCGTCAATCACAACCCGAATTGAACGATTACTCAAGAAGCTCGATATAAATTGAGCGAAGTTGTTGTTTACACCAATCGCTATCAATTTGAACAACAGAGCATCATGCCATACTCTGTCAAACGCCTTAGAGATATCCAAAGCAACAACCTTACTTTCGCCAAAGTGGCGAATAGCTCGATACCACTTTTCCGTAAGGTAAGCTAATAAGTCGCCAGTGGATCGATTTTTGCGAAATCCGTATTGACGGTCGCTGATTAGGTTGTTGGCCTCAAGATAGCTCATCAGGTGAAAGTTTAAAATTGTGTCCATTGTTTTGGCTATGGCGCTACAAATAGCGATTGGCCGATTGTTTGCAGGGTCAGAAGGGGTACCTTTTTTAGGTACCGGTTGTACATTGGCAATCTTCCAGTATTTTGGGTAAGTGTTTGCATGATAACACCTACTAAAAAGATTGCGCAATGGTTTAGCAAGTGTTGTGGCGCACTTGCTAAGAAGTAGAGGGTGTATGCCATCCGGCCCTGGAGTTTTGCGAGTGTTGAGATTAGCAAGAACCTTTTTTACTGCCCGGGTACGAAAGAATAGATTAGGCATCGTATGTGCTACTCTTTTGACACTAGGAAGTGGTTGATTGCTGTGTGGTAAAAGGGAGTTTGAAGCAAACATTTCAGCCAATACATCAGCTTTATCAACCGGGTCAGATATTATTTTGTCGCCTATAAAGAGAGATGGAATTGATGTCGAAGTTTGATTTCTACTTCTTTTTACAAACGACCAAAAACTCTTGCTTCCTTTTGGGGTGGCAAGAATCTTAGTACGCAGTTGCTGCTCGTGAAGAGCTTTTGCACGACGTAGTACCTGGTTGCATCTGTTTCTAGCTTGTTTGCGAAGCAGATTAGTTTGGTCGTTTGGATTCAAACGCCATATTCTAAACGCTTCCTCTCTGGACCTGACAGCATCAATGCATGTCTGGTTAAAACCAATTGTTGTCCTTGGGTTTAACCGAAATTTTTTTGTACGGAATGAAGGACCGCATTCCGTGCAAAATTATGTTTTGTATCATTTCCGCAGCGGCATTTACATTATCATCTAAGAAACATAATTTCCAGTTGCAAAGCCTGAAAAATTCATTGAGCTTAGCCCACTTTGCCTTTTCATATTGAAAAATGACACGTTTCGGGGCTGAAATCGGAACGTGGTGAAGGTTAGTGTATGAAAAGGATGCGGAAATGATGCAATGGTCCGAATTACCGAGAGGTGCAAAAGTCTTAACTTCGTACTTATCGGGGTGCGAAGTAAGAAAAAGATCTAGTGTATTAGTGTGCAACCCATCGACGCTTGGAATGTGCGTCGGTTCTAAGACTAATTGCGTTAAGCAATTTTCTAAGGCCATAATCTCAGCATCGCGTCCCTCCGGGGATGTGTGGGTCGAATGGCGTAGCCAGGACGCATTGTGAACATTGAAATCACCAGCAACAACGATTTCACTGTTCGGGTAGTCCTGAAGAATAGTTGTGATGGTATTGGAGAGAGTGTCAAAGCCATTAATGGAAACCACTCTCTCCGCGTTTGGGCTTCGATAAACGAACCCGAAATGCAACGTATGTGTCCGAATCGTAAATTTTACCCAAGATGTGGTAAATTGGGGATCCTGCGTGCAATTTTGTTGCTGCACTGGAACACTATACCATTGCGTATGTATACCACGAGGCCTCTGTGGGGGATGAAGTTAGGAAAAATGTGGTACCCAGGCAGGTGAAAATCCTGAGGATCGGAATCTGCAGCCACCTGAGTCTCACATAGGGCAAATATATCGGGCCGAAACTGACGTGAGTGGGCATATACAGCGAAAAAGTTCGCCTGCAGTCCGCGAATGTTGCAGAAATCTATTCTAAGTTTTCGCACCATACCGAGTGAGCGCAACACAAAAACAGACGGACTTGTACTTTGGGTAGCCTAAGATACGACTGAGGAAGGGGGGAAGAGGAGCCCAATCGGCAAGTGTTATGCCTTTACCGATTAGGCACCCGCCCCAACCGAAGCCGCATCCGTCCCACCCAACGCACCGGATGTTAGGAGGAGTGGGAAGAGAGGAAGGAAGTTGTTTTATTGGGCCATAAAAGCCCTAGGTGGTGGTTTCTGCTTAGTTTTTTATTATTATTATTATTATTATTTTTTTTTTTTAATTTTAATTTAATTTAATTTTTTAATTTGCATGTTGTTGATTATGTGTCATGTATGATTTGTATCGGTTTTGGTGATTATTTGTGGCACTGTGCTTATTTATGTAAAAAATTTGTTTTGTAGTTTTGTTGTTGGTGGAGATGTTCTTGTGAGTTAATTTAAGAAATAACTGTTAATTTTTTCCTATTGTTTGTATATTGACACTATTTTGTATAATTGAATTTTTTTTTTTTATGATTTGTATAACTGTATGTAGGCTTTGGTTTATTTTATTGTTTTGTTTTGTATGATCGTATATTTATCTATCGCAATTATTTTAGAAGCGGACGCGACCGATCGGAACAGAGAACAAACTACTACTCATGCGTAAAAAACCACTGTCCAAATGTCTGTAAGTATGTGTATTGTATTGTATGTGTAATCTATGGTATTACTTTTGCTTTGCTTATAAGCATAGAAAAAACAACAACAGTACGCATGCATAAAAAACCAAGAACAAACAAAAAACTAATTATCGGTAAATTGGTTATGCATTAGTATATTCACACGGACACAAAACCTCTTGCTTCCCGCATTTCTTTACAAATGCACTTGCGAAATCTCGCAACATCGCCTTGAAATGGTTGAAAAATCAAAATTTTAAGAAATCTTCAACTCAGCTTTGCTATGTGCGCTATCGAAACAAAAACATATTAAGTTCCTCCTAGCATATGTGGATTTATGGTTATATGCGCATGCAACTCATACACCACCACACTATATATAATAGAATAGGCAAATAAATCATTACTCCTTAACATTTATATATGTTATCTAAGAGCCGTCCACGTGTAATTGTAGAACAAGGACCCCCTTTGCATGTTCTGCAAGGACAACTCCAACGTAGATGCCAAACACGTGGCAGGGAGTGGACGGTGTCCCGTTTTTAAGAGAGCACTATCAACCTGGAAATGTTAAAGGTACTCCAGATCAATCTAAATCACTGCGAAGCAGCGCAAAGTCTATTAGAACAAACAGTGAGGGACAAAAAGGTGGATATCGTTCTAATAAGTGAACCATATAGACACCTAGATAACAACACATGGGTAAAAGACCAAACCGAAAGCGCTGCGGTATGGTCATGTGGGATGCACGCACAAGAAGATGCCGCATACTCATCAAGGGGGTTTACTAGGATTAAAATTAAGGGAATATTTTTCTACAGTTGCTACGCCCCACCGAGGTGGATCCATAATGAATATCAGAAGTTCCTAGATACACTGGCGGCGTATGATAGGTATAGGCATCCCATTATCATTGGAGGGGACTTTAACGCGTGGGCAACAAACTGGGGTAGTAAATCCACGAATGCCAGAGGGCGCAGCTTACCCGAAACTTTCGCGTCTCTGGACATTGTAGTAGCAAATACGGGAAGTAAGGATACCTTTAGGAAATCAGGGAGGGGTTCAATCATCGACATTACCTTTGTGGACAGCTCTCTTGCTAGGGACATATTATGGTGGGTCAGTGAAGAATACACTCACAGTGACCACCAAGCAGTCATATATACTGTCAACAATACAGCAAGAGTAAATAGTAATAGTCAACAAAAACAAATGACAGGCCCCCTATGGAAGGTGTCAAAATTTGATCGAGACACGATGAGTGAAATTATCAGAACATTGCCGTAATGAGCCTAAACCCAGCCAAGGAGATGGCCGAAGAACTAGTGTCAATAACTAAAGGCCACAAAAAACATTGCCGATTCTAAAGCACCAGGGTCCGATGGCATCCCAAATAAAGCTCTGAAGGCTATGATCGAGGAGAGACCCGACTTAAACCGTCGAAACCTACCAGAAGTGCCTGGAGGATGATACCTTTTCAAAATGCTGGAAACGACAAACCCTAGTGCTAATACCGAAAGGTAATCCGGAACCCGGAACCGTGCAGGCATATCGCCCTATATGCTTGCTGGACACTCTAGGAAAGATACTAGAGAATATCATATATAACCGAATCCTTCCATTAGTGGAGGAATCGGGAGCCTTGTCCGAACTGCAGTTTGGCTTTAAAAAAGGCAGATCTACAATTGATGCAGTGGAATTAGTTGCCAACATACCGAAAAAAGCTACCGAAGGAAAACGATGGAAGGGAGGCGCCAAAGAGTATTGCTCGGTGGTAACTCTTGACATCAAAAACGCCTTTAACACAGCAAGCTGGCCTGTTATCTTGAACGCGGCTAGAAGAATAAATGCCCCGAAGTACTTATTCAAATTAGTTAAGAGCTATTCCGAGGAGAGAATTCTGCTATATAACACCGACGAGGGAACTAAGCCATATAACGTATCGGCAGGAGTACCACAAGGATCGATTCTCGGTCCACTCATGTGGAACTTAATGTACAACGATGTACTAAACCTACCTGTACCTCGAGGAGTAAAATCGTAGGGTTGGCGGATGATATCGTACTTACCACAGTGAACAAACACATAAGCGGAATCGAAGCGGCTACAAATGGAGCCATACAGGTCATACAAAACTGGCTTAGTTCCGTGGACCTTAAATTAGCAGAGCACAAAACCGAGGCGGTTTTATTCTCGAGTCGGAAAGTCATGGAGGCAATACACGTACAAGTGGGCAACGTCACCATAACCTCGAAATACTCGATTAAATACTTAGGCGTTATGCTAGATTCCTGACTGAATTTTAAGAACCACATACTATATGCGTGTGACAAAGCCACAAAGTTACAATCAGCTTTGTCTAGGATGTTACCCAATGTAGGCGGACCCAAGCTCGCAAAGAGGGCCTTGCTCGCAAACGTCGTTGCCTCAAGGCTTCTCTATGCAAGCCCTGTATGGGCTCAATGCCTAAAAATCAAACATCTCAAGCAAAAAGTATGCTCCGTACAAAGGATCAGCTCCCTAAGAGCAATCTGCGGCTTCCGCACAATCTCTGAAGATGCAGCAAACGTTATAGCTGGATCCATACCATGGGACATCCTAGCAGACGAAATGAAGCGCATCTTTATTAGAAAGGCTAACTCCTCTCAATCTGCGAAGTCTATAAAAATGGAAGAACGGCTAGTCTCCCTTAACCACTGGCAGAATAGGTGGGACTCATCATCGAAAGGAAGGTGGACCTACAAATTGATCCCATGTATCGATACTTGGATCAAAAGAGACTTCAGGGAAATAAATTATTATACAACGCAGTTTCTCACTGGTCATGGAGGAGTATACAGGGCCTATCTCCATAAGAACGGAAGATTTATGACCCCTCTTTGTCCATCTTGCGCAGTCGAAGAGACTATGGAGCACATATTCTACCATTGCAGTCGCTTTAGAAACGACCCCTTTACAATGGTAAACGTGGAAAACACACTGGAGTGTATGACTGCAAACCCAGGAAACTGGCAGGCGGTCAACGATCTAGCTGCATCGATCCTCAAAGAATTGCGGAGGATAGAACAGCACACTTCCAACTGATAAGCGCGTAATCGCGAATCGTCTCCTGCGAAGTAATATCCTACGACAGTTCCGCAGGGGGGGATAGAAGCGGAGGGGATGAGTTTTTAGTACGTTGGTAGTGCTCACAGAGGCTCTTGCCACATAGTCAAGATCCCTGTGCGCACTAAATCGTGCATACTGACTTCGAGCACGTCAGTATCTATGAAAAAAAACACGTAATAATAATAACTGTGTGACCGAAGAATTACTAGGCCGAGTGGTGGAGCGTGATCTGAAGCCAGGTGGTAAAAATATGATAGTGAATGAAAAAAGTAAAAAAGAGTATTTGGAACGCATAATCAAATGGCGTTTGGAAAGGGGTGTACAAGAACAAACCGAGTCACTGGTGCGCGGCTTCTATGAAGTCGTCGATGCACGTTTGGTATCAGTTTTTGATGCTCGTGAATTAGAATTAGTTATAGCTGGAACCGCAGAAATCGACATTAATGATTGGCGGCTAAATACCGAATATCGTTCCGGATACCATGACAATCATCAAATTATCATTTGGTTTTGGCAAGTTATTGAAAAATTTACCAATGAACAAAGACTGCGTTTATTACAATTTGTTACTGGCACCTCCAGCATACCATATGAAGGTTTTTCTGCTCTGCGCGGATCAACAGGTCCACGACGATTCTGTATTGAGAAATGGGGTAAACCGAATGCATTGCCGCGTGCCCATACATGCTTCAATCGCTTAGATTTACCGCCTTACACTACACCAGAATTACTGTACGAAAAGCTTCTTCTCGCTGTAGAGGAAACTAATACATTCGGTATAGAATAAATCTTTCAACTAAGCACCGGATACGCATGCATTCATAGCCACAAATACTACGTGATATTTTTTGTTAATTAATTAGATGATATAAACGTATATTTTTCAGTATATAGTATAGAATATAAGCTAGACATTTCCAGTACTGATCTTTATCTTGTTCATTATAACTTGATTTTTACACTTGAACCAAGGATTCAACTTTTAGCAATAGTTGATTTTTGAAATTATAATAGCAAATAGCCGTTTGAAGTGGTGAATATGTAAAATTTTTCAGTATTCATCTTATTTATTAAAATGAAGTCTTGAAAAAAGCCTCATAGCGGAAAAGGATTTTCTTCGAAAAATCACTTATTGTTCCATACTATCTACTCATTGATCTATCTTTGCCGTGTGTGGGTATTTTGAAAAAACCCTGAATCTTTATCTATTACGCCTTTTTTTTCATTTTGTTAGCTTCACTCCACCATACAAAGTGACTTTTAAGAACCCTTTAACAAATATTCAAATCGCGTTCTTTAAGTTAAGCAAACAGTGAGCATATATTTTAATTAAGTGTCTGCACTGAACCATTCGGCTATTTAAATAAAATATATAATAATGACCGACAATCATAACATTTTTCTACTAGTAGTCCAATGTATGTGTCAAGGTATAATTGTTACTGCAAAATGTATGCACAGACTTTAATATGTTTCGTTAAGCTTCCTTACATTTAAAGACGAGATTTGTGCGTTTTAAAACTGTCTTCTTTTTTTTTGCGCCATATTGTACGTACAACCCTAGATTTGTAAAAAAAAATATATTTCGTACATAACGTAAATTACTTACTTATCATACCCAATTCGGGCATACTTTTATGAAAAGTAAAATTGGTATTAATCGTTGGGTACCAATAAGATCGGAACATCTAAAATTGCACTAAATATATATATATATATGAGTCATTATCTTCATTACCTCTTAATAACCTAACCAACCATCAATTGATTTTCATTGTGATCTGAATTTTTGTAAGACGATTATACATTATATAAAAAATATTTTTAATTAATGGTAAGTGCAATAGAAACCTAAGTTGCATTTACTTAACCCTTTACCCCTTTGTATATACACTTGTATAAAATATTGTCATAGGATTATACAATTTGTTACCTGATCAGTTGAATGAATTTATGCATCAATATCACTTAGTTGATAAATGTTTTCCTTTTTTACTAAATTTAACTAAGATTATGTACTATTTATTATATTACATTCATTATACCGAGTTCGTAGTTGAATAATTAGAAAACAAAAAAAAACAAAAGAAAGTCATTTTTGATTGAAAAGTTCGAGGCTTTAAAAATATACGTAGACAACAAATGCTGTTGGCTTTTCAATCGTTTGTTTTTGTGGCGCACGCGTCACAGAGTCAATATATTTTTAAACTGTACTTGTTGTTCGTTTACGTGTACTTACCGTTTCTTACCGTTGTTCTCTCCTTATGTTTGTGTTTTTTTATGATTGATATTGGAAACTGTTTCTCTCTAAATGAAACAAAGGTTGAAATGGTAAGAAATTTTTAATTGCTAAAAAGATTTTAAACGTTATGGACATCCAAAAAAAAGCTCCTCAAAAATGTGTTGTCTTAGGTTGTGCGTGGAAGAAGGATAAATCTTCCGGGACCCTGTATCGATTCCCAAAATGTGCGTCCCTACTTCAGAAGTGGTGCGCTAATTTGAGGCTTGATATAGGGTCCATTAATTCTAAGACGAGGATATGCGGGCGGCATTTCGACAAGCACGTTATCGGCCAACGGAGGATTAAAAGGAATAGTTTGCCAACAATTTCCTTAGGTAAGATAAGATAAGTGGAAATAATTTAATTGCTCTAATTTATTTGAAAAGTGTAATGTGTTCTGTGCGTCTAATTTGTGTTAATGTGTTTCGTGCGTGTGTACTTATATAAAAGAGCCATGGCGTGATTTTCCTTTCAATAGAATTTTCATACATATTAACAAACCTTTTATTCCAATCTAAACATCCTTTCGCAAACTTCACCCTCAGAGAACGTCAGAAGGTCTACTCGCAATAGAAATCCCACCAAAAGATATGGCTATGTAGGTTTCGTTGAAACTGATGATGAACCGAAGACAATGAAGGAGGCTTTGCAAAGTCCAGTAAGAGAGTGTTGGCCAAAAGCAATAAATGAAGAATTGAGTTCCCTTAATGAAAACGGCACATGGGAGATTGTTGATTTACCTCCTGGAAAGAAGCCAATCAGTAACAAGTGGACTTTTAAGATAAAGCGGAACTCCGCTGGGGAAGTAGAGCGCTACAAAGCTAGATTAGTGGCACGAGGCTATTCGCAACACTACGGAATAGACTATGAGGAAACCTTTTCCCCGGTAGTGAGATATTCATCAATACGATTACTTCTCAGTCTAGCAGTGCGATTCGACCTTGATATTGATCAAATGGATGTAGTAACAGCCTTTTTACAAGGTGAACTCGAAGAGGAAATCTACATGAAAATACTAGAAGGTCTTGATGATCGTGAGGGTAAAGTTTGCAGGCTTAAAAAATCTTTATACGGTCTAAAGCAAGCAAGTAGAGTCTGGAATAAGAAACTAGACAGTGTATTAAAGAAAATAGGCCTGAAGCAATGTAAGAGTGAACCGTGCATCTACTACAAGAGGTCACAAAAGGAAATCATATACGTGGCAATATATGTGGATGATATCCTCATATTTAGCAACAACAAGAAAGAGAAGCAGTTTATTAAGAAAAGTCTGTCCGACAACTTCAAAATAAAGGACATTGGAGAAGCACAATACATTTTAGGTATGAAGCTGACTAGAAATCGCAAAGAAGGACTACTGTGGTTAGATCAGGATGTGTACATCAAGAATATGTTGAAAAAATATAACATGGATGAGTGTAACCCAGTATCTACTCCACTAGACTACAATCAAAAGCTTACAAAGAACATAGGTGAAGAAAAGCTGGATGTGCCTTATCAAGAAGCCATTGGTAGCATTCTGTACGCTGCACAAATAAGTCGACCAGACATAGCATATGCAGTGGGGGCTCTATCAAGGTACTGCAGTAATCCTAAAAGGGCACATTGGGAAGCCGTCAAAAGGATCTTTAGATACCTAAAAGGCATAAGCCACTACAAGTTACAATTCAGCAAAACACAAAGTAAGTACTTAGAAGGTTTTTCTGACGCGGATTGGGCTGGGGATCAGGACGATCGAAAGTCCACTACCGGTTACGTATTTAAGCTTCAAGGTGGTCCATTATCATGGACGTCGAAAAAACAGCAGACTGTAGCCTTGTCTACTACTGAGGCAGAATATATGGCCCTGGCAGCTACTGCCCAAGAATCCTTATGGTTAAGCAACCTGATTAACGAACTATGCTGCGAGGAAACTGTAGTAATCAAATGCGACAACAAAAGCGCTTTAAATCTAACGGAAAATGCCACTTACCACGCTCGTTCAAAACATATTGACATTCGCCATCACTTCGTAAGAGAATTGTTGGAGTCTAAGAAAATCAAGGTCGAGTACTTAAAAACCGACGATATGGTTGCCGACATAATGACGAAAGCACTACCATTGAAAAAACACTTAAGTTGTTGCAAATCTTTAGGTTTACACGCTGATTCAATTTAGTGGGGGTGTTGAATTGGAAATTGAATTCAGTATACATAATAATATTATCTAGTAGTTTTGTTATAATTATGAACTTTTACTTTTTCTGTCATTTACGATAGTTGAATAAATATTATTATTTTCTCTGCGCTCATGAACAACGCATTACCGAAACGGTTCGTTCTTTAGCCGTGCTGTTCGCCTCTGGAACCACCTACTTCCAGGGGTATTTCCCGCCATGCCTAGTGTGCGCAATTTCAAAATCAACGTACACAAACACTACTCCCTCTATCCTCCTTCCTCTAATCCCTTCTAACCACCACCGTGCTTACACGTATAGGGGTCATCCCCTGAGTGGATGGTTATATAATAAAAAAAAAAAAATATCGTCATAGACAAGTGCTTATAGGCCAACTCCAAAACAATTTTTGGATATATCATATCCTAGGGAACTTTAAGCATTATACCTAGTCCTATAAAAATTAGTCTAGATGCTCGACAATCTGCTCGTTAAAAAAAGGTATAAAACAACTTCACGAAAATGCAATTTTAACAAAGGTTTCATATATAAGTGCTAATGACCCTACTCCAAAAAAGTTTTGGGATATGGCATATACCTAAAAATGTTTAGAATTGTATCTAGTTTATAGAACAAATAACAAAAAACTCGACAATTCTCATTTTATTTAACTTTTCATTTAAATTTATTTATATTATTGGTAAAAATAAGGGTACAAACAATCCTTTATTTGGTAGTGTTAATTTATCCTAATTTTTAATTACTTTGTAAAAAAAGGTTCTACATGTTCCATACTTTTATTTTAAATTTTTTATTTTAGAAAATATTTTTTCATAACATTATTGTTTCATATGTAAAATTTTAAAACAAAAATGGTCAAAAACTTTCATTTCTTTGTTTATGTGTTTTTTTTTTTTGTTTACTTTTCTCTGGAGAGAATAATTCTAACTTTAAAAAGGTATGTGATGCGTGAAGCGTGAAATTAAAAAGTTAAAAGCGTGGCCTGGTAGCACCATCTATAGTATAGAGGAAAGTGTTTTTGGCTCGGATTATCATTATCTTTCTTTCTCTCTTTCTCTCTCTCAGAGAAAAAAACTTTTTAAAACTTTTTAACTTCAAGCATCTAATAATTAGAAAATAAAACCTACCTTTTATTTGAAACGATGAAATGTCAACCACCAACTCGGTTTTGAAGATCAATGAAGATCAACGATGAAAGCACAACGTGAAGCTACCGTTTTTTTAAATTTTCGCGCATCAGAGGACAGGGACTGGGCATTTTCAAGTTGTCGCGTCTGTCTTTCAAGTCTTAATTAATTCATATTGAAATGAAATGACACTTTTAATCGCGGAACACAATTTTATGACGTAGTAGAAACTATAAAGAAAAAATAAAAAATCTTTCCTTAAGTTTTTCAACTACGTACACATACACACACATATACAAAAGTACATATTGTACTTCCCGGCTAACTTGCAGCATCAGATAAATAGATTTTATTAACATACACTTTTATTAAATTTAGAATGTTTTAAAAATACTTTTTAACATAATAACCTACTGTTCAAATGGCACGCTGATCAATGGCATATATATTCATGGTACCTACCGTAAAAAACTCTAATAAAATTTTTCTCTTGAAATTTTCACTATTTTACGTAAATTGGAAGCAAACCTTAGCTTGTTTTTACCTCAGATTTAATAAATTTAGCAATTCCATTCCGCATTGTTATATATAAATGGGCGGCCAACATTTCATTTTCCAGAATGAATATGCACAACCACAGTGAATCGAAATCTGAAAGAGAGTAATTTTTTATGTTAAACTAAATAACACGTTTTATAGTTTATATCAGAGACCTGTTTTTAGAGATCTCTGGTTTATATATATAAAAAAATGGAAAAAGTATGTCAGAAGAAT
Organism: Ornithomya chloropus; assembly: GCA_963971445.1. Classification (NCBI taxonomy): domain Eukaryota; kingdom Metazoa; phylum Arthropoda; class Insecta; order Diptera; family Hippoboscidae; genus Ornithomya; species Ornithomya chloropus. The sequence continues at coordinate 24,282,038 of OZ020530.1, read as the reverse complement.
CAAGATAAACCCAAAAGGTGCTACTTTGGAACAAGTGAAATTGAAAAAACGTCACAAAATTTTAATTGTTGTGTCTCTGTTGTTATTTTAACGTACTTGTAATTCGATCAATTTTCGTTGTTTCATTTAATTATTTTATTTAATTGCCCATTAACATTTCGACTTTATTTTTCTAAATCTTTTAAAATATATTTCTACATTTTTAATAGTTTCTATACTTTTAAATTCCAAGTGAAAACATTAAATATAAGTGATTAAATATGAAATATGTTAAAAGTATTTTGATCTTATGTGTCTTACATCTGGCTTCAGCTAATAATTCTCCAGTATTTTTGTGGGGTATCGAAAGGTATTTACCTTTATATAGTATTTATTATATTGGTATATCAAAAAGAATTACCTTTTACCCAGTAATGCCAAACCCACTTTATCTACGCTAACTAAAAGCGATTTCATTTCTCAAGTGGATTATCATTTGGTGAACAAAACAATGATAGTGTTTGTGGAAGATGACGTAAGCTTTTCTGTCCTTCAAATAAGTAATAGTTTTTTTTTAATAAGCTAAATGTGTTTTAGTTAATCAACAAAGATTTTTTGTGTGAAATCGAAAGCAATTCCTGTTTTGCCTTCTTACACGACGTTGACCACAAAAACTATTATGCCTCAGTACAAAATCCTGTAGAAGCTTTAAAATCTCTCGGAGAAAATTATGAAACGATCACCCTTGACACGAATAATACAGTTAACAATCTAAAACATTTAGCGAAAAAAACCAAGATGATTTTTATCAAATTTCGTAATCATGATTATGCAATAGATCGAGCTTCAATTATAAAAGAACACGGTGAGAAAAGTTTTACTTATTTACTCCATAATATAAAACATTTTTATATTTTTATGATTATATTTTATCTTCGCAGATTACATCATAGCTGAGATATACAATGAATTAAAAGAAGATGCTTTCTATGTATACACTACAACACCTCTCAACAAAATTCGCCAACGCCGCGATATAGCTCCTGGTGGTTTCATATTTCGTGATGGTTCCAATATATTGCTTTACTTTCAATCTCTTAGATATATCGATGGAAAAGCCAAGACTAACATACAGGTTACTGGCATGACTGTGAATATGGTAAACAAAACGTCAATGTCAGTGACGTTGACGAATAATAGTACTAAGGCGTTGACCTTTTCTCTACGCTTATCCCAAGGATATTTTTATATGTCTAGTCTACGTTACGGTGACTTAGAGTTTCGTCCCGTTGATGTTTTTGCGCCCACTACATATTCGTATTATTGCGGCTATTTAACATTGCGTACAAGAGAAACAAGCTCTGCAGTATTAATATGGAATGGGTTACAATTTCAAGCTCCTTTTGGAGCCATCAAAGACGCCAACTTTAAATTTGGTGATGCCTGGCATTGTGTAGGATTTTTTAGTGGTGCAATTTTAATGGGCTTATTAATTGTTGCTCTCTTCTTAACTATTTTATTTACTGGTATATGTTGGATGATGGATATTAATACAATGGATCGTTTTGATGATCCTAAAGGAAAAACTATAACCATTAGTGCTACGGAGTAATCTAATGTTTATTCTTTTCTTTTTTAATTTAGATTCATTTGTTTCTCTTTAAAGTGGAATTTCGTTCGTACGAAAAAAAATAGAAATATAAAAATTGTTCAAAGTAAAAATAAAAAAATTGTACTAAAGTTTCAAACGGAAAATGTAATTCATATTTTATTTTTTACGGATATTTGTTTCTGCTAAATAACTAAAAGAAAACGTCTTTTAGTATACGCTGAAATTTAATTCTCATTTATTTAATCATGTCCGCCCGTCTACTGTACGTAAACGTGAGTTCAACTTGCAGTTTTCGATTGGTGTGATTAGGTGTTACCCAAAGATTAATTAATAAATATATATATATTTTTCTTGTTTCTCATATCATTAAAAAAAATTCAGTAGTCCCTCTTTAACATAATGATTGTAATTTTGTAGAGCACTACAAGTTCTCTGTTGCCTCCAGAACTCCTGACGTTTATTAAGAAAATCGATAGCATCTTTAGCGAAATGTGAAATATTTTCCGTATTTGTATCGGCACATACTAAATCAGGATGATGTAATAAATTTTCCAAGTACTCTTTATCGACACACATTTGATCCAATAGCTTTCTCGTGTTCTTATGCTCTAGTTCAGTTTTAGTCATTCTATGTGATTTAGTATTAAGCTTATATTTTGTTTTATTATTCTTAGGATGTATCGTATTTTCGATGGCTTCCTTTGTTTTCTGTATCCCCAAACGAAAACACGCCAATTCAGAGCGAATTCGGTAACCTCTATAGAAATACATTAGACTTTTCTCAAATTGTCCTAAGTAGTAAAGAGATTCCGCCTTTTGACATATGGCTCTAATGTTATCCTTTTCAATATTCAGTGCACTTTCAGCGTCTTGTAATGCTTTAGTGGCCTCACCTAATAATAAGTAGCATTTGCTGCGTAAAACTAGGGCATTCACATCCGCATTATGTAGTTCCAAAGCCTTAAATTGAAAAATTGAAAACTAAGGATATTATAATACTTATAACATTATGTCGGTGTTAGGCGAGGAATTTAAAAATGAAACTTAAAAGAATAAATTTTTATCACACTAGTTCTGCTGCTTCATTAAATTAAACAAGTGAAAATACTAAAGGCGGTCAATTCCGACCATCAAATACCCTGCACCACTTGATATAATATTCAATTTAATTTTTTCCTTTGATAAATGAAAAATTTTATTTTTCTATATCTACTTGTATTTTCAAAATTTTCAAAATGATACATGTCATGTTTATTTTTTGTTAGTTTATGATATCAAAAAAAAAATTATATAGGGAGGGGTTCTAAAAATGGTCCAATCCGGTCCATTTTCAAAAGGGTTTATTTTGGATCAATGCTTTTCCGCGTATCAAATTTCATAGAAATATCTCAAAAAAAACCGACCTAATATGGGGAGGGGTTCAAAAAATGGTCCCATTCGGTCCATTTTCAATAGGGTTCCCCTTTGGGCCAATACATGTCCTTGTACCAAATTTCATCGAAATATCTCAAAAAATGCGACCTGTCGCTTGAGCACAAATTTAGATGGACAGACACGATCCATATGGACAGACGCACATGGTTAAATCGATACAGATTTTGATTCTGAATGGATCAGTATAATTGAAGGTGGGTGTGGCATTTGCCGTTTAGGAATTACAAACATCCGTCCAAATATAATATGCCCTTTTCCACAGGGTGGCGCAGGGTGTAAAAACCAAAATTTCTTGTTGTCCCAACATTTCGACGACACACATTTCACCTTCATCAGGGAATAATTACTACTATATATTATATTAGGCACACTTTGTTTGTATGTTTTTAAGACTTTTTTCAAATATCGCTTTTTGTTAGACCACATCCACACAATTGCATATTCTTATTTAAATATTTCACTAACCTTTGTAAACAATTGCAAAGCATTTTCGGGATTTGAATTTTTAATTTCTTTTAAACCCAACGCTATAACTGAATTTATATCTGTTTCGTCGACAATAAAAAGTTGCTCACTACGGTCCTGCTTCTCTTTAATTTGCAAACTTTGCTTAATATCATAAGTCCCAGCACTAACAGCCGCTGCCCGATCTTTATCAGTATAAAAAGAATCTATAAAATTTTCGTTGTTTTTCTTTTTCTTTGGTAATGTTTCATCGATTTTTTTACGAATTGCCCTAAGTTCCGCTTCAATTCTATTTCCTCGTGTAGCACCTCTTTCGACATTATCAACTACTTCTTTAATCGTTTGCTTTGTCTTGTATAAAACATAATTTTCATATTTTTGCTTTCCTTTGTTTGTGTTCCATTTATCGTTTGATTTATTAGTTGTTTGAATTCCTGCTCCAATAAAGTTTTGCAGAAATTCTTGTTTTTTGTCCACCAAAAGTAAGTTTCGAAAAATCGTCGACATTATGAAGTAATTTAAAAGAGATTACTTAACGTGAGCCTACATTTATGTCGTTACTAAGTATTGATTAATTTGGCATACAACTACATATACCATAGTAAGAATCTATTAGATGTAACTATCTACATTTCTTATAGCGAATTTAAATTTTATTAAATCAGTTGACTTAAAATTACTTTAAATTAAGATCACGCTTAACTTATTTATGTCAATAATATTTGGCAGAATAACATTTCTTGCGTACTTATTGTTAGTCAAAAATCCTTACGAAAAGTAGTGCTCAGAGACCCAATAAAGTATATAGTAGTAATAAACCATCAAAACTGAGTTGATCTGCATAGACGTTTCAGTCTGTCTGGCCAATTGTTGAAACGATCACGATTACAAATTGAGATATCAGATGATAAAGTTATGTGCAACACATAAACAGAGTTATTAGAATAGGGCATACATGTATATTTGCCACGCCCGTGTATAAATGCGGAGTTAAAGTAAAGTAAAATGATATACAACGAAATAAGAAGTAATTTATGAGTAAGAAGTAGCCCCATTGCACATTCATAAGTTTTGTGCAAACGTTTGTTACTTCTGTAAAGAGGCGTGACAAAATCTAGAAAATATATGTATTATTACTAAGCATCTAATTCTGAGTCAATGTAGCCTCTCCGGTTTCAAAATTTCAGGTTCTATTCAATTGTTTAAAACATGTACCTGGTTATAACCTAGCAAAGCTTTTTCAAAATCTTTACATTTTATATGATTTTTTGATTGATCACATATTAATTTAATTGATGTTTCAATAATTTTTAAATTATCTTGTGGTTGCATTATTATGTAGTCAATAGAATTATTGACGGAATTTGCACAGAATATAATGCGTCCTTTTATATGTTTTTATCAGACTAAATGAGCGAAATCTATCTAATAATATCTTGACCTAATAGTACATGCATTGCATGTAATATACGTATTAAAAATTCATTTGTCTGTCACGATATTTACTAATGAAATTAATCGTAACAAATTTGTTGCCTAGAAAACCTTATTTCCTTAATGTTAACTGTGCAAGTTAATTTTGAACAAAGTTGGATTGTATGTCACAACAGGAAGCAGAGGCGGTCATAACGAAGCGGAAGAAATCGTTGGCAATATCAATAACAATCCATAAGAACGCTAAATTTCAGTTTCCAAATTCTATATTAATATAAAACAGTAAAAATATTAGCTCTACTTGCCACACCAAATGGTCGTGAGAATGTCAGCAGTAAGCATACGTGTACAAACGTCGTTAGATCGATTCAGATGTGCATGCTGATTAAAAATTTATATATATTGTAACAATTTCCAATTTAAAATGAAAAATTAAAATTTTTGTTCATTTGTAATTTTGTATTCTTATTGAGTTTTCCTTTACAAACATTTGCAAGAAACTCAATGTAACCTGCACCATCACGCTACAAAATTCAACCCGGAAATTTTTTACAAATTCAACAAATAATTTTATTAATTTTTTGAAAATATATGAAATACTTTTTCTCCAGTTAACTTACGTACTGCCGAAAACTTAAAAAGTATTAAAATTTGGTAGCACTAAATTTAATAGTTCGTTGGTGTTCATCAATTGTTGAAATCAAGTTCGTTGGTGTACCTGAATTGTTCAAAACTCATACGAAACTCATACGAAACTCATTTGTCCATCAAAAGTAGGAAAGAAAACAATTCAAAAGAAAAGTTTTACTAAATAACCAGAACAAAAATAAATTAAGCTATTGAATATATATTAGAAAATCAAAATGGATTAAAAGTAAAATCAAAAACAACAACAAAAAATTAAAAAATGTGTAAGAAATGTTTTTTACCATAGCATCAGTGTTTATTGATTTTTTGCTTAATATTTTGCAAAAATAAAAAAAGCAAAAAGGGGAACTATATTTATGTACAGATATTTGAGCAGAATGGGATAACTACGTACATATATATTCCTTTATTATAAACTCGTAAAGAAACTGTTATTATTGTTTCTATTGTAATTGATTTATTAATATATAGTCGATTTAACTTCTATGTTGAGTCTGTCTGCTGGTAAAACACCCACAATTGCACAAAACCGTGCTTACAATGTCGCATTGCGTAATTCCCGGCACTTCGTTTGTGTGATTCGGATCGTCTCTGCCATAATTTAAAAAACTCATAATCGACATAATTATAGAAGTATTATATTTAATATGTTCAAATGTTTACATGGTGTAAATATCTATATTGCAGAATGTATTCATAAATAATAATAAGGTATTCACAAAATATAACGTACCTTTAATATGGCGATTTCAAAGGTTATAAGAGTACTGGAAAAGTCAATTCCACCTTCTCCATATAGTGTTTTAATGGAGAGTCGGAATAAAAACGATAGTATTCTGTTTGAATCACATGCTGTAGCTGTATTGTCGCAACAGGAAACAGAAATGATACGTAAGCAGTATGTTAAATTTTGTGATGCATACGGCTGCCTTGGAGTGTTGCAATTAAATGCCGGGGAGAGTACTGTCCTATTTTTGGTATTAGTTGTTGGTTGTATATCGGTGGGTAAAATATGTGATGTCGAAGTATTTCGCATCACACAAACCCAGTTTGTGGCACTTCAAAATACGTTGGTAAATGAAGACAAAATTGCAGAAGTACGCAAGCTTCTCAATTCGGGCACTTTTTATTTTACTCACATGAATACAACATCAGTTCAAAGTGCAATGAAATTTGATTTAACGCTGTGTGCTCAAAGGCGATTTCAGACAACATTGATTGATAACCGTTTCTTTTGGAATCGCATGATGCATATTCATATGCTAAGATTTGGCATCGATTGCCATTCGTGGTTATTAACAGCAATGTGCGGATTTGTTGAGGTTCGTACCGTATATATCGGGTCTAAACAGGCACGTGCCGCTTTAATTTCTCGTTTAAGTTGTGAAAGGGCTGGGACGCGCTTTAATGTAAGAGGTACGTTCTTATAGTAATGTTTACTTAAATTTCATTACTTTAAATCAAAAACGACATTACAGGTACCAATGATGAGGGTCACGTTGCTAACTTTGTGGAAACGGAACAAGTTATTTATGTTGATAATAATGTAACTAGTTATGTTCAAATACGTGGATCTGTACCGCTATTCTGGGAGCAACCCGGAGTTCAAGTTGGTTCACATAAAGTTAAATTATCTCGAGGCTTTGAGACTTCAGCTGCTGCCTTTGACCGTCACTTATCCATAATGAAGCAGCGTTATGGTTATCTTACAATTATAAATTTGCTTAGCACATCACTTTTAGGTAGTAAGGAAGGAGAAACCATGCTTAGTACAGAGTTTCAACGGCATCAAAGTATGTCGGCTCATAAGGATGTTCCACATATAGTATTTGATTATCATCAAGAGTGTCGTGGTGGTAATTTGTCCACTCTATCTAAATTAAAAGAACGCATAATATCTTGTGGCGTTAATTACGGCATATTTTGTGCTTTAAATTCTCAAATTATTCATCAGCAGTTTGGCGCAATTCGAACAAACTGTCTAGATTGCTTAGATCGTACTAATTGCGTTCAAACGTTTTTAGGACTAGATGTCCTTTATGCTCAAATTGAAATTTTGGGTCTTGCGGAAAAAAAACAAAATATTGCACGTTTTGAAGAAATTTTTCGGCAAATGTGGGTTAACAACGGAAATGAAATAAGTAAAATATATGCAGGAACAGGTGCTATACAAGGCAGTTCAAAGTTAATGGACGGAGCACGGTCAGCTGCAAGGACTATACAAAATAATCTTCTAGATAATTACAAACAGGTTTCTGACAGAATTAAAAATTTGAAGCGTATTTTTTATTTATATTTTTTTAAATAAATAGGAGGCTATAGATATATTATTAGTTGGTTCCACGTTAAACTCCGAATTAGCCGATAGGGCCCGTATATTATTACCATCAAATATGCTTCATGCTCCAACTTCGGTAATGCGCGAAATGTGTAAGCGTTATGTTGAATATGTCGAACCACAGAATACCAGAATTGCTGTTGGTACATACAATGTAAATGGAGGAAAACATTTCCGTAGTGTGGTCTTTAAAGATTCCCTCTCGGATTGGTTACTGGATTGTTATACCATAGCTCAATCAAATGAGTTAGTAAACGTCGTAAATTCTGCAGAACTTCCTCCTGACCCGCCCGACATATACGCTATTGGATTTCAGGAAATTGTTGATTTGAATGCTTCAAATATTGTGGCCGCTAGCACAGATAACGCCAAATTATGGGCCGAAGAACTACAGAAAACCATTTCTCGTGATTTCGATTATATATTATTGACCTATCAACAATTAGTTGGCGTATGTTTGTACATATATATTCGCCCCGAACATTCGCCATTTATTCGTGACGTAGCTGTTGATTGTGTGAAAACGGGTTTAGGAGGGACAACTGGTAATAAGGGAGCATGTGCAATACGATTTGTCTTTCTAGGCACTTCAATGTGTTTCGTTTGTGCCCATTTCGCAGCTGGACAATCTCAGGTAAATCAAACTAATTTGTTGAATAATATTTAACAAAACCATTATATCCAACATTTGGAAGTTTACACATACATGTAAGAAGTTTCAAAAAAAATCGCCTCTACACGTACTTTAATCGATGAGGATGAAGATATACCATTGTCTATTCTTTCAAAACACAGTCTTTCTTTTTTAAGCATTTCAAGCATAATTTGACTAATTTTCTATATTGTTCAAATAAGAGTGGCAGGTTCTTCCATATTAAGCGGGAAACGAAGTAACTGGTAATAATATAAAATTTAATTCAATAATTTCTAGGTTACGGAGCGAAATGCTGACTATTCAGAAATTACACGGAAGCTGGCTTTTCCCATGGGTAGAACCCTGAAATCCCATGATTGGGTATTTTGGTGCGGAGACTTCAATTATCGTATTGACATGGATAAAGACGAATTGAAAGAAGCCATTAAAAATGACAATTTGTCTGCGGCGTTGGAACATGATCAACTGCGTAAAGAACAAGAAGCAGGCAATGTTTTCAATGATTTCCTCGAGGGGTATATTTCATTCGATCCTACATACAAATATGATTTATTCAGTGATGATTATGATACTTCTGAGAAGCAACGGGCGCCCGCTTGGACAGATCGTATCTTGTGGCGTCGTCGAAAAGCTTTAGCAGAAACAGACACGATTACTACGGAATGGAATCCGGGCACTTTAATACATTACGGCCGATCTGAATTGAAACAGAGTGATCATCGTCCGGTAATTGCCATAATTGATATTGAAGTGATTAAAATAGATGACAAACGTCGCAAAGAAGTTTTCGAACAAGTTATTACAGATCTGGGACCACCAGATTCGACAATCATCATACATTTACTTGAACATTCTCAAGGGGAAGAGGGTCTTACAATATATGATGAAAAGATTATGAGTGATATTATACTAGAGCTCTCTAAAATTGGTGAAGTCACGCTTGTGCGGTATGTAGAGGACAGTATGTTGGTTACATTTAGAAACGGTGAGTGTGCTCTAAAAGCCGCATCCATGGATGGTATTTGTATTGATGATTTAATATTTAAAATTGATCTGAAAACACCCAACTGGTTGGAATCCGTTAAGAGCGAAATTGATTTATGCACAATTAATACCATCGCATTATGTGCCAACCCCGAAGAAAACGCCCAATTATTAAATGTTATCCCTGAGCTGCCACAACGTCCTAAACAACCGCCCATACGTCCTGCACCAGCGCGTCCCCCATTACCCGCATCACCAAAACATTCTTCCCGTGAATTAATAAATACTGGTGCAGTAAGCATTTCATCAGGTTCATGTCAGCCGCTTAAACCAATGGATTTGGATAATCATCAACAAAAAGATATAAAAATAAAAGAAATGTCAAGTACAGATTCGCCAAACTATGATTCATACGAAAGACCTTTCTCGACTTCAAGTTCACCACCACCTGCGCCCTCCCGTCAAAATAAAAATACTATGCTATCTATAATGGAACAATGTTCGTCCATTGATCAAAATAGTACTGTAAATGATGAATGTAATATTTATGAGGAAATTAGCGATGAAATACCACTACCCAGACATCCTCCCCCACCCTTTCCAACAACCTACCAACCAAGGAATGGAGAAAAATCTCAGACAATTATCTCAACAAATAATATTGCCTTGGGCCCACCACCACCATTACCAGCAAGGCGTGCACCGCCACCTGTCCCACAAAGAAGTCCCAATTTGGTTTCCCAACCAACTAAATCTAATGATAACTGAACAGCAAGTATATTGCGTAATATACATTCCTGTAAATGTAATATTTTAATTATGAATGCGTATTAAAAATTGTTTTTAGATTATGAAAATCAGAATAATTAGCCTGCTTCCATTCAAAAAGTACAAAAAGTACGATTTTTTAGATGCCTAGAGTTACAAAAGAGATTTTAGCAATATTTGGAGCATTTTTCTTTATCAATTAAACTTCTCGTGCTATGGATGTTTGTAAATTAGCTGTTTTTGTACTCTAATTAAAGATGGCGAGCTAATTTGATTTATAGTAATTATTTTGTTGCAGTCTCGACATAAGGCTATCATGTTCTTAAATCAATCGCGCAAGAAAAATACCATTGGAGTTAGCGCGTTCCAAACAAGTTTTATACAAAATTATACAAGGCATTAAATAGCTGGTGCTCCGTATTATTGTTAATTTTAACATGAACATTGCAAAAAAATTAAACAGAAGTCTCTCCAATACCCAAAACATATTAGTGGGTTCTTAACAAATCAGCCATAAAAATTTCAATTTTACGATTGTCACATTGTCTGGAGCGACATTTAAAGCGTTTAAGCTTTAAAAACATTTGATTTGAATCTAAAAAAGATAGCTGAATTCTGCTTATTTAGATGACGCTAAATGAAAGCGAGAGAAGCGTAATTTTTATTTCATACATATTTTTACTTTTACAACTGTGTCTAGAGCTTGATTGTTTCTGTGTGTTTATTATATTATGGTTTTTGTATTCACTATGAAAACAGCTGACTTTTCATTTCCGTTACCACTATCCAAATGCATAATAATAATAATAAGTTTGGTAACTGTTTAAACATTGACAGTAAAGTGGAAGAAAAATTTTATATTCGCCTTTACTACTAATATGTGCTTGTGTGGCTAAGACTAAAATTATTAAAGTTCATCAGAAACTACTCAAGATATTAAATCTTGATGTGGCTACTTATTTTTTACGTATATTTTGTTATATGACCTAATGGGTAATTTTCTATTTTATTAATGTAAATAAGTGCATAACATTTTTCTTGAGAAGGTAAGTTGTTGCAGTTAAATGCTGTTTGGATGAGTAGTGATAATTCTATATGAAAAATTTGCCAGTTCTCATATATTATTCAAATTCATAAATGATGAATGAAAAAAAAGGACTCTAAATTAAATTAGCGGTATATTATATTTTATTATTTTTATAACCACCATCGTATGTATATGGGCGTACACACCACTTTGTGAAAACGTTTGCAACGCTAAGAAGGTGCCGGATACCCCCCAAAAAGTATATATATTCTGAATTAGCATCGAATACTAGGATCCAGTCTTTTATGTCTGTCCGCCTCATTGTATGTGTGCTGCTTGTTGTAAACATCCTCGTAGTCTCAAAAATTAAGATGTCGATGGGATCGACAAATTAGAAAGAAGTGTTGGTAGTTTTTGTACGAAAGAAATATTGACTCATACATGCGTTAGCTTTGGGGTGTTAAGTGGTGGGTATTCAAGATTTGGCCTCAGCCAAAGATAGCTTTGCATGTTTAAACTTAACGTGTTCCTTCTTATTTCTCCAGATTGGATTATATTAAATTTGATATGGATATGAACTGTGATACGCTGTCATCTGGCGTTGAAAGCAATTCTGCAGCTGCAACTGATATGGCAGAATCTGTTTGTTCTGTTATATCAAAATGTGATTCAAAATCGGAAGAACCATCTCACCAATTTCGGGCTCCTCAGGAGTTTGCCAAACATAAAGCTACCTGTTTTACTAGCACTGGTTTCTATATCAAAAAAAGTAAATCCTGGACAAAACGCCAAAATAAAAATTGCAAATCACACTCCAGCATTCCTATTTATAAAACAAACAATTCAAAGCAAAATTTGGATAGTGACAGAGATTTGATGAAGCGTCCGTCCTTCACCAAAGCCGATTTAGAAAACATTCAAATTTTAAAACAGACGCACTTAGTGTCAAAAGAAAAGACCGATGAAGGTAATAGTACTGCTGAGAAGCATAAGTCGGATAGTAGGTCGCTATTATTAAGATCATTCGATCATAGTCAACTAAAGCAACAACAAATTTGCAGAAAACTTTTATCACAGCACAAGACTCAGCACAATCATGTAGTATGTCCTGGAGCAATAAAGAATTACCTGAATGCAACTTCATGTAACACATTAAGTACCTTTTGTGATATTGGTAGAGAATGTAATAGCATAAGTAATGTGCAATGCTATACCATAAACAACACTGTTGGCATTACCGATTTCTCCAACTCTGTACACCATTGTTGTATCCGATCAAAGTTTTTCCTATCAGATAAAAGACCACGAAAAGGTAATTTCATACCTCCAACAAAATTTTTACTTGGTGGAAATATTTCGGATCCATTAAACTTAAATTCCCTAAAAAATGAACCGTCAACGAATTCGTTGAACAATACTCCCGTTTCAACGCCACGACAATCACCCATAACAACACCTCCAAAGGTAGAAGTTCTTATACCACCCAATATAAGAGATCCTTTGCATTTGCTGGATCCGGTTGATTCTATGGAGTATGAAAAACAACTGACGTCCCCTATGAAAAGGGGCGCCTTGAAATTAAAGCTGGAAAGCAGTGTAAACAACTCCCGTAATGTCAACAAAGGATATAAAAATCGTCGTAAGCATCGAAAAATAAAACGTCGTCGCTTTGAATCCTTAAATTCTTCATCATCAAGCATTATAACCAAAATTCCAGATAATTTTATGTCGTTATCTGATAAATCGTCATGTGAATCATGCACCGCATTAGGCAATAACATAAATGAAAGCGAATTATTTCAATCGAAATCCAGGCCGTCATTAAGTAATGTACAATTTGTAACTAAAATCGTACACACCAAACCAGAATCGAGCAAGAATGACATAAAAGAGACTTTACATTTAGATTTAACATCAATCCACTGCAATCGCAATGACAATACGAATTTCCGGAAGCGAAAAATGGAACATAACTTACAAAAGGCCAAGGTATGTAGTAAATGTTTAATGATAAATATTGGTAAAATAGGCATCAAAAAACAATAACAATGTACATATTAGGAAAAAAATGTTCGATGTATAATTGTCTATTTTTTGATAATTATAAATTTTTTTTATTCATTTTATAATATTTATTGAAGATGTTGTGCTATTATTAGCTCTGCACTGTGTTTTATATTTTTACATATATAGTTGACCTTAGTTTTTATGTCATTTTTGATGTATATACTTTTTCACTTCTAAATAAAATCTTATTGTAAAAGGTTATGAGTCTTAGCATGCCCTACAATTTAGTAATCAAATGGATTTTTCAAAACAATTGAAACCTCTCACTGGAGGAGCTGACTGGCCAATATGGAAAAGAAAAATCCGAGACATTATGGACTACCATGAAGGTACGTTGGACATAGTTGATGGCAAGCTCAAGAAGTCTGATGTTTTATCTGCGGATACTCAAGATGCCACAATTATCCGTACATATAAAGGAACTTGTGATTTGTGTCGAACAGCAAATAGTTATGCGAAATCGATGATCACAAATGCAATTTCTGATGAGGTATATCAGAAAATTGTGGATGCAGAAGGTGCTTTTGAAGCATGGAATGCACTTAAATGCTTATTTGAAGCCAATTCGAAAGACCACATATTTAAAATTTGTATAGAATTTTTTCAATTTGGTTGGACACCCAAAGAAGATGTTTCGTTAAATATCGCTAAACTCAAAGCCTTATGGAGCGAATTAAATAGTGCTCTAGATCTTAGAAAAGAACACGCACTATCAGAAATGATGCTGGTATGTAAAATTTTACAAATTCTACCAGCAGAATATCAAAATTTTAAGAGTAGCTAGATGCTATTCACGAAAAATGAAGATCGTTCTTTAGATTAGATGATGATCAATGCATGTTCGAACGTAACTTTCAGACAGGTGTTGGAGAACAAAAAGACGAAGCTTTATATACTAAATCATCAACAAGGTATAATAAAGATAAAAGGAATTTTTCAAAGAAACTAGAAGATAAAAGAAGTACTAAATGTCACTATTGTAAGGAAAAAGGCCATTGGATCCAAGACTGTAAGAAGTGGGTTGCGGATGGCAAACCACCGAAGGACTTCAATCAAAAAACAAGTATTGTTTTATACTCGGTGTCTGAGGAGGTAAATACTACAACTGATGAAGATTGGTGGATTGATAATGGTGCTACCAAGCATGTAACTAATTCATCACAGTATTTTGCAAACTTTACAAAATTCAATAAACCAAGCTGCAGGAACGGAGGTTTTAGAAGCAGTCGGTGAAGGCACCATATATATAACTTCTAGGATCAATAACCAATATTTGAATTTAAAGCTACAGGACGTTTCGTATGTACCGAGCATATCAAGAAATCTTTTTTCTGTGCTGGCCAGTCAAGATCGTAATAAAAACAGTGTTTTCAAATTTACAACAACAAAGTGTTGTTTAAATGTTAAAGGCAAAACAGTATTGTGCGGTTTTCGTCAAAAAAGGGGTTTTCTTTACAAAGCTAACATAAAACCCATAGTGCCAAAGAAATTGCAAAACGTCAACGTGACTGCCACCAATAAAATTTAACTGTTTTAACCATGAACGATGGGGTCATCAAGCTAAACGACACGCAGCTAAACTACTAAAAAATGAGTTTGGAATGAATGCAAAAATGAAAGATACCTTATGCGAACCCTGTATTTATGGAGAGCTTATATCTGGTGACGTTTGTGGACCATTTCAAATTCATATGGAGGTAAAAGATATGTGGTTGTCTATAAAGGTCATTTTACAAAATTTCGATATGGTTATTTTATAAAACAAAAATCTGATGTAAAAATCACTAAGAAACATGTTGGCTCATTCAAAAGCTCAAGGACATGTTATAAAGGAATTTTTAAGTGATAATGGAGGAGAATTTAATAACGTAGACTTTAAAAATATTCTAGAAGCTAATGAGCAAATGAGTATTGAGCAAAGGCTTACTGCACCATACACTCCAGAACAAAACGGCAGTGCTGAACGTGAAAATAGAACTATAATTGAAATGGCCAGAACGTTCAAGTATTCTAATAAGGATGTACAATTTCTAGAAGAATTGTGGGCTGAATTTGCTGGTACAGCTATACATATTGTAAATCGTACTGGAAAATCCACAATAGATGGAGTGAGTCCGTACGAATTATGGTTAAATAAAAAACCACGTATAAAACATTTAAGAGCAATAGCATGTGTTTGTTATCCCCATATTCCAAACAGAAGAGAAAGAAATTAGATAAAAAAGCTATAAAAGGGTAGGGTATCTAATTGGTTATAATAATTGGAGGTACAGAATTTACATAAAAGATGAAAATAAAGTAATCTTGTCTAGAGATGTAGTCTTTCATGAAAAAAGTGATAAGTCTATCATCTACAATGAGAAAATATTACCAATAAACAAAATAATCTCGACAAAGATATTTGAGTAAAATTACCTTTTAAAAATTACGAACCAGATCCCAACGTTGACATGACTCCAAATATTCCAGAAGGTAATCAAGAAGCTTATGATCCATCTAACTCTTCTAGAGAAAATAATAAGAAAATGACATGTGAAATACAAGATGATGAAGATGAAACCTTCCCTAAGCAAAACGGTTGAGGGATAAAACCTTAATAAAGAATTCAAATTTTGACGATTTTGTAATGTCGGCTGTAAATATGATTAATGAAATAGACACGACCCCTCAAACGTATAAAGAAGTACAAAATAGCAATGAAGAAGAACTATGGTTGAAAGCTATGCAAAGGGAAATACAGTCACTGATGGAGAACAAAACTTGGTTATTAACAGATCTTCCAACAGGAGCAAAAGCCTTACCTTGTAAATGGGTATTTCGTGTGAAAAGAAATGCTGACGGAAGTCTTGACAAATATCAGGCTCGATTGGTTATAAATGGATATAGTCAACGAGAAGATATTGACTATAATCAAACATTCAGTCCTGTTGCAAAAATGGCAACAATACGTTCCATATTAAGTATTGCTGCTGTTGAGGGATTATGTCTATCACAGTTTGATGTATCTACCGCCTTTTTATATGAAGAACTAGACGAGGATATTTATATGAAACAACCTGAAGCTTTTGAAAATGGGACAAAAAGAGTCTGCAAACTTAAAAGAAGTTTATATGGGTTGAAACAAGCTCCAAGATGTTGGAACAAAAGATTAGGAGAATTCCTTAAGAATCTTGGATTTAAGAAAAGTGAAGCTGATTTTTATTAGAGAAGAGAGTAGATGTAAACTGTTCTTAGTTCTCTATGTTGACGACGGTTATTTCAAGTGATAAAATGGCTCACAATAAATTCATAAAGGAATTAAAAAGGGAGTTTAAAATTGTTTCAAAAGAAGCAGACTATTATCTTGGAATCGAGATAAAACAAAATGAAAACGGACTCAAAATAAGCCAAGAAGCCTATGCAAAGAATATTCTCAAGAGATTTAATTTTGAAGGGTGTAAAAGTGTGAATACGCCAATGCTAGAGACTGCCATAGATCAGGGAAAGTCAGATCCGAATGAACATAAAGAAAAAATCTTGTTTCCATTTAGACAAGCAGTTGGTGCTCTAATGTATTTGATGCTAGGAACAAGACCTGATCTAGCATACTCGTATAGTGTAAGTTTTCTATCAAGAACATTAGAAAATCCATCAGAAGAAGACTTAACTCGTGTAAAAAGAGTTTTTCGATATATTGCTGGCACACTTGATTTAGGCGTTGTCTATACAAAAAAGTCAAATAAACTAGAATGTTACAGTGATGCTGATATGTTTATGTTTATGGAGGATGTTTAGCCTCAGGCAAATCAACATCCGGTGTTATGATTAAATTTGCTAATGGAGCTGTTTCATAGATGAGTCAGCGACAGACCTTCGTGGCAACCTCTACTACAGAAGCAGAGGTCATTGCTGCAAGTGCAGCGGCAAAAGAAATTATTTGGATAAATCGTTTATTTCTTGAAATTTCACCGCTTAAAGATATACCTGGACTACAAGTTGATAATGCAGCTGCTGTAAAGTTGGCACAAAATTCAGAATTGCATAAACATACGAAAGGCATTGGTTTGAAGCACTTTTTTATACGGGAAAAGCTTACCAATAATGAAATAAAAATTTCACAAGTGTCTACGAATGACCAGCTTGTTGATTTGATGACAAAGCCTCTTCAGCCACTAAGACTGAAACAATTATGCTTATCAGTGAGCCTATGCTAATAGTTTACACAACAAGAGAAGGTTAATTTATATTATATATATTATTATATATTTAATTATACTGATTCATTTCATTTGAAAATCGACTTCATCTTTAGGTTTCGTCCTCATATAACGCCATATTTTAAACTGATTCTCTATGAAGAAAATACCCTTTTTTAAATACATGTTTAATACTATTTAGTAAAGAATAGTTGATGAATTAAAGCTCAACTGCAAATCTAAGGGAATCCAAAGAAACACTTTCCAGAAGTGCCTTTAATATGACAATGACTCGACTATAATATTTCCATTTTTATAAGAAACAATCTTTAATGATTTAGCGTGAGTTGCGCAAAAAGTGTCCGCCAATTTTTTCAAATATGTGTGTAAAATTTTTGTATATATATTTATAAATATCTTACAGAAACACATTCGATCAGAAGCAATGGATAAAATAGTTAGTCCAGTGATTCCTCCGGGAGGAAATTGGTTACGACAACAGCAATGTACTACAGTTACCAATAACCGAAAACCAAATTTGAAAAACTTAGCAAATATTCCTGAAACCAGTAATATTAACAACTCAGAACGCTTTTCGGATAAAGGTAATCATTTTTGGCACATATTAATGTGAAGTTAAATAAATTCATCTTTATTAGTGGTATTGTCGACTGCAACAAAAGTGGAAACGCAGGGAAAATTAAAAAAAAATCCTCTCAATCCGTTGAACGTGCCCAAAGCAATAAGTAAAAAGTGGTTCAACTCCCTACAAAGTAGACAAAAATGTTCCGACCTTCACAGTGACAAATATTGTTATGGCAATTATAATCGATATAGGGGCTTGCGATGCTTAAATGAACTGTTAGATGTGCGCCTCAAAGTTTTTCATCGTTATCCCGAGTTATTTAAAAATAAAGATATACTTGACATTGGGTGTAATGTTGGACATATGACAATTTCAGTAGCTCGAAATCTAGAGGCAAAATCCATTTTGGGAGTTGATATTGACCAAAAACTAATATCTGAAGCAAGGCGTAATCTGGCGATGTATGTCCGTCTACCTGATGACTTGATGATAAGTAGCCGTAAAAGTAAAAAAGATGATGAAAAACAAATTCAACGTAAAGCGAAGCATACGTCAAACTTAAACAATCATGTTGTTCACTCTTGTGTAAACATAAGTAAAAGAACAGAGAATTTTTTTCCAATTTCATTTCCTCTTACATATGGTGGTGTTTTATCTTCAAACACGCCAACTGCACCTACATTTTTAAATAATGATACAACAAGCAATGGAAATACCAGTAATGGAGTGCAATTAAAAAGCGAGTTCCCTCATAACGTCTTCTTTCGCACAACCAATTATGTGTTCCAACATGAGTCTCAGCTAGCCAATGATATACCACAGTATGATCTCATTTTATGTTTATCAGTTACAAAATGGTTTCATTTAAATTTTGGTGACAATGGATTAAAATTGGCTTTTAAACGAATGTTTAATCAATTGCGACCTGGCGGCAAATTAATACTTGAAGTGCAGAACTGGGCTAGTTATAAAAAAGATAAAAAATTAACGGTAATTTTGTAATTCTTCATTTAAAAGTGTACAATTTCCGCTTTGTTGAAAAGGTTTATTCATTTAATTCAATGCAATGTACATCCGTTAAGAATTTCTTTTTATGCCCACTACCATAAAATATATATATCATATTGCCAAACACTCAGGGGGCGTCGGGGACTCTATAAAATTCTAAATAAGCGTATCGAATCGATGTAACTATGTCTGTCTGCATGGTTGATATCGATATTGGGCATAATCACTGTATGGCGGTAAGCCCAGATGCAATTTTGAGAAAATTTTTCGTATTTATCATACAGTATGAAAAAATTGTCTCATACTAAGTATAGCTTTTTATTCTTTTTTTATTTTCTAGTCCAAAATTTACAACAACTATAAAAATATAGAACTCTTTCCCCATAAATACCATGAGTATCTTCTTAGTACTGAAGTTGGGTTTAGCCATAGCTATACCTTGGGCGTGCCGAAACACCTAAACAAAGGCTTTTGTCGTCCATTGCAGGTAATAAGTGTTCTTTTCTTAATTTTTATAACTACATACTGAATTTTGGCAAAAAAATAATTGAAATACATTTTTTTTTAAATGCGTTTCAGCTTTATGCCAAAGGCGATTATACTCCTAACCATGTGCGATGGTCGGATGCTTATTGTCCTCAAACCCCTTTTGAGGCCCACCGTGGCATTTATGCAACAATGCCATTGTTACCAATTACAAATCAATCGACCTATCCAATGTTCTCATCTAACCGCAGTCAAAACTATAATACATATAGTTATAGTTGCAATCAATCAAGCACTTCTCAATATTACAACCCTCTAGAAACAGATTCATACTTGCCCTCATATGACACGGAATACTTAAATCACATGTATGTTTTTACATCACCTTTATATCAATCAGTTTGGTCGCCGCCGCCCAATTTTCGCCTCAGCTCTTCGTATACCCCTGCATTTGGGAGCGTTCGAGATACGGATTTTGATGTTGATTGCAGTGCCGTATATGGGCTTGAAGAAAACAATCAACGCCACGTATACCCACCTAATGACGATACGTCTTCACCAAACGCGTCATGTGGTAATGCATTTAATTCTATAAGAGACACGGATACCGACGATTTGAATCAGTTACCAGGACAAACTTGTCATTCTCATGTTTATGCCACTAATTGCAGCGAGTATTGTTCCCCTTCTCAGTGTAGCTTTGGTCAGGATGATCGTTCATATGCTGAAGACACTTTTCTAAATAACGATGATACAGGAAGAATATCCTTGTCAACTAATTGCTGCGATTGAATCGAAAATCCAAAAAGAGCAAATAAGAAAAAAAAAAAAAATAACATTAACTTTGTGCAAAGTTTTAAAGGATAAAAGTAGCTCGAATTTCTACTGTAAGCAAGTTGTCTGTAAATAACAAAGATGTATTTGAAATTGAGCTACAACAAATTATATAATTATAATTTTATTAAAATAATATCAGTTTCTGGGTCCGATATATTTACAAAAATTAACAAATTTATATTAAATGTTTTTTCTAAAGAATTTCAAAACAAAACCTTGATCAAAATATATATCCACCAAATGAATATGTATAGTATAAAGGCATTTCAAATCTTACATATATGAATATTGTCACATTTGTGAATGCCAAGGTGTTGCATGAGAGAATATAACAAAGTCGTTGAAAATTCTTAATATTGATATACGTTTCACTCGGGTTTTAATAGATTGTTGTTCGTTTTTTACTACGAAGAAAAAACTAGAAAATATGAATCATAATATATATATATATATATATATATATATATATATATATATATAGAATATAGAGGCATTCATGTATTATGTTTAACATGTAAATATATTTGTTCAAGTATTCAGAAATTTATTTTAAAATTATAATCGTTGTTTGCACCCTAAAATAATAAATATTCAGAAAACATTTTCCATTTAATGTTTTTAGCTTATTGTCTAAGTAAAAATTACATTTGGTTTAAAAGATGAATATGTAATGTATAAAATTCTCACGCGATGTCTTTAAAATGGCTTATAAGAAAATGATATTTTGGACAATCTGCATTCGTATCAACTTGATAATGCGCTTTGTAGTATAATTTCAGAGTAATTCAATAATTTTTAAAATCTCGTTTAAATCACAAAATATAAAATGTCACGAAACAGCACCAAATTTCAGGAATAGCATTGCCATTGTTAAATCTGTTCATATCCATTTGTTTCAGTTTGTTATATTCATTTTAAGAGGGTAATGACAAATCATTTTTTACACTGGAACATAGTATGTATAACATTATGATAATTCATTGTATTCATTATTGCTTGTGATTTTCGGTTCATTAGTTATCAACGAGGGAGAAATTTCAATAAGAATTGTAAATTTTATTTTAAAATATACATAATATAATATTTTTCAATCATATTACGAATAGAAAATGGCTGGTGCAACATTATTTGAAAGAGCCCAAGCGTTATTTACTGTTAATAGGGAAGAAGGTATTTCTCTGTTGAACAAAATAGTTCGAGAACAAGAAGTTGCTGAAAATGATGAGGAATTGATCAGCATTAAGGAACAAGGTATTCTACAATTGGGAGAATTATACAAACAGGAAGGCAAAGCTAAGGAGCTCGCGGATCTCATTAAAGTTACTCGTCCTTTTTTGAGTTTCATCAGCAAAGCAAAAGCAGCTAAATTGGTTCGATCTCTTGTAGACTTATTTTTAGACATGGATGCAGGAACTGGTATAGAGGTAAATATAATCTTAATATAATGGCATACAAAAATTATAATGAAGTAGGAAAATTAAAAGCATTGCATACGTTTGTCTATTTTTTTTCCTACATGGGAACTGCAATTGGCCTGAAATTAATCATATATGTATATCTATACTAATTAAGACACTGTTAACTGTACCAATCAAAAAATATGTTACTTTCAAAGAATTATAGATTCCCCATACCTACAAAGAACCATTTTCAAAACGTAAAAGAAATCAGTCTCGATAATTATACCCTCCACCTCAGTGATGAGGGTATACTAAGTTTGTTCTTCCGCTTGCAACACCCAGAAGGAGGCGTCAGAGACCCTACAAAGTATATATATTATTGATCAACGTCAAAAACTGAGTCGATTTAGATATGTATGTCCGTGTCTCCGTGTGCCCGTATGTTGTTGGCACTCTCACGGGCGTAAATTTTGGGATATTGAACTGAAATTTTGTACAGGCACTTCTAGTTTTCGCACGTAGATCGCTATTTAAAATGGGCAAAATCGGTCAAGAGCCACGCCCACAATAAACAAAAATCTATTTATCTACCACAAAAGATTAGCTATAAACTTGAAATTTGGTATATACATCTATGAATATTAGTTTCATCGATATGCCAAAAATGGGCGTATTCGGATTACAGACACGCCCACAATTAATAAAAATCTTTATCTCTGTCACAAAAGTTGACCTAGAAACTTGAAATTTATACATAGTTATCCCATCTATCGATGTGCCAAAAACGGGCGCGGCCGGATAGCAGACACGCCCACAATTTACAAAAAACCATATTTAACGTAAAAGAAGACTTGCATGCTGATACGTAATATGTACACTATGAGAAGGCGCAATATACATATATATTTGCCACGCCCTTTGTTGTAGAGGTGGACGGTATTTAAGATTTGGTCTAAGCCAAATTTAGTTTTCTTACTTGTTTTACCATATACCTGGTGAAATGGTATTGATTAAAATACGTTATTTATATTGAACTTGAAAGTAAATTCTCGATAAAGAAATAATATAAAGTTTTTTTGATTAAAGGTTCAATTGTGCAAAGACTGCATTGAGTGGGCTAAACAAGAGAAGCGAACTTTTTTGCGACAATCTCTAGAGGCCCGTCTTATAGCACTATACTTTGATACATCTATGTACACGGAAGCACTGCAACTTGGTTCGCAGTTATTAAAAGAATTAAAAAAGTTGGATGACAAAAACCTTTTAGTGGAAGTACAATTACTCGAAAGTAAAACCTATCATGCTTTGAGTAATTTAACAAAAGCTAGGGCTGCTCTCACTTCAGCTCGGACTACTGCTAATTCCATCTATTGCCCTCCAAAAATACAAGCTGCATTAGATCTACAATCGGGTATATTACACGCTGCAGATGAACGTGACTTTAAAACTGCTTTTTCATATTTTTATGAAGCATTTGAAGGTTTTGATGGTATTGATAACAATAAAGCGTTGACGGCACTAAAATATATGTTATTGTGTAAAATCATGTTAGCTCAGCCGGATGATGTAAACCAAATTATCAGCGGTAAATTGGTAAGAAAGAATATTTATTTAAATTTAACTGATTAAATGATTGTCTGTATGTGTATGTATTCTATTCGTACTTTTTAGGCTGTTACGTATTCTGGACGAGATATAGAGGCTATGAAATCGGTTGCTGAAGCTTCTAATAAACGTTCACTTGCTAATTTTCAGTTGGCTTTAAAAGAATATCAAATCGAACTAGCAGAAGATGTCATTGTTAAAGCACATTTGGGTACATTGTATGATACAATGTTGGAGCAGAATTTGTGCCGCATTATCGAACCCTATTCCCGCGTTCAAGTAAGTTTTTATATGTATTTTAGTAAAAACGCGTTGTATAAAAATAATTATAATTTATATACGTAATTTATGTAACCTTAGGTGTCTCACGTGGCAGATTGCATTAAATTACCGATGGCTCAAGTAGAAAAAAAGTTGTCACAGATGATTCTTGATAAAAAATTTAGCGGTATTCTCGATCAAGGCGAGGGTGTATTAATTATATTTGAAGAAACCCACGTGGATAAAACATATGAAAGAGTTTTGGAGACTATTCAAAGTATGGGGAAAGTGGTAGATACACTTTATCAGAAAGCGAAAAGGCTCTCATAAACATAAGAAAGTGGTTCATTTTAGGTTACATGTACTTTTTCATTAGAATATGAATAAAATTCAGTCTTATGTAAAGTTTTTATTATTCGAAATTCGGTATCAAAAACTGGCAGCATCACTGTAGGTCATCTCTGCGTCTTTAACAAAAAGCAAAAATATTTGAAGAGACTTTGAATTTTTGATTCTCCATATATGGGAAGTGTTTCCAAATTCAGTCCAATCCGGTCCCAAAATAACGTAAATGCTTTTACCAAGTAGCTAATACTTTCTAACATTAAAAATGGCCAATTTATAAACTTCTTTACATTTTAAAATGGGAAGTCCTAAAAATGGGACATTGTTTCTACACATATTGTTGTTTATTCCTCTAAAATTCATGTATGTCCGTCCTATTTTATGTAATTTAAATTTGATTCGCTTGTACTGCTTACTTTTATATTTGGTTAAATATCAAATTTAAAAGATTAATATTTAATCGAAACATAAAAATTTTTAATAAATTTATATTGCAATATATATATGCAGCTTAAATAAAAAAAGAAAAAATGTTATTAGAAAGCTTCATGAAATGTAAAACCATGCAACTCTGCATCCATAAATTGCTTTTACATCACAAGCATCGCGTGCGCTTATTATAATTTTTCATTCATATACTTTTATTATATCCAATCTCATAAACTTATTACGCGTATCTTCAAAAAATTGTAAATTGTTATAATGATTCATATGTGAAGGTCCCATAACATAACTGAAGTGTGAATACATTTAGAATATTGGGAGCCTCCTTTGTAGAACTATTATTATTTAAATAATATTCTTTATATTCTCGATAGTGCGTATTTACCAATTTTGTAACTTATTAATTAACGCAAAGAGGAAAAAACAGTAAAGTTGGAAAATAATGGTTATAATTTAGCTTGTCTCTTAATCTCAGTTGATCCCAGTACGCCTGATTTTTCTAAATGTTTGAGAACCAATTCGACGTAATCATCATTATGCTTGATGAAATGAGCAGCATGTGATGAGTGTTTCCACGTATAAAATGTAATATTAATATTTGCACGCTCCCAATTGTTAGATACGGCTTTATTTGATGATGGCGGGCCAATTGGATCATTTTCTGACACTAAAAAGAGTGCAGGCTTTTTCACTATGGTTGAATGAAACATTTGACTCGAACGTATATAATGTACAGTTGCTTGATTGTGGAATGTTTTAAGATGATATCTAAAAAAATAAATTACATATATTATATGATTAAAGCAATAATTAATATATAAAACAAAAACAAAATTACAGTGTATAATTGCGGAGAACGTTCTGCATGTGTGGATTTTTTGGAAATATCGCTTTTGGAAAGCCTACTGCGATTTCCGTTATGTCAGCAGCGCTGTCCCAAATTTGGCAACTGATTCTATTCAAAATATGTGAGTAACTAAAAAAGGCAAAAAATTTTGAAAGCGAATAATGCAACATTATTTGTATGTTATAATATAATTATTCTTTAAGGGTATGTATGTACAACAAGTAGACGGAAATAGACAATTTAAAAAACCTAAACTTGGCATGGACCATATCCTAAATACTCTCCACGTTTTTATCCAAACAGTGGCCATGACAGATACCTGATTACACCTTCTCTAGTTTATATATTACGTATCAAGTAACAAGTCGAATTCAACTGGAAAAACGCTTGCTGAATTGCAGGCGTGTGAGTTTTCCGAACCCCCCATTTTTTTAACTTGACAGATCAATTTTTGTCTGTGATAGGGATTTCTGTTGATTGGATACGTGTCGTGATTGTCAACCGATTTTGTCTAATTAAATACTTATCTATATTTATTATTTTTTAATATATGATTTAATTTAAAGAGCAACCGGAGTGCAGAAACTGTACAAGATTTCAGCTCAATATCTCAAAATATATGACTGTGAGTGTTCCAACAATAGACAAATTTGCAGAGAACGCTATATCAATTCAGGTTTTGACAACGATCAATGTCTTCAATAACTTGTGAAATAAATGTTTTTACAAAACATTTGCATACAAGTGTCGATTTAAACACATATGTAATGTATTATATATATTATTATAATGTTTTATTAAAATATGTCTAAGAAAAAAACCGCATTATTATTCCTTTTTTAAAATTCACAAATGAATCTATTTCATATTAAACACTTGCAAGATATTAGAACCAGTCAATATATTGTAAATCGTTTAAGAGTAGAAATGGTGGTAGAAATATACAAAGTAGTTAAACTTGTTTATTTCACTGCTTTATGTAAATGCAAAATTATCTTGATAAAAACGTGGAAGGTTCAATATAACATATCATATTTGAAAACCACTATCGCCCATTACAGAAATACTTATTTACAAAACATAAATCGGGTAATTATGCCTTTCAACATTGGTGGCAAATGATGTATTATGTTTGTGCGAATTATTGTAACTCCTGAGCAGAAAATGCTTTACCCACCATAAATTATACCGATCGATTCAGAATCGACTTTACCATAAAATGAAAAATTGTGCAATTGGGCGTTTTTTTGTACCCTCCACCTCAGTGATGAGGGTATACTAAGTTTGTTCTTCCGTTTGCAACACCCAGAAGGAGGCGTATATTCTTGATCAGCGTCAAAAACTGAGTCGATTTAGACATGTATGTCCGTGTGTCCGTGTGTCCGTGTGCCCGTCTGTTGTTGGCACTCTCACGGGCGTAAATTTTGAGATATTGAGCTGAAATTTTGTACAGGCACTTTTAGTCTTTGCACGCAGATCGCTATTTAAAATGGGCAAAATCGGTCAAGAGACAAAACTCTATTTATCTGCCACAAAAATTAATCTATAAACTTGAAATTTGGTATGTACATCTATAAATATTAGCTTTATCGATTTGCCAAAAATGGGCGTGGTCGGATAACATACACGCCCACAATTTACAAAAAACCATACTCAACGTAAAAGTAGACTTGCATGCTAATACGTAAGACATACACTATTAGAGGGCGCAATATATATATATTTGCCACGCCCACCGTTGTGGAAGTGGAGGGTATTTAAGATTTGGCCTAAGCCAAATTTAGTTTTCTTACTTGTTAGAAATATTTTCGTGAAATTTTGTACTAGGACTTGCATTGGCCCAACGAGAAAACCTATTCAAAATGTATTGAATTGGCCTATTTTTAGAACCCATCTCCATATTAATATAGGTAGTCTTTATGTGGCAACAAATCGCAATTTTTAATATTATTTGACACAATTTGGTGAATAATTGTTAAATACTTAGATGGCAATGTCTCACGTTTATTGATGCAACTAAACTAATTGTAGCTTCATTTGTGGAACTAAGTGATGTAAGGTATTAAATAGTCGAGCCTGACCGACTGTAACATTTTTATTTGTTTTAAAAATGACGTAAGTACTTTGTAGTTTTATGAGAAGGTGCCAATGTTCAAGTTCTTTAAAATTTTATGGGATTTACGCCACTTTCAAAGTAACTTATTTAAATGTAAATGTAAGTTGTTATGCTCATTATATACAATACCGATCCATATAACGGGCCATTTGCAACATCATTTCACCAAATTGATAAGCTCCTACTGAAAAACCATGCACTACAATTGGCTCAAAAGATTTATTGTTGTCCAAAAATTTGATTGTTTCTGCTGCAACGACATGTGAACCTTTCGTTGGCCACAACAATTGCCATGGACTAATGTGTACCACAACAACATCGAAGCCCATCTCTGTATAAAAATTTATATATTTTTTTAAATGCTTTGGTTTTGCCATTAGCCAAGCCATTAATAGTACAAGTGGTTTTCTACGTTGAGTTTTAAGTCTGTAAATTTGATTATTAACAACAGGCATCAGTTCTTCATCACGTTGTATATACTTACTCCAATGTTTGATCATTTATTTCATTTTTAATGGCTTCTTTGGTGTATAACGTGACATTTTTGGTGATATCAAAAGAGGATAAAGGACAAGATTTTCGAAATTCTGCCATATTTTTCTGAAAGAAAACTTTTTTTCTGAAAGATAACTTTGTGTGATTGTGTACAAAGAAGTAATTGTTATTATTGGATAAGGACATTGCCTTCAATGAATTAAAAAAACTATAATAAATTAATGATTATTTTAATAAACGAATTAGAAAGAAAGAAAATTAGAAAAGAATTTAATTAAATAGAAGTAGAGAGAAAGACAATTAGGTCTAATTATTGCTAATACATTCAATTATTTATATTACAAACAAATTTGGGGGACCCCGCATTTATAGGTAAACGGCTATACAATTCCGCCATCCAATCAATCTTGTTGAAAGACCTCAAGGAAACGGGTTTTGTAAATTGTGGGCGATTATTATATGACCGCTTATAAATACGTAGTGACGAACTTAGTATACCCTCTGACATTAATGAGAAACGTATACAAATTAATATATGTTAATAAAAATTTGCTTAGTGACTTATACATACATATATATATTTTTGTTACAAATTACATATAAACTTTAACTTACGTAAAATTCCGATGCACGAGATTGAGATGGTTTCAAATGATCATTTTCCTTAGAATTTATTTGTTTAAAGCATCCTTGGGTCCCCACTTTGCACACATTCAATGGTTTTAGCAGAGAAAAGTCACTTGCTTTTATCCAAAAATATTACACATTTATATATTTCAATAGATCTATTCTATATCTATAGATTTACCATTAAAACGTAAACGGCAGGCGTACGTATTTCGAAATACACTTGTGCTTTTCGGTTTTCTAAGTAAATTTACCGAAGGTAAATAACGTAAACAAACCCCCAGACGTCTATTTGTAAAATGTAAATAGGCCATTTTTGACTGGGGTAGGAAACAATTGAACTATTTTTAACGTGGTATATTCACTTTTAATTAATTTATTTCTCAACCTCTACGCACAATGTATGTATTATAAAATTCTTAAATTTTGCTTTTAATTTGCCGAATCAAGTCAATACACTGTTCCCTGGTGTGTGAAATGCAATACTCCTGATTATGTGTTAAAGTGCTCAAATATATAGACATAATGGAACAAACAGAATAATAATTAAACTACATATTAGACCGCTTTTTTTTTATTGCATACAATCCCCCATGTTGTATTAATATGAAATGTTTATAGGCGATGCTAATAGGTTAACATTTTTCTTAACATATTTTATTATAAATGTAGTTTTCAGCTGGACAATTTTTCAATTTAAAATTCTTTTTATTATTATTTTTTTTCACATTAAAATTGCCATGTGTTTGTTTAATTGAAAACATTTAATTTTAACAGTATACGCAACTTACACAAGTTTACTTTTTTGATATGAGCACAAATTAGTAGTTTCTTTCCATTTCAGTTTTAATTTATAATATAGAACGTTGATAACGTCTCAATCGTTGGAAAAGTTTAGAGATGTTCTATCAAGTTGTTTAAACATTATGAAAAGAACTATTTAACATGAACTAGTTGAACGCGTTCAGTTTTAGGAACTGTTTAAAAGAACTAGTTCGTTTGCTACCGGCACATCTGTATAAAATGTATTAAAATACATTTTACATTGTCGGCACGTGGTATATGAAAGCGAAGTGATTGTATGGGATACAATGGGCACGTCCAAAACATTCGATATTGACATGCTACCTTATAAATTGGAGTTTTCTTTATTTACAACAGATGAAATTAAAAGTCTTAGTGTAGCAAAAGTTATCACAACTAAAACTTTTGATATTCTAGGGCATCCTATCGCAGGTGGATTATATGATAGTCAAATGGGTACGCACGGAAAGCGTATGGAGTTGTGTGCCACGTGCTTGAATATGCAAGCCTGCCCTGGCCATATAGGTCATATTGAATTGAATGCATTAGTTTATAATCCGTTTTTTGTGAAGCTTGTGCAGAAAATAGCAAATATGTTTTGTTGTCGTTGTTATAACCTTCAAATTCACGGTATACAGCTGCTAAATTTATACTCATTATAGGTTTATTGTTTATTATTGTTTTATAGGCCGTGAAACTGATATTTTGAAACTCCAATTGGATTTAATTGACCGTGGTTATATTGTGGAAGCAAAAGAATTAGATGCGCTGAAATCGAAAATGATATTAGAAAATGATAAAATTCAAGTAAAATCTGAAGACGGAGATGTGTCCCATTCGTTTATTATTAAATCACGTGAATTATTAAAAAGCGAAACATCAAAGCGTTTGGATATAACGAAAACGAATTGTGCGATCCGATCAGCAATACTGCATTCTACTTTCCAAAGGCCATTAAATAAAAAGTGTGTTCATTGCCACGAAGTTTTACAATATGTACGATACCATAATCGCAAATTAGTGTATTTTATGACAAAAGCTGAACTGAAGAGCAGGTAAACATATATTTAGTATTGTGCACGTAGTACTATCATCGTAAATTAAATTGTTTACTGTTTTAGATTTCCAGACGTTGAAGAGGTCGGTGGTCAATACAAATTAATATTGGCTGTCGATATGCGGAAACACTTGCGCGAGGTTTACAAAAAATATCCAGACCTTCTGAGTCGAATTTTTCCTATATTTAACTATGTGCCCATTGTGAAAGCAAGTGATTTTTCTCCAGTAGATGTACTTTTTCTAGATACCATTTTAGTCACGCCACCAAAATCTCGTCCATGCAATGTTGTAAATGAACAAATTATCGAACATCCACAAACTACACTTTATCGAAGCATTCTTGAAAACAACTTTGTATTAAAAATTATTATGAATCATATAAAAAATCATGGCGACTTAGCGGGTGAAGAAATGGTAAAAAAATCTATGCATAAATTAAGAAAAAAAGAAAACATTTTAAACCATTCTTTAGGATGTGTATGTGAAAGCTAAAGGAAATAATGCACATGAAAAATTATACAACGCCTGGCAAACACTACAGATGTCTGTAGATGTTATGATTGATACCACTGGATCACATGATGTTCCCTTGTCGGCAGGTCTTAAGCAAATATTAGAGAAAAAGGAAGGTCTTATACGAAAACATATGATGGGCAAACGTGTAAATTATGCCGCAAGAACCGTTATAACTCCCGATCCAAACATTAATGTAGAAGAGGTTGGTATACCAGATATTTTCGCTAAAAAATTGTCATATCCAGTACACGTGACACCCTGGAATATCGCTGATTTAAGAAAAATGGTTATAAATGGTCCCAATGTTCATCCTGGGTAGGTAATTTAATTAATTTAGGTCGTCCAATTTAAATTAAATAGAATATGTCAATTCAGATTTGTCTATTTTTGCATTAGTTTGCTTTAAATAATTAGTACAATTTTTACATAAAATGTAGAGCCAATTATATTCAAGATGAAAGGGGCTACACCACTTTAATACCAGCGGATAACGCAGTGAAACGTGAAAGCATGGCTAAGTTGCTTTTTAGTTACCCAGAAAATGGTATAAAAATTGTTCACCGCCATGTTTTAAATGGTGATGTATTGCTGCTTAATCGACAACCTTCCTTGCATAGACCCTCCATTATGGCACATAAAGCACGTATATTGCGCGGAGAAAAGACTTTTCGACTACATTATTCGAATTGTAAAGCTTATAACGCTGATTTTGATGGCGATGAAATGAATGCGCATTTACCACAGGGTGAAGTTGCTCGATCAGAGGCTTATAATTTAGGTAGGCTGTGTTTTCTCCTAAACGCTTCTTTTTTTAAATAAAAATATTTCTTGATTATTTGTATAGTAAATGTTGCTAACAATTATTTGGTTCCTAAAGACGGTACGCCTCTAGGTGGTCTTATTCAAGATCATGTAATATCGGGAGTTAAACTTTCGGTACGTGGACGATTTTTTAACCGTGAAGATTATCAACAATTGGTTTTTCAAGGCTTATCTCATCTGAAGAGGGATATCAAACTATTACCACCAGCAATTATAAAACCGATAGCGCTGTGGTCAGGAAAACAGGTATTTCTTAATTATGAAAAATATTTAGATATGTAGTGCAATGGCTTGTGCAATATTGAAAATAGTTCAAATGAGATCCTTTTTTGGAATTCCTCCACATATAACGCCTTTATTTGAAATAAGACTATACATTCGCAATTCTTGATATACTTGAATGAAACTTGATGAAGAATAGTTGATTGGCTTTACATTTGACCAAACCAAATTTGGACACGATTGGATTATTTTTAGAGGTCCTTCCCATATAGTGGTTTTACACGAAGTAGAAATTCATTCTAGCATTTTTTGTAGAACTAAGAACTAAAAATACGGCTTATTACATGGTCGGGCTTGACCGACTATAATATTTTCACTTGTTTTATTATTTTAGAAGATATAGAACGTAACAGAACCAAAACTGTCGAAGTATTATATGTGCCAATCACTGATGTTCCAATATTTTAACCAAATTTTTAATCGACATCTCAATTTTTTCGATTTTTTACGCAGGGAATCAAATCATGACCTACTGAATGAGGGACTCACCTTTTTTTATTTTTAATCTGCACTGTATTATATTTTCATTTCATTTTCAGATATTATCTACGATATTAATTAACTTGATACCAGAAGACTGTAAAAAAATTAACTTAAAAAGTTTTGCCAAAATAAATGCTAAGGTAGTGAACTTATAAAATCGTAATACAAATGTTAAATATCGATGTTTTATATTAATAATTATTAATAGCATTGGAATCTATGTGTACTATCGACGTCGTCAAAAGTGTACCAAATGTGTGAAAGTGTAGTTTATATAAGACAAGGTGAACTTTTAACAGGTGTACTTGATAAGCAACAATATGGAGCTACTACATTTGGTCTTATTCATTGTATGTATGAGGTATGTTCTTAATTATAAACATTATGTTATCACACAAAAGAAAAGTAAAAATCAACTTAACATTTAACACTTCAACATTTGTGCAAGGAGTTATATTACATATGTGCATATGCTTGTAATAACTTTTTGATACCGACTGCTTCGTGTACTTGTAAATTTATAGGCAAGGCTCCTGTAAATGAGTTTAGCTATTAAATGAAGCATATTCTAAGGGCGTGGCACCACCCATATAGTTATTAAACATGTATTTTTATTGGCTGTGTCACGCCCATTAGTTACAGAAAAGTTACAAAAAGTTACAGAAATTTACAAATGTTTGCAAAAGTTGTTATTAAAATCGGAGTCGTCGTCGGAAAGTTATAACAAACAAAACAAAACAATATTACCTTATTACACCCTCCACATAAGATGGGTGGTATACTATGTTTGTTTTTCCATTTGCAACACCCACAATGTGGCGTCAGAGACCCTACAAAGTATATATATTCTTGATCAGCATCAAAAACTGAGTTAATCTGTTCTATTCTATTTCCGTTTGTCATATTTACAATTAACTTAGTCGATGAGCCAAAAGTGAGTGTGGTCGGAATACAGACACGCCCACAATCGACAAAAGTCTCTATATCTGGCACAAAAATTGACACATGAACTTGAAGTTTGGTATGCACATTTATATTTATCCCATCCGTCGATGTGCCAACAATAGTATTTAAGATTTGGCCTAAGCCAAATGTAGTTTTCTTACTTGTTATACCCTGCACCACCCTGTGGAAAAGGGTATATTAAGTTTGTGCGGATGTTTGTAACTGCTAAACGGCAAATGCCACACCCATCTTCAATTATACCGATTGATTCAGAATCAAAATCTGAATCGATTTAACCATGTCCGTCTGTCCATCTAAATTTGTGCGCAAGATACAGGTCGTATTTTTTGAGATATTTTGATGAAATTTGGTACAAAGACATGTATTGGCCCAAAAATAAACCCTTTTGAAAATGGACAGGATCGCATCATTTTTTAGAACCCCTCCCTATATAAATTTTTATTTTTTTTATTTCATAAACAAACAAGATATAAAAAATTTTCTAACATTTATCATTTTGAAATTTTTGAAAATACAAGTAGGTATAGAAAAATAAAATTTTTCATTTTTCAAATAAAACAAGTGAAAATATTATAGTCGGTCAAGCCCGACAATCAAATACCCTACACCACTACTGTATTATTCAATTTCATTCTTTTTTTTCTTTAACAAATGAAAAATTTTATTTTTATATACCTACTTGTACACCCATCCCTCATTTTACACGGGAGATACGTTCCTGACAAAACCATGTATTTCGAAAATATAATTTTTATGTGGATCAAGTGAAAATATTATATTTGATGTTCGGGCTTGACCGACTATAATATTTTGACTTGTATTAATCTACTATTGGATTTTTAAATAGTAATAAGGAAAAAGGCTTATTTTGACTCAATACGGAATAAGCATTTCTATATTTACTCAAATTTTGAGAAATAACCCATTAAATGACATAAAAATGTTTCTTCTTCTTCGCCATGTTACAACGGTTTAAACTTTATATTGTCGTGAAAAACTCCACTTGGCTCTCTAAGAAAATTGTTATATGGCAAAAATCCATAATTCTTGATATTTTCTAAGGAAACTTGGAGTCCAATGGAATGATTTTTATTTTCGTACCATCCACAGTTATATGGCGGCACAATTTCAACAAATACGCTGACGGCCCTAACTAAATTATTCACATACTTTCTTCAACGTGAGGGCTTTTCTTTGGGCGTTAAAGATATTTTAGTTACCAAGCAAGCTGATAGAGAAAGACGCGAAATTATATACGAAAGCCGTAAAATTGGACACACTGCAATAGCAAGTGAATTGGGTTTAAGTAATTATGCGCCACTCGACGAAGTCTCAAAGAAAATGGAAGAAGCATATATAAAGAATCCGAATTTCCAAGTAATACTTGATCGAAAGTATAAGTCTCTCTTGGATAACTATACAAATGATATCAACAAGTAATATAGAAAGTAAATAAACATTTTGTAATATAATGTAATCATTTTTTTTTTTTTTTTTGTGATAGAGCATGCTTACCCAATGGTTTACTGGTGAAATTTCCAAATAATAACTTACAATTAATGGTATTATCAGGCGCAAAGGGCTCCATGGTAAATACTATGCAGATTTCTTCTTTATTAGGACAAATTGAATTGGAAGGCAAACGTCCGCCTTTGATGATTTCGGGAAAGTCTTTGCCTAGTTTCACTTCTTTTGAAACATCACCGAAAGCTGGCGGTTTTATAGATGGTCGTTTTATGACGGGAATACAACCTCAAGATTTTTTCTTTCATTGTATGGCTGGTCGTGAAGTTAGCATCTTTTTTATTGATTTTTATGACATATGCTACAGAAACACTAATTATAGACTATTTTCTTTTCTAGGGTCTTGTTGATACGGCTGTAAAAACATCACGATCCGGCTATCTGCAAAGGTGTCTAATTAAACATTTAGAAGGTTTAACAGTCAATTATGATCTAACTGTACGAGATAGCGACAAATCAGTTGTGCAATATTTATATGGCGAAGACGGCATCGACATATTAAAGTCGAAATTTTTCATAAACACATTTGGTGTAAAATTTTTAATTGATAATAGTGATGTTATATTACAACGAAGAGAATTGGAAAAATTGGATAATGAAATGGAAAATTTACATAAAATACAACACAATAATAAGAAAATAAGAAAATGGTTACAAAGGCGTAAATGTGATTCAAATACTCATAATTTATCCGCGTTTACACATTTCTCTGGTGAACTGCGTTATGAAATCGAAGTAGAACAATCAAATGAAAAGAATCCAAAAAATGGAAGACGAATATTAGATGATGCTATCTTAAAGCTATGGTCAGATATTGAAAAGGTGACTAAGGAAAAATATCAAAAGAAATATTTTAAATGTCCCGATCCAACTAATTCATTATATGAGCAAGACAGATATTATGGATCTGTTTCGGAGAAATTACAAAAAATCATCGATGAATATATGGGAAAATATCCAAATCGCAAACAAGATATTGCCGATATAATGTATTTGAAGAATATGAAATCCTTAATTTCACCGGGAGAACCGGTGGGCTTGTTAGCTGCTCAATCAATCGGTGAACCGTCAACTCAGATGACATTGAACACTTTTCATTTTGCTGGTAGAGGTGAAATGAATGTTACACTGGGTATACCACGTTTGCGTGAAATTCTAATGTTGGCAACAACAAATATTAAAACGCCTTCTATGGATATACCCATTAAGGCGTGTCAAGAAGATGCTGCTGAAAAATTACGCATATATTTAAATAAAGTTACGTTAGCGGATGTTCTACAATGTAAGAAACAACAAACAAACAAACAAACAAACAAACAAACAAACAAACAAATAATATAATGCCAACTTTTATATCATATCCCACTTGTACTAAATGAAGTTTGTACAGTATTTTGTAATTTTTAAACGACTAAAGGGGAACAGACGAATTCGAAGTCACTTTTAAGACACCCTACACATCGATCCCTTTTTACATCTCATTTTTAAGATAAAATTCGATAAAACCTCGCATAAGAGGTGTGTTTAATTTTTAAGACACCTCCCAATACAATATCTTATTATATAAAACATTTGTTTGACGAAAATTCATTGATCCATCACAGAAAAATTTCGTAATTTTCAAAATTCTTAATAGAGATCATTAGGTAGTCTAAAAATTTTTTAGAAGTTAGAACTTTTTACCACGTTGGCCATTTTTAGGGACTTTTATATAAAAACGATGCATTATTTGAATTATATGAAAAATTAAGTGAAATGAAGTGGTGTAGGATACTTTATCATTCATGTTTGGCCGACTGTAATATTTTCACTTAATATAGATTAATATTTATTTATAGATGTACATGTGAAAACGCAACCAATATTCAGAGGAAAATGCTTACAAAGATATGAATTAACTTTTCATATGTTGCCAAGAGAAGCGTATAAGAATAGCTTTTATGTCAAACCAAAACAAATAGTGAAATTTATTAGTGAGAGGTTCTCTAACATTTTATTCCAGAGCATAATTAAAACAGCGAAGTCCCAAAAAAACATGTAAGTCAATCTAAATATATAATTCTTTTACATAAAACAAGTGCTTTATAATTGCAATTTTATTATACTATAAATAGTATCGAATTTCGTGAAGGTAGGGATGAAAAAATCAAAGATAACAGTGATACGGAACTAGACAACGAACCGAAAAAAAATTGTTCCAATTCAAAAAACAATGCACTTGCCGATAATGATAATATATCTTCAGATGAGGATCAAGATGATCAAATAGATGCAACAACAATTAAGGCGAAAACTCAAAAAATTGACGAAGCAGAATACGATGAAGCAGATGAAGTTGATGAATTCGACAATTTTAAACGTAAGTACTCATAACAAAGTTTAGTTTCTCTTCTAAAGTTAGGTTATGACAGTGGGATTTGAATTTGAAAACGAAGTATGGATTTAATAGCAATTTTTCTGCAGAATAATTATAATTCGTATACGACGTAAGCCCAATATTACATTTACAAAGAGTTACTCTTTTATTCTCTACAGCTACTATCGACAATGAAGAAGCAAACGATATTTTCGATAATCAAAATTCGGAAACAAGTGAAAGTGATTTTCAACACACTAATGATAACAATAATCACTTTACTATTGAAAGCGTTACAAATAAGGCCATGGTGGAAAGTTATACCTACGACACAAAGCAATACTTGTGGTCCAAACTTGTTTTTCATGTAATTTTTTTAACCAAATGTAGCGACTTAATTTATATACATATATTTTTTTTACAATCCAGTTACCGATGATATTAAAGCAAACGAATATATCATCGATTGTTAAGGATTTGGTAAAAAATACGAATATTCATCAAGTTCATAATATTAACAGAGCCATAATGTACGTTGGTAAAAATAATGAAAAAATTCTCAAAACTGATGGCATCAACATTGCTGAGATAATTAAACATCACAAGATTCTTTGCATAAATCGCTTATATACAAATGATATTCATGCCGTAGCGCGTATTTATGGTATTGAAGCAGCTGGACAAGTTATAATAAATGAAATATCAAATGTATTTAAAGTTTATGGCATACAAATAGATAGACGGCATTTATCCTTAATCGCTGATTATATGACGTTCGATGGCACGTTTCAACCTCTATCGCGCAGGGGCATGGAAAACTCTGCATCACCTTTGCAGCAAATGTCTTTTGAATCGTGTTTACAATTTTTAAAAAATGCAGTCAGTTTGGGATGTGGAGATGCTCTTAATTCGCCTTCCGCCAGATTAATGGTTGGATTGCCTATACGAAATGGAACAGGCTGTTTTGATATATTGGCAAACATTTTATAAACTAATATTTAAAAGCAATTAAAATAAAATGTTTTGTAATAAAAGCTGCGTTTTAAGATTTTTGCCTAAATGTCACAATTATTGCTATTAAAAATGTTATGGGAAGTAAACTGAAGGTAGTGGTTATAAAAAGCTTTTAAAAGCTCAGGAATAATAATTAAAGTGTAGACGAAAAGCTTAAACAGTCTGTTCCATACGTCGTATTAAAAGGCAATAATCGATAAAATAATTTAAGTGCAAACATAACATAGAGGTAGTATTAAAATAAATACTGGTATTATAAAAATTTAGCTT
Organism: Ornithomya chloropus; assembly: GCA_963971445.1. Lineage (NCBI taxonomy): Eukaryota > Metazoa > Arthropoda > Insecta > Diptera > Hippoboscidae > Ornithomya > Ornithomya chloropus. Next base: position 24,243,299 of record OZ020530.1, on the reverse strand, counting down.
CTAAACATACATTTTTGAAAATTAATAAAAAAGTGTTCAAATGTTATGGCTAAGATAAAAGTTTGTTTGCTTGAGTGAAAAGTCTGCGCCTATATGTAAAATATATGATAGATATGTATAAATAAGTACATTAACTACATTGCTTAAATTGTTCTAAAAGTAAAAAATGTATACGACACAAGATTTAAAATAATCGATACTGTGTCGCTTGCATGTAGGTTACATATAGTATTTTTTAACTTTTTACACCCTTTTCATTAGAGTGGAAGCTTTTACTAATTTTGTCACTCCGTTTGCAAAACCCAGCAAGACCTCATAAGCTGTATATATTTTTGATTACATCGGAAATATTTTTGAGAAAAGTTACACGAACTCGGTATACAAGTTTAAATATAGTTTCCGAGTTTTGAATTTAGCTTAAAATAAATGTAGTTGTTGTTAGGTATACACATTGTATTCAAACTTGGTCAAAGCAGTGATATTTTTTGCGATATAAAAATTTCCATTATAATAGGACCGTATATGGGGCGAGATTCTAAAATTGGTCCGATGTGATTCATTTTCAATAGGACCAATGTATGTCCTTGTACCAAATTTCATCGAAATATCTCAAAAAATACGACCTGTACATTGCGCACAAAAATACATGAACAGACAGATGGACATGGTTAAATCGATTTAGATTTTTATTCTGAATCGATCAGTATAATTGAAGTACACATATGCATAATTTCTCCATTCATCGATATGCTGGAAGTGGGCGTAGTCGGATACAATTTACAAAAAACCAGGCGCCCAGGATTTGACTGAAGCTAATATAACTCTTTTACTTGTCTGATATAATATGTATACTTTTTATAACTATATATAAATTCCCTTAATTGTAAAGGAAAGCGCTTTAGTTGAAATAAAGTATGAACCCCTTTGAGGCTAAAAAGTTGAAAAGTCACGAGTATGGCCAAAATGAAGAACTTCGTGATCAATCAGTATCTAGTGGAATAAATGATTACCAACCTGTTGCAATGACTGTACGCCCTCGTGTTGATGTTGACGCCACAGGCGAAGTAGATCCAACATTGTGAGTTTTATTTATGAATTTATATACTCGTATATATATCTTTCCTCAAAAACCAAAAAACATTTTAAACATTTGGTCAATATTTATAGTTAGAGTATGAATTTAAACATGATTTAATGATACGACTCCATATCTTATCTTATTTTATAGAATAATAATTGAAACATATATATTACAATTATATACAATTTCATAGATATCCTGAACCCAAGGAATCCACGCAGAATATTCGAAGTCATGCTGACGTAATACAAATGTTATGCGGTGCTGACGAGCATGAATTGATTGCCGTAAAGAGTTTCTATTTCTTTTTCTATGCTGCTTTCGGCTCATTATTTCCTCTAATGGGTGTTTATTTTAAACAAATGGGCATGAATCCTGGACAATGTGGAATTCTTATTGGTATGAGACCATTTGTTGAATTTTTGTCGGCTCCCTTTTGGGGTGCTTATGCTGATAGGTAAATATTTGTTTTGACATTTCTTTTATATAAAGCATAAGCTTCATATTGTAATTTTTAGGTGTCGCCAAGGAAAAAAATTACTAATAGCTTCTCTAACATGTTGGATTCTTTTTACTATACCACTTAGTTTCATTAAGCCAGAAGCTATTAAATGTATTGAAAGAAATCATTCAGATTATGTTTTAACATATACTAGAATTAAACGGGAATCGCCAATCCATCGGATCGAACAAAATAATTATATGAATTTACATAAGGATGGGAGCGTTACTGAAGAGCCGGCTAATGCTTTAGTATTTCATAATAAGTAAGTGTTAAGGAAATAATCAAAATTTTTGTTTCCTTAATATTAGGAACTCAGTTTAAGCCATAGTCGATAGTTTAAAGAGAAAGAAGAAACGTTGGTTGGTTAAGCACGACCATTTAATACCCCACACGGTGGAGATGAAAATAAAATTTCTACTTGTACATAAACCCCCTTTCTCAGAGATATTCAATGGCACCACCTTATACCACTTTATAGTATAAGGTTTAAATAGATTTTAATTACGGACTAAATGCTCAAAGTCTCTCTATACAACTTGCTGTTAAACATTTGTTTCCCAATACAAAGATACATATGTATTTAAGAGTTGAGCTATTAAGTCAATTAAATTTGGTATGCATATGTACAATCGATGTATTAATAATGGGCGTGGGCGTATAACACGCCCACAATCGAAAAATGTCTTTATATCAGACACAAAAATTGACCTATGAAATTGAAATTTAATGTGGATATCTACAGTTATCCTGTAGTCTAATTGTGCGCCCACAATTTACAAAAAACACACTCAACGTAAAACTCGATTTTCAAACGTGTACGTAGTACAAACACATACACTGTTAGATGACGCAATCACATACCTGTCACGCCCACTATTGTACATAAAGAGGGTATTTAAGATTTGGCCCAAGCCAAATTTACTTTTCTTGTTTATTACTTATTTATTGAATATTTTAATATCCTTTTCTTGATTCAGGAGGGAAAAACGCTTCACATTACCCCGCATTGATGCTGGAATATCACCTATTCATATAAACTTTGTTAGTAATTATGACGACAAAGAACATGGCGAATACGTGAGTCCAATATTCTCAAGCATGGTTTATAGAACTCCGGTAAGATTTTTTCCTTTCAATACATTCGTTCAACGTTACACTTTTATACCAACAACCTTCAGGTTGACATATATATTCTCTTCTGATAACCTACAGTGTATATATATTTTTCATCCACATGCCATGGTGAGATAGTATATATCTGTGTGTCCGTCTTAATGTGGAAATTATTCTCGTCGTCAGAAAAAATTAGATTAGATCAATTCTAAATTTGACATAAGTGAACCCTAGTTTTGACATAAGTGATTGTTTATGTATTCCCTTTGGTCTTAACCCCCAAAGTGCACTGAAAATTGAAAAGGACAGAATTTTGATTTTAATTTACAAAAAGTAAGCAGAAAGATGAAAATACAAAATAACACAAATGATCGCTGATGGAAATTCAAGATTTGGCTTAATTTGGTGAAATTTGACATTTTTACCTCTTATATGTAGGATATTCAAAAGGCATTCTTTCTTCTACTGCTTGTTATATTAATCGGAGAATTCTTCAGTGCGCCAGCTATAACTTTAGCAGACTCGGCAGTTATAACGCTTTTAGGAGAAGATGCTGATAAGTATGGGCATCAACGCATGTTCGGCTCTTTTGGTTGGGGAATATCGATGTTCTTCGTCGGCATTATTTTGGATCATTCGACTGCTTTTTCGCACCATCCGTGTGGAGCTGGTCACATGGAAAAGAACTATAACGTGTGCTTTGGAATTTTTGCAATTTTAATGACATGTGCTATACTATCAGCTTCAAGAATATTATTTAAATATGATGCAGCTGATATAGATGTAAAACCTTCGGAAAATTCGTCGGATGCAAATAAGGAAGCAGAAGAAGAGTCTATGCATCAATTAGCCGCTCAATTAAATTTACCCCCTTTAGCTCTGAGCTCAAGTACCAATTCCTCGAAAAAAACGAGTAATATGCAACCCAGCATTGGTGCTGAGTCTAAAATATTTGCTCAGACAACCAAGGAAATACCAGAGTGGATGACGGTACTAAAGCATTTCAAAGATTTAAAAACTGCCGCATTCTTATTCGTTGCATGGTTTATGGGGTTTGGCATTGGACTGATATTCACGTTTCTTTTCTGGCATCTACAAGATTATGGCGGCACACCCACCCTCTTTGGTGTGGCATCCGTTATAAATCATGTGTCCGAAATATTCGCGTATTTTTTCAGTTTCCGTTTAATTACTCAAATAGGTCATGTCAAGGTGTTGTGCTTGGGATTGATTGGCAATATATTGCGATTTTTGTACATATCTTATTTGACAAATCCTTGGATGGTGTTGCCCTTTGAGTTGGTACAAGGAATAACGCATGCTGCTGTATGGGCTGCTTCATGTTCATACATAGCTCATAATAGTCCAAAACATTTGCGTGCATCGGCACAGGGAGTGCTGCAAGGTATTCATCATGGTTTAGGTCGTGGATGTGGTGCTATTATAGGTGGTATGTTTGTAACATATTACGGCACTGCCGTTACATTTCGTTGGTACGGATTAAGTTGCTTGTTTGTGTTGGGATTTTTCGTGTTCGTAAACTTTTATCGAAAAGAGGAAGGCTTTATTTCAGACATACCTGTCACCGAGGATCCCCATCAGGTAAGAGCCCTTTATTTTTGGAAAAAATTCTTTTTTTTTGTTTTTCTATATCTACCACTCCAAGGTGGGTATATATATCTATGTAGTATGTCTGTACTTTTGCGTGTAAGTTTTCGCCCGCTTTCCCATTTTCAAACAAATTTGCTGATTTTTAAATTTCAAATAAATATAGATACATCCATGAGAATTTCATTAAATTTAGATTTAATAGATATAATTTTTTCAAACATTTTCTTTAATATTAATCAACAGTTACTCTTGATTTCTAATCTTTAAAAATACAAACATAATCGTTATTTTTGATTTAAAATCCATAAACCAAATAATCGTTATTTATGACTGACATGACGTGACATTACTTTTAATCGTTAATTATATCCTGCCACTAAAATATCCTTGATTAGTGTGGTAAATAGGAGTACTGTAACAACGTCTGTGTTGTTATCTGTAGAAACATTTCGTTATTATACTTTCTGGTCGGTCAAAAACGAATTAAGTCTCTCGCCTGTCTACATATTCTTTTTTAGGTTGCCGAAGAAACATCACATTTAGCGCCCCATGGAGTACCTAGTAATCCTCTTCCACGTGCTCTTTCCAACACTAGATTAAATGAAATGAACCCGAATGCCTCACCTGGAAATTCATATGGAACATACAATACCGTGGGTGGCAATTTAAATGTACCAAGTGCAAATCCCTTTGCTCAATAAAATTCTATTAAAAAAGTCACAAGTCTTACTTGTGTAAATACATATAAATATACGCAATATATTTCCTAACGTATGTACTTAAGTAATGTTAGAAGGAAGTGTTTGAAACAACTTTATCCAATTGATGACATGTTTCAAGGGGTATATATATCAACATTTTGATTTTTTCCAAATAATTGAAAAATCCGGAAGAACTCATTAAATATTAAATGTTGGCGTCGCCTATTCTACCTATTTACTTGATCAATAGGAGGTCGGTGGATACATATATGAATTATAATATTTTCTTGTATTCGATTGTTATTATAATGATTTTATGTTTCTTCTGCCAAAATGATATTATTGCCATAATGGCTAAATATAATAGCAAAATACAACAATAAAAATAATTATATAATAATGATGTATATACATATTAGATTAAATAAATTAAGTGCATTTCGTGTTTGTAATGTTGATTTTATTATTATGTTAATTGAACAGTTTTAATCAAAACATATTTTCATGCCCTACACCACTTGTGGCAAAGGGTATATTAAGTTTGTGGGGATGTTTGTAAATCCTAAACTGTAAATGCTACACCTTTAATTATACCGATCGATTCAGAATCAATATTTAAGTATGTCCGTCTGTCCATACATAAGGTTCTATTATAATAAAAATCTTCATATGGCAAAAAATCGCGATTTTTAATATTTTTTGACAAAATTTGGTAAAGAATAGTTAATTGAACTAAATAAAAGGCTGTGTCAAATTTGCACCCCATTCCATGTAGTCATATTTCACGAATAAGCTTATATGACCATACCTCATTTTTTTGACACAACTAAACTAATTGTGCAAGGTTTAGGACACCATTGTGGGCCTGTTCTTAGATCGATTTTGCCCAATTGCAATAAAAAATCTCGAAGATGGCATGTACAAAATTTCAGAACGACATCTGATAGTTCCAACAAAAATATGTACCTATTCTCACTATTCTCACGGACACACGGACTGACAGATGGGCTAAAGCGACTTTTCTATTGATGCTGATTAAGAATATATAATTTTAGGGCTGTGGCTCGCCCGCTCCTGATACTTACACACGTCTGAACAAAAACAATATACCCACATATCATTATGATGATGGATGTAATAAAGTGCATTTTAATATAAGAATAAGTACATATGTGTAAGTACATACATTTATTGGAGATTTTCATTTTGTAGCAAAATAAAAGAGTTCACATTTTGTATGCGACTTATACTACCATCATCGATGGGTGTGTTTAACGATTTGATTTTGAATATCTTCAACTTATTATTCGTAGTTAGGCAGCCAACAACACGTAAATAGCAACCTAAATATTATGAATTATTTCGAAAGATCTAAAATTTTCTTAACCATTGTTTTAGAAAGAAACACGTACTCGTATGTGTTTGTAAATTGGCTATGCAGACTTTTAACCATTTGTTGGTTTTTAGAATGTGTTTTTAATCCCTCCAACACTGTACGTAGTTTAAAAAGATTTAATCTAAAACAGTGGTTGGTTTCATTTGATTGTGATCATACTAAAAATTATATAACTTACCCTTTTCAATTGTACTAAGCACATTTTTCATATCGAAATACGTACACTGCAATACTGGCCCAACACCGTAAATATTGGTTAATAATATGGTATTTTCAAAACGTATATTTCCTTCAACTACTTTCACCAATTTTCCTAAAAAGGCGTTAAAAAACTTATTTAATATAAATATATGCAATACAATACATACCTACTACATCCCACATAACGTTTACGTTTTTGTGTATATTTGTTGCATTTTGTACAAATTTAACATTTCCAATCATAGCCAATAATTTTCGACCTGGTTTGTTCAGGTAATTTTCTCTTTTAGGCTGCTCTTCCAGTAGTCGAGGCTTCTTTATATTATTTGTATTGGCACTTGAATCTCCAGCACGATTAGAAACAGCATTCCTAGTAACGTATTTGTTATTTGGCAAAGGCATTATAAAGAATTCTGTTGTAGCTTGTGGTTTGGCGGCTCTATTTATTTCCAGATGCTGTTGGGAAGATCTTTTCAAAGATTTACGTAAACAGAGTTTTGTTTGTTTAAAATTTATTTTTCCCGGTGTTGCTTTATAAGTATCCCAATTTAAACTCTGCTCCGTATCGCTATTTAACTCAGCAAGAAAGTTACTCTTAGAGTTTACATTATTAAGGGCAATACCTAAATTCTTTGTATTCGCTACAAATAAAAAGAGAATCAACATTCTTTTAATGAAAATATTTTTTACTTTGAATTTACTTGTATTAAACATTGTGAGAAGTAACTTGGACACTTCTTGGTTTTATGTTTAACAATATTATATTAATTTCTCACAGAAAGACGGAAAAAGAAAAGGAATTTGTAATGGCGGAAACGGAATCTCAATCTCAGAAACTGTATTAATGAACTAATGACCCATCTCTGCTTTTCTATTGATATAAATAAATAAACCCGCTTGCTACCTTGTTAACTTCACGCGCGAACAAAAAATTGATTGATTGTAAAAAACAATCGATAAGTGCTTTCATTCTGTCTAAATTATTAGGAAACGTATCCATTATTATCATACAATGAGTACTGTTCTAGAGAAGATTGCCGCTATTGAGGCAGAGGTTTGTAAATAATCATTTCGATTTGTAAATAATAACATAATTGCCTTTTATTTGGACGTAACAAATAGATGGCTCGTACCCAAAAAAATAAGGCCACTTCAACCCATCTAGGTGTGCTTAAAGCAAAATTAGCGAAACTACGGCGTGAGCTAATTTCACCTAAAGGTGGTGGTGGCGGCGCTAATGCTGATGGTATTATTATTTTTTAATATTCCGGTGGAATATTACTTTAATGTAGAATTTCAATTTGTAGGCTTTGAAGTTGGTAAAACTGGAGATGCACGTGTCGGTTTTGTTGGCTTTCCATCCGTAGGTAAATCTACGTTGTTATCCAATTTGGCAGGCGTTTATTCAGAAGTGGCCGCATATGAATTTACAACATTAACAACAGTGCCTGGATGTATTAAGTATAAAGGGGCTAAAATACAAGTACATATGTTATAATAATATAGGGTTTGTCTGTAGCACATGTTCCTTCTATTTTGTAGTTACTTGATTTACCTGGAATTATTGAAGGTGCTAAAGATGGTAAAGGTCGCGGTCGTCAGGTCATTGCTGTAGCTCGCACATGCAATTTAATATTTATGGTACTGGATTGCCTGAAGCCTTTAGCCCATAAAAAATTATTGGAACATGAATTGGAAGGTTTCGGTATTAGGCTAAATAAGAAACCCCCAAATATTTATTTTAAACGTAAGGATAAAGGTGGCATAAATCTGAACTGTATGGTGGCACAATCTGAATTGGACGTTGATTTTGTTAAAACTATTTTGGCTGAATATAAGATTCACAATGCGGATATAACTTTACGATATGACGCTTCCAGCGATGACTTAATTGATGTAATTGAAGGCAATCGCATTTATATACCCTGCATATACTTATTAAACAAAATTGACCAAATATCTGTGGAAGAGCTGGATATAATATATAAGATACCACATTGTGTACCAATTTCTGCACATCATCGGTGGAATTTTGATGATTTATTAGAGATGATGTGGGACTATTTAAAATTAGTACGAATGTAAGTTTCATAAGGTACTTAGCGCAGTCACTAACAAAATTTATAAATTCGTTACTTTTACATAATTATTGTAGTTATACAAAACCTAAGGGTCAACTTCCCGATTATAGTTCACCAATAGTCTTACATAACGATCGTACTAGCATTCAGGATTTTTGCAATAAACTTCATCGTTCCATTGCTAAAGAGTTTAAATAGTTCGTATTGTTGAACAATATAGTTTTTAAGTTATTTTTAATTTTAATATTTTTAGCGCATTAGTTTGGGGCTCATCTGTAAAGCATCAACCACAAAAAGTCGGCATTGATCACATTCTAAATGACGAAGATGTTGTACAAATTGTTAAAAAAGTTTAAAACTGAACAAATATTCAATTATTTAATGTTTTGATTCAAATAATAAAGAAATTCCTTAAAATCAAAATTTAAACATAGAAATGATACTTTATCGTTATTTTACTTGTTGCAGTTTTCTCTGTAATCTATGCTCTAATGAAGTTTCTGTAAAAGAGTTCAATCTCAGCGAAGTATACTTAATTTTATGATACCCTGATTGCTTCCTATTTAACACGTTCACGTTGGCGCTGTATTACATTGTCGTCGCTCAGGGGCGGCTGCGCTTAAAGCTTTTCGCTCTATCGGGCGGGAGCTAAATTCTTATTAATTACAATTGTTTTTAAAAATAAATGTTTTAACGAGAGCGTGACTCTCAGCTCTCCTTTTTCGAAAGTAAAAGTGTTAAAGATCTAAATATTTGGTGTTACGTACCGTCTAATAGCACAATCAAATGCGAGCCACCGGTGGTACGCGCCGGCGTGAACGTGTTAAAGGATCCATTTTTAAACTGTGGTAATAGTTCAGTCAGTGTTGACTTGAAATTTAATCAATACTTATATTCAAAAGTCCATAAAATCCCATTTGAAAAAAAAACATACATTTGAAATGAAAAACTTGTGAAAAATATACATCCAACATTTTTATTGGACTTAAAACTTTAACAAATATACGTATGTATAGGTATCTCAAAAAATTGATTTGAAATTACGATCCATGGTTATTTGTTTTTTTTTTTTTCGCAAAGATATTTCAAAATCAGGTTGATCCATAAAAATATCAAATACTAATTCGATACTTTATTTTTCGTAATGTGCGGAAAGAAAAGTTTAGATTCCTTGACCGTGACTATAAAATTTTATACCTGTATTTTGTTATTAGAGTTCTCAATAGCAAAACAAAACCATTACAACGAAACCAAAATGAGCCCTTACCTATGTACAGTACCAAACTGTGTATTAGAATTGTTGTGTTTAAAATCTAGCAGATTTAATATAAAAAGTAAAACAGGGAATGGTGTTTACAGCATGAGGAAGAGGTGTAAAGTGATATTCTTTTGTTAAAGAATATGCTTTGCATAGACAAAAAGATACATTTACGCTTCTTCTGCACACACCGAATTTAGCCGAGTACGTTTTGAACTGGGTTTTAGCGTATCGGTCTCATGTGAACTTCTGCATTCCTAATAAAAAAGTAAAAAAAAAAAACTAAAACGTTTGACATATTATAATAATTTATGAAGACTTTCTACCTGTGTTAACGATGAATGATGTTTTGGTGCAAAGTGATCGTCTGCCATGCGTTTTCCTCCGCATGATTTTTCCATATGATCAGTGTGGCCACTGCCACTTGGCTTTAAGGCATTTGGGTTTCTTTTACTGGTGCTTCCGGTGGTGGTGGATATTAAAGAATACGTATCATAAGGTATATAAATTTTAGTATTTGGAAAACCTTCGGCATTAGGTGGTGGTTGAGTAAAATACATTGCAGGCAATTGCAATGGTACCCGAAACAATTTCTTTGGTACTAAATCAAATTGTCCCATTTTTGAGAAAATTATGTAATTGGCGAGATCACAAGCAGCCCACATTTTCTACAAAAAGCAACAAATTAACAATAAAAAACATGGTTGTCCGAAACATTGGTATGGCTTACAAGATTTAACGACTTATCAATAGACGAATCGGATGTAGCCAAATAATGATGTTTCATCATGTCGATTAAATCCTTGTAAAAGCTGAATGAGAAAACATCTGGCTTAGCCATTAAAGGTTCTAATATGAAACGTAAACATTTCTCCACATATTTTAGCTGTGCTCGGTCTTGATGATCAGTAAATGAAGGGTCATGAACTAGTATTGGTATTGCAAATACCACCATAAAATCAGGTAATAGGCGCATCATTTGAGAATCTGTTGAAGTTTCAGCGTCTTAATCAAGCAAAAAACAAGTTTATTTAAGTTGAAAACGAAAATAATAAAATAATAAGTATAAGCAAATTAAACTAACTTGCATTACCCAAAGTCTTCAAGTATTCACGTCTTCTATTTACATCAGCCTCAACAAATAATCGTACTTGATCTGCTAACCTATATTAAACCAAATGTAGTTGATAACTATATTATAATTTTTTTAAATTCCTTGTGTTACCTTTTATCTGTTTCAAGGCCAGACAAAACATAATAACCCATAAAATCCAAAGGCAGACATTTATTGGGAAGCCCTTTACCAAGACCTTTATGCAATTTACGTACAAATACTTCACGTACATTAGGTACAGGATCTCGCTAAAACAAGACCATACAATGTTTACAACATAATATTAATATTAATTGACAAAACGGTCATAACTTCATAATAATGAAAATTATTACGTCTAGGTATTCCAAATTTAAGCTTACCATCAACTGAGACAAACTGTAATACTGCTCGGCCGTGTATTGGTCACCGACACCTTTTTGTTCGCAAATTTTTAACATAGCACATGCAGCGGTAAGACGCAACCACGACTTTTCTGCAGGATAAAGACGATTTTGCTCTAATAAATCACCGCGTTGGACAATGAAAGCTGTCAACATGCGGAATGTTTTTTGCGCGGCATGTTCATCGTTCCGCAAGCCAAGAAGCCATCGTGCCACTGCCTTAAGCGCATCTAATTTGCATAATGTATCTGTTGGTAAACTTTCCTGTTCGCACCATTCACCCTCGGGTATAATGCAATCACGTTCCTCCGGCACCCCTTGGATGAGCAGTTCTTTAACAATACGGCGCGCTATCATATTTTTGATAGGTATGGTAAAAGCTTGCGGCATATTAAACGCAATATGACCCAATGTAACGATTTTAGTACGTTGATATTCACAGTTGGGCGTTAAATTACTGCGTAAGCTTTCTACAATCTCACTGAATATAGGATGTATTACAATGGACAGATCCAAATTTCCTTCAATATAACTTGTCTTCTGTGCATTAATAAATATACAACGTACAGCATGCTTTGCTTGTTTGATCGTACCTTGCAAAGCAAAATCTTTGCATACTGGAGCCAACTCACTCAATATGTCAGGATTAGCTTCCGCCAAAGGTATATAACGTCCTAAATGTGTAAATGATTTTAAAACAAGAGGTGCTACGTAATCGTATTCATTGCTTAAGAGTGCTATCATATGGCTTAGAGTTTTATCTGTGAAAAAGTGGGCTGAGAATATGTAAGAGAGCACCTATGCGGGATAGAAAATAATTCAAGCACTTTAGGCATATCAATATTACAAATATTATTACAGTTAAAAGTTTAAGACCCCGCTCGCCAACTTCTCTTTCAGGTATGCCCACTTCTTTAATCGTGTTTCCACCTTGAATGCAATCATCAATTAATCTAGAATTTAAATTCATTACATTTTCGCGCAAATGGATTAAGAAACAATATATGTACTTATATACCTTATTAAGACACTAATGGATTCTTTGTCAACCATTACTGAAGCTATGCGCTCAATTAACATTTTAACTGTTTGATAATACAAATTAGTCATTATTGGATTTCCAAGTTTTTTAATAAGCAACGACATAGTGTCAGCGCATTCTTTGCAGGAAACATCGCGTTTAAGAATGATTTCCATATATTTTAACAGCGTTGGATCTTTACGCATATTAGCACTAAACTTAGTCAAAAATTCAGCAGCTTTTAGTGGATCTGACAGCAGCTTACATATGACTGATTGTTTAATGTTAAGTTGATTTTGTAGTTTAGGCGTCAAATCTTTCGTGTGATGTAATTTAACCCAATCGTGCACCGTTTTACGTGTTTTCAACTGGTTTTTATGTAACTCTATAAACGCTTTAGTAGCATTATCATCAAATGTGCCAAGCAAATAGTACAGCTTTTTCATGCGTTCCTCTGATCCCAATTTGTATGGTACTAAACACGTTATTAGAAGGCGCTCCACCGTCAAACGATCCTCCAATGTTGGCATATAATAACCGTGCATTACTTTATTTTTAATCCAACCGAGAGAACTCTTTATCTCCTCCCTCAAATCATTATTCTCACAAATTGCCTGCTTATATACAAAGGCCAAACCACTAATGGCTTCTTTACGAATTTTGAATTTTTTATCTAAAGTACGTTCTCGAACAATATGCAACAGATCCATTGACTCACAGACAACATTAAATTCACGTTTGGCTGTTTCCACTATAGACATGACAACCTCATAACGAACATTTTCATCAGAGTCGTGTTGACGCGCGCGCAAACATTCGATAATATCGCTCCGCAAGTGTGACTGGTTAACAAGGTAATGCATTGATGATTGTACACATTTAACTCGTATTGCCACAGATATGTCACAAAATCGTCCCAGAAGAATGCGTAGTAAACCTGGATGTTTTTTAGATAGTTGTGAATTCTTTTCAGAAAACATTCGCGACAACAATGACACGGCCTCTACGTTCAAAGATACGCATCATTATATATGACATGATAAGAGTAATAAGTTTAACTTACTTAGTCGTTCTTCTTCATTAGTTGATTTCAGTTTACATTCAAGCTGTGGTAATACTGAGCAGAGAATACTCGGTGCAATAACATTAAGCTCATATATTAGGTCATATATTTTGTGACATATGTCGTACTTTAATTCAACTCTATCAATTACTAAAACTTGATTGAAGAACTAAATTAAATGGCGAAAAAAATTAAAATAAAAGTCAAAGGAGAAATCAAACTCTAAATGATGCCTTAATTTAGTACCATTTTTATTATTGGTTCCAAAGAATCTTCAGTTTTGATGATTAGTTGCTGAGCCAATTGGTGAGCGCTTTTATTTTGTGATTTTCTGGGCTCAACAATGTTTATGAGCAACAGGTTCAATAGTTCAGTAGTAAAATTATCGGCCTCCGTTATTAAAGGACTAAGAATATCGACCATAAAATTCTTTACTTTTATGCTGTGATCTTCACTGGAAATTAAAAAAAATATATCACTATTTCAATTAATTAATATCCAATAACGCACTTTATAATCTTAAACATCATACTGAATAGTTGACGGAATATCTCTTGCGAATCTTCTATTTCGAAGCACATGTTAAAAGATTTAACGTAGGCTAAATTCTCTAGCAAATAAAAATAACGCTTGAATGAGGGATCCTTTGGATCTTTCAGACCATATAGTTGTTTAATGAAGAACATGAAAATCTGTTTGACTTGCTCTTGATCTTTATATGGAGCTTCTGGGGCATATACACGAAGAACATCTGCAATACAACACGCAATCAATAATTGCACATCACGCGAAGGATGTTGCAAAAAATAATCCTCGACTAAATAAAGAGCTAAGGGAATATATTGTTGATATAAACCATCGTCTTGACCCATACTTTGCAATGTATTAGCTAAAGTCTGAAAACGATCAAATGATATGTTTATTTTAGTACAATATCATTAATAGGCGTATACCTTTAAGCGTCTAATTAGTTCGTCCGTTCCAAGATTTTCATTGAGCGGTTTACATCCGCCAGGATATACTATGTCCGTTGGGTCCGACATTCTGAATCTTTTGCTAAAATAATTTTTTTAAATATCACGTCGTTCGGTTAACCTGATAAAATATAATAAATGAATAATGTAATATCCACGCTCTAATTAATATATCACAAAATTAAAGATATATGCACGATTTCCTCAAGTACATGCACAATTAAAAAGAATATATATAGTTTATAGTAACAGTAACTATAAGCTAAGGCTTATCACCAGAAATTATTAAAATATGGACACCATATCTTCTCTGCTTTCAATTCAATTATTCTTTGCCTACTTATTAAACTACCTTATATATTCGTATTATTTTACTTTCAATTTATGATAGCATATAAAAGATTCTTCTTTCCGCAGTTGCACATCTACAACGTTCATTTGAACTTTTTAGCAAGTTAAATTGTTTCTTGTATTAATTATTAAATTAAACATGATAAATTGTTTCAAACTTTTACAAATTGCTTTTATATTGTGTTCTTAGTTTCCTCTTTGTAGTATGCTAGTTGTTTCGCGTACCAGAGATGTAAAAAATTTTACCAACTAAATTGTTAAAGGCTTTTTTTTAGTTCGATGAATATCTTGTGGCATTTTTGTGACAGTGCTGTGCGCAAATTTCTTTTCGAACACCTTCTTGAACGTAATAAATGTGTGAAAGCGAGATGGAAAATAAATTCAAATAGTCCGCTCTTTTTGTTTTTTCCGCATTTTTATTACCTTTGGTCGTACCATTATTGTTAATTATGATTTTTATTTTATTTTCTTAAAGAAAAGAACTGAAGAATAGAAGATGGCACATAGTCAACAGCAATCCAAACAGATTTGGATTTTACCTTTAGGCTGAAGATATAAACAACAATAAGAATTGTATTTCCAGCGTTTTATTTTCTTCTGTTCCATTACATACAAGGTATTATATTAAAGTATCTCATTTAAATGTCCACTATATTTACGTTTGGATCCGCGGAAAGGACATCGATTCATCATTCGAAAAATTATAAAAATGCACAAGGCAAAGATTAACCAGAAAGCATATAATAATAAAAGTGTAAAACGATTTGGTAGCCACAGCACAGTATAGCTCAAGTTGAAGTTTTCTGTGAAATGTATAATATATATGTTAACTTTTTTCTCATTTAAGATGTAGAGTAAAATTTCAAAAAATAGATTGCAGATGGAAGAACCCATCGTCTGCAATCCAACACAATAAAAGAAACAATTTATATTACGTGAAAGAAATATTATAAAATTAGTTTTTGCTTATATATTTAACTTAACGGAAGATTTACACGTACGTACCTATTGCAGCAAAGCCTATTCCTATTTTAGTTTTGCCCATTCGATAAGATGCTGTAGGTACCATCACCTCAACATAAGAGTGTTCTTGGTGTTTCAAAGCTTTCAAATTAAAATGTCTCACATTGCTCTCATAATAATTTATTACTTTTGTTGATGGATGTACAAATATACGTGAATCGTGCCAATGACCAGAAAATATTATATGAGGATCTAGTTCGCTTATAACAGCCCTTAAAAGTGAACCGCCACCAATGAGAATGGGAGCATGAGATAGGCCAATTCGCAATCTTTGACTATTAGTAACTTTATCGGGATTGGTAAAGTCCAGCATCATGCGATTAATTTTAAAAAAACGAAGACTATTATCCTTGTAATCAAACACATCAGCTTGTGTGAAGGCTTCTTCAAAACGATGCAAATTTAAATTAGATATGTATTCACCATTTTCACCGCCAATATCATTGTCACCTGCTATGTGCACCCGCTATAAAAAATGTTCGTTAAAAAATTTTTTTTTTATTTAGGTTCAATTTCTGTCGAATTCTCCGCAGGTTTATATAATGTTGTAGATTTCGACAAGAAGATATTTTTATATAGAATTAGGATTTGGTCTTCTGAGAGCCTTTGCAAAATATATATTTCCAATTGGACATATACACATATAAATACAATATTCATAAACTTACTTGTATACTTTTATCGGTGTCATAAATTTTGTGAAAACGTTTCACATAATTTTGAAATTCCCACGGTGATGCTATATTACCTTCATCAAGTAAATCACCTAAAAAGCAAATAATGTGAGGTTTCGAAAAGGCGACAGCACGTTCAAAGGTCTTCCGCAAATATCTGAAATGAATAGTTTATACTGTACGCTATGTTAGAAAAACGTTAAACATTGCGCACCTATCAGCATCAACACGCGCCAGTGCACCATAGAAACTTTTGTCGTATCTCAAACCTAATAATTGAGGATCCGCTATTAACATAATACGAGTACAATTATCTAAAAGTTTTATATATTTATATTTTGTAATACATGTTTTGAAAAATCTTTACCATATTTACAAGATATTTGTTTCCACGAAGTCTGATTGATGTAATAAATAAGTACCTCATTTACATATACGAGTACTAGTGTAAGAAGAATAAAACCTCGACTTATGAACCTGTAAATTAATATGTAAGCAAAACATCATTCATTCTTTCAAAGACACTCACTTATTATAAAAGCGCAATGATGACATATTTCATATCACTGAACTGCTAACACTCCAGCTTCTTAACGTTAATTATTTGTGTGTTTGAGTAATTACTTTTATATCCAACCCAAGATTGGAGGTTTATATCAATTTGTCAAAATGTTTTTAACACTCGGGAGGCGCCGAAGAGAACAATGTATATATCCAACCATGAACCAACATTGAATACCGAATTGATCTAGCTGTCTCTCTGTGCGCCTGTGTGCGGACATCACCCTCCTGGTCGTAAGACCGAGATATCGATTCTAAACTTTGTCTCTGTAGTGTGTTTGCTATTGGAATTACAAAATTGTGATTTCCACATTACTTGTAAAGTATAAAATATGTTACGTTGAAAATTTGCCATATATTATTTGACATTTAGCTGGGTAGCTGGGTAGCTGGGTAGCTGGGTAGCTGGGTAGCTGGGTAGCTGGGTTACATTCAAAAATTTGGTCAAACCAAATTTAGATTTTTTACTTACTTTTTATAGTCGATAGGCTCCACAACTGCCGCTAATTAGATTAACTTTATTACCTCACGTATGTACATTTGTATATATAGATAGCAGTTAATAGCTAATTTTTATTATCATACCTAGGTATTATATAGTTATTAATTTTTCAATACTTTTTTTTTAACATATCTCTACTTCAAAAAAGATGCATTCTTTAAGATGCAGGTGCAATAGCACTCCTTTAAAGTGCGTGCGTCAGTGTTCAAATGCATTAATACATTAATAAGAACAGTGCATTTTAATTGGATGAATTCCAATTAAATTAGTTCGCAAAATTCCTAGTTCAACTGAACTAATCATTAAGTGAACGATACGAACTGGTTCATAGTGATTCGTTCGCTTATTCAGTTCTCTTTTTCAAATCTCTTGTTCTTTTGATTCAATAATTCTTTTTGCAATAGTTATGTTCTAAAATCCGTAGAACGTGTCTGAACTATAATAAAGGAAACTAAGAAAATCCGGTCATTAAAGCGAACTATAAATACAACTCTAATTCCAATACAATGCGTTAGTTTGTAATTTGTTAAAAACGGCCGAATATTCAATATATGGGTTGCGCTAAATTGCGTTGAACATTGGAATATACAAAATGTTTCTTAATGTTTTATACTTATACAAAATTATCAATATACATAATTATCTAAACGACTTCCAATAATAAATCTATTAAATAAAATAAGAGTATAAAAAAGATCATTTTTGAATGATTTTTATCATCATAATAAAACCCAATATATAAATGTTAATGCTCTCTATCTATACACAACGCATAAAATTGCGTTTGTTTGCTAATGCAAACCCACGAAATCCGAAAAAATTCTCTTAGCGAATTCGATAAATTTCCCAGATCATTTTTTGTGGAGGTGAATTTGTAGCAATCGAATATTTGAATATTTTATACTTGCCACTTTTTTCTAAAGAATACGAGTACACTGCAAAAACAATAAAGTTGTTAACAATGTGCCCAATGAATAGGCTTCAGAGTTCAAAAACACACTTCAGTTGATGTTAAGCAATGGCGGTAAATGGTTGTAATTATGTGGTAATGAGTGAGATTAACGCGAGTTTAATTACCATTGTTTATTATTTTTCTGATGGTTTAGTATGCATTTATTTATAATGTACTGTACTTTGTGTTTTACGGATCCTGTTTTAATAAACAATAATTGATATATACGAATTGAAGTGAAGGCGTACACTTAGTTTTATTTTGTGTATTAAGGTTTAAAAACTTTAGGATATACAATACAACCGCGTATATATGCATAAGTTAGTAAGTTTATGAGCATTTTCTTAAGTGCCGATATAACTCCATTAACATTGAGTTTACATTCAAAATCCTCGACAACAATACATAAAATTCACGGAGATTATATACAACCCTTGTGTAAACATATATATATAGCTATAATAGAATAAGAAATATGATGCATTTGTTGTGTGTATATTTTTCATGTGTTGGCGAACGCAACTCCGCTTCTGTCTGATAGATTAATGAATTTATGTATTTAAGATGAATGCACTGTGGTGCAACAAAATTAGTGTGTATGCATATGCACAATTACGTATACCATTTAAATAAGATCTTATTTGAGGTTAGCAATATATTGTTTCTTAAACAGAAGTTATATTATACCTTAAATTCTCATCTCAATTTTAGGATATTTGTTACAGAGCTTATTAAAATAAGTGAAAACAGTATAGTCGGTTATACCCGACCACACAATGCCCTACACCACTTAGTTCCATAAATGATGCAATAATTAGCTTAATCGTATCAAGTTATTTCGTGAAAAACAACTATATGGGAAAGGGTTCTAAAATGGTCCGATTGAGCACAAATTTGCCACGGTCAATTAAGAAGCCAATTAACTATTAACTGATTTGGCTAAGTTTGGAAACGAAATCTCAATTTTTGCGGGTACATGTGTATTTCACAGACAGACATGGCTAAATCGATTCAGAATGTCGTACTGGTCTTCTCTTCCTCTCATCTCTGATGCTTCTTTATAGTTGTTCAAACGTTTTCTATAAAAGTGGTGGGTATAATTAGTTGTATATCTATATGTATGTAATATGAAAATGTAAATTCCAATTGTCAAATATTCCGTCAAATACAAAATAATTTTAATAACTAGCAATTTAATTAGTACAATAATTAAAAGTAATGCTAAAAATTATATTAACAAATTAGCTGACAAATACGTTAACTCTTAAAATGGATTTAAAGTTTTGGATCTTATACCAAATACTGACCGTAACACGTAAGTATGTTTTAGTCTACTATATTCATACATGCTTATTCAGCTCCCTAAATGTAACTAAAATCCGTTCTCAAATCCTTGGGACAATTTTCACTTTTTTTAGCCCGTGCAATAAATAAATTTTTAATTTTCTTAAAGTAATTGATTTGGCTTGTTTGGTGTTTAAACAGAATCGAACCACTTTTACAACCCCTCCCCATATAACGGTCAATAATGCTTTATATAGTGGACACCTCCAATTTATAATAACAAATTTTTGTGCAAAATCCGATGTATAAGTTGAAACTAATTGCAGTTGATACTAATAAAATATATAAAAGGATAAATTGTATTAGTTTTAGTGGTGTACGTTATTTAAATATCTGAAGGAGTACAGCTCTCATTTGGTATTTTCTGTTATGCTTATTTTAGAGATATTTGCTGCATCTTATTCACGATATAACCTTTTGCTTGAAGAAAATGCCGCCAATGGTTTATGTCACCCAACGCCGGAAGGATCAATGAATTCTTCGGCTTCGAATGGTGAGTTACATAGAAATAAAATGTCTGTTCCAGTTTTTTCTTGCGTCTAAAGTATGTGTTGCTGTTTACAATATGTACATTTATACATATTAATTCCCTTAAACAGAAAGTAAAATCAAGTAAAAATATTGTAGTCGATTCTACCCGATTATTTAGTTTGTAACTCCTAAGCGGCATGTGCTATACATATAGCACTGAAGGGTTACAATATTTAGCGCATTTCATTTTCGAATAATATGATATATATGTATAATATATTTTTCTGCAAATAGTTAACCCAGGACCAAATGTGCAATTACACAAGACTTCATACAATCAAATTATTCTCAAGTGTCATATGGAATGTTCATCAGCCCAACTAGTAAATAATATTCAATGGTTTCATAACAACGAAAAGTTAAAAGTTAATTATAAACACCGTAATATAAGAGTACGAGGAAATCACCTTTTTATAAACAAACCCAAATTTCATAATAATGGCCTTTATCGTTGTTTGGCTTCAAGTCCAGCTGGTGGTCACTTTATGAGTAAAAAGGGTTTTCTATTAATATATGTTGAAAATGAATTACATAATTTACCACTTTGCTCACAAAATTGTTATTCTCCTTTGAAATTGAAAAATGAAGCAGAAAAGAAAAATAATACATTCTTATTCCGTGGGAAACGCGGCGATATTTCTAATAATGTTAACATCGACGTAACACAAGGACCTTTTAAAAATGTAAGTGTCAAGGAAAGCGAGCATTTGGAAATAGAATGTGAAAGCTATGTGCCAGAAGTATGGTCCAAGATGAACTTGCATTGGCGCAAGGATGGCAAAGTGATTGAACTTGATCATACTGCTTTTTCAAATAGTACAGAACGTGTTATAATATCCGTAATTCGTGACGAATCACGACTATTTATTAGTAGACAAAATGGTTCTCTTATTTTTAACAATGTTATAAGTAGCGACGCCGGAAAATACACTTGTGAAATTGCCACTGATGATTTGCAGCCGCTAATATCAACATCGGTTAAATTACAAGTAATAGAAAAGTTGAAGTTTGTGCCACATCCAACTTCAAAAAATTTGGAATTAGGTTCTTTAGGTAAAGTGCATTGTAAAGCTCAAGGGACACCTGCTCCTCAAGTTATATGGGTAAAGGTATGAATACACATTATATATAAAAATACATAGAATAATGCTATAATATGATTTGACTTTTTTAGGATTCTAAGGAACCCTTTCCAGATTCAATTGAAGATGTTAACGGTACTTTAATTTTTAAAAATGTTTCTTTTGAAAATCGCGGTAACTTTACATGTATTGCTACCAATGATCAAGGTGAAATCAATGCAACCGTAAATATTAATGTAGTGGTTGCACCCCGTTTCGTAATTCTTCCTGAAGATGCTTTGGAATTCCTAGAATCAGAAACAGCTATTATACATTGCCATCCAGTGGGCGATCCAAAACCTACCATACAATGGGATAAGGATTTAGAATATTTTAAGAACAATAACAATACTGATCCAGATCATCGTATTCAATTACTTGAAAATGGAACGCTTATAATACAAAATATTCAACATAAAGATGAAGGTATATACGGTTGCACCATAGGCAATAGTGCGGGTCTAAAACGAAAAGAAGTTAGAATAATTGTTAAAGGTATATATACTTCATAGTTTGAAAAGATTCATTCACAGTTGGAATGAAGCAATGAAATTTTAATGTTTTTAAACTTAAAAAGATTAAGTCCATTTCATTTGGCTTTATTGGTTCTGACTCCAAGGAGTGCAATTCATTGACTCCTGTAAATTAAATGCCGAGTCATTTGATTATATAAAAGAACACAAGGCACATAGCATAAAATATTTCGGCACTCGATTTAGATGAATCAATGAATTACAAATTTTCGAAACAAGAATTACTGATTCAAATTGTCATATACATACAATTAATTGATTTTTTCGATTTAGTCACCGATGGAGACAACATGTCAGATGGCTTGATTACGCGAGCAGTATTAATTACCATGTCTGTAGCATTGGCATATATTATTTTGGTTATTGGTCTTATGATATGGTGCCGCTATAAAAGACAAGCACGAAAAGCACGTTTTAATGAGACTGTCGTTGAAAATGATGGTGGTGGTAATAGGAAAATAAACACTGATGAACATGAACCTTGTTTAACCGACGTCAATTTATTACATATCAGCACTAAAAGAGGCAAATATAATGGTGATTGCAATATACGCAGTAGCGTTATTGAGACGCAAAAATCCGATGACACAGCTTGCAGTAATCAATCGAAAATGTCTAAAAAATGCGACATTTATGAACACTATAGTTTGCCACGTTCGATTATTAGTGAATTAATATTAATTGGTAGTGGTGACTTTGGTAACGTCTTTGTAGGAAAGATAAAATCATCACTGCTGAAAGAATTTGCCGATAAGGAAAACACCGAAACGGATAAACAAAGCAACATTAATAATGATAATGTGAATTCTTGTAAAGTCACCAGTACTTTAGGAGAGATAAAGACACGATCAAAAACTTCAATGGATGATATCGATGACATAAGAGAGGAGCACAGGTGTAACATTATTGCTAGCAAAAATGTTGAAGAGGAACAACTTGTCATGGTTAAGGCTCTTAATAGAGTTAAAGATGATTTTATTTGCTTAGAATTTAAACGCCAAATTGACATGTTCCGTATTGTCACACACAAGAGTGTAGTGAAATTTTTTGGATTATGCCGAGACAAAGATCCACATTATATGATTTTAGAATATTCAAATTGGGTAAATTTACTACTTGTTTTACACTGCCATCAATTTTGAAAATATTGCATGCAGACATTTTATAGGTTTTACATAAGTTTTCCAGTTCTGAACTGTGAACAGTTTCGAACTAATTTAATTTATTGATCAAAATATGTTGTTTCTTTATTTTATATTAATGAATCATTTATAAAGTTTTCCAAATTTTCATGCAATTCACTTGCGTTAAAATTCGATTTCGATATATAAAGAACAAGTAAAGGAATTAAATTCGGCTTAGGCCAATTTTTAATAATATATTCACGAATAGATAGAAAGTATACGTGTAAATATTTAGAAATCGGATTCTGCGTCATTTAGAGCTTTTTGAGATGTTATCAATGTTTCCTTTCTTAGAAAATGTTACTGCAATTCCATTTGAATACACTATATATTAGCATTAGGAATAAAATAAAGTAATTCAATGAATTTTTTCCTTTTTAAATGCTTTAGGGAGATCTCAAAGAATTTCTTTTAGCCACGGCTGGGAAAATCAACACAACAACAAATGCGTCGCCTTCTCCTCCACCACTTAAAACTGGACAAGTGCTCGCGGCTGCATATCAAATTGCAAGAGGAATGGATGCAATATACCGTGCCCGTTTCGTGCACAAGTGCGTATGAAGTTTATAACTTGATTATTAGAAAATAATATATGAAGCGTTCACTATTCGCAGGGATTTGGCAACGCGTAATTGCATTATATCTAGTGACTTTATTGTTAAAGTGTCGTATCCGGCAGTGTGCGTGGATAAATACAGTAAAGAATACTACAAATATCGCAATTTAATGCTGCCTATTAGATGGCTGCCTACTGAATGCATTTTGGAAGACGATTATACAATTAAAAGTGATGTATATAGTTTCGGTATAGTAGTTTGGGAACTTTTTACTCAAGCTACCAAATTACCTTTGGGAGACTTCAGTAATGATGAAGTGATTAAAAACCATCAAGTGGGTAAAGTAGAACTCCAATGTGCAGAATCTACTCCAGAATGTTTAAGGAATATTTTGGTAATGAAACTATTTTAATCACAATTGCAAAATTTCAATTACATTAAAAAAACATATGTTTTGCAGTATTCTTGCTGGAATACGAATCCAAAGGAGCGACCGTCTTTCAATCAGTTGTGTTCCGCTTTAAGTAATGCAATGCAGAGTCTAAGTGAATAATTTACATAAAATTCAACACACGTATACATTTTAAAATTATATTTGATCAAAAGCCAAATATTTTTATAGTGGATATAATGTATATATACAAATAATATAGAAATCCATATTATGTATGTAGGTTTCGTAGATGTACTAATATAATTTTATTCGGAAATTAGAAAATCTAGCAACATACCTTATATAAGGCACTCTGGTAAAGGGTTTTTGTGTTTTTGCGAATGTTCGTAAGTCCTAAATGAGAAAACTTTAATGTACTCAAATGTACGACTTTCACTTTATTTTTAAATTAGGATTTCCTATTTCTTTTTCTTCTTGTGATTGACTGGAATGTGACAGTTTAAATTCCTTTTGCTACCAACTGCATTTACATT
This sequence comes from Ornithomya chloropus, assembly GCA_963971445.1. NCBI lineage: Eukaryota > Metazoa > Arthropoda > Insecta > Diptera > Hippoboscidae > Ornithomya > Ornithomya chloropus. Next base: position 24,218,537 of record OZ020530.1, on the reverse strand, counting down.
GTCTAATGTATTACTTCGTTCATTCTGGGTAATGTCTTGAGCCTTTTCACTAAAAAGAGAAATGAAAACAATTTCAAATTAAATCGTAATTATTATATCACTTTTTCATAATCCAAAAGAAATAAAATTATTTTATTTATAAATTGGTCACATTCAGCTACTTTAGAGTTCATAACATTTATGAAAACATAAAAATCCCATATACCCATCATTATATGTATTTGAAGTTAAATTACTTCCTCATAATATTTGCAAAGCCAAATAGGAGGCAAGGAGCCGCCACAACATATATATATATATTGTGGCGTTGATTCTGAATTGGCATCGAATACTGAGTTCATTTAACTATGTCTGTCTGTCCGTCTTTTTGCGTGTCTGTGCTAATCAATCTCCTGGTGGCAAAAATAGAAATATCTGCCTAGATAGGAAAGAAAGACAGGAAAATATAAGCAGAAATTTTAACCTGACTAGCGTAATTTTAAATTGGAGTCCCATAATTGTGATTGAAAAACTAGCCTCAGTCAAGTATAGCCTTATTTACTTGTTTTATTTATTTGTTGTTATTGCACGTTACCCCATCGGTCGAATTCTGAACGAGACTTTTTGTAAACTTTGAGCGTCTATTATCGGACCCCACACTTTTTTAACACATTGATGAAACAGTACATGCAAATGTTTTCTAAGTTTAAATTTTCTCGCTTTATTATTGCGGACATGTAATTTTTGTTAATTGTTGGCGTGAATTTTATTCGATTTGGCTATTTTAATTGGAAACTATTTCTAGAGTATAAAAAAGGTTGTATAAAATTTCAGCTCTATATTCCATGTTTTACCAAAGCGACATGTTTTTGTTATGCTTACCGTATACTTGGCAAATTTTTAAAAATTTCCTCATATTCCTTATCTTCTGTAATTTGATTTTTCTCATGTGCTGCTTTATATTTCTTTGAATCGTTCAATTCATCTGAGTTAATAACATTTGTTGCTTCATCTGATTCACTTATGAGAAGACGTGTTGGCATAGATTTAACGTAACATTGATACATAAGCTCCGTCGTGTCAATGTGGTGAACGCGAATATATCTATCCAAGCAAGCAGAAAATAAGAACTTCCCTGAAGCGTCAAGTTGAATATCGCTAATTCCTCCTGTGAAACCCTTGTATTTATGTATAAAAGTCTTCATGTGACGAATATCAAAGAGCTGCGTTAGGAAAAGTAGGTATCGTATAGGTTCATATATATAATAAATCTAATTATTTGTATAACCAATACCTCTATTATACCCATAGTCGTTCCTACACAAAAGATGTTCCTTCTACTGGCCAACGTTGAAAAACTTAATTTATCTTCAGCGTTGTAGCAGTGCACAGGCCTACGTTGAGCACGTACATCGTACACACGTACGTAGCCATAGCGTGAACAGGTTACCAAATTATATGGAGAGTTCAAAAATCCAACATCACTATCCCATATTGGAACTTCTAATTGTAAATTATCATTTGGTAAATTCTTAGATGAGAATAATATATTTCCATTCGTAGACATATCAAACACTTTTAGGTTATTTTGCCGACCCTTGCCACCCGTAGCAACAAATGTAGAAAGTTCGGGGCATTGACGCATATGATTTATATTATCACCGGATTTCCCAAAGTTTTTTACACGTTTTTCGCTTGTCCCTTCATTATACGATATACATTGAATTTGTCCGTTTTCAATACCAGCAATAATGTGATTATTATGATACCCAATACCCACAATTGGGGCACCATCACATATAACAGAACGTTTAACTTCTTCAGAATTCAATGAATGCACTTGTATTAGTGGCTTCGCTCGTCCAATTAAAATATTTGCCATATTTGAATCATAACTTAGTGCCGTTACTCGTGAATCCTTATCTAGCTCACCTAATTTGTGCAGGTTACGGTGAGCAAATGGATTATCTTCACCGACTGGGAGTAATTCTATAAATTATATAAATTTTACGATTACTTAACCACGATACATGCGTGTACACGAGTCTTACTTTTAAAGGACCCTGCACGTGTTCCAAAATATATTACATGATTGTTCGAATAGGCAGATTTCTTTATATTACTTGTTGTCCATTTCATTTTAAAAGGAATTTAAACTTGTTACCGAACGTTTTTGGGTAAAACCTTTTAATTAACCGATAAAGAATTTATTTAATAGGTAAGAGATTACAATTTCCCGATTAATTTTTTTTTACTTTGAATCGAGTGAAAATTATTTTTTATTTGTGTCAATTGTTATCGATACCTAAGGTTTGACTACATAATTGTTTTAAAAAGTGACAAATCCAAGAAGAAATAAATTGTAAATTATTTTTTATTTATCTTTGTGATAAAAAACTGTAAGAATGCATTTAAGGATACTGTGTAGATATGCAAGCAAATGGCAAAGGTAAGTCTGTGCGTAATATTATTAACTTCACCTGATATTACGTTGAATATCAAACGCGCAGAACATCAAGAAATTTTGCAACGAAAATTTCAGTGCCGAGTATAGATGAAGTAGGTAGCGGTACCGGTATAGGCAACATAACTGGTGGTTTGCGTGATAACGCCAACGGATTGTACTGTGTTAATAAACCAAGCGAGGATGTAGTAACTAAGATGCCACCACTAACCCATTCCTTACCCAATCTACCAGATGTAGAATATGCGAAACCTTTAATAGAAAGTAATTCAACACAAGTTACAAGAATGTCTAATGGATTACGAGTAGCATCGGAACCACGATTCGGTCAATTCTGTACAGTCGGTTTAGTGATAGATTCGGGGCCGCGCTATGAAGTTGCTTATCCGAGTGGTGTGTCGCACTTTTTAGAAAAGTTAGCTTTTAACGTAAGTTTAAATATTATATAATTATATGAAAATAAATTTTATATCTGAAAAATTTATGCCTTATAGTCCACTTCGAAATTTCCAAATAAAGATGCGATTTTAAAAGAATTGGAGAAAAATGGTGGCATATGTGACTGTCAAAGTTCACGAGATACTCTCATCTATGCGGCTAGTATTGATAGTCGTGCTATTGAATCGGTAACTCGTTTACTGGCCGATGTAACTTTACGCCCCACGCTTCAGGACGAGGAAATATTTTTAGCGCGCCGTGCAATACAATTCGAATTAGAAACATTGGGCATGCGCCCTGAGCAGGAACCTATTTTGATGGATATGATACATGGGGCTGCTTATGCAGATAACACCTTAGGACTCCCAAAACTCTGTCCCACAAAAAACCTTGATTCAATAAATCGTGATATTCTTTTTAATTATTTAAAATATCATCACACACCTAGCCGTATGGTTGTTGCTGGAGTTGGTGTAAGTGAATTAAAATAATTGATTAATTACAGCATCAACATTGAATGTTATTCAGGTTGATCATGATGAACTTGTTGACTATGTTAATAAATTCTTTGTACAAGAAAAAGCTATATGGGAAAATGATCAAATTCAGGGTATTGGCGCTAACGATGTTGATCAGTCCATTGCCCAATATACTGGCGGTTTACGTAAAGAAGAATGTGAAATTCCTATTTACGCTGCAGCTGGTTTGCCTGAATTGGCCCATATAGTTATAGGTGTAGAAGGCTGCTCCCATCAAGATCCTGATTTCGTAGCTCTGTGCGTCCTCAACATTATGATGGGGGGAGGTGGATCCTTTTCAGCTGGTGGCCCAGGTAAAGGCATGTATTCCAGATTATATACCAACGTTTTGAATAGGCATCACTGGATGTATAGTGCCACTGCCTACAATCATGCCTATATCGATACGGGATTATTTTGTATACATGCTAGTGCTCCTCCGAGCAATATCAAACACATGGTTGAGGTAATAACACAAGAATTGGTGAATATGGCTTCTCATCCAGGCCGTGAAGAGTTAAGTCGTTCAAAAATTCAACTGCAGTCCATGCTTCTAATGAATTTAGAATCGAGGCCAGTCGTGTTTGAGGATGTTGGTAGACAAGTATTGGCAACAGGTCTCCGCAAGCGTCCCGAACATTTTATACACGAAATTGGTAAGATTGGTAAAATAAATATCATATCTGTGAGCTAATAATCAATTATATTTAGATAAAATAACAGCAATTGATATTCAACGAGTAGCTAAACGAATTCTCGCTAATCCTGTTTCACTGGCCGCACGGGGTGACATTGGAAGTTTGCCTGATATTAAAGACGTACAAAATGCTCTAAACCATGAAGGCCGATTCTTTAACCGTACTCTGTCTTTATTTAAATAACAGTTCCGAAGAGTCCATATATCTACAAAGAATGCTTAAGTAGCATATTCTTCACATTCGGATTTATCAAAAAAAAAAAAAAATATTTTCTATTAATTCGTCGATTTTTCTAATATTTAAAATTTTGGGTACAACTTATTTGAACGTACTGAATGTTTTACTGATTGAAAAAAATTATACCGTTGAAAATAAAAATATGCTTTATTAATAAGTTTTACATGATGAACTTTTCAAACATTAAAATTGGTCGAAATGTGGGGTACGCTTATACACTTTTTCACAACATTAATCGTCGGGAGTGGACAATGCAATATGTTTGTATACTAAGTGTTGTGTTTGCAACAATATAGATTTATTTATTTAAGTAATTAGTTAACAAAGGATATGATATAAGTGCTAATATTATAATGATGTGCACACAGCAAGACGAACCAGACAACTGAATAATGTCAGAGAAAAACTCCACGTCTTATATAGGCAAATGAAGACGAACATTATCCTGAAGAATTAGATAATTTTATCATATAACTAATTCTGGGAATTTCCATGATAAGCAAAAATTAAAAAAGGGAATTTCCCGCACAAACAATTCAAAAGGGATTGCTTGTGCTTGTATGTTATTGGTTATCGCTTATCACAAAATATAAGCTACGTGTTTGTGTTATGTGTGCATAACATCTCCCTCTTTGAGTTACTAGGGTGAACGGGAAATGGTGTCAACTGGTTGCCTTCTTGCTGTGATTCTTTTGGTTGATCCAATAGCTGTGATGGAGTATGGAGAGCCTGGTCTGTAGTCGGTTTCGGTATTTCGAATTCCTTTAATAGTATATCTAAAGGTAATTCAAATTCGTTGTTTGTTTGGTTTTCTTCAGCTTGTGTTTTTGGCCGCAATTGATCCGTATGTGCTCGGATCAACTTTGTTCTGTTACCTAAATCGATTAGAACGTTGTAGACTACGTTACCCTTTCGTTCGATTATTTTACCAGGAACCCAAAAAGTTTTATTTAATTTAAATTCTCTAGCGTACACGCTGTCACCATTTTTGTATATTACTGATTTGGTACCATGCTTTTTATTATACTGCTGCTCCATTTTTCGATTTCGATTAACTGTTTCCTGTTTGTTTTTAAATAATAAGTCGAGCCGTGTTCTAAATTTCCTTCCGATGAAAGCTTCGGCAGGAGTGGTACCATTAGGTGTATTTGGATTTGGTGTTGACCTATAGATTTCCAAGAATGTCTGCAGGATCTCGTGCGAGGTTCCTCCTTCCCTTTCTAGTTTTTTTAAAGATCTTTTCAATGTGTCAACAAATCTTTCTGCTTGTCCGTTTGAACTGGGGTGAAAACGAACTGTTTTGGTATGTAAAATACCTCGTTGTTGACACCAATCTTGGAAATGTTGTGCGCAGAATTGCGTGCCGTTGTCCGAAACAATTTGTTCGGGATTACCGAAATATGCGCAGAATTCTGTTAATATTTTAATTGTCGAGAATGTAGTCATTGATGTCGTTTCGTAGATAGCAGGATACTTAGAGAATGCATCTATAGCGACCAGATAATACTTCCCTTTTACTGGACCTGCATAGTCTATGTGAACTCGTTGTAAAGGGCGTGTGGTTATTGGCCAAGAGCATAAATCAGTTTTTACTGGGTTTTTTGCTGCACTTTGACAACTGCTGCAGGCTTTTATGTAATCTTCAATGTCCTTGTCTATTTTTGGCCAATACACGTAGCTGCGAGCAACAGCCTTAGTTCTTTCAATGGCTATGTGACCACGATGTAATTCTTTCAGAATTCTGCGTCTGAGATATTGTGGTATCACAAGGCGAGTGTTTAGTAGTATACAATTTCCTGTATGGGAAAGTTCATCTTTCCTATGGAAATATGGTAGGATGCCTTCCTGAATGCTATTTTTTTTTATAGGCCAACCGTTTTTGATGTATTTCAGTACCTTTTGTAGATTAGGATCTTTCGCAGTTGCTTTAGATAGCATGTTGTGTGTTACTGGCAATTTGTTTATGCATTTGTCAAAGTCATCTTTTAGTTCGTTTTCGAATGTAATTGAAGCAATTATAAATTCTTCCTCTGGTTTGGTGTGCGAGTGTATTAGCCTGGATAATACGTCTGCGTGGCCAAAATTTTCGGTGTTTATGAATTTTATTTCGAATTCGTAATTCAAGAGTATTAAAGCCCAAAGCTGCAATCGATTGGCTGTGTAGACGGGAATACCTTTTTTTGATCCGAAAATCGTCAGTAATGGTTTATGATCCGTATGAAGTGTAAATTTCCTTCCGAGGATCATTTTGTGAAAACGTTGTACAGCGAATATTAAAGCCAGACCTTCTTTCTCTATTTGGCTGCAATTTTTTTCTTGTGGTGTAAGTGCTCTTGATATGTGCTGGATGGCCTTGACGTTATCGTTTGGAAAAGTATGGTAGATAACTGCCCCAATACCATGATTTGATGCGTCTGCTGCGATGTGAATTGGTAGAGCTGGATTGTAGTGCGTTAGAAGTAACTCCGAAGATAAAATTTGTTTAAAGTTGTCAAACGTTGTTTGGCACTGCTCAGACCATGTGAATTTATTCGATTGCTTTAGAAGATCATCTAAAGGTTTGCGTAATTGTCGCATCTTGGGCACATATTTTCCGTAGTAGTTGATGGAACCTAGGAGAGATCTAACTTCGCTTACGTTGGTTGGCACTTTTAGGTTTTTGATGGCCTCAATTTTTGTTGGATCAGGCCGGATACCATTAGCGTCTAAAATTTGCCCGAGATACGCGATTTCCTTTTTATAGAATTTGCACTTTTCAAACTTTAGGCGGAAACCATATTCTTGGAGACGTTTTAGAAGTTTTTCTAAATTTTCATTGTGTTCTTCCACAGAATTACTTGCGAGGAGGATGTCGTCTATGTATGCTCGTGCTCCTAAGATACCTGTGCATACTTGGTCCATTATACTTTGGAATGCTCCGGGGGCTGATTTTATACCTGGAGTAAGTCGGTTATAACGAAATAGACCCTTGTGTGTATTTACCGTGAGCAATTTTTTGCTATCTTCTTCTATTTCGACCTGTAGGTAGGCATCTGATAGACCTAGGTGTGAAAACACAGTGCAGTTGCAGCATTCCGCGAATATATCTTCAGGTGTAGGTAGTGGGTATTGGTTTGATTCAATTGTCTTGTTTAATCCGGTGGAGTAATCGCCGCAAATTCTGATTTTTCCATTACGTCTGCTGACGACAATGGGTGCTGCCCATCTTGAATAATCAACTGGTGTTATGATACCTAGTGACTGTAAACGGTTTAGTTCTATTTCCACGTCTTCTCTGACAGCGTACGGAACAGGTCGCTTGGGTATGAAAACTTCTTTCGAGTTTGGTAAAAGTTTAATGTTGACTTTTGTTTTTGTGCAACAGCCTATTGTATTGTTGTCGAATACAATCGGGAAGCGTTCTTTTATTTCATCTATGTTTTTCATAGAAATTTGCCGGCACCATGCATTGATAGGTTTGTTCCATAGTTGAAACGCTTCGATCCAATCAATTCCCATTACATTTAGACTTTTTATGTTTGTAATGTAACACTTTAGTGTTTTGCATATGTTATTTAGAACGACTTTTGCTTCGAATTTCGCGAGTAGTTTTACTTCGTTTGTATTGACATCGTTTGCGCTCTCTTCCGTTGCGTAAGCTACGGGCTTGCCAATTTGTTTCCAGGTCTGCCCAGAAATTATGGTTATATCGGAAGCCGTGTCTATTTGGAGCTTTACCGGGTGATGATTGATTTTAAGTACGACGTGTTTCCTTAAATTTTTAAACCTAATTTGTTTGGTGCTGTAGACCGCATTGGCGTGATATGGTTGACGTTTTTTCTTGTCTGTGTGTTTTTTATTTCTGTTACCACGTTGTGCGCTAGCGCAATAGTTGTCCTTGTGCCCGATCTGGTGACATTTTTTACATTTGTGTTGTGTGAATGTACAAAACCTCACGTAGTGAAACTCTCCACATAACCAACAAGGGGTTTTGGGTGTTTTGTGTGAGTTTTGTTTTGTCGTCTTTTCTATAGCGAGGACAGCTCTCTGTTGTTTTTGTTCTAGTAATTTTACGTCGCTTTTTAAATTCAGTATTTTCTCTGTTTCATCGACGAGCGTGTTTAAGGTGACTTCCTTCTTTTCTTCGTTGAGGATGTTTAGTAACCTCAAGCGTATTTCTGCATCATTTGTAGAGTGAAGACCCAAGACAAAGATGAGACATTTGAATTGGTCTATTTGTAGCGTGTTTAGCTTAAATAATTCGCATTGTAAATTCACTTTACTTGCGTACTCTTTGAAATCTTCCCCATCGTGTTTACGTAATTGTAGGCATTTGTACCTTTGTCTCAATGTTGTTTCTGTTTTACCAAATAATTTCTTTAATGTTTCTAATGTGTCCGTAAACGACATTTCAGACGGTATTTTTGGTAGAACATAATTTTTAAACCGCTCGTGTACTGAATTTGACATCTTCCGCCATAGAAGTGAGACTTTGTCAGGATCATCTAGTGATGCCGCCTCCCGTTCAAACACATGTACGTATCTGGTGTACCATGATTCAAAAACTAGACTGCTTTCAGGTTCATATACAAAATCTTGCATAGAATGTGCCAGTGTTTCCATAAGACCAGCATTAGATGACCTGGGCTCTTGTTTAGTGTCCTTTGTGTTCCTATCTGATATTAACTGTGCCAGTTTTTGCAGTATATCGGTGAGTTTCTCGTCGGCCATTGTATTTTATTAACCTTAACCCTCGTCGCCACAAATTGTTGTGTTTGCAACAATATCGATTTATTTATTTAAGTAATTAGTTAACAAAGGATATGATATAAGTGCTAATATTATAATGATGTGCACACAGCAAGACGAACCAGACAACTGAATAATGTCAGAGAAAAACTCCACGTCTTATATAGGCAAATGAAGACGAACATTATCCTGAAGAATTAGATAATTTTATCATATAACTAATTCTGGGAATTTCCATGATAAGCAAAAATTAAAAAAGGGAATTTCCCGCACAAACAATTCAAAAGGGATTGCTTGTGCTTGTATGTTATTGGTTATCGCTTATCACAAAATATAAGCTACGTGTTTGTGTTATGTGTGCATAACACTAAGTTTGCAACAGCAAGACCTTAAAAAGTATATATTTTTAATCAGCATCAAAATCTGAATTGACGTAGACTTTCCGTCCGTTCGTATGTCTGCTGTTGTTCGCATCTATGAAGCACAAAATTGGAACTACGAAGTTGAAATTTAGTACATTTATTTATAATTAGCATTTCAATCGATATAAAAAATGGGCATAGTCGGATAAAACACACGCCCACAATTTCTTCAATAAGTTGATACGTATTTAAGATTTGCTCTTAACCAAATTATTTTTTTTACTTGTTATGTATAATCTATTTAATAAAAATGAAAGACGTGGTAATTTATGTTGAAAGTATGTACTGAGTTAACGCAAAAACCACCGAGTAGTTTGAAAATAAATAGTAAATTATCTTGGCTTAAAATCATTCGTAAAGTGAAAAAAAGTAGGCGAAGACCCCAATGAAGTCAACATTCCGACCGAGCAACATGCAGACCGAACGCAAGGAAGTCAACATTGCTTTCTTAAATTGCTTAATTGCACAATTCTCCGGGTTCAAGATCAGATGAAGATGAAATATCTTCGACAAGATCTTTTATATCATTAAAAGACCAACTCAATTTTGGTTCTCCTTCCTGCCTTTTAAGGCAACTCTTTAGCAAAGTACTTGAATATTGTGAAGTTGAATCAAAATCTGTTTCATCGCTGCTTACATTCTCACAAACATTTAGTTGCTGTTGTTGTTGTTTATTGTCGAAAGAACTATCAGTTTGTAAATATTGTTGTTGTTCTTTGGTGGAAGAGTATTTCCGTTTATACGATATGTGGTGACGGGAACTCGACGAAACATCGCACAGTTCATAATTTACGCAATCTAAAAATGACATAACCATTTTCCATCTTTATACATTAATAATAAGTTGATATCAATACCTTTTCGATTGGTACTGTCGTTTTCATTTTCATCTTCTGGCAGCTCGTCACTCGAAATGTCTTCTCGAAGTCGATATTGTTTTGGCAAATGAGACTCATCTTCCATAGGTTGTGTAATTATAGACTTTGTATATTCTTTTGGATAACTTTCTGCTTCAAGTTTTAATTCACTGCCTGTTTGTCTTTTGATACTTTTAGCAATGATCCGTTTTTGATGGTCCAATTGTGGAAATAAATCTCTAGAATTTTCTAAAGCTTGTTTGGCTGCATTCATTTCGGCTTGTTGTATTGATGATCCAGTAGCAGTAGCTAAGCGTTACAGCGAAAATATACGGCCACAGTGTTGTGAGGACGCATGGCCCTCACAAAGCGAATAAATTGGCCGCCACTGGTTCGACCAATACAAAGCACTTCATTATGTTCTTTTTTTTTCTGCTTTGTTATAATAAATTTAGTTTTCTTTGTTACGAAACCCTTTAGTTAACTGTTAAACCTTGTTTTTGTTTCTTTGAAATGTTCTCTGTTAAAAATGCGTGGATTGCGGAACCGACATTCCAAACGGTGTCGGTATTACGCAGTAGAAATGTCTAGTGATTTTAATAAGTTTAAGTAGCATTTAACGAAGGAATGGCTATATAAGCAATCGTAGAGTTAAGAGAGGTACACTGTCTGTTAAGCTGTGACAAGATCAACAACAAGTATACGAAACAGGTACAAGTATAGTTGGACAAAGGAACAAACTCTACACCCTGGTCAATGGAGGATCAACTGGCCGCGTTCATGAGCAGCCGGCGGATACTCTCATTGACCAGTTAACAGAAGCAAGGACAACAAGTAGCCGCGTTCACGAGCAGCTAATTGGAAACCTTGCTTTGACAGTGACAATACGCTTAACATATGAATGACCGTCTGGCCGGTATAAGTATGCGAAACGGGTACAAGTATAGTTGAACAACGGGACAAGTAACTGTACACACTGGTCAATGGAGGATCTACTGGCCGCGTTCCTGAGCAGCTGGCGGATACCCTCATTGACCCGTTAACAGAAGCAAGGACAACACGTAGCCGCGTTCACGAGCAGCTGGTTGGAATCCTTGTTTTTGACAGTAAACACCTGGTTCACCTCGTTACGGAATGTAACACTGAAAACTATACATACATGGTATAGGGAAGACACACAAGACAAGTAACACAGTGCGCCGAGTCCGACAAAGAAACCGCGAGAGGAAATATAACGTGGAAACTACTAGTGACAACACAGGTACGTGACAATGAAAGTAGTTAAGAAGAACGTGTATACTATAGAATCTTGGTTGTTTGCAGGTCACCGTGTTAGCCTTTTTTTTTTAGTTTGCCTAAATTGTACATAACAAGAAAAACAACGTCTCTATTGTATTCTAAAGTGTGAAAGTGTCATGCTATAAATATAGAGTGAATAAATTTTATTTAACACCACACCCGAGTCCTTTATTCAAACAAATTTTCTTGAAAAGGAGTCCCTGGGGAAAACCGACCTGCTCCGTCGGCTTGGACCGGACTAACCGGAGGAAATAACCGTTTCAAGTGGCTCCCGATCAGGGACTCGGGTAAGAGCAACAGCTGAAACACAATCATCACTACACAAGCAACGCAGAACTCGGAAAAGAAAAGAAGGCTAACATGATACGCACAGACTGGGTGTACTATGCACACAAGGACGAGCTAGAGAATATATGCAACGAATTTAATATACAACCGTTAAGCACACTCGACGAAATTCGCAAACAGCTAGTAACATTCATGAACGACCCAGAACTTCCCGATGCGATTCAACAACAGCTTACGAAATTACAAGAAAAATTCTCCCCAGCCTCAACACAAAGTCTTAATGTACCAAATACTTCACGTCCGCCTAGCCCTCGCACACCATAGTGATAAGGACAAACAAAAAGTTAAGATGACGTGAGCAATGGTAATAGACAATGAAAGAGATCCATTGGCATTTTTGGAGAGGTTGGAAGAAGTAGCCAATATCTACGAACTACCAACCGAATTAATGCCAAAGGTGATGCCGGAGCTGCTCACAGGAAAAGCCCTGGTGTGGTTTAGAAACAACAGGAAACCATGGTCCTCATTATGTGAGTTTAAAGAAGACTTCTTGAAATTCTTCATGCACCCACATTTCCAAGAACGCCTAGAAGAATGGGTGAGACAAACGTATCAATGGCCTGCCCAGACCTTTAAAGCATACGCATTGGTAATGCAAGATTTGATGAAACACCTGGATTACTCAAAAACACGGAAAATGGAGATCATTTACCGCAATAGCCGTCGTGAGTACCAATTATTCAATAATACACCACCATATATTTACGAGTCTAGACGAACTAATCCAACGGGCATGTGAATATGAAGATATACCCTCTGAACCAAAACCAAGAAATGAACGCAATAACCTGGAAACAAACGTAATTCGGCAGGTGGAATCGGGTGACAAAGTGGCGAATCCCAGTCAGGTCTGTCGCCGATGTGCCCAACCCGGCCATTTCGCACGTCGTTGTAAAAATGCACAAGTTTTATTTTGCTGAATTTGCGGTCGACGAAATGTGCGAACACGAGATTGCTGTAATAAGACGCCGGGAAACGAGCAACCGACCGGCCATTAACGGGGAATGGTCGCCCGGTACAATCTAACCCGAAATATATGCAATGCATCGATGGTCATCTCACGGCAGCAGTAACGATTGGTGGACTGCCGTTAACAGCAACACTAGATACCGGTGCCACTAGAACCTTTATTCGTCAAAGTTATGTCGATAGTATACCATTTATACAAGAGATGAAAGAAGTGCCCACAAGGATTGAATTAGCTGATGGGTCAACATTAAACGCAAACGGTGAGATCCTAGTTACTGTGGCACTAGGAAGCAAGTTATGTCACATCGAAGTACTAGTGTTGGAAAATACAATGGACCCACTCATCTTGGGTATGGATTTTCTAGCAGGAGTTGGTGCGAAATTCCTTTGTGGTGGACAAAGCATTTCTATTACGCGATTCTGAACACGAAATTACGTCATTCCTAAAACGTGAGATAGCCGCTTTTGAGCAAATCAGTGGAACCTCGAACATAACTCAACACTACATACGTATGAAAGATGATGTACCGATAAAATTGAGATACCAACGGCGAAACCCAGCCATGCAGGAAATATTAAACAAAGAGGTCGATACATTACTAGAATCGGGCCTGATTGAACCGTCAAGAAGCCCTTAAAGCGCCCCAGTAGTATTAGAACCCAAAAAGGACGGCAAGTAGCGCCTTTGTGTAGATTACCGGGCATTAAATGCGCGATCCATACCTGATGCATATCCTCTACCAAGAATCGAGCAAATACTGGACAAGGCAAAGTGTATCAACACCATTGATTTGAAAAGTGGATACTGGCAGATACCTCTTCACTCTAGTAGTATAAAATTCACAGCCTTTACAGTACCTAGCCGTGGACTCTTTCAATGGAAGATAATGCCATTTGGCCTTCATTCGGCACCAACCACGTTTCAAAGAGCGTTGGACCAGGTCATTAGCCCGGAGATGGAACAATTTGAATTTGTATATTTAGACGACATTATAGTGGTAAGCCGAACAACGGAACAGCATATACGCCACTTACAACAAGTATTTCACAAATTACGCCAGGCGAGATTAAAAACTAACCCGGACAAATGCAAGTTCTTCAAAAAGGAATTGAAATACTTAGGACACATGGTTACCGAGAATGGCATCGCCACCGACCCTGACAAGTAGCGTCCATACGCCAACTAAAACCACCACGAAACATTAAGGAGCTGCCGCGTTGCCTAAGAAATGCGTCATGGTACCGTCGATTTATACCAGAATATGCAGACGTGGTGCACCCCTTAACTACATTGCTGAAAAAAAAGAAACGATGGGTCTGGGGCCAGGCACAACAGAATGCGTTCGATGAACTAAAGTGTCGACTTACCGAGGCACCTGTACTAGCATGCCCAGATTTCACTTAACAATTCGTGTTAGAAACAGATGCTAGGAATGTCGGCATTGGGGCCGTACTAACTCAAGCGCAAGAAGGCCAAGAAAGAGTCATTGCGTATGCTAGTCGTCACCTACATAGAGCGTTCATCGTACTTTAAGAAAATAAATAATTCTTTGTGATACTAAAGATAAATAACATCTATAATATCATAAATTAAACTGTTGGTGGAAATGCTCGGATGGCAAACGTAGAAAAATACATCAACCTATGAGAGATGCTATAGAGAGTATTAAAGCTCTTTATGAGCTAGCAGCAATCGATCTGCATGATGAGAATGCTAAACAAGTTATCAGGAGCAATAAGCATTCACAGACCTCACCTTGGCTGAAACAAAAGAAGGAATGTAAGAGAAAAGGTGATATTGAAACCAATATAACAGCCACTGCTAAACGTAGACAACAAACCATTAGCCATGTGCTTAACAAAGTCATAGACGTTGAAAACGGTACACCAAGTGAAATTCAACAAATAAATAAGCAGGATACAAATGATGAATGGACAATGGTGAAGGCAAAACGTAAGGCGGACCGAAACTCAAACGTTAAAAGTGTTGTGCAAAAACCAGAAGCTATTATTGTAGAAAAAACCGGCTACCTATCCTACAGTGACATTTTGAGAAAAGTCAAGGAAAGTGCGGATCTTAAAAATTTGGGCGAAAATGTTAACAAGATACGAAAAACAAAAAGTGCTGAGATACTTTTTCAGCTCAAGAAATCTCAAGGTGGTAACTCACAGGAATACAAGAAGCAAATGGAGCATAAGGTTAAACTTTTTGCGGCCAACATTACAGTTGTCATCAGAGATATAGACGAAATAACCAATAATTAATAACCAATAAGTCGGATATGGTGGAAGCCGTCAATAACCAAGTTGAGGATAATAAAATTGAAGAGGGTGCAATTAAAGCATGAAAATGTTTATATGCCGGTACACAGTTAGCTGTGCTCAGTGTACCATCCAGAATCGGAGCACTACTTCTACAAAGAGGCAAAATTAAAATAGGTTGGGTAGTACGTAGAGTTCGCCCTTATGATACGCCCACCAGATGCTTTAAATGCTTAGAGTTTGGGCATATAGCGAAAGAATGCAAAAATAAGAGCGACAGGAGCACATGCTGTCTTAACTGTGGCGAAAGTGGCCATCTTGCAAATGTATGTACCAATAAAAGTAGGTATGTAATCTGTGATGATAAAGGCCTAGACTCAAGGCACAGCACCTCCAGCAGGAACTGCCCGGCCTACTTAGCAGTATTAAAACGCGGCGCTTGAAATACAATGAGAATATTGCAATTAAATTTAAACCACTGCGAGGCAGCACAGGACTTACTCAAAAAGACAGTAATTGAGCAAAATGTGGATATAACACTCCTGTCAGAGCCATACAAGATTATCGCTTATCAGGGGCAATGGATCGACGATAAGTCACAAATCAGCAATATGGGCATTGTGTCCCATGTAAGAACATATAAAAACGTTTAATATGTATTATACTGCAGCTAAAATAAAGGGCATATACTTCTTCAGCTGTTATTTCCCAAGCTTAGATGTGTCGCAGTTTGAGGCTGGAATTGACGCCTTATGTAACGACGCATCAACCCCGTGTTCATTGCAGGAGATTTTAATGCTTGGTCAACGGAATGGGGAAGCAGATATACAAATAAGGGGGGGCGAAATTATAGCGAAGGCTTTCAATAACCTAAACGTGGTACTATTAAATGATGGAGTAAAAAATACGTTTGAAAAAAATGGATATGGATCTATAATTGATATTACTTACGTTAGTCCCTCATTAGTGCGGAAACGTCAATGGGAGGTCAGCGATATCTATACAAATAGCGACCATTTGGCGATAAATACAACAATAGCGATAAATCAGCAACAAAATGCACTTAATAGGTCCTGTGAAATAGGCTGGAAAACCAAAACAATGGATCGTGACATTTTCAAGTTAGTTAAGTATATGACAGCAGTTTGTGATGCATCCATGATATGAAGAACGAATTGCCCAGACCCTAAACCCGTTTACTGGTGGAACTCGGAAATTGCCAATCTTAGGCAACAATGTCTGTCAGCAAGAAGAAAGTCTCAAAGACATAGCCACACGGCGCAATATGAAGACTACAGAGAAATATTGTGCTTTAGTAACTCTAGATATTAAAAATGCATTTAACACTGCTAGTTGGCCCCATATAATTGACGCCATGATCAAAAAAGAAGTCCCTGCATACCTTATACGCATTATAAAGGACTATCTTTCGTGCCGTACACTAATGTATAAAACGGATGAAGGCACTCGAGTGTACAATATTACAGCGGGAGTCCCACAAGGCTCGATACTGGGCCCGTTACTATGGAACATAGTCTATGATGAGGTACTTAAATTGCCAATACCACCAGGTGTTTCCATAATAGGGAATGCAGGTGACATCATTGTCACCATTGTTGCGAAAGTACTAACGGATGTCCAAAGTATGTGTACAAACATTGTTGTCAAGATCAAGCAATGGTTTACAGAGCATAAACTACAGTTAGCACCGCAAAAAACTGAGGCAGTATTAATTACTAGAAGGAGGTGATAGAGCTAAATATTGACGGACACCAGCTCACAACAGGGGAAAAAGTTAAATACCTGGGAGTATATATCGATGCGAGATTAAACTTTCAGCAGCACATAATAGCAGTGTGTAATAAAGCAGACAAAACATACTCGGCACTAGCACCTAGGCAACCAAAACGAATTTTACTAGCCAAGGTGATAACATCTATAACTATGTACGCTGCACCGGTATGGAGTAATACTCTAGAAAAATATCCGAGTTATTGCAAGCACTTAAATAAGGTGTACCGAGTAACTGCACTTAGAGTCTGCTGTGGTTTCAGAACCATATCCTTGGAT
The DNA here is from genome assembly GCA_963971445.1 of Ornithomya chloropus. Lineage (NCBI taxonomy): Eukaryota > Metazoa > Arthropoda > Insecta > Diptera > Hippoboscidae > Ornithomya > Ornithomya chloropus. The sequence continues at coordinate 24,201,248 of OZ020530.1, read as the reverse complement.
GCGGCGCTGATTTTATCGGGCATTCTCCCGCCAGATATCTTGCCTCGACAATCAGCTAATGTATACGCTACCCAAAAACAACTTAATAGAAGGCTTACTAATGAAGAAAAACAAGATATAATTAAACAAAGTCATTGTGAATTGTGAATAGGTGGCAAGAGTCCCAACAAGGGCGTTGGACACATGAAATTGTCTCTGATATTGATTCCTGGGCGAATAGACCGCACGGGCATTTAGACTATTATCTAACGCAGATCATTAGCGGTCACGGCTGTTTTCGTGATTATCTACACCATTTAGGACACGATAATGAGCCGTGCTGTTCAGTATGCCCCCAAGAACAAGAAACAGCAGAACACGTTTTGCTAAGATGCCCCAGGTTCGAAATGGAACGATCCAAAATAAGAGATGCGATTATAGAGCCACTTAGCGGTAACGAAATTACAAGAGGCATAATAAGTGATAGCGGCGTATGGAGATGTATTGAAGGTGTAACTGCCAATATTATGAAACAACTCAGGACATTGGAGCGGCATAGACATAGACAAAGAATGACCGACATGATACGTACGATGTGAGCTTAGGCTCAGACGGTTCTCCTGACGTAATACTTAACGGTGGTTCTAGGAGATCTACCGTCGGACGTTGAAGGGGTTTTCGTGGGTGAGAGTCCCAGGCTTTCAACGCTTTCAACCCAGGCATTCTAAGCTTTCAACGCTTTCCCCTTCGTTAAAAAAAAAAAAAAAACCTACATAGAGCAGAAGAATATTTGACCACGGAAAAAGAGTGTCTTGCTATTGTTTGGGGCATACGGAAAATGAAACCATACCTCGAGGGTTACCATTTCAAGGTTATTACTGACCATTTGGCATTAAAGTGGCTCAATAGCATCCATAATCCAACAGGAAGGCTGCCACGATGGGCATTCGAGTTGCAGCAGTTTACTTTTGACATAGAATATCGTAAAGGCAAATATAACGTTTTAGCAGACGCACTGAGTCGACAACCATACGAGATAGCAATATTATGCTCGGCTAAAACTAGCGATGAGCAATGTCCTTGGCTAAAGAATTTAAAGCATAAAATACAGCAAGCACCAGAAAAATACCCAGAATATACAATCGAAAACGGCAATGTGTATCGTAGATTCTACCGACATGCGGATGACGCTGAGGATACACCCTGGAAACTATGTATTCCTACAAATGCTCGTCACCGCATATTCGTAGAGAATCACGATAAACCAAGTGCAGGGCACCGTGGAGTGCGTAAAACCACAAAACGGATAATAACCAGATATTTTTGGCCGGAAAGTTCCGAGATATTGCCAATTATGTACGTAAGTGTGATTTGTGTCAAAAACATCAAGTAGTACAACAAAAACCACCAGGAAAGATGCTGACACAAATCCCAAATGAGCCATGGTGCACTGTATGTGCGGATTTCATAAGGCCACTCCCACGGTCCAAGCGAGGCCATAGCATAATACTAGTTGCTTACAGTAGTAAGCAATTTACACGATTCCTAGATGATTTGGGTGTACGACAACAATTCACTGCGCCATATACACCACAGGAAAATCCCACGGAGCGAGCAAACAGAAAGCTTAAAACATTGATATCGCAGCATGTGGCCAGTGACCAACGTACATGGGACGAGCTCACCAGCGTTTCTTACACAAGGCAGGGAACTACGATTACCAAAGACACTGTATGACGAGGTTACTATGGGTATAGGGAATAATGCGGAAACACCCGAACAACGAGCCAGCAAACTGCAGCACATATTTAACTTCGCGCGGAATAATATCCAGAAGGCCAGCCAAGAACAAGCACTACATTATAACCTACGCCACCGTGAATATAACCCTAAGATTGGCGAGCAGGTTTTAATCAAAAGCCGAGTGTAGCAGAAAATTTCGCCGCTAAGTTGGCAGCAAAGTCGAGGGTCCATACCTAGTCGAGAAGTTCGTATCACCAGTAATAATCGTAGGAATAATCGTAGTCGTTAGTCACGATCGAAAAGTCACCCAAAAGGATTCACATCAGCGAGATCAAACCATACCATAACCCTGGAAATTCTAATACAACGAAATAACAAGTAAATTGTTGGTATGGAAACAGAGCTCCACATGTTAAGGCGGTTCAATGTTGGCACAAAACGAAGATGCTGGAATTAAAAAATAAGACGAACAAACGGATCACTCTAATGATACATGAACTTTAGTATAACGGTACCGACTTTTGTTTAAAAAAAAAAAAAAAATCACGCCAACAAGCTAATATAAGGTAATTTAATAAAATATAATAAAATAATTGATGGTGTCATTATGAAGAGTAGACGCCACCAGTACACAACGTACCCAACAAAACAAAAGAAAGGGATCATGAAACCTATAGCAGCAAAATTGTGCGTCAAGATGATAACGTACCCACGTGGCCGAGGACATATAACCATCACGATCAATGACCTAGAGCGCTTACAACCGGGGAAGTGGATGAACGATGTCCTAATCGAATTCCATTGCCAGTGGGCCATCGGTAACCTTCTCGAGGAAGGACGCAAAGGAGAGGTGTACGCTTTCAGCATTAGGCTTCTGAAAGTGTTTCAAAAGATCAGCAGGGATGACGTAAAGTGGGCACAGATAAAAGGGTGGACCAAGGATCTAAATCTACCCACACGCAAGGTATTGGTGTTCCCGCTTTGCGAACAAAATCATTGGATCTTGTTGCTGGCAGTAGTACAGGGTGTTCCAAGCAGTGCAATTTGTGCAATAGACTCAATGCGCACTGGATCAAGACAAGAAGTCGCGAAGTTAAGAGAGGTACACTGTCTGTTAAGCTGTGACAAGATCAACAACAAGTATACGAAACAGGTACAAGTATAGTTGGACAAAGGAACAAACTCTACACCCTGGTCAATGGAGGATCAACTGGCCGCGTTCATGAGCAGCCGGCGGATACTCTCATTGACCAGTTAACAGAAGCAAGGACAACAAGTAGCCGCGTTCACGAGCAGCTAATTGGAAACCTTGCTTTGACAGTGACAATACGCTTAACATATGAATGACCGTCTGGCCGGTATAAGTATGCGAAACGGGTACAAGTATAGTTGAACAACGGGACAAGTATAGTTGAACAACGGGACAAGTAACTGTACACACTGGTCAATGGAGGATCTACTGGCCGCGTTCCTGAGCAGCTGGCGGATACCCTCATTGACCCGTTAACAGAAGCAAGGACAACACGTAGCCGCGTTCACGAGCAGCTGGTTGGAATCCTTGTTTTTGACAGTAAACACCTGGTTCACCTCGTTACGGAATGTAACACTGAAAACTATACATACATGGTATAGGGAAGACACACAAGACAAGTAACACAGTGCGCCGAGTCCGACAAAGAAACCGCGAGAGGAAATATAACGTGGAAACTACTAGTGACAACACAGGTACGTGACAATGAAAGTAGTTAAGAAGAACGTGTATACTATAGAATCTTGGTTGTTTGCAGGTCACCGTGTTAGCCTTTTTTTTTTAGTTTGCCTAAATTGTACATAACAAGAAAAACAACGTCTCTTGTATTCTAAAGTGTGAAAGTGTCATGCTATAAATATAGAGTGAATAAATTTTATTTAACACCACACCCGAGTCCTTTATTCAAACAAATTTTCTTGAAAAGGAGTCCCTGGGGAAAACCGACCTGCTCCGTCGGCTTGGACCGGACTAACCGGAGGAAAAAACCGTTTCAGTGTATACACGCGTATTGGTTAGCCCAGATGACTCAATCACTTTATATATGGGAGTGTCTGGTTCTTCCCCATCCATAGTACGCAATGTTAGACAACATTGCTGTAATTTCGATTTCGGATCATTCCAATCTTGATTCATAATGAATATTTGTAATCGAGGAAACAAACAGACATGGCAGAATTGTTCACAGTAAAGCAGACCCTTGTCAACATAGAGTGAACCCAAAAATGCTTCGAGAAGATCAGCTCGGTCTTTCGTCTTGAGTTCAGCTTTAGGATTTGAAAATACAGCAAACTTAGTCATGCCCAAGTCATCGCAAACGACGGCCTGAGTGCGATTGTTAACGAGAGAAGAGCGTAACAAAGACAAATGTCCTTCATGATGTTCAGGAAAATGCCTGTACAAGTATTCAGAACATATCAATTGCAGAACGGTATCCCCGAGAAATTCTAGGCGCTGATTCGATCCAAGAGTTAAATGGGTAAAGCCAATTGATCGATCGGTGAATGCTCTAGCGAGAAGTCGTATATGTTTAAATGTGACACCGATTGAGTCTTCAAATTTTGTTAATTCCTGCAATACCGGATACGAAGCTATGTAAGCTCGATCACCCAAAGGTTCTTGTTCTTGCAAAGGATGTTCTGGATAATTTTTCCAAATATTACGCAATTGATCATCTTCCATGAATAGGGCATTCATAAATACTTCATCAGCGACTGTAATGCCACCGTCCAATAATAAGGCACCCATTAAAGCCTCGAAGCAATTGGCCATTGCATGACGCAATTCTAGTTCATGACACAAATCCGAACCGTGAGCATACAACATGTATTCTTCCAAATTCAATTTTTTTGCCAGCAGTGCCAAATGCTGATTCTGTACAATAGCAGCTCTATATGTAGCTAAACCACCCTCCTCTAGTTCAGGGAACATAAAGAACAAATGAATAGAACTGAGAAATTCTACAACTGCATCTCCCAAAAACTCTAACCGCTCATTGTGCGTAATGTTGGACATAGTTTCGTATTCTTTGCCAAACCTTGACATAATATTAATCAGAGTGTTTATGCCTCTCTTGCGCGTATTCATGTAATGAATTTTACGATCTCCGTACTCCGGTTGTCGAATGCCACAGTTAGTTAAAGAGTTACGCGCATGATCTGGATTTGTTCCGTAATTTTCTTTATATGACGGATGTGTCAACGCTAATTGAAGTAGGTAACTTTAAAAATAGAAACAAGAGGAGAGCAATATTTACTAATGTGATACATTTTAACATGTGGATCTTTGTACACTTACCGATTTTTAAATTTATAATTAATAGTTTTCTCTAGTAAATCAAGAGACTTATGAAATCGTAAGTGCCCGGCCAGGACGGGAATGAATAAAGCATGCTGAACAATATCACACATAATACCAGTACGGTGATAACCTTTTGAGCACACTGCAACAGTGACATTGCGTTTCATTCTCCCCTGTGTACGCATTTCCTGAAGACGCGCTTCTTTTTCTTCTAATTTCCGTTTATCTTTGAATGATGGCTTCGACATGTTGGCCATTAAATGGCGAAACTTTACATATTCCCTCCAAGCTTTTTGGTACTCAGGGTTACCAGCGTAACTAAGCTGCGGTGGACGTATTCCGAAATGTACAATAACCGGATGTGTGAGACCGCTTTCAGAATCATGACACTCAGGCAAATCACTAATGTTCCGATCTAATTGATCCACTCGTACTGAACAAGGCTTGTAGCCCGGTTTGGTTACTAGCATACCGCGAAATTCATCCACATAATCTTGCCAATCATGTCGTGATATTTCATGAAGACAATGTAAACGTTTTTCATCTACCAATGGACTTGCATTGTCTAATAGGTACTTTAGTACTTCACACATAGCCAATACTTCCTTACCGTTTTCAGGTAAGTCTCTAACAAAACGTGGCATAAAATGAAATGCTGGACAACTGGTTTCCTTCGAAACTAAAATGGAATTGGGCAGTAGTGAAAAGTCCACCAGTTCAAGTAACTCATGAAACAGATACTTGACTATAACACCACAAAATTGAATTAGTATAATTGTAAATAAAATTGAAAATTAAATTACTTACAAAATAAGTCTAATTCTCGTATAATGAAATTTTCTGGCATCTTTTCAGCTATATATTGTATTGTATACTCTATGTTAAAGCGTATCACTTTACAAGTTGGTAAGTCTACGAGAGGAAAGTGCGATAACAGCGAGAATCCTTCAAAAAGAAATTCGTGCTTGTCATGTTTAATAATTGTAGGGGTTTTGGTGAGAAAGTTGGTAGGAGGCGATATAGTAATCCGGTAATGGTGCAATACATTAGCATTATTGGACTGCGGATCGCATTTAGGATACTTCTTTTCATCTGGATAAATGCCATGGCGAATACCAACCCTGCGTGACTTAGACGAACACCTACACAGTGGTCCATCATTTATTTCTCCAGGATCATTGTGCCATAAATCATGATGTAGAAGTTTGCGTGAGAGCTCTTCCATGGAACAGTCCTCTTCAATTTTAAATTCCTCATTATCAGAGGAACTACTATCAGATGTGGAACAAACTTCTAATTTATGTTTACATAAACGTCTCTTGGGTTTGCGTAGTGGAGCTTTATATGGTGGAAGCGTTTCGCGTATGCGTGCCGCTCGTTGAACTTGAAGTAGAACTCCAATGTGCAGAATCTACTCCAGAATGTTTAAGGAATATTTTGGTAATGAAACTATTTTAATCACAATTGCAAAATTTCAATTACATTAAAAAAACATATGTTTTGCAGTATTCTTGCTGGAATACGAATCCAAAGGAGCGACCGTCTTTCAATCAGTTGTGTTCCGCTTTAAGTAATGCAATGCAGAGTCTAAGTGAATAATTTACATAAAATTCAACACACGTATACATTTTAAAATTATATTTGATCAAAAGCCAAATATTTTTATAGTGGACATAATGTATATATACAAATAATATAGAAATCCATATTATGTATGTAGGTTTCGTAGATGTACTAATATAATTTTATTCGGAAATTAGAAAATCTAGCAACATACCTTATATAAGGCACTCTGGTAAAGGGTTTTTGTGTTTTTGCGAATGTTCGTAAGTCCTAAATGAGAAAACTTTAATGTACTCAAATGTACGACTTTCACTTTATTTTTAAATTAGGATTTCCTATTTCTTTTTCTTCTTGTGATTGACTGGAATGTGACAGTTTAAATTCCTTTTGCTACCAACTGCATTTACATTGTCTAATGTATTACTTCGTTCATTCTGGGTAATGTCTTGAGCGTTTTCACTAAAAAGAGAAATGAAAACAATTTCAAATTAAATCGTAATTATTATATCACTTTTTCATAATCCAAAAGAAACAAAATTATTTTATTTATAAATTGGTCACATTCAGCTACTTTAGAGTTCATAACATTTATGAAAACATAAAAATCCCATATACCCATCATTATATGTATTTGAAGTTAAATCACTTCCTCATAATATTTGCAAAGCCAAATAGGAGGCAAGGAGCCGCCACAACATATATATATATATATTGTGGCGTTGATTCTGAATTGGCATCGAATACTGAGTTCATTTAACTATGTCTGTCTGTCCGTCTTTTTGCGTGTCTGTGCTAATCAATCTCCTGGTGGCAAAAATAGAAATATCTGCCTAGATAGGAAAGAAAGACAGGAAAATATAAGCAGAAATTTTAACCTGACTAGCGTAATTTTAAATTGGAGTCCCATAATTGTGATTGAAAAACTAGCCTCAGTCAAGTATAGCCTTATTTACTTGTTTTATTTATTTGTTGTTATTGCACGTTACCCCATCGGTCGAATTCTGAACGAGACTTTTTGTAAACTTTGAGCGTCTATTATCGGACCCCACACTTTTTTAACACATTGATGAAACAGTACATACAAATGTTTTCTAAGTTTAAATTTTCTCGCTTTATTATTGCGGACATGTAATTTTTGTTAATTGTTGGCGTGAATTTTATTCGATTTGGCTATTTTAATTGGAAACTATTTCTAGAGTATAAAAAAGGTTGTATAAAATTTCAGCTCTATATTCCATGTTTTACCAAAGCGACATGTTTTTGTTATGCTTACCGTATACTTGGCAAATTTTTAAAAATTTCCTCATATTCCTTATCTTCTGTAATTTGATTTTTCTCATGTGCTGCTTTATATTTCTTTGAATCGTTCAATTCATCTGAGTTAATAACATTTGTTGCTTCATCTGATTCACTTATGAGAAGACGTGTTGGCATAGATTTAACGTAACATTGATACATAAGCTCCGTCGTGTCAATGTGGTGAACGCGAATATATCTATCCAAGCAAGCAGAAAATAAGAACTTCCCTGAAGCGTCAAGTTGAATATCGCTAATTCCTCCTGTGAAACCCTTGTATTTATGTATAAAAGTCTTCATGTGACGAATATCAAAGAGCTGCGTTAGGAAAAGTAGGTATCGTATAGGTTCATATATATAATAAATCTAATTATTTGTATAACCAATACCTCTATTATACCCATAGTCGTTCCTACACAAAAGATGTTCCTTCTACTGGCCAACGTTGAAAAACTTAATTTATCTTCAGCGTTGTAGCAGTGCACAGGCCTACGTTGAGCACGTACATCGTACACACGTACGTAGCCATAGCGTGAACAGGTTACCAAATTATATGGAGAGTTCAAAAATCCAACATCACTATCCCATATTGGAACTTCTAATTGTAAATTATCATTTGGTAAATTCTTAGATGAGAATAATATATTTCCATTCGTAGACATATCAAACACTTTTAGGTTATTTTGCCGACCCTTGCCACCCGTAGCAACAAATGTAGAAAGTTCGGGGCATTGACGCATATGATTTATATTATCACCGGATTTCCCAAAGTTTTTTACACGTTTTTCGCTTGTCCCTTCATTATACGATATACATTGAATTTGTCCGTTTTCAATACCAGCAATAATGTGATTATTATGATACCCAATACCCACAATTGGGGCACCATCACATATAACAGAACGTTTAACTTCTTCAGAATTCAATGAATGCACTTGTATTAGTGGCTTCGCTCGTCCAATTAAAATATTTGCCATATTTGAATCATAACTTAGTGCCGTTACTCGTGAATCCTTATCTAGCTCACCTAATTTGTGCAGGTTACGGTGAGCAAATGGATTATCTTCACCGACTGGGAGTAATTCTATAAATTATATAAATTTTACGATTACTTAACTACGATACATGCGTGTACACGAGTCTTACTTTTAAAGGACCCTGCACGTGTTCCAAAATATATTACATGATTGTTCGAATAGGCAGATTTCTTTATATTACTTGTTGTCCATTTCATTTTAAAAGGAATTTAAACTTGTTACCGAACGTTTTTGGGTAAAACCTTTTAATTAACAGATAAAGAATTTATTTAATAGGTAAGAGATTACAATTTCCCGATTAATTTTTTTTTACTTTGAATCGAGTGAAAATTATTTTTTATTTGTGTCAATTGTTATCGATACCTAAGGTTTGACTACATAATTGTTTTAAAAAGTGACAAATCCAAGAAGAAATAAATTGTAAATTATTTTTTATTTATCTTTGTGATAAAAAACTGTAAGAATGCATTTAAGGATACTGTGTAGATATGCAAGCAAATGGCAAAGGTAAGTCTGTGCGTAATATTATTAACTTCACCTGATATTACGTTGAATATCAAACGCGCAGAACATCAAGAAATTTTGCAACGAAAATTTCAGTGCCGAGTATAGATGAAGTAGGTAGCGGTACCGGTATAGGCAACATAACTGGTGGTTTGCGTGATAACGCCAACGGATTGTACTGTGTTAATAAACCAAGCGAGGATGTAGTAACTAAGATGCCACCACTAACCCATTCCTTACCCAATCTACCAGATGTAGAATATGCGAAACCTTTAATAGAAAGTAATTCAACACAAGTTACAAGAATGTCTAATGGATTACGAGTAGCATCGGAACCACGATTCGGTCAATTCTGTACAGTCGGTTTAGTGATAGATTCGGGGCCGCGCTATGAAGTTGCTTATCCGAGTGGTGTGTCGCACTTTTTAGAAAAGTTAGCTTTTAACGTAAGTTTAAATATTATATAATTATATGAAAATAAATTTTATATCTGAAAAATTTATGCCTTATAGTCCACTTCGAAATTTCCAAATAAAGATGCGATTTTAAAAGAATTGGAGAAAAATGGTGGCATATGTGACTGTCAAAGTTCACGAGATACTCTCATCTATGCGGCTAGTATTGATAGTCGTGCTATTGAATCGGTAACTCGTTTACTGGCCGATGTAACTTTACGCCCCACGCTTCAGGACGAGGAAATATTTTTAGCGCGCCGTGCAATACAATTCGAATTAGAAACATTGGGCATGCGCCCTGAGCAGGAACCTATTTTGATGGATATGATACATGGGGCTGCTTATGCAGATAACACCTTAGGACTCCCAAAACTCTGTCCCACAAAAAACCTTGATTCAATAAATCGTGATATTCTTTTTAATTATTTAAAATATCATCACACACCTAGCCGTATGGTTGTTGCTGGAGTTGGTGTAAGTGAATTAAAATAATTGATTAATTACAGCATCAACATTGAATGTTATTCAGGTTGATCATGATGAACTTGTTGACTATGTTAATAAATTCTTTGTACAAGAAAAAGCTATATGGGAAAATGATCAAATTCAGGGTATTGGCGCTAACGATGTTGATCAGTCCATTGCCCAATATACTGGCGGTTTACGTAAAGAAGAATGTGAAATTCCTATTTACGCTGCAGCTGGTTTGCCTGAATTGGCCCATATAGTTATAGGTGTAGAAGGCTGCTCCCATCAAGATCCTGATTTCGTAGCTCTGTGCGTCCTCAACATTATGATGGGGGGAGGTGGATCCTTTTCAGCTGGTGGCCCAGGTAAAGGCATGTATTCCAGATTATATACCAACGTTTTGAATAGGCATCACTGGATGTATAGTGCCACTGCCTACAATCATGCCTATATCGATACGGGATTATTTTGTATACATGCTAGTGCTCCTCCGAGCAATATCAAACACATGGTTGAGGTAATAACACAAGAATTGGTGAATATGGCTTCTCATCCAGGCCGTGAAGAGTTAAGTCGTTCAAAAATTCAACTGCAGTCCATGCTTCTAATGAATTTAGAATCGAGGCCAGTCGTGTTTGAGGATGTTGGTAGACAAGTATTGGCAACAGGTCTCCGCAAGCGTCCCGAACATTTTATACACGAAATTGGTAAGATTGGTAAAATAAATATCATATCTGTGAGCTAATAATCAATTATATTTAGATAAAATAACAGCAATTGATATTCAACGAGTAGCTAAACGAATTCTCGCTAATCCTGTTTCACTGGCCGCACGGGGTGACATTGGAAGTTTGCCTGATATTAAAGACGTACAAAATGCTCTAAACCATGAAGGCCGATTCTTTAACCGTACTCTGTCTTTATTTAAATAACAGTTCCGAAGAGTCCATATATCTACAAAGAATGCTTAAGTAGCATATTCTTCACATTCGGATTTATCAAAAAAAAAAAAAAATATTTTCTATTAATTCGTCGATTTTTCTAATATTTAAAATTTTGGGTACAACTTATTTGAACGTACTGAATGTTTTACTGATTGAAAAAAATTATACCGTTGAAAATAAAAATATGCTTTATTAATAAGTTTTACATGATGAACTTTTCAAACATTAAAATTGGTCGAAATGTGGGGTAGGCTTATACACTTTTTCACAACATTAATCGTCGGGAGTGGACAACGCAATATGTTTTTATACTAAGTTTGCAACAGCAAGACCTTAAAAAGTATATATTTTTAATCAGCATCAAAATCTGAATTGACGTAGACTTTCCGTCCGTTCGTATGTCTGCTGTTGTTCGCATCTATGAAGCACAAAATTGGAACTACGAAGTTGAAATTTAGTACATTTATTTATAATTAGCATTTCAATCGATATAAAAAATGGGCATAGTCGGATAAAACACACGCCCACAATTTCTTCAGTAAGTTGATACGTATTTAAGATTTGCTCTTAACCAAATTATTTTTTTTACTTGTTATGTATTGTTATGATATAGTAAAGATCGCCAAGTTATGATATGATACATTTGTTATTATTTTATACATTTACTAACCTCCAGCTGCTAAGAGAGAGCAGCGTCCTTTCGGCTATATGCCTGGTAAGGGGAGATGTAGTAAATATGTATTGAGAAAAAGACTGGGAATCGTTCTTTTGTTGAAGCCAAAGTCTTTCTGATTTATTCTTTCAAGATTTACATTATTTATACTTATAAAAATTCTTACTCTAGCACAATTAATAACCTTGTGTTGCTTAAGTAGGTTATTAGGTGTCATTGAGTTTATTTAACTTACCTAATGTTATTAAATCTATGTTAAGGTAAAATTTATTAAATGCAAGTATGCATTTTTATAGTTGTGTAATATTGAATCAACTTATTGCTAAAAATGTTGGTGTAGGTAATGTTTAATCTAAACGTGTGAGTACACTACACCCTTACTCTTTGAGGAAAAAAAAAAAAAATTTGATTATATTAAAAAAATTTTTTTTGTAATAAAGAATAAAATTCGATTTAAAATATTTTTAAAGTATTTCCTATGCTAATGGTTTTACTTAATCTAAAGTGCTTTTTTCTTAACTTGTATATAAGAGTATAATTATAGTAAGTGTAGTAATACATTCATTCATATAGTACATATTGTATTTATATTTTAACATTATTGTGATTTAATATTGTATGGTTTTAATTGATTGTTATGAAATTCTTTATAACTACTATTCATTTTTATAATTGAATTTACTCCGTTATTTGCTATTATTTTGTATGGTCCCGAGTAAGGCTTTTGATTTTTCTTTCTAGCTTCATTTTTGAGTAACACTAAATCTCCTACTTGTAAATCTAGGGGATTAATCTGTTTAGTGTTTTTTGCTGTGGCTCTTCTGTTTTTTTCTCTATTAATTAACATTTTGGCTTGTTCTATAGAATATTTTAATCTGGTCTTTAACTCGTTTACATAGTTTTCTAAATTATATATATTTTATATTTGATCGAATCATTTGGCAAATAGGGTAACTTTCCAAAAATTAATTCATATGGTGTATAGTTTGTGGTGGCGTGAGGTGTCGTGTTGTAAGCAAAACAGTAGTAAGGTACCCATTTATCCCAATCATTACTGTCAGTGAAAGCATAAAAACATAAATTCATTTAGTACTCTATGATTTCTTTCTACACTTCCTAGAGTTTGGTGGTGATATGGGGTAGAAAAGATTTGTTTAATACTTAATAATTCGCAAACATTCCTTAGGAGTTCGTTTGTAAATTCAGTACCCCTATCGGACTTTAAGACTCTAAAATGACCATATTTAAGTATGAATTGTTCAACTATGGTCTGAGCTATCGTTTTTGCATCTTTGCTAGGTACAGGGTAAGCTATTATATATTTCGTCAGTTCACATTGCATAGTTAATATATATCTAAATCCGTTCGATATTCTTAAGGGTCCAGTAATATCTATTTGTATTATTTCAAAACTATTAGCTGGTGTGTCTGTTATTACTTGCTTTTTTTGTGTGTGTCGCACTTGTTTGTTTAGTTTGCAATCTGTGCAGTTGTTTATAAAGTTTTTTATCATTTTATTCATGTTTTTCCATATGTATCTCTGTTTCAGTTTGAGTTGTGTTTTTCGTACACCTAAATGTCCTCCATGCGCACTGTTATGGAACTCGTCTATTAATTTGTATTGAGTTAATATATCATCTATTCTTTGAGGGTCTTTGTATATTATAATATTTAATAATTCTCGTTTCTTATTTTTATTTTGTTGCAATTTATTAAATTTTCTTTTAAATTCATTATCATTTATATGTTTAAATATGACGTCATTCTTATTTAATGCTACTTCATATATGTGCTCTTTTTCTAGTCTTGATGTCAGCTTCTCCATAATCGAATCTAAATTCGGAGGATTATCACTGCATCTTGTAATAATATTTTCTTTATTTATACTGATTTGAACTTTAGAGCTCTTTTGGCCTTTTCTTTGTTCAAACTGTAACTTTCTTAATTTCTTGACGTCAGAAATAGATGTGCATTCCCAAACGTAAAGTTGATCAGACTTTGTTTGTGGTAAGCTATTCTGATTTGTCAATTCAGTAACCGGTTCATTATTTTCATATTCTTTTGATTTTTGCCCTCTTGTTATCACTTTTATATGCTTAGGTATCATATCCTTCAATGTGTCAGAGTCTAATTTAATTCTTGATAGTGCGTCTGCGTTTGTATTGGCGGATCCTTTTTTATAAATGATATCGAAATCATAGTCAGACAAGTCCATTCTTATTCTTGTCATTCTTGATGATGGATTACTGTGGGTGAAAAGAGAAATTAGTGGTCTGTGGTCTGTTACCACTATAAATCTTCGTCCATATAAATATGGTCTAAAAAATTTTATTGCCCAATGTATGGCTAGTAGTTCTTTTTCTATAACTGATTTATTTACATCATGCTTAGATAGTGTTGTGCTTGCATATGAGATGGGTAGATCGTTTCCGATTTCTCCTTGTGAAAGTACTGCTCCTAATGCGAAATCCGATGCATCTGTCGTTAGTATGAATGTTTTATCAAAGTCAGGATATTGGAGTACTGGCGGACTCATTAGTTTTTGTTTCAAAATATTAAAAGATTTTTCACATTCTGGAGACCAAATAAAAGGTTGATGTTTCTTTAGTAATGAATTTAGGCATTTTGAGGTTTTTGCGAAATCTTTTATAAATCTTCGATAGTAGTTGCAGAAAGCTATAAATCTGCGTACTTCGTCTGGATTTTTAGGTGTGGGATAGTCTTTTATAACTTTATATTTTGATGGGTCTGTTTTAATTCCGTCTTTTGTTATTAAATGGCCCAAATATACTACTTCTGGTCGGAGGAATTGACATTTGCTTGCGTTTAGTTTTAGATTGTATTTTCTTAAACGCGAGAATACTTTGAGGAGGTTTTCGTTGTGATGTTGTAGGCTGCATCCAAATATGATTATGTCATCTACATATAAAAATGCGTTGGCATCCAATCCACTTAGAGCTATCGTAAGCATTCTTTGAAAACTATTTGAAGATATTTTTAAGCCAAAAGGTAGGCGTTTAAATTGAAAGTGACCTTTGTCAGTTGAAAATGCAGTTAGGGGCCTTGAGTCCTTGTCAAGCTTTATTTGATGAAAGGAGCTCGTCATGTCTAAAGTGGAGAAGTATTTAGCTCGTCCTAATACGTCAAGTACGTCATCTAGTCTAGTTAAAGGGAATTTATCATTTACAAGTTTATTATTAAGTTTTCTAAAATCAACTACTAGTCTCCATTTTTTTGTATTGTCTTTGTCTTTTTTTGGTACTATTAGTAAAGGTGAATTGTACGGGCTAATTGATGGTTCTATTATGTCGTTATTTAGTAATTTCTGTACTTGGTTATTGATTTCTTTGTTATGTGCTTGTGGTAATCTAAAGTTTTTTACGTAGACCGGTGTGTTGTCATTTGTTGTTAGTTTTTGTGTATAAAAGTTGTTACATGTTAATTTTTCGCCGTCTAAATGAAAAATGTCTTGGTATTCAGAAAAATTTTTTTTTAGTATATTAGTAGCATTTGTGTCTTCCTGTTTTATATTGATAGTATTTAGAAGTTTTTGTAGTCGTTCCTTATTGTATTTCGGTGTTGAATTGGTTTGGAGTACGTGGTAGTTTCTGAGTGGTTGAGAATGAATATTTAATTTTTTTATTGTCACAGTTTCTGTTGTAGTGTTTAATATTTTGACGTGGCATGTTCCTTTACCTGGTACAATTGTATTGGCCAAAAATATTCCTTTTTGTAGTTCTTGGTTTAAAATAACAGCATCTTCTTTAAACTTAAGGTGTATAGGTGTTATTATTTCTGTTCGTGGTGGAATTGTGATTGGTGACAATGAAGTGGATTCCATTGGTAAAATTATATTTGATTCTTCTAAGTTAATTTCCAGAGTTAATGTTTCATAGTCAATTTTACAAAGATAGGAGGATAAAAAGTCGGTACCCAAGATTCCATCTGTTGAGATTGGGAAATTTTGGTCAACAATATGAAATTCGTGGTTTAGTGTTGAATTTGATATGTTAAATTTTAAGTTCGTAGTTCCTTATGTTTCTAATTTTTCTGATGTAATGCCACTTAATCTGTATGTTCTGTTTGTGTCATAAGGTGTATTGATGGAATTTAATTTTATTAAGGAGATTTCTGCACCTGTATCTATTAAAAATTTTAAATAATTTTTACCGTCTCTTAGTACAATAAAATGTGTATGTTTATTGGATATATTAAGTATTTTAACTATAGTTTTTGCGCGTCAGTGGTAGTGTTTTATACCACCTGCGCATCGTCGTTTCCCTGGTTCTGGACTATGTTTATGTGTCTATTGTTTGTGTTTTGCCTAGGATTTATGTTTCTCTCAAAGTTTATGTTTCTGTTCCTTCTTTCTGGAAAATTATTTTGTATAGGGTATTGTTGTCTATTGTTATAGTTTCGTCTATTTTGACTATTGGGTTGCTTGTGCAAACTGTTAAATTGTTTGTTTTGGTTTGCATTATAATTTTGTTGATTATAGGTTTGTCTTTGTTGATTATAATTTCTAGTGCGAGGTTGTTTTTTGTGTATGTGCGAATATTTCATGTGTAATATTTGATTGTTATCTTTAAAGGTGTTATCTTTCTCTAATTCAAGAGCCAAGTTAACGGCTTGTTCTAGGCTTTGTGGTTGGGCAGCATAGATAGTAGTTTTGAATCTTTCATCAAGACCGTTTTTGAATGTTGTTAATGCAAGTAGCTCGTTTGTTTTAGGAATGACTGATCGTTCAGCCGCTGTTGCTGTATCTCCTAGCTGTTGTATTTGGAGATTATTTAATTCTCCAATAAGGTCAATTATTCTATTTTTATAATTTGTGATGTTCCCTTGTTGTTTAGTCGAGTTTAGGTTGTTGAGAATTGTCGGTATAGTGTTCGTATTCTTATAGGTTGTTTTTAATTTTGTTATTAGCTCTGTAAGAGTACTTGGTGTTTGGAGTGACCCTATTGTTGTTTTTACCTTTTGCGTGAGTTTAATGTGGTAAGCGAAATCAAATAGTTCTTTTTTACCCTCTTCATTTAAATTTTTTGATAATAGTTCTAAAATTTTGCAAAATGAATCGGTCTCCTTATAGTTACCATTGAAAGAAGGTAGTGTTTTCATCGCTATTTCGATATTAAAAGACATGATTGTTTTTAAGGTAGTTAGTTGTTGATGCAGTAAATCTTTTACTTTGACGTATGTGGTTTTAAATTGATTTGTTATGCTTTGGATTTCTTCTTAAGCTTTTAATTGTTGTAATGTTTGGTTAAATTCGTTTTTGTAGTGTTCTATACCTCTTAGTTTTTCTTCTATGGTTTCCTTTTTGTATGGCCTACCAGTTGTTTTCTTAATATTAGTTTCTATCCTGGTCAGAGCCTTTACTAAATCTATCAATTGGTCCATACAATTTTTTGTTATATATTCATTTATTTATTTTCTTGTTTACACTACTTCTAGAGTTTTGCCTATTTCTATAGTTCTATTTTCTCTAATCTTATTTTTAACATAAGTTTTATAATGTTTATTGATCCTATATATAATGTATACAATTATAAAAAGGAATATGCATATAGTGAGTGTTTCTAAAGTTATGTTGATTGCACCTATAGTGCTATTTTTAGAGTTATCTATATTTATGCTCGAATTTTTTTCTTCTTTGGAATTCGTTTTTCCCATTCTTATTTATATATTATTCAATTTATAGCTTTGAGTTCTTTTCTCTTTTTTTCTTGTTTTTTGAATTCTTCTTTTAATTTAGCTAACTCTTGTTGTAATGGTTTTTTATTTGCAGTATTTGCTATGTTGATTATATTGTGGAGGTGTTTTATCTTTTGTAAGTTTTTTAATTTTTCGTCCTCCCTTAGGACGTTTCTTGGGTTGTTGTTGTTGTTGTTCTTGGTGTTTTCGTTGTTTTTTGTATGCGTTTTGCCGGGCTTTATATTCTTCTATGGTTATAGGCCTTGGTCCTGGGATGGGAGTGGGCTTGTAAGTTGGAGGCGTATGTTCTATTATTATCTTAATATGTCGTGGTTCATATTTTTCCATTGTTGAGTAAAGCTATTGTTGGTTGAACATGAACAGGTTGGCAGGATAGCAGGATCGCCATGTTATGATATAGTAAAGATCGCCAAGTTATGATATGATATATTTGTTATTATTTTATACATTTACTAACCTCCAGCTGCTAAGAGAGAGCAGCGTCCTTTCGGCTATATGCCTGGTAAGGGGAGATGTAGTAAATATGTATTGAGAAAAAGACTGGGAATCGTTCTTTTGTTGAAGCCAAAGTCTTTCTGATTTATTCTTTCAAGATTTACATTATTTATACTTATAAAAATTCTTACTCTAGCACAATTAATAACCTTGTGTTGCTTAAGTAGGTTATTAGGTGTCATTGAGTTTATTTAACTTACCTAATGTTATTAAATCTATGTTAAGGTAAAATTTATTAAATGCAAGTATGCATTTTTATAGTTGTGTAATATTGAATCAACTTATTGCTAAAAATGTTGGTGTAGGTAATGTTTAATCTAAACGTGTGAGTACACTACAGTATAATCTATTTAATAAAAATGAAAGACGTGGTAATTTATGTTGAGAGTATGTACTGAGTTAAAACCACCGAATAGTTTGAAAATAAATAGTAAATTATCTTGGCTTAAAATCATTCGTAAAGTAAAAAAAAGTAGGCGAAGACCCCAATGAAGTCAACATTCCGACCGAGCAACATGCAGACCGAACGCAAGGAAGTCAACATTGCTTTCTTAAATTGCTTAATTGCACAATTCTCCGGGTTCAAGATCAGATGAAGATGAAATATCTTCGACAAGATCTTTTATATCATTAAAAGACCAACTCAATTTTGGTTCTCCTTCCTGCCTTTTAAGGCAACTCTTTAGCAAAGTACTTGAATATTGTGAAGTTGAATCAAAATCTGTTTCATCGCTGCTTACATTCTCACAAACATTTAGTTGCTGTTGTTGTTGTTTATTGTCGAAAGAACTATCAGTTTGTAAATATTGTTGTTGTTCTTTGGTGGAAGAGTATTTCCGTTTATACGATATGTGGTGACGGGAACTCGACGAAACATCGCACAGTTCATAATTTACGCAATCTAAAAATGACATAACCATTTTCCATCTTTATACATTAATAATAAGTTGATATCAAAACCTTTTCGATTGGTACTGTCGTTTTCATTTTCATCTTCTGGCAGCTCGTCACTCGAAATGTCTTCTCGAAGTCGATATTGTTTTGGCAAATGAGACTCATCTTCCATAGGTTGTGTAATTATAGACTTTGTATATTCTTTTGGATAACTTTCTGCTTCAAGTTTTAATTCACTGCCTGTTTGTCTTTTGATACTTTTAGCAATGATCCGTTTTTGATGGTCCAATTGTGGAAATAAATCTCTAGAATTTTCTAAAGCTTGTTTGGCTGCATTCATTTCGGCTTGTTGTATTGATGATCCGGTAGCAGTAGCTAAGCGTTTATTGCGAAAATATACGGCCACAGTGTATACACGCGTATTGGTTGGCCCAGATGACTCAATCACTTTATATATGGGAATGTCCGGTTCTCCCCCATCCATAGTACGCAATGTTAGACAACATTGCTGTAATTTCGATTTCGGATCATTCCAATCTTGATTCATAATGAATATTTGTAATCGAGGAAACAAACAGACATGGCAGAATTGTTCACAGTAAAGCAGACCCTTGTCAACATAGAGTGAACCCAAAAATGCTTCGAGAAGATCAGCTCGGTCTTTCGTCTTGAGTTCAGCTTTAGGATTTGAAAATACAGCAAACTTAGTCATGCCCAAGTCATCGCAAACGACGGCCTGAGTGCGATTGTTAACGAGAGAAGAGCGTAACAAAGACAAATGTCCTTCATGATGTTCAGGAAAATGCCTGTACAAGTATTCAGAACATATCAATTGCAGAACGGTATCCCCGAGAAATTCTAGGCGCTGATTCGATCCAAGAGTTAAATGGGTAAAGCCAATTGATCGATCGGTGAATGCTCTAGCGAGAAGTCGTATATGTTTAAATGTGACACCGATTGAGTCTTCAAATTTTGTTAATTCCTGCAATACCGGATACGAAGCTATGTAAGCTCGATCACCCAAAGGTTCTTGTTCTTGCAAAGGATGTTCTGGATAATTTTTCCAAATATTACGCAATTGATCATCTTCCATGAATAGGGCATTCATAAATACTTCATCAGCGACTGTAATGCCACCGTCCAATAATAAGGCACCCATTAAAGCCTCGAAGCAATTGGCCATTGCATGACGCAATTCTAGTTCATGACACAAATCCGAACCGTGAGCATACAACATGTATTCTTCCAAATTCAATTTTTTTGCCAGCAGTGCCAAATGCTGATTCTGTACAATAGCAGCTCTATATGTAGCTAAACCACCCTCCTCTAGTTCAGGGAACATAAAGAACAAATAAATAGAACTGAGAAATTCTACAACTGCATCTCCCAAAAACTCTAACCGCTCATTGTGCGTAATGTTGGACATAGTTTCGTATTCTTTGCCAAACCTTGACATAATATTAATCAGAGTATTTATGCCTCTCTTGCGCGTATTCATGTAATGAATTTTACGATCTCCGTACTCCGGTTGTCGAATGCCACAGTTAGTTAAAGAGTTACGTGCATGATCTGGATTTGTTCCGTAATTTTCTTTATATGACGGATGTGTCAACGCTAATTGAAGTAGGTAACTTTAAAAATAGAAACAAGAGGAGAGCAATATTTACTAATGTGATACATTTTAACATGTGGATCTTTGTACACTTACCGATTTTTAAATTTATAATTAATAGTTTTCTCTAGTAAATCAAGAGACTTATGAAATCGTAAGTGCCCGGCCAGGACGGGAATGAATAAAGCATGCTGAACAATATCACACATAATACCAGTACGGTGATAACCTTTTGAGCACACTGCAACAGTGACATTGCGTTTCATTCTCCCCTGTGTACGCATTTCCTGAAGACGCGCTTCTTTTTCTTCTAATTTCCGTTTATCTTTGAATGATGGCTTCGACATGTTGGCCATTAAATGGCGAAACTTTACATATTCCCTCCAAGCTTTTTGGTACTCAGGGTTACCAGCGTAACTAAGCTGCGGTGGACGTATTCCGAAATGTACAATAACCGGATGTGTGAGACCGCTTTCAGAATCATGACACTCAGGCAAATCACTAATGTTCCGATCTAATTGATCCACTCGTACTGAACAAGGCTTGTAGCCCGGTTTGGTTACTAGCATACCGCGAAATTCATCCACATAATCTTGCCAAACATGTCGTGATATTTCATGAAGACAATGTAAACGTTTTTCATCTACCAATGGACTTGCATTGTCTAATAGGTACTTTAGTACTTCACACATAGCCAATACTTCCTTACCGTTTTCAGGTAAGTCTCTAACAAAACGTGGCATAAAATGAAATGCTGGACAACTGGTTTCCTTCGAAACTAAAATGGAATTGGGCAGTAGTGAAAAGTCCACCAGTTCAAGTAACTCATGAAACAGATACTTGACTATAACACCACAAAATTGAATTAGTATAATTGTAAATAAAATTGAAAATTAAATTACTTACAAAATAAGTCTAATTCTCGTATAATGAAATTTTCTGGCATCTTTTCAGCTATATATTGTATTGTATACTCTATGTTAAAGCGTATCACTTTACAAGTTGGTAAGTCTACGAGAGGAAAGTGCGATAACAGCGAGAATCCTTCAAAAAGAAATTCGTGCTTGTCGTGTTTAATAATTGTAGGATTTTTGGTGAGAAAGTTGGTAGGAGGCGATATAGTAATCCGGTAATGGAGCAATACATTAGCATTATTGGACTGCGGATCACATTTAGGATACTTCTTTTCGTCTGGATAAATGCCATGGCGAATACCAACCCTGCGTGACTTAGGCTGCTGTATAATTTTTCTCACCTTAAGCTAACTGTAAATTTAATTTCCTCGTGCACCTTTTTAACTGCGTAGTTTGATTTTCTTTGTTTAAAATATTGAAAAAAAAAAAGAAAAAAGAAAAAAACAAGTAAGAAAACTAAATTTGGTTTAGACCAAATCTTAAATACCCTCCACCTCTACACGAAAGGGCGTGGCAAATATATATACATATATATTGCGCCCTCTAATAGTGTATGTCTTAGCATGTAAGTCTACTTTTACGTTAAATGTGGTTTTTTTAAAATTGTGGGCATGTATGTTATCCGACCGCGCCCATTTTTGGCACGTCAGTCAATGGGATAACTATGTATACGTGTACCAAATTTAAAGTTCCTATGTCAACTTTTGTGGCAGATATAAAGATTTTTATTAATTTTGGGCGTGTCTGTAATCCGAGTACGCCCATTTTTGGCATATCAATGAAGATAATATTCATAGATATACATACCAAATTTCAAGTTTGTAGCTCATATTTTGTGGTAAATAAATAGATTTTTGTCGATTGTGGGCGTGGCTCTTGACCGATTTTGCCCATTTTAAGTGGCGATCTGCATGCAAAAACTAAAAGTGCCTGTACAAAATTTTAGCTCAATATCTCAAGATTTACGCCCGTGAGAGTGCGAACAACAAACGGACACACGGACATACATGTCAAAATCGATTCAGTTTTTGACGCTGATCAAGAATATATATACTTTGTAGGGTCTCTGACGCCTCCTTCTGGGTGTTGCAAACGGAAGAACAAACTTAGTATACCCTCATCACTGAGGTGGAGGGTATAAAAAGGGAAAAAGTCTTTTAAAAAAAAAATAATAATAATAACTACAAATATATAAACTATTTGTGTATTTCGTGATTTTGGTGAGTGGCTCATTGAAGTATCTTTGTTTGGGAATTTTTTTTATGGCTTTATGCCTCTTCTGAGTAAAACTGCTGCTAACAAGGAGATTGTTAATACTCAAATAGAGGTTAACAAAATCCTCACCAGGCCAAAATACAATAATATTGTCAAGCGAAAAGCACAAGACACTTCGTCCGTGTCCGAGTTTCATCTTCCGCCTCCAATCCAACTTTCCTATAACGCTGCTAAGCGCCAAAATAACGTCCGTGTGTCCGAACTTGAAAGATTAATTTCCGCCATGTTAAATTTTATGGGTAATCTCGACGTATCTGATAATCCTAATTTCACAGAAAAAATCGACAGTTTTAAATCTCAATTTAATAATTTATCTACAGTTTTTCCAACCATAAAACAAACATAGCTTCTTTTCTACAGTACAACATACAACCTTTTAGACCTCTTCCTCAATAGAAATAATTTTGAATTTTGCATTCTGAGTGAAATTTTCATACCTGATGACCCATGCTGTGAAATAATGATCCCTAATTATAGATCGGTTGTTAAATGCCGTAATGATGGTTATGGTGGTGTTGGTATCCTTATTCGAAAGGGTATTTCTTTTAAACGTATTCCATTTCAAACTGTGTCTGACGTCGTCATAATTAAAACAACAAATTTAAAACCGAATATTTGTGTTGTTTCGTGCTATTTTCCGCCGAATTTAGATAGTCAACTTTTTAGGGACAGTATTCAAAACATTCTTGAATTCCTGGATGGTGAACGACATGTTATAATCTCTGGCGATTGTAATGCTCGTTGTTCCGGTTTTGGTGATCATATAACTAACATCAGGGGCAGATTTCTTTCTGATACCATAATAACTTTCGCTTGCTTAACAATAGTAAACCGACTTTTGTCTCTGTCCGTAATGGGGTTTCATCTAGTAGTATTCTTGATCTAACTTGCACCAACTCTGCTTATTTTTCCTTCTCATGAGATACGACTAGTGTTTTTCTTAGCAAAAGTCTTCATATTCCGATTATCTTTCATATTAAAGAAGAAACTCTCCAAAGGCAATCTGCTTTTGTGTCTCGTAAACTTTTGCTTAATAATTTATCCTCTATTTCCTTAGAGCCTGACTTCTATTCTATATCTACTTCTTTTGTAAGGCAGCTAACTTTGGCAAAGACCAATGTCAACGTAGCGAAGTACAACCCTAAACCATGGTTTAGGGTTCAAACCTCATTGATGAGGTTTGCAATGATGGCAATGCACGTAATTTCTGGATCTTTATAAATGGCCATCGTCATAATGTTCGTAAAAGTTTTAAATATTTGACCTGGAATGATGGTGATAATAGAGCATACCTTGAACTACTCAAAAATTAAATAACTTCCAGTTCTGCTATTGTCTTACCGTCTTTTCCTTTTAGAATTTCTGGGTGCTTACCCTTTACTCTTCAAGAATTTTCTCACGTGCTTTCGTCTAGGAAAAAGTCAACTGCTGCTGGTTGTGACAACATTAAATACGAGATGTTGCAAGTTTTATCCTATGAAAGTAGTATGGCTTTACTGGAGGCTAAGAACAAATGTTAGATTGATAATAATATTCTTGAGGAATGGAGACGTATTAAAGTTGTTCCAATTCCTAAGCCAGGTAAAGATCTTAATGATATAAATACCTTTAGACCGATTTCACTCATCTCGGTTTTTGTTAAAATCATTAACCTCATGGTCAAAGGCAGACTAACAAATCTAACTAACTTATCATGCATGGCAATCTTATTCCTGCTAGATCCTTTGCATATCAGAGCAACAAATCTAACTATATGTGTCTTAACGAGTTGTCCTTCATGCTTGCCAAAGAAAAAAAGGCTGGCAACAAAGTTGTTGTTGTCCTTAGATATTAACAGGGCGTATGATTGATCAGTTAAGTTGGGCCAATTAATGTCTAATTATGCGTTTCCTTTAGATATCCGTCTGTGGATACTTAATTTTCTTTCTAAACGTATCCTAGTTCTGGTTAGTGAGTCTGTTGAAGTTCATGGTGGACTGCCTCAGGGTAGCTGTCTGAGCCCTACTCTTTTTAACTTGTATACAGCCGAGTTGCATAACATTCAAGATCACAGCACTTATGTGTTGATGCGGATGATTTTTTATTTGTGTCTGCGGCCAAATCTTTCCAAAGAGCAGTTGACAACTTTGCCATCAAAGCTAACTCTTTTTTCAGTTCTTGTTCTAATTTAAATTTATCTTTTAACCCGAGCAAGACTAATGCAATATATTTTGCCAAGGGCTCCAAAATAGTTATTAATTTTTGTAATAACGGAATCCGCATTAAACAAACTAAATCTTTTCAGTTTCTTGGTAGGAATATAAATGCCAGTTTGACTTTTAGTGAACACTACAATTAAATTAAATGTTCTGCTCACAATTTTAGTGCAGTCAAACTAATGTCCAAGGTTAACGGTGGTATGCCGCCTGGTAAAGCGATCACTTTGTATAAATCTCTTGCGCGTTCTAAGCTGGAAAGTAGTCGTACCACTACATGCAACTTGCCTGAATATTTGGATAGAAGACTTCAGGATACTCAAAATAAGCTTCTCAGGCGCTGCCTTGGGCTAACTCCATCAACGCCTAATAACATTCTGTATGCCATGTCTGGTGAGCTTCCTAAAAGTTTAGGGCTTTTTTTCTTACAGCGAAGGAATTAATTAAGGTCAAATGTTGCAACCAATCACTGTTTAATCAAATAGTTGCTTACAATAATGTTAATTGCAGTTATACTTGTTGTTACAAGTTTCAATCTGTTTTCGATAAGATTGGTGACACCTCCAACGGCTTGTCGGCCAGTGCAAATTGCAAATTTGTTCTTGATATTCTTTCTCCACTTGCAGTTTTTAAGAAATGCATATCAAATTCTAACAAGGTTGCTCTCTGTACTGAGAAACTAAATTTTTATGTGGATAGTTGCTTCAAGATTTTTTCCACTGATGGATCGGTGTCTGATGATGTCTCTGGGTTTTCCATAGTTGAATATGGTGGTGGTAGACATTTTAAGTTCAAGAACGAAGAAAGGTTGTCATCTACTTTTACTGAGCTTCTAGCTATCAGACAGACTGTTGAGATTGGTGCTTCCTCTGGTCAGACTAATTTTGCGACCTTTACGGACTGCAAATCTGCTTTGCAATGAATACAAAGGAAAGATACTCATAATTATATTGTCCTAAATATATGATATACTTAATGGTCTGGGTGTGTCTGAATGTCATTTTGTGTGGGTTCCTGGTCATTGTGGCTTTACACTGAATGAGAAAGCCGACATGTATGCTCGTAAGGCCATCATTGACGGTGTTGTTATGGCGGTCACATATACACCCAGTGAAGCTTTGCGTTTCATCCGGTTTAACATTATTAAATCATGGAAAGAAGAGTTTTCTTCTATTGCTAGGGCTAAAATCAACCGTCTTTTCTACAAGATTTTTCCCAGTTTAAATATTCTACCGATACCGGATTCAGTGTTTCAATTGGGTCAGATAAAAAAGCTGTATCGATTGGTTAGCGGATATACTAATGACAAAGTTTATCTCAAAATGATTGGTGTATCAAATACAGACTTTTGTGATTTTTGTGGAATGATTGACTCGGCTGAGCATCAAATCTTTAAGTGTAAATATTATGATAACAAGAGATTGAAGTTTTCTATTTTCACGCGCTTCAACAATTTATGTGATTTGCTCAAATCGTGGGATTTTAACTACTTCAAGGAGCTACTCACCTATATTAAAATTGCAAATATCTCGCTTTAATTTTTGGTATATCATTTGACTTCAAATTTCAATAAATAATTTGCATTTGGAAAAAAAGAAAAATAATAAAGAAATATAGTAAAATAACAGTTTTATTTTTTGATAAACAAAAATAAAAATAATTTTATCCTCAATGTTTTAAGAACTGCACAGATTTTTCTGATATCTGTTGCTTTCTTAATTTCGCTCTGTTGGTTGCCTCTTTTTTTTTTGTTGTTTTTGCAGTTCATGCTTTTCACGTTCATACAGTCTTATACTTTTAAAATGGAATTTAATTTCGATTTTATATACAGCCTATGCTTACACCCTCATACTTCCCACTATCGTCTGTGGGTTTTGTTGAGTTTTTGTTTTTTCTTTGTGTGATCCGTCTTGTTTTTTTTTGTTTTGCTGCTGGACATATAAGTTAGTACTTGGTCCATACCAACACTGATAACCCCAAAAAAAAAAAAAAAAACCATTAATATGTAATTAAACTATTGCTACAAACAATTGAAGCAAGATACAGTGCGCGACTTAAAGAAACCTTTAAACATCAAAACAAATATGAAGAGGGTATGACAGAAATGAAACAATTAAAAGAATCTATAAAAAATTCAAACAAATGGAATTGTGGAAAGAGATCAAATAAAACAAGCGATAGAAGAGAAACTTGACAAAGACTATGAAGTAAAAATACCAAATAATATCAACCCAAAAATATTAGTAGTTAATATGTTATTTAAACACATTAATGATGAGTGATTCGAGTTTTGACTGTTGACGCGTGCGCACGCGCTATGTGTATAAATAATATATATTGCGGAGTATAAGTATGATTAACAATAAGATGTAAATGTTATAGATTTATACATAAACTGAGTGTAAAACTGAACATATAAAAGGACAAAAGTACGGCACAATTGTATCTAAAAGAGGCAAATATAATTAAAATAATTTTTAATGAACAAATGAAAAACTTCGTTAAATAAGGAAAAAACACCACTCGTTTACAATTATAAAAGATTTAAAAATTACAACAGGAATAAATTCATTGGAAAACCAAAATTTGCAGAATTATAAACAATATTATCACGATTAAGAGATGCGCTGTTAAAATAAAAATATCGGCCCATTGACGTTTATCCAAAATGATTAATGTGTTCAAAAAAAACTTCATTAAATAAGGAAAAAATGTCGTTCGACTAAATACAATTTTACATATTTGTTGGCAACCAAAATTGAAAATTTTTTGTGAAAATATGCATGATTATAGATAAGAACCATTGAAATATATGAGGACGCGGCGAATTTATCTATCGTTAGTTCGCTGAGCCTCATTTAAGAAGAAGAAGAAGAAGATGTTAACGATGAGTTGATTTTAAAAATTAAAAAACAAAATTCGTTTTTGGTTGATAGGACCCTAAAAGTGGTATGAAGTAAAAAGTAAAAATGATTCAAAATATTTTTATGCTATAATTGAAACAGACCGTGGTTCATTTCCTAATATATTAGCTGCTGGGAAAATATGTATAGGATGGGAAAAATGTATGTATGTAATGTGCTTCAAATGTAGAGGGTTCAATCATAAAGCTAAAAACTGCAAAAATAATGAAGTGTGCCTAAAATGTCATGGTCGGCATTATGCAAAAGATTGCTCTAATGAATCTATAAACACTTGTGTAAATTGCATACGAGCCAACAATACACTAGGCTTAGGATTAGATGCAAACCACCATACACAGAGTAAAACATGCCCAGTATTTTTAAACAAACTAAAAGAAAAAAAACGTAAAATTGGATATTACCAACCAATAAATAATAAACCAAATTATTTAAAGTGCCTGTATTTAAATATTAACAGTATTTTAGCAAGCAAATACGAACTTGAACACGTTATGGCAGATAAAAACCCCACATATAGTGTTATGAAGTGAAACATGTGTAACTGAGGAAATAACGGATGCTGACCTGCAAATTGCATCTTACAGAGCATATCGATGTAATTCTCATAGTCGACATACAGGAGGTGTGATAGTATTCATTAGTAAATCTATCGATGTTAATATGACATATAACAATAATTTTGAAAATAACTGCTGGTGCTTAATAATTAAATTTAAAAAATTACAAATTAGTTGGCAAATAGCAGTACTATACCACTCGCCAAATTCGAACCATTCATATTTCCTGAAGCACTTAGAAGATGTTCTAAGCGGTTACTTTGATAATGATAACAGTAACATTATTGTGGGTGATTTCAATATAAATTTAATGATGTCTACAACTAGCAGTAAGGAACTTGAGGATCTATGTAGGAGTTACTATTTAAATCAAATGGTGGATAATAAAAAAATGTAAAAAACTTGATATGCATAAGGTATCAGATCGTGAGACATTTGAGTTTAACTTGGAAATTAAGAGATTAAAAATTAAAAAGTAGTACTGAAATTGTATTATGGACATACTATTCTAAAGATAACCTGTTAAATATTCTAAGACAATATGATATGAATTGGTATAATACAGACATAAATAGTCAAGTGACGATGATTAACTATGTATTAGAAAATGCTATGGCACTATTAACAATACAAAAAACTGTAACAGTCAACCCCACAAATAAATTTATTTATTTATTTATTTCATTTTGTGCTTCAATATAAAATTCAGCAACTTAAGAACTAATGATAGATTAAAAAAAGAATTGGTAAAAAGAAAAAACACATGATTACAACAATTTAAAAATATAAACAGAAGTGCAAATCCAAAAGAATGCTTAAATATTAAAATAATAAAAAGCTAGTAAAATGTACTAAAGTAATGTAAAAAATAAAAATAAGTAAAAATAAAAACAATAATAACAATTTAAACGCAGCCACAACAACAACAACAACAGCAGAGCAACAGCAGCACCAAGAAATAATATATGTGAAAATTAAAAATAAAAATTTCATATTATATTATACTAATAATAATAAAGTTTAAAAGATGATATCGAAATTGTAAAAATAATAAAAGGGTAATCTAATGCAATTCAAATATAAAATAGAGATATACATAAAGCTTGGATTATACAAGCTATATTCAAGAACAGGCCTAATAAGGGAGATGTATAGCTGTTTGCATATGTAGGGATAATCAAATTCTCTACCCTATCTCTTAACAAAACCTAACAAAGCCCTAGATTTACTTACACATAAATTGATGTGCAAATCAAAACGAAGCTTAGGGTCGAGAACGATACCAAGGTCTGAGAATGATGAAACAATATCAAGTTTGTGATCATTAATGAAATAATTATGAGAAATGCCAAATGTTCTACAGAAACTCATTTGTTTGCATTTCTGTAAATTTAACAATAAGGAATTAGCATTACACCATTCACTCAAGTTATTCAAATCCTGCTGCAGCAAAGAGCAATACTCCGCTGATCCAAATGACAGAAATAGCTTCACATCGTCAGCATACATAAGAATCCTTGAATGCACTATCAGTTTAGGCAGATCGTATATATATAAAATAAATAACAGCGGTCCAAGATGACTACCTTGTGGTACACCGGACATAACGCTTATTATTCGTGAGAAGCTCTGATTAAATAAAACTCTTTGAGTTCGATCACAAAGGTAAGAAGAAAGCCAACCCAACAAACAGGTAGAAAAACCAATTTTATTCAATTTATATAATAATAGATTAATATATACCTTATCAAAAGCCTTTGAAAAATCAGTAAAGATAGCATGAGTTTTCTGTCCCGCAGAAAAATCGTTGAAGACATAGGAACTGAATTCTAGAAGATTTGATACCGTAGAACGACCAGTAATAAAACCATGTTGATAAGGATTTAAAATCATAGAGATAGGCCTCTTTAAGTGATCGGCCACAACTTTTTCAAATAGTTTAGGAATAGAACTCAGCTTTGCTATTCCACGATAATTTTCCACACGATGCCTACTGCCATTTTTAAACAATGGTATGATGTAGCTTTCCTTCCAAAAACTTGGAAATTGACCACATTTGAGTGAAATGTTGAACAGTTTAGTTAAAGGTACAGAAAGTAACAAAGAACAATTTCTTAAAATGCACGATGGAACACCATCGGGACCAGATGAATATGAAAATTTTATTGAATTTAAGGACTATAAAACTTCAGTTTCAGGTACGGAAATAAACGGAAAAATATCAAAAGAATCTAGAGCAAAAGGATAATTACAAACGGACGAGTTATTAGAGTAATTTTGCTCAAAGAACTCCGCAAACAAATTAGGCATAATAAACGGATCGGAAGACGTAAAATCAACTTTCCTTTTACTATTAACAAAGGTATAAAAATACTTTTGATCAGACTTAACTTTTGTTTTCATATCCACAAGATAATTAGCATAGCAAATACGATTTAAGCGATTATACTTATAACGTACAGAAGAATAATTGCCATAGTCAATAGTAGAGCCACTCTTTTTAAACTTTTTAAATAACCTATTTTTCTCATTTTTAATGCGCTTAAGTTCAGGTGAGAACCATCTAGGATATTTAGATGGGCCACTACCACTAAAAGCAGGTACAGACAAATATAATGCAGTTATGTTTATCGTAAAAGGAAGAAACAGATTTATCAATATCATTATTAAAAAATTTCCATTCATACTGACCTAAAATATCATTAAGTTTACGATAATCCGTTTTACGAAAATTTAATAACTTTCTAGATGAAGAAGAAAAAACATTATGATTATTAAAGAATTCAAAGCAGAGGTTTAAAGTTGGATGATATTTATCCTCAGGTAAGACTAATGGTGGCACACGATGAATGATAACTTCAGGGATATTGTAAAAAAATAAATCAAGACATCTACCCAAACAATTAGAATGGGAATTCATTTGGTGTAAACCAACATCAAAAAACGATTCCAAAAAGCAATCATAATCAAACGATGTAGATTGTGGAAGCATTCTATCTACATCCTAGCAGTAAACCCAATTTACCATTGGCAAATTGAATCCCCTAAAACAGCAAATATATCATTATCACCAAGTTTAGAGTTTATTTCAAGAATTAAAGCTACGTGGGATAAATAAATGTTCAAATCAGAACGTGGAGGAATATACATAGGAACAGGAAATATAAATAAATCTACTTTCAAATTTAAAACGGACGCAAAGAAATTCAATATTTGAAGGGACAGAAACACCCACAAGTTCAGACGGTATTAACGAACTGACGGCAATTAAAACCCCCCCGCCAGCTCTAAGGACTCTATCACACCTATAAACTAAATAGTTACAACAGAAAAGCTCAGAGTCATAGATAGACGGTTTAAGCCAAGTTTCGGTCAAAGCAATAACACTGTATTCACAATCAACACTGCCTAAATACAAATTTTGTAGCTTTGTATTAAGACCTCTAACATTTTGATAAATAATAGAAATTTCACTCAGTTTTTTGAAGCTTGCAGATCAATGGTACGTACAACAGGCTTAGGCAGACTAACACGTTTACGCGGGACGAATTCTTTAACTAATAGATCATCCGGCCAAAATTTTTTATTTATAAATGTATCAAACCATTTCGGAGATATATTTATTTTAAAAGAACAAATATCACGACCCTCAACAGCAGTAAATTAATAAAAAATAAACAGAAAAATTAGATAAACTAATATCAGAGCAATTCTCACAAATATAACTTTTAATATCATCATCTGAAGTATCAGTAGAAAGTCTAGAAATAAAAATCGACTTTCTGCAAGGAATGACCTTTAGATCATATTTATAACGCTAATCCTTACCTGAACTTGAAGAAGGCGTCACAATAGACATAGATGTTGTCGGCAAATTGTTAGGAACAGAAGAGGTAAGAGACCCGTGATTAGTACAGGAAGAGTTAGATGTAGTTGCAACACCATCGACTGCACAATTATTTAACATCATACCACCATCATTAATTGAATTATTATTGTTAACGACTTCCATAGATTGGACTAAATCACACGAGTGCTTCTCTGCGGTACAAACATTTCCGGTTGACACTGTATCCTCAGCCGGTTGGTCAATAACAATAGTTGGAATATGCTGTTCTTTGACAACTTCATCCACCGAATTTAAAGACGATAAAGACGGTGCATTTGAAGCTAGATTAATTAAGTTAGACGGAATAGTATCAATAAGTTGACCAGATTGCACAAGATTCTGAAACGGAAAATCAATGTATTTAAAGTTTTCAAAAAGGTCTTGATACATATCGAACTTGGCTGTAAGTTTTGCCAGATCATTACACAGCTCTCTAAAACCCATCTGTGTTTGTTTAAATAACTTGAGAAAATCAATATCTTTTTGACGACAGTTAGAACACGACCAGTGCAAACCTTTAGAGCGATCAGTTATATATAGTATAGTCGAAGTGACGACCCGCGCATTTAGGGTGCGCAGCAGCGTCACAGAGCCAACAAAATAAAAGTTGTTCAGGCGAGGATTCATCATTCCTCACCTTAGCTTTACATCTTGGGTAACAACAATTCATTATTAAACCAAGTAATAAGCAACAGAAGTAACTAAATAAGGTAAATATATATAAAAGCTATTTGCTATAAAACGCTATAGAAAATAGAATGACACAGTAAAAGAATAGAATAAATTTCCACCAAAAAAACAAACCAAGATCAAAGTCTATTAACTCGATGCAAAAATGCCACACCAATTAACCAGCCGGATAGTACAAGACTTAAATTGTCGTAGCACAATAAAAAATAAATTAAACTGTCGCGAAAATATGTAAATCGATAGCAATTCAGGAGCACTCAAAATAGAAAAACACAAGGTTGCCAAGTTTTTTTGTGTATGTATGGTATGACACTGATCTTCTTTTGCTGAATAGATACAAGTACCAGCTTAAACAAATCGCTCAAATATCAGGTAACTGGCATGAATATAAAAGCATACAAAAACAATATAAAAAATTAATAAAAAATAAGAAAACTATTTATATGGAAAGAAGGATTCAAACTTACCAGCATGATTGCATGAAAATGTGGAAATGTTTGAAAGAAAGAGTGAATCTAAATGCTGAAAAAAAAGTTATAAATGAAATAACAATCAATGAACAAAGGATAACGAATCATAATCAAATAGCAGAGGAAGTAAATATATTTTTCGTAGATAGTATTAAAGAAATACACGCAAATATAGATCAGATACCTATCGATCTTGTTCTTCATACATTTCATGATGATACCTTTAAGTTTAAACCTGTAAGAACAGATGATATCGTAAATCTGGTAAGTAAATTTAAATATAAAACGGGTGGTACAAAGTTATTATCAGAAGGCGTGATTAGAGACTCTATCGAATATACTGGTTTCTTTTATATGGATATAATAAACAATAGTTTGCAAAATGGTTATGTTCCTGAATCATGGAAAATATCAACAATAGTACCAATCGAAAAAGTTAAAGACACACAAAATCCAAATGAAATAATACACTGCCATACGACGCAAAAATTCTGGAAACTATAGTTAAAATTTAGCTCACAAACTATCTTGACAAAAACGATATTATCATACCTGAACAATCCGGCTTTCGTAGTAAACATTCGTGTGAGACTGCATTAAATATGGTTCTCGCCAATTGGAAAAATGAGTTAAATGAAAAAAACACCATTATTTCTGTCTTTATTGACTTACAACGAGCATTTGAAACGGTGGATCGTGATATTTTGATTCATAAATTGCAAGCGATTGGCGTACATAATATGGAACTAAATTGGTTCAATTGGTTGTTAAGTAACAAGTCGAAGACAGAAAACCATAATTGGAACCGCAACATCTTTTACTACAATTTTGCTCAATCAAATTATTCGCTGATGATGCTCTAATAACAATTAGTGTAAAAGATATAGACAAAGGCTGTGATAAAATTCAACTCAAATTTAAATAACATTTATAAATGGTTATGTATCAATAAATTAAAACTTAACGTAAAGAAAACCAAATAAATGGTAATAACGCGATGTAAAATTGAAAAAAATAAAGATGATCCGATTGAGAGAGTGGAGGTATTCAAATACCTAGGAATTCAAATTGATGAGAGATTAAAATTTAATGAGCACCTAGATTATATTGTTAGTAAAATATCAAAGAAAATTAGTTTTATGAAGAAATCATGTTTTTACGTTGACAAACAACATAAAAAAATGGTCTACAGGTCAATTGTGGAACCTTATTTTATATACTGCCCCTACAATCCTTTTTATGATGAATGCAGGCCAAATAAATTAACTCCAGAAACTTCAAAATAGAGGAATGATATTCATTTTAAATAAAAAGCAAGATACGGCGACTTCATCTTTAATTAACACCCTAAATTGGCTAAGCATAAAGCAGGCCATTGAATACTACACGATGATTTTTATATTTAAGATTAAAAATAATATGCTGGCATCATACATCACAGATAACATACGATATACTCATGAAATACATAATTACAATACTAGAAATAGAAACAATTTTGCTTTACCCTTATTTAGAACGGATAGTGATAAACAACATGTATTTTATAAAGGTATTAAACACTTCAATGAACTACCGGATGATATTAAAAAATATGAAAAATTTACTTCATTCAAAAAGAAATTATTTGAACATTGTAAAACAATACGTATAACTTAATTTTAGTTTAAGTTGAAATTATATGATGTAATAGGCAATAATAATAGCCGTAACCAAATAAAAAAAAAAATAAATAAATAAATAATCAATCTCCTGGTGGCAAAAATAGAAATATCTGCCTAGATAGGAAAGAAAGACAGGAAAATATAAGCAGAAATTTTAACCTGACTAGCGTAATTTTAAATTGGAGTCCCATAATTGTGATTGAAAAACTAGCCTCAGTCAAGTATAGCCTTATTTACTTGTTTTATTTATTTGTTGTTATTGCACGTTACCCCATCGGTCGAATTCTGAACGAGACTTTTTGTAAACTTTGAGCGTCTATTATCGGACCCCACACTTTTTTAACACATTGATGAAACAGTACATGCAAATGTTTTCTAAGTTTAAATTTTCTCGCTTTATTATTGCGGACATGTAATTTTTGTTAATTGTTGGCGTGAATTTTATTCGATTTGGCTATTTTAATTGGAAACTATTTCTAGAGTATAAAAAAGGTTGTATAAAATTTCAGCTCTATATTCCATGTTTTACCAAAGCGACATGTTTTTGTTATGCTTACCGTATACTTGGCAAATTTTTAAAAATTTCCTCATATTCCTTATCTTCTGTAATTTGATTTTTCTCATGTGCTGCTTTATATTTCTTTGAATCGTTCAATTCATCTGAGTTAATAACATTTGTTGCTTCATCTGATTCACTTATGAGAAGACGTGTTGGCATAGATTTAACGTAACATTGATACATAAGCTCCGTCGTGTCAATGTGGTGAACGCGAATATATCTATCCAAGCAAGCAGAAAATAAGAACTTCCCTGAAGCGTCAAGTTGAATATCGCTAATTCCTCCTGTGAAACCCTTGTATTTATGTATAAAAGTCTTCATGTGACGAATATCAAAGAGCTGCGTTAGGAAAAGTAGGTATCGTATAGGTTCATATATATAATAAATCTAATTATTTGTATAACCAATACCTCTATTATACCCATAGTCGTTCCTACACAAAAGATGTTCCTTCTACTGGCCAACGTTGAAAAACTTAATTTATCTTCAGCGTTGTAGCAGTGCACAGGCCTACGTTGAGCACGTACATCGTACACACGTACGTAGCCATAGCGTGAACAGGTTACCAAATTATATGGAGAGTTCAAAAATCCAACATCACTATCCCATATTGGAACTTCTAATTGTAAATTATCATTTGGTAAATTCTTAGATGAGAATAATATATTTCCATTCGTAGACATATCAAACACTTTTAGGTTATTTTGCCGACCCTTGCCACCCGTAGCAACAAATGTAGAAAGTTCGGGGCATTGACGCATATGATTTATATTATCACCGGATTTCCCAAAGTTTTTTACACGTTTTTCGCTTGTCCCTTCATTATACGATATACATTGAATTTGTCCGTTTTCAATACCAGCAATAATGTGATTATTATGATACCCAATACCCACAATTGGGGCACCATCACATATAACAGAACGTTTAACTTCTTCAGAATTCAATGAATGCACTTGTATTAGTGGCTTCGCTCGTCCAATTAAAATATTTGCCATATTTGAATCATAACTTAGTGCCGTTACTCGTGAATCCTTATCTAGCTCACCTAATTTGTGCAGGTTACGGTGAGCAAATGGATTATCTTCACCGACTGGGAGTAATTCTATAAATTATATAAATTTTACGATTACTTAACCACGATACATGCGTGTACACGAGTCTTACTTTTAAAGGACCCTGCACGTGTTCCAAAATATATTACATGATTGTTCGAATAGGCAGATTTCTTTATATTACTTGTTGTCCATTTCATTTTAAAAGGAATTTAAACTTGTTACCGAACGTTTTTGGGTAAAACCTTTTAATTAACAGATAAAGAATTTATTTAATAGGTAAGAGATTACAATTTCCCGATTAATTTTTTTTTACTTTGAATCGAGTGAAAATTATTTTTTATTTGTGTCAAATGTTATCGATACCTAAGGTTTGACTACATAATTGTTTTAAAAAGTGACAAATCCAAGAAGAAATAAATTGTAAATTATTTTTTATTTATCTTTGTGATAAAAAACTGTAAGAATGCATTTAAGGATACTGTGTAGATATGCAAGCAAATGGCAAAGGTAAGTCTGTGCGTAATATTATTAACTTCACCTGATATTACGTTGAATATCAAACGCGCAGAACATCAAGAAATTTTGCAACGAAAATTTCAGTGCCGAGTATAGATGAAGTAGGTAGCGGTACCGGTATAGGCAACATAACTGGTGGTTTGCGTGATAACGCCAACGGATTGTACTGTGTTAATAAACCAAGCGAGGATGTAGTAACTAAGATGCCACCACTAACCCATTCCTTACCCAATCTACCAGATGTAGAATATGCGAAACCTTTAATAGAAAGTAATTCAACACAAGTTACAAGAATGTCTAATGGATTACGAGTAGCATCGGAACCACGATTCGGTCAATTCTGTACAGTCGGTTTAGTGATAGATTCGGGGCCGCGCTATGAAGTTGCTTATCCGAGTGGTGTGTCGCACTTTTTAGAAAAGTTAGCTTTTAACGTAAGTTTAAATATTATATAATTATATGAAAATAAATTTTATATCTGAAAAATTTATGCCTTATAGTCCACTTCGAAATTTCCAAATAAAGATGCGATTTTAAAAGAATTGGAGAAAAATGGTGGCATATGTGACTGTCAAAGTTCACGAGATACTCTCATCTATGCGGCTAGTATTGATAGTCGTGCTATTGAATCGGTAACTCGTTTACTGGCCGATGTAACTTTACGCCCCACGCTTCAGGACGAGGAAATATTTTTAGCGCGCCGTGCAATACAATTCGAATTAGAAACATTGGGCATGCGCCCTGAGCAGGAACCTATTTTGATGGATATGATACATGGGGCTGCTTATGCAGATAACACCTTAGGACTCCCAAAACTCTGTCCCACAAAAAACCTTGATTCAATAAATCGTGATATTCTTTTTAATTATTTAAAATATCATCACACACCTAGCCGTATGGTTGTTGCTGGAGTTGGTGTAAGTGAATTAAAATAATTGATTAATTACAGCATCAACATTGAATGTTATTCAGGTTGATCATGATGAACTTGTTGACTATGTTAATAAATTCTTTGTACAAGAAAAAGCTATATGGGAAAATGATCAAATTCAGGGTATTGGCGCTAACGATGTTGATCAGTCCATTGCCCAATATACTGGCGGTTTACGTAAAGAAGAATGTGAAATTCCTATTTACGCTGCAGCTGGTTTGCCTGAATTGGCCCATATAGTTATAGGTGTAGAAGGCTGCTCCCATCAAGATCCTGATTTCGTAGCTCTGTGCGTCCTCAACATTATGATGGGGGGAGGTGGATCCTTTTCAGCTGGTGGCCCAGGTAAAGGCATGTATTCCAGATTATATACCAACGTTTTGAATAGGCATCACTGGATGTATAGTGCCACTGCCTACAATCATGCCTATATCGATACGGGATTATTTTGTATACATGCTAGTGCTCCTCCGAGCAATATCAAACACATGGTTGAGGTAATAACACAAGAATTGGTGAATATGGCTTCTCATCCAGGCCGTGAAGAGTTAAGTCGTTCAAAAATTCAACTGCAGTCCATGCTTCTAATGAATTTAGAATCGAGGCCAGTCGTGTTTGAGGATGTTGGTAGACAAGTATTGGCAACAGGTCTCCGCAAGCGTCCCGAACATTTTATACACGAAATTGGTAAGATTGGTAAAATAAATATCATATCTGTGAGCTAATAATCAATTATATTTAGATAAAATAACAGCAATTGATATTCAACGAGTAGCTAAACGAATTCTCGCTAATCCTGTTTCACTGGCCGCACGGGGTGACATTGGAAGTTTGCCTGATATTAAAGACGTACAAAATGCTCTAAACCATGAAGGCCGATTCTTTAACCGTACTCTGTCTTTATTTAAATAACAGTTCCGAAGAGTCCATATATCTACAAAGAATGCTTAAGTAGCATATTCTTCACATTCGGATTTATCAAAAAAAAAAAAAAATATTTTCTATTAATTCGTCGATTTTTCTAATATTTAAAATTTTGGGTACAACTTATTTGAACGTACTGAATGTTTTACTGATTGAAAAAAATTATACCGTTGAAAATAAAAATATGCTTTATTAATAAGTTTTACATGATGAACTTTTCAAACATTAAAATTGGTCGAAATGTGGGGTAGGCTTATACACTTTTTCACAACATTAATCGTCGGGAGTGGACAACGCAATATGTTTTTATACTAAGTTTCCAACAGCAAGACCTTAAAAAGTATATATTTTTAATCAGCATCAAAATCTGAATTGACGTAGACTTTCCGTCCGTTCGTATGTCTGCTGTTGTTCGCATCTATGAAGCACAAAATTGGAACTACGAAGTTGAAATTTAGTACATTTATTTATAATTAGCATTTCAATCGATATAAAAAATGGGCATAGTCGGATAAAACACACGCCCACAATTTCTTCAGTAAGTTGATACGTATTTAAGATTTGCTCTTAACCAAATTATTTTTTTTACTTGTTATGTATAATCTATTTAATAAAAATGAAAGACGTGGTAATTTATGTTGAAAGTATGTACTGAGTTAACGCAAAAACCACCGAGTAGTTTGAAAATAAATAGTAAATTATCTTGGCTTAAAATCATTCGTAAAGTGAAAAAAAGTAGGCGAAGACCCCAATGAAGTCAACATTCCGACCGAGCAACATGCAGACCGAACGCAAGGAAGTCAACATTGCTTTCTTAAATTGCTTAATTGCACAATTCTCCGGGTTCAAGATCAGATGAAGATGAAATATCTTCGACAAGATCTTTTATATCATTAAAAGACCAACTCAATTTTGGTTCTCCTTCCTGCCTTTTAAGGCAACTCTTTAGCAAAGTACTTGAATATTGTGAAGTTGAATCAAAATCTGTTTCATCGCTGCTTACATTCTCACAAACATTTAGTTGCTGTTGTTGTTGTTTATTGTCGAAAGAACTATCAGTTTGTAAATATTGTTGTTGTTCTTTGGTGGAAGAGTATTTCCGTTTATACGATATGTGGTGACGGGAACTCGACGAAACATCGCACAGTTCATAATTTACGCAATCTAAAAATGACATAACCATTTTCCATCTTTATACATTAATAATAAGTTGATATCAATACCTTTTCGATTGGTACTGTCGTTTTCATTTTCATCTTCTGGCAGCTCGTCACTCGAAATGTCTTCTCGAAGTCGATATTGTTTTGGCAAATGAGACTCATCTTCCATAGGTTGTGTAATTATAGACTTTGTATATTCTTTTGGATAACTTTCTGCTTCAAGTTTTAATTCACTGCCTGTTTGTCTTTTGATACTTTTAGCAATGATCCGTTTTTGATGGTCCAATTGTGGAAATAAATCTCTAGAATTTTCTAAAGCTTGTTTGGCTGCATTCATTTCGGCTTGTTGTATTGATGATCCGGTAGCAGTAGCTAAGCGTTTATTGCGAAAATATACGGCCACAGTGTATACACGCGTATTGGTTGGCCCAGATGACTCAATCACTTTATATATGGGAATATCCGGTTCTCCCCCATCCATAGTACGCAATGTTAGACAACATTGCTGTAATTTCGATTTCGGATCATTCCAATCTTGATTCATAATGAATATTTGTAATCGAGGAAACAAACAGACATGGCAGAATTGTTCACAGTAAAGCAGACCCTTGTCAACATAGAGTGAACCCAAAAATGCTTCGAGAAGATCAGCTCGGTCTTTCGTCTTGAGTTCAGCTTTAGGATTTGAAAATACAGCAAACTTAGTCATGCCCAAGTCATCGCAAACGACGGCCTGAGTGCGATTGTTAACGAGAGAAGAGCGTAACAAAGACAAATGTCCTTCATGATGTTCAGGAAAATGCCTGTACAAGTATTCAGAACATATCAATTGCAGAACGGTATCCCCGAGAAATTCTAGGCGCTGATTCGATCCAAGAGTTAAATGGGTAAAGCCAATTGATCGATCGGTGAATGCTCTAGCGAGAAGTCGTATATGTTTAAATGTGACACCGATTGAGTCTTCAAATTTTGTTAATTCCTGCAATACCGGATACGAAGCTATGTAAGCTCGATCACCCAAAGGTTCTTGTTCTTGCAAAGGATGTTCTGGATAATTTTTCCAAATATTACGCAATTGATCATCTTCCATGAATAGGGCATTCATAAATACTTCATCAGCGACTGTAATGCCACCGTCCAATAATAAGGCACCCATTAAAGCCTCGAAGCAATTGGCCATTGCATGACGCAATTCTAGTTCATGACACAAATCCGAACCGTGAGCATACAACATGTATTCTTCCAAATTCAATTTTTTTGCCAGCAGTGCCAAATGCTGATTCTGTACAATAGCAGCTCTATATGTAGCTAAACCACCCTCCTCTAGTTCAGGGAACATAAAGAACAAATGAATAGAACTGAGAAATTCTACAACTGCATCTCCCAAAAACTCTAACCGCTCATTGTGCGTAATGTTGGACATAGTTTCGTATTCTTTGCCAAACCTTGACATAATATTAATCAGAGTGTTTATGCCTCTCTTGCGCGTATTCATGTAATGAATTTTACGATCTCCGTACTCCGGTTGTCGAATGCCACAGTTAGTTAAAGAGTTACGCGCATGATCTGGATTTGTTCCGTAATTTTCTTTATATGACGGATGTGTCAACGCTAATTGAAGTAGGTAACTTTAAAAATAGAAACAAGAGGAGAGCAATATTTACTAATGTGATACATTTTAACATGTGGATCTTTGTACACTTACCGATTTTTAAATTTATAATTAATAGTTTTCTCTAGTAAATCAAGAGACTT
The DNA here is from genome assembly GCA_963971445.1 of Ornithomya chloropus. NCBI lineage: Eukaryota > Metazoa > Arthropoda > Insecta > Diptera > Hippoboscidae > Ornithomya > Ornithomya chloropus. The sequence goes on along the minus strand of OZ020530.1, from coordinate 24,159,061 downwards.
ATGAAATCGTAAGTGCCCGGCCAGGACGGGAATGAATAAAGCATGCTGAACAATATCACACATAATACCAGTACGGTGATAACCTTTTGAGCACACTGCAACAGTGACATTGCGTTTCATTCTCCCCTGTGTACGCATTTCCTGAAGACGCGCTTCTTTTTCTTCTAATTTGCGTTTATCTTTGAATGATGGCTTCGACATGTTGGCCATTAAATGGCGAAACTTTACATATTCCCTCCAAGCTTTTTGGTACTCAGGGTTACCAGCGTAACTAAGCTGCGGTGGACGTATTCCGAAATGTACAATAACCGGATGTGTGAGACCGCTTTCAGAATCATGACACTCAGGCAAATCACTAATGTTCCGATCTAATTGATCCACTCGTACTGAACAAGGCTTGTAGCCCGGTTTGGTTACTAGCATACCGCGAAATTCATCCACATAATCTTGCCAATCATGTCGTGATATTTCATGAAGACAATGTAAACGTTTTTCATCTACCAATGGACTTGCATTGTCTAATAGGTACTTTAGTACTTCACACATAGCCAATACTTCCTTACCGTTTTCAGGTAAGTCTCTAACAAAACGTGGCATAAAATGAAATGCTGGACAACTGGTTTCCTTCGAAACTAAAATGGAATTGGGCAGTAGTGAAAAGTCCACCAGTTCAAGTAACTCATGAAACAGATACTTGACTATAACACCACAAAATTGAATTAGTATAATTGTAAATAAAATTGAAAATTAAATTACTTACAAAATAAGTCTAATTCTCGTATAATGAAATTTTCTGGCATCTTTTCAGCTATATATTGTATTGTATACTCTATGTTAAAGCGTATCACTTTACAAGTTGGTAAGTCTACGAGAGGAAAGTGCGATAACAGCGAGAATCCTTCAAAAAGAAATTCGTGCTTGTCATGTTTAATAATTGTAGGGGTTTTGGTGAGAAAGTTGGTAGGAGGCGATATAGTAATCCGGTAATGGTGCAATACATTAGCATTATTGGACTGCGGATCGCATTTAGGATACTTCTTTTCATCTGGATAAATGCCATGGCGAATACCAACCCTGCGTGACTTAGACGAACACCTACATAGTGGTCCATCATTCATTTCTCCAGGATCATTGTGCCATAAATCATGATGTATACGATAAGGATGTTGGAGTTTGCGTGAGAGCTCTTCCATGGAACAGTCCTCTTCAATTTTAAATTCCTCATTATCAGAGGAACTACTATCAGATGTGGAACAAACTTCTAATTTATGTTTACATAAACGTCTCTTGGGTTTGCGTAGTGGAGCTTTATATGGTGGAAGCGTTTCGCGTATGCGTGCCGCTCGTTGAACTAAGCTATGATCGAAAATTTTACACAACTCCTTCAAACGTGTTGTACTCACAACATTGTTAGTACTTTCAGCTTTACGGTAGTATGGTTCAGCTGGGGAATACCGTATCCATACTTCTCGTGATTCTTCATTGAATTCAGCTAATTCGTTTAATTTACGATGTATATCTTCAGGAGTTTCACAGAAATTTGACCGCCAATCCTTTAATAATCGCTCACGTTCTGTTTCAGGTTTTGTTAGGCGTTCTGCAGAAAATTTGTCTACTTCGTTTTTCTCCCTTTCATTACTGCCATATTTAGTCATTTTTATGTGTTTAACAGTATTACGTGTATGATTTGCAGTTGTTCCCCCTTCAGAAGATCTGACGTAATTACTTCTCCAACAATGAGAGACTTGTTGTCCACTATTGACACTATAATGATGGTAGGTTTTATTATATTGAGAATTATTGTAGTGTTTGGTTGAAGTGAAATAATTCTGTTGAGCGCTATTGAGAACTGTATTTAAATGTGTTGGAGCTGCGGCATATGGGTAAGAATAATAATCCATGTATGTAACACTTTCATTATATGTATTTAAAGAATCCTGCTTTTGGTCTGATGCAAAATTAGTTGATGTGAAATATGGTTTTGACGTTAGCGGTGGTGTCGCATAACTTGATTTTAATCCTGCTTTAGTATTAGAAGTTGAAGTACTGGCCTGAAGTATAGAAGGACTCGTTTCTTGGACGCTGCTATTTCCAGAGAGTTTATTCATGATGAATGACGTTTTATGTTCTACTGATGGAGGTGGACAGTTGTATTTTGTTGTTGGTGCATAGCTCATTTTTAGTTAGCTGTGCAGACGTTTTATAAGTATTAATTAACTGCCTCACACCCACGCTTATTTATTTATTTATTACATTTAGGTTTTTTGGCCTAAGATAGAAATATTCATTATACCTCTACGTAACCACGTAAGCGAAGTTAGCAAAGAGAGAATATAAAAAAAAATCCACTTCAATATGTTCCTAGGGAGAGAAAAAATATTAACAAAATTACAGTTACGTAAATAAAATTAATTGTTTTAATAAAAAAATGTTATTAATTGGATAAAATTTTTTATTGTTAAACTAGTATTGTTTTTACCGCTTTAACCTTGGTCACTTCATACTTCATAACATACTGTAAAAACTATTATATAAATCAGTGTCATTTCTAATTTCTCTGGTCATTAAATTTGGAAAATTCCAACTGATGGGGAATCTGATGTTGATCATTAAAAACACAAGCTACCTCGACGGTCGTCCTCGACTTTTGACACAAATAATCTAGGGTAACTCACAATTTACTTATTATTATATTATAAACAGCTTAATAATTAAATGTGCAAATTTGAACCTAATTGAACCATTTTCCCTTACTGTACTGATACAACTAAATTAATTATAGCATAAATTGAGAAACTTGGTGACATAGCATATGAAATAGTCGGAAAGAACCACAACCATAATATTTCCAAAGTTATTTAATGTAAGGTTTAATTTTTTGTAATAATAAACCATTTAAAGTAAATTGAAATAAATTTCCCCTAACTGTGATAAATTTGTTTGAACTTATATTTACTTTATAGGGGAAACAAATATTTTATAATTTATTTGTATACGCAGACACAGTGCTGTTGAAATTTTTGATGAGAGAATTATTATACTCCCTACGTAGGATGGAGGCTACATTAAGTTTCTTATCCCTTTCATCCAGCATCCAAGAGGAGTCATAAGATACCCTATAAAGTTGTCTTGATTATAATCAAAATCTGAGTCAAACAAGATATGCCCGCCCGTTTTTTGTTTTGCACAATATCAAAGCCTGGACATTTAACAACTAAATGTATTAAATTTAGTTCGGGGAACTTGATTCTGTATATATCTCATTGGAAGAACACTTTCAGCATCGCGATTGTATAATTTTTTTATATTTATAGTTCTGTTCGCGGAGAAAATTTCCAGCAATCATGTATTTATTTATATATAAATTTTAGTGCTTTTTTACTTAAACATATGCTCTGCAAAAACATCGACTCCGCGCTGCACTAAATTAAGAATAGGCTAACAATTTACAGCGACGCATTCAAGGCATAAGTTCGAATGTATGTAAACACATATATACAATACTTCGTACAAAGTTGCAATGATTAAGTTAAATATATGGCTGCAGCTTAATTGTATTGTTGTTCTGAAATGCCAGTTTCTTGTATATATTGAAGTACGATAGAACACAATGCGTGAATGAAATACTGCCACAATGGAAAAAGTTGGCTAATTGTTAACTTTGCTACATTGTTATATGAAACTTACAATCAAAACAATGAAACATATGATTAATATGATTTTTGCCTTTTTCAAGAGGATATACGTTTTTACTGCAGCAATGGAATATATATAATGCAACAAATTTTTGGTGCAACGTTGCCTAAAGTATGTATTAATAATTCGGCAGTGAAATAAAGAGAAAGAGAGACCATTCTAAGCTCTGAACTAATTTCAACAAGTTTGCTGTAATATAGCTAGTACATGAGTAGCAAATCATCTGCCAACGAAATAGCACCTCTGTGAGAGTTAGAAAAATATTGTCGCAACAAAGTGAATTATAATAATCATGTATAAACGATAAATAGTGTACTACAGAAAAATAACAATTGCCTGGACGACCCCAAAGGATCACCAAAATTAGTTTCAAACCTGTTAATAGCAATAATAAAAATAGTTTAAGTCGTGTTAGCTCGTATCTTAATCCTCAACAAAATCAAAGTAGGAGCAACAGCGCACTAAAACTAAAACACTAATTGTACAGCAAGTGCTCGAGATTTAACAATGGACCCAAATAAGCGTATTTTATATCGTGTATCCTTAGATGTTTTAATATTACTCTGCGGTAAGTAAAAGAGTAAAAGTAAAGATATTCACATACAGGTTATGACGCTAAATATGACGTTATTCATATGTGCATGAACGTGTGGTAAAAAATAGCAAAAACTGATCTAACCGAAGTCCCGACAATTACTGTTAAAAATTAACAGTATTATTGTTAAATATATTAACAATATCGCTGGTTTACAGAAGTAACAGTGAATGAATCATTGTAATTTAAGAATGAGTATGTGTATGTAAAAAATTTACCTCTTATTTATTTCATAGTTTCACTTTTCTAAATTGAAGAAATTTGATTGCTTGTACAACTGCAATTTTATAACTAAAAATACACCAAAAGGTGTATTCATATACAATCAATATTTTCTTAATGAATAATCCGCACCAAATGTGTGATTTTATATGGATATTGACTTATATATTGCTGCCATATATTAGAAAGAGGATCCAATGTAATTTTTGAGTAAAACTAACAATTAACCTTTTTTAAATGAGGGCATATCCTTTGAACCATTTTGCACTCTTTCAATCAACCTGTGCGGGAAAACTTCTTAACCACTAACAATACTTCTAGCAAATTTAGGATTGAAATCTTTGTTTTTGCAACCGACAGAAAGTTTACCATAGTCAGGCAGTGGAAAACGAATAATAAAAAGAATAGATGTATAAAAAAATAATAAATTGTACAAGTCAGAAAAGTAATGTATTAGTGCATTTATACAATATTATCCACAGTATATTAAACAATACAAAGAATATGTTGCACATAAATGTAATAATTTTTTTAATTTTGTGTTAGTGGCTTTACCGATACTATTGCTATATTTGTATGGCGAGCCCTACAAGAGAGGTTTCTTCTGCGATGATGAGTCTCTGATGCATCCCTTTAAAGAATCCACAATTAAAAGTTGGATGCTATATCTAGTTGGCTTGGTATTACCCCTAAGTGTGGTAAGTACATAGTTCACAGTTTATGCGCTTTGTATATTTAAATACTAGCTTAAATACTCTGGTTTTTCTATAATAATAATAAAATATAATCAAACTGTCAAAATAAGTTGTTGTCAATTTTAAAGGAAATGTATCATTAGCTATCGAAAAATATAATAACCCATCAACATACGTTTCAGATAAAGTGTCCTTTATAATATTTTTTGGTATCCCATGTTTTATATATATTTCATTTTTTCAAAAAATGGTTCAGGGACAAGGGACAAATGGTGAAAATTCACTTTGTTTATGTGACCCTTAGATTCATATTGGCAAATAAGCTTTTATTAAAAATGTCTTCTTTGCGAAAGAATTTTGAACTGTCTTGCTTAATATTCGTTTAGCAAAATAGTAAGCACCTCGCATATATTCTCGTCTTTACGCAGATGTTAATTGTTGAGCTAAGACGTTGTCGTCGTGATGAAAGGATTTCGAATGGTAACAATACCACAAGTCGGTTTGAGTTCTTCAATTACGAAGTGACCGATTGGGTGATTGAATTTTATAAAAAAGCAGGTGTCTTTGGCTTTGGAGTTGCCGCCACTCAATTAACTACAGATATAACCAAATATTCCATAGGTCGTTTAAGGCCTCATTTCTTAACAGTAAGTAAAAAAATAAAAATTTGTTAGATTGTGCTTTATATCCATCACCTATTACCATGAGGCCGGGGTGGTAGGCTGACTTTGCCAAACCCACTAAGTATATATTTTTGAATAGCATCAATTTCTTAATAGATAAGTCATGTCCGACTGCCCGACTGTTTATCTGTCTGTGCTAAACATTGTTCCGGTCGCAAAAATTAAAATATCGATTTCAAACTTGAAAGTACAATTGATAGTAATAGGGCGCATATTGGTATTGAAAACGGGAACAATTGATTGAAGGATGCCCACAGGTAAAACAAATTCTTAAAAAGGAGTTTTTTGTTTTGTTTTATAGGAGTCTTTTGTATTATTCAAAAACCACAAAAAAAAAAACTGAAAATTAGTGCACATGTTCCTCAGAGGATTTTATGTGTACACATCTAAATAAGACATATATTTTTCAAAAAAACGAGCATCCACGCCTACTAGAGAATATACCACGATAATCTAAAGAGTTAAGATATCTCATAAAAAATTCCCTAAGACTACGTCCGTAATCTATAATTATAATTTTATTTTCATGCCCTATGGTGATGGGTATGCATAAATCAAACGCAACAAATGCTTACTTGTTACTTATTTTAAAATTAAAATTTTCGATCTAAATAAAAAATAAATTATTTTAAAATCGTTTTAGGTTTGTCAACCTATTATGAAAAATAATGCCACATGTGCAGATGTAGAGTATCGAGGAATATATATCACGGATTTTCAATGTCATAGTCCAGGGTTTACTGAACGTATTATAAAAGAAACTCGTTTATCTTTTCCAAGCGGTCATTCTAGTTTTAGTTTTTTTACAATGGTGTATTTGGCGGTTGGTTCTTTGATTAAGACTTTTATATCCTACACCACTTGTACTAAGGGACATATTAAGTTGGTTCGGATGTTTGTAATTCCTAAGTGGTTACGAACATGCTACTAAATTGGACACTTTTTAATACCCCTTAACATATTTATTTAATTAATACTTGACGAAAATTTGCAATTCTCAATATTTTTAGATAAAAACTCGTTGTAAAATTTAATTTGTTTAATAATTCATCGAGCAATTGAACAGTTTAGGCCCCTTTCCATACGAATGAACTAATTATAGCATAAATTTCGAAGTAAAGTGGTGTAAGGTATAAGGGGGTATGGTATACCTGCCTATAATAGTTGTTTTTACTTCAATTATTGCAGATTTACGTACAGTCTCGTATAACCTGTCAGAGTTCCAAATTATTTCGCCATCTTTTACAATTCCTTTTTATATTGAGTGCCTTGTATACAGCCTTAAGTCGAGTGTCAGATTACAAGCACCATTGGTCAGATGTGTTGGCTGGTTCTGTGATAGGTGTACTAGTTGCTGTTGTGGTGGTAAGCTTAAGCATTAAAATACTCTTAAGATGGTAACTAAACTATTGTAACTGTCGTTACAATATGGACTGATTTTGCCCATTTTGTTAATGTTAATGTTAATTTGCACACTCTGACTACAAATATTTTTACAAAGCTTGAAAGCGATACCTCAAATGTTGTCACAGTATTTGCCACGGATAATCATGATAAATTGATTTAAAAAGTCAGGCATGACATTTATAAATGTATCGTTTTATGGGTATTACAAATGTTTGACAGGGTGTAATATCAAGGTGTTGGGTGTAAAAATAAATATATTTCTGGTAATAAACACAACGTATAAGTATTGTATATATATCGGCGAATTTTCATCAATAATGAATATGTCTTGTATATTATTATATCCACCATATTAAACCACCATCCATACTACAGTTGAGACACAACGATTTGCGGAGTCGGCAATCAAAGTGGGTCTTTCTTTTTAAGAAAACTGTTTTACAGTAATCAATATTAAAAAAACGTGCATAAGATGATAAGTGATATTATCCAAGTTGGTCCAAGTGGAATAAATAGGTATAGAATGTAGAAATAATTTAAAATCTAAAAAAGTACCTCTGGTGATCCTAAAGATGATATGTAAATTATATTACTTTCATTTGTAATGAAAAATTCAGTATTCTGATCAAAAAACAAGATTAGGTACAATATGGTTTCTTAGAAAATTACATTGCATTACATATTTTCATTCTTTTATTGTTTATTTTAGGTGGACTATGTACCTCAAAAATGGTTTAACCTGCATTCTGTATTGCTTGACGGACAACGTAAAATTGACTGAGAAATTTATGATTTGAATTACAGAATAAGATAAATCATCAAAAATTTAATAAAAACATTGAAATGATTAAAAAGATTATTTTCTTAATTCTAATCTCCATCTTATACACATGCATAACAAAGTAGGGAAAGGGTACGACGAGTGAGACAATTTTCTTTCAAATAATGTGTGTGGTGAAGTTTTTATAACGTATATATAAATAGTCTGCGTTGATGTTAATAATTCAATAAGATGTGTTTGGGAATGGCGAGTGGGCGACGTTAAAAAAATATTTCTGTATTTAGCGAAGGGAAGAGACAATTTACATATTCTTTAAGAAATTGTTTAGAGTTAAGAAAAAAACTAGATTTGGCCTAAACAGCACATATTTACATATAAACAGTGGGCGTGGCAAATACAATTCTACGTCTTCACGCCACGTTCTATGCTTCTAATTCACTGTTTACTTCTTATTCTTAATGTAAAATTATTATTAAAAAATAGGTGACTGTCCCAAATTCACATGTACATTCTGAGAGACCAAAGCTCTCTTGCAATGACGGAAGGAAAGCATAATTGTCCCTAAGACTTTCAAAAGATACAAAATTACAGCCCTAACTTCAGCCCCGACAATACCATAATAATTAATGGTTATGTTCGATGCTATACGAAATTTACTTCTGAGTGGCCATTCTTAAAAACAGTAGGCTTATCTTTGGCAATTATTTATATTTTCGAATATTGTAATATCTTTTCTGTGATCTTTAAGTTGTATTTATTAATTTTTTAGGCTAATTATGTGTCTGATTTGTTTGGTTCTGAAAACTCTAAGGCTTACGTCCTGCCACACACTGTACAGGATACAACAACACCTCACATAGAGAGTTCAATCGACATTTTAACACCATAGAGAATGCGACATTAAGAAGACCATAGAGAATGCGCCAACTAATTGAAGGGAGCAATAATTATATTTATTTAATTGTACCAATCTTTTTCTAGAATTAATTTAGTTTAATATGTACATAGAGTTTACGATTAAAAATGATATATTTAATTAAAATGATTTACAATATTAATTTATCTGAATCTCTCTAGTATACGTATACTTTATGAGTAAAATAGGATTTTTAAATTTTACACCTTTTTCCAGTAGTTTGAACGATTTTGCCCAATTTCGATATCAACCAGAAAAGCATTTAAATCATTTTGACATTATATACGTATACGTATATATACATTTATTTATGATATAAAATCAAATTTACGATTAGACAAATCATAAAAATGTATAATAATACCCCTGGTAGTTGGCACTAACTGTAATTCACAATTCTTCATATTTTCCGATGAAACCTGACACCTTAATTCCATTTAGTACACTGCTCCATTGTGTCAAGTTTATAAATATTTATCTACCAGCCTTTAGCTCAATATCTCAAATTTTGAGACCTTGAGCGCTTCAACATTCCAGATGCATACACATCATTATGTCGACTCAGATTTTGATGCTGATCTGGTAATTTGTAAACCGAATAAGAAATTTAGTATACTCCTCACTTGTGACGAACAGAGTATAAAAATTAGTATATATTTAAGAGAGTTTGAGACTTAAAAATTTGCGCCATATACTAACAAAAATACGTAAACAACGTTGCGAAAAAGTGAATGATGATTTCATATAAAGACGCATCAAATATAGAGATACGGGTGTATTTAGGTGGAAGCTTAAGCCGTTATAAAAATTAAGCACTCTCTAAGCTTCGCTTGACAAGTGAAGTAAGATTAGATGGACAGACACACGCAAAAATATACATGTATAATATGGCCTGAAAAACCGGCTGAACTCAGTTTTTAGTTTCACTCCGCAAAATTGCCAGCACGAAACAGTTGCAAGTTGAACGTCGTGAATGCTAGAGTTTTAAAGCGGAAAAAAGACTTGTATATTGTTATAGTGTGTAGACAAGAAAGAGGTGGATATATTTCCAAATTTAACGTTTTGCGTATATACGATACACATGCATCTGCATTTGTATACGATAGTATAATTACATATTTATATATTGTACGTGTGCACTTGTATTTGTGCAAAGCCCAGTTATGTAGAAAATTTGGTAACAAAAAATATTACCTAAAAAAATCGACGTTCCGTGGAAATATTTTTTAGTGAAGAACTTCGCAGCACTTTAAAACCAGTTTTCATGTTTAATGTGAAATCATCGTTTGGTAATCAAACTCATACGGTAACAGCAGACCTCATTTCAGCGAGTAGTTCAAAGATGCGTGTATATGCGCAACCATACTTAAGTATATTTTGTTTCTTTGAAAATATTCTCAAAATTTTGCACTTGTGTTGTTGTTAGTGATCCTTATTTTGATTGCACTGCCCCATACATTTGATAAGGCTACATGAAGTTTGTGTGGATGTTTTAAATTGCAAAATAACCCACGCTTTATTACAATATACTCTAACTAAATGTGTGAACCCTCGGAAGAATAAATCTAAAGAAAAGAAATGAAATAGCTAAATTTGCCTTAGGCTACATATAGGATACCTTATAAACGTAGTATAAATGTAATCAACGGGCGTAGCGTATATACAGGTGCGCGTTCTAAATTGCATTCCATCTCAAAGGTCAAGATTAAGTTGTGGGCGTGCCCGTTATTGTATATCGCGGGATGCAACGCGTATAAGTATGCGCAAAAAAGTTCACCTTTTGCACCAGTATAATCTGTGCCTTTGAGCAATTTTTGCCAAAAATTGAAATGGTTCTCAGTGGATTTTGTCCATTTTAAATAGGAAAATACCTGCATAAATTACGAAAGTCATTAAATTGCTCATCATCTAACTTTTGCAAACGTATGTGTTTCAATCGACCCAAATCTATGCATCAGGTACAAAAAAAGAGTTATAAAGTACAAATTTGGTGTACATGTTTATAATAAGCCTATCCATCGATTTGCCAAAAATGGGTGGGTTCAGAAAACAGCCACTCTTCCAATTTACACAAACTACTGATTTCGATCGTTGAGGTGAAATGTAACAATTTTATCGGTAGTGGTTAAAAGAGGGCACTTTTGTGTACGTGCATAAATGTGGAGGGTAGTTAACATATGGCCTATGCCAAATTGAGTTCTTGTATTTGTTATACCCTGCATCACCCTGTGGAAAAGGGTATATTGAGTTTGTGCGGATGTTTGTAACTCCTAAACGGCAAATGCCACACCCATCTTCAATTATATCGATCGATTCAGAATCAAAATCTGAATCGATTTAACCATGTCCGTCTGTCCATCTAAATTTGTGCGCAAGCTCTACAGGTCGCATTTTTTGAGATATTTTGATGAAATTTGGTACAAGCACTAGTATTGGCACAAAGGGAAACCCTATTGAAAACGGACCGGATTGGACCATTTTTAGAACCCCTCCCCATATGATATCATATTATATTTTGAGATATTTCGATGAAATTTGATACGCGGAAAAGCATTGACCCAAAAATAAACCCTTTTGAAAATGAACCGGATTGGACCAATATTAGAACCCCTCCCTATATAATTTTTTTTTTTGATATCAAAAAAAAAAAAACAAACAATAAAAAAAATTCTGACTTATGTATCATTTTGAAATTTGTGAAAATACAAGTAGGTATAGAAAAATAAAATTTTTCATTTTTCAAAGGAAAAAATTAATTTGAATAATATAATATATCAAGTGGTGTAAGGCATTTGATGTTCGGGCTTGATCGACTATAATATTTTCACTTGTTTTTTTTTTAAGTTTATTTCTACTTTCTCGATGTGTTGCGTGTATGTTTATGTATATACATATAAAAGAGAGAAAGTTTATAGTCATCTATTTCTTGTGTTCGTCTTTCTTGGACTAGTTTGGCTTTTTCGTTTGCAATACCCAAAAAAGACCTCATAGATCCTAAGCCATATGTAATTATACCACATGTTTTTATATACTACAGGACTAGCACGTCTATGTTGGGTAAGCAGGCGTACGCAATAAAAGAAGTAGATCATTATATGTGCATTAAAATAGGTATATTTGGCTTGAGCCGAGTTTTAAATACCTAAACTTTCAGTGATTTAAAACAAGATAGAAAAGTTCGGTTAAGACCGAAGCTTAAGTACCTTTTATAACCCTCTAAATAATAACTTCCTATTGCATTAAATTGTTGCGTATATGTTATTATTCAGGTCATTTTTAAACAACAAATAGTGTTTTTATACCCTCCACCTCAGTGATGAGGGTATACTAAGTTTGTTCTTCCGTTTGCAACACCAAGAAGGAGGCGTCAGAGACCCTACAAAGTATATATATTCTTGAACAGCGTCAAAAACTGAGTCAATTTAGACATGTATGTCCGTGTGTCCGTCTGTTGTTAGCATTCTCACAGTCGTAAATTTAAAGATATTAAGCTGAAATTTTGTACAGGCCCTTTTAGTCTTTGCACGCAGATCGATATTTAAAATGGACAGAATCGGTCAAGAGCCACGCCCACAATAGACAAGAATCTATTTATCTACAACAAAAATTGAGCTATAAACTTGAAATTTGATATGGACATCTATACATATTAGCTTTATCAATATGCCAAAAATGGGCGTATTCGGATTACAGACACGCCCACAAATAATAAAAACCTTTATATCTGCCACAAAAGTTGACCTAGAAACTTGAAATTTGGTAGGCTTATTTATAGTTATCCCATTGACTAACGTACCAAAAATGGGCGCGGTCGGATAACAGACACGTCCACAATTAAAAAAAAACCATATTCGACGTAAAAGTAGACTTGCATGCTGATACCTAAGACATACACTATTAGAGGGCGCAATATATATATATTTGCCACGTCCACCGTTGTGGAGGTGGAGGGTATTTAAGATTTGGCCTAAGCCAAATTTAGGTTTCTTACTTGTTTTTTTTTTTAATTGTAGGTGTTTGCATTATTCAATTACGCCCATTTTTGGCACAGTGTTGGACAACCGTACCACTTATATATATACCATATAAATTTCAACTTGATACGCATAGTATTGTGTGATATATAATTTTTTAAAGATATAATTTTTTCGAGGTATGTTGAGATTTTTGTTTATTTTGGGCGTGTCTCTTAACCGATTGTGCCCAATTTCAATACGGAACAGCGAAATTGAACAAAGTTTCAATTTGATATCTCTAAAATTGCGACCGTGAGAGTGCCAACAACAGACGGACACATGGACGGACATGTCTCAAACGATTTCTATTGTCATACTGATTAAGAATATATATGGTTTGTGGGGTCTCCGAGGCTTCCTTCGATGTGTTGTAAACGGATGATCAAAATGAATATACTCTCTTCCCTAAGGTGGAGTGATTTATCGACAATAAAGGTGACCCAATTTTTAAGTGAAATTCTTACCTGTTGCTTCCCTCTTACTGGAATATAGAATATTGTAAAAAGAAAAAAAAAAAACAAAATAATTATTATTTGAATATAGGCGTTTTATGCCTTAAACGTTGGTAAAAATACCAAAAACAACAAATAAAAAAAATTACATTTTGCTTAGGGCCAAATGTACGGTCGTGAGTATTGCAAACAACAGACGTTTATATGGACTCGCATGGCTATATATTATTGACTCAAATGTTCATTCTGGTCAAGAATATGTACTTTGTGGAGTCCTTGAAGTCCCATACTAGGTGTTATAGACGGAATAACAAACTTGGGGGACTCCCATCTAAAGTTGATGGTATAAAAATATAAATGAATGTCCTTTATAAAAAATAAGTATCATATTAAAAACATAAACACTACTAACATAACACAATACTACAAACATATGTAACATATGCAGTGTTCATATTCCAACATAGTCAAAGTTTTGGGTATAAAAATAATTTTTAAAATAATTATTTTTTATCCACATAAAGTATATATATAATTAATAAGTATAAAAATCGGAGCCAATCTGTATATTTGGAACCAAGTGGTGTGGGTTATTAAATGGTCGGGCTTGACCATGTCCTTGTATCAAGTTTCATCAATATATCTCAGAAAATGCGACCTGTTGCTTGCGCACAAATTTACATGGATAAATAGACGAACAAACGGACATGATTAAATCGATTTTGATTATGAATCTTTTTGCCACAAGTGCTGCAGGGTATAATTAAAACAATGTGCTAAATTCTAATTATGGTATGAATAAATATTGTATAAATTTTGTTTTTCCAGATTTGACCTCGCCTTTTATTCAAATTCATTCATAAATTGTGCTGAATTATGTACATTTTCGGAAAGTATATATAGCAACGACAAAAGAATGTGAGGTGTTAAGCTGGTGTTTATAACAATTGCTAATTGAGTTGAAGTCGCCAAATCATGTTTGTTATATATGTATATAATATTTGATGCGAGCGGAACTATTCTTGATTATAATCAGATAACAATAAAACAAAAATTTAAATATTATTTATTGTGGGAATATTTTATGGTGGGATAATATATCCAGTATAATGTATCGACCAAATTTTTACGAGTCTACTTGTTTGCGTTGTAAAGAAACAGTTTATCAAGTGGATCGCGTTGGTCCATTAAAGGATTTTACATTCTTTCATTCTGGATGCTTCAAATGTATCCATTGCGGCACTAAATTAACTCTGAAAACATATTATAATAATCAGCACAAACAGGACGATAAAGAAGTAAGTATGGTAAAATTCTTCTAAAATAATGTTTTGCTTTAATGTCTTTCATATTTTTAGTGGGGGAACCCAAAAAGGTACTTACGCGTATATATTCTCAATGAGCGTTGATTTCTGAATCGATCTAGTTATGTCTGTTTATTTATAATTCTTTGGGTATTACAAAATAATTCTATCAGCCGCAAAAATTAAAATTTGGGATACACGGCATCGTTGAATTGATTTATTTTTTCCAAGATAGAGAATATGTGTATATACTTTGTAGGGTTTCTGAAGGCACCCTTGAATTCGAAATGAAACTTAGTATATGTGGATAATATCAAAAATGTCCATTATGCAACTGTAACGCTAGACCCTTTCCTGATAAATTTGAATATTGATGAAATTTCAATATGGTATAAACTATATACAAACTATTATCCATGAATATTATTTTTGGAAAGAGCACCACATGTAAAACAATTTTAAAATTTTTGATAAATTTATATTAGAGATAAATTTTTAGAATATTATTTGAAGTGGCGAATCATGGCAGATAATTGTTGTAAATATTTTTTTTAAATGTGGTTTTTCTTAAGGTGTATTGTAGTTCTCATGTTCCAAAGAGTGGTCCAGGTCACTTGGATAATACCTCAGTGGGCATCCGTCAAGCTTTAAATGTACCCCGCACTAATAAATTTGTTAACGAACAGATTCGTGGCACTCGCACCGAAATGGATGGTACATAAAAAATTTTATTGTTATATTTATACACTAATAAATCATACTATGACTTTTTTTAAGGTAATTTTGGGATCCGCCAATCTGCACTAAATGGTTGTGGTAATCGCGATTTAACATCGCCCCCAAACAATGACTACGATTATAAATATGGTCGATTCGATGCTAGTGCTTTGCACATAGCTCATGCTTTAAAACAAACTGAAATACAAAAAGCTTACAATAAGGCACGCGAAAAGCCCATAGATTTTTATTTGGTAAGTTAAAAGTTATTGATTTTTAACAATATATTTATTTAAAATAATACATTTGTAAGATAATAGACTTTTTTAACTCACCATCCGATCAGACATATTGACTCAGGCAGAATTCGTGCAAGCATACAGCATATGGCATTTCGCAACGAAATGTCAAAGTAGAGTTTATTGAATCTATATAAATTCCTTAGAATAAAATGCGTTGTGTGCCATATGGAAGGCAAAAAATAGAAAACTCCGCACAAAATTTCAGCTCAATATCTCAAAATTTATGACTTTGAGAGAGGCAGACGTACGTAGCTAATTAAATACAGATTTTGATACAACGGTGTCGCAAACGTAATACAAACTTAGTATACTATCTATAATCTGTATAAAACTATTACGCATTATTTTGCATGAAGAGTCGTATTCTTTGAATTGAAAAAATCTTAAAAACGTGGAAACGATAAAGTTCATTCGTATATTATGATGGAAGTTGAGTTTGTTTCAACTTATTTGCAATTACAAATATCCGTAGAAACTTGGTATACACTGCGTACATATCATGTTGGATATAAAAATTAATTAGAGCAAAACTTTACCACAGCGAAGAATTCAAAACACAAGCGAACACACCTTGGTTAGTATGTAGTTATTAATAAAAATTATGTGGATCTCCTACAATTTGTTATTACGGACAATAACTCCATTGTTAAACTGTTATGTATTGCTTCACAACACAACAATGCAAATAGATACTAAAGTATGTATAGTTTGGATCGCTTTTATGTTTGCGCATCACAAATGATCATTGTTCAATACTTTATTTCTTTAATAAATGTTTTCATACCCTCCTTCTAAGACGCAGGTGTACTATTTTATTACTGTTATTCCTCTA
Organism: Ornithomya chloropus; assembly: GCA_963971445.1. Taxonomy (NCBI): domain Eukaryota; kingdom Metazoa; phylum Arthropoda; class Insecta; order Diptera; family Hippoboscidae; genus Ornithomya; species Ornithomya chloropus. The sequence goes on along the minus strand of OZ020530.1, from coordinate 24,142,443 downwards.
TCGATAAAAATTGATCTATCAGTTACGAAAATTGACTTCTGTAGTTGAAATTTGATATGTACATAGCATGTAATTAGTGCATCCATAACTGTGCCGAAAAAAAGGACACATCATTTACAAAATTTGAACTAAAATGGTCTTTATTCTTAATTAGGCGCGCGAAGAGCAGGCTTGTCTTGAAATGAAACATCGCAAAGAGGAAGACGATTTATACCGTAAATTTGCCCGTAAACGTGAGGAAGAAGATCGAAAAATTCAATCGGAATTTGAAAATGAATGGGAACGTGAATTGCAACGACTTACGCACAAATACGAAAAAGAGTTGGCCACCTCAAAAAGTAACCATGAAGAGCAGAACTTGTTAACTCTGAAGCATGAACAACAAAAGGAGGATCTGGAAAAAAATATGACCTTGAGACGGAGCAAAAAAAAGGAAAGCATTACACGTAAAATGCTTGAACATGAACGTTTTGAAACTGCCGCTCTAGTCGACCGTCAATCAAGTGAAATGTTAGAGTTGATAAGTGCTCGTCGTTCAGAATATATGCAAAATGAGAGCATCTTCCTGGATGACGATACTAGTGAGGGTACCATTCACTTAGAATATCCCTTGATGGCTCCCATTCCCTCACCACCAACTGTTAGTAAATTTCAGATTTATACCGACCCTATGGAATTTGAAGATATTGATCGCATAGCTATATCGGTGAGAAAAGTAACCATTTAATTCACTAAATACGTACATACCACATATATTAACCCTTAGATGAGAAACCGTATACCTGGGTATTTACTAGATTTTATATTTATTACATACCCTGCACAAAAAATGGCATGTCTGAATTTTTGGGCGACAATGTCTAGAATTTAAAAATTGAGGTGAAATTTATTTGATTCTGAATCGAATTAGCCATTTTCGCCCGTCCATGTAAGTTTGATCACAAGTTACAATTGTTAAGATACTTTAATAAAATTTGATATAAACGCGTATCTTGACCAAAGGCGGACGTATTGAAAATGGTTGTTTTGAACCAATTTTAGAATGCCTTCCTACATAACCCTTTATTTTAAAATATATGTTCTTCTAGGGCATGGTGTGGTAGATATTCAAAATTTTACTGAAATCAAATATAAAATTTTTACTTGTTGTATAAGGTGGCCCAAGAGGATCAAAAGACTTTTACCGACTTAGTGCGACAACTGGTGGGACGATGCACTACCGATATTGAAAAAGCGCGAACTATCTTCCGATGGATAACTGTAAAAAATCTAAACGCCATGCATTTCGATGAAAACTTACGAGGTGATACACCAATGGGTTTACTGCGTGGTATAAAATACGGAACCGAAAGCTATCACGTTTTATTCAAACGTTTATGCAGTTATGCTGGATTGCACTGTGTGGTCATTAAAGGCTATTCAAAAAGTGCGGGCTATCAACCGGGCGTAAAATTTCAAGATTCAAGGTTTCGTAACTCTTGGAATGCGGTCTATGTGGCAGGGGCATGGCGTTTTGTACAATGTAATTGGGGCGCACGCCATTTGGTAAATGCCAAGGAGGCTCCAAAAACGGGGAGGGGTAAAAATGATAGCCTAAGGTAATAGAGAATATTAAATTCCAAGAAAAGCATGCACTATTTTAAAATTAATTCTATGCAGATATGAGTATGATGACCACTACTTTCTAACTGATCCCCGTGAATTTATTTATGAGTTTTTCCCTCTGCAAGAAGAATGGCAATTACTTAAGAGGCCTATAACTTTAAGAGAATTTGAAAATTTACCTTTTGTACGTTCGTTGTTTTTTCGCTATGGCTTACATTTCGCGGATGAAGGTTATGGAGCCGTAGTGTTTACAGATGATACAGGTAAATTAGGCACATATTATATGAAACAATTTTAAAGATTTCATTCCTGAACCTTTTTAGGAGCCGCCACTGTACGCATCGCTATGCCTACTGATATGCAAAGTTGTTTGATCTTCCATTATAATTTAAAATTTTACGATAGTGATGAGGATTCCTACGATGGGGTATCTTTGAAACGTTTTGTTATGCAATCCGTAGTTGGTAATATAGTGGCTTTTAGAGTACACGCACCTTGCTCGGGTGCTTTTCTTTTGGACATTTTTGCCAACGCTGTTACTCCTCAAGAGTATTTGACTGGTGAACCTATGAAATTTAAATCAGTGTGTAAATTTAGGGTGGGTTCAAGAAAGGGTAGTCTACGCCTTATAAAATATTTAAACTTCTTTTCTTTTCAGATTTGTTGTGAGGAATTGCAAACAGTAATGGTACCATTACCAGATTGTGCCAGCGGTGAGTGGGGTCCTACCAAAGCTACAAGATTATTTGGCCTAATACCTATCACACATCAGGTAATGGCTATTTCTGTTTTATATATTAATAATCCAATCAGAAAGAAAGCATACGTCTTGTGACTTTTTCGTAGAATATTTTTTAAATAGCGAAGAAAGGGTAAAAGAGTAAATTCATCGAAATTAGATGCAAAATGTCCAAACAAATTTAAAGGTGCCAGTCAATTGTTTCAATTTTTCCTTTACGTTTATTTTTTGCAAATTTAGATCACTTCAAACTTTGAATTGTAGTGAAAAACATCACACAACGCACCAACAAAAGGTCATTTTGTTAAAAAAACTAAAAATCTTTAATATTTTTCGAGAACACCTGGCATAATAATTCCATTTATTGTAGGATTTAATTGTGAAAAGTTTAGGTGTAATCAGAAGATTTTGAAGTTTTTGCCACTTTTTTGCAAAATATTTCACCAATATCGGAGCAGTAGTTTTCTAAATATAAGCTAAGCAAATGTTTCTATTCTTGCGTTATAATTTTTAAAGTCACGCGATAAAACGCGATAAAGTGAGCATTATACCAGGCACCCCGAATTGCTCAGTAAGGCAATCTTGATTAAACATATTCTTTAAACTCTCATAACTTGGAAACTTGGAAACGGCTGGGCGGATTTTGTTCAAACTTGTGAATTAATTCAGCTATCAAACGGGGCATAATAATCAACATATGAAAATGTGTGCATAATACTTTATTGCTACATGAAAAACCCACAATTCTTGATATTTTCCAATGAAACTTGACTCATTAATTCCACTTTTCATAATAAGTATAATAATCAACCTCATAAGGTTGATTTGTGGCAAGTGTGAGTCCAGTCCGACGATTTTTTCGATATTGTGTCATCTTTTAACAAAGACAAAGTTTGATTTGAATACTGTATGCATCGCCAGAAAATGACGAGCGTAACAAGATCTTTTAACCCACCACTGATTTTTTAGGACCCTTTAATATTTTCCGGACGCAGTCTGGACTTACAGTTTCGTATGTCACGGCCTTTAACCGACTTTATGGCCACTTTACATAAAAATGGCATAGAAGAGAAGAAACTATCCAAATATGTCACACATAATGTAATGGACGATATTGTGACCTTTATAATAACGTAAGTATTTTCAACTGAACCGAAGCAATGAATATTGTCAAACTTCTGTTTTATTTATTTATTAGTTTTCCTGAAGAGGGACAGTATGGATTGGACATTTATACCCGAGAATTGGGGTCTACCACACATGGCAATCAGCATAATCACCAATATTACAGCAACCACAGCTCTGGCACTAGTTCCGGCGAGAAACATTTATTAACCCATTGTTGTAAATATTTAATCAATTCTTCGAAACGTAACTGATTAACACGGACATTGTTGGAATTAAAAACAATTAATTTTCTAAGAATATTTTTATAGGGCGCTAAGGTTAGAATAAATAAACACTAATTTTCTGTTCATACCACATTAGTTTATATATAAATAAATATATTAAAAACCACCCTAAAAATAATTATCTAGTTAATATTAAATATTTTTTAATAAATTGTTTTTTTGAAATTTTTTTATATATGTATATATATTGTATAACAAAGCTCACAATAAATGAACAATACCAACAACAATTATAGAATCAAATAACAATCTTTTTTCAGCCAGGGTAAACTAAAATATGTTTGTTAACATAATATAAATAAAATGTCCCTAAAACAATCTGTTACTGTAATTTTTAATTCATATTGATGTGTGGTTTTTCATATACATAATATATAAAAGTGGTGCTATGTATAACAACAAAATAAATTGCATTGTATAAGTAACGTTCCCTTCCCCCAAACTGTACGCTTGATGTGTTTACTTTCAATTGTCCAGTTTTCAATTATAAAACTGTAATACTGTATTGTGAATAGACAAGAGACTCGCTTCCTCACAAACGTAATGATTGGTGTAAGTGTCTGGACACAGTTGAGGTAAGAAAAACAAATATGACCCGAAAATTATAACTTGGGATGGCTGAGACAATATCGATACTATATTAACTGTTTAAGGCGGGATTTTTTCATTTATTTGCAAGGAAAAAACTCGCATGATTTTTTGCATGAAATAAATACAAATTTTAAAGTAAGTTCAAGTACCACAATTGGCTTATAATAAATCTTAAATACTCACCATTAATGTTACAAGCTTTATAATTTTGTTATTGTGTGTACATTTCCATCTTTTTACCTTTTCTTTTATATTTTCTGAGTAACACTGAAACAATCCTTAACCATTTGACCTAGACGCTACCTGCCGATTTCCCATGCCATAGTAAACAAGAAGTTCGATCGCGCGCTGTGCCATTTAGCTGTCCAACCGTGCGGTTAAAGTAGAGCAAGAGTTATACATTATATTTTGGATAAAAAGCAATTGTGAAATGATAAAAAACTTTAGGAGACACGAGTCTAACACGTGGTATTCGTTTATAGCAGACATTTTCTACCACGAGTTAGACTCGTGGCTTTCGTTTATGGCACAAATGCTTTACCACGAGTCACACTCGTGGTTGTAGGTTAAAGGGTTAACGTATCTTCTTTTTCAATTTATATTGCACTGAGGTTCCGATTCCAATACAACATCTTCTCACAGATACATGGATTGAGCGACTTATCTAGATGAACTGAGTATTCATTGTTGATTCACAATTGCGACTTGGAAATACACTGCTGTTAAAACAAAATTGACAAAATGATACATATCCGCAACCTAAAAGCGGTAGATATAAATGACGTAGTGGCTGGAACGTTAAAGACTAGATATAAAGCCTGATTATCTTGTTGGGTATAAAATTTTTATAAAGCCTTATTCATTCTTTAGTTTAGGAAGAATCAAAATATTTATTTTGAATTTTAAGCTTCTTATTAAAAATGTATACGAAAAAATGTGTTTAGACATTTAAGGAAACTAAGAAACAGTCAAATAATAATATAAGTTGAAATTTCCTTAAAATTTGCATCTTAGTACGACAAATTGAAGCATTCCTTCTAAAATATATGTAGAGAAGATGCTTAATAAACAGTCGTTGTCTTCGGCTTTTCATTCACCACATATTCGCAGAAAGAAAGTACATTTAAATATTTCGTCTTTGATTCTAATGAACGCTGTAAAATAAAAAATATAATGGTTTAGGATTAGTACTTTGTTCATTACATTCAATATTCGTATTGTAAGTACAAGTATAAAGCTATATTCTGGAATTGCACCAAATCTTTAATGTACTCTGCCGTTTATGTGAAGTAAAAGGTGCGAAAATATTCTTTATGGACAAAACAAGTACATGACTTCGCGGTAGTAATATTTTTTTATCATTATAACGCATTATAATTATATTTATTGGTGCATAGACACCTCAAGATGCTCACATTGTAATAGTTTTTTTTTTTCAAATGCAGCTAATAATACACATTGTAAGAAGACAAGAGATTTATTGTTATTACAAATGCCTAAACAACAAAATCACTAGTCTTCCATACAAAGAGCATTAGTGTGTGTACAATGAACTTACATTCATGTATAATGTGAATGAACATCACCACAATAGCTATGCAACTGCACCGTCGATAACACTGCTTAAAGACTATGTATCACCAGCCAATATCATATTTGGATAATATTACTATATACTTATATATACATATGGTTAGATTAGTTCTATGTACGTGTGTCCACTTCTTATTGGCGTTCTTTCGATCGTAAATTTTGAGATATTGAGTTGAAATATTGTACAGACACTTCCTAGTTTCTAGACGCAGAACGCTATTTAAATTAGTTAAAATCGGCCACGTAACACATCACAATAATAATGTTATATATATATATATATATATATATATAAGTCAAGTTTACCCATATACCATCATAGGTATGTGGTTTTGGAAAAGGTTTGCAACGTCTAGAAGGAGTGAGTCGATCTAACCAAGTCTGTCTGTCTATTTCGTGCTTGTGTTTGCGCCGTGGTAATAGCACTCCTGGTAGCAAAATGGAAATATCGATTCCAAATTTTGCAGAAGTGTTGAGTTTTCGTATGCAGGTTGATATTGAAAGTGGGCAAAATCGGTCCACAGTGCAAAACAACTGAAAAGGGAGCAATTTTTCAAAGAATATTTTCCGATTTACGCCTAAAGTAAGATTTATTGATGTATTTACTCATTAGAGAGCATTGGTGCTTAGAGGATGGGTATTCAAGATTTGGTCTCATCCAAATATTGCTTTTTTACTTGTTTGCTATATAATGATTGACTCTAACTATTTTCGATTTAATACTTAATTTCTGTTAATTTACATTTACATATACATACATTGCATATATATATATATATATATAATATATATATATACATGTGTGTGTGTTATATGCATCTTATTACCGTTCTAAAATTTTAATTTATTATGTATTGATTTAGAAACTTTACAAATATGTATGTATTTGAAAAACGAGAAATGTGCATACTTGGGATTTTTAAGGCTTATGCGACACCAACCTCTGTTGCAGTAAATATTGGGCCATTTGTATTTGTTTCGGATTACCAGAGATGGTAATAATGCGATCTGATGAACCAGGTAAAGGTTCGTCGATGGTAATATAAGCACCAGATTCATTGCGGATGCGGCGTATGCGACCTCCACCCTTACCAATTATAGCACCGGCCAACTATTGTGAAGCATGAGTAAATCTCATTAAGAATAATCATTTATTATAATAAAATTTGTAATATTTGTGTACTTACATCTTTGGGTATAGAAACTTGCGTACTGTTTTTCGGATCATGACCCTCTGGTAAATTTCCTGTTAAGGGGCCATTTGCGCCAGTGCTAGAACCAAAGTTTCCACTATTGCCAACATTAGAACTGCCAGCCATACTATTTACCATACTGTTGGGACCACCAAAGCCTGAATTACCTGCACCGAAATTTCCCTGACTGCTGGATCCACCGAAACCTCCACCTAGACTATTAGGACCTCCAAAACCATTGCTACCAAAGCTGTTCATGCCTACTTGATTGCCAAAACCTCCTCCAAAATTACCACCCATAGGGCCACCAAAACCTCCACCACTTCCACCAAAATTTCCGGAACCAAAGCCCCCGCTTCCAAAACTATTACCACCAAAACCCCCACCGCTACCATTAAAGCCACCATCACCAGCCCATGGATTTATAAACGGATTGTCACGACGTCCACCACTACGACTACGATCATTGCGATTTCGATCGAAACCTCCACCACCGCGATCACCGCGGCGACCATTATCTCTGGAAGGACGACTACTACCCGGTACATTACCATAGCCACCGTATTCGTCGGCGTACATGCGATCATAATTGAGAGGATCATAATTGTGTATAGGTCCTTTAATGGGCGTCTCACGGGTCAAAGTTATCACATCACGAATGGCATCTACAACTTGATTCTTTTTGCCTACGGTTTGTACCACCCGATCTGTACTTTGGGGAGCCACATTGGAGAAAACTTTCAAAATGCGGCAACCAATGTTCTGAAAATAAAATTTGGTAAAAGCTTAAGTACTGTTTTTGTACCTGTTTTCACATTTTCTTTTCAATTGTGTAAACAGCAACAGCAACAACAGCAACAACAACAACAACAACAACAACTTGTTAAGCATTGTATGCAGTTATAAACATCTGCAAAAACTTCATAGGCTCTTTAATTCCTGTTCGTACCCTTAATTCATGGGGTGGGTATAATTACTCATATTATGATATATTAAATATTTACTACATTTACAAAAAATGCACAAAACAAATCTACATGTATTTCTATATAAGGAAAAATTTACGGTTTGTTAGTAATTTATTATTTTTGGAATCTATATAGGTTGATTTGTAAACAATTTAATATTCTGCAGAAATATAGAAAAAAAAACCAAATTTTTTTCTGATACCTACACCACCGTCGCTTGGCATGCATATTTTCCCATGATACATATTCTGAGAAATTTTATACCTATCTATTGCTAGAAAATGAAATGCATAGCCTACAAATAATTCTTTTTGGAACGAATATATTTTATAATTTATCTCCTAATAGCAAAATTTTGGTAATGTCGCCAAGAAGTACGCAAAGTTCAATGAAGGAGCCTATTGTCGCCTCATAGGCGGCATAGGCGACAATTGAATAAGTGACATATATATTTTTTAAGTATGGATTGGAAGTGTGTTAGTAATAAACTTACACGATTTCTAACAATTTTATACACTTTCCCACTGTAAATATATTTGGGTACGTATTTTGAATTTGTATAGACAACAATGGCGAGAGCGTACGACGTACAAAGATATTCGTGTACATGCATTTAGAGTTATATTAAAACTTATTCCGATATTAGGACGGACATATTTATTTAAGAGTTAGAAATAGAATGAGAGCGAATATTTTCAACACTAATGCGGAATATTTATTATTCAACATAAAGAAGTGTTGCCACTTCTTAATAGTACAGTTAATTCTTACCCTTATTTGACATTTCTCTACAGCATTACAATAGTTATGACTGTAGTAATAGCACTGTGTATATATACACTATTTAAGGCCACGACGACTCCAAAATTGGTACACTTTATCGGTATTTTCAGTATTCCGGTGAACACTTTTAAGGTTTGATAATGCCTAAATTTTTTCATTTCTTTTTGTATTCCAATTTAATTAAAATTTAATTTTTTAAATTCTACGCGTGCATCTGTTATATATTTCTACGGAACACAAAAGTATGTATACTGTCAGAAGTTTATGGAGAACTGATAGGACGCTGAGAAATTTTAAAGCGTATATAACCAAAAAGTAAAATACAAAGGATTTTTGCAGCAGATGTCAGCAGCAGAAGGGGGCATAAAATATTATAACCACAGTTTAAATCAAGAGTGAGAGTAGAAAAGAAAATGCTCTTTTAACAGAATATAAAAAACACTACCCCATACATATACTCCGACAGTTTTGTAATTTAAATGAAAACGTGACGTCACTTTAGAAGTTGTGGATCCTATTCCAATACAAACCGGTACTGTGGTTGAATAACATAAATGGTTATGCGCTTTTATAAAAAGAGAATTTAAAACAATAAAGAGAGGTAAGGAGGAGAAAGACATAATGTGTGCACATGTATTTCTTACAGAGTTTTTATTTGTAAATTTTAATGAAAAACCAGTAAAAATAAAAGTCGGTTCCAATCGACATTTTAATACCCTATTCAGGTCCACAATTTATACTATAATCGGTTCAGTTCTATTATTGTAGTAAACGCGAACGAGTGTCATATGAGCCACTTCGTAAATAGCGTTTTATAATGAGCATAGCCATTGCCAAATTTTATCAATTATATTTATTTGTATGTATATGAACAAGCACATATACATATTTTATACAGTACTTCACGTATAAATGTGGAGGACATTCAAGACACGGTTTAAGCCACATATGATTTTTCATTTTACTAACTAATATTGGGTTTGCTACGTCAGGTGGTACTTTGTGTGTACTTTTGCAGACATCCTCTAAATTTTTGGAATATCACAAGGAATGATGAACTTAGCAGAAAATTTTACAGGTGATAATTTTATATTTGCTTTTGTTAAAATAGCAGCTGCTTCTAATCGTAATTGAATTTCTTAAAAAATGACAATTTGTAAGATATTCGGATATCTAACTGGCTATACCTCTACTGCAAGTTGTCAAGGTGGTAGAAATGATGAATTTTAGTTTCCTGATCTAATTGAAAAAATATATGAATTATAATCTTTGAAACGTTTAGCTCCGTATAATGTACAATATGATTCATGTGGAGTATCAAAAGACAACTGCTTCGAAGTACTTGTGACGGCATGTGCCTCTGTACATTATTTCATTTTCAGTGTGGGGAACACACTGCATTAATTCACAAAGAGAATACATGTCCGTATCATACACGCATGTGCATTATTAATAAATGATTATTATTATGTAACATAATGACAGTATGTTTCAACTTATAGTAAAGGTGCGTCTCAGTCTGTTTTTTAGAATAAGGGTAGAAAACGCACCATTTTCTGTTTATACAGTGTTCTCATTATAATATATATAAAACATTTTCTCAAATTGTTGATGTCTGATTTTGTTCATCTATTCTATTTATCTATCTTACACTGTCTTCCTACATTACGTCTAACAAATAATGTAATGTATTATAAAGTCTGTAAATACGCTTCTTTAACAGCCTCGTCATGATACCCCATCCCTAACAGGTACGAGTGCCAAATTCCGATTAGAATGAAATATTGGCACATCAAAAATAGATCCATTTAATATAATGAAACTTTCATAAGAAATTATCTATGTGGTATTATTGGTAGTATTGATAATATTTTTATACCTTCCACATAGGATGATTTATGCAAAGTTTGATAATCCGTCAGCAACACCTAGAAGGAGGCGTCGGAGAACACACAGAGTATTTATATTCTTCATCATCATAAAAATCTTAATCGATCTAGCCATGCCAGTCCGTGTGCTTTTCGTATTATCAAGGACGTTAATTTTGAAATATTGAAATCAATTTTCAAATACATTTATTGAAAACTTAACCATAAATGTGCTAAAAGAGGGCGGAGTTAGATATAGTTAGATATAATGCGCACATGTAGAGGGTTTTTAAAATTTGGCCTAAGCAAAGTATAGCTCTCCTATATATTATTTATTTAAATACTCAATTTTACTTTGTTAAACTAAGGTCCCGTCAATTGAATTTTAGGTAAACTAACATATGCAGTGGTAATAAAGTTCATAGTGTAATATATTTGGGAACAAAGCAGCTGTTTTTTCATTTTTTTCGATATAAATATAAGTAGGTACCCAAACCCAATACATAGTTTTTATTCTTTGTTGGAAAAGGGCAGCTGTAAAAATGTAAAAGGGAACTTCACTGTACAATTACAGTGTCTCCTTATTTTAGATGAAAGCATGTACCTGCGTTCAGAACCTATAAATGGATGTAAGCGTCGCTCATATCTATGTAGACCAACTCAGATTTTGATGCTGATCCAAATAGTTTTGTGAAATACCTCAAGCCGCTTCTTGGTGGTATTAAATGGGAATGACTCACTCTCACTTTGACCGATTCATATCCCACTTCTTACGAGCACAACATTTTTACCATAGACGTACTCATCAGATAGACGTGGATAAATCGTTTCACAATTCGATACTGATCAATACTTTATGGAACCCTAAAAACGTTCCTCTTGAAATTTCTAACAGAAAAGATCATGAATCTCGACGAAGTTCGTCATTCAGGAGAAAATTCTTATTAGTGGCATTTTTGTTATATAATTCACATACTATGAAAAATTTAGTAAATATATTTCTTGGGGAGCATTACTATATCGTTTTTTACAGGATTGATCACCTTTTACCGACTTATATAGGCATATTCCATTTTTAATAACCTTATTTTAATTGGAGGGACACATGACTTGGGAATTTTACTTATCATTACATTTCTTTAAGATTACGCGCACAATGAAGTTTTTTTAATAATTAAATATTAACTATTTTACTTACGTCACGTATTTCCTTAATCTTCTGACCACCTTTGCCAATTATACAACCAGCCAAACTTTGATGAATCAAAATACGAACATCATACTCATCATCGCGCTGGATGAATATAAACGAAATTATAATTAGTATTTACCAGGCTCTATTAAAATTTAAACCTACCTCCTCGTAGTATTTCAACATTTCTGTAATAATTTGCAGAGTTGATTCCAAGTCAGCTGATATTAAAATAGTGCTAAACAAGTATAGAATAGAAAAAAATTTAATGATAAAACTGGGAGCATTAAAAAAGCAAAAAGTTCCATTTGGCTTAAGCCAAAATCTTGAATACCCACCAATTAAAGTCATCAATCTAGGTTCTGTATTTTCATTACTTGCTTAAAAATGTATTACTTTTTCAGCTTTTGCTTCATGAAGGTCGTGACTTTCGCAATATTGTAATAGCAACCAGCATGCGGAGACTACCAATATTATTGCTAAGTTTGAAATCAATCTTACTTTTTACCAAGGAAACTTCCCATAAAGACAGATATTGCTACATCCCCTTTGTTGATTATGTTGTAAGCGTTTTGACAGGCGTTACGAACTTGGGGCGTTGGATATATAAATATTGAAAATTACACCATTTTCAAGTTTAAATTGGAAATGTCTAAATTTAATTTGTACGCAAGTAAATGTGAATGAAAGTAACTAAAGCATATTTGACTCGAAAACCTGTAACAAACAAAGTCCTTACACAAATATGAATATTGAGCTTAAACAACAAGAAGTTAATATTGTTATTTTTTTTATCATACCCTTATACCACATATGGAATATGGAAGTAGTGATTTCTAAAATATTAAACCCACGATTTATTATAAGACTTGCTTGAGACTTTTTGAATCGATTTAAGTATGTTCGTCTGTTATCTCTCCAGCTATTTATTATACGCAAGGCTACAGAGCTAGATAATTCGATGGAATTTTATACAAAGACATGCTGTCCCCAAACAAATTATGGAATTGTGAAATTAAGTAGTGCGGGGTATTAAGAGGTAGTTAAAATAAACGAAGCATAATTGTAATTTTTCTAATGAAACTGTAATTTTTCCAAATTAAATGTATATCATTTTCCAACTTAAATTTGTATTTTTCTAATTTATAACTTAATCAATTTAAAACAGAACATGTGATAATTGCCTCATTATCACTTTACAACTTTAAAAGTTTTCTATTAAAATTTCACTGAGAATGTCAGAAAAATAAATGCAAAAAGGACACAACAAAATGATGGTAATGAGCGTAATAAAAGTGATGCAACCTGTTTTTAAAAAGAAGCCCGGCACTAGTAATTATAATTATAGATGTTACTTTATAAATTTATTTTCGGTCGTTAATGAACTAAAATGGATGGTCGTTAGGGTATGGATGTATTCAAAAATATTTATTTTGGTTACAACTTAGTCTAAGCTGCACGCTTTGACATTATGTGGAATATTTGTAAACTACAATGATATGGGAAACTTCTGTTTACATATTGTGTTTTATCCAAGCGTAATCTCTTATTCAGGGCTTAAATAATCGTTGAATCATTGCAAAGTATTTGGAGTTTAAAGTAGTACAACTACAATGTAAAGAAAGTAAAATGTTTTTAGAAAAGGTTTCATAATTGAAAGCCTAACCGAAAATTTATGAAAACGTCCTAGCTTGAACAAAATATGATAATTTGAGCTGTGGGTTTCTAGAGTAAAAGTATAATATTGCATTTATATATATATATATATATATATATAAATACTCATTTGTACATATATATATATATATAGAGTAAATATTTATATTAAAAAGGTATTTGAGAATAATCTTTACCGTTCAGGACCTTGGGAATCGTCGACTGAGACAGTCGCCTTGTACTGCAAAGTTAAGGTGGTGTGGTGGTGGTGGTGATGATAGGTTAGATAACAGATAGTTTCATGGTAGATTTTTTGGTCAGTTATCATCCAGGGTTTTATAAAATTTATCCAGACTCAAAGGTACGCAGTTTAATTCAAGTGTGTTTTAGTGTATTCAAACACAGATGTGGTCAAGCAGGCAGTTACAGTCGCATATACAATCGGTCAGGCAGGCAGGCGGGTGTGCATTCGAGCAAATGAGCAGTTACTCGAAGTATATGCATAATTTTTCGGGTAGTGATTTTAATTTATACATTCAATCGAGCAATCGTTTTAGACAGGCCATTTATAGATGTTGCCGATGGAGGTGATGATGGTTGGTCGATGATTTTTTGGATTCATTATATTGTTTTTATTTTGTAATCGAAAGAGAGGCGCACAAAAGATATGGTAACCGGCAGAGATTAATTTGGATAGAATTTGGTTGTTGCCATATTTTTGGTCATTTTTACAAGTAAACCGCACATATTTTACAATGTTGCAATTCACGGTCACATTATGGTCATATTGATATGTATGTTGGTACAAAGGGTACGAGACGGAGATTTAATTGTTGCAATGGGATTATAATTGGTCATTAGTTGTTTATTTTGATTAAGAGGTGCACCAGCAGTAGACAGAGCGAGAGAGAGAAGAGAGAAAATGTTCATCAATTAATGGTTAATAAATTCATTACTATAGAGTTGTTGCGTCTACTATTTATATTTATAAATTATTCAAGCACTTATAAAGTCAGTATAAAATATGGACCCCACTGTATTAAATGCTAAGGTATGGCCGTCAACACAAATTAAAGATTAGCATGATATTAATGGCAACCTTAACATTTTTACATTATATTGTATATAAAATATTGATGAAAAAGCGTTATTGTAGAAGGTTATCTATTATTTTAAAAATGTACAACACAGGAAAAACAAACCTATCAGGAATAAAAGTTGTAAAAGTTAGTCATAAAATATTGTCAAAAATCACTAATAAAGCCGGCCATTTTTATTCTAAGTATAAGAATAGTTCTGGGGGAAAGTGTGGTAAATACGGAATAATATCTCTTCACATCACCATTACTATATATACTGTGATATACTAATGCACTATATAAGTCTCTAACAGAAATATTAAATTTGAAAATCACAAACACTTTAATACCTGGGTACGCATTTTTTGTATATGCTGACCACCTTTGCCAATAATAGCGCCAGCAATCTATAATAGAAAATATACATTAATTAAATTAATTTATCCTGAATATTTTAATTTTTGATCAGGGTACAAAGGATGTATGTAGTGTTCTATATCATTGAAAGGTAATTTTATAGGGTTTTCAAAAAGATAAAGGTAGAGTCTTTCAAAAATTATACAAGACGTAGAGGATGGTTTGATGTGAGAAAGGCTACATCGAAAAGTTTAAATATCCATTGCACAAAAAGTAGAGATTGTGAAGGGAAAAAATCTGTTTACAAATATTTTATGACTTTACCATGGCTGTTGTCGATAATTAAAAAAGAATTACGTGTTTGAAATCCTGCACAATATTTAGTGATATGTATACACACACAAATACACTTACATTGCTGGGAATTAAAACGCGAACTTGATCGTCATTGCGACGACTACGTTTATCGGCGTGTGCACCACCGTCATCATGATTGTCCCGCTTACTTTTCATTCTCTCTGTAAGTACATCAATAGAAACAAGACCGAAAATAAATATCCCTAATAGTTTATGTTTTTATTTTCTTTTAATGAAAGATACATATAACAAGTACCTTAACTACAATACATTCGACTTAGCCCAAACTCTTATCATTTATATCTAACGAAGGCGGATCACAACGGCCTCCTCCCCTTTTCAGTACATCTACAGATATAGTTTATATAAATACATTTATTATATTTGAACTTTGTAGTTATATTGCTGTGGCCACGCCTCCGATGGACAAAACATTTGAAAAGTTTGCCAACGAGACTTTTTTATTAAAACATTTGTAAACGACAGATGCTTTTCCTACCCTCGAAATCAAATTGGGGGTATGCTAAATTTGTCATTCCTTTTGCATTATCCGAAAACGTATTCTATGCGATTCAGGGGTATGTTTGCAATGCTCCTATTTTTAACTAATGACTAATCCACCTAAAACTTTTAAGGCGCTGTAACAGTTTACAGTTAGTTTGCTAAAAATAGGTTTAGAGTTGAATTTTGGTACGAATATTCTTAATCAATGTCGGTGAGTTGAATTGGCAAATAAATGAATGCAATATATTTCCAATTTCATTCTTATATATATTTTCTTTGCTAGTAAAATACGTATGTATCTGCACCCTCTATACTTTTGTATAATTTAATAACCAGCGGTATTCATCAGAAAACATAAAGACCTCACAAACCATATAAACTTCTTCAGGATATATACTTTTTTGCGTGTACAAATTTGTTATATGCAGAGTTCTATCATATATTCGTTGTATAAATGGTACTGCACTGCCAGCATTGGTGTTCTCCTCCCTCTTTTTTTTGTATATTGATTTAAAAATAAAAATGTATAAAAAATCAGATTTTAATATTAATACTATATGTACTTATATAGTTTACTAGAAGCAGAATTCGTCAAATAATAAACTCATTTTAATGTGTACAATATATAAAAATTTGCAAAAGTAAACGGAACATTCCGCACCGAAAACGTGAGATATTTTTACACAATTGTAACTTTTTATATCGACTTTGTGTTTCAGTCGCACAATTTTATATTCAAATATACGATATATAGTTTATGGAGACTTTAAATTTGGATAAATATTGATACTATCACAATCCGTTTGAGTTTTACATTATTAATTATATTTATTACATATTTCATTTTCTTAGAATGTTTAGGATAGATACAAGAATTCTTTAAATATTAACTGCGTACTGCAAGTGAATACAAGTGACTAACAATTTATTTTTGGAGACGGAGGTATTTATGAAAAAATGTCAAGTTTAGCGAGTGCAATATTGCACACGAATTGACCAAGGCATTTAAAAAGGTGGATCCTATGCTTTAAGCAGATGTTTAAACATAAATTGTCCAATCACAAACGGTCTAACGACAGCTAGAATAATCCACCTATCTAGGAAATCTCTAGCCTAAAATCAATAATAGTGAGCACTATGAGCCAGCGGCATACTAGACAATAAGGCATAAGAACTAATAGCGTGTTAACACAGGAATAGCCAATCAAAATGCTCCAACTAAATTGATCATTAAAAATTCTAAACAATAAAAAAGTAGCACCAACAGGATATTTAAAGGTATGATACAAAACAATATTAGTTTGGTAAGGGAGAGAATTATATAGGTAATGCTAAAAAAAAGGACAACAGTCATTAGAGGTAAAATACGACAATGACTACCATGTAACCAAATATAATTATTTAACATGACCAATTTCCTTTGGTCACAACAAATAATTTTTTCCCTAACCTTTGCAAATAGACTTTGCATTTCAAACATTCAACAATTAATTGTACTAATTTTAAACATCTTCGGAAATTGAAAAGGCGTGTGAATTAAATGATGCTTAAATGGTGATTAAAATCTAACAAATCTATAGACCCTATTTTAGACCAATATCGTAAGCGTTTTAATAACAAGTAGATGCACGGACGGAAATGGCTAAATCAACTCTTAGTTTGAAGCTTATATTCTTTGTGCTGGCTGGTAGTCACAACTGAAGTAACAAAATGATTATATACTCGTATATACTAGTATATATTTTTTATATATTTATATTTTATTGTATACTATACGTTTAATTAGACATGTATTTCACTTTTAATATCAATAATTGGTACATAAAAGAATCATCCTAAAATTTACACAAGTAAAAAATCTAAATTTAGCTTAGATCAAGCCTTAATTGCCCTCCACATCCCCATACAAGCGGTTAGCGTGGCAGATACATGATTGTGTCCTCTAATGGTGTATGTATTACGTATCAACTTGCGAGTCTTAAGCTGGGCAGTCTTTTTTTTTTGTAAATTTTTGTAAATTGTTGGCGTCCGTACAAAATTTCAATATCTCATAATTTACGACCGTAGGAGTGCCAAACGCAGACAAACATATCTAAATCGACTTAGTTGCTGGTCAAGAATATATACTTTGTAGGGTCTCTGACATCTCT
Organism: Ornithomya chloropus; assembly: GCA_963971445.1. NCBI lineage: Eukaryota > Metazoa > Arthropoda > Insecta > Diptera > Hippoboscidae > Ornithomya > Ornithomya chloropus. The sequence goes on along the minus strand of OZ020530.1, from coordinate 24,124,396 downwards.
GCTTGGCTGTTGGCAAACTTAGTACACCCCACATCTCATGTGGAGGGTGTAAAACAAATTAACATGTTTTATCGTACACGTCTGTTCTTTGAATTCTCATAATTGTGGGTTTCTCCCATAAAAGAGTAAAATGTGCTGTACATACTACTTTTGTATTTTACTAAGGTTTTCTTTATTAATGCTAACATATATTTAGGAAATTGAATTTTTAATGCCTCGGAAAAACGTACAGGTGAATATAGACAAAAACCTCAAAAATCTACCTTAAACCAAATCGAAATCCATACCTGCCCCAAAATATCAAATCATTCAAATTTTTTATTTAACATTAGCTAATGCGTCGCTATGATACGGTTTATATCTAACCACCCTTATAGCTTTTGATGGAGACCCACACAAAATTAAAATTTTAAAATTGAGTATTTAGTTTACAAATTGTAATAGCGCCCGTTGTTGGTTGTATCTAAATATAGATTTAGTATGAATTTTTGGCTAAAGTTTTGTTTTTACACGATTTTCAAACTTTTTTTAGGTCTGGAATCAATCTATTCTTCCATTTAGCCAATATTTTCAGAAATCATGAGCACATTTCAAAGATGATGCGCTAGTATGCGGGTTATAATTATTTGTCGTAAATGTTTAAATTAATACAATATATAGCAGAGTGCATATTTGTATTATTCCTACATCTCCCAAAAGCATAGAGATTACAAAGGTATGTGACCCGCAAAATGGTGAAATCGATTTTTTTGAATAAACAGACAATTTTTACACAAATAAAATGTTTTTAATTACCCGCAAGTAAAAGAGCAAATCTTAATATATCCATATAATATATATATCCTCCATCCTGCTCTTGACAGAAAATTTAACATAGACTATGGGATATTTGAGTAAATTCCGATACAAGCATTGAGTAAATCAGCATACATTTATAATTAGTGCAAGAAATAATGGTGGGTGGACCAATTTTCTTATGAAATTCTTTCATTTTCAAATGGAAATCTTTCACATGAAAAGCAAATCTGGCGAGCGTTCTCCATTATTGGCAAAGATTTATATCTTTGATTACATTTACATTTAAAATGGGCGAAATGGAGTAGCACTGAAGCAAAGCCACATATAGCTTGTTTACTTGTTCGACACAAGTTAGTGCAGAATAAATGGGGTTATGATTAAAATTCGATGCTTTCGATCTTAATGTAAAATGTTGAAAATTTGTATATAAAATTTGTGTTTTTAGATGTCCGGGAACTATTTCCAGTATGGAGAACAAACAATAAAACATATCTATTATTGTGTCTTTAGTAATTACCTAACATAACAGATTTTATAAATTCGCAGTTCACTCATTTTTATACCCTCCACCTTAGGGAAGAGCGTATATTCATTTTGATCATCCGTTTACAACACATCGAAGGAAGCCTCGGGGACCCCACAAACCATTAGATTAGATTAGATTAGATTTATTTGAGACTTTTTTTCTAATAAGCAGAAAGTGTTTTAACAATTTTAAATTTAGAGTAACAGAGAAAGACTTAAAATTAAAACTATAATGTATTATTTTAATGGCGTTTTTGGTATAACAATATCAAGTTTGAAACATAACAAATACTGAGAATTATGAGAATATCGAAATTATAGAGATACGTGCTTGCTCCCGGCAAAGATAATCTTAGCCTCTATGTTTCTGTATAGTATATTCATTGGTGTAAAAAGCGGGTCTTTGTAATAACGGATTTTCAGTGTCAATAAAACCTAAAGGTGACAAATAATTTGTATTTGACCAATCTAGATTGTTCTGAGAGGATAAGCACGCAATTTTTAAATTATTTTCATTAAATTCTAGTCTATCTATGAATTTTTTTAACAATTGAAGACCATAAGTTGCAAGCGGAGTTATTCTTGCAGAATCGTAAATAAATGCATTGCAGAAGCGCTTTTTTCTAGTTTCACAATTTTTCCCAATACATTGTCTCAAAATTTTACGCTCAAACACTTCTAACTCCATCATAACCGTAGGTGATATAGAGAACCATATTGGAAAAGCATATAGGAGGACGGGACGAATTGTTGTCTTGTAAATCAATAACTTACATTTAATTACAATAACTTTTGATTGGGGGATATGCATTATTAAAAAGTCTACCAAAGGAACCCTTAATACGATAAGCCCTTTTTAGTAAGTAAGGTGCATGATCATTGAATTTAATTAGATTATTAAAAAAAAAACGCCTAAGTATTTGATGCTACGAGTAAATGGAATTTCAACACCATTAAGGTTTAGTTTTAATTATTTACTTTCGGGAACTACAAACTTCTTACATTTACCTGACGCATTTCTTAGGCAAATAGCTTCACACTTCGGCAAATTTATTTTAATTCCCCAGTTATTATAAAAATTTTGAACAGACTGAAGGTGTATTGATACTTTGCGTAGAGTAGGAGATTCATCATGCGCGTATACTAAAGAATCATCGGCAAATGAAATGCCTGTGGAACCATTAACTTCATGGGGAAAATCATAAATAAATATGTTATATAAATGTGGAGCCAAAATAGAACCTTGAGGAACTCCACAAGATATACTGCCAAGAGAAGAGGTACCATTATCCATTTGTACACAAAACTTTCCATCAGAAAAAAAACTATGAAGCAATTTGATCAAAAAAGGACTAAAACCAATCGATATCATTTTATAAAGAACGCCATTACGATATACTCGGTCAAATGCTTTTTCGATATCAAGTGACACTGCCACTGTGCATCTCTGTTGCCTTAAGTTGCAAACACTATCATTATGAAATTTCAGTAGAGCGTGCGTGTGGAGTGACCTTTTTTGAACCCGAATTGGTGGATAGGAATATAGGGATTATTTATGTCTAAATCCAGATTTTCACGAATTACTTTTTCAAACAGTTTACCCAGATTGGATAGCAGAGAGATCGGACGAACATTAGTTAAAGATAAGTGTCCCGGTTTTTTACGTATTGGGCATATTTTCGCGATTTTCCATGCTTTAGGAAAATAACCATTGTTTAAGCAATTATTAAATATTATTGATAAATACTCAAACGCTTTGAGAGAAAATTTTTTAATTAAAAAATTTGATATAAGGTCTAGACCAGACGATTTTTTATTGTTTAAACCATTAGAAATATTCATCAGCGCTTGCACAGGTTAACCACGATGTTTCCCTCTGCTGGTTCACTGTCGTGAAGTCAAACAAAGGATTTGGAATTTGTCGCAAACACGTTTCTACAGTAGTGTTGACCAAAGAATGTGTGTTAGAAGGACTACCTGTGTAAATTGAACCAAAGTGATCTTTTAAGGAATTTAATTTTTCAATCGGGTCAACTATCTGATTTCCGTTAGCATAAAATTCTGTTGCAGAGAGTTTTTTGTTTTTCCCTATAATACTATAAATTTCTTTAAACGCCGTTGGTCCAAGGTTTGATTTTTTCTAGACGCTTATTGAAGTAGAAGGCTTGTTCAATATTACCCTTCTCTTTAATGATGATTTGGATCAATTGAATTTGTTTTGACAAAAGTTTAAAATTAGGATGGTTCCTATTAAAAGTTCTCCTATAAATCTTCTTGAGGTCCTTTTGCCACTCATATTTTATTCTGAACAACTTTTTAACATTGTCAGACATATCATACTTTTTATTAGCTAGGTTAACCTTAGTAGAGTGCGCATCTGAAACTGCCTTGACAGATGAAGTAAAGTTCTCTATATAAGAATCTACCTCACTGTTAAGTAAATTTTTTTTAGAAGGAGGAAAGTGGCGAGAAATTTCTTGATCTAAATCTTTTTGAAAATTTTTCCAGTTAGTATTTTTATATGAAATGAAAAAATTTGGTTAGCAGAGAATAAATTCCAAGTTGGATAAACTTAAAGATAATTTTAAAGGATAATGATCAGAAAATGAAGGTAAGGATGTTATATGATAATTTGGGAAAGAAAAGTTTATCAGATTTCTACTGATCAAAAAAAGACGAACCACCGGGAAATGAGGGTAATGTATCACAAATTCTTGTAAAATTTGAAGAACATAATTGTAACCAATTCAAGAGAGCTCTACCGCCGTTCATATTATCTTGCAAATCACCCCAAGCAACATTTTTAGCATTTAAATCTCCACCCAAAATTACACCATCATAGTTCAAACCAAAGTTGTCAATTATTGACAAATTGCCAAATATACTTGTCGAGTTTGAATTACAAGGACAATATAATGTGCCGAAGAGAATTTTTTTTTGAACGTTACCCAAGGAGAAAAAAATTTCAATGAAAATATTTGGAATCTGTAAACCTGGGATTTTTACTTTAACAAATGAATAACATTTTTTTATAGCAATTCCTACTCCTAACGGGCTTTCATCTCATAAAAACGTATAATTTCCAAGAGATACCCTTTGGCAGCTTTTCAAGTGAGTCTCCTGAAGGAAAGCTACATCTAAGTTATTGATTTCTAAGATTTTTATTAATTCAAGCCTTCTGCTTAGATCAACAAGTGACCTTACATTAAAAGTCATAATATTAAGGTTTCTACGGACCATGCACTTGCTTAAGTTCTTCCATTAGGCATAAGTACTTAGACTTTGCCTCACTTTTTGGTAATTTTTGATACGTTTTCAAGAAGTTACTAATTTTTTCTCCCTATAGTTAAAGGTTCTTCTTCACAGAAGACTTTAGCAAGAGACAGAAAACTTTTAATTAAAGGGGATATTTGAGTATTTTTTTGTTCAGTTTGTCGAAAGCAGTCCGCAAAACTTTTCTCATTTCTAATAACACTTGAAGATACGGCATTTCGTACAATATTACTTAGCCAAGACAACTGTTTTTTTGGCAGAAAGAACAGCATTTTTTTTTAGATCTAAATATTTTTTAAAAGCCGGACAACCCTTCCAACTTGCAGGATGGCCACGTATCTTACAATTAACACAATAAACGCTTGTTTTTTCTCCATTTAAAAGTTGACATTCGCCCGGGCATGGCTTTTCTCACATTTAACACAAGCGAATTTTCTATTACAATTATGAGAGAAGTGACCCCATTGTTGGCATCGCCAACACTATATTTCTCTCTGATTTGATCTTGGCCTCCCAAGAAACAACTTGATCCAGGATAAATTTTAATTGGCACACCTCTGTTGGGCACTTATTAGGCAATAGAGTAATTAGAAATAAACTAGTTTCAAAGTTTTTCTTTTTAGAAAATGGAGTCACAAGTTTCGTAATAAATTTAACTGTGTCTGGCAAAAGATTATCCAATTCATTTTTAATGTCATTAATATCTGTTTTGTAATATAGTCCTCTCAGAACAATTGTTTTAAAAGTGACATCATTTCTGAATGTGCACTTGTGTCAGTTAAATATAACTTACTTTTAAAACGGTTTTTGTTAATAATTTTAAAGAAAATGCCCTTAGCCTTTAACTGCTCTCGTAAATGATGAATATTTACATTGTAAATGAAGATAGGTGAATGAAACAGAAACGGGGACGGTCCTTTTTGTTCTTTTCAGCCGGTTCTTTATGCGTTGTTTGAGGTGAATCGTTAGCAGCATTTTGTTCAATTTCCAATTCACCCAGAATTGCAAATTTATTTTTACTGCAGGAACTTTTACTACTAGCATTAAGGCCCGACAAATCAACTTGAATATGTGGGCGCTCCTTTGATTTTTCTTTAACTAAAGTCCAATCGCTATTTTCTCCATTATCCATATCAATGTTTGTAGATACGTTTTCTTTTTCTTGTTCATTTGAAGAGAAAATTGCAGCCATCATAGCCTGATGCAGAGGAATCTTATTCGTATGTATAATGCCTTGGACTTAGGGCGCAGTGTAGGCTTCGGCCATTCAAGTTTTTGGAAATTTTCCACATATATTAACATATGAAAAAAAACATTTTTTCTTTTCTTTTTATTTGTTTGATTTATTTATGAAAATTTATTTTTTCAAAAACCATGTACAGAGGCTCACAGCTTATTTGGTACACTACCCTTTATAGAAATAAAACCACTGTAGCTTCTAAACTATCTATTAAAGCTATCAACGAAATTTGGATGCCAAGTTGTTGTTGTATGTTTAAAGAACATTAAAAACAAAAAAAATTACAAAAAAATATTTCTAACTGTCTAATAATAAGAACTTTGCTATAACACATCAAAAATGCATGTCACAGCTTATTTGGTACAGTTATTTCTGTGCACTTAAGCATAGTCTAGTCCTAACATTTTTCACTATTTTTCTCTTCTCTGCCTTCTTGGTAATATTTTCAATCATTTCAAGTACTAACTTTGGTAATTTAAAATAACTGTCAATCAAAACACGTAATTTAAAAAATTGGTCGTCGTACAACTATTGAACAGCGTAAACTGGTCCTAAATCATTATGAAAATGGGCACTCGGTACGGAAAATTGCTGACATTGTGAACTTGAGTAAATCTACCGTTCAGAATATTATCCACCGTTTTCGTAATGAAAACCGCTTAAAGGATAAAGGCAGAAATGCACCTAATAAAATCTTCAATGAATCTGATGAGAGATTTATTGTAAGAAAAATAAGGGCAAATCCGAGGCTATCTGCACCAAAAGTGGCTTGTGAAATTGAGAATGGATTAGGCAAGTCATGTAGTGCCGAAACAATTCGTCGAGTACTCCGTAAGTCTGGTTTTAATGGTCGAGTAGCTCGTAAGAAGCCATTCATCAGTAAAAAAAAATAAACAAAGCCGGCTTTCATTTGCCAAAGAACATGTCGAGAAGAATTCTGAGTTCTGGAACTCAGTTATTTTTGCAGATGAGTCAATATTTAATATCGGCGGTTCCGACGGCATGTCCTACGTTTGGCGAAAACCGAATACTGAGCTGAATAAAGAAAACGTTAAAACCACTGTTAAGCATGGCGGAGGAAGTGTATTAGTTTGCGCTTGTATGTCAGCAACTGGAGTAGGTAGTTTAGTGTTTGTTGAAGGAATAATGGACAAAAATATGTACCTCAACATACTAAAAGACAATTTGCTCTAAAATGTAACGAAGCTTGGTATACGCGATAATTTCCGCTCCTATCAATATAACGACCCAAAACATAAGTCAACAATTGTGGAGACTTATCTAATATGGAATTGCCCCCATTTAATGTCGCCACCGGCTCAGTCACCGGACTTTAATGGTATTGAAAATTTGTGGTGTTTATTGGATAATAACATTAGGAAACACAACATAACAAACAAAAATGAACTGAAGAAGGCGTTGTTGGAAGAGTGGGGTAAAATTAGCCCAGATGTTACCTAAAAGCTGGTAAATTCAATGCCAAAGAGGCTACAGAGTGCTATAAAAGCAAAAGGGTACGTATATAAAATATTAAATATACTAATATTTATTATTTTTAAATAAAAAGACATCTGTACCAAATAAGATGTGACATGTATTTTTGACGTGTTACAACAAAGTTCTTATTATTAGACAGTTAGAAATATTCTTTTGTAATTTTTTTTGTTTTTAATGTTCTTTAAACATACAACAACAACTTGGCATGCAAATTTCGTTGATAGCTTTAATAAATAGTTTAGAAGCTACAGTGGTTTTATTTCTATAAAGGGTAGTGTACCAAATAAGCTGTGAGCCACTGTATATTCTTAATCAGCATGAAAAGAGAAATCGTTTGAGACATGTCCGTCTGTTGTTGGCACTCTCGCGGTCCTAATTTTAGAGATATCAAATTGAAATTTTGCATACGTATTCTAAGTTCAATTTCGTTGTTCCGTATTGAAATTGGGTAAAATCGGTTAAGAGACACGCCCACAATAAACAAAAATCTCAACATACCTCGAAGAAATTGCATCTCTAAAAAATTATGTATCGTACAATACTATGCCTATCAAGTTGAAATTTGGTATATATATAAGTGGTACCGTTGTCCAACACTGTGTCAAAACCCCACCCCTACAATTAAAACAAAAAAAACACTATTTGTTGTTTAAAAATGACCTGAATAATAATAATAATAATATATACGCAACAATTTAATGCAATAGGAACTTATTATTTAAAGGGTTATAAAAGGTGGAGGGTATTTAAGCTTCGGTCTTAACCGAATCTTGTTCAACATTATATATATAGACATTTGACCTTTGGCCAAAAAGATTTATTCGCATTGATATCTCAGTAATTTGAGAATCACTAATTAACCGGGGCGAAAAAATCATACGAATATTAGTTCAAGGGTATGCAAACATTTTAAATGTTAATTAATATTTAAAATAATAATATCTCAATATAAATAGCAACCATCGTCTTCCTCTCACCGACTGTTACTTTGCAACATTATTCCCACAGTAATGTAACAGGAAATATTTCAGAGAGTAATCACAATTGTACAATATATAGTTGCCGTTAAATACATAAGTAAAGAGGAAATTTAATTAAGATAAGCGCCGTCAGTTATGTTACCAAAGTCAAAAGCTATACGAATCTCAATAGAGAAATACATATATCTAAAACGAAAAGTCAATTTGGCCTTATTCAATAAGTTCGAACTTATTAAGGTTATCTGTTATGCCAAACACCTTTAAATTTAGGATAGAATTAAGAAGTTAGCACTTAATATAAATAATATTATCAATGGATACAATATATAAATCAGTACGTAAAAAAAAAAAAATAATAATAATAATAAAACATCTTTTACTTGACAGGCTATAAAATAACATACATTAATTAACAAAACATTAAACATCCAATCTTTACTAAATACTTACTTGTCATCTTAAGTGAGATAATAACAGAGAGCTATCAAGGTATGAGATTTTTATGTTTTCCTTTCTATGTTATATTAAGTTGACAAACGAGAAAAATTTGAAAAATAGAATGACACACAATAACAGCGCGCTTTTAATTTGGTAGTTTCAAATCGTTATGTACTCTGTAAGACATAAAATATAACATAACATTGCCATTAGTCATCATTTTGAAATACATAGATGAGGGATTTAAGAAATCCAGTTTTTCCGAAAAATTTTGCAGTTGTCTCATTTGAATTGCTTACTGAATATTGTGACTAAAAGTCAAAGGTTTCGTATATATGCAGTTTGCTATAATCAGAACTTTTTAAAGACTACAACGCGACATATATATATTGATAATCAGCATAACATTCTGGGTTAATTAAACCAATTGTCTGTTCGGAGTTTGTTTATGAAAAATAAACCTATTTACAAAAAAGAAAAACATTTATTAAATATGACATATGTCACAAAATGTGAGATTTTCCCCATGTTTGTATGAATTTACATAATGTATATAACGCTTTCGGAAATATTTAGACAAAATTTTATGTTTTATGAATCAAGTGTGGTGAATAAAAAAATCGTATCTTTTATACCGACATGACGTTTAATAAATGTGAGAAGAATTTTCAAAATGTATAGACCACCTTCAGAAATAGTTATGCAAAAATTTGTCTTCATTATAGGCGTGCTTATCTTTATTTTATCTATTTTAATCCCAAATCTCCACTCATATAAAAATTGCCCGCAACCAAAATTAAGTTGAAAATTTCAATATTTGCGACCATGTGATTCATATGGACATGCAGAAGGGATAAATCTATTCAGAAGTCAATTCTCAGTAAGAATATACATACTTTTCACGCCTCATTCCATATGTTACAAACTAATATACTTCCGCATCATTATGATGTTAGATATAAAACATTTAAAAAATAAATTTTTTCAACGACATCAACTACTCGATATTTCAATAAGGTGTGTCTGACATTTGCCGCCCTAATCTGAGTAAAAGTATGCGGGGTGCGTCACATATTCCAAATAAACGCCAAAATCCAAAAAAGAAGAGTAGAAAGACAAGTGTAAACGTTATAATCAAATATAGATCCTTCACCACTTAGTTCTACAATTTGTGGACAAGTTATAATTAATTTAGTTGTAGCAGTAAACGCGATTTAAAAATGGTCCGATCGAGTTTAAATTTGGAGCAGCCAATTATTAATCTAATCAACTATTAAAAATACTTATTATTATTTGCTTTATTTGGGGAGAATTTCTAAATACCATATATTGTAGACTCAGCTTAGGCCAAATCCTAAATATCCCCCCCATATACGTAGACACAGTGGTCGTTGCAGGTAGATGATTGCGCCCTCTAATAGTATTATGTATCAAATTGAAAGAAGTTTTTGTATATTGTAGTCGTGTCCATTGCCCGACCTGGTCCATTTTTTTCACTTCAATTATAAATATATTTAACAATTTGCAACTTTATAGTAAAATTTCTGCTCAATTTAAATAGCGAATATAAAATTACAGCTCGATATCCCAAAATGTAAAAGGTCTAAAATTGTGCGAGTGCCAACATCAGGCGGACATGTATAAATCGACACAGATTTTGATGCCGATCAAGAATTGGATATCTGACGCCTTCTTATGGGCGTTACAAGGCGAATGACAAACCCACCCACCTTACGGGGACGATATAAAAATTATTAATTATTTATTTGTTAGTTTAATGTCTGCCATTGTTATAAGCAAAACTAAAAAAACACGACCTATGTATACTATTGTAAAGATTGCTTTTTTAATTTTTTGTTTATAACTATGCCAGAGTAATTTATTAACGGTTTTTATTATTGTATAGAATAGATAATAAAATATAAATTTATAAGATAATTCATATTATTCATACAAAATTCTTACTTATACACAAATATACAAATTGGTATAAGCAAGTTGTAGTAAATAAATGGGTTATGTATGCACATAATCTTTTGTTGTGCACTTTACATTTCCATAAATATATAACAATCCATATATGGGCGGAATCGGATGAAAATGATCGTTTCGCGGTCTCTCAATTTGCATGTACTACTAAAATGCGGTACACTTCAAAGTAGTCTCTAGAGAAATTTTACACTAACCACATCCCTAATTATACGAAATAGACGGAAAAGTAGACACAGCCCAATTAATACAAAAACTTATGTCAAAAATTTGTAGAGTGAAATTTTTATGAAGCAAAGAATTTTTTATATGGTTAGGCTCTAATATTTAACCAAGACTTACCTTTAACTTAGTGTTCACGCAGTTGGTTTTATGTGATATGGTATAATTTCAGAAACGCACTATTAATGTTCATTTAATATTTTTCGAATATGTTTATTCTATAATTATTATATATTAATTCGGAAGTATATCTGCATTCCCCACAAACAATTAGCGAAAAAACTACCAAGGGAAATTGTTCAAGCACTTACTAAAAATTGCAAATGGCGTTCTTCCATTAAATTTTAAACGACTGAGAAGTTAACAAGGTTATTCTGGCAAAGTCATCAAAGACAAAATCTTATTTCACATGTTCCTAGGGAGAGAAAAAAGCACTACCTTATACCCGATTTTCTCATACATATAATATATCCCATAATTATTTAATACAAAAAAAATTAAAGCAAAGCAAAAAGAAAGTACAATTTAGTGTACAAACAAGAAATATTATATAGTTGCTTTCTCGTTCGTACTCTTAATATGTTTGACAGTTAAAAATTATTTGGAAATAAGAGCCCCAAGTGACTACTTTTTTACAAGTTAAGAAAGTCCGCACCGTCTGTATATTTATTTGAATTTGTGTGATTTCTCTCTCTCTCTCTCTCTCTCTGTCTATCTCTAATTCTCTCTCTTTGTAAAAATGTATTAATGCTCCGTGTGAACAATCAGCTGATTTATATATCTGCACAGCGATTTCGACTTCAGTTTTCATTACTGTATTTTTGTTCATTTATTGAAAAGAAAATGGAATCAAATGATGAACCAGTGGAAACACGTTTGGCAAAGAGTTATGAGATTTTTAGTGACATAGGGGAAAATGCAAAACGGGAGTATGAGAAAGTCTACAGGAAACTGATATTAAATATGAAATCTACACAATTAATGCCGTTCTCTAAAATTTTATTACACGGAGAGAAACGAGTTCTAAAAAATCCAATAGAACTTATGGAAACTGTACAGATGAAGTTGTTAAAGGAATTACTTGATTCACACAATATTTTCTGGCAAAGCGGAAACGTAAGTGATTCTTTGATAGCATTGGAAATATACAAAGATAAATGCAAAAGTTATGAATGCCAAGACAGGTAAGCGATTATATTTATTAAATTATTTTTATCTTTGTAGTCTATACAATCTACAGGAAATTAGATACAAGGACTCCAAAGGAACGTACGCGACCTATACGCATTCGCTTAAAGGAGAAAAGTATATTTAATTTGGAAAATCAAATAAGATGTCAAAACATTAAATTAGGAGACAAACTTAAGCAAAACACAATTCATCGTGAACGGCTAACACAGATAACTAAAGAACGTGTGGAACTTATACGCCGTATGCAAGAATGTGAAAACAAATTAACGTTATCTAAGAATAACATCCTACAATTAAAAAATGATTTATTGGTCAACGACCCAGGACTATAAATGTGCTTTACTGAAAATAAAACTTAATAAACACAATTAAAAGGGGCTTTTGACAATAGACCGCGAAGTGTTTCTGATGTTTTAGATCCAAGTACATTTTGGAAGGATGACAAGTTTGATAATCCAACTTTGATTGACAATCAAGGGCAGAAAAAACTTGCAGGGTTATATAATGCTATAACTTCAATTGGACATTTGCAAGAGAAAATATCACAGGGTGAAAAATGTAATGTAAATTATTCTCACTTTGAATTTAAGAATATGAATTTAGAAAATGCCCAGTCTATATATTTCATTCAGAATGAAGGAATAATTTCGATATAAGGCATTTTTCAGATAATTACCTTTTTTCATTGCTGTTCATAGCTAATAGGTGGGGAACCTCCATATTATATGTTTTAAGAAATGAAATTCAAATTTTGCGGCGATCTTTATCACTACTTCATTTAAATGTCCTTCAATCGATAAAAGGTGCTGCACTCTCCTGTAGAGTATAATTTGCTTTGCAGGAAGAGAACATTTGCACATATTTGGCTAAAGAAATTTATTTGTATATAAAGGCAGTAAATAACCCGTCGAAACATTTCTATTAGTATGTATTGTACAAATGCCCAGGTAATATCATTCTTTACCTGTAAAATGCTTTTAAAAACTCTGCCATATCAAAAATTTTAATTATTTATTTACCACTAGTCTACGGCACGGCAGCTGCTCAGTACAAACTTTGGTTAATAATACTAAATGGCAATAATAGTAGTAGTGAGTGTTTGTATATTCTCAAAAGTAGAATTAGAATACGTTTTTAAAGTCGGGGTTCAGAAAAAAAGGATTTTGGCTACAACGCGACTTGAGTATGCTGCACGGTTTCCGCTCCTACAATTTACAATTGGCATGGACTTAATATCTTATGGAAGAAACTCTGCAACATTAAAGGAAAATCCAATCCAAATAAAACAGTAAAACAACAATTAAAAATTGGCTTACAACAAGTCTTGGATATCTTCCATATTGGAGATATATAATATGAAGCGCCCCATTTTAACTACTATTAAAATATGTATCGCATAATAATATATAATGTTATTTATATACTCAATTATCAAATCCATGGCTAATTAAAGTGCTGATTATTGTTTTGAAACTTTTGTCTAAAACTAATACTTTTTGATGTGAATATGTTCAGGTGGGTATGTACATACATACAAGTCTTCTGTTCAGGCCTATCATTAAACTTTTACACAACATAAACTTCTCTTATGTATATGAGTACAGCAAACTTCAACAAATATCCGTTACAATATATTGCAGTTGAGTTTATGGTTTAAGCCAAATTATTGAAACTCTTTATTTATGTCGCACCGAGTAAGGGTATGGAATTATAGTCGCCCTCATAATGATATGGGGTATGTTCGTTTTATATAAATGTTTGTAACGTACAGAACTTTTTATGTGTTATACAATATAACTTATGAATTTTTATCCTGATTCGCGCTTTTTTGTTCGTACGAAAAGAAAGAGCTTAATGACCACAAAAGTTGAGTTATTGATCTGAAATAAATAGTATAATAATAAGTATGAATAATTCCTCTAACTCGGGTTGAATCGGTACGTATAGATAGTCCAGCTTAGCAGTAAGTTAGCGGTCAATCGATTTAGTCAACTCGTCTACTAAATAAACTTGTACTCTTCACATTATAGTAAAGAAGTACACTGCGCTTGTGAAAAATATTGAGTTGCCTACTGAATTAGGATGATTCTGTAGTGTAGCTCGGAGGAAAAATGCTATTGTATACTCTTGTTATATGTCTATCTCTTTGTATAAAATATACAATATAAAATATAAACACATATTGGATATCACTGGGCCACAACTAAGAAAAATAGTTCTCCAACATTTTTTCAATTTTCAACAGAAACACCCTGTATTACTTAAAAGTAATTGAAAGTTTGCTTAACCTCACCTAACTCATTCTATTGCAATATACACATGCGAGTATATAATACATATGTATATAATTTTGAAAAATGTCCTATAGAAGGGAGGTGTAAGCAATTTATCTTTGGGATTGAACCTTATAAAAGCATGAATCATCAGCTGATATGTGCGTGAATGCGTTTAAGTTATAATTACAAAGAGAACTGGTATTCCCACAATAACACACTTTCACATCACGCTACATACACTATACATGGTGGTAGCGTGCATACATGGCTTTTACAGTAATATTTATATATTATGCATTTAGTAAGAAACAGGTATAAAAGCTACATTTCGGATTAGGTTAAATCTTGGATACGCTTCACATTGATAAACAGCAACAACAACAACAAACTGTGAGCGTACCCCTTATTTTGACTAAAGCATCTTACCTCAACGATCCAATTCTAGACTATATAAGGTTTCTTGTGATGAATTTAATAAAGACTCAACACTGTAATGTGAAAGTTATGAAAATACGCTTTATTTAGCTTAAAATAGACTGAGTCACAAAGAGTATAAAGAATTTATACACCAACTGAAGTAGAGGGTATACAAAGCAATAACGACTACAGACGGGTTACGCTTTTTTAGAGTTAGAACTGTGCATTCAAGTTTAGTTGGCGTGTATCTGGCAACCAGATGGAACCTGGTAAGCGCTCGAAATATAGTATTACGTGCGGAAATTACTAAAAACTTAATTGTATATATATATGTATATATATGTATATGTATATGTATATGTATATGTATATGTATATATAGTAAAAATGTGTAAATTCGGAAGATACAAACAATGAATTGTACACTTCGTTTGTTATGAGAAATAGTATTTGTGCCTGCAATTAAAAAAGAAGTGCCGCTTAAAAGTTATATTGAAGCTTCTTTGTTATAAAGAATTCGTTCAATAGAGGGAAAAACACCTACGTCTACTTTAGATAGTAGCTTTGCATATTAAACACATACAATACTATTAAAGCAAATCGATTAGCTTTTCATTGAGTCAAAATGAGGAGCGCGTATTACATCAGTCATCTATTAGTTGGTATTGTGTTATGTCTGAAGCTTACATATGCAAAAGGTAAGTTTTACTAATACGGCTTTTCTTTAATTATATTGATATGATTGAGATTGAGATTGAGATTGAGAGTATACTAAGTTTTTCATTACGTATGGAACTACTGGAGGAAGCTTCCGCAACCCAACAATATATGTACTCTTGGTTAACACAAAAATCAAAGGCGACGATGCGAAGGTCGCCCCAAGACAGCGGATTATATATTTTTCCACAAGCTTCTTGTTTTGAGTGAGCTGACATCTCTATACAATAAAAGCTTGTTGTGTTAATATATTACTGCATCTCTTTTTCCCCTCTTGAATGAAAAGCCAACGGTTGTGTAATTAATACAGGCAAGTAGTTTATCTAAACCCTTCCCACACTGAGTTTGTTATTCCGCATGCTACTACCAGACAGATGTAAAAGGAACCGCACAAAGTAGCATGTATTTGTTTCATTTTGCCAAATTATGGGACGTTTTCACTTCTTTAAAAAAAAATTACCTCTGTGACGTTGATTATTAATTCTATATATTTATGTATTTATGTGTTTATGTGTTTATGTGTTTATACTTAACGTACAGATTGTTCCGCCTGTATAGTAGACGATTTTAATAGTCCATTGTTGTCTGTCGAAATGGTTAGGTTAAAACATTCATGTGTTGCGATCGTCATCATTCGGGTCTTTGTTTGAGAGCCTGTTTACCTTCAGACAACAACAAAGTCTCGTTGAATGAAAATGCGGACGCTAAATATTGTGTACATGTACAAAATTTGAAGTTTTTGTAAGTTTAGCCACTTTTCCAATTTTTGTACCCCTGTCTGTCTTCTGAATTGTATCTGGACTGAAATTGCCACAACCGATAGCACCATGCAGAATGGCGTTTTAAAGGATTTATAGAATGTAGTCTTGGTCAACATTGGATCTTTAGTTAATTTGAGCACATCCGTTTGTTTGCCATTTCTTCTTTCGTGCACACACTGCTTATATACATTTTATATCATTTCGCAACAATTAAATATGAAACAACATAAAGATCTAAAATTTCTTTGGAGTGATTTTTGGCATTTAATAAAACTGTGCATGGTTATTACTAATAGCTAACGTTGTTCTGTGCGCTCGTATCGTTATATGGACACATTATAGTGTGTGGGGCTGTGTGCCATTTCGTAGGCTTCTTCTAGCCCGTTAAAAGCATGTTTTTATATTAAATATTATTTACTTTCGCGTAATACTCGTACATGGATGATAACTATATAGATATGGTTGATGAATTTAGAAGGCTCTAAATGGAACAAAAAATAGGCAAAAAAAGCAACATAGAGAGCCTTAACCTTCCTTATATGTTAATGGGATCATTTTCCCGCTTTATATGATTTTTTCTCTCCTATATGATTGCAATGTAGCGTGTTTCGAAATAGTGGAGTTGTGTGCTTTCGCTGCACTTCATTCAATTCAATTGATTTGAAAAGCAGTTAGTCAACAGCAGCACCATGCCATTATATGTTATAATCCGTGTGCGCATTAGATGTAACCTTGAGTGTATATATTTATTTATATGTATGAGGTCTCTTTATTGTGTTTAATTCAGTGATGTGGTTGGAGAATTAGTTAGCAAAATGCGCGGTGTTCTTGCATATGTATTAGTGTAAAGAATTCTAAAGACTTGAGCGACAAACCTTACAAGGCAAACAATAATAGTGTTGTTAGATGCATATGTACGTAAATGAAATGCATACTCGTACATGCCAGTGAAGGACGTAACAATGAAACTACTAATGGCTTACACCAAAATATAAATCTCCCCCACATAAATAAATAAAAATTATAAAATATTTCAATTGAACCATTTATTGCTATACGTTGCATTACTATTGGAACAACTTATAATGAGTTCCAAGGGATTGTACACCACCACCAACAACAACTACTTGTAAAAGTGTGTTCCGTATATCTCATTTTTATATTACAGACGCTCATAAAGTGCACTGCAGTGAGGAATTGATGCGTGTGGAGATTGGCCTACCTAAAATAAATAATCAAGAAAGCTCAACAAGTGAAGGTAATAATAGTACAACTCGCCTTAACAGTCCTTTAATACATCATGAAAATGAGCCCGAAGCAAGAGTACAAATTTATTTGGAGGGTCTTAAAGGCTATCCAGATGAAAGGTGTCAGCCACTTATTAATGGTTCTTTGGCTATATTCCACTTATCTCTAAGTGACTTTTATGAGTGTGGAGTAACGCGCATGATCAACCAGTTAACGGTATAGCAAAATCATTTACTGCAGCCTCTCTTTTTACTTTTGTAATATTTTTTATTATCTTTAATTATTCTCGAATAGGGTAGAAAAGTTTATTACCATAAAATAGTTATTGAGTCGTTTTATGGTAAAGAGCTTATCAGTGTTAAATGTGTCATCAGCGGTCCTAAACATAATGTAATGTTGAATGAAACGCATTTAGCAATACAGTTGCATAATCAACAGAAGCAATACACATTACAACGTCATGATATTGTAAGACGAGACGTTTTGCCTATTGGTTTTCAAGAACCAGAGTAAGTTCATATGTTCATATATAGAAACACAAATTTAATCAACGAAGCAAAGTAGAAAGAAGAACGGGATGTATTATTATAAAAACTTTGGTTTAAGTGGACTTTACGGAACATTCTTAGATTACGCTCTCCCCAACTCAGGACGAGTCTTACTGTTTAGTTTACTTTTATACTTAAGTTTACAAATTTTTATTGCATAACATTTGACTGAATAATTCTTTATAATTTTTTTGTGGAGTGTATCCAAGATTTGAAGATATCGAAATATAGCTTCCTTACTCATTTATACTTAACCTTTGAATAACGAACGCAACATAGCAAACTATAAATTAACTTTCGTTTTCAGAGATTTAGAAATAACAACATCTCTGACGGAAAGGGCACCCGAGCCTCGCTTGTCCATAGGGGTGAGTCAAAATGGCAAAGAAGTTAATGGTGACCTAACAGTTACTCCCGGTACCCCCTTAACCATGGAAATTAAATTGGACCGCAATTCAGCCTTGGTGTATGGTTTGGGTGTCAATTATTTAGAAGTAACTGATACCCGCTTGCTCTCTGAAACTATTATATTTAAAGGGTAGCTTAGGGTAAAGATTCTTAAGAATTCATCGAAATATTTTCAACTTTTTATTTGCAGTTGCACGGTAGATCCTTACTTATTTGAAAACTTCAATACCATCGATGGTGATACATTGAATGCGAAATTTAAAGCTTTTAAATTTCCCGATTCCTCGTATGTGCAATTTAGGGCAACGGTCAATGTATGTTTAGACAAGTGTTTGGGTACTCAGTGTTCAAATGGCCAGATTGGTTATGGCCGTAAAAAGCGAAATATAATCGATAGCAAGCCAATGCCGCTAATTGATAATAACAAAGTTTTTGAGATATCACTGACTATGTTTATTAAGGTGGAAGATTTGGTTGAGGGTGCGAATAAAAGTAAGTTCTCTTTCAAAACACTCACCATTGCAAAACTGACGGTTATTATTTCGAAGATGAGGTGTTACGTTTGGAAGAGAAATTACGTGAATTGAAAATGGTTAACCAACGGTTGGCCCGCAACAGTCGTCATCACTTTGCTGAACCCTTATTAAACACCAAAACAGTCCAAAAACTGCCATTAACTGCTCCCGCGTTTGTGGTCGATGAAAGTGAAGCAGGCTCATTAACCAGTGGAGCAGCCATTATTTTTAACCTCAATAGTTTTGTGGCTACATTGATACCACCCACTTATGGCTTTGTAATTATATTATTGTATAAATTTCTATAAACAAGAAAGTAACAAAATATTAACCAAATTTAATTTTCACTTAACCCATGCAACAAAGCTCTCTAAGCTCTCTACATGTGTAAATTTTCAATTTTTTAATACGTATCGCGCCATGGGTGTACCGTGTGACTGATGTTGCCCAAAGTCTCCTTCTTAGTGTTGCATAGTGGGTAAAGAGCACCGATTTTACTTTTATTGAATTAATGCCAAACACATATTTTACTAAATGTTTTCTTTCAAATACTTATATGGAGTTTAACAAATAAAACAAGCAAGTATACTACCTTCGAACGTGTGACTGGCAATGATGCTTATAAATTGCACGTACCTATATTTGAAGTCTCGAGACTCGTGATTCGAATGTCACAAAATCAATTCAACGTTTACTTTAAGGTGATGTCTCCGTAAATATGATTTCCATAAACAAATTTTCACTTGGGACTCAAAAAATACTGCGTTCAGGCAATTTATTTACAATTCAGAAATAACCCACTGTACTTCGGGAGTAGTCAATTGAGATTCAAAATTCATAAATCCTCCATTTTAATTCAGGCAGTAAAATTAAACGCAGTGTTTAAAATTTGGCGGACGCAGTTAAATAATGAACTTGGAATATATAAGGAGTGGTGGAACTTCTGTAACACATATTCCAAATATTTATTATTCAAAATGTTTGTAAATGTAAAAAAATGGAACAAACAGATTTCTCGAAAATCATTTGAGAATATTGAATACTTTGTTTGTACATAAAGAATCTTTTTTGTTTTGTTTCTTGTTTGTTGTATTCTTGGGTATTGTAGTTTGGACAGCTTTGAGCTGAATTCATGGGGCGAAAGGTTGAATTAAAAACGATGACCAACCATTGCACTAACTATGCAATGGTTGGGCACTTTTCTATTAAAAGCGAAACGATAAAGGATAAAATATTTTAATATTATAAAATGGCGTCACCGCCAGGGTATGGTAGCAATATGGAGAAATAGTTGTTATTGTAAGAAGGTAATGTAAGGTACGCAGTCCTACCAAACAACCGTCATGTGCAAAAGTTCAAAACATTTTGAATAAAGAATATTTAGAAGCTACAAGTCCTTTTAGGGGTTTTCACAGTATATTAAAGACCAGAACTACCTGACTTTTATGTAAAAAGAACATTTCTTAAAAGTTGGCATCCCTGTCCACATTCTAGCGTTTTACAGCTGTTTGGTTAATATCAACTCGGCGTAGAGATAACAATCGCCTCCTAATCAATTTAAAACATATGGTTTCTTACAAAACGAAATCGCTTGTATTGTAAAGGTTCACTTAAACATCAAAAACATTGAACTGAGAGCTTCATTCTGTAAAGGAAATGAAAGAATTTATTTGTCACGTATCAACAATTTTTACAACGCTAAAAACAGAGAAAGATTTTTTTACAAAAAAAAAAATAATTTCTCTATAGTTTTAGATAAAAATAAATGTTATTCTATTTGGGTTCTTTAATCAGCATCGATCAAGTTAATGTGCTGTTGTTCATTTATCTGTTATGTGTGGTTTAGAAAGAAATCGTACGTGCTAGTGCTTGTTTGTAGTTAGAGGATGTGCATATTTTGAGGGATATTTGTGAGCACAACGAAATGTAAAAGTAGAGAATAACAAATGAAAGCGTTTAAAAGATTATTAATACGTAAATGCTCTTAAAGGTTTAGTATTTCAGTGAAACATTTTTGTACCAAACGTGGAATTCTCAGTATTCATTTAAGAACCAGAAAATGTAAGCAGCTAGACTACCTCCATGAGCCGCAATAGGATAAATTTTGAAAAATTGTTCACGAATCAACATTAATGAAATGCGTTAAGACGCACCCATCGTACCAAGTTAATAATTGTAAATAAAGTACACAAAAGTAAGAACAGAGCGATGCGTTTTCGTAATGTTCTAGTTATAGCCGGAATTTTAATAACATGGTCATTTGTGACATATTATTTCTTGCTGCGAAACATCAAAGAGCTGCACTTAAATAAATATCAGCACCGTCAGAAGCAATTACAGCAATTGGAAAAAGAGGTAACACAATTGCTTAGTAAAGGTGATAGACTGATGGAACATTTTTTGGCCTTTCTAAAGCTTCAATATCAACAACAAAGCCACAACATTAAACGAAGCTATGTATCTCCAACTGTATCAATTGTGGCAGGTTCTTCTTCGAGTGCTACCTTGAGTTTGATGCAACCACCAGCTGTGGAGGAACAATCTCAAACATTAGAAAAAGCGCTGGGATCTCCTAAAAAAAACAAATCATACTCTCAACCTACGGTACAGATTTATCTTAATAATGGGCAAGCAGTTATACCTATTTTAGTATTGGCGTGCAATAGAGTATCTGTTGCTAAGTGCTTAGATAACTTGGTGCAATATCGACCAAACGCTCAGTTATTTCCTATTATTGTATCACAAGATTGTGGAGATGAAGCTACTAAGAAAGTAATTCTTTCTTATGGCCAACAGTTAACTTTAATAGAACATCCAGACCTCCGAGAAATCGTGGTACCACCCAAAGAGAGGAAATTTAAAGGTTATTATAAAATCGCTCGACACTACGGTTGGGCTTTAAATTACACATTTGCCTTGGGCTATGAATTTGCAATTATAGTGGAGGATGATCTTAATGTATCTCCCGACTTTTATGAATATTTTTTAGGTGCTCATATGTTACTAAAACAAGATTCTACGTTATGGTAATCGCACAGAATTAACGTTTAAAGCAAAACTTTCTTAAATATCTTCTCTATATTTTGTTATGACAGGTGTGTTTCAGCTTGGAATGATAATGGTAAAGCAAAAATGATTGATAGTTCACATCCGGAACTATTATATCGTACAGATTTCTTTCCCGGCTTAGGATGGATGCTAACCAAAGATTTATGGCAAGAATTGTCCATTAAATGGCCCAAATCGTAAGTGGATCGTTTTTATGGAATGGTTTTAAAGAAAGTAATTTTAATTATGTTCAGATTTTGGGATGACTGGATACGCCATCCGGAGCAACGTAAAAATCGTGCTTGTATCAGACCGGAAATATCACGAACGCGTACTTTTGGCAAAGTCGGTGTGTCCAAGTGGGTATCACGCGCACTTTATAATAAATAATAATTTATTTTGTACACACCATTTTTTGGGGCTCACATTAATTACTTGAATCTGTAAACTTGAGATGGACCGACTTAAACAAAATAACTCAAAACGGATTCTGTACAAAAATATTCAATATAAGCACTTGTGAAATTGCGAAAGTTTCTTATACAAAATGTTGCAAATATTTTGAGACGATTCCAATGTACCCCCTATATAAGATGATGGATATGAAAGCTTATTTATAACTAAAATTGTCTTTTTTTTTTTTTTTTGTAGTGGTCTCTTTTTTGATAAATATTTACGTTATATAAAGCTAAGTGAAGAATATGTGCCCTTTACCAAAATGAATCTTAGCTACCTATTAAAGGTAATATGCCGAACGTACAAAAAACTACATCTACTCTATCTGCATAATTTGTTCTTACTTTTAGGAGAATTATGATAAAACTTTTCTAAAAAAAGTGTACAATTTACCCATAGTAACCTATGATGAATTAAGACGTAATCTAATAAATCAAAGCGGGCCGGTGCGGATTCAGTATAACAACCGTGAGCAATACAAACGTATAACAAAAATGTTAGGTTTAATGGATGATTTTAAGGTCAGCAAGACAAACTCTTTTGTTTTTTTTTCTTTTTCGATAAATTCTTAATTTATTTTCTCTTAAAAAGAGCGGAGTTCCCCGTACTGCATATCATGGTATTGTGTCATTTTTTTATGAGAAACGACGGGTCTTCCTAGCACCAAATGTTAATTGGAAGGGCTATGATTTATCGTGGAGCTAACAGAATCCTAAAACTTTCAGTTCGCAATAGTTCAATACAAATCCAAAAAACACGCTTATATGAATGACTGTGTTTTATCTTTATGTATATATTCAAACATAATGTTGTCCTAGTGTCATTTGAGTTAGAGATTTTAGCTTATTAGAAATATGCTTTATATATATAATACAATGCTTAAAATATTATATTAGAACACTTTTTATACCTGTGCCTGTGCCCCCTCTTGACGCGTTTAATATAGCGCATTATTTCTTCCAAAATAATATAAATAATATGTTGCGTATATTTTGTACACTAACAGGCGCTTGAATATATAACAACTATTTAGACTAAGTTTATCATTCCCTTTGAAACACCTAGAAGGAAGCGCCAGAGATCCATTAAAGTATATAAAATCATAATTCACATCAAAATCTGAATAGATATATGCATGTCCGTCCATCTACAACCGCAAATTTTGAGACACCGAGTTGAAATTTTGTACAACTATTTCTGTATCTATTTAAATTGGACAAAATTTGTATAGAATATAAGGTGTAAGTTGATACGTATTACTTACGCTCTTTCAAAGAGATATTTGCCATGCCCACTTTGCATATGGATATATAATAACCCATTGCGATATATATTGTGTGTCACCTTTTCATACCGTTTGCAACATCCAAAAAGAGGCATCGCAGAGCCAATAAAGTATATGTCGATCCGCAAAAGTTGAGATATCGATTCCAAACTTGGTAGAAGAAGTGTTGATAGTTTTTGTACACAAGCTGGCATTGGTAATAAGTTCCCGCTGAATACAGGCCTAATTAACAAACATGTAGAAACATTCTTTGCCACTTCATATGACGCAGTCAATAAGTCTCATCAAGGGAAAGAACATCTCAGATTTGGCATAAATCAAATATGCTTGGGTGTATTTTCTTGTTCCTTTTAATTTTTATTGAAAAAGAACAATAATCTGTAAATTTAATAAATATAAATCACTTTTGTATACAATAATAATAACAACAGTTAGTATCTAGTGTGATGTACAACAACAATATATGGTATATTAACCACCGAACGAATAATGCAACAAATACTTACCATGTTTCACACGAACACAATAGTTTGTATATACATATGTAGTAATAAAATAATTTACCAAATAATTTGTAAAAAAGTAATTATTAAATTATGAACAAGGCATCTTTAAAAATAGGAATTTCATTTACTTATTGTATGTATGTGGCACAGTATACCTATGTTGTACGATGTGTTTTATTAGTATTACATGGTATGCGCATAATAATAAATAGAATCAGTTTTTTATTTAATACATCCGTATCGTATATTATATGCGGTTAAAAAAGCAACAAAACAAAAAAAATGATACAATAATAACCAGAAATAGAAAAAAATAAATGTGCTATAATATAGAAAGCTTTCAAACTGGGCATTGAAAAGGCTTAAGAACATTTTTTATAGTGTACGCCGTGCTTCTCGTAACTAATGCCTTCACGTCAAATTTCATATACAACAGCACCATTGCATACATGGATGGCTTTAATCCGATAAATATATTTATAAGGTATATGATGTAGGGCTAGATTAGAAATGAATGTAAATATTCAATTTTGTCCATGAGGAGTTAATTGTAGAGATGACAAGTACGATTTGTACCTGTTTTAATTAAAACAACACAACATTTGATACAAACTCGTAATTATTCATGTACGTCAATTCGTTCACAATCAATTTCATTACATTCTGAATCGTTATCTTTACGTTCTTTCTCTTTATTGCATTGAGTTAAAACTAAACCATCGCATCCGTAATCTGCATATTTGAAATCCCTTGTGGAAAAAATGCCTCCTGCCCCACATTTATCGACACCACCACCACTACCAAAAGCGCGCTCTAACTCAGCTAAACCATTGGATAGAGGGGACGGAGACTCGGTTATTTCTGATAGTGGTAGATTATAGAAAGTATTATATTTCATATGTAAATAAGTGTCTGATAAAGGAGAAGATGAATTTTGACAGTTACACTGCAGGCTGGTGCTGGAAGGATCCAAAAAACTTCGTTGAGCAGAACTAACATCTATACCTTCTTTTCTTTCCTTATAGGAATCCCTATAGTTAGAAAACATTGGCAAATTTAAAGTCTCTCTCTTATTATTTGAAACAATATTGTCTACTCCTGTTGCCGCAGTTTGGTTCATATAGCAACTTCGAAATTGAAAACCGTTCGGAGGGGCCAAAGCATTAGGTCTACCAATTGCTGCAGACCCGTTCAAGACGATAGATTGTATTGGTTTCGGACCAGAGGACGTTTGACTAAATAACCACAAACGATCACCCACTACTATAGGGCGAGCTAGACATCCTATACCCAGCTGAGCATAATAGTGAGAGGCCAAAGTTTCGACATCAGCAGTATATTTACGTTTCCATTTCGTTCGACGATTTTGAAACCAGATCTTGATCTACGTACGTATAAAGTTAGTGCTATGTTTCTAAGAACGCACAAAACTTCCCCTACCTGTGTTTCTGTTAGGTGCAATTGTTTAGCTATCGCTGTGCGCTTTGCCACCGATAAATATTTTCCACGTTCAAATTCAGCTTCCAGCGTTTTTATTTGAGAAGCTGAGAATGCAGTTCGGGGTCGTTTCCTTCGTTCATCTAAGGCGCCTACGAAAGAACAAAAAATAATAAGCGTAAGCAATTTCCTCTCACTTTACATTATTATATATATAATTTTTAACTAATTACCTTCAAAGATTCATAATCATTACCATTTCAGCGGTAAATGAAATGAAACCATTCGTTTGAGAACCAATGTTTTTCATGGCTATTCTGTTGCAATATGGTTCTGCCAAAGCAGAACCATGGTTATTATTTTAATTTTTTATGTATGCATATATAAGTTAATTTCATTAATTACGGCGATCGAAAAAGTATAGTAAAAATTTTCATCCAAATTTTACGTTTCATATTTTGATAAACTTTTTTGTTAAAAATGAAAATAACGCATTTAACCTTCAACTGCTTTACTTGTTTGCTGATGTAATTTGACCTAAACCAAAACAACAGAAGGACAGTCAGACGCGGCTAGATCAGTCCGATATTGACTCATCATATTCTTCTCATCTTTTGATAATTCATTTAATGAAACTATGCACTTCCCGTTATTACTTTAGATTTAGATTTCGTTTAAAAGTAGGCGTTTACCTTTATTATTTTCTTTTTTTCTTTTTTCTTTTTTTGAAAAAAGCACCATTTTTACTGAGATTCATTACGTCGTGCTTACGCCCATAGAATGACTTTATTTATACACATAACGAGTTGGTATTCTGCGTAAAAACGATTTTTTTACATCATTTTAACTATTATGCGTGACTCCAAAATAACGCAAAGTAAAATAATGCAAAAAGTGGTATTAAAAGTGCAACATTTTCCAAATAAACGACTTACTTATAATTAGTAATATAATTGATAAGTAATTACAAACCATGATCTTCTTCGGATACTATATCACTTTTGTTATCTTCTACCAATTCTTCTGCTAAACCAGGTTCGCAGCTGAGAGCTTTTACGCCTGTAGTAAGATCATTAGAATCTGCCCGATTATTCAGGCACTGCATTACATTACTAATATTATAAGTTGACGATTTGATTGTTTTAGAATCATTTTCTGCTAAGATATTTTCAATATAAAAACTATTATGGAACGGTCGTTTAGGCGCTTGGGTCTCCATGAGAAATGTCTATTTGCTCAATTTAATAATAAAACAAAAATCCGCTTCAAAACGTGGCGCTTTGAAAAGTTCAACAAGACTAAGTAAATTTTAATTTTCAAGTCAAATAACCGAAAAGGCATAATATTCATTTTTTGCTTTACACTTAAGATTTCTTAAAAACTCAAAACATACATTTGTTCAATTTTGAACCAATTGTTTTATGAGATATAAATAAAACAATTCATAGCAACTACCTCTTGTAAGGATAGAGAGAGAGAGAGAGTTCGTGATCAATTGCTATTTCTTTCCGAATGTACTAAAAGGGGCGTATTTTATAAATCATACAAATGGCGTTGTGCTTCACGCTCTCAGTGACACTACATAATCATTTAAAAATATACACTGTTGTCGTGTGTGTGTATAGTACTATATTATATATATGTTATAAAATAAAAAATAAATCACACGAGTATGACTTGATGTCTCTATTAAGAATCATTTAAGACGAAATAAATATCATAATTTTTCAACTAATGAGCGACAAGTAGCATCATTAAAATATTTTTGGCTTTTTTATGCGCACCACTTTACCGTTGAGGATATATAAAGGTTGTCAAAACGTTTGCAACTATCGGAAGCACCTCTACGGAGAATGCAAATGCGAAGTTCCATCTTCACTCATTTTTCTTGT
Source organism: Ornithomya chloropus (assembly GCA_963971445.1). Lineage (NCBI taxonomy): Eukaryota > Metazoa > Arthropoda > Insecta > Diptera > Hippoboscidae > Ornithomya > Ornithomya chloropus. The sequence continues at coordinate 24,096,729 of OZ020530.1, read as the reverse complement.
GCAGGGCCACGACCTACCCTAGCCCGTAGTGTTTTTGCAAATTGCGGGCGTGCCTGTTATTAGTTTCCGTTATAAAATGGCGGATTTCGTTTTAATTAAATTCTATTTATGGTGGGTAATAGAGACACTGTGCATGCACATATAGGAGTGTTTTCCTGAGCGCTGATCTTTAAATTTAAAAAACGTTGGCACATCAGTTCGTGCGAACTAATTATAACTATGTTTACGAATTTTCAACTTTTTAGCTTTATTAATATAATTGTGAGAAAAAATTTCATCATGGGCGTGGCATTTGATTAAATAAGAATCTCCGTTCAAAGATCTATAACTATTATACGAAATGTCAACTTAATATCTCAACTGTCAGGTTACTAACAACAGGCAGGCGAAATTTGTTAACAGCTCGACCACAGTCACTTGATTGTATGTGGACTTTAAGATTTCCACTTTTTGTACCTTATGATTATAAAAAAAGTGTAAAGAATGTTTAGGGGATAAAGATATGTATCTTTATTGAAATAATGATATGTGGTGAAGCACTGCTTCCGTACACTTCTCTTAGATTTAATGGCTAAACTGTTGTGGTTGTATGTTTTTGATGGCAGGGCAAGAAATATTTGGTTTAATATGATAATTGGGTGTATAATTTATGACTCCATTTTTTACATGGTGCTGCCACCATCTGTGTGTCTGTTTATATTTAATTTCCAAGAAACACATCTGACAATTTTTCAAGGGGAGTAGGTGTATCTTAATACACATACGTCTCCGTTGACATTCATTTATAGTATTAAACAAGTACGCTATTAACTTGAAATATTATATGCTTTTGAATAAAAAACAAGATAGAGAAGTTCGATTAAGACCGAAGCTTAAATACCCTCCACCTTTTATAATCATCTAAAAAATAAGTTCCTATTGCCATATTTATGTATGTGACTATTTCATGTACTAAAGCCAATAGTGTTTTTTTTAATTGTAGGCGTTTGCGTTATTCAATCACGCCCATTTTTGGCACAGTGTTCGGCAACCGTACCACTTATATATACTCGTATACCAAATTTCAACTTGATACGCATAGTATTGTGCGATATATAATTGTTTAAAGATACAATTTTTCCGAGGTATGTTGAGATTTTTGTTTATTGTGGGCGTGTCTCTTAACCGATTGTGCCCAGATTCAATGCGGAACACCGAAATTGAACTAAGAATACGTATGCAAAGTTTCAATTTGATATCTCTAAAATTAGGACCGCGAGAGTGCCAACAACAGACGGACACACGGACACACGGACGGAAATGTCTCAAACGATTTCTCTTTTCATGCTGATCAAAAATATATATGGTTCGTGGGGTCTCCGAGGCTTCCTTCGATGTGTTGTAAACGGATGATCAAAATGTATATACCCTCTTCCTAAGGTGGAGGGTATAATTAAAAATCATAAGTAATAAGTAAACAAGTATAAACTATATTTGGCTTAGGTACATATCAGATAGTCTCCATATTAATTCTTAAATTGTGGCCTTGACAAAACATACGATTGCTCTATCTTTTAGGAACTATTAAAGAAAGTGTTGCACATTACTTCCTTTGTTTAGGACAATCTAGATCTATATCGAGTATTTGAGTTATAGTTATTAGCAACACTTTCTTTCTTGGCTCCTAAATTAATTGGGTCCATTGATTCATATACTTTATGCGATGTATTCTTACGCATAAGAAAATTTATTAAACGACATTCTCTATAATTTAATGGAAGCTACAAGTGTCGCCTAATTTGCAAAAATACAATAAATGTATCTTAATTAAACTTCAATTCAATGACTGGCACAAATTTGTACATTTTTTGAATGAGTAATTTTACTTTTAAAAAAACAAAACAGAAAGAAAACAAGTAAAAATATTATACCCGTTTCTATCCGATTTTTTAATACCCTACTTCACTTAGTTCCACAATTTATTCTATAATTATTATAATTTAGTTGTGTCAGTAAACGCGTGTCTTTGCCACATAAATGCCGCTTTGTGAAATGTCGTTATAAGGAAAAGGATTCTGAAAATGGTACGATCGTGTTCAATTTGGCATAGTTAATTATTAAACTAAACACTAAATAACTAAACTAAATATTTTCAAAACATATAAAGAACTGCGAATTTTTATTTTATAAACAATTAATATAAAATGTGACGCTGTATGGGCCCAAAAAAGTTATCTGTGTCAAATTTCATCAATAAAAAGGTGAAAAAATGGCGTTCTAAGGCTTGATTTCAAGAAACACTCTGATGGACATATATGTACTTTGTAGAGCCTCTGACGCCTATACGCGTATACATAGTTATCCCATCTACCGATGTGCCAAAAATGGGCGAGGTCTGAATACAGACACGCCCACAATTAAAAAAACATATTTAACGTAAAAGTTGACTTGCATTCTGATACGTAATGCATGCACTATTAGAAGGCGCAATATACATATATATTTGCCACGCCCTTTGTTGTAGAGGTGGAGGGTATTTAAGATTTGGTTTAAGCCAAATTTAGTTTTCTTACTTGTTTTCTTTTATTACTATTTACAAGTTTATCGTCCCAAAAATCAAGAGGACATGAAATATGGTGAACTACATTAGAACTTTCTTGCGTGGCTTTTAAATTGAGTTTAGAAAATATCGTGTGTGGCCGGAAAAGCATTCACATTTATAAAAGGTACAATAAGCATCTTCAACTCCGATTTCGGGATTCTATATATTGTATTTTCTAGGAGTGCTGTATAGTTTATGACAAACTACGTTTACTTTTGCACGATTAAGGTCCATGTGAAATATTTGTATGTGTTTATGTTTATATGCTTGATTTATTGGCGTGCGCTGACAAACACTTGAAGTTGTGATGATTTATAATGAGGTTGCCTTTCAAGCATTAGCATTAATTATGTTAATGTTTTGAAACATATAATAACACAACTCTGGGCACTTGTTAACCCTCGATTTACAAAAAGTCCTTTTTTGGAAAAGGGATATTTATTTTAATAAAACGAGAGCACCATGGTTCAGCCGGTAGGGACACAAAAATAAAATATTTGGTTTTATTTTAGACAACATTTGTATTAGGATGTAAACACTTTACGAAGAACATGTACAAGTACAACACTGTAGTCAGACACAGTGTTTTTATACGATACACACGCTGTAGAGGTATATTAAGTTGTTTATTCTGTTGGCAACATCCAGGAGGAGGCGTCAGAAATGTCATAAAGAATACATGTTCTTGATCAGCATCTAAATCGGTCAACGTCATGTGCGTCTTATTCAACAATGCGCAGAAAAATGGTAGAAGGGGATAGGGGATAAGATAACTAACGCGCCCCCCAATTTGCAACAAATGCTATTTGGTGCGGAATTCAGTATTTCAAGTAAACTATAACACATTTTGCATTAGTTTTACAGGGGCTAAGACGTCATGTTTACAGTTTCCACATAAACGTAGGGGGTATCTAACGCTTGGCCTAAGTCAAAAATACGTTGTGTATATCTTTAATATGAAATAATGTGAGTGACGAGTGGCGAAACTCTTTCGTTTCTCAGAAATTAATTAAAACATATGCTCATCAGTTTAGGCTATAAATCTGCCAACCGCAATTATCACTTGTAATCTGATTGTAGAAGTGTTTTATATTAAATTGTCGAAGACAACGCCACAACCAGGCTACACACTCTGTCAAATTACACTGCTAATGAGGGGGGACAAATAAGGAGATATTATTTTGTAGTACACTTAAAAAAGGGAGAATGCGATCTTCTTTTTATACCTACCATCACCATGCATGTGTATATATCTGACTTTGGGAAATCTTTGGCGTCGGAAGGCGTCGCAGATTCCACAAAGGGTATATATTCTGAATCAGCGTCGAATACTGAGCCTAGCCATATCTGATTATACGTTTATCAGTCAATGTGTTAACGATTCTAAACTTGGATGGTATTGAAGTTACACAAAATCAGTCAAAGCAGACGCTCATAGTACGACAAGAACAGATTTTTTATAGCACATAAATAGTAAACATTTTTTAGAGGCTTGTGGTGTGCTTGTGTGTGATTGGTGGGTATTCGTAATATGGCCAAAATTAAATTTTTCCCTTTTCTCATTTAACCTATGTGTGTATGTTTAGATGTGGTATTTGTGTATTTATCAAAATAGCTAAGATGTCAAACAACAAAAGACTGAGTAATTGCTATAATTTATTGTCAAAGAGGTTACAGCAACGCATTTTTAGCTAATTTTGGATTTAGTTAAAATTGAGATATTTCGACTACAGCAGCATCAAAATAATAAGTAGTTACTACTGGTAAAAAAGATACATAGCCAGATCTAAAATGCCCTCCGTTTTCACGAATTTGTTTAGTATGTGAAAGTAGGATATCTGTTGGTGTTTTGTAAATTGTACTCTTCTATGCTCAATCTCGTCCGTTTTCAGCACAGTGATGGACAGAATATATATGTATGTGTGTATGTTCTAAAAATAAATTATATAAATAAAATATTTTGTGTATGGGTTTTCATTGAATGGGAAAGACTTGATTGATTTTAAAGACTCTTAAATACATCAAATGTTCTTACAAAACAATAAAAAGCTAAAATCTCTTTGTTTCCTATACCACTTGTGGTCCAGCGTAATGTTTGTGTTAATATGTTCAATTCCGAAACGGCTAAACAGAAATAGAGTATCAAACATCCAATTTTATGCAGGTCCCTTACCGTAGTGTTACAGGCTGCCGAAATCGAATGCCTCGAGCGTTATGCTGATTTATGCTAATTTTCAAACCGAGCTTAACTGTTTTTCTAGCGTACACGTTTTTATATAAGTGCATTTAAACTGGCCACTCCCATTGTTTACATATAGACGTGGGGTTAGTATTTAACATTTGGTAAAATTTAGTTTATTTACTTAGTTTACTTTCATGAAATTTGTTGTCCATGCTGGTATGTGGTGCGCGTATATGATGAATGTTGTGTGGTGATTGTACATAATAGAAAAAGGGTAGACATAAACCGTATATATAAAACCAACCGTAGCTTAATAAACAATAAAGTCTATAAACAGCTACTTGATGGCACTTATTGTGAAATAATAACACATAAAAGCAAATGGAAATACAAATGTATATTCGACGAGTTAATGTTTACATATAGTTTACATAACAGAAAATACTTCAGTCCAATTGTTATACCCTGCACCACCCTGTGGAAAAGGGTATATTACGTTTGTGCGGATGTTTGTAATTCCTAAACGGCAAATGCCACACCCACCTTCAATTATACAGATCGATTCAGAATCAAAATCTAAATCGATTTACCCATGTCCGTCTGTCCATCTAAATTTGTGCGCAAGCTACAGGTCGCATTTTTTGAGATATTTTGATGAAATTTGATCCAAGGAAATGTAGGAGGCGTCAGAGACCCTACAAAGTATATATATTCTTGATCAGCGTCAAAAACTAAGTCGATTTAGACATGTATGTACGTGTGTCCGTCTGTTGTTGGCACTTTCATGGGCGTAAATTTTGAGATATTGAGCTGAAATTTTGTACAGGCACTTTTAGTTTTTGCACGCAGATCTCTATTTAAATGGGCAAAATCAAACCAGATCCACGCCCACAATCGACCAAAATCTATTTATCTGCCACAAAAATTGAGCTATAAACTTGAAATCCGGTATGTACATCTATAAATATTAGCTTCATCAATATGCCAAAAATGGGCGTATTCAGATTACAGACACGCCCACAATTAATAAAAATCTTTATATCTGCCACAAAAGTTGACCGAAGAACTTGGAATTTGGTACTCATATACATAGTTATCCCATTAATTGATGTGCCAAAAATGGGCATGTTCGAATTAGAGACACGCCCATAATCGACATAAATCTATATATCTGCCACAAAAGTTGGCCTAAGAACTTGAAATTTGGTACGCGTATACATAGTTATACAATTGACTGACGTGCCAAAAATGGACGTGGTCGGATAATATACACGCCCACAATTTACAAAAAACTATATTCAACGTAAAAGTAGACTTGCATACTGATACGTAAGACATACACTATTAGAGGGCGCAATATATATATATTTGCCACGCCCACCGTTGTGGAGGTGGAGGGTATTTAAGATTTGGCCTAAGCCAAATTTAATTTTCTTACTTGTTTTGTTTTAATATTTTTTTTCTTTGATATCAAATGGGGTCCAATCCGGTCCATTTTCAAAAAGGTTTATTTTTGGGTCAATGCTTTTTCGCGTATCAAATTTCATCGAAATATCTCAAAAAATAATAGGACCTCATATGGGGAGAGGTTCTAAAAATAGTCCAATCCGGTCCATTTTTAATAGGGTTCCCCTTTGGGCCAATACATGTCCTTGTACCAAATTTCATCAAAATATCTCAAAAAATGCGACCTGTACAAGATGGATTAGATGGACAGACACGAGGACAGACGGACATGGTTAAATCGATGCAAGTTTTGATTCTGAATCGATCGGTATAACTGAAGGTGGGTGTGGCATTTGCCGTTTAGGAGTTACAAACATCCGCACAAACTTAATATACCCTTTTCCACAGGGTGGTACAGGGTATAAAAAATAAAACTTTCATTTATCAAAGAAAAAAATTAAATTGAATAATATATCAAGTGGCTTAGGGTATTTGATGGTCGGGCTTGACAGACTATAATAATTTCACTTGTTTTTCATTTTTCAATACCGATTTATTAATAAACGCTCCATTTTTTTGCTCCTGCTGAAGTATTTTCTATTAAGATAAGTCCCCAAATGTGACCATATATAAATATATATAGATGTGTACTCTAACAAGTCAAGTCAAGCAGTTTTCGATCACAAAATTTATATTTTCAAAATATACACAATGCTTAAGCAAAAAATCAGTAACAATAAATAAACAATAAATGAAATAAAAAAAGTATTAAGAGAAATTATGAAGTTTGCTTATCTAACCAAACAAGCTATTCCAATGCAAATAATTTATGTTTCAATAAAAAAAGTTCATTGACACAAAGGCACTGGACGTACAATCAAACTTTATTTCAATATTTTCTTGATTAATTGCGATTAAAACAGTTTAGTTTCGATGTCAATATGCCCTGATGGCTTCGTAGATTAATCAAATGAACGTGGAGTGGTGGAGTGATTTTTGAGAAATGTTCAATAACCCAAGGCCTTTTGAGTTATATAAATTAATTGATAACTTATTCACAGTTTATTCACACTTTCACGGTTCATACATGCTGGACCCAAACTCGTTTTTATTTTTCAATCCCAAAAAAAGAATATGATCTCATTCCTTATGAAAAACGGGCTTTATCTTGCCTAATAACCAAATCTTAATCTAACATCTTTAGAAGCGAAATATATATATATAAGTTGATGCATATATATCATTTCGTATACTCACGCATGAATATATTATTATTTGACATTCATAATATTAAGAAAATGTGTGTATATATGTGTATGTATGACTGATTTTATACATATTTGGAAGGTATAAAAATATTTATTTATCCGTTCAGTTATACAAATTTCGTCAAACCGTTTGCAACACCAAAAAGGTTCGGATAAGTCAATGTTTATATGTATATTAAGGAGTGTTAAAATTTGAATTGATTCCGTGCGCAGCTGTTACCCATTTTGATTATTTTAAAAAGCAAAATACATGCACGAACTAACAATATATGTATATTCCTTATTTCTTAATTTTTGTCCTTCTATTGTACTACTTTTATTATTATAAGAACAACCTCACTTTAACCTAAGGAAGGTATGTTCCAACCCTAAAAGGGTTTAAAAAATTAAAAATTTTATGTTGTACTTAAGATCAGAATGTATTCACCAAACGCCTCACAGTCTGCAGTGCATTCGTATTCGAATATGTACTAGTGTCTCAGTTGTCTCAGCGCAGGTCCTACATGTTTCCGTATTGAATAGGCACATATTTTTCAGATGATGTCTAAAGATTCAAAGTCCCAAATAGACAACTGCTCCAAAAAAAACCATCTAATCTTCTTTCCTCTATTACTCCAATCTAATAAATCATAACTGTATATTTATGACATATTACATTCCGTTTACAACAATAATTACTTTTCGTAATAAGTATATGTGGTTATGAGGTAGTGATTATAAATATATATACTCGTATAGCTTTATTCTTTAATGTCTGAACACCTGTAGTGTTACATGTAATTGGGTATTGGCCCTCATGCTACTTACCATCTATATAGTTAATATAAAACAAGATAGAAAAGTTCGGTTAAGACCGAAGCTTAAATATCCTCCACCTTTAATAACCCTTTAAATAATAAGTTCCTATTGCATTAAACTGTTCCGTATATGTTATTATTTAGGTCATTTTTAAACAACAAATAGTGTTTTTTTTTTAATTATAGGGGTTTTGACGCAGTGTTGGACAACGGTACCACTTATATATATACCACATTTCAACTTGATAGGCATAGTATTGTACGATACATAATTTTTTAGAGATGCAATTTTTTCGAGGTATGTTGAGATTTTTGTTTATTGTGGGCGTGTCTCTTAACCGATTTTGCCCAATTTCAATACGGAGCAGCGAAATTGAACTAAGAATACGTATGCAAAGTTTCAATTTGATATCTCAAAAATTAGAACCGTGCGAGTGCCAACAACAGACGGACGCACGGACGGACATGTCCGATTTCTCTTTTCATGCTGATTAAGAATATATATGGTTTGTGGGGTCTCCGAAGCTTCCTTCGATGTGTTGTAAACGGATGATCTTCCCTAAGGTGGGTATAAAAATTCACCACCTCTTAGCACCACAAATATTCTTTTTATTGTGTGCTTGTTTCACCACTTCATAAGTGGTGGGTAACCAAAACATTAATTTAATGTGAAGACTTTGGCTTATCTAGCTTTGATTTTGTTCGTTCACCGCTATAAACATAAATAACATACTTATCATGTATGCTTCAAACGAAATGAAGTGCTTTTCTTTAGACCTAATATTTGAAATTGTGTCTTGGTTCTAAACATTTCTCTTTGCCTTTTTTTTTACACACATTGCAAATTATTTATTAAGCTTACTTCTATTTGCTTCCAAATTTGATCTTAGAAAAAAGCCATCTCTTTGCGAAAAGCATTTTTAATAACCATTTAGTTTTATTACAAAAATTTACAAAATGTTTAATATTGCTTATCTAATTTTATATGTAGGCCTCTTATTATAGAAGCGTTTTCTATTCACTTAATTAGTAGTTAAAGAAAATAGAAAGCATGTTTTTTATGTTTCAAATACTAAATAGTTGTTACATCCTTAATTTACAATGAACAAAGTTTTCCGTACTTTTTGCAACTTTTAAAAGACTTTACAGACCACCAAAGTTTATATACAATTTTTGATAACCATCAAAACTTTTTTAATTAACCAACATCTATTGTTAATCTTATTTGTTAATACCTGAGATGTAATGAAAAAACTTTTCGTATCGAGGTTTTTAAATATTTATAACTATACACTATATATGTAGTTATACATTTAAGGATTAAATATTGTAGGAAATCCATTAGATTAGTTAATTTTGCACTTCGAATTCAAAATAAGAAATTCCTTTAGATATGAAGAATATTTAATAGAGGTGAAATTATTGAAAGATTGCAAAGTAAATAACAATTCCTACGATATACTCTTTATTTATGGTGTCATTCTCTGTTTTTCTTTATGTAGGTCTTCTTCTAATTAACGGTTGCAACTCCCTCAGCCATTTTACGCATACGGGCTGCGAAACCTTTACTACCATCAGGTCCAAGGGGAGTGCGTACTAAAGTTTCGGCCGTTCGTTGAGCGAACGAGCCAGAACGTGAACGCGGAGACCCATCCAAGAAACTGCCTGAACGTGAACGTGGTTGACCATCGTCCATTCCGTGTTGTTTATAATTATTCAAAAAACTACCCGTGCGTGATCTAGGGGAATTTTCATACTCTGAACCAAAAGAATAACGGCGGTCATAACCAGAATCGGTAGATATACGACGTCCACCTATAAATTGGGCATTATCGTAGGCAGCCATTTTATTGCTAATATTATTAAATGTATTAGAATAGCGACGAGGGAAAACATTGTAGCCACCGCCCCCGCCACCTACGTTGTTGTCTTCATATGGCGTACCAATGTGAGTTTCTAGGGAAGATTTTCGTTCTTGTTGGAAATCATTAGATTTACGATAATGGCTCAAGTCGCTTGCATTAGAGTAAGAACGTTCAAACGGCATGAAATCATTTGAAAAACGCCTGTCTGAAGCGGTTAAGGAGCCCTGTGAATTTTTACGATACAAGTCCTTTTGAGATACATCAGAGAAACGCCGTGAACTTAAATAATTGTCAACATAATTTGAGTCTCGTCTTTGTAAAGGCACATTTTCTGTTGAATAATTGGTGACATGTCTATTATTGTAATCGACGGAATACGGAGTATGTTGTGCAGAATTAAAACCACGTTGAATAATATTATTATTATTATTATTATTATTATTATTATTATTATTATAACCAATAGTTTGAGGTGTTAATGGTGCCATTTTCGTTAATGGCCGTTTTTCTCCATTATTCTTTGTTGTAGGGATATTGCTCAAGGACCTTGGTTCGTAAGAGTAATAATTCATGTTGTTACTTGAAGAAAAAGGTGTTTGATACTCTTGATTATCCCCAAAACTAGTGCGAGTATTTTGGTGTTGCTGATAATAAGCTGTATTGCTAAAACTTTCCTGATTATTATTATTATTAAACTGTGTCTGCAATGAGTGCAAATGTGGTTGCATATGGACAGACATATCACTATGCAATCGATGATGTATATCAGAATTAATACGCCGCAACTTAAAGCGTAAATCTGTATCGTGTTGTGGCATAACGCCACTAAAACTGCCACCTCGGGTGCGTTCATAATTCTGTTCGTTAAAGTGCCGGTAGTTTTCTACCATCCGTACTACAGGAGCGGCGATTTGGAGTACGGTCTTCTTACCCGTCTTTTTCTTAGGCGCCACCATTTCATACACCTTAAAAGAACCTTGAAGATTGCGTGCCTCCCGAGCTGCTGCCGATTCTAAGTACTCAATTAAAGCGCATTCTTTCTGCTGCATTTCTGGGTACTTATTCATAAATTGTCGTACATCCACTGGTGTGCTCATGCCAGGCTTCAGAATACGAATCAAAGCAATTTCACCACATTTAGAAAAAATATCTGAAACTTTTTCAATTGTTAATTTATCCATGGGCAAATCACAAGCCACTATAGTACGTGAAGGCATTGTTTCGTCAAAATTGGGCAAAGGTTCCAAGCGCCTAACCTTGGTACCCAAATCATTCAACTCAATTTTCCGAGATTTAAGGCGAATAGCATGACCAACCACTCGCCAATCTTTGGTTAATTGACGTACATGCTTAAAACTGGAAACCAATTTCAAACTAACGAAACCTTCCTTGTTACGACGCACATGTTTAAGTAAGAAAGCATCTTTTAGAATGTTATCGTTTGAAAAATAAAATTCCACAGCATCAACAATTTCACCAGCCACTTCATCATTAGGTATGAGAGATGGATCTAGGGAATCTATCTCATTAAATGCCGCTTTATCGCTGACACTGGTCGATTGTGATATTACCGAGTTATCTGGATCATGAAGATCTTCAGCTTTTTTACTCATATTCAAGAAAGTGCGGTGAACACGTTGCTGTTGGTGCGCCTCAGTTGGTGAATTAGCGGGAGCAACCGCTGGAGGTGGTGAACTGTCGGAGGTATTTTTTTCTAATCCCACATAATTATATTTGAAATTGGGATGCAGATATATATTGTCTGTTTCAGGGTGATGATGTTTACGAAACTTCTCTAAATTCGCTTCACTAAGTTCGGTAGTGCTGTTTGATTGTATTTTGCTGCTACTAGTTGCAGGTTTAACATCTAAAACGTGATTGTCTATGGCTAAGGGTTTTAGTTCATCATCTACTTCAGATTCTTCGGAACCATCTATGGAGGAGCCCATGCCTACATCTAACTTTTCGTCTGAAATTTCAACCAGTGAACCTGGAGAGGCTTCTGGTGTTATAGCTGAAGCATTTGGAATAGAAACACCGAACCCTTCCGAATTAAAATCCTCGGCACTACTATTATTTTCAGCTGTTATACTATCATCGCTTTCCAACTGGGAATCAATCGATTGGTTTTGTATTGCTATTTGTTCCACTGAACGCTTTACATGTAAACGCAACAATTTGGAAGGCAAAGATGAAGATAAGGGTACAATAGCTTTGGATGATGAACTACAACCCGGCAATTCATGTTTATCCTCCCTACCCTTTCCATTTGTATTTGCTACTTTAGGTAGAAGTTCCATCACAGCCACTGCTTTCATTAAATCTTTAGTTACTTGAGTTGTAGTAATATTTACACAATTTTCTGTGTTTTCAATGCCGTTATTCGTTTCCTGCTGTTGGTTTTGTAGAACTTTATCAGTGGTATTGTCATCGAGAATCCGAGACTCCCCTAATGAGGATTCAAGGATAACCTGTTTCGGATTAGTCGTTGAATTACTCATATTGGCGAGTAATTGTGTATGAGTGTGCCAAAGCAGACACTTTTGATATCAAGAATAAATATCACCTTTAAAAATTTTATTTTCTCTTTACGGTTGCAGTCTTGATAGCGAACGAGCTTATTTTTATTAAATATATAATAAATAGGTATTATTATATATACACCTAGCTTATAAATTTCGCTCGCTCACCTAATATTTTATATTTTTCCAAAAATTCAATTTTGTTGTTTCAGTTGATGTTTATATCACATTTGTCTTGTTTTTGTTTCCTTATCGATTACGATACGAAGTACATACAACCACCAAAGTATATGCTTTCAAATAATTTTTGATTTGATGATCTTTCACATAATAAAGCGCATTTGGCGTTGATTCATATGGCATTTGAGATTATTTGGTGTTTCATTTCGTTATAATTTCTCTACGTTATTTACTAACAATGAAATGAACTTGGATTAAAATTTCATATCACATAACACTGCCAACTAATGCATCTGCTGTTTTCGCTATATTTTTTGGATTTTCAGTTTCCTATTTTTACGCTCAAATTGTCACATCATGGATGCCAATTATTTGTGGTTCAACATATGTTCACACCGTTACGTAAAAGTGATCTTTTATGTTTTCAAAATATTCTTTATTTAATATCGTAAATAAATGTCGAGTTGTTGCCTTCTTCTTCTTCTTCTCTCAGTTGATGAGCCATTAAATTTGATTTATAAGTGATAAAAAGTTTAAGTTAATTTGTTGCTTTCAATCATCATTCTTCTTTTCAAAAGTGCAATATATATTTTAATTATTTTATTATTACGAGAACTTTTGCAGTATACGGTTTAATTCGTACAACGCTGCAACACGGAGACAGACTGAAATTGTAAATTGAATCGCGGTCCGTTAAATAGCTCTGCTTTCAGCTAATATTATTGTTGTTGCTTGTTGTTATTGCTGTTACCTTTCCTTACCCAAACCGCTTAACGCATTTTTCGCAGCCGTCGGTTTCCTTCGTGCTAACACAAAATAAACAAATGTACATATAGCCAAGTACATTTTGAATGGTGACGTTTAGTCTCAGTTTTAGTGTATGTGTGTTTTTGTTGTTGTTTTTGTAGAAATATATTATAATTTTACAATGATATTTTTTCCTCACTATAATTCGCAAAAACACATCGAAGTTTTCTTAAATCATAAAAAATTTTCATATACTTTGTATACTTTTGCTTTATTCATTAAATAATATTTCTCTCTCTTTCTCTCTTTGTTATTATTTTTGAAAAAAACTACTATAATCTTTTACCATTCATTTTAATCACTATATAGCTGATAGCTGTATTTAACTGTTAATTTTTTTTAGCAACGTTAGTAAATAATATTTGAATCAAATATTGGTTAATTAAATTTTTCATCTCTTTTCTAACCACTTTTGCTCCCTTTTCACAATTTTGGTTATTGCCAAAATCGAGTTTGATATATACAATTTTGGATACCAGGCACTTTGGTATATTAGAACTTCAACTTTAATTTTTTGTAATTTGCGAATAGTCTAAAAATTACGTACGCATAACTCGTAATGCAACCGAACTGGTTGATATTGAAATCGAATAACAGACACGCCCACAACACATTCTTAGCAACATTTCGTAACAAGCAATAATGGGCCTTTTCAATTGATAATTTCATCACATTTATTATTTATATTGTTCAGCTACTTCACTATTTCTCTCCCTACTCCCTCTCTTTGCGAAACATTTAATATTATACCTGATAAAAGCAAAATTTACGTTATATTACCTTGTAAAATATTTCCTTCTTTTTCCTGGTTTTTTTGATGACTATGAAAGCCAGACAGAGCCAGAAGTAAGCATATAGAGGTTATGTGTTATAAACGACCTGTTTAGCATTTTAACGGAAATTTCAACATGATAACCTTGTTATGCGAAAAGCTTTTCTATATTTTTATCTAAACACACAATATATAAAAGTTGCCGTTGTTGTTGTTTTTTGACCGTCAACCATTTTCAATACGATTACAATTAAATTTACATTATATGTTGTGTGATCGAAAATTCTTAACAATAATCTAAGTGCTGCTTTTGATGATTTTTCTGAAATTTCGTTTATTTAGTTCTCATTCACCTTGAAGATGTATTTTTTTGTTTTTCTCTAATCTTCTTTGTTTACAGAATTGTTGTTATTGTACGTAAATATTACAAGGCCACGACAATCAGATAATGATGTAGCGACATGATGATATCTACTATTTTGTATACGCACATTACGCTATATATCGCCCTTTAGCCTACAATTAAACTATATATAATATATTCATAAGGCATTGAAATGGCCCAATTACACGTCCTCTATTTAGTCTGACTTATCTAACAAATTTCTAATTTCCTCAAAAAAAGATTTGACATTTAGAAAATTTAAATCAAAAGTAATTTTATAAGAACTTTAATTAACCAAAAAATTGTTTATAAATTTTTTATATTATGCAGAGAGCTAACTCGAAAGACTCATTAGTTACACTAACCTACCGCAATGAAAACAAATTACTACAACAACAAGTAACAACAATAACAAAAACATTACAACAAATAAAAAAACATTATCAATAAATAAACACACCCATTCACACACGGCTCCTGCCTATTAAATATATAAAATGTAGAATATCTACACAAACAAAAATACTTCCTAGTAAAACAAATGTACAAGTATGAAACTATAAATAAGAATTAGAAGAAAACAATAACTGCAACAAATTCATAGGAAAAAAATTCAAATTGAACAAGTATCGTAGTATTTTGCGCCATTTACATCAGATTGATACTATTATATGGGGAGGGTTTAAATGCAAAACCGCTAAGCGTATCTAACGGTTCCCATTTTAACAGAAGCATAACAACAATTAAGTCATATTTAATAATTGGATTTAACATGTTTAACTATTGTATATTAATCATATTAATATATTATATTATAATACCAAGCAACAACAACAAGAAAGTATATATGTACGCATTTATATTGAACACTTGTTAACACTTATAAATCCATAAATTATGTAATAATTTAACAAATATTATGCGAGTCAGTGTAATGTACTCGTAAGAGAATTACAGAACACATTCTTTAGAAAGTTTTCTATAACCGCCTTTCATGCCTTTCATAAACGCAATGTTTATACCCACTCATATATCATATATCGGCTTATATGAATGTAGGGGTACGTTGACTTTATTCAATTTTCGTATGTTTATGTAGAAGGCTACGAAGGCTAAATCGATGTAAATTAATTAATTAATTGTATAAAGACTTTCTTTAATATGAAGGCGCCCTCTTCTAGAGTTGGCGTACCAAAAATATTACTTTTATAACATAATTTCCGTAACACAGAAAGAAAGATTGGAAAGGACTTTATACTTTTTATAGAACATACAGAATTAAATTTAAACAAATAAAAGAAAAAAACGAAATATTAAATACCCTCCATATATACTTATAAACGGTGGACCTGGTATGTATATGATTTTGCCCTCTAATAAGGCACTGCGTACACTAAAAGAAACTAAAAATTCCTGTATAAAATGTCAGCTCAATATCTCAAAACTCACGCCAAGAAGAGAGAGACACACGGACACACGGACATACGGACATACATGTTTATATCGACTCAGTTTCTGATGGTGATCAGGAATATATATACTTTTGGTTGTTGCAAACGGATTGATAAACTTAGTATGGGGGGTAAACTTACGAGAATGTGGAGAGTATATAAACATATTGTATACCTTAAAAAATACTAATAATTGGGTTAAATATTTTTATCGTTTTTTGCTTTAGCATAAAAATTCTAGGTTTATAATCGATAAAAAATAACTTTCAAATAACTTTCAATGCGTACGTAATAAATTGCATATATGTGTTTGTGGTTTTGACAATATTCAGACAGGCATACCTGTTGAACAAGATTGATAATAGTGTGTGTGTACACTAGTTGCTCAATTTATTTATGGCATTAAGCAAGGTTTTTCGCACTAATGTTTTTTGTGTAGATTGATTGACGCGTGCGTTTACTTCTACAATATGTTGCATTAACGCACAACTATTAACAGGCGAATGCAAAGCTTTATATGCGCTAACTTAGTAATGCCGGCAATATACTAAGTATTTCCAAGCGTTTGCAACTCCAGTTTATATTCTATACATTATGTGTTTTAAAGTCCTTGTGGTTTAATCTGTTGTTGGGTTTAAATGATAAATTTAAATTTAGTATCTAACGGTACTAAAACGTAGGAAGTGGTTGGTACTATCACTACTGTATATGAATTTTTTATGTATGTGATTCGACCACTATATGCTGGAAAGCCATTGAAATTTTTGAAATTTACTTAAATAAATTATTATCACAGTTATGTACGTGAGTGTGGGTTTGTGTTTGGCTATGAATGAATCAATTGCAAGGCTGTTGCTGAACTTATAATAGTGTGTTTAACTCCATTAGTCAAGCAAAAAAAAAACAACATTTACTATATATTAGAAGTTTACCTTATGCATATGTACTCTATATATGGGCAATTCTGGGGTTACGGATTTGAACAGCACACAACTCTACATCTCGCAAACATCGCAATAGAATCCTATCTGTGGTGCGTAAGAAAAACTAAATAAGATAGCGTCCCATTATTGCTTGGAAGGAGAACAAAAACTTTCTCTTCCGACGGATATTTCTTCACATACAAAACACTTGTACAATTAAAATTCTCTATTTGAGTTGCAAGCGGAATAGTAAACTTGGTACCATCTTCTGCAGAGGATAAATATATAAAAAATTAGGAACTATATACTAAGTTTCTTATTTCACTTACAATTAACGCCAGTTTCTTGGTTTTTTATTTTTTTATACCCTCCACCTCAGTGATAAGGGTATACTAAGTTTGTTCTTCCACTTGTAACACCCAAAATGAGGCGTCAGAGACCCTAAAAAGTATATATATTCTTCATCAGCGACAAAAACTGAGTCGATTTACACATGTATGTCCGTGTGTCCGTCTGTTGCTGACACCCTCATGGGCGTAAATTTTGAGATATTGAGCTGAAATTTTGTACAGGCACTTTTAGTCTTTGCACGCAGATCGCTATTTAAAATGGACAAAATCGGACCAGAGCCACGCCCGCAAAAAGTTTGCTGCCTTTTTATACCACCTTAGGGAAGAGGGTATATTCATTTTGATCATCCGTTTACAACATATCGAAGGAAGCCTCGGAGACCCCACAAACCATTTATATTCTTAATCAGCATGAAAAGAGAAATTGTTTGAGACATGTCCGTCTGTTGTTGGCACTCTCACGGTCGCAATTTTAGAGATATCAAATTGAAACTTTGCATACGTATTCATAGTTCAATTTTGCTGTTCCGTATTGAAATTGGGCACAATCGGTTAAGAGACACGCCCAAAATAAACAAAAATCTCAACATACCTCGAAAAAATTGTATCTTTAAAAAATTATATATCGCAGAATACTATGCCTATAAAGTTGAAATTTGGTATATATATGTGGTACCGTTGTCCAGCACTATGCCAAAAATGGGCGTGATTGAATAACGCAAACGCCTATAATAAAATTATTAAAACTTTCTTTAGCTTTTCTACCATAAAACGAATTTGTTTGTTATTTATCGTCCCCTATAATTACAATTAAAAAAAACAAAAATGACCTGAATAATAATATATACGCAACAATTCAATGCAACAGGAACTTATTTGTTAGAGGGTTATAACAGGTGGAGGGTATTTAAGCTTCGGTCTTGACCGAAATTTTCTATCTTGTTTTCAATAGAAATTATTGTACATTATATTTATTGCATTTATTTGAAAACATCAAACAAAAAGGATTTTTTAAAGATTGACGTCATTATTGCTTGTATATGTTAAAAATTCTTCCGTATTGTAGACACAAGACCTTCGTAAAGTTGATTTTTAAATATATGAACTTGTGCATGCACACACATGATGACATTGACTTTGGCAACTTCGTTTATTCACTGTTTTGTTGCGACAGGTTTCAAAAACGCTTTGTTTAAATATAACCTTGGTTTGTATTATGTGAACACTCAAACCAATAACCAGTCAACATGGCTGTTACTCCATATAGGTCATGTGAACAATCTTGATTTTTTAGCCTGTGTTACTGTAATGTTGTGCACATGATGCAACATAAGAATCTTGAATTGTAAGGCAACCAATTATTATCAGTAACATGTTCTACATATTTTAGTCAGTCACAAGGTGAACGTCTTCCATAATATCGTTCATAAACTTGCACACAGGTTGGTATTAAAAATTAAAGAAGAGTAATCAGCACTACACTTGGGCGATTATAAAATGTACTTATCTCCTTAAAAAAGTAAGCATTTGGAGAATTGCACACAAAACACAAGCGTTTTTAATTTTCAATAATCGATAACTTTTGCACTCTTTCCATTTACCGCACTTTTTCAATTCAATATACTTCTTGTTTACATTTTGATAAAAAGTTGTTTATGACTCTTCATCTTGTTGTTTATATCAATTCTCTCTCTATATATAGGAAGAAATTTATTTCAAATCATATGAAATTTCAAGAACATGTATATACTTTATACTTTATACTAATAGTACATAGAGAGGTGAAGCAAAATTTGTTGTCTTATTTGTCTATTCATGTAAATAAATACACTTCCGCGACATATATGTATATATTCCAATGTTACAAATTCACTCGACACTATTAGATTGCTGTAAAAGTTTGAATAATTACACTACTCACTCGTGCTAAGGACACAATTTGTAGTATCGTTCGTAAATCTCATAAGGATTACATTACGAGAAATTTTTACTAGAATGTTCTAAAATATGTTACTTCTGATCACCTATAAGTACAGATAGTGCAGGTTCTCTTAAATTATCAGTCTAAGTAAGAAGTAAAAAGTAGTCACTCGAGGCGCTTGTTTCAACAATTCTTTAAAAACAAAAGTGCAGGCAGACACCTTTATATTGCTCTTACTTGTTGGGCCTATAAATTTTGGCTTGATATAAATACAGTAATTTTACATAAAATTTATGTATTTATTTTTAAGTTGATGCTGTTTTAGTCGAAATTGAAGTAAATTTCATGTAAAAGTCTTGTACTTATTAAGATATTAAGTTTAAATATGGAGACTGAAATTTTTGACCACTTTTTTTTGTTAATCAGTTATTATTATGTTATTTCCCTAATTCAAAAATATTTATATATTAAAACGTTCTTAAATATTTATGCATTGTTCGTATATGCAATGCGTAATTAAATAAATAAAGATATTATATAGCCTATTAGCATTAACTTTATTTAATCAAAGGTAGTCCAATTTTCCATACCAGTAGTAGTTGTTTTTCCGTTTGTTATAATTACGCTATTAGAAGCAGTGCTAGAGGCACTTCTTTCTTTAACATTAATGAGCTGACTATGCGAGGCCTTTCTCTCAGTATCCAAGATATTGGGCGTAGTCATAGTCAACGAAAACTGATCGAGTCCATATTTACGTAAGAGCTCGAAATCTTCATTAGGTGGAGGTATTGCAGGCGGTATACTCTTAGGGAGAGGTGGCGGTTTTCCTTCAGCTTCCGGCAATTTTTGCTGTTTTTGTTGTTGGGGCTTATGTGCCATTGCACGCGACAATTGTTTTGGATTGCAATACATGTACATAGGATTACTTATGTTGGAATTATACAGGATAGATTTTGAACATGTGCTCCTATTATTTATTGCAGACGGCAAGGTGGTTGATTTTTTGTCTACGTTGGACAAAGAAAGATCGGGTATAGAGCGGGCATTTTGATTTAAAGGATCAAAATCTTCCAAATCAATGCTTGTGGAATTGCTATCCTCCAATGATATTAAATCCTTTACATGTATTTCACCGTAACTATTTGCTACAGCTGAGCCAAAGGAATTTCCAGCAATATTGTTTAAGTGTTGACTCTGCAGGGAAAGCAATAATTACTAGTGAAACATATGCATACACATACATAAATACGCAGATAGTTGATTCTATTGTGTAGTGTATCAATTAGTATCTACATAATAGGTTAGGATTAGATTCATTAATTAAGTAAAAAAACTAAAAGCATTACTAAAGAAAATAAGCTTTGAAAAAAAAAGATGGAATGGAATGGAGTAGTTAAATTGTCTATTCTATGTGTTAAATTTTGTTATGCAAACATTTTTCAAACGACACCACCTCTAGCAAATGCACATTTTAGATGGATGGATGATTTAAATGAGTAAATAAATTATGACTACTAAAACAATCCTTGATTTTTGTCGAATTATACTTAGGTTTGGATAAGTAATTTCTAATAGTTTACCATTCTACAAAAACATGTAATTAAACTTGAACGTAAATTTCATGAAGTTAAAGCAAAAGACCTTCCATAAGAGGCCTCTAAACATGTCCATTCATTTGTTTGGGTGTTTGATCCTGGAACGGTTCCAAATGACATTTTATGCAAAGCACTTTAAAGTTATATTAAATTCAATTTTTATGCGAACCAATGTAGAATTCGACAAAAACGCCGCTATTAATTTGGATTATGTACATAGTAAATATCAGAGATCTCTAATGTAAAGATGGAATGTCATGTACTTGAATTGTTTGGCCTACAAATTTTGGCTTGAGATTACAGTGTCCTAATCTTGAAATTTATGTGGATTTCGACTAAAATATTTTATATTAATAAACATAAATGCTTAAACGTAATGTAAAACTATTGGGATCACAATCCAAAATGCACAGGCCCAGAATATTTAAACACATCACACTCCATCTATATATGAGAGATAGGTGGTAAATATTATAATAATAGTAAATTAGAAACTTGACCCACTTATAAACTCAATAATTACACAACTAGGAGCAAGGCCAATAATGAATTATTAGTCGTTGATTCTTATGTATGAAGAATGTACCTCTTTTTCTTTATGAACTTTTTCAACCATTTTCACAGTATTTATGGATGGTACTTTTTGTAAGGAAAAGCAAGACGAAGCATTTGGAATAAAGGGCGTACTCGACGCGGAACTGTGTGATAATGATAAAGAACTATTATTATCTGAGGACGATGGACTTTGCCGACAATTCGATTGTCTTTTCATGGCAGTTGGTTGAACTGCCGTCACTGGGTTCTTTACTTGGAAAGTTGCTGGATGGTTGGTTATCGGCTGTCGTCGAATTGGTACGGGAGGACATTTCATATCATGTGCACTATCATTACTTGAAGCGATGACTTTTAAAGATTTCTGATGAATAAAGGGTGCTGGTGTGTTATATATAGATTTGATATTGTTGTTGTTGTTATTATTATTAAATCCTTTCCTGAGGGATTCAGGTTGTACCAAATCATTCGGTATATTTTTTCTCAATGGCGAAACATTCTCCATTAGGGATAATATCTTTGTGTCGGATTGCGCATCATCTCTTATCCTATTACATAATTGATTATGTTTAATGGAATAACTGTATTCTAATGTGTTTGTTGTTTTCAATGTTTTATTAAGTTTATGGCATTGTTGCAATACATGTGCTGCTGGAAGTGGTGGCCGCGCCGGCATTTGTTTACTAGTAGTTTTTGAAAGTGTCGCTGTCGTCCTTGAAATACGATAGGGTTCTAGGCTGTGATATGGTTTAAGCTTTTATGCGATGAAGGTGACACACGTATACATTCACATTTATATGGATTTTTTTGGGGTTGCAAATGAAATATAAAAACAATAGCCCAAATATATGCAACACAAAATTGAAACGTAACATGCGAAAATTATGCATAAAGTACTAAAGGAAGATATTGTTAAAGAAATCTCACATTTATGTTCAATATTAAAAAATTGCCTCAAATTGTTTTTTTATCACCTTGTCACGAATGCAGTGCAATTAAAATCGCATTCATTTTTGGTAGCAGGCCAATAAAAATTTTAAAGTGTACAAATTTTTTGCATTATAGGCTAACAAAGGGTTGAGAAGTAATTAACTACAACTGAATTACATTTTGTGTAATGTAAAGTCGTCTTTATCTAATGGAAGCGACAATATTTGCGGCGTTCCTTCTGCATAATTTTCGCAAAAAATATTTATGAAAATAGCAATACTCACACTTCTGTCTACGATAGGTATTTTAAATAGTGGATGATCTTGCAGTTCTTGAGTTAAGTTCATCTCCGATGAGCATGGCGAACTGGTTGGGCTGGTTGCTAATGAAGATTGAAATTGATGGCTAGAGTTGCTTGGTTTTATTAACATTACATTCGCCTGAACATGCGAACTGGAAGTGGCCAGAGTTAAGGACGTGGGTTCTCGTCGTAAATATGGCGAAGTATTGTCTATTTCGGTTTTTTCAGCATAAGGGCAATCACTGTATGCAACATGTTGACCACATCGCTTATTGAATACCGGTGAACTGGGGGCAGAGTAATGGGTTCCCAGTGGTGGTTTCAAATAGCCATTTCGATCAACACAATCATATTGTGGGTTTAAGTGTGAACGAAAATACGAATTTTGAGGATGAGTTGGTGTAATGTCACGAAATTTCGACTTGAGGTCTCTGTAAGCATGCTTGGCTACTCGAGAACTTTCTTTAACCTTTGTCCAAATTAAATAAAGAGTACAGAGTAGCGTTATTTTTAAACTTAACTTTTATAATAAATGTATTTTAAATAAGTGAAATTGTTATAGTCGGTTTTACCCGATCATTTAATCATTTACCCTACACCACTAAGTTGCACAATTTATTCTATAATTATTGGAATTGTATCCGTAAACACGAGTCATTGTCACATGAAAGTCACTTCGAAAAATATAGTTATATAGAGAATAAGTCATAAGAATGGCCCTATCAGTTTCATTTTCGTCCTTGGTCCAAAGCGCGCACCTATGCCAAATTTCATCAAAAAATAACCAAAATAGCGACCTGCACCGTGATTAAAAGTTATCCATGGACGGAAATGCAGACATCGTTTACTCGATTTATATCGATTATTGATTCTGATCCAATCGATCTAATCAAAGGTGACTGTGACATTTTCCGTTTAGGAGTTACACACAAACACAAAAATACAACACTCCCTTTTACCACTCTGTGCTGCAGGGTACGACCAATATCAATCAATGTTAATGTTTTTTCGAATAGGAATTTTTAGAATTGCACAAAATTTTTTACACTCACCGACTTAACAGCGGACTTAACGGCAGGATTAGTCTGTGGCGTCGTTAGACAATTTTCCGATAAAATATGTAAAGTATAATGTGCGTGCACGTAAGAGATGAGAGGGCGAGATTCAATCGAGTTGGATGAATTAATTTTGAAAGAGGCACAAATGAAGATGATTATTTTTTATTACAAAGCACCGTTGCGTTGTATAGGTTGAGTCCATAAAGTCACACATTATATGAAAAGATTACAAATATTTTAAACGTTGTAAGTAGATAATAAGCGCTCTTCTGTAAAAATAGTGATAATATAATTGACTACGCTGTTCTACTATTCTAAGATATATTCACATGTGATGATATAATAGGTTACGAACCAACATCGGTTTAGATGGAAAAATGTAAAATATTATCTATACGTATATATGAAGGGTATGTAAATACGATACATATATATATACAATAGCGCAGAATATTATAGATAATTAGTAAAGATATTGTAATATATTACAATTTTCAGAAATGTTTCACTTTATATCCTCTATATTAGTTGGTAATATTTAAAGTAATTATGTAGTAATGGTATATCAAGGCATTAATTAACGTATGGAATGTGTCATTATTAGAATATATTTCTTTCGTTCATTAAACAACTAACCTTTTCCTTAAGTTGATAAAAGCGACCACGTTTTTTTAATTTCTCTGCATATCTCACAGTTTCCTGTTCAAACTCATCGGAGAATCCCAAACCGGTGTTCATCATGTCCAGACGTTCATCAATAAATTGCTGAAAAATTTGTAATTGCATCATTTTGGTCAGGAAAGGCCGTAAATGGGGCGGTCGTGATTCTATGAACTTTTCACTATTAAACGTTTTACCAGTCGAGCGGAACTCGACCGCATCACGGTATCCACCAATCAGTTGAACTAATACACCGAGAAATATTCTTGACACTCGATCACCCATAAGTTGGTGGGGTTGACTGAGTTGTTTTTTTAAATGCGAAACTATGCTTGATGGCACAGATTGCACATCATTAAAAGGGCTTTCAAAAGTTTTCGTATCACAGTTTAAAATCACCACTTCACCTAACTCCTCGGACATCATCTGCAAAGTATCTGAATAAATATTAATCCCAACACTCTATGAAAGCGCTTTACTAACAGTTTCCAGTACAATTTGGGGCACACCTATGAGATAAGGCATAGGCGCACTTAAATAGTCTTTCAGTTTCATTGGTAAAACAGGTATAAAAATATGTTGCCACACCATGGGATACAGAAAGGCATTGGCCGCTTGTATGCACGAAGATAAACGATCCAAACGCCGAGAAGTAAAAATGATGCGCCGTTCAGCCAACATGGCTGCAAACACCGCTATCATATTTTTAGGATCCACAAAATTATAGTACAAGTTTAGGTTGTGCTGCGTAAGAAGTAAAAAGGTGTATCAATATTATTGAATATTACATATATGTGTGATAACTTACATTTTCTGGTATGCTAGGCAATTGAAACTGCTTGGGACGTTCAAATACAAACTCCTACAAAGACAGACATTAGTACAATAAAATTATGTATAACACCTACTTACATATTACTTACATTTCGTCCAGCACCATAAATTAATCTCAATTGACAACCTAAGTCCGGCACTCCGCCGTTATATGCTTCGCTTAGAAATTGACGAAAATCTGCATTATTTAAGCGTCTTAATTCTGCTAGTACTGTTAACAATTTTAAGAAGGTGTCATGCCAAGGCAATAAAGTTATGACGACCATAGTAGTGAAGGTTTTGGGATCGTGTCGACAAAACCCAAAACGCCATTTTGAATCATCGGTGGTAAGGACGAACGAATACGATTGCACTGAGTCGCTTTAAGATGGAAACGAAAATGTTTTTACTACGACCCAAGTATGTATTAATATGAAACGCTTTTAATTTTTTGTCATCTACTAATAAAAAAACTATAGGACAATTCTACATTTTCAATCCAGTAAAACAATATTCATTGGGACTATCTTTATGTTTGATTTAACAAAATGCATTTTTACACCCTCCAGTGCACCTAACAGACCCTCAATGCAAAAAAGCAGGTATTGCACACCTACGTAAAGATGCCCCATAAACCGTAGATACATATACCAAATTATTATAAATCTGATTTATTCAATAATTAATTTTCCCTTACCTATTGAATTCGCATGGAAAAGCAAAGGCAGGTATATCAGTAATGGTTTTTTCATCAATAAAATTTTCCGGAAAACTTTCTGTTATAATACCAGAAGGATTCAAACAATTTTCATCGCCATTATATAGGGAGTTAGTAATCGCACTATGACCTATGCCATAATTTCCAGACACTTCACACCAATACTCGAATAGCTTTTTTACATCTGATCTAAATTGCAGAAATAACCGAAAATAAGCATTTTATATCGCAATTGCAAACTCAACGTAGTTAAATATTTCAACGTTGTTGAACAACACGCCTCTTCCAATTCTTGATTCAAAATTAAGTACGTTCGATACTCACTTATTACGGGAACTCATAGTTTTTGTAACTTTAGTTTTATTAATTTTGTTTATTTGGCAATCTTTCAAATTCAGTGCTTCGTTTATATATTCTTCACATTTCTTAATCTTATCGATGTTTTCGATTAAACTTGAAGTCAATCCCAAGCCAAGAGATTTCATGCAACTCAAAAGAACTGCATAATTATTTTAATATGATTAATTTTCTATTTTTTATTCATTCCTTAGGATCATAATGAAAAAGTAATGGCCAAAATAGATGTAATGTGCATTAATTGTCCAATCACAGTTGATTGTACGTACGCTTGGCATCGAGCGCTGCGGTCAACGTTGCATTTCAAGTATCACTTTTATGAAGTTAAAAAGTTATGCTTGGTTTAACATAAATCGTGGTGACTCTCCACTTTTAAACCATATGTTAAATATCGACAATGCCTTGAGATTATTGTATTTATTAATTATCGTCTTTCGGTTGCCCAATTAGGTTAAAAATGTGTACACATATATTTTTGTTGATAAGAACTGCTAACTGCGGACTACCCTAATGTATATTCATATAACATTTGCATACACCACTACTCGATTCAGTTGAGATTTATATGCACAGATTCTGTTTCAACCATAATGTAGAGATTGCTGCATTTGGATATTTGCGTGTACTATAAATAAAATGTATTATCACAAAGGCTAAAAAGTAAAAGAGCTAGATTTGGGCCGATCTTTGAATATCCACTACCGGCGCGCCTCTGTGGAGTACATGTATAATTTTTCATACACTATCTATAAAATAAAGAGGTTTAGAAGATGCTTTCACTAACAGTTTTTGTGGCGCTATGTGTGTTTTAACCGATGTTGTCCACTTCTAATAAATGGAACTGCAACTATCACAAACTTTTGAAGGAATGCTCCCTTACGGACACGCAGATTTGGCTAAATCGATTAAGAATGGAAAGCTAATCACGGATGTACATACATACTTTGTATAATGTCTGAGGCATTGCAAACGTTTCGCCAAAAACAGCATACTCGCACTTTCAAAGTGGTGCGTTTAACAAGATGTCTGATTTGTAGATATACTATTGTGCAAAGCTTTTAAATGAATCATTTGTTAACAAAACGTTAAGGTGTTAAAAAGTTTTTTAGTTAATTTAAATTAAAAAAATTTTAATATAAAGAGTTTAGGGACATTAATTTGTTTTAGATTTTTTATTATCTTAAAAATGCGTTTGGGTTCGATTGTGCCTAATTTTAAAGCAGACACCACAAAGGGTCCCATACACTTTTACGATTGGCAGGGAGATTCGTAAGTGAATAAATTTGTGACAGAAACTTGCTTGTTTTTTTTTTTATTTACTTTCCTACTTGAAAATTTATCAATTTACTAATTATGTCATTTATTAAAAAAATGGAGAAAGCTGTATTTAGTTTGGGTCAAGTCTTGGTCTTAATTGATATATAATGCATAAACTATAGTAAGCGTGAGCAGCTACCTATATTATATAATATATATAAGGGTGGAGGATATTTAGGAATTGCCCTAAGCCAAAAATGGTGTTTTTTTATACCCTCCACCTCAGTGATGAGGGTATTTGTTCTTCCGTTTGCAACACCCAGAAGGAGGCGTCAGAGACCCTACAAAGTATATATATTCTTGATCAGCGTCATAAACTGAGTCGATTAGACATGTACGTCCGTGTGTCCGTCTGTTGTTGGCACTCTCAAGGGCGTAAATTTTGAGATATTGAGCTGAAATTTTGTACAGGCACTTTTAGTTTTTGCACGCAGATTGCTATTTAAAATGGGCAAAATCGGCCCAGAGTCACGCCCACAATCAACAAAAATCTATTTATCTGCCACAAAAATTGAGTTATAACCTTGAAATTTGGTATGTTCGTCTATAAATATCAGATTCATTGATGTGCCAAAAAAGGGCGTATTCGGATTACAGACACGCCCACACTCAATAAAAATGTTTATATCTGCCACAAAAGTTGACCGAAGAACTTGGAATTTGGTACGCACCTACATAGTTATCCCATTAACTGATGTGATAAAAATGGGCGTGTTCGAATTAGAGACACGCCCACACTCAATAAAAATGTTTATATCTGCCACAAAAGTTGGCCTAAGAACTTGAAATTTGGTACGCGTATACATAGTTATACAATTGACTGACGTTCCAAAAATGGGCGTGGTCGGATAATAGATATATTCAACGTAAAAGTAGACTTGCATGACATATACTATTAGAGGGCGCAACATATATATATATTTTCCACGCCCACCGTTGTGGAGGTGGAGGGTATTTTAGAATTGGCCTAAGTCAAATTTAGTTTTCTTACTTATTGTTAACTAATATTGTATTTGTACTGTAGTTCACTTGTTCAATTGAATTCATAATTGAGGTAAAAGTTGTTTAAAAATGAAATATATGTATAAACAGTTCATTTAATAATCAAGTGATGTCCTTGAATGTTTGTGAAAAACCTCTAAACATTAACATAAACTTAACTTATCTTATTTGAATGTTTTTTTTATTAATTAGTAATCAAAATAACGATTCCTTATGTTAGATGGGTAGTTTTATTCTCTCATCCATCCGATTTTACACCTGTCTGCACCACGGAATTGGGTCGCATTGCAGTGCATTCCCCCCACTTTGAAAAACGCAATACCAAATGTTTGGCTCATTCAGTGGACGAGTTGAAGGCTCATATCGATTGGGTCAATGATATTAAATCGTATTGTTTAGATATACCTGGTGAGTTTCCTTATCCTATTATAGCGGATCCTACACGGGAATTGGCTGTACTATTTGGCATGTTAGATGAAAGTGAACGTAAGGATCCGGAAATTGGTAAAACGATTAGAGCCTTATTTATCATAGATCCTGAGCACAAAGTACGCTTGTCCATGTTTTATCCCATGTCCACGGGGCGTAATGTAGAGTAAGTGAATTTTATAAAATTTTAATTAAATTGGTTAAAATTTCATCATCTTTAATATTCAGCGAAATATTGCGTTGCATTGATTCCCTACAGCTTACGCATAGTTTAAAAGTTGTAGCCACGCCAGCCAATTGGACGGTGGGTTAATAATGTTTTGCATAAAGAATTATTATACCCTCCACATGATATGGCGTTATATTAATTTTGTCTTCCTACCCACAACTAAAAAAGAAATTTAGTTGCGAAATTCTCTGTTGAATTAAAATACAACACATACGCCTACTTGTGAAGGGTTGCCAAACTTAGCTTTTACATTCCTATTTTGTGTGTTTTTTTTAATTTCAATTTAAATATGAATTTTTAAAATTTTCAGCCTGGTACTAAAGTAATGATATTGCCTTCAGTAACAGATGAGGAAGCCAAAAAAATGTTCCCCAAGGGTTATGATAAAGTAGTTATGCCATCCGGTATTAATTATGTTAGAACCACAGAAAATTATTGATGCATTTTTCATTGAAAACGATATATCCATTATTGTTTAATTATATATTGATATGCAGTTATAAAAATTATATTCTGTTATTTCATATTCTATTAATATCTTATCCTTGTATAATATATATTTTATATAATATTAATTACTAATATGTTTGTCGCAGCATCTGCACGAAAAAAATTGTAATAAAAACTATTGTATTTTTCAAGATAATTTTCTTTGTAGACGATATTGAAAAGTAACCTCAGTGGTCCATTTTGATATGACGGAAATTCCAAATACCCTGAAGTTTATTGATCCATAAAATATAATTGAAGTGTACATTGAGTTATTAAGAGATGTAGGGTATTAAACGGTCGCATAGAATCCTTTGTAATATTTTACCTGTTCTTATTAGAATTAATTTATTGATGTTTTAATAAATTATCTTTTTGAAATATTTGTTCAAAGTTAGTTCAGGGAATTATTCTGTTTTTGTTTGCCTCCTTGCGGTTAGATAAGTGGCTTTGATATATCGTTTCGTACCGCTTTGCTGTGTATTTGAAACTCTCCTAAACATATTGAGCATTACTCCGCCAAAAATATAATTTATTCCGCCACATTCTATACTAACTTTGTATAGCTTTACATTATTTTACAAGCTGATAAAGCATGTATTTTATATACTATTTTACAATTTAGTTATTCGCTTTAAAAATAATTAAATACAACAATAGAGTGTGCAGAGAAATCAAAACATATCAGAAAGGATATTAATAAAATGGAGAAGCAAAATTTCAAGGTAAAGACAATTGGAGTGTAATATACTGTTTTGACTAAATGCCGCTGGTATATTATAGAGTCCTCGGAAGTTATTAAACGATAATCTTACAAATATTCGAAACATGCGCATTGCCAATGACGAAGTGGTTAAAGCGACACAAGATAAGCAATCTAACGGTGCGAGAGAATTATTATTGAGTAATAAAAATGTAGAACCATTCGATACCTCCATAGAGCCTTTGCTTAGAGAAAACCCCAGGCGTTTCGTAATATTTCCAATTGAGTATCCCGATATATGGGCAATGTACAAACACGTGAGTTCTTTCTCTTATTATTTAGATAGTATGTGAACGTTCACGTATATAACAATGTAATGTACATGTGGTTGCTTTCTAGAAATTATGTCATTTCATCAACACATGTTCCTAAATTGCATGTAGGTACAATAAGGTAAAGTACTCGCGTAACATCGAAAACTTTCGGTTTTGCCGGTTTTCTTTGTTCTGTTTTGATTATGATGCTTAAGTACAATGTATTAATAGAGTTGCCAACCACACTTAAGCGTTCATCCACTATTAATAATGTATATTTTTATTATTGGGATTTAGAATATATTTGGTATTGGTTGGATTTAGGTTTTTATGATTACCAATTTTTCATTTTATTCTTAGGCTGAAGCTTCATTTTGGACAGTGGAAGAAGTAGATCTTTCTAAAGACATAACCCACTGGAATCAGTTGCTTAACGACAATGAACGTTTCTTCATATCTCATGTATTAGCATTCTTTGCTGCTTCTGATGGTATTGTTAATGAGAATTTGGTTGAAAGGTTTTCCCAAGAAGTGCAGGTTACAGAGGCGCGTTGTTTTTATGGTTTTCAAGTAGCCATGGAAAATGTACACTCTGAAATGTATAGTATGCTGATTGAAACGTATATTAAAGATGAAAAGGAGCGCAACAATCTTTTTAATGCCGTCGAGACGATGCCGGCCGTAAAGAAAAAGGCTGATTGGGCTTTATCGTGGATATCATCGAAATCAGCGAATTTCGGTGAACGTATAATAGCTTTTGCTGCGGTGGAGGGTATATTTTTTAGTGGTAGTTTTGCTGCAATATTCTGGTTAAAGAAACGCGGAGTTATGCCAGGTTTGACATTCTCTAATGAATTGATATCTCGCGATGAAGGCTTACACTGTGAGTTTGCTGTATTAATGTTTAAACATTTAATACAAAAGCCTAGCAAAGAACGCATTTTGGAAATTATCAAGGATGCTGTTAAAATCGAGCAAGAATTCTTGACTGAAGCTTTGCCGGTAAATTTAATTGGCATGAATCGTGAGAGTATGTCCAAATATATAGAATTTGTGGCGGATCGTTTACTTAATGAGCTGGAAGTGGGCAAGGTATGATTAAAGTAAACATATATTGAGAAACCGAAATCGAAATAGATTTTATAATTTTAAATAGTTTTTCTTGGCGGAAAATCCCTTTGATTTTATGGAGAAAATTTCATTGGATGGTAAAACGAATTTTTTTGAAAAGAAAGTAGGTGAATATCAAAAAAATGGTGTAACCTCTAACAGTGACGTAAATGTTTTTACTTTGGATGCACAATTCTAGCCGGATCCTGATTAATATATGAGTTGCAAATTTGATGTCATTTCAGAACAATATTACTAACAAATGAGACTTTTAATACTTGTACTAATTTTATATTTCTTGATTGCGATTGTTTTAACTAGTTGTTAAGTAAATAATCAGTACCCACTTTTACAAACTCTTACAAGCACATGTTCTTTTAAAATTGATCTTTGAGTGTAATGTGGTGACTTCGTTTATTTGTTTGCTTTGTTAAAATTTAATTTAGTTAAACGACGGACGAATAATTCTAGCAAAAGGAATAAAAAAGTGCCAATTGTGGATGTCACAGATTTTGCTTTGTTTGCCTCAAGGCGACGCGCGTCGTCATGAACTTTGTGACGCTGGCATATGGGTCATTCCAGTAAAATTGAGAACTATTGAATTGATTATTTAAAACCCTACGCCACAGTTTCAATACTAAACTAAACGAAAGCTGTATATAAGTATATATATGTTGTTATATGTTTGTTGTTGTATTATAAAAAAAGTTTAATTTGATTATTTTCGAATACTCACATTTGCTTAGGAAGCAAAGTCCACTAGCACGGAATGCTATGAGTGGGTGAGTATCCTTATATTTGTTTATTTTTATAAATACTTACATTCGCTCCATTAGAGCAAAATCCAGTAGCATTAACTGCTTTGTCTGGGTAAGTATTTATATTCAATATTTTTTTTTTATGAGGATCAATCTGAGTAAATCTTATTTAAGGTTACTTTATTGATTGATTGTTTCTTTTGCAATTACTTCTGTTTATATACTAATTCTACTTTTGTGTATGACCTACTTACCTACTTACTTACTATTTACAAATTGTAAAATAATGCTTAACGTTCAAATGCTGAACTTAAAAATAACACTTACTACGCTTAACGTTTAAATGAGTACAAATATAGTGCTTACTATGCTTAATATTTATTACGTTAAAATTGTGTAGTACACTACAATGTATATGCTAGCAAACGTTATATTAGTAACCGTTAGCCCTTGTCTTATAAGTTCTATATTTTGGAAATATTCCCACAATGCAAGGTTTCAATTTAGAATACTTCATTTATGGCAATGAGAAAGAAGAAGTCTACTTTCGTTCAGAATGAATGTTGCTCTATAAAAATTTATTTTAGCATAGTTCAATGTTAGCATTCTTGTATGTGTAAGAAATTGTTGAGTCGAACACCTCGAGTGACTATTTTTTACTTCATATCAGAAACTTATAAACTTGCACCATCTGTATGCTTGTGTTCGTATGGTTACCATCGGTTACTTGGAAGAAATAACAAAAAACGGAGTGTTTGCTTTTTAGTCAATTTTCTGTGGCGAAACCGAGTATGAGCCTGTTTTTGTTTTTCCTGAGGAAAGCAATAGAAATTTAATAATTTGTCGTCTTCGGGGTTCGAGACCCCTCTAGTATAATTCGTTTACCTTGGTACGTTTCATAAAAGAAATTGTAACAAAAACTTGTTTATAAATAAAGTTAAAACGAATTAAAAAAATTTTGTGATAATAAAAATTTATAGTTAGAAAGACGTATATAACCAAACTATCTAAAAAAAGGTTAATCATTTAGTGATAATTGCTGTAGAAAATATTTAAAAATGCAAGAGTAAATAAGTTAATCTTGACTGAGGTAAAATCTGTAAATCCACTGCCGGTGCATCAAGAGCCTTCGTGGAATATGTGTCAATTTTCAGCAAACTATTTTCAAATCTTCAATACTTTATGAGTAATACGTAATACGGAAAAAATCTCTAAATTGCAGCTCCTTTTTAGTTTTTGTTGTAATGTAAGCCATAAGGGCTTGACTGTTGTTGCCCAATTTTAATACCAACCAAGGATTGGTGCAAAAACTACGTTGCGTAGTTTTCAATATTTTGACTTTTCCGACCAGGAATGACACACATACACGGGCAAGGTTTGAAGGACTTGAAGGAGTATTCGATGCTTTATGTGGCTAATTGGCTCATTGTGCAATGAAAAGTAGCCTTCTGAACTTGTGAACGTTACAATGTTAATAAATGTGAGCTAAATTTAAGGGGTCATGCAAAAATTTAGTATTGCCCGAAATGTTGCTTGTCGTGTTAACAAATGAACTTGCAACCACAAATCCATTTTATTGGTGTTAGCGAGCATTTGTTGTTGTTACATATTATTCAATAGATGTCATTATTTAATAAAAAACTTTAAATGAGAGCATTGCATTTACGATGTGAAACGTGCTCTTATCTCTCATTTTTTTAAATTGGTATTTTATGGTGAAGAATGTGGACACTTATTGTATTATATAATGTCTCATATAGAAATTGAAGCTTGCCGAAAAAAGTACACGTTGGTGGCACTTGGCCAAGCTGCACACTGCACTCAACGCAATTTGTTTTATAAATCGTTTAGAGAGAAGCTCTAATATTTCTCAATAAAAAGGGTAAGCCTTGAAAAATCATTACAAGAACGCTTCCACTATCCTCCATCCTACCCTGGCTGTTAAATCTGGAAATCAGGCAAAATCTGAATTTTTATAAAATAATTCCGTCATCACTAATTATACATAAGAAGTTCATTGTGGCTTTGCAATTTGTGCAAGCCAAGCCGTCCGTTAAGGAAAAACTATGAAATGAATTTTTTGAGTTTGATTTGAGCCACCTAGCATTTCCTAATATTCTTTACCTTCATTGAGACGTCTTTTAATTCTAATATCAAACCTTATTGTGATAGAATTTGAATGATTTTTTGAAAATGAAACAAAACATAATTTTGAAATAAAATTTTGTAATTAGAACCTTTAGGAAAAAAAAATTTTAGCATAGACGAAAAAGTGGCTAGGCGCGTAATCAATAACGGATCGCAAAGGAAATTTCAAATTCTTTTATTTAAACATAAACTGAAAATAATTATTTTACGTATGTTCAAGATTTTGCTGCACAACATGTTCTATGTGATAATGTCGTATTTAATAAATCTAACTCAGTGGCATTTATTCGGTTTGGTCATGTTTGCCTACATTATTTACTATTTCATACAAGTGGTTAAGGTAAAAACGATTACATTGTGGTCTCCAAATTATTGATTTAAATAAATTGAAATACAGCGTCCCATATTAGCCTGTGCTGATGGCTCTTTCAAGGAGTTTCTATATGGCAATATACCCACTTTGGAAATGAAATTTTGGCCAACATTTTGGTGCGTGGAGAGTCGCGCTCAAACAGTGTTTGCCAGCATTATACGGAGTAAAAATATCCCTAACGTGGAATATCGAAGGTATTCAAGAAAGTGGTCAAGAATATATATACTTAGTAGACGCATAACATTCTGGCAATTCTAGTAAAATCATAACAATATTTGTATAAATGCAGGGAAATTTTCACTTTAACGGATGGTGGCGAAGTTGCTTTAGATTGGCTGGAAGATAATTGTGATAAAGATTCACCTTGTATCATTATATTGCCGGGCTTAACTGGCGAATCCCAAGCCGAATATATTAAGTGTTTAGTTTATGCTGCCAATGATGCGGGGTTACGTGTTGTGGTATTTAATAATCGGGGATTGGGAGGTTTAACCTTAAAAACTCCGCGCTTATATTGTGCCTCGAATTGTGAAGATTTGTCGGAGGTTGTCAGACACGTTGGTAGCTTAGTACCGAAAATGAAGCTAGGTGCAGCTGGCATCTCTATGGGAGGCCTAATATTAGGTATTTATGATGCTATTTGTAAAAAATTAAGAATTTATACAATGATATTATGTTTTGAATTATAGGCAATTATTTGGCGCGAAAAAAAGAAGAGGCACGTACGTACTTGGCAGCTGCCAAAATAATTTCCGTGCCCTGGGATGTACATAAAGGTAAAAACTAATTTCTTTCCTAAAAATCTAAATATATTCCATTCATTATTTGGCTCTAGGAACTGCTAGCATTGAGAAGCCTATACTCAATAGTCTCCTGGGAAGACATTTGACGGGTAGTTTGTGTAAAACTTTGACTAGATGTGAAATATTCAAGGACACTGATATTGATTTGGAAAGAATTAAAATGGTATTCATCGTAAAGTAATCAAAATGTCAAAATAACATTTTCACTCAACCCAATTCCAATATAGTGCAAAACAATTAAAGAGTTCGACGCTTTATTCACGTCTAAACAATTCGGTTATGCTCATGTGGATGAATATTATTCAGACGCTACTTTGCATAATAAATTGCACAATATTTGTGTACCATTATTATGTCTGAGTGCTGCAGATGACCCCTTTCAACCATTGGACGCAATACCAATAAAAGCTGCCGAAGATAGTACACACGTCGCTATTGTGGTGACTGCACGTGGTGGTCATATTGGTTTCTTAGAAGGCTGGTGGCCATCCTCTAAAGAGCAATATATGGGACGTTTATTTGCCGAATACTTTACAAATGCTTTGCATCATAAAAACGAGGAATTTCAAAAAATCACTTTTGATCTGTATGAACGATTTGTGGAAAAACACCAAGTGCCATCTACTTCCTCCAACTGTAGCAACGATGATCAAAATCAACCGATAAACAAAGTTTAGTAAACAGTTTGGTGGAATTGTTGTATTTTTGTTAATTAGATATATAGAAAAAGAAAAGCTTTAAACAAATGTTGACTATATTTAACGCTCTCTTTGATTCTCTCTAAATCGCTAAATTAGATTTTTAATTAATCAAATAATTTTTTAATACATTAAATAAATCAATAATTAATTTCTCTTGCCACAAATGCGTGAACTAAATATTCTTCCGCACACGCAATTATTAAATGTTGATTAATTGGTATTACACATAGGTTTCCATTTCAAAAAAGTGCGTTTTTTACATTACCACAATATGCACAAACTCTGCAGTAAAATCATATGATCCCTTCGCGAATTGTGCATAAAAATGTTTCATTGTTTTAAACGTTGAATTTTTCCATTGCTGCGGTAATGCTTTCAAGCATCGTGTTCTAAACTGATATATAAGCACTAAGTTGAGTCATTGCAATAATGCGCGGCACATATATGAGCGCTTAACGCTTGAGGGATTATTTAATTGTGGCTCGCTTTGGATATTAGGTATGCTGTGGTGTTCAGCATCATTACTTTGATCATCATCATTACATTGATGAGTTTTTATTTTTTGTTTTAAAAAGACCACCATTTTTGAAGTTTATCCTTTTTTATTATTTACATATATATAATAAATTATCACTTTGTAGAATAGTTAATTTTTTTTTATTAAGATATTTAGATCGGTTTATATAAAAG
Source organism: Ornithomya chloropus (assembly GCA_963971445.1). Taxonomy (NCBI): domain Eukaryota; kingdom Metazoa; phylum Arthropoda; class Insecta; order Diptera; family Hippoboscidae; genus Ornithomya; species Ornithomya chloropus. The sequence continues at coordinate 24,059,229 of OZ020530.1, read as the reverse complement.
CGTAGTAACGTATTTTTTACGATAACGATGTGTTGCACTTAACACCATAACACCATCTTTAATTGATAAAGCATATAAATGATTTAACATTACATGATTCGGTTCTGGCAGCAATGTAGGCTCACACTTAAAAAATCGATATTGTGTGGATTAATATTTCTGTTAAAATAATAATATTAAGCTTTTCTTACGGATAATGGTGTATCCTTGTTGAGTATAACTTGCAGCAAATGTGGTGGTAATATAGGGGGCCCTGAAACTTTTTCCCAAGGCTTAATTTGTGGTACATCTTGAGAGTATTCCTTTTCAGCTTGACTTACACTCTAAGCAAAATTAGGACTATTGGCTTAAACAAAACTAAGAAGACTAATATTAGTTGTTACCTGTTCGCTATCTTTAGCCAAAGCTTGAAATACTTCGAAATCTGATTGACGTACCGACACCAAGTTATTTGTGTCGCCATCATCGTTATCGATGCTTTTCTAAATATATTTTAAAATCAAAATGTGTGATATTTTATTGTTATTAATGACCCTGCAGGTCGGTCGTAATCGATTGAGAATATATATGCTTTGGTATCTTATTTTGGGTCACATGTGGAGAGTATAACAACGATACGTTATTTCACAATTATGAAATTTGCTTTTAGACTTTGTAAATGTGAATGTGTATGTGTTGATGACGATTTCTTATTCTTACGTTTTGATTCAACAATACTTTAATGTTTTCTAGGTAAAAACATTACAACTTACCAATTTAGGATCATGTCTCCACTCACCGTCTACACAGAATTTGTATTGATGATCACCTTCTGGCAAATCAATAATCGTTACGAAATTGCCCTGACTGCGCACCATGGGAATGGGCTTCCATTTAGTGAACGTACCCGAAATCATTACATTTTTACCACCACCATCCCAACGTAGAACGGTGGGCAGAGCTGGACTACAACTACGTGATACGTGTTCATTTTTTTCATTTACAACTTCGTCCTCTTCTTCCATTTTGTCTCTGTCTTTGCCTTTGTCTTTCACTACAGATGCGGTCGACATATGATTCGTGTTACCTTCAGAAATCGTAATAGAGCGTTTGCGCGGTTCTAATGTACTGAACTCAGAGTAAGGGTCAGTTGAAGTGTTTTGTGTTGTATTGCCGATTGGTTTTGTATAATATGGCTCAAATGTTGATTCGTCATCCTCTTGCGACGAACCGCCCTGTACTGAATCGCGTTTCTTATCGAATATAAAAGCGGCCGGCACAGCTGTACCCATGCCACCACCGTCTCTTAAAGCTATTTCACGAAACGGTGAATTGGGCGTTGACAGGTCGCTAGACTTATGACGTTCTCGCGACATGTTTGTACTACCTGCGTTACCCATTTTTTACAATTTTTCTTTTTTATCCGTGTAGAAATTTATATATGATTTATTACATTTTGATGAAATCGCGTTTTGGTTTTGGCATACACGTTTCCCTTCTAACTGATATTCTTTGGCACTGTACTTTTGAAATCGGAAAACTTAATGCGTAGCAAGTAGTCTTATATTATTGTCTTCTTCTTATTATTTTGTACATCTTTTACGTTTATTACTTAAAATAAGGCTTTCTAGAGTAACTAGAATTTACGAAAAAATTGTATGATAGAACGTAATTTTCCGACAACGCAGCACCAAGGACAATATTTTTTTTAAACATATGATGGCAATGCCCAAGAAAATCGCACAGAGTTACCCAGCCAATTTGTGTAGTAAATTATTAAATTCTTTCAATTATGCAAGAAGGAAAATAACGGAGTATTATCTGAGGCAGAGGCACTGTTTTTTCTATCTAACTAGAGAGGTTTTGGTAGATATTTTGCTACTTGGTGTCGCTTTAACAAAATATTTTACTTACGTTATATACACATACACTTGTGTAATAAATTTATATTAATTTTCACGTTTATTCCACACTCATCGTTACTTTCTATATTAATTATTCCATTGCATACACATGTGTATATTCTTGTGTCGCCATTATTTATTTATTGAGGATCAATTGTATGCGTAAGTATTTATATATTAGTTAGTACCCTGTCTCATGCTCTGAATGACTAATACTATAGTACAAATGATTATTTCTGAATGACAAGTGGCACAAATTTTGATCCAAAAATGATTATTTTGGACGTACTACTGCATTTTATGAAGTGCAAATGACACAAATTTATATTTTTAGCTACTATTTGCTATACTATACTATATTATTGTTTTAATTACTTTCTTTAATTAATATGAAAGAAAGTCATGTAAATTAAACTAATATTACATCCGCTTCAGTAAGGTTATGCTTACTCGACTTTATTATACTACAATTACAAGGTTAAGGTAATAATAAAAGTAATAATTTTAATTCACGGTGAGAGATGAGCGTCAAGCTGACTAGCCGACACTCAGTTGAGCTGTATAGTAAACTATCGCCAAAAAATGTTGACCTCATACCCAAAGTGTAATGATGAAAGGTAGATAACAAATCGCTACTTATTCAAAACAGTAGTTACAGGAAATCTTTCGTATTTGTAGCAAGCAATTGAAATTTATGGTTATGTTGATAATATTTACTTGTTAAGTATTTTATGAAAATGTTGTATTTAGTTTGACCTCATCAGTAAAAACTTTCATTTTTTGTCGCCACGACGCGGCTGATTGAAGCAAAATCTTAGGTAGGAACAACAATCATTGGCCAAAAGCAAGAATATATCGTGACTTAAGTGGATGTGTTTTGAAGATAATTACATAGGTACAAGTAAAAGTCTATTTAAAGCATAGCTATCTCCAAAACAGTTGGCTGGGTGGGCGGGCGTTTATTACTGTATATAACTAAACTCTTTAACTAGGTAAATCTGTATATGCGTCTGTTGATCATTATTCGATAGGTCAGTATGGCAACAAATGCTCGCTCAACAAGTTTTTGTTTGTTTGTTATATTTTAGCATTCAACTTGCTAGGTGAATCGAAACAATTCTATATTGAATTCAAGGGGAGCGTTAACTTTAATATATAAATTTACGCGTCAAGCGAGTGACTATCATATGCAGTTGCTATAATAAATGATTTTTCGGAGCACCTTCACATGCATGTTTTAAACATGAGTACAAAAACACATTTCGATATCTCTTTTGATAGATATTAAAGGTAGATGTATTTAAAAAATTGGCTGGATCTCTTGAGCTTTTAACCCTCTCTGCTTACCTACCTTAGGTTAGGTACCCAAGTACAAAGTATTGTATCCCATTTTAAGCTTCCGCATAAGGAACATACATGCAAGAGGAATTAGTGATATTAGCACGAATTGAGAATTTCATCGGGTGCAGATGTTATGATGTATGTATACAAAACAAATAAGTAAAGAATATATATGGAAATTGAAATTGTTATTGTTTGTTTTATGATGCAATTGTTTTGTTGGCTCATTTCGTATGTATGTACATATCGTACAATAAATAAGAGTTTAATTAGTGCAAAAATCAATTAAAACACTTGTAGCAATATTTTTACCATGACAACAACAACAACAACAACAACAACAACAACAACAACATTATCATCAAGAATTACAATTAACGGAATTTTGATGGCAAACCTATAATTAAGGAGGCCACGTATGTTATATACGTAATATATATATTCATATGTATATACTCGTATGAGATGTTTAATTTGAAAGTGGTTCAGGTCCTAATTTATTAACTTTAAAATATTTAAGGGTTTGCGTATAAAGGCGGTGAATAATTTCGTTAAGCCCCAGATGACATCTCCCCTATATTTTTGATTTTCAAATAATGGAAGCTTATTATGCGACACCATGTAATTATATTTATAAATTTTTAGAGTGCTGAATAAAGGAAGAACGGTATTTTTTAATCCAAATGGACTTAAACCACTTTCAAACTAATGTAATAAATTATATAATGTGCCAAACGTCTCTATGAGTGAATATATGCTTGCACTTGCGCCTTATTCGAGGGATACCTGTAATATCAATTAAGTGCAAATACTTGTATATTGTATCTTGAGGCAACTGTTCATTGACACCATCAATTAACACTGAACTTGAACATTTTCAATCAATTACCCGCATTAGTTACGAAACACCAAAGAGAAAAACTGTATTTGCGTTAAGAAAAATCTTAGTTATCCACCAATTGATCGGATGCTATAATGTAAAGCAATTTTATAGGTAATGTTTGTTTAAATCGCACCGTGTCATTTATAGCCTCCCCAGATTTTATAGATTTTAATTTTAAAACAGCCCATTTTAAACAGATTCCATTCTCTTACACGCCGCAGGAATCGAACTCTTACATTTTTGTGTCTGATAGATAGATTTTTGTCCATTGTGGGTGTAGTATTTGATCGATTTCGTCGATTAAATAGATTAGATACGGGTTGCTAAGAGAAACTTGAAATGTCAGTACAAAATTTATATATCTAAATTTTTGGGGCCCTATCAGACACTTTCCAGTCAGAAATTCACACGGACTGACGGAATGTCGAAATGAGAAAGATTATATTAATATTGTGCTCTTCACTCTTTCTTCTCTAATGCTTTTTTAGGGCATATTTGCTATATTTGGCATATTTGCTGTTTAAATGTTTACATACTTTAGCTTGAGAAGAAAATATTTGGTAATCACATACGTGATATGTATTTTTGTATATTTTTATAGTTATTCATGCATATATAAACAACAAGAAAGAGAAATAAATTGGACTTGGGCCGAAACCCTTAATATGCACACTCTAAAATACCATTTTTATTACCACGATGAATGGCGTAATTATAAATATGTGTACTATATATCAAGTTCGTAGCAACATTTTACAGACAGATAAGTAGATTTTTGTTGATTGAAGGCGTGGCTCTTGACCGATTTTGCTCATTTTAAATAACGACCTGAGCGCAGAAATTAAAGATGTATCTGTGCAAAATTTTAACTCTATATCTCAAGAATGGAATATTCCCCCCCTCATGTGGAAGGTATTAAGATATATTTTGCCCTCACAGCTTTCTATTTCATTTACAAACATCTGTTAGTTTCATTTCGTTGTTTTTGTTCTTTATTTGGCTTTTTATACTTCTATATCCACCGTCGCAATGTATGGGAATATATTTGATATTTTAGATTTTCACTAATTGGATGACGAAAGAATTGAAACATTTTATTATGTTACTTTTATAATAAAATAATATTAATATAATATTTGGCGTCGCTAATGTTAGCATAACAAATTTAATACTTTAATCATAGTAGTTTTTAATGATATGTCAAATGAAATTTTTTCATTTTCTTCCATTATTGTATATGATTTCTGAATGAACTATAGAAGAGCACCAAGGTGTTTTATTCTTAATAATTATACCCTGTGGAAAAGGGTTTATTAAGTTTGTGCGGATGTTTGTAATTCCTAAACGGCAAATGCCACACCCTTTTTCAATTATACCGATCGATTCGGAATCAAAATCTGAATCGATTTAACCATGTCCGTCTGTCCTCGTGTCTGTCCATCTAAATTTGTGCGCAAGCTACAGGTCGCATTTTTTGAGATATTTTGATGAAATTTGGTACAAGCACTAGTATTGGCCCAATTTTAGAACCCCTCCTCATATGATATCCTATTATTTTTTGAGATATTTCGATGAAATTTGATACGCGGAAAAGCATTGACCCAAAAATAAACTCTTTTGAAAATGGACCGGATTGGACCATTTTTAGATTCCCTCCCTATATAAATTTTTTTTTTAATCATAAACACACAAAGAATAAAAAAAAATTCTGGGCTTGATCGACTATAATATTTTCACGTATTTTTTTCAAAGATGTGCAAAAGGACGTGTTATACACCCCAAATATATATTTTCTCATTAATAGAATTCTGAATCGATTTATTTATTGCTCATCATTTGCCTTTCTTGGTAAATAATTTCATGCTATATGGAGAAGTCATATAAGCGTAGTATCCTAGATTTTGTGTACTCCTAATTATAGTTTTCGCTATTTGTTGTCAGTTTATGTGTGAAAAATATTCAGCATTCTTTGAAAGTTTGGCAACAATTTATTTATACAAATATGTTGTTGTTGTTATTTTCTTTTTATGTATAAATTTATATTATTTTGGTTACTTAAAAATCAATGTATGACTGAATGAATTATTTTGTTTGATATAATGTTTAAAAAACAAGAACTGTTGTTGTTATTGTGATTAGATAAACAAACACACTATGAGCCAAGCGTAATAGTGGGTGGCATAGTGTTTATGTTTATATTAGAAATGTTTTCTTAACCTTGAAGGAGGTGAAAAAGTTCATTATCACTTATATTACACTCCATAGAATTTTGTGAGTGCTTCTTATACCCTAAGACATAAAATGGGGTGTATCCTAAGTTTATCAATCCGTTTGCAACACCCTGCAGGAAGCGTCAGAGACCGTGCAAGGTGTATATATTCTTGATCATCATCAAAAAATGAACCGATATGGACATGTACGTTCGAGTGTTTGTATGTTGTGTGCAATCTCACGGGGGCAAATTTTGAGATATTGAGCTGAACTTTTATACAGGCACTTTTAGTTTCTGCACGCAGTTCGCTGTAGCTTTTGGGATTCTTCCTTTATTACAAACAAACCGCAAGGGATGCAAAAATACAAATTTGTTAGAATATTAACGAATTATTAATTATTTATATATTTGTAAAAGTCACATTAAGGACGCCCGCTACAATAGTAAACTATGTATTGACTTAGTATGTTTTAGGGGTTTCTTCCCCCTCTATGTCCGGCACAACTTGTAAAAATGGACGCGATTGATGGTATTTGGTGTTGATGGGTATCCTAGAATTGGCACACGCCTCATATAGCTTCTTTTTACTTATTAGCCGTAAAGAAATGTTCAATTTAGGAACGAAACGATTGGGTTTGATGAATGGATATCAATCCCTCACTCGGTATCAATACATCCACCCATAGCAATTCAAGTTTTCTTTTTTTTCTTTGCTACTCATTTGCTATATTGAAATAAACAGCAATGTGTTCAGAAAATGTTACGAATATTGCCAACATACATAAATTCCATGCTGCACACACACCTATGTTCATTAATATTTATTAGCTATGGTATTTAGTAATATGAAGCTATTGCTTTTAAATTGGCATGTATGGAACATATCCAAAAAAAAGAAATATTGGACAAATTTTTGGCCAAGGCTCCACATTGATTAAATTTTATTATATTCTCCATCATAAGATGGGGACTATACTAAGTGTTTCATTACGTTTGCAATACCCAGAAGGAAGTGTTGTTGTTGTTGGGGATGCTACAAAGTATATATACATATATTCCTGTCGAGCATCAAAATCTGAATCAATCCAGACATGTCCGAAACGTCGGTAAAGTGCCACACCGGCACATAGACAAAAATCTCATGGTCACAAAAACGCATCTATGAAGTTGAAATCTTGTATGCATATATGAACCGTTCAGGGCACACATTGATTAACTCTACTTTTTGCAAAATCTTAAATTTAGATATCAAAGCACTTGGTATAGGCATAACTTTACTATTTCATCGCATTTCTCAACTTTTTTTTATGGAGTTAATCGATGTGTGCACTGAAAGGCTCATATACAAAATAGCCTGCAATTGATAGACATGGTTAAATACATCGGGTCTCTCTCGGAATTAAACAGCGTCTTGGTTGAGGAGACGGTGAGATGGACAAATATATGGTGGATTATTTTACCGAGTTGTTGTATATCTTGAGCTCTCTGGCCTCGGCTGAATCGCAAAGGAACGAAAGAGCTACAAGAAATCGATTTCTGTGGTCGTTGGAGTCCCTATGGAACCCGAGGTGAGGCATAAGCCCAAATACGTTTACGCGTAACACAATGGTCCTATGTATTGGCCCAACCTATAAAAACCTTATTTAGTGTAGAATTGTTAAAATATAACACAAAATTATAGAGGGTGAAATCAGGTACATGACATGCCCTCTGTTTATATGCGAGTATTTAAGATTTGACCTAAGCCTAATGAATTTTTTACATGTTTTTTACTTGGTATGTGCCTTCTATTGTATCAATAAATTAACTGTGCATTCCAATCATATTATGACATTTGACAAAAAATGGATATGATTATGTTAATTGGATGAGTTCAGGGAGGAGGTTAATGATGTTGGCGCCAATATTATTAAAGAAGCTTTAAAAACGTACGCGCATGTACACACATCGGATCCACAAATACTCGTATGGACACATGTTTACCTCATATTAATTTTATTCAATTTTGGCATTTTTCGTGTACACACACATATGCACACTCAACTAAAACATATGCTTCTGTAGTACGTCAATTCGTACACTAAATGCTGCATAACCCATGCCTTTTTTTAAGACAAGGCACGTATACGTAGCCAGGTATACACATCAGATTTATTGCATTTGGAAATGTAATGCATTTAAAGCCAATAAATACATTTGTATCTGGTGCAACATTCATACATTTTTAGTAGGTGAGCTCATTTAGTTCATATGGTGCCTTATGGTGCTCTTGTACCCTCCACCTTAGTGATGAGGCTATAATAGGTTCGTAATTCTGTTTGAAACATCCAGAAAGAATTCTTTCTATGTATATGTGTTCTTGATCAGTATCGTGTGACTGGGCACATGATTTGGAAAAAACTATTTTAGGGACAGACTTATACACACCCTCAGGTTCCTGCTATGGTTTGCATATAGATGTGGAGGGTATTTAATATGTGCCCTAAATCAACTTTAGTTTTTATACCCTCCACCTTAGGGAAGAGGGTATATTCATTTTGATCATCCGTTTACAACACATCGAAGGAAGCCTCGGAGACCCCACAGACCATATATATTCTTAATCAGCATGAAAACAGAGATATGTCCGTCCGTGTGTCCGTGTGACCGCCGTTGTTGGCACTCTCACGGTCGTCATTTTTGAGATATCAAATTGAAACTTTGCAAACGTATTTTTAGTTGAATTTCGCTGTTCCGTATTGAAATTGGGTACAATCGGTTAAGAGACACGCCCACAATAAACAAAAATCTCAACATACATCGAAAAAACCGTATCTTTAAAAAATTATATATCGTTCAATACTATGCCTATCAAATTGAAATTTTTATGGTATATATATAAGTGGTACGGTTGCCGAACACTGTGCCAAAAATGGGCGAGATTGAATAACGCAAACGCCTACAATTAAAAAAAACACTATTTGTACATGAAATAGTCACATACATGAATATGGCAATAGGAACTAATTTTTTAGATGATTATAAGAGGTGGAGGGTATTTAAGCTTCGGTCTTAACCGAACTTCTCTATCTTGTTTTTTTATTCTTTAAGTTCCCACACCATAGCAAAAAGACTAAAAATAAATAATACGTCTATTGTGTGGAGTTCAAACGATGAGTAATAACATATAATACGATCATATAGTACCACATAGAATTGATTTTTTTGACGTTTTTCTATTGTTTATAAATCAACTAAATTTTTGCGAAAAAATGTTGTGCACTTGAATGAACAGGAAGAACCTTGAATATGTCTGTAAATGAAATTATAGTTTTCCTTGCTTAATATGCACCTTTTGTTTATATTTAATTACCAATGGTTGGAAGGAATCCTAAATTGTTCAAAACGCTTGTAGCACTCATAAGTGCATATTGCAGAATATAGATTAGGAATTAATTTTGTGTCGTTTTAGTGTTACCATGTCTGTCTATCCACCTTTAGTAATACATTCACAGACAATGGGAATGGCAGGTATATAAGTAGACCCTCTAATTGTGCTTGTATTACATACCAGCTTGCAAGTCAACTTTTACGCTGGGTATGGTTCTTGACCGATTTTGCCCATTATAAATAGCGTGTTTGTGCAAAATTTTCTGCTCAATATGTCAAATTTTACGATCGTGAGAATGCCAACAGCAGACGGACTGACATGGCTAGCGGTAGTGTAGGTGATAAAAGAAAGAAATTATCGTTAGTATGAAGAAATTGAAAGTTTTCAAGTGTAAGTTTTTAACTTAACGTCACAGAATCTTAATTAAAGCTTCTATATAGCTAAACTATTACTATTTGACTTCCTGGTAAAAAAAATTTGTATTATTTCTATTGGAATATGATACAAACTTGTCTATGATGTAAGTTTATGACTTCAACTGGTTGGAATTGCACCATTGACCTATAAAATTCAAGGGTACACCATAAATCGCTTAACAGGCGAATATTATATGTCATGTTTATATAACGACAAATAAACGAGATCTCATAAAATTTTTGCAAGCATATGCATTGACAATAAAATATACAATATGTAAATACTCGTATAATGTTTGCATAAATGGGATATTTAAGTTTTTGTGAAGAATAATTTATAGGTTGTGCTTTTGTGACAAGACATTCATAAATAATAAATAGAAAGGAAGGAGAGAAAGAGAGTGTACAGGATGGAGTCGTTGTCAAAGCCAGATATTTATAGCATATGGAAATCGTTCTTATTGTTACATTAACTTAAAAACTGTCCACTCAGGCACAATAACGCAAATGCATGCAATTAAAGCGGATTCCCATCATGTGTGCAAGACCGTGCTATTTGTTGCATTGTAAATGCTATGCTTGCTTGTTCTTTGGGTTGATTTGTGGGTGCTTGCAATTAAATGCTACTCTACAATGGCTGACACGTAATCTTTTAGGGGTTTTATTTTCATTTTTTTTAGTCTAAAGGCGAATAAACATAAAAACGAACGTACGTACTGCCTGAAATGAGATCATTGTCTTATATATATACTTTTGCTTGCTAGCTTATATAAGCAAATATATTTAACATACATATTAAATACATTCTCAGTTTGATGCGTTACAAACAAAATCATTATCAAGTCAATATCAACAACAACTGTAACATTCATACAAGTCTGTATGATATGATTAGTCAGCAAAATGCAAAATATACACACGCAGATGGAAAGACACAATCAACTGTATGTGTCTGATAAAATTATGCGTGAAGTCACAGCTCACTATCACGTAACGTCATCAACAAATTCCCACCATGCTTAGCCCACATGTAGACTTGTGAAAATTTCCCGCCATATGTAGAAAATTATTAATGAAAATTCCATTTATTTCAAAAATGCATCACAGAATAAAAACACTTACACACACAGAATAGATGAGAATTACAGAGAGAACTTTTAAAAAATCAATCAAATATTTAGTTTTCTCAGACCTCTCCGTAATGATTACATTATCTTACCCACACTTAATTTCTGAAAGGAAAAATATGCCAGATAAGATAATCACACACAATACTAAATAACTAAAATTCCTTAATTAAAATGAAACCCTAGAATAATCAATAACTGCTTTTTTGCATTTACGAAACTATCTAATTTTCTTTTTCACTACTCTAAGACATTTGGTCCGTATTTAGTTCTCTTTTTAGTAGAGGCCCCGCTATTATCATTTACTCTCCTTAGTCATGAGTAAGTATATATAAAACAAGATAGAAAAGTTCGGTTAAGACCGAAGCTTAAACACCCTCCGCCTTATATAACCCTCTAAAAAATAAGTTCCTATTGCGTTGAATCGTTGCGTATATATTATTATTATTATTATTATTATTATTCAGGTCATTTTTAAACAACAAATAGTGTTTTTTTTTAATTGTAGGCGTTTGCGTTATTCAATCACGCCCATTTTTGGCAAAATGTTGGACAACCGTACCACTTATATATATACCAAATTTCAACTTGATACGCATAGTATTGTGCGATATATAATTTTTTAAAGATACGGTTTTCCCGAGGTATGTTGAGATTTTTGTTTATTTTGGGCGTGTCTCTTAACCGATTGTGCCCAGATTCAATACGGAACAGCGAAATTGAACTAAGAATACGTACGCAAAGTGTCAATTTGATATCTCAAAAATGACGACCGTGAGAATGCCAACAACAGACGGTCACACGGACACACGGACGGACATGTCTCAAACGATTTCTGTTTTCATGCTGATTAAGAATATATATGGTCTGTGGGGTCTCCGAGGCTTCCTTCGATGTGTTGTAAACGGTTGATCAAAATCAATGTACCGTCTTTCCTAAGGTGGAGGGTATAAAAATTTGCTAATAGGCAAAGAATCATGTGCATACAACAACCGCTGCTGCTACTACTACGGTTTCTGCAGCTAACTCTGTTATTTGTCTGCTGTGTTGTTGACGTTGCTTAAAAACATACATAGTCGTCATCTCAACCATCCATTCATTGTTTTAGCTAAAGTATTGTTGGGTTGGCATACAATTTGTGCATTCAGTTAACATCTAGTCGCGATCGCGAGGTATCACGTCTTACGCATTAGATTAAAAGGCTAACGCTTCAGCTGGATAAAAATACAGGATCAGAATTTTATATTGGATTCTTTTTCTTACAATTGTTCAGTATAAATGTTAGTAAATCAACACAGAATTTTTAATTTTTATCTCACATCTTATTTATGTGGAACTATAAAGAAATTTGACGAGTGTAAAAAAATCTGAATATATTGGACAAATGGCTTCGTAGTGGTGTTTGAAAAAGTAGAATAAATATTTGTGAAGGATATTAAAACTAGTGAAAACAAATCCTAGTTTGAATAATAATATATTTTTGAGAAGTTGAAGCAATATTAAAATAACTTAAATCAAAAAAAAAATATCTAATACTCGATTACATTACTTATTATAATAGATAAATATAATGAAAAGCAAAATATTAAATAATAAATATTAAATATAATATAAATGGTGGTTGCAAAGGGAAGGACAAATTTTTTAAACTTATGCAGAGGATATAAATAAAATTCAATATTTGCAGAGTGAATATATTAGTTTTAGTCCAGGGCTAATCTCTTATGCGGAGGGCCTGCATTTAAAAGAAGTTTTCTCTGGTCGTTGGCTCGAGTTGACACTATCTGTTTATAAATTATTTAATTGTTATACCCTGCATTACTTGTGGTATTAGGTTTAAGGGGGTTTTTTCTTCTAAGAACGCCTGTCATTGTTTACACAGATTTTTTTAAATTTAGTTTTTTGCCCTTTTTTACCGATCAGATTCCAAATTTGTCAGCAATTTTGTTTTGAATCTCTTGGCTTCACTGCACACATATATAATAAAAAGTAATTAGAGACCAGCAATGGAAAAATATCAACAATTTTTTTTTTATTAATCAGTAAAAGTTAAATTTGACTAAAGCCAAATTTCAGACACCCTCCAGATGTATAGGCAAAGTGTGGGCATGGCAGGATAATTTAAAACTTGTCCTACGCTTTATATCTACAAATCGTGTAATGAAAAATATCTTTTCATCTAATATTGAAATGAACTCTCTTTCCCTTCTTGTTAATATTTGTTAAATAATAACCTTTGGAAATTTGACCTCCGTGCATCTGTCCGTATGTTATCTATCCGCGTATATTTGTGTGTAGTTTAAAAAAGAAACATACTTATAAAAATCTAGCAACAAGCCTCAGTGCTATGTGTAGTTGATATAGGAATTAAGAAATCTTCAGCAGCTTTATGATCCATAAAATAAACTGTTTCATGTGTCAAGGACTGCGCAAAATAGTCTGCTTCAAAATGGCCTAATTACTACTTATAAAAGTAATTGGCTTCTAGGCACAAAGAGTAATGCTATACATATATTAAATATATTCATATGTAAAGTTCGCATTAATTGAAATCTATAGACAGCATGTGATAGAAGTGAAGTCTCCGTTTTGTCTGTGCTAATTTTCCTAATCATTAGTGTGGAAGAGTAGTGCAATTTTTACAGCAATATATATGTATATATGTGCATATGTAAACCCATTACACTGATCAACAAAACTTAACTAAACATTACAATTAGAATATAATTCAGTTTTTGTTCTCTTTTAATGACTAAAATTGAATACTGTACAGAAGAGTTTGCGTTGAAGAGTAACAAAGTAAGTTGGGAGCGTGTCTTTATTAATCCTCCTTTTGAAAAGAGGTCTTTCTGCAAAAAAATAATTAATATTAGTTTTTGGTAAAGAAGAAAGGCAGGTGTTGTACCATTTTGTAGTCTTGACCCAATGGGCAACCTCTTGATATACTTTGCCGAGGCTAATATGGTACATTTCGGGTCAGCCTGTATATACTCGTATATAATCATGAAATTCTGCGAATTTATAATCAAAACCTAAAAAAAATTATTTTATAATACCAGGGAAAAAATTTGCTGCGCTTGATCGATTTTTATGCGCCTATAAGAACGTATCTAAAATAATATATCACGTTTTCGTCAGCTTTTTGGTCGTATGTGTGATAAAAAGAATCGACATATATGTATGTGTGTATATTGTCATTTATGTATGTGTTTGCGGTACAGATGTGATATAAAGCATATGTAAACAAATTGCTTAAAATACGTGCAATAAAATAAATTCTCGTTCACTTGCTCACCCAGACATTTAGTAGATACTTCGATTTTTGTTGTTGTTGCTGTTGTTGCTGTTGTTGCTGTTGTTGTTTGATTTTGCACCTTGAATAACAACTAAATACCCCATCCACCTACTGATTAACTATATTTTTTATTTATATTTAAGCATTTTTAACATATATAATCATTTCACATTCATGCAAATTATGTTGTTATTGTTACGCGTTTATTAAACAAAAATATATAAATAAAAATAAGTGCAACGCCTTTGCGAGAAATTATTGGACACATTTTTGGTTTGTTATTGTTGCATTTAAATAAAAAATTTCATTGTTTTATGACTAATTAATTGTACAGTTGAAAATCGCGCGAAAATGTCATTCCCTTTTGTTATATGATAATTTTAGAAATTCCTATTAACATGATGAAAAGGTGATGCAAACATTGTCGATACGATGAGTTCATAACGTATTCAACACATTGTTTGTTTAGAGATATGTACGTATGCATGCGTGAACCAGTATTCAATAACTAATCGACTTGTTTCACTTAATTTAATTGGCTATATTTATTGCATATGTGAAATGAATTATGATGCAATCAGTTAGTACAAGACCAAGAGACTTAAAGTTTAAATTTTTCATTTATGGTTAGGCAGCAAAAGGGTCTTTGTCCATATTTCATCATAACACGTTAGGGGAACACTAGATTCCACCACTAACTTCATTAACATCGGCTTAAATATTAAGTTTTTGTCTATATTTTAAAGATAAATACTTTTTCAGTGCATCATGGTATATAAAGAGGTGCTTGGTCTCAAACACTTATGGATATATATGGCTCTGATCTCGGTGGTGGTCAGTTTTGATCACACATTAAAATTTGATTATCCTGGTCCCTATTGCAGAGAAATCAATCAGTGCTGTCGAAACAGAGAAGATGGCTGCTCTTTGCCAATAGCTAGTAAGTGTGCATTAAACACTATTATAATATTATTTTGCATACAAGTAAAAAATGTTTTCCTTTATAGATTCTTTATGCTATTGTGATGAGTTTTGTGAACGGGATACCGTTAGTGATTGTTGTCCCGATTATCGTTCTTTTTGTACAAATGATCCAGATCCGATCATTAGCTGCCTACACAATGGTATATACTTTAATAAATTCAACACTACGCGGGATAACTGTAACGAGTGTCGCTGTTTGGATGGTGGTCACGTAATTTGTGATAATGAACTTTGCCTTACCGATGATAATATCATAAGGAATGTAAATTCCATTCATAATTTGGGTTGGTCGGCCCGGCGTTATGATGAATGGTGGGGCCATAAATATGCTGAAGGTCTAATAAAACGCTTGGGCACCAAAGAGCCCACGGTACGTGTTAAAAGTATGTCTCGTATGCACAGTCGATACGAACAATTGCCACCCAGTTTTAATGCGGTTGATAAATGGTCATCGTATATAACGGATGTTCTGGACCAAGGTAAAATAAATACTTTTTCATTTATTTATAGTATGATTTATATGTAAATGTTTGAATTTTTGATTATTATTTATAAAAAAACCTTAAATCGGCCGAGTCCGATTTGTCAGTTAACACATAAACTGTACAGGGCGTAATCATGTGCCTACGGTGCCCGTAGTTTATATATAGTTGTATATATTATATCCAATACGGAATCGGCATCGAGCACTGAGTTGATCTAATCATGAATGCTGGTCCACAATTTTGATTCTAAACTAGTCAAAAATGCGTGTAATCTTTTAGTAGTTAGTTGGAATGAAATTAGGTAAAAACGGTCAAATGTTGCGTCCTATTTTTTCGTATTAAAGATTTGGCCAAAAAGATTTTTTTTATTCATTGATTATTTATTCATTGCCTAAATGGAACTAGGTTGGTGCGGTTCTTCTTGGGTAATATCAACGGCATCTGTTGCCTCTGATCGTTATGCAATCCAAAGTCAAGGGCGAGAGGCTATACAATTAGCGCCACAGAATATTTTATCCTGTACACGCCGTCAACAAGGATGTAATGGTGGCCATTTGGATGCTGCTTGGCGTTATCTGCATAAACAAGGGTATCTTATGTTTTTATAAAGAAATTCATAACATATGATGTGTTTATTTATAGAGTATTGGAGGAGTCCTGTTATCCTTACGTTGGTCAAATTAACAACTGCAAGATTCGTGGTCGTTCATTAGCAAGCAACAATTGTCGACCAGCACCAGGTGTAGATCGCAATGTTCTGTATACGGTGGGACCCGCCTATGCCGTCAACAACGAAACTGATATTATGGCAGAAATATTCCATTCGGGACCAGTTCAAGCCACCATGCGTGTTTATAGAGATTTCTTTGCTTATTCAGGTGGTGTATATCGTCACACAGCTGCTAGCCGTAATAGTCCCACTGGCTTTCATTCGGTAAAGCTGGTTGGTTGGGGTGAGGAGCACGGCGGTATCAAATATTGGGTAAATATTATGGAAAAACGAGGCAATACATTTTTATATGATGTAAACCTGTAATGTAAATGTAGATTGCTGCCAATTCATGGGGTCCTTGGTGGGGTGAAAAGGGTTACTTTCGTATATTACGTGGCAGCAATGAGTGCGGCATTGAAGATTACGTTTTAGCAGCATGGCCCCATGTATACAATTACTTTCAAACACAGCCTAGATACTAAGGTATTTCCCTACATAAGAAACAAGCTTTTTAGAACCAAATAGGAGAAGTAAGAAAATTTTCCATACCTTAAAACAAAACAAAAAACCAATCCAATAATGTATAAACGAAACAAACGAAAATTTATTTTTAGTTATGTAGATTATGATAAGTAAGGTTGAATAAGTAAACATTTATATTAACTACAATTTTTACGACAGTACTTTCCCGAGTTCACTACAATCCCAGTTAGGCGCATAACTATTTAATTGTTCTCTAATTGAATTCGATTTATGTTTATGTTGAGTGATTTAATCGTTACTTTTTCATAATTTTGAATCTAATTATTAAAATAACAAAATCTGCCATTTCCATCAATATCAATCTTAAAAAAAGAGAACCGAAATACTGCCTTTTCTTTCAATAGTTGACTTTCCACACTCACTCAGACTCACCCGCAAACTGCCAAAAACAAAATTCATTTCGTAAGAAAATTAATTAATTAACGTTAAAATATTTTCGTTTTTCATATATGTACTACATTATTTAAATATATGTAAAATGTTTTATTTTATGTTTATAATAATTTTGTAATAAAAACAATTTTTGAGGATGCAAAAATGAAGTACTCGTGTTTTTATCAATTTTTTGTTAATGAAAAACTAAAAATTAAATAATTTAAATTCTTAAACTCGCTATTCACGCTTAGTTTTAGCATAAAAAAGAGCTCTCTCATCGCCAGGTCGTCGATATTGTCCAGTTTGATGCACATAGTGTGTACAAGGCATCATATGCGCGTATGCCGTATCGAAGTTTCTGCCTCCACCTTGAGCGACATGACTACATACTCGTATACCCTGTTTTTGGAGAGTTATTTTTCTATTGTATCTTTCGAAGTCTCATACTCTTTTTGTAAATTGAGGTTTGAAAGCTTTTGGTGGAAAATTTTTAGGCATATATTACACTTTATGCTCCTACACCCATGTTTATATCTGAATTTAGTGCTGGTCACATACACTTATTGCAGATCTTTGTATAAAAAATATTTTGATAGTAAAAATTCAATCACTATCACATTGTTGATGAATCACATCACACTTACATTGTTACACAATTGGAATAAAACTATACATAGATACGTCATGATTCATATTTTAATTTCTGATTTATTAATAATTCTTGAAAAAATAATATATCTTGTACGATTTGTTTAAAATTGAGTCACTTCATATATTAATGTTGCTTAATATGGGAGATTTGTTATGGTATTACGTCAAAAGTCAAATATCATAATATAACGAAGTAACGAGGAATGGTTCAAACAAGAAATAATAAATGTTATAGAAACGTTTTTTCCTTAAATATTCTAAAATGTTAAATAAAAAATCCACTAAGATCTTTAATTTGATTTTAAACATGATTCATGTTGAACAACCACGCCCCTAAGCGCAAAAATGTAAAATTTTTGAGTTTACCTTTACTGCCACTGAAACAAAAAGCTTTACCGCCACCTTGATATGAAAATGAGAGCGTAGAGATTGCTACGCTGTTGATTTTGAGTAACAAAAAGAGATGGCGAGCGTGGAGTATGGTACCTTCTTTACAGCGGGTCAAAATGGTGCAAAGATCTCGGAAGAAAGCTAAAAAGAAACGTTATTATTGAAAGTTTTTTTCTTATTTTTTCAACACAGTTATGATGTCATCTTGAATGACATACAATATTAACCGTTATCTAAACATTATTAAAAAACAAAAAAAGAAACTTAATAGCTTTTGTTCCAAAGCAAACAAGTTCTGTTAACACACATGAACTTCCGCAACGTAGGTATTGGGATAAGAAACAGCTGTTATAACTGATTTAATTACGGCGATCGTTTGTTGGCAAATAGCGGCTTGTTCGCTCATTTAACAGGTTCATTTATTTTTGTGTTTGCTTGTTTTGGGTTTTGGGTTTTGTTTTTCTACTTATATATCGTTTGTATTGTGTTAAACGTCCAACTGATTTCTGCTTATTTTTGTATTTGTTTCTGCCCTAATCAATATCAATAATAATACTTCATTCTAATAACCGCACACTCTCTTCAGTCAGTATTGTAATATATTTCAAAGTTAACAGTCATTTGAAGCGCAGTACAAATTTGTGTCGTGTGCTGTAATTGCTGGTAGCGAGAAAATTTTAATTACTTAATGAAACATACAGTCGTCAAGTGTTTTCGTTACTTTCGAGAATCGGAAAAAAATTAAATTATATATGAATATAATTTAACTGATTGTGATTGTGAATCTTTCTGTTAAAATAATAGAAATTTTCATAAGAATGGTAAAAAGTATGCGATCAACACGAGCTAGTTTCGTGCTAATCAGTTTTACAGGTGAATATATACTTTTCTTCTCTCCAGCTGCTCTCCCATTGCATCCTATGCACGATTTTCAGTTAAACATTTTTAAAAAGCCCACTAGGAGTTATTTGTTTTATTATACTCAGGGACGTATATGGGTACTTGGAGGCGCTAAGTCGGACAGTGTCCTACGGAAAGACGTAAAATTGAAAATGTATTCAAAAAAAATTAAAATATTCTTAAGCGATAAATATTTTTGTAAAATTATGCTGTTTTAAATAACTATGCTACAGAGTAAATTGCGGTGATAATGATAAATATTTTTTTATATTTTCAGTTATATTTCAACTAACTGAAGGGCAAGTTCACTACTTCATTTTAGGTCATTATCCGAAAATGTTTCCTACCCATAAAAACACTACCACAAACGATGATTTCAGATTCAATAGCAGTTCAACAATACATTATAATTGTAAGTACATCCACGAGAAGGTGAAAAGTTTTTCTTTAAATACGAAAACATTTCAGTACATTCGTACTACCTTTTGACCTTTACATATAGTTTATCGTTTAGTTCATACTTAGATTTGATCTTTGAAATGTTTGCATCATACATTTTATTCAATTCCTATTAAGTGCATAAAGAAACTTATGTATAACTTCTATACGTTCCTTCTCTACAAAATTTTGGAATAAATTAAATTTATTATTCCCCCTATGCAACTACCAGAACGAGGCTTCGAGATCCCACACATTGTGCACAAATATTTAAAACCAATAGGTGGAGTGGGTGCCCAAGTGTTGGTTTAAGTCTGACATATCCCTTGTGTTTGTTTTATATGTATATGTATGTATATGCAGTAAATATCAAATAGTGAAGTGCTTCATAAAAGTACTTAAAAAACGCATAATAAATGTAAGATCCGTGTAAACTATATAATTATTTACACAGTTATTATTATTAATACACAATCACAACTGCCAACTACTGGAGGTGCTGTAGATAACATTACTAATGTAACTATTAATTTAATTTTCTTATATATATTGTAGCAACACCACCAACAACAATCTTACAGGCACCCAATGAATTATCACAGTCAACCATGGATATTTTAACAATATGTTGGTATGTGGCAACATTTGTAGCTTTGGCAGCTTTCTTTCTATTGATGTTATGCTCAAATCATAGGCGAAGTACCACCAATTTAGATACATCCAATCCACAAGATATACAGCAGGCATTGTCTTTGACACCGGCACCGTCTTACAGTCAATTTGCTCCACCCAGTTATGAGACGGTTATTAAGGAGGGAATTTATTTTATACCCACCCATCCAGCTGAAGAATATACTGCCGGTACACTAGTTACAAATGTGATGGCCAAGAACATCAACTTTTATACTCTGAACGAGTTGAATAAACTAAAAAGCATTAATGATAGTTATTAAAATGGCTAAAATGTAAATCGTCGCGTGGTATTGTATTTAGTTGTAAGGAAAACAGAGAAAGAGACTGTGATCGCTAGATGTACCAAGAGCTCCAACCAACTGAACCAAAGCAAAGACTGATTAATTGCTTCTCTTTAGACTTAAGCTTAGTTTCATATAGAATAAACCATATGCATAGGTGCGCATCAGATAATTAATGAGATTTAAAAAAATTAATATTTTATTATATGAATGATCAATTATAATAAAAACATTTTCCCCTAGCAACGTGTACAAATATGTTTGTGCTTGCCAAGTATAACGCAGTACAATATTGATGTGTACAGGTTCGTGCTTGTTCTTATTATTGAAAGAAGTGGCCGATAAAGAGTTTTTGTGCTTTTATTATAAGCAATGTACATATTGCATGAATATTTGTTTGCTGCCTTTAAATTATTTAAACAAAATATTTAATTGTGGATTATCAGAGATACTATAATGTGATTTCGCAGACGGGACAACAAACTTAGTATAAATGGTGTGTAAAATAGAGCAGGGTACATTTGAAGTAGATTGCGGTTGCTGTGAAGAAATATTAATGACATGTAGCTGTTACATAATTTGTTTCCCATTTTCAATGCCAATATGTGTGCCTACTTCTGTTACAACGGACACGTACGTATAAGGATCGATGGGCACTTACAGTCAAAATCAAAACTCGTGCTTCTTTCAAACTTCTACAAACGTTTGACAAAATTATTATACTCCCAATGTCAATGGTGAGTATAATACAATTTTGTAGTAAAATAACACGTTCACGCAAATGTATATATTTGTTACGTACAAGTTACTGTTTAGAGAAGACAGGAACCATAGGCAAAAGTTGAAAAAGCTCTTTTGCTTTAATATTAACCCTGTAAGTGCTTTTATTTAATTTATATCTATTAAGAGTAAGCGATGAAACACATTTATATTCAAACTTTTAAGTATCATCGGGCGGTTTTCATTTATTGTAATATACACATATTATAATTATAATTAGCGGCGAGTTTTAGGCGGTACGCAATTTTAAGGTCCATTAGATCGGAGAGGGATTTGAAAAACAAATCTGGAAAAAATCTGTCTCGATATTAAAAAGTTTGCCTTTTTATAGGTCATCATTCACAAAAGTACAACTTTTTGACAAGTAGATAAGTTTTTGTTGATTTTAGGCGTGGCATTTGATTGATTTCGTCCAATTCTAATAAAGGTTAGGTGTTGTACATAGAATGCAAAACTGAGTATTCTCTTACCTTATGTGACAAGTGTAAAGGTATACAAACTTCATGGTAAAAATTCTACCATCAACTGATATTATTAGTCATTGTATTATAAATAAATGTAGCGATTAATCGACTTGAACTTTATTTATGTAATTATTTATTTAAGACCAGTCGAGAAAGTGACAAGTTTTTGTAATGATAAGTCATTATCTTAAAATCAATAGGAGCAACATTGAATGCAAGGTCGTTTATAAGACTTATATGAATACAACAACAATAAAAACATTAATAAAATAAAAAATTGAAATCCTCCGCAATAACAAACTGGAAAAACCTTTTACAGATAAGTAGAAAATTAAAATTTCTCCAGGCAACTAAATAACAGCGCTCAAGATCATTGCACCACAAGACGTACCAAAAAGAAAGAAACACAAGCCAACCGGTAAAACTTATAGAAAAATGCAAATAAATGTGTATGTAAATCAAGTGAGTAGATCCAATGAAGATGCACGAATTGCAAAAATAGAGAAAGAACATCAACAACAAGAAGAAAAACGTATTGATAATAGTGAGCAAAGTTTATACAACTTTATTTATGTTATATTTAGAGCGAAATTTTCAGCAGAAAACAACAAACGGATGGAATCTATACGACAACAAGTGCCTTAAATCCATAGCATGTACAAATCAAAACAAAAGAGAGTATTATGGCACAGACGCTCTCACTATCGATCCACAGAGATCCCCATTCTACCATATAGCAAAGCCAAGCGATTCGTTTTGGGGTGACAGTTTAGTTATACCAGACAATCCAAACAGTCAATAGCAATAATTTGCGCAACATATATATAATCAAAATAAAAACGAAATTAAAATCAATTTCGTGGAAAATCAATCTACATATACACGCTCACACATTTTTATAAGTATCTGTAGTCGTATATAAAATCATCTGAAAAATTAAATGAAATCCATATCAGCGAAAATACTTAAAAACTAAGCATCTGTTGAAAATTCTTACTAAATACGCATACCATACAACAAGTGACGAAAAAATAATTTTTCAAGCATTTCATTAGGAATTAACTGTGAAAAAATATCGATTTCAAAAAAATTTCTTTTCTTAAGGAATTGTTATTATTACGAAAACTATGTTTGTTAAAGCATTTGTGTTTTCCTGCGGTTGTATATTATTTATTACATTGTTGGCCATTCGTACAGTGGTTGGCGACATAGAAGATAATGAAGTGATGTTAGAGTTAGGTATTCCCGAATATTACAGTAAGTGACTGTGATTAAGCTATTACGTATGTACCCATATCTACTTATGCACATTACAGTTCTATATACATATGTTTTGTCATCATCTTGGTTGTCTTCTTGTTTTAAACTTCTATTTGCTTATCGCAATATTTGACCTCCTCTTAGTTTGCTATTTTATTTTATATTTGATTTACTTAGTGCACTTGCTGTTGTCCTATGCGACATTAAGACGAAATAAATATAATAGATGCAAAAACAATCAAGATTTTATTATTTTGTTTGTTTACTTGTTTGTTTTGACGATATTATACAAAAAATATAAAACTATTATGCAACAAATATAACTGTGCTTAGATTAAATGGGAAAACATTCAAGGAAAAGAATTTAATTGAAGAATACGAACCTTAACATTGAATACAAGTATAGTAGGCCTTCCGTTGATATACGAGTATATGCCTTTGCATTTATATTCATTTAGCAATGAATGAAATGAATTATTGTAGTAGGAGACAAATATGTGGAAATTTTTCATTATAGTAAGGTTATGATATCACTGATTTCACCATGCCCGTTGTGGTGGATGACCTAGTTATAAATATATGTTTTAAATTGCAATATAATACAAGTACATTTTTGTGGCTGTGGGAAATTTCAGTCGATTATGGGCGTGGAACTGAATTGATTTTGCCCAACTTAAAAAAGAACCTACGTATGCATAATGCGAATATTTATGATGAATTTTATCTCAACAATTGAACATTTAAAACCGCGAACGTAACATAAATAATGAATGTTAGGAACTATCAAATAAGTACGTTAAGCACGTTAGACATTGGTACGTGAGTATATGTTGAACTAGACTAGAGCATTTATGTGTAGAGGACCGGTACAGTTAGTTTGTAAAACTTTATTAGTTACGGAACATATATATTGTAGATATATCCATATTAAATATACTCACGCACTAACTGAGAAGGTCGACGTTAGTAGGTTGTAATTAGCAAAGTCTTATTTTGTTCACAATTGAAACGCAGTGTTACGGTTAAATTTTTTCACTAATTATTCTTAACTTAGTTGCCGAAATCAATTAAAAGTGTTATGTTAAATTTGCCACTTATGTTAAAATCAAGAACAGACATATACGTAGACGAATAGGTTTAGATCGACTCACATTTAATGCTGATCAATAATATGTATACTTTGCGGGGTCTATGACGCCTTCCGCTGGGCAAACTTAGTATACTCAATAATTTTATGTGTATGTTGGCAATGTACTTTTAGTGATGCAAGGTGTGAGGGTATATCGAGCGGATCGTCAGTGTCGTTTAGTTGGTGGTCTTTGTGTACACCGCAGTGATTGTAATGAGCCAACTACAACTAAAAATTTGTGCCCGTCCAATGCGTACCGTGATGTTGAATGCTGTTACGAATGTAAGTATAGTCTGTTACAAATAAGTGGCTTCAAATGATATTAATTTGTTAAAAACACTCCCCAGTGAAAACTGAAAACAACTAACTTTGCCATCCCATACGTCCATCCTATTATCATTGATTTTATTACATTTCCTTACCTTCCTTACATATTAAATGTTAATGATCCTCATAAAACAATTGGTCGCTCTCTCATGTTTCATTCTATATGAATTTTTCTTCTTTTTGTTCTTTCTTCCTCTTATTTAAATCCTTTGTCAAACCTAAAAAATTATACCACTACACCACGCGTTTTTAGTACCCGTGAAGCCAGCTCCTTGTGAAGAACATTTGGGCAATTGCGTATCCCACTGTCCCAAGAATTTGATGAGGCCGGGCACCGATTGTACTAATGGAAAAGTTTGTTGTGTGCTGGTAGTATAGGCTATGTGAAACCATCACGTGCAACTTGCAGTTTTTACTTTATTTCATAAGATTTAGGCTTTTTGGCGTATCACCCCACACTATACCCCACACTACGAATTTGGAAAAAGAGAATATAGTATTTGCGATTCCTAAACGATAAAAACCACTTAGCTCAGGTTCAAAGTGTTTAAGCCAAAGCTTTAACTATTTTTTGCCGTCTGTCCGCCCTTCTACTTCAATTTTTCAATTTTTAGAATACCTTTCCATATAAAGCCTTTTCAAGAAGGGGACGCTTATCTGACCCGATCTTACTGAAACGACTAAAATAATATATTATAAATAGAGATGTAGGGTTTAAATGGTCGCTTAGAACCGACTGTAATATTTCACTTGTTTAAGATTGTTACATTCCGTTCCGCTAGTTGTTATAAAGCGAATTGTGTAAAATAGTTAACGGAATTAAATAAAATAAATAATTATTTTTATTAATTTATCACAGAAAGAAACAATTTCATTTAAGTCTATATATATACGAGTATACGTTTATTGTTAATGGTAGTGGTAATGGTAGTTCTTTTTATCTTCTTGTAAATTATATACGTATGTATAATTAAAAAACATATTAAACACAAAACATTTAACGTTACTTTTGAATACATTGAAAAATAAATAAAAACTTTAAATACAAACTCGGACCCAGAAAAATTGATGAAAATTGTGACATGACATTTACGTCCAATATTTTTGTAAAGCGCATTAATGTGAAGACATATGTGGTGTTTAACTTTTTTGCAAAGCGGAATTTAAAGGTTCATACCGGTCTTATGTGGAGAGATTAAAACGTTGCTATTTATTTAAGTATTTGGTCATTGAAGAGTCCACGCAAAACAATCCAAGTCTACTTCATATCATATAGAATAACAGGGGAGTTTATTCGTACATACACTTGATTGTCATCATATAACCACCCGCTTATATACATATGTAATCGGGCAATTATGAAATGAATTTTTAATGCTCATTGTTGTGCTATTCAGGGTGAATTTATTTTTATGGGACAGATTAATATATATATTAATTAATATGTGAGTAGGCATAGTATATAAAGTTGTAGGCAACGAATGATAAAACCTATAGTGCTTGCTGGTGGACGAACCCCAAATACAGCTTTTATATGTGTTTGCAAATATAAATACACGAGATGACAGTTGGTACTAATTCCTCTGCTTCTTTACTCCTGCAATAATAAAAGAACTTAGCAAAGCCCCACAAAGTCACAGTATTGTTGTAATATTTAATGGCTTATGTGTGCCACAGCCAACACAGCCAACACAGCCAACACAGCCAACACAGCCATTTAAATTGACTTTGCCCAGCTACTACCAATGTTATCTCAGACTGTTATAGAAGAGAGAGGGGCCACAAACATTAAAACAATGGCTAAATGATAAAGTGTTATGAGCATATAAAAATTTTACATACTATTTTGAGCATTTATCTGATTTACTTGCAACTGAAACTTGGTAAAGAGTTCTTGCTTCTCATTTTAGAGTAATTAAAAGATATTTCGCAGTACGGACTTCACTTCATTTTAATACATGTATGCCCCCATATACTTTAACTTATGCGATATGCGAGTTGTTGGCGGCGTCTTAAAAAGCGGTCTAATAAACTTACTTCGTATACAGGCTCAATGAAATTAATTCAAAGTTTCTTAAATACACAATACAACATATTTCTTGAAAATTAATTAAAGTTTTCTTTAACAAAAAAAAAAAATCAAAAAAACAACAACAAACGTCACAGCCAAAAAATCACGTTTTAATTTCGCTCTCTCACACTTATATGCTTAATTATACCCTACACATAAGAAGGGGGTGTACTAAGTTGATCACTGCCTTTCATCAAATTCAATTAACATTAAAAGGAAGACACCAGGGACGTTAAAAGATACATTTATTCTGCATCTCACTCTTTTTAGCCATGTTCATGTGTTGTTGTTGGCAATATTTAGCTGAAATTTTGTGTCAATATTTTAAGATAACAGACTTCTCAACCATCAACCATGTTCAGGGTGTTTATGATTTGATCTAAGCCAAGTTTACTTTTCACTTGTTTTAATAATAAAGTTTTCTATCTAATTAAAAATCTTTCAATGAGACGTCAACATCATCATCATCATCGTCATGAGATGTGCACAGGGCTTTTGTTGTTGTAACTTTGTTTACAAATAAGTTTTTAAAATATTTTGTTTTTTATATAATTTTTAACACACCGGATGTTCTGATGTGCCATTTACTCGACTACACATTATCATCATAAAGCGCGCGAGAAGTCACAGTTCTAGAGAGGTAAGTGAGTATATGTATGAGAATATGAACCAGGCACCACAATCAGTTTATTGAAGATGTTTGTAATTCCATGCAAAAGTATACTATTGGCCTTTAATGATTCACAATGATTCATTAAATGTTTCTAGCTTATTTTGGCTTTGGTAAAATTTTAAATAGTCACCACAGATGCACCAAAACTTTCCAAGGAGTCCACGTGTACATCTATATTCCATGTTTTAAGATTAATTTGTATAAAATGCTTGAAAATTGTTTCAGTTGCAGTTGCAGTTGTGGTCGTGAAGTTTGACTGATTAGGTTCAATTTTAATACCAATCAAAGTACAGACTCTAAAGAATTTTCATTCTAATGTTCTTAGGGCTTCAACTAGTATCACTTTTAGCCAGCATAACAGTCTTGCTTTTTTATAGATTTTTTTTGGATTCTGTGATATGGTGTAAACAACAAACGTTCTTCCTGAACTCTCAAAAAGTTATCACAACCAACAACCAAAAAAAGTTTTTGAGAAAATGAGTTTATGTTTTTTTCTTTTAAGCAGTATTTGCGTAGAATGAAGAAAAAATCAGTAGTAGAAGAAGAACGAAGAACAAAATGTAACAGACAACGAGAAAAGGAAAAAAACCGCTTTCAAAAAAGTAAAGAAAAAATCTCATAAAAACTTTTTAATGAGCTTAAAAGTATCTTTACACATACGTAGTCAAGAAACAATGGTACCAAGACTCCATCTATGTATGAAAGTGGTAAACAAACCTACTTGTTTGGTGAAATGAAAGAGAACGCGTTTAACATCCTTCTCAATGATAAGGATGATATAATTTATTTATTTTTCCATTTTTTATTGCTTTTGCCAATTATAAATGGATAAATAAGTGAAGAGGTAGTTTGTATGCCTTTATATCATTTTTATATATGCAAACAACTTTCCTGTATCTGTTATAAATTTGTGAATACCTTCCGTTGCATATACTACAATATATAGTGTAAATATAATTAGCTTCTAACTTGCGAACGTTTTTTTAGATCTCTTCAACAGTCCATTCAATTTGACGGCATTCACTGTATTTCGAATATTCTCTCGAAGCGAACATACTTTCGGTGTTTTGGAGTTATTGAATCGTATGTGGTACGCAATGTAACTAAAACTCAGTGGACAATTTGCCGAATTTATGGTGCGCCATAAAAATCGTAAAAAAAAGTCGTTTATAAGTTGCGGAGTCAACAATAAGGATTAAAAACAAAGTGGTTTAGTTGGACGTAATTAGAGTCTTTTGCCCTCTATATTATGGAGGGTATTTAAAATTTGGCCTGAACCAAATATAACTTTTTACTCGTTTCTTTGATAAGGAAATGTTTTCATAACAAAAGCTAATCAGTCTTTCCAACTGTCAAATTTTTTGTGTTTTCTTGAATGATAAATTAGATGCAAATTTTGTACTTCTTCTTTTTCAGCATCCCTTGATATATGCATTTGTTCGACCGTAACGTAAACAACAAACCAATATAGTAACATCGTAACATTGCTTCAGATATTGATGCTGATCAGGAATATAAATAATTTGTGGAGTACTTGAAGCTTTTTCTTTTGGTAGTTGTATACAAAGGGAAAAAATTAATATATTTTCTAGACTATAGTGTAAAGTATAAAAAATGTCTAGAACGAATACCAAAAACGTCAACAATGAACATAATGATTAATTATACCATAAACTTTCAAACCTTTGTACTTTTTGAAAAGACAATGAAAAAATTGATATTCCCGTAAACATTGAAAATTTCATTTCAAATGGTTATGGTTTCGAACATTTGGCTTAAGCCACATATAGTTTTTAACTTGTTTTTATTGTATTTTCTTGCAATTGATTTGTGTTTATGAAAAAATTTGGATTCTTCACCTGTCTGATAAATGTTTTTAATTTATATATATATATATATATATATATATATATATATATATAAGTGTGGGTGTGTTTGTTGATGCGGTTTATGGCTGCTTTCGACAGCTGCATTTGTATACAGCACAAATAAATGCACAAATTGATTACACAAAGTGCCACAAATTGGCCTTTATAACGCTTCATTTAACCGCAAAGCAAACAAACGCACGTATACGCTGTTACGTGCATACGCACTCGCCCATGTGTAATGGAATGTCAGTCTGAAATGCTGTCCATAAACGAACCAGCGTACCACCACTACACACCGAGAGAGGGAAAATTGTTCTTATATGCGTGCATATTACTAATACATGTACCATCCGTGTATGTAAATGCCTTTGACCAATGAGGTGTGATAATAAACAATTAATTTTTGCACGTGTTTGACTGCTTGGGTGTACTTGCATTTACATATATACCATATGCGTAGATTGTTTGTTTACATTCTGGTATATGTGCATGTAGTCGGTCACTGAGTAAAAGAAACTTTCACCAACAAATAGTTGGGGTGACTTAATCTCTCCTTCAGTCGTTGTAATGCTGTTGTTTGTGCCTGATTTTTTCTGCTTTACAGTGATTTTTAGTGAGAAATAATAAAAACAAAAACAACAAATGAAGAAGTAATATGTGAGTTAAGGGAAATCTGGGACACCCTCCCTTTGTACTTAGCATGGGACTATTGAAGAATACGTTACACTTCATTTCAATGATGGAATTTTGGACTAAAGAGAGTTTTCGTAAAGCGTGAGCGTAGTTGTTATCAGATACGCCCACAATTAATAAATAAACTTTATACCAAATTTCAATTAGAAACAGAAAAATTTCAAATTTCAGTTCAATATCAATTCAATTGTTTCGATCTGGTTGATGAAGAATTAATAGAATATGTTACGTTCTGTATGTTTTCAGTGGAAAGATGACCATCGCATACCCGTTTTAATGTGGGGATAATGACAACAATATACATATATACATACGGATATACAGTTCTTACTATGACTTCTCTACAATGGTTTACTAGTTTACGAGTTTACCATACGAAGGCAGCTCTAAGAGTTGTGCAAAATACTTTTAAGTAAATATGATCCAATGACGATTTCTATAAAATGAAATAATATTTTAGTTGGCCATAGAGGGATAGGACGGCGCAGTTTATAACTTCTTTACGTTTTTTCTCTATTCTTGTATCCTTCTTTAAAAACCTACCCTCGTATAACCCCTTGTAAGCACATACCTATATGTAAACACATAAGTAGCACTTTGGCTGTTGGTTTTTGGTCGCGTAGCATACTCCCTTTAATACCGTTTTGTGTGAAGTGCAGCCTATAGATAAAACACACAAACATAGTGTTCATATTTGTATGTTGTATGTTGTATGATGTGTATAATCAGTAAACACAGCTGTACACACACGTGCACGCACAAACACTACTCGAATTGGCTTTCAGGTGTCAATGATTTTAATGACTGACCTCTAGCGTTATTTTAAATACCTGTCACATGTTTCACCATGATGATCTCTCTCATAATAACCAATGTGTCCCGCCAAACAAACACCGAAGCCTAAAAACTCATAATGATCGGGTTTCGAAAAAAAATTATATACAATAGCAGTACAGTGTATGTTTATGCAGCAAAGATAAGTTTATACGTTTTTAAGCAGAATAAATTTATGATTTAGTTTTCGGACTGTTTCTGGCATTTCGCCTCTAAAGCACACTTTTTTAATATACGACTTGAATCAATGGCAAATGTTAACTTACAATATGGTCTTGTAGCACTTCTGCAGGTATATGGTTTATGGTATATGTGGACAAGTGAATTGGGTGCATTTTCTGTTTTATCTTGACGATTAATTATACAAATTATACCAGACCTAGGTTGATTAGAAAGAACACTCTATCTGGAGGTACATACGAAAACGGTTATATCGATTGAGACTTTAGTTGTTATCCTATCGGGATAATTATACCTCCGTGATGCAGGGTGTATACATATATTAAGTATTGTACAATAAATTTCCTTTCTAAATTATATGAAAAATTTTATGAGGTCGCCCCTTTATGATATATGTATCATACAAAACTGTTTCCTTAAAGTGAAATACATACACACACAACTGCATTTCCGTTTCTTTTCACATTATGTTTTCATTGCGCTTCTGGCAATCACAAGAACTCAAATAGCTGGCATATTATGTATGAGCACGGCCAGAAAGAATAATTTGCATCTTACAAGTTCATATTAAATAGGCACATCCGCCCTTATCCACGTAATGTAAGTGGACAATAGGTATGTTGATAGGTAGAGTGCAGGCATGGAGGGAGCTTGTTCTTCCTAGCTATCTACCTCATATATATCATTCAACGTATTCTGTTAAAGTTCCATCAACTCATTTGTGTATTTTTTATAAACTTGTGTGTATTATTAGCCCTGGGTGCTGTGTTCTGAATACCTGCGGGAATTTTTGGCTACGACATTTCTAACTAACCAACTTGTGTGCATTTAAAGTTCAGTTCATTTCATCGCTCTGTATTTGTTTGTGTCGTGCATGCATACGTAAACACACACTTCAATACACATGTATCACCGCATATATGGTTTACTTCTGTATTTTCCGTTTCCTTACCACGACCGTCTCCTGTTGGATATATATATTTATACCTTAAAACCACCACAGGTATACACCCCACCAAACCACTTTATCTGTTCTCTTTTCCTTATATGCGTCTTCGCCACTATCATTATTATTGTCATCTTTATCATCACCAGCATCTTTATCTTCGTCATCAACAGCACTACACTGCACTGTAGGTCCCAATGCTGCAGGCGATGTTTTCCAATTTGTGGTTGCTTCAGGCCTTATGACGCTCTCCTCTTCGGAGCAAGGATGGTACATATTCGTATATAAATAATATGTTGATTGTAACTGGTTGTTGGTATTTCTGCTGTACCTATATATTGGGTTCGATGCTTTTATAAATTTGTGTGCAAGAAACTTATAAAGGAAAGCAGCGTACCTTAGTTCATAATGTTGTCTAAGGATAACCGGGAATATCTCAAATAGGTTTTGCTCTACATACAACGCACACAATGTAATTGGTTGTACGTAATATTTGGGGTATACTAAGTTTGTTAGCCCGTTTTCCAGACCCAGAAGGAGACTTCAGAGATTTACCTTCATTTCTTACTTGGTGAAGAATTGTTTGTTCAAGTTTATATATAATAAATGGGAGCGATGCCATTTAAATACATAACATATTTATTAGTTGAATTGGGTTTTCAAATGCCTCTTTTTGCCACTCTTACGTATAACAGCCATTTAGTAATAAGGCGGTATACGAAAGCGGTTTTTTTTCTATTTACAATGCCGCACGCCTTTAGTACATTTTACCGAAGGAAAACATATGCTTGGGTAAAATTTTAAATTTAATATCAATCTGTGAACTTCCCACCGTCCGTGGTGGGTACAATAGTCGTAAACCTTCTACGTTCAGTTTCTTGCTAGAAATATTCTGCACTGCTTTTCTCATTTTCCAACATTAATCATCACTTTTCATGTATAACCTAAAGTCATCTTAGAAAATGGTTTTGTTGTATGATATCTTCTATATAAATATTCCATACTGTAACCTACCTTGTTGTACGTCTGTTGCTGGTGTTGTTGCTCTCTGTCATTGTCTGCTTTTTAGTGCAGAGTTTGCGGATATTTCTCCTTCTGAAATAATTTTAATATTTTATCCTTAAAATAACCGCCAGCCTTAGATTTTTGATTGATTCCTGTAGTAAAAACTGTTCTCTATTCATCTTTATTTTCCCCTTAAACCATCATTTGTGTCGTTGTTGGAGACATAGAAAGAGTGACAGAGAGAGAACGTATTTTACTGTAGGGCTTGTAATGATTATGATTAGAAATACGTTCCGTTGGCCGGTTGAGTCCAACAAAAAAGTGTAAAAGAGAGAAAGGGAGATAAACTAAGTTGAAGTCAATGTAAATGTTAGTGTATATGATTCTTTTTCAAAATGCAAATGTAATTTGCATTAAGATAAAAAGAAAACACTTCTTGTTATATCGATCGATTTTACCTCACAAAGTATATACTGGCTATTCTGGCTCAGCATTAAATTAAGCTATGTACTGGTCGCGAAAATTGATATTAGGATTTTAAAGGTGACCGAACCTCCTTAAGATTGTGTTGTATTGTTAGTCAAAGTTCTTATTCACCTGTGCTGTGTTTTGGTACTATGTTCAATATAAAAATTACACCGAATTAAGGTCTCTTGTTCCCTGTAGAATAAAAAGATACTTTGATCAGACTCATAATCATTTCTTCACTTTTTTGTTTAAGTTGGCCATTTAAGCTTTATTTCATTCATCTCTGTATATACACAGTAATCTGTATGCAAATTAACATTTTTAAATGACATTTTTCTCTAATGAATCTACATCATCACGTATATCAGCCATTATAATCTCTTTGACAATACCTACATACACTCGGGCATACATACATTCACACTTATATCATGTACATACGTATATGCAAAATGCCGGTATTTTGTTTTGTTATGTATGTATACGAGTATGAACAGCATGTACTTTTCCCTTTAAACCTGCACGTTACTTAACGTTTAACCAAAGTATAATGATATTATGCATCAAAGCTTTAGCTAAACAAAAAAAGGTGTTAATTAAATATATTTACTTTGTGTCATCTATATACGATACTAGTGCATGTGAAAAAGGAAATTTTTGCATAAAAAAATAAAACTTAATATTAAACGTGGTGTGGATGTGGTGTTCTCTTGCCAATCAATGTTCGGCATTAATAACCAAGAAGAGTGTTTTGCTATTAGTTCTGCGAAGCTTCTTTTTATACCCTACCCATAAGCTGTGAGCCGTGCCAAGTTTTTATTCAGTTTGCAAAGTCAAAGCGAAGCGTCACAAAGTGTATATTTTCATATATTTGATCATCAGCACATAATCTGAATCAAATGAATCCATTTCATGGGGAGGGTTCTAAAGTTAGACCGATCACTGTCCCAAATTTGCATTCTAGTTTAGCTCTATCGTACAGACATAGTATGTAAAGGGTGTCCAGAATTCGGAATAAGAAGTCAAATTTAGCTTCTCTCTTATTACTATTTAAGATATTTAAAAGACAGATCTATACACGTTTATGCATAATTATGTTATGTATATATGTACATGTTTACTTTATATAGGCGTGTACGTATTTATGTGTTTGAAAAGTTACGGGAACTTTTATTGTTGTGCTATTTCCCGAATTTATTTCCTTTACACACTCATGTGTGCTGTAATACAGGTATGTATGTATTAACAACAATGTTGAAAAAACGATATGGTTGATATTGTTGATACTGCAGTATGTAGGCGCAGCTGCAATGTACTTATTTTGTGTGTGTGTGTGTGCAGATAGCTGGCAGCTAAAAAGAATTGAAGCACATCCTTAACCACCCATCCGTCCATACATCTATCCTTTCTTTCACCCAATTTGAATGAATCCAATATACTTATACTTTTGAAAAGTTATCTTACACCTCCTCATATTATATGTGTATGTGTGTATGTAAAGTTGTCAGCTTAACTCTGCGTATTATACAGTTTTATGTTTCTGACCTCCGTAGAATAGTGAATTGCATTGTTTGTGTGTGTGTGTGTGTGTGTGTGTGTGTGCGTTACGCAACATCAACATTCATGTCAAATGTAGGTGTGCGCATAACTGAGTAAGAAACATTTTACTCAGGTTGTCTTCACTTATATCTTTTTAAATAAACACCCATACACATATTCGTGCATATGGGGACCACATGAATATGTTTATATGCACACAATAATGATGTTGATGATGAGAATAGCTTCACATATGCGAGCATATATTTCCTAGCTTGCTTTATACATACATTGGTGTATATACATATGTGTATATGTATTGTTCTTTTGTATGGATACGATAAGTTGGCGGTTGGCGGTTGGCGGTTGGCGGTTGGCGGTTGTGTAATGTAACTAATTTGGTTGCATTTTAGCCCAAGGAATCAGTTTTATACCCTCTACATACATAAGTATTCTAAGTTTGTCCTCGCCCGATGTAACATGCAGAACGAAGCGTCTGAAGAAGCTTACATCCACTCTGAAATATGGATAGGGTCCTTCATATTTACCTCCTTTTGCGTCATTTTGTTCTTCTCCCTTATGCGATTCTTTCTATCATAAATACTTATACATTTTTCGTTCGTAGGTGTTCTTTATCTCACATAGTGTGCTATAAGCGAATATATATCTTGAATTGCGCCTAATTATCAAGGTACGTATGTATCAACTAACTATCACTATAATGAGATTTTTATGCTACCACAACTATAAACACGTATTTTTATAAAACATTTGCTTTCTTTCGTCCGTTGCCTTGTATGCAGAGGACTATCCATTCCGTGCATTAGCGTGGTTTAGTTATGACCGGGATGCCGCCTGATATGCGAAAAAGTGATCGAAAACGATGGTTTGTTGCAATAAATCTCGAGGCGCTGTAGTACTTCATACATAATGTCAAGGTCAAATTTTATAACAAAAAAATTTTTTTATTTTGTATGTGTTTTATTTGAATTTGTTTACGTTTTTTCACAAATGGATGACCCTGTATGCACATACATATAAATATATGTATTGTGTATAAGGGTTAGTTGTATAAATGTAAAAAGTAAGAGGGTTATTTTCTTTCCCTCTTTCTCAATCATTTGATTTTCAATTCTTTGTCCTTTTTTCATTTCCTTTCCGCTGTTGTTAACGCCTGAAGCTACCAAAGTGAAGAGTCTTCAAGTGTAAATCATAAAAAAGGTAAATGTTTAATAGCTACTCTTTATTCACGACTCACATGTGCAGTTGTGGTAACTTATGCATTTGTATAGTGTGCATACAGTGCTTTTTGTATTTATGTGGAATAAAAATCTTTTTCTTAATTAATATTGCTTGTCAAATGAACAAGTAAACTTGTCCGGCAGTGCATTTACCAGACGTGGCTATAATGACTTATAACAACTGCAGTGAAATCTATTTTGTTCCACAAACTTGTCAAAGGTCACCTACTCCGGATATATTTAAACTATTTTTCACACATTCACATACTTTTAATACTTTTTTTTATAAAAAATATTGCGCTGTACTGCAATGAGTATAAAATTTGTTGCATTTTTATTTATTTCAACTCTGAAATAAAGAGAGCAATATAATAACAAAAACAATAATAATAACGCTTTGGTTTTATACTGCAAGCAAACTCATAAATGTCATAATAAATATGCCATAATGCCGTACTGATGGATCCCCTCCAAAGATACACTTCCCTCATAAACAATAGTTCATACATTTTTATGAGACATTTAAATATAAATACAAAAAGAAACAAGATAGAGAAGTTCGGTTAAGACCGAAGCTTAAATACCCTCCACCTCTTATAATCATCTTAACAATAAGTTCCTATTGCCATATTTATGTACATATATGACTATTTCATGTACTAAAGCAAATTGGGTTTTTTTTAATTGTAGGCCTTTGCGTTATTCAATCTCGCCCATTTTTGGCAAAATGTTGGAAAACCGTACCACTTATATATATACCATAAAAATTTCAACTTGATAGGCATAGTATTGTGCGATATATAATTTTTTAAAGATACGGTTTTTTCGAGGTATGTTGAGATTTTTGTTTATTTTGGGCGTGTCTCTTAACCGATTGTGCCCAATTTCAATACGGAACAGCGAAATTGAACAAAGTTTCAATTTGATATCTCTAAAATTGCGACCGTGAGAGTGCCAACAACAGACGGTCACACGGACACACGGACGGACATGTCTCAAACGATTTCTATTGTCATGCTGATTAAGAATATATATGGTCTGTGGGGTCTCCGAGGCTTCCTTCGATGTGTTGTAAACGGATGATCAAAATGAATATACCCTCTTCCCTAAGGTGGAGGGTATAAAAATACACATAAACAGTCATGCGGAATAAATGACAATATCAAGTTGATATGTTGCTGTCTCTGAATGTGTTCCCTTTTTTTTCCTTTTTAACATATACATTCACCTATGCTGTCTACCAATGTAGTGGTATTTTATTTTGTTGTTGTTTTTTTGTTGTTTGGCTTTGTGTTAATGTTTCATGCATAAATGCAACGATGACGATTTTTATGAATTTTATAAATTTAATAGGAATAAAAAGGATACCTCAGAGATATGATGTCACGGTATTAATGTGAAATTTTTATTATATAACATTTACAATAGAAAAACATATTATACGAGTATATTTGCGCCCTCATAGATACTGATGATAGGCAAGCATTGAGAACTAATTATGATACTTTGACATATCTATGAAAATTTAATTCGGCTATAAAGATTTTCTCACAGGATAAACTGCTGCTCTAATTAATTAAATAATTTGATTTGAAAATAGCGATCGTGTACCCGTCACATTTATCGAGCTTTTGTGTAAATTCTTAATTTTTTTTTGACTTTACACTAGTAACAGAAGTGAATAAGTGACTTTATTTCATTTAAATTATTCTTTATGCCAAACGTACTTGTAAGCGCAGTTTATGATACTTTGTATTACACCTGCAAACATTGTAATGACAGGGTGCTGAATATGGCAAAAAGCAATATTCATCAAACAAATAATGGCCTTAAAAAATCAGTGGAATGTAGAAAAATAAATTATATAAAATACTTAAAAAAGCATCAACTCGCATATGAATAAAATCATATTTTGTTTCATTCAAAATACAAGTATAACGCATTTATACAAAAAACGGGTGCTTGAGGCTAAACTACTATTAATTTTATATTTTTGTACTGATATGCACACACATTAAACCAACAAATCAAACATATGTGGATACGTGTACATGGTTAAGGATGATAGGACATATAACGCTCAATGATATGAAATGCATCAACTAAAGGCTGGGATGTCCGTAATTAAAAATGACTTTGTTATTTTTAATTTGCTTTTTGCTGTTGTTGTCGCTTATATATAGTGCTTGCATATTGTCACTTACACACAATTAATCATTAATATTAATGATTAAAATGGTCATTTTTTCCCCAAACAATGTTTTACCATAGTTTGTGTTCATAATAAGGAGGAAATAAAAAAATAACGTATAAAACGAAAATCGCTAAATGGCTTTAAAAACACTTACCAAGCAATACAAACAATTGGTTATTGGTTGGTGTTATTATAATTTTTTTAAACTTTTAACACATATGGGGACTGTGACAAACCTCAAAACGAATTGATCAACATCAAATTCTGGATCTATCTATTCATAAGCGTCTGTGGGTCCGTTTCGATATCTTTTGAAAAACAGCTCAAACAGGTGACAAAGCAGTCTTGTCTTTTTACATAAAACGTATTCACATACGTCAATAGTGTTTGTAAAGAAGCGCTGTGGAAGTTTACGCATAAATGTGGAGTGTACTCAAGATTTGGTCCAAACCATATAAACTTCTGTTACTTGTTTTTATAGGAAATGATTGCTTTTGCAGCTGTTGTTTTTGTTGCATTATTAATTCATGCTTTTATTAATTAATTACATCATTATAATATTTTTAGTTAATTACGGTTATTTATTGTTATTACTATTGCTCACTTGTGTAGGTATGCATTTCAAGATAAATTATTGAATTATTGTGAACAAATGCAAAGGCGTAACATATTTGACTTGGGTAAAACTGAGGTGTGGCCAGCATACGATTGCCCCTTTTTTTCTGCTGATTATTAGAGTATAGATCATAAAATTTACAAAAAATGTAGGCGTGTCCGTCATTTAACCAGATAAATGTGCCAACTTTTCATTTGATTTCTTTAACTTCTTCCTACGTGTTCCTACATGTTTTTACATATATTTAACGGTAATTTTCTTGATGTTTCTGCCATAACAATACGTTAAGGCTGATTTCAGTTTCCCCCTCCCTTATCGTTGGCATTTATTTTTTATAGATTGTACGGGTTATGTGTATGCATGAATGAGGCCCTAAGGTACTGATTGAAAATTACAAATACAAGTTAAATAAAGCTTTTTTGGTCCTTTATTTTTCTCTCCCTCGGATCATGATTGTTTTATATTTATATAAGTTTAACAGGGGCAGGATTTAAATAGCGGTTACGTTTGCCGTTTACGGTTTATATCCGTAAATCGAAGAAGTTGTATCTAACAAGTTTAAGCTCAATGGGCATTACACAGTAAATAGAATGTCTTTCTTTGTCTTTTAGCACCATTTTTAAATTGACGGACGTAAGGAAAACATATAAATGTTGGTGTGCTGCGATTTTTTTATATTATTACTACATATTTTTATTTATTCAGACACGCCCAGTTTTGGTGGGAATGGTAAGATATTATACGTAGTTTCCTTTACAAATGAACAATGAAGTTGGGTGTCATGGATTTGGAATACGCCCAAAGTTTCACTTGTTCCATCATTAAATCCTGCCTCTGATTTATAACAGAATGCATATCCTTTGCAAAGACTTTGTAATTCACCAATTTTCTTTTAATGCATGTTTTATATCACACATATATGAGAGTGTGCAATATCAGTAATTTCGTTTGAAATCGGGCCAACATGAATGAATGCAACGTGGCTGCATTCTGGCTTACCGTTGCCCACCTACAGGAAAAGCTTACCCCAAACGAACGCACCATGTGTACTTTGCGTTCTTGTACGAAACTAAAAGAGGAAAATCCCCATCAATTTGGAAATGTACGAAAAGTGAAGTATATCAGAAAGTAATAAAATAATGCCAAGAGAGGGAAAAATACCAAAACGAAACGAATGCATGCAATTGAAGTGAATACAAAAATTTCAATAATTTCACAATGTGTGTGCGTGTAGGTGTACGAGTATTTGTAATTTATATTTCTTAATATTTATTCAAGGTAAAAAGTTATCCAGAAATTGAAATAATAATCACAGATCGACAGTAAGTATTGAGCTTGTATTTGTAATTTTTTAATTGAAAACGTAAAATAAAGCTCAATACAGAAAAGTAAACTTTATTTATACTATACATACTCGTACATATATTGCCATCCATACGTACGTACGAACATGCACACAATTTATTCTTTTTAAATATATACGACAACCTCTGGCATACTTTTAGTTAAATGAAAACAGACTTTTGAATGTAAATAATTTCTGTACGTTTTTGCTCTTTGTGCATATTAATTTAATGTGATGGGATAGAGTCGAAAAAAACAAATGTTGAATATTTTAAAATGCAACCACTTTACCCAAACATCCCGCATTGGTACTCAATTTTCTATGTTCCAAATTAAGAACTTCATAGTAAAATAAGTAAAAAAGTACATTTGGTTTGAGCCAAATCTTAAGTATGCTCCACGCTCCAAGCCGCACGCTGATGTTTAACATTGTAGGTACGTCCTTCCTAAAAAATAGCACACCACTATCGCTACTCTTTCGTGTAGAACTATTAAAATAGCACTTCATAGACCTATTATCTAAAACTTCTTTGACGCAATTTTTGGAATCCTTTTTTAATCAATACATATAAAACAAACAAGTTAACTTTGACTATATACTACACGTAGCATCTGCTATGCCCTAAGGATGTAGAATAACAATTATTTGCTCTAAGCAAAATTGGCGTTTACTTCAAACCAGCGCTACAATGAAATTCTTATCAAACTTTATACATTTACTTAATACTATGTTAGTATATGTGTACTTTAGAAAGTAAAATATACCAATAACAAAAATTACAAGTATATTACAAGCCAATTTGTAGCACATGCCCCAAGGAATTACATAACAGAACCGAAAGCAAACAGATACGTTTATGTGCAGTATGTGTATGCATGCATGTACCCTTTATAAAAATGAGCATGAATGTGTGGAATATATTTTTAAACACGTACATACACAACCGCATACATAATGGCGGCGGTGATGATGGTGATGGTGAAAATAAAATGCGTTTACTTTTGGCCATTACAAAAACAATATATATGTAGGTATATAAGTATGAAGAGAACTTGCATTATTGCCTGCGCTATACGCTGTCCGACTGCCATCACTTTATAAACTGTAAAATTAAACGTCGCATTTTTAGCATCATTCTGCCAATGTCATCATTGTTAAGATATTAAAATCTCATATGGCTTACGGGTTTTGAGCGCGCATATATATATAATGACAACAAACACATCGTCGTACCATATACTGTAGGGTTTGAGCGTATTATGTACTGCGTCCTACAAAACGTAGAACACGCATATATAAGTAAAAATTAATGGCTAAAACAATACATTTATAGTTGATAGCTGCCAGCACTTAAATATGAGTTTTTCATTAAGAATTTGTGAATGCATCATCAAAAACCCAGCCGGTTATTATACGAGTATGTATACGTATAACCGTCCATATGTTCATTTATACTTATCCCTTGTCAATTGGATTTGAAAAAAAATTTTTTTCCATAACACAATTAGAATACATTCACATATATAAATCAATCAATGTCAATGCCAGTCGACAATTTTCTGCAAACTAACAAATCAGTTCTTGTATTTCCTACTATTGTACGTACACGATGAAGGCTACACATCTTCAATAGCTGAATTGTTTCTTACTTCATAAATAAAATAAGCAGTTCTTTTAAAGTTGTAGAATATTAAGCGCCCTACACTGCTGAAACACCAATTTACGATCTAAAACGATTTATTGCCCCCACAGGATGGCTGACGAATTAGGTGTGACTTTACGTTTTTTAAAGAGAAGTGGCCCTTAAACCCAAGTCAGCCTAGAAGACAACGTCCTGGAAAAAGATTATGCATATGCGTACTAAAGTCGTATTAAAGTTGAAAAAAAAAAGAAAATAGAAAATAAAAAGAATAAAAGAGGTTCATTCATTCTTTTGCGTCTCTTTCTAATAACCTCCTTCACATTTTAAAGCAGGTTTAAAA
This sequence comes from Ornithomya chloropus, assembly GCA_963971445.1. Classification (NCBI taxonomy): domain Eukaryota; kingdom Metazoa; phylum Arthropoda; class Insecta; order Diptera; family Hippoboscidae; genus Ornithomya; species Ornithomya chloropus. The sequence continues at coordinate 24,016,632 of OZ020530.1, read as the reverse complement.
ACGACCATTGCAATATAATTTTCACACCATAGAATGCACCCAAAAATGTTGGTTGTTGGTCTCCAACACAAAAGAATACAATAGCATAAAAATGTATAGCGAAGAATATTGTAAAGGAAAACGACTACAACGACCACTATATGTGTACGCCGCTTTGTAGTATAAACTATAAAATATAATTACATAAATATGTGTGTGGGTCTATGTAGGGCACTTAGTCTGGCCAAATTGTTGGACACCACCCGCATTTACCATATGTGTGAGCCCAAGCACTTATGCATATGCAATACAAAAGCACGAAAGCAATAAATCAAAATAAATCAGTTTGGAAATGAGTCCAATATCCAAGCACGAAGAGAACAGCCATATAAATAAATAATGTGCGGTAAATTACAAGTGTTACAAGAGCAACAAATACTTTATATCAGCAAAGCAGCAAAAAGCAAAAGGCCAGAACAATAAAGCACAACACATCGTTTATGTTGTTGGTGTTGTTGGTGTTGTTGGTTGGCAGAGTTTATTGGCTACCAACACATTTTACTTGGTCGCGTGTTTAAAGTGAAAAGTGTATCATCAGCATATAGGAGAATAAGTACGAGTGCGAGCATTATTCTTATAACCATTCTCGAACGCTTTTGGTCAAACATTAAAGCACAAGAAAAAGGAACTTAAACCAGTACTTGCTCTTGGCCTAAAAGACTGTAAAGGCAGAAACGGTTGGCTGGTAAACAGCACTCCGACACACCGACACACATAGGCTTGTAGGGTAAATGTTAAGCTAAATAGCAGCAATCGAAGAACGTGTAGTGTTGTTTTATTATATAATGGTTGTTGTTGATGGTGTTGGTTTTACGTACTTTTTTCATTTTTTCTCGTTTTAGTTTCTGTTTTTTTAGTTTTGTTTTTGTTTTTTGTCAGAATATTAAAATACTTACTTATCGCATACTAAAACTTGCAATTGGCTGAGGGCAGTCAGATATATTAATGCGCTATGATTATTATTACAGTTGAGCTAAATGTTTACGCTTGTAGTGGTTAGGGAGTTTTTATTGTTGTTTTAGGTGTTTCTCCATTCTTGTAAGAAAGTTGTATAGCCCAACCATTAAGCCGTGTGACGTGTGCTTATTTGCATATAAAATGCTTATACATGCGCCCTCTAACCTACACTATGCAGGCATTAAATTCTAACCCAGGGGATATATTTCGATTACAACAAAACACAAAAATATGCGAAATGAAAACACTACGAAGCGAAAAAATTTATGGATGTGGCAAGTATACAGGTGCGCTACAATGTCGATAGATGTATAATATGCGGAAAAAGAAAACACAATTTACAAACAACTTCATTTGGGAAGGAATTCCTCCACTGAAGAGTTCTCATATTTTCTCATAATTAAATAGTTTTTAAACACAAATGAATTCGTGTAAATGCCACACCTACAGGCCATAGGAAAGGTACTTTCTTTCTTGGTTAATTTGAGCTTTACGCCAAGGGAACTTCCATTTTTTAAATGAATCTAACATGTAACACTGTTTGTAATAAGAGTCAATGGTCATAACTCTATATGTAAAATTTTGACTGTTTCATAACATTCCTACATATTATATAAAGTCATGTTGCAAGTCATTGTAATTAAACTTTAAACCATTTTACAAACACAAAACTATACAGGTTTGAAATTACCATGGTAATGATTTGGAAAAAGTTTTACTTTGTGTAATCAACAGCGGCTACTTACCTCTGAGTGTTCTTATTACTATTATTATGATTACAGAGAAAGTTCGTTAACGTCACATTATGTACGACACCCATTATGGGTTGTGTCTAAAGTATTCATTACGCTAGTCGAACGTCGTCCGATAATAGTATTTTTCAAAATTTCGATTATTACCCGAAGATAGTTTTAAATGCAAGGGGTTTCGTGGATCTTCTTACATATGAACGTCATTTAATTTTTATGTATATAGTTTAAGCATTAAACAATACTCTAATCTTTCATAATAAAGAAATAAACTATATTTTAATTATTCGATAATTTCTTTTTCTATTACTTTGTAAAATATTTTAATTTTTGCGACATTTTAACCGGCGCGGCCCATTAACAAGAACTGAAAAGACACAACAAGTTGACAGCAACAGCGAAACTGGTATGAGAAGAGTAATAACAGATCATTCAAACCAATCTGTCGAACAAAACGGAAATGATGAATTTATAAATTAGATATTATATAACTGGGTGCTTGCAGCTCATCAGAAAATATAAAATATATTAACGAGCAGTCGCTTTTCCTGCTATGAATAAGTGACATCTGTTAGACAATTAATTTATGTTTCGTTGTAAACACTTCCTTAACGCACATTTGTTTTATTTTGGTATTATAGAGATTCGGTTGCATGATCTTCTCTTCCACCTGTTTAGTTCACTGAATTCGTTTTCTTTTCAGTTCTTGTTAATAGAATCATTATGAAATAATTAAGAGAAATATAAAATAATTAACTTATATAAAAATTAAACTAATAAAAAGTGTTTAACACTATTTTATATTTAGTATTTTTATTAACTGATACTTCAAAGAAGAGAGCAAAGGAAGTGCCCAATATTGTGTTCACGGAAATGTTTGTGAAAAAACGTGTTGGTGTTGGTTCAAGCGTCTATAATAATTACATTTCCTTATAAAAAGAGTGTATTAATTATATAAAAGTCTATTCTTTAATGTTCAATATAGGTGTCTAAAAATGGAAAACTTTCTGTATGCTTTGAACATTTTTTCACTAGCTCGTCCAAATTCGTTTCCGTTCGTTAAAATCAAAGGCACGTACACATATCAATATCAATGTGTTTGTGTAGTAGTTTGTGTAGCACCAGAGACCTCTAAATACACTAAAGTATTTAGAGGGGGTCTCTGTTAGAAGTTAATCTGTGTTTTGAATGATCTTTCATTACTTTTCTGTCACTTTGTCGCCTTTGGCTTTCACTATTCATTGATCGGTCAATTTTAAAATGTCGCGCATTAAAGAAGAATTTTTGTTATATAAAATAACTGAAATATTTCAATATGCAAATGTGGAAACATTGTGAAATCGAATTATTTAACAATAAAGCTTTTAAATTGTGCATAAAATAATAGGGAAAAGGAAATACAATAAAAGTTGTATTGTATAGTTGTCAAGGAAATGTTCGGAAATCATCATCATTGTGCCGGTTATCACTTTGCCTACTCGTTTGTACATTCGTTGGTTCAATAACATTTCCTTATCAAAAGTAATTTATTAGCACAAATATAAAAGTGTTCAATATATTTCATTGCATATTTATTCAATTTATTGCTGTTGCTTATATTAACAGTCCATAGGAAATTGTTTTGAAAGTGCAAAATGTGCCGATACGTCCGTTTATATTAATAATATAAAAACCGCTAAATCCGTGGTATATAATGCTAAATGAACTAAAATATTATGAAAAAATTTGCACCAGAAAAAAAGTGAAAATTTTATGTACGACGTGAAAAAATGTTCACTAGTTCGTGAATGTTCGTTAAACTCGTTAAATTTATATCATTGTGAAGAGTAACTGTCGCGCTTGGTGGCGAAATGGGAATATTTACTTGATTTGCTAATGCTTTTTTCTAGAGTATTGTAAATTGCAATTTTTTATTTAATATTTTTATTCGACAATTTATTAGTAATGAAATGATCAATATTTTAGAGACATCTCAGCGAATAAACAGCCTTTAATATATTTGTGCATCACCAAACAGTTATCTTTACTCTTTTTATAAAAAAACACAATGAGCTTTTGTACGTGGACTGTTTACTCTGTAAAACTAGACGAAAACACTCTGTTTCCAAAGTGAGTTACAATAGATCTTCTCTAATGCAGGTGTGTAAGTGAAAGCATTCAATATATTCATATTTCCAAATGTTTTTCTAAATGTACACATAAACGCACGTATCTACGTGTATGAGAATAAATTCATTAAAATAGGGAGTAGAGGTACAGTGGGAGAGTGGTAATAAAAAGGGAAAAACCAAATAAATATTTATTTTATTTAGATAGCGTTCACAACATACCACACATGAACCTACATTAACGTGCACAAAGTTCATGCGGATGTGGGAAAATATAAATAAAAAAATAACGTAAAATGAAAAACACTTCAGGTAACCTATTGATCCGTGCATTTTACTACATTTGCCGGCTACATAAAACAAAGCCCAAACACACGCAGAGCTGTGCACACAAAGGTGTTAAAATAACAAAAATATTTTATATGTACGTACGGTGCTAAGTATGCACGCCATGTATTTTTATATAAATAGATGCATTTATGTATATTTGTATATCAGCATTAAAGTAAATGTGTGGTTTAGTGTCGCGTTATGTTAGCGCGTGTGCATAATACCATTCAACCGTAATATTTTAGATGGAAATTGAAAATGCTAAAGCTCCTCTAATACGTATTTATATATATGCGTGTTCGAGTGTATGCATTAACAAGAGCATTTTTAAATTATAAATATTGTTTATTTAGTTTTCACATTATATTATACATGTATAAGCGCAAGCACTCATTCAAATTAAAACTAGTAGTGAAGCTGTGGTTAATTTTGGCCAAATGTGGTACATCCTACACATTCGTTTATACATAAACGATATGCGATAGCCAAGTTATTACGGGCCTTTATGAGAGATTCCTAAACCTTGCGTGAATTTATTTATTACGAATAATTGTCCTTGTTAACCGAGTATAAAAGCACACATCTTATCCTACCCCACATTAATCCCAGGGAACTGAAACTAATCTTATCTAACCTGATTTCCACTCATCTGTTCAAACAGCTGCATACGTCAGTCACCATATTGTAAATTGCTGCACATAATATGATTCGAAAATTTTCTCCTCCAACTCATCTTATGTGATTAAGAAATCATGTTAAGAATTTTAATGGAAAAAGATTCATATGTGAAATTGGTGGAAGAAACCATTAAAATCAATAATAACATTTGATATAGGTTATACCTTAATAACCTATTAAGGTGCCTCTTGGAAGATAGCTTGAATAGATGACGTGAAAAGCTTTATATAACTATTATTGAACGGCAAACATTTTTACTTGCAGTACGTAAAGTAACGAATGTTACTTGCTTGTGTGTTTATAGAATATTCTATTATTAGGAATTAAACTGTTTGCAAAAATTAAGATATCGATCCCAAAACATTGCAATCTTCATTGTCTTTGTTCGTTCCAAGTACTTAAATTGGACAATTAACAAAATGTTGGGCATAAATATAATCGCGCACGGACATTTCCACCCTTTCAGATTTTGATACTAAACGCGAATATGTACAATACCCTGTGTGTGGTATACATGAACTACGTTTGTAATTGTGGACATACATATCAACCTTCAACATCTACCAATCTAACTTTTATGTTTTGTTGGTAGCTGCCGGGTATCCTTAAAGTAACTGCAGGCGTCATAGAACAAACTAAATAAGTACAATGTGTGTGTGTTTATATATTTATGTATAATGTATGGGTAAATATATATATATATGTATATATATATATAAGAATGTTGTGTGAGCGTGTTGTGTATAAAACGTAAAGCTATGTGTGGGTTTTTTTTTGAATGCAGGGTAGATAGGTAGGGTGGATGTATTATTTTCAAAGTTGAAATCCATCACTGGTGCAGTCCCTTAGGTGTTGTTTTGTATGAAATATTATAATTATGAGCGATGATAACCGCAGGTTATACACCATGGACCCAACTACTTTGTCGAAGAGTTCTTTGTTGTAATTTTTTTTTGTATACAAATATAATATACACAAGATACATGCTTTTGCATGAGTGTGTGAGTGCAAACATCCAAACTAACCATACCAACACCAAGCACGGCGAAATATTCATATATAAAGGTATAACCAGATATTGTTGTAATATTTGTTGGTAGCACTAAATGACTCTGCATGGGGAAAATTACAGAGAGATGGGGCCACCAAGATTACTAAATAACACACATTTATAAATGATTCAAGTGGATTCAAATTATGAAATATATTGATCTAAGGCACACATACAACCACATGTCACACACACAAATGATTCCTCATGCTACATATTTTGTTAATAGAAATTTAGATATTAGCTTTTGATTTTCAATATATAAAAAAAAACAAAAACAAAACAACAACAATAATTACGACATCAATTAGAACAAGCCAACAATAAGTTGTAACTAGTCTTATGGTTGCTTTACAACTCTCAAACTCAAACTCACACTCACACTCAAACGTTTTTGTTTGTTAGCGACATAATGTTGTGGTATGATTGAAATCGTTATTAGTCCATAATAAGCTATTGATTGGGTAAGCAGAGTGTATATGAAATATGTTAAATTGCATAAGGCTTTTTGGAATGCCAAGTGTCGTTGCAAAATTTTATGTAAAGTCATTTCAAGTGCTTTGTAAACTAAGCAATGGTAATTGATCAACACAGCAACTTGTTGCACGCCCTTTCCCATAAACTAGCTTGTAAACGATCACACATTAGTTTGTATACATTGGGAAAACTCGACGAGAGAAAGAAAACTATACAAAAATCAAAATTTAGGGACATTTAGAAATCCCGACACTCACATTGCAGTTGGGGGTTTATTGATTCAGGGATATATTTCGTAATTAATTACATGTATCATATATGTACATTTTTATTGTCTGTATAAGACAACTTCAGTGTTTAAAGTTTAAATTGTACTCGGATCAAAAACTCAAAACATTTAGATTAGGTTAAAATATGTAGTAATGTCGTGGGACTATAGTACTCGGACCGGTGGTATACGCAGCAGGAGGCATCGGACACCTCACAAAGTATATGTATTCTTGAACAGCATCATTTGTTCCATGTTGTGCATTGTTGAAGAGTGGTGTGAGTGGTAAGTGATCAAAGTATTTCAGTAGATATTTATTTTCATGTCACAACACGACTTTCTAGAAGAAATCTATAGATATTGAGAGGTATACAATAAAACGGGATTTATTAATAATGTGTACACATAAACACATACACACTGAAGGAGATATAGTTTATATAGGTACGTATTTAAATGCTTGCATTTATAAAAATATTGTATATAAAAGAAACTTGTCTGCCCTAAGGCTAATATTTGCATACACACAAAACACATAAGTTCATGCATACCTGCATACAACTTATATTATATGAAAACTATATAAAGGCAGAAGTAGAGAAAAAATATTGGCAAAAAATATCAACTGTCAGGTTTTTCTTTAAAATTACGCCAAAGGCTAACATAAAAAGAAGAAGAAAAAGCATAATATTAATAATAAGAAGAAGAAACGCCATTAAAAATTAATTCTCACAAAATGCAACGAGACAAGGAATCGGAAGAGAAGAATGGAAAAAAACACAATCCAAACAAAACCACACAAATAAACAGCTAAAGCAAGGAAAAAAGAAAAGAGAGGAAGGAAAAGCGAAAAAAAATTATGAAGTAAATGTAAAATGTGAACATGTGAGCATTGACAGGTTTCATGTAGTGTATGTAGTGTACATATCTTTAAAATATGTGCTTGACCTCTCAGTGCGTATTGCATAAACACACACACACACACACACACACACATAAATACAAAACATAAAAAATAATATGATAATATATATAAAATCACTAGCAAACTAACTGGTGTATGTAGTGCTTGTGTATGTTGCGTTTTCGTTATAAAAAGGAAAAAACAACAGCAACAAAACAAAAACGTCAAAGCTGCAAAATGTAAACCTTCGTGACTTAAACAAAATATGATTATCAATTTGGCCACAAGCCATATTTTACTGAGTCTCTCTTTATATGTGAATGTTTATTTGGGTATGTGCTCATATGGATGGCATTTGCATACATCAGAGAGCCTGCATTTGTTGTCTTCATATTCATGTATTTGTTATAATGTAATCTGTGTCCCCGCTCTAGCTATTTTCTGTTGAACCCTCACTTATCCCTCAAGCAGTTATGATATTCGCATGGCACGAATAATATAAAGAGAGAAGAAGAAGAAGACGAGAATAAAAATATATACTTTTATACAAAAAATAGAAACAACTTTATTCAGTTCTTTCTTTTTCATTACACACTTACATACCACATACTAAATGTACTCCAATTGATGCATAATTCGTTCCTACAAACATTATGTACAGTGGAGGCCACTAGAATGGGTATCAACTTTTTAAGTAAATAATAATTCATAATTTAATATTTGAAGTATACAAGTTTGTATTGTGACCAGAACCGAAGCTAATTTCTATTCCGAAAATCATGTTTTAGGAAACTATTAACCTTCTCATTATATGCGTAATGATGTTTGTTTTTCCAACCTTGTTTGAGTTATATAAAAGGCTCGGCTGCTGGGGTCAGTAAATCCTATTCAAACAGTTATTACCTATTTAATTAATCACCACTGTACAAACACATTTTTAGCGTGGCCACTGAATAGTTGCGGCTATAGCGTGTTTAAAGAATACCAACATCAACAACAGTGGTTAATTATTTTAATATCAGTTATTGAGAGTAATTTGTTTATAAAACAATTTAACTGCTTCGTGGCTATAACATAGAAAGAGAGAGAGCGCTGTATGAGAATGCATATATAATAATGCACACATAAATTTATATATATTTATGTGTATACTCGTATATACAAATAACATAAGAAGTATTGTGCATTTGCTGATGGCCTGAAGGCTGTTACCCATGCCCATACCCTTTCCGTTGTGTCGATGATTGAGGCTGAATTACAGCAAGCAACAGAAACCGTACAGATAATAAAATAAAAAACATTTCATAACAGCAACAAAGCTGATTCCAGTTCTTGTTTTTGTTGTTATCGTAGCTATTGTTTTCTGGGGTGCTGTTGGTTTAATTTTTTGTTTTTTATGTGTAAAAACGCTGCCGTGTTGTTAATATCCCAGCTAGCTACTGTTGCTTATAATGACAATGATTATGAAGAAAATAAATGAAAGCCTGCAGCTATATAAATTTCTGTATTGAGAGAGTGCGCTGTTTTGAAATTTGTGTAAATGTAAAACTGTAGTGTCGGCTGAATAGATAGATAAATAATTATGAATATTCCTGTACGTCTAACTGGCACAATTGACGAGGCTGTCCTGGAGGTTGCAGTACTGTTGGTTGTGTGTTTGAAGCGTTGTATATAAGATGGCAACAACAAATAGAGCTCAATGAAAATCTATGGCAACAATAAAAAGATGCTACCTGTTATTTGTACGCTCTGTATTCTTGCGCTAATTAAACAGTCAACCTACAAACGAACCAATCACACCATAAGTAATGGGAAGCACTTTAATCCAAATTCTTTCATCGCCCTCATTGCCTTCTGCCATTACTGCGATTATTATTATTAGTAACTCTCACACTGTTCTCCTTCTATATACGTACGCATCTAAATGTAGTGTGTACAGATATATTTATGTACTCTATATATCTACTATGTTATATTCTTGGGTAGAACATATTTTTTAGCTGGAGGTGACGTAAAGAAGAGCTTGTGATAAATTAACCGCAGGCGAAATTTCAAACAAATGTGCCTGTGGTCAAACAGATGTAATTATATATAATATCGTAGGGAGAGAAAGAGATCGAAATAAACATGTACGCTTATACGGTTCCAAGTTTACCTTTCTTATCTACCACATATACAAACTATGAAATCATTTTTATATACAGGAAGTATCTCTACTTTGGAAATGCCTCGCTCTCTATTTCTATATATATAAATATATATATATGTGTGTGTGTGTGCATATATTTTTACAATTCGTCATTGTTAATATGGATGTACATTGGTATGTTGTGTGTTTAGGGGTACTGTAATATATGTAGATGTATAAATTCAAATTTAATTATGTCCTTCTGTCCATACGTACATTTGCGGTATAAAAAATGTATATCCATATAGCCTATATTCCTAAACATTTCCTACACTGTACGTATTTATGTATTTATTGAGTAGGCTTAAACAAAATGCATACTTTTGTATATACTTAAACATGGGAGTAACGATTTTTGATGCTAATGATGAATTAAGATTTGGTCTAAGCCACAAATGCAACTTTTTTACTTCTTATTATATTTTATAGTTGTAGTGTCTACCCACATATATATGCACCTTTAGAATTTATATGAATGTTTTGTTTTATTGTACATCGCTTTCCCCTGTTGTTCTTGTTCCAACAATACAAGAGTATATAATATATATATATATTATTTTTGTTCACATTTTTTAGCTGCCGGCAAATTTGTTCCAACGAAATGATGATGAACACAAAAATATAAATCCCCTTAAGGATATAATTTCATTCACATTTAAAATTGTATCTGATGCAGCCTATTCTAAATAAATATGTCTCTCTGCTTCTTCTTTCTCACCTCCTTTCCACATTCGTGTAATATCGCAATACCACATCATCCCTCTAACCCTAACATGTATAATTGTATATGTTCAATATTACCGAACAGAGTTTTTAAAGCAGCCCCAGTAGGAAAACAATTGGAGGATTATAATTAGAATGATAGGGTTACATTAAATCAGATCAGTCACTTACTTAAGTCACAATGCAAGTGATTTCTTTAGTATTGTATGTATATTGGGTTTGTATACACGTTTGAAACATCGAGAAGGAAGGTGACACCTCTTTAACACTACTTTGCTTGGGTTTTTTGAATTCATTGTTGAATTGTGAAAGTTTTGTTGTGTTTTTATGCCCTACACCACTTGTGGTAGAGAATATTAGGTTCGCGCGGATGTTTGTAATTCCCAAACGGCTAAAGAGACACCCACCAGTTACAGCTACTACTTCACTTACTAGCAATCGGCATCTGTTCTGAATCGATTTCACCGTGTCGGTTTGGTGTTTTGTAGATGTATTGGCCAAATCTATATTTGGTGTTTTTCCTTTTTTATTTTATATATCAATTTCATTAACTCGATATTTTTATACCCTCCACCTCAGTGATGAGGGTACACTAAGTTTGTTCTTCCATTTGCAACACCCAGAAGGAGGCGTCAGAGACCCTACAAAGTATATATATTCTTGATCAGCGTCAAAAACTGAGTCAATTTAGACATGTATGTCCGTGTGTCCGTGTGTCCGTGTGTCCGTCTGTTGTTGGCACTCTCACGGGCGTAAATTTTGAGATATTGAGCTGAAGGATAATAGAAACGCCCACAATTTACAAAAAACCATAATCAATGTAAAAGTAGACTTGCATGCTATATTTGCCACGCCTACCGTTATACAGGTGGAGGGTATTTAAGATTTGGCCTAAACCACATTTAGTTTCTTACTCGTTCTATACTTATTTTGTTTTTCTTACTTTAATTATATTAATTGTTTTATAAGTATTAAATCTGTATTAGTGCGAAATTAGTGTCATATTATAATTAATGGAAATATTGATATTATATACATATATGGAAGGAATTATGAACAAAGGTCTGGACATGGACAGGGACAGGGACAGGGACAGGGACTGATGGAATAGGATGGATACGAACGAATGTATGGGGATCGAGATCTAATCCAGAACACCTGAAAACGACCGTCCACTCTCTATAGTTATTTACGATATATATCTATATCATTTATTCCGTGATTTATATTATATTACAGATTATTGATAAGTTTCAAGTAAAACACAAATATATAGGACAATATAAGGAAATATGAGCGAGAATATATATATATATATATTATCAAACCAAGGTCACAACTTACAAAAAGTACAAAATTACTTTGCGTAATTGTGTGTGTATTAGCAAGCTGGAATAAATGCAGCAAAAAAATAAAAAACCACCAACTCCAACAGCTCGAAACGCCTGTTCCCTAAATTAGTAAACAAAACGGTTTTCTCCTTATGTAAGTGTTTCGTTCCCATTTATATACATCTTAACCTTCCTGGTCTCTGCCGCTCTCTTTCTCTCTTTCCAAGAATGATACTACAACAATAAACAAGCACACACAAACGTTATATAGAATCTAACTTTCATTTCCTTGCAGCATATTTTGTGAACACAATCAGCAAAGGCAATAATAATGTAAATGCATGCAACATATCCAAGTACGTCAGCAATGGTTGCAGTATTATATCAAACGTAAACAACACATAAAACAGGTTGTAAGCCGGTTGAGTTTTATTCAAATCTAATAGAACAGCAGCAGTTGCTTGCATTTTAAATTTGTTTCAGTTTGAAGGGGACATTGAAGGTGAATGCATGTCAGGTAGATTTGACAACGCTTGCCTTTTTGTGTTTTTTATGATAAATATCAACGATAACGGAAGCGGTTTTAAAAGTAATACAAAATAAAAATTTTGTAACAAAGTGCTGAAGAGTTTGAAGTGGAAGGAATTCTTTCGTTAAAAAAGAAACAAAAATTTTAAATAAAATATCAAGAATCGTTTTCATTGTTAGCGTGTGCGTTGGCGAAATCAGCAAAAGTGCATTTATTAAATATTTTGTAAGTTATGTTTTTAATTAATTAATATCAAGCCAAAAGAACTGAAATATTTCCAGTAAGGTCGAAAGTGACCTATGAGCTCCTCTCCTCTTGATTAATGACATTTATTGAATTTACAAGCAAAATAATTTTTGACCTTTATAGTCGTTACAAACGAGACTGTATTAAATGTCCGAGCTTAACTTGGGCTTCAATTTTCTCGGAGGTGACCATCTATGTAATGGGCCATAACCGGGCCAGAACCGTAAATGTATTAATAAAATTTTTTACTTTTTCTTATTGTGCGTTTGTAGAACCTCCTTTGTGGCATTAGATCAAAGGTCTTCTTTGACAGTGGAGCCCTCTTGCCCAAAAAGGTAAGTATTGTACCAATATTTTCAATCTTTCAATGCAAACCTCGCGACATAAATCAATGCTGTCTATATTATATTTAAATGCAATACTTCAATTTTTGAGACTGTGACCTTTTCCTTGGGGGGTGACGAAGACCATGTATACTTTGTGCGCTCTTTAAGGCTTTCTTTCGGTAGGCTGCTCAATGTATTAAATGATTCTAGAGTATCATACTCCACTATTCATTATTAATTAGTTTAATTCTTACTTGCAAGCATTTCACAAAGCTTGCCGCCATTTAAGCAAAAAAAATGTGCAAAATTTTTTAATTTGGGAATTCAGCACATTAAAAAACAGATTTCTATACATTCACCGATTAACCAATGTTATGCATGTGTGTATATACCTGTTATCCGTAAAGTACATATTGACAGTAAATATCATCTTTTGGCAAAATCATGTTGTGCCCAAACCTACAAAATATATGCTTTCAGTTGAACTTAACCAAAATTGTCACGTGTATACACTACATGAATATACGAGTATATAATACATATGTGTGCACATGGGTGTGTAAAGTTATCCTTAGTGGCACTTCTAAATCGAACTTTTTATATGTACGCAGTCAGGGGTTTGTTCAGTAGCGAGTGGTCTGATGTGGTTAGTTGCGGTTAATAAAAAAATAAATGCTTTCTTCAAAGATGTTATTGTTGTTATGAAGCTGCTTTAGTTGTTTTAGTTGTTTTAATACAAGACTAAATTTGGTTTACATGCTTTCACAGTAAGTAAGAACAAACATTCGTAGGCTGTCATTATCGCATTAATGGCTCGATATGCAAGCGTTTTGATTAAACTTAGGATCTCGACCTTGAGTCAGAGGATTAGTACATTTGTTCATATTATCGCAAAAGTTTGACAATGAATGGAACGGAATGATAAGGTTTTGAGAGAGATTGACGCGTTTCAAAAAAGTGGCTTTCAACAAAAAACATTAACGTGACCTTTACTTAAACTCTTTATATAAGTGAAGCGTCTCGCTCTATGCATTTTCGCCTAAAGGTATTTATAGCGCACAAACTACAACAATGTGAAAATTTTGTTTCTTCAGTTTGTATTATTTGTTGTTACATTTTTTTGCTTTTGTGCTTTGATGAGAATGTAAGATTATTGAATGCTTCACGTTTCTCATAAGAGTGTGTACACAGAATGTCTTGTATATACACAGATTATTCCTCAGTTCAGCTCAGCTCAGGTCAACTCAACTGAGTAGTGTTCAGTTCAGTTCAGTTCCATTCAATTCAGTTTAGTACAGTTCATCTCAGCTTAGCTTTGCTTCAGGCCATAAACAACAAATTCCTCGTAGTCATTTACAAAAGTCGTGGTCAATGTAGAAACATCACGTGCAGGACAAAAATACACATCAACACACACGTATACACACGTACAACAATATAAATTCCAATTGTACATGGATAAATTGGCTTTAAGCCACTCTATGCCGTCAATCAGCGCATTTTCAAAGAGGTTGGTAGGAGTAGGAGTGTGTGGGTATTTTTATTTCTCTATGGATATGTGAGTGCGTGTGTGTGCGAATGCGTGGGAGTCTGCTGAGAAAATCGCGTGAGAACACTTCACTCAACAGATAATTATATTGATTTATTTACAATGTAGTCGACTTTTCATTTATATTTAAACATAAAACACAAACACATGCACACATAGAAATATACTTTTTACAATAACGTTTCGATAAAGAGGGCCGCATTACGTAGTCTGCATACGCCCATAAGGGTACAATGTCTCGTGTAGAGGCCAGTTAGTATTCTAAGCTCATCCCTTTATAGTTTCAGGAGCCTTGCGGCTTTATTGGAAGATTTTAAGAATATTTTGGTTTGCCTTTGATCCTTACGGGTTTTCCATTGGTCGGCAGCCTTTTTTAAAGTCATTTGTCCTAACGCTTCAGTGATGTGGGCTTTTGTGACACCACAGAATTGTTCCGCACTTAACACCTGATGACGGTCGATTTAACCATATCCCCCTGTCCGCCTGTAATCAACCAACGGGTCGCAATGTTTAATTTTTTTTTTTTTTTTTTGATAAAATTTGGCATTCTCTTTACGTGTCTTTTGCGACCACTCCACTTTTATGCTTCTATATCAGAAATCAAAAACTTTACTCCAACCACCACCAAGGTGGTGGGTGATCGAGTTTTGGCCTGAGCCAAATACAACATTTTTACTTGTTACTTTTATCAAAGGCAAAAATAATTTAAATAAATAATTAAATTATTGTTATTTTTTATCAATGGAAGAATAATTTAATAATCTTTCTCTTTAACATTTTTCCAATGTATATTTTTATTTTTGGGTGTATTGTGCATATATGTAAAAAAAAGGCTTAAAATGTTGTTATACCCTCCACCCTCCACCTCAGTGATGAGGGTATATGAAGTTTGTTCTTCCGTTTGTAACACCCAGAAGGAGGAGTCACAGACCCTACAAAGTATGTATATTCTTGATCAGCGTCAAAAACTGAGTCGATTTAGACATGTATGTCCGTGTGTCCGTGTGTCCGTGTGTCCGTCTGTTGTTGGCACTCTCACGGGCGTAAATTTTGAGATATTAAGCTGAAATTTTGTACAGGCACTTTTAGTCTTTGCACGCAGATCGCTATTTAAAATGGACAAAATCGGTCAGAAGCCACGCCCGCAATAGACAAAAATCTATTTATCTGCACAAAAATTAAGCTACAAACTTGAAATTCGGTATGTACATACATCTATGAATATTAGCTTCATCGGTATGCCAAAAATGGGCGTATTAAGATGACAGACACGCCCACAATTAATAAAAATCTTTATATCTGTCACAAGAGTTGACCTAGGAACTTGAAATTTGGTACGCGTATACATAGTTATCGCATTGACTGGCATGCCAAAAATGGGCGTGGTAGAGTAATAGACACGCACACAATTTACAAAAAACCATAATCAACGTCCACAGTTTTGGATGTGGAGGGTATTTAAGATTTGGCCTAAGCCTCGTTATATACTTATTTCTTATTATTGTACAACAAAATATTAGTCAATTGCTTTTATGAATATAACGCGCATGTGAGTTAAAAATTTACAATTTACAAAAAAAATTACAATTTGGTTTATATTTCTTACACAATTGAAACTATTAAAGCCAATTAAAACTTTATTACATACAGTGGTGCTTGCTTGAATAGATAATAACTTCTGGAGTACGATGATTTTGCCATAATTTTACATTGTTTGAGTTTGGAATGATCTATCGTGCATGATACCACATATTTTTTATTATGCGTATCTCCTTTCTATATTTAGCAAATTGTTTTCTCCAACCCTATCAAGGAACGACACTTTTCTTTGGATCATTTGTTTCATTTGTTTCAAAACTCAATATTTATTATATTAAGAATATTTCAATATTTTGAGATGTAATCTAAGTATAAAGATGATATGTCAGCTTGTGCGTACTAACATTATTGAACTTTCGCAATAAACTTTAGGTCTTCTTCAATACAATATCAAAATAATTCGTGCAGTTGTCCTTTTATATTAGTTTTTATGTGTTATATATATATATATATAAGCAACGTGTGAATACCTACTCGTATAAGTATATGTGTGTTTGAATGTTTTCAAGTATAAATCTCAAAAATAATGATTATTTACTTTTCAATTTTCTTCAGTCAGAATGAAATCTATATACAGATACAAATAAACGTATAAGTATATGTAAATGGGGAGGGAGGAGAGTACGTAAAAAACGAGTACGGCTACAAATCAGAAATGAAAAGTAGAGAAAAAAACGTAGAAAACAAAAATTCCATGAGAAATATCTTCGGGCTTTTTAGCATTTAACAAATACTCACTTATACATAGACATATACACACCGCATGCACCGAGAAAAACACATACACACGCACATACTTTTGGTCGCCATAGTGCAAACGTATACAGATAAATTCATCTATAACGACCCGGGTTGTTATTGTAAACGTATGAATGTCTGTCTGTTTGCTTAAATGCTCTTATTGTTGTATCTAAATATAACCTCTTTATAATAAATAACATTTTTTTGGTTAATTTTTTTTATATTATTTTCATTTTTATTTTTGTTGGTTTTTATGGAAAATATTATTGTTAGGGTGGTATAGATGTATGTTTTTAATTCTGCATTTTTTGCCAACATTTAATGTGAGTATAAATCCTTTTAAAATAGTATAAAAAGCTGTTTTTTTAGTTCTGTCGCTTTTTATAGTTCTCTGTTCTGTGTGTGTGTGTGTATATGAGTGAGATCTTAATGCAGTTAAAGTTAATCAAATCGTAATTACCAGAAATATAACCTGCAGCTTTAAAACATTTTAAAAGTAAACTCGTTTTTAGTATAAACACACGAACACACATAAAAACTTATGTGCTGCAAATGCATTTTAAGTATAAACGTTGTTTGTATATAATAAATATAAAAATTGAAATATAAAGAGAGGAGGTATGAAGCATGTTTCTATTGTGAATAAACAAATAATCAACTTATCAACATACATATATGCGTTTGCATAGGAATTTCGCATTCGAATACAATTTGTTTCTCTTTATTAAACTAGAAAAGCTTATCATACAAATGGTTGTTGTTGCTATTGTTGATATTGTAATTAATTTTTAATCACTCCTCATATTCAAATACCTATTGAAAATGTATTTTGGATATGGTTGAATCAATTCTGGAAGTGATCCCAATAATGAAAGGTGGGTGTGGCATATATCGCTTAGGGGTTACAAACATCCACACAAACTTTATATAACCTTTGTCACAAATACTACAGAATATACTTAACACTGCAGTTACTTTTCTGCACAGTATTAAAGGCTTCACCTAGCTTTGACACTTAAAAGTCAAAAAATTTTTCGGAACAGCAGTTACATAGTACAAGTGCATATTGTATTTTTAATCAGCTGTAAAATCTGAGTCGATTTAGCGATGTTTGTGTGTGTGTGATTTTTTTAACTGTGCTTCAATGTATTCATAAACAAATAGTGCGGTGGTGTATATTTCTTTTTTTCGCTCTAAATGCATATATTCATACATCCTATACCATATCTTGTGCAATATTTAATTTATTTTTACTTTAGCATTTTATTTCATTTTAAGCAACAAACCAAAATATTCTATCATTCATTTCGCATATAAATGTATGTATGTATTTTATTGTAGCTGCAACAATGAGACGGCGTATGAGCAATATTATTATTACTGGAGTGTTTAGCAAACATACATACACATATCTTTCTTTACTTGAATACAGTTCATAGTTGATTTGTTAGGGGGGTAGAAACAAACACAATTGGAGAGACAGAGAGATGGAGTTGTCTTTTTACTTTTTTTATATTCTAACGCAGATTTTATTAATCTATTCTAAAAAAAAAAAAATTTTATTACAATAAAGAAAAATAATTATTCAAGAATGACATAAAAATCAACGAATATACGAATTTCATATTCTAACACCCCCTCTCATTCAGTGAGTGCATAACTTTTCTCTGAATGCATTAAAAGTGTTAAAGTCTAAGGCTTTCGTAAACACAACAGCGACGATATACGTTCTATGCATATATTCTTCTTCAATATATTATCTTAACAAAATATATATATTATATTAACAAAATGATGTTTAACATCTATACGTTTCACTCTTTTGCATTCTGTACTTTTAGCCATGCCAATACAACCAACATTGTCTTCATATACAATTACTGCAAAATTGTTCGGTATGACCTTGAGATCTTGTAATATACCACGTAGCCATAAGCCTTCCGAAGTTGCATTACTCAAGGCTATATATTCTGCTTCACGAGAGGATGTTGCAACTACTGCTTGTTTTTTACTTGACCATGACTCTGGACAGCCATAAACATAAAAAATGTAACCACATGTTGACCTACGATCATTTGAATCCGACGCCCAATCTGCATCTGCTTAGATTTGGTGCCCTTAACATATCTTAAAATCCTTTTTAAACATTTCCAATGTTCTTCTCCTGGATGTTGTTGATGTCGCCCCATATAACCAACTGAATAGCATATATCAGGTCTTACACTCAGCATTACATACAGTAGACTACCCAGTAACTCACGGTATGATTTTTTTGTCTCAGTGTATCCTTCTAAAGGTAACTGCAACTCCTTTCCATTGGTGTACGTGCATCATTACAATTAGTCATAGCAAACTTGTTTAATACTTTATCAATTAGAGTTTCCTGAGTCATTCTTAACTCACTTTTCTCACAATCATATTCAAATTTTATACCTAAGTAATGTTGTAATTTTCCGCAATCAGATAATTCAAATTTCTTTGATAACTGAGCTTTCAGAATTTCAATATCGGCTTCATTTTCCCCAGCAGTAAGTATATCATCAACATACAATAACAGATACATTGTACTTTCTTTATGTGCTCTCGTATATAAACAAAAATCATGGTATGAACGAACAAAACCAATTTCAATTAAATAATCGTTTATTTTCTCATTCCAACATCTAGGTGCCTGCTTTAACCCGTATATAGACTTAACAAGTTTCAATACATGTCCAGGCTCACAATTCATACCTTCTGGAATTTCCATGAATATATCTTCATTTAGGTCGCCAAGTAAAAATGCCGTTTTGATGTCGAGTTGATGAAAAAAGAATCGTTTATAAATACCTAATGCTAATACAGTACGGATTGTTGTTAATTTTGCAACTGGTGAATAAATTTCTTCAAAGTCTACTCCAAGTTCTTGAAGATATCCTTTGGCAACTAAACGAGCCTTATATCGTATTGGTTTACCATCAGAATCCTTTTTGATAACAAAGACCCATTTAGATTTTAAAATTTTTACTTCATTTGGCTGTGGTACAACTTTCCAAGCACCATTTTTTTTTCATTGAATTTAATTCATCATTTACAGCATTTAGCCATTGTATCCGATCAGAACACTTTTCAATGTCTGCAAACTTAACAGGAACGTCTATATTAGAAGCTTCAAATACGGATAAAACATTTTTGGTTCGATTATGTGTTCTCTCACTTCGTCTTGGTTGAACATCAACTCCATTTGTTGCAGTGATTTCAGCATTGATATTTATTTCAACTTGTTCCTCTGCATGATCAGAAACATCACATAATACGTCATTTACTCCCTCTTGATCGTTTCTGTACACAATCAAGTCATCATTAACAATTTTTACAGTATCCTTCTATGGAAATAAATGTTCATTGAATCGAACATCTCGAGCAATAATTACATTTCGTTGTTCTTTATTCCAAAGCCGATAACCATTAGGACAATATCTTATCATTACATATTGTTTGCTTTTTGCATCTAATTTTATTCGATTTTGATTAGGGATCCATGCATATGCTTCACAACCAAATATTCTTAGTTTTGCTACATCTGGTTTTGGACCATACCATAATTCAGCTGGAGTTTTAATTTCGTTTAATGCTTTACAGGGACTCTTATTTATTATGTAAGTACTTGAGTATATTGCTTCGCTCCATAGAAATTTTGGACAACTACCCTCTAGCAGCATTGCTCTTGCTTTTTCAACAACAATCCGATTAAAGGGTTCAGCAACACCATTCTGTTGTGGTGAATAAGCCATTGTTTCAAAAATCAGAATGCCCTTACTTTTGCAGAAACGAATCATCTCATTTGACTTATATTCAGGGCCTTGGTCAACAGTGAGTATGCTAATTTTCATATTAAATTTAGAAGTACGTAAGTAAAGTAATTAAGAAGCTTCATACTCTTTGAATTTTTCAAATACTTCTGACGTTTTCTTCAGCATATATATAATTGAAAAATGAGTGAAGTCATCTACAAAACTTTGAAAATATTTACTTCCATCCCAAGCTAATGGATATATCGGTGCTCACACATCAGAGTAGATATGTTCTAAAGGTGGGACTGATTTTTTCCGAGTACCATTAAATGATTGTCGAGTATGCTTACTGTGGACACACACTTCGCAAAAGTTATATTGGTTTTGGGTAAACCTTCCGCCATATTGTTTCGAATCAATTGCTTCAGACCTTGATAATTTATATGTCCCAACCTTTTATGCCATAAAATGTTTTCATCTGACTTATTCATGTAAGAACTTTGAAAACGTTTACACATCATTTTTATTTCAAACAAATTACCATATCGCCAAGCATTAGCAATTACAACATTTTTTTTGTTAATGATAGCAACATCTTTCCTAAAATTTACATTTAAACCAGCTTGGACAATTTTACTTACTGAAAGCACATTTTCTCCAAATTGAGCACTGTGTAGAACATTTTTCAATTCTATATCTACTCCTCGTGTCACTAGTTGCTTCAATTTCACCTTCATATTCTACTGCAATTTCTTGATCTTTGTTGGCTAGGCGTATATATTTAGCACTAGGCAATTTATTCAATGATTTAAAAAAACGTTTATTATTAACAAAGTGATCTGTAGCTCTAGAATCTAGTGCGAAAGACAAAGTATTTCCTTCTGCGCTTGATAAATTTTTCTCCTCAGAGTCAGCCATAAAAATTAGCTTCTTTGAATAAAAATTTTCTGTTACTCTAGCTTCCTTCATTCTACAATCTCTCTTCATATGACCATACTTTCCACATTTATTGCATTTTCCATTAAATTTGACCTTTTTGTTTTTCACTTGAAAGGCTGTGACATTTTGGCCATTCTCTTCGTTACTACGATTCTTCTGTTTAGATTCTTCTGCTAGTAATCGCGGTTTTACAATTGAAAGACTAAGTTCTTCAATTTTAAATTTTCTAATGCTGTAACTATGGGATCATAGGATTCCGGAAGTGTCAAAAATAACTGCGACACAACATCTGCTTCTTCTGGTTTTGCACCAGTTGATTTTAATTGCCTTACCAAGGAATCAAATTTTACGAAATGTTGAGAAAGGCTGTCACCTTCTTTCAGTTTAAGATTTGCCATCTCTTTTCGTACAAGAATTTGATTTTGAGATGTCCTTGCAAATGTATTATTTAAACTATTGCACATTTCTAATGCAGCATTTTTGTCACGAACGTATTCTAAACAGTCATCATGTAGCAAGCTGGTTAAAATATCTTGAGCCTTCAAAGCAATTTTATTCCACTGCTCTAAAGCAGCTGCAGTACCAGTTGATGGAGGAGTTGACTGTACAAATGTTTCTCTACTCGGAAGCGCCAATTTTCATAATTTGCTCCTCAAAACTGGACTATCCCAGTTTTTTCTTTTATATTCCAACGCAGATCTTATTAATATAATTTCAACAACAGATTTTTTATTACAATAAAGAAAAATAATTATTCAAGAATGACATAAAAATCAATGAACATATATTTTATATTCTAACACTTTTTAAATAATGGAGCTTTTATTTGTATTGTGTGGATGCCTTCATTATTGAATACGTTAATTTCACACAATTTCGTTCTTCTTTTCATGCAATATACAAGCAGACATGTTTGACCTAATAGTTAAAGAAGCCTCGGAGACTTCAACGTATGTAGATAGGCCTGATATGTCTGATCGTCATCAAAATCTGAGTTGATCTAAACATGCCTGTTATAGAAGCTTATATTTCTATATCTTTTATTAAAATTATTATTTCTTGAAGATAACAAACTTATTTATTTTTCCAAGAGAACAAAATTATTTTATTTTATTTTTAACAACAAAGATTGATTGACAATAAAAACCATTCTAATTTGTTTTTTTTTAAATTAACATGTAGATACCCTACATCACTCCCCCTCCGAGAGATTTTAAACTTAATAAATTAAATGTTACACGTTTCTTGGTAGTGGTGTTTGTTTTGGTGATAGGTGTTTCAATAATGGCTGGTTTAAGTCTATCAATAGAAATTGTTTTAATTATGCCATCGATCAGAACTTTGAAAAATTTAGGTTCTTTTTCGACGACTTGAAATGGACCGTCGAAAGGTTGTTGAAGATTTCTTTTATTTATGCAACGGACAAAGACGAAGTTGCAATCTTTCAATTGCTTCGGAATAAATATCCCAGTATTAGGATTATTATGATGACTGATGGACGATCGGACATTTTTAAAATGTTCTTTGAGATTATCCAAAACCTCTGAGCAAGTGGCAGTAGATCCTTGAATTAAGAGCTCAGCAGGTAGACGTAAATTCTGTCCGTAAACCATTTCAGCGGGAGTAGCCGAAATATCTTCTTTATGAGTTGATCTTAAACCAAGGAGCACAATCGGTAACTCATCAAACCATTTGCTTGGATCATTTTTAGCAGTGAGAGAGACCTTAAGTTGTCTATGGAAACGTTCAATCATTCCGTTTGATTGCGGATGATATGGGGAAGTAACAATCCTGTGACAACCAAGAAATTTGGTCAATTCAGAAAATAATTGTGACGTAAACTGTGTACCTTGATCGCTAGTTACCTCTAGTGGAACACCGAAACGAGGAATATAATTATTGAAAAATGTTTGACTTATAGTTTTTGAATTAATATCCCTTAATGGATAAACTTCGGGCCATCTAGTAAATCTATCAATGATAGTTAAAAGGTAGCGGTGACCTTTGGAAGGAGGTAAAGGACCTACCAAATCTATATGGATGTGTTCAAACCTGCCCTTGGGTATAGGAATTGGAGAAACAGGTGATTTAGTATGACGATTGATTTTAGATTTTTGGCATTGTAAACATTGACTGGACCAGGTATTGAGTTCTTTACTCATACCAGGCCAAAAATATCTTGTGCTAATGAGTCTTCTTGTAGCTTTTGTACCAGGGTGTGATATATTATGTAATTTTTCAAATATAATTTTCCTCAGACTGGGAGGTACATATGGTCTTGGACATGCCCCTGACATTTCGCAGACAATTTCAAAATTAAGTACGGGAATTTTGTAAAGTTTTAAATTGTTGTTCGACTTGAGAAAGGAATTTTTTAATTCGGCGTCATTTTCTTGTTCTTTATATAGAATTTTCATATTTAAATCAGTGTAATGTACTGCGTCAATTTCAAAAGCTCTAGAAAAGGTGTCTACCACAATGTTTGCGTCTCCTCGTATGTATCGTATGTCATTCGTAAATTGAGAGATATATTCTAGATGACGAGTCTGTCTTGGGCTTCTCTCTGTTTTGGAATTTAATGCCATTGTTAATGGTTTATGATCCGTAAAGACTGTGAATTGTCTTCCTTCGAGAATGTATTTAAAGTGTTTGATGCATAAATAAATAGCTAAAAGTTTTTGATCAAACGTACTATATTTAATTTCAGATGGAGAAAGTTTTTTTGAAAAGAAGGCTAATGGTTCCGTTGAACCATTCGAGCATTGTTGAAGAACACCACCGATTGCAATGTTTGAAGCGTCTACGGTTAAAGACAATTTTGCTTCACTATTGAAATGATTCAACAGAACCTTTGAGGCAAAATTTTCTTTAATACGCTCAAATGATTTGGTAGATTTATCGTCCCAAATTAAAGCTTTGTCTTTAGACTTAGAAGCAGTATTAATTATAGCATGTATTGGACATGTTAGCTCTGCCAATTTTGGAATGTATCGATGATAATAATTGATCATTCCAACAAATTTTTGAGCTTGTTTGACGGACTTAGGACGTTGAAAGTCTTTTATGGCAGATACTTTGTCTTCAGAAGGTCTAATGCCATCTTTTGAAATATTGTGTCCTAAAAAGTCAATAGATGTAGTGCCGAAAGCACATTTAGATGATTTAATATTTAAACCATATTCCTCAAGTCGATCAAAAACGATTTTTAAATGATTAAAATGGTCAGATTCCGATTCACTAGCAATTAAAACATCGTCAATGTATACAAAAGTGAAATCTAAACCATTAAATACTTCATTCACAAACCTTTGAAAGGTTTGTGCCGAATTCCTTAACCCAAATGGCATTCTAACAAATTCGAACATGCCAAATGGAGTTGTAATGGCTGTTTTGTATATGTCGGCTTCAGCCATAGGGATATGGTGGTAAGCTTTTACTAAATCTAATTTGGAAAATATAGATTTGTTCCGTAGATTTATACTAAAATCATGAATGTGAGGCAACGGATAGCGATCAGGAATAGTGATACAATTCAAACGTCGAAAATCGCCACAAGGACGCCATTCATTAGGGTCCTTTTTGGCTACTAAATGGAGAGGTGAAGCCACAGAAGAATTGGATGGCCTACAAATACCTGATTTGACTAAAAAATCGAATTCTGTCTTGGCGACTTTATATTTGATAGGATCTAGTCGTCTTGGTTTTGAGAACGGAAGGACTCCTTCAGTTGCTAGTCTGTGTACAGTATTGTGTTTGACCGGTTTGGTGTAATCTGGTTCAGAGGTCAAACTTGGATATTTCTTCAATAGTTCGAAATATTTATTTTCTATGAGAAATAGTTTGGGTAACTCTATTTTACAATAAGCCATAATGGCATCAACGGATAAATTGGTTAAAGGATCTACTAATCGCTTGCGTTTTACATCGATTAGTAGTCCATATTTGCTGAGGAAGTCAGCACCAATAATCGGTCTTGAAATGTCGGCAATTAGAAAAATAAAAGGAAATTCACGGCGAAGATTCAAATTAACATTTAATAGTTTCTTGCCGTACGTTGGTATAGATGAGCCGTTAGCAGCAGTTAAAGTTATGTCGGATGAACGTTTTTGATGTGGAAATTTGGAAGCAGGTAAAACGGATATTTCTGCACCACTGTCAATCAAAAATTTTAGACCGTTATCCTTATCAAAAATAAATAGGCGACGTGATGAATATTCAAAACTTCCATTGTTAGCCGCCACAACAATGGGCTTATTTAGTTTGTTGACGAATTTTTGAAATTACAGGGCTGAATACATTTTTGAGCTTTGTTTTGGTATCTGTGGTGGTACCAACAAAGACCATTATTTCGT
Organism: Ornithomya chloropus; assembly: GCA_963971445.1. Lineage (NCBI taxonomy): Eukaryota > Metazoa > Arthropoda > Insecta > Diptera > Hippoboscidae > Ornithomya > Ornithomya chloropus. Next base: position 23,990,775 of record OZ020530.1, on the reverse strand, counting down.
GAATTAGATCTGTTACGAGAGCGTGATCTAAACCGAGAAGGAGGTCTAGATCTGCGCTGATCTATCTCTGACTTCAGACTCGTTACCTCAAGCGTTAATTTGTTGATACTCTCACAAAGTAACGTTTGAGTTTTAAGTAGTGACTGAATTGCCAAACTATTTGCATCATTAGAACTGATAGCATGCACTTCTGATGGATTACTCACTTCCCAAATATTATCAGCTAATTTTACTAACTCATTTATATTTGTAATATTTGAGCCAGTAAGAGCAACGGTTAAACTTTTAGGTAACTTTTTAAGCCATAGACGTTTGAGCACATCAGGGCTAAAATTTGATCCAGAAAGGATTAAGAGATGTCGATAAAACTCGGATGGTTTGCGATCTCCCATATCTGGTTCGGACAAAACTTTATCCAAACGAGAATTCTCACTCAGAGAGTGTCTTTCGATGAGAATTTTTTTTAAAGAAATATATTTATCTACTGCTGGAGGATCTCGGATAAAATCAAGAACAGTCCTAATTGTTTCTTGTGGTAGGGAAGTAAGCACATATTCGTACTTAGTTGCGTCCTGTGTAATGCCTTTGTAATTAAATTGCTCTTCGGCTTGTATGAACCAAGCGTCGGGAAAATCAGTCCAGAAAGGGGGTAGTTTAACCGATGTAGCACAAATTTCAGTATTGTTGTTTCTTGCGTTTGTGTGTATATTTGTATGTGAGTGTGTATCGTTAATGTTATTATTGTTATTTGTATTAGTGTTAGATTGTGTACATTCTTGTATCATGTTCTCTAACATGAGATCTATCATGTTGTTATTGGTAAATGTACTTTTGACTGAGGTATGTGGAGATGTATGTTGTAATTCCATTTTAATCTCAGAGAGAGAATTTACAACGTTTCGTTTTGATTATTAATTTTTTTGGATGAAAAATTTTGAAGTTTTTTTTTTTTTTTTTTCTTTAAAAGAAAAATTTTGAAATTTGTGTTATTTTTTTAATAAAAAATTTTTTTTTTTTGAAGCCTAATTTATGAAAAATGTCTCTATATACATATATATATTGGCATAAATTTTTATGCGTGTAAACTTACATATATATATTCTGCAATGAATATGTTGATCTGTTTTGATTTGAATTTGTTCTTATTGACAATTTCCGCAATGTTTCAGTTAACTTTCTGGATGCCTCGGCCAGATCACTAGAATTTGAAGATTTTTGTTCTGTTTCAATATTTGTGTTCGGTGATGTGGCTTTATGCTCTGAAGACTTATTCAAAGAACTGCAACCTTTTGTTGCCCTTAAATGGGTAGTGGTACCGCTTGACGATGATGGTGGTATAAAGTTTGAATTTACATTTGTAGTGACTCGTTTATCGTAAATGATATTCAGTTTTTTTAAATCTGCATAATTGGTTGGTTTGATCTGCAAGAAGAGTTGATTTCCGAAATTATAGCAGAATGGAATTTGAATAGGTTTCGGCAATTGTTGTTGTGCTGGATTTAAATTTGCACTGTTGTTATTAGGTTTGAGAGGTACGGCATTAGGTAAATTGCTATCATTAAGGCAGGATCGTAGTATCGCAGGATCGCCAATTATAGAAGCTTATATTTCTATATCTTTTATTAAAATTATTATTTCTTGAAGATAACAAACTTATTTATTTTTCCAAGAGAACAAAATTATTTTATTTTATTTTTAACAACAAAGATTGATTGACAATAAAAACCATTCTAATTTGTTTTTTTTTAAATTAACATGTAGATACCCTACACCTGTCCGTGCATGTCCGGCACTTTCACTCTTGAGATATTAAGGTGAAATTTTGTATGAGTATTTCTAGTTTCACACAGGCAAGCAACCAAACAGACAACCATTCTCAGTCACATCTACACAAATGTATATAAATTTATTTATGTAGGCATAAAAGATATTTTCGATTTAAAGAGTGTCTGAGTGTGTATTTCACCTAAGTGTCTAAACAGTGTTTCTGAATGTGTATCTGTGAACGCTGTTTAGGCAACAGGCCGTTAAATATATGTAGCTTGATTCATATTGTATTTGCCAATCGGTTGACAAACTTTGCAAGTTTTCCGTGAAGGGTGTAAAATATTCTTAGCGGATTGCTTGAGGGAATAAAAAAGAATTGGTTAAAGCTAATTAGATTTATACAACTGCCATCCAAAATATAAACAGGTTCCCGTGAACATATTTAAAAGTATATGAACTTGTGTTGAATTGGGTTCAGTTAGTTATTTATGTTGTTGCCGTTATCACAACTTTAGGCAAACAAGTTTATAAAGCCATCATAAAGAATTTAATAAAAGTGGTTAAATTTTTGAATAAAATTTTAGGAACATTTAAGGAGCAATGCAACAATGAGACAAATGAAATCAATTTCTGTAAAGCTTGGGTGAACAGTTATGCACTTTAAATGAACCAGTAACGCATATATCATTATACGAATATATGTATAAAATAATAATAAATAATTGCTCATAAATTTTCGTAAGTGTGGCGAGCGAATTATAAATTGTGCACAAGCCAAGTAAATACAAAAGATAGTCACGCATCCGTATGGTGGTCGTTGTGTATTGCCATTAACACCATCAGTGTGAAATATGATTGGCGTATGTGTTAACTATCTTACAATGTTCAGAGATGTGCAATTTTTCTCCTTCTTCTTATATATCACTCTTTATGTGATTATAAAATGGAAATAATGCAATGGCATGGTTAACTTTGCATTAACTTAACGATTAATACACATTCATATATACGTTTGTTGTAATCATTTTTTCCCACTATTAGAGATGTTAAGTTTCTAATTATAAAAAAAGTGATATTTATTGACTCTCGTGTCTTTTAAAATTGTTCTCACCTACTTAAGTTTAAACATTTTTCTTGTCTAGATTTGAAAATGGGAACTTTTATATTTGCCAATACATCGATGCTGTGGTTTACTGCATATACCCGCAACATACACTATTTAACTCTTTCTCTCCTTTCCCTCATCTTATTTTACAAGAAACATGTGTAAGCAGCTATGGTGAAGTGTATTAAGTTCCCTGTGTAAACCAAACTAAAACAAACCAAACCCATCAACCTGTCTAACTAACCTAAAATGAATTGCAGAGGGAGAAACTGGATCTAGCTCCTTCTTACCAAACGAAAAATGCCTAAAGTGCTTAATTCATTCTAACTTAACCTAAAGGTATTTTATGTGATTGTGTAAAGGTCAAATATCTTCGCTGTCCCATTCTCTCTTTTTGTACGCGGTTCGGTTTTTTGTACCCTACACCACTTGTGATGTAACTTCTAAACTACATTTGATACATCTACATCCTTAGATATACCTATTGGTTCTGAATCTAAATCTGAATAAATGTAACCAGATCCACCTGTCCGTCTCTAAAAATATGTACACGGTAAGCCAAAAGCTCACTTATAAATGTACCCTCTACATCGAAAGTTTGGTGCAAGTGGGTTACACACACACACATACAACGTTTTTATCCCTCTTTATATTATCAAGTATTCCAATTCCATTATTCTATTCTTTGCATTACAATACTTTGGCAAATATGTGTGTATGCATGTGTACGTAGCTCCTGTTGAATTGGTTGGTTTGGTGATGAGTTTAGATTTTTCCATATTTCTCGTGTTCATATTCCTTTTTAGTTATCATTTTGACAGATTATTGATGAAAGACAAAGAACAAATGATGCGGATAACATGTGATAAATAGGTTCGACAAAAGCGTTTTTTTTTCAAATCGTATCAAATCACACATTCCACATCTTTAGATGTATCTGAATGGGTACCGATTGTACCGTATGTGGAATAGTTTGTAAGCTATTGGCAAGAATCAACTTAACCTGCCACCAACGACGAAGAGAATAAATTCAAAGTTTACTTAACTCATTTGAAAGCGACTTATTAAGAACGAAAAATTGATGAAGAAAAAATAATAATAATTATAATAACTCATGAACAATATCAGGCAGATTTAAGACCATGCGAGATTTTGCTCACTTTTAAAATAGATTCCTTTTCAAAACAAGAGTACACAAGACAAAATATCGACTTTAAGAAGTCTTACTTCTCAATATAATGCAGTGGATAGGAAAAACATGGAAATGCAATATAAAAAAATCTGATTAAGGGTTTCACAAACCCCAAGCATCCCTTTACATAGGGTATGCATATATGCACAATTGCGTATATACCATTGTTACAAGCTGTGCTTAGTGTGTGACTGTGATTATGTTAACATATAAACAAAACATAGAACAGCTGAGGCCAAATACACGCGCACAGTCACCATCAGTTCAAAGTTCAGCAAAGTTGAGGTTATATGTTGTGTTTTGTTGTTTTTATACACTTTTAACAATCTTTCTCTGTCTCTCTTTCACTGAGGTGATGGTACTTGGGTATGTGTTGTTATTGTTTTTTTGCAGTTTTGCTGCTATTTTTGGTATGAACACAAGGAATGGCTGAGAGCGTTTTAAAATTGAGATAAGGTCTTTTGCCTGTAAAACTCTTCTATACTAAATAGTAGGAATAGAGCAACATATAAATACACAAACCAATACATCTATACATGCATACCAACGCATATGTTTAAAGAACATTCATAGAAAGATAGATTTACAAGAATAGCGCAATACATTGAAAGGTAATTTAAGGAGAGAGAGAGAGAGAGAGAGAGAGAGAATATTGAAAAATTTTCAAATCCGTTCGCAACACCCAACATAGAGAAGTTGCAAGAAAAGTTTTTCCTCATATTAATATGTATGTATGAATGTGCCGCCTATGTAAACAAATGTAATACGTTGTATAAGCATATGTGCATGTTTAGAAAACAGTTTCGACTTTGATACCCAAGAGTGCATTACACATGCCACACATTCATGTACGTGTTTAAGTATAAGTACGTAATGATGATATACTTATGTATGCATTTAAATTTTATATATATGCGTATGTGTGCGTGTGTGTGTGTGTGGTGGCTTTGGTTTATTGTTCTATGACGGTTGTTTAGTCCTTACCGAACTGCTAAAGGGTTTGTAGGGCTGAGTTTAAATACGTAAGACAGGCTACTACCACAGTGATATAACACACAAGTATAATGAACAATAATAATAACAATAACAAGAGCAACAATATGAAAGATAACAGTACAAGTGAACATCACTAATGTTACAAACACAACTACTTATGATACGACAACTGCATAGCATCCAAGGCACATATAACCAACTGTAGGATTGTGGTAGAAACACGGCAGCGGAGAGGATGAGGGGGAGGAGGAAAGTGAGATAATGTTAGTATGTGTTGTATACGAAAACTTCGTTTTTGGTTTGACTTGCTGGACTTTCAATACTTTTGTATATACTCTCCTTTCTATGCACTTACTCTGCTGTGCTACATAGAGCGCGTTGTTAAGTTTTGTATTGTGGTTGAAGAGACTGTAGCAACTGCAGCGTACCAGCAGTTTACTATTACTGTTCCTGTTGTTAGTGTTGTTGTTGTTGTTGTTGTTGTTTATTGCTGCCGGTATGCTTAGTAATTCCAACTAAACGCCCACAGGAATTTTATGTTGTTTGCCCAACAAGATAAAATGTATGATGTATGCATGTGTATAGTTAAAGCAATACGTATACATATCGTACATGTACTAATATGTATTCTGGAGGCTATTTTGTGGGCGTAAAATCTATAGCATACAATGCACTAATGTTGTATATACGTAGTGTAGTATAATTTAGTTCAGAGTATATGTAACACGTGTGCGTGTGCAACTGCATGGGTATACTCTACAGTTTTTTCCTTGAAAGATTTGGCTTGGTCTGGCATCGGCTTGCGGCTATTAACAAAAGGTTTTTGTCTGCACTGTACTAAACCCAACTGAACTCTGTGCCAGTTATCATACGTAATGTTGTCGTACGCTAATGCGACTCATTGCTTCAACTTTTGTGTTACATTATTTTACAGTGTCTGTTGGGCTTTTTCTTATTTTTATACCCTACACATAAAACACATGAAAAAAGATACTTCGTTTGTTATACCAGAAGGAGGTGCCAGAGATCATACAAACAAAGTACAATAAATATATTTTGATCAGCAACAACATTGATGTGATTAAAATGTAAAATGTAGGAGGTCGCGTAACAGATATGCGCACAATTTACAAAAATGAATGACCTGAGTAATAGTTCAAAAAGGACACAATGATGTACATGCCACGCCTAGGGTTCCTGCGTAAATGTAAAGAATTTCCAGGATTTGGTCCAAGCCCAAATTAGAACGTTGATCTTTAACTTTTGTTGTTATTGTTGTTTTTTTTTGTGATATTAGCATCTCCTTGTTTACACCTACACTTGCTCATACAAATATGGTACCAGATGACTTCTTTATCTCATTCTATGTGGTAAAGAAAAAATTGTGAACGCGCTAATAATATGTTTATGATTTTAATCAATTCAGAAAAAAATGCGATATGGATCGAGAACGAGAAAGAGAAAACAAATCTTTAGAACCTAGAGATCTATCATCGAGTGGACGTATTTATGCCAGAAGTGATATAAAAATCAGGTAAATCGATCTCATTTTTGTGAACGTAAAATTTTAGTACATTTGGTTTTTCTTACAGTGCTTCTCCAACTGTATCACCAACGATCTCAAATTCTAGTTCACCAATACCTACACCACCGGCCAGCTCAGCTGTAACAGCACTTGGTTTACCACCGGGTTCGGGTGGAGCTGGTAGTGCGGTTAGCACATCAGTGGCTACTGGAAATGCGGCTTCATATTTGCATGCCAATCACAAACCTATAACGGGTATACCGTGTGTGGCGGCAGCGTCACGTTATACGGCTCCCGTACATATTGATGTGGGCGGTACAATTTACACTAGTTCGTTGGAAACACTTACAAAATATTCAGATTCAAAATTAGCCAAATTGTTTAATGGTTCCATACCCATTGTATTGGATTCCTTGAAGCAGCATTATTTCATAGATCGCGATGGAGGCATGTTTCGGCATATTTTGAATTTCATGAGAAATTCTAGACTTTTAATATCCGAAGATTTTCCTGACTTGGAATTATTGTTAGAGGAGGCACGCTATTTTGAAGTGGAACGTATGTTGTAAAAGTTAAAGCTTTTTGAAGAATATTGTATACGTAAATGTTATGTAAATTCGGTTTTTTGTAGCTATGATTAAACAATTGGAGAACATGAGAAAAGATCGGGTACGCAATGGTAATTATATGGCAGCACCGCCTACTCCACCGGCCCGCATAAAGACTAGTCCAAGAACAGGCAATAACAATGATTACAATTATGAAGTTGTAGCTTTACATATCTCACCAGACCTTGGTGAACGTATAATGATCTCAGCGGAGCGTTCTTTACTTGATGAAGTCTTTCCAGAAGCCAATCAGGCCACCCAGACCAGTCGTAGTGGTGTTTCATGGAATCAGGGTGACTGGCGTCAAATTATACGATTCCCTTTGAATGGTTATTGCAAACTAAACTCAGTTCAGGTATTGACGCGATTATTAAACGCCGGTTTCACTATTGAGGCCAGCACTGGGGGCGGTGTGGAAGGTCAACAATTCTCAGAATATTTACTTGTACGTCGTACACAAATGTGATAATTGGCTGAAAAGAAGTTTTCATAAATTTTTACCTAATATGTACCCTTTCCTTAAAAATAATTAAATAATTAAATACACACATTCATACTGAAAAGTATAAATATCACGCACTTAGTTTAATGAAATGTCTTATGGTTTATTTAATGTCTAGATATTTTCTCATCTAAAATTGTTAAATGTTGTTCTTTAATTTATTACTAAATAAAAATAAAAGCATAAAGTCAAATATACATATAGCCCAGCACAAACTCTATAAAAGAGAGTCCAATTTGCGCTGGCAATTAAATCGTGGATTGAAGCGAAAAATACACGGAACTGATATTTTGTTTACATGTTAAATGATTTAATTTAATGTCCAAGGGTAAAATAAAAAAATACTCCTTTCGTACACCCAGTTAAGTTTAAGTTAAGTCCTTAAGTTTTAGATTAAAACCGCAACTAATTACAATATTTTATATTTATTATCCATACATTGATGTATTCATTCATATAGTAATAAAATTTATGTGTTGCCACACAAAATATATATTTAATAAAATCAATGATATAAATGTCTGTACGTAAAAATGGGGGTGGTTAGTATGAATTTCCAAACGGTAAAGAGTACCTTCGGCAATACTTGGGCGAAATTTCGTTTTTATACCTTTTGTTTTGTAAAATTGTAAGAATGTTTAGGTACTTATACTTGAATCAAAATCTCTTAAAATTTTATTTTATGAAGTAAAAATGATTCTTGAATTAACTGTTATGTCATAATTAATCACAATAGAATAATAAAAGTACATAAAAATGGTCATTCACGTAAGGGACATTGAACTATTCTAAAACACAAACCTATGTAAAGGGTTAGAGACTTTGCTAGGGCATCAAATTGACTGCACGAGCCATCACAGGTTTAGTAGAATGCATGAAGTGAAAAACACGATTTTCATTAAAAATTCATGAGAGATTCCGGAGCGAGCAAGAGATTTAATTTATACCAGAGAATTAGAAAACAGAGATGGAGTGTCATTCTCTTTGAAATTTGTTAACAGAATCTCAAGACTTATTTCGAGGTGCAGCCATTACAGAAATATGTTACTTGTTGTGCTGACTTCTGTTACTTTACAAAACATGAAGAAAAAATATGTGAGTTTCCGTGTATCAGTATATCGAGCTTTTCGAAACAAATATTTTTATGACATAAATATTTCATATGGACATTATATTTATGAAGAAAAAATGTATAAATGGTCGAAAGGAGGAAAACTCGAACGATGACAAATTAAAGAACGCCTTTTTCATTTATTAATTATTTATTTATTATAACTATAATATATTAAATTCGTACGTATAAATGTTTGCGCCAAGAGTAGGCTGTGGGAAGCCAAGGCCAGAGTTAAGTTATATACATTTGAGTATATATAACACGCACTTCCTAAGCAATGCTTGGAATATTTACCCACTACAACAAAGTGGGCTCTGGGGTAAAGCTAAAGCTAAAGCTAAAGGGAAAAATGAGAAGAAAAGCTCGGAAAAATATTAATGTAATGTCAGTTCAAATGAATCTTAATTTTTTATTTCAGCTATTAGGTCGTTATTTTTTTCTCAATAAAACTAAAACGTTTTAGTTGGCCCTACGTTGCGACGATTTCTTGTCGTCATCCTCAGGGGCTCTGTCAAATTTTTATTATTAAAAATTGCAGTTACAAAGCATAATATTGATAGGACATACCTTGATATGATGGTATGATAATTTTATGTAGTAGACTTTAACTTAGAACTTACGCAAATGTAATCAAACCTTAACACAAATTGGGGAACACTAAATCACAACAACTGATAAATTTATCTGGGACAATTTAAACAGAGACAATGAGCTTTAAGCTGTACTTAATTGAGTACTAGCAGCACTGAATAATTACCACCACAACATACAATTTACAATAGAAATAGAACAACAAGCGCACATCAACTATTTAGACACTACCCTACATAGAAAGGTAGACCACATTACTTTTGACTGGTACAAAAAAGGTTGTACTATTGACAGAATCATGAATTTTCATTCTTCACAACCAAAACACCAGATCATCAACACTGCTAAATATTTCATACACAAGGTCCTTAAAATCGGTGACAAGCAGTTCCATGATAGGAATATACCAATGATAAAAAGTACATTACGAAAAAACAGCTTTCCAGAAAAATTAACCAATAATCTAATTAACAACATTACAAATAACATTCAGAAATCACAACACACAACGGAACCTAAAAAATATTTCGGTATGACATATATAACTGGATTAACAGATAAAGATCACCTTAATGAGCTTTTTAATAACAACAATAAAGACATAGTGTTCGCCTACAAAGCCAACCAGACCATCAACACTCTATTTACTAATAACAAAACAAAAATTCCCACATCCCAACAAAATAATGCAGTATACCAGAATGGAGGTAAAGGAAACAACAATGAAGGCTGTGGAAAGCTTTACATAGGTACTACTAAGAGATATCTTGAGACAAGACTCATCGAACACTAAGCAGATATTGAAAAAGGTAAATCGACTACAGCCCTCTCCCAGCACATAACAGAAAAAGGACACATAGCTGATTTCAACAATACCAAGATTATAGATAAGGAAGTGAAGGAAAGAAAAAGATATATTTTAGAAAGCTTACACATACAAAAAAATAGGAAAATATACTTAATTTCAAAGAAGACATTGGTAACACAAACAAAAATTATATATTAGCACTCAATTAAGTACAGCTTAAAGCTCACTGTCTCTGTTTAAATTGTCTCAGATAAATTTATCAGTTGTTGTGATTTCGTGTTCCCCAATTTGTGTTAAGCTTTAATTACATTTGCGTAAATTCTAAGTTAAAGTCTACTACATAAAATTATCATATCTTCATATCAAGGTATGTCCTATCAATATTATGCTTTGTAACTGCAATTTTTAATAATAAAAATTTGACAGAGCCCCTGAAGATGACGACAAGAAATCGTCGCAACGTAGGGCCAACTAAAACGTTTTAGTTTTATTGAGAAAAAAATAACGACCTAATAGCTGAAATAAAAAATTAAGATTCATTTGAACTGACATTACATTAATATTTTTCCGAGCTTTTCTTCTCATTTTTCCCTTTAGCTTTAGCTTTAGCTTTACCCCAGAGCCCACTTTGTTGTAGTGGGTAAATATTCCAAGCATTGCTTAGGAAGTGCGTGTTATATATACTCAAATGTATTAACTCTGGCCTTGGCTTCCCACAGCCTACTCTTGGCGCAAACATTTATACGTACGAATTTAATATATTATAGTTCTAATAAATAAATAATTAATAAATGAAAAAGGCGTTCTTTAATTTGTCATCGTTCGAGTTTTCCACCTTTCGACCATTTATACATTTTTTCTTCATAAATATAATGTCCATATAAAATATTTATGTCATAAAAATATTTGTTTCGAAAAGCTCGATATACTGATACACGGAAACTCACATATTTTTTCTTCATGTTTTGTAAAGTAACAGAAGTCAGCACAACAAGTAACATATTTCTGTAATGGCTGCACCTCGAAATAAGTCTTGAGATTCTGTTAACAAATTTCAAAGAGAATGACACTCCATCTCTGTTTTCTAATTCTCTGTTTATACTGATATTATACTCTTTATATGACATGTTGAAAATGGATGATTTTCATTTAAAAATGGAAATAATTCTATCCAAACTTTCAAAAAAATGGAGAAATGCACAAATAATAGATATTTTAAAATATTGCAATGAGAATGAATAATTATTTTAACATAGAGAGGTATGGGCATTGACTTAACATTAAAACATTTATAACGTTACAGATACTATTAACACTAAAATGCAGCCAAATTCCAATCCGCAAACATCCTCAAGAAACGAAAGAGTGCTTGGAGAGGAGGGAGTGTGAATATTAGCGAATACGTGCTAGTTTATATTTAGCTTGTACATATAACTGCATATGCATACAGCTGCAAAATACACAACAAACATAAACACAATAAGGATACAAGCAGAGAGCAGCGCATTGCGTTTGTATACATAGGATTTCATGTTGCATAAGATTATATGTGTACATTAGGGTGACTACTATTTATCAACTTAAAAATTTAGCTTCCACTCTCCTATATTTTTCAATATTCCAATTAAAATATGAATCGTAGGGGCTGTAATCAAACTAGTACAAGCTGCAATTTTGGATATTTTTTTGATGATTAGGCGGTGCCGCAACCAACGCTAAATTTCCGAGAAATGGACCTAATGTATATATGCGAATATACATGCATGCGGGTAGTGCTCTTAAAGGATATTGTAAAATTGTTTATGTTTATATTTACACACACACACACACACATATCTATATATATATCTATATATATGTATGTATATATATATATAACATATTTACTACGCACACCGAATGCCTAGTACAGTAGAACATGTTGCAGTTGCTCTTTTAACATATCAGCTACTAGATATGAGTATTAGTGTGTATGTTTATTACTAAAACATGTGTGCTTTGTAAAAAATAAAATGTAAAAATAGAAAACAAACAAACAAACGCATACATTTGTAGTCGGAGCAGACCCCTCCACTGCTACTGCATTAGCATATTTGTATGCACAATGTAATGACTGTTCAAATACAAGGAAAACTATAGAAAAATAACGAACAAACACAATTTCTACAAAATGAAACGTAAAACAAACAACATTTTGTAGTGTTTTGTTAAAGCTAAGGAGGATAAAGGGATACCCAAAAGAAAAAAGTAAAAAAGATAATGCAGTAGAACAGAAAAGGGAGAGAGAGAGAAAGAGAGAGAGAGAGAATCAAATAAAAAAGTGTTTGAATTAAGTGGGACTTGGACAATCCTTTACATGATTTTGTGCAAATTTTACGTTAATAAGTTGACAGAAATTTCTTATCAAATATTTATTTCCGATGATATAATACTGTATATATATTCTATGCCATGTACTTATCTTAGCTGGAGATACCCTTGAATTGATTATAGAATGGGCTAAGTACGAATATGGCATAAACAAAGTGACAAAGCAAAAACGTGTTTCAAGTAAGTTATTACAAACATGTTGTTAAAAAATTGTTTTTGGCATCCAATATTACATTAATTTCAATCAATACAGTTGGCGTTAAGTCTGGAGACAAACAAAACGTATATTTCCGTTATTTGAACGAAGTTGTATACCTCATTATACCTCAACAGTTTGAATACAAATACAACTTTTTAGAATATATGTCTGTCTGGGTAAGTGTACGATTCCTGGTAGAAGTTAAGTTTAGTTGAAAACAACTTAAATAGCTACCACACCTTACAACCTCAATAAGTAACGACGATAATTATAGTCGCTTCTACGAGAGCATTTAATACCCTACACCACTTAGTTCCATAATTTGTTCTATAATTAGTGGAGTTGTGTCCGAAAAAATCACTGTGGGAAATGTTCAAATAGATTCAGATCTTCGATTTGTCAAAATAAATAATTATTTAAATTTATGTCATGGAATAAAATAATTTAAATACATTTTTTAAACCCCACAAACATCCATTCGAACATTGTCAAATTGCCGGCCTGTGTATAGTGGTAATAAAAGTAAATAGTAAAAGTGTATATATATATACATATATACAATATATACATATATAAGCCACATCATAACAACCATTGACTTTTGTTGTCTTGATTATAATATCTATATATATACCCGTATGTGGTATAAACAAGTTTTAACAAATTAGTATTAAGTCCTGGCTTGCTTGCTAAGCATACATAGGGCAATATATGCATGCGAGTATGACACACATACACATATGTTCATATACAATATATGTGTAAATGAATTCCGAGTCATTTCAACAGGTGCATTTAACTGTGTATGTGTATATGAATGAAGAGCGTTGCGTTTGCATTAGATTAAGGTGCTCGAGCTCAGTGGGTTCTATTTGTAGGTGTTGGTGGTTATATCATACGCACACATACGCATATCTATTCAGGAACTATGTATGCTTGCTTTTACTAAACTCCAACGCTCAATAATTTTGTTGTTTTTATTGTTATTATTGTATTATTGCTGTTGGTTTTCATGCTTAGCTTAACTCGTTTGCAAATATTTGCCACCGTTATGAATTATTGACATAGACCAACACACACATACATGCGCACAGTTTCCACACAACCCAAGCATTTACACAAATGATTGTATAAGAGAAACATAGATATCTATACATAGAGACTTTATTTACATCACATTTTTTACTGAGAGGGGCCTTCATTACAATGTGCTTGGAACATGTTGTGTATGCCGACATTTCATATATTTACAATATATACACCCATCCCTCGTTTTACACGGGAGATACGTTCCTGAAGAAATCGTGTATTTCGAAAAAATAATTTTTATATGGAAAAACTGTGTAAAACGAAAACGACTTTAAATAAGCTTTTTTTACACATTTATGGAACACAAAATGTAACTGATACACTTAATTATACCCTGCACCACCCTGTGGAAAAGGGTATATTAAGTTTGTGCGAATGTTTGTAATTCCTAAACGGCAAATGCCACACCCATCTTCAATTATACCGATCGATTCAGAATCAAAATCTGAATCGATTTAACCATGTGCGTCTGTCCATATGGATCGTGTCTGTCCATCTAAATTTGTGCTCAAGCGACAGGTCGCATTTTTTGAGATATTTCGATGAAATTTGGTACAAGGACATGTATTGGCCCAAAAGGGAACCCTATTGAAAATGGACCGGATTGGACCATTTTCTAGAACTCCTCCCTACATAAATTTTTTTTTTTTAAATCATAAACAAACAAAAAATAAAAAAGAATTTCTGACTTGTGTATCATTTTGAAATTTTTGAAAGTACAAGTAGGTAAGGAAAAATAAAAATTTTCATTTTACAAAGAAAAAAATTAAATTGAATAATATAATATATCAAGTGGTGTAGGGTATTTGATGGTCGGGCTTGACCGACTATAATATTTTCACTTGTTTTGTTTTTATCAAAGTACAACATATGTACAAGTTTATGACAGTACAGCGTGTATACGTCTGAAGTGTTACCAGGTTTATAATTAAGTGGAAATACATTCGCGTGCAGTCAAAATTAGTTATTTTCTACATAATTTTTTTTAAATTTTGATTTTAAAAACCGTGTAAGATCTAAAACGTGCAAACGAGTACCGTGTAAAACGAGGGATGGGTGCACTCATAAAAATATATTCATTTTTATGTAGCGGTAACAACATATTTACATAGAAATGTGGATGATGTTTGTGGTAGTGTTTGGTTTGGGTTATGTGGCCTTTACCGTAATTTCCTTATAGTAAAACACAATTTCAATTTAACTTATCTTAATTGTCTGATGACTGAAACTTGGGAAACGATCAAAGCTAAATTCCATTTATATATACTGAAGCAGTATGTGGAATGATGTTGATAATGATAACGATTAAGATAATATTGATGCTGGTAAAGAATAGAAAAGCAAGTGAGTATTATAGCCGATTTTAACCAACTATTTAATACTCTACACCATTTACTTCCATAATCATGTTACAAATACTTATTTAAGTTGTGACGTTGTACGGGGAGGAGTCCTAAGAAGTTTACAGTTAACAGTTAAAGTCATTTTCGATAGTGATGGATCTTGGTTCAAATCATCATTATCCCTATGCCAAATATCATCCAAAAATATGTAATATTACGAGAAATCTACGAATGGACAGACGGATATGATTATTCAATTTTTCAATTCAGATTCTTATTCCGTTCAGAATGCTATAATATTTTAAAAATTTACTTTATAATCAATCGCTTGATGCAATAAAAGGATGAGAGGTACATGTAATCTCACAAACTTAACGTACTTTGTTCCACAAAGTGATGTTGATATAAAGATTTGTATAAATTCAAATGAATGAATAATAAAAATGCTTTCTAATTATATTATTATTGGTGGTTTAGCTTTGCTTTGAAAAGACTTATTTATCCATAAATAGAACCCGTATAGATGATAATTGACC
This sequence comes from Ornithomya chloropus, assembly GCA_963971445.1. Classification (NCBI taxonomy): domain Eukaryota; kingdom Metazoa; phylum Arthropoda; class Insecta; order Diptera; family Hippoboscidae; genus Ornithomya; species Ornithomya chloropus. Next base: position 23,975,030 of record OZ020530.1, on the reverse strand, counting down.
GAATTAAATTTAAACGCATCATCCTATACAAGCCTTATTATTCCACACTACTGATATTCCTCATAAGGCCAAGTATTTACAATTGGGATAATGAAAATTGAAATGATTTAATGATTAGTATGTCAATAACAGTATATTACATGGGTAGGACAGTACATGGTTACGAAATGTATTTAATTAAAATCTAAGTAAGTAAAAGTATTCAAACACTCCTCATCTAAATACAACGGTGTGCAGGTATATGATTACACTCTCTAACAGTGTACGTATTGCGTATCAACTTGTAAGTCGAATTGTACGCTGAACCCTTCCTTATTATGGGGAGGGTATAAACATGATGGCGTTATTAAGAATACTTGGATTATTTACAGTTTCTTCCACTTTGCCAGCTTCTGTTCTTATGTTCCTATTTTCTTTAACTTATATTCTGATATGACAGCGCCAACATTGAAGTAATGACAGCAAGCATGTGAACATTTATATATTCACTGTGAGTAAGACTTCGTGAATAAATATAAAATTAATATCAACACACATTTTATGCACATAACGCATAAACTATTGACCTTTTAATTCTCTTTAATTTTAACATGTTTTGTGTCTAGCACATGCTTATACATACATATAAGCATGTACACATGCCCATAGAAGCAATTTGAAGGAAAAAATGTAAAAACATTTATTTATTGACCTTCATTAGTCCGCAAATTAAATAAAATTATTAGACAGTTCCGGTTCGCAGCATGCCATATATATGAATGAATAAACGCATTTATGGATGTCTTCACATGAAGCTCAGCTATGAGTTGTACGAGTATGTATAGGAATTGATATTAATTTGAACATTGCATAAATTTTTGTTATAGATGATGTCACAAATGTAGTATTTTATGTTTATAATTGTATCAGAATTCACAAACACGCAAATACATGAATATGATTCTCTTATCATTTGATCTTTTTCAATTTCTCCTGAATTCCTCACATATTACGAATACATATTGTACATGTTGCATTTTGTTATTTTTGTCATTTAAAATTCATAGAGAAAATTCATGTTCATTAGATAATCGCAAACATTCACAATGCGGACATTATACATACAGGGTGGTTTAGGTCTTATTAGTTGGCATGTATAAAATAAATATAAAGCTTCTTTTATGGTTAAGTCGTCAAATTTGATTTAAAGTCACAATTTTTATTGAATAGATTGTGAAGAACAATAATTTTCGACTATATATGTTGGGCCCGTGAGAGTATCCGATCCAAATGCGTATAATTAGAAGCACTGTACATAAGTCAAATGCAAGTATAATTTTTTTCACCACAGAAGGGCTCTAGTCCATATATGTTGCACATAACCCTTCTTAGGAAATCATTTTATAAATTATGGCTGTTTATCTTTATGTACATACACATGCTTGTATTCTTCATTTCTTTAATCTCTTTAAGCTTATATATCAAATACAATTACAGTTTTAAGCTATACACATGTCATATAGCATTACAGGGAGAGAAAACCATCAATTGGAATTTTTCTAATTACAGGTTAAAAAAAAATTACTTTAATTAAGAAAATGTTAAGTTGGAGGTTAACTAACAATTTGGAAAATGTTAACAAAACCGACACAAATGAAAGATGGCAACAGCAGTACCCTAGACCAAACCAGTCAAGTGCAGTTTTTATGAAAAATAAGTAGAGAGAAGGAAAGTAACTCACCCTAAAAATATTGTACATTGCTGTACTAAGCGCTTGTTTGTTTGTTGATGTTGTTACTGCTGCTTGCTGCCATTCATTTAAGCTAATTTCTAAAGGACATTTACATGCATGCTGCTTAAAGGTGCCTTAAATAACGCAATCACACACACTACCATAACTCGTTCCATTTACAGAACGGAATGTAAATTTAGAAATGTGACAAAAGCCACAGGAGAGAATGTAAACGACTTAAGTGCATAGATGATGCAAAAGGTATAACAAGCATGCAATACAAACCTTGGGGTTCTATCTGAAAAATTGTAAGCAACGTGTATACTAGAGTAAGCAAATGTACAGAGATTGAAGGAAGCAGTTTGGTTGCATGTGTATATGACCCTATATTATTCGACATGCACTGTGCTACATACAGTCCACATATATGAGGAATATGTTGGTATTTGTTTAGTATACGCTATGTACATAAGATGCAGGGTATACTAAATTGGTTATCCTATTAACAATACCCATAACGGTGCAGCATAGAACTTTTAAGTTTCTGCATGCATGTTTACAAATCGGCCATGTACCACACCTGAAATCGCGAAATGCCTCTTCTGGCCACAAACATTACGATACAAAGTTTAAAATTCATAATTAGCTCAAGAATCGATGTTCCTACAAAGGACACACAGATGCTGATAATAAACACTTTCACAATTTGTATAAAACATTACACGTTGCTTACAAATGAAATGAAATGAAATGAAGGATATCTAAGATTTGGCTTAAGCCATACATGTAAAGACTTTTATTTATTTTTCTATAATAAGATATGTAAAAAGTCGTCTAAAAAATTCGAGCAAAACAATTTTATCTTACTTTTGTACATTTTTTCATGCAACAAATATTTGTTGATGCTAAGTGACCAAAAGCTGAGAACATATTATCTGTATAAAAGAAGATACGAACGTAGGGAGTAGGTGTTTGTGAGTGTTTTTCTAACGATAGGTGAGACAAGAATTTAAAACTTAAATTTCAGTTGAGCTTCATTTCAAACTGATAAACGGACGGATGGATCAACGCATGTGTTTATATACATATATATTCCTTATCGATCAGTATAATAAAATGTTCTTTTTGGTGGTTTTAAACATCTGCCCAAACTTAATGCGCGATCTTCTAGGATATAAATACTATTCACATAAAATAACATTCCCTCCGGTAGAATTTTTATCTTATCTGCGTATGGTGGTAAATTGTACGGTCGGTTTGTCGTTCACTTAGTTTAGTTTGGGTCGGTGCGAGCTACTTACTTGCTGGTTGATGGCGACAACGTTACAGCATTCAATACAATTAAAGGATGTTAAATCGACAATTTACTAACGAGATATAAATTCCAGTTGGCAGCACGTTATTATATGTGTAATAGCGTGTGTGTGTTTGACTGTGGCTATAAATGTGTGTTATTAGTCCCAATAGCCAGCTCTTAAAACAGCTGTTGCCAAAAGTGAATCTTTGAAGTAACGGTTCACGCAAGTTAGTACAGTCACAACGCATATACATTTATGTACATAGTGTTCTTTTATCTCCATATTGAACATTTATTCATGTTTATAAAGAAGTCGCATTTGTAGATGTATCACATAAAACTGTAGCAAGTCCAGTTAATAAATGTTACCTCTATTTTGTGATCAGAAGAATATCTAAAACAGTTGGACAGACACACAGGGCTTCTTGCGGTCTCCTTGCTCTGTCAACCGCAGGGATTTGGATATAAAAATGTATTTAACACTAAATTTGCAAAACTTCTCTCATTCACCTCTTTAAACATTAAATGTTGAATGTATTCTTAAATGTGTGCTTCGCTTGATTTATGTTTCTTGCATTGTTGTTGCAAAATTGCTCTGCATGCATATGGTATGATTTGTGGTTTTTAGTTATTGAAGACAACTTTTAATTCTTAAGGGTTGATTGTTTTTAGCACATTTTGTGGTCAGTTTATAAAATTGATTTCTATCTTGAACTTGCTTACATACATAAATTGTGGGCACATCCCATTAATCAAAGATAATGAGCACATGTCAATTGTTACGATAATTTCGAAAAGTAATGTTCTTCCTTCGGGCAATGACGCCACATTTTGCATAAAGATTTAAATTCAAGTGCAGTAATTCAAACAAAACAATTTTTCGGATTTCTACTTGATATATGATCCAGCAGCTGTTGTCTGTTTGATGCGATGAGAGGCAACATTGTTGCATAGTTTTGGGTTCATACGAAATATTTGTTACGATCGAGGAGATTTTGTATTATGTTTTTGGAAAATTTGTATGGGAAACAAATTTGAGTCATTTTAAAGATTTAAAACTGGCGCCAGTGCACAAAAGAGCTCTAAATCGTCAAATATCATAGATAGACGAAAGCATGCATTTTGGCCAACAACAAAGGTAAAAATGTATAAAACCCAAACGTATAAATAGGTATGAATACACAGAATTTATGTTTATACATAAAAGCGAATGTTTGTGTCACACTTAACATTGTTGGTTAAATTGTTAGTATTTTTACTCAAATAGAATCGTGTGCCAATTGTCAAAGTGCGCGCATTTCAGAATTTTGTCTGCACATCGAATTATGTGTGTGCAAGTATGTGCACCTGAAGTGCACTTTAGTTTATAAATGTGCAGGAATTTGACGTAAATGATTTGGCCCTTCAATTAAGGAATCGATTGGGGACCACTCCTGCGGACGTGTCTTAATGTAATCCCAAAATCCAATTTCTCAACAATTTTTCAACAATTGGATTGACAGTGCTTTCAGGTGAGTACCACTGAACGTTCATTTTCACAAAATATTTCAACAATTTTAACGTATTCTGAAACATGCCAAGATCCATGAAAAACTAAGAACGCAATCCATGTGTTGTTAAAAATTTAGAAATGTTTAAGTCCCTTTGAAAGATCCTATGTACGTGTAGTTGACTTACGATGTTACTCTCAAGCACACCTTGCAAACAGTAGTAGTTGTGTGCTAATTAAATTTACATAAACCATTTGCTGTTTAATAGAGCTCGTCACTCCCACACACGTCTATATATATTGTGTACTGCATTGTCAAAGTATGTGGCCTATAAATATCATATTTCGCTCACTCACCTCATACCGAATTGCTAGTTATTGGTGTTGTTGTAAGGCGCCATTAAAAATGTTGATAATAATGCAGAGATATTCATGATGTTGACTATTTGTTGATTGTTAGTTGGCTACGCTTAGTTGGGTGCATTTGTTTAGCTCACCGACTGATGATAATGGATTATGATGGTGGTTTTCGTTGCTGTTGACTCTGTGTCTCTCTCCGTGTTCATAAACATTCTGCTTAGTATATATTTAATCATAAAAACACTTATTTGCTGGCAAATGACTCCATTTTAGAGATATTGATCAATAGAATTGTAATTGATGTTAGGAATAAATTTTTTTAAATTTCAAATTTTACTGACAACGCCAACTTTTTGAATTTCTAAAATTTAGATCTCAGTTTTGTTCCACATTTGTACGTAGCCTGAAGGCATGCGCCACGTTTTAACCACTACACTTTTAGTGGAAATTAATAAAATTAAAATTCGGCGTCTTTCTCTCTCAATACTTGGGGGATAGTTAAATAGTGAATAATTGTGGCTGTACCGGATTTCGCATACGCTTAATAGCACTTTTATTTGCTATTATAATATTTCTTCAAATCCATGACTAAGCAAATGTTGTCACACTCTGTATACGATGTCATGACGAGTCATGTGCTTTACATCTGACCACTGAGTGGTTATTTTTAAATTTACATATGATAAAAAGCAAAGCGCGTCGCTCCTCTTACAACACACACCTACTAGAGTATCTACATGTTGGTGATAAAAAAAAACAACGCAATGTCCCTTTTTATGCTAGGTGAAATTAGTTTATGTTGTACACGTGCGTGTGAGTGTATATTTCACACTCTGCAACTTGACAGAGAAAAAGTTTTCATTATTTTTATGAAACTCTGTCATTTATAACGATTTTTGCTACTTTAAATGGAGGTTTCTGGTAGTCTCGTTTGTCTTCTCAATCTTCTTGCTTGCATTTCGTATTTGCATTAAAAAAGTGTTGGTCACAGCCATACACCCCGTTTGCTTAACGTAAAATCGTCTTTCATTTAAGAAAGGACACACCGACAATTTAGTTATAAACGTTGAGCGTATGGAGCAATTTTTGCTTATTCATTTCTTTATTATGTAAATTATACAAAATTAAGCAATTATTGCTACTCCCATATTAACGCAAAATCACAGCGGAATAAAATTTGGTGAAGCTTGGTGGGTTGGCCCTCTGCAAATCGTATCGAACGGTGTTATTATTTTGACCAATTTCTTTTCATTGAAAAGTTATAGGGTGCGTTTTTATAAAATCATATATACTAATACACTTACGCACTCTCTTTGCAAGATAAAAATATGTAGTATACTATATTTGTATATAAAATTTTTATGAAGAATGACTCTGAGCTCTAAGCTGAGAGTGAAGTAATAATAAAAAACAAAGGCAAGGTAAGGAAAAGTATGTGTGGTCATTCTGAAAATACAAAAAAGACCAGTGAAAATGTTACCGTTGGTTAAGTCCGGCAATTTAATACCCTACACTATTTATTATCAATTGTACTTAATTGTACAATGAGCGGCAAGAAAATAGAAAATATTATTGTAATAAACTTTTTAGCTTATGCAAGTTACTTGGGGCCGTAATATTTTCCTGGACAAAAGTCTCTTGAAATATATAAAGAAATGCAACTACCAGCTTGTACATAAAAACTCGCCATCACAAGTGGTGTAGGGTGAATCAACACAATTTTTCATGCGTACGAGAGTTAAGTGTATTGTGGGTGCATATTATGCAAGAGAGTACATGTGTGTATCCTTATGATAAGTCCTGTGACTTGTGAGTTTATATAAAAAATTTCTTGATTACACATCAAGATGTCGCTGCTTAGACAAAGTAGAAAGTAGAAAAAAAACTATGATTGTTCTATGTCCTTTCGCACTATTGTGTTGCGTAGGAGGGTACGCCACCACATGCTTCCTAATAAAATATTCTACACACCGTTAGAAGAGTATAAATAAAGGAATTGTTGGTCAAATCATTCACTGTCATTTGGTAGTAACAACGCGTCGCATATATTATATTACATTGTACACTATTCTTCTTATACACACACATAATCATGTTCCGTTGTTAGTTGAATTGTTTAAGTCTGAATGTTTTAGTAGGTAGATATATGAACGTACTCCGTAATACATTTAGAAATTTAAATTTTATAAAATATTGTACATAATTAATTAGGAAAAAAAACAACAAGTTACTGCAGCTTTAAGTTGATCCTGAAAAGTACAACTAAAATCGAGTGAACAAGATTTGGTTAAGGTCAAATTTTAAATACGCTTCATTTCCATGTATAATCAGTGGTCATGACGTAATAGTTTTTAAATTAACAAAGCTTATTTCTGCGCGAAGGGAGATTTTTTGAACATTGTAGACGTACTTGTACTTTCACAACCATTTCTGGCACAATTGTCTACATTTGAAGATGGAAGTAGGGTATGGAACTTGAATGGGCCGACTGGTCGGTTTTGTATGCAATGCAATATTATTGCGTATGTCGTCCTTCTCTCTTTGTCTCTCCCTCTCAATTTGTACTACTAGTTGTAGTTTAGCTTACAAAGCTGGTAACGTAGAATAAAACCGCTGGTATGTCTGTCTTTTATGCTAAATTAAGAATTCTTGCACATTACTAACTTATTTTTTCTGCTTCTTTTCCTATATTAATATATATATAAATTATGCGTACAACAAGGAAGGAGTAGAAGTAACAACAAACCTACTGCTGTTAGCTGAAGACATGACAAATTCTTAAATGGAAATTCTTCGACTTGGATTCTTCCATATCAAATCATTGTCAACTGGATTCTTCCCTTGCTCAACTTGTTCAACAATATGTTCTTGTTCGCTCATACTCCTTTTTTAGAATAGGTTTTCTTGAGTAGTTTTGTAAATTCTTTATATACAGCAACTGTCTTTCCATTACTGTTGCTGCAGTAGCAGCACAAGCAGTGGAAGCGGTAGGTAATACAAATAGTACAACTTAACTCATACTTACATAAACAAGAAAATTGTCCATGTTCTTAATGTTGCGTTTATAAGTAAAATTTACTAAAGTGAGACTATTTTTTTAATGTAGCTTGAAACGAATATAAAAATAAGTACTGCGAGTATAATCTAAACACTATAGAAGTAGGCAACTCAGTTATAGTTTTAAGGTCAACCACTATAATCAACAGCATCATGCATTGCAAGTTATTTTTGAGAAGTTTTAAGAAACGTTAAAAATGCTTCACTCAACTATTTGGTTTAAAAAGAAAACGGCACATTCTAAAACCAAATTCTAATAACCCATTATAATTAATTTTTAATTGAATTCTTCTTTGGGCTAAAATAACTAAATTTCGTTCAATTATCTCAAGTAAATGCTACCTGTCTCTATGTACATGTAGTTTGTCGGACTATTGTTTTTATTAATATATGAATACTTTTTCTTAACAATGATGTAATTATAATATAAATAAAAAGAATAATCGTAAATAAAATAAATTTCCATAAAATATTCTTCTAGGCAACACGACGTATGAGTTACATGCCATTATATGCTTTGCGTATGTACGAGTATAATACGTATCTATCACATTGTAAGCTACACCACCGTTATTCCTCCTTAATATGACAAGAACTTTAAGTTGGCTGTAAACTGTGCGATAAACATAACATACCGTTAGAGGAGTGCCTAAACAACAAATGCAATATTTCTAAAAAGAATTTTTAAATTAAAAATCCAAATCGACAGTTCTTGTCAATTTAGCGCAAAAGCATCGAGACAAACAGAAAGTGACAGGCGGCGTTAGAATGATAGCCGTATTTAATCTAATGATAAGAAAGTCAACACATTAGAGGGTATATGTAAATATATGAAATGTTTGTGCGATACAAAAGCGATCTTTCATCTTTCAAATATTTTCCAACTTGTTGGGTTTCCATTACAATGGAGCAATTTCTAAATAGAAACAAACCAAAACAAAGCAAACAAAGTTTAATCCGAATAATTTTTTTTTTTTTTTTTTTTGTGAAAAGACTCGTTCTTTATAAGTATTTATTTGTTCAATAGTTTTTACAATTCTACAAGCAATTGTCGGCCATAAACAAGCAAACACGTACTCTCAGAAAGGTCGTTTACATGTACATATTTTATATGTATATGTGTAAGTGTGTACATTGGTCAATTGTTCGGTGGATATGTATGCTGTTGGTGTACAATGCTAGGCTATTTGTTCTTTTTTTAGATAAAATCTCTTTATAACAACCGTAAAATTCAGGGTATTATCAGTTTGTTAAAACTTAAACAATAGTGGAGGCCTTATAAAGGAGTACCTTAAAGACATTTTGTTTATCGTATTAGTAGTATATATTTAAAATTAGTTGTATGCGTAATAGGGAGAGAGATTCAAATGTGACATATTCATCTATTAAGCCAGTTAACTATTTTTCACCAAATTTTGTCCGAAAATTATTAAAAATTGTCACTTGGTGGGTGCGGCATTTACCATTTGCACATATATTAGGTAACTTTTTACCACTTTGCGATGTAGGATATAAAAATTAGTGTGGTCATATAGAAATGAAATGATGCCATTTTTATGCTAAAGTTTTCATTCAATGGTTGGTACGAAAAAAACTTTAACTCATACAATTATACAACAAATTCATTCAAAAAGTGTGCAAAATATTGAATATATGTACAAGTAGAATCCTTTGCACATTATATACAATAGTCCAATGACGTCAACGATTTACAAAATTAATAAGCTTTGCCCAAAAAAGGAACAAAATAATGTCTAGCCTAAAGGTACTGTTAAAATCTCTATCAAGGCATTTCTCTCTGTTAGTGCAAATTTCATTCATTCACCGGAAAACTGGTACTCATTCTGAAACGTCGTAAATTGAAATAGAAAACTGTTATATTTTATTTGAACTTTGTCTCTCTTTGCCTAGTTTTATGAAGGAAATGCTATATACATTAAAGAAGGAGAGAAAAGACAACCGTGTTCATATTTAATGGACGCGGCTGCTTTTTCGCAATTCGAAAATTGTTTCTTAGAGAGGGAGAGAAAGAGAATAGTGCTATATTTGGGAGCTTTAATAACTAACACACATGTAAATGTATAAAGCAAACCTATAAATGTAAATGTAAACTCTTTAAGGATATTACAGCGTGTAGACAGCAAAAGTAGCAACAATAACCACAACTATTATTATTATAATATTTGATATACTTACATAGGGATAACTGTTGTTGTTGCTATTATTGTTGTTGTAACAACTCAACGTGAGTTTTTCTGGTAGTATAAATGGTACAATGCAAGCAACAACGAAACCAACAATAACAACACCACAGTATCATTATGATAAATGTCATGATGAAAGGCTGCCGCAATACGCGTTGACATCCAAATACAGAAACGAGTCAACGTTCGAGTATGTCGGGTCATTGAGCCGCTTTGTGTGATTTTCTCTTGAAAAAATACTTTTAATAATATATTGTAGTAAAGAACTATTTAAAATATTTAATTTTTTCCCTTCGATACCACGATACATAATGTGTTATTGAAAAACATTTAAACACACTATATACTCCAAACTTGAAATAATAAAATGTGTTAAAAGTTTTATAAGAAAATTGACAAAATAAAAATTCCACACCGGTTTCATTTAGTGTAGTAAAGTAAGAAACATTTTCAAAGATTCGCGGAAAATAAAATAATTTCTCTCTTAAAGTGCCAAAAACATGAAAAAATTAGACAAGTCTGGCGGTGTAAGCTTTTATAATACAAATAAAGTAACAAAGAAGAAAAAAATTCTTTTCAAATAACAGGAACAGTATTCTTCTTCAGCATAAATGAAAAATATCAATAGGTGTACGGATGTATGCTTCTTTTTGCTTTATACATATATATGCAGCTGCTATGTAAGAGTGGTAGTGGTAAGCGCGTTACAAATATGCATAGACACACACAAACAAACACTAAACATATATTAAATACATCTGCATCACATCACATAATAGTATATATATTATTGGGCTTCGTATTATGTGTCGGCTTTCAGTTACCAGCGAGCATCGTATCTCGTTTGTCGCATATGTAGTAAGCTCTCTAATACAAATTCAAACAGAAAGCATATTATATGCCGGTTGCTCTGTTACAATGTGATGAAAAACCATCGCACCACAAAATTTCATTGTGCAAAAAACGCATGCACACATACTATATATAAATAATATAAAATACAAATGAACAAATAGTAAATATTTTCTTTCCCTGGTCGCATTTCTCTCAAAGTCATCTGGTTAAAGAGCACATGAATGATATGAAAAAGGTAAGAGTCAGTAGTAGTAGTTATGCGTTTTTCGAAAGAGAGCTTTTTTAAAAAATTGAGGGTTTATGTTTCAATCAACCAAACTAGGCAACTGAGTATTTAGCCGAACATATAAAGTAATTGCAAGAGAGTATTTGTAATTATATTGAATCGATTTAACTATCCGTCCATCTGTCCCCTTGTCATATATACATATGTCGTAATCAACGTACAGGTCGAAATTTTTGCTATTTTTTGATGAAACTTGTTATAGGCATGTCTTTTTGATCAAGGACTATGAAAAATGGAGGATTCTAAAAATCAAGACAGTTTTTTAAAAACGTCTTCTATAGCTGTACTTATAAAATAATTATGCATTTTGTTTTGTAGTTGTTAGAGGGAAGCTTTTGGATGTTTCTCTTTCAGAAGTGGTCTGGTTTACTTTTTGTTGTTGTGCCGGCGTTCGTGAACATTATAAAAGCCTATCACTGGCACGTACAATATGCGTATATTTATTTTACAAAAATGTTATGCACTTTCTTTATACCCTCCACCTCAGTGATGAGGGTATACTAAGTTTGTTCTTCCGTTTGCAACACCCAGAAGGGGGCGTATATTCTTGATCAGCGTCAAAAACTGAGTCGATTTAGTTGTATGTCCGTGTGTCCGTTTGTTGTTGGCACTCTCACGGGCGTAAATTTTGAGATATTGAGCTGAAATTTTGTTTTTGCACGCAGATCGCTATTTAAAATGGTCAATATCGGTAAAGAGCCACGCCCACCATCAACAAAAATCTATTTATCTGCCACAAAAATTGAACTATAAACTTGAAATTTGGTATATTCATCTATAAATATTAGCTTCATCGATATGCCAAAAACGGGCGTATTCGGATTACAGACACGCCCACAATTAATAAAAATCTTAATATCTGCTACAAAAGTTGACCTAGGAACTTGAAATTTAATACGCGCATACATTGTTATCCCATTGACTAACCTACCAAAAATGGGCGTTGTCGGATAATAGACACGTCCACAGTTTACAAAAACCATAATCAACGTAAAAGTAGACTTGCATGCTGATATATATATATTTGCCACGCCCACTGTTGTGGAGGTGGAGGGTATTTAAGATTTGGCCTAAGCCAAATTAATTTTCTTACTTGTTTTTATTTTTATTTCAATTTTTTATTTTTTTAAAATCAAATTATACGCACCAAGGTAGATATAGACAAGATGAAATTTAATAGAAAAGAGGAATAGATATACTTTGTAGGGTCTCCGACGCCTCCTTGTAGGTGTTACAAACGGAAGAACAAACATAGAATACCCTCATCACTGAGGTGGAGGGTATAAAAATATCAGAGTTCAAAAGATAATTCTTCTAAGTGCATGAACGGTAACGATCGTACCCTCATTTATATAGAATATAATATAAAACACCAAATTTTATATGAGTCTGCATATTCATTTCTAACGTTTATCATTGACTTGGGGACATGCCCGTAGTGTAAAATTAAGTAATATTAGTTTGTACTACTATTCAAATAATAGATTACAAGTTATAGTTGAGAAATAACAGAAAATCAAGAATTTTACATAAAGTAAAATTTTTCAATAAACAACAAATTGTTTAACAAAAGACCAAGAACACTTGAAGACAACAAACAGTTCTTACTACATAGAAACTTCTAGCATAATAGTATTATAAAACTTACAACACACATATACATATAAATATGTGCATACGTGCAGACCATGTTGATATATGTAAACGACGATGGAATGCTCCCAACCTTCAGCTAGTTGCTGTTGGTGTGCATTCATGTGTACAGGAAACTCCTTCAGGCTAGTCTAAAGCCCTGACTATGGACAACAACAGCAACAATATACCTAAAAATCACATCAAAACCGTTTCAATGAAACTGAATAAAGACGTAACAGAAGAAGAAATAGAAGACTGCCAGAACACGAGATAAACCAATTGAGTTAGTTAGAGGAGGCGCTTTGTGGCTTGTGATTGGGCAACACTAAAGATAAGCAGACGCAGGCGATGCACCCACACACATATACACGGTTGTGGTATAAAAGCGGAAGTTTTGAGAACTGGCGGACAGACGAACGGATATACAATGTTATTATATTCATCTTTAATTTCGTTAGATGTTAGAATAATAAATGAAAACTGTGGCTGTAGCAGCAGCTGATGCCACTACCAAAAAGGGTTACTGCTGTGCTTCCTAGTGTTTGCCAGAAGGCTCCAATAGTTACTTCTCTATATATACATAAGAGCGTATACAATTTCCCATAAATAATAACAATTTAAATTTCATTATTACGTGCAATTATTTTCTTTTATTTACTTAATAATATTTGCAAAAATTCCCTGTAGTATACAAATTTCTTGCACGAAGTATTTGAGTTAGTTTTAAATGCAATTGTGTGAAAAGAAACATATTAAGCGAAACTTGCTAAAAATTATATGAAGCAACATTGTAGCAGTATGGCAGAAGAAGACGCATAGAGATACAACAGTAAGAAAATTTACTGGTAAGGCGCTAACAAGAAGTGAAACCCGAATCCAATTTGTTACTGCTGTCGCGCGCTACCTAAGAATCTTTTCATTAGATATCCATACATTTAACGGGAAAAATGAAAAAGATATTAAGTAGAACTTCACAAACGTTGTCTGCATATGAATATATCTACGTACGTCTTGTAATGACATATTTGTACTTTATTGATTCTATGCATACACACACACATAAAGGAGGTGTCTATGACCCTACTAAGTTCATATATTCTTAAGTGTTCATATGTGGCACACATTTATAGAATCTCTATCCATTGATATACATTCGGTTGACATAGCCTTTGCGACTTTCTATTAGACCAAAAGATTTTTCAGTGCCATATGTAAAAGATGTGCACTTTAAACCCACCCCCTTAAATTTTCCAATACAATTGTGTGGGAAATTTCGAAGCTTCAATCTACCATCATCATCATAATCATCGCATTCTGCATACTTATGTTATGTTGTATGTTTTGTAAATGTTTTTCTGTCTTTGTTGCTGTTTTTGTTTTTATTCTTTTGCTGGCGTGAAATATTATATATATATTTCGAATTACATACGCAGAGAGAATTTTATCAATTGTATTTTCACATTCATTAAACCCTTAATGCGATAAATAAACCAAATTTCTAGCAATTGGCACGAGGAAGTAAAATAAGTGACTGACACTGAATGAGTGTATGAAAATAATCGTAAGACCCGATGCTGTATGCATATACATACATAAAGAGCATACAACCGTGAAATTTATTTCATGAATAATACAACAACTATTATAACGCTGCTGTTATGCCTTTTTATATTTGTATGATATGTGTAGAGCAACGCATGTGAACGCTTCCATTATTATTTGTTAATGTCGTTGTTGTAATCCATAAAAAAATTGATTAAGCTTCTTAAATTGACTTTATGTAAAAAAATGTGTTTTACACATAGTGTTAAAAAGTGTTATATAGTAATCTCCCATCACAGATATTAATTGAAATTATCATCCGTATGACGCTGTCTCTTCCTTTTCATTGCGTGTTATTTTTAATATAATGTAGCGTGAACTTTTCAATTGAAACTCAATTTAAAATTAAAGTTTAAAAAAATTAACAACAATAAATAAAATATTTCATTATTCATTAATTAATAATGAAGAGAAATGTATATGGATAATTGAACAATGTCAAATAATGAAATGAACCACGGAATGTATATGTGTATATGTAGTATATAAAATCTTGTATGCTACAAAAACTTGTTCTCATTAGCGAATAAATTATATAACATAATCTATTAAGAAAACAAGTAAGAAAACTAAATTTGGCTTAGGCCAAATCTTAAATACCCTCCACCTCCACAACAGTGGGCGTAGCAAATATATATATATATATTGCGCCCTCTTATAGTGTATGTCTTACGTATCAGCATGCAAGTCTACTTTTACGTTGAATATGGTTTTTTGTAAATTGTGAGCGTGTCTATTATCCAACCACGCCCATTTTTGGTACGTCAGTCAATGGGATAACGATGTATACGCGTACCAAATTTCAAGTTCATAGGTCAACTTTTGTGGCAGATAAATCGATTTTAGTCGATTGTGGGCGTGGATCTGGTCCGATTTTGCCCATTTTAAATAGCGATCTGCGTGCAAAAACTTAAAGTGTCTGTACAAAATTTCAGCTCAATATCTCAAAAATTACGTCCGTGAGAGTGCCAACAACAGACGGACACACGGACACACGCACATACATGTCTAAATCGACTCAGTTTTTGACGCTGAGCAAGAATATACGCCTCCTTCTTGGTGTTGCAAACGGAAGAACAAACTTAGTATACCCTCATCACTGAGGTGGAGGGTATAACAAGTGAAAATATCATAGTCTGTCAATGTCGAACGCTTAATACACTACACCACTTAATTCACATTTATCCCACCATTCGATAAGTAATATTTATATGTTCGAGTCATTGCTAAATAAAAGGCACTTCGTGAAAAAACTTTACAGGGGCAGAGGTTCTAAAAATATTATAGTTCGATTCAAAAATAATTTTAAAATTTTTCTGCTAAGAAAACTTTTCTTATTCTATTTTATTAAGGTATAAAACAAAAAGTGGATATTCTTTGGCATAGGCCAAATCTGAAATAACATCTAAATCTATTTACAAATAGCGGGTGCGGTACCTGACACCTTGTCATCGATAAAATATATAAGAGATTTTTGTCAATGGTGGTGGTGGCTTCGAATCGATTTCTCCATATTAATTTTCCATTTTATATGTATAATGTACGTAAAATTCATATCCAAGTACGCCTTTATTTGGGTATACATGCACGGATATGTATAAAATGTAATTTATTGTAATGCTCAAAAATCCCACAAAGAGAATTTACGTCAATGCACCCAAATTAATTCCCGTTTTGTACGTGTAGCCACACATGATACCCATGCACACTCTGTACAGCAAGATAATGTGACACTTAGGCTTTTCACCTCTGTATGCATTTCCATGTACTCGTATGAGCACGGGCATATCATTTCACATCAACCATCGAAATAGCATTTTCACCTTTTGATTACCGTTTCAATATATGACAATAAGTCTCTTCTGTTCGCTGCAAATTCTCTCTCTGTACCATACAAAACGTATTTTTATTTTACAATATCCAGCAAAAAGAACAAAAACAATAAGCAGACGAACAAAAAATATCTTTACTCAGGTGTTGTATAGTATTCTGGGTTCACATTGCTCGTCGCATCGCTGTTACTCTGCTGGCTGCAACACAATAATGGATAATTTGGTGCACATTAATAACATTGTAAGTGGCGTTTGTATATACGAGTACGAGTGTGAAGGGTATGTAAACCTGCATTTAAGCATCTCAATGATATTTGTGAGTAAGCATGTGCATCTGTATCGCACACACTGAACCATGTGCACATTTATGGCAGTTAAATCGTGTTACCGGGTTTCATTATACAAATTTACATAATTTCGATTGTGGTTATATGTGTGCGCGTAGAGGCAGTGAATGGCTCGCTGTGTAGGCGGTTGAGTAAGATCATAACGCTCTGGTTTATTATGTGGTTTCCGGTCGCACACACACAGACACTGAACCTATATCATAAATAGTGGATAATTGCTTGTAGTTGGGTGTGTGTCAAAGCCGCACGACTGTTATCATGTATTTTGTATTTCGTGCATGTGTGTCTGCAGATGTATATATATCCCAATGTAAATCACAGGTTTTCATCTCAAAGCCTAAAGTTTCTCTCTAATGATAATTATGTAAACGTGGGCTTTTGTATGAACGTTTTAATACAATGTTACTTTTTCTCTTTTGTTATTGTTATTGTTATTATTGTTTTTGTCGTCCTGACCGTGTCCTGTCTTTTAGGCACAAAGACAAGCATTTATTGATGTATGTTTTCTGTGCCCGTACAAAATGTCAACACTTGTATTTATGGCAAATGATTGATAGAATGATTAACCCTCACCCTCACCCTAACCAACCTTAAAAGAGTGCATGCGTGGGCGTTATATTGTATGTGACTTGAATTATATTTCTATTGTACTCGTTGCAGCAAGTGTTAAAGTAAGTTAAAGGTTGCTCATGCCGGGTGTATATGTACATTATTCGCTCGTCATTGATGAAAATAAACGTGATGAAATTATTTGTTATATGTGAGTTGTCATGTACTTTAAGACTTTGATGTACTCTGCATATACATAAATTAACCGGTAACAAAGCTGAATTTGACTTAGATCTTTGGAACTGAAATTGATGCTGCTGCAGTATATGTGTACATAGTGGATGTTACGAGTTGTCAGTATTGCAAATAGAATAATAAAGTTAGTGCCTCTTACGTTATATGGAGGGACCATTAGTCAAAACCCAACTGCTATAAATTATATTATTTGCCTATACACATGCATTTAGAGGCCAAGCATAGAAGATAATTAATTAATTTATAAGGTAATATTTGTTGCATTGAATATGACCACAAAGTTTTATAGAAAATTTATATTTATAAACTTAGGTTCCCTTACTGTCGAATGACTTTTTCAACTGAATGAAAATTTTAATTTTCTCATAATTCTTTCTGTTAAAACTAAATGCATGATAATTGTCGAATAAATGGGCATGTGGCAAAGTCTGTATATCCGAATGCGACAGCAATTGAAAACGATTAAAATGCAATAATTTTATTAATAATGATAAAGAAGAATAAGAAATGTTAATACGTATTCTCTTGATATAACATTTAACTTCATTGGAGAAAACTTTTTACAATATTTTGCTTAATTTTAACAATTAAAAAGTTATAAGGCTTTGGCCAAAACTTAGATACCCAATACGATGGACCTCACGACTGCCAAAGTTAATGATGATCAATTCGTATAAGAACTGATTTCAAAACTAAGAACTACCAATATTTTCGCCAAGTTGGGAACTTGGCAACTCTATTTTTTAATAGAAACAGGAGTACAGATGAACGTACGAGCAGGGAGACCTGGTTAAACTAATTTACAAATGAAGTTAATCAAAAATGCATTTGGGCCCCCTAATACTTTTTTATGGGCTACATGCGTTTTAAAAAACTGCACATACTACCCCGACTTTAAGAAAGTGCATATAAAAACCAATCAACAAAGATGAGTATGAGTGGGAGATAAAGAAGCAGTGACACAGAAAGAAACAGTAAACCAGCTTCACCGTACGTTTATTTTTAACATATAACAACTATAGTTGAAAAAGAAGTGAGAGAGAAAGAAAAACAACAACAACAACAACAGCAACAACAACAACAACATAAACCCGAAAGCATATTTTCATAACATTTTATTGCTGGCAGTCACAACAAATTATAGACAAACATTTTATAAAAGGTTTATGCTTAAAAGCATACAAACGCACTCTTATATTTATAAATATATATATATATAGAGCTACATTCATATATATCATATATATAGAAACCAGCACATGCATGCAAATAGAAGCAAAAACACTTTAAACGTTATTGTGGAAATTGGGTAGACGCACAAATATGCAACGGGGGAATGTATGTGTGTGTTTAAATAAATATACACACTCATACGCGCACGTACCTATTATACTATATATGGATGGCTGGATGGATAGATGTACATTTTTATATCTTCTCCCATGAACATATATATAAAATGGAAAACAAAAATCTACATATATATACGCACAAACGTTGTATGTGCGTTGTGAAAGAGTAGAAATATTTTTGAGAGTGCGTAAAAGCCATGTTTATCATAAAAACAGACATGCAGAACATGACTGCATACATGGGGATATATTTTTTCTTTTTTCTTTTAGGAATGCCTATAAAACATATGGGGCGGTGTGTGTACAATGTGAACGTGTTGGCTTGCCAAGCAAATATGTACCTAGGTGTACGGTATAATCACAAACACTTGTACATTCATGTAGACCTGTAAGTATATTTGTGGCTCAATAGCATTGTTGTTGTGGAACAAATTTGCCGACATATGAACGATTGATAAGAGTTATGTCCTCCCCTCTGTTTCCGTTCCATTTCAAATTAATAAAACAAATACCCACTAAAAATGGGAAAGCGAATTGAAAAACAAATAACACACACAACCAGAATATTTGTTCACAATAACAAAAAAAAACAAATAAGAAAACTAAATTTGGCTTAGACCAAATCTTAAATACCCTCCACCTCCACAACAGTGGGCGTAGCAAATATATATATATCAGCATGCAAGTCTACTTTTACGTTGATTATGGTTTTTTGTAAATTGTGGGCGTGTCTATTATCCGACCACGCCCATTTTTTGTACGACAGTCAATGCGATAACTATGTATGCGCGTATTAAATTTCAATTTCCTAGGTCAACTTTTGTAGCAGATATTTAGATTTATGTCGGTTGTGGGCGTGTCTGTAAGTCCACAACGCCCATTTTTTGAACATAAGTATGTGGGATAACTACATACATATACATATACGCGTACCAAATTTCAAGTTTCTAGGTCAACTTTTGTGGCAGATATAAAGATTTTTATTAATTGTGGGCGTGTCTGTAATCCGAATACGCCCATTTTTAACATACCGATGAAGTTAATATTCATAGATGTCCATATCAAATTTCAAGTTTATAGCTCAATTTTTGTGGTAGATAAATAGATTTTTGTCTATTGTGGGCGTGGATCTGGTTCGATTTTGCCCATTTTAAATAGAGATCTGCGTGCAAAAACTAAAAGTGTCTGTACAAAATTTCAACTCAATATCTCAAAAATTACGTCCGTGAGAATGCCAACAACAGACAGACACACGGACACACGGACACACGGACATACATATCTAAATCGACTCAAAGGAAACTAAAATATAAGTTGTGGACGTGGCCGTGCTTTATTATAACATCACCAAATATTGAATATAGGTGTTTGTATAAAATTTCATGTTATTATGATTCATTATGTTGTACACGTAATGGAAAACTAAGTGTATCAGACGGTATACGAGTGTTTTTATAAATGAGTGAAAAAGAGTGAGAAGCGAGTGAATGAGGTGTTGAAATTCAAGTGTAAAAGAATTGTTTAATGAGGAAAACAAAACGCCAGGAAAATCAGAACCAGCGTGCTAACAATAACATTAAGAATAACATTAACACCAACATCAACAACATCTACATTTTCAACAAGCATCATCAAGTATCACAAGCTGCAACTAACTACAAGCTATCGTATTAGAATAGAACCGTCATCGTGAATAATAACAACAACACCAACTAACATTTAAGTAATGCGGCATACTGTGTATTACACCACCATCTCTCAAATATACACGCCCTACATGTGCGGTTTATGTATTGTGTGTAGAGACGTTTTTAAAAGCATTCAACAGCAATTACTCGCTTAACGTCGGTACTAGTAGCGACAATTATAGAAGAATTTTTTTAGATAAGAATTTTTTTTTACACATATGTAAAGTAGGTGAATTCCAGCAAGGGGTAAAATTTCTTTAAGGAGCAGCCAATTTCTCATCTGTCGATTACATCACTATTGGCTAATAATCTTCCACAAAATGTTACTTCAATATCTCAAGAGTTTTCCATCGGAATCGTGACAATATATGAACCGTTCAGTGCACACATTGATTAACTCCACGTTTTGAAAAATCTTAAATTTAGATACCAAAGCACTTGGTATAGGCATAACTTTACTATTTCATCGCATTTCTCACCTTTTTTTCTATGGTAGCAAGATAGACAAAGTTACAAATTGTAATGGTAAGCGTATAAAAAAAGTCGAAATGTTTTCATAAAAATTATCTGCACACATACACTTTAATTCTTATTACGATTATTAATAAGAGGAAATTATAAAGCAGAATCCATATAATCAAGAAATTAATATTAACAACCGAGAGGTGGACATGTTGGATAAGGAAACCTAAACAAAACACAGGGAGGGGAAACAACGAATATTAAATAGAAATAAAAAATATTCCACCGATATGTCGTTTTGCATACTAAACAGCTCAACTGAAAGACAATGCTGCCGAAACAGTCAATAATCACTATCAGTAGCAACAATAATGTACATGAACAACGGAAATTACCTTAACAAGTGTCACACTATACTGGTACCACACTACAGCGCACTCCATCACCAGCTTAGTAGGTTTACTCGGTACCTCTGTGCTTACTCCATAAACTCATTAATGCTTAAAGAACTAAACAAATATACACGTACCTACGACGTACAAGGACAAAGAGTTATTGACATGTCGTTTCCTAAACATATGTACATACTCGTATATACATACGAATACCTATACATACGAGTATACTATTCTAGTTATTTTAACATATTTGTATTTTCAGTGTGCATAGAATACGGACACACGTGGCTGTTTTCATTTTCTTTTTTGTATACATTACATTATATGAGGATTTATCAATAATAAAATTACAATATTAATATCTTTTTTCTATTATGTTTATGTCGTTTTTTAGCATAAGTACGTTGTGTATATCCAATATGCATTCATGTGTCACACTATTTCATAAATCAAGGTGACAATTAAAGTGTACGTGTTATGTCATTGGGTGTTGTATCATAAATATGCATACGCCGGCAAACCTTATGCTAGCGGACTAGCTATTATTATTAGTACAAGTATTTATCTTTTGGCCAAATCTTAAATACACTCCACATTTACATATAAATAGTGGGCGTGTACACGTACATGTTTACGCCTTCTAATGGTGTGTGTATTACGTATCACCTTGCAAGTCGAGTGTTATGCTGCATGCGGGTCTTTGACGCCTCCTTCTGGGTGTTGACAACGGAATGACAATCTTAGTATACCCCTCATCTTATGTGGAGCGTATAAAAACAAAAGCTAAAAAAGCCTTTTTGCTCAAATCTTAAAGAACTTCTACATCTACATGTTAAATATATAAATGTTCCTTGTAAATTGTGGGCATGGTCATGGATCAATTGACCAGCTCTAAAATGACAAATATTTTGCTAATAAGATGCATCCTCCGTTATATTAGAGTTGTGGGTGGGGTGTAAAAAGGAAAATTAAATAATTATTAGCACTTGTATGCACATAGTAATATGCTTTTTAATGTGTGCTTGATGTTGATGAAGCATAAAGAAGAACTTGGGTTAAGCACCGCGAAGATTATTAAAACTATTTAAAAACGTTAAGGAATGTGACCTCAATTGTCTGTAATGGCTGTATTACGTGGAACAGTAGAGCATAAGTAACTCTATTCTATCCTACATGTACTGCATCCCCCTCTCTCCCTAACTCTCGCCAGCACTCTATGTCTCTGTCCCTCTCTTTCACTGTTATCGTATCTCGCCGTATCTTATACTCTTATTTAATAGCTAAGTCAAGTATGCTCATATATGTTCTTATTTATCTAAATGCCATAAATGAATATAAGATACGAATCATGAGATCATGCTAATTGATATGAATGAGTTTAACAATTGATTGTAATAAAAACAACAATAACAATAGTTTAACATACAGCATGCAAACCAGACAGGCTAGAATTTTTTGTTTGCTCTTTTCCTTTTTCTTTGTTTGTTATAAGCGAAGAAGAGCAAAGACGCTAAACTTGATGTTCCAAACTCCTATATATGCACATTGCCTAGCTGCACAAGACACAACTGTTATTGTTATGTTAAGCATGTAATAACGGAAACTCTGTAAATGCCACATATTCCTTTGGTTTCCATTTAAATGCAAGAGATTACTACTCCGTAACATACGTTTTAATGATAACTCCGAGTACGTTTGAAATGCTATAGCAAAAATAAGAGAGGAATATAATATTCATTAAAAATTTTTAGATATCGGGAGAGTAGAGAATATACGAAAAAATACCACTGCGCTGACGCAATCTTGGAATGAGAGAATGTACATGCATCGATTCAAGCATTTATTTACTGGAATAATATCAAACACTCACACATCTCGGTTTACTGGTTTATTCGGCATATAAATTTTGCCGGGTAGAATGAAGCAAAGTTAAGGCAATCAGCAAACCAAAGCCACATACAACAACACACATGCGTCTGCATATTTGTTTGTATATTTATTTTCGATATACAAGTATTAAATAATAAAAGAATGTTGGGAATTTTATGATAAATGAAAAAGTTTACAATAAAAGATTAGCCAACTGGAGAGAGAGAGTGAGTGAGCGAAAAAGAGCATATGAGAGACCTTCGGCATATTCGCTTCTTTTTACTTTAATTTAGTCTATATAACATTGTTATAATGTGTTCACACAAATGCACACATCCACGCACATTTATTTTATTCCATCTGTACTCTATGGAGTCTTTTTATTGAGTAAAGTTGAAAGCATTGCCATCGCGTTATGCTCATATAACGCATTTGCCGCATTTAGTCTTGTTTATGCCGGCTAATATGCAACATTATTTAAGCGAGAGGCGACGCGTGATTGTGTGAACGAAAAGCAAATAAAAAAATTATATATGTAACAAGAAAATTGTTATTAAAACAACAATAAGAAACAAATTGGAAAACGCAATAAAAGAATAAAGGAATAAAAGAATAATCGCGCAATGCACAAATAAATAACAAATGTATTTATTTAAGTGTTAAAGAAAGAGAAGTAATTATGTGTAATTACTAAATTTTGCACTATATGCGATACAATATAATGTTTGTACAAAAACAACAACGTTTGCAATTGTGTTTATTTTGTGTGTGTTTTGCACAATTTTTTATATTTTGTCTGTTCAAAAACAGAAGAGTGTCTGCGGCTTGAAGCGGTTTTTTTGTTGCAGTCTTTCTTTTCTTTCGTTTTTCTATTCTTTGCGTTTTCTCATATAGTTTTTTTTAATGAGTGTTTATGGTATAAATTGTTTTATCATTGCTACTGAATTTTTATATATATTTTTTTAATTTACAACAATGATTATAGTTTATAATCTCACTCAAATATCATTTGGGTGCATGTTAAATATATAGAATGCGAATGTATGTGCATATGTAAGAACGCTCCAATACGCATTATAAAAGATCACCTCCCGCTCTTGCAAGAAAGTTAATGCATTCTGCCACTTAATTTGTTTATTAAGACTTGTTATGTGTATAGACTGTAGGATGCGGTACAGCAAATTATAATAAATATGTAAATAGTCTAGACCATAGGCGGCGAACGTACGGTCCCTGAGAGTTTTTTGTGCGAACTACAAGTTGCTCTAAATCAGTTTCAATAAACGTTTTTCATGGCGGATTAAGACTACCAAAGAAAAGCTATACATGGCTTCAATCAACATTTTGGTTACCCACCACATTTATATGTTACGTGCGGGTGTGACTTTTGAACAATTGTGTACTCTTTCTTATTTATCTTTCCTTTAGTGACTCCATACCTGTCAACCTGGCCATTATATGTATATAGGTTACCTCTTACATATTTTTGTTATTTAAATATTTGCTCTGATTGTTGTACTGGTTTACTTTAAAGTACAATTTCAATAAGCCTTTATCGATAAACCTTATACAGAGTAGACTTTAATATATATAAAATATGAAACATGCATGTATGTGTGCATAATCGTTTTTGAATTATTATCTAGTTTTCTACAATAGAACAATATTTCGTTTTATTATATTTTTCTCGTTTCTTTCCATCATAGTAATGAATAATATAATTATAAAGTAGAGAGAATTTTATACTTGATACATATTTATACAACAACAACTACAACAACAACAAGTAAAAGAAAATTTTATTAACGAAAAACGGTAGAAAGTTCATCAATAAACGATTGATTGAATGATTGAAACAAAATAAAACATAACGTATATTCGAAAGCCACCTCAGTTATTACATACAATGTTGCTTAGTGAAAAAGTGAGAAAGTGTTGTAACACATACAGGAAAATATAGGAAAATCAAAGAAAAATAAAACAAACGTAGAGAGAGTAGAAAAGAGAGAGTGAGAGAGATAGAAAGAACGAGAGGGAGAAAGCTATATATTGCTAAGTAAACCAGATTTTAATTAAAAGTGTCTATGTGCTGCATCAACAACAATAATAATAGAAACAAGTCGATTCACAAAAATCAAGTGCAAAACTCTTTCATATATCAATAAAAGAAAAAAGTTAAAGACTAGAAAGTAAAAAGTCTAAGAAGAACAGATTCGAAAGTAAATAAATTTTTTTCTTAAAAATAAATAAATTTTTTTCCTTACAAACAAATTAATTTATTACAAGCCAAAAAAAAAAAGAAAAACAAGTAAGAAGAAGACTTTAAATTTTTGAAAGAAATCAACAAAATCGGATTACTAACAAACAAAGAAACTAAAAAAATTCTAGAGAAAATCCTCTAAAGAGTTCGGTTAAAAAATACACTTCAAACACTTTTTTCCACATAACAACAGTCAAACAACAAATGAAAGCAATTCAAACCTTAGGTAAGTGTATGACTAACTGAAATTTTAATAAAACTTACCCACCCCCAAACATTTACAGTCAACCACCATTTAATAGTAGTCGGTCAGAGAAAAAATAAGCAACAAAATTTAAGACATACAACGATTACTCATTCCCTTGTTGTCTGCTCCTCTTCATATATCAACCGTTTTATCCCCGAATCATAAAAAAATAACTAAGAAAACTAAATTGGGCTTAAACCTAATCTTAAATACCCTCCATAACAGTGGGTGTGGCAAATATATATATATATATATTTCTAATAGAGTTTGTATTACGTATCAGCTTGCAAGTCAAGTTTTATAGTGAATATGTTTTTTTGAAAATTGTAGGCGTATCTGTTATCGGACCACGCCCATTTTTGGCATATAGGTAAATGGAATAACTATAAATATGCGTATTAAATTTCAAGTTCTTAGGTTAACTTTTATGGCAGATATATGCATATAATTTATATATATATATAATTTTTCTTTACTGTAGGCACGTTTTGAATCCGACCACGCCCTTATTTTGTATTTCGTATAACTATAATTATGTGTACCCAATTTAAACTGAACAGATTAATTTTTGTGGAGATATATAGATTTTTTTTATTGTGGGCGTGACTAGTACGATTTTTCCCATATTATATAGTGATCTGTGTACAAAAACTAAAACTATCTGTACCAAATTCCAGCTCTAAATTTCGAAATTTACGCCCGTGAGAATGCCAAAAACAGAGAGGCACGCAGACACACGGACATACATGTCTAGGTTGACTAAGTTTTTGATGCTGATTAAGAATATATATACTTTGTAGGGTCACTGACGCTCCTTCTGGGTGTTGCAAACGAAAGAACAAACTTACTCTATTAAACTCTCATCACTAAGACGGATGGTATAAAAATCATACAAAACATCAAAAAGTAAGCATAATACCAAGCATTCAGAATAGCTTAGTAAGTTACATTGATTAAACATATTTTTAAAGTGTTATAACTTGGAAACGGCTACACGGATTTTGCTCAAACTTTTTGTGAAAGATATTGCAGTAAATTAATTCAGCTTTCAAATGAAATATATTATATGGTCGTGGCATCAACGATATAGTTAAAAAGCATGTATTTCTAAAATGTCCTTTCCTAAGCAAATGGGCAGTGCCACGCCTATTAATTAAATATTCCCGCAAAATTGGAGAAATTTTCAGGTTTTTGCAAAAAAATTGACTAAAGTCGGAACAGTAGTTTTATAATTATAAGCCAAGCAAATATTTGCACCCTCGCGGTCGTAATTTGAACAAGAAAGGAAACTAAATTTGACTTAGACCAAATCTTTAATACCCTCCACATCTTTAATATTGGGCGTGCCAGATATGTTATTACGCCCTCTAATAGTCTATGTATTACGTATCAGCTTGCAAGTCAAGTATGGTGAATATGGTTTTTGTAAATTGTGGGCGTTTATGTTATCCGACCACTCATAACTATGGTGGAGGGTATAACAATATTGGCCACACCTGTGGATATGTTTATTTTATATGCTTCTCTACTGTCCTACACCGTTAACAGCACCATCACCACCACCAACATCTTCATGCAATAAACTGTAATTTGATATATATACGGTTATAATAGAGTGGTTGTGGTGTGGAGCGTGGATATGGCAACAATAGGAAAGTATATGTACCTATATTATTTTAGTGTTGTTGTTTGTCTGTTATGTGTGTCTAGATGGCGCTTCGATTTTACTTTTATTTCTTTCATACCCAACAATTTGAAGTCGGTATTAAACAAACTTTGTTTAAACGTTCGTAACACCGTAAGGGAAACACTAGGAAGTCCCCTAGTATATATATATATATATATTAAGATCAGTGTGATATTCTGAAATGATTTAACCATACCTGATCGTTCGTAAAAATTGTGGTATAAATTCTAAAAAGAAATTTTAGTTGTTTGTGTTAACTGGACAAAGTTACGTCTACAATTAAAAAGTGTATGAAAAATTTATATCCAGGCAACACCTTATGGCCACGTTTAATTGCCATACATAATTGTATTATAATGTCCCATGCTGGTGGGTACCCAAGATTTGGCCAAAGCCAAATAAAACTTTTCTTATTAAATATTTCATTGTTATACCCTCCACCTTAGGGAAGAGGGTATATTCATTTTGATCATCAGTTTACAACACATCGAAGGAAGCCTCGGAGACCCCACAGACCATATATATTCTTAATCAGCATGAAAACAGAGATATGTCCGTCCGTGTGTCCGTGTGACCGCCGTTGTTGGCACTCTCACGGTCGTCATTTTTGAGATATCAAATTGAAACTTTGCAAACGTATTTTTAGTTGAATTTCGCTGTTCCGTATTGAAATTGGGTACAATCGGTTAAGAGACACGCCCACAATAAACAAAAATCTCAACATACATCGAAAAAACCGTATCTTTAAAAAATTATATATCGTTCAATACTATGCCTATCAAGTTGAAATTTTTATGGTATATATATAAGTGGTACGGTTGCCGAACACTGTGCCAAAAATGGGCGAGATTGAATAACGCAAAGGCCTACAATTAAAAAAAACCCCAATTTGCTTTAGTACATGAAATAGTCACATACATAAATATGGCAATAGGAACTAATTTTTTAGATGATTATAAAAGGTGGAGGGTATTTAAGCTTCGGTCTTAAC
The DNA here is from genome assembly GCA_963971445.1 of Ornithomya chloropus. NCBI lineage: Eukaryota > Metazoa > Arthropoda > Insecta > Diptera > Hippoboscidae > Ornithomya > Ornithomya chloropus. Next base: position 23,946,597 of record OZ020530.1, on the reverse strand, counting down.
CGAACTTCTCTATGTTGTTTTCTTTTCTCTTTTATATTGCAAAATCACTTGCCCATGAATCATATTTAGTGACTACGTGTTGAAACACAATACAATAACAACAATATCACACAAATAACACATACAAAAAATATGACCGCAATTACTTTCAAAACACATAAAAAATAAAACGAATAGAATTTCTAAGAAATAAATATTAGAAGTAATAACAACAACAACAACATATAAAAAAAATTCGGTTAAGACCGAAGCTTAAATACCCTCCACCTTTCAAACCCTCTAAAAAATAAGTTCCTATTGCGTTGAATCGTTGCGTATATATTATTATTAGTATTCAGGTCATTTTTAAACAACAAATAGTGTTTTTTTTTTTAATTATAGGCGTTTGCGTTATTCAATCTCGCCCATTTTTGGCACAGTGTTCGGCAACCGTACCACTTATATATATACCATATAAATTTCAACTTGATAGGCATAGTATTGAACGATATATAATTTTTTAAAGATACGGTTTTTTCGAGGTATGTTGAGATTTTTGTTTATTGGGGGCGTGCCTCTTAACCGATTGTGCCCAATTTCAATACGGAACAGCAAAATTGAACAAAGTTTCAATTTGATATCTCAAAAATTAGAACCGTGAGAGTGCCAACAACAGACGGTCACACGGACACACAGACGGACATGTCTCAAACGATTTCTGTTTTCATGCTGATTAAGAATATATATGGTCTGTGGGGTCTCCGAGGCTTCCTTCGATGTGTTGTAAACGGATGATCAAAATGAATATACCCTCTTCCCTAAGGTGGAGGGTATAAAAACAATAATCATAAAGTAGAAAAGAATTATATACGCTCCGACAAACTTTTATATCAGAAATAAGGACAGAGTATTCAATTTCAGTCACATTAGATAACATTATTATTATTATTACACAGAGTTTAATATAGTAATTCGTCGTAAATTTCTCTTGACAAAATCAGTATATAATATTAATGTAATGTAAGATTAAAACTAAAATGTTATCATCTCAAAATAGACACATTTATGCTGCAAGATGACAATAATCAAAGTTGATCCATACATGTAGTACTCTGACGGTTAGGTTTGATTGTGAGAACCCTTATATTCATTTTAACTGTTTATGTTTAAGTAGAAGTTATTTTTTAATGAAATTTAATTGGGACGTAACTGTGTAACACATGCATATTAAAGATTCTTCTGTTATCCGCCAACAATTTGATACGCACTAAAATGGAGGCTTTGATTTCAGCCTCTTTGTCCACGTTATGTTGGTCTTTATCACAACTTACATAATCCTCGACTCGACTATATGTATATAAATACATTACAATATATATACATGTAAATGATTACCGCTCCATTCACCACGTATAGAGTGTTTGAATGTGAAATTCAAATTCAAATTCAACATAAATTGGGTTCTTTTTATTTAATTATTATTAAGAATATAAAACCTAAACATAATTATATTATACGTCAGGCATTTGTTTGTTGTGTCCTATTTATATTCACCACCTAGAGGTCGGGATGGATATAAATAGTGCACAAAGCGTTATCATCATCCAGAAGGATGTTTCGAAGAGTCTGTACGATGAAAGTTATTGAACTTTTTATTTGTTGTATACAAATGGATGCGTTTACAAACATCCCCTATAATGAAATATTATTGAAGAAAAGAAAAATACTTAACATAACACTTGTGTAGAGTCGTCATCGTCAATGTTTTATATTAGTCAGAGCTAATAACTTTTGAAGAACATAAATCGACAAAATCGGTTTTTTCAATCGCACTGATATACATAAGCGCTCAGTTTGGTTCAAGATGTGCTATTATATAAAATTTAAGATTGTATTGAAATTTTTCAAATTCTTTGAATACGAATTGTAATGGACAAGCGGGAAACCCAAACAGACTACATTTAGAAGGTAATCGTAATGACACGGTTAAATGACTTGATTTTAATTTCTTTATTGGTTTCTTATCTTATAAATTTATTGCTATTGTTGTTGTCGCTTTTTGTGACTGCACTATTTTTTGGGGGTTTTCAAGGTTTTTTTGTGCTTTAAAAAAATTGTAAGCAAAGCATTAGCAATCAACCGTTTAAAAGTGGTGCTGTTGATTTTTGTTCCAAGACAAAATAGAACTTAAAAATATACTCTTCTTATATTCATATCATAATTCCAATATCATCACCATCAGCACCGGCAACCAGGGTGCAGCAATTCAATGCAGTTCAGTTCAGCTCAGCTCAGCTCAGCTCAGCAGGAGAGAGAACGTAAACATGAAAATTGCATAAGTTTGGTGTCTGTCTCGCTATGTATGGAAACACATGAAAACATTTTAAATGACCAAGTGAAGAATTCCTCTTTTGTGGACTGTTTTACCTTCATTGCGCTTATGTTCACAAAATATTTTTTCGTCTGACCAAAACTGCTGCAGACGCTCCGACCGACATACTAGCATACAAATGTATATACATGAATAAAGCAAAGCGTTACTTCCATTTAAGAAGAGATGTTCAGAGATTTATTGTACAACATAATTGTCTCTCAAATGGAAAATTCTGTCCTTAGAAAGACGAGGACGTGGGTCGTGTTTAGATATCGTACAAGCTGTTGGATCAAATAATTTTTTCATTCGCATACATGTAAATATTCATGTAATGATATTGTAGCAAATCAAATTTAAAATTTTTATTAATCAGCACTTATTCTAACGTAGAGGGTACAGGAAGAAGTAACGTTTTAAATGTGTACACCATAGCAAGTGTCATTTTAAAATCATCAATCATTGATGACGTTTAGGGTCACTGAACTGTGACTCTGACTTGGCAGTGATATACACATGCACACACGATACACATACAATGTCTTTTTCTAGATTTTAAGTTATGTTCTCTAAACATCAAACTAAACCAGACAACCATAAAAAAGATGGCCAAGTAAATTACACCAAACCGAATATGTTGATGTTGATGCTGGTGTTGGTGTTGGTGTTGGTATTGGGTTGATATGCGTGCGAGTAAATTTCGTTTCATTTATACTCCGCATGCACGTATACAAAACAGAGATATTCGAAACAACATTAAAGGGGACGTGTGACAGATGACATATATGTGAAAAAATTGAATTTTTTATTGGAACTGCAACAGATAACAGTAAACAGTGATTAAAGTTTAGGAAAGCAAAATTATTTACTTTTTCAAGTTTCATAGTTAAGAGGGGTATACGCATATTTTTGAAAATACATACTTGTTCAGTTTAAAAGCAACTTTCTTCTTCTATTTTCAGATAATACATCAATTAGAAAATTATGAAAGAATTTATGTACTCGTGAAGTTAAGCTTTTTGTAGACACATAATATATTTTTAAAAAAAACCATGTTTAGTAATGCAACTGAAAGCAACAGTTTTGGAGAATATTAAAACTTGAAAAACCAAAAAAGGGCGCAAAATTTTTGATTTCCCGTACGGAATCTTGGGATATACAGAGTATGGACCTCAATATGGATATACTGCCGAGTGGGAATATATTCAGTGAATTGGAACATATCTGCACCACCGGGTACTTCTCATCACAACAGTCCATCGAAGATCAATGGCAACAGGTAGGCTGGTTAATATTAATCTTTAAAAATTTATTAAATGTTTTTAGCAATTGTTTCTCGTGAGAGGCAAATAATTCGTTCTCGGTTCAATGCAATTTTATTTTTTTGTTCATGAAATTGTTTTTAAATAAATAACAGCAACGATTATAATTGGAACGATGTGCTATTATGGGAAACCAGAACACAACAGAACGGAAGTGAGAGAAATTTATACCGTATATTTTCATTTTCTGCTCATTCTATACGGGCATACCACAACATAAAAACTATATATGCTTCCTAGTTTGTTAACATTAACAATTAACAATACAGCCCTAATATATAAGTGCTATTGTTTATTTATTGTAACAAGCTTACCCAAAGTGTACAAACATTAGACTGTTTCTTGTTTATATAGCTTGCTGAACAATCATGTAGTATGTCTGTGGTAGGGGTGTTGATTAAAGTGATAATGCCTTATGCATGTCATGTTCTTATAAGACTTGATCACTCTTAACCACAATTAGTGCATTTATATAACTCATTACATAGAGCGTAATTATATAAACCCATTCCCCCTCTAAACGACTGCTCAAATATACACTATTTGGGTCCGTTTTTATACGATTCGGAAGCTACGCGACGTAGCACAAAACGAAAATGTTTACATAAGGTGTAGAACAAACAATATACAAACAATAAACTTTCGGAACATTAATAGATTGAATTACTAAAAGAAATGGAGAATATAATATGATATGAACAGAACATTACCATCAGTGTCATTTTCAGTCTAATCATAAATTAAGGAATATATACAATAATTATTAGTAATTTGTAAACATATTTTCTCTGTTAGTTGGAATTTTGATCTGCATGTTAATGAGTTATCGATTTTTACATAATTATACTTTTTCTATAAAAACATTATTTTAAAATAACAAATGATTGCATTTGTTATGGTTTATATTAAATTGAATCAACAATAACAACAACAACAACAACAACAACAATAGAATAAAGTTTCCTGGAAAAAAGTAATTAAACTGATGATAAGAGTTTGACTTTTGTTCTTAATCATATTATTAAAATGCACCCAGTCAACCAGTGAGTCAATCAGCGCCCCAACCAACAACCATTCAACCAAACAACCATCATCGCTCTCAGCTATCATTAACGTTTTTATTTACTTTATATATGTATTGGGATTGGAATGCAAATTGAAAGAAAACAAGTAAAAAGTGGCTTAGGGCAATTTTTGAGTACTACACCTTGGGGTATGTAATTGGAAAGATACCGATGATGCGAATGAGTGATGTTAAGTAAAAAACGTTTGAAAAATCCTTGACGTCTTCTTAGACTGCAGGTGTCTCATTCAACCGATTTTGCCCATTTTCAATATCACTCTGCCTCCCGCAACATCCAAAACTCCTGCCAAGTTTGAAATTTATTTCTCGATATTACTTTAGAATGTAATGCTAAACTCGAAAGCTTCCTTCTGGGCATTACAAACGATTTGACAAAGTTAGTATACACCCAACCTCAAGATGGTGAGTATAAAAAATATGATAAAAATAATAAGAAATTCTTTGCCATTTTAATTATAGAATATTAATAAGCGAAGAGATAAGGTCTTTTATTCTCAACCAAGCATATCCGTCTCCTTCTTTCTTTCTATCGTATTCATTGTTAGTGTGTGGGATATTTTTATAAAGAATTACGTATGACGTGTTTTACAAGTTATAAGCAATTATTTACTTATCAGTGGACGCTTATGTTGTGTATATATGTATATACTAGGCATACAAATTTCTATGTCTTACCATTTTGCCTACTTTCTCCATTTTCTCCATTTAAGTTAAAACATTACACTTCACATATATCGTTGTTCGACTTTGTTTCAAAGTCACAAAAGTTTTGGATTTTAAGAACTATGAAAATTATGCCGAGTTGTCGTAATTAACATTTGTGACAAACGAAATAAGTGAGATTGCAAAAGGAAGGACATAAACTGCCATAAGGTAAGACGAGTAGTGCAACTATACATAATATTATAATATACTTGTAGGAAACCTATGCAATCACTTGCTGCAGGATTAGCTGTCAACATAAATACCGTACGTTATCAGAGTTTTTATTCTTATGTCACAGCATCAGCAAAAGTTGACGATGACACCCTCAAGGGAGCCATGACTGCACAAGTTGCTAAAGTGTGATTAAGGACGAGCCTACATTGCACACATATTGGTCTTGCAACAATATTACATCTATTTATATCTAGCAATTGAGTAAACATTAAAAACATGAATTTAATAAAGAATACGTAAGTTGCATAAAAACCAGCAAACATGTTTTATTTGGCTTTCAGGTTTCTGATTCTAATTTTGAGGCCGATCAAGAGTACACCTACTTTGTGGGGTATGCGAAGCGTCCTTGTTGTTGCTGTGCTAAAAAGTTAGTGTAGCTGCATTATAATGTGGGTCAGTCCTTAAAATGATTACAAAAATTCGACATGTTTGTTGATACTTAATACAATCGCTAGTATAGAGTTTAGTATTCTCCATGCTTTTTAATATGTTTATTATATTTTATATTTTAGCGCAGATCTTATTAAAATAATTTCAACAACAGATTTTTTATTACAATAAAGAAAAATAATTATTCAAGAATGACATAAAAATCAATGAACATATATTTTATATTCTAACATTATATTATACAGGGCATCCGCCGGGAAGGTGTACTACTTTGTTTGTTTATAATTTTTGATTAAATCAAAGAGAATGGATCTTATATTGATAAATGTTTTATTCATTGTCGGCAATTATGTATGGAATACAATTTTAGATAAATGTCCGCCTCTGTTAGCCTCACAAATGCGAGCCCTTTTGAGCACACTTTTCATTACATTCTCACACATTTTACGCGGTATTTCATTAATTTCATCACGAATGTTTTGTTTGAGTTGCTCAAGCGTTTCTGGTTTGTTTGCATAAACCTTGCTTTTCAGATATCCCCACAAAAAGAAGTCCGGAGCAGTCAAATCGGGCAAACGTGGAGGCCAATCAACATCACCATTTCTTGAAATAACTTGTTGTGGAAAGAGGTCTCGCAGTAATTCCATTGTAATCCTGGCTGTATGTGATGTGGCCCCGTTTTGATGATACCACATGCTAATTAAGCCCAAAGCATGCGGTTGTGGCGTTAAAAAGTTTTCAATCATATCACGATATCGCTCCCCATTTACAATTACCGTTACGCCGTTTTCATTTTCAAAGAAGTAAGGTCCAATGATTCCTCCTGACCAAAATTCCACACCAGACTGTCACTTGTAATGGATGCAAAGGTGATTGATGAATAATTTGAGGGTTTTACATTCCCCAGAACCGACTATTCTGTTTATTCACATATCCATTCAAATGAAAGTGTGTCTCGTCACTCATTATGATTTTTTCATGAAAATCGGAGTTGTCATGGGCGAGCTGTAACATTCTATTGGCATATGTACGGCGGCGTAAATGGTCTTGTGGAAGAAGCTCTTGTGTCAACTGAATCTTATATGGAAACAAATGCAAAATTGTGGCCAAAGTTGTTCTTTGAAGACCAAGCTCCTGAGCACGGCGTCGGATTGAGGTTGATGGATTGTTTTGAACACTTTCTTGAGCAGCAGTAATGTTTTCAGTCGATCTTGCAGTACGTTGTGGTCCATGCTTGGGCCTATCACCTACAGACCCTCTTCGAAATCATTCACTACACGATAAATAGTGCGTTTTGTTGGCACGTTGTTTCTCCCAAAAATTTCACGTAACTTTCTCATTGTCACAGTAATCGCTGATTGATTTTGATAAAATGTTTTAACAATTAAAACACGTTGGTTTATCGAATATTTTTCCATAATAAATTTGCCACGTGTCTACTTCACGACTGCCAAATATGAACTGTCAAGACTAATGTTTAACAAAATGGCGGCAAAACAAAGTAGTATACCTTGCCGGCGGACACCCGGTATTATAATATTCAATCTGTGCAAACCTATCGTGCAAAGAAGGATTATTGAGGAATTATACGAATTTCTTCATAAACATTACATGCTTTATACAAATATACGTACGCGTGTCTAAAATCTACGTAATTTTTTTTCAATATGAATAAGTTGAAAGTTGTTACTTATAACAATCCAGATCATATACAACTTCATATATAAGGAAACTTGTTGAAAGATTTTTTAATATACAACATATAAGAGGCGAAGAAGAACAGTCAAATTCATATTAAAAAAAACAGAATAGTACATGTTTCATAAAATACGCACACATACTACATATATACATACACATACACATAACATATTTATTTTATGATAATGTTTACATTGTCGTACACATGCCCGTATGATGGGTAGTATATACGGATAAACACAGAGGGAGAGGGTAAGGTATGGGAAGTAAACAATTGTATGAAATATTGCGTAGTTTTTGTAAATTCATGAGTGCACACACATAGCTATTGTGCTTGAATATGTATGTTTGTTTATGTGTACAATACTTATGCACACTTGTATTTAAGAATAAATGAAAAATTCCGGAAATTCTTTTTCGTTTTTAAATGCCAGCAGCAAATTTCCTTTTTGTTTTTGGTTCGATTTATTAGAATCAACAACATCTTTGAAGCACAAAAGAGAAGAAAAAAAGGAAATTGATAGAAGGCACTCTTCTATCAATACATACGCACGACATTATTAAAACTCAATCGCTTTAAAATATGTCTATACTGACGACTTATACATTTTTGCACTTTCCCAAAATTATCACTCATTATGTCACTCTGTTGCACACAAATCCTAAAATGTCAAATTTGACTTTTTGATTAATTTCAACATAAGTTATAGAAGAAAGGAAATTTGTTAAAATTATGTACAAGAGAACATCCATTTACTGGCCAGAAACAACAACAATAATAACAACAACAACCGAACCATCGTCATGGAGGATTTCCTTTACTTCAAGCAAATTTCTTGGTAATTTGACACTATGTATGATTTACATATCCTTTAGGTATTAAATAGGTTTTCCTTACGATGAAATATAGAAGAAAAACGGGCAAAACTTTAGTTTGATATACATGATAAGAATCGTAAGGTGCAAGCGAAAAAGAGAAAGACCAAGTGAAGGAGAAGACAGAGAAGGCGTTAAAGCAAAAAAACTTTCCAATAAAAAGTAGCAGTCGAGCGGAAATTTTGTCTAATCACTGGCATATCCTTTCAACTCCTTCATTGCTACTTTCTTCGAGCCTTTCTGCCATATAATGTTGTAATAAAATATTCCAAGGGATGGCATAAGAAATAGTAGGGCCCAATCGCTTACGCACACATATATTAACCGTCAAGCAAAAAATTAAATTATTTTAAAAGTCATCTTATGTCAAGTACAAATATGTGCGAGCACCAAACAGTGCTTATGTATGTATATATGCATAAATAAAACGCATCGTACTCGCGTGTGACTTTAAAAACCAAAGATGAGCAAATGCACTTCTTTTCAATGCTTCAGAAATTTCTTTTTATGATTAATGTCTTTATTCATAATTGTTGTTTCTATAATGTAAGTTTTTTTTCTTTTTTTATTAATAAAGTATTATTATTATTATTATTATTATTATTATTATTATTATTATTATTATTATTATTATTATTATTATTATTATTATTATTGTGGTTGTCGTTGTTATTATTGTCATTTTTGTTTTCATCTTGCCTTATAAATTGATTGTCCTTTGCACGCATTTCTGTTTAATTCTATATCTTCAGGAATAATTAATCGCGCTTTTACACATTTACATGCACACATAAAAATACACATATGTATATATGTATATGTATATCTCCGGCTGCAAAGGCAATTAATTGCACGTTGCTTTAATATATGAAACTTTTGTGGGGGTTTTACTCTGAAAAGCGCCTTTCTCGGACAAGTATTAGAGAAAAGTTGCTCACTTCAAATTGTCCTTCAGCTGCAAAGAATGACGACAACCAATTCATTCAAATTTAATTATTCTGGTATAAACAAGAGCGGAAACGGAAATGGTACACTGCGCACAAAGAAAAGGAAGAATGGCCACTAGCCAAAGGAAAGAAAAGCTTATTTAAGTTAAAGAGGGAAAGGGACAAAGAACATGAGGAAAAATTCTAAAAACTAATTGTGTAGTGTTCCTAAATTTTCTTTCAATATATTAAAAACTGGATACATTCATCAAATGTAGCTAGTCCGAGCGATTTTAACATGTCGTCATATAGTAGAAATTGTTTGTGCAAAAGGTCAAAATAAACCACTAAAACTGAGATGTAGATAATCTTTTTACTACAACCTTTGCCTCCCCATGTTTTAGACAATTAAACCACATCGCAAACATTACCACCACTTGATTTTTTTTTGTGCTAGACTGCTTACGTGCAGCTGTTATCGAAGATGGTCTACTCTGGTTACAAGGTGCTTCAGTTCCAACTCATTTTCAAAGTTTTTGTTATTTGCTTTCGACTGTAAAGAGTAATATCGATTGCGTTCTTGATTCACCATCTCTCCGTATCTGTGATTACAAAATCTCCTTCATACAATGCATACACGAATAATGACATGTAGGAAATTTTTTCTCATACTTGCGGTAGCTGTGCAAACATCGATTATGTAAATGAAAAATTCCATTATATCTATTGGTTTGTCGGTGTTTCTGTCTCCTTCACTTTTCTATCTAACTTCCTATATGTTTTTTACTTGTGATAATGGTGTAGAATTTAAGAAAGCACCATTAAATGATGCTGCGCTGATGTGACTTCGAATCTTCTACTTACTAAGGGAAAAAAAAGTGAAGTGAAGAGAACGGGATGGAACGCAGTACCCGCATATACCTTTTTTGTGCTGCTCTTCCTTGCCTCCCTTTGCCTTTCTCTGTAAAAGTTTTACATATTTAACTTCATTCATCAAAATAGATATTTTATTTTGTTTTGAGTCACAGAGAGGCAAAGCCAGTGAGACTACTATGGAGAGTGATTTCTAATTAATTTTTAGTTAATTTAACCTGTGACAAAGTTTAATAAAAGGTGTACACGTCTCTCTCCTACCCAAACTACTATTAAATCCGATGAATAGTTTTATTCCATGTTGCATATTACGTACAAGAAATAAATTGACATGAACAAAATTTGTTACCCTTCTCACAACTTACCAAGGGTCTACTGTGCAATCAGTATAAAGTCTAACAGAGTTTATACGAGTTCATCAGAGTCTATCAGTTATTCAATAAGAGTATGTGCAATGCATTAGAATAGATGGAAATCCTATACTTTTATACGTCAGAGTTACTAGAATTTTCGTCACCACATTTTATTTTGGGTTCATATGATTATAGAAATGTTTAGTTAGTCTTGTGCATCTTTCTTCTTTTAACACAATTGCGTTAGGAAATTGATATTATTAACTTTTTATGGTTTGCTTATATCTAAATACAGATATATACGGTCAACAGATTATTTTTTACATCAACGCCTGGTAATGGAGTAATGACTTGAAAGCCTTAAAGCAAATCCATTTCGAGTTCCAATTTTTTTTTTTTTCAAAAGTATTGTATTTTATTATTTCTCGTGATACGTAGGCCACGTATTATTGTTTACATTGTTCAAAATATCAAGGAAGTCAAAGAACGAAAACTGTTGCTCATCCTTATAAATTATATTTCATACACATGCTGATATACGAGTATGTTATCATATATTGTGCATATGGTAAGTGCGTATGTATTTAGCTTAAAGCTCACGCGTTTAGAGAAATTGGATGTATTGATACATTAGTGTTCATTGTTCATATAAGCGGCGGTGATCAGATGTGATTGTGAACTCCACCTCACACTGTAATACAACCTTCCGCTTGATTAAATTGCTCTTAAATATACACAAATACTTGTGTATTTATTAAGCATCCCTATAGGCTAAACAAACCCCAAACAACACGTACTTCGCCATCAAATACATGGCAGCATATATTTAACGGTAACATTCAATTCAGTAAAGGTTACCATCACCACCACCACAGCACAATATAACCATAATAATATTAATGAGATTAGATTAGATTGGATTAGATGAGGGACAGCGGAAAAAGAAGAATAGAATGAACAGTAGCTGCAGAGTGTAGTGAAACTACTTAAAACGCTAAACACTTCAGTTTTACATACGACGATTTCAATTAGCTAACTTCACCAACATCATCGTTAGCTACACCATCACCAATACAAGCACTAGCACTGGCAGGGTTATACCGCTGTCAGCGTTACCCTCAAAACATTTAATGATGTGTACACACGACCCTGACTGGCTAACATCTTTTCATTTTCATCTCTCCATCTTACACTCCACGTTACACTACAACATATGGTGTCGTCATGTTGTTACTATACAGAGGTAAAGATGGAATAGTATGGTCGGTGACATTTTACTACCAGGCATGTTGCAGGTGAAAAAGATGTTCATGTGTATGCTTCGAGTGTTATATACGAACACGTAACCATAAAAAATTGACTCTTCAACTGCACACCATCTCTGCTATGTGTATAATACATATTTATGCCACATACACCACTAACTAACAACCATACCTTTTAATTTACTTTACAACAAGTTTACACTTGAGTGTTAGAAATCCAAGGTGAATGGAACGAATGAGTGAATGAATGAAATGGATGACTGGTTGACTGACATGACGTGTCTAAAACTTTTCATAATGTTTGTTAGTTTATTATTGTAGTTGTTGTTGCTATATTTTGTATTTACTATTACCGATTGTAACTCATGGTACAATGTGTATGATGTGCATAATTGTGTGCTTCATAGACCCTAACTGAGTCAATTTAGACATGTACGTCCGTGTATCTGTCTGTTGTTAGAATTCTCGCGGGCGTAAATTTTGAGATGTTGAGCTGAAATTTTGTGCAGGTATTTAAAATTTTTGTACTGAGATCGCTATTTACAATGGGCAAAATCGAACAAGAGTCACACCCACAATAAACAAAAATCTATATATCTGCCACAAAAATTAGGCTATGAACCTAAATTAGGTTCGCACATTTAAAAGTATTCCATCCATCGATTTTCCAAAAATTGGCGTGGTCGGATAACACAAACGCCCACAATTTACAAAAACCATATTCACCATACTTGACTTGCAAGCTGATACGTAATACATAGACTATTAGAGGGCGTAATAACATATCTGGCACGCCCAATATTAAAGATGTGGAGGGTATTATAGATTTGGTCTAAGCCAAATTTAGTTTTCTTTCTTGTTCAAATTACGACCGCGAGGTTGCAAATATTTGCTTGGCTTATACTTATAAAACTACTGTTCCGACTTTAGTCAATTTTTTTGCAAAAACCTGAAAATTTCTCCAATTTTGCGGGAATATGTAATTAATAGGCGTGGCACTGCCCATTTGCTTAGGAAAGGACATTTTAGAAATACATGCTTTTTAACTATATCGTTGATGCCACGACCATATAATATATTTCATTTGAAAGCTGAATTAATTTACTGCAATATCTTTCACAAAAAGTTTGAGCAAAATCCGTGTAGCCGTTTCCAAGTTATAACACTTTAAAAATATGTTTAATCAATGTAACTTACTAAGCTATTCTGAATGCTTGGTATTATGCTTACTTTTTGATGTTTTGTATGATTTTTATACCATCCGTCTTAGTGATGAGAGTTTAATAGAGTAAGTTTGTTCTTTCGTTTGCAACACCCAGAAGGAGCGTCAGTGACCCTACAAAGTATATATATTCTTAATCAGCATCAAAAACTTAGTCAACCTAGACATGTATGTCCGTGTGTCTGCGTGCCTCTCTGTTTTTGGCATTCTCACGGGCGTAAATTTCGAAATTTAGAGCTGGAATTTTGTACAGATAGTTTTAGTTTTTGTACACAGATCGCTGTTTAGAATGGGCAAACTCGGTCAAAGGCCACGCCCACAATCGATAAAAATATATTTATTTGCCACAAAAATTTACCTATAAACTTAAAATTTGATACGTATGTCTGTATATATTTCTTTCATCGATGTGCCGAAAATAGGCGTGGTCGGATTACAGACAAGCCAACAATCATTAAAAATCTTTATATCTGCCACAAAAGTTGTCCTAGGAACATTATTTATTAATTATATTTTCTGATGTCTTAATAATATTGCAGCGTAAAATCCTTTCGAGCGTAAAAGCAGAATCACAAACAAAAATATACTCGTACGAAGTAGTGTGTATATGTGTTGTATATGTGGTCATTATTACAAACTCACCTCTACCTACGTATCTGCCCACCTTATCCATCCAGCGTCCCACTCCCTTTTTCTACCATTTTGTTTTGAATTGTATAACAGATTTAAGGAGTCAAAAAACCCCCACACATAAACAGTAACGAAATTGTCATTGTGTCGCTTACCTGTCAACCAACGGCTGTGCAACGATTTGATGGTACATGTACGAATACTGTGCTTCTGCTGCTGCCTGCCCTCAGATAACACAAAAAGAGTGAAATAACAATCAATATAATGTAAGGTTGGTTGGTTGGTTGAATGTCTTACTGACTATGTATAACCTCCATTACACATATACTACAATAATATGTAACAACCAACGCAACGCAACATGCAACAACTCTGAAAAGGCGAAAATATAAAAACCTGTGGGATGCTGTTCTCTTTTTATACCCTCCACCTAAGATAGGGGGTATACTAAGTTGGTCATTCCGTTTGCAACACCCAGAAGGAGGCGTCATAGGCCCTACAAAGTATATATATTCTTGGTCAGCACCAACAATCGACAAAAATTTTTGGATCTGCCACAAAAATTTAGCTATTAAATTGAAATTTGTTGCATACATTTATATTTAGTCCATCCATCAATGTGCCTAAAATGGGCGTGCTCGGATAACAGACACGCCCATAATCGACAAAGATCTATTTATCTGCCACAAAAATTTACCAATAAACTTGAAATTTATAGTTATATTTTTCATCAAGAAGAAGAATAAGATAAGAAACGCGCCCACAATAAAAAAGAAAACATACTCAACGTTGCAAGCTGGTACGCAATACGCACACTATTAGAAGGCGTAATGACATACCTTGTAGATGTGAAGGGTGTTTAAGATTTGGCATAAGACAAATTTAGTTTTCTTAGTTTTTTGTTTTGTTTTTGTTTTTGTTTTTACTTGTTTAACAGTATTGCTTTGTATTGTTTGATATATTAACATGACAAGCAGGTTAATTACAACATGTTGCGGTTACAAGGATTTTTTTGATTGTTGTTATTGCTGTTATGAATGCGCTTCCCATACGAGTACGTAAACACGCGTACATACAAAGTAAAGTGGCTTATATTAGCATCTCTGTTTATACACATGCTACTATGTTGTATACGTATTCGTAAAACATATGAATGCATCCATATGAGTGGATCATTTTGATGGTGGCGTAAATCCATTTATATTTAAACCGAGGTATTTAATGCTTTAATGTTTAATGTATTTTGGTGTTCAAAAGCCTCAAATTTATAAATAATAACTAATATGTTTTCTCTGCTGCGAAAGGACTTACAACACCATCAAAATAAAAAATTGCCAAAACCTATGATTGTGACTGGCGTTTCATTATGGCGGAAACCCGTGAAATTAAACAAACTAATAAAATTCTAACTTAATGGAATAAATTCATTATGTTAATCAAACAATTTTCTTCATCAGTGACTCGAGAAGTAATGGGCATAATTTGTTAAAAAATAACAAGTTTATTATGAAATGTAGACCAAATTGGCGCAGGTAGCTCAGTTTTTGTTAAAATTGGACTTACGTCTCCGTCAAAGTAATCCACTCAAATATGTATTACCGTGCAAAATAACAAACGAAGAAGGGAAGAACGTTCACAAATAAATTAAAAATTGTTAAGCTCAACTCATCACACGCAGATAGCGAAAAGCCTCTTACAGCAACGTAGACAGACAGACAGACAGACGAACAGATGGATGTACATACAAATAGATAGACAGACGAAAGGACACCCAGTCGATAATACTGCAATAGTCTGTTGGCTCATTTTCATCATCTATTATTCCACGTCTCCGCTATTTCATTAAAGGGTAAAAGCACGTGAACGCATACGCACATGCAGAGAAAAAATCGTATAACTCACTTATATAAAATGTGTACAATACATATATATGTATATATGTATGTACTTGCAGAAAACTGGTACATATGCCGGCGTTGAGACACTCAGCATAATATTGATATTGTAGAAAGTTATATACTCGTACATGTATATATTCAAGTGTGTTTCCATATAATTATTCAAGTCAATGTGTAAATTTTGTAACTAGCGCGGTGCGTATGCATGGAAAGGAGGTAGGTAAACGGTAAGTAGGTAGCGTTTTATTAAATTTTTGTTGAAAACAATAAAACAAATTGCTGCAAATTAATCACAATATATGACAACGATAACAACAATAAAAGAAGCAACACATGCGCAATGAGCAACAGCAACAGCAACAGCAACCGCCACGCATATTTTAAAACGCTATAACAAGATAAATTAATAGAGTCAGACATTAATAAGCCGTCAAGGTGATTTAATATAAAATCCCAGATATGATCATATATAAACATACACATCAACAGACGAGCCGAGATAAAATGGGCAAATATAATTAAAGAAGATTCGACGAATTGGGTTGAGTTAAATCTTGGATAGTCACCTTCATCGCAGTGACCACATATAATAACAGTTTCTTAGGGAGTACGTGTGTGGAAGTTATAATATTTTAGTTATTATTTACCCTTTGTACTCTAAAGTAAACGGACAGACAGACAAATGATTTGATACTCTTAATGAATCTTTTTCGGTGTAACAAATGCTAATTAGATGAAATTATTTCTACGCCCTAAAGAGATGATTACTTAAATTATAATAAAAGTCAGTTGTGCGCACAGAGGAAAGAGATAGATCAAGAAAAATTAAGAACGAAATTAAAATTGAAATTCCTGCAAATATTGAGCAGATAAGAGAAACAGTCATATAGACGAACTTACCATAATTAACCATGCGAATAAAATTACGGCGAAAAACTATTTGTGCGAATGAAAATTTCTATATATATTATTTTTGTATCATAATATATGTATGTGGAGTAATTAAGACTAATTTCGTGTAAGAACTGATACAAATAACAAAAATTGTAATTTTCAATAAGTTATCGTTATTATATACAATATTAAATTGAGTGAATTTAATAATTAATATCGATGTAAATAAAAAGCGTAATATTTACCAAAAGTGTGTAAAGTATTAAACTAACTAACCGACGTCTATGTGGTTTAATTTAAACATTATTTTACATATCGTTTACGGTACATGTTTTTTCGTATTTGTTAAAAATGTGTTAATGAAATGCATCTAACCGTGAAATTTGTACAATTCACACTTTGTGTTAAAATCAATTTTTATATTGTATAAATTTTCGACTTTGCATATCTGCCCTTTACAAAGGAGACTTCAACATTTAGTGATCAGCCTTATAGTTATTCGTGTTAATTTATTCAACATTTAATGTGCACTTCATTTATGCACAAGTGTCAATAAAGACCTTTACGAAGTGTACTTATAATAGAGTACAAAGTTATTATGCGGGCCACTACTACCCTTGTAACCATAACCCAAAGCAACAAAATATAATAAGCAAAAAATATCTTCGACCTTCTATACATAGGTTGTTATTGCGGTTGTTACAGTGTGGTACTGCAGAGAATATTACCATAATCATAATGTTTAAGAATAAAGACACACTAAAAACCATTGATTATGAACTTGTACTTAAAAAAAAAAACAAATTCCTCTTCGTAACAAAATCTCATAGAATAACTATAGCAACAACAACAACAACAACAGTAAGAATATTAATGCGAATCTAAAATTTATATAAAGTTATAGCCAAATTATGGTCAAACTACCGCACAACCAGACAAGTCAAAGTTGATTTAATGAATAAAATTTTGAAGCGGGTAAGAAGAGTGCATTTGGCTAAAACCAAATCTTCAATACTCACCACCGATCAGGCATTCTATTATTTATGAGTAATGCGGAATAATGATGTAATTACTGAAATAACTAAATCGACAACAACTTTACGATGACTTACGAAGAAGCGCTAAAAACGATGTGTCAGTGGTGTTGCGGTAAAAATCTTTCCTTGAGTAGGCATTCAATACTAATTACACCTATTCAGTCACGCGCCAGCAAACATTTGCTTCAATTGTTAATTGGACTTTTGAATTCAAATCCTAATGCAGAGAATGCCGTTTTTCGACTCATCACTACTACGTACCACATATAAATAATGGATTTTGTTCCAACTTTTTTTCCGAAAACATGTAAATTAATACAACCATCAAACGAAGCATAATATATGGGCGTGGCAACACCAATTTTGTTGACAAACAACATGTATTATAAAAAATTTATATTCTCAGAGAATGGGCTGTGCCACGCCCTTTAATTAAGGATATCCGAACAGCTACAGAAATTTCCAAATGTCTGCAATAAATTTGACCAAAATCGGAGCAGTAGTTTTCTAGTTGTATTTAAGATTTGGCCTAAGCCAAATTTAGTTTACTTACTTGTTATTTTTACAATCGCGAACGACATGTAATAACACATCGCACTTATACGCCCACATTTTTGATGCTGATTAAGAATATATCCATAATTTGTGGCATTCCTGAAGCCTTCTTCTGGTAGCTGCATACAGAATAGCAAACTTAGAGGACTTCAGGTTTGACTTAATCCAAGTACAGCTCTCTAATTTGCTTGCTTATATTTTATATTTCTTTCATCTTTATTTTACTTGATACTTTTTGCTCCATGTCCTTACACCGGTTATGGTTGACTTTCGCTCTTTTTGTAGGTTTGTTGTTGTTTGTCTTTCGTCAGCAATAAAGAAAATTACGCATGTATTTTTATAAAATATTTGTAATCATTTAAATAGGAACGCCTTTAATGGTCATCACTTCTTTTCTTATTCAAAGTTAGAAACAAAATTTAATTTGCATACAAATGCTTTGAAATGAAGTCATTAACTGACATCTAAAGGAGTTTTTTCTTTTCAACTTCTTAAAGTAGACAATGGCAAAAGAATGTTTTGAATAGTTATAAAGCCCTTTATTCCAGCTAAACTGATAAATATTTTGAAAGACTTGTGTCATAACATATTCCATTCAGGTTTACCAATATACGTGTGCAGCATGCAAAAAGTTTTTTGTATGATGTGCAAATATGTATGCATAATAAGCGTACCCCATACGTTTGACAATTATAGGGACATCAGTATTTGCGGGTAATAAGAATGTATGTAACGTATTTAGGGTTGAAACGGATGTACGTATATGTACAACTTGTGTGCCTGAGAGTACTACGTGCATAAATTTTGCGCAATTTATTTGAGTGAGTTAAGATATTTGAATTGAAGTTGCTTTAAAGAGTTATTAAGTAATTGTTTATTATTATTTGTCGATAATTGTGCATACATTTACAACTACTCGAAATCTATGGGTTATAGCGTTGTAAGACAACCGATTTCTAAAAGTGTGCGAAGTTATGTACAATACAAAATAAATTTTACTGGGTACCGATGATAAATAATTCAGCTTAATGAAAGAATGATAATGAAAAATGTTGGCAATATATGTGGGTAATAAACTCTTGATCGAAAACATAAATAAAACATACATCTCCTACAGTTTAATAATTTATGAATGTTTTCACTCTCTGTAGAAAATGTCCATAATTTAGTAAAAATTATTAAATTGATATACTCCATGCATGTGTGGGTGCTTGTATGTTCAAGTATTTGCTTTCTCTTTCTCTCCCACACACACTCATCGTTACGTTGCTGTTGTTTTATGTTTCTTTTTATTGTACATTAAGTCTACTTGTCTACAAGTTTGCCGTTGGGTTTAATCATATATTTGCAACGATATGTAATGACACATAAAATGCCTGGTGGAGATGTCACAAAATTATTTGTTATTGTTATTTTTGAATTTTATATATTTGTACGTGTCATATACTATACATATGTACGTTTCTTATTGTTAATGCATGTGTGATTTGTTGTATTGTTATAGCCGCTGCCAAATGCAATTTGTGTTATTATTGTTGCTTGATGAAGATGATGATGATGATGATGATGATGATAATTGTACTCAGAGTGTAGTGGTGCAGTAGTGATATTGCTGTTGTTGTTATTATTGGTATTATTATAACAGACACACCATTAATACCATGATGATGATGATGATGATGATGATGATGATTGTCATTATCATCATTATATGTATTTTTGTTGCCTCTTTATTTCTGGGCATTCGTGTGAAAAGAATTTTTAATAATAATCTCCATCATCAACATCATAATTGTCGTCATCATGATTATAATTGAACGCGACAGTAAAAAATTCAATTAGTGCCGGCGGTATGTGTTTAAATTCAATTTCTGTGTGAATAATTCCATTGAATGTGATGATGTTGCTATTGCGAGTGAGTGCCAACTGAACACAGCCCAGCCAGGCTAGGTTGGGTTAAGCAAGCAGAAAGGCAATAAGAAAGGCAAGGAGACAGGCAAGCTTAAGCAAAGCCTGGCAATAATTCATTCATTTGCATACATTCATAGTTGAGTTGTATGCTCTTAGAGGATTGCATTTACGTATGTGTACGTGTTCGTATGTAAGTTAGTTTTTGGAGGCCAATATTAATCTCATTAACATAATAAAGCATGTAAAAAAACTAAATTCGGCTTAGGCCAAATCTTAAATGCGCTCCACAACTATATAAAAAAATATGTACAATATTTTACCTGCCTGATACTTGATTAGCCATCTATAATAGTATATATAACACCTATCCACTTTCAAATCATATTCTCGTTTGCAGGCTAAATCTCACAAAGATTTTACTAATTAGAAGAATTGTAATCGACACATAATGATGGGACAATCTATTGCATGTTACATATAAACTGAATGACAAAAATCTGAATGATGAAAATATTGTACGTTAATTGGCAGATGTGGATCTTAATAGTTTGTAAGCGATTAATAAAGCAAAAATTGTATATGGACCGATAGAAGAAATCTTGATGAGGTGACGAACGATTACAAATGATGATAATAATTTAAAAACTTTATGCTTAAATTTATCTTAAATATTAAATGGCAATAGATTAGGTTAGGTTAGGCGGGTGTGCGCTTGTAGAAAGCGCTTCACTTAGGCCAGTATGTAAGCCCATTGTGATACCCGACGAAACATAACACAGAGTTTTTCAGTTTAGCCACCCAGAGGCAGCTATAAATCGATTGAGGTCTAAAATGTTGACATCCGCTAATGACCCTAGACTCTCAGGGAATCTGACTCCAATTGTTTTGTGTCGTTTTCCCTGTAGGGCCGGGCATTCACACAGCAGGCGCTCCACAGTTTCGACCTCTTCCTCGTCCCTGCAGTTTCTACAGAAATCGTTATACGGGACACCGTATCTGCTGCCGTATCTATGGCCTATGAGAGAGACAGTGCCCCGTTAGGACTTCTACGTCCGCAGAGATCGATTCCTATTTAGACTTAATAGATCTTTAGTTCGTTTATAATTTAGCCGAGGCCAGAGAGTGCGAGATATGTATCAGCTCGATAGAGTACTCCATCTACTGTTCGTCCATCTCACCGCCTCCCTGTCCAGTCGGCTGTTCAGTTCGGAGATGGGGGTCCTCACCACCACTCTCTCGCTGATGTCTTGTCTACTCGCCCCAATTCTAGCACACTCGTCAGCAATCTCATTTCCGGGTATACCTGAGTGCCCAGGAACGCAGGAGATTACAACGTCGTGTTGTCGAATCTCTGCAAGCGACCGCAGACACCGCGCTACATATTTGGATCTGACCTTCACAGATTCAAAAGCCAAGATTGCCGCTTTGCTGTCCACGCAGATGATGACCTTTGAGATGGTTACCATCTTTGAGGCAATCATCTGCGCTGCCAGTGTAGTCGCTTTCTTCATCAACTGGAACGCCCCCAAACTCTTGTAGAATGGTAGCATGCCCAGTGTGACACCGCCCCAGCATATGGGACTCTCTTAATCTAAGAATGCCCTTGGCGGCAGTGTTCTTGATGTAGATGTCTACTGGCATCAAGTGAAGCATCACGTCAAGCGCTGCCTGGGGCGTTGACCTTAGTGCTCCTGTGATGCCGATGCTGGTGACTCGTTGAACTTTACGAAGGCTATTTAGGTGCGAATTGGTGTTGACCGCTTTTCACCAGACCAGCGCTCCGTATATCAGAATGGTCCTTATGATCGCTGTGTACATCCAATGTGTAACTTGCGGTTTCATGCCCCATCTTTTGCCAAAACTCTTTTGGCACAGATGGAAGGCGCATAGGGCTTTTCTTGTTCTTTCCTCCACATTGCTCTTCCAGTTGAGCTTGGAGTCCAGAACGGTGCCCAAATATTTGACCTTCCCTTTAAGATTCAGCGTCCTTCCCTCCAGACGAGGAGGATTGAACGGAGGTATCTTATATTTTCGTGTGAACAGAACGACCTCCGTCTTAGCAGCATTTATGGCAAGACCTTTTCGTCCTGCCCAGCGAGATAGTTTTGCTGTCTCCATGAGTTCACTGATTGTGGGTAAAAATTTACCCTGTACCAGTATAACCACGTCGTCAGCATAGGCAATCGTCTTGAAACCACGAGTGTTCAGTTCCATGAGAATGTCATTTGTAACCAGGTTCCACAACAGTGGGGAGAGAACCCCACCTTGCGGAGTACCTCTGTTTCCTGAGAAACTTGATGGAGGATTTACGACTTCTCCATAGCCGTGCCCTGTCCATATTATTGCGCCCCTCGTCTCTCTTCTCCGATGGTTCCCTCACAGTAACTTCATCCCCCACCACCGCTCCCGGAGCACCCTTCGGGTCCTCCAAGCGAGGAGGTGATGCCAGAAGGTCCTCCTCCTCGCTCAGGAGATCCAAGGTGAGCTCCGCCAGCTGTTTAGTGGGATCACTGAGGTCACTCGCAAGATCATCGTCGGAATCGACTTGCCGACAGCGCTTTTCGCCTACGTTAGTGTTCTGAGCACCCGAGCATGGTGATATGGCCCGCGTGCGCAGTCCCCCAGTAGTTTGTCAACTATGCAGACCCGGGGAAGGCATCTGCACAGTTGAGGCACCAATCGCATAGCACCCGCCCGAGCTTGGAGCCACCACCCGAGCGTTGCGGTCCCCGGAGATTTTAGCACCCTCACTTGCCGGGTACTGAGGGCCGTTTTCTTTCCTCTGCATTACATTTCAATTCCGGTTTCTAGGTCCGCGAGTGGTACTTTATCCCACCTACCCCGCATATCTGCGGAGCCTTCCCCTATCCGCCACCTGGGGACGCGCCCGTTAGGGGAAAACCGGAAACCCCCGCGGGAAATGGCAATAAGTATACTATATTTTTAGTCGCGACAATTGACTAGAAAGCTAATAAATGTTTAAGTCTTTGCGAGATGTTGCCACCTGTACAAAACATTAACTGCCCTTTATGTCCTCTCCTATTATTGAAGAGTAATTTACCTTGAACCACATATTATAAATTGTAGAAAAGAGCAGAACGAATTTTATTACTGAAATAAAGGTGAAAATACAAACGTCAAGTTTATTGACATTTGAAATTTTATGAAAAACATTTAAGAAAGCTATATTCGACTTGGGTCTCAACGTCCAGGGATTCGCGTTGCCCTGTATCCCTTGCATGTTGCGACCGATATAACTTCGAGGTACTTAGAGACTTTGTTTATCTAGGCACAACCGTTAATATCCCCAATAACATTAGCATGGAGGATTATGACTGCTAACAGGTGCTACTATGGGCTAAGGAAGCAGTTCAATAGCAAAGCCCTCTCTTGTGCGACGCGCCTACACGTTCCCATGCTACTTTATGGCGCTGAAGCATGGACGATGGCACAAAATGATGAGGCTCTTCTGGGCGTGTTCGAGAGAAAAATTCTCCGAATGGTCTTGGGCCTGTACGCGTAGCTGTATGAGCTTTACGTCGACATTGACATAGTCCGTCGCATAAAGATTCAAAGTCTGCGATGGCTAGGATGGTGTTCGAAAGGGAACCGAAAGGACGTAGCGAAAGAGGCAGGCCGAAACCCCGGTGGAGGAACCAAGTGTTTGATGCCCTGCAAACACTTGGTGTACAAAACTGGAGAAGGCGCGCCCAAGACCGAAGCGCGTGGCAATCTCTTTTGCAACAGAACAAAGACCTACATAGCTTATAATCGGCCAGTTATGATAATGATGATGACGATGACGATGATATTCGACAAATATGGGATACTTCTTCATTTCACTTGTTGACAGACGGCGAACGTGTAAAGAATGTACACAACTTGAAGACCATTTAAGTTTTAAAGGTCAAAAAATGGAAGTTTTTTTTTTTTTTTGTTTGAATTGTGGGCACATCTCTTGTATCATCCTGCCAATTTCCAATAAATAATTTGTGCACAAAATAGTTCAAGTGCATAAAGTAAGAGAGCAAGGTGTTTAAAATGACCAATTTATGGTATAAAACATAAACATATGCCTATAAACTTGAAAATAGTATATATTTGTATATGAAAATATTTTTAGGATGTAGTTTAGGAAAGATGTTGGATTTTGTAGAACTCTATCTGCTTCTTCGCTTCCTTAAATTTTAAATGTAGAGTTTTTGAAATTCACTCTTTAGATAATCAAAATATAGAGTTTTCTATAGCCGTTTTCGATCTTAGCAAATTGTAAATTTCTTGCTATTAATACCTAAAAGCAAACTGCCACACACACAATTCATGCAAGATCAGTAAACTCTTTGCAAATTACGGAAAGACGGATATACAGACAAAGGTTGGCATTAATGAAAACTTTTATCATGCACTGAATACTGACAAACACGGCAAAAATATTTTACTGACTTGTTGGCATTTGAAACCACCGCGGCTGCTGTCAGTTCTTGCTGCTCACGTGCCCAGTCACGCATACGAACAATTTATTGGCTTACTGAAATTCTTTAGGAAATAACAACACACTGAACGTTGTACTTGTTGTTGTTATTCTCTTACTTTTAGTTTTTAAAGATATTCTTGTCATTACATTTACATGTGCTTCGTATTTAAGGTCAAGAGAATTATAATATTCTTCAAGAACGATTAGGTATTTGACAACATATCTTAACTAAATGTAACAACAACAATATCAGTATCTTCGAAATGTATTTGCAAACTTGCATGATAAGTAATTTAATAAGGGAGAAAGTTCTCCTTTGCTCAGTAATTAAGGAAGACCACAGTAACCAATCGATCACAAAGCATTTACGTTTGTCTACTATGATAGGAGCACAGCCTCTTAATTAAATGTACTACACTGGAACCAAGCTCTTATGCTTTACACCAAATATTGTTATTCTTCTAATTTTGGCTACTATCACCTTACCTTAGCTTTGATAAAATTGTTTCTACTTTATTAAGAAGAATGAATATTTACTTAAATTTCTATACTTCCTACTCCCTACTTAGGTATATTCGTTATCGAGTGATTTGTTTATATTTTTATTTGATTTGATTGCTTTATAGTCTTGTAATTAAGTGTGCACTTCCTTTTGAAATAAAATAATTTCCTGTTGAAAGTAAAAAATATACATACGAAGCCACGAGACATATATATAACTCAGCACATATC
This sequence comes from Ornithomya chloropus, assembly GCA_963971445.1. Taxonomy (NCBI): domain Eukaryota; kingdom Metazoa; phylum Arthropoda; class Insecta; order Diptera; family Hippoboscidae; genus Ornithomya; species Ornithomya chloropus. The sequence goes on along the minus strand of OZ020530.1, from coordinate 23,921,165 downwards.
CTGTACATGTATTCACATCCACAACCAAAAAAAAAAAAACCAAGCTTCAAATATACAATACACATAATCATTACCTTTAAGTGACTGTGCTATGTAAATTACCTACTCTATACGGGTGTGTTGGAATATATTTACATTTACAATATGTGAGCTGCCCTATCATTGCAAACGAGTTAATTTCCGTTGTAAATTGAACACTTGTAAGTAGTAAACATACGTACAATACATAAAAACACCCACACATAGCATGACCCGTTATTTATCCATCAATGCATTTTTATGTACCATACGTGTACACTTTCCGTAAGGAAAGTTCATGCAATTTCTTCAATCGTAAAGGCCATAAGAATCGCGCGCTCTCTCGATGGCATTCACAAAACAACCAATATACATTATTATCAGTGAAAAAAATTTGGGAGTCAATTTGTTACAATTGAAAATAATTTTTATTTTTTGTATATTTGCTTGCTGCTACAATGACGTAGTGAAGCACAAGGCACACTCAATAGCTTAGTAGGCAAATGGGCAGTGTCACGCCTATTAATTAGATATTCCCGCAAAACTGGAGAAATTTACAAGTATTTGCAAAAAATTTGACAAAAATCGGAGCAGTAGTTGTCAAGTTATGAGCCAAGCAAAAGCAAGTTCACATTCATTCATTCTTGTGGTTGTAAGTTTGAAAATCGTGCAAATATAAAAATGTTAGCAAAATACCAGGCGCTCAGAATGGCTCAGTAAGCAAATCTTGATTATAGACATTTTTTTAAAATCTTATAAGTTGGAAACCGCTGAACGGATTTTGTTCAAATTTTTTGTGAAAGATAATAAATTAATTCAGCTTTCAAATGAATATATGGGTGTGGCACTACCCATTTGGTTGATAAACAACAGGTATTATAAGAAACTTATATTCTCCGAAAATGGGCAGATGCAGAAATTTCTAGTTGCCGACAAATTTCTTCATTCGTACAGAAAAGTATTTTTGAAAAGGAAATAATAATAATTGAAAAAGAATTTCTCTGTTTCCGATAATAAGAAGGAATTGGTAAGTTCATGGAAAACGACATGAATAGCAATAATAACAATAATTATAAGAACAAAAACAATAATAACAATAAAGCTTTATTTGAAATAAGAATTAAAACGTTTTCACTATCTACCCTAAGAGTTGCAATTAGGTGCGGTTTTCACAAAAAATATCTGAACGCGAAAATTTACTGATTGCAACCAATAATTACAACAGCAGCAACAATAATAACAATAACAATAGAAAACGAATTGGAATGGTACATAAACATAGTAACACATGCACACATGCACACATGCATGTATATGAAGCCTACATATACTCGTACATTCATTAGGTTAGCAATTAATTTGTTTTGTAGACAGCTGTACAGAATGAGTTTAGTTCGAATAAGAGTTCAAATTCCTTTAATCGTCTCTCTCCTTCTGGCTTTTTAAATATGTACATATGTACATATGTACACGTTTCATTTAAACATTCTATGTTGTGTGAGCTCAATTCATCATGCATACACATACGTTACGTTCTGGTTAAAGAAAATTATTCCATTTGTATATCCAACAAATGAAGGAGGATGCCCAGAAGCCCAGAAGCCCAGAAACCCAGCAAAATATATATATATCAATATGTGAATCGGTCCAGGTGTGACCGTCCCCGTTTCCATGATGGGCGTACATTTGATATATTGAGATGAAATTTTGTTGCAACACTTCCTGTTCCTGTGCATAGATTCTTAATTAAAATGGGCGAAATGGATCAAGTACAAATCTACAAAAAATAATCAACTCATAGTCACAAAAATGCAGCTTTAAGGTTAAAATTTGGTACCATTATATATATTGATCGATATGTTGAATCAGAGAACAGACAAAGAGGCAATATAACAAAAGACTTGTTTGAACCTGTGATAGAGGTATTTGGACTTTTTATCACAACTATTAAACATAGTAAGCCATTTTCTTTATCTATACTTACTTACTCCTCAGGAATCTCTCTTGCAACGAAAATTTTTCACGAAGTGGACTAAACACAACTAGCAAATACCGTTAGTAGTTAACAAATAACTGACTATAACATTTTCACTTGTTGCGTTTTGTGTTTTATTCATACGTCCTTTTATGTTAATAAAATATTACTCGGAAAGAAATATTTCATCATCTTCCCGCTATAATTTCTACTAGCATGCAAGCATAAAGTACCACTTCCAGTGCTGCATGTTGGTTTTGCTGTGAGTAGGAATCGTCGTTTTAGTAAGCAAGAGAATGAACTGACAAATCGATTTCGAATACAAAAGCATTTATTTTTGTGTTTGTCTTTATTTAATAATTTTTTATTTTACAAACTCTAAACTCTCGGTCCATTGATTTGCCGAGTTGTCTGTGCGTCTGTGCGTCTGTCTATACATTAGTCGAAATAACCAAGCCAAGCATAAAGATGATTTTCTATTTATTTCTCCCTTTTCAACATTATCGTCAATAATATACGCCATACAGTAGTGAGTGAATAAATAATACAAAGGCATGTAACAATAAAAACAACCAGTTACATACATACAAATGCATTCCTCTTTCATTTCGTTCATTCTTCTACTGCAAGCAATTTGTCGCTAGTTTGTTATTACTGTTGTTAGTTGTTATTGTTGGGTAAAGCTGATGATGTGTTAGTTGGTTGGTTGGTGGCTGGCTGGTTAGTTGGCAATCATTTTTATTATATTTATGTGTATATGTGAATATACTTGCACACATACCACACGAAATGTTAATGACGTTGTTGTTTGTTCATAATTATGATTTTATTGCAATAATAAAGATAATGCTTTTGTTGTATATAGCGTAGCAGAGCAAGAACATAGCGCATAGTTATGAAAAACAAGGAAAGGGGGAATGTGGAAGGAAGGAGGAACATTTGTATTTATATATGAAAACATATTAAGAACGTCTGTCTCGATGACATAAAAAACATTAAGAAAAAAGTCTAAATGGAAATATATATTTTTGTATTCGAGCACTGCCTAGGTCAGGAGTACACTAACTTTGTCAAAGCGCAGAATGGAACCAAGAGAGTGCATATATTTGTCTGTCTGTGCGCTATAGGTATCACTAACAAATACTTTAAAAGTCTTTAACAACTGAACATATGCCATGCCCATACGTACATAGTTTAGTATACGGTTGGAAGGTATCTAGAATTTGACCCAAACGAGATGTTGCTTTTTTGTTTGTTTTACTTCGATTACGTGGGATTTCCATAGAGTGCAAATGAATAGTGAAATAGTAATCAGGAGAATGGTAAATGGTTTTGAATACAACCCAAAGCATAAAGTTCGTTCGTTTCTACATTTTTTTTATTTTTATTTTGTTGTTGCTTGTGCTGCAATAGTCTGCGGATAACATTAACGCAATGTAAAGCGACGCGTCTGGCATTTGGCATATAACTGAAGCTGGTGGGCATGCTGTGCCACCACCAACACCACTACTTTATGGTCGTAGACTACGGGAACAGATGGTGTTACATGAAGACTTTTGTATTAACTCTATATAAAGACACAGACACAAAAAAAGAGTGTCTTCTTATCATATAAATGAGTAGGTTTTGTATAATTCCATTGTCAAGAAACTGAACGCATCGACAAGACAATATTCAGATATTTCAGTGGTAATCGTGTGAAGTCTTGTACTTTGTTTGTATTGCGTGCTCCCCTGCCAAACAATCACTAAGCTAAGTACCCATAATGGGAATATATACTTTATCGTTAAGCAGCAATAACACCAATTCCCTACTTTACACAAACTATTCATTGCGCATTTTGTAATTGAGTAATACATGATTTTTTTGCGTCTTTTTTAATACTACTACCGTAGTGTTCATTCATGTACCCTTAATAGGTATGTCGCGTTCACTCCTCTTCAGATCAGCACATTACTATAATCTATACTAATAAACATCTCATGTTGCTGCTTCCAATAATATATTCTTTGCATTGTTATTATTATCATTAAATAGAACATTTTTCGTATACAATTATTATTGTTTTTTTAGCACAGTTTGCTCGTGATGTATCAAGTTTTGTGTTGCATAAAAGATTATACGCACATTGATACATTTTCATTTTTAACTTTTTCAAATTCTAAAAAAAAACAAGTAAGAAACCTAAATTTGGCTTAGGCCAAATCTTAAATACCCTCCACCTCTACAAGAATGGGCGTGGTAAATATATATATATATTGCGCCTTCTAATAGTGTACATATTACGTATCAGTACGCAAGTCTACTTTTACGTTAAATATGTTTTTTTTTTAATTGTGGGCGTGTCTGTTATCCGACCGCGCACATTTTTTGCACATCGGTAGATGGGATAACTATGTATACGCCTACCAAATTTCAAGTTCCTACGTCAACTTTTGTGGCAGATATAAAGATTTTTATTAATTGTGGGCGTGTCTGTAATCCGAATACGGCCTTTTTGGCATACTGATGAAGCTAATATTCATAGATGTACATACCGAATTTTAAGTTTGTAGCTCAATTTTTGTGACAGATAAATAGTTTTTTGTCGATTGTGGGCGTGGATCTTTATCGATTTTGCCCATTTTAAATAGCGACCTGCGTGCAAAAACTAAAAGTGTCTGTACAAAATTTCAGCTCAATATCTCAAAATTTACGCCCATGAGAGTGCCAACAACAGACGGGCACACGGACATACAACTAAATCGACTCAGTTTTTGACGCTGATCAAGAATATATATACTTTGTAGGGTCTGTGACGCCTCCTTCTGGGTGTTGCAAACGTAAGAACAAACTTAGTATACCCTCATCACTGAGTTGGAGGGTATAATTAAACGTCAGCTTCCAGATTGTACGGACACTACTTTTAACGAATTTGAATGTCTTAACAAATTCTAACTTTGTTAATTTGTAACAAGTTTACATCAATCGGACGATTTTTACGTTCGTTTTGGCTACGTACGTAAATTTGTCATATACATCCATCTCTGTACAAGTGTATTTATGTTCTTTGGTTTTTGTTAGTGTGAAATTTGCGATTGCTTTTAAGTACACAAAATGTTTTGAACGCCTCTTTCTTGTTCAACATCATATAAATCTCACTTGACTTATACTTCTCGTATGTACGTAACAGATGCACACAGACATGGTTAGATTCAATAACAGTTTTAGTTAAAAAACTTTTCTTAAGCTTTTCACTCACACGCTTATGTTTAGCTGTCAGAAGCAAGCCAAGAATATGTTTTTATACGAGGACATAAAAACATCTGCAAAAACACTAGCATAATTGTATCCACCACATAAGACGACGGGTACACTAAATTCGCCTTTCCGTGTGATAGTACTAGAAGACGGATTCAAGGTCTGTACAAAATGTATAACTAGCATCAACACTAAATCGATTTTCTTAAGCAGTTTTCTTATAAGAAACACTCAGTTCCAAAATCGATAAAGTCTACCTATAATCCACATAAAATGATTTGCAAATTGTATTGAACTTTGAATATTCCGCATTCGATATGATGAAAATAGGCAGAATGTAATAACAGACGCGCCCATATTTTATAAAAACGTAAACGTTTTTATAAGATACACGCGCCTGTTGAGGCCGTAATCAGGTGTCTGCCACGCCCGTGCTTCTATATAGATGTGGAGAGTACAAAGAAAATTTGTGTCTTTTACTTATTCCTCTTTCGTAGCATGTCAAAACATGATATAATGACTTGACAACTTTGTTAATATTTGTTGTAATGAACTACAATACGTTTTATACAATACAATACAAAGTTCTTAAAAAGAAAAACAATTAATAAGTAAATTAAAAAAATAAACTCTAAGAAGGAATATGTCAGGTTATATAGTTGGGGGGCATCTGCTTAAAGGTTGTTCCGTTATTTGAAGCCAACGAGAAGGAAGCATGAAGTTCTCATCAATTTTTTGCAAATCCGCAATATCAACCTTAAAGTTTGTAGGCGCATTTTTCTTTACACGGACAGATGGCTACTGCGCTATGTGTAGGTTATTGCACTAGCTCTCTGTTTTTTATTATTTGCTCCCTTCATTCACTTAGTTAGAGAGGCAAAGCCACATCACTTCAATTTCTTTTCATATATACATTTCTCTAAATAAACAAATAAATTTCATTAAACCGCAAAACTTAACCGCTAAAGGCAAAAGGAATGTCCCTTTCATTCTATTCTCTGTTCCTTCGTGCTCCATCAATTGAACTCGGTTGTGTGGAAAAGTGTTGTTGGTTACATTGTGTGTGCGGAGGTTGGTTTTATTTAGTGCCTGTTCTTATTTGTCTTTCATTCATTCTTTTACTTAATTGAAGTTATTGGATAGAATGCCAAGCTCGATCTTTTAAGATAATGCGACTACAAAAAGAAATGAAGATTTCATTGGGAACATGTCAAAGCGACTTTGAGAATGCCCTATTGCTTTCAAGTGTTTAGAAAAAATATAAAAAATTATGTAAAGGAACGATTAAAAAGGCTGTGTAAAGAAATCTTTTCATTTCGAAATTGAACAGCGTAAAAGATCGACACCGACCTCTAATACTTAACAGCAGCACCATGTGACTCAAGTCGTAAAATGTAGTATATAAATGGCTGCAACGCATAGTGTACACACAACCAATGAACATTGTTTGCTTCCTATACACTAACGCACGAATACTTTCATGTAAAAATATACAACTCGGTATAACCTTAAGGGCATGTAATCTTGTATGTTAAAGACTTTAGTGCTGTTGTGATACCTTGTTGTTGTGGTTTTCCATTATGCAATCGAAGACAGTTTTTATCTTGTTTTCTTTCCCTTTTTATATTGCACAATTGAAAGAAAACAGTTTAATTGAATATATGTTCGTATGTATGTATTGTGGGATATATAGAATAAATAGAAAGATAGAAAATGATGTTGATGAACTATCTCTAATTTGTCAAAACAACTTATTTATGTTTTTATTGACTCTATTGCCCTTAGTGCAGAAGTTATATTAAATTTGGGATTCCATTTGCAATTGTCTAGTGCCCTAAACTGAACTCCTACACTGCTACGGATGAGAATCAAAATATAAATAGATTTAATCGCGTAATGATCCTACAGTGGTTAAACGATCGGGTGGTCGGCCAAGGGCGTTACGATTCCTTCCTCGTTAAATATATATCAAATAGGCCATTATGCATTAAACTATTTCAAGAAATGCCGCTTCAATGTATAGACAAATGGAAATAAAATGCTTACACTCAAAAAGGGCGATGATTGCTGCAAGCTACTTAGTTACAAAAATGAATTAGTAATTATTTGGAATTCGATTTTTTCAAATGTAATACTGGATATTGTACTATACAAACACCACACATATTCACCTTTAATTATAAAATCCATTTATGTTATCGCTTATATGTTAGTTCCATTATATAATAATGGTGATGATATGTACACATATTATAAGAAGAAATAACAAAGCAAATAGAAAGGGAACACAATATTATTGTAATATTGTTGTGCGTATGTGTGTGTGCATGTCGGTATTTGTGGCAACAAATATTTTTAATCAAGTGTAGAACAGTCAATAACTCGAGGCATTGATAACCGAATAGTAACAAGATAACAACAGCAACAGCAACAGCAGCAGCAACAGCAACAACAACAATAACAATAATAACTATAACAGAAACTCAAAATAACACAACGCAAATACAACATAACATAAACACTGTACAACTACTGATGTGATATGGTGGGGCAAGCCAACTGTACAACATGAAAAAACACACACCAAACTGTAGCACATAAAAAGATTTTAATGCAGAATAATTCATATATATTGGACCAGTTACAGTGTGTGTGTTTGTGCATATATACATGTAGTTGTTATATATGGAAAGGCATTTAATTGCAATTTAGAAATAGCGCAAGCTGAACATATTATACAGCATGATATGCAAGCCATGACAATCCATGACTTCGCAAGGTGTGCAAACACCTAAAAAATACAAGAGTCATACTCGGTCTTCTCTTATGAGGATTCGTATAACTTTCTCCTTCTGGAAAAGAAGTTGCCGTGTAATCCAAATAAAATTTATCAAAAACATATTGTACTCGTATGTAGTTCGAGATATTTGACTTTTGAACTATAAGTGCCGGAATTCCATTGGCATACCCTGTATCTAGCAATAGATGAATGAATGAATGACGACAGAACATTTCATAGGCAACTCTGAACGTGTGTATGTTTGTTAATATGTACCTATTATATACCACACTCCATCTATATGTACATATAGAGTACAATGGGCTGACTTGGCTCTATGGCGTTTCGTTTGTTTTGGTTTGATTTGGTGCAATCCATCGTCTGGTCACAGAGTATTGTGAAACAATAATAATAACAACAATAATGATAATAATCAAGAGCACAATCATTCATGAAAAAATTTCCACATGAGTATATACATAAACATTTGTTGTATGAACTTGTATGTATATGGTGTGTGTTGTGCTGTTGAAGTTTTCTTTTAAAAGTTTTCGAATGATGAGCAGTTATACATATTATGTAGAATAAATAGACAGACAAATTCCTTCATTTTGAATCAGCCAGTCAGTCAGTTCGTGAAGCATTCATTCATTTTTTGCCACAATTTTACCAAAGTATTGCCTAACGTCAAGCTAAAACAATTCAACAACAACAGTAACAACAACATCATTGTTGAATATTGTTAATATTAACGAGGTCTGATGATATTGACGATGGTGATGCTACCAGCTGCCTCCTTGCCTGCCTGATGCTGCAATTTACTACAGTTATGTACATATATTTAAACGGAAGGCATTTAGTTCAGCCCCCAGGCCAGTCAGCCGAGCCAAACTAAACCCAACACCATCGCCATCATCGTCACCAAAGCACCACCATTACTACCACCTATAATTATCAACTGGAAACAGCCCCAACAGAAACTCTAAAGAGATTGAAATTGTTTGTTTGTGACGCCAACATAAAATCGGAACTATTGAAAACAAAAGGAAATCAAAATGAAAAAGAATGTACGCACACTCACCCATGCATTACAATGCATGCAAATTGAGAGAAAGAGAGAGAGAAAGAGGGATAAAGACCACGTTCCTTGTTCATGAGTGAGCAAGACAGACAATATTTAGTGAAAAATCGGTTGATTCGTATACCACGTATACACAGCCGGTTCTCAGCTGAGCTTCTCAGCATCACATGCTATTGAAAAATATTGTACTGCGAAATTTTCGCTTTGCACGCGTGTCTTTGGCATTTTCTGCTGTGTAATATTTATATACCCTCCACATACGACGCGAGCTACTAAATTTCTTATTCCGTGCGCAACACTCAGTAGCAGGCTTCAGAGACCGCACAATGTATATTCCAGATCACCACTGATCCAACCATGTCCGTTTGTTGTAAAATAATTTTTTGATGCACACTAACACATACACATGCACTTGGTGCAAGGTTTTAATTGGGTACGAATGGGATGCAGGTGAGAAGGGTGTACAAGATTTGCCTTAAGAGCAACTTCAACTTTTTACTTATTTTCTGGTATTTCAATGAGTAGAGTTGGGTAGTGCATTCTAGTTATTCACACATGCTAGGCAGGAAGTCAGACGGCAGTGGTACTAAGCAAGCTGCCTTTTTGTGAATATCTGGCTGGCAGCATTTCGCTTTTGTTATAATAGTTTTGTTGGCGATTGTCTGTTATCTTCTTATAAATATTTTTCGAGTTGGCAACAGCATTTCATTTAACAACAGCACTGTGTGGCGTACATACGTGCATTGCAATAACAGCAGCCATCTAGCTACGTAGTCATCATTATGCCATTTAGTCCTGTTTTGTTTATGTATGTGGGAATGTGCAAACGTTTACAACGCATTTTGCAATTTTCTACGTTTTTGCATCCACTATTAAATGCTTTAATGCAAAAATGTTCACATAAGCTACAGCACGCAATCTAAACCTATGTAAAAAATATCCATTCAGACAACGGGAGGGACAGACGTATATACAATATATACAAAATATATATAAATATATATATAGCACGAGGCAATATATGGATGCATACAATAATGGTAGTGCTCTGATAATGATGATGGTAATGCTGACGATAGCGGTGCGGTATTTGGCGTGTTGTGATGAGATGATGTGAGATGAGTACAAGGCAGTCTGTCTGTGTGCTGTATGTTTAAATTAAACTGAAAGCCTCCTTGTCAAAGTTTTCTCGTCTAGCTGCTTTCTACTCGGATATTAAGCACCACTGTCAGATATTGGAAATTGAAAAACAACAAACTTTCCACAAAAACAAAAGTGTTATTATTGTCGCTGTTATGATTATTACCAACATAATCATCATAACTTACGTTATTGAACACTTTCATATGTACACACACATACTTCAACTCAATATCTTATTGAATTTTTTTTTCCTCGGAATTGTCGTAAAAAATATCATGATTGGGTTGTCTACTATTTAAAAAAGGCTCAATTGATAATTTTATTATCATTATTATGTAACACAATTCGCCAGAATATCCAGAGAAAGTGTCCGTGACACGATGGGGGGGGGGGGGGGGTACAGGGTATTGTACACAAAAAAACGATACATTCGAAAAGTCGGTGCTCAAAAAAATGTGGACGCATGATGAATAGACTTGGCGGACGCCACTATGAAACAAATGCATCTTTAAAATCTTCTTATAATTACTTGTTACACACACGTTGTGTTAATGTAAACAAGGTTTGTTTTTATTTGTTTACCAGTGCATATGATGATTGTTTCTTGTGCTTCATCTCTATCTTTATTATTACATGTCATTATTTTGATCGTTATTATGCGCGTTATATGTGTTTAGGATTGCTGTTATTATTGTTATTTTATGCCAGATATTTTTTGTCACACTCAATTCTTCCATCATATTACAAGAACAATGATAGTAATAAAAACATATTTTTTCTATTTAGGTTTCAAGTTTGAATTTAATTGTTTCTTTCATTATTTGGTCCTCTCTCTCTCTCTCTCTGTCTCTAGTTATCACCCTACGTCTTTCCTCCAAATCTGGTGTATAACTCTCGTCATTATATTACTTGCTGTCAAGCAACAATTATGCAATGAACAATGACAAAGATAACAACAACAAGTAAGAAAACTAAATTCGGCCTAGGCCAAATTTTAAATACCCTCCACCTTCACAACGGTGGGCGTGGCAAATATATATATATATATTGCGCCCTCTTATAGTGTATGTCTCACGTATCAGCATGCAAGTCTACTTTTACGTTGAATATGGTTTTTTGTAAATTGTGAGCGTGTCTATTATCCGACCACACATATTTTTGGTACGTCAGTCAATGGGATAACTATGTATACGCGTATCAAATTTCAATTTCCTAGGTCAACTTTTGTGGCAGATTTTTTGTTGATTTTTGTTGATGGTGGGCGTGGCTCTTGACCGATTTTGCCCATTTTAAATAGCGATCTGCGTGCAAAGACTAAAAGTGTTTGTACAAAATTCCACCTCAATATCTCAAAATTTATGCCCGTGAGAGTGCCAACAACAGACGGACACACGGACATACATGTCTAAATCGACTCAGATTTTGTTGCCGAGCTAGAATGAAAATTCTTTGTAGCATTCTTTCTAAGTGTTGCAAATGGAAATTTAAGCTTAATGCATTATGTGGAGAATATAAAACGAGTTTAAGGCACATGTGTGCACCAGAATATTTTTTTTCATATCATACAAGCGTGAAGACATATAAAGAAGTACTGTGGACAACAACTTTACAAAGCTACTGTTTAGTCGTTTGTTTTTATACCCTCCACTCCAGTGATGAGGGTATACTAAGTTTATTCTTCCGTTTGCAACACCCAGAAGGAGGCGTCAGAGACCCTACAACGTATATATATCCTTGATCAGCGTTGAGTCAACTGAGTCGATTTAGACATGTATGTCCGTGTGTCAGGCACTTTTAGTTTTTGCACGCAGATTGCTATTTAAAATGGGCAGAATAGGTCAAGAGCCACGCCCACCATCAACAAAAATCAACAAAAAATCTGCCACAAAAGTTGACCTAGGAAATTGAAATTTTGTACGCGTATACATAGTTATCCCATTGACTGACGTGCCAAAATTGGGCGTGGTCGGATAATATGCATGCCCACAATTTACAAAAAACCATATTCAACGTAAAAGTAGACTTGCATGCTGATACGTAAGACATACACTATAAGAGGGCGCAATATATATATATATTTGCCACGCCCACCTTTGTGGAGGTGGAGGGTATTTAAAATTTGGCCAAAGCCAAATTTAGTTTTCTTACTTGTTATTTCATACGTTTGCTTTGGTTGATTTTATTATGGTTGTTACTGTTGCTGTTATTGTTGTTTTTTAAATCTCTATTCGAAACGTAAACAAATTGCTTTTTGCTGTTAAAACATGAACACGTTCTACTGTTTGGTTTTTGGTGGTTGGTTGAGTTCATAAATTCCTGTAATGCTTCAGCTTCCCTCCTCTTACTTTTATTTACTTACGTTACATAGATTTAAACAAAAACAAAAACCAATATACTACTACCAACCATTGGCGTGTAAATTGTATGATTTGCATCAGTTATGTTAACTGTGCGAAAAGAAATTAATATTTTTTAATGCAAGAAAACGAAACCTTTAATGTATTAAAGAAAAAAACAAAATTGTTCCATTTGCTAGCCAACAAAAATATGTGTTTGGACATATTGAAGAGAAGTGTTGACGATTAAAGTGATTTGTGGTATTGCCAGCCTCGGAAAGCTCTGAAGCCAAACTAAATGAAGTGCATGAAGTTTATGTGTCAAAAAAATAAATTCAAACACTGACTTGTTGTTGTGCACTTATATAACTAGAGTCATATATTCATTCACGTTCTCTATTATATAAATATTATGTCCACACGTCTATTGTGTTTTGCGTACATGCGTAACAGCAGCAGCGACGAATTCATTAAGTTTTCATCCAACTTTCATTTATTATCTCTCGGTGTGAAATTGTTTAACCATAACTTCTGGCAAAAACTTATTCAATGCAAAATATTTTGCAAAAAAAATAAAGATAAATACATAAATAAATTTAGAGAATTTTCCTTGTTATTCAGTTATAAAAAACCCTCCACATTAACTCTACAAAATGGTAAAAAAAAGTTTAAAACCTTTATTCAAGACTTGTATATCCCCTACACTAAAATACTTGATCAGTGGTCGAACTTGTCAGGAGACTAAATAATTATGGTCACATGCAGAAACTAGAAATGTTTATACCTTTAAAATACGATACTTTATGAGACTTCTAACGCCTCCTTCTTGCATAAGGTGAAACAAACTTAGTATACCCTCCATCCTAGGCATATTAGAACCTATAAAAGGGATATAAAAAAACAAGGTGCAAAACTAATGAAATTCAGAAAAACCACTGAACTAAAACACCAACAAATGTTACATAAAAATATAAAACATTCTGTGCTAGATAGTATTACTTTTGCTGACCATACACCATTTAGTTTGCTCTTCCGTACTTTACGTGCTGCACAAAAAACAGTATAAAAGCTATAAATTGTTTAGGCTTGAATACCCTGCATATGTATGTACAAACTGTAAGAGTAGCATAGTAAGCAAGCATATATATACAATAACGGTCAATTTTACACTACAACTCGGAGATCAAACCATCCGTCATCGCCCATTTTTATTTTACGTAATGATTAGTATAGTATAGGAAATTAAAAATGTTCTTATTCAGCTTTACATCTCAGTGGTACACAGCCAGACGGATATCGACCGAGCCAGACTTTAACGTTGATCAAGACTCTGCGGAGTCATTGACGCTTCTTTCTAGTACTTGGATACTGGATGCGAAAAGAGGAATGCGTCGGCCTCATGTGGAGGGTACAACAATAAAGGTACACAGCGAGTGGAAAAAGAGTGTTTAAAAGCAACGAATCCACCTACAATTAAGAATCTAAAATAAGTGTGTGCGCTCGTATTTTACAAAATTTCTATATTTTTAGTGCATCTCACTAAAATTAAACAAAGAAAGAACAGCAAAAACAACACAATACAACATCAGCGGTATGTTTACAAGTGGCTCATGTGCCAGCTCACATTTACACATGTGTATAAAACAGCAACAACAAAATAAAAGAATCATCAGTTAGGGCTCAATGTGTGAATAATTTATGTGTCCCTCTTTTAAAAACAGTAACAACAACACATACACAAACGTTTTAAAGCACAAACAGAACCAATAACTAACCAAAAATATGCATTCAAGCAGTCGTCAGCAGCACAAAGCTTCAACAGAGCGTTCCACACGTAGTGAACGCACGGTTTGTTCGTCTCTCAGGCCGAGTGCAAAAGTGGACAAACGTTAACAACACACACGCTCATACACGCAATACATTGCTACAGTTTGCATGAAAAAGTTTATTTCAATAGAGTAACAATTTTGTTGTATTTGTTTTTTTTATTGTTGCGCACACCCATACACGTAAATACCTTTGACTTTTGCTATATGTTGCTGTGGGGCTTTTAATTTAACTCAACTGCGTGAATGTCAAGATGAACAGACGGACGAATGAGAATAGTTGCAAATATACTTGAATTCAGGCAGGTGGGAAAGGCAAAAAACTAAATATGAACACTTGCCAACAATTTTATGTGAATAAAATATTTGTGTGCAATATTCAGTTTAAATGAGCCACTCTTCTCTAATATTGTTTCAAAAGATGCTTTTCATGATAGTTTAAAATCGTATGCTTGAAAAATAGTGACGAAAAAATAAAGTTTGTGCGGCTTCTTTTACCATTTCCCCATTCCCCCATTCTCCCATTTGAATAGGACCTCTAACGGTAAACAGTTTTCCCACCCACAACATATATTATACATATTGTACGTCTGTATGCAATAGTATGCAAATGTTTATGTACCTAGACAAACCACCGGCATGCGGTTTTAATTTATCTAACATTTTATACGGTCAAGCACGCTCTCACATGTTATTACAAAAGCCAGAAAATTACAGGTGCCCATTTAATTTCATTTCATTATATTCCAGCTGTCCGTCCCAGTGATTTTGTTCCTGTAGCTTTGTGCAGGCTAAGTTACATGTGTGCTGGTAGCCAAAACTGTTCCAAAGGAAGCACATGCATTATATATGTCATGTTCACACATATCAGGCGACTACATTTATGCGTATATATAATAAATTACAAAGTACATACGCATCTATCGGTATATATACCAATGTGACCATTTCAGTGCAGAGTTGATTGTATGAATGTTCATGGACCATGTATATCAAAAGTCCGGCATGCTCTCTCACACCATAAACCTATATACATATGTTTATGTTTGTGTTTGTGTATATGTGTGCGAGTGTTTTCGTACTTTTTCTGTTCTGTTTCCTTTTTTAAAAACGGAAAGTCTAAAATTAAAATGAAAAAACACTTATGGACGCACCATGGCACCACATTGTGCCATTATCATAAAGTTAAAGCGTAGCATCTCGTGGGAGTAACCGCGTTGTTGGTGCCCCAACGAAATGGAAAAGCACACAATCTAACCGACACATCATAGAAACACTATACCAGTACAGCTAACTGTCATACATGCCAGAGCCTAAGTACTTGCAATTTCATCCCTTGACCACGACCGGCCACCATATATATGCATATGTAGTTAGTACGTACAAATACTTTTATACAACACGTATGTACTCGTATATTATAATAGAAGTAGAACCTAATGCTTTGTATGGAATTGTTCTACATCGTATGCTTGCGCCACAATGCGGTCATTTGCAATTTGTTCAAGTGTCTGAGAAACAAAATGTTCCGTTTGTATGGGTGGTGAGTATGTGAGGGTGTAAACATTTTTGAACTCATAATGAATGAGGGTTTGTTATAAGTTTTCCCTTCTTAATAAAATTGAATTTTAAGATGTTTTCCCAATATATGGAAATGTTAGTTTACCTCCTTGAATATCTGAAATTGTAAAAACGCCGGTGGCCAGAAAAACCTTTGCATAGAGAAAATCTTAAAAAAACACGGATTTTTATCTTAACGTAACTAAACGCATACAGAAACTGGCGTAAGTTGTCGTTGAATTGTGTGAAAAGATTGTAGGCGTAAATGTTATAAAATTGTTAATGAAACAAATGCGTTTCTTAACAAAATCAATTTTAAATGTTTATCGGAAGGGTTCGTTCCCTCTCGTTCAGACCTACGCACTTACATATATTATATAATAACGTGTTACTTAAGTACGTGTACAAATTGCGAATATATGTTAATTAATGTTGAAATTTATAGAGTTCCTTTATATGTGTGTGTTTGAATGGTTTATATGAGTTGTTCATTTGATATGCATTTATTAGTGGCAGGACATGTACATACAATGGCACAAGCCACTTTATATTTCCTTTTTGTTTTACACACACACACACACATATATATATATATATACAGCAAATATGTAGCCAGATAGCCCTAGTCAACCATATGTAACACTCCATACAGATACAAAAAAGAAGAAAAAGAAGAGATAAACTTATTTGCATTTAAATGCAGAATGGGCGGCTTATACAATAAAAATTCAGTTATTCAGTAACGGATAAGACAAAAAATAAAAATAACGGAGAAAACAAGTGAACACTTTTAAATAGTCAGTCAAACAGCAACTATTAAATACTCTACTCAACTTATAGGAACGAGTCAGAAGCTGTATTTGGTTCAAGTCCTATTCATATGAGGCAATAAATGAAATTTATGATTCCGTAGCATTATGAAACAAATTTGCCCATCCAACGTTTTCTGTTTCCTTTTTTTTATAGCATGTGCATTTCTTCTAGTTGAAAGCATTTGTGTATTGTGTCATTGTGTATAAGACTACCCTACCTTACAATGTAGCGTATACAAATTGTCTAAAAAGCATAATAATCACGTTGACTGTAATTACTTTGTACACCTTAAAATGAATGCAAGTGAGCACTTGTACGCACCGTTTGTGTACGTGTGAGTGTCTGTATGCAATTCAGCGTTAACACCATTACTAATTCATTTAAAATCCTGAAAAGAAAGCAACGCTTCTCGCCTTCTTACTGTCTTCTTTCTGCTCATTATCATTATTGTGTACTCATTTATATAAGAGAGCTGGCTCTCTGCATACGACATCCGCTTATCATCTGATGCATTGCACACTAATTTATGTACATAATGTGTTCCTACATTCAGAGTATTGTATGATATCTGATGGTGGTGCATTTGTTTGTGTGTGTGTGTGTGTGTGTGTGTGTGTGTGTGTGCGTATCACACACTCGTACGTATTAGACCACTTTAACAAAAAAAGGCAGAAGCAGTAAGTAGTAAACATTGCAAATTTGCGCATTTTCCACATTCCTTACCATACAAAGAATGACAAACAAAGGAACGAACGAACAAACAAACAAACAGACAGACAGACAGACAGACAGATGGTTAACGGTTGTTTTATTTCACCCACATATTATGTACATGCCTACCAACCAATCCGATCTCCACACATAACGTGCCAGGTAAATGCATATGCACACTTAAATACTTAAATAAAGTCAACAATTGCATTTTTACAAACATTTTCATCCGTCCGTCAGCCGTTCTCTCTTATTGTAAAGCGCAATGTTTCTATTGTTGTTGTTGGCTTGTTAATTTGGTTTTTCTTTCTCTGCTTTATCTGCAGCTGATGCAAAAACAATAACAATAAAATAACCACACAAACAAAATCCACGCGCCTTAAATATTTCATGGCGTTTGCACAGGTACTAGTGTTGTATTATGTGGTGTCGTTCTGTGTGTCTATTTATAAGTCTGTATATTTCGCTTTCTGTCAGATGGTTAGTTAACTTTCAATGCCATCATCACTATACAATACAAATGCAATTGCACAATGTTGCCAACAATCGCATTTATGTACATGGGCTTTAAAGTGTCTATGCTGGCATATGAGAAAAGCAAATAAACAAGGCAAACATCATCATCCAGCACTTGAGCACCCAACAACAATAACAACAGTATCATGATTATTATCATCATCGCCATCACTACTTAAACGACACTTTAGCCGTTCTCTCACGTGACTATAATGTTTTTATCCATAATCCATGCTTATTTACTAAAACTAAACATAAGCATTCAGTACACACACACCACCATCGCACATGAAGAATTTACACAATTCTCTGGTTTACTTACCTACTACAGTCAAACAGGCAGCAGCAGCAGCAGCAGCATCCACATTAGTATCCAGCTTATAAGTGTCAGCTGACACGTTATAGCCTGACATGTAATGCCAAACTATTCATGCTTTGCCTTTTCAATGCAACCCACTTACTGGATAATGGTAAAACGATGGATATGACAACGACAGTACGAACACTCATTGTGTTGCTAAGTACAAGGTGTTGCCCTTGGTTTAAATCAACTTAATGGCTTTTTCTGCTCCAACACGATGCATAGATGCGTTTTACATTGTAACTACTTTAAAGAACAGTATAAAATATATACTCAACACTTAAGCCTGCCTCAGAGAAATCAACTTTAATATTCAATTCAAAGTTCATGTTAAGGTCTAAGTTAAAATCACAATTTATTCAAAATTCTCCTTGATTCGACATCGTGAGAGATCAGCCCAATTGTTTTTAAAAAATCCGTCCCATTCGACCATTTGATACCCTTCGCCATTATACTATCAATAAAGAATAAACATGAACGTAAGTTTTTCGTGTATTCATATATGTTATGAAATGAATTTTTTCGAACCTGGGCCGGTTTCGAACTCGCCCTCATCGAGTTCTAGTGAGTATGGTTTTTTGTAAATTGTGGCAACTCAATGACCACATTTTAAATTCATAAGCCAACTTTGTGGCAAATATATAGGTTTCTGTTGATTGTAATCTGCGTGCAAAAATTAAAAGTACCTGTACAGTATCTCAAAATTTGCGGCCGTGAGAATGCCGACAACGGAGGGACACGCGGACGTACTACGTCTCGTCATCTAAAATGACTCAGTTTTTGATGCTGATCAAGAATATATATACTTTGGAGGGTCTATGGCGCCTCTTTGTAGATGTTGTAAACGGAAGAACAAACTTAGTGTACCCTTATCACTAAGGTGGAGCGTATAATAACTCCATTTCACAGACCCGCAGAATGTAGCTGGTACGAGTAGTGTAGGTACTTCTGTTGGTGGTTTATTTTCGTGATGGTTATCCAGAGGGATATATTTTAGTGCAGTTTGCAAAAATCAGTGGTACACAAGTAAGAGCGAAGTGGATGGAGAAGCTCATCAATCAAAGTTTATAGCTTTTTACAGTTTGTTGCCCTAATGTTGTTGGCCTTAAAAAAGCTATTTTATGGATGAAAATACGCAACAGCAATAGCAACAACTATAACAACACATTGTTTGCAGTAATAGATGTCATGTAAAGCAATTTAGTATTTGTCAACACCTTAATTTACATACCAAACATACACCAGTACATTTATTGCATAAACAGAGGGACCGGCCCAGAAAAGCGGACATTCTTTATATGCTTTATTTACTATGTTATTCAATTGATGTGACTCACACAAATGTATCTCTTTCTTATACATATGAGGGTTTGAGTGTGTGCAGCGTGCCTGCATACGCGTGCAATGTATCGGCTTTGATTTCATTTTTTTCTCTCCCCACCCGGTACCACAACGTGACGTTTTTTCAACCGTACATTTTTATGGCATTTCGTTATTGTTTTTGCCGTTGTGTGTTTTACTTCTCGCCACAAATATGCCATCCTTTAACATTAAACGGCGTTAACGGCAGTTTCAAGGTAATAAAAACATAAACGTTGTGTATATGTTTTCGTAGGTATGCGAAGAATAAACAATAAACAATGTCAAACCAAAAATTATAGATTGCATTTATATGGAAAATAGCGTAATGAGATCGATTGTTGCCATAATAGTAGATTCAGAATGACGGAGGCGCAGCATGCAGGTGAACGTGTCAAATTTAATGTTTCGAATGTAATTACACAATTTACAAGTAACAACAATCACTAGCCGTAGCCCTGTTTAGTGCAGTAATGTAATTCTAGACAAAATATTTAAATATAATATATTTAGGTGTATTGATAGATGAAACGTTAAATGGGGGAAACCACGTCTCCTACGCTACATCAAAATTATACGCTAAATTTCGAGGTCTCTGGCTGACTCAAGGTATAGTTCCTGTACACGTTAGAGCCTTGCTGGCAGAAACGTATCTTGTGCCAACATTATTATAGGGATGCGAGACGTTTTCTTTTTGCTGTTCAACGGCTATGCGTCGACTAAAAGTGGCTACAAACAACGATACGTGTACGATACGTATATGGACTTAAGTTTTTGCCAACATTTTGTTATTACTTAGAGGCCTTTCTTTTCAATTTACACTGATTTAATTAATTAATTTTCACATTTCATATTATAATGTTTAAGCAGCAACATGCATATACACATGAATTGACGTAAATTACGCAATTATACAGTTTTAAATCAATTAATCAAGTGAAGAAATCTGCTCTCAACCAAACACAGGCACACTTGCTCAGGCATTCGCTTATAAATGCAAAAAGTTGTCTCTTGAACAGAGAACTGAAGGTATTAAAAATTCATTGGCGACGTTGACAATGACAAATTGTCAGGCAATTAATCTATTTTTCTGCAAAGTGTGTGTGGATGGACGCGTGTGTTTGTGCAGGTATAAGAGTATCTAAGCAATTGATCCGTTATTATTTACTGCGTATCATTTTTCTTTCGTAACTGCCTTTTCTAATCACTTTCTCCTTTTCAAACACTCACTTATTGCTCATACTTTGTTTTTTTTTTTATTGTCTTCCTTTGCAGGTAAATCACATTGAATCCTTCCTTTGCGCACATTTACTGCAATGACACGATGATTGTTTCAATATAAAAACGGATGGATAATAATGATTTATAAACACACATATAATGCATATATATATATATATATACTTAACGGTAAATGTAAGTTTAAATGATATCTTAATACCGTTAGAGCCACATACACGTACACGCAAGCCCGTGCATCGACATCTCATTTAGACCTGTAAGTTTCACGTTCATAGTAATAATTGTTGTTAATAATAAAATACAAAAGGCAATAACAACAACGGCAGTCTATGCAAGAAAGACAAAAGCTATAATTAGCTTAGATAACATCTTGGACACCCACCACTGTCGCTTATAGGCGCAGTGCCATGTTTAAGTGAAACTGTCGTATCGATTGTTTTCCACTTTTGTAACAATCAAAATATCTCTAATCTTACCCACTCCATAGTTCTGTAGTGGGCGTGTAAAGTTAATCGATTTCACCTACTTTCCCTACCAACCAGTACCCACCCAGTAACTACCAACATTTTCGTGTAATTTCAAATCGATGACTCAATATTTATGACAGGTAGACATAAATAAGGCGACTAAAAATTTGATGATGATATTAAAAATACTTATGCTCTGTAGGGTGTTGAACAGCCTGCATGTGTTACAATCTATTGTATAAAATGAATATACTACTGACTTTACGTGAAGAAAAAAAAGAAAAGCATTATTTACAAGTGTATTGTGAGTGTATGATCACAACACCAGTAAATTTATGCTCCAGTTAACGCGTCGCCAACCAAAGGCATTGTTGGGCTATAGCTGCATGTGTGTGTGTGTATGTGTGTGTGTGTATTACCAATACTTGCTGAATTAAATACCACATATAAATAAGCGTAAATATATATAAAACATATATATTATAACCATAGCAACAACGTGTTGTAGTGGTTTGTAATTTAAAACGCCGCCTCATGTATAAGACTTGGAAAATATCGAACAAAAATAAAATAAAAGCAAAACTGAGGCAGTAGCAAAACTATTATAACAATAACAAAATAATAAACGTTACTTTTATGTTTTACTTTTTCTATGACAAAACTAATGTTTACAGTATGTGTTCATGGAAAAAAATTATTATGTTTGTGCCAAATTTTAACAACGCAAAATAATATTGGAAAGGCTTTCTTTACCAAAAATATAATAGATATAAAAGAAAAACAAGATAGGGAAGTTCGGTTAAGACCGAAGCTTAAATACCCTCCACCTTCTATAACCCTCTAAAAAATAAGTTCCTATTGCGTTGAATCGTTGCGTATATATTCTTATTAGTATTAGTATTCAGGTCATTTTTAAACAACAAATAGTGTTTTTTTTTTAATTATAGGCGTTTGCGTTATTCAATCGCGCCCATTTTTGGCACAGTGTTGGATAACGATACCACTTATATATATACCATAAAAATTTCAATTTGATAGGCATAGTATTGTGCGATATATAATTTTTTAAAGATACAGTTTTTTCGAGGTATGTTGAGATTTTTGTTTATTGGGGGCGTGTCTCTTAACCGATTGTGCCCAAATTCAATACGGAACACCGAAATTGAACTAAGAATACGTACGCAAAGTTTCAATTTGATATCTCTAAAATTGCGACCGTGAGAGTGCCAACAACAGACGGACACACGGACGGACATGTCTCAAACGATTTCTATTGTCATGCTGATTAAGAATATATATGGTTTGTGGGGTCTCCGAGGCTTCCTTCGATGTGTTGTAAACGGATGATCAAAATGAATATACCCTCTTCCCTAAGGTGGAGGGTAGAACAATATATTGTTAAAAGTTCAATGACCGCTTTGAATACAACTACAAATGTGTATGTATGTATGTACATTGGTATTGTTCGCACTTGTATTGGTTAAAGTAAATCACCAGGCCACCTAAAATATGCAGAACAAGCAAATGTGAAATAATCATTAAAAGATGAAAAAGAAAATAGTTCTAATATTTTTCCAATCAGCGATTCTGTATTCAAGATTACAGCATAACATCTCAGTGGCAACATTTTACGTGTCATGATACATTGTGCTTGCCCCCCACCTGAACACTATTCATTAACCATGGGGAGGTATATGGGATACGCACTTATTAACAAAAATTTCCCCCTTAGAAGAGTATTTTCTCTAGAAAACAAAAAAGGGAAATCATAAAAATATATAACAGGAATACTCATACGTACATAGCAGAAAAATTGCAAATTTATTATTATCACTAGAAAGAAATGAAGGAGAATAAGCAAAAGGGCGAGAGGCAACAGTAGATGCAATATCACCGCGACAATGCGGTATTAAAATAAGTAAAAGAACTCTGACTCGTGCTAAATCTTAGATACCCACCAAACCATTGTTGATTATAAATTGTGGATATGGTCTCAAAACCTCTTCTTTTCTCAACTTTTACAACTAGAAGAATGCCTACCACAAACGGGCTCACAGACGGACAGGCAGAATTTGATGCTCTCAAATTTGATGCTCTCAAATGATATAGGTACTTGTAAGGTCCATGAGCAAACGTTTTGATAAAGTTAGTATGATCTCGTCCTAAAGATAGTAGGTACAACAGAATTACCAAAATAACGAGAAGCGTTCTTATATAGAATTGTGAATACTCTTCATTCATGTGTGCATGTGTTTTATACGTGCTTCTGCATATATTTAAAAATCATTTAAAGAGGGCACACGACCTGCTGACTCATAAAATATTTCTATACAATAACTGAAAAACTACCCTCAATAAAAACAGGGGTCAACGCCGATACGTGTTAAATATATATGATAATGGAACAAGTAAGAAACCTGTATTTGGCTTAGGTCAAATCTGGAAAACCCTTCACATTTATGCGTGGACTGTGGGCGCGAAATGTATACAACTGCGCCCTATTTAGTTCGTCGTAATATCGATTCCATGACAGTAGAATTATGCTCCGTATAAAGCCTACCTATATATGACAGACGCACGAACATCGTTAATCGGCTTAGATGTTGTGTTGATCAATACACTTAGTAAAATCCTTAAAGTCCCTTCTGGTAGTTGCGCGCGCAATAACAAACTTAGCATACCCCCGTACAATGTTAAAGCGTGAGAGGTGGAGAATGAATAAGAGAAACATAAGGGCTTTAGTAATAAATGGTTTTTAAGTAAACACTTCTCTTTTAACATGTAACTAACATGTGTGAAATGTGTAAATATAACACTTGGACTCTGCCATATAAGCCAGAAACATGGTTGCAGTAAATATATTTATAGCCTCCGGTATCTCTTTCTCGGATACATTGTATATTGAAACTAATTAGGAAATGGTTTCGAAATTGTTCCATTGCACACATACACACACTCGTACCCCTGCTTTTATATATATATTGTACCACTAAAAAATAATCACGTAAAATGTATAACTATAACATTCTACATGCATCAATAGACGGATGGATAGACAATCTCACAATTACTACATAAAGTTTTGAGCAAAATAAAGGGACTGAGCAGATTGTTCTGAATATAATATAGTATTGCTGAATGTGTGCCATATATGCTCTCTGTGGCCATTGCATGAATATTTATTTAGGTGTGAAACTGGACTCTGACCACACCATTTTATTTCAATGTATTGACATATGGCATGTTGCCTGGTTGACTACCTGCCAGTTAGCTGTACAAGCAACCCACATACACACATGCATATACACGTATTAGCACAAAGAACAAATATTGACCTGATAAAGAAAAAACAAAATTTTTCTGCAGCCAAAGCATGAACATTTTTGTGTCAACATTTTTAAGGTAAAGAAACCTATTTAGTTCGTTTGCCCAGCACATCAGTGAATATTAAGGGTAAACTAGTATTTTATTTGCCTAAAATCACTAGACAGGAAAGGAGAGAACGTTCGAAGCATTCATTATAAGAATAAGCTAACAGAAAAACAATTGGATCTCCAATAACAATATATTCAAACGTTTTTCAGGTTCTAAAACAGTTTAAATATACGCTTCGTTTATTGATTTTTTAAATTTGAAACATAAACTGATTAATAGTAAAGTTCAAATATTTTATAACTAAATTTATCAACTCCGCGTTTAATCAACTTTAAAGAGTCAGCGCAGTTCAAATCACAGTATTTATAATGCTAAAAAAATGTAATAATAACCACACACTAACTGTCTGTGTACATGTAAGCAATGTAATCACTTTTTAGAAAAATGTTTCAACTTTTTTCATTATACTCGTATGCAATGTGAAAAATAAGTTGAAACTGTTATAGTCGACCAAGCCGTATGCTTAGTATTCTATGCCCCATAGTTATAATCTATTACGTTAAACAGGAGCTTTTGTTATTTAAAAGTCCTTCGTTGAAGAATTCTTATAAAGAAAACATGTTCTAAATTATTGTTATCCTTTGCAAACTCTAAGGACTTCAATTTAGTTTGCAAATGTTGAAAATTATGTTTAGTTGCCATTAAAGTGACCCAAAGAGGATTCAACCAAACAAACGTTGAAGGCATCTTAAGAAAGATCCGTTATAATCTGCCGTTGTTGGGCTTATTCGTTTGTTTGAAATGAAATGAAATGAAATGAAATATAGATAAATGTTCTCTTATAAATATACAAATTGCAAGGATTTTTCCAAACCTAACATGCCTGTTATGCAGCGTATTGATGTGTAATAAAAAGCGTGTTTTTCCCTATTACATAATTCAATTGACAATGCAATAAAGTATTTCCCAACATCTACAACAAAAAATGTATGAACATTAGAATAATACAAAAAAAAAAAGGAAAAGTTGATCTGGCGGCACAGATGATTGCCTCATAAAGTGGTATCCACCTCAAAGGTCATCATCTGTGTGGACAGCAAAGCGGCAATCGTTGCGATCTGCTGGGTCCCTGGACACTCAGGTGTACCCAGAAAGGAGATTGCTGACGAGTGTGCCAGAATCGGGGCGAGTAGACAAGACATTAGGGAGAGAGTGGTGGTGCGGACACCTCTCTCGGAACTAAACGGCCGACTGGACAAGGAGGCGGTAAGATGTACAAACAGCAGATGGAGTACCCTATCGAGCTGTTACATATCTCGCACTCTCTGGCCTCGGCTAATCGATCTCTGCGGTCGTAGAAGTCCTAACGGGGCACTGTCTCTCTCATAGGCCATAGATACGGCAGCAGATACGGTGGCCCGTATAACGATTTCTGTAGAAACTGCAGGGACGACGAAGAGGTGGAAACTGTGGGGCACCTGTTGTGTGAATGCCCGGCCCTACAGGGAAAACGACACAAAACACTTGGAGTCAGATTCCCAGAGGGTCTAGGGTCATTAGCGGATGCCAACATTTTCGACCTTAAACAATTTATAGTCGCCTCCGGGTGGCTAAACTGAACTCAGTGTTATGTTTCGTCGGATGACACAATGGGCCTACTTGTTGGCCTAGGTGAAGCGCTTTCATAAGCGCACACCCGACCAACCTAACCTAACCTACTAATTACCACAAATGAATGAAAAAATCAAGAACAAAACATAGTTAAATAGACAACCAACAAATTAGAATTTATTAGTGCTGTTTTTTTGAAGAAATCCATTCGAGAACTCATACAATTAATTCAGATAAGTGTGTGAGAATCGCCATTATTTTTCCCCGTTTTTTTAATATTCGTATGTACAAACTTTTTATTGTATATAAATGATACAATTTAAATAGAAAACTGCGTGCACACTATACGTACTAAGCACTTCTTCAGGTAGTTACACACACAACAACAAACTGAATATCTTAGCATCTGATGCGGAGAGTAGAAAAATTGAATAATCATATGGACAGACGACACTTATTGCAACCGACATAAGTTCAATTAGTGCAAATAATCATAAATTAACAGACGCCTATTATTACAATTACTACAACAATATAATGGCTGTGTCGTTGTGTTAAGTGTGTATGCCTTTAATATTTTATGTCAATTGGGATTAAAGTGTTTCGAAATTCGTTGAATAATTTAATTTTATAATTAGGAATGATAAAAGCGCATACAACACACGCAAACAAACAAATATGACAGCTGCTCACACCCTTCAAACGATCATTTAACATCCGATAGACAGACGGCATGACACATATACGTGGTAGAATATGTATATAAAAAAGCGTATTTTAATCCCTGAGGTTTCGCTTTAAATAAAATTTGCGAAAATTTTAACCGCCAAGTCAACGCTCCCTCCTAAGTGAATTAAAAACTGTAGTGTGCGTGCATCAATCCCTATTTCAGACTTTTGGGTCTAAAAGAGCAAAATATACATAAATTATCGCGCTTATGTATAAACAGGAATGAAAAGTTTACGTTGAGTAAACACACCCTGCTGCGTAGCTCACACCTTGGGAATGACGTTATATCCTTAAGCATGAGTAATCATTTGTGGTAGAAATACTCCTTGTTCATTGACTTTAACATTTTGGCTAACATTTACTTATCAGTCATCAATTACTTACTCATTATTCATTGCTGTGGTACAAAGATAGAAGGCCAAAAAACTTGTAATATACACATGTATATGCTGTGTCCTTTTCGTGGTTGCATATGAATTGAAAAAATAATACACCCTGCACTATAATGTGAAGGAAACAAGTACAACCGCAACTACACTTCTTGTAAAATTGTGTAAAGAAGCTGAAAGTGTAGCCGACTGAACGAGATATTTTTATATTGCCAAACATCTGCCTTCCTTCACACTTTGCACCCACTACACACTACACATCCAAGTGTCAAATGTAGCTTGAGAAGAAGTGTTTAATTTTAGCATATAAACTGTTGTTGATGTTTTTCTTTTGGTTATGAGGGAAAAGAGCATAATTTATAAGTGTCGTAAGATTGACAAAATGACTTTTAAAAGGAACTCATTAAGATAAACTGCTTGCTTGCAATATGGCAGGTTTGCTGGCTGCCTTGCATGGTGGCTGGCTGGCAGGCCTGTACAGCAGGCGCTGTTTGGCATATATATATCAGCTTGCACTCAAGAAAACATATTTTACGAACTAAAACACGGACAGACGGACTGATAGACTGACAGACATATATACAGTTTACACACCAAATATGCTAACCTCATGGCCTCTGGTATGTTCTCCATGTAAAAGTGTGTGGAAATAAAAGGATGACACATGTAAATATATATATATATATATATATATATATACATATATATGTGTGTGTTGTTCGTTGTATACATTAAAAATTTGTCATCCCTTTTCTCGAATCTGTTATTATTATTATTGCATGTACAAATATGAAAACAAACAACACCACGCGTATAATTTTTAATTCATATATCAGTGTTGTTGTTGTTTGTGTTGCGTGTGTCATTTGTTGTTTTACTAACACCCATTACCGTGGAGAGTTTTCAACTTATTTTTACAAGAGTTCAGGTTTTCCTGCTTCTTTTGCTTATTCTTATACATATTTCCACTTGCCACATGTTTTTCTGATTCTTCTTCTTGCTCTCCTTAGTAGTAGAAGTAGCGACAACAGCCAGTTTTTATTGTTTGTGTTTTTCTTTATGGATGTATTTTGCTTAAGTACATACACATATACTATATACTACACACGCCTAAAGGACGTGTGTTTGTATATACATATACGGCACTTCTCCTTCTCCTTCTTTTTTTTTTTTTATTTGTACACATACCGTTTGCTTTAACACACTTTGCCCCATTCTAAAATGAGTCTTACTCACATGCAGCCTTGGTGGAAGGGGAGAGAGAGAGAGAGAGAGAGAGGGAAGCAAAACGAAATAATAAACAGAAACAAAAACAACAAACATGCAGCTCTCAATTAAAAACATCAAGTGCATCATGTTCAAAAACACACTTGACTTGAAGTTGTGTGTGACTTAAGCAGATCAAGAGGAAAATTAACGACATAAAAAGGAAGCTTTCTGGTAAACACCAATCTCTTACCATTAAAGCGAAGAGTTGCTTTTTAACAAACAACAATTGCTGAAAGGAAGTTGAGTCAAGCAGCACTTTGAAGCAACAAAACGCCAAAAAAGTGTGAAGGGGAAGAGAAAGGGAGAGGGAGGGAGAGAGAGAGACCAAAGGTGAACGCTGGCAAAGAAGAGAATTTCTTTAATTTTTTATTAAAATAGTTGATATGAATACGATTCGTTTAAACGGTTTTCGTTTTTGCTTACCATACATATGAGTACGAGTGAGTACGCGCATCAAAAACAAAAAATCCACTTATCTCATCTAACTCTGCGAAATGTTATTAAAATTGTTTAACAAAAGTCAAGTGTTGGGTTTCTAATGGAAGTTCTTGTTGTTGCAACATGAATAATTCACAAACACTTACACCCTTCTCAACGAATAATTATAGAATTTGATTTTAAACGCACCTCAAAGGAGTACATGAGCAAAAAATTTAACCCATGAAGTAGAAATGAACTCTCCGTCTTTCTCTCTTTCTTCTTTTTTACCATACAGTAAAATATATTCACATTGGGAATGCATCAAATTTGTGGTCCAATGCCGTACACATTCTCTTATACAGCATGTACTGCACAACAATGCCCACATAACAATATTTGTGTCCAGCAGACAGATAAAAAAGAATTTGTTAACAGAGTAGAGAATGCTTTGCGTACCGAAATGAGTTGGTGAGTTATTGAACTCGTGTGTTTGGTGCACCACTACCTTAAAACGTGAAAATAATTTTAAACTTAATCTTTAAAAAGTCTAAAAAGTAAGATATTTATATGACTCTATCGGACGGACAGACGGACGGACACGGTTAAATCGATTCAGAAGTTTTTTGAATAAATTCGTACAATTAAGACTGGGCGTGGCTTTTTTCGAAAATATTCGTATGAAACAAAATCGCGGTCAGTGACAAGCTCGAGAGGAAATGAAATGAAAGAATCTTTCCTGTGGTTATTATAATAATGAAGATGAAGAAATTGGCAACAAAAGAAATGAAATTTTGTTATTGTAGATAAGGAAACGTATTATATCGGAAGCGAAGATGAAATGAAAACTGCACGGAAAGAAGAAAAAGAAGAAATCATTGCACACTCTACACACTATTCTACGTTCCACTGTACTATCGCCAAAGAAGCCAGTCGAGTTCACTAATATGCAGTAAATGAAAGAGTAAAGTAAACGCTTATACGCAGGTATCCTTTACTACACAATACCGGATGCAAACGTTCAAACTTAACATTTTCTTTTTCTGTTTGCGGTGAGTGCTGAAGTAGCAAAAGTTTTTTATGGATGGCCAATGGCTACAAAACAAATCATAATTTACAACTGTATTTTCATTACTGTTCTGTTACACTGTATGCGTTTGTGATGTAATGCTATATGAAACAACAAAGAACTCACATTTTAAACCAAGAAGCTGATGAAAAAAATCCGTAATTTTACGTTTTTCCTTACGACTCTCACGCCACTAACCAAAGTAAAGATAGAAAACATCACGTGACTCACAAACCGGTAAATTGTCAAAAAGGTGGTGGTATAGTTGGTTAAAGTGTTAGTAAATGCAAAACTTTTCAGGGACTCAACAAACACAAAAACACTTCATCAACCAAACAACCAAAACAGCAACATTGAGGTAGAAATCCTCGTAAAAAGAGAGAACTACGTTGAAAGAACAGTGAAAACAAAGGCAAAAGTTCATTGTCTTGTTTGTGGGCGCAAAAAAGATTATGTATATGTGTATGTGGCTGTTGTTGTTCTGGTTTTTATATAGGAAGAAATAAGTAGCGTTTAAAGGTTTTAACCTTAAAGTTTCTCTCCATTGTATGTGAAGATAACGTTGCAACCTTCATAAGAAGAGGTTACATATTTACACGCTACAATTGACGCAAGATTTAAATTTTTAACTTCATCAACTATGAAATGATTGGAAATTTCGGGGACAGTTCGTTGAAAGGATTATAAAATTCATGTTTACATATTATTAAGTATGTAGTGGTCCGGACTACCGACATGCGTTACGCTGTACACAATAGCACTATTGTTGTTGTTGTAGTATATAGTTCCTTTATATATTTTTATTCTTAAAAACATGTGCGCAACACTCTAGTAACCCATGTCCTACCAACATTTACATATTCAATTTTTCACATTTGCATGAGCCCACACACACACACCCATAACATCTAACAACCATACACATTGACAACATAAACATGGAAACCTTTATGCAAATGTTTTTATTTAATACACACATGTACGTATGTGCAAAAAATTATCTTTTGTCTGCCATCAACATGGCAAACAGCAACATACCATATGTATGCCACCACCACCACCACCACCACCACCACCGCCGCCACCAACTGTACACCTACGTATATATATGTGGTATTTATATAATATAAGAGTAGTAGTGCAGCCAAGTTACAACAACTTCTGTTACACATATAAACGTTACTGTCTGTATGTCCATCCTTTCATTATTACTTTCAAATGGTGTTATAAGCGTACTGCATATGCACTTGATATAAAAGTAACGCCTACGCACGCTTTCGTTTAATTATATATTTTAGAGAAAAATTATAATTACAAAAGACAGGTAAAGCAGTTAACAGCTAAAATATCATTTAACGGAAATTGTGCAGTTATAAAAAAATTTAATTACTGCTAGAAAAACGCGACAGAATCATTATATTTTTGAATTAAATTTTTAGAATCTTAAAAAAAAATCCTTCATTGAAAAAATTACTACAGTACAATAACAATAGCAACACAACACAACACAACACAACAAACATTCAATGTCGACGATAAAGATAAAAATTTAAAAACTGAAACCACAATAAAAACTGAAACATTGAAACAATTAAAAGCAAGGCAATAACGTGGCCAACTAAACTTACCCCCCACAAAAATTAGTCTACATTAGTTTAGACCAATGCAGAGACGCCCTTTGCTGTAAGTGTGCGGCCTTTTGACGATTATTTAAGTACATCCTAAACTTTACCTTAAAGATCGGATACTTGTTCGTTATACGATCCGATCCACTTTTAACCACCCGACCAAGCTTCCTTCTGTACAGTACGTGCATATGGAATGAACAACTTAGTTTATTCCACCTTTTATAATGTGAAGCGTATAAAAAATTAAACGTATAATAACTTTATAACGTGTGGTAGTCGTGTGGTGGTAGTTAACCGGTTGATTATTTTACTGTTATATTGTACATGAACCAGATATGTGACGCCAAGTGCAATTTGTTGTTGTATTTTATTTTATGTATGGTTATTGTTGTTAAACTTCTGTTTAGCTTAGAAGGCAACAGTTTATGACCCTAAAATTTCACCTGTGCCTGCCTGCCTAACAGACTAGAATGACGACTGACAGGAAGCGTAGACGTCATTTAGACGCGTCAAAAGGACGCCTAGAGAAAGTTTTGCCCTCTCTTTCTCTGCTGTCGCATTTACATTTTATTGCTAGGGCCACATACAGCACAGTCACATTTATTTACATACTCAAGTTTAGTATAATGCATGAAAGTTAAGTTGAATGTCTTTGTGAAAGTGCAATTCATTCAAAAACTTCTTCTCAGATACAACACAACACATAGAAGTCATTAAACCTAGATGGAGTATATAGAGACCGTTATATATATAAGAAGGTAATAAAAAACCCGAACTTTATATTGAATATTTATTTATAATTTAGAACCTAATGACGTCAAATTCACGTGGCAGTTTGCCTTTGCAAATTAAATCTCCGCTGCGCCCATACACCAGATTATTGTATTGAATTAAACCTTTTCTGAATTGTTTACAACACAGCACATTATTACGCTATACTGAAGAAACTGTTTCGGTTCAAAACCAGTTTTCATTGTTTTACTTATTTTAAGTAATTTTGGGAAATAAACTTGAAAGGCCAACTAGTTTTTTTTGATTCCATGTATTTACGTATTTCGCAGAAAATCTTGAAATTTAATTCATAAAATTTTTTTATTAATAAATTCCAGTGAAAACTGCACCATTTTTAAGTCTATTTTACTTGAGTTTGGCTTTGAACAGTCATCGTGATGAGGTACCCTCCACATACTTAATGGCCTATGTGACTATTTGTTCCAACCAACTGGTTGAAAACTGCAAACAATTTGGTTTTTGAATATTACCAGGGTATCTGTTCTCCGATCCATCCCCTGTTTCATTACGTTAACGAATTACATTTAACATCATAGTTCTGTATTTGTGAAAGGAGCAGAGAGCGTGCAAATTTTAAAATCAGTATTAAATCATTTTGTGGTTTTGCAATTCGTTTCATATATAATATAAAAGTCTTCAAAATTATCTACTGGATACAGCACCAAAGCGAGTTTTATTTAAATGATTCATTTTGTAGTTCACAATTAAGTAATGAAACTTTAGAAACTCTTAATAAAGCTTTAAACACTGCTAAGAATTCTCAGAATATATCAGACTTACAGACAGAATAAGTTTAAAAGAATGCTAATTATGAGAGTTTGAGA
This sequence comes from Ornithomya chloropus, assembly GCA_963971445.1. NCBI lineage: Eukaryota > Metazoa > Arthropoda > Insecta > Diptera > Hippoboscidae > Ornithomya > Ornithomya chloropus. The sequence continues at coordinate 23,887,635 of OZ020530.1, read as the reverse complement.
TCCTCTAAAACATTTATCGTCTTACACAATGTACCTTCAAAATGGCGGATAAAACAAATCATAGCTGCTGACCTTAATGCGTAAAAACTTGCAAAAGTTTATTCCTAACATAAAATGTTTGGCTTCTGCTGAACTAAAAGAGCAACAAACCCACAAAAAAAAACTGGACAATTTCCAGGAATCCAAAAAAACAAAACAAATCCACCACATCTATGTCAAAGTTCAAAGGTCTTTGTTATAAAAAAATGTCATTGTCGTGAGATTCACTATTTATTACATAAAAAACAACTAATACGTTTTCATGAAAATTTAATTATGTGAGAATTACTCGTACAATAGTGAACGCCAGTAGCTGTTGTAGTACAATAGTTTATACAGCTGAAAAATACAAAAACAAACAGCATTTTTTATCGTATTATATTACTCATACAATTATTAAAAGCACACACCAGAAACACTGAAACATTGAAGCATAAGTACTCACATATATACATGTAGATTATTAAGTGTTTCACACCACAATGTGTATAAAAAATAAAAAAACAAAAATAAAATAAAAAATAGAAAAACACAAGTAAATATGTATAAACGATGACTGACTAACTAACTGAGTCATCATCCCAGTTACTAACTGAACGAACACATATACGTCACATGCACACATAATTACTAGCAAACAAATATGTTCGTAGTTGATTTCTCGTTGTAATGGAAGCAACAACACTACTTATGCAATGAAACAAGTTTTTAGTTAGTAAAGTGTTTTGTAAGAACAAGAAAAGAAAAAGAAGAAAAATAAATAGAACACTATGAATGAATCAATATGTGAATGGAACAGAGTGTGTTAAAATTCAGCTAGTCAGTCAAATCAACCACTCGACATGTGATCAATTTTCTTGCCAGTTTTTTTTTATACCCTCCACCTTAGGGAAAACGGTATATTCATTTTGATCATCCGTTTACAACACATCGAAGGAAGCCTCGGAGACCCCACAGCAGCATGAAAACAGAAATCGTTTGAGACATGTCCGTCCGTGTGTCCGTGTGACCGTCTGTTGTTGGCATTCTCACGGTCGTCATTTTTGAGATATCGAATTGACACTTTGCGTACGTATTCTTAGTTCAATTTTGCTGTTCCGTATTGAAATTGGGCACAATCGGTTAAGAGACACGCCCACAATAAACAAAAATCTCAACATACCTCGAAAAAACCGTATCTTTAAAAAATTATATATCGCACAATACTATGCGTATCAAGTTGAAATTTGGTATACGAGTATATATAAGTGGTACGGTTGCCGAACACTGTGCCAAAAATGGGCGTGATTGAATAACGCAAACGCCTACAATTAAAAAAAAAACACTATTTGTTGTTTAAAAATGACCTGAATACTAATACTAATAAGAATATATACGCAACGATTCAACGCAATAGGAACTTATTTTTTAGAGGGTTATAGAAGGTGGAGGGTATTTAAGCTTCGGTTTTAACCGAACTTTTCTGTCTTGTTTTAATTTATAGTTAAACTTGAAGTCACGCTTATGAGTCACAAGTTTGTGGTGGCGAATGTGCGGAATAATAACTAATTTAAATTTCAACAACAATAACAACAACCTTTATTTTCAATTCCAATTGATACTTTTTTATCATATTTGCGCACAAATATTTTTCTAGTGATGTATTGGTGTGATGACTCATTTAATATAAAAAGAAGAAACAAAAGCTGTATTTGATTTGAACCAAATTTTCAATACCCTGCACGCCTAAACTGTGGGCGCGAAGAAGAAGAATAGAAGTGCGTGCTGTTTTTACGACTATTAGGGGCGATGGTGCATTTCAAAGCGAAGCACAAAATCCTGCGCCAGAAAATCTTTTGTTGCTAGCATTTGACCTATTCCAAGTGGGACGAAACTACAAATTAATATAAATAGATTTTTACTAATTGCGGTCGCGAAAACTTCTTTCACCAGTTACACTTTGGTAACAAGTCTAATGGTAGTACTTTGTTGCAACCACTTTCCCACATAAATAACTTGCAACTAACTCAATGGCAATGGTAATTGACATATAAGCACATACAGATTTTCCTTGAAATTGTTATAAACTAGTCATCATCATACATACACATTATACGATATATGGCGTATGAGTAATACTTGAAAAATTTCAATTATACTTATGAAGAGTTGATTAAATTTATAAATAGACAAGCGTGTGTGTGCATGTGTGCGGAGTATAAAAATTGCACTTGTCGTTATTTTTCTCATTACAATCATTGACAATTTAAGCGCAAACCGGTTAAGTGGTATGCAACAGCACGTTTTCTATGTACATAACAACGTTGTCTTATTGCTTGTGTACTTTTTTGAACATTTTCATGTAAAACAAATCCTATGCGCATTTAGTTAAAATGTAATTAACTTTTTTGAAACGTGCAAAGTAGAGAAAACGAATTGGTTAAACATATTCATAAATTTATAATTTGGGGCGGTCCCTAAAAATTCCCTTACACCTTACACCTTACACCTTACACTTTGCTTAAAAACAAAACAAGTACCTTTCTATTCCGCTAATTATTTTTAAATATTTAAGCAATACTTGTACTATTGTGTTTCATTGCTGGCGATGTTTTTTGTTTTTCTTTCCTTTTGTAAGAATTTAATAGCTTTTAATTAAACTGAACATAATTATGGCTGGCATAATTACATTTGGCCGATTATACACAAATGCATTTTATACGCACTCACTCAAACACACAAAAACACACATTTGCACGCCATTATGTGAACCTGGGAAAACAGTGTTTCATCTGCTTATGGAAATTGCGTTCAATTTAATAGTACAGAAACAACAACAACACTTGTGTGTTTGCGAACTCACGTATATGCATTTAAAGTATTGTGCATTTAATTTATATATTTGCTAACTGTTGTTGCCGTTGTTGTACATCATCCACCATTAGTTTGCACAGACCACTGTGCGCACATAACTGCTCGATGATTATTTTCAAAATGAAAGAAAAAATCACGCAATTTTATCACTTAACTGTTAAAGCCTAGAAAAATGGAATCAATTTGACAGAAGATTCAGACCACCATGCATGTGCACACACGCACAACACGCACGTCTAAGGTACAGAGGATACACCCATCGGGAAACATTCGCGAATCGACTGTGAGTATTCAAGACTTAATAGTATCAATACTTTAAGAAATCAGTGTGAATAATACATCGGCCATAAAGAAATCAGTGAAACAATGTAAAAACTTACACATTAAGACGAACGTGAACGCGTAAGAGAAAGCACTTGAAGTTATATTACTATAATATGGTCAAGTATAAAAATCAACCAACAACAATTAGCGCTAATAAATTTTTTAGTCATGACCAATCGTTGTTTGCTTATTAATATATTTATTGCGTTTTACTAATGACCGCATTTTAGAAAACAATTGTTTTAATGTGACAAAGGCTTATTTCAAAATACGACATGACTTGAGTTCGGGTACAAAATTTCAGACTTATTTCAATAATGATCGCTCCTAGTTCAAGAGACATTCCCGTTCATTAAGAATAGACAGACTTTTCAACTTAACATTTTTTAGATCCATAAATTTGGCGGAAAATAACAATATACAGTTGGGACTATCGCTGAGGTTTGTTCATGCATTCGTTTATAATTTTTATAGCTTGTGGCAGAAACTTAATACATATAGTATCATGCATATGCATGAGTGCTAGGTGGTTGGTGAATATTGTGCATAATAGAAAAGTTTTTTGCTCCAAAAACAAAAAAAACTGAATTTATGCAGAGAAACACGAAAACTATAAACTAAAGAGCTTAACGCTTTTGTATCTAGTAAAATGCCGTTGAAGTGTTGACAAAATAGATAATGCTGTTGATAATGCTGATCATGACGTTAATAATTTGGATGATGAGGGTGACGATGATGACGATGTTGGGCGATGACGGTGAAAATGCTAATCATGATACACAACAACACCGGCTGATTGGGTGATTGTTTTATTTCTACATGTACCAGTGAGTGCGTGAATGCGAATGAATTTTAATGAATATTAAAATTTGCATATTGTTCGTATGCAACAGTCTCTCTCTCTATCTACCTACCTCTTTTACCTCTCAGATTAATTTCACTGCATGTTAAATGAATTGTTAACAATTTTTGTTAAATGTTGTCGCAATGTTTGAAGAATACTTAACTGTGTTTGCGTTGAATAGCTCTTCATTTGTGCTTTCCTTTGCTACTACGTATTTATGTATACATTCATGCATACTTACAGTGACTCTGTGCAAGTACATATATACAGTAGATTATGAAGAAAATTTGATTTCACAAAGCGTAATCATACAGCAGCGCTGCACAGATTTGTTTTTAAATTCTTTGGATACTTTATTGATACAGTGTTTCTTTTTTGTATAGAGAAACTGAATAAAGATGCACAACACACTAACAGCAAAATCATTTCGAAAGCATTCATTGTTGTTCTCCTTGCAATTATACACTATTACACATATATTCTTGAACAGTGTCAAAACTCGAACGGTCGCAAAAAATCGAATATTGAGTTGACATGCATGTGTAGCTTGTTTCACTTGTTTTTCCCAAAATGTGTACGAATAATATCTCAAAAACCTAAAGGGTGAGCACATGTGCACATGAGGCGTATTTTTTAATGAAAATCACTTTATAAGTCAATTGGGTAGGTTAAGTTCCATTTGAAGTTGTCTCTATTATAATATTATGCTTCTTCTACGTTGAGTGGTAAACAAGTTGCCCTTCCTTTATGAATTATAAATTCACGAGAGCGAAAACACATCATTTTATTATTAAATTCATTGCAATTCCGTTCCACCAATGTGGAATATTTTTTCGGAAAATATTTTTGTAAAGCAATGCCAAAAACAACAAAAAGTTCTCAAAACACAAAACTCCTTTTTGTTAATAACAATATATAGAACATATCTCAGTCACAGCAGACGTCATGATTTTGGTGGAAATAAGTAAAAAAGAATTCGTTACAAAATAAGAGGAAAAAAGGAAACTTTCAACTTCTAAATAGAAGAGAAGTGAAGTGCTCCAAGTGCTCAACTATAAATTACTGTTGACACTTTGTTTTTGTATAAATATTTTTGTTTTTTCTCTCCACTTGTTCATTCTCTTTGCGCTTTCATTTTATATTTATGTATGTACATGAGTTTTTTTTGTGTTTTCTACAAAACAATTCAATTCATGTCTCGGTTGTATGTTGAAGATGATGTTGATTACGAGAATGATGAGGATAACTTTTACTTGAGCAAACTGCCTTTATGTTGATGTATAGCACGGTTTGTATATATTACAGTTGTCCCATGTTTATAAATATATTGTTATGCATGCAAGCTTTACACGTATATATATGTATGAAAGATGAAGAGGAAGACGAAACTTTAAAACTAAGATGAACGAATGAAAATTCAAGTGCCTACTCAGACGCACTTAACTAGAATTGTATGAATGAATGACATATTTGATGGACAGACTGACTGACTAACAGAAACCAACAAAACAAAAAAAACAAAAACTGTGACAAGAATTTCTTGTTGTTGTACACGAATGAGGAAACTTTAATTTAAAAATTTCATTTTCATTCCAATTCCTTACGTCATTTGTGGTAATTACATATATTGCTACTTGTTGTTGTCGCTTCTTATACACCCCCAACAGTAGGTACACTAAGTTATAAGTTCCATTTCCATTTCCAATCATCAGAAAGCAGCTTCAGATACTCCACACAACAAATACATTCTCTATCAAAATTTTACTTTGATTCGAATCAAAAGTTCAAATTTAGGCAATAAAGTGTTTTTAACTTTAATCGAAAGATCAATAAATGGCACGTCGCTGTTCTTGACGGTGTACCAGCGTGTGTTGGAAATAAATGTTAAAAAATCAAAGCGATATGACAGCTCACTTAGTAGTTAACCCTTCAATGGGTTCTGTACAAGCGAAAAGGCCATGTTTCCAATCTCGTCAAGTTTAAAGGAAGTCAAAAACATGTCGGACGTATTCTTTGAAATTCAAACTAATTTTACGTTTCTTTCTGAAAATATTTTTCTCCCAAATTTTAAACGGTTTTCATGATGTATTATTTATACGACATTCTGTCTCTCTGCCCGCCCTCAAAAGCACATTCCACAAAACCGATCCAACCCCTCTCATCGCTTGTTATTCAAAATATGTGAGCATTTGCGTTCGCGTTCATGTCATGTGAATTATTATTGGAATATAAATAAATAATAAATCGTTCGCTTTGTTTCTTTTCTCTTGTCACAATTTTTTTGATACGCTCACACACACAAGTACTGTGTGCAACTCGGCGAATGCGGTTCATTGGGTTACATCCGTTCGCAACGGCCGTTTATGTTTAATGTTACTAGGACATACGTACGAAACTTGCGCATACAAAATGACATTCTATTATAGATGCACGGATGTATTAAAAATGCATGCTTAAATACATAAAAGTGTAACTTTACTAAAACTTTATGTTGCATGGTTCGATTTTTTGTTTGCTTATTTATCTATTGCATAAAAATATGAATTTGTCGTACATTACCAACGCACAATATTTTGCATACATCTTTTTCCTCTCCATTATTTTTACTCGTCAGTTTAGTCCATATATACAACTGTTGTATATATACATATGTCAAATATTTGAAACATTTGCACAAATTATGTTGTAATGAATATGTAGCAGAACTTGAGAAGCATTGCCTAAGTCGGTGCATTTTTATTAAGCTTCCTTTTTGGCTCAAAACGTGGCTTTGCACCAAATTCCATCAAAGTATTCGACCCGTGGCTTGTAAGCAAGTTTGCATGAACAGAGAGACGAACATGGTTAAATTGATTACATTAAAAGTGGCGTAGGGTATAATACAAATAAATGAGATAATTGTGTTGGGAAAAAGTGCTTGTGCCCACCACATTGTGTGCAGAAGTTGTACTAAATTATGCAAAATGGAAAGTTTTCATAAGCCATGTGAAATGTATGAAAAAATTAAACAAATAAATTATATTGTACTTATTACACAATAATATCGTATTACGAATCGATAATTTATTATAATCAACCAAAAAACCAAACAATACAGGAGACTAGAGTGGGTTCTACTTCTAATGAGTTCTCTGTTATGAATTATGATTATCCTAGCATCCATTCATCCATTTGTACATCTGCCAATGTTTAAAACAATCAAAGTTGCTGCGCAGAGGGAGAGATTGAGAGTGGAAGGCAATGTCAATTGTCAATAGTATTATATGTTAATGAATAGTTCAACATTGTTGTAGACATAAAGATATTATGTTATAGAAGTCATTTCCTTGACATTGTCGGAAAATTTGTTATAAATGAATTATAATTTTCTATCCGTTTGTCCATGTTGACATCCTTCTTATAATTACATGGTGATGTGAAAAGATTCGATATTTAAAAGTTATGTTTGAACAGGCTTGCACAACATTGAGTATATAAAAAAATGCTAAGCAACTGTATAACACAACAACAATATTTGTACAAACTATTTTATAAGAAAGAGTTCATGTGAGAAAAATTTTAAAAAGTCCACAAACATAACGTAATTATATTCGGCGACAAGTCAGTTGGAAAAAATTCTATTATTATATTGTAACTGTACGAAAATTATGACAGTAATTTGTAAATGTACACTTAACATACTCGTGCATATGCATACTACGATGGTATAGAGTTTACAAGAAAGAATCCGTATAATCGGATTCATTTTATATGCTAACACTCACTCACTCAGTCACTCACTCACTCACACACACCAAGCCGAAATCATGTCAAGTCAAATTTGTTACAATGACACATACGGATAATATGTCGACCAACAAAATATTTATGTGTATATATCTGTATATTATTGTATTTTAACGGAACATCGTATGCTTATCTAACTTTGCTCTTGATACTCTCCCTCCGCACACTTCACATAAATAAAATAATTCAAAATGCTCTCTAGATTATCGTGTAAGGAGTATTATACCTTTAATATCATAATAAGATTGCCATATGATGATGAACAAGGTAACGTTAAGCGTACACTATGCAGATAACTTATAGGACAGTACTCTACTTGGTGGCAAGTTTACTAAATTTATTTCAAAATTTGTCTTTAAAGTGGAAGGTAATCCTGACCAATTTGCTAACGGACTCTTCTTCCATTTGGTTCTTGATAATCCATGCAAGCAACAATTTATTTGTGTATTTAATACAAATGTTAGCTTTCATACCTTTAAGCAATAATTTTCAATTCAAATCGGGCATCTTCGAAGCCTTAAAAACTTAAAGGTGATGTACATTCCAAATAAGATATTTACTGCGTGAAAGGATTTTAATATGTTCGCTCTTTATATGCAAAAACAGTTACATCAATTTTTGTTGATCAGTGTAACTGATTATACAAACCATTTTGGATATCAAAATTCGATACTATTTTCTATAATACGTGAAGAGTCTTAAGCTTTCGACCAAGCCGTTACTCTTTCGTTGACACGTTCTTCTTGTTTGGATGTTATGTAAGAAATGGTTAAGTAAGAGGATGATACTACAAGTATATGTAAAAAAGTCCCCTGATAAATTAAGTGGATGGCTAAAGTACATATACGTAACAACAACAGCAACAACACAAACAATCCTATCTTTATCATAACAGCACACATACAAATTAGTTGATGAATTTTTTATCACATATGTTACATATGTACAAAACATGCACCATACGCCTGCATCAGTTTAATTTTAACGTGACTGCCGCCATAAATATGTTACGGAACGAAAGGGAAAAAGTTGACATTACACCTTCACAAGCATGTTTGCCTGTTTGTGTATAAATACATTGTATAAATAAAATAGCAATGAATCTTTTCATGATTCTTCTTACATGAGACTCTTAAGATAACTTTAATTGGCCTTGGCAACAATGGCAACAACTTGACAATGAAATATACAATTTTTTCTTACTCTTTATACCCTCCACCTCAGTGATGAGGGTATACTAAGTTTGTTCTTCCGTTTGCAATACTCAGAAGGAGGCGTCAGAGACCCTACAAAGTATATATATTCTTGATCAGCGTCAAAAACTGAGTCGATTAGACATGTATGTCCGTGTGTCCGTGTGTCCATCTGTTGTTGGCACTCTCATGGGCGTAAATTTTGAGATATTAAGCTGAAATTTTGTACAGGCACTTTTAGTCTTGGCACGCAGATCGCTATTTAAAATGGGCAAAATCGGTCGAAATCCACGCCCACAATAGGCAAAAAACTATTTATCTGCCTCAAAAGTTGACCTATGAACTCTGAAATTTGGTACGCCTATACATAGTTATCCCATTGACTGGCGTACTAAAAATTGGCATGGTCGGATAATAGACACGCCCACAATTTACAAAAAAACATATTCAACGTAAAAGTAGACTTGCATGCTGATACGTAAGACATACAGTATAAGAGGGCGCAATATATATATATATATATATATTTGCCACGCCCACCGTTGTGGAGGTGGAGGGTATATGAGATTTGGCCTAAGCCAAATTTAGTTTTCTTACTTGTTTTATTTACTTTAAAATTTTTTAATTTATTAATTCATTGAGATTCGTTTGGAAACCTTTTAATATATACAAAAAATTTAACCAAGTTTGATTTTTTGCAAATTCCAAAATAAAAAACAATTTTTATTGACGAAATTTATTTAAAATAATGAAAAGAAAACAGGCATATGAACAAATTACAAATTAATTCAGAATTCCAATTAAATCATATAACAAACAAATTGAAGCCAAACTTGATTGTTTTTTATACCCTGCACCACCCTGTGGAAAAGGGTATATTAAGTTTGTGCGGATGTTTGTAATTCCTAAACGGCAAATGCCACACCCATCTTCAATTATACCGATTCAGAATCAAAATCTGAATCGATTTAACCATGTCCGTCTGTCCATTTGTCCTCCTGTCTGTCCATCTAAATTTGTGCGCAAGCTACAGGTCGCATTTTTTGAGATATTTTAAAGAAATTTGGTATAAGGTTATGTATTGGCCCAAAGGAGAACCCCATTAAAAATGGACCGGATTAGACTATTTTTAGAACCTCTCCCCATATGAGGTCCTATTATATTTTGAGATATTATAATGAAATTGGGTACAAGGGCAAGGACATGCCCAAAGGGGAACCCTACTAAAAATGGATCGGATTGGACCATTTTTAGAACCCCTCTCTATATAATTTTTTCATTTATCAAAGAAAAAAATTAAATTGAATAATATAATATATCAAGTGGTGTAGGGTATTTGATGGTCGGGCTTGACCGACTATAATATTTTCACTTGCTTTTTACATAAATTATTAAACTGCATATATAACCAGTACACTGTGACATTTTTCGTTTGAACTATTTTTTAAATATTTTTTCTTTTGCTATGTTATTCATAGAGTATACGAGTATGCAAAAAACAAATAAGAATAAAATATAAAATATAAATGATGTATGAGAGTGATGATTATCATCATAACGATTATCATGCAGTTGCTTACATGACGCATACATCATACTCCGATTTTTGTAATTTTTGTATTATATATGTACACATATAAACTGGATTTTGTAACATTTTCTCTTTTTTACAATACGTAAATGTTTTCAAGTCCTTTCCCTCTCTGCCTCTCACGCAACCCAGAAGCAACAAAACCAAATTGAACACAATGTAAATGTTTGTGTTTACATATGTTCAAGTTTTGGTTTTTTTATACCCTCCACCTTAGGGAAGACGGTATATTCATTTTGATCATCCGTTTACAACACATCGAAGGAAGCCTCGGAGACCCCACAAACCATATATATTCTTAATCAGCATGAAAACAGAAATCGTTTGAGACATGTCCGTCTGTGTGTCCGTGTGACCGTCTGTTGTTGGCACTCTCACGGTCGTCATTTTTGAGATATCAAATTGACACTTTGCGTACGTATTCTTAGTTCAATTTCGCTGTTCCGTATTGAAATTGGGCACAATCGGTTAAGAGGCACGCCCCCAATAAACAAAAATCTCAACGTACCTCGAAAAAATTGTATCTTTAAAAAATTATATATCGCACAATACTATGCCTATCAAGTTGAAATTTATATGGTACCGTTATCCAACACTGTGCCAAAAATGGGCGCGATTGAATAACGCAAACGCCTACAATTAAAAAAAAAACACTATTTGTTGTTTAAAAATGACCTGAATACTAATAATAATATATACGCAACGATCCAATGCAATAGGAACTTATTTTTTAGAGGGTTTGAAAGGTGGAGGGTATTTAAGCTTCGGTTTTAACCGAACTTTTCTATCTTTTTATTATTTTTCATATATGGTACGTATGATATAAAGATGGTTACAGATACATACACACACACACACAGAAAGCGAAACGGAGATTATCGCACACAGATATGTGAAAAGCTTAAATTGTTTTACATGCTTTTAAATGGCATTCAATTTAAAATTGTAATAATTCTTCTTCTTGTTAGCTTTGTGATTTAAATTAAAATTATTGTGTATACGTATGTATGTGTTATATAGATGGAAAACAAAGACTCGTTATATATGAAAATGAGATTATACACTACACATACACACTCAAGCATTACATTAGATAAACACATACAATATATTCCATATAGAAAATTAACCTTTGTATATGTATATGTATATGTATATATATATATGTATATGTTAAAGAATTTAAATTATATCATTGGCACTGTACAAAAAATATTATTGTATTAAAGTTTCCATTTGTTAAAGGTTTTAGGTTATTTTACCATTATTTCGCCTCTACACATTCTTTAGTGGATTTATTAAGAGATAAAAATATACTACTTAATGTTTTTTTACCGTAGAAAAATGGTGGGGTTCCAAAGTGAACATTTTTAATCTTTTTTAGAAGACCAAAAACCAGTCTAAACAAATTTGGATCTTTAAAAAAGGAGGCATAGACATTTTAGGAGTTTAAGAAAATATGTACCACTAGACAATCTAAGCAAAGGTTAAAGTCAAAGCACATAAACGAGGTGTTCACACTGAACAAGCGTAACAAATAAATATAAAAATAGTTGACATTGGTAAGTAAAGCTAAATGGATTCACTTACAAAACTTCTATGCACTTACTTAAAACATTTTGTGCAAATATTTAAGATGAACATTTCTATTAGTTTGGCCTTCAGTATGATTTTCTAGAACCAGATAAGAACATGGCAGCATAACGTACACGGGCATGTAAAATTTATTTCCGTTTTGCACAGTAAACACATAGCATGGCATAAAGATGTAATATCCACTTTAATCTCTGCTACATTGTGCAGCATGTTGAATGCAAGAACGCACCGACAGACATGTATTTAAAATTTTTATTCTAAATTCAATTACATCCGCATAAGGGACCAAAAAAGGAAACAACTTTGTAAGCACACGTCTGTGTGTAATATTCATGTGAAAACAAACGTCGTTTGACATAGAAAAAAACTTCTTAACGCACTCTATCGGTGAAGGTTCAGCGACGTAGGTACGTTGCACTCTATACAGTATATGTATCATGTTGTTGCTTAGGCAACGGCTGGTCTTGAGACTTGTGAGGAAAAATACATCAAATATGTGCAACAACTACGTACCCGAACAAATTTTGTTACACTGATACGTCATTGATGCATACCAAGTACATTATAAGTTAAGTGCTTTCTCTACTCGCTGGCACTTTTATTCTGTTAAAAATAAAAGATTATAATCCACCATAGCACAACAAATATTTTATACCGTATCTTTGAAGTTTTATTCGATATTCAATATTCAATATTCACATGAATAAATGCGTACATTTGAAGTACTGCAAAGTATTCATTCATTTATTCATTCATTCACATTGACCATATAAACTACACTTTACAACATATCGCAGTTGCGTGCAATATTTGAATTGAAACAAGCCATTGCATGTGATGCCCAAGTTGGATTAATCATAAAACATTTTGGCATAGAGCACTAAGAACAATTTTCTGCTTGCTCTTCATAACACCACTATTAATTGAAGACTATGTAGACTCGGATGGGGCTAATTTGTTCACGTAAGCAATTCAGTTGAAATATAACCCAACTCTTAAAGTGTTTTAAACCAGAACTTGTTCATCATATCAGTATAAAATGTTAAGCGGTTATCTAGCAGGCATCCAACTCTCATGTTGTTACATATATCGTAAGTAACTATTTGTAAATTTAATAAACAGTGCCTTTGAAAATTTTATGGAGTTTAGTTCCACATGCTCTGTGCGTATGTGTTATTGTGATGATAGAATATAACACTCACGTGTTCGAAAGGTACGTGAATGGTTATAAGAGTTTTTCTGTTTCACAAAACGTGCTTAGCTTTACAAGGAACACATGCATACATGTAAAAAAATTCTGAAATTCATACAACTAAGAATCACAACCTGATAAAAAGAAAGCTCATGTCTTACCTAAAATTGTTGCGGTGCCACTAAAGAAGCAGAATAGAACTTGTATTTATACTTTTACTTGTACAGTGGAATAAAAACACTTCGCCAAGTACCATACATGACTTTTATGTATGCATGTATATAATATAAGAAATGAAGTCTACCCTACAATAGTATTAAATCTTATAACCGATTAGCGGTTTTTAGTGTTTAATCTTTTATTCATGCATCATCTTATGCCTTTAAGGATCGTCTACTTAGGTAACTGCTGTGCAATGTGCACGATTTTATATTGACATTTTTACTACCTGCCAAAAAACGCCACCAGGAGGCGGCCTTTATTCTTTTACAATTTCGTTGCCAGCACAGTGTTTGGTGTGCCATTTTTAAACCATCGGTGATTAATAGGTGATGTGATTGCCCATAAATTTTCCTTCGTCAGCTAAAGAAAGAAAGACATTAGGCACAAAACGCATACAGAAGCAGCTTTGTCCGTTAAAGAAATCATAAGAAAAGTCACGAAAGACTTTTTTTTCACGTTTTTTTAAATCATGTCCATATAGAAGAAAACTTTTACGTATTTACAAAGTGCAGGAGGAGCCTTAGCAGTCAAACTAGAACCGTGGAAGTTGTATCTGTAAAAAATCCATTTTACAATAATGAAAGCATTCCGTTTGGCTTTGCCGGGCCAACCAATTATAGTATCACAAACTTATGATGATTAGCTACAATTTGGTCATCCGCAATGTATTTAACGTTCATGATCTGTGATAGCATTTTAATCTGAAGCGTATACCACCTAAGCCGAAAATACCTTTTACTTTATTTCTGGTTGTTGTTGTTGTTGTTGTTGTTGTTACTGCTGTTGTTCTTGTTAAGTTTTTTACAAAACAATTTGTAACAATTTGTTATAAAAAGACAAATTTTCACACATTTATTTAAAAAGTTGAACTTTAAAATAATTCCTACAAATACATGAACACGAAAGCCCCTCTCTAGTTGTTTATGTGCTGCCTCCATAATGATCATTTGTTAATGAGTTTTTCGCACATGCTTTCGCTAAAGCAGCCACAAGAGATGTACTAAATTTATTATCCCATTTGAAACACTTAGGTGGTGGCTTTATACATATGCTCCACAAAAATATGCTTGTGATCATCATTACAATCTGAATCGTTGCAGCTATTCCGTCTTCTGTGAGAGCACTTCTTCTTCTTCAGTTGAGAGCACACCCGCAATCCTCTTACTCAGTTCGTAAAAGTTGAGTCGGATAACAGGCACGCCCACTTTTTTTGCAAAAAAGAAATCCTTTATCGGCGCAGTAAGCTTGTAAGTTACACTAGTCGACGTCCTCGGTGTGTATATTCTGAAGGGAATTCAAGTTTTGACCTCAGCCACATTTGCTTTTTTGCTTGTTTTTTGTTTTTAGTCCCGTAAAAACAAATAAATAAACAGAATGAAATAATTGTTGCTGTGTGTGTGTGTGTGTGTGTAGTTGATGTTGTTTTTTCGGTTACGCAACTGAAAGGATATCCTTATCTTTATTGCTTTCAGTACAAATTGAAACACACTCACACTTATACACACTTTTCGTTTTTAATCCTATCTCTTGTTCTTCCTACTGTATATGTATACTCTTTTTACATACAAAAAATATGTTGTTTTTTTTTCTTTTTCCATTCAGCCATTGTAAACATAACCTCAAATATAAGGCTCAGTAAAAAACGAAATATAAACACACACACACACATACACATACACACAGATCGAGTTAAAGCGAGTAAGAGTTAGTGGACGTATGTATGGTGCTAAACGTGCAAGTGTATTAATGTGTGTGTGGGAGTAAATGAGTGCAGCAAAAGTTGGTACACGGCTTGACCTAAAAAACTACTATAAAACAACAACAACTAAAACAACTTTTATGAAGAGATTATGAGACCTCACCAACACAACTTAGTTGTACATTAAAAGCATAACGCTATAATGTGCGAGAGAAGAGGGTTAAAAATTATATACACACACACAAAATGATAAGTACAATAAGCACAAAAACGTTATGGCAAACGCTAAATTAAATAAACACAAAGCCTCAAATATACACACATACATACACACATACAAACATGCATACATGAGAAAAGAACAAGTGAGCAAAAATGCACTATAAGATAAATATGGCCAACAACAAACAAACAAACGAATGAACAGCATGAACACAAAATGAGCAGCAATGTTATTTACTGTATTACAGACAACAGTTGAAAAATAAAACGAGAAGGTGAAGAAGCAGAGTAGTGCAGGACAAGTAATATTGTAGTGAGGTGCTAGCCTGGGCGGGTGCGTCCTGTGACCTGTGGCAATTGTAAATGAAACCTTCACAAAAAATTCCATTTTAAGTAAATCCTACAAAACAAATATTGTTGTATTTATATACAGTTATGTTTACTCAGCAACAGCAATAACGACAACAATACAAATATTAAAGAAAAATTATGTTAACGAGAAATGTATGAAATTTTCTTGCTGAAAAGCTTACATTACAGCAGTCGTATAAAATCCGGTTCAAAGATATTTTATTGGGCCACTTAAAAGCCAGCATAAAGACAGAAGAATGTTTGCATGTGATCATGGCGTTATCATTTACATATACCATGGTATGACAACTAAACAAATGTAAATCTCGGAATCATGCAAATATTATGTAATAGTTATATAAAAAATTGGATGCAATTTAACAATAATAACAATTACTTCAATTACAACTATTTGAGTAACGCGTAAGTTTATTAAAAAGAAAATGTGGGGAGAAATAATCAGATAATCTTTCATTACACGTTTAAAGTGCAACCACTCTAGGGGGCAATAATGTTCGCTCAGTATCGACATCTCCTATAATTCTAAGTAAACCTTTTACCTTCTTTATGAAGGTTACATTAAAATTAAATTTTCCTCCTCCATGGATGTATACTGCTAATCGATTTGGCAAGTATACAACTTATGTATCAAAGGACGGACAGACTTACATGATATTTGAATATATTTGTGTTCAGTTGATGAAAAATTATTATACAACTTGATTACATTCATGTGTTGTTAGTCTCTTTTCTTTTTCTGTGTTGTGGTATTCATCATTTATGCACACATGCAATACGTATTTTGTTTGCTTTCTACACAATTGTTAACCCACTCTCACTAGGTAACGGCCAACATCTCTTACGCTAACCTTCTACAATGTGCAGAAGTAAAGTACGTAGAGCATGTTAACAACAAAATTCCATACAGAATCATTGTAAAAACAAATAAGAATAAAACTATGTTTGGCTTAAGCCAAACCTGAGATACCCTCCACATACTCTCTCTCGATGATTATTTGAGTAAAGGTCAAGTATTGCTCAAAATCAAATTTTTGTAAATTCTGGACGCCTTTGCTAATCAATGCCGCCCCTTTAAAACACATTATTGCCTAATAATAACTATATAAAAAAATTAAATTACACCCCAGAAGAAATGATGATCTAGAGGTAGCATTAAAATATTAATCTGTGGCTCTGATGGGGCATACGCTGCTGTGAAATCTTGATTAAATTTTGCCTGCACGTGCAGTCATGATTACCAAAGGAGGAAATATGTGTAAATGAATGAAAGGAGAAAAAATACATACGAACACATTCAAAGGGACAAATGCGCAACAAGCGCAGAATAATTATAATATTAATTGAGTTTTACACCATGTTAAGCAGTTTAAGCCTGAGAATTTCATGCAAACAATTCAATCATTCAATTCCCTAAACAATTAAAAAGAAGTAAACAAGTTTATATGGCCTTAGCCAAATCTTGTGCGCACTCCACATTTGCGCGCACACTGCGTAGCGTGTATATGATTGCCCCCTTTTCTAATGGCGTTGCTGGTGAAGCGAGCAACCAAGTTTAACTCCACCTTATGTGGATGGTAAGGCAAAACACCTTGAGGACACTCGCGCATACAAATATAACCACACATCTTTATGACTCATTTACACATTGCCACCTGTAATGAAGTATGTAGAGTATGTACGAGTATGTATATAAATTCATTTATCCCTATCCGCCTGACTGGCTGCCTTGCTTTGTGTACCTCTATGCTTTATGCATTCATTTTCTTGTTGTTTTGTCTTTGCGTTTTTTGTGTGCACTGTAATGCTCATATCAGTCAGTAGTCTTTTTACAGCCCTTCTTGTCTCTAATTTTTAAATACAACACCGCAAAAAAGAAAGCAAAGCAAAGCAAATAAAAAAAGAAAAGCGAACAACATCAAACACGCAAGCACATATACGTGTACATGCGTGCGTACACAACTGCATATGAACACAGGAAAAAAAGGCATGAATTCTTTTCAGAATTTGTATTTTTTTGTTTAAACAGTTTTTTAATAGAGAAAGCAAGCAAAAGCTATCTACGGCTCAAGCCAAACCTGAGATCCCCTTCGCATTTGTCCTAGTTGTTATCCTTAAGAGATGGATGGATTGTGTTGTGTGTGAAAGTAACCGATTCCTGACCTGCCTAATATTGAATAACAATTGTAGACGTTGCAACATTTGTATTTTTGCTTCATTATTATATTTGAAATTTGATTCTTTCGCCATCTCTATGAAGAACTTTTCAATTGAATCAAATTAAAAAATACGGTAAAGTAAAAAGGGAAACTTCTACACCTAATATGGGTAATGAGGCTGGTAGCAAAAAAACAAGCTGCTTCTTTTATTTCATTCACTACCGCCATTGCATGCAAATGCTTTTTCTGATTTTCGCTCTTCCATATTCAGCAAATTAAATTGTTGGCTCAATTTGTTATTCCAATTGCAGTAACAGAGCTCAGCTCTGTGTGTTGCCAACCAGCCAGTGAGTACTTAATATTGCTAGAAAGGAATGAGCCGTGGACGTACAGACAAAAGCGACTAACTGACAGACTTTATTAAGCGCAATTCATTTTGTGCATGTACAACAACGACTACAAATTGCATAAAGCAACAGCAACAACAACAACAACAACAACGTTAAGAAAGTGGAAGAATGAAAATGGAAAATAAAGAAAAAGCGATGAAAACATTTTCGACAGTAAAACGTATTAATCAGGCGATAACAAGATGTAAATGCGATTCATTGAATTTAAAATCTAGCAAACAATGCTCGCCAGCTTTTGAGATGCTAATCACAAGTGACTTAAATTCGTATAAAAGGGAAAGAGGAGAGTGGGAGTGGGAGTGGGAGTGGGAGCGAGTCAGACAACCCACAGCATAGAACAACTTTTGCAGACGTTTGAATTTTTTGGCTCTCCTTCTATTTATGTCTTCGCTTTATTTTAATAAATGCATAAAAAAGTTTGTTGTAGAAGCTGGAAGCGGGAGGGTTATTGGAGAAGAAAAAATTTAAATGAATTTAGCATTGGTGTTAAAACAGTAAGATGAAAGGGAGAAAGGAAAACTTAATAATTTATGATTAAAAAAAAATGTATAGAAAACTCACACTCTCACAAATACTGAGATGCACAAATTGAATACTACGTACACGTTGTTTTACTATTTTTTGCGGAACGCTTCATCAACATTCAACTTAAAAAATGTTTTTTAGGCTACACCCAACAGAATATTTTTATTTTGTTTCCATACTCTTTGGGTGAAGTCTTTCAGCATATTCGTGCAATTTTTCAACTTTCTTCCTGTATGTGTGTATGTAAACATGAGTACGTGTTATACTTTTGCAGCTTTTCTCTTTTTATTAGAACGTATAACAAATTAGCTTTTATTTGTTTATTGCACAAGGGCACGGGAGACAGAGACAGAATACGAGATTTCGGTATAAGAATTCATTTAAAATTTTACTATCTGAGCAACTTTGCATCTGTCTGCTTTACTTTGTAAGTTTGTATAATTTAGTAGGTGTGTGTGGGTGTCTGTCTCTACTTGTATTTGTGCTGATAGCTGTACTAACTCATTTACTTACTCAACCATATAACACAACTTTAACGCCAAAATATGAAGAAGGTGTAAAAGAGAGAGAGAGACATCGAATTTTGAAAGTTGTTAAGCTTTATGATTTGCTGGGATTTCAGATTTCAATCTGTATTCGGATATGTGTGAATTTATGTGGGTATGCCTGGGTATGAAGATTCCTGTTAGCTCATTAAGCGAAAACCGCCAAAGAATCCCCCATTAAGTGGCAGAGAGACAAAGAGTCTTAATACACTCATCTCTCATATGTTTTATTATAATATTCATTATTCTTCTTAATGATTAAATGAACTTCCAGCACCAATAAAGTAGTGAAATAACACCAACAGCTTAACAAGGTTTTCCTCTGTGTAATCAGGTTTTTGGGTGTGTTTTTTCAATGAGTGAAAAATATGAGACTTTCGGTGAAACCGCTTTAAAGCATTTTTTTAAACGGTGTCTAGTATAAAACATTTAATATATATTATAATACAATTTCCATTTTCTTCCCTTCTCTAAGGACTAATTCTTTTCCTTTTTTGTATTCACTTTATAAGAAAATTTATTCATTTATTACATGTTTAATGTTTCCCTGAGGAAAAACAATTTCAAATTTCGATATTGCTTTGGTTTACTAACTCGTTGGTGTTGCTAAGGTTGCTACAAAGCTAAGCTGGAATAGTGGTCAATATAATCCAAATATCAGCACCCAACAAGTAAGTCCAACAAGTAGAAACATGATATTTAGCTTAGGCCAAACCTTGAATACCGTCCACGCTTATGCGTGCTTTGTAACGATATGTTGCAGTAAAATTCTGCAAACAAAAGCTTATTTTTTATATCTTATCCCGCCCATTTTGAGTACATCAATGACTACAGTCTTCCGATGATTGCATATAGGAGTATACCGCTAATCTTAAGTGCAGGGTATAAAAAGAGAAATGTAGGTGGATATATAGTGTAAACGTAATATAGCATCAGTTGAATAGAAACTTTTAAAGCCCCTTGACAAACAAAACATAAACAGTAACAATAAAAAACAACAATAAATAAAGACATTTTCCTTCATTCAACACACATTTTTAACGTCATTCAACGAATTTAGGAAAAAGCACAAAAAAAAAAAACTAAACTAATAACAACAACAACGGCATAATAGCAATAACCATCTTGAACAAAAACTAAACGAGTATTTGTGGTAAAAACTTTGTTCAACATTCCTAAAAACAAACAAAAAAAACAAAAAACAAGTAAGAAAACTAAATTTGGCTTAAACCAAATCTTAAATACCCTCCACCTCCACAGGAAAGGGCGTGGTAAATATATATATATTGTGCCCTCTAATAGTGTATATCTTACGTATCAGCATGCAAGTCTACTTTTACGTTGAATATGGTTTTTTATAAATTGTGGGCGTGTCTATTATCCGACCACGCCCATTTTTGGTATAACGATGAATCAAATGTGTATAGATGTACGTACCAAATTTCAAGTATATAGCTCAATTTTTGTGGCAGATAAATAGATTTTTTATCTATTGTGGGCGTGGCTTTCGACCGATTTTGCCCATTTTAAATAGCGATCTGCGTGCAAAGACTAAAAGTGCCTGCACAAAATTTCAGCTTAATATCTCCAAAAATTACGTCCGTGAGAGTGCCAACAACAGACGGACACACGGACACACGGACATACATGTCTAAATCGACTCAGTTTTTGACGCTGATCAAGAATATATATACTTTGTAGGGTCTCTGACGCCTCCTTTTGGGTGTTGCAAACAGAAGAACAAAGTTAGTATACCCTCATCACTGGGGTGGAGGGTATAAAAAGAAACAACTTAAAATCGTACTAAAGGAAATAATGCACGTGATGACCCCTCTTAACAATTTTCAACACAACAATAGCAATAAAAACAATATCAACACTAAAGAAGCACTTTTTTTTTTTTTTTTTGGTAAAAGGTACAAAAAGCCACACACGTGCTCGCCACACAATACAAAACAATGGCTTACATGAGTGTCAGTGTAAGTGCAAGTGTAAGTGTATTCGAGACAATGTATAGCCGTAAAACACACAGAGAAAACAAAACAACAACAAAGTGAAACAGTGATCAATAAACTTTACACAAACATAACCATGACCATCGAATATATGTGGACCACAGTTTAAATGCGTGTTTCGAACGGCGAATCTTGTTCTTTTAAGCACTGCCCATTACACATACCTTAACAATATTTTTCTTAAATACTTTTTGTTACTTGCTACTTTCCTAGTCACTCCCTAATGTTAACATTCTCCATCTTACTTTCTTCATATTAGCTTTTTGTCCTGTCCCTTCGAAGTTGCGTATCAAACCTTATTCAAACAATTACTTTAAGAAAGGCCAACAAAAGAAAAATAACACACCAAGGACAAGAGCAACAACAAAAAACTGTCACTGATACAGAGCATAATGGTTACTTATTATTGTTAGTACTTGTTGTTACCATCCCAACAAGACGGGAAGTATGCAAGGTTTATTAATCCCTTTGCAGCAGACGCCCGGACGTCCCACAAGGTAGCAGCTTCAAAATCTGAACGGATCGAACTGCGTCCGACTATGTTATATATAATAAAATGAGGTGGGTGTACCCGTTCCACCCTCAATTTACAAACAACTTTATTTGGCGTAGAATCTGATTTATTAGCTGAACCTTAATGTAAAGGTATATGCCATGCCCAAATGTTGTGTGTATCGATGTGGCCTAACCTAAATTTAGTTTTCTTACTTATGTTCTCCTTATGCTAGCTTATTATATCTGCTCTTTTCATCGGTTAATAGATTCTTTTATATGGTTAACTTTAATGCTAAGCTTAAAATTTTATATGAAAGAACGTACTTTCATAAATAAATAGAAGAAGAAAATCCAATCGGATGCGTTAAATGCATTAAAAGTGTGCAAACGAGTATATATTATGATGTTGTTCAAAAAATTTCAATTCGTAAATTGAATTTACATTGAAGTGGTATTCGCCACTGATGCTCCCCATACCTAAGAACCGTACACCCAGCCAAAGCCGCTATAAGCTAAATTACCTCTTCCAATGTTTGCTGTTGAGAGAAGCCAGCAGCAGCTGAATTTTTTTTTGCTTCCTTGGCATTCTTCTGTCATTAACTGATATTATTAAAATGTGATAAAAGTGTTTGATGCTGATCGAGAATATGTATATTTTATATGACCTTCATCTGGATGTTACATGTGTTTTTACCTCTAGGTAGATAGGTAGGTGTAAAAAATGAAATTGTTATTGTTTGCACATTATATCCACACACTCAGTGTTAAGGTATGTGCCAAAGGAGGAATGCTGGGCCTAGACTAACTTAAACTTTAATGCTTTTCAACAAAATACAATATATACATTTCTATATACTCTATAGGGCTTCCCACGTCACTTATGCATAGTAACAATTCTAAAGGTAAACTTTTTCTACAGACGTATTTTTTCTTTTTTTTTGGTACTCCTTTCTAAATTAAATAAATTTGAAATTGTTGAACGAAATTCTGTTCAAATCTTTTACTTGGACTTGAAGATATTGTACATTGATTCGTTCTCTACATACATGCGGTTTTTGAGGACATATAGAGTTAACATGGAAAATTAAAAGCGTACCAAGTAAACGTAGAGAGCATACACTTTTATTTACATTACATTTTATGTTTACGTACTACCGCCACCACACACCGAATGCTTATTTGCTTAAGAAGGCAATTTATGCGGTATACTTTTCAGCGCAAAAGTTATACGAATAGTACGCAATGTTGTAGGTGATGATGGTGGTGATGATGGTGATGATGATGATGATGATGGGTACGTATTAAGGCCGATAAGGTTGGCCATAATTGTTAAGTTGGGAATTTGTGCATGACTTGTGAGCAAATATGTACACAATACAAACACACACAAGTATCGTTTTATGATACGTCGTTGTTTGATTTAGCATCGGCTGCAGTGCTTGCCTCTGCACCTCTAAGGTTTGTATCGAGTGGCTTTAGGAAATTACTTTAGCAAAGAAAAGTTTTCAATATTTAGCGTGACATTTTCAAATTAATGGCAAAAATCTATAGAGGAACTTTTCTCCATATACTGTACTTGTATAATGCCGTTAAGAAAGCATTTTGTCCGCTGCGCTTCTCATCCCTTCTTTTCCATTTCTATTTCTATTTCCCTATAAATAACTTGATGAATAATAACAATCGTAAAATATTTAACTAATGCAATTTAAATATAGAAAGTCTCACAATTCTGTGCGCTCAATACATATTTCTTTTATTC
This sequence comes from Ornithomya chloropus, assembly GCA_963971445.1. Classification (NCBI taxonomy): domain Eukaryota; kingdom Metazoa; phylum Arthropoda; class Insecta; order Diptera; family Hippoboscidae; genus Ornithomya; species Ornithomya chloropus. The sequence continues at coordinate 23,863,797 of OZ020530.1, read as the reverse complement.
AACTAACAACTCGAGAGTTTTTCAATTTTCCATTTACAAACACGGAAACGATTCAAGTTGTTTTTTGCGAGCACCAGAAGCTGGCTTGAGAAACTTTAAAAAGGATATATATTTGCGTGATTAAAGTGTAAATCTGTATCGACCAGAATCTCACAAATTGACATATCAACCTAAGGCGACATTGAATAACAGCCACGCCCATAATAGCAATAGCAAATTTATGTAGAGTTTTGGACTTTCATTCTTAATTGTCCCCGCCGCTTTTGGGTAAATGTGAAGGGTATTCAATGTGTAGTTTAACCCAAATAATACTGTATTGTAACTATTTCTATGAATATTTGTGTATAAATTTCCAGGACAACTTTTTGAACAGCATTATTTCAAAATATTTTCCTAGTTGGTGGATTGTATTGCAATGCTTGCCGTATACTTCAGTTGGTATTGGAAATTCGCAGTTCTTAGCTTTGCCCACTTCTCACACACGCTTTCACGAAAATTGCCTTTATCGCTTCCACCCTTTATGCAGAGGATTTTACGCATAGTATAGAAAGAGGGAAGGGGGAAGGGGGAAGGGGAACGTATAGTGATCTGAATGTCTGCCGCATCTCGTTTCCACTTCAACCGTATTTTGTTGTATTGTTTTAATTAAAACTCTACTGTTTCGATTAATTGTTAGAGAACTTGCTAGAAAATTGTATGCACAAAATATACAACAACTATAACTACTAACGGCAATAACACAAAGATCGTGTACAATTTTAACAAATTAAAACCAAGTTTTTCTTCATCTTTACCTTTGAAATGCAAATATATACAGGAGCAGCAACAACAACAACAACAACAACAACAATAACAAACATATATTGTTGACTAAAAATGTTCGTTAAGTTTTTGTTTAGAAACTAATACAACAATAATAACACCAGAACAGTAATGTCTTGTCTTTCCATTGCTCTCTCTCTCTCTCTCTATCTCCCTATCTCTCTATATATATATTTAATTATCTATCTCTCTCTTCTGCCACCGCGTTTAAAAGTTTCAAATTCTTTTATTTACAAAATGTAAAAGCGTTTACATTCAAAATACGAGGGAATCGGAAATAAGTATTTGTTGAGTTGAATGAGTGTTAAATCTAAAAATAACATTATATAATGTTTAATAGCAAACTAAAATAAAAACAAAAATACGTTCATCACGACATAAATCTAATTTAAATTTAAATAGGAAGCTGCGTGTACCATTTTGCCAACAACTGACGGAAATCGTCTCAAATTTTGATGCTGATAAAAAAACATATAAACTTTGTAGGGTGCCTGAAATCTCCTTCTGATAGTCTGGCATTAGAAATAAGCAACTTAGTATACTCCTTTTATTTATGTAGTATTGATTTGCATTTTATTCATTATACCCTGCACCACCCTGTGGAAAAGGGTATATTAAGATTGTGCGGATGTTTGTAAATCCTAACTGCAAATGCCACACCCACCTTCAGTTATACCGATCGATTCAGAATCAAAATCTGAATTGATTTAACCATGTCCGTTTGTCCGTCTGTCCGTCTGTCCTTCTGTCTGTCCATCTAAATTTGTGTGCATTTTTGAGATATTTCGATGAAATTTGGTACAAGGACATGTATTGGTCCAAAGGGGAACCCTATTGTAAATGGATCGGATTGGACCATTTTTAGAACCCCTCCCCATATGAGGTCCTATATTTTTTTGAGATATTTTGAAGAAATTTGGTACAAGGACATGTATTGGCCCAAAGGGGAACCCTACTAAAAATGGACCGGATTGGACCATTTTTAGAACCCCCTCCCATATGAGGTCCTATATTTTTTTGAGATATTTCAATGAAATTTGATACAAGGATATGTATTGGCCCAAAACAAACCCTTTTATATTATTCAAGTAGGGTATTAGATGGTCGGGCTTGACCGACTATAATATTTTCACTTGTTTTCAATATCAAGAATTACAGCAAAAACAATTCCCTTGGGGGAAAATGTGAAGCACAAGAAAAGCAACGGATAAAGAATATGAATGGTAACAACAACAATAATCACATTTTTATTTAGTGTTAAACGTTAAATTAGAACGAAAATAAGCAAAAAGTTTCTGTCCTTGCACTACAAGTTCCACTTTCTAAAAAACTCTCACAGCAACAGCCAGCTTCGCTAAATATAAGATGAAAATAAAATTTATGATTGCAGCTTTATACTCATCTTTTACCATGAAGACGTGCTATGTATATAAAATACATACTTGGAGTATATATATACATATATATACATATATATATATGTATGTGCATATTTTATAGATGCAAGGATTTAGTATATGGTGGCCTCTTAACTTGAAGGGTTTAAGTATTTCTTTTATGTTATTTTGCACTTTTCCCTATTCTCCTCTCAAGACTTTATTGTTGTTACTCTTATTATTATTATTGTTGTAGTATTTTCCCACTAACGCGTTAGCGCTGGCAATAAGTATGAACTCCAGTTGTGTTTATAAGTATATACCATATATTGGTTGACACAAAGACAACAGAATGCTGCCATTAACACACTTCCTCCATATTTACCTACTTGCCCATCTGCTTATCTACATCATCAACGCAAACAATATCTTAAAGGGAGCAAGAGGAAAAAAATTAGAATACAAAAGAATAATGCTTGCTACTACCATTAGGTGGCAACTGCGGCAAGTGAAAAATATATAGAAAAAATCTACTCAAACAACAGTTACAAAACGATCTTTATGCCATCTTAAGCAGCACCTGAATTACAATTTCATTTTACCATAAACGAGTAAAGCGTTTAACCAATTTTAACGTGCAAAAAAAGAACAACAACTACAACCTAAAAGTAGTAATAAAAGTTAGATTCGGCTCAAGTCAAATCGTAAATACCCACACCTTAGAGTTTTTGTTACGTTATAGAAGTAGACTATCAATGCTGTATACCAGGCTGAAAACATTGCTTACGAATAGTTCTGTTTACTGTTTTAAGAGTCAGTGCCTCAATTTTTGCAACAGATGCAATGTACAAAGACGGATTTACAAACGGACTGACGGACAGGTATTGTATTTCTAAATCAAATCAGAATTAAACACTAATCAAATATTTTCATATTTCCTTTTACCTCATACTGTAGTTTGTAAACTTCATAGTAAAGCAATAGTACCATAACCTCAAGATAGTGATTTATAATAAAAGTCAGCCACTTGAATTACACTTGAGGTGTAACTGCGGGAAGAGAAAAATTATTCGCTTGTAAAGAAAACGCCAGCTATTTAAAGCACAAAAAATTTGCACACTCACTCACTAATGCACTCGTTCAAAAGGAAAATTGTAATACTTATTAATAAATAGGTTGAAGTGGTGTTTTATTTGGACGTTTAAGCATTTCAGCATTAAATCTTCATTAGACTTGTTGGCAACATTTTATTTGGATTTATTCATTTGAATAACTTCATGCAGAATTATTTTAAATTGCTATAAAAACCAAACGCTTACCTCCCTCTGCTGCACCAGAGAGTTATACCCGAGACTTGTGTTTTATTCCGTTTCAATTTCAAGTCTGTCACCATTTATGTGCAAAATTATAAATAATTTTCATTGTTGACATGTTAAGCCCTCCAGGGTCCAATTAATACCTATAGTGCATATAAAAACATATGAACTGATTGAAAAAATGTCTCATTTTTACTGCTGTCTGTGGCAATTTTTTTTCAAATATTCATCAGAACGCAAATTTTAATTGTAAATATTCGAGCTGGAGAGTACATACACATATGCTTTTAAGCATAAGGGCACGTAATGCATGCACTATTAGAGGGCGCAATGTATATATATTTGCCACGCGCACCTTTGTGGGTGTGGAGGGTATTTAAGATTTGGCCCAAGCTAAATTTAGTTTTCTTACTTGTGTTAATTATGGCCGCATCTGTTATTGAACTTTGCCCGTATTTCGCACAACAATTGCTAAGCTTATTATACAATTGTACCGTATCCTTTTTCACTTCATTGATTGTGAGCACCGCACTTGACCAATTCCGCTTTCTTCTGATAGATTCAAACGGAATAACAAACGCCATGTACTCCCAAGCTGTATTGTAAACGATATATAAAAAAAAGTACAAAATTTCAATCCAAATTGTTTGCAAATATAATATTTTGCTCACCATCTGTCGTAGAGGAGAAACATGCAGACAGAGAAAAACCATCAGCAAAATACACATTGTAATCAAATGCTTGTTTTCATGTTTACTTAAGCATATGGTATGCTCTTGGTTGCACTGTGTGTTACGTATGCGTGGACATGTTTGGTGTATATTATGCAATGTCTGCTGCAGATATAAAGTACAAACCGCACACAAGCCCGCAGAGAGGCAAACATATAGTACAACAGTACCGCACACAGAACATTTGTTTGCATACACATACAAACAAATTTGATTTATACATTTACATTTTTGTATGTAATTTATGAAAAGTTTACGTTTCAACTTAAATACTTTTCCACATAGACGCTGACATGCATACATGCTTAGCTATGTATCATCACACGTTGATTTTATTGGCTTTAAATACATATTCCATAGGGTATTATTACATATCTACACATATTGATGCTTTGTTAGTATTATGATATTATCAAATCTAGCTTTGCCTTTTTGTTATATGCACTCTACGCACCCCTCTGTAAACGGGACACACAAACTTGTCTCTTCGTCTGCAACTACCAGCACTAGACATCTGGAACTCCACAAAGTGTTCTTCTTCACAGCAAGGTGTTTCCTATTTAGCCCGTGCCCCCAACTGTAAGGCTGAAATTTGGTAACTGTACTTTTGCTTAATGCATTTATCAAAAATTTATATATCGGAAACTCCAACAATTTACAAAAAGAACACATTGTAGTCGTGACGTATACAGTGGTTAAAAAAAGAGAGCCATTTATTTATTATTTATGGCATGTTTTCAATGAAGAAGCACGTTATACGTGCGGAGGGTGTCTAAAATTTGCATTGAGCCAAATTTAAATTCTTAATTTGCTTTTGTTCTAAATATACAATCTTTATGTATTTGCAACAATATTTATGTTTACAGAAAAATGTTTACAACATAATATTGATTGTTGTTGTTTATATTTATTAACCAATTAGCAGTTGTTTGTTTGTTCTTTTGTTATTCAACAAACAAAGCACCACTTAGACAGTTACCACAAAGTCACTCTTTGAATAGTGATAAAGAGTGATAAAGAGTTGACGAGTATAAAATAATCAAAAAGAAGTAAAACCACAATAACCAAATTTTAACATTTTTGCGGTCAATCATACAAAAGGTGACATTTTTTGTTTTTTATTTAGAATCGTACAATTCTGATGACTCTTATACAGATAAAACAAAACATTATAGCAATAAGTAATAATCAATAACACAATGATATTGTTCTGTTCGGTTCTGTTCTGTTCTGTTCACAAATAATGGATACCATAAAAAGTGAAAATATTGTATTGTAAGTAATTATCGACAACAATAGTATACTCTTCTTTTTCACAGCAGACGTATGAATTAGAAATAAATCCAGCCAGATTCTGTTACTGATCAACATTACGTATACTTTGTTGGATGTCTGATGCCTCCTCCTGAGTATTGCAAACCTCCCATCGTATGTGGAGGCTATAAAAATTGAATTGAATGGGACAATACCTCCATGCACTCTAAAAGTTTCTCATTTCAATGAATTGTATCGGGACTGCATAAATAGTTATTGAATTCAGTGACCGCCATGTATCAAAAAGCGCTTGGGTGTGTAGTGAAGCGTTGAAAAATTTAAGTTCCGAAAACTTTCTCAATTTGCCCAAGGCAAAATTATACTGGCATAGAAAGAGAACACATTTTTTAATCTTATAAATATTCCTTTTTGTAATCTCTCACGCTGCTTTTAACTTCTGTGCTACTGCAAAGGCCCTTTGACCTTTTCCTTCTTGTTGGTAATTGTGTAGGAATGTGTAATGTCACACTTTTGCCAGATTATGGGCATGTTTTATGTCCATATATATAAATATATATATATATATATATATGTATGTGTGTGTGTGTGTGTGTGTGTGTGTGTGTGTGTGTGTGCAAAAGTTTTGGCCATTTTTCTGTTGCTAACATACTCATACACAATTTTATGCTTTGCAATGTTGTTGTTGTTTATATATATGTGGACGGAATACAAATTTGGTTTAGTAAAAGTCTACCGAGTTAGTATCGTGTAAAGCTGTAGGCCAACCAATCTCTTTTGTGGTCATTCCTATTAGTCGCAAACAGTAATAGAGAGTATAAATTTATAGGAAATACGATAACACTCGTTCACACACTTTACTCACACGAAACTGTTGTACATTACAACTGCATTTACTGTGAATGTCGTGTCGGCTTATATATGAAATACGACTCAACAACAAATATCAGAAATTGTCTAAATACACGTCCATGTACAATACATACAAAGGAGAAAAGAACACTTCAAAAGAATGTGCATTAAAAGGAGACTAATAACACAGCGGCACCGTTATAGTGGTACCAGTACTGCACTACCTTACTTATGATTGTTTAGTTAATCAAAGAATTTGGAAGTTGGAATTTTGATTATGCTTGTGCCGCTTGTGCAGCATTTTCGCCAACTGGACTCTTTTTTAAGGCTTTATTCATTCCAAGTTGGCACTTGAAGCAATAATAAGCACAAATATATTATATAAAATATTGCATATCATCTACGGCTACCATATCCTAGGGTGAAGTGCGCGTAAAAGGTGTAAGTAGTTATAAGCCAAAGCGTAAGTAAGCTAAATTTGTATATTGTCGGATGGTGGCAGGAGGATTGAACGTGATAGTTATCTTATATTCAAGACAAAAAGGAAGAAGCAACCCATAAATATTTTGCAGTACAAACAGTAATTTTCATTTTTATAGTGGAAACTCGCCACAAAAGCTGTGAATTATATGAATTTCTTTTTATTAAATCCTTTCGTTCTGTTTCAGCCGAGAGAATTATGTGCAGTTCATTAAGAATCATAACAAAGTAGTTACATTATGTAGTACATCCATCCATGTTCAGAGAATTTCTTTTAAACCTTCCCAGACGCCTACTATTGAGTGGCATCTGGAACAAATTAACAATGAAGAAAGCCAATAAATGCAGACTTGTGCTATTTTTATACATTACTCTTCCATATCTACTCTCTCATCATATTTCCTGTATCCAATTCTGGACTCGTGATTGTACACAATTTAATTTAAAATAGTGTCTGTCAGTCTGTCTTTTTCCGTTTGATATGTTAGAGGTATTAAAATTTTAATAAGTATAAAATTTATGTTGATCATGATTTGTCCTTAAAACAAAACTTTCATTAGTTCGCACACATATGCAACGTTGCTACAAATATTCATTATGTCTCCCTCTCCCTTTCTCTCTGGATCTGTCTGTATTCCATGTAAAATTGATATGTAAATGGGAATAGGTTTGTTATAATATTGCTGCATCAGCAACTACAAATTGACCCAATTACAGAGACTTACTCAATGAAGTTATCCTGACTTTCATTTTGCCAGCAATTGCCTCAAATAGAGTTTTTCAATTTGTTTCGACTTGTTTTCTTTTGCTTTTATAACGTTATAGAGCAGTCACTTCATTTGTTTCAGCTTACAATACATACACGTTTTGTTCGTTCGTTAGTTTGTTTATTTGTTTCTTTTTCCTTGTCACTCACAGTAAATACACAAACATATATACACCATATATACATGTGTATAGTTTTAACTAACTATCATGAATTTTGCTGTATTTGAATTTGAATTTGAATTTGAATTCCACCTCGTCTCGGAAGGCTTCTGTTTTTCCATTTGATGTATAAGTACGTATGAGTACACAGCCATTTTTATTGGAGCAAACTACGCGATTTGCATTTTCATGTACGAGTATGTGTTAATCAGTACAAATAAGAAAGAGAGAGTACGCGTAGCCTGCCTTCCGCTTGCTACACTTATTCATTCATTCATTCGCGTTCCTCAACTGACAACAACAACGAGAACAACAATTTTACCCTCTCTCAATAGCGTAAATTTGAATATTGGCGTTCGTTACGCATTTATCTGTTCATGCAAACGCTCATAGGTGCAATTGCAGTTTAAAATTCTTCTTTCTATTTTTTTAACAAATGTTTCTATTATCGCTTTATTGTGCGTTAATTAATCTATTTTGCATTTGGGAGCTCTTTTTATTTTATTTGTCAATTACAGTTGATTATCGGTTACCATTGGCGCCGTCATTTGTCATATTGGTTACATTTTACGAGTATATGTGTATGTGTTGAACTATACTGCTGGACTTGAATTGAAACCCCAAATTACTTGCATTCTCTCATCGCACTTTCTTTATTTACGTTATTTATTTGAATATTTTGCAGTGCCAAATCGTATTGTCATCATCATTGGAATCATCAAATCATACGTTGTCATCGTGGGCGGAAATTCGATAAATCGATTTTTTATTTTTGTTCGTCTGAATTTATATACTTTCTTATTTGCACTCGACTGACTGGTTGTGAGAGAACGGCCCAGAGGACGTTTAAAAGCCTGACAATAAAAAGTAATTATTGTGGTCGCATTAGAAAAGGATGTACAAACATAAACATAAATGACAAAGCAACACTAAGAGAAGTTCAGTAAACATTTGAATATAAACGCAAGCAATATAGAACGATAGAGAAAGAGCGAGAGAGAGAGAGATAATTCATAAAAGCAGTTGTAATGGCAATGGTGCTGATTTCCCCGCAGCCGGGACCGCCCCCTTCCAAATCGGTGATACATTGAATCTTTAAAGCAAACTAGCATCAACTGATAGAGAAATAAATTGAGCAGACGAGATGAAATGGTACTTCTGTGCTAAACATACTTGGGGCTTGTGTATGTATGTATGTCTGTTTGGCTGCACACAATCAATATTAGAATAAAATGTTCTAATGGTGTTTGCTTTTAATCCCTTCCATAAGGAAACAGTGCTCTAACAATGTAAGCTAGCATCATTCCTTCTTAACATTTGACACACAATCAGTTGTGTTGGTGATATGAAGCCAAAATATCGATATATACAATACATAGCGCAAGTACATATAAATATATGAACAAATTTCAGTTAAAGTTTCTTTTGCTTTTCAAGTGCTGAGCACTGTTCTCCTGTCGTATTCCAAAAATGCTTCTACTCACTACTATCCTTTGTATATTTGTAAACAAAAATTATAGTACAGATTATACTTAATTATATTTATATTACTGCATCATTTGAACTAGGTAGTGTAAGGTATTGACTAGTCGGTCTTCACCAACCATAATTTTTTTACTTTTAGAAAAAACACACTTTCCGTTCATAATGATAAGCAGACAGAGTTAATTCTGGAGCAAAACTTTTTAGATACTCATCATCAATATAACAACAACAATTACAAAAACATGAGTGACAACAACATACTGTATTCAACTAAACAACAGAGAAGAGGAAAACTGAAAATTTCATTAGGATTTAATTTTGTTGTTGTTGTTGTTGTTGTTGTTGTTGTTGTTGTTGTTGTTGTTGTTGTTGTTTGTCAGTAGGGTAATAAGAGCAGCAAACAATTGTTCTAAAGAATACAGCAGCGATTAATTTGAAAAGGAAAAAACCTGGACAGAAATAGGTAAAAAGCAACAAAAAATTTGACGAAGGAAATCGTGACAAAAAATACATACATACATATATGTATATAACATTTGGGCGTGTAAACAATTCCAAAACGCCAAATTGAATACGTCATGTCTTTATAACATTTATAACGGAACAATGTTATGAAGTTTGAAAAAAAAATTTATCCTTCCTTATTTTGAAACCTCCTAATATACGTGCAAATTAAGTGAATCTAACTTTTTCATATAAAACGTTTAGGATTATAGTTCTGGTTATACATATAATATATTATCTGCGTTCATTTACCTGTATTTACGTCTTTTGGTTAAGTATGGTTGCATGTAAACGGTTCAAAGTACCAAAAGTATGTTATCCGCACATACAACAATGCCAACAAGAATAACAATACCTCTGCATACAATCGCGCAATATATGCACCATAAATTTCTAACACCTCCTCAATTGAGTGGAACCGAAGTAACAATAATAATAACAACAACAACAACACTGATGACAACGTCATTGCCACGTCTCTCTTGCACCAAAACGTTCAATTAATATCACATTATTTACACATATGCGCGTATGATAAGTCTGTTGTTTGGGTATGTGTCTTATATCGTTTTATTATGATGTGTGTGTGCATTTGGTATTATGATAGTATGTAGGGTAGAAACTCTAGTCGGAAAGGTTAAGAGAATACCACTCCATCTCTGTAATAAAGAATCTAAAACGTTATCGTTAAAAAGTCACGTAAAACTGAAATAATAATAATTTGTAAAAAAATAAAAACAGAAACTCAGCTCTACCACGCCCTCCACTAAATATGGAATAAAATTTTTCGGTTTCTAAAGATTTCGTGTCTGTATTAAAAGTAACCATCGTTGCCAGTTATGCTGGGTGTACACAATTCGGCCCAAGTCAAATGTAACTTTTTACTCTTGTTTTTATTGAGGTGTTACTTGTGTTATTGTTCTGTGCACATGCAAAGACAGATTTCATTTCATTTAATCTCAATTGCAGTTGTTTTGCATAAAACCATATATCATTCTCTCCCTCCCTCCCTCTTATGCATCGAATTATGTAACATATTCTGCTGCTGCATAATCCATTTTTCTCTACGGTGATGATTCTATTGTGTAGTTGTTATATTTTTTTCCAACGCTACGTATAGAGTGGTACATTAAATATTTTAGAGCTGATGTCACTGTTGAGACATGGAAGAATAGTTGTTTCGGTTAGAAGAACACCGCTTCTAGTTGTGAAAGGATTTTTGCATCTACAGAAAGCGATTATTAGGTCTTATAGGAAATCGCAAAAATTCCGGCAGCTTATTGGGCGGCTCGTGGTTTATGATGTACTACATTTTTAACAACTTAACTAATCTAATGAATAATAGATGTATTCTGAAGCCTTCTTCTGTTAGTTGTACAACTACTGTTGTCTAACTTAATATACCCTTCACTACGACATAATGTGGAGCATATAGAAATGATTCATGTTGTAATGCAATGAAAGCAGCAGCATGTGTGGGAGCTTGTGATTTGTTATTATTCCATTTTAATATTATTTTTGTTGTTCTTTGTTTTTCATTTCATTTTTTTCCATCCCCTGCATGATAAGCTCTGGGTTAACCGGTGTTCTCTACCTACATTTTGAAACAAGATGCAATTGTGATAAAAGAAAGAAGAAAGAAAGAAGAAGACGGAAACGCATAAACTCGATTATAAAGAATACAAAAGTATAGCCCGACTACAACAAAGAATACAATATAAATGAAAAACAAAGGCATCCAACAAATAACAAAATTAGAGGCATTGACCTCTTCCGCTAAAGTAAAGATAAAGAACAGACAATCATAACGAATTCAAGGGAGTTGAGGGCAAATAATTGTTTTAAAAAGCAATCCATTAATAGAAGAGAGCGGACACCTTATATATTAGCTATGAATTATTTTAATTGAAAATAAGACGGATTAGTAATTAATTAACGGAAGTAAAACAACAATTTAGTACGCAAAGGGTGGAGACGGTATTTGTCATTATCAATAAATCAATAAATTAATAAATTTATCTATAACATAAACAAGTAAGGCCGATTAAGACGTTCCTTTGAGCCAAATCTTATGCATGTAGGGGTGGCCCTCTCTAAAAAAGTATGTTCATCGTAACAGTGTCAAACAAATGTTAGATCAAAATATCTAAACCGATTTAGATTTTGATGCTAATCAAGAATACAAATAATTTATGGAAGTCCGTCGCTTCTGATAGTGGCAAACGGAATGATTGACTTCGGGGAAAACTGTAATGAAGAGTGTAAAGATTGAGCATTTGTTCTGGGTGTATAAGTGCAATAATGACGAGTTTGTTAAAGTCTTTATTTTGTTATTAGTATTGATAGTGATGGCGGTGGACATAGTAGTTTGCGGTTAACTGCCTTGTCATGCCTTTTATAACTTTGAGATGTATGCATAAGTAGCTACCTATGCGCGCTAATCTAACGCTTTGTTCATTGATTGTTTATCTTTGTGTTTGCTTGTTTTTTATGCAACACCAGTAGTTACCAGTTGGTGTTGTGTTGTACTGTTTGCGTATACCACGTTAGACATCATCATGATTTTGCCATACGAAACCACAAAATGTTAACCAGGCACAGTTCAATGGTTCAGATAAGAGATATATATGTATATAGAGTAGGATTAAGGATTCAATAATAATAATAAAAGAGTTAAAAAGAGGTTAACAGGGATACGAAAAAGTCGAAAGGAAAAGTCACAACTAGTAGAGCACCTATAAAGTTAAGCTCACACGCTACTCATTTGTCATTCTGTTTTGGTTGGCTTTTAATAACTGTCTTCTACATCTCTTGTATTGTGTAAAGAGGACGATGAAAAGAAAAATGTTAAAATAATCGTCAATGTTCCACAATCAAGAAAATCGAAAACGCCTAACGCCTATATGTGGAATGTATTCTTGATCAGTATCAGAATCTGTACCGACTTAATCGTATAGACCATTGTGAGGACCCTTGTGGTCGTAGATTATGATATATTTGGAAAAACCATTATTCGAGCTTCAGCTTACACCCCTTTTAATAGTCCACATAAAACGTATGTGGACGATGCCTAAAATTTGACGCGAGCCAAATATAGTTTTTTATTGTTTTCTTTCTCGTTCATTATTTTATACGATGGTAAAAAATATTGCTGTTTTCTTTATTCCAGGCTTTTTTTTTTCATATAACTACTGGACACGTGGATGGTGTAGGAAATTTAAATTGTCGGTTTCAAACCACTATAATCTTTTTACTTGGTTTATTTGCTTTAGCTTTTGTTGGTTGGTATTACAATGTCACCTTATTTCTTGTCGTTAAGGTCTTTTTTGTTTTTCTCTTACACATGTTTACAATGTGACTCTTTAATTAGCGATTGTTCGACCATTTGGCAACTTGTCTCTTTCCTGCTGTCTTTCTTTCTTTGCATTCATTTCAGCTACAACCGTTTGTTGCAATTACAGTTGCTTATACTTAACTGTGTTTCTAGGGTTGTTATTGTCATTATTCGTCTCATATTTCACGTTTTTGTCCAAACGTGTATGTGTAGGCGTGTTTTTGTTTCAATTTGAGGCTTAAACTCTTTTTGTTTAGTGGCGACCAAGTTGGGGGTTTGATCAGATGTTCCCTTCTCATAAATATTGTGTAACATTTTCGTTGATTTCTATTCATTACTTATACCTCTATGTTTTTCGTTCTGTCTATCTCTTTCTCTATCTCTTTTACGGTTGCACTGTGTGGTGATGGTATGCAATTATCTTCAATGTCCGTTTCTAATTAAACAACTTTTTCTACTTTTTATAACCCACCCATGTTATAAGGTACATACACACACACAATAGTTATGCCCTTCTCATTATAGTGAAGACAGATCAAGTTTGTCATTCCGCATGCAACTGTTAGACTACAATGGATATATGGTTTTGATTAGCAATAAAATCTGACTCGATTTAACGATTTTCATGTACATGTTAACCTGAAATTTCCCATCGTGAGCAGTTTCTTATTTGAAATAGATAAAATTTAAATAAAGTTCACTTGTTTATACTTATTTTGCTCACCAATGTATTAAATTGGTCAAGTTTACAGAAACTAAATGCTAATACTAGTGCAGTATTGGACCTTTAAGAAGACGTATAATATATACTGAAATAGTCACATGCCACGAGTACAGTCTACTCTAAGAGGAGAGCGTATATTATAGTTGCTCTAAGCCAACGTTTTACTTGTTTATATATAATAAGCAGACAGCACTAAATAGATTATTGCCATTGTGTGCGGCTGAGTATCATTGTTGAGAGCTTATGCAGTTCTTTTTTTATCTAACAATATAAATCAATTGATTTCCTACATTTCTTCAGTGCCAGAATAATTTTTTGCCTAATTATCGTAAATGTTTCGTGGCTTGGAAAATGGTAATAAAGGTCTAGAGCTCGATTTCTTGCACTTAATATTATTGTACATTTCTTTTGTTCTATATATATTTTGGCATTTCAGTCGCGATTGTTTGCATATCATCATCAATATCATTCCAACACTCTAGTTTTTAAACCCACTTCACAAAGTATATATATATATATACATGTAAATATATAAATTTAAATTTATAGCCGTATTCTGAGTACACTCACAGAGGTGTCATTAATCACGACAAATATTTTTATTAAACGTCCAGTCGATTTGAGATTTTTTCGTATTCTGAGAACAAATCACAATTTTGGAAACCTCAAAATTAATCACAAAATGGTTATACGCTCTCGAGCACATATTTAAACATATTATAGGAAAATTTTAATTTCTTAAATATAAAAAAAATGGAAGAAGGCATTATTGCAGTAATATTATGCAGCATTATTGTAAAAAAGCAAAAGTAAGTTCTATTAAACCAATTTTATCAAATCTATAATGCATTCTTTATTTATTAGATTGCCATGAAAACGTATTTTGCGAGCTCTAAGAGATCGCAGCAATGTTTTCCAAATGGAAGACTCTACTTTTGCAAAGCTTTTTAGAATCCCCAAAACAGAAATTTTAGAACAATTAACACCACATGATACTCAAGAAACATCCATACCAAATTTGGCGAGTAGTCACGAAATATATGACAAGAAAACTCTCTCAAGCACCTCTGTTTGTTATATATGACACAACAAAAAAGCGATATTTGTCAATATTTTAATTTAATAATTCATTTAACCTCTATGTTGTGGCCAAGAAATAAAAATAAAATACACACGTAAATGCATTAGATTTTTAATATCAATCGATAGTAGAATGGAGAGAGAAGAAAACGCAACCCCCAAGCAAAGTCTACTTTAAGTATATGATAGAAAAGGGAGTACATAGTTATGCTACGAAAATTTGCAGACACATCGTCACTAATAACAATGGCAACAACGACTACAACACAACATGAACCCCAAGTGCATAACAATGTTACCCCGAAAAGTATGCCACGAATTTTGCACTAAATGTGTTGTTTGAAGCGCGTGAAGGAGTAAACAAATAGATAATGACAAAAGAAGCAAAAATGTTATTAATGAAGCTGAGTACGATTTACGCATACCCTATCTCACGCTCATGCACAATAGCATTACTCGCTTAAGGAATGCAGAGCCTAGCTTCCTGTGACCCAGAGTGGGCAGATGGAACGACTGAATGATATGCCGCATTTCAAGTGGAAAGTATTGGATTACTCTTCATATGAAATCCTTTTAAGTTACAAACGTTCACTCAAACGTCTTCTACACTATACTACAAGTTGCGCAGAGTATAAAGTGAACTGTAGTAGAATGCTAATAAAATATAAACTAATGCTATAAACGCGTTACTGAATTCAAATGAGGAATTATGCTTTCCCCCTATTTACCCATCCACACACATGCTCATACTCAAATATTTATAGAACATAGCATGAAATTACTTTACATTATAAAGATTTTTCAGTTTGTAGTCTCTACAATATGTCGGTAACAACTTGATTTTTTTTTTTTTACTTTTTTTACATCTGTGGATGTATGCATTTATGTATGTAGGTTAATGTAAACATTGCTTATTTCCTCTTTATCCCCCTTTTTATATTTAGTTAGACACACTCTCCCACCCCGTCATTATTATGCATGCAATGAGGAAGCATTTTTTGGATAAAATCTCGAGAATCCTGTAGTAGGAAAGGAGAAGATGAAGAAAAGCGGAAAAGGATTTTGCAAAATATTGATGTGTTCGTGTGGCCATCAAATTATTCTTTTCTCTTCTTATTCTCCCCTCCTTTTCTATCTGTAAGAGTTTCTGCCGCTTAAGTGTTGCAGCAAACTATATGTGTCATTTCTGTTTTGCACTTGCTATCATTTGTGGATGGAATGCATACATGCATACGTTGAAGCAACTAATCATCTCTTCAAGTTTATATTTTTTGTTTTTAGGCTTCACAAAAATTTGCGAAAAGAGAAATGTGTTTGAACATACGCGATCACTTCTCTGTTTCGATTACATATATAAATTCGTTATCCGTTATTCGTTGTCATGATGTTTACAAGAAATTTGCTTTCAGATGAGCGAAAGTCTGTTACCTTGTGTGGGCGTTGTTTTTGACAACCACTCATGTTATTGTCTTCTGCACTTTTAGCCTTTTCATTTCATATTCGTATTAAGCAGAGTATCATATTTCAACTAATAACTTTTGAACAGGCTTTACTGATACTTTTTAATGGAATTATGGTCGAATTGGATCTAAGCTTGACGCAATTCAAAATTTTATTACATAAATCTGTATGAGTACTTGTACAGAGCACTCATACGTTCCGTCTTCTACATAAGTAAATTTTTTTCTCAGGACATAAGAACCAGCCTTAATAAACCATTTGCCAAAAATCACACAAAAATATTTGCCGACATAAATATGCAAATACTCAGGTGAAATTTATCTATTTAGATTAGATGGAATGATAAAGAATGAGAGTACGAGGGACATATGTAACCAAATATAATCTTGGTGTAATAAATTATTATGATGTGTGCTTCATTTTAAGTAGAAAACATTGAGAAATAATAATTGGTTTTAAATTCTTGCCATATGTTGTCTGATTTCCAAAGCAAACATCAACAAAAATTCTTAGTATTACTCTATGTGCTTTATACAGGCAGTAAGGGAGGAAAAGCGATTTTCGAAAGAAAGAGCCAAACTGCAATAAAGCATATGTCAACGAACACAATGACCAGCTAAAGCTTTATATATACATAAATATACGACTATGTGGCACTAAAGCATAGCTGTGCAAGACCATTATTCTAGTAAGAGGAAGAGATGATATGTAGTAGAATATATGAAATTTTTTAATAGAAGCATATCTTAAATGGATTTCTGTTTTCTTTATGATTTATGATATTTTCCGTGATTCTACAAGCGGAGCATAATCATTTTGCATATCCCTACTCGTACATACGTTCACATTACAAAAACAGCAATGAATATTTTTATTTCGAATATGTTTTTGTCCAACCTTTTCATACAATGCACATAAGATGTACACTAATCTTGCTATTCGTTTGGTTTCTAACGGTGGAAGCCCCACAAAGGATTCAATCCAGAACTCGATCATATTTTGTTCATTTTTTCTTAATTTTAGCGCTACATTATAAAAAAGAAAACTACATTAATTGACCTAGATTGCGAATACCATGTTTTTGGGCAAATATTTTATTTCCCTTTTTAATTTCCATTTCCATTAACTTTCCTTTCAAACAAAAAGTCAAAAATTGTTGCTTTTTTCGATCGTTCCTTGTACAAATAGAAGTATTAGCTTTAAATTTGAAATTTCCCTGGCGGCTTGTGTACGTGCCTCTTTTGTAGTGTATTCAAATTTTACTGGAACATTTTAAGCTTACATTCTTTTTATTTCGAAGAGGAATATAATACAGAAACAAAGAGAAAGGCACAAAAGTAAGAATGTAAGGCAGAACAGAACGGGTCGAGGGTCGTTTATCACATATCCATATACATACAAACGCTGAGACAATTTATGGGTCTAACAGACACAAAACTATAATGGGATTTGTATCAGCACAGCAATTTCATTCATGCGTGATGATAAATGTGTGTGAATGCAACTATCAGATTATATATTAACTACGTATGTATATTTCTACATTTATGCAGGCTTTCCATTTTAACTGCAGCGCAGCTAGTTGTGCTTTCAGAACAATTCTGAGTATGTTAAAAATTATTACGTATGTGAATGATACAACAAAAAATAGACACAGATCCGATAGTTTGGCAACTCTATTACCATTCGGTCGAGTGTTTTTTAGTGCTCTTAATTTCAATCGATTTTAAAGTGTTTAAAAGTGTAATATCTTCAGATTAATACTCAATAATGATTTTACTTAATATATTAATTTTTTGAATTACTCATAGTTGGTGTGATTAGAGAGTTTCTCTCTATTTGGTTGATATAATTTTTTTTCATTTCATCTTACGCTCCATTTCGTATGTTTAATCATCTTTTAATTATTCATTTTCCTTTGTTGACTCTGCTTCTTACTCTAACCGTTAAGTGAGTCTAACTTTTGTATACTACCTTATTCTACTTCTCAGTTACTGTTGCTTAACATAACATTTTTGATGATAAGTGTTGCCAATGTTTTAGTGGTCGGGATTTTGATTACATTACCAACAGAACTAAAGGGCTTCGTTGGGCTTGCCGTAACTGCAGAAAAATCGATGTTGATTTTCATAAGCTGTTTAAGCAAACCCAAAACGGTTTTTCAGAACTTCTCAAAGAACTAAAAAAACTGATTTGTTTTACAATTGCAAACTGTTAGAACAATCTGATGTGGTTTTTCCAACTGTTATTGTTCAACCACCAGTTGAACCAGCACCTCTAATCGAACCAGCACGTAATCTTTCTGACGTGTGACAAGCAATAGATTCAATCTCCAATCGCCCTCTTGTGAGTCTATTATGTACTTCTGAGCCCCCCGTTTAACGAACTCAAGTCCATCTGTTTTGTATAACACCGAACCTTCCACGTCTTCTATATCCGCTTCTGCTCAAATTCATGAACTAATTGTTATTCCAGCACGTACAGTTTTATTTTTATCTTGGTTTGCTTCGAATACTACAACTCGTACAGTTGAGAGCTATATTAAACGTATAGCACCTGATATTAATACTAGCAAGCTAAGTACAATATTTTTAAACTTAATTCTACACAAGAAAGGGAAATCTCGTTATTTAAGATCGTTTTGCCTACGCTTTTTTCGAGCGCCTCCATAATAAAGAATTTTGGCCTGAGGGTACCCTGGTTAAGGAATTTATTCCCCGCAGTAAGTTTCGTCGTCCGATTAATCTTGACAATCCATCAGGATCAAAAAACTAAATAATGCTCTTACTTTATTGTATCAGAACGTTCGTGGTCGTAATATTAAATTACCTAATATATTCTTAAAGTCAATAAATTGTGATTACCATGTTGTAGTATTTACTAAAACTTGGGTTAAGCCATGGGTCAAGGATACGCTAATGTTGCTTTTATTCCAAATTAATTAAAAAATGGTCCGTAAATCCAGTTTTGGCCAAAAATCACCTTCAGAACCTGGTGGTACATTTGGAGTGGAATCCATAAAAAATTTTCTCAAAATTCCATATAAATGTTGCTTTTATTCCATAGCCTACTTACGTTGGTTTTTTTTTATTACAATAAATTTTTTCATTTTTATCTTAATAAATTTCGTAAATTTATTTTATTTAATACAAGTAAAAAAACTAAATTCGCCTTAGGTCGAATTTTAAATACCCTCAACAATAGGGCGTGGCAAAACACTAATTTAGTAAGCTGTACAAATCATACTATGACGTATGATATAAATTTTACGTCGAAAACAGTTTTTTATAAATTGTGAGCGTGGCTCATATCTGATCCTGCCCATTTTTGGCGCACCCATGTATTACTCAATTATACTCTAATATACCACATTTGAACTTTGTGCGTTAGTTTTTGTGGCCGTGAGAGATTTTTGTTGATTGTGGGCGTATTTGTTTTTGCTCAGCATCAAAAACTAAATCGATTTAAACAATGTCCGTCCGTGTGTACGTGTGGCTGTGTGTCTGTCTGTTGCTGGCACACTCACGGTCGGAGACCAAACAAACTATATATATTCTTGCTCAAGATCAAAAACTGAATCGATATAAACAATGTCCATCCGCGTGTCCGTGTGTTTGACTGTTCCTGACACTCTCTCGGTCGTAATTTTTGAGATGTCGAGCGGAATTTTGGTACACATGTGTTAGGTGTCTGCAGGCAGGTTATAACTAAAATCGGGCAATATCGTTTTTAAAAAATTTCAGAACCTAGGGAAGGGCATAGGCAACGTTTCATCCCGCGAGATAACCGGATTCCACGCGGGTGAAGCCGCGGGCAACAGCTAGTGAATATATAATACAATAAGTATTTTCCTAAAATGTTTTAATTTTAAAGGATTACAAGAACGGCAGTCAACTGCCCAACAACACTTCATTCATTTTGTTGTAATTCTAAGTTAAAGTATATTCATCACGAAAGTGAAAAAGAAAATTTATCAGCGTGTCGTCGGTACATTATTGTGATAAAATGAGGCATAAATTATTCTTATTCATATTATTCGAGCCAAGAGAAAAAACTCTACCTGCTGCTGCTACTGAATCATTCCGCAGCCACAATGAAGATGAAAAACTTGAAAAGTACGTTTTGTTTGGTGCAAGAGGACAGAGGAGAAATGTTCAATTTACATAGAACCAAAGAACTTATAAGAAGAACTGATAAAAAGACGGTGGTTCCCAAATATTTCAAAATCTCGTTTTCCATTTTATTTCCATATATCTGCTCTTTAGGTATTTGGGTAAAATGTGTACCTATTATTAGAAAACGACAGTTTTATATTTTAAACGTGGTAAAAAGTTGTTTAGGAATTGCTGCCCAACACAAATACTAAATGTAAAAGTTGTTGACCGCATTTGAAGTCAGCCATTACACGGTTATGGCAAAATATTATTATGTTAACTGTAATATAATTTGGTATGTAACCTTCGTGCTCCATTAAGAAATATCATAAATTCCTGACTAATGATGATTTATTGGTTTAGCACGACCACCATCCACAAACACCACCAACCACCACCACCACCACCACCACCATGAACTTTTATTTACTCTTTCTCTTTATTTTCCTCTACACTTTCAGACTTGTTACGAGTTGGAGCGATATTTGCGTGATGAACCCAAATTGCAATCATACAAGAAATTGCATAGTGAATTGGATTCGTGGGAGATATTTTCGGCGCCTGCTCGTATATTGGAAGAGTTGAAAATCAAAGAACAAAATTTAGATTCCATATCAACTACATCTTCGGTTTCATCTCAATGCTCGGGTATATCATGGGATAGTCTAACGAACGGTTCAACGTCTTCCTCTTGCTTAAATGGTGCAATTATAGTGAAAAAGGAACATATCGATGAGGATGAAGATGGTGACAACATTTTTCATTCAGACGTTAATGGCATAGGGGAGAAGTCTAAGGAGATGAATATTGCTGGAATAGAAATCCAGCATCAACAACGACAGCAGCGCAACATACAATATGTTGAGAAGGCTATTAAGCTAAGAGTGATTGCCGCCAACAAGAGTGAGATTAATATGGGAGGTGCAGCTTTTATAAGTCATAACAATGTGCATGATTATACCTTGCCCACCCTAACGCCACCCTCATCCCCGGAATCGGTGCGTAGTAATAATCAGCACCAATCGGCTCAACAGCAGCCGCAAGTAGTAACAACGTCTGCTTCTCATTTAGATAGCAAGGAGCTGTCCGCACTCATACAACAGCAGCAGCAACAACAGCTACCACATAAACAACGTATCAGTGGTCAAAGTCAGCAAAGCGCTCTAGCATCGCCCAATACTAACGCTAATAACAACATCAGCTCCACAACTACAATTTTATGTTTTCCTACAAGTTCGGTAAAAAGCACAAGCTCTCTAAATACAACAACAGCAGTTCCTTTAATCACACAGCCACAACAACAACAAAATTCAATATGCACACAAAATATCGCATCTCAACAACAACAGCTACAACATCAAACGCAACAAGCCACCCAGACTCATTTGACAAATGGCCTACATCAACAACCTCATCCATCACATCATCATCATCATCATCATCATCATCATCATCATCTCACCATACAAGCAAACAACACAAATAACACCGTCTCTGCCAGTACAAACACTGAAACGCCATTATGTAATGGTTCACACAACAATAACAACAACAGCATTCCGCGCAGTACCATTGTACGCCTAACCACCACTCATGGCAAACAAAGTGGTGCCATTAGTTTGGCTCGCGTTATACAAATGCAAAGTAATGGCAGTGGGAGTATCTCAGCGGCCGCTGCCGCCGCCCTTATTAGTTCAGCAGCTGCCGCAGCCAACAACAACAACAATGGTGCTTGTGCTGCCGCTCTTACAGCCACCCAAATTACGCAGCGTGGAACCCAACTACAAAATCCCCAAGTAACAACGTGTAAGTGTAAAGTTTTCCATTTCGGATTCAACCTAGCGTCCTAGAAGCATCTGTAACGTTAGATGAACTTAGATAAATGTACCTTTCACAGGTGGATAATATTTCAGCTATTAGGGGTTGTAGTTTAACTCTGTGATGGGTGGGATCGCTTCCACCCACATCAATATGGTTATTAAGATGCGCTTTTAGAGAATATGAAAAAGTGGAACAATTTTTGAGATATTTTGCCAAAAGCGTTCTTGTGCCTCCACCAGATGGTCCCAATTAAACATTTACTAAAAATATTCAAAATTCTCTTTTTCGTTTTTATTAAAACAGTATCTACAAAATCCCACATGCGCCATCAACAACAACCATCGGCCATACACGAGCACAGTCCAGACGCTAAGCGGCGAATACATAAGTGTCAATTTTTGGGCTGCAAAAAAGTCTACACAAAAAGTTCGCATTTAAAAGCCCATCAACGAACACATACCGGTAAGTTAATCGTTCTCTTTTTTCTTTTTTTAAATTCAAATAATACGTTAAATAAATAAATGAATAATAAAAAATGCACCTGGACAAAATATTTGATTATTGTAACATGAGAAATTTTTTTTAATTTGTCGTTGTATAGGTGAGAAACCGTATAAGTGTTCGTGGGAAGGTTGTGAGTGGCGTTTTGCCCGCAGCGATGAATTGACGCGTCACTATCGCAAGCATACGGGTGCGAAGCCGTTTAAATGTCGCAACTGTGATCGTTGCTTTTCGCGGTCCGATCATTTAGCATTGCACATGAAGCGGCACATGTAAAGCCAATCTCAAATAATAATAAGAGAGAATAAAGAGTTCAGGAATGAATTCGTTTCCACTATATAACACATTTATATACAATATATATATGTATATATATCGTAAAGAGAGCAGGAATTAAAAGCAATGACATAACACAAGTACAGTTTAAAAAGGAGAGTAAAGGAAAACTTTACAATAATTTTTTCTAGCTAAATAAGTTACTGTGCCATTACATCGTATCATTAAAAGCATCATCATCGTCATCATCATTTTTACTAACAACTGCAACAACATCTACAACAACATTATTATTATCATTATTAATATATTTAATCTATATACATATAAGCATACCTAGAAGAGAACAGTATGAGTGCTTATGATTGACAAACGTTATTTAAATAATATTTGTATCAGGAGAGCGTGTCTAGAACAGGAGTGTACATGGTATACTATATATATATATATTATAAAGTATACTATAAATTAAACGTTAAGATTGAAAATTGTTGTTGATTTTTATGTATTTTTTAATTAATTAATTACTACTACATCGTGAATAATATATAAAAAAAGAGGAAAGAAATGTGAAAATAAAAAATATATTGCATGTGTAACGGAACAAATCAAATTTACCAAAGTAAAGCAATTTATGATCATGGAAGGAAGAAGAACAATATATATATATAATTGAAAAATTAATTTTATTTTTTAAACTCTTTTCTACTTATTTCATTTAATATGATTTTTACTCTTTCCATCCACTAAGTCAAAAACAAGTGAAAATATTGTAGTCGGTCAAGCCCGACCATCAAATACCCTACACCACTTGATATATTACATTATTCCATTTAATTTTTTCCTTTGAAAAATGAAAAACTTTATTTTTTATACCGACTTGTATTTTCAAAAATTTCAAAATGATACACAAGTCAGAATTTTTTTTTTATATTTTGTTTGTTTATGATATCAACAAAAAAAAATTTATACTGGGAGGGGTTCTAAAAATAGTCCAATCCGGTCCATTTTCAAAAGTGTTTATTTTTGGGTCAATACATGTCCTTGTACCAAATTTCATCGAAATATCTCAAAAAATAAGAGGACCTCATATGGGGAGAGGTTATAAAAATAGTCCAATCCGGTCCATTTTCTATGGGGTTCTCCTTTGGGCCAATACATGTCCTTGTATCAAATTTCTTCAAAATATCGCAAAAAATAATAGGACCTCATATGGGGAGAGGTTCTAAAAATAGTCTAATCCAGTCCATTTTCAATGGGGTTCTCCTTTGGGCCAAAACATGTCCTTGTACCAAATTTCTTCAAAATATCTCAAAAAATAATAGGACCTCATATGGGGAGAGGTTCTAAAAATAGTCCAATCCGGTCCATTTTCAATGGGATTCTCCCTTGGGCCAATACATGTCCTTGTACCAAATTTCATCGAAATATCTCAAAAAATGCGGCCTGTAGCTTGCGCAGAAATTTAGATGGACAGGCACGAGGACAGACGGACATGGTTAAATCGATTCAGATTTTGATTTTGAATCGATCGGTATAATTGAAGATGGGTGTGGCATTTGGCGTTTAGGAATTACAAACGTCCGCACAAACTTAATATACCCTTTTCCACAGGGTGGTGCAGGGTATAACAACTTGTTTTTTACATGTATCGAAAAATATATTAGAAAAGTTAGAAAAGCCAACAGTAAAAAACAAACTGTAGCTTAAACACTGCCAAAAACCAACGAACACACATTCACACACAAAAACGGGGAGTATCCGTAAAAAGCACAAAACAACAAATATAAAGAACCAACATTTCAATACGATTTTGTGCAGTACAATTCAATTAAATATGAAAAGTGCAAAACTTTGGTGCACACACACATCTCCTGATGGATTAATAAACAACAACCACAATAGCATTATAGAACAGGCTCCTTGCACTATTTTGACTTGGAATTTCTGAGCCACTCAGCTCGTGAGAAAAAGTTTAACCATTTTAATGATACATATATATATTCATTTTCTTGGAAGAGATAATGACATTATCACTCGGATATGACCACATATTCATTTAAATTTCATTTGATGCCTTTTATGAATACTGCGTAAACGGACAAAGAGGTTATTAGAAAGACAAACAGGCTGACCAATATTTAGAATCACACT
Source organism: Ornithomya chloropus (assembly GCA_963971445.1). Classification (NCBI taxonomy): domain Eukaryota; kingdom Metazoa; phylum Arthropoda; class Insecta; order Diptera; family Hippoboscidae; genus Ornithomya; species Ornithomya chloropus. The sequence goes on along the minus strand of OZ020530.1, from coordinate 23,838,527 downwards.
ACATAGATGTCCCTTTCCTTTCGTCTATCTCATTAAATGATACGAAGACGGCAAGAGCTAATTAAACAATATTATAAACCGATTATATTTAAATATTTGCAAGTGTCCTTTATAAATGTAATTTTTTCATTTTATATAGTAATATTAATTTTTTCTAATAATGCTTTGTTTTTATATGTAATTATGGTTTTATCTAATGTGAAAAGTGTATAAAACGTGTATTTTATATAATTATTAATTATTAATTACGTGTGCAAAAAGTAGCACGAGAAAAGTATGTAATTGTTCTTTTGAAGTTTTTTCATTTTTTTTCATTTGTATTGTGTATTATTATATTAATAATTTTTCAAATAAACTTTTCTTTTTCAAAATACATTTATTATTCTTATTGTTGTTTATCATTAGTTTTTATGCAATTAAATTTCGTTTAACACAAGCCCTCCTGTGAAGTGATTTCCTCCCACTCTCTCTGAATATTTATGGTACTGTATATTGAATATAAACTTTATATGAACATTGCTACTCACTCTGATGTAACAAGTTTTATTAACATGTATAATTAGTAGTAGTAGTACATACCACTACAATACCAAAGCGAGTGAGCGAGAGTGTAGAAGATGTAAGTAAAAAACAAGCAAGAAAACTAAATGCCAGATTTGGCCAAATCTTAAATTCCTTCCACATCTACATACAAACAGTGAACGTGGCTCGTACATGATTACAGGCAATCACACGAACACATACGAGTATGTCTAGCTCAACTCAGTTTTTGATGCTGATCAAGAAATATGATCTCCGACACCTGCTTCTGGGTGTGGCAAATAGAATGACAAACTTAGTATAACCTCATATTATGTGAAGGGTATGTATACAAAAATGGGGTAAAGGGATGTAAAAATCTAAAACTAACCGTAATGATGGCTTTGCCTGCTTGCCTGCTTGCCTGCTTGCCAGCCTGCCTTCTTTACCCGCTTACTTCCTTGCTCTTTTGCTAGCTTGCTTTTGTAGCAAGCACAAGTAAGTGAGCGTGTAATTGTATAAAATGGTAACTGTGAGAAAAGTTTACCTTTAATAGTTTCAACCAAACAAAAAACAAGAAATTACAATAATAATAATAATAAAAATACTAACAGCAACACCCAAACATGCAATGAAATAATTGCCACAGTTCTGAATGGAAATGGAAATAAAATCAAAAGCAAGAACACAGAGAGAAAATGGAAAGTTCCGCAGGAAATTTTTGCAGTTTACGTAGCGTAAAAGGGCACAAGAAATACTATTTTACAAAGATCTTTGTAGAGTTGATATTTTTTGCAAATTTTTCTCTCTTTGTTAATATTTAAATATTTTTAGCTAAACACGCTGTTTAAGTATCAAAAATTACTCTAATTAATAAAATATACGAGTATATATTTTTTATAATTTGCTTAGCTTAAACACTAAAATAAACTTAACAAATACAGCAGAAAAAATTATTACGAAAAATCTTAATCAGAGTATTATTGTTAGTAGCATATTATAAAAAAACTTTTTGCGCATTTCAAATGTATTTCTAAGAAAAGAAAAAACAACCAATTAAAAACGTTTTAGCTAAAACTCATTAAAGCTTACTACAAGAATAAATATATTTAAAAAGAAGAAAACGAAACAGAAAAATATTTCTTAGGAGCACAATTTTTACAATTACTTTTTTTTTTAATAATATTTGTTGTTGTTGTTTCATTTAAATTGTGTTTCAATCTCATAAGTTACTGCAATAAAACTATTAAACCATTGTCTAGTATTGCAGGCATTCGTAACCAAAACATTCAAGTAAAGCAAGTAATTAAATAAAAGTTAAGAGATGCAAATCATTCAATAATCCATGATATTGCATTTGGTTGGATTGGAAACTTCCTAAAAATAATCAAAAAACGTTGTGAAGGTCCCTTAACCTTGCGAGACTTTACAATTAAACTTAAACTGAACGGTTTAATTACAAGCACTCCAAGATGACTTCAGCCTCAATCTCTTCCAAAAATAATAATATAATAAAGCCGCGCATTCGGTGAAACGAAAATCAAACGTTAGAAACAAAATTAATTATTAAAAAAGAAAAAACCTACTTCCTCTCATACATACAGATGTGTCAAATACGCTAAAAACCAATCCTTTTTGTAAAAAACACAAACAAACAAAAAATTGAAATTCAATCACCATAAACAAATTTCAGAAAACTTAGATATACAACCCATACATGAAACGAAATTATATATACATACATACATATATATTTTGTAAAAGCAAAAATTGAAATTGAGATTTTTTAGATGAAACTTATAAAATAATCACGAGCTAAAGCAAAATTAAACTAAGAAATACATAGAATTTCCACGAAAAGGACATCTTGAGGTCGAAATTTTTATGAAAAAAAAACAAAAACAAAAATTAACAAAAATTGCAAAATGCTCCATAACGAAGAAATAATATTAAAAATATATATATATACATGAACCAACCAAATATCATCATCATCACTCATTAATGGCAACACAAAAATGTATTCTCCATAAAAAAGGTATTTAGCATAAAATATAGATGAAAAGAGTAAACACATTAACATATTCATATTAGGAAAAAAAAACAATTCAAAGACTGGTCAACGAGGTGTTCTGCAAAATGCAAAAAAAAAAAAAACTAGTGAAAAACTCAATTTGGCCTAGAACAAATCTTCGATACCCTCCACATTTGAATTCGAACTACTCTTCTTCCAACGACCATTAAAGTAGGGGTAATTGTTACATTTTAATCATCGGTGGACCTACGTAAATTATAGGCGAACGGATTAGCCGGATTAACTGATTAAATAGCAACTGCCGTCATTAACTAAAAATGTCTGAACCAAATTTCATTTGCACTAAAGACGGACGGACGGATATGGGTGCTCTAAATTTTAATACTTTGTAGGATCTGTTTCCATGCAACCGGACAAACTATGTGGAGAGTAGACATATATGTTATATATGATGTAAAATAAAGAAGAACGTATTTACAATTATTAAAAAATAAGAAGAACAAAATTACATACCTACACAAAGTATTCATTATCATTTTAAACTGGAATTATTAGCAGTTAGAAAGAGAGAATATACGCCCTGCGAGTACATAATACACGCTTTGTTCATAAAATGGAAGCGAATTTCTTCCTTGCGACAATGCAACGTATGTATGTTAACGACGATGGGTGTGTCCTGTTAGGCGTTGCTTCTATGGCTATTCTATTGTACTTTGCTGAGGTCTATAGTATACTTCTCTCTTTCCCCCTCTGTGATCAATTTCACAGCAAACAAATCATTAAACATTGTATAACGCAGACTTGAAGGGGAAAAAACTAAATCTGCATCGCTACGTTGCAGCTATAACAAAAACTGTTGAAAAATAATATATAAAAAAAGTAAAACGTATGTCGGTCAGTCCCGATTAATTAATACCCTACACCACGCACTTTTCATTTGGTTATAAAAAAACAGAGATTCTGTCCGATTCTTTCGGGAATGTTCGACCTTTAGCTAAATATTTAAGATTTAACAAGTTTCTTTAAGTGGTATTAAGGATTAGATCTTTTGTATGGAAAAGTGTTCCAAAAATAGTCCCATTCGTTTCAGTAAGGGCGTTAAAGATATGTGAATATGAAAAGGTGTATTTCAGTAGAGACTGTCTTCGGACCACGACATGAAAAGTACGTTTCGTGACCAGAGTGACCTGTACTCCAAATGGTTTAGGGTATAAAATATAATTACAAAACTACTGAAAATGTGAGTAATCACTGATTGCTCACACAATAACAATTGTGGTTGTGGTGTTAAACTAATTCTGAATTAGTTAAATTAATGCAAAATAATAGGAATATTAAAAACGCAAGAAAAAACTACTAGAGTTTTTTGTACAAAATGTACAGAATGGAAGAAAAACTAAAACTGAAATCATTAAAAATACATGAATATATAAAAAAATGGTAGCTAGACCCACATACCATACACATATATAGATGTAAACTCGGTTTACAGTTTCTTTTCTATTAACAATATGGATAGGGGGCAATGAAAAGCATCGTGGCGTTTTTATCCCCCATAGAGAGGGAAAAATACCTTATATTATAGTATGTATGTATAGTATGTAATTCTCCTATGTAACTCTCACACCAAACACCAACCAACCTAACGATTATAAAGATAAGAAAACCAAAACATCAAAAACTTTTAAACTTATTAGATATTATGTAACATAAGTATATTAGAGGGAAGTTGCCACACTTCCCTCTCACCTTACGCATAAGCGAGACGACACTGCTATACCAAAGTAAAACAAAATGAGTCAGTAAACTGAAAACGAATAACGAATTTCAAAGAAAATAACGTGAAAACAGTAACAACATTTACATTTTATTAAGAGACAAAAAATGTAACAATTTTTCGATACATTTAGCCGAGAGAGAGAGAGAGAAGAGAGAGAGAGAGAGAGATAGACAGAAAAATAGCTATTTTAAGATGAAATCAATGAAAACAGTTTACAACACAACACACATACGTATAGGACACACGTTATTTTTGATAGAGCATAAACCAATATCCACGTGGAGAGACAGCACACTCTTATTAACATAACACAACACTTCCATCCTTCTCAAATGAGATGGCACCTAGAAAGATAGATAGAGAGAGAGAGAGAGAGAGAGAGTGAGTGTGGGAGACAGATATCCCACAAGCGTACAGTATTAGATTAAATAAATAACCACGAAAAAGAAGAAGAAATAATATAAACCACTAAGAAAATCAGAACGAAATATATGCATGTGTGTGTACCGGAAATATAAATAAGCAAAATAGTAATATTGCACACGAACAAAGAGCGTGAGAGAGAGAGAGAGAGAGAGAGAGAAAGACAGGAGTATGGTGCAAGTTTGAGATGTTAACGTTATATAATAACTATAAAAATCATAATGGACACAACATCAACATCAACAACAACAACAAAACCCTTAAAATACTACATAAAGCAATTATGGTAAACAAAAGTGACTGCAGCTCTGAGTGTAAATTTATATAATACATGCACACAAATGCATGCGTGCATGCATGCAATTGATGATTAAGTTAAAGGAATATTCTTTATGTGTGTGTGTGGGCATTAAAGGTGTGTAGAAAAATGCCAAGCAGCATACAATAGTGATTTAATTAAATAAAATAAATAAGTAAACAAAAAAGCCGGATAATGAAATTAATTTGTAAACACATATATTTGCTAGACAGGGAGTGAGAAGAATAAACAAACAGAGAGTGGAAGATAATGCCTAGAAAAAAAGCAATCACATATTGTACGTGAAGAAAACAGTATTTGATTTGCGATACAAATCTGAGAAACCCTCCACATATATCAATATATAGTTTGTGGTATGTAAAAAGTAAATGGCAACTGTGGGCGTGTCTGCTTTTCGATACTACACATTTTTAGTACAACGACATATCAAGTAAATACTATTATGTTTGCTATATGTTGTGTCGGATTAAGAGCTCGCACAGAATGTGTGCTATGATAAGGTATACAATTCAATATTTACGCACAAAACGCGCTCAAATGTGTTTTCCCCATATTAATTAGAGTATATATTATTTTATTATTTAGTTGCGATGCGTTTGTTGAACAGTATAGCCCCCATCTTATGTGGAGAGTATAAAACATGCAATCGTTTGGTTCCTTATCAATCCTTTTACTTCTTGTTTACCATTTTAGGTGAATTTAGAATGTCAGCGTCAGTCATTTAGTTTCAATTATTATCACTTGATTACAACACCCGACATAATATTGACATTGGTAACACAGGAGTTGGTTTAAACGGACCAATGCATCACATTATAATTCTTTCATTTTGCATTCCATACAAAAATAACTAAATATAAAAGGAACAAATTAAATACACACAAAAAATGAAATTATACAATATTAGTATTATTAAAAGTGTAATTTTTGTAATTAACGAGTAATTGAATTTGTTAAGAGACAAAGGCAACAATTAACCAACAAATACAACTCAAAGCAAAGTTAAATGGAAACGTAAGCATTTGTTTATATGTAATGTACGTGTTGTTATTTAAAAAAATTAAAACTACTATTTAAATGAATAATTAACTTAAATAAATTAAGTGTATATACAATATATGTATACATATATATTATATATACATATGCGTACTGTATATGTATAACTAAATCAATAAAAATTTATTACGTCAAAATCATCATCATCATCATCACCCTTAATTATGATAAATATTGTATCATTATGTATTATCCTTAATATCAAAAACGAAGCTTCATTAAACAATATTGAAATAATAGCGATGACTTCCTAACCTTATTCACATAAAGTTTAGCTTGAGTTGTATTTAAAAATTGGAAAAAAGACTAAAGATTGGTTATAAAAGAAATTTTATTGCTAAAAAACACAATTTTTTTTTTTTTTTTTTTTTTTTTGTGAAAATCATGGATTAAAAAATAATTAAATAAATTAAATAATTTTTATTCAAATGAATACAATTGTGCTAACTTTTATATTTAAATTTAAAAATATATTCAAATTAAAATATTTATGTATGTATGCCTTAAAACAACAACAACAACAACAACAACAACAACAACAACATAAAAATAACATATTTTTGTGCTTAATTGTTATTGCTGCTTTTCTCCTCATAGTCAAAACGAAACATTTATATATATTATATATTAATGTATAAAAAATTGAAGAAAAAACATTTATAAGGAAAAACCTTAAAGCTATTAAATAATAAGAGAGGAAAACAACTACAACCCTGATCATTGACGTTGTTGAAAAATACATATACGTACTCTTTCATAAACTTTTTATATCAATTCATCTAACAACTTAATTAATTATAGACTATAGATTTGTCGCTAACACACAATTAACAACAACAACCAGTCTTTACATTTAGACGAATTTATTAACGAATTTTTAACTTGCGTTTTAATCACCCTACACATTTCAACATTGTGGTGACCAGGGTGCAACCAATTAATTTGGAATTCATTTGAAATACAGCAGAATAATGTCACGTCTGTTTGTAGATTTAGCGTTAGTGCGCGAAAAATTGTTTCAGGTTTTTTAAATTTTTCGCATAAAAATATTTTTTTCTCGGAAGAGCAAGCACGACGAAATTATGCAATTTATGATATATATTCGATAAAACATAAATGTCTTTATATCCATGTCAACAGTTAAATATTCAATACAATCATGTTTAATCACACATTATACTTCATAACCTTCTGCTCTATGTATATTCTGAAAAACGTTTATTATTATTCATACATTTTCATATATACAAATGTTTTTTCATATTCTCCGATCTAATTATACAAATAAAAAAAATGAAAAAACTACACATAAATATCTATTTAAAAACTAATAAATAATATTTAATAAAAAGAAAAAAGAGGTTATATAAAAGGAAAATAAATTGTAATAAAAAACAGAAATTGCAACCAAAACTCCATGTCAGAAAAATTATAAGCGAGCACACAAAAAAGGTGTCGTCACTCGATATTTTTGATTATAGTCCTTATTCCTGAAAAAAATAAATGAAATCAGAGCGAAACAGTAACAACAACAACAACAAATAGTAACCATAAAAACTAAAACAAAAGATTAATTTAAAAAAGTTTATAACTATACAACAACAACAACAACAACAACAACAACATTGATGATAAAAGTACATAACTCGTACAACAATATTATTATAATATGAAATCAAAAAACAAAATGACACATCTTTTTATTTCAAGTAACAACGTGAGATAAATGATTACAAAAATAATTAAAAATTAAAAATTAATAAAAAAAATTCACAGATATTGATTTGATTGCTTTGACTTTTATTATATATGACATGAAAAAAACACGTAATGTATACATTTTTTAATGATTTTTGTTATAGCCGATTACGAGCAAACATCATATTATTCCCATAAAGCATGTCAACCATAAGAGCCGTTGTAGAAACGGAAAAAGGATAGCATCTGGTTCAAGGCAAAGTTTGGTATAGCTTTAAATTACCTGTTTTTATAATACCGACAACAAAAATCAACTTGAATAAATCTTCAACAAAAATTGTAAATTAATCTTTGTACAATTTGTATCATTTGTTTCATTAAGATGCATCCTCTGCATCCCTCTTTTTCTTATCTCCTTATAGCACTTGAGAAATTTTGAAATTCAATTATATAACTCCTCAAACAGACTAGTTTAAAAATCAAACAGTTTTTGAAGTTACAGGAAGGGAATAAAGAAAAACATAAACTTCTTAAAGTAGAGAATTAAACAAATGCCTTCAAGTAGCAACAGAGGTTAAGTACAAAATAAAGGCTAAAGGCAGAAAGAAAAGTACAAAGTAAAGGGAGGTAAGAAAGTATAAGGTTTTCGTTTTTTGCAGAAAAACTTCTAATTATGTACATGACCATCAGCAGTATGTATATATTTATACAGTAGTGGCAACATAAAATTTACAAAAAGAACAACAAAAGCAAGCATGCAACTGTATAATACGAGAAAGTTAAATTACCAGTTACACATATAACGTACAATATATGTGTATGCATGCATACACTTTCTATGTCATTCTCTTATTCCATGGGTGCGTGCGTGTGTTTGTATGCATGCATGTGAATGTATATTGTTATGTGGAGTAAAGCGAGTAAAGTTAAATTTCCGTTCTTTTTAACTCTTACTTAACAAAAACTGTTGTTAACTTACACCAAAGTAACTGAAGAAAGGAACACAGTTGCATACAAATACTGTAGACAAATTATAGCAAATAAAACACAAGTGTTGAGGAGTAGATAGGTATATATATGTTTGCTATATAAAGTTTAGCACCAACGGCATTTGACACACACACACACACACACACACGCACACACACACACACAGAACCAAGCCTTATCATGCTGAGCTTAACACATACTATATCCGTACAAGCTGAAATGACATAGCCGTAGTAATAGCAATAGGGAAAAAGGGTGGGGGAAGAGGGTGGAATGGAAATCACAAAATAAATAATATTTTGGGAAGTGAATAACGTACAAACCCCCACACATGTTCTTATAGGCTAACTTAATGCATTTACAAAAGCATTCCCAGTTGGTTGCTAGTATTTGCTATGCGGTAAACATCATAGGTGCTGTGATGGCTGCAGTTCAGTACGTACAACATATATGTGTATGTGTCCCATACACTGGCTGTTGACTTCTATATTTAAGCAGCTGAAATTATTTGCCAAACTTTTTCAAACAATTCACGTTATGTTGCAAAAAAAGAAACAAACAGTAGCATTTAAACATGCACACATACACTTGAAGCATATTATGTACGTGTGAAGTGTACGAACGTGTGTGTATAATTTGTATTATATATATACCGTACAATACACTATTTTAGGGATTCTACACACTTTCTGTTAACATTGAAAATCGTTCCATTAACACATGTGCACTTTATCTACACTCTATGTCTATGGTTGGTGCATGGGTATGTCGCACATAAAATATACAAACCACCATGACTCTTTAATGTTCTTCCGACTCTACTAGAAGTATGTATTATGTCAAAGTAACACTCAACGCCGCGCCCTCATAACGACAGCACAACTTTCTTTTACAACTACACACATACATGTATAAATTATTTGAAAGACAGCAGCATGGCACGATTACGTACAAGTGGTTTAATTTGGAATATTTGATGTTAAATTTTCATGTTTTAATAATTTGACAGTTCTGTGTGTTAGGACGGCATCTGCAAAAGGATACAATTCGAATCTGTAAATGATCAAATGATTAAACGTAAGCTTTGTTAACAGATTTCCTCTGTTTGTAGCCAACTGTTTAGGTTATACCGATGTTCTTGCATGAACTGACGTATACGAGTATAAAAGTGCTTAAAAACTACTTGACTCAATTGTTTCAGTGACCAGTTCTGGTAGTAGTACTTGTACTATATGACGCGTTGAAGGAAACGTGACATTTTCCTCATTTGGCCAAAAGTCCTGCATAAACACAACACAAAAATTCTAGAACATTATACAATCATTTGGGTAGTTGCATCTTGCATATAGTGCTTGTATCTAAATATATGTATGTGTCTGTACGTTTGTATATTTGCAGACGCACCACTTGTAATAGGACAGGACTCCAGAAAGGAGATTTTGGTTTAACTTTTCTTCAACTTCCATGTCCTAACGATAAATTGCACATACCGTATTGATTTCCTACTGAATTGAACATTCATGATATACTGTCGGTTAAACATGCAGTAATAGGAGTTGTCTGATTTTGTTTCAATGAAGATGATGCTCTGTGTTTCTGCGTAGTGTTTCTGCAACGTATCTATTTCAAAAATGAAATATAACTTGTGTTTAGAAAGCAAAGTCCTTCTAAATCCTTTTTTCCTTTCCATTGTTTTGGATCATAGACGCACCTACAATTTATAAATATCCTTACTTGGACGCCTAAGTACATAATATTATTTATTTATTGGAGATTTACCCGACACGCCCCCACTTTTAGTATAGATAAGTAAGGGCAAGTCAGATTTGGGTTAAGCCACGCGCAACTATTTTTGTCTTGATGGTTTTTTTTTTTCTTTTTTTGGAAGTGTACACAAAAATTATAGTATATTATATATATATTTATAATGACGTTTAGTGGTAGAAAGTCGTCTGAGAATGTACTACATATACACTTACCCAAAGAATAAAAAGTGCGTGTATGTAAGAAATGTATATAATTCCCGTAACACGTTTTAGAGCTCCTGTTTCTTTTCATATACAACAAAATACAATTTTCTTACTTCATCTAAACACAACTTGTCTAAGCATACAAACAGACAGACGCTCAGGCATGTATGCAGCTGGCTTCCAGAAAACAGGCATAGAAGGCGCATGCAAGTAGACAATATTATGCAAACAACTGCCACCAAAGTCAACTGAAATATTCCGACATTCACTTGTATACTACATATACAATATATGTAATATATTTAGTATATGTATATATATATGTGCTGGTGTGTTCGTGTAGAGGTATGTTAGCTTAAAATCTCAAAGGCATTCTATTGTATAAGTATAAACTTAAGCCCGCATATTGTACAAACATTCATTTGCAAACACACACACACCACACACTTTTATACAAACATACTACCGCCATTCATTCATAAAAGAAAAGGACTTGGATATTTAACAATTCTTGGGAAAATCAATTTTAAGACAGCACAACGCCACAAAGTGCACAAATATATACACACACATACACACTTCTTTTTATGTACCACGCGAACAACCATTTACAGTATTATACACAATAGATTGTATGCCAATGTTTGCTTAATGAAAACATTTCATACTAGACTCCTTGTGCTAGCAGGGCTGCAGCTTCTAATATACCTGCTACATACACACAAACTTAAAAGTTTGTTTTGAATTTTTGAGGGTAAATAAAAAAAAACAAGTAAGAAAACTAAATTTGGCTTAGACCAAATCTTAAATACCCTCCACCTCTACAACAAAGGGCGTGGCAAATATATATGTATATTACGCCCTCTAATGGTGTACATATTACGTATCAGCATGCAAGTCTACTTTTAGGTTAAATATGGTTTTTTTAAAATTGTGGGCATGTGTTATCCGACCTCGCCCATTTTTGGCACATCGGTAGATGGGATAACTATGTATACACGTACCAAATTTCAAGGTCCTAGGTCAACTTTTGTGGCAGATATAAAGGTTTTTATTAATTGTGGGCGTGTCTGTAATCCGACCAAGTTCATTTTTGGCATACCGATGAAGCCAATACTTATAGATGTACATACCGAATTTCAAGTTTGTAGCTCATATTTTGTGGTATATAAATAGATTTTTGTCTACTGTGGGCGTGGCTCTTGACCGATTTTGCCCATTTTAAATAGCGATCTGCGTGCAAAAACTAAAAGTGCCTGTACAAAATTTTACGGACACACGGACATACGGACATACATGTCTAAATCGACTCAGTTTTTGACGCTGATCAAGAATATATATGCTTTGTAGGGTCTCTGACGCCTCCTTCTGGGTGTTGCAAACGGAAGAACAAACTTAGTATACCCTCATCACTGAGGTGGAGGGTATAATAAATAAGTAAGAAAAGCTACATATATTTGGTGCAGGCCAAATTTTGAATACCCACCATTAAGCGTTCTAAGGAGATTATGTGTCTATTTTCAACTTTCCTCTACACCCTATGAATGAGGAAAAAAATGTTTTTGCGTCTTTTGACGCTGGCAGTGTCTTTTGTAAAGTTTGGAATCGATATCTCAACTTTTTCTAACAGAAGAATGATATCCCGACATAGACGGACAGATAGACTTGACTAAATCGATTCACAATTTGTTACTGATTATGAATTTATATGGTTTGTTGTTTCTCTGAATCCTCTTGCGAGTACAAACGTTATTACACAGCACCTTAGGGGGTGGTGGGCATTAAATTTTCTTGATAAACCAATATCATAACGCATAAACTTGCAAATCTTATTAAATCATTGAATATGTTTAACGTAATACAAGGGATAAATAATGTTACAAGGAAAATAAAACCTAAGTTACGTTAAAGATGATAGTCGAACAAGGGTAATAGTATAAACAATAATAATAATAAGTCAATAGCACACACACACACACACACAAAAGCAATACACGTGCTTAGGTTATCAATCAATGTTGGCAAAATTTTGATGTAACAAACTGTTACATATGAATTAGCATATATCACTCATACGTACTAAACACATGCATACATACACACATATGAATTGTTATAATTGGGTGTACTACAGAAATTAATATATTTCATATAAAATTTATCCTTCATTGCATAAGTCAGCACTATTAATATTGTTTGACCGTTATTTCAAAATAATTTTCCCAAACAACTTGAAATTTTCTTTAGGCAGCCGCAATATCGTTCTGAATGGTATAATGGCGAACCGTTTAGGATGCACAAACACACAAAGCCAATAAACCCTCTGCCACTGTAATGGTGTAGGGTAAAAAATGGTAACTTAATCAAATCATTACATGCAATAACTTAACTTTGTAGGAAAATTCTTCAAAAAATACTAACTTTCTACTTTTATTCTCTAATTGGCCCCTTCTGATCCAAAATAGCTCTCTCAACATGGTGCGACATAAGCGTCGCGTTAAAGTTATAGTTGCAGAGAAAAGTTTTTAACAGAGAAGAAAAAATATTATGAAAAAAATTTATACCGCTGCTGTGTGTCTAATTATCCACAAGTTTTTGCAAAACTTCAAACTTAGCTCACGGATGTTCTTGCGCCATTCCAAAATCTACACACAAAATGAATTATTAACGGCAATAATAAACATTACGGTTGAGTTGCACAAATTCTCTGTTTTGGAGCGTAGGTACCGTAGAGGTTTTTTTGCATCTCTTTACAATATAAAAGCAAAGGGAAAGAAGAAGAAGAACTCCATTCTCCTACCCTTTTTCAATTTTCCAACAAATTATTATTAATATTATTATTGTACCTTTCATTCTGTGCAATACCCAGAACGAGGCTTCAGAGATTCTGTAGAGTATATAGATCAATATAAAAATTTGAATCGTTGAACAAAGTTGAGATTTGGTAGTATTTGTAATAATTGATATACTAAAAATAAGCGGGATTTAATAACAGACACGCCCCCCCTACAGCTTAATACTTATTCAGTGCAAAATTCGTTAAGTTGATATGTTACACAAATTAATTAATGATTAATATCACTAATCTTATGTGTGCCACACCTACAGATCATCTACAAATAGGAACGGTATCCAAATTTTCATCTCATCCGTATCGTAACCTTTTTTATTTGTTTTTTCTTGTTTGTCAATACAACACCATCTCCGTTTAAAAAGGTTCCGGTATCTATGTATTTATTTTCAATTTTTCGTGACATTATAACAAAAGAGGGAAAATGAAACTAAAAGTACAACAGGATGGGTCAGGGATGGTGGGAAAATATTTTGAACAACAAATTGTTCAATCGAGTTGAATAATTTTTGATGTTTCCAATCGACTGATCAAATAGAAAACAACGATAATGGCAAGTTAGTGTTATGTAATATTATGGAGACAACCAAGAATTCAAATTAAAACAAGTGAAACTTTTTTAAACCGTTTTAAGTTTTATATGAAAAGGTTCACAATATAAGATGAAAAAAAATGTACTTTTACTTGCGCAAGTACTCCACTTTTACAGTAATTGTTGCGGCAGTTTAACAAAATATTTAGCATTATCATGAACATTGGGAGGCTCGTTCTGTTTTCTTAAAAATGCAACCTCAACCAACTGGCTTTAGTAAACAAAGTGACAAATGAACCCAACCCCTTTTGTACTAAATGATACTTTTGTATACTATCATTAAGAAGGCTTGGTTATTATAAGATTAGAAACTGACTATTAAATGTATAAAAAGGAGAAGAAAAGAAGCAAAAAACGAATCAGCGACACTAGCTGCATTCAGTATGCAGGCTAACAACAGTTTGCTCTTATTTTGCTTTAATGCACAACATACATACATTTATATTTTACTTTTTAGACAGTAGCTACTAACGCGCAAAGGGATTACAAAACCTACCATAGTACATGAAATTAATTTATAAGCACTTTTCTTTCCGTATATTTACTATACTTTATATAATAGGTTGCCAGTCTTTGTTACAAAATATAGTTTGGTATTCTTTTCTTTTCTTGCCTTTATTCTCTCCTAATGCCTTGTATTCCATGTTTGAGTTGTCGCTTACTTTCCTTGTAGATATTAACTCGCTAGCTAGCTAGTTAGCTAGCCGGCTCACCAGAGCAGCTTGTATACATACATAAATATTTATATATATAGAGGAAATGTTTATTTTACTTTACGTTTAATAACATCGCGTTTTGTGTTGCCTTTTAATAAGTAAGTAGAAGTAGAAGTAGAAGTAGAAGTAGAAGTTTTTCCCATTGTGTTGTATTAGTATTATTATTATTATTGTTGTTATTGCTATTATATGGTGTATGCTTTAAGATTGTACGTTCATTCCTTGAGATTCTTGTTTGCCCAGTAGTAGTAGCACTGCATCAATGCTATCATATGTTTGTACTTTTCACTGTGCACGTCTATGCACCATATTGAGCATAACCGATGTATGTGCACTCTCTCTCTCTCTCTCATTATTCTTAGTCTTCCGGCTGCTCTTCAAGTAGAAATAATAATGGCTTTTAGTTTTCCTTATATGTATGTGCATGTGTGTGTGTGTTTGTGTTAGAGAAGAGTGGCTTCTTTCAATCTCCCCCGACAATCAACATGTTCATTTTGTTAATGTTGTCCGTTGAAAATACAATTAAAATTATAAAATGCATTAAAGGCCTGAAGAAACTCTTCTCTTCTCATCCACTTGCATACATACTTATGCATGTGCGCGGGTGTGTGTCCCCCTTATATATATAACTATTCTTTTTATTACCCTTTGTTCCTCTGAGTGAACATAAGCACACAACTCTCCTGAAATATTTACAGAAATTTACTACAAAGATTACTTTGAGGCATACAATTAGAAAAAAGGTTATTTTTCTTGTTCTTCTCCTTCTTTTTTTAACCAATATAACCAATTTTTTTTGCACATACATTTTTAATGAACTTTAACGATAATGATGATGATAGGCTTCACGTTAATGTTAATGCTTACTTAGAAGAATTCTTTTTAAGCAGCCATTAAACAAAACAAAAATAAAAAAAGTGTTGATTAAGGGAATGTGAGGAAATTTGCCTTCTTCTTATTGTTGCAATAACAATTATTATTGTGTTGATCATAATTAATAATTGACCACAGTGTGAGATAGCAATAATGGAATAAGGAAGAAGCTGAGAGAGAGAGAGCAAATTATGATAGTTTAGGAAGTTTTATGCACACACTGCTTTCTGCCTTTGGGGAAATTACATACTAGACACATAGATAGAAGGGAGGAGGCATTTATATTAAAACAATTGCCGTAACCATAATACTTCTTAACGAACTTTGTTCTATGAAATGGAAATCTGTTGGTACACTCTCGCCCACTTGAATAAGTACATTTTTTTAGCAAATATCATCATTAAATCCCGTTCAAACTTAAAGAAAGCAAAACTTCAAAACCTACAAAACTACTTTAAAAAGTGTTCACCTACTCAAGTGGCTGGGAATGTTTATATAACAAAAAATGTATACTGTTGTTATATCTTTTCTATATTATCGTGTGGGTATGCTAAGGTTGTCACACTCAGACCATGTAGTCAGTTTACTAGTATTCTAATTATTATTCCGTTAAAAGGTGTCGTAATTGTGTAAATTTGTGAAAATGTTTAAAATCGTTTCATTTAATTATCAAGAACTGGGAAGAGTGTCAGCAACACATTAAAATGGAATATTGTGACGATTTATTGTACAATTCCGTACAAAATGGTCGGTCAAATATTGGTTATATTTGACCAAAATCTATTAAATAACTTGTGAGTATAGTTATTCGTTTCAAACATAAATAAATTGTCCATACAAATATATGCACTATACAGTATATATTATACGAGTATATAACTGAAGTTTGAATTGTAAACGTCTATCCATCATATAAATAAAGAAGCAAGAAAGCCTGATGGGGCCCATTACATATATATTAAATTTTGTTTGTTTGTTTGTTTGTTTGTTTGTTACAATTGTTAAAGTTTTGCAGTAGTGCGGTTTCATATAAAAAACTTTTAAATTTGTACAGGGTACGAAAATAAAAACGGCAGCAGTAGCAACAATAACAACAACAACAGGGTAACAACCATTACAACCGCAATAACAACAGTAAAAAAGATGCAGTACTTTTTGTTGCGATAATAACAGTATAAGACGAATCATAATTGATAGAATATTTTGAATATTGAAGGAAAAGAACAGTCTTGCAAATTGAGAATGTTTTATCGTAAAAAAACTCTTCAGCAACTGTAACAAGAGAAAGAACTAAATTGTGCTTAGACCAAATATGAAACACCCTTCACATCTACATACTACAAAAGCTGGGTGTGACAGGCACATGATTACGCCCTCTAATAGTATCAGCTTACAAGTCCACATACACCCCCACAAACATACACGTCTAGTCCGATTCAGTTTTTGATGCTGACCAAGAAAATATATACTTTGTAGAGTCTCCAACACCTGCGTTTGGTTGGCAAATGGAATGACAAACTTAATATACCCCCCAAAGCATGTAAAAGTTACTCTCAGCACCCTTGGTTGTATGTAATAATGAAAGGATCAGAGAGATAAGCAAGACGAAGCAATAATTATTAAAATATTTATTAAAAGCGAAAAATCTGCAATTTATTGGTAAATTTTTATAATTTTTCCATCTTGTTTTTTCTTTTTGTTGGACTTTTATAATAATTGAAGTTTGTATTTTTTTATATCCTGATATTTTAGTATTCAACACAAACTTTTACTTTCTTTTTGTTCGATTTTGTTGGGGCTGTGTTACCCCTCTCTCTCTCTCTCTCTCCCTCTCTCTCTCTCTCTCTCTCTTTATCTCTATATATATTTTAAACTAATATCAGATAAAAATAACCATCAAACCACAGCCATAGAGCTACATATAGAATAGTTGTTGGTTAGTGTGAGAGTGAGAAAGTTTATCATCCACTGACCACAACTATTTCAGTTGTTGTTGTTGGTGTTGGGTTTTTGAGTAAACTATGCGTTTTTCCACCAATCCCTTAATAAAAATAATGTTTAAAGAAGAGGGAGACCAGTGCCTCCCCCAACAAAACTATTTTCCACACGTATGCCGAAAAGCTATTGCACAAAAGTATGTGAATGTGAAGAGGAAGTTTTGAAAATAATTTGGGGTTTCTTTTAAAGCATTTGAATCGACGAGAATGTAATGTACAGTACGATTGCGTCTCTTGTTTTTTTGGAGATTTTGAATTTTAGAGCAAAACTGAACTAATCTTTTTTAATTTATTGCCTGTAAAATATTATGTCGATGCGCATCTGGCATCTAAGCATCTTGTATCTCTATAGAAGGGTATATATATTGTAGTTTACAACGATTGTTGCAATGTAGAGCACT
The DNA here is from genome assembly GCA_963971445.1 of Ornithomya chloropus. Taxonomy (NCBI): domain Eukaryota; kingdom Metazoa; phylum Arthropoda; class Insecta; order Diptera; family Hippoboscidae; genus Ornithomya; species Ornithomya chloropus. Next base: position 23,820,304 of record OZ020530.1, on the reverse strand, counting down.
TGTAGTACTATTTTATGGTCCAGAAGTTTACTTTTACTTCTCTATTGAAATAATATTTTTTTTTATATTAGGTGTAAAAAGTTTGAGAAGTATTTTGTACATTTGTGTGTGTTTGATTTTAAATTCTTAATTTCTTAGGGATATACTAAGTTTATTATGTACGCAACATCCAAGAGGAGGCCTCAGAGTCTCCACAAAATATTTGTATATACTTTTCTTTAGCAATCTCATTCGATCTAGACATGTTAGACATCTTAGTAGTTTTCTATTTAAAATGGACAAAATCGGATAACAGCCACGCCCACAATTAAAAAAGGAATCATGGCGTAAAATAAAGCGACTCAATGTTATAATTTATCGATATTCTTTTGTCAGCCCCAAAGTTTACAAAAAAAGGCTTCTTGGTGCAAATATTAGAACAACAACCATAAGGATAACAATAAAAATAATAAAACCCACACAACTCCTACATTTATTTTCTTCATGCCTCTGCACACCTTTACGCCTTACACACCAATTCACACTCACACTCACACTCTAGTGCTGAACAGTTTGACTTTCATAGTGTTAACGGATATATCTTAGGCGATGTGAAGGCACGTATTTTATCATACCAAATGATTACGTGCTGATTTTTTTAAACCAATAAAAGGAAAACGAAAAAAAACAAGAATCAAACTTAAAATGAAAACCGAACAAACAAAGAACAAACATTTTCGATGTCCTTCGCTTTGCTCAGACTGGGTAATAATAGAGTGTAAACTAACCTCAATTATTTGCCATTCATGGTGAAAAATCAAGTTAACACTGTAGGAACACTATATGTCCTACTACGTAATTCTAAGCACTATAAGGACAACAAGAAAAAGAAAAGAATAAATGTGCCAATGGAACTGAAAAAAGCTTTCTTAGCAAAACGGAAAATTAAATTACAAACAAAAATTTATTCAGTTTGCTGTTGCAAGAACAAATTTTTATTTTGAATTTCAAATCAATTGCCCAATGGTGTATTGAACCTTATTAAATCATCAGCATAATCATCATTATTCTCACTCTCACTATAGAATTTATTAAGCACTTATTTTAAGAGAAAAGCAACCGATTGTCCCTACCCTTCTACTCAATTGAGATTATGAGGTAAAAGAGGAATATTTAAAAGTCATGTTTGAAAAAAAATATACCATTGAGCCCTTCAACTGTAGCCGAGGGCACGTCTCCAATGGCATCCCTGCGAAATTATACGCACCGGTTCTGTGCGTGGAGTGTGTTTCAGAGTCTAAATTTAATACGCTTTGTATTATGGCGCGTTCTTGCGAACGGACCGGCTGTTTCGTTTTTATGTAGATTTCACACTTCACTGTCGTACATTATATCGAACAAAAGAAAACACATATTAGATTAAATTACACAGTATTAGCTGGACATAATATTACTAAAATTACGGTTATTTTGCTTTTGTTACATTTTTAAAAGTTTTGACTTTGCTGTTATCCTTCTCTTAACTAATACAGCACCAGTTATGCAGTGCATTCGATATGTGTATGTGCGGACGTGTTTGTGACAATACCAGTTTCACAATATTTCATTCATTTGATTATAATATTATGTTGTCTGGGATGTCTGTGTTAAATGTGTAACAAGTTTAGCCTTCAAATCACTGAGAGAACACCATATAGAAAGAATTGTATGTATGTATATATGCCGTAACTATGATTTATGTATATACTCGTATGCGCATGCATTCTGGCCATACATTATCCCAAAAAATGTTGCATTTGTACAAATTTGTTGTTGTTGCCCAATTTTTACACACACTACACTAAATGTGGCTTTGTCTGTCTATTATTGTTGCATATATTTTTACTTGGTCCCCTACACCACTTGTTGTAGAAGGTCTATCCGTCTATCTGTGTATTTGTTTTATAATTGGTAAAGTAATTAGTATATGTAGAGTATTACAAGATCGTCTGTGACCGACTTGTCTTATTTTGTGATTTTTGCTCTTACTTAATGATGTTATTATTGTCGTTAGCTTTACACAAACATGCACTTGTGAAATACATGTTAAAGGGCTTTCTTTAATATTGGTTGCAGAGGTTTCCAGTAAAAAATCACTGTTGTCTGTATAAACGTATTATATTTTATTTACATTTAATTGAGTTTAGATGACGACTGCATGTTTTTGGTATGTGTATGTGTGCTGGTGTTGAATAGATTCATTTTCAATGGCTTGTGTCAAACAACATTGTAACGGAATAAAATTTACACTCTACTATAAGATTATTTATACAGTATGTATGTGTTCGTGTATGTGTATATTTATATTATTTGTTGTTATTCTTTTTGCACATATTTTATACACCAGATTATATGTCAACAACAGCAGCAGCTGCTTGTTATACTTTAAAATTTTCTATTTCCGCAAAAGAAACGGAATTTCAGTGTTGTTGCTGAACTCTTTTGCTCGGTAAAGCAAAACTAGAAATAACATACCATAAAATTACTGTAATTGTTGTTGTTGTTGTTGTTGTTATGTTTTTATATAAAAATTGCATGTAAATCTTGAAACATGAAAGTTCAAACGTTTTGCACAACAAGATTGTTCTTGTTGAGTGAGTTACAGTTATTAGAGAGGTATACTGCTGCCGCCGTAAAGTACTTTAAAAATTATGATAAAACCACATTTTGCGTTAATTTTTAAATGTTTTCCAACCTTAAAATTGCACGTACATTACACGTACGCGTACGTTTATGATGTAAACAGAAGTAAGAAATAGAGGGAGTGTGCTAGGAAGAGTATCAAAGGTACTGAAAAGATGTTGTTACAAATATACTAAATTTTAACTTTTGTTGATTGCAATGCTTCAAACAAACACAAGAGACTTACACGAGTCCCAACAACTAGTAAAGCTTTTTAATGTATTCATTCAAGTTAACATTTCGTAACGAAACGAAACGAAATTATTATACGTAAATAATCTTTATGTCAATTATGTTTGGTTTTATATGGTTTTACGGCCTACAAAACAATTTCAATTTTGTATTTGGCCCGCCGCAAAAATGGCTGATCTTGCCTGCATTAAGGCATACCATACAATATATATTACAAACCACAAAACATATGTGTTGCAATTCTTACAGGTGTTGCCATTCTCTAGAGATCCATACAACATAAATTTATTATTATCATTACTGTTGGTATGCATTTGTATTGCTTGTAATGTACTTAAACATATAAGCTTCAAGTTTCAATGGGTCATAATTTTCGTCCTAACTATGGCACGGATATATCGCATATATTACAGATTTTGCTTAAGTAAGTGGGTGTATGTGCATTCATTTGTATCATGAGTCAACCATTTGTATTCTCTGTACATTACAGTTAGTTGTCTTAGGCTTGTTATGCCCTCCATTTAAGATGGGTGGTGTATTAAGTTTATTATTCAGTTTGCAAAAAAATCTAAAATATGCTTATTCCTGATCAACACAGACACACTTATCTAACCATGTCCATCCCCACATCCTCATGACTGTCAGTTCTTAGCACATTGTACAAGCATTTTTTCGCACACACATTCTTTTGTTAATTGGACTTTGGGGTGAAATGCATAAGCAATATGAAGGGTATCCAGGATTTGGCCTAAGACAAGTGCAGCGTTTCTACTTGTTTTACTATTAATTTGATTGTCATAATTTTGTGCAAACTTGCAAATACCACATTTACACGCATATACCTACTTATTGCCATTGTTGTAATGTGTTTCAATATATTCTTGTTTGTGTGCAATCATTTTCAAGCTATTACAAATTGTAAAATATGTAAATACCAAATTATAATAATAAAATAAATATGTATGTAGTATAAATTAGCTTTGAAGGTACACCAAAATTATTAAATTTCTAATTAAGGAGGAATTATATATACATACATCCCTGTTGTGAATTTTTCATCAAAGCAAAGGTGAATCAATAAAAAATTCGGTTACATCTTATGGAGTAATTAATACTAAATTCACACATATTTATATACAAATGTATACTTTTCGGAATGCACACTGACGCTGAAGTGCTTGCTGTTTTCCTCTCCGTCCGTACTGTAGAACTCTATTCGCATCTTGATTCTAATAGCATTAATAAAATCCTGGCGATAATTCCCCTAACAACATGTGTAAAGTGGCACAATACTCTTCTATGCTTTTTGTATACCCGTACATTTGTACGTGTGTGTATGCATAAGTACATAAAGCAATATAAAGAATGAGTTCATAAATTAACGATGCTTTTTTATTTTTGTTATTTTGCACAATGATGTGGAAAGAGGAGAAACGAAAAAGGAATTAAAGTATAAGTCTACCGACATTACAAGAGCCCAAGCAACCAACCGACTATTACTAATACATACATTTAGATATAGCAGCATTCAGCATTCCTACACAAATCACTGTAGATGGAGATGGCCCTTTTAAACTTTCACTTCAACTTTGGCTTAATAATTTACCAATAGTACGTACATACCTACACAAGAAAAATATAGTATCTCTTGGTGGATAAATATAAGAAAAAAAGTAAAAGGGTGGTTATAGCTGTTGATGTCACAGTCATCGCCCTCCAAATAAATTTAAGCAACTGCTTAACCCCACTTGCGTTCATGTGGGTGTGCATGTATTGACATAAATAGTATGGAATACCTGACAAACCGCAAAGGCCGCCAATAAAATCCGGAATAGTACATTAAAGCATATAAAAGTTAAAATATATTAAGTAATCCAACATATCCACGTACATACATACATTGTATGAAATGTCATTTTTTGTCTTCTGTAGTAAATAATAAGGAATTCTCAACATATACGAGTACGTACAAATGTAAAAAAAAATAAGTCTGTGTACCTTATGTAGTACATTAATAATTGGAAATAACTTAAAATTGGGAAACATTTTCAATATATGCAAGAATGTAATCTATACTGAGCTAGAAAACTTCCTTTCCAAAAAAAACTAATAAAAATAAAAACATAACAAAGACATGGCAAGACGAAAAACTTCGTAGCACTGTGCAGCAATTTTCATTACGCTTAACAGCAGTCTCGAGTGCAGACAGCCATATAACAGCTTGACATCTATCGCATCAAATATTTCTACACACATACACCAGAAGCCAAAAGTTTCAAAACCAACGCATAATTAATAAAAAAAATTATTATAAATATTTATATATTTATTTTATATTAGAATGTTTACACCAAAGATACTTTTACTAAATTTAACAAAAAACAAGTCAACAAGTCAAGTCTATACCTACTTGCGTTTTTTTTATTTTTTGTTTATGAAATAAAAAAAAAAATTATATGAGGAGGGGTTCCAAAAATGGTCCGATCCTATCCATTTTCAAAAGGGTTCATTTTTGGGTCAATACATTTCTTTGTACCAAATGGAATATTCGAAATATCTCAAAAAATGCGAACTGTAGCTTGCGCACAAATTTAGATGGTCAGACAGGAGGTGAGACGGACAGGCAGACATGGTTAAGTCGATTCAGATTTTGATTATAAAGCATGTTTTGTTTTCAAAATGTCAGCTTTGGGTGCTAAAGTGTTAAAAGAATTCTAAACATTTTCATAAGAGTACTCTCTTAGAAACAAATAGTTAAGAGAGAGAAAGAGAGAGAAAGAGATTACCCGTTCTTATATAAATAAGCTTTTACATAAGATTAAAAGAAAAGCACTAAACAGTTTATTAATTTATTTGAATTTTTTTGGATTTTCATGATTTATATTTAGTTATTCACCTCAATTTTAGTGGAGTCTTTTGACAATCATCGGTGTGTGCACACGTGTTTTGCTCTGCTAATATAATCGCTGTTGATAAAAATTATTTTACGCTCATTCATACTCAATTTTTGTATTTATTGAACAGTTACTTTTCTTAATCTCTAACATCAAAAAAAAAAAAAAAAAAAAAAAAAAAAAGGGATACCGTTGGCTTTTTTTTTTTTCTCATATTGAGAAAAGGCATGAACCAGTACGCACTTTCAAAGAGCGCATAGCAATTCTTTCAATAGGGGTACCAACAACGCATATATAACAATTGATGCGAGTAACGGTCCCGAAATAAATTATAGTTCTAAGGAAAAAGCAAAAATGAATTCGGCCGAGGTGACCGCAAAAAGTGCTATACCAAAGGTGGATACGTCTGCCAAAAAAGTGCAAACGGGTATCGACAGATACATCGAAGGGACGAAAAGAAAGAGAAGTCCCAAATCTCAACTCAATACCCCACAAGCCAAAGCACAAAGGGGTAAAAATACTGCGGGTAGTGCTAACCGTTTCTCTATTTTGTCTAATAAGAACGATGAACCGGTCAATGATAAAAATGTTGCTTCCCATTCACAGAAACCGCCTCCCTTCTATATCCGTGAGCAAATATCGAATACTCTAGTCAATGGCCTGGATGAAATAATTGGAAAAAAAGGTTTCCATGTAGTTGCTATGCGCAGGGGCTCTATTTCCGAATGCAAGGTACAGGTGTATACTGAGGAAAGCCATAAAAAACTTCTGAAATATCTGGATGAGAAGAATAAGAGTTACTACACTTACCAACTAAAGAGTGCTAAGGGCCTCATAGTCATTATTAAAGGAATAGAAAGTTCAGTGCCAACTTCTGAAGTCATGGAAGCCTTGAAAAACGAAGAATTCCAAGTGAAATCTGTTTATAATATAATAAACAAAAACAAGGTCCCTCAACCTCTATTCCGAGTGGAGCTAGATTTTGATAAAAATACTCTCAAAAAAAGCCAAACCCACCTTATATACAATCTGCAATACTTATTACATCGTAAGATTGTTATTGAGGAACCATATAAGAGAACAACGCCACCTCAATGTATGAATTGCCAAGAATATGGCCATACAAAAACGTATTGCAAACTGCCAACGGTTTGCGTCATATGTGGTGATCTACTCCATAGTTCAAAATGCACCCAAAGAAATCAAAATGACGCAAAAAAATGTAGTAATTGCGGTGGCGGACACACCGCAAATTACCGTGGCTGTCCCGTATACCAGCAAATTAAGCAGGCTCCAGCTAAAAATCGGCAAGCTAGTGCCCTAATTGGTGTAACAACAAGACAACCAGTAATGCCATCAAGTTTGGTTCCTACTCAAGGGCTAAGGGCTAAGGCAAGGGCCCAAGCTCTGAAATCTTCTAACCCTTCAGAGCCAATTACAGGAAAAACATCTGAAACCCCACAATCAAGTTCAATCGAAAGCTCTATAGCATCTTTTACGCAATTAACACAATCCTTTGTGACAGGTATGCAAACCATGATGGTAAACATGCAAAGCATGATTCAGGAGATGTACAAAAATCAAAATCTCTTAATTCAAACCTTCATAAGCAAAAAATAAACTCCATGGCTGAATTAAGAATTTGCCAGTGGAATGCTAACGGACTCAGCCAACACAAAAATGAAGTAGAGTACTTCCTAAGATCAAGAGATGTAGATATTATGCTTATCTCGGAAACCCACTTCACAAACAAAAACGGCTTCAATTTAAAGGATTACATTGTATATGACACTAAGAATCCTAATGGTAGAGCTTGCGGTGGCTCTGCGGTAATTATAAGAAAAAATATCAATCATTTTCCTATTGAGAATTATGCTAAACATCTTTTACATACAACCTCTATTTGCTTGCATGATTTGGTCCCGAAAATAATTATCTCTTCGGTATATTGTCCTCCCCGTTTCTCATTACAAAAACAAGACTTTCATAAATATTTTAGTTCTCTAGGCGCTAAATTTATTTCCGCCGGTGATTTTAATGCCAAACATACGTACTGGGGATCCAGACTTATCACGCCTAGAGGAAGACAGCTGTACGCCGAAATAAACGAAAGCCATTTAGATATCTCATCTTCTGGAACCCCAACCTATTGGCCTTCAGATTTAAATAAAATCCCTGCTTTAATTGATTTTACAATATTAAAAGGCTTTAGAATAGTAGTAGAATAGAAAGTACAGGGCTATGTGATCTCTCGTCCGATCATTCTCCTATATTATTAGAAGTAAACTTATCCTTTTCAATTATACGTGAAATTGCAATAAGGATACCAAACAAAACTACAAACTGGCTTAAATGTAAAAAATATATAAGTTTCCATATTCCGAGCGACATTCCCTTAAGAAATGCCCAAGATGTGAATACCGCAGTGGAAACATTTACAAACATTCTTCACACTGCAGCAGAAGTAGCCACACCTATATATTGCAAGACTAAAACAAATTTAACATGCCATCCTTACATCCAAAAATTAATTCAAGAAAAACGGACCATAAGAAGACAATGGCAGCGATATAGATCTCCGCATTTAAAACAAGCTTTGGCTCGTTGTACAAGACAGCTGCGCACGGCATTATCGGAGCGCAAAACAATTGATTTACAGGCGGCCCTAGAAAACTTAAGCCCTAATGTCCAGGGAAGATGCAACTTATGGAAGGCATCCAAAAATCTTAAGCCACCAAATCATCTGGATCATCCCATAAGAAAAGTGAATGGTGCATGGGCAAGAAGTCACCATGAGAAATGCGAGGTCTTTGCAGACCACCTTGAAAATGTATTCCGTCCAAATATACCTCAATACCAGCATAATTTGACCCAAAGCATTCGTGATACTAAGAGTGATATATTGCCCCAAAACAATAACGATATTTGCATCACTCTCCCACAACTTAAAAGTCAAATTAATAATCTTAAACCAAATAAATCCCCAGGTCAAGATAAAATAACCCCGATGATGATAAGGGAACTAACAAACAGTGCCATAAGAACAATTTTAATAATTTTTAATGCCATCTTTCGCACTGGTCATTACCCAAAATGTTGGAAAAGTGCTGTTATAAAAATGATACCCAAGCCAGGTAAAGATCCAACCCAGGCAGCGTCCTATAGGCCCATAAGCCTCTTAACAGTACTATCTAAATTATTCGAAAAAGTACTTCTTCTCGAGATTACCCCACATTTAAGTAGGCACAATATTATACCTAACCACCAATTTGGCTTTAGGCAATCGCATGGTACAGTAGAGCAAATACACCGCATTGTAGCCTTCATAAGAAAGTCTTTCGAATCCAAAGAGTATTGTTCCGCCGTCTTTATAGATATAGCGCAAGCTTTTGATAAAGTTCCAAACACATCCAAACAAAAATATTGCAAATCAAGCTAAAGACGAGTGAAATGAATTGGCTCCTAAACAGATATTCAAATCTAAGTCTAGATAATAAACTTCTCCTGTATACTTCCATTATAAAACCAATTTGGACTTACGGTATCCAATTGTGGGGAACAGCATGTGCCTCAAACATAGCCAAGTTACAGAGAAGACAGTCTAAAATTCTTCGATATATTACAAGCGCACCCTGGTATGTTAGCAATAATCGCTTACACAAAGAGCTAGAAATAGCCACTGTCGAAGAAGTAATTATAGAATACAGCACAATATCTATAAAATTCGGAGTCACCCAAACCCTCTGGCAAGTGTGATACCCACTATTGAACATCATAATCGACTAAAAAAGAAAGTTACAACGGATTTGACCCGCTAGGTTCTTGAGTAACTAAGCATCGTTCACACAAACTGGCGATGGGCGTTGTTCCAAAGACAGTATATTTTATCCCCTTAGATTAAGATTTTACTAATTATTGTTATATCCTAGAAGGATGATTCAATGAATAAAAGATTGGGCTGGAAAAAAAAACCTCAATTTTAGTGTTGAATTAAACACTTAGCGGACACACTAACCATTCATTATGGTGAATATGACTCTAATAGCTTTCTAGAAAAGCTCTTTTAGTTGAACTGAATTTGTTTTTATTTTGTCTGTAACTCTCTTAAACGACTAAAAAGAGTTCCCTGCCATAGGAACAGAGAGATGGAGTGCCATTCTCTTTAAAATTTGTTAACAGAATCTCAAGATTTATTTCGAGGTGCAGCCATTACAGAAATATGTTATTTGTTGTGGTGCCTTCTGTTACTTTACAAAACATGAAGACAAAATGTATAAAAGGTCGAAAGGTGGAAAACTCGAACGATGACAAATTAAAGAAAGCCTTTTTTTCATTTATTAATTATTTATTTATTATAATTATAATATATTAAATTATATACACTTCATAATATATAAATTAAATACACATTATAATATATTAAATTCGTACGTATAAATGTTTGCGCCACGAGCAGGCTGTGGGAAGCCAAGGCCAGAGTTAAGTTATATATATTTGAGTATATATAACACGCACTTCCTAAGCAATGCTTGGAATATTTACCCACTACAACAAAGTGGGCTCTGGGGTAAAGCTAAAGCTAAAGGGAAAATGAGAAGAAAAGCTCGGAAAAATATTAATGTAATGTCAATTCAAATAATTTATTATTATATGTAAACAAGATAATGAAATAATTTATGATGAGGAGACGTTCAGTTTGGCCAATTTCCTTGGTTGTAGGAGCTTTTATTTTTTCGTAAATAGTCTTCGCAAATCCACGTGTTATTATTAAATAATAATACAGAAAACAGCGAACCGTTGGTTTTTTTCTTGGTTTCTTACGCATGTGTACTGTTGTTGTTTTTTCTATGCTTATAAGCAAAGCAAAGGGAATACGGTGGATTTTGGCGTAAACATTTGTACATATGTAGTTCAATATAGTATGAATGAATAAATATTTAATTAATAAATGCAAATAAGGTGTTCCTTTATTTTGCTCCTATCAAATTTTATAATATTGTGGTGTATATGTTCAATATACACAACGAATTTGTTCCATGTGCGATTATATATGTCCAGTATTAAGCAAGTGGCTCGTAGAATGCTGTATGGTTTGGTGGTAGAGTGTACGGTTTATAAGCCGTATGTTGCTGGTTTGATTCTTTGTCCTTTGTGTTAATTGATGTTTTATAAAGTTGCTTTTTGTCAACTTTTTAAATTGTAATACGGTGTGGAGGAGTGTTAAAATATATATATATTTTAAAAAAAAATATTATAATATATATGTTGCTTTTGCTTAGCAAAGGGAATACCATAGATTGTATGGGTATTATGAGGTTTGCTCATACCAGATTTTGGGGTATAAGCAATTCTTTCAAAAATATGCCCATCTGCGTAATGTCCGTCGGCTAACTTTAGATGACATCTTAAAGAAAGCGTCTGAGCAATTTCCTCGGTTTGTGGAAGATGACGGTTGTAAGGAGCATCGCGTTAGCTGTTTGAAATTTTTAATTGAGGTATTATTATTTAAAAATACCAAGTGGATTTGTGAAGACTATTTACGAAAAAATAAAAGCTCCTACAACCAAGGAAATTGGCCAAACTGAACGTCTCCTCATCATAAATTATTTCATTATCTTGTTTACATATAATAATAAATTATTTGAATTGACATTACATTAATATTTTTCCGAGCTTTTCTTCTCATTTTCCCTTTAGCTTTAGCTTTACCCCAGAGCCCAGTGGGTAAATATTCCAAGCATTGCTTAGGAAGTGCGTGTTATATATACTCAAATATATATAACTTAACTCTGGCCTAGGCTTCCCACAGCCTGCTCGTGGCGCAAACATTTATACGTACGAATTTAATATATTATAATGTGTATTTAATTTAAATATTATGAAGTGTATATAATTTAATATATTATAATTATAATAAATAAATAATTAATAAATGAAAAAAGGCTTTCTTTAATTTGTCATCGTTCGATTTTGCCACTTTTCGACCATTTATGCATTTTGTCTTCATGTTTTGTAAAGTAAAGTAAAAAACATATAAAACTAGTAAACACAAGCCATATTTGTTAACAGAAGTCAGCGTAACAAATAACATATTTGTGTATGCATTTGCCTGTATTCATTGTACACAATGAATATGAAAAATTTAATGGACCTCGAAATAAATCTTGAGATTCTGTTAACAAATTTTAAAGAGAATGACACTCCGTCTCTGTTTTCTAATTCTCTGCTACCAATCGACGTCGTACCACTTTCTTTAGCCCTGTGTCCGCTCATGACATTTTGTGAACAACCTATAGGCCTCTGTTTACATATAAAAAAACCAATACAACCTTTTTTAGTTGTTAATTTTTAAAAGTATTGTAACCTTTGAAATTGTTGAGGTATTCATGGAAGACTTATTCTGCCCCTGCTATATTTGTATATGGCCTGTAGAGTAACATTTTATACAAAAATTCCTCAAGTGAGTTGCGTTGAGGAAGATCAAAATTATATGAGTACGAATATCATCAGTATATTGTATGCCTGTATGTAAAAGAAAATATATTTTATAAAATAATTTTATATGAGATTGTACATATGTACACAAACACATGGCTGTTGCCGTTATTGTGCATTGTAAACAGAACAGTATGAGAATTTAAAAATAGTCCAGCAAAAAACAACAAAAGCATTTTAAAGCAATTTCTTTACTGTCTACAAGTAGAATGAAGATACAACGACTGACGAATATACTTTACACGTGGTTTTTGATGACGTTAAAAACATTTGACAATGTTGTTTATATAATAATGTAAATAGGACATGGGCCTTGCATAGATGTCTACTGGTCACAGGTCAAATATAGTTCCTTTTCTATCCGTCTTACATTTTTATCGAATTATGTTTAGACACCCACTTTATGTTTGTTCCTTAGTCGAAATTCGATATTGATTAGTTTAAGCAGACTTCTTTATTTTATTTTCTTCATAATTTTATTAGTTTCATGTTGAATGTTTTTGATGAAAAGCAGCACATTTTTCGGTTGCTTTAGTTTTCTTTAATATAAAACAGGGCAGTCAAGACAGAGAGGAACTGAACTCAGCTAAACTAATATAATATTCAAGTAGCTTAGCGCTTAATAAAATTGTTTCAAAAATATTCACAATTCATTATCGATAAATATTATTAATTATTTCTAAGGTTAATTGCTGATATGTAGTAGAAGACTAGATAAAGTCTGCACATTTGTCACTTGTGGTTAACCTTCATTACAAACAAGTTAATAAGTATGTGGCCAACGCATTGAATATAATGGTTAACAAACAATAACAAAACCCTTTCAAAATAAACCTTTTTAAGGTATAGGTAAAGGTAAAGGTAAAGGTGAGAAAAAGAATAGAAAATAAACAAAAAGTGGCCCCAATATAAAAAAACGAAAATTCTTTCTAGCCCGAGTACAAAAAGCATGCACATCGATAAAGAAAAACGTTTCCAATATTTATATTTTTTTCTATCCGGCCTTATAATCAATATATTATTAGTATTGGCTGGTCTATCAGTGCGCTATCATTTTGTAAGTTTTTAATACAAATATAATTAAAAGGATTAATTAATTTTTGTTACGAATAATGATAAAAAACTACAGCAAACCGATGTAGATGACAAGGTGCGGCAACATTTAAAATCAAGAGTTTTAATAAAACCTTCAATGAAATAGGATTACAACAATACGTGGAGGATTATAGGTAATCAAACGCTAAAGCATAAAATCTTTTCGGCTTATTATGATTCACGTACGGATGTTATAGGTAATACAATAATATACTATGTACAATATTTTAAATGATAACGATACTAATTTTACAGAACAAAAAATTAAAAACTCTGACCTGTTCACTATAGGATCCATACGCATTATAGCTATACTGCCATTAATATTCAAAGATCATTTTGCATGTCTTCTAAGGTATGGTGATGTATTCACTGTGATGACAACATCCTTTACTATACAACACGATTCTTTATAGATATCCCGATTACTCTTTACAAAATGTAGAGCCCGAGCAAGGCAAACCAGTGGAAGAACACCACAATTTAAAATTTGCTGTTTATACAATTATGTGTCCTTTGTATAGTACATACAGTGACACTGAGTCAATAATTTTACCCCAAGAAGTAGCTTTAACTTATCAGAGCAACGCCTGGAGCCATATACACCCCACGTTTGTACCTATAAGGTAACGAAATAGAAAAAATAAATGAAAATAAAAGCATTATTGTGGGTGTTACAAACGTTCTTAACATGAATTTCTTTTCAGTTACCCCCGTGCCATGTCGCAATTGTTTCAAAAATCACAACCAGTACTATCGATATGTGTGGCTCCTCTACACAATCATCACAGTCAAGTTTTGCGTGTAGTAGAATTTGTCGAATTTTATCGTTTATTAGGTGCCACGCATTTCTATTTTTACGACATAAATGCCAATCAAGGTGTGAAACAGGTATTGAATCAATATCGACAACAACATTTGGCGGATATTTTCTACTGGCCATTGCTTGAATATGACAAATCGGAATTACATGATACTGGCATAGCAGCTCAATTTAATGATTGCGTTTACCGTGCTCAAGTGGTGGACAATTATCGTTATGCTGCTATTATCGATTTGGATGAACTTTTAATGCCCTTAAAACATAACACACTGTTTGATTACCTTAAGAGATGTGATGAAGGGCTTGTTTCGGCATTTGTGTTTCGCAACGTTTTCTTTTACAATAAGGATAATGCGGATAATTTTAGTGTACCTTTACATACACGTAATCGGGTTTTATACACTCAGACGAAAATCCGACGTAATTTAGAGATATTACCAGCATTTAAGCAAAGTAAATGCATTGTTAATACCAGGGCGGTAATAGAAATGGGTAATTATCGTGTTGTGCAAAGTGCTCCCGGATATAATAATCGTGTGCTTCATCATACGATGGGTTTGTTGCACCATTATCGTGATACGTGTTTAAACTGTAAAGCAATTTTAGTCGTGGATTATACAGCTCGTCGATTCGGTTCATTACTGTGGGATCGTGTAGATGAGATGTGTTTGAAAACGTTTATTATGGATAACGGAATGTGTCCGTTGAGTTGAAATTAAAACAATAAATAAAAAAGTAAAAAAGCTATATTTGACTTAACGACCAGTACTTTCAAAGAGATCAAAGAGATCTTTTTGTCAACTGCGGATGTATATTAATGATCGATTTACCAGGTGGCGCCCTTTAAAAACAATATCGTGACATTGTTGAACACCTTTGAAAAATTGTGTTTGTATATAAATCTTACTTTAACCACCGTGTGTGTAGGGTATTATAGCTTCGGCTGCAGAATTTTCTTTTGTTCTTATTGTATTAAAGTACTAACGAATCTTCAAATGATTTTTTCATTTTCTATAATAAATGCCTAATAAAAATAATGTAAAAAAACTTATCAATTCTCTCTCTCTCTCTCTCTCTCTCTCTCTGTCGTCTCTTTTCTTTTTTTAATTGAATTGATAATAATTACCGCAACATATTTTGAATACTCCCCTAAATTTAGTTTCTAAAAAACCTTTAATAAAACCGGATTAATCAATAAAAGCAGAACTTAAAA
This sequence comes from Ornithomya chloropus, assembly GCA_963971445.1. Lineage (NCBI taxonomy): Eukaryota > Metazoa > Arthropoda > Insecta > Diptera > Hippoboscidae > Ornithomya > Ornithomya chloropus. Next base: position 23,804,892 of record OZ020530.1, on the reverse strand, counting down.
AAAATAAATTCACAAATGCTGAAATTTTGCTCAACGAAATCGTCAAATAAAAGTTTAACTAAGTCGCAAGGTTTCCGAAAAAAGTCGAATGCAATTAATGATAATGATTTAGTGGATTTAATTAAACAGAGAAGACCTTTAATATTAGCTTTGAATGGGTATGGGCGAACTTCTACATATAAGATAAAATGAACTACTTGGTTGATAATATTGTCATTGTTGTTGTTTACTGTTTCAAAAATATTTAATGTTTTAGTCAAATAACGGATGAGGTCATTAGACACTTACAACGTTCCAAAAGTTTAAATAATTATGAGGCGGAAGAAGTGAATAAAGCGAAATGTGTGAATGGTAAGTTATGAAAAGGCAACTCTCACGCTTCTATACCTTTCATTATATACTCGTACAATATAAAAGAGTATATTATCGCATAAAAAACTATAAGAACATCTCTTTGGAGGTCACGCTAAATATAAATAACTATAAAAAATTTGTGTTTATGTCACGACTCTAACATATTATAAAACATTAAACTAAAATAATTTAAAAAAATAAATTTGGCTTGGGTCAAATCTTAAGTACCCTCCAAATCTACATAGAAAGAGTGATTGCAGCGCAACTCATTAACAACAAGTTTCTAACCTCGGACACGGTAAAGCAAATATATATCGTGCATAAATATGTTATGTTGTGTATGTTCTAAACAAATATTATTGTAATTTATTGTTCTGTTTACATACTTAGCTCTTTTCTACTATTCTGCTATTTAGGCAGTAATTTATTTGTTTAGTTTTCGAAGCGTCACCGTAAGAGAGAGACAGGAACGGTGGTATAGTAATTTTGTATTCAATTTATAGTAAATTATTGACCGATTACTTCTAGTTTTCAATTGTTTGATATGTGCACTTAAAAAAGAGTTCCTTCCATTCCGCTTTTTGATGATAAAGCTGATACTATTCAAATTTGACCTGCTATATATTGCATGTGTGCATGTGTGCATGTAAGGTTCAATGGGCCATTTATAGTAAAAATGTTAATTTAATGAACAGCAGGTACATTCATAAACATGTTGCTTACACACATACATCGTCATCAACATAAGAACATTATATATGAAAGTGGTTTAAGCTCACCAGTGAGAATGTGAATTGTTTTTCTTCAATCAGGAGAATAGACGGACCCAGTACTCGATGTGGCATAGAATATAAACCAAAAAATTTAATGACTTTTTGACATTCTTTAACGTTAAAGTGGTAAGTTTAAATTATTATATATTTCCTTCAACAATTTTATATAAACAACAATTTCATAATAAACATGAACAAGTTCATCACAAACCTTTAAATTTCAAATGGGTGAGAAAGTGGATTTGTATCACTTTTAAATATAAGGGCTCGTGCATGCATTGCTTATCTCATTTGTCTGTATTCATTTACAAATAAATTGTACACAATAAATATGTAAATATACAAAACATTATATGTAGTGAAAAAGTGCGAAAGATCGAGAGACCAAGAGAGTGAAAATGTTCTATTTGTGGTATTGGCGCAAACAGTACATTACGATACACTAACAGGTTCAGACGAACTTTTACTACGTGAACGAAATGCACACGTGTTAAGGTGCTTTGCATTGCAACGTATAACTGAAGTACAATAACAATAAATATTATTAGACGATTTGTGATATTTTTTTAAATGCAAAAACGTGAGTTGCTAATTAATGAGATAAGAAAAAGGATCGATACGAGAATAGTGCTTACATGTTAGAAAAAGAAAAAAGAACTTTCAAGCTCAATGCCTAGCGAAAGTAATAATCTGTTAGGGGTCTTAAAAATCCGCACATTTCAAAAATATTTAATAGATATGAAAATTTGGCGAAAAATTGAAAAACAGATAGTCAGATGGTAGGTCCGCCTATTAATTGGATTCAGATTTTGCTTAAAAACCCATCGGAATAATTCAAGGTTGGTCTGGATTTACCATTTAAGAGTTATAAATTTTGCTGTACAAAAATGTGGGGAAACATTTAAAAATTTAAAAGTTAAGCACGTCATAAATCTATTGCACCCTCCACTTGTATATTTCATGTACTATACACTTAAGGAAATTGTGTCATACAAATAAAAACAAGAAAATTTTCATGACAGTGATAATGAATGATAATAAAGAAAAGTTCAGTGCTTATGCTAAGACAAACATTAAGTAAAACTAGAATGCTAATTATAATTTACAACCAATTAATGTCTTTCACATACACTTTTAGCTTTTTTAAGTAATCAATTGAGCAATTATTTTGAAATATTAAAAAATATTATATTTTTTATCAAGTGAAAAATTATTAGTAGAAATTCCAAGTGGTGTAGGGTACAAAAACGTTGTGATTGTGTGGCCATAACAATTTCACTTGTTTACTTGTTGTATTCTATTAATAGTGCGCCTGACATAGTCGCGGCTATTTTAGCATGCATTTACTAATTAATAATGGGTTGGCTTTTATACAAGTTTACATTCAAAGACACGTAAAACTCACATGTGTAAACACCACTAGCAGTATATGTTTTATCCATTCATACGTAAAGCAGTTTTGAATGTAGGTAGGGTGAGCCAGCGAGAAAGAACTCCTCGGTGTAATGTAATGTAAGATGGGGACATTATGTGTTCGATTATATAGAACAAAGAAATCATTTATTGAAATTTATGTTTTATATATGTGGTATATCCACATAAGTCTGAGGATGCGTATTACTTTGTCGAAATAATTTTATTCATATATAACAACCACGAACAATAAATAGTGCAAGCGTGAATATATTCGTATACCCTTTGCATCCTCTGGGTTCATTATTTTATTTGTTTTGTCATTGTGTTTGCACACACACACACGCACAACACCTAGAAGGAGGCTTACGAAAACTTCTTGACTATCACCGAAGTCTGAATCGACATAAACATGTCAACATTTTCGTTGATAAAGAGCGAAGCATCTATCATGTGCCAAGCCCAGAATTAACCATAGGCTCTAATAAAGCCACAAATTTGAAATCTGGTCTGTATATTTATAATTAGTCAATCAATCAATCAATCAATCAATCAATCAATGTGCTAAAAATGGGCAATATGCCAAGAATTTACGAAAAACTTAATTAGTGCAAAAGTCGACCATTGAAAGTATGTAACATATAAGGAGGAGGCGGCGACATTGTATACAAGTACGCTTAAATGTGAAGGGTATCCAAGATTTGTTGAAACTTTTTTTCATTTGTTATAAATGTGTGCATGTATACTCCTGTGTCATTGTCTGTTTGAAATGAAAACAATTAAGCTGAACATTTTTTTGGTTTGCTCGACCATGTCCATATAACAACAACATAACATAACATAATATAATAACAGACTAACAATAATAAGCGATAGAAGATTTAGTTTAAACCAAATCCTACATACCCTCCGCACCTTGGCTTGGCAAGTGCGTGATTAAGCCACACCTTGCATGTCAGCTTTCACGCCAATTTTTATCATATCGATGGATTGGCTTGGCTTTAATAACTCTGTTAACGTCATAACTCCACTGTTATGATTAATAGGTAGTAAATTGAATTTTGTAAATTGTGGGCGTGGCTGCAGTATTTTCTCAGCATTAGCGTTTCAACAACTGACGCTATTATAAGCATATTTGGTATGGAAAATATAATGTCTAATTTAGTGTACTCCCATCTTATGACAGATCCGAGGTATACTGTAAGCTATGCATAATTTCTCAATGTGATCAGCAATCAAAATATCCCGTAACGTGTGTACAGCGCGATAAAGAGAGGGTGGTTTTGTAAAATTATTTCATAATAATGATGATAATAGGACAGTTTTAAATTAATATAACTTTTTCGTACAGAATATTCTTTTGTTGTTTGTTGTACACACACAGGCTGAGTAAAAACTTTTATACTCGTATATATATATATATATATTAAACAAGAACGAGAACTAAATTTGGCTTAGGCCAAATCTTGAATACTCTCCGCAATTACAGGCGTGATGGGCGTGGCACGTATAGGATTACGCCCTCTAATAGTATAAGTATACAAGTCGAGTTGTACCCTGCGTATGGTTTTTTGTAAATTGTAGGCGTGCCTCTTATCCGACCACGCTTATTTTTGGCTCATCGATGGTTGGCATAATTAAAATTTGAATATTACATTTCAACTTAATAGCTATATTTTTTTTTGTAGTGTTGGCGTTTGTGGACGTGGCACTGCAGCTCAATATATTATAATTATATATTCTTTGTCTTCTCGATCTACGACGTATCCTTCTGGATGTTGCAAACGGAATGACACACTTAGTATACCCTCAATTTATGAGGAGGGTATAAAAAAAGACTTTTTAGAGTTAATTCCATTTGTAATTATACTGTATTTGTATAAATGTCAGCCTATATTTTATACGAAAAGAAAGCATGTGTTGTTTGTGCTTTCTGAGAGTGTGCGTATGTGCGTGTGCTGTAAATATATATGTTCTAAATAATAATGAACATCACTTGAAAATTCAGTATAAACGCGAGCGTGGGGTGAACACATTTATGGCGCATATGTTTTGCTGTTGTTGTAGTTAACATTAAACAATTAATTTGGTATAAATTTCCGGCTTATTATTATCGCTATACAACAACATCAGTTTATTGTTTGTGCTTTATATATATATGAAAACCAGTAAGCTTGGGCTTTTGTTTAATAAAGTTATTTTATTCACTACTTTAATTTAATATAATATGAATAAATCAATTAATTAATAATAATAAAAATAAACAAGAAAACTAAATTTGGCTTAGGCCAAATCTTAAATACCCTCCACCTCCACAACGGTGGGCGTGGCAAATATATATATATTGCGCCCTCTTATACTGTATGTCTTACGTATCAGCATGCAAGTCTACTTTTACGTTGAATATGATTTGTTGTAAATTGTGGACGTGTCTATTATCCGACCATGCCCATTTTTAGCACGCCTGTCAATGGGATAACTATGTATACGCGTACCAAATTTCAAGTTCCTAGGTTAACTTTTGTGGCAGATATAGAGATTTTTATTAATTGTGGGCGTGTCTGTAATCCGAATACACCCATTTTTGGCATACCGATGAAGCTAATATTCATAGATGTACATACTAAATTTCAAGTTTATAGCTCAATTTTTGTGGCAGATAAATGTCGATTGTGGGCGTCGCTCTGGTCTGATTTTGCCCATTTCAAATAGCGATCAATTACAAAATTTCAGCTCAATATCTCAAAAATTACGTCCGTGAGAGTGCCAACAACAGACGGACACACGGACATACATGTCTAAATCGACTGAGTTTTTGACGCTGATCAAGAATATATATACTTTGTAGGGTCTCTGACGCCTCCTTCTGGGTGTTGCAAACGGAAGAACAAACTTAGTATACCCTCATCACTGAGGTGGAGGGTATAATAATTCAATCAAATATATGCTTAGAAAAAAATTACAATATACAATAAAATATACAACCCTCTACAGTGTATATATATATTGGTGTATACTAAGTATTGTATGTAGGACACGTCCATGTCATATGCAACTATTAGAAGGAGACTACAGGAAAATGGGCAGAAAAACGTATGAAGCGTAACAAAACAGGCGTAATTGTTTACATTCTATGCCCACAGCGAACTATAAATGTGGTGGATATCTTAAATTTGGCTTAAACAAAATATTTTCTTTTACGTGTTAAAAGCTTATATTATAAAATTGATTTTATTTGACCAGTTCTAAATATTTAACTATGTGTTTGTATTGCATATCTAGTAATTCTTTTTCTAATTCTCTTGCTCTCAGCTTATTAAGTAATTTCTATGATATAAAGGAAGAGAGAGAGTAAGTGTTATTGCTTTCTAAACCGTCCTTACCCACTAAATAAGTTTTTTTGAGCTGTCGAGTGTTTTTTTGTTTGGTTTACAAAAAGAAAATTTTACGCTTTGGCACCATGTCTCTCTCTGCATATGTACATAAGCGTTTGTGTACAAATGCTTTTTGAAAACACAAAAATAAAACTAAAAACAATGTGCTAAAAACGAAAACACTAAAACAGTGTAGAACGAAATGAGTCGTTTAAAGGCCAGAACGTATTAATACAATATATTAGGCTAAGCTAACGTCTTCAACAAACAAAATATAAATATATACTGTTTAGTTGAGTAATTGAATAGAAGAACGAACATATCTTTGCGCGCATAACGCAATATTCAATTCAACTAATTGGCTTTTTGTCGTTTCCATATAAATTAAAAAAATAATCAATCGATATCATACAAATACCGATCATGCCCAATCGTAACAACAATAACAACAACAACAACAGAAATCGTAAACGGAATAAAAATAAAAATCGTCAAAAACATCAAAATTCTAAACAACAACAGCAACAATTCTCCTCAACCAATTCAAATGCATTAAATGATGATATAAACACTCAGCTAATAGAGAGCAATGTGATTAAAGCAGAAACAAAAGTAGAAGAAGTAGAAGCAAAAACAACAATAAACAATGCAACGGATTTTTTCTCTACTAATGCAACAGTATCATCAGTGAATGCGGGTGTTTTATTAGTAAATGATAATGAGAGTGAGAGCAAATATGACGTAACCATTAAACTGACTGCTCACGCTGCAGTCAACGGCAACGAATTGCAATTAGCCAAAAAGCCAACTGTTGGCACGTCTGACACAGTTTTTGTCGGTGAACAACGCATTGCGGAAGTTAACGCACCCAAAGAAAAACGTTCATTATCGAACTGTAATGAAAGTATGGGTAATAATAATACAAAAATTGCTATAAGTAGCCAGGAAAATATTCCACGCAAAGAATTTCAAGAGAATATAAAAACGTTAGAAGAATTAAAATCAAATGAAGCCAAAATTATTGTGCATCGTGTGGAAATATGTAAAAATGAAGCCGAAGGTGCAGAACAAGGCGTCCAAAATGAATCAAGTGCCAACGAAAAGTTATCATCGGGCATTATTCAAATAGGTAACGGCATTAACGAGCTACACCTGAATCGCCAATCGACAGTTGAAATACAAGAGGTTGAGAGCGATGACGCAACTCATTCAGATTTAAGTGAATTAAAATCACCTATAGTTAGTGAAGTGGAATCGGATAATGAAACGCTAAAGTTAACGTCATCTCCCGAAAGAGAAATAATCGATCATTATATCGTTGAACAATTAGAGGAGAGTTTATTACAAAATTCAAGTCGTAAGCAGAAGCGAATCGCCATACAAAACCACTTCTTACCCCAATTTCTAAATCCACGCTATTTGGATAGCATATCGGAAGAAAATAGTGATTTAAGTGATTGTTCAGAGAGAGGTATAAGAAAGAGAAAGGCAAGCCTCGCAGAATCTTTGGCTGTCCTTCAAATGTGCGGTACGTTGGAAAATGTTGAAGTGCCTAAAGCTGAAACAGCTGAATTAGTTTATATTAATTCAACATCTAGTTCAGCTTCCGACCTGGATATTTTAGAAAACATGGAACCAAAGAAACACTCTTTGTCTCCAGTTGATCTTGATACTGATATAACCGATTTAATGACACAATCATACCGAGGAAATGAGACGCCAACGAAACGGAACATCAATCGAAAAATTAAGGAACCTAACAACAACAGCAAGCCCAATACTAATAATCAAAGTGATGAACTCAAAGACGAACAAAACAAAAACAACAATAACTTATCATTGTTGGATTATAATATAGCTAGACGGCCATCTCATGAGATGACAGCAAAAATCTCAATTGCCGCTCAGAATTGTTATTGTGATGACGTACCTCAACAAACCAATACAACAGCAACATTATCAAATACAAGCGAATGCTCCTCCTCAAATGCATTAACCCGAACGTTGGCAAACAGTCGCTGTGAAACGTTTACCTCCGACAGTTGTTCTAATCGTACGTTGGAGAAATTAGCACCACAAGCACAAGCACATATTCACAACGCAGCTTCATCTCAAATATACGAAACAACAAGCAATACGAATACTGTTGGTTTTACTGTTAAAAATATGGGTAATATAAATAACGATACTTTCAATCAAAATTTTTCGTCATTGTCACCCTTACCACCATCACCAACCACACCCACAACAGTGCCCATCACCACAGATAGTGTTTATATTCAGCCTTCTTTGTTAACCTCTCATTCTTTGCAACAACACAATGTACAACATACCATACAAGGGAAAACAACTCAGTCTTGTTCAAGCGAGTCCCCTTATCATTCAGACCAGAGTACCATCTGTAGCCTATGTACGACTATACATAACGATGATTATTCAACTACTAGAGCGGATTCTGATTTTATAATCTCTTCAATTTCAGATGGTGGTGATGATACAAACCCTTTAGGGGAAGATCCAAAAAAGCTAAGATCGTTATGTGCTGAAAAGCTGCAATCCTTACCCTATGGTCAGGAAGTTTTGCAAGAGCTCGCTTCTGTAGCTGAAAGTATAGGAGAAGCCAAAGCTTTGAAAGATCTTAAACAAGCTGCAGAACTTAAAGTTATTACCTCAGATAAACACATTGATGACTTACAGTTAATGATTCAGGCCAAAGAGAATGAAGGTGCTGAATACAACAACTCTAGTTGGGTAGGTTTACCGACACAAATGGACTCTAAGAACATGCTTTGTACGGCACCTCATTTGGAGCAAACTGCAAAACTCAATCCACAACAAACCGATTATTTAATATCACCTTATCGAGAGTTACTAGAACGGGAGAGCTACCATGAATATAACATACAAGAAGTACAAGAAGAACAGCGCAAGGAAGAGGAGGAGAAGCAAGCGGAAAATCAATTATTACAAACTGCTGAAGTTATGAAAAAATTAAGAAAAAGTTTAACCCCTACACCTCCACCTATTCCACCGCCACCAGTGCCGGAAAAGTCAATGGAAACGATTGCAAAAGCACAAAACACATTATATCGCACAAAAGCTGAATATTACAGCACACCAATTAACAACTCTAATCTACAACAACATGACAAAATAACGCTGCTACCACCCGTTCACAATAATTCAACTGACTATTGTGGAGAAGAGCAACAAAAGCAGCAGCAAAATTGCAAGCGTTCAATAGTTATAATGAATGCAAATGAAAGGGGTGAAAATAAACAACAACGACAACAACAACAACAACTGAAATCACCGCAAATCACATCATCGCATGAAAATAGCTCAAGGCTAACACATAATGGCAGTAATGGGTGCAGTCAACAACAGACCAGACACCTAAACGGTCGTACAAGCCAAACAACAGCAGTTAAAAGTGAAAATAGTCAATCAATGGATAAAAATGTAAATGATTTTTCCAAATTTGATGACTTTGCATCATCGGGACCACTTAGCACTCAAAAAAAATACTTCAAGAGTTCGGAAACCCACACATATGAAGCTAAAAAAAGAATTGAAAATGGAAAAATTATATATGATACAGCTGAATCGAAATATGATAAGCAAACCGAAGGTAATAATGACAATAACAATAATGCGTCTAATGCTAAACCAGAAGATAGCACGTCACAGAAGACGACGGCGTCCGCTAATGATGACACCAAACAAAAATATTCAGTTGCGGCGTCTTCTCATGATCAAGAAATTATGTCAGATTTAAATTTAAATGTCAACGACGGCTATAAGAACGAGAAAGAGGCAAAAACATTTGTAAATAATAAGACTAATGAACGCACAACAAATCTTAGTCGCAACGAACAATGGTCTGCGAAGGAAAGTAGTAGCAATACCAGCAGCATCCGCACCCATCAGCAGCAGCATCTTAGCAATTCCAAAGATCAACGCAGTGAAAGTAAGAAAGAAGAAAGAAAAAAAGGAGAGAAATATTTCGAAAAGGAGGAATTTCGGCAAAATGCCAGCATTTTCGATGAACAATTTTCAGCAGCGAAAAATGGCATGACGTCATTCGGTCAAAAACCGTCCTTAGCAAATTTTGCTGCCGACCATGAAAAACTATTTAAAGAGTTCGATGAGTTATCAAAACGTTTGAATAAAGAATTAGAGGCAAGCAATCAACAGCAACAATATCAATGGAGTAGGGAAGGGTTGCGGTCTTCATCTTTAATGGATTTGAGTACCATTCATATGAAACAGCGTGCCCAGTTTGAAGAATTCAAACGACAACGTCAAGAGCACATAAAAGAATTGGAAGAAGAAATCGAACGTTCCTTGAAAGAACGTCAAATAAAATTTAACGAATATACCAAAAATCCTAAAGCTTACACGGTACCCATTCATGTAGAAAGTGGTTCAGAATCCCGAAAGGAGAGGGAAAGTAAAGCCGCCACTGCAAGTCACTCTCATACACATCAAATACCCATCGAAATTGAGAATGGTCGTGTAAAAAATGCTCGCACCTTTGGTCGCGCCGAATCAATGTACGAGTTGAATAATAGAAAAAGCTGCACAAATTACAATAAATCTTCTGATGATTGGTCGCGATACGCTGAAGATTTGGGATCGTCGGAAAATATAACGCGTCCGTTAGCTCGCGAAGTAGAAATATGCTATCAGCGACAAAGACCCCAAGGAATACGGGCGCCACGTTTAACAGCCTCCACCAATGATTTAACCACTAATTCTTATGATTCTTCTTCTACACAACAATATAAACACCATCAACCGCTTATGCTCTCTAGAGCTGCACTACAAGAACAGCAACAGGTATTTCTTCCACAATATGGAAGTTGCACTTCAATGATTGAGAGAGATCTCAACCCCTCATACATTAGTACTACTTCGCGCAGGGGAACTTCTACTGCAGACACTACTCCAGTAGCTCTCCCTCGACGCAACTCATTACCGCGTGATCTACACGAGCAACAACTTAAATACATTAGTGACAAGGAACAACAATTACGTAACGAAATCGAACGTTTACAAAATGAACGAATGCGATTACAAACAGAAATGGATGAACACAATCATGTAAGTGAATCCCTGAATGAAACGCAACGACCACAACGTAGTGATAGCTATCGTCCATTACCCAAACTACCGCCGTTAACTGAAAATGAAGTCTTCCGCCAACAAATGGCCGAAGAATGGTTAAATAAAGTAGCTGAACGTGAGCAGCGCAGGTTACATAAAATTGTGAAGATTTCTAAAATTAACCATCAATCGGAAGAATTCAAAAAAAACGCTGTAATCTCTTTAAAATCAGCTGCCGGTTCAAGTGATATTGGTAAAGAATTTTTAAATCGTGTTAAAGAGAGACGTCACAAATTGGAAATGCCAGCCGACAGTGATTGGGAATCGGGTGCTGAATCGCAACCTCTAAATCAAAAAACCAACAGTGAAAGAGAGGATTCTCCTAATGTTACGTTTATGGAAGGTAAAGCCCAAGCAGATCCCACCCATTTACCAAAACATTTAAAAGAGTTTGCAAAATACTCTACGTCGGAGCGTGAACAGTTAGACAATGGTGAACGAGAACATTTTGAAGAAGAAGAGCGCAGTGCAGAAGTGACGGATAATATGAGCAGCAAGGCTTTGAAGAAGTCCGCAGTGACAAAAACGGTTCAAATGTCATATAATCCGGATAAAATGAGCCACGGTGAGTTGTATGATATAAAATGAAACGCTACAAGCTCTAATTAATGCTTCAAGTTGCTACTTACATAATTAACATTATTCCATCATGTAAACAGCTGATGTACATTAAACAAACAAATCAATGTAGTTGAGAAAATAAATAAAAGCGTTTAAAACTTTTACAAAACAACTGTACCTCCCTAATTCTTTTTGGCTTTATCACATGTCATCGCTTTTCATGCATATACTACTCTTCACTCTTTCATCCCCGGAACACGCTTAAATGTTTGCAATTCTAACAATTGTAACGAGCCAAATCGAATTAGGTAAAAACATTTTCGCCCCTATTTAAGACTACACTTGCTATTGCTATTAAAGTTTTCTTTACATCAAAATTGTATATTAATTTTAAGCATACGAAATGCTTCTGTTTGTTGTTGTTTGTTATTGTTGCTATTGTTGCTATTGTTGCTATTGTTGTAATTATTGTTAATTCTAACTAATTCGTTCTATTTTGCCTGCAGATATTGATGATAATATGGATTGGTTACGCAAAGCCTACTTCGATACTACCACCCACACCAAACCATTATCCAGCATGTTTGATGAGGATTTTTTTACTTATAAACCATTTCAAGAGCGTACATTTCAAGAATTTACCACTACCAATACAAATTTAAATTAGTACCTACATAAGTACATGAAAGCATTTTCTAATAAACCGCACCCTAACTTCGTTACGTCTGTCGTTGCAACTTAATATTGCACTCTTCTCTACTACATACTTACAATAAAATTGTATCCGATGTGTAAAAAAACACGTATTGAGCAATTTTTATCAAAAAATAGATCATAAAACTAATTTTGTAAATATTTCAACGTTATGAATAAAACGGTTAATTGCATTATTATTGTTACATGTGTATGTATTGCTGATGTGTTGCATGTTGAGCGTGCATGTGTTACGTAAAATATGAACTCATTCACTACATAATTAGAACAAGGTTGCAGTGAAATTATTTTGCATTTACACACGATAAAGATGATTTAGAGGTGTGTGTTTGTTCACATCCGAATATATTGTTTAAACACTACCCACACCACACTTTACCTCTCTTTAAATATGTATTCTACATAAACACGTATAACTTAATAATTGGAGAATATGAGAACCGTCTTCAACGGGAGATTTAAAGACTAAAGACTAAAATATTTACAAATCATTAAAAAGTCGATTCCCACGTAACTCTTACGAGATCTTCTTCAGTACATTTTTCACACTATTTTCTTTACACACCTTTCTCTAAAATAAAGGTTTATCACGCATTCAGTAAATACTATGACTCCATATATTGTATTTCATCTAGATTGTAACAAATCAAAACATCTTATGCCATTCAACGGAAGACCGAAACAAAGTTTAATTTTTAATAAACCCAACAAATCTGTCAGTGAAGGTGGTGCTATTAAACGACGTAGCTGGTCAGAGAGTGATTTATTAAATGAAATTGATCAAGGTTTAAAATTAGCCAAAGGATTTCTATTTAAAGATGGTGGGTGCACAACTATCATATTTTCAGTATTAATGCACGTCATTCCCATATATCCAAATCCCTAAAAAAATTCTGCCTCCCAAAATATTTAACAATATTTGATATTTTTACGAAATAAAATACATTATTTTCTCGCAGTTTTTCGAAGCAACTTGAATGCTTTACTCAATCACGTGAAAGATGTTCGTTCGATAGAAGATTTGTCTTAATTAGTTTATCTCAAAAGAATCTTTACATATTATTCAAGTACACAATAAGTTTATGTATTTTGTGTGTTAGATTGGCTAGATAGAAATTTCGATAGATACGTATTAAGTGTGTTATTCGGCACAAGGCGTTAGAGGTCCTACAAGACACTCAAAATAAAATTCTGAACCGATCTAGTTTTGTCCGTCTGCCGGTGCAATGAATTTAGCTATACATAGCGTACATGCAATTAATATATGTCACATGGCGGAGAAGGGTATTTAGGAAGGTGCTTAAATATACCTTAACTTTCTCTTTTATTGCTCTTTCAGCAATTTTACATGCATTTGTACAAAAGCTCTTCAGACTCATGAGCGGGTATATATAGTATATGTTTATATGAGCAATTTGTAAAAAGGCGTTGGAAAGACTAAAGGCGTGCGGATTGATTTTAAAGAAATTTCTTTAGTTTTGTTTTTCTATCTTATCGTCCAATATATTCTTTTGGTTGTACGCGTGTGTTGTTGTCAGTTTTTTAATATTTCACTGTCTTCAAGTTGTCGTTTTATTCTAGTGAAATATGGGACAGGGTTAGTTTGTTTGTAACAAGTAATTCTTTTTCAATAAAATTTACAAATAATTACTCAAACAATGTACAATGTACAATTGTTGGGACTATTGAAAAGAAAAGTTACCTTGATGATCATTTCTTTTAGGACAAGTGCCTTCATCAACTAATATGTTCTCTATAAAGTTCAAGGCCAAGGCTCCAACACCTGGAGCAGGTAATCTGCAATTGGTATTTTATTGTGTTAATTTTAATTTTAGACAAGTGAAAACCATACTTGGCTGCGGTCATATCTTGGATACCTTCCACATTTATACGCAAACATTTAATAAGTATCTCTCTAAAGAGGTGAGAACAATGGCGAATAGTAAAAAGTTAAAGAGTAAAGAGAAGAAGTCATAGCTTGACTGATTAAGTGATTGGTTGGCCGCACCTTTTATCCATACCATACATATATGCTTTATTTATTTATTTAATCACTTTAAAAACAACAAATTGATAATAAGCGACAAATATTTTAGAGCACAACTTTACAATTGACTTGTTCGACCGGAAACTAATTCAATGCGAATTTAAAAGGCTTAGCGCTTACAAAAACAAAAACAAAAACAAAAACAAAAACAAAAAAACGAAAACTGTTGTTCTACATGAAACATTTGGGATCGTTTAATAGTATTGTCTTACTTGTATGTGGCGTGGTTTGTGTGGAAGTTCAGTTGTGAGTTCACTGAATTGAACTCAATTGATGAAAGTATACTTAGGCTCGCTTCGTACATAACCCTCAACAATTAAAGTATTATTAAACTTTGGGTGTGGAGCAATATGTATGTGTATGCGGTAAATAACTATGAAATGGACGGACGTAAATACGTATAGACATTCAAAAGAAAACAAAGCAAAAAACAATCAAACAAAACCTAAAATATTGCGTAGCGAAATTTTTGCTCAACCAATAAATTTCAGTTCATTTTGAAACGCGATCGAGTATTGTATGTGTTCAAAAAACTCTTAAGCTTCTCTAATAATGACACTTATATAATATTAAATAGCAAAGGATTCTAAGCCTCTAAAAACTTTCCAAAATATTCTTGTTCGGATGGAATTTATACTAAAGTGATCAAAAAAATTAACAAAACGATCTATATATTGAAACGGTAAAGTCCGATTGAATAATGTCGCATTTCACTCAAAACGCCAATTAATTGCGCAGTAAAATGAAAAATTAAATTATCTCATTTCATTAAATATAATACTTAAAAGAACATTTGTTATAGGTATGTCTAATATCCGATCCCATCCATTTTCGCTAATTACATATACTTGGCAGTTTCGTCTTAAATCGACAATACAAGTACTGTTACAACCTTACTAACGTATGAGTTTTCCCTTTCACAAGTTGTGTAGGGTGCAAAAACCGAAACACAAACAATTTAACAAAACAAAATTAACGCAAAAATAAAAATAAATGTGAGTCATCGTCTCTCCGTTTCCTGAGTAATAGCGGTGTCGCGTACGTCTTTCTGTCGTTCATAGTTGTCCATTTGAAATGATGCCAAATATAAATGAATGAAATAAAATGAAAAGTCACACAAACGTTCATAAGCAAACAATAAATATATATATTGGCGTATAACTGTCAATGGATTTCCTTTATTTTAATCACCCGTTTTAATACGTATTCTCAGGCATATGGTCGCCTCATAATATTGTTACAACGCCTTCGTCGTCTATATCAAATTTAAGTGAATTAAAATCGGAGCCACCCACACCACCACCTTTACCTTCCACCACCACCACCACCACTTCCTTGCAATCTGTGGTGTGGACACCGCAGTCGTCACCATTGTTGGAACGTCGGGGCTTTCGTCCAATACAATTTGAATCGCCAAAACTTTCCAGAAAATATATTAAGGATTCAACTAATTTTCCCGTAATACAACCACCTTGGAATAACGACAGTAGAAGGGATAGTACAATAAATCAAAATATACCAATAACTAAATCGGAAAGTGATCTTAACAATACGCTTAGGGAACAATCGTCTAAGGAGTGTAGAACCACTACTAGCAGTGTGGTGGCCAATAGAATTAAAAGTAATTACAAAAGAAAACAAACGCCTACAAACATTCAGGCTATTTACAATATATCAAACTTATCGAGGATACATATACTTTATTGAATCTCTGAGATTAATCTTAGTTCATGTCCATTCCACTGAGGACGATATAGAAAGTGACACAGCCTGAATGTTTCCCGACAGTCTTTTGACCAGAAACTATTATGAATCTAATAAATTTTCAATTCATTTAGCATTTGAGAGATCGTGTTCAGCCACCGATGTATACGAAAAAAGAGATAAAACTCAATCTGTTTGTAATCCCAATGAAATTAGTAAGTATTCCTAGAAAATAAACAGCAAGAAAGCAAAAAATGTTCGCCCTTTCATTATGCACTGTAGGCTAAATGAGAGAATAGCATAGAATTGAGGGGAGGGCTAAGTTATAGACTAAGTATAGTTTACTATTACTATGATATCATTACTAACTGTTTAACTCCCCAATTGGCGTAATCAGTCCTGTAACTAATTCTTTCATAAACAAATTCATAGTAAATTAAATGAAGAAACAATTATCCACGGTAATTATTGCAGTATATAATGTAAAGCACGAATATATGAGTGAACCAGAATCGTTAAATGAATGCCCTAAGAGAATGGCACAGTTGAGTCGTCGTCAATATGATGGCATTGGACCAGTAACGAACGATGGCATGCCAATCATCTTAAGATCGGTAAATTCACTTAATTATGCATGCTCTCTTTATCTATCTATCTATCTCTCTCTCTCTGTGGTGATCAATCTATGAGGCATATTGTAAATTAATATTATTTGTATTTTTGGCCATACATTAAGCAGGAAGTAAAGCAACCGCATCAGCACGAATGGTATAAACGCCTCTATCAAACAATACACAAGCAGAAACACGGCGGTAAAGCAAAATCATTAACTAATAAATACTCGTAAATTGACATTTGAAATACTAAAGCGCTAAAAGAATTCACCCTCAATTTTATTCAATACAGTTACGAATGTATATGTATATGGATTTTTTTATTATTGAATTCTTATAAAGACTAAAAGATAATTCCGTGTTTTTATGGCAAACTAAATGTTCTTGCATAGAAAGAAGAACTCTATTCTTCTTTCCTTCTCTCACATTCGCCATTTCTCTCTTTTCTCCATAAAAAAACTGTATATTTGTTTAATAGCAAAAAATCATTTTATCATTTATGCCATGCCTACCTACTCATTCATTTGAAAAATCCATATCATATGAAATGTTGTGATTGTTATTGTTGTTCTCTTGTTATTATTGCTACTGCGTGCTTATAAAAATTATGTCTAAGTTTGGCTAAGCAGATGATTACGTGATACGCTACAAATGTGAAAAAGGTGATTATTTAATATTTCTAACGAAACATAGCTTAAACTGCATGAACGAATATATATGGTACATCCAAGTGCGACCCTGTATATGAAAATCTACACACATTTGCATAATATAAATTTTGTGCTTTTCTAAAACAAACCAAAACGGCCCGACTTCTCCACATGAAATACCTATAATGAAAAGTCCTATTTATTAATAAAATCATAAAGAAAATTCCAAAGCGATTATCATCATAACCACAGGTACTACAAAGTGCTTAACACTAATTAATACTGTCTTAAGCATGATCAATTCAGTCTTCTATATACCTACAGAACAACAAGCACTTATATAACAGTAACATTAAACGCTATATTGTTTTATCTGTTATCTACTTTAGGACCAATTGGACGTCACTTGTATGATAAAAGTAGTGGCTATCAATCTGAACCAGAGCATATACATCAAGCGACCGACGATTGCTCTACAGTCAAATATCGGACTACTCACCCACAACGTTTACTTTCCGTGTCATCTGCTGTAAATGTACGCAATAGTGCGCAGTACAACAACAACAGTGGATATAAGTATGATATTTATAAATATTTCAAATCAAACAATGACTAATTTATTCACTTGCGTTATGGTTATTGGTGGTGATATTTGTTGCTGTTGTTGTTGTTATTATTGTTGTTGTGCACAATTATAGTGTTTATGGTGTTTTGCCAAATCCAATCAAATCAATACAATATTCATACAAAAATCAACCTGGACGCATAGAAGATTATGTTACCGGTCACTCGTCATTGTCTGAAAAAGAGAAACAACAGGTGAGTGGATAATTTAATATAGTTGTTGTGTTGTCATATAATCATTATTGTAGTTATGGTTACATAAAAATTAAAATTAACACTCATACGTACAGGTTGCCCCGAACGAATTGTGTTAATAAGTTTATTCCACCAGACTTTGGTAAACAATAAAATTGTAAACTTCTTTATTCTTCATTCATCCTGAAGCTTAAGATATACGTTTTCCCATACCATTCATTCATTACACATACGTCTATGTACATAATATTTCAAGAATATATACTTTTACAGCACTTGTAATGGAGGATATTTTAAATTCTATTTTTCCTACATATCCCAAAAATCCAGTTCAGTTCAATTATAAGTGCTGTATTTGCACTCGTTTCTTTACATTTTTCATCATATATTGAGGTCATTCCATCACTAAATGTCTAGATCATATTGGAATTTAACTTAAGCAAAATGCACTCTTTAACTGCGTTTTAAATAATTCACAAATCTTATTCGCATTTTTTTAGTGGAGGGACGAAATAATGGACATCTTTAATGTGGTATGCATTCTCATACATTTTAAACTACAATTAAATTCATACTCGATATATATATATACTATAACACAAAATGTGATGAAAAATTTAAATGAAAAAGTTACAAGCAGAGACAGAAAGGGCAAATTGCACAATGTGAATGCCTGAGTAACTATTGTATTCGCACTTTTGGAGAAAAAATTTCAATGCTCCTCCTATTTTATTATAGGATTATAGTAAATCTAAACCGATTTAGCTGTATATGTCTGTCCGTCTGTGGTAAGTATCCATCAGTTTTTGATGTTAGTGTCGATCTATATGCAATAATGTATACGCTAAGGAAAGATTTGCCAAACTTAACAAAAGTTACCCCATATAAAGTTAATAATTACAAGGCATCAAATATGTAGACCACGTCTCTCAGGCTTTTTCATTTCTATAAATTATTTTAAAGACATACAACTATAAAACCCCTTTTTACAATTATTTTATATTTAACATCTATAAGAAGTTTTGTGGATTTTTTTAATAGCAGTTCGATCAAACCAAACTTCCCAGCCATTACACTGAAGGCAACTTAGCTAGGTAATCCAGATGCTTTCTGCCGTTTCTTTGCATATTCTTTTGAATATTATTTTTTGGTACTATTTTCTTATACCATAGAGCTCTATCACGTGAATCGGGTTATACTAGTGATTCGAATTTAGTGTTTCGTAAAAAAGACAACAACAACACTGCCGTCCAACTACGCAGTCCCTTAAGTCCAATTGAACAGAAGATAGCCTATAAGAGTGTACAGGCTGGCGGTGAACCACCTTTATATGGCTTTCGCAAACAGGCACCAGAGAAATCGAAAGGTATTTACAATAACAAATATTATTATAAATATGGAATAATTTTCGTGTTACCTTCACATCAACTTCAACTTTAACTAACAAATTTTATTAGTGATTAATGCAATATTGGGCTAGCTTTGAATTAATATTAAGTTCTTAATGACCTTCTTAGTTCGAAGGTGTTAAAAAAAATAAAGTTTTCATTAGTCGATATGATGAGAAGCGGAAGAGGATACTAAAAAGCATTTTTGCCATAGCACTAAGAATTGTTGGTACCTTAACACAACATTTCAAAAGAAACTCAAATCACTTGTGTAGAGTATTTACGTTCTGTAGACGACACCTAAGTATTGTAAGTAATAACAGCAAAAACTTCACTAAGCACCCCGCACCTAGGCTGACCACAGAAAATTTCGGAAAAAATTATTATAATTTTATACTTCTCTCTCTTCATCATTCAACAGCATTACAAATAATTTGGATAATGATTCCAGAATTTCCAAAAAAAATGCCCTCATTTATACCAATTAATCAAAAGAAGAAATGCTCTTCAGCATCTACGCCGACGCCTTTCAATGGCAAACAAAATGGTTTGCGGAAGGGACCAAGAGGTTCTCCTATACCAAGCAGTTTTTCTTCACGCCATGAAAAATGTTTTCAAAGTAATGAAACAACAACTAAAATATTGATTCGAAACGGACGCAACAAAAAATCACATCAAGACAAAGCAATTTGTCGTTCTAAGTCAGCGAGCGCCGTATACGTGACGCCTCGTCCTATTTATTCAGATAGTACTGAGATAAGGAAAATAACCAGATCATTTATACGTTCACTAAGTCCTCCGCAATCGTGTTCGCTCACATGGAAGAGAAATCGAATAAATTGCAGTCCAGTAGCATTTGGACGAAGTATTTCCAAAGAGCGCTCCTATGCTGAAGAAAAAAAACGGTTAGAAAACGTTTTGCCCTTAAATCGGCACACTTTTGAGGCTAGTACGAATATTTTAAGAGATCCTTCTCTTAAATCTCCACAAGATGTGAAACAAGCAGTACGTTCTATAGCTCAACATGCTATAAAAGAAAACAAGCAACACCAAGAACATTCAGCAACTCGATCATGCGTGACCTGTCGTAGTCGTAATCGTACTCCAACGCAAAGTCCAAAGACATCTCTCAAAATGGTGAAACATTACAAGCCAGATTATGAACATATCGAAATTACTAGAGATTTCAAACCCGCTAGAAATAAAAAGACAACCTTTAAAAGAAACTCTTCAATGAGTTTAGCAAAAACCAATTCCACTTTCTCAGTAAACACCGTAGACAAGCAGATTTCGAGGAATTCAAAAAACACATGTAAAATTAATGAGAAGCATTCTACGGGTACCAAAACAATAAACCTAAAAAGGGGAAGGAATGCTATAAAACAACATAAATATGTAACAGTTGCACTGGAAGAACCCTTCGTCCAGGAAATACGCAATATTGAAATTGTTAAAGAAGCGAACAAAGGAGGCGGGGACGCTGCAGTTCCTCATCTAACAAAACCTGAACAAACCACTAGATGGCTTAGTGACCAAAGCAAATCTTTGCCCCAACTCTTTCCACCATTTACTGTTTACGAAGAGGTATGCAGTCATAAGACTCGTTGTTCCAGTCCCGATGCCACAATTTTAACTAGTGAATACATTACGCAAAGTGAGGGGACAAACTTGTCACCACGTACAGAAACTGAAACTGATGATTTCAGCTTAGTTTCTCCACGCAAATTTTCACCAACGCGTGAGATACGCGTACCACCACCACAACGTCATGAAAT
Source organism: Ornithomya chloropus (assembly GCA_963971445.1). Taxonomy (NCBI): domain Eukaryota; kingdom Metazoa; phylum Arthropoda; class Insecta; order Diptera; family Hippoboscidae; genus Ornithomya; species Ornithomya chloropus. The sequence goes on along the minus strand of OZ020530.1, from coordinate 23,783,537 downwards.
GCGTTCTCCATCTCGCCGCAAAATAGACAGTTTTCGCAGCAGTATGAGAGAACCCACCTCACATAGAATTATACGTGCCAGTAGCTTGAGTAGTGCTGATGATCATACTGGTTCCCACCGTGGCTTGTATTTATGCCGTGAAATGTGTCATAGTGCCTCCCACTTACCAAATGAACCACACAGTCCCACTTGTCCTTATCATAAGCACAGTTCTGAACGTTTCATGGAACTAAATAAATTCTATAGTACTCTAGAACGCATCGGTCAATTGGAAAAATGTACTTCCTCATTAGATTTCAAGCCATTACGAAAAAATAGTGATCTCTTAGATTATCAAGAATGGTGTAAGGTGCGATCGCATGAAAAAGCGGCTAAAGAAATGAATCAGTTGATAAAAAAGTTACGACAAGAACAACGCGAAAAAGATTTATTGTACAGATCAAAAGATCCCCTAGAGATGAAATGGCATAAGGAGAATGATATGGGTTTAAATTCTAAAGAGAGATCAGTTGGAGATTTAAAGGATAATTTTGAGAGAATAAAACTCTTCCATGATTATCAACAGCGATCTGGTGATTGTTATAAAGTAATTCCATGGCTGTCTAATCCAACAAGTGAATACTGCCATGAACCTAAGCAACCATCTTCACATATCAATACTTTAACACAACATATGACTTCCATAAGTGGCGAGCAACCTATAACCGAAGAATATATAATTACAGTGGATGGTAAAAATAAATATCAAACAAGTCCTTTAAAGGTTCGTTGCCATTCTACCTTAACCAAAGAACAACTTTTAGGTAATGTTAACAGAAAGAAAGCAATGCTAATTAAAACAAAACGTGGGGTTAACAAAAATGAAGCGAAACCGCCCAAAATACCACCGAGACCAATTATCAGTAAAGCTATGACAATTCCAAAACAAAATTTCACTTCGACTCTGGAAAGTAAGCCCATTGCAGACTCCAGCAAGAGTATAAATCAAAAAATTAAATATTTTGAGGAGCGCAAATATACCAAACCGCCTAAAGTTATTTATCATGCTCGCGAAGAGTCCTCCACGGATGAAGAGGAAATTATGCGTATGATAGACGAGAGAATACGGTTAAAAGAACCTGGTATGCCAACGCAGCATAAAGAGTTGTCCACGTCGCTCACAAATCTAACCCAACTATATGGTGAACGACCCACGCAAAAAGTAAATTTTCGTACGCCGACACCACCGCGTAAGCCACCCGAACTGTATAATTATGACTATCAAACACACGTGACAGATATGGAGGGGAGTTCACCCCTTAACAGCAGTTCTTTATTTTATGAAGAAGATGTAGATTCTTATCGATCACGTAGCTTATCGCCGTCAGAGCTATCACGCTCTTCCTCATATTTACATCGCGTCAATACGGGTGAAGTACGTAAAATTAAACAGAAATTCGAAAATTTACAACAACAACATCAGCAGCAACCATATGAACGGCTTCATTTTTTTGGGCTACGAAAGCTGAGGAAGGTGCGCAGCGACCCTGAACTATTGGCAACAGTTTCAGTGTCAAAAGACACCTTAGAAGAAGACAAGGACGCATTTTTGTTAAAACATAAATTGGAACAACTACAAAAATTTAAACACAGCCCTACCAATACCCCAAATGCCCCAAAGACAATTTACGATAAAAAGTCTAATAATCCTGAACATCAATCTAAAACAATACCAACTTGCTATAGTGATGAACAGACAATCATTTCAACTTCTATCCCAAAAACAAGTTTGGCAGCAAATGAACAAAATAAATCTAATTATGCACGAATTAATAGAAGCAATCTCTTCAACAACCCAACGACTGCAAATAAAACTAAACTTTCAACAAATATCAAAAACGCTTTAGCTACATTCTGGTCAAAAAAAAACGAACATCAGCGTAAACAACAACCACTACCCTCTATCACTACCACCAAGAAAATCTCTTCCTCCTCATGTTCTTCCAAACCGAAGGATATTTTCGCTAATCAAGTGTTTAATCCGAAGATACATCAACCCAAAGCACGCTATGTCCCGAAAGGACATGAAATCAAAGTGACACCAAGGCGACGGCCATCCTTACCAACTAAAAAAGGGGCTTTTGTCAAATTTAAAGGTTTTTGTTTAACTTAAGATCTTTATGACTTTGGCCAAATCTAAAATACTTTTGTATGTACAACTGTGCACATCCAAAGGTTATACAAAGGAAAACTTTAAGTCGGAACAATGCTGCCGCATTTATTTAGTTTCATTTCAATTAACTGTAATTAACGTGATCAATTATTTATGTTTACGACCTTTCTCATCCGATCCGAAAGTTTTAAACTGAGGAAGAAAGCATTGAAATGACATTGAAAACACAACGTTTGCAAAGGAGATAGAGATAATCACAGAGATAAAGAGAGAGTCGGCAAATATGAAAAGAATTAAGATAAAGCGTGGGTGTCTAAATAGGGTCAAGGAAAATCACATAATATGTAACAAGGTGAACTAAGGTTGAACTAAGTTTAACTAATTATTTGCTTATGTACTGCGTTAGAGGTGCTTACGTAGTCGACATGAGAGACTAGTTAGACTGGTACACTAAAACACGTGAGTTTGATTCTCTTGCTCCCTCTCTCGCATTTTTAATGAGCTGAACTGAAACATTAGTAACTTCCATTTTTAGCTACAAAATGCAATACTACACGAAAGATTGTTTACGTTTGCTAAAATCAGTTAGACTTTCTACGCTGCAACGTCTGGTTGTTAACGAAAGATACGCTCTTTTTCGGCTCTTTTCTTCTTGTGCTGTTTTATTATTTTTGTTTCTCTTTTCGTAATCTTTAAAAACTAACTTATCATCAACCAAACTACACCACCATACAAATTGAAACATTAAAAGTAAACAATAAATATTTGTGCAGTAAGTAAGTAAAGCAATAGAGGAGCATTTATATGAGTGTAGTGTGCAGCAGAATATTGAAGTTCCAATAGATGAATGAAAATATTTTTAGAAAACGCAACAACAACAACAACAACAATAACAATAATGTTACAATAAACAACATACGTAGTGAAAGTAAAATTATAAAAACAACAAAAATATATATATAAAATTACCTCTCTCTCTCTCTCTCTCTCTGTGTGTGTGTGTGTTTAAATACTGACTTTCTTTCGCTTAGGACTGCAAATGAAAGCCCTAAATGAAATATACAAATGTAAACACTATATTTGGCTCAAGCCAAATCTTACATACACTTTACGTTTTTGCATAACCTATGGGCGCGGCTAGTATACAATTGCCACCTCTCCACCAACTTGTGCGTTTCAGACGCAATCACAATTTTAGTGTCGTCCCCCCCATCGTCTAATAAGAGAGTGGATAAAAACCCGCTAATGATTATTAGATTAGATTCATTTATTATTTACACTCATTATGATTAAGTTTAGTTATTATCATTAGTCATTCATCATGTTGAAATACTTTTAATACTATTTTGATAGTTTCACCGAATCGTTATTACGAATCTGATGTGAACATACATTTTAAAACGCCCGTATGCCACGAATTCAAGTCACCCATACCGGAGGAGGAGTTGGCTATACGACAGGCCGATTATATGCAAAAATTATATCAGGAAGAGAGACGTCGTAAATATTTACAAGAATTACAAGATATGAATGCACGCCGCCATGCCGATAACTTCATACCATCCCAAAAGTCACCCATTGCTTTAAATCGTTATGATGACTTTTCAGCCGATTTGGCACCGAAATCTCCCATTAAAAAACAACATCCATGGCAACAATGCACAGCGGTAGCTAGAGCTTTATATAATTTTCAAGGACAAAATTCAAGGTGAGCAAAATTATTTGTGAATCGGATTTTTTTTCAAATTCTTCTCTTTCTAACAGAGAGTTGTCGTTTAAGAAGGGTGATATAATTTATATAAGACGTTCAATAGATAGAAATTGGTATGAGGGTGAACATAATGCCATGTTGGGAATATTTCCTGCTAATTATGTAGAGGTAAGCATCAGGTATTATATTTACCAGAGCAGTATTCAAAATCAAAAAATATGATCATACATGTACTAAAAACTAGTACAGCCTGCGTAGAACAAAAACTACGAATGTATTGAATATGAATATCTAAAATGAGCGTTTAAATAGCATGAGTAGGATTTCTTAAATCTGCTTGTGGTGGTGGCAAACGGAATGACGGAACTAAACCTATTATAATGATAAATAGAAACGCAATGTATCATATATTTACACTTAAATGTTGCACATGTGTAAGAATTTCTATTGTTCTTTTAATGAGACACTTCTGCATACTATTAAAGTAAGAAGAACTATGTAGAACAACAACAACAACAACAAAACATGTTCTACATCTTTGGAGGTTATCGGTTATGATTACAATTACGATAGCACGTAAACAATAGACACCAGCCACAAGGCTACATATGCAATACATACACACACATATATGTGTGTATCCACAGTTTAAAAGTGTTCATATAAAAATTCCATTTCATTATAAAATTTCTAAACGACTATGTATTGCAATCTATTCACGTGTGTTTGTTTTGTTTATTATAGTCTTACTAGACAAATAAAAGCGAATTCCAAACAAGTTAAACAAAGTTGTATTTAACTATGAAAGCGAAGTACTTACTAGCACTCGGATATTTTATCATATTAATAATTTTTTTATTTCTTTAGATCCTTAGTAAAGATGGTTTAAATCATGCAAAACAGTTACAACAACAACAGCAACAACAACAACAACAACAACGACCACCTAAACCTTCCGAGGGTCAAGCTAGAGCCAAATATAATTTTCAAGCTCAGTCGGGTATTGAGTTGTCATTGAATAAAGGTGAATTAGTTGCTCTAACAAGGCGTGTCGATGAGAATTGGTTTGAAGGGCGCATAGCTAATCGTAAAGGCATATTTCCAGTGTCTTATGTGGAGGTAATTGAAAACGAACTCTCTACACGTTATCAAAATTCATTATATATATGTATAACTGAACAGGTACTTACCGACATCGGAGCTGAAGATATAGCTGCACGCACCGTAGTCGCACCGCAATATCATACTGCCCAAAGACCTTCCACATTGAATGGCTTACGATCGAATATTAACGCTGAACTTAATAACTTGCTACATGGGCAGGCCAATCACATTAACAGCACCAGCACTTCCGTCACAACTAATGGCATTTTGAAGGGAACTCATCAGAAAAATAAAACGGAAATTTTACATGTCGACACCAGCACCGTACCCATAGTGTAAAAAATCATATATTTGTTTTTATACCCTCCACCTTAGGGAAGAGGGTATATTCATTTTGATCATCCGTTTACAACACATCGAAGGAAGCCTCGGAGACCCCACAAACCATATATATTCTTAATCAGCATGAAAATAGAAATCGTTTGAGACATGTCCGTCCGTGTGTCCGTGTGACCGTCTGTTGTTGGCACTCTCACGGTCGCAATTTTAGAGATATCAAATTGAAACTTTGTTCAATTTCGCTGTTCCGTATTGAAATTGGGCACAATCGGTTAAGAGGCACGCCCCCAATAAACAAAAATCCCAACATACCTCGGAAAAACCGTATCTTTAAAAAATTATATATCGCACAATACTATGCCTATCAAGTTGAAATTTGGTATAAATATAAGTGGTGCCGTTATCCAACACTGTGCCAAAAATGGGCGTGATTGAAAAACGCAAACGCCTATAATTTAAAAAAAACACTATTGGCTTTAGTACATGAAATAGTCACATATATAAATATGGCGATAGGAACTAATTTTTTAGATGATTATAAAAGGTGGAGGGTATTTAAGCTTCGGTCTTAACCGAACTTCTCTATTTTGATGTATTTAATTCTGATTAATTCGTTCTTTAGTTATCGCGCGCTGTACAAATATCGTCCACAAAATTCTGACGAATTGGAATTAGCTGAAGGGGATTTAGTGCATGTTTTGGAAAAATGTGACGATGGCTGGTATGTGGGCACATCACAACGTACTGGTTGTTTCGGCACATTCCCCGGCAATTATGTGGAACGTGCGTAAAATCATATTCTTGCTTATATGATTTTCTTTATTTTTATGGCAAAATGAAAATTGAGCGCAAGTGTCTTAACAACAAATTAATAAGTAACTAAAACAAAAGCAAAAACCAAAAATTGTTTAACAAAATACAAGTCATCCAAAGCTAAAGTAAATTATTTATTATGCTGCTTTGTCTAAACAGCACAAGCACAACAATACATATTATAATTTTTATTTATGAATTCTTTCGTACCCACCACCCCAATATTACGGATATTGCCTAGAAGGAGTATATAAAATATATTGTCACGTCGATCTAAATCTAGTTATCTATATTCCAAACTTGCCTTTGATTGGTTTCAGTACACTCGTTAATATTGAAATTGGACAAATCTGTGCCTTGGTGATGGGTATTTAATTATTTGGCCAAAGACTTGTCTTTGTCTGTTTTGCTTTTTGTTATCAATGTATTGTTTTATTTTATTTTGTAATAACAATAATACAATAAAAGTTAGCAAAATATTTGAAGTTGTTTTTTACTAAAAATCACCCCTTTTAATAAATTTCTTATGTTTTTATGAAATTATAACCAAATTTTTAATATTTTATAAAAAAATACATAATAATAAACAGTACTGTTCGAAAATGAAAAACCTGCATTCATTACTTCAAGCGGTACAATTATAGAATATAATAAATGAACAAAAAGTACAACTGACCAATTCAAAACCAAAATATTATTGATGTAATTTTCATAATAGAAGGATATAAAGCGAAATTTTGTTAATTGCATCTAAATCTTACACAACCACTACCTCTATATCTATATACGCGCACAAATACGCCTCCAAGTGCTCATAAAAAGATTACACAAAAATTGTATAAATAAAAAATGGTTCATTTCTTCAGTTGATTACCTGATCCTGAATTTGAAATAGAAAATAAATAAAAATACCTTTTTGCGGCCATTCATTTTTTATTACATATTCATTTTCCCGTACATTTCTATCTAAAATATTGCTTAACCTAGGTGCACTTTAACCATACCTTTCTTAATAATTATTGCAATTATCGTTATCAAAAACAAGTGAAAATAATATAATCGGTTGAGCCCAACTATTGCATAGCCCACACTACCGTTGCTCAGTTTTATAATTAACACAAATTAACACATTCCCCCTATAATTTCTTAAGCACTTTAATTATGTATTCATTGTGAGTCAATGTCATACAAAAAGTCATTTTGTTAAAAATCAAATCTTTCTAGATCTTGGTTTGTGATTTTTCTAACAAATATATAGAGCAAGTGATTACAAAAAAAATGGTCCAATTTTGATTGAACACAAGTCTACATGGATAAACAACGGATGGTCATGGATAAATAGATTTCAATATTGAATCTATTGCTATAAAAAGGGGTGCGTCTGTTTGGCCTTTTAACATGTAGTAATGTAGGGTAAAATTAATCAACATTGATATACTCGTATACTATTTAATAATTTGCCGAGTGCACAAATTTTTCATTTATAATCAATTGATATTTATAACAATTACCTCATAAATGTAAAAGTTTAAATAAAACTTATTATAGCTTAGTGTAAATGTGGAATGTCTTTTTGCATTCTTCACCACACAACTTGACCATAACATTGTTATTATTTTTAATAATACCATTACGCAGTACACATCTTCCTACCGCTAAATATCTGACTACCTTTTTCCATAATTAATTTCATAAAAAAGAAAACAGTGGTCGGTTCTTGGAGTAAAGCATTTTTGTTCATGAGATTAAGCCAAATTCAAAATATTAAAATTTGGCCTAAGCCGAATTTAGCGGTCTTATTTGTTATCATATAACTTTTGATTAAAATCTATTTGAACTTGTTTCTTATATATTTAATTATTTCATAAATTATATATATTTTGATTCGATTTCAATTTCATTGACATTTGCCATACAATTCTTTAAAAAATCACCCATTCGAATACTTTTCCACTCTCACTCTGCTTACTTTACAATAACAGTTTCACTGATATTGATTCACATCACAGTTTGATTTATTATTTTTATTATAATTAATATTATTTAAATAAATTTGCTTTTGTGTTTGTTTTTGTTTTTGATCGTAATCGATGATATTTTTCAATTTCACAATAATAATAAAACAAGTAAGAAAACTAAATTTGGCTTAAACCAAATCTTAAATACCCACCTCCTCTACAACGAAGGGCGTGGAAAATATATATATATTGCGCCCTCTAATGGTGTATGTCTTACGTATCAACATGCAAGTCTACTTTTACGTTGAATATGGTTTTTTGTAAATTGTGGGCGTGTCTATTATCCTACCACACCCATTTTTGGCACGTCATTCAATGAGATAACTATGTATGCGCATACCAAATTTCAAGTTCCTAGGTCAACTTTTGTGGCAGATGTAAAGATTTTTATTAATTGTGGGCGTGTCTGTAATCCGAATATACCCATTTTTGGAATACCGATGAAGCTAATATTCATAGATGTACATACCGAATTTTAAGTTTATAGCTCAATTTTTGTGGCAGATAAATAGACTTTTGTCGATTGTGGGCGTGGATCTTGACCGACTTTGCGCGTTTTAAATAGCGATCTGCGTGCAAAAACTAAATGTGCCTGTACAAAATTTCACGGACACACGGACACACGAACACACGGACATACATGTCTAAATCGACTCAGTTTTTGACGCTGATCAAGAATATATATACTTTGTAGGGTCTCTGACGCCTCCTTCTGGGTGTTGCAAACGGAAGAACAAACTTAGTATACCCTCATCACTGAGGTGGAGGGTATAAAAAAAACAATATAGTAAAGTCGATTTTTTGTTCCATTATATTAAACCTAGATAAAATACACAACAAGGTTATTGTCTTAAGTAAAATATCGAAGTTGGAAAAACTCTGGATTACTAAAGTTTTGTTATATATTTTTTGTATTTTTTAAGTGAAACAACGTTTAAGATGTAACAAGTAAAAGCGCCGCATTTGACTTAGGTCAAATCATTGATGTCCTTCACATTTAAACACTACTTGCAGAAACTAAAAGAGCGTTGGTACAAAAATTTTCAAAAAAATATCTCGAAAACAGGACGGACTAGGTCTAGGTCTACATTCTAGATTCAGATGTTGATGACTTTATAGGGTATTTGAAGTCTCCTTCTCGGTGCTGCAAACGGAATGATAAACTTAGTATATCCCCATTATATGGAGGGTATACTAGTTAAAATAAAAATATATCGCATATATATATATTAGTTAAAAATTATTACATAATGTTAGACCTTGTGACATACTATAACTGAGCAAATAATACAAATAGATAATGAGACACACTGTAGGTAGTAGATAATTTAGCAGTAGATTCACTATTATCCCGTCCCGTGTTTGCCATTCTCGAATAGACCCTTCTTAAAGAATGGTGACAATTGCGCCAAGGTGATGCGTGTTAGTCCCGGCGCTTCGGGGCCTTCATAAATAGGACTTCGGGGTATGCGAGAACAGACTGTAATTAAACGACGTAAATATAACTCCAATAAGCGGCGACGATTCTTAGCAACAGATTCACTATTCGAGGAAAATAGTTCCCGACGTGGAAAAGGCAATGCAGCAATCTATAAATATGTTACATAGGGAACCATTTTCAGTATGATTATTTGTATATACAAAGAATTATCAGCCCTGTACCAATTATTCCCAATGAGTTAGATTACATTAAGTTATGTTATGTTAGGCTGCGTTACATTAAATTCGGTTTTTATATCATAATGCATAAGTAACAATTGCGGTTGAATAATTTAAGTTAGTTACTAAGTTGGATTGATAATATAACTTGGTTATTACGACTACCTTTGTATATAGTTCTTTGGTTCTTCTCTGCGCATTTATCTCGAATTCTGTCCGCTTTACCTGCTTTTCTAACCCCTAAGGCACTTTTTATGGCTCACTTTTCACCTTTTTCATTTTATTTGCACACATGAAAACTGATCACAACTTATACAATATATATTTAACTTTCTCTGAGTAACGTAAATTTCTACATAATTTTTGTCCTAGACTACTTTTAATGCTACATATTTTTATACGATAGGCACTTACTACACCATTTTAAGGTTAAATTGAGAACTTCCAAATTATAATTGAGAACTTGCAAATTGAAAATGGGAAACTGAAGTTTTAAATTGAGAAAACCAAACTTAAATTGAGAAAATCAAAATTGAAATTGAGAAAACCAAGTTCAAATTGAGAAAACCAAATTGAAATTGAAAAAAATAAAATTGAAATTGGGAATTAAAAAATTAAAATTTTAAAATTTATCTCAATTGAAATTGGTAATTTAACATTTGAAATTGGGAAAATACAAATCGAAATTGAGAGAATGCATTTTGAAATTAAGAAATTTTAAAATGTAAATTGTAAGTTAAGAAAATTAAAATTAATAGGCGCTATTAGTTCTTCTGGCGTTATAAGCATCGATAGACGACGGGGATCATTTCGATCTCAAGATGCCAAGGAGTGGGTTGAAAGACTTTTTATAACTTTTACTAACATGGGTTATTCATTACGTGAACTATTGGTAATTTGTGATAATGCTCCGTGCCATTCTTCTTTGGAAGAAGTTTTTGAAACTCTTTTACGACTCTTTTACGACTCAGTCACCAATGTTGAACCCTATTGAAGGTGCATGGTCAAAAATAAAGTCCCACGTGAAGAAATATATGGGACTTCGAAATCCAACTCCACCTAGAGTAGGCGAACAACGTTTAGCGTATTTAGAAAGTATTATTGGCGAAGCTAAACTAACGTTGACAAGTGGTGATTGTGCAAGATATGTTCAACACACTACAACCTTTTATGAAAGAACAATTAATTTAGAGGATATGCCAGTGGGAATGTAAAGATACAATTTTCCAATTTTTCACTTAAATTAAGTGTTGTTAATATAACTTAAGAGAATCATTTGTAAAGTTTTTATCTATGTATGTATATATGAATTTTAAGTTGGAGAATTTTTACTTTTATATCCATTCATTTTTTTACTACATAAGAATAAAATATATTGAATAAAATATTTAAGTTTGAAGCATAAAAATTGGTTTATCTTATTTACTAAAAACCCAATTTTCAATATTAATTTTAATTTTTTAACTTACAATTTAAATTTTAAAATTTTTCAATTTTAAAATTCATTCTCTCAATTTCAATTTGCATTTTCCCAATTTCAAATGTTACATTACCAATTTCAATTTTTATTTTCTCAATTACAATTTGGAAGTTCCCAATTTCAATTTTGATTTTCTCAATATCAATTTTTATTTTCCCAATTTCAATTTGGAAGTTCCCAATTTCAAATGTAAAATTACCAATTTTAATTTGGTTTTCTCAATTTCAAACTTCACTTTCTCAATTTCAATTTGGATAAAACTTAAATTTCTCAATTTCGATTTGGTTTTCTCAATTTGAACTTGGAAGTTCCCAATTTCAACTTGGTTTTCTCAATTTCAATTTGGTTTTCTCAATTTGAATTTGGAAGTTCTCAATTTCAATTTGGTTTTCTCAATTTGAACTTGGAAGTTCTCAATTATAATTTGGAAGTTCTCAATTTGAATTTGGTTTTCTCAATTTCAATTTGGAAGTTTTCAATTTAACCTTAAAATGGTGTAGTACTAGTACTAAAATTACTGCAATTACTTTAATAAGTATATAAATAAGTACAAACCTTTGCTCCATAGAGATTCTTCATGCTTAAATGTAATTCACGAAAGCGACTATACCGTCTTAGTATACACAGTTTACCATCTCTTAATGTAATGCGCACTTCATATTCATAATGTGTTTGTTTGCCGGCACCACGCATGACAAACGTTGGTATAGAGATCATATGTCCCGTTCCAGCTAAAATTTAATGAATTATATGAAATGAATTTTCAATAATTTTGATTTCAAATTTTATATATTTACTTAAATCCCGATTGGTATTATTTAATACATAATTGGTGTCATCCATATTATTCGAACGTAACAATTGTTGTTGTTGCGAGTCACTTCCTGCTCTTTCATATTTTTGCGTATTCTCATTACAACAATTACGATCATATTGTACGTTCCCATTGTCGGCCGAATGCATAGTTTCTTTTTCCATTTTAATGTATTGTCTTTGTAGTTCTTGTAATTCGGCAATTTGTAAATCTAATTGTATTTTATTGACATTCATTTCGAGATTTTGCATAATTAAAGTTTTTTGAGCAGCAATCTGACGCCGTAAACTTTCCATAGGACAATGGTGACGGCAACAATTATCTTGCACCAAATCGCTTATTTTCGTTGTTGTTTGATTTAATTCAAAGGAAGAACATGATATATTGTCATCATCAAAATGGCGCAATGTTGGTGTTAAGATATTAGAGCTGTTACAACTTAACATTTTCATATGATCCAAGCACACACCACTGTCGATCATTAGAGGATTCGCATTTGAAGGAATTCTCGCATTATTGTTGTTGTTTTGGTTGTCATTATCAATGATCGTTTGCTGATAACCATTATCACAAAAATCTGCAGACGATGAGTACGAGTTATTGGTGGACGGACTTGAGGGTGTTGCAGGCGTTATTGTTGTCGATTGGGGAGCCACATCATTTTGCTGTTCGTTTATGTTTAAGTTTGAGCTAAAAAACAAATTACAAATCTTTGTCATAAAAACTGTACTACTTGAAGACTTTCGTAGGAAAATTATTCAAATTCGGAAAATTTAAATTATGATTTTTCCCAAAGGAAATAATTACTTTTGGAAATAAGTCCCACAATTTTAATAACAGTACTTACCTTTTCTTCTTCTTTCCCATTCGTTCTGACTCTTCTGCGTTTGCTATATACTCTTCACGCTGATTACGTAATTGTTCAAATTGTTCTGTTATCTCCAACAGAGTATCATCTAAATTTAAAATTTTCGTCGTGCTGGTATTTAAAATACTTTCCTTGTCAGCTATATGTTGTTCAAAGCGACTAATTTCTTCATTCTAAATAAGGAATATAATCAAAACAAGTGATAATTTGGTTGCTTCAATTACTAAATACCCGCCAACTGCATGCATTAGTGTGGTATAAAAATCTAATAAAAGTACATACCATTCTTTTAACCGCGTCCCTAATAAATTGTGAGGCATATGGATCTAAAGAATCGGCTGCCTGCAGTAGCATGTCATGGGTTAGATTACAACAATCGTTGATTTTTATCGCCATCTAAGAGAGTCAAACAATGATTCAGTTTTTTAAAATTATATACATATATATATATATTATGTACTGCGTATACCTCATCTAATTTTCCACAATCTTGTAGTTCTTGCAATTCTTTGGCCACATATTCGGAGAAGTCGCGACGTTTTGAATCCAATTCTGTTTGCAAAGCCGATATTTGACGACACACTATATCAATTTGTACTTTTTCATTATTCTTCTCCCACAGCAGCATATTCTTACGTGCCAATAATTCATTGTCCCGACATTGCAGGTATTCCAAGGAGCATTTATTATCCGCACTCAAACGCTGTAAGTCGGCGGAAAATTTTTGCACTTTTGCTTTATATTGTTCATGCATTTGTACGCGTTCCTAAAGACAGATCAAACTTTCCATAAACAACATTGAATTGTATGTGGAGGGTAAGTAAGATGGCCACAATAGAATTCATACTAGCTGCGTTATAAAATAATTAGGATTCTTACCATATTCAATTGCTTTAAAGCATTCTCAATGGTTTCCAATATCTTGCGATTTTCATCTTGCAATTCCGGATCATCTCTTGTTTGAGGTTTTGTGGGATGATATTGTTTTTCACCGCGTTTCAAAGGAGAATTACCACCGCTACCATTATTAATGGAATCCTCGTCACCATAAAAACTGTTATTCAACAAATTCTCTCGGGATGATGTTATCAATGATAAACGTGACATATCCAATTGGGAGCGGCTGCACTCTTTCCGCATTATTGCTGCCTGAGCGGGATTATTAAAGCGAAAGATATTTGTACGTCCCAAAAGTATAATATCACCTTGTGAAATATGAGTTGGCTCCTCAATCAAATGAGCATTCAACCAACACTGGGCTAAAGGTTGGGGATGTAAGGTGCATACGCCCTCCTTCAATACTATAATACAATGTTCTGAACGGATGCCGTCGCCGTTTAATTCAATGTCTTGAGGACAATTGGCATAAGAACTGCCAATCTTGGTTTCGCCCTCTTTCAAACTGTACAATGTGACACCAGTTGTGATGTCATTGTGTATACCAATCAAGTGTGGCATTTCACTGTCCAACACTACACCGACACCTGATTTTCGCAGGCCTAAGCTTTTCTGTTCTTGCAGTATTGATTGAGCTTCCTTCCACTTTTCTGTCCATTCTTCGGTTAAGACTTTTTCTTGGGCCTCCTTCTTATGCAAATCCTCCAGCATTTTAGCTGAAGGTTGTTGATATGTATTCTGTAAAAAATAAACTAAATGTTTATACCATTTTATAAAAGGACGGCCTTACATACCAAGTCTCCGGCTAACATTGACTTTAATTTATTGATTTCCTCACGCAGTTCCCGTATTAGCTTAACATTAGCATCTTCATTGATGGTTGGCTTATTGATAATGTTTTTGGCCCGATTGGCATAACGCAACGTACTCAACGTTTCACTGTAATTGCAATCGGCTGGCGATAAGGCAGCTATCATTATTGTTTTACTGTTGCCACCCAGACTGTCTTTTAGGAGCCAGGTGAGTATAGAATCACGATACGGTATATAAAGAACACGCTTAGTATTCATATTGATTGTACTCGAACCGGTTTGTTCAGCTAAAGCGGAGATAACACTGCCCAAGGTAACCAATGACTTATTAATATGAGCGCCTTCCTTCAAACGTTGTCCAGTCGCACCGGTAGCGTTGGCCCTTTCACTAAATATTTTACATAATACATAAATGGCACATGCTGTATATTAAAGGGGAATGTAAACAAACCCTACCTGCCTGCTAAATCAACTAAATGTATTTTGGAGACCGTCTCGCTCGGCATGTCATTCATAAACACGGCTTGTACAAAAGTTATGGTAAAAATGGCATGACTGCGGCTACTAGTATCATTCATATTCGTGCTGGCAGTGGTGCGTTGAATATTTCCACGATTAATGCATTCTTGTATTTCATCAAAATTATTGACGGAATGTTGTGACAAATTTTCAACATAAGGCCCTAATGTGCGATGCTCTCTGACCCTCAAACCATGACCCGCGGACTGGGCACCCAACAGATCTTTAACCCTTTCGTTATATATCTCCAGATAACTGGCATGAGTTTTATACCCTGTCCCCGATTCTTGTCCTATACGCATACGATTAAAAAGAGCTTGACAAATACGTGGTATTAACCCAGGATTGTCAGGTGAGCCCATCATAGTAAATGTTTTACCAGAACCTGTCTGTCCATAGGCAAAAACACAAGCATTATAACCTATGAAAAATACGTTTCATTATATATGAATCATTATTCATTACAGAAATTTCAAAGTATACCCTGAAAGGCACAATCTACCACATCAGTGCCTAAGTCATTGTAAACTTGTTCTTGTGTAATAAAGTGATGGTCGCCCTCCTCAAATGACCAATAGGAATAATCGAATGTGAAGTCGTGATGTGTTTCACGATTACCATCTCGTATACTTAGTTGCTTGGGCTTAAATAGACGAGTTCTCTTATTTTCCATCTGCACAATGCATTGGGCATCCATGTCCTTTTCACTAAAAGCAAATACATTTCATAAATATACATAACTCGAGTTGGGAATTTGGTGATCTTTTTGGTTAATCCATGTAGAGGTTTTGTTTGTGTATGAAATTTTACCCAAAAATATTCGAACGTATGTTTGTGTATATGATTGTGCAAATTAGTGCACTGTCCCATAAATTAAGTAATGACGTCATTTATTCAAAAAACACCTACCGCACATTAAAGGGGCGTACCCTTACAGCCACTTTTATTGAGGAAGACATCGTTTCCGAATAATTAATGTTTGTAAATTTTTAAAAATAATGCTTGCTATAAAGACTAATTATATATGTGCTACAACATTGCTGTATTCCTTTATTGAATAACGCAGAGCTACGACATTTTCTTAGCTATCTATGGAAAAAACAATTTGTAACTTTAAAAGTCCCTGTTTTAACCACGAGTTACTCCACTTTATTTAAATATTCCTTTTTTATTATTTATAAGCACTATTTACTATTTACAACGCAAAAAAATTAATAACCGTACACAAACTGCTACTCTCCCTAAATTTCATTATTTTCTATTTCCCACTGAAAAATATTGCAAGGTTGCCGGCTTATTCAATTTGCTTTGAAAAAAAGCACATCGTATGTTTCTTAAGAATCATTGTTGTTCGTTTTAGTTTCGTTAAGTTCAATATGCGGATGTTAAGGCCTTTCGTTCATACAATGAATCAAACCCAATTCCTTTTAAAATGATTCTTTGTTTAAGTAATAAAAAAAGGGAAATGTTCTACCATTTAAACTACTGTTTTACGCATTTATTTGTACTTGTAATTAAAAATAAGCTGAAAACTTATGAAGCACGTATAAGAATAGATAAAATACCATTTCAACGAAACAAAATTAAAGTATGTACCACGTAGTATGGATAACCCCACCTTTAATATTTGTAATTGAATTTCAAACGCAGCATGTACTGAATATTAACCTGGGCTATGTCGTACACAATAAACTCATTATATAATAGTGATGACTGAAAGTCGGGATCGGTAATAGGTCTGCCTAAAGGAATTTCCACCCCGTCTTCCCGCATATAAGATTCCTTAGGATCTGGCATAGTGCGTCCCTTGCCAAAGCAACTGTGCTTATCTTTCGGCAGTTTAGTGACATATTTGGCTGCGGTACATTGCATCATATCACCCAGAGCAACTTCCGACAAAAGCATAAGGCCCGTAGGGTTTTGATTGCTTGTGCAACAATAATTAGCTGACTTTGAGACCATATCAGCAAAATAAATGCCTTTACCGAACATGTAACCAGTCACCGGGGCTTCGGGTGGTGCAATCTTTAAGCCATGAGATAAAATACCAGCGTAATTGGTAAGACGTGAACCATGCCACAACAAACGGCGATTATGCAATTTCTTAAACGGTTTGTAGCGCCGCGACTCACCTTGTCGCACCACCTTGAATATATCTTCTATTTCCAACTCATACAGATTATGAGTCTCCGCGTGGGTATTCCGCACATACTTCTGCAATATAGCAAACTCCTCTCCTTTTTTGTCTAAAGGCTCTAGGGTAGTTTTGAGTTGTTCATAATGTCGGTCGATAGGATTTATATCATTTCCAGTGTCCTCTGTCTGTATCAAGTTATATGCGCATTCAATTTCCAACAAATTATCAAGCATTTTACGTAACTTTTCTATCTGTTCATTAGTGTCCAATAATGGGGGGCTTTGTGTACCAAAATTATGCGGTATTAGGGTATAAAAACGGTTGGTGGCATCGATGAACCTAGCAGAGGAAGCCTTTTGCTCGATCAGGTCATAAACCTCAGAAAGAACTTTGTAAGCCGATTGTATTTGCTTCTGGCTCAATTTACCTAAAGGCATCTTCTCCATATCCAAATCGAACTCCAGCATAGTACGCTTCATATTGTCCACATCAAAGATCAGTTTAATAATATCTTGAACCGACTGGGGTAACTTGGATTTGACACTGTGTTCAGCAATAAGATCCATTTTGGAATCGGCTCCATAATCAATGTCAATGGGATACATGCGACCAGGCACCTATTTAAGTAAAACATATCACATACATACACATATCAACTATAATAGAATAGAGCATCTAACCTTGACAAAATTATGGCGTGTTTCAAAATCGTTACCAGTTTTATCTAAATACACGGCTTTAAAGTTTTCAATGGCTTCCATTAAATTGTGAAATTGTTCCAATTTTTTATCACCGATTGTGGTGCCAATTCGTCCCCAGGAACGAAATACGTAAAAACTACGTGAATAATGACAATGACACAATCTGAAATAGGGTAAGTGACAAACTTACGAATTTTTATTGTCGCTCTCCAACAACTGAAGCTTATAATATGAATTTTTATTGCTTTGTATATCGGTGCGGCCTAGAACCACATTGTATTTGTCTTTGGTACGAGACACGTACACATGAGCCACATCTTCTAACCCACTGTCCGGGTCAACGGCGGTGCCATCCTTAACTTTCAACGTCATTGATTTAGGTACTGATTTGGTGTAAAGGCTTTTCGATTTCGAGCTTTTCTGCTCTTCTTGAGGGACACGAGCCGCTGGATCTGTACCCCAATCACACAAGGTCATACTTGATATGTAACTAATGGCACCGGATGGATTAGTCTCAACAGCATCTACATAATCGACGGGTATAACATGTAAACCTAGGTCCCGAACTCTTTCCATGCGACTACCAAAACGTTCTACATCTTTGGCGGTTGCAAAGACAGCAATTGTTTTTTCCGTTATTCGACCAGTACATTCTCCACCCAACTGACTGATGCGTTTCTTTAAGGTCTCCTCCTTTCCCTTAAGGCCCAAATAGGCGAATTTTAATTGATATAGAGGAGGGCGTTCACGTTTTACTCTGGGACCATCCGTAAAATCTTCATCTTTTTTATTAGTTACACTCTTAGCTATTGTTGAAGCACTAGGTGGTATGTATCGAATAGCTCGAGTTTCAGGCTGCTTTTTAACATTTTTCAAAAATGTATAATTCTTCTTCATTTCATTGGGAATTTTGCAGGCCCTACGTTTCGGTTCTTTAATAATGTTGGTACACTTGGCCCATTCCGTTAGTTCACCGTGACACATGTAACCGGACTTTTGGAACAAAAACTGTTTACCTTTACATTCGGTACATGGTTCTATTGCGCCGAAACATAACATATCAGCCAATTGATCGAGTAATTTTTCCGAATCACCTTCAACGGGCTTTTGAAAATTATGCTCTAGTAAGGCGTCTCGGTGGGCTTTAGTCATTTGCTCTTTGACATAATCCCGAAACATATGAAAGCGTTTAGTTTGCTCTTCTATTTTCTTTATTAATTCTTTTTCAGTTTTTTCCTCTTCAGCATCTAATTTTTCCACCTTTGCTTTCTTGGTAGCCGGTCCATCAGCCGACTTTATGGCTCTTAAATGAGTATAATTTTAATTTCTCACATACATAAGTTTTAAATGAGGACTTACGGTATAATTTTTTTCACCTCAGCCTTGTCCTCACTTGTAAGAGTGTCAAAACCTGGTAAATTGGCTCCAGTGTCTAGCCAGCCCAATTCGTTACGCAATTGGGCGAAACATTCAATGTGATGCCATAATGCTTGGCCACCATATTTCATGCCTACCTCCGTGTCGTAAACGGTTTTTCGTATACGTACTTGATCTTTGGCTATCTTTAGCTTACATCCAGCACAGGTGGCTCGACCCGATTTGGCATATTCGACTTCGAAATCTTTTAAAATTGCATTTTCAGCTTTAGTACGTTTCTTACTAGCTTTGCCAGAGCTACTGGCCTGCACGACCGACCCTATTTCCTCTATTCATAAGAGGGAGAATATCATAAAATGATTTCAAACATAGAAAGCAAATTCGTTACACACCTACTGATTTCTGTAGGCGCTTTTGATCTTCAAAACGTAGATTTTCATAATTTTCTATATCACCTACGGAGGTGGGACGTTGCTTTTTAAAGAAACACGTATCATGATACCAATTGGGCTGCTTGCCATCATGAAATGCCGACTGAAACAAATTGTGTACTTATTATATATTATACACGTAAATTATAATATATATATATATATATATATATCCTATGTAGGGGAACTTACCTGTACCATTGCGGCAATACGCAAAGATCCCTGAGGTATATTGGTTTTACAGCCTTTGCAACCGGCTCTTCCACTTTTTGCATATTCAGCTTTGAATGGTAATTCTATATCCATGTCTTATCTATAAGAGCTTCGTAGATTATTCAAGTAGTAAAGTAATGATTTTTTATGTCGTAATTAAATTGTGTTTTGTATTGAAGCAAAATCGTATGCTTATAAAAACTTTTCATACACTATAGAAAGAAAATTCAATATAGGCGCGAACTAGACTAGTGGTGACGCCAATCTTTGCGATAAATTGTGAAATTTCTTTGTATGAGCATGTTTAAACACGTTCAGCAAATATTGCCAATCAATTTACATACAAAACTCGAAATGCGTTCAAAAATAAAATCTGCATTACTGCAGTAAATTAAACGACAACGCTTAGTGTGTTCTGTTAAAGTGTTCTAACGTATTTGAATGCATGAAATGAACTTTTTTTAACATTTCAATGGAACTCAGTTTGGGTTTTAAAATGTGTTGTATGTTTTAATAATGCAGCAAAACACATTCCGCCTGAGTCCCAATACTATCAAATTTATGTTTAAATTCACGTGTGTGAAGTTAAAAAGTTTTTAAAAGTTTTAAAAAGTTATTATTCTCTGAGAGAGAAAAAAATGAGAATCCGAGCCAAAAACCAAAAACACTTCCCTCTATACTATAGATGGTTCTACCCGGCCACGCTTTTAACTTTTTAACTTCACGCTTTACGTATTGCGTACCTTTTTAAAGTTAGAATTATTCTCTCCAGAGAAAAGTAAACAAGAAAATACATAAACAAAGAAATGAAAATTTTTGAAAATGAAAATTTTTTACATATTAAATAATAATGTTATGAAAAATTTAAAGTATGGAACATGTAGAACCTTTTTTTACAAAGTAATTAAAAATTAGGATAAATTAGCATTACCAAATAAAGGATTGTTTGTACCCTTATTTTTACTAAGAATATAAATAAATTTATATGAAAAGTTAAATAAAATGAAAATTGTCGAGTTTTTTGTTATTTGTTCTATAAACTAGATACAATTCTAAACATTTTAAGGTTTATGCCATATCCCAAATTTTTTTGGTTTGGAGTTATTAGCACTTGTCTACGACAACGTATGTGAAAATCGCACTTTTCATAAGTAAATCAATAACTTTTTTTTTTACGAGCAGATTGTCGAGCATCTAGACTAATTATTATAGGGCTGGGTATAATGCTTAAAGTTTCCTAGGATATGATATATCAAAAAATTGTTTTGGAGTTGGCCTATAAGCACTTGTCTACGACGATATATAGAATAATTTTAAAAAAATAGTACTTTAAAAAATTCTTTTTTATTAATATTAAAATAAAGCATTGTTTTTAAAATAGTTTAGTTTTATATTCATTACAATAAAAAAAATTAATTTAATTTTGTGGCGTATTGTCCTAAAAGAATATCGACAATCTGCTCGTTAAAAAAAAAAGTTATGGTCAAAAATTTTCATTTCTTTGTTTATGTATTTTCTTGTTTACTTTTCTCTGGAGAGAATAATTCTAACTTTAAAAAGGTACGCAATACGTAAGCGTGAAGTTAAAATACTATAGTATAGAGGGAAGTGTTTTTGGTTTTTGGCTCGGATTCTCATTTTTTTTCTCTCTCCTTCTTTTCTCTCTCAGAGAATAATAACTGTTTAAAACTTTTAAAAACTTTTTAACTTCTCACACGTTCCTAGGACTTGAATTTTTATTGCTAAGACATGGCAACTATTCCATAAATTATTTTTAACGAAACCGTTTACTGTGAGAAAAACAATTCTTTAGTGCATAAATGAATTTCTTAATAATTTAGAGGTTTTCAAACCAAAGAATTTTTAAAATAGCGAACTGAGTAATCACAGGTATTAATTATGTAAACCAGTTGAATAGTTTGCACATAACTTGTTGATTTTGTCATATTATTAATGCAATGTGTATCTATTTGTCAGTTCATAAATATTTAACAATTCACCATTTTGGGCGAATTCACAACTAGCGGCAAAGCGAAAACTTTAGGAAACGTGGGAGAATACCAGAGAGCCGAGTCCTGCGTCATACAAAGAAAAGCGACAGTTGCCCTATTTAAGCAATTCTTATTAAAAAAAAGCAAAGCTTTTTGGTCAACACAATTTACATTTATACATTATTATAATATAAATAGTTTTGTTGCAATGGCCGACGAAGATTTAACATTAAATGAAGACCAATTGTTGGAAAATTTAGATGAAGCCAATGGAGAAAACGAACATGACCTTATGAATGAAAATGAGGTAAGAAACTTGCCAACAAAATACCTGCTTGTGTGTTATTTGAAGTGATTATGAAAGCAATACAATTCCTGAAAGGGGCATTAAAAAGAAATAGTCGATCTAAAAGCTTTCTTTGATGTATTTTCTCAATACACCAACACCCTGATAGGCTCTGCTCCGCTTTTCATACATCCACGTTGGCTTTGCTAATGCATAAAAAGGGCTGTTTTGGATAAGGTTGTCTAATGTGTATAACACATTTTAATGTAGTTGAGTTAACGAAGGGCGTGTGTGAATATATAATAATAATTGGAAAAGAAATTATCCAAACAGATGAATTAAAATTTTATATTTTCTATTTATCTTATTATTTTAAAAATTCATATATTAAGGACGACACCAATATGCAAATTGACCCCGAACTGGAGGCAATCAAGGCACGCGTTAAGGAAATGGAAGAAGAAGCTGAAAAAATTAAGCAAATGCAATCTGAAGTAGACAAACAAATGGCCGGCTCAACAACCGGCTTGGCTACCGTCCCTCTATCTTTAGAAGAAAAGCAAGAAATCGATACACGCTCCGTGTATGTGGGTAACGTTGATTATGGAGCTTCGGCTGAAGAATTGGAAGCTCATTTTCATGGTTGCGGAACCATAAATCGTGTCACTATATTGTGCAACAAGGCAGATGGTCATCCTAAAGGTTTCGCTTATATAGAATTCGGTTCTAAGGAATTTGTGGAAACCGCTTTGGCTATGAATGAAACTTTATTTCGCGGTAGACAAATTAAGGTATGTGTACACTGTGTTGTTGTCAATATTTGTATAAAAAGGTAGTATCTGTTTTTTAGGTTATGTCAAAACGCACTAATCGCCCAGGGCTGTCCACTACGAATCGTTTTCCCCGTGGCACTTTTCGCGGACGCGGAGCCCGTATATCCAGGGCCTGTTGCCACACTTCATTTCGTGGCACCCGACGTCCCATGTAAGTTGATAATGGGGGCATAAAGCCCCACAACCTCAAGTTTGTCACTTCTTTGCTGATACCTTTTTCTATTTGGTTTCAGAAGAGGTTATCGCGGACGTGTTAATTACTATGCTCCCTACTGATTAACATTATTTCCTTACTTTTATGGTAAGTGTAACAGTAATATTATTCATTGAAGTATTTGTTGCAAAATGACGCATTTATGAAGAAGACTGACAAACATAACTGTAAATGCAGTACAAAAAGGGGAAACCGTTACTTAGGGTTGACAAAGAACTATCGTTATCGACGCCCATAAAAAAAAGTGTGGAAACAATATGATAGTAAAAGAAGCACAGAGAAGAGAATGGGAAATTTATATCACAAACAGGTATATACGCTGCGGGCTCTCTTAAGCTCGCAAATAAAACTCATAGGTAGAGGCGCTTTATTATTTTCACGTTCATTAAATACTTTTAATATATATATATATATATATATATATATATATTATAACGTTAGTAATGGATCCCCAAGAAGTGCTCTTGTTTCAACGGTCGGTAAATTAGGTTACGCATTCTGTATATACGTTTGTCGTTGAGTTTATTTGTTATGAAGTATTAAGTGTAATCTAGTTTATAATATGAAAATACAGTACCCGTAAAAATTTAGTGTAAGAAACTGTTGCTTGGTAGAAATTTGACTCGCTTGCAATATCACTTAGGTGCTATTGTTAAAAAAAAGGAGGTACGCAGTCTTTTCTACTCGTTATATGAAATTTTTTAAAACGACATTTATAGAAACATTGGATGATATAAACGAGTCTAGCTGCTTCCAATTTTTTTACTAATTAGTTGCATTGTGCCACAGACCAGTCTTATTTAAACTTCACTTAATTTGATTTCAGATTATTTTTTACAATATATGTAATAATTTCAAAAAACATTATATGATTGCCATTCTCTACCTAAAAAAATGCAAATCGTTTAAAGAAAAGAAAATAGAAAGTAATGCTAAAAAGAATAATTAATTATCAAAGAAAGAAGGATAAAATGAAGCTAAAGTAAGAAGATCAGCAAGAAATCATTAAAAAAAGACCACAATCAACAAAGAGAAAAGAAAGATATAAAAGAAAAGAAGGACGATTTTAAAAAAAATCCAAAAAAAGTCTTTGTAAAAAACCTGAAACAAATTCACAATACAGTGGCCAATAATGTTTTTTGAATGTACAACACAAAACTCAAAAAAAAACTGTAAAAAGTAAAAACATGCCAGACACAAAGTATAAAAAAAATTATTAACAAGCGAAGATGAGCAACATCGTTAAAAAACAATTCTTAGGCATATTAGCATAGCAAAGAGAGGGAAAAAATCTGCACAAAAAATAAATGAAGATCAACAATGTATAGAAAAGGTCGTCTGAAAAATAAAAAGGTCCAGGCAAGGCAGACCCTTAACCTGCAAAAAAATAATTTGTATTGAAAAAAAGATGTCAAAAGAATGGAAGAACAAGAGAAACATGATATCAATATCATATAGAGAAAATATCTAAAAAATGGAAAAAAATGGAATGAAGCATTATACACTGAGAATCTGCAGAAAGCAAAAAAGAGAAAAGAACACCCAAGCAAATCACAATAAATGATTCAATAAAATAAAATATTACCTTCACAGAAGCTTCTTGTTCATTCAGGAATATCTTAAATAAGGCGTAAGTAGTTATCGATATTTTCTTATGAAATTTCTCGATCACACAAATTTAGATGTTGAAGTGGCAATTTCTACAAGTGTTTCAAGTATCTTTAGCGTCGGCAAACCAGGTTGACGTTTAAATTTTGTGACATCCGTCAAGGGTAACGCTCACAATCGATGAAAATCTCTTACGAGCTAAAAATCAGTAAGTCGTACAACGGACGCACGCACCCGCCATTTACTAAAGACCTTTTATTTGGTGCAGAATTTCACTCTTGTGGTTACAGCTCTAAGAGGGCAAAGTGAACAAACCAACAAATCTTGTTAAGAATATACATAAAGATTTGTTTTGTTTGCGTAGATGATTCTGAATCATTTGGGGAGAAATAACACACAAGTAATAAGTCCAGAGTGGTTATATAATAGGTTTTTGATTCCTTATTTTTATTCACCTTATTTATGCCCCTTCCAATTTTTACAAGCATACGCATAATTCTGGGCTATTGGAAAACCCATTATTATTAAAATAAATTTGGACATTTTCTAGCGATTGAATTTTTATTATCGACTCACAGCGTATACAATTGTTACATTCTCATTACAAAAATTGCAAAAAAAGGAGAGGATCTTAAAAAACAATTCCATAGTAATTCTTATCCAATACTTGTTGGCGATTGAAGATGGTTGTAATGGTTCAGTAATGATGCGTGATAGTTAATAGCGGTGGGTATGGTTATTATTGATATTGTGTTTAAACATTTTTCGGTTGTGAACTGGATTAAATTGCATCACGTAGGCCATGCCAAGCGCCGTTTATTAATTCTTTTTCAAACTTTCTAAAACCAGGGACAGATTTTTAGTTATGAAGCATTTGAAGCCGCGGAACACCCAAGTACAAGTGTCCGATTTCTGTTCATTCTTATCGGCACACTTTTCAATATCAGCCTTTAATTCATCCTTATTCTCTTTATTCGGTCCCAGCTGAGCCAATAAGTTGTCATTATTGAAGCCGGTAGCCGGGTCAAATAATTGAAATTTCTCGAAAATGCATTGTATGTAGCAGCGGGTGACTTCATCATCGGGAAAATCGAATTTCTTGTATTTCTCTATATGTTCGGGCGTTACTTTTTGGGCCTCCGCGCACTCTTTGCGCGCCATATTCAAATCTTCGGCATTGCGCAATTTGTATTCGGCCAAAACCTAATGATGTCATTTCAGAAACATTTAGCAAAATAAAGGTACGCATAAATCAAATATAATATTAGGTTAAAATCAAAAGTCTAACAAACATTTCATAAATCTGCACAAATCACTTACTACAGCGAAAAGCGCTAGCATAACGATAACGGTGGTCTTCATGTTTATTGCCGTTGTTTTTTTTTAATATATATTATTTTATTAATCGCACTTTATAGAAATTGATGTTGCGTATACTATAGCGTTAGACTCGGTAGGCGCAGTGTGTATTTGACGACTGATGTATATTAAGCACATGCCTGAAGGTTTATATAGTCTCCCACAACTCAGTTCCATAGAAATGAAATTCCAGCGAAAAGAACTTACTAGAAAGAAGCATATATGTAAACAACATTTGTCCAATGTAAACTACACTTTTTTAATGCACACACACATGCAATTATGCTATACTGGCACAAATTATACAAAACATACAGATCGACTGTATACATACGTACTTACGGAATGTGTTGTACGTTTGGTCTGCAAACACTAATGCCCTGTCCACCCTCGCATCAATAATAGGTATGAATGTCTGTTGGTAGGCACAAATGCATGATGCTTATCGCAATCGTGATAATTGCATTGTCGAGCAAATTTAATCAGATACAGTCACGTTCATTTACTGGTCAACTTTGCAGCGCACTGATTTGCCCCTTGTGCTCTAAAAATCAAATCTTCACATAAACACAATCTGTTAATTCTAATGTGAACTATATGCGAGCGTATAAGGTACTTCAGTTACTCGACAAAAGCTAGTAACGTCTCGTCCACAGAAATATCGATAATGTTGTGCTGTTATCCATATACAATAGATTTAGAATTACATCATGTCCAGGCGCCCAATCGCAGCTTTTGGATTTATAAATTGGAAATTGATTACATGTTTACTTGAAAGTATTGCGCACATTGAGTGTAGAGTGGAACAGGTTCTGTGTAAACCTGCGCGAAATTTTCCACATTACTTATTATGAAATCATGACATATTTAAAATCTAATTGAGTGCTTTTAAATAATTTAATCATTTCAATTTTTCCAAGTTTGTTGATCTCCCCGAATATGGGCAAATTTACTATAATGGATTACTTTCAAGCATAAACTTTTATCAAATTATTATTATTATATATATACAAATAATGGTACGTGGTACCTATTGAACTTTATTACAAGTAAAGTACTGTTTAGTAATATACAAGCAGAGGACCATTGAAGTATTTGTAAACTGTAGGTGTGCATTATTCGACACCGTCATCATATAAGATTTCCCTCATCTAGCAATCGAACTTCTATGATCAGTCCAAATATAGATATGAATCTTCCCAAAATCGATTAAGACCAAAGTTTCTACTCATGTGAGGAAAGCAGGAATGCGTTTATTTATTTATTTGCTTTATAATTGATAATCTTTCGATAACAAACTAATTACTATGAATACAATTAAATAAAATTACTCGTCGAATCAAAATTAAAGTAATATATGATTAAATCAATTATTTCAATATGAGGAATATTTAATGGACATACTCGTAAAAGTTATATGATTTAGACTAATCGTAGTCACCGTTGCCACTTATATCTACAATACTTTAGTGCTCTTTTGTATGCATATGGCGGGTACTCAAGGTATGGCCCACGCCCAATGTTTTCCAGGTTATCTGACTTCTTTTTATAATGGATCTTATGCATTTCTATTTCACTTGCTTATTTTCATACTAATTTCACTTTAGCCTAAAGAATGGAAAAACATTAAGCGGCGTCATATTGCGGCGTTTCAGCGAACGTTATTTTAGATTTGCTTATAGTAACTAATAATAATAAATATAAACAAAACGTAGTTCACATTACAACATATTCACGTAAACAAGTGTCAATTCATTATAAGGCACGGCACATTCGATCACTTAATACCAATTAATTTCATTTAATACCAATCAAATGATCGATGATGAGCAATTAACACATGCGAGCTTGCTCGTATAAAAATAAAGCGTATGCCAAAAAAGACCCAATTTAAATCATTAGGGCTCCCGTTTCATTTAAGATATACCCTGCCTTTGTACCAAATTTCATCAAAAAATCTTAAACAGTGGCTGGATATGACTAAATCGAATAAGAAAGTTTAGCCTATTCAGGAATTACAAACAAGAAGTGTAAGATATACACATATTCCATATATAAGGAATCAGGAATCACTTAAAATGTTTGATTTCAGACTACTCAGCGTTATATGAAATCGGTTGAAAAAGTCCATTTCGTTCAAATTTATAGTGATGTCTATATAAAATTCAACTAAATCATTGAGAATTCAGCAATATCAGTCTTTGTGGGGAGAATCGGCCCTCAAGTCTATTCAGTTGAATTGATTATATATAATTTGTGTGATTTTACAAACAAGCAAATTGCGCCTGGTTATGCATACTCTCCCTCTCAACCCGTTACTTATAATTTAAGGCTTAAACAAAACACAACTTACCAACTTAATGCCTAAAAACAGAACCCTTAAAGATAATAAATAAAACAAAAAATTAAAATAAAATAAATACTTAATGATGAATTTCCAATACTTGATTTAATAATCCTAATAAATATATAGTATATTTTATATAGTGGTTCTTGTACCCTTCGCTTCAATTAACTCTTTTTTGCTTTGCTTCAATGTTCAGGAATGGTTGCTAACGTTTTATTATAAGATGCATTTAATGTGGAATTTTCAATAATGTTGGAATTATTATTAGTGCGTGCACTAGGGAGTTTAGTGAGTGCAGTGGAGGCGTCACCATCAACTAGATCTAAGTCCAATTCTGGTACAGGATCACGCCAATAATTGAAATGTGAAAATTCTATGGCAGCCACTTCGTCTGGTTTTATAGGCGGAAATAATTGATCCACAATAAATGTCATGCTGCAATATCTAAGAACAAGAATAAATATTAAAATGATTAGTAGAATCTCGGATCTTCAAATAAAATCTTTATTTGAGGAGCAGTGATGCTTATAGGGGCGTGGTTTTAGTACAACTTTTAAGCACATTCCTCAAGTACAAATCGGTTTTTTCAAACGCCTTTGCATGCATGTATATATTTTCACATATGCATGTATATAAGTTACAACAATTTAAATTTCTAATGCCTGCTTTTAGGCTTGGTGATTTTTCTTCTTAAAGACGTTTGTTATATGGTACGTACAGAAAAAAGAAAGAAAAGAAGTTGTAATCGGTTATAGCTGAAATTGTGCCATTGTTCATATACGAGTATTAATATTTCCTCAATAACAGCGATTAACTAAAAAAATTGTGTACTTTATGCACATTTTTCTAAATTGTCCCATGTTTTCAAGTACGGTATTAAAAATTATAATTTTCTTATAAAACATATTAGTGATATAATAAATGGAAAGAACAGTTCAGAAGTAACCGATAGTTTCAAAATTTATTTTATAAAAAAAAATCTTAAAACAAGATATGTAAATTTTTCTGTTCAACTTTTCTAAAAAAACCCAAAAAACTCTTCCAATATATACGAAAATTAAATATATTTGATAACAGTAAGGTACGCCTTGTAACGCTGAGTTTGTTTAATGAATATTTCTAAAAAATATATGTAAGGAATAAAACTAAATAACGTACAATGTATGTCTACCTCTAATACGAAAAATTACTCGTAAATTTAATATTATTTAAAAATATTAATTGTGTATGTGATAGAAAGAAACAAAATCAATAACAATACAATTAAAACTTACTCACTTACTATCTAATATTATATGCACTTTTTGTTAAAATATCACAAGTTTTTCTTTAACTACCAACACTCCCTACTTATGGTCTTATTTAATAAAATGTGAGCGTATTATCGTTGAGAGCATTCGAGACTGATGGGGTGGGTGGTGTTGTTAAATTTTTAATAAACAATAATCCATTGACATTAGCAGCAACATCACCACCATTATCGGGTTTGTCGGCATATTCATCGCTGAAGACATCACTCTCATCATCATAATTATCTGAAGTAACAAACTGCAGTTCTGCTTCCTCGTCTTTATAATCAAATTGCAAATCACTGTCACCACCATCATCGTCGTCGTCATGAACCAATAGAGGAAAGAGTTCATCTACTTCCAGAGATTGATTGAGATAGCCTCTAATTGTTGGAATTTTTCATTTTTCATTTTTCATTTTTTTTTTTTTTTTTTTTTGAAAAAGGAAATTCAGGAAGTTTTAGAATTAAAATTTTTTCTTTTTCTTTAATTATTGATTATTGATATTATTTATTTTTCAAGCAGAGATGCTATACAAACACAATACGAACACTGGGTACCTGCAGTGCTTATTTATGATGATTATTACACTAATACAATCGTTAATAGAGCGCTTTTTAAAATATTCTAATGATTATTATAATTGTTTTGAAATGTACTCGTACTTGGTTGGTGACTGTTTGTTGTACCTATTGCATGTTGTGAAGGTTAAACACATAGCCAAACAAGCGCGTATATTTATACCCTGCACCACTTTTGCGACAGCGATCAGAATCGTTCTAAATAGATTTAAATATGTACTTGTACATTTGTATTTAAGCCGCTACGCACAACTTGAAACCACATCCATTTAAGGCTCTTTTCAAATATGCATAACATATGTTATATAGCAAAAAATCACAATTCTTATCATTTACTTAGCCTAACATTTTAGAGTTTGTTGCAAACACAAACTACGTGTTCATATGTTTGGCACTTCTGTCGTAAAATAATAAATAAAGTTAAAGTTAAGTAGTGTAGGGTATATAATGGAAATACTATATGACAACAGCAATAACATGTTCACTTGCTTTCATACACGTTTACATGTGGACAAAATATACTTTAAGACAAATGATTAAAGTTAGTAGTTGGAGCCTTTATTACCATGAATGAGAACAACAACACGTAATAAGCTTAATTTCTAGATACTTACGAAGATTGGAATGTTTGCGTCAATTCATGTTTCAATTCGCCTTTAGTGTTAATGGTAAAAATTCGCTTAATGGGTATACCAACGGCCCGATAAGCCCAAACATCCTAAAAACATAAACAAAACAACAATATAATCGAGTTAGATTTTGATAATAGGTCCCGTTTATAATAATTTACATTTATTCGATTGCCATAGCCAGCATAGAAGGGATCCTTATTGGGGAATAATTCTCTTATGTCCGATAAACAAGCGATTTTAAATTGCTCCGGTTTACGTTCAATCACTTCACGATGAAAGGCCGATATCAATGAAGTGGGATTTAATAATAACGGTCCATCTGGCAATTTCACATCACCCTGGCGTATAGAACGTAAATATTCACGTGTAGCACGCGATTGACCTATAGCTCGAGCCGATAAATATAATAGTTTGTAACCGTTCTGTTCGATTTTAGAGAATAGTTGAGCCACACCTAATTGTGCCCAATCTTTGCCGACCATTGGCAAAATATGGCCCAAAACGTCGGATTTAGTAATAGTACCGTCAATATCCGATATTACCACTTTGTCGTTATGCTTCCAACGAAACAAATAACATTTACACCGAGTCGTGCCCTGATAAGCGGTAGTTACGCTGAATTCTATTTCATTCATGCCTTCCTTCAAGTTCAATTGTTTCTGTTTAATGTAGAAGGACCGAAAATGAGATCAATGAATCAATTTGAATTATTTTTTACTTACAATAGCCTCAGAGCTGAGTCTTAAACTTTTCTTGAAACGTTCGCTTTTATTACTTTTCATGTTGTTAACATCACTGGCTTCACTCTTAGATGAGGGCTGTGAGAATTCTTCCATATTATCAACAAGAGCTGAAGTATTCTCAGCATTCATGGTGGAATCTGTTTTACTTAACGTCCTCTCACTTAAGTCAGGAGAATTTGGCCGCGTTGTTTGCGTCGTGGCCACTGCAGTTTGATCAGTTTCTATACGCAGCAACAAAAACGAACATTGTATAATAAAAATTTAGGCAAAGCTTATTACACCCTTTAGACTACAACTGGTGAAGGTTATAAAGAAATCACTAGAAATGGAACTTGTAATTTACCCTTTTCTTCATTTCTATCATCACCTTTAACAGCAACCGTCTTTTCTTCCGCACTCGTATTGGGGTTCTGCGAACGTCGCCAATACCACCACGAACGTTTAGCCGGATTTTGCGTACTAGTCGGTGTATTGGCATCAACTTCCGATTTACCAACTGCGCCCACATCTTGCTTACAGTTGGACATCAACTGTTCAATGGCATGCTTTATTTAATGATTAATAGAAAATGTAGAAAACGTATGTAATAATGAATAGTAAAGAGGCACAATAACAACATGTAGATGGCGGACACAAAAATGAATAAAAAGCTTTGACATGAAACACTTACATTGGTTAAAGGCTTCTGGAATGTTATAACTGTCATAACTATAGGACATGCAGCAGTCCAGGTGTAATATTTGCCATTTAAACGTACAACTAAATTTGGTGAGGCAAACAAACTGGGGTTTTCGCATACCTACAGTGTACACATACATATAATGTAGTTAAGCATCGCATCAGTAAAATAGTTAATCAGTTAGAAGGTCAAAGTTTAGTTAGTAATTAGTTGGTATATCTCTGTAGGTGTGTATACAAGGAATTTTGCTGGGTATAGTAAGCAATTATATTTGGTTCGATGTAGCGTGGATGACTGTATAACTTCAACATGAGAGCGATAAAGAGAGTTTTTTAAAGACTCTCTTGGTTAGTTTACATATTGTATAATTTTATTTAACTTACATTTTTATATTTGACAGCATGCTCTTCGAATTCTTCATGAGTAGGATCACCCTTCTCAGGCAAGCCGCACAATGACATGGCTACAAAATCTAGATATCTAATGAACATGCGATAAGAAGAAATTAATTTACCAATTTACATTTAATGCAATGACTTAACGCACTTGCCCTCTTGCATTTTTCCATCTTCATAATCGGAATCTAAACTTTTTTGACCTTCCAGAGAGCTGGGCGAATGTGGCAAACTTGTGCCATTACCACTTTCCCGATCATCGTCTATGCCCACTGGCAAAGTCATACCAGCTGCAGCTGCCACAGGCACACCTGGTAGGGGATCTTTGTTTGGTGGTTGTGTAGGAAAATACATGGCCATCATCTCTGGATCCATGCTCTCCACATCGAGATCAGATAAATAAACGCCCCCATCATTAACCTGCTTACGCATTTTATTATTTTTTTTCATAAAATTGAACATATTGCTAAGCATAGAGTTGCGTTGAGCTTGAGCCTGGGCCGATTTGTCAACACTTTGACGCTCTTTGGGTTCCGGCGTTGGTAATTCACCCCACTTCCATGAGGCCGAACTGGTCATTAAATCATTATCGGTATCCTTTTCACGCAACGATATCTCCAACTCACTATCACTTTGTATGGGGGTTGAGGGGCGACCAGAGCCGCGCCCCAAACTGGCACCACCCCCACCAACGCCACCCGAAGTGGTTATTTCAGTATCGGAAAAGAAATGTATATCTAAATCGGGTATGCGTGTATTGTTGTTGTTGTTGTTGGGTGTTTGAGGCGATGTCTGACAAGTTTCCGAAATGGGACTGACTGCCACACCTGCTGTGGCCGTTATCAAAGGTGCCGACTGTTGCTCATTGCATTTTGGTGAAGCCTCATCATTGGATGATGAATGCGTAGTATTATTAGATATTGATATAGAATTGATTTCCACATCATCACCACCCCATGGCGGTTTATTATCCTCAACAGACATATTATTGGTTTCCAATGGTGTACTGCCACTAATGGAACTGCTAGTTGATGATTTGCGTTGTGAATTTTTCTTCTTCATTTGAGATCGCTTTCTGCGTTTCTTTTTGCTTTTGGTTTCCTCTTTCATGTTAGGATCAACCACAGTTGATGATGACGTACAGATACTAATTGGAACAGAGGAAATTTTGATGTCGGGTGTGTTATCATTTAAATTCTTGTTATAATAAGTTACTGGAACTAAGTTTAGAGTTTCTGGAACGTTTCTAATCGAATCGTATACATCTTGCGATTGTTGCTGTGGTTGTTGTTGTTCTTGTTTAACACCTTCGATAAGTTTCTCTTGGTTCTGAGTACTATTACTCCAATCCTGCTAATACAAATATTAAATGTTTGTTGTTGGTATTGTTACTGTTTTTATTATTATTGTTAACACTCACCCTGTCTTTGTCAATACTATCAAATTGGAACATTTCTTCATGATCCGCCCATTCTTGTCGCAATTTTTGAGTTGTATATTCTTTGACTTTTTCACTCACATTACGCCTATCTATCAAAGTGTTGTCGGTATGTCTGGGAATTAAAAAAAAAAAACATCCAAACTTTTTAGCTTTGCTTTTAGTTATACTAACGCTTGGGCCTTGTACAATATTTATTATTTATTGCTCGAGTTGACGTTTTTAAACTGCCAATCGCTTACTCATTAAAATAAGTTCGCAAGGTTCTAAAGTTTTCTTTAAATATACGCTCACCTTCTGTGGCTATAATCGGAAGTTTGATTTTCAAATTTAGGCAATTGTTCATTTTCGTCTTTGTTCGCCTCTTTAGAAAAGTCAATTGAATTACGCCTTGGCCTTGGCAACGACAACTGCAGATCGTTAATGATGTTCTTTCTATAAGTAAGATACAAAAAATATAATAAATATTTGCCAATTCCAACTATTTAAACCTCTTGCAGTACATCTTAATTTTGAAGAGCCACGCACAATCATTAAACGTATGCAGATAAGTTATAAAAGGTGAATGATTAACCAAAAATACTAACTTGTCTTGATCGGTGTTATCATCGTCTAAACTGTTACTTTTATTATGAAGATATTTCTCAGGAAAATGACTGCTTATAGGTATGGGCGATGTCGCTAAATTATCGGGTAAAGCTTCCACATCCTCGTCGGGGCATTCTTCAACAAAAAACGCTTCGCCCGACTCACCTAATTTCATATGAATATCAACAGGTTCGCCGTTTATTTCAATATCAACCTGTTATAATAACGCATAGGAACAAAAAATTACTATTAATATTTTTTTTTGATACATAGATGAAGAGTGGAGAGGCACACGTGCTTGTTGTACTTACCACTTTTTCACGACTACGCAAAACGCCCAGTTTCCCGAAGCGTACATGGAATGGTGAACATTGAAATTCACCACTTGGTTGCTCCACCACAATAACATCAATGGCACCCGTCAAGGTAGCGCCATTAATTTCATTATAAAACTCTTTAAAATTACTGAAGACTTTAACTAAACTATTCATTTTTTCCTTTTGCGTTCCTTTTCGAACCTATTATATAATATTAATAAAATGTATTCAAGTGTGAAGAACGCTACAGTAGTTTACGTTGATAAGTAAATGGTTCAGTTTGGTGCAGCACGCGTTGTCCATAAACAACTATCGAGCAGTAACATGAATGACGTATTTTCTCCGTTTCTTTTTTTTGTTTATTTTTAATACGTACGCAGTGTTGCAGAGTTTGAGTGTATTTTTATTTCCTTTACTCTCTTTATTTTTTATCACTTGACCACATTTTTCCGGCTTGAGGCATTAATAGCTCATTATTGTTAATATGCCGCGGTCACATTAATTCCCATTGTATAACCTGCAAAGGGAACAGAGACGAATAAGCAAAGGTTTTAGTACTTGTATATACGTATATATACATAAATGTATATATTTACTGTTATCTATTGTCTATCTGTTCATTTACGTCGTGTTAACATTTTCTTTAATCTATTTTCTTTCTATTTTTGTGGTATGAATCATACGCACTAATTTAGACCGTTATGTCATAAAAAACAAAAATATTTCATATAAGTTTGCATTGTGTGGAAACTGTAATTATTTCTCAATTACTACAAGACAAGGTAAGTTGTACAGAGTAAAAACAATCTTACACATGAAAGCAAACAGATAGAATACAAATTTGGTTAACCCCCGGCCCCGGCCCCGGCCCCACTATGTGGTGGGTATAAAAATGAATGAATCGTTTGCAGATGATGGATGGCTGACATTCACATTTCCTCTGATTTACTCCATATGAAGGTACTTGCTTATAAATAAAAGCATGGGTGTGTGCGTACACATATACAGCAAAAATTGGCAATAACATTAAAAATTCTTAAAGAAAATATTCAAAGAATATATTCGCACAACACATTATGAAAGCACATATACAGAAATTGTCACGATGTTTACATCAGCTAGAATCATGCACACACCATGTGTGTAAATGGCGCTGGTAAATGGGTAGGCTGTTGGAGAGTCGGATAGATCGGACCTTTAATATTTTCACTTGTTTACACTTTAACGTTATGCGAACGATTTATAACGTGTAGGTGCTGTCTTTGAACTTGAATCCGAAATGTAAATGTTTCGATGCGTAGATAACCATAAATGTGCACATGTACACTTATTACATGCACCTTATAAGCGAATACGTCTCATATCAAATTAGTGTGAGTAGGTTTGAGCGGCATATGTTTTTTAAAGGCAAGGAAATGAAAATGCACTTTGCTTTAATTTTTAAGAGAATATTTCTGTTACTTATTCATTTGTTTTGCACTCAATCGATAAATATTTTCGAAATATTTGCGTTATGTGGCTATGACCGACTATAATATGTTTACCAGTTAAATAAATGAATCAATGTGTGTCTTGTTGTCAATAGTCATTCGCCTTTTTATATTACATCAGCACGCGGATCTATATACGCAATCTTTATACTCGTATATGTATAAAAGTTTCTCGATTATGATTGTGTTTCGCGTGCGCACGAATGGGGGATGTTTGGAAATTCCTTTGCTAGGAGGTAGGAGATCGAAAGAAATGCAGGTTTGGCCAATTTTCCAAGTCCTTCTTCGAATCCTAGAAAACATTTCTTAAATCTGTACTTGATTTACACGTCTTACACGTTTCGATGCGATTACCGGGATACAATATTGTTATCGTGCCCAAGCCAGGGCACTTTAGTCTAGCACGACATATATAAAAATTGAAAATAGACAATCTGTCGCTGTTTTCTCCTTTTTGTTTAATTACATCGTACACACACACACACACACACACACATAGAATTAAGTTTGTTTAGCTTGGCACGATTATTATGTAAAAGAAATTCATTCATAGGGTAAGTATCTATATGTACTCCATAAATCATTTTAGATAATTAATTAATTGAAAAACAAAAATGTTCAGTTCAAGAGGAACCTTTACTTATATTCCCTCAGATTAAACCATCAAACTGTGTACAAGTGTTCCACAAAGTTTGGCTACGCTATGTCTTTGTGTTACAAGTTTTTTATGTATGCATGATGATGTGAAATACATACATAATGTATTTTCTCTTCTCAACAACAATGACTCAAAGCACATTGCATCTTTCAAGGAGTGCATAAGCACTTATCTCACTTGTGCACCTACACCTTTTACGCTATACCCGTATGTCCAAAGTACAGATATTCGAAAGAAACAATAACATGCATGTACGAACATTTATCTACGTAATGATAATTCTCCATGTGAACTGCTAGACAATTGTGTGCTAGTGTTGGTGTTGGCGTGAATTGAATGGCTTTATTTTTCTGTTGCACAATGCACACTTGAATTAGAAAATGAATGCGATTTTTTATATTCCTTCATTTTTCATATTTAACGCAAAGTTTAACTAAAAACGCACCTTACTCTGTTTGCAAACGCAAATTGTTAAGCGTCCCATTTATTTGTGCTGTTGTTGTTTTTGCATAACTCCTCTTTTACTTGCCTGTAACTCATATTGCGCAAAACACCGTTAACTGCGGTTATTTATTGTACTGTCTAGCATTTTTATGAAGCTACAATATTTCCTTAGTTTTTTCTCTTGAGTGAGTTCTTTAATGCTTTTGTCTAGTCGCTTGGTTTCTTTCACTTAATCTTTTGTGAAATTATGATTTTTATAATAAAACTTTGCATTCCTTTGTACTTGCTGAAATCCTCACCTCTACTTATTATCCCGACAAGTGCACAAACAAGACTAAAGCTTTCGCTGCAACGACCTCTAATGTTATACTCGACGAACTATACAAAAAAGGAAAACAAACACACATGCACTATACGCTGTTAGTGTGTGTACTCAAAGAACAGAAATGTATAAAGGGAAAATAATATTTAATCGAATCCATAATAAACTATGAATAAATAAAGCAGAGAGAGAGAGAGAGAGAGAGAGAGAGAGAGGCCAAAAATGCGCTTATTATTGACAAAGGGAAGGAGACCACTTTTAAAGATTTCGCGTTTCACAAGGAGAGTATTTAAAATATTACCACTTCTGCTCTATTACTACTAATGCTAATAGAGTAAATACTAGAGTTTGCTAGTAATTTGGCCCCTTACAAAAAGTAAAATAAAATAAAATAAAAAGAACAACAAAGTGCCGCGTGTTACGACAACGAGTTATTACAACATGTTTTCTATATTGTACATTTATACCAATTTATGTTTACAGTTATTAGAGTATGATTCTTCTTCTTCTTCTGGTAGTTAAAATTAACGTGAGTTTTAAGCTTTCACATAAAACGATTCGTTTGTGGTACGACGTACAGCGACGCGAACAAAACAGGTGTGTTCATTTGTTTACTTTCAACCTTTAAAGATAAGGTATAAGTACATCATACGTAATCACCTTTTTGAATTTTTTAGTTGAAAAAAAATACATATGCAAAGGCTTGCACATAGAATACACATAGAAGAGAAACTCCTTGTTTTTGTAAGTAATCTCTAACTGGAGTCTCGCACGAGTCCTCTGTATCCTCTATTGAGAACATTAGCGAGAGTAAAACGATATGTTTCAAAAGCACACTACGCCACGATAAGTTACTACAATATTATGACAAAGGCTTACGGCTTAGACAGAGCATTTATAATTAAGCACTGTTGTCTGAAGAGAGTATGAATTGACCAAGGTCACGTGAACGATAAGAAAGGTTGTATTAAAAAATAAATGAAAGGCGTTACTATGTATATGAAGTAGATAAGTTGTCGGATGCAATTTGTTCAATTTGAGTAGAAAACAGCGTACACAGACTACGAGCATTTCTTTCAATGCTGGCAACTAGATTTTTTTCCAACAAGGGCACAAGTTCTCCCATATATATGTGCACATGGACGGACATGTCTATATCGAGTTAGTATTGTATTCTAAATTGCTGAGTCTCCGGCACTTCCGAGTAGGCGCCGCAAGTTTTTTGGTACAGTTTGCCCCCAAATTTGGATTTAAGAGTACAAACCAAACTATAAACTTACCGTAAAGAAGAACAGAAAAACCAAATTAAAACGAAACCAAATATGTTTTAAGCAATATATTTTTTTACGGAAATAAAATTTATTTTAACATAAATTTTGAGTGAATTTCTCAATGGTTAAATTTAAATGTACAAAATAAAAAGTATTAAACAAGTAATAAAGATAAAATTGACTGAGGCCAAATCTTGAATATTGAGTACCCACCACCGATCTCACAATGTCATCTAAGCCGTTTGCCACTTTTTCTTTTTCTATCTTTTGTAATCCATGAGTAATGCGGAAACTCATTAACACAAGAATAAATTTTGTGGCACTGATTTTACCCAATTTCAATATTAACCAGCGTACAGATACTCTTTTGCCCAGTTTGGAATTGATGTCTGAACTGGGAGAATGAATGATCGGCTCAGGTGTGGTTTAGTTGCTGACTCATAATGTGTAAATACTTTGTCTCCTTTTGGGAGTTATAAACATTTCGACGCAGTGGTGTGTATAGAATAGATGTATAATTAACTATTCACAAACTTTTCTATTGCTTTCGTCAAATTTCTTCTTCTTTATCTTCCTTTTAGATTTTTTTTAAGCAAGATTATAAAAACCATTGAAACGATTTTGGTATGTAGAAGGGTGATGGAGCGAATTTTTCATTTTCATAATATTCAATTTTTATTGGAATTTTTACGTCTAGCATCTGTAATGGCCCCCCACAGTTCTATAATAAAGTCATCAGTAAAACCGAATGATTCTAGGTCAGAGTTGTCAATGGCCTCGGCGAAGTCCATGGAATTGCATTTGTCTCTACCCAAATCCCATATTTGTGTGGCCAATTCAGTATCATTAATACCCATGAAGGATTCGAGTAAATTGTTTATGGCCTCAATACCCGATTGGGTGGACTCGTCGAATTTTTCTTCAATTTCAATATTGCCATTTGCTTTGAAGCGCAGTGTTTCGCGACCTGTACCATAGCCACCACTACCACTACGCCCGGACGGCTGGCGCGATTGTGTACGTGGTCCTATACCTTGAAAACCGCTTTTCATTGGTTCCACCAAACGCAGAGTAAATGTATCGCCGGTTTTAATTTCTTTTAATATTCTGGCCACCTCGTAATGACGCTTACCCACCATGCTCTCTCCATTCAATTTCTCTATATGATCGCCCACGCATATATATGGAATACGACTTATAACCGATTGTTCTTTAATACGTTTAATAAATGCAAATCCGGCACCATTGTCGGTGATGGTTAGGCCCAAAGCATCTTCCGATTTAAGTATGTCAATTTCTTTTGGCTGCCCCTTGCGGTGGGCGAATATGAAGTCATCTAAACCGATTTGTCCGCCCAACAGTTTGCTCATATCTACCTTATGCGAGTTAAGTGTACAAAATAAAATGTCTTCCGAGCTTATATCATAACATTCACCAATTTTTTTATATAATTCTCGAACACTGGAAAAGCCGGTTATTAGGCCGGTGGGACTGCCGTGAGCTAATTGGCAGTGAAAAACTAGTTGAGGTCTAACTGTCGACGATTGTTGTTGCTGTTTGTGATATTGATCCACACAGTTACTACCGGTCACACCAGCATTATTGGAATTTTGATGCTGCTGATTATTATTGTGCTTTATGCCATTTTGTTTACCATTCGCCCTCACCGTCGTCGTCGTATCGCTGCCAGCATTGTTATTATCATTATCCAGTAAGGGTGTTTTTCCTACCTTCTTGGCAAATAGTGGCATTTTATAATTACTCAGCGGATTTTAAATTTCTCTATATTTCCCTTTGAATTCGAAAATTGATCCAACTGTACAATATGTTCCAGTGAAGGTCTTCAATTTACGTGCACCAAGATCTGTTATGGAGTGAAGAAAATGATTTTTGATTTGTTTTCTCTCATTTTAGATTCCTTTTCTTCTTGCTTTAGAGATATTGTATGATAGATGAAGGTTTTGTGAAAATGAAGTTGTGCATTGGATATATAGGGGTGAGAGTTATATGTGGTGAGTGTGTGGGGGTAGTGATAATGTTTATGACACAAACCACATAAATAAAGGTATCATAATATTGGAACCATCACCATATACATGTTAAAATCACATAATTATATCACAGCATGCTATGTTTGAATCTGACGTCGTTCGATTCCTTTCTTTTTTTCATATTATCATATTATTAGCGTTATAATTTATTTGCGCTACCAACACCTAAACCTTCGGATAGAGAGTACATAAAACTTTGACATAAACCTTTTCCAGTGAAATCCAAATAAATACATTCCATATGGTAGGCAAGGGAAAACTAATAAACGCACCATGGCGATGCCATCACTCCTCTATATATTCTTATCAAGGCATTTTAAAAACATTTCTTAAGATAAGATTTCAAAATGAGTCAAATTATGAACGTAAGTGGAAAATGGAGAGAAAGATTTTAACTGACTTTTCATCTGCAATATAGTACAATCTAAGCGAAGGTACTGAGTGTTTGAAGCGCTTTTTTCAATATGGTGACAATTCGTATGAACAAGCAACACCTTTCCATGAAACGTTAAAATAGTAATTCTCTCTGTATGAAATGTTTTAGCAGCCGCAATATCTCATAGACGGGATAACAGTTAAAGAAATATGAG
Organism: Ornithomya chloropus; assembly: GCA_963971445.1. Classification (NCBI taxonomy): domain Eukaryota; kingdom Metazoa; phylum Arthropoda; class Insecta; order Diptera; family Hippoboscidae; genus Ornithomya; species Ornithomya chloropus. Next base: position 23,741,366 of record OZ020530.1, on the reverse strand, counting down.
TTCCGAAAATTACAAAATCATGTGGAGGCAACAGATGAAATTTAATCAGCTACAACACTCGATTACTACCAACACATATACGTGTAAATAGTTGCATATATGTATGTATATACATACAGTTTCCATTCAACAACTTATCGCTTCATTTCATTTAATCAAAAGAGACTAGCCAGATGCAAACGTCTATACAAGATAATGGCTCTCTGGATTTTGTCACCAAATACGTTCAAATTTGAAAATCATATACTTAGTGAATATGATTTAATTTTTACAATATTTACCGTAATAAAATATACGTAACTTTCGATTAACAACCGTTATAATTTTATTGCTTTTTTTTTCGAAGAACAAATTTTTTTTTTTTTATTTATAATAATTTGACAGATAGTTTTTCTTTGTTGTTTTGCTTTCCGTAGATGTAAAACAAAAAATTAAAAATGAACAAGTAAAAAAAATATGTAGAATAGGTCGAACAGTAGTTGCTAAGAGTAATCAAATTTATATAACATACACATATATTATAACTCAACAAATAAATTTTTGTGAAACCATAATAAAAAAAAACAAGATAGAAAAGTTCGGTAAAGACCCAAGCTTTCAAACCCTCTAAAAAATAAGTTCCTGTTGCATTGAATCGTTGCGTATATATTATTATTAGTATTATTATTATTCAGGTCATTTTTAAACAACAAATAGTGTTTTTTTTAATTATAATTATAGGGGACGATAAATAACAAACAAATTCGTTTTATGGTCGAAAAGCTTAAGAAAGATTTAATAATTTTATTATAGGCGTTTGCGTTATTCAATCACGCCCATTTTTGGCATAGTGTTGGACAACGGTATACGCAACGATAATGCAATAGGAACTTATTTTTTAGAGGCTTATAAAAGCTGGAGGGTATTTAAGCTCCGGTCTTAACCGAACTTTTCTATCTTGTTTTTGTTCGTTTGCATATAATCAAATAGCAATGTTGCCAAGCATCTGATAGAATGTTAAAAAGCTTTACCAATTTGAAATAATTTATTATTATTTCTCCCACTGGGGGGAATTATACTTTGTTTACAATAAAAAAAAATATATATGCATGCTGAGGTGGTTTTTACTCGTTTATTACTATAAGTTATGTACATATGCCACCTCTTAGATGAAAGCCCAGACAGAGTTGCCAATACTAGGGAAACATTTTATTGGGGGTTTTCAAACACACAAGCACACCTTCATACATACATACATATATATGTATGCACACCGTTAAAGCCACATTTAAATAATTCAAAGGGCTTCTGTTTACAGATGATGCGATGATGTTGAAATACATAAATGAATGCCAACAGTTCAACGTTCTCATAATTTAATGGAATTATGAAATCATCAATAATCAAGGAATTCATTTTTTAATAGCGTTAATTGATATGTGAGTGTGAAATTTATATTATATAATATATACACAAAACAAAAACTTATATACATAATATATATATAATATACATTTCATTCAATAAACATTTATTTACTGCTGAACGCTTCTCTAGAGAATGTTTTCGGAGGAGAAATTACAAGTACACATAATAAATAATCTTTTTGTGGAAACTTTTTAAACTCATGCCCTATACGTGCTAAAAAAGGAATGAAAATTATTGGGAAAGAGACATCTGATAGCAATTCTCTTTTCGTTAAGGTTATCGTTATTGTTGTTATATTTGTCGACGTTGCATATTAAGCTACTACGAAACATATAAAATACGAAATTGAAGCTAATTGCCCTTGGTTACCATTTTCTATTAAAATTAACCGGAATTCATAAAAAACGGAACAATAAAAAACAAGTAAGAAGACTCTATTTGGCTTAGGCCAAATTTTAAATACCCTCCACCTCCACAACGGCGTGGCAAATATATATATATATATATTTGCCACTATGCCCACTCCAATAGTGTGTCTTAGGTATCAGCTTGCAAGTCTACTTTTATGTTGATTATGGTTTTTTGTAAATTGTGGGCGTGTCTATTATCTGACCACGCCCATTTTGGGCACGTCAGTCAATGGGATAACTATGTATGTACTACGCGTATCAAATTTCAAGTTCATAGGTCAACTTTTGTGGCAGATATAAAGATTTTTATTAATTGTGGGCGTGTATGTAATCCGACCAAGTTCATTTTTGGCATACCGATGAAGCCAATATTTATAGATGTACATACCGAATTTCAAGTTTATAGTTCAATTTTTGTGGCAGATAAATAGATTTTTGTTGATGGTGGGCGTGGCTCTTTACCGATATTGACCATTTTAAATAGCGATCTGCGTGCAAAAACAAAATTTCAGCTCAATATCTCAAAATTTACGCCCGTGAGAGTGCCAACAACAAACGGACACACGGACATACATGTCAAAATCGACTGTTTTTGACGCTGATCAAGAATATATATATTTTGTAGGGTCTCTGACGTCACTGAGGTGGAGGGTATAAAAACAATGAATCAATGTAGGCCACCGTTTTTAACATTTAGGATAATTTTTTGTCTAAAAACACAATAAAATTTTGCAACTAAGAACTAAAAGTCGGAAAAATCAATTGTAGGACAAAAAGGAAATCGAAAATTTTAAAGAACAAATAATAAGCATAAGCAACCCTTAGTTGTTACCAAGTTACTGAAATTAAAATGGGGGGTGGTGGGCTGATGGCCTGTACGAAAGAGGGTATGACTAATTGTATATGGCCAACACCCTAACAATTTTCCAAATAGACGCAATTGCTTTTATATAAAAATTAGTCAATTACATTTCAATTTCATAATGAATTTTCACACACACTGATCCAACTTAGCGATAACACACACACACACACACACACACACACACACACACACACACACACACACACACACACACACACAGTTGTACTAAACCGTATCTTTCTCTGAATATTTGTGTTAAGCCGGCTATACAGAAAATACATATTGAAGCAAAAAGCGGCAATTATTGTATTTATTTCACCAGTCGAAAGCTTACATAAATCTTTTAATAAAAATTGGATAGTTACAAAGTTGTTTATATATATATATATATATATATAAACAAAAGTAGAGAGACAATAAAGCCAATAAATATATTGAGTGAACTAATTTACATATATGTGTTTGTAAAACTGTATACACATTTTTATGGAAACGGATTAGTGTTATGTGAAGGATTGTTTAGCATTTATTGTACAATTTTTTTTCTTTTTTTTGAAAAAGAAAAATATTTTTACAAGATTCATACATGTACCAAACACGTCTATGCGTACGGGAATACATTTACAAATGATAGTTACTTACCCATACATGAGATGTGATGCATGCATACATACACCACAAGTGAAATTTCAAAGTGACAAGTACAAGAGACTCGCTGATTAACAGCAAATTCTTAATGATGTGTCGTTGTATAGGTGTATATGTGTAATCTTTTCTCCTTTTTTGCATTACACTATAATTAAAGGTATGGCCTGCAGCATCTGCTCCATATGAAAACAACTTGACATAAAATTTCTTGCAATTCTGGTTTAAAATGAAACAAATATTTTTCACTCCTTTTCTCCACACACTCCACATCTATCTGTACACCGCGATTTCCTGTACACCACTATTGCAGTAAGAAAAAAAGTACTTTGGAGGAAATTTTCACTTTGACATTTATGAATCTTTAAAGGGCGCTTTTTGTATTGGAAAGCAAACAATTATTTTTCATTTTGCAATCTGTACTTCTATACTTTTGTAAGATTTGTATTAATTTTTAAACTTTTTATCTTATTAATATTCAAATATATATTGATACAAATTACAAAGCCAAAGCCTTTTGCACATATCTCCATAGAAATCCACCACTTAACTGATTTTCAATATCGAATCAAGTGTTACATAGAGATGAATATTATATCGATTAAAATATTTAGAGATGTGCGTTTAGGGAGATAAAAGAATTTTTGAAGTCAAATTATGTCAATGTTGAAGGCAAGCGTCTGAGATATATTTTCCATGTGAATGAAGAAAATGACAAATTTTATGTCAAAACAAATAAACTGCTCTTCAAATTGTCGGATTGTTCAATACGTATTTTCAGTTGATTTTCAGATCCAATTGATAACTTTCTTTTGTATTTTAATAACAGAGAAAGAAAATAATTTGTATTAATTTTCGTAATAAATGGTCCAGGCAAATTACAAACAAAATTTTTTTTCTTAATGCTCATTTATGTAATTGTTATATCTTGAAGAGTTGAGAAGCACCTCTGCCCGTGACAAATGTCATTCAAAATAGAATTCGCAAACATTAAGCAACAGTAAAAAGTCGTAGTAGAACTGTAATATTTTAAAAACGTCCAAAATATACGTAAAAAAATCGGCAAACATTTTCAATTAAATTACAAAGGTAGTAAAGTTACAGACTTATCAAGGATTATAAAACGTTATAATAATTGCCAACTGTAACTAGTGCGTTGTAATTGGTTAAAAACGTGATTGCAATTTTTTTTGCTTTCGCTACCAGCATTGAGTATTGGAGATCGTCTTTACACATCCATGTTGTACACCTATAAAATGAGCGATCATCGTTCTGGTATACCTAATGCTGAGCGTCGAGCCAATTTTTCCATGATGGACACAAGTAATATGAGTGATCATCGTACGCCTACAACTACCTCATCATATTTTAATAAAATGGGTTCTAGTAGCACCTCGAAGCCGGGTGACGTTAAAAAAATTGTTATCAAAAATTTTAAAGGTGTCTTCCACTTGGTAATATACATGAGTGGCATGGTTTTAATTTAGTGGTGCTTTTTGTTTACAGTTAAGCCCACACTGCCCGAAAACTATTCAGAGAGGACATGTCAAAAATTAGAGGAAGCTGTACTAGCCATACAATTGTCACATCCCATTAATTATTCATTGGAAGAATTATATCAAGCTGTGGAAAATATGTGCGGTCATAAAATGGATGCTTATTTGTATGCCAAGTTGAAAGATTTAACCGAGGCTCACGTTAAGCGTAGTGTGGAAACATTCACAAGCGGTAGTATGGATAAATTGGTAAATGAAATAACTTGAAACAATTAATAAACAGTAATTTGCTGCCATTTGCTCTGGTATAGGTTTTTCTAAAGAAAATAAATGATTGGTGGTTGTCATATTGCCAACAAATGATTATGATGCGCAGTATATTTTTATACCTGGATCGCACTTATGTTTTGCAGAATCCCAGCGTCCACTCTATTTGGTAAGTGAATATTGTACTTATTTAAGTGGATTGTAAATGTACCTCTCTTCAGGGACATGGGCTTAGATTTATTTCGCACTCATATAGCTTTGAATAGCTTAGTGCAGAAACGAACCGTAGAAGGACTTTTGATGTTAATCGAGAAGGAACGTAATGCCGAAGCTGTTGACCGTGGCTTATTGAAGAGTCTCGTGCGCATGCTCTGTGATCTGCAAATTTATGTTAGCGCTTTTGAAGAGAAATTCTTAATAGCCACTCGACAATTATACGCTGCCGAAGGTCAAAGGAAAATGCAGGAACTGGACGTACCCGAATATTTGCAACATGTTGAGAAACGTTTGACTGAGGAAAATGAACGTCTTTTACACTACTTGGATTCGAGTACTAAGTAATAATAATGAAAATTTATACTAAGAATAATGAAACATAATACGTGCGTTTCTTTTTTAAGGTATCCCTTAATCTACACCATAGAAAAAGAATTGATTGCAGAGCATTTAACACAAATTTTACAAAAAGGATTGGACACACTCCTAGAGGAGAATAGACTGATTGAGTTAACCTTGTTGTACGGTCTGTTGAATCGTGTAAAAAATGGTACCGCCGAATTGTGTGGTAATTTTAATGGCTTCATCAAACGGAAAGGCCGCACAATTGTTATTGATCCGGAAAAGGATAAAAATATGGTACAAGATCTGTTAGATTTCAAAGATAAAATGGATGTAATAGTGCGTACATGTTTCGAACGTAATGAGAAGTTTACAAATTCATTGCGTGAAGCATTTGAATTCTTTATTAATCAGAGAGCGAATAAACCGGCTGAATTAATCGGTAATGTAAATGCTATTACGTGTATATAAAGAATAACATTATTTGTTGGTAATGTAGCCAAATATATTGATATGAAATTGCGTGCTGGTAACAAGGAAGCCACTGAAGAGGAATTGGAACAAATTCTTGACAAGATCATGGTCCTGTTTCGTTTCATACATGGCAAAGATGTTTTTGAGGCCTTTTACAAAAAGGTTTCTAATATTATGTGACAACAAAATATGTACAAACATATAATATTATATCATCCGTAATGGTTTCTATAGGATTTGGCAAAGCGTTTACTAATGGGTAAATCAGCCTCAGTGGATGCTGAGAAGAGTATGTTGTCGAAATTAAAGCAAGAATGCGGTGGTGGTTTTACCTCGAAATTGGAGGGCATGTTTAAAGATATGGAACTGAGCCGTGATATTAATATTGCCTTTCGGCAACATATGGTTAACGTGGATGGTGAAGTGACTAATATAGATTTGACGGTTAGTATTCTAACCATGGGCTATTGGCCCACCTATCCTTTAACAGAAGTGAATATGCCACCTCAGTTGGTCAATCCGCAAGAGGTGTTCAAAAAATTCTACTTAGGCAAACATAGTGGACGGAAGTTACAATGGCAGCCTACCTTGGGTAATTGTGTGCTTAAAGCACAGTTTGATGCGGTATGTTTTTTACAAGGAATCCTATTTATATATATTTATGGTACTGTAATGTGACATAATATCAATTTTAGGGACCAAAAGAACTACTGGTTTCTTTATTTCAAGCTTTAGTCTTGCTGTTGTTTAATGAAAAGGACAGCCTTCAATTTGAAGAGATCATAGGTATGACGAATATTGAGGTGAGACACAACCATTCTCCTTCTACGAAAAGTAGATACATTTATTTTAAAATTACTTAAAAGGATGGTGAATTGCGTCGAACATTACAATCATTGGCATGTGGACGAGCACGCGTCATAACGAAAGAGCCTAAAGGTCGTGAAGTGGTAGACGGCGACCTCTTTCGTTACAATAACGAATTCACTAATAAATTATTCCGTATTAAGATCAATCAAATACAAATGAAGGAAACGGTAATAAATAACTGTAATAAGAAAGGAAAATCAATTATCTTTGCGCTTTACATATATACATATAGACGGAAGAACAAAAGGCAACTGAAGAACGAGTCTTCCAAGATCGTCAATATCAAATCGACGCTGCTATTGTGAGAATAATGAAAATGCGGAAAACCTTAAGTCACAATTTATTAATTTCTGAACTCTTCAATCAGTTGACGTTTCCCGTTAAGGTAATTAATATTATTTTTCAAGTACCTACATCATTTTTCGTATACATGTACTTTATAGCCCGCTGATCTTAAAAAACGCATTGAGTCACTTATCGACAGAGATTATATGGAACGCGATAAGGATAATCAAAATCAATATAATTATGTGGCTTAAATTATATCCTCTATCAATTTCTCCAAATTACGTAATCATGGGGAATTATTCTTGTTAAGCGGTTTTTTCTCCTGATTGCACGTTTTTTAATATGAAAGCTTACAATAATGGAACGATGCAGAAGTCCTCCTTGTAACATGTTCCTTTTGAGGAATACCCACAAAAACATCTAGATTTACAATACTTCTATAAAAAATATGTACTATTAATTGATTTCATATCGTAACTCTATAATTCATAATCGTAATTCATTTGAAAAAAAATGGAAGTTTCGAAAAGACAAAATGAACTCCAGTTGTACTTTTTATCCATCACTTGTTTTCCCCATGTTTATTTGAAATGTTTAAAATTGGAGCTTTTTTAATAAAGTTACTTATTTCACTCAATTCGTTTAAAATCATTAATTGTGCGATTTATCGTCTGCAGCCCACTGTTTTGTGCGTTACGTGTATCACATAATTAAGAGTTACCAAGCCGTAATAAGAACATTATAAGTAAATACTGAAGGGATGCCAAGTTGTAATAAAAACTTACTCTACAAATAGTATATGTGTAGCGGAAAAATATGGACGGTGTAAATAATTTTCATCAATTCGTGGCTTTACACAAATTTCAATTAGAATCTTCCGACGTTCCCAAACATTTGTGGAAATCTTTATGTTATAAATTAGCTGCAGAAACATTTGATGCCGGTGCTGCATTTCAATTAATGCTAATCGAATATGATGAGAATGTAGAAGAGGCACAGCAAAGTCGGCCGGCGTTTGCTTTATCCGTGATTAAGGAAGATGGTATTAGAGCTAACGATCCCACCGCCATATATTTAATTGATCATGCGTGGACATTCCGAACCCAAAGTGCACGTCATGACTTAGAGCAACATGAAAATTTGTTAAATCGTATGTGTGCTATTACTGGAGTCGATTTGGACAATGACTGTCGCGTGGATGAAGTATTAAAGCGTATATGGCGATATTGCCATTCGTATAGATTAGCCAGTGCTGGTTTAAATCATGAAGAACGGCAACCTATTTGGTATGTTATGGACGAAGTGGGCTCTGCCGTTAATCACGCAAATGATCCTAACTTCCGTATAGTACCTTTCTTACATTTGGATACTCGTATAACCTATAGCCTGTTATTTCCAATTAATGACTGTGTTTATGGTGACCTTGCTACGCGAGATTATATCGAATATGTTTCAAAAAGTGCCGGAGAAAGGGAAGTGTTATTGTTACCTTGGCAATTTACTGACTTTTCTTCACTTAGTTTTATACAAGCAGAGCCTGAAGCAGAATACTTTACGTCAGGTCATATTCCAGAAACTTATCCTAGAGAAGCGGATATACATCCTCAGCCTCTAACAAGACATAATGCACCGCTAAAAGTTTATGCTGAGTATGATGTGGTGGTTAATAATTTAACTGCGCCTTCATTTATGTTGGTTGAGGACAGGGAAGAGGCCGATGTTTTCTGGTTGACGGAGCATTTCAAAGATTTTGAGAACTTTGCAAGTAATAGTAGTAATAAGTTTATAAATCAATTTCCCGGCGAATACGTAATAACTATAAAGGATTTACTTAGCATTATATGTCGGAGAGCTGCTGTTGAACATCACAACGCTGAAACGTTGGAAACTTACCCGTCGTGGTTGCCTACCACATACAATCTTAAAACAGAGCTGGTAGAGTTCGCGTCTTATTATCAAAATCGTGCCAAACGTGGCTTGAATAATCATTGGATTGTGAAACCGTGGAATTTGGCCAGAGGGCTAGACACTCATATAACTGATAGTATAGAACATATTGTTCGTTTGCCAGCCACTGGTCCGAAAATTGCTCAAAAATATATCGAACGTCCCGTTTTGTTTTATCGTTCATTATTAAATGCTCATGTTAAGTTTGATATCCGTTACATTTTACTATTGAAATCTGTAAAACCTCTAGAGGCTTATATCTATCGTAATTTTTTTTTACGCTTTGCTAACAAAGAATTTTCGTTAAATCAATTTGATGATTATGAAAAACACTTTACCGTTATGAACTATCAAAATGATGCAACATTACATCACGTAACTTGTGATGAATTTCTTAATCTTTGGCTGAAACAATACCCCAATTATCCATGGTGTGAGGTAGAGGAGAAAATATGTGAAATGCTTTACGATATGTTGGAATGTGCCACAAATACTGCACCACCTTGTGGACTTGCTCCATGTGCTCAGTCTAGAGCCATGTACGCCGCCGATATTATGCTAGAATGGTGTGGAATGGGCGATAATGCAACGAAAATGCAACCTAAACTCTTAGAAGTGAATTGGACGCCTGACTGTAAGCGGGCTTGTGATTATTATCCTGATTTTTTTAATGATATATTCAAGTTACTGTTCCTAAACCAAACAAATGATACATTGTTTCGCTTATTATGTAAAAATTAATAAAATAATACAATTAAGTGTAAATAAACAGTGAACAATTTTATATAATCTTGGTAAATTGTGGCTTTTTATGCACTAATGTGAACGTTATGTTGTCTGCGCCTAATAGAAAATGCTTCAACTGTGCGGAAGTAATTAAAAATTTGGTTAAGTTTAATGATATAAATGAAGGTGTAAGTCATATGAAAGTATATGTCAGGATGGCCGAGCGGTCTAAGGCGCCAGACTCAAGAGCAATCTTGCCTGCTTTAATAACGATATTAAGCGGGTTCACGTACGGGCGTTCTGGTCCTCTCTGAGGGCGTGGGTTCGAATCCCACTTCTGACAAAAGAATTTTTTAATTATTTCTACACTCGTACACGTCATTTATTTTCAGCATTTATAGAAAGAAAGCTCCTTTCTTGGTTTTTATTGATCCAACGACTTTACAATTTTTGCGTTTTGGCAGGGGTTTGTCTACTTGGGCGCGCAATTTGATCTGCATGGGACCGACTGGTGCCCAACCCAACTTGTCAATTGATCCATTATTTTTTTATAATACATATATTAATTTTATTTTGGTTAAATTTTTTTATTCTCTTGATCAATATTCATTTATATGCCCTAAATATATTTTTAATCCTTATTCCTGATAAAATTATTATCTATAATATCTACTAACGGTCACTGAGTCTGATATACATAGACTCTGCAGGACATGAAACATCAAACACATTTATATACGAGTATATGCGTTCTTTACGTATATTTTTTTGAATTTTGATTTTCTTTTAATTCGAAGTGGTTGACGCACTATTTACATTTTGCTACGAAGAGGTGTAATGATAGTAAGTGGTACAAGAAATTCAAGAACACTTCCATAACAGTATGGCTAAATTTCCCGCAAAAAACAAATATAATATATTTTTCGTTTCATAAGTAACCTCAAAACCGAAACCTTCACCCACCACCACATGCCAATAAATGCCAAACTTTTTATCCATAGTCTCTTTGATTACACGCGCAGCTTGCTATAAATACAACCAATAATGAAATTGAGGTTTTTTAAACAACAATCCGTTGGCATATCACCTACTTCATAATTGGTTGAATATTTTTCACAGGCTGTCATACTCAATTCAATGGCTTCGATGCGCATTTCTTCATTCATGTCGGAGTGCTGCAAACAATATATTAGGTGTATATGGAAATTTTTATTTGTTATTGAAAATATGATGTATTGCTAAACCTTAACAAGTGGATAAACGTGAACAATCTTTTTTTCAGCCTCCCTTTCTGGATTGGCACCATCATCAGCCATGTCAAATGCTATTGTTTATGCTTTCACTCTATGTAGTATTCACCGTTTCTATTGTATTCTCTCAGTATGAAAATGTCATTTAAAATAAAATTTGAATAAACTGCTTTTCTTTACGAACACAATATCGACCTGTACTGATTGTTAGCCCAAGATTTTATCGCGTGCTTACTTTATTCGAATTATTTCAGGAAATATGAAACTATTTTGCGATTTTGTGCAAGTTTTATAAAGGATAACTCAGCAAAAGTACGTTGTGTTGCTGACAAAGTTAGCCCGTCAGAAGATATATATGTATGTATGTATTCTATATTATATTCCTTTCTAATTCTAATTCTATAAATTTGTTTACAACAAAAGAGCGCATGCGTTCTCTCTTTTTCGTATATTTAAACGAAAACACAAAAACAGCGCCGCCACCACCACCACCCTCTCACTTTTACAATGGGGTTGGTGATGGTTGCGTATTATGTTGTGAACTCCTTACCAAAGCTTTTTAGGTCCTTGTATACAAAGAAAAATTCCCAATTTATTGTTCAGATATTCTCCCGCCAACTACTCAATTTATTTATTACATGTATGGGTGAAATAGGAAAAAATCGGCAATAATTTCGTACGAATGAGATAAATACATGCATGTCATATTAATCTGATGTATCCCAATTGTCTTCCACATTGTCATTTGGCGTCACCTGCGAATCAGGCTTGCTGTCACTTGTCACATCACTACAATTGTCATCTGAATTTTCTTCCTCACTATCGCATTCATATTCATTGTATTCGGGTAGTATTATAAAATCATTTGCAACTTTAATATCATTTTCCATACATGCGTTCATTAAAAATTCTTTATTGCCGCCCGATTTAATGGTAAATTCTATTAAAGTATCTATTGGCAATTGATAAATACTGCGTTCACGGTTAAAGTAGAGTGGGGCATATCGAAAACGATTAATAAAGTTTCGTATTTCATCCGTTATCTTTTGTTCCATGGTGCGCGTATCAGGTTCATATGGATAATCTACAACGCATATTTCTTTATACCATTGAGGTTCTTTAGCCGCTAATTGTTGCCGTGGTAATTGTTCTTGTTCTTCTTGTTGTTGTTGCTGTTGCTGCCCTATTTCCTTGCCCAAACTGATATATTCTGGTAACAAATCTACACGTGCAAATATAGCCATTTGCGTAGAATGGCCCAAATGTTTATGATTAGCGGGGGGTGGTCCCAAGCCCAGAAAACTTACTTTATAGTTGGGAAAACGTTCGCATATATTGATAGCCCATGTCCTAAATTGCGCTCGTGTCCATTCAAATTTATGATCATCATGGCGAAATCCATTTGGCAGTAACGGTTGGAATAAAACATTAAATTCAGCATTCGGTGTGGAAAATATCGCCAATTTTGGTTTCATAAAGCCAAAAACATTTTCAGGTACACCATCCAAAATATCAAGGGTTAAGTGTTCAATGCTGTAAAACAGTGCATTGATAGATAAAACGGATGCAAAATAGTGGCAAATGACATTTCAATTTACATTTCTAGACCTACAACAACGTCAACGTTACGTATATTTTCCACTGGCTCAATGATACTGCCATGAAGGACTTCTATACGTAGAGGTGTTTCACGTTTTCCTAAGTAGTCTGCGGCAAGAGGAACAGCTCTATTTTGAAATTTTTTTAGAAGGGCCTCATCCACATCAACCTAAAATAGGAACAAGTTAAAAGTGACATTTGTTTTGGACTTTAAAATAAAAATTGCGTCTGGCAACGATGCATACATATTGAGGGGTTTGCTTAATACCTTAACGCACTTTTTTTATAAACACCTTTTAGTCTTTAACGATCGATTCAGAACCACCTTCTGAATAATGTCCTATTGCAACATTTAAAATAGAAGTGTGCAATTATTTTATTATTTAAATTTAAATATTTTAATGTGATTAGGAAACGACAACGTTGCCCACTGAAATAGTACTGAATTGAAACAACAACTTTGTTTATTTATATCTGTCAAAGTCTCATGCACTCTCGTTATTGTGCATCTGTGTGTTTTGTAACGACTTGAACTATACAAGGAAAATGGAGCTCCGTGAGGAATTATAATTTTCGTCGATAAAATTGTAGGAAAACAAATTGAAATCCTCTAATTTGCTTAAGCAACTGAATTTAATCAATAGAGAGCAACGTGAAATAATTTTTGATAAGATTACAAAAAGGTAGACAGTCGTAGAATTTTACCTAATTGTGTCGTCAAACATATAGCATATATGTATGTGAAAACATGTATAATATTTATGAAACGAAAATGGAAAAGCAAGGAAATACATCTGTATTTTCATGTGATACTTTGTTAAACAGATAAAGAATTCTTTCAAAATAGTGAATTGACATAAATGATTGCATTCGGATCAAATTTTCGTTTATATAAATCTAATTGTTAGCATTGGTATTTCGCGACAGCTTATTGAAGAAAGTGATTCTCTTTTCTGTTACAATCATTCAGTGCTGCATACGTGCCTAAATATAAATACAAATAAATATCCATCCACATATAAATATTTAAAAAAAATACATATTTGCGGCATTTATAACATTATGTACGACGGGAATGTTTTGTTGTAAACGTTCATCAAAAGAGCAGACATTTTCTTAGCAATACATTCAAATGTTTTGTGCATATGTGCATATGCACAAAACGTGTTCAAAGAATTTTTTGTTATGCACACAAACGGGTATTTTTATGGCAGTTATAATTTCCGTGGATTTTTTAACATTTTGAAAAAACTAAATGTTTAAAAGCTCTCGTAAGTTGCCCCTTTTTCACATATGTGGAAATGAAACCATTATTGTTAAGTTTATTCATATTGTGTACTTCTCACAGAACAGAGATCTCATCATTCTAATTTCATTCTAATTTAAGGAAGATACTATAAAAAAGAAACTATTAGAGCATAACCGGCAGTGGAAGAGTTAATTTTATCATATATATATATACCAAACGAAACACATAATGGGCAAACGAGTTGTAACTGGTTCATCATTAATTGAAACTCATCATCAGAACTTAACACCATCGAGCCCCCTAAATCGCAAAATACGAAAGCGTAAAGGAAACGCTGATGATATTCCGGGTACGGCAACTTGTATAAAGACTCTGCGCATGAATGCATCGAATAACTTTTGGCGCAGTAGCAGCAATGACGATTCCTCCTCTAATGAAACATCACTAACGACATTACCTGTAACACCACATACCTATAATATAACCACTAAGCACGGTAACAACCACTCCATCAAGTTAAACAACGGTATTGATGAAGTGGCTAAAGAACATAATAATAGTTCAATCACTGAATCGCCCAAACCGATATACACTTTACGACCTTCTATCGTGAATGGTACCGTATTGTGCGATTTGACGCAAAAGTGTTGGCGCTTAGGAAGACCCATTGGTAATATTATGAAATAATCAAAATGATTTTCATTTAAGGCGTTTTTCATTTCATTTATATATTCTAGGGAAAGGAAATTTCGGTGAAATATTTTTAGCTTCTGATAATATAACAACTCCGGTTACGAATGAGAATGCCAAATTTGTTGTAAAAATCGAACCACATTCGAATGGTCCCCTATTTGTAGAAATACATTGCCTCATGAACACTGCCAAAAACCATTGTATGTTAATTATCATTTTGTATTATTTTCGATTGATTGGAACTTTTTTACTTTGCAGCTGACTACAAACAGGAAAATTGTAACCCGGATCATAATAAGCCAAAATATTTAGATTTACCTCAAAACTCACCTTCAGGTATACCTAATTATATAGCCTCGGGCTCACATAAATTTGGTGATGCTAGATATCGCTTTCTGGTTCTGCCCCGTTTCGATCGTGACCTTCATTCCCTGATAAAAAATAGTCGCGTTCATCAAAAATCTGTGCTTACTCTGGCCATACAAATTATTAACGTACTGGAAAAGTTGCACAATTCCGGCTATTGTCATAATGACGTCAAAGCGCAAAATCTTATGATATCCAAGTGCAAGTATTTCAATATATCAAATTCAGAACTCCAACAAGAAAAACCAGGCCCCAGAAAACAAGAGAAAAAACACACTTTGACAAAGTGTAAGAAGATACCAAATAGTAAGGAATCAAAAATAAAGAAATGCTCTACCACCGCCGCTGCATACAAAGACAAAGAGAAGTATGAAGAGAAACAACAAACTACCGACAGTGGCAATAGTTCAGAACAGGAGATTCGTGAAGAAGAGGATGAAGATGATGCCAGTTTTGTGTTAAAGCGAAGAATCTACAACAATAATGTGTCATGTAGCGCAGATGAAGAGGATGAAGACTTCGATGATGGAGCAACCACAACTAATAGCAGCAGCATTGATACATATCGTACACCCACACAACGACCACAGCGACGGCTAGCGGTGGCAAGTAAAGAAGCACAAAAAATTGAATTTAGTGGTTCGAATCCGGTGCGGTCGTGTCGACGCCAGAGAGGTCGTAACTCCATTTATGAAGAAATGATCAAATCACATTACCTGCGCCCAACTAAACGTATCAGTTACTCAGAGTTTTTTAATGAAGATGGTGCCTCAGTGAAGGGTGACAGTGGTGACGGTGACGAAATGAATAGTAGCAAGGATGTACATTCCAATAGTTCGGAGGATGACTCAGATGAATTTATGCCACCCACGAAACAACGCAGAAGTTACGCCGCCTCAGCTGCAAAAATACGGTGCAATACGAATCTAACCAGCTGTAGGCGGTTAACGCGTCGTCAAGAAAAATTATTAGCTAATAATAGCATAAAGAAGGAACGTAAAAAGAAAAGTATTACGGAACGTCACAGTGCTGCTGTGACGTTACGTAGTTATCAGCATTCATTAGAAGAGCGCAATTTCTGTGTACACGAAGAGGAACACATTTTCCTCATTGATTATGGGTTAGCTTCCAAATATACCGACAATGGTGTACACCGTCCATTTGTTATGGATCAACGTAGAGCACATGACGGCACTCTTGAGTTCACTTCACGCGACGCCCATATGGGCGCTCATTCGCGACGAAGTGATTTAGAATGTTTAGGTTATAATTTATTACTCTGGTCGCAAGGTTATCTGCCGTGGAAAGAGGCCGCAACTAATCAACAGCCGGAGAAAGTGCACCGTGCCAAGGAGTATTTAATGTTAAATGTACGCGAAATATTGCGTGAAATATATGGGCAACAGGTGCCCAAGTTTTTGGGAGAATTCCTTTATATGGTTGGTCAATTGTCATATAACGAGCGCCCCGATTATGAACGTTACAAACGTCTGTTCGAGCAAGAGTACAAGCAATTAGGTTATAAGGTTGCTGATATGCGTTTAAGTGTAGAAGAGATTGTACGTACCTGTGTGCGCATCAAAAGCGCGGAAGTGGGAACTAAAACGGACTTCTTTAAAGTGAATAAGGCGGATGTAGGCGGCGCACAGTGTGTTGCCTTGAATATTATGCACAATCTCTCTGTTGGAGGTACACCCCTGCATGAGCGAACCATAACGAACAGAATCTCACCAAAAAATTTACGTTCTAAATCTAGTAAAAAAGCACCCGCAAAGAAGAATTTCTCATGGGTTGATATTCTGTCACAAGACCCGGATCAAATTGCCAGAGAACGCGCCGAAAAAGAATTTGAACTCGAAGAAACTCTTAATGGGATGCACCAACCTCAACAACAACTGGTAAGAAAATATCAGGGCAAACCCACTTATGCTATAAAAGAGATATTGGCGCGTCTAAAGCAAAATGGACGCACGATTGAGGAACCCGATATTAAACACAGCAGACAGCAGCAACTGAAATGGGTAAGTGAACGGGTCGAGTACGTATTACCTCTCTATTTAGGAAAATAATTACACTTCCTTTTTCTTATTATTTTAGAATCTTCACTTAGAGGATGAACGCATAAAAGCTAATGGAAATGTGGATTGCCGTAAAAAGGATAATTCCGAGCAAGTCAGTGCTAAAGTAGAAATAGCAGCATCTCATGATAACCTGCAGAGGAAATTGAATAAAAAAACACCATTAAATACACCGACACCAGTACAAGCCTCGACACCAATAGGACTGAAAACAAGGGGCAAAAGGTGCATAAAAAATGAAACCACAACAGTAGCAACAACAACTCGTAGAAACCGTAAAGCTCAAACAATTAATAATATGCACCGACAAGCTAAACAAGTATTGGATAAGAGTTATAAAGGAAATGTATCGCATTCGGGCACACAACACAACAACATCAACGACAGCCCGAAAAAAACACGTCGCACCAGAAGATGCTTAATGAAGACTGATCTTCAACAAGCTGATGTCCTGTTGGACGATCGTAGTAATTCTAATATTAACAATTAAAAAAGCAGTATAGGCTGAGGCCAAATTTAGTTACCCTCCACATCTATACGTAAACTCATTTTCTCACTTGTTTTTACCAGTGCATTACTCAAGCCGGCCCAAGCCCAATATTAGAGCTCTTTTATTTGCCCGTAGAAAAGTATTACTGCTAATATTCTCAAGAATGGATTGAAGAAAAAATAGGTTTAATTTATTTACATATGAATATTTACATAAGAATCCCCACTAAATTCCAAATTACTATTTGTCATTTTACATCAACTGAAATTTTTGAATATGTGTTAATGAACAATGTAATAAATGGCAAGTGTGTGATGTACAAATACACGATGACTTTATTATTTGTTTTCTATTCATTATCCATAATTAATAAATGGAACAGGTCTTGGAAATTGTGCCCCGCTCTTTGGTGTATATGTCGAATAATCTATCCAGAAATTTTATACGCATGTAAAGTCAATCAAACAGTTGTAATAAAATATGTTATAAATATAAGCGTAACTATTGATTCTTTTCGCGGTCTTCCCAACGAATTATAAATAAGGGACTGAAAAGTTTACAACGCCCTCTAATGGAAATGTCTTGCACCTCTACATGAACTGTATGCAGAAAATTTTAAAGTTTCTTCCGAAGAACCAAATAAAAATCATATATACTCGAGGTTATATACCTCGTAATATAAGTGCGTCACTAGCCAAACCGAAGTTCTTTTTAAATTTTCGCATTCACATGTTAATAGTATTGGCAAAAGGGATATGTATGTATGATATATGTTGTTTGGACATTTCAGTACTATACTACTATTAAGAGTTCTTAGGTGAACAAAAAAAGATCCACACATACCTCTAAAATATGTTCTGCACTAGGTATTCTCCTCAGCAGAGGAAGTAATCGCATTTCTGCACAACCGAAATCTACAATCTGTATAGAAACATTTCATCAGAGATTTATTGCACTGGTGCTAAATGTTATTAGCTCACTTTTTTTAGGGGTTTCCCCCAACATGGATCCTCAATAATACGAACAGTTGTTGTGTACCGTTGCTCATATACAGGTGGATCAAATTTTACATTATTGTCTGGTGTAAAATAAGTGACCGTGTTAAGGCCACCATTAGGCAAATGGTAGGGAAAAATAGCTTCATGATTTGATTTCATTTTAAAATAATACAGAGATAATTAATTTCTGCGCCACTTGATGTTTGTGCGATATAGAACGTAAATAAAACTAACTTTTGCACATACGCACGTTTTCAAAATTATGGCTGAAATAGATTGCATGCATGTAGCAGCAGTAAAGGTAAAAGAATTTCAATTCTGATGAAATTTGAATTGATTCACGCAGTCATTACATCTAATAATCCTTTGATTTATATATTACTTTCTATACCCTGCACAACCACAAATGCCACACCCACCTTCAGTTATACCGATCGATTCAGAATCAAAATCTGTATCGATTTAACCAAGTCCATCTGACTGTCCATGCAAATTTGTGCGGAAGCTACAGGTCGCATTTTTTGAGATATTTCGATGAAATCTGCTACAAGGATACGTATTGGCCCAAAAAAAATCCTTTTGAAAATGAATAAGATCGGATCGTTTTTAGAACCCCTTCCCATATAATTTTTTATTCGATTTCAAAAACAAAAAATATAAGAATTTTCTGATATATGTATCATTTTGAAACTTTTCTCAACAGAAAAATAAAATTTTTCATTATACCCTGATTTTTCAAAGCCTGTGTTGAATAAATTTATAGAAAAATATTTATACCCTGCACCACTAGTAGCGAAGGAACCCTATGGAAAATGTATCAAATCGGACCCCTCCCCATAGTCTTTATATGGCAAAAAATTTGCAACTCTTAATATTTTTGGATAAAGAGGGGCTAAATATTTGGACTCGATCGGACCCTTTTTAAAACCAATTTCAATAGGGCTTTCTTTGGACCAATTCATGGGCTTGTACTAAATTTCATTGAATATCAAAAAATCCGATTATTAGCTTGCGCACAAATTTACATGGGCAAACAGACGAACATGATTAAATTGATTCAGATTTTATTGTGAATCGGTTGGTGGGCTTGAAGATGAGTGTGACTGTAGGGTATCTAATGTAGTAATGTAGGGTATCTACAGTGACATTTACCGCATGTTACAAACATCCGCACAATCATCATGTGATGTAGGGTATAAATATTAAGATATTCGAATTTTCACTTCTCCTCATAGAAGGGCGTTATATGCGGAGGGGTTTAAAAAATATTGTACCATTTTTTGATCCATTTTCAATAGAACTTCTCTTCGGGTCAAAATTTTTCTTGTAAATTTATTTATCCTTTGATTTATATATTACTTTCTATACCCTGCACAACCACAAATGCCACACCCACCTTCAGCTATACCGATCGATTCAGAATCAAAATCTGTATCGATATAACCAAGTCCATCTGACTGTACATGTAAATTTGTGCGGAAGCTACAGGTCGCATTTTTTGAGATATTTCGACGAAATCTGCTACAAGGATACGTATTGGCCCAAAAAAAATCCTTTTGAAAATGAATAAGATCGGATCGTTTTTAGAACCCCTTCCCATATAATTTTTTTTTCGATTTCAAAAACAAAAAATATAAGAATTTTCTGATATATGTATCATTTTGAAACTTTTCTCAAAATACAAGTAGGTACAGAAAAATAAAATTTTTCATTATACCCTGATGTTTCAAAGAAAAAAGTTTAATTGAATAATATATCGTGGTGCAGGGTCTTAGATGGTCCGTCCAGCTTGACCGAATATAATATTTTCACTTGTTAATCACAAATATATATAAACAAAATTTTATTATTTATGCATCCAAGGTACTAAAAAAAATACAACCACAAGGATAATCAATAGTATAACCAACTTATAATGCAACCCCTGCGTCATTGCTTATCAATACAATTCAATATGAATACTTTGCACGTTTTTATAAAAAAATACTGGTGCTAATTACATTTTGTTATAATATCGTTTATTTCAAAAATTCCTCATATACATCAAATTTTCGCAAGGTTCGAAACAGCAATCAATTGCATCTGAAACAAAAATTGCTTAATCAATTAATGTCCCGAGTAAAAATATAAATATTTTAGAAATAAACAATCAGTAGTAATTCTTTCATCACTATTTTATTATGACAGGGATAACTGGATACAACGATATCATCACTTTCCGAATAAACGCCTGAAACTTCAATTAACAAACTTATAATTTACCTTTGTTTCAGTTGACCTCCTTTATGCGGCATGTCGTATTTTTTAGACCTTTAAAATAAAGGTAACCACGTGTTAATTGAGATTCACAATTTCGGTTGATTCAGAAAAAAATGCTTATAATAATCAGTTCAAATCAATTGGTCCACACAAAACTTTCAGATATATGCTTGTCTATTACATTTCTCATCATACAAAATTAATACGTGAAATAATTACTTTGTACTCACATTTTAATGCTTCGTAAAGGCCATTTATGTTTTCGAAATCCAATTCTTATCTATAAAGAATTACATCAATTAATAATTTAAATGTTTAAATTACAACAGTATACAAATTATGTAATAATTTTCAGTAGATGTATCAATCCACACCGTATTCAGACTGGGGCGATACGTTTGCAACATCATAAATAGAATATGAATGTATTATAAAATAAACACGTGCTTACTTTTTCCAAATTGATATTTAATCAAAGCACCGGCTTTAAGACTTCATAAGGTTTCCATTCGAAGCACCTATAATTTATATTAAAAAAAATATATATGTATATATATTACATTTGGCCAAAAGTTATATATACATTAATTATTCTTTAGTCAATCAGTAATAAGCACTCCACATGATTTTTTAAGTCTGGGGCGGTATAATTCTACTCATCATTGGACGTTTTTTTTCTTTTCAGCTATGGTTATTTTATTTGTTATTTTCAAACAAAAAAAAAAAAAAATGTGAAAGAACTTTATTTACCTGAACTTTATATTTTCTTATCGCTTTCACCTTACCATTTTTCCTGACAGCACTCTTCCCAACAGAAGCCAAAGATTAAGTGAGAAGATTGAATAGAACTACGGAAAAGAGTTTTCATTTTTGGAAATGAAGTTGGCTGTTGTGAGTTTTAATTGTTACCATATTACAATTTTTTAGCTCACTTCATATATGTTACCATATTTAATGCAGTAAGGGCCCAAACATATTTACTGCTTTACAGGCTTTCACTATAGTTTTGAGTACTTAGCATCTATATAAAACCTCTGTAACATAATGCTTAAGTGTAGCAAAGAGTTGACCTGTTTTTAATTTAGTGCAGCTCTGCAACGATGCGCTTTGTAAACACTCTTTACATTACATTGCTGTAATATATCAAATGTATAAAACGTATTCCTTGCATTCCATTGCTGCTCTAAAATCATAAAATCTCTTGTTCTTCTTCTTATTCTTCTTCTTAAATGAGGCTCAGCGAACTAACGACAGATAAATTCGCCGCATCAAAGTGGTAAAGGCTCAGGGAGAACACGGGGTCCTTTTTCAGAGCCTTAGCAGAGTGCGGGATTAGTTTTGGTGCTTAGGATAATCGCCTCTTTTCTTTAGTGTCTGAATTCCTTTAACTTGTTGTATTCCAAGACGTGTGTTCCAGCTTGCTTAAATGCATATAAATGGGCAGTTGCGCCGGTGAAAATATGAAGAACGGTGCGTATATGCGACAATGTAGCGATTTGTACATTGTATAGATCTTTTTTTTTACATCTTTTAAATACAATTTGGTACATAAATCGAACATGAGAACAAACATACAAGATGAGTATACATTTTGAATATGTACAGTGAACGCATAGAATGCAACAACGTAGCGTTGTGTATATAATACAGATATTTTTTCTCTTTTTTTTTACATCTTTTAGATACAATTTGATACATAATTCAAACATGAAAACGAACATATCGAATATACGAATATTATATATATTCGAGGTTTGACTGTATTAAACGTTAGTATTACACGCCTTGAAAAACGAGGAAATTGCAGTATAGGCTGCCAGGTTGCCAGAACGGAGAATATGGGAAAGATTAAAGGTGATGTTACTTTGAGACAGTTTGCGAAGCATGGCGAGGCGTTCAACGGCGCTAACGTTAGGGCAGACGAAGAGGAGGTGATCTGGGGATTGTACGGCGCCACATGTGCAGAAAGGGTCGCTTGCCAAATTGATCTTGTGTAAGTGGTCGTTGCATCTGGTGTGATTGAACATTAGTCTGTTAATAAGGCAAATTACGTCACGGTCCAGGTTGCAATGCTAGAACCATGCCTTAACATTTGTTTGTGATGATAGAGAAAAGTAATGACGGCCGTGAGGTGACTCATTCCAGCGCAGTTGCCAAGAACAAATCGCCTTGAACCTGTCCAAAACCCGGACGTCTGTGGCAATTAGAGGTCGGCAGTCTGTGTGGGTCGGTCTGAAGGACGCAGCCTCGTCAGTGTTAGTGATAGTGTTTCCGTGAATGCCCATGTGGCTAGGTACCCAAAGGAAGTGAAAGATGAGCCCCTTGGATCTTAGGTTGTGCAGCTGAGATCTGATCTCTAGCACGTACGGATGCGTTCTGCTGGTAGGAAACGATTGAAGAGCTATTAGGACAAATTTGCTGTCGGAGACTATAAGATATTTTCTGCTGGTGTGTAGGGAGGCTAGACGTATGGCTTCGAGGATAGCTAAGCCCTCGGCCGTAAAGATGGAGTTGTCGGGGTGGTTTAAGAAGTATTCTTCGATACCAATGTCTGGGAACCATAACGCACTGCTTACAATATCGGATTTAGATCCGTCGGTGAATATTAGCAAAAAGTTTTTCCATTTGGTGTAAGCTAGATTTAGATATTGATGTTTGACCACGGACGGAGCCACTTTGGATTTGTCGACTGGCAGAAACTTAATTACGGGTTGGACGATGTGGACACCAAACGAAATTTGAAAAAGGGATGTTTGTGAAATTTCAGCAAGTCTAGTTTGGATTTTTCAGTATAGATGTTGAGGAATGTGTGGGAGGAATTGAGTGCCACGAGATCGCGGATATACGGTAGAGCAGGGTGGTTTTCCATCGGCAAGATCTTATTGATGACGGAATTAGTGTTCAGTCGGAATCTCTCGGCTAGAGGCATAACGTTAGCCATTTGCTCTAAACTGAGTGTGTGGGTGGAGATCATAGCGCCCAAATCGGTACGGAGACACCTCCATTGAATCCTACAGAGCTTCAGAAAGGAGCTCTGAGGAGCATCCAATAGGAGTGCGCAGGCGTATTCAATTTTCGGTCTCACCAGGCCCGTGTACAAATTGATTATACAGCGAGGGTCAGATCCCCAGGATATGCCGCAAATTGATTTTAGGACGTTGAAAGAGTCTGTATAGGGTAAGTCGGAATCATTGAATCATTTGGTTTTCCGGACGGAGAGGGATAAGTGAATCGAGACAAGGTTAGATGAGATCGTGTCCAATGCAATTTGCAGGATTTGTCTACAAATGTCGGGATCTAAGTGAGAAGTGAAAATAACGAGGTCGTCGGCATATCCCAGAATTGAGACGCTCCCAGGAAGAGAGTTAAAGATTTGGTTGATGTATATATTGAAACACAGTGGGCTTAAAACGGAACTTTGTGCGACACCCGTATAAGACCTTCTGTGGGCTGTACTGTCATTATTGTTGATAGCAATGTTTTTGTATCGAAAAAGATTCCGAGAGACAGTAACACCGACCTTAAAATGCATATATTCACCGAGTCAAAGACCGCTGAAATGTCCAAAAAACAGGCCATGAGAACATGGCCCTTGGCAAAGGCAAGGTTGGCTGCGGACCATAGGGTGATAATGTTATCATGAGCTGGCCTGGTACGTCTAAAGCCGGATTGAAGGTCACATAAGGCGCCATGAGATTCCAAAAACCACTCTAAACGAGAGCATAAGATTCTTTCAAATAGTTTGCGTAGGGTAGAGACCAGAGCGATGCTTCTGTAAAAGTAAAGATTTGAAGGTGAACAGTTCTTTTTTTGAGAGCAATGACTTGAATACTGTACCAACTTGATGGGATGCGACAAGACCTGAGAGTGTTGTTGTATTCATCAAGGAGAGTGAGTTTGTTGTCAACGTCAAGCCTTTTTAGATGGCCATTGCGGATACCGTCTAAGCCTGGAGATGTGTGAAGCTCGTGTAAAGAAATTTCTTTTAGAAGAGGGCTGTCACAAGCACTGTTTGATGCGAGAAAAGGCATCGTGGGGCCATGCGGGCCGGCGAGATTGTCACAAAGTTCGTCAAAAAGTTGTTCAGGAATGGGACTATAGGAAGATCTTATTCCTCTGAACATTCTGTTAATATTAGTGCAGAATTTTTTCCAGCCTTTGCGTTTTTCATGCCTAAGTGTGAGAATATATTCCCTCTTAATAGCGGCTAATGCAGAGAAATTATTTCTAGCGGGCGACCTTTTGCTTTTGGCAATTGCAAGCCTAAGTTTGGCACTGACAAGGCTGCATGCACTATTCCACCAGGGGTTTGGAGGATGGGATTTTTTGAACTTGCGTTGACTAAACTTGTCAGTGAAAGCGTTCGAAAATTCATCAAAAAAACATTCCGAGTTGTTGCGTTTTATTGTATCTGAGACTGTGCGGACGGTGTTATTGAGTCAATTATGCAATGGGAGCTACCAAGAGTTTCATTAATGGTACGCCAGGTGGCTAGAGAACCGATATTTGGTGTGCAAAGTGTTAGGTCAATGCACGAAGAGGTGAGACCAAAGTGTATAGGCTTGTCAGTGTTCAGGAGAATCAGATCTTTATCTTCAATGATGTTTAAAATATTTCTCCCTCTAGCATTGGAGAATCGACTCCTCCAGCATTCATTGTGCGCATTGAAGTCCCCACAGACGATCGCGGATGTACCAGGGCTAAAGGAAAGCGCTGAGGTCGTTAAAAACTCGGACGGAAACATTACAGTTGGGCGGAACGTAGATACTCAGTATCAGAAGTTCCCCCGATGAGGTGCTAATGGTGCACGAACAGTCTTCAATTGGGCTATTGTTAATGGCGAAAGGTGTGCATTTGTATGTTAACCTGTTGGAGATGAGAATCGCAACACCCCCGCCGTGTGATGTGTTTGAGACACGGTCGGATCTAACAACACGGTAATTCTTGACAGTAAAAGAGTCATTAGGTTTAAGAAAGGTTTCGGAAAGGCATGCCACTGAGATATCATTGACGTAAAGAAATTGTTCGAGTTGTTTTATTTTGTGCAATTTAGTTGTATTATTTTCATTGTGGGTGGTACATATATTATTTGACGACGCGCCCGGGGGTCGTATTATATAATTTTGCTCGAGTGACTGGATAAGTAGAGTAGCAAAAGGTTTGATGGACTGCAGACTTTGAAAGTCCAAATTATTTTCTAAATTATTTATGACCGTTTCAATGCTAGAGAGAGAAATAATCTTCTCTGCAGAACCTGTGTGAGACCTCAGCAGGGGGAATTTTTGGCTTGGGGGTTAATGGCTTGGGAATAGAGACTGCAACATCATCGTCGGAACGAAGGCGTTTGGGGATGGGTTCGGTGGCGGGGGTAGAAAGAAGACTGGGGAAGTCTTGGGTGGTGAGTCTAAAGCTTGCGTTTGGGTGCGCGTAAGAGTCTTGATTGAAATTGAAAGGTGAGGGTTTAATGCGTTCGGGGGAGTCTTTTTTTAATTTAAAGATTTTTTTGTAAGTCGGACAGAGCTTGGAGTTGGCTGCGTGATCCTCTTTGCACTCAATTGAGAGGTCGTGGGAGGTGCCGCACAGCGGACAAATGGCTTTTTGTCTTGAACAGACGTGGCTGGAGTGGTCGTAGCGCCAACATTTGCGGCACTGTACAACCGGCTCGATGTAGGGCTTGACAGGATAGTTGACGCCGTCCAGACATATGTGTGACGGCAAAATGTTCCCTAAAAAGCAGATGCGGACCGTGTCAAGATCAATACGATTGCTGTTATTACTGTCATGTTTAGTGAAGCGCATGGCTTCAGCGACCCTACACGAAGGGGGCAAAGGCCCGTATTGGACCATGTTCTTAGGGGAGGCACCATTGAATATTTCTTCGTCAGAAGGGATAGGTGCCACTCCCCGGACTTCGCACAGCTCGGACGGAATATAGACAACGTAGGGTTCATTAAGAGAACCATCTGCAGCTATGGTATTGTCCGTGCATAGAGCAGATGTGGTTATTTTTAGTTTTTTTTTGAAGTATAAAAAATGTCAACGTCAGAAAATTTACTATAGAGATTCTTACCCAGTTCGATGACTGGGAGGTGTACGTTTTTTCTTGATTGAATAAATACTACGTACTCACGTGCGTTACATGCATAAAATCTGGCACGTGGTATCTTTATCACATCAGCGTCATTCACCTGAATAATACGGCCTCTCGGCCAAACCATGCTTCGCAAATTGTTGAAACACGTGAGGAACACAGCAAATATACATATAATGTTGCTTTGGTACCTCAACTTTGAAGTTTTATGTTAGGTAAAAAGACTTTGCGTTTGTAAGCAATGACTTCCTATAGAGGAAAGAAAAGAGGCGATTAGATTTATAAAAATTTTTGCTAAAATCTAAGTGTGTATTATGTATATATAGATAAGGTTTAAAACGCGTTTAGAATAGATTATGTATACTTTATATATATGTGTAAAATATAAATCACTTCTAGAATAAAATAAGTGAAAGCACGTGTATACGCGCTGACAGTCAAAACTCGAATCTCAAAATGTCTTGTTATGTTCCATTACTGTGCTTGTCAATGAATATGGCAATAGAACAAAGTTACCAGTCGTTCAACTTTTTGCATTGCTGCATTAATTAATTCAACTGTTCTATTCTATTTACACACAATGCAACGTTGAACTACAAAATATATGTCGGAACCCTTATTCATCAATGCATTTGAATCACAAACAACAAAACTATATTGTTTGTTTTTGCATTAATTACCAAATATTCTGAGAAAATTAGTCAGCTGAAATTGTCTGAATACTTAATACGGGAGAGGAAATACTAAAAATTGTTTAAACATTTCATGCAATTGTGAAATCAAAGGTAAGGGAGGATAACTTTAATAGAAAAAAAAACGAATTGCGAGAAAACGAATTGAAAGAAATTGAAAGACTCCTTATGTAAAAGTAGTGATGTAACTGTAGAATACTAATATAATTACTTTCTAATTTGATAAAATTTTTAGAAAATGCTTCAATATTTTATTATTTTAATACTGGCTTTAAATGTGGAAGTGAGTCTCGGAGCTGAGAATAAGTTAATACGTGTGCCGGTTGCCCGATTTCAATCGGCACGAAAATTTTTCCATGAAGTGCAAACGGAAGTAAAACATTTGCGTCTTAAATATAGCACTAGTGGTCCCACCCCTGAGCCGTTGTCAAATTATTTAGATGCTCAATATTATGGACCTATTTCGATTGGTACACCACCTCAAGATTTCAAAGTAGTTTTTGATACGGGTTCTTCAAATCTGTGGGTTCCGTCTAAAAAATGCCATTTTACCAATATCGCTTGTTTAATGCACAATAAGTATGATGCCACTAAATCACGTAGTTATAAAGAAAATGGTACCGAGTTTGCCATACAGTATGGCAGTGGTAGTTTGTCTGGCTTTTTATCTAGCGACACTGTGAATATTGGAGGCCTGGATATTAAACAGCAGACTTTTGCTGAAGCTTTAAGTGAACCTGGTTTGGTATTTGTGGCTGCTAAATTTGATGGTATACTTGGCTTGGCGTACAGCTCTATTGCCGTGGATGGAGTTAAACCACCTTTCTATCTAATGTACGAGCAAGGTTTGATATCTCAGCCGGTATTCTCATTTTATCTTAGTCGTGATCCTAAAGCACCGGAAGGTGGTGAGATTATATTTGGCGGCTCCGATCCTAAGCATTATAAAGGAGAGTTTACTTACTTGCCCATTACACGGAAAGCATATTGGCAGGTGAAAATGGACTCGGCGTCTATGGGGGATTTGAAATTGTGTGAAGGTGGTTGCCAAGTTATAGCCGACACGGGAACCTCACTTATAGCCCTGCCAACTAAGGAGGCCACGGCCATCAACAAGGCCTTGGGCGGTACTCAAATTATGGGTGGTCAGTATATGGTTAGCTGCGATTCTATTCCTAAACTGCCAGTCATTAAATTTGTATTGGGTGGCCAAATATTTGAATTGGATGGCAAAGACTATATCTTGCGTGTAGCACAGATGGGCAAAACTATTTGTCTCTCAGGTTTTATGGGCATGGATATACCAAAACCAAATGGTCCTATTTGGATTTTGGGTGACGTATTTATTGGCAAGTACTATACCGAATTTGATATGGGCAATGACCGTGTTGGGTTTGCCGAAGCTGTGTAAAAATGGGTGATGTTGTGGAGGAAGCGAAGACTAAGTAAATCTCTTCATATTCCTTGATTTTAATTCTTACTTAATTTCGCATTTTATTCCTAAATAATTTTTTTTTGTTTGTCTTTTAATGTAATTCAAAGAAAATTAAATCTCTGTTTGCTAAGTAAGAAGTTAACTTGAAATAAAGTATATTTACAACATTCAATCAATGCTACAGTAGATGCACACTATTCATCACAAAGAAGAAAACTCATACCGTGATCCGTGCACCCTATGCATCATGAATATATGCACATTATTGTTCATACATTTTACAAGCTATGTTGTCGCTTAGTGTTAGGAATTGTAGCATAGGTCACGTTTAGAGTAAAGATAACAATATTGAACTTAGGAATATTGTGCAGACATTAATCCAATGTTGTAGTGAAAAACACCACTGTTTCGCAATAAGAAGAGATCGCTATATGGCGGAAATCCACAATTCTCAATATTTTTCGATGAAACTTGTTTAAATAATTCTACATATTTGAATTCTACATATTATTGTATTAATGTGGGATACATTTGAGCCCGATGAGACCACTGTGACGATTTTAACCCAGAGTTGTAGTGAAAAATAGTACGTTTTCGCACCAAAAATAGGTGCTAAAATCCACAATTCTCAAAATAGATCAGTAAGCCAATCTTGATTCAACAATTTTTTAAACTCTTATAACTTAGAAATGGCTGGACGGATTTTGTTCAAATTTTTTGTGGAAGCTTCTAAATTAATTCAGCTTTCCAACCAAGTATATTATTAGGGCAAGGTACCTCCCATTTAGTTAATAATGGTGAAATACTTGAAAACTATTTTTTAAGCAAATGGACAGTGCCACGCCCATTAATTAGGCATACACGAAAAGCTACAGAAATTTCCCAATGTTTGCAAAAAAATCATCAAAAGTTGTCGTTGGAAAGTTATAAACAAAACAATGTTACCTTAGTTTTGGTGTGGTTTTTGTTATTGTTTGGAGAATTTGGCGAAATCAGTCGAAATATTTTTATCCCATTTCGTCACAATGGCAGAACCATTGTTAGCATTAACTTAATACTTTTTAATGAAATTTGGCACATTAATTCTACTTATTACAAAAATTCAATTGTGACAAATTTAAGTGTAATCAGACCATGGGGATAGCTTCT
Source organism: Ornithomya chloropus (assembly GCA_963971445.1). NCBI lineage: Eukaryota > Metazoa > Arthropoda > Insecta > Diptera > Hippoboscidae > Ornithomya > Ornithomya chloropus. Next base: position 23,711,064 of record OZ020530.1, on the reverse strand, counting down.
ATGATGATTTTACGAGAAATATTTTTCAAACCCCTTTCTCTTTAATAAATATAGGAGGCATTGAGTAACATCCAAAAGAATTTCTAATGCATTCTATTATATATTGTATATTAATTGTTGGTTTGTTTCTACTTAACTATTAAAAGGTTTCCCTTGTGTTATGGAATATAACAAAGACATAAAAATATTGCATACATATAAGATCACTATAGCAATTCAATTAGAACAACTGCACAACATATGTGTATGCATAAATGAATGTTAACTACGTTGATACGAGTTAATTTATCCGAACAGTAGCCCAACAATCCAAATCTGGACCAAATGAGGTTTTCTATAAATTATAGGTGTATCTGCTACTCGACCCTGCACATCCATGACTGCGTTAGTCATTTCAATTAATTTTATATAAAAGCAGTAACTATTCAGTAACTTCATCCGTTCAACATTGCTTTTTAAAGTAATTGATTAGCTCAAGGACACATCCAACATTTGGACGGACATAACTAGATTCATTGGGATTTTGATGTTATGACAAATGTAAATTTTGAATAGGGTCCCTGAGACCCCAGACCTGGCAGTTAAAAACGGAATAATGAATTTAGTGTTTCCCCATCATTTAGGCGAAGGATACATTGTACTTAAAAAGGGAAACCATATAAGAGCATACAAGTTTATTAATACAACAACTCATCACGGTTTGTAAATGAAACTAAAAAGACAACAAAAAATGATCTGGCGCCAAATTTGTGGTTGACTTAACACGTTTTCATTAGAGTGCACACGAGACTTGAATGCTGGGTTAATTTGTTTTGATAATAATTACTGAAGGAAGAAGAGGAGCAGCAGGCAGTTATGTAGGAGGATGTATAATGGGACGTGTTCATGTTTGTACACATACACATCTACGAGCGAGATAATGTTGAAATCAAAATACGAACACAGCCCACCAAACATAATACATACACTTCTATATCATATGCCCCGTCAATATATACATAATATCATAGCAGAGTGCGGTACTTTGTTGTGATGGTGAAGATATGAGAGATGGTAGGGGGTGTAGGATGGAAGAGTGAGCTTTTATCGTATCACACCTAATGATAGCCTTTTTAACGTATGTTGCTGTGGTGTACTCCCCACACCTACCTTATATTTATTATATTGTACAAGTGACACATCATGGCGATAACAGGAGTGACGCCATAAAGTTAGGCGCCAGCCTCGCTGTGTGCTTGTCAATGGGATGCTTATGTTGACAACAATAACAATAATAATAACTTTAACATTCACTCGTGCCTAAAGGGACATTTTCATTGAAATTTAAAAGTGCAATATCTTTAATTCCGCTTGAGGTATGAGGATTTTAAAAACCGAAATCGAAATCGAAATCGACAGTAATCATATATTTTATTTAAGCTTACTTTTGCTGGTCCGACTGGCTTACGCCTTTTTGTCCCCACCTACTTTATAAGATAAGTAGATCCTTACACTAGATAAGTACTTCTGCATAAGAATCAATTTTAGGACGCCACCACTTTAGAACTCGTTCATATTATTGTAAGATGTTGTACAGTTCCATTCCAAGCTACAATCTTAAACGTACCACAGGATATCAAAATATTGTTTAGCACGAGAAGTACTGTCATTTTATTTTTGCTAATCCCTTCGCACTGTGGGGACAGAATGCGAAAACATTAAAAGGATAAGCGGATTATATACGAATGTAGAAATAATAGAAATAGAAAAAACACCATAAACGTGAAAGATATTTACAAAGTGCTGGCAAATTCCATTATAATCGCTTTTAAGAACATAAAAATTTTCCTAAAATTTTTCTTGTTAATGTACTGGGAAAATGTTAACTATACGAGATGAGCCCATACACATGTATTTTCAATAAATAATGAAATTTTCGTAGTTCCTTTTCGCTTGAGCATGCGATATTTTGCTCTCATTGTTACGTAAAATTCAAACCATATCATGTGTAAAAATGCCCATTCTGACATTCTGTCTGTCTATATATCCTACGAAGATACCCTGTCGCTTTCAGAAAGGCTGACGAAATTTTAAATTGAAAATGCGAAAATTTGAAAGAAGAATGAAGAGAAAAGTAAATAGGAGGTTTATCACAACAAATAAAAATCTGTAAATGGGGTAAATGGGTAAGATTGCCTAGAAATCTAAATAATTGTGGAGGTGAGAGCATTAATCAAATAATATTTTTACCATCCTTTTGATCTCATAGAACTAAAAGTGGGTCAATAGGATTTTGTCCTCAATAAACCGCCCTTATATCTTAAGTTCCAGTTTAATCTCCAATTAATTCACGTACAGAGGAGATTTTTTTTTAATCCAAAATCGTGACGTCATTTTTCCACCCTCCACCTCAGTGATGAGGGTATACTAAGTTTGTTCTTCCGTTTGCAACACCCAGAAGGTGGCGTCACAGACCCTACAAAGTATATATATTCTTGATCAGCGTCAAAAACTGAGTCGATTTAGACATGTTTTTTTTTTTTTTTTTTTTTTTTTTTAACGAAGGGGAAAGCTTTGAAAGCCCAGTCAGTGTGGGACTCTCACCCACTAAAACCCCTTCAACGTCCGACGGCGGATCTCCTGGGACTACCGTTAAGTATTACGCCAGGAGAACCGTCTGAGCCTTAGCTCAAATCGTGCGTATCATGTCAGTCGTTCTCCGCCGGTATCTTTACTAGATATTCTATAATAATATAATATAATAATATAATGTAGTAATATAATATAATACTATAATATTCAATAATAGTAGAACATACATACCAATGAATGTTAGTCAGAGAGATCTGAATCGATTTAATCATGTCTACCTATGTGTATGTGTAAGTTTGTCTAAGCTGCAGGTCGAAATTTTTGGAGGCATTTTGCTGAAACCTGGTACAAGGATTAAGAGGAACCTACTGAAATGTATCGCGTTTGAACTTGGGCGAAACTTTATACTTCAAGACTTTAGGTAATCAAACGATGCAGTCGTAAAATATTACCTCGCAGGAGGAGATTCGCCGTTACGCGCGTTTGAGTCCCTGGATTGTTGTTCCAGTCCCCGTAGCACTGTTAGTACAAATACTGCTATGTCGCTGGTCATTTGCCAGTTTTACGCGTTCTCTGTCATAAATTTAATTGTATTCTCCACTGTAGGCATTGGGGAAGTCTTGTCTCTGAAGCGCCTGCAATAATAAAAGACATGTTCTGCAGTCTCCTCATCGTCGCAAGATGGGCACAGAGGAGACGCACATCTTCCAATCTTCCATCTTCCAATCTTATGTAACGATTTAGACATGTATGTCCGTGTGTCCGTGTGTACGTCTGTTGTTGGCATTCTCACGGACGTAATTTTTGAGATATTGAGCTGAAATTGTGTACAGACACTTTTAGTTTTTGCACGCAGATCGCTATATAAAATGAGCAAAATAGGTAGAGCCACGCCCACAATCGACAAAAAACTATTTTTCTGCCACAAAATTTGACCCAAGAACTTGAAATTTGGTACGCATATACATAGTTATCCCATCTACCGATGTGCCAAAAATGGGCGTGGTCGGATAATAGACACGCCCACAATTTACAAAAAACCATATTCAACGTAAAAGTAGACTTGCATGCTGATACGTAAGACATACACTATTAGAGGGCGCAATATATATATATTTTCCACGCCCTTCGTTGTAGAGGAGGTGGGTATTTAAGATTTGGTCTAAGCCAAATTTAGTTTTCTTACTTGTTTCATATTTATAATTCCCTTAATTCATTCTTTCCGGCCTCTGCTTGGTTAGTGGTTTTTATTATATAATTGATTTAATATTTTATTCGTATTGTTTAGAAAACAATACATACATAATGAGTGCGCCACTCCCTAGTTCACGTTTCTTTTGGCGTTTATGTAAATTTTCCTTTTTTTTCCGTAAAATTTTTGACTTATGTGGTACAGTATAGTATACTCAGAGGACATGGTATGGTCATAAGTAATAAGAAAACATATTTCACATATTATGTGTGTTTCTGACATTAAATAAGATCTGTGTGTATGGTTGTATCCGCCGCATACCTAAGAAGATACAAATAGTTGAAGTCAAAAATATGGCACAAATTCGCAATTCTCGCCACTTAGTGTAGGAAAAATGGATCCGTGTATGAGAATAAAGGAAACCGTCAAATATATGAACACTACACTTATACGCAGTGGTGCTTACCATGTATATGCGTGGTGAAGAGTTCCTGCCTATTATGTTGTGCTGTGTTGCGTTACATGCACATAAATATTCAAATCTATATATCACTAAACATATATACATGTACGTACTGTGCAATGCAGGAGCGATTAAAGAGAACGAGAGATCCTTCGTTAAACCTTATACACCATAGCGACGGGGTTGCTAGTGATGATAATAATAATACGAGAAGCGAGGCAAAGCTGAATATTTCTGTGTATTCGTAATGGTTCTAATATAATGTAATGAGTAGATGGCACTGAAATTGGAACTGTGAACTTATTCATGTGTGACTGTGTGGGTGGGTGGTTGCGGTGATGGTTCATTTTGTTTATTTGTTCTCGCTTTTTCATGCGAACAGCGTGCAAATGTCAACTTTGGTATAGTAATAAAGTGTATAAAAAGGCGCGTGTGTATGTGAATATGTGTATGGGGGGTCTATAATAACATAATAATGTTTATCGTCTTTGAACTCGAGTGTTTCCAGCTAATTTATATTCATAAACCAAATTGGTGTACAATTACTGGAACAATAATAGTAGATGGAGCAGCAGCAACAACCACAACAATAATAATAATAACAATGAATAATAATTATAAATAGAAGGACTGCTACGACTACAATAATATTCAAGTGACACAGTAGAAATAATCCTTATTTTTTATACAACTTGCGTCCATATGTTAACATTGACATTTTCTTGTTGGATTTTTTGCAATGTCAATGAAGAAGGTGATTACTATTCAAAAGTCGATTTTTTCTAAACTGTGGATGTGGATGGTTCTAATTATCACGTTTACTGATTCTTTGTAGTTGCAAAATATAATAAATATTGGGTGGAGAATGGGTGGAGAATACGATGTGCAGCATATGTCTATGTACCATTACAGTCATGGTATATTACTGTTGCTGTTGAGTTGGTATTATAGAATTCACATTATACTATAATAATGTGCCCTTGTTAGCAACATCGAAGTCATAACAGTCAATTTTGTTAGCTTGTGTGTATCGGGTAGCTGAACCATATACTGAACTGCAGATGTATCAAATCTACTTACATAGTATTCTCTACATAAGCAACATCCCTACACATGTGCTTCATGTGACACTTAAAGTTTTGAATACCAAATGAATGAATTCATAGAATGAGTGTCACTGGAACACTTTTCTTGCAATCTCATGAATATATGCAAACATAAGCATTTGGTACAGCATCCATATAATGATATTCACACGAGCCTTTATATATATATATATATAATGTATAAGTATTTTACTACAACGTGACTGCTAAGGTCTACTAGCAACTATTGATGTGTTGAAAAGTCGAAAAGAGAAGGAAAGCAAATCCTTGGAGTAAAATAAGACGGAAAATAAAACATAGAGAAAAAGTTCTCATTTTGACTTGGCAAACTTAAATTGCCAGAGAAATGACGTACGAATGTTGCAATAACCGTCTGCAATGACAAAAAACGAGAAACATCTTTGATGCTGCTTTGGTATGTACGTACGTCCGTACAATTCACTCAGCTTTTGTTATGGTGTGTAAAAATGTACGAGCCGCGTATACACACACTTGCTTCGTTGGTTACGTGAGAGTTGGTTGGTTTCCTAAGTACCACTTTACTTTGTTACATCATCAAAGTTAAAGGTATCGTTGCGTTTCCATACCATTGATATCTTAAGTGTCTCTGGATTTTTTTTATTTCATATATTTATAAAATATTTTTTATTCTATTTTGCGTGCGCGTGCGTTTGGAACTTCAAGGATATAAAAGGTAATAAAGTCAACCACATTATTTTCACAAACATGCACACACACGCAGTTATAATGTGTGAAGTTGTTTTGATGAAAATCAAGAGTCAAAAAGAAGTAAAAGGCCACATTTGGCTCAGGCCCAACCGGGGATACCCTGCACATCTACAAATGTGTCTAAATGTATGTACAAAACATTTGCAATCATGAACGTTAAACATTTCTAGATCAACACTTAAAATGTTGCTGATTAGGTATATATGCGTACTCATTGGAACATTGCTGAAGCCTTCTTTTAGGTGTTGCAAATGGAAAGATGAATCTAGTATGCGTGTAATTATTATGTTAACGGTATAAAAACATAGATGTAGAGAGAGATTCAGAGAGTTGACACTGAATGAATTGACCATAAAATCACGGAAAATATACTTGCATACACACCCACATACGAACTCCAACTCTCTACATACACTCACATTATACGTAATGGGGCTGTAATTTTTGTAGTGGAAAAGCTGAGTGAAACAGGAAACCTTAAAACACTTATATTTTTATTATAAAAAGATGTTTGCGAAATATTTTTTTAACGTAGTAATGTCTCTCCCAGGCGTTTAAGTAATCGTTAAAATTATATCCATAGAAGCTTAAAACCATTAAGTTTGATTATAGTTTTTTTTTTACTCCACTAAGGACTATAAATTTCAATTTTTAACTTTCTATTTCTTATGACTAATACGGAGAAATCCTTCAAAAATAAGTCCTTTACTCTTGTGCCAAATTTGGAAACGAAATCGCAATGTGAGACCATGAGGGTGAGGTCTACACATAGACGAATAGGTGGACCGACAGATAGATGCTTATTCAAAATATATACATTGGTGGTACATAAGACAAAGTGAGTTTGGATGGTGAGTATGAATATTATGTATTCAACGAGAATTGGGAATGCGAACAATCCGTCTATCACTTAAGTCAGTTTAGGTGATTATGTGCGCAAATTCAACATCGGGAAATTCAAAGCAGCTGAAAAATAACACGCCCCCAATTAATTGAAATCTTTCACAATGCAAAATTACAGACATTCAATGAAATAAGCAGATGGAATAACAGCCATGCTGCCAATGAAAATAATGTTAAATAAAAAATAAATAAAACAATTTGACTTCAGCTAAATAGGCTTTAATTTGTTTATTGAATTTCTCTATATGTATGTATAAACGGAATTGTTAGGCGTCATGTAGACGCGTAACAATTACGTTGTGAAGCAACACGTTGTTACTGTTTAATGTTGCCTTCAGGCCATCACTTTCTGCCCCTTTCCATAATACTTCATTCCTCTACTATACATACATACGCACATACCTATATTTCTCAATCTTGTACTTCTTCAAATCAAATAGTGTGGAGAAATTGAAAATTTCACTACATTTATTGTTGTACATTTTGTTCGAATATCAATTATTTGTATGTATATGTTGTTGCGTTCTAAGGCAAGACATCCTTTATCATACCTTCCGCCTCAGTGATGAAGGTATACTAAGTTTGTTCTTCCGTTTGCAACACCCAGAAGGAGGCGTCACAGACCCTACAAAGTATATATATCCTTGATCAGCGTCAAAAACTGAGTTGATGTATGTCCGTGTGTCCGTATGTCCGTCTGTTGTTGGCACTCTCACGGGCGTAAATTTTGAGATATTGAGCTGAAATTTTGTACAGGCACTTTTAGTTTTTGCACGCAGATCGTTAATTAAAATGGGCAAAATCAGTCAAGAGCCACGCCCACAATAAACAAAAATCTATTTATCTACCACAAAAATTGAGCTATAAACTTGAAATTTGGTACGTACATCTTTAAATATTAGTTTCATCGATGTGCCAAAAATGGGCGTATTCGGATCACAGACACGCCCACGATTTACAAAAAACCATATTCAACGTAAAAGTAGACTTGCATGCTGATACGTAAGACATACACTATTAGAGGGCGCAATATATATATATTTTCCACGCCCTTCGTTGTAGAGGAGGTGGGTACTTAAGATTTGGTCTAAGCCAAATTTAGTTTTCTTACTTGTTTTTTTTTCTTTTTTCTTTTTTACTCTATGTACCATTTTTTTATATAATAGTTTCTTCCTCTCCTTTCTTCTCTTATTAGACCTTTTTTCATATATTCTATATACCATGTAATCTTATAACAGACGCATGCGCCATATTGGTTGTAAGGGGTAAGAACTGATGTTTGATTACAGCACAAAAATAATCAAAGGAAAAAATTCTTTTCATACCGTACTGATAAGTTGAATGCCTTTACGGATACCAAAGTTCAGCTTACAATATAAGTACTGATCAGAGAAATTAACATATTTTATAACCTCCGCATTATGTATTGGGCTGTACACTAAGTTTTTCATTTCCTTTGACATATGATTATAATATATTTATGGACTTGGTCAACGATGTACAAATGGGCTGGTTTGAACTGCAGAGACAGGAGGTTCGAAAAACATTCTATTGTTGATATGGAAATACGTACTGTATCGTTTTTATATATGCCACGCCCATAATATACATATACATGTGTAAATGTAACGAAGAACTTGACTTTAAATATGGCTTCTTTACTTGTTTGTACTAAATTTTATTAATGTACATCATACGCCCCGTAGGCTAATGCAAAAGGGGGAACATTATTATATACAGAAGAGCAGACCATTTTTTTTTTTAATACTGTACACAAGATTCGCTTTCACCCAATCACAACTTCAATAGAATGCTTTCGTAAAGTGGTTCGATGTAAAGTTGAAGGAAGAAAGCGCGTTGAATAATGAAATTGGTTTAAGTTTGAAGGGAATAGCAGCGCGCGGTTATCATAACGGATTATCGTAAAGAGCTGATGGCGTTTTGATTATCTTCAATATACATTTTAGTGAACAAGCAAGCTTCCAACATAACGCATTGCTTTACGTTACTTGTTTATAAGCTAAAACCACTACCAGTACTGTTCAGTCTAGAACAGCCGCTGAAAGCGGAGATGGCTAGTGTTTTGCATTGTATTGTTGAAACTAAAATGGTGTGTGAAGTATGCGCATGTGTTAGTAGTAAACATATATACATTGCTTTAATAATTGTGGTACACACTCTTATATATATATGTACATATAGTCAAGTACTGTGTACGACTCGTATGAACAAAGTGAATCGAAACTTCGGCTCATACAACAACGTACAACGTAATTACACACACACATACAAACGACACGCATTATACATTGTAAAAGTCTAAAAAGTATGTTAGGCGACCTCGAGACATGGAGTCCGATAAATTATAAATGTCTGCAACAGTTGTAAGTAGTAGCTCAACAAGTGAACAACTGATTGGAAATAACAACGGACCAACAAAAAACGACAACACTTGTTCTCACACAATGACATATATTCCTAAAAGAATATTGAAGCGAAGACAATAAGGATAAACATGATCATATTGAATGATGACAGATTGAGTACTAAACGTGAAAAGTTAATCGCACTCATACGTAGCATATATGTGGGAAAATGTATGCTTTTTGGCATACGACTTCAAAGTAATGACAGTGTTTGAAAAAATAAAATTAAAAACCATATGTTAGGCATTCTCCGCACTAATAACTATTTCGTATAAACTCTTTTAAATATGAAACGGTGGAAAATTTGCATTACAGCACATAGGTAAGTTCATTTTGATAATTTTAAGCAATTTCTCATTAGGTTGGATTGTAACATATGTTAAGGTTGCTGAAACGAAATCTACCTCATCAACTCATTTAAGATACATGACATGTAGCCTATTTACTTTCCATTTAACAATGTGGGAAAAATAAGAAAAAATCCATATTGTTTGATGTGATTTAGTGATACGTGAGTGTGAGGTCACTTCAAGGCTTCACTCGTTACCACAAAGTAAACATCACACGCCACATATAATAGAAGTGTAGTCCTTTCCACTACCCAGTACAACAACGAGGCCATACATAACAACAAGTGGTGGCAAATTACCAATTCTCACCGTTCTACCATATGCTAGCAATTGTGAGCATTATTCAGTGAGACAATGCAACATTGAAATTTATTGGGCCGCTCTTCCGTCACCATGAATATGTAGTAGGAATCTCGTAATCAAGTTGTACTGAGTATGGTTGATTGAATAAAAAAATGCAACAAGTGAAAAGTTGTGTGGCTTAGACCAAATCAGTGATATACAATTGTCGGTTGCGGCACAAAATCTTATGTGAGGATCATAAAGTGGAGAAGAACTGTGTGGTTATTTAAGATTTGTGCTTTTGTTGTACGCCTGCATCCAGCGGACTTGTTGATGGCTGCTGTAGAACTTTGTTATCATATAAAGCACCTTGAGGTCACAGTGTGAACCTTTTGTTAAAAAGTTTGTAACAACCACAAAGAAATTTTCAAGACCGCGTTTTCAAGTCCACGGTTTCTTCTAACAAAAAAATTACTACACAATAGAAAACACTTGGGCCACACGCACCACATAATATAGTATAAATCTTTCTGATAAGACATTGCATTGTCCTTAAAGCTGTAGAGATATGAAATGACGCACACAATTTTTGCCAAGCCAGTCATACTGTAATGTATATTAAAGATCTGGCCTAGGCCTCACTACTAAATCTAAATACATTTGAACACACTCCCCACATTATTTTATTTTATTAGTCGCATTGGAAATTATTTTGGTGAGGAGTTTGGCTAAAGAAAATGTCAGTCAGTTAGATGTTATATGGGTTTGGCTTTAACGTGTAAAAAAATTGTGCCATCAACATTATTAAAGCGTGTAAAAACCTTTAAGTAAACAAAGCAATGTATCACACAACCAAGAATTTTTATTTATTTTTTCCTTTGACGGAAAATATAGGCGGATAAGTGATCAATTATTACAAGAGCATATTATCTGTACTAAATATTATTCATGATTTTTATACCTGATCGGCATCCGTTTCATTTTAAAATATTGTTCCGAAACATTTTCAAACGCATACAAGTGGAGGCTGCCCAAGGTACGAAATGACTACAAGTGTTTAATTTAAATGCATTATTCGGTTCCCGAGAATGATGCAATCGCAAATTATCAGATCTAGATCCACCCTATTTAAAAGCTGTCGTTGATTGGTGTTTTCCGATATATATCGTTTGATGGTGTGATAAGAATTTAATAAAGACTAAAAAACAAGTCACACAAATACATGTACGCTCATATTACCACAATAACAATCTGTTTACGTAATATGCTAAGGTTTTATGGCTTTCTCTACGTTATCTCTGTACCTTCCGTTTTACATAATACACCTAAATTAAAGCTAAATTATTATATAAACACCTACCGACAACTAACTAGCACATATAAAATAATGTTGCATATTTTATAATGTAAATAGTGGGCAAAAGAGATATATAGACGCGGTGTGCAAGAGAGAGAGAGACAGAATTGTCATAAAGGTTGTGTAACAAGTTTTCTAGCTTAAGTTCTCCTTCTCTCTCCTCTTTGGCATTTATTGTACATGTATCGTCGTATAACATATATATATATATATATAACAAACAAGAGGATACAAAACATGTAGTGGAAGTAAAATGATTATATAGGAGTACGTAGGACATGCATATATTAATTAATATTGTTGACATGTGCTAGTGAAGTTGAAAAAAAACACAAATGTTTCATGTCTGTGCTTCACTTGTTATACATTATAGGTATTTGTTGTTGTTGTTATAAGCTGGAACGTGAAACTTAACCATTAATAACACATTTCATGCTACATATTGTTGTGTGTATAATATATAGGATGTACGGGTACATGTTGTATTGTGGCACAATATAAAGCACATAAAAATTCTCCCTTACTTTATATTTACAATGTTGATAATTGAAACATTTTCTAGTTGTACCGCATTGTAGATAAAAGTTTGGGGTGTACGTGGGTACAATAAAAGTTAGCAAATTGATTAGACCTACATGATTTACGGTATATGTATGTATGTATGCAAGTACATATACAATAACAATTTTACAATTTAATGCAATAAAGAAATGAGATCTCATACGTACACGTATTATAGTCTGTTCATAAACTGAAAGATAAATGTGGCAATAGAGCAAATCTCGAATCACCAAGTTGACAACTCCTCCAAAGAGGGCTTTGCAACTTTCATATTCGGACTTTGGGTTTGGTGTACTGTGTGCCTGTAGAAAGAGTGTACAAAAGTTTGGGTATTAAAATCTTAATTTATGACGGACTGCTGAACTACATCGGTTCGATTAACTCGCTTTAATTAATTTATGAGATAAACTACTTATATATGCAATTTGCCTCTTATGTGAGCTTCCTATACAATGATTAGAAAATAGGGATTAAAGGAGTGAAAAATGATTGAAACATATACTTGGACCAAATAGCCTGAATTTATATGATTAATATGTGTGCATACGTAATCATGTTCAGGTTACGAAATCCTCTTTCACACAAAAAAAACATGCCAAATGAGAACAATAATATTCATTAGTAAAATGTTGCGTTTAGAGATCATTTTCGTGTGTTATGCACAACGCTCACAATTCGCAATTGTCAGATGTTATGCAATAGCTTTGTGTAATATTTGACATGTACGAGCATACATAATGTGTGTTGCGTGTATTAGTAATTAATAATACCTAATTGTGTTATTCTATACCTTTTGAGAGTTGTACAGTCTGTACGTCCTTCAGTTGAGAAATGAGACCAGGACAAAATATCGATTTGTTTAATTTATATATTAGTGTACATCATCTTGGGGTTAAAGGACGTCCACTCGTCAACTAGATTTACTTTAATTGTAACAAAGGCACGCCCATAATTGCAAGGTATCAAGCTGGTGGCTATCCAACATATGGGCTGAAACTGTATTTATGTTTTCTTACTTTCTTTTGTACAACATCCAAATATTTGTTGTGGTGTTTACTTTGCAAGTTAAGGGGGTGTGTAGATGATACAAGACCATTTGAAATTAAATGGAAAGACAATGAATGCTTTGTATGGTGGGTGTTATGGGAAAACGAGATGAAGCTGGTGTTCAGACCCGTACATAAACAGTCTTTGTCACATAATACCGATTTCAACCGTTATAGCACGACCCTTGTATTTATGCATCGTGATAAAATCAATTTCCACTTTTTGTGCAACAACAAATAGCACAACAGGCAAACAAATATAGTCAGCAACGTACTCTTCTACAAATGTAATGCAAAACATACAAACATTTTCTATATGTAGAGACGTACAAAATGCAAAAACTATAAAGCATACTACAGGTATCCTCTACATAAACATAGATACACAAAAATGGTTAAAGCAACAATTTATTTTACTTTTAATGGTTTTCTCTCTGTTATAGTTGAATAATAAATTCCTGTCTTTTTGTGTTTTTAATTTGCACTTTAATAGCTTCGTGCCCTCAAGCTTAATAGATTGGAAGATTTTTGATAATATTTGGCCAGAAAATAAAACATTTTCACGTTTTTGTTAACAAAAGTAAACACAGATTTTTTGTGGACAGCTTTTTTTATAAATATTATTAAACACAAAAATTCTAATTACCATGAAGTGAAAGTAAGGTGTTCTGGACTATTGGGATGATTTTTTCGACAAATATTTAAATTGTTGGATTGAAGAAGATTGAAATCTTTTTTATGGATTTCATGCTCAGTTAAATGACATACCAACATACATACAATTGTCTCTTGTGTTAGAAAATGTTTTGCAATGGCTTGGGAATAGAATACTGGCGAAGTAATGTGCAACCGATTACATGTTGTGATTTAGTCGCCTGTCTAATTACGTCTTTGCGTCAGTGCTGCCTGTTGTTTATTAGATGGAATAAGAAATGTTTTCTTTCCTATACCATTAATGTGAGGAGTGTTTCATGTTTCGCCCAAGCCAAGTATAGCATCTTTAGTTTGTTTTTCCTTAACTCGTGCGAGTGCATTCTATTATATTCAATTTTGTGTAGAGAAAAAAAATAGAGCCCCCCAACATAAGTACAGAATAACACCCGGGTAATGCGATATTGTACGGTATGCACCTACAATGAGCACAAAGAGATCATTATAGGAAATAGCACTTGGCTACAGTATAAGTAGCAAGTACTTTTTACCATAAAACCCGTTGTCATTGGGCTTTATCGCCAAATGTTAGAAAGAGAAATACAATAAAAATAAATGATAGTTTGAACGAATTAAAAATAAGTGAAAATATTTCAGTTGGTCGATGCGATTCAATGCCTTTAAAGAGAGAGAGAGAGAGAGAGAGAGAGAGAGAGAGAGAGAGAGAGAGAGAGAGGGAGGTTCTAAAATTAGTCTCATATGGTCAAACTTTAAATCATTTATTTATAAAGTGGGGCGAACGTCACAAACGCTATCTTTAGATTTTTGTTAAGAAATACTGAAAAATTGGAATTTGTTCCTTTATTGTGGACCGATAGACTTAGTTAGCCCGTCACAGACTTCCATGTTGATGATTACTCATGTAAACGTTGTAATATCTCTGTGGTATATGTTTTTAATGTCACAAAGTTTTTCAGAAAGTGAATCTATTTTTGTGGCCTGGAGCTACGTGCTTTAAAAACTTTTATTCGAGTTTAGTTGCTTGTGGTAAAATATGTACGTGTAACGACGGTGTATTTTAATTTTGTTGATTGCTTCTGAAGCAAAGTTGAGTTAATAAAGCAAAACGCAATGTAATACAAGGGACACAAGCGCTTAAATATACAAATACATTTATATATACGTGTAGATACAGGATACTTACGTACCCAGGATATAATGAAGAGAAACAACTTAATGTGACAAAAAAAAAAAAACTATGGTAATGACACGTTTTCTCCTAAGATTAAAAAACGAACAAAATTAAAGTAAGAACTTATGGCTTCACTCATAATGCTATGACTACGCTGTACAAACGTGCCGTTGTCATGGTGATATTTGTTCCATCCTTCCATCCATTCGTTTACTACATATACTCGTATACTACACACTCTATCATATAATAGGTCTTCCGTTTTAGCACAAATTAAAAGCGTTCACGAATTTGCATTTACATACATTTCCAAATTGTGGGGGGATGGTGGCACATGATGGCACAATTCTAATTCGATTTAAGAAACACCAAGTGTGGCATGCGACAGATCATAGTTTTAGGTAACTTTTCTCCTCACTAATCTCTCTAGTATTTGTCACTTTAAGGTGGGACACGTTTTGAGCCGATCTAGCCATGCCTGACCGTGCACCTGTTGTTGAGGGTGTAGGGTGATCAAAATTTAGCCCGTTGGCTTCGGCTATTGTTTCTTTGCACGTTTGCTTAATTTGTGATGGTGACGTAATGCGTTAGTTGTTATCTGTAGTACTCATACGCCACGCTGCACTTTAATTGAATACCAAATCCATGAGGGAAATTATTATCACTTCGTATTTGTCACTTACAATGTGTTTCACGCTTTAAAGTATCATTTTATTAATTACACATTTATTAGGTGGAATGAGTAAGAAGTGAACCACGAAGAAATTGAGCGCAAATAAGTTGAAGCGTCTTGGGTCTTTCAATATTTACACTTTGCTGTATATTTTATTATTTTGACTTGACTTTACCTTACAACAATTATCATTTGAATGCCATTTAATGTCACTTAGGTTCGTCTTGTTTGTTTTATCACTTGTTGTTTTTTACTCTTTTCTATCTACATGCAGAGATATTTAATTATCGTGAATGAAGCGCTGCCGTGTGGCGGTGCGTTCTGTTACGTTATGTTATGGTGTTTTGTGAACTGTATGTACATATTGTTAAGTTATGCTCTCTTAATCCTTAAAAGCGAATTTCAGTCAAAGTTTAATCCGCATTTAATGGGGGAAAAAATTAAGTTAATGACGGGTATACCTTACGGCTTACTTGTCTGCTTGTGTATATAAATTAATTAATTAAATTTCACTTGCCGTGTAGTAGCTTTATTTTGTATTTATGTGCGCATTTCATCGCCTAGGCAACGCACTGAATGCTGAATTTAAAAGCAGCCAACAGTGCTCACAGCAACACATTGAATCGATTTAAAGGTAATACGCAACGCCTTCTACTGTTGCTGTGAGTGTACTTTACGCAAATGTACATACACATATATAAATTTATAGCAAGTATAAAGTAACTCATTAATAAAATTCCGCATCATTGAAATATGATAATTCTTGCTTGGGAAAAAATTTAAGAGTGTTACAAATGGACACGATTTCTCATTATGTAACTCTTACATGCATATAAAAGAAAGTTTATAATACGCTGTAGAATTTGTAGCTGCATAGAGAGGATATAGGGCGGGCACTACTGTCGCACATTCAAGTGAGTAAATATGTTTAAATTGACAACAGAGGTACCGAACACGAACACGAACACGAACACGCACCATTCCAACTTAAGACGTGTTGCGTATATTGTACTTAAATACTTGATTACAATTTAATTGAAATTAATTATAGCAACAGTGGCTGCTTGGTAATGTGTGCGTGTATTTGTATTAGTGTTAGCAATAATTAATTGATGTTAACTTACGGTAGAGCAGAGACAAAGTGCTTAAACAAATGATGTTAAAAATTTACTATTCCAAGACATTATATTAGTGGCATAACTTGAACGGATATTGAATGGCCACGTGTATTCTTGGGTTTATAACGTGCATTTGAAACTGTTATTGCTTGAGAATACACGTAGTTAACAAATCCTCTACAACAATATATATGTTGTTAGGCAATCAATCTACATTGCTGTAGCATATGCGTATACTTATAAGGAATTGATCGCCCCAGCATAAAACATTCAAATAATCTGCGTCGAAGCGAAAACTTTAAATTGACATTTCTTTCAACCCCTGAATTATTTTTCTTTACTACCAAGTTAATGTTTGGACTTGTCGGATAGAGGCATATTAGAAAGAAGCAAGTAAATTATGTATGCGTTGGGTTGGATAGCCTCCACACTAAAACATATTATATAACTGTGGGCGGAGCAAAACTTGTATTAAAAATCTTCCTTATAGACAACGTGCTTTATTTTTTATTTTTTATTTTTTTGTAAAAAGTGGTCGTGCCAATTATCCGATTTAACCTCTTTTTTGTGCATCAATTTTGTGACTTGGAGGCATTTCTGTCGAGTTTGGGCGTGTCGTACACCTATTCAATCTAAGTGATTACCTGTGCACAAAAACTAAACATTTCATTTTAATATCTCCATTATTGCGACACAAGGCAATTCCCTCTGGTAAACTACGAGTATGAGAGTTTATTACATTTAGAAAATGAAACACAAAACGATTGATGAATATAAAAACAACATATTTTTTAAGTAAATTGTATTGCAGAAGTGAAAGGACAGGAATGGTGCAAAGGTACAAGAAACCAACTTTACTGGGGGTTCATTGTTCCACAAGATGTTTTCTTAAAGATGTTTAAAGAAATAAAAAAGTAAAAAAATAAAAAAGTGGAGTTCTGCAAACTCCAAAGAATGAAATTTGTTAACAAACTAGAATATTAAAGTTCTCAAAGAAACAACCACAGAATTATCAATATGTACACATTATTATGCAGATTCCATTTGACGTGACATAATGAAAATTGTACGATTATTTACATACTTTGATTAGCAATCCAAATTACAAATCCTGTGTCACTGCTTCTTTCCAATTTCGTACACTTTAATTAGCCCACGTGTTAAGTTATATTGTCGTAATAGGATTTATTAAAATATATGCACGCATGTGTTTTTTGAAGGTAAATATGATGTAAAAAACTTATGTGTGACAGTTTTGGAGTAAAAAATCGCTTGAAAACCTCTAAAATTTTGATCCTTTTCCAAATGACATGCTCGTAAAAGTGATTCATATCACATTTAGGTGCAATAATTCAATTTTTGCAACCTCGATAGTGTTTGCCAAACATTCGCACAGGTACAGAGCATTTGCCGCATGACTTTAATTGAAAGAATATAAAATCTTCTGTTTTTTATTTTATTTTTAATGCTCACATAGAATGTTTTTTGGGATTTGCAAGCGTTCAAAATAAAAACTGAAATGAAAACTCAAACTGCGTGGTATGAAGACGCTTCAGTTAAAAGCACAGTTGCGCGTTCTTTTAGTCAGCACTGTTTCGTGTATTATTAAATTATATTTTCTTTGTGAACGAGTATGAGCGAATGAGTTTATTGGTCGTTTCTTTTTATGCTCTTTCACCAAACGCGCTATATACGCATCAGTCAAATCGGCTGTTGATGCACACATTCCACATACGCACACATATTAAATTCAATGATGGATTGAACCTATCGATATAATTGTTGTTGTTGTTGTTGATTGTTATTGGCATTTGGGTTGCCATCACTACAACCTGTGCAGGTTGTTGTATTGACAGCAACTTTTTCGCGTGTCAATGCTGATGATGTTGCTGACGTAGTTAATAATGATGATATTGTTACTTTTGAATTGTTCGATAGGAGTGGTGTTGACTTGATTATTTGTTTATCATCAATCATTTCGGACACTACCTGCATTTGTGCAGTGGTTGGGGTGGTGGTAATGTTGGTGATATCGATTGTTGATGTTGTGGCTGCTCCTGTTTCATTTGCATCACCGTTGCATTGCTCTTCAACACTATTGTTAGATTTCATGGGTTGCTGAAATTGCTCTTCTGTTTGCTTTTGTTCAGCATTATTATGTACACAGTGCAGCACTTGCCCTTCATTTGTTATTGTTTTTATTTCATTATTAAACCTAAAAATGTTCAAACTATTGTTTTTTACGTTATTGTTACTTGCTGCTGCTGTCTCCATATCCGAATAATCATCAGTTTCATTGAGAGCCAACCGCAATTCTGGCTGTTCGATTAGGGGCATTATACCTTCTCCATGTTTACTGAGTGCCTCTTTAAATTTGATTTGATTAGTATCATTTGTCAAACTGTCTTCAGTGGCACCACTATTATGATTTCTATTTGTGCCGCTTTTTATCACGGCTATTTTCATTCCCAAGCATTTCTTATTGCAATCACCAGCACCTGTCTCTGTACTAGCGCCATCGCCGTTACTTTGGTTACCATCATCATCGCTTTCGGTTGGATGACGCTGATCTGTTGACGTTGATAATTGTACTTCGATTTGTTGTTTATCTTCATGCTTATTGCACTGCGATTGTTCTTTTTTTACTGTAGCTGTTGTTGGGACTGTCCTATTCTCTATGTTTTCTCCTTTTTCATTAACATTCGTTAAATTTTACCATACCAGTTGACGTTGATGCAGCACATAATTCCACATTTCAGAGGAAAGAAAAATAAAGTACACAACTGAACATAATTCAACAATTTTTTTACAAAATACCATCATTCATATAAGGTTGCTATAGAGATTATTATCAGCATCATACAATACTGGGAAATGAAATAATTGCCATTTATAATAAGTTATGTCAAGGCGGGGGAGTGAGAGAGATGTGCATCTAAAAAGTTTTGCTATTTTCGTATATAAATTTGTTTTTTGAAATCTAAATGTAGTTTAATCAAGTCATTATCTGTTTTTGTTATTGTATCAATTAATTATATTCTTATTATACCCAACCATGGAGTGGGGAAACAAAAATAAACGATATCATGTGTTCCCTACCCACCCTCTATTTAAATGGGGCCTCCATTGGTAAAGAGGCAGCTTGAACTTTAGCCATACTGCGAAAAATGCCAATTATACAGGTATATATATATATATAGTGGGCATATGATTTTTGGAAAGTTAGAAAGTAATTGGAAATTGAGATTAGATCCTAAGTCGTTTTATTACATGTCACATACGAGTATGTCTTGAATACCCTACCCTACCCTACCCTACCCTACAACTGATACAGTTACTCCCCATTATTAATCAACCTTATCCACAAGCATAATCATGACATTGTTGTGGGAATGGTTTTTTTGCTTCTTTCATTATATGAAGAATGGAATGGTTTCATCCTCTCTCTGATTCCACTGCTTAGACTGATAAATATACAAATATGTGCAAAATGAAGCGTATGCATATAGCTACTTAATCTTAAAATGGAATTTACCTGTTGCTGGGGTAGCTGTTTCATTTTCATTAAGCATTAGGGCAGCAGCAGCAGCTGCGGTGTCGGTACGTTGTGATGCGGTAGATGTAGATGTAGCAGAAGTATGATTATCTAATGAGTTACCTATTGTACCAGATGATGATTGTAAAAGAGATGGTGCTGTTGTTGTTGTTATTTGCACATTAAAACTGACAATATTGTTGCGATTATTTGATGCTGTACTTAGAGCCATACTGCCACTGCCACTGGCAGTTACGGTATCATTTGAACTACTAATAAAAACTGTCGCTAAGTCCTGTGGTGTTTGTGGTATCATCCTCAAAGTTGCTGTGGTGGTACCATGACCCCCACCTTCAGCATTAGACGTAGTTGTAACTATGGATGTATTTGGATTTGGTGGTACAAGACCACGTGAAGCTTGGTCGGGTATTATCTGTATGGCACCTAAGTTTATATGCTGCAAATCAGTTTGTTGTACTCGGACGCGTATCGGCGCTGGACCAAACAATTCATGTCGTAATGTGTGCAAGGTACGATGCAATAAGCCACGTACTCCCTGAAAATTGCGATTACGCATTAACTGTTGCTGTAGTAGGTGCTCTTGCACCTGCTGCTGCTGCTGCTGTTGTTGTTGTTGTACGGGCGGTTGATGTTGTTGCGGTCGTTGCCAAGTAATGATACGCATTCGATTTCCACCCAATTGCCTCATTTCTCTCACAGCAACTCGTTGCTCCGGGTCTGGCATATATACACCCGGAGCGTTAACACCACCACCACCACCACCTCCGCCGCCAGTTACATTCATATTGCCTTCAAGTCGTCTCAGCACGTGTCTTCGCCCCAATATTGAAGGTAACTCGTACCGATGAAAGAAATATAACATTGAATGCTGGAAAAATAAATTGCGCCTTATGAATATCAGTAAATTGTACTGACTACGCCTCTTTTCAGTATATATGTAAATGAATAGAGTTTATATAAATATTATATATATATATCAAGAGGGAGGCGCCCTTTATACTTTTTGCATTACAAATTATAACGTAATTAATAAATTTAATATAAAACATACACCTACTGTGCATACCTACATACACCCATATGTTTTGTGTGTTAATTGAATTTGCATTGAGGACTACTTATGACCAAATAAACAGTATTTATTATCAACATACATTTTATATATGTATATGTGTACTCTACCCTTAATAAAATGCATCAGATTTAAGGCAAGGTTTGCAAAATATTAAATTGGAAAGTTACACATATATAACTATGTGCGCATACAAATATTCATAGTTACGATTACGTTTATATAAGACCTCAAACTAAATTGTCATATGGTTGAAAAACGTGATTTCATTATGAAAATAAAAATTATTATATAATAATATCTGTTTAAACGACTTTGCTATGTTTAAATTAACTTTTAATACCGTATAATTAAATTATTTATACACATAATGAATATGTTCGCTCATTATAAATATTTAGTAATTAAGTATAAACAAGGGAAAAAACTATATTTGGCTGCGGCCAAATCTTGGATACCCACCATTGCTGCCCGAAAGTTTCGGAGAATATATATGTATGGCAATATATCTTCTATATATATATTTCGTAAGTAAGTAACTTAGTTAGAAAATTGGTCCTTTCACTTTTTGTTGCATTGCGAGCGTGTGGAATGAGGGATTTTGCCCAATTTCAATACCAATCAGCGTACGAACTCCAAGTTTTGGATTGATATTGCAATTTTTGCGACCAGGAGTGACTAGTGGTTATCGCAGAACACACACAATGAACAGCCGCAGACTCAATATTCAATATATGGTATATATATATTGTGGGGCCTCCGACGCCTCTTTTCGGCGTTGCACAAGTTTTGACAAAGTGATGTATACCCCCCTCTATACATGCGATGGTGGGTATAGAAACTAAGAATGCCTAAGCACTCTTCTTAATATGAATTTTTTTGACGTCGAGTCCTCATGTTGATTAATTTATTTGTTTATCTATTTTAATAAAAACATTTTGATAGTTACTTGTATGAATAGCCATGATGAAACCAAAGCCAAGCTACGGTTTTGCCCACTGAAGCGGTGGTGGTAGGCATAGAAGGCAAAGTGATATAAGTAAAAGAATCTGGAAAAAAAGCAAGTACATTTGTAAATGAGTAATGAATTCGACCCTCAAATGGGTAGGAAATGTGCAATTTCCTATTTTACTTGTATTCAAATAAATTGTGACAGCAATTGTTGTTGTGGTAGTTGTTGCCATTATATAATAAAAAGTTTAATTTAGATATGGTAACAAGCGCACCTTGCCATAAACAATGAATATTACACAAGCACAACCTTAGGCAAAGAGTAAATTGAAAGTTTATAAATATATGTATACGAGTCTATCTTCAAATCGAATATGCTTTCAAAATATACACAATAGCACTCAAATTTATTACAATTAAAATGTCGCTGATACAGGAAAACATTGCGTCATTTAGTTGACGATAGTAAACAATTGTCTGTATTTCGATTTATATCGATTCCAGGGTTTATACGAGTAAGTGGAGAAAGCCTTCCACAAGTGTTATTATTAATATAAACTGATGGGTACAAACACTTAATATCCTTCAATTTAATTCTCATCGAATACACCAATGCTTTATGTCAAAATATGAAGTTTTCTTCTTTTTATATTAATTTGAAATTTTGAATTTCTTATATTCCACATAGAACGCTAAAGGGAGTGACCACTTCATTGAAACACTATTTATAGCAATTACATAGGCGTCAATCTAATAAAAGTCCAACAATTTACATAAATGAATTTTAAATCAACGATTTTTGAGATATGACAATGTTGACTTCAACGCATAATATTTACAATCAACTTATTGTTCTGCTTATTGTTTGTGCACGTTGTCAATTATTTTTTATTTTTCCATACTATTCGTTTCGTTCGATGAACAGACGTGGTCATCCTTGACATAAATGTTTATCAACATGAATTGCTTGTCCATAGTGGGTGTGCATGTAATTGAGTAACTCTGTCATACTATATTCTAGACAACATACTGAGGAAAATTAATATAATGCAAAATAAACAAACACAACCTTTTTCCATCAACACTTATGAATTATAACACCGATCAACAAAAATACATTCTCAACATTGATTTGAAGATACATTTGTCATGTTTGTGGCTTTGTCCGTCTTAATTTTGCGCCCATTAGTGGCATTTCCGTGGAAGGGTTACATACTATTAATGCAAGCTGCAAATTTTGACTTCCTTGTTCAATTGATGTCTAATAGATAGATAAGGTGGAGGGCATAATAGGCAACAGATACGAGTAAAATTAAATTAACAACAGAAACTATTTCGACAAAATTTTGTTTTGTTTTGTATTATTTTGCTATTAGCCAATCATGAGGCATTTCCAAACTGTAGCTATTGCCTAAAGCCATATATTTTTATATTATATTTCATTTATACTTTATACTAATTGTACTGTATTATAAATGAAATAGTTTGTCTCAATTTGAATGTTCTTTTACACACAAATAATTGCTTGTTTTTTGGTTGTCTACTTAAGAATGCTGAAGTGTGAAATGGTGTGTAAAGGTAAACAAAAGACAGAAAATTAAATTATTTACTTCAATCAAATAATCTCAAAGGTGACCACACTACCGCAAGAGCCGGTAAGACATTATGCCAAGTGTATGAAACAACATTTGCCGAACAAGGAAGAAAGAGATTGGAAAACAATAGTTTCGGTTTTCTATTGTCTTTGAATGAGCAGCAGATGAACTGAAATGGAAATTAATTCATTTATATATATATACACATCTCATCGCATTATTGTCATGACATTTTTCTCAGTATACACTGGAGGATTTCAGATTTCATGTGATTATATTATGTACATTGGGCAAATGTTAAGATAAGCAAGTTTAATTCAATTACTTGCCACCGGACACACCAACTAACTCAAGCCAACCAAACCCAGTACCTACCCGATAGCGGTATACGTTTACAATATACATGGTGGCTCAAATGAGAACCGAGTGAATTAAGAATTTTACAATTTTCCTTTTTCATAATATTTTATATAGTACATAAAAGAAGAGAGAAAATACGGATTTCAATCATAATATATTGCATTTTTAGTGCTGCAGAATTTAAAGTCGGTCCGTCTTAGTTGAGTCACCTTGTATAAATAAATATGAAACGGTACTCTTGTTACAATAACAACTCGCTTTTATATCTTTATGTTGGTGTTGGCATAGTTTTATTTGTTGTTGTTTTTTATTTTTTTGTGCATGATTCTGTAAACATCACTTTCTTTTAGATTTCATTCGTCTCTCTAATGTTGCGTAAAGAGACAAATGGAGGACGGTTTGCTTGGTTGCACAACAGGCAGCACAAAGGAACAATACGCCACAAATTTCATTTCATCTCATCTCATCTGTTTTCATTCTTGCTGAAGTGTTAACAAACAAACATGTTGTGTAACGTAGACATATAAATCCTTTTTTTTGTTTTATAAACTACTTTACATGTACATACACGTATACCCGTACATATTAAGAATTTATAAGTGTGACTGTTTGTAGGAATCCCAGCTTATCTCAGTTCATACATGTGTTTGAAATGGCATTATAAATGACTTCATTTTCCCTCACTTTTGCTCCTTACAACTGTTTTTCATTGTATAAGCTTCGCTCCTTCCATTGGAGTTATAGTTAGTTTTCTTTACCTTTGTTATGGGGCAAGTTTTTAAGGTTCAAAGTTTACAAAAGTATTAACATCACCTTAACGCCAATAAACGATTGGTCTTGAAAATATATTGAAATTGAATATGTGTCGCATTCGCAAGAAATACGCCTTTACATACACCCGAGGAGTACATATGTGATGCGTGGCTTTTTCACTTATTCACAAAAACATAATTATTGTAATAAATTATTTAATAATTACTTGTCAATCATACGCCCCAATGAACCTTATATCTTTTATGGTGTGACATATAAGTTTAGTTAATTAAACTAGTTAATTATGAAATGGTGAGTTCATTATACAGGGTGGCGCAGAATGAGCTATATGGTTTGAATTGTTTATAACTTTTTTAATTATTATTTTTTCTTTGTTCTTTTTTCAGCATTTTTTTAAGAAGACTTGGAGAATTAATTATGAATTATTACACGATCGAACAACGTACAAAAATAATTGAATTTTATTTTTCAAATCAACAGTCTATTGTGTTGACACAGCGTGCATATCGTCGCCATTCTAACGTGTGCATTGCACCCACAGCGTCAGCAATAAACTCCTGGTGCCGGAAGAATACCTACGGTGCACACTGCTTAAAATATTGAACGTGCACGGGAGAGCGTGCAACATAGTCCATCAACATCAACAAGGAGGCGTTCGACACAACTTGGACCATCACGGCGGTCGCTGCAGAGAATTTTGAGTACATTAGACTTGTTCCCATATAAAGCTCAACTTGTGCAAGAATTGAAGACGACAGACATTCGTTTCCGTGAAAAAGCGGAGGAAAATCCAGATTTTATTCACAATTTGGTAATGAGCGAGAAGCCCATTTCCTATTAAATGGGTATGTCAACAAGCAAAACTGCAGGATTTGGGCTACGGAAAATCCAAGAGCAGTTCATCAGCGACAATTACACCCACTTAAGTGTACTGTTTGGTGCGGTGTATCCTCCGAAAGGATAATTGGCCCATATTTTTTTGAAAATGAAAGTGGTGTCTCAAGCTCTGTCAGCGGTAGTGCATATCGGACGATGTTGGAAAATTTTGTTAGGCCAGCTGTGGAAAACCATCCAAACTTGTGATTTCAACAAGATGGCGCCACAGCACATACTGCAGGTGCCTCAATGGCTTTGTTAAGGGACATATTCGGCGAACGCATTATTTCGCGCACAAGCGATTTTAACTGGCCTCCACGTTCACCAGATTTAACAGCTCCTGACAGTTTTCTTCGGGGATATTTGAAAGAAAGAGTGTACGTTAACAAACCAAGAACCATACTCCAACTAAAAACCAACATTCGAAATGAAATGATGGCCATTACACCCGAAAATTTGCGAAAAGGTATGGAAAATATGCTAAAAAGAGCACGTATGTGCGAAGCAGAAAATGGACATCACTTACAGGATATCATTTTTGAAAGCTAATTGCAAAAAATTCCCCAATAATATACTGTATTTAAAAAAAAGTTATAAACCATTTAAACCATATAGCTCATTCTGCGCCACCCTGTACAAATAACTCCTTAATTTATTATCTGGCTGTGCTTAATTTAGACCTAATTGGATAATTTTTGCCCACCTAATATGTTTTCTTAAAATAACTTTTTATTTGCCTTAACAAAAATTGGCAAACACCCATTCACTAGTCTAAAATTTATATGTTAAAGATTTGGACCAGGTTGCACCTTTTTTAGAGTGTCTTTCCAATATTTTTTTTTTTTCAAAAAAAATCCTCTTGCATAAATTACATTTCTGCGATGCCATTTAATTGGCACTAAGTAGCATAGTTCATTCACTTAAGTGAAGGCGCTTGACCGTAATTAGTAACCAGTATTATATTTTTTATCAATTTTTACCAAGTACCCAGTGGTTACTATCGGCAACTCTTGTACCTATTATTAGCTCCACATAAAGTTGTTGTTACAATTGTTAAAATCGAAAGGAAGAGTAATTGTGCAACAACACATTCTACTCATCTGAACTTCTTTATTAAAACATTAATAGTTCTTTGTTTGCACCATCTCAATCTGTAACTTTGACATGTTTCACTACGAGTTCATTATGAGTTTTGAATGGGCGCTACTACGGTACTACTTAAATATAATAACCCTAATATACAACATACATGTTGTGGGAGTCTGAACTATTATTCTGAGTTTATATATACTTGCATTTATATGAGGTTCATCAATTATGCTTTGTACTACACTATTGTTTAGTTCTTGGCATGCATGTTTAGCAGTTACAATTAAACATTTTAAATCTTAAAAATATTTAACCCAGAGCTGTGCTTAGCAACATAAGAACTTACCGAACCCAGTGACGTTTGCTTATTTCAGTGCGACAACATATAGAATAATATTGATCAGCAATCCAAACAATTATAATGATGTAGAACGCTGTGGTAGTGTCATTGAAGAATTCCGACATTATAGCTTCCATGCCTAATGCCATAGGAATTCCATTGAATAGAAATAAAATAAGAATATTTATTAAGAATAAGAAGAATGTAAACTTTTAGAATTCTTACCGACTAAAGCCAAAACAACAATGATTAAAGGTGCTATTGGAAAATGAGTGCTAATGTTAA
Organism: Ornithomya chloropus; assembly: GCA_963971445.1. Lineage (NCBI taxonomy): Eukaryota > Metazoa > Arthropoda > Insecta > Diptera > Hippoboscidae > Ornithomya > Ornithomya chloropus. Next base: position 23,683,546 of record OZ020530.1, on the reverse strand, counting down.
ATTCCAGCATTTGCAGTAAATCGACTAGAGACAAATTACAAGATATACACAATAATTATTATGTATGCACACATATTACAATTTCATTTTCTAACTTACCAATGAAAAGGAAAATTTGATGATGAGAAAATCGCAAAAGCATTGAGGTTGCAAATGTCTGCGAAGAAAGAATTTAATTGTTTGTACTTTAAATGAGGATTAAAAAAAAAAACATACAAATATTAACATAACAAAAAATGCGGTAGGATATGAACTCCAAGCCGTCCACCACGTGGATACAAAACGAAAATGTTCACTTGTTATAACGTTACGTAGATATCCTTTATTGTCCTCCTTTTCAGCTATAACCCGTACAGAAGCCATCAAAAGATCATCATAGCTAAATGAAAAAACAATGCAAGTTAACTTAAGTAAAGTGTGCGCGGGTACGGAAGTCGATTTACCCTAAAAATTCTCTTAATAAAAATTTACTAAATTTATGACCAAAACATTGATTATTCTCGGGATCCAACTGTACTACACGCACCGGAACCCGTAAACGTTCTCGCGTGGCTGGGGATAAACGCAAGTGTCCGTACTCCAAAGAGTATTCCACAATATATTGCTCGTCTGAAATAATAAATTGTACATCAAGCAAAAAAATACTTTTATAACATTTTCAAATCACTATTGTTAATGTCGTTTCGATGGTTATCCTTAATATTTTGTTTCAGTTGGTTTTGGTACATTTTATATTGATGATCACGCTCCAAGTAGTATGTATAAGTTTCATTTGTGGCAAATTTGTGGTTGTGCAATTGATTTTGATTTTTAGGTCCTATACCATAGAAGCTAAAATCCAAAGCTAATTAATCATACATTGCAACATTTGGTTACTAATCGATTTACTTACTAATTTGACTGCAATTGACGCATTGAACTTTCCAAACTTTGCGTTTTGCCATACAATTCCAAACGTTTATCCAAATTGGGTACAACTTCAACCCTGGGAATGTAAGGAAATTATTATTTTTCAAAAATGTTGTATGAATGTTACCTCAAAACACCATCTCGGGGCCAATCTTGTACGTGTTCAAGGCAGGACGAGGGATTCTTAATAAAGGATATATGTATATAAACCAATGCGAAGAAGAACAATAAAGCTTTCAATAAAATGAAGTATTCCAGGATACGCCTCATAGGTCTGTAAAAAAATATACCATTAAAAAAACGTATTACTCAGTTGGGGATAGAAAACACCTCGAAAATACCCGGGCATACATGAGGGCAACTCTAAAATAAATGGCATGAAATAAGTGATCTCTTACAGTCATAACATCATTCTGGAAAGAAGGAAAGCGAAGAATTAAAAGAAAATCAGAACAAGTAAAAATTATTACGATTATGTACTTGATTATTTCGATTGCCTTGATTAATATTAATATTAAACACATTACGTAAGGGCAAAGGCTGCTGCTGCACTGGCTGTCCTGCAAGGTTCCGCCATGAGACTATATAATTACTCAAACGAGTGGCAAACCAATCAATGGCCCCAAATAAAGCCATTGTAGCAAAAAATTTATTGGAAAGAAATGCTGAGTAATATGATGTATATATATATATATATATATATTGTTCTTATTTCAAAGAATTTGTTTTATAAAAATGTCACATACACACTATGTATTATTTTTTATACTATAAGGTGAGAAATTCTCCAATTTAAAAAACAAACTAATTTTTGTTTTATCCAGAGTATTTATAATGATCTCTTATTTGCGTACATAAATTAATGTACAAAGGCATTATTAATAGGGAGGCAGGACCGGATATTGATTACCATTCTCCTTTAAATGGTACGGTACAATTTGAGAGGTAGTGCTCCAACATCGCCAGCAACCATGTGCTGTCACTTTCCTGACTTCTGGTTTATATTTTTTTAGTGTTTTAGTGCACAATTGCCTTTGGACACTAATTTACGTACTTACTATAAGTAAAAGATTTTCATGGAGCAAGATTTTTATTTTTCACTTTAGAACAGATTACTTGTAAAATGTTTGCGGAGCTTTTCTAAACCCATTTATAATTCATTTGTGAGATTCACAAAGCAAAAACCAGAGCGAAAAAAGTTTTCCCCCGATAGCAAAATACTTTGTCGGACACCTAGATATCTTTTTGTTTGCACGATAATTTGGTTAATGAAATTCTCAATATCACAATATAATAAGTATATCGGTTATATTGATTTTAACTATTGTAATGTTATATTCCTTTATATAATATCTTATAATTTGAATGAAAGTTTTACTTATTACAACGATAATATGTTATATGCACAAAAATTTATCGCTGTATGTATATTTTTTTAATTTGTCACTTCGTAACCATATGATTGGTGAAACACCCCATACACAAACCGGCCTGTATAATAAAATAATTTGAATCTCGAATCCGAAGATAAATGAATATAAAATACAGGTGGCAGCTCCCGACTTTGCCGGGGAAAATATCGTGGATTGCTTTATTTATACATATGTAACATAATATAAGTTATTAAATGTTTATACCCTGCACCACCCTGTGGAAAAGTGTCTGTCCGTCTAAATTGTGCGCATGAAATTTGGTACGAGGACATGTATTGGTCCAAACGGGAACCCTATTGAAAATGGACCGGATTGGCCTATTTTTAGAACCCCTCGCCATATGAGGTCCTATTATTTTTTGACATATTTCGTTGAAATTTGGTACATAGATATGTTTTGGCCCAAAAAGAAACCCCTTTGAAAATGGATAGGATCGGACCATTTCTAGAACCCCTCCCCATATAAAAAAAAAAAATTTATTTCAAAAACAAACAAAAAATAAAAGAAATTTCTGACATTTTTATCATTTTGAATTTTTAATTTTGAATTTTTTGAAAATACAAGTAGGTATAGAAAAATAAAATTTTTCATTTTTCAAAGAAAAAAAAAAAATAAATTGAATAATATATCAAGTGGTGTAGGGCACTTGATGATCGGGCTTGACCGACTATAATATTTTCACTTGTTTAATTATAAATAAAAGTATAAAATGGACGAGCCGCATCCCCGTTTTAAGTTTCCTGATGCAGCAAAAAATCCCGGTTGTACACCGCCGACACCGCACAGTAAAAATCAGATAAAAAAACAAAAGAAGTACGCAAAATATGTTGAGCAGCGCAAAGAGAAAAGACTGCGTGAAAAGGAGCGTCAAAAGCAAAAACGGCAGGAATTGATTGGGAAGGGGTTACCGGTCCGAAGGGGCCCATCCCGCAAAGAACTAAAGAAACGCCAATTAAAAGAACTCAATAGTAATTACCACATTGCCATTGATTTGGATTGCGACAATATGATGAGTGAACGTGATGTGGCCAAGTGTGTCAAACAGTGCTTACGCATTTATACGATTAACCGGAGATCTGAAAAACCATTACAGTTACATTTGACCGGCCTGAAAACTGATGGTAATATACATGCAGCTCTTAAGAAAAATGACGGTTGGGAAAATTGGCTGCTGAAATATCATTTTGATTCTACCCACTTGGAGGTATTTGATAAAGATCGGTTAATATATTTAACCAGTGAATCTGATACAGTTTTGGAGAATTTAGATGCATCGAATATATATGTGATTGGTGGACTTGTCGACCATAACCATCATAAGAATTTTTGTCACGATCGTGCTATCAAGGCGGGCTTACGTACTGCCCGGTTGCCTTTGGGAGAATATGTGGATATAAAGACGCGAACCGTGCTGAGTACGTTTCATGGTTAGTACTAAATGCAAAAGATTTTTTATATATTACTGTAGATATGCTCTTTAGCTTTCGAGATTCTATTACGAGTGGTTGAAGGCAAATCTTGGACAGAAGCTATTCTGCAAACAATTCCCGCCCGCAAAGGAGCAAAACCAAAATTTAACGCTGATGCCAAGACGAAAGACCAATGTCAGCATGTATGTGAAAATAACGAAAGTTCTGATACAAACGTATTGTCTACATGACGAGTGAATAAGGAAATCGTACGAGGAACTTATTCCCTAATAAAAGGACCCCTATTTATGTATGCAGTTGCTTTAAAACAGATTACATACCTGTATCCTTCAGTCAACAAAAATCAAATAGTCCACCGAAAGCTCTACTTTTTCTATTCTGTATACACAACTTTTATTAAAGATGCGCAGATTATAAACGAACTGGATCAATTGAACTAGTTTTGCCAATCACATTAAAAATCCTTGGCCACTTTCAACATAACGTCCACCCCCTTAAAACTCTAAGCACATATTTACAGCGACAGCGTAGCAGCGCTACACTAATTTACAACTGTACTATTTTTTTTACTTAAAAAAAAGGTCAACTTTGTTTAATTAATATAAGAGATTTATTCATTTCTACATGTACTGAAACATTAACTCAATTCCCGACGTAAGCGACGCTCACGTCTCCATTCCATTCGTTTTACGCTACGCATATCATTTCGACTACGTTTACATATTGTTTTGAGGAGTGAACTATTACTCACGCTGTCTTTGAGGCCATGTGCCATAGAATGAGTGATGCGTGCCGGCTGCTGTTCAATACCCAACCCAGAACGTCGTTTACGTATAGTAGTTTTTATAGGGTATAAACGGCCTTTTTTTACTGGACCTAAACCACTTTCTTTATCCCAACCTTGTTTTACCATTAACTGAAGTCCTTTGTTACGTGAAGGTATATTAAATTTTTGTAATTTATTGGGAGGTATGGTAGATTGCAAGTTGAATTGATGAATGGTAGAGGTTTCATGCTTATATCTTGGAGTTTCCTTAAAGCTCATCTGACAGATAACGCAATAAAAAGGCTCTGGCCTGGCATTCGAAATCTTTCCTTTGGTCCCTTCCTCTTTTTCGTAATTCGAAATCGGCATTTTATTTTCCAGAAATTGCACTATGTGAAAATAACCCTTTGCTTTGGCGAAATCCCCAGCAGTTTTACCAGATTTATCTTTAATATTAACATCAATACCCAACTTGATTAAAATCTTAACTGCTTCGAATGCACCGGCACAGACGGCCATCATTAATGCTGTCCAACCATACATATCCTGAATATTTATATTGCCCTCTTGATAATTAAATTTCTGTAAATCTTTGGCTTTATTTTCAATAGCACAACGAAAAAACTGTTGGCTATTGAAGTTCTTTAGGGAGGTTGCCTCCTTGGTTTTTCCACTTGTTACCTTTTCTCTATTTTTTCGATGGTCAGGATTTTCTTTTTCTATTAAACTTTTGTAAAACAGTTGCAGTTCTTCTCCAGATATGGGTTTTAAATTATGCGTTATTACGCTTCGAATAGTTGTATGACCCTTATCCATTTCATTACATGTTTCACGCACGAAGCGTTTTAAATGAAAATGAGTGGTAGCTAGTGGTCGCCAGTTCGGATGGAATTGTTGATCCCAAGAATCCATTATTATTACCAATAGCTTTTTGTTTTATTTTACAAATTCTTTTTGTTAGTTAAATACTTTCTACACAGCTGTGACGAAGAGTATATTTATTCAACCGGATACCCGGATCACGTAGAATAAATATTTCGAATATGTACCAGCTGATTATTTACCGTTTTGGTGAATTTTATAGATTTTATAAGGTGGCAACGTTAGCCATGAATAAACGAAGCAGCGCATCTATTTGGTTGAAAGACTGCAAAAGATTTAATAATAGTAAAATGCGTGCGGTTTTATAACGAATTTGTTTATTAATAAAAAATTTAATTTATCAAGTGATATAAACTAATAAAGTGAAAGTTTGTTTAATTATAAGTGATTAATCGCCACGTGAGCATTCCTTAATATGTATTTTCTTAAATTGTGTCTTATTGTGATGAGTGGTAGCCATGTCATTGAATCAGCAACAGTTGAGGTAAAGCATTAATAACAGCAACAACAGGGAAATAACATTTGGATCAGTTATTAATTACGCCTATGGCGAATAAAAGAATACACATACGCATATACGAATTTGATGAACAAGTTACAACAACACTACTAGTTAAACAATTGTCAAGAAATAACGATGAATTAAATTAACCATATGTTACCAGTTAGTGCAAGACACGGTGCATCTTTTATTGTTTACATATTTCACATAGAAATGCACATGTGTTGAGCAACTAATTGTTGATTAAATTCATAGTCTAGAATGTGTGCGTGCATGTGTGCGTTTGTGAAAAAATTCCAAGTTAACTCTTAATCTTATTATTGTTGTGTTATTCCCGTTACCTCTGTAATTCATTAGCCCAATGTTGTTTTTGTCTTAATTATAGAATCTAAACTTGCAACGTTACTTTCCATCCGTAACAGAAGATCAACTGTTGAACAGTAACAAACGTTTTCAACAGATAATGCAAGGTGCCACACCTGTGGATACGGTATGGATTGAGTCAAAGAAAATGGAAAAAACTGATGTTAAACTAGAAATTGATAAATTAAACACTTGTACGTATTATAAGAAAACGTGTAAATTTCTATAAAAATTCATTTTGCACTTTTACGTCGCATAGCATATATCCATCAAGCAACATGGCCCAATTTAGATGTTAAATTAGGTTCAGTGACCGCTGTAGATTTCGATAAAGATGGTCATGTAGTTTTATTTCATCGCGCCAATCATGTATGGAGTCAGGATAGTTTTGATGTGTCTAACGTATATCGTGGGAGAGAAAACGGACCTATTCGATTCAATACCGTTTTAACTTTAGATAGAAAAACGGGTCAATTAGTACATGAATGGGGTAAAGATATGTAAGGAATTTCAAGTTTTTAATATTGTCAATATTTATATTTAAACAAACCAACCAATATGCCGCTATTTATTTATGTAAAATAGATTCTATATGCCTCACGGTTTGACTATAGATCATGAAGATAATGTTTGGTTAACAGATGTAGCTTTACATCAAGTATTTAAATTTGGTTCGCGCGGATCTGCGGATAAGCCGCTAATGACTTTGGGTACAGCATTTGTTCCCGGTGCAGGACAAAATAAATTTTGTAAGCCCACCTCTGTGGCTGTATTGAAAAACGGTGATTTTTTTGTGGCCGACGGTTATTGTAACGCTCGTATCTTAAAATATTCCAAGGATGGTCAAATGATCTTATCCTGGGGTCAAAATTCATTTGCTGGACTATCCTACGAGATTGCCCCACCCAATTATTTTGCGGTACCACACGATTTAACATTAGTGCCGCAACAAAATTTGATTTGTACTGCCGATCGTGAAAATGGCCGAATACAGTGCTTTTTTTGGAGTAATGGCACTTTTCATTGCCAATATCATTCTCCTTTAGTGGGAGATCGTTTATTTGGTTTAGATTATACACCCTACAAGGGTAAGTGATATTGTAAAGAAAACGTTAACTGTAAATATTTCTTATAATTTTTCATTTCTAGGTGGTCGCCTAATAGTAGTCAATGGGCCAACCGCCGAGTTGGGCTTGCACCCAGTGCATTATAATGAAGTGCGGGGATATGTTTGGGATATGACGACAAAAAAAGTTTTGGGCAAATTTGGTCCCAGTGATATGCAATTTTCCAATCCTCACGATGTTGCCGTTACGGAAGATGGTATGGAAGTATATGTGGCCGAGTTGAGTCCAGCACGTTTGCACAAATTTTTACATAAATCTTTGGTAAAAAGTACGTCTTTGTCTGCGCTCAAAATTTCGAACTCAGCATCTACTGTGGCAGGTTCCATTGGCACCGCTTTAGAAACTGTTACTGAAGATATAAAGACTCTAAATAGCAGCAGCAGTGGCAGTAATGCTTATCACGGACCGCATGCCTCTGCAATTATTGTAGTTTCTTTAATGCTGTCATTTACTTTACTTACGTTTGCTTTGGCACTACTGGTGGCTCGTCGCCATAAACGAGGTAATAATGATATGGTGGCCGAAGGAAGCCAACCCAGTGAGCTTGTGTATCGTAGATTAGTGGCCAACTCTCAAACAAATGTTTGTAACAATTGTCCCTAAGTTTTAAAAACATCAAATCATGTGGTAATTAGGCAGCTTTCAATTATATTAGGTGTAATTTATCAACAAAATATTCTCATAATCCGATATCTTCATTAAGACTGATATTCCTTGTTGGTTTGTTTGTTTGTTTGTTTGTTTGTATGTGTTTATCCTCCACACCATGTCACACTACTTAAAGATGATGGTAACTAACAATCACTTTTTTCATTCCAAAAACAAAAATGTCCATCGATTTGGTGTAGGGTACGTCTAAACAGTAAATTTAATCATCTGTTGCAGGCACTCTCAGTATGAAGCGCGCGGATTCAAATGCTGCTTATCCTGGTCTATAGCATATGTTTTGTTTTCCATTTAGTTTATGTTGTATTTGTAGTGAGTTTATCTAGCACTGTGTGACATCATGTTTTCATACTTGACGCGATTTTTTTTTAATTTTATTTAGTAAGTGATTTTCTTAATTTAATTATATTTTCATATTTTATACATAATCAGTGTATATGTTTTTCTATATCTTTCAATTTTTAATAAAATTATTATCTTCACCCTATATTCTTATGTTGTCATTCATTTCTTTACATTTATTCGTTCATGTAAAAGAAAAGCTTTGTCTCGTTTTAGTAGCACATTCCCCCTTTTAATCACTCCCACTTCATGTGTGACCCCAGACTTTAAGGATATCACATATCCTCTATAATAAATTCCTTTTTAGGGTGCATGCCTTTTGGCGCAAAGAATCGTCGTCATGCTTGGGACTTGCCAGGGTCCAAAACTGAAAGTTTTACTTTAGGCGGTTTATTAACGGAACGCAACAATAAACGCAACGGTTTTGAGAAACTTGATCAGAATGCCAGCGATGACGAAACGGAGGAAACTACTACATCCAGTCACACCAGGACCAACCTATATAATAGCGCACAATTCGCTTAAAATCAATATCAAAATACATAACGAAAAGGACATTTATTTATTTCTTATAAAAAAATACATTAAATTTTTAAGTTAATAGCAAACAACTAAAGAGCAGCATTTCCCGTATTATGTAAATAATTCAAGAGACGACACAAATAATTACAACAAATTAAAAAAATCTGAAACAAAATGTTCATAAATGTTCAAATATATGAGTGTACCAAATACTTTATGTACTATTTAAATACATGGAAAGGTAGAGAGTGACGGCGGCGAAACATTCCATCCATTTGTTACAATCATAGTTTGGATTGCATTAGAGGTTTTAAATATTTATGGAACGTACTATTAACAGGTTCACTATTCAAAGGACTCTTTTTGGCTGCTTCAAAAATCCGTTCATACACCCGACCATCGTAACTACCCAAAGCCGAGTCTAATGTACGGTCGTGCAAATCAAAGCCGTCCACTAAACTAACAGCATTCGGCCTTAAACATTTTAAACATTCGTGTAAACGTAATTCCAATTGGCTAATATCACGATCCTTTATGTTAATAAACTAAGTGTAATACATATAAATAAAACAAAAAAAAACATTAAATATATTAAAGGGGAGAGAAAACAATGAACACGTACTCTTAAAAAGTCGCCCATACGTTGCAAACACGCCTCCACTAGGTATAGTTCTAAAATTGTTTTAATAACGTTTGCAAATTCGGGTGATACTTGTTTGGTTAGAGTCTGCAATTCTGAGAGAGCCGTACTGGCCAGATAAGCACGACCATGAAGCTGCAAGTATGTACATTTTTCAATTTTTTTAAAAAACTTCTTAACTAAAATATTATTTACATCAGCTGCTTGTGTTAGTTCAATGCCACAATTATTGGCAGCCATTTCCACGGTACAGCCTTGTTGCTGGTAACGTTCCGAACGCTCATAAGCTATACGGATCTTGCTAAATGTAAAAATATATGTATAGTTGAGTCAAAGATTGCAAAGATACTTTGAACGAATTTGCACTTACTTGGCCGCCACAAATTGAAAAGATTTCACTAAAGCTTCTGGTGTGCCATCAAAATTACGAAATTCCTTGACATCAATGGCCTCTTTAATATAAGCCACAGTCGGTACTAACTGGCCACCATTCAAAGCTTGTGCGTATATTTTCACCAAATATCTAGCCGTTTGCAGCAACATTACCGTATTCTCACCTTCGTAAGTGCAAGCTGCGGTTGTCATGCCGTAGAGAGTTGGGAAATTCGAACAATCCATATAACCGTGACCGCCGCACGCCAAACGACATAGTTCCACTCCAGCAGCTGCATCATGACTACAAATCGCTTTCAAACAACAGGACAGTGCATGCATTTCGGGTAAACGTTCCAATGAGCCTTTTTCAATCTCATGTGAAATGTGATGATACATGGTCCACATATTATCGCTAGCCGCTTTGATGACCATAGCTTTAGCTATTTGAGGGAATAATTTTAATTGTTGTGTCACATGATCCAATATTTGCGGTTCCGGTTCTTGCGGATTAATAGGGCTTTGCCGCCTCACCGCTGAATAACGTGTAGCTATCGTAACAGCTTTCGCCAAAGATAAGGCGGCATCTCTCAGTATGACAACACGTACAAACATCATGGTACCATATGTTAAGGCGGAATTTTTGGGTGGTATGTATGTACCATCGGCCAAAACTTGTTGATTCTTCATCAACATTTGTTTTAAAGGTATGCGTACGTTCTTTAAACCTAAATAACCGTTATTGCCGGATTTCATGCCCAATTTGCTGCCTATATCACCAATATCAATACCGGGTAAGGGCGTATGCGTGGCTTCGTCTCTCACTTGAACAATAAATGGAGCCAAGCCCCGATATTTTCCTTGAGTATATAATTGAGCCACTACCACAGCATAGTTTACACTATGACCCACTAACATGTAAAGAGATTTTATTCTATTAAATTAATTTTTATTAAAAGAGGAAAAAGAACAATTGACTTACAACCACCTGGCCACCATTTGTAGGCGGTTAGTGAGGGTGAATTCAAAGTAAACTCTTGAGTATTAATATCATAATCGGCTCTGGTCTCTAGACCTCTTAAAAATGTGCCATGACCTAATTCCGTTTGTGCATATGTGCCAATAATTTCCAAGTCCCAAGCTTTGGGTAACCATTCCATCTGTTGTTCCAGAGTACCTTGACCCATAATCGTGGGTAAGAACATAACAAAGTGTACAGCCATGGGATTGCCTTCCTTTAATATGCCCGAACCTAAGGAACCACCCAAGATGGCTCTAAATGGAAATATTTGCATCAACATTTTCCATTTGATTTCATTACATTTTATAACCATACTCACATATAATTATCCACTCCATCCTCACCGGTATTTCGTAATTCACGTATTTTCTGTACTACAATTACAGCTTTACGCAAACAATACTCATACAGCTCTTTATGAGACATATACGATATGGGTAAATCATCGTTTAAGGTGGGTTCATCAAAAAATATCTTTTCTGCAAAATTATTTAGAATAAATAATATATATTTTTAAAAATTTGTTACGTGTTAAAATATTAACAAAGTTTTCGTTTCTACTTGACCTCAAAACTAATTCAGTTAACAGAAAAATTATTCGAAAATTTTACTTTTTTTTCTAAATAATAATCAATCACAATTTTAATTTCATTTTAAATCGCGCCATTTCGAATATACATTTTGTGTATAATCGAATTCTCAAAAAAACCAAAAAACCAATAGATTTTAGTATTTGCACCAACTGAATGATCAAGTATATACTCCTAAATAACGGGCAGCTTATAATGACACAAAAACGAAACCTTAATAAACAAAATGTTGAAATATTTACACAGGTTTCTTTATAACAATATCATAATAAAACTTTAATTTTCTATAAGTTGTTTTTTGTATAACACTGTTATTATCACTTGCTTCGCTGATATTGTTGTTTTTTTCAATTCAACAATTAACTTAAGCTCACTGTAAACAACAATAATGTTATTAAAATTGAACAACAACAAAGATAATAACAATTCGATTAACAATAACCAATAAGAAGGAGAAGGGGAATATTGCAAAGTTCATAATAAGCACAAATTCATTATTTTGTATTGTAGACGCACTGCTTGATGTTGTTTCAGTCAGTAGTCATATATCGTCATTTATTTACATAAAGTTGTTTATATGCAACCGTTTATATCTGACTGGTGTGTGTATGAATGTTTATTTGTGGTATAACATACCTAAAGCTTTGCGTTCTTTATATTTTTTATTGCCTCCGAACCACCATAAAGTAAATTCCATTGGATTGAAAGTAGCATTTTGTCGTTCCTTTTGTAGGTCTGGGTTAGTCGATTTCATGATTTTACTAGTTATTGAAGGTTTCCTCCACTTGTACGAGCGTTCAATTCAAACTCTACGCGTTCAATGAAACTTTGCAACTGTTCGGGTACTTGACTTTTTACTTAGTATTGAATTAATGCTGTAATAAAATGTAGCTGCAATCATTTCGCATTGCTTATCTATAGAAATTCAACATTGTTTTACCTTTCCTCTATTCCCTCGTTCAAACATTACACAGTGAAAAGCGTCTTGGCCACATATTTAATAATTATTTTAAGCTGTTTTGTTAGCTGTAAACTTGTTTGATATTTCCAAATAATAATTGTAGTGAGCTACTACCAGCTACCAGCTATCATCTTATTTATGTAAGTGATTCATTTTTGTATGTCCGCCACCTTAATAACGAGGGTATTATACAATTTTTTAATTCGTTTGCAATTATGGGGACATTATAGTTTATTTACATTGCCTTGATTACACAGCTATCCCCTCCTCACCCACCTTAAATCAAATGGCTAAGGCGTACACAATTTCACCACCTCACCGAAGTGATTATGTCATAGCTATCTCATATATATATATATATATGTCGATGTAAATTTTCTGGTAGGTGCGGCAGATCCTCACGATAAAATCTCCCACAGAAAATGTATGATATAAGCTAACGCAAGGATTTAATGCATAATACGATATGTACGATGCGTACATTCTGTTTGGACTTGCTGTTACTTTGTTATTTTGATAATACATACGCCGTTCTCTACAAACGAACAAACAATTTAATAATGAGAAACTTAGAAATTGAAAATTTTCGCAAAAAAATAATCAAATCGTTAACGGTAATACAAAATTATGATTATTTAATAAATGCGTATGCTCTGGTAAGTGCAATAAGGAAATTTACGCTTTTATAATAATCCTTTAATTAATAATAATATTACAGGATTTCTTTGTAGAAAATCATTGGGATAAATTGCCCACGTCGTGGCAATCATCTCTACACAATTTCAAACTTGAGAGTCTGTCATATTTATTAGCATGGGAAGATGACAATACTAATAATAAACATTTGTGGCCTTTAAGCTTGTTAACTTTAAGGACGTTGTTCCGCGATTTGTGCATAAAGCGCCAAAAAACAAACAATGTATGTTGTTTAGTATTGAAAATATTTGAAATCAGTAAAAGTTGCGAATAATTTCAGGAAATCGAATTACCCACGTTCTTGAAACATCCCAAGTTGAAGCATATTTTCGCGAAGGGTGTTAAATTAAAAAAAAGCCACGAACTGAAACATATGGCCAACATATGCAAGGAGAGCTTTACACAGATGCCAGTGGATTTTATTGTAGATTTCGGTTCTGGTTTGGGTCATTTGGCTCGTCTTCTTGGTTATTGTTATGGTATTCAAATGTGTTGTTTGGAACAGCAAGCAAGTCTCAACAAACAGGCTGAAAATATAGACGCCCATTTAGAGAAGTTGATAAAGAAGTATACCACCACTTATAAAGATTGCGAATATAAAACGCCAGTTCACTTGAACATCCACCTAACTCATGATATGACGGCAAATGATTTTTTAAATACCGTGCAAAGTGCCATGAATCTCCAGCACAATAATTTTACATTTGGCATTGTTGGCCTGCACCCATGTGGCGATTTGTCTGTTATACTAATACGTTTATTTTTAAATTGTCAACAAGCTAAATTCCTTAACTTAGTAAGTTGCTGTTATATGAAATTATCGACAAACAACAACACTGCTATTAATCAGGATAATCAATTATATAGTTATCCGTTATCACAATATATAAGAAAACAAAGTCGTTTCAAAAACTTGAGCTATGAAGCTAGAGAGGTAGCTTGTCATGCAATGGAATTATATCGTGAGCGTTTGGGGAATGGGGATTACAATCACTTGAAAGTTCATTCTTTTAGGGCCGCAGCTGAATATGTCATAGCACAACATTTTCCACATCTTAAACACATGGGCTTAAAAAATACCAAGTATTTTGAAAGTATGGATTTTGAAGAGTAAGTCAAAAACTTTACTTGGAGAAAATTGTATAATTCTTCTTTTCTATGTAGTTATTTTTATAAAGCTGTAAACGACTTGTTGCCAGTGACCACCTTAAGTGAGCATCAGTTATCCACCCCTGCTATTTATAAATATCTATCTGAATGGCCCCGCGTAGTGATTTTTTATACGTTACGTTTATTCTTTGCACCTTTAATTGAAAGCGTGCTCTTATATGATCGTTTACTGTATTTAATGGAGAACGGTAGGTTACTAAACATTTTGTAGGCACAAAATAAAAGTTAATTTATTTTTTCTAGATTGCCAAGTGGAAGCTAAAGCTATTTTTGAAGGCAGAATATCACCGCGTAATCATGTTATCTCAGCCATGAAACATTTGTGACATCTGGTGGAGAGATTGGGGGAGTACATGTGTATGTATAAGGCAATGAAGGTAAAGCGTGCGGTTTAAAACAATAATAATGCTATAATGTATTATTTTGTTGCTTTCTTTTAATCAATTGTATGTTCTGAATGTTGTTATACCGACTGTTATTAAACATATAAAAAAGTTTAAAAGTATATGTCCTATTTTTATTTACAAAGCCGCTTTTTTGTAATAAGATATCAATATAGTCCACTCAGTTGTAGTAACCTTTTTTAGCAGCACCCTCTACAATGGCTTGGACTGCGACAAAAGCTTCTTGGGCTGTGGGTAAAATCTCTTCGGCGGGCAGTATAAACATATCTTGACTATCTGGGGGACCACGTAACTCAAATGTGTATGCAATGGGTATACCTTGCACAGCGTAAGCCCAGTCCATACTACCCCCACTGCTGGGATAAATGGTGTCGTGCAAACTTCCACTTACATACGTACGTCCGTACAATTCCCTGATGGCTGCAGCAGCACTTTCACCCAATTCCTTCAAATCATCATAGTTATGCACTTTTTCGTTGGTATAACCAAATGGAAACATAATCATTTGAGAGTATGAATGTAAAGCAATGTATGTTTTAATTTGTTCCTTTTTTACGTGAGATTCTATAAATGCCATTAAACGTTGCGTTTCCACTTCACTACCAGCCGAGGGTCCGGCGTAATCATAGTGACAAGGATTGTCACTGCTGCCAGTAAAATTCCAATGATCTGGATAATTCCGATTGAGATCTACACCGCGGCATGAATAAAACAATTGGCGATTCTTACGCCACATGCGATCACTATCGAACGTATATTTATAGCCATCAGGATTTATACAAGGAAATATCAACCAATTGTAGGAAGTGGCTAGTTTTTTCACTTTATCATCTTGCGAAGTGAGCAGAATGTTTATTATGTATGTGGCAGCAGCAGGAGCGATCCATTCTCGAGCATGAATGCCAGCCTCAATGAATATTGTCTTATTGGCATTGTTATGAGCTAATTTTATTCCTTTGATAGGTATCCTTTGACTGCTATTTCCCATATCGAGTAAACTCACTATGTCTGGGTATTGCTTCACCAAAGAAGCCAACCATTCGTAAATGGTTTCTAGGTGGAAGAAATGCTGCCAATCAAATCGTGTTAACTCAGTACCAATAGGTAAAACGGAACTTAAACAACGATCAATTTTCTCTTGGAAGTTTCGTGTCTAAAAGCAAACAAAAATTCTTCACTACATTAGCCAGCACTGCATAGTTATAATCTGCTCTTACCAAAGTCCGATGTTTTACTTGGTAGTATTCTAAAAGGTCTTCTATGTCTGCAACTTTATTAGCAGCCACCAATACACTAAGTTTTTGCCCCACCTCTCGCGGATGACCTATAAATTGTAGAGTATCACATTCCTTCTCCAATTGCTTAAATAATTCCACTTGCTTATTATTTGAAAATTCCACACTATATATGTGATAATTATCGTAACGTGCCATATTCTTAATTGGCTCAGTGCAGCGGTCATTTTTACAATGTAATGCTGTACCTACTGCTGGTTTACACCCGCTCATAATTGCACACAGTGATAACGCGTACGTGAATACTTTTATAATAGACAATTTAACAAAAGAAGTTATCATTTCAATAGCGCAATTCTCTTAAAGAGACTCGCTATCATTTTATTTAATTGTTGTTTGCATAGATCTCTATATATACACAACATTTATTAAGAAATTATCTATAGACTCTGTGGTTATACTGATAATCATTTTTCAAGCTTATAGGAATTAATTTTTTTTATATGGAGTATATTTATTGAACTCTGACAAAATAGATTATTTCCCTTTTTAAAGACGTTTAGAAAGAGAGAGTTAGTATGAAAATGCAAGAATTATCTTCTTCTTCTTCTTCTTAAATGAGGCTCAGCGAACTAACGACAGATAAATTCGCCGCATCAAAGTGGTAAAGGCTCAGGGAGAACACGGGGTCCTTTTTCAGAGCCTTAGCAGAGTGCGGGATTAGTTTTGGTGCTTAGGATAATCGCCTCTTTTCTTTAGTGTCTGAATTCCTTTAACTTGTTGTATTCCAAGACGTGTGTTCCAGCTTGCTTAAATGCATATAAATGGGCAGTTGCGCCGGTGAAAATATGAAGAACGGTGAGTATATGCGACAATGTAGCGATTTGTACATTGTATAGATCTTTTTTTTTACATCTTTTAAATACAATTTGGTACATAAATCGAACATGAGAACAAACATACAAGATGTGTATACATTTTGAATATGTACAGTGAACGCATAGAATGCAACAATGTAGCGTTGTGTATATAATACAGATATTTTTTCTCTTTTTTTTTACATCTTTTAGATACAATTTGATACATAATTCAAACATGAAAACGAACATATCGAATATACGAATATTATATATATTCGAGGTTTGACTGTATTAAACGTTAGTATTACACGCCTTGAAAAACGAGGAAATTGCAGTATAGGCTGCCAGGTTGCCAGAACGGAGAATATGGGAAAGATTAAAGGTGATGTTACTTTGAGACAGTTTGCGAAGCATGGCGAGGCGTTCAACGGCGCTAACGTTAGGGCAGACGAAGAGGAGGTGATCTGGGGATTGTACGGCGCCACATGTGCAGAAAGGGTCGCTTGCCAAATTGATCTTGTGTAAGTGGTCGTTGCATCTGGTGTGATTGAACATTAGTCTGTTAATAAGGCAAATTACGTCACGGTCCAGGTTGCAATGGTAGAACCATGCCTTAACATTTGTTGGTAATGACAGAGAAAAGTAATGACGGCCGTGAGGTGACTCATTCCAGCGCAGTTGCCAAGAACGAATCGCCTTGGACCTGTCCAAAACCCTGACGTCTGTGGAAATTAGAGGTCGGCAGTCTGTGTGGGTCGGTCTGAAGGACGCAGCCTCGTCAGTGTTAGTGATAGTGTTTCCGTGAATGCCCATGTGGCTAGGTACCCAAAGGAAGTGAAAGATGAGCCCCTTGGATCTTAGGTTGTGCAGCTGAGATCTGATCTCTAGCACGTACGGATGCGTTCTGCTGGTAGGAAACGATTGAAGAGCTAGTAGGACAAATTTGCTGTCGGAGACTATAAGATATTTTCTGCTGGTGTGTAGAGAGGCTAGACGTATGGCTTCGAGGATAGCTAAGCCCTCGGCCGTAAAGATGGAGTTGTCGGGGTGGTTTAAGAAGTATTCTTCGATACCAATGTCTGGGAACCATAACGCACTGCTTACAATATCGGATTTAGATCCGTCGGTGAATATTAGCAAAAAGTTTTTCCATTTGGTGTGAACTAGATTTAGATATTGATGTTGGACCACGGACGGAGCCACTTTGGATTTGTCGACTGGCAGAAACTTAATTAAGGGTTGGACGATGTGGACACCAAACGAAATTTGAAAAAGGGGTGTTTGTGAAATTTCAGCAAGTCTAGATTGGATTTTTCAGTACAGATGTTGAGGAATGTGTGGGAGGAATTGAGTGCCACGAGATCGCGGATATACGGTAGAGCAGGGTGGTTTTCCATCGGCAAGATCTTATTGATGACGGAATTAGTGTTCAGACGGAATCTCTCGGCTAGAGGCATAACGTTAGCCATTTGCTCTAAACTGAGTGTGTGGATGGAGATCATAGCGCTCAAATCGGTACGGAGACACCTCCATTGAATCCTACAGAGCTTCAGAAAGGAGCTCTGAGGAGCATCCAATAGGAGTGCGCAGGCGTATTCAATTTTCGGTCTCACCAGGCCCGTGTACAAATTGATTATACAGCGAGGGTCAGATCCCCAGGATATGCCGCAAATTGATTTTAGGACGTTGAAAGAGTCTGTATAGGGTAAGTCGGAATCATTGAATCATTTGGTTTTCCGGACGGAGAGGGATAAGTGAATCGAGACAAGGTTAGATGAGATCGTGTCCAATGCAATTTGCAGGATTTGTCTACAAATGTCGGGATCTAAGTGAGAAGTGAAAATAACGAGGTCGTCGGCATATCCCAGAATTGAGACGCTCCCAGGAAGAGAGTTAAAGATATGGTTGATGTATATATTGAAACACAGTGGGCTTAAAACGGAACTTTGTGGGACACCCGTATAAGACCTTCTGTGGGCTGTACTGTCATTATTGTTGATAGTAATGTTTTTGTATAGAAAAAGATTCCGAGAGACAGTAACACCGACCTTAAAATGCATATATTCACCGAGTCAAAGACCGCTGAAATGTCCAAAAAACAGGCCATGAGAACATGGCCCTTGGCAAAGGCAAGGTTAGCTGCGGACCATAGGGTGATAATGTTATCATGAGCTGACCTGGTACGTCTAAAGCCGGATTGAAGGTCACATAGGGCGCCATGAGATTCCAAAAACCACTCTAAACGAGAGCATAAGATTCTTTCAAATAGTTTGCGTAGGGTAGAGACCAGAGCGATGCTTCTGTAAAAGTAAAGATTTGAAGGTGAACAGTTCTTTTTTTGAGAGCAATGACTTGAATACTGTACCAACTTGATGGGATGCGACAAGACCTGAGAGTGTTGTTGTATTCATCAAGGAGAGTGAGTTTGTTGTCAAGGTCAAGCCTTTTTAGATGGCCATTGCGGATACCGTCTAAGCCTGGAGATGTGTGAAGCTCGTGTAAAAAAATTTCTTTTAGAAGAGGGCTGTCACAAGCACTGTTTGATGCGAGAAAAGGCATCGTAGGGCCATGCGGGCCGGCGAGATTGTCACAAAGTTCGTCAAAAAGTTGTTCAGGAATGGGACTATAGGAAGATTTTATTCCTCTGAACATTCTGTTAATATTAGTGCAGAATTTTTTCCAGCCTTTGCGTTTTTCATGCCTAAGTGTGAGAATATATTCCCTCTTAATAGCGGCTAATGCAGAGAAATTATTTCTAGCGGGCGACCTTTTGCTTTTGGCAATTGCAAGCCTAAGTTTGGCACTGACAAGGCTGCATGCACTATTCCACCAGGGGTTTGGAGGATGGGATTTTTTGAACTTGCGTTGACTAAACTTGTCAGTGAAAGCGTTCGAAAATTCATCAAAAAAACATTCCGAGTTGTTGCGTTTTATTGTATCTGAGACTGTGCGGACGGTGTTATTGAGTCAATTATGCAATGGGAGCTACCAAGAGTTTCATTAATGGTACGCCAGGTGGCTAGAGAACCGATATTTGGTGTGCAAAGTGTTAGGTCAATGCACGAAGAGGTGAGACCAAAGTGTATAGGCTTGTCAGTGTTCAGGAGAATCAGATCTTTATCTTCAATGATGTTTAAAATATTTCTCCCTCTAGCATTGGAGAATCGACTCCTCCAGCATTCATTGTGCGCATTGAAGTCCCCACAGACGATCGCGGATGTACCAGGGCTAAAGGAAAGCGCTGAGGTCGTTAAAAACTCGGACGGAAACATTACAGTTGGGCGGAACGTAGATACTCAGTATCAGAAGTTCCCCCGATGAGGTGCTAATGGTGCACGAACAGTCTTCAATTGGGCTATTGTTAATGGCGAAAGGTGTGCATTTGTATGTTAACCTGTTGGAGATGAGAATCGCAACACCCCCGCCGTGTGATGTGTTTGAGACACGGTCGGATCTAACAACACGGTAATTCTTGACTGTAAAAGAGTCATTAGGTTTAAGAAAGGTTTCGGAAAGGCATGCCACTGAGATGTCATTGACGTAAAGAAATTGTTCGAGTTGTTTTATTTTGTGCAATTTAGTTGTATTATTTTCATTGTGGGTGGTACATATATTATTTGACGACGCGCCCGGGGGTCGTATTATATAATTTTGCTCGAGTGACTGGATAAGTAGAGTAGCAAAAGGTTTGATGGACTGCAGACTTTGAAAGTCCAAATTTTTTCTAAATTATTTATTACCGTTTCAATGCTAGGGAGAGAAATAATTTTCTGTGCAGATCCTGTGGGAGAGACCTCAGCAGGGGGAATTTTTGGCTTGGGAATAGAGACCGCAACACCATCGTCGGAACGAAGACGCTTGGGGGTGGGTGCGGTGGCGGGGGTAGAAGGAAGACTGGGGAAGTCTTGGGTGGTGAGTCTAAAGTTTGCGTTTGGGTCTTGATTGAAATTGAAAGGTGAGGGTTTAATGCGTTCGGGAGAGTCTTTTTTTAATTTAAAGATTTTTTGTATGTCGGACAGAGCTTGGAGTTGGCTGCGTGATCCTCTTTGCAATTGACGCATTTTTTGTTTAGGGTGCACTCAATTGAGAGGTCGTGGGAGGTGCCGCACAGCGGACAAATGGCTTTTTGTCTTAAACAAACGTGGCTGGAGTGGCCGTAGCGCCAACATTTGCGGCACTGTACGACCGGCTCGATGTAAGGCTTGACAGGATAGTTGATGCCGTCCAGACATATGTGTGACGGCAAAATGTTCCCTGAAAAGCAGATGCGGACCGTGTCAAGATCAATACGATTGCTGTTATTACTGTCATGTTTGGTGAAGCGCATGGGTTCAGCGACCCTACACGAAGGGGGCAAAGGCCCGTATTGGGCCATGTTCTTAGGGAAGGCACCATTGAATAATTCTTCGTCAGAACGGATAGGTGCCACTCCCCGGACTTCGCACAGCTCGGACGGAATATGGACAACGTAGGGTTCATTAAGAGAACCATCTGCTGCTATGGTATTGTCCGTGCATAGAGCAGATGTGGTTATTTTTAGTTTTTTTTTTGAAGTATAAAAAATGTCAACGTCAGAAAATTTACTATAGAGATTCTTACCCAGTTCGATGACTGGGAGGTGTACGTTTTTTCTTGATTGAATAAATACTACGTACTCACGTGCGTTACATGCATAAAATCTGGCACGTGGTATCTTTATCACATCAGCGTCATTCACCTGAATAATACGGCCTCTCGGCCAAACCATGCTTCGCAAATTGTTGAAACACGTGAGGAACACAGCAAATATACATATAATGTAGCTTTGGTACCTCAACTTTGAAGTTTTATGTTAGGTAAGCAATCACTTCTTTATATATACATATGTGTAAACTATAGATCACTTTTAGAATAAAATAAGTGAAAGCACGTGTATACGCACTGACAGTCAAAACTCTAATCCATGCAAGAATTATAAATTTTTATTAGGGTTCGTATTCTTTTAAGATCGTGCTTATGCTACATTCTTACTTTTGAACTAGTTCATATAGTTCACAAAAATATTTCTTTGCATTAAATTTTTCTATGTACACACACGTATCTATTCCTATTTATACATATTTTTTTCTGTATTATAAGGAAATGAATATAAAAAGATTGAAAATTGTCATGGCAATAAATAAATATTTTGATTAAATTTTAAAACGATTCAAACCACATATAAGAACAAAAACATATAATGAAAAACCAAAAGAACTAGTTCGTTCGCGAACGGTACAACCTTGGGGTTTTAAAACTTAGCCTGCTTTAATTAATCGATATATTAACGGAAACTACAAAAAAAAAAGACGATTTGTGAATTTTTATTTAAAGCAATTACAATCAATTAAAGTGCATAGAAAGTTAAATTTATAATGAATATAATTTCTGTACCCAAAACTGTTAATGCTGATTTACAAAATGAACGTGCTAAGGCAAATTTTTGCGTAGAAGATTTTGCAATATGGTGGCATGGCGATGAGGAAAAGCTTAAATTTAAAAGAGATTTGGGCAAGTATATAAACATGTGATTAGAAGAGCCACACTATTATTCATCACCACATAAACGTAATATCGAAAAACCTCCCCGCATATTTAAAATTACACGATAGCGTTCTTCATCTAACATAATGATACGCCGTTGAGTGTGGGGGTGAATTTGATGAATTTCCATCATTTGTCTAGCATATGGTATGATTGATTTTATTATCTGTTTTGGTATATTTGGTGCTTCAATCAGTTCTAATAAACTTTCGTCGGATATGTTACTTGATTTGGTTTGTGGTTGCTCATCTCTTATTTCACCATCTTCCATGTCCTCGTCGGATAATATAGGTGATAGATAACTTCTAGTGGGTTTAGGACATGAACTTTCATCATCTGATGAAATTGAAGAAAATATTGAACAATTACGCTTCTTTGCGCTACCATGTTCCCTATTAGTTTCAGTGCTGAGTCGTTTATGAGTGGTGATTCGTGGTGTTACACAGTCACTGTTATCATGGTTATCACTAATTGATGCATTAGAATCGGTGTCTCTCTTCCTTCCATCATCGTTCAGCGTTGATGGTATTGGTTTTAGAAAGAATTTACGCCCCTTATTTAACCTAAGATGATACCGTTGATCATCTATTTCTACTTTTCGCTGTCGCTGTCGCGTGGGTGCTTCCAGCATTTCTCGCGCCACAGGCAAGGCTGCTGCTATAACATTCGCAGGGATGTCATCTCTTTGTATTTGTTTAATAATCCAACCATCATTGTAATAATCAGTTAGCATACCTTGAGTTTGGAAGTTCTTATTAATGGTACGCCGATTTAAATGCCTATTTGGAGATGAATTTTTACATTGAAAATTATAACCGTGTTTATTGTGGGCACTGGGTGCAATTTCCGGTACACCTTTTGAATTAATGCGATACATAGAGAAGATACCCTTCCTATTCAAAGTAAGGCGATAACGACCACTTCTCACTTTAACATCGCGCTTTATACGTGGGACATTGGGGTAAAGTGCCCACATTTGTTTTGCCATAGGTATGGCAGCTGCTAGTGCTTCCGCTGGTATGCCATCACCATTTATGCGTGACATTAGTACAGCATCATCAATCATTTTTATCAATTGTGATTTAGGTTGATGAGTGGAAGAGGAGGAGGAAAAGGAGTTGGTCACTAAAGATTCATTCGACGGCCTGTGTTCTTTATGAATCTCATGCTTCTCTTGTGCAAGTAAAGGTATTTTGTGTTTATCTATGGCAGAAGTTACGCTGTTGTTTCGATATACTTCAGGATTTATCTCTTTATCGTAACTCTCTTTATTATTACGTGATACATTTTTTACACTGCTTTCCGTTTTATAGTATGATGAAGATCTCTGATATTCTTCAGGTTTCCTCTCTTCCTGTGGTTGTCTATTGCGTATGTGGTCTGATGCCGTGTCATGTATTGCGTTTCTCACATTAATGCTGATCCTCTTTTCGTTAATCCTTTCTGTTCGGTGATGCGATTTCTTTCGACATTCTTGTACTGTTTTATTGCTTAAAATATCTGATAAAGGAATATTGCTATCTTTAGTGTTCTGTAAGAAAGTTTTTACTTCAGTGCTTTGAGAATTACGAGGTGGTAAGGATTTCATACGATATTCTCCGCGTCTATTTAATGTTATGCGATAACGTCTCCCACAATTAACTACTACTTTACTAATATGAAGTTTTACTTTATGTAATGCACGCATGCGTTTCGCTATTGGTAGTGCCTCCTTTAGATCCTCAATAGGTATAATTTCATCAGATTTTATTTGAGATAACAAGAAGGTGTCCTCTTCATCATCTTGACTTGAAGTGATTAAAGTTGTTGTTGTTAATTCATCAGAAGTTTTTTCACTATCTGAAGTAATTCTGAATAATTCATTTTCTTCTTCATCATGATCACTATCTTCAAACAAGTCTGTCTTTACTCCAACTTTCCACGTATTACCAATACCTTTTTTATTTACGTTTACTGAGGTGTTAAGTTGAGTATTTGAACTAACTGTACTTTCAATATCATTTTGAATTGTAGTCCTTTTTACTGCAACTTGTTCTGTTTGATTAGAAATATTTTGCTCTTGAAAATTTATTTCTCCTTTCACACATATATTTTCTTTCATCTTATTACCATCAATATCATTATTTTCATCTTCTGAATAATTCGACTCTGCATCACTAAGAGGCTCCGTTTTCATTCCAGTCGTTGCATCTGTATTGTTGTTATTGGTTCTCGAAACATTTGTCATCAAAATATTGTCCGCTTGTGCCTTGCACAGAGTCGTATGACCTGCGCATGATATTATTACACCAAAATTGCGCAAAAAATTGAAACCCAATATCACATCTTCCGCGGCTAAGGGCATAATAACAAAGGTGACATTTCCTTTTCGATAACCAAATTCTACAGAGCAATCAACTGCATCATTGGACACTTGAGTACTACCATCGGCCAGTAGTATGTTGACTTGATGGGTGGTTTCAATGCATTTGTTTTTAATTTTATGATAAAAAGATTCTTTTATAAAACTAGTAGTTGCTCCCGTATCTACAGTAGCTTTCTTTAAATGTTCTGCAATGATTATATGGGCGATCAGACGATCCTCTTCAATCATTAGAGAGGTGTTCAAGCTTAAGGATGGTTGTGACATTTTCAATCTGTGAGCTTTTTGATGCAAAATTATCAAATTGTTGCTGTTGTGTTTGTTCTCTTTTTGGCAATTGAGGGTTTTTGAGTAAGTACAATATTATATTTTGAGTATATATGTATATATTTATCTGAAATAACACACATATGTACTTACGTTTTCTACTCCGCATAAATCATTGTGAGGAATAAAAAAATATTGACTACAGCCAAAAATGTATACAAATTGTCATAACAATCCATCTAGGCGTTTGTCAATATTTGGAATTCTTTTACTTATTTAGTTTAATATTTAATTTTTAGGCCCTCAGTGCATTACCAGCACGGACAAATGTGCAAACATAGCAAATCAAAAAATGGCAGGTGTCTGTACAACTTGTGTCCGACTCTTAAAAGCGTAAAAATTAATTTAATATGTTCCCACACCACAGTGAAGGGTGGAGAGACAACAATACTTTATTATATGTACTGAACATACGACTTATATTTCTTGTGCGTATGTGTGAGCAAGTGTGAATGTGACGGCGAGCAAGAGTTTAAAGCGAATAATTTTCCGTTCTATTACAGTAGAACACAGTCACATTAAGTTACGTAGCGAAACTTCGCTTTTTCACTCCGTCGAAAAATATCATTTCTTTCATTTAGAGTAGAGGAGGAGTACTTTGTGCAGTAATCTCCTTTCTTTATTGTGTACACAATAAGCACAGAATTCCTTCTTTTTTCTCATGCATGTATATACATATATATGAATTAAACGGTCGACACTGTCAATAAACCTTAACGAACCTCTCTTCTCGATGGCAAAAGCACAACTAAAATATGATTAATGAATCTTTCTACGTTTAGTTGATGTTTTTATCACGTACGATATGAAAAGAGAAGTAAGTGTCTTCTTTTTAAAATGAGGCTTAGCGAACCAATAACAGATAGATTCGCCGCGTCAAAGTGGTAAAGGCTCAGGGTCCTTTTTTAGAGTATTAGGATAATCGCCTCTTTTCCTTAGTGCCTGATTTCCATTAATTGTTACATTCCAGAAAAAAGCATGTAAAAGCGTATGCTCCAGATCACTTGAATGAGTTTGAATGGATAATTGAGCCAATGTGTCAAAAAGCAATAAGTATATATACCAATAATTTCTGTTGTTTTCCTTTGTTATTTCTCTTTTTCCTTCCTCTTATATATTTGGATGGATGAGCGCTTTGTTCTTAGCTTGGTTGACATAGTCTAAAGTCTTTACCGTTTGATTGACCTTGTAACGGTTTTTACAAAAACGAAACGACCATTAGCGAGCCAATGCACATGTTTCACGGGATACATAAAATTTACAATTTTGGATGTCAATGTGGAATTGTATTTAATCGAGCGGGCACTACTTTTTCTTTCTTTTTTTTATTTTGTATTTAACGAAGTTTTTCTTATCTCGCTTTAGACGTTATTGCCCCAATCGATTGTGTATTGTTAGATTTTCTCTAATTCTAGATTCAATCTCCATGTTCAGGCTATACATTCAGCTTAATTTGTATATTCAGCATTCAATTTATGTATTCGGTTTATGTGTTCAGCTTGCACGTTCGATGTATGTACTCAAATTGTATTTGGCTTATATTTATACTGCACCAATATATTATTTATGCACAAGGCGCGTGTGCACGCGTCAACAGTCAAAACACGAATCCGAAAAGAGCAGTGTATTACAATTCATATATACACAGGTGGTTACGTTACGTCCCATGTTGGAAACATGTTGGAAAACGTCTTAATTTAAGATCTGAACAAGATATACAGAAAGATCAAAAATGTTCAATGAATGTAAATTGTTAATTGCAATTAAGTTGGAATTGTTTGATTTCTGTGGGATTTTATTTTGACAAAAAGCCTGGGTTGTTATTATTGAATGCCGTACGTGCTCTCTCTTCTTTATTTTACAGAAACATATGTTCTGGATGAGTTAAAAGATGACGACTATTTCCAGGTGGAATATAATAATCATGTTGATACTTACAATGTTAGTATAAAAAGGGTGGTTCATATTGCCCAAAAGTTACGCAAATTACAAGAGGAGCGCAACCCCGGTGGCAAAGAAATATGGCCGTAAGTTTTGTTTCCTTGTAAATACTACCGTAAAAACTTTATTTATCTTATTTAAAAAATCACTGTAATAGAGGCTTGTATGATGACCGCTTGTTCTGGGGTTTAAAATCTTTAGGAGATCCCTTCGGTGTGCACTTCAGTATGGTGTTAAATGCTCTAAAAGTACAAGGCACTGATGAGCAATGGCAACGTTTTGGTGTTAGAGCTGAAAAAATGGAAATTATTTGTACATATGCACAAACTGAATTGGGTCATGGTACATATATTCGTGGCATGGAGACAAGAGCCTGCTATGATCGTGATACCGAAGAATTTATATTGAATACGCCAACTATAACAGCCTACAAATGGTGGCCCGGTGGTTGTAAGTGATCTCTTTTCAACTTTTTAAATGTGTTTATAGGTACGGTTCAAGAAATTTATTATAATTGCAGTAGCCAGCACTGTAAATTATTGTTTGTTGGTGGCCAATTTGTACGTGGATGACGTATGCCACGGTTTGGCCATGTTCATGTTGCAATTGCGTGATGAGAAGACTCATCAACCTTTGCCAGGCATTACGGTGGGTGAAATTGGTCGCCGCTGGGCCTATGTAGGTTATAATAATGGTTATTTGGGTTTAAAAAATGTGCGCATACCACGTAATAATATGTTAATGCGCAATGTGCAAGTTCAAAGGGACGGTACAGTGGTGAAGAATGTTTTGCCCGTCTTAACGTACGCTACTCTGGTGTACGTAAGAACATGTCTGATAAAAGATTGCACACAAATTTTAGCCATGGCCTGTACGATAGCTATACGTTATTCAGCTGTTAGGAGACAAGGTTGCTTGAAGCAAGGGTAAGGGATATAAATGCCAACGTTGACTTCCTTTGACGTTCTTTGTTGTTATTGTTTTTGTATGTTTCATTTCAGTGAACCCGAATGTCAAATAATCGATTATGTTATGCAGCAAAAAAAGTTATTTACACAATTGGCAGCTTGTGTAGCTTTTAAGTTCCTTACATATAAAATGTCTTCGTTATATGAACAAGTCTCCCAAGAAATTGCTGGCGGTGAATATAGTCGCTTATCTGAATTACACGCTTTATCGTGTATCACGAAAGTATTATGCACTACGCAGGCTGCTCATGGAGTCGAACTAATGCGTTTGGCTTGCGGTGGCGTTGGCTTATTGGTGGCTAGTAATTTTCTACATTTATATGTATTTGCTACGGCATCTTGTACGTATGAGGGTGATAATACAGTATTAGCTTTACAAGTAGGTCGCTTTCTTATGAAATCTTGGCAAAATATGTTGCAAGGTCACACAGTGGCACCATCGTTAGATTATATGCTAGAATTTGTTAACCAAAAAGATGTACTGGGCAAATGCTCAAGTTCTTGGTTGGGTATGTTGAAAGCTTTACAGTACACCTCCGTCTGGTAAGAAACGCTTTGTTGTTGTTGGTGTGGTTTGCCTTTGTATGGATTGTTTTGTTTTAATTTCGTCTCAGTAAAACGCAACTGGCTTTTGAAAGGTTCACTAAGTGTCTAAAATCAGGACAGAGTTTAAATGAAGCTTTAAATACTACCGCAATAGAACTGACAAAGGCAGCTGAGGTGAGTGCAAAGTCATTCAATAACTTTAACGGAGATATGTACTAAGTTTACTTTTTAGCTCTACGGCTATTGTTTCATTTTGAAAAACTTTATAGATTCAATAAACCAAAAGAGCTTTTCTCTACAGTATCCCTCATTAAAGAAAGTTATATCCGATCTTGTGGAATTATATATGATATCTATTATCTACCGATATATGAGCGATAGTGATATTGTTAGGGTAAGTATTGTATTTTGAGAATCTGTTAGAAACCCTTTAAAAATTATATTGTTTTTTTCGATAACCAGTTCATCGACTTGTACAAATTGAATGAACGCTTTGTTACAGCATTAACTGGCGTACGTCTTAATGCTGTTTCCATTTGTGATGGTTTTGATTTTCATGATCGACTTTTAGCTTCCATTTTGGGTTGCTATGACGGTAATGTGTATGAACGCATATTTGTCGATGCTCAAAAGAATCCTTTAAATAAACAACTTATACAGGACTCGTTCTGTAATCATTTAAAACCATTTTTAAAAAGTAACATATGATGAATTTATGAATTTCATTCTTACTTACTTCATTTAATAAATGATTAGAAAAAAAATCATTGTTTTCGGTTGGATTTTATGTTTTATTAAGGATTAGACAGTTTCTTCTTCTATTTGTTCTTCACACATCATCATGTACAAACACATATAAATTTTTCTTCATTTGTTGTAATATTTTTGTTTAAATGGGAAGTAGGTGGAGGGGAACGGCAATTCAGTGAAAATAATTTACGATTGTGTAATCAGTACTTTTTGTTATTTGTTTTCATGCAAAGTAATGGGGATGTGAAATAAAAAAGTTAAATTTAATTTACATCTTAATATATTTATTTATTTATGAATGAAAAAAATATAGACATTTTTATACCCTGCACCACCCTGTGGAAAAGGGTTTATTAAGTTTGTGCGGATGTTTGTAACTCCTAAACGGCAAATGCCACACCCACCTTCAATTATACCGATCGATTCAGAATCAAAATCTGAATCGATTTAACCATGTCCGTCTGTCCGTCTGTCCTCCTGTCTGTCCATCTAAATTTGTGCCCAAGCTACAGGTCGCATTTTTTGAGATATTTTGATGAAATTTGGTACAAGGACTTGCATTGGCCCAAAGGGGAACCCTATTGAAAATGGATCGGATTGGACTATTTTTAGAACCCTCCCCAAATAATTTTTTTTTGATATCATAAACAAAAATAAAAAAAATTTCTGACTTGTGTATCATTTTGAAATTTTTGAAAATACAAGTCGGTATAGAAAAATAAAATTTTTCATATTTCAAAGAAAAAAATTAAATTGAATAATGTAATATATCAAGTGGTGTAGAGTTTTTGATGGTCGTGCTTGACGAATTATGGTGTTTTCACTTGTTTTAAAATTAGTTATTCCCATCAGAACGTAAAAATCACATTAAATTGGTGAAGTGTGGTTTATTTTCTCAGTTAAGTAGAGTAGCTGAACGAAAAGAATTTTTTTCATATCAAAGAAAAACAAATAAGAAAACTAAATTTGGCTTAGACCAAATCTTAAATACCCTCCACCTCTACACGAAAGGGCGTGGCAAATACATATATATATATTGCCCCCTCTAATAGTGTATGTCTTAGCATATAAGTCTACTTTTACGTTAAATATGGTTTTTTTAAAATTGTGGGCGCCCATTTTTTGGTACATCGGTAGATGGGTTAACTATGTATACGCGTACCAAATTTTAAGTTTCTAGGTTAACTTTTGTGGCAGATATAAAGATTTTTACTAATTGTGGGCGTGTCTGTAATCCGAATACGCCCTTTTTTGGCATACCGATGAAGCATAATACTCAAAGATGAACATACCAAATTTCAAGCTTATAGCTCAATTTTTGTGGCAAAAAATAGTTTTTTGTCTATTGTGGGCGTGGCTCTTGACCGATTTTGCGCATTTTAAATAGCGATCTGCGTGCAAAAAGTAAAAGTACCTGTACAAAATTTCAGCTTAATATCTCAAAATTTACACTCATGAGAGTGCCAACAACAGACGGACACACGGACATACGGACATACATGTCTAAATCGACTTAGTTTTTGACGCTGATCAAGAATATATATACTTTGTAGGGTCTCTGACGCCTCCTCCTGTGTGTTGCAAACGGAAGAACAAACTTAGTATACCCTCATCACTGAGGTGGAGGGTATAATAAAATACAATCAATCGTTACAACATTTTAATATTAATCAAAATTTACGAGAAGAAAAACGTTGAAAACCATTGTTGCGGATTAGAATATCAAATAAAGACGCCACAAGAAGAAGAAAATAGAAAATATTCTTCTGGCACTCGCAATGATTTCAAATTGAAATATAATTTCTAAGTTCTACATTTAGACGTTTTTGTTTTATCTTTTTATCTAAATCGATAAATAATGGTTTCAAAAATGGAAAAAATTATCAAAGTAATTAAACAAGTAAAAAAGCTATTTTAGGCTTAGGCCAAAATTTCGATACCGAGAGCGTTTATCAACACACGGACACATGGACGTCCACACTATAATGCTGAGGGTATAAAACTTTCTTATTTTGTTTAATTTTTTCAATTGTATACAATACCTAGGCGAGATTATTAATAACAAAATTATTAAAAATAAAAAAATAAAAATATGTACGAAAAAAAACGTTTTATTTTATCAATATGTTTAAAAAAAATTTTACTTTTTATGTGGTACAATTTTTTATTATACTATTAATATATAAAAAACATTTTTTATTACAAAAAATTGTTTTTTGTTGGTTGACTTTGTTGTTGTTGTTAATAATAATAATGCTTTGTTATACTTGCTTCTTCTTCTTCATTGTTGTTTATTATTATTATTTCATTTCTCTTGTTATTGTTCTTATGTGAATTATTACACAATGACATCTAAAATTATTTATTATAACCATGCACAATCATATAAACCGGAAAGTTGGAAGAGGCATTCCTATATTTTATGTAAATGTTGTTAGAATACATAGATCGTGTATGCACTACATGTATATGTACATATACAAATACATTTCTATGCATATACAAGTGAAAGGGCTGATCGGGTCGTACCCGATCATTTTTTACCCTAAACTACTTAGTTCCACAAATTTTGTTATAATTACGACAGTTGTATTCGTAAGCGGGAGGCATGGGGCATATGTTAGTAGGTGAAATATCGTTATATGCAAGGGGATTTCCCAAAATTGTATGTGTTTTAAATTTGACATAGCTAACTATAAAGCCAATAAACTACTCTGCATCAAATGTAGTTTACAAATACATACTAAGAAATTGTGGAGAGGTGCCCTAACAATCAATACAGTTCCTCTTAGCATTGCTAAAAAAGCCCTTTTACCAATGCTTATCAAAATATCTTAAAAAACACGATCTGTAACTCACGTACAACTATATATGTACAGACAGACGGACATGATTAAATCGGCACAATCGAAAGTGGATGTTGCATTTGCTGTTACATGCGCATGCACCTCGTATAACCTCTTGCCACATGTGTGCAGGGTGCAATCATTTTGTCACGTTGTTACAGTTCGTATGTTGTTCAGCGAAACGTGTAGATTTTTGTTTTTATGTGCATTTTCGTATGGAAATGACAAGCATAACTTTGTTTGGTTGCTTTTCAATTACAAAAACAAAACCAAAAACCAAACCCTATGTAAAAGATAATATTCAATTATAAAAGTGTATTATGGATATTTTATATACTCGTATATAAAACTGTAATTTGCATCCTCCATACCGTCATTTTATTATAATAAGCATTTTATTAATAAACAAAGACGGAGAACTTAAGGTATTGCGAATGGATATTTGTTACAAGTTGATTTGTTTCCATAGTTATTTGCTGATAAATAATACAGATATGTTATGTGAGTGTGGTAAATGCGTTCATTTCACTGCTCTTAAAAACATTTTACTGTTTCGTTGATTTACTTAATTGCACGTAGGTTTAGTTAAAGTCTGTGTATGTGTATGTGTATGTGTAAAAAATTGTGATTGTGTAATTTTATTGAATTAAAAAAGAAAAAAGAAAAGAGGAGAAAGAAAATGAAACAACAACAATGTAATGTTTTAGTTTTCACAGTGATTAATAGTTTTGATTATTATGTTATGGCATTATGAATAATTTTAATTCATGCAACTTTTCGAAATAAAGTTATCAAAATGTTATGATTACGCTCACGTTCATTTATTTTTCATTTCATTTAAACTGCAATACTTAGACCCTTCGATGGAACATACTCGTACAACGTACATATAATTATAAAATCAGTCGGACCGATGGACATCTGTTCACAAGTGATCATATACATAACAATAAATTATTTAGGACCTAAAAAATCATCTTAATCCAGTTGTATATAAATACAATATGCA
This sequence comes from Ornithomya chloropus, assembly GCA_963971445.1. Lineage (NCBI taxonomy): Eukaryota > Metazoa > Arthropoda > Insecta > Diptera > Hippoboscidae > Ornithomya > Ornithomya chloropus. The sequence continues at coordinate 23,650,344 of OZ020530.1, read as the reverse complement.
ATACAAGCAGGCGGACCGACAGACGCATATACTACACACCTAAAACGTTGTGGCCAGTTGACTTCGGTGCTAGCACTGAATTTTTTTTAAACAACACTAACAAATATTTAGTTGAGACATATCATTGGCGAATGGTACGTAGTGCAAAAGAAGTTGATATTTTTTTTTACAAAAAACGGAATTTTGCTGTTTGCTGTGTATATTGTTATAACTGTTCCTTATATTGTAACCATTTATCCTTTTTTTACAGTAAATTGTTTGTTTTTGGTAGCTCTAAAAAACTTTCAATACACGGTACAAAAAAAAAAAAAAAAAAAAAGAAAAAAAAAATTAAAAATCAATAGTTTTTCTTCACCATTTATATAAAGATTACAAAGACTAAATTAATATTTTGTTATTGACTTAATAAGTATTTTTGTTTATTGTTTTTGTTGTTGTCGTCGTAGTATATTATTATAATGAATTATACTAAACGTTAATGTTTTAAAGGTTCAATTTCAGTGTTTACCATTGAAGTCAAAACTTATAACTAGGTGTAGTGTTTTTTATTACGTTCATATAATTTTTATATATTTTTATTTTTTGTTAATTCTTTTAAATTAGCTTCGAGAATTGAGTTTTGTTGCTTAATTGTGTTTTTAAAATAATAATATAGTTATTTTTTTATATTTTATATATATAGTATAAATGCTCTAAATATACACATAGATGCCATTTTGTTATGATACCTAAATAGTTTTAATTTCTACGTTTTTCTTTCTTTTTTTTTTTTTTTGATAATTATACGAATAAAAAATTATTGTAAAAAATTGGTATGAATTTGTTAAAAAATGATTTTTTGGTTTTTCAATTAGTATTTTTTATGAATGAAAAGAACTCATTTTTTGTGTTTTCTTTAATTTTGTGATAAAATTTAAAAAATCTAATACATTTTTAACATAGTTTGTAAAATAATTTAATGAAAAAACTGTTTGATTTTGTTTGCAATAATAATTTTTTTTGTAAAAATGTTAAAAATTTGTGTGACTTTGTTAAAAAACTTTAGTTTTTAATTGTATTTTTTATAAATAATATTACTTCAAATATTAGTGATGTATTTATACTGTTGTTTTTTGTTTTTTCAATTTCTTCCACTTACTACGTGCTATTCTTCTTTACGTAAATGCTGACATTATATTACTTATTAATTATAATTGGGTTACACTTTAACTTAGTATGTATGCGTATTTATAAAAACGATTGTGTGTGATTTTTGTTTGTTTGTTATTTATTTACTTGTCTGTTTTGTTGTTAAAAGTTTTGTGATTCTTCATTTCATCCCTCTCCACAGCTGCCTAGCTGCATCCCTCTCCTTAATAGCGATATTCACTATCTCAGGCGTAGAATTCCCGATTTGTGGCATTTTTTGCATACGAGTTAACAGCAGGTGACCGTTTGGGTTCATCCAAAGCATAAGAGCCCTCATCTTTTTTTCTCATGCGATAAACAATAAACATTACTATTAAAATGGCAAATAACAAGCCAACAACGCTGCCACCGATAACGGCTGAAATTAATATGAAAATAAAAAAAAGTAGAATTAGTTCAATGTTAACAATTAAAACGCGAATTATAATTGATGAATTACACATAGTACGTAATTATTCAACTCTGTTCAAATACTAGATACTCTCAAGCCTTAGTCGGCTGGTGCTTTTCACGTGTGTGATGTATAGAATTCATAATAAAAATATGTATACATATATGTATACCACTTGTGGCGAATAGTATATTAAGGTTGTGCCAATCGATCCATCCGCCCGTCTGTCCGTTTTGTGCCCATAATTTGGAAGATACTTCAATGGAATTTAGTAGAAGGGCGCATCTGGACCCAACGGTATACATTAGTGAAAAGGGTTCAAATTGTACAACTTTTAGGACCCCTTCCCATTAAAGAAGGGTCTAGTGTGAAATTAGCCCCTACGTGGCGAAAATTCGCAATTCTTAATATATTTTGACAAAACTTGGTCAAGAAGAACAGTTAATTAGCCTAATAATTAAGAGTGTCAAATTAGGACCTGAGCGCACTTTTAGAACTCATTTCCCTATAATGATATTTCATGAAGTGACTTGTATGGTAATGGAACTAGGTGGTGTAGGGTATTAAATAGACTATAACATTTTTTTTTTTTGTTTTTTTTTTTTTTTAGTAAAAACATTCCCTATAAACCAATTACACTATAAATGTCACCTTGTGGTAAAACCATTAAATCACATATATATGGAGTGCATATATACGAGTATTCTATTAATAAGCATTGTTAATTATTACTCACCAGCCAGTATGCCTGGTTGAGCAAAGAAACTCGCTGTTCTATCATCATTGCCGGCATTCATGATTAAAACTTCGTTAGCGGCGACTTTCTCAATATTTGTATTATCTGGTGGTAAACTGTTGATGCTATTTGTACCCAATTCGTTATTAATATTGCTGTTGGTGCCTTGATTATTAATACCGCCAGCTATTGTCGAATGAAATCGGAATAAAGAAAACACACACACACAAAATGAATTAAGGTGAATTGAAGAACTTTTACATTTTTTCATAGAATTTATTAAATTTTGATGATAAATGAATAGTGAAGATTAAATAATATAGATGCACTAAATAATGAGGGAGAAAGATTGAGAGTGACAGAGTGAAAATGTGTTTATGAGAGATGTAAGAAATGAACAGTAGGTTCACAGGGTATAGCGCTTGGTTACATACGACTAACTATGCTATTTTTACTCTGTTTGTACACATATTTTACGGCTCTAAGCCCAAAGAAGTGCAACAACTAAGTTCACTAAACATACATCTTATAATAAATGGCATTTTTGAGAAGAACTTCAAGTTCTTGCGCATTTTCAAGAACACATAGCAGTTGAACATGGTAGACCTTAGGGGAACAGTTCTTCTTCTACTCCTATGCTAAGCAAATAGTTGTTATTCAATTTATTGCTAATTTAACAACAACAATTTCATATCGATTAATTTAATTTTTTTTTCTTATTGTGTCACATACTTTATATAATTATACGCTTATAAGGCATTATTTTAATGGAAGTCTTTATATGGCAAAAAACCGCAATTCTTAACATTTCTTTGCGAAATTTGGTGAATAATAGGTAATTAGCTTCATATTGGTTATGGGAAATTTGGAACCAATCGGACCATTTGTAGAACCCCCCATCCCATATATTGAATTGTATTTCACGAAGTGACTTGTGTGACGTGACGGTTCGTCGCGTATACAGATGCAACTAAACTAATTGTAGCATAATTTAAGGGGTTAAGTGGTGTAACATACTAAATGGTTGGGCTTGACCGCCCATAACATTTTCAATTATTTTCTCCCTTTTTCGTTCTTTTCTAGACATTTAATACTTAAACGTTTTATACATATTAAACTTGAAACTTTTATTTATCAAATCTTATGTTTTACACTCAATGATTTCTTTTAATAAATACATCATTTATAAATTGATACGCACACATACTTTCATATGCAACTATTATGAACACAGAATTGAACAATTTAATCATTTTGATTAATTAACTTGAAAAAAGCTTTAAATAAGTGGATACACATACAAATACAATGTACAATATGTCTATGCAAACTATTGCTCAATCATGTAGAAAGCCAGATAAATTAATGGAAGTTACAGAAATTACTTTTGTATACAACTCACAATAGAGATTTTATCTGTGTTCTATTGTATGATTTAGTGTGAAGTTTGAAATTTCAATTACTGAAGTTAGTCAATGAAGAATATATATATATATATAATGGAGACTGCTGTGCCTATATATGTAAGAATGTTATTCAATATAAAAGCAAGTGCAGTTGATATGAGCACTTAATGCAATGAAGTATATTATAAATAATCTGCGTAAGGCATTAATGTGGTTACATATTAAGCCGAAGTAAAAATGCTAAACTTTTACCTAAATACAAACAACGAGCGTGAAATGGTGAAATCTTAACAGCACTACATAAATTCGAACGTCATCACTAACGTCATTAACAAAACCCATCAATAAAAATATTGCTTATGTATGTAGCATGCAAAGAAAAACTTCTAAACATTGAGAAGAGTAAGGTTAAACGAAATGTATGCGCTCTTTTGCCAGAATGCCGCCTGAGATTTACATAAAAAATTTGAACAAATCTACGAAGTTTTCTACTCTCTTCATCTCTCTAGGCTGTTGCAATTTGTTGTCTCACAGTTTATGCGTAAACACGCCAGCACATGTCCTCTATTTATTCAAGTACTTTTTTTCGGTTATATAGTATATACGTGAGCATGCATACAGCTTTGTATGCAAAGTCTCTTGTTCTTCTTCAATCACAAACTCATTGCTGCTACGAACAAAAGTCACATAATGTTCGTGTAGTATGGGTATGTGCGGTTTTGTCATGTTTATTGGCTTGAACACGCACACACATGCACACCCCAAATAAAATTGCATTGCTAACATAAGTGCAAATCCAATCCTGCTGTTTGTTTACGAAATGTGGCGGCAACAATAGTACGTAACGGCAGAATGCATAAATTTCGTAGGCGTTTGTATATTTGTTCATGATGTTGTATCTTATCGATGTTGTTATTTGCTATTATTACTATTATTAAGCCTCTGACATAGGCATATAAAGCTACGAGCTACTGTTTTGTTGCTTGTCATCGTTTATTATGCAAAGTTTGAGAGGGTGTTGATGTTTACTCATTATTTAACATGAGATAGTTGCAAAAGAATACATAAGAAGACCGCCATATGTGCTTATCCAGGTATTGAATCTAAACAATGCTTACAAGACTTAATTTAGTCAGACATAATCACCTATTAACTTACTATACGATGCTAAGACCCACTTTGCAGAATGTTCGTTGCCTTTTCACAAAGTGACTATATTCTTAAGCTGGCAGCTGTGCTGTTTTTATACCTTTCAAGTCGATAATTATTTAATTAGCTGCGTTTGGTAAGATGTGATTAACCTAATTTTGGAAATACGTTCGCACGATAGCAGCAATCTATGCTATGGAGATGTCTATAAGTATCGCTAAATTCATCAAACACTTTAATGCACGATTACTAAATAATAGTAAAGAAAAACACGTACGAATGCTTCTTCTACTAACCTATTTGCTTATAGTCAACAAATGAAAAAATACAGATACAGCTGAACACATTGCTATACAGACACACGGCCGCCCGTTTGAAAATGCTATAACAGTGAAATATTAAATGATAGTTTACAAATTGCAATCCTTGTGTAGCGATCATACGTGCAAAGCTGGAAATCGTAAATAGTGCCACAAAGAGTGGAAAAGTATCGCACATAAAATTTAATTAACAACACCAACAAATAAAAATGTAAAACATTTTTCAACCTCACCGCACACATACATACATACATATGTATTGGATGTTGTCTATGTGTGCTACACGCACATGTGCAACTAGATCAAATAATTTTTTTGCACCATCGCATATAAAAGTTATTTATATAGCATAAGCACTGTGTACACTACTGTCGGCTCTGTGAATATTGCATAATGCAGTATGTATGGTTGCATGCATACGTTTAATGAATACAAATCATGAATTATGTAAAAGTGTGCCACGCACACAAGTTTAAATAAACAAAGTAATGCTTAAAAGTTAAACCGAAAAAATCGTTTTCGTTTTCCGGAATGTAATTTCTTGTTTAAAATTTTTATAATTAATCCTTCTTTTTATGTTTGGTGTTTTCATGTTTTCCCTTCTTCATTTGTATTCGGTGTTTTGTGTTATTGAAAATGTAAACATTTTTTAAATAGTGTTTGTTTTTAAAGAAGGACCCAAACTATGGAAAATGGGAGAAAGAATTCTACCAAAAAAAAAATTAAATGGAAAGGGGAAAATCATGCTTTCAATATTACGGGGACGTATAGAATTAAATCAAAAGAAAAAAAGGAAACAAGTAAGGAAACTAAATCTGGCTTAGGCCAAATCATAACTACCCTCTTTATGTATTGTACATACAAAGGATGGGCGTGGCAGAACATCGATGAATGCGCTATAATTATATATACCAATTTTCAACTTCATAGCTTGTCGCTTGTCGCTTGTGGACGAGATTTGTGATTAATTTCACCCAATACAAAAAGCGATATGCGCACAGAAACTGGAAGTTTCTGTACGAAATTTCACCTCAACGTTGGAAACTTTATGATCGCGAGAGTGCCAACAACAGACAAACACACGGACATACATGTGAAGTTGTATGTATACTTTTGCAGGATTTCTGACGCCTGCTGTCGGGGTGTTGCAAAAGTAATGACACACTTAGGATACCCCCTATTTTATGTGCTGGGTATAAATTTAATAACTTGTCTTGAAGTTTTCCATTTCCATTGTGTGAGACAAACCCATAATACAAGCAAATAAATGAAAAAGACAACACAGGCACAGATAAAATAAAACATAAAACTACTCAACTATGAAGGATTGAAATCAACAACAACACTACAAATAAAGACAAAACAAAGGCAAAGGCAAAGACACCGAACGAAACAGAATAAATTATGATATAATTACGAAAAACATAATTTAAGTAAGAAGAACAGAATGGCAAACAAATAAAAAGTACACTGACGTCGTTTATGCGTAACTGTTGTGGATGATGTGATGGTGGGATCACTAATATCCGTATAAATTTCGTGACCATCGTCTTCTTCTTCTTCAACACTGGGTGTTTTCGCACCGCCGGATTGTTGATCCACTAGCACGGACAAATCTTCATCGATCGATTGATCCACATCCAAATTACCATCAAAGTTATCTTCAAATTTAGGTGATGTAGCCACTTTGGGGGGCTGTTGATGATGGTGGTGACTGGTTTTAATTAAATCTTCATCATCGCTGTCATCATCATTGTCATCCTCATCATCACCATGATCACCGCTACCGGGTAATATATCGCCTTCATTTTCATCTTCATCCTCCTCCCCTTCTTCTTCTTCTTCTTCTTCTTCGTCCTCCTCATCCAATTCATCATTATCGATGATATCAAAGTCGCCATCATTATCATCGTAAGTGGTTGACACTTTAGTATCCTGGTCATTATTATTATTATTGTTGTTGTTGTTGTTGCTGTTATTGTCTGGGGAATAGGGATAAATATGGGTGGTTGTTGTGTATTGTGGTGTTTGTGTAGGTGTATGTAAAGTGGTAGTAGAAGTGGTAGTTATTGTTGTTGTTATTATTGAGTTATTAAACATATTAATAGTGGTGGTGCTTGGCTTAGTGTGGCTTACTGTTGAGGGTGCGGTTGGCCTCAACGTGGCCTTTTGTTTTACTAAAGGATTTGTTGTATTTGTAATTTCTTTATGTTTAAGTTTGGTTTCTAAATCATATTAGGGAAAATTTAAATGTTAACAAATATCAAACGGGTTAAAGTAAAATTTTTCAGGTGATGGTTTTTGGTAGATGATGTGGCAAATTTACAAAAAAAAAACAAAAAAAATTAATAAATTAACAACATAGTGTAAAAATAATGTAAAGAAATAAAATAATATGAAATATAAAGAAAAAAAAAAAAAACAAACGAAAGCCAGTTGATTGGTTTGGTATTTGATGATAAAATGTTTTCATATATGTATAGAGAAAATAATGAGAATGCTAATTGGTTACCGAATGTATTGAGACCGGTGGTGCCACTAATACCACCACCACCACCACCGCCACTGATAAGGCCAGTTGAGCCAGTGGCAGTATTGCTGCTACCAATGATTGTGCCACTACTTGAACTTTGATGAGTTATTGCTGGTTGAAATTGGTTGTTGTTGTTATTATTAATATTTAAATTATTTTGATTATTGTTTCTACTTGTGATTACGAAATCGTCGTTGTCGTCTATTTGCTGTTTATTTATGTTTGATTTACCCGTTTGTTGATGTATGTGTTGATGATGATGGTACTCATCATCAGAATCTTCATCGTCTGGTCCGAATCCAGAACCGGAAAAATCGTGGTCCTTCTCTAAATCATCGTGCGGCTAGAACGAAACAGAAAGAAATTGATCAGTACTTCGAATTCGAAGGGGTGTGGATTCGTTTTCTTTAAAATCTATACTGAGAAATATACAGCTAAAATATCAGGCCAGGAGTAGCCAAGAAAAGAACCTTGCTCTGAACAGTGCACTATTAAATTATTGTTTATTATATTCTCAATTCTTGGGGAGAGTGGTTTCATTAAGGTTTTGCTTTATTTATTAAACGCTGCATATACAGTTCTCTGTTTAATTGTTTTTAGGGAGAGAAAGAGATAAAGAGAGAAAGAGAGAGATTTATTCTATTGTACTGATACCTGTGCTAATTGGTTTCATAAATCCAAAGCTATTATAGTTCAACAGCAATTACTGTCACCCAGTGTTACGGTTGTGGCTGCTTTCGATAAACATACACACATAACACTTCCAACGCCACTACTACAACACCAAAATACAACAAAGAGCACAAGTTACGGAAATATTGGGCTATTTATTTACACACTACGACACACTTTAATGATAATTTATGGCTTGTCTTCTTTTACTTCATTGCAAGTACAATAGGACACATAACATCGAAAATGAGGTCAAAACTATAAATATATACAAATCCCAATAGATTTTATATAGTTCCGAAAAGCAAAAGTTTTCTATGCTGATGTGTAATTGAAAAAAAATGCAATAAATTACTTTTGAAAAGTTTTTCGGCTCTTGAAAGCAAAAGTTATTTTTTTGGCTTATTCGGGACAAATTAAAAGAGAAAAAGACAAAGGCTCTTATGTCGACAATAAGAGTGATTTCATCGACAATAAATTATTTGGAATTAAACTTAAGAGGACAAGGAGTCATTCATATACTCAACTACCCGAAATTTATGTGATTTCACTTTTACAATGTAAGCCCTTAAAAGCTCTTAAAGGATCTATTTTATACTATTCTGTTTGTTAAGTTAATATATGTGTCATGCAGTCTTAATCTTCCCCCATCACCAAACAACATTGTTCACTAAAGGGCACAATATAATTAAAATTTTGGCGGAAAGAATTTTTACACATATACACTGTAATACTATTACACTGAACTTGAGCTATAAAAAGAACAACTGCAACAATATTTGAATTCTTGCAAAAAGAAGTATTAGAAGAAATGTGCGAACGCTATATGACCCTGCACTAAGAGTTTTTTTTGCCAACTAGAACGCTGCATAAGTATACAATGTGATGGTGTACAATAACAATAAGAAAGTACATAAAACCTTTATATAGACTGAAGCACTTTGTGCCTTGATAATATACTCGTATACATGCATACAAACATACGTATGTACATATATACTGAACGATGGAAACGCTATTCTTTTCAAATAAACCCATTTAACGTGTTTACTAGTAGCGTTCCCTTTTTTATACCTCGCAGTACTTGTGGTAGTGAATTTATCAATTTTGTGCAAGTGTTCGTAACTGCTTCGTGCCTCATTTCATTCACTACAGAATGTATTAGAATTTCTGAATTCGTTATTGACATATTGTAGTGAACGTTTGAGAAGTTCTCCTACAGTTATGCAGTTATGTACTGTTACCATAAGGTGTGCTTGAAAAAATATAAAAATTATAAGGAGTACCTGAAAGATTTAAAAGTTTACTTGTTTAGTAGTTTAGTATGATTATAATTTACTATATATTTTATACCAAAGAAAAACTCACACTCGAAAAATGCAAATGCTTTTCTAGCATTTTCTACTGACTCATCTTTTTTCTGTAAATAACTCCGATAGTTTTCTCTAACAATGCACTCCCGTGATGCTTGTTAAAATGCATACCCAACTTATTTATGCAAAAAGTATTGCTTCTTATGTTCGCAACGAAAAGCATCAAAATGTTAGCAAATGATAGAAATTTCATTTAATAATGCTGACAAATACATATATATAAATAAAATACAATTTGTATGGATGGATGAATACAAATGCTGTACGATGGCATTAAACGAATCGAGAAAATATCAAAGTGTACATAATTTTGAAGTTGAAGTTTGAAGTTAAATTGCAACGAATGAACAAACAAGCGAACGAACGACATCACTTTGTGCGCCCAAGTTATAAATCTCTAATACTATGCAAACCAATCACACATGTGTAGGGTAAAGGAGAGGAAGAGATGGGGATAGAGAGATGTGTGAGAAGAAATGTAATATTGGAAAGAGACAGGTAAACGTAAACGAATAAATTATAAATTATTCAGTTGCAGTCATCAACAAAACCGCAGCGTATTTGTTCTCTTCACTACATTACTATATAACTGTGAGCACGTAGTGCACACAGTAGTTTCGCTACCCCATCACATATCTGAGTTGCTATGGCGATTAAGACATAAACTGCAAGCCGCATAGGCGAAGAGAGGGCGCAGTAGAGTAGGGTGCACCCACCATTTATGCGACTTCATATTAAATGAGGTGAATACGTCTGTTTTGATATTAAACACCATGTAAAGGTAATGATCAGATAATTCTGGTGACTTGCTATTTGCAAGTTCCATTTTGATATATAACGGCGATGATATTTCATCTGGTGTTTTATGCCACAACCTCGAGGACGTGTAAGAAACATTAATTACATTCATTTTACTGTATCTTTAATAATGTAAAAAACTGCTTTTACTAAAACATTGCTTAGCAAGGATATTTATATTGTGCTCCTCTTCTGCACTTGGATAAATTTGCTTAGGGAATAATTTATATAATGACTGGGAGAGTAAGGTATACACGACCGCAAAATACATTTTAATAAACGTTTTCTTTTTCCTCTTTTTTCCAACCAACGCTTATTATTCCTTTTTTCTTTTCTTATAAGCAGGTATACGCTAAACAGATAAAACATCCCTTAGGAATTTATTAGGGAAATTTCTTTTTATTATCTTACTTTGTTGCACGCATATCTGCCTTGTCAGCAACAATATAATGGTTAAATAGAAATTGTTGCTAAACTTTAGATAGATGTCAAAGAATTTCAAAATGAAACGAAGTGGAAGCTGAAAATTGTATACTTTGGTCATCAGCTGGAGTCACGATAAAGCCTTACCCAAAACACGGCGACACGAGTGTGTAGGGGATGCAAGTAAAATAATCCCTAATCCCTCGCATTTTCATTGCATGTAGCAACAAATCATCAGGAAAGGTTTTGAGAATTTTTACTTATACAACAGCAGCGGTATGGTCATCAGCATCAATCAACTTAGCTGTTGTACCCACACACCCAAACACACTTTGCTAAATTAAAATTTACCGTAACATGATGTTCTATTTGTATGTATGTAGTGTGTCTCTTACGTATCAGCATGCAAGTCTACTTTTACGTTGAATATGGTTTGTTGTAAATTGTGGGCGTGTCTATTATCCGACCACGCCCGTTTTAGGCACGTCAGTCAATGGGATAACTATGTATATGCTTATTAAATTTCAAGTTCCTAGGTCAACTTTTGTGGCAGATATATAGATTTATGTCGATTGTGGGCGTGTCTGTTATCCGAATACGCCCATTTTTGGCACACCGATGAAGCTAATACTCATAGATGTACATGCCAAATTTCAAGTTTATAGCTCAATTTTTGTGGCAGATAAATAGATTTTTGTTGATGGTGGGCGTGGCTCTGATCCGATTTTGCCCATTTTAAATAGAAATCTGCATGCAAAAACTAAAAGTGCGTGTACAAAATTTCAGCTCAATATCTCAAAATTTACGCCCGTGAGAGTGCCAACAACAGACGGACACACGGACACACGGACATACATGTCTAAGTCGACTCAGTTTTTGACGCTGAACAAGAATATATATACTTTGTAGGGTCTCTGACGCCACCTTCTGGGTGTTGCAAACGGAAGAGTAAACTTAGTATACCCTCACCACTGATGTGGAGGGTATAAAAACTATCTCGCATACAAAAGCCAATGTAGTAAAGTGATACTAAATATTGGATGGAAAATTGCGTTACGGTAAAAAATCATAGTGCATACACGTTTAGACTGTAATAGACTACCGGTAATAACCGTCTGTCTAGAATAGAGTTTGTTATCTAAAGTGGTAAAAATAGAGGAAAAATAGAAGGATGAGAACGAATGTTAGACAGAGTGTTTTGAAATTTCCCACTTTTCTGTAGTTGTTGTTGTAGCTATTTTGTAATTTGCTGATATTTTAACTTGCACCGAGTTTGCATCAACGTTTACATAATAAAGTGCTCAACACACACTACAACCAAACAGTAATGTGTGTATGTAGACGCTAAAGTTAGAGGAATGTTGCACATACATACATATGTTATATAACATGTGTACATACGCTACATTCAGTGTGTAGTATTGACTTGTTTTTATCTTTATGTAACACATGCTTGTTATATCGTATATACATGTACATATGTGTACTGACTTCCTCTTAAGTGTGTTTACCTTTATCATTATTTTATCACGTACTCTCCAGTTCTATATCTACCTCTCTAGATGTTTAGTTTTTAGTTTTTTTTTCTTTTATTTCTCTTAGAGTTTTTCATTTGTTTTGCTAGTAGTTTATAAACGGAAATGTTAGTGTACAAATTGTAAACTATAAACAATCTCATCTAGGTTACTTGTAGTAATCGTGTACTATACATAACTGAACTATTAGCAACAGTACTACTTAAGTAGATAAAAAATAATTTGTGGCCGCCCTTATTACCCACTTATATTGGTGATGGTGTTATTCCATTTACAACAAAAATTGAAAGGTTTTAAATTGCATTATTTTTGTAATTTATTTTCATTAAATATTTTTAAACGGAAGCTTTTTCAATTAATGCGATATGATGTGTGGACCCCTATGGCGTATGAGTTACATAAATATAATACGTGTTGTGCTCATAAAATAAACATTTTAGCACGTAACTAATTCGGATGAAATTTAAATAATGAAATTATAATGAAAAGCCGCAACGACTAACAATTTCATATTTCGCCCCATAATTGCTCGTAAAATAAAACTAGCAATTACGTATGAGTCACTAAACAGATATGGATATTTACATACTCGTAAGAAGAAATTCATCCATTAATTGAAAGGTTTTGTTCGCATATCTATAAATATAAGTTTGTTAACAAAATTATTTGAAATCACTTTAACTCAAGTGATAGCAGTGCTTGGAAGTTGTTTAACCGTGCAACTGTTTCAATTTTCGTAGGCTTGAATATTTGCAATAAACCCTTCACTTCATTGAGGTCTTACTTCGTTTGTGAATAAAAAACGAGTAACAGGAAATAATGGAAAAGGAACGAAAAGACGAATTTTCCCAACCAAGTGAGCACTAAAACTATGCCAATTTGCTTTATATTGTTTTTGTATGCCATTGCATAGGACATCTTTTTATTTGCGGTTTGATTGGCAGTGTTTTTATACAAGGTTGAGTTATACATCATTTCGTTCAAACATTTGAAACATACAGAAATATTCATGTATTTGTTAAAGTTATAAAAATTTTTAAGGTTTTCAATAAAAACTACTTACTCCGCTATGTCCTGAACCTTCTACAGCTTCATCATCAATATAAATTTCATCTCTAGATGTCAAACTTTTTGTTGATTCAGAAGATGAACTTGCAGGTGATCTGGTTAATTTCTAAAAATAAATAAATAAATAAATAGTTAATAATATTAAATCATTTAAACAACGCCATAAATACAGGCTATACTCCTTTATATATGTTTTTCGTTTAAATATTTCACCCGATCAGCGTTATCATTTATAGTGGCATTGTTCGCATTAACACTGTATTGAAAAATGAAATATTTTCCATTATGCTAAAGTGGTCAACGTGAAATTTATAATTAAATGCTGATACCAATACATGAACGAATACAAAAATGCAGACAATAGTCTGTAATAAAATAAATGAAGTTTTAATGAAAGTGCCATTCGATTATTATTTCTGTAGTCGTCATATGTAAAACTGATTGACAGGATATTAAATAATATGTTAATAGATTTTTAATTCATTTCAATTTTCAATGAATAACTGTAACGAAAAACAAAAGCAAAAACAACATAAATGTAATTCATTTCGATTTATATGCACGAACAACAGTTTTTGTACCTTCCACATAAGATGGTGGATGCAATAAGTTTGTTATTCCGTTTGCAACACCTAGAACTACGTGCAAAAGACCCTACAAGGTATATATTTATTCTTGATTGGTATGAAAAACTGAGTCGATCTAGTACATGAATTGTTAAATATTAAGTGCATTTAAAATAGAAATTATATAAAAAAACAACATTCAGCACCTGAGTCGTTTTGTGTAAATGTATGTAACTTTACGTTTTAAGTATTATGCTGTCCTCTCTGGTGAAATGTTTTTTATAAGGATACAGATACAGAATAATTACAATATCGTTAATTTGTTGTGTTGCTGTAACACGTGACAACACTTTAAAATGAAATCAAAGCAAGAAAATGTCCTTTACCAACCACAAAGGCAAAATAGAGTTTTTTTTCTCATAGAGGGACAGAGGGAGAGAGAGAGGGAGGGAAAGTTGCATTCTCTGAATATTTTGAGAATTCTAAGGTTTCGGAATAAAAATCAAACAGGAAAATTGAAAATTTATGTACATCCAGGAATCAAATAATGTGTATATGCATGTAACGAAGAGTGTTTGGCTTAAGGCCCATTTTAATAAAAGAAAAAAAAGTAGCAAAGAAACATGCATGACCGTAGCATTACAGCTAAAAATTGTTGGAATAAGCCAAAGTCAATAGTAAAGTAAATTGACTTGTATGTCAAGATTTCTTCTTGGCTTCCAAAAACTCGCAGCATGAACTAACTGTCAGAGTGTACAACCTAACCGAGAACACTGGTAAATACTAATGCGGTATTTTTTGGCGGTAACTATGAGACACGAAATAAGGAACAAACCATACAACGAATACGAATGAGGAATAAAGATGGTTTGGTGGGGTAGCTGGCTTGCTGGGTGCTTTCTCCTTTACATATACACACATACATTTGTGCATTTGTCTTTCTGCAGACATGTAGCACAACCCTTTTGGCACAACAAACTAAACCGCAATTGAATCGGTACCTCAATGTGAATATAAATATATTTATACAAGAGCTTATGTATGTGTGTATGTAGTAATAGATTTGTTATATAAAAGGTGTGAATAACCGCTGACTTGACAGGATGAAAAGAGAATAAGAAATTGCTGCAGCAATTTTATCTTTTGTACTTGGTTCTGTTTTATACTGTCTGTCAGGCACGCACGTCATTACTAACTTTTCTGGTGTATGCACAAGCACACACACACACAATAAATAAGTATACATTCATATAAATCCACCTCCCGTGTACACCTATTTGTATTCGCAGCCTGTATTTGTAGAGTTGTTGTAGTAGTTAGTTTGGAGTGCATGTTAACAAACTTTAGCTGGCATGTTTTTTCGTTTTTTGTTCTTGTAAAAACTTCATTTATCACCTCCATACAAGATATGAACAAGAATGTAAAAAACTATAAAGCAGCATATACCTTTGCTTCTTCCTCTTCTTCCTCTTCTTCTTAATAAAAATATATTTCGTTTCTCTGCGTTCTTCATTAAAAAGAATAACTTTAACGCAGGTTGGGTAATGTGTTTAAAATGACAAACAGAGAGAGAAAGAGGGAGAGATGTACATAATGTTTTTACCGATAAGAGGAATCAGTGTATGCATTGGGTGCGGTTAATGCAGTATATATGTAGTAGTGCAAGTAACGGTAGTGGCAACTTTTCACATTAGTTACTCATCATTTATTTTCATGTTAATCCAACAACATTGATAAATTGTTTCAGTGCTGAACATTTATAACGAAACATTATGTAAAGTGTGCCAATGTCTTTCATCGTTACATATCCTACACTACTTGGAGTACAGGCTATATCAGTTTGGGTGGAGATTTAATGATTCGTAAAGGGCTAGCGGATGAATTCATTTCATTTTCCGGCCATTGGGCTTGGCAGTACCCATCTATATACATACACTGGGCGTGGCAGGTACACCATTACGTCCTCTAATAGTGTTCACATTCCATTTCAGCGTGCAAATTGTGGGCGTGTTTGGGCAGCTCAAATTAAATAGCGTTCTTCATGCAGAAACCGTAAGTAAGTGTCTGCACAAAATTTCAATTCAATGTCTCAATATCTCAAACCGTGAGAGTGCGACCAACAGACGGATACACGGATATACATGGCTAGGTAGACTTAGGTTTTGATGCAGATTAAGTATATACATATACACTTTATAGGGTCTCTGAAGCTTCCTTCTGGGTACTGCAAATGGTATAATAAACGTAGTACACCCACAACTTGTATATACGAGTATATAACAAGCTGATGATGATTTTCTTTTAAATTATTGTAATTAAAAGCAACACGCCATTATAAAAACACACAGAGGTTACACGTAAAAAGCAAAAGAGATTTTTCTAAAAGTTGTAAAGTTTTGTTTCAATTCAATTAAGTTTTCATTAAAAAGACTTCGGTTTCATTTTTGTTAGTTTCTGTTCTTGTTACCCACAAATTTTTCCACAAGAATTAAGTGAGGTTATGTACTTATGTATAAAGTTATAAAGGATGCAGCATAACGTTATGAAGAATAATTTTTAAATGAATTATACAGATATAAAGAACAGAACATTGATTGCAGTGTGCTGATATGTATATTTAACTGCTCGATGTGTCGCGAGTAAATAACAACTAAAGGCATTTTGCCGCATGTATGCAAAATATCAAAACAGTCTGATCTGTAAATACTTACTCCCTCTCATGCTACAACAGCTTATACACAATTATGGAAAAGACACATCATCACCAATAAAATACCATTTAATGGCAGTTATTTTTTAGGAATAAATCCCTTCGGGGAATGCCTCAAAGCTTTGTAGTTAACTTCAAATTTTCACATTGCATGTCTTTCCTTTCCAATTCATACGTAATTCATGTCAATATCTTAAACATATACCACAAACGACAGGGACATAATTCCGTAGCAACCCAATTAAGCGTGTGTACAATTTTGTACACTGTATAGCATTTGTAATTACAAATACTCATACGTCTTAAGTTGTTCCTTTATTGAAACTTCTATATGGTGCGTACATGTATATTCCTTGTATGAAGTTTCACATAAGTTGCATATGATACTCTAACATAATCAAATGAGTGATGATAACAAGTCCCTACAATTGTGCTGGGTAGGAAGATTTTTTCTTTATTTAAAACACACGTCGTACAGTCAGCCATAGCCCCAGTATAGATTGACATAGTTTTATAGAGCACATACGCACACCAAAACCAGCAAGCGAGCAATTCATTTCATTAGATACGATGCGAGTGTGGTTAGAGAGATATAGGCAGGAACTTACGCACAGACAAAAAAAAACATGACATTAGTAAGTTTAGCTTAAACCGAAACTAAAATATTTTTACATCTCTACGCAAACCACTGGCGGATTGGAAATTAGGATTGGACAGTTGACTGCTTCTGTTTAATAAATCGGCAGGAAATCGGATCTAAAATATTTTCCACAAATAGTGGGCGTTGCAAGTGTATGTATTTATTACATTTCAAATTACAAGTCGAAGGTGGTTTTTGGTAATATGTGCGCATGTCTAATATACTCTAGCCTACCTATTGAATTTGGGAGCTTCGTTTTTTTTTTGGAATGGGCACGGCAATTGATCGACTTCACTTTAGATAGAAGCCCGTATCGAAATGTGTTAAAATATTTCATCTCAAATCTCAATTCTTGTGACCGTAAAAATGCCGACTGAACTCTGAAATTTTCTTTCGCGTATTGGAAACGGAACGACAAACTTAGTGTATCTCTCATCCTATAAGGGGGATATATAGAAGCAAGGCGACTCTAATCAAAATCATGCTACAGAGTTGAAAACAGCAGCAAACTAACTAAAATTCTCTTTTAAATGTAACATATGTACAAAAAACTGAGTTTTCAGTTTTGTGATATAATTGCTTTGTACGTGCTTATATATATGTATATATATGGTATGGTATGATATACAATATTTGTATGTACTATAGAGAGATACGTGCTTATGTTCTAGCCTAACTCAGTGTAGAGTTATTCAAACCTTTACGTGCGCTTCTTGTTTCTTTATTAAATACCCCCATACACGTATATAAGAGGATTTGATTTGGCTGAGAAATCTAGCAAAATAAAAATGCTTTCCGGTTGAACTAAAATTTATGCATTCATTCTCATTTTCATGCTGTGGTAATAAATTCTGTACAATTTCTCTTTCAATTATTGTTGGTAGAATATGATCAGACTTTTATAGTAACTCACGTATAAGCTGACATACTTGTGCACATATTTTGTTGCTTACTAGAAATGAATTTCCCATTGATTAGTTATATAAGGATATTTTTTCATACAAAGATGAAGTACCAATTAATTGTTAACCAACATTTTTTTGAATTCTTCATCTTTTACGCCTATTGACTTCAAAGAGGAACTTTTCATCCTGCGCATACACATAAATAACTATTCCTTTCTTTTTTTCTTGTTCAATTAGAAATTGCTATATGAGTGGTTTATTGTGAAAGTGGTCTAAGGGCATTTATCAAACAAATCAATTTAGCTATTTGAATGGTCGTATATCATCTTAAATCATTGTAGAATTTTTGGCTACTTCAAGAAAATACATTCAAACATCTTTCTGCTACAATTACACATTCTCTAATGTATTGTTCTATCTTGCTTCTACTTTGTTTCCTTTCCTTCTCTCTCCTCTCTCTCTGGCTTCAGTTTTTGTTCGTCGTTGCACAACAAATTGAAATATTTTCCAAAATGTTATTTATGAAAGAATTCTTCGTCAAAAATACATCAAGTGCACTAGCGGAAAGAATGCTTTAGCATATACAAACACACGTAATTGTATCCAAAAAAAGAAAGAAAACTTTAACTTTTTCTCCAAAGACCTGATTCATTTTCTGCTATGCTCTCTATGCTTAGTGATGTAAGGAATAAAATGTTTTAGAAGCATTCGCTGAATGAATAGAATGACAGAACAAAATTTAATTTTATTGTTTTTTCAATAAAATTCACATGAAGTGATGATAAAATTGAGAAAAGTTGTATTACATACAAATTCGTGTCCGCATGTCCGCGGTGATTTATTTCAATTTTTGTTTGAGTTTATGATTTAGCTAAAAAATTTATTTATTAAAGTAATTTAAATATTAAAAATATATCCTGTAATATGTGAATCATTTAATATTATTAAAACATTTCACATATTGCTGTCATTTTCATAACATTAGTGAAAAAGTTAAAAAACTATTCTATCTATTCTATGCTCCTCTTTTTTAATATATAATAATCTAAGGTCTCCTTTTTGAATATTCTAGTTCAGTAAATGTGCGAATATTAAATATGTTAATTAAGCTTAATAACAACCATAAGTCGAGGAAAGCTTAAGCAATTGTATATGTTTTAAATATTATACCCTCCACCTCAGTGATGAAGGTATACTAAGTTTGTTCTTTCGTTTGCAACACCCAGAAGGAGGCATCAGAGACCCTACAAAGTATATATATTCTTGATCAGCGTCAAAAACTGAGTCGATTTAGACATGTATGTCCGTGTGTCCGTCTGTTGTTGGCACTCTCACGGACGTAAATTTTGAGATATTGAGCTGAAATTTTGTACAGGCACTTTTAGTCTTTGCATGCAGATCGCTATTTAAAATGGGCAAAATCGGTCATAAGCCACGCCCACAATCATTACAAATCTATTTATCTGCCACAAAAATTGAGCTATATATTGAAGTTTGGTATGTACATCTATGAGTATTAGCTTCATCGGTATGCCAAAAATGGGCGTATTCGGATTATAGACACGCCCTCTATAAAAATCTATATATCAGCCACAAAAGTTGACCTAGGAACTTGAAATTTGGTACGCGTATACATAGTTATCCCATCTACCGATGTGCCAAAAATGGGCGCGGTCTGATAACAGACACGCTCACAATTTACAAAAAACCATATTCAACGTAAAAGTAGACTTGCATGCTGATACGTCAGACATACGCTATTAGAGGGCACAATATATATATATATATTTGCCATGCCCACCGTTGTGAAAGTGGAGGGTATTTAAGATTTGGCCAAAGCCAAATTTAGTTTTCTTACTTGTTTTTTATTATTTTCGTTAATTTCGTTTTGTTGTGTCTAAAACAAAGTCCATGTCAAAACGGTAATAACAATGAAGGATTGCCAGACACATTTGGATACTCGACTTCAAATGAAGTAAAAATATATTAAGATATGTATACTTTAAAATATAAACCACGCTTGAATTCTTTACGCAAGCGTTTTCATTCAAAGACAATAAGGAGTAGTGTGTAAACATAACTTCGCGTTAACTCAAAACTATTTTACCTATTTTCGTTCATTGTGTGTGACCCAAATTGTTGCTTTCCTTAGCTACCTTCAGAATTTAGTTTAATTACAATGAAATTTAAATTTTTGCTAACTAAAAAAGAAAAATGCATATTTTTAAGTTATTAAAAAAGTTTTCATGTAACTTAAACATCAGAGAATAATAATTCACGTCTGCTTTTATAATTATTAGAGGTGCTGTTATTGAAAAAAAAGCGACGTTAAATACTTTTAAAATAACATACATGTGTAGTATAATGGTAAGTGTATGTACTAACGTCTATGTTACACTTGCCGATGGGAAAGACAAACATGTATGAAGGTAGCTATAATCGAATATACTCGTATTCGACGCTTTTGTTTAATGCGAAGAATAGGATGAGAACACGTTTACGAGCCGGGAAACAACACATACGCTCAGTAGTGTTGAATACACGCAGCCATGAGTCTTTGGCAAGAACACATTGCCAATTAAAAACTTCATATTCCGTACTCTCTGCTTAAGCTTCTCTCGGTGATTATAATAATATGTTTAGGTATTATAACCAGTAGATAGGTAGGTAAGTTTTTCGTCATGATTGAGTTTAGCAGGTGCAACTATCTGTTTTTTACTGCTGCTTATATTTCCTTCACTCCTTCTGCTTTTAATTCTCTACCAACTCCTCTTTGTTGCTTCTTATGTTTGCGTCAATTTTTAGTTCTTTTTTCAATTTAATCTTTGTCTTGGCAAATTACCACCCTCACATAACACAAAATTATATTGCCTGTATATCACACTGCAGCATAAACTGGCTGGATATCTTTAGTTTAACATTTATACGTATACTGCTGATCTATGTTGGTGCATTAAGTGTTTCTGTTGAAGAGTCTCTTATACTCTTATCTTAAGTACCGTCGTTATGTTGGCATATTAACAAAATATAAAAAAAAGGGGGAAAAAAGGGAAAAAGAGGGAGAAGGGTGCACATGAAAAAATTTGGTGTTTTAAAAAAAGTTTTGCTTAATAAAAAAGGACATTCATTTTAGGTATTTCGCTGTTAGCGGTTTAAATTTTTGTATAGTCGTTAGGGCTGAAACATTTATTTGGAATGGGTGGATGTAAACAAATAAGAGACCTAAAGTTGGCAAGAGTTAAATCTAACACATTTTCCAAATCTACATTGAAAGTGTGGGCGTGATTGAAATTTCTAATAATTTCTTTTACTCGACTCCATTAATTTATCCAATTTATTAAGAAGTAATTTTTATATAATGCAGATAAATGTTTACCGCGTGTAGTGTAACTGAGGTTTTCTTTATATTAATCAGACAAATAAGAAAAGTAAATTTGGCTTCGGCCAAATCTTAAATAACCCACCACATCTGCATGCAAACAATGCAGGTGTATGATTACGCCCTCTAATGGGGGGAAATATTACTCATCAGCTTGAAGTCGAATTTTATGCTGAAAATGTTTTTTTTTAATTGTGGGCGTGTCTGTTATTTGATCACATTCATTTTCGGCACAATAATGGATGGGATAATTGTGAAAATGCGTAACCAATTACTACTTATTAGCTCAATTTTTGTAGCAGATAAATAGATTTTTGTCTATTGTGGGCGTGGTTCTTGACCGATTTTGGCAATCTTAAATAGTGATCTGCGTGCAAAAACTAAAAGTCTCTAAACAAAATTTCAGCTCAACATGTCTAAATTTACGCCCGTGAGAATGCCGACAACAGACAGACACACGACTCCGTTTTTGATCGAGAATATAGTAGGTCTCTGACGTCTCCTTGTGGATGTTGCAAACGGAATGACAAACTTAGTATACCCCCATCTTATGTGGAGGGTATAAAAATTATTATTATCATCTGAATATAACAGTCTTCAATTATATTTTTCTTCATGCATATCATCAAGTGCAGTACAGTCTGAATGCTTTGCTTTTCACAGAAAAATTATTCCATTTGCATTTTGTGTAAAGCTTTTGTTTTGTTGATAACTGAACAAAATATTATTGCCGCAAAAGATTATAATTTAGCAAACTTTTAAGTACAGAAAGAGAGACAAAGGGAGAGAAACACGTATTTGTCATTGTCTGTTTATGTATTGATGTTTGAAAAATTTATGCTGACACATCAAGTGATTCAAGGTTTATAAAGATTTTTACTTTCTTGCCTTTGATTGTAATTCTATAATAGTACATGCTTTGATCTCAAGAATTAAAAAAATTACAATTTTAGTAAATATACAAATTGTTGTAGATATGAAAATCCATTTCAATATAGTTTTTAATTGATTATTGTTATGTTATGATAAACTTTGTGAAATTATGTTTTAAATTTATATAAAACAAGTAAGAAAGCTAAATTTAGCTTGGGCCAAATCTTAAATACCCTCCACCTCCACAACGTTGGGCGTGGCAAATATATATAAATATATATATTGCGCCCTCTAATAGTGTATGTCTTACGTATTAGCTTGTAAGTCTACTTTTACGTTGAATATGTTTTTTTGTAAATTGTGGGCGTGTCTATTATCTGACCACGCCCATTTTTGGCATGTCACTTAATGGGATAACTTTGTATACGCATACCAAACTTCAAGTTCCTAGGTTAACTTTTGTGGCAGATATATAGATTTTTATTAATTGTGGGCGTGTCTGTTATCCGAATACGCCCATTTTTGGCATACCGATGAAGCATAATACTCAAAGATGAACATACCAAATTTCAAGCTTATAGCTCATATTTTGTGGCAGATAAATAGATTTTTGACGATTGTGGGCGTGGCTCTTGACCTATTTTGCCCATTTTAAATAGCGATCTGCGTGCAAAAACTAAAAGTGTTTGTACAAAATTTCAGCTCAATATCTCATAATTTACGCCCGTGAGAGTGCCAACAACAGACGGACACACGGACACACGGACATACGGACATACATGTCTAAGTCGACTCAGTTTTTGACGCTGATCAAGAATATATATACTTTGTAGGGTCTCTGATGCCTCCTTCTGGGTGTTGCACAAATAGAACAAACTTAGTATACCCTCATCACTGAGGTGGAGGGTATAATTAAGTGCCCCATAGTAGGCAACATTTTAGTTTATAATTTATTTATTCGTGAAGAGAATTTTGTGCCATTTTGAAAGCTTTCGTGACTAAGTAACATTAAGAAGATTAAACACTTAATTAAAAAAATACATTAACCAATTCCACTCCTTCCAAAACTAATCTACATTATGTTAAGTACAGAAACTTATTTCTGAATAGGACGCTACAGGAGAACAGAAATCGTAAAAAGTTGTACGGCATGGACATGAAAACTAAATGGAAACATTTAGTGTAAATTTAATTTAATATTTCTTGTAGCATAATTTATGTAAGACAAAAAAACTCGACATACATTACGTACGTAAGAGTCTTCCGGTATACAAAACTACAAAACGAATAAAGTTTCTGTACATGATTTATGCAATAAATGTGTTTTTCTTTTCATTAGCTAAATTGTGTATGTTTTTATATTCAGTTTGTCTGTGTCTTGTGTTTAATGTATTTTCGGAAATCTGACTTGTTTTCTTCTTTTTTTCGTTTTCTTCTCTTTACATTTGCCTTGCCCGGAAGGATGTACAACCACTCTAGGTTTAAAAAGGGGAAATATGTACTTAATAAATGTAAATACTCTCTCGCTTGTGTACTCTCTCGCTTACTCCAACTACTTACTAAAAAGGGATATCGGGTTTTGTTGTTAGTGTACAACTGCTACCAGACTAGGGTCGGTAGTCCGGCATGATAATAAGAAAACGAGCAAGTTGTCATCATATGTAGACCAATACTGATAATTAATTATAGAAATTACTACGTGATGTCAGTCAATTCCTTACAAAGTTAACATTTTGTACTTGAGACTTCATTACCTCTATTAAGAGTGCATATACGAGTACGATGTGAGATTAATTAAAATTGTTTCCTTTGGACTTAAAGTACGTAGATGTATATACGAATGAAATATTTGAATTGTTCTTGTGAAAAATGAATCAAAAAGGTAAAGGTTACCTAGAAAACGAATAGTTATAGATAAGTTATTCCGAAAATAGATATTCTAACACGATTGCTATTTAAACTCATCCTTGAACTTCTTTGTCTAGTGCCTTGTTTTTTCATTAATCAATGCTTACGGTAGTTATCTGGTGTAATTTCAGAGTCAATAACTGTCGCTTCCATAAAGTGATTATGGATTCGAAATAATTTCGGGATAATTTTGATATGACCTTGCAATTAATTTGGACTGACGTTGAAGGAATTTCGTGATGGAAGTAACAGCTGTTAAGACTGAAGTACGTTGAATTTATCTAAATAAAGAATTAGTTGCTATTTGTTATTCAACATTTTAAATCTGGCGCTAAATAAAATTGACAAGGTTTTTATTACATAAGCTTTTACGTATAGACATATGTCTGCCTCATTAATAACCTCTTACGCGTAACCATATGGAAGCACAGAGGGGTGATAACGTATACTTTCCCAATTTAAAAGCTAGTAATATTTAATATTTTTAATCCTTTACGTTTATAGACTTTTTATAATTTATGACCACAAGCATGCTTACACACAAACACATACTTAAAAGCTTGATAATAAAATTAAATCACAACAAAGCGTTCATTCAGATAAAAATATGTTTCAGTGACAAGCAACAATGCCATGCAGGACATCGAAACGTGCCATAATATGAATAAGTATGTTAAGAATTTACACAAGGCAAGTATATACCATATATACATATACAAATGGGGATATGATGAAAGTATACAAACATTATATTTATAAACCTCTTCACAATGGCCATGTGTACTGTGCCAAAAAAGAAAGAAAAATATCACAAATAAAAATAAAAAACGGAAGAAAAACAAGCCACTCAACATACATATAGAAAGAAACGAAAAAAAAAAAAAAAAAAAACTTTAGCATACTTTTAGGTATTTATGTAACCCAATTACATTACATACCTCTAGGAGTGCTAAAAATATTAATTACGCAAAAGCATAAAATTTTATAATTTTTTTTCACGAACTTTTCATCAATTTTTAATTAAAGTCTCACTTTTTTTACTTATGATATATTATTAATAGAAATTTCCTCATGAGGTTTAATTTTTTTTTATATAATTATTATGTGTATGTTTCTTTCTATTAAGGTTTTTACTCAACAACCGCACTCGACACGAATAACTCTCAAACTGATAGAAAGTCAAAAAATTTTCGGTTGACGCAAAACAATATTTACATGTTCAAACTGTATATCGAATGTGTGATGATTGATACAGCCTAACACAAATAATTTTTAACCGTAACCACATTAAAACTCTGAGAGAACTTCAGAGTACTACAACTATCAACGAAAGGTGTTTTATATACACAACAACAAATTTATCGTATTTATCGCAGCATCTCTGCATACTTTTAAAGCTTCAGCATTAATTGTTGAAGACTATATGAAGCTTTATTTAGCTCTCCATTATATATGTTCATTTGAGAATAATTAAAAATAACTAAAGCTTTCCACAAAGTGTTGAACTTTGATTAATATATGAATAAATCAATATAAATGTGTGTTTAGAGTATGAGAGTAAGTTGGCAACAAAGGAAATAAGCTTTTAATCAACAAAGCCAAAGAGAGGGAGAGAGAGAGAGAGCTTTTCTGATAGCTAACTTTTTTTATGTGTGTTGTATACTTAGCAAAAAGTTTTTTACTAAAAATTTTGAAAAAACTTATTAAAATAATAACTGTAATAAATCTATTTTCTATTATATAAGCATTTGGTATAATAGTTTGTGCTGCTTGGATCTTTAACAGCATTTCTTTAACTCAAAGCTTACAACAATGATTAACTAGAAGGCGTAAAATTATTTTATTATTAGCTGAGATACTTAAAGTTAACTTATTGCAACTTCCTTAGAAAAACTTTAAGCTTTTCTTAAATTTATATATTAAGTTAAATGCAAAGTTTTGTTAAACTTAAGTAATAAGTTATTGGGAGCTTATCCCGAGTTTCACTTTAAGTTTACTTTAAACATTTTATAGCAAATATTTGAAGAAAGTCTTTCACATGAAAGCTTTTAAGCATAATTTAGAAAAGTGTATTCACCATCGGCAAAACTTTATTGCAACCTCAAAGGCAAACGATACTTTTGGAAAGTTCCCTGGTGTTTGTTAAGAAAACTTGTATTTTATCTTTACCAAAAACCTCCAGAGTAATCTACGCCACAAATTGATGCTATTGTAGCCTTTTTGTATAATCTTCATTTTTACGAAGAATTTTGGCCATTTATATGTCGTTGAAGTCTGTAAATTACTCATATATACCCATATGTCTTAGATTCTTTTTTCATGAAGAGAACTGTTTTTTATATGATATTACCCGATACACTATAAAAATTGTTTGTTCTTTAATAATAGCCCATTTTGAACCTGTCCATATATATCCTCACTCACGTTCATATTTTTCCTCTCCATAACCATTGCCTTCTGATTTTATAGTCGAAAAACCGATACGTTTAAATTGACAATGTCTAAATATCAGCTCAACATGTCAATATTTGTGACCATTACGCAATTAGTTACCTGGAAACGATGTAAGGGGTCCTCTTTGGTAAGAGAAATGACAATACTAGCAATCACGATTCAGACTTCATTATATAGAGGGCGTACAATGTTGATAACACATACCCCTTTAGTAACTGTACTCAAATACAAAAAAAAAAAATGCCTGAAGGTAGCAATCAGGAAGAGTAAGCGTAAAAGTTTCAACAAATTATTAGATGAGTTGGAACATAACCCATGGGGTACTGCTTATAAGCTTGCACTCAAAAAGCTAAAGTGCTTCAGTGACGTACCACCTTCTGACCCACTAGTTTTAGAATCTATAGTAGCGGATCTATTCCCTCAGAAACAAAGTGTTAGTAGGAGCATTATTAGTAGTCCCGAAGATGCAGTTTAAATGGAGGATACTAATGATGAGGAAGTTAAACTCTTAGTTAAATCTTTTGGTAATAACAAGGCACCAGGCCCTGATGGAATACCTACTTTAAATTTTAAGCTGGCTGTGGAAAATAGACCTGACATTTTCACGAAAGTTTTCAACAAATGCCTAAGACATGGCGTATTCCCAAGCCCATGGAAAATCCAAAAACTGGTCCTTATCCCAAAAAAAGGCCAGGTGGGGATAACTTCCTCAGCGTATCGACCTTTATGCATGATTGACGTGATGGGCAAACTTCTGGAAAAAGTTATTAAAACACGTCTAGAATCTGCCATTGAGTTAGCAGACGGTTTCTGCAAACCAATTCGGGTTCAGAAAAGGCAAATCAACCATCGGTGCGATCGACAAGATGCTTAGGATTGCAGCTGGCGCGATCAAAGGTTCGAGATGGAAGAATGGCAGGACGAAATACTGTTTAATTATTACCTTAGATGTTAAAAATGCGTTTAACACAACCAGTTGGTCTACTATAATTCAAACCCTGGATAGACTTAATGTTCTCCCATACCTAATATCAGTGGTGCAGAGTTATTTCAGCCACAGAATATTGGTATATGACACCACGGAGGGTAGAAAAACCTATAATATAACAGGAGGAGTTCCTCAAGGATCTATCTTGGGGCCACTGCTATGGAACATCATGTACGATGGAGTATTTAGGATAAACGTGCCGCCTAATACTCAAATTATAGGCTATGCGGACGACATCGCTGTTGTTATAGTCGGTAAACATATTGATGAGATCGAAAGAGAAGCCAACGCTGCTATAAGATCTGTGCAAGCGTGGCTGTCGTCGGTAGGTCTGAATTTAGCTGACCACAAAACAGAGGCTGTGCTAATAACTAGCAGGAAACACTTTGAAAAAGCTACTATAACGGTGGGAGAGCTTCATATTAAAACGGTCTCCTTTCTTAAATATTTGGGTATAATAGTAGACACTAGACTGCCCTTTAAAAACCACTTAGTGCATATAAGGAATAAGGCCAGCACAGCCTGCGCGGCTCTATCGCGTATTATGCCAAATACGAAGGGACCGAAGTATCCTCAGCGACGTGTTTTAATGGGGGGAGTAAAAAGCACGCGGCTGTATGGGGCTTCAAGCTGGGCCGACGCTATGAGGCATAAGTCTTACCGGAAATTAAGAGAACCGGTGTATAGGCTTGCTGCTTTACGTGTTTGTAGCGCTTTTCGCACCGTCTCAGATGATGAAGCTTTTGTCATCGCAGGAATGACTCCAATAGACCTTCTTATCAAGAAAGAATCTATTATAGCTCACGGCGAACGTGGACACCGCGGCGATGCTCGAAATATGGCTAGAGAGATCAGTATGCTTGAATGGCAAAGCAGATGGTCCACTTCAAACAAAGGGCGATGGATATATATGCTCATTCCTCGCCTGGGTCCATGGATAAACAGGAAACACGGTGAGATAAATTTTTATCTCACGCAGTTGTTAAGTGGCCATGGTTGCTTTAAAGCATACCTTCATCGCTTAGGACATGATGAGGATCCCTTTTGCCCTGGTTGCGGTAGAGACTTTGTCGAAAGCGCGGAACATGTATTCTACACATGTGCCCGCTTCTTTAATGAGCGTAGAGAAGCTGAGAATAGTATTGGTGCTGCAATAACCGTTGCCACCGTCATCGATATTATGTTAGAGTCCCCAACAAACTGGGATAAAATTAGTAGTTACGCTTCAAAGGTTCTTTGCAAGCTAAGAGCAGCTGAAGGAGAGCGCAGAACAACTAATAGTCAAATACGCAGTGGAAAACTGCGGTGTTTTACCTTCCCTGTTGACTTCGTTAGTTAGGATCGTCATTTATTCCTTTACATCAGACCATAGGACTCGCTTTTTAATGGTAGTCTCTTGAGGTTTGGAGTTTTACCATGCATTTGCGAAAACCTCCTTGTTTTAGGTCGTCTAGTGTTAGGTCGTGTCAATGGCAGTCCCCCCCTACGATGGAATACCTCACGGTAGTACGGCAGGGTAAAAAGAATTGACGAAAAGGAAAACAAAAAATACCCCTTTAGTAAAAAAAGTCAAGCCCCACAAAAGAGAAAACCTATAACTACAATAACAACAATTACAACAACCAAAAGAAAGAAGCTGTGCATGATGGCGGCCCTGACAAGTATGAATTTTTTAAATCATAAAGCGAAACAAAAAATTACAAACATAAATTTTACAAAATGCAAAAATGCAAACATCAAGAAGGGATTTTATTACTGCTGAATGCTGCTGCTCATTTTCTGGCTTTCCGTTTCTCATTTACTTGTCAGCGTAGTATTTTCCGTGCAGTAAGTGAGCGAGTGAAAATCACATAATTAACTGTGAATATAAATTTCGTGTGAACTGCACAAACTACTTTCACTCTCATTTGCATTTGATAAGTTGAAGGCATTGAAGGTGGGTGATGGTATGACAGGCCATGGCCTGTTCCAGTTGTGCGTAAAAATAAATTACCATAAAGTAAATGACAAAAATCCACCTGACATGTTCCCCGGCCGTCAGTTGGCCAGGCCACTAAAGAAATTTAAAAAAAAAAACCATTTATACAACAAGGTATGTTTTTAATGCAATACATATGCAACAAAATGTACATGTATGTATGTATTTGTATAAGGAGTCTCTACGAAACTATATGAAAGTATGAATTTGTGTATGCGCATGTGGAGTTTGAGAGCAACCAGTTGCTAATGCATCTGAGTTTTACTACGTGTACTCGGAAAACATATAATTCACAATAATTGGTTTAGCTACAATCTTGAAAAAGGGCACGCAAAATAGAAAAATGTCTACAATTTATTTTACATAATTTAAGCATATTCGATTATTGGTTTAAAAAGCAAATAGGCGGCAATGACTATAGACAAATCGACCATTTTATATTCTCGCCTAATTAGGTTTAGGTTTAGAAATTTCGCTGTTGCAGGTTATTATAGACATGAATACATGTCCGGGCCCAGATTTTATTTTTATGTTTCACAACAATGGCTCACTTTTTCCTTTGTTCAATAATATCTAATTATTACTTGTGATTGATCGATGCATATTTTACGCATATGTGTGCTTGCGTATACAGGTTGTGGGTGCAGTGGAATGAAGTATATTGGAACATTTAATCTTCTTCTTCCTCTTCCTAAATAGAATTATCAAATTTTTCAATACGCTTACTTTCACGCACACAAACCCATGCGTCCACATAAATGCCATACACAGAATACAATTAAGTTTTATATACACGTAAATATGCATATACGAGTATATGTATTGAAAATATGAAAAATTCATTCATCACTGTTAACAGTCAACTAAAATTCTGTGTTCTGTTCATACGTATACACACCAATACATTTATATGAATATTAAAAATGTAAACACATTAACACGCAATGATTTTGTGAAATTACTATTTAATACGTAAACGTAAACACCAACATACAAACATGTGGCACTGAAGGATAAAATTGATTGAATGCAATTTCCTGCAACTAAGAGTCATCACTACTCTGCTACACCCCCCCCCCCCCCCCCAACCCAAAAAAAAAAATAAAAAATTTTTTTTCACACATACATACTCGTATATGTATTTGAACACATATTGATCACTCAAACCTGTGCAGGCCCATGTACGTAATTTGGTCAACATGTTTGTATTTTTTTGTTCATGGACAGGGTAGGATCCATAATTTATAAAAACACTTATTTAGCGCTTAAACTAAATTTAGTTTTTTTGAAAATATTGTTATTTGTACAATAGTGTTTAGCACAGCATAGATGTAAGGGTCTAGGATTTCTAATTTAACCTTCACAATGGTATAATCATGAAACTTAAGCTGTTTATCTTTTACAAGTTAGTTTAGGAGTCATTGAACTAAGTTTTAAAGGTGTAGTTGTGGGCGTATATTTATAATTTTTTTCTACGATTTCGATTTGGATGTTACAAAAGGAAAGCACAACGTGGTGGGTATACAAAAGCAGCCATGATACGATATTTCCGTTAACATAACAAAAGTTAACCATGCTCAAAATTGCAATCTTGGCTTAGGTGTGTACGTGTCTAATATTGAATGTGCATGTTTATGTGTATCTTCTGTGTGCACGGTGAGGCATGTATTGAAAGAGTAAAATTTGGTTAAGCATACCAAACACTGCATAACACACCAATCAACATGGCCGCTACATGTACGAGTATATATACGTATTCTTTTTGTTGCCTGCATTAAAGATAGTTTATGACACAGACCCTGTACATTTTCTAGCAGCAGCCTTTACGTATGTATTTAATGGGATAGATAGTTGAATGGAAAGTGTTAAGTCTTTGCAAATTTACATTCACTGCGCACTGCAACACTGCAATAGTGCTAGTGTCTAGTTCTCGTAAATTTCCCAACTCACCAATATGTGAAATGACATCAAATTTATTTTTTGCTGGAGCACGTTTTCCCACAAAAAAAACTGGAGTATATGGTGTGTTTTACTAGGTTGTAGCAACAATAACAACAACAACAACGTTTAATATTATATGTGGCATCATTCGTGAAATTTATAAAACCAACAACAATAGCAACAACAATAGCAACAACAAGAACAAATTTGTGTATCTAATATGAGATTATATCCTTTACCACAAGTTATGTACGGTATAAACATTTATATTGCTATTAAATCCGAGATTAATTTTATTTCATTTGTACATGTTACAAATAACTTTATGTGGCCACCTCGTTATATGAAATTTTACTTGACTCACAAATTTTTTATGGATTTAAAAGAATGGGAGAAATTTTAATTACTACACGATGGAAGGTATAAGTCATAGCGAAACATTGTGCATAACATTTGCGTGTTTTGCCGTTGTGACAGCTTTGCCTTTTACGGTTTTATTATCTAAAGATAAAATACAATAAATTGTCAAGGTTAGTCACAGAATATATGTAAGCCTTTTACTCTGGTAATCAATAGTTATATACTCTCAATAATTGTCACATGAATACTTTTTTTTGAGAGATTCATGCTTGAAATAACGTTAGAGGCAAGAGAGTGAAGTTCCGTTCATATAGTATCTTGATAAATGTTGATTTAATGAAGATAGTAGTGGCAGCAGCAACAACTACAACAACAACAACAACAACAACAACAACTACTACTACTACTACTACTACTACTACTACTACTACTACTACTACTACTACTTCTACAACTGTGCTGTTCAAAATAAATAATGCCATAAAGTGAGGAAGAAATAAAAGACGAAGTCGGTAAATCATTTGAGTTTTTTTTTTTTTTTTTCAAATGAAGGGTTAAGATTCAATGCTGTGAATTGAGAGTAAAACAAAAATGATAACTTGCGGAGTTTGTTTTTCAGAAGTAGAGGAAAAAAAAACCAGAGATGGAGGCTAAATCATTTTTTCGATCATTTATTGTTGTATTTCTAGGGTTTAGTATTTCTGATTCCATGTATTCCCTTTATCCATATCGGTTTTTTTCTTATTCAACACAAAAAAAAAATGAAACTCTCCCTTGGTTTTATGATTTATTCATTTGCCGCTTTGTAAAAGCCTTTAAAGTGTTCTACATGTTCTACACATTTTTGCTATTGTTGTTTTGTTATGTATTCTCTATATATTATATATATGCATGTGTATATGTATGTGATATGTACGCTATGGGCTATATATCAGCAGCTTATAAACTTGCCAGTGAACACAATACTTTTACCGTAAGCAATTTAGAGCGAAAAGTCATCGTCCACAACGAAAACAAGGTATACCTGATGTTATTGTTATTGATATTATTGCTATTGTTTACTTGAATATAAAGTATACATATTTTCAATTTATTATACCCTGTACTACCCTGTCGAAAAGGGTATATTAAGTTTGTGCGGATGTTTGTAATTCCTAAACGGCAAATGCCACACCCACCTGCAGTTATATCGATCCATTCAGAATCAAAATTTGAATCGATTTAACCATGTCCGTCTGTCCTCCTGTCTGTCTATCTAAATTTGTGCGCAAGCTACAGGTCGCATTTTTTGAGATATTTCGATGAAATTTGGTACAAGCACATGTATTGGCCCAAAGGGGAACCCTATTGAAAATAGACCGGATTGGGCCATTTTTAGAACCCCTCCCTATATAATTTTTTTTGATATCATAAACAAACAAAATATAAAAAAAATTTCTGACTTGTGCATCATTTTGAAATTTTTGAAAATACAAGTCGGTATAGAAAAATAAAATTTTTCATATATCAAAGAAAAAAATTAAATTGAATAATATAATATATCAAGTGGTGTAGGGTATTTGATGGTCGGGCTTGACCGACTATAATATTTTCACTTGTTTTATTCAGATTATTTCTTATTTAAGCTGGGCGGCTAGGGTTGCTGTTGGTCGCAATTTTGTATGCAAGCACGAAAGCATTCAGCAAACAGACTGGAACAATTTTATAATTTCATTAACTTTTAAATTGATTTTTGTTTTTTAAATTCAAAAGAAGAAGGAGGGACTGACAGTCTTAGTATTCGCGTGAATTTTAATTTGTAGTTTTATTATTGTTTAATTTTTACAATTGTAGGCGTGGTCGGCGGCCTACTTTGCCTCTTTTGCATAGAAATTTTATAGGAGCAGAACGTCTATGTATATTTTATTTTATTTACTACTTTGACGTGTTTGTGCGTATACGCGTCAATTTGTTTTGATAATCACTAAAAATATATGGTGATGCGCATACATATCCTCTGATGTTTCCTTCTGGTAGTTATTAATGAAATAACAAAACTATGCCTTCCAAAAAATACCTTAGAAATGTTTTATTAAATTGTGTACGCACACACCTCAAATCAAATTAAACAACATTATTAATGCATGTATTTGCATTAATTATTATTAATAAATTCAATCAAGTCGATCAATTGAATAATTTATCGTGTTGTTTTTATTGCAATTAAAGAAGAATAAGAAAACGAAAAGTTTATTCATGTAATTGAGTATAACCTACGAGCAAATATTTAACGTGTATGTATTTATTGCACAAATGAATATTATTGTACAACGGGGCGTATGAGTGTTCTTTAATTAAATTAAATGCACATACACACATACTATTACAAAATAGAGGGAAGAGATCAAGATTGGAGGTTATTAATTATTGTTATGCAAAACTACATTCCAATATAATTACATTTCTATCTCATTAAGAGTCTATGGAAAATGTAATAAAACTGATTAATAAGTACAAAATTGGTTGGTATGAATGTGAGAAAGCACCTAAGGAAAAGGAACAACTTTGGAACGGGAAATGGAAAAGAAGGTGTTGTAATTTTTTCTTTGTCTTTTGCCAATAAAAATAGTATTACAGAAGTTTTGCTGCGCTTATACTACCTTTATAGCACACAGAACTCAGTGGTCTGTGACTGTGTGTTAGAATATAATTCAAATAAAGTTCCGTTGACTGACTTACTGGGTGAGTGAATGAACACTGTTGGTGTCCAATGCTTTTATTACTTAACTAACTGGAAAGTTTTCTCTAAAGAGAGAAAGAGAGAAAGGGAGAGAGAGAGAGAGAACGAAAGAAAATGTAAAACAATAACGGAAATGGAAATTTTTAGAAGAATTTCAATATTATTAAAAAATAACGAAAGGTGACAATGAATGAATAGAAGCGAGAAACGTTTTCTTCAACGAAATACCTTAAAAATCGTGTCATTAGATTGAATAAACAAGTATATCTAATTGTTGTTTGTATCATACTGCATATTGTTTGTGTCCTTCTATATTAAGAAGGTTGACAAGCAAATTGCGACAAGCCACTACGAATACCACAACCAAATAGATTAAGAGGGAAATTGTGAAAGAGGAATTGTACGAGGATTGTAAGAAACCTGTACACACGACTATGTAAAGCTTTACGTAGCAAAGGTAAACTCTTCCCTTACTAATTAATTTTAAAGGGAAAAAGTGTGAGTGACAAACTAAATTAAATCTAGGACATTAGCAAGACCACACGATTCAAAAAAACCGTTAGAATGTAATAGACTTAAAGCTACACAGCAATAACACTTGGCGAGTAGAATATGGGTTAGGAGGCATCACTAAAAAATGAAACCCTATATATTTTACATTGTACTTAATCTCAATACAAATCTTATAAATTTTTAAACAAAATAGTTCCTTTAAATATGATTAATCTAAATTAAATGAATTTAATCAATAAATAACATTGTGTTGAAACAAAATTTTATTATTTGTTGTAAAAAGTTTGCATTCGGGGTTTGGGTTAGATGTTATGTTGCACTAATATATGTACAATCTCGTTTGCATTTTGTCATTGTTTTCCTAAATCCTTAATTTGTTTTTAATTATTTCATAATTGCTGGCACTCATATCCTCTCATATTTGGCAAATGTACAATGAAATATATGTATATGAAAATTTTATATCAACTTGATAATAACTTTTTACATAGTATGGAACAATGTTTTGAAAAGCCCTCGCCTACGTACATACATACATGGTGTATATTGAAATTTGCTGAAATGTGATAATAGTGGGAGAGGGGGATGCTCACTCTGGCGTCAAATTATTAGATTTTCTCGTTCATTCTCTTAAGAACCATGTATACGTGCATGTGCATACATTGTATTTGTACAAGTGTATGTTTGTGGGGTAAAAGTTCTTTTCGTGGTTTTCAACATCTATTTAAGCTCATTAAATAAAGTTATTATGTGTTGTTGTTATTGTTATTGTTATAAATGCACAGCATATACACTACAGTATGTACTTGAAAGTTTGTTGTTTATATATTTTCTTTTCCTCTCCATGTTGTCACTGTTAAGTCGTTTTCAGTTAACTAAGTGATGTGTGGGCGTTAAGCCAAATGCATTTCACTTGTTTATCATTATAAATGTCAACTGCAAGGACACAAAGTAAATGTGAAAATAGGAGAGTGGAGGTAAGGACGTACGAAATTATCCAACAGGCTTACGCATAAACCCTAAAAATATGACATATATGTTTTAAAAATTAGTTTACGCGCAGAAGTCCACCAATTTGGAACCCTGTGGTAAATGTTGACTTTCGATTTTTCTCTTCTTATATATGTACAATCTTCAAATCATTTTCATCATCACATCATACCACTAAAGTTCTTACTTTCTCTAGAATTTAAATTAAAAATGATTATAAACTTAATTTGATATGAATTTATTCCATATTCTTTGCCAACCAACTAACCAAGCGGCCAGGACCAGCATCACAAGCAAGTTTCTCTCTTACCCAGCACATTTGCTTATATAAAAAGCCTCAAAAACTTTATGACAACCTGAGCACAACAAATTATGAACAATATACAAAAAATTATATTTGAGTTTTAAACCTTATGAGTTGCGTGCTAGTGTTGCACTTCACTTGTTACGGAATAGAGTGTTGTGGTGTGCCGTCGCCTGCAACACAAAACACTCTTTCATTGGTTTCACAAAAATTGAAAATATTTCTTGTTCTGCATAATATTGTAGAAACTTTTATTACTCATACGCAAAAAATGTGTTTTATAGAAGATAAAATTTACAAGAACAAACCATGCGTTGTAATTATTCATGTATTGTATTATTCCATTCAGAACCCCTACAAGGAGACGCCAGGAACTCTTCGTCAATTCAAAATCCAAACTGATGTGACCACATCTATACGTAATTTCCAAATTAATTAAAAGTTACCTATTTTTTCACTGACTTACATTTTATACAATAATTATTGGAAAACATTTTTGTCTTAAATAGTTCTCCTGGTAGAAATATACACAATATTAATTAAAGAGTAAGCACCTTCCTTCAACTCTCTCTCTGACCTAATGTATTATTATTACCTATGAACTGTAATCATATGCTTTTTCATGTTATTAAAAAAAGTATGTAATCATAAGGTAAAGTATTAGTAACTCTCTCTCTCTCTCCCACTCTCCTAATTTATGAAATTTAATAGTGGTGCAAGTACATTAGGAGAAACCGTGATTTTCATTACAACATAAAGTATAAAAAAAGGTTTCGTTAGCGGACCAAGTTTGCTAAGTGTTTAATAAAATTATTGTCTTCTGCTTACTTTTTAAGTTTCGTCGTAGGTGTGCATCTACCACAGCTCTCTCTGCTGGTTGAAATCTTGCATTTTGATTCTCATAGAATTACGAAATATGGAGTTCATCACTATTAAATTTTTCATTTTCACTCTTTTAAATAAGTTTTGCAAAAACTATATTAAAAACATAAATTTTCTTATAATGTACTAGAGAGAATAAGTGCGTGAAAAAGAAAAGAGAACTTATTGGACTATTGAAGATTAGAAATTAACTATTATTATTATATTATTATTATTATTATTAAGGGCTGTTTGTTTCCCGTGCCCTTAGTTCAAGAGTCGGAAGCTTTTAAAATAGCTCAAGTCTTTCTTCAGATTTCCTCTGGTGTTGTCATAAATTTTTTAAATATGCGATGTCTGCTTCTGCTGGAACTAGGACAGTTAAAGAGTATGTGTTCCGATGTCTCAGGGGCCGCATTCATATTTTGATGCCGTATTGTAATTCTGGACAAGGATATACAAAAATGTACATTGCAATTGAATCGGCCCACTGTACCAGCTTCTGTTGATTTAGTCCTAGTGAACAATAAAAATTCTAAATATTGAAAATCTTTTCAATTTTTAAATATATTTTTATTCAATTACTCTGCATTTTAACGTTTTGTGAATTTTGAAAACTTATCTACAGATTTTTGGAATTATTTTTCTATCAGACATTTGAACAGTCGTTGCGGGAAAAATCGATTGTTTAAGATGGCACAAATTTGTCATGATGTCGCCGACTGTAACTATAATGTACCGGCCTATACCGCAAAATGTACAAAAATTGCCCTTCAATCAAAAATCATCCCACACACCCACACACGCACACACATAACCAACTAACCACAGAGGAAATATTGCATACATGAGAGTTGAGAATGAAAAGTTTTTATTAAAAATTCCTAACAAATGTATGCTTTTTCACTCAACACTTATAAAGCAGACAAAACGACAGCTGCTTTGTGTACCAATAGCGCAATGAAACGTAAACCACAAAATTTTATGTTACAATACAACAATGGGGAAGAGTGAAGATAATGGGGCGCTACGACTGGGTGTACGTTTTTCGAAATCACTTTTTCAATTTCTAGTTTCGAATGAGTTACAATATATTTTTGGCGGTATTTTACACAATACTCAAGTGAACTTACTTATTGCTACATATGCGCGCATAAACAAGTAAATAACAATAACAACAACAAATTGTATTGAATTGTAACGACAGTGAGTCTGGGTAAATGGCATTTTGTTTGACACTTGCTACCGCTGTCACGTAGTCATGACACTTGTAAATAACAAGAAATTGTTACTGAACTGAACTGAACTGAACTGAACTGTGATGTGAACGTTTTGTCTATGTTTCATAGAACTTTTACTCTTTTGCAAAATTTTGTTTTGTATGCAGCGTGCAAGAGCAGAAGCAGAAACAAAACATATCGTTGAATATAGTTAAAGTTAAACAGAATTGCTTTACTCTGCGTTTATGTGTATGTGTGTGCATGTGTGTACATTTCGTTCGGTAACAAATTGGCTTTTTCAAGCTTGATGTTTGAAAATATGGTTAAAATTGCTTTCCTATCTGTTTTCTTTACTACATAATACTTACCATAAAAAAGCCATAACCATAACATGGCGGGGTATCTGTCACATATACGAGTATATGTGTGACATATGTCCAACTGAAATATGAAAAGCAACCAGGCTTAAAATTATTGTTATTCTTCCGATGGTTTTTCTCCTACTCCCCGCTTATTTGTGTGAATTTCCCATTTGAGTAATTCCATCTATACACTAATTGATAGGGTTGTCGTGTGAATGTGATGTATTTTTTGCAATAATATTAAGACAACACCACCAAACAACGGTACAAACAAACAACAACACCAACACCAACAACAAGATTAATAATATCTGACCATAATTATATCTTTTGATTTGGAAGCCTCCTTTCGCTTTATACAAATGGAATGATAAACTCAGAACCCCTCAACTATTAACAGTAGTTTTAACAGAAAGCATGTTAACATGTACACGCCTTCACGCCTTCACGCCTTCACCTATCAACGTGTATATAATTTAATATTTTTGGAACATTTGTAAACTCATCATATTGACTTTTAGTGCAAAATATATTTTCCATACGGAACCAAATCACACATTTTGAATGTATCAGAAAGATTTATAGAAATATGAACAAATAGAAAACTAACGCATTGTGCATAAAATGTAATGGAATGAATTGGTAGAAAAGTTTTGACCTATACGGAGCAGTTAACAATTTTTTTTCTAATCTTCATTAATCTTAAAACAGCAACTGCGAATCTGCTCAAGTTTCAAGTTACATTTAAAAAAAGATATTCAGAAAATATATTATAAAAAAATGACGTGTTCTTTAACATCTACTCTCAACAATACTTTATTAAGAGTTTTGCAGTTTTATAAATCAAATATTTGCATATTTTTAGCGCTGTTGTAGTAGAAACTTTTGTAACGTTTATCGTTTAAATCAAATTCTCTGACATAAATAAAGGTTGGGGGAGTACGCAGTGGGGAAAATAACAGATAGCAGAACATCTCAAAATGGCGTATTAGCATAAAATTTGAGAAATGTACAACGGCAGACGCTTTTTACGAGAACAATAAGAAGAAGATGGACGGGCTTCTGTCTCTTCGGGAGCCCAAGGGTTAGCAATAAAATTCAGTTTTTTTCCATAAAGCCTTCAGGTAGGCTGTATCTGATGTTATCTTAAACAGCTTAAGAAAGTGCGAGTGGAAAATAAAATTTTTGAAATTTTTGAAATTTTTCAACAATTTTGCTTCTCTTCCTCTTCCTGGTTGTTAAAGTGTTTTTAATTGTGCTTTGGTTCAAAAACATATATTGTACATGAATCAAAGTTTCTTTATTTGAAATATTTTCCTTAATTTAAATGAAATTTCTCCAATTTACTTTTCTTTTCTTTGAAACGTTGCATTTGAGTAAATATTCATAC
This sequence comes from Ornithomya chloropus, assembly GCA_963971445.1. NCBI lineage: Eukaryota > Metazoa > Arthropoda > Insecta > Diptera > Hippoboscidae > Ornithomya > Ornithomya chloropus. Next base: position 23,609,691 of record OZ020530.1, on the reverse strand, counting down.
TACGTACAGTAGGTTTGATTTTCAGTTTTCTCCTTCTTTGTTGGTTTCATATTTGTTCTTTTTGTTCGTCCACCCACACAACGACGAGTTAATGTTTGTGCAATTTAACGGTTGTAATATGGAGAAAAACAAAAGGCTCACATGAAAGTGCACCTTTACCAAGGGTATTACAGCGGGTGATATATTTAAGGAGAATCTTTTCAATTTTCTTTCTTTCTCGCTTGCTTTTCTTTTACTTCAGCATTCATTGCCAAACCAACACAAACCGCTACAGTGATATTCCCGCATGAATTCAATAAAACGGACAATCAGTCGGAGAATCTAATATGAAAGGCAGAAATGAATGAAAAGAAAAGTAGCAAACGAAAGAAAATCTTTGAATGTGAATTGTTGACACAAAGTTGTACGCATTTTGAACTAAAAAAAAAAAAAAAAAAATGGCTTGATTTTCTTATAAAAAGATTTCTTTTATTTGCTTTTAATGGAAAATAAATTTATTGGTAGCGTGCTTTCTTTTACATTCTTAAATATTATAACAAACGTTTCCTGGTTGCTCTGTAAGAATAAATCATCCGTTCAACACACGAAAGGGAAATGTTAGGTAAATGAAATGTGTCTTGCGAATGCCGTTGAATGCGTACTTAACGTATAATATGAAAATAAATTAAAATTATTTCTTCCGCCAATTCGTGTGTCTGTCTGTTTGTTCTATTCAATGAAAAATTTCCATTGAATCTAGTTTTTTATACCCTCCGCCTCAGTGATGAGGGTATACTAAGTTTGTTCTTCCGTTTGCAACACCCAGAAGGAGGCGTCAGAGACCCTACAAAGTATATATATTCTTGATCAGCGTCAAAAACTAAGTCGATTTAGACATGTATGTCCGTGTGTCCGTCTGTTGTTGGCACTCGCACGGGCGTAAATTTTGAGATATTAAGCTGACATTTTGTACAAACACTTTTAGTTTTTGCACACAGATCGCTATTTAAAATGGGCAAAATCGATCAGAAGCCACGCCCACAGATACGCCCACATTTAATAAAAATTTTTATATCTGCCACAAAAGTTGACCTAGGACCTTGAAATTTGGTACGTGTATACAAAGTTATCCCATTGACTGAGATGCCAAAAATGGGCGTGGTCAGATAATAGACACGCCCACAATTTATAAAAAACCATATTCAACGTAAAAGTAGACTTGCATGCTGATATATATATATTTGCCACGCCCTTTGTTGTAAAGGTGGAGGGTGTTTAAAATTTGGTCTAAGCCAAATTTAATTTTCTTACTTGTTTTTGTATGTTTTTTTGATGTTGATCGAAAAAATCTTTAAAGCCTCCTTCTGGATAATAATGTTAGTTGGTTTTTTAACATTTATTTAAAAAATTCAATGTTCCAAATTTGGACCGAAACAAACTATTTTTAACATCTCTTATTGTAGAAAGTTAATCGTAATTTATGTTAATTGGTCTAAAATTGTTACGTGTGTTCAGTTTTGTTCTCATCTGACTATTTTCAAAACCTTTTTCCATATTTATAAAAGAATTCTTCTTTTCATAAACTTTAACTAAGCAAGTTTTGCTTTTGCGGTTTTTTTGTTTACAAGTTTTCCGAACCCTTCCTTTTTAAATAGAATTTCAATTGAATATAGTTTTTGTTTAGAATTTCACAATATTTAAGTTTTTGCTGGTGTTTGTACACCCACAAAAGATGCGTCATTCACAGCTCACAAAGTTTAAACTTACTTTATATCTATATTTAATAATCCATGAATGAATTAGAAATGGGCAGCAACATAAGGCGCTCAGGAACGCTAGCCACGCCTACAGGGATCCCTGTAAATGTGCGGGATATCCAATATTTGGCTTAAGCTTGTTTTCATTTGAAACTCTTCCCAAGTTAACCATAACATGGTGCAAGAACTTTTGTAAAATAGAGAATCTCTCTAGCTTTTGATATAAAACGTATGCTTGTATGGAGTATAAATTTACGTCAAGTTGAAAAAAAACATTTGATAAGAAGCTTAATGCTCCGATAGATAACTCTAAATAAAAAGGGCAGAAGCCAAGTTTTGAGTAGAAACAGTTTTTTGTTCTTTTTTTGAATGCTTGTTATTAAGTCTTACTGTGGTTTTATTTTTATTAGAAAATATAAATAACACAAGAAACCTCAGTTAGAAACGATATCTCTATTTAAACAGAGACTTAACTTGTAGCCTACTTCTTGGTTTATCTTAATTAAACAGCAAACAGTGCATATTTGTCGGGTTTCCACAGAAAAAAACTTGAGTTCAATTCTTCTCCTAAATAAGTTTCTGAAACGTAAACAAACCAATATCAAATCTATTTAATGCCTAAATATGTGTAAACGATAGTATGAGCAACTGCAAATAAGATCAAAAATACCAACTCTTACCATAGACATTTCAACAAAACACACAACGAATGCATACAGTTTTATATAGTGTACGAAAAATACTGAAAATATATATCACAAGAGACCACAAATAATACTGAAAATACCACAAAATCTTAATATACTCCATTAGTAAGCAAATAACCACATTTACGGCACAATACTCTACATAATATACTCTATTTAGTATGCATACACATGAGTAGGAAGCTAACAGACACAATACCATTCTTGGTACTTTGTTCGTTAAAGTGTTAATTTAATTATAATATGAAATAATAATTTCATATAAATGATCATAAGGCAATAACAACATTTTACACAGTAAGTATGTCAAACTCATAGACTAACAGAGATTGATGGATAGCTTACAACCAGGAGAGAATCCAACTGAAAAACACTAATAATTAAACTACTGTAATGCCTTTAACTTCGTCTGTACATCCATTTATAGGAAATGCTTTGAGGAGCTTATGGAAAAGGAGAAATTATTTAAATTAAATTAATACTCTTGCATTAAATAATAACTTAAATTTAAGGACCTTTTGCTAAGAAATTTTCACCAAAAAAACTTTGATAACATGTATGCTGAATATAATCATTCACTCAAATCGATCAACTCTATAGTAAAGGGTGAAGTTTTATTTGTATTCAAAACAATTTAACAACAAAAATCACTTAGAAGACAACAACTAAATGTATAAACAAACATACACACAATATATATGAATTTGCATTAACTTCTTTCGGGCCATTCAGTGGGTGAGACTGACTGCGTTGCTAAAATATTTAACATACGTATAGACGGTGACTCCATGTAATAGTTTATTACAAACAAAACAATTCGATTTAACTGCTTCGATTATGTATTATATGATAAAGTCGGTATGTTTAATATATATATTATATATATATTGTATATACAATTTTATATACATCTACTTGGCTTATGGTTGTCGTTGTCTTTGCTTCCACATTTATAAAATTGTTCGTTGAGCAATTAGGACAATTATTTTCTGAACTGACTTTTCTGTCACCGTACACCTAGGTGACGGTTTTTCAGTTATTTACAATACGACAATTTCAGTGGACGCGGCAATATGGCGATTACGCTGAATTTAAGTAGGAACCTAACCCAATCGGGAAATTTTTAGAGACCCTCTTCGACAATTGTTTTCAAAAAGTAATTGTTTCATAAGTTAGTAGTTAAAAACCAGCATTTCTATTTTTTATAAACTAATTACGATTTTACTTGGGATTGGAACAATTTGTATATAGAATACTGAATAGTTATTCTTGATGGTCTGCAACGTTTTCATTTGTTGTGTTTAACAATTTGTTAACGTACGCATGACTGCACTATGTATATAAAAGTGTGGTTCGTATAGTAAACGATAATAATAATATCGGACAGCAGTAGTAATAATAATCATATATAAAGTCGCTGAGGTAAGAGATTAAAAATATCAGAAATCCACTGCAGATGAACGATTTGAGCGATTAAACCAAAACAAAGCAATAAGTACCAAATTAAATAGAATGCACTGAAATAAAAAGCACGTCATAGGTACACATTTAAAAATAATAAATATTGAGGTCTAGGCGAACATAATAATTGAAATAATAACCCAAAAAGCAAGAATAAATCGGGATGCACTATGGTGGAGGAGGTTTAATGAATTAAATGAATTTTGGTAATTTTTTCCTTTTCCATTCGTTAAACCAAACTGCGCTTTCAAAACGAAATAGACACAAAAAATGTCTTATTTTCTTTAACTGTAAAAATTGTACATAATCTAGTACATACTCCACATACATACATTTAGAATTTATAAAACATTTATTTTAATAATTTCCACAACCCTCGCATCATTAAGGCCCAGATGCATATAGGGCATTTTTTTTTCTTTTTTTTTAAGGGAAGAATTTTAATAAATAATAAAAATCTGTTTAATATGAAATTGATAGACATTTATGAAACACCACACCTGTCCTCCAGCAGATTTTGCTAGATAAGTTAGTAATTTTATAAAACTCCTACTTAGTTACACGTACATAGCTTCATAGTACAGTAATAGGAACTCTAGTTGCAATGAAATGGTTAAAAAAAAACAAGTAAGCAAAAAACTTACGCACCAGCTTGCAAGTCGAGTTGTTTGTAAATTGTGGGCGACCTTGCTCATTTTAAGCACATCGGTGGATGGAATAACAATAAATATGCGTCCCAAATTTCAAGTTCATAGGTCAACTTTTGTGGCAGATAATTATATATATACGTACTAAATTTTGGACGCTGATCAAGACTGTATATACTTGGTAGGGTCTGGTTGTTGCAAACGGAATGGCAAACCTAATATACCCCATGTTTTATATGGAGGGTATGAAAATCAGAAAACATTTTTAATTTAAACTAAATTTTCTTCCTCACACATATAAATTTGTCCCCTTCCTCTCTTGCACAATTGCCGTTTGCTGCTTAATTTATTTATATCCTCCACTCTAGTTTTTATGTCACTTTTTATGCAAAATTGGAAAATATAACGATATAAAGTTTTTATTTGGTTGGTTGATTTGCACAGAATTTATAAATTCATTTCATCTCTGATTATAAAAACTAATGTTGTTGTTGTGCTTGTTTTGTTTTGGTTGTTGAATTGTTAGCATTGGTGTTAAATTCAATCACTTCCGTCGTTCTTTTGACTGTTTCGTATATATGAACAAGTGAAAATTGGTACAGTTGGTCAGGAACGTACATTTTATTATGTCACTTGTAATCAATTCCTAACTTTGTCCGAATTTGGTAAAAACAGCTCTTAACACATGACAGCACATAGCAGCACATAACTCTGAATTTATTGCGAACTATTTCAAGAGTATTTGGAATTTTTTTATACCCTGAATAATTCCGCAGCCAAAGGACTGACAGACGAGTACGCGAATTTGAGATAAATGAATTCCGCTTAAGATCCTAAGACAGAATAAATATATACACACACACACATATATATATATATATATATAAGAGTATTTAGGAAATATCTAATACATTTTTTATAATAATATTTTTTCTATTATGCACCTCCAGCTAAGTAGATCAAAATAATATTTCCTAGTATGTAGAAACATTCAAAATATATAAATAAAATACATCATATACGGAACGCCTCTAATACTTAAATATGCAGATGGTTAGCCAGCTAGTCAGTCAGTCAGCCGTACATTGAAATAATGATAAATATTTGAAATGTTATGCTAAAATCCCAACAACTAACAAATAACACGAAAATAAAATAAAACACCAACACCAACAACAGCTAATGTTATGAACAACATCCAACCAAGGCACACGTTTAATGCACACACAAACACACAGACCATAAACCAGCAACCTGACAAACGTACAGGTTATCGCGTTGTATTGTGTGTGCGTAAATGTTGGAATATGTCACAGATACAGAAAAACGCTAATAACACAAAGAGCAACAGCAAGCCACAGCAAGCCACAGCAAGCCACAACAACCCGCACAAACAAGACAGATACGTAGTTAGTATTTTTTATATAAAAGGAAAGAAAACTAAAGAGCAGACATTGTAGTAGATCGAACCCGAACAATTAGATACCGTACAACTTATTAGTTCTACAAGCATGAATGGAGAACAAAGGAGGATAAAAGCTGTATTGGCTGTATAAATGTGGGCATGGCATATATGCGACTCCTTCTGAAGTCCATCCAATTAGGTGTTACATGTAGCCTCAGCAATCGAATATTGCACCAAATGTAGTTAGGTTGTGAAGAGTGCGCGTGAGTGAAATTGCAGCTTTGTAGCTTTATTTTGTGGCTTAAAAATTATGGGCATGGCACAATTTAGATAATGCATATCACGATTGTGACGGTGACAGTGCCATTAACACATGACATGGCTAGATTGATTCTCCTCAAGTACATACGTACATAGTTTGTAGTTGCATACGAAATAAATAGATAAACTGGGTATACTCTCCATCTTATGTAGAGGGTAGAGAAAAGGTAAAAAGGGTAGAAAAATGTTGCTGCAGTTGACAAACGTACAAAATATCAAGGATTGCAACATATGGAAGCAAACACACTCGTGTGTGTGTCTATATACTTAAAAAACAAAATTATGTTATTTTTCTCTCATTTTTGTGTTTTGTACTTTGTCAGAAGATATAACTATTGTTGTTGTTGCTATTTTTATTATTATTCTTATGTACAGTATTTGTTAGAGTATCCTTTTATAAGTTCAGACAACATCCAGCGGAGAACGAGAGAAGCAACCAACCATTTACAATTTACCGTGGCTTATAAACATTATGTTAAATGTAAACCAATTTTTTGCAAGCACGTCACCTACATTCTACAATGTATGTGTGTGTACACGTATGCTTATTGTGTGAATATGCGTAAGAGCACATTTTCGTGACACAAACACACATAGAAGCTTTCTTTAAAAATAGTCGAATTGGATTGGTAAATATTTATGGAAATTACATGGTGGATGGGGTTAAGGTTGGAGTACAATGCAAACCAACAAAATATTGTAAGTTGCACGCAAATCTTGTTATAATTTCCTGTTTACTATGACAAAATGGTAATTGCATTTTCACCTGTTTGCGTATTCGAAGAAGAAAAGAAAATATCATAAAAACGTAAAAATATCCAAAGATTTTGTGTGCGCATAGGTTTTGAACGTAATTATGTAATATGAATTCTATTTTTGGCCAGATCGAACCTCTAACTCTTAAACATCCTAAACATTTACGCACAAAAGGTCGGCGCGGCAGCTATATGGTTACACCCTCTAAGAGTGTATGTATTACGCATCAGCTTGCAAGTCGAGTCTTACGTGGAGTATGGTTTTTTATACATTGCACATCGATGGACGGGAAAACTATACATGTGTGTACCAAATTTTAAGTTGATAGGTCAATTTTGGTGGCAGATATATATTGATTGTTGATTGCGAGCGTGCCTTCTATCGACTTTCAAGCTGATACGTAATACATACCCTATTAGAGGGCGTAGTCACATACCCGCCACAACCACTACTGTAGATGTGGTGGGTATTTAAGATTTGGTTCAAGTCAAATTTAGTTTCCATACTTGTTTTTAATAGTTGCTATTATTACCCTTTAAAACAATAGAAAGGCTATTGGATGGATGGACATTTAGACTAATACTACTATATTCCATTGGGTAGGTCCCAATTAATAGGAAGTTAGGAAATGTACAAAAATTAATTACTATTAAAATGCTGTGTAGAATATCTGGTGACTGATTGTAATAATAACTATGATTAGCATTTGCCATAAGCACTCAACTCATATACAGCGCACAGATTTCATTGTACTCGGAACAGAACGCCATCCTTCCAAGCGAGTTCCTAGATAAATGAAACATTTTAATTTGATGGAATGTTTGCAACTACACACACATTAATAAATGTACAAAATATATTAAAAATGTATTGTAGTTGTTGTATGCATTGGACTTTAAATAATTCTCCATCAACTATTTTATAAACGATTATACATAAAATGTGATAATAAATAAAATTGCACACATTTACTATACGTTTAAACTCATGATTACATGCATATGCAATATATTTCATATTATTTAGTAATACAATAAGTTAAAAATAAAATTGTAAATTAGTTGATTGTATGGCTGGGTTGGTTGGGTGGTCCTCGCTTGCTTTTACCTGCTTGTTGTGAAATGGGAAATTTTCATTATCATTATTATTATAAAAGTACATGCTCGGCCCATCGAGAGAGTATATGGATATGAATTTTTATCATGTACACATATGACTATAATTAAAGTGTATCTATTTAGCAAATTTGATTTTAACTGAAAATGATTAGCGTGTATGCCTAAACACACACACACGGATATGAGTGCGTTGGGTGAATTTGTAAAAATTAACACTTTGGTCAAAGTATTAGTTATAAGCTGTGTTTATGCTACATTCAAATCGTTGTTGTTGTTGTTGTTGTTGATATAGTTTTGCCACCAACTTTTCATTTTTCGATTAAATCGTTCATCTGAGCCAATATGACTTGGATTATATTTCACATAAGCATGATTAAAGAATTTTTCGTATGCATTAGTTTGGATCCGATAATCGAAATGTATGTACGATGAAGTATGATGAGGTTTTTACGAAAAAGCCCACAAAGATTATTTAACCAAAAGTTACAAAAAATAAACAAATAAAACAAGTAAGAAAACTAAATTTGGCTTAAACCAAATCTTAAATACCCACCTCCTCTACAACGAAGGGCGTGGAAAATATATATATATTGCGCCCTCTAATAGTGTATGTCTTAGGTATCAGCATGCAAGTCTATTTTTACGTTGAATATGGTTTTTTGTAAATTGTGGGCGTGTCTGTTATCCGACCGCGCCCATTTTTAGCACATCGGTAGATGGGATAACTATGTATATGCGTACCAAATTTCAAGTTCCTAGGTCAACTTTTGTGGCAGATATACACATTTTTATTAATTGTGGGCGTGTCTGTAATCCGAATACGCCCATTTTTGGCATACTGATGAAACTAATATTCATGGATATACATACCAAATTTCAAGTTTATAGCTCAATTTTTGTGGTAGATAAATAGATTTTTGTTGATTGTAGGCGTGGCTTTGGTCCGATTTTGCCCATTTAAAATAGCGATCTGCGTGCAAAAACTATATACAAAATTTCCGCTCAATATTTCAAAATTTACGTCCGTGAGAATGCCAACAACAGACGTACACACGGACATACATGTCTAAATCGACTCAGTTTTTGGCGCTGATCAAGAATATATATACTTTGTAGGATCTGTGACGCCTCCTTCTGGGTGTTGCACAAACAGAACAAACTTTGTATATCCTCATCACTGAGGTGGAGGGTATAAAAACTAGCTCCCTATATTTACACATAAAGTGTGAACGTGGTCTTTTAACTACCATTACAATATATGAGTGCTTGGTATAAGAGAAGGCACCAGATGAACAGACGGGCATGGCTAAATCAATTCAGATTTTGTTTTTGAATCGATTGGTATAATTTATGGGCGTGACATTTTAGTTACGTCCATTCGCATAAACTTAATATACCCTTTGCCACAAGTGGTGCCGGAAAAAATCTATTATGTATAAGATCTATGCATTTGGACTTAATTTCTTGGGTTTTTATTCAGCATGTAAGCAAGTTTTTATAAGGAAGTAAGCAGTAACTCTAAACTCTTAACAAAATTTCATATATAAAAATATATAAATATATTTATTAAACTAAATTCCCACTACTTAGACTGATTTTTTGAGTATCTAATGTTTCTATATAAACATTCAGCGTAGTACTTGGCTTCCTTAGCCAAAACCTATAAATTAAAAAAAAAACTTTCTCTTGCTTCCTCTTTTTAGAAAACATTCTCAAACAAAGTGCCCAGCAGAGGATGTTGTGCGAATAGTAGGAGCAAGGATGTGAAGCCAACTACCACATTCTACTACAATATTACACTCTGTATAATATCATCAGCATTAACCCTCAAAGTCTTATATAATTCCAATTGTTGATAATATATTTTCGTTTTGCTTATAAACAACAACAAAAAATAAATAAACAAAAAAACAATAACTGCCATTAACATGCTACCGGAAGTGATGCCATCGCTTTAAGAAGAAAATCACTTGGCACACAATGCAAACTGCAAACGAATGGCAAATAACAGATGGCATGCATTTCCGTCATGAAGACCACCGCTTGGAATAGAGAAAATGGAGTCTCTCCACATTTTGTTATATCTTCAATATTTAACAACTGAAAATATTATAGTCGGTCAAGCCCGACCATCAAATACCCTACACCACTTGATATATTATAATATTCAATTTAATTTTTTCCTTTGATAAATGAAAAATTTTATTTTTCTATACCGACTTGTATTTTCAAAAATTTCAAAATGATACATAAGTCAGAAATTTTTTTTATATTTTGTTTGTTTATGATATCAAAAAATATATGGGGAGGGGTTTTAAAAATGGTCCAATCCGGTCCATTTCCAAAAGGGTTCCCCTTTGGGCCAATACATGTCCTTGTACCAAATTTCGTCGAAAGATCTAAAAAAATAACAGGACCTCATATGGGGAGGGGTTCTAAAAATGGTCCAATCCGGTCCATTTTCAATAGGGTTCTCCTTTGGGCCAATACATGTGCTTGTACCAAATTTCATCAAAATATCTCAAAAAATGCGACCTGTAGCTTGCTCACAAATTTAGATAGACAGACAGGAGGACAGACGGACATGGTTAAATCGATTCAAATTTTGATTCTGAATGGATCGTTATAACTGAAGGTGGGTGTGACATTTGCCGTTTAGGAGTTACAAACATCCGCACAAACTTAATATACGCTTTTCCACAGGGTGGTGCAGGGTGTAATAATATAATATATCAAGTGGTGTAGGGTATTTGGTGGTCGGGCTTGACCGACTATAATGTTTTCACTTGTTTTTACACTATATTGTGTATTATTTCTGATATACAAAGTTCATTCTTTTTTAAACAAAATCGAAATATAAAGTTTCCTTTTGATATTTTTTATAATACAGAACCTTGCAGTGTCTACACTTTAGTTTGTGAATTTACCTATTATAGAGTAAATTGCAACCACTAGTAAAGTCAACAAAATTGAAAATTGGCTAAATAAGTGAATAGAGGGAGAGAGAGAGAGAGAGAGAAAGAGAGAGAGAGAGAGAGAGAGAGAATCAGCAAAACATATGAGATTTATAAAAGTCTGGTCATCGCAAGATAACACAATACGATTCAAATTGTGTTTCAATGGTTCAATGTACGACTACACCACACAAATAACTAAAGCAATATAGAAAAGCCAAATACGAATTAGAATAGAAGTGAACATAAATAACGATATAATGGGACGAACGGAAGACAAAAGAAGACGAAGTTGTTAAAAAGAAATGGTTTCCCAAAGAAAAGCATGAAAATAAATCACTAAAAATAAATTAAGCCTGCAGTGCTATTGATTTAGAGTTAAGAAGACATTCAAAGAACAAAGAAAGACATAGACAATGTGTGTGACAATGACAATAATATGAACATACATAAATCCCCTATAATTCAATATAAATTGAAATCAATAATAATTGAAATGTTCTAAAGTGTTAAGAGCCAATACCAATAGCAAATTTTGCAGAGAAGTGTAGATTTAATACTTGAAATAAGTACTTTCCTTCAGAGGACAATAAAGGGTTTACAGTTATAAATAGTTTGAAAAATTTAAATCAAAAGAAGAGATAAAGAAGAAGGCATGCATCAATACATTATTGTACAAAACATTGAGTAGAATTTATTACTCGTATTTATTTAAATAGTTCAGGGGGTTATAAATTATCAAGTAAGAAAACTAAATTTGGCTTAGGCCAAATCTTAAATACCCTCCACATCTACGATAGTTTGCAACATCTAGAAGAAGGCTTCTACATAGTATACATATTATTGATCAGCACCAAAAACTGAGACGATGTTGGCTTATCCGTGACTCGTAAGCAGATGCGTACTATGTACACTATTGGAGGGCGTAATCATATACTTGCCACGTCCACCGTTTGTATCTGGAGAGGAATGGTATTTAAGATGTGGCTTAAGCGTAATTTAGTTTAGATTTTTTCCTCGTTCATTATAAATTTGCGTTAGAGACAGAGATTCATTCATTTCAAAGAACGGATATAATTAGAGAAATGAATGCTACAGATTTTCTTAGTGGTATTACTTCAGGAGAGAGGGAGAGAGAGAAAGAGACAGATAGAAAATATGTATGCGAGTGAGTGAGTATAAATGGTACCCTAAGCGTACATGCCAGCTAATAAATGCAATTAAAAATGTCAATACACAAACATTAACAAGAGTTGCGACGATAATTTTTATGAAAGCTTAAGTATTTATATATATTTATACTGTGTTAAAGATTTTAAAAAGTGAGTTTTATATAATAAAAAATTTGGTATTAAAATCGATTTATTTAAAGGAGAGATCATATGAATAATTTTTTATGCTTTCGAATGGAAAATAATTGTCATTTTCATTTTTATACCCTCCACCTCAGTGATGAGGATATACTAAGTTTGTTCTGTTTGTGCAACACCCAGAAGGAGGCGTCAGAGACCCTACAAAGTATATATATTCTTGATCAGCGTCAAAAACTGAGTCGATTTAGACATGTATGTCCGTGTGTCCGTGTGGCCGTCTGTTGTTGGCACTCTCACGGGCGTAAATTTTGAGATATTGAGCTGAAATTTTGTACAAGCACTTTTAGTCTTTGCACGCAGATCGCTATTTAAAATGGGCAAAATCAGTCAAGAGCCACGCCCACAATCGACAAAAACTATTTATCTGCCACAAAAATTGAGCTACAAACTTGAAATTTGGTATGTAAATCTATGAATAGTAGCTTCATCGGTATGCCAAAAATGGACGTATTCGGATTACAGACACGCCCACAATTAATAAAAATCTTTATATCTGCCACAAAAGTCGACCTAGGAACTTGAAATTTGTTATGCGCATACATAGTTATCTCATTGAATGACGTGCCAAAAATGGGTGTGGCTGGATAATAGACACGCCCACAATTTACAAAAAACCATATTCAATGTAAAAGTAGACTTGCATGCTGATACGTAAGACGTACGCTATTAGAGGGCGCAATATATATTTATTTGCCACGCCCTTTCGTGTAGAGGTGGAGGGTATTTAAGATTTGGTCTAAGCCAAATTTAGTTTTCTTACTTGTTTTTTCTAATAATAATTTGGTAATTTTTTTAAAATAATTTTGACTGAAAGCAATTATTTCTTACGTATTCTTCTTAATTTATTTTTCTTGTAATTAATTGTTTTTCGTTTATTGCTATATCTTATTTTTCTGTTAAATTTAAATACTTTTAATGTAAATATGAAAAATTACAAATTACCACCTATTGCATTACTGATAAAAATAAATTAATATTTTTGTATTTATAATTAAATTGCATGCAATGTGTCAAAAACGTAACCACTTGAAATTGTGGTCAACACAACAACAACAGCTAAATTTTGTAAAAACAAAAAGTACAGATTTATAAATAAAATGAAAAACAAACAACCAGTCAGAAAAATATACAAAAATACCCACAAAAAAAAAACAAGTAAGAAAACTAAATTTGGCTTAAGCCAAATCTTAAATACCCTCCACCTCCACAACGGTGGGCGTGGAAAATATATGAATATTGCGCCCTCTAATAGTGTACGTATTACGTATCAGCATGCAAGTCTACTTTTACGTTGAATATGGTTTTTTGAAAATTGTGGGCGTGTCTATTATCCGACCGCGCCCATTTTTGGCACATCGGTAGATGGGATAACTATGTATATGCGTACCAAGGTCCTAGGTCAACTTTTGTGGCAGATATAAAGATTTTTATTAATTGTGGGCGTGGCTTCTGACCGATTTTGCCCATTTTAAATAGCTATCTGCGTGCAAAAACTAAAATTGTCTGTACACAATTTCAGCTCAATATCTCAAAATTTACGCCCGTGAGAGTGCCAACAACAGACGGACATACGCACATACGGACATACATGTCTAAATCGACTCAGTTTTTGACGCTGATCAAGAATATATATACTTTGTGGGGTCTCTGACGCCTCCTTCTGGATGTTGCAAACGGAAGAACAAACTTAGTATACCCTCATCACTGAGGTGGAGGGTATATAAAAAACGAGAAAAATGAAAAGCCCCCAAAACATGCTACGCATAGACAAGGTAAATACCTTCTAAGCAATAATTCATGTTCAACTTTAAATTTCCATTTATTTTTTCTTATTTGATTTTATTTACTAGATCATAACCAACTGCCAACTGAATAATACAACAACAATGTTATAAATAAACCATTATTACACCCTTTATAAGTATTGACTCCGACATCTGCAATGGTCACTCTTATGTATACTCCGGTATTAGCCATTTCGCATTGAGCTTAGAGTGGTGCTGTTGCAAAATTTGTCAAATCCAAAACAGATCTTTGCTAACGTACATATGGTATATGTATATGTAGTAGTTAAGCAAGGATGAATCACATATTTAATATAAAAGTTTTATTTTAAGGGTAAAATGTTGAGCCAATAACCACTTGACCACAGTTATGGTCAGTCTCCTGTTGGCCATCAACACAATTATTCACAGAATGAATTTGTATAAAATTTGTACATTACACGCTTACAACTTATGCATTAAATTTATGAATATTTATACATATATACTCGTATATAGATGTGATTGCAAATAACTACTAGTTTATATTACAAATGAGTGGTTTATAAAGGATTTTAATGTTTGTGAAACCGGTGAGACCAAATTTTGTTGCATGTGGCCGGGGATTAACACAATTATGATTGTAAATGTATGTATTATGCACGCGTAATGCATGTGAACAGCCTTGCATTAGTGTGTGTAAATGTAATCTTTAGTTCAAAGCAGGACTTATAATTACATGGTCGCTAACATGAGAATAAAATATAGTTGCACAGTTTAATCTGTGGTTGTGTTGTGTGGTTGTAAAGTGATTTTTTCATTTAATGTAACAAAAAAATTGGAATATGTAAAAAAATAACAAAAGCATCGTAATGGAAAGTGAATTTTGAAAATTATGATTTGGCTGCTGCCCACTACAGGTGAAATAATTGAATTGCTCCACAGGGCAAATAAATAAATTCATATAGAACAAAGGAGTCTGTAAGTCTGTCTACCCAAATATACAAAAAATTTTAAAGTTCAATCTAAGAATTTTAAAAATTCAAAACCGAATTAACACATTGACCCTCCCTCATTCGGAATCCAACCGTACAGAGCACTGCACAAAACTTCAAATGAATGATTTTTAGGTTTTAAGTGTAAGTGAGAAACAAACATTGAAGCTGTCAGAAAGAAAGAAAGAAAGGACAAACCAAACAGAACGTGTAGAAATAAAATCAACAAATTGTTTTGGAATTGTTTAAATAGCCCTGAGGAAGGTTCTGGCAACAAATAAAGACTTATTGTGGTCTTACCCGGCATAGGGGAAATTAAATTAAGAACAAAGTACAATTGCATTGATAGTGAACTCAAGTTGTTTATAAAAGAAAAGTATGTGGTGAAAGCGAATTAAGGGACAAAGAATATATTATTGTAGCTTAAGTGAGATTTAGATATTGGAATCTCTTCAAGTATTCGTGTGCTTTGGGGACGTCTAAATATTTGTCTGCCCTAAGTCGTTCTATCTTTCCGTTGTCGCCTCTTTTCGTTTTAACGTATTTCTGTGCTTCTGTTTATTTATATATTTGTCCTTGTATGTCTACTTGCCTTTCGCAAATGTTGTTCCGATCTTTTTACCTTTCCGACCTAGCCTTGGTCGTTTTTATCTATCTCCACTCATGGGTTCTCTAAATTTGAATTTTTTATCTTCGTTTCTTCGCTAATTAATAAAACCGTTTCATGCTTTAGATAACAGCCCATAAATAATAGCTTTCAATTAGCATACATTTCAAATAAGAAAAAAACATAAACAATAATATGAAAAAACAAAAAACACCAACAACTTGAGAAGTTCTTCTCGTCTCTGTCACATAAAAAATTCTCATTAAAATCATCTGAGAAAACAGCATAAATTATGAAGGAGAAGATGGAAAAAGACTGGGAGAAATGAAAGGGACGGACGTTAAAAAAATTAAAATAATAGTTCAAAATAATGTAATCAACGTACTGGGTAGTGACCTTTCAGGTATTCGGTATTATAATATATATAAGTATTGCCAAGTGACATGATGAGGCTACATGTGTATGTTGCAATTATGGTATTTGGGAAAATCATCAGCTGAGTAAACTGCCAATCAACCGGAAATTACTTTATAACAGACTTGCACTGAGCACTTTGGCTCTCATACGCACATACATACCAGTGATCGATTCAATATTTACTCACATATGCATAACAAATATAGTGCTTACCTGAAAAGAAATAACAAAAGACAGACAAGAATACATCAATAATCAATTATTCATATAAATAAAGAAGTTTTTTTAAATAATTTATTTACTATTTTCATTCAACTTCATTTGTTACAAAACTTATGTAAAAGAGTTTACTATAGTGTAGGTGCGTCTATCCGCCTTTGAGTCTGTTTGTATTCTCATAGAACAATTACTCATTTCCTTTTCGAAATTGCTAAAAATGTTGTTGTTGTTTGGTAGGTGTCCAAGGTAAATAAAAATCGCTTAAAAATACGCGTTAAAAGCGTGAAAACAAGAAAAACAAATTCTGGACGTTCGGACATTAACGGACATTAACCGTTAAAAGGTTCTTTCTTTACTTTACTTTACTTATGAAGGACAACACTGGAGACCCTTGCAATATATCTTATGACAAGTTCTGGGATATATAAACACACATATATATTATCAAGTATTTCGGCTGCGAGATTCACTTTCCAATCATCAAAAATAATCGTTACTTAAACCCAGTCTCTGATGACACGTCATAGAGTGTTTCATTCGTCTTCCCATATCATCAAGAACCTATTGCCTCTTCTTTACTATTGTAATAGTAATAAAAGAAACGCTTTAGAAGTTAATGTCGACTATTAAAGAAGAAGAAGAAGAAGAAGAAGAAGAGGACCATTGAAAAGATAACATTTTGTTAAAAGCCTATTAAAAAATCCTTTCTTTTAACCATTTCTAAAACATTTCGTTTATGTAAAAAGGAAATGTTGCGGAAAACGAAACCATTTTAAACCTAATTTCAGTTCAACTGAACGTTCCGCGTATAGCTGCCACAACCAACAAATTCGACATACTTCCAGGTAATTGTATGAATGTGTTCAAGTAGAATATTGTATCGCTTAGAAAGTTGATTAGATTTAGATTGAATTGTAAAAACCATTGAAAGGAGTGATAAAATGTACAATATATCTTGGTTATGTGGGTGTGTGGTGTATGTGCATATACACATAACGTTTTTTCACATTCTCCCTTCAAAATTGTTACCCGTTTTGACACCCTTTAGTTTATAGACGAGGGCTAAGTTTATCATTACATTTGCACCCAACATCCCAACAAAAAGAGGCGCCAGTAAACTAAAGTATATATATTCTTGATCAGCATCCACAACTGAGTCGATGTAGACATGTGACAGACACTTTTAGTTTTTGCACGCAGATCGCTATTTAAATTGGGCAAAATCGGTCAAGAGCCACGCCCATAATCAACAAAAGTCTATTTATTAGCGCCGAAAATTTACCTATGAACTTGAAGTTTAGTACAGGAAATTCCTAATTATCTTGCCCATCAATGTACCAAAAATGGGCGTGGTCTGATAACAGATGCGTCCACAATTCACAAAACGCGGTATTCAGTATAAAACTCAATTTGTAAGCTGACACATAACATATTTATGATAGACCCTATTTTATGACGTTTGCATCTAGATGTGGAGCGTATTTAAAATTTGGTCTAAGCCTTTTCGCTTGTTCTCTCTCTTCCCCACTGAATACTACTAACCTCACATCAAACAAAGCAACTAGGAAAAAATTCTTTAAACATTCTTTCGCTATGCATGTATTTTCGGTATGTGTTTCGTGCGTTTTTACTATTGCAGCTGTCGTTCGCGTATCTTTCTTTCATTGCTGTTGTTTCCAGTTTAAGCGTGGGAATGCGGTAGTGGTAAGGAGAGAGAAAAAGAGATACGTTTGTGGGTTTTTTGGGATTTGTAAGAGTTTTTTTTTGTTTAGCACAATTTTAACAATTTAACAACACCTACGCATTTACACATACTCATATATATTCTTTCACATATAAGCGCACTTACAGATAGTCAGCTTTTACCCGAGCTTAGAGTTGTTTTGAAGTATGTGAGTGAACAGTGAACTGTGAGCTATTGAATTTATATGTGAATACAGATTCTTAAAAAAAAGAAAATCAGTGAAATTCAATATAAAATGTAACTTTATTTCTTGCTTGGTTCCCGTTGCATTTTGCACTCATCGTCGGCAAATGTTTATGGATTTTTTTAAATGCATTAAAATGTATAAAAAAATTCTTGAACACTTAACTACTTTGAGTGGGAAGGGCAAAACATATACATTTTTTTATTTTTGCGGGAGAATTTTATTAGATCCTTATTTGGATCAATAAAAAATGGTGTATATCACATACATAAAATGTATAAAATGTTACGAAAGTAGTAGCTACATAAATGCGCAATCTAATCCGAAAGCATAAACTGTGCTATATATAAATCAGATCGGATCGTGTTGAAGGTTTCACCCACACAGCAGTTCTTTCAAAAAATCAGACTTTATAGCCCTTCTGCTTGAGAGAAGCTTGCCTTGATGCTGAAAGTTCTTCAATAAGAGCTTATTTAACATAAGATTTTTTTTATAAATGATAAACTCTTTGAAAACTCTGAAAGTGTCCATTTAGCTATAAATGAAACAAAAAAAACATGATGAAGAAAGAAAAAAAGGGCAGCAAGGCTGACATCATTAATTTGTTGGAAATTTATGAAAACGAAAAGAAAAACTGATCTTTATGCATATTCACAAGGAACGCCAATAACAATAACAATAACAACATTTATGAAATGACCAAACTTAGCCTAACACTTGGCTTCAACCCCCTCAATAACCATTATTATTATTACCGCAACAAATGCTATCAGCAGAGCAACACGATTTCTTCTTACATTACAGTACGTGTTTGTAAGATAAGTTGTAAGCACAATGTAAATTTGTTTAAAGTCCTTTTCCTTTTCTCTCTCTATCTCTTTCTCTTTCACCCTTTCCGAATACATTTATGTGCTTGTTTTATTTAGCACAACATTTTGCCAGCATCACTTGTTCCTACAGCATGAATGCTTTTTCTCTCAGTCTTGATAGTTTTTCGCTTTAGTTAGTATAAACATACATTATGAAATATATAAACACTACTAAACAGAACAACAATCGCAACAGCAGCAGCAACAACAACAACAACAACAGTAGCTATATAACAAATTGTGTACACGCCAAGTGTGAAAGTCGAAAATTAGGTCAAAAAAAAACACAAAAAAAAAATTCTTGAAAAATTGCGGTTTTTCGACTGTTATTACCCCCAACAACACAAGGACTTGGTTGGTTGGCTGGTGATGTTGTTCGTTTGAATGTTTTCATATTGCGCGGTATTTCTGCATGCAGCAACAAAAATATAATTCCTGCTTCGCCCTTACACATTATGTTAGGCCGTTTAGTGTAATATATATTTTTGCAAATATACAGTGAGAGTGTGTATGTGTTATACAACACTAAAAACAACAACATAAAACTTTTTACAATATTTTTCCAGCAAATTTTATGCAAATTTTATACATAGAAAAGTCAAAAATTAAACACGACAACAAAAGATTGTGAAAAGCTTAACAAAACAAAGTTACTCATACGCCTCCATAAGGCATCACAGGAATATGAAAAATATACGAGTATAGAAGAGGCCTCAACATTGTTTTGTTTACAATATGAAACAAAAATAAAAATATTAAAAAATAATTATGCTTAACAATGCGCTGTCTGTCCATGTATATTATTTGCAAATTAGAAATGGCGGCCACTCCAAAATGCCACATTATGGAAGCTTGTAAAAAACCTATAATTAGCTGAATATCTTGTCTGGAATATCCACCATCGACGCAAACAGCTTTTCGAAGAGTTAATATATGTTAATATATCTTCTGTACTTTATACGCAATAAGGAAAACATACTCTTTTTCCAGTTTTTTTTTTGTCGCTTGAGCCTTTTTGCCCAATTTCAATGCTAACGAGCATATGAATTCTACCAACACTTGTGCTCACGTACATGTAATGGTGGCTAGAATAAAAGATGGTGACAAGTGTGACGGGTATTATGTTAAATATTGTCATACTAAATCAATAAATAAAACAGCAACAATAGAAAATAATTTAAAAACATTTTAAAATGTTTATCAACAAAAGCATCAAATTTCCAAAGTATTAAAAATTAATAATTACAAATAATATATTATAAAAACACAACAACAACAACAACAACAACAACAACAACAGATATAAATTAGCTGCAATTTTACCATACACGCACTTATATAATTTGTAATTAAAAACTATCAACATGCAACACTTTTATTCCATTCTCTCTTTTTCTCCCATATAACTCAACATCGCATTCTTCATCACTCTCTCTCTTTCTCTCTCTTTTATATCTACGTATAAATATTGCGTATGACTAACATACCAATTAAAAGTTTATGAACACGCACATAAATTTATATAAAACGTATGGGCAGCTGGTAGAATGTACGAGTGTGTAGTACGTGTTTTATATGAATTGCGTGTGAGTTCGTTTTATTGTTTCATCAATAATTATTGATTAAAATAACAGTATACAATAAAGTGCGCGTGTGTCTATATGTGATATTTATATAAACTCTAGGAACTGTTACATGGTCAAAGGAAGAGCGTCATAAATTCAATCAGACCGCAATGAGGAGAGAGACTGAAAAGGGCAATAAAACAATATATAAAATGCTGAAGCATTGTCATTGATGGTCGGCAATGATATGATTAAAGAATTTATTATTAATAATAATAATAATAAAACACCGTTACACACATACATTCATATGAGCCCCTATGCATATATACATATATACATATATGTACTTATAAATAAATAAACAATAATATGCAATGCCATTCAATTAAATCGTTTATTATACGCATGGAAGAGAAATAGAAGAGAGGTGGGGAGGTCATATAATAAAGTCGCATATTTCGGTAAGTCAGGAAAATCCTTGACAATACGTTAATAAAAGAGTTTATCAATTTCAACATTATTAACAGTTACAGCAACATAGAAGGAGATTATAGGCGACACTTTCGTTTATACCATTTTGAACTTTACTGACATGGTTCATGAACGATTATAAAACCTGAATAAATGGCATCCGGTTGTGATATATTTCTATTATGTATGAAAACGGCTTTATTGCATTTGAAGGGGTAATAAAATGAATCGAAAAAACTGAATGATATTACATCTCCTCTAGCACGAAGCAAAATATTGAGATTAACTCCAGAGTAAGATACTGCTCAATAATGCAAATCAAATACATCTGCTATGCAAATAATCTCAAATGAAATTATACATCAGGGCACCGGATAAATACTGCGTGTATGTGTGTTTCTATGTAAGTATGTGATTGCTATGCATCGTCTGAGGTAATATACACACCTCAGGCATAGGTCAATTTTCGTCATCTAGGCTTATAAATCGTAAGTCATCTGGCAAAGTTATTACTTGTTCTATTGTGAGGATCTCATAAGAAGTAAGAATTTCACAAAAATGTGTTTGTAAGGGAATACGAAGTTCTTCTCAACGAATCATCTCGTTGAAGATAATAAATACAATAAAACGAGGAAAGAAGAAAGTTTGGTTTCGGAGAATTGTTGGGTTTCTTCCATATACATACGTAATTAGTGGGCGGGGAGTGTATACAATTTTACCTATTAAATTTGTACATTGCTCTAAAACTGTACCAAAGCATTTTACTATTTTTTTATAAATTGTGGGCGTGCTTCTTAAACGATAAAGCCCCTTTTTAATAAAAAACAAGTAAGAAAACTAAATTTGGCTTAGGCCAAATCTTAAATACCCTCCACTTTCACAACGGTGGGCGTGGCAAATATATGTATATTGCGCCCTCTAATAGTGTACGTATTACGTATCAGCATGCAAGTCTACTTTTAGATTAAATATGGTTTTTTGTAAATTGTGGGCGTGTCTATTATCCTACCACACCCATTTTTGGCACATCGGTAGATGGGATAACTATGTATACGCGTACCAAATTTCAAGTTCCTAGGTCAACTTTTGTGGCAGATATAAAGATTTTTATTAATTGTGGGCGTGTCTGTTATCCGAATACGCCCAATTTTAGCATACCGATGAAACTAATACTCCTAGATGTACATACCAAACTTCAAGTTTATAGCTCAATTTTTGTGGTAGATAAATAGATTTTTGTCTATTGCGGGCGAGGCTCTTGACCGATTTTGCCCATTTTAAATAGCGATCTGCGTGCAAAAACTAAAATTGTCTGTACACAATTTCAGCTCAATATCTCAAAATTTACGCCCGTGAGTGCCAACAACAGACGGACAGACGAACACACGGACATACATGTCTAAATCGACTCAGTTTTTGACGCTGATCAAGAATATATATACTTTGTAGGGTCTGTGACGCCTCCTTCTGGGCGTTGCAAACGGAAGAACAAACTTAGTATACCCTCATCAATGAGGTGGAGGGTATAATAAAAAACTAACCAATAAACTTAAAAAGTTTTGTTGAAGTCTAGGCGTTGACGAACCAGCCTACTTAGTTTATATTCTTCCTTAAGTGAAGGTTGTACAATCTCATTCATGTGTCGTTATCCTTCTTCGCATGACAATCTTTAGACTCTCACACACGGATGCTCAATAATAGTGAAAAGAGGTAAAATTTAATACTTTGCCCCATTAAAATGTGTAACACATTATTACTCTTTCCCCTTCTTTCTCATTCTCTGGAGTATTTATGCATACAACAATAACAACAAAATTACCAACATATTGTAAAGCCACATATTGGGTTTTCCGTTGGTCAACTTTAAATCATTCGTATTAACAAAACACAATGATAATAACCGAAGACGAATACGGCAGAAGAAGAAATGGTGGGTATTTTGTGTATGCACGTTGCAGTGAACCTGTGAAATCAATAAAATCTTTCAATGAGTAACAAAAGTTGTGTAAGTGTGTGCGTCAAATTGTGTGCCTACCAAGGTGAAAGAAAATGCAGCATAAATGGCAGCACAGTGAAAGAGAGACAGAGTGAAAGAGAAATAGAAAGAAGATTTAAGAATGAATAAAAATGAAAACCTGTTCAGATTAACTCATTATGTAAATGAGGCGTTGGAGGAAGCGGCATCATACAAGACATTATATTTTCTTAATTTTCGTAGAGAAAATCATTTTTAAATAACGAAAAACATAACCATACATATTAAACGTATTTGGTTTGGAGGAAAATTTCATTTAAAAAAGTAAATGTCCTTTGAATTGTCTGATGATTTTCCAAATTACGAACACAAGAACTTGCTTGGCTAGACTAACTAGAAAACTACTGCTCTGATTTTGGTCAAATTTTTTGCAAATTGTTGGAAATTTCTGTGGTGTTTTCGACATCTTGGGCGTGGCAGTGCCCATTTGCTTCGGATACCACTTTATTGAAATTTATGTAACTTATTAACTAAATAGTTGGTACCACGCGCCCATAGAGTTTGTGCAGCTTGAAAGCTGAATTAATTTTCATGTTTTCTCAAATAGAGAAATATGGGCTGACAAAGAAAAGGAATAGAAAGAAAATAAGAGGTGAATGAGAAAACGTATAAAATCTTAATTTACATTCAATTACATTGATGGGGTTTCATCCGCTTTCGTAGCTCAGGTGTTTTTGTCTAAACTTATTTCTTATGCAGTTAGTTACAACATCTAGTGATACAATCAACACAGACACTAACTCCAACACGATTAGAAACCATTGAGACTTGCACTCGTATCATTTTACATTGTACGTGAATATGTACAAAATATATCACGTTCGACACTAGAACGTAACATAGACAAAAATCCAGCAGGGAAGAGTGTATATATGAGTCTATAAGATAAATCCATTAACACAAACTCAACTAAAATGTCCTGCTTCTCATAAATGTTTGTTAAATCAAGCAGAATGTACACAGGAGAGAAAGAGAATTATCATAGTTTAGTTTGCAGACTCTATGAAACTCTTCTGAACACATATACAAAGATGGGACGTATATTAATGGGGGTTGTGGGGGGAGATGTGTTTGTGTAAGTTTATAATATGTTTATCAGCATGTAGATATATGTGGACGCATGTTGACATAATGACTTTATTAAATGTTTGTATTAGATTTTACTTCTACGATAGTCATTCTCTTTTTCTTTCTTTTCCATGTTCGGTACTCTTTTACTTTTTAAATAACATGTTGTATTCATAAAGAAAATTTGATTTGCCCTTATCGTGCATAAAGAGAGCAAGAACTGCTTCTAACAGAATATAGAATGAAAATACGACCAAGCTACCAAGTATCGATAATACAATAAAACAGCAAAAAACAATCTAATAGTGATGCTGCTGAAAGTGGTATATTTAGGATACAATTATAACCTACATCACCTATGGTGGGACGGAATGTTGAATTTAAGCTGGTGTTTGTAATTGCTAAGCTTTCTTCTTACATCTTATACCTTCACTCCCACGCAGGGAACACTTAGAAGAAGCCGCCATTTGCAGTTTCTGCACACAAGTTATATAAATTGGGCGAAATTTATTGAGTGTCGAGTCAAAGTTAAATTGCTTACTACTTACTACTACAATGCTTATATATATAATTATCAGTCAGACACTTTGATGGTAAAAAGCGAACGACAACATCATCCCTCTACATCCAGTGCGTAAGGCGAAGCGGTTCTAAAAGAAGGCGATGGTAATATACTGAATTTTAATAACACTGACAAAATACATTACAGTACAAACTGCTTGCAGCAACAAACCCTGTCTTTCCCTTATTCGTTGCTCACTCCCTCTCTGTGCTTTACAAAACATATACTCACGATACAATATTATGCGTAAGAATGGTAAGGTGATATGATAATGTTGTAAAGTGTACATGAATACAAAAAGTGGGTTTGTGTGAAGTGCTGGGACCATCCTAATAACCGTCACGATGGCAATGTTTACGTCGTGCCATAAAAACTCAACAATACGAAAGCGTTGTAAAGGAGAGAAGAAGAAATTCATGTCACCATAATGCTCTTTTAATAACACAAAATATTAAATATGCATAGAGGAAATATATTCAATATTAAAACAAACAAACAAGAGCACTTCAACAATTTAAGAAAATGTTAACATAGTAGAAACTATTCTTCTTTATGCATGAAAAACGGCGTAAATGGAAACCGAATAAAATTTATGTAAATAGGCAACTCTGTAGCAGGTAGAGGAAACTAAACGTACATACAAACAAGTACATGATACCGCCTCCTAATACTGTATGTATTACGTATCAGCTTGCATGTCCAGTTTTACGCTGGATAAGGTTTTTTCTAAATTGTGGGCTATTTAAACATAGCTGAAGTATTTCTATAAGTATGATTGCAACATGAAAATACTTTACACGGCTTTCTCAAACCCTTATCACATAAAGCATACTCCCGAGAATATATTTTATTGAGGGAGTAAGAAACTTCCTGAAGAGTTACACCTTAGCAGCGTATATGACAACTTTTCTTCACAAGTAAAGCATGTAAATGATTTTATGCACTGGAATTAAAAATCACTTTATCAGTTATTATAAAAAAATACAGATACGGTGAATGCATGATTATGCAGTGAAATCGAATTTGTTTTTATTACATTTTTATAATCAATTAAGAGTACAAACAATGCAAACAAATTGATGCAGCTTTGATATATTGCAGTACACACGTACTGTATGCTAATTGAAAATCAATGGAATTGTTAGCAAATCTAGATTAATGTCTACGTTGAGCATCTTCATTTATAACGCAAAAGTAGAGCAAATAAATTAATTTAGTTATATAAATAAATTGCATGAATTATTATTACTTGAAATGTATACACATCTGTGACCCACATGACTATTCCACATGCAAGCACGCAATCTACTCGAGAACAATAATTAATATTAATTTTCTTTGAATTTACACGGACACACGGACATACGTATCTAGATCGACTCAGTTTTCAAGAATATATATACTTTGTAGGGTCTGTGACGCCCTCGTCACTATAACAACAGACGAAATAATATATATGCGATGGTGAGGGAAGTAAAAGTAACAATAACAACAGCAAACTAAACAAGTGAAAGAGCGTAATTTGACTCAAGCCGAACCTCGGATACCCTTCTTACAAATTAGTACAATATGGGCGTGGCACATATGTAATTAGGTTCTTTTTTAGCGACTTCTTTCAACTCATCAGTAGGATTCTACACTAAAGAGGACTTTTAGAAATCATAGGAGTTCTTATTACGCAATTACATCATTTCGGCGAATTGTTATATATAATAATAAATTACATAAATGTATGTATAGACCAAAATGAACTAGAAAAGGTCTTTAGTAAATTTCGGCACAATGCACTATATATATACATTAGTCTCTGCAGTCTCCTGGTAGTTGCAATAAACACAACGACAAACTTAGTGTACGAGTATACACCATTGCAATTGGCAAAATATTAAAAAGGAAAAAATCTATTTGTGCCAATGTCAATGTGCGATGACATCCATGGACAATAATATAGCAAACTTCTATACAATATTTAGTGCATACATATGCACAGACTAAAGTATAGGACATACAGACGACACTTGGCTGTTATGTCTACTCTCTGTATACGTGTGGTGGTATATGCGAAAAAACGTTGCCAAAACAAACTCTCAAAAGAAAGAAAAACACTTTTATGTAGATGTTGTTGCCTATATGTATAGCACATATGTAAGCTTGTGTTTTGTGATGTTCGAGGATTCGCCGTCTCGTTTAGTGCTTGTTTGTTATAACGGCATATTTTTATGTATTATATACTAACAATAATAACAACAACAACCACCATCGCCACCTTAATAACCAGTTTGTATGTATATGTATATATACAGTAATGGTCAACTAAAGCAGGAAACACAAGCAGTTTGGCCAACTGAAACACTAACACTAACGGTCCTAACAACAACCATCACTAATGCATATTATATATGAGAGTTGCAAAAAAATTGGATTTTTAGAATTAAGAAAAAGGACAGATGGATGTACAAGAGTTGGCAGAAAATAAGTATATAAAATGATTAACGAACGATTCAACACTCTTACATTGTAAGTTTCATTGTACCCACCATTCGTATATGTGGAGGTATCTGCATATCACTTTGTTAACTACAATATTTGTCCAATTATGGCCGGAACTAAACAAAATAAATAACAATGTCATAAAAATAAGCCTGCAAGAACGTTACTTTCAAAACATTTGCAAATGAATTCTTCATTCCCCTTTAATGAGTATGCGAAGCTGCAGAATGTAAATTACATACAGCTCAACCGGATTCTAAATATATGCATTAATTCAACATAGTACACGTTGGTACACACATACACACATACACACATTCAATACTTTTGCATTTTTAAACTGCAACAACAACGACGAACATGCTATTCTAGGCCTGCAAGGCTTTACTAAATTGCTGCTCATCAATACGCAAATGAAAAGGGAAGAAATTGAAACGTATAGCAATGCATAGATATGTATATACACCCACACCCACACATATGCACTTATGTATGCATGAATCTCTTGTACACTACGCTTGTTAATTGGTGTACACACGCACATCAAAGAGTGTTCCAATTACATGTAAAAATCATCAATACCATCAAGTGCGGTTAGAGAGTGGGACGTACCAAAAAAAAGGAAAAAAAATTCCAGTTTCAATTACACAATCTTTCAACCAATATATAGGTGAGTGTAAAGAAGAAGAAGAAAAAGCATAAAGAATGTTGTAAAATTTGTTCAAATTGAACGCGACCCAATAATTTCTGGCGTATTCCGTTTGCATAGAGAAGATAGCCCCTCACAGGTTTACCTGTAGCACTTCTCCACCTCTCCTATCGCTATTGAAAGTAATAAAGTTTTCTTTCATTATTGGGGATGAAATTCCAGATATTGATTTTTTCTTTTTGGATCATTTCTTTCCTTTGCATTGGATTCTTTTCAAAGAGATTAATGGTAGAAGATTAGAAAAAAGGATGTGTTAGGCATAGGTTAATTTCTTAAATACCCTTCTTTTGTTAAACAACATAACATTTTTATATCACTTTAAAGAGCTTCTGGAGATTCTTCTTTGTAAATCTTATAATAAAATAGGCGTGGCTTTTATGTAATTCTGTTTACTTTTTACAGGTGGATAAAAGCTTTAAATGCCAATAAAGGATTTTTAAAAGTTCCTGCTGATTGATTTGATCGATTGTGAGTAGTATACAATAATAGAATTTATGTGGAGGAAAAAACGAACACCAACAAAAAATAGAGCTGACAATATTCAAACACAAGCTTCGGCTACTTCAGTACAAACCAAACAGTTCGACAAGTAGTTAGATTTGATACGGTGACCCATCCTTTCACTACATATAATAAAATGAAGCTTAATCTATAAAAAAACGGTGTAGAGGTTGTGATGTTGAAATGCGAATTATTGATATTAACCGTTTGCGTATGAATTGGCTCAACTGGTAAATGCCTGCTGATGAGAACTCGATGAGGGAGAGTTCGAAACCGGTCCCGGTTCGACACCTCCAGTCGCCAAGTATTCATTTTTCGCATTTTCAAATACATCCCTACTTCAACATACAATGTCCATTTGGAATATACCGGAAACTCATATATAATAATATAATACGTTTGGTATACCATTCAGAATCTCAAGAGAAGCAATGTTCTCTACATTTCATTTCACTGAATTTAGGCAAATATTCACAATTCTGTTGGCATTTATTTTATTACGTCGGCGGAACGTAGTACATAAGTAAGTGAAGAAGTAATCGACGTTAAACTTGCTGTACAAGCTTTCGATTGGTTCTCTTCACGGCGATATTTCCGTTTAAAGATTTCACTTAACACTCCACTGGTTCTTTCGCTTAAAAAGCGACCTATTGAAATTTGAAAAATGTCGCATCATTGAACAGTTTTCTATACAATAATGAAACAAATAATTTCGTTGGCTTAAAAATTTTTCTATTATTGCATTAAAATGTTTGGAATAGTGCCACAATTTTATTACTATTATTATTATTATTATTATTTTTTTTTTTTATTAAACATTCCTACACAGGTGAGCTTCTTCATATCTGAGTCATATCTGTCTGTATTTATTAAACGTGTTGTGCCACTACACTCAGTATTACAGCAGAAGTTTTCGACTTTCCATGTACTTGTATTGTGCAAAAATATTCATTGCTACATATAAAGTCAAAGTTTTTATAGGTTTTTTGGTTTTTGGAGAGCATTAAACTTACCAACAGTATCGTTCATATTTCCACACCATTTGTTGATAAGTTTCTTTTTTCTTTTTGTTTGTTGTGTTTTCCATTTTATTCGCACATGCATAGTATGCTTTCAAGAAGTGAAATCAATTCTTTATTGACTTCATTGAAAATTTTACTGCTCCGCTATGTGGCATGAGTCTCAGTAACATTACTTATTTCAACAACTCTAGCTAAAGCTAAACAGAAGACATTTTTCTTGTTCTCTATGTCAATATCATATATATATATATATATATATATATATATGTATGTATGTATATAAATATAAACTTGTGCACGTACATAAATATTGTTAAGTCAGAAATCATGGCTCAATGCATTTAACCCAAATTCCTAAAAAAAAACAAATCAATGATGGCTGTGTATTTGCGTATAACTCTTGCATTTCTCGGTACGTATCCAGCTTTATATTTGATTTGCTCTTTTCTTTTATTCAAACTTATTTTGCTCGACATTTTATTTGACATTGTTAGACTGGTTTTTGGTTTAGAGAAGGCATTCTCATACGTACTCTACATAATCGAAACTAAACTAAATCTGCTTAAGGTCAAACCTGGAATATTCTAACATATTGTAAGTAAGTCCACAACACGTTATATTTGCAATTGTGCCTTTCTAAAGATGTAGGGTATATTAAAATTGTTACTCCGCATGCAACACCCACCCCGTCTGTTGTAGGCGGAAATGCCCACGACCACCATCAACAAAAATCTATTTATCTATCACAAAAATTGAGCTATGGACTTCAACTTTGGTATGCTTATCCATAAATATTCCGTCCATTGATAACCCAAAAACGGGCGTGGCCAGTTAAAAAGAAACAAAAATTTACATATGAACTTGGACTCAGGGTAAAACTCTACTTGCTAGCCGAGATATAATACATACACTATTAGAGGGTGTAACCATATATATGCTTTGGCCTAAGCCAAATTTAGTTTTCTTACTTGTTTAAGTATTTGCAATTATCACAGAAGCTGGCACCGGGGTCTGATCAAGTTTCAACTTGCACCATTGAATTGGTGCGGCCAATTACTATCAAGTGGCATTCCGATAAACAAATTTTACAGATGTTTATCATTTTGGCCCTGCTAGAGCAACCCCGCTTATTACTGCAAAATTTGAATATGTCCTTCAATGGTACGAAGGTTCCCCACCCCAGCTCATATGTTTTAAATCCATTCAAAATTTTACAGTTTATTATATAAATTTAAAATTTAATTTCATTACGTGAAATGCAGAGGCTTGAACGCAACTAATACAAATACTTGAACAATGCATATACGTATATAAACATCGTTATCATCATATTGATACAATACGATATCAGAACGCATTGTTAACACTTGGATGTAAGTCGGAAGAACTCGGTCAGGGCAGCAGTAAATTACAACAATAGCGACAATAGCAAAGATGCTCAGTAAGGATAATAGCAAGCATTATTTACAAGGCGTACTGCTATATACATGTATATATACAAAATTTTTAAAAAGAACAACCACATCCGGGAAGTGCAGAAATCATTGTTGAAAAGTCTCTTAGCCATTCTGACTCGCATTGGCCCTTCATAGAAACGAGACGAAAGCCTTACTAACGGTATTAGTATATAAGACTGGTTTAAGAGAGCGGAAACTCAATTCACTAATAAGGTCAAAAATTAAGTGTAAACACAATACAAACAAACTTTTTATTCTTTTCCGATAAGTTACCAACTATACCAGATAACCACAACGACCAAAAACAAATCAAAGTCGATCTCTACTTTTAGCCAAAGCTGCGCATTGTGAAAGAGTGCCACCAGTACGTAGTTCGTTCGTGTGGTGGCTTTTGTTTAGTTTTGGAGTAGCGACGAGTACGAGTATTTTTTGAAGTGATACAAAACAATTCAAAGAATTCCTAAAGATAAACAACAATACAGTCACGCGCACACGCATACACACACACAGACAAATTGAAATGACAAATAATTGGTTGGTGTGGTGGTTAAGTTTTGGGCAGTGATAGTACGCAGGATGCCATATGTGCACATGCCAGGAATTTTCTAAAAGCAGTTGTTGCCGGAAGTTAAACATGCTCTATAGCAAATGTGCTTGAATGTGGAAGGTAAAAGACTGACTGCCATTTCGACAAAACAATCCTTCTACGCATAGCACTGCATAGCATAACGTTAGATTATCCGTGTGCACACATACATGCCAATTGAACAAAAATAAAAGCAAGAAGAAAGCATAAACCATTATACAAATCGTTATCGAATCATACGTATGTGTGTATTGTACATGCCCACACACCGACTCTTATAGACACAAAGACTTAACAATAAGATTTATATGCATCAGCAGCATTTGCCATATGTTCAAATCTGTATGCACATAATAAATTAAATAAATTTACATTACAAATTTATCACCACTAACAGCAACAAACAAATGAATAAAAAATTACCCAAAAATGTTTACAGTAAATACTCTCAGCAAACAAAATATGAAAATAATAAACTTCTGTTTTTCATTTGTAAGCTTATAAACAAGAGAAAATAGCAAACAGCAGCAGAGGGACACAGAGAGGGTATATAATCACTCGACGTAATCATGTGCAAAATACAATTTATACATATCTACAACATATGTATAATGCATGCATATCTAAGTCTTTTAATCCTGAACGAATAAAAAAAACGAAAAACAGCAAAAACAAGTAAGAAAATTAAGTTTGGCTTAGGCCAAGTCTTAAATACCCTCCACAGTACTATAATGGGCGTGACAAGTACATGATTACTATATGTCTTATAATGCTTTATATTGCTGGGGTGAGCCGTCGGCTCCACGGTTCACTTAAAATGGTTTTTATTCATTCATATATACATATTTATTTAAATATTTGTTTGTAGTCTTTAAGCTATTTACAGTAGTGAACACTTGAACTTCTTCAGTTATATACCCCTTTTTTATTATAATATTACTTCACTTGAATTTAAAAAAAAAAGAATTTTATAATGGAGTTTACTAGAAGGATCTTCGATAACTCAGATAAGAAATATGTATCAGTTTACTAGAAGGAAATAGAATAATCTCTTTATCAAACAACCGCCGCTATTCAACTCTCGAACTACAATCCCTCAACTGCCACGCGCTTCTCCCCTGTCGGGCACTCGGCTCGCTTTTCACCACTCACTCAGTTGCAATTGACGGCCCTGTTTCAACGAGCTGTCGTGGTGAAAACGCTCCAGCTGTAGGGAGAAAAAGGTTATGCTTTTTTCTTCCTTACACCACGTCCCCCCTATGAGGACCGTGATGTTCCCTAGGCAGGCCATGATTCTCCCCTCCGTTCCATGGCACCTGCACAATAGTCACCAAACCGCCCCGAGAAAATGTCACGCGGAAACGGCCTTGCGGTAGATAAAACAACATCTTGTGCCGCTTGTATGCCGGTATCTCCCGCTGTTTCGCCTCGATGATGGGCTCCAACTGACGAACCACTACTCCAGGAATTCCCCCAGCAAACCAACCTTGTGGAGTTTTGGCCGACCTTGGGTTGCACGCGCAATTGGCCCTCCCACATATACGACGTCGTTGGCTCCGACACTCCATCTGAACAGGACGTTCATAATCCTCGGGTCGGACGGTCACAGGGCGCGTGAACAAATCGTCTCGCCTAGCGTACTGTGGCTTCGTTGAATCAGCCTTCTTCGGGGATGGTTTTAATGCTGGCCGTTGACGCTTGAGAGCAGATCTGGCCGTGCTACACTCCGGCAACACGGCGGTTGGTCTGGCGACATTCTGAGTAAGTCTTGCATTGCTGGGACCCGGTATATCATCGCCCCGTCTGCTGTACATAGGCTTCGGTGGCACAGCCTTCTTTGAAGTTGTTGCGACTGGCCTGGCGACCTCTTGGGGACGTCTTGCGTTGCTGGGGCCTGGTATATCATCGCCCCGCCTGGTGTACAGGGCCTTCGGTGGCGCGTCCTTCTTTGATGATTCATAAACTGGGCGTGGACGTTTGAGAGGCGATCGATCCAAATCGCTACCAGTTAGCGCTACAGTGGGTTTGGCCACCTCGTGGAGACGCGTGGTGCTGCTGGACCCAGGTGTACTTTCGGCTCGCTCTCGATACCATGCGCGCTTGCCCCTCGTCTCATCCGGATCGGAGCTCGAATCCGAGTCTACGGGACGAACAGGAACCTCACTGACGGTTCTTCCTGGTAACATGCACGGCTGTTCCGGCACTTTCGCTTTGGCTCCCTCTGCGGACGTCGTGGCAATGTTTGCAACACGCGAAATTTCCGACCTCGCCGGCTGACAGATGGACGGACTGGACTCAGCGGACGACTTTGCTTCTGCGTCAATGTTCAAGCTGTTGAGGAAAGCCTCCAGAGCATCAGGCGACATGATCGGCTCCTTATGTCGGACGTCTCCCGGATGACGATGTCTTGGAGTTGGGGTGGCACCGATTGCCAATGGAAAAGGCCGTACTGGTTTCGGCGGACTCGGCCAAAGTAACGACACGCGAAGAGTTTTTGTCCAACGTTGATGATTTCCGAACGCCCTTCCCCAAGACTCCGTAACCTCATATTCACCGCAGCCATAACGTTTCGTCGGCTCGGACAACAGAGTGCTGGTGCCGGAACTAGTGGACGGATCGGACGGTTGACGACATTCAAGCTCTAGCTCTTGTTCCTGGGGGTCTTCACCTATTGTAAACGTCTGGTCACAGAAAGCCGGATCGTAAATTTCGCCTGAGGAAACGGGCATATGTGGAAGCTGACTATAACCCGTGTCTCCTACTTCAAAGCTGGCAGCGCCTTCAAACGTCTCATCATCGGAACCCTCGGAGAAAAGAGGCACATTTGCAGGTATTTCCGGCGATGATAGATGGGACGCAGTTGTCACGAATGTGTCGTCAATGTTGCTGGTTTGATCCGACTCCGAGCTGGATAGAATTATTACCGGTTCGGGTGTCGGACTTGCGACTCTGGCTTGATAACTTCGCTCGCCTCGGGTTGCACATCCTCGCCCTCTAGATCTACGGGCCCTTGGAGCATTCCCACGCGATTGGGAAGGTCCCGCCTGGTTGAAATCGGGTTGGGAAGATCCGCGTCGTACCTCTGACCGCCACTGGCGAGCTCGTTCCCAATTGTCACTCATTACGTACCAGCAAATACGCAGACTTCTGAAATAAAACAAGAATGTTATGGATAGAAAAATAATATGAGCTAATGAACACCAAGGGATTTACGCCTCAACATAGGGCTTCAAATCTTGGACATGGCATGTACGACATTGGCCAGCCCGTTGCACAGAAACAATGACATTGGAAACATGACTCGTGACCTCGTAAGGCCCTTCATAACGTGGAGCCAACTTAGCTGCATAACCGTCAACTGCTTTGGACAGGACGTGCTGCTTAACCCATACCCTGTCCCCGATCTTTGGCTTCCAGGGACGTCGCCTCAGGTTATAATGCCTGCTTTGATTTTGCACTGCTTTGCTTAGATTCACCTTGACTAGCTTCCATGCTTCATGAAGACGTTGTACCAACGCTCTCGGAGATTTCACCTGTGCACCTGTACCTGTCGTCACGTCATCGTAGTAGGCGTTGGGGAGTCTGGGCTCACGACCTTGAGTTAGATAAGCTGGAGTGTACCCGGTAGAATCAGCAACGCTCGTATTGACCGCCAGCATTATCTCCGGCAAATACTCGTCCCACCTACGATGATCATCGTTCGCCAGCTGAGAAATCATCGTCTTCACCGTACGGTTGGCACGTTCCGTCGGATTTTCGTGCGGAGTGTAGGGAGCTGTGAACCGATGTTTAATGCCAATCGCCTCTAAATACTTTCGAAACTCTTTGCTGGTGAACTGTGTACCATTGTCTGAGATTAGAACCTTGGGTACGCCATATCTAGCCACGATTTTCTCCCGCAGAGTTTGAATAAGACCTTCTGAGGTCGCTTTCCGTAATGGAGTCAATTCGATCCACTTCGAGAACTTGTCCACTACCACCAGAAGCATTGTGTAACCATGACGAGAACGCGGTAGGGGACCCACAAAATCCGCACAGATAACTGACCACGGTTCGTCTGGGATGTGGGAAAGCATCTCCCCTGCCGGTTTCTGCTGACTCGCTTTATATTTCTGGCACGACTCACACTGTAGAACATAACGCTTGATATCACGATACATCCCCGGCCAATAGTACCGTTTGCCAATGCGTAGCACGGTTTTCCTAATGCCAAGATGCCCTGCGGCTGGTTGGTCATGATTCTCGTGCAAGACCTGTTTACGTTTATCTGTGGGCACACACAACTTCCAGGAAGCTTCGTCTTCGTCGTGTGCGTGGGCATTCACATGTCGATAGAGTTGTCCGCCCACCCAACTGTAGTCAGAGTACTTTTGTGGATTCGTCGCCATGTCCGCCACACGCTTGCGGATCCATGGGCATGTAATGTCCGGAAGGTCCTTTGGAAGGGTCTCGGATGTAGCAAGATGACAGGTTTCGACGGGCTGTCGTGACAGAGCGTCGGCCACTATGTTTTGTCCACCTCGTCGGTACTGCACGGTAAACTGATATTGTTGCAGCTCCAGCGCCCATCGAGCCAAGCGTCCAGAAGGATTATCAATGGAGTTTAGCCACTTTAAGGATAGGTGGTCGGTGACCACTATGAAACGATATCCTTCAAGGTATGGCCTCATCTTCCGTACCCCCCAAATGACTGCAAGGCACTCTTTCTCGGTAGTGCTATAGTTTTTCTCCGCCTTGTTCAAATGCCTGCTTGCGTACGCGATGACGTGTTCACTGCCGTCGATCTCCTGTGTTAATACCACGCCTAGGCCAATATCACTCGCATCCGTTTGTAGCGTAAAGGTTTTAGTAAAGTCAGGGCATGCTAAAACTGGCGCCTCAGTTAACCTAGTTTTGAGGGCCTCGAACGCCTGCTGCTGCTCGTCGCCCCATTTCCAGCGTTTACCCTTCTTCAGCAATGACGTCAACGGCTGGGAAATTTCGGCAAAGTCCGGCACAAATCTCCGGTACCACGACGTTGTGCCTAAATAGCGTCTCAACTCTCGCACATTGCCTGGGGGTTTCATTTGGGCTATCGCCGCCACCTTTTCCGGATCAGTCTTGATGCCCTGGTCTGTCACAATATGGCCTAAGTATTTCACCTCTCGTTTAAAGAACTCGCACTTGCTAGCGTTAATCTTCAGGTTCGCCGCGCGTAATCGTTGGAAGACTTCCCGAAGATTGGACATATGCTGCTGCAAGGATCTCCCGGTGACTATGATGTCGTCGAGGTACGCGAAAGCGTACGGTTCTAAATCTGGGCCAATCACCAAATCTAAAATTCTTTGGAATGTGGCAGGAGCAGAATGTAAGCCGAATGGCATCACTTTCCACTGATACAACCCACGCCCAGATACAGTGAAAGCGGTGTACCTTTTGCTATCGTCCGCCATTGGTACCTGCCAATAGCCATTTTCGAGGTCAAGACTACTGATATACCTCGCCTCTCGTAAACGATCAAGTATGTGCGAGATGCGCGGTAGCGGGTACGCGTCCGGTTCGGAATGTTTATTTAGCTGGCGGAAATCCATACAAACGCGCCATGCCCCATTTTTCTTCTTGACCAAAGTTACTGGAAAGCTATAGGGACTGCAGGAAGGTTCAATGCATCCTTTCTCCAGCAATTGGTCCACTTCTGCATTGATGATTGCTTGCATGGAGGGATTTCGAGCTTGATATCGAATCTTTATCGGACGGTCGTGTAACATGCGTATGTGATGTTCGCCAATATTGGTTTTACCCGACACATGCTGGAATTTCGCCAATTCTCGGTCGAGAAATGCCGTTATTAACTGTCCTTCGTCTTCGCCGTACGAAGCTTTCGGCACCGCCCCAGTTAAACCTAAGGTGGCCGTCGCTGAGTGATCAACCCGAAATTCCTTAGCATTAGGATCTAATGTCGAGCCGATCGATGGCTTAGACGGGATGTGACTACGTATTACCGGTTGGTTGGACCAATTACGCCTCGATGCCATTGTCAACGATTCCGATCCTCCGACCGCATTCTTGTGGCCCACGCCACGGATTGCTAAGGAGTGTGCCAACTCTTGCGGTGATGCATCACTAGTTTGCTGAACTGCACTGACTCGCACATGATTGCTATGATCGTACGCATGGTCGACTGGGTTGTGCTGGGACTGTTCACGCCAGGCCACGTCGTGCTGAACTGGTCTTAGATTTTCCAGTTTTACTTGAATTGGCCCTGATTGAGTCCGCTTAGCGGTGATCGTCAGTGGTTGACTCTTCTTTGATATGCCTGGCCTCGGTTGACTCGCCTTCGGGAAAACAGGCTTAGATTGGCCCTGCTTTCCGCTAACTGGCTTAGAATTACCACGTGTTACGCTGACATTACAGTGATTCGGCGGTGGCGTTTGCTTGATATGCATCGACGGTTGTGCCGGCTTGATTGATTTCGTCACTTGTGCGGACTGGTTATACGTCGTTGAATGAGCTCTTTGGTTGTTCTTCGATGGCTTCTCTACATTGTTAAACTTCGGTGGTCGCACCGGGGTACTGTATGTTGGTGCTGGTACTGAACGATTACGTGTCGACGTTGGTTCGGGCTGGTTATGTGTCAATGTCGGGGCTGTTACTTTACTTTCTGAGCTATCTCGTGCCACTAGGCATCGTATAGTCGGGGTTTCACACAATTGGCAGGCGGTAGTAAATCCTGCGCAACTTATCGTGGCGTTAAAAGCCTGAAGGAAAGATAGACCTAATATCACTTCCTCCTTCATATTGGGCATTACTAGAAATCGTAACGTGTGCGTAAAATCGCCACACTGGACCGGGCTGAACGCCGCTAACCTCACGGTTCGTGTAGAGTTGTCCGCCAGTGATACCTCCAAGCATACGCTTTCCCATGAGGTGGTACCATTCAAACGACCTGAAAACGCCTCGCTAATGAAACAGCTTGTCGCGCCGGTATCTATGATGGCCGTAACCGCTTGGCAACCAACGAGGAGTGTAGCTACAAGTTTGTCATTCTGGCAGGTAATTGCTGACGAAAACGGCTGCGAACGTTGTCGGGGACTTATAGTGTGGACCCGGTCGCCCCTTGTCGGACTCGGGCCCCTCTCGCGTTTCCCGACGGGTTATTTCGGCAACAGTCTATTGTTCGCACATCCAGACGGCCGCACTTCCAACAGAAAAGTTTCACCGGTTTTCTGCAACCTCTCGCTATATGGCCAGATTCGCCGCAGCGGTGGCACGCATTGTGTGGATCTGTAATGGCTGTGGTAGGGTGATTCATAATACGATGAGTCTCACGTCGCGGCGGCGGTCGTGGAGTCTCGCTGGGAATACTCTCGTAGTCGCCGGCTAAATCCAAAAGTTGGTTGAGATCGCGAAAATCTGAGCGTCGTATGTAAAGTAGGTATTCAGGACGGGCGTTGCGGAAGATCCTCAGAAGCTTCTCATCTTCGGTCATACATGTATGTCGCATTTTATTTTGCAGCTCCAGAGCGTAATCTCTGAAGCGCTCGTTGGGCCTCTGCCGCCTCGCGCGTATCTCGTCTTCAATGTTTTCCATGTGTCGAGGTGGCAGGAAAAATTTTAGTAAGTCGCGCT
This sequence comes from Ornithomya chloropus, assembly GCA_963971445.1. Lineage (NCBI taxonomy): Eukaryota > Metazoa > Arthropoda > Insecta > Diptera > Hippoboscidae > Ornithomya > Ornithomya chloropus. Next base: position 23,570,338 of record OZ020530.1, on the reverse strand, counting down.
TGAACCATTTCCATGACTCCCAGTGGGCGTTGTTGTTTCGGAACCAAGTAAGAGCCTGATCCCGAAGAAACTGTGGCATAGTACAAGGCAGGCTATTCAAGTCGATCTCGTACGTCTCCGCCATCTCTTCAAGGCGTTCAAGGAATGAGAATGGGTCCCCGGTGCCATTGTAGGTGATTCCCCATTTCCGGATCACGTCCATGATGGCTCGTCTATCCATTTTACTCGTAGATGGTGGTGACGCCTGCCGTTCGGGAACCTTGAGCGTAACGCCCATCGCCCCCTCTTCGGCTTCTTCGTAACCTGGTGAGGACTCCCGGCTGGAAGCCGCTCGCATAGACGGGAGCCTGCCCGGCGTCAGCTGACCCTGTATACTCAGTAGCCTGTCAATCACCGACTTATCGCCTGTATTCTGTATGAACGTCCTAAAACGCTGGCGCAACTCCTCCGCCGTACCCTTTGATTCCAGCCCAAACTCGTCCAGGTATGCGACCAAAGTTTCCTTGTTGACCTGGCATACCCAGGATGTGCGTAGATCGGCATTAGACATTATTTATTTTATGTTGCTTATTATTACTATTTGTTTTATTTTTCTTTTATTACGCACTACTCGATAATTTAATTTTAATTGTTAATACCGGCAGATTCGCAACACGAATTTATTTTTTTTTTTTTTGAAATACTGGAAGCTCCCAAATTGTTCTCGAAAATCCCCAAATAAATTTATTTAAATTGTTGACGCTTGAAAATCCCGAAATAAATTTATTTTATTTATTAGCTGGGGAAATTTTGTAAGTACGCCGCACAGAGTTGTTTATTTTTGCTTTTTTTTTTTTTTTTTTTTGTTTGGTTTCGCGTTATTGCACCTAGGCTATTTATAATTGTGAACATACGCTTGACGATGAAACAGCTATGCTTTCTGTTAAATCTCCTTGCCTACACACACACAACAGTATCGCTGATGCTCGCTTAGCTTGATCTCTTTGCCACCGAGAATTTTAAGTTAACATACGCATGCACGCACGACAGTATATTTTATGCTCGCTTCGCTTAGTCTCCTTGCCACTGAGAATTCTATGTTAACATACGCATACAGGCACGACAGTGTGGCGTAATGTTCTCTTTACCATACTTATCTCAATTTATTTTTCTCTTAATTTAATATGCTCTGCCTATGTGCACGCATGCACTTACAACAATATGAGATTCTTATTTTGAGATGTAAGAGTGTGTAAGTCTATAGATGTGAGCAGCTAGGTACGTGGCGTGATGTTCTTTTTCTATGTGTTGTTGTTGTTTTGTTTCTTTTTTGTATGACAATATAAACGAAATTTCTAAGCTTCGAAGGTCAGCGCATTTATGATTAGCGGTAAAGCAACGCTATAACTTAACGGTAGCAAATTCCTCACTCGCCAAAATTTTGCGTTTTAAGCACTTTTAAGAAATTTTAAATAAACAACAACAAAACTACTACTGTGACCACCGTCACGTTGAAGATTTTGTGGCGTACGCCAACCGTTTGAAACGCTATCGTCTGTCCGTTTATGAGGCTAACACCGTCCTTTGGTGAGATTAAAACCTACTTGTATTAATTAGGGCTTTCGCCAACTCTTTATAACCCACTTGACCGTCTCTTATGGGGCTTGCGCCATCCTCTACCCGTGTAAATTCCTAAGTTCGTTTTCTGGGGCTTTCGCCAACCTTGGAAACTCCGTTGTCCGTTTTTTTTTTTTTTTTTTTTTTTAATTTTAACGCTATTCCCCAAGTAATGTCCGCCACCACAAAGAAAAAAGAAAGGAACAACTTACTTGAATGAAATAAATCAGGATCTGATTAAGTTGTGTCCCTGCTCGGGCGCCAAATATTTATAATGCTTTATATTGCTGGGGTGAGCCGTCGGCTCCACGGTTCACTTAAAATGGTTTTTATTCATTCATATGTACATATTTATTTAAATATTTGTTTGTAGTCTTTAAGCTATTTACAGTAGTGAACACTTGAACTTCTTCAGTTATATACCCCTTTTTTATTATAATATTACTTCACTTGAATTTAAAAAAAAAAGAATTTTATAATGGAGTTTACTAGAAGGATCTTCGATAACTCAGATAAGAAATATGTATCAGTTTACTAGAAGGAAATAGAATAATCTCTTTATCAAACAACCGCCGCTATTCAACTCTCGAACTACAATCCCTCAACTGCCACGCGCTTCTCCCCTGTCGGGCACTCGGCTCGCTTTTCACCACTCACTCAGTTGCAATTGACGGCCCTGTTTCAACGAGCTGTCGTGGTGAAAACGCTCCAGCTGTAGGGAGAAAAAGGTTATGCTTTTTTCTTCCTTACAGTCTCTAATAGTATGTATGCGTGTTACGTATCAGCTTGTGCGTAGAGTTTTACGTGGAGTATGGTTTTTTGGAAATCGTGGACGTGTCTGTTATCCGACCACGTCAATTTTTCTCACCCAGATGGACGGGATAAGTGTTAATGTGTGCACTAAGTTTCAAGTTCATAGACCATTGATTGTGGTACAGATTTATGTACGAATGTGTGGGCGAGGAAAGATTTGACTCAAGCCTTGTATTACATTCAACATGAAATGTTGAACCCAAGTCGACCTTTGCTTGTTGTAATTGTATTCAATTTATGTAAAACAACAATTATTTTATGGTATTTTTTAAATCCTTTTTTCTTCAAGTAGGAAACGTGTCCATTTGAGTGTGCATTTTTTTAGTTCAGAATTTGATAATTTCCCTGAAAACATTTATTTGATGAAAGTAGAAGAAAAAAAGCACATATTCTGAATTATTTTTTATTTAATTAAGTGTCAAATCAATTTTCCATAACTCTACTGTATCGAGATTAAATTCAACATAGAAAGGACAGACGCACAGGCTAGAATGGATATATTACATTATTTTTTCAACTCTTATTGTATGATTGCAATTACTTGTGTCGTGATATAAAAAATCGCTATGAAACAATTATTAAACCATTGATTATCATAATTTTTTTATCCTTTTTATATTAAATGGTATTCAAAATGTATAATTTTTCTGCTTTTGCTAAAGCCACTGTTGGCCTATAATTATTAATTAATTGTAAGTATTTTTTATATAATTACAGTATTTTGACCCAATGGTTTTGGCAACAATTGTTTAGTAGTGCCAGCCTACACTAGGCAACAGTATTGTATAAAAACGTTTCAGTGTTAATGTAGGTTACCGTTCTTTTTTGCTTCTTCCCTTCTATTGTTTAGAAATGTTTAGTTTTCCATTTCAAAAAAAACACATGGCAAAGAATTTCGTTTTGGGATAAAAGCGCAACCCTCCCCCGTTCTTTGAAATATTTAAAAAATTTCTTTCAGTTGTATGTCAAAACAAAGCAAAACAAGCAAAACATACCTGTAATCAAAAGAAAATACATATATATTAGCTTTCGTAATTAGAAGTTCCATGTTTTTCTCTTCATAACAAATATGAAACATTCTTAAAAGTCTGCAAAGGCATCTCTATGACAAAGCAGCCAAAATAGTAAAAGAAAAATGGTTGTCACGTGTACTAAATGGAGATGGGAAAGTCAAGCAGAACACTATACTTGGCGGAGACAGCACAATATCTATATGACTGGCACACGGATAGACAGACTGACTGACAGGCCAGTTGCAATGTCACTCCAATCATAAGATATGTTGTCATAACGTAGAGCAAAGTACAGAAGTAAAATGAAGAAAGTAATGCTAAAAACGTTGCTAAGCACAAAATGAAAAAAATATATAAACATTTTGAATCAACTTAAGCTATAAACAGCAGGAAACCAACAGTAGCGGGACATTACGGAAAAATACAACCATACTGCAGGATCGGTTTCTGAATTGATACTCGTATAAAGAATGTGCATGCGTCCGTGAATTTTATGTTTAACCTACAGGGTTCAATTCTTAAGAGAAAGCCAAAGTTTAACTTTTCACGCTTCACTGCAGCTGCATAATCATTAATATTTGTTCTGATTGTACATTTCAACACCTTTTAAATGCTTAGTTGCACACCTTCCTTATTATAAACATGATTATCTACCAGTCATTACCCACTCGCTTTTTGCGTATAAGCTGCACAATAATTTTCATTTACATTCATTGACCATGAAAATTCATGATGATTATAATACGGCAACAGCAACAGCAACAGCAACAGCAACAACAACGAAGAAGAATTTAAATGCAACTAAACACTTTTTCTTATATATACAGACAGTCTATATACGTAGAGGAAGACAGATAAGCTAAGCGAACGGGAGAGGGACAGATAGTAATGTAGCATTCCTTCCATGACAATGTCGCTCAAAGCAACTTTATTCACGAAAACTGCCAAAAACTTTAATAATTGTGTGTACAAATAATTAAATTTAACGCTAATATGAGCAGAAAAATTTGTTAAGCAACAACAACAAATGCTTTTATTGGGATGGTAAATATTTAGAAAATATGTACCCAGGCAGCCTTGTGAAACAATTCATAAAGGTTCCAACAAATTTGAACTTTTCTTACATTTTTATAAATTTGAAAAGTTTCTTTCATTTGTATACCCTCCATATAAGATGACGACTACTAAGTTTGTCATTCCGTTTCCAACACCCAGAAGGCGTTAGAGGCCCTACAAACTATATATATTGTTGATCAGCATCTGAGTCCATCTAGACAAGTGTGTCCGTGTGTCCGTGTGCCCGTCTGTTGTTGTCAATCTCACACATACTTAGAGTTTTTACGCGCAGACCGCTATTTAAAATAGCAAAGAGCCACGCCCACAATCGGCAATCTATTTACCTGCCACAATAATGGAGATGTCAAGTTGAAATGTGGAATGCACGAATGCATTAATCACTGCATCGATTTGTTAAAAATTGGCGTAGTCGGATAACGAACACACCCACAATCGCCCACAAAATACAATAAATTTATCCGCCACATAAAATGACTATGAATGTGAAGTTTAGTATGGACATCTATAGTTATCATCCCATCCATGGTAGTGCCAAAAGTAGTCAAGATTTTCTTAAATGTTTAAAATTTAAAAAAAAAAAAACATAAAAAATCGCATTCTATATATATTTGTATTCGTACGTATATATTATATAAGAGGTGCGCATTTTCTGACGTTGACCTAAAAGGAGGTGCAAATAAAAGTCAAGTAAAACAATAAAAAAGCAAATCTTGTATGCATATTTTCCGGTAATATTATAGTGTCCAGGATATAATAGTAAAAGCAAAAGCACACACAAACACACACACCTAACCACACATATGATGTAAAATTACCACCCGTTTGGGCCAACAATCAGTGAATAGAGCAACAATTATACAAGTGTTTGGTCAAATTTTTAATGCAAAGAATAATGCAAATATTTACAGCTACCAAAACACACCCATACACACACGTGAACGCTTTCGTTATCGCAAACTTTTTTACACTCACTTTCTCTCTCTCCCTCTGCTATTATACTTGTATAAAAATTCTTGCCTATTACTGTATACACCATATATGTATGCACATACCTACCCATTCATATATAACTGAAACGTACACTAAATATCGAATCGTTCAGTACTTTCTTTTTTATTGTATATATGTACATGTGTGTGTCAGCAAATGGCTTGCGAGCACTTTAATACTGTACGTGTACAATATGCATTGCGCTTGCTCTCTCCCTTCCACTTACTTAGTTTGGGGTTAGCGGACACACTTAGAACAATACGTAATTTACGTAAATTGCGTTTATATGCACTCAGCTCAAGCCCACAATGGCAGGCATGTGTAGGCAAGTGTATATACACTTACACTTACACGTTCTTCAGCATAATTCCATATTTCAGTGTAAATAATCAACACATTCGTAAATACGCGGGAACTTACTGCTCAACCTGTGGTTGGTGGTGGTGGAGAAAATACAATACCTGATATTAACGCGATTAACAAACGAATTTTAAATAATTGTAAACTAAAAAATATGGATAACTTAATACAAGTACAAAGTACACCCCCACCTTCGAGACGATTTCTTCTAAGTGCATGAATTTTAAACATGAAAAGCTGGACTTTAATTAAGAGGAGAATGTGTTTGTATGTAAAATCCACTACAGTTGTATAATAAACCGGAACCAAAGTCGGGTAGACTAAATCTAACGCAGATGTACAGACGTAAGGACGTACGGACTTATAAGCATGTAGACACGTGTACACAATTACATCATCTAACATTTTTACGCTTATCAAGTATCTATGTAACTATATTAAATATTATGCAACTTATTTAAGGCATAAGCTTCTGGTATTTGCCAACTATGTCCGGCAGTCCATGAATTTTGATATTGAAGCTGCATGCCTTGCATTTTAAGGTAACTTTTCAACAATACGGATAATTTATATTAAAAATGGGTGACACCATACTGTTTTTAGATACGGTTCTCATGTAATTTTTTTCCAAGTGTATATATAATATAAATGGCAAATGAACTTTTATGAATAACATTAAATTGAAAATCAAAGGAGTGTTCATGTTGGACCTAATGGAATGGTTTATAAATAAATACGCGTTCGTGTCTAATACAAAGAACCTTAATTAAATGAAAAGGTTTACATACAAGAACATGCAACGTTGTTTTTTCAAGTGTTCGTATGTACGTGTGTTGTTTCTTTTCATCGGTTCCTTTTTTCCATTAAATTTCGTTAAAAACGGAATGAAAAGTGCTTTATATACATGCACAGTAATGTATTACTGGCAATTTACCGCCACTTTAACTACACAATGACACAGTAAATTGGCTTTTTATCGATCGAACACTTCAAATTTTCACCCACCCATATACACATCATGCACACTCCTCAATCAGTTCAGCCAATTTAGTCAGTCATGAATATCAACAAACACTTGGTTATTTGGCAGTTAAAAGCATCCGAAGAACGCAAGAGTACAAAGTGTAAAGGTGTCAATATAAAAAGTCATCGTCATCATATTAACCGTAGTAAATATAATGTTTCATCATATATGTATACTATGCATTATAAATTGTACTGGTGTGTGTATTTATAGTTATACGCGTATATGTAGAAAATTTTGCAAAAAAATTGCTTTTAGAAATCCCCTTCCAGCATAAACTGATCCAACGTTTAAGCATAATATCGTTTGAAGTTTTTACAAATTTGTTCTGCTTCTTATCCTTTTTATTGTTGTTTTATAAGAAAATGAGTGAGTGAGTGCACGTTTGGTGTATGCAAACGGGAAGTAAAGCGTAAAATTTTATGAAATATGACAGGTTTAGGGCAACAACAACAACAGCGATAACCCTGCCATTATATACGTATATAGTTACAAACTCACACCACTGCATTAGCAAAGAAGGACATATATTGTTGAAAATCTCATTTAATAAGATTCTTCACTTTACACCCGTATTTGGTGTTTGTGTAGACAGTGAGTCTTTGAGGTAATGGATGCAATAAGTTAAATATGTTTAGAAATTATGAAACTAGTCAAAGTCAAATATATCAGAATTTCACATCATATCTAATCCTGCCTTCATTAATCTCGACTTCACAACTATAAGCTCGAATAAAAGTGGTTTGGAATTGCATGTTTGTATATCGATTAATTACCTCTACAGACTTGGCCAAGCTTACGTTAAAACTTTATAAGATTCACAATAATTATCAGAGTACAAAACTTGGGATAATAGCTAAAGTTATCCTAGCATATCTACAAGCCCATGTATATGCATACATATACACGTATTGCGTCCTTTTTAAATCATCTCCTGTTTAATCACAACAATTAAATTTGAATGCACGTATATATGTGTACGATGTTTTTTAGAAAAATAGTTTTCGCTAGCAAACATGGCTAACATGTTACATGACTATGCAATCCTTTTATTAAACGTATATGTAATATAGGGGCGAGATCGTGAAGCATTGTTGTACGCTTTAAAACTAATCACGTTTAACAGGCTTATGTACATATGTGTGTATGTAACGGATTTTATTTATTGGTAATGAGATCCTGTATATGTTAATTTCGTACAGACTCTACTCACTATTCCTGGCGTCTTTTGTGCAGCAGCATATATAAATATATACAAGTGTTTGCGTAAATGTTTTTTCTTTTTTTGCAGTTATATTTGTATCTCTGTTTTATAGCAACGTTAGCTGCAACTGGGTACAATGACTTTTATATAGTATAAACATTATATTCCAATCTGTTCAGTTGTTCAGTTTAGTTCAGTTTAGTTCGGTACTGTTATGTCCTAAAAATCCATATACACACGCCATCACTTACAGTTACAATACATAGGAACAATGTAGCAATAATAAAAAAATGTATATATTCCTTTTTGACTTTATACGAGTACACATGTATGTGTCATGTTGTTGGCAATCACCAATGTACCACCAATGTATCATAGATATATTCTGAATCGACTTTTATTGCTTCTTTCAATAGGAAAATTTATTCAGAGCCACACCCATAATTTACCCAATTTTATTATACAATGGCTGTGTAATTTATATTTTATGTACATATTTATAATTTTATACCCATGAAAGTGGGCGGGTTGTATACGCCCTCACAATTTCTAAAATTATTTAGTTTATAATTCGAGTAGTTGCATAATTGATACTTAATTAAATTATGCATGTGCCACGCCCACATTTTACTTGGTAATGTAAAAGGTATTTTAGATTTGGCTTCGCACAATTTTAGTTTTTTTTGCACTTGTTTCGTTGTGAATGTTGTTCTTGCCTCAGTCTGCTCAGTCTCGTGCTTGTTTTGTATTTTGTAGCTGCTTGCTGCTATTTTTTTTTGTACTATTTCCATAGGCATATACATACGAACATGCACAAGTCTGTGGTAAGGATAAATGTTTGTGTCACAGCGTGCTAACAGGCGTTTGCATTCTATGGCGTAGTGTATGTGTAAGTACTTGACAACCCGACCACATTAGTAACGTTGTTATTGGTATGATATAAAGCGGGTAAAAACACAACAGAAATTAAATTACTTCTTTTTGTTTGTTCGCGTGTGCGTGTGTGTGCACGCGCGTATGTGATAATGTTAAGTTTAAAAATTTAAATAAACCCAAAACAAAACAAACACAAAGAGAGCAACGCTCTGCTTTTTGTTTTATTTGATATTTCACACCAGTACAACATGCACACACTCGCATGCGTTTACTACTCTACTCTTCTTCGCGCACATATTGTTGGTGACAATTCCTGAGCAAGGACTGTATGCTTACGTATGTATGTGTTTATATTAATTCATACAATTACTCGTGCATACAACAACCACATTGTCATTTAAATGTGTGTGCATGCCTAACTGCTCTGATACTAATGCTCTCTTTTACATCGCATATATAATATATATACTGCATTGTTATGTTTAGCTGGGTTACTGCAGCACTATGTTAATGTTGTCACTTTACAATTTTGGTTGCTACAGCATTATTTGTTGTTTTTATTGGAACGTATTGTAGATATGTAAGTGGGTATACTTGGGTGTAACCCTCAGCTTTATTGCATCGGTCTGTCCTCCTGTCCGCTACAGAGTACTAGGTATTGTTTAGTTTCATTTTACAATTAAAAGTCAACAAAAAATCCTTATTTGATTCCATCGATACTAGATCGGTTAGGCGTATTTTGTCGGGCTCCTAAGGTTTATATTAATACTCCTAATGAGTATTTCTTTGACCGAAATTTACAATTTTTTGTATTTTTTATGTGGAGTCGAAATATGACTTGGTGCAGATAACATAACATGGTCGCATTCGTTACACTTATTTTTCTGTTATTTTAAATTATTTTTTCTTTTGCTCTAATATTAAAACTCGAAATGTGTTATTTCAATTGAAATCTGCATACAATTGTATGTACCATTACTATAGTTTGTGTAAAAATGAATTTAGATTGTTATAAATGAAAAATTTATAGGGCTTCATAAAAAACGGGCTACACTACATGCAAATTTACTGAGAGTGGTATTCAAAAATGTAACACATATTGTATGGGTACCAACAGAAGTGAAAGGATTACAATTTGTATGATAAGGATTGGAAATGATTCGAAAAATTGTTATACTGATTTACCTTTTTTTACAAACGTTTCATGGGGAGATGCTTAACAAAACATTTGCTATAAGTATTTAAGGGAGACCTACTAACTAGCCAAACACACAATAACATTACTATCCGATATACGAGTATATATAGGGTAGAGGAGAAAAATTGTAGATACAAAATAAAAAGGGAAATAGAACATGTCTGTTGCCTGACTAAACGATGTAATCAAAAATCTGTAACAGAAATTCCGTACACAATACACAACTGAATCAGAAAAGAACACCCACCTATGTACTCAGGAATAATGTGCATGTGTTAGTTGGTAGCTGCTGACAAGATTAGATAGAATAGAATATCACCTGCTTACACATCTGGTACTTGATGGTTTTCGAATGCAGGAGTGTTTAGCAAGAGGATTTCATATGAGATTGAGAATGTTGCCTACTTTACGGCTGCCTAATATTAACTGTGCACATATTACATATAAGGATACAAAGAACCAGAAGCTCAGCTAATAATAGGAATTTGTTTAATCAGACCAGGGTGCATACATACACACATGTGTATGCCTGTGTGGGATATATATGAAAATTTTTTATAAAAGATGTGTGTGTCACATGTTACACATGTTTATTGTTATAAAGTAGATAAACAAACATACACAACCTTTGTTTTTTATTGCCGATATGTGGTTAAAAAGTGAACTTGCGAAGATTGTATTAAAAAAGTAATGTCCACTAAAGGAAAAGAGAGTACTGCACAGCAAGAGAAGACCTATATGGTACAAACGTTAAATATGTTAAAAACATCAGGCGCCTAAAATTACGCAGTAAGAAAATTCTGATTATATGAAATTTTCAAGTCTTCTGATTTAAAAACGGCTGAACGGATTTTGTTAAAAGTTTTTGTGAAAACTTGTAATTTAGATCAGCTGTCGAACGAAGCATATTGTATGGACGTGGCACCATCTAGTTGACTAATAAACAACACGTATTATAAAAAACTTAGTTTCTAAAAAAGGGGAAGTGCTGCGCCCATTAATTAAAGATCTTCAAAAATTCACAGAAAGATTTCCAAATGTTTGCAAAAAAATTGACCAAAATCGGAGTTGTCGTCGGAAAGTTATAAACAAAACAAAATTACCTTATAAAATAAGGCGCGGTTATTATTATTGTTTGGAGAATTTTGTAATATCAGTTGAAATATTCTTTCACAGTGATTGTGTTCAAACCAACTGCCCCCGGGCGTTGTCTTGTCCACTTAGAGCCGTTTCAATATCGTTCGGTTAAATTTAATCGCAACATTTCTTCTGATTAAATTTAACCGAACGATAACAGAGCCTTAACAAGAGGAACATATGACATTGAAATTGATATTTTATTTGTTGTTCAAACGTTGAATGATTTTAATAATTGTTTGATTTCTTCCGTTAATAGTTGAATAATTTTATTTTTGACAACTGTTTATAAAATACATGTTTTTCTTAGACAGAGTTGATATAAATGTGTACTAGCAAATATGCATTCGTGAAGACGAAAAGAGTTATCCTCTGGTTACAGGTCTTGATTAATTTATCATCCGGTTAGTTAACAGAGACATTGGAAAAGTACATTGAAAGCGGCCCTTAATTGTAATAACCTATTTTAGAAAGTTTTTTTTTAATGGATTACCACGATTAATAGATTCTTAATCGAATTTAAAAAAAAGTGCTAAAATTTTCAGATGCATAGGAGCTACTATTTCTAAGACATTATATAAGCGTTCAAAGTTTTCGTAGAAACATACTCATAATTGAATGACTTCATTATATATATACATATATATAATTTTTGAATCAGTCAGGCATTAGATAATTCCCCGTGCTTTTTTAAATTACAAAAATGTTGATGCCATTTCAAGCTTTGTATTGTAGTGAGAAACACCACTTGTGACACTAAGTAAACAATTTTTACTATTGTTTAATATTGTAGTGTATTACTTTTGTACTATTGGAAAAAATGTAATGGAGGGTAGGCAGCAAGACATAGACAGCCAGAGTGCAGCTTCCAGGTTTCCGCCTGGTACAACAAATAGGATCAAATTAAGTTTCATTGCTAGCTAGCTTAGCTATTAGCAACCATATTCAATCGCAGCATAATTAATTCCCTCATTTTTTTACACAATAACAAAAAACTGCGCTTCTACAAACAAGTTTTTATTGATAAAATGAAAGAGAAAAAAGTTCACTTTTATGAAAACACCACAACAGTTGAGAGAATGAGATAAACATAGTATTACAAAAAAAAAAAAAAAAAAAAAAAAAAAACGGCAACCTATATTAGCATAATCCTCTTAACCGAAAAAAATACCTTTCGTAAAGTTTTTTCCATTTCGTTTATTGCCTTCGTTGTTCAAGGAGTCCTAAGTAAGAGATTACAAGTTTTCCTTAAATAGTGCACAACATGCATACGTAACGTAACACACATACATGCAAAGGCACAATAGCAACAAAGGTAACAAAAAAGTAATTGAAAGAGGAAGAACAGCAAAAGAAAGTGAGAGAGGAAAGATAACAGGAAGATATTTAAATAAATTAAAAATAAAGTTTTATTAAAAAAGTGGAAAACAACAACAACTATTATCAGAAGAGAATCTTATAAAGACATAAAACTTTTTGTTAGAAGAACTCGTAATAAAAACGATGAAAATATTATAGTTGATCAAGGCCGACTGCTGTACACAGTTAAAGTAGTCATTGCCGACCAAATTTCTAAATAAATAGAGTTGAAAATAATAAAACTACGTGACGTTAAATGTACAAATAACAAAACTGCTACTCTGTAGATTTGTCTCAATTATTCAAACAAACACTCACTGTTATACATATCAATAATATGTATGCGTGTAGATACCTACCGTACATGTATAAATATAGCTGAATGAAAAACGTCTGAAAAGTATTATTTTGTTTCAATATCTGTACAGATATTATGACACATGCAAACACACATACGAGGAAAGAGAATATTTTATCCAGATACAGAGAATCTACATAAAAATATAAACAAAGTGGCAAACATGAAAGGCATGAATAATCAATCGTGAATGTGACATAATAATGGCAGTAACAATAACAACAATAATAACAAGTAGAAAAGCTAAAAACGGAAAAGATACCCTTCATGCAAAGCACAGGAGTGGTAGTTGACTGGACCTTCAAATTAGCTCCATTCTGATGACCAAAGCATAGATATTTCGTCAATTGTGCGCGCAACTATTCATCGATTCCGCCCATTTATACGAATACGAATATCAAAGTTCAGGTCTAACGCATGGACATACGGACATCTTTAAATCGATGCAAATTTTGATGTTATGCTGGTGGCTTGCATACGTAAAGACAAACCCATATGGAGGGTACAAAAACAACCATAATAACACATCATCACAATGATATGAGACTTTAGTGAAAATGGGAGCACGTCACTAATACGAATATTATGGGTTAAGTATTGCAACATTATTACTACATGATGCACAGACATGACAGAGAGTAAAATTTGTGATGCTGAATGGTGGAGAGGTGAAAAACAAAACATCTCGCCAAAAAGTGAAAAATATGGAGAAGCAATAGAAGATCATGAGAAAATTTGACTTGGGCTAAATCTGTGAGCTTGAGGACCTTTATTCTATGTACATTGACTAATTCTGCGCTTAATAGGACTTTTTCTATATCGTGGGCGTGTCCACGTGTCTTAATTTTGGGCGTAGTACTGGGAGAATTTAACCCCAATTGAATAGAAAGCCGAGTGCAAAAACTAGAAAGGTTTCCGTAAATATTCAATTCATACCAAAATTTTAACAAACGTAAGACAGACGAACTCTAAACTGACAGGTACATAAACTTGGTAAACCTCGTTCAACATATGTGAGGGTACAGTTTTTTGCATCTTTTCTCAAGAGTTTCTCGAATTTTTCAAATACTTATTTGAATATGTAGAAAAATTAATGTTGATTCAAATGTTTTATGATACTTTACAATACCAACAACAACAATAATGAGGTAAATTATTGAAATGTCACAATTATTTAATAATTGAATCAAGTGCAATATACTATATAATATGTACGAGTACGAGTACGAGTATGTGAATATGTACGTATGTGTGTATGTAAGAATTCTTCTTCATTTCATAGAGTTATGGAAGAAGTGCACAGTTGGAAAGTTTTATTGTCATATCCTCATGTGCTTACAACAAGAACTTTAACTACTTTTACAATGTACGTCCTGTCCATTGTTCCTGTATAAGTATATTTATTGTTGCATTTTACTGGCTATTGTTCTTGCTGCTTGTTATTGCTGATATAACTACTATTTCAACACCATTTGTCTACAAGTGTTTCTGCATATATTACGGGTGATTCGTCATCGTCCTTTATATATGCATGCAACACTTTTCTGCATACATATACATTCGTATAAATTATTCAACAACATTTATTATTGCATGCAATAATCATATGTGATGATGCACTCACAATAATTAATGATAATAACACTCAGGTATTCTTATATATTCACAATGTTGCTGGTATTATTTAACACGTTCATGTATGCTTCTACGTGTAAATATATTTTGTACGAGAAGAAACATTTCAACTACAAAATAAATTAATCCTATAACGATGAGTATAAATAAAAGTGGACTCAAACTAGAAATATTTAATACCGTTTAGTTCTATATTATCGATAAAAATTAATCCTTTGATCGGTATTTATTTTTATGAAAATACCCCATAATCAGTTAATCGAAGGCTATTACAGTTAAATTTAATAAATTATTTGAAATGCACAAAAGAAAAATTGTTGTTGTTGTTGGGCGAAAGCAAAGTTTGAACTTCACACAACAAACAATGTCCTTATATCCTCTCAAAATCGTATGATTCATGTATATTTGATAAACTTCCTAAAACCATTAAACAAACATTGTATTACAGTTAATGTTGTGGTTCCGATTTATTAATTAACAGTTAGTGGTCCCAGCACTTATTCCCACTCTCGCACTTAAACCACTCAGATTTTATAATGATAGCAATGTTGATGATGGTGATGATCATGATCATTAAGGAGCAGAATCATTAGATAAAGAGAAGATTCATCAATTTATTAGTTTTATGTTAATAGAGTTGCAAGCAGTAGTTGTATAGAAAGGGAAATTGCAAGAAGAAAGGAAATTGTATATGCGGAATGAATGAATGAAAGAAAACTAACAAGAACAACAACAACCACAATAATAATAGTCTTTGCACCGTACAGGAAACCGGATTTAACCAAATATATGCGCACAGTTGTTAGTACCGTCATATAAATAATAAATTAAGCCAACATTGAAATCATGGAAGCGTTAATGGTAAAATGCTTAACATGTGAAATTTACATTCAGAAGAGGTGAAAACGACAACAACAACAACTGCTGCCGTTTATCTGCTTTAAGCCAAATCTAAATTATCTAAATTATCGCTGTACACTGTGTTACACTTCCCTCTCAAGGTTCGATGCCAAAGAAAACAAGAATTGTTTTTAAAAGACGGGAATGTCTGCTGTTCAATGGCGCCCCTTATTTAGTACATCACTAATGTATCAAATTTAAAAGTTCGTAATTAATGGAGGTTTTTATAAATCGTCAGCTACTTTTATTTGGGTGTGGCGATTCACCGATTCCGTCCATTGTAACTATTAAGAAATTTTAAGCCGAATTTTGCCCTAAAAGATTCATTTTTACAACCATAAGCATTTCAAAAGCAGACGAACAACTAGACATCATAGCCACGTATATTTTGTATACAACATACGTGATTAATCAGTTGTTGCAAACGGATTGGCGAACTTTTTATAACACGCCACTACATTGTATAACTAAACTGAGCATTCACATTCACATAAATATGTTTCTAGCGTTAGCTTTAGGATAACACGGCGAGATGTTTATATAAACAATATAATTCATAAGCACTTGTGTGTATATACGCAGAAAATGCATATATTTATTTATATAGAGGTAATTCGCTTCTCCTTCCTTTCTATCATACCCTCTCTTTCTCTTTTCTCTCTCTCTCTCTCTCTCTCTCTCACTTTCTATCGCTGCTGCAAATTTCATATTAAAGGTTTATAATTTATTCATACAATACACTAGATACGAACGCAGAGAGTGCGGCAGGGGGAATATAAGAGGCAAGAGTGGATGAAAATTCCATTACATAAAGCAAAGCAGGATTTTCAAAAGTTTATACCACTACTTGTGGTACAATTTGACTCTATGCATCGCCAGCCACACATATCGCTACGCTGGTAATGGGGAATACTTCACATGACGATCATGATGATGATGATGATGATGATTAGTGCATAGTTTTTCAGCTTTGCATACGAAATTGAGCATATAAGTTAATTTTGTAACACAGAAAGATGAAAATTGTTTTTAAAATGTTCTAAACAATATAAAACAAGCATTAGCAACAATGATCAAGCCCCTCACCGAGCAGGCTTCATATCCAACATCAGCAGCATTAGAAAGAAAGTCGATGTACATGTAGCGCAGTTCCAATTTTTTTAGTTTTTAATTACAATTTTAGTTGTGTTATTCACTTGAATTGTTTATTAATTGGATGAAGGAGGGAGGGAAAGGGAGAAAAATTCAATTAGAAGAACTCTCTGGAATATGAATAATTTTTGGAAAAGTGCTAAAGAAATAAACCAATGTGTAAACAACGGTATATAAGGTTATGGTTTTTTTTTTTATTTTTATTTTTTTTTTTATATATAACACTTTACAGGGTAACTGGTACTGTTACCAACATGTTACTAACATGCCTTGGACATGACGTCTTAGCAGACATGTCCTAAATCGTTTCACACAGGGATTCTAATTCTCTTAGAATGTTTCTATCAATTTTGTAATCAACTTCAATGGATTATCTGATCTATTGTATTAAAATAATTGTAAATGTAAAATCTGTACAAAGAGAAAAACTTTTGAAGAAATTTTCGGGAATTCTGTGCTTATGCAATATTAAGTGAGTTGTCCATTCATGCCTAGCCATGTGTGTTTATATGACACTTCCCTAACAACAACAACAACAACAACAACAACAACAACAAACAGAAATTCAACAATAAAGAACTCCATTCAGTTTTACAGTCACGTAGCGTATAGCATAAAAAATATACATTCATGCGGTTTTGATTTTATTGTTATTGTTGTTGGTCCGCATTTCGTTTCTTTTATGTGTTTACAATTGTTGTTGGTGTTCTTATTCTTGTTTATGGCTATATGATGACCGTGTGTGTGTGTGTGTGGTGTAGTATGTAGTATGTATTTGCATCATATTGCTGTTAGCATGAAATATGTATGAAGTCACGTTTTATGACATTCTTATATATATGCATGTTATTTATACATATTTCGGTTTGTTTATGTACGAATAAATCTTTTCCTATTTTTTTTTTTTTTTCTTAAAAAAAAAGTTAACAACAACAACAATCGTTATAGCAAAGGAAAAAAATTGTCAGTAAATTTATAAAGGAAATACAATAATAAGTTAGAGGGCAAGGAGAGATTTATTATTAGACAACCGAACAACAGGTTGTAAGCGTTCAGAAGTGATAACGATGACAGCTGTTGCATACTTTGCTTATTTTCAATAGTATACAATAGTGCCTGGGCAGATAAACTGCGAAAACTGTCAAAATCAATAAATTTGTATACGATATCACAAAGTAATCAATACAATAGGGGGCGGATGTACAGACAAAAGTAGCAAAATCAACTCCAGTTTTTACTTATAATGTCTTTACAGTCCTCTTCTGGTATTACCCACAAAGAATGATAAATTTGTTAAACCAGCTGAATATGAAAATGACATAAGAAACATATTTCCATTGACATTTCTTTTACTATAATTTATTTAATCTGGCATTTTAAGTACGTATTCTTTAATAACTCTGTATAAGAAGGGAAGAGAAACGAAAGAAGGAAAATGATGAAAGAAACTTTAAAGAATTATTACTGCTACGTACATAAATCTATAGATGTGTATAAAAGCAATAAGTGTTAAGCATTAAGTGTTTGGCCTCTCGCCCATTAACAAACGCATACACACGCACGCATACGTGATATATTCATTTCATGTATTTTTCCATTCAGTATGTATGCAATATTTTATACTTTGCGCAGTGGGGCTATGCTAAGTTAATTGTATCGTTTGCAACACATAGAAGAAGAAGAAGAAGAAGAAGAAAAGGTACATATACATACATTTTTGCCCTTCATCTGGATAAATTTAATATATATGTGCCAGGCCCACAACATTCCAAAAATCCATCTTTAACTTTAACGTCCATTTCGATCTAGACGATTGAACATTTGAGAATTTTTTGTGAGTGTTTTAGTAGTTTTTATAAATGAGCTTGCCACGCCCACACTTTTCTTGTATCTGTTAAAATATATTTCGAATTTGTCCGAAGGTAAAGTGTTCCTTTCATTGATTTGTCTTTTTCTTCTTTTCCTTTTTTATTATCCTTATTTCCGTTTCAGTGCACACATGTTTCAGCGTACACACATATTCTTACGGACATATTTTTATGTTTTTCATTTATACTGACAGTTATTTGCATATGCATTTTCTGCAACTACCACAATAATCATGTGTGTGTTGTAGACTTTTTTTCTTTCGCTTATATTTAAAACCAAGATGTTACACTCGCAGATACGTATGTTGTAATATTAAAGGCATAGGGATTCACGAGCAGAGGATTTATGTTTATGCGGGTGTTTACACTTGCTTATATAAAAATGACACTGGCATACAGAAACAGAGGCACAGAGAACGAGTGAGAAAGACCTTAAATAGCCATTTATGAAAAGTATAACAAACGAAGCACGGTGATGCCGAAGGTTTTTTTTTTTTTTTAATAAATCCTTTGCATTGTATTTATGTATATTTTTGCACGCAAACCGTAAATTTTTATTATACCTCGTAGTGGCTTACTTAAGAAGAGATCATAAACGCAAAAACTCATTCACACACACACACATGCAGGCCATGCACAATAATTTCACGTAAAACCATAAAAAGAGAAAGATTTACACGGAATACTGGATAAAATATAAAAATAACAACAATAACAACAATAACAACAATAAATAAATTGATTGAGGGAATATTTTTTATCATTTTTTCTAAAGGAATTTTATTGAAAACCAAAGGCCGCAGTTATATACCCATAGGACCTGGCAGCTGGAATATGCGGCTTTGTAGAGAGTCCTGCGCGGTCTTTACATTGTGTACTTAAATAAATAAAAGTACCAACGACCAGAAGTTCCAACTTTTGCAATTCTTCCAAAAATGAACGCAAAAGAAAAACTTGTGCGTCGTTTTAAAGCTTATAACGGATACTAGATAATAGATTTAAATCAAGCGATTAATTTTGAGTCTAAATGTCGCATGGTAGATTAAAATCATCCCAGAAATTATCGCAGGGTCCTCTCCTCTGACGCAATCAACCTCAAACTGAATTTGCCGGCACAATTACTATCGATTGGCAAAAATACAAAAATTCTACATGAAGAATTTTTCGCTGTAGGGAAAAATTGGCAAAACAATAAAAGTGATCCAATGAATCCATTTTACAAATAAAGTTGCGTCCATCTAATGTGAAAAAGGATAAGTTTTTATGGTTTGCTTTTGGATCACTTGTGACCACAAGAAAACTTAAAATAAAATAGAAAATAAAATTTAACCATATATTCCTGAAAAGGCTTTACTGTGTATGGCCTCGCCCACCACATAACGTCCAAGGCGTTCTTTTTAATGATTTTTCGTTCTTATTAAAGTAGGAGAGAAATCATTAATCCAGTTTCAATGACTATGTAGTCCGTCTAGTCCATTATAAGCACACTATGCTTATGTATGTGCTTGTTCTAGTCTCTATTGAAAATTTGCTTATCATTTCGTGTTAAACTTTGATCTCTTCTGGAGGCTTAACCAAGTATTCTACATTCTGTTTTCTCTCTCTCTCTCTTTCACTCTTTCGTAGAGCATTTCTAATTCATAGCATTCTGCCAACCACCCGTATATTAGACCGTGCGGTATACATTTAACAAATTGTTGTGTTAATGAGTTTACGATACCACAGTAGAATGCAATGAACTGAACCGCACCAACAACAATTCATATAAGCATATTGTCTGTCTATACCATACGTGTGGATTATGAGAGCTCATTACATTCCACATTAGTGAAGCGGCTAAACTTTTGTATTTTGGTGTTAACGGCACCATTGGCGTGTTGATGCAGATAACGTGTAAACAACAACTTTTAAAATGGAAGACGGCCCGGTGGTGACTTGGTAATTATGCATAACTTTCAGTTTAATATTTGTTGTTACATGTATGTGTCAGTAAATCGTACTTAAGCTGATGTTTATAAAACAAAATCATTAAGTAAGTACATAACCAATCAACCATCAAGCAAAACACAATGGTGCATACTAGTGTAGGGCGTCAGTCAAGCTTTTACAAAAAGTGTAAAATTTTTCTTTGATTTAAAAATAAAACACTTTAGCACGTAGACGGAATTTCTATTGAAAGATAAGTGCTTTCAACAGCGAAATAAAATAAAAACAAATAAAGAAAGCAGGAAAACTTTAAAGAGGGTTTTAAAAGTTAAAACTTAAAAGTTAACAAAAAACATTAAACATTAACATTTAACTTAAGCCAGATCTGGGATACTTTTGATGTATACTTATAACCTGAAGGTGTGGCAGATGTACAATTTTAAGCCGTTATGGATTTTGTTCTAAAGGACAAACTCAACACAACTACTTGTCAGCTGTGGGCGTGGCCAAATTATTTCGTGTCAATCTTTAGCCTTTTGACGAATAGATTATATGAAAGGGTGCGGAGGTCAAAATTGTTATATCCCAGCTTCTTTGTGGTTTGTGGGTGCGGCTGTTATTCAATTTTTCACGCAATTATAATTCTTAATGCGAATTGCAATTCAACACCAAGAAACAGTTGCACACAAATGACAATTTTATGTAAACAGTGGGCATGACAATTTGTTGCACCTTATTGGAGATCAGTAAATATAGATTATGTTAAAATTTTATATAAAAATCTCAAACAACAAATAAATACCCTTACGTAGCAACAGCAATATAAACATTTCAAACAAACATCAATATATAGCTCAAGAGCAAACAACATAACTTTACATATATGAGAAAAACTTGTGGCTTATGCAATCCTTTAAACCGGAATGAAGGCATGTATGTTACTTCGTACATATCGCTTAAACTCTGTGGTAATATATAAACACAAATATATGTTTGAGTATTCGTATGTGAGTGCTTGCTATAATATACTTTTTCGTACGCATTTTTATTTCATTTTCAATTAACGTTGCACAGCGAAAAGAACACACACACACAAAGGCAAAGAGTCAATTACGCATAAAATTAACAATGACATTTCAAATGTTTTAAGGGCGTAAAGATACAAAAAACTGTAAAAGCATTTCATCGTACATACGCATGTACATGTATATAAGTACGTAGTTAAGCGTTTTAACGAAAACTAAAACAATAACTATTATGTAAAAATGTTACACATAGTACTTCATCAACATTGTGCAAAGAAGGTTAATTGCAATCCAATTAAAATAATTGCATTGCAAAAGAATAAAATTGGCAGATGGTTTATTTCTCCTATAACAATTATCATGTACAAATTTGTGTCGTTTGTCTCTCTTGACATGAAATTCGAGAATAAACGCTTTTTAATTATTATTATTATTACTATTTAGTTTTATTTTTGTGTTAGCACTGAGTTTGTCGTTCCTTTTGGTAGACCCAGAAAGTAGGCTCTGGAGACCCTTCGCGGTAGAGACAATCTTGATCAGCATTAAGCCTTATACAGCTTTTTGGCTTAAAATAAATCCTCAATATACCTAATGTGTAGGCGTAATGGGTACATGATTACGCCCTCTAATAATGTATATGTTATATATCAACTTGAAAGTCGAGCTTTACGCTATAAAAGGTTTTTTATAAATTGTCATTCAACACTAAATCCAATTGCACAAAAATTAACTACTGTAATCCTATTATTATTATTATAATTAACTCCTAGACGAAAGAATTAATGATTCCATAATTATTAATTGCTTGTGTGGTATTAAAAATGTAAATGAAACGGTCATTAAATGTACAAATAAGTAAGTAGTCGGTGAGCAACTATGAATTAAAAAAAAAAACAGTAATTTGTAATAATTTTGAAGATTGTACTTTACATACGCACACATATACGCATATAAGTACTAAAAAGGAACAATAACTACAACACCATGCTCTACTAGAAAATGTTATTAATGATATGAGAATAATTTAAACATTAAAGAATATTAACACTGTTGTGTCTGCTATATTGTTACGCACACTCACACTCTCGCTCTTTCTTTTTATACCCTACACCTCAGTGATGAGGATATACTAAGTTTGTTCTTCCGTTTGCAACACCCAGAAGGAGGCGTCACAGACCCTACAACATCAAAAACTGAGTCGATTTAGACATGTATGTCCGTATGTCCGTGTGTCCGTCTGTTGTTGGCACTCTCACGGGCGTAAATTTTGAGATATTGAGCTGAAATTTTGTACAGGCACTTTTAATTTTTGCGCGCAGATCGCTATTTAAAATGGGCAAAATCGGTCGAGAGCCACGCCCACAATACTACAAAAAATGAGCTATAAACTTGAAATTCGGTATGTACATCTATGAGTATTAGCTTCATCGGTGTGCCAAAAATGGGCGTATTATGATGACAGACACGCCCACAATTAATAAAAATCTTTATATCTGCCACAAAAATTGACCTAGGAACTTGAAATTTTGTAGGCGTATACATAGTTATCCCATCTACCGATGTGCCAAAAATGGGCGTGGTCGTATAATAGACACGCCCACAATTTACAAAAAACCATATTCAACGTAAAAGTAGACTTGCATGCTGATACGTAAGACATGCACTATTAGAGGGCGCAATACATATATATTTGCCACGCCCACCGTTGTGAAGGTTACTTGTTCTATCTTTACTACATCTGCTTAAACAAATATATGCATATAATGAGTTCAAAATAAAGTTTTCTGAATAATTTATTTTCATCGTTTTATCTTTGTCACCTATTACAACAATAGTTTGAGAGTAATTATTTGTTATAGACAACAAACAAACTTTTCTGATAACCTTCGGGAATTTTTCATTAGAATTGTTTACCACATATTGTAGGAGCGTAAATGTGAGTTGGTTTAAAATTATTTAGAAAAATTTGAAATTTGTTTACGTATGGTATCACCAAAATAGAACTCAAAGCATTTTATAGCAATATTTCATGATAATGCAACAACAACAATATCGATAACAATAAACAAATTATTGCATTGTCTGTTAGTGGAGATAACCTTTTTATACTTTGCCACTTGCAGTGTAGAGTATATTAAATTTGTACGGATGTTTGCAACTCCTAACGGCAAATGCCACACCCATCTTTTATTCAAGCCATCGATTTAACCATGTCCGTCTGTGCTTATTAATTGGGTGTGCCAAATTTGGACCCGATTGTATCATTTTTAGACGTAATGATACTTCACGAAGTGACTTATATGGCAATGTCTCCCGTTTTACAACCAAATTAATTGTAGCATAATTTGTGATCAAGTTTGATCGACCATATCATTTTCAATTGCGTATAATTTAGAAATGTTAATGAGATTAGAAAAATTAGCTTTGAGAGGGCATGACTCTCATTCCGGATAAGCAATAGAAAGTTGGAGAGATTGTAGAAATTATTCATTCAATTAATGCACAGTTATTCAAATAACAATGTTACCTAGTTTATATGGAAATTAAATTTTTATAAAGCATACAACAGAGAAGTGAACAAAGAAAAGAAAACCAAGAACACAAATGGAACAAAACGAATGAATATCAAAGAATTTTTTTTGGGGTTTTAAGATGAGTATAATGGCTGCATTTGTCTCAAATCAAAACTTGTACACCCTACACACTTCTGCAACAACAACCTTAACAAAATCATAATTAATACCTTTATATACTTAACACACATCTCACTTGCAATGTCATCATTCATACTCTACGATTGCCTGCTATGAATGTGGACTGCAAATGGGTCCTTCATTCATTCATTCATTGATGTATATTGATGGTAAAATGATGCCGTAAACTGAAGAAACTACCTCCACATCAACTATCAGCAAATAATAGAAGTTTGAACATATACACAAGTTTTGTTTGGGTTGGTGGCTATAAACATTTTCCATCATCAAGAATTTCGTAAGGGCCCTTGTACACTTAACAAGTTTATATTTACCTGCTTAATAGCAGCAGAAACTGCAGCAGCAACGCCAGGAAACAGGAAAGCGTACCTAAGTGGCTTGCGTTAATTGAAATTGATTGATCCGAAAGCAACAGCATTGATATGTAAATTTTAATCAAATCAAATCAAATCAAATCAAATTCTAATAATCCGAATTCACTCTCTTCCTCTCTCTAACTATACCTTGCTCCAATGCTTTACTCATTTGCTTACTTCGTTCACACATGGATATTGAATTATATATTTTGTGACTAAAGCTTTTGTGATTTATGGTATTTTCAAAATATTCATTCATTCACATTAATATTTATCAAAAAAAAACAACAAAAATACTAAGTTTGTCATTCCCTTTGCAACACCCAGAAGGAGGCGCCAGAAGCACTACAAAGTACATACATTCTTGACCAGCGTTTTTCGCTTTCATTTAAAAGTACTTCAAGAGCAATGGGTTATATGATATACTTTTAACTGTAACACGCGATACAGTTTCTATTAAAATTTATTTTTTAAAAAATCAAAAATATTTATTTGGTTGAGGGCGAATCTTCAATACCCACAATCGATGCAACAACACTTTCCGAATAGTATACGTGTTCATATATCTTCTGTATCTTATAAGTAATACGAAAAGTTTCGTTGAAAAATTGCTCTTTTTTCAGTTTTTGTTGCATTGTTGGCGCGCCGTTTGACCGATGTTGGTGAGTATAAAAATATATATAAACTTCTTTTATTGTCCTTTATAAATAAAATAATAACAAGTTGAATATGTTCTTGTTCTTCTTCTTCATCATTCTATCTATTAAATATGCATCGTTGACATGCGTTGACAACGTTAGCTGTTTTGTCTTCTTTACGCAACACTCATATGAATATATGTTTACACCGATTGCCCTACACACACACAACTACCAATACTTATGCAATAGTGTAGATGCAAGTGCCTGCATACGTTTTGCTCTCAAGTCTACATTAACGAAATGTTTACAAATATGTTTGTATGTGTTAGGTATGAGTAGGAGGTGTGTTGTGGTCAATACCCGGAGGCCGTTTACCTGTTCGCCATATAAACATACTAACACAAACATTCAGCATTCACTATATGTATAATACAACGTGGTAGTGTGTGGCATAACAAAAATGTTTGAACTTGTCACACATACACACCTATATAGGTATCTTAGCAAACTCCCTGCAAGTATTTTCTCGCATCCACACATAGTACATTTTATTATACTTGCCTACTACTACTAAACTTGTACACACAAATAATTGCTGATATAAAAACGTATGTAAATGTTTAACAACATGAGTAGGTTATATATTTTAATGTGTGTATGTGTAGCAAATACCATGCGAGCGACTGACACGTTCTGTAATTAAAAATTTTGCCAACTGTTGTATTAGTAAGAAGGAAAACCAATTAAAACCGGTTCCAATCAACGACCACATCTTACACATTTTACAGAAATTTACTTTAATTTACATTTTATTGAAAAGAATGTCACAAATTTACAAAATACGTATATTCTCATTAGAATATATAATTATGAGACTGCGACAACCTCCCTGCCGCTCTTCCAATGCACTCTGTCTGCTCGTACGTGATATCATACAAATATCAAATATATAACCCTAAATAAAAATGCATGTACAGGTATATTCAATACTTGGATACATACGCCTGCATGCATAGTAAAGTTTACTAAAAATGATAAACAAACACATCAAACATTCAAATCAAAACACATGGTTGCACTCCAATGCATCTATCATCCTCTCTACCCAGCAGTTATTACTGTATAGAATATAAAAACACCTATGCATACACCATAAATAATGTACAGAAAAACAAGAATAAAAGCCATCAGTTGATAGCGGATATTTGTAGGCGTTTTTATTATTGGTATGGGTTTTTTTTTCTTCTACATACAACACTTTTTGTATCAAATGTTTGTGCTTGTATGTGGAAAGAGCAATGTTTCCACAATATGCATGTGGGGTGTTTATGAAGAAAAGTTACATCATTGTACCCTAAAAAGTGAAATTATTTTGTTTTTGATAAGCAATTAGTTTTGATGCATCTCCATTCCATTTTCATTCATCACGTGTGTGAGGATATAGAATATTACTTGAAAATAACAGAGAGGCTTTACATATTTATATTATCTGCTACAAAAGAAGCAAGAATGCAGATAGCGAACACTTTTTATAAATGCATACAAACAAGTACACATTTAAGAACAAAATATCTGTACATAAGCAACAACAACAACAACAACAACAACAATAACAAAAAACAACAGCAACAGTTGTAGCACCAATAACAAAAACAGTAAGAACGAGTAAAAACATATGAGAAGAAGAAGGCAAAGAATAGGAGAAGTAGTAGTGACAGCAGCAGCAACAACAACTTCATAAATTGATTTCTTATACTGTAAAGAAATTTACATGTGTGTGCCGCATTGTAAGCACATGCTGCTAACATAGCTATGCATGCATTCGCAATTGTATGCACACTTGCCCACGCACAAATTTCTACACTCTTCATACAACAACGAAATAAGCATACAAAGAAATTTCAAGCAAATAACAAACAAAAATGAGTAAAAGAAAGAAAAGCGAAGAAAGTAACAGACGCACATAATAACAACAACAATAACAATAACACTCACCACATAAAGAGTCAACAGTTAAAATGTTTACTCAGCAAAATGTATATGAATCAAATAAAATAGAAAATAAAATAAAAAAATGGGAAACATTAATAAAGCAACAGCAACAACAATAACAACACAACAAAATAAATCAGGCCAATAACAAAGAAAACACACAGTAACAGAAAAAACCAATAAACCAACAATACACACAACATATAAGAAGATTTTTCAAGAAGAAGAAAAAATTAAATAAACAAAAACAACATATCCACACAAAGCATACAAATAAAAAAAGAAGTAGAAGCAAAAGCAAAATATCGCATTGATATGATAAAAATATTATAGGGGGGAGTTTTGTTAGAAGAGTGCACAATAAAATACCCAGAGAGCGTACACAGGAAAGAGATTTTTAGTAACAGTGACAGCAGAGACTTCTAAAAACAGAAGTCTCTGGTTACAGCTAAAAAAATGACAGAAAGGGACAACAAAAACAAATGCAAAAACCAAAGCAACTCTATTCAGTAAGAAACATAAACGGAATATTATTTATATGCTGATGGTTTCAAAATAAAATCCAGTAATAGGCAAACACGCGCCCACGCGCACACACACAGTCACGGATTTCTCTAAACAGAGTAAAATTCATTTCATAAAAACAAAACTAAGCCACCCAGCCACCCAGACACACATGTACATAGTAGCGACCCCTATTAGTAGTGTGGGCGTGTCAGCGATAAATAGAATAAATAATTGTGAGTAGAAATTGCGGGCGAGGCAGAAAAATTTGGTTATTTTAAATACTAATACAAAACTAAGCATCAGACGTTTATCGCTAGCTCGGCTCAGGTTTTGATTCCGTTAAAGATTATTCTGTACAAGTCCCTGAGGTCTGCTTCTTCTTTTTATTGGCAAGTGCTATGTCAAATCTACTTTTGACGTACCGCTTGCCATATCTACTATTCACACACACAAACATATCTATATATATATATATTGTGCCCACATATAAAAAGGTTTACATTTGTTTACATGAAATGTAAAATATCAACATCACGTCATTTGATTTAGAAATATTTATATCTGTCCGTCTGCCTGTATGAACGTGTGTGGTAAGAGTCTAAAATTTCCAATAAATTAATATTACACACTACCCATGTACCATACTTAAGCCCACATATACGCATATATATATTTATTCATAGTATAAAATTTATTTTCAGTGACTTATGTCCATTTTCCATATTTCCAGCACATCAATTGATTTATGTTTGGTGTCACATTTTGCATTTTGCATTTTTCCAATTTCAATATTTTTGTTCTTATTGGACTTAGGTCTCTTTCAGAATAATCCATTTGTCTGTTTAAATTGTGTTTATGTGTATATGGCCACTTATGTATGCCTACTTGTGGGCAGTATAGTGTCTGCTTTTTCTTGCGTTCTTTACAGTAGTGCCCAAGAACATAACAGAGAAAGAGAAAATGAAAAAGAAAACCAATAAAAGCATATAAAAAAAGACTACAGGAGTACGAGTATGTTTATATAGGAAAAATGTTCAATTTAATACGTACACACACCGTACATACTATACTCTCTACACACATGCCAACAGCTGTATGCTCTATCCTCTTTAGGGTGAAATATGGCAACAGAGCGCTTCAATGATTATTGACATTACTTTACTTGCTGTAGACTAACTGCTGTACGAATATATGAATGTGTGTATGTATGTAGACGCTGGCGTGCAGACAAACACATAAAAAAATCAGCCCATCGCTGTATGAGTATAGCAAGCAGTACACCCCAACCTTGTCATTGCAAAAGGAGGAGAAGCCAGTTATGCATACGCACACGTGCCTACATTCATATCTATATATATTCGTCTATGCAACAAAACGAATTAGAATGGAGGATAGAAAAAGAAGAGAAGAAAGCGACAAACACACAACAAACACATTAGGCAAGCGGCGTGCCATTATTTTTATACGCAACAAGATGTAATAGAGAAATTTATGACAATTTTCTTCCTTTTCTCTTTGCCACTCTTTCTTTATCGCTCTATTGCTGGTTTTCCTTCTTCTTTTTGTTTACTATAAAGTATCGTTTCTGGTTTTATTGATGAATTATGAATTCCATTGAAAATTATTATAAAGAAAGAGAGAGAGAGAGAGAGAGAATATGTAGTAAAAAGTTCATGGGATATAATGAATTAAGCATTAATCATGTGCTTACATAGTAAATAAAATGAACGCACTAAGTTCTCTCATTTATTTAATTGTAATTCTACAGTTCATTGTAAATGAGATATAACTGCAACTTTTAAGACACGTCGCAGCATCTGTTTTGATAGTAGTGTGATTAACTTTAAATCTCAAAGACAAAAATTGAGAAATTCTGTAACCAAACTGAGTGTCAAAGTTTACTCTGATCGTAATTTATTTTTCCAATATTAAGGTTAATTTAAACTTGATTGATATTTATTTAAAAAAGAATCTATTTTTTTCTACTTTGAGCTTGTAAAAATCCTTTATCCCCCAATTTAGAAACCGCCATTACAGTTATTCCAAAAGAACAATTATGATACTGAGATGCGTGACGCCAAGTCATTGCTTTTTTCTTAACATAAATGAAAGATAAATCGTTTCTCCCCAAAGATATTATCGTTATCGATATTATACACTCATATATATACATATATATACAAAAGTTGCGTGCACATGCAAGATTACCAATAATGATCTGTCGTGAGAGTTTTTCTTGCAAGCTTCCGTAAAATTGTTATAAAATCGAATAGCAAAGCAATAATAACAATAATAGAAATTCGACATACATGCATAAACATACATGTACATGTAAATATTTATTTTATATATGATGTAAATAATGATTTAGCAATTATGTTCGATTTTGTTTATTTTTCTTTTAAATCTAGTGTCAACAAAAACAAACTTAAAATTATAATATTATGCTATCGTAATAAAACAGCAACACAAACATCCAATGAAGCCATTAAACTGCACTTTATAAAATAAACATTACAAGGGAGTGAGATCGATGACACAAATAATCTCAGAGAAAAATAAATTACATTCGATGTAATGTAAATCCTACGCATATATACCTAAAGTAAGAAAGAATGTGGCGTCTTTTCAGTATTTCAAATTTTAATTTTTAAAAAATCTCTCCTTGCATTAGCAGCGGGATACATGGAAGTGAACGCGGACATGAGAGGCCTTCCTTTAGCAACTGCAAACGGTACCGTAAACTTAGTATATTTCACATTCTTAAGGAGAGCTTTCAAAAACAGATTAAGCACGTTTATGTGGTCCTTTCCTTTCTCGTTTCTGATCCTTTTTCACATCACATGAATCAAGTGCCATCAGCACAATAGGAGATTATTAAATAAAATAAAACCAGACATTGTAATAATAGCTGGTTAAATTCAAAGTGAGGTGGTTAGAATGATTATGATGCATGCCATAACTATTTTGTAGATTGCTCTTAGGAAAATAATAGGAAAGCGGTGCAGTAGCAGTAAAGTCGATTCCGTAAGTTGAATATTGTATACTTTTATACAAAAATTAAATATTAGAATGGATAACTGTTGATAACAGTATATGTATACATATAATATTTTTTCATAAAAAAGGTCCTTCATCCTTTAAGTGTTATGCGTATGTGATAAATTTTTATCTTCACCGACTACACCGAATTCTTGGCTTTTTAATTTGAAACTTGCTCTCATAACAGTTAGCTTACAGGGAAAAAAAAGTTTAATACGTGTGGGTGGGTCACAAATACACAGCATAAGCAACATTTTTATCTACAATACAATAGTTGTCATACGGGCTCTCAGCAACATTCCAGCTCATTAACAACAAATAATGTGTTATTGCAACAACAACAAAATATACGAAGTTTTCATTTTTTGGCAATATCCGTCCAAGCATGTCATAAATACCTAAGAGTTATTAGCCCCGAGAACATGGGGACAATCCTGTGCAGCCAGAGAGAGAGGGAACAATTGGTGCAATTTGTTGGGTATTACATGATTTCGGCATAATATGCGTTTATGCTCAATGTACCTACATATACACATGTATATGCAAGCGTACGTTTATGTTTGCATGTCTGTGCATTCTAAAAATTATTGAAATTGTTATTCTTATGGCACCTCATGTTGAGACAATGCCAAACATAACTTTGTCTACATGCTAATGCACAAATATATTTTACTTTAATGCTTACATTGTGTGTGTGTGTGTTTGGATACTTGTTATTTTAGGTGTTAAAGTGTAAGTGCTCAAAGTACATAATACCGTCCACTCAGCAGCTTCTTCAAACAACCTTAAATATATTGAAAAGCATGCAGCCTTAGTGACTCGGTTACACATTGACATCATATTTACTGGCAGCATCAATGCATGCATACGTATGCGTTTCTATAATACTACACAGTTTCATTCTTTCATCAAATGTTGTGTCAGAAACAACCCACACAGTTTAGGATTTGTAAGTGGATCAGAGAGAGAGGGAGAGAGAGAGGGTGGAAGATATCCAATATATACTTATCTTATCTATGGTTACAATACTCTTCCAATTGATAAACTGCTAACGATAATATATGAGACAGCGAATAAAAACACCTTTTACAAATATCAAATCATCTCTTATATATAGCATACAAAACTGTATAGATAACTATATAAATAAAAAAATTACAAACATTTTCCATATTATTTACTCACCTCATCTAAAGCAGCGGTAGCGTTTACCATTAAATATCCAAATAATATTACCGTCCATAACAGTTGATTACTCTTGTGGTAAAAATGATGATGATTGCTTAAAATTGATGTGTGCCTAGGTGAACGCTGTCGTTGACGCTTAATAGTTGTTGTTGTATATTTCGTAAACATGGTAATTGTTGTTATCGATGAAGGAGTAGATGTTGATGACAACATATTTTAGTTATTCTGGTGCTTTTTTTCAATTTAACAATTTTTTTATATTTTTTTATACAAGTTATAGATAATTAAAAAAAAACAACACTTTGGTATATTTATAATTTTAAAGTTTCACTTCAATGAAAATATAAAAAAATTGTGATATGTTTTTTATTTCTAATGAAATTTTATATATATGTTCATTTCTACAGATATTTTTGTTTTAATTTACTCATATATCTGCTTAAAATTTTTAAATGAAAATAAAATAAAAAATTTATTTATGTAAACATAATATAATAAAATAAAGCATATTTTACCAATAATATTTACATATTTATTATGAAATCATTTTATAAAAAATATATTAAAAAACAAATAAATAATAAATTAATTTTAAAAAATCCACTTTTTTAACTCCTCACGTATTGTTCTTTAACCATTAATCTGGCAGCTTTGTTTATTGCGTATATATAAACACTTCTCAAAGAGTTGAAACTTAACTGTGTTGTGTATGGCTTAACATACTAAACAAGTATAGTTATGGAACACACCAACTACTCAGATACCATAATTACTACGTACGTATAAAACTAACATAATGCAAGGAAAACAAATATTAAAAATGTTAACTTTACTCAGAGAGTAACACATCTACTTTTAATGGGGGTGCTTAAATAAACTACATAACTGTTCACGACCGAGTAAGAACGAAAATGCATATATGTAGAAAGAGAGCGAAAGAGAGAGAGAGAGAGAGAGAGAAAACATAAAAAGTACGGTTTGATAAATGTGTTGTTATTGCAATAAATCGACGAATTGAGTCAAAGTAAATGAATGAATAAAAATGAATACAACACAGTTTACATAAACACACACCGAAACAAGAAAAAACATGTCGGCATATAACAAGAGAAAAAGGGAGAAAACATGATATAGAACACTTACACGAATAATTTTGCAATTATTCCCCTTTTTCTTGTTAACACTTATCTTAATTAAGCGAGTTCACCTTTGCTTATCAAATAAACAATATTTCAATATTTCATATTCACATGCACACAACTTAGTTGCAGGCAAGTTATATAGTTATGATTAGAATGACCTTAATGCATGCCGTTTTTTTTTAACCGGTAACAGCAATAACAACAATAATAACAACAACAACAACAAAAAGAAAAATGCTTTATAGACAAAATTTTCAATTAGTAACGATTTATAATAAAAAGCAAGCGAGAAAGCTACTGAACTGAAAAACGTATTTTTTACCGATTTAAACGCGTTTTGATTTTTTTTAAATATTATCTAAATATTGTTGCTGTTGTTACTTCAAATTTTTCGTTTTAACTCGTCTGGTTTGTTATAGACACTTGGATACGCGCTTAAAAACACACTCATATAAACATATTTACACCTCAATTGTATGAATTAACAAAGACGTATATGTATATATATGGCTGAGTTTAAATGTATAGACAGCAGACAGAATTGTGCGTGTAGGTGTTTTTCTTCTTCCTCTTCGCTTACTTAAAAATTATTCATCATTATTAAAATTGACGCGTTTGCATAAAAACTTTACGGATTATTCAATTATTTTACAAATGTATATAAATATATGAAGCGTAGAATGGAATTTTCTAAATATTTTATGTATACATGTCTATTTATATACATATATATTTACATTAGAACTTCTTTTTTTTATTTCTTTATTACTACACACGTCTTCCCGTTTAATCTTTATTACCGAACTAAACGATTCAACTCATCCACGAACACTAATTTCTCAAATACTGTAAAAATTCTTTTTTAACTGAACATTTATTTCAATCAAAGTCTGTTACATTGCTATGCTCTATTTTGGCTATTGCCGGAGACCTCTAAAAGTTTTTACAGGTCTCTGCTACTGCATCTTGTTCTCATAACTCTCAGGTAATGTAATATTTCTTCAGCTTGAATGTTATGTTAGTCTCCATTAATGTAATTCTATGGTGCACTGTTAATGGCGATTGAAATGGATTTGTTTAGCATAACATGTGTATCTATATTGTTTTACAGTAAAGCGTTAACATGTTAAGCATTAACATTAAAATAACATTAACATTAGTTATATCCTGCACCACCCTGTGGAAAAGGGTATAGTATAGTAAGTTTGTGCGGATGTTTGTAATTCCTAAACGGCAAATGCCACACCCACCTTCAATTATACCGATCGATACAAAACCAAAATCTGAATCAATTTAACCATGTCCGTCTGTCCGTCTGTCCGCCTGTCCATCTAAATTTGTGAGCAAGCTACAGGTCGCATTTTTTGAGATATTTTGATGAAATTTGGTACAAGCACATGTATTGGCCCAAAGGGGAACCCTATTGAAAATGGACCGGATTGGACCATTTTTAGAACCCCTCCTCATATTATTTTTTGAAATATTTCGATAAAATTTGATACGCGGAAAAGCATTGACCCAAAAATAAACCCTTTTGAAATTGAACCGGATTGGACCATTTTTAGAACATATATAAATTTTTTTTTTTTTTTTGATATCATAAACAAACAAAAAATAAAAAAAATTTCTGACTTATGTATCATTTTGAAATTTTTGAAAATACAAGTATGTATAGAAAAATAAAGTTTTTCTTTTTCAAAGAAAAAAATTAAATTGAATAATATAATATATCAAGTGGTGTAGGGTATTTGATGGTCGGGCTTGACCGACTATAATATTTTCACTTGTTCATATTAAATACTTGCTGTTGTACTGTTATAAAAGGCGTTCATGACTTATTTAATTAGTAGCCAGTGTTATTGTTAAACTTGTGATTTATTTCGGTACTATCATTATACTCCTTAAGAAGAGAAGCACATATTAAAAGAGAGAATTGAAAAAAGAAAAGGACATTCAAAACAACATTTCTCTTACATATAATAATAAATATATTTTAATTTTCTTATTAATTTTGTTTACAATAATAAAAAAATTACATCTAAAATATGTTTTCGTTATCTTTATATTGTGGTATTTAGTCGATATATTTTTCCTTTTTTTTTTAATTAAAAAATTTAAATTTTCCTTGTTGAACACTATTACCCAAGGCTAATTTTAAACCCAACAATGCAGCAGTCTCAGCTCTCAAATAATGTTCATCATCGAATTGACACAAAAATTTCGGATAAAGTTCACCGCTAACATCGATTCTATTCCACGCTGGTATATTAATGGTAAAAGGTTTAGGGGTAGCGTTTGCTGTAACGCTTATCTTACTAGAACAAGCTGCATCTAAGCCATTTGAATAGTTATGATTAATGCGTTGCTCCATATAGTTGTCAAACGATAATTTGTTACCATTTCGTATAAGTTCGTCAGGATCTTGTACTATTAAAATATTGTTATTTCTATGGGAAGATGTGTTTTTATTATGAGGGGACGAGATTATATCAGGATGGGAATTTTTTGTTGTCTTCGAAGCAGTGGAACTAATATTAGCTGAATTTAAGCCACTAGGATTGACCGGGGAAGCGGATTTTGTACACTTTGGTTTTTTTAAAGAGCAATCCTGTAACTTAGGAAATAAGTCCACATGTTCGAGTTCATGTTCCTTATCATGTTCATGTTCCTTGTCAGGTTCATGTTCCTTGTCATGTTCATGTTCCTTGTCAAGTTCATGTTCCTTGTCATGTTCATGTTCCTTGTCAAGTTCATGTTCCTTGTCATGTTCATGTTCCTTGTCATGTTCATGTTCCTTGTCATGTTCATGTTCCTTGTCATGTTCATGTTCCTTGTCATATTCATGTTCCTTCATAACTTCAGCATCGCGGTTGTCGGAACCCTCCTTATCAGGGCGCGAACACTTGAGTAAGGCTATGGTTAACTTTTGAGCCGCATTTGTAACACGTCGAGGAGTTAGAGTCTTTACCTTAACCAAACACGAAGAACCGGCTCCAAATAATACATCCGAATATGAAGTGCCCGGCCGGCATATTGAGGCATTATCTGAAATGTTTGCTGTTGCGGCTGTCTTCAAGTCCGCGTTATTAAATTGCAGCCATGTGGGTGAATTTTTGCGTGAATTTTTCGATTTTTTATTCGCTAAGCTATTTAAACTTGTATCCTGTTTCTCGGAACGTTTCCAACTTCCCGATTTTACTTTAGTAGGAATTGTTGTTGCATTGCCGCTGTTGTTGCTGTTATTGTTGCTATTTTTATTATTATTATTATTAATATTAAAGTTTTGAGTCCTCGAACTACAGCACGCTTGATTATCTTTAACATTATCTCTATTACATGACCTCAACAATAAATTGTTCATAGATTTTTTCGATTCACTTTTTAATACAGAACGTTGTTTATTATTATTATTATTATTATTATTATTATTATTATTATTATTACTGTTTCCACTTAGATTATTCGATTTATTCGTTTTTTTATTTGCTTTCGATGATTTATTAGTCGGCTGCTGATACTGCTGCTTCTGCTGCTGCTGATCATTAGCATTTTTACTAGATAAACAAAAATCAAATAATAGAAACATATAACAGAAATACGCACATGCACACACAGCAATTATAATTGTTCTTGTAATTTTAAATAATTACTTAGTATTAAAAAGACCGTTAACCATTCTGGTAAGGAACATTTGCTAAAACTACCGTTTCCGCTATATATTAGAAGAGAGAGAGAGCTGCAAAATTTTTCAAGGGACAATCTATTGTTGCTGTATTTTTCTTTTTCCACAAATTAACAAAATTAATATTTATATTATTGGAATAACTTATCAAATCTAAAGATAACGAAAATTTATTTTTAAATAATTTTCTTTACAAATAATTCTAAAAGAAAAGATATTATAAAAAACTGTAAACTGCCAAATATGAAGTGTTTCAAATAAACAAAAGAAAACACTTAAACAATAAATATGAAAAATAAAAAAAAGACATTTTGCTGAGAAAAAACAGAAAACAAAAAAAATTTAGGAACCTTTGATACATATAACACTTTTGAAATAAAGAAATTCAAGACACATTTTTTTTTTTTTTAAATAAAGCTGCCTCCGCGATGTTACGTTATTTATGCTATGGTGTCAGTTACGTTAAGAGGTGAGAAAGTTCATTACAAAATAAAAACAAATCAACTTCACAATATTTAATATGGTCCCTCTATAAAAAGATCACCCACCATGCGCAGCATAACAAATCAAAGTTCGGCTATAGTAATAACGGGAGGTTTAGAAAAATTTCATGGTGGCCTCAAGGAGGAGAGCTATTTTCTTAATGAAAATAATAAATTGATCACTAGAATGCAACAGCATGGCTTACAACAAAATGCTGAGAAGATTAATCATAATTTGTTAAATACCAAATCCGCTTATGTACAGCCGAGAGTAACCTGTTCTCTAAGTAAACATAAAAACTATCAAGAAGAAGCTTTCTTCTTTATGGAGGTAATTATTACTACGTCCCTCTTTCTTATTATACCCTTATCCCTTATTTCCAGCAAAATGAATGTACAAAGAGATTTAGCAAGCGTATGAGTGATGAGAATGTCGCAACTGATCGGGAGGCGCACGATGAAGAGTAGGCTTCAAAAATTATATTTTTACCCTTTCTCAACGAAATAGTGTTTATATTTCATAAGATTCTTTTGAACATCTATATGTTTATATCACTTTACACGTACATGCACATATTTCATTAGGAAACTTGTTGTCGAAAAAACGTTTGTCAATTATTATATATTCAAAATCTTTCAAATTTTGATTCTATAATAATAACACGATTTTTTCGATGAAACAGTTTCTTCTTGAAAATAAAAAACTACCAAAATTACTTTCCGTAATGCTAGTAATAGAAGAACAAGAATTTTATGAAATGTCTCGATTGTCAAAATTTTTGTGACATAATTTCTTTAATTAATTTTAATTTTATTTTTTAATTTTCACCACATTTTTAAAATTATTTTTTGTAAATACATGCAAACAAACGCTCTTAATAAAGAATGTGATTATATGCTGCGGCAACTCTATTCGAAATTATTTCCTTTTACCACCGCTAAGAAGCCGCATTATAAAAAATATCAGCTGTTTAATAATCATTATTGCAAACACGGCACACATTTGTGAAATTTAAAATTAAAATATTATTCATTCTTTGTGAATACAATATATAAAAAATCAAAACACTAACTTATCGAATTTTAGTATGTTACTAAAACTGCAACGCTTAACAACGCGCATCTATCCAAAGCATATACAGTGGGTACCTGAGCTTTTCATTTATGGTTACATAAGAAATTATTTTAGGAAAATATTTTTCAGACACTTAAAAATGTCTCAAGTGGGTGAATTGGGCAGTGGTGCAGGTAAAGGTGGTGGCGGTGGTGGTTCAATTCGTGAAGCTGGCGGAAGTTTTGGTAAAATGGAAGCAGCCCGTGAAGAAGAGTTCTTTTATAAACAACAAAAGGAGCAATTAAGGAATTTAAAAGAAAATACCACTACAACAACAGAGGTCAAAGAAACAACACAAAAGAATTGACATGGAAAAATAAATAACTGAATAGAGAACAAGAAGTAGTTTTCTAACACAAAATTTATGCAAATTTTATATTATAAATAGTTCTATAGAGTTATATATATGATTTGTTAG
The DNA here is from genome assembly GCA_963971445.1 of Ornithomya chloropus. Classification (NCBI taxonomy): domain Eukaryota; kingdom Metazoa; phylum Arthropoda; class Insecta; order Diptera; family Hippoboscidae; genus Ornithomya; species Ornithomya chloropus. Next base: position 23,531,549 of record OZ020530.1, on the reverse strand, counting down.
TTGGAATTTTTTTTAATAAATACTTTTTAACGTATGTTTATGTTTATGTTTATGTTTATATGTATATGTAGATCGATGTAGATTGTGTAAATTGGCTAGATCCATTTACACAAGATACCCCCGACATTTATATGTGGCATGTGGGCCTGGCAAGTATACAATGCGCACTCTTCAACGACTATTAACATATATTGTCTCAGAAGTTTAGGAATAATGAAATTCTAATTCTTATCACCTTCTAGAAATCGGTCTCTATTTAACTGTTGAAATAATTATGTATATAAAAAAAGAGGTAATGAAACCTAAATAGATAAGCTGCACTCATCGCTATACCAGCGTTCTAGAAATTAAGAGTAGGGCGAAAAATGCGAGAGAGAGCGAGAGTAAAATAATAATTGATAATAAACCGGTGTCAACTACTCAATATGAATGCATGCCTTTTGTTTGAATGGCACTTTTTTAACAGTTTAATAGAACTGAGAAAGCCAAGTGGAGCAGTTATAAATATTTAGAAAAATTGTAGTAAAAGGTTTTTTTTATTTAATGTATTTAGAAATGGCTAAAAATTTAGCGCAACCAGTGAAATATGCTTTAAGGCAACGTATGAAAAATGAGGTTCTGAAAACATTGACGTTAGAAGTCAAACAGCGACAGTCTAAAGCCGTAACGGATAAGGTGGGAATAGATAAGTTAAACAATATTTTTTAACTTTAATTATTTTAGGTTCTACAACATCCAGCCTTTCGTTCAGCTCAAAGGATTAGCATTTATTTAAGCACAACATTGGAGGTGGATACTACTGATTTATTAAGTGAATGTTTTCGTTTGGATAAGCATGTTTTTGTGCCCAGTTATGAAGGCGACTCAATGGAAATGTTACGCTTAAGAGATTTCAATGATTATCGCTCATTGCCCGTAACTAAATGGAATATCAAACAACCGAATATAAGAGAAACACGCGAGAATGCTTTAAGCAATGGTTTGTGTATAAAATATAAAATATTATTTAATAACACTTATAATAGTTGATAATACCATGAAGATTTCTAAAAACACTTAACCTTCAATACTAGGTCAAGGCATAGACTTGTTTCTTATACCGGGTGTTGCATTTACATTGAGCGGTGGTCGTACGGGTCACGGTATGGGCTATTATGACACCTACTTAAGACGCCATCATACCGTTTATCCACAAAAGAAAGTGACTCTCATGGCTTTGGCGTTTCGTGAACAAATTGTCAACGATAGTGAATTACCTTTGGAGGAACACGATGTACGTTTGCATAGCATAATAACGGAATGAAATTATATTTTGTTTTTGTTTTTGTTTTAATTTTGTTGTTGTTGTAGTCTTTTTTTTTTATTATAATATTGAATAAGAATTTAAAGGAAGGGAAAGATTTTTTTTTTTAATTACTTTGTTGTTGTTGTTGTTGTAAATTAACGCAAATAAGGTCGGGGCCGACCGCCGCGTCCTCGTAGACGGCTTATATAATGGGGTGTACTATAATGTGTCACCTCACCACCGGACGAAGAGGCAAAGTGCGTAGTGTGTGGAGAACCGGAATCACTCCAAGTAGACGGTGAAGCGGTTCGCATTAGTTTAGCTTTACGATATGCAACTACAGCTGCTATACGAGACCCACGATTACGCCCTACCCGTGATCCCCTCATCAAGGGTGGTATTTTATTATAGCCCGTGGGCCCTGTCGGTTGGGCTCCACATGTTTCCAAAGCCAAAAAGTCATCCACATGTAGAGAGGGCGGTCTAGAAGTATTGGGTGGTCTAGAACGAAATAGATCACCCCGTATGGGGGCGGGACGACCAAAACCTCTGCCCCTCATGCTAGTTATGAAAAGTTTCTTTTCCGGCCGCCCAGTACTGGGCTCCACTTCTACTCTCCTTGTACGGAAACATGGTGCTGTAGGTGTGCGTTCACGATTGGACTGTGGAGAGGCAGATAAGTGTAGCACCCGTTTGCAATCCAATGTAAGATTCGTTTCCATAGACAAACATGTCTTGGCCAATTCAATCAAATCGCATGTGATGCGTTCGTTTTGTTGATTAGCCATCTCTTCCCCAGATAAATCCTCCACATTGAAAGTATTCAACCAATAGGTAGCGCTCATCTGTTCATCATCTGCTTGTGATTCATAGGTGCAGAAAATTGGGCGAGCATCATACTGTGTAACAATACTTTCAGTTTGAGGCAGCATAGGTTCCACCATATTCTCCTTTTCTATGCTGTCAGCATGGCCGGTGGTAGTAGCTTGTGCTTCCACCGTAGCCATTAAATCATGCAATTGTTGTATATCATTGAATAACGTGTCGTTGACTTCTTCTTTATGCTCTTTTAAAATTTTCGCAATTCTTTGTATTAAATCAAATTGAGATGTATCATCTTCAGCAGTTGTTGTTGTTAATGGGGGAGTTGCAGTAGTATCATTAGTAGCACTGGCAGTGTGACCCATTAACGTTGCAAATTCCTTAGCGCTTAATTTCAATGTCCGTATTGGTAGTGTGGCATATGATTGGTTGGCGTCCTCTAATTGGGTTAAAGATCTTAACAATAATATCAAAGACTCAATGTTGGAATTGTACGATCCACGTTCATTCAATTCGATAATTTTTAGCATCCACTGTTGAAATTCGGCTGGATGTTGCCTTAAAACTGACGACAAATGATAAAATGTTATACTGCAAGAAGACAGACAGACAGACAGACAGACAAAAAATTACTTTACAAACTTATATAATAACAAATAAAGCACAAAAACATACTCATGCTCCGTCAGAATGACCAGGTTTCGTACACCTAATGCCGATATTTCATGTGTTATCTCCACTTCGATTAAATTATTAAATATCGCTTCAGCGATTTTGGGTATTAGCTCTTTGGGTGGCAACGCTGACGCCAAATTAAATGCCGCCTTACTGTTGGTACTTTGAGAGTTGCTACCAAATAAATGCGAGGAAGCTATTAAAGAGATTTCCGTATCGAGGAAACTCTCCAATAAACGATGCACCGACACCTGACACTTGATGTGAATTTCCGTGTTGGCTTTGCTATTCAAAACTCCTTGCAATACATCCCACAATTTACCGCTTAATATACTCAACGTTGAAATTTTCACTGAAGCATTGGCATTTAAGCGAGAATAGAATTGTAGGAGGCGTGCTAAAGAACCGTTTGGTTGTTGATGATTATTAAACCATTCAGTTATTAATAGATCGCTTAACGTTTTGGTTATTAACAGTGTCATGTTGGGCGCCAAGTCAGCCAATTGTAAACAAACTCGTTCCAATAAGTCACTTAGTGGTGAGAATGATGTGGGCACAATATTTTCCACCAGGCGCGCGATTTGCAGACTTTGTGGATGCAAGTGGGCTGACCACAATTTCCGTTCTGTTATCAAACGTTGAGCCTGAGTTTTTAGGGTGTAAGCATTCATGTCGGCATTGGCTGTGGGGAGGGGAGCGGGCAATGGTAAAGGTAGTAATTCTGCCAAAACCAAAAGACCTTTAAAAAAATGGAAAAAACTTGAAATGTTTTAGCCCCTCACGTACGCAACTCTTTCGCCTATTAAACCAATAATTTTCTCAACTCCTACTTGATTATTAGTACAACGCGATAATCGAGTTCAAATTCCATTTATGAAAAACCTTCTTACTTCACTGTTCAACTGGCTAAGAGTACTTACCCGGCATAAAAGTTGAGGGAGCGTCAATATTTTTTAATATTTCTCGTATCATTAGTGTCCACAATGACTTGTGCAAAGACTCCTCATCCTGTTCATTGGGTTGAGTATAGGCTAAAAATGTTTGTATTATTTCGCGCTTGGCTAAGTTTACTTCAACTACCGCCTGTCGCTCCAACGCATTCGGGAAATAATGTAACAAAAAATAGGTGCGCATTAGGTGATCAATAGCTGTTAAATCCTTAAAGTACACATCGCGACATTGTATAGCAAAGGATAACATTTCGCGTATTATCTGCAAGGTGGGCAATATAATCTGACAACAGTGTAAACCTTGGATCGTGCTCAAGGTGGGTGCATGCAAGCCCGGTTGCTCAAAATATGTGTAAAGTTTCTCCAAAATTTGCATTAGCGTTTGCAAACCATCGGCCGCATAGAATTGCAAAGCCACAAAGCGATATTTCAATTCTTGCGTGTCACCAGACTTGAACATTTGCGCGGCAGTGTCTGGGAAGGGGGGTAAAGATAAATGTCTTAATATTCTTAAACCCATTATCAGGTCACCGGGAAAGGTGGTAACGTATTCCAAGGAGCGCGTAATCACCTCGACCAGCGCAGTAATGTCCCCATAACCGAATATATTAATAACCTCCAAGGGCTTCACATACACAAACAGTTCTTGCAGTACCGCAGAAACGGATGGTTCGAAATTTTCATGATTTTTCGCTAAAGCCAATATATGACGACCATGCTCCACCAGATATTCCAAACTATTACAATAGCGTACACAACAATCAACCATGTCAACGGCATAACTCAACACGGGACTTTTATATTTGCTGCCCGGTGATACCAGTTGCCATTGTGCCTGTTGATGTTGTTCTTTTTCTATAAGACTCAGGAAAATTTGTACATTATTATTGATGCCCAATATTTCGACGGTGTAATGACGGCCCCAAGCGTTACAGGTTTGTGAATATATGGCATGTAAATGATCGGTCAACTCTAGAGTATTATACTCAGAACAAATAGTGGAATAGTAGATGATGGCTTCCAAGTGATAGCGTGTTTTCATTTTATAGGCGATTTCTCGTCCCAGTTTTTGTAAACTTTCTGGTGGTGATGAAGGTGATTTCTTTTCCATTGGCTCTGGAACAGTATCTATTTGTGTATTAGGTGTGAACTTAGCTGGACTTTTAGTGTGTTCCGCTATGCTTTCGACTTTTACATCTTGTTGATCACCAGGTTTAACATCCACTTTAATTTCTACTTCTGATTCCGGCACATTTTCGTTTCTTTCTTCTACGTTTTTTTCTATATCCAACTGTATTGCTCCCTCTTCCAGTTTTAGTGGTTTTTCTAAAACACAGAAACAAGTGAAATTTTTTATAGACGATCAAGTTTTCATACTTTACACCTTTGACGCTTGTAGTACAAGTGGGTGCTGGTTAAAAAACGCTTAAGCAATGCTATGTGAAAGACAATACAGAATACATACCTTCGCCTTTTTCAACGTCATCCTCTAATTCTTTTTTTATATTAAAACCTTTATTGTCTTGACCATTACCCGTCTTCACATCCTCCCTTTCTGGCAGCTGATTAATTCCCAACAGGGTGGCCACAATTAGTTGCGTTACCTCAAAACAGTCATCCATTAAATAATCCAAACCCACTGGTGTTTGTATTAGAGTTTGTAGTAAATCCAAAGTACTCAACAAGAGATACGACGGCAAAGAGCTGGCATTGCTGATTAACAAGAGTAAAGATTCACCAAGACAGTGTTGTTGTAAGTAGGCTTGTAAACCGTTAGCGAAGCTTCTTTGAGCATTGACATCTACGGATATTTCAAACTTTTTAGAAACAGGTAGAAAACGTCTCGGCTGCTGGTAGGATAACGTATTCTCTTTCACTGCATCCACTAATTGGCGCAAGCAGTGATCCAACATTTGATATGGTTCCATGTTGGTGGGTTTGTAATTACTCAACACAAAGAGTTGCGTACAAGTTTCTCGTATATTGGCCAAGGCCTCGTTCAAATTCAGTTTCTTAAGTAACGCCTGCAAAGCATACTTTGTACGAGTTAAGCGAGTGTTTTGCATTAGGTCCAATAATAAACGGTAACCATGCCATTGTGGTCCCAAAAAATGTTTCAAAGCTGCAGCACAGTCCAGCAACGAGTAAATGGCTTTTAGCAGCAACAGCTGAATGGGCACAGCCATAAAGTTTTGCTTTAACAAAGACATTAAGCTTTTAAAGGGATCGTATTTTTTCTCCAGCCACAAATAATCAAACAGTTCTCGACTGGGGGCTAATAATTCCATAAGTTTTGCACCCGTTTTAATGTGACGTGTTATAAACACTGGTTGACCATGAGCGCAGGCCGCCTCAAAATTCAAGGCTATAAACAAAATTTGATAAAGACATTCTATGTAATCCTTGTCCTTGCACAATTGCGTCAAAACATAATTTCTACGCTTTAGGTTTTGTGTTAGAAAAGTTAGCTGTTGGATAAGCTGCTCGCAAAGAAAAATAAAACTCTCCTTCTCCTCACCAACGCCACCAGAGTTGGTGGTCGCTATGGTGCTTTTTGAACGAGCTATATATACTTCCAAGCTTTGACATTTTGTTTCTCTTAGAAATTTTTTTAATAGATGTTGTAAATTTTCCACATCTTTGCCATAATACTCGTGCGGACTGCAAGGAAACTTTTGTAATGGCTGCTGATATGGATCAAAGTCCAATATGGCGGGGTTGGCACTTAGAGCGACTGCCTGTAATTCAGCTTCCAATTCAGCACTGTTGTTGATATCCTCCAGAATGGTTGAATCATCGTCGCCATCATCACCGATCATTTCATCATCACTTAAAATCGGCTCATACTGTTCGACGGGTGTGCCACGATTATTATCCTCATCATCCACAGTGCGTACGTCACCGGTGTCACCTCGTGATTGATGTAAAGAATCCGTAGATCTTCGAAAGCAATGTGGTTTCGAGTGTTTATAACGCCCACCACCACCACTACCACCACTGGTGGGTGGAGTGGCAGCGTTGTCTTCATCACTATAATCAGGTGAGTTAGGACGTGGCGGCGGTGAGTCTAAGGTTACTCTAGGAGGAGTACGTGGCGGTCGTTTGTGTGCGCCTGATTCTTCAATGTCAGATCTTGAACGATCCGATTTTTTATGCCGCGAATGGCGGCTATATTCAGGACTTCGTGACCAATCACGTGGTTTATCGCGTGGCTCGCGTTCTCGTTCGCGTTCTCGTTCCTTAGAGCGCACATATTCACGTTCATTACTTTCCGAATGTGTACGATGCCTTGTAGAAGGAGAATGTTCTGAAGATTTTCGTAAACGACGTTCACGCTCCCGTTCACGTTCTCTCTCTCGATCACGCTCATCACTGGAAGTATGATGGTGATGATGAGTTTCACTGGAATGTCCTCTTACTGCTGAATACTCTCCATCCTCAAGATTAAAATCACTGGCTGTAGGTGTTAGATTCGATTGTGTCACCTCTAACGGCATTAATTCTTTCCAATCCTCTTTTATCACCGTCTCGGCCATCACATTATTATTATTGTTATTGCTATTGTTATTACCAGCACTAGCATTAGTTACCTCATCTAAAATTTCCGGTTCACTGGGCATAGGCGGTGGACTGGCAATATTCTCTGTTAAAGCATTAGTCAAGATGCCATACACCGCTAAGGTAATGGTACTATACCAACCCCTCAACACCAAACCATCTGTAGGAATTTTATCTTGATTGCATTCCAGGTGTATGCAATCATTTTGATTGTACTGCAAATTGCCAAGATTTTCAAAAGTTGAAGCACCTGGCATACCCAAATCGTTAACAAAAAATTCTATATCAAATTTAGAAGGATTGGTAGCACCCAGGCGTACACCGCCTGGAAAATCCGCCTGTACACGTGCTCCCAACGGTATAATACGCACTTGCGTTATGTAAACCGGTTTAGGGAACTGCACTAAATCTAAATTAATATCCTTCGTAGAATAGCGAGAAGTGTAAGAAAAGAAATCTAGATTGTGAAAATAAATTTACATTAGAGCCTAAAGATCTCGTATCTTACCGTGTCCGTTTCATGAGAGAATGTATCGAAAAATAATAATTCACTTGTATCTTCAGCTTCCACCATTTTGAAAATACTTTTACTTTTACTATTTTTTGTAATAACTTTTCACTTTTACTATTTTTAAACAGATAGATTTAAAAAATTCGCAACTTTGATGAAAATAAGAGAAAAAACATTTATAATATTTATAACATTCCAGTTTTTAAAATCTCACACACAACTAACTTACTACCGTAATTAGTTGTGGCATATGTGCTGTCAGCTGATCAAGTGCTTTATAGTTCATGTTTTGAATACACATTCAAAAACTAATCAAATCAGTTGCATTTATTAATTATTTTAGACCTCTTGGAATTAGATTCCAAGTCCATATAAAATCAATCAAGTTATTATTTAAGTTACTATTTCATGAAACCTGCCTTGGCATATAATAAAAACAAACAAATTATGTAAATAATTAAGCATTTCACCGATTTCTTGAGTATTCTGGTACAAGTTAATATCAATTCTTCAAATTATATATATAACCCACAGAAGAAACTCCACTTTGTAAATGAGAAAGAGACAAGTATAGTTTATTTGTATAAACGAAACTTGTGTTTGCAAAATGCTAAAGTATATTTGCTTATGTGTGTGTCGACAACACGTACGTATGAAGAATGAAGTTTACTTATATTTTTTGCGTGTTAAATCCAACAGAATCCAAAATTTAGTTATTTCCAGTACTTAGAGGTGATCGGAATTATAAAAGTTTGTAAGAAGGCAAGTTTAAAAAAGATAATCTACACGACAATTAACAGTGACGTTTGTGCTAATTTGTCATTATTTTTTAAATTTAGCTACAACAACTAGTCGCAAAGAAATTCCTTTAAAATAATAATAAAGATAAATTATTAGTAAAAATTCGCAAGAGCTTTAAAAAAAGATAACATAAAAACAAGCTTCCCCCTCTTACATATATGAACCGTTCAGTGCCTACATTGATTAATTCCACTTAAAAAAAATGTTTAATTTCGGTATCAAAGCACTTGGTACAGCCATAACTTAATTATTTCATCGCATTTCTCAACTTTTTTTTTATGGAGTTAATCGATGTGTGCACTGAAAGGCTCATATATCAACCAGACGGAAATATATAATATATAATGTTCTGCTTTTTTTAGCACAGAAAAAAGTGATGATGCGTAATTGTTTACAACGTTTATATCCAAATGTAAAACAGTAAGTTTACTATTACTACTACTACTAATAAATTATGTTTATATTAACAAATAATTACTAGGTGCCTTCAACTTTTATCAATTAGAATGATTAACTTGATCAAATAAATCATTCTCGGCTATTTTTAGTAGAAATAACTCAAGGAAACACACACATTTTTGTGAAATTTGATTATTTTGGATTGTCATGTATTTGTTTTCACATATATTTGTATATATATTTTTAATGGACTTTGTTAATTGTATTTCTTCAATTCTGCACTCAACCTTCTTGTGTGTGTGTCTGTATAAATTTCCAGTTTGGCGAGACTGAACAGTGGCAGCAGTCAATTGGGTGATTTAGGTAGTGGCGCTGGTAAGGGTGGTGGCGGTGGTGGCTCTATACGTGAAGCCGGCGGCAGTTTTGGCAAAATGGAGGCGGCCCGCGAAGAAGAATATTTTTACAAAAAGGTGATTTTCTTATATAAACTCTAGCTCCGTTGAATGCGCATGAAACAGCGCCTGATTATGTAAAAGAAAAGTGATGTCATGCGGCATAACAAAGCATTGACGTTTTTAAGAAAAAAGTGCAAGAAAATAAATTCTTAACAAGCTCTTTAAGTATCTTACGTTGCAACCCTTTGAATTTGAATTTGATTAATTAATTAAATTATTTGATTAACTTTTATTTACATATTTCAGCAATTGGAACAATTGGAAAAATTGAAAAATGATCAAATCCAACAAGCTGAATATCATCATCAACAGATAAAAGAACATGAAGAGGCCATACAGCGTCATAAGACTTTCTTAGACAATCTACGACACTAATTTATAAATCTCATCGAAAAAGCATCAATTCCTAAAGAAGTGATTTCATTTCACTTTTATACCATAAAACGGATTTCTAATTGGAAAAAAACACCGATACACAATTATTCTGCTACAAGCCAATTTATAATAATAAATATGATAGCTTGCAGAATCCAAAATGCCTTTTATTCATATAAATTATAAATAAAAGACAAAACAAAAACAAAAAAAAAGACACAATTCATGCGAAATGTATGCGTTACCTGGCTCTCTGCTTAAAATATTTATTTCCCACTTAAGAGCCGTATACTTGCTAAAAAATAAGCAATTACATAAAGACACAAAACATGTGGATGATCTAAAACAAACGTCTTAAAAGAATTTTACAAAACAAAACTAATTACAAATGATTTTAATCAATTTCAAGACATTTTCAAATAGTGTCTTAACATATATTTCACATATATTAACGATTTCTTATTGTTCAATTGCACGGAGACCCTCTGTTTAATTATCACATATGATGCTAAAGTAAAGATTATATAAAAACCCAGCAAACTTATTAAATTGATGAAATAATTGGTATTTTCAAAGCCCCAAATTCGCAAAAGAAAGCGAGGTTTGCCGAATATACAAAACATCATGTGCAAGGGACATTGCGGACTCGAACGTTGTAAATCCAATAAACAGGTAATAAAAGCTTCTAAAGCTTGGCGTATAAAATTGACCTTGACAAGGGCATAAACAAAATAAGACATGTTGGGATTGCCTATAGTGTAACTAGCCAACATTATGGATGGTGCTATGAAGGCGGGACCAATAAAAAGAGCATTCTGGAAATGTTAAAGAAAATTTTCGTATTCGGTTGATTCCATTAAAAAAAACCAATTACCTTAATACTAAAACGTGAACCTATCATTATGCCGTAACTCATAGCCGTTAAACAGGTCATTATGGAGATGATGATGAATAAGATAAAACGCAGCCACTCCAAAGGTTGATGAGTAGATAAATAACAAATGGCTGAAAAGCCAGTACTCAGTAATAATAAATCGGGCAAGGGTACAGTTATTAAAGCCATAAAATGAGCTGCCAAACTATACCATTGATTGAAGTATTCCCGGCGCAAGTAACACATTTCATTAGGAACTTTTAAGGTGGGTTTTTTTCAACAAAAACTAGTAATGAAATAATTATACTCTATACTTACCCATAGACAACATAGGAGTCATACTTATAAATAGATAGGCGACAATCATAATGTAAGAAAAATGAAAGTTGTAAGCAAACACCTTGGCATTCACACCAATCTCACTATAAACGCTGGCTAAAATAACGGCCAGGAATATATAAACATATAGTTTTAAGCGTAAATGAAACTGAAAAGATTAAATAAGAAGAGTGTAAAAGTATAGGGGGAAATAATTGGTAACATTAAACGGTAAAAAACCTTATTTCTCCACATTTGCAAAAACATGCGTAAAAATAATAGACGATATTGTAAACACCAGGACGCTTCTCTTCTAACAGATAATACTGACAAATCCAAGTGAACATTTTCACACTTCTGGTCCATAGCTTCTGATGAATTTGCACTATTCTGGCCATTTGCACTTTGTTGCACTAAAGCTGAATGATAATCACCGTAATCACCTTGCACCACTTCCATAACTAAAAAGGACAAAAACTAAACATAAATTCAGCAACTAATGGATACTGCAACTTACCATAATCTGCTGGATTATAGGACACTGGACAATTGAGACCGATTTGCTTTAGATAAGGAACCATTTCTTTGGTACAACCCTGATAAATGCACTGGCCATCTGTTAAAATGTATACATGATCAAACATTTCGTATATGCGAGCAGAGGGGCTGTGTATGGAACAGATTATAGTACAGCCCCTTAACACCAAACGCTTCAAAAGACTAATACACTGAAAGGCCGCATGCTCGTCTAAGCCTCTAATAGAGGATAGCAACTTATTAGGGAAATTGAATTGTCATTTTTGGAAACTTACGTTGTTGGTTCGTCTAGAAATATTATCAACGGATTATCCAACAACTCTAAAGCGATGCAAATGCGTTTGCGCTCCCCACCCGACAATGACGAAATTTTACTTTCTTTTACATTCTCCAAACCCAATGTTGTTAAGATTCCCATAATCGTTTTCAATTCCTCTTCCGGGCCATATTTTTTACCCATTTTCAAATGGTAGGCCAAGAACATTGTTTCCATAACCGTAAAATATGGATTGACATCATCATTTTGCATAATGTAGCGTGAAAAGCGACGAAACCATTTCATATCACGTGGTTTATTGTTTATATGTATGCGCGAGGAAGTCTGGTTTAAACTAAAATAAAAAAATTACAAATTAATGAAATCAATCATAAGGCGGGATTTATGTGTACATACCGATAGCCGCTTAACATATTTAAAAGAGCCGTTTTACCCGATCCTGTGGAACCCATAATCGCCGTTAATTGCCGCCCACGAAACTCACCATTTACATGCTTTAATATTGTTTTCCATTCTTAAAATGAAATATTATCAAATTGTTTTTGCAAGTGGAGCAAAAAAGAAAAACAAAGCAGCTAATCACCTCCATTTATTATATCCGGTACTTCATATACAATTTTTGAAAATTTCAAATTCAACACATTTGTGTTAAGGTGTGAGGGATGCGCCTCATTATTTATTGGTTGCAGTTCAACATCAAGCATTTTGGCAAAGGGCAATATTTGTTTCCTTCCTTTCGACTTCTATTTACTGTCAAGCATATACACTGAGCACCCAGTTAACTAGTACAATAACTTGCTTGTATTGGAATAGTTTGTAAATGTCATAAAGTTTTTCATTTATAGATCAAATGGTACATAAAAATAAAAAAATATACAAATGGGAGAAGGTCTTAAAGTGGAATGTTATGTTATGTGAACACTGTTCCAACAAGTTATTGTAAGCTCTTTGTATTATTTCTGTAAATTCAAGTAAATTTGAACCATTCCAATAAACACACTCATCCGTTGAAACTGTGCACTTATGTAGTATGTTTGTGACGATTTAATTATCTGAAGTTGGTTCCCCACTGTCCACAAATTATTCCTTTTCAAAGACTTTTTACTTACAAGCACAATTGAATTATTTTCGTCTACGCGTTATTTATGATTAAATGTTCGTTGACACTTGCAATGTTTTTCAATACTATGCTTTATTTCCTTAACATTCATAAATTAATGCCCTACAAAGATCACAGAGTTAAAGTTCATATGCAATGAACAATCACACGCAGCGCTATACAACAACATAATCATCTGTATTGTTTTTTTTACACACACATAAGAAGGGGTACGGTATACTAAGTTTGTCATGCCTTTCACAACACTCAGGAGGAATTCTACAATGTCATATTATATTTATAATCTTGATCAGCAACAAAAACTGAGTCGATCTAAACATGCCCGTCCGTATGTCCTTTTAATGGAAAACGTGGTGTAAAGCTTATTATTACAGTATGAAATAACTACTCCTGCTACTATCATTATAGGTCATGGTTTGCATTGTTCATTTACATCAAGTTGGAGATTAGATCGCAAACAATAATAATAATCTGCTTTTTTATTATCTTAATTAGTTGTAGACTTTTTTGTATGCATTCTAATAAGTAGAAAACAATACTTTTTCCCATTTCACATATTGTCCGCTATAAAACACTGCTTATTGTTTTTCTACTATTCAGTGCCGACTGAGAACAATGAAGCAAATCTTTTGCTCACTTACACGATTTCTGTAAAGGCATGCATACAAGCACATGGGCATATATAATATACGCAAAAAAATTTGCCACACTGGGTAGGGTGCACGAAATTTGTCACAAAAGTGTTTGATTGTTTGTTTGTTAATGATATGATATATTGCTTAGTTATTTATAAGTATTGGGGCAATAACCTGTATAGTTAAATGGAATCAATTGTTTCTACAAAATTGAAAATCCTTATTACGAGCAGAGAGTTCCATTTCGAGAACTTGCTTTTAAGGTAAAATGCAAGCGACATGATGATCTTCTGTAAAAAACGAAAATTATTTTTAGCTTAATAGCTGTATCTCTCCCTCTGTTTAACTATCTCGCTTCTTATGAAAAGAATTGATTAAAAGACTTGGCTTAGGCCAAATCTTAAATACCCTTCATGTGTGCAACACAATGGTGGGCATGGCAGGTATATGTATTACATATCAGCTTGCAAATCGAGTCTTACGTGGAGTATGGTTTTTATGTAAATTATGAGCGCGTATGTTATTCGACCGAGCCCATCTTTGCCACACCTATGGATGCGTTTATTATAAATATATGAACCGAATGTCAACTTAATAGCTCAATTTTTGTGGCAGAAAAATATATTTTCGTTGATTGTGGTCGGGGCTCTTCACCGATTCACCGATTCACCGATTCACCGAAAAACTAAAAGTGCCTGTACAAAATTTCAGTTCAATGTCTCAATATTTGCATGTATAAAAAAAATATCATGGACAGACATAACAAACAATCAATTGAAATCACTACGAGATATTTGCATTTTTTAAAATAAAACCCACAAAGTATACTATACTTTTTTTAAGGAATTGAAATACCCGAATATTTAAAAACATATGTGGTTATTATTATTCTTTCAACTTATCTAAAACCAGAAACAGTATCTAAGAATTACGTAAATATAAAAGTTATATATTTAGCTTAAGACACATCTTTGATACCCTCAACCTTTGGGCATTAAAAAAATTATTGCTGGTAATGGGGCTTATGAATTCTGAACGAGATCCAATACAGTTTTTGAGTGAAAAGCCTAACGCTTATTAAATTAACGCTTTAAAAATTAATCCTTTTTCCCTTTTGTTTGAATCGCTCCTTAATATGGGACTCATATTTTTAGCCCTATCTAACCTACGACTTATGCCTATGACAAATATGCAATAACCGGTATTTGCTTGGCACAAATTATTTTGATTTGATTTTACCTCCACCTAGCCATGACAATACTGTTAGGCCATACATTTTGACAATGGAATTTCATAAAAAATTAAGCCTTTCAAACTAAAGCACCTAAAAATTTAGTCAACCTTTAAAATATTAATAAAAAAATATATAAAATTTTTAGTAAACATCTCTAAATTATCCATAAAAGAAAACTTCATACGGTTATCTCATCTCTCTATAATGTTTCGATCTAAAAATTTTCTATTAACCATGCATCGCTTTATAAAAGTAAAGGTGACTAGAAACTACGCGTAAGTATAACTTGATATGATTATAAGGAAGGATGACTAATACTAGTGGAATTCTAATTTAGACGGGAATATTATACTCCCCAACAGATTATTCAGCCGGAATTGCTTTTTATGAATAAAGTAAGTGATTATCGGGTTTATTCTATTAGTTTACTTCGAACGCTAATTATGCAAATGTACGCTTTCAGACAAATTCCGATATTCTAAAGTTGAAGAAACAAATTTATAATTTGGAGAAGGCACGACAAGCACTGCAAGAGCAGATTAGCGAGACAACTAGTTTAGTACGTGAATTATCAAATATCCTTGCAGCGAGCAAAGAAGTAGAAGATACGAGTACAGTTCTGAGTCAAGCGGCAAGTGATATAGAGGAAAAATCATCACTAGAAAGTAATAAACATGAAGCGACACTTGAAAATGAAAGTCAATATGAACAGAGTGCGAGCGTTCTACGTGAGAATCCAACTGTAGAACATGCCGAACCAAAAATAGATAAACCCAGCGGTGCAACTTTAGTATCGGAAAGGAAACCAAAGTATAAAGAGCCTGAAAGAGTTGAACAATTAAACCCCGATGCGTGGTATCCATATTTAAAGCCTGACGATGTACAGCCCAATGCCGAACATAACATTACGATGAAACCAAAAGAAACACCCGAATTTGATAAGTATAGTCAACATAAAGCCGCCGCCATAGCTTTCGTAGCACCTTCTTTAGATCCCATAGAACCGACCAGTATTAATGCGGACACACATTTTTCGAATCAACAGCGTCCCTTGACAGAGTTATATACACAAGAAACCGTGGACTATGCAACGGATTCTGAAAATATTACAAAACAAGGTTATCTTACGGATCAGGATGCAAGTACTTCAACTATTCAGCGTAGTTATATAACAGAGCCAGAATTTAACACATGGAGCGATGAGCAAAGTTATAAAAGCGAACCCGAAACGATTAGTATTGCAACTGAGGAGTTCAGTGAAAGGAAGGGTTTTGAAAGCGAACCCGAAAGGAAGAGTATTGCAACCGAGGATTTCAATGAAACGAAAGGTCTTGAAAGCGAACCCGACACGATGAGTATAATAACCGAGGGGTTAAATGAAAGCAAAGGTTTTGAAAGCGAACCCGAAACGATGAGTATTGCTCCCGAGGAGATGAAAAAAATCGAACAGATTTCACCTGTTCAAGTTCAATCAGACATAACTTGGAGTGAGCAGGAACCGCATGTAACACAGGAAGATATTGTAAATAAAGAATTAGAAGATAAAAGCGAAATCAATCAAATTGAAATACAAAGATTAGAAGAATCCATTAAGAAACAACCAGAACCAATAAAATTAGTTGATCTGCATTTAAACGAACCCATAGAAGCCCCTACCATAAGTGATGCAACGGCAGAAAATACTCATCAAGAAGCCAGTTTTACAATGGAAACACAAAGTTTAGAAGGAAACATTCCAGCACAAGAAACTGCACCTACATTACACCACGAACAAGATATAATTTCAGAAAAACAAGCAGAAACAAGTGCAACACTATTGGTTACACCAATAGAAGGAAGTTTTCCAAATTCCGACACAAACTCTGAAATATCTCCTAGTACAGAGGAAACACTAATGGTTACACCAATAGAAGGAAGTTTTCCAAAATCCGACACAAACTCTGAAATATCTCCTAGTACAGAGGAAACACTAATGGTTACACCAATAGAAGGAAGTTTTCCAAAAACGACCACACACTCTGAAATTTCTCCCAGTACAGACGAAACAAATGCAACACTAATGGTTACACCAATAGAAGGAAGTTTTCCAAAATCCGACACAAACTCTGAAATATCTCCTAGTACAGAGGAAACACTAATGGTTACACCAATAGAAGGAAGTTTTCCAAAAACGACCACACACTCTGAAATTTCTCCCAGTACAGACGAAACAAATGCAACACTAATGGTTACACCAATAGAAGGAAGTTTTCCAAATTCCGACACAAACTCTGAAATATCTCCTAGTACAGAGGAAACACTAATGGTTACACCAATAGAAGGAAGTTTTCCAAAATCCGCCACACACTCTGAAATATCTCCTAGTACAGAAGAAACAAATGCAACACTAATGGTCACACCAATAGAAGGAAGTTTTCCAAAATCCACAACATACTCTGACATTTCTTCCAGTACTGTTGCTGCCGAAAAAACTGAATCGATCCAATATACTGAAGAATCTAATATAGTATCTTCAATAAATAATGACGACCCGAATGCGCCAACTTATATTACATCACAAGTACGCGCTTTTAAAGAACAGGAGAAAGCTGAAAATGAAAGCGAAGCTTTCATAGAACAGTCAGAAATAAATTTCCAACAATTACAAGAAACTGTAGCAAGTGAAAAGGAGAAACGCACTTATCAACGTGGAAATAAGAAAGGTTCTAGCGACAGTGTCGATGCCGGAGAATTTGTTGATTATTAAATTTATAAAGTACATTATATAGGAAAAGGAGATATTAACTCAATATAAATGCTACTTGGGAACAATATTTATTCAGCAACAAATCTATTATATTGTATATTATTTATAATAAAAGTGATATATTTTGATCCCTCTTTACATAATTTCTGAATAATTGAAAACTTATTTAGATGTACTACTACTCTAAATAGAAGGCCCAATATGTTTATGGAGAAACTCCAGTTACTTGTTGAATTAGTTAATTGTTATTAGGTAAATATTTTATTTTGATGAGACAATTTATGTAAGATTCTGCATTTCTCTTGAATACAAAACTGTTATACGGCGTCATAGTTAGAGTGCCGGTAATATATTATATTTGCACCAGTACCCCAAGAACGCCTTATATTCAATATAAAACAAGTTTCAGGTAGAAGAACCTCTTTAATCAACTTAACACGTTTCAATATCGATGTAAAAGAATATTCAGTCAGTCCATACTATTCAAAGTTTAGAAGAAGAACAATACGAAAATCTTTATTGCCACAATTTGTAACTTTTGAAGCACCTTATAACCAGACTTTAATAAATATGGCAATATATTTATCAAAAATGACTAGTATTTACAAATTATGATAAATTTTTCGATTATCTCAATCCAAATCTAAATATTATGATAAATTTACATAAAATCCGATTCATAAGATGTCCACTAATTCGCTTCTTTAAGAAAGAGTAATCATTTGGAATATATAAGTTATATATAACCTTAAATTTTATTAAATTATTTTTCTTTCAGAGAAAACAAGCCTAGTAGCACAGAGGCTGCATATTTCTTGCAAAAGGTATATTGTATAAAAAAATAATATGCATTCTTCACAAAGAGAAAATTACTTTATTCTTTAAAGACCCGAAAAGAACTGGAAGAACTGAAAAAGAAGTTGCAAAAAATGTCTGAACAACACAATGACCTTATTTCGGAAATTGAGAAGACTAAAGATATAATTGATGAAGTGGAGAAACGGCAAAATATGAATAAGAAGAAGTAGTAAAACGAAAAGAGAAAAAGAGACGTGTACGAAGTTAATAAAAAATTTTTTGGTATATATTTATTTATGGAATAAACATTTTAAATAAGCGGCTATTTAGTCGACCTATATAAAGATCTTTCATTTTACATCCAACAGACTTTATGTGAGATACTATAAATGTAAAAAAACATTTAAATCTGAAATTCTTATACTACTTTTTGTGCCATATAAAGGATTACAACGGAGACAACAAACTCGTCGAAAATTTGCTAAAATATTTTCCGAGATATCTCTTATGCAAAAACTACACATTTTAGCCGAATGCGTGATGTAGCACTGCAGTGAGGTTAACGTGCTATTTGCGCAGACACGTTTAGCTATCTTGAGAAAATTATAATAATTTTATATAATACTTTTTGTTTACGTTTGTAAAGAACTTTTGAGAGTAACTGGGGTATGTCTCAGCGAGTCCAAGGTTCGTCACAAAGAAATTTGTGAGATGAGATTTTGTTTGTCTCGAATACCTTGGATTTGCCTTTTCTTTAATTTGACACCTTTTTAGTGTAGTAACGACTTGTGGTGCGGGGCACGGCGTTACTGCAGAGTTGAAGGATGGGCGATGCAAGTGCGGGGTATGATATAGGGGCGGTGCTGCGGTACAAGCGTGTGGAAAATGTCGGGCACTGAGATCGGTTAGCGGCTAATGTGTGATGAACATTACTTGAGTGGTGAATGGTGAGCGCTTCAGGATACAAGGCGAGCGTTCTGGATACAAGCGATGCGCGTTTCTGGATACGAACGGTGGGCGTTTCAGGATACAAGGCGAGCATTCTGGATACAAGCGGGCGTTCTGGATACAAGCGGCGAGCGTTTCTGGATACAAAGCGGTGAACGTTTCTGGTTACAAACCGGTGAGCATTTCAAGATACAAGGCGAGCGTTCTGGATACAAGCGATGCGCGTTTCTGGATACGAACGGTGAGCGTTTCAGGATACAAGGCGAACGTTCTGGATACAAGCGGGTGTTCTGAATACAAGCGGGCGTTCTGGATACAAACGGCGAGCGTTTCTGGATACAAGCAATGCGCGTTTCTGGATACAAAGCGGTGAACGTTTCTAGTTACAAACGGTGAGTGTTTCAAGATACAAGGCGAGCGTTCTGGATACAAGCGATGCGCGTTTCTGGATACGAACGGTGAGCGTTTCAAGATACAAGGCGAGCGTTCTGGATACAAGCGGGCGTTCTGGATACAAGCGATGAGCGTTTCTGGATACAAAGCGGTGAACGTTTCTTTTGCAGAATACTGAGAAGTAGCAACGGCGACGCGACCTAGGCGCTTGCAATAATAAATATTGCAGGATATCTAGGCGCGTGAAGCTGAGAGATGGTGACGGTGCGCGGCCTTGGCGCTTGCAATAATAAATATTGCAGGATATCTAGGCGCGTGAAGCTGAGAGATGGTGACGGTGCGCGACCTAGGCCATGCAATGTTAAAATTGCAGGATATCTAGGTGCGGGAACTGACCGATGTTACGCTCGCAGCCAAGTCACTCGAAACAAGGAAAGATTAATTTTGTACTTAAATTTATGTAATTCCACTCACCTTATCTTGTTGATAACTCCAGCCACACTAATTGGTTTCATGTAAATTTCTTCGCCTTTTATAGTGTGGCGGAGCTCACAAATATTCTTAGTTTTACTAATATTCATATAAAAATAGCGGAATTCAAATTATGTTTAAAATAAAGCATAATAATACAAAAACAATATAGGTAAAGTAAGAATATGCTAAGCAATAAATAAATAGCGGGATTCCTAGTTGTGTTTAAAAATTAAAGCGTAGGTATTTAATAAACAAAAACAAAATTCAACAACGCAAAATAATTTCAAAGGTAATAAAAAAAAATAGAAAATAGTGATATAGTTAGTTCATGTTGGTTTTGGTTACAAGTGTAGCTCAAAACGAATAGTTATGACTTTGCGCGTTACACATTATATTGTATTGTTATATTTATGAAAAAATATTTTATTTTTCTGACGGGGCCCTGTCGTCTCATAGGCTATGTGGCTGCAGGGACGAAGAAGTGGCGGAAACTGTGGAGCATCTGCTGTGTGAATGCCCGGCTCTACAGGGAAAACGACACAAAACACTCGGAGTCAAATTCCCAGAGGGTCTAGGGTCACTAGCAGGTGCTAATGTTTTCGACCTCAAACGATATATAGCCTCCTCGGGATGGCTTAACAGATTATGACTTTGTGTTATGTTATGTTTCGTCGGCTATCACAATGGGCCTACTTATTGGCCTAAGTGAAGCGCTTTTATTTAGCGCGCACCCGTATAACCTAACCTATTTATGAAAAAAAAAAATTATAATCTTTTATAAAACTAATTTATTAAAAACACATTTCTTTACTTCATTTATTATATTTTATTTAATATATTTTTTGTTTGTTTAAATAAATATTTATGACTTGTTTATTCTAAAGCATAAATCTGTAAATATAAAAGAATTTTAAGACGGCTTTCACTTTAACTCTAATTAAGTGTTCAATAAAAACTAAACCCACCAGCAAATATATTATAACAAACAATTTGTTTTTAATTTGTACGAACTCAGTGTCAATTAAACAAAAAAATAAATATAAACAATAAATTTTGCGAAAATTTTATAAAAAAATAACTAGAATTTAATATTAAAAAAAAAAAAAATAAGTACACACAACATACTTCCAAACATAAATAATTCTTAGAAATGTTTTTCGTTTAGACAGATACAAAAAAAAATTAAGTACATAGAGAATGATTTAAAAAATTAATAATAAAATATTAAAGACAATGCAAAGGGTCATTGGGCAAGTAACAAATTGTTACAGGACATTTTATGGCATAACATTTGTAAAACAGAAAATTAAAATAAATAAGAATTTGTCCTCAAGGTTATGTACAGAGCTGTGTTGTATTACTAGGCGTTGTTATATCAGGCGTTGGCACGTCTTCTATAATGAATTCATTCGAACAATTTAGAGTATTGGTCGGCAACCCATCTTCATCATTTAAAGTTTCTAATAACACTAATGTGTTGTTGTTGACGGCCAACTGATCGCTTATTATTTCGTTAGTATTAGTATTTTCATTTTCTGAGGGTATATTTAAAACCTCTATTTCCTCCTCTTCAATGTTAATACCTTCTTCCCCTAGCACTTGTTTAGCCTCTTTAGATATTTCCTTGTTAAGCATTTCCTCTACAACCAACTCCAACACTTCAGTTTCCTCATAGTGGAAGTTACACCAACGATCATCTTCATCATACATTTCTTGTATAATAATTTTACCAATGTGATCCTGTTTGGCCCTCTGACCATATACTGAATAAATGTGTGCTCTTTTCGGTTGCACTCTGTCCATGGCCAAGCAACTGCGCACTTCTTTATATATAGCATTTTGTATGCAACGCAAACGATTGGGTGGATTAAAGAAGGCTAATTGACTGTGAAAATTGCTAGGATCTCCCTCTTTTAATATTTCCTTATGCTCTTCTAAATATTCGCGGCAGATATCTAATGTAATGCGTTCGTATATGTTGGTAATTTGCTCTTCCATAACAGAAGCCAACTTTTCACCACTTTCGCTGCAATAATCTAAGAGAGAATCGGAGAATACACAGACGTAAGGTTACAATTGGTTAAATAAGAAGGTTGTGTGAAGAATTTCTAGTCTTTTTCGCCAATTTTTTCACAATGCAACGTTGTAGTTATTCTTAAGATAATCAATCAACAATACTAAGAAATATGTCCCTTGATAAAACGGTTCCTCTTACCAGTCTTTAAGAGTTCACAATACAATTCATGCGTCCGCCGAAAGGTGATATCTTTAATGCGTTCTTCTGATGGAAAAATCGTAGTCATAGGACTGCCATGAGCTGGTGGCACATAGGGTGGTGGTGGTTTATTTGGTATTTCACGCACATACATATAAGGGACAGCTGCTGCCACATGTTCATATTGTCTGATATGCTAAAACAATACAGACAAAGTATAAATAATCTATAGAATAATAGAAAAACAAACCATACCTCATTATCTAAAATAAGTTGATGACGTCTCAATTCCAATTCATTGATGATGTCGGGCATAAGTTGTGTGGCACTGCTATTCGAAGGCATATTAATGCTTAATTGACTTAAAATAGGTGTGGGTGAACTGGTTGTGTTCGTTATCATGGGTGGTGATGGGGGTGATGGTGGTGATAGAGGTGGTGGGGGCGGTGGAGTTGCTGGACACGTTATTAACTCTATTTCCAATGAAACCGTTTTACTTACAGTTGGAATCATCAACTTTTCTTTAACTGGTGACTCTTTTTTGGGACTCACGCAATTTTTAGCTGCCACCACGGCCGGCGCCAAAGAAGTTGAAGTCACACTTTCTTGACTTTTATCCTCATCCACAGGTACAAGAGCTTCATCTGCTTGGGTGGTTTCAAATTCTTCTGGAACTGATATATCCTCAATATGTGATTGATCACTAATGCTGGCTTCAAAGTCAGTTTCATAATTATCCAAACTATGCTTCCCCAATGAGGGCAGACTCAATTGGCCCTCTGCATTGCAGCTGTCAGTTTCGCTTTTAATAACGCAACAATCATTGCTCCCCTTCACATCAGTTTCATGGCAATCGTTGAGTGACTTGCCAAGACGACTGAATGTTGAGGATTGATGATCCGTTGAGATATTATCAAAATTCATTGAATACACTAAAGGGGATTGTTCTTCAGTACTTATATTAGACTCATCCACCAGCGACATATCATTAAATGTAGCACATATTGTTTCATCCGTTATTACCTTTGTGGCCGAACTTAAGGCATGTTCGGACAAGGTTTTGCTTGAGACTTTTGCAATTCGACTGTGGCCTTCACCTACTTGGGCTGAAAATGTCGCTTTAGTCGTAGTAAGAGTTGTAGCAGAAGATAAAGAAGAAATGCGTTCAGTGAGAGTGGCCTCATTTCTGCTGGCTGTACTCGGCCAACATTGTGCGGAGTGTGTAATAAAACTATCACTGAGCGTATGTCTCACTTCGTCTTTCTTCTCAACGCTAGTAATCGCTGTTGCTCGGCCAGCTTCATTTTCTAAACAATATTTACTTGTGTGAATTTCTCTCCGATCAAATTCTGCGGATTTGGTCGTGCGTTTGGTTTTTGTATTATTGGAGGGAATGTCTTGTATGTTGGCGGTATTGGCAGATTTTGATCTTTGATGATTTGTGCTTAAGTGTACACTGTCACTTATTCTATGATTTTCATCTAAAGCTCTTACAGACGACTCTGTCGGGGTCTGGTGTTCTGAATGTTGTTGTGGTTGACTAGCATTGTCTGGTTGCTTTTGACTAGTGGTGGAATTATCATAAGTTATGGCTGCTTTACAAGATGTGTCCGCTAATTGTGTGTCACTTAAACTCCGCTGCAAGCCGGCTGTTGCTGTTGTTAATCCAATTCCGCCACCACCTTGACCATGAGCAGCAGCAATACGATGAGTTAAAGCCAAAAATAATTGTACATTATTTTGCAGTCGTTGTGATGGCCTACCATCACCGCCAATCCTTTTCTCCTCTCCTGAGGAACTAGACGAAGAATTGCCATTACTTTCGCTCATTGATTCATTTCGTTGTTTAACCTTAAAATTCCTCTCTGCATTACTGGGACTATAATTGCCCTGTGAACCACCACCACTACCTCCACCTCCCACAGAAGAATGCGACTTAAGATTAATGGTTGCAGTGGTAGTACATTCATCTTCTACTTCTGATGCTGGCGTTGATGAGAAATTCAAATTCAATTGAGGTATTGTTAGTATATTGGTGTTGCCACTTTGATGACCGGATGGCATCTGAATGGGAATCTGTTCCATTGAACTATTATTTGTGGTTGACAGATGAGAAACACTTTTCTCTAGCAATTCGGTTGCTAGACGCTCCTCATCATGAGCAAAATCTTGCAATACCGCTAATTTAGCTTCTTCATATAAACGCTCTAAATCGGTTTTGCACAATTTATAACGACGATTTGAATCATATTTCTCTACTTGCTGGGAAGTTAAGCGACGCCATAATTTATTTAATTTGTTACCTGAGGTGCGTATGAATTCTTTCTCTTGTGTTGAACCCATGCTGGCGGTAGTGTTGCTCTCTTCACTATTACGACCCATACCGGTAGCTGGTGAACTGGGGGGTGTGACCGACACGCCCACCGTTGTTGCCGATGATATGTGACTCAATTCACGTAAACTTTTATCAATCTCCTTGAGACGCCTTTCCATTTTACGCGCTCGTAAAGCGCGTCGTTTTTCTGCACTTGTCTCAACCGTTTGTCTTGATAGGTCTGTCAACTTTTCCTCAGCAGGTAATCGATGTTGATGATCATCCTTGTTGTTATTATAGTTCAACAGATGCCGTTCCAATTGTAGTACTTCAGCTTCTTCTTCATCTAAACGTTGATGCCAATGCAATAAACGTTCCACATGTTCACGGCGTCTTCTCAAATCATCTTCACGCTTTCTCAGTAGATTCTCTAAAGTCTCCGATGTCTCCAACTCATACGTAGCTTTTAAAATTGTTGTCGATATTCTGTCTGTTGGCTGTTTTGACTTTTCACCTCTCGTTGCACTACTGCTCCTTGCCGGCCGTTGTTGTTTTGGTAGTAAGTTAGTTGGTTTGGTTAAGAGTTTAGAGGGAGTCGTAGTTAACTCGTTTTTTTTGCAGGTACTCTTATTATAATTAAACACCAATTGTTTTTGTGATGTTTTACTCGTACTTGTTGAGGTAGTTTCCTCTCTCGCTTCTACACTATTGGTATTTGTTGTTTGCAATAATCTATGAATGAGAATGTAAACAAGATAGAAAAGTTCGGTTAAAACCGAAGTTCAAATACCCTCCACCTTTTATAACCCTATAAAAAATAAGTTCCTATTGCATTCAATTGTTGCGTATATATTATTATTATTATTATTATTATTCAGGTCATTTTTAAACAACAATAGTGCTTTTTTTAAGTTTTTACAATTTTTTTGAGGTATGTTGAGATTTTTGTTTATTGGGGGCGTGCGTCTTAACCGATTTTGCCCAATTTCAATATGGAACAGCGAAATTGAACTAAGAATACGTATGCAAAGTTTCAATTTGATATCTCAAAAATGACGACCGTGAGAGTGCCAACAACAGATGGACACACGGACGGACATTTCTCTTTTCATGCTGATTAAGAATTGGATTGGTTTGTGGGGTCTCCGAGGCTTCCTTCGATGTGTTGTAAACGGATGATCAAAATGAATATACCCTCTTCCCTAAGATGGAGCGTATAAGAAAAGCCTCTTGCATGTACATATAGAAATGATTTGAATTTTATTTTAGCACTTTAACTTGATTGTTTTGCTTTTTAACGCAACAATTTTTATTGCTAAATACTTGGAATGAAGTAAAAATTCAGAGATTGCCTGAGATTATGTTTTTTGATAAGATAACGAATAGCAAACATTAAGTAATAGTTAAAAATAAAAACTAAATAAAAGATGGTCAGTAGAAAAGTTGATGTGAAAACCTCGACCTAAAACGACTTTTTTTTCTAATTAATGGCATTTAATTAAATGAAATGAACAAACCGCCTTCACAACAACTTATTGTAATAATGGTTTAAATTGGCCGATAAATAAACATTTCATGCACAGTCGCAATAAGAATACGTGTTGTTTGGTGTAAGCATTAAAAACAAAATCATAAAAAGTATTCGCAATAAAGGAAAAGGGCAGAGAGTGAGTGAGTTGGAGAAAAAGGTACAGCATTATACTAAAGGCATAAGAAATTGGTGTTGTGATAAAAAAATAAACAATTGATATTAGAACACTGTTAGAATATGAGGCGTAACGTAATGATGTTATGTTTTATAATTTACTGCACGATTGCACAAACAAACGCAAACGCAAACACAAACACAAACACTACAGCGTAATGCTCGTAACAATAATAACACGGTTATCATGATAAGCCTGTTATATGTTCCGCATAAGATGAGTGGGTATAATAAGCTTGCTGTTCCGCTTGCAACACCTTCTTTATCAGCATCAAAATCTGAGTAGACGTCAAATATTGAGCTTTCGTCTTTACTGATATTATTAATTTCAATTATAGCATTACCTACTCTTTGTTACTTGGATTGTCTAAGTGGTGTAGTGGGGTTAAATAGTCCATTTTGGCCATTTGCAAATATTCTCTCATTCTTTCTTTTATTGTACTACAAAACAATGCCAAGTATTGTTTAAAAGATATGAATTGCAGTATGAAAAGAACAAATTTCGCGAGTAAGAGAGAAAGATAAAAACATTCCAATGGTCGTTTTTCTCCATTTTTTATTTACTGGTTTTTACTTTTTTCTTCTTCTTCTTCTTATAAGCACGACAAGTGTTCGATTTACACATATAAAATAAGTTCATATACCCATAACGACTTTTACTACTACTACTACTACAACTGCTCACAGTATCTTATGTATAAAATAGACACAAAGAACAACAGATATACTATCGGCTTAGACCGACTTTAATGAAGCTTAATATTTCTGTCGCATTTTATTCAATCAATACTGAAAACATAACTTTGCTTTTCTTCGAATATCTCAATATTGCTTCCGTTATGATAAAGTAAGTGTACTTCCATTGGGGCCGGGTGTGTAATAAACAAAAAAAACTTCAATTTAGAAACGGGTACAGCATTTAAGAATAGTTTTAATTTATTTTAAAAAATTACGTATGCACATACATATATTGCATGGCTTATCAGACATTCTTAAGGGAACTATTTTTCTAACTGAAGCAAAAGCAAAACAAGTAAGACAACTAAATTTGGCTTAAACCAAATCTTAAATACCCTCCACCTCTACAACAAAGGGCGTGGCAAATATATATATATATATATCGCGCCTTCTAATAGTGTACATATTACGTATCAGCATGCAAGTCTACTTTTACGTTGATTAAGGTTTTTTGTAAATTGTGGGCGTGTCTATTATTCGACCACGCCCATTTTTGGCACGTCAGTCAGTGGGATAACTATGTATACGCGTACCAAATTTCAAGTTCCTAGGTCAACTTTTGTGGCAGATATAAAGATTTATATTGATTGTGGGCGTGTTTGTGATCCGAATACGGCTATTTTTGGCACATCGATGAAACTAATATTTAAAGATGTACGTACCAAATTTCACGTTTGTAGCTCATATTTTGTGGTAGATAAATAGATTTTTGTTTATTGTGGGCGTGGCTCTTGATCGATTTTGTCCATTTTAAATAGCGATCTGCGTGCAAAAACTAAAATTGTCTGTACACAATTTCAGCTCAATATCTCAAAATTTACGCCAGTGAGAGTGCCAACAACAGACGGACACACGGACACCCGGACATACATGTCTAAATCGACTGAGTTTTTGACGCTGATCAAGAATATATATACTTTGTAGGGTCTCTGACGCCACCTTCTGGGTGTTGCAAACGGAAGAGCAAACTTAGTATACCCTCATCACTGAGGCGGAGGGTATAAAAAAAAACATTTTATATATATATTTATATATATATATTTTATGAAAGCAATTTCATATTCATTGTGTTATCTCCGTTATTTAAGCCCAAAATATTTAAACATTCACAACAACAACAACAACAACAACAACATTTATATATACTCATATTTTACCATACACAGTATACGGTATTAATTTAACACTTGTTTTTCATCACGCTTTAGTTATTACAATTTATTACATTTATTTATATAAAAAAAATATTTTACATTAATGCACGCTTGGTTTTTGTTTGTTTTGTTTTCTTTAATACAACAACAATAATAATAACAACTGCAATGCTATTATTAACACAAATTCACTATTGTAGTAGAAAATATATTGCGATGCTTGATAAATTTTATAGCGTTAATAGTTGGATATTTTGGGGAAAGTATTTTTATATCCATCTATCACAAGGTTAAGGGTGTGAGTGTTCCAATTATCTTCTAGATCTTCGGAAATTTAACCCAAGAGATTTGGCCTAGGCTAAATTATAAATAGGCCCTTAATATGTATATGTAAATAAGGAGGGGGCAGATAGCTTATTACAACCTTGGATAAAAGTGCATTTATCCAAAGTCCACTTATACATATAAGCTGCATACTGCACCAAATAGGGTTTTTGTACATTACGTCTGTTATTCGATCACGCCTATTTTTAACCTTTCAATGGATGGTCTAATTTGGAACTGGAAGATACGTTTAATATTTACCGTATAAACATTGCAACAGACAGACACACGAACCTATATACACTCCACCTCTCATATTATGTAGAGAGTTTAAACATTCGAATATCCCTTTTATATATATTAAAGAAGTAAGTAAACTAAATTTGGCTTAAACCAAATCTTAAATACCTTCCACCTCTACAACAAAGGGCGTGGCAAATATATATGTATATTGCGCCTTCTAATAGTGTACATATTACGTATCAGCATGCAAGTCTACTTTTACGTTGATTAAGGTTTTTTGTAAATTGTGGGCGTGTCTGTTATCCTACCGCGCCCATTTTTGGCACATCGGTAGATAGGATAACTATGTATACACGTACCAAATTTCAGATATAAGAATTTTTATTGAGTGTGGGCGTGTCTGTAATTCGAATACGCCCATTTTTGGCACACCGATGAAGCTAATAATCATAGATGTACATACCAAATTTCACGTTTGTAGCTCATATTTTGTGTTAGATAAATAGATTTTTGTCTATTGTGGGCGTGGCTCTTGACCGATTTTGCCCATTTTAAATAGCGATCTACGTGCAAAAACTAAAATTGTCTGTACACAATTTCAGTTTAATATCTCAAAATTTACGCCCGTGAGTGCCAACAACAGACGAACAGACGGACACACGGACATACATGTCTAAATTGACTCAGTTTTTGACGCTGATCAAGAATATATATACTTTGTAGGGTCTCTGACGCCTCCTTCTGGGTGTTGCAAACGGCAGAACAAACTTAGTATACCCTCATCACTGAGGTGGAGGCTATAAAAATATTACTTACGAGCAAGATTCTCTATATACTCAAAAGTATTATATTAAAAATATGCAACGATTTGTTGCATATGTAGCAATTCAAAGTTCAAAAGGGAGATCTCGTTACACCCATTATGGCCACAAAAACACAGGTGCTAAAATAATAATCACCTATACACACGTGTATGTATATAGAAAAGATGTGTAGAAAGAGTTTCAGATCGGTATATAGACACCACATATTTATGCATAAATTATACGTGAGTACATAATTTGTTTTTGTTTTTTTTTTGACATACACTATATGCGTCGTTTACACTTACATGGCGTTTCACACAAGCCCCACAATGTGCCAAGAATATATTCCTGTTTAGGCACAAAATAAAGCTTTTTTTCTATCAAGACAGCTACTACTTGTCTATACTGTCCATATGTTTTATTTTATTTAAACACATTATGTATGAATGTGCGTATCTAACCAGCAATGTTTGAATATGTGAAAATTAATCAATTTTCATAAATATTTATACAACAACAAATTATATTGACATGTTAGCAATATAATGACTAGAATATAAAACACGCACACGGCCACACGCACCAACTCAGTTATGCATCATATGCACGGCTACGTATGCATGGTATGGTATCAAATATATAAACACAACACAATCCAGAGAGAATAGTAGTTTTGGTATTTCGTTTTAGAATAAGAATCAAAAATATATAAAAAAAAAAAATTCCATCAACAGTTTTTTCCCGTTTGGCGAGTAAAAAAAATATTAATATGCGCGCTCTATACTCGACCGTTCTCACTTGATGCGCGTTCGTCAACGTACTCGATCGCTATTTTACGTGGTGCTTAGGAGATGGGCCCCCATCAAGCAATCAGAATAGAAAAAATTAACAAACAAACAAACAAACAAAAAAACAAATAACAACAACAACGAAATGGTTTTTTCACTTATATAGTAAAGTGTGATGTTGTTGTTGCTTTACTTAACTAACACAATGGCAATAACAACAATATTAACAACTTTACATGTGTAAGCTAACCATAAAACATGAACACATCAATTTTTGAGGAGAGTGTACTCTTGAAACTCTCTGCAAAAATAATAAAGATATATAATATCATATATAGAAAGTGTTATCTATCTACTTATGTAGAAAATTTACCATGAATAGAGAACTAGACGGATTTCATGCAAATGCAGATAATAAACGGATGGAGAGAGATAAAGGGAGAGAATGTACAAAGGCACTAAATAGGCACTAAATATGCAGATTGGGGTGTGCCACAATTAAACCCTCAGTATAATATCACATAGCAAAGTTCAGGTCAATTTCGGTGTCATATCTTTCTTTTCCGCTTTTTTTTTATATAAATATATCCAACATAAATATGTAGGCTACATTTCTAGTACTTTACTTTTTGTGGCCATGAGGTATGGCACTTGAAGGACTATGTTCAAATTAAGAAGGAACTTCAGCTCAATGTCACTCAATTTTTGAGACGGTTATTTATCATAGATTATGTGCTCTCATACATCTCCGTTCACATGAAGCAAAAAGAAAAAGCAGCATTGGTGTAATACTGTTGAGAAGAAAAACTATATAAGAACTAAAGCTAAAAACACCAACACTCTCTCATTCATATATCTAGATTTTTCTTCTTGTTTTTCTCTTTTTTCTCCTTTTTTCTTTTTTCTCATTGGCGCTTTAATAATGTTTATATGTAGGAAATTTTATGAATGAAACTACACAAGTATAAAGCATTGTTATAAATGCAATTGCTATTGTTGCTGTTATATTAAAAGAGCTTGCTTGGCATGAGATGCCGTCTAATTAATCAGCACAGCACAATATCACAAAAAAAATAAAAATAAAAATAAATGCAGAATGTACGGAGAGAGAGTGAGTAAGGGAAACAGGAAAAAATTATATATAGATAACAACAACAATTGTAACAAATCAAATGTGTGGTGAGTTTATCATTTACAGCAAATCTTGTTTGCCAGATGGTCAAACAAAAATTAACATGCAATTAAAATAGCAACAACAACAACCATACAAAGGACGCATTATTTTATTTAAAAGTTTATAAATATATTATTACGCAAAAAGCTACAACAACAACAACAAACACACAGATTACGTCGTAATGAGTAAACAAAGAAGAAAAAAAGGAAAAACAAACGAAAAAATTAACGGAATTTTGGCTATGTTTGGTTAAGCTTGATCGATCGCTCGCTCCCACGTTTTTGTATTTAAAAATAACCAAACTGAACGGATTGATTTGATATTTATTGCTCACGGTTTTAGTTTTAGAATAGTGACGGCAACTGCCACCGCTGTCGTTTATATTTATAATTTATAAACCGAAAATTTCTATATTGGTTTTATATAAAATCCCCAATATTGGATAGAAAGTTGCATTATAATACAAATGAGATGAGACTTTTTATACTTTACACTACTCTCGAATGTGTCTTAGGACTCTAGTAGACAGTCCTACTTGCAGAGACAGAAAGAGGCTAACATTTATTATAGTGTACCGATTCATTCAGAATATCAGCATTTATATCATAAATCGCTTTAAGCGTGTCTGCGTGTCTGACCATGCAAATGACCATTAGCAGTTTTCATACCCTCCACATAAGAGATGAGGCAGCACTATGTGTGTTATAACTAAATAAAAACTAAAACTTTGTTGGCCTATAACTGAATTGTAGACAAAGAAAAAACATGAAAACAACAGTCAGCCAAATACATTTCCTATTGAAATGATCTACAAAACATTATTAAATTTAAAGAAAAACATGCTACTGAAATAGAAAAACACACAACACAACATGGCCGCCTCGCAAAATTAATAATGACAAGCAGAGTGCAAACACAAGTTGCAAAACACTGTCCCAAGAGGAGACATCAAAAACTGTGAAAATGCACAATTATAAGACCTCGCATACATTACCATTAGAATGTGAAAATGTTATGTGAAAAAGCATTACAACTAATTTGATAGACAGACGGACGGACGGACGGACGGACGGACATACAGACAGACACTAATGAAAATTAGCTTTTTTCCTTTCTGTTGCATCATGTATGATTTGAATAGTTCCCTTTGAAATGTACTTTAAAATAATAATAATAACAACAACAACAACAACAACAATCTAAACAAACAATGTCCAGAACGTATAGGAAATGAAAACCAAATAAATAGGAAACAAATTCAAAAATTCAATTTGCACCTACATCATCAATCCAAATTTGTGGTAGGGAAGGAATACTTTTTTCTTAGTAAGAAGTATCTTTTTAGGATTGACTATTATAAGAAACTGTAATAAACTAGAGTAGGCTTTAGTAGGCTTTAGTAAATGAGTAATGTAGGGTGTTAAATAGGCGGTTTTTAAGATGTTCAATATTTGCATTGCTGTTGCACCGAGTTTGTATAGGCGCCATTAAGATTTTATATCATAGTGGGCGATATACCGTGTTTGTCGTTTCGTATGCAACAATGTACTAGAAGCAGAAGAAGCATCAACATCTGAATCAATCTAGGCATGTTCGTCCACGCATCCGTCTGTTGTTTGTTACTTGATTCTATCTTACATTTAAATTGGAAATGAAATCGGTGAACAACCACCCTCACAATGCACACAACACCATATATATTTACCGCAAAAGTTGACTTATGAAGTTGAAATTTGATAGAAATATTTATAAATTAACCTGGACATAAATGGGCGGGGTCGCTTAACATACATACACGAGTAATCTTGAAAAATTAAGTACGACCTGCAAGTTGATGTGTACACCTACATAAACTACTAGAGGGCATTACGCTCACGGCCACGCCCTCTCCAACGCCCACAATTTATACATAGATGTGTAGGGTATTTAATGTTAGATTTAGCCCAAATATATTGCATTTTGTAAATTGATTTTTACTTATTTATAGCTAAAATTATTGTATGTGTGTGAGAGAAAAATCAAAGTAAAATTTCCCTAAAAATAAACGACACAATAAAAACAACCAAAACTGAATGAAAGTAAACAAAAAATTTGTGTGTCGTGTACTTGGACGTCAACAAGAAAACTTAGCGAATGCACAAGAATAAAAATACGACCCATTGCTTTTTTGCTCGTCCCCTCCTCTCTACGTAGTCCATTTCAAATTGAAATCTATTCAAGTTGCATGTTGTCCCCTATGAATAGGTGCATGTGTCATACACTCTTCACATATACATACATATAGTCGTTTATTTATTTGTTTATATTTTTATGATATGGGGAAGACATTCGCGTCGAATTGGCGCCTTAATTATTATTAAGATTTAAATTTGAATTGCAAAGCACAAAAGAACAAGAGCAGACATACCAATAGGCGAATAAACTCAAAGTCAAATAGGCTAGACTAGGTTTGGCATTTTCAAATAAATAATGAAGCGATAAGATCGTGCGTTGGTACTATCCCACCTACCTTTGTATCTCTTCACGTTCCTTTTCCATTTTTAATATAATACCACGCTGTTTCTTCTTAATGGCTGCCATATGATTAACCAGACCTTTCGCTTTGTAACGTGCTTTTTGCACTTCCAGCCAAGCAATCTGACCTTTGGTGCGATCCAATAGAGCTTTTTCGCGCATCTTCAACAAAGCCGTCAAATGTTCCGACTTATTGGTTTCGTTTTGTATCAATTTATCATACTACAGAGTTGAAGAGAGTAGAGATATTAATTTTTTTGATTAACTTTTTTTATGTTCCCCCCTAATTATTCGTAATATTTCAGCCAACTTACCAATCCTATATTCGAATAATTTAGACTTGATTCGGACATACTGTCGTTTAAGGGAAATATGTTTGTTAATGTTTCATCTTGATTTTGATACATATTAAAAATTTTCGCTATTTCTTTATTTGCAGACATACTGGTCGTGGTCATGGTAGCAGTAGCGGTAGCGGTAGCGGTAGCGGTTGCCATATGGTGATTGTTACGATGCTGTACTTTTGTGTGTTTGTGAGTAGAGGCTTCGGTGTTGGGTCGTTGTCGCGTATTTGTACTGCTCGTTATCTCGTCATCAGCACTTTGGGCAAATTCGGTGGAGTTTAAATGAGCCGCTTTAAAAGCATGTTGGAAATCTCTGTCTTTAATGCGTCGTTTCGGTGTAGCATTATTATCTTGAAAATCACCACGTTTATGATTTATAAAGGTACTATAACATTTTATCGAATCCGTAGAAGATTTCAAGGCACGATTGCCATCAGCTGTTGTACACGAACAAGCTAAATCTTCACTAATGCTCTCATTACTGGTTTTTTCGCCATCATTCACTTCTTCACTGTGGACAGATTTTGCCATCATTTGGTCTTCATGATTATTGGATACAGAGGAATTTTTGGTAACCTCCTTAATGTCTTCACTGGAATTGCTTTTGTCGGTTAGGTGCTGTTTTACATTTTTCTGGGTGCTAGTAAATATTGATTTTTGTTGTACCGTTGTTGTTATTTGTTTATTGGACGCTTTTAATTGTTTTTGTTGTTCTTGGCTTTGTTGCTGTTGCTGCTGTTGCTGCCGTTGCTGCCGTTTAAGAGATTCACGCTTTTTACAAATTTCTATCAAATCGTCACTGTTATCCTCAGTGTCACGAGATTTATCGGTAGTGACATGTGATTGTTGTTGTATATCTTCTGGATTTATAGATTTAAGCTTTGATTTGTTTCGACCTTTTGACACTTGCAAGCTTGAACTTTTTAAAAATGTTTCTTCCGTCGCCTTATTTACGGTGGGAGTAAATCTTTGTAAAGATTTTTTCGATTTATGAGATTCACTTGATGACGCATATGCATTAGAGGATTGTAAACGCATCATTTTACTATCTTTTATCGATTTTTTCAGATTAATCTTCAATTCTTCAATTTGGGCTAAACGTTGTTCATGAATTTCATCGATTTCCGAGTAGGTGTCTGGGGATTGATTGCCTTCATTGGTTGCCTGCTGTGTGGTGCAGGTAGACTTTGCACTTGAATTGCTAAGATTTTCAAGATCCACAGACAAATCTAATTCTGGGGCAGCACTCATGTTGTTTTTATGTTTTTCTTCTTCTTCTTCTTCTTCTTCTTCTTCTTCTTCTTCTTTATTCACCTTACTCATTATACTTAAAATTTCTCTGTGTTGCTTAGTGGAGGGGGAGGATTGGGAAGATTTTAAAGGTGTAACCTTAGGTGTCATTTCAAATAAGTGACGTTTATTTTCTTTAAGCTGACTAAACTGTTCCTTATCCGTAGTAGGGTGACAGCAGTTACCCTGCCTTACATTTTGTGAAGTCGTTGGCAATTCAAAATCTGTACTATATTCTAAAGTATCTGATTGCTGTTGTTGTTGTTGTTGTTGTTGTTGGCGTGGACTTAATATTTGTTCAGATTTATCTAAAGTGCTTTTTAATTGTTCATTAACTTGTATGACTTGGGTAAGACTGCGATTGAAATCTTCTAGTAGCTGAGAGAAATCCATTTCTAGATGTTCGTTTGATGAATTATCTTGTTGTTGGTGTTGTTTTTGATCTTTCTCTTTCCTTTGTATTCTCAATTGTTTTACGCGTTCCAAGCTTAACGGGCTAACTGAACGGCGTTTAAGGTCAATATCAAAATGGTCTGTAACTTTAAGTTTTTTAATATCATCTTCTTCTGCATTCTCTTGTGGTTTTTTCAGAAATGTTCTTTTCGGTTCAGTCTTCATAGAACTCACCTCCGAGGCGGTATTCGTTAGAGGTGCTTGCAACGAGATGGAACTTAAATTTGTACTAATTTCAGAATAATTAGTATCAAGATTATCATCAGATCTGTTAGAATGTTTTTCTTTAGGTTGTTTTAGGTGTTGGGTGCTATTGGAAAGTTTCACATCTTCAATCGACATTGTTGATAATTGAAATTTCTCTTTTTTCATTTGTATAGTATTAGTTTTTACAAGATTTTCCCGTTGTTGTTGTTGTATTTCTTTTCTTTCTGTCTTACGTCTTCTCAACCATTCCGAACTTTCTGCACTTTCTGTTGTAGAGCTTTCTGCTGTTTGTGATGATTTCTTTGAAACTCCCTCCACGCTCTGGTGGTGTCTCCGTTTAGATGTTTTATCTTTTCCTTCTCCCGGTGATTTCAAATACACCTTATCTGAATTTAGCATCAATTGTTGTTTATATGTTTTAATTTCATCCTTTATAAGTATAGGTCTCAAGTCTGTGGTAGAAGTCGTTCGATGTTCTCTTTTCATAATGTGATCATTCGAGTATTCATTTATTAATGGGACATTATTTGTTGATTGAGTAATGGCTTCCAACTTACGTCGTACAGCTAATATGAAATTGTATGGATAGATTTGAGCCGAACTTGGTCTCAACCAATATGGCATATCATGATTTTTTGCTCTTTTCTCATTTCCATTTATATTATCGTTCTGGTCACCTGCTTCTTCTTTCTTTTCATTCAATACCGCTTCCACAGGTGCCTTATCCTTAGCGGTAACGACCTCTTCAAAATTACTTGTACTCTGATTATCTTTAAAATTCGTTTGATTTTGTTCTTGTTTCTGCTCTTCGTTTAGTGGCTCTTTGTCTTGGATATTTGCTAATTTTAGTTCTAATGGTCCTGAGATTTTTGGGGTCAACATTTCTAAAGCAACATTTTCTTTATCAAAACTAAAATCTCGTATAGCACTAAAGGAGTGATCTTTACCAGGATCGATTGGTTTACGCAGCAGACCAATGTGTTTTTGATTTTCGCCCAAGGGTTTTGCTTCGCATCGTTGGGGCAAAGCCTTGTGTACCAAAGTGCCAGCACTTAAAACGGAACGTGATGTTTGAGGTATAAGTGGCTGAGATTTGACAGCCCGTTCCGTATGAAAGCCTCTACCCGTATACAAAACTTCAATTTCCATTTCTGATTTTCTCTTCAAACCTTCACTTTTGCCTTTCATGTCCTTATTAATGGGATCTGAAACTCTTTCCGCCAACATGCGCTTCTTTTGCAGATTTTTCGTAACCAATTTTTTTGTATTCTTACGTAACTCTTCTAAACGTTTTTTAATTTCATCTTTTTGCAATTTATTTTGATCCACTGCTGAGCCTGTCGTAGATTTACGTTTACGTTTTTGATCCTCCATAAAACGCCGCCCTTTATTTTCAATATCATCAATTGAGGGCTCCGCTTTTCCTATTGGCACTGGCAAATGGCTGGATTTTGATCTTTGCATTACTTGTGATTTGTTAGATAACTCTCTTCTAGATGTTCCTGCGGTTTTTGTCTTTTTTAAATCAATCTGTTCCAAATCGGTTTTACTGCGACGATATGTGTTACTTTTACCGCTCTCCATTGTTGTATCAGTCTTGGTTTCCATTATGGGTAAAGCAGTCTTTTTAGTAGTAATAACTGTAGCCTTTTCAGCTGGTCTAGGCGATATTGAGATTTCGTTAAGCATTTGCTGTATTTCTTTTAAATCTTGCTGGCGTTCATGTTTCTTTTTCTGAAACTCTTGTTGCAATTCTTCAATATGCTGCCCCGCAACAGGTGTAGTTATAGTAGAATTGCTGCACCTATCTTCAGGTGATTGTGTGTTCGCACAAGAATTATAGGATATTTTGGCTATGTGATTTTTTATCTGCCTACGGTTGGTGTTGCGCAGAGAAACTATACAAAATGGAACAAACAATTATTGTATTAACTAATTATGATAAAAGCGTCCTTTAAATCACAAAAAATGAAACATATACGTATAATTCACAAGACATTTGAATGATATACCTGCTTTTCTTTCAGCAATTCTTTTCACATTTGTTTCAAACTTGTTTGTTAGCCTGCCATAATTGGTGGTGAACGCTATTGAGCTTGAAGCTGCTCGAATATTTGTTGTATTTGTAGTTGCTACTGTACTCTGATCATCTTCCTGCTCTGTGCCTGTAGTAGCAACAGCAGCTGCTTGTTGAATGTCCCGTGACGTTATTTGTCGTAACCAATGCAAAATATTTTGTTGTCCTTGCCGTTGTAATTGATCTGATTCTCTATGTAGCATTATTTTTTCCGAAATTATAAATTCACTTGCACTATTTATTTCAACATATTTTCGCTATTCCAAAATTAAATTATTGTCTTCCTACTAATTTTTCATATAATTCAGCATTAAAAAAATACATTAACTAAATGTCTATGAAAAACAGTACAAGAACAAAACGCTCAGTTCTTCAAATTGGAGGGAAAGAAAATTTTCAATATTATTAAAAAGAATGCTAAAAGCAAACAGGTGCTAAATTTTGATAAACGGCAACTACAATAAATGTGAATTGTTATTTGCCTCGCAAGATGGCGCACAAACTCGTCGTGATAACATCGAACCCGTACAATATGGCAGCTATAAAAAATTTATATTTAAATTTACTTGTTAATTATTGTCTTTTAAATCAATTTGGTAATAAACAAGTAATATGAGTCTTGTTTTATTCCAAAAGTAAACTTAGTTTTGTAAAATAGTCCAAGCTAATGCACTACGTAATAATACTACGAAACTTATTTATAATTTTTATAAACACCCCGTTTAATATTAAATTTTAAACTAAATTAATTGGTGTAGTCCTGTGGTATATAATTTCATTAATTTAGTGCCTTTTACATATCGCAAAGCTTTTCGGTTAAAATATATAGCACAGTAGAAAATATTTAAACTATTAAAAATAAAAGTGAGAAAATCCATATACGAAGAAAATAAAGCACAAATAATGAAAACAAAGGGTAATTTTTTAAGCGATAACTAAATTAAAGCATTTTTTCTTATGCACATAGAAGTGAAATATATATATATATTTATATACAAATAAAAATTCTACCTGCAAAATCCAACTGAGCACGATGACGTACCTTGATTTTATGCGCATAGGAATAATATCTTATATTATATATACACGAATATATCTTTTATTATCTATATTATTCTATATTAATAAAAGAAAAATTTTGAAAGTTTGTAACGGGTTGTCGCAAAAACCACGGGACCGTTTAAGCTCAAAGTTGCAGAATATCTTTGATATGGCACGTAGATGGTTTGTATAATAAGTTTAAAGGCGTGGCTGCGCCCACTTTTTTGTAATACATGAAAATTAAAAATGAGGTTAATTAAAATTGAGATATTGTAGAGACCAATAACTACGTTGGAATCAAAATTTCAGGAAATGTTCATGAAACTATGGTGAAAGTTTTTGTAAAAATTTTAAAGGCGTGGCTTTGCCCACTTTACTGCTTTTTATGTGTTTGTTAGAAGTAAGTTATTGATAAAACAAATTTAAATTTACACAAATGCCTTTATTATAATATGTACGTAGTTTCTGTAAAAGTTTTTGAGGCGTGGCATCGCCTATATTACTGTAATCTACAAAACAAGTAAGTGATGTTTCTTTGAACCGACATATAACGAAAACCGAAAGACGGCGTGGTTTTGTCTCTTAGTTTTAATGCATACCTTAGTTAATTTCATTACATTATTTCCTATTGTTCTATATTACTTTATATACGTAAGAAAGTTATAATTGTTAAAATAGCGCCTCTGTCGCGTATTTTCGTTTGAAACTGAAACAATTGGTAATAAAAATTTAATAAAACAAAATTATTAAAATTAATGTTCAAATCTGTTATGTAAAACTAATTATATAAGTATTTAGCAATACGTTTTAAACTTTACGATTTCGAACACAATAGCAATAACTTCGAAAACCGTAGAAAAAATGCTTTCTTTTACGCTCTTTTATATGTAAACCTTATCAGCTTGCTGCTAAGTACTTTTAAATGCACGTGATGTTGACTTATTTTTCATTTTGAGAAAAGATAGTGGAGCCAATCAAATATATGTTTTTGTTTACTAAGTGTATGTTACATGCATTGAAGTTTGGTTAAGAATGAAAACAATTGTAATAAAATATGTAAACGGCGCTGCTGCTTTATTACATTTATATTATTATTATTTACGTTTGGTCGTGGAATTGTATGCCGAACATGCTCTTTCGAAAACACAATGTTTTGAGTGGTATCAACGTTTTAAAAGTGGCGATTTTGACATTAAAGATAAGGAGCGACCTGGACAGCCGAAAAAGTTTGAAGATGAAGAGTTGGATGCGTTGCTCAATCAAGATTCGTGTCAAACCCAAAAAGAGCTTGCAGAATGATTGGGCGTGACTCAAGCAGCCATTTCCAAGTGTATAAAAGCTTTGGGATTTATTCAAAAGGAAGGAAATTGGGTGCCATATGAGTTAAAGCCGAGAGATGTAGAAAGGCAATTGTGCATGTCTGAAATGTTGTTCGAGCGTTACAAAAAATTGTTACTGGCGACGAATTGTTACTGGCGACGAAAAATGGATTTATTTTGACAACCCGAAGCGCAAAGTCATATGTGAAGCCTGGCCAACTAGGCAAATCGACACCGATGGGATAACAGACACGAGACATTAATTTTCAAACATGACAATGCACTTTCCGGCACACGCTTTATTTCAGTTCAAGGTATCAAAAACTGGCTCGAATCGTTCTTCGATTCAAAAGATGACCGGTTTTTCTGGGACGGTATTCATGAACTTCCAGAAAGATGGGAAAAGGTTGTAGCTTCCGACGGACAATACTTTAAATAATAAAATTTTAGGAACTTTTCTATAATAAACGCTCAAGTTTCCTAAAAAAATTCCGGTTTTTAAATTATACACCCAATACAAGACACCGATAAAATAAAAAAATATTTAAATTTATACAAAAGTGTTTATTTTTATGTTTACAAAGTTTCTGTAAATATGTTAAAGGCGTGCCAAAGCTCATTATATTGTAATTTACATAATAAGTTGTTTATATAGAAATGTTTGAAATATTTCATTCTTAAATGAAACAGTAGCAAGCAACGCTGCAACGGGTAAGCTAGTATACGAGTACATATAAATATATATGAAAATATCAAAAGTAACTTATTTAGAATATTCATAAATACTCTGCTTAATGTTAAACGTTAAACGTTAAAATAAATTAATTAGAGTGTTCTATAGAATGTCATTATTTTGGCGCCCTTTATATATCGCAAAGCTTTTCGGTTAAAATATATTGCAAATGAACGCGTGTACAAACTATTTAAACTATTAAATATTAAAAATAAAAGTGAAAAAGTGATATACTGAGAAAATAAAACATACATAATAAAAAAGAAATCCAGTTTTATCCAGTGATGAAGAAATAAAATTCTATGCATTCAATAAATACATTATTCCAAAAATGGTTTACACATTTATTAAATGTCGCATTTTAGTTATATGACAAATACAATATTTGGAATGCTCTTCTAAGAAGCATAAGTGCCTATATATGTACCACACATGGGACAAAAATGGTTGGTATTTTGACACGAACTCATACAATATGGCAGACAACAGAGGCAGCTATAAAGAAAGGAAAATTCATATACACTTGATAATTATTTTCCTTTGAATCTTTGAAACATAAACTTACCATGTCCAACTGAGCAATAAGCAAGCAATATGAGTTTTGGCGGTAGCACGATGACGTACCCTGGTTTGTACACGCACGCGGCATTGTGGACATGTAGTTTCCATTGAATGTGGACCCACTGCTAGTGCTGTTACAACATTTTGTGGTACAACCATTGGTGTACTCATGTTTTATTCAAAAACTAATTAATAAAATTAATCTTTTAAAATATATCAAATTACAGTATCGCGCGAGCTGTGGTTACTGCGACTATATAGAGAAGAATAATACCGTTCGTCGTGGAATAATACATAACACTGCAGTTCATTTACAAAAGTTGAATGAATATATATGTGTAACTAAAGTGGGAAACAGAGTTGCCAAGTCACCTTTTTACCCATCAAAACTCCATTGTAGAATATGCAAATATTTTCTACAAAACATTCTTCACAAGAAATAGTACAATATAAAAATAATGGAGTAACTTAAAATGTAAAAAAAAAAAATATTTAATGGAAAAACGATCACTTGATAATGTGGCAATCCTTAAATTTTAACTCGCTCGCTAGCTCGCTATATACAAATTTAACCGGTTGTTTATTCAAGTAAGTTTTTGTGTAAACAAAGGAGGAAGAATAACTTTAAACACGCTACGATTGGTTTGGGACATATCATGGATACCTTTTCCATTTATACTTACCATATAGACGTGGCAAATATGCATATTCACCTTGCCTTGCAGACTACTAAAATGCAACCGCCGCATTTTAGTAGTACTTTGTGTGTGTCATAAAACTTTCTTTTCTGTTAATTGTATGGCCTCCGACGTTATCTTCTTTTTCTAGCGGAGTGACAAACCTAGTGTATCTACCATCTGTAAAGAATATAAAAACGTAAGTATGAAGCTTATTTCTTCATATATATACGAGTACTTATGTCATACATATATTGTGTATTTGTATATGTGATATTATATGATATCTATATACTTATCACTCCATACATCAAGTAAATAAGTACCGATAAGATTACACTCTCTTTTTTAGTTGTCTAAATGGTTTCAAACATGCACAAATTTAATGTACTGTGTATCACCAGTGCTGTGGGGTACTAGAAATATTAATGCTTTTGTTGTTACTGTTCTTAATAAATATCCACTGCTGTTGTTGCATTTGTATTTTTAAAAAATATGTTTAGACAAATGAACTCGATCACATTGAATTAAATTGTGAGAGGGGTATGGGTGTGGGGCGAGCTTATCTAATTGTTTAAATTAGTAAGATTGGTTTTTAAAATTATACGTGTACAGACCACATATATAATTGTATTCATGAGTACTTTTTTTTCTACATAGTACAAAACCAGCATATGCTTATAAATAAAACAATGCTAACACATACACACATACACGGCACACAAATGCACT
The DNA here is from genome assembly GCA_963971445.1 of Ornithomya chloropus. Classification (NCBI taxonomy): domain Eukaryota; kingdom Metazoa; phylum Arthropoda; class Insecta; order Diptera; family Hippoboscidae; genus Ornithomya; species Ornithomya chloropus. Next base: position 23,487,952 of record OZ020530.1, on the reverse strand, counting down.
TGCATTATTTACTACAATACCTTAAGTTTTTCATAATAATTTTTTTTTTGTGGCAAAAATTGTTGAGTAAGTAAAAAATGATTTGTTTTATTAATTATTCATTCGGTACAAAGAAAAAAAGCTAAAATTAAATGCAAAAAATCATTATTTATATAGATTTTCTTAACAGATGAGTCATCAGATCATCGATTATAAACAACGCAGAAAACATTTTTTATAAACACACACATATGTGATAACACAAATAAAATCATACGATCTATGCAGAGTGTGAATTTAAATACATGTAATTTTTGGTAAACATAATTTTTTTTCAGTCACACATTCTCCACATACACATATGTACCTATAATCACGTAAACAAAGCTAGGGCTAAAGCACGTAACATAAGTAAAAAAAGATAAAATTTTTGGCTTAGGAGAATTTTTAAATACCTTGCGCATGTATATTTTGAAAATGTAGGTGTGGCACGATTATTAAAGTTATTTTTTTTTGTCTAGTGTGTATTTCGTGCTGTAGCGTCCAAATTTTAATACATGTATCGATGAATGGAAGTAAATAAAATATTTATAGAATTCACACACGTTACAACAAATTTAGTATATTGCTCCATTACTATATATTGTTGGAGGTATAAAAAAAGAAAAAAATTGTACATTGAAAACAACAATACCAACAATAGCAATAACAACAACAACAAATATGAAAATGATGTAAAATGCAAAAACACATAAATTTGAAATAAAACCCAGAAAACGAACCAGCATAGATGCGGTGGCATAGTGGCCAACCAGGCTGGGACAGGCTGGACTACACCTAAACAGACTTAGACAGTTAAGCTAAGCTCTGCTTTTGTTTTCATTTATGATCAACGGACCGACTGACTAGAAAGTAAAATGTCTGGCTGCGGCGGTGACTGCTCTCATTTCCAAAGCTTCATTCATTTGATTCACTTATTCATTCATGCATTCATTCAACCACTGCTTCGTACGTATGTTTTTGCATGAAGAGATCCATTAGTATGTTATTGTGTTATTGCGTTTCATATATCTGTAACTCTTAATCACCTGCTCTTCTATCGACCTGTACATCTACTATCTATCCATATATGTATATGTATGTATATATATACAATACAATATTATCTTACGATTAGTTAAGTGGGAGAGAAAGAGAGAGAGGTAGGGAGATGTCATATTATATGTATATACACGGTATTTGTTATTGGTGACATCGTACGTATTCATTGAGCGAGTGCGTGTAGTTATTATAATTTATGGCAATTCATTCTACATTTATGCAATAAAATATCGACTAAGAAAATATTATCTACAAAACTGCAGGGATTCGTGCAATATTTGGTTTTGGGGTCTTTGAACAGAGAAGGCTTGACCAACTAACATGAAGCATTATATGAACATTTTAATTTTCATAAAAAAATATTTCTGATTCGTTAACCTCTTGTCCGATGCATTAATGATAACGTTAACAACAGCTTTAAAGTAAAGTTGCGATGTTTTAATTAACAAACAAGTACATATAAAAAAAACTTGCGCACAAAATTACATGGACAGACATATCGACTGAATCGGTCGGTATAATTATGGGTGGGTGTGGTTTAGGGGTTAAGCTTAATATATCTAGGCTTTGCCGCAAGTGATGCAGGGTATAATTATTTTGCGTAATTGTTGCATTTGGGGTCTTAAACTAAAGACACTTCAGATAATGTTTAACTGTTTTAATTCAATAATACATTCTTTTATAGATATTATTGCAAAGGTACGAAAGTTTAATAATTCCCAATTAGACGATTGGCTAATACATACAATACATATACCAACACATATAACAAGTGGGTTAAATTTCTTAACCCAGTTCATTACAAAATTGGAACACATTAGATTTTATGGTAGGAAAAAAAACAAAATCCCGAAACCATGAAATATGCTTAAAATAGCAACATTGCACAGACCAGACTACGCGCATTTTTCCCTAATACATTCATACAATGCATAAACAAACGTGACTGTGAGTGTGTGTTAGGTTGTAGTATGTGTAAATAAATAAGTAACAATTGATTGCGGCTCATAATTATGGTGGCAGCGACCGCATAGTTTTCGCTTAAGTTAAGGAAAAATCCACCTAACGGTTTTTTGTTGTTTAGTTGATATGTTTTTAATAACAACAACAGGAGCGTACTGACCACATCAGCTCCAATCATTAAGTAATTATTTAACTTAATAATTGCTGCCAGTAATTTTCGCTTTCTACTTTACGCACTTACGCACTTGCACGCATACACAACCCAAGATATTTTTTTATTAATTATAATTAAAACGCAACTAAGAAACAACAAAGCAAACAAACAAAAAAACACTTCCTTGTCAGAAAATATGTATAAAAGTGAACGAAAAATCCAAAATATTTGTATAACAACAATTTCTTACACAATATGTCGAAAAAATATGAACGATATACTTCGAGTACATGAGAACGCCCCCAATTCACTGTGACTGACCACTAATCGACCACACAAATGCAAACACTTTTTAGTGAGAAAAAAAATTAAAACGAAAAAATTAACAGCCCCAGTTTTCATGAGTTCATGAGCGGCATCGATAAAAGCATTTACAATGTTTACTATAGTATGCATACACATGCATATATATGCATAAGTGCACACAGCATGTGTGGTATAAATATATGCATAAACATTAACAATAAAAGAGGTGGAATAGGTAAAGGAGAGGTGGTGCATACAATGCAATAACAACATGCAACAGCAACACAGCAACATAGAGAGCCACAATGAAATCAATGAAAAATCGCACATTTTCAACGTTCATTGATACGTAACGCTATACTTTCTAAAATATGCAGAAAAGTTTCGTTTCTTTTTTCAGATTACATTTTTTTCTTCGAGAAGAAGAAGAAAAAGAAGAAGAAGAAATATTATAAGAAAAAACAAGAAGAAACTAAATCTGACTTAACACCAAATCTTAAATACCCTCTTTATGTACAATACAATACAATACGTGGGTGTAGCCTCTTAATAATGTATGTATTATGTATTAATTAAAAAGTGGGACTCTGCTGAAAAGAAAGTTTTTTTTTGGTAAATTGTGGGCGTGTCTGTAATCTAATTCTTGTCCACCAACTTTATAGCTTAATTTTCAAAACGGATTGATGGATTGATTTTTACTATTTCTAGGCATAACAATGTTGTCCAATTCAAATAACAACCTCCCTCCAGAAATGATTCAAGTTTTTGCACGAAATTTCAGTTCAAATTATCAATTTATCAAATTTTTTCAAAATTGTGTAGCATCTTCTTCTTCTTCTAGATATCTGAGTGTTGCAAAGGGTTCGAAAAACTTGGTTTATCTTATATCTTAAGCGCAAAGAAAATTAAAGCACGCTATAGAAACCATTAAGCGCGCAAAAAAAAAACAACAACAACAACTTATTTTACAATATAAATGAATATTACTCATATATATTATATAATTACAAAGTATTTATATGTGTACGTACATATGTACAAAATCTTAGTAGCCATTAGAGTATTGTAAGCTTACTTTTATATTTCTGACTCCTAATATAATCATAGTCACATATCACGAGATATGAGAGATTTACGAGATTTTACTCTACAAGACCTTTCATTTGACTCCCATATTGAATGGATTTTCAAATTTAACATCTTTGAACGGCCGCCATTTTCATTTTTATATGGTGCAATTTATCTTATGGCACTACCCTCCATCTTAGTGATGGGGGTACTAAGTTTGTTGTTCCGCTCAGAATGAGGTGTCAGAGACCCTACTGTGACTGAATCGATTTAGACATGTCCGTGTTTCCGTTGTCTGCATGTTGTTGAGCTGAAATTTTTTAAAGACACTTTTAGTTTATGCACGCAGATCGCTATTTAAAATGGGTAAAAGTGGTCAAGAGCCTCGCCCGCAACCAACAAACAATCTATTTATCTGCCACAAAAATTTAGCGATTAAGTTGTAATTTGGTATACATATTTAGAGTTATCCCAACTACCGCTACGCCAAAAATGGCCGCGGTTGGTCAATAGGCGCGTCCACAATCGACAAAAACTTGTATTTCTATTACAAAAATTGACCTATGAACTTAAAATTTGATGCACATAATTATGCTTATTCCATTCATCCAATGTGCCAAAAATGAGCATGGTCGGATAACGGAGACACCGACAAACGACAAATTTGGTTTTCTTACTTGTTTTTATAATAGATCAAAAGTTTTTTGCCCACTTTGCTTGTAAGCATTTTAGTACAACATACATTTTTTATGTTTATTTATTTATTTTTAATGTTTGATGCAAATTGTGGCGGGTTACTGTTATTATGCGGCTGTTGTATATATAATATATACAAAATAAATTATAGTGGACTGCCTTTTCAAGCCACTACACTACACTACACTGTACCACTACGCGCCGCTCTGTGCAAGTAGATCTAATCCACCCACTTGCCTTAGCATATTTTTTATTACATTATTTTTTTTTTTTCTTATTAATATTTTTAAACGACATTTTGTGGTGAATTTTAATCTAATTCCAAATTACCAGTTTAAAGTATTTTGTATGTATGTATGTGTGTGTTTATACATCTGTATATACAATTGCGTTTTACATATATTCTAGTCATTTAGTTAATGGTTTTCTAGTTTCTAACAGGATCAAATTGTTGTACAATAGATTATACAATAGGCATGTACATACACACCCACACCCACACACACACACGCACTTGCCATATGTGTAATATTTTTATAATAAAATTTTCCAGCAATTTTAATAATTTGTATATATAGCTGTGAGTCTGGCACACCCATGTATTGGTACCTATAGTGGAAAACATAACGTATTTCAGTTTTTACACTCATACAGACAAACAACGAATTGAACTGGGTTAATATCGCGGCAGTTAATAATTTTTAAAGGCTTCACTTATATTTTGGTTAAACTAATATAGCAGTCTCAAAATTTACGCCTGTGAGAACGCCAACAACAGGCAGACGCAAGGACACACAGACATACATGTCTAGATCGACTCAGTTTATGATGCTGATTGATCAAATGCTGATACTTTGTAGTGTTTCTGACGCTTCCTTCTGCTTGCAATTGGAATGGTATAAAAATGAAATTTACGTCTCAGTGTCTGCTATAAACATTGTGCAAGCAATTAATTTATTATATTTTTCACACTCTTATTTATTAACATAAATATACATAACGATTGTTTTATTTTTACCTTGTGAGGACACATGGCCCTCACGAAGCGATTAATTGGCCATCACTGGTTTAAATAACTCAAAATAGAACTGTATTATTCTTTTGTTATAATGAATTTAGTTTTCTTATGAAACTCTTGAATTAACTATATAAACCTTTGTTTTTGTTTCACTGAAATGTTTTTGTTATAATGCATGCGAGGATGGCGGGACTGATATTCCAAACGGTGTCGGTTATTATGCAGTAGAAAATGTTTAGTGATTTAAGAAGTTTAAGTAGTATTGATAAATAAGAGAGTAAGCTGTCCTTTATTCAAACAAATTGCTTGAAAAGATGCTTCTGGGGAAAACCGACCTGCTACTTCGGCTTGGACTGGATTAACCGGAGGAAAAACTCTTTCAAGTGGCGCCCGAGCAGGGACTCGGGTAAGAGAAATAGCTGAAACATCATCACTACACAAGCAACGCAGAACTCGAAAAAGGCTAACATGGTACGCACAGACTGGTTGTATTGTGCACACGAGGATGAGGTAGAGAACATATGCAACGAATTTAACATACAACCGTTAGGTACCGTCAATGAAATTCGCAAATAGCTAGTAACGTTCATGAATGATCCAGAACTTCCCGATACGATTCAAAATTCTCCCCAGCCTCAACACAAAGTCTTAATGTACCAAAAATACTTCACGTCCACCTAGCCCTCGCACACCAAATAGTGATAAGGATAAAGAAAAAGTTAAGATGACGTGCGCAATGATAATAGATAAGGTAATGAAATGGTCAATAAGATTTGGCGGTGAAGGAGATCCATTGGCGTTTTTGGAGAGGATGGAAGAATTAACCGATACCTATGAACTACCAACTGAATTAATGCCAAAAATAATGCCTAAGCTGCTCACAGAAAAAGCCTTGGTGCGGTTTAGAAACAACAGAAAGCCATGGTCATCATTATGCGAATTTAAGAAAGACTTTTTAAAATTTTTCATGCATCCACATTTCCAAGAACGCCTAGAAGAACAGGTGAGACAAACTCATTAACGGCCCGGACAAAACTTTAAAGCATACGCATTGGTAATGGAAGATTTGATGAAACACCTAGATTATTTAAAACCACGGAAAATGGAGATCATTTACCGCAATAGCCGACGGGAGTACCAATTATTGGTCATCACAGCTTTACGAGTCTAGATGAATTAATCGAACTGGCATGCGAATATGAAGATATACCCCCTGAATCAAAACCAAAGAACGAACGAAATAAGATGGAAACAAACGTAATACGACAGGTGGAATCGGGTGACAAAGTGGTGAATCCCAGTCAGGTTTGTCGCCGATGTGCCCAGCCCGGACATTTCGCACGCCGTTGTAAAAATGCACAAGTTTTATTTTACTGGATTTGTGGTTGGCGAAATGTGCGAACACGCGAATGCTGTAATAAGACGCCGGGAAACGAGCAACTGACCGGCCATTAATGGGGAATCGTCGGCCGGTACACTCTAACCCTAAATATATGCAATGCATTGATGGTCATCTCACGGCAGCAGTAACGATTGGTGGACTGCCGTTAACAGCAACATTAGATACCGGTGCCACTAGAAATTTGATTCATCAAAGTTGTGTCGATAGTATACCATTTATACAAGAGATGAAAGAAGTCCCCACAAGGATTCGATTAGCGGATGGGTCAACATCAAACGCTAGCGGTGAGATCCTGGTTACTGCGGTACTAGGAAACAAGTTATGTTACATCAAGTTACTAATATTGAAGAATACAAAGGACCCACTCATCTTGGGTATGGATTTTCTAGCGGGAGTTGGTGCAAAATTCCTTTGTGGTGGACAAACCATTCCTATTACGTGTGGTGGAGTAGATGGTGGTACTAACGGGTTCCTAGGAGTGGTCACCGATTCTGAACATGAAATTACGTCATTCCTAAAACGCGAGATAGCGAGATAGCGACGACGTACCGATAAATTAAGATACCAACGGCGAAATCCAGCCATGCAGGAAATATTAAACAAAGAAGTCGATACGTTACTAGAAGCGGGTCTGATTGAACCGTCAAGAAGCCCTTATAGCGCCCCAGCAGTAATAGTACCCAAAAAGGACGGTAACTGGCGCCTTTGTATAGATTACCGGGTATTAAACTCACGTTCTATACCTGATGCATATCCTCTGCCAAAAATCGAGCAAATACTAGACAAGCTTCGTGAGGAAAATTGTATCAGCACTCTTGAATTGAAAAGTGGATATTAGCGAATTCCTCTTCACCTTAGTAGTAAGAAATACACAGCATTTACGGTATCTGGTCGTGGACTCTTTCAATAGAAGGTAATGCCATTTGGCCTTTATTCGGCACCAGCCACGTTTCCAAGACCGTTGGATCAGGTCATCAGCCCGGATATTTAGACGATATTTAGATATCAACAATAAATTTGTCAACATATCCATGAGCAGCCACCATGTCTCTCACTATTTAAAAATGGAAACAGACTTTAATTTTAACTCACTGAGATTTAATGGTGTGAATGAAACTGAAGTACTTGAGTGTATACTTACCACCAAGTCAAATGCCATAGGACTGGACGACATTGATCCTAGATTTATCAGGCTTATTCTTCCGTTTGTGTTGAAAAGTATTACATTGATTTTTAATGATGTAATTATGCGTTCGATCTATCCGAGTTATTGGAAACTAACAAAAGTTTTGCCCATTCCGAAAAGCAATGGTGACTATAGACCAATTGCGATCCTTCCGTTTCTTTCCAAAGTTTTTGAAAAAATTATTAAAAAACAGATCTGCGATCATATTAGTCTCAACTCACTATTAGTAGACTCTCAGTCCGGTTTCCGTAAAAATAGATCATGCACTACTACCCTGATTGATGTCGCAGAAAGCGTCAGGAGTAATTTGGACACTCCTTGTGCTACTAGATCATACAAAAGCATTTGATTCTGTCGACCATTTGCTGATGGAAGTCAAACTTAGAAAATTCTACAACTTTCATACCACAGCCACCAGGCTGGTTAAAACTTACCTTTCAAATAGGTATCAACGTGTGTTTGCCAATAATTGTTTCTCCGAACTACTTCCGATTAAGGGAGGTGTTCCGCAAGAGTCCGTTCTGTAAGGAAGAAAAATAGCGCCCTCTATTTTTCCCTTACAATCGCTCGTTTTCACCACAATGATTATAACAATTAATCGTTATAATTTAACCGATCCAGGGCCGCCAACATCTACGAGTGGGACTTTGGTGAAACGAACATCGTGTGAGCGGCCGAGGCCTTTTGCAGTCAGTTAGCGTGGAGAGTGCACTTTGGCTGGTCGTTTATATATAAGTGAATAATTATTCGTCAAAATAATAAAAAAATTGTGAACTATTTTTATTTTTTCAATTAAAATACAAATAAAAAACCAAAGTAAATTTTGTTAAGTAAATAAAACTAAACTTTAATTTGAAAAAAATCAAATATTTTGCGATACAATCGCATTAAAGGAAAGTGTTTGAACCCTGGTGCCGACGGCGTTGCCCCGCACGTACAAATTCCTTTATATTTGGCGCCCGAGCAGGGACGCGATTAGCAAGTGTTTCAGTGAGTCACGTAAGTTGTTTTTTATATCCCATTATCAGTGAAAATTGCTATTTGTGTCCCATCCCTGAAATTCTAAGTGCACCTATTGTAACGTTGGCTACAGTAGTGATTTTCTTTTTTTTTCAATTTGTAACAAACTCTCTATTGCGACATACATAAGAGTGACCTTCGAAGTGTCGATTGACGAAACGCAATTAACAATGGGAAAAATAACTGTTCGTCAGCTAATAGCGTGTCAATGATCTTTGAAGTGAAGTAGTAGGATACCCACTAAAACCCCTCCACAAATCCATTACCCTGCGGTACCACCAGTCAGTATTACTTCGTAGGGCATGAAAGGCTCACTGAGCGCTACCCAATGTTTGGACGATTTGCATGCCTCTCTCTTTCTACCACTCTAAGCCTACCCATGACGGAAGTTACCCAACGACTTATGGTGTTCCAGTTCTCCAGACTCAAGCATTATGCCGGTTATATTGGCTGCCGTTATAGAATAATTAGTTAATGTTTCTGCTGATCTACGGTCTCTCGTAAACCGTGGGTATGTGAAGAACACGTGTTCCGCGTTTTCTAAATGTCCATCACATGTCGGACAATACGGGTCACCCTCATGCCCGAAACGATGGAGGTACGCCTTGAAGCAACCATGTCCGCTAAGCATTTGAGTAATGTAAAAGTTTACATCGCCGTGCCTTCTGTTTAGTTAGGGTTCGAGACGTGGAATAAGGGTATGTGTCCATCGACCTTTTGCTGACGATGTCCACCGTTGTTGCCATTCCAACAGGCTAATATGTCTGGCCATTGTCCGGGCCCTTTTCTGGTTTGAGGGAGCGGAGTCAACCAGCTTTTCTTGACACATGCTGCTTCGTCAGATGCTGTACGATAGCCACAGCATACCCTAAGTACCGCCAGTCTATTGAAACGGTTATTTCCTCTGGTTACTCCGGTCCAATCCGAGGTAGCTGGTCGGTTATCCCCAGGGGCTCCTTTTCAAGAAATTTGTTTGAATAAAGGTTAAATAATATTAATTCACTCTTTATTTATAGCTTCACACTTTCACACTTATACAATACAATAGTGTTGTTGTTTTCTTGCTATGTTCAAACTAAGTACAGCAAAAGGCTAACACGGTGACCTGCAAACAACCATGATTCTAGAATTTCCTCGTTATTTTAACTTCTTTTATTTGACACGTACCTGAGTTACCACTGGTAGTTTTTCCACGTTATATTTCCTCTCGCGGTTCCTTCGTCGGATACGATTTACTGTGTTACTTGTTTTGTAGGTCTTCCCTACACCCTGTATGTATAGTTTTCAGTGTTAAATTTCATAGTGTGGAGACAAAGGCACGGCTGCTATCGCGGCCAACGGGCACTCTTTGTTCTCCTATCCATAACCAACGAAATACCAACCGGCCGAATATCGCAGCCAAGCTGGTCGTTCGTTGGTCATGCGCAATGTCACTGTACAAGCAAGGATAACTTATACTCTTAACTTACTCTCTTAATTAACAATACTACTTAAGTTACTTAAATCACTAAATATTTCCTACTTCTCAATACTGACACCGTTTGGAATGTCAGTCTCGCTATCCTCGCGTGCATATTAATAAAACAAAGGTTTATACAAAATCTAAATTCATTGTAAACAACAACAAAAGAATAATACAGTTCATTTTTACATTACTTATGTATATCATAGATGGCCACTCATTCGTTTCGTTAGGGCCATGCGTCTTCACACTATAAATTGGCTCAATCATTTTCCGGTACGTTTTAAGCCTCATAGCACCAGCCCATACACTAGCAGCTTATAGGATCGAACTCTTCACCACCTCCATAAGGACTCGCCTTTAGGGTTGCTTGGGCCCTTTGGTGTTTGGTAGGATACGAGCTAGAGAAGCACATACATTTCCTGCGTTACTCTTTATATACTCCAGGTGGTATTTGAACGACAGTCTGTCGTCAATCTTCACCCCTAGATACCTTAGGTGCCTTATCGATTCTATGGCTTGGTCGCCCACCATTATTGTAGCCTGCTCAACACGCTTACGGCTGGATATAAGCACGGCTTCCGTCTTATGACTTGATAGGTTAAGACCCATCGTTTCAAGCCACGTCTGCACCATCATGATAATTGAGTTCGCTACTTCTTCTATTTCGCTAATGTGTTTGGCTACGACGACTATAGCTATATCGTATGCGAAACCTATTATTTTGGCACTTTCTGGGACGTTGAGTCGGAGAATACCATCATAAATGACATTCCACAGCAATGGCCCTAGGACAGAGCCTTGAGGGACCCCTCCTGTAATTTGGAAGGTTCGTTTCCACCTTGTACCTTCAATGGCGTTGGCATCCAATTTTATCACGGTTCCGATTGCATCGGTAGTAGATTTTTTTGTTCTAAAACCGAACTGATATTCGGAGATTCCATCTAGCGCTTCTATTTCCGCTTCTAGTCTAATTTTAATCAACTTTTCAAGCAATTTGCCTAATGCGTCATGATAGGGCGGTAGCCAGCCGGATCACTTCCGGGTTGGCCCTTTTAGGGATAAGCACCAATTTTTGTATTTTCCATATAGTCGGAAATATCCCTTCGTGGAGACAGCTGTTAAAAACCCTAATAAACAAATCAGGCCTTGCCTTTACCGGTACTTTCACGATCGTATTTGGGATACCATCAGGTCCCGGCGCTCTTGTACTACTAAAGGAATTAACAGCAGCTCGTATTTCGCTGTCTGTAATGTCATGCGGGTCGACAGTATTTGCTGGTGCAAAGGGCTCGTCGCGAGCAGAGTCCTGCCGTGGGAATAGGTTTTGGACTATACTGCCCAATATTTCAGGATCTGTAGGTGGCATTTCCGAAAAGCACTTTACTTTTTTTAATACTAACTTGTATCCTGTGCCCCATGGGTTCTGGTCTAGCACTTCTAGGAGATTGTTGAAACAATTGCGTTTACTCCTGCGTATAGCGAGCTTTAAGTGTTTCTTTTTCCTTTTAAAGGTTGTCCGGTGCATATGATTTATATCTTGACCCCTTGTCCGCGTGTACAGCTTCCTGGCACGGTTACAATCAGCGCGGAGCTGAGCTATCTCCTCAATTCACCAGTAAATCGGTTTGCGCGTAGTACATTGTCCTTTTCTACACATTGCAACATCGCATGCACTCGCTAAATGGCCCGCCAGTTGCTTTGCCATCTCTTCGACATCTCCTTGTACGCGTACATCGCTAAGAGATAATGTAAAGGCTGCTTCATCGAAGGTATTTATTTTCCATGCTGGCCAGCTACCTCTCTGTATGTGGTGGTTACCTGTGGGTTCTGTCTGCAGATCAATAATAACCGCCTTGTGATCACTGTATGTGAATCTGTCGGAAACTTGCCAATGCGATCTTGTGGCGAGTACACTGCTCGCAAATGTGATGTCGATGGTAGAGCTGCGACCATTTCTCTCAAAGGTTGTACGGTTCCCTTCATTAAGCAGTACTACGTCCAGCTGTGCCATAGACTCAAGTAAAACTCGCCCTCTGTCATTTGTTCTTTTGGAGCATTAAAGTCCCCAGCTATAATTACACGGTTTTTACCACTCGCGTGTGTTATGAGTCTGGAAATGGCAAACTCGAACTGTACCAATGCTAGTCTAGGTGGTAGGTAACAACTGTATAGGTATATATTGTTAACCATTAAACACACTACACCTTCGCAAATGCATTCCCTAGCCAGGGCAGGCAAATCTCCTGATAACCACATTGCCGCATAGTTTCCTGTATCGGAGAACCACCTGGCAGTCTGCAACCTTCTGAATGGCTCGCTTATCAGGACTGCGTCGACATTTAGCTCCTGTGCCATTTGTAGGAGCAACTCTTAGGCTGCTTCGCAATGATCGAGATTTAGTTGAAGGATCTTCAGTTTTTGTGTTATTTTTTAACATTGCCACATAGGCTTTCATTTTTACATTCTCGTGCTAAGTGACTGTTTTGTCCGCATTTGAGACAGCATTTGCTCCAATCTATTTTGCTTTTACACGCTTTCGCTATATGGCCGAATTGTAGGCATTTAAAGCATCTGGTAGGAGTATCATAAGATCGTACTCTGCACATTACCCAACTTATTTTTATTTTACCATCTTGAAGCAAGGTCGTTCCGACTTTAGTGGGTACATTGAGTACTGCTACTTGTGTACCTGCATATGATTTCCTTAATGTTTTAATTGCAGACTCTTCAATTTCCGCATCTTCTATCTGATTGTCGATGGCGTCTACTATGTCCAACGTATTGGTAATTTCGTCTACATCTCTAATTATCATTGTTTTGCTGCTGCCGAGAAGTTTCACTTTAACCTGTTCGCCTAGTATTTGTTCTATTTGCTTCTTATATTCCTGGCAGTTTCCATCTTGGGATTTTTTAAGTTGGAATAGTATCTCTCCGTTCTTTGTCTCGCGTATTTTATGTACGTTTTCACCCAGCTTTTTAAGATTGGTATTTTCTTTGACCGTCTTTAATATTTCGCAGTAGGATAAGGTACCCATTTTTTCTACCACGACAGCTTCCTAAGTCGGAAGTAACACGAAATACGGGATGTATTTCGTGTTACTTTTTTCATCAAGCTTACGCTTTGCTGCAACTGTGGTCCATTCATAATTTTTTTTGGCCTCTTTTTTCTGTGTATCGCCTCTAACCGGTGTGAGAGCTGTAGCGTCTACGCCTTTATTGGTGGAATTTTCTTGCCTGCGTTTAGCATTCGGCACCACGGCATCTTCAACATCATGTTTCCTCTTACTCTCACTCTTTTGCTTCAACCATGGCGAGGTTTGAGAGTGTTTGTTGTTTCTGATGACTTCTTTAGTCTTTTCATCGTGTAGATTGATAGCAGCCAATTCGTATAGACCTTTTATGCTCTTTATGGTGTCCCTAATTGGTTGGTGTATGCTTGTACGCTTGACATCTTCTAGCATATCAACTAGGATTTTAATGTTTTCTCCTAGTTGGCGGAAGTGTGTTGTAGCGTTAGTATTTTCTTCTTCATGTTTTTCACTACTGGCATTTTTTGCAGTAACAGCTATGCTTTGCCCACTTTCCGTAGATCGGGGTGGTGTGCGACCTGTACCCAGTTTTATTATTAATCTGAGACGTATGTATGTACTCAGAGAATATGTAGAGAGCCTATTGTTGTTAAACAATTGTTGTTGTTGTTTTTTTTTTTTTGTTATACGTAACAAAGAAAACTAATTTATACAGCAAACAAATTTGATGTGAAAATTTATACCAGGGTTTATTTTCACTCAAAACAGCTGCACAAAGCACAAGGATCACGCCAAGAGTATGGAGGACGAGTGATCCCAATTTTTGAGAATTTATCACCAGTGTTTTAATTTTATATTTAATAAATTTTCCACTGCACAAAAATTCGCAACCTTCGCTTCGATCAAGATCTTCGCCACATAGATGTGTGCGTGTACGTGTAGCCTTAACATTTTTTTTTCGTTCCTCTGCTATTGGAAACAGACTTTATCAAAGCAGGCATCGTCATACACGCGTGTAGGCTTAACATTTTTTTCCCTCTAGTAGACAACAGAGTATATCTAAGCATGCATCGCCACACAGGCGTGTGTGCGTGCATATCAACGCAATAGCTCTACACGGCAAGAAATTTTTGGCTGTGCGCTAAAATTTCTTTCAGGACGCGTAATTAAAGAGAATAAAAGAATATAATATATACATATATATTTCGCGACGCGTAATTTTAATCAATTTTTTTTAAAGTAATTTCGGGACTTAAGACCACGCGAAAGTTAAAAAAAAAAAAAAAGTAACAACACCAGACACCACTACAGGGCACACAGTGGAAAATCTATATATATATTTAACCATGCCAATACGAAATTAACACGGAAGGCTAGGATAACTATGGCGAATACTGATTTGCGTACATCCTGGGTATGTCAGGTTAACAAAGATAGGTAGGATAGGATAGGATTGATAGGATACCTGGACGAGTTCGGCCTGGAGTCACGAGGTGCGGCGGAGGAGTTGCGCCAGCGTTTCCGGATGTTAAATCGGTCATTGACAGGCTATTGTGGAAATAGTACCAGATCACGTCAGGCAAGTCTCCGTCTATACTGCCATGTACTAAGCCACAATTTTTACGAGATCAAGCCCTCACCTGGTTCCGCAACAACAATGCCCACTGGGAGGCGTGGAAATGGTTCAAGCGCGATCTACTGCAATTTTTCCTGCCACCTCGACATATGGAAAACATGGAGGACGAGATACGCGCGAGGCGGCAGTGACCTAACGAGCGCTCTAGGGATTACGCACTGGAGCTACAAAACAAAATACGGCATACGTGTATGTCTGAGGACGACAAGCTTCTGAGGATTTTCCGCAATGCCCGTCCAGAGTACCTGCTTTACATTAGACGCTCCGATTTTCACGACCTGAACCAATTACTGGAATTAGCGGGCGATTTCGAGAGCATACCCAGCGAGACACAACGACCGCCACCGCGACGCGAAGCGTATCGTGTTATGAACCACCCTGCCACGACCATAGTAGATCCACACAATGCATGCCACTGCTGCGGCGAATCTGGCCATATAGCGAGGGGCTGCAGAAAACCAGTGAAGCTTTTCTGCTGGAAATGTGGCCGCCCGGATGTACGAACGATAGAGTGTTGCCGTAATAACCAGTCGAGAAACGCGAGAGGGGCCCGAATAACCGGGGATGTGACAGGGGCGACCGGGTCCACGCCACAAGGCCCCGATAATACCCGCTGCCGATCCAACCAGCAATAATCTTCCAAAGCGACAAGCTGGTAGCTACATTGTCCGTTGGTAGCCAGACGGTCACAGCTATCATAGATATTGGCGCGACAAGCTGTTTTGTCAGCGAGGCGTTTCTCAATAGTACCACCACATGGGAGAGCGTATGTTTGGAGGAGTCACTGTCGGACAATTCCAAACGTAACTTAAATTTAGCAGCGGTTAGCCCCGACCGGTTAGGCGACGTTACACACACACTACGTTTCCTCGTGATGCCCAATATGAAGGAGGATGTTATCCTAGGCTTAACGTTTCTTCAGGCTTTTAACGCCACAATAAGCTGCGCAGAATTTACCGCTGCCTGAGGGTGAGTCAACGGTACAAACATCAACGCATGGCACGCCAGTACGAACATCAACGTATAATACGCCAGTACGAACACAAACGCATAACACACCTGTACGAACATCAACGCATGACACCCCAGTACGAACACCAACGCGTCACACAAACAGGGCCAATCTAAGCCTGTTCCTCCGAAAGCAAGTCGAACGCGGCCAGTCATTCTTAAAAAGAGTCAATCCTGGATCATTCGAGCTAAGCAGACTCAACCAGATCTGGTAAAACAAGGTAATCATGAACCAGTTCGGCGCAACGTGGCTAGGTGTGAGCAATCTCAAAAAATCTAGACGACAGTGGGAACGGTCAAATCAATCATGTGAAGGTCAACACAGCTCCATCTGGTGGAAATCCAGCATCACAACAGATAGCACACCCATTGGCAGATTGTTGCGAAGGCCACAAGAATGCAGCTGGATGCCCGGGAACATTAACAATGGAATCGAGGTGGAAACGTTCCAACCAACCCGTAATAGGAGCTAAACGGTGGTCCAAGCCAGACATCAGTCCTAGTCATAAGGAATTTCGGGTTGATTATGCAACAGCGGTCGCCGACAGCCTAGGATCAACAGGGGCGATACCGAAAACTCCCTGCGGCAAGGACGAAGAACGATCAATATCGGCGTTTCTCGACCATGAATTAGCGAAATTCCAGCAGGTGTCGGGGAAAACCAATATTGGCGAACATCACATACGCATGCTACACGACCGTCCGATAAAAATCCGATACCAGACACGAAACCCCTCCATGCAAGCGATTATCAACGCAGTGGATCAATTACTGGAAAAGGGTTGCATAGCCTATAGCTTTCCAGTTACTCTAGCCAAGAAGAAAAACGGGGCATGGCGTGTATGTATGGATTTTCGACAATTGAATAAGCATTCCGAACCGGACGTGTATCCACTACCTCGCATCTCACACATCCTTGATCGGTTATGAGAGGCGAGGTACATCAGCAGTCTTGACCTGGAAATTGCTATTGGCAGGTACCAATGGCGGACGAAAGTAAAAAGTACACCGCTTTTACAGTATCAGGGCACGGGCTATACCAATGGAAGGTGATGCCGTTCGGCCTACATTCCGCTCCTGCCACTTTCCAAAGGATCCTGGATTTGGTGATTGGTCCTGACCTAGAGCCATACGCTTTTGCGTACTTGGACGACATCATAGTCACAGGGAAAACTCTGCAGCAGCACATGGCCAACCTTCGAGAAGTCTTCCGACGTTTACGCGCGGCGAACCTGAAGATTAATGCGAGCAAGTACGAATTCTTCAAGCGTGAGGTGAAATATCTAAGCCATATTGTGACAGACCAGGGCATTAAGACTGATCCGGAAAAGGTGGCGGCGATAGCTCAAATGAAGCTACCAGGTAATGTTCGAGAGCTGAGGCGCTATTTAGGCACAACGTCGTGGTACCGACGATTTGTGGCGGACTTTGCCGTAATTTTCAGCCGCTGACTTCTCTGCTGAAGAAGGGCAAGCATTGGAAATGGGGCGACGAGCAGCAGCATGCGTTCGAGGCGCTCAAGACGAGGTTAACTGAGGCGCCAGTATTAGCATGCCCGGACTTTACTAAAACATTTACACTGCAAACCGATGCGAGTGATATTGGCGTAGGCGTGGTCTTGATGCAAGAGATTGATGGGAGTAAACATGTCATAGCGTATGCAAGGAGGCATCTGAACAAGGCCGAGAAAAACTATAGTACGACGGAGAAAGAATGCATTGCAGTCATTTGGGGGGTGCGGAAGATGCGGCCATACCTAGGAGGGTACCGCTTCATAGTAGTCACCAACCACCTGTCATTGAAGTGGCTAAATTCCATAGATAAGGACGCTTAGCTCAATGGGAACTAGAGCTGCAACAATACCATTTTACTGAGCAGTATCGACGCGGCGGACAAAATGTGTTGGCCGATGCTCTATCGCGACAGCCCATGGAAACCTGTCATTTGGCCACAACGGAGACCGCACCCAAGGTTATACCAGACATTACCTGCCCATGGGTCCGCAAACGCGTGGCGGACATGGCGGCGAACCCACAAAAGTATGCTGATTATAGTTGGGTGAACGGCCAACTCTACCGACACGTGAATACACACGCACACGACGAAGACGAGGCTTCCTGGAAGTTGTGCGTGCCCACAGATGGTTACACTCCAGGTAACATCCCGAGTCGAACGTCGTGAACCCTCCATGCAGCCAGGGAGTAGCAGCCGTCATGGCCGTGTGTGCGGAAGGGCCAATTGTGCGTGTGATCCGAGGTCCGTGAAAACTCCCTAAGGATGGTTCGTCGGAGAGGTGCCCTGTGGGGTGATTAGGCAGCTGGCGCCTGACATAGAGAAGAAGCAGAGGAGATTACCCTCGCACTTGCCTCAAGGGCTATTCCGGGTGTCGTTCTCCAGGTCCGGTTTGGTGACTATTGCCCAGGTACCAAGAGGAGCCGGGGACATCCGAGTCTGCCACAGGGGGGACGTGATGTAAAGAAGAAAAATAGGACCCTCTATTTTTCCCTTACAATCGCTCGTTTTCACCACAACGATTATAACGATTATTCGTTATAATTTAACCGACTCAGGGCCGTCAACATCTACGAGTGGGACTGTGGTGAAACGAGCGATCGTGTGAGCGGCCGAGACCTTTTGCAGTCAGTTAGCGTGGAGAGTGCACTTTGGCTGGTCGTTTCTATATAAGTGAATAATTATTCGTCAAAATAATAAAAAAATTGTGAACTATTTTTATTTTTTCAATTAATATACAAATAAAAAAACCAAAGTGAATTTTGTTAAGTAAATAAAACTAAACTTTAATTTGAAAAAAATCAAATATTTTGCGATACAATCGCATTAAAGGAAAATGTTTGAACCCTGGTGCCGACGGCGTTGCCCCGGCACGTGAAAATTCCTTTATATTTGATTGTTATAATCATTGTGGTGAAAACGAGGAAGGGAAAAATAGAGGGCGCTATTTTTCTTCCTTACAGTCCTTGGTCCTCTGTTGTTCTCTTTATTCATAAATGACTTACCCCCTTGCCTTAGGTGGTGTAAGGTGCACATGTACGCCGATGATGTTCAGATCTGGGCTAGTGGACCGCCCGACAACATAATTAATACTGCTATGAAAATCAATGATGATTTGGCAAATATCGCGGATTGGGCCCGTTCCAACGGTCTGGCCTTGAATCCTGTTAAAACTAAGTGCATAGCGTTTTACAGGAAGGCGGATCTTAGGAGCATTAGAATCAGTTTATTGGGGACCGACGTTGAGATAGTTGACTCTGTAAAAAACCTTGGAGTGACATTTCATAGAACGCTCACTTCGGATGATCAAATAAACAAAAATGTGGGACAAGTATACGAAATGCTAAGATCACTATGGCATTTACAGTGGTTCATACCCTTAAACATTAGAAAGCGTAAACGTTAGAAAGCGTACCTCTATCTAAACTCCTACACGGATGTGAGCTGTTCGCCAACTGTGATTCCATTTCCATTGTGGTGTTAAGTAATATTATTTCACTCTATATTTATAGCTTAACACTTTCACACTTATACAATACAATAGTGTTGTTGTTTTCTTGCTATGTTCAAACTAAGTACAACAAAAAGGCTAACACGGTGACCTGCAAACAACCATGATTCTAGAATTTCCACGTTATTCTAACTTCTTTTATTGCCACGTACCTGTGTTACCACTAGTAGTTTCCACGTTATATTTCCTCACGCGGTTCCTTCGTCGGATTCGGTGTACTGTGCTACTTGTCTTGTGGGTCTCCCCTACACCCTGTATGTATAGTTTCAGTGTTAAATTCCGTAACGAGGTGAACAAGGAGGTCACTGTTAAAAACAATGTTTCCAACTAGCTGCTCGTGAACGCGGCTACTTGTTGTCCTTGCTTCTGTTAACCGGTCACTGAGGGTATCCGCCAGCTGCTTCTGAACGCGGCCGATTGATCTTCCATTGACCAGTGTGTACAGTTCCTTGTCCCCTTGTTCAACTATACTTGTACCCGTTTTACATACTTATACCGGCCAGCCGGTCATTCATAGGTTGTGCGTATTGTCACTGTCAAAGCTAGGATTCCAATTAGCTGCTCGTGAATGCGTCTACTTGTTGTCCTTGCTTCTGTTAACTGGTCAATGAGAGTATCCGTCAGCTGCTCATGAACGCGGCCAGTAGATCCTCCATTGACCAGTGCGTAGAGTTTGTTTCTTTGTCCAACTATACTTGTACCTGTTTCGTATACTTATTGTTGATCTCGTCACAGCTTAACAGACAGTGTACCTCTCTTAACTCTACGATTGCTTATATGTCTATTCCTTCATTAAATATACACGAGAGTGTTTGTGTTGTTTGCATTTCACCACTAGCTTAACTTATCCTCTTAACTTACTCTCTTAATTATCAATGCTACTTAAACTTATTAAAATCACTAGACATTTCTACTGCGTAATAACCCACACCGTTTGGAGTGTCGGTCCCGCTATCCACACGTACATTTTTAACAAAGAACATTTCAAAGAAACAAAAACAAGGTTTAACAGTTAAATAAAGAGTTTCGTAACAAAGAAAAATAAATTTATTATTATAAAGCAGAACATAATGAGATGCTTTGTATTGCTCGAACCAGTGGCGGCCAATTTATTCGCTTTGTGAGGGCCATGCATCCTCACACTCCCCTCTCACTTTAGAAAGCCGGTACACCGTCACGGCTCCGCCCTTATTCATTCTTTTTCGGTACCGTGACCCTTCATGCTGCACTACCTTACAGCTCTTTTTACCTCGTATGCTGCTATCCTCGAATTTTTGTACCACGGCTTGGAGAGAGGCTGTCGCATGTCGCATGGCCACTCGATCGTTCGTTGCCAGTTGCTCATCTTCTGCTGGATGTTCGTTCGTTGGCGGCTGGTTAACCATCTCATCTCATGGTAAAAAGGTGCCGTATTGTATTAGTACCTCTTTGGCGTCCTCGGTTATACCTGTCATGGTACCAACGATTGGCGTGACCTGTTGTTCGAACATTATGGCGCCACGTTCTACCCGTTCTGCCCACGGTTGGGTACCAAGTTCTGCTGAAGGTATGTCATAACGTTGTGGTGACAGCCCCTGTGTCCACACGGGATCGGCTGCGGTAGTTTGGGTTGGGGGTGTCCTTTTTCTCGGTGGTGACGCCATTTGCTCCTGGGTCCAGGCGGGACTCTCCCTCACGCTACCAGCCCTTGCTACGTGGCTTACCTCAGACATCCCTGGGACGCTTTCTCCTTCCCTCCGTTCCTGTTGTCACTTTAATGCGTAAAGACGCTTCAGCACCTGCATCCTCATGACGGTGACCTCCGCTTGTGCGCACCACGCCGGCGATAGAGTCCATTTGTTATGGAGGAATAGTGTTGGAGGAATAGTTCTAAGTTCTTCATAACGAATATGCCACAGTTAACCGTGTTCTCCTGCTGAGGAACTGGCACCTCGATGTATGGCATATCCTGTTCATTTAGTGTGCAGGGTAGGCCCCAACGACCACATAGCTCTAGCTCGATAAATCGCCGGATGTAGTTCGCGACTCCTTGCCTTGATCCAGTGCGCATTGAGTCTGCATATTGCATAAATTTCACTGCCGGGGATACCCTGTACTACCGCCAGAACCAAGATGCAATGGTTTTGTTCGCAAAGCGGGAACATCAATACCTTGCGTATGGTTAGATTTAGATCCTTGGTCCACCCTTTTATCTGTGCCCATTTTACGTCATCTCTGCTGATCTTTTGAAACAGTAGGCTGCTGAAAGCGTACACCTCTCCTTTGCATCCTTCCTCGAGAAGGTTATAGATGGCCCACTGGCAATGGAATTCGAATAGGACATCGTTCATCCACCTCCCCGGTTGTAAGCGCTCTAGGTCATTGATCGGTGATGGTCATTTGTCCTCGGCCACGTGGATACGTTATCATTTTGAAGCACAATTTTGCTGCTATTATAAGTTTTATGATCACTTTCTTTTGTTTTGTTGAGTACGTTATGTACTGGTGGCGTCTACTCTTCACAATGACACCATCAATTATTTTATTTATTAAATTATCTTATATTAGCTTGTTGGCGTGGCTTTTTTTTCTCTTTTTTTTTTTTTTTAACAAAACTCGGTACCGTTATCCTAACGTTCATGTATCATTGGAATGATCCGTTTGTTCGTCTTATTGTTTAATTCCAGCATCTTCATTTGTGTCAACATTGAACCGCCTTAACATGTGGAGCTGTGTTTCCATACCAACAATTTACTTGTTATTTCGTTGTATTAGAATTTCCAGGGTTATGGTATGGCTTGATCTCGCTGATGTGGGTCCTCTTGGTGGTTTTTCGATCTTGACTACTGACTACGATTATTACTGGCGATATGAACTTCTCGACTAGGTATGGACCCTCGTACTTTGCTGCCAACTTAGCGGCGAAATTTCCTGCTACACTCGATAATACATGGCTTTTGATTAGAACCTGATCGTCAATCTTAGGGGTATATTCACGGTGGTGAAGGTTATAATGCCGTGCTTGTATTTGGTTGGCCTTCTGGATATTCTTCCGCGCGAATTTAGATATGTTCCCTGTACGTTGGTCACTGGCCACATACTGAAATATCTCGGAACATTCCCAGCCAAAAGTATCTGTTTGTTATTCGTTTTGTGGTTTTACGCACTCCACAGTGCCCTGCACTTGGTTGATCGTAATTTTGTAGGAATACGTAGTTTTCAGGGTGTATCCTCAGCGTCATCCGCATGTCGGTAGAATCTACGATACACATTGTCGTTTACTATTGTGTACTCTGGGTAATTTTCTGATGACTGTTGTATCTTGCGTTTTAACTTGTTTAACCATGGACATTTTTCATCGCTAGTTTTGGCTGAACATAATTTGGCTGTCTTGGACGGCTGCCGACTCCATGCGCCTTCTTCAGTTCTGCACCAAGTCCCTCTAGAAAGTCCATACCCAAGATGAGTTGGTCCATTGTATTCTTCAATATTAGTAACTTGATGTAACATAACTTGTTTCCTAGTACCGCAGTAACCAGGATCTCACCGCTAGCGTTTGATGTTGACCCATCCGCTAATCGAATCCTTGTGGGGACTTCTTTCATCTCTTGTATAAATGGTATACTATCGACACAACTTTGATGAATCAAATTTCTAGTGGCACCGGTATCTAATGTTGCTGTTAACGGCAGTCCACCAATCGTTACTGCTGCCGTGAGATGACCATCAATGCATTGCATGTATTTCGAGTTATGTTGTGCAGGCCGACCATTACAACAATCGCGTGTTCGGATATTTCGTCGACCGCAATCCAGCAAAATAAAACTTGTGCGTTTTTACAACGGCGTGCGAAATGTCCGGGCTGGGCACATCGGCGACAAACCTGACTGGGATTCACCACTTTGTCACCAGATTCGACCTGTCGAATTACGTTTGTTTCCAGCTTATTGCGTTCATTTCTTGATTTTGGTTCAGGGGGTATATCTTCATCTATCTATGTTTTTTGTTAAAAATGTACGTGTGGATAGCGGGACCGACACTCCAAATGGTGTGGGTTATTAGGCAGTAGAAATGTCTAGTGATTTTAATAAGTTTAAGTAGCATTGATAATTAAGAGAGTAAGTTAAGAGGATAAGTTAAGGTAGTGGTGAAATGCAAACAACAACGCAAACACTCTCGTGCATAACTTAACAAAAAAATAGCTATATAAGCAAGCATAAAACTAAGAGAGGCACACTGTCTGTTAAGCTGTGACAAGATCGACAACAAGTATATAAAACATGTGCAAGTATAGTTAAACAAAGGGACAAACTGTATACACTGGTTAATGAAGGATCAATCGGCCGCGTTCAGAAGCTGCTGGCGGATACCCTCAGTGACCGGTTAACAGAAGGAAGGACAACAAGTAGCCGCGTTCACGAGCAGCTAGTTGGAAACATTGTTTTTAACAGTGACCTCCTTGTTCACCTCGTTACGGAATTTAACACTGAAACTATACATACAGGGCGTAGGGAAGACCCACAAGACAAGTAGCACAGTACACCGAATCCGACGAAGGAACCGCGCGAGGAAATATAACATGGAAATTACTAGTGGTAACACAGGTACGTGGCAATAAAAGAAGTTAGAATAACGTGGAAATTCTAGAATCATGGTTGTTTGCAGGTCACCGTGTTAGCCTTTTTGCTGTACTTAGTTTGAACATAGCAAGAAAACAACAACACTATTGTATTGTATAAGTGTGAAAGTGTTAAGCTATAAATATAGAGTGAAATAATATTACTTAACACCACACCCGAGTCCTTTATTCAAACAAATTGCTTGAAAAGATGCTTCTGGGGAAAACCGACCTGCTACTTCGGCTTGGACTGGATTAATCGGAGGAAAAATCCTTTCAACCTAAAAGTCCAAAAAAGTATGTTTACTCCTTCACATTAATTTATGATTTAATTGTATTAATTGTCATTAAAATAATGACAACGTACTCTCATGTACATACTTAACAATGTGTTTATAATTAATGCAGAGTGTTGTTCAACACAAAAGCACTGACGTATGCCACCCTATTATATAATACATATGTATGTACAAAACAATAATTATATAATAACACTTAAAATTGCTTCAATAAAAATCGTGTGCACTGCATAAAGTTTATTTTTTTATTTTTCTTTAACCATATTAATGCGGTAGTTAACTAAGATCGCTTTAAATTAAATCAATTTTGAATGCATTTGTTCATGCTACCACTGTACGTATAAGTGATTATATGTGACTGTGCTAGAATAATGGAATTCTCTATGTGTATATATGTATAATATACATATGTAGTGGATGAAATCCATTCACTAAAATGTACACACATACGCCAAACGCATGCACGAGCACACTTAAGTTGAGTTAACAAATTAATGATATCCGTAACAGAAATTTGCACAAACACACCCAAACAACTTAATGGGTGTATATATATATATTATTTTTTTACATACATACACACATAAGTGCATGTTATGTGTGGTATATGTGCTTTAGTTTTGATTGCTCAATTGGTCAATTTTAAGAAACTTGTGCGTTGTCTGTGAAATTGTGTTTGTGGCTGTTCGTGGGTACTTTTTTCTCCACCACACCACACGTTTGCGTACATGCATATCTCTACCATGAAATCTTGTTATTGTGTCTCGTGTTTCTATTGATTGCTATGTTCCAGATATCTTTGCATTTCGATCTTGTCAACATAAAAGAAACAAAAACCTTCACTTATCCATCAACCCGCAGATTTTTGCTTTTTTTATATCATCTAAAATTTTACCTACTTCTATTTGTTTCTAAATGGTGCTTAGTGTGTTTTTAAGTGACATGGATAGAACGAACTTGTAGATGTGTATGTGTGTGCATTCAAATTTTTCTATAAACTTTTAAAAATATACACATTTGCATCTTCATCAGTCTTAGAATTCTTATCGTACTAGCATTGTCCGTCCGCGTGTTCGCTTATTGTTGGAACGACCCCAGACTTAAACTTTTAGATGTCGAAATAATTTTTATTTTCTTCCGTATGGAGATTTATTTTCCAATTGTTAACACTCATGTCCACAATCGCTAAAATTTGAGCTAGAAAGTTGACATTTGTTACACATACTTACAATTAACGCCCATAATTTGCAATCAATTTTATTTAGTGTGGAATCCAACTTGTACGTTGCTCCTTATTACGTACCCTAATAGAGAGAATCATCAGGTCTGTCCACTTTTTGTTTATAAATGGGGAGAATCTATAAAATGTAGTTTTTGTTTTTTGTTTTTTTGATTAAGCATCAGAAGGTGTATATATAGATATATAATACGCATTATATATCAAGGTTAAGTTGAAAGGTTTCCGTTATGTCCTTCATGTATAAGGGTCTTGTATGCATTTAGAGTTTATATAAGTAATAATATTAATGAATAATTTCTTTTAACTTTTTATTAAAAAAGTAAAGAATTTATCTATTTTTTTACATGTTCTAAATTATTGTTAGCTCTGTTTACCTACCTGGCTGCCTGCCTGCCTGCATACATGCCACACCATTAAAACGTTTAACAATACATGACTCTTTGACATGTTGACTCTGTCATTGCAATTACCCAATAGTGTGTTAAGTAAAGTAAACAGCAACACCAACAACACCAGCAACAACAACAAACACTTTAAACAAATACAACATTTTCAAATAGAAATCATATACGATACGTTTAGACGGTCACAATTGTAACTAAAACTTATAACTAAAAACGTTAAAGCGGCTTACAGGGTACATATAAAGCAAACTGTTGTCTGGTCAGCAACTCTACCTCTAGATACTTAAAAAAAGTTAGCCAAACAAAACCTCTCGCTCTCTCTCCCTCTCTAATAGAAAAGAAAAACAAAAAAATGTTGGACGCTTGGTTAGAAACACAATCTTGTATATAATTTATATTTTTGCAAAAAAAAAAACAAAAAAAAAAAAAAAATGTTATAGTTGGTCAAATCCGACCATTTAATACCCTACACCACTTAGCTGTTTAAATTATACTACAATTAGTTTCGTCAGTTAGTTAGTTAGTGTCTGTATGAAATACGCAAAAGTTCTAAAAAGTTCCGATCGGTTCCGATACTTGGCACAGCTAATTATGAAGCCAATTTACTATTCTTCACTAAATGTTCCGATCCGATTCATTTTCAATAGGGTTTCTCTTTGGGCCAAAACATGACCTTGTACCAAATTTCATCAAAATATCTCAAAAAATGCGACCTGAAGCTTGCGCACTAATTACATGGACAGGCAGACGGACATAGTTAAATCGATTCAGATTTTTATTCTGAATCGATGAATATAGTTGAAAGTGGGTGTGGGTGTGGGTGTGGGTGTGGCATTTGCCGTTTAGGAGTTACAAACATACGAACAACTTAATATGGTGCAGGGTATAAAAATCTGGGTTAGAGTCCAATAGCAAATACTTACCAATATAGTTATATTGTTTATAATGTTATACCAGTGGTGTGGACCACTTTACTCTATTCCATTCCACACTTTGACGGGTAAGTGGCTGACTGGCTGACTGGCTGCCTTGCTGGCTTTGATCGTTTATGCCCCAAGAATTGTAACCGTACTACATGTCTCCATACCACACATACATACATTTATAATTATTTATACTAACCAACATATAAGTATTGAATGTCTTAAAGTAAAACATTTTTAATCGTAACACACCGCACAAAACTGAAATAATAAATTTTTGTTTTCGGTTAAAATAATCAAGTACTCACACACACGCACCTTCATAGCCATGTACATATACACATACAATTAAAAGTATTCTATATTCAAGTCAACTCTAACGGTTGCTGCTGTTCAATTTCGTTTTTACTGCTTTCGTATGTGGTTTAGCTCAGTGTTTAGCTCAGTATAATTATAAGTCCTTCACAGACACCATTCACATTCACACAGCAGCAACACAATATCATTATGAAGTTTTAATATTTATATGTAGGCGACAAACCCCATAATTGCTGGTGGTTGTGTAAAGAATTTTTTTTGACAAATTTGTTTCTTTTTTGCATTAAAGTATTATTTTGTAAGGACCAGTTAACACATTTAGTTGCTGGTGGTGTGCTTGTGATGGTGGCGGCCTTAAAAAATTTACTTTAAATTAATTTGATAAAAAAATCCACAACATTTTTAATTGAACGAAAGGAAATTTACATGTTTTATATATGTACGCACAGGTATAAATCAATCATATTAATATTCTTTTAACTCGATAAGTGGCGATTTACTAGGTCATACAAACTTCATTTTTTATTTATACATATAGAGGTTTAACGGTATCATAAAACGGTATCATTGAGTACACGAAAAAAATTGTTACCGAGATTCTTTATAAATATTGTTGGCCAAGTGATAATTTTAGTTTAGTACGGAACGCGATTTTAAAGAGGAAACTTGGATGCCACCACTCCCGCTAGTTGAAGCGTTTGAACTGTAAATTAGAGAATTCTTTTTTCTTTAATTAGTTTGTTTCTGTTCAATTTTGGAGGATACTTAAAAAAATTATTTACTGTTTATATAGAGAAATTTTTCGGTAACCCAGTGCTTTAAAGTGACTTAAGCCCTTGGATGAAAGCTTTGATAACTCTCAGCTTGAGGTATTAAAGTAAAAGATTTTATTAACAATACAAGCATGAAAGTTCTGTTGTGGGCGCGGTTCAAGTGCAAATCTTAAATCTTGTTCTCTTGTTCTTCTTTTGCTTTAACGAACACCAAAAACTAAAACCATTGACAAGTGAATTTGCTTTTTGCACATTTTGTGTTGGGCGCAGCCGCTTCTAAATGGCTAAATCAATTCAAAATTTGAACTTTATGAAACGCTACGCAGGTCTACACTTTCACTTCATTTTATGTTTCTATTTTCTGACTTTTCTGTCATAATAACAATAAAGGAGTAATTGAAATAATTAAAAAAAAAAAAAAACAATAACGTTAATTAACCATTTAAAAGTGATTATAAACATATTATTGCGATAGTCTAAACTTTTATAAACAAATAATGTCGAAAATGAAAAGTAAATATTTTGACTACAAACACATTAAACCAAACGAACAGGTGAGAGCCGAGATACCACGAAATATTAACACAACAAATAGTCACAAACACTACGGAGAGGCAGATACTAACTAAACAACACATTTATCAATATCAATGGTAAAGCGTGATACGATATATATATTAATGTATTATATATTTGTGTGTGTGTATGCGTGGTGTTTACATTTAGTATAGTAATAGTTGCGTGGTGAGTTTTTCTTCTCATGTTAGTTGACATAGGGCACGAAACATATCCTACCACCAATAATATTGAATGTGTAAAAAGTTGTTAGTGTGGTGTGTTATATATTATATATCGTGAGGGTCTCTTGAGAACAATTAACAATCTCTTACTTACACATATATACAGCTACATACTTAACACACACACACTAACATATTTTATGCCAAGCTATTATTATAACTGCTACTACACAACTATCGTATTTGTCATTGTATTAGTGTGGTGTGCGCATACGTTACCGTCATAACGACAGCTGCACTAGCGCTGTCTGCCAACAGAATTGTTTCGACCATTAAACCGTGCGGTTGTAAAGTCGCGTTTACAAAAAGTTAGTTTTTTTATCTTTTAAGGCTGCCTGTGTGACTATACATCTTAGTATTAGCTCCAGGCATACAATGAAAAGTTTTATTCATAAATAAACTGTGTTGGATACGTTAAATGTAAATGAAGGAGTAAAAATAAAAAGTAAAATCAATTATATAAAAGTACTTTGGTAAAAATTATATATATAAAATAAATATTTTTCAATTTAAAAAAATTTATAAAACATTAAAAAAATTAAAAAATTAAAAAAATTAAAATCCTTAAACTACCTTCCTTAAACTACTTTAAACTAACTAAACCCTTAAATGTATCTTAAGGTATCTTCTTCTCTAAAAAAAAAAATGTATATAGAAGAATATTTAATTTTTAAATAAAAAAATTATTTTTATATATAACATTCAATATATTTTGAATAATTTGTAAAACCTGTATATTCTGTTCATTTTTTCAATTTCATCTGTTTAAATATATAAGTGTTTGTGTATGATAATGATTTAGCTCACAAAAAACAAAAAAATTAACCTGAAACCAGATTTATGAAGAAAAAATAACAACAACAACAACAACGCGTAAAAATACTAAACTTCTAATCAATGTGGAAATTGCGCATTTTTTTAATTCAAGAAAATATATTAATCATTTTTAAAGAATTTGGAAAAAATTACAAAAATAAAAAAATTAAAAACTCATCTTCATTTTTTTTTTTTTTTTTTTTTTTTTTGCTTAAACATTATTTAATTTGAGCTCAAGTTGTGCCGGTTTTAGTTGTAGTAGCAGCAAAGTAAACATTAAAAAAAAACGTGGTTTTTGCTGTAATTGATTCTTTAATAATAAGTTAAGCAGACAACTATCTATTTGTGGGCACCCGCTTGTGCGGTAATGATGGAAAAGGAATTATTTCTTAAAAAAAATTGTTTGTATATTTTTTTTGTAATTTTTTTTCTTATTTAAAAAATTAATTTTCATATAAACTAATTTCGCGACTCTTAATGCTTTTCCGGTATATTTAAGAATTTTTATGCTAATGACTTGTTTGGCCTTAATGTTAAAAAAAAATTATTGTTCTTCAAGTGACATTTCTTTTAAAAAACAAAACTAACCTAATTAAATATTATCTGGTATAATATATTAACTGAATAAACATTAGTTTTTAACTAAATATTAGTTTGGCACATAAAAAAACCATTTCATAATTTATTTTTCACATTTGTTTCATATTATTGTTAAAATAAGAAAAGAAAAAAATTTTTATATTAGGTATATGATTGTTTGTTTGTTTTCTAAATAATTAGAATTGTGATACTAAATATTACTTTTATATTTATAACCATTACTTCTTAATTGTATCTGTATATACTTAATGAATCTTCATATTTCGTACATGTGTTGCGTTCATATTTTAATTAATAGTTAACGTTATCAGAGATTTATAGACTCCTCATTATTTCTCTCTCTCTCTCTCTCTCTCTTATAGATATAGAAGAAAGATATGAACCCAAGTCACATATAAATTTTTTTACTAATTTTCTAATTAATAATAATTATTTTTCCAAACGATTTTTATATTACACCTAAAACCGGCTCAACTTACTTTAAACAATTTGCGTACAATAAAGTGAACTTTATTAGTAAATAAATCAAGTTTGTTAATAATCACAATATATATAAAACAAAATACATAATCTTATTATATATTTGCCTTTAGCTAGAAACTTGAGTTATTTTGTCTCCCTCAAAAACGCACTTCCTTAAAAAAAAAAAATAAAAGTTAAATATTACAATAACAAGAACAAATACAAACGTACAAGATATAAATTAAAACCAGAGGTCAAATATTTTGTATTGAAAAATTAATAATAATAATAATAGCAGCAACAACAACAACTTTGTAGTTGTAACGGCCTTTTAAGGCCACACAGCATCAGTCTGTGTCAATAAAAAGTACAAATACTAGTTGCTTTATTAACAACAATAACGAAAGCGGCATCATTATCATCAGCAGCAGCAACCGTCATCTTAATAATAAGGGTACTAGTCGTTAACTTGGAAAAAATAAAAGCAAAGAATAAAAACAAAACACAAAAAAAACACGAGTTTACAAAAATTATAATAATATCACGCACAACCTAAGTAAACCACACCGTGAATTATCGTTGCTGCTGTTATTCAGAAATAAAAAAATGCAAAAGAACTGGTTCTTAAAGCCCAGCAACGAGAATGACGCTCATGAATGACAGCAATATCAATAATGACAATAATAAAAGTAACAACAAAAACTTCCACTATTATTACAAACGTGACTTAAATACATGCTCATCTTCAGCAGCGTCATCTAGTTTGTTAAAGAAATCATCATCAATACAAGTGCATTCGCTATTAACCATAATAATGAAATCGACAATATCAACAAGCACAGCTGCAACAACATCAGCATCAACATCAGCAATATCATCATCATTATCGTTGTTGTTGTCGGCAGCAACATCACTGGCAACACTAATATTGGCGCATTCGTTGATGGCATCGTCAACGTCACCACGACGTCAACGGCGACATACGTTGTCATCAGTGGTAACCCGCTGTTGTGCTATCGTGGTATTGTTGTTGGCATGTTTGGCCAATACTGGTGGCGGCATGGTAGAGTGTGGTAGTACGGGTGCTGTTCGGCCGGGTACTGGCAATCCATCGGCACGTTTGCCACGCACCAGTGCCAGTCAATTGAACAGCGGTAATGGCACTGGTGGCAGCAGCGCCTATAAACTGGCTGCCAAATCATTGAACAGCACAAGTGCGCGTACTGGCAATTTACGCACAAGGTGAGTGTAAATCACTATCATTCTTCTTCTTCTTTTTTAAACACCTTCAACATACCTTTTAAAAGTATATATACGAGTATATGCGCACATATTTATTTCATGCGAAGTGCATTTGAACGAAACTCAACAATGAAGAGGCAGCAGCCGAAACTGTTGGTCAGTGTTAATTTTTTTTTTTTTTTTTTTTTTTTGTATATTTTCTTGTTTGTTTGTTTGTCTGTTTGTTTTCGGTCAGAGTCTCTGCCATTTGGTTAGTGGGTTTACAACCACTTTTTTTTGTTAATAAATTAAATCAAAAACAACAAAAACAACAAAAACAACAAATAATGTTGTAAATTACTCATTTAAACATACACATACACTCACATGGCACACAACATTATTTATAGATGTCTTACAAGCACTTGATAATGAATGAAAATTTTTGGTAATTCAAAAAAAAAAAAAAAATAATAATAATAATTTGTGTTTTTTTGCAATACTTCAGGGCCCCTTTTCTAGCAGTATATTAGCATAAGTTGTTTTCGTTCCTTCGCTACGTCGTCTGTTTCTTCTTCTTCCTAATTATAATACATATACTAACATCTTGGTAATAGTTTGATGAGTATAGAAAATGTCAAATTTAATGGCTGTTGTAGTAGTCGATGTACGCGCTGTACGGTGAACGTATAAAATAAAAGACTTAAGTAACAAACTGGTTTAGTAGAAGGCGATAATGATAATATATGAAGCAACAAAATATTTTATTTATTAAGATGAAATATATTTCTGTTTGCATATAGCTTCTTCTTCTTCTTCATTTGTTTGAAAATGTTTTTATTTAGATGATGTTATTTGATAACAGCATTGCGTGTTGTTGTTATTTATTTTTTTCTCGGTAATAAGACAAATGTTTGTAAATGTCTAGTTGTTGATATTGTTTTGACAAATTTGTGGGAACTTGTAATATGTTTAGTGCATAAATCGTATGTTCAATATATTTTAGTACTAAAAATTAGCAACGAGATACAAAGTTTAGTACTTTTAATTGTTTAATTATTTGAGTACTAAAATTGAATCATTTGTAGTACTTTATAATACTAAATATGACTTAAAAGTACAAAACATTGACGCTTTATTTGAATGACTTGAATGTTAGCGAACATATAATTCGATAACAACAAAATTATGTACAATAATCCAAATAAAGTTATAAAAATTGTTTACTTTTATGTTTTGTACTTAGAGTTAAAGAAAAAGTAGTATATCCACTGAACGTGTAATCAAGTAACATTAAGACTCTCTCGTTATAAGCTTTATAGCCAAAATTAACATCATTTGTTTTAATAAGACATAATAACAATCACGTATATGCATAACGATATATATGTATGTATACAATGAGTAGGTATATGACTGAACTTACCTTTCCTTAGTTACAGGTATTGGTACATACACAGTTGATATAAAAATAATAAACCGAATTTGTGTTGTGATTGATATCTTTGGTAACCTGCATTTAAGTGCATAATCATGCACCCAGTGAAAGAGAGAGGTGACTAGGGGTGGATACAAAGAAACACACCCACGGATTTCGCTTTATTTGTCTGCAAACTTTATAACAAACATCTGCGTACACTTCTTGTTGTCGTGAATTAAAACAAAACCAACTAAAACGAAAAAACTAAGCAAAATTTGATAATAAACCGTAACGTTGTTAAAATATGCAAAGCGTGCATGTGTAGGTATTGTACTATATGAAAAATCATATACACCCACCCCTCGTTTTACACGGGAGATACGTTCCTGACAAAACCGTGTATTTCGAAAAAATAATTTTTATATGGAAGAACCGTGTAAAACGAAAACGACTATAAATAAGCTTTTTTCTAGACATTTATGGAACACAACATGTAACTAATACACTTAATAAAATATAAAAATATCATTTAAATCATAGAAAACATAAAAACAGTCAAATTTATTTGTAGAATGAAAAAAAAAAACAAGAAATCTATTTCATAGAAAAAAAAATATTGTACTTCATTTAAATAATTCCCTTTTTTTTATACCCTGCACCACCCTGTGGAAAAGGGTATATTAAGTTTGTGCGGATGTTTGTAATTCCTAAACGGCAAATGCCACACCCATCTT
Organism: Ornithomya chloropus; assembly: GCA_963971445.1. Classification (NCBI taxonomy): domain Eukaryota; kingdom Metazoa; phylum Arthropoda; class Insecta; order Diptera; family Hippoboscidae; genus Ornithomya; species Ornithomya chloropus. The sequence continues at coordinate 23,453,788 of OZ020530.1, read as the reverse complement.
CAATTATACCAATCGATTCAGAATCAAAATCTGAATCGATTTATCCATGTCCGTCTGTCCTCGGGTCCTTCCATCTAAATTTGTGCGCAAGCTACAGGTCGCATTTTTTGAGATATTGTGATGAAATTTGGTACAAGGGCATGTATTGGCCCAAAGGGGAATCCTATTGAAAATGGACCGGATTGGACCATTTTTAGAACCCCTCTCCATATGATATCCTATTATTTTTTGAAATATTTCGATAAAATTTGATACGCGGAAAAGCATTGACCCAAAAATAAACCCTTTTGAAAATGAACCGGATTGGACCACTTTTAGAGCCCCTCCCTATATATATATATTTTTTTTAAATGATAAACAAACGAAAAATTAAAAGAATTTCTGACTTATGTATCATTGTAGAAAAATAAAATTTTTCATTTTTCAAAGGAAAAAATTAAATTGAATAATATAATATATCAAGTGGTGTAGGGTATTTGATGGTCGGGCTTGACCGACTATAATATTTTCACTTGCTTTGTTTTTATCAAAGTACAACATATATACAAGTTTATGACAGTAGAGCATGTATACGTCTGAAGTGTTACCAGGTTTATAATTAAGTAGAAATAAATTCGCGTGCAGTCAAAATTAGTTATTTTCTACATAATTTTTTTTTAAATTTTGATTTTAAAAACCGTGTAAGATCTAAAACGTGCAGAACGAGTACCGCGTAAAACGAGGGATGGGTGTAAATACTTAGCTGACTGACTGTCTGACTGGTATTCTTGTCCAGAGGGGAGATAAGCTTGACTCACTTAGTTATGGTTCGATTTGACAACAAAAAAAAAAAAAAAATTCACTTTCATTTAAACACTACAGAAAAGTATCAATGAGAGTGAAATGTATGTATACACCTATATAACATTTTGAAACGATTTAAATTTTTCCATCTGTCCATGTTTGTAGGTTCTTAACTTACTTAACAAGCAGAAAGCTATTTAAAATGGGCAATATCGGTCAATAGCCACGCCTTATCTACTTTTCTGCCAAAAAATTGACCTATGAACTTGAAATTTCGTTCACATAATTATTATTATGCCATCCATCGATGTGCCAAAAGCACCTGTGCTCGAATAACAAGCACTAAATCTAATGCTAAGCGTCATGCGAGATCCCACAAATATTTGTGCTCAGTTGAGGGCACATTGTAGATTACATATATGAATAGTCATACTTGACCAACTCCGCTATATTGTTTGTTTATATTTATTATTATTGTTATTGTTATCGGTTTATGACATTCATAATTTGGTTTAATGTTTTTTATTATTATTCTCGTATAATTTTATTTCACTTTATGCGTTTATAAAAACAAAACTTATTCCCACATTAATTACACGTAAACGTTGTCGTTATTTGTCTTTAGCATTTTTATCTCAAGGAAACTAAAATAAAAATAATGATAAAAAAAGACAAAAGAAAAGGAAACGTATACGAACACTTAATAAATCGTTTAATTTTTTCTTATTTCAAGTTAATGTTGTTATTAATGATTTCAGTTCACGATTTTATTATATTGATTAAAGTCTTGTGTATTTGTGTTTGTGTCTATATTTGTGAATGTATGTTGTGCGCACCAAGCCAGCAACACCTTGCAGCATTTAACCTAATAACTGCAAAACAACTTTGGCTTGCTTTGCATTGTTTGTTGCTAGCTGACATACCTTCCACGTTTTATTGGTTTTAACGATTATCTGGTCAGTTTCCATATAATCAAAAGCAAAAACTTATGTGAATGTACATTTTCTGGCATTTTCAGAGTTCACTCTTAGTTTCAATTTTTCCTTTTTTGTAACAAATTAAACTTGAAACATAACAAAAAAGCAAAAAAAAGCAAAAAATGTTAAAAATAGCTTATAGGGCTTTAATGCGAGGTATTGTCTTTGGCTTTACCGCTAACAACAATGTTGTAGATGCTGGTGGTTATACGTTTTGTTTCTTTCTTGTACTCTACGCCTATCAGCAGACATACTCGTATTGTGGGGGCGTTTTGGGTTCGTTTTAATTTTTGTGTTTTGCATGCCCCAAAAAGCAATCAATTTTAATTATCAACAAATTGCTTGTTGCATGGCTGCTGCGTGCTTATAATGCGTGCCTAACCTATACAAATGCACTTATGTACACATATACTTACACACTTGTATATGCGTTATTGTTGTTGTTTTAAAATAAATTAATCTTAAATAGTTTGAGTTGTGTTTGTTATCTATTCATTTCATTTATTAATGATTAATTTGTCACACGATAAAAGCAAACGTTTTATAGTCTTGTTTAGATAACAATTAATGTCTTGAAGTCTTCTACCGTTTTCGGAGCTTTATTTTGAACGGAAACAAAAGAAGGACAATTTTAAATTTAAAATTTTGAAATTCTGGAATTTTCCAGGAATAGTCAATAATAAAAAAAAAATATTAAAACATTCATTCAACTTCAAAATGAATAATAGTTATCCATAAATGGTTATGTTTAAACATCAGGTAATTATTGTGTGCGTCTGCTTATGTATTAGGTTATATGCGTATGCATGATGGCAATGTGATGGCTTGCGCCTGCGTCTGTTAGTTGTCATAGACATGGAAAATCATTAGAGCACAAACTCTTGTACAACACAAAATTGTAACAAAGAGCAACAGCATTATTATATTACATACATATTTGTGTGTATTTTGCAAAATGGATTCCCTTCACAACCCATACCTAATTGGCGGGCGTGGCAGATACACATGTACTCTCTCCTTTAAAACTTAGCCAACGAACTCTGCCCCAAAAAGACTTTTTTGTAAAGTGGGAGCATACGACCCTGCCTGTGTTTATGAGCTCAGTGGAAACGGTGGGTACAAAATTACACTTTGCAGTTTTTTTTTGCTAGCAATGAAAAGATGTGGGCGTAGCTGTTATCAGATTTTGTCCATTTTGTTTGGGAAACAAACTACGGAATGACAAACTTGGTATAAATGCTATGCGATGGGTATAAAAAATATTACAAAGAAAAAGAGCTTCGGAAACAAACTTGAAAGTGAAACTTGCCAAAGACAAAGCGTCTCTGCTGCGACTATGGCTGCCAAGACACAATAATACTCTTCACAGCACTAATTTATTAAGATAAATAATCAACTGGACTGATAGATATTTACATGTACACATACTCATACATTCAATTATTATTATTAGATATATGTGTATAAAATTATAGATAATGATGAAAAGTCTTAAGCTTTAAAAAGTACAATACTTGTTAAGTAGTTACTTGTTAAGAAGTTGTTGTAGTTGTAGTGGCTATTGTTGTTATATTTTATGTTTATATTAATTTGCTCGTTTGTTATACCCTCCACCTTAGGGAAGAGGGTATATACATATCGATCATCCGTTTACAACACATCGAAGGAAGCCTCAGAGACCCCACAAACCATATATATTCTTAATCAGCATGAAAAGAGAAATCGTTTGAGACATGTCCGTCCGTGTGTCCGTGTGACCGTCTGTTGTTGGCACTCTCACGGTCGCAATTTTAGAGATATCAAATTGAAACTTTGCATACGTATCGTAGTTCAATTTCGCTGTTCCGTATTGAAATTGGGCACAATCGGTTAAGAGACACGTCCACAATAAATAACAAGTAAGAAAGCTAAATTTGGCTTAGACCAAATCTTAAATATCCTCCATCTTCACAACGGTGGGCGCGGCAAATATATATGTATTGCGCCCTCTAATAGTGCATGTCTTACGTATCAGCATGCAAGACTACTTTTACGTTGAATACGGTTTTTTTAAATTGTGGGCGTGTCTGTTATCCGACCGTACCCATTTTTGATACGTCAGTCAATGGGATAATTATGTGTACGCGTACCAAATTTCAAGTTCCTAGGTTAACTTTTGTGGCAGATATAAAGATTTTTATTAATTGTGGGCGTGTCTGTAATCTGAATACGTCCATTTTTGGCATACCGATGAAGCTAATATTCATACATGTACATGCCAAATTTCAAGTTTATGGCTCATATTTTGTGGTAGATAAATAGTTTTTTGTCGATTGTGGGCGTGGCTCTTGACCGATTTTGCCCATTTTAAATAGCGATCTGCGTGCAAAAACTAAAATTGTCTGTACACAATTTCAGTTTAATATCTCAAAATTTACGCCCGTGAGTGCCAACAACAGACGAACAGACGGACACACGGACATACATGTCTAAATTGACTCAGTTTTTGACGCTGATCAAGAATATATATACTTTGTAGGGTCTCTGACGCCTCCTTCTGGGTGTTGCAAACGGAAGGACAAACTTAGTATACCCCCATCACTGAGGTGGAGGGTATAATAATAATATATACGCAACAACTGAATGCAATAGGAACTTATTTTTTAGAGGGTTATAAAAGGTGGAGGGTATTTAAGCTTCAGTTTTAACTGAACTTTTCTATCTTTTTTTTCATTCTTCTTCATTTTTATTTTTATTATTGTTGCCACTGTGCGTTCTCTCCAGCACAACATAGAAATTAAATGCAACGTGCATGACTTCATTTTCTTTTATAAGCAGATGAATAAAATATTAGATCCATCTTAAAATTAATCGATTCAAATTAATTTTGTGTCTGCAAGTACATCCCTGTAAGGATCTAGTAATAGGAGTATACGCCCTATAACTTTCTTTTACCTTGAATAATACATACATAAACAATTCTCTAAACTATATTTCTCTGAAATGCAACAAAATGTTATAATCAAGAAGTAAGAAAACTAAATTGGGAAGATATATATGTTCGATATCGACTCAGTTTTTAATGCTGATCAAGATTAAATACTATTAAGTATTATACTTTATAGGGTCTTTGACGCCACGTTCTGGGTGTTGCAAACATAATGACAAACTTAGTATACCCCCCACATTATGTATTATAAAAATTGACTTTGGGCTAATTGTTGTTTTCATTTCTTCTCATAAATATATATAAGTTTGCATGTATTGCATTGGATTGTTTTGTTTATGTTTAGATTTGCTTTAAATCTATTTAATTTTATTATTTCTTTTATTTGTGAATTATTTTCGACCTCATTTTGTGTTTTTTGCAATGTCTCGAAACACATAGTATTGTGTGTTGTTTGTTTGTTTGTTTGTTATTTCGATTTGATTTTTCGATTAACTTGTCGCTATGTTGCTAATGTCGTTTTTGTTGTTGTTGTTGTTATGCTTTTTCGCAATGCTTCATACTTGTTTTGTTTTCCTTTTGAATTAAAATAACTTTGATCAGCATGCATTTTGAAAGAAAAAAATATTTATTTATTGAGTTCGCATTTTATGGCTTAGTTACGAGGATTATTAGATGTTTTATTGTTATGTTATATTTTTAAATTTTTATACCCTCTACTTAAGATGGGTTTATTTGTTTTTCGATTGCAATGTTAGGAGCCATTCCCATAGTCGCTATGCCATCCATCGATGTGCCAGAAATGCCTGTAATCAGATGATAGACACGCCCACAATTTATAAAAAAAACATACTAAAACTAGACTTAGAAGCTAATACGTAATACATACACTATTAAAAAGCGTAATATATGTATTTGCCATGCCCACCGTTGTAGATTTGGAGGGTATTTAAGATTTGGTTTAGTTTGTTTTACTTGTTTTATATATTAAGTTATATTTTTATTTTATTTTAGCTAACAAAATTTTTTTCCAATTTCAAATGCGATTTTCCCAATTTCATTTGAGGGCTGTTTTCTCAATTTCAAATGCGATTTCCCAATTTTAAAAGCCTTTCTACCAATTCCAATTGAAAATGGTGTAGTGTAGCACAATATAAAAAGTAGAAATGTGGTTGTTGTTGTTATTGGTGCTGCTGCTTTTTGTTTGCCATACGTCAGCACTGATTAATATTTTGAACAAGCGATTTCATCTCCTTTGAACTCCAACGACACCGGTTCTTTTTTTTTTTTTGAACGATTTTTTACAATGCTAAAAAAATTAGATTTAGCTTGGAGAGAATCTTGAGTACCTTTCACTAAAAGCCATTAAATTATCTAATTTATAATTAGATAAAATTCTTATAAATTGTGGGCAGTTTTTTGGCACTTTTTAATGAAATTTGCACAACAGCCACGCCCACAAATAATATTGTGTAAAGAAAAAAAGAGGGCGCTAGTATATGTACTCCGCCCATTTTCTATTTATAAATGGGCAGGGTATTACAAACCGACAAATAAATTTTTCTTTTAATATATAAATCAGTGTATTAATGTACGTATGTAGGGTGTCTTATCAAAATCGGTGTCGGTGCTTATAATTAACAACAATCTCTTGGGAATCCTATATGGTGGCTTATGATGGAATGGCTGTTCCTGCTGCTGCTGATACACCATTTCATGTAAAGAGAGTTGCAATGAGAAACGTTTTAATATACCATGATGAAAGTGGGATGGAAAACATATATACGTGGAACTTTCATTTTTTTGTTCACTTTATTATTCCAGCTCCTACACCTTTTCTTTTTAAACTCTTCACATAAGATGGGGGGTGTACTAAGTTTATCCTTCCGTTTGCAACATCCCGAAGGAGGCATATATACAAAGTACAATATATATATTTTTAATCAACGGCGAAAACAGTCGATCTAGACATGTATGTCCCCGTGTCCGTCTTTTGTTGGCATTCAAATGGGCGCAAATTTGAACTCAAGCTTTGTACAGGCATTAGTTTTTGAACGCAGATCGATTTTTAAAATCGACAAAGCCACGCCCACAATCAACAATCAATATTTTTACATTTGCCATAAAAATTTACACATGAACTTGAAATTTGGTATACATACTTGTATTTATAGTTATCCCCTCCATCGCTGTGCCAAAAATGGGCATGGTCGAATAACAGACGAGCCCACAATTTAAAACAAACTATACTCCACGTAAAACTCGACTTTCAAGCTGATGCGTAATACATATATGTACTTAGAGGGCGTAATCATGTACCTGCCACGCCAATTATTGTAGATGTGGAAAGTATTTAAGATTTGGCTTAAGTCAAACTTAGATTTCTTACTTGTTTGAGTTGTTTTAGTTTATTTCGTGAAGGCCACCTATATACCGTCAGGCTTGTTGTGTGAAGTTTGAAAGTTACATAGCAGGGGCAAGCGCCAAATGTGTTGATTTCATGAATTACTAAAAACAAGTAAGGAAACTAACTTTGGTTTAGACCACATCTACGTACAAATGGTGGGCGTGGCAGGTACAAGATGATAACTTAATAGCTTAATATTTGTGGCAGATAAATAGATTTTTGTCGATTGTGGGCGTGCATCTCTTTTTTTGCCCATTTTATATAGCGATATGCGTGTAGAATCTGTTAAGTGCCTGTATAAAATTTCAGCTAAATATCTCAAAATTTACTCCTGTGAGATGGCCAACAACAGACAGACGTACACACGGACATACATGTCTAGATCGACTCAGTTTTTGACACTGATCAAGAACATATATACTTTGTAGGGTCCCTCTCTGAATGACAAACTTAGTTTACCCTCCATTTTATGTGGTGGATATAAAAATAAAAAACCAAACCAAGAAGCAGAAAAGTCTCAAGTCAAAATTATAATAATCATTACATTCGTTACACAAAAGCATTGTTATTATGGTGTGTGGTGTGGTGGTGCATCCCCTGGAGTCGGTAAATTTTAATGAAAGGCTTCTTTTTGTAAGTTGTAAGTTGTTATTATTTTTGAAAACTGTTGACAGTATGGCATCATCTCTTCACTAGAGTTTCTTCCTTTGCTTTCTTTTCTTTTTTTTTCCTGCGTCGTGTTGTTTTATTAAATTTACCTTATCCAAGACAAGCGCAATGAAAGTGTTTATTGTGTTATGAACTTATTTTCCACTTGTTATGTTGAATAATTAGTAATGTCATCGAATTATTTTTAATATTATAATTAATGAATTATTAACCCATATTGCATGAAATTATCAAACTGATCAATGTCCACTAATTGCGATAACATATAAGCAAAAATTAGTTCAAAATGGGTCAATTTTTTTTAAATTTTATTATTGTCTTAATGTATTGTATTTTTAATCGATTTTTAAATGTTTTCAAAAAAACGATATCAGATATCTTAATATATGTTTATAAGAAGAAGACTCATTTCAATATTTTATACAAAATATAATAGAAACAAACAGAGTGTGACTTGACATTTGAAACATTAGTAGAAACTGAACTGACATTGAACTGACCTTGACTTGGAAAAATAAATTATAATAATATAAATATTAAATAAATTTCTAAATATACATTAATTTTCCTTTTCACATTTTTTATGCCCTCCACCTTGGGGAAGAGGGTATATTCATTTTGATCATCCGTTTACAACACATCGAAGGAAGCCTCGGAGACACCACAGACCATATATATTCTTAATCAGCATGAAAAGAGACATGTCCGTCCGTGTGTCCGTGTGTCCGTCTGTTGTTGGCACTCTCGCGGTCGTAATTTTAGAGATATCAAATTGAAACTTTGCAAACGTATTTTTAGTTGAATTTCGCTGTTCCGTATTGAAATTGGGCACAATCGGTTAAGACGCACGCCCCCAATAAACAAAAATCTCAACATACCTCGAAAAAATTGAATCTTTAAAAATTATATATCGCACAATACTATGCCTATCAAGTGGAAATTTATATGGTATATATATAAGTGGTACGGTTGCCGAACACTGTGCCAAAAATGGGCGTGATTGAAAAACGTAAACGCCTATAATAAAAAAAAAAAACACTATTTGTTTTAGTACATGAAATAGTCACATACACAAATATGGCAATAGGAACTTATTTTTTAGATGATTATAAAAGGTGGAGGGTATTTAAGCTTCGGTCTTAACCGAACTTCTCTATCTTGTTACTTTATAAATTATTTTTATATATATTTTTTTTTATTTTGTATTTTCTTTGTTTTGTTTTACTTTGCTAAAAAAAACTAATTAAAGATGACAATTAAATGTTTTTTATATTTTTTTTATGTTATTCTTCGTTTCATTATGACAATTGTGAATTACAATAGACAGAAAATTTCTCATATAATGAGATGTAGATTAGAAAAGTTTTCTTATAATAATTGTTGTTTTGTTTTGTTTTGTCTTTAATCTTTTTAAACCAGAGAGTATGTCAAGGCAATATTTCATATTATGATTTTGTGAAAGAATGAAACTTGAATACTTTTTAAATTTTAACAATCAAGAAAACAAAATAAAAAACAATAAAAAAAATGAGAAAAAAATTTCACCTAAATCTAATAAATAAAAATTACATATATTTTTTTATTTTTTCAAAAAAAAAAAAAAAAATATTTTTATTATCCAGTGTATTGTTAACAAAAAAGTGTGTTAACTACACCGTTATGTTGAAATTTTGTTGAAAATGCAAACAGTGTCTGTCTCTGGTTATGGTGGTTGCTGGATGTTGTTGTTGTTGTTGTTGTTGTTGTTGCAATAAACTTAATAAATATTAATTTCAAGATCATAAAAATATTTATAACAGACAGTTGAATATACACACACATATGCACACATACATAAAAGTATGATAAACACCTTCAGTTGTTAAGCAATCATGTCGCGTATGAAGGAATTTATTTGTTGGCTTTTTCTGCTTTAACAAGTGATAGTAAAACCGTCGAGTATACTCGTATTATTGCACTTACAGTTTGATTATGTATTGTATTCCTATACATACCCCTATATATGTATGAAAGTAAAACTCAAAGGAGAGTCTGCCGGGGGTCATATAACACATAACCGTTACCAACACCAACTGTCAACAGTTAAACCATTCAACAACAACAACAACAACAACTTTCCATAAATAGAGGTGTGTACCTACAGCTTTATTATTGTTATTGTTGTTGATGGTATCTGAAGCAAAACTGTAGCAAAAACTCCTCATGTTTAATGATTTTTGATTGTATTGTTAAACAACAGTTATTTATGATGCTGCCATCAGCACAAGTAAAACGAATGACTACTGCTCAACTTCAACAACATTGTATATACGTTGGGAATTATACAATTTTAACAACATTTATTATGCAAATACGTATTTCTTATGTAGGTTTTTTAATCACATGTGTATGTGTGTGTATTAGTGTAACATTTGCTTTAATTATTTATAAACATATGCATGGGTATGAAGGCTTAGAAAACTTTCTTTATGTTAATATTATCGAAAAATTATTTTCATTTATGTATGCATGTATATTCGTCTGTTTGACTATTTGTGTTTATTACATAATTAAAGAGGTTAAATAAGTTGAAAAGACAAACGCATAAATTAGGTTTGCTATAATATATGTAAAGCGCTCTAAGTCTGCTTTCTTTAACAAACAAGGAAATCAAGTCACACCCCATGTAGGGACTTAGCTGGAAAGTTTGGCAACATTTGTGTTATTGAAATGAAGATAAGATTACAATTGCATTTGCCATTACAACAAGGGACCGTTTTTGATCCCGCTTAATACCATATTTGCACATACGTCCGCATTGGAAAACTTATTGCCAAACTATTGAGCCGGATCTTTACATTAACATATTACACTATCAACGAGCAGCTTCTTACGTACTGCATTTGAAATTACTACTACTACTACACTACAAATAAGCAAAATTATCTCACACATCTCAAATATATCTAATCTAATCCAATCTGTCTGTACGTCCGTGTAGTATTATTATTATTAAGTATTAGAGAGCATATAAAACGTCTCATTTTGTTCTCCTCTAGTAACAGTTTCTATAAAAATCAAAACTCAGAGTAAAGTAATATTCATTGAGACGAACAAAGATGCGCTTATTACAATCCTTTAAGCACCAGGGTGCACCTTTGTTTTTCAATCATTATAACACCTCTCTGATAAATTGTTGTTAATTGTTTTTTCCATTGTGTTATACTTCTTGTGCTTCGTTTTCTTCTTCATAATTACAATAAATGTTTGCATGTGTAGGTATATACACTTCGGTTGTGTTACATGTACGGACTTGAAGTTTTTCTTTTTATTTAACAGACACACGCGCACAAACATTTTAGTTAAAATTAATTAGGGCGTAACGATGGTTTCTATTGTAGATCAGTAGGTAGTTTTTTTCTTTTTTGTTAATAAGCATTTCAACTGAGGTGTAAACTTGTTTCTTGGTTAGTTAAAAATGTGCACCTAATTGGCCTTGTAATTATTTGGTTTGGAGAAAATCTACCTTCACTTGATTACTAGTTTAAGTATAAAAAAATCTTACTTAACATAAAATTTTATTTGACATATACACACACTTAGGTAATATATGCATTTAGTAGAAGGAAAACGTGATTTTGGGACTCTTCTGTGATATCTTTGCATGAATTTCCTGTTAACGAAATATTTATCTAATGCCAAAGTATATTGAAAAAGTAGTGAAAACGTCAAAGTCATTGACAGGTCACGACCACCACATCATTTACATGTATATGAGCCTACACATTTTTAAAATGTACATGTCTATCAATAGTAACATGTATTACGTGCATACACGTAAAATACCTGTGATTTTTAATAACATTACAAAAGAAAAAACTGTAAAAGTCACCAAAATAGAAAATGAAAAGTTTCCTGTTTAATGCAAAAGACAAGAAAGTTCAATAACATTTTAACTCCCACCTTGTAAATGCGCAAACACACATCAAAGCATATAAAAACATATATAAAAAGGAAACCGGAAAGTACAAATAAACAAAAACAGAACTTGGAAACCATCCGTACAGCGTACGACAGAGATTCAGACACAACAAACATTTAATGTTTCTACACGACGTAATCTCCACCGACAACCTTTCAGTTACCCGTTATACTATGTAATAAGGAAAAGAAGCTATATTTGGCTTAAGCCAAAACGTGGATGCCCACCACTTTTTATATGTAAATCGTGAGCCTGACACGTGCGCAAATGCGCTAATAATCGATAATGATTGTAATATATTGTAAATTGTGGGCGTGACCCTACAACAATACACAAACATATCTAGATGGACTCAGATTTTAATTCTAATCATGTGTAAACATATTTTAAGAAGACTCTAACTGACCGTTGTGGGCATTGCAACTGCAACAACAAACTTATTATACCTCCATACCTCCATCGTATGTGGAGGACATAAAAATGCAAGTGTAAGTAATGTTTCTTTTATGTTGACTTGGGTGTCTTCTTCTTTTTCAACTTGATTATACTAAAGTAGGAAATGTTTCTGATGTTTACTGCCTGCCAACAGCAACATCGGTTGACTCCACTCTCATGCACACATATACGTACATAAACATATACTCGTACATAAATGCCACGAAAGGAAAAAACGTTGTTGTTGTGTTGCAATGCATTTTGTTTCTGTGTATATACACACACACACACATAGTCTTGTAGTTGTACATTATAGCCCAAACACATTATTCACTTGTCCGTATAAAGTTGGCGTTGCTTGTTGGTTGTTGGCGACCTTGAAACCGCAACATTTTTTTTGTTTTTGCTTACCACAAAACACTTTACATCATAGCAACAAAAAAAATATTTAAAAAAAATAGCAATAACAACAACGCGTTAAAACACTTGCTGCAGAAGTTGATCGAATAAATAAAAAGTTGTACGTGGGCCTAGTATAAGCGACAAAAGCAAAACAAATTAAATAAAATTAAAGTATAAGTAAAAACATGGAATGGGAAGGATAGTAATGTGGCAACATTTTATATCTGTGCACTATACATATAGTCACCTATACAACGACCAAAAATAGTTTCAATGTAAATTTTTCAAGTTATTTACATTTTTTCACTTATTACCGAAGGAATCGATTACTGAGCGTTTAGAAAGGATTTTCTGGTGCTTCTAAATGCATACAATCTAATCAGCATAATGCAAGCTGTATACAATTTAGGGGCATACCAATTACAGAACTTGTTTAATTAGTTTGCTATTGTATGTACGTACACCTTTATAAAGTGCTGGCACTGACTCACATTTTGTTTCTTATTGAACAGAATTATAAATAAAAAAATTAAAATAAATCTAGAGTAACTGAAAACAGCTTTTCAACAGTCCACTCATAATTTAGCATAAACACGCACACAAGCAAACGTATGCATATCATACAAATATTGTATGATACGTTGGAAGGTCGTTTTCTTTATCATTTGACAATTACTATTGTTGGCCATCAACTGTGAATTGATCAGTTAGAAGAATGAATAAAGATAATAGAAATCGCAGCAATATTATAATATAATTCAACACAGGCTAGATTTGTAAATTCCTTTCAATCACAAAAATCGTAATGCTCTAATATGGACACACAGACATGTCAAAATTAATTATTAGAGAATTTTATTCTGATTCACTTGTGTGCGTTATAGACATCCGCACAAACCTAATACACTCTTTAGCACAAATGATGTAGGGTATGATCATTAACCTCAGCCGAGAGTGTAGGGTTTTATTACTTATATAGATAATTTTTCACACTTTCACTATAATTTGACCAAACTTATTTTGTTAATTACGATATTTTTTCGTTTTTGTCTTTTTTCTTTTATTATTGCGTAAAGCATTTCGTTGGTTACGCATTCAGCTTCATTCCCGTTTCAAATCGTACACTAAGTAAGGAGTGTAGTTATGTTATAATGAATTATTAGGCTCTAACAACAACAATAATAACACTACTTAACCACTTTTACCTCAAATGACCAAAAAACAAATGTCTTGCGATTATAAAATAAATAAAAATTTACATCAATTACACAATACCATCATAATTATAGGTAACACACACACACGCGCACATACACAAATTGTCTTTCTTCTTCCTACTGTTTGGTTTTCGTCTTCTTCTTCTTCTTCTTTTTCTTCTTCTTCTTCTTAGTAAGCTTTTTTCGTTTAGCTTTCTTACGTAATTAAGGTAATTGCTGTACACTGAGGAGACGCATACCAAAGGGTGCATATAAAAAAAAGTTTGCTTATTGACAAGAAAAGTCGAGAGTGGCATTATGTTGAATAAATCAAAGTTTCTTACTACTTGTCTTTCAACTCCATAAATATAACACACGCACAACGAAAACATTACAATTGGGTTCGTATCTGAGTTTCCTCATATAATTTTTCCCATATTCGTTATTGTTGTTATTATTGTTTTTTGTTCACACTAAAGAAAATTCATCAACTTATCACGTTTATCAACTCTAATGCGTTTTTCTTATTGATTTTTTCCATTGTTATTGTTGTTGTTGCTGTTTGTTGAATTTTTCTCAATGCTTTTATGTGTATAAGTGGACAAGTCAACATACCAGTAAATGTGTAATATATGTGTAAACAATGAAAAGCTAGCTGTAGCTGTAGCTGTAGCTTGTGCTGTCATAACCAATTTTTGTTGTAGTTGTTGTATTTTATGTTTTTTTTTTTTTTTTTTTTTTTTTTTTTTTTTTTTTTTAAATCACTTGTTGATGTGTTTGGCAACCAGTTTGCCATTTATTGAAGAGGAGGCCACAATATAACAACACGATGACGTCGTTTAAATACTTTGCTTCATCATAAGCACCCAACAACCGACAGTTACTGTCATATATATACGTACTCGTATATACAAATATTTTAACAACAGCAAAAACATAATAATTATGTAACAAATTTGGTATAACCCGCATACACAATATATAGCCAATCACATAAGTATAATTATATTAGGACAATGTAATCTGGCCACACTGGAAAGGCACGAAATTTTGGAGTTGTTGTTTCATTTATATTAAATGTGATCTTTTGTTTTTTTTGCCTAGCTTGAAAAGAAATGAAGCAGCAACAATTACTACATTTCCCAGTAGCATGAAAAGGTGATGATAAAAAATGATAGGAAATCAAAGTTTTCTCAATGTATTCAACACTGTACAGTTAAATGTACTATACGGTCACGAAGAGAAAGAGAAATGTATAAAACGGAAGCAAAATTATGTTGGTCAGTCGGATTGATGTGTGTAATAAGTTTCGTTTTCAATTACATCACTGAGAGAATCGAAAAATAAATAAATATTTATTCAATATCTTCAGTTATCGTTTACTGAAGGCTGGCTGCTTAGTCAGGTGCCGTGACTTTTGAAGCTTTCACCTTAGTGCTGTTAGCTGTTGCTGCTACTGCTTGCTCCTGATGACGACTTTCAAAGTTTTTTTTGCATTTTTATGGCCGTTCATTCTTGGCATATCGATGAAGAGGATAACGATAAATTTGTACCAAGTTTCAAGTTCATGTCAATTTTTTTTGGCAGACATGAAAATACTTCTGCTGGATGTTGCAAACGTAATGACAAACTTAGCACACCCCCGTCTTATATGGAGGGTGTAAAATGTATATCTTTCGATCATGTATAATTTCGATCATATATAATTTTTTCCCCGAATAACTACATTATCGCATGCTTAGTTCATCTAATAATGTTCAGTTTATCAAAATTGACACTTCCACTTGCTACAAATATATCAGGTTGACCAACATCATAAGTTTATTTTGCGTGTTATTTATCTAAAAAAAGATTTAAAAACTATAAAAATCATCTCTAATCGTAAAAAAGTCATAGATTTACACACAATCTGGCTTGCATTGAATTTAAAGTAAGCTACGGATTCGTTTGACAAGTTTGGTCATGTAAATATTAAAAGATTATATAAATGATTAGACGAATAATTAGTGGGGTTCAGCTGCTAATATTTATCCCCTAAAATCTATAAATAGCAACCAATGGATAATTCAATAAATAGTTTGCAAAAATGAGTGTTGGGTTAGATATGAAAAGAATTTTCAACTTTTCATTATTCATTATAATGGTACTGGGAAAAACTAAGGTAATTTGACCTAACTTTAGCTTTTGTGAATTTTACTAGAGCTGGTTTTTTCTTTTTCCTATTTTCTAGACAAAGTGGGATTATAATTTATTGGAGTTAAGTGTCGACAAAGACAATAGAGAGGATGTGGATGTTGAATTCAATTTGAGGCGTATTTCCAGGGACGAAATAGTTATTGAGGGTTTTATAGATGTCAAAAAAGATCTATACGACGATGAAGTAATTAGCTGGAGTGTGTTTCGCAGTAGTACGGGTAGTAAATATAGTTATATACGTACACCATTTCATATTCCCAAAACAACGTTAAGTGATTCAATGAATAAATATTATAAAACATTTTCGGAAGGTTCGTTAAGAACGTGTGGCAGCAATTTGCCAGAATTTGATTCTGGCAAATTTAAAGAGCCTCTTACAGCACGTCGCATGGAATTTAAAGAATGTATTTTCGATAACAGTAATTATCCGCCAGAAGTTAATCCCGGTTATTATCGTGTGGTTGGTTCAATGTCAAATGGCGTCGGTACAATTAATATAACAATTTTGATGAAAGTTGAGGAACGTTCTTAAATAATTTTCCTGAATTGCCTACACTTGTACTACTTATATAATTACCGATGAATGAAGATGTTAAAAAAAAATGATTTTCATTCTATTTTTAATGCACATAACAAAGCAAAATAAAAAATGCGATTCTGCTTCGGCATTATATTATAATGAATATTTTATTTACATATAGCGATTTTCTATCTGCTTAATCGTTTTGATGTTCATGTCTTACCTTTCACAATTTGTGGACTTAATGGTGTCGCTCTTATCCCGACCTAAAGTCCAGCAGTTTTAATGCGAGTGATACGTATACGTACAAGGAGGGCCTAAGTCAAATTTAGTTTCCTTACTTGTTTTTTTGTAATTCTAACTCTTAATAATTCTCAACAAATCATTTACTTTGACTTGTAAGGTGAGTTTATAAAGCTTATCCGTATGCTCAGATTAAAACTAACAACACTGAATGATGCTTTTTATAAAAACCATGCAACTTTTATTGCGTCATTGATTGACATTCTGTCAATTTGATCAATTTTTTCTATCAATTTTGAGTAAAAGTGTTACAATAACTTTTCCATTAGCATTTGCCAATGTGTTAATGGCACGGTAATAGCCAGGCGTCATTTCGGGTGGAAAATTATTAGTGTCCAGCGTACAATTAGTCATTACCATTCGACGGGCTGTTAATGGTGGCTGGAATATGCCTTCCTCATTGAATTCGGGCAAATTTGTGGTACAATTGTGCAGAGAATCCGTCAAATATACGCGATAGACATTGTTGAAAAAATCACTTAGTCTGGTATTCGGTACAGCAAACGGTGTACGAACGTAGCTTTGTTCACTTCCACTAATACTCCGAAATATTTGTAAATTAAACTGTTCGTTCTCATCAAGGTCCTCTTTCAGAGTACAATAACCATCAATTACTATGTGTTGACGGGAGAGGCGTTTTAAATTGAAGTTCATCTCGATATCATCCCTACCAAGTGATTCGGTAGCAAGTGATAGAATTTCAAAATCCCACTTAGCCTTGAACAATAAAGAGACAAGTCTTTTTTATTAGAGTTTGAATTTGTATTTTCATTTTCCATACCGCCGCCTCCACTCTGGATATTAAGCAAACGCTTAGTAGAATTGTGTTTGTAAAAATAAGCATTTTTTCAAAATGTTCCTCTTCCTCAACTAGATGTTGAAAGTGGTTGCCCTTTTCTATTTATATATGTAGGTGAACATACAACTCATGACACAGAACATGTCAGATTCATTAACTACAAAGTGTTTTACATTGTATAACTTTTCGCTAATTAACACATCATACAATATACAATGTTTTTCAACATTCTCTCTCACCAAAAGTACTGCTAAGTAGATCTCTCTCTTACCCAGCACACCACCTCTATCAGAATGCATTGAAGTTAGTTAAAATTCATATAATACTATCGATTATAGCAACATTTAAAAAACCTTTTTTATGATTTACATTTAGCAATATTTTAAAAAAAGAAAAACAAATAGAAAACTAATCAGATCTTATCCCTCTTAAAAAAAAATTGTAAGAATTTTTACGTAGGTTCTGGCTGGCCGACTACACTCTATTAAAATAAAGACCACATAATTTGTAAAATTTTTCATGAAATGTATATATTATTAATCTTCCTGTTCTTCTACTTTAACCAACATAGTTACAGTCCCTTCATTTTGACCACTGAATTTAACAACGGCACGATAAAAAGCCGGCTTTATTTCGGAGGGAAAATCTTCCGTATTAATTGTGCAATTTATAAATTCGATGCGTCTTGCAGTAATGGGAGGATTTAAAATTACAAATTCCGGTAAATTTGTGGCACAAGTTTTAGCACCTTTCTCTATGTAGGGCTTGTAATACGTATTGGCACCATCACTCAATTTAATTCGTCCTATACGAAATGGTGTACGCGTATACGTCGCTGCGTTACCACTAACACTGCGAAATATGTCCATTTCTACAAATTGTTCATCTGTTAGATCTTTCCTGAACTCGAGAAAGCCACTTAAAGCGGTTACTTCACGGGAAACACGTTTAACTTTTATATCCAAATCAAAGTCACGCTCATCGGGCAAATCAAAATTAATTTCTAATATATCAGCTACATAGTTAACCTTTTACATGTAAAATTTTATAAATTTTGTTTATCCTTTTTCAATTGTATTGTTATATGTAATGCCTTACCTTGCCTGTTGTGGTATGCAAAACTATCAAAATGAGTAAAATTTTCAGGAAAATCAACAAATCCATGGCGTTTATTGATTCAATTATATTATTGGTGGCGTTAATGGGTCCCTTTTATAGTAAATTCAATTCATTATTATTAAATGTTAGTTTTGTTTATAATTGTTACCATTAAGTGATTGACATCTTGAACAATTGTTGTAATGCATTTCACGTTCTATACTTACAAATGAAATTAAAATTATCATTCGTAATATTGTTTATGTTACAATTCAAAATTTAACCTCTGTTTAACGTAAGGTTAAATCATTTTATATATTATTATACAAAACAGTAGCTTTCAGTGACTGGGTGGTCTAAGGCTTTGTCTTAGTAAACTCTGCCCGCTGTAGGGCATGGGCTCAAATCGAATTGGGGAAAGACTTTTCAGCTGAAATTGTACAATACAACATTGAAACTATTTAGATCATAATGTTTGAGACTTTAAGGTCAAGATCAAATTTAAAATTCTCTCTTAATTGTAGATGACAACGCTTGGCGCCAATATACTCGTATGTATAACGATTGGTAAGAATTTTATGCAAAAGAATCAATGAATTGTCTGCTACACTCCGAGTATATGTGTACATGCCATAATTACTAGATGTAAATAAACAGCAGTTGTATTGAATTGTCATGGATTGTGATTTCAAATGTAATAACATTTACATTTGAAAAAAACATAACATGACACACTTGTTCACGATCGATATCTTGTGGTAACAATTACAAATTCTACAAAATAACAATAATGTGACATTTATAATAAACATGAAACGTCTCTCCGTCGACGAGTATAAATAAGACCAATATTTTGATGAAAACTTTTCACATATCAACCGTTATGGAGTTTTTACTTTTATTGAAATTATTCTTCTTAATTTTGGATGTCGCTTTAGCCAAGGTTGTTATCATTACAACAACACAACGATTTGAAATCGTATAAATGATAATAATAATAAAAATAACGTTTTTCCATAGGTTAACTATCATGGTGACATATTAGAAATTAACATGGACCAGTCGAAAGAGAATAATATGGATCTAAATTTGCAAATGAAACGTATCTCCCGAGAAAAATCCGTTTTAAGTGGTTATGTGGATATAAAAGTAGATATTACAGATCATGAAATCATCCAGGTGGAAGTATTTCGTAGTGCAAGTGGCAGTGAAGAGGGTTATATTCGTACACCATTTCAAGTACCAAAAACGAAATTGTCGAAAGCCATGAACACGTATTATAAAATGTATATAGAAGACACTATAAAGCATTGTATTGCAAATTTGCCAGAATTTGAAGTCTTTGAAGCACCATTAACGGCCCGACGTCTGGAAGTGAATGATTGTGAATTTGATAGCGAGAATTTTCCATCGTCACTTTCACCTGGCTATTATCGTAGCATTCTGACACTAAGTGGTGATATTGATGCGGTTGTAACCTTGTTAGTTAAAGTGGAAAAAATTAATGATTAATGTGGAAAATTACTTGAAATGTTTTCAGTATGTCCGTAAGTCTGTGTTCTAAATGAACGTGAGTTGCATGGATCTAGGGGATATAATAAAAAGTGAAAAACTTCTATTGAGAAATTGTTTTTGTCCTTTTTTGTTTACTCATCATCTTAATGATATGGGGGATATATTGATTTTGGTTCCGACGTTTGTAAGTACCAGACGCGGCGAGCCACACCTTTAAAGTCAGTTTATCAGATATCGATTTGAAATTTGGTACACATATTCATCATCAACGGCAAAAGTGTCCTACTAAAAATAGGCTCGATGTAGAACATCGATCCACTTTAAAAAGTTCAAGATGCTGAACTAGGCTTTATATATTTCTATTCCAATATAGTAACTTCCGATTTCAAAGAAAAACAAATCAGCACTTTATTTGTATATTCTAACGATACATGAATAATAGGAATTGGATCAGCCGTTCGGAAGATGTATTAGAAAGAAGATGGGTAAAAATCTACATGACACGATTAATATAAGCAAACATCACATTTGCATGCATGTTTGCTTTTGTCCTAATTTTCATACTTTTTTAAAATTTCGTATTAATCCTGAACTATTCAGCCGAATGTTCTGAGATGTGGCCGATTGCTAATAGTAGCAAAATATTAAATTGCTGTAGCTTTTGTTGTTGTAACTAAAGTTCATTTTAGAACATTTACTTGCTATTCGTTTTGTTTAATATCACTTTAATCTATTTTGCTTTGAAGCTTTTTAATCGTAGATTTTTTTCTTATACTTGACTTTAATCCAAGATTATGTTGTAATAACATCGAATTTGTTAAAGTTCTTCTTGTTCTTCTTTGGAATATTGTTGTTGTAATGATTGTTTAAAAATGAAGCAATTTTTCGTTAAATCAATAAATTCTATGTTGCGCTGGTTTAGTTTATTGTTATTAGAAGCGAATGGATTCCATTTTTTTTTTTTTTTTTTTTTGATGTTATTGTTATTGTTATTATTATTATGTATGCACTTGTGTAAAATGTACGGAATTTAAGTATAAACAAAAGTAGTTGTTGGGGAAAAAATTAGAAAAACACATTTGCACCAAACGCGATTATATAATCCATTAACATTTCTAATCTTGTTATTCACGTTGTGTTGTCTTGTGCGAATTAGTTCTTGCCTAAAATCCTAAAATCCAAGTATAGGTTTGGCACCACTTTCAACAATTCTGACCAGTTTTATACGTAAGCATATATAACACATGAGTATTTATACGTATTGTTATATATTAATAAAACAAAGTTTCGTTCTCTAACCAGGTCTTTTTTAAATATTTGCTTTTGTATTAGTACTCGTATGTCTTTAATGTGATAGAGTAAAACGTTTTAAAAGACCTCAAACCAAACAAGCATAAAATTTATTGTAACAGTAAACAGCCACCACTATTATAACACATAAATGTTGTGTTACTTGGCTGTTGCTATTCTAATGCAAGAAATTTTAGAAACAAAAAACTTATATTTTTATGTACTAAAATTCACACACGCACTGTATTGAAACCATAACCGGTAAGGCCAACTTTGTATTTGAATGTCTGTTTGTTGGGTGATGGTGGTGGTGGTGGTTAAACAATCTCTCTAGTTAACTATATATGTAACAAGTTGTAATTGCAAAATATTTATGTTGTCCAAGTATGTAAAGTTGGCGTCACCACACATTCATTCATTCATTGTTCATATGTGTATATAGAGCAATAAGTAATGGTGTGCTAGTGTTATCGATTAGTTATATCCACCCGCCATCAATTTATTAAAGTGGTCTCCCAGTTAAATGAATTTTCATTTTACACATACTTTTACATATTATATAGTGTGTAGTGTGTATGCATATGTTCTATTAAATTATTCCCTCCATAAGCGTTGTAACTTTTTCAATGAAAAATTGTTTTCAATTTTTCAGTTTCAGTTAACGTTTTAGTTATTGTCTGAGCTAACGATATAAAAACATCGTACATGTATGTTTGTATTAAAAACTAAAAAACCATGTGTCAACCTTTTTTCCTTTTTTGTTTTTTGCATACATGATTTTATATACGTGTTAAGAGTTAGACGTTGGTTTGTTTGTTCATTTGAAAGCTTTTTTAAGAACAACTTTAAAACAACTTTTACTTTTTTCCTTCCATCAGATGTTTTTCTTAAAAAAATAAAAATCTATGTGTCTATATATGAACAGATTATTTTGAACATAGCTTAAGTGTACTTTTCCAAGAAAAACAAATAAAAAAACTAAATTTGGCTCAAGGCTTAAGATACCCTCCACATGTACATCCATCGGTGGGCGTGGCACTCGTATGATTACGCTTTCTAATACAATATTTTGTATTGTATTGCTTATCAGCTTGCAAGTTTATTTTTACGCTACATATGATTTTTTGTAAGGTGTGAGCCTGTCTGTTTTCTGACCACCACCATTTTTGCACATCGATGGATAGAACACTTATAGATGTGTATACTTCTTTTGGGTTTTGCAAACGAATTGACAAACTTAGTATGCACCCCATCTTATGCGGAGGGTATAAAAGAAATAGTTAGAATACCTATGTGTAGGTATTTGAAATATGAACTTATACCACTTTTAATTTTAATACAAATGTATGTGGTGCATACCAAAACAATTATTTATGGATAAATTGTTACCCTGCCACATGAGCAATATATTGCTGAAAAATATAATAAAATTGAATTAAATAAAAATACAATTTATTTAAATAATAAAATCTTTTTAGAGCAATCGTTCAATATAATGTGAAATGAATTTCAGTTTTTTTATCCATTTAATACTCCTTCCTAATCTTTTATATTTTTTTTTTTGTAATCTTTTCAGGTAAGTGGAGCATTGCTTGTTATGCATTCTGAGAATAAAATAAAAGACTAAAAACTAGTTGAGAGTAAGTTTCAATTAAACAAATGCAAATAAAACAACAATAACAAAATGTTACAAAAAAATCAAACAATAAAACATAAACCTTGAAATTTATTTGAACATAAATTATTGTGCCAATGATCAGAAAATTAAATACTTATAAAAAAAAAAAAAAATTATTAAAAACAAAGTATCATAAAAATATTTATGATAAAATCTCATAATTTTTTAATTGTTACACCCTGCACCACCCTGTGGAAAAGGGTATATTAAGTTTGTGCGGACGTTTGCAACTCCTAAACGGCAAATGCCACACCCACCTTCACTTATACCGATCGATTCAGAATCAAAATCTGAATCGATTTAACCATGTCCGCCTGTCCGTCTGTCCTCGTGTCTGTCCATCGAAATTTGTGCGCAAGCTACAGGTCGCATCTTTTTGAGATATTTTGATGAAATTCGGTACAAGGAAATGTATTGGACCAAAAATAAAATGGATAGGATCGGACCACTTTTAGAACACCTCGCCCATACAATTTCTTTTTTTTTTTTGATTTCATAAAAAACAAAATATAAAAAAAATTCTAACATATGTATCATTTTGAAATTTGTGAACATACAAGTAGGTATAGAAATATCAAATTTTTCATTTTTCAAAGAAAAAAATTAAATTGAATAAAATATCATAAGTGGGGTAGGGTATTTGATCGTCGGGCTTGACCGACTACTGTTATTGTATTGTTTTTATAACAAATAAATTTTGTAAAAAAAAAATTTGAAAAGTGTACTTTTATAGATGTATAGAGAGACCAATTGGCATCTTCAGCACTCATGATTTTAATTCATAATAATAATAATAAGATTTTGCAATAAAAAGAATTGTTTTTCAATTATTGACAATCAGATGGATGGTTAACAATTCTATAACAATAAGAAATAATTACTAAAAATTAATTTTGCAATTGTTTATGTTACATCTCTGGAATTGAGACCTTTTTATTCCATCCTCCACATAAGATAAGGGCTATACTGAGTTTGTCATTCTATTTGCAACACACCCAGAAGGAGGCATCACAGACCCTACAAAGTATATATATTCTTGATCACTATGAAAAACTAAATTGAGTTAGACATATATATCCGCGTGTCCGTCTCTTACTATCGTAAGTTTGGATAC
The DNA here is from genome assembly GCA_963971445.1 of Ornithomya chloropus. NCBI lineage: Eukaryota > Metazoa > Arthropoda > Insecta > Diptera > Hippoboscidae > Ornithomya > Ornithomya chloropus. The sequence goes on along the minus strand of OZ020530.1, from coordinate 23,429,519 downwards.
ATTGAGCTTCTCGCCAATCCCTATTTAATTTGTCAAAATCGGTCAATGGCCGCGCCCACCATCGGCAAAAATCTATTTATATGCCACAATAATTGAGCTGCGAAGTTGAAGTTTGGTACACATACTTATTAGTACCCCAACCATCGATGTGCGGTTGGATAATAAGCACGCCCACAATTTACAAAAAAACATACTCCACGTAAAACTCAACTTGCAAGCTGATACGTAATATATATACTATTAGACTGTGTAATCATATACCTGCCACTCCCACTATTGTACATCTGGGCTAAGCCAAATTTAGTTTCCTTACTTGTATTTTTCATAATATTCAATTATGAATTTCAAAACATTTATTCATTCGGCCATTTGTTCATTCATTCTTTTTGCCTTATTGGTTACGAGACAATCCAATCCGCTTTTTTGAATGAAAAAGATGTCAATAAAATAAATAATTGCTATAAATTATGCTTACAATGAATATAAATATAAATGATTTACATTAAGTGATGTGAATAAAACACAAAATAATTTTTCCAACAACTGTTGCTAGTTATTCGCCACTTTGGCAGTACATAGTTCCTTAGCATTATTATAGAGCGAATGACATTGAATTGTTTATGATTATTATAAAAAATTGTAATTGCTTAACAGCTGCTTATAGTTGTTACATTGTTATAGTTTTATAACCTTCGCCTACATTATGAGGACGTCCTAAGAAAGCCTAGCTTCAGCTCTTATTTTCATTATCTTCAGGACATGACAGCAGTCATTGTAATCAGTCACTGATTTACACAGGCAATCGTGACTCTAATCAAACGAAAGCTTATCAACTGTACCAGCAAGCAATACCATGTAATTGTCACAAGTGACATGTTATTATAGTTTAAAAAAGCTAATATTGTGCAATCTAGAGCCGGAAGACAAACCTACTTAAAGAAGTAAAGCCTGCTTTAGGGAATTTATTTATATATTTCACTACCATGTTTCGCTTTCAATAATAGGCGATTAACAAATGGTTCGCACACCATAAATTTGCCAATTAGACAACGCATGTCTTGTCAAATGACATTTCTGAGACACTTTCGTGATTTATTTGTCTAACTTTTGGTTTTCTTTTAACAAAACAACCAAAAAATGAAGAAAATTTCTTACAAAAACTTACAAAAGTGTTAAGACATATTTACATGCACACACACTAACTAAATGAATTAGCAATTAATTTAAATGCTTTATCCATATCATTAATAGCACGAATAAAAGAAATTGGACTTTCTGTGTAGATGCGTGAGCTTTAAATAATGACAAAGATTTACTGGTAGCATTAAAGCTTACTGTTTAACATTTTTGAAATTTGCTCACACTTAATAACTAACGAACCGCTGACAATAACAAGCACTATATAGCGGTAAGTGGTAGACAGACGTTTTGTTGAAGAAATTTTAGAAAAAACACGTTAGAGAGAAAACTAAACTTGGATTAGGCCAAATTTTACATACCCTCCAGATCTAGAATGGTGGTCGTTGCAGGCCTTCTAATAGTGTTGCAATTATGTTGCAAGTGCAGTTTTACATGGAGTACGGTTTTTTATAAATTGTGGGCGTGATTGTTATTCGACCACGACCATTTTCGGCACATTGGTGGTTGGAATAACTATGTTTAGCAAATTTCAACTTAATCGCTCAATCTTTGTGGGAGATTAATAGATTTTTCGTCGATTTCGGGCGTGGTCCTGTACCGGTTTTGCCCATTTTTTTTGCGTGCAAAAACCAAAATATATCTCAAAATTTACGGCCCTGAGAATCCCAATAACAGATAGACACAAGGACTTTCTGACGCCTCCTTCTCGGTGTTGCAAACGAAATGGCAAACTTAGTATATCCTCCATCTTTTGTGAAGGCTTTATACATGTTTAACATTTTTTCAATTTTATGCAAAGTGTTGGCGTGGCAGGCGCTTCTTCCCTCTAGCCAGAGTATATTTTAAGCATTAGTTAAGAAAACGAATTTTATTCTGAATAAACTATATTATTTATTGTGGGCGTGTCTGTTACATGAGCTACCTAAGAATAGCCTAACTATATATATTTGAAAAAATTTCAAATTTTTAAACAATCTTTAGTTGTAGGCCATATGCATTTCGACTCACTATCTATCCCACGCATAAAATTCATTAATTGTTTCCGAAATTTAAGATTTTATATAAAATGTATAAAATATATTTTGTATTGATATAGGAAAATTTATGTGTTTTTTATATAATACAATTTTAATAATTTTTTATTTAAATCCATGTTTTCAATGAACATTTATTTTCCCCACTTGTCATTCATTCATTTAATATTATACAACCTTCATCATTATCATCATCATAGTCATTGTCATGAAATTTTCCCTCATGCCATACGTACATCAGCAAATGTACGTGTAATTAAAAAAACATATGAAGGTAATATGAATTATGAAAATTATGCATTAAAGTCAACTCATAAATATTAAAATGATTTAAGAAAAGAGAGATTCGCATAATATATGAGAAATACAGAAACCTTCAAATTAATTTAACTACTTATGTGCAGTTAATGTCTATCCGTCTGCCTTTTAAATGTATTTCTTTCATGAAAGCATCAACCAAGAAAGACTGGAAAGAGAAACATAAGCTTCTTGAAATATTTGCTGAAATCGTTTTTCTATTTCTTTCATAACTTTTCCTCGTGATACTTTGAGAACAGAGCCCTCGCCGCCCTTGTAAAAGTATACTTGACGATTATTAGGGTAATTATAATGTGATATCAAGATTGTCGCTATTGTATTAAAAAAAAATTGCTTTTGCATATTTTTTCTTAATAATTATACGATATGATTAATTTATTTTCAAGTTACGGTCTTCGTGCTTATTACTCAGAAACGTTTCCGATATGATGAGGCGATGGAAATCTTCATCATTCGATTGAATTTTTATGCCCTCCACACAAGATGGGGGTATACTAAGTTTGTCATTCTGTTTGCAATACCCAGGAGGAGGCGTCAGAGACCCTACAAAGTATATATATTCTTGATAAAAACCAAAAACTGAGTCGATCTAGACATGTGTGTCCGTGTGTCTATTGTTGGTATTGATATATTATTAGGGGGTATAAAAAAAGTAATCTAAATCTAAGAAAGCGAAATGAAAAACGAAAACCGCTACTAAAACTGAAACATTCACCAAACACATCCATGTGTAAGTAAATATATTTACATCTATAATATTGTGTGCGTGTGTGTAATTTATGCCCGCTGCAAATTGATACGACATCAATAAATAAACCGCTGTGTGTTGTTGACAGTTTGTCGCCTTCTTCAGTGGCTCTCATTTTAAATTTTGTCCGTCTATCCTTACCACCAAGAAAAAATTAAGGTAGACTAGTACAAAAAAATAAAGAGATAACATATATGTATAACGCATCGGCCACTTTGGTGGTCATAATATATACATATTATATGCGAACTAACACATGCCTGCTTACCTACCTACCAACCTATCGCTGTTGGTTGTTATCTTTATGTTTTCACTAGATTACACAGCTCCCATGCACACAAAGTCTATTATTACCATGTACATATATATAAATATACGATTATGGGCCAATTACCATAAATGTACAATGCGTACAAACGTACAAACATGCATACAAACGTATATTGTATTGGTGTTTAGGTGTAACTGACCGGTCTTATTAACATACATTTCTTGTGTGATGTTATTATAATTTACATTTACACTCTATTTTGAATCATCAAAATCAAAAATTGTGTTAGGTTATGGTTACACCTGTAAAAGGAAGGCGACAAATTTATGCATTTATTCAAACAAGGTGTGAAGTAGATCATTTAAAATGTAACATATTAATATATTCTGTAGCTATAATGCTGAAGGTGCACTGCAGACTTTTCTTATAAATATACTTTTGTGTTTATCATTACTTATCGTGGGGTAAATACGTCTTAATTTTAATTAAAGAGGTTATAAAAAAATCTAATCGAATCAAGGCATTTCTAAGAGACCTTTATTTATATCACTTAAAATTGAATCAATTCAACTCTTGAGGCTGATGAGGCTCTTTTAGGCGTGTTTGAGATAAGAGTTTTCCGAAAGGTCTTTGACCCTGTACGCGTTGGCGATTAGTTCCGAATTAGAATGAATCTTGAGCTGCTTGAGCAGACATTGACATTGTCCGTCGTTCTCTTTGCAGCAGACCAAAGACCTACATAGGTTGTAATCGGCCAGAACTGATGATGAATGAATTTATTCTGTAAGACCTCTTCAAGTAAACTAAATAATTTTTAATTTTTAATTTTTAATTTACTTTACAGTTTACAGTGTATACATATATATTTATAACCCGAAAAACGAAATTCCATAACATATTGTCATTGTTGTTGTTGTTATTTTATTCATACATGAAATCTATCTCTTTAACCAATTAATAATAAAATTCATAAAAATATATTGACAACATGAAACAAAACAAACAAACAAAAAACGGTTAAGGTTTAAAAAAGTCAATTTTTTCTATACATTGTTTACACAACTGTGACACAATTGATCATTTAGATCGTATTCATATACATATACGTACATTGAATTGTGGCTACATATGTATATATCGGTCAGTATGTCTATCTGTCCTGAAATCACAAGACACTGTGTCATGTTTAAAATACGTTCATACACAGTCTATGTATGCAATGGTCTTAGGTAATATGTTCTATACAAATACTCGTATGTATGATATTTGTATATATATTTGAAAAGCTATGGAAAACATGTTACATTGTCAGAGTGTATAATAAGGTAACCCTCAACCCATAGAACATATGAATAAGATGTATGTGGGTATGTTTGTGCCACTCTCAAATATTCAAATGTCTGACCAATATAAAGGCCTACCAGCTACTGTTTATTATTCTACCATATAGAAAAATAAATGTAGCTTTTGTAGTTTTTGTTCCTTTTATAGTTATTCTTATGTTTATTATTGTTGTCGACTTGTTGTTGGTGCTCTTGATGGTGTTGTTTGTTAATAATAATTTGTTGTTGTTTTTGTTTTTATTTTCTATGGTCTTTTATGTCACCACTCTACTACACACCTAACTATGTAGATGACCTTTTCTGCGCTCTGGCTCTTCGTCCCTCTCAATCTTCATCTTATCTTTATTATGCAGACGAACACACCTTTTTTTTCTATAAAACCAGATACAGCACCAACCACTGTGCATATGTATGTGTTTTATTTGAATATAAAGTGCTAACAGCTTTAATTGGCCCATAAATCACTGTTTTGTTTTTTAAGTTCGACTTAAATAAGATCAATTATTTAAACAAGCATTGTTTTTTTATAGAAGAAAAAAATGAAAATGACAGGAGAGAAAAAAATTGCCATATTTAGGTATTAATAAAATATTTTTAATTAATCAATAAAGTCTTAAAACAAAAACCAGCAACATTGTCCAACGTCGAGAGATAAAAGTACACTAACATATAATTTCCCTATAACAAAAAAAAAAACAAATACTCATTTGACTTGATCATTTTGGTAGCCCATAAATGGTTCATATGTGTTAGACCTGATTGCTTTCTATTTCCTTTTCGTTATGTAACTGCAACTGTAACTGATGTTGGTGATTATGGTTAAAAGAGATTTCATAATAAATATGTATTAAACATATGAAATAAATTTCACTTACACTAAACATGTGCACACATACATAATTGACAAATGACATAACTGAAGTGAACAAACCAACCTACCAACCATAAAACCAACATTGATCATAAAAACTCTTAAAAAAATAATAATAATTTTTCTTCTCGTTTATATTGAAAATCTCTCAGACAAATACAAGAGCAATATCTAACCAATCATCACCACAGATTATAAGCAGTTAATAAATAATTGTAGCAAGAAAAAAATTACGTTAACTGAGACTAACTGCAACCATTAAAAAGCATAAAATAGTTAGTGACAGCATTTAGCCAACGGATGTAATATGTTATGGCAAGTAAATGACAGGACAACGAATTGTGTATGTAACTACTAACTATCTTGTCTATGTGTGCGCAAGAGAGAGAGAGAGAGCGAGAGAGAAGAAAAGACAGATTTGAAACGATTCGTTAAATGCAATAAATAGGTATAATGATGATCAAAATGGGTGGACAGACAGACAAATAAGTATAATATTGAGATAAATATTTCTTTTGTTGAAAAATATTTATTTAAACAAAAAAAACAAATAAACAATTAATAGGTATATATGTGTACACATATTCCTACAAACTCTCTTGGTGAACTCTAGCTTATCCATATCAAGATAGTATACTCGATATATTAACTTGACTGAAATGTGCTAACAAATCAAATATATGTGTACTTATGTATACATATACATAAGTATAAGTATATGTTTTTATCGCAGATTAAAATCAACATTTCTCAAAGCATACGCACATGATTTGATGCAAACTCAGGTTTGTTTCTTAAGTCATACGTTAGGCCTCATTACACTTTCCGTGTTATTTTAAGCACGGTATAAAAATTTTTCCATACGCAAAGTATATAACCAACAAAAGAAAGCCTTGGAGTCTTTATATAGTATATAAAAGTCCGTCCACATTTTGATTATCACATTATGCCCCGCCCATTTAAATGTCCGATGATTATTTCCATATATTGTATAACAAAAAATTGGTAATAATCGTTAAGAGGTAACAATTAAATACTTGTCACGCCCCTAAGCTTATATATAAATGGGTAGCTAATCTACAAATGTATCTAATACAAATATTTTATAATAATATTTTTTTCTGTTTCGGTTGTTGTTATTGTTGTTATATTATATTATATTACACTACACTGTGAAGTTCTCTATGATAAAATATAAGGAAATCTCAGTTAATGCGACTAATAGGCGCTGTTTACCTACCTACTGTGACATTATATGCACACATGCGTACACACCTCTCGTTGAGGCGATCAAATGACTGCAGAAAGTGATAAATTTTTCATAAGTGCTGTGCACAATATGCACCAACATGTAGTAAGTAGTGGTAGAAACAGTTGTGTGTGTGTATAACTGTAGCATGTATTAAATGGGATTTTCATGTGATAAAAAACTATTCAGGAATTACATGTTTGTATGTGTAATGTTGTAATAAGCCGCCAGTGTTTTTTGTTTTTTTTTTTTATGACATTTTCCCCATAGCCACGGTGTCCTCTGTGCTTGTTATATATTGGCGAACATTTATACGCACTCCACAAAACGAATATAAACACAGTGCAATCATTTTAAATCTGATGGACGAATATTTTGTCTATGTTGTCTCCTATCGTTTTGCTTTTATTATAGTGTTAGTGTTCTTGTTATTGTTGTTGTTGCTGTTGCTGTTGCTGTTGCTGTTAAATGCGAACATTTAACCCCGCTATAAAATAAAAATGCATAACACATCAATTTACGCCAGGTGACTGTATGACTGTAAGAAAGAGATAGAGAGACAGAGATAAAGAATAAGAAAGAAAGGCGCCTTGCCATCAGATGTGTTATCTAAGCAGAGCATGCATATGTCATGTGACAAAGCGGGACTTGCACTAACGACACTCTAACCATAATTTATGTGTCAACAAAACGTACACGACTTTGGGTCAAATGCAGCACCATCAGCCTGTTGTTATGTTAAACATATAAAACAGTTATTTGTTTTTGTTATTATTTTTACACTTTTCACGCAGCATATCTGTTTTTTGAAATAACTTTTACAGCAATGGCAACTACAAAATCTTAGGAACAGACCTGCATAATCCACATGAACTCTTTCAAATACTTTAGACGGCCGCATCCCACAATGTACTGGTTCTGCTTTTGTATTTGGTCGACCATATTGACAAGAGGGACAATTAGCTACCAGATTAGTGATGTCGCTATCCATCTGTTTGCACCAAACGTAAGCTCTGGCCAGTGTTTTCATCTTACTCATGCCAAAATGTCTTGTGTGGAGCTCTTTCAGCACTTTATTACGTAAACTAGTCAGAATGTAAACACGTATTCCACGCAAAACACACCCTTTTTGTAATGTGAATTCTTCTTGATCAATACCAAATCTATTTTTCGCTTCACATTTTCTACAATATTTTCAACATTCTAACAGTTTGGTAATTTCTGTATCTTTAATTCATCCACTGCTATTGGAAGATTTTCTATTAATTCTGTTTCAATCGAGTCTACCTCTTCAACGCATTTCGTTTGAAAATTTTGTGGTAATCTCTATGTGGCATCTGCGTTTGAATTTTCATAACTTTTTTTTAGACGTACTTCGTAATTAAATGCTTCTATGTAAACTGCATAATGCTGCATTCTTGTAGCGGATAATGTTGGCAAGCCTTTAGTAGGTGAGAATATCTGGCTAATTGGTTTATTATATGACTAAGCACCGCTCCAACCCATACTGGGCTGGCGTCCACGGCCAGAGGTAAAGGTAACTTAGGATTGTAATGTGTTAGCATCACATCCGATTGTATCAAACTTTTGGCACATTCTTATGTAATAGACGATTCAATGGATAAACTACGGTGCTTAAATTTTTAATAAAGCGACCATAATAATTAATGAAGCCTAGGAAAGCTTTACTGCTGGGTTGCTTCATACGTTGTATAGGATCGATTTTACTTTGGAATTTTTGTGAATGCCATTTTTATCAATTTTATAACCACAGTACTCAATGTGATCCCGCAAAAATTTTGATTTATCCATATTCACACGCATATTATGTTTATTTAACCTTCTCAATACTTCATCTAGGCGTTGAATAGGAGTTTAATCATCGTTAGCTGTGATTTTTATGTCATCCAAAAGTACCTTTACGCCTGGTTTATCTACTAAAAGTTGTTCCATAAATTTTTGCCACTTTGCCGGGGCATATGCTATGCCGAACATCGTACGTGTTGGTTGATACAAACCTTTGTGGGTATTTAAAGTTAATATATGTCTATCATCAGGATGTATTTTTAATTGAAGGTATGCTTTTGCTAAATCAATTTTAGAGAGCCACCAGCCATTGCACAAAATAATTCATCAATGGTTGGTAAAGGGTACTCATCGACCACCAAGCCAGGATTGAGTGTTACTTTATAGTCACCGCATATTCTCACGTCTCCGTTTCTTTTCGGTACCGCCACAATTGGCGTTGCCCACTCCGATCGATCTACCTTTACTAAGTTGCCCTCTTTAACTTGATTTTCTAATTCTTTTTCCACAGCACTTATGAGCGGAAATTCAATCCGTCCAGCTTTTATAAATTTGGGCGCTACTTCTGGTTACAAATACAATCTGGCCTGATAACCTTCAATTTTTCCTGTCGTGAGTGAAAATACTTTCGAATATTTATTTAACACGTCATTTAATTTTCCTTCCTTTATGCACTGTATATTGTTAACGCTATTTGATTTAGTCAACTGCTATTCTAAAAGTTTTGGCCAATTAAATTGAATCTCTCGTAGCCACTCTCGTCCGAACAATGGTTTTCTCGTTGATCGGATGATGTATAATTGGACTTGTTTGGATGTATTGCTATTTATCGTAACCCATATATATCCCACGCATTCAATTTGAGTCGCACAATGTATAATTTTGTGTCACTTTTGTAAACTTTCGCTTTGGGAAAATATTTTTTTGCATCTTCAATGTTAATAATTGACACTGGAGCACCGGTATCAATTTAAAAATCTATACACACCTTCTTGACTTGTAGGTTACACATAAGTTTGTCTCGACCATTTGAACATATATTTTCTTCTACTTGCATTAATTCTTGTACAAACTTCTTCATTTGCAGAAATGTTATTTATCGCTTTTTTGTTTTTAAGACATACAGCTTTTAAATGACATTTGCCATTACAAGCAAAAGAAATTGTGTTTTTGTAATTATATTTATTTGCAAAGGGGTCAGTGCTGCCACATGGAAAGCATTTTTTTGTTGCTAACTTCGTATATCTATTTTGGATGTTACCAGATTCATTTTTTGATTTATTGTGAATTTTATTAATTGTTTCACTTGTGGTAACTAATTGTGAAGTGTTTATTGTATCCAATAAACGATTCTGTATCCGTTGATTTCTTAATCCAAACACAAATTGGTTTCGAAGGGCAGTATCCAAATAATTATTAAAATTACACCCCGTTGCCAATCGTCGCAACGCAATCAAATACTCAGCACACGTTTCTTCTTGTTTCTGCTTTCGCATGTGAAGGCGATAATTTTCAAGAATTTCATTACTTCTTGGGTGAAAATAATCTTCTAAAACTTCTACTATTTCAGCATAAGTCATCTCCTCCGGTATTTTAGGCATGACTTTGTCGCATAAAATATCATAAGTTGCGGCTCCCATATAATATAATATTAATTGCTGTTTTTTCTACATTCGCCTCAAATATTGATAAGGCACTTTCAAACCTCCTCACCCGACGGTTTACATGCACCCGTCCGTGCATTACTTGACGAATTTTGTGCGGTCGCCATATTATGTTAAAATCACATGTGCATCCTCGTCGCTAGAATTGTTGTGAGCACTTTCACTGTTTATTGCAAACTAAACTTCTTTTGTACATATTTCATAATGTTTTGTTCCAAAATTTTCTCTAACTATGATTATGTATCCTCGTGCAGACTGAATAAGGTATACAACTCGATAATTAGGTATGTTTTTAATTTAAAGAGACGTTTAGCTGCTTATAAAAACCGTCTTTATGGCCTTTCGTTTGATAATCTGCTGAAATTTGGAACTTTAATCCTGCTCCATAAAATCATTACCATAAAGGAGCCAAAATACCTTTTTGAAAAATTAGTTTTTTCAAGGTCTCTTAGACACAGACGAATTACACCATTCCAACACGACACTATAATGTCTGAACGACAATTCTTTATAAATGCTGTGCACCTCTGGAACACTTTACCTACCGCCCTTCAATACATGACTGATGCTAACAGTTTTAGGAAGGAATTTAATTATTTAATTATTTAAGTATTATTTAAGTACTATATTTAATTTGTAATTTTTAATTTTAATATTTATTTTAATGTTTTTTTTTAAAAGAATTTTTGTTAGATGTTTTTAACGTTATTGTAATTTTTAATCCCAACTAAATTTAAGCTTTAAGCTTGGTTGTTGGAACTCATGAATAAAATAAATACAAATATATGACGATTTTTACGGGTATTAAAATTTGCATTAAAGACGAACGCATGGACACACAGAAAAAGTACCAAACAAATGTATAATTTTACAGTAGTACTAAATCTGTCAAATAAATATTTAATACTAGGATGAAAATGTAAATTTTTAGGTGAAACAAGTAAGAAAACTAAATTTGGCTTGCGCCAAATCTTAAGCAATATCCACATTTACAACGCCTCTGACACCTCCTTCTGGGTGTTGCAAACGGAATGACGAACTTAGCATAATCCCCATCTTATGTGGAGAATATAAAAAGAAACAACACAAAACATTTACCACCAACCACACATACATAGGCACACATAGGCTTTGATACATATTTTCATTAAATGGTATTATTTAAGTGTTTTACTGTTATAATATATAAATAAACATTCATACAAAAATATCTTAGAATTCACTCTAAACATAAATGTTCATGTTTGTGTGTATTTTTTATTGAGCTCAAATTCCTTTTTTGGGTCTTTACTTTCGACCGTGTTTTAATAACAAAAAAAAAAAAAAAAAAAAAAAATCCACAAACATTATAAACAATAGTTCGCGTAAAATTTAACAGTAAAACTAAAAAAATGACAGATATGGTCAAACATGTTCGAAAAATAAAACAACATTTGGACAGTATGGGTACGTATACGGCTGTGGAATTTTCTTCCACAGCAAAACAAAAACAACAAAATTTATATAAGTTTAAAGCGATCCGCTTTTCAACTTTGGTGCGACAGCCCAACACTCAAAAACAAAAAAACAATAATTTAATAAAACCAATGAATAAATATTATATCATATATAAATATTAATCATGGGGGAATTGTTTTGTGGGCCAGTTCAACTTACTGAAGTGATGTTAAAAAAATTAATTGAAAAATTTATTACATTTCATAATTATGTGCAACACGGTACGACATGCATACGTACTATATGGTATGGTGCACCACCGATGCATAATGTACAGATTTTTGTGTACATCAAGTTTATTTTACTGTATAACATTTTAATTAATAATTTATGCGTACATTCGAAAATTGTCACAGGTTTGTTGTTTTCTGTTATTTGCCTAAATGTTTTCTCTTTTTTCCTTTTTTTTTACATATTTATTGCCTGTTTGGTTTTTGGTCAATAAAAAACGCAGCTACACTGAAAAGTGTCCATACGTCTGTGAATATATTATTGGTCTACTGTAACCTACGCATTGCTTAAGATTAAGTTGCCACACTTTTAATTTGGCAAAAACATTGAAAACTCTGACAGTCGAGTTAGATTGTATGAGAATGTGCACAAATTATTATGCTTCGGCAGACCGAAAAATTTGGTGACAATGTTTGCCATGTTACGCTAGAAAAACATTTGTACACATACGAGTATATGAACAATATGCGTATGTATTGTACTCACTTTCATTATATTTAGCAGCCCATTAGTTCCACTGGAACTCTTGCATTACCCAGAAAGAAGTTTTTAAGACTCTGTGAGATTAGGTTGCCATGGCCCATTGGTCCTATTGGTAATTGGCATTAAAAAATTATCAAAATGTTGGCGATTTAATTTTTTTACGGATTAGTTTCATCAGACTTTGAAAAAGTAGTTTAACACAATTTTGCGACCGCAAATCTACAATAGAGGGATGCGGCCATTTATTGTCCATACTGCACCATGTCGTACACATACCTTCTGTAGGGTATTAAAGTTGCATTAAAAACTTAATTTGATGAATAGTGTAAATAATTGATTTCATAAAATATTGTTTTCATTCTGCATGATATTGCGGAAATGACAATGACTAACAACACCAGCAGCAACAGTTATTGGAGTAAAACTATGTCAAAATTATTTTTGTTTTATTAATAATTATTTGAATCCGTTTGTAATTTTCTAAATGACGCGGATTAGTATGCTTCGCTTAACGCCGAACATTAGCACATTGTTTGTTTGTTGGTTTGTTGGTTTGTTTGTTTGTACCGCTCAAGAGTCAAACAATCTGCTTGAATTGTAATTCTGCTTCTGCTTCTGCTTCTCCTCCTCCCCCTCATTCTATTAACAATGTTTATTGTTTAATTTTGTTATTATTGTTGTTGTTGTATTGTATTGTTTGTTGTTGTGTTTTTTTCCCCTTAATATTGTGTAATTATGCAGAGAGTTATTTGTGTGTTATGCTATGTTAACAGGTTTGTTGTTTAAGTCTTTTATGTTTGCAAATGTATTATTTGTCTTTAGAGCAACAGCAACAGCAACAGCAACAGCAACAGCAACAGTTACAGTAGCTGCTATAACAGAAATAAGTTTTGATTTGGCAACATTGGCTTTTGGTTGAATGTGTGCTGGCAATTAAATCAAACGACTGAGTAACCTAATAAATTACCTCTTAAAACATTTGTGTATGCGAGCAACAATAACAACAATTAATAGCTCAAATTGCAATTTGTTGCCAGAAATACTTCAAACAAACGAAACAAACAAACAAAGATAATTCTAAGCTTTGAGTTTTTTATGAAAAGGAAACTTCGTGCAGAAGAAACGAATGGCATGTAATAAAATAGAATTAAGAAAAGGAAACAAAATGAACTGATTGCCAACATTTTTGAAATATTTAAAATTATGGAATTTTACTTTTTTTCATTTTTTAACCCTTTATACATACATATGTAACATATATTGTTGCCTTTTTATGGTAATATATAAAAGTGCTTTAATTTAATTGGGTTCAAAAGCGCTCAAACTTAAATCTTGGCATAACTATTACAAGTCAGTACTTGGAATTATCTGAAATCTTCAATTGATTTCAAGGCCATTTCAGTGGTAATTGTTATGAACATGAACACAAAGTGCGATTATCTCAGTGTGTTGTTTAGTAGTGTTAAAATAAATGATTTGGTCTAAAATAAAGTGTAGGAGGAGGTCATATCACAGCAATTATTTTCTTTTTACTTAGTTTCGTTTTCCAACCTTCAACCATAAACACTTGTTTTAAATTAATTAGTTGGAATAATTATAATACATACGTACAAGTCAGTATATTTAGTGTATATGTCAAAATGTGAATACGAAGATCAATTAACTGAAAATGGAACTCAAAGTCATTTAGAAACAAGTAAAAAACGAAATTTAGCTTAGACCACGTATCGATGTGCCAAAAATAGGCGTGGTCGGGTAACAGACACCCCCATAATTTACAAAAAACCAAGTCCAACGCAGCACATACACTATTAGAAGGCGTAATCATACAGCTGACGCACCCACCATTGCGAATGTGGAAGGTATTTAAGATTTGGCCCAAGCTTACTTTAGTTTTCTTACTTGTTTTTAATACAGTTTTTCGCTTTTTTTATTGTTTTACTTATTATGATATTTGCAAACTGTATCAGTAACAATTTTGCCTAGTGCATGCAATATCATTCATTGCTAATGAAAAGTGAGTGGGTATTTCTTACACTTATATACCGAAAAGAAAAACAAAAAAAACATAACATAATGAAATGTTTAATGGAAAAATACATATTTACAAATTACAATATAAAATGAAAACATATTCAAACTTATATCATGAATATAAAACTATAATCTTTTATTGTGTGTGAATATTTTTGTCTACTTGCACACGGCTATTCGCATTGTTAAATATTACTTTATTGGACACGCTAACTTTAACTTTATTTAACTTGTGAGTGAGTATAGAGGCTAGGTGGTTAGGTGGTTAGGTGGTTAGGTCTAGAGTCGGTCAGTCAGCTTATTGTCGTTGGTGAACAATTGTAATCTCGTTTTGTGACGTTTTGTTTTTTGTATCTTTATGCTTTCAATTAAAACTAGGTCACATAGTCATGCAGTATATTTGTAGAAAGAATAATAGCTTAAGCAAATTGTCCCTCTTCCCACCTTCTTTCTAATAAACTAGTTTTGGGTTTGATATTATTGAAGAATTTCAATTGTTTCTTGACGTCTTGACTGTGGTTCCCTCAAAGTCAAAATTATTTATTTAGATAAAATGAAATAAAAATGGTCACAACATACAAAGCATATATATTTGCACATAAATATGAAAAATACTTAATTATGGGTGCATACTTTAATTTTGAGAGCAACAGGCGCACTTTTTACATAAGTGTGAACAAGAAAAGAAAAAAACAAGTAACAAAACCGAATTTGGCTTCATCCATGTCTGAACTCTAGTTTAAACTCTAGTTGCTCGAGTAGTTAAACTCAGTTTGACTAATTGTTGTTATTCGCCACTGTAATAACGAAATGTAGGGTTTAACTATTAGTTATGGGTTAAACTCGGAGTGTAATAATGGGCATAACTGTAAATATTATGTGTGTACCAAATTTCAACTTCATAGTTCAATTTTTTTGGAGATAAATAGATTTTTGTAGATTGTGGGCGCGGCTCTGATAAGTGCTTTTACAAAATTTCAGCTCAATATTTACGCCCGTGAGAATGCCAACAACAGACAGACACACGGACGTACGGACACACGATATCGACTCAGTTTTTGACACTGATCAAGAATATAAATACTTTGCGGGGTTTCTGATGCCTTCGTCTGGGTGTTGCAAACAGAATGACAAACTCAATATACCCCTCTTATATCTTATGTGCATGTGTGTTAATCGTCTGCACCAAAGATTTTCTTTTCCAATTTACGGGCGTATAAAAATATACAATCGTGCCCATTTTCAATTTATTGAAATATATTTTAATGTATAGGTAATATTTCATCTTAACTGTGTAGCTCCTTTCTTGGGGCCTTGAGAGATTTTGTCAATTGTGGGCGTGGTTTTCAAACAATTTGAAACATTTTCTAAGATGTATGGAAAGTGATTCTGTTAACGTTTTTATACTCTTTATACAGCATAAATTCGGTACTAAGGTATGTTTAACAAACAAATACCATAAAACCTAAAGGAATGTGAAATATTTGTGCAATGAAAAGTATTTTTAAATTCACTTTATTTATGCAATATATCGTACACACATGCACACACACAATTGGAAGCAATAAATTTAACCGGCTAAAACATATCGACAAATTGTTACATTCAAAGATTTATAAATCAACTATAGCAACATTTGACTCAATCTGCAATAACCACAGCAGGGAAGGGAGTGCATAAATGTATATACATTGGAAAGACAATTTATTACTTCCTTAGCAGACTTTATACGGAATCCATATAAAAAAAACATTACTTTCGAATATAGTTCATTTTCAACCTAATAATTTTTATTGTACATTCTATGCTCTTTTTAGTTGCATTTCTATAGAGTGAGTGCTTTATTAATGTTGTTAACTTTATTAACCACTTTTTGATCATGGTGACCAGTGTTATTTGGTTGGGCCCGCTTGCGGGCGGCCTCCACCATTATCGTTGCACTCATAAATAATAAATTATTATTTATTTTATCTCAACAACATATCTGTATTCTAGATTTAGAGTTATGTGTGTATTTTCTTTTTTTTAAATATTTTTTGAAGGCATTTATTTGTCAAAATGCAAATGACAATGTCAGCTGTTTAAATCATGTTAACAAGTCTATAAACACCGCTAAAAAGCCTATTAATAAATAGCAGTTAATAGTGCATGCAGTACAGGTGTGACCTGTACGAGTGTGACAAATGAAATCATAACAAACCAACAACCACTTTGACCAAATATTATGTAGGGGGGAGGCAATAATAATATTTCGCATAACTTTGTTATCCTTGTGGCTGAATACTATTTTCCTTGAAATTGTTTTCACAAGTAAAAAAATATTTTGTACGATCAAGGTTAATATCTTACATCAATTAATACAAATTATACAGTAGCATATACATTTATGCAAAATGTAATAATAATTAAATGATATAATTTATATGCATAAGATATTAATTTCTTACACATTGGCCACGCCCACTATTTACCTTCTGTTGCCACTCTAAAACAAACAATTACAAGCTTACACACATCATGATGATGTTAACTGGCAACCAGTTGATTTGTATTGTTAGGTTGCGTTGCATCTACATACCCAGCCACATGTCTTGACTTCTTTTTCCATTGAATGAAGTAGAAGAAACCGTTCATACAATATCTCACTTTATAATTATCATTGTTGTTGTTGTTATAAGCCTACCAAACACAAACACCAATTGTTTGATGCTTGAATACAAGCGCATGCAAAATAAGCAAATTAGGTATAAAGTATTCAAGGAAAACAAAAAGTGATTGATTTATAACGCTTATACGAGTATGTACGTACACATAATTATGCATATTTTGCAAAATATGCTGCTGTTGTAAAGGTTGATGCCATCATTATTATTATTAGGAAAGGCTAATTGTAAGTGTGTATACCAAATTTCAACTTAATGGTTAATAGCTCAATTTTTTCAAGTCTAATTAATTGACAACAACAACAACCATAATATCATGGTGGCAATCATATAATTTTGATATAGTATGTTGTAATCCGCGATTGACAAATTGGTATTATATGGTCGAGAGATTGTAATTCTCTGTATAGCTAAGCGTTACCGTTTAATAAAGTAGGTGTCCACCTCATATTCAACAAGTTTGTTTCCGAAGTTTTTTGATTTGTCACCAATCTAATCACTATAATTACATATGGCCATGTACTGTAGCATGCTTTGATATTTCGCATGATTAAACGATTTCACTAAATAACTTTTTTTAGAAAAAAATTCATTCCGAAAAATAACAAAAAACAGTAATGACTGCAACAGTTTAAATTATGGATTTTTTTTATTAAGCTAACGAAAATTACCGTTCATTCTGGTAAGTTATAATATATAAAAAAAATGTCACATATTGTAAGTGTGTGTATGCATATAGATATGTGCATATACACAAACGCACTAGCGCTCTAGTGCTCAAAAGTAAAAGAACACTAACTTGATAAACCAGATTATATGTGATTTAATGAAAAATGGATTTGTTACTAGATAATGTGCTCACCTCGCATTTTACTTAATGTTGGTAAAGATTTAATAAAAAAAAACACAAACCTATTGATTTACACTAATAGCAAAATTTAAAAATATGGTCAATGTTCTCGTCTGTATACAGGTTTTCAACCCTCCCTCCAACACTTGCAATATTGAGACAATTGATAGCCAATATATTGGTTTTTTTGTTTTTTGTAATTTTTGTAAAGGTGTGGCATTTAAAATGCGATAGAGAACAAGTGCATATAGATTCAAAATCTGTATTAAAAATTGTGGTTGTAGTTAACGTTGTTGTTGCTGTAATATTAATGTGGTTGATATTATTTAAATGCGTACGTATATAATATAATTTAACAATTTCGATTTAATATCATTTGCATGCACAAAGCAAGTATTTGTATAGCACATACACCAAATGGTAACCTATTATTATACCCTCCACCTTAATATGGGGAAGAAAACCACGTATGCCAGGCTTCGGGCACCCTACGAAGTATATATGCAAT
Source organism: Ornithomya chloropus (assembly GCA_963971445.1). Taxonomy (NCBI): domain Eukaryota; kingdom Metazoa; phylum Arthropoda; class Insecta; order Diptera; family Hippoboscidae; genus Ornithomya; species Ornithomya chloropus. The sequence continues at coordinate 23,410,809 of OZ020530.1, read as the reverse complement.
TCATATATCGATTCATCTGTGTTCGTTCCTAAATTTGTCTTTTTCTCAGATAACTGCCAATGCCACACATTCTTTCTAGAGTGTATAGTGTTTAAGATTTGATCTCAGTCATATTTAGTTTAATTTTTTCTACTTACACTGGTCATGTTTAAGAAAAACTCATATTTAACGAAAATATTTGTGCACACATGTTCAGAAGTATGCACGATATTACCCCAGTTTCTCTAAATGCATAAAATACATACTACTCACTATGCTTTTGTGGTACACGAGGTGATTGTAAAGCCTTAAGCTCTACACATATGTATCATGTGTACTCAGGTTGGTGTTGAATTTGTTTGTGTTGTATGTTAAGTGAATTATATAAAAAAAAATTTTTTTTGTTACGATAAATATTAACATTAATTTGTTTGGTATGCATTTGTTTAACAGCTTAGAAGAATTTTTTTAATCGCGCTTTTTTATTTAATTATTTTTTAATATACCCTTCAGTTAAAACAATATTTGTTAATATATTTTAATTATGGTAATAAAGCGTATGCAGTAAGAAGTAGAAAAGTGAATGTTTTAAGTAATTATTTTTTTTTCTTCTAATGAAAAGTTAATTATATATACACTTGAAATATAAAAATTGGTTTGTAAAAGTTCTTCGTGTAGAGAAAAGTTCTTAACGTGTTCAGGTCCAAACGAAACATTTAACCTATTTGAGACTCTACCCCTTGTAGTTTAAGGTGGTATGGTCATGCAAAGACCGAAAAGCGAGCAAAGCAAAGTTAGCCATCTGTCTGCCCGTCCGTTTGAGTGTGCTCGAAAATGCCTCCTACCTGTCATTTCTACCTTGGTCATGTTGCGTTCGGTGAAATGCGTAAAACCAGCCGCCACTCTATTCATCTGGATTTGCTTTCTATAATTTCTTTCAAACACTCACTATTTCAATGCACAGCTAGCATATAATATTGTTGTTGTTGTTCGTGGTGGTGGTGGTGGTGTTGGTGGGTATCTGTCATTTTAGGAGTAAATTTAACAAAGTCATCGCACGTTGTTGTGTGTTAATGGGCAATTAACCAATCATACTTAAATTGTAATGCTAGAAATGAAAAGAAATGAAAAGAAAAGAAAAGAAAAAGAAAAACTACGCCTATGGTTAAAAATTGTTCATATCTCATCACCTAATAGCGAGCACGCACGTACAACAAACTTACATATGCACGCTAAGGCTTGATAGTGTCTAAATATAAATTTAAAAAAATTAATAAGCATATCAAGTTCATTGGTCAATTTTTGTGTCAGATGTAAAGATTTGGGCGTGTCTGTTAACCGACCACGCCGGAAAACACTTAGGCCAGGAATTTCATAATAGTCCGGAAGTTACACAATAACGTTTTAGGAAGCAATTCGTGGCTATCTTTATAAAAAATTTACATTACAATAATTTAAGTTGAAGTTTTCCTTTTGAAACTTATGCAATCAATCGACTGCAAATTTTTGTTAAAGCTTAACCAACTTCATAGTTCCAAGTCTCGTCTGCTTTTCGTGTTTGTTTGTAAACAATAAATACTTCCCGCATATAAAACGTCGTGTTGCTTGTTGCTGGTATGGAAAAGTAATAATCTTGGAATCCTTCCCATCACCGACATCACAGCCATTCATTGATTAATAAAGTAAACAATCATCAATTTTAATTCTCATCATGAAGTAACTGTTTAAACAGCAATACACTCGTATTTAAACTTCAAAACAGATATTTGTTCACCGTTATAAACGGGTATATAAGCTTAGTTAGTTATGCCTAATACAGTGATAGATTTATTGTTGAAAAAAAAATTTGTGGGAATTTAACAAGTCTATCATGAATTTACATAAATTATTACTATAATGCTTTCAAACATGTCCAACGATGTTACCGCACGTACTTAGCAAATATTTGTTCGTTGATTTATTGAATTACTTTCTAAAAGGAAAATATTTAAAACTAGTGACAAACTAAATTTGGCTTAGGTGAAATCTTCAATAGCCTCTACATTTATGCCCCAGCTGTATCTGACTACGTAAACGTACTTGTTCACTACAATGCAAATTTTGAACTACTGTCCTATTGGACTCAAACTTGTCACGATTAAGTCTTATGCCCCAATATAAAACTGCGGCTACTACCTAGCAGGTGTCCCAGTGCGGTTGAGTAGTATAAAAAGGATTTTTTCCTGCGATTACTTTAATTATTTATTTAAAAATTTTATCTGTTTTTATTATCTCTATTTCTTACTTCGTACATACTATGTCAGTTGGTCCCATAATCAATTGTTGGTTAACCGTCTTACGTTTTCTAATTCATAATCATATATATGATTATATATAGTCCTCCGGCTGATAAATATACTCCTACTGTTATATAAATTATTTTTATGGTAACATAACAATTTACCCAATAGGAAAATTCTCACACATTACCACAAAACCAAGCCTTTTTCCACCTTTGTTTATGTTTTGTTGTGTGTATGTAGTAATAATAATAACGGTGAATGTTTTCTGTTTCAAGCGAAAAAGTGATTTTCGACTGGCCTCTGGCTTATGTTTTATACCTAGCACACATACATACACTCAGTTAAGTTATTTGAAAAAAAAAAAAAAAAAAAAAAAAAACAGATGTAAAGTAAATGATAAAAAAAAATATGGAAAAATTCTTTTGAAACAGACAACTCTTATACAAAGAAAACTCCAAATTTTTCGCATATTTTTTCTTTTCATAATAAAATATATGAAATTCAAAGTGGTATGAATTTGAAACAGAGTGTTGGTGGTGGTGGTAATAATAATCTGGATTTTCGTAGACACATGTTATCACAGCCCAAGACACAAATAATGCGATTTAAGTCATTTTTCTACTTGACTTAAATCACATTATACTGCCAGAGAAAAAGAAAAAGAAAAAAAAGAGGCGGCATGCTTAGCTTACAGTTCAATTTAATGTAATTTTTTTAATGCCTTTTAATACATAGCCAACAGCGGGCCATGATTAGAATGGCTTAAGGTCTTTAAAGCCGCATAAACTCAATTTAACGACAGCTCAAGTAAATAACCGAAAAACTTAAAACCGAAAAAAACTTGATTTCATTTTTATGTCTAATTGTTGTTGTTATTGTTATTGTTATTGGTTTTTCACATTATAATACTCCACAGAATATATTGCGATTTTTCTTTTCGTTTTTAACTTTTTGTTTCTAAAACCAAAATTAAATACATTAAAACACATTTAGTGTAGATATGTTATAACAAGAAGTTCTCTACATGATACATACACATATTTTCTAATATTTATTATACCCAACTTAGACATGTATGTCCGTGTATCCGTGTGTCCGTGTGTCCGTCTGTTGTTGGCACTCTCACGGGCGTAAATTTTGGGATATTGAGCCGAAAATATTGTACAGGCACTTTTAGTTTTTGCACGCAGATCATTATTTAAAATGGGCAAAATCGGTCAAGAGCCACGCCCACAATCAACAAAAATCTATTTATCTGCCACAAAAATGAAGCTATAAACTTGAAATTTGGTACACGTATACATAGTTATTCCATTGATTGACGTGCCAAAAATGGGCGTGGTCGGATTATAGACACGCCCACAATTTACAAAAAACCATATTCAACGTAAAAGTAGACTTGCATGCTGATACGTAAGACATACACTATTAGAGGGCGCAATATATATATATATTTGCCACGCCCACCGTTGTGAAGGTGGAGGGTATTTAAGATTTGGCCTAAGCCAAATTTAAGTTTCTTACTTGTTTACAACAATAATTTATTGTAACAATGAACACTTTAAAGTATGAACAGCTAAATTGTAATCGTTTTTGAAGACATACAAACAATCATAATGTTGGCTTACGGGCGAAGCTAGACATTTTTTTCGCTGTACGAACTACATTTGTAAATATTGCAGATACCACATAAAGACATAAACATAAACATGCTTGCACAGATGTTCAATATGATTTAATTATTGACTGATTATTCCAGAAAAACAAATCACATGAATGTGTTAATGTTGGTGTTGAAGGCTTAACAACACTTTCATTTCATTTTACTTTGTAGATAATTAATTTTTCAGGCTATAAAGCCGCTTTTCTCTCCCTCTCTCTCTCTCTCTCTCTCTTTTAAACTTCGTTTTTATGTTGTTTTATGGTGATTTTTTTTCTATTTATTTGTATTTTTAACGTCTTCATCATGGCCCGAAACCGTAAAAATCCATTAACTGTTCATTAATCATGTTCAAGCATGCATACACATACGAGTATAATCGTTTTGTCTTCTGTTACCCTCGTCCTCTTTTGCCCACTCTCACTCTCTCTCTTTCTATCTCTGTCATTTTTCAAGCTATCAATTAAGTTATCAAGTTGTTGTAATTATGGTTTCAAACGATGATTTCTTCAGTTGCTTGTAACATAAGCAAGCGGCGCCTTGTGTGTGTATGTGTGTATGTGGTTGCGGTATAATGCTTTATAATTCTTAGGCTGTTTCTTGTGGCGCTTTGTTTTTGTTATTGGATTGTTAACATGTTCGGCATTTTGTTTACTGAACTTTTCAATAGTGCGTAAATAACCATGTAAAGCGAACTTCTTCTTCTTCTTCTTGTTATATCATTTATCTCAGTTTATGTTATGGTCTTTTGAATATTTGTTGACAAATTTTTAGATATTGAGCTGAAATTGTGTACAGACACTTTTAGTTTTAGCACGCTATTTAAAATGGGCACATTTTGTCAAGAGCCACGCCCACAGTCATCAAAAATCTCTTTATCTGCCACAAAAATTGACCTATCATACTCCACGTAAAACTCGACATGCAAGCTGACGCACAATTCATATACGTACTATTAGAAGGCGTGCTCCATTGTAGATGTGGAAGGCATTTAAGATCTTGGCCTAAGACAAACTTAGTTTTAAAAAACAAATTTTTATTTGTATTTATAGAGCGGCTGAACAGAACAACTAAACACATTTTTTCGTTTTTTTTTTTTTTTTGTTATTGCTTTAGTAAGGCCTTCACGCAACTATTTGGAATGGAAATTTATTTTAACATCAAATAAAACAATAATTAATTAACATGAAAAAAAACAGAAACAAACACAATTAAAATAGTACAACCCCCTTCAGCTAAACAATAACTTTGGGTTATTCTACGTACATATCTTATTTCATAAAAACAAACCAATACTAACCTTACGACTGGTTTGTTATGACCTGAAAACAGATCAGGTCATATTGCAACGACTTAAATTGTACTGCATATACAAATATCAGAGTACACACAGATATACTGTAAGCTTTTGAAGGCTTTCTAATGATAGCTACAAACTAATGAAATTTTAATCTATGGAGTACGCTTAATGTATGTAAATTAAACATATTCATAGTAGTAGCTGCGTTCATGATTTACGCAATTTAGCTCAACCAGGCAAAGAATTATTCATACAAATTTTATTTAAGGCGTGGCTTTCGTATGCTTTCATATGTTTTTATTTTGTATTAATTCAAAATAAACAGAAATATAAAAACGAATAAATTAATCTAAAATCTTGGCCATTGCTTGCTCATTTTAGGTTGCGTTTTAATCAAGTATTTCAATCAAGTATTGGTCTGCAAACAGCTACAGGGGAATAAAAATCTGTATCTAAACTTTTTTGTTTGTAGTCTAAAATTTTTCTAAAATTGTGTACATACCGTTCTTGTTATCTTTCAATAAATTAATGACCTTGAAGAGAAGAGAAAAATCACTTTAATGAATTCCTGCCGTCAGTAGCTTGTTTTGTTTTCTAATTTGCTGCTTGTTATTTAAGCAAAAGAAAAAAGAAAAAATTGAAATAATGGCATAAAATGAATGTTTGAATTATTCTTGGTATTATTGTTGAGCTACAATTGTTAGTCTGTTGTTAATTTTACCTATGTTATCTGCAGTTTATTATCTCAACTTCAAGTTCAATAACTCAAGATTTCTGCTGCTGCTGGTAGTTTGCGTATTATTACCTATTGTTTTTGTTGTTGCCGCTGCTGTTATCGCTTGACGTAGTTTTGCACTGTCTAACTTTGTTTTTTTTATAAACGACAACAACATGTAGATTCTGCATATGCCCTGCACTGCGATACTATATGTACAACAATAAAATGTTAGTCCGTTGAAAAATATCTCATGCATTAAGTTGTTAAGTTTCTACCATCACCAAATATGAAAAGGAAGCACAAGAAAATCTACACATATTGTAGACGAATACTACACATATACAGATGTGTTTATAAAGTAATTAGAAAATAAATCCAACAGAATAATAACGAAATAAAAACAAAGAAACGTTTCGTATATGGTCTTGGATCATATAAGCTGACAATAGCAGCGATTGAAATAGGATTATTAAAGGCGTGGTAAATGTATAATTTTGCTCAACTTCTGTCGGTGAACAGCAAATGCAATGACAAGCTTAGTTTGCCTTCATATTAAATTTTTGAAATATTTTTTTTAAATTTTTCCAACAATAACAATACTAAACAAAGGTAGACGTAATAGCGTTGAAATAATGAAGACGAACTTACATACACACACACACACACTCTTTGCGTAGTGATTTAAGGTTGAACACATCATAAGTTAGACAGAGTAAAAGGATGCGAATACTAGACCATTACAATATACTCAGATGGGCTTACAAAGAGGAAGAGAGATAGAGGAATGTATGCTTATTTATATGGTATATGTTCATGCTGTTATGCTGTAGCAATTCCAAAGTGTGTGTCTGTCTGCATTAATGACATAAAAATTGTGGCTCAAGGCTGTGTTTTAAATTGTTTACTTATTTGTAACAATAAATATAAAATAGAAAAAAATTTAATAAAAACTTATTTGATAAGATTTTAATAGGATTTACAGAAAAGCATATACATGCAGCACTAGCTGCAGCTTTGCAATTGTTTGCACAGTTTATTGTTTATTAGATCGATTTATTGCCTTAGACAACGATTTGTAACAATATGTTTTTAACAGCAGCAACAGTTCTAATAATATAAATAGCAGCAACAATAACAACAACAACACTCTATTGCACCTGTTAAGAAAATGTGCTTTATTTATTAACGTCGTACTCACCATTCTTTTAAACCAAATACGAGTTCCTTAATACCATAAAATTATGTGTATTTCTTGCTATCTCCTTATTATACCCTCTAAATAAGATGGGGGGTGTACTAAGTTTATCTTTGCGTTGGCAACACCTAGAAGGAGGCGGCAGAGACCCTACAAAGCATATACGAGTATATTGCTGATCAGTACGAAAAACTGAATCGATCTAGACAAGTATGTTTGGGTGCCGGTTGTTTAAATTTTGAGAAATTTTGCAAAAAATGGGCGTGGTCGTATAAGAGGAACGACACCAATTAACAAAAACCATCATACTCACTTTTAAAAGCTGATACGTAATACATACACTCTTAGAGGGCGTAATCGTACACCTGCGACGCGCACCGTTGGAAATGTGGAGGGTGTTTAGGATTTGGCCCAAGCCAAATTTAGTTTACTTACTTGTTTTTATACAATTTGTTAACAATTTATAATGATAATTATATCAATATTTTTTGAATAAATCGTTTTTCTTTATTTATTTTTTTCCAGAGAACAACAACTGTTAAACATATTCGAGGTGATAATTAATACGTTGGAAGGGAAACTGAAGCGTATAGACAATTTAGACAAATCCGTAGAGCATATGATGCGACGCATGGAAATGTTAGATAATCGTGTGTCTGATAATTTAATTAAAACCGATTCAGTCATATCTAAGTTACGGTCCCTGGATCACAAATTAACTAATAATGATATTGTGGACACGCCACATCCCATAGATACCGTTTTGGGTAATGTGGGTGGGGGCGTGGGACGTATGCCGCGCACCTCAGCCTCCTCCACATCTAGCATACAGCTGGATAACCGCTTGGTTTTGTTGGATCGCAAGGTCAGCGATATAGATTCAAAATTGGAAATACTGAAGAATCAAATTGACAATAATTTCCTGCAAGCAGACGAAATCAATGCGGAGGCGAGCGAAAAGAAACAAATCACCATGAATGTAATTGAAATTACGAAGGCCATGAATGCTGAAGTCATGTCGCACGTTTCCAATGAATTGAGCGAATTGCGTGACACCACCGGCAACATTGACAAGAAACTGCAATTTCACATAAATATCGTGTCGGAGAATGTAGGTCGTATGTTGCGCATGGTGGGTGATATACACGACGCCGTCGTCGATCATCATTACGATCAGTATAACGCATTGAATGCTACCACCACACCGCTACCATTAATTAAATCTAGCAAAATAGATGCTTTAGTTAAACAAATTCGTCCCATTGTCTCGGTGTCAGAAAAAATGGATGAAGTTTGGGATGTTGTTGTGGGTACCAAGTCATCGGTTGATCATTTGTTACCCAAATCGGATGCACTATTAACACACACACAACGTCAAGAACGTGCCATTGGTGAAATACATCATGATTTAAAAGCGAAAGCAAATTTAATTATCAATAATTTGGATATTGTGGAGAAGCGTTTAAAGAAACAAGAAGATGATGTTCAACTATTGGCTCAACGACCAGTGCCGGCTGAATTGTTAATGGATCCCACCATAGATCGTTTAGTGGAATATGATCCCAATAGGTTTGTATATTGTAATAATAACAACAACACGCACACATACACACAAATTAACATTATTCTGTCTCTTAATTAACCAAAAAAAATCGTTTTACACATATTATTACACATACATACATTACACATATTATTTGTATGCGAGTGTATATATGTATATATATATATATATATATATATATATTATATTATACTATATTTACAATCAACTAATTTAGATACTCCGTTATTGATGACTACACTGAAACGGGTATAAGAACCAATACTATAACAACACCTTCGACTGCTTCCTTAGCAGCCGCACCACCTACACCTATCTCTGCTACGGCGACACATAACAGTAATAATAAAAACAACAACAACATGGCAAAAACAACAACACCCTTAACTGTGTTGACCTCTTATTCCTCTTCCACATCACTATCTTCTACCTCTTCTTCTTCTTCATCATCATCATCTTTTGCTTCTAATTCTATCGACAACAACAACAACAACAACATCACTATAAATTCATTTAATATAGCTGCCGATAATAATTTTAATCAAAATAATTCCTCTACGAGCACTATTTCCCCCAACAATAATAGCATATCATCTCCACCTTCGTCATTATCAACATCATCATCCCCTTCATCTCCCTTAACGCCTTCTGTTGCGATGGTTGCAACATCGTCCCTGTCATCATCATCAGCAGCGGCTGCCGCAGCATCGGTACCGGTAACAATGCCTTCGCCCAGTCCAACAAAGCCTTTATCGCGTAAGGGAGGTATCATATTCCCTAGTGTGAAGAATAAACCCTCTGTTGTCAATACCACCTTCTCTACAGATATTATAACACTAAAGGACATCAAGGTGAGTGTCCTTTTTTTTTTTTTTGTTAGTCTACATAAAAAATATTCTTTTATTAAATATAATAAGACATACCAACTTGAACAGAAAGGTTGAGGAATTTATTTAAAACTACCTCTTAACCATTTGACTGCAAAAGTAAACAAAAAATACTTTTTTATAACATGTTAAAAAAATGAGTATCCTTGATACATTTATCAATCAAAGCAACGCAGTTTCAGTCTTCCAAGACTCGACCTTTCCATTTAATTAAAGTTCATCTTTAATATGCGGTTCCTTACAAAAACAAGTGTACGACTGATTAACTCTTTCCATATTTGGTAAGATTATAACGGGTGACTGTAAACGTTGACTCCATTCCTACACAAAAAAAGTATCAAACACATGATAATGATCCATTTTAACGTTTAGAAATACAACACCTTACCTGGAATAAAGCTAAATGATAACAATAAATATGTTGAGGCAGAAGATTAGAATCTACGAATTCACGAGCGTTGCGAATAATGTCCAATACTTTTTGCTCATTCTCTCTGGCCCAAAATAACTTATCAATAAGATCACTGAGATCCCTTTTAAACGGTACATAATGTTTAAAGGGCAGCAATTGATTATAGAAATGCTCATAATATGGTGATTCTTGTTTCAGAACCAAAGCATCACCACCCAAAAGAAAGGGCAAACGATATGACGCCACAGTGCCATCAATGTTTACTTGATATTTAAACTGAAATTAAAAAAAAAAAGTTAATACATAGTCAACCATTCATGTTCATTATTTACTCACTTTAAAGAATTCCATGAAACTTATACGCGGCACCTTTGGTCCATATTTGTCTTCTTCATCACGAAAAAAGAAGAAGTTCGTTAGTGAGGCGTTTAACAAATCGGGGTATTTGCGTGCCAAATCAATCAATTGCAAACGTTCACGACGTGAATCTCGACCACGCCAAAAAGCCTTATTTTCTTTACTTTCCCACACATATTCGCTATGCTGTACGGAGAGCATATCTAATGTAATGCGACCCATATTCTCAACACTAGATTCAGTTAAATCATAGGTGGGTAGTGTGATGTCATATGAATCCTCACTACCGCACCAAGAAAATATAGGATACGGTCCGGACGTTCTCTGCTGACCACCCTTCTTACTTAAAGGCCAATCACCCAAATTCAAATAGAATTCCATATCAGGCAATTGAACTACACGACTCAATGCCAACAGGGTCGAATCCATAAACATTTTAAATCCCGTATATTTGCCATAACATTGACGCCAGATTTGTTGTCGTTTCACTACATAATGACACAATGATGTGGTCTCTGGTTGATTGTATCGTTTAACCAGATTATCGCGTATGGCACTGAAATTGACCTTTTTAAACGAATGCAAATCCCAGTTGATTTGATAAACAGACGATGCTGCTGGACAGTTATTATGTAGCATAAACAATTGCAAGTTTTGTGGGCAATAGCATTTTTCCGAGTACACTTTATTGCGCACATAATAGGGCGAATCAGCTACTTGAGAATTATTATACATTACTTCTATTTCCACCTGATCACACCAGTCGGCAATGGTGTAACGCACTATGCTAGTGCCATCGCCACGATCAATAACATTTACATTAGAACGACACCGTCCATGCGGTGAGTTACCTTTAATTTGTACCTTGAAACTTTGTGATGGAGATTCTGTAAACCTATTAGCAAATTATGTTAAAGTTCAAGCTCTTTACTTCTTTCTGAAAGATTCTATACACTTACTGCAGCCCATTTTTATCCACTGCTTGTATAAAAAAATAACGAGCAGGTAAAACCACTTCATCCGGTTTCAAACCGGGACCCCATATTAAACTTTTTTCTGCATCCACCAGTCTTATTTCCGCTGTAGCAATTAAATATTGCTGTTCCCATATAATTCCAGCAATTAATAAAAATTTTAACATTATTTTATTAATAATTATTATGAAAATTTTGGGCGCTTATTTTGTTATTGTGATAAGCTGAATGTCATTTTTTTTTTATCTCGAAATCTCCTTTGTTGTAGCTAGCAGCTGACTTTAATACAATCCCGGTTTTTAATGAATTTCAAAATGATAACTTGATAATGATGTAAAAATTTTTAACTTTTTCATTTAATTAATGTATCTTTTTAATAATAATATATTTTTAAGGGTTTCTCTTGCGTTGACTTGTTAAATGCTGGCATGAAACAATCAGGAGTGTTTTATTTACAAATACGTGGCACCACTTATTGGTTTTTAAAAGTCTATTGTGAACAGGAAATCGCCGATGGCGGTTGGACGGTAAAAAACGAATTCTATTAAAATGATAAAAAATTCAATTTACTGAGTAATAAATTGTTAGGTCATACAACGACGCGATGATTATGGAGAGCCTAGAGAAAATTTTAACCGTGATTGGGCAGATTACAAGAATGGTTTTGGTGATCCGGCAAAGGAGTTTTGGTTGGGCAATGAAAATATATATATGTTAACCAATAATGAAGATTATGTATTAAGAGTAGAATTGGAAGATTTTGAGGGCAACAAACGGCAAGTGGATAATAGTTTATTTATTTATTTATTTGTACGTGATATTAAAGAAAAATATTTTGTAATCTTTTAGCTATGCGCAATATTCACATTTCAAAATACACTCGGAAGCAGATTATTATAAATTGGAAATCGATGGCTATGAAGGTAATGCAGGGGACTCCCTAAATGATCCATGGTATGGTTCGAATAACAGTCCATTCTCTACCTATAATCGTGACAATGATCGTTCATCATTAAATTGTGCCAGCATGCTAAAAGTAAGATATGTTGTTGTATTGGTTTAAATGACTGTAATTTATAAACTTCAATATTTGTAATACATGCAGGGCGGTTGGTGGTGGAAATCATGTGGTCGTGGCTTAAATGGCTTATATCTACACGATCCGCAAGATTTGACAGCACGACAAGGCATTGTTTGGTTCCGTTGGCGCGGTTGGGATTATACGCTTAAGAAAGCCGTCATGATGATACGACCCCGGGGACCACAACCCATGAATGCTAATATTTCATGAACAACTTGAAAGCACTACAACTATTCTGGTTTATTTTAATACAAACATAAGCACATAAACGATCAGCATCTCTCAACAATACTCGGATTTATAAATAATTTTTATTGATAACATATATTATTTAATTTTTTTTATTAAAAGAGCTCCCAAGTTAAAGTAAAAATGGTTCAGAAAAATTGCTCACGTAATATCTATAAAAATCGTTTTGTAATTTTTTTCGTAGCAAATTATAAAAAAAATAATAATTGCGAGGAAATCTTTCTACAAAGTATATATATAATTTTACAATTTAATTTGTTATATTTTTATATGTAAAAATGTATTAACTTATTGTTTATTTTGCTGTATTCATTTTGTTGTAATATATACAGAGCTGATACGAACCTCTTAACGAACGGAAATACCACACAAGAAGGGAACAGCGAAGCACGTTGACATATATCCCGTCATATATAAATTGCTAGTGAACTATGCAACCTGTACTTTTTGCATAACTGACATTTGACCTGAAGCACAATATATGTGTGTGCAGTACATTATTAACGAGCAAGAAATTTAAAAAAAACATAAAAAACATAAAAATAATACAATGGCCGGTCAAGTGACAATAATATAATATGTACTATTTAATTTACTATACACGTATATAATATATTCAAATTTATATATATTTTATATGATACATATGTATATTAAGTGCACATTTCAATCATTTTTCTTTCACACAATTTAATGTATATCTTAATTAGTTGCATTCTGTTGGTTTAATATATATATATATATATATTGTTTTCATTTTTTATTAATGTATATAATTGTAATTATATGGCTTTGTTTATCTATTAACACCTTCAGGTTAAGTTTCTTCTCTCAATGCTAAGAGTAAACCCTTCCTCTGCTTTGTACAGTTTGCTCATGCACTCCCCATATCGTTTATGACCGTATATATAAGTGATTTTCTCGAAAGAGACGGACATACTATATTAAAAATTCTCTTTATTTTCTTTAATATTAAGTGAGAGAACTTGTAGGAAAAAAACTAAATAAAAAACAAATTGTAGATAACTATTATTATTGTTTTTTCCTTGTGAACCTAAATGAAGCTGAGTTGCATTTGCCCACCTTGGGAATAAAATGTTTCACAACATTTCACAGCTGTTAATATAATTGCGGCCAACTTCAACTTAAGCGAACACGTGTAAGTGAATGAATTTTTTAACTAGCTATGTTTTAATATTATTTACAAATTAATTAAAATAAAAGCCGACTACAAAATGCTAGAGAATGATTCAATTAATGAACAGTGCGAACTAGATGACTTATTAGCTGAATATTCGAAAAAGAGTGAGAAGGAACCGAACAAGCATTACGAGAAAAATCCTGACTATGAAAAATCAATTGAAAAAATTCTTTTTGGTGATAAAAAGCAACTAATACGAAACCTTAAAAGAGCAGTAAAAACGGAAAAATATGTAAGTGACTTAGATAATCAGGATAATCAAGATAATGAAAACAGTGAGAAGAAATCTCACAAACGTAAATCAGTTTGGACGGATCCTGATGATGAAAGTATTTTATTGGGGGAAGTGAAAAAACGTACTAAACGTACGGGACCACTAAATCACTTAAAAACAGATCAACCATATAAAGAATATTTGAATGCAAAGTTTACACGTATTGTCAATCCGCCGAAATGGGTGTCTTTGGCTGTTGCTAAGAAAAATCTCGAGAAAAGTGATTCGGATGATGAGGAAGATGAAGAGTTGCTGCGCACAGTGGGTTTCTTAAATAAAAAAACCGGAACCACACTAGAACCAAATCATATAAAGATAAAGAAATTAAAGGATTTAAATCGTGCTACTTACGCTGAAGGCCTTATAAACTCTATAGACTTCCATCCCACCAGTACAGCTGCTTTGGTGGTGGGTGAAAAATGTATAGCCTCAATTTATGCTGTTGATGGCACAACCAATGACAAATTACATAATATTTATATACCCACATTTCCCATAAAATGTGCCAAAATTTTACCATGTGGCACCAAAGCAATTTTAGGTTCAGTTACGCGCTATGGTTATATATACGATTTGTTGACGGCACAAGAAAGCTGTTATAAAATACGTAAAGATCACGGTAACCTTCGGAAGTTTCGAGTATCACCCTGTGGCAAATACTTTGCCAGTATAGGTTACGATGGTGATATACATTTGTGGGAGAGTAAATCATTTGAATTGATTCACACCTTTAAGCAGAATGAAGATGGAGCCAGCTTATGTTTTACTGACGATTCAACAAGATTAATTTGTAGCAGTCGGTCTCCAGATGTGTACATATTTTCATTACGTCAACGCCGCCTAGAGCATCGTTTCTCGGATGATGGTTGTATTAAGGGCAACGTCATGGATTTGTCACCCAATCAACGTCTATTAGCCACTGGCAGTATGGAAGGTGTTGTAAATGTATACGATTTTAATAAAGTTATGACAACCACCACACCGACACCAGAGAAAGTTCTGTTAAATTTAAAAACTGACATATCAGATGTTAAATTTAATTATAGCAGTGAATTATTGGGCTTTTGTTCATCGAAGGCCCCAGGTGCTGTGAAGCTAGTTCATTTTCCCAGTGCTACAGTTTATGCCAACTTCCCTGTGTACTCGACCAATAAATTGGGTAAAATACGAACCCTATCATTTTCACCACATTCAGCGTATTTAGCTCTGGGCACCTTCAAAGAAGTGCCCTTGTTCAGGCTCAAACATTATGCAAACTATTAATTGTCCTAATATATAACTATACAGAAGAGCATATTCCATTAGTTAAATGAAAAGTAAAAAATTGATACGTCGGTCAAGCCCGATCATAAAATTCGATCGAATCGATCGATATAAGCGAAGGTGGGTGTGGCATTCGCCGTTTAGGAGCTACAAACATCCGCACCAATTTAATGTACTCTTTGCCACAAGTGGTGCAGGGTATAATAATAATAAATAACTCACTTTTATTAATTAAAGAAAAAGAAAAACATTTTATTCAGATTATTTGTTTTTTTCTTTTGTGTAAACATTCTCTCAAATAAACGATGGACATTTTTTGAAGTGACACTTTAATTGTAATAAGCTGAACGGAATGAACGCTCCGAATCTTTTTTGAAATTCTCGTGCATTTTCGTAATTTCATCCAATTTGTTTGCAATGTTGTTAGTATTCTGTTCTATCCATTGCAATGAGCTCATATGTGCATTTAAGATTTTGCCAATTTGAATGATAGGATCTGTGTTATCTTGACATTTGCCGCTTTCATTTAAATTATCAATTATTTCTTTCAAATCTTCGGACATTTGCTTCAGTTGTGAATCTAGGTTTTCCACCAACAAATACGTTTGTGACCTTTCCACGTCGACTGCAGGTATTTTCCCGAATTCCTTTTGCAACGGTGCAATGCTTTCTTCCAATTCTTTATGTTGGGTGGCAATAAATTCCAATTCTTGTTCCAAAGTTTGTTGATCATTTTTCACCTTTTGTACGGCATCGTTTAATTCGAGTATCTTTTGATTATTGCCAATCAGAATTTTATCCCATGCATTTATTTGGGTTGCTTGATCAATGAAAACTTTTTCTTGTTCTTCCAATTCCAAAGTCCATTTGTTAATGTATTCTTCCAATTGATTGTAAGAAAGTTGTGAAATTGTATTTATGGCCGAAGAATCTGTGGTTTTGGTGGCTGTACTTAAACTTGCAAAACTACCAGTGGTGGTTGCAGGTGGAACTGCCGGTGCAGACAGCGCAGTTGATAATATTGGAGCGGTTGTTAATGAAGTTGTAGTGGTGGCAGCAACTGCAGACGGTGCAGATAATCCTAAACCTCCAAAGCTGAAACCTGTACCATGTGTCGTAGTGGTGGCCGATGTTGCTGCTGCTGTTGAAGTAGTTATTGTTTGTCCAAAACCAAATCCACTTGAACTAGACAGGGTGTTTGCAGTTGTTGCAGTTGTTGCAGTTGTTGCAGCCGTACCTAAATTTAAGGCGCCCTTGGTTCCTAAGCCAAATGGGGGAGCACTCGTTGTGCTAGTTGCAGATACTGGGACAGCCGTTGTTGTAGTTGTTGTTGCTAATCCGAATGATAGGTTTTTAATTCCAGCATCACCGCCGCCGGTTCCGCCAAAACTGAACCCTGTCGCTTTGGCGGCTTGCGTTCCTATAGCTGCATTGCTAGTATTACTTAAGCCAAAAGGAAAACTGCCTGTATTAGAAGTCGTTGTGGTAGGAGGTAATTTAAAACTCATTTTTAATAAATTTTTATAATTTTTAACTCGGAAAGAAATTTTGTGTAAAAGTTTATAAAATGAAATGAAATCTTATCCTCTTATTAAGCGGCTATGATTTTTTAGCTCCATAAATACGTATATTTCTCAACGCCATCTATTGAAAATAAAAAACTAACGCCATCCTGCGAAGTAGGCAGAGCATGATTTAAATAGCGATGACAATTTCAACAAAATTTGTCAATCGTTTTACTAATTTCGGTCGTATCAGTCATTTAAAATTCTCGGTTGTCATCGGCCGAGGCATATTGAAAATTTTTTATAATTAAAATCTCAAAAATAAGCGTAAACACAATACTTATTAATAAAACGTTGTCTCAAAAGCAAAACCCCATATTATATAATATATCCGCAGCAGTGTATAGTTTTGTACATAAATCTTAGTGAAAAAATAATTTTCTACATGTGCTCTGTAAGTGTATAAGCTTTGAATGTGGAAAAAATTTTCTTCAGCCATTCCCATGACAAATTCCAAATTTTCACAAAATAAATTGGTGGAAAGATAATTGAAAAAGGAAGTGAAAATTAAATGAATGAAAAAGTTGTGGGCATGTTAGGCATGAGCGCAATTGAGTTACAATTTTACACAAAATCTCGTAATTAGGAGTCAACGAAGTTACCTTATGTAGCTATTCGTCAGTTTTCGTTTCGGTTGAAGACATTGAAGAAAATTTCTAGTAATTAACACACACATTATAAAATTAATACGCAAACTAAATTGGAAAAAGTAATCTGGAAATTACATACATTTTAACATTTTTTAGAAAACGTGGTGGTGCTTTTCAGTGTGAGTTCGAGTTTGTGTGATATTCATATTCATTGCAAAAATAATTCACTATTGTGTTGAAAGAAAATGTCTGCTGAACGTGAGATACCAGCTGAGGACAGTATCAAAGTCGTTTGCCGCTTTCGTCCACTAAATGATAGCGAAGAAAAAGCCGGCTCTAAATTTATAGTAAAATTCCCCAACAGCACTGAAGAAAATTGCCTTTCCATAGCGGTAAGTCTATGTTAAATATTTTTGCTTCAAACATGTTAATTTACATGCATAAAGGATTGCGAAATAATAACATTGTAGTGTTAAGATGACGTCATCTTGAATTGTACTGAGCTTTGGTTGCATGTATTACCAATATTAAAAATAACAACAACAATATATAATACACATATAATTTTGTTATACATAAGAAATAGCATGACCTGTGCAAATGATTTTAGAATAATACGGGTAGACATTGTCACATAAAACCCAAAATATTATATAAATAAATATACGCCTGAAAAGTATTGTTAGTATTAAATGACGATACTAACGGCAAATTTATATGATTGATAGCATAATTTTGTTTCAAATGTCGAAATATGAAAATTAAACAGTTTTTGTATGTACAAGTACAAAGAGCAGACATGGCGCTCTTGTATTGTTGCATAGTGCATGCATATATAATAATAGCACTCATCCAATGCTTTAAAGTTCATGACTCACTAATTTATATATAATAATGATTTGTGTTTTTTTTTTTTTTTTTCCTTTTTTTTTTTCTTTTTTTTTTTTTCTTATTTTTTTTTTTTTTTTTTATGAGACGGCGCGTAATCATTAAATTCTTTACATGCACTTTCATGAATTCGTTTCATACCATTATGCCGTACACATATACATGCATGCATATAAAAAGCAAGTGTGAGTTTGCTTTTTAAAGTGCTTGTTTGAAAGACACTCTATGTATAGAAATGTATTCATGCATGCATGTACTAATTACATGCTACATGTTTTTTTATTTAATATAAAAACCAAGGAAACCGTTTATATTCCATATTATGATGTTAGCCTTATAGCCGCAGTACACTACCTTTCACAGAAAGATCGTAAATTTTCTTATTTACCATATAAAATTTGTAAGTAGAAAAGGCCCCTGCGTACGACAATATAGAAAGATTTTAGAAAATTCCTATGCGCATACATAATGTGAAGTATGAACTTGGACTTGGACTTCAGTGCATTTATATTTACGTAGATATGTATGTGTATATAATATTGGGTAATGAATAAATACTAGTTTCATGATACAACCCGAAAATTAATGAATTTTAGCCTAAACAGTTTTTACTTCCATATACATATAACATACCCATGCACACATAAATTATAAATATTATTGCTTCAAACACTTGTATAAACTTGTGCTTTGTTTTGTAGTTTCTTTTTTCTTAGCTTACCTTAAGTCAGTTGCTTTAGATTTCTTTTTTAATTGCTTCACGGGAAAATGTGTTCATAAAAGATTTCACTTATTTGGTGTAACGCATGTACATAAACGAATACACATTGTTGTTGTATTAAATGAATGATTTTTCGGTACATCAAGACCGTTAGGTACTTAGGAAGCTTGTGTAACAATGAAAAAGTTTAATGAGCACTCTATTCTCTATGTAGTTACAACAAAGGTTACTAGACAACAATTTCCTATAGTTATACATGTACACTTAGGACCCATATGAGACATTTTATGCCAACAACAATACTCTTTAAAGAGTCTTGTAAATATATTCACTTAAATTGCATTCAAAACAGAGGGAAAGCAGAACAGATCCGTTGTTCATTTTATCATTAATTAGCCTTTTTTTGAGAAAAAAAGAAAAAACTAATGCAAAAAATGTTTGCAAATTGTAATATAAAACTACACATAGATATGTAAGTGCATGACCCGCATAAAATTTAGGTCAATTCTTGACTCACAGTATGATGATGATGGAAAATAAGCTGATGGAAGGAATTCTCTCTTTTACAGGGTAAAGTTTATTTATTTGATAAAGTTTTCAAACCGAATGCCTCACAGGAGAAGGTGTATAATGAGGCGGCCAAATCAATTGTCACCGACGTACTAGCGGGTTATAATGGCACCATATTTGCTTATGGTCAAACTTCATCGGGTAAAACTCACACCATGGAGGGTGTAATCGGCGATTCGGGTAAGCAGGGCATTATACCACGCATTGTCAACGATATCTTTAACCACATCTACACCATGGAAATGAACTTGGAGTTCCATATTAAGGTTTCCTATTATGAGATTTATATGGATAAAATACGAGATTTGTTGGACGTCTCTAAAGTGAATTTGAGCGTGCACGAGGATAAAAATCGTGTGCCCTACGTAAAGGGGGCTACAGAGCGTTTCGTTTCATCACCTGAAGATGTGTTCGAAGTGATCGAAGAGGGTAAATCCAATCGTCATATTGCTGTGACAAGTAAGTTTATAAACGAAACCATTTGTGGTTTGTACCCATTTTCCTCTAATAAAATGTTTGCTGTTACTTTTGTTTCAGATATGAACGAACACTCCTCACGATCACATTCAGTATTCTTGATTAATGTTAAACAGGAGAATTTGGAGAATCAAAAAAAACTCTCTGGCAAATTATATTTGGTGGATTTGGCTGGTTCCGAAAAGGTGTCGAAGACTGGTGCCGAAGGAACTGTACTGGATGAAGCGAAGAATATTAACAAATCTTTATCGGCTCTGGGCAATGTCATCTCTGCCTTGGCAGATGGCAACAAGACGCACATACCCTATCGTGACTCAAAATTGACACGTATCCTACAAGAGTCGTTGGGTGGTAATGCACGCACAACAATTGTGATTTGCTGTTCTCCCGCCAGCTTCAATGAAGCCGAAACGAAATCAACTTTAGAGTTCGGGCGGCGCGCCAAGACTGTCAAGAATGTGGTATGTGTGAATGAAGAATTGACGGCCGAGGAGTGGAAGCGGCGTTTCGAAAAGGAGAAAGAAAAGAATGCACGCCTAAAGGGGAAGGTGGAAAAGTTGGAGTTGGAATTGGCGCGTTGGCGTGCTGGTGAAACGGTTACCGCCGATGAACAAGTTAATGTGGAAGATATTATGGAGGCTAGCACTCCCAATCTAGAGGTTGAGACGACTGTTCCTACCACCGTTGCCGGTCCTATGCCAGCCACTCCTGCTGCGGGCCTTATGTTGGGCTCCGTTAGCAGTGATGAACGTGCACGTTTAGAGGCTGAACGCGAACGCCTCTATCAACAATTGGACGAAAAAGATGAGGAAATCAACCAACAGAGTCAGTACGTGGAAAATCTGAAAGAGCAAATGCTCGAACAGGAGGAATTGATTGCTAATGCTCGCCGCGAGTATGAGACGTTACAATCGGAAATGGCACGAATTCAACAAGAGAACGAATCCGCTAAAGAGGAGGTTAAAGAAGTGTTGCAAGCTCTAGAAGAGCTGGCTGTTAACTATGATCAAAAGTCTCAGGAAATCGACACTAAAAACAAAGATATCGACAACTTAAACGAGGAACTGCAACAGAAGCAGTCACTACTAAACACCACCACGACGGAACTGCAACAATTACGTGATATGTCCACGCATCAACGCAAGCGTGTTAATGAAATGCTATCAAATCTGTTAAATGACTTAAACGAGGTGGGTCAGGCTCTGGCCTATAGCGATACGGTGATTGATATGAAAATGAACAGCATACCGAGTGCTGGGGATAGTGGCAAGATAGAAGAAGATTTTACCATGGCCCGTTTGTACATTAGCAAAATGAAAACCGAAGCCAAGAATATGGCACAACGTTGCTCGAACGTGGAGGCCCTACAAGTGGACTCGAATAAGAAGCTGTCCGAATACGAAAAGGATTTGGGTGAATGCCGTCTGTTAATATCACAACATGAGGCGCGCATGAAATCGTTGCAAGAATCAATGCGTGAGGCGGAAAATAAGAAGCGCACTTTGGAGGAGCAAATCGATTCGTTGCGTGAAGAGTGCGCCAAATTGAAAGCCGCCGAACATGTATCAGCCGTTAATGCCGAAGAAAAACAAAAAGCGGAACAATTGCGGGCCATGTTCGATATGCAAATGGACGAATTGCGCGAGGCTCACACTAAACAAGTGTCCCAGTTAAGAGATGAATTGATTGTTAAGCAACATGAAATGGATGAAATGAAAGATGTTCATCAAAAACTGGTCTTGACGCATCAACAGATGACCGCTGATTATAATAAACTTAAAGAGGAAGAAGCAGACAAATCGAATAAATTACAAGAAATCATTCTGACTAATGAACGGCGCGAACAGGCGCGCAAAGATTTGAAGGGTCTGGAGGACACAGTAGCCAAAGAACTGCAAACGTTACACAATCTACGTAAACTGTTTGTGCAAGATTTGCAGGTGAGTGTTCATGTTAATACAATATTTCCGTAATTTGGACTAGATTAAATTTTTTGTAAATAATTTCAAAGGCACGTATTAAGAAGACCGTTATTAATGAGGACAATGATGAGGATGGCGGCTCTTTGGCTCAAAAGCAGAAAATCTCTTTCCTTGAAAATAATTTAGATCAACTGACCAAAGTCCATAAACAGCTGGTACGTGATAATGCCGATTTGCGTTGTGAACTGCCAAAATTGGAGAAGCGTCTGCGCACTACCATGGAACGTGTTAAAGCGTTGGAGACTGCTTTGAAGGAAGCCAAGGAGGGGGCAATGCGCGATCGTAAACGTTATCAATGTGAAGTGGATCGTATTAAGGAGGCGGTACGTAATAAACATTTGGGCCGTCGTGGTCCCCAGGCACAAATAGCAAAACCTATACGCGCCGGCCAAGGCGCCATTTCAATACGGGGCGGTGGTCTGAATGCCACACTGCCTCAAACAAGTGTTGTTAGTTCGTAAAAACGTTAATCTTAATAATTTAATTAACTTTTCCAATTTTAATAAATATTGTAAACCCTTGATCGCCCTGTTCCCAAAAACACACATCTATAAAATCCATCACTTTTTAGAGCGATTGTTGAGCAAAAAAAAAAGAACTATTAAAAAATATTTAACAAAACGAACATACGAGAGAACAACAAATATCACTCTTATATACATTCAACTGTACACATAAAATATGCTGTGTAGAGCTTTTGAATAGCCGATGTGCTGCTTACCTAAGATTGCAATATGAACTGCAAACAAGAGATTTTAAAAAAAACATTTTTATTACATTATTTTATTTTATTTCATAATTGTTACCATTATTAAATTATGTATTTTATTATATATTTATATTTAAAATTATCTGTCATCTTTAACAAATCAATTGTATTTTATAATATTTTTACTGCATTGTAATTTCTTATATTTGTACTGCAAATGATTTTGCTTAAGCAGCTACAAATGGCTGACTTGTGCAGTAATTTTTTTAAATTAAATACAAAATATACCACATTATACAATTACACACACATATATATATGGAATATATTATTTAAACAAAATTTAACGGATTTAAATTGAGAGAAAGCTTATAATGTGAAATTAAGAATTTAAAAAATTAATAAAATTTGCAAAATAAACTTTCATCCAAACTTATTTGATCGCATATTATGTATATATATAAGATTAAAAATTTAATTAATTTATTGTTTATTAATTAACTTTTGTGTTTAATTTTTTTTTAAATACTCCTTATATGACTATGAGGTATAGATGGCACAGAGCATGCCCTAATGAAGTAATAAAACTAATTTATTTCTCATTACATTTTATTCAGCATGATTCATTAAGTTTAATTTATTAATATTTCTTTAATAAATAATCTTGAAATTATATTCTTTATTATAATTACGTATATTTCTGATTATAAATTCCAATTAATAGAAGTAAACTTTTTCACGCCCATCTGCGCTTTTATCCCTTAATTTTGTATTCTCCTCCTGGTAATTATGGGGTAAAGTGGACGATGGGCAAACAGCTGCTGCACCCACCACGATATAAAGGGTATTATATTTAATTGGCTTAAGCTTTTTTACTTACTATTATTATTATGTAATGTTTTTTATTTATAACTTTTAGTTTATAATTAAAAATAAATTTGTATTTCATTCATTAAGTTATAATTATAAAAATATATATTTTTTATAAAATAATCTTTAATTTGAGATCGTGTCATTAGTAAAACAAGTAAAAACACTAACACTTGGTTTCTTTCTGGGCGGAATAGCAAACGTAGTATACCCTCATCACTAAAGAGGGTATGAAATATATATGGTATATAACTAGATTTTCTTTCCTTTTATATGACACCAATTTTAACTAAATCAGTTGAGTATTTAAAGTTATTGCATGTTAAAAAACCTCATACATTATTTACTTTCTAGCATAGCTGGCCGCCTGGTATTTTGTTCAATTTTCATAAATTTTTAATAACAGCAATCTTTTTCGCTTTCACATATATACAAAAGCTCTTTGGTAGAACACGCTATAAAAATTTTAGCACGAATTAAAAAAGTTACCAAAGTAACAGGCGAACAGAATGGCATCGTTGGGTATGAAAATGTTTTTATTTCTTGAAAACTATTGAAACCATTTGAAACAATTACTTTGAAAAAAGGAAAAAAGATCATTTTTTATATTAAGACTATAAGGCCATTGTTGGAACAACATGATAACTTGAAACATATATTGAATTGTTATTTTCATACATAAAAACACATTTTTTGTATTTTCACATCTTTGGTTTTTTCGCGCATCTTTATATATATGAAATGTACAATACTTGAACCGTTTTTTAAAGAAATACATTTTTTTAATAAACTTCGAAAGGATTATTAATGAAACACAAAGAAAACGCTCTTTGATCCATCATTTTTTTTTGGCGACCGTGACAGGACATTGTTCATCATTGGATTTTTTTTTGGATTCGGATTTTTGTACATATTGCTCTTATAGTTTGGCACTTAACCTAAAAGTGAAATCATGAGTTTGGAATCATTGAAGCAGCAACGTTCAACAACTAAACGAAACATGTCTCGTATCAAGACCATTATCGAAACCAATGCAAGAGGTGAAGGATCATTATCATCTGTAGAGCTAAAATGTCGTCTTGGAATTTTGGAAGCATATTTTCGGCAAGTATTACAATACCAAACTAATATTGAAACTCTAGACCCGGATGATAATGGTAGGGGTGAATTAGAAGAATTGTACGTTACAATAAAATCTAACATACAAGCACAAATTGGTGAAGATAATAGTATGTCACATATGGAAGGTTCATATATAATGCCCATTGCTAATAAATTACCCCCCTTGAGCTTACCATCGTTTTCTGGTAATTACTCCGAGTACAAAAATTTTATCACCTCATTTAAACAAATCATGGACAGGGAACAAGGTCTCTCGAATATTGAAAAATTTAATCACTTATTAAATTGTCTTAAAGGACCAGCCTTGAATACAATTAAAGCGTTTCAAGTATCACACGAAAATTATCCAAAGGCTCTTGAAAGATTGCGTAATCGTTATGATAACAGTACACTAATATTTTTGGAAAACATTGCATCCATATTTGAATTGCCGTCCATGACAAAACCAGGCGCTGATCAATTAAGAAATCTTATTGATACTGTTGCCGCGCTGTACAGTTCACTACAATCGTTAGGATCAGCTGCAGACATACCAAATGCTATGTTAATTTATATTGTCATGACAAAGGTAGATGAATCTACCAACCAAAGGTGGAAGGAATCTCTATCATTTACAGATTTACCCAGCTGGGAAAATTGTTGTAAAGTTTTAGAAAGGCAGTGTCAATTATTGGAATCTACTGATGTGTCACACCAATGTACGTCTCGTTATACAAACAAACATGTTAGTAAATCAAAACCAAAATCTAAAACATTTTCATCATTTACACGCACGTGTGCATTTTGTTCACAATCGAACCACAATATTAGTAATTGTTCACAATTTAAGAATTTGAATGTATCTCAACGTTTTGATAATGTTAAACGTTTGGGCTTGTGTCTCAACTGTTTGGGAACAGGGCATTTGCTTTCAAACTGTCCATCTGCACAAAAATGTAAAGTTTGTTCACGTTCACATCATAGTTTATTGCATCGAGTTCAAACTCAATCAAGACCATCATCACCAGTCGAAGCAACCGTTCATCCATCTGCCGTTGCTCATACTCATTTTAAGGCTTCATGTGATCAAGTATTATTGGCTACAGCTGCTGTTTATGTTCGTGATGCAACTGGATCATATCAATTAGGACGTGCGTTGCTTGATTCTGGTTCTCAGCTAAATTTTATAACTGATGCTTTTGCACAGAAATTATGTTTACCAAGAATTAAACATTGTGTAGATGTCGTTAGTATTGGTAATTTATCCACGAGTGTTAAGTATAAAACATCAACGCAAATTAAATCACGATTATCCGAATTTGAAGCAACACTTAATTTTTGTATTACATCGCACGTAGCTTATCAACCTGATTATACGATGGACACATCAAATTGGAATATTCCAAAAAATATAAAATTAGCTGATGATGAGTTTTATAAATCAAAACGTATTGATCTGTTAATTGGCACAGATACATTTTTGACTGTCTATCAGTGGGCAGAATTCAACTTGGTATTTCGCGTCCTAAGTTACAGAAAACTTTATTTGGATGGGTAGTTGCTGGTGGCTATAATAACTTAAACGATAGTAACAATCGAAAATCAACTTGTATGTTAAATACAAATGATAACATAAATAACTTGTTGGAAAATTTTTGGAAAATTGAAAATGTAAATCGTCTGTCCAAGGACAGATGAACATATTAATTGTGAAACATTCTACCGAAAAACTGTATATCGCGAAACATCAGGTAGAGTTGTTGTGAAATTACCATTCAAACAATCTCCTGACGTTTTAGGATCAACACGAAATATTGCATTAAGGAGATTTTTTGCTTTGGAAAAACGTTTAAATCGTGATCATAATTTGAAATCACAATATATAGCATTTATGGATGAATATGAAAATCTCAATCACATGACGTTAGTAAAGTCTCCTCGTTTAAATGAACCACATTATTATATACCACATCATAGTGTATTTAAACCATCTAGCATTTCGACTAAATTAAGAGTCGTCTTTGACGCTTCATGTGACACTACATCATCTAAATCATTAAATGACATTGTTATGGTTGGACCCACGATACAAGAAGACCTTTATATTATATTGTTACGATTTAGACTTTATCAATATGCTCTCACAGCCGACATTATTAAAATGTATCGTCAAGTTCTTGTTGATGAACATGATCGTATATTTCAGTATATTCTATGGCGAAAATCTGATAGAGATGAAATTTGTACATATAGATTGAATACTGTTACTTATGGCACTTCCTGTGCACCGTATCTTGCAATACAGAGTCTTAATTTTATTGCTGATGAATATGCAGATAAATTTAAACGTGCATCGGAAGCTGTTAAAAATTCTTTCTATGTTGATGATTTTTTGGGTGGAGCAGATACCATTAAGGAATTATGTGAACTTCAAAACGAATTAATTAATTTGATGAAACAAGGTTGCTTTGAATTAGATAAATGGCATTCCAACTATAAAGAAGTTCGAAATAATAAATCATTAAAAAATTTAAATCGATTTGACAGTGGCTTGACGAGTGCTCTTGGTGTCTTGTGGGTACAAGACGAAGATTCTTTTATATTTTCGTCTTCAATTAAAAAACGTAAACTAACAACGATTAATAAACGATCTATTTTATCACTTTTATCATCTTTATTTGATCCTTTGGGACTTGTATCGCCGATTATTGTGCAAGCCAAGATTATACTACAAGAATTATGGTTATTGAAGGTAAATTGGGACGAATCCATACCACAACAATTACACACTACTTTTGAAACGTTTATTCAAGATTTGAATAATCTTCATTTAATTACGATACCACGGTATTGTCTTAGTGAACGTTGGAAATCTTTACAAGTACATGGTTTTGCTGACGCTTCGATTCGTGCATATGGATGTTGTATTTATTTGAGAACACTTGATGGATTTGGTAATTGTCACTCACATTTATTTACAGCCAAATCAAAAATTGCTCCTACAAAAACAATATCGTTACCGAAATTGGAATTATGTGCCGCATTGTTATTAGCAAATTTATACAACGAAATTAAAAAACTGTTTCAAGGGTGGAATTACTGCACGTATTTGTGGACCGATTCACAATTAGTGTTGTATTGGTTAAAACAACATGCATCTACACTATCAGTGTTTGTAAGTAATCGAGTATCTGATATACAAAATATGACTACTGATTGTACGTGGCGATATGTGCCGTTACAAAAGAATCCTGCTGATATAGTATCACTTGGTGCAGATGTAAAGCGGATTATGTCATCTATTTGGTTTAAGGGACCTCCATTTTAACTGCTTAATGAACAATATTGGCCACCCAACAAATGTCATCAGATTGATCAAGTGGAAGTAGATAAAGAAAAGCGTAAATCCATTTATCATATTAATATTAATGCCAACTATATATTAGAAAAACTTCGTGGCTATAGTTCCTATTTAAAATCGATTCGTGTCATTGGTTGGATCTTAAGATTTTACTCAAATTTTAATATGTCGAAAAATAAGGTGAATGACATTTGCTTACAGCCACAAGAGTTAGAATATACTTTGATACGAATAATTTATATAATACAACAACATCATTTTGAAAAAGATATAGATCGAGTACTGAAGACTAAACCGCCTAGTGGCAAATTTAAAGGTCTTAATCCATTTATTGATAACGTTGATGGTTTTAACATACTAAAGGTTGGTGGTCGATTAGAATTAGCTGAAATTCCATTACAACAAAAACATCCTATTATTTTACCAAGTAACGAGAAATTTGTCGAAAATTACATACATTATTTACATTATAAGAACTATCATGCAGGCGCTAAGGCTTTAATTACACTTATTAGACAACGTTTTTGGATTGTGAATGCACGACGTCTTTGTCGAAAAATTGTAAGGTCTTGTCCGCAATGTATTCGATATCGACCAAAATTTCAACAACAACTTATGGATAATTTACCAGTTGAACGTTTGAATCCGGCTCGTCCATTTGCAAGGTGTGGATTAGACTTCTGTGGTCCAATCAATACGTACTATCGTATTAGAGGAAAAATACCTTATAAAACTACGTTGCCATTTTTGTTTGTTTTGCAACTAAAGCTGTGCATATTGAAGTTGTTTCTGATTTAAGCGCTGAAGGATTTACTGCAGCCTTGAAAAGAATGATTGGAAGACGTGGATTACCTACTGATATATTTTGTGATAACGCTACTAATTTCGTTGGTGCAAATACCAAATTAAGGGATTTAAAGGATATGTTATTTAATTCATCAAATCAGAATTTCATCAAAGATTATTGTTCTTCTGAGTTTATGAACTTTCATTTTATTCCGCCGCGTGCACCCCACTTTGGTGGTTTATGGGAGGCCGCTGTTAAGTCTGCCAAAGGTCACTTAAATCGCACCCTAAAGAACACGAGACTTACATTTGAAGAGTTATGTACGATTATGGTTGAAATAGAAGCTATACTCAATTCACGACCGATTTCACCACTTTCTTCTGATCCTAGTGATCTTGAAGCTCTTACACCAGGTCATTTTTTGATTGGTAGTGCCTTACGTGCTTTACCTGAACCTAATCATTCTGATCAAAATCTTAATACCATTCAACATTGGAATCAAATTGCTACATTGGAATATCATTTTTGGAGAAGATGGAAACATGAATATATTAATGAACTGCAAACTCGTAATAAATGGGCCAAATCAACGTCAATATAGCATCTGGTCAATTAGTTATTGTTCATGAAGATAATGTTCCACCACAACACTGGATCATGGGACGTGTAACTTCTGTGGTTTATGGTAGAGATCAACGTGTACGAGTAGTTGAAATAAAAACATCAAGAGGTACTCTATGCCGTCCTATACATAAATTGGCATTGATGCCTTCTTGGAAGAGTCCTTTCAAGGGGGGCAGAATGTTGGAACAACATGATAACTTGAAACATATATTGAATTGTTATTTTCATACATAAACACATTTTTTGTATGTTCACAACTTTGGTTTTTTCGCGCATCTTTATATATATGAAATGTACAATACTTGAACCGTTTTGTAAAGAAATACATTTTTTTTATAAACTTCGAAGGGATTACTAATGAAAAACAAAGAAAACGCTCTTTGATCCATCAGCCATGTAATAGAAAAATTAATCAAAATAGAATTTTAAATAATATAACACATATATAGAATAAAAGATTATGGAGAGAGAGAGAGAAAAGGAATTGCGTCTATTTACTTTCGAAGCACATTATAAATAAAACGCTATAATAGTGCTTGAACACAATAGAGCTGCAGCCGCAAAAAATTACTCTCTTTTTTTGATTTTGCTGCTTGAGTGTTTATAATAAAGCAGCAGCTGCAGCAGCAAATTTTTTATTTCGTTTTCTTTCTTTTGATTCTAAATTCTATAAAACAAATGTATAAAAATGGATTACATTGTAAAAATATTTAAAATAATTTATAAAACTAGTTTTCTAAAGATGATGAAAGGTGATAAGGAGCATTTTTTCATGGTTTTAAGAACAGATTTAGACAAATTTCAGTTATTTACACTAATTCAAGAAACGTTACAAAAAAAGTCTATTACAAAATGTCACATAAAACAAAATTAACAAAACGGAATTGAAAATAAATTACTCGTATACTAAAATAGGCTACCCTACCCGTTCTCAATATGAGAGAAAATTGAAAAAATGAGAATGCGGCTGGAGAATTAAAATAGATTTGAAAAACCCAGCCGCAAACACATTTTCCATAAGGTTTACACATAAAAGAGAGTAATTTCTTTGCAGCTGCAGGTCTATTGTGTTCAAGCACATACAATGAAAAAAAAAATGTATTTAAATGCAAATAAATTCCAAATTCATGTTAATACAAATTTATCTAAAAATACAAATAAATTGTTATAAAAAAATTAAATCAAATTATTTAATGAATGATTACAAACAAATTCATTCTCAAGTATGCTAAAAAATCCTTTGTTGCTTACACATACTTAACATACGTGTTGATAATACCTTATATCCTTTAGACAAATTAACAATTTGGCAAAATAAAAAAAATTACTTTTCGATTATTTATGTACAATAGATAGGGCAGCAGCGACCGTCTAAATTATGTATATGCGTTGTAACGGGGGTGGCCAGGCACCATTCATACCAAATTTTTTGTTTTGACACACACCGCCAAAAATGTATTTCAATTATTTCGCCCTTCTTTACATTTAACGGCTCCTGAAATATAAATATTTTTAGGATGTTTTAAAAAGAATGAGATTTGATTGATTTTCAATATAGTCTTTTAGCCAAAATATATATTATACCGTAAACGGGAAGTACATGGGAAACCACGATGACATACCCATAGTATGGGTATGTGGATTAATGCTTATTATTATGTCTCGATAAAGATAGCATTCAAAATAGCCCCCGATTCCCGTCACAACACAATCCAATTCAGCTGTAAATTTTAACGCCTTATAACGACTATTATCCGTTATACCATCACCAACACGATTCGGGTGTATAAATTCAAATAATGCCTGAGGATAGCCAATGTTGTAAATATTTTTTAGCAGAACTACAAATCCACTTTCAGCATGTGTTAAATAGGTTGACTGTTTATCACGACCAAATGTTTCGTTACGTGTTAATTGACGTACGGCATTATACAGTTTAGAGGACATAATTGGATTAATAAATGAAACCGATTTATATGGTATACTAATGCCATCCTTTTTAAGCAATCGTTGAGCACAATCTAAACATTCGGGCGACAATTCATTATCACCGAAAGAGCCCAACAATTCGGAAACCAATATGTCAGCTTTTTCGGGGGGTGAAAATTCGCGCATATCTTTGGAAAATAAATGAACGTCTGCAAAAGAAATATATTCTTAAAACAGAATTTATGTTTTTTGTTTGTTTACCTTTAGTGGACCATAGTTTAGCCACAACAGCTGATAGAGTTCTAATAGCATTTGGATTCTTTTCTATAATATAAACACGAACCTTACGTTTAGTATTCTCGGCAGCATTTAAAGCAGAACGCACTAAGGGACCTCGGCCAGCACCCAACACCATAATAACAGTCTATAAACGCATATAGAGTAAGTCAAATGTTTTTAATTTTATAATTAATTAAAATTTACTAATTTGTGATCGATTTCTGAGTCTGGCACGCGGTCTATTAGAGCGGCTGCTATAGCATCTTGATATAATTTATATTTGACTGGATCCTTTTCGAATATTTCATATGTAAAACAATCCAAATTATGATATAAAGGTTGCAGAGGCGTTTCCAAAACATCTTCGAAACTAGGCATGATTTTTTATATCAATCGCATTAGTAACAAAAAACTATTTCCTTTACTTACGCTTCTAACATGTGCGAATCTTTGTGCATCTCTACAAAATGATTCAAATAATCTGTGTAAAGGTTTAGGCTTACGTCATGAGTATCGGTGCTTACGATGATGTTAATGCGGCATAGCAAAAATAGTTTTAAAATATCTTGCCAAGCTTTTGGGAGTACTGGAAATTGTTGGCGATTGCGTATAAACATAGTGGAGGGAATGATAACAGCCTCTAATGGTTCACCCAGCCAACGTCTTATTACTGAGATATTGGGACGATCAGCTTCATTGAATTCCAGTACCACTTTCAACTTCGGATTAAAATCGGCAGCCCAACGAAATTTATTCCACCATTGCCAACTATCACATTCTTCTTCCATTTCCAAAAGTTTATCCTCACTTATGTCGCGACGCCATGCAGCGCTAGCAATGAACGCATTATACAAGGGCACTTGTACTAACAAATTTCCTAGAATAATATACATGTACATACCAACATTAACAATTTATATATGCGTGTTTTTGTTAAAAGAAATGTCACACCCTTTATATTATTTGTTATCACTCGCGCCAAATTCAAATTGTTGGCTTGTTTTAATTTTAACATAGTATATCCACCCCATTGTAAGTGGTCAGTCCAAGATTTATCACGTTTTAAAATTTCTTCAGATTGCTTTCGCACCAATGCGTCTTTCGAGTCGCAATCAATATTCTCTGATAGAATGGCAATTATTTTATTGTTCCATTGATCAGCAGTAAGTAATAGATCGCCATATGTATATTGTGGCTGTGCTTTATTCTTTATTGATTCACATTTAAAATCTATTGGTATTTCCATGGCATTTATGGGTACAGCTATCACACCGAAATTGCTTTGCTGCGCTTTTTCTATAAGACGCGGCACATTGGCATTACCCTCTTGCAATAAACAAATGTAGGGCATGTTTTATTTTATGCAACTTGTTTTAGGTGCAGAACTTAAAAAATTAGGTATTCTTCTAAAGCACGTTTTTGTTAACATAAACAAAATGTAAAAAACACCGGTTGCAACAAAGTGAAACTGGGGTTGCCGTAACGAAGAAAATGTTATAACACCCCTGGCTTTAAAGGTAAATGTTTAATAGTTCTGCAAAAAGCGAACATGTTATATACGACTGCATATATTCCGCAAGGTCGGCGAGATTCTAATTTATAGAAAATGTATGTACTCTGTTAAGAATTCCACACTCATGAAACATAATTGATTGTACCATAGATTCATGGGTTACGAAACGTACATGCCGCGCCTAACCTTGGACATCAAGTCAAAGGAAAATTTCAAATAACCTTTGAATCTTATTATTAAGCAGTTGAAACTGCTGTTTCGGGAAATGAAATTGATACTGGAGTATATAGAAAGGAGGACTAAAAGCTATAACTGTTGTACATTGCTTCTACTCAGAACAATATCAATAAATCAGGTTTTCTTTCACAATACCACAACGTCTGCTAATCAAATTATATATCATATATAGATAAAATAATACAAAAATTACTTTTACAAAACTTTATTTACTTTCTCACGAACAAATCCACACAATTAAAAAAGAAAATCGTACAAACTTGTTTATAAGAAATAGGTTCTTGGTTTCCTGTATGAGAATAACTTTCTGTTACCCTTGTGATGAACACGTTGCACCAAGGGGAATTTAATCTTTGAATCGTGGAACTGTTTGACATGCGTACGACGTGTTTTGCTGGCAGGTATCGGTTCCACCTTAATAATTTGTATGGAATGAGCTCGTGCACGATGACGAGCACCCATATCCCGATAGCACTGAGTAACAGCTCCACCAACAGTTAAATCGCGATATTCACGGTACATATTGTGCGTTCCGGAACGAGAGTCATAGCGCAGCCAAATACCAAAATTCTTAATTTTTATGGGCGATGTATCATACACTTGTTTCAAAGACACAATTTCACCACTAGTCTTTTTGAATTTTTTCAATTGACGCAAAAAATACCAAAAGCGCGATTTGGCCACTATACTGTCTGGGGCGAAAATCCTCATTTTATATAAAGGTGTTTGCGGCTCTTTTTCTGAGGGCATCTTGCGACCGATAACTTCATATTCTTTCAACTAAAAAGACAATAAAATAGATTAGGACTTGGACGGTGCTATAAAATTTTATTTATATGTGGAATGAACATGCATTTATTTTCAACCTATTGGTATCCTCATTATTATTTTGGAACAATTAAATAATTCGCCATTGATAAGGGCTTTGATGATATAACGTTGTTAGCACATGTTTATACTTTTAAATTGATGACATTTTTACACAAATGTTCACCTTACTTTATATATTTTTACATTGTATATTTGTTATGATTTTAACATACAACTCAAAACACTTTTTATGTGTATTTCCACACAATTTTATAATATTTTCAGCAAAATTACCTGTCCCTTGGCTTTCATTTTGGCAGCGTTCACAAATAAAAGGAAACGGAAAAGGTAAAAGACAGCTGTTGTGAAATTTTAGCACAGACATGGGATTATTTAAGGAAATATTAAAAAACAGGCTTTCATTTATGTAGAGTTGTATCTCATAAGAGATAAATAGTTCATCTAACTGCAAGAAATATTTGTACATTATTTTATGAACTGTTTGCGTCATTTTAGTCAGTTATTCCCTGAAATAATTATTTCCGCTTCATTATTAGTTATTTTAAACAATAATTGTATGAAAGTAACATGCAACTGCATGTTGAGCTTAGCGAACGATATTACTGATAACAAACACGCATTTTCCCCTACTGAAATTTTTGGTCATTCCTCTAAAATCACACTTAATACATTTAAGATCATAATAAACAATATTAATTTCTTAAACGATTTTTCATTATATAATATTTAATTATAGATTGTTTAAATAAAAACGTATACAAAGCAAAAGTAATTTTAATTTGAGTTATTAGGATGTATATATATGATATACTCGTATGTCATTTTTTATGGAGTACTTTCAAGTCATTTTATACCCACTATACAGTTATTACTAAAATACACAGTTTTTGAGCGTTAGGCGTCAGTTTAATTTTAGTGTTTCAAAAGTTCAAGTGTTTTAAGAAAAGTTTAAAAATAAGTAACCTTTCTAGGACACGCGGAATATGTGTTTATTAAAAATTCTTTTATTTTCTACTGTGGTTAGTACTTTTATTTTGTTTTTAAACAATATCATAGTTTAGGTAATAAATTATAAGAATTTGTTTTAAAAGTTTTACAGCTATCAGGCTCATAGGAACGTCAGAGTAAGTATTTATATAAAATGTACTCATTATTAAAATAATATTTCAATTGTCTTAGGATTTCAAAAAGTGCTGTCCTTTACCAAAAATTATAACGGCAGACATAGAAGAGCAATGTCAAGATCATGCAAGAAACCAAGGACCTTCTTGTGACTCTAGTGATAGTATAGCATCTCCTCCCTGTAGACCTCCCCCGCAAAGACACGTATGTTCTTCTAATTATACCCTATAACACAACTATGCATAAGTTGTGGAACTAAAAGTTTGGGCAGAACCGATAATATTTTCACTTTTTTTAGTGCTTTATGGCATGTTTTCTTAATGTTACCCAAATAATAGATGAAAATGGAAAATTTTATGAAGAAAATTTAGAGAATCATTTAAGAGTAGCTTTACAGGGTAAAGATGACATTAAGCCTTTATTTGAGGAGGCTTTTATTGACTGTTATGAGCAGATAAAGTTTGAAATTAAAAGAGCTAAAGAACCTAATCGGTCACCGCCGCCCATACCATCGCCTGGCCGCTGTCATCCTAGAAACGGTCACTTAATGAGATGTGTTTTTAAGCGGACTTTTGGAAACTGTCCTGAGGATTTATGGCTGGAAACAGAAGAATGTACGAATTTACGTGAGAGAATGAACAATCGGGAATCACTGACCTTACCATAAAATTCTTCAACAAAGAAGTACAAAATGTTGTGGTAATAAAAGAAAAAAAAAGAAAACCAACTGCAACTCCAACTCCCTAACTAACTTTATTTTATATACTAATGGAAATTGTTTCCCCCTTCATTCTTACTATGTGCGTAAAATATATTAGAAATGAATGAAAAACTTAATTAAATGGAAAATGTTTCATTAAAATGTTAATAGAAAACACAATTGAGCCTTTTATCAGCACCTAAATAAGGTTTGCAGGTGTCTGTAGAGAGCGCATGTCCTCTTTCTTTAAATTGTAATGCATTTTTCGAGCTCTACTAATGCTCACATACTTGTACCACAATCACTTCAAGTTGTGACTGCTTTTCAAACACAACGTAATAATGGAAAGTGCGGAGAAGAACTTAGAAAGAGAATTTGAATTATTTTTGAATAATATGGAAAAAGAAACTATAACGGTTGCGGAAATGAGGGGAATATGCGAACCGTTAACTAAACTATATCGTAAACAGCAATTTAAAACGAAATTGAAGAAAGTTCTTTTGGTGGCAGTTGTTTTGTTGTTGTTGTATGCAATAATAAAATATTGTGTTGAATGTCAATGGTTTTTAGCAGCTTTGGGGCGTTTGATTCTTATACAATTGTTACCGTATTGGGATTGGACTTCACTGTACAACACGAAATGTTTAATAGAATGGACCGCTAGGGGTGAAGGGCATGAAAAGCCAACATTAGCACCATTTGTAAGCGATTATGAAACGTTATTTGAAAATTGTTTGCTATGTAAATTTATAGGTGGGTATAATAGTGTAAAATTAAGCTAACAATTAAACAATAAACATTATTGAAACTTCTCAGATACCATAGCTCTGAAAAATAACGTAACGTTCTCTCATATGCAACATTACTACTTGGAAAGAGGTCTACCTGTTATCGTACTAGATTCGCATGCACCACAGGATTTTTCTCAACTATTGACAAACGCCTTTACCCGTGCCGACCAATTTTTGCACACTACCCCCTGCGATCTATTGACAAATCTAATATTGAAGAATTTCTTTAATACCGAAGTGGCTTTACGAACTGCTCAACATTTGCTCGACACTGAGGAAAAATGGTTTTTACAATTGAGAAATTGCCAATTCGAAGCATTGAAATCTTGCAGAGCTTTGATTAAGAAGCCATACTTTTATCCAATCCATTTAAAACCCTACCACAGCAGCTGGTTACTGATAAGTCAAAAT
Source organism: Ornithomya chloropus (assembly GCA_963971445.1). Taxonomy (NCBI): domain Eukaryota; kingdom Metazoa; phylum Arthropoda; class Insecta; order Diptera; family Hippoboscidae; genus Ornithomya; species Ornithomya chloropus. The sequence goes on along the minus strand of OZ020530.1, from coordinate 23,373,355 downwards.
TATGACAGCGAACAATATTACTCTATACTAGTGGAAGGTTTAATCATAATCCAGCAATTATTCGGTGATGTGGATATTCTCTTAACACCCAAGTCACCTTGCGAGAGTCAATGCCCCGAATTGAATATTCTCTTAAAAGCTGGAGAAAGTTTGCTATTTACCACCGATGTGTGGCTAATAAGTTATAAATTCATTTCCCAACCTTTGGCCAGTGTAACTACCATTGTGGAGATTGCTTGGAATTAATTGTAAATAAACAATAATCCTGCTTCAATATATGATATTTAAGTTTTCTTATATTTAATTTCCACTAATTTTTGTAAGGTATTCGTTAAACTATTGATCGCATCAATTTTCATGCGTTCAATTTTCTCCTGCTGCACCAAAGACATTTTATTGAATTGCATCAACTCGTGATGCATTTGCTTTTGCAATTCGATTTTGTCGCGTTCCATTTGCAGTTTATTGCTAAAATATTCCTGCCACCAGCTATCACCAGCAGTTGCCTCTTCGTTTCGTTGATATTTATACGAATTGTACGTTGGCTCTATACAGGTGATTTTCGGTAAATTTCCTTCCATTCCAATATTACTGCTGGATGCTGCTATACTTATAGATTCCGGCTCATTATCGAAATGTTCTTGTTTGACTTCGATTTTGGTTTCTTTTATGTCTGGCAATTCGGCACTGTCGTCTTCATCGAAATCCTCATCGTTTGATTTGGAATCAACTTCTAGCGGTACGGGCGTTGGTGATGGTACTTCACTTATTGTATAGCGCTCTTCCATCTGCTTCGAAACAGCAAAACAATCGGCCCGCTTCCCTTTTAAATATTTGAACATGTCCTCGAAAAAGTCCCAATTCACGTGACCGGCAGTATATTTTTTATTCAAATTTTTATTATAGGTGATTAGTATGTTGTGCCATTTCTTTTGCACTTTGGCGGCATTATAACGGTAACCCATCTTTTGTAATTGTCGGGTACATTGCAGCCACAAAGCCGTACGCTTGTGCCGGCCTTCGCTAAAATGACTTTCCATTGGTCCCCGAATATGGATGAGGGCTCTGGTAGCTTCGGTGCTCCACGCTCGTTCATAAGGACCACGCGGATGACCATTACCAGGGACTGCCGCATTACTATTACCCGGCCGTCCATCGTGCTCTTCCAATAAACAGCTATCTTCATCACCATACTCCATATCATCATCGTCATCATCACTGATTTGATAGCACTCTATTAAAAATATTAGATTTAAAAAAAAATATATATATTACAACAAGTCAACAAAATTATAATCGGTCAAGGCCCAATCAATGAATCGATCGGTAGATAGTACGGCAATCCAGGTAGTTGCAAATTTAAGTAAGTAGTGTGCAGAGTGTAAATAATGCTTTCTTTGTTATTGTAATTAATAACTAATCTAAAATATTTGCACATTAAACATTTTCAAATGTTTTAATAAATAAATCAAATATTTAATCATTTCACCACATTAGCAGTTCGTATAAAAATTCACCATCCATACAATGAAAAAAAAGAGAATCGAAAATCAAATTGTTTCTCACCCACCACATACACACACACATACACATGCACTTACAATACCACAAAACACTGCTTCAGTAGAATCGCACTAAAAATCTTTCAATCTTAGCATCGGTTTCAACAGTATACACACATGCTTAATAAATGAAACACATACACAATATACACATTTTTCTATGCTGCACTCTTCTCACACAAACATCTCATTTTTACAAGGACAAAATGCTACAAATCCTGATTTGATAATAAAGTTTATTAACATGAAAAAACAGTGCACAAACACATGCATACAAGCAATGTTTCACAATCACCTATTTACTAAAGGCACCCGTGCCTATATACGGGTAGATAAAGATAAATAAAAAACGTAAAACTTACTTTGACTTTCTTCACTTGTTTTTGCAGTCATGTGTTTTTTGTTTTTGTTTGTTGTTATAATTACTAAATAGTTTTTTGTTTCCTTTTTATCTTCTTATTGCTAGTTATTATATGAATATTAATTTTAATTATCTTGTTAATTTAGAACTTCCAGCTTGACTAGCTTCAGCTTACTAACTAACCAGCTGGCTGACTGTTTCTTCTATCTACTTTTCTGTAACATCTTCTATAAATATTTAGTACGTGAGAGAGAGAGAGAGAGAGGGAGGGAGAGAAAGACAACTGAGAACTGTGATTTAGATACATACACGTTTCCTATTGTATTTTAGATCTGTGCTTGTATGCTATACGGAGTCTGTAAACAGTATGTAGGGGGTTGAGCTAGCAGGTAACTGTTCAAATGCCAGTAAGCAGGTAGGTAATGTGCTAGTTTCTAGCTAATGCATACTTGCAATTGTTGGGCAAAAGTGATTTTTATAAATTGCCGACAGTGAGATGGTCTAATGTGCGAGTAGCCCCTTGCACTCGCTCCGATATATAGCTTATACAAGATAACAATTTCCTTTTTCGTATATGCATTACGTATTTTCATACCACAGATGGTAATTTAATTATAATTAAGAATGGAATTACTGAGCATTAGCAGCATCACAATGTAGTAGTTGTTGCAGCATCTGCACTTGCGAGAGAACGAAACTAAATTAGGATACCATAAAAAGTAACCCTTAATAATAATTCCAATGTAATTTTAATTTTTTATTTTAATTTAATTTAATTTAATTTACTTTTAAATAAATAGAAACATTTTTATAATAAAAAAAAATATAAAATGAATATATTTCTAATTAATTAATACAGAAAGTAAGAATATTGTTATCTTCCTTCCTCTCTCTCCCTCTCTCGCTCTCTCTCTTTCTTTCTCAAGCTGGCTCTTTTTTCATTGAACAAACAGCAAACAGCAAACAGCTGTTAAAGGCATAATAGGCAAAAAAGAAGGCAAGCGAAAAGGCGGCTTTTTTATAATAAAGATTTGTAATTTTTATGAAATAAATAAATTTTAAATAAAAAACAAAGTAATGTCAGCAGATACGAGAAATGTGATGTAAATATTAAATGATTTTTTTTAATATATCGAAATTCTAAAGTTTTATAAAATTGAATCCATTAGAACGGATTGGAAGCGTTTATGGCAATTGGTGTCGGGCATACATTATGAGACGCCCGAAAATATGGTTTTGGATGAACTGTTAAATGTGTCTCGGGAGCTGCAAGATGGTTTACTGCAATTTAAAACAATCGATGCTTCTCAAATAAAACTGGAAAAACTGTTAACCGAAAAGAAACAAGAAAAATTATTGCCCTTTACAGAGAGATTACAAGAGCTATTGGTAGGATTTCATATTCATTATTACACAAATATTTTAAATTAATATGCGCATTATCTGCAGAATCTGGAATCGCAACAATGTTGGGATATTCTTTGTTACTATTTAATCAACGAATATCGCGGTTCCGCCAGTTCTTTGACCACTTTAATAACCACGGAAAGTAACATGTCTAAATTGTTAGATGATATATGGGGTTATTACTCATTGGAGCGTATGATTGTGTTGAAAATTATTAAAAATATTTTAATATTCTATAAAGTGTCCAATCATCCCTATCATCGTGAATATAAAGAAATTGTAAATAAATTGGGTGCCGAAAAGTTGAAGGAGTCCTACTTGCAGCAATTGGAGTATTTGATTGGTGAGAAACCGCCCAAAAAACTGATGTCTGGTGAATTTTTCAATTACCAAAGTAAACTGGTGAATTGGTCGGAACGTAATGCTCGCGAAATAATCGAAACATGTCATATTTTATTGATTCTTTGTGAACATGTACCCATGCATTTGGTCGATATTAAGCGTATATTTAATTGTGTGAAGCAACATTCATTCGGTCGCCAACAAAACTATTTTAATAATGACAATGGTTTACATACCGATTTGAGTTTACGTTTGGCTTATGCTGAGCTGGCCATTTTCCTTAAATGTATTGACTTTAATAATCCCCCAGATTGTGCTCAGCTAGCCAAGGATATTGTGGCCGATTTAGATACTGAAATAGCACGTTTCTATCATAATGCAGAACATGGTCCTTTACTTCTGGCATGGATGTTAATGCGTATACGTTGCACAGATGTGATTGATAATGATCGGCAACTGCTGCGTTGCCGTCATATGGGTAAACGGGCGCTTGATTTGAATTGTTTTTCTTATATGTTGGATTTAGTAGCTAGTTCAATGTTTAAGGTAAGCGTGGTCAATAATTTAAAATGAAAGTTATTTCATGAAATATTTCCTACTTAGGATGATTCGTTGGTGTCTCGTATTGTGCGCCAAACAATTTATAATAATTTAAGTTATATGTGCGACTATTTCGATGGTGATGGCTCATGTGCTCGGCATACTAGTATATATGAATTGTTAAGTGAGTTGTTATCTTGGCCTAGTTTGGCTCAGCAATTTCGTGATCAACAGGGTAATTGTTACAAAAATGCTTATATAATATATAATATATAAATATTAATGTGTTTTTTTTTCTATTGAAAATATAGACGGTGGTGTCCGTTCGTTATACGACACTCTTTTGGAAACATTTCCTATAGATTTTATGCATTTATCTATGCTGGCCACTGCCTTAACTAAAGCTGGCATGGGCTCTTATGTAAGTTTTCGACCAAATTTGGTTTCTTCACTTGTTTTCCAAACATTTTTCTTTCAATAGATCAAATCAGAATTGGAAAGTTTACCTCTTTTAACTGATTTGTACAATGATTGTAAATATTCATTGAAACCTACTGCCAATGATGAGCTCGTTCTCACTCAAACTGTGCAACCCTTTTCGAATATTGATTTTCAAATACCAGCCGGCACAGTGGTGAATGTGGTGCAAAGATCAGAAGGGTGTTGTGCTCACTTTCAAGTGTCGGTCAATTATTTTGAAGTGTTGCATAATGAAATCAATTGTTTATTGGTAGAGACAATGCATTATCATGGTGATTATCAAGGTAGTGAACGCATCAAGCGAGTTAATGAAGGTCTAAAACTACTCAAAGTCATATTGGATCAAACGAAATCATTAGCCGGCATTACTGCACAAATGGTACATCCCACAGAAATGTGTATTGATTTATTAAACAAATTTAAAGATGTACAACGGCCCCCTATTGAATTAATGGCCAGTTGTTTAAACGTTTGTACAGCCTTGCTACCATTAGCTGATGCTGAAATCTTTATACGTATAATAAATTTATCCATATTGCCGGTTATTACCAGTGATACTTGTGATGATTATAAGAAGTATGCTCAGGGTATGTATTTAGATGCCGGTTTGGTTGGGATGTATTTGGTGGATGTGGAAAAGAAATTGGCACGTTTCGACTTTTTGCTCGCCTACTTGAACTTTTTGCGATCATATGCTAAACTACAGCGGGGAAAATATTTTGAAATTGAAATACCAGGTTTGGTATTTCTATTGAGAGACATTTTTCCCCACCTGCATGCATGGCATTTTCAACAGCTACAAGATAAATATAAAATTTATGCTGAAATTATGAGTTTTATATGTGACATACTGGATGAGGTGACCGATGTTGCAGTTAAGGAAAAGGACAAAAGCTGCTCCCTTGAAACAACACAACAGTTGTTATTGAGAGATATATGTGTGTATAGTATGTTGAACTTGGAGAATGGTATGGTTTTGTTGCGTTTCGTCAGTCTGGGTAATGCCTACCTGCAGCACACCATGGAAATGGAGAGCAATTGGATGTGGCAACAATCTCATGGTCTTATATTATTGGTTCGCTTAGCTATGCGTATATTAATGCAAGTATTGAAATTGAGAAGCTGCCTTCCTGACACTTCCCCTGGCTTAACACCGTTGGAAGCTATGATTTATACAAAACCCAAACAGAGAGACTCCTTACGCATCATACCGGTTACAACCAGTTATATGAACAATATATTTGACAGATGGTTGCCTATTTTGTCTTGCCGTCTATTGAAACGTATAGCCTTGGAATTTGACATGTCCCTTTTAGCCTGTTTAGATATGGAACCGGATCAGATACGTATGACTTTCTTGCAAAAACTGCCCGACGAATTGGAAAGTGATTCTTTAAAGATTGCTGTACTGGAATTGGTGGAGGCGTGCATTGAAAAGCAGCCTGGTGTAACGGAGGCATTTTTCAAAGTTAATTATCACACAGAGAAATCGATTATGGGCAAAACGGTATCGGAATCACCACAGTTAACCGACAGTATTGTTACATTTATTGAGGACTATTTAGAGGCAGTGGGTACAGATCCCATGATAGTGGCACAAATTTTACCCAGCAAGATAATGAATTTATTTCATACATTATGGAAACAAAATATGCAAATATTGGTGGATGCTCTCATCGACAAACCAACATTTTGGGTTAATCTATGCAATCCGCTGTTTAGCGAATTCCAATCCTCATCACGAATCTATACACAACTTCTTAACATCTTGGCTATAGAGATATTCTGTTCATTCCAGCGCAACAGTGATTCCTTAAAACGTATAATATTGAAATTTTTTAATGAAGAATATTTTAAGAAATGGTTAGATTTCATATTTGATATGCCCAAGGAACCCATAAGTAATGATTATCACACTGACACAATAACCAGTGAGGAAACGATGCCGGAATGGTTGTGTCGCGTGCAAGCATTTAAGAGTTTCCTTTTAATCCTATTGAAAAAACAGCCAAAATTCGTAGAGGTGCCAGTTAAACAATTGAAACTTTTAGCAGAAAAATGCCTACAATTGATGGTAGAACGTTCTCAATATGTAGAGGACTTAAGACCGCTAATTTTAATTTCTGAATTATATTTGCTGATCCTACTCAGTTTTAAGCATAATTATACCGAGAAACCAGAAGAGGATAAAATTATGTTGGAACAATTGAATAGCCTGTTGAGTAATATGTCAAGCTGTTACGTGGACTTGCATTCCCGAGCCAAAATAGCCTGTTTAGCAGTTACCATTAAATGCACAGATTTGTTGACTGAAGAATTATTAAGAAATTCAAACGTTTCCCACAATTTTCTACACTCCATAGTGAATATAATCTGCGCTGAATTGCACTATTTGGAATTATCAGTTGTCCCACAAATGGAATTGCAGCAAGCAAATATTGTTAGCTGCCATCAAAGTAGTGGTGAAGAGGTTCCTTCAAGAAATTTTTTGATCTTATGTTTAAATCTTTTGAAAACAGTGGCCACCGTATTTCATACTGAAGGTCCCCGTAATTGGGATTCACCATTTTTAAGCAACAAAGTAGTGCAACGTTTGGTTATCTCTACCAGTTCAATTTTACAATTGTTTAGTAAGCAACAGTTGAGTGTAGAACTCTTGGATGTCCTTATAGTGTTTGCGAAGGGTGATTGCTCTCAAGAATTTCTGTATTCTGATGTGGGTGATTATTTATGGTTGAAGTTATTGCCACCCAGACAGTTGTTACAATCGTCTCAAGCCGTACTGCAATCACAAAAAGTGGAATGGTCGGTGGAGAAATGGTGGCCAATCTATGCCCGAGGCATTCAATTGGTGACTTTACTGTTTCAAAAGCATAATCAGCACTTTTTGAAAGAGACCTTACAATTTGTGGGCATTCACGAAGAATATCTGATCGATTCTTTATTATTATGTAAGCAGTCTCTGGAACCAGCAGCCATGAATTTGATCAAGTCAACAATTACACTGCTAGCCTCAGTGGTGGATTATGAAAAACAATGGCGTCTGGAGCATAGTCACTCTTTGTTTAATTTGATGGTAAGCATTAAGTTTGTATTTTTTTTTTAGTAACTTGTACGATTTTTAATTTTTACTTAAAGCGTTCTGTACAAATCCTAATGGGTCATTCCATTAGCATGTTCCATCAACCGAAAAATTTAAAATTATTAATTGCCCCTCCACGCTCACATTTGGAGATATTGCGTGAGACTGACAATACGGAATTGGCGGATGAAGTTATTAACGCTTTCAATGAGTTAGTCACGGTCTTTTTCCTTGAAATCGCATTATTTGTCTTTTTTTATTTATATTTTAAGCCTGACTGAAATCATTATATTATGCTGCAAGTGCTTGCAACGCTTTTCACCCATGTTGTTGGACTTAATATGTGAACCAGAATTGTTGATTAGCAAATGGGAGCCGATATTTGAAATACATTTTGGGGCACCCAAATTAAATGAAAATGCCATAACCGTTACCTTTGGCACCGTTCTAAGTATAGTGGGTGTTTATACTAAAGTTCTAAATTTGGTAAGATTATTTATTTGATGCATTTCATATATTTATTTATTATCTTTTTTCTATTGCAGCAAAATTATGGTTTTCATGAAGTGCCATTAAATGTTTTACCCATTGTAACTACCTCGGACAATGAGCAAAGTAGTGCTGTTAATGCAAGAAATGATTCAGTTATAAGTACAACACCACGACGACCATTTTCTAAATCCATGTCTGTAGTTTCGACCAGTTCGGTGAATTGTCCACCCAACGAGTTATTAGCCAATTTGGATGGTGACCTATGTCTTATGGCATTGGAGCATATTTTAGCATTGGTAGCCTCACAAAGCATGCTAGCCTTAAGGAATCCTCTACTAACGACACGTGAAAAGCAATTTATACGACGCGATATTAGCAGTGAGTTGTTATCTTATCAGGAGTTTGTACGTAAAAAAGTTCTAATAGATTATCGGGAACATCGAGAAATTTGGCATAGACGTAAACATGGTCAGGTGTTAATGATGCAAATGGAAGAAGTGAATGATAAAGAAGCTCCATCAGATACACAACAACAACGTTCTAATGGAGCGGCAACATCTGCACGACGTTCCAATGAATTAAGAGTTAATGTGGTAAGGAAATTACATTTACAACAACAACAACAACAACAACGATCACCATTAGATTCTATGAATGGTCAAGGAGGTGGCAGCAATTTTGAAATGTCCCGGGTTATTAGCCCTATTGGTTCAATGAAATCCCACATTGGACCCCCTCTAGCATCTACACCCAATTTAGCCCGACCTTCTATACGAAGGCCAAGTGAAAAGGAAACAATTGACACTATTAAACAAGCAACCCTTAACGGGGAAGAACAACACGAAGTGGAAGTTGCGGATAAAGAAGAGGAAGAAATCACTTATTTTCCACCTGAAGAGCCCAAATACAGTCCTTTATCATATATACAGTTCATAGAAGAGGATTATTTACATCTTATGGCTAATTTGTTTCATGTTATTTGCCAAAATGACTAAGAAAATTTGTACTCTTTTGTTTTTACATTGATTTTTCTTACATTTTTATATAAATAAACTATTTCCAATAATTACCCTTATAAGTATCATTTTCCAAAGAGAGAGAGAGAGAGAGAATTAAAAGTGGTTCATATTGTACTTGCATAGACATAATAGAGAATTCTGTGTATAATGGGAGTATGAAGAATTTCATTTTAGAAAGAAGTTTTCGCAGAATACATTAAAAACGGTTCACATTCTTTCTCATATGAGGAGAGTAACAATAAAATTTAAGAATTTTTAAGCTAGACAGTGAGAACTAACTCAACGTTAGAGGGAGTATGTATTTTATTAATGGTGTGTGCGCCAAAGAGTACACGCAAATTATATACATATATAATGTATGTGTGAAAAAAAGATATGGGAAAAAAAGTGCTGGTGATAGTGTCTGACGCCAAACAAAACTAATATATAATAAGAAGAAAATAAAGAAGAATTACCATTTACTCAGTCGGTTGTGAGTTTTAATAGACGTGTTACTCAGTTACCTTAAAGTTTAGTTGACGGTGAGATAGCAACGGAAAACGTTTGTAAGACCAGGAATTATACGGCACGCACAACAATACCAAGTGGAAAATATAATTACAACAAAAAGAGAAGAACATAACATAAAAAAGTGATATACACACACATCTTATATAAAAAGTGTACGAAATTTTTGGATACATTTTTTGCAATTTTGGTTAAATAATAATTAGAGTAAAAGAGAAGAGCAGAGCATTTAATAAACAATTATCATTTTTAAGTATTGTGACATAGTGACATATCCGGCCCTTGTATAAAGTAAAGTGATTTTGGAATAAATTGTTTTGTTTTTGCTTACGTTGATAAATTTGAATTTTACGATTTTTTTCTTTGCTAACTACGAGTAGTAATATGTTTAGAGGTTTCTGCCGCTTACAAAAGTTTACTACGTTTGGTAAAACGCAACGTTTGTTTAATGCAACAACACTATTTCATGGAATTGGTGTTAAACGTGGTAAAGCAACCGCTTTAAATTTGAATGAAAAAGTAGAAGTTACTCCTGCTGCTCCTGCAACTACCCCTAACAATAATGAAGGTTTAGTTTATTTACCAACAGCAACAACTACAACAAGTTTGCCGGCTAAACCACATCATACTCATACTTTGCAGCAACAACAACCACATAATGATGCTTTTGTAAAAAATCCCAACAACAAATTTAATCATCATTATAATAATAACAATAGCACAGAAACAACTGCAACAACAACAACTAGAAGCCCTTCTGAGGTGAGTATTTATGTTGTCGTATATATCATAAAAAGCTGAAACAAAACCGAGTAGCTAGCTACGATACATTTTATATGCCTTAATGGTTAGGTTATCTATCTCATTGAAAAGTTTTTTCTTTTTTCTCTTTTAATTTTATTTTTATTATAAAAATTACTTGGAAGAGTTTTTCCCTCGTTGAATGTGCAAATATTTAAAGCAATGAATAAGCGAAACTACGAAAATACGTCAGAACTACGTCATGAAAGTTATAAAGTGGGTGTGTACATTACATGTTAATGTGGCCACTTGTAACTTGTGGTATAACACGTTAATTTCAATTAAGAAAGTAAAGCAGGGAAAAGAAACGCGTTATTTTCACAATTCTACCTTCAACGGTTCAATTGTAATTTGTTTTGCTAATATTATCGATAGAAGAATAAATATCGTAAACAGTAGGAATAACGTCACATTTATTTGAATAAACGCGCTAAGGCTATGTACTCGAATTATACAGAAAGGGTCGTTTTCGTCTAAAACAAGAACAAAAGAATGAAAGTGAAATGATATGAAAATTTGTTACGGAACATGTTACATTACAACTAACAGATTAAAGCTATTCAGAATTTTGCCTTTTTGCCTTTTTCACAACAGTTTAGAAAACTTCAAATCTTTTAACACTTCCTTCTCTTGTCCAAGTGCTTATAAATTAGCTGTAGATTCTGGATAATTACCAAGTTAGATAACAAAAACGTGAGGCAAAGACAACTACTTGGAGATAATAAAAGAGAAGTATGTACAAACGCTTATTGCTGACTACGAATATATATTACATATATATGCAATACAATCGTGCGTTGGGTTATGCCACGCCCATTTTTGGCACATGTCTCCTAATTTTCAACTTGATAGTTCAAATTTTGCGGCAGATATATAGATTTCTGTCGGCTTGTGGCTAATTTTGCCCATTTTCTGGGTGTTGCAAACGGAAAGACAAACTTTGTGTACACCCCAAAACTTTTTCACTATTCATCAAAAATACATACGTAGCACTTCAATGTTCCAATTTAGTATCACATTCATGATTGCATGGTTACTTGCTTGCTCTTGCAAAATTTAAATAAAAATTGATAGAGTGTTTTTATATTTAATTTTAGAATAATCCTCCTCTATTAAGTTTGGTTCTTACCAATCGTAAACTGTCATTTTATGACACGCACAATGGACCAGCAGTCGAAGAAACTCATCGGTAAGTTTTACTTTATATTTGTTAGTGTAAGTTAGTGAAAATATGAGAAAGTGCGGTTTGAGTCGAAATATATATTTAAAAGAGAGCAAAAGTTAGGACGTACAGGCAGAACCAGATTTACCCAGATTTTTAAATTTTTAAACTTTATTGCGAAATGTTGAAACCTTTTTCTACAAGTTTTAAGTCGAGCAACCAACTCTCTATATTCTCTGCTCTTTAATAGCGAAACTGGTACTGGCCGGGAGCCAGTCCATTACTCCTTTGTTTATATAATATGTAACATAACTCTTTAACACCCTATGTAAATAGCACGAAGCTGTATAAACATTCTGCCATTAAAATAATACACAATAAGTTTTAAGTACTCCTATATTACGCTGTTCATTTGTTCCTCTATCATACTTTTATAATGTTTTACAATAAGAAAGTCTCAATAAACTTAAACTTATACCTAAACTTAAACATTAAAAAATAAATAAACATTCTCATATTCCCATTTCATATAAGAAAATTCTTAAGAAAAAAAGAAAATTCTTAATAAAAAATTGACGTATGTTAAGCAATCAATTGTTCGAACTAATTTGACAAATGATACTTTAACAAAAACTGTTATTGCTGTATAAACTTTTTTTTGTAGTTTTGTTAACTGTACTTTTTTCCAATAAACAAGTGTTACTGATTTGGCGTAAATAACTTATTATTTATATATTTACATATTATTGTGCGATTTATTTGTAATTTGGTATCAATTACTGGACAATTGGTTTAAAAAATTAGTATTCGAAACTATTTTCGTTTTGGATTTTGTCAATAATAACAGCAATAACCGTCATAATAATAATATTGTTGTAATCATGTAAAGACAAGGGATAAACAAGAGTTATAATTAATGTAAATTGTTATCATAATAATATCACCAACTCTGCTAATTGGATATAATAATATTAAGAATAAGATGATGTGACAATAAAGAAGAAGAAATCGAACGTAAACGTCATTGCCTATATTGAAAGGCTATTTATAGGAATGGCATTATAAGGTTACGATAAAAGAAAATCATTCTTAGCACCGTTTCATACTAGACAAATGAATATCTGTAGACGAACATTGACACTTCATATATATATATATATATGTGTGTGTGTGTGTAAAATCATACAGACAACATGATGTTAAAATTAACACTTTATTATATCACTTTTACTATGAAATTTTAGTATAGACAATAAAACAACAGCAACAATAACAACAACAACAACAAGAAAATGACGCTTGTTGACTGCATACGAGTATTGAAAAAACATTAAATAAAAAAAAAATTGAAAAACAACTACTTTTCAGGTTGTAATTATTATAAATGCCATTCGATCAGTTATATTTTACTTTAATCAGTTACAACAATTCTTAAAGATAAGAACAATTTGAAAAAGAAAGCAAATTTGAAAAAAATTCCTAATAATTCCATATAACTCATACGACATGGTACTGACTTTTGAAATTGATCAATTGAAATTACAACAACAAGAGCCTGATAATAAGCAACAACATCAGCAAGGTAGATTGGAAGTGAATGGAAGAGAGTTATTGGATAATCGACAGGAAAAAGAAACTGCTCACATCATTAGCGAAATTATTGAAGGCATATCGCCGTCAAGGCGTCGCGGCACTTTAATACGCACTATATCAGAAATTATCAGGTAAAAATCATTGTAAAGAGCATCAACGCAGCATCATATATGGTTTTCGCTGCAAATACAAAAGTGACAAAAAACATGAACTTAATTAATTAAAAACGATTCATAAATGATCCGAAAATATCGATCAATTAGATTATTAAAAAGTTATTGTAATCATATTACTTTACTAATCAAATTTGGAATACTCACCTATATTACTAATTTAGTGAACTTGAAATTCGGAATTCATGGCCATACAAGGAGTTTTTAAATAATTATACCCAGCATTACTTGTGAGACCTAAGTGTTATGAACCATTTATTATACCGATCAATCAGACTTACTTTCTGAATCGATTTAAGCATGTCCGTCTCTCCAAGTAAATGTACATATAGCTGAAAAACCTATACAGTAATAGTTATTAAAAAAAATCTGCTTCCAGAACGCTAATGCTGATAACAAAACATATAAAGTTGTATTTTTAAAAGTCTACCATCGTCCTTATAAAATGTTACACGCGCCTTAATAAAGTGTTTAAAGAAATAACACCTCCATACTTAAGGTAGTGAATAGAAAAAGTATTTTTCTTATTTGTTTATATACTCGTATACGACATATGGTTTAAAAAACTGTTTTTTTTTGCTTTTTACGAAAAACATAAAATAAAAAAACATAAAAATTTAGCTTGCAGAAGCGTCATTACTCCATAAGACCGTGAGTAGTATTTGATTTTAGAAAATTGGCGAAATTGTTCATTGTTATGTATGTATGTGTGTTCAGATTTTTATTGGAGTAACTGCATATCATTATAAATCAACTGCTCACGCATCATGAACATAGAAAAGAAAACCCTTCAAAAATATTGCTTTGCAAAGCCATTTAATTCATCCCATCTTCCACAGATGCACTTAGATTAGTTAGTGTGTTGTTGTTGTCTTTATTTATATACAACAAAACATTTACATTTTAATCAATTTTCGCTGTATTTTTATAGTTTGCGGGAACAGGAGCAGCGCAATGCCGAAGATGTTTTATTTGATATGTTTCGTAATGAAGAAACCGGTTTTATATCGATGGGTAAGTTTTTGGCTGCTCTTAAAACAACGGGTATACGGCGTAATGATCCGCGCATTAGGGAGTTGATGGATAATTTGAAAAAGGTTCACAAATTGGCCAATTACGAAACCGGTTCATCCCCAGAAACACAAAATCTTAATCGCGAAACTTTCAAAGCGTAAGTTTGCAAAGAAAATTTTCGAAAAATTTCTAATTCTAATTGTTAACTGTTATCTATTTGTTTTAGAGTGGTCGCTTCTAATATTGTTTTAATAGCTAAAGCATTTCGCCAACAATTCATAATACCAGATTTTGCCGGTTTCATTAAGGACATTGAAGATATTTATTGGAAATGCAAGCCGAATAATTCGGGCAAAGTGGCCGATTATATACCACAATTGTCTCGCTATAGTTCCGAATCGTGGGGTGTTAGCATTTGCACTATCGACGGTCAACGTTTTTCCATTGGAGATGTCGATGTTCCGTTTACTTTGCAAAGCTGCAGGTAATCTTGAAATTTTATTGGATATTAGTGGTTATATGAATACCAGCTACAGATTGAATTTTTCGATCGGAACTGTCGGTACATTTGATCAAGTTTCTTCTTGAATCCTTTGCTTTGCTGTGCTGTGCTGGCAAAAGACTATTCTCCCTCAATTGAAATTAAAAATCCTTTATTTATTATAGTATTATAAAGAAATATTCCTTCGCAGTTGTTTTCTTTTAATAAAGTGTTTCGATTCAGTTGGATGTTATAGAAATTAAGGGAATTTTTTCTAATTTCTGTGCTATTTATCCAGCAAACCTCTAACATATGCCATAGCACTGGAGAAATTGGGTCCCAATGTGGTGCACTCGTATGTGGGTCAAGAGCCTAGTGGTCGTAATTTTAATGAATTAGTTTTGGATTACAATAGTAAGTCAAGCATCATTACTCCCTCATACATCGAGATAATTATTTAAAATAAATTATCTTTAGGTAAACCACACAATCCTATGATCAATGCTGGCGCCATTTTAACTTGTTCCTTGATACATTCATTAATTAGACCCGAAATGACGGCAGCGGAAAAATTCGACTACACTATGTCATGGTTTAAACGTTTGTCGGGCGGTGAAAACATTGGTTTCAATAATGCGGTATTCTTATCTGAACGAGAAGCCGCTGATCGTAATTATGCTTTGGGTTTTTATATGCGCGAAAATAAATGCTACCCGAATCGCACTAATCTCAAGGAAGTCATGGATTTCTATTTTCAAGTGAATAATATTTACTTTTCTCTTTTAATATTTATACAAATGTTGTCAATTTTGTAGTGCTGCTCCATGGAAACTACCTGTGAGACTATGTCCGTTATAGCAGCTACTCTGGCAAATGGTGGAATATGTCCCACCACCGAAGAGAAAGTATTACAACCCGAAGTGGTTAGAGATGTCTTGTCCATTATGCACTCTTGTGGTACTTATGATTATTCCGGGCAGTTCGCCTTCAAAGTGGGCTTGCCCGCCAAGTCTGGGGTAAGTGGTGGCATGATGTTGGTTATACCCAATGTTATGGGTATATTTACGTGGTCTCCCCCATTGGATCAATTGGGTAATTCAGGGCGTGGCTTGCAATTTTGCGAAGAATTGGTAAATATCTTTAACTTTCATCGTTATGACAATTTGAAGCATGCCTCCAATAAGAAAGATCCCCGTAAACATCGCTACGAAACCAAAGGTTTATCGATTGTAAATTTATTATTTTCGGCGGCCAGTGGTGATGTAACGGCATTAAGGCGCCATCGGTTATCTGGCATGGATATACGTTTGGCCGATTATGATGGACGTACTGCTTTACATTTGGCCGCTTCAGAGGGTCATTTAGATTGTGTAAAATTTCTACTTGAACAATGTCATGTACCGCATAATCCCAAGGATCGTTGGGGCAATTATCCAATAAATGAGGCGCAAAATTTCGGACATAACCAAATTGTTGAATATTTAAAAGCGTGGGCAGAGAAAGCAGATAGCAATGAAGAGGTGGCAACTGAGGCCATAACAAAAAATACTGAAGCGGATGAGGTAAAAGTAAAAAGACATTATAACTTTATAACTTTAGTAAACTTTATTTTGCTGGGCAGGAAATCATAACGGAAAGAATATATGGGGATTATGATCGCAGCAGTACAGCTAGTCCGATACCCTCAGAGTCTAGCCACAGCAGTAACAGTGTTTTAGACAAAAGTCGTCCTGGATTATAAATATTAGCGCGAGTTAAATAAATATGAAAAATAATCTCCTTTGTTTTTGAAAGTTTAGCCTGTTCTAAATGATCTTTAATTTTTTTTATGTTTTAACATTTTTCTTATTTTGATGTAATACGTAAAAGCCAGTGCTGTGCTTCACGTAATTAAAAAAAAACACATAAAACAAAACATGTTTATAAAGAATATAGATCTCTGGGCTCCTCAACAGTATCTTTTATGTACCATATATAATTTTTTATTTCTCACCATAAAATACGTTTTGTTGCAGCACTGATCATTATGCTGAATCTCTAATGTTTTGCTTTCTCTTTTTATTTTATTTTTTATATATAAAATTTTTTGCTTTTAATATTTTAAACTTAGAACTAAAAAAATATTTCAAAATATGAGTGTATCCAGTAAATATATTCTGTGTATGCCATAGAAAAAGTATTCAATGAAATAAAGATAAAGTGGATAAATGAAGCAAAGAGAAATTATTATCATGGTATAGATGTAGGGAAGGGCTTACACTCGGTTATTAATTAGACTTACGGACCGACAGAATTACTTTGTCTTCCACAAGGTTGTCAATCTCTCGCAAATATTTCGAGGCTGAACTCACTAGGCGAAGAAGAATTACCAGCAGATCAACAATGTTTAAATTTTTGTAATCTATAAAATATATCAAAGAAGTCCGTCTTTTATCGATATGCGATATATGAATACTTGATTACGGAGAAAGCTTTTTAAATCTTTTAAACTTTCTTACAAAAAAACACATTTATCAGAAACACAAACCTTAAAGTGAAAGCTTCTGCATTCTTCCTAATACAAGACCTTTCAAGCGCCCTTTTCAAATATAAACCATAGGTTATCAATTCGTTCTATGTGTTATAAACGTGGGAAAAATATTTCTGGAAATCACAGCCGTTTCATATTAAGCTGCACATAGACAATACATACCCTACAAGAAAAGGATAATATTATATGCACAAATTTATATATGGGAGGGAATTATACAAACGAGTAAAAAAAGCAATATTTGGCTAATTTATTTGGCAAAATCTTGAATACCCATCAAAGCTTCCCACGGAGTGTATATGTATTTTATATGTTATACTGAAAATTTACTTAAAAATTGCTTTTTGTTCAGTTTTTGTTGTATTAGGGGCGTGCCGCTTAATAATTCATACATCGAGGTTAGAATCGACATCTCTTTTTTAGTTACCAGGACAGTGATTATAGAGATGGAAGGCACGCACATCCGGATAGACGGACAGAAAGATATGGATAGCTCGACTCAGTATTCGGTGCTTTAAATGGTTGGACGTTTTTTAACCGTTTAGTAGCATACATTTCAACCATTTACCTCCTAAGGTGTAGGGTATTAAAAAAAAGCTTTGCAACAACAACCATAACACAATATATATGTATACATAAAAATAATAATAAAAATAGGAGGGAAAAACTTTAAATTATTTTGCGTATGGAACGAGTGTGAATCTCTACATAAATATCTGACTTCACAAGCAAACACTTGCACACACAGGCACATTGACAAAATGTAGATGATTTAGGGAAATACGAGTGAGACAATAACAGCAACAACAGTAGCAGCAACAACAAATTATAACAAAAGCAACAATAATAGCCGCTGCAACAACAATCAAATACCGACAACGATTGTCCAATGCAATGAATTCAGTTGTAGATTAACAAACGAACGGTGATGTACTTTAGTAACTCATAGAGCGGATAAAAACATGCGTTACAGTTAGGCGTCTTGTCAGTAGAATTGAATTAAAAAAAAAAAAAAAACTCATAGAGCAACCGGTAAAAAATTCAAAAATTCACTACAAAGTTCAACAACAACAACAACAAAAACAAGACATTTATATAAACAAAAAGTGAAAGAAAAGAACAAATCAATTAAAGCCACGTATAAATTATTTTTAAGCAGATTTTATTACGGCTTTTCCAATCACGTATAGTTATATAGTTGCAGTTTTCATTGGGGTAGGTTAAGTTTCTATACAAGAATATACGTATATGGTTGTGTGTTTGAAGGCATTTCATTTTACAGCATCTCTGTGGAATAAATATATAGTTTTTAGTTTGTTTGCTTTCCAAGTATAAGAAGCATTCAAAGAAACAAAGACATTTAAAAAAAAAGAAAAGCTTTGTTACAACAACAACTATGTTTTTCTCTATTTTTTATTTTAATTTATACACACTCATGGTTATTAAGGGCGTAGAGATAAGTATATTTTTGTGTGGCATCTAACTACCACAAGTATGGTTTGAAGGAAAGCCAAGAGAATCTGTGTATAAGCAAGGAACGCAAGTTAAGCGGAAATCTGTTATAAGCCCGCAAAACAAATATACTACAAACACTTACACATATACATGTATGTATAGTAAGCTGTTGGCGGTCTTAGTCACTCAAAAGGGTTAATTTTAAATGAAAGGATTTGTGAATGCTAGTGGATAGATGATAAGAGTAACGTTACTTTCTTGCAAATGCTCTATACACTATTCCTTCCACTTAATAAGCGTTAATTAATTAGCAGAGTCGTTATTTAATGTAGAGTGATAAATATTCAACACTTAGTAAGCGTTTTAAGTATCCTGCAAAATTCACTAAAACTCTTTATACATACAGAAAAGTTGCCGCCCTTTTCTTTCCTCAGTAATATCCACTACTCCCGAAACTATTATTATGACACTCCGTCACATCAAATGATTACTTAATATGTTGTTGCTTTCTATATATATTTGTTATCAAATTCATCCCTAATTATACGAAAAAGTTAGAAGGAGGCATCAGAGACCTTCCAACGTATTGTATCATATTAATTTTAAAAAATATTTCAATTTCATTAATGCATCATTTTAGCGAAAGGTAATTGAATACCTAAATTATTAAAACATAATACATACATACATATATATATATATATATATATATCAACATATAATCATCATATAAAAAAAATTGATTAGACGAAGATTTTCCTATATTTTCTGCGTTTTAATTAAAACCTTAACCTTCGACAGGAGCAGCTACTCCAATACCTACCACTGGTCATTAGAGTACATAATAAATGTTCATAAAGGGATTTGTGTTGATATTTTCCAACACAGACAATTATTAGAAATTTTAATTATAGCTTCCTATGACCTTTTACATAGTCTCAATAAATAATGTTTTTTTTTTTTTTTCACAACTATACACGGTATATATCGCGTATGTGTGTGTAACAAGTTTTTATAATATTAAACAAACCCTTGGCTAAGGTCCCATACACACACACACATTCACACTTCTTATGTTTATCTATAAAATTGACAGTTGACACGCAAAGTGGTTTCATAGGGTACATAACGTAAGTATTTGTGTATGTGTATGTGTATAACAATTACAAAACTCTATATATATAATACAATAGATTTCGTTTTTTTAAATATCAATACCAATACCAATACGTATTGTGGTGCAAAAAAAACAAAAACATTGTTATGTAAAGATAGAGTGGAGATCTCTGGCAGTTATTGGCATTGAAGTTAGTGCAACAAGCCAAAAAATAGAAAAATTAGGAAACAAACCTTAAAAAAGTGTATTACTGGTGCAGCAACATAATATAATATAATTAAAGCAAATACAAAGTACATACTATACTAAGTAGTTATCTAAGTATGAGCCAATTAAATGTTGCCCAGCTAATGTTATATTTCAATTTATATTATATTACCTCATGTATTTTTATGTAATAAGAGAAGTTAGTATTGCAGGGTAAATTTCTTCACATTTATAATACGCATACGTACTTGGACTGATTTATAATTTTCATTATTAAATATTGGGGATTGTTTTAAAAATAAATACTTCATTTGTTTTTGTTTTTAGAACAATGTTGATATTTCAGTTTAATGACCTTACGCAACATGTCATGTATAGACACATGCATTTCATATACACTATGTGTATCTAAAATTGCATACGCATATACCGTTAATACTCTATCATAATAGAATCTACTAAATATTGTTGTTTATGCTCTTGTAGGCATTCCCTCTCTCTCTCTCTCTCTATCTCTTTCTCTCCTCTCCTTACAAAAAAGTGATATCAAGTGATATCTGAAATGCCATTCACTGTTATTTATATAAATAAGGGCGCGGCAATTAACTAATTACGCCCTCTAATAGTGCATATACATCAACTTGCTATTGAAATTCTGCATTACACAAGTTTTTTTTTCGTAAATTTGGGGGTGTGTCTATTATATGTAACCCACACATCGTTAAATACAATACGAACTAAACGTATTAGCTAAATTTTGAAGCGTTTTGGATAGATTTTTGCGTTTGTGGGCGTGGATTTTTATTGCATTTGTATAAATTACACAGAAAACCGTGTCGGGAAACTGTAATTATCTGTACAAAATTTCAACCCAATGTCTTAAATTTAATTAAATTACTGTCCTGGACACGAGCACAGACAGACAACCTTAGACTTTGGAAAGTTCGTAGCGAGTCTTTTTATGGATTGTAAATACACAGACAAACTTAATATACCCTATATATCTATGGCAGACAGATTTTTTTATATATATATTATATAGAATTGTGCATATTTTATGTGATATGCTCCTAGAGAGGTAAAAAAAATGCTTCAACAACAATAAGCAGAATTTTTTTATTGTGAAACCTTTTGAGAGGATGTTTTTTGTTTGTTTTATTTTTAGTATTTTTGTACTTGTTTTCATTATGATTTTTTATGCGGAAAGAAAATTTATTGACAGGATGAGTTTAATTTCGTATAAAATAATAAACAACAATAAAAAATATCTAAAGCGAAGTGAGAGATGGGTGGAGTTTCACCACCAGGGACTCCTGGCCAAATACAGAGGAAATAAAAAGTTTTCATTTTAAATTGTTTACCGTAACAAAAATGAAGTGTACAAAGCAGGTTGCAAAATATTGTCCATCTTTCATTCCTTAAATTATTTGAATAAAATTCTCGTTTAAATAATTTTAAAATTTATTCAAAAAAGTAACAAACTCGAAGATGTTTTAGGTCTAAAAATAAACAATTACTTCTAAGTAATTTCTATATACGCTGAGTTCGTTTCAAAAAAAATTATTTAGAAATCGTTTACAATAACAATAACTCTATCAGTTGTTGCTTCCGTGATGAAAGATGAAGTCGCATTATGATACAAACACAAAAAAATGTTTTGAAACAAAGCCAAATATTTTCAAAAGCATTAGCAGCAACATTATATGTAATAAAAAAAAAAAATAGAAGAATAAGAATGATAAAAGAAGGCTGTGGGCCCACAACACACACGCAACAACAAAAACAATAATAGACAAACAGCTACATAGGGCCACTTCTCCTACTACAAAGCCCCTTTTATATACATATAGTTTGCAGAGTGTAGAGGCATTTAGAAGTTTATTGAGAGAGGAAAAAGAAAAAACAATATTTGATTTAGATCCAATCTTGAATACTCTAAAAATGTTTGCGTAAACTACTGATCATTATAGAAGTGAGCATAAATCGAGTCAGATTTTGCTTGAATGCTGATCAACATTCTGATGCATTGTTGGGTCTCTTTCTGTCACCTTCTGGTACTAGTATATAACAAAAAACAAACTTAATGTACGCCTCCGGCTTAAGTGGAGAGTATTAAAAAAATGTCATTCGGACACACGGACAATCTATCCAGAGGCACGAATCTCTAATCATTAAACACACGTTGTATAAAACATCTTCTATAACACGAAGACATAAGCTCTTGTTCTTATAATATTAAAAGTACGACACAAGCACAGTAGAACAGATGGCTGAAGTTTATGGTCAAAGTCTTTGTGCAGGACATTTCTGCTAATGGAAAACAAACTCTAAGTAAAATATGTTAATATGTGGAAGTTAATTGAATTGATTCTAAAAAATAGTTTCCTGCCAAGTTATTGTATAAATCATTAATCAACTTCACATTTTACAATCACCAATTATGACAAGTACTCGTTATCAAGTGTAAACTTGATGACTTCTTTAATAACTTGTGACATTAACAATATGTTAACAATAAAGTTTTGAGGTTTATTTATTTTTATTGGAATTCTCAGAAAACTGTACAACAAGGAGTTAACAGTTCAGTGGAGGAACTGAGAACATATTGAAATTTTAAGGGAATAACTACAGAGTGAACCGGGTGCTTTTAATAAAGTATTCCTATCTCTTTCTTATGCAAAATATATGCAATTTTTATTTCACATAGTTTCTTAAAAGGAGGCGCCAGAGACATTTTTATGTGGGCGGAACTGCCCTACAATGGGTAGTAAGTTAAATTGGTAAATTGTAACTGACGTGCCATAAAATCATTATTTGGCTAAAAATTCGACGGGTGAGTTTTTATTTAATATGTACTCCGTGAAGCGGCGATTATGCTCTTTATTATTCACGCCTGCATTTTACATAGGGATGTGTTGAGTATCTCCGATGGGGCAGCACATGAATTTACTTGTTTCTTTGCTGCACAATTTATGCCAAGTTTTATTAACTATGAAATATGATATAATGAAATAAATTTCACTGCACATGTATACTTTGTATATTTCCGCATAACTGAAAAAGTTCATTTAACTTCAAAGGAAGCTGTACAGTTTGTGTTATGCACTTGAACTTTGTTATGGTATATGTGTATTTATTCATGTATTCGAATAAAGTTTTCCGTTTTATGTTATAGTTGGTGTACAAAATTTCACCCTTCAAAATGGATACGAATTCGGTAAGTCCGTTGCCACCGCCTGATGCCCCTTTGGCCATGATGGAAAATGGTAAAACACCACCTGGCACTCCAACTGCATTCGATATGCCACCACCACCTGATGAAAAGTAAGTCGGAAAGTTTATGTTTATTTATTATATATAAAAATAATGCACAACAAAATGTGTTGCAACATTTCCATATGACAGTTTTATCCCTTTTCCGACTTTTTATTTTGACAAACATTATCAAACTAACAACAAATGATGGGGATAAGATTAGATTTAAGTGAAAATAACTAAATGTGGTTTAGGCCGCCAATTTTAAATACCCTTCATATCTACATAAAAAAGTGTGGGCTCGACAGGTTTTTAGCATTACGCCTAGTTTTACGCTGAATAATTTTTTTTTGTAAATTTTGGGCGTGTCTGTACATAATTTCAATATTTACGATTCTGAGAGTGCAAACACCAGATGGATGGATGGAATATATTTGGAATTAGATCGAGTCAGTTTTTGATGCTGATCATGATTATATATATTGACATCTCCTTCTGAGCGTTGCAAATGGAATGATATACAGGGTATACCTTGCCATCTTATATGGAGGGTACAATGATAAGGTGTTGCTGCTGATGAAGATGATAGACAAGATAAAATATTTATTTGCGAACAATGAATGATAGAGAATGACTTTTTTTTTACAAATTGTTAGATTAAAAGGTTGTCCGGTAGTCTTGTTGTAAAGGAAAAGAAATTGAGATAAAATTGGGACAAAAAGGAGATTGTTTTATAGTTCGTTGTTTTAGAAAAAACTTTGGGAAATGGTTCGATATGGTCCAAATTTCAATAATATAGATTCTACGCTAAATGTTTGATTCTAAGGGCTTTTCGTTAGACGTATACGTGTTTTGTTTTGTTTATTTAATATTAAACTTTTTTTTTAAATCATACGCCCTGTTGCCCCTATACCTGTACCGGTTTTAATAACAATTTAATATATATGTAGATATTTAGATAGAGAGAATTTTTTAAATGAAATCAACACAACCTATATAAAAAAATAGAAATCACTTTTTCTGGGTTATTACCCCAATAACAGTCAATTACGTTAAAGAAATTTATGGTTTCGTTTAGAACGTTGAAAAGACAAAAGAAAATTGATTGCATTTATTATAGCGGTTTATTTATACATTTAATAGCTTTGAATTATATACACCTGACACTTGAACAAACCAACCAACAAATAAACAGACAACACATACCATGCCCTTAATGTCCCGACTTTAGTAATAAGAACTTTTAAGATTGAGGCCATAAGTTAATAAATGACACGCGATAAACTGTTGAATCCAGTACACAATGTATATATATAAAAAAATTAACAATACACACACAGAGACCCACGTATGTATAAACATAAACATTGATACATATCTATACAAACTTTGCCATAAAGGAAACAACTTTAGAAAACGGGTGGAGGTGAGGATATTGTGGGAAAGTAGTAAAAAGTGAAATATATATTTTATAAAAGAGAATGAAATCTAGTTAACCCTAAAAAACTTCAAAACGAAATATTTTTAAGAGAAAAATGTAATAATTATATGAAAAACAAGTAAGAAAACTAAATTTGGCTCAGGCCAAATTATAAATATCCTCGACATCTGTAACGGTGGGTTTGGCTGATAAACATATATATTACACTGTCTAATAGTGTACGTAATAATGTATCAGCTTGCAAGTCTACTTTTACGTTGAATATAAGCGTGTCTGTTATTCGACCGCGACTATTTTCAGATCTGCGTGCAAAAACTAAAAGTGTCTGCGCAAAATTTCAACTCAATATCTTTAAATTTCTGCCCGTGAGAATGCGAACAGCAGACATGTCTATATCGACTTACTTTTGATGCTGTCAAGAATACTCGTATATATGCCTTGTAGGATCTCCTTCTAGGTGCTACAAACGGAATGATAAACTTAGTACACCCCCCATATTATGTGGAGGGTATAATCACTGAAACAAGTAAAAATTGGCTCAGCCACGCCCACAATATGTCTATCAGTTATTTAAAATCGCTAATTATCAATTCATCAATATGGCAGAAGTAGGGGGGATTTATTACCAAACACGCCCATAATTTACAAAAAAAATTAATTTGGCACAAAAATTTACATTATGTATGTTATTAGAAGGGGCGTAATTAGTTACCAGGCGCGCCTCTAAGTTTATAAATAGAACATATATTTTAATTTGTCTCAAACGAAATTCATTTTTTTTACAATATTTGTGGAATCTGATATCAATTTGTGAAGATGTTTCACACTAACATGTAACCGCAGACTTTATACCATCTACTTAATACATAAACCTAACGCGAACATACTAAAGAAAGTTTAGTAAAGTTTTGAACCTGTACAATTTCTAAACAGTGAAAATAAGTAAAAGAGAACGAGATATGTAGAGAAAGCCTTAGCAGAGAGAGAGAAAAGAAGAAAATTAATTGATTGCAATGAGAGAAAATGCCAGTAAAAGCCCTGAGCTCTTTAACAGTCCCTGTTAAATTTAAATATTTAACATTTAAACAGCTTGCCACAACAGTGCATTACAGTAACGATCACTTTGTATTCAGAGCAGTAAACATCATAGAGTTTAGTTGATGAGAACAAGTCATAACGAACGGTTCATAAGAAAAACCTATAGCGGAGAGGTTTTTTCTTCATATCATTAATACTTAAAGTAAAATCAAAATAAATAAATTGTTTAGTTAAATAATTATAATAAAAGTGAGAAAAGTAGAAAAACACGATCAAGTGACAGATTTGAAAGAGTTATTAAAAACTATTAAATAAACACAAGCAAATAGTGGGAAAAATATGTTTTGATTTTGTGGAATAACATCTAATATCTAAACTAAACACAAAAGAAAAATCAACTGAACTGAACACACATCATCACAGTTCATCACTACAAATTTCAACAAAATTGTTTAGAATTGAATATCACACTAATACAAAGTATATTTATATAAAAAATAGAAATATTTTTAATTTTTATTTTATTTCGTGAGAATTGAAATTTAACTTAACGCCTTCATATTTTCGTAATCATTTAAGAGTATGTGAATTTTTTTCTTTTTTGCACTAGATTCTCACCTAATTATTATTGATTAGCTAATGATGAGTTTCTCATCATTTCTGATCTCGTATATACAATGATCATGATAATGCATTCATGTATAGTTTGTGAGATACATTTAGTTTAGAGTTTTCTCAAGTGAGTCTAGTTGAGGTAACAATAAAAAAGAAAAAGAAAATCAAGACAACAACAATAGGTAATTTGTTGCATTGTAGTGAAACAAATTAAAAACAAACAACCGAACAACATTGGAATACAAAATTAATCAGTTACGTACACTATTTACATACTTAATTGAACATCGTAGAAAACACCCAAAGAGAAATGTCAGTGGAACAATATTGTTAGAAATCGATGCATGATATATATATATATACTATACTGTACGTGTTGTACACTATCCTTCTTCTTCCTCTTTAGCGGCGGACACTGTTATTTGGGGGTGGGAAAAATCGTTGGGGCCGTTAGCTAAAGGAAATATTTTGGATTCTTTGTAATTTTGAGACCTAGACTAAGCCAGTGACACGCAGACATACAAGCATGTCTAGATCGATTCAGATCTCTGAATTGCAAATAGAATGACAAGCTTAGCATACCTCCCATCTTAAAGGGAGGATATGAAAGTTGTCATTTTAATGAAATGCAAAAAACCGTTTTTTCCCTACAAAAATTCTCTAGAAAATTATTCACAATACTAATAAATAAAAAAATTTAAGAAATAATTAATCAAGTGCCAGATAGTTACAAACAAATATACATAAATAAACAGTGAGTGCCTGGTGCTGAGAGATAAAAAGCATCAATTAGAGAACATTGCTCTACCTTAACAGCATATACGTACATATATTTATTTGTGCTACTGCTGATAATTGTTAAATGCGTGAACGTCATCTTAATAAAATGCCGCGTGGTACAACAACAACGTAAGTTTTCCTTTTTTGTTTTCTATGGTGCAATAATTAGAACAATAAATAAAGCACGTGTGCAGTAATTTTTAATCAACGTAAGAAGATGTCGAACTCATGTCAAAATGTTAATTTTCAGTTATTCATTTAGTATATTTTATATATTTATTACTCATAGCAAATTGTTATAGGAGTCGTGTAAGAATTTGTTTTAGAATTTATGACAAAATTCTTAACAATTGTTTTCATTTGAAATGAATTATTATTGTTATAAACGTTAACCACAAGGTAAATTTAGTTTTTATATTAAATTTGTGCGAATGTTTGTAACTCCTAAACGCCAAATGCCATACCCACCATTAATTATTCGGATCCATTCAGAATTAAAATCTGAATCGATTTAACCATGGCTATCTGTCCATGTATATTTGTGCGCAATCTACTGGTCGCATTTTTAAAATGAAATTTGGTGCAAGGACCGAATCGGATCATTTTTAGAATTCTTCCCCATTGATGGCCAAATTATAATGGTGCCCTTTATATGGAAAAATGTCGCAATTCTTAATATTTTTTTTTACCAAATTTGGTAAAGAAAAGTTAATTAGCTTTGTATTTGGTTGTGCCCAATGTGGACTCGATCGGACTATTTTTAGAATCCCTTTCCATATAATGATATTCCACGGCACTGCCTCTGAGTTTAACACAACTAAACTAATTGTAACATAATTTGTGGAGCTAAGTGGTGTAGGATATTAATACGTTGGGTCGGAATGGACCAACTATAACATTTTCACTTTTTTATTTAATTCTTTATGGAAGTAAAGGTTCTAAAGGCTTGCTAGCTATTGGAATTTCTAAACTTTTGTTTGATGTCATCTACGATAAAGGAAGCGTTTAAAGTATTTTAAAATAAGTATAAGACGACGTATATAATGATTTATTGATTGACAGTATAGATAGAATATTGAATAATCACACATAAGATGGGGGTGCACAAAGTTTGTCATTCCGTTTGCATCACCCAGAACGAGACGTCAGAGACTTTATAAGGTATATATATTCTTGATCAGCGTCAGAAATTGAGTTGAGCTAAACATGGGTGTCTGTGTTGATATTCTCAGAGGCGTAAATTTTGAAATATTGAAGTGAAATTTTGTACAGACATTTACAGTTTTTGCACGCAGATCGCTATTTAATTTGGGCAAAATCGGTTAAGATCCATGCCCACAATCGTCAAAAAGTTTATATATCTGCCACAAATTTAGTACATATATTTGTAATTATCTCATTTATCAATATGTCTAAAATGGGGGTGGTCGGAAAACAGACAATCGACAAAAATCTATATATCTGCCTGCACTTTTGCACCTTTGAATTCGAAATTTGGTATGCTTATCCCATCCATAAATGTGCTATAAATGGGCGTGGTCGCGAATAACAGACGCGCTCTTAATTAACAAAAAATCATACTGAACTTGCAAGCTGACACGTAATAGTGGGCGTAATCATATATCTGCCCATTATTTAAGATTTGGCCTAAGCTAAATTTACTTTTTTGATTTATTTTTAAAATAAACTCAAGCTTTTATTCTAAATTGTGGTCTTCTTCCCTATGAAAAAGACACAAATAGTTATAAGGTGAAATTTTCAATTAATGGACGTACAGACAACAAAAGGCAAAACAAGCAAATGACTTAATTTAGATTAGAGAAAACTCAAAATTGAAATTAACTTAAAATTGTAGACATATTCAGCAAAAAAAAAGAAAAAAAAACTAAAATTATTTAATGTAGCTATCCAGACGAAATTTGACTTTAGTTATCATAACGAACGTAATTTTATACACTTTCATGTTTATATTAAAACATGTGCCTGCATACCATACCGCATTCACACCAAATACACACACATTCCATAAACAAATATGTGAACAAACAAATGTAAAAAAATGCATTGTAGTTATTGTCATTAGCTAAAACCACGCACTGACATCTTAAATTATTATACACATGTGCGTGTACATTGCTGTCTGTCTGTCTGTCGGTCTGTCTGTCTGTCTTTCCATAGCTATTTCTTCATTTCTCTTCCATCACTGTTCAGGTTCCCGCTTACGTATAATACGTTGGGCGGGAGGAGTGCATTCAATTATATTTACAGCTTAACATGTGTAGAATTTCAGTTTATATGTATGTGTGTATAGAATTTTTATTCGCTATATATCTATTATCTTGGTGTAGAGAAGTGGCCGCAATTGCAGTTTAAGTCGTGTTTGCGTGCAATGACAATAAAATGGGTTTTTTTTTCATTCTCTTTAATATGTATAAATTGTATATGAATGCGAATAGTAACGACAACAACAATCAACAACAACAACATCAATAATTGTAACTTAAAGATACAATCAAAATTTTATATGCATAAATGCATTCATTGCAGCAGACTCTCTCTCTCTCTCTCTCTCTTTCTATCCCTTTTACACACCGAATACATTCGCATACAAAGTAAAGAAAAAAACAAGGGAAGAATCCTACATTTGGCTTAAGCTTCAAGCATGGGCATGGCATGCATCCATCGATTACGATCTTATAGCGTAAGCATTATTTATCAACCAAAATGTAAGATTCTGTGCCAGGGTTTTTTGTACATTTTGGCCATTTCTGTTATACGAACTCGCAAATTTTTCCGTTCACGTCGTCGAAAGAACTATTTACGAATATGAGTAACAAAATTCGAATTCATAGCTTAATTTTTGTAACCATAAAAAGAATATTTTAGAATATGGGCGTGGTTCAGAATTGAATAGAATTTTTCTTTTATAAAATGACATCTCAGTATTTCAAAATTTACAATTGTGAATAGATTCAGATTTTGATTGGTTTTGTAGGCCCTTGCGGTTCTTAGAAGCGGACTGACAAACATAGGTATGAAAACCTTATAACATTATAAAAGTGTAGACAGTTTATGTTGTCAGTTGTTGCTGTTGTTGTCAATTAATCCTCTTTTCTATTGATAAGTTTGGCGAAAGGGTGGAGAAATGTGTCAAGACAGAAAATTAAATATAATTTAAAGACAAATCGTCGACTTCCCTGGTTTTGTATTGTGTTTGTTGTTATTGTTATTATAGTAGTTGTCTGCAGTTCATTAGCAATTTATTCATTTCAGTTCAGTTACTCAGCATAAATATCTTCTATAATTCCAAATTAACGTTTTAGTAGCATAGCAACAAAGCATCATAATTTTCAGTGCCTAAGACCTGCAAAATATGAAAAGGAAAGTCGTTGTTATGTACATGATGTTTTAATTTAATTAGATCTGGCTGCTAGCGGTAACAATTTGTCGCAACAAAAAAAAGGGAAAAGTTCAAATTTAATTAGTTTACAATTCCGCCTGGAGATCTACAGCAATTAGTGGAGTTTGGCAAAAAAAAACACAGAAAATAGAATGCAGGAAATTATTTAAATTTGTTAAAAATAAAACAAGATAGAGAAGTTCGGTTAAGACCGAAGCTTAAATACCCTCCACCTTTCAAACCCTCTAAAAAACAAGTCCCTATTGCATTAAATTTTTGCGTATATATTCTTATTATTATTATTCAGGTCATTTTTAAACAACAATAGTGTTTTTTTTAATTATAGGCGTTTGTGTTATTCAATCACGCCCATTTTTGGCACAGTATTGGATAACGGTACCACTTATATATATACAAAATTTCAACTTGATAGGCATAGTATTGTGCGATATATAATTTTTTAAAGATACAATTTTTTCGAGGTATGTTGAGATTTTTGTTTATTGGGGGCGTGTCTCTTAACCGATTGTGCCCAAATTCAATACAAAACACCGAAATTGAACTAAGAATACGTACGCAAAGTGTCAATTTGATATCTCAAAAATGACGACCGTGAGAGTGCCAACAACAGACGGACACACGGACACACGGACGGACATGTCTCAAACGATTTCTCTTTTCATGCTGATTAAGAATTGGATTGGTTTGTGGGGTCTCCGCGGCTTCCTTCCATGTATTGTAAACGGATGATCAAAAAGAATATACCCTCTTCCCTAAGGTGGAGCGTATAACAATAACTCGGTCAAATCTGAATTGATAGAAAAAATAGAAGGGCGTGGCAAAACTCTAACTTATAGCGAGGATTAAATTATGTTTTCCAATTTATTCAAAAAAGATGAGATTTTGCTCCAAATTTAATTTGTTTAAATCTAGCTTTTTTCAAATTATCTTAAATAATAGCATTTTCTTCATCGTGAGTAGAGATTTTCTCAAATATGGGCGTGCCTTTTCATTAATATCGCTCATTTTGTTTATGTAAAAAAAGTACTTGGAAACAATTTCATTTCTGATCGAACAGCACATACTTTATCAATTATTTATCAAAATCTATACTTGGACGTTTTGGCTATTAACAGTCATTTGTGTTTAAATGAATTTCATAGGAGAGATGATATCACAGGCTACAGTTTAATAAAATGATCACATAAATGAATGCATAATTCAATCATCATAAAACACACACATGCGATTATAGCAGACACTCCAGCGAAGCAACACTCGACGTACATAAACAATAATATGGGCTTAACCGACCAGGCTTTTTAAGATTGTAACGTTGATAGCAAATATTTAATATCTAAATTATTTATAAGCATAAACATACACACAGCAGCACACTTGTACACTGCTCTTGTCTCATATTAAATAATAAATACATGCACGAGCAGATTGAGGAAATTATTAAAGTATACTTATGCTATAACTTTTTTTATTAATTTGGAGAAAGTTAAGGAAAACGGAAGAAATTTTTTTTGGGAAAAAATTTATCGAAAATTTTTCTTTTTACAATATTTTCTATCAAAAAACCAACAACTTGTTTGTTAAGAAGAAGTAGAAGAAGAAGAAGAAGAAGAAGAAAAGAAAAAGAAGAGGAAAAACGTGATTATATGTTTAGTTGAAGTGTCGTGATAAAGAAACTTTTCTTGTAGACACAAACACACACTAAAGCATTGCTTGAGCTGGAACCCCATCCGATATAAAATACACTGTTGAGTCATTGAACTGCATTTAGCATTTAACATGCAGCATTGAAATCAATTATGTTTTCATTCACAACAACAACAATTACATTATTGTTATTAGTATGCCGAATAAATTTAAACTTAAAGCAAAACACCAGAGACCAGACCAAACCAGACCTCTAGACAAGACCATAGTCGTAGCCATGACTATTGTGGTTTATTACATAGTCAAAATAAACGTCTATCGGCTCATTGGCACGATAATAATAATAAGCAAAGCAAAGCAAGCAAGCAAGCAAGCGACTAAGCTCAACCAGCTACTATAGTAAGCCAACTTATTGCTTTTCACATACTCGTACACACGTTTAGCATAATCGTATGAATTGCTTAACAAACAAGCACTGCACACCGCCTTTCTCTCACTTTTTTTTTGGGGCTGCATGTGTATTATGTGCTGATTACATGCAACACAACAGCAACAGCATCATCATTATCAGCATTAACATCGTGATTATGAAAATGTTCATCTCAAGGTAGATTTAACGAAATTTCACTACCTGTACGATTGTATTTAAGATTTATCATCTTCAGCTAGTGTGTTGTAGTAGTGTTTGTATTTTAGCAAGTTGGAAAGTGTTTTATTTTTTTATTCATGCAATGCAAGTTTTTCTTTGTAACGGTTTTTTTTGTTTTTTTTCTCCTAATTTCAAGGCCTGTTGAAGAGTTGGTTGGAGTTTGTACCCGTTTAGTTTCTCTGGTTCTATGTTGAGCTGTGTTGTTTTTTTTCTTATATTTAGACTTTGGAAGTTGATATACGTAAATTGGTTGTAGTTATGTGGTACCCAGCTTTATATAAAGCTAATGGGGATTTGGATTATGTGCAAATAATCGCTGTCCCTGGAATTTGTTAAAAGTAATATTTACCATGCAGAGTCCAGGCTTCCTTAAAGGGATCACATCTGTAATATAGTTGTTTTGTTGTAAAATTTGGATTTAGGCTTTAGTCTAAAAGTACTTGACTCGTTAAGCCTTTTCGTTTGAAACCCATCACAAATAGTTATGAAATGAAAGTTAAGACGAGCGCCATTTTGAAGATTTCTTTGCAAGACTTTATCAACAAATTACAAAACGTTCATTTTCAAATTTTCCATTTCAATTACAATAATAATAATAAATTAGTAGTACTGATGACTCTGCGTCCAATTTGTCTAATTTTCTTTATGTTATACACTAAGGGGATACAAAAAGCACAGAAAAATACACCTAATGGGATGGCTATGAAGAACATGCGGCTGTCTATGCCCTCAAATAGTTGTAGGTTGGAGGAAGTGGTTGAATTCATTGCAATTTTTTCATACACGCAGTCGTTGCAGAGACCATCGCCGCCAACTTGATTGTGTCACTTCGAATTTTATTATTGTTTGAAATGTTTAATTGATTTTAATATAATTGAACCTTGAACTTATTTTCTGACTGTTTGTTTTGATTTGTAATGAAAGAAAGGGTTTTCAAAAACGACTACAATAAGAAAAATATTAAATTATAAAGCTGTCATGTACAATAATTATCGAGAGAATAACATTAAATAAAAAGGAGATGTCATTTTGGAGGCCATTTCCGAAAAGTGTACAGAGTTTCTTATCACTTAAACAAGATCGGCAAGAGGATAATAGCAAAATGAATCAAGATTTTATAAAAGAGTTGAATACCGTATTGCATCACGGACAGAAAAGACGCACCAGCGCGTAGGCATATTCACAAACGATTGATGATGATTGCCGACTAATTTTCCTTTTCTGTTCAATTTTCAATTGCAGACGTTATGAGGAAGATCCCGAGAATGCTTGGAATTTTTGTTCGTGGTTTGAGTACATCTTAATTGTGATGCTGTCAACGGTACTGCTTATTGGTGTACTGGTCTTGACTCTATTCTGGGTGATATTCTATCGTGGTGGCTTTGCTTGGCGTGAAAATCCAGAATTACAATTCAACATGCACCCCGTATTGATGGTGATGGGTTTTATAACATTTTCGGGGTTTTGTAAGTGGAAAGACGCATTTATATATACATATGAAATAAAGCCTGTCTCTTTCTTCGTAGCTATCTTATTATATCGTTTGTGCCGCTGCCTAAAACATTTGTACGTGAAATTGACTCATATGCTGTTCCAAGCTTTTGCTATACCCTGCATTGCCATGGCATTCCTTGCTGTATTCAATTCACACAATTTAGCGGAACCGCCCAAGCCACATTTTTACAGTTTACATACCTGGTTAGGTTTGGTTACTATGGGCATGTTTGTGATGCAGTTCGTGGTGGGTTTCTTTAGGTAAATAAAACAATAAGTGGCGTAGAGTATAATTATTATTGTAACCATTTTGCGATTTATGAGCATTATGTTTTGTTTTTTAGTTTTTTGATATTGTTGTGCTGCGAGAGTCGCACCTACAGCTGTCGCTCGGCCATGGTACCCATACACGCCAGTTTCGGATTAGCCAATTTCATGATGGCTGTAGCCACCTGTGTAACCGGCCTTATAGAAACGGAACGTCAATTAGCTATTGCAGAGACTGTCTCAAGGTATATAAAACATTCTGCTTACTACTGAACATTGCTTCAAAATGAAAAAAAACAATAATAAAAAACAAATACTTCCAGTACACGTAATTCTGAAATTGAACATTATATAATGAACGCTATGGGCATGGTGTTTGTGGCCCTAGGTATTATTATATCTGTCGCCGTAAGAAGATCAAATGCTCCAGCCACTGCCAAAGTATATGTAACGGAACGTTTGGAGTTGCATTAGATTTAATCATCAAGATTACCATCATCGACATCATTGAATTCAAACCGTTCAATCAAATCAACATAAATACCAAATATAAACAATAACGCGACATTAAAGAATGCACTTATGCATATACTTATATATACATATATATATCTATAAATATATATAAATTAATGTACGTAAGAATGCAAGACACTTTCCAATTTCTTATATATCTATATACACACATATACGTCTATGTCTATGAATTAGTTACATGTTATCCTATGTTATAAAAATATATATACAATAATATATTTTTCTACTATTGAGAATAATTTTTTGGTTTTGAAAGGACAAAAGAAAATTATGCTGCAGTCTCCTTTGAATAGCACATCCTTCTGTGTTCATGTAAATTTAGTGCGTGTAATTTGTAGTGATTCAAAAAAATTTTATAGCAAAAAATACCTATTAGCTGAAGCCAAATTTGATATACTCCTCACATCTTTTAGGTGGAGAGCATGTATTACATATGAACGTAAGACCAATTCTGAGGCAAAAATGTCTCCCCCTGGATTTTGAAAACAGAATAACAAAAGGTAGTGTGCCTCTCCCCTTTTGTGAGGGTGATCACAAAATTTCGATTTCGGTTTAATATGAAAAATACTTGACGCTCATCTAATAAAATATATATAATACGTACTACATTTACATACGTTCCTCAAAATCTTTAAAAACGAGTCAACAAAACTCTCAATATGTACGTATTTAACACGTAAATATGTATATCAAAGCAACAGCGTACATAATGGTTACATGCAAAGAATTTAACGATAATTATTTGTAATGGACCACTCGCCCCTCACAAATATATTTTGCAAGTAATCATGTACTCATATTTTGTATTTTGTAACACCATAAAAAAGAAGCACAAATAATCGTAGTTAAATTTCTTTTTTTATAAAAATATAATAATAATAATTATTATCAAAATAATGAAACAAGAAACAACAACCAAAATATATTGTTGGAAAATAAAAAACAACAACAACAATGAAGGAACAATTTTTATGTAAGCTTAAATTTATATTATATTACAAAACATATGTATTGAATAAAGAAAAAGCATTTTTTATTATTTATACAAAAACAAGTAAGAAAACTAAATTTGGCTTAGACCAATCTTAAATCTTAAATACCCTCCACCTCTACACGAAAGGGCGTGGCAAATATACATATATATATTGCGCCCTCTAATAGTGTATGTCTTAGCATGTAAGTCTACTTTTACGTTAAATATGTTTTTTTTTTAATTGTGGGCGTGTCTGTTATCCGACCGCGCCCATTTTTGGCACGTCAGTCAATGGGATAACTACGTATACCCGTACCAAATTTCAAGTTCTTGGGTCAAATTTTGTGGCAGATATAAAGATTTTTATTAATTGTGGGCGTGTCTGTTATCCGAATACGCCCATTTTTGGCATACCGATGAAGCTAATATTCATAGATGTACATACCAAATTTCAAGTTTATAGCTCAATTTTTGTGGTAGATAAATAGATTTTTGTTGATTGTGGGCGTGGTTGTTAACCGATTTTGCCCACTTTAAATAGCGATCTGCGTGCAAAAAGTAAAAGTGTCTGTACAAAATTTCAGCTCAATATCTCAAAATTTACGCCCGTGAGAGTGCCAACAACAGACGGTCACAGGGACACACGGACATACATGTCTAAATCGACTCAGTTTTTGACGCTGATCAAGAATATATATACTTTGTAGGGTCTCTGACGCCTCCTTGTGGGTGTTGCAAACGGAAAAACAAACTTAGTATACCCTCATCACTGAGGCGGAGGGTATAAATAAAAATAAGATAGAGAAGTTCGGTTAAGACCGAAGCTTAAATACCCTCCATCTTTTATAATCATCTAAAAAATAAGTTCCTATTGCCATATTTATGTATGTGACTATTTCATGTACTTACGCAAATAGTGTTTTTTTTTAATTATAGGCGTTTGCGTTTTTCAATCACGCCCATTTTTGGCACAGTGTTGGATAACGGTACCACTTATATATATACAAAATTTCAACTTGATAGGCATAGTATTGTGCGTTATATAATTTTTTAAAGATACAATTTTTTCGAGGTTTGTTGAGATTTTTGTTTATTGTGGGCGTGTCTCTTGACTGATTTTGCCCAATTTCAATACGGAACAGCGAAATTCAACTAAAAATACGTTTGAAAAGTTTCAATTTGATACCTCAAAAATGACGACTGTGAGAGTGCCAACAACAGATGGACACACGGACGGACATGTGTCAAACGATTTCTCTTTTCATGCTGATTAAGAATATATATGGTTTGTGAGGTCTCCGAGGCTTCCTTCGATGTGTTGTAAACGGATGATCAAAATGAATATACCCTCTTCCCTAAGGTGGAGCGTATAATAAATGGCCCATAACTGAAGAATATTGGTGGAAATATCAAATGATACAAACAATTTCCGCTTCCTTAAGTGACAATAACACTTTAAAAACTTAAAAAAAAAAACACTTGGCAATACTGCATCACATTAATGTAATGGCGGCTTAAAGAATTACATCGCAAAACATTAGTGTAATTTCATTTAGGTATTGAATATATTTTAGCAAATTTTTTTATAATTAGATGCGCGCTTTGTTTTGTACATAAAGAACAGGAATTTTTCCATACATTAAGTAAAAGGAAATGTATATTTAGTAATTTATTAGCTGTAGTTTCATTTTCGGTGTCTTACATGAAAATTTTCTCAATTTAGTTCAATTTGCTTTTATGTATAAAAAAAAACAACTTAAAAACACAGTTATAAAAGTATACTTACACTTGTATTCTACGATGTATTAGATTTTTTCAATAAAACTTTTAAATTTTCATCACTCTTTAAAATTTTAACTTCACCAAACTTAAATCGTGCAATTTGCCAAAAAACTAGAGATGTGTAAATAGCAGGATGTTTTACAAAAACAGAGTGGTAAGATTATGAATTTAAAAGTGGTAACATTGTAAAAGTTAATCATATATATAAAAAATATTTCTCTCTGGCAATGCTGCATCATAATACGTACAGGAAAATTTTCACTTCCTTTATCTCTTTTGCCGCAGCGCATCTTCTGTGGTTAATGAGCCTAGAGAAGAAGAAGATGAAGAAAATATTTACCTATTTATTTTTTACTGTAAAATTTAAACTAATCAGCTTATCATTAGGTTCACACAATTTCTATTATATAAATTACAAAAGTTTTTATGATTTTTTAATGTACATTTTAGTTTTAGTTTACTTATTTTTGGTGTCTTATAAGCAAAATATTTTACTTTGTTTTTATTAGTCATATACACCAAAAAAAAAAAAAACTTGAAACAAATAACTTAATTGTTCACTCTATACTTTAATCACAAGGTTTATCAAGTTTTTTTCGCTAATTTTTTAGATCTTTATAATTATTTTCCTACAATAATTCAATTTCATGAAACTTTATAACGCGCACTTGCTTGAAAATTACTGTGTCAGAAGTTAACCAGCCGGTATGTAATAAAAACAGCACAGCGCTTATATGAAAAAATTCCAAACACGTCCTTAAAGTTCATTTGAATCACCAGTTTTTTTAAACTAGTTGATTTATACGTTTCACGTATTTATCGGTTAATGTTTTAGTTACATTAACGTGTTTTTACACTGAGCTTTAAATTTTAAGAAAGTTGTTTTTATTAAACAAATATTATGCAGAAAAAATAAAAATATAATTATTCAATTAATTGAAATAAAGTAAAGGACGGACTTTTTATTTTTCTGTTGTTGTGAACGAAAAACAGTTAACGGTATATATATTTCCATATTGAAGCGTTTGTGTTCAGTTATTTGTGATATATGTTATCCGTAAGTATGTGTTGTAATTAATAAATTATGAGAGAGGTACGCAATGGCTTATGGTAGAGTAGGTTCTCTTTTATCAGAGACTTTGATTTATTTATAATCACTCAGTTCTGTTTAAAAATAGTTCACCAATAGTCGTCATCGTGTTAACAACGTTAAATGTGATTTATATTTTTTAAATGAATGGTTGCGGTGTCCTTTCTTCATAATAATAAGTTAAATTATTTACGTTTTTTAAATTTTACTCGTTATATGTAATTGAAGAAAGTTCACTAAGTAATAAAGTAATAAAGTTGAATAATTTTTACATAACAAGCGAATGTTTGAAAAAACGTAACATTATTAAAGTGTTTGTAATATAAATTGTTAAAATTAACACAATTTAATTGAAGTATACGTAGTGAAAAATGGCCCGTTAATGGAGATTTTTGTATTTCTCTAAAAATCGATTTGCTTGAAAAATATTTCATAATCTGTATATTTTTGTTATTGTTTTACTTTTTTTGATATTTTTGTGTTTACATATGCGCAAGATAACTTATTTCGTATAAGCTTGTTTGTGTTGTTTTTATTACTTACACATGTTGTGTATTTTTACATAACAGAGATAGTAAGTGAGCACATGCGCGACAATGCGTACAAATTTAATTGAATGCCCTATAGGAAATTGTCATAATTAAGTTTTCCGTATTGTACATGTCATTATAGTAGAGGTATAAAAGCAGGCATACATGTATTATACTTCATGAATGCCGACGAAATTTGATTAAAGAAATTTTTCTCGTTCTATTTAAGAAAATGTCTCCTGTTTATCGTCCAATTTGTTGTGTACAATTAATATCTATCTCATGCAAGTACATATATTATGATAACGGTAATAGAGAAATGTCTTTACTTGCATAATTTACTGAAATTTCTTCCTTACTACACTATTGAGTATACGTATACACACTTCCCCCATTTATATTCTCACATCATTTTTCCGCAATTTAAGCATAAGCACTACCGTACGTAGTTAATGTGCATAGTGCACAGCGGCACGTGCTTATAAACAGTTTTTAAAAAAGGAAATGCTAAATTATATTATAAATATTATTTGTACATGTACTTGCTATACTAATTAATGAGATAATAAATCCGTTTAGCATATACATAGTTTTTAAATATTTAAACCAATAATAAGGAGTCTGATCTTTGCTTTTATATGAATATTCAAAACGTCGTTTCAAATATCATTGATAAATATTTATGGTTTTCATAGGTTTTAATATAACGTGAAATATTAAAAAAGGAACAAATATCAAAATAAGCAAAAAAAGGCAACAAAATATTTATATACACAACAAAATACATAAAAATAAACAGTGTGTAGATTTTGCAAATATCTGTGGGTGCTTAACTCTTTAAATTATTGCCCTCAATAATGGCATTGTTGTTGCTGCTGAGCAGTTTATTTATTAAATCATATACTATCTTGTATTTATTTGTACTATTAATGGACCCCGTTATTGGTGTGGGCTTTGGTCGTTGCCCCAAGTACCCTTCAATGCCGAAATTTAATATGAGTCGTGTAAGTGAAATGATAATAAAACTGTAAGTTAATACTAACAAATGAAATACAACACATTTTATTACGGTATAATGTTACTCTTTTTCTCTCGTCTACATCTGTTTTATTAGTTGCAAACATTTGGGAAATTTGAGCCAACAAGAATACAACAGATTATGGTAACTGTAGTTTCTTGTGAATAACAAGAATTATGTTTTCAATTATATATA
Source organism: Ornithomya chloropus (assembly GCA_963971445.1). Classification (NCBI taxonomy): domain Eukaryota; kingdom Metazoa; phylum Arthropoda; class Insecta; order Diptera; family Hippoboscidae; genus Ornithomya; species Ornithomya chloropus. The sequence continues at coordinate 23,332,298 of OZ020530.1, read as the reverse complement.
AAGCGTTGTGTTGATATTGTATTACTATTACTCAAATTTGACCATAAGTTTGTTATTCTACTTCAAGTGAATTGAAGCAGACAACGAATGGCGATGTAATCAATGAATATAAAATTAGCCAGGTCAAAGAGTGCAATTATAATAATAAATATCCTTGATCTTTACTGTACTCTTGATTCAAAGAGAGAGCGAGAGATAACATAAATAGAATGTAACATTTGGAAAATTTAAGAATTCTAAGCAGATAGACAATAATTGATGTGATTAAAAAGCAAATTAATCTCGTTGCGCTTTGGTATTATGTAATATTTTCATATCTACCCGGAGAGATGAGGGTGAACCAGTAATTTACTGGCTGTGCGTTATTTTTTTAGCAATGCTGTATTTTATGACTTAATTGGTTTTTTTATATGATGTCTTACGAACGCCAAGTACGGCCTTTAATGTTTGTAAACTGCAAGAATTCTTTTTGATTAAAGTAAACTGACCGGTTCTTTTTGAATTATTTTCGCAAATTACAGATTTTTAAACATTGTGTAGTTGACCTTACATTAACAAATAAGAATATGTAATGAAGTTAAAGTCGCCGATTCAGGTGCTAGAGGACTTCTCTCTCACTTGATAAGCTGGCTTGTTTTATGTCCTATTTCTAGATCTTAGGCAGGTGGCATGAGGTGGAGCGTTCATTTTATTTACCGGAAATTGTTTCAGGCTGCACCACCTTGGAGTTTTCAGCTGTAAATTCTGAGGATATTGCCAAATATAATAATTTCAAATTGGAAGTGGAAATAAAAACGATTAATCGCTTGTAAGTAAAGGAAATGTTTTCGTAATCGAATCAAAACTGTTTTTATTCCCTTTATAGAACGAGCAATCTATCGGTAAATCGTGGCTTTGCTACTCCCGAAAATCACAAATCGTCTATAATGGATTTCAAAGTGATTTTTGCAATAATCGAATTTGTTCTTATACTTACATAGTTTCATTACTCCATAGTTCAATACCCGCATACCGGAAGTTATAGCACGTTTATTACCTGGCTCTGGCAAATATCAAATTCTATATACGGATTATGATAATTATGCGATAATGTGGTCTTGCGGCAGTTTAGGTTCTTTAGGTTATGCCGATCAGATTTGGGTATTGGGCCGCGAACGGGATTTTCCTGTTGAGATACGGGCCAAAATCTATGATTCCTTAAAACAATTGAGTTTGGAACCTGATCGTTTGGTTTTGAGTAACAATAAAAATTGTCCAAAATATTTGTAGTTTATTTAAAAAACAATCCACATCATTATTCAAATGATTCATGATATGTGCATACATAAATATTAGTTTACTAAGTAAGCTGTGATATATATTGGACTTGATTTAATTAAAAAAAAAAATACATTTGCAAAATGTTTATACAGCTATCAACTATATATACTATTACATTAATTGGAAAATAAATGCACATTTATGTAAACGTTCTCTACGAGATATTTGTGGTTAAATTACATTCTTTTATGAGGAGAAACGTGCTTGCTACAATTTTACATAAATATTTCTACTTTATATATATTTTGTAAATAAATTGTGGAATTGTTCGGGCTTTTTATAAGGAATACCTGTAGTTTTCATATATTATATATTATTTTTATACAGGGACTTGAGATCTTTATTGTAGAGAAAGTTTATTATAAGAAAAAAAAGTGAGGAACACTCAAGAGAACAACCTTTAGAAATGTAAATGTTTCGTATGATTCGATGATGATGTTTTTGTACCCTACACTACATGTGGTATATCGTCAAAGTTTATAATCATAAGCGACGTTTTGTCCCCTTTGTCAACTCGTTGCAGAAATGTTAATTTCCTAATGCCAAATCCGTTTTACATTTTAACTCCACTATACTATGCTGTATACAGTGATTGATCTCATTGAAACTGGGCCGTTCATTAGCCTTACGGTTCCAGCAACGTCTCATTAAGGCGTACACCGATAATGGTGTATTATCCGGACAGCTCAACACGTGACCCTCTTTAATGAATTTGATAACTTCCTCGTGTGTCATGCCATAATAGGGTTGCAAGGCATATGAGAATATCTCCCATAAGCAAATGCCATACGCCCATACATCAGATTCTATAGAAAATTTATTATACAGAATGCTTTCCAAAGGCATCCAACGGATGGGTATAACATCATTTTCATCGCCTTTATAATAGTCTTGTAAATAGATTTTATGTGATAAACCGAAATCGGCAATTTTTACAATCATTTGTTCATTGATCAGACAATTCCTGGTGGCTAAGTCGCGATGGACAAATTTCCGTTCTGATAAATAAACCATACCGCTGGCTACCTGAGCAGCAATTTGCAATAAATGGCCTTCGTTAAGTGGTTCGCGTTGCGGTAAATGCTGATGCAAGGCAAATGGGGTGCAAGAGCGTAAAAATTCACTGAGATCACCGGGTGTCATGAATTCGAATAGTAAACACATGGGTCGACCGAGAGCACACACGCCCAACAACTTAACGATATTGGGATGATCGAATTCGGCCAATAGACAAGCTTCACGTTCAAAATCCATTTGCATTTGATCGCTGGCATCATCTTTTAGCATTTTAACCGCCACCATTAAATCATTATCCTGGCCTGTTACTAAAGCAGGTGCCTTGGCCTGATCAAATGAGTTTAATGTTTTAATCAATTAACTAATCAAATATTTAATTTACCTGAAACACTCTTCCAAATGCTCCCTGACCCAAAGAACGCACATAAACAATGTCATTGCGAGGATATTCCAATTTCTCCAATTTGGCATTTAATTTGGGCTTAGGTGGTGGTTCCGCGTGGATAACATTATGTATAGTAGCGATACTTTTTATAGTACTGCATTTCAAAGACTCCTCGCTAATCCTTATATCATGAATGGTTGAATCATCATTATCCCCACCAACACCACCACCACCATTCTGGGGACAATCAGCATTGATAGTCTGAGTTGTTGACTGTACTGTTGACCTAAATTCTTTACTTCTGGATATTTTGTACAGCAATAATATAAAGAGATGAAATGTTACTATAAGTATGAAACCAATGCCAGCCAACAAAAAAATTAATGATGGTGTAAAATATGTTTCCATCTGTATGGGTTCAACATCTCTCAAGGAAGTATCAATATAGTCGGCTAGGGAGAGAGTGATAAAATATTTATAATCGCAAGAAGAAGAATTGATAACACTTACGGCATATCGGTATATTACAGTGCTGCCAACGGACCGATTCATCTATTGTATAACACCAAGGTTGAGGTTCTTCTCCGCCCGCATTACGACAATAATTCTCTCCTTCAGCTATTTGGGGAAATATTAAAGGCGGTTGTATATGCTTATGGGGATATTGGCTATCCCACCGTTGGCACGGTATACCCGTTTTGGAAATATTCATGGTACCCAAATAATAACGTCCCCTTCCATTGCGACAATCATCTAAATTATTATAAACACACATGTTTGGGGTCGCATCAATTTCTTTATATCCCTACTCACAACTAATTTCATCTTCATCAAGTTCAGTTAGACCTATATAAGAGCACGTCGGTTTGCGGATGTTGTGGTTATATTTTGGCATAATGGAACAATTGGGCAAACGAAAATGGCCACGATTTTTTATGAAAATATTCCGTTCCTTCTTCTCTTCTATTAACACCCAATCATTATAACAGTACTGCAAATGGACGGCTGTACAATCTTCATGACATAATGGCAGTTTTACAGGTACACCGTTTTCCAAAATGCAACGCGGAAATGCATATGTACACAACATTTTCTAATTGGATAAAAATGCTATGAAATAAAAGTACAGACTCTGTAGTTATGATAGAAGCACTAACCTCTGCTGCTTGGCGACATAAGCCGTTCAGCTCGGTAATAATTTCGCCCCATAAAGCGGTGGTGATCTGTTCGTTTCTCCAACCTCCTGTTGGATCCTCACGGCTATACCACACTTGACCTTGCAGGTAATTCTCACATATCTTACCGTTATATGGTGCACAATAGCCCTTCTCCCTCTGTTGCCAAGTATCAGTTTGTCTTTGGTGACGCAAAAGATGATTATGTTTGTGGTGGCCCGTTGTGGCCTCCACTCTTTTAATGCAATTCACAAATATGGCAAACACAACCAAAATATTGCAAAAATAAATGAAAAGTCTCGATGCCGCAAAAACCATTCTTAATAATTGTGAATGACCCCAAAAAACTTAAGCTTACACACCCACCTACAATGCAATGTATATATTAAGCTAAAGCACTTTAATAGAAAATATTTGCCGGCTTTTTCTTAGCCAAACACAATCATTTAAGCCATGAAAAACTTAAGGGAAAAGAAGAACCCTCTAAACTAGTTTATCTGTTATAAAATTGCAATAAATTGAATAAAAATAATTCCTCGCAAATCCACTACAATTACAAATAACAAATAATCACACTACACTGAATGACGACGCCTTATGTATATAAAAGTGACAGTTATATCTACAGAGGGTGGGGGATTTGCTATTTATATATCCTGAGGGAATATAAGGGTTGCTTTGCATTTCATTACAATATGTGAATTTGTTTTAAATAAAGAAGAGACAGAGTTGTTTACTTATTTTAAAAACCTCTTAAGTTAGTTAACACATTTATTAACCGTTTCATTTATTTTCTCTTAATTAATTCATAATTTCAATCTGTTTTATTGTCGTCATTATCATCGGGTATAGTCTCCAGACCCTACAATATAAAAAGTAAACAAGCAAATTGATATGAAGGTGTAGAGTTCGCAGACACTTCTAAAACTATCCTATCTCTTTAAATTCGTAGGCCATTTTAAATTCAACTGTACTTTCTTTCAGATATTAAACGTTACACGATTACTTACGTTTTGTATGTAAGGATTATCGGTTAATCGACGATCACGTAAATACATAACACGATCGAAACGTTCATCCATACAGCGGCGATACGGCTGCAAAGTACAAATACAAAAAACATATAAAAAACCAGCATTACTTAGTTTTTATTTTCAAATGTGTTCATTTTTTCCAGTTTTGATATAATTTTTTCTTTGATAATGTTAAGTAAAGCGTATTGTTTTAAGCCTTCATTATGTAAGAATTCAATAAAAATTCGTTTACTCTACAAGTCCAACAAGAAATTGTTGGACATACTTACATTGCCTAGGCAGACTTTGTGTAATCCATATGTAAGATATATGGGTAAGGACATCGCCACTGTAATAATTGCTGCAGACGGTAAGACTTCGAACCACATATTTTAATAAATTTTTAGAAATTTTCCTCCGACGCGAATGCCTATATTTTTCTGTTCTCCTTGCGATAAAAAAATTCCACCAGCTGTTTTATACCAGCTGTTGTTAAATAAATCGGAATAGTTTTTTAACACGTAGCTTTGGTGTATATATCATTCTAAGAAAAAAGTTCCGTTGGCAAGAAAATTAAATGTAATACTGAAAAGTCATTAGAAAATATAAAATTACTTATGTGGAAGAGCAAAAGTAAATAATGCAATGTATGTCACACCAGCACGATTGATGATATTTTGTATGGATTTTATACAACTCATAAATATATAAAGGGGTTTTCTTCTTGCCTTCATCACTTTTTCCCACGCAAAGTAGCTGTCAAGTCGTAATATCGTAAGAAAAAAAAAAAAGAAAAAAGAGACGAAAAATACAGACGAACGAGAAAAGTTGTAAAAAAATTTGCATAATTTTTTTAATCTATATTTGTTAAATAATTTTAGTGAATCGTGTGCAAACAAGTGATTGGCACTTTATAAATCGTGTTAGTATTGAGCAAAATATCATTGAGAGTGAAAATATGACCGTGCAAGAGGAAATGTCTGATGGTGGTGTGGTGGATAGTGCTTTTCCATTAAGCGCTCTGGTCCCCAAATCAGAAACTGGGGTTGTAAGATTCTTGCAAAAATATCCAGATTATGATGGTCGTGATGTTACAATTGCTGTCTTCGATTCTGGTGTGGATCCAAGGGCTGCCGGCTTGGAGGTTAGTTTGCAAAGTCATTATCTCTATATGTATGTGTATAGCAGTAAATCATTTCTATATTTTACTAAATTTTCATACTTGTATTGGGTTGGGTTTTTATGACTTTCAATAATAATTATTCACGCTTGTTATGTTTTTTAAAATAATATAGAATTTATGTGATGGAAAGTCGGTAAAAGTAATTGAGCGTTTCGATTGTACCGGGTGTGGTGATGTGGATATGTCTAAGAAGGTTACAGCCAATGAAAAGGGTTTTATTACAGGCCTTTCAGGACGTCAATTGAAAGTGAGTTTGTGACTTACAGTTAATTTAATTATTTTATAATATTTGTCGTTATATATTGCAATTGTCCTTAATAGTTAACACCGCAAATGATAGCCAACAATACGGCTAAAGGTGAATACCGTTTAGGCTTAAAAACATTTTTCGATATATGTCCGTCCAAGGTGCGTGAGAATCAGTTGAGTGCTAATAAAATCAAGAAATGGGATGGTCCCCATAAAGCCGCTACAGCAGATATAACACGTAGAATTAATGATTTCGAATCACAAAATAACGGTAAATAGTATATTAGAAAACGTATTAGGGGCTGATACCATTTAAAAACACATCCAACTTAATATATAGATTCAAAACCTTTGAGTTGGGATAAAAAACTTATCAAAGATGATTTAGATGGCACCCTAGAATTGCTGAATAATTATGAAAAATTATACAATGACATCAAGACCACCTACGATTGCATTCTCTATTGTACGGAGAATGGTTGGCAAGCCATTGTAGATGTAACGGAAAAGGTATAAAAATAAACAAATTCAATTCAATTTAATTTAATAGTAATTTATGTAACATTTTTCAATAAAGGGCGATTTAGAGAATGCCATACACATAGGAGAGTATAGCAAAACATGGGACATTAAGAATATTGATGATTACGTGTCCATATCGGTCAATGTACATGATGACGGCAATGTTTTGGAAATTGTGGGCATGTGTTGTAAGTATATATTATTTTTAGAAGTTGGAGAATTTTACGTTTTAAAAATGAATAAAATTGAAAAAATTTAGCACCCCATGGCACTCATGTGGCATCTATAGCTGGCGGTAATCATGACAGTAAAGATTTAAATGGTGTTGCTCCGAATGCCAAAATTGTTTCCATGACCATTGGTGATGGTCGTTTGGGTTCGATGGAAACTGGCACTGGTTTGGTACGTGCCATGATGAAGGTTATGGAAATGTGTCGCGAAGGCCGCAAAATTGACGTCATTAATATGAGTTATGGCGAACATTCGAATTGGTCGGATGACGGGTAAATATATTTGTGACGTAACCAATATAAAAGCAATTCGAATTTCAATTTTGAAATTTCCTTTCTGCCGTGTAATTGTTAGTTATCCTGAAAGTGTAGATAAAAAACGTAGTAAAAAACGAAGACAGTATCTAAGGTAATTTTTTAATGTTTAACAATAAAAATTTGTTACGAGCGTGCTAAATAAAAGAAAAAGAAAAAGAAAAGGAGATTTCAAATATATATTGATTTGTTGTTGTATTTAATGTCTATTATATTTTAATTTTTATACTTGCAGTCGTATTAGTGAACTAATACACGAAGTGGTCAACAAGTATGGCGTTGTATGGGTGGTGTCGGGAGGTAATCATGGTCCTGCCTTATCTACAGTAGGCACACCACCCGATCTACCAGTGGACTGTTGTATTGGTGTGGGAGCTTACGTATCACCACAAATGATGGAAGCCGAATATGCTATGCGTGAAAAGCTGCCCGGTAATGTTTATACCTGGACTTCCAGAGATCCTTGCATTGATGGTGGTCATGGTATAACTGTTTGCGCGCCGGGTGGTGCTATAACGTCTGTACCTCAATTCACCATGACCAAATCTCAAATGATGAATGGCACTAGCATGTCGGCCCCTCATGTGGCTGGTGCTATAGGTAATCATTGAAACCATTGTATTATTCTTGATAGTAACTTCTAACCTTTCATCTTTGTTCAGCATTGTTAATATCAGCTTTAAAACAACGTGACATATCTTACTCTCCATATAGCATTAAGCGTGCCATTTGTGCTACTGCCACTAAATTAGATTATGTTGATCAGTTTGCTCAAGGTAGCGGTTTATTAAATGTTGAAAAAGCATTTGAACATTTAATGGAACATAGTGGTGCTTTGGACAATATGATAAGGTGTGAAATTTACAAATTTCTGAAGTGATTTCAAAAGCAAATTTATCTTTGATGCCTTTTAGGTTTTCGGTACGTGTTGGAAAAAGTGCCAAAGGTATACACCTACGTCATGGCGTTTTAAAAAAGCCAATCGAATATAATGTTAACATAAAGCCTATTTTCTTTAACCACAGGGAAGCGGGTACGTATTTAAAGTACACTTAAAATAATATTTGTAGAAACTTTTACCCGGTACTGGTCATCAACATAATATACAGATGATGTATTGTACCATATGTATCGGGTATTATATGTGGTTGATAATGTTTTTATGTGTTGTGAAGCTTTTTGCAATATAATATGTAGAGGTTTTTATAGGAAAGGTTCGTGTCTTAGCTGTAGTTGAAAAGCTAAACAGTGTCATTTCTTTTTCTCAGCAAGCTTTGAAACCCAAAACTAAAATGAACTAATAAAACGTCCGTCCGATAAATATGTATCTTACATGGACCGACAAAGAGAAAATGTGAACATCGTACCATTTAATACCCTAGTCCTTAAACACTTTCTATAGTTTATATATAATTCATAACCAAAGCTGTACAGTTTCGGTGTAATAATCGGAAATTAAGAGGCATTCATATCAATTAATTTATACATATAGTCCAGCAATGTTAATAAATTATTATATAATATTAGTTAAGCTATAAACTCTATACTCCTCACATATATAAATATATTCAAAGCGAAACATCTCTCTATTTATGGAACATTATTGTGGGTGTAATCAAGCAAATGGAAGTATGTGTGAAACCACAACATCTTGCATTCATTACCAGGAAATTAAGCCTTTATAGTACAGATATTAACCATATGGGTTGGTTGTTACGCATTTAGTACCCAAATACAAAACAAGTTACAAACCATATTATTCACCAATTGATAATCACAAGTTCAATTAACTACAAGATAATCATCACACGTGTTTCCAACATTAATTCATTAACTCGGAAGATAGTTCGGTTGAAAACAAATTAAATAATTAGAAAATGAAAGCACAACTCAACTGTGTATTAAAATCAAATAACAATATGTTATTAGCCACATGCACACATGTACATATGTATATATATATATCTATTTGCAACGAGTTAACGAGTTTGCTTCACTCACCACTAAAACAGATAAAGATTCAATATGAATTTAGTTAAACTTTATGACCCTCTGCGGTACATTTATCTCTTGATGCTTTAAGACTTAGATAGAACGAAATGTGAAGTCAATTAAATGTGAGAGCGGTGGGGACAGGGAGAGGGAGAGGGAGAGTAAGGAATAGATTCTATGCAATCAAAGTTATTCAATAAATTTATAAGAACTTGTTTACTTTATGTTACACAAACATGTGACCCCTAGAGTACCGATCTCTACCACCTCAAGTTTAGGGTAAAATAGATATAAAAACCACAGCTTTGCATTAGCCCAAATTTTAAATAATTATTTTCATGGTTATCAAAAATCCTCAACAGTCCATTCACTGAGAGCATATTTTTGTAAAGCTGTGTATAGAGTCGGTTAATGATAAAAAGTGTCTTTTATTGCTTCATGTTAAAACGTTACAAAATTTAATCAAAAACCCTTACAACATATTTTCAAGTAGGAAGTTGTAAGTGGTGGATGAATAGGTAATGTAACGCCAAGTACTTTGCTTTTATCAAAATCAAATATTTACATGTGATTAAAAGCGTAACACTTGTTAATTAGTTACTTGTTGTTGTTGTTGTTGATACAGAAAGTAGAAAATATTTATATACATACCTGAACGCAAACATGTGTAAGAAGTGTATACTTTGTGCACACATTCCTCTCAAAGTTTATTATGTGCGCTGATAATAATTTTCAGGTGTATATATATAGGTACACCCTCACACACACTCAACGCTTATATAAAGTAGGACTGCTCTTCATCACCGCCATCACATTACATGTGTTCAATCATTTGTATAACAGTTAATTACAATTTAATACCCACATCTTTTTTTTCACACATACGCCGACGCATCCAACGCCATCAAGTAAATTCAATTGAGCAAAAAAACCAACAACATGTGCATTCGAGTATAAAGGGGAGAAAATATGCACATGTGCGAAAGTGTATTAATAAGTAGAAAACATGAAGAGAGAGAGAGAGAGAGGGAGACAGGACAATATAATATAATTTTTACTTAATAACTTTGACTGGTTGTAGGAGTTTGTATATATATGCCTTTAATTAATCCATTTATTCATAAATTAATTTAATTTGTACGAACAGCGCCCTTTTTTAAACGGTCCAGTCTGTGTTAACGTTATTCAATTGTAATTAAAAACAAACAATGATTGTGTTTCTTAAATATTTTTAAAGTGCTCTTCAGTTTCTGGCTTTGTGTTTGTCGCTGTTGTTGGTTTTACTATAGATTTGATTTTTACATTTTTTTCCGTACGTCTGTCGCATGTTGTTGGATTGCTTATGGTCTTCTTCTATTCACATTTACAAATAGCTTAACCATCCATGCACGTCTGTACGTCCGTGAGTCATTACCACTAACAATTAAGCTAACAGTAAATCTATTTAATTATCATGAGTACGGTCTGTATATGTTTAATTTTATTTCTATTTTTAATACCATATTGCTTTTAATTACAGTTGAGCATTCATATCATATCACTTAAACATTCTTTCAACCGTGTATTTAAAATGTAGCATTAATAGTGCGCTCTTTTGTAACTTTGTTCATTATAGTTATTGTTATTCTTTTATCTTGTTTTTTGGAATTGTTTGCAGCACCAAAGGATAAATTAAACTTTAATGTACGTTTAACATTGGTGTCATCCCAACCATTTGTACAATGTGGCTCATTTCTCGATCTCAACTATTGTTTACGTTCAGTAACTGTTAAAGTTGATCCCAGTGGTTTGCCTCCGGGGGTCCATACCGCAGTGTAAGTATTTCAACTATATATATACAGTGTGTACACTGCAAGGAAAAAGTTTTAAACTGGTGAACGTAAAACTGTAAATTTATTATTGTTTACATAATGTAAAATGTAGAGTGTAGGGAGTCGAACAGAAAACCGCTAAATGTTTGATGACGAAAGTTTGGAACGAATTTTATAAACACTTTCTACACAAGTTTATGGAAATTTATCACCAACACACTATATTATTAAACTTGATTGAAAGTTTTTGTTATTCAATAAATTTTGTGGATTTTCCTGTTAATTTGTAACAGGATGGCATTCACCACCCTAATGTGTCCCATACTGAATATAACAGTAATATATAGTCGTCACTATTGCAATATTTTAAACGTTACTTTTTGTGCATATTCAATTAAATCGAGTCAAAGGAAGACACAATACAGCAAAGAGGATCATACCGTATTTGATGGCATTATTGTCGTTTCCCTGCGAATTGTTGGCACTTTGCTTCATTTCAGATTTATTTTCGGCAGAGTTCACCACTCATTGCCATACATTAGAGCGTACGTGTATATTTCGCCTTCAGAGTTCTTTTAATTTCAGTACATATTCTCTCCTTTTCTTCTTTTTTTTTCAACAAAGAAGCAATAAATTTTGTAACTTTGTGGAGCTTTAATGCTATGGTAACAGTTGAAGGTGGTGCACTTGGTTAATTGCTGAATGGGAAACTTGAATGGAAATTTAAGATGGAGGGGAAGAAGACAATGATATGTGAACCCTTACTTCACATGCTGTTGTTATTGTGTCTGAAAAGTATTTGCATAGAATTTAATTGTAATTGCATACGAATTCTCCCCAATTAAGGATAATTTCAAAAGTGAAAAATGTAGACAATTCAATATTGTACTCATTCACTCATCCATTCATCTGTGTATGATATTTAGTTTGGTGTTTTTTACTTTTTATTATAATTTTTTTCAATGCAATGGTGACAATAAGTACTTGTAAACATTTACTTGTTTATTTAAGCGTGCATATAAAAGTATATATATAAATGTTATTTTGATGTGTTGTATATGTATGTATGTATGAATTTCCATAAATTGCTGATATAGAAAGTGTGTATGTAGTATGTAGCAAAAGTGTTTCAGCCTGTGACCTACAATTGACAGTAGTAGTCTGTGAATGTTGTTGTTGGTGTATGTTGTGTTTATATTCGGGCTGACTTGGCTATTTTTGACGTTCTGCCAGCCTTTATGTAAAATGCACACATACATATATATATATATATATGTATGTGTATATGTCGGTACATATACTGTGTGAGTATATGAAAATAGTGATAAAATTTTATAGGTTCAACAATAGTTGTTATTGTTGTTGCTGTGTTATACTCCATTTCTGCTTTCGCGTTTCTTTTTGTTCAACTTTTATTTCTATTTTCATGTTAATATTGCTGCTATTTACCCGCATCCATGCTCACACACATATACAAACACACCCAGTATACGCGCATTTGATACGGATTGTGTGCAAAAGGGTTCATTATTTGAGATACCAGTAACGATTGTGCAGCCACATGTCATTGATTGCGACACAACCCGTCTCTATGAACCCTATGTAGCAGCGCAACAATCCAATGGTAGTTTTGAATTTCAACCGGGCACTATAAAAAGGGATTTCATCTTGGTACCATCACGGGCAACCTGGGCAGGTGAGTACAATAAAATAAAATAAATGCACATACGCACACAAATACAACTAAAATGTATGCATGCATACGCACAATAAACAGTTACACAATATATGTGTGTGTGTGTACATGAGCGAACTTTTTTGTTAACCTTAATACTACCAAAGTAACAATGCGTAAATACACACACATACTTACTTACTGTTTAATGCTTACGTGTTGATGTTGAATTATATATAAAGTACAACTGTTGTCGAGTGTCGAGTTCCGATTATTACACATATAAATATTGTGAGGGTGTTGTTAATAATAATGGTGATGATGACGATGATGGTGATTGTTATTATGGGATGGTGCGAGCACTTTTTCTGTGTGCAGCCATAATAAGCTAAGACTCTTATAAATTGGCAATATGTTAAAAGAAAGTTGTCTGCCATCTCAAGGACCAACCACGCACTGCACAACAGTATAAAATTCAATTCGAATCCCCAAGAAGTATAAATAAAACCAAACAAAATACGTAAGAAACCTAAATTTCGTTTAGGGCAATTCTTAAATACCCTTCGTGGTGGTTTACACGCTAACAGTGTACGTTATGTATTACATATCATCAGCAGGTGGAGTTTTACGCAGAGTATGGTTCTGCGCAAACTGTGCGCGCGTCTATTATTCGACCATGCCCATTTTTGACACATTGATTGATGGGATAATTATAAATATAAATGCGTGTACCACATTTCAATTTTTGTAGTAGATAAGCGGATTTTTGTATGTGTTCAAAACTCAACACAATTTCACGAAATTTACGTAGGCTCCCTGACGCCTAACGCCTAACGCCTAACGCCCTCATTTTACGTAGAGGGTATAACAAAGTAGACAAATTATAATCACTGTGCACGCACTCTTATATACTATCTAGTGCAATAGTAAAGATGCGTTCGACATGGAGTGCAGCTTGATTAAAAAAATTTTCACATTATTTGGTGAGGAGTATACCAAGTTTGTTGTGTCATTGTGTAGCAGATGCAGCATTGTTTTACATTAATGTAGCATTTAAGTTGTATTGTACTTTTACGTGAATAGTAACTTTGAGAAGGGGAGCTCGCAGTTTCATATTTACTACTTAAATAGTTGGCTAGTTAAGTACTAGTTCTTAGTTGTACTAATTTTCATTACTTCCTGAACAATCCGTGGTATATAAGTACAAGTATTTTAGTACTTTACTTGTAGCCTCAGTATCAACAATAATTTTTAATACATTTGTTCTAATCTTATGTGGCTATAATATTATTAGACTGTGTGGAAGGATAGCTACCGTATGACCCAAGCGGGTGTGTTTCATTTTCATTTTCAATTCCTCTGTAAGTGGTATACCACCCAAAGTATCAACAACCCGTTATTGATTGGTATTCATTTTGATCAACCAAGCACACTTGAAAATCTCACATGCAATGGATGGAATGGCACAAGCAAATTGGTTATTATTTCAAATTCTTGGTGCAATTTATCAACTCGACACCAACAACTCAGTTGTACAACAACACAAAACACAAGCACAACATCGACAATAAGCACTTTATATCTTGTATCAATGTAGGTGTGGGTATATATATACGAGTATGTCTAGTAGGTAGCTAGTACATCAAGTGTGCCAACATTAATGATGTACTTCGCTATTTCTTTTAGTTTGGTGTACACGAGAGCTGCTCTATGAAATTCACAGATCCAAACTCACAAAGACGCAGTCTTATATTGAGGTCGTTGTTAAAGTGATAGTGAAAGACACACACACAGACACTCAAGCATAGGTATAAAGTTGATGACGACGTCACTTTGGTTGTGGGATTGATGATGCTGGTGATGAGAGTTTTATAAATTTTCCTTTTTTTTTTACTGAAATCCAGCACGAAACATTTTATAGAAATTTTTATTATGTTTTGTAAGCACTTGTGCCGTTTTTGTATTTTCGTAATAATCAGCACCTTGACTGTCATTGTTGTTTTTATTTATAATGAAATAGGATAAGTAATAAGAGTAGAAGAGATACTCTGCTCTCAAGTGGTACTTTTTTCAGAAGAAGTGCAACACTCCAAGTAAATCTTTTCTTTACTTACACAGAGTACAGGTACAGGATTGAACGCCCTATCAATTTTCTAGTACATTATAGTTTTAATTAACTTGAGCATATATGTCAGTCTGTCTGCGCATTACTGTTAGATTTAACTTTTAGGTACAATTTGTAATGGAAATTGGGTGCAAAGACCAAGACTTGGCCCAAGAATGTTGAAAGCATTTCGAAAGATTTCTATATAAAAATGTAATCGTAGAGGGTCCACTTAAGGAGCACTCCTTATTATTTATAATTCTGTTTACTTATAAAAAAAAATTTTAAAATTCTTATAATAACTTTCTTCTTCTTCTCCTCCTTGTTTCTTTTTATGTGATTTATTTACATTTCACGTTATTAAATGGAAACAAAAAACCAAAAACAAAAATTGCATAAATGGATGGAAATAGTCTTACGGATGCGCTCAACTGATAAAGCTAGTGGCAAGGATGTTGGCAAATTCTTTATACATACGGTGCAATTGTTACCCAAGTCTTCGTGTACTGCAATGGAAATGATGAAACTAGTAACTGTCAATTCAGATGTTGAAACAATATTGGCATTCAAGTGTCAGGTAAGTAAAGTTTCTCACACGCATTGGTAATATAATATGTGTGCGTGTGCATATGCGTGTGCAATTCTAAAGAACAATGCGTAAGACATACACTTCGTAATTGAACAACAATAAGAGCAACAACAACAACAATGATGATAAATAAAGAAAAATTAAAAAGTAAGGTAGAGAGAGAAAGATTAAGTGCACAAACGACTTTCTTATATAAATCACCTTACTGTTATTATATCACACACACACACACACACACACACACACACACGCACACGCACATATGGTTTATTTGCAGTTTATTGTATCCACTTTGCCATAATGAAAAAACACTTGCACTTGCATTTCATTTCATCGATAATAGATAAACAAAACGAAAATAAATTGAGAATCTATTGAGGTTCTGCTTTCATTTGAGTTGGAAGTTAGTGCACGTTTATAAAATATCGATGCAATACAGTTGTCAAGTGTAACATGTTCATTTTCATTTTGTCTGTTTTGCTTCATTACCCACAGTTATAGCAAAACCACACACACACACACACACACTCTATTATATATACAATTCAATTGCAATGCATTGCACTTATCCACACCTAAATACATATGATTAAATTTTTATCAGTGTTAGATTGATTGTTTTCCTTTTTTATGCATAGATGTTATGCACACACACACGCACAAACACAAAAGCATACATTCATTATACTAGATGTACACGCTCCCATATGCATGTACACGTATTCCTTTTCAATTCATTTCATATTGATGATTGTGGTCTTTGTCTCCTTCTCTGCTCTAATATGCAGATTTGAATTGCGTTACAAATGTCATACGAATTTATTACAAATACAAACACAAGTTGTGTTCATTTGCATATATATGTACTCGTATGTATTTACTTGGCAAAATCCTGTTATTGCTGTATAGCAGTTTGTGTCACAGCATAATATTAGAAACAAACAAGTAAAACAAATGCATTTGGCTTAAACAAAACCTGTCATAGTTAAGCAGTGACTATCAATTTTTATTGAATTCATTTTATACCATGATAGCTTGTTATGTATTCTTTAGAGTTTTTCTATTTTTTTTTTCAATTTTGATCGAGCTATTTTCATGGTGATTAAGATGAAAAATATAATGTTACCACTTGGCTCCTTAAATTGTGCTAAAATTGATTGAATTGTATTAGTAAACGTGAGACATTGCCACATATGTCACCTTGCATGGTGCACAGCTTTGGGTCAAGACACCTTCTTGTACCAAAGTCCATTGAAATATTTGAAAAAATGCGACTTGAAGAGACAGACGTAGGTGGACGTAGGTGGATGTAGCAAATACCACTTCGGAGTGAGTGGTAGTCACAAGTGGGCATTCTACAACTTAAATTTCACATATAACAGTTATGTGCTTACTTAGTAATTGTCGTTGATCCAGCTTTATTATTCAGAAGAGTAAAAATGTGGTTTTTCATTGTAATTGGTTAGAGTGGAGGTGCCTTAAAAATTCATAACTCACAATTACCTTAAAAACCTTGCAATTCATAATTAGGTTACTTGAACAAACTTTCAAAGCGTTTTGTTTTCTAAACAATAAGCTTTGTTTGTAGTATGCAGAGTTTTTGTAAGCAATCGAGATCAATTGGCCATTTGAGTGAGTGGTGGGGGTAGGTAGGTGGAGTGATGGTTCCTTTGTGTACTTGGTTCTTGTGTTGTTGTAGTAGGTACGTTTGTAAAATCCATAAAAAAGGTAAACATTTCTTTTACTTAAAAGGAATAATAAACAAAACGTTAAGAGTGTAGAGAAGAAATAGAGGGGGGGAGAGAAGTAGTATATAGAACAAGTGAAACGTTTAGAAATGTAATGAAATGAAAAATTAATCCATGAAGTTAATTTTCATTTGATTTTATGTACTTGTCCATATTGTTTGCGCTCCTTTGCTTTCCTTTGCTTTCCTTTGCTTTCCTTCCTTCCTTTCATCTCTACGTCCTTCCTATTTTTCATGTCTTTATCGTTAGCACTCCAATCGTAAGAGTTTTTATAAATATTTTTGTATGGTGACCACAGAGCCAAAGGCAAAATATTAACAATTTATTTTGTTTGTGTGTTTGTGTGTTTGTGTGCATTACGAGTGGCTTAAGTTGTTACAAAACTCTCTATCTCAACCATATCTTTAGTAGAAATAAGTTGTTATTGTTGTTATTGTTATTGTTATGGCATTATTATTGCAAACGTTGTTGACCGTTTGTTTGTTTGTTGTTTACTTGTTTATACCTCCCCTTTTTCCATTTCTATGCTTATTACATTTTGATTATTGCTTTACAACAATAACAACAATTTGATTATCAACTCGAAACAACTTGCTTCTTAAATATTGCTTTTCTTATATTTATTCTACTTTTCTTTCTTTGATGTTTTATTTTATTTTATTATTATTGTTGTTGCTAATGGTGCTGGTGCTGGTGCTGGTGCTGGTGCTGCTTTTGCTGTGCTGATGATGTTCATGTTTATACTGTTGTTGGCCACTTGATGTCGGTTTTGTGTGTTTGTCTAGGAGAACAACATACTTGAAGTGTGTATAGCAAAATATTGGTCAAACATTGGCAGCGTACATCTCAAGTATAGTTTGGAGTTTCATGGCATCCAACCGACAGCACCAAATTCATGTAAGTACTTTTTATAATATATGTATATATTTTGATAACTGCCCTCTTAACTATCGCACCGTATAGTCCGTTGTACCAGATACACGCATAAAAAGAAATTTTTCTCTTTCTCTATAAGCATTCTAGAGTAGGAAAGTTACACATAAATGAATGACAGCCAAGTTGGAAGAAGAAAAAATAGAAAAATAATAATAATAAAAAAACTGCAATAATATAATAAATTTATATATTTCCAAAATCTCTGTACGGGTGAAAGGGAGAGGGAAAATGTTAAGCATATCGGTCCTACCTATGGCGAGTTGCTCGCTTTGACCTTTTTGGGCACCTGGGCCTGGAAAAGGTGCGATTTAACCATGTCCGGCTGTCCATCTCTCTGTGGTGTGTCTATGTATTGTGCTTCTTTAATATAGTTCGATTAAATTTGGCACAAGTGTGTGTCTTGACGCAAAGATGTAAACTATTGGAAATGTTTCAAATAAGGCCTTTATTTGACGATTGGACTAATTTTAGAATCTTTCCTCATATAACGCCCTTATTTGAAATAAATTTTACGAAAATTAGTGTTTCTTAAATTTTTTTGAAAAAGCATCTTAATTAGCCTAATAATTTTTACAATCCCTTCCCATAGTGGCTTGGCTATTAAATTGATTATAATATTATAATATGTGGTAATGAATAGTGTAGAAAATTATATGGCCGAACTTACTATTTCATGTTCACTTGCTTTCTATTTAAATTACAAAATGGCAAAAACCCAACCTAACCAAAAGAGTTGTTTTTTCTGTGCTTCTCTTGGAAAGTGTAAGATGTTCTCCTTTTTCTTATGACCAGTAAACTTGGTCGATTGCGTCAAAGTTTTAAGTTTATTCTGTTGGTACGTACACACGTATGTATAGGTGTGATGGGCGGGCGTGCTTTGAATGACTGCGCTGTTGGGGTAAGCATTAACAAAGTTAGACCGGAGCCAGTGTTTGGCTGTGTTATGTATGGGTCTGTTTAAAATTGCTTTTTGGTTGTTGGTTATGGCCCTAAGTGTACTTTAATTCTCTTCTTTTACTTCTTTTTAATCCCCTTTCCCCTCCCTCCGGATCGTTGTTCTATAACAAACTTGATTTAACCCAAAATCAAATTTTAAAAATAATGTTAGTGTGTGCACCAAAGAAACAGTTATAAGTTTTAGTTTGCTTAGAATTACCGTTAGCCTGTTCTCTTTAAAGTTTGGACTGTCTGTCAGTCCGTTTGTAGACAACTTCCCAAGTTTATTGAAGGAATTAAAAGTGTCCAGTAAATTTGTGAAATTCGTTTAGACTGTTCGTCAGTCTGACTACTGAGTGTTAGTGTTAGTGTTAGTGTTAGTGTTAGTGTTATTAGTACTACTAGAGACCACGAAAAGTTCTTTCGCAGACTTCTCCATTTGCGTATTGTTCTTAAAACAATTTATAACAGTGACATGGAACTTTTGTTTCTGCTCCGTTTATTGTGTTTTAAAAAGTATGTCAAGAAGTTCGTTTAAAATATTTCTTTGTATGTAAATGAAATTTATAATGGTTAACTTTAAAAACTGTGTGGCGGGTGCGTAATTCTTTTAAGGGAGACAAGTTTATTCATCCATAAGGCGGTCGCACCTCTACTACTAGTTGTCCCTTTTCTAAGGGAGTATTTAGAGGGCGGTAGGAATTATTTGTGCGGTATAATTACTGAGTGCATGTGTTCTTAAACTTATTAATAGCTTTATAAATATTACCTTTCCACTTCAGTTAAAGTTTTCAATATCTAACTTCCATCCGTTTGCTTGTACTTGCATATCCCGCGTGCCTTCTTTTTCCAAGTTTTGGCCAATTTATCTTCTTACCTGAAAGTTCGTAATATATTCAATTTTTTTCATATAATTGTAGAAAAAGACTTTGAAAGAGAATTAAAAATGAAGGCAAAAACTGTTACAATGAATTTATGCCATAAATTTCTAAATGAAAATCTCTTGCATTCTCTCTTTTCCTACTTACCACTACAATGTCATTTTCTTCATCACAACTTGAAAATGTTGTGTTTTTATTAACATTGAGAGCTGCTGTCACTTACGCTGGCTAACTAAACTGGGCCGGAGTTGGTCTTTTAAAATTCATTTGAAATTTAATTTTTTTCCTTTTTTTTATACTCTTACCACATACAAGTTTGCTTCATGGATCCTTATATCCGTTAAATATGGAAGGTATTATAGATTTGGCCTAAGCCTCCCTTGAGTCGCTGAATAATTTGTTGCATTGTTCACCACGTTTAAGTGGCCACTACTTCTACAGTTCAACTACTTGTCATTCGAGTTATAATTTTTCACTTGATTTAAATTTCTCTTTTATTTAGTTTTATGTTGTTTAAAATTTCGAATTCTTAATAGTCAGTTGGTGGCCGCTCTGAGCTATTGTTTTATGAAACAATGCATGCAGTTATATTGTTTGGTTGAGTTTCTTTCCCGTCTCTCGCTTTCCATCTGTACTGTATGAAATTTCCATAATTCATGTTGAACTATAAAGTTATGCTGCACTTGGACTTGTTAATTTTTATTTACCTTTCTTCTTCCATCAACATGAAAACTTTTCATAATTATAAGTGGAAAGCAGTTTCTTTCTCTCTCTCTCTCTCTCTTCAAATGTTTAATACTACTATATAACATACGTATATAAAGATTGCATTTATACAAAAGCAGAAGATTTTACCAACAACAACAACAACAATAACATTAAGCAAATATTATATGTAAAGAACAAGTATAATTTGCCAGCAGCTTATTATGTTAAGAGTTGCATTTGAAAATTTATTAATATAACTGTTTTATAAACAACTCAAGCAAAGTACAGAGAAGTACAACGAACCAATTTTCCAGAGTCGAAGCGTAGCATATATTTATATGTAGTGTAATTGTTTCTATTGATGAAACTTTTAACTGGATAAATACATGTATGAGTGGCTGAGGTGGCGATGCGTACAAGTCCAAAACACAAATATTGATTCACTCAACATTCATAATACCCTCTACATAGGATACAAAGTGTACTAAGTTTGTGGTTCTATTTGCAGCACCCAGAAGGAGGCGTCAGACATCCTACAAAGTATATATTTTCTATAGTTATGTGCCAAAAATTGGCGTGGTGGCCAATGGACATGTTCACAATTTACAAAAAGCCATACATAGCGTAAAACCCGACTGCTAACTGATACGTAATGGGTTTAGTAATCAAATAACTGCCACGCACACAGTAGAGATGTAGATGGGGAGGGCAAATTCAATTTCTTACCTGTTTTAAAATCATTTTGAAATCATATGAAAAATATTTATAGCATATATGAGTAAATGGAGTGAGTTCTGCCACCCCTTAATAACCAAGAAGAACATTATTTAATCAGGAAAATTAGCTTCTAACCCACTCGTAACTATATATAAATCTAGGTGTTCTTTGACGTATTGTGTAAACGTTGCATTGTGTATTGCATTGGAAATGTACAAGCTACTGCCATCATGTAGCAAAACAAAAAAATCTTCATACATTTGTGTACATTACCAAGCACAGTACATTGTCAGACGTCAGCATGGTCCATATAACATATTTTCCTTTTGCACAAACACACACAAGCAATAGTTTTAATAAACTTTCTATTTTCGGTCATATTACTACATATCATATGGGGAGACATTAAAGTCAGTTTTTATTTGTTTAATTTTTTTTATGAAAAATGTTCAATAAGGATAAAAAACTTTTCACTTATATTTCAATTTTCCATTAAATTCATTGTAAAACTTTCTCAATTTGTCACTAAACGATCAGTATAGAAAATATTTCTGCTAAAAAATAGAGTTAAATTATATTTTCAATATTTTTGTTGGCTCTCCTGCCATCATTAATCATCTCACCAACACCAGTGCTCATTTCAAATTGGATAAATTTTATCCGTTAGTTTTGTTATTGTTAGAGAGGAAATGCTTGTAACCGCAAATTTAATTGTATTGAACTTTAACTAATTGCGAAATGAAATGGCATGATTAAGCAACCAAGCATAATACGTATAATTAAAGCCAGACATTCTAGTTGAATAACTTAATCAATGGTTGGGTAGTTTGGGGAAAGACTAGTGCAATTAAAACGATTTCTGTCTGTATAAAATATGTGCTGTATACTCACGAGTAAAAAGCAAAAATTGAAAAATATACGGTTTTGGAAAACTATTGAAAATCCTTCACACATCATTTAGTCAAATTTTGTTAAACATGAAAGGGTCGTGAAGATTTTGTTTAAAACTTCAAACACCAAACTGTTTATAAAAGCGATAAAAGTACGGACGTACGGACGTTTTTTAACCAAAACAGTATTTCATACCCGGAAGTCTCCTTTTAATAGTAGCATATGTTATAATAAACTTATTATGCTTGTATACACTGCGATGCCAGAGCATTAAAATAAAATAATTAAATTTTTGCCAAAGCTCAGCGTTAAATGGCCGTTTGCTTGACTGTGTTTAACCATTAAACTCATAAATATTGCAAGACCACGAATGCATGTATGTATGTATGTATATATATATATATATAGCTAATGGCAGGAAGCAAAATCCAATAATCAAGATAATGTTATTAATGTTGTTGTTGTTATATAGATGATGCTAATGATTGCATTCATTATGTAGCCTAATAACAGCGAACACTAATATCTTCCCAGCTTGTTTTCTCCATCTCTAATGCCTTACAAACACCAGCCCAACATAGAAACATACAAACACACGCACACATTCAGCTTATGACACTGTTACCACTACCATGTTAGTTGGGGAGAAATTTTAATGATGGTTTATGTGATTATGTTTGTTTGTAACACTCTACAAACATGGCATTTACGTTTGGGTGTAGATTGTTAAAAAAAAGAAGAAGAAGAAAAAATCTTGTTAATTATGGTAAAAAGTTGGGTATAATTACGCTCAACTGCTTATTATCACCCAACTAGCAGCAGGACCAATAAGTTGGATAATAACAAGAAAAAAAAAAATAAAAATAAAAAATTCCAGTAAAAGAAAATACAAGTGGAGTAGAGTTGATAGGGACACAAGGAGCAAAAAAAAAACACTGACACACTTACTTCAGGGAGTAGTTGAAATTAAAAAGAAAACGAAGCAATTGTAAAATAACAGACAGCAGCTTAGTTAAGCATGGTGCTCATACTATGCCTTGTGGCTGGCAAGCAGGCAGGCTCGGGCATATAATCATATACTTGACATCAGTCTCTATCATTCTATCCCACTTCCCTCGTTTGCTTTTAATTATGAGAGCGTGAAATTGTTTTGCCGTTTTGTAGCAATTTCCTAAAGATCATCATTCCTCATGCGTTTGTATGTAGTAGATGGAAAGTGACTTTTATACATATTTACACTTTAACGTACAATAGCTGTTGTTTGTATTTTTTATACCCTCCACCTTAGGGGAGAGGGTATATTCATTTTGATCATCCGTTTACAACACCCCCACAAACCATATAAATTCTTAATCAGCATAAAAAGAGAAGTCGTTTGAGACAAGTCCGTCTGTTGATGGCACTCTCACGGTCGCAATTTTAGAGATATCAAATTGAAACTTTGCATACGTATTCTTGGTTCAATTTTTCTGTTCCGTATTGAAATTCGGCACAATCGGTTAAGAGACACGCCCACAATAAACAAAAATCTCAACATACCTCGAAAAAATTGTATCTTTAAAAAATTATACATCGCACAATACTATGCCTATCAAGTTGAAATTTGGTATATATATAAGTGGTATCGTTGTCCAATACTGCCAAAAATGGGCGTGATTGAATAATGCAAACGCCTATAATTAAAAAAAAAACACTATTTGTGTAGGTACATGAAATAGTCACATACATAAATATGGCAACAGGAAGTTATTTTTTAGATGATTATAAAAGGTGGAGGGTATTTAAGCTTCGGTCTTAAACGAACTTCTCTATCTTGTTTTTTTTTTTTTTTGTATTATACTTTGACTTTTCCTTCTTAACTACAACATTATTAGTCAACATATCAACAACACCGCCATTTACTTATCTTCGTTAAAAAAGAGCGGATAAGTCAGCATTTATTATATAAATGCGAATATAATGCAATTCGCATAACAATAACAACAAATGTTTGAATTTATGTTTATAAACGTATTTACCTACCTAGTCAATTTAAATGTTATATAAAACTGCAAAAAAAGCTTTCACAAAGAAGAAAATAATCTCGGACATCACTTAATAGAAAATGGAAAAAGGTGAAATACATTTTCGATAAATGGATTGGTTTCCAAGATAAAAGTTGTGACAGTTGTTTTTTTGGTGTATAATAAATTTATAGAAATTATATGAATTTTTCTACTGAGGTTATCATTTTTAATCTGTCCGTCTACCTGTCTTCAAGTTATTACATAAATATATTAAAAAATAATAGCACTGGGCCACGCGCAGTCCGTGTAACTGAGAAATGTTATTATATAAAGAAATAAATAAAAAACACACACATGCCACGCCCACTATTTACAAGAAATTTAGTGCTCTTATTAGAATTATGATTTTTTGACAATGAACTTGGCTCACATGGTAATATGTTTATCATACATCTGATGTACCCTTAATCTATTATTAAGATTCATAATATATCATTGTACGGAGTGAATAATATTCGACTCAAGCAAACATTATGTTTTTCTTTCAATTTTTTGTTGATGCCACGGAAAAGGTATTTTAAGTAAATTTTTTTCAAAAAAACAAAAAAAGAAACAAGAAAAACATAAGCGGTTTAAAAGCTCAAAAAAGAAAATCTTGTGTATGTACGTAACAGTAAATAAACGTCAAGATGATAATACAACTGTAAATAAGAGCGTATGTGAAAAAAGAAGAAGTAAAGTACAACCGAGACACAGGGTAGCACATATATATAAGGTGATGGAAAGATTTAAGGTCAAACAAATTGACAGTTGTTGTCACAACAATTGATGGCTTTAAGATGAGAACACACCAGTGACAAGACAATGATTAAGTAGTATAGTGAGTAAATATGGTATGAATTTTGACCACAGACAACAATCGAGGCATTTAAAAAAAACTAATAGTTGTTTATTCACCATAACTCATGAAAGTATAAATGCCGATTGTAAACTGTGCAAAATGAGGCATTCTGCAGATTGTCTATAGTTGACTTTACTTATGAAGTACCATTTCTTTAAGTGGAGGAAGAGGGAGAGAGAAAGGTAGAGCAATTTTCTTTTATATGGTAAACATGTACGTATGCGAAGTATATTTGTAATATACACATATGTTATTTTCATAAGTAAATGTCAAGCAAAAAAATTGATCTGTTGTGCACCTTATACGAGGGTAGTATTATAGGTTAGTGGTAACAAGTGAAAATGTTACAGTCGCTTAAGCCCAACCATCAACTAGTTCAGTTATACCAGTAAAGCTGTGACATTATCCTTATTATTATTATCCTTCGTGAAATATAATTATATATGAAGAGGTTCTAAAAATGGTTAAGTCGGGTCCAAATTTGACACAGCCAATCAACTATTCTTCACTAAATTCTATTAAAAAATATTAGGAATTGCGATTTTTTGCTATATAAAAACTTCAGTTAAAATAGGACTTTATATGTGGAGAGAGGGGTTCCAATAACTGGATTTATTTTCAGGCCAATATATGTCATTGTAACAAATTTCATCGAATTATCTTAATTAGCTTGCACACACAATTAAATGGACGGACGGACTTGGTTAAATCGATTCAGATTTTGGTTCTGAATCGCTCGGTATAAGGGAAGGTGGGTGTGGTATTTGCCGTTTAGGAGATGCAAACATTCGCACAAACTTAATAAATCTCTAGCCATAAGTGAGACAGATTATTGTTAGGTTAACTAATTATAGCCCCATACTCGTACGCCGTGTATATGAATATTGAATTGAGAATGCATGTCAACGTCAACAGCAACATCATCACTATTCTCCGTTTATGTTTAATATAAACATTGCAACAATAACAGTAATAACAACAACAATAAAAAAACAACTTTCATCAACTTTATATAAGTGTAGTATGTGTTGATGTCATGTATGCACCAGTTTGCACTATATGTGCGCATGTATTGATATTGTGTCATTAAGAGTAAAATTGCTGTCAGCACATGTGCCCCCATCGTGCATTGTGCATCGTGTATCGTCATCATCATCGTCCGGGCCATTATCGCGCACATATTTGCTTACTTTCTGGCTTGTTTGTTCACTCTCAGCCTGATTTTCATGGCTTTTAAAGTTACTGTAATAAAATTTATTTACTTATATCAATATGTATTGAACTCTTAAACACATTGTTTATACACACACACATATATATATATATATATATATATATATATGTATATGTTTTTATTATAAAGAATTAATATAAAAAAAGCATTTTATAACGTAAAATGTATCATTTAAGTGCATAGATTTTTTTGTATTACACCAGAGTAATGATGTATGGGAGAGATAAATATAGGACACAACTGCAGTTGTGAATACATATTGTAGGTAAAAGATTTGTTCGTTCGTATTTATTGTATTTAAATATATAAAACACTTCATTTCCATTTGACTCTTTTGCATTCTTTTCCATTCCTATCATTTCAACTTACACATTTATTCATTCATGGCTTCATTTAGCTCTTGATATAAATATATTTGTATGACTTTTATTATTATATTATATATTCCGGGTTACATTTATATATTATATATATATCAGTGCAAAGAACAAGTCTAAATGTAGGGAGTGCGTGTGAGTGTGCATTGTGGTGCTAAGCTTGCACGTTTTTCTTTTATTTAGTATGCAGTTAAAGTTTATGCTCGGTTGAAATGTCGTTAAAAACTTATGCAAATCCATTTCCTAACTTATTGCCGTTTTTCTCTCTCTCTCCTATCTTTTATTCGTTGTTGTTGTTTTCCTTACACTCTCTACTGTTCGTTTTTTCCATTTTTATTCCCTGCATCTATATGTGTGGGTATTACATTATATAGCAGTCAAGTGAATTTTATAAAATATTTTGCAACACTTTTAACCATAATTTCAGGTGTCCGTTGGTCTGTCTTTTTTTCAATTTTTTCCTTCATATTATAGAACTTTATTGCAATAATATTTCTAATGATCATTGCAATCTCTTCTCTGTGTTATTTGGAATTTGTAAGAGATTTTCCTTATTGAGGGCGTGTATAATTTCGTTTTATTAATGCTGTGTTTGCAATGGATTTTTAAAATTGTGGGCATGGTTGTTATAAGATTACACCCACATTGAGCACATAAGATTATGCTGTACTTAATTATATACATAAAATCTCTATCCTTTGGCCTCGCTTTGTTATTGTATAAGAACTTTCTTAATTGGGGGCGTGGCTATTGCCTAATTTCCCTTTGTTTCTATTTATAAATTAATCATGACACTGTGAATATGTGGGCGGGGTTGTTATTGAAATTAAATTATTGCTACTTTTTCAAGTCCTGTAAATAGGAATATATAAAAAATTTCAATCTTTTTCTTCATTTCACATAAGCACATCCCTTTCAGATTTTGACATTTATCAACTTTGTGTAAGAAACGATTAGTAATATTTCCGAAAATTTTGTAAAATAGTTGCAAATTCTATAACGACCTTTATGTATACTTAGGGCACCATTAAAAGTATAAGAAAAAAAAACTTTATGTGCATTATTTTTTCACCATTTTTTTCGCTATCGCATACCAACGCATGCAATGAATGGAGTTAACTTATGCTGCTTCTTAGTTGAATGCATCCCTCTTACGAGATTTTTCTATTGTTGTAAATGATGAGATTGCATGTAAATTTTATTACGAAGAAAAGAATTTTTCTTTTATAAATTTCCATACAAAATAATAAAGAAGACATTTATTTTTCTTCTCGTTTCCTATAATTTTTTGTGTTTCTCTGGTCACACTATGTGCTTAAGCATATATAAGTTTGAAAATGATGTAATAAAAAGCAAATGCTTCCTCTGTTCCATTGTTGCTGTGCCTTTCCGTATTTATATATACATATATGTGTGTACGTTTGTATGGGTGTATTTATGCATTGTCTATGACCAAAGTGTGTAAATTTCTTAATGAAAATCCTTAATCCCTAAAGGGATTGTGTTGTACAATATGTTTTCTATGAGTATTTTTGTTCATCTCTCTACCTCCTTTTCTCCCTCTTGCTAGAATAAACTATTTTAAATCCCCTGCCTTTAGTTTGATAATACCTTGTGGTCTAGTTTAGTATATGGTTTCTCATATTTTTGATGCTTATTAAGATATTCACCTGGCCGAGCTCTCTCTTTATACCTTTCTCTCTGGACGGTATGTATTTTATTTTTATTTCAGTTAGAGGATCTCCAATTACCGGTACCTTCCTATTTACTCCTTGTAGTTGAGGAGGCATTGCAAAATACGAGAATTTATATATAAGAGTAGCCAAGTTAGTTCTTGCTGTTGTTATTGCTGTTGTTATTGTAAAGCATTAACTATAATTGGATATGGAAAGTTTCTGTTTGTAAAGAGATTGCTTCTATATATCACACAATACCACTTTCTCTCTCTACCTATCTCTGTCTTATCCCCTCTCGTTCTATCTCTTTCAGCTTGGCAACTTTGTCTAATGGTATGAAATAGGTTAAGTTATGGCTTGTATAGAGCTTACTTGAGTGTTCCTTTTGTCATAAATTATGCAAGGGCACACCTTTTTTTAGACCGCTTTTTATTATTGTGTGGTAAAAAAATTTTGGGGAAGAGAGGAGAACTCTCTCTCTATAGTGTGGTAACTACAATGTCCAAGTAATAGTTTAGTCTATTGTTTAATTTCCTGCTTTTTATAAATTATCCCTTACCCGCTTTCTCTCTCTCTTTCTCTTACCACCATTATCATTACCACTCTGTTATCATTAAAAGTATTTAACTTGGCAAACTTTGTTTTAATTTGATCAAATATATATATGTAATGGAATTTGTTATATGTCTCCCCCCCTCCCCTCTAGTCCCTCTCTACCTTTTTCACTTCAATTATCTAACACAGCTCTTGAATTTTGGATGCAGTGTGTGGAAACTTGTGTTTTATAGTTACCAAACAGATTGATGATTTTTTTTATTTTAATTTTTTTTGTTTTAGTTATTTTGATGGTTTCAAGCAATTTAAGTTCATTAAAAAGTTACTTACTACACCCCCCCAATGTCGCACCCGTTCTGTGCAAACAACTTCTTTCATTGCTGTGGTTTAAAATTACAAGTAGATGTAGATGCCACACATAAGCTCTACACTACAATATGCAAGTACATATTATATATGTATATATAAACTACGTATTTACTGAAAATAAAACATCAAGTGGAAGGAGCGGAAGAAAAAGTATTGAAATGCATAGGGTTTTGGTATTAGATAAAGAGAGAGAGAGAGAGAGAGAGAGAAGTTTTTAGCATAGTAAAAACTTTTATCTGATATCACATCTCTGTGATGTTTAGGTGTACTTAGATTGCTTATGCTTGTCATTTACACACCATCAATATTATAATGCCGGAAGCTATTTCTGTTATAAATATTATAAATGTATGTTCATTTAGTTTATCGTGAGACGATACAAACTCTTTAATAGTACTTCGTTTTTTTGAGCTATTCTCACGCCAATGATATTGTTGTGCTACTGCACTCAAGGCCAGAGTATAGTAAAATTTAACTCTTTTGTAGTCAACTTGTCATTTAATTGATGATATAGAAGTACTAGCACATATAGTAGCTATTGCTTGTATACGTTCAATTTACTTTGCCAACTCGAATTTGCAAAATTTATGATGATGATGATGATAATAAATTTCAATTTGTAAAGTTTGAAACATGTCCCATTTTATGATTTTCTTACTCAGCTGAGTACTTGTTGCAAAATTATACCCTCCACCTCAGTGATGAGGGTATACTAAGTTTGTTCTTCCGTTTGCAACACTCAGAGACCCTACAAAGTATATATAATCTTGATCAGCGTCAAAAACTGAATCGATTTAGACATGTATGTCCGTATGTCCGGGTGTGCGTCTGTTGTTGGCACTCTCACGGGCGTAAATTTTAAGATATTGAGCTGAAATTTTGTAATTGATCGCTATTTAAAATGGGCAAAATCGGTCAACAGCCGCGCCCATAATCGACAAAAATCTATTTATCTGCCACAAAAATTGAGCTATAAACTTGAAATTTGGAACGTACATCTATGAATATTAGCTTCATCGGTATGCCAAAAATAGGCGAATTCGGATAACAGACACGCCCACAATCAAAATAAATCTGTATATCTGCCACAAAAGTTGGCCTAGGAACTTGAAATTTAATATCTGTATATATAGTTATCCCATTGATTGACGTGACAAAAATGGGCGTGGTCGGTGTTATGTTTCATACTGTCAAGTTTATTATATTCTTCTTCATTTATGCTTATACATTTATTATTGTATCATCTTATTCTATTCTTATGCCTATACTTATCAATGATGTTAACTATGTTGTGGTGTAAAGTTAACAACTTATATTATTTTCTAAAGAGTAAGAACTCTCTTACTCTACAGTCGGATAATAGACACGCCCACAATTTACAAAAAACCATATTCAACGTAAAAGTAGACTTGCATGCTGATACGTAAGACATGCACTATTAGAGGGCGCAATATACATATATATTTGCCACGCCCACCGTTGTGGAGGTGGAGGGTATTTAAGATTTAGTTTCCTTACTTGTTTTGAACTACAATTGAAAAATTATTTAAAAATCTTAATTGAAAATTATTAAAGATTTTATTCCATTTGAAGTCTGCTCAGATAATGTGTTGTTGTTATTCATACATTTGCGGTTAAGAGTGTTTTTGAAGAAGGATAACATATAAAATTTCCGTTTTAGTTCATCCAATAATCCTCTCACTCTCTCTTTCTCTTATAATCTTTAGGTTTTCTATCCTTAATATTTGCATGATATTATTGTTGTTGTGCAGCAATATTGGTACCACAAGTTTAATGATTTTGTTGCCTGTGGCATTATTCATTCATTCCCCCTCTCGTTCTCCACTGCATATCTTCTGGTATAAGCGTACTAAGTAGTACTTTTTTTTTTACAAAATAAATACAATACAAGTATATGGTTGTTAATTAAGTTTTTATAAACTTCACATAAGAAACGCCTGCAGCGTCCAGAAGAAGCCTTTCGAGAAACTCAGCCCTCACTCTTTTTTTCTCTCGATCAGTATCCACAATCATTCGTATAGCTATAACTCTATAACTGTTTTTGCGCCGAATGCTTCAGGAAAAATCCATGTAAATTCGTTCACCGAATGTGTCTAGTATTTAAGCTTTCGATTTGAAATTTGGCACAGTAGTAAATCCATAGCAATGATCAGTTCCAATAAGAAATTAAATTCAATGTAATCTGAATGGCGTAGATAGTAAGTAGTGTCGGGTGCAGCTTAACCAGTTCGCTTGTTTTTATACTCGTAGAATTTCATTTGGGTGCGTGGGTGTGCGACACTGTGCATGCTTGCAAATGAATAATATAACAAGTAAAAACGTATATTTGGTTTAGCCCAAATCTTGGACACGTTTTACATATACGTATAACTAGTAGGCGTGGCAAGTACACATGTACGACTTCTTAATGACTATTGAAGCATATTACCCCAAGAATCGAATCTTGCTCTAAAATATTTTTTTATTGTAAACTATAGGCGTGTCATATCCATAGATACACTAAATTAAAATTGTTCAATTAAAATAGAAAACTATCTACGTAGACTAAGAATGTTGGTACCAAACCTTAGCTTCATCTCTCACGTACAGACGCATAACTAAATATCAAAATCGACTCGGATTTTACTGTTCATCAGGTATAATAATAATTGCATACGAAATGACAAATTTAGTGTATCCGCAACCCAGAGAGTATAAAAGAAAGGATTTCAATGTAACTGACATTCGCGTAATCCTTAGCCACAGACACAATGATAACCAGGAAACCAGTACCAGCAATACCAATAACACCCAACAGCGACAGCGGCCTTAATTGAAAATGTATCATTGCAACCAATGTATTATAGGCACACTGGCACATACACATGAACAGACATGTGGGAATACGTACAATATTATGTGTATACGAGTATACACCATGCACCCAAGTAAACGCAATTTCACTTTTGACATATAAACAATGTTCAAGTTTTTACAGAAATATTGTATATCCTGAATGTAATTACGTATGTATGGGTGTGTACATATATAAGTTAACTGAGTGCGTGTGCAATTTAGCACGAACACGTTCTTTACTTGCATATTTATTGTAATTTATGTTGTGTTTTGCTTGTTGGAGTTGTTATTATTATTGTTGTTATAGTGCTAGTAAGTATGCATAAGTATTGTAATATTTTCAGCTTTTGTTTACAATTTCAGCTCTCACGTATGCGTTCATATTTGCTTAAGTATGTGCTGTGTATACGTGCGTATGACCTGCGATGCATTCTCTCATTACGACTAAACAGTTGCACAGATATGTGCATGTAAAAATATTTGAAAAAACAAAAATACAAATAACAACAATGTTAACAAGAACAAGAACAAGAACAAGAACAGAAAAAATTGGAATATACTCATGTTAATGCTTCCCCACAATGTTTGATTATTTGCTGCACACACGTCCTCATACATATTGTAGTACATTAACTAAGAGAGAGAGAGAGAGAGAGAGAGAGAGACAAAAATAAGAGATAAGTTGATGACTGTAAAGCAACACTAAATGCTTTCATATGTTTCTATTATATATATAGATATATATATATATGTATATATATAATAGGTGGGCACGTGTGTAGATTTACTTTGCTCATATGGAATAATTTTATACGCCTCAGCACAATCGGGAAATGCTGTTGTTATCATTACACAGTTATGAATGCGATGGCTGGGTGGGATAGAAATGGAGGCCTATTTTTATATATATAATAATGCTACATGAGTGTGTGTATGTATTGTTATTGCTCATTGCTATACCATGCCATGCCACGCTAGGGCTAGACCAGAACATTCTGTCAAGCCACATCATGCTGTTTTTGTGTTCTTTTTTTCGTTGTCTTGCTATGGCGTGTATAATTGTTGGCGTTTACTGCTATTGTCTGTCTTTATCACTCTGAATGTTCGTTAGTTTGCTTGTTTGTTTGTTTAACTATAAACTGATGAGAAACGTGAGTTGAAAAGAGCACAGCAGAGGGATGCTTAAAAGCAAGAGGTTTCTGATGTTGTTTCTGCTCTGATAAGTTTTTGCATTTGTTGTCATTCATGGCAAACGCATACCAACTCTTCTTTTACTCTTGATAATCTTCTCACAGAATAGTGGGTTCATTAAGTTTACTGTTCCGCTTGCAACATCCAGAACAATGCGTGAGAGACTATACAAAGTACAATTTGATGAGCATCAAAATCTGAGTTGATTGGACCACGAATGTCCGTGTGTTCATTACAAGGACAATGAGATTGCAACATGTGGAAAGACCCCGTTGAACTCCACGCCCAAAATTGACAAATATTTTTTACCGCTACAAACATTTTTGTTAACCTTAAGGTAGATTTTGTTGGTTAAAATTAAATGCAACACAAACATCACTTAGTGATTTTTTTGAACAGTCTCAATGCCACGCCCACATATATATATAAATATAGATAAATATAGAGGGTATCCAAAATTTGACCCAAACCAAATTTAGTCGTTTTACTTGTTTTTTTCTTATTATTGTTGTAATTGTCGGTGTTTTTGTACTTATGCTACCTAAAGCTGAATGTACCGGATGACATGGTCGTCTAGTTGGAAAATCTCTTGTCAATTTAAAAATGCATTTAAACCAAACCAAATACATACAACAAATACAACAATAATGCATACCATGTGGATATTAATATATATATGTGAGTGTGTCGGCGAGTGTGGGTATGTTCTTGGTATAAATGTTTGGATGTAAATTCTTTTCTTGTTGCTCGTAGTTTAATTTATGTTGTTGTTGTTGTTGTTGTTGTTGGGTTGATTGTATCCAATTTATTTATCTGTTGTTGTTGTTATTGAGATTTTGCAATTTTCCTTCCTAAAGTTTTATAGGTTTAAGCATAAGTAAGTAGCTGCACATTTTTTTTAATTCTGGTCAATTTTCTGTCACATGGTTTTTATTGCCATTGCCATTTAGTTTTTGTATTTCTATCCATTCTATCATCTACTTTTTAACCCTTTATTAAACACTCTCCACTTATGTTTACTCTAAACTTTCTATGTAGGGTGGATGTGTGTGTGTGTGTGTGTGTGTGAGAGAGATTATCTGCATTGACCGCACACGATATTCGATATTTCAAAGTGCATATATGCATATTTTTTTTGTTTTTCTCTTGTTATCTCTTTCTCTCTCTCTTTCTCTCTCTCACTTTTTCTTTGCTTTTATTTGCATAAATGTGTCGACTTAAAGTGGTTGCTATTTATATTGGAATTTTTCAATCCTTTACATATGCATGTGCACGTAAATGTATATAGCCTACTATGGAGCATAGATGATTAATATGTATATATGTAAAGCCAAAGCCGTTTAAGCTTTTCGAATGACCATTTGGTTGGCGGTCTGTTTGTTCACTTTCTGTCTATCTATCTATCTATCTTGTCGTCTCGTTTCTATACATAATGGAAACTTTTTAAATAATCTTTTTGTTCTTGTGCGGTTATTATTTTATTTCAAATTAAAATCACAGATAATTTGAATTTGGTTTTTTCCTAATACACAGAAGTTGTATATCCAAAGTTGAGGCTAAGCTTTGCTTACAAATTATATTAAAGAGAAAAAAAGTGGAAATATAATATATCATATAGAACAGGAGACATTCAAGACTCAATCATGAATCTCTATCGAACATAAAACATGCTTGAAAAACCCTGAACTCTTTATTTGCAATTATTAACATAAACAAGTAAGGAAACTAAATTTTGCTTAGGGCAAAATATATAGTGTACGTACTATCATGTACGCATCATCTTGCAAGTCGAATTTTACGTGGAATATGGTTTTTTATAAATTGTGAACGCATCTGTTATCCAACCACGCCCATTTTTGGCACATTGATAGATGGGATAACTGTAAATACCAAAGTTCAATTTCATAGTTCAATTTTTGTGGTAGATAAGTAAATTGTTGTCCGTTGTGTGTGTGTGTGTGTGTGGCTCTTGATCGATTTTGCCCATTTTAAATAACTAATAAACACTAAAAGTATTTGTACAAAATTTCAGTTCATTAGCTCAATTTAAGCCCGTGAGAATGCCAACAGCAGACAGACACACGGATACACATGCCTAGATCGATTCAGAATATATATACTTTGTAGGGTCTCTGGCGCCTCCTTCTAAGTGTTGCTAACGGAATGACAAACTTAGTATACCCCCCATGTTTTGTGGAGGGTGTAAAAGATCTAATTTTATTTTGTTCAAAATTTTGCGATTGTAAAAACTAATTGAATAACACTCATACGCCATGTAGGCCCAAATGTTATTTGCTTGAAAAAATAGATACATAAAAATACATATAAAAAAGGAAAACTTGTCGATTAATTTGATTTTAACAGTCATTTTGAATAATTTTCAAGATTTTCATATTTATTTAAAACATTAATCTTAATTTGTATTGATAACTCATACGCCCTGGATTATATTTTCTATAAAATACCTTTGAATTGACTACCGAAAGATTTCCTTGCAGTTTATTGTCTTTGGATTGGTAAAATTTTCTTTTAAACCGATTTCAGTTGATTTTTTTTTCGAATACTTCATTTCTCACTGATGTTGCTTATTGTTATTGCCTGCTGTTGGCTGCCACTATATAACTTCAATTGATTTCATAAACAATTTTACTGAAAGAATGCTGCATAGGGAAAATGTCAGTACATGTATAATATATGAACAACATGCCTTGTTCATATACAACGATATACGGTGTAGGAAAGCAATTTTCCTTCTCTACCCAGTTGATTTAACATCCTCTATAAAGTAATATGATAAATGCATGTTACGCACAAAAAATATAAAAAACGGAGAAAAACAATACAACCGATGAAAAATAGACTTTCTAGCTAGTATTAGACAGGGAGAAAGAGAGAGACAGAGAGCGAGAATAAGATTGAATAAGAGTGGGGAGGAAAGAAAGACTGTGTTAACTTTAGCCGCTTATAAAAGTAATATCGCTGTTACTGGAAATTCTATATCATCCTCCATAAAATGCATGCACACGCTTAAATTTTCATCTAAGTAAACAGACATGCCAACACGTATACTTATGCCATATTACGTGTACTTATATATACAAACATGTGAGGGTGCATACGTGCGTGAGTGCTTGGTATCTCAACCATATGCTTGGTTCCAGTTTTATTAGTATTAGTATTGGTTGCTGCTCCTGTTAGTGCTGCCAGCTGGTTATTATGTTGTTGTTGTTGTTGTTGTTGTTGTTGGTGTTTAGTTTCTATCATGTTTTACGTTTTTTTGTTGAGTTTTTCTTTACAATTTTTTTGCCCCACCTTTTACTTTCCAACATGTTAACAAACCACGTATTGTATTGTATACACAAGCACACATGCATGTACACAGGAAGCGTTGGTTGGAGGTGCACGCTCGTATATTGTGCATTTGAGTGTAAACAAATATTAGTGAAGTGATGAATAAAATGCTTGATACATTATATGCACAAGTTTGCATATACATTTATATATGTACGTAATATCAGTATGTTAAGCTTGTCTATGGACTCACATAACTAACTGATATGTTCGAAATTCAAAATTGGGCTTTTCCGGAATTTTTTATATACATTAGTGATATTTTTTATGTGACAGGCAAGGAAAAAAGTCAAAAAGTTGCTGTGGTAGGGTATAAATGAAAATTTCGCTAAAAGTTTATTAAACATTGTACTTACTTACTTACTTACATATTCCAGCTAACTAAGTGGAATGTTTTCTTTTTTTTTGTTTTACTTTTTTATGAAAATGAGAGAAGCAGAGAAAAGAAATAGTGAACAAATGCCAAAAAAATTTTCATAAACTCTACTTCAGTTACCCAGCGCATTGTTATGCGGCCACATATACCTACATACAATATTTACAAACATGTATACATACATGATTGTGTATATGTACATAATGTTTTTCATGTACGGTATGTTAAGTGTGCATGTGTGCATGTGTGCATGTGTGCAAGCGTATCAATTTACTTAGAGTGGCATCTAATATGCATGATATTGCCATAAGTTTGTTTCCGTATTCGTATGTTATAGAAAAGCTATTCAGTGTATTGAACGTACGTATGTATGGAATGCGATCCAATACGATACGATACGATCTGTTATGTGATGTGTGATATGTGATGTACAGGGCACACATATTGCATGCTTCATATTGCACTTGGATATTTATGTTTAAAGAACGTGACGTTATTTGTCTATCCCTCTTCTCCATCTCTCACTCTTGGGCTATACATGGTAAAAAATTATTCAAGACTAAATTCTATTTAGATGCATTATATACGAGTATATGTACCTACGAAATATTTATATGTTAGCTGAACCAAAATTCATATCATGTGCACAGATGTATATATAAATTTAAATGTGTGCTGGATGCTTAAGTATCACATGTTAGCACTGGGGAATAGATTGAACAAAAGAGGTGGGAATTTCAACTAAACATGACAACTTTGTATATATATATATAGAGTTGTCATATATGTGTGTGTGTTGTGTGTTTATGTTTTTGCCGTACTTGTATCTTCATACATACTAATGCATAAATCATTATGCATTTGTATATGTATGTAAATATGCATATACTTAGAGAGGATATTAATTTATCTGTTTACTGTTACACAAGCAAGCACGCCAGCACGCACGCACGCATGCATGCATATAAACACAAGAGACATATATGTAGAGCAACTGCTACCTGCTATGCGTGGTGTTTATTTGTAAAATGAAAATGTATGAAGGAAAATTTTCTAATTTGCATAAACGTGTGTTTTAGTGTTTTCATTTTTTGTTCTTTTAATAATATGCATACACACGCATGTCTGTATAAAACATCAGGTTGATGTTTTCAGAATATTTTTTGTTTGCCTGTATTTAATACGATTGTCTTAAATTATGGATATTTTATGCTAATAATATCTCACATCATTGCCATCAACCATCATCATCATCATCATCATCATCATCATCATCATCATCATCATCATCATGATTACAAGTCATGAAGGAAAAATAAGAGGAAGATGATATCTTTTTTCTTTAAAAAGGAAAAGTCCTTGTGCATTTAATCAAAAATTTATAAAGTTCGAAACTACGAACCTGTTATAAATACATACACTTACTCGCCGTATACGTAGTGCATAAACGACACTTTATTACAAAATAACAATTTGTGACATTTCTCATATTGCAACAAAATTTGTTATCATTTCCTTTGCTTTAAAAAACAACAACATCAACAACTTACTTGGATATTATGCCGGAGAGAAATAAAAGAACCTGATGTTTCTTAAAGAAAAAAACATTTGAAACAAATAAATAAATAGTCAATCATTCCATCTTTTAAACTCTATATGTAACTAGTAATTATAAAGGAACAGTTGAGCAGATTTGATGAAAATTAAATGATGCCAACTAACTTATGGCATTCGTCTCTTCAAGCCTTTTCATTTGACATAGATCATGAGGTGATAGTCCTTTCGAATTTAGTATACCGAAATTTAGCTTATTTCCTTTCCTATAAATATATATGTATATGCCACGCCCACGTGTTATATACACTTGCTTTACTAAGATGCTGATTACTTTGTAAACAATATATCCGTTAAATGCATATTCATAGGTACATGTACGAATGTGTTAAAAATACAAGATTTCCATTGAAATTTTATATATGTACGTATAAAGACTTTTTGATATTTGATTAAAATCTTCTGTGACGTTTCCTTAAAAGATAAAAGATAATAAATTAAAAATGCAAAATAGTTTTATGAAAAGCAAGAAAAAAACAAGTAAGAAAACTAAATTTGGCTTGGACCAAATCTTAAATACCCTCCATCTCTACAACGGTGGGCGTGGCCCTCTAGTAGGGTATGTATTACTTATCAGCATGCAAGTCTACTTTTACGTGGAGTACGATTTTTGTAAATAATGACCACGCCCATTTTGGCCCTTTAATAAATGGGATAACTATAAAAGTGTGTATTAAATTTCAACTTCATAGATCAATTTTTATGGAAAAAAGTAGATTTTTGTCGATTATGGGCATGGCTCTTAGCCGATTTTGCAAAAACTAAAAGTGTTTGTAAAAAATTTCAGTTCAATATCTGAAAATTTAAAATATTTTTTTAGTGTCAAAACTGTGCTGAACTTATGATGTTCGAACTGAACTTAAACTTGTCTTTAAACAAAATTTCTCGCGTATATATATATTTTTCTGTAAAATATGATTAAAATAAAACTTCTAAAGAACTTGACTTTTACTTGATTTTTAATTTATTAAATCAATAAAGAAACATTTTTTTCATTTACTTCTTTCATTTGCAATGTAGTCGTTAGGCCAACAATACTACTGTATTTGCGTAGTGCACTCTCTCTCTCTCTCTCTCTCTATGTTGGGTAAATTGAATCTTCAACTCACTCAACAGTTTATTTATTATTCAAATGATGTCTCCATACCATGAATGTGTCTGTATGTCTTCCTCTTTTTGTTTATGCTTACTTTGTTTTTGTTTGTGTTATTTGTGCTAAAAATGTTGTTAAATAAAAACAATAAAAATATTCACACCCATCAATCAACATTTTAATTTTGCTCATATGTGTTATTTAAAAAAATGTTTTTTTTCCAAATCCTGATGGTGTTTTTTTACAATAGCAATATACTCGTACATACATATATTAAATGATGCTTTTATGCTTTTATGCTTTTATGCTTTTTAATATAAATAAAATGTTGCAATTAAAAAAAATGGAAATATTTTAGTAATTTATAGAAAGAGCGAGTAAGAA
The DNA here is from genome assembly GCA_963971445.1 of Ornithomya chloropus. NCBI lineage: Eukaryota > Metazoa > Arthropoda > Insecta > Diptera > Hippoboscidae > Ornithomya > Ornithomya chloropus. Next base: position 23,291,918 of record OZ020530.1, on the reverse strand, counting down.
AACGAAATTTGGCTGGGGCCAAATCTGTAATACCCTCTACATCTACAACGTAGAGTATCAGTTTGCAAGTCGAGTTTTATGTGCAGTATGGTTCAATTGTGTTATTTGACCACGCCCATTTTTAGCACATTGCTAGATGGGATAACCACTGAATTTCAAGTTCATAGCTCAATTTTTGTGGCAGGTAAATAGATCATTGTCGATTATGGGCGTGGCCAACAACAGACAGACACACGGATATACATGTTTAGATCGACTTGGCTTTTGACGTTGTAGGGTCTCTGACGCCTCCTTCTGAGTGTTGCAAACGAATTGACAAACTTAGTGTACCGCCATCTTACGTGGAGGGTTTAAAAATGTTAGTAAACGGAAATGTCCATCAAATCTATTTATTCAGAATTTTTTCAATTATTTTTTTTTTTTTTTTGGCAATATTAATGAATAAATTTATGAATACATATGTATTGCAAATGCAAATTTCATGTAATATGTCATATAATAGAAAAAAAAATAGAGAGAGAGAGAGAGAGAGAGAGGGAGATAGGGAAATAGTGATGTGTAATACACTTTTAATATCTTTATTTATTATAGTTTTTAGACAGTTTTCATTAATGTTGTGAAACTTTCACAATCTCGCAAATGTTTCATTTCATACGTTTTATCCGTTTTATTTATATACTTGATAGAGCTGATAGAGCTGTGGAATTACCCAACAAACTGAACTTTGTAATATTATGATGGTTACTTTGATAATTACTTTGGTGAATTATTATCTAAGCATAAGGGAACTAAAACTTTTTGCATTTGTAATGAAATTGTTCATCATTTTAGTACTCTGCACATGAGACAGAAGATGGAGACGTACAGGCATGACTAAATCGACTCGGATGTTCGACGTCTCCTTCTTATTTTTGTAAACCGATTACCTGACTTAGTATACCCTCATAATTGCTGTATAATTACAATAAATTTATTTGCATTAGCCGTGTAAGCTGAGATTTTTGTATAAATGGCCAAAAAAATGACACATTTGATCTTGTTAACCTTTTGGTTTACTGGGTATTACAGTTAAATGTGAAAATAATGTAAATTCACATGGACACATACACCCTCTGTATAAGCTTAATGCATGAATGAAAGTGTACATGTTTAAATAGGATAAATAGTGAAACACATCCTCATTTACATATATATGCGTGCATCATACATTTATATAAATATAAACTAATAACTTTTTTGGAGCCGTATTGTAATTTTCACTCATGTGCGTTGTAGTTGTAAATATAAGCCAACACACACACACACACACCCATAAATACATTTATATAATATACGTGTGCTGGTAGGAAATCAACTTTGAAAAGTATGCCTTTCTGAAAATGAATGCAAATACTGTTGAAAGGAAAGAGGAGATTGGAACTAGAACTAGAAGAAGGCCATTTCAAACTAAAAAACAAAAGTGAAAAATATTAATCAGTCCATCAAATCCGACCATTTAATACTCTAAAGTTAACAAACAAACAAAAAACATCGAGTTCTAATGTTTTTAGTTTAAGTATTTTAAGCATAATTAAGAGGCAGGCAAATAGACGGACAGATTATGAATCGATTGGTATTTAGCCGTGCAGCAGCTACAATCACACTCACGTAATTATTAAACTTATTCACTCAGTAACTTAATGCACATCGCAAATAATGTAGAGTACTTCAAATATATACCATGTATGACAAATTTAACTCCAGGCTGGGTGGCCGCTGTTCGTTTTAAAATCGGTTACCAACAAAATTCATTATGGAACGATGGGGAAAATATTTGAAACTAACAAAAACACACCCAAAAACTTATAAAAAAATATTTGAGCGTGTGCGTGTGTTTATGAGCACAACTAAAATTTTTGGCTTAACACCAACGTGCTTGTGTATTCAAGTTGTATGTGCACAGTGTTCATTTAACTCTTCATTCAAATAAAACAACAACAAAAAAGAAAAACAAGGCTCGCTAGCAAGCAGCCAACCAACCAAAGTTAAAGCACGCACATCCTGGTCCGTGCAGAAACGGAAAAAAAACTTAGTTTAGAGTTACAGAGCACATACAGCATGTATGCTTGGTGCGACAACGTGTTGTAAACGCTGTTTTCTACAAAGGCACACACACAAACACGTACACACACAGAGTGCACTTACTAAAATCTATATGTATTTTCCTCTCTCCTTGCCCTTAGCGATCCTTTGTTTAATTTTTGCGCTTGTGTGCTCAGTATGTATGTATGTATGTTGTGATGCTTTTACTGGATATTTTTTTTTAAATTCTTTCATTACTTTCCGCTGTGCGGTATATTAAGTGTAACCTTGTTTTTGTGTAAAGTAAAATCGTGGCGCGGCCGACTGAACTGAAAAGTTGAAGTTCATAATCGTGTGCTCCAGTTTAGGTTTTTTCTTTCTCTCAATTTTATTTATTTATTAATTAAAAAAAATGTTTTTAACAATTATCACCAAAGGTATATATTTTTGTGTTAATTGGATAGATGTCGTTTTTATACACAATTGTCTCAATGAGGAGAGTAGGTGAGATGCGAGAGAGGGGAAGCGTAGAGTAGAGTAGGAAAGAGGAAAAACTTTGTTTTATGTTTAAAATGAAAAATTAAATTTCATCAGGATGCATGCATGCCTTGTATAAGTGGTTGGGCGCCTGGCTGCGTGCTGGTGTTTAATATGTTCACTGCAAAAATAAACTTTCCTAGTGGAAGAACAGAACAGAACAGAACGGAACAGAGCAGAACAACAGCAGCACCCAATACACACATAAAATGTTTTAGATGATTAATTAAATTTACATATTCATAAACGCAGGTGTGTGTGTATGTAAAGAATAAATGAATCTCTAATATATGAACGAAGGTATTATCTGTGCTGTAGGTGACTAACAGCCACACTTTGCCGCCCCACCCCCTGCTTCCCTGTGCTTATTCTTTTACAATACACTGCTTGCCATAAATCTGTTAAACGGTCTGGAAACAACAATTTTTCTTATTACTTCTCTCTCTCTCTCGCTCCCTTTTTTCCTTCAACTGGTTAACTTACAATATGAAACATTTTCACCCTACAACAACAGCAAGGACTGTTTTTATCATTTCCAACAATTGCAAAATTAAATTTATTGAACAATTTATACAAATAAAAAGAGAAATGAATGAATGAAAGCTTTTGTGGTTCAGGCAACAATGCAATCAAAGCGATGTTTTGTTCTAAATTAACATGAAATTTATTACAAAAAAATATATATATCGCATAATATTTAAGCTACATCAAAGAAAATGTTTTTCACGTTCTATACCCTACTATGCAATAGAAGGCATAAAAACCTTAAACATATGATAGGAACTGGGATTTAAGTGATGAGGAGTTCTTTGTTAAATTTGTATAAATATGTACATTTTTGTCATCATGCGACAATTCATCAGACCTACAGACAAGCGCACCAAAATCGATTCGGATTTTCAAGAATATTTATACATTCTAGAGTCTCTAAAGTCTTCCGCTGGGTGCGACAAACAGTGTACAAAATTCAATATACTGCTACGTCACCAACTGCAGATGATTGGTATAATAAAGTATAAAAAATGTATACATTTTTACAAAAACTAATTTTGAATTTCATTTGTGGTCGTAAAACATAAACTTTTGATTTTTGATGTGCTACACAATGTAATTTTGGATATCTCTAGTAAAACTAAAACAAACAAAAAATGAATGAGAATATAAACAAAGTATACGAGATCAAAATCAATGAAGCAATATATAAAGGATTTTTAATAGTATGAAAAAAATACAAATAAAAAATAATTTAAAGTGTTTTTAAGTTTTACATTTTTCATAATTAAAAAATTTCATAGCATTCGTAAACCAACTATTCATTGTATTTTTATTCCCTCTACAATAAGCCGTACAGCAAGTTTGTTTAACTGCATAATCGTTTTTTCAAAATATTTTGTGAAAAATCGATTGAATCTCAGTTCGTATTATTACATAACATATTAATTTTAAAGGTCGATCGTAGAAACCGAATTTATTTTTATAAAGCTATTCACGTTTTTAACGGTACTGAACTAAATGTAGGATGGGCCAAATTTTAAACACCCTCTACATCTACAGTAGTGATATATATTATACGAGTATATGACGCTTTCTAATAGTGTACACATTATGTATCAGCTTGCAAGTCCAGTTTAACGTGGAGTGCGGCTTTTTGTAAATAGGGTATAATGAAAATTAATAGCATTCCGTTCCGCAGAAAATTTATTTTCGTTTATGGTGTCATAAAATCACCTGCTAGTGATAAAGATTCTCCCCATAAAAATTTGAAGCGCATACACACGCATAAAATTCCCAAATTCATGATGTAAAAATGTTGAGGAATGTATTTCTAGATATTTCCAACGCATATGCTACAAATGTAATGATAATAAAACACTTGTATATACGTGTATAGAATACAAATAATTTTACAGTGTTTGTACACATATGTTTCGTCGAGTTATTTGTTACATTCAGTTTTTACGATACTCATTATCAGAAAACGGAATATATTTGCAGTGTTGTGTTTAATGTGGAAAGATTAAAATTTTAATTAAATAAAATGCCAACGTACGGATTCCTTCCATAGTGAGTATGTGTGTGTGCATCCATAATAGTTGGGGAAAAATATACAGATCATGTGTGTGCATGGATAAAGTGCATGTAAACATTAAATAGTCTGTTTTTATTATATGACAACAACAGCAACAATAACTATAAGTGAAGGTTGGCTGCGCCAAACAGCGTATTTAGTTAGTTAGCTGTACTGTTCTGTGGCGTTTAACATGTGCTTTGCTCTAGCAGACAGGCATCAACATAAACATTACCCACACTACACCGTGGCCATGCCCATCGTAAACACTGGAAGAATATTAAACCAAACCAAATCAAAACCAAACCAAACCACATCACACCAAAAAATATAGATGGTGGCGGTGGTGAAAGGGGTAGGAGGTGGTATGTTACCAAAACACAGTGCTCCAGTTATTACATTTGTATGACCAGAGCATTGTTGTGTTCGTGTACACGTCACCTACCTGCAAACAGCAGGAGTATAGGGAATCGTTTGGTCAGGTTGATAGCTAGTACTGATGGTGGCAGTAATACGTTAGGTAAGAGAGAGTATGTGAGAGTTTTTCATTATGACTTCACATGTAATTCTTTCTGCTTTTGATGAAGGTGGTGGTGTGTGAGAGCGTGTATGTATCCTTTTAGTTATGATGATGGGAAACATGCACTGCAAACAAAAGTTAAAAACTAACCTGGTTATTTTGTTTTGGCGCCTTTATACCTGTAAAGGAACCCACACACAGGCACGCATACATGCATATCATAGACAAGACAATATATTGTGAGTATAATGTAAAGGGACAACAATTGGTCCCCGTTACCATATACAATTTATTTCTTTCTCTGCTGTGCTACGTGTTTGGTGTTTGAAATAAAAATTATATCGCATTTGCTTGTGGATTCTCAACTGGATTCTATCTGCGCTGGCTATTGTACAACAATAACTACGTGCATGCATGAGAGAAGATCTGTAAAATAGAAAAGTGTATATACATATGCACATAAATCTCGCTTGTTTGTATGCAGTTAGTTCATACAAATGATTTTAAAAGATAATTTTTTTTTTTTTTTTTTGAGTTTTGTTTTTATTTGATAGCAAATATAACAACAACAATAGCAGCAAAGAATTAAGCCACAAAAAATTGTTGAATCAAGCGAAACTGTTTTTTGATATCCTTCACATAAGTTGAGGGGAACATACTAAGTTTGTTATGACAGTTTTAACAGACCGGCGAAATACTTTACAAAAAACTAACTACGTGTTTGTTGTTTCATATCAAAATCCGACTGTTGTCGACTTTTCAATTTTATTACCAGGTTCAAGAATCCGGTTGTAGCGAAATTGATCAAAAGTCACGCACAAAAATTATATAGCGTATAATTCTTCTAATTTTAAGTACATACTCTTATATACTCATACTTGGAACGCCCTTAGTTTGCGTATAAATGCGTGGGGTGTACAAAAGCCGGCTCAACTTCAATTGTAATATGTTATTTTATATATTATTTTGTACGAGCAGAACAATGTGCTGGTAAATCACCATAAATGGAGAGTACATGTACTCGTATATGCGTCATAGAACAGCATGGGTATAAAGTTGTTGAGGATAAACTATGATGAAGTTGTGATAAAAATGCTAACCCAAAAAAAAAAAAAACACATTTATCAAACACTCAGAGTTTGATTTATGTGCACATCTCACTTTTTCTACTTTGTTTAACTTTTTACTTATTCTACAGTAGGTGTACGCTTTGTTGTTGCTACAATATCACTTTTACTACAATTTAATAAAATATCTGTTCTCAATTTTTTTTACAGACGTCATGCATGCTGCTTGCGGTATACACAAAATGCAAATTCAAACACTGTATCAGGAAGAGTTGCAGCCACAATTGCAATTAAAAGAGGCTGCTGTTGTATTAAAACCGAATGATGCCAAGATAACACCATTGAGTGCCAAACGCGATGTTATACCAGATAGTAGACAGATTTATCAAAATATATTAACTTACACCTTAAGTGTCGCTAAAACTGCAGACATTTCCGTTTATGCACCAATTTTCAATCCGATCCTGTATGAATCAAAATATGAATCGCAATTATGGATGATTTTTGATTGCAATAAAGCAATGATTGCCTGTGGTGATGCCAATTCGGATAAATTCTATACGAAATTGGAGAAGGGTGAATATACGATACGGTTACAAATACGTCACGAGAACCGTGAATCATTGGAGAAGGTTAACGAAGCTAATATGTTGGCTGTACACAAGTTGACGGGATCTCTTAATTTAGAAATATACGATGAGTACAATGAGTGTGTAATTGGTGGACAAAAAGTGTCCAGTGTTGTGGTAACACATGATATTCCCAAAGTATTTTATGTGGCTCCGTTGACACAAGAGAAATTAACTAAAGTTAATCTGCCAGCTAATTGTGCTTGGTTGAGTGGCTCTATAACGTGGGCCAAAGATCAGTTGGGCAAACGTACTGATGGACGAGACTTTATGTATATATTGAGTCCAGGAGAAGGTGTTGCAAAGAGAAATGGTACAGCGAATTGTGGTAGTGGTGGCGGTATATCCAATGTGGCCACTACTGGTTCAGCCGGTATTTCCAAGGCAAAAAGTACAACTACAAACATCATTTCCGCAGCAAGCCCTCCAGCTGTTGCCTCCAATGCTGGTGATGGTTCTTCTACATCCACTACGTCATCTTCTGCTGCCGCTGTATCGGAAATGAATAAAAATGCCAAAACTGATGAATACGCTGAAGGTTTACGTGATTTCCAGTGTTCCATGTTAACTAAATTGGGTAAGTTTTTTAAACGATCTAGCCAAAACTGAAATTCATTTCTATGCATTAATTCATTCATTTTATGGTAAAGAGTTTATTCAAGTTTATTCAACTATACACAAGTACTTAAGTACTTCAATTGTAATTAAAAAGTAAAATAAAGAAATACTTATTTTCTTCAAGTTAATGGTAGAAAAGTAGTTAAAAGGTGAACAGTATTAAGCATAATTACCTAAATACTTTAAACCAGTTATACAAGTCCAAAGAATAGTACTTAAGTAGTACTACAAATCACAGTAGTGGAATATGAAAAATTATTACATCTAATGAAGAGTACTTAAATACTAAACATGAGTACTTAAGTATTCCAATTAGTACTTTAGTCTAAAGAAAAGTAGTTAAAATAAGTAATTAAGTGCTAAAGAGATTATTGCCCAAGTACTTAAATTAACTACTCTAATATTAAAAACTTGTCATCAAAATTAAGGAAAAATACTTAAAATAAGTAAATACTTAATTAATACTACATTCAATTACATCAAGAATCTCGAAGTTGATGTATATGGATAACTGAAAATTAGTTTTTGCAATCGAATTCTGCGTATTGTCCATATAAAAAGTTATAGTGTAAAGCAAAGTCTTATATAAATACCTACATATCCTCATGGTTGCAAAAAAACAAAAACTATTGTATATATGAGTTCCTCACTTTGACTTTAATTCAGTCACCATCTCATTCGCTCTGTTTTGCATCCTGCCGAAAATGAAAGCTATAAAACAACGCATTTTTTGTGTGCAATTTATGGTCATTCTCATTTTAACACGTTTATATAAAGGCGCCAGTAGTAGCTAGTGGTGGCATTTGCAAATTTGCATTCATTCATTCATTCATTCATTCATTCATTCATTCATTCATTCATTAACATAAATCGATATTGGCATTGTCATGATAATGCATCAACCTACTGTATATATACTATATATGTACACTTATATGCGTATATATATATATATAAGGATGATCATGTGCAAAATGCAAAAAAATACGACGTGGTTACAACAAAGGCTTAATGAAAGAGCGCATCCCTTAAGCAAAATTATTTCCATTTCATTAAAATTACGAATTAATTACTTGCCAGTGCTTGTGAGGGACTCATTCGTTCACTCAATCTCATCAACTTGTGTACAATGCACACCAGTACTCATTTATTAAATGCCCAACACAAAACAACAGCCGCTTCAGCACAAGCGGCAGCTTTATTGAATCGTTGTGGTGGCCATGAGAAATACTTTTATTTTCATTTTTGTTTCATTCGTTCGTGTATTCACTCAACACCATTCATTATCTCACAGTTGTTGTTATTGTTGTTTATATTTTTTATCTTCTTACTTTGCCCAAAACGTGAATCCTTTGAGTTATTCCCTTGATGCCATTTCCTTATTATGATTATTGTAATACGATTGGATTTTGTTGAAAAAAAATGAAAAGAAATGAAAATTACCAAGTATTTACAACTGCATTAAGCGGGCAAGTAGTGGCACCACCTTGTGATAAATTAAAAGTATAAACAAGTTACAAAATCCGTAAAATGCATTTCGTTGTTAAAATTCAATTCGCAAGATACAATAAAGAACTTAAAGGTGTTCTATTTGTTATTTTAATTTGTGTCTCTCTAAAACTACAGAATTATTAATGAAATAACTAGCAAAATCTCATTACAAACATTTCCTGCTAACTACACCGATTACATGCAACTCATCCATGTAGTATCGTCCAATATCCACCCTAAGCTATGGTTTTTCAACATTTTCTAATTTGTACAACATTTTTCAATTAAGAACTTTGCCATTTTCTTCATCATCTTATTCCTCTTCATCCTCCTTTTCATTGTAATATCCATAGATTATGAAAAAGCTGAGAAAATCTATGATGAAATAATTGCTGCCCATCCCAAACACTTGACTGCTCATTTGCTGCTAATACAAAATCTTGAAGCGTCTCTAATAACATCGTCGTCATCAGCTGAATCGAAAACAGTTCAATATCCGTTAACATTTGCCAAAAGCTTAAAAGACACGAACAACACAACAACAAAAAATAATGACAGCACAACCAACAGTAATCTAACTAGGGATGCAGCTAGTACTGCTGCTGCTGGGGGTGGGGGTGGGGGTGGTAGTGGCAATGGCAGCAACACTTCAACCAATTCTTCTACTGACACACCAACCACAACCATAACGGATGATAAACAAAAAGATGATGATAAAGATAATAATCAAAAGTTGCGCAATGCAACAACAACAATTGTACGTTTGGCTGACCGTGTCATTAAGGGCACTGATAAAGATGCACTGTTGGCCTTTTATGGTCTCAAATGCGACACACGTTCCGATGCTGCTAAAATTAAATCGTAAGTTATGCTTTGTCTTTGTGTTTGTGTTGTTGTTATTATTTTCCTCTCTCCATTCATTTATATGCCGAGTGGTGGTGGATTAGTTTCTGTCTGTTTGTGTTTTGGAAATTATGAAATGCGTTATTACACAATTACAACAAAAAAAGCAAACAACAAACAAACCAGCTATGAAAAAAATTTAAACTCTCATTTCCGATTGTTGACTCCTTACACGACAAGGTGGATATACTTAGTTTGCTAGACCGTTTGTTTTAACCGAAAGAAATCGTCAAAAAGCTCATAAAGTATCCATATACATATATGCGTGTGCATGTACAATTTCCGTCTGTCCGCATTGAGCTGAACTTGAACTCCATACCGCATGGCTATCTTACTTTCTAAAAACGGTCAATCGCCACGCCGACATTCGCTAACAATCTTTCAAAGCAAACAGTTTACCCAGTTTAGTAAACGATAAAAAAAGGTTAAAAAAGATCTATAAAATCAGCTAATCTAACGAATTTAGGCAATTTTTACAAAAACCCTAACCCAACCTTCCAGTTCATATTGCTTACGTTGCAGTATTAGAGGGAATCATATGTTGGCCTCACCCACATTCTTATGTTTTCTACACTCTACACACCTAAACACCCACAAAAAAAATCGGTTTCGCATTGTTATGTATTGTGTGTAGTGACTGAGGAAGGAAGAGCCTTATCGTGATAAAAAAGGGGGTGCAGAGAGGATTTTAAATGGAAGTGATTAAGCTTTGAGGCGATTTATGCATTTTTATCCTAAGCTGGAAGAGTAAACGCCGAACATTTTTAATTTATTCTCTGCGTGACTTGGCTTGCTATCGAAAAAAAGAAGAAAAAAATAAGAGTACAAAAAATTATTAGAAAAAGAAAAGATAAAAAAGGGACCATTCAGAATTGACAAAAGTTTTGTAGAAGAAAAAAAGAAAAAAAGAAAATTTTCTTTGGAATAGGAAATCAGTCGAAAATAAAAAAGGAGAAAAAATTTGCTTTAAGCAATATAACGGGACAGTAATAAGGGAGAAATCAATGTATGAATTGAATTGAAGGTGACTTAAGTCTCCTTTAAAAAAAAAATCTTATTAACTTTTTGGCATATAACTCACCCAATACGTACATACGCAATAGCTGCCATAAGGTTAAGATTTTTTTATTCATTTATTTTTCCCAATAAGCCGAAATTCTATTTTAAATTTATGTAGTCTTCATCAAGGATAGCTTTCTTGCACATTTGAGTCAATGCAATGAATAACAACTGTCCGTACTGCAGACTTTCATTCATTGTTATTATTTTTTTATTTATGTTGTTATCAACACCAACTCATAACAATAGCAACATGGATAAACAAAAGAGCAATCTACTGGAGGCGTTAAGTAAGAAGGGAATCGCTATTGCTAAGCTGGCTACACTGGAGAACAATACAAAGGAACATTTAGAGGATCTCGACAATATTTATATGGAGATCATTAAATTCGTTGATGCCAACGATGCAAAGGTAAGTGGCAAGTAAACAGTATCAAGAGAGAGAGGGAGAAAGATAAAATAAGTGGAAAATATTAGCATTCATTCAAAACTAAATTAAATGGAAAATAAAACAAGAGGAAAAGTTGCCTTTTGCCTTTTTCGCGGGGGTATACAAGCAAATAACATTAATGGAACTATAAAGTACAGCAGCAACAGTGTACGAAAGCATTACCTGAAAAAGAAGTAAACAAACAAACAACAACATAATGAGAACAAGTGAAACAGAAACCATACTTGGCTTAGGGCGAATCTGCGAAACCCGCTACGTTCAAACTTGTTGACAAACTTTGATGGTGGGTAGCAACATGAGCAGCTGCAACTTTTCCAACCTGTTTATATTTCTAAAAGGAATTATATTGTTGCTGTTGTTAAAAACTTGTTAACTTTTTTGGTTTTTCCTCTTTTGTTGCTCTTGTACTATTGTGAAGCTTGTCTTATATTTACCTTTATTGAATTGTCATTGCAGGTTATACAATATTCGTTGTGGCATGCCTACGTTCACGGCCATTATGGACGCATGTACAAGTATTTGCAGAAATTATTCGATGACAAACGCAATCGTGAACATTTTGAGGAGTTGATTTTAATTGTTGGCGCCATGAAGTATCAACACTTACAAACAGTAGTGCAGCGCATGACGGTGTCAGCCTTTCCACAGGGCTATCGTTTGTTCTAAAAGAAAAAAGAAAAAAAAGACAAAAACGACGAAAAGTAGTAGACATGCATACAAAATGGCTTCCCTGTGGGGGCCATACTTTTGTCACACTAAAATCTATAGATGCTACACTGCTACATACATAAATTAGGGAATTAAAGGAAAAAATAAAAGGAAAAGAAAAGAAAAGAAACGAAAAGAGAAAGAGAAAGAGAAACAACAACACTTGACACATCAAGCATCACTTTAACTTAACTTGCTGACCATTTGTGTATATTTAAACGCACATACACACACAAACACACCACTACATACCGTGCACAATGACAATTTTTCCTCTCAAGTTTCCGTTTAGCTATCCAAGCCTATCCTTATCCCACATCCTTGTATTCATCTACCTAACTAACTGTCGTTCTAACGTTTATTTCTCTTTTCTTAAAAGGAGTTTTATGTGTTTTGAATACAAGAGTTGCAGCTGAACTTAATAGCAACAAAATTTAACGTACGTTTGAGCAAATGAAAGACAACAGGGCGTGAAACTATTTAAAAAAATGTCTTCATCTAATTTTTTTGTTTTTGTTTTTTTGTAAACAGAACAAAAACTTCTGGTAGAAATTTTTAATGAACTTTTTTTTTTCAAGTCATTTGTCTTTCATCTCCTCCATGGACTTGTTATGGTTATTGTTGTTGTTGTTGTTGTTATTTTTGTTTTTGTTCTTCTATTTGTTCCTTATTTTTCTTATTCAGCTTCATAGTCAAGACGTGTACACGTAGGCACGCACGTTTCAACTTTTGCAAACTTTGCGAGTGTGTGAGTATGTTGCTCTGAACATTTTTGTTTCTCTTTCGTTTCTTTTCATTCTTGAGAAATGTTTAAAATTTATTTACCGCAAAAAAGCAAAACAAAACAAGCATTTACTGTCTTATTGTTGCTTTTTACAACTTAATCATCCCCCTTTCCGTTCCACCCCAGCTGTGCTTTCCACAATACAAATGCACAAAATACAAAAAAAAATTCTTCTGTATAACAATCTTTGGCTGACAAATTGCAATAAAGGAATATTATGTTTTCTATTAGTGAAATAAAAACCAGTTTTTAATAAAGCAACAATATGTGTTGTGTCGCTTGATGACGGTTTGTATACCAATGGTTTGTTGCATCATTTATACATACTGTTAATAGGTCATCCAGCAAAGAGTGCAAAGCAGAAGTGAAAAGTCAAATAAATAAACCTGGTTACTTACAGAAAGCACATATGAAGTGGGAGGCGCAGGCACTGAAAGAAAAGGTATGTAAAAATAACATGAAGGGGACGTGTTCTTATGCAATTCCTTCAGATTGTTATTATGTACGTACAATAGATAGAAGAGGGAGATTATCACATCTGTACTTCCTTTTAGTTAACGTTATGTTTACATGAAGAATTTTAAATTCTGTGTCTATGGTGGCAGCAAAGGTGATGTGAGCTTTTGTTGCTTGGTTGTTAAAGTAAAGGTGAAAGATTTTAGAGAAATTTTCAGCCAAACTTCTCTCAACAAAGGATTATGTAAATGTTTTTATACTAAGAGAAGATCACAACTGCATGTTTAACATCTATGTAGCCTTGATAATGGAAAGTAAAGTAAACTGATCCTTTTTAAATGAAAAATATATTTAAAGTTCAGAACAACTTCTTTCTAAAGTATGTTATAATTAAAGGCCACAAAAACAGTGTTCATGTGTTTCTCGTCAACACTCTTATTATAATTTATTATTTTATTAATTCAAATTTATTGTAAATTCATAAAAAGCAGAGAAAGCAGAAAAAGCATTTCCACGTCAAGTATAATCCCTCCTATCATATAAATAACGTTCTGTTTTAGAGAAAGTCGAACCAAGTCAAGCCAAATTAAAGTTAAAACAAGCAGCCGCTTGTCAGCCAGCCAGGAAAGGCGTTAACCTGCTACTTGATTGCATATTTCCATTAAAGCGATTTTACTTTCTGACTTGTGTTTATTTTATGTCATTTTCTTGCTGTTATTTTTATTTGGCGTAAAAATTTATATTAATTGCGAAAACATATATAAAGTTAAACCTCATACTCCAACATTTATGGTTTGCGGTTATGTAGAGCAGCAGTGACGCTCTGGCAAAAGATAGCGCACTAGCATTGTTACTGTTACTGTTGGTGAATGGTGATGATGCTAAAGCTGCTGATGTTTTTTTTTTACAATTTAAGGCCAAAACGGTTTACTGTTAGTAATGTTGTTGGCTGTTCGTTTGGTTGGCTGGATGGTTGGATGGTGGGTTTGCGGTAATGGTGATGATGACGTTGGTGATATGGTGGCTCGTTTTCTGAAAACGTTGAAGTGTTGAAAATTAAACCCTATTATAGTAAGTACACATACAATTTATTATTATGGCACTTGTAGTTTTTACTGTTTTATTTTGTTATAAACACACACACACACGCACGCACACACTCATCTTTTATGAAATGAATACTTACGTGTACATATGTATGGAAGCATATATGTAGGCATATGATTTCATATTTATGTACCTCTACACACATATATATATATATACTAGATGCCACTTGTATAGCATTTAATGTGTAGAATAGGCAGAGATGTGAATACTTATAATAGAAAGGACAAGACCAGACCAGACCAGCCCAGGTCAAAGCAGTGTAGTGCAGTGCAGGCTATTCCTACCATATTACATAGTACAGCACACGTCGTATATGTTGCATATAAGTATAGTACTTTATGTTGCATGAGAATTTATTGCGGTTTTAAAGGCTTTGTATTATATTGGTCGGTTGAACACTATAGTGAAAGGTAAAATTTATTGTTTATTTTGCTTTAAAAGTGATTTATGTTTAATAGAGATTTCGTGTACATTCATGCTGCCTGCCATAGATTTCACATTGTACAGAGAGCACATGCACACACCTTTTATATTAACACATTCAACTATAACCTTTCATATAAAACAATAGCATTATAAGTAATTTCACCTTTACATATATTTATTCGCTTTTGCTTTTTTTTTTGTCTCTACACGTTGTGTGGCGTACGTAGATGATTGTTAATAATAGTGGAACATTTTATTTCTAATTTAAACAAAAAAAAAATTTCATCATAAATAACTTAAATGAGGAAAAAAGCACATGTATGTCCTGATATAATGAAATAACAATAACAACAACAAGGACAAGGACAACAAAATTCGAAAACATTTACATACCTTTACATCTGTACATAGACATAAGTTTGGTTAAGCCTGATAATCTATATATAAACCATTACCTAAATTTACCTTCTCTCTTACTCTCTCTCTCTCTCTCCCTCTCTCTCTCTCCCTAATGGTTTGTAATAACAAGTAAAGTAGATATATACGGTTCAAGTCAAATCTTGATTGCCCACCATCTATCTATCTCACTACATTAAAACAACATTTTTAAGTAGAAATGATGCTCTTATGGGTGTGTCCTTTGTTTGAACATTAACATGCGTTAAATTGATCTAAAATTTTACAATATGTACTTGGTAGGGTGATTGAGACCTTCTTCTGGGTGTTACAACCGTTTAGATAAAGTCAATATACATCCGACGTCAAAGTGACGGTCATAAAAACAATAATAATATATTACACTCACCACATAAATACACACAACAAACATCAAATAATAACAATAGAGGAGAGCAGAAGCCGCAGCAGCAACAGCAAAAAATAGGCATTAATATATATTGTTATAGTGGGTAATAATTTTTAGAGGCATTTGTGTTATTTCGTTTAGATATTATATTACATCCGTTACAATTATGCAATGCCAGCTATAGGTTTCCTATTTCCGCTCTCCAAACCTAAAACAATACAGGCAAGGTAAGTTGCTGTGCACATATGTATGTACACGTACACACAAACAAATATATGACAAAATCGACAACAACAATAGCAATGTATTCGTTTTATATCATTGTTATTAATATTGTTTTTCTTGTTGTAGATTTTGCTATTGTTACTCGATACAGTTGTCATGTTGTGTTTTGTCATTCTATATAGATTATAAAGGTAATTTTGCAGCATATAGAATTTTTTTTATATATATTTTGTAAATCCCCGCACCACATAAGCGGCTTACAAAGAGAATGAAAAAGTGTATATTTAGAACAATGCATTACCAGTGCACCCCAGTTGGTTTGCAATACTCTCTAAATTTTTAGTTGACATGTAGGCGTGGCATTTATACAAATGCGACGTGCTTTAATAACTGTATGTTGCACGTCACCTTAATGTGGGCGTGGCTGCTGTCACTACATTGTTAGAATAGAGTAAATATAAATATGTTTATCTGTTTATATGTTTAACAGCAGTAATTTCTACACATTCTCACCGAACTGAATCGACTCATGCATGTAGCCTTTTTGGGGTCTCTTGGTTATTTGAAATGGAATAACACACAGAGGATAACTTCCACTATAATGTTATGAGAATTTAAATATGTTAACAATTGAGTTAAACCAAAAGATTAAAGGATTTATCTAAAACAAATAATAATAAATGATTTTTATGCGTAAGCAACAAAGCAGTTATTGCTGTGGTATGAATAGCGGTTTCTGGACAAGATAATTCAATTTGGAATGTTACATTTTTAAATATGTATGAAACGTGTTCTTTATTTTGTTGGACGTACGGACACAAATATTACATTTTCAGGTAGAAACGGATTCTTGTGTGTATGATTATCAAGGAAGACACGGCGATCAATTATACATGGCTATAAGTGCTTAAGGATCAAATCCTGC
This sequence comes from Ornithomya chloropus, assembly GCA_963971445.1. Classification (NCBI taxonomy): domain Eukaryota; kingdom Metazoa; phylum Arthropoda; class Insecta; order Diptera; family Hippoboscidae; genus Ornithomya; species Ornithomya chloropus. Next base: position 23,275,075 of record OZ020530.1, on the reverse strand, counting down.
ATATGCATTAGTATAATATAACTTCTAAAGCATACTTTTTAGCACATAAGCATATAAATTATTAAAAATGTAAACCTTGTCAAAATGTTTTCTCTCTACATAATAAATCTTGAATGTATTATGATGTGGATGGACTAACTAAAGCGGACCATTTTATTATACTTATGTATATGTGCTGTGTATTTGATAAATTACATTAATTTTATTCAATAGATATTTTTCGTTTTTCATTTATTTAAAGAAAAAGTCTTCTTTATTGCACTTTAATGGCTTGCGCTAAAATTGAAATGAAAAGCAAGATAAATAGACTCAAGAGGCATAGGAGAAAGACTAAATGAAACAGAATGAAAGAAGAATATGAAGTGTTTCAAGTTATTTATAAAGCAATCTCTATGAAATTATTTCAAGCAAAGCATCAAATCATACACTCGAACAAAATAGCATTCAAAGACACACACACAAGAGGTAAATAAATATTAAATTGAAACATCATTTCTGTGTATGTATATATACAAAATATATGGAGGAGTGTTTAAATATATACACTAAATATGTACAATAAATGGTTGATAAACAAATGCACTCGAATAGCAAATATATAACACACACTCGCACACAAACCTTTCTTTCATTCTTCTTAAGCCCTTTCCAATCCATTTCATCATATGCTTCTTCCATGCTTCAATCTTCAATCAATAGATAACATATGTGCGGACGTACGTATGCAACGTATGTTATCATAATAAAACAGTCATTTAAAGATTCCACTCGTTAGCAATAACTATTTAATGTGTTTTTAAAAGATTCATAAAACATTTACCAAGGAAATGGAAATGTATGCCTAATGTTCCTTTTTTTATCTGTCTATATTTTACATATACATATACATATACACATATACGAAGAAGAACATAAATTCTTATTAACAATTTATGACGGTATAATTTTTGATCAAAGATCAAAAACTCAAGTATTTTTTAATCTTATCATCACAATCAATGTTTACAATTCAAATATTGTTCATTGATGGACGCATAGATAAGAGTGCTGTATTATACTGTCTGTCTGTGGAATACGTTTTATTACCTATTAAATATATGCTAGAAACAAACTCATGTAGTTAACATATCAACCTTGATCTCCTTCTCCCTATCTCATCGAGTTTTTCCTATAGTTTACACACTACATATATATTACAATTAATTTCCAATCCATTGAATTGAAATTATCATTATTAATGCCAATATAAGTCCCTACCACAGGTTAGGTGAAATAGTAATGGTGGAAGAAAAAAATGTTGAAAAAATTTATGATACAAACAGAATTTATAAATTGATTATTTATGTGCTTACGAAAAAACAGCACGGCCCATAAATTTCACATAGTACACGCACACACACACACATTAATTCAATATGACTCATTTATAAAATAAACAAAACGAAACAAAAAAGCGTTTTCTACAGTAACGTCCTTAACCATAAATAACTGAAAATATAATCAGATGCGAGAGAAAAGAAGAAAAAAATGAAATTAAATCAATGCAAAACTTTTCTCACATTCATAGTAATTGAACAGAAGCACATACGAAGATATAAAAAACAACACAACCGCACACATACGTCAGTTATAAATGCAATTAATTGCCATACAAATGGTCATCGATAATTGTGTGTGATTGTGTGTGATTGTGTGTGTGTATATGTGTTCGGTCGTACTTCACATTAATTTGATTACATTTTACAGCATGGTTGGCCACTTTTTCTTTTTTCTTTTTTCTTTTTGGCTTGATTGTTGTTGTTATTGTTGCAAGTGTAATTTAAACTGAACAGTTGTTCGTTAGTTTTCCTTTTTTCTCCCTCTTTTGCCTTTAAAAACAATAACAATGCAGCAAAAAATTGTGTTATGGCTTTTTAAGCAAATAACAATAATATTAAACTAAATGGATAGATGAACAGACGGACTTGTTTGCATAGTTTGTTTGTATTTGAAATTATTTTCAATGTTACATATATTGTGTGCATTTATATTTATAACTAACAACATAGCATTTTCCCTCCTAATGTCCCTTGTTCAGCTCTTTGGCATTACCCGTCACATAAAAGTATTTACGTGTGCAGAACCTGGGGGGAAAAAAGTTAATTAAAACACTCAAAGGTATTAAAATAAAAAATAAAAACAAGGCAGTAAGAGTACATAAATGTTTACATAAATGTTTTTGTGAAATTATTAACTGAACGTACGAGGTCTGGCTAAAAAGTAAACCGCCTACCATAGAAAATAAGAAAATTTCAAGGATACAAGCGACAGACACCTAGAACGCAGTTGACCAGTCTGTGACACTCTCTTCTGAGAAGAGCATCGCACCTTCTCTGAAGGATATAAATGCATTGTCTCTATTGAATCTTTAAATGCAAGCAATTGTTTATACGTCCACTGTCGTTCAAGTGTCAGGCCAAGAAATTCTAAAGCAATCCTTGTCCTCTTACTTTTATCTAGTTGCACAAAAAGCTATTGCCTAGCAATCCCGTAACAGTAATCCCATACGTTTTAATTACTTTCTTCGTGCTTTTGCTGCACAGAATGATCTGAATTGTCATTTATTTATTTGCATGTGTGCTCATGCTCACACAAAATATTATAATACTTTAATAAATTATTGCAAAGACTTGTTGGCTAATGTCCTGCGTATGCAATTTACATATTTGATAATAAATACGATATGAATGCAAAAGAGAGAGAGAGAGAGAGAGAGGATGCCTTATCACGAACATTTAAATAACTATGCACTTAGTATTTGTTTATATTACGTGGATATAATTTTTGGTGTAACCATTGCATGCCCGATGCACACAAATAAATATTCATGTACATGAATAACTTAACTTGGTTTTTTTGTTTTTTAATGTTGTTGTTGTTGTTGTTGCTGTTGCTGTTTTCATTATACCAAACAATAGAAGGAAAAAAAAACCGAAATTATGGCGGCATGGTGTTATAGTGATATATATATATATATATGTATATATATTCACATGTAAGCATACCTTGTTGTGTGCGGTATATATAGGAGAAGCATCCATTCATGCGCTGTACACTAAATTAGATACATTTTAGAAATTATGAACGTATGCATTATTTCAATGTAATTAAAAATGAATTTGAAGCCTTACATAATTAGGAAGCTTTTGTGGGTTGTTTGCCCTACCATCCTTATAGTGGAGTCAATTAGATGCTTATTGAAATTTTTATATGGATATGCGTTGGTTATATGACTACGCATCGATTTACAAAAAATAACTCAATATATATAATCGGTTCTACCCGACCAACTCATACCCTACACCACAATTTATGCTATATGCTGTATTTAGTTGTACGAGTCAAGTGAATTAGACAGATTATGGGAAAATATGAACGGACAGTCGGTCATGGTTACATCTATTCAGATTCTGATTCTACTTCGATTTGTATAATTAAAGGTAATAATGTCAAGCACATCTCGCAGTTTAGTAAATACATGGTGTTGGCACTTGGTAGAGAATGCGCCTTATAGGAAGTTGGTAGAAAGCGTAATCAAATGTACGTGAATTGTTGCGACACCAACTTCACAGTGGCTTCCACTAATTGCATTTCTCTGCGGGCTACAAGCTCAAATATATTTGCAAACTTTACACCAAAAAATAAGTCTTTTGTTGGTGCTTGTTGCACTTACTTACCCTATGGCAAATACTATTGTAAAGTCAGCATGAATTATAGTCATGTACAAAATACTGCCAAGTGCATAAATATTATGGTATATGAAGAATTTAAGGTAGTCAGTTTATTGAAAGAAATCCTTGCATTTTCAACATACCAGCAGCATAAATTAAAACTTAATATGTGATTTTTAAAAGGTAGCTAAGAAGTGGTTTAAGGGAGTATGTGCAGTAAGTGCCATTATGCTATTATAACGGCCTACCGGCCTATTACTTCAATTTCATTTTATTTCATTTAAACTTCCTTTGCAATGTTTTCAACTCACATTTTATACACCTACATATATATATGCGCAGTGTGTGATAAACATCAAATCAGACGTATTTAAAATTGTTGAATATAAATAAAGCACTTGTCACGTGCCCCATGATAAGCTCTGTTGTACTACAATTATTCATCGAAGTCATTTGTACGCTGATATGTAAACCGGTTTCCTCACCATTTGATAAGCATTACGCGCTCGCTCCACATAATAGTGACAATACAGTAAGTAATTTGTATAATTGTCCCCGTTAAGCAACAACGACACGAGCAGCAATTATTGAAAAAAGTTAATTAAAATCATGTACTAATATGTTAAGTATTAAATATATGATGAAAAAAATATATTTTAAAACGATAAACATTTACACATAAACAGTTAGTACTCCCAGAGCATACGTTTGAAATAACTGATGTAAAGCAATTATTAATGTCGACGCACGCGATAACTGTTAAAATCACAGACGCGCATATTTACTGTGCATGTGCTTGAATGGCACGTGTTATCCCATAAATTGATATATCTGTGGTAACGTATGTATGTAGGCCCTCGAGCTTGATTTTCTACGCAAATGTTATCATCATTGAGGCGTTTCAATGAAATATTGCTCGTACATGATCCTCCCAATGAGATAACACTGTAATTGCATTTGTTGGTGTGCACACCAAATGCGTGTTGTTGTTGAACTATTAGCAGTGCATTAAAGTCTCTGGAATTTGTTAAAATTTAATAAACTGTATAAAATCATAACGCATGGTATTGATAGCTGCATCCAATAACTGATAAATGTTTATTATTTTTTTATTTGCATTTGGTTTTACGTGAATGCAATTGATTGGTTGTGATTAGAAGATCCCATTTCACTTTTCCATTCAGGATTTTTCATCATTTGGTGTAACCTGTATAATGCAATTGAAATTTAATCTCATTCTGGCATTGAACGTGTTGCCAGTTAGGTGAATAGTATTTACATTTAATTTAGAAATGATAATAACATAGCGTCATGGCGTAAATATAATGCCAGATAAAATTCAATCAGTGATAATAGATGCAAATATTTATACCTTAGTAGGAAGAAAGAAAGGTATATTCAATTTATCATTCCATTTACAACTCCTACAATAAGCTTTACAAACCAATGAATCCTTTTAGTCTAATTCCTTTTCATTTAACCCACCTTAAGGTTGAGGGTGTACTAAGTTTGATATTCCGTTGGCAAGAAGTCTCGCAAAACCCCACAAAGTTTACAAATTCTAAATTCAAGTCGATCTAGACATGTCCGTCGATCTTCCTGTTGTTGCTTCTCTCTCTCACAGTCATAAATTTTGCGATATTTAGTTGGAATCCAGTAGAGGGACTTTCAGTATTTATATGTATTTAAATTGGACGAAAGCGGCTGAGCGCCGCGCCCACAATTGATCGAAAATGTATATAAAGTTGAAATTTGGTACAGATGCAAGTTTAAATAAAACTTTTGCATCGATATGCCAAAAATGGGCGAGGTCAGTTGATCAGGTACATGCACTTAAACAGGGACACTTGCCACGCCTAGTACGTCTATAATGAGGTATGGATTAATTAACTTCTTGAGAATTCCTTTTTGGACGACATAAATGATGCAACAAGTGGTGTAGGATACTAAATGGTCACACAGCACCGTCTTTTTGTTTCACGTGTTGTTATTTTCAATTCAATTTCAATTTAAAACTAATTTGTATATAATTTAATTATAATAAAATTGTCGAAAATTACATTGCTGCATTGTTTGTGGCGCTAATAGAATCAATAGTTAGAATTATTATCGAAACTTATTTAATTACACAGTGGACTCTTCCACTAGTTCATGAAAGTTGAAATATTTGCATCGTTGGACACATATTTAAAACTAACGAGTTTAAAAAAATTATTCAGCTTAACACCCATGTGGTATACATTACAAGTTTTGTGAGCGGGAAGGACGTAAAAGGAAAACGATGTCTGCAGCAAATTTCGGTTCAATATTTAAACTTTCACGACGCACGGTAGTAACCGTTAATTACTGTATTATTTATAAAAATTTCTGCTTATGCAATAAAATGTAATAGAAACAAGTAAGAAAACTAAGTGGGGCTTAAGCCACATCTTGAACACCCTCAATATCTATATACATTCGTGGTGGGCGGAACAGGTACATCACTACTCGCTCTAATCGTTTTACGCTGACAATTGCCGGCGAGTCCGCTAACCGACCACACCCATTTTTGGCATATCGATGGATGAGATAATTATAATTTTTTTCAAATTTTCAACTTTTATGACAGATAAACGGATTTTTATCGATTTTGGGCATGGCTCTTGTTCGATTTTGCACAAAAGTGTCGGTACAAAATATCAGCTTAATATCACAAAATTTACGCCCGTGAGAGTGCCAACAACAGACAGATACTTCCTCCTTCTGGGTGTTGCAAATGGAATGGAAACTTAACTTGGTTCAATAATAAGTCTATATATATAGTTTTCTTTGTTTTTTTGTATTGTTGTTGTTGCTATTTGTTGTCATTAACACCAACTTTAAAGCAGCCATATATTTCTGATTAGACCAGCTCAAGTCCCACATGTCGTCCATCTTGATAAAATTGCTTTTTCTAAAAGCTACTACTCACTAGCAAGAAGGGAAAAGGCAGAAAGTTGAAATAGATGAAATTCTTAAGATATTTTCATATAAAGATTTTGTTATAATTGCAGCATCTACACATCCGCATGACAATTTTCAATTAAAACCACAAGAAAAAACAAACAAAAAATACCAATGACATGGACATACGGACGTTTAGAGGATTACGCTTTTACAAGCGTTTCATTTGTTTTTATAAGGAAACAAGATACATTGCTGGTATTTATATATGAGCTTAAAAATAACAACTAACCCTAACTAACACAGATTACAAAACAGACAGAAAACGTCGTTTCCCTCCGATTTTTATGTTATGGTAACCAACATGTAACCATCATATGGAAGAGTAATATTTATCATGGTTGGTTTATATGCATATGGCTTTGTGTGTGTGTGTGTGTGTGTGTGTGAAAATTATGAAACGATTCAAAGCGCATGTGTTAAGAGAGAAAAGGAAAGAGAATTTTTAGTACAAGCGCCTCTCTTATTCTCGTAACATTTATTTGAAAATGTCCTTTTACGTTATTAGAAAATATTTTCCCTTTGGAGAGTTGAAACAGCTGATTTACAAAATCTGTAGATTTTGCTGCGTGAGTAGTTTCTGTATTTGTAATATTTATAATCGTAAACATACCCAGAACATATGCACGATGTCAGTGTTAAGCATGCTGGATGCTTGGCTGTCAATCAGTGCAGACGTGTCGCGGATGCTTAGCGAAAAATTCTATTTTCAGAAGGCTAACGGTGCACAGATATTTTTTGATAACGGAGCATAGGATTATTTTTAGCATTTAGTTAACTGTATTATATTTTGTTATTATTGTTTTTTTCTTTTTTCTTTTTTTTCTTTTTTTTATATATAAAGTTGTATTATTATAGTAGTATATTGTTATTCTATTATATTATCTTATTTATACTATTATATTATTATTTTATTCCATTATATTATTATTATATTATTATATTGTCGTATCATATTACTGTTAAGTGTATAGTTTAGTACTGTGTATAGGATGGGTATAGGGCGCACACCACCCCGTGGAGCTGGGGACATACAAGCATCTGAATCACCGAATCCATCGGCGGGAACAGTTAAACCCAAGGCCAAAAAGCCTTTCAAAAAAAGTGAGCGCACTGCGCGTTCTCCTGTAAAGTTAGGAGTCGACCGTGAACAGTCAAGACCACAGTCCGTGTCTTAGCGCGACACAAGAAGAAAGCGATATTTCCAGCAGAGACCCCTTTGTGCTTTTGGGTCAAAAAATTGAGGAGCTCGTTGAAATGATGGGGGAGGCAGACGTTCCATCCACCAACCCATGCGAGATTTAGTGGACTCTTTAGTCTCATTACACGACAAGGCGTCCAAGCAACACAAGACAAGAGGCATCGGGAGTGATACCACTACGCAAACCTCACCCTTGATTAATCAAAAAGCCCGAGGTGAAAAAAGAAGCAGGACTGAAAAGTCCGTTCCTGAACCCCAGCAAATCAAAAAAAGCAAACAGGATAGAGTTGACTCACCCAAGCAAAAACAAGCGGAGAGAAAGGCGAACTCAGAGCCAGTTTCTTGGGTTAAAGTGGTCGGTAAACAAAACAGAAAGCCGCCAAAATCTATTAAACCAAGGCCAGACGCAGTGGTAATAGAAGCCAAGGGCCAACTAACATATGCCGAAATCCTACGGAAAGTCAAGTCCGATCCGAAGTTGACAGATTTAAGCCAAAGCGTCACAAAAATTAGGAGGACACGGAAAGGCGATCTGCTGCTACAACTAAAAGATAACGGAGATAAATCCGAAAAAATTAAGAACATAATTAGCAGCTCACTGGGAGAACAGGCGAGCGTCAAAAATCTCACGGAGAAGCAAATGGTAGAGATAAAAGACCTAGATGAAGTTACTACAGCCAACGATATAATCGAGGCTTTAAACCCCCATTGTGAAAACCGGGCGGAGATTGTGTGCGAAATTTTAAATCATCGCAAGGCTTATGGTAGCACTCAGACTCACTTAAGTGCCTTGAGTTTGGGCATACTGCTAGATTATGCAAAAACAATATCGATCGGTCGAAATTATGTCGCCGTTGTGGCAATGAAGGTCACATTGCGAAAAACTGTGACAAGGAACCCCTTTGTATGCTTTGCAAGGACAACTCCAACGTCGATGTTGCAGGGAGTGGACGGTGTCTCGTTTTTAAGAGAGCACTATCAACGTGGAAATGCGACTAATACAAATTAACCTCAATCATTGTGAAGCGGCCCAGGATCTACTGGCGCAGACAATAAGAGAGTTAGGAGCGGATGCAGTCTTAGTTAGTGAGCCGTATAGAAGGCCTATGTCCGCGGGCTGGTTTACAGACCCGAACAACTCAGCAGCTATTTGGATAACTGGTAATACGCCAGTGCAATGCTCGAGTGTCATTGCAGATGGCGTCGTCTGTGTTAAAGTAGTGTAAAGAAGTCTGAAAGGTGCTGGGGTAAGCCCAGAGTCTGTCCAGAGTTCAACTCAAAGACTCAGAGGAAAGGATAAAAATTAGAATGACATATTTCTTTATTTTGACCTTGTCTTTACAATGTTTGTATATTTATACATTTATATCAAAGAAAATGAAAGTAACCTTCTTTTACAATACGCGCTGTTAATATATTTATTATATTGGTACGAGTGTTTTTAGTATAGCTAATATAAGCACGCTTGTAGAGAGGATTTCATCAACTCTCATGATTAAGTGCAAAGGTGCAAGTAGAGAGGATATTATCGACTCTCACCTACAAGAATGCTGGTAGAGAGGATATTATCGACTCTCACCCTAGTATGACTACAACTTCAATAATGCTGGTAGAGAGGATATTATCGACTCTCACCCTAGTATGACTACAACTACAAGAATGCTGGTAGAGAGGATATTATCGACTCTCACCCTAGTATGGCTACAACTACACGAATGCTGGTAGAGAGGATATTATCACTCTCACCCTAGTATGACTACAACTACAAGAATGCTGGTAGAGAGGATATTATCGACTCTCACCCTAGTATGACTACAACTACACGAATGCTGGTAGAGAGGATATTATCGACTCTCACCCTAGTATGACTACAACTACAAGAATGCTGGTAGAGAGGATATTATCGACTCTCACCCTAGTATGACTACAACTACAAGAATGCTGGTAGAGAGGATATTATCGACTCTCACCCTAGTATGACTACAACTACACGAATGCTAGTAGAGAGGATATCATCAACTCTCACCCTAGTATGACTACAACTACAAGAATGCTAGTAGAGAGGATATTATCGACTCTCACCCTAGTATGAACACAACTACAAGAATGCTGGTAGAGAGGATATTATCGACTCTCACCCTAGTATGACTACAACTACACGAATGCTGGTAGAGAGGATATTATCGACTCTCACCCTAGTATGACTACAACTACAAGAATGCTGGTAGAGAGGATATTATCGACTCTCACCCTAGTATGGCTACAACTACACGAATGCTGGTAGAGAGGATATTATCACTCTCACCCTAGTATGACTACAACTACAAGAATGCTGGTAGAGAGGATATTATCGACTCTCACCCTAGTATGACTACAACTACACGAATGCTGGTAGAGAGGATATTATCGACTCTCACCCTAGTATGACTACAACTACAAGAATGCTGGTAGAGAGGATATTATCGACTCTCACCCTAGTATGACTACAACTACAAGAATGCTGGTAGAGAGGATATTATCGACTCTCACCCTAGTATGACTACAACTACAAGAATGCTGGTAGAGAGGATATTATCGACTCTCACCCTAGTATGGCTACAACTACACGAATGCTGGTAGAGAGGATATTATCGACTCTCACCCTAGTATGACTACAACTACACGAATGCTAGTAGAGAGGATATCATCAACTCTCACCCTAGTATTATAATAATTAACTACAAAAAAAAAAGTTTAACTAGATTAGAGAGGATATTATCAACTCTCGTCTAATGTAATAATAACTAGTAGAGAGGATATTATCGACTCTCACCTACAAGAATGCTAGTAGAGAGGATATTATCGACTCTCACCCTAGTATGACTACAACTACAAGAATGCTAGTAGAGAGGATATTATCGACTCTCACCCTAGTATGACTACAACTACAAGAATGCTGGTAGAGAGGATATTATCGACTCTCACCCTAGTATGGCTACAACTACACGAATGCTGGTAGAGAGGATATTATCACTCTCACCCTAGTATGACTACAACTACAAGAATGCTGGTAGAGAGGATATTATCGACTCTCACCCTAGTATGACTACAACTACACGAATGCTGGTAGAGAGGATATTATCGACTCTCACCCTAGTATGACTACAACTACAAGAATGCTGGTAGAGAGGATATTATCGACTCTCACCCTAGTATGACTACAACTACAAGAATGCTGGTAGAGAGGATATTATCGACTCTCACCCTAGTATGACTACAACTACAAGAATGCTGGTAGAGAGGATATTATCGACTCTCACCCTAGTATGACTACAACTACAAGAATGCTGGTAGAGAGGATATTATCGACTCTCACCCTAGTATGACTACAACTACAAGAATGCTGGTAGAGAGGATATTATCGACTCTCACCCTAGTATGACTACAACTACACGAATGCTAGTAGAGAGGATATCATCAACTCTCACCCTAGTATTATAATAATTAACTACAAAAAAAAAAGTTTAACTAGATTAGAGAGGATATTATCAACTCTCGTCTAATGTAATAATAACTAGTAGAGAGGATATTATCGACTCTCACCTACAAGAATGCTAGTAGAGAGGATATTATCGACTCTCACCCTAGTATGACTACAACTACAAGAATGCTAGTAGAGAGGATATTATCGACTCTCACCCTAGTATGACTACAACTACAAGAATGCTGGTAGAGAGGATATTATCGACTCTCACCCTAGTATGGCTACAACTACACGAATGCTGGTAGAGAGGATATTATCACTCTCACCCTAGTATGACTACAACTACAAGAATGCTGGTAGAGAGGATATTATCGACTCTCACCCTAGTATGACTACAACTACACGAATGCTGGTAGAGAGGATATTATCGACTCTCACCCTAGTATGACTACAACTACAAGAATGCTGGTAGAGAGGATATTATCGACTCTCACCCTAGTATGACTACAACTACAAGAATGCTGGTAGAGAGGATATTATCGACTCTCACCCTAGTATGACTACAACTACAAGAATGCTGGTAGAGAGGATATTATCGACTCTCACCCTAGTATGACTACAACTACAAGAATGCTGGTAGAGAGGATATTATCGACTCTCACCCTAGTATGACTACAACTACAAGAATGCTGGTAGAGAGGATATTATCGACTCTCACCCTAGTATGACTACAACTACACGAATGCTAGTAGAGAGGATATCATCAACTCTCACCCTAGTATGACTACAACTACAAGAATGCTAGTAGAGAGGATATTATCGACTCTCACCCTAGTATGAACACAACTACAAGAATGCTGGTAGAGAGGATATTATCGACTCTCACCCTAGTATGACTACAACTACACGAATGCTGGTAGAGAGGATATTATCGACTCTCACCCTAGTATGACTACAACTACAAGAATGCTGGTAGAGAGGATATTATCGACTCTCACCCTAGTATGGCTACAACTACACGAATGCTGGTAGAGAGGATATTATCACTCTCACCCTAGTATGACTACAACTACAAGAATGCTGGTAGAGAGGATATTATCGACTCTCACCCTAGTATGACTACAACTACAAGAATGCTGGTAGAGAGGATATTATCGACTCTCACCCTAGTATGACTACAACTACACGAATGCTGGTAGAGAGGATATTATCGACTCTCACCCTAGTATGACTACAACTACAAGAATGCTGGTAGAGAGGATATTATCGACTCTCACCCTAGTATGACTACAACTACAAGAATGCTGGTAGAGAGGATATTATCGACTCTCACCCTAGTATGACTACAACTACACGAATGCTAGTAGAGAGGATATCATCAACTCTCACCCTAGTATGACTACAACTACAAGAATGCTAGTAGAGAGGATATTATCGACTCTCACCCTAGTATGAACACAACTACAAGAATGCTGGTAGAGAGGATATTATCGACTCTCACCCTAGTATGGCTACAACTACACGAATGCTGGTAGAGAGGATATTATCACTCTCACCCTAGTATGACTACAACTACAAGAATGCTGGTAGAGAGGATATTATCGACTCTCACCCTAGTATGACTACAACTACACGAATGCTGGTAGAGAGGATATTATCGACTCTCACCCTAGTATGACTACAACTACAAGAATGCTGGTAGAGAGGATATTATCGACTCTCACCCTAGTATGACTACAACTACAAGAATGCTGGTAGAGAGGATATTATCGACTCTCACCCTAGTATGACTACAACTACACGAATGCTAGTAGAGAGGATATCATCAACTCTCACCCTAGTATGACTACAACTACAAGAATGCTAGTAGAGAGGATATTATCGACTCTCACCCTAGTATGAACACAACTACAAGAATGCTGGTAGAGAGGATATTATCGACTCTCACCCTAGTATGACTACAACTACACGAATGCTGGTAGAGAGGATATTATCGACTCTCACCCTAGTATGACTACAACTACAAGAATGCTGGTAGAGAGGATATTATCGACTCTCACCCTAGTATGGCTACAACTACACGAATGCTGGTAGAGAGGATATTATCACTCTCACCCTAGTATGACTACAACTACAAGAATGCTGGTAGAGAGGATATTATCGACTCTCACCCTAGTATGACTACAACTACACGAATGCTGGTAGAGAGGATATTATCGACTCTCACCCTAGTATGACTACAACTACAAGAATGCTGGTAGAGAGGATATTATCGACTCTCACCCTAGTATGACTACAACTACAAGAATGCTGGTAGAGAGGATATTATCGACTCTCACCCTAGTATGACTACAACTACAAGAATGCTGGTAGAGAGGATATTATCGACTCTCACCCTAGTATGGCTACAACTACACGAATGCTGGTAGAGAGGATATTATCGACTCTCACCCTAGTATGACTACAACTACACGAATGCTAGTAGAGAGGATATCATCAACTCTCACCCTAGTATTATAATAATTAACTACAAAAAAAAAAGTTTAACTAGATTAGAGAGGATATTATCAACTCTCGTCTAATGTAATAATAACTAGTAGAGAGGATATTATCGACTCTCACCTACAAGAATGCTAGTAGAGAGGATATTATCGACTCTCACCCTAGTATGACTACAACTACAAGAATGCTAGTAGAGAGGATATTATCGACTCTCACCCTAGTATGACTACAACTACAAGAATGCTGGTAGAGAGGATATTATCGACTCTCACCCTAGTATGGCTACAACTACACGAATGCTGGTAGAGAGGATATTATCACTCTCACCCTAGTATGACTACAACTACAAGAATGCTGGTAGAGAGGATATTATCGACTCTCACCCTAGTATGACTACAACTACACGAATGCTGGTAGAGAGGATATTATCGACTCTCACCCTAGTATGACTACAACTACAAGAATGCTGGTAGAGAGGATATTATCGACTCTCACCCTAGTATGACTACAACTACAAGAATGCTGGTAGAGAGGATATTATCGACTCTCACCCTAGTATGACTACAACTACAAGAATGCTGGTAGAGAGGATATTATCGACTCTCACCCTAGTATGGCTACAACTACACGAATGCTGGTAGAGAGGATATTATCGACTCTCACCCTAGTATGACTACAACTACACGAATGCTAGTAGAGAGGATATCATCAACTCTCACCCTAGTATTATAATAATTAACTACAAAAAAAAAAGTTTAACTAGATTAGAGAGGATATTATCAACTCTCGTCTAATGTAATAATAACTAGTAGAGAGGATATTATCGACTCTCACCTACAAGAATGCTAGTAGAGAGGATATTATCGACTCTCACCCTAGTATGACTACAACTACAAGAATGCTAGTAGAGAGGATATTATCGACTCTCACCCTAGTATGACTACAACTACAAGAATGCTGGTAGAGAGGATATTATCGACTCTCACCCTAGCACGACTACAACTACAAGAATGCTGGTAGAGAGGATATTATCAACTCTCACCCTAGTATGACTACAACTACAAGAATGCTGGTAGAGAGGATATTATCGACTCTCACCCTAGTATGACTACAACTACAAGAATGCTGGTAGAGAGGATATTATCGACTCTCACCCTAGTATGACTACAACTACAAGAATGCTGGTAGAGAGGATATTATCGACTCTCACCCTAGTATGACTACAACTACAAGAATGCTGGTAGTGAGGATATTATCGACTCTCACCCTAGTATGACTACAACTACAAGAATGCTGGTAGAGAGGATATTATCGACTCTCACCCTAGTATGACTACAACTACAAGAATGCTGGTAGAGAGGATATTATCGACTCTCACCCTAGTATGGCTACAACTACACGAATGCTGGTAGAGAGGATATTATCAACTCTCACCCTAGTATGACTACAACTACACGAATGCTGGTAGAGAGGATATTATCGACTCTCACCCTAGTATGACTACAACTACAAGAATGCTAGTAGAGAGGATATTATCAACTCTCACCCTAGTATGACTACAACTACAAGAATGCTGGTACAGAGGATATTATCGACTCTCACCCTAGTATGACTACAACTACACGAATGCTAGTAGAGAGGATATCATCAACTCTCACCCTAGTATTATAATAATTAACTACAAAAAAAAAAGTTTAACTAGATTAGAGAGGATATTATCAACTCTCGTCTAATGTAATAATAACTAGTAGAGAGGATATTATCGACTCTCACCTACAAGAATGCTAGTAGAGAGGATATCATCAACTCTTGTGACTGGTTTTCCTGAATTTTACCTGATCAATAAGCCTCTAGCTACAACAAAGGCTAACTAGCTTAGAGAGGATATTATCAACTCTCCTGCCTGGTATTATAATAATTAACTACAAAAAAAAGTTTAACTAGATTAGAGAGGATATTATCAACTCTCCTATCCAGTTCTAAGACAACCTACCTAGCACAATGCCTACCTAACACTAGCTACTTTGCTGTGCGTTGATCGCCTTTATATAGGCCAGTGGCCGAGCTTTTGCGTTTCGTTGTAAGTTTCGCACCATTACAGCTGATCTTATGCTTAGTTACATATGTTTTATATACTAGTTCAGGTATGCTTATACTTATGGCTAAGCTTATTATACATGATTTATAATTATTACAGGATGGCTTATGGTTACTTATTTACTTCAAATTAAACTAGAAATTTCAAAATTCATAACTTCATTTTTAATTAATCCATGAAATAAAGAGAAAAGGTAAAAAGAAAATGTTTTAGTATAGTAACAAAAATAACTGACTTCATTGTTAAAGTACAAGGGTTGGTTGCAAATATGTGTAAATGATCAATGAAAAAGTAAATACGTATAAATAATAAATGAGAATATAATTCATTAATGAATAGCGATGTGCGCAAAGAAAGCAAATGTTGTGTGGATGCCAAATATTATCATATATATGTCGGACGTGTGATGGTAATTTTTTTTAAACGAAATTGCCTCATCACAGTAGCTAACACCTTTCTTTATAGTTGTTATTTTCCTCCCAGGCTGACTATCGATGAGTTTTCTTCTAACATGGGTCTGCTAGTAAACCACGCGAGTGGGAGAAGTCAGGTAATTATCGCTGGTGACTTTAATGCCTGGGTGCTCGAGTGGGGATCTGCTAGAACAAAAGAACGGGGTAGAATCCTCCTTGAGTCATTTGCCCAACTGGATCTGACCTTACTTAATGTTGGCAGTCATGCTACCTTTGAAAGAAATGGACGGAGTTCTATTATA
Source organism: Ornithomya chloropus (assembly GCA_963971445.1). Classification (NCBI taxonomy): domain Eukaryota; kingdom Metazoa; phylum Arthropoda; class Insecta; order Diptera; family Hippoboscidae; genus Ornithomya; species Ornithomya chloropus. The sequence continues at coordinate 23,258,404 of OZ020530.1, read as the reverse complement.
GACATTTCCTTCTCAAGTAGTAGCTTAGTTCCTCTAATTCAATGGCAACTATCCGACAGATTTACATTTAGCGATCATAAAGCAATAATTATTGACATGCTCGAGCGATCTGAGGCAATTATACAATCGCCTGGTCGTAATTGAATAGCATGGAAGATGAGTACTCTTGACGTTGAGGCACTCAAGGTTTCGCTAACTGACGTCGATACTAATGGAAATGCAGAAGAAATGGCAGTGCAACTTATTCGCCACCTAACGGCGGCGTGTGATGCGTCTATGTGTAGGAAACGCAACAGTAATAGGCATAAGCCAGTCTACTGGTGGAACAATGAAATTTCCTGCTTGAGGACCGAATGCATTCGTACGAGAAGGTTGTACACCCGAACAAGGGGGCTGGACGTCAACGAACAGCACAGGCTAAACCTTACCAGAAGTAAGAAGCTTCTGAAAGATGCTATTCGCAAAAGTAAGCGCGAGTGCTTCAATAAGCTACTAGAGGAATTAAACGAGAATCCTTGGGGTACAGGCTACAAATTGGCTTTTAAAAAGCTAAGATGTTACTTAGAGCCCCCGCCTTCGGATCCGGTAATCCTACGAGATATTGTCGAAACTCTTTTTCCAGAGAGAAATACGGGGATTGGTGCACAAATATACAACCCAGTTGGTTTTGGTTTTGACGTGATAACAGAAAACGAGATTCTCTCTACGGTAGACTCCTTTGGATCAGCGAAGGCGCCTGGACCTGATGGGATTCCTAATAGGGCTCTAAAAGTTGCCGTTCAAGCTATACCTCATGTTTTCGCAAAGGTTTTCAACACCTGCTTTGTGGCTGGTGTCTTTCCCTCCATTTGGAAAGTACAAAAACTTGTTCTTCTTCCCAAGAAGAACAACCCGGGTGCAGACCCTTCAGCTTATAGGCCTATCAGCTTGATAGACTCAACTGGGAAGCTTTTAGAGAAGATTATAAAGTCTAGACTTGAATCTGAGATTGAGAATCGTGGAGGTATCTCTGATAATCAATTTGGTTTTAGGAAGTACAGATCCACAATAGATGCAATAGAGTGCGTAGTCAAGACTGCAGTCAATGCGATTGAAGGTCATAGATGGAGGCACGGCAAAAAAGAATACTGCCTCGTCGTTACCCTTGACGTTAAGAATGCATTCAATACGGCAAAATGGGATACAATACGTGAGGTCTTGCGCAACCTTAATATATCCCCCTATTTGCTTGCTTTGGTGGATAGCTACTTAAGTCACAGAGTATTAATCTTTGATACAGCTGCAGGTAGAAGGTCGTATCAGATAACTGGTGGCGTCCCACAAGGATCTGTACTTGGACCACTGCTCTGGAATGTTATGTACGATGGCATAATGCAGCTTGGTTTTCCTGGGAATGTCAAAATCGTCGGTTTTGCTGACGATGTCGCCCTTGTAGTGGTAGGCAAACATATCAGTGGGATAGAAAATGCGGCCAACGAGTCCATTAGGTTAGTTCAACACTGGCTCGAGTCTGCTGGCTTAAGGCTAGCCGACCATAAGACAGAGGCAGTATTAATCTCTAGCCGGAAAAGAGTAGAAACGGCCACGATATGCGTAGGTGACCTCAGAATTGAGTCCGTCAGATACGTACGTTATCTGGGGGTGATGATCGACGACAGATTATCATTTAAACATCACTTGGAATACGTGCAAAGAAAGGCGGGTAACGCTATTACGTCACTGGCAAGAATCATGCCTAATACCAAAGGCCCTAAGCAACTTAAGAGGAAAGTTCTTATGGAAGTAGTAAAAAGCATAATACTATAGGCGGCAAGTATATGGGCTGATGCTATGAAGTTCAAAACTTATCGTAGGCTAATTGAACCAGTTTATAGACTGGGGTGCCTAAGAGTATATTGCGCCTTCCGTACTGTATCGGACGAAGCGGCGTGTGTTATCGCAGGAATGGTTCCTATCACTCTGTTGGTCAATGAAATAAGGCAGATCCAGCATTATCCCCGTCCGAGACGTAGATCCACCTATGTCACAGCTAGGCAGGTATCTATGTTAGAATGGCAGAACAAATGGAATACGACAGCCAAAGGACGATGGACGCATAAGCTGATACCGCGCCTCGAGCCTTGGATCAATAGGAAACATGGGGAGGTAAATTTCTATCTAACCCAGTTATTAAGTGGCCACGGGTGCTTCAAAGGATATCTCCATCGATTCAGGCATGCTGAGGACCCCTACTGTCCACAATGTGATGTGATAGAAGACGCAGAGCATGTGTTCTTCATGTGCCCAAGATTTGCGAGACAGCGTTTGGGGGCTGAGCGGATGATAGGTGAAAATTTGTCGCCATATAACACTGTTAGTCTTATGCTACAATGCGCCCAAAACTGGTACATCATTAGTAAATTTGCTAACAGCGTAGTCAGCTGCCTTAGGACCCTAGAAAGGGAAAGAAACCACGTAGAGGCCCTGTGAAGCCCTGAATAAGCGCGAACTGTTTGAAAGTCAAGTGTAGGTTGGGCTGGGCCCTTTTTCCTCCCTGCAAAGTAATACTGTAAGGTGGTACTGCAGGGAGGATAGGACCGCGGAGTGGGGTTTTTAGTGGGTATGTCAGACTCCCACATAACCACGAGTAACAACGTGGTACCCATAAAGGGTTTTCCCCCTCCGTTATGAAAAAAAAAAAAAAAAAAAAAAAAGTGTTAAGCATGCTGTGCATTTAGGAACATGACAATGCAGTCTGCACTAGGGCTCACCATTATTTAAATAGCAACATACATATAAACGGGGCTTGAAGCAGAGGCATTTGCCGATTGGGAGTTACAAATATCCGCACAAACTGAATATACCCTTTGCCACAAGTAATGCAAAGTATACCTTGGGATTTGATTGAGCTATCTAAGTCCATTGTCATGATAGGCCAACAACATTACTAAACCCATAGTTTTGTAATGTAAGAGGATTTTTTTTCATTAATTTCCGACATTCAAGTTCGAGCTGCATCACAACAGTAATGCATGGAAGAAACGTTACTCTTTTGAACTCAATATAAATCACATACGCAAAATTCTACATTCAAACGAACTTCAAGAAGGCAACCTTTCAAATGTGATGTTCCATAATTCACCTTCACGTGCATTATCTGGCATCTGATATGAAGCTTTGCATTATCCAATTAAACGATAATGAGTAGGAAATTCAATCAACAGTTGAATGATCTGCATATTTATATAAAATTGTTAATATATCATAAATGAAAATTGAACACCAGTTACAGCTACAAATCATATGCCAAACATGCATTCAATCTGACATGACCGATCACAAGTTATATTAATTCAATTATGCATAAAATGTATCCTTTAAGCCATTAAGTGTATGCAAAAGTATTTATATACAATCAATGTGCCTGCATGTGTGTGTGCGTTGGTATGTGTGGTAATAGGTGCGTAAACAATGTCCAATAAATTTTATTAAAGATTTCCAGTCATGCCTACCACTGGCTGCGTAACTGTTAAATATTTGCTTAATTGTTGTTTATTTGTGGTTGAGTTTGTGTGTATGTTTGTATTTATGTGTTTTAGAGAACGGCAGTGAGGCGTACCCATCAATTAAATAAATTATAAATAATTTATTTCTTCTTCTACCCTTCACGCATCAGTACATACATAGTTAATCTATTAATTTTGTAAATTTCATACATTTTAATTAACAAGTGTTGCGCCCACACATACAGTTATCTGAGAAGAAGCGATAGCGGTTGCTTTTCAGCCTTAAGGCTTAATGGTGGTAGTTGATATATAAACTTGAATAATTTTTTAAAATAATTTTGATAGAAAATCTTCTTAGAGACATAAAATGTGAAAACATTTTGCTACCCCTCTGGCCCTTCTGTTTGTGTCTGCCTCCTTTACTTTCTTCTACACTTTAATGCAATTATTTATGCATCCTTGCTTGCTTGCTTGTTTACACATACACATGTGTTTAAGTATGTTTTAATGTAAACACATGCACACACACACACATACACACATACGCATAAGCGCTTATAAAACATGGTAGATGTACACATTAAGTAATAACTTATGCATAGTTGTATATCTAATATAACAACAACAACAACAACAACAATAACAATCACATAGTTAATGTGATAATGTTATATTTGATAACGTTTTTAAAAAGTTTTCCATTGCAGCGTTTCCTTCTTCTTTTTCTTTCATTTTGGTCCGCTTTGATAAATATTTTCAATGTTGGCAACAAAACTTTTCGTTAATTTTTTTCTCCTCTATTCTTGAAACTTGAAGATTTTATATAAATAACCGTGAAGTAATTTTTTTCTTTTTTATTATTGTACAACAAATTTACAGTTATGTTTAGAGTTAAGATAAAATGTAGGAAAACAAGTAGAAAAAAGAAACAAAATTTTGCTTCGGGCTAGTCTGAAATACCTTTCAAATTGATGTGCCCACTCCCTCTCCTAAAATATAAATATTACGTTTAAACTTACCATCGGCCATCCTACTGAGCGAAAATATTTGAAAATATGTTAAGCACGCCCACAATTTACCACAAAAAGATTGCCTTTGGTAAAGAATGTTTCCATCGATACTTCGAACATATGAAAATTTTCCACTTAGACTTGATTCTAGCAACAAGACAATGCACTGTTATTAAAATTGTAATACGTTCAACATGGCGACCGTTCCAAAAAAGTCCTTTATCAATCTTCTTAAATGTGTATGACATGGGTATCAAATGAAAGGGCCTTACGGGCAGAATGCGATGCGCCTTATAACATCCAATATGGCGGCCCCTTGAAGATGTTATATTACTTTTCTTCACAATCTGTTCAATTTTTGAATTTTATTATTGAATTTAATAAGTTTCCATCCGTATTCAATTTGGCACACGATCCTAAATTGCGATAAAGATATGTTTCAATTTTTAAAACATAGTGTAAAAACTTTCAAAGCCAATAACGCTTTAAGAATTATATTTCTACATCTGCTCATTATTACCAATGTGTTAAACCATGCAAAGCACACAAGCTTCAGACTCGTTTGCTGGAAAAGTTTCTAAAAGGTTACATACCAAAAAAAGTTTGTGAAACCGTTTGTGACTAAAATTTTAGATAAACTTATTCATTTACGATATTATCTAAGCTTTGAAAGAAAGAAAGTTTCTTAATGATGCGTTATAATAAATTTGTTCGATTTATAACCGAATATTAAAGGACTGCTATAAAAATTATGTAAAACTACTATAAATAATTTCGATTAATTATAAGATAAATTGTATTGACAGCCTTATCCAAATCCATAGAAAAGTCCACTAAACACTGTTTGTCATTTGAATGGTATTTTTTAATCCTTTTCTCAGTTGTAAGGCCTCAGTTTGCTGCCTCCGCCTTCATATATTAAACATTCAAAAAGTTTTTGAAAAAAATTCTTTTAATTTCACCCAACTTTTTTCTTAAACAATTAATTTATGCCTTAAAAATATACATACATGAAATCTTAGCCAAGCACCTCTGTACAATAATTCGATTAAACTACACTATACAGCTTTACAGTCTTAAACCTATTATTATATATTTTTTTATTCTTAATATTAAAATCCAGCCACTTGAAGCATTTCATCAATTTTAATAATCTTTTCACGAGGTTTACCTAAAACTTGTCCTCTTTTCACTTCCTCTCTATCTATTTTACGCCATCCTTCCCAACTCACGACAGCTTTCGCTTTTAACGCATCTTCCAAACCTTGTTTGACTTCTTCAGTATTTATACGTTTAGCTGATATATCTTCACATATAAGTTTGGCAACAAAAAATGCATTATTCATGGTGGTTAATATAACACCTGTAGGACCTGTCGCTAGCCAACCAGCCACATATAAACCTATGTCTAAATCATTAGGATTTGCACGAGATTTTAAAATACGTCCTTGATTGTTAAAAACTCGGCCATTGTGTGCATCAAAGCATATGCCATTATCAGCACAAGACGCCTTATAGCCTATACTGCGTAATATTAAATCAGTCGATAAAGTCTCTTCCATATCTGTAGGCAAAGCAGTGTCTTTTTCCATTTCATTAATAGTGAATGTGATTTGTTTGTCATAAATAAATTTTGGTGAACGCATAAAAATGGGTAAAAATTGTTTAGAAGGTTGTTGTTGTTGAGTTTGTTCCTTTAAACTTTTCAACATTAATTCTGCTAAACGTTTTCGTGGCCTGGGCAAAACTTCCAAAACTTCAACTACTTGATGAAAATCCTCAGCTTTCCATAGAGTTGCAACTTGGGGTAGTTTCAACATTTCTCTTAATTCCTTAATAGTGAAAGCTACTTGTAAGGGTCCTCGACGGCCCACCAAATATACTTTTTGAATCTTACTACAACTTAAAGCTTCCCAAGCATAGCTAGTGATGTCAGTTTGCTATAATTTTTTTTATAAAAATTCGTTGTTTTTACTTCTTAACTATAAATCACTTACTTTTAGTTTGCTTATGGGTGTTAATAACATTCTAGCTACATCCACAGCCACATTTCCTTGTCCAATAATAGTTACTGTATTCCCGGAGAGATCCGGCGTTAAATTTTCTGCTCCTGGTAGGCCATTATACCAGGCTACGAAATTACGTGCCGACATTACATTAGCTTGATTTTCATTTGGAACGTTTAATTGGCGATCTGTATCCGCCCCATAAGTTAGCAATACAGCATGATACCTATCTCTCAATTGATTTAAACTTATATCTTGACCCAAGCACACATTACCATAGAAACGAAAACGAGGATTTTCTGCCGTTTTAGTGAACGTATTAATCACGTTTTTAACTTCAGGATGATCAGGAGCTACACCAAACCTAAAAAGCTTCTATTTAGTATTATACTTAAAAGTTATTACAATGTTACCTTACTAAACCAAAAGGTACGGGCAATTTCTCCATAACATCCACTTGACAGTTCGGCAATTGCTTTAATAAATATTGTGCTGCATAAAATCCAGCTGGACCAGCTCCTACTATGCAAATTTTTATTGAATTTGTAATTCCACAGTTTAAATAACGTTTCTGGTAAGATTTTGCTCTTTGGTGATATAGATATTGTTTCAATATTTTAAGAAGCATTTCTACTTATAATTATATTTAAAAACTAGAAAAATATTTACACTTTCTAATAACAAAAACTTTCTTTACAACCTTAATTAGCAAAACTGCTAATTGTTGTTGTTGATATATGTTATATGGTTTTGCATAAAGAATGGGATGCTATTACTTTTGTTAACTATAGACTATAGGGATGTACTTTCCAGTTGGTGTAATATATTAGTTGAACTAAACTTTTGTACATTTTCGCTGCGGAAATTAAAAAACATATGTTTCGAACTACTAATAAATTGAGGTAAAATCTCGACAATTTATTGAACTACTTCCTCTATAGAATACACATATTTAATAAACTGTGTATAATATAACGAGTTCATTTTGTTGGAAAAAGTAATATGAATTCAATGAAAAAATTCAAGTTAATCAAAAGTCAGTTAAAACTAAAAAAGTGGTAAACACCACTTGAATTGTTTTTTAAATCCTCAAAATGCTATTTTAAGTGCGGTGTATATGAGAAATTCCGCCGAGTTTTTTTATTGAAGAACAATTCAAAAACTCCAATAATTCTTGGATGCAGCGCTCCAAATCTCTTAATTCAATCCTAGAAATAAGCAAATCGTACAAGTAAAGCAAATAAAAAAAATATTATTTTATTATACTCACTTAGAGTTCCTCTCAACAATTACGACATTATTTATCAATTGATTGATTTCATAAATCTCTTTTTCATATTCTGTTATTAAGTTTTTGAATTGGTTTTTTCGGTATTCCACCATTTTAGTCAATTTGTGATTTTCCTCCATGAAATTAGACGTTGCCTGTTCAACGTCGTGGTAAGGCTATGACAGTTTTTTTTATAATAAATTTTCTAATGATAAAAATATGTCCACCTTACCTTCAAATCCACATCATTGTTGTTTAGAATTTTGTGAAATTTATTTCGCAAATTTTCAACTTCCATCTTAATCTGATCACCAATTGCTTGAACTTTTTTTAAGTATGCACTATTTTTACTTTCAATACATTCAACAGCATTTGATGTTATATTCATTTGTTGTTGTAGATGTGCCCAAATATTTATGTACGAATAGTGTTTATTGCTGTGTTGAGATGTTAAAACATTTATACATTGACGATCGTTTTCAGTTTTTTCCTTTTGTTCAGTTTTAGAAGTAAGTAATCCGTTATTTTTCTCCGACTATAAAAATAATATGATATGAGAACATTAAATATCAATATTATAATATATATATACGAAATAATTTTGCTTATTTTTCTAAATCACTTTTCGTTTACTTACCAAATAGCATTGGTACTTGTTAAGAAATTCTTTTCCACTTAGCAAAATTTCTTTTGGAATATTTGATGCCTCCATTGTAGATATTACTAAAATAGTCATATACAGCTGCGTAGTAACTTCCTATTATAAGGGTACTCGCTAGTTATGTTAATTCTAGTGAGTAACTAGTTCAATTGAATTATATGTTGAACATGCCTGTGTTTATAGCATAGCAGTGCTACCAACCTTTAAGGTGAGTGTCAAAAGCTGTCTAGAAATTCTGCCCGTCATTTCTGGTGTTTTTCGTATAAGTGCGGCAAAAATTGGAAGGGAATTATTGTCACTTTAATAATTAGCAAATATATAAAATATAATCGGCTTAAATAATAAATAATTAAAAAAAGAAATATCCAAATAAAATATAATTGTTGCAGAAATGCCTACTTCAGAGGTTTTGGTGAACAAAGTGATAGTGCACCCTTTGGTGCTGCTATCTGTGGTGGATCATTTCAATCGTATGGGAAAAATAGGTAACCAAAAACGTGTAGTTGGCGTATTATTGGGATGCTGGAGAGCTAAAGGTGTTTTAGATGTATCAAATAGTTTTGCAGGTTAGTACGAAAATACACGGCAGTGACTTGCTTTTTTTATCCCTTAATTTTTTTAGTGCCATTCGATGAGGACGATAAAGAAAAATCGGTGTGGTTCTTGGATCATGATTATTTAGAAAATATGTATGGCATGTTTAAAAAGGTAAACGCCAGAGAACGTGTGGTTGGTTGGTATCATACTGGACCCAAACTGCATCAAAATGATATTGCCATTAATGAGTTAATACGACGTTACTGTCCCAACTCTGTATTGGTTATAATTGATGCGAAACCAAAAGATTTGGGTCTACCTACGGAAGCCTACATTGCCGTGGAAGAGGTGCACGATGATGGTTCACCCACTAGTAAAACATTTGAACATGTACCCAGCGAAATTGGTGCTGAAGAAGCAGAAGAAGTAGGTGTTGAACATTTACTGCGAGATATCAAAGATACTACAGTGGGTAGCCTGTCTCAGAAAATTACAAACCAACTAATGGGTCTGAAAGGGCTCAATGCACAACTGAACGACATTAAGAATTATCTGCAACGTGTTGGTGATGGCAAAATGCCAATCAATTATCAAATTGTATATCAGCTGCAGGATATCTTTAATCTCTTGCCCGACATCACCAACGATCAATTCACGGAAACCATGTACGTAAAGACTAATGATCAAATGCTGGTGGTATACCTAGCATCCATGGTGCGTTCCATAATTGCCCTGCACAATCTTATCAACAACAAGTTGACTAATCGTGATGCGGAAGAGGGTAAGAGTACCAAATCAGATTCAGAAAAGACCAAGGAGAATAAGGATAAGGAGAATAAGGATACCAAGGATAAAAAAAGTGATGAGAAGGCCGACAAAAGCAAGGAGGAAACGGTAAATAAGAGCAGCAAAAAATAGGAGAAAAGAAAAAAGAAAAAGAAACCTCGTCGCAAAAAGAAACGTGACTGAAATACAGAATATTAGTAGGTATACATATATCAATGCGCTCTTTATACACACATACACACAAACATCAGTTTCTAACCCTCATCATCCATTTCTCAGTATAAAAAAAAAAAAACCCATCCAAAATTCGCCAGACTTAAGTAGCTACATAGATCAAGAGAAACCCCGAAATCGAAATAGCTAAAGAAAAGAAATAATTCGATATATATTGTAAAAAATGAATATATGAATATTTTGAAATGTTTAGTGGCTTGTATTTTACATATTTAGTACATATAATTTTGAAACTAACACTAAAAGATATATAGAAACAAAAAACGAAAAAGAGAACAGAAAAAGTAACGGCCAGTTAATGTTTGTAATATGTATGTATTTGTTTCTTAACACAAAAATAAACTTAAAATATTCAGTAACAAAAATTTTATGCTGTAATAAAATGCCGAGTAACTTTTGATTTTAATATTTATATAAATGGGTTGTGAAAAACGAAAAATTAAATAGTAGTATTGTGCAATATTGATAGTTTAGATATATATACATCCTGTTGTTCACACATGTGGGTAATGAGTAAAGTTGGTGCCGCTATATGCTAAGGTAAGAACAACTGAGTAAAATCATACTCAAATTCATTGGACTAATTCTCAGGAACTCGTCATCAAAATAGAGTCCCAGAGGTGTCAAACGATATATGATGTAAACTTTTACAAGCTAATGTCACGCCCACTTGTATATTTTTATCTAATTTGTATAAATATATAAATTTTACATAGTAGACTTAACCTGAGCAGGCGAAAAGGTGGATTAGATAAAACTAGAAGTCACGCCTTTTCATATGACACCATTTTGAGGTAAATCGCTGCAGCCGCTACCGAGTTGTAGCGTTTTAAAAAAATTCGTTATTATAAAATTTTCTTTCTTACAAAGCTGGGCGCCTGGTATTTTGATCAAATTTTTTTGTTGTTGAGACAAAATTTTTAGATTGTAAAATAGCAACCAGCTTTAATATAGGAATTTGTTTTCAGCATGTTTGTTATACACACGAAAAAGTTCGCTGCTATTAAACTTTTATACAAATTTAACAAATGTGAAAAACCGAAAAATCAGCGCTCAGCATTGTGAGAAAGAAAATTTTATAACCACGACAGTTTTTGATGCGCTATAACTCGTAAACGACTGAAGCGATATACCTGAAAAAGGTACTTGTAGTTTTGTCTGGTGTACATTATGCCCCCTAAAGTTACGGCTACTACGTAATATTTATATATTTAAATAATAATAATAAAATATATAATAATATATAAGATAATATAATGGATACGCACAATCTAAATAATTATGGAATCTAGTGCCTCATAATATCAATTGATAATTTAGATATATTTTGAGCAACTATTTTGGACACACTTGTCACATCCTGTTCAATTAATTATTGGAGTGACATCTAATGGGTCGTAAAACAAAGTTGATTTGTAATAGCGACATTTAGTGCGAATAAATATCATTTGTAAATTTAAATCTACTTGATGCATCATGTTGAATTAAATAAATGTAGCGTTATCTGGTTATTTAAATATATTGTCGATAATGTTGTTTGAATAAATATTTTCTGCGACATTTAGTGCACTTTGTATAAATCGAAAAGATATTTATATTGATATACCCTATTAATAAAAACAGTTATGGCGGTAGCTAGTGCAAGAATTGTAATAAAACATTGAATAAACCCTGTTAAAAAATATAATTTTGGCGACATTTAGTGATGTTTTATTAAAAGAGCTGCGATTACCATGCCGAATTAAACGCTAATATCGTCTCAACTAATGCACTGAAATATAACTTGATTATTTTTGGTACTTCCTGTTGAATTAAATAGATATTGCGACATCTAGTGCGGTGTAATTTTGATTTAACATAAATATATAAATACAACCCTGTTGAAATAAATATTATATAAATCTAGTGCACTTTCATGTTTAGAATTAATTTTATTATATTTGGTAGATTTTTTAAAATAATCCTTTTTAGCGATATCTAGTTCAGAATATTGTTTTACTAATCATTTGTATATGATGCGCCCTGTTGTATAAAGAATAATTTCGCCATCTTGTGTCTTGCAATAGTATTATATGTTAATGTTATTTGGTGGACCCTGTTGTTTGGGCAAATATATAATGACAAACTAGGTGGTGCTACATGTTAACATAAGGCAGTTAAGCAAAATTAATTAGACTATTTCTCAGGAACCCCTCATCAAAATAGGGCCCTAGATGTCTTCAACGAAGGCATTGTCATTGGCGCTATATATGATGTAAACTTTACAAGATAACGTCACGTCTACTTACATATATTCATCTAATTTAAATAAATATATAAATATTACGTAGTAGGCGTTACCTGAGAGGCCATCAGACAAAACTAGAAGTTACGCCCTTTCATTCGACACCATTTTAAGGTAAATCGCTGCAGCCGTTCTCGAGTTGTAGCGTTTAAAAAAAAAACCTGGTTATAAAATTTTCTTTCTCACAATTCTGGGCGTCTGGTACTTTGTCCTATTTTGTACATGGTGAAGTAAAATTTTTAGATTGTAAAATAGCAACCAGCTTTAATATAGGAATTTGTTTTCAGTAAGTTTGTTATACACACGAAAAAGTTCGCTTCTATTAAACGTTTATAAAAATTTAACAAATGCGAAAAACCGAAAAATCAGCCAAAATACCAGGCGCCCAGCATTGTAAGAAAGAAAATTTGATGATGATTTTTTTAAAACGCTATAACTCGTGAATGGCTGAAGCGATTTACCTTAAAATGGTGTCAAATGAAAGGGCGTGACTTCTAGTTTTATCTAATGTACCTTTACGCCCACTCAGTGTAAGTCTACTAGCGTTATATGTTTAAAATTGAAAAAGTTTAGAAATACTAAACTGACTTAGCTAAAATAGGAGTCAAATGGAAAAGCTGGAGAACGCCTTTTAATATATGTTAATTGATACTACGCCCACAAATGATAATTACAAATTCTATATGAAGTGCTCAAATTTTAGAAATACTGAATCGAGCTATAATTGGTGACGAAAAATTTCAATTTTAATGGAATTCAAAATGAAATTTTTTATATGTACCTTAATGTTTTTTTTTTAAATAACTAATAATTGAAGTAATATTTTTTTTCTTTTTTTGAACAGCTGCTTATATAAGTAACTTTAAGATTTAATATTAATGAGACAGTAAAATATTTTGCGTTTGATTTAATGCTTAATGATGTTTTTGAGAAGTAACATGGTAAAGGCTCAAAGTTTTTTTTTTAAAGAACATGTGTTTGCAATTATTATTTGACCCATATTTTTAGATTATTTTCTGAATAAAACGAAATTGATGCAATTTCTTCAAAACAAACACTTGAAATATGTTGTTGAAGTTTTTTTTTTTTTTTTTAAATTATAATATTGGAGATTTTTGAGTACTTACTGTGATCATCTATTTTAGAAAAGAATTAATGTAGATTTATCATATATTTAGGATTCTGTACTTTGTTCCATTAATTTTTATTGGTTGGAATTTGGTTGCATAGACTGAAATTAATGATTCAAAATTTAAACGCAAAAACCAAAAAAGGAACACAGAGTGTGTATTGCATCATTTTCCGCTTCGATAATTAATCAGAAGATTTAAAAATGATAGATTTATATAAATTACACGCCTGGTGAAAAATTGCTTTCATCACTCGACAGCTTTTTTTTAATGCAAGCAACATATATCATTAAATGGAACTACATGTAGGATGTAACATATAGTGCAGTTACATATATTTGGTGATATATATATATATATTTTTTTTTAGTGAGTTATTGCTCTTTTTTAATCCCTCCTATCTCTGTGTAATTGAAAGTTACCGTTAGAAAATTGATCATTGTTGCTTTTAAAAGCCTTTTAAATGTGTATTAAGAGAGCACTCTCGCTCTCACTTCCTGCAAGTAGAATATCTTACAAAGAAAGATGCTTTAAATTTTGTATAAGAATAAGAATTTAAGAGGATGTTGCCACAAACCAGTGTCTTCAGTTGTTCAAGTATCTCTGCAGTGTTTGCAACGCTCAATATCAGGAACGGACACTACTAAGAAGAAATAAAAAATAAAAAATAAAAAAAATAAAAATAAAATCCATTAAACGAATTTCTGTTAAAAAGAAGAGTGAACAAACATTTCATATAACATATGCTTAGTATGTGTGTATGAGTATATTAGACAAAAAATCGCTCAAAAACAAATTCCGCCATAGTGAAGTTATTTTTAACAACACAACATACACACACACCAGAACATAAGGCATTTATTATAATAATAATTAATATTGTTGTGTTTCGTCTTCAATAAAAAATATATAAAAACAATTGCGAATGTGAATTTGTGTGCTGGCGTGCTGGCGTGCTTGCGTGTTTCGAGGCGTATACGGTATTAAGCATACTGAAGCAGCCATGTGTTTAGTAATCAAACAACAACATTTTAAAACTCTTTATTGGCTGTTGACTTCCTGGTGGTGTTTGATTACCGTTAGCGGTAATCATTTATATTTCCCGGTTAGCCAAGAGTATCCCTTAACTAATCTAACGAATGGTGACAGTGAGTTTTTGATTTGGCACTTGGACAATCCCATCAATTTCTACAGTGAAAAATATGATCAATTATATGTAAGTGTGAAAAAGAAATAAAGAAGTCGTTCTGTACTATTACTCGATTTCCATCTCTGCACTTACACTTACCTTTTCTTAACAGGCTTTAGTTTTATCTGTATTTGCTTCTTTTATTTTGAATATGTTCTTCTTCTTTTTGGCAGTTGACCAATTTCCGAAACCAATTGCCGCAATAAATTGAAGAGCAGCTAATTAATTTTGTCATTTTGAGGTCGATTTGTTAAGTGGAATTATGTGTATGTGTGTGGGAAGAGTATTACGAAAAAACGTCTCATATTAAAGAAAAAAAAAAAATTAAATAAACCGAATTAGTAACAGAGCGATAACGCGCCCTTAGGTTAGCTTTCCGCTGAAAGTAAAATTGAGCAATTTTCGTAAAAGCTTTGTTTTATTGTCCATAGATTCGTGCGTGTGTCTGTCTCAGACTATCAAGCGTTTACAATTCAAATATATTTATAAATAACAAATCATATTGAAATAAGTAAAAAAAACGAAATTTGGTTTAGACCAAATCAGAAGTACCCTCCACATCTACATGGAGACGGTGGGTGTGGTGGGTACATGATTACATACGTTTTACACATCAGCTTTCAAGTTGAGTTTGATGCTGAGTGCGGTTTCTTGCAAATTGAGAGAGGGCGTAGTCCGACGCCCATTTTTAACGTATCCATCGATGGATACGTTCATTTTAAATATATATATTCACAAGGGGCATGGCTTTTGACTGATTTTGCTTCAATTAAATAGCGTATCCGTGTAAAATTTCGGCTCAATATCTCAAAATTTACGATTGCGAGTGTGCGTGCGGGCACGCGGACATACATGTCTAGGCTGATTCAGTTTTTGATACATTGGCGCCTGCTACTGGTTGCTGCAAATTGAATGACAAACTTAGTATATCTCCTATCTTAAATGGAAAGTACAAAAATGAAAACTTATCAGCAGCAACCACACATATTTTACATACAGGCAGAGACGAAATATAGATAATGATCAGGAAAAAAATCAAAAATAAATAAATTTAATGGTTTTGTCCCAAATGGACTGAAAGTGTTTTAATGTTGTCTGTGTCATATTTTAGGCGCTATTCTGATTTTTCTTAAGACGGACATGCGGACAAAAAGTTGCTTTTTTATGCTTACATATAAATAATATGTGTGTTGTTTTTACAAATTTTCATAATTCCCACCATGCACAGTAGTGCGTCATGTTTAGTAAAGCGCGTTGAGAAATATGAGATGTAGTCAAAAATAAGTATGATTACAAAACTATCTGTATTAATTACTGCTGCAGTTGTTATTGTTGTTGTTGTTGTTGTTATATTATTATGCCTCTATTTTTCAAAATCATCCCATTAATCTAGTTTTGTTTTTTTCTGTGCTATCAATTGAATTCTTTTTAATGTGTACAAAAAAAAAGCTTTTTACGCTAACGCCCTTCTTAGTGAACAGGGTTTACTAAGTTTGTCAATCCCCTAACCACGTCTGTCTGTCCATTTTTGCGCACGCAAGGTACACGTCGCATTTTTAGATATATTGCGATTAAATTTTGTTCAAGGACATGTATTGGTACAAAAAGCCACCCTATGGAAAATAACTTGGTTCGAATCGGACCATTTTTAAACCCATCCCCTTATAGTGGAAGTTTTTATATATGGCCAAAAATCGCAATTATTAATATTTTTTGACAAAAATGGGTAAAGAACAGTTGATTGCGTAATGTTTGGCTGAGTCGAATTTGAAAGCTATCGGATTATGTTTTAGTTCCTTTTTGTGATATTTTACTTCATGACGATATTTGCCGAAGTGACTTGTATGGCAGTACCTCGCGTATACAGATACAAATAAACTGTGGCATGCTTTACGAATATAAGTGGTTAATGGTCGGGCGTGACCGACTACAACATTGTCACTTGTTTTTGTATTAACCAGAGTCTGTAGATAGTTGCATAGGTGATCAGATATTTTGACGTTATTTTCTCACCCTTAAGAAAGCGCATCATTTTCCATCTGCTAAACTATTGAAATTAAGGTAGCAATTAGTGTTTAAATTTAGCACAATTGTAATTGTTGTAACGTACGCAGCAGCATTATTATCGTTGTTGCAATGCACACGCATATGTTTCTATAAATATACAATTGTTTACCACATGAATATATTCTCGTAGAATCTTTTATTTTCCGAGATAATTTTTAATTTTAATCATGGACGGCGAACTTGTAATGTTGGTGCATGTGCTAAGAGTTTTCTTAATTAATCAAAAGGTCCGTAATACTACAGAGTTTTTCCTTCGGCCACACACTTTGTTATTATTTCAAGTGGGAGAAGGCACAAGTTATGTGTGTACTTGCCTTGTTAGTCTCCACAAAACCCAATGTCTGCAAATTTTCATGTGTTTGTGTCTGTGGAAGTGCCTTGCAAATGCCCATAAATCGATGTATGTGTAGAAGCAAGAAAACTTCATTCCCATCAATACGAAACAACAATAACTTGCCTAGAGAACAGGAAATTGAGTGCACAGCTATAAAGTGAGATGCACTCCTTTAGTGGTAGATGAAAATAAACAGAAATATGAAAACAGCCTTAGTAGCCTTAGTAGGCAACATCTAGAAAAAGGCTGCAGACTCAACAAATTACAAAAATATTATATAGATCAAAACCACAGTCTCCATTTCATAGGTGTTGCATTCACAAAAATGTACATGTTTAGGTGAAACAAGGATACTTTCAGGTATCTTCTCAATATTTCTCTATTTAAACCATGCCCACAATTAAATAAAACCTCTCACGACCGCATTCATTTATAAGCAAAAAATAAGGAAAACAAGCTTTCAATACAGAACACAACCTTTGAAGTGACAACGCATGCTTTAGTGGTTTTTGAAAGAGGGTGAAAAGAGTACACATACGATGCCCCAGATTTTTCTTATATAAATAGGTAGAGTACACCACGTTTGGCCTAAACCAAATATAGATTTTTTTATTCCAATTGTAGGTGTGTGAGTGTGTGCATGTTCGGTGCACATGTTGAGAATGATACGCATATATGGACAGACCGACCGACCGACCCACACAGGCCATGTGGTACGTCGTAGAAATGAGATCGAATGCAAAGTAATTAACAAATTCATTAAGCGGCATGCTTATGTTTTTTTCACAAATGTGTTTGTGTGTTTGTGTTGATTAGTGTGTTTCTGTGTGGTGTCGTAAATCGGTATATCCCCCTCATCATTACAGCGTGTATTATTATTTTGTATACATACATACTTACTCTCTATGCACAAGTGTATGTAAATGTGTGCTTAAAACTCACCATTTAAGTAGAGCTCTTCAAACAACCACTTAAGTACCAATATGCACGATGCGTTGAAGGAGCGTGCATAAGACATGATGATGTCGCTGCATGTGTTTAAAAGTCATTATTTTAAATTTATTGCATTATAACGCTAATCGTTCAGCACACACATATGTACAACATAATATAATACAAATATTTCATACATTTACAGTACTTGTCTGCCGGCAATAATAATCATAAAAAGTTGATGTTATCATAATGTTCTCACATCACTAAAAATTTGTTAAAATGTGCATTCCTTAAGTAGGGTGTTGAGATGAAAGTATTTCACACACACGCATTTTACATTGGTAGCCACTTTAGAAATGACACTGAACCGCTATTTTATGCTTTTCTCCTTTTCAGATCAATACAAACGGTCTCTTAACATTTAATGCCGAATTTCCGGATTACATTAATCAACCATTTCCATTGGAATATCCCAGCATATCACCGTTCTATTCCAATGTGGATACAACAATAACGCCAAACTCCACCACAGCTATAACAATCTTCACCTCACAAGATCCCGAACAGTTGCGGCAAGCAAGCGAATTGGTGCATTCGGCATTCATGGATAAAGATGATTTCGAAGCTACTGACTTAATAGTGGCGACATGGGATAAAGTTGGCTACTACGATTCTAAAACTGATCAATTGAATACATTTCAAGTGCGTATAAGTTCAGGAGGATATAGAGTGGAAGTTTTCTAATCTGATTGGATTTTTTCGATTTCCTTCACTTTTAGGCCGCTTTAATAGTGGATGATGAGCAAACATTTGTACAATTTATTTATCCTCCGGGAGGCATAAATTGGTTACAAGGTGAAAATGGTGCCTTGGGTTTGCCGGATATAAGAGCTCAGGCTGGTTTCGTGGCGGAGGATGGTCGTTACTTTAATTTGCCTGGATCAGGTTCAGATGGTGTAAGTATAGCAAAATAATAAATTTGTTACCCCCTAAAGAACAGATAAATGGCATATAAAATCAACTAGATTCATAGAGCCAATGGAGCCTATAGTCGTGTTGTCCTCTTATGTAAAAATATTATTTAATATATAACTCGATTGCAGGTACGTTTCTTAAGTGAAAATTCCAATATAGGCATAGCAGGAGTTTGGCTATATCGGGTCGGGCCCTTAGATTACGAAAGTAATGTTGAGTCGCCCACCACAAACAGTACAGTAACTGAATTTCCACTTGAAGTTCAATCATGCTCTGAAATAGGACACAGGCGCTGTAGTCAGTATGCTCAATGTCTGGATAAGAGTGATGGTTACTGTTGCGTATGCCTGGACGGTTACTATGGTAATGGTGAGGTGTGCATTAAAAATCATATACCAGTTAGAGTTACCGGTTCTTTGGTGGGTGAATTGAACGGTGTTTCGATAAATGAACACTCCAAACTACAATCCTACATAGTAACTGCTGATGGTCGCAGTTATACAGCTATTACACCTATCGACACAGAGCTGGGAACTAATTTACGATTAGCTTTACCCATGGTCTCATCGATAGGTTGGCTGTTTGCCAAACCGTTACGAAACCATCCCAACGGTTATCAGTTATCTGGCGGTGAATTATTACATACAGCTAAACTAAGTTTTGCCACGGGAGAAGTGTTGTACATCAATCAAACGTTTGAAGGTCTCAACTATTGGGATCAGTTGTCCGTGAGAGTGGATTTGCATGGTCAGGTGCCCCATGTTGGTCATCATTTGAAATTGCATATGGCCGAATTCATAGAAGAGTATGAATTTGTCACCATCAATGAATTGCATTCGGTGCAAGCCCATATTTTGGAAATACCTGAAGAAAATCGTGTCATCAATTTCCAATTGGAACAGAGAATTTACTTTGATCGATGCTGGTTAGATGTGGCCATGGATATTAAAGTTGGCTCCAAGTATTTGCAAAAGATTTCCAAAATAATGTTGGACTATTTTGAGAAGGATCAAGCTTTACGTAGCAGTATTTTAACTGTGGTTGGTGTTAATGCCAGCTTGAATGTTTGTACAGATGGTACGGTCGTTTGTGGCCCGAATATGGTTTGCATACCCTATGAGGATACGTATCGTTGCGATTGCCGTCATGGCTTCGCCATGCAAATAGAAGAGGGTGACAATGTGGAGAGTTGCATTGATATTGACGAATGTTATATGGGTACTCATATATGCGATGACAAAGCTGATTGCATTAACAGTGATGGTGGGTACTCCTGCGTCTGTGCGGAGGGCTTCGCCGGCAATGGGTATAGATGCTTTGTAAATGGAGCCATTATGGATAATATAGAATCTTCAACTCCGCTACCCGTAGAATCGGATTTAAATGAAGAAGACACACTTAGTTCTTCACCTCAACCATATGCACAGGAGGGTTCTTCAAATCATGACGAGTGTTATGTAAGTTGGGAACGTTTTCTTCTAAAGCTCTATTCATTAATACTTATTAATAAATTAGCGCTGTTCCCCTTATGCCGATTGCTGGGAGGGTCATTGCGTTTGTCGGGATGGTTTCAATGGTAATGGCTATCTATGTCGGGGCAACTGTGCTTTTGATGAGATGTGGGAGGAAGATCGTTGTGTGAAATTGCCGGAAGTTGAACCTGATTTGCAGCCTCATTGCAATTTTTTGGGTCAGTGTACGTGTGACATGGGTTATGAATTTACGGATGACGGTGAAATGTGCCGTTATGCGGGACAGTTGGATGATAACAAAATGGAGGAAATGCGTAGGTTGAATGAAAACTTATACATCCGTAATAATCATTGTAATCACTTTTTTGACACTTTAGTCCCCTGTGATGTGATGTTCAATTGCCATGCGAATGCTACCTGTGAGTGGCAAGAAATTGAAATGCGTCATATATGTTCATGCCAGACGGGTTATTATGGTAACGGTTATCATTGCAGTTTAATTGAAGAAGAGTCATGCGCTGTGGTAAACGATCTCTCTTTATATCCCACTAAATTATATTAGACTTGATTTCTTTTCAATTTTTTGATTTTATTTTTTTATTTTGATTAGAAACCTGAAATTTGTGATTCTCAAGCTGATTGTGTTTATAATGAGGCAGTGGGTCGATCACAATGCCAATGTAAGCGCGGTTATGAAGGTGATGGTTATCGTTGCGCCCCAGCTCCCGAATGCTTTGAGGATATGGATTGTGGCCAGAATACTTACTGTGTTCATGATATATGTCAATGTAACGAAGGTTATGAACGTGATATGGATGATATTTGTGTTTTAGCTGGTAGTTGCGGGCCGGTATTGTGTGGTGCTAATGCTCTGTGTAAATATGATCGCACCCAAGACGTCAAGTATTGTGATTGCATGGAGGGTTATGAAGGAGATGCTTTGTTGGGCTGCAAGAGTAAACCTATACCCTGCAATGTGCAGTTTAATTGTGGTGTTCATGCCAGTTGTGAGCCTACCGAGTATGGTTTACAGCAATGCTAAGGAGTATATTTTCTAATTCTTTCTTCTGTAGGGATCCAGCCTATTATGAATGCCAGTGTAATGCGGGCTATAATGGGGATGGTTATGTTTGTGTGGAGGATCAAAATTGCTTAAATACTCCTCATCTATGTGATATGAATGCTCAGTGTCTGTCCACAAATAATGGCTTGGTGTGTGCTTGCAATAAGGGTAAAGAATTTATTCCTATTGAATTTATTTAAAAAAATATTTATTTTAGAACTTTAAAGGTTTCCATTTTCGTATCAATTTTTATTACAATTCGCTCCTTTCCAACTCATTGCGCCCTTTTGTCGTTTCTTATATAAATTTCTTTTCACTTCATTTTTTCTTATCGCCCTCATATGGACCGTTCGGATTGGAGGTGGTTAAGAAACAATAAGAAAATAAAACTATGGCCAACATTAAATTGATGAAACCATTATTGCGGTCCCAGGTTAAAGGGTGTTCAAAAAATTCGTAGAAACCTTCTAGAGTTGTTAAGTGTTTGGGCGAATCTTTGGCGCCGGTGGTAAAAGAAATATTGCCTTTGGGTGTCGCCGCAGCAGTGGCATTCACATTAGAACAGCATCCACTGGAAGTAAAACTTTTGTCATTGATTGCTTGATTAATGATATCGTTAGAGTTTGCTGGAGTGTTTAATTTAAAACCTGTTGGTTTGGATAATGGTGGTGTTGGTTGTGATGATGATGGCGATGTATTGGCCATGTTGACTTGAACATGATTGCCTTTATTGGGAGTATTTGGTGGTATATTTGATGGCGTTGAAGGGCCTTTCATATGGATGACATGCTGCGTTTGAGTTTTTCCATCACCAACAATAAAACCAGGCGGTACATCGTTTGGGGCAGTACAATCTTTTAAAGTTGGTGTACTGGGAGCTTTTTGATTTATCGTAAAGGTGGTAGTAGTTGAGGTTGGCTGCTGAGGCGGTTGCGGCGGTTGTTGGTTGGTCGAATACATTTCCTTCATGAAATTTGTACTGTTGTTGTTGTTGTTGTTGTTGTTATTGAAAAATTTCTTCGAGGGCTTCATCATATTGTTTAATGCCTTATTGCCTTCATATGGCGCCAACGGGGTTGTGGTCATTTGTGGTAAAGGTAAACGAAAATTGTTGACCGATAAAAACAAACGTTTATTTGTGTGCACAATACAATTTCGCAGGGAATTTGATGCTATCATTTTCTTTGATTTTTTCCTTTTTTCTTTTTAAAAAAAAAATGTTTGCCGAAACTTGCTTCAATTTGAGAAAAAACCGCAACAAAGTTAATTTGATGAAATTTCAGAATTTGCTATTTTTGTTTATTTATCTTTATGAAGAATTTGAAAGGAAAGACCGAAATTTTCAAGTTAACTAAAATGTTTTAAATAAATTTGAAAGAAGAAAGTCAACAAGTATTTTTTATATACCTTTTATATCGAACATAAAAACATTTTGTTAAAGACTCTCCTTAACCCTTTTCGCACTCTATAATGCTCTATGTTGCAAGATATTTAATTTGTTTTCATTCTTCGAAAAGGCTTTTACGGTAATGGTTCGGTGTGTGTGGAACGGCAACAGCACGATGCCGATTTTCTAATAGTGTCACAAGGTGTGGTTATAGTTCGAGTTCCCTTAAATGGTAAAAACGTAAAACCGATTTCGGTGGCCTCTATGGCCATTGGATTGGATAAGGATTGCATAGAGGGCCGCGTCTATTGGGGTGATATATCCACCAAGAAAATAATCAGCTCGAAATATGATGGCTCCGAACTGAAGACATTTATTAGTGAAGGTAAGAGAATCTCGCATTCTTCCTAAACTAAAATGATGCGAATTTATTTATCCATTTTTTTCCTTGTAGATATTGAATCTCCCGAAGGTATAGCCATTGATGCTATCTCACGACGTATTTATTGGACGGATTCAATTAAGGATACAATTGAAGTGGCCAGTTTGGATGATTCCACTTTGCGCGCCATTTTAATTAATAAAAATTTAGTGAATCCTCGTGGTATAGCAGTGGATCCTTATCGGGAGTAAATATTGATTATTAAGGCTTAAACAAATCACCGCAATTTGCTTTTATTTCGTGGCTTTTAGAAAATTATATTGGTCCGATTGGAATCGTGAATCGCCGAAAATTGAAATGTCCGATTTAGATGGTACCGGTCGTGAGGTTTTGCTGGATAAAGACAGCGTAGTGTTACCCAATTCTTTGGTGATTGTAGAACGTACGGGCGAATTGTGTTATGCAGATGCGGGTTCCAAAAAAGTGGAATGTATTGATGTCTATACTAAACACATACGTTCCATATCCAATGAATTGACCTATCCATTTGGTTTGGTATACACTCATAATCAATTTTATTGGACGGATTGGATAACGTAACAATAACTCTCTCTGTTGATTTTGTTTAAAGCAATCGTTTTCATATGTATTTGCATTGTAGGAAGAAGCTTGAAAGTGTTGATGCTTTCGGTCAACGTCAGAAGAGTGTGCAGGTACCGTTCTTTGGCAGTCACAAAATGTATGCCATGACGGCCATTGAAGATAACTGTCCACAAATGGACAGTGCCTGTTTAATAAATAATGGCGGTTGTGCGGACTCACGTTTATGTTTAGTGAATCGTAAAGCTCCTTCTGGAAAAAGTTGCAAATGTACGGGTTTATCCAAATTGTGCAACGCTCCCGTTAGTTTTCCTTTGTAGGACAGCCGTACTTCTGCCAAAGGTGTTCTATTTTATTTATTATAAAGTTTAAACAAAATATATATGTGTGTAAAGTTTTTGTAATCTTCTCTCCAACACTTGTGGCCACCTCCGTGCCCACAAAAGAAAATCTTTTTATTTGTTTAACGGAATATGTATTTACGTAAAACTATGTATAGGTAAAATGAAATATTTTTTGTACTGTAATAAATTTAAGTTAAAAAATTCTACATTTTTTATTGTGTTATACTTTAACGAGATGAAAGCGAGCCACATAACCCTTATAACATTTGTGTTAAATACTCAGACCGCAGGCAGGCGGTCTGTCTCAGATGGACAGATGGACATGGTTAAGTTAAGTAAGAAGACTAAACAATTTGTTGTAATAAGTTTGCTTTGGGTTTTTTGTTAACCCCTCGCAACAGCACACTTTTAAAGAGAAATTAATTTTTTTATTTACTATAAACTTTTCTCAAATGTTTACTAATTTTTATATATTTATTGGATTATTTAATTGAGCTTTGTTTGTATGTTTTATGTTTTACAGTTTTTCATGTGTAAGATTTACAACATATCGGTCGCTAAAGACTTAAGGTTATATAAATACATATTTTTTGTTCTTAATTTTGTTTTTTATTTTACTAAAAGGTCGCAGTATGTTTTTCCTCTACTTTAATAGTTACACAATTTTTGTACACAGACTTGGGTATTTATTATTTTATTAATTATTTAACTTAATTAATGGTAGAAAAAATTATATTTTCAAGTTACAGCAAAATAATTAGTAATTAGGAAACATTAGGAAACATCTAAGACGCGATTGCTCGAGTTACTTTATAAGCAAACCAACAGGTGAGAAAATATGCATTTAAAAAAGACTTACCCTCAGCGCAGGAATATGCTGATGGCATCAAATTGTTTTTGTAATGTGTCAATAAAATAAAAAGTAAGATTAAAGCTTCGCTTTAACCTTCACATGGTGCCGAAACCCGAATTCGTTTTTGAGGATTAATTAAAACAGTTCCATTAACTACAAATATTGTGCAAAAAAAAAATGACACAAAATAATTCCCAGGTACAAAACAACCTCGGAATAGCCAACTTCCTCCGGCCACCAAAACCACTTGCCGTAGAACACGACAAGGACATGGGCAAAGAGTGGAAGCTCTGGAGACAGCAATACGAGTATTACGAAATAGCCACCGAAATTACCTCAAAAGATGAAAGAATTCAAATTGCAACATTCATGTCAGCTATTGGCGTCACAGCAATCGAAATATACAATTCGCTGACAAATGAAAATCCAAACACTCTTGCGGAAGCAAAACAAATATTTGATGCATATTTTATGCCAAAGCCGAACGTAACATTCGAACGATATAAGTTTCACAAAATTACCCAAAAAGAAGGTGAAACCATAGACGAATTGATGACGCGGCTACGCTTACAGGTAAAAAACTGCGACTTTGGCAGTCTTACAGACAGTATTTTACGTGATCAGCTTATATTGGGGATAAAAAGCGATGTTGTACGCACAAAGCTCCTTTCCGAAGACATCACTCTACAAAAAGCACTACAAATATGCCAAGCCACGGAACAGGCGCAAAAACAAACTGCTGAAATCCATCAGGAGCAGGAGAAAAGCATTAATTTCGTCAAACATAGTGGTAAGGTCAAGACATTTGATTGCCATAAGTGTGGGAAAAACCATGCCGCTCGTGATTGTCCGGCATTTCGTCATGTCTGCAAAAAATGTAATATAAAAAATCATTTTGAAAGCATGTGCAAAAATACTAAAACAGGACCCACTAAAAACAAAGGCAACAAAAATCGAAACAAACAGGTCGCTGCTGTGTATGATAACACCCCTGTACTTATGGGTGATGAAGTTTTTATTGGCAGCATTGGTCAACATAAGTCACCAAATACAGACAAATTTAATGAAATGGTCGAAATAAATAATCAAAAATTCATCATAAAATTAGATACAGGCGCACAATGCAATGTGTTGCCCAAAAGAATCGCAAATTCTGTAAAAGCTTCAATTCGTCCATGCTATGTAAAACATTTGATTGCATTTGGCAATTATAAATTAAAAGTGATCGGTGAAACCACATTAAAATGCAAAACGTCTACACAAGATGCAAATATTAATTTTAAAATTGTTGATTCTAATGTGAATCCTATACTTGGCGCTACCACATGTGAAGCATTACATTTAATACAAAGAATTAACACGATCGATTTGGACCAATCTTTATTTGAAGGTCTAGGCTGTATAAAAAATTTCGAGTACGATATAGATTTAGTCGATAATCCTAAATTTGACATAAGTGCAGCCAGGCGAGTACCTTATAAAATTAAGCAAGAAGTGCGTGACGAATTGAATCGTATGGTAGAATTAGGTGTTATCGAACCAACATCAGAACCGACACCAGCCGTTTCACCAATGGTTATCGTAAGGAAAAATAATAAAATAAGAATATGTATCGATCCGACGAGCGTCAACAAAAATATTCAACGTCGGCATTATCCGATGAGTACATTGGATGAGATAGCAGCAAACCTTCAAGGTGCCAAATATTTTACCGTACTAGATTGTGTCAAAGGATTTTGGCAAATTCCTGTAACAAAACGGACTCAAAAAATTTTAACGTTTAGTACTCCGTGGGGTAGATTTTCCTGTAAAAGGTTACCATTCGGAATTAGTGCAGCCCCTGAAGTGTTCCAAGCTGTTATGACTAAACTGTTCTCGAACCAAAAGAACGTTAATATTGCTATGGACGATATACTTATTCATGGTAAAACTGTTGAGGAGTTACGCTCTACCACAAATAAGGTATTACAGATCCTAAAGGAAAACGGTCTTAAGCTTAACAAAAGCAAATGTTTATTTGAACAAAAATCTGTAAAATTTCTTGGACATGTACTTAGCGCTAACGGCTTAACAGTAGACCCTGATAAAGTTGAAGCATTAAAGAGGCTCAAACCTCCAAACAATAAGAAGCAACTGCAGAGGCTTTTGGGAAAATTTACATATTTGAGCAAATTCATTAAGAATTTTTCTTTGCTTACAGCACCATTAAGAGAATTGCTTTCCAAATCAACCAGCTTTTACTGGGATACAAATCAACAACAAGCTTTCGATAAAATTATTAAAGAAATATCAACGCCTCCAGTATTAAAACTGTACAATGTAAATGAAGATGTGAAATTGCAAGTGGATGCAAGTTCGTACGCATTAGGTGCAGTTTTGCTTCAACAAAATCAACCAGTTGCTTATGCTTCTAAATCGCTAACTGACACACAAGTAAGGTACTCACAATTAGAAAAAGAAGCATTGGCTATTAAATTCGGCTGTGAAAGATTTCACGAATATATATGGGGAAAAGACATAATAATAGAAACCGACCATAAACCGCTCGAATCAATTTTTGCAAAACCCATACATGCTACACCCGCACGGTTACAAAAAATCAGATTAAGTCTTCTCACCTATAATCCTAAAATTGTTTATATACCAGGTCTGCAACAAATGCTTGCTGATCCACTAAGTCGTGATTGTGTTCCATCATGCAATGAAAAGCAAGAAAAAGAATGTAATTTACAAATACAAACAGTTCTTGCCATTTCCGAAACACAACGAAATAAACTAAGCCAAAATATAAAAAATGATCCTATCTGCAAACAACTTATGTATTATGTTCAAAATGGTTGGCCATCAAACAAAGAAAAGATTCCACAAAACCTTAAAGAATACTGGAGCTATAGAAACGAATTATCAATTGATAATGATGGTATACTTCTTAAATCAGGCAGAGCATTTATACCAACAAAAATGCGGCCAGAAATGTTGAAAAGTATCCACACTGGACACTTCAGTTATGCTAAATGTACTAATATGGCCAGACATATAGTTTATTGGCCCAATATGGCCCGTGACATATTTAACTTTGTCAAAAAATGTGCAGCTTGCCAAGTCTACCAACGAAGCAACAATAAGGTTATCATTGGTAATAAAGTAATACCAAATCATGGTTTCGATATTGCAGCTACAGATATTTTTCATTTTCAATCTGATGATTATGTAGTATTTATAGACAGTTTTTCGGGCTTCCTCAAGTTCAGGAAATTAAACCATTTAAATACTACATCTGTCATAACGTTCCTCAAAGATATTTTTTCCTCATTTGGAACACCCTTGTGTCTTGAAAGTGAT
This sequence comes from Ornithomya chloropus, assembly GCA_963971445.1. Taxonomy (NCBI): domain Eukaryota; kingdom Metazoa; phylum Arthropoda; class Insecta; order Diptera; family Hippoboscidae; genus Ornithomya; species Ornithomya chloropus. Next base: position 23,230,057 of record OZ020530.1, on the reverse strand, counting down.
AATGGCCCTCAATTTTCCAGCGCCGAGTTTAGAGAATTTGCCTCTAAATGGAACTTTAACCACACAACAAGTTCACCATATCATCCAAGTGGTAACGGATTAGCTGAAAGAGCTGTACAAATAGCCAAAAATATGCTTAAAAAGTCCACATACGATGGAAGTGACGTTTATTTAGGGTTGTTAAACTACATGAATACTCCGAGAGGTAATTTGGGTTCCCCAGCACAGAGACTATATGGTCATGATATTCGTGGTGTATTACCAATAAACAAACAACAATTGATAACCACACAAACGGAAGAAATCACCCGTCATTTGGCATTTGAAAGAGAAAAACAAAAAACTTACGCAGATAGAGGCGCAATTGAACCAACTCTTTACCATAAAGGTCAACAGGTGTTAAGCAGAACCAACGTACATGAACCGTGGAAGCCTGCAACAGTTCAAAGTCAGGTCCATGACCGTTCTTATATTATCAAGAATGATGAAGGTACGTTATCACGACGGAACAGCATCAACATACGCTCTACGGAGGCCACAGTTTACAATACACCAAACGTTGTAGCTGAAAGGCAACAGGTTACTAATCAGCAGCAGGTTATTAATCAACCCGTTCAACTGCATAGTGATGCTGGCAATGCTACCGTTATTAATCAACCTTTAAGAAGATCACAAAGGACTCGAACTGCCCCTGTAAGATTGCAGTACGCTTGAAGAAAGGGGATGAGAAGGTGTAACCTTCCCTCAACATCAACCCTGTGTTACTCTCTTTTTAGTATTACTTTGTCATCTCTAACTTACATACACATATATATATATTCTGTATCACTGTCGTGTGCTTGAATCGTTAAAAAGTTGTCAATAAAATAAAAAGTAAGATTAAAGCTTCGCTTTAACCTTCACATAATGATGGAAGAATGTGGGGTTTGATGGGGTTGGGGTGGCTGGGCATTAGGAATATGGTGATCATGCTTTTCTTTAGAAGGTGAAGTTGTTGCAAAATGTTTTTAACTTTGTGTTGTACTTAAAAATTAATGTTTTTTTTATGAAATATTTTGAGTTGTTTTTTTTTTTTTGCTAATATTCACACAGGTTTCCTATTTAATTGAAAAAAATATTTTGTTGACATTTTTTAAAACTTAATTATTATTATTTTATGCAACTATTCATGTAACTGTTTAAATTTAGTGTTAATTACATTTTTAACTAGATTTGTTTGTTCCCAAATACACTTCTATACTGCAGTACAGTATGAATACATCTTTTCGTTAGTATCAAACTTTGAAAAGGCTAAGACTGCAGATAGTGCAGCAATTGACCATATGAAAAGTTTGGCAATTAAGAAGGCAAAAGAAACCTACGAAAAAATGATTGGAAAATAAAAAAATTTATGAATTATTATACATAGGAGGATTATTGCATTTGTAACCTAACAATGTTTTATTTTTTCAGTGTGAAATCAAAACATTTCAATATAAAATGACAAATTTTAAATTCGAAACTCCCTCATTGTGAAGTTGGATTTCACTCTTTCATTTTAGACTGAAGTTGGTGTAAAGTACAAAAAAAAAATATATTTAATATAAAACCTAAAGAGCACTTAGCGATAACACTACACAGTTTTTTTAATGTTTTTATTACCTCTTCTCCTTTTTTATGATTTCTTATTCTTGACTGTATATTAAATCCATTTGTTTTTCTTGGATATCGATGAGCGGAGTCTACGACCCCACATTAGGTTATATCATACAATAGTGCCCTGTAAATGTTGAGGCGATTGTATTGGACCACCCGCTTGTAGTTGAGTTTGATCATTACTCGATACTTGTAATTGTGAACTGCTATTGTTGTTGTTATTATTACTACTATTATTATTATTGTTGTTCGATGTGTTGGTATTTGTTTGACTGAACTCGTTCGAATTGATGGCTAGTGAAGAACCGGTACTAGATGGATTAATACCACTACTTTGGGCACTGCTAGGCACCATACAGGGTAATCCGAGAATAGGTGTGGGTTCTTCGGGTGGTGTCACCTGCAAAGATATACGATTCTGGTTTTTGTTTAGTTTAGTTTCGTTTTGTTTCGTTTTTCTCATTGTCTCCATTACAAAATTAGGATTATTAATGATGAAAAGGGAGCTCATTTAGCATTTCAATTTCAATTATAAACTCACCTCTAAACCAATACTGCCATTTAAAGCGATTTTAATGGGGTTGGTGTGATTGGTGGCCTGCATTAAGGTTGTGAAATGACTGATGCCTATTTCCTCCAATGATGATTTGCGCCGGCCATGCTGAGCCACACCCACACTGGGCATACCTTGGCGCAGAGAAGATGATCGTCTTAATAATATATCGCTTTCGATCTGTAATTAAAATAAGCCCAAAGCTTAACAATTGGAAGTATTTCAAAAATAATAGAACTTATGCTTACCCGTAGAGAATTGCTGCGACTACGTTGAGCGCCAACTCCAGGTGGACTATAGGTTAAAGAAAGACAATTGCAGTTAATTTGCTGTAAAGGTGGTGTATAGCGCTGTGCAGTGTTTTTAGCATACCCGGCCAATGTTTGAACGCTTTGCATTTGCATTGGATTTAAGCCCGATAAACCGGAACCACGTCTCGACCCTGTACCAGCACCAGCCGCACTCGCTGCCGCTGAAGCAGCACCCACTGACGTGGCTACCGCTACGGGTATGCCGGCCGCTCCACATACGGCACTTAAATTAATGTTGGAGCAAAATGATATGTTCGATTTGCGCCGTGAATTGTGACGTTCAAAAGTTTTTTGAGCCGAGAAGGGTGACGGACGCACCAGGTAACTGAAAAAATGAAAATAAAAGAAGAAAAGTTACAAGCAATCCTCCTGCGGATGTAACTCACATGATATCGCCTTCTTCTAATTTAAGATCACAGCTTGGATTTATTATCACATACGATAAATGGTTACGCTTCTCACTCACATCATCATAATCGATGGTTGGCAAGTTTAACGATTCCATGCGACTGCGTACCAGATTTGCTATCTCGGCACGTTCAATTTGTTGGGCGTGATTGTCACGTGCCTCATCTGCCAAATTAATGGAATACTGCAACATGAAGTGGAAAATGGAAAATGGACAAAAAGTAAAGGATTTTAAATTAATTAAGACCGTATGTGGTGGGGAATAATTTAGAAATTTACAACTTTAGGCTTTTGCTTAATATAAACAACAACAATAAACAACAAAGAACTTTCTATGTTTTATATTTTTAGCACTCATTGGTCGCACGGTCTCTCTCTTTATTTTTTTATTTTTTGTTACAATAAACTACTTAACGGAGCACTACTGTGTGTACGTTTTCACGCTCTATTACTAACATGGCATTTTTAGGAAGCTGTAAAACATAACTAAGAGTGTAGGTACAATATATGTATATGTACATATATAATGTAGTTGTTTGTTGAAGTGTATGTAATATAGATGTTAAAGGAATGTTTGTTTGCATATTTTGTCTATTACAGGCTATAACAAAGATTTCAGTTCTTCATGCTGTTATTTAGAACTACCAACCACTACAGTGTCTATGGAATCGTCACACAATGCACAATATTCAAGTCAGCAAATCATGTTGGATTAGAGCATTAATGATGTGAAATTTTTATTATATTTGTTGGATTACCTACCTGGGATAAAAAGGGGTAATACATTCATTTCTCAGGGATTCTATAGATATTACGCTATAACGGCAATCGAGGACTTGACTACAACGAATAACTGACGTTTGAATTATTTTTACTTAACTATTTAATTAAGTACGGTATTGCAGTGGTTTTTTTGCCCTAACCTATACTCTGTAGAATGGCAGAATTGTTGTGATTCAATTGATTCAATTTTTGGTCTTTATATACTTACTGAAGATCCTTTACGCATAGTACAGCCACCCAAACAGTTGATGGATTTTGTTGTTGGTGTGGGTTGGCCTGCACCGCTTTGATGTGGCGTTTGTGGGCCACCAACACCACCACCACCACCACCACTACCACCACTACCACTCACCGCTGGACGATATGTTACGCTGCGCAACACTTCATTGCTACCTTTAGCTGAATCAGGTGTCAGGGTGGAGTCTTCCTCATACTTAACGTTTGATTTGATTTTTTGTTTGTTTGTGAGTTATTTTTGTTTGTTAGGTTTTTTTAGTTATATTGTAGTAAAACAAAATGTATAATTGTATATATGATAAGGTTAGAAAGAAACATTTTACAAAAACACAAAAAAAAGTACAAATATTTCCAACAAAGAACTTCTTTCAGTCAAATGGATAAATAAGTAATTGATTATTTGTTGAATTTTATAAAAAATGTGCTGCATTGCATGCTCTATTGTTTCATTACATTACTACACTACACGGAAAGTCTTTTGCATAACACAACTCCATTTACGTATTATATGAACGAAATAAGGATAATTGAACTTGATAGAATATAACTGTTCAACACTTAATGTAAGATTGTTCAAAATATAAAAAAATTGTGTAAAACTGTAAAACTCTATTCCATTCAGCATTACGTATAAGAGTCAATTGTTAAAAATAATTGACAGAAAAAAATGAAAATAAATTAATTTCATAAAAATGAAAATGGTTCGCACTGAGCCTTGTACCAAATGGAATTATTGTCTCAAGTTTGCTGGGAAAATATTTTATCAAGAACTGTGAACTTTTCCATATTTTGATTTTTCCACGATGAACTAAATGCTTCTGTGCATAAAATCACCTTTCGCTTGATTCATTTTTCTTAAGATATGGGAAACATATGCTTTTTATAATCGTACTTTTGTCTCTAATAACACTAATCGAAAAAAAGAATTATGATAAAAATGATAATGAAACGGAAAGTAACCAATAGTTTTCATTTAAATTAGAACGAAAGCAAAAAGGAACTTGGGTGCCCGCAGCCAAATCTAAAACAATAATAATGAAAATAAAATGACAATGATAATGAAATTTGAATTATACAAACAAAGCAACAATAAAAAAGCCAAATGCGTACATTGTAACAAAACAACAATGTCAACACAAACTCATTCATTTATTTGTGCACGTACCACACAATAAACCCGTTTTATTGCTGTTTAATTACACAGAATAAAACGGAATCAATACAAATGCATTGTTGATTATTATTGTTATTATTGTTATTATTGTTGCTGGAGTAGTGCATAAAAACCATTAATATTATGTTATATGTAATATTTTAATTATATAGTTTATCAACGATTAAAAGGCTTTTAAATGAACGTTATCGTGCAGTTTATTAAATAACAAAAGCAACAGTTAGCAATTATAGAGACCCGAGCAGTGAACGTTATGTGTACAACATGGCAGAAACACTTCTACATACGAGTATACCTAACCGCTTATACGCAACAAGGGAAAGAGAGAGTTAACTGGGTGGTAAATACTAAAATACAACATCATATAACTATTTATGATTCAAGGCATGAGATGAGCAACACACATACTTCTAGGCTACCAGTTCATTAACAATAAACAACAATATTTGCTGGGATATATGAAAAGACTCACTGCGTGCGTGTGCGTTTTAAATATCAGTTAAAGTCCAACTTATGTATCATATCATATATATATATATACAAATGTATGTTTCGTTTAGAAAATTTCCGAGTCGAATAAAAAAATCAATATTCAGTACTTTCGAGTTTGCCATTATATATGTATCACAACTAAAACTGAGCTATCACTCTGTCTGATCACTGAGTTGTTGTTGTTGTGTCTATCTAGTATTTATTCATTCATCTACCATTCGTCTAACAATTTAGCTTTTATGATTGCTGCTACTAAAGCTGCTCAACTTTAATCCATTTTAAATATGTATGTACTCGTATGTGTATTCCAATATGTGTATGTGTAGTTATTTTTATTATTTTAATATCAGTTTTCCATCACATGAGCAAAGTTTACTTTACCATTTAAAAGGACACTCTGTGGTAAATAAATATCTCTGTCTATGACTATGACACTATCATATGGTGAGTGGTCATAATAGTAATGTGTTATTTAGAAAAGTGTGTTTTATGAAGACCAACACTCATTCCATTATTAATTTATAGCTCCTTAAAGGTTGCTTGATGTACATAGAGATAGCAGCATTTGAACTAAATTGTACTTGAAAATATTTGATAAAATATTTATGCTTTCTCACAAAAAGGTAAAATGAAGTTAAAAAATAATTATCTTAGAAGCAACATTTTTTTAGTGAATATATATACTCGTACATAATATAAATAATAGTAGAAATAAATGTATCAAATGTTACATTGATGGGAATCATTAACATAAATCATTTGTTCGGGAAAGTGGTGCCAACGAAATGCAGAACACTTGGGGGTGGAGGATTGGAAAACCGTTGTCAAATATACCAAAGTTTAGATGGACTGAAATAATTTTTCGATTTCTAATAGATTTTTTATAATACGGACGGATGGACATATATATAAAGCACATTTGGATGTATTGACACTGAACGCAAGTTAGTAGGATCCTTTGAAATTATTACCGAACGTATCAAACTTTAAATTGACTGGAATTATATTTCAGAGCGTTTGTACAACATTTCTGTAGGCGGACCTATGGACAAAAATTGTTTTTATGTGTAAATGAATTATTATCGATATTAAAATATATTTTATGGTTTTGTTATAGGTTAAGTTATAGGTAAATGTATAGTTTTTTTATAGATTAGTATAATGTATCGTATTGTATAGAAAATGGAAAAAGGTAAAAAGCTAATATTCTTGTTGTATTCCACATATGCATAAAAAAGCTATATAGAGGAAAATTTAAATTTATAAAAATATAAAAGCTCCTGCTTGTAATACTGTTATTGACTAATGTAAAGTGTTTAATTATGTACAAAATCAAACTACATAACAAAAACATAATAATAAACAAATAATAAATAACAAATAATAAACACTAATTATTAGTAATAATAATAATTAATAATGATAATTAGAAGCAATAATAATTCTTTTGAAACTTTTAAAACCAATAAACTATTTATACAATAATAAAAGGGGAACAGGGTGCACCTTCAAATGTTCAAATATACAACGTATCGTATGAACTAGTAACGAAATGGTATATTCGTTGTTTTAAAAATTGTCCCCTCCCGCCAAACTGTAAAGCCAGCTACTATATGCCTCAATAATACACGTATGTAACATCTAAACCTCAACCGGAACTAATAAGTTGTAATTAAAATAGGTTTTTTTTAACCCCTTCTCTCCAAACACCCATAATTCTTCTTTTTTGAAACAAAAAAAAAAAAAAAAACAAAAAAAAATAGTTTGTTCTACATTTTAAAAGTCTTTGTGCTATAAAGTTGTTTTTTATCATCATTTCAATTTTTTTAATAAATGCTCAACTTGGACTCACCGATGGCCGCAAGCGCACACAGTGCTTTCCGAATGCATAAAATGGACGCCACTTCTCTTCAGGTGTATTACTCACATGTGTGGTTTCCGTATTTGATGTATCCTGTGTACGATATATTCCAATCGGTATCTCACAAGTAGTCGAACATAGTTTCTGATATAAACGACCATACGTACGTATCCACATGTCATCTTTTGTAATACGCATCTAAGTTCATTGAAAACATTTTGTATAATGTTAAAAATTAAACGAGAACACCCCTTCACACAATTACCGATGTCAAAAAGCCACTGCCTGGTGCTTGATCTATGCCTAATAGTAAACGTACAAAAGTTATAACATAATCCTTAACAAATGCCTGATAGAGTAGAGTGTCTAACATGGAGGCACTAAAAACCGCGCCAGCCGCAAATGGTAAACGAAACATGTACGATATATGAGAGCCACGCTCTTTTTCTCTCTGCACATATGAATGAATTAGAAAACAAAAAACAAAATGCTGTTTGATTACAAAATTTTTCATGCTTACAATGACAAGAGATACCTTTTCCATTTTACTTAAATGTAAAGCATACTTGTCATGGGCACGAAATTGCATAAAACGCATGTTGGAACTTTGTGACAATTCTGTAATACTTTTAATACTGGGGAAAAATCTGTAAAATTGAGAAAAAGAAAATAAAATAAATGAAGATAATTGATAAACCACGGTTATAAAGAAGAATGGCATAATAATTAATCTCACTTGAACATGGTTTGTACAGCCACAATGGTATTACAATCGGCCAGTGTGTCCTCTTCAGCGGAATTGCTCAATTCTTTATTAACTACGACAACATTTTCAGCCAAAGTTATGCCCGCCCTTAATAAATCATCTAAACAGTCTATAGAACCCAACATCCAGTACACCTAGCCGTAAATAGTGAATAATATTATACATTAAATAATCTAAAATTTCTGATATTACCAAAGGAAAATACGAGAGAGCATCCAAGAATGCTACATCCGGCCTTCTTTCCAATAATAATATAATCGGATTTAATGAAGTCTTTGAGCGAAAGTGTGCTCTTAGTGGTATAATGAAATTATAAATGCCATTCGAGGCATAATCTGCGGCTAATATAATCGTTTTATTTTGCCACTGATACTCTTTGGCATTACGGTAGCTACAGTGCTCGCACACCTAATCGAGGCACACACGCACAGAGATAGAGAGAAATAGAGAGTGAATTAAATCGATAAATAATGTATAATTGATTGATAAAATACCTGAGCCAGTTGTAGACAACATAAGGGTTTTTTCTCCTTTAGCAAATAACACAAAGTGGGACTGACACCAATGAATGGTGAAACCGGTGGAAAGCCTTTAACAATGCTACAAAAGGGAGAAAGCTGTTTTTTATCGCAATTCATTTTTATTTTTTATGGTGGTGTATATATGTATATGAGAGTAGCATTCTCTTTTTTTTTTTTTTTTTTTTTTTTAATGATACTTTAATATTAACAATGTGGGCGTGTTTTGTCGCAACTGTATGGAAAGCTTTTTTATTATAATAAAAATAAGACTAATGGCATAGAATACTGAGTGGAGTGTTTTGGAATGTAAATGGAATTTGGGCATTACTTTATTTATTTTATTAAAAGTTTATTAAAAGTATTTCAACTTATTCAAAAAAGCAATTAAACTAAAATATTATGAAAACACTGCCTACTACTTAATAATATCAGAAAAAACAAATGAACATTCTAATTGAATGAAGCCAAGTCTAATAAAATATTTTAAAAAAATAATTAATTAACAAGAATGGAATTAACGAACATTATTCCAACAACAACTGTTTAGCAGCCAACCAACGACAACCAAACTTTTTATTAATAATAATGAAAAGAAAAAACAAACAGAGACCGAAAACAGCAAAAACGATTTTTTTTTTTAATAATCGTTATTCGCGCGGTCTCTAAAAAAAACACGAAAATAAAATTCCAAACGTAATGTAATAACAATATCATCGAGTAACAGAGAGTTTTAAATTTCAAAGAGTGAGAGTCACAAAGAGAGAGACAGAGAGAGAGAGAGAGAGAGAGCCAAAATCTTAACAACACAATAATACTGTTATAACGCTCGATTATGTTAACTCGCCGTTAAGCGTCGCAAGAGTGAACATTAACGAATTTACGAATTTACGAATTACGAATTATAGTTCAAGCACATTGTATTGTAGATCCATAATAGTGTTACATTTAGCAAATTCAGCTGCAACAGCAACAACAACAACAACAACAACAACAATAACAACAACGGTAACGTAACGTAACGTAACGTTATGCACAGCTTAAGCATGGCATTGGCAAAAGCTGGTCCTAGCACACTTACCCTGTATAGTCAGCCGCCCAAATGGGTCGTACGGCCGGCATTGAACCCGAACTACTACACGAAATATGAGCCATTGTGGCACACTGATGAGTATTGGCGGTTGCAAAAGTAGCTGTAAATGTGGTTGCCACACCACCACCACCACCACCACCAGCATCAGCATTGGCTGTGGTTGCCGGTGTCATACTAGTGGTGGAACAACATGACGGACAATAGGTGGTATCGTTTCGGAAAAATTGACAACCGTTATGTTGTACCCCTATCTCTGTCGATGAAACCGTTGAGGCTGTAGTGCTTGAGCTAGTATGTTGATGATGTGGTGACATGGTCTTGATTTTGTCATAAGGATAAGAGAGCCGGGTGTTCTGACGATGATTTTGAGTCCTAATCTGACGGGCACAATCACTGTCACAGCTGTAGCTTTTCTTCATTTTTTGTAAGTGCCGAGCATACAATGGCCGGTGGGTGGGTTCCGTGGGGGCATTCTGACAACAGCAACTACGCAGATTCGAGTCCTCTGATGAACTCATTATTAAAGAATAAGTACGTGATTGGGGAAAATGGCCACCCAGACAACTATACCCCCGGGAGGAGGATAGGAAGAAGAAGTAAAGTTAGCAGAAGTGTTTAAAGTAAAATTTGTTTCAAGTAGAGAAAGTTTAATATTGAGGTCGGTATTGGTGTTTCCTCATCAGCTCAATACTCCTCTAACAGCCAAGAAACTTGACATTTGATTTATATTTACTTTTTTTTTTTTTGTTCTACATCCAGCTAAATATAACTAATGGCTCCTATTATGTTGAAAAAAGTCGGATTTATTTTTTTACAACTAAATTGCAGTTTAGTGAGGAGGGAGAGAGAGAGAAAGAAGAAGGTGGCTATGGGGACTAAAAAATCAAATATACAACGGGTAGTACTTTTTTATTTTTTTCAAAGTCTGTGCTTTACAGTGTTGTAGTTGATTACTTAGAGGGAGTTGAGCAGGAATAAAAGTTGTTGGTTTTTTTTTTTATATAAAAACTTACGCTATTTTCTCAGATGGTGAACGCCACGGTACATCATCCTCAATTTCATCTTCACTTTCATCACCCTCATCACCATCATCGTTGCCGGTTATACTAAATGAGGAGGAGGTAAACATATCGGGTACAGGTAGTATTGATGGTCTACGACTACCTGAAAATTGTTACAAAACACAATTTGGCGAACATATCACATACAATAGACAATAACCAAGGGATTTATATAGCATATGGAGCTTATAATTTATAGATCAAGTGCTACCTCTTCGTTGATTTAAAATATCGGGACTTAGTAAATTTGGATTATTCATTTGGGGTACATCCAAATGATTGCCAGTAGTTAATGAAGAGCCCCCTAACGTTAGACCAACACCACCACCACCTGCAGATCCTACACTTAATGTATTACCCATGCTGGAATGCAGTAGTCCAGTTGTTGCATTAGCAAATAATGAATTGCTGGCGGTTGTTACTGACGTCGTAGGAGCAGTTATGACCATCGGCGATGTATGCATAACATTTGGTGTTACGGTTGTATCTTTGGCATTGTGTTTAGAATCGGAAATTATCACAGATGTTGGATTATCAGTTGCTGTTGTTCCTGTTGTAGCTGCAAATGAATGTAAACAGAGGCAGGCGTTGTATTTTCTCGTGAAATATTTACTTATTTGATTGATATTTAAAAAAATAATTTGATTTATTTATTATTTATTATTTTTTTTATGAAAATGATGTTAAATTATTTGTTTTTATAATATGCGAGACTTGTTTGGTATTGAATAAAAAAAGCAATTAAAAACCCACAAACAATTTATATAAATTTAATACATACTCATATATATTTATATATGTACGAGTGTATGTGTGAGTGTGTATCGTATTTGTTTTTTTCATTTTCATAAGCCATAAGAAGTGCACAGAAACTAGAGTAAGTAAAAGTAAGCCAAGTACCTGGATCTAAAAAACTCTACCACAAGTGTGCACAGGGTAATGTGAAATGCAATAAAAAATGTGCTTAAACTATAATTTAATAATATTTATGTAAATATTTATGTAAAAACATTGTACCCTTACAATGTTTAACTCTTAACTCTACCTTAGTATTTAAAAAAGGGATATGCCCTTAACATGAGTGAGAAGAAAATTTTATGAAATTGCTTTCCTCTACGATGCACTCAGCAGAACATTATACAAGTGTCTTGCAAAAGCAGGCAACATAAAAAAGGAGAAATACGTGTGTATAATAAAAAACAACAATTAGTTAATAACTTAAAGGGTAAGCAATGCAGTAATAGTACTGCACGTCAGGGTACTGGAAAATCTTTAAACATTTTGTTTTGCTACCTCCAATGTAAAATGCTGGCAAATAGTAAAGGTTAAGGCACAGTGATTAAGTAGAATGTAAGAGTAAAAGAAAGGGACTGGAAAAGAGTTTTTGTATATACAAGAACTGCCACAGAGCAAAAAGAGAAACATCATACTCAACCACGACATAGGGTGAAATTATTAAAAAAAAAATTTCATTCATTTTTATTTGTCAGTTGTAAAGATGTTTAAAAATATTTCCTTAAAGCGAAAGTATTTGTTTTTTTTGTTTTTTTTTCGTAAAAAATATTATATACTCATACTCTTCTACATGGGAACTTAGGGGGGTTAATTGTTCTTTTTGTTTTCTTATAAAAGAAACTCACGCACAAACAGTTTTGTAAAATCGCATATAGAGTGTGGTCTTAATAGAGATGTTGTGGGCGTTGTTGGAGTGGTACTGCTGGTAGTAGTTGTTTCATAATTACAGTTAGGGGACACTCGTATAGAAATACTTGGTATGGGAAGTACTGTTGTTGTTGTTGTTGTTGTTGTTGTAGTTGTTGTTGCTGTAACTGCAAATTCGGGACCTATGTTTATACTCAAAAACGTGGAAGATGTTGTCGTGTTTGTGGTGATAATTGGTATTGTTGTTGTTTTTTTAAGATCTAAACATAATTTGATACTATCATTAATAAATATGTCACAAGCAACTCTTAAATATTAAATTTACATATAATAAATGACTTAAGGCATCAACAGTAACAAACTTTTGAAGGTGGAACATAATAGAAATAAATTTTTAGACTCAACAAAAAAGTTAAAAGCTAACAATAGTCATTTATTATAGATTTTTTTTATTTCTATCTCTCTCATGTGCTTCTGAGTTCTAAATTTAATTGGAATTAATTGTTAATATAACAATTATAGAATTTATGTTTTTTCATAAATCATAATTAAGTATAATTATAGTATTAAGTAAATTACAGACGCTAACATCCAGGCTTTGCAGAATGCTACCCAAAGGAAGTCTGTTTATTGTATTTGTCGTAGCCAGACGTAAAAAAACTCTTAAAAACCTTTTATCAGTATGAAATTGTTATGGTTTGATAATAAATTGTGGCACAAGCAAAATAATAAATAAATAATATAAAGTGAATAAAATTTCAATAATATTTCACAGTATATCATGTACAGTACACAGCATAGTGAATGGTACATAGAACAGATATAAAAGAAAACTCATAAATGAAATAGTTATTCTGTCTGAACAAGTTTAACATCAACATGAATTTCCTTCGTTATATGCTTAATTGCTTAAGCAGCACATTTACTTAATAATTTGTTACTCACCCGCTTCTTTGCCCGTACCACTACTGCTATCTACCGTCGGATTCGGTTGATTTTGATTAACCACAAAAGCTGAATTTTCCTCTTTCGTTATGCTCATGTAATAACAAGTGTCATCTTTTTTCATTATATGTCTGGGACCGGGATTTAAAAGAATCGTATCCTCATAGAATTCAGGCAATTCGGCGGGACGTACGCCCACCAAAGCCACACCATATCTACAAAAATTTTATGTAAAATAAAAAAAATTTTATAAACAAGAGGGTTCAATGCCGTCCTAACAATCTCTTGCACTAGAAGCCTATATTCAGGCAATGCCCTTAAATAATATCTAAATTTCTTAATATCAAGTAAAGACGGTTACAAAGCTTTCTTAAATCGCTTTATATTTTGATATCAATTAAGAATATGAAAATGCCGTGGGGCAAACTTACTTGCGATGTGAATGAAAACTGGCATAAGTGAAACTTTTGCCTTCATATTCCCCAAAGAAACGACTATCACCCAAGACAATGTGATAAATTTCATTACCCGAACATTTGCCATATAAGCGATGCCACTCTTCGGGAGATTGTTGTCCTTCTCTATAAGAAAATATAAAAAAAGAATAACAATAATAGTATCAGTTGAATCAATTAACTGCAATAATAGTATGTACAGTAAGTGGCATCAACCGTAACCAAATAATAGGTTATTAAAGTCCTTCAACACCAGTGAATAAATGAAAAGTCAAACACTACAAACTGATGTATTTATATAAAAATTTATAATAGAAACTCTTGCTTAAACTGGAATCTAATTAAACAGACAGGTTTGCGACTTGCACGGTTTGCTTGTAGAAGTCAACATGAGAATACAATTTTCAAATCTCACAAGTACGCGTAATTAGCGCAATTAGCGTAATTAGCATATATTTGTCATACGCTTATGGTCTTTCATAGAAATACCATAAGTAAAATAGTTCACATGAACTAATCTTGTGCTTTGTTTCGTACTTACTGGCCGCGTGATGTGTGCAGTAATAAAGTAACCAATGTACTGGCGCCCGGGCACGTACAATTATTCGCTAACAAAGCATATTTGAATTCATCCTCGCACACCACATGCTCAGCAAATTTAACGTGTAGTTTGTGTTCGGGCCTGTGCTTTTTCAAAATATCATTTATTTTCGAAGGATGCAAGGAAGGAAGATAGAAAACATTTTGTCTGCATAAGTAATTACAAGGGAAAATATTGTCGTAGACAAAAACACAGATAAACTTTTACCGAAATATTTGAACATATTGTGGTACAATGGGGGCAAAATCTTTAACCGCCCATGAGCGTAATATTGTGTGTTCATCAGCTGCAGTTTTGTCAGCATAATTGCGAGCGGCCAATATAAAGCAAGCTTCCGCCTCGTTCATGCGGGCTCTGGCTAAATCACCATCTTTTAAACAGGAGCCCTAATAAACATACACACACACAAGCAAGTAACTTTAACTTGTTCTTAAATCACAATGAATCTGAATTTGTTTTCAATTTGTACCTGTATATAAATGACTCGCTGTGCCCAAATGGGCACTTGTAATATCATACGCATTGTGGTATCCAATTCCATGGGACTTAATAGCACCACATAATAGTCTTGCAATAATGGATGAGCATAAAATTCATTTAAAAAATCCATTATTGTATCAGCGTGCAATGTAGTTGAGCATACAACCACATGTTTCTCACTTTGGGCACGATGTGATGAATAGCTGCCACCCAATTTTTGACGTTCCATCCATGTGAAGGCCAATTGTTCAAACTGGAAAATATGATGAGAATACATGAAGTGAATGGAAAAGGCTTTCAAAAAAGCGCATTCCGTTGACATTGGGTGTTTCTTTTTTTCGTTACACTTCTGATCCCGAACTGTGACATATGAACGTGTGAAGCTTCTGGTTTTGCTTTGCATGCATGTGTAAAAGGAAATGCTCAGTAATATTTGATTGATGGTAAAATGTAAACAGAGAAGTGTAGTCCAATTAAATATAAAAAAAGATATGCGATTCTGAAGTGGGTATATAGTAGATGTGTAGTAAAATATAAGCATCAGTTAGTTAATCATATGATGTTACGACGCCTGAAAAAAGTTGGTTATAGCGACGTCTACCAATACTGTATGATTTTTTTTTTCGTTTAATATCAAGTCAAATATTTTGTAGAGACCACAACTAAAATAATATGACGCATAAGTTTGACTAATGGACATATATTAACTCAGATTTTACTACTGATTAAGAAACCATATACTTTGTGGGATCTCAGAAGCTTTTGTCCAAGTGGTATAAACGTTTTGACCAAGTGACCAAGAGAGAAAAACAGCAAATAACAAAATTTTGGTACCGGAATATTAAATGAACCAAAACGAAAATCAATTGCACAAAAAGTGAAAACATGAGTAGGAATGCTTAGGAAATTGTAGAGTTTGTCAAAGCCGATCGTATAATAACTTAAAATAAATACCATTTGGTTTCAACCATTTACAAACAAGCTGATTGATTGCAACCATTATAAAAAGCACAAACGACTCTTTCGGTTTGAAATTCACTTGAAAATGGTGTAGTAATGAAATGTTTTTTATTTAAATCAATCAATTTTATTTTGACTATTTCTGATGTACACTTGCGTAGTAGAGAAGTTCGAAGTTTTCTTGGAAATAGTTTAGTAACAAAAATATCTTGCAAGTGCTTTATGTTGAATCACAATCAATTTCACTGTAACAATGGCTCAGGTTTTTTTAAACTTTTCATTCTTTCCTTTTCTTCTTCGATGTAAAATTCATGTATCCTCTACTACTAACCATTTCGCTTTTCAATTTTAAATCAAATAATGACTTTTCCTTTAATGCCTTTCCTTCCTTCAGTTGTACCATTGTTTCAGTTTCTTTAAGCAAGTAATGCAATAATGTATACTTAACAATTCTTCTCTTTTTCTGTCCGTATTACTGAGATTTATGTAAAGTTTAATTATTGAAAAAGTTCACATTGGAAAACTTTTATGGGTGAAATGTTTCGAAAAGCGAGTTTCATTTAAGGAGATAAACCGCAATAAAGAGTCTCCTACCTTGTGTTGCATGCTATGATTCGATCTATATATGAGTAGTGAATGCTTTTAAAAACCCATCACAATTTGTCGAAATTTAGCAAGACTACAAACATGTGAAAGCATTAAAAGCTAATAATTTCTCTACAAATGTTTTTGGTACTATTAGTATGTACACGATATGACAGAAAAATGGAGATGCTATAAGTTTACCTGGGTGGGTAACACAATCAATGCCACGCATATCATGATGACCATGTACAATTGTGAGGGCCATATGTCTGGTACAAAGTCACCATAACCCACTGTCGAGAAGGTTACCACTACATAATAAGTGCTTTGGAATAAATTCAAATGGCGATGACCGGCGCGTTGAAAATGTTGTATTCCGCAGACACTTTATGCACAAAAAGAAACATCAAAAAAAAAAATACATCATTAAAGTACAAAATACAAACAAGTTCATATTTACGTGTATCATGTGCAGTTATCAAGATACATATAATTTATTTGTTTATTTCTTTTTTACCTGGTAAATACCAAACATAGCAATGTTGCTGATAATATTGTCAGTTGTTGTGACAGAGCGGATTGTGATTTTTGCATGGCACGGTGTAAATCGTTCTGAAAATTAATATTTTACTTGTGTCAGAACAACTCCATATCATATACTCGTATATACATTTCTATATACATTTGTATTCGATACTTACGAACATATTTTCTAATGAACGTTTGGCTAACCAGCAATTTAGAAATATGGGTATAAATAGATTTCGTAACGGTGGCCATAGTATCTGTAAGAGGAAGAAGTTGAGGGATTATAAACATTTTCAATGGACAGACTGACAGGGATTTTTTCTGTTTCCTTTACTCACCGTCAATGCAAATGGTATTGTTGTAATTAATTCTAGTATAAAATGAAATGAGAGTACTTGTTGCCATATATTGCCCTAGAAAGACAGTGAAAAAACAACAACAACACCACCAACAACAAAACAGTAAATTATTAAAAAAATCATGTTTGATTTAGAGCCGCTTCCAAAGTAATTATTTATCCCAACAGTATGCCAACAAATTTTGTTTACATAGCGTACGAGTGCCTTTTTTAACGATTAAACTAAAGCTGCAATGGAATTTTGCACTAAGGAAACTATTTTTTTTTTTTTTTTTTGTAAAATGTGGGCGTCTCTATAATTCGTCCAAGAGTGAAAATGATATATTGTTACATCAATATGAATATTACGATTAAACGCAGACATTTTCAAATCGACTCATATTCTCCTACTGTGAGGTCTCGGATAGTTGCAAGCGGAATTACAAACTCGGTTTACCGCCATGTAATTCGAAGGGTGTATTTATAATCATTAAAATAAAGAGTGCCACACATATGTGTAAAATAATAATTACCTTATAGCCGAGATATGTAAGTAGTAAAGCTTCCGTTAATGAAACTAAGGCCAATATTAATTGTACGGCCCATAAAACAGTTGGACGATTTACCCACAATATGGCCTCCCAATTAATTATGGGATTCTCTTGAAACTCCTCTTCCGTTAGCTCCGCCGAAACTAGAAATTCGCTTTTATTGCTCACCAAGCAACCATAGCTGATGTTGAAGAAGCAATAATATAAATTAATCGGGAATAAATAAAACTAAATAAAAAATACGTAATATATATAACCTACCAAGTGGCATAAGTTGGATTTGTATCTGTTATCACACGTAATATATACAAGACACACGCCAACAATTTAAAGAATAAATCAGCTATACGGATACGTAAACCTAAGGATAAATCGTAAAGTCAAGCGAGGCAATGTTCTAAATAAGACTTAAATATATTTACGGAATATTTTTTAGGTTGATTCGTGAATAGTAGTAGCAGAAAATGAGAAGAAGTGTTTTCTATTATTTATTCATTTACTTACTTGATCGTTGATTTTTAATGAAATAAAGTTGCAGTCTTTCTTTAAATGTATTCTCATTTACATAGTATTCTACCCGGACTCTGAAAACATACAAAAATTGCATAAATTAAATGCATTAAATGTTTAATTATGCATAAAGCGTAAATTGGAAATGGGAAGCAACTCAATTGCACAAGTCCTCTTGAATTATGCAACTTACTAATGCTTATAATTTTCTTACTTTGTTTGCATGAATTTGAAAGAATTTGAAAGAATTTGAAAGAATTTGAAAGTTTTTCAGAACTGTTCCGCATTTTTTGTTTTACTTTTCCATTCTCAACTATTTGCAAGACAATGCGTTGACGTCATTGTGGAGCAAAAATACTAAGGTACACTTTATAAAAATGTTAAATAATGAAAGTAAATAGAGAAAACGAGGCATTCTAAAAATACAATTATATGTTATAACCGACAAGGTGCATGTAAAGTGTATTAAAAATTATAATTACTTAGAATACGTGCAACATACATAAATAAATGAATGTAGTTCAAGTAAATAGGTCAAAAGGTTGCGCATTTCATGTAAGTTACCTTTCAGAACCAATTTATTCAGGGGATAAAATCTACCAAGTTTATGCGTATACTAAGAGAGCAAGAGAGTAGTTTTAGACCTTTCGACTAACACGAAAAGATACATATAGAGCTTTTGATCAATATTCAAGTCAAAACGATTTAGCTATGAATATTATTAACATAAATGTTGCAAAATCCTACGGTACGAAACGGTACTAAATGACATCCACGCATATTTCCGTAACTAACAATCGTTGACGCAAACATTTTGGGTTTAAAACATAGCATACAATTTACAATAACAAAAATTTTTATACCTTGCACATAAGACTAAGTTTGGCATGCCGTTTGCAATACCTAGAACGAGTCGATATAGACATGTGCAAATTTTGAGATATTGAACTGAAATTTTGTATGTAGGTACTTTCAGTTTTTGCACGAAGATCGCTACTTAAAATAGGAAAAATCGGTAAACAGCCACGCCCACAATCAAAAAATCTATTTATATGCCACAAAAATTGATTTGTTAAGGTGAAATTTGATTCATATATCTATAATTATCCCATCCATCGAAGTGCCAAAAATTGGCATGGTAAGATAATAAACGCGCCCACAATTTACAAAAAATCGTACTCCACGTAAAACTGGACTTGCATACGTAACACATACGGCGTAAGCATATTCATGTGACGCCCATTATTTTAGATGTGCAGAGTATTTACAAGATTGGGCCCAAGCTAAACTTAATTTAAAGTTACAAATAGCTTACCTCACCGAGGCGTATGAGTGATCATCTTACATATAAGTTTAATTGTAATCGCTCTTAATTAATTCTTGACAATAACAATTATATATTTATGGTTTTTCTTTAATCAGGGCACGTGACTTAGTGTTCAATTGCATAAATACATACAAGGTTTCTGTCTCTGACAACAACAGTATATTGAATATTGTGATATAATTATATGTAAATGGAAACTTGCAAACTGGATAAATATCGGAATTGTGCTGGTGAAAACAATGTCACAACATTTACATACAAAAATTATATAATGAGTTAAATGTGAATGTAACATAGAAAATATGGAATGAAGCAAACGAAGCGCGTTATATTCATTGAAATACAACAGGGTTGTATTAGTTAAAACCTAATTAGATAATACTTTTTACCATTTAAATGCAATCAAAATAATTTAAATTTAATTTAGAATGTTCTTCTGGAGCGGTCGTACAATAAAATGGATGCTTACAAAAATTGAAAATTTTCGAAAAGTTTTCGGTACAAATGACATTCAGTTAAAATCTTAACAAACAGAACCTAAAAATTGTATTTTATCTCTTGGATGTGTAGTTTATTCAACTTGATTGTCGCTGTGTTGTCAATTTATTTTTCTTTACTTAAGAGAATTCATGATAACGGCAACGCGGCTGGCTTTAATGGAGGCGTCAATTTTATGTGTACGTGCATACAATATTTTATATTTACATATATGTACTTTTATTATCCTTGTCTCATCAGACAAAAGAGTTTTTTTTTTTTGGTACTTGAGGCATAGATTAACTGTGACACTGCAAATACAGTGTTTTTCACAACTAACTAACAAGAAGACTTTTGACATTGTTAACAAAAATAATAACAAAAATAAAGCACTAGAGTAAGTTAAAGTTAGAGCAAGTTAATGGAATATGCGTTCACAAAAATTTATTTTAGGAAAGTTTCATTTTTTCAAAATTCTTCAAATATGCAATTATTTTTTTATTATAGTATTGTGCTCTCTTATCTTTAAAAGGAAATCTTACAAGATGGAATACATATATAGAGGGAGAGTGTGTGCGTTTTAAAATTTTTTTATTGTTTTCATATGCATCGTGAGCAAAGTTTATGATCCTGTACTGTTTATACTAAACAAGTGAAAAATGTCGGTCAACACCAACTGTTTAATGCCCAGTGATGGTATGCGCGCCTTTTGTAAAAAGATTCCTCCTTCATCCTACATGTGCCTCAAATTATTTCAAAATATCCCAAGAACTATTGAAGAACTTGTACAAGAAACACAAACATCACGGACAGACGGAGATGATTATATTGATTAACAAGTAAGACAAGTAAATTTGGCTTAGGCCAAATCTTAAATACCCTCCACTTTCACAACGGTGGGCGTGGCAAATATATATATATATTGCGCCCTCTAATACGGTATGTCTTACGTAACAGCATGCAAGTCCGCTTTTACGTTGAATATGGTTTTTGTAAATTGTGGCCGTGTCTATTATCCGACCACGCCCATTTTTGGCACGTCATTCAAGGGGATAACTATGTATACTTGTACCAAATTTCTAGTTCCTAGGTCAACTTTTGTGGCAGATATAAAGGTTTTTATTAATTATGGGCGTGTCTGTAATCCGAATACGCCCTTTTTTGGCACATCGATGAAGCTAATATTTAAAGATGTACGTACCAAATTTTAGGTTTATAGATCAATTTTTGTGGCAGATAAATAGATTTTCGTTGATTGTGGGCGTGGCTCTTGACCGATTTTGCCCATTTTAAATAGCGATCAATTACATAATTTCAGCTCAATATCTCAAAATTTACGCCCGTGAGAGTGCCAACAACAGGCGGACACACGGACACAAGGACATATGGACATACATGTCTAAATCGACTCAGTTTTTGACGCTGATCAAGAATATATATACTTTGTGAGGTCTCTGACATCTCCTTCTGGATGTTGCAATTGGTAGAACAAACTTAGTATACCCTCATCACTGAAGTGAAGGGTATATAAAATAACTATTAATAGTTTGTTATAATAAAAGTTGAGTCCTTATACACATACTATTAAAGATTAATAAACCCATTCCCAAATACCATATGTGATATACAAACATTTTTCCGTTATTATCTTTAATCCTTCCTATTGCACATTCCGCTTTTTTGTTTTATTCAAGTCTTATTTGAAGTTCGTTTAGCGAAACATTTTATATCTCAGATGCATCTTCATGTGTACTTTATAGACCTTCCTCCTTACCAATTTCCTTATATCACTCTTCTAATCTTTATCAAGTATTGTATATTTGTTTTATTACAACATATGTACGAATCTTTGATAGTGAAAATCAAACTATAAAGATTATAGGGTAAGATCGAAAATAATGATTACATGATTGAAAGGTCGGTTATTGATAAACGAATTTATTATTTAAATTTTAGTTTTTTATTATTTTTGATTTCTTCATTAATTTATTATTCTAGGTATTATTTATTGTTTTATTTTAACTTGATTATTGCTCAAAAATTTTTATATTTTTTATTAATTTGCATTTTATTGAGTTATTGATAATAATCGTATTTTTCAAAAGCGGTGCTCCTAAGTAAGTGATCAAGTTTCGGTTTAATCTGAGTATTACTCTTTGGTTTGTACTCCTTCGAAGTACTTCCAGAACACAGGACTTATATTCCATGTGTTCGTATAAACATTTGAAGAGAGTTAAAGCATTTTGTGCTCAATGCCCGGCAGCACTTTTCTATTTTATTGCATTTTATACATCTTTCCGTGTCAGATCATTAAAAGATTTTGTATGTTAGATGAACCCTGAGGGAAAAGAATCTCAAAGTACACACAATATAGATATATATATACATATATTAGATTTTCTTAAGGGAAATTTATAACAGTAAAGAAAGTACGAACGAACACTTAGGATATATTAACTTGCCAAAAATGTAACGCAGACTCTACGATAGTTAACTGAGAAACGGAAAGTACAAAAATGAAAAAATAAAAAAAAGCCATCACCTAGAAGTAATTACGTACATATAAGAAGCAAAGGGCAAAGAATTTTAATTGCCTGCAATCAGTTTCGATTACTACGTGTTACTTCACGAATAAAGTGATAAAAACACACAAGGGGAAAAAATGAACCGAAAAACTAAGTACAACTCGTAGTATAAAGGCCATTATTTTATGATAAGTGATAATGACATTTCGTACGCAACACATATTCTTACACTCATATGCATATATGGTAAAAGGAACGCTTGCACGTCATTTGTATGATTTTACGGAATTTACCAAAAAGAACTTTAACGCATTACGTAAATAAACACCTTTACGCATTTTTTGCTAAAATGAACGACTAGTGTAAAGAGTGCATTTATTAAAGGTCCGCTGGTGTTGATGTTTTAGTGGTTGAGTAATTCCTTCACTTACTTACTCATACGCTCTTTCACTTACCTAGGTATTTTATCATATGAATCCCATGATGTTAAACAATTATACGATAAGTAACGACTATTAGCCGCCATATTACATAATAATAAATTATCCATTGGTTCGTTAAGCTGATAACTTCAATACTTTGTGATTTTTTAATTGATCCATTTGTCGCTTATTGGTATGAATTGCCAGGAATTTTACCTTTTATTGCGCGAATTGCTCTCAAGTCAGTTTATAAGTTTATAAGAGTTTTTGTGCATTTTTTTAAATTTAAATGTTAATGAACACATTGTTCAAGATTCAGTTTCTTCTCTTTTTCACCGCATTTATTATACACTCACACATATAAAAAAGTTGATGCTTCTTATGGCTATAAATAGTATTTCTTATTATGTTTCGAAGAATTTTTCCGAATTATGAGCATTAAAATATTATGCGGCAGGGTAACGAAGGATATTTATATCATCAAGTTTAAATAAAAATAGGTAATAAAAGTAAACTTGGCTTAGGTCAAATCTTAAATACTTTGAACGATTTTCCCATTTTAAATAGCGATCTGCATGCGAAAACTAAAGGTGTTTATACAAAGCTTCTGCTTGATATCTCGAAATTTACACACGGACACACAAGTCTGTATCGATTCAATTTAAACGCTGATCAAGAATGCATATACCATGTAGGGTCTCTGACGTCTCCTTCTAGATATTGCAAACGGAATGAGAATCTTTTGTGGAGGGTATAAAAGTTGAATAATTAAAATACAAAAATTATAAAAAATGTAGGCAGTATATTTTATTGCAATTATGGGCATGCCTATAATTTATTCACGCTAAAACTGTGTGTGTTGGTGGACTGACCGAATAACATTTTCACTTGTTCGCAGTAATATTAAATGAATGTAAATATTGAAAACGTGAATTAGATTGAATTCGGAGATCTTTGTCAGCAATATGGGCGAAAACAATAGTTCTCATTAATGTTTTAATACACAATAAAAGCATTCATAGTTATATAATTATAATTAGGAAAATTGAAATAGTGAGAAATCCCCGGAGAAACGCAGCATTTGAAATATTTTCATTTACAATTGTGACGAAGGTATGAATATGTAAATTATTTGAGCAACCATGGATTACTGAAAACGTAAGCACAGGTGGTGAAATTTACAAGTAATACATTATTTTGAAAACTTAATAATTTTTAACTATCTTTCCGCCTGAAATACGTGAACAAAAACTCAATTCGCAGTTTCTGTAATGAATTTAAAAAAATGTACAATTATTTGTATAAAAGCCACAAAACTGTTGGAGTTATTGTCACTGACGAGTTGAGTGGCAGAATGAAAACTGCTGACATTAGTCACGTACATTAATATTTAATGACAAAACATAAACATTTTCATATGCGAGTATCGGTCGTATCAATATGCGTACGTGATATAAAGATGTCGATTCGGAAGCATTTCAGTATAATTATGAAACAAAAAAGTACTAATTGTTGTTTCATTAGGGTTTATAATAGTTGGAGAGGTTCCAACTGAGATATATATTGAGATCATTTCTAAATTATTAATGAAATTAAATCGCTTGAACAAATATGTAAAAGTGATTCATTATACCTTCCACATAAGATGGGGGTTCACTTAGTTTCTCATTCCATTGTTTAACTTTTCTATACAAAATTTTATATCTAATTAATTGCAACGATTGGTGGTATCAACAAACAATTTCTCATGAAATTGATTTACAGAGGACATTTTCCCCATAATTAATAAGATTTCATTTACACATGACATGAATATGTTATTTATTGATACGAAAAATGGAAGCAATGATGAGATGCTTTAAATGAATAATTGAAAAACAAAACAAAAACGTTGCATTATGTGAATAAGCATAAAAGATAATGCAACAGATAATACAAATCATACAAATAATAACGAATAATAAAATGACAATAAATTTCCTGCAAATTCATCGTAGTTTATCATCTCATAACTTAATCAACATCATGCGCAGTACAAATACAAGTTTGTTGGTACAACTAACAAAGTGCATTTTTCTACACTACGAAAGTTAAAGTTTGTATCGGTGCTGAATTGTAGGAGGATGTTTATTTATTGATTTTTTAAGCGTACGCGTGCACATAATGAAATTGAGAAACAAAGCAAGAATTGTGGTGCTTGGATCTTAACAACCACTAAACTGTTTTTTATTAAATTTATATTAAAGAAGATGTAGTAGTTGTTCCTAATGGACTAAGACTGTTGTTTAAAATCATCATAAAATCAGAGGCTGTCACAGTGAACTGATCAGACGTGCAATTCGTCTGATCCATTACTATTGTATGGAACAAACATTTATATAAAAAAGAAATTTCGCACATTGTCCAAAGGACTTTGTGTAAAAAAATGGCACATAATTATTATTGAGCTTTATAGCAAATGGACTTAATGAGTCAAGTTTCAATGCAAGGTTTGAACCGTTGTAACATCCTTTATTACAGCCTAACCCCTACCTAACAAAAATTTCTATCAAAAGGAATTCATATTTAATCACACCTCTCGAATTGAGTTGTTTGGAAAGTGTACTTTTAAATTAGATGAAAATTTATTTCATTTTCTTTGAATTAGATATTCCGTGTCAATAATGCGACGCGTTTGTATTGCACAATTTACTTGCAAGTAATTGTAGGTTATAGTTCAGTGTATTATACGCTTTGTTCTGCGGCGATTAAAACTAGTGATCGGTGAAATGTGGATCTCTACGACTTTGAAAGAGGGCAAATCGTTGTTGCCCGGTTAGCGGGAGCGGCTGTGATGAAAGCAACTAAATTGTTTAACGTTTCACGAACAACAGTATCCACGGTAGTGTCAGCACACACGAGACGTGGTAAAACATTATTGGCGAATCATTTAAGGCATAGTGGGCAAAACTCAAAGTTAATTGACAAAAACGGACAAACATTAAAATGAATTGTGGCCAGACAACATAAAAGTACCGCGTCAAACGTGACAGCAGAACTACTCAGACACTCTGCTAATCTATTCCACGAAAGTCTGCAGCAAATGGTGGCCCAATACCTTATTAAAAAAAAATATTGTATATATGTCAGGTGTTTATATTATTTTGTCGACCCCCTGTACATATATGTACAGAATTTACATTTATTAACGATATTTTCACATTCAGCCAAGTATTGAACCAACAAATTTGCGAAATATCTTTACGCTACTTTTTATTAAATTTTGATTAATTGTCATAATAAAAAAGCAGGTGTAAGAAGAACTCAAACAAGAATTTGCCCAAACTCCAATAGAAATTCATTTCAGTTTGGTCTGAGTAATATTAATAGTTAAACTTTACTTCACTTAATCACCTCTGACACAACATAACAAAAAGTTTCACTGCAACTACAAGCAACAATAAATGAATTATTTTCTTGCTAGCAGCTCAATCATAAAATATTAAGCTATCAAAATATATTGTATTTAAAAAATTAATAAAAAGAATATTTTTTATATTAAAATTTGAAGTATTTTTGGTAAACAAAACATGGTAAACTGCCATGGATTATATGTTAAGTTGCTGATGCACAGCTTAATATTTATTTATTTATTCAATTCCGTAACGGCTGTTTATTTTCTGGCAAGGTAGATACATTTTCGTATTTAAACCAAAAATTTTATAATAAATAATAAAATATGTACTCGTTTTGACAAGCGCTCTTTTGTTTAGTTTGACACATATGTATGTATACATGTGTCATATTTTAAGTTTAAAGTTTTTCGTTTCGTCCACACGTCACTTTGAATTACCGCTCACGGAATAATGAAATTCGTTTTTGAACCTTAACGCAATCGAATTTGTATGGAATTGAAATTAATTATATGCGTGGCATTTGGAAACAAATTGATATTGTGTGAAACTAATTTGTTTATATTTTTGGTAAAATTCATTATAATTCCATGAAATTTTTACACATTTACATTTTTAGTTCATGCATTAGTGATCTGATAAGAAAAAAATTACATTCACATATATGAGTATCCGCATATACCGTACGCATACTGAATACATATATACATCAGCAAGGCAATGATTTTTTATGCCCACCATTGCATTGTGCATACTAGGGCGAGTCATAATATTTTTTTACATCAAAAACAAGATTTAACCAACCCTGGTAAGATATATAGCAGTGATTATTACATTATTAATTATTCAAGTCAGTCGTCCGTATGCGAAAAGTAGCCGAAGGATATGCCCACAGTGCAACAATAATGGAAAGAGGGTAGAATTGTTTAAGCGGTTTTTAATTCCAAAATTACATTAAGACCTCGCCCATAATTTTAAACATCGTTCTTCATAAATCGTATTTTAATAACTTAACAAATCTGTGTTAATTGAGATTTTTTCGTTTTTTTCAATCGAAGTTTTTCATTTTAAAATTTACTTTCTAAGCTTTCTAGCCATAGGGATGTTTGATTTTCAATTTTAATTAGGATTTTTTTGTTTTCAGTTGAATTTATCCGGATTTTTATATTTTAATAGAATTTTTTCACTTCTAGTTTTTTCTTAATTTCAATTGAATTCTTCTTTATGACCGCATCTTGTAAATCAATGTTTAGGTAGTGGTTTAAAGTAAAAGATGTAGAAGCACTAAATATCTGAAGCAGATCTCCCCAGCCTTGTATGGCATATTGCCTGTATTGAATGGTATAATAAAGAATAATTCTTCAACCTAATTTAACTTTTTCTTTTTCCTCCATACTGGTGAGATAGCCAACATTTGTTATAAACTTTGTTTAAAAGTTTCCACTTTCTTAAATTTAGTTTTAATATTGATTTTATTAAACTTTTAATTTCTAATAAAGCCTAACAACTACTAAAATTCAGTAAAACGTTTACTAAATAGTTCCGACTTTCTTTTTCCTTCTATTTGAAACGGATTGCTTTTAAGATACAAACACTTCCGCATTTGTCTGACGACTAAAATTTCAGCTAAATGTGCGGCAAATGTTTATTTTTTGTTTATATATATCTATGTGAGTGTGTGCACGCCTATTTAAATTACAAACATTTTATACTAAACATGCTCTGTACTGTTATAACAATTATAACGAATTGTGTCAAATAACCAAACAATCATACTCATCGTAGTCAGCTGTTATGTTAAAGTTAACATTTCCGGTTTTGAGGAAAAAGGAGGATGTTTGTTCCCAAGGTTTTTATATATGTTTATGAAAGCTTTTGCTAAAATAGAAAAGCTTTAGAGCTTTAAACCTCTATAATGTAGCAAGAAAATGAAAAGCTTTTCTGTTAATGATATGTGAGAAATCAAATTTTTTTAAATAATGATAAGAAAATTTGAAATTTGTTTAAAAAAAAAAAACTTATAAATTATTCAAAATAAAACTTTTGACAAAAAATCACAAAAATTCAAATTAACAGGATGTCTGATAAATCATTTATTTTAAAGATAAATACATATCGCAAAAAAACATATTTTATCTTATTTTTTAAATAAACGTTTCATGTTAAATTTTTATTGTTACTGTCCTTTTAATTCTCTATTTTAATAAGTGGGCATGAATAATGAAAAAATTAATTTGAACTTTTCACATCTAAGTACGTATGATAAATATCTGTGTATAAGTAATATAACTGTTAATCATTTTTCTGTTTTCTACACCAGCTTTAAATGAAATATTAAAATAGATGTTCCAAAATGTATGTTGATTGTTTTACTCCCAGCCAGCTAATATAATTGCTTTATTTATATGCTGGCAGAAAAATAAATTAAACTTGTAGGAAAATACACAGATCTTAGATACAGCTGAACGCTAAAAAATAATAATAACACAAAATTAAAAAAAGAAATAAACTGTACCACTAACTCTTTTTCATATAATCCTCATCCTCCTAATATCCTCTCTCTACTAAACGTATATAATTGCTGTGCACCAAATGAATAACACTTATACGTCACGTAGTGTTGACTGATGAAATAAAGAGATAATGAAACAAGTGAAAATATTATAGTCGGTCAAGCCCCACCATCAAATACCCTACACCACTCGATATATTATATTATTCAATTTAATTTTTTCCTTTGATAAATGAAAAGTCTTATTTTTTTGTACTGCTTTTAATTTTTTCTTTTTTTCTTTGAAAAATGAAAAATTTTATTTTTCTATACCAACTTGTATTTTCAAAAATTTCAAAATGATACATAAGTCAGAATTTTTTTTTTATTTTTTGTTTGTTTATGACATTAAAAAAAAATTATATAGGGAGGCGTTCTAAAAATAGTCCAATGCGCTCCATTTTCAATGGGGTTCCCCTTTGGACCAATACATGTCCTTGTACCAATTTCATCGAAATATCTCAAAAAATAATACGATATGAGGAGGGGTTCTAAAATTGGTCCAATCCGGTCCATTTTTAATAGGGTTCCCTTTTGGGCCAATACATGTCCTTGTATTAAATTTCATCGAAATATCTCAAAAAATGCGACCTAAAGCTTGCACACAAATTTAGATGGACAGACACGAGGACAGACGGACATGGTTAAATCGATTGAGATTTTGATTCCGAATCGATCGGTATAATTGAAGATGGGTGTGGCATTTGCCGTTTAGGAATTACAAACATCCACACAAACTTAATATACCCTTTTCCACAGGGTGGTGCAGGGTATAAAAACGCACTATCAAGTAAAAACAATTAAGAAAACTATATTTGGCTTAGGCTAAAACTTAAATACCCTCCACATCTACAATAGTAGGCGTGGCTGGTATATGATTACGCTCTCGAATACGTATAGCGATCCGCGTGCAAAAACTAAATGTACAATGTGCAAAAAAATCTGTACAAAATTTCAGCTCAATATCTCAAAATGGACTGATGGATGGATTTTTATAGCTATGACCGATTTTATTCAAGTGCGGGCGAGACACTTGCCAATTTCGATCACACATGTTTACGACGCCTCCTTGGAATGTGTGCAAAAGGCATAACAAACTTAGTATACTCTTCATCTTATGTGGAGAGTATAAAACGATAACATTCCATACATATAACTAGAAATCAATAAAGTGACAAAAATTTGTAATAGATAACTGTTCTGCCAAATGGCAGAACATATACATTTATATATTACATCATTTTATGTGTTGTAATAATATTTACATATTTATGTACGTTATATACATGATAAGAGAATAAAATGAAAAATATAACTTTATTATCTAAATGTCAGATACATTATATTGTTTACACATATATATATTGCATATATATATTTTTCCCCCATAACTGAATAGAAAAACTTTTTACCAATTTTAACAGTGCGCTGCTTGCAACCTTTCTATGAAAAGTTCTTCTCATGAAAATGTTTTTATTTCATTTTATTTAATTTTTTTTTTTGTTAACAACTTTACTTTATGAACTAAATGAATTATCAGTGGAAAAGTGTGGGAGTAGTACTTCAACTATTGTATGCATGTGTATGTTAAAACACTTAAGGCTTATATTTGTGTTTTTACCTAAAAGTGTGTGTGTGTGTACTACTTACTATGCTTTACGAACACTTTATTCATTAACTACATAGAATATTCCTTTTTGTAACAATATTCCACATCATTTACATAAAAAGCGTCAATATATAAAATATTTACTCATATACTTAACTCACACGTAGAAGTATAAAAAGTTACATTTTAAGGAAAATCGAAAAAGTAAATTAATTTCCAAAATATTGGTCAAATTAAAGAAAAAACAAGATAGAGAAGTTCGGTTAAGACCGAAGCTTAAATACCCTCCGCCTTTTATAATCATCTAAAAAATAAGTTCCTATTGCCATATTTATGTATGTGACTATTTCATGTACTTACGCAAATAGTGTTTTTTTAAAATTATAGGCGTTTGCGTTTTTCAATCACGCCCATTTTTGGCAACTTATATTTATACCAAATTTCAACTTGATAGGCAGTATTGTGCGATATATAATTCTTTAAAGATACAATTTTTTCGAGGTATGTTGAGATTTTTGTTTATTGTAGACGTGTCTCTTAACCGATTGTGCCCAATTTCAATACGGAACAGCGAAATTGAACTGAACAACAGCAGATGGACACACGGACGGGCATGTCTCAAACTATTTCTCTTTTCATGCTGATTAAGAATATATATGATTTGTGGGGACTCCGAGGCTTCCTTCGATGTGTTGTAAACGGATGATCAAAATGAATATACCCTCTTCCCTAAGGTGGAGGGTATAACAAAGTTAGCAGATCGAAAAAGTATAGTTAATTGGCTTAATAATTGGGTGTGACAAATTTGGACAAGATCAGAACATTTTTGGAACCGCTATACATAAATTGGAAATGATTTGTATAGCCTTTCTTCTAAAACTACCGCGACGAAAGTGACAGCAAAACTCAACATTTACTTGAATAATACTGTTTCAAAAAAACCAGACTGATGACTCTTTTTCAAGTAAAGTAAACTAATAATGAGTAACTTATCAATATAAACAAGTGAAAATGTTATTATAGTCGGCCATCAAATACCCTACACCACTTTATTTATTCAATTTATTTTTTTCTTTGATAAATGAAAAGTTTTATTTTTTATACCCTCCACCTCAGTGATGAGGAAGTTTGTTCTTCCATTTGCAACACCCAGAAGGAGGCGTCAGAGACCCCATAAAGTATATATATTCTTGATCAGCGTCAAAAATTGAGTCGATTTAGACATGTATGTCCGTGTGTCCGTGTGTCCGTCTATTGTTGGCATTATCACAGGCGTAAATTTTGAGATATTGAGCTGAAATTTTGTATAGGCATTTTAAGTTTTTTCACGCAGATCGCTATTTAAAATGGGCAAAATCGGATCAGAGCCACGCCCACCATCAACAAAACTCTATTTATCTGCCACAAAAATTGAGCTATAAATTGAAATTTGGTATGTATATCTATGAGTATTAGTTTCATCGGTATGCCAAAATTGGGCGTATTCGGATTATAGACACGCCCACACTCAATAAAAATGTGTATATCTGCCACAAAAGTTGACCTAGGAACTTGAAATTTTGTAGGCGTATACATAGTTATCCCATTGACTGACGTGCCAAAAATGGGTGTCGTCGGATAATAGACACGCCCACAAATTACAAAAAACCATAGCCAACGTACAACTAGACTTGCATGCTGATACGTAATATGTACACTATTAGAAGGCGCAATATATATATACATATTTGCCACGCCCACCGTTGTGAAAGTGGAGGGTATTTAAGATTTGGCCAAAGCCAAATTTAGTTTTCTTACTTGTTTTGTACTGCTTTTAATTTTTTCTTTGAAAAATGAAAAATTTTATTTTTCTATAACTACTTGTATTTTCACAAATTTCAAAATGATACATAAGTCAGAAATTTTTTTTTTATTTTTTGTTTGTTTATGATATTTAAAAAAAATTATATAGGAAGGAGTTCTAAAAATGGTTCAATCCGGTCCATTTTCAATGGGATTCCCCTTTGGGCCAAAACATGTCCTTGTATCAAATTTCATCGAAATATCTCAAAAAATAATAGGATATCGTATGAGGAGGGGTTCTAAAAATGGTCCAATCCGGACTATTTTCAATAGGGTTCCCCTTTGGGCTAATACATGTCCTTGTACCAAATTTCATCGAAATATCTAAAAAAATAATAGGACCTCATATGGGGAGGGTTTCTAAAAATAGTCCAATCCGGTCCATTTTCAAAAGGGTTTATTTTTTGGTCAATGCTTTTCCGTGTATGAAATTTCATCGAAATATCTCAAAAAATAACGGGACCTCATATGGAGAGGGTTTCTAAAAATGGTCCAATCCGATCCATTTTTAGTAGGGTTCCCCTTTAGGCCAATACACGTCCTTGTACCAAATTTCATCGAAATATCTCAAAAAATGCGACCTATAGCTTGCACACAAATTTAGATGGACAGACATGAGGACAGACGGACAGACGGACATGATTAAACCGATTCAGATTTTGATTCTGAATCGATCGGTATAACTGAAGGTGTTTAGGAGTTACAACATCCGCACAAACTTAATATACCCTTTTCCACAGGGTGGTGCAGGGTATAAAAATATAACAAAATACAATTATAGAATATTTTCAACTTGCCTGATTAGTTGGTGGTAAGTGGAATATTATTATGAAAAAGTTTCTCACCTGAAAAGAGAAAAATATTTATAACAATTTAGTAAAAATTGTATTAAGAGAAAAGTACAATAATAAATAATAAAAACGGGCTTGTTATAATATATTTTCTCAAATACATACAATAAAAATATGGACATAACTAACGTCAAAAATTTTGATGACATTATTATAATAAAATCGATTTCATCAAGTTGTAATAAAATGGATTCTGATTATATTATAACTCTTGTTTTAGGTATAATGATTGGTTTATGGATATTCGACATACTCAAAGGAGCCTGAAAGACAACAAAATCAAAACAGTAAAAAAAAATTGTTGTCATTGTTTGGTTAACGAGAAACGAAACGATACGAAATCTATAACAATTACAAAAACATAAAAATTTGCAACGAAATTTTCTCAAAAGAAACAATTCGGCCATGGACGAAAGAGATTGGTTTATATTGACGCTAACGCTGCTAGTGGGTATAATGAT
Source organism: Ornithomya chloropus (assembly GCA_963971445.1). NCBI lineage: Eukaryota > Metazoa > Arthropoda > Insecta > Diptera > Hippoboscidae > Ornithomya > Ornithomya chloropus. The sequence continues at coordinate 23,196,094 of OZ020530.1, read as the reverse complement.
GATTACCGATCGATTATGCTAAATATAAAAGGATTATGAAAAAGCGGAAAGAACATCTCAGTTATCCATAACAACAAATTTCTGTTCTGAAATGTATTATTAAAATTAGTTGTTGCATTTATGAGAGAATAAATAAATATGGGCAAATAATTCATTGTTCAATAAAACTGTTTATAGTATTAATTTTTATTTTGATGATTTTATAAAAAAAATGTCATTTTCATGCCCTCCACATAAGGGGCAAGAAGAAGGCGTCTGAAACCCTACAAATAATACAAAATATTCTTGATCAGCATCAAAAACTGAGTCTATCTAGGCACTTACGCCCGTGCGTCTGTGTCTGCCTTGTACAAGCACTTTAAGTAGATCGCTATTTAAAATGGACAAAATCGATCAAGAGTCACGTCTACAATTGACAAAAATATATGTACCTACCACAAAAATAGAGATATGCTGTTGAATTTTGGTGCACACATTTATAATTATTCCATCCATCGATATGCCAAAAATAGACGTAACCGGATCACGTCACAATCGACGAAAATTTATATATGTACCACAAAAATTTACCCATGAACTTAAAATTTGGTACGCGTACGTGGTCGAATAGCAGACGCGCCCAAAACTTACAAAATACCATACCCCACGTAAAACTCGACTGGCGTAATACATAAACTGTTGGAGGGCGCAATCATATGCATGTGACACCCATTATTTTAGATGTGGAAACCTTTGGCCTAAGCCAAAATAAGAAACCTTTAGCCTAAGCCAAACTTCCTACTTGTTTTACAAAAAAATTCTAAATTTTTATAAATAAACGATTAATCAAACTTTTTTTCAAATAAAAAAAAAAAAAGTCATTTTTATTTAAAGAACAAAACACGAAAGAGCACATTTACTTAAAAATTAAAATTTCTTTTTTTGGCCATGGATATCAAATGTTGGATTCTTATAAGCCTGGGTTTATTGCTGGGTCTCTTGATCGTGCAGGACACCAAATGCTCAACTCTTACCTGAAGACCTCAATTGAGCAATGAAATCTCGAAGAAAGCTTTTGAAAATTATTTATAACTATTTTCTAAGAATCATCTAAATTAATTAGTACCAGAAATGTTTGTATAAAATTTAATGGTAAAGGCATATAAATAAATCGTTAATGTAGAAAAAAAATTATAATATTCTGTATAATTCTTGGAGCGCAAACAAATAAAGGTAGTGTTAGATAATAACCCATAGCCCTGTAACTGGAGAACTTAAAGAAAAGTAGAATCAAATGAATATGTATAACGATTGTCATTAATACTCCCATCGCTGTTCACCACAAGCGAATGGTTGTTGGGGATAAACGCGAAGCAACGTAAGCTAACTGGTGCTAACAGATAGCGGTAGTTATCTAACTAATTTTAATTAAAAGCTCGACTTTTCAATCCTCCAGTTTTCGTTACATCATAGTAAAATCACTTTGAACCGAGCCATCTTTCCGACTTTTGGACTCGACGCATTTGACTTTTGGACTCGACGGAATCGGTTTTTTTTTATATTATCATCACGTCAAATAGAATTGTTTGAATCGATTTTGTCATGATTCCTTCATCAAGATATGAGTTGCGAGCTCGGTCCATGTCAATTTTGCATCCCAAAAAAAAACTAATTTTAGCAAAGAACCCACTAAAATTTTTAATAATTAAAACTCATTAAGAAGGTTATATTCTACTCTAAAATATTTGTTCTTTATTTCACATATGAATTTTCATATACAATGTAAAATGAGCGTCGGAAAAGTTCATACTATATTCAGCACATGGCAACTGCTCCAAGTCCAATTGGATTAATTTATAAAGTTGCGAAAGAATAGAATGCCTGTTAGAATGCCCAGTACTAGCACCAATATTTGGTCAGTTTCCATTACGCCCAGGATATATGTCCAATGATTTTTAAATAAAATATTATATAATGATAAATATATTTCTCTCCGCTTCAAGATTTTTTACAAAATTTTCACATTTGATTAAGTTTCCTAGGATAGTTTGATTGATTGATTTTTTTTTTTTAATAGAAAAAAGTATAACGAAAATATATGTATTTACATTTAAAATTTTTTTTCAATCAGTTATTTCTTATGAAGTCATATAGCCAGCTGGCTATTAAGGTGCAGATAATAATAGGTAGTATTGACATCTTCAACCCAAGTTCTTATTTCCATAAAAAGGTTGCTAATTCATTGCTTGGCGAGCAAATAATAAAACCAGCGTGCTATTAATGTACAGATAATGACATCCAGTAGAGAATGAGCATTCATTGTTATTACTTTCGATTTTAAATTTTCTACGTAAATTATGGTTTTTACTTTTTCCAATAGAATCTTCAACTTGGGAGTTAACACAAAGACAATTTTTATTTAACGTTTTGCAAGTAGATTGTATAACGCTCTGGCAATAAGTGCACAAATAATGATATCGAATAGTTCTTGAAAATTCATAATTTTGCTACTATTTAGTGATTTTGTGGACTTTTCCTTTTGATACTTCGTAAGAGTTACCAGACGCTTTTCTATTTTATAAAAGAAAATAGAAAAATGTTGGTACCCAACGAAGTCGGCACGCAAATAGGCCATTTCTATTATATAGTCAGCTTAGCGGAGAGCACTTTCAAAACGATCTTTATATTGTAACTTGCATTAATTTTAATTACTATTAACAATAATATAGATAGATAATTAATTAAAAAGCATCAGCTTCTGTCATCAAGAGGTTCAGACTTTAGCATTAAATCTCGCGATGTCCTAATAATAAGTCCTAACTTAATTTTTTACGTAGTACATACATTATTAGAGAGCGTAATCATATACCAGCCACGCCCACTATTATAGATGTGAAGGGTATTTAAGTTTTGGCCTAAACCAAATTTACTCTTCTTACTTATTTTTTATTTGCTGCAATCTCTAATTCTGTTACGTTCGTTTTTTTATTCTTCTTTTTTGACAAACCATTTTGATATTGAAATTCCATAATGGAAACAGCTTATAAGTATTTGGCAGGTTTTATGCTGGCTGTTGTAGTTTACAAATTTATAGGTAGATGCTGATGAATTAAAAATTCAACAAATAATTTATTGCAATAGAAAAAAGTAAAAAATTTCCGCGGCGAGGTATAACAACGTTAAAATTTGTTCATGAAAATCATTTAATTTTCTTTTTTGTAAAATAATTTCAGCGTTCGACAAAAGACAAAAAAAATGGAAATCGGTGGTATTGCAATATTTATATGCATGGCAGCTGTGATACGTTTGCTCATAATAAATTTCAATCCACCACCACCTCCATCAGGATAGTGACGTTCCAAAATTTTCATTTTTTCAACTTATAATGTAAATAAAAAATCAACTACGCATTGACTTATATGTAGGAAAAACACATTTTTTTTTGATAAGCTTTCGGCATTTTAAACTTTTCACCAAAAAAAAATTATGAATACAAATCAAGCGGTTATGGTAATACCGATTGTTCTCTCTCTGAGCGTTATATTTCTGGCATATTTCTGTGAAAATTATCCTTCAGCACCAGCTCCAGCATAATCTACTACGAAGTAAATTAATTTTGGAAAATTATTTGGAGTGTGGCAAGGCCGAGAAGCGCTTTACAAAAATTTGTGGAGTGGAATCTTTTGGACAATTGGTATCGGAGTAAAATGGACACAGATCGTACTTTAATTCTGGGCATAACCATTTGTGTGGCGATCTTGGTGTTTAGAACATTCTTTAAATAAAATTTAAATCAAGAAATTTTCAAAGTTGGAAAAATTACAATGTAAATAAAAAATTGCACAAATAAATTATTTGACTTTATATTAGAAAAATGAAGACATTTTTTCATTTTTGCAAGTATTAAGTGACAGTTGTATTGAATAAAAGTCCTGTCCTTCATGTAAGTCGCAACATACTCCAAATAGTGAATAGTTTCAATCCAAGATTGCAAAATATCTTTTTCGGAATGTATTGATGGTTCTTGTAGTATTAAAGATTGCACCCACGTCTTAGTAAAAATTACATTTTCGTTACCCGATTCTATTTGAATAAATGCACTTTAGTGTCGTGCACTTATTCGGGAAACAGTTTATTTGTTATATTCTTCCCTTAAAATGTGGGACATACTAATTTTGTCATTCCGTTTGCAGAACCCATAAGCAGGCTTCGGAGTATATATATTCTTCGTCGGAATGTCTGAGAAGACGCCTAAGAAAGACGCATATATATATATATATATGTATATACTCTGATAGTCAAGCGGCACTCAAAGATCTAAATAGATTTGTAGTGAAATACAAACGACATCAGAATGTATGGATCTACTGAATGAGCTAGGTAAACATAATGAGGTGTTCCTTGTGTGGGTTCCTGGTCATGTGGAGATGCCAGGCAACGAACGGGCAATGATTGGTCCAAAACCATTCTGCGCTGTGAATAAAACCCACATCATGGAAGTGGTGGGACAAACAATTACGGAAAAGGCTGCCTCCCATTGGGAGACCTGCAAAGGCAAAAGGCAAAAGCCTACGACTCCTGGACTGAGAGCACAATAGACCCAATGGTCGCAGTACAGCTAGCCCGCATAGAATAATCATAATAATAATAATATATATTCTTGATTAGTGTTAAAAATTGAGTCGAACTAGACATGTATGCTGTGTGTTTGTCTGTTGCTGACATTCTCACGGTCGTAAATTTTCAGATATTGAGATGAAATTTTGTACAGACACTTTTAATTATACTATTGTACGCAGATCGTTGTTTAAAATGGGCTAAATTTACAAATGAAAATCTCTCCGTTCAAAAGATACGCAGTATACTCTGTTCTAGGAAAAAAGACAAATGGTTTATATGGCAACTCTTATTAATTCAAAGTCATTTCATAACATTTTTCTAGAAACATTTCATAGAAATTTTCACATTGTTCGAGAGCGTTTGAGAATAATATTTCTTAGAATTTTTTATAAAGATGCGTGAAATCGTTACCATTGCTGCTGGTGTAATTTTGGGCTTTATCGTATGGGATTTTTTGCGAAGACGCTAAATGTTACATAATGACCCGATGGAGCCGTTGAAGTTACAGATCACCTATAAGCATCCTGAATCCTGCAATCTTCTAAATTCTTAAATTATTATGGAGAAAATTGCAAAAAAATTAACATTTGTTGTATGAACACAACAACAAAATTGTATATGTAAATCATTAAATAAATTTAAAAAAAATTAAGCCAAAATTAAATTCGACTTTTTCATTTTTTGACAAATTGTTTTCATTTGAAAGAAATTTCTAGAATTTCGGTTGATAGAAAATATTGGACGTATCTTTCTTAATTTAATTATTTTTTTTTTTACTTACCTGGGTATCTGTAATGCTATCTCATCCAAACTATCCGATGGACTCATCGGTGTTTTCTCGAAGAGGCGTGATGGTGCCAATGTTAGATGTCCCGTTGAATTGCTAACACAACGGAACACCCGGGCACCACGTCGTAATCGTTGCCGTTGACGTTCAACACGTTTTTTACGCTTACTCTCTTCAGCCCGCTGAAGGTTGTGCAAACGAAAGAAAAACATTGACATTCTACAGGCGTGTTTGTGTATAAGTGAATGGTGGGTGTGTGTGCCCATACACTCGCACGCATACAAAGTGCATACAAGAAGGGCTGTGGTAGAGCAAGAAAGACTGGGTGAGAACGCAAAATTATAGAAACAAATTTAGATATACAGCGGGCAGCATAATCCAACAAACAAGACCATTACAACGCAATATCCCAAGATATGTAACGGAAACGACTCTATGAATCTATGGTTGTGCAGGATTCAAATTTTTTAATTTCATTTTTTCTCTATTTGGGCGATCCTTAAAGTTTACAGGCGCTCTCATCAAATATGTTCAGGCTTATTCAAACAAGCGTAAACAGAATCAACAAACAAACAACGAGAATGCGAGCAGCGAATTGTCGCGTCTGTTGTGAAAGCCAAAACCGAAGCCCAAGCCGAAGCCGAACGTATCGTTTGTGTAGCAAAATCTGTGATTTAGCATGAATTTATAATTTGCTGTTAGTGTTGTTGTAAATTTGCATTATACAACAGTTGTTGATTTGGACAAAGTTTCTTTTCGTTTTTTTACTTTTTATCTGTGTGTTAGTTAAGCCAGAACAAGGTTACGCTTGTTGGTTATTGTTGTTGTTTAATATACATATTTTCTTTTAGTTGCATGTTTTTAGTTTCCACAGTGTTATCATTGCCGAGCACGAAATTTATTTTGAATTAAATTGTTCATCTTTTGTAAGAATATTCATTCAATTCAAAGAAAAACTTTCTTCTCCGAGCCACACACATCAAAACATAATCCTTGATTTTTAATTTATTTAATAATTAAATGAAATATTGAGGAAGTATTTGTTTCAAACATCTCTTTAAAATTATAATGAATTAAATGATTTGCAATTCTGTACGTTTTGCACATGTGTGATTCTTTTGGTCAACTGTTTACTTATATTTAGCATGGAGAGTACAAAAGGTGTATATGGAAAACGAATAAAAATCAATAAATAACCAGCGCAGAGGCAAAAGAAGTCGGCCTTCAATTTGATCTAGACTCTGTAATTGATCTTTATAAGTCCTTGAATCTCAAATGACTTGTAAACAAGTAAGAAAACTAAATTTGGCTTAGACCAAATCCTAAATGACCTCCTCCTCTAATACAATGCGCGTGGCAGGTATATGATTACGCCCTCTATAGTAATAGTGTACGCATTAGGATTTAGCTTAAAAGTCGACGAGTTTACGTGGAGTATGGTTTTTTATAAATTTTGGGTACGTCTGTTATTCGATCACGCCCATTTTTGGCACATCAATGGAAGGTATAATTACAGGTATGCAGACCAATTTTTTGTGGTAGATACATATATATATTGGTGCATTGTGGGCGAATCATTTTATCCGATCACTTCCACTTTTGGCACATCGATGAATGAATATAAATATGTGTACCAATCATACCGTATTTTCGTGGCAAATAAATAGATTTGTCTTAACTTTGGGTGTGTTTCTGAGTGCAGAAACTAAGAGTGTCTGTACAAAATTTCAGCTCAATATCTCAAAATGTACGTCCCTGAGAATGCTGAAAACAAAGAACCACACGGACGCACGGACACACAGACATACACGTCTAGATCGACTCAGTTTTTGATGCTGATCAAGAATACAAAAACTTTGTAGGGTCTCTTACGCCCCCTTTATTAGTATTACAAACAGCATGACAAACTTAGTATATCTCCATATTTTGTGGAGGGTATAAATATTGACGTATAAATAACCTCAAGTTAAAAAATATTCAGCGTAAAGCATGACTTGTAAGTTGATATGTAGTTGGATGTGGAGGGCATCTAAGATTTAGCATAAGCCAACTTTAGTTTTCCTATTCATTTATCTTGATTTAATTTAAAAAAATTATATAGATTCGATGGAAACGAAATTAAGACAAGGATTCTATTAACAACATTCACTAAGAAAAAATTAATTTCATACTAATCGAGTTCATCAAACTTTCTTTTTAACACGTTTCTTTTTAGTTTGTTTTTCTTTTTCCTCCTTTATAACAACAACAATAATGATTAATGAGATTTCGTCCATAACGGACATACTCTATATAACGAAAATATTAAAGCTATCTCCAATCAGTTCGTGTTGAGGAAAACTAAAATGATTGTATTTTGCAAACTTTTGAGAATAATCTAAATGAATGAATGGATAACTAAACGAAAGTCTATGTGAGAGTGGGAAGCATTGATTCAATCATGTTTCCCAATAACAATTATAAGAGATATGTAAGAATGAGGAAAAGAAAAAAATGATGTATTTTGAGTGTCTCCAAACAATTGTGGAGTCGCTTACACAAGGACAATGATTTCATGCTCATTTCGTTACAGGCTTATAATACAAACCAAAAATCAATACCAACTGGGGAAAATGGTAAAGCATACAATAGCAACAAAGCAATACTAAATACGTTTGATATATTGTACAGTCTATCTGCGGTATTATCAGAGGTTATCGAGTATTTTTTTTTTATCACAACATATAAAAGGAAAGGAGGAGCAATCATTTTTCAAACACTTTTTCTTTTTTTTCTATAGATTCTACTCCTTCTTCTTCTTTTAGTATTATCGTAAAACGTTTTTATCTCAACCAAAAAAAGATAAAAAAATGTTGCAATGATATGAAAGTAAAATAAGAAGACAACGTGCTTGAAAAAAAATTACTGAAACAGTTTATCTTTCTCTCTTATCTTAACCTAAAAAATTTGCAACAAACATTTTATGACTAATCGTTTACATTTATAAATGAATAATTTGTACAGAGAATGTAATTTCTATGTAATGATTGAATTTTTGCTAAAGTTTCTAAATCTCTAAATTTAACCAGTTTTTTGAAATTGAACACCGTGAATATCGACTTGATATTTAATCCTGATTTGAACCATACATATGATTTAAACTTTTCCTAAAACCCTTTAACAAGTCGTTAACGGTTTAAAGACGTTGCTGTAACCCCACAAGGGGTTGGGTGGAAAAATTAATAAAATTCGTCTACGAAATCTTATAATTGTTCTTCTTTCTTTTAGTTGGACATCGTGTATGAAATCGTTTCTATATGTATGAAAGTTGTGCATAAAACTGAAACAACTACTTAAGCACAACCGCAAGAATAAAGAAAGGTGTTTCTGAAGTCTACGTACAAACCAAAAGGAAGATAAAGAGATGAACTTAGAAAACATCCCAATCTACATACATACGTACATAACATGTGCACAGCTTTGAAACCGTAAGCATTCCTATGTATTATTATACATATAATGGGCCATCGGCATTTTTATATTTTAGAGCAGCTGACAAACAAGTTGGTTGTGGTGGTGGTGTGTAAAGGTGTTTATTCTGTTGTTAATGCTGTTGGTAAATTAAGTTGTTAAAGTACTAAGCAAAGCAAAGCAAAACACGACAGTAAAACAATAATATTAGAAACAACAACAACAACCATTCAAATCCCAAAGGGTACAATAAATACTTTAATCTGTACTCAAAGCAAGAGAGTTGTTCGATTTTACCAAACAACTTAAATTAAACACAAATACAATTTGCTCGACTACGACCACTGTGGTAAACTGATAATTGAACATAATTTGTACCCAAACACCTTTTTAGTTATTCAACATGTTATAAGTAAAATGAATAGCAAGAGTACGCCATTCAACTTGAGACGAAACTTGAGAAAGCAAACAACAAACAAACAGGAAAGCAAGGAGGGAAGGAAGCTTGAGTGCATTTGCTAGTGATGTAAGTAAAGTTGTAATTGTTGTTTACATAAGGGCTTACTGTGTTTTGTTACAATTATTTATGAAAATGATTTTGCTTGGAATACAACTTTATTGGTATTTATTTCTTGCAACTTTCACATAAATCCCAATTCATTTATTTACGTTATAGAATTATGCAATTTTTTGTTGCCGTATGTATGACCATTTTTTAAAAAATACGATAACTTATTATTAATTAGTTCAGGGTTGGGCCTCAGCCAAATGTGGCTATACTTTTTTTTGCTTGTTTTTAATAAATTTTTTAATTGGACAAGAAAAATTCTTAGTTTTTAAATTTTAATTTTTACTTAATTGACATTTATTTTTTATAAAATTTTTGTTTTATTTTAATTTTTATTTTAATGTTTTATATTTTAACATTAAAGTTTTAATTTATTATTATTTACTAATGGCAACGCTTATTTATTTATTTATTTTATATTTTTTATATTTTTTGTAAATCTTTTTATAAACCTTAAAGTTATTCGAAATTTAACCACAAATGTATTTGTTTTTAGTTTTAATATGATGAAATATTTCACTTTTATTGTTTTCATTAATTCTTTGGATTATATTTTGAATTTTTCATTATTGATGAATGTTTTTAATCATGATTTTTAACAAATATTTCCAAACAATATATTTATAATTTAATCAACTAACTATTGTATAATGTGTCCATTTATTACCTGACTTATGGTTAATGTTTTGTACACAGTTTTTTTATTAAAACCACAATAATTGACTATTGTTTTTTTTTTTTTTTTTTTTTTTTTTAATTCAATTATTTACGTTTTCAGTTATTTTAGTATTATATGCTATCTTTTATGTGCACTTAAGTATTTTTTATTATTGTTTCATTATACATAATGTGTTTTTTGTTGCTGCTATTGTAAATTGTGCTTACATAACTAATTAAAGCCCAATTACCAAATGCATTCCATTTTGCAAAATATACACACTTAAAAATATATATCTATATTTTTTTATTTCATTTTCATACTATTTGTAGTTGGTAAAATTGATTTTCTAATGAAATGTGCATGATGTATATTCATAATCCAGTTAAGTGAGATAATTACGAATTTATCATTATTAATTGCATTATTTATAAACACACATTTGTTTGGTTTTTTTTTAATACACCAGTTAAAACACACACAGTAAGAATGCGGGATTCGTTTTAAGAGTTAATTGGTCCTTGAATTTGTGTTTTAATAAAACACACAGAAAAACAAAACATTTTGCTGCATATTGGTCCATTGTGGAAAGGTATGTATTTGTTGTTATTTGTTATTATTTATACTAGATTTGTTTTTTATAATTTTTCTTTTTCATTCATTTGTTCTTTTAAAGCTGTTTTTTACGCATTGGTCCTATAAAGGCAAACATTTTGTATATATAAGAATATTAATTATTTTTATACCATCCACAGACGGGGCTGTCCTAAGTTTGTCATTCTGTTTGCAACACCTAGAAGGAGGCGTCAGAGACTCTACAAAGTGTATATATTCTTGATCAACATCAAAAACTGAATCGATCTAGGCATGTATATCCGTGTGTCTGTCTGTTGTTGGCATTCTCGCGGTCGTAAATTTTCAGATATTGAGCTGAACAGATACTTTTAGTTTCTGCACTCAGATCGCTACTTAAAATGAGAAAAATTGGCCACGCCCGCTAATTAGATGAATTTTGATAGGTATTGTTTTTATAAATTTTGTTATCCTATTCATCGATGTGCCAAAAATGAGCGTGATCGGATAACAGACGCACCCATAATTCCACGTAAAACTGCACCTACAAGCTCATAAGTAATACACGCCCACCATTGTAGACGTGGAGGGTATTTACGATTTGGCCCAAGCCAAATTTAGTTTTCTTACTTGTTTTTTACTTAAAATGATAAAAACTTTTGGCTCAAGTATACAAGTTAAAAGTTTACTTATTTTACTCAAATTGTTTTTTTTCTTTTTTGGATTTCAATTATTGTTGGATTTCCTTTTGTTTTTTCTTGTTAAGTTTGTTGGGTTTACCTACCTATTGACTGATTTAGACATTTGTCTCACCGAGTGGCTTTAATTTTCTTTACTTTTCTGGTAACCTCATGAAAAACAAAACTTGGCTTGCAAATGGAAACTCAATTGTTATTATTTGTGTTTGATTGCTATTGTTGTATATATATTACATATATTGTAAATAACATCTTATTCGCCATTTGTACTCTTCAGACGACCCAGAAACTTTGCATTCAACGCTTAATTAATTCAATTATCGCAGAAAGAGAGAAAGAGTCACAAGAATGTAATTGACATTTTGACAACGACCCAGTAGTTGCAATTATAAAGAATATAGGTTAACAACATGTACTTTAAAAGCATAAGTCATGAAGCCTTATTATACCCTCCACATGAAATGGAAGATGTGCTAACTTTGTCATTCCATTTGCAACACTTTTGGAGCCTACAAAGTATGTTTTTGCAATATTTTACACAGACACCTAGTCATACAACAATAACAACAACAACAATTTCTCAGTGTAATCTTTGTTATATAGAGTTATATAGAGTCTATCTTGAAGTATGTGTCAAAGAGATTTTTCTTCCATTTTCAACTATCAGCCGATTCGGGACCCTATACCCTCTTAATCAATTGTATACATGCTACGCCCATAGGTTACGTATAAATGTACTCTTGTTAAAGTCAAAACGCATCTTACTTAAAACACATATAACAAATGAAAGTCTATCATATGTAATAAAAAAAAAAGGATTTGAAAAAAATTTGTTTAGAATTTTCCATATGGTTAAATAATAAATAAATTTTGCTACGGGTTTATAAATTTTTTTCAAAGTTTTTAGCTTCAATAATTAAAAAGGAAACAGGAAATTCAGAGTGAATAAAAAACCACCAAACATTTAGTACAGCAGCTGTGTAATATATATACACAAGTGACGCATTTGTTGAAAACCAAAATAAAGTTTTATTCTCCTTTTCTCCTTTTACACCAGTTAACCTCAACGCATAGAGGAAAATTAAAACTTCAACACATATTGTATTTACTAGACGTACTATCCGATTACAACGTGTATTGGATACTGTTGCAGTTTAAAAGTTTGCTTACAATTTGTTTGTTTATCAATTTTCCATATTCCATATTCTGATCCAGAGTCTTTTATAAAGAACAACTTTTGTGGCAATCTGCTGTACTTCTGGAAGAGTTCCATACACAATAAAATATAAATTATCATAAAAGAATAATTCCATTTATATGTTTTTTCACTTTACTTGGAAATGTTTACATAATTTTTTTGTTTTCGTTCTTGTTTTTTAACTTTATTGTTGTTGGTGTACGAGGCAAAGTCTCCAGTTAATTTCATTATTTGTATACACACGCATGAATATGAAAAATTTTAATAAAGAAAGTTTTTCATGCATTCACATATAAATACATATGTAACATAGTTAGAAAACAAGTAGGAAAATTAAAATCCCCTCCATGTGGCAGGATGCGCAGTACATTACTCCCTCTAATAGTGTAGGTATTCGTATCAGCTTGCTGAGGTAATATTATTTATATGTACTAAATTTCAATTGAATAGCTCAATATTTTTTACCGATTGAGGGCGTGGATGTTGAGCGATTTTGCTCATTTCAAAAACTAAAAGTGTCTGTACAATATTTCAGCGCAATATCTCAAAATTTGCGCCCGTGAGAATACCAACAACAGACAGACACACGGACATACGTGACTATATCGATACAGTTTTGGATGCTCTGACGCCTCCCTTTGGTGTTGCAAAGGAAATGACAAACTTAGGATACCTCTATCTTAAGTGAGGGGTATAAAACAGTACAAAGCTTGTTTATTATTGTAGAAAGTAAATAATACGCTTGAGAGCACACTTCCTGTCAATCTGTCTGTCTATTTATTTAACGTTTATTTGGTGCAGGGGCAAATGCAATACTTATCCTTGTCTATTGGAAATGTACTGATTAAACAAAAAATGATATTAGTAACCCATCCATGAATGTACCAAAAGTGGATGGGTTAGTAAATATCGTGTGTGCCGAACTTTTCTATACAAACATTTTAGTAGTAATTTGTAGTTGAGAGAATCTCCTAAAATTGACAAAGTTGGAATTATTAAATCATCTATGGATTTACTAAAATATCAGACAAGTCCATAATTAAGGGAGAAGGATTGAGATAAACCTATAAGTTGGTGGTAACTAAATTACTAAATTGCCACACCCACATAGTCTAAATTTAAATTTAAATGTACATTTAAATAGTACACCATCCCAATAGTAAGTCATCCCTTCGCAAATTATCTTTAATTTATGTCAGTCGTCACTTGCGATTTTCAACAACACATGTATTCCCCTATTATAGTTTTATATGAGTCTAATGGGAACCGCTTTATTTTATTATTCTACTATTTCCCTTCTTCCTCTTCTTTTTCCTTGCATAATTTATTTATTAACTGCTATAAAATGAAGCTACAATAAATGTACTCTCTCGTGTCATTAACGTGTTAATAAAATAATGAAATTTATTTCATTTTATGAGAATAAAAAGAAGCAGCGTTTTAAACTTCCCCGTTTAACAGTTAACAAATAAAAAATTTAAAATTAAATATATATCATATAATATAAGTTACTAGTTATTTATTCACAATACTAATCACATTGTTATGACAATTGTACAATAAAAAAACAAATACATTAAATATTTATAGAAATAATCAAAACAATCGCGGAAATCATATTTGGATTTATTTAAGTCATTTTTAATCAAACTTAATCCCTTAAGTCTTCAGTATGATGGGTGAAATTATAGTTTGGTCGCACTCAAAACTTAAGTCTAAAAAAAGAAAGCCTTCTTAGAAATGGATAAAACTGGTGCAGCGCAAGTAAAACTTTCTCCTTAGTGACTTCAATGATGCATTAACACTTGTACAGTGAAAGAAAGTTCTTAACCAGCTCCAATGCAATTATATGTAGAGGAAGCGGACATCCTTTCACATCGCGTGAAGGTGTGATGTTAATTATGCCAAGTGCCTACCGAAACCGAAATACGATGAAGTTTACAAGGGATATTATCAAGGGAAGGTGGCATTTAGGGTAATACCCCCCTCTTTAACTGCATTCAGGCGCCAGAATATAAACATCAACTCCAAATTTAATGAAATATACCAAGTGTCAGAGTAGAGACACGAAAAATCTATGTCTGTCTGTCCATCCAAATTCAAATATCAATACAATCCATATTGAACACAGGCTTAGATGTCTCTAAAAACTTCAAATTAACAAAAAATTGTAAAACAAACTGAAATGGGAGGAATACATACCAGAAGGTTTTTCCAATTTTGCAATTTTCTCCTCAACTGCAAAAGTGGAAAGGAGCAAAAAAAGTATAACTATTGGCATGCACAATCAAAGCCAATCGAAGTGGTTGATGGTTGTTTTTTAATGGAGTCAATAAAAACAAAAGAAGCAAAAAAGAGATGAAGACACATAACTACGCAAACAGACAAAACGCAAAACTTTCCTTCCGCGCACATAAAGCGACATTCGCAAGCATAAAATCACAGTTACAAACGTGTGCTTGCAAACGTATGCATAAAAAAGTCGTCGATTTGTTGCCTTAAAGTGTGTGTAACTTTTTTTATGATGGTTGGAATAGATTTAACAGCAAGCAAAATACCGTCAATACCATTTCAGCTGCTATTGCTACTGGTACGAGTACTGCTACTGCAACTGCTACTACTGGTGATGATGATGATGACAACAAGAGTAAAACTAACTAAACTAACACAATAATATTAAATGTCACACATAGTAAGCATCGGGTTAACAATAAAAAAAGGTCGTTCAAATGGAAAGTAAAGCACACAATCGCACAAATGTACAAATGTGCATTCACTGTAAGATTTTATATGTAGAGCACATAGTGAGTGTTTTAATATATTCATAGGAATGGCAGAAGGTACGTGTGTTCATTAAACTATTTATGTACAAACTCGTACAGCACATATACTATGTAGGAGGAAGATTGTCAAGGATTTTATTAGTGTAAGATGCGCAACGAGACCATGCATGTGAGATGGCAAAGTAAAGTAATAGACAAACGAAGGAGACAATATAGATTGTTGTTCGTTATTATCCGTGGAGAGGTTAATATATAATTTATGCACATACGGTAAAAAAATATTATATTGGTAACGTTTAATCAGGTGTAGGTGACTCGATAAATGATAATAGACATAATTTAATACAATTAATTGCGAGAAAAGCGCAAAGGTACGTTTTATACGAACGTCTGTCAACTGAAAAATGAGGGCTAGCAGGAAAATACAAGACCATTAAGTAGAAAATTTACTAAAAAGAATCTTAAAGTTAGAGCGTCCTTGTAAACTTTTATTTTAGTTAAATCAAAGACACGCCTACAGTTGGAATATATAGAAAAAAGGAAGCAAATGTTACATTACATGCAGCATACATGTTACGTCCAATGTAAAAAGGATATATCCAAAAGTTCGTCCACATGTGTGTTCTTAATGTGCCGTTGGGTACGGTGTTATATGGTCAAGCGTGACTAACTAATTATTTATTTATTTTTGTTTCCCTCTTTCTTTAAAATGTCATTTGGACACCACTTTATATGAAAAGCTTTTCTTTGACAAAATTTCATAATAAACAAGCAATTTAAACAAACACGTTACCAGCATACGTGAGTATATACTTGTATAACTGAAGAGTGTTAATAATGAAAAATATATTTGACATTTACCGATGTTGCTGTTACTGCAACAATTTACTTTGTTGTCACCACCATCGTAGCAGTATTTAGATGGAATATTGTACATTGTACATGACGTTGTATTAAGTATTATTTAATAAATGTTATTGCAGATCGTTAAGGAAAGAAGAGAGTTTGCTTTTGAGTAGGGAGGAATAGTAAAAAACAAGTACATTTGACTTACGCCGAATCTCAAACACCCTCCACAGCGACAATAGTGGGCGTGACAGTTATATGATTGCGCCCTCTAATAGTGTTTGTATTACGTATCAGTTTGCAAGTCGAGTTGAGTATGGTTTTTTTTTAATTGTTATATGATCACGCCCATTTTTAGCACAATAATGGGTGGAATAATTATTTATATTTGATACATACATTTCAACTTAATAGCTCAATTTTTAAATAGCTTTTTCGATTGCGAGCGTGGCTCTTAACCTATTTTGCCCATTTTAAATAGCGATCAATTACAACATTTCAGCTCAATATATCAAAGTTTATGCCCGTGGGAGTGCCAACAACAGACAGACACACAGACACACGGACGTACATGTCTAAATCGACTCAGTTTTCGACGCTGATCAAGAATATATATACTTTTTTAGGGTCTCTGACGCCTCCTTCTGGGTGGAGGGTATAAAAAATTAAGTTTGATTGAAGTACTTTTAACATTCATTTTTTTTTTTTTTTTTTAGAAAAAATTTCAATATACTCGTATATACAATTTTTTTATTATATTATAACTTGTTGCTTTAATTGTAAGTGTATGTGTGTGATTAAGTGATAAAAGCTATTCCTGTTTCATGTTATAATTCTACCTGCCAACACCCGCTTCATCCATAAAGCCTTCACAGAAAAATTTGGCCAAAAGCCAACTAAATAAAAAACATTATTATTGTTTACACAATACAATCAATGTTTACATTGTCGAGGGCTTATTTATATAGGAATTGTAAAGAGTTATACAGACCAACACCCACAAAATGCAAAACACAAATCCTGTTGCTGGCAGTCACTCTTCAATCTCAAATATAAACAAAGATTTATTGTTAAGTAGGTTTCTTTTTTTTACCTTTTTATATTTATTGCTTTTCCGCAACGGTATTGGTGGAAGACGATTTGAAAACTTAAGCACTAATTTACTATTTTCTTTGTAATGAAAAAAATGTTTATCCATTGAAGAAGGAAACAAAACAAATAAACCTTAAAACTGCAGGATATGAAAACATATGTAGTGTAAACAAAACAAAACAACCATATTTGCGTGCTACAAGTATATTGTCTTGTAGCTTATGTTCTACTATGTATACTAAACTCTCTACTCTAAACGGAAGCAATTCTTGACTTTTCAAAGCAATTCATTTATATTAGTAGACAGGTATTCCCATACAAACACACCTCGATACGTCGTAAATATTCAAGCAAAACTAACTAAACACAAACACAGACACAAATGCACTCAAGTAGAAACAGCAGACTCTAGCGGCGGGTTTTAATTACTATTAATGCTATAATTCTCGCCGTTATGCAGTAAAACTGAATGCAAAAATACATATTATGCAAAATAAGAGTTAAATGAAATGAATGATTGAATTTAAAATCCGATTGCAATGGTTCATGCTGATGAATATCATACAGGGTAACAAAATTAAAAATTTTACTTGCTATCAAGCTAGTGTCAAGTTTTCTTGGGCCCTTTTTACTCTAGCTGTCCGCCTATATGTCCATGTATTCTCTGTAACCCACCTTTTTAGATTGCAATTTACGTTTAGAAGGAAGCGCCAGATACATACACATATTTGTAAATCGGTCGCATAACAGACACGCCCGCAATTGACCCGCAATTGAAATCTATATATTTGCTATAAAAACGTACCTATAAACTTTAAATTCGGTATGCATATGTGTAATTGTCCCATCCATCGATGTACTAAAAATAGGCGTGGTCGGTTAACAGGCATGCTTACAATTTACAAAATACCACACTCAGCGTAAAACTCGATTTGCAAGCTGAGAAGTAATACAAACAATATTAGAGAACGTAATCATATACCTGCCACGCCCACCATTGTAGATGTGGAGGGTATTTAAGATTTGACTTAAGCCAAATGTAGTTTTGTTACTTGTTTTATGTATCATTGTGGCACTAATCCTCTAATACAATAGCTTCCCTTCATTATTCGAAATAATTTCTCTTATTATACCCTCCACCTCAGTGATGAGGGTGTACTAAGTTTGTTCTTCCGTTTGCAACACCCAGAAGGAGGCGTCAGAGACCCTACAAAGTATATATATTCTTGATCAGCGTCAAAAACTGAGTCGATTTAGACATGTATGTCCGTGTGTCCGTCTGTTGTTGGATCTCTCACGGAGGTAAATTTTGAGATATTCAGCTGAAATTTTGTACAGGCACTTTTAGTCTTTGCACGCAGATCGCTATTTAAAATGGGAAAAAACGGTCAAGAGCCACGCCTACAATCGACAAAAATCTATTTATCTGCCACAAAAATTGAGCTATAAACTTGAAATTTAGTATGTATATCTATGAATATTAGCTTCATCGGTATGCCAAAAATGGGCATATTCGGATTACAGACACGCCCACAATTAATAAAAAATTTTATATCTGCCACAAAAGTTGACCTAGGAACTTGAAATTTGGTACGCCTATACTTAGTTATCCCATTAACTGATGTGCCAAAAATGGGCGCGGTCAGATATCAAACACGCCCACAATTTAAAAAAACCATATTTAACGTAAAAGTCGACTTGTATGCTGATACGTAAGACATTCACTATTAGAGGGCGCAATATACATATATATTAGCCACGCCCATTCTTGTAGAGGTGGAGGGTATTTAAGATTTGGTCTAAGCCAAATTTAGTTATTTTACTTGTTTTTGTCTTTGTTTTTTTTAGAATATATGTTTAATTGGTCATTTTTATTTATTTTACATATATTAATTTTTCAAATTTTCCATTAATGAAAACGGAAATTATTAGAGGCATACCTCTGGTATCTGCCGACACAATAAAACCGCAAATGTATTATAAATGAGTTTTATTTAGTAATGAGTGAGTACATGTTTCAGCACTCAACCACATACACAAATCGATAATATAAAGATAATCGGTAAAAAAGTCACACACACGCTTTCATATATTTGCGTGTACACATCATATATATAAATTGTATATACACATGCGTTAAAGATAAGTTGTAAAGGTTTTTAGGTCTTTAGGCCGATTTGAAAATGGCACGTATCCGACAGTTTTTGTAGTTGTTTTTGTCGTTGTTGTATTTTTTGTCTCTTATTGCAAAGAAATGTACTAGTTTTTTTTCAATTTACCTTACAGGAAGGAGAGGTTTACTTTAATAACACAATTTCCTTTTGTGCTGTCTTAAAACCTGGGAAGATTATAAATATTTTTTAAATTGAAACTTTAAGTAGAATAAAAGGTTAGAAACTTAAGCTCAACAAGTAAAGAAAATTTGAATTTAAGTTAAGCCATCGAGAAGGCTTCTTTCCTTATCCATATACAAATTGTGGGCGTGGCTATGCTAAGGGATCATAACTTATAATAGAAGATAGTATAGTTCGAAATTGTACAATAATGGGCATGTCTGTAACACAATTCAATGAACTAATTATAAATACCTTTATTATTATCTATTATCTATTATCTATTATCTATTATTATAGTGAGATATGTTTGTTGGGTGTAAAGTGGAATTCTACACCATATAAGGTTTTATCTTAATTGTAGACACGTTTTTTATACAAGACCGTCGACTTTGTTATAGGCGTGGCGGTGGACTTTTACTTAAAATGAGGAACAAAGTTCAGCACAACATTTTCGCAGCCATTTCAGCGCAAACACAATACATAGGAACGAAGTAACAAACAGAGCAACGAAAAGAGTGAGAGAGACTGAGTATTATTTTTATCACATTACTTCAAATGGTAACGCTTTCAATTTATATAAATAAACAATTGCACAAAGTGTGCACAAGCATTCACACGTATCAGTCAATAGGGACACATTGCATTCATGGCAAAGTATTTTATAGATCCTTATAGGAAATGGTGGCAATGTGTACATACGAAACGGATTATTTGTCCAATAAAAAATTTCGCTTATTTATGTAAATGTTTATTTTTCTATATATGTATCGTATATGAGAGAGAGAGAGAGGAAGAAGTTACTATGGGGCTGCTCTTACTACTATTGTAGTCATAATATTTAATACGTGCATATTCCCCAAAGAAGAGGAATGTTTGCACAAGTGTGTGTGTGTGTGTGTGTAGCGAAATAAATTTGGAATTCTCTATACTAACAACTACTCACACGTTTTGCGAATTAAATGATTTGGTTGAAAATAATATTTTCACAACAGGAACGTGAACCTTATAATGCCTGCTTTCAAAAAGAAACGCTAACAAAAACGAACGAAAAAGAAACATTTACTCAACGTTACTGTGACAAATAAAGTTAATTTATGTTACAACATTTTCTTCTATACTACCAAGGTAATAAGCAATGCAAATTAAGTCTTACTCTGCACAAAGCACTCTTGAAAGAAATCAGCAGGAGAGACGACAACAGTTGTCACACTCAAGTGTTGCATAATGAGCACAATCGTAAAGAGCAATATATTGTACAAAAAACCTAAAAAAAAAAAAAAAAAAACTGAAGAAAAATCCTTTCATTCTTTGTTGTAGGGTTGTAACTTTTTCACCAAAAATGGCAAAAAGTTTGCACAGTTTACGTCAGAGAGATAAAAAGCGAAATATAGTTGAGCCGTGTAACTTTTGACACTTAGAGTCAATTTGCCATAAACATTAGAATAAAGGAAACAAGAAAAAGTAAAAGAAAATATCAAAATATTTGATAACAGTGATAAATCTTTAACAATAAAGTTCTTTTATGTAGATAGAGGGATAAAACAAAAAACGTTATAAATTGTAAGGAGCTTTCCTAAGAATAAAGCTAATATTGTTAAGCAAAATTTGTATTGTGATTATAAATTTCACCCCACATAAGATAGATACTTGAGTATGTAGAAAGAGCATGCATTGACACATCATCATTATAACTGTAAGGTGAAAAAGGTATTATTTTGTAGGTGCGGGGGATGAACAAAATATTAAGAACACCATAGTACATCTTGTTGCATGTTGGCAACACTGTTTCCATGTAAATAATGCGATCGGTGAAATGTGTGATCTCTCAGACATCAGGAAACAGAAACAGGGTAAATCGTTGGTGTTCGGTTAGCGGTTAATCGAGCAACATAAAAGTGCCGCGGCAAAAGTGACAGCAGAACTATTCGTAGATTGTCTACGAATGTATGCCAGCGCGAAGAATTGCAGCTGTCCTAAAAGCAAATGGGGGCCTTGCTAAAAACACCTTATTAATATTGCGCATATGTCAGGTGTTCATATTATTTTGTCCATGCCTTGAACATCCCTGCACGTCCGAAAAATCGAAATATAACCCCAATCGATATAATGTTTGGTGCAAGCAGCACTATTATGAGGGAATAACTAACTTTTAATCAAAATGAAGCAAACGTTTTCCTTATAAGTATTGTTCATATTTTCATATTGATTCATATCGAGCCACATAATTGAAATAAAACTTTAACACAAATGTTTTTACATTATATGTATGTGGTAATAATAAAAAAAACATTCTTTCCACTTATTGATAAATGCATTATGCCAACGTACACACTTATTATGACACATGGAATCAGTCATATGTACAATACATATAAATGTCACCGTTTTTTTTCTATTCTTCATGTATACATTTCGGATTAAAATAAATAATTGATTGATTTAATGGAAAACAGTTTTTACCGATTGTAATGTAGCAGCGTTTCAAGTCTGTAATGTGTATAAAATTATTACAGAAGTGTCATTTTGGTTGATAAGCCGAAACGCAATTTTAGTAAAAAATTTTAAATCAAAAAATAAATATCAGAGACCGAAAATAATTATAATAATTAAAGGCTTTGGTAAATAAATACATCGAACGCTACGAGCTTTTGCATCAATTTATTAAACATTTAAAAAAAGTGTTAAATTTTAGCGAAGTTGGATAAATTATTTCAGGCAGTACCAGCCACAACATGTGTGTATATAGCACAATGTGTCATAACATTAAAGTATTAAAAATAACAAACTCTACTACTAACGTTTAACAAAGTTGTCAGTTAACTATGTCAACTTTTTACTTAGATATACAGTAACGTGCACGCACACACACACCCCCAAAAACATCCATCCAAAAACATTAAAAACATTACTGCGTGTGTACACCCCTTTTAATTCAAATACTTTCACGCTCACTTTGCCATTGTAAACCCCTTCGGTGTATAAGGTTAATGGATGATATAGCCAGAGGGTAAAATTTTGTTTGTTGTAAAATTTTACAGCCGCTTGGAGACAAATGACTTGCTGTGTTGTTATTATTGTTGTTGCGTATTATGTTGCATTTGCAAGGATTAATATGCGTGATTTAGTGCTTACAATACACACTCACACACACACGGTCGTACATTGTATAAAGTTAGTATTTGGAGTGGCTTATAGAAGAACACACAGCCACAACTCCACAAAACAACTCACGTCAGCGTGTAAAAAACTTTAACTAACCATCACCAAAACAAAGAACTTGACACCATTACAGTTGTAAAACTGTTTACAGCTAAAATCTGTAATCCTATGTTAAGGAAATTCTTTATTTTATTGCTCGAAGTAAACCATTTTCGGTTTGGTGTTAGCGCATAGTTAAGTTTATCTAACTTTATGAAGAAAATTTAAGCGTACAAAGTGTAAAATCGAAATTTGAATTTATTGTTCTGCCAGAACAGGCACAAGGACGGATATATTCTGAAATAATCAAATATATTTTTGCTTTGTAATATCGTCTTGGTGTTGTCAACGTAATGTACCTTTCTTTTATCTACGATTGAATAATTGCAGTTTTTGCGTAGAGGTGTAAACCTCTACACTCAGAAAGCATTCCGTGAAAAAAATCAACTAGTTGTTAGACACAATTGCAACCAATTTGGTTGGATAGAAATCCATTTATCTTCCTTAACAAATAAACATTGTGTAGTAAAGAAAGGCAAAGAAAGGAAGGTTATCTGTACTATGTTTAAAATCTCATTAGTAAAATCTTTAGCAATAACACAAACAACAACAACCGCCACTACATTTTCTCTCTGTCAAGTATCGACAGATTTAAAAAAATCGAAGGAGAAGATACTTTTATAAAAGTTACAAATACACATACTCGTACATGTATGAGATATTCATCAAGTTCCGTCCGTGTCTGTCTGTTATTGATCCTGGACATGGTTTAGAGAAAAAGAAAAGTTATATTTTAAGCTCAAGTTTATAAAACAAGCATTGTAGCGACATGCTCTATGGTTTAAGGACACGCCCACTATTTCAAAAAACCTTATGTGGTACAAAAGAATGCAATTGCATAGAGGCCATGTCCACAGTGGGAGTTAGTGTAACGCATACATAAATAATTAGGTGAAGCAAATGTCAACAAATTATTTATGAGCATTCAAACAAACTCTTCACCCAATTTATTCTTAGATTTACATACTCCTCATTTTTGTAGTAGTTATGTATATAAAGATGGCTTTAAAGGTACGTCTATGTAAGTAGACACGAATCATATTTTATATAAAGCCATCATATCCTCAACAACATTCTCTCACTCAACTTTCATCTCGGTTAAGTGTTAATGCTGACATGGTGCACTTTACTTTTTATATAAGCATAACATCAACTCATCGTAAAATGTAAGCGTGGCTGCATAAAAAGAGGAGAAATGAAGAGGTCGGATAAGGAAATGGGGTAAATATGAAAAGATGAAATTTGTCTGTGATGTTTAAGTATTTAAATGAAATTTATGGAAATACGTACAATGCTATCTCTCTCTTTCTTTGTCACAAGTTGGCACATGCTTTAAACATAAATGTGGAGAAATACTTTATTTTATTGCCAAGTCTCAAATAGTCTTGCAGTCTTGCCCATACACACATTAAGTGCTTACATGTAAATGATTTGTCGGCACATTAAAGGAATTGTTTTGTAAAAGTTTCACAGGAAATTCTTTGCAATGGCAATTATACACGCACACATACAAAATCTTTAAATTCAATTCATAAGCATGCATATTTAATGCTTGTACAAGGGCCAAGGTGACAATATCTGTATATCGCCTTGGTTAAATTCTTTTAAGATGAAGCGTCCTCTTGGATTCATTTCCTTTACACGCGAATTTTGTTCGCAAATCCTTTACACATTTATTTATCGATGCTATGCCACGCTTCATAAATGCCATTCCTTTGCCGTGCCATCGTCATTATGAAGATGTTAAGATGTTACTATGTAGTAAATGGTGGTGCGGTACGATGATGTTGATGATGATGACATTGATGCACAAGACTCAAGTTTCTGTTCATTGTTGCAACTGGCGCAAGTCAAAAGTTGTACACATGTCATACACGTGATATACAACCACTACATTTATATGCTGCATGAACATACGTATAAATAAGGTTGTCTGTGCAGTTAAAAATGCTCGTATGGAGATGAAACTATTTGTGTAAATCCTGTTTGTATATGTGTATGTGTACGTGTATGTGTAATATGACCAATGGCAGCGTGTAAATGCTGTTCATGTCTCATGTGACAAATTGAAATATCTTTGGAAAAAGTTTGCAACTTTTTCTTTTCAACTTTCATTTGGTTTGCTTCTTTTTCATATTCCTCTTCTTCTTATTTCCTTACGACTTTACTTAACAAATTGATGAAAAGTCAACTATTTTTTATCATGCATTAATTTTCTTCTTACATTTCCTCCTTCGGACACCCTTTCGGCCATTACCTGCTAAAAATGAATTTAAAGTTTTCGTCACATAACGAGGTAAGCTTTAAGATTAATTGAAATAAATGTTGTACTAAAATTTATTTATTAAATTAACCTTATTCCAGTTAACAAGTTCATGAGAAATACTATTCTAGAATTTGTACTAAAAAATATGAACAAAAACGCTGAATCTTTTTAATCAATTTAAGTAAATTAAAAAGTGAAGATCTGGATACTATACTGCGTAAAAAAGGCAAATTTGGTTTAGGCTGAATCTTAAATATCCTCCTCATGTGTATACGTACAAAAAGGAGGCGTGGCAGGTACACGATGACGGCCTCTAATACTGCATGTATTACAGATCTACTTGCAACTCGAGTTTGATAAACTTTTCTGTGAGTTGTGGGCGAGCCTGTTATTCAATTGCGTCCATTTTTAACACATCGATGCATGAATGGAGTAGTTATGGCTGTGTACACCAAACTCAATTTTGTGGCAGATAAATCGTATATTTCTGATTGACCGATCTTTTCAATTGAATTAGCGATGTGCCTGCAGAAACTAGAAGTATGCCATCAATATCTTCTTCTTGGTGTTGCAAACGGAATATCCAACATGGTTCATCTCCTATCTACTACCTAACTAAGTACCCAAGAACTCTTTCATCGTTTTTCTAGCACTTATTTCAGTTATTCCTTTTTTTCTCTGCTTAAAAGTTTATGAAACAAATTTTAATACACACAAGTGACCATTTCACACTTAAAATCCTATAGTGCAGGACGTTGAAATATTTGCAAAAAGTTACCACTTTTTGCAATTCATAAATATACACATTAAACAAAAAGGTATAGGATTTTTCATGTCAATTTTTTTCATAAACTTTTTACATTAATAACGATCAGAAAAAATAAATGGAACTTTCGCAACGAAGTGAACACATTGTCTACTTATATAATGAAAAATGTAAAAATTATTAAGTTTGCGTAACATGAATGGAGCCCCTAGTTAAGCAATAATTAATGTAATATAAATGGGACTGAAGGACATTGTAAAATCAATTTCCATAATTTTGCGGTCAGATATATTTTCAACATATTTATACTAATAGGTTGAAATAAGTAAAAGAAAAAGTGCATAATTAAAAAGTAATTTGATATTTGACGTAACGGTTCATTTTAATGAAATATTTAATGAGTGACGTGCGTAAGGATGAATCTCCCCCTTCAAATTAAGTAGTATTTTTCGTTGCGATAAAACCCAACCAAAATATATTTATCTGCCACAAAATTGGAGCTATCAAGTTGAAATTTGGAAAAGTGTCATGCCCTTAAAAAAACCACAAAGAGTTCCTTTTAATTTATAGCAACTTCAAACGGAAACAAGTAAAAATGGTGGTAATTGAAATGAGTTAGTGACAATAAGTCCAATAGTGTGCCTTAACACATACTCTAAAGCCGTCTGGGTGCCGAGGCATTTTTCAGGCCCCATAATTATAACGTATATGCATCCTTTTTTAATTTGCGATATTTTCCCCTATAAAACTTTGACAATATTATTTGTACAATATGCAAGGATTCAACATAGGAATGCACTTTATATCACAAATGAAACGTTTTTTACCGACAATTTTTGTATGTAACGCAACCATTCATTACACCAACAATAACAAAGAAAAGTTGTGATGTATGGCTGACATATTGACATTAATACAATCAACAGGATTTGCGCATAATGGATAACCGGACGTAAGTGAGTGTGCGGAGACTTTGAATACGAGATATATATATGACGCATCAGATCAAACCACACTATAAAATATGTATAAATGTATGATACCTTCTATGCTAGTGTGACGCTGAAGATTATACGTACGCTATAACAAAAGCTTCGGGCGTATGGTTTTATTGTGTATGCACATATATGTAGCGCACACCCAGCCACCACATGTTATGTATACTTTAAGTGTGCATGCAGTTTCGTCTAACCATACCAACAACAATAATAACCGTTCGTGATAAGCTGTTGGTGCAATTTAGTTGATTAACTCGTTAACTTCATTACAGACACTAACCCACATACGCACTCGTACATATTACAATATATTTATAAGTATTCCAATTATGATGTGTATGTGTAAGGTATTTAAGTGCCGCGCTTGACACTTTTTTGATTAAATAAACTAATGCGGGCAAGCATAATAATGCCAAACGCAAACTTCTCTTCTGACATTTATAAGTACGCAGAGAATACTTTGAAGATTTATGGAAATGTATGTAAACACATTTTAAATGTCTTAATCACACAAAATTTCAAAATTATTTCTTAATTTAAAACTTATTCAAATAAAAGATAAAGCAGTGATTAATAATTGGGGTATTATGGCACAATTTTTCCTTTTGAATAGTAAACCAATCCTAAAGAAAGTAAACTCGGTTTGGACTAAACCTTAAATCTATATCATATCTATGTACAAAATGTAGGCGTGGCTGGTATTTGACTTTTAATAGTGTGTGTATTATGTATCAACTGATAAATCGATGTCTGCACTGTCCAAAAACTGGAAATCATTATAAAGATAATCTTAATTTAATCTTATATACAATGTACGTTCAAGTGTGGCGTAGAAACGCAACTATTCCACCAAAACTGTCAATAAGAGCTACCTCTTCTGCTACCCTATAGAATAAACGGTAAATTCTATTTTAAATATAAAACCATAACTTATTTATGTTTATTATAGTTTTTTTTTTTTGTTATCATTTTCCCATTTTTTTTAAGATGAAGTAAAGGAAATCCTCTAATAAAATACTTGAGCCAAACGTAATGGAAAAACAATTGTAATGAGATTTCCAATGTCCATTCGACATTAACTTACCAGTTGGTTTGTTAACGAGAAAGCTTTTTTTTAAACAAGGCATTAAACAAACACTAACACTTATACACAAATGTACATACAGAAACCAGCATAAAAATGTTAACGATGATTAGTTGAGGCGCATCATATTATGGTGTGAGGGAGAGAGGGAGAGAGAGAGAGAGAGAGAGAGAGAGAGAGAGATAGACAGTAGGGCCAAGTGTATACAAAAGAAACCGGAAGGATAGTAGGATGTTTAAAGCAGTTTTACAAAAAACGAAAAGACCCAAGAGGTCGATGGGTTGGGCATTGTAGATTTATTATAGTAAAACACTTTGTTATTGTTTTTCATTTGATGATATTAATATTGAAGAACGTTTATAAACAGTTTTGTTCTTAGTGGAACATATATACAGGTAGCAAGTTGGTAGTAAATTTTTTTTATTTATTCACACATATCTCTGTTCATTTAAGTAATTATTTTTTTTAATAACTTTAGCGGAAAAGTCTAAACAACTAAAAAATCATTAAATGTAAAAACGTTTTAAAGTAACTAGAGTTTAACAACCACAACCACAACCACAACAACAACAGTAAATTGATATTTTGTTTAAGTATCCAATAAAGCAAAGATGATGATAATGAAGAAGAAGAAGAAGAAGACAATGAATAAGTATTATAACAGGAGACGTTTCAGCAAAAACCAACAAATCGTAATGAATTTATAAGCTGTTTGGCAGCACTGGGACAACAAGATGTGTGGCACCAGAGTTAAAGGATTCAATTGACAAAACAACAACACCAACAAATTGTCATCTCAATGAGTTCAGTTCATAGGGTAAGGTCACACATGTGTGTTAATATTTATGTACACCTAAATCCATATATACGAGTATATAGAACCATGTATGTATATATGTCATGCTAAGTTCACATCGTTTTATACATATTGTGACAGTTTCCAGAGTATTCGTTTAAGTGCCATATAAACAGCTGCCAATGTTTCAAGAGTGCAAACTAAAGTATAAATTTCATCATTTATTGTTGTTGTTATTGTTGGTATTTTTACAAATTGTTGTTGTCAAAATAATAAAAATCCTCTTTGACTTCTTTTAGTTTTCTTGTTATAAAAAAGTTTGTTAATCGAAATATCGAATACATTAAGGTGACCATTATCAATTGTTCTTTGTAGCATTTAAAAAATTTAGTACAAATTCACTAACGCTAATTGACACTATTTATTAGCACTCATCATTAGAAGCATACGATAAGAAATACGAATTTATGATAATGTCAATAACACTAATAATGTACTAAACTTTTTACAATTACTTGGCTTGTATTATGAAAAAACTTTGCCTAAAAGTAAAAGTACTTCTTTAGTAAGATACAATTTAATACCGAATATAGTAAGATACTAACTACTAAGATTGAGATTTAACATATTACAAGTAAACTATTTTTTATACCATCCACCTCAGTGATGAAGGTATACTAAGTTTGTTCTTCCGTTTGCAACACCCAGAAGGAGGCGTCAAAGACCCTACAAAGTATATAAATTCTTGATCAGCGTCAAAAATTGAGTCGATTTAGACATGTATGTCCGTGTGTCCGTGTGTCCGTGTGTCCGTCTATTGTTGGCATTATCACGGGCGTAAATTTTGAGATATTGAGCTGAAATTTTGTACAGGCACTTTTAGTTTTTGCACGCAGATCGTTATTTAAAATGGGCAAAATCGGTCGAGAGCCACGCCCACAATCGACAAAAATCTATATCTACCACAAAATATGAGCTACAAACTTGAAATTTGGTACGTACATCTATGAATATTAGCTTCATCAGTTTGCCAAAAAAAGGCGTATTCGGATTACAGACACGCCCATAGTTAATAAAAACCTTTATATCTGGCACGAAAGTTGACCTACGAACGTGAAATTTGGTACGCATATACATAGTTATTCCATTGACTGATGTGCCAAAAATGGGCGTGGTCGGATAATAGACACGCCCACAATTTACAAAAAACCATATTCAACGTAAAAGTGGACTTGTATGCTGATACGTAAAACATACACTATTGGAAGGCGCAATATACATATATATTTGCCACGCCCACCGTTGTGGAGGTGGATGGTATTTAAGATTTGGCCTAAGCCAAATTTAGTTTCCTTACTTGTTTCAAATTAATTTACAAAAAAATAATTTAATATATTATTTTATTTTATTTATAAAAAGTATTTATTTTTTATTTTTCATTAATCTTAAAATTAAAATTCTATAATCCTGTCGATTTTAGTTTTTGTGATAATCATAAATAAATATAATAGACTCTCAAATATTATTTAAAATGCAGTTATATTCACTTTATAACAAATAACTTTTTTAAATTAATAATTTTTTTCCACAAAATACATTAATTTATTCTTTTTTCTTTTTGATTATTTTTTCCTTCACATTTTTATTAAATTATTATCAATTTTTTATGATTTTTAGAATTTATGTACAATTAATTGTTATTATTTAAATAATTAAAAAAAAAAGTTTTACTAAAACCGAAACGGAAAGTTAGAAAGCCGTGCAAACAGTGTTACAGAACTTTTCGTTAAGATAAGTTTTGCGTGTGTTTATTACTCAACGTATAAAAATAAACTAACATGGAGATGGCAAAAGAATGAAAATAATAGAAAATATATAATATATAAAATGAAACTTTCTGTTAACTGATAAATAGAAACGTTAACAACAAAAAGCATTGAAGTTAACTTAACTACCTAAGGATGCCTGCGCATGACTGTTTACATTTGCAAAGGGCAAATACTATGAAAATACACAAACGTATATATATATAAAAATATAACAGTTACGCATACATATATGATATAAAAATTTTACATAAAAGAGATAAAAATAATAAATGGAAATAACATAA
Source organism: Ornithomya chloropus (assembly GCA_963971445.1). NCBI lineage: Eukaryota > Metazoa > Arthropoda > Insecta > Diptera > Hippoboscidae > Ornithomya > Ornithomya chloropus. The sequence continues at coordinate 23,165,225 of OZ020530.1, read as the reverse complement.
AAATAATTAAATCATATTTAAAAAATATTAATTAAATTAAGTAATATATAATTTAAAAAGGAATAAAAAATAATAATACAATAAGAAATACAAAATAAAACCAAACCAAGTTACAAAAAAACAAATAGAAGACAAAAAAGAAAAAAGAAATGATATTTAAAAAAATAATATTTTTACGCAAATGAAGTAATTTTTTAATATAGAACAAATTAATTAAAAACAAAATATAAAAAATATTTTTGAATTTTTTCATTTTAATAATAATAAAACAGAATAATCATTTAACAATTATTTTCATGTATTATTGTTAAGGACAAACATTTTTAAAAATAGCTTCAAACCAAAAACAAACTATTTATTATATAATATTAAACAAAAAAATCTTATTTTCTATTGTCCAAACAAAAATTTATGGTGCAGTGAAGGAGAAGCAAATATATATGTAACCCAGTAGTTGCATTAGTAGATGCCTTCACTATACAATACGAGCGGAGCTCCTCATAAACATAATTCACACAAAAGCACCTACAATACAATGAAGATAGCAAAGCTACATGAAAGTGCATACTTGTAAAACACCCACAGAAAGAACAACAGGTGGTAATAGCATAGCATAAATATTAAAGAGGGGCCCAATGCGGAGGTGATACTGTGAGCATCTTACCCACCCACTCTTTACCCAACAAAACAAAAGGACTTTTGGATTACAGCACATAAACTATTTTGTTAGGGTCGATATTGTATTGGATTATTGTCATACGCATAATTGAAACGAATAACACAATTAAACGGCATCAATGGAAAAAACAAAAACTACAAAAAAAATTAATATATCGCGTAAGTAAAACAATTTCATTTTAATTAATATTCCGCAACAACCAATAAAATGCTAATGATACAGAAAAAGTCTTAATGGTGAGACTCTAGAAAATCGATTTATGATGGTAGTAAAATATAGCATGACCAGGCGAACAAGCAACCAATAAACAGACCGTCCGACAACAATTTCCCATTGCATCGTAATTCCGGCACGTTATGGACATTATACATTTCATTATAGCCTCATACACGAAGGACCCATAAATATTCATGTTAAAGGCATAATGGTTGTTGTAAAACACCAAAAACATTCAGGACACATTCACAGAACACAGCACGGTTTTCTTTTTTGATGAAATTTTATTTACATTTCAAATTTTTATCAACAACAACAATATGGTGGTGCGAGGCGATGTGCTGTGGTTGGTAATAAAGTGAAATTTCAATTCTCTATGGCTTATATAGCATGTCGTTGACATTAATATGTAGAGCTACAAAAATTATGTTTTGTATGTATATGAAAATGTCGGTTATTAGGCCGAGGAATATAAATTGGATATGACTCACACTTGAAATATTGTAAATGGAAAACACTTAGCCAACGTAAGCAGATGCATCTTATGTACCTCTCCTCCCTCTCAGTATATCTACCTGAACACGTGCAAGTGTCCGAAGAAAAAAGCTATATATTTATGTGAATGTGATTATTATGGAATACTTGAGGAATATATGTAGTTAGCATAGAGTGGACAACTAAGTGCTCACTCACTTTCACACGTACACAATTTCTTTAAAGTCATTATCTGTATGAATTAGTTTATTGAAAATGTATAGTTAATGTAAAATGACAACGTGTTGAAAACCTACTTCAGCCTTAAGGGAGAAGTTTCACATCATTATCACAGCTATCTGATTATTTTTAGGCACAGAGATCCTACATAGCAGCTTTGACTGCCAACCAGTGCTCTATATATATAAGTTTTTAATTGTCTTAAACCCATGTTTATTGAATTCTACATTGTTTAAATTCAAGTCAACTCAATTAGATTCACATTGGTACGAGTGACCACCTAAGTATGACCACAATGAAGATTGAAATTATAGTCAATGTGACTTAATTTCGAAGTATATTCAAAATATTTATTCTTATGTCTGCATCGACTTCAGAGTAAATTCGGATTCAATCTCAAATAAATTTTTAGCTACATAAGAGTACCTGGACTGATTTTTGAAAAAACTTGGACAGCAAATTGCAATTATTTCCTAGCTAACAGTTTCAAAACAAAGTGTTGACTTATTAAGTGTTCCTGAACATATATTCGAGTATTTTTAAAGTCGTTTTTGACATCCAACAACATCATCAATTTTGCATTGAATTCGGAGTGAAATTTTAATACAATACTTTGGCCGGAAAAGTTGAGCATAACTGCTTTAAAGTGTTATATTAATTTCATCGCTATTAAAACTTCTCCATTTCTTATAAATACAGCTTATAATAACATCCTCTCTCTCTTAGACTCGTTAAAATCCGTTTTATTTTCTTAAAGTAGCAGCGCCATCTGTTGCTTTTTGGCAAGTCCTTTTTTACACGCTTACTCTTTGTCCTGGCCAAACTTCGATTGCAACTTTAAAAGAAAGTTATGAAAAGCTTTCTCTCCTTCACTTTCACTTTATTTCTCTTCAAACGTTCCAACTTTCTAAGTAATAGTTCTCATTTTTACTCATTGAATTTCTCTCTCTCTTATACATATATAAAGATAAATAACCACGTGTTTACAATAGTAAACACAATTCTTTTCTATTGATTCATATCAGAGCATACAAGAACAATTTTTAATCAATTTCGATTCTTTTTTTATTAGAATTAAACGAATATTGCATTCTATTGTACAATCAAATATTTGTGGATAACCTTGATGCACCATTTGTTTTTGTTTTTTGTCTACCAGCAAAAATGGGAAGACTGTCTATACAGATGTTGTATAAAAAAATCGTGATGATTTATTAAATTTTGTCTTTTCAATACTCTTCTTTTTTAAGAACTCTTATCTATTATCCTACTTTACTGATTATTTAGAAATGTACATGTATGCTAAGATTCATTAAACTTTTAGCACAACATCAATAACAAATTACGAAAACTTTGTTATTTTGGGAAGGAAACTGTCAGCACCGCATAATTAAGAAGAAAGATTCTCAAAGACACAAAGAAAATTTTATTATTCTTTTTAACTCTCCCAAAATTGTACAGAATGTGTATGGAGAGGGAATTGGAATAACTGAGAAATTCATTTCATATGATTACTGGACGAACAAATGAGGGGTGAGAATAGTCTTTGAAGAGCAATTAATGAACAATCAGAACCTTAAGCATAAATGCCGTTTTTAATTGGGCCCATCTTACTTGTCATCCAACCAACATCATTTATATCTTGTTATAAGGTCAATTATTATATAGTTGAGGTGTCAAAAACAACCAATAACGAGGCAAGTCAGCTTTTGGCAATTTTTGGTCAAGTAATAAATGTATTTTTATACCCTGCACAAATTGAGACAAAGGGTCTATTAAGTTTGTGCGAAAGTTTGTAATTCCTTAAAATAGCTAAAAATAGACCCAACTTTTATTCGATATCGATTCTGAATCAATTTAACCATAACCGTCTGTTCGTTAAGTGTTCATGTAGATTTGTGCGCAGGGTTTCGGCCTTACTTTTTAAGATATTTCAATGAAATTTGATACAAGGGCGTGTCTTGACACACAGAGGTGCTCTACTGAAAATGGTTAACTCCCTTATTTTATATACGGCAAAAAATTGCAATTCTTAATAATTTGGACAAGATTTGATGAAAAATAGTTAATTAGCTTAATAATGGACCCGATTGGTTAGTGCCCCTTCCCATATAAAAATATTTCTCCAAGTGTCTTATATGGCAATGCCTTACAGTTACTTATATCTAAATATCATCAACTAATACTGGAGATCATTTTTTCAAAATTATAAACATTTTCTTACCTTATTAGTGTTTTAGAAAGCTTCAGATTATCATTATAATAAATCTAATTAATCACACTCACCTGCATAGAACAAACAAGAAAAAAAATAAGAAATCTAAATAGAAATAAGTTCACATTTTCAAAGTTCATTATTTAGATTCCTTTGTACACGTAAAGGAAAGGATAAACACTCATTTCCGACATTATGTCAACACATGCTTATATGGTTGATTACAGTGAAGCGGAAAGTATTACTTAAAATACAGTAGTGATTGTTTTTCAATCACTACTGTACCACTATACACCATAATCTTATAGACATTTCCATTTAACTTTTAACATAAACTCATGTCATGTTGTTGTTATTGTCGTTAGTTTCATATATAAGTAAAAGTTTTCATTCTATAATGCTCGTACATAACGATAATCTTTGGTTAGAGGAGAATAATACTTAAATCTTCGATCTTTCGCAATCGCGTTTGTACAAAATTTCAGAACAATATTCAAAAAATGCGATTTGTGCAGAAATGTATGTGGATAGACATGCAGGCGGACACTCGGAGATGGTTAAATCGATTCAGAAAAAAACTGAATCGTTTCCTTTAAAAAAAATCGATTCTTTTTTCTTGTCATTTAGAAGTGACAAACGTTTGCTGCACGTTAAATATTCTACAGATCAAAACTGAACAGCTCCTCTACTTTGATGGCAGTTGTCAGTTAAGTTGAAATGAAATATATTACAAAAAATTTTCATCTCAACAAAACTTAATACTTGTCATGAAACAAAACAAAACAAAACAAAACAAAACACCTCCACCTATCATATTTGGCGAAAGGATTTCATATACTGAACTCAACTGCGTTTTAAAATTCGCATATATATTATATGTAGACGCGGATTAATCACTATAATGATAAACGCTTTCGTATAATAAAAAAAACTGGTTTATGTTCATTTTTATGGTTAAACATTTATTACTGAACGTAAATTTTTTTGATTTTTAGTGCGCTATTATGTGACATGGTAACATAATGGTTATGATAAATTACAAAGTCTAACATGTAAAATATAATGTAAAATATATACGAGTACATAATCAATAATAAAAATAATAACAAGTGAAAATGTTATAGTCGATCATTATACCCTGCACCACCCTCTGGAAAAGCGTATATTAAGTTTGTGCAGATGTGGATGATTGTAACTCCTAAACGGCAAATGCCACACCCACCTTCAGTTATATCGATCGATTCAGAATCAAAATTTGAATCGATTTAACCATGTCCGTCTGTCCGGCTGTCCTCCTATCTGTCCTCCTGTCTGTCCATCTAAATTTGTGCGCAAGGTACAGGTCGCATTTTTTGAGATATTTCGATGAAATTTGGTACAAGGACATGTATTGGCCCAAAGGGAAACCCTATTGAAAATAGACCGGATTGGGCCATTTTTAGAACCCCTCCCCATATGAGGTCCTGTTATTTTATGAGATATTTCGATGAAATTTCATACGCGGAAAAACATTGACCAAAAAATAAACTCTTTTGAAAATGGACCGGATTGGACTATTTTTAGAACGCCTCTCTATATAATTTTTTTTTTTGATGTCATAAACAAACAAAAAATAAAAAAAAGTTCTGACTTATGCATCATTTTGAAATTTTTGAAAATACAAGTTGGTATAGAAAAATAAAATTTTTAATCTTTCAAAGAAAAAATTAGAAGCAGTGCAAAAAAAACAAAACTTTTCATTTATCAAAGAAAAAAATTAAATTGAATAATTAAATTAAATATATAAGGTGGTATAGGGTATTTGATGGTCGGGCTTGACCGACTATAATATTTTCACTTGTTTTGTAAGACATAATTATACCCTCCACTTAAAACATAACAAGTAAGAAAACTAAATTTGGCTTCAGCCAAATCTTAAATACCCTCCACCTCTACAACAAAGGGCGTGGCAAATATATATGTATATTGCGCCTTCCAATAGTGTACATATTACGTATCAGCATAATACTTTTATGTTAAATATGGTTTTTTTAAATTGTGGGCGTGTCTGTGATCCGAATACGCCCATTTTTGGCAAACTGATGAAGCTAATATTCATAGATGTACGTACCAAATTTCAAGTTTATAGCTCATATTTAAATAGATAAATAGATTTTTGTCTATTGTGGGCGTGGCTCTTGACCTATTCTGTCCATTTTAAATAGCGATCTGCGTGCAAAAACTAAAAGTGCCTGTACAAAATTTCAGCTCAATATCTCAAAATTTACACCCGTGAGAGTGCCAATAACAGACGGACACACGGACATACATGTCTAAATCGACTCAGTTTTTGACGCTGATCAAGAATATATATACTTTGTAGGGTCTCTGACGCCTCCTTCTGGGTGTTGCAAACGGAAGAACAAACTTAGTATACCCTCATCACTGAGGTGGAGGGTATAATAAGTTTGTCATTCTGTTTGCAGCACCTAGAAGGAGCGCCATAAAGCCTACAACGTACATATTGTTTTGATCAGCACCAAAAAGCTGTATTGACCTAGCCATGTATGTCCGTGTGTTCGTCTGTTGTTGGCATTCTCACAGTCGTAAGTTTTGAGCTATCAAGTTGAAATTTGGAATTCTTATTTACAAATAACTTATCCATTGATGTACCAAAAATGATGATGATGATGATGGTGATCGGATAAGAGGCACGCCCACAATCGAGGAAACTGTTTAAAACGTATTTACGTATTAACTTGAAATTTGGTATATAAATTTAAAAGTATCCTATACATGCATTCGCCAAAAATGGGAATGGTCGTATAACAGACACGCCTACAATTTACAAAAAACCATACCCAGCGTACAACTCAACGTAATACATACATTATTAGAGGGCGTAATCATATACCTGTCATGCCCACAGTCTGTATGTAAACGCAGAGGGTATCTAAAATTTGGTCTAAGCCAAATTTAGTTTTCTTCTTCTTGTTCTTTTTTATATTAGTTTCCAAAACATTGTTTTGTTGGAATCCTTGTTAAAATGATAAAAAAAATTACATGCCGAGAAAAAAGAAAAAACTCGCACATCAATTTGTTTTATAGCATTTCAACGTTATGGCTTACAATAAAACTGGAAATAACGAATTGAAAAAAATGCTAAATAAAATCAAAAAACTTTCAACACGATTTCTAACAAACAAAACTCGATTAAAACAAATCGCAATTTCCCCAATGGCCACGAAACCGGCACAGCAATAAAAAAACGGCATTTAGAAATATTTGATACTTTTCAATATAAAGATAATAAATTTTCTTGATACCTGTATGTTTGTACATGTACGTGAAATCATTATTTTGTTTGTTTTGATTACGATAAAAAAACAAATCCAATAAAAAAGTTATACACTACATACAACAACTTTTGGATAGCACCTGGGCAACGGGCCATTGTAAAGATGCGCTCGTTCCTAAAAAGCCTTAATGCATATCTTTTTGTAAATCGTGGGAGTGTCTGTTGTTTATTATACTAATTGTATGGACACACCGACCGACTAAAAAACGTCCTAAATTTTGATATTTATCAAGAATTTTTATATTTTTAGAGTGTATGAGTAAATCTTCTTCCTATTAGCTTCAATCAGAATGAAAAAGAAGATAAAAAAAATTCAACATTTTATCAACCTTATACGCTTATCATATATTTACGCACTGCCTTACAACTAGACGTCTCTAAATATATAGATTTAACATTTATTATTCCAATGAACCATTTTTCACATACCTGTCATCTAAACGCATGCTACTGCGACTAATATCACTCCATGCTGACATGGAACGTGGTCGTTGAAAGAACAGTTTTGAAGTACGACGCGGCTGATCGTATTGTATGGCAGGATAACCGGCTGAATCATTAAGCTCCTCATTAAAGTTGACATTACGAGCCCCACGACTAGACGAAGCCACCGAGGGCAACGAATAGCTGATTGGATTATCATCAGACATGCCCAAAGCCGTGTAACTTACTTCAAAGTTATGGCTCATGACTCTGAGCACGTTCGCTGATTAATGATTTACTTATTATGCTTTTTCTTTAGATTACGTGTTACACATAAAATAAATTTTTCGTTTTTTTTTTGGTAATTACAACTCTTGGACAATCACCCATTTGCTGGTTTTGAACATTTTCTGTTTATAAATATTTAATGAAATCATTTTCATTTATTTTCTTTTAAAATTACTTTTGATATCTCCCAAAGTTTGAGCACCTTTTTATTTTGGATTATTTGCTTTCTTTATATAATTCGGGATATATTTCTTGTATTTTACAGAAAAGAAAAACACTTGATATCGGTTGCAAAGTAGTTTAACGTCTGCACGTAATTTTCTCAGAATATTCTTATTCATACTGTGTGATGTACGCGTAACTAGAAGCACTTGTTTATGAAAAATACATTTACATGTATTTGTGCACCATATATAATAATAAAATATGATGCGTTCTAATAAAAAAAAATCTTTATTTTTATTAAAAAAAAAAAAAAAAAAAAAAAAAAAAAAACAGAAAAGAATGCCAAGTGATGAAACTCTACTCTCCTCCATCACGGCCTTTCTCTTGCTCTGCAAGTTCAAACTAAATGTATAAAAAATTCAGTGAATTTGGATTTTCACATTTCACATTCATACTTATTCCGATAGTGGCAAAACAATATCCACCACAGCTGTGGAGAAGTTGCAAAGGCGCACTGGTACTACAAATGTACCCCGTTAATACGTGAGAATAAAATATGCATGTGAATAAATATATACGAGTATGTACATATTATATGTATGTAATAAAAAACACAACACCGCATCTCTCTCCATTCGAATTCATTTCTATTTTATCTAAACAATTGCAATGTGGTTGAAAAGAGATAGAAAAGGAGCGCTTCACTGCCTGCAATAAACGACGCGGTCAATGAATTGGTATTTGACCTGCTGTCACTCAAAATTGCATTTAAACAGTTTCAATTTCCCGTCAATTATAAATTGAAACTCAATTGATGGAACAAGCACATTTCTTAATAACCTTCATTTCACGCGGTTGTACTTTGAAGCACTGATTGTAAAAAAATTTATTGTCTTTCTATCCCTCTTTTATAGCCTTTCAGATGGATACGAAGATATATTAAGTTTATGGTGTTATTTGCTTATGCATCCCCACATATATATTCAGCGTAAATATCTAATAATCTAGTCTTGTCCGTACGTCCATGAGATTTTGAAACAGAATTTGGGCTTCTTTGTCAAAATTTTGTTACAAACATTTTTAGGTACTTTATTTACTTTACTCTTTGTTGACGAAAGCTTTCTTAATCTTCTTAAGTATTGCTATAAAATTAAAATTTACTTTTATTCGGTTCATGAATGTGTAGAAAATGAACAGAATAGTAAATCAGCCGCGCCCATAATTAATAAAAATCCCTTACAACGAATAAATTATATATATATAAATATATTGAAATTTACGTTTAATGTGTTAATGAATGATGTAAATGTGGTCAGAAGAGGATTGTAGTCACACCCATAATTAATAAAATATCCTTTAATCATTCAATCACATCTACGAAGTTGAATTATATGATTATTTTAAAAATGAATGGGATAAATATGGATGGAGTAAGGTAAGGTATGGGCGTGACGCCCATAATTGAAAATTACACGAAAACAAATCGAAAAGTTGCACTTTTTAGTATAAAATAAACTTTAACACAAGACGGTATGATAGGTTTTCATGCCCTTAACCTTATTAAGATGCAGGGTATCCAAGGCTTGATGCGAAGCCGACTTAATTTAGTTTCTCTTTAAATCGTTAAATTTAAATATGATTGCAAATAACCTTAATTTTTCATTTAAAGCATTCGCGAAAGATTTTCATACAAAATCGTCAATTTAATAAAAAAAAAAAGTTTTTTTCTTTTTAATCCAATTTACACCACTAATGAAAATATCTTTAACATCTAATAACTGATGAATAGTGTGTCATATGTAGCATCGTGCAAGTTATATATTATATATGAAATTCTCATCATGTTTTTATAGCTTTGCGAAATAGCGTGAGAAAACTTAATTCTACAAAAGAAGAATGATAATTTAATAAAGCGAAAAATAATGAGGATTGCGAAAGAAAAAACGAGAATAAAAATGATGATGAATATGGTTACGCTTTAAACTATTTGTATGCATATGTTCCAAATAAATATTTCGTACTCGTATATATATATACCCTCTGCATAAGATGGGGGGTATCCTAAGTTTGTCATTCCGTTGGAAAGAGGCATTAGAGAGTCTACAAAGTATATATATGCTTGATCAAAAACTGAGTCGATCAGATATATATGTTTGTGTGTATGTGTGCCTATCTGTTGTTGGTGTTCTCGCGGGCCTAAATTTTGAGATATTGGGCTGAAATTGTGTACAGATTTTTTTAGTTTTTGCACGCAGATCGCTATTTAAAATGGGCAAAATCGGTCAAGAGCCACGCCCACAATCGACAAAAATAAATTTATATGCCACAAAAAGTGAGTTTTTAAGTTGAAAATTAGTATACCTATTTATAATTATCCTATTCATCAATGTGCCAAAAATGGGCGTATTCGAATGACAGACGCGCCCACAATTTACAAAAAACTACACTCAGCGTAAAACTAGACTTAAAGGCTGATGCGTAATACATACACTATTAAGGATTAGAATAATTGTATACCTGCCACGCCCACCATTGTAGATGTGGAGGGTATTTAGGATTTGCCCTCAGCTAAATTTAGTTTTTTTACTTGTAAAGTATTTTTCCACTATTTGCACACATTTGTACGCATAAATTTTATTTAATTTCAATTTTTTCTTTTTGTTTTTAATAATTTATAGCTATAAACTTTTCACTTGCACCTGAGTAATGAAACTATGTTGCAAACTATGCACTTTAAAGTACCAAAGAAACAAACCGCTTTGTTTTTTCCACATCCCTTTATTTCACTTTACTCTATTTTGGCTTAAAACATCCATTTTGTATTTCTGGGAAAGATTAGTAGAGTTGCGGAGAAAAGAAGCTGCATCTAGAAATGTTGTGAATGCATGTTTGTTCGATTTTGTGCTATTGTATTTGAACAAAAGACATTTATTTACTCAAACATTTTCGTTACTTTATTATAAAACGTTGTACAGAGGTACTGGAAAGTAGTTGAAGTCAAACGTTTTGATACAACAAATGTGCTTCTTGTGTACGGTAGAAGAAAAATCCGAACTTCTCAACAGGAACTAGTAAGGAGAACTAAATTTGGCTTAAGCTAAACCTTAAATACCCTTCACCTCCATACACAAACAGTAGGTGTGGCATATAGCGGATTAACTAAAAAGTTATAATCTGCATTAAAAACGGTTTTTGTTAAATTGTGGGCGTGTACTTTATCCGACCATGCTTTTTTACAAATCGATATAATTATGTACGTAAGAAACCTTTGTAGTTTGTAGACGTAGCTCTTGAGCGATTTTGTTTAATTTAAATACTTGTAAAGTTACATTTTAGTGCATATATTTATAATTATGGAATTTGGTAATTTGGAGGTTCCACAAAGATGCGTGCCGACTATTTACAAGCACAGAATCTGACTAGTTTTTAAGTTGCGAATACGAACTATATACACTGTTGCAGCGTGTAATTATCCACTTATCACGCCCACTGTTTGTATGTGTATGTATGTGGTGGTGGAGGGTATTCAAAATTTTGCTTAGTTTATTTTTAAATATTTAGTGTTTTATGTGCATTAATCATTATGCACATAACATTTTGTTTACTTTTCATGAAAGCTGTGCATTCCAAACTATGTAAATATATGCAAATGTCATTTAACATTTGCCTAAAGTGTGATGCTAGATCGGAGCCTGCTACCTGTTCTTTTTTTAATAAGCTACAGTTGAAATACAAAAAAAATCAGAAGTTATGCTCTAGCTTAAAAAAATTTAACAAAATGTCGACTACATACATATAAAGAAAATGTAACACATTTGGCATAATAGAAATCTTCTGCAACCCCAATCATAAAATCATTTTATAAATAGAAGTTGATGGAAACATTAAAAAACAAAACAAAAAAAAACAACTTGTGTCAATGGAAATGTAGCTAAATAAACAAAAACAAAAAAAATAAATAATAATCACAAAAATATATAAAAAAAATATGAAACGACACGATGACGAAAAAAACATATAAACAAACAAAAAATTCAAGGTCTCATTACAAACTCATTTTATGTTATAGCTTTAGGGTAAACATGTACATTTGGATGTATATATGTATATACAGGTGAAGGAAACATATTTGCATATGTTGGTGCATCCATTAGCACATAATATAATCTGTTAAATTACCACAAAGACACATTAAATATATATATATATACGTATTATTATCATATAATTTTTTGAATTTTTTATTCGTGAATACATTTTTTTCAACATTTAAATAATTGATTATTAATCATACGCCCTAGAAACCTCCTTTAACATTTATAACCTCTACATTATATTAGAAAATTTCAAGAAATCGTAAAAATATATAAAACGGGTAAAAAAACTAAATTTAGCTGTGGTCAAATCCTAAATACCCTCCACATCTACAATAATGGGCGTGGCAGGTATATAATTATTCTAATCCTTAATAGTGTATGTATTACGCATCAGCTTTTAAGTCTAGTTTTACGCTGAGTGTAGTTTTTTGTAAATTGTGGGCGCGTCTGTCATTCGACTACGCCCATTTTTGGCACATTGATGAATAGGATAATTATAAATAGGTATACTAATTTTCAACTTAAAAGCTCACTTTTTGTGGCATATAAATTTATTTTTGTCGATTGTGGGCGTGGCTCTTGACCGATTTTGCCCATTTTGAATAACGATTCACGTGAAAAACTAAAAATGTATGTACAAAATTTTAGCTCAATATCTCAACATATACGCCCGTAAAAATGCCAAAAAGACGGACACACGGACTACATGTTTTTGATGTTGTTTAATAATATATATACTTTGTAGGATCTCTGACTTCTCCTTCTAGGTGGAAAATGAAATGCAATGTGGCAAATGGAATGACAAACTTACTTTACCCTTCATCCTATGCGTGTATAAAAATAAATTATTCCGTAGCTGTTAACTTTCAAAATGAAACCAAACAGAGTGTTCTTCAAAATCAAATAATAATAAATGTAAAATAAAATAAAACACTTCATTGAACAGCTACTCGAGCGGCCTCGCGCATCCACAAAAGAGAAAAGGGAAAATACTTTAACAAGAAAGAAAAGAAAGTACTACTACAGCAGGTTTACTCTTTAACCAGATGAGGTCAAAAGAAACATCAAGATGAAAACCCGTAGGATTCTGTTAAACACAAAGAAATCATAAAAGAATTTAATTTCAAATAGAAGAAATGTTTATTTAATTATCTTGGTATAAAATGAATAAAAGAAAACTGCACTACAACCAAACAAAAAATAAGTGGCCTAAAAAATGGCCTATTAGGAAATTACTGCTCAAAATTCATTTAAAAATCGACTTTCTTAATGGGTGTGTGTGTGATTTTTCCTTTACTTTGCCCTTTTCTTTGCAGTTTTCTTTAAAAATTCAACGAGGCTATATTTTCTTCTTGCACAATGTTACTTATTCACAAGAAAATGTTTAATTTTAAATAAACCCAAAATTCTTTTACATAATTTTTTACACTTTCAATGTTTTATTTTTATTTTTTTCAATTATAAAACCATCTGTTTGTGTAACTCTTACTTCAAGGTCATTGCACATAATATCATTTCATTTCACAAATTTTTTTCTGGATTCTTTTCACTTCATTTCCAAAAATCCCGAATTTTTTTTCATATTTTTTCTAATAAACCTTTTCTTTATAAGTTGTCTTGATTTTATTTTTTTGCATCCTTTGAGTTGTTCATTAAATAATAATTTTTTTAGACAACTCGCACGTTCGCCAACCACTAATGTACTGGTGAGTGGAAGTTGATATGTAAAGTAGTTGGGTTTGCCATTATTGTACTATAATTATAATATATACTTGACATTGGTAGCAAAACACAAACAAACTCATATGTATTGCTCGACTGCTGGTTAACAACTCAAACAACAACACATTCTTTTTTTTTTCTATTTTTCAACACCGCTATCTTAAGGTATCAAGCATCATATGGCTATGTGGGTTTCACTCTTATTTTCTTGTATTTATATTAAAATATTTTTTGGGAAGTTTTACATCGGACAACAACAACAAAGTTCAGTAAACAATACTTTTTACTCTCTTTCTCTTTGAACGTCGTTTCTCTTGTATTTGTTGATTATATGTATGTTGGTAAAGGCAAGTGTAACTTGTTAGCTTTTCGTAACAGTGTTGCCAGTATTAAAATACATATGTACACAATACGAGTGGATATGATTTTAAAGAGGCAAAACTACAAATTGGATAAAAAAAATTCGTTTAAATTGATAATCTTCTGTTTTATCACCCTATCCAAGTTTTTTTTCAGGTGGAATTTGAACTCATGTGTCGTGTTGGATTCGTAACCGCCTGATAGTTAAGAATATTATTACAAAAGTCGAGTTTGGCTCTATAGGCGAATGAGCATTTTGAGCTTGTAAAACGCCGCACATTATTATTATTATTATTATTATTATGGAAAAATTATATAAGAAAAGTACTGTATAACTCGAGTAAGCGTTTAAATTTGTTATAAAGTTGTTATATTTATATATAAAAAGGTTACGAATTATAGGGATAAATGTGAAAACGACGGAACGGATTTTTATGTATTCTTATAGACTGTCCCCACATTTTGTATTTTTACAATACTACCAAAAAACCAATTACAACAACAAACCAACAGAGACCTACATGTTATATAATAAAGATACCTTTACTGTACGAAAACGACAAAGCGCAAATGCTGTATAAACATATGCTCAGGGAGACCACATTGAGAAAATATCAAACCCATTAACCCAGAAAATGTAAACAAAAAGCAAAAACACATTTGTTTTTGGCGCGAAAACTTCATAGAATAAGAAGAAGAAGAAGAATATAAACAATAACAAATAAGAGAAGCAAACAGCCAGCTGTACAGAAAAGCTTTTCTTGACAAAATACAAATGACGTCATCAATTTCCAAATTGACGTCATTAATAAATTATTGCAAAATTATACTCAAGTATATAAAGTAAAATGGTGTTGTGAGGACGCACGGCCTTCACAAAGCGAATAAATTGGCCAACACCGGCTTAAATAATACAAAATAGAATTTTATTATCTTGTTTTCGTTTCATTGAAATGTTCTTTGTTATAATGCACACGTGGATAGCGGGACTGACATTCCAAACGGTGTCATTTATTACGCAGTAGGAAATGTTTAGTGATTTTTAATAAGGTTAAGTAGTATTGATAATTAAGAGAGTAAGTTAAGAGTAAAAGTTAAGCTCGTGGTGAAATGCAAACAACAACGCAAACACTCTCTCGTATAACTTAACGAAGACATAGCTAGATAAGCAAGCGTAGAGCTAAGAGAGACACACTGTCTGTTAAGCTGTGACGGGATAAACAACAAGTATACGAAACAGGTACAAGTATAGTTGAACAAAGGGACAAACTGTATACACTGATCAATGGAGGATCAACCGGCCGCGTTCATGAGCAGCTGGCGGATACCCTCATTGACCGGTTAACAGAAGCAAGGGCAGATAGTTGTATGGTTTTACGTGAGCACCTATAAGGATGCATTACAGCGGTCAAAGATGACATCACCAAGATGTTATTTTGGTGACAAACCACAGCCACTATGATGCACCCACTAAGGGGCCTACCTCAAATTGTCAGGCCAGAGTGAAATCACCCTGGGGGCTCTCGACACCCATAGTACGGAATGTTAAACCTCTCCGATGGAAGGTCGTAACTTAGATGTTATAAATTACTACCAGTTGGTGCCTTATCACCCGTAGCTGGTGCCGATTAGAAGCAAGAGCAATAAGAAGCCGCGGTAGCAGCTAATTGAAATCCTTGCTTTGACAGTGACAATTCGCATGACCGATGAAGCTTGCCGCGGTATTCAGTCAGCTGGTACTTTGTTGGTTATGTGTGGGAGGACAACGAGTGTCTATTGGCCGCATACAGCAGCCAGTGGAACACCTTTGCTCGCCACGTTACGGAATTTAACACAGAAAAATTATA
The DNA here is from genome assembly GCA_963971445.1 of Ornithomya chloropus. Lineage (NCBI taxonomy): Eukaryota > Metazoa > Arthropoda > Insecta > Diptera > Hippoboscidae > Ornithomya > Ornithomya chloropus. Next base: position 23,149,162 of record OZ020530.1, on the reverse strand, counting down.
CATACAGGTTGTAGGAAAGACATACAAGACAAGTAACATAGTACGCCAAGTCCGATGAAGAAACCGTGAGAAGAAATATAACTTGAAAACTACTGGTGATAACACAGGTACGAAACAATTAAAGGAGTTAAGAATAACGTGTATATTATCGAATGTATGGTTGTTTGCAGGTCACCGCGTTAGCCTTTTTTGTTTGTACATAGCAAGGAACAACGTCTCTATTGTATTGTATATGTGTGAATGTGTGAAGCTGTAAATATAGAGTGTATTGATTTTATTTAACACCACACCCGAGTCCTTTATTTAAACAAATTTCTTGAAAAGGAGCCCCTGGGGAAAACCGTCCCGCTACCTCGGCTTGGACCGGACTAACCGGAGGAAAAACCGTCTCAGTGTAATGTAAGGTAAACAATGTAAAGATTGGTTATTGGTATGAGTTTGAATCCATGGCCACATACGGTAATGACATCTCTTGGTTGATATTTGATAATCATTTTCATTTGTATAAAATTTAATCAATTGTATATATCTTTTGTTTATATGTACGTATATGCTTACTCACTGACATGTAATTGACAGGAAAAAAGGCACTTACCTGTAAGGAAAAGATAGAAAAAGAGAACGTAAGTAAACATTTAATAATAATAAAAACTTGGGTTAGAACTTTATTAAAGGTTTGTATTATAAATGTTACAAAATATTGATTTCCTTTCATGATATAGCAAAGTTCACATAAACACAAACAATAGTTCAGTTAATTTTTAATATTAAAAATACAAATCTTTTCATACATAAAAAATGAAAGTGTAACGTAACGTCTACCATGGCGACACAGTCTTGTTAGCAACTGCCATTTCTAAATCATAATGTTCAGCTCCTTTGCTACCACTAGATAATGAGATTCTTTCATCTTCATTTTCGTACTGAACTTAATTAACTTAACTTACTTAACTTTGATGATTGTAAGTGAAAAATATTAAAAGTTTGTTGAAATTCAAATATGAAATAAACTTGTAACTTGTAAAAAGAACATTGAATAATGAACTTGAATAGTCGTGGAAGTCTTGGCATATATTATAAATTTTCAATGTATTATTCATGTTGTTATTGTCGTTGAACTTATTAACTTGTGAAAAACATTTAAAACATTCATTTGAATAAAAGAATGAAATAGATTTTAGAAAAGTTTTATTTATTATTACAATGGTGCCTGAAGAGAATAACGTGTCATAATAACATTATCCCTTAATCTCTTTTGTTTTTGTTGTATTAGGTAATTCAAGTAGCTGTAGTATAATTGAATATTAAATATAAACGATGTGTAACAATCTAGAAATATTAAAAAAATCACATATTATTAAGAAACATATCTTTATATTCCTCCCTCTCTCACTCTTACATAATGTTATAGCCAAACAAATGGCAAAGCCAGTGTTGTAACGATAACGAGCTTCGCGATTGTCATCACATTTTAAACAAGACTTTGTGTATAAACAATAACTTTGAAAAACGATGAGATACGAAAAGTGAGGAATGCCACCAAAAAACCAACACAATAGAAGATTTTTTGTACGCTATATATACAAATGTATAAAAGGCATCATTAAGAATTATTATATATTCTTTATATAGGAATGTTTGAGTTATTGTGAATGAAAGTGGTGCACATCAATTTAAATTCTTTCAAACGTCATATATTTTCATAATTTTGTGCATGTCTATATATGTGAAAAAGGGGTCTTGCACCACACTTGCATCCACACCAACTCATGTATTAAATAATTTACTTTTATGCAGCCAACTAATAAAATCACATTGAAAACAGTGTTTAGTAATGTAAAAGCCAAACCTAGAAACGCCAGCCGTAGATTGCCTTAAAAATTAAAAAACTTTAATTATAATACAAAGTCTCTTAAGCACTTATTAACGTACCGTATTGAAAAATAAAACTGTCTAAACCGGTTCTAAATGCTTCACATTTGATAATTTTTTGTCGAAAGGCGAATGTAATTTCCAAACACAAATTTTGGGTTAATAAAGCGCCCACAATGACGAAGCACATAGTCCTATAAGGTACACCCAATATATTGCACTCTAAAGCCACCTTCCGGGATTCTCTATAAGTTATATTCATTGTAGATACTTTTATTCTAACGCGCACTTGAAATTTGGTTTAATTCTAATTGTATATAAAATTAAATAATTTTTTCCTTTAAACTCATTATTGTCTCTTAAAAAAGCAAACGATAAAAAATTGATTATACACTTCACTACCCCTAATACAGGGTACATTAAACATGATTTAACTCTTAAGCATTTCTTTTCAAATCAATTAAATAACAATCACTTTCGATAACAATTTAAGCATGTCTACCTCCACATCCGTCTGTATGTCCATCAAGGTTACGTCAATATAATGAAGCATAATCTGTAGGTAATATCGTATACATTAACATTATTATGCTTTCAATCAATTGATGTCATCGATGTGTTAATTAAACCATTGAATATAGTTTGTAATTAAATTAATGACTACACACGGCAAAATTGGTTTTGCAGTAGCCACTACCAGTTAATTATGTAATTTTCAGCAATTTTATCGAAATTATCATGAATCATATATACTTCTGGCTAAGTTAGTAATCATTTCAAGCCAAGAAAAGATATAATATATTAAGGAAACAATATTATGTGATTTAAAAGGATTATAATTGAAATCAAAATTCAACTTTTAAGATAAACTGCACAATTTTGGATATTGCTTTAAAAAAGGGGCTCAAAAGTGGGTGTGAAAAAAGATTAACAGCACTAGCGGGTAAAGTATATTCCACCTTTTCTTAGAACAATGTGTCTAAAATTTATTGCTTACATAGCACTTCATACAACAAAAAAGAAAGTGTGAATATGCCTAACATGTAACATATAAAGCAACAAAAACTATTTGTGCGGCAAACATTTTATCAGACTTTCCGTTACCACAAGCTTAAACTCTATGTACACAAGCAAACTGCATACAAAGAAATGCATTTGTTATTGATACATATTAAGCGTATGGATACAAATACATGAATCTACATAAATATTAAACATGTGGGGCATTTTTATACCCTACACCACGTATTTAATATGTGTAATGTATAATTATCCAAAACGATTTAAAAATGTCTGTCGGTCCGTCTATGTATCCAAAGTTGGACTTAACTTACAGAATGCAGTTTTTATACCCTCCACGTCAGTGATGAGGGTATACTTAGTTTGTTCTTCCGTTTGCAACACCCAGAAGGAGGCGTCAGACAGCCTACAAAATACATATATTCTTGATCAGCGTCAAAAACTGAGTCGATTTAGACATGTATGTCCGTGTGTCCGTGTGTCCGTGTGTCCGTCTGTTGTTGGCACTCTCACGGGCGTAAATTTTGAGATATTGAGCTGAAATTTTGTACAGTCACTTTTAGTTTTTGCACGCAGATCGCTATTTAAAGTGGGCAAAATCGGTCAACAACCACGCCCACAATCAACAAAAATCTATTTATCTACCACAAAAATTGAGCTATAAACTTGAAATTTGGTATGTACATCTATGAATATTAGCTTCATCGATATGCCTAAAATGGGCGTATTCGGATTACATACACGCCCACAATTAATAAAAATCTTTATATCTGCCACAAAATTTGACCCAAGAACTTGAAATTTGGTACGGGTATACGTAGTTATCCCATTGACTGACGTGCCAAAAATGGGCGCGGTCGGATAATAGGCACGCCCACGATTTTCAAAAAACCATATTCAACGTAAAAGTAGACTTGCATGCTGATACGTAAGACATACGCTATTAGAAGGCGCAATATATATATTTGCCACGCCCACCCTTGTGAAGGTAGAGGGTATTTAAGATTTGGCCTAAGTCAAATTCTGTTTTCTCACTTGTTTTCTTTAAATTTCAATAAAAATTTGTACATAGACATTTCCAGACAAATACTTGTCCCAAAGGAATGTAGTATTCTAAATTTGGACCGCTTCATGTCATTTTTGGAGCCCCTTCCTTACAACAAGATTTTCAAAAGGTAACTTCAGATGTAAACCGTGTAGAGTATTAAAGATCGGTATTAACCCGCTATATAATTTTCACCAAATTTTTTTTTTTATATGGTACAAATCGGTACTAAGCCCTACACAGACAAAGCCCTATGTAACAAAGACAATTTTCAATTTACATTGTATTCTACATTCACACGTACCCATACACACCTACATAGTTATAGTATGTGTACATGATAAATGTGCTCTCAATAACATGTAATAATAACAAAAGTGGATGAACATCATTTTTGATGGATGTGTAAGTAAGCATGTATGCATAAGTGATAAAGCATATGCATAGTGCTGCATAAACCTATTAAGGCATGTGACATACGTGTCATGAATATACTCTTGCATCCAAATATAACATATATAAAATGGTATATATGTACATACAATATTATAAAAAATATAATCAATATCTAACATTTAATATGTGTTACTCTATATATATATATACGAAACTGCTTTCCAATCAATAGAAGAATTGCACGTTACAAGTTGATTAAATATGACCATGGAATACTCTATACTAAGAATATTTACTATATAAAAAAAATTTCTTAAAAATTTTCTGTATGAAAAAATTGAATTAATTGAGATATTCACTAAAAATATGGTATCTGTACAAAGGTTTCTATGTAAAATGGGCGTAACTTGTCGAGTGCCACCCCCACAATTTCATATTTATAATGACAGACAAGCCTATAATTTACAAAAACAATCCCAAAGCCGTTCTATACCTTGGGTATATAAAACAGAAGAAGTAACCAGATTTCTGCCACGCCTTAACTATATTTATTTTTTTACTTCATAATAATTTTGAATGTTTTCATTTAAAAATTTGAATTTTTTCATATGAGAATGACAAACTTGGTATAGCCATCTATTCGTGGAGGGTATAAAATATTACATTTTATAAAGTAAAGAAATATTAAAAATTTGATCCTATAACACGCACAGCATTTAAATATATTAAGCAAACAGCACATTAAACAGGCAGACAACACAAACAGATAATAACGCACAGATACACAAGCGCACTTGTTTGTACAAGCATTATAGGGAGAAGGATGCAAAGGATATAATTCTTATCTTATTTAGCACAAAACTTATGTTAAACGTATAAGCATACTTATTATACACACTTTCTTCTTCTTTGGTATTCATAAACATTTTCTTTTATTTTAACCAAGTACTTATAAACGGGTATATGTGGTTTTAATGGTAGTGATGGTGACGGGTGGGGAGGTAAGGGTTGCGGTGGGGTTAGTAATGTAATAGTAATTAAATAACCACCATACAAAGTATAAGTAGAAGAACAACATTTTATAAGGTTAACACTTTATGAGTTCGTTAGCTTTGTTTGTACCGATGCTTATTCATTTGTTTGAGCTCTCGTTTAATGGCAAAGTTTAAAGTTTTCTAAAATTCGTACAAAAACATACTTGTTTAGTAAGCAAACTTCACAAACGCACAAATACTGTTGAATATAAGTCTGGATTAAAAATTTTTCACTTTTTGTAAAAATTATAAAAATTTCTTTTTGGAAGTAACCCAAGAAACCAAAGAAAGTCAGAAATTAATAGAATTTTATTTACATAAAATCACATCCCCCCAACCCCAATAAATGCTAACGGTAGCAATTTGTATTTACTTTATGTTTTAGCCGTTCTATTGTTTCAACGACTTTCTGCAAAAACAAACATTCACCTAGGAGTAGTTTTATGATGGTACGTATAAACTAATTGATTATAATTTTGGGCTTCGTTTTTTATTCCATAACTTCACTCAAATGAAAATGAAGTGATGTACAGTATACAGTATACGTATAATGTGTGTTTATACCCAGCATCACTTGTGGCAAAGGGTTCATTCAGTTTGTGCCGATATTTGTAATACCTAAGCGGCTAAAGATAGACGTACTTTTTTAATATTCCAATCGATTCGAAATCATTATCTGAATCCATTAAACCAAGTCTGCCTGTGTGTCCAAGATATTTCAATGAAATTTGCTACAAAGGCACGTCTTGATCCAGTAATATGTTCTATTGAAAATGTTTTAAATTGGATCATATTTAGGGCTGGTCCCCATATAACGCCCTTATTCGAAATGAAAAAAATCACAAATCTTCATAATATTAGACAAAACTTGGTGAAGAATAGTTAATTGGCTTAATATTTGGATGCATCAAATTTGAACCCGTACGGACCACATTTGAAACCCCTTCCCTTATATTTATATAAGGAAATAAATGATGTAGGGTATTAAATGGTTGGCGTACTATAATATTTTTTATTTTTGTTCAATTAAGTTATTTAATGTGGACTTTTCAGAACACATTTATAATTGTTGACAATATTTTGCAGATAAATTTATATAATCCATAAGGATTTATGAAGACGATATAAAGGATGATTTAAACAAAAAGTCATCCTTAAATCTGAACATGTCATTGTACCTAATGTCGAGAAAATTTATTGAAAATAGTGATTTTATGGCTAAGAGCACATCACAAATATTCATTATAATCATGTACAAACTGTGATTTCGCCCTCTAATAGTGTACATATTATCTGTGGGAGTGTAATTGTGAGAGTGTCTATTATCCGATCACGACCTTTTTTGGCATATCAATGGTTATTATAAAAATAAATTAAAATCTTCTTAAATTAATGTTTATGTCTAATGGATAGATTTTTACAAATTAAGGGCGTGGTTTTTGACCCATTTCGCACGACATTTATATGAAATGTTGCTACAAAATTTTTTAATTCTTAAAGTATCTGAGATCTCCTTTCAAGTGTTGCAGACGTTGTGACAAACTTAGTATATATCATTTATCCTATGTACAGGCTATAGATAGGACTTTAAAGGGATTAAGATTGTACTGTGTGTACTGTGTACCACATGTGCTGCACATATGTACGTGCTGTAGGAAGAATTATATGAGTTTAGTGGGGCATAATCCTCACTTACCACTTAAATGTTGGTTTTTGCGTAAACAAGTTTTCAAGTTTTATCCAAAAATGTTTTCCCTTTCACGTTTTGTTTCATCAAAAACATCATTCAGTAGAGGGAAGGCGGGGTATTGTCGTTTGTACAATTATTTGACATGATATATATAAAAAAAATAACCAGCAACAGCAAAAATATACAAAGGAAATATTTCATGAATGACACACACGCGTCATAGTACAGAGAGGGAAAATTTTTCAAGTATCTCCTAACAGAGCCTACCTATACCGATTACGACACTTTCATTTCGTGCTATAAACCATATCAGCATCAACATCATCATCATCATCATCATCATCATCATCTTCATCTTTTTCTTCTTCTTTTGCTAACATATTCACATACTGACATGTACAGACGTGGGTACTTATAGTTTACCACTGATGGCTTTGTTAAGTAAGCACGGTCCGTCAAGTTTAAAAATGTGTGCGCATGGGAGCATAGTTAAAGTATGTTACCTAGCGTGCCTCGTGTATAAATATGTGAGTTAGCCTAAGTTAGTATTCGTGTGTTGGCATGCATTTTAAAGAGGTTTGTGTTAAAATTGGAAAACTTTTTTATACCATCACAGATGAAAGCCTAGGCATATTTTATATGTAAACACATACATACAACCATGTATAAGTATATACAAAAACAAATTTCAGCGCATTTCTTTTTAAGAAAAAAATTTGAATATTTTTTGTACAACAATTAATAAAAAAAGATATTTTTTATACTTGAATACATTATGTCCTTAAGCAATAAAGCATCCTTTCTCTTTTTCTTCTGTGCATGTATGTATATTCTAACCATGTCATGTTAAAATGTAATTTATTTCACTTTGCCCTATTCGCACAATTACGGATTTATGCGATTTCATTTGAATATTCAATCAGACAAAAGAATAGTTCATTAAATTACACTAATTTGTCTGGCTGTCTGCCTTTTTATGAATGCTTATCAGAATACATTTTTTTGGTAAATATTTGTTATATTCCTAGAAGCAAAGAGACATATCTAATAGTAAAAGAAAAGGAAAACACTTGGATTTTGTTTGCCTCCAAGTATTGTGAAATCAAATAGAAACGTGCTGAGATTAATTGTAAAATGAATTTGACTTGGGCCAAATATTAAATATCCTCCATGTCTACATACAAGTGGTGGGCGTGGCAGGGATACGGTTGCGCCCTTTAACAGTGCATTTAGATTGTAAATTGAATTTTATGCTGGTTTGATTTTTTGTTAATGAACATGTCTTTTCTGTTATCCAATCACGCCCACATTTGGCAAATCGATGTTTGGGATAATTACAAATATGTGAATCAAATTTCAATTTAATAGCTCAATTTTTGTGTCAGATAAGTAGATTTTGTGGACGCGGCTCTTGATAGATTTTGATCATTTAAAATTACGATCTGCGTGCACAGAAAGTGGAAATATCTTTACAAAATTAATATATCTCATAATTTACGACCGTGAGACATGCGGACACGGACATACATATCGACTCAGTTTGTGATGCTAACATTTTTAGTATGCGCCCTCTTTTTGATTCTGTAAAGGTAATTTTTCACGTGCCGGGGTTACGCCGTCGGCACCAGGGTTCAACTTTCCTTTACAGTAATACATCGCAAAAAACACTTGATTACCTCTATCAGAACCACAACGATTCCCCTGGGTTCGTGTGGGAAATAAAATTCACGTTGAATAATTTATTCTAGTCTAATTCCCTGCGGTATTATTTTATTTTCTAATTATAATTCAATCACTGTTTGTAACCAAAAAAAAATTAAATATATATGCATGTATTCGCCGTTTATAACAAAGATTTAAATATCTGTATGCATGTATATGCAAAAAGAAATTTGAACACTTGACATTTAACCGTGACCTTCCTCTAAGTATGAATCGAACACAGCGACTTCTCACACTTGACTCCCTCGACATGAAGTCAAGTGTTTAACGTGTGTTCCTGCCGTGGAGGCTTAATCACACGGCATCTCAAGCCAAAGCTCAGATGCAGGGGAACGCCCCATTAGGTGCCGATCTAGGAGTCATACTGTAAGGTTATGAGCTCCACTCCTCGGTAGGGAGGTTAAAACCTACTCTCTCCCCGTTAGGGGGAAATCACAGCCACCACGATGCTCCCACAAGGGGGTCTACCTCATAACGCTAGCAGGAACAAGTTCCTGGGGATCTACCATCCCGTGGTACCAGCAATAGGTTCCTGGGTCGAACCGGGTATTCCACTAATAGGAATACTACCAGTGTGATTCCCTCGACAGAATGACTCAAGCTCCCGAAAAACCCTCGGCCACTCATACGATCGCCCTTTTTTAACTTCTTGAACGTTCGTTTCACCACACACAGCCACTCGTTGGTGTTGGCGGCCCTGGATCGGCAAAGGCGTAACAACAGTGTGGTGAAACGAGCGATTGTAAGGGAAAAATAGAGGGCGCTATTTTTCTTCCTTACATCACGTCCCCCCTACGGCAGACTCGATTGTCCCCGGCTCCTTTCGGAACCTGGTCACCAAACCCGACCTGGCGAACGTCACCCAGAATCGCCCTTGCGACAAGTAGTACAACATGTTATGCCGCTTGTGCGAGGATAACCTCCTATACTTCTTCTCTATGACGGGCGCTAGCTGCCTAATCACTTCACAGGGCACCCCTCCGACTTCGCATCACACGCACAATTGGCCCTTCCGCACACACGGCTATGACGGCTGCTTCTCCCCGGCTGCACTGAGGGTTCTCGACGTTCAACCCGGGATGTTACCTGGCGTGTAACCGGGTCACCTCTCTGGCTTGGCGCGACCACTGCCTTCGCCGGAACGACCTTCCTTTGATATGGAGGTGACCGTTGGCGTTTGAGGGGGGAACCGACCATGTTGCGCTCCGGCATCACTACCGCTGGTCTGGAAGCCTCATAGGTACGTGCTGAATAGCTGGGTCCTGCTTTGTCCACACCCCGCTTGGAGTAACTCGGCGTCTCCGGCGTGACCTTCCTAGGAGGTGGTGGTGGCCGTTGACGTTTAAGGGGAGAACCGACCTTGTTGCGCTCCGGCATCGCTACAGCTGGCCTGGCAGCCTCGCGGGAAAGTGCTGCCTTGTTGGTCCCCGGAATTTCGTCCCTCTCGCGATACCACGCTCGTTTATTCTCCAACCCGTCGTGTCGGAACTCGTATCGACGCCCTGCACTGGGACCGCGCGGACCCCTCTATCCCCGGACGGACATGGCTGCATCGGTTCCTTTGGAATAGCTCCCTTGGCAGACGTCGTGGCTGTGCTTAGCGTTCGTAACGCCTCGGACCTCACCGGCGGATTCTCGGACCGACTAGACTCGGTGGCTTTACACTCGGCGCTAACCTTAGGCCCTCTAGAAAGACTTCCAGGGCGTCGGGACACATGACCGAGGTTCTATGGCGGACGTACCCGGGATGTCGGTCAACTGGCGGTTGGGAACCGCTGATTGCCCGATAAACACGCACCTGCTCCTTCGGAGTGGGGCAGTATAAAGCCATTCGTACCGTTTTCGTCCACTTCTGGTGGGTTCCAAACGCACGGGCAGCCTGGCTGAAACTCTGCCGTTCCTCTTCGGAGCCCCCGATTCCCCGTTTAGGCTCACGTTGACGGGCGGCTCACTAGTCGAGACTTCCGGCGATGTGACGTGCGAGGACAGCGGCTCACACAAGGCATTGGGGCTATTACTTCGCACCGTCTCCGGGCTGGATGCTACCTCCTCCGGCTCGGATGCTGGACTCACGACACTGGCCCAGTAATGCCCCCCGCTTTGAGCCGCAACCGTGCGACCTCTTGACCGTCTGGCGCTCGGACCTCGGCCACGCGTTTGTGAAGGTCCCGCCCGACTGGAATGGATTCGGTCCCAGTTGTCGCTCATCCTGATGAAATGGAAAGATTCTGTAATGAAAAAGCAAAGAATAAAGCATGGGTTAGCAACGACAAGAGTTTACCCCTCCAAATAGGGTTTCAAATCTTGGACATGGCATGTTCGATATTGGCCAGCCCGTTGCACAGAAACAATGACATTTGAGACGTGACTCGTGACCTCGTAAGGCCCTTCGGATCTTGGAGCCAACTTGGATGCATAACTGTAAACTGCTTTGGACAGGACATGCTGTTTAACCCATACCTTGTCCCCGATCTTAGGCTTCCAGAGACGTCGCCTCAGGTTGTAGTGCCTGCTTTGATTTTGTTCAGCTTTAGCTAGGTTCACTTGGACCAATTCCCAAGCTTCACGAAGACGTTGCGCTAGAGCTTTCGGAGATTTTATACGTGTGCCTGTACCTGCCGTCACACCATCGAAATAGGCATTGGGAAATCTGGGTTCACATCCTTGGGTCAGGTACGCTAGGGTGTACCTAGTCGAATCAGCAACACTCGTATTGACCGCAAGCATTTTCTCAGGCAGATACTCGTCCCACTTACGATGATCATAGTTCGCCAGCTGTGCAATCATCGTCTTTTATGGTGCGATTGACACGTTCCGCCGGGTTTTCTTGCGGGGTGTAGGGTGCCGTGAGTCGTTGCTTAATGCCAATTGCCTCCAAGTACTGCTGGAACACCTTACTAGTGAAGTGGGTACCGTTGTCCGAGATTAAAACCTTCGGTACGCCATACCGAGCCACAATTTTCTCCCGCAACGTTCGTATCAGGCCCTCTAAGGTAGCTTTCCGAAGTGGAGTAAATTCAACCCACTTCGAGAACTTGTCTACTACCACCAAAAGCATCGTAAAACCATGACGTGAACGCGGTAGAGGTCTTACGAAATCCGCACAGATGACCGACCACGGCTCATCTGGGATATATGACAGCATTTCCCTTGCCGGTTTTTGCTGACTGGCCTTGTACTTCTGGCACTACTCGCACTGTAAAACATAGCGCTTGATGTCCCTGTACATTCCCGGCCAATAGTACCGCTTACTTATGCGTAGAACGGTTTTCCTAATGCCAAGATGTCCTGCAGCTGGCTGGTCATGATTCTCTTGTAGAATTTGCCTTCGTTTATCCGTGAGCACGCACAACTTCCAGGAAGCCTCGTCTTCGTCATGCGTGTGTATTCACGTGTCAGTAGTGTTGGCCGTTCACTTACCTATAGTCAGCATACTTTTGTGGATTCGCCGCATTTCACAACATTTTGGCCGCCGCGTCGATACTGCACGGTAAACTGGTATTGTTGCAGCTTTAGTGCCCATCGAGCTAAGCGCCCCGATGGATTATGAATGGAATTTAGCCACTTCAATGATACGTGGTCGGTGATGACTATGAAGCGGTACCTTTCTAGGTATGGCCGCATATTGCGCACCCCCCAAATGACTGCAAGGCATTCTTTCTCGTTTTTCTCCGCCTTGTTTAAATGCCTGCTTGCATACGCGATCACGTGCTCGCTGCCACCAATCTCTTAAGTTAGGACCACGCCTAGCCCAATATCACTCGCATCGGTTTGCGGTGTGAATGTTTTAGAAAAGTCCGGGCATGCTAATACCGGCGCCTCTGTTAACCTCGTCATGAGTGCCTCGAACGCCTGCTGCTGCTCGTCGCCCCATTTCTAGTGTTTGCCCTTCTTCAGTGGAGATGTCAGCGGCTGAGAAATTACGACAAAGTCCGGCACAAATCTTCGGCACCACGACGTTGTGCCTAAATAACGCCTCAGCTCTCGAACATTACCTAGTGGTTTCATTTGGACTACCGGCTCGGAATGTTTATTTAGTTGCCGAAAATCCATACAATCGCGCCACGACCCGTTCTTCTTCTTTACCAGGGTAACTGGAAAACTATAGGGACTGCACCAAGGTTTGATGCATCCTTTTTCCAGTAATTGATCCACTTCTGCGTTGATGATCGCTTGCATGGAAGGGTTTCGTGTCTGGTAACGGATCTTTATCAGACGGTCGTGTAGCATGCGTATATGGTGTTCACCAATATTGATTTTTCCCGACATGCTGGAACTTAGCTAATTCTTTGTCGAGAAATGCCGTTATTGACCTTTGTTCGTCTTTGTCATGTGGAGCTTTCGATATTGGTCCTGGTGTACCTAGATTAACTGTACCCGCTGATGGATGATCAACCCGCGATTCCGGGCTGATAACTGGCTTGGGCTTAGTTCGTGCAACCAGTTGGTTGAGCCGTTTCTGCCTCGATAACCTTGTAGGCCCTTCCGGGCGTCCGACAGCATACTTATGGCCTTCGCCACGGTTTGCCTCTGGTTATGCCATCTGACATGGTGCTGGATTGCAAACCCGTGGAGCTGCGACGACCTTGCTATGATTTTCTAGATTTCGCTGAGATTGTTCCCACGAGGCCTCGTTGCGCCGACCGGATACCTGACTAACTTGTATCGCTTGAATTGGCTCTGAATGAGTCTGCTTTACTTGAATTATCCGTGTCTGGTTCTTCCTGGGAATAACTGGCCTCGATTGACCCCTTTTCGGCAAAACAGGCTTAGATTGTCCCTGTTTTTCCCGAACCCGAAGGTGGGGATGTATCTCGTGCTGGTTTGAAGTGTTTCGTCGCTTGTTTCGGTGTGTGACGCGTTGGTGCTTGTACTGACGTGCTATGCATTAATGTTCGCACTGGTGTGTCATGCATTTGTGTTCGTGCAGGTGTGTCATGCGTCGATGTTCGGACTGGTGTGTTATGCTTTTGTATTCGTGCAGGTGTGTCATGCGTTGATGTTCGGACTGGTGTGTTGTGTTTTTGTGTTCGTGCTGGTTCAATGTGCCTCGCTGGATGTGCTGGTTGATTATGCGTCGAAATTGGTGCTCGATCTATATGCTTGAGTGGTTCCACTGGCTGGCTGGACTTCGGTACTAATTTCGGCGAGTTATGTGTCAATGTTTGGACTGGTATGCTTTGCGTCGGTGTTTGTGCTGGTGGCTCATCTCCTGGGTTATCTCATATTGGGCATCACGAGGAAACGTAGTGGGTGCGTAACGTCGCCTAACCGGACTGGGCTAATCGCTGCTAAATTTACCTTACGTGTGGAATTGTCCGCCAGTCATACCTCCAAACATAGGTTCTCCTATGTGGTGGTACTATTGAGGTGACACGAAAACGCCTCGCTGACAAAACAGCTTGTCGCGCCAGTATCTATGATAGCTGTGACCGTCTGGCTGCCAACGGACAATGTAGCTACCATCTTGTCGCTTTGGCAGATTATTGCTGGTTGGATCGGCTGCGGGTATTGTCGGGCGCTTGTGGCGTGGACCCGGTCGCCCTTTGTCGGACTCGGGCCCCTCTCGCGTTTCTCGACTAGTTATTCGGCAACACTCTATCCACACCTCTGGACTCCAAACCGAACTCGTCCAGGTACCCAACCAGTGTCTCCTTGTTGACCAGGCATACCCATGATGTACGTAAATCGGTACTCGCCATTATAACTAAGTCTTCCGTATTAGCCTCTTGTTGGTACGGTTAAATATATAACTCGATTTTCACTGTGTGCCCCTTTAGCGGTGTCGCGTGTTGTTATATTTATTTTTTTTTTTTTTCAAAAAAAAACTTTCGCGTGATCTTATATTTATTCCGAAAAGTTAGTGACTCGTTGGACAACTTGTTAATCACGTAGTCCCTGCTCGGGCGCCAAATGTAAAGGTAATTTTTCACGTGCCGGGGTTACGCCGTCGGCACCAGGGTTCAACTTTCCTTTACAGTAATACATCGCAAAAAACACTTGATTACCTCTATCTGAACCACAACGATTCCCCTGGGTTCGTGTGGGAAATAAAATTCACGTTGAATAATTTATTCTAGCCTAATTCCAGCGGTATTATTTTATTTTCTAATTATAATTCAATCACTGTTTGTAACCAAAAAAAAATTAAATATATATGCATGTATTCGCCGTTTATAACAAAGATTTAAATATCTGTATGCATGTATATGCAAAAAGAATTTTGAACACTTGATATTTAACCGTGACCTTCCTCCAAGTATGAATCGAACACACACTTCTCACACTTGACTCCCTCGACAGAATGACTCAAGCTCCCGAAAAACCCTCGGCCACTCATACGATCGCCCTTTTTCAACTTCTCAAACGTTCGTTTCACCACACACACCCACTCGTTGGTGTTGGCGGCCTTGGATCGGCAAAGGCGTAACAACAGTGTGGTGAAACGAGCGATTGTAAGGGAAAAATAGAGAGCGCTATTTTTCTTCCTTACAATTCAAAATTAAAATTCAGAAAATTTGTCAACAAAATATTACACCTCATTTGAAAAACGTTATGACCCCTAAAAATATCTTACCTTTCACCATCATCGGTAAAAGAGAAATCGCCCAATATTAAATCACGAAAACGATAACGTGGTGTTATCATTCTGGCTGATGTTGTTGTTGTTGTTGTTGTTGCTGCCCTTGCTGTTATTATTTCTGTTATCCCCTTAATATCGGCAGACATAACCCCAATGTCTGTGTTATTAATTTTGAGGGTTGTCGTCGCACTGCTACTGTTACAGTTTGTGATTTTGAAAAACTCTTCATCCTCTTGACTATTATTCTCACAAACAACTACTCTTTGAAATGCGTTTTCTTGTTCGTTTTTATCATCAATATCATTATCACTGTCATCATTATCACTACTATTAACACTACTGCTCCTGCTGCTGCTGCTACTACTAACACAAGCTGTGGTTATGGTGGGTATAGGGGTTGTTAACAAATGGGCTCGTCGTACTGTATTGGTGGTGATAGCCGTCGGTCGCGTACCCGTGACAACAGATTCTATTACTGTTTCCGGCCTTACCAATTTACAATAATTTTTAACCTTAACATTGCAATCGTTATCAGTGTAGTAAGTGCTGTTGGTATTTGTTAGAATGTAACCACCACCACCACCACCACCACCACGACCTCCGGCACCCTCACTACCGCCCACCTGATGAGGCCGTGGTCGACGTATATTTTGCCACAGATTGGATAAAATATTGCCAAAAACTTGAGCACGTTTATGTACAGTATGTGTGAATATTTCTATTTTATTTTATATATTTTATATTTTTTCTATTCAAATTACGTCCACCGTTATTATGAAATCTTCATTTTCATTGTGTGGTGAAATCCGAGTCATCTTTACACATTCATGTATATCTCTTCCGTTTCCTATATACAAGGCTTCCCTTTTTTTGAAATCATTTTATATTGAAAATGTCGCGTGTGCAATAAAAACTTAAAACAAACAAAATTATAATCCCCCTTCTCTCTCTTTTTCACTCTCATTGATTACACAAAATTCAATTTGTCCCCTACATATATATAACCATCTGCTATTTGAAATATTTGCGTCATACACTAACGAGTATTTCATTGGATCTATTTACTTCTTTGTGGTTTATATCTACTTTACACAGCAAGCATGTAATATGCGTGTAGAAATAAATTAAACAAAGTCAACAAACGTAAAGATTTCAGCTCCTTCTTATGGTTGATTGCAGTCATTCAATTTAATATTCATTAAAAAGAACAGTGAAAGGGAATCTTCAGATATGCAGCGAAGGTTCTTAGTATAAGCCAAAGCACTAAAAACAACTAAAAGACTTGTTAAATGCTAGAAGGAGATAATAAGTAATAGTCCTGGATACAAAGGTAAAAGAGATTTCATACAATAAACTGTTTTGCTTAAAATTTTTGGTCATAAATAAATAAAAACCTGCTAAAAAATTCAAACAAAAAAGTTTATGAAAAGAAAAGGGAAAGAAACGGAAGAAAATGAATAGATAGGGAAGGGACAGACAGAGAAAAGCAGAAAGAAAAGAAAAGAGAAGATTAGAGAAGAGAAGAAAAGTACAGTAATGATAAAAAGGGTGGACCAGAGAAGGAAAGGGGAAGAATAAAAAGTAAAGTAAAGCATAAATATAATAAGGAAAGGAGTAGATGGATAAGGAAAGGAGAGGAGGGGAGAGAAAAGAAACGGAAGGAAAAGAAAGAGGATAAGTCTCTTATATCATCCATCTAAGAAACTTCCATTAACTTTATTATTCGTCAAAAAGCATCAGAAACCCCCACAAAGAATGAAAATCTAATCGATCTAGCCATGTCTGCTTATATCTCCAATTCTCTAACAATTTAAAATGATCAGTTTTTCTCTAACTCTTTCACCTATCAATTTATCTATTTTTCTATCTTCGTAAATTCCGTCTTCTGTCTATCTACTGTTACGAAATATTACATTTTTTATTATAAATCTATTTAAGCTAGTTAATCCAAATATGTTGAATAAGAAGCATTAGTAAGTAATTAATGGTCTTAAATTTTGCTCAGTATATAAATTTGTTTAATATTGACATGGGAAATTATGCATCAACCACACGACCACAAGCATTATGCCTCCCAAATTACGTCCATGTACCCCAAACGGAAAAACTAACCGACAATTGTACTAAAAGAATAAATAACAAGAGCAACTTTGTCACATTTAATATGCACGAAATCGATAGAGAGCAGCAGAAATTGTGGTAAATTAAACAAATAAAAAAAAACTTAAAAAATAAAAAACCCAGTTCACAGTTACAGTTCTCTCTATCTCTGTCTCCCTGCTTCACTTAAATATCATTTCAAAAACTTTCACCTTTTGATCACTTTATCACATTTCACTAAAGAAATAATTAATATTTAAAAAAAAAATTGAAAACTTCTTTTATAACGAATATATACACATGCACACAAAAACACTTTTCACCAGGTTAGCGTTACTGTCTGTTTTATTATTTATGTGAATTGAATTTTTAATAAAGAAAATTACACTTTGCCAACATTTTTTTTTACACACAGAATTTACCGTATATTTTGTCTATATTATCTGTCTTCATTTGCTTTTATCCGTTTATGACGAACCAAACACTCGCGCCGTATCCTAACTACTGTTTTGTAATAAAGTCCACAAACGAGGTTTTTAAAGTCCTATTTACACGTTGTGTTACAATCCACCTACTACTACATGGCAATTGCTGTGTTTGTTTGCTTACTTGTTTCCCGTTATAAGTACACCAATGAAAACATATTCCACTGGCAGACATAAAAAGAGATATTATTTTACAACAACAACAAGAAACAATAACATACGTTTCCGCTATTAAATATTCTGGTAGGCTTACCACACGTACAAAGTAAAATGTTCTCGTCAATTCAGTTTTATGATAATTGTTATGAATGTACTATACATAGGCGTATAGCCATGTACACTTGCATTTCAATTTAAGGAAAGGTCACCAAAAGTTGTAATGAATGAAACAATTTGTTCATTCGCACATTTGCTTTTAGGCCCTCCACATAAGATCGTTGTACCGAACCCCTTACACGATCGTAATTTCCACTTTTATTTTTCATTTATATAATTTGCAAACTCTAATAGAAAAACCTATATATACTTACCTGTATGTAATATTTCAGCACCACATTATTCTAAATTAAGTAAAAATACACATAGCATTAAACTAAATTTGAAAAAAGATTCACCACAGATAGAAGACCACCACTCTTAACAAAGTCGAACACATTTTATAACTTAAATGAAAAAAAAAACGGTAACTACAAGCCGCACAATAGAATATATGCTGCATACTAGGTAGATATTCAAAACATCCCAGACTTAGTTATGGCGTTTTTGCGATGCAAGCTTTAGAATTTATTGTTCAACTCGTTTCATTTGGAGAAAAAAAAGAACACACAAAATAACGGATTTTTAAAAGTTTATATTAAAAAACTAAAATTTGTATGTACTTAAGAAAATAATTCAATACAATTTCAATTAGCGTTAACAATCAGTGAAATGTTGTCATAAAGGTCGAGATATGGAGAGTTTTATAGATTATTCTTTTTCACAACTTTGAAGTTCGTTCATCTACCGAACCAAAATCCACTCGTGTGGTTATATTTTTACTTGTTGGTTATCAATCAGTCTTTCACAGTAGAGGGCAAATTTTGGATAAAAAAAACTTTTTTACTTTGCTTCTTAGCCGAATTTGGCAGCGCATCCCACAACATATATATTTTATTAGCCAACTCGGCTAGTGAAAGCATATGTATCTAACTTCTTTCACTCTTCGAATCGTTCCCACCGATATATTAAAAGTATTTTATTTTACATAAAACTAGTGCAACCTAATTTTTGTGTATAATGAAGAGATGACTTACATGGAAATGGGCTTTTGCAAAGACTAATGATTAGATGGTATAAAAGCAATTATGTTTTCTAATGAAAGTAACCATATATCCTTATATCTGGTAACACAATGGGCCTACTTGTTGGCCTAGGTGAAGCTCTTTCATAAGCGCACACCCGACCAGCCTAACCTAACCTAACCTAACCATATATCCT
Organism: Ornithomya chloropus; assembly: GCA_963971445.1. NCBI lineage: Eukaryota > Metazoa > Arthropoda > Insecta > Diptera > Hippoboscidae > Ornithomya > Ornithomya chloropus. The sequence goes on along the minus strand of OZ020530.1, from coordinate 23,129,739 downwards.
TAGCTTTGCTATGGATTAAGTTTCTGACGTCGCATTTCGATGCAAAACTTTAGCTGGAAAGTGACTTAAAGGATTGATAGTGTCCTCAAAGCCAGCAGTAATTAATTTTTCTATCGTACGATCCATTGTGTCTTTAAGATTATGAGGTTGCTCAGTAGTTATTGTGGTGATATTTTTACCCTCTGTTTCGTCCCGTGAACGATCGGGGTTACTATTTTGTAAAACTTTTGCAATCTCCTTGTCCACATCCAAGTCTTCCGAGTCAACTTCTGGGGCGTACATTTCTTCCACGCTTTTATTGATAGTATCATATTTTGATTTGGATGCATCATTTTCATTTAAAGTAATATCAACAGCACCCACACACTTTGCACTTCCTTCTGAAGAAAATGTATTTGACATATCGATTTCTGATTCAAGAGTGTTCTGATTTTGGGACGAATTGGAATTATTCACTTCATCTTCCAATACAACTTCCAATTGTAATGATTCATTACCAGTTTCTACCACTATAGTCGTGGTAGGATTTTCATCTAATATTTCCTTGCCATCTTTCGCTGGTTCCTTTTGCTCCTTCGACGTTTCAAGATCAATCTTGGCGTTCAATTTAGCATTCAAAATTTCCTTAGCATATGGATATTCTTCTTCAGCTTTTCTCAGTTTTACTGCACAATTCATTTTCAATTTAACATCATTACGTTTCAACTCCTGCAGTCGTTCCATTTCCATTAATTTTTTCTGCTTAATTAATGTTGGATTAGGTTTATTTGTTGTTTTTTTACGGGGTTGCTTTCTATGAACGCTTGTGGTGAAAGGTAAGTCTGTACTGTTGGGAGACAATTGACCCAAACCATTGCCACCAGCACTATCATTTATATCCACTTCGAGCATGGTGGCGAGGAGATTTTGAGCCACACTCATTAAGTCATTTTCAAGAAAGGCGCTTGATGAGGTTTTACTCCTACTGTAATTGTTCGCCTGGTTGCTGCTTTGAGTGGTTTTAGCCACAATTGCTTGTGACTTGTTGGTGGAATTCGTAGTGGTTGTAATTTCTTCATCATCCGAATCTAGTGTTATGAGATCCGTTTTGGGTTCAACAATTTCAATTTCATTGTCCTCATCGTCGCTGGCTTGTTTATCTAAGAAAAATATACAATCAAATAATACCTCAAAAATACTCATAATGATGTTAACAACAGATGAAGACGTTTCCCTTATAATTAATCGGTATAGTAAAGAACAGTCTCTCGCATAAAAATTTCAATCATTGTTTTTATGTAGTGGTTGTCAAATGCAAGAAAGAAATTTGTACTTAATAATACGTATGCAATTATTTATCTTATTCCTTATGCCTTATGCTTATCGTAATGAAAAATATTGAAAACATTACATAAATTTACGGATAGCCAGATATTACAAAACAAATGTATTTAACTTAAATTAAATTAAGAACGCCATGTCTTCGAAGGGTAGATTTTTGCAGTAACTATCCATTTTAGAATTCTCCACAGTTTGTCCATTTTCCCGCCGCCAACGATAATAACTAAATTTAGCCAATGCCCAACGTAGCTTAATCGTCTTCACGTCACCTATAAAATATATATATTTTAATAATTTACGAAAACAAGAAAAGAATCGTTTTTTAATTTTTTTAATTTTTTTTTTTTTTTGAGCTGATAATGGCTTACGCTGAAAATCGCTTAATTTTTCATTAATCTCTTGCCAATAATTATCACGTATCATGATATCCATATGGTCGGGATGTTCCGCATTCCAGATGGCTGGATATTTCTGCACTAAACGGACCAATTGCTCTAACAACTGCCTATCATCGGGCATGTCTTGTAATTTGGTTTGTGTTTCTAGTTTTTGGGTTGAGCACTTTTCAGTTTCATTTTGCTGTTGCTGCTCCTGTCCACTCCCCTGCTCTTCGTCGTCATCTTCATCCAATTCGAAACAGTCTTCAAATAAACCGATATTCTCGTTGCGCATTTCTTCTTCATCAATTTTGTAGAGAAAATACAATTTAGCCAAATACTTGGAATATTTCAATTCCAACAAAGATCTATCCTCTGAGGATTTAATTGCTTTTAATCTAAACGTTTTATACATTTCGTATAAATGTTGCCAACGATCTCTAATGTCTTCACATGAGTACTCTATTTATATACATAAAATAAGAAAACACGTAATATTCGTAATTGAAAATAATTCTATATAAGCAAAAAAAGCAACACATACGCGGAAAATGTCGCTTTAATTGATTCCACAAATGTATGCGGTTGAGTTCGTCTTGTTTATCGGCCTCGGGATCCATGGACTTACGCCACAATACCGGATTAGCTTTCACATAATTAATTATACGCATGTCAATGTCTTTGATATTTATGGGACGTACAGACTGTCGACAGTATCTCTCTCTATTATTATTCTCCATTTCCATACGTAATGGTGGTGGGAGCGCTTGTTGAGAAAACTCATCTCTACCTTGCAGTGTTAGTGAGCGTTCGATGGCATCCAAGGTGCGACGATCATAAGTATCGCCATCATCATCACCACAATCTACCGGCACCCATTGATCTTCAGGCAAATCACGATTCGCTAGAAATGCCATGGCCTTATCGAAATGCCCGTTGAACCGTTTACCCTCGGCTATACGCTTTTCTATGCGTACAAAACGTTTCCGTATATTCTTCCAACGCAACTTAATGTTTATGCTGCGCCTAAAGTGAGCAGCTATTGTGTTCCATTGTTTGCGTGTCACTTCAAAGTTACCGTAGTCCGGATGGCGTGTACACCAAATGGAGGGATATTGCGACACTAGGCGTGTCAATTTGCGATCGAAAGAATGTGATTCCTCATTGCGCCGCATACTGTCCTCGGTACTACGGTACATATTCACACCACCAAAACTATCCTCATCATCATTGTCATTATCTATGAGAGTATCATCAGGTTCATCGTTTTCATCGTTATCTGCCGTTATTAGAGGGGAGTCTGTCCGTCCCTCCAGCCAGTGACCCTTAAAAATACCGCTGCCATCCTCTAATAAACTGTCCTCTTCCATATCTGCCTCCTTCTCTCTATCACCGTTCCTATTTTCACTGTTTTTCGGATCGCGTCCTACGCCCAGAGAGAATATCGGTGGTAACGGTGATTTGCTGCCATCTTCATCTTTAAGATTGGCATGCAAACTCTTGCGATATTCGTAGACTTGATTGTGAAAGCTGTTCGAACCGGTATTAAAGAGATCCACATCATCCAATTGGCCATAGCATACATAATCCACACCTAAAGAGACACAGAAACTTTAATATAAATTTTATATGGGAATAATAAGTACATGAGTCAATTTCATTGCCTTCAGACATTTTTCACATGGACCAGAATCATTTTTAACATCTTATTAAAGCAAAATATAGTACTAAAATATTAACGCTAAAATTATCACAAAGCTGTCCATGCTGCCGCTAATGGGTTTCTTTTGCTAACAATCCCTTTCAGCCATCAGTGGATCAGTGGAGTCAATGAAATGTAACTCATATAATTATTAAAGATAGTTTTCTTTGCTTTGCATGGTACTTACATTCCGATTTAATCAATATTTATTTTTGTATTTTTGTTGTATATTTTTTTTTTTTTTGTTCATATAATAACACTGACACGATGTTCATAAAAAGTCCATGTTTTGGGCGAAAAATGGCTCAAGACAATGATTTAAATTGAAACTGAAACTGTTTTATTACCGTCAATCATTGATCAATCAATCAAGATCAATTCAACATTTCGAAAAAAATGTCGAGTCGAATTATAAACTAATTTAAAAATTCCTTATTTACAGACCTACATCAAAATTTTGTTGACGCCATTTTCTTTCTACTTACCAGCTGCCAATTGACCATTTTCCAAACAATCAGCATCATTGCCAAAGCCCAACTGACGCATATCTGCCAAACACTTATCCTGCAATCCTTTGAAACGGCCAATTGAATAAGTGAGTAGGTAGGATAAATGTATGTAAAGCTCCTTAACTTCCAGATAATTTTTAGCTTGCTTATATGCATTGGAATTGGTTAGAGTTTGCACCTTATTACTAAGATGCGTACATATTTCCATGGCACTGAATACCTGGTCCTGCAACTTGGAGCGCGCTTGACCGATGGGTGTGTCCGGAAATGCATGTCGTACCATAACGGGCCTCAGTAGAACATTTGGTTGACCAGTTGCTGATTGTTGATTGTTGACCATTTGTCCGTTAATGATTTGCGACGTAGTACCGTTGTGGTTTGTGGAAGCACCCCCACCGCCACTATTTTGATATCGCGTTAACGGCAATTGTGAATTGTGTTGTTGCTGTTGTTGTTGCATATTTGCTGGTGACGAAAAGTTGGAATGCTGTGTTGCATGTACCTGACGCATTGGATTCATGGATTGATTTAAAGGACGCTGCGTTTGCTGTTGCCATGTGTTGTTATTCGTGTTGGAGGATGATAGCGGCAAAGTGCCTTGACGTTTCACCTGAATCAATTTTCCATTAGGCAAACGGAAAGTCTCCTGCTGAGCAGCAGAATTTAGATCAATGCGATAACCATTAATGGTATGATAAACGGGAGTGCCGGCACCACCAGGTGTCGGTGTGCGAGGTCCAATAATAGTGCGCCGCACTAATGGTGTCGCCATGCCCGGACGCACCTTGATGCCCGTGTTGCGTAACACTAATGGAGGTGGCACTGAACTTTTCGTAAGGCCCGATGTATTACTGCCAACTGTAAGAGTGTTCGAGCTCCCTGCATAAGGTGTCTTCAATGATACAACTTTAGGCGTCGATGCGCTGGATGACGGCATAGGCCTTTGAGCATTTTTTTGCTTTGCCATTGTAATCTGACAGTCCGGCTCCAACATGCTCAGTAAATCGGGTGTACACACTACCTCATCATTATTTTTAGAGCGCTTTGCTTGCGGTGGCATGTCATTAGCACCGGGTTTCTTTTTAATCGAGTTATTGCTGCCATAACTACGCTTAGATGTTATTGAGTCAAGACTTTCTAAAGAATCTGACATATTGCCACATTTAGCTTTAGCCAAACGGCAGCATTTGCTACGGTCCGCTGACATTTGTTGCCTCAGTTCAACTTCTGATAAATTAAGGGAGGAAAGTTCACTAAAAAAAATTATAAAAATGAATATATTCTTCTTTGTTTCTAATTTTCATGAAACATTAATTAACCAATAACTTACTTTTTTTGTTGCTCAATATAACGCATCAGAGCCCAGTGTTGAGCCCTTAAAGGCCATAAAATTTTTGGCGCACAACTGAAGCAATTCCAATTTTCGTTTTGTTCAATATCCACAACAACACCACGTGACAGGTTTTTAATAATGCACGATTTGCAAAATACGTATGGGCAACTGGAGCAGCAATATACCTCACCACCTTGACCGCACCAACGGCAATACAACTCAGAGCCGTCTTCTCCTTTACTAAATTCACCACTATTATAAAAATCATGGCATTTCAAGCAGTGAGTAACCCGTAAAATCGGATGCATTTTGATAGAATTTTCCTGTAGAGGAGCTGTTCCTATATGTGATTTGCATACCGTGCAGTGGACTTTACGATCTCGCACTAAATCCACTGTGGGGTAGGCTTTTAAGTAAAAGCGGCGTTCATCTTCAGATAGGCAAGGATCAAAATCATGATTGTTATCTAAGGGATTAATAATATTTATTTATTTTTGAGGATCAGTAAACTCATATTGATTTTAGTGATTATTCCGCAATATTTTTCAACCGACTATTTAACATTAAATGAAAAGTGAAAGTTGTAAATTTTTCAACCGACTGACAGACAATGAGTCCTTCAAACAAAATGAAAGTGTACTCTTGTCAACCGCGCGTTCGCAGTTTGATAAGTAAACTTATCATTTAATTATACCCTCCACCTCAGTGATGAGGGTATACAAAGTTTGTTCTTCCGTTTGCAACACCCAGAAGGAGGCGTCAGAGACCCTACAAAGTATATATATTCTTGATCAGCGTCAAAAACTGAGTCGATTTAGACATGTATGTCCGTGTGTCCGTGTGTCCGTCTGTTGTTGGCACTCTCACGGACGTAAATTTTGAGATATTGAGCTGAAATTTTGTACAGGCACTTTTAGTTTTTGCACGCAGATCGCTATTTAAAATGGGCAAAATCGAACCAAAGCCACGCTCACAATCAACAAAAATCTATTTATCTATCACAAAATATGAGCTATAAACTTGAAATTTGGTATGAACATCTATGAATATTAGCTTCATCGATATGCTAAAAATGGGCGTATTCGGATTACAGACACGCCCACAATTAATAAAAATCTTTATATCTGCCAAAAAAGATGACTTAGAAACTTGAAATTTGGTACGCGTATACATAGTTATCCCATCTACCGATGAGCCAAAAATGGGCGCGGTCGGAAAACAGACACGCCCACAATTTAAAAAAAATATATTTAACGTAAAAGTATTATGCTGATACGTAATATGTACACTATTAGAAGGCGCAATATATATATATATATATATTTACCACGCCCATTCTTGTAGAGGTGGAGGGTATTTAAGATTTGGTTTAAGCCAAATTTAGTTTTCTTACTTGTTTTTATATAATTTCTTTAATAAAAACGACTTACACTCCCTCAACTATTTATTTATAATAGTTTTCATCAATTATTTAAAAAATTCCACAAAAAAATAAGGTAAAGGCCAATTGCAACTCTGTGGTCTTCATGTAGCTAATCAAAAAATCGGAGAAACATTTAGCATTTATTTTAGCATTTATGAGAATTTGCGGTTAAATGTAGAAAACAAAATTGTTCACCCTTATTACTTAAGGACGATTTATTGTTCATGCCAAATGATAAAGAAAACACAATAAAATATTTAAAAACAAACCTTTCATATCGCCTACATTCAGGGACGATGCTACGGCAGCACAAGCAGCAGGCAAGCTACTGATAGTTGAGATACTTGGGATATCACTCATTTTGATGTTTTTATTATATTTTTAGTTTATATCACGTTTTCCTATTGCAAATTTCGTCCTTACAAAACTTATAGAATTGATATATTTTATAGAAATCTGAATGATTATCTTTCCATCATGTTTTTTTTACGTGAACATCTTTTATAATCTGCTGCACGTACACATAATGTTTAATAAGATGTTTTATATTAGTTTTGCATATTGTTGCGATTGGTGTTTCTTCTTTATTTTATATATCCACAAGATTTAATTTCATAAAACCCTTTTTTAAAATAAATATTTCCTCAGCACTAGATGCGTTTGCCTAAAGCACGAAGTGAAAAATATTGTATTTTTCTCTAACTATTTAATATGGCGAACACGTCGTTTTTGGTCGTATATAATTTTGCCTAAGAAAGAAGAGCAAGGCTTGTCTTTGTTTGAGAAAGATAGTGAATGCCATTGTCCCTTGTCGAACAATTACGCCATTTTGTTTCGAGAATATATATCAAAAGTAATTCCAACCGATTTCATAAATACACCAGCCAATCCGCCACACGTTGCTATGGCGTATTTAATTGTTTACCCTGTATCGTTACTTTACTCTCCTTTCTAAACTCCGCCCTATTTTTTACATTATTGATGCAGTACAATATTGTATATAGAAAATAGCAATAAATCTAAGAGCTGCCTCCATCTATGCCCCCACCACCACATACAATCCACCCCAAAGCTCTGATCTGATATCCTTAAACTTTAATAGTGGTCCGATTCTCTCAAAGGTTACAAGGAACTTGACGATGGGAGGCAGTTTAGAAGTTTTTCTAAATATTATTAAATTGTTCACCAAAGCTTAGGGCTACTTGATATTTAATTAAATATTAAAACAGACCTTCTACGAACAAGTAGATAAAGAGATTAAGGCAGGGGTGAGGTGAGCTTCTTATCATAAATGAAGTTAATAATAATTTTGATTCAAATTCATTCAGTTGCATGTTTTCAACCATTATTTCGTATTACAAGATTTTAAATGTGAAAAGGACAGGAAATGCGTATATGTAATAAGAGGCAAAGCGGAACGTAACGAAATATTACAACATAGAAACAAATATACAAACAAAACCATTTAAAGTAATGCTTATTATTTAATTAAAAAAAAATTAACACGATTACATTCTTCGATATAATGGGACACATCGATAGCCTTTCATAAATTTTTTTTTATCGATAAGGTAACGACGTATTAGATTTAGATTTCCGTACTGGCAACCTTTCTTAAATGAAAAATTATACCAAAACCAGTCAAAATTTCTTGTGAAAATTTTAGACGAAACCATTTGACAGGAAAAAAAACCAGTTTGCAATTATTTCAAAAAATTCAGACAAAAACACAATTTAAATTTCTTTATAAAAAATTGAAAACAGTCAAGCCAATGTCTACAACACAGGCTGGAGATTACTTTTATGGATGGGATTTGTTGTACAAAACTATTGAAAAACAAATCAGTAAAAAGGATGACTTGCTAATCGCTTTGGCACATTTCGTTTTAACCAAGCAATCGCAATTTCGTTGCATTGGTTTAGGAGACGACGTATATTTTCATATAAACCACTACTATACTGAAGATAAAAATATATTTATTTTATAGAAAACTCTTACGGACGATGAAGAAGCTTGCGGTTCAGAATTATTACCAGATAATTGGAATGTGGATGATACAAATTATGCCTTGCGTTACACATATAACAAACAGCTTTACATTCTTTTGGGTTTGAGAACAGAGGGATCTCTAATCATTACTCTGTTGGATGTGAAAACTCGTAAAGTATCCAACATATGTTTATCACCTGATGAAGTGGTTAAAGAAGTGCAGGGTCCTATTTTAAAAATGATCCCAATGGCTCCGCAAATTAGCGATAGATACCGAAAAGAGCTTTTAGATCCGGTATAACGTTATAGCACACAGCTGGTAATTAGAGATTTTCATTCTTCAAGTTTTAGGTGTTTACTGGTACAAATAAATCTACAACTACCCAGACGGCTACCACAGCCTCTAACACTGAGCGTTCCGAGTCATTACGTATTGGCCCAACGATGCGTCCTCCTCCAGGGTATGATAATTCTTATACCAATTAACGGCCACTAATTCAGACAGGATTTGATTAGATATATATATCAATGTTTTTCTTTGCATAATACTAATCAGACAGTATATTTCGCCCGGCTTGGAGCCACGACCTTTCGCATTTCCTGAGGTTGGACGTGGAGATTTGGATCCTTTAGCACGTGGAGGTGGTGGGAATTTATTCCCATTTCCATCACATCCAGAGTTTCGTGCTGGCCCAGGATCTAGTGGTGGTATGCAACCCCGCTTCGATCCGTTGGCACCGCCCGAAAGGAGCTTTCGACCCAATCCCAATCCAGATCATTTACCACCTCCAGGCTTTGGAGAAGATTACTTCATGTAAAATATTACAAAATGAAAAATACCCAGACTATAAATAAAATAGAAAACTACTGCAGGTCACTTTTCATATGAAACAAAAAAAAAAAGATTTTTAGTATTGTGTTTTATTGTAAAATGTGTTTTTTATTTTTGTGATACCAAAAGCGTTACTTCACTAATAAGTAGTACTTGGAGAGTATTATTATATGGTTTCGTAACATAAGTAACGTAATAATCAAACAAGTAACATAAAGCTTAAGTTGGCTTAAGCCAGATCTTCACGTTTGTTCGTGGGTGTGTTATGCTTTTCCAACGACTATTATTTTAGAATAAAGTAGTAAGTAGAGAGTATTTTTTGTTTGTTAACTGTATTATAAGACACCCGCATCTACTATATATATATATATATATATATCTATTTTTGTGATCAAAAGACACTAGTGTTAAATGTGGGCGCGGCTCTCATATCTTTGAATGTAAATAAAAATCACTAATAAACTATGAATAAGTTTACAACGTAATACATACAAGCTCAATGGATTGTTTTTTCACCATTTCAACAACAAACGGACAAACAGAGGGACAAAAGGAAGTCGACCAAGACTTTGATAACGATCACGAATATATAATTTGGTTGAATCTGTAGTTTTGTTGTCAGGTAGTTACTAGGGGAGACTGTGGGAGGGTATATTCGTTTAGTTATTTTTACATAAAATGCTAACAATTGTTATTATGTATATACTCGTATAAGCAAATATTTGAATATTTGAATATTGTAAAAAATTAATTATATATATGTAAATATCCTTCTTGCGCATTGTGACATGAACATGTGTAAAAAATTACACAAAGTTTTAACATTTTTATACCTTTCACATAAGACTACGTTTGCTACTCCATGTGCAATACCCAAAAGAATGTATATATGTTCTTCATCAGCCACAAAAACTGAGTCGATCTAGATAAGTATGCTGTGTACTGTACAAAATATCGCTATTTAAAATGGGCAAATATGTTCAAAGTCACGCCCGCAATCGACAAAAATCTATTTATCTGCAACAAGAAGTTTGGCTATAAAGTCGGAATGTGGTAAACATATGTATAAAAATGGGCGTGGTTGGGGAACAGACAGCCCCACAATATACAAAAAACGCTACGCTACGCCTACCGTTTGTATGTGAAAAGCATTTAAGATTTTGTTGTGGAAAGTATTTAAGATTTGGTCGAAGCCAAATTTAGTTTTTCTCCTTCTTAATCTCAACTGCTCTAGGCATTATTTGTATTATAAAAAATAAAAATCTAGCAATTGTTTTTACGCGTTTACATATTGTATGTAACTTATAACGATGTAATGGCGTTTAAAAAATTAGTATACCCTACACCACATATATACGTATATACAATATTTTAGTTCAATTTCATATAAAGATTTTCAATTTCAATGAAAAAAAGTGGTATAAGGTATTAGGCTACGTCGGGCTAGTCCGACTGTATCCGTTTTTACCTGTTTACGTTTTGAGATATGATTTTTTTTTTTTTGGAATTGAACTACACATATTTTTTTGCTGCTTAAATTATGACATGAAGTATTTATTTAGTTAGTTAGGAGGGGTTTCCATCAATCCCATTCACCAATATACATGCTGCGGGGCGTTGGTACATAGCCTCGTGTTGGCAAAGGTAAACGTCCATATATATAATTATAAGGAGACTCCATAAGATCAGCATCTAAGATAATGCAATGGATATCGTTAAAATTTGTTTGTAAGATTTTTAAAAAGCAAAATATTATTATAATTAGGGTATTATGTAGTGTCGTCCAAAAGTCCAAGACGTATATTTAAAAAGTGTTATATTGATTTTCGGGTTTTAGTTAGTAGCGATTTTTAATGCTTTCCCTCCAAACGTGATTCGTGCACCCAATGTATGATAACTCAAAAACTACTTAATTAATTATATTAATAGGGATGTATACGAGTATGTATGAATTTTAGTAAAAATGTATGGTTAACTGTTAAAGCGGTATGGTGGATGAACTATTGTATTTACAGGCTGAACAGGAGTATATTATTAAGGCTTCCTCAAACCAGATTTTTAACTTATGAACGAAACATCGCCAGTTTTTCTCTTTGATATAAAAGAAATCATTTTTTTTTGTTAAAAATTTTATAAAATCGTGCCTTCGTGTTGTAAATCTATGATTCGTTTTAGGAATTGAGTATGTGCATCTTTTTCATGCTAAGACTGCGCGGCTTGCGTGGCTTTAAGTAACCATAAATTGATTCCAGATCACTTATGCTAGAAGCAGGTTTCATGGAGCGGCTTAGATGCTGTCCTTCCAACGAAATTAATTGTTCTGATGATGGTTCTGGTGACTTCATTGGTATGGGGAATTGTTGTGGTATATGATCGTTTTTCAGATTCTTGCCATAAATTTCATTTGGAATATCCTTCTTAATAATAACTTTCGGGCTAGCTGTCTTTAATTTATTCACATATTCCAACTTGATATCTGGGGTTTTATTATTATTGTTAACATCATTTTTGCTGCCATTCCCAACAAGTCTTTGCTTGGTATTGTGATGAAAATTCGTTCTTTCATTATTTTCGCAATGCCACAAAGGCTTATAGTGATAGTTGTTGTGGCTTTCATCATTTAAATGCGATTGAGATAAATATTTTTTGGTATTGCTAACGGTTAATTTTTGTTGTGGACTCTCGTATAAAATTGTTCTGGTAGAGGGTGTGTGATTTAAACGTTGGCGTCCCTGATACATGTATAGGGAACCCTCTTCGGTTGGCTGCTCAAAAAAACTTTCAATTGATAGAGACTTCGGTTGGTGACTATTATAACTTGAACGCATTGGTGTTGGTGATGGAAATCTCTTGTCATGACCTTTATCTAAAGAATCTTCCGAGTTAACTGGAGTTTGGTAGTAGTTAGGTGTCACATAACCATTGAATTTTTCATTTTTATGTCCCTTCTCCAATTCATCAAAACATGAAATGTCTGCCAAGCTGCATAATTTTTTAGGATTTTTCTGGTTAATTGGTCTCCTCTGACTAGTAGTTTGTTCTATTAAAGATATGTCACTGTCACTGCATGATTTTATAAAATTGCCAGCTGTGGATTGATATATATCCAGATTGTTGCCGCTAAGGCGGCTATGCTGTTGCAATTGTTGTTGACTTAAACTTCGCGATGGCCTTATAGGTGAGGGTGCCCCAAACAATGGGGCTAATTCACAACAGCTAACACAATTGCAGTTGTCCGGGGTAACATTTTCTTTATAATATCTTAGCCTATGTAGGTCGCCGTATAATTGTACATCATCATAATCGGAGAAAGATTTCTGGTAAATGTCTCCATCGGGTATGACATGAAATGGTTCAGTTGTGCGTTTATATATAAATGATTGTGAGCGTGGATGATGGTGATGGTGATAAGGTTGACATTTCATTCTTCTGTTATCATAATTAGATTGGTGCGTTGTTTTGTTGTCTGATTGTTGGTATATACTATTGGCCTTAGCCTTGTTAGCTGGTTCATTTGCAGTGAGAGCTGTACTGATGTGATGTGAGAGTGAAGCTAATGCTGTTGATGGTGGTGGTGATGATAATGACACGTGCTTGTGCGAATGTGTTGTGCAATGGTGCTCCCTACTATCATTATTTTTATTTATAAAACTATTGCTACCGCTATTGTAACCCATATGATATCTATAAGGATAAAAGTGATTTTGCTCTTGTTGTTGTTGCGTTTGTATTGGTAGTTGTGTGTTTAATGGTATTTTAGTTAATGCTAAAGATGTAAACTGTTGTTGTTCCGTCGGTTTGGTCGTACGGTCACCATAAATACCTATACCGCTCTCATGGCTGCGCGTTTGCCACAACGGATGATGGTGATGATGATGATGCGGTTGGTTAGTTGCTGCAGCAGCTGCAGCTGCCGCTGTTGCCACTGGATGTTGTACAGCATGAGCGGCTGCCATGGCCATCATTTGTTGCTGTTGTATGTGATGGGGATGCATGTGAGGCGGTGTCGGCATATGCATGCCCGGCTGCATGGCCATCATCATAGACGTTTTCTTTTTATGTTGCTGTGGCTGCGCCAGTAGTTGTTGTTGTTGTGGTGGTGGTTGTGATGACACCCCCAACATCAATTGTTGATTGCCAAGTGCTGCGGCATTATGATCCTTGATTGTTTTATTGGAAGTTTTTACAAAATTTGGTACTCGAGCACGCAGGCCACAGTAGTAGGGATCGTCTGAAATTGCAATCAAGTCGATATATAATTTGCATTAATCCCAAAAGTTCTTATACACCCGTACCATATTTCTGGTTATCTTTCCCTTTATCAGACTTGCCGCGTGCTAACTTAATCCGAGTATTCGTAATGATATCATCATAATCCGGCTGTAATTAACAAAGTATACAAAAAAAAAACAATAATAATAATTATAAAAACAAATAAGAATTGGTTACCTTGGGTATATCGTGCATGTAGCCATTGTCTCGAGGTGGCAGTTTCGGCGGCTTGTCGCTACGTTTGTGCGTCAATTGTTGTGCCTGCACGAGCAATTGTTCACGATTAGGCGCTCCACGATCTTCGCTACTCACAATACTGCTGCCATTGTTCAAATGTAGACCAGCGCCACCATTACTTGTATTATTAGCGGATATATTGTGCAATTTTTGTTGTTGTTGTTGAGCTGAACCGATTATAATGCCATTGGCATCAAAGCCAGAGCTACCCGAACTATTACCGCTCCCATTGCCAGCCACACTATATGGGTCCTCATCTGGGATTGGTATTCTAGGCCGATTTTTAATATCCACTATGGAGCGTTGTGCTGTATTGAAGTAATTACAAATTTTAAATTAATTCCAATCGTCAAAGTTATATGGTAAACATGAAAGCAATACCTAACGGCAGTTTACTCTTCAGCATATCCATGGCTACCACATTAACAATGAGCACCCAAATTGGACACTCGAGTATATCATTCTCCGATTTAACAAAGGCCACCGTTGACAGGCATTGAGTTTCTAAACGGCGGCGATCTGGATAAGCGCGACGCAATTCCCGATTTACATTCGACTGAAACTTTTTCATATCAAATAACTGAAATGAAATAAAACCGTGCAGCAACAAAGAAATCAATTAACTGGTATTTAAGCAGTGTAATTAGAACTTGGTAAAAATATACAAACTTTTGATATTTTCTCAGGTTCCAATGCTTGATTGGGTAATTTTAATATATCAGCTCCAATAGAGGTTTCCTCATTGCTGCCGCTGGCCGTACTCTTCACATACACATTACTTTTTGCATAACGTCTAACTAATATGTTGCCGGCATCATCCATTTTAATTTTGACACCCTAGAAATGTATACAAAATGTGTAAATACGCAGTTCAGGATATATTATATCATATGTATACTCGTATACAAGTTACTTTTTTTTATGTTTGAATTCTATGTTTTTATGTCTACGTACCTGACCGATGTGTTTTTTAAACTCTTCAGTTTTTTGATCACGCATTGGATTGTCAAAGCCACATAAACCGATTCTGAAAGAAAAATTACATTAACTGTGAATGAGGACAATATATAATATATGCAGACCGTTTTAAAATAAATGCAATTTGAAACGATTCAACACTGTCCGTCTTTTTTGTAATTAATGTATGTATATGATCGCAGTCTTTTGTATGTGATTGGTGGCCAAGACAATCACTATTCAATATAGAATTGATCGGGTCTGATCGATTCAGAATTAAAATCTTAATCGATTTAACCATGTCCGTCCATATAGCCATGTAAATTTGTACGCAAAGTACCGGTCGAATTTTTTAAGATACTTTGATGAAATTTGGTAGAAGAACATGAATTGACTTAAAAAGGAAACCAATTGAAAATGGACCAAAAGGACCACTTTAAGAACCCTTCCCCATATAATTATATTTCAAGAAGTAGTCTAGTATCTGGTGGTGCCTCGCGTTTGCTGACACAACTAAACTGATTGTAGTATAATTTAAGGACCCAAGTGGTGTGGGGTATTAAACAGTAGGGCACGACCGACTGGAATGTATTCGATGTTACAAAAGCGTTTATAAAGTATGTGTACCACTTCAAGCAGTTGACAGAATTTAAACGCTAAAGCTTTTTCCAAAACAATAAACAACAACAATAACAAAAAAACTCGGCCGCTCCACAAAAACAAAATATGAAGCAAACAACTACAACAATAATAATAATAATGATACAAAACCTGCTGCAAACCACACCATTGTATAAATGTTAGCCAGCAACAAAGTAATGAAAACAATATTTTTGTACAGTTATAGACGGACTAAAAAAAAATCAACTAACTTAAGACATTTAAGTACATAGTGGTGTGCATAGGTATGTAAAAAATATTGTAATTGGTATTATATGAATGAGTACATACATATACATATACATATACATGGATTGCAAGGTCGTCCTCTATAGAAAATGTGTACCACCACCATTATACAGCACATAACTAAACAGATTTATTTGCATCAACATATATACACGAAATAATACAGGGTCCGGTTTATATATATATATATATATATATATGTGTGTGTATGTGTATGTATGTATATATGGTTACTTACAAGTATGTTTATACTTGTACACACATGCACGTTCGGGTTGTATAGGTATGTATATAAACAAATTTAAATAATACACCATGTATTTATAGCAACAATAACAACAAGTAGTTTCAAAACAACATTTTTGTGGTTTTGCTTTAATTTCTTTTTCTTTTCATATATATCGGTGTGCCTGAGTGTGTGTGTGTGTGTGTACATGCACTGGTTTAGCTTGAATGTTACTTTTTTTAAAAGGTTTTATTTTATTTATTTTATTTTATTCACATTATACGCTGATTTCTTAACGGTTTTTATACGGTGTACAGATATCTGTATAATGTAAAAAAAAAATCTGCCGAATTCCTTTTAATTAAAGTGTCATATTACGCATAAGCGTACTCCTACCAAAGGCAAATGAACATTACAACAACAACAAATTATACAAATATTATGTATATAAAAAAAATGTCATTTCATCTTTCATTGTGATCTTCCATCACAATACAACGTACACATGATAATGTACAAACTTTATCTACATGGTAGATAATTGCGACAGGTATAGCTCCCAAAATATCCTACAATAAATTGTATTTGTTTGAAAGAAAACTCACCTCATTCCATCGAAACCATCATCGGATCCATTAATAGTTAACACTGGCGCTCTTGCGTACGCTTTTGCCACACGACGATTCCGTTCAAACACAATCACCTTGGCCCAAATTTCATCATCTATTTGTGTCCATTTGTCCAAAACTTCCTGTATATGCTCCTGGTAAATGAAGAGAGTGGATTACAAATTTTAATTTGATAATGTAAAAAACAAGTGAAAATGTTATAGTCGGTCCGACCCTTTAATACGCTGCACCACTTAGCTCCACAAATTATACAATTAATTTAGTTGTGCCAGTAAACGCGAGGTATTGCCATAAAAGTCTATTCGTGAAATATCGTTATATGGAAAGAGGTTCTAAAAATAGTCCTATCGGGTCCAAATCGACACAGCCACTATTATGAAGCTTATTAACTATTCTTTACTTATTCAAAAAATATTAAAAATTGCGATTTTCGTCATTTAAAGACCTTCATTATAATTTAACCTTATAAGGTCAGGGGTTCTAACAATGGTCCAATTCGGTCCACTTTCAATAGGACCAATCATCGAATTATCTCAAAAAAATGCTACTAATATGAACTCATATTATTTACATACTATAAGCGAAATAAAGTTTTCTAAATAGTGGGCGTGTCTGTTTTCTTACCACGCCTATTGAGGAATGTACTAATTATAAATTACATTGTCATGGGTCAATCTATGTGGCTGTGCACGGCATTTGGTCTATTTTGTCCAATTCAGTAGCAATATATCAGGTTAAAAATTTGCGATCAAAAATATACGTTGTAAGGTCTCTGAGGCCCTCTTCTGGGCGTGTTGCAACGGCAATAAAAAAAAGTTGCAAGTTAAGTTATATATGATTCTAAACGGGTCCATTCTACATGACTGATTGCATTTAGGTCGCTTTCTAAATATAATCCAAGCATCATATTTTGTTCGTTTATTGTTTCATGCTTTTATTCCATATGTTGTGTTTTGCAATAAGCGAAAGTTGTTTTTTTTCGTCTCTCTTATCTGCACTTTTTTATTGCACCAGATATAATATATTAGAAAAAAATCGTTTGCTGCATTATAAAACAAAAGAAAACGAAACACTCAAAACTCAACATATCAAACTGGTCTAACGCAGTTGTTCTTGTTGTTGCCTTTGTTATTTGGGCTTAACTGGTTATGTTGAGAAGTGTTAATATATGTGATAGGGGATTGTATCGCACATTTCATTTTTGTCTAATAAATATTTTTATTTTTTTTTTGTATATTTGTTTTATGCTTGTGTTCTGTTTTCATATATGCTCCAATTTTCAATTTATTGTATTTAATTATTTCTATTTCTATACATATATATACGAGTATACATTACATTAATAAGTGCAGGTACAATAAAGTTTAACGTGACAATCTTAGTACACCTACCAGGGTAAGCTAGAAAATCTTCTTATGCTTATACTCTTTAGAAAGCCCTTCTTGACTTAATTACGTTCGTATATGCATATGTGTATGTTGTGTTGTGTTGTATTCTTGACATCATTTCACTGCCTATTAAAATTTCATGGTCTGTACACGTATTCTTGTGGTAAGCGGTATATCTTGATATAAAATGGACAACCAAACAGTTAACAATATGCGTAATAACCGTTTGTTAGGTTTAACGTGCATAGTAAATTATTCATACACTACATATTGGCCAGCTGGATAATATAAATCAGTAAGTATTTGGCACAAGTTGCCTCCTATAGAATTGGAATGATAAACACTACAGTCTGTGGGGAAGGCAAAGAGGTTTGAATAGTAGATAGATGGAAAAAAATTAAATAAAAAGAACACTATTTGCATAACCTCCATATTTATAGATAACAAATGGGCGTGGCGTGCTTTCTTCTTATCTACTGAAATATTTTTTATAATGATTCCGTCTCAGTAATGACGTCTATATTAAAAAGTAAATGAAAAATGAAAAATTAGGGCGTGTTTATTATATAATAACGCCCATTTTCAAAATTCACCTTCAAACAGATTTCAACCTTACAATTCCACTTTTGTGGCCATAAAGTTTTTGACAATTGTGGGCCTGACTTTAAAGCGATTTTGTGCATTCTGTGAGTATATTTCGGAAGTCCCTTCCCCAGGCGAACGCTTAGGCTTGGTTTTAGGAAACTTTCGCACGCGAGTTTCACCCGGGAAGCAGAGTAAACAATTTCCTTCAAACATACTTTGCATTGGATTAGATTAGTCGTCGTCTCATTTATTAGATTTTATTTCCTTATATCCCTAGAGTACACATTTTTCATAATTAAGCTCTGATTAAAACAATGAACTGAAAAATTGTTGTGAACAAGGCAAACGAATTCTTTATTTTGAAACTGGTTGCATATTCTTTTATATGTTATGATGAATTTTTAAACAACAAGCACTCGTTACTTAATCGAAAGAAAACAAAAAAAGAACAACTAATAAATGTCAACAACATTACATGCAAGATGAGAGATTTGCTGCTGGCTCAACTCTAAATGAAATGTCGATTAAAAGGCGCATTTTTTTTTTTCAATAAACTAAATATAAGTGCAACTGAATGCGAAACGCATCAGCCACTCCACTCGTTTGTCTGACTTTTGTCTCTCTCTCTCTGTGTAAAAGCGGAGCTGCTTTTGCGGCTCTGCCTGCCATTGTAATCGTGACTATTAAAAGTTCAAACATTTCTGTTAATTCTGATGTGTTTTTTTTTAATTTTTTAGCATAAATATTTTTTCATTATGAAAATGATACAAATATGTGCAGAATATTTTTCACGATAAGCAATTTCGTTAGAGAATGTTTTACTATTGATGCCCAGTCGGTTGATATCTAAATCTGCAATATTTTCCATATTCGGCCGATTTTTCTCATTACAAGTACCGATCTGCTACTACAGCTACAGGTGTCTGTACAAAATTTCGGTTCAATATCAAAATTTACGCCCGAGAGAATTCCAACAACAGATAGACTAGATCGACTCGATCGACTCATATATTTTGATGGATCTCTGACACCTCCGTCTGGGTGTTGTAAATGGAATGAGAAGCCAAGTGTACCCCCCATAAAAACTGTTGTTTAACGTAAACTAAATCTTAGATATCCGCTCCCTTTTTAAACAATTTCTGTATTATTAAAATAAATTACTATTCTTAAGGATGTTAGCAAAACTATTAAAAATTGTACATATTTTTGAGAGTGTTTGCATTACTAACCAAGTGGGGCTTCGTACTTACTTTGTATAACTTATCTCTTTGATACCAAACATCTTCCTCTTCTTCGTGTGGTCTAAGCGTTTGATCCAAATTCAGATCATCCCTAGATCGCGAAAGTATCTTCCGTCGTGATACCATATTCTTAAGCTGAAAAAACAACAAAAATTTAATTTAATTTTGCTTAATCTTAATACGAAGTAGCTATCTGATGCGAGAATGATAAATAGACGGACAGACGAATTTGACTATATTAAGCCAGTATTGAATACGAATGAAGAATAATAAAGAATCTCCTTTTCAGCGTTGCATACACTTTGACAAAGTGATATATTTAAGCAAAAAAAAACTTCAAAAGTCAACGACTTCCTTTTGGTGGGGGACTCTGGATTTCAAATGTTAAGTATTTCCAAGAAAAACTGCACAAAACTTTAAAGGTAAAAAATCCGCTTCATTTGATTCGTTATCCACTCAAAAACAATTAATATGCTGAAGCAGTAATGACACACATACTTGTGCATATTTTTATATAACATAACAGCGTTTGTGTATGAAGTTTGCTGAAAGGTTTAAAACGTTCATTGGTTATCGGCAGTTAAGTTGATTTTTGTGAATAAGAATTTTCAACATTTTCAGTAACACATGCGATGTTTGTTGGCTGTATTTTATAGCTTTGTGTTAAGTAGTTGTTGTAGCAAATACTTACATATATGCATATATATACGAGTATGTGTATGCTTACTCAGTTATAAAAGTGCAATCAGAGGAAATAGATGTTAAGAAGAAACCAGTAAAACACGCACGCAAACGACTCTATGGCATTATGATTGTTATAACGAGTTCAAAATGTATACAAGAAAAGCTTACAATTGAAAGCTTGCAAGTAAGTAAAGCCAAAGCTAATAAACGAGTTTTGTGTGCGGTTCAAGGGGAAACGAACGTTTAAATGCAAATATGCAAGCACGTATTAAACATATATATGTATGTAAATAAAAAGCTTTCGTTTTCTTTTCTAATTACATTTTACAATATAACTGTAATAGGAATAATTATTTTATATCGCACTGAAAAAAACCAAATTATAATATCTTTACGGTCAATCACCCTCTCTGTGTAAATGTATACGCCAGCAAAACGGTGATACGAAGAAGAAATGGGATAAATGATAAATTATAGTAAACAAGTGAAGCGAGTTGCTTCAGCCTAATAGTATAATATCCCACACCACGTAATCTTGTTTACAACTTCAGCACAATTAATTGCCTCATATATCAATATATGGTCCTTCACCTATTATTACGTCCTCCACATAATTCCACTTGGGAAAGTATACCAAGTCTGTTATACCGTTTACAACATTCAGACATTTCCCCAAGTGACAACAAAAAAAAACTAAAATTTATATATATATTTTGTTTTGTCCATAAACAGGTTGAAGATGGGCGGCATTACGCCCACAATTCATAAGAAACTCCCTGAAATGCATAGGTTGGTTAAGATAAGATGTAGCACCTACTTTAATATTCATTAAATAAAAGTCCTACTCCATGCATGCCACGCCCATATATGTTAATTCGAAAAATATCCAAAAATTGCACCTAAAGCTTAAAAAGCTTATTTAGTCATTTAAGAGTATAAAGATTTAAAATTAATACCACGCCCACACTACAGTTTTTACTTATTTGAATTAAAAGTGAAAAAACAACAAATATTTTTTACAATTTTTGTCTATGTATGTGTATACATAGCATATAGTATACGCTAATGTATTAAATGGTACGTACGTCCGTTCTTAGGTTAAGGTTTACGACAAAATTCCATAAATATCAGGCTAACAACAACACAGACAGACAGACACCTCATGCAGCCGAACGTGAAAACAAAAAGCGTAACTAATAACTATTATACCACAACAACAATGAAATGAATTGACCAAGGAATTGTAGAGAAAACGGAAATAAATAATTAAGGCCCCCATGTTTTGAAAAAAAATACAACATAACATAAATTTTTGTTTTCCCAAAAGAAAATGTTGCATTTCCCTAATAAAAGAAAATTTTAACAAATTTACATATTATATATACATATAACAAATTTATATATATATGACATCTGAATATATATATATATATATGAGAGAGTATGTCTCTGTTTACCGCAGACTGTGTAGTACAAATGTCAAATTTTCCAAACACTTCATTATTCTCATTAAAGGCATAATTGTTTAATTGTTGCGTCATTATTATCACCTTTCGATTTAATAATTTTCATTCATTATTTTTAAAGACAGAAGACCGACTGTTCGTCTACATTAAATGTTTGTTTTAATTAGTATTTTGTTCTTATTGTTGTTGTTAAGACTGAATGTGTCATCATTATATTATTATATGACAGTGTGCAAGTAATTTATTGAATTATTTCATTCATAATATCAAGTAATGCAAACGTCAATAGAAGTGTCGGAATGTAATGTAAGGAATTCAAGCAAAGAAACATTTGTTGTTGTTGTTGTTGTTAGAAATTACATTATTCTTGGTAGTCATTGCATATATACTGCTGTTGTCTGCCTGTTGTTCGACGCCGCCCATTTATTATGCATCGATAAACATACTAATTATAACAATGTGTGTATATCTATTTTGTGCCTTAATTTTTTTTTTGGGAAATTTATTGACTGTGGGCGTGGCACTTGCATAATTCTACAAAATAAATACTTAATTATATCTCCGAAATCTTGCAGTATGGTAGTATAGTATACATGGCATAATGTGGACAGTATAAAAACAGAAGACTCAAGCAACAAACTTCATACTTATAGTCTCTCTATATAAGAAAGGTATGAGAAGTTTTTTTAGAAGTTATTGTTCCGAAAATTGTTGGATTGTAATATATGCTCGACATTTTTTTTACAAATTTTTAATAGTTAACAGTTATTTTTAGAATTGCTTTCTCTCTGTATTTATGCTAATCCAGCTGAGTGCTTGGATATCAATTGTTTCCGTAGTTTAAATTGTAAATTATTCCAAGTATTTAATTGTTTAATTTCGATATTTCAATTTAATACTATTCATGCGTCCTTTCATTATTTCTTTATAATTTTTTCGTTCACATTTTATTGATTGGTTCAAAGTAGCGAGAAAAAAAGAAGGAAAAACTGCTTAACCGTTTTATTAGAGTTTATTGTTGTTGGCGTTGTTGAAATTCTCTAATGTTTTAATTACAATAAAGGCGTACGCTAAGGTAGTCTTTACGTCTGCAACACCTAGAAGAAAGCTTCAACAACACAATCAGAATGAATGCCATTCAAGTGGCAGTCATGATATATATGCCACGCCCATAAATTAAACATAGTAAGTAGTAGGTGGAGAGTACCTAAATTTGATTTAATTCATATATGATATAAAAATGTTTAGCTGAACTGTTTTTGTTTTTTCATTTTTCACATCACACACACTACACGTTTTGACTTTAAAGCTTAACGTTATCTGCAAAAATATCAGCCAAATCTTGCATATCCAACCCGGCCACCCTTGAACGATATTTATGATTAAACAAATGTGTGTGTTAAGAAAAGTTAATAATAAAAAATCATTGGGGGCGTGGCTACTAGTTTCATACATTGTACAGTGATCGTTTAAGGTGTTCAGTCATATGTATAAGCGCACATTTGCACGTATATTTATCAAACATACAAGCCTGAACGTGACAATAAGTGAACATGATTAGATCACAAATATGTGGCTAACCGAAGAAACGTTTTGGTATATATTCTACACAGTTTCAAGCAGCTTATTTCCAAGTGTTGCAGATGCTTTTATCAAATGAGTATACATCCAATCTCATGGTGAAAATTCAATTCATTCAATTAATTTCACTTTCTATTATATTAACGGGACAATCAAGCTTGTCAATAATACAGACATTCAACAAATGAATCATTTATTACATTAGCATTAAAGCAAAAAGCCCCAATTCAATTATAAATTGAATAAATTTCACTTTTAAAAGTGACCTTTTCTTCGATTATCACATTGGTTTAAGACAAAAAAAAAAAAAAAAATTATACTTGTAGTTTTTTCAACTTTAATAAAAGCTCACCATTAATTTTTTCTCAGCTTTTAATAGGATTTTTAATGCCTTCCAAAATAATTTTAACACAAAACTTTATATGTTTCACAAATGTTTCATTAATTTCATTTTTTCCTTGGGTTTTACAAAATTAGGGAATAAATTTTTTTAATTTATTAATAAAGTCAGTCGACCGTACCGAATAGAAAGCTCATTTATATTTTAAATATGGTTAACATCAACCGACACCGAGCTAACTCTTCGAATTACGCGACACAACTGAGATCATTTCTTTTACAAACAAAAAAGACGCTCAGTGCTTTTACACGTAAGCACATATACATATACACACGCGCCTCGTATATACTATTATTAGTATATACACTCAAGTCTCAATCAATAGAATAGTTTCTGAAATTCGTGTAAAAGGAAATTTGTTAAAAAAAGTAAATAAACGCAAACCCTTACATCGACTCAGATCCCTCTGGATATTGCAAACGGAGTGACAAACTATCGAATAACTTTGATTTTTTGTTAAAATTGTGTAAATTGAGAGCCAAGTGTATACAAACTTTACATCATTGTGTGTACGCATGCGTACGGCAAAAAATTTTAACAGCAAAGCTTTTCTATAACAAAAGCTCATTTTATAGAAACATTTAGTTTCTAATCTGTTACACACACACACACAGATGGACTAATATATGAGGCTTTCAGTGCACACATCGATTAACTCCATAAAAAAAAAGTTGGGAAATGCGATGAAATAATAAAGTTATGACTATACCAAGTGCTTTGATACCGAAATTGAAGATTTTGCAAAAAGTGGAGTTAATCAACGTGTGCACTGAACGGCCCATATATTATAATGACTTACCGAAATTCCTTCTCCCTGGTAATGCAAGAGTTTTGCCAATTTTTGTGAAAGCACCGTTCTAAAATTTAAATGGTTAGTAGTAGTTTCAAATTCATAAATTAGTAGCTAAGTAAATGATACAGACCGAGTGAAAAAGCAATTTATGCCTTGAATACTGCCCACATTAATAAGCTGGCTGTGGGCATGGCATGTAACATAAATAATAAGTAAATATTTCACAATTGCTTTGTGCGATCAGATGTTAATTTCGCTTTATTTAAATATCTGGAATCTTTACAATAATTTTAATTTGAAATTTTTATGTTGCATATATGTGGATATAGGAATAAATTTGGAAACATTCACGCAATGGATATACGAGTATATGTGTATTTGTATGTATACATTTTCTTCTGCTACTTTTTGTCATGATGGGGTGCGGTTCAATTTTTTTTGTTTTTTCTTTCATTTCCATTATTCGCTGTTTGTTTCTACTGTACTATGGATATTTTTGTTCTTCTTGTTGTTTTTGTTTTTTTGTTTCTTTTATAATTCCAATATCATGTAATTTTACCGTTAGGTTTAGTTTTTTTATAATGCAGTAGTAAAATTGTAGTGGAAAGACTGACTGTAAGGTTCGGCAATGATGCGCATTGTATCGAAACACAATACCGTTACATTAAATAGACCGATAATTTGAAGATTGAAGAATTTTGAAGTGTTTACTAATAAAGTATTTAATCATCTTCCGATTCAGCCTCTTGCAGCCATGTAAACCATTTATTAACTTGACATAGAGCGGTACACTTGCCCGGATACTTGTCGGGGATGTCCTCCTTCCATAATATAAAAGCCTCCTCGTCAATCACTTCGAAATCGTACATGTACTTAAACCAACGACACAATAAACCTGAGCAGAAGAAATATAATCCAGAAAATGTCATTTAACGAGTACGAGCCATGAAATGGCTGAAGAAAAAAAATATTTAAATTATTTACCTCTAGGGAAGTTGTGATTGTAGCAAAACACTTGTAGAGCATAAATGGCAATTAATTGTAATTCAGTTCTGTGATCCAAAAATGTTTGCAAAATTCTACAATATTTACAAAGTAGACTTTCCTCCTTTGCTTGGACAGACTTATCGGGACATGTTTTTACATCAACTCCATCGGCTAGAGTAGTCACAGCGGTTACATATTTAACGATTACCGTCATTAGAGCATTAATGAAACCCTCCTCGTTGTAGTGTTTCGATTCAACGTTGGTTTTAATCCACTTCAAGAATGTTGCCGGATTGGAATCATTGGCTATTTGTCGGCTCATTTCAGCTTGCACCTTTAACAGTGGATATAAGAATGTTAACGAACGATCATCGAGTATCTCAGCTAGACGTGCTTTGGTGCGATCCACCTCGGGCAGGCAATTCATTAAATCTATCTTGCTGGCATAGAACTTTGCCTCCAACTCTGCCTTGCCTATAGTTTTGTGTTGATGTTGTAACACCAGTAGAAACAATGGATAATATTGGCCATTGTCTGTAAAGTTGGCAATGTCGTTCAATTTCAACAAGCTGCCCTCACCCACAGTGGCCTTGCTCAAGAGACTGGCCAAATGTGCTGTAATGCGAGGATTCAAAGCTTCACGTTCATTCACCTTGTTCACGACTTGTCGGAAGATTTCAAAGAACATGTTCGGCTTCAGATTCGCTTGTTTACGTAAAGCTTGCAAGAAGATGATCAATCTGTTCAAGTAGAACTCGTCACCCTTCTCCAAGACATCCAATATCATATTAATACCAACATCCTTCATACACTTTTCGGGGACTTTCAATTCTAAAAAGCCACTGACAAGCTCATTTAATACAACTTTGTCATCATCAGCACTACCGTCGGCACTATTTTCCTCGACTGTACAAAAAAAGTGATCTTTTACAAAAGTTGCCGCTTTCTTCAGCACTTCCTCTTTGTTTACACTCTTTTCTTTTTTTGCTTGCTTACCCCCACCAGCACCACTACCAGTACAGGAAACTTTCTCTATGGACCCATGTTTTGTAATCAATGGCGGCGGCATAGAATTGTTACTATTGCCATAATCTTCATTTACACCATTCTCCAACGGTTTTTTATTGTGCGATAAATTGCCCATTACTTCCTGATGGTCTTGGTTCATTGGGGAAATAATACGCATTCCGGAGAATTTCGTAGCTGTTTTATCAATAAGGTGACTACTACTGCCGCCGCTGCTGTTGCTGTTGCTGTTGCTGTTGCTACTCTGATTTACTTTATGATTCTCGTTGTTGTCATTAAATTTGCCACCGGCAAGGCGCAAGTTTGGTTGAGAAGTCAAGTGGGAAATGGGGGTGTTGAGCGACGGATATTGGGTATTAGGCAGTTGCATATTATTGTTATTGTTGTGATTGATATTTCCAGCTGAATTGATGCTGTTGCCAGAGCTATTCGTTGCCGTTGGGGCTGTTAAAATAGGCAAAGTTGGTGGAAACTTTTGGTGTTGATTTGATTTAACTTTGAAAAGCAACGAATTAGCAGCTGGTCTCATTTGTAGATTTTCAACGGGGTCTTGATGCGTGGTGATAAGGTTGCGTTTAAAACGTGGTGCCAACTCTTTATTGTTGTTGCCGCTGTTGTTGTTGTTGTTGTTATTATTATTCATATGATTATTACTATTATATTGAGAATTTGACTGATCTCGTTGCTGTATGCGATCATCGCGACCATTGCCGCTGATCGACTGGCCGCCGTGCAACTTATTGAAACGGTGATTGCTATTATTTTGATTGTTATTTTGGCTGTTGCGGTCCCGATTATTGTTGTTACCATATGATCGATTATGGCCCATAGAGGACGTATAAAAGCTTAAGGGGAGAAAGATTTGCAAGATTTTCGAAATACTTATGGACTGATATGTGAAATAGATTTTTTTTAAATAATAATTCAAATGAAACAATTTGCTCGATTACAGGCAGCTCTTATTAATAATAATAAATAATAAATATATACGAGATCTCTGATTTATATTAATCGTACTTACTGGGAAATTGTAGATGATCCCGTAGCACTCACGCATGGTGAATATTCATTAAATCCACCCGACTGAAGATTGAATGGGAATGGACTCATCCAATTGTTGTTTTCACGATCGTCTCTATTGTTGCGCATATCACGGTTACGATTGACGAACGGTGTACGTATCAATGGTTCGTCATCGCTGCGTATCTGCTTGATCGGTACGGGTCCTTCGATTGTTGCCACCTTGCGGGGTATCCAATTGTTTTCACGCAGTTCGATTACATCTTTTAGCATAAAGCGTATCCTAGGCGGATAGTCTGTAGATTTCGAGCGACGTTCCAATTTTTCAAAATATTG
This sequence comes from Ornithomya chloropus, assembly GCA_963971445.1. Lineage (NCBI taxonomy): Eukaryota > Metazoa > Arthropoda > Insecta > Diptera > Hippoboscidae > Ornithomya > Ornithomya chloropus. The sequence goes on along the minus strand of OZ020530.1, from coordinate 23,101,516 downwards.
ATTCATCAGCTCTTTGCCCTGTTCTGAATCCAAGTTTTTGCCGCAAGTTTTGAGCAACTGTGCCAAGCACTCCATGTCCTCACACATTTCTTCTTTCGTGGTCGAGCGCTTCTTCTTTTTATCCAACATCTCCTCAATACACTGATGGAGGACATTTTTCGCCAGCATATCCAACTTATTAAGTTCGCCAATGAATTTGACATTTCCAAGCATACGCTGCTTTGCCAAATGGCGTCGTTCTTCTTCATCCGCATCATTCTCAGTGGCCGCTTGATACGGACGATGAACTTTATTAAATTGAGAATCACTTTCGGCAGTATCGCGCTTGAAGCGAGTATTAAATTTATCCCGACAAATATTTATCAGAAGTCGTAGAAAAGTGCATATAGTATGAGTGGGATCTTTTTCAAACGATGGTGCTTCATTTGCCAAACGCTTGCACAGCTGTGCGTACATAGATGAATATTTCGGCTCATCCAAAGCTTTATCGAAAATTAGCAAAATAACACCATTCAAAATGACAATTGAATTTAAATCGAGTTTGAGGAGTTCGTCACTGAGCTCTGTGAACTTTTCTGGTGTTAGTTTATTCAAAATGCCTCGTACTCTTCTGAATATGGAATCGTTTCTTTCGGTTTGCGTAAGGGCATGTTGGGGACGAAGGGATGGCGGCACCCAACGCCCGGAAGTCAATTGTGGTGGTGGAGTGGCAACTGGAGTAGTTTGTTGATTAATTGAGCTTACACCTCCTCCTCCTCCTCCTCCTCCTCCTGTCGTAGACGAGGCTTGAGCAATGGAACTGTTTGGAGAAATACCTCTTGAAGATGCAGAGGAATTTATTGATGATGATGATGGTGGTTGTGGCGGCAAAACTGTTGTTATTGAGTTTCCACCTAAAGATACATTATTTTTATCTACGCCACCACGAGCCGCAGAACCGGCTTGTGACCGAAGATTATATCGATTACTATTATTATTATTGTTGTTATTGTTATTATTTTCAACAGAGAATTGTTCACGAGTACGATCTCGCTCGTATACTCGATTGTTACCGTTGTTACCGTTGTTGTTGTTGTTATTGTTATTATTATTACGACCTGTCTGCCGTTGGTTAGCCTGTTGTGAATAACGATTATGGTTACGTTCTCTTTCTAGACTGTTTGATTTATTGTTATAACGCGTACTATTAGAACGCAACGGATGTTCGTATTCGTTTATGTTACTGCAAAAATCCTCTATTGGCGGTGGGCCACGTTGTAAAGAACGGTAATTACTATTGTTATTATTATTGTTGCCGTTATAGTGGTTTATTTGACCATCGCCAGAGATGGTTGATCGCGGTCCGTATGGTTTGCTATGGTTGTTGTAATTGTGACCAATGTTATTATAGCCTGGATTAGATGATGGTCCGAATTGACGCAAGTGTCCGTTTCCACTGCCATTGTTGTGTTGGCGGTAGTTACCACCTCCACCAGAGTTCAAATTTATACGTCCATAACCATTGTCGTTAGTAGTGGTGGTTTGTGCAGATAGAGCCTGTTGATGGTAATCTCTACGCTTGACGTTGCTGCTATTACTGCCCTCACTTAATTGTTGATAATTGAACGGTATACGATCGCGTTCGTTACCTCTCAGTATATCGTTATTAATTAGATTTGATCGTCCAGTGTGATTGCTTGGGTTGTTGCTATTAGTGCTGCTGTTGCTACTAACAACTCCGGCCGGTACACTTCCCAAAATGTCACTATTTTTGTTATAGTAACGCGACGACGACGAATCACTCTGGAAAGATCGTCGAGGCCGTGGGCTCACTTCAGAATCGTGTTGACGAATTTTGACAGAATTTTTACTATAACCGTTGGGAAAATAACTCGAAGCTAGTTCAGCTCCAGACCTTAGTCGACTTTCGTCTGAGCTCGACAATCCTTTGGCGTTACCACCTCCTCTAAGTCTATTCGATTCAAGTGTTGTACTCCCTTTATCAATTTTTAATATATTTTTCAGATTATTGAACGTATCCGATGCGGTAGTAATATTCAGAAGCTTTGTATTGGTATTGAGCAAAGTTTTACCGACAATGGGTGTCGGCGGGGATTGGCCCCCTCCGCGATTATTGTAATTGTCGTTGAAGCGGTCAGTATGGTTCGCGTTAGCCGTTATTAAAAAGTTCGACTTGCCACTACCAGCGTTTGGATTACCGATATTGCTAACTCCCTCAATGGTGATGGTTGATTTTGTATAGAAATCCGGCAATGTAAAGTCAACTTTTGTTACAATGCGTCTTTCTCAAGACAAACGATGCAATAATGCTAATAAGGAATGCTAAAGTTTTGTACGATAGTTCGTCCTTTAAAATGAAATATGTATAAAGTTGTTGCACACTATGTTGAGTCAAATTTATAAATAACTACCGATTGCCCAAGCACAACTTTAATGCAATGGACGTTAAAATTTTTAGGTATACAAATTAAAGACACACACACAAATTGATAAGGGTTAAGAGACAGCGAATTTTTGTTAAATTTGTATATATCAATTTCTGGATTACACACAAATTTGTATGGTCACCAATCAAGTTCTATGCAGAAAGGAATAATTTTTTTTTTATTTTTGTTGTTGGATGATGTTTTTAAAAACTGTTTCTGTATTTGATAGTTGCCTTGAAGTCCTGAAAAAAATTAAAAAAAAATGGTGAAATTTCGTTTAAATTATAATACCATGGGATTGTTATATTTTTTATGCGTATAAGTAGATTTACGGAAACGCTCCCATTGGAATTATCAATCAATAGAGTAACTTTTACTTTATTCAAACTATTACTACTACTAAGCTTTATATTCGACTAAATGAGTGCATTTCTGTAATTTAATTTATACGTTTTCTTCGGTTTTCACTTTTCCGCCATCTTGATTATATCTTTTAGCTATATGTAGTGTGTAATTTCTTTTAAACGCACACTAATGACTCACTCACTACACCTTTAAGCACATACGTATATATTTTTGCATGCATTTATTTTAAATTGATCAAAAAGATTTATATACTATTTTAAGAGGAAAAAAATTATTGATTCTTCCTCAAGGTTTTTCCGTATGATAAAACCGAGGTTAGAGAAAATTTTACATCGTTCCAATTACCTTAATTGCAAAAAATGAACACATCATTTGTAATCTAATAATTATAATTTTCTTCTCTACAATCTCAAAACCTGCTAATCTTATTCTTATATTTAAAATATAATTTTTATAAGTTTTGCTAACTCACCTTAATGTGAAATATATTTTTACTGTAGAATTAATGCACAAAGACGAAAGACAAATATCCAACAAAATACTGAAGCAAAAATTTTTTCTCATATACCAAAAGTAATTCAAGGAAATAGGGTTGCTAAGCTTTCAAATATACAAACTGGGTTGCCAACGGCACATTTACTTCCTGCAGGTGGCTACCATATTTTATCAGAAACAAAAAGCAAACCGAAACTAAATGGAAACTTTCATGAATCTTCAAAGGAACATCTGAAAAAAGAGAAAAAAATCAAGAAAAAAAAGACTGTTATATTGTGATATACAAATTTGGAAGCGCAGGAACTCATTAAAATTAATAAAATACTTTAATAATTAAATAAAACACTTTTATACTAAAAAATGTTTAAGTTTAGAATAATAACTATTTAGTTGGTCATAAAAACTGAAACTGTATATCAAGGGAAAAATATTTCGCCATATTATACGCATTTGATGACAAGTGCCCCATTTTTTCAAAGTGTACATCATTTTGAACCCTAACCTAACAATTCTTTAAAGCTTCAGTTTTAACGAAAAATTCACCACAATTATCCGTATGGTGTGGTGTGGAGGTGTTAAATATATATAATATTGGTCCTTACCGAAAATTCAAATAAAATATTAAGTTACCCTTCGAATTAAAATAATTTATTATCTTTTGATTCAATTTGTAGTGTTTTGTTATTGTTTAAGTTAATTTATTTTGATTTGAACACTCAGAGTTTGAAGTAGTAAACCTGTATCACAATTGTTCATATAAAATGCAATACAACGTTAAGCATTACCGATATGGATGTTTGGATGCTTGGATGTGCCGCATTTGGGCGCACTCAAGGTAAGAGGCCATATTTAATATGTACCCTTTACATATGCATAAGAACCAATATAATTAATATTGGCTTACAAAACCTAAAATGTACAAATATTAGGCATTGGGGATGCATAATAATTTGGAAAGCCTGCCTTCTCTACCGGAATTCGTATACTATCCCATTTTGGGCGGGAGCAAATTCGATTTGTTTATTGTAGAAGCGTTTAGATCATCTATATTTTGAAGACTCTGTACGGAATTACTCTAAAAATATACGTTTAAGTTGTATTAAAACATTAATGAAATGTTGGGTGGCCATTAATAGCGTACAGAACTGGTAGGCGTTATAACAATTGAGGTTCGATTTAATAAGGCGGTATTTTCTGCTGTTTCATAGCAATCCGCATCATCTTCAGTAATGGCATCTATCACAGTATCACTTTCCATTTCCCACGATGGATATCCGTCTACTTCTTCCTTACCATTATTAGCATTGTCATCGGGATCTTCGTATTCTTCAATTACAATTACTACCATCAAATATATGAATAGTTATCACCTTTAAATGCGTTTCAATTATTCTTATTCTTACTTGAACTTTCCAGCATCTGTTGCTCGTTGTTGGATGTTACACACCCCGTACTCGTGTCAGGCATTGCGATCGAGATATTACCTTTTTGCCATTGCTGAGGTGTTGGACTGTATAATTTTACTTAATGTATTAAACGCGGTTAATGTTATCAAGAAGTTACCTTAGTGTGACTGTTTTCTTTGCCTTTTCTTCCACATCAACTAAAAATTCATCTGCAAAGTATCGATTACTAGGTCGCGAACTTCTGGCCCTGTCCATCATTGAAACATTTCCAATATTATCGGAAAGCTGCAAATAACGAATTAACGCTTATTATACAGAATTTGTCATTCCGAATAAATAAACAAAATCTGTTGATTGTTGATTACACACCCACATGTGACAAAATTTCAGCATGCCACGCCCTATATTAACATATGAATGTCAATTCAATTAAATGCAGCTGCTTACCTTTTTGCAACCGGCAAAAACTTCCATAGTATCTGATGTTGATTCAACAGATTCGCCCATAACTACACCACCACCTCCATCGTTTTGTCTTTCTTGATCTATAGAGTTGTTTAAATTTTTTTTAAGGGGTTGTATGCGATTGTGTTTGGAATGTTTTAAAACCTGAAAATTTTTACCACCCACTTGAAATTGTTGACGATCTTCCATGTAGGTTTTTATCAACATGTCTAATTTTTCCTCTATATCTGCTACCTAAGTTTTTTGAATTTTTTTTTCTTTTTGTAAATTTAAACTTTACATTTACATTAAAACGGTTTACCTGTCGTTCGACTTTTACCACACGCGACGCTAAACTTATTTTGGAGACATAGGCATCTTTGCATTTAGAGCCTTGCTTTCCTAAGATTTGGTCCAATCTGAAATACGTTTTTCTTGTCAAATATTTAAATTTTAACTATATTCAAATGGTGGTCCCTACCTAGCGTGAACGTTTTTTACACGACCCAATAAATCTACATGTCCAGCGGCATACTGTTCCATTACGTCTTTAACATCGTAGGGTTTAAGAGCTTCCTTAAACTTACGTCTAGCCACAAAATATTTCAGCTATAATTTTCAGTATAATTAATGCGCGCGCGTACTTAAACGGTTTTAAAATTTTACTTACTTTCCTGATGAAACGTATGGCAGTCTTGTGCTGATTAGTTAACTGTATACAATGTGGTTCTTCGTCTTCATCTAAACGATCGTAAAAAGAATTCGATAAGAAACGAAATCAGCTTTATTTTCTTAGTTTCTTAGATTATCTCTTGTTGTCAATTCGTTACAGGGACTACATTTATTTATATAATATTAAGTATAATTTATAAATCTACGAGTGTGTGTTAAGATACAGAATTTTAAATATCAAATAAGCAGGTAAATAATAGGAATATGATTCTTTTGTATTGGGGGCCGCTTAAAGTCTAATTTTCTTTAGTATACACACCCACAAGTAACAAATTGAAATTCTTGCGCGCTCTAATCGACATTTAAAGTGCGGGGAATACTATTCAAACTTTTCTCCATATGTACTTATACTTATACTTGCAGTTTGTGTTTTTCCTTGGGGTCTGAACATTCCTTTAATTTAGTTACTTTAATTACTTTAGCTTTAGCATGCAAATTTAGTTCATGCGTCCGTTAATTTTCATTTGAAACGTATACAAAAAATTCTGTTATTATATAAGTTAAATCGTAACGTTTGAGGATTTTGTGTACAAAATTTTTGATATCTAGGATCCATATCCTAACTTCTAGAGCTGTATTTTTCATTTTGACCCACGTACGGACAAAATTACTGTAGCGTATACAGTATTTTTCATTATTGTCCGTACGTCCGTAAATTACGAATATTTCTATTCCGTCTTTGGTTAGTATTTGCAGACTCTACATATACTCGTATGTATGTATACTGTTACATATAGAAGCATGCGGGAAAGACTAGGATGCTGCAGAAAGAAGAGTAAAAATGTTTTGTTAGGCAAAATCTCTGTTGTGTAGTTTGGTGAAGGAAATGCCGTAGCCCAGGTGTATTGGGCGGTGGGTGCATTCATTGTATTTCTGGACTATTATTTCGACAAGAAAAACATTTCTATAGCATACTTTTGTGTGTGTAGCGAAGAAGGTGATTTTTTTTAAGCATATAAATTACACTAATGTGGACATAATTTTAATTGGAATTTCAGTTTAAAACAAGTGAAGAAAAATCCAACAAATGTAAGCTGACAATGTTACAAATGCATACAACAATATTGATTGAGTACTATAAATTGTGTATGGCTTATGTATGCTTAGCGTACGCTCTGAATAGTGCCCTTTGTGTTGTTTTATGGAATTTTGGCCTAAAGAAACTTAAGCATAATATGCTAATAAGAAATACGCACTGAAATGGTCGACTTTGTGGTGGTGTTATTTGGTCGTTATAATGAGTTGAATAGAAAATAGCTGAATTTTAGACGATGTTACGTGTGCCTCTAGACTTGCGACAGCGTACCGTTATAACACCGCTATAATTACATTGCCGCTGCTAATATAAATAAGAGTGCAATAATATTAATTTGTACAAGGTGGCAACACCAAGGAGGTAGCGATTCGATAAACGATCCACCTTTATCTTTCCAATCCTTATCCCCCCTAATAATTAAGTAGTAAGCAGGAATGAAAGGAAAGTCCACATGAAAACTACATTATTTTGACATAGTCTTCTAGCCATCTTTATATGCGTTCCATTTAACAATCAACCTGTTCTGTTATTGTAGCTTGTTACACCACATCAGGTTAAATAGGTAATAATTACGACATTGGTGCACAACATCCAGAATTTTTTTCTTTGTTTTTTTTTAAACGTGCAACTTACCATCAGAGTTCTTTTTCAAAAAAGTGGTATCCACGACAGAGTCTTCGCTAAAACTCGCATTTAACGATCTTCCATTTGGTACCACCTCTGAAATGCATAAGTTTTGGTAAAACCATAACTGTGTTTAACGTTGGTTTGCTTCTTACTATTGGAGGCATTTATAAACGCCATATAACAAATTTGCGTTATTTTTTATTTCATTTTTTTTTGTTACATACATATAAAAACGATATCGATTACATAATGAGTTCCATCAATCAAACATTTTGAAATATATATGCACACTTAATACGGAAACATAAAGCACATCAAACATATTTAAACGTATAAATATTCGACCAAAAGAAAAACATCAACATTTTCAACATTTACGTTTTTACACACATTGATTTTTGCAAATGCTTCGGGCTGTCACTATAACACAACTGTAGATCTTCAGGGATTCAATTCTATTGAAAAGTCTGTTGGTGCAAACAGATCTGATAGAAAACGTTAAGGGGCGTGGATGGTGATTGAATACGCCCCCTAATAGGGTACGTATTATTGATAAACTTGTATTCTGCACCAAATCAAATATTATCCGACCCTACCCATTTCGCCTCTTGATTACACTTTAACGTCACAGTTACTTTTTTGTGCCTAATAGATTTTGATGATTGTGGGCGTGTCTCTCAACCGATTTGTAAGAAATCGAGAATTATTTCTAAGAAAAATAAAATTAATACAAAACTTGACGGAAAGTGTTCAAGTGTACGCTTCTTTTCTTCAATAGTTGTGAAAAACTGAACTGCAATAATGTCGCATGCTACATACATACTCATGAGTATCAATAAGGTTTAATAATTTTACTTAAATGAAATAAAAAAAATTGAACATACCCTGCAACATTCTTTGGTACATACATAAATATGCATTTATACCCTATACCACATGTGTTAAAGGGATACATATTATACCTTCAAGTATACCGATCGAATCAGAATCAAAATCTGATTGATCGATTTAACCACGTCTGCCTGCCTGTCCACGTACATTTTGGACCCGATTATAGAACCCTTATCCATGTGATTATACATATTTCACGAAATAGCTTATGTGGCAGGCAGTGCCTCACGGATACAACTACATTAATTGTAGTATAACTTAAGGAGCTAAGTGGTGTACGGTATTAACTGGTCGGGCCATTTTCACCTGTCTTTATGTTGTTGTCGTGCCAAAAAGCTGCAGGGTATTGTAGTTCTTACTATTTATACAAATAAATTTTTATCTGTTGTTATTGTAATCCTTTAACAAATTCATACAACAACACATACATATACAATTTGATTCATATGAAAAAAAGGGAGACTCTGTAACGTCATTCAAATCGGTGACACATACATGACATGAAATTGGTGATATTGTAAATATGTAGGTAACATACTTATACACAAAAAGAAACAAACAAAAAAAAAGATCATAAACAAAACAACAACAAACGGATATTATTTTGTAACATAACACAAATAATCTTAATCATATGTACGTATATATATACAACTATAAAACAGATAAACTTACATTCGAAACAAGTCCCCATTCCTCAGAGGCGCTGCTCCGTGAGGATTAGTAAGTTAAACTGTTAATGATTTTCTGTAGGTATTTATGTAAGTAGTTATCTCTCCAATAACATGTGGGTAGAAACCATGTATATATAAATGTATTATCCTTTTTTTCTTTACAAACGTGTAATGTTATGGTACAATATATAAAAAAGATTGGGCAACAAAGAAAACGAAAACGCCGAGTTGAAGGTCATGCAACTCTGACTCTGGCTTAAAGCGTAAGGATTGTCTTGTTAATTATCGTAAACGTAAAAAGGATATGCAAGGTATCCTGCTAGAGCAGTAACTAAAAAAATCTCTTTAGTTGATATTCTGATAAAAGCCTTTGTGTGTGGAACGTATCTACACCCAACATGCATAGAGATCAACAATTATCAGTAACTATCTATGTATGTATGCATATACAGCGATTGATTCGTGTTCGTTGAGCGCTCGCTCTGTTGTCACATTTTGCGTATAATTCGGCCAACAATAAACGTAAGCTCGGTTAGAGTAGATTTTTACGAGAAAATTAATTGATTAAGCGGAGAAGGAGAAGAAGAAGCATTAATAAAAAGAAGAAAAGTTAAGCCAGTTCGACACTAGAGCACATGCATGCACGTAAAGTTGTAATTAAGTGGACGGGACACTTTCATGTTCATACTTACCGAGATTCTCCACAGATTGATTTATTTCACGAAGTGTTCGTATATAGCGCGACGAACGACTAGAGGATATTGGAGGTCTATTAGCATTAACTCCATCACCACCACTGCCCCCACCAATGCTGGGGGGCTGCGTAAATTGACTTTTATGCTTTCTTATGGTAGGCAAACGGGCCACGAATGATGCGTTGTGCTTAAAACTTGACGAAGTCCTTCTGCGAATGCCATTTTAAATCATAATTAAAATGTTAAAATAATTGTCAATATCGTGTCATTGCAATCTTGAAGTGTGCTTACTTATGTCTTAATATTACAAAAAAGAGTTTAAATGTTTGAACAAAAAGTGTATAATTTTGGTTTAGAGTTTTTCATAAAGACCTTTAAGGAATGTCCCAAAATCTCCTTAAAGGGAATTTTGCAACATCCGTTACAGATGTTTAATCTTCTTCTGTGGAAGTGAGAGAATTCAAATGAAGCGCTTTACCAAAACTGTATATTTAGGAAAAAAAAATATTAAGAAAGTGGACAAAGGAGAACCTTAAGCGTATTTAAAAAAAAAATCAATTTAGAAGCTACAATCTATGGAATACGGAGCACAAGTGTTGTGACTTGGAAATGCTACAACAACAACAAATCGTGTAGAGCAGGCATGACCAATATTTTGTACGACTAGCCAAATAAAATATTGAAACATTTGTGCGGACGGCATAAATCAAGCGTATTTAATTTTAATAATATAGCTGCACACGGGCTTCTGTTGCTCATGCCTGGTTGTAACACGTACGAGTATTTACAGTAAAAAGCAATATTTTTGAAAATCAACAGCGATCAAGTTAAATTTTGTTTGGTGGTACATTACTTGGCGAGTGGAAATGTGTTATGTTCACTAGTGTGGCAAAGTGACTGACAAGTGGTGATATGTTTCGTTAATGAATTTTGATTGTTTACCTATAATCAATTAAATTTTTAAACAATCTATCCCAATATTCAGAACTGAAAAATGAAAAAAAAATCAAAATGTTAGAAATAAGCATAAATTAGTTTTTCGTTAATATACCCACCACCTAGAGTTTTGAAAAAAAAACCTCAAAAAAAATGATTTTGAATGCTTGTCCATACGTCCGTGCTATTTATAAAGTTATAAACTTAAAAACCTGAACAATATTGAAAAATAGATGATAACGATAGAAAGAAACGCCCTCGGTGCAGTATAAAATAACAAAATCGGCTAGTACTTGCACAACTCATGAATTGTAAAAAGTATATCGTTGATAAATTCGCCCATTTTCAATTCACACTTCAGAGATTTAAAGTGCCTTGGTGGTGGTGGTGGTGGTGGTGGAGGTGGTGGGTGTTAATGACTTGGCTAAGGGCCAAATATAGCTTTTACACTTCCACGCAAATTTTCATAAATTACTTTACACGTTATAAATTAATTACAAGTGAGAGGGGCGACTAACAATGCCAATTAATTACATAGTTTTGAGAGATAGCATATCAACACTAAATTGCGTCCACTCCAATAAAACAGAGTACGTATACGTATACATAAATTACATTAGAATGATGAAATACTTACGAGGCTGGTGGACTAGGTAAGATCACTTGATGTATTTTCCATGTGGCTGTAGATTCAGAATTCTCATCCGCTGCATAGCAACGCCATAATGATTGAATTAAAGTAGCAGCTGGCTGACGACGTCGTATCATATGCTTTTGTCGTTGTTGTTGCTGAACTTTAAGTGCAAATCCGCTGCCAAGTATACCCTTGGAAAGAAAATTTATTTATTTATTAATTATTATTTAATTTGAAGAAAAATATGTACAACTTACGGCTGGTAAAGCAAAAAACGATATACCTAACAGTGCACAAAACGATGCAATCAATTTACCCTGCCAAGTCTCCGGCACCATGTCACCATAACCAACAGTGCACAGAGTTATCTGTACAATGGGAAAACGATAAATAGAAAAATAAATGCAACACTTGGTTCGATTACCTACCACGCCCCACCACAAAGCTTGGGCAAAATTATTGAATTTTACATTCACATCCTTTTCCATCAAATAAACTAAGAACGATGCAAATATAAGTCCCAAAAATCCAATATACATAGTGGTAAACAGTTCCTGGAAAACAATCTGTATGTTTACAATGAACGTACATTTAGGGATTTGGGATTTACTTGTCTATGGGCGTACACGACACTGCCTAATAGCTTCCAGGTTCCACCACGACGATCCATTCGTACCATGCGCAATATTTGAAAAAAACGTAAACCTCTGAGGGCGCTGGTAGCAAATACTTGCCCAGAGGTTCCCATGCCTATCACAACTATCGAAGCTACTATGGTGACTATGTCTTGAAACAAAAATTAAAGTGCGAAAATTATATTCAGCTTTAGGGAATTCGGTTCCTGTGTTAATTTTAAACCGATCATGTAAAAAGTCTAATCAGGATTGTAGTGATGAGTGCAATAAAATTGGCTTGTTCCATTTACCTATTATACAAAATGGTCGTTTTAAAAACTTTAAACGTCCTAAGCATCCTTGATATCGTGAACGACAACCCGATGACCATAATCTGAAATGAGATTAAAAATTTAAATTTGTTACGTTTTTTATACCCTCTATCTCAGCGATGAGAATATACTAAGTTTGTTCTACCAATTGCAACACCCAGAAGGAGGCGTTAGAGACCCTACAAAGTTTATATATTCTTGATCAGCGTCAAAAACTGAGTCGATTTAGACATGTATGCCCGTATGTCCGTGTGTCCGTCTGTTGTTGGCACTCTCACGGGCGTAAATTTTGAGATATTGATTTCTGTACAGGCACTTTTAGTTTTTGCATGCGGATCGCTATTTAAAATGGGAAAAAACGGTCAAGAGCCACGCCTACAATCGACAAAAATCTATTTATCTGCCACAAAAATTACGCTATAAACTTGAAATTTAGTATGTACATCTATGAATATTAGCTTCATCGATGTGCCAAAAATGAGCGTATTCGGATTACAGACACGCCCAGAATTAATAAAAATCTTTATATCTGCCAAAAAAATTTGACCCAAGAACTTGAAATTTGGTACGGGTATACGTAGTTATCCCATTGACTGACGTGGCAAAAATAGGCGCGGTCGGAAAACAGACACGCCCACAATAAAAAAAAAAAACATATTTACCGTAAAAGTAGACTTGCATGCTGATACGTAAGACATACACTATTAGAGGGCGCAATATATATATATATTTTCCACGCCCACCGTTGTGGACGTGGAGGGTATTTAAGAATTGGCCTAAGCCAAATTTAGTTGTCTTACTTGTTTAAAATAAATCTATTTGCTCACCTTAAAAAAAATTCCAGAGTAAACCACACAACTACTAACAACTCCATTCTAAATAATATAAACAAGGCGTCCTTCTCGTATTCCTCAATTGTTGAGAATACACTTAAAGCGAGGCAGGTAAAGACTATAAGGAAACTGTGCAAATGATAAAGTTCTCATTTTTATGGACCATTGTCTATCAAAATTGATACAACTTACACTACAACGTGATAGCAAATTGCTACTGGGCCACGTGGTCTTTCTAAAAAGTTGTAAACACGACTTTGTAGCCTTCTACAACGGGCGTCACGTCGTGAGCCACGATTATAATTGATTGATTTCGCCAACAGAGGCATTCGCGCTTCTGATCGTAATTATGCCAACGTAAATTGCATATGATGCGCAAGTACTGCAAACGATAAATCGTATAATTAATTACATTGTCTTATTGCGGCTCTAGATAATGTCGCAGCTGCGTCTTTTCAGAGCGGCTACTGCGCACTAGTGCACCTGCGGTTATAAATGAGCGTAAGTATGTTGAGCCTTCCCCCTGCTGACAACTATCGTTATTTTTGTAATTCTTGCCATTTCATTAAAAACAACATTATCCCCCTACAATACTTATTACATTCAAACAAACAATTTACTTGGAAAATATATTTTTATTTATTTACATATCATATACTATCGTAGACTATTTGATTATGCATATACACATACATACTTAGGTACAATTGCTTTTAAGTTTATTATTTGCTGCTTCATTTCCGTACACTAGCCATTCGAGGGCTAATTCGTAATACCCTACACCACTTAAAGTTCAGGGCAAAACCAATTTATTAATAAATAAATAATTATTTTCTGTATCGCTTCAACAATCTCCACATGGGTCTGTTATTATTTTGATCAAACTATACGTTCAGGATGACATAGGGTATGACGACACATATTAGTTGAAGAGCGGATTAAGTTCAGGACATTTCTCGATTTCTTTAAAAAAGAACTGAAGCTACAATAGTTGGTACAAGTCAAAACCGTGTCAAGTTTAGGATATTTATATTCTAGAATCGAACTTGATCAATCATGAACACCTTTTTATATTTGGTTTAGGATCATCTTAATTTTGAATAGATCCGGTCGTGATTTTCTTTTTTATATCCACAATTATTTCATCTCCTGGCTGTATGTTATAACTGTAAAGAAATTTATTGGGAAAACGCATTTCCTCTGGCCCAAATTCTTTATAATCTTGGTCCACATAGAAGAGTCGCATTTTATTTGCCGTTGAACCAACAAGTTTCTCAAGTCTTATTTTTAAATCACCTACGGTACGATATATATTGACCATGCGTGGCTCAGTTTTGTCGTGATACGTAAGAAATATTCGTATCCGCTTGTCAGGTTTTAAATTAATATTAACTAGAGGTTCTAATTTGCCATGTTTCGCCACTAGTTCATTGTAACGTTGAGGTATTTCATTTTCTGGCTTTTCCAAATAGTACCGTATAAAGCTTCTTTCCGCATCTTCACGTTCGTCTGCCGTTATAACACCGCCGCCATTTAAAATGTCAACGTTAGGTAAACGCGCTATCAATAGTTGACGACGTTCATGTTCGGTACATTCTAATTGTTCCCATAATGGCCAATTTTTAACCCATAGATTACTTAAATTTGGAAATTTCGTTAGACAATCTACATTTTCCCATTTATCGATATTTGTACAATTTAAATTAAGGAAACGTAGATTTTTAAAAGGTATTGCGGTTGCTTCATCGTGCTGTCCTATGCTAATGTTGTCGGTAGGCTCTAGGGATTTAATTGGACATTTTGCTACGACCAGCTTTTCCAAATTGGGAAAAATTCTGCCTAAACGAGAAATTTCGGACCATTTTTCTATAGGATTGCTGGTAAAATGGAGCGTTTTTAAAGCTTGGTGAGGTGGGACACTTCTGCACTTTTTATATAACGTTTCTTCGGCAGTAGGGACTTTTTCACAAGGCTCTTTGTATTCGATTGTGTCCACAGGTATTTCATTGTAATTATTTAAACTAAGATGAAGTTCTATTAGCACCGGTAGATTTCTTAAAAGTACTTCAATGCTGTCCCAATTCAAAAATGTCCCATTTAAAACAATGCCCCGTAAATTGGTTATGGGTGGTGTAATGGTTTTCGAAAGAGTACCGCTCAAATGATTTCTACTTAGATTTAAAAATTCAATTTGTGGCATATGTTGGGTGATTTGAAAAATTTCATGCCAATCGCGTAATTTATTCTGTGCCAGATCCAGTTCTCTAACGCTTCTGCATTTATCACGTATGCTTTCGAAATTGCCAGCACAATCAATGTCGCAGTCGTTGAGTACCAAAAGTTGCGGTACACAGAGAAGCGGTGGAATTCGGGGCACAAAAATTGATATCAAACGTTCTCTTGATTCTACACCACCCAGAGTTGTGGCACCATTTTCCAATTGACCTTCACAATCACAATCAGAGAAATACTTTCGTTCTAATGCTTCCAACAGAGAAGGCATTATGGTTAGATTTAAATGTTATTTGATTTCTTTATTAGTGATGATATTTTTATTCCATTAGGGAATGTCTTTATTGGCTTCAGTTTAGTTTTCCTTGGAAAGCCCACCAACCTATTATCGGCTTTATACATTCGAATTTTGTGTGCTTATCATTTGCATTCTTTTAAATGTTTTTCGCCAAGTTATATATTAGGATTGCTTCACCAATTAATTATGTATGTTTATAGAGGAGAAGGTAGGTCAAGGAAACTAGTGTATGGGTCACAATTTTCAAATTTTCAAATTGCCATATTACGAGTGTTTCGATTTCTTGTTAGTTTGATGATGGGGAATCGTTCGTTTGCCTTCACTTCTGTTCACACCGTAGATGTTGTTTTGTTTGATGATGCAATTAATTTATATTATATTTGTACACAAATGTATATTTAAGTATTTATTTTTCTTTCAAGTACAATTTGTAACAAATTAGCAATTTTTCAAAAATGTTTCGCTTTGATTAGTTCTTCTTTTGATTGCTAAACTTATTTGCGCACTTATTTTTTCCAACAAATACACAAAAAAAAACAAAAATACGTGGTAAGTAGTATCTTTTTGTTTGTACTACTGTATATGTTTGGATTTCAAAAGAAAAATAATAATAATTTTGCCGTTATTAAGGTGAAGCGCGCGCTCAGTACGAGTATATTGCAGCTAGTTCACTGGTTGTCTGGTTCAATTTAGTGGATTAGGTGATTGTATTGTCCACACAGATACTATTTTGCTTCAGCGTATAAATGATGTTAACTGCGCATTGACTATTTCATTCTCCGAGTAAGGAAAATGCAAGTGTAACAAAGTTGAGAGCATTGAATAAGTCAGGAGCGATAGTATGGTTTTCTTTGTTTTCACGTTAAGGCCTTTTTACACTACCTTGTTGATGAATTACAATATGTGCATGTATATAGATGCATATGTTAATATTTGCAAAAGATTTAAAAAACCAGTTTATTATATTATTTAAGAGTTTTTTTTATTACTACCTAATCCGAAACCTGGGTTTCGCGTAAATGTACAGCCTACTGTATGCACTTCTCGAGTTCTCTGTACATTTAAAATGCATTCTTTTTCGTATGTGCGCCTCTTCAGTTGATGGGCATGATCATCATTAAATATATGTAAAAAAATGCACGTATTTGAAAATGAAAATTGCTAATAATAACAACCTTGAAATCGAGGGTTAGTTTTTTGCAACACGTACGTCGGATAAATATTTCAAAATATTATTCGAAATTTTTTTAGCTTATTCTCAATTATAGCATGTGTGTTTTAATACAAGTAGAATAGTAGTGCAACAAAAGTATGTATGTATGTATGTATGTGTGCACTCTATGTATATATAGCTTAGATATCTTGGATATATTATATTATATAAAAAAATATTGTTTGCTAAAGGCACACATATGCATCACACAACAAGTGAAGATTTTATTTTTGGCAAGGGCCAGTTGCCGACAATGTGCTTTCCAAAAACAGACCGAGAATTACTATATAAACAGTAAACATCAAAATGTAGCTTAGGTCGAATCCCCAATGCTCTCCACACTTATTTGCACGAATTGTGGGCGTGGCGTGTCAGGTGTAACAACTAATGAATCGCCATAAAATAATTAAGAACCGGCCGTAACTCCGCAACTGCAGATTGTTTACCGCTGACAAAAGGCAAAATTGTGTATACCCACCTTTCCACCACCACCTTTCTGCACATATAGAATAAAAAAAAGTGCTTGTAACGCAAACTTGCTTACCTACTAACTTCAGTCACAAATATGTAAGCAAGTAAATTATAGTTGGTCAAGCCCCGGCTAATACCCTACACTACCACTTTGCCCAGATATTAACATTTATCAACATGAGCAAAGTCATATATGAAGCACACCTACAAATAGTTGAAAGTTGTAGTAATTAATAGTGAAAAAGGGAAGGTATGAAATAATGGATACGCCCACAATTTCTTTTTTTACAAAAAACATCACATTTGTCGAAATGTAAAAACATGTTTTAGATTCGAGCCCAAAAAATAATAATTTACAATAATATTTCGGCACGTAGAACCACAAACATATGGGAACAGAGGTTCAGGCAGACAGTTGAAGCGCCGAGTGGAATCATTAGCTTCGTATACCTACCCATACATATTAAACTTGAAGTGGAATGCAAATGTTGTATAGAATGGCAGTTCGACTAATTTCCATTTTAATCGTCTGCATATCCAGTTATTGAATTAATTTGTGTGGATGTGTGTGTGTGTGTGTGTGTGTGCGTGTCTTACCCGAACCGCAAACGTAGTTAGCGTAGAGCATTGCTTTTTGGCCAATTTGCGTAAAAATGCCTAGAGCATGCACTCATATAGGATATGATTGTGTGGTATGAATGTGTTTTGTTTGATGCCAAACAAAATGACACACACGCGTACGTGCATATGCAGGCATCATACTACATATACGTACCCTTCGTTAAAAATAATTGTATTGCATACACTTGTACTTGTAAATATTTATATACCACTTACATTCATTTGTTTTCTGGTTTATATGCATATATATATTATATATATGTGGCCTTTTTGAATTAGAACTTTCGATTTTTAAAGCTGATCGTATACAATATATAGAAATTATATGCAATTTGCAGGTTGTGGTGAAGCACCTTTATCACACAAATGATTTGTTTTGTTTTCGCCTGTGTTGTAGGATTTGTTTAAAAATAAAATAAATAAACTGATTTGTCAATGTTGAGTGTACTTGGTCTAGTATTTAATTGTGTGCAGACGTGCCTACATTTTCTTGAACGTACGTATTTCTTTCTCTTGAAGTATTGGTGCGTTGTGTGTTTTTTGTTTGTTGTTGTTTTCTTTCCTAGTGATACTTGGTCCCATCTAGGTACCTTGAATTTTTTCGCTACTTTACTCTTCTCTCATGTTATTGTTATTTTATTTTTATTATTCATCGCTTTTTTTAATTTTATTTTTATTTTGGTTTTTTGTTTTTTTGTTCACATCTCCCCCCACTCTTACACCAATTCTTGAACTTTTGGTGCATTGTGTATATTTGTTGAACGGAAAAAAAAAGAAAAGAAAAACGTGACGTCGTTTTCTTCTCCAACACAGAACCGGCTGCTTTAATCAAGCCAATCAAATATTTTTAGGCAAATGTGCGACATTAACTTAGCTTGGAGTATAATTTATTTAGGTATGCGGTGCTGTTGGATTTTCTACTGCATTCCCTTTTTTTTCTTCTTATTTCATTAAGTACTAGTCACTCTATTCACTTTGAAGATTTGTACTTCTTTGTTGTAAGCTTTCTTTTTGGTTGAGTGTGGAGCTGTCAATTTTATTTTTGTTTGCGAAAGCTTTTTTCGGTATGACGACATGTCCGTCATAATGTTGAGAAGCATGTAAATAACAATGAACACAACTGAATACAGCGGAGCTCATTAAAAACGACCGTTTAACACCCTACGGGCGCAACAAAACTTTAATTACAAGAAATTTCAATACAAATAATTTATCATGATGAATATAATAGATTAACACACATTATATTAGATCACTTATTTTTATTAATGAAAGTAACTACCTTCAGATCACTTTGCATTTTCCATCAATGCAGCAGAGTCTCTGTTACCTCGAACAATGTATCTAAGCAAAAGATAATTCGCTTAAAGGCTCGAACAGATTGCTTGCTTATGTACTATGCATTGCTGTTTAGTCGCAATTACCAAAAAGAAAACAAATTTAGCTCTAAGCCCGTCAAACACGTGCTGAAATAGAAAACACTTACCTGCCACGCCTACAGGGCATTTCACATTTGACTTAAATGACGCTTAATATATTTCGCAAATTTACAACTATTCAAAATATTATTATAATATAAATAATTCCATTTTGGTATAAGACTCAATCTTTGTCAACTTTGAGGGCAATCGAGAAGTTATAACTTTTTTTTTGCCATTTTTTTAACAAAGGTTTATTAGCCATTGAAAAAATTTGTCAAGTTTCTGAGGGTATACTAAGTTTGTTCTACCAATTGCAACACCCAGAAGGAGGCGTCAGAGACCCTACAAAGTTTATATATTCTTGATCAGCGTCAAAAACTGAGTCGATTTAGACATGTACGTCCGTGTGTCCGTGTGTCTGTCTGTTGTTGGCACTCTCACGAGCGTAAATTTTGAGATATTGAGCTGAAATTTTATACAGGCACTTTTAGTTTTTGCACGCAGATCGCTATTTAAAATGGGAAAAAACGGTCAAGAGCCACGCCTACAATCGACAAAAATCTATTTATCTGCCACAAAAATTGAGCTATAAACTTGAAATTTGGTATGTACATCTTTGAGTATTATGCTTCATCGGTGTGCCAAAAATGAGCGTGTTCGGATTACAGACACGCCCACAATTAATAAAAATCTTTATATCTGCCACAAAATTTGACCCAAGAACTTGAAATTTGGTACGCGTATACATAGTTATCCCATCTACCTACTTGCCAAAAATGGGCGTGGTCGGATAATAGACACGCCCACAATTTACAAAAAACCATATTCAACGTAAAAGTAGACTTGCATGCTGATACGTAAGACATACACTATAAGAGGGCGCAATATATACATATTTGCCACGTCTATCGCTGTGGAGGTGGAGGGTACATAAGGTTTGGCTTAAACCAAATTTAGTTTTCTTACTTTTATATAAATTCATAAAAAAATTTATGCCATTCGATAGTATTCGAGCAAACGTATTTAACAGCGCAAATTTGGGCTTGGTCAGATCACTAAAACAGCTTCTGTTTCAATTTTAAACTCCCACGAAAGGGTTTTTCGAACGAGTATTAGAGCAAGTTGACTCATTTCTATTCAATATGACTCCCACTTATAAAATCTATGCTTACGGGAATTTTAAGAATATCAGGTTCCAAACAATGGTGTAATTTACCTTTAACACTAATTATTCAAAGAATTACAACAGTCCAAACTACAATAGAATCCTTGAAATTAATCAATTATGTGGTTTATTAAAATTTATTTTGTTTTAAATGTAAAATATTGGAATATTTATACAATATATTATTTTGTGCACCGCATTCGGTTTTGTACAATAATGATTCGTTTAAAGGAACGGATGATTGGTTCTTCGCTTCTTCTTGGAATATTCATAACCCTCAAAATCATCATCGGCTTCCAAAACATGATGATGCTTTTTGTGCGCATAGTGATGTTCCTCAGAATGATCTTTAACTGGTATTGGAACTGGTAAAGGGATTTTCCTTACAAGCGTTTTTGTATGTATATGCGTGTGATGTTTCAGTGGTATATGAATTCGAATCCTGAAAAATGTACTCAAGTCATTGTTTTTAAACCCTTCACATTCTAGATTTACGCATTGAATACTCGTTTTTACAAATTTTATCAAATCATTTTACCTAATACGTGACTTACTTTAACTTCTCCTTTGATGGTAAAGCTTCTGCCACATCCACAAATGTCCATAATAAGAAAACAACCGTCAAAAGCTGTTCTCGAAAGATTATAAAAAAACATCATTTATCCATTTAAATTTTTAACAACGGACATTATTTAAGAAAATTTTTCAATTTGTCTTAAAAAACGATTTTCATATTTATTTAATGTATATTTATATATGCAAATATATCACTGATGAAATGTTTTATTTTCTCGAGACATTATTTTTGGAATCCTTTACATCATCCTCATACTTTTTTAATCTTAGGAGCAATTAGTGTTGCCCGAATTTTAAAATATCAACGTTTCCTCACTTACTGCTTTCGGTAAATACATTTCCATTTTCATATAATTGTATATTTCCGATTCAGGACTACCGTTACCATTGCACAACTGTGTTAAGAGTTTACTACTAAGCAAATCGCACACTTGCAAACGTTTAAATATGGAACAACGTAAAATCGTTCCAGTGAACCTGACAATAGACAATTTGGTTATCTTTTCCATTTTCATGAAGGCGGTATATTAATTTGACTTCTTGCCTTGTAACAACACAGCCAGAAAATGCAGTTTTTTGTTCTACAGGATCCGAACGACTCTCTGTATTAAAGAACGCAAGTGTTACGCCTTTAGCTAATGCACCTATCCATTTGTGTTTTGTATTCCTTATGTCCTCAATATGATCTTTAATAAATTTCGTACACGATACGTTCCTTATATTATTCTCCCTTTAAAAGGCAGTTCTAATGCAGAACTAATCTCCAACTTTACAGCGAGATTTGATAATTCAGGGGTTTCCTAATTCGTTAAGACTGGCTGTATTAGTGGAAAATAGTTCCAACTGACATTGACTTAATAATATCCGGAAACCATGGATTTTCCAAACAATGTAATGCAATAAATGTAAAGTGGAGAAAAACCTGTTCGTTTCTTAAAACTTTTATGTATAAAAATCAAATGAAACATTCGGTAGATGTACTCTCAAGTTATAAGCTTTCGCAGAATCAAATAATTGCTACACTTTTTTCTATAAATCGCAAGTATACAAAGAGGGCGGAAAGTCTTCATTAATTAAACCAGCAATTGAATGTGTAGCGGCATTTACCTGCAACCGATCCGTAATTTTAAGGAGGCAGAGTGCCAATAATTCCTCTTTCTCAAAGTCAGCAAGTAATATATTTGTTTGTAATTTTTTTATTATTATTTTTTATTTATGTTTTTATTGTTTTTGTTATTTTGTTTTTCTACACAGTTTTAAACTATCTTTAAAATTTTATTTTAATCGTTTATTACTATCCGTATCGTAGTTCTTAACTTGTGTGCTGAATTGTTGTTGTAGCACAAATGAATTGAAAAAAAAATGTGGGAAGTATTGCAGTAGATTGCTGCGTTAAGAAAACTTTAACCTTTGGTTAAACTAGAGTTAAACTGTAGCAAGCCTTAAAATACAGCACTCGTAAATCGTTCAAAACCCATTTCAGAGTTTCCCAGTTGGATTATTACATAACAAAATATTACATACAAATGCACCATGGCAGATTAGAGCTGATACAAGGTGGTCCAATTTGGGCTATATATTTATAACATATTTAAAAACAACAACAGTTTCGGGATTATTTCGAATGATGAAATGTACTGACTATAAATGGATATGTTCTGTTTGGCCCGCAGCACACAGCGCTTGCTCTGTTCATACCTCCTTTAAACTATAACCTATTTTAACTTACATTTGCAATAATATTTGTAAAAAGGCACTTAAAAATAGACCACCCTTTAAAATGCCACCATACACAGCATACATGTTTGCGTAATTTTCACCATTCCAGCATGTATTCAAATAAACGAAACCAAACGTGTTTTGCATTATTTTGGCACATACGTGTTTACGTAACATCTATCAAGTCATTGTTAACTTCATGTTACCTCTTCATAAGGTCAACCAAACATTGTAAGTTAATGGACAGTCCAAAAGATATTCTCTAACAACTTACTTTCTCTCTCTCTCTCTCTCTCTCTCTCATTAAGATACCTTACCGCAAAAAGTACTCTCTAAGCAGCCGCAAATGAATAAATATAAGAATGTAGTGATCGTTAAAAGTGTGTGAATTGAATTTTTATTTACTTGTTAAATATTAAATATGTTTTTTTATATTTCGTAATAAATTGATTTACCTAAAAAACAGTTTTACAAATATAAAACCAAGAATTCGTCTATAAAATAACAGGGAAAGAAAACACTTAATTCGTTATGTATGTGTATATATATATAATTGTTAATTATTACAATATTACAATATTTTAAATTATTTAAATCATATACATATTGGCGTATAACCAGACCTTCTTCATATTGTAATATATATATATATATAATGTATAAATACGTTTTTTTTTGATATTTTCCAAAATTTTTGTAATATTTAAGACCGCGTCAATTACAAACGTATGGAATAACAAGATTGTAATTTTTATTATATGTCCAAAATTGAAAAAGGAAATTGAAAAAATAAAATAAAAACAGAAATTTAATTGTAACGTTCATGTGTATGTGTGTGCTCTTTCTCTCTATTTATGATGTGAGATTTTTTTTTTTTAATTGGTAAATGCATGGTCGTGTACGTTGTTGTTGATTCGTAAGTTGCACTATTTCCTACCCTACACCCCTAAAGGGTTTTCTATGCGGCCAAAGAAGAAAGATGTCCTTTTAACACCCCCCACATAAGATGGGGCAGCCACGAACACATATAAATTGCATCCATCAATTTAACAGACACGCCTACAACTTAAAATAAGCATTATTTAGCACAGAATCCACAGTTTCTACAATATGTTATGTGGAGGTTACTTAAAGTTTGGTCCAATCCAAATTTATGTATTTATTTATTATTATACCCTCCATATAAGATGGGGTTATACTAAGTTTGTCATTTCGTTTGCAACACTCAGAAGGAGGCGTCAGAGACCCTACAAAGTATATATATTCTTGATCAGCGTCAAAAACTGAGTCGATTTAGACATGTATGTCCGTGTGTCCGTGTGTCCGTCTGTTGTTGGCATTCTCACGGTCGTAAATTTTCAGATATTGAGATGAAATTTTCTACAAACCGTTTTTAGCGTTTAGCTAAGGCAGCTTTTTTTAAAAAAAATTCGAAAATAAAAAAAGAATGTTTTTTCAATGAAAATATGGTTGGTAGCGTCTTTCCCTTAGCCGACAAATTGTACGATTTTTAGATGCTCCTTCCTCCATATCGATTTTACAAAAAGTGTCACAAAAAACATCATTACTGGCCGATTGCAATCCATTTAGGTTTTAGGTCTATTTTGGACATGACATGACGAAAAGTAAAAGATTTATTATGGAAGTTGATGGTGTAGAGTAGTAAATGGTCGGGTTGGACCGACTATAGCATTTTAACTTGTGTCAATTTGTCTTTTTTTACCCTCCACCTCAGTGATGAGGGTATACTAAGTTTGTTTTCTTTTTTTTTTCTTTTTTTGTTAAAGCCAACACCAAAGAATCTCTCTCTCTCTCTCTCTCTCTCTCTCTCTCTCTCTCTCTCTCTCTCTATCACTGTTTCTTTCTGCTAAGCGTGAGTATGAGCTCTGGGTCCATTTTGGTACAGCCAGTTCTTTTTTTTTGTTTTATTTTTATACCCTCCACCTCAGTGATGAGGGTATACTAAGTTTGTTCTTCCGTTTGCAACACCCAGAAGGAGGCGTCAGAGACCCTACAAAGTATATATATTCCTGATCAGCGTCAAAAACTGAGTCGATTTAGACATGTATGTCCGTGTGTCCGTCTGTTGTTGGCACTCTCACAGGCGTAAATTTTGAGATATTGAGCTGAAATTTTGTACAGACACTTTTAGTTTTTGCACGCAGATCGCTATTTAAAATGGGCAAAATCGGTTAAAAGCCACGCCCACAATCAACAAAAATCTATTTATTTGCCACAAAATATGAGCTACAAACTTGAAATTTAGTATGTACATCTATGTATATTAGCTTCATCGGTATGCCATAAATTAGCATATTCGGATAATAGACACGCCCACAATTAATAAAAATCTTTATATAAGCCACAAAAGTTGACCTAAGAACTTGAAATGTTGTACGCGAATACATAGTTATCCCATCTACCGATATGCCAAAAATGGGCGCGGTCGGATAACAGAAACGCCCACAATTTTTAAAAAACCATATTTAACGTAAAAGTAGACTTGCATGCTGATACGTAAGACATACACAATTAGAGGGCGCAATATATATATATATATGTATTTGCCACGCCCTTTCTTGTAGAGGTGGAGGGTATTTAAGATTTGGTCTAAGCCAAATTTAGTTTCCTTACTTGTTAATTTATATTGTAATAAAATCTTTAACGTTCAATCGTATCGTACAATATGTTTAAGCTTTGATGTTAACCAGATTCATGTGAACTGTTTATGTCGACTTTGCAGTTACCACCCTCGGGTTGAGTTAGTTGTTAGAACAGCTTATTAAAATGAAAATAATGCTAAATTACGAATTTACGAATTATTAAACAAAACAAAACAAAAAAATGGATTATTTAGATTTATATAAATAGGGATTTCTTTTTATAGTTGTAACAATGATGTGATTTTTGTTTTGTTTTGTTTGTATTTGTTCTACTTAATAAACCAATATGTCAACGATTCTTTGTACATGCCATTTTCTATATGCTGTATATATAGATATATGTATGTACATATGCATGATGAGTAAAAGTGTCTCTAATAAGAATTTTTTCAATAATTATCATAACATGATGTTGCTTTCATTATGCATGCATAAATATAAATTGTTGTATTTGAGAGTACGTGTGTGTGTGTATATGTGGATGTACGAATTCGATTTAAACTTATGTAGTTAAGGCCAAAGAGTAAAACCGAAAATTACTTGTATGTACGTATATATGTATGTGTATATTCATATATTTTGTTTTTGTTTTTTTTTTTCGTTTTCGTTTCCTTCCTTTTAATATTATTTGTTTCCCCTTTTGTTTTGTGTTTATACTTGAACTCTTCTTTATATTGCTATTGCATTTGCATTCTTGAATATATGTTGTATGTATATATATATAAATATTTATCTATAATTTTGATAAATCGACTTTACATATATATATATATATATATATATGTATGGGTATGTACGTATGTTTAGAGCAGTGTACAATTCGAAAAAAAAGATGGAGGATTTTCATTTAGATAAAGCCTCCACAACATGTGTGGACTGGGCGTGCCCCTTTTCAACGACATTGGTTTTATATATCAAACATAAAATTGAAAATCTGAAAATTACTAAAACGATTTTGAATGGATTGTTTTCTCAGCCTATACAAACATTAATATCACTAACATTTTGCTCAAAGGCAAAAAAAAGCAGCAACATATTGTTGTATTGTGGTATATATATATAAGTGGTACAAGTATGTTTGAAACGGACTCCAAGTTCGTTTTTTAGCAAAAAGTGTAACCGACTACAAAATGATTTTACTATTGGGACTTGTATCATTTGCATTCCCATGTAAAGCTATTTTCGTATAATCGTTTCTCCCAACCCTAATGTTCTCTTCTTTACTTATAAAATATTGTTTTATATAAAAAAGAAAGTTTTGAATTTGAAATAAATTCGACGGCTCAATGACTGTTAAATAAATATAATGATGAGTGTGTGTGTGTGTGTGTGTGTGTGTGGGTGGGTGTATGGGTGTGTATAATAAAAGTGTCTTTATATATCCGAATGTTGAATATAAAAAAAAAGATTCAAGATAACATGTTGTTCTCCATTTAAACATCATCATCATCATCATCTTTATCATTATCATCATCAGCTATATTATTTAACTTCTGCTTATAAGCAGATAAAGGCGTATATGTGGCTAATCAGTGTGTTGCGTTGTACGACTCAAAGAGGATGAATGCGGTACCTCTATAACTCTAGCAGATGGTAATACGGTGCCCGTAGATGGTTCGGCTGGTGATGTCACAACAACCGTTATGTCTGTGGTAACATCCTCGAAAGTCTGTTGATGTTATGTAAGATCCTGCGGTGAATCTATAGAGAATAGCTCCTTGTATAATGCAGGAAAAACCACATTGGGATGCTGTTGCTTGAATTTACTTAGGGCTTCCATGTGCAATACGGATATATCACTAGAAAAAATTAAGATTCTTATAAGAACACCTTTTTTAGAATATTGCCAAAGCTTGAAATTTCACCGAAAGTTAGGAATATTGTTGAGTAACGTGTCCAAGACGGTTACATCGCCCTTCAGTGGTGCATGATTAGCTTCAAGTTCCTGTCTTATAGCATTCATGCTTAAGTTAAATAGCCTCTGAATTTCTGTATTGCCACGTACCCCATTTCTTTCTAAAAATGTTGAATTAAATTAACAGACTGTAACTAATGGAACCAATAGGAACTCACCCGGCCATAGCAGAACTAAACTTTGATATAAAGCCAATTCCGTCTCAGTTAATTTCAGTTCAGCTATTGATTTAGCTGTTTGAAAAATGCGTGACACCAACCGCATCTCCTCCGATTCAGAGGTATAAAAGGCTTCTTGTGGCAACATGACATCACCATAAAGAACTGCATTCTGTGAGAGATCGAGTAAACGTGACATTCTTACTATTGCCAGCTCAAAAGAACCAGTTTTTAGCAAAAGAATCTATACCGCATGAAATAAATGAAGGAGAGAAGAAAACTTTTTAATTCCATGAACAATGAAAAGTTTCTGTAAAAACCTGATCATCCTGACTTAGCCGCATAAAACCCGGTATTAATTTGGCAAATTCGATTATGTTTTGTATCATTTGGGTAAGTTTTTCTGCACAGTCCAGCCATAGCTCCTGCTGTCCCAGATTTTTATAATAAAGTATTCTTGAGATATCCTGTAATGAAAAATTAGAAAATCACCGAAAAGTTGTGATATGTTTGTTATAAGGTGAACTTCTTAATCATACCTGGGCTTTCCTAAACATTTCATGCACCACCTCTAATTTGGTATTTGTATTGGCGTGAGCTTCCGCCAATGTTTTAATTAATACATCATTGATATCACCCTCTCCTGTTTAATAGTAGACAAGACGAATTGAAAAATAATAGTTTTCGGGACATTTTCAAAATATTAGCTTTTGAACGACGCAAGAATTTCAAATCTATCTTAATTTATGCAGAATTTTAACAGTTCAAACTTTTATCACAAAGCAAAACCTTTTCCTCTTTTGCCATTTTTAAGGCCTGTAGCCTTTGGATAAAATTGGCAAATTTCCTTTTAATAAATGGACAAAAAATTTTATGCCAATCGATAGCAATTAATGAAAAGAGTTTAATAATACAAATTTAAGGTTCATCTGCCCCATGGATAGATCGCTTAATGGATGAAAAATGAAAAATAAGAAAAATGTAACACTACCGTGACCAATGAATTCATGATCCATAATTGGACCTCGTGGTTCGTATGTGGTACTATCAACATAATCAGCTGATCCATCATAAGCCATTGTTTGCTGCGGCGTCACCGAGGCTGAGTATCCATAAGGACTACCGTAACTGACTTCATTATTCGAATATCCGTAACTATATGTTTAATAGATAAATGGAATGTTAAAACGCATACAATACAACAACAACAACGTGTTATAGGTAATTACCTATTATAGCTGTGATGTAATTGGTCACTGCTGGATGGTGTTTGTATATCAAATACAGAACTGTCCGGTGCTGCATCACTTTGTGCTCTCATTTGAGCTCGATGAAATCGCACTTCATCTTCCACTTTTTCCCTTTGCTTTTTCGACATTCTACCGAACTTTACAGCTTCAAAACATAGAACAAACATAGAACAATTACGTATTTACAATAAAAAAGTCAAAACAATATCTGCAATGTCTTGTTCTTTACCATCACGACTCATTCCCAATTTGAGGCACTTTTGCAGTCTGCAGTATTGACATCTATTTCGATTGACGCGATCAACTACGCATTGCTTATTGCGAGGACACTGATAATTAACTACCGAACTTTGTGAACGACGAAAAAATCCTTTGCATCCTTCGCACGTTATAACACCGTAATGGACTCCTGATGATTTATCGCCGCACACCTTACACGGTATTATCTCGATTTGAGCTAAAAAAAAAATTAAAAATTTTTTTGAAATTCTTTTCATAATAGTGTGTCACAAATTCTGCTTCTAGTTCACGAAATTTAGATATTTTTATTGTAATAAAAAAGAACAATTTATAAAAAATATTTCATTAAAAATTTTTATATTGCAAATAGTATTAAAATATTTCTTATTGAAAATTAATTAACATCCTTAATATTGTTTTCAATAAAAAGTACTAAATTTCAAGTTTAAAAGTATATTTTAAGCCAAATAGGTGCGTGGTCGATTTCAATCGAGTCCAACTGTCTTTATTACTACATGAATAAACAACGCGCGCACACAAATGCGGACATATATGCGTTGTCCAATGTGTTGGTGGCTTACACAATATGTACATATGTATGTACAAGTTCTCAACGGATATATCGTTATAAGTATGTAAATACAAATTTGCACGTATTCGTATTAATGCATGTGTGTATATGAATGTATTTATACCGAATGGTAATTTACAGCCAAGTACAAATGATTTCTTTTTGTAAAATATAAATATACATACAAACATACGTACATGTATTATAAAAGATTTCTACATATGTATGAAACAATAAAAAAAAATGTGAAAATAAAAATATGAAAAGTTGGTGAATGCGCGCTAGTGTCAATGAACTTTTATTAATTTATTCTTTTATCATCATAAGAAGAAATGTTTTTCATTTTCTTTTTCTTTTGGTTGGTTGGTTGGTTGGTTCGGTCTCAAAAAGAGAAGAAAAAATTGTTTAATACAACAACGACAACAACAATAACAACGACTACCCCATATAATATATATATTTTCTGTGATTGTAGATACTTTCTCTCCCAAATTTGCTGAAAAGAAGAGAGTATTTATATAGAATACTACAACACTTCTCTTTCATATTAAAAAGAAATGGGAAGAGATTGAATGCTCTCTGGAAATGTATATAATTTAGCAACATATATATATATATACGTGAGCATGGCAGAATTATGTAAAAAACTGAAGAAAAAAAATAACTACATTTAGCCGTTAACATTAATAATACCGCTACGTTTGATAACTAATGTTCTTTGGATGTTTATGTGTACGTTTACACATATACATGCATACGTACTTGCGAATAGAGAGATATTTATACGTACAGTTCTGACCCACTTTCCTTCTAACGGTCTCTAACATAAATACAATACATTCCTACATACGCACATACACACACACACACACACACACACACACATTCATGCTCATGATATAAACAAACGTGTGGAGTAAAGGAAAAGAAAGCGATGTATTTATGTGTGTATATGGTGATGTGTGTAAGCATGCCAACTCGTGCATCTCACACACATTTGTAGACACAATATAATATGTATTGTATACAATTAAAATACAAAGTAACGAGTTCTTTAGCTACAAGTTATTCCGTTCGTATGTTTATATATGCGCTATACGCGTATATTTGTATATGTAACACACAACATGCAAACGTGAATTTCTAAAGTACCGTTTGACGTTGTACAGTTTTTCAATTTTTTTTATAATTTACCACACACATGCATACACACACTTACAGACTTTGTATCAACTGTTTGAATGAATTTCAGAACTTTGGTGTTATAATAAAGGAAAAACAAATTGAAATATCTTCGTCATTCTCATAATCGTGTTATTGCGCCAAAATAAGAATATGGTTTGTAATGTTCCTTCTTACAAATTAAAAGTATTTAAACGAGCAAAAGCTGTCCAGATCATATTCCAAATTGGTGGATTCCACCATATTGTTTCTCTGCCACTCTAACCATAACGAAACTTAGTACAACAACCAACATTTCCGCAGAAAGACTCAGGAAGTTGGGCAGACAGTTATGAATCTCAAGTTGATTAAAGTATAACGAGTGAAAAACTAAATTTGGTTTATACAAAACCCTCTCTTGAAAACGCTCCTCATATTTATTTGAAAAACAAAAACGTGAAGGTTTGCGTCTTTTGAACTTATTATAAGGCGCATCAACTATCACATCGACCCCGCCCACTTTTGGAGGATTATGTTATATATTATTACAATGTTTAACAAATTTCAATCTTTGCGGCTGATACATAGATTTTTTGTCCATTGTGGGCACGGCGTTTGACCGATTTCGTCGAATTTAAATGGGAACCTACGTACAGAATCTAGAAATGTATACGTATGTATGTACAAAATTTCCAAGCAATATCTCAAAATTTACAACTAGAAGCGCTACAACAGAAGACGGCAATATAGACGGATAGAAGGTACCTGTAAAGTTCGGGCACGATGCCTCCCCATAATGCCTTATAACTAGTGAAAGAGAAGTGGAAAATGTGGAACATGTCTTTTACCATTGTCCGCGATTCACAATTAACGATTTCACCTAAACGGATGTTAACCAAACGAAAGGATTCATGATATATAACGAAAAAACTGACAGATAAACGCTATGGCAGTTTATATTCTAACGGAGCTAAGAAGGTGCGAAGAGTCAAGGAGACTAGGGACCTAGAGAAGATTAAATGCCGCGAGGGGATGATGTGTTTTAGTGCGTATGTATTAAAGGGTGAAGCCAAATCTAGTCTTTTATATGAGTCGAGCATGGCAACAGTCCACCACACTACCCGGACGCATAAAAAATATAGACTTGTGGCTGTGTGTGACTTAGCATACCCCCACCTTTACAAAAAAATATCTCCTAAGAGGAAGCTTTACAGATGCAACAAAGTACATACGTATGCGGTTAAACTTTCGTTTATATATTGAGCCGATCTAGCCAGTCTATTTATGGCGATAGGCATTAGTCTGAGGGATCGATTTCACACTCGGGAAAGGTGAACAACTTCATTGTCCCATTCACTGTAGTTGGGTTTCGCATTGCAAATATTGACAAAATGGGTCAAAGAACACTCCGACACTGCGAGAATTTTATTCATTTTATTTATAAACTATAAAAGATAACAAGTAATAAATTTACATATTGTCGTTTGCTGTCATTATTTGAAATGAAAATAAAGTAAAAACGATGTGTAGTGGTTACAGTTATCTGATGACCCTTTACAGCACATAAAGACAAGATGTTATACAGAATGGCTCTAAAAATTCGGTATTGCTCTCTCTCTCTCTCTCTCTCTGTCACCACTATAAAAAGCTGCACTCAAGTTAATAATAACAATGCATAATAATAATAATCTATGTATGTACGTGTCTATGCCTATACGCAAAAAAAATTGCTATTACGTCCAATTGTATTTGTACAAACACAACTGTATATATATGGTATGGTTTTTGATGTTGTTGTTATTGTATTTCTCTATCGTTTTTGTTTATTGTTACAAAAGCTGCACACGAGTCCATAAAATAACTTCGGTTTTCGTAGCAGAGAAACTTCGTAAGTAGGTCAACGCGTTGTGGGTTCAATGCACCATATAAAGTGAGCATGCAAGCAAAGCAAACAATACGAGTATGAGTACGAGTACTTGGACTGGCTGGTTGGCTGGCTGGCTGACTGCTTTGCTTGCCTGGCTTGGCACGTCTTTAATGCAGTATTTTCGAGTTCTCATCTGCTTATAGCATAACATGAACAATAAAATGTATGCATGCAGTTGCGTTTGTGTGTGTTTGTACAGATGCATGTGCATATTACGTCAGATAGCTCTCTTACTAAACGTATCACTCTTATCTTTACTTCTCTGGCATGGCTTTGCTGCTTTCTCTCAGCAAGTGCAAATTCTCTTGCATGTAAATGGATTTCAAACAACAAACTTTTTTTATGCATTCTCAAAATATCGATATCTACACATAATAATAGAAAATGCGTATCTACCTCTAATCATTCGCTATATGTTTCTATGTAAATGCAAAACCCCAAATGCATAACGAAATACAAATCTTTGGACTTTTCTTACATTTGAAATATACTGAGATTTTCTTTTAGGCTCTTTGTAATAAAAAAATAAAAATAAATAATTTTTTTCTCCAGTTTTGTACAGTACACACGAGGCACTGCCGCAATAAGTTACTTCGTGAAATATTCTTATATGGGGAGGAGTTCTAAAAATGGTTCGATTCGGTCCACGTTCAATGGGGTTCCTCGGTCGGTCTGGGCCAATTCATGCCCTTGCCCCAGATTTCATCAAATTATGTCAAAAAATGCAACCAGTAGCTTGCACACGAATTTACATGGATTGACAGGCGGACATGGTTAAATGGATTCAGATTTTAATTCTGATAATAATTCATAGCACAATATATATGCCACGCCCATATATGTGCTCCTTGTTTGTTGCCCTCTAAAACTGCAAGAGACAGAATCGTGTTTGCACTTGAATCAAATTTTTATAACAATGTAGCCAAAAATTCTGCTATCCTTTGAAATGGTCTGTCAAAATACGTTTAGTTACTGACTAAGTCACTAATAGAAGTAAGTTTTGTCGCTTCGCAATATGGTGAGTGCGAAAATTATGAACGTTTCGGTCTAGATAGAAGACCCGCTGCTCGGTCAAGATCAAGGAGAGGGAGTAATGAATCATTCAATAATATGTAGTTTGAACATTCCTGGTGCAAAGGTTGTGAATACTCCTGATACGAGCCCAAACCGTTTAACCGTTTCGTGTAATCAATGTAAATTTATTTGTATTTAGAATTAATTTATGTGTGGACACAACAAATTTTACAATGTTTCATATCATGATGATGATCATAGAAGTTGCACTTGTTTTGTTTTTGTTTTTTTTTTTTAATCACCATCTTTTACATGCTTACATATACTTTTACATAATTTTACTCGCACATACGTATATATACACCGTGTGTGCATAGGAAATTTAAATATTGTAAACAGCCTAAAACTTTAATGCTCAAAATTGTTTTTATATCAAATACATAAACAATATATATATATATATATATATATATATATATGTGTGTGTGTGTGTGTTGTATTGCATTGTATATATCTGCTGTACTGTATGAAAAACGCGTTGCAATGCAATTGTGGCAACAGAGTGCAGTGTTTGTTTTCATTTGTTTAGTTTTTCTTCCAACTAATATCCGTCCTTGGCTCGTCTGTTCAACTTTGTCCCACTTTGTGTATTAGTTGGCTCTGACAAAAACAACAATAATAAAAATTACAACTCAGTATATTTAACGACGCATACAAACACATTCATACACGTGCACACACACATGCACACATATTCTATTACAATAACACACAGATATATCCGTATTAAGCGAGTACCCAACATGCATATATATGTAGTGAAAAAGAATTATGTACATACACTTGGAAAATACTGAAATGCTAAAATGAAAATTGCATACGCGTACGCTACATCCATTTGTACGTATGTAAGAATATTCAGCCATTGGTCAAGACACCTTGATAGTCCCTCTACTGAATTATAATCACCTTACCAATAAAATATCGCTAATTACATAATTTCATGTATGCATACACATCTACTGGATTCAAGAACAAAGTTGAGGCCTTGCGTTCTGATAATCTGGAGTCAGTTATTTTATTTTACGATTTTAAGATTATAGTTGAGTTTTACATAATTACATATTTCGACGACAAAAATCTTAGTATATTCCTCTAAAGATACTTGAGAGAGAAGACAATGTTAAGTTAAATCTAGCGTACCCTTCACTTCTTCACTTCACGTCAAATAGTGAGATGTGGTGCAAGTTTTTTAACTGTATGAAATGAGATGTAGTTTGCTTTTTCGTAGGTTGTATTAAGATCCTACTTATAATTTATAAGCATTCTTTTCAGTTAAAAAATTTAACTACCACTAAATTTGGTATAGGTGACCAAGCTAAGTCTAAGCCACATAAGCTTTTTTACATGTTAATTATTGTTGTAATTGTTTCTTTTTTTCGCACGTAAAATATTCTATATATAGAGTCCGCATACTGTTAAGACGAGCTATCAATTGTTTTGCACATGATACATTCATAAAGGTGAATGACCGCCCAAAAAAATGTTTCGGAATACTTCTGATGAGTACATTATATTAGAATAGTGTTGAAGTGGTGTTGAATTAGTAATAAAGCGAAGCATGCTCGTATCTGCTGTTAAGCACTGTGTTTTTTCGCCTTCTTTGTTTCAAATTTGCTTGTTCTACACCTATGCTTTACATTTAACACAGACTAAAAAATAACTTGAACGGTACGAACCCACAATCCAGCTAAGTGAAAGTTGACCATGAAGGTTTTTTGGCCTAGGAGCATACCGTACGCTATATAAAATTTATTTTGTCTAAGTAACACGAAGATAAACTATTCATATGAAATATGTTCTATGGTGCTGACCAAAGCCAAAAATGAAACAAATTGTTTTTTGTTTTTATATTCAAAACAAAGGTGCTTTGACTTTAAGTTTATGGGTGCAAAACTTTGAAACGATCGTTTCTATATTTTGGAAACCAGCCTTATGTTTCAATTGGCGGACATACGGACAAAATTACAAAATTACAAAATTCAAATCACATAACCCAGAATTTCCCTTAGAGATGTCTTAATTGAGAAATTTTATATCAGATTACAATCGTTATCTATAACTTTTCCTTTAAATCATTATTTACTTTATTAAAAATGAGCGCTCAGGAGAAAACTTGTAAATTTTTAGACTAGAAAAGTTTTACGCTCTGCGGAACTCAAGCCATCATGGTTAATCCCTTGGCTCAAACCCTTAAGAGTTTCTGCTGCCACCATGTATACTTTGTTTGAATGAGTTTTTTGAAATTGGCCCATAAACCAACATTATTAAATGATAGCCTCAAGCAGAGAAAAGAGAGGTACAATCGACAAAAATCTATATATCTGCTACAAATGGCCGTGGACGGATAACGGACACGTCCACATCTTGGAAAAATTTCACGTAAAACTTGCACGCTGATGCGTAAGACATACACTATTACAAGACATAATCATATACCTGCCACGCCCACGTTTGTGGGTGTATGGAGAGAGCACTTTTAAGATTTGAGCCAAGCCAAATTTAGGTATCTTACTTGTGTTTGTTTACCTTTTATAGATCCACTTGAATTATTTTGCCCTGGCGATTGCACATTACTCTGTCCCAATGCGTTTGCGTGAACTTCCAGTTTGGATGTGACGCTATTCCACATCTCAAACATACGTTGCGTATACATTCTATATATATATATGTATAAAACAAATGTCTTTTTTCAAAGAATAGTCCAACGTAAGCCCACCATTTAACTGGTTTGATCGAATTTTAACAACAACATAATGTTTAATTATTGCAACAACGTATAAAAAATTGTTTGTTTTTCTCTTTATTAATAAAACTAGACAACATTTTCTGGTCTGCAAACACTACAAGGTGTTTATAATATATGTTTCACTACACTTTATTATGTCAAGTTTCCATGTATATATATTTTATGGTATATGATCAATTAAATTGGGGATTTGTTTATGAAGTGATTTTGTTTTCATCAATTTAATATATCAATTATAAATATATATATGTTAGGCATGTATATCTGAAAGTTTCTCTTATTTCATATTTTTAATTTTATTTGATTTATTTTTTTAGTTTTGCCATTTGTTGGCTTTTATTGCACTTAAGGGAGAAGCTAACCAATTTAGTCCGACTCCAACATCGGAAAGTAATTGTAATTTAAGGGTTTTTTTTTTTTTAAATTTTTTTTTTTTTTTTTTTTTTTTTTGTTCTAGGATTTAATTATTTTTTTCGTATTTATGTGAAATACTGATATCACAGCAGTTTTTTTCTTATTATTCAGATAATATATCTAATGGTGTTTTATAAATATTTGTTATTCCTTTACACACGTAATAGGTACGATTTTGGTTAGGTTAGGTTTGGGGAAAAAGAAGGTTAGATTTTTAGTTAAGAGATTTTTGAACTACTTGCTACGTTTTATTTGTTTGTTACTATTATAATAAATTTTATTTAAGACACATTCCGATGCTTACATATTCATGCACATGTGCACACTTCAATTAAATATCTATCTTCACTTGTTTGACAAAGTTTAAAGCCTTTTTTCATTCTTTTTCATTTGTTTTATTGTGTTTTCTTAGAAATTGTATAAACTGTTGAGGTCGTATTGTTTATTGAATGAGTTAGTCAATTTATCTACAATTTTTATATTTATATATTTATAGCTGGACCGTTAACTTGGCTATATCTTCTTCTTTTTTTATCATCATTCAGGCACTTAACTGATCTTAGCAACATCACTGCTGCTGCTGCTGCTGCTGCTTTCAGTTTATTGATAACTCATGGCAAACTCTTAAAGCTTCATAACTGTTACGATTTAGTTTATTTCGTTTTCCTTTGTCCAAAGAAAAAGAAATTCTCTATTCTCTATTCTTCTTGGCTTAATGATTACTGTACAACAACATAAATAACAACAATAACACTTTTATTGCTGGTTGTGATCGCTTATAGAAAAGTTGTTGCTCTCTATTGCTTGTTTCATTTGAAATCACTTTATATTGATTTTTTGTTGTAACAGTTGACGACGTAACAATATTATGGTATTTTGCTTAATAGCTTTCATATATATATATATATATGAATATATTTTATATTCGTTCACTTTCACTGTTTTTATATATTTTTTTTACAATTCGCATCATGTTGCTTCATTTTATCGCTACCGCTGTAGACGTTTTGATGATTTCTTTTCGTTATCATTGTTTTGTGAAGTTTTTTTCCCTTTAATTTATGTCCAAATTACTATATCCGAAAACACGAAAATTTCACGAGAATTTATTCCGGAAGACATTGATGGAATTTGCAGTGGTTTCAAAAACAACTTTTGTACAAGCATTTATTTACCTTCCTTTACATACATACATATATATGTTTAAAAAAAGACAAAGCCATCTCTTCTATATATGAAAAAAGTTTTCTTATCATATTTACTTTTACGGCTATTTTAAAGTTATTTAATCTTTATGGGGTGAGTGTGCTCACAGGAAAATATATTTCCTTATATATAAAGGTTTTAAGAAAAAAAAAAAACAACTGACATAAACCTAATCTGGGGCGGTGGTGGGCCATACATTAAACCCTTTAACAAAGCTACCAAGGTTTCTCAGCTTATACCGCTTAACACGCTAATCACTGCAACTATCTACCACCCGTCCCAATAATCTCAAATTTACGTATAATATTTAATGAATGCTATTCCTACTATGAACCTCCTAACCACCACCGCAACTCATTCGCTTTCGAATGGAGAATTATTTGGGACAAAAATTAAACAAAAAACAATTTACGGATACTTAGTAGACCTCTTCACATTTCACTTGACATGTGCCCTTGGAATGTTTGCAATAAACTTCGCCCTGTTATTGTATCTGTTCGAAGCGTGGCTGTTGACTTCGCTCAGCGATAAGGTCCAAAAATGCCAGTAGCAAAGTTTCAACTCAATATTTCAATTGTTTCTACCATTTAAACTTGGCTGAGGCAGGCGGCAAACGGGCCAACGGACATCGTTTAATGAAGTGAAACTTTAATGTTCATCAGAGATATACGTTTACAGGCTCATTATGGTAATGGCGGACAAGTATGAGTATGTACCATCTCAGTAAATTGAATTAAATAAAAAAGAAAAGTTGAAATTGTTTTAACTAGCAATATCTTTACTGGGACGTTTACTGGATTACCGTCGCGGATCATTCGCGTCTTTCGCAATATTTAGAAAATCGTCTTTATTGCTTCCAAAGCTTTTTGCTTCTCTTTCAGTAATAACTAAAGTTTGAAGAAAGAAAGAGGATTTCCAACAGACGTGGGCGGTATTTTTCTTATAAAGGATCGCTAGTTGGAAGAAACCGTCTGTAAGTGCATTCAGAACCGATTCAGTACTGAACGCTGGTTATTGGGTCTCTAAGGGATTGTTCCTCATTTTTCTTATGAATACCATATTAATGTGAACACTAATCATTACTCGTGATGTAAGAATTATTTTGATAAAATTATGAAAGAACAACAGTGTTGTGCTCTCCACGAACGCTTGCGCGTGCGCCAACTTAATGAAAGTGAGTACTTATGTAAAAAATAAAAACCGTCAATAATTAAGCGCCTACGTAATATTCTCGCTGGTTGTGTACGGAATCGAACCGATAGTGGTTCGTTGACGCCAACAAAAGACCAATGACCTCTGAGAAACTTAGGTATTTTTTTCTTTCTACAACATAGCAGCAGACTGTGAACGGTAAAGATTACAACAAGCGAAGTTGTTTTCGGCGATTTACACAAACAAAAAACCACATTGATATGAAACGTCCAGAAAAGATGGAGACCTGTGCATTAATAAACTAAAGCTACCACTTGATTATTTGCAAAATAATAAGAATTAGGCGCGCTGCTGCAATTCTTCCGTAGTGAGAACAGAATTGTGAAATTTTCTTTCATAATTTTTTTATTTTTTTTTATGTCAACATTTCATTTTGCACGGTCATGTCACGTATAAAACGTTAGTGACCATTTTTTACTTATTTATTTATTTATTTTTTTATTTACCAAATTATATGTAAGTCTAGATTGTTTGTTTCGTAATTTGCAAAATTTTGAATAATTGAAATCAATGCCTAGATATCCTCAATAGTGGCCAATTGCACTCCTTTCACACATTGTGCACTACTATGTGCAGGCCGCCTTTATAGGTCAAATTCCTTTTCAAGCAAATGGCATAAAAATATTACGTCATGATTGCTAGCTGCACACATGGATGTAACAATCCATCCAGATGCCTTCGTTTCAATCTAAACAAAAACCGAGTTGTGTTTGTTTCTTTTTTATTTTTTTGCTTCATTTTAGAACACCGCCTAATGGAGTGCGTTTAGCATTCGTATTAAATGAGTAAACGCAATGGATTATATTTTAAAAAAGATAAAGATGCACCGTTACTTATTTGCTATATTTATTTGTGTTATTCCATTCTTTGAAAAACGATAATGATGATGATGACGATGGTGTGGCAGTGGTGGTGGCCCAACAAACAAAAATCGCGGTAGCAGTGTACACACGTTAACCATAACCCGCGATACGCTCAATACGAAGTGTAGCCAAAGACTGCCTCAAAATATCGGGTTTGTTGTATTCCATACATCTAACCATCCTCGACAATTTTTTCTGTGTTTTTGCGTGTTAGTTCGCTTGGTTAAGTGCCTGACGGAATGGCTAACTGGCAAGCAAACAACACTTTGTCAGTATGAAGCTCTCCCCAATGTAACCATTTTGCTCCAAATATTGCTCTGTGTAGCGATGAATGAGAGACATTGAAGAATAAATAATAATGAAGCAGAGAAGAGAACATCATGTAAAGAAAGAGAGCGCCTAGTATAACATATATGGGTATTGCCGGGGGAGCATAGACAGCAGTTTATCCGGTAATTGTGTGGTTTGTAGTGTGCACAGAAATATGTTTAATAAGCACATTATTACGTTTTTAACATAAACTGGCACTGGCTCTGGCACTGGCACTGGCACCACCAAAGCAACAAATTACGATTCGAATACTAATAAGAACATCAAACAGTTAACCATCATCAAATTTTACTACAACTACTACCAGTGAGGCCACTAATAAGAGTGTTTTACTGGTTTGTGTGTAGTAACGTGTTTGTCCAAAAAAATTCGTAAACTTACATTAAGAACATTATTACATTCACATGCATACAAATGTCCACGCAAACATACACACATCAGTAGCCAAATGTTATTATGGTATTGTTGTATATGTTGTATATGTTGTATATGTTGTATATGTGTATTGAGGTGTTTTATTATAAATTCTTATAAGTAAGTTTTTGGTTAACCGATCTGTGTTTAGCTTGTTCAGCAACAACCAGTTCCGTTCAATTACTGTTCACGGATAGTAACATAGCATACATACATATACAATATATGAACACCAACAGCTAAACATGCATACCTTCACATATATATTGTAATTATGTAAGTATCCATGCATATGTATTTGTATATGTACACACATAATAAAATATTAGCGAGAATTCATCATATTACTATTGTTTATGTATTAGTTGTGTTATATTCGTGTATGCTCATAACATCGTTTTTTTTTTTTTTTTTTTTTTTTTTTTTCGACGTCGTTGTTGTTGTTGTTGTTGTTGCTGTTTTTGTTCATTTTCGGTTACATTGCTTCTCGTCAGCGCTGAGTGGGTATGTGTGTCTCTGTGTCGAGTTTTTCTTCTGTTTTCCTTTTAATATCCATTCGTTCGTAAATTGTGCTGCTGATATATTAATGGACTTATTTATTTACCATCACTCGGCTAAGGCTATTGTAGTTCATTCACTGCTAAACTTTTTCACTAAGCTAAGCTCACTCTCTTACTCCATTCTCTCTATTGATTCATGTAACAAAAACAGCTGTTTCCTGAGTCGTTTAGCAGATTATATTTCTCTTAACAGCTAACTTAATAAAGAGCGCAATATTTTAACTATGTATGTAATATTTATCATCATAGCTTTTCAAATTATTCACGAATAACATTTTATGATGTTGATGCATTTATGTATTGTGATATATATATACGGTCGGTGGATTATCCATCTAGCGCGACGGGCAAGTTCAAATTTGAGCTGAAAAAGCCTTTTCTCCTTTTCACCTCAGCTGGATTTGAACCTGCGTCAACACGCAAAGTTTCCGAAGATAAAGCTCTAGCCAGCTCAGCTGCAGCAGAGCCTCTTACGTGTAATATGAATGAGACCAATTGATCTATTTTTGGAACCTCTATTATTAAAAAAAAAGTGTTTAATAGCCACGCCTTTGAACTAAAAACATATTCTACTCCTATATAGGGTAGCTATACGGTTGAAATGTCAGCCAGGGGCGAATTTGTTAAGTCAAGTGAAGTGTATCTAAGATTTCAGCTTAGCCAAAGGCTTTGTTTCTTTTTTTTTTTTTTGGTTAATTTTTTTATCAAGTCAAAAATTTGAAAATTTGCAAGCTCTCTGAATTAAGTTTGCATATTTTATGTTGTGAAACACATAA
This sequence comes from Ornithomya chloropus, assembly GCA_963971445.1. Taxonomy (NCBI): domain Eukaryota; kingdom Metazoa; phylum Arthropoda; class Insecta; order Diptera; family Hippoboscidae; genus Ornithomya; species Ornithomya chloropus. The sequence continues at coordinate 23,059,176 of OZ020530.1, read as the reverse complement.
TACCTATTAACGATAAATATATCGTCATACTCATACAATACTTATGTAAATAATTCATTGAAAACCTGTGGATAATCATATTAACGAAACGTAGTATACGTAATGCGAACAAAAGATATAATAAATATGATAATATTGGTAAAGATACAAACGTCAAATAAAACACAAAGAAACATACAAGAGAAAAAGCTAAATCTGGTTTTTAATAATTTCAAAGTTGTGTAAGGCTATGCCAAAATTACCAAGTCCAACGACCACGTTCAGGGTCAAACGACTAACCCAATCGTTATACACAAACAAACAAACAAACTATTAGGAATTGTGAAAATTAGACAATTTCGCCTTAAGCTCAACGAGTTGCACATGTACGATCACTGCAGTGACATAAGTCGCAATTAGTTAATCTTGGAAATCCACCTCTGTGGGGCCTTAAAATGAACTTTTTCGCTAGCAATAATTCGAGTTCACCAAAGCTGGTGTAAAAAATTGAATTACATCTCTTTAAAGCTTATAAAATTATTCTTCTCTCTGAAGTACCGATCTTTAAACCTTGTGGCTTCTTTCCAAAGCGCGCCAGAATTGCTATAATTTACAAATAATGATCACATTTGGATTTCATATACACTAACCTGTCATTGCTCCACCAGGTGGTTGTTGTTGTTGTTGCTGCTGCTGCTGTTGTTCTTTATTAATAGAAACTGAACAGCTCTCAGTTGTGGTAGATTTATTGGCGGTTGCAGTTACTGTTGGTGGTGATATTGTTTCGGGCGCGTTTACGCGAACTGCCGTTGTTGTTGCGGTTGTTGCTGTTTGCGCATCTAAATGATTTGGTCTTAATATGCGTTGCCGCTTAACAATAATTTCTGTAGGATTGTTAACTGTCATTGACTTTTCTCCCTCCGTAACGATATTTGTAATTGGTTCAAAGCAAACATCCAGCAATGTTGCACCCGACGATGTCTGAAAACCGCTAAGATCCTTCAAATCAATCCAGCTAGCTCCGACTTTATCATTTTCTGATAGTGGTAAACTTAAGACTCTGGTATCATCTTCACTAACTATATGAAATGCTTGCGTTGGTTCAATTTTAACAATAATTGGTTGGTTTGATATTATTTGTTGTTGCTGCTGCTGGTGCTGCTGCTGCTGCTGCTGCTGTTGTTGTTGTTGTTGTTGTCGCCTCTCATCGATTTGTTCCACATCGGCAGCTTCCACTTGTACAGATGTATTAGGTATAAATAAAGCAGTACTACTACCCCGTTTAAGAGATGATCCCGTTGTGGTTGATGTTGATGTTGATGTGGACGAAATTGTTGCTAATGAATCTTTATAAGATTTACGTACTACATCAAATTTTAATATGGTACAATCATCGTTCGACTTTCCACCATCCCTTTGAAGCGGAAGATGTTGAAAAATCAAGCCGGGTATGGAATTAATGAGTGAACATTTTTTCGCATCATCCCTCGTATTTGCTATAATGGTTAACGGTGACGCAGTATGACTGCGAACTGTCGATGTACTCGAAAATGGTATGATGGATAACGAGGGCCCTTTAGCGTTTGCCAAATTAAGCGCTGATTTTGATGATATTGGCAGAAGTTTTGTTGTTGTTACATTACTATCATCGCAGTTCGAAGCCAGTTTATATGGCTCCCCCGGATGTATTAGCAATAAGTTTCTTGTCTTGTTGTTCTCCGTGGTGATGCTTTTGATGGTGGTGTGGTTGTTTTTGTTGGCAATGTAATCCGTTTCCGAAGAAGCTTTCGACTTTGTTGCTTGACTTCTCAAACGTGATGAAAGCAAAAGACTCGTAGCTGTATTTAGTATTTGCTTTTTATTTGACGATGATTTCGATTTGGAAGCATTATCAACATTATCGATGAATAGTTGAGGTGATGAAGATAATGTTGATGACTGATAAAGTTCCTTTTTAGTGGAGGACTCCACTTTGACGACTTTGAAAAAAAAAAATATTTTTTTCGAATCCCTAGAGGAGTTTGTGCGTTTGCTAGTACTTATTGCTCAACTTGTAATTATTTTAGTGGAAGTGGTATTTTTTAAAGTTATTTTTTTACCATCTGTGCATACATGTTGTTGTTATAGTACGTTAAGGCAAGTAGTATTCTTCGTGTTCAAGCATTTGTTTAACCCATTCGAGACATTGCACATATCAGCACTTATTCCAATTAGTGAAAATATATGTGTTGCACACACAAACACATATAAAAACACACATATTTTAATAGAATCGTTAATTGTTTTATTAGAATAGTAAAAATCAGCCTTTCGATTGCTTCTGCAGACATCAAAATAATATTTTTTAACAAAAAAAAAAAAAAAAAAAAAAAACGAAATAATTTTTTTCCTTTTTTGTAAACCTCTTCTTATTACTAATTCAAGGCAAATTGCACCACTTTTGATGTGTGGTGTATACACAATAAATAGCTATGATATGTACCTAAGTATGTATAAAAAAAATATATATCAAATCGGACTTTTAAATAAATCTACACATGCACACAAATAGTTGAATTTTTATATTGTTTAACAATTTTTATTTCGTTAAGTTGATTTTTTCTTGTACATTTGCCTTGGAAAGTAATACAATTCGTCCTTTTGTCGTATTTGATTTTTTTTATTCACATTTTTCTCTGTATTGTAAACTCACTACTGACTAACTGGATAACTGTGTACTACACCTTGGCAGCATATAAAGCTCGCAACAATTTAAGGAGAATTCATACATTCCTTTAGTGGATAGCGGCGAGTGCGCAAAAGTTGAAGAGCAGAGAGTAATGCATTCTTGCAGCTCTACCTATGCAACTGCATTTTTTATTACCTTTAAACATTAAAAAATTAATTTTAACAAAACAATTTTTTTGAAAGAAAGTTTTATTTATTGGTTTAGCGTTAAACAATTTATTTTATTTTATTTTTCTTATTTTTATTTTCTGCTTGGAAAGTTTCAAAAGTTTTTGTTAATATTGTAAAAATTAAACTTTTCACTTTCCATGTAACCCCTAATTACTTTATACGTACACTCAAATTTCATATTATTTTATTTCTCCCCGTTTGGTTTTTGAACAAGGCGACAGCAAGAGAAAGCTTAGTTTTTAGTTTGAATAAAACACAAAAGGATATTCTTTATAGGAATTATATGAAACGTGAAATGTTACATTTGAAAAGTTGGTCAAAATGGTGTACACGACAAAAGGGAAAACGCTCTAAACTAGGCCTCGTTATTGGAAAATGAGGTTAATAGGCATAATGCCAAGTGCACAGATTGGAACTTTTCTATGCTTCTACATGTAAACAGACATTTCATCCCTTAAAATCAGTAGCGGTTGCAGTTTCCTTTTCATCCTGTTGTGGGGAGCATACAACTTCTCGTCTCTTCATTATGTAGGTATTATGTGTGTATGTACCGCGATCAAGAAGGGTTAATTAAATTATATTAAGTTTGTGCGGATGTGGATGATTGCAACTCCTAAACGGCAAATGCCACACCCACCTTCAATTATAGCGGTCGATTCCGAAACAAAACGATCAGAAACGATATAACATGTCCGTCTGTCTGTCTATATAAATTTGTACGCAAGCTACTGTTCGCATTTTTTGACATATTTAGACGAAATGTGAGACGTGCACATACATTGATGTAAAGAAGAACCCTATTGAAATAGAACCGAATCGGATTATTTTTTATTTTCCCCGTTCACAATCTAAAATCATCATTATTGTCAGTCATCAGCAGTTTTTAATAAACTACAGCTCCTGACAGGTTTCTTTGGGGATATTTGAAAGAGAGAGTGTCCGTTAACAAACCAAGAACCATACTCCAACTAAAGACCAATTTTCGAAATGAAATCATGGCCATTACACCCGAAATTTTGTGAAAAGTTATGGAAAATATGCTAAAAAGAGCACGTATGTGCGAAGCAGAAAATGGACATCACTTACAGGATATCATTTTTCAAAGCTGATTGCTTAAGTTATAAACCATATAGCTCATTCTGCGCCACCCTGTATATAATGTCTGGGTCAAGTAAGTAAGTGAGTATGTACAACATATCTAAAAGAGTTTTCAAAATACTTTTAACTGATAATTGTGTGTATCTCCCGTTCGTTATCTAAGTTTGTTCACATTTCTTATTTACAGAAATATTTTTACTATGTGTGTATAGATGAAACGCCCTCCTTTTGGCAGAATTCCGTAAAATATCCAACCTTTAGTTAATTTTTTAACACTAGAAAGACTGAAATTTTGTATAGGTATATACCTATATGGACTAAAAGCAGTCAAAGTGACTGCTTTGTGAAAGAATAACTAATATGCAAAGAAATTTTTTTTAAATTAATTTTTTATATTTTTTGTATTATTTACAGTTATATAACAAGTTACTTCACTTGGAAAAAATAATTCATACATTATTATTTGTGAATTTTATGCAAATGAGAGTGGCAATCTTTCTATGTGTACACCTTCCGCAAACATACTTTTGACATTTTTCACATATATTATTTGTTTTCTTATTGTGGATCTTCATGTTCTGATGAATTTTTCTGTTTTTATTTCATTAATGTTTCTTTATTTCATTTATATTTATGTTGTTGGCTACGAGTTATATCTTAACAGCTAACACAATATACACATAATACATAGTTAAGAATAAGAGTTTCAATTTTGCTTAAATCTAAATTTAAATTAAATTATACGTTTGCAATTCAGCAACGATGAAACAACAACAACCAACAACAATCAGGATCGATACAGCTTCTGAAAAAACACTTAGTCTAAGCTTAAACTCTTATGTAAATATAAATTATATCTAAAAGTACAGTTACATGTACAAAAGGTGTAAGTTTGGCAACCACAGATAATTTAAAAGTTTTTTTTGCACAGTTTTTAAGGTATCTGATGGATCAAGTAAGAAGTAATAATCATTGTAATCTTTTAATAAACGGCGGGAAGGACTGTAAAATTCATAGTTTGCTCTACAATGTGTTAGGTAGATTGGCAGATAGTTACGTGTATGACGACTTGGAATATGGAAATTTATTTCACTTAACAGAGTTGGTGAATTTAATGAACCTCTTATGAGGTTAATTATAAAGGAAATACCTAGATATAATCTTCTATTTTATAAGGTGGGAAGGTCTATGATCTTTAGGCGGTCCAAATATGGTGGAAGGGTTCTCGACGGATCCCATCCAAGACCGCGTAGAGCGAAAAGTAAAAATTGCTTTTGTATACTTTCAATATGGTCGATATATACACGATAATACGGTGACCAGATAACACAACCATATTCTAGCGTGGGACGAACTAGACTGGTGTAGAGACGTTTACAAACATAAGGATCGTTAAACTCTTTTGCCCACCTTTTCACAAATCCTAGTAGTGATTTAGCTTTATTCATACTACAATTTATGTGTAGGTCGAACCGCAGTTTTTGATCAAATAATATGCCCAAGTCCATAAATGACGAAACCGTTATGCATCTAAATAGTACATCTACAGGAGAGGTAGACCTAGAAAAACTCAATTGTTTGCATTTATGAAGGTTCAAACACAAAGTATTCACCCTACACCAATTATTAAGTCGATTTAAGTCATTTTGAAGAAGCGTACCGCGATCACCTGCATGTAACGTTAAGAACAATTTAACATTATCCGCATACATTAAAATTTTACAGTTAGTTATTACATTCGGCAAATCATTAATATAAAGAATAAACAGTAGTGGCCCAATGTGACTACCCTGGGGGACACCAGATAAAACATTAATGGAACGGGAGAAAGAATGATTAAATAATACTTTCTGTGTCCGATTACTTAGGTAGGAAGATAACCAAGATGTTAAAGAAACCGGAAAACCAATTTTACTTAATTTATAAATTAACAAAGCATGATCAACTTTATCAAAAGCCTTACTAAAATCAGTATAAATAGTGTCAGTTCGAAGCCCAACTGAAAAACCATTAGACACATAATTTACAAATTCGAGAAGATTAGTGACAGTTGATGGACCTTTTGCAAATCCATGTTGAGCAGGACTTAACACAGAAGAAATAAATCTAGATAATTGCATACTAACTAACTTTTCAAACATCTTTGGTATAGCACTAAGTTTAGCAATTCCTCTATAATTTTCAACTAACTGACGGCTCCCACTTTTGAAAAGGGGGAAAATATAACTTTCTTTCCAAAATTGAGGAAAATTACCACTTTGTAAAGATTTATTGAACATTATGCATAGGGGTATGTATAAAGTATATGCACAATTTTTCAATATGCTTGTGGGAATACCATCTGGACCCGCTGAAAAAGAAAATTTTAAAGATTTCAGTGTATTCAGCACGTCAGTATCAGTGATGCAAATATTTGAAAAAACGTTAAAGGAATTTATAAAATACGGGTAATTAGTTGTCTTACTATTTTGACCATAGTTCCTTTCAAAGAAAGTAGCAAAAAGGTTAGCCATATCAGAAGGTTCATTCGAGGTTATGTTTCCCAGCGTTAACATTGGGGGCACACTATTTATTTTTCTCTTAGAATTTACAAAATTATAAAAAGCGACTGCGTACTAAGATTCTTGCCACCCCAAAAGGTAGCAAGAGTTTTTGGTCGTTTGTAAAAAGATGTAGAAATCAAACTTCGGCATCAATTCCATCTCTCTTTATAGGCGACCAAATAATATCTGACCCGGTTGATAAAGCTGATGTATTGGCTGAAATGTTTGCTTCAAACTCCCTTTTACCACACAGCAATCAACCACTTCCTAGGGTCGAAGGAGTAGCACATACGATGCCTAATCTATTCTTTCGTACCCGGGCAGTAAAAAAGGTTCTTGCTAGTCTCAACACTCGCAAAACTCCAGGGCCGGATGGCATACACCCTCTACTTCTTAGCAAGTGCGCCACAACGCTTGCTAAACCATTGCGCAATCTTTTTAGTAGATGTTATCATGCAAACACCTACCCAAAATGGTGGAAGATTGCCAATGTACAACCGGTACCTAAAAAAGGTACCCCTTCTGACTCTGCAAACTATCGGCCAATCGCTATTTGTAGCGCTGTAGCCAAAACAATGGACACAATTTTAAACTTTCACCTGATGAGCTATCTTGAGGCCAACAACCTAATCAGCGACCGTCAATACGGATTTCGCAAAAATCGATCCACTGGCGACTTATTAGCCTACCTTACGGAAAAGTGGTATCGAGCTATTCGCCACTTTGGCGAAAGTAAGGTTGTTGCTTTGGATATCTCTAAGGCGTTTGACAGAGTATGGCATGATGCTCTGTTGTCCAAATTGATAGCGATTGGTGTAAACAACAACTTCGCTCAATTTATATCGAGCTTCTTGAGTAATCGTTCAATTCGGGTTGTGATTGACGGTTACTCTTCAAATCAGTATACCCTAAATGCAGGCGTACCTCAGGGCTCTGTTCTCTCCCCTTCCCTTTTCCTGGTGTTCATCAATGACCTTCTGCGCTTGACGGAGAACCCTGTTTACTCTTTCGCTGAAGACAGCACTCTATGTCATTCATTTTCCTTTAATAAAAGGCCTAGCAACGCGGAGATAGAAAACAAACGTTGCATAATGAATGAATCATTAAATCACGACCTCAAAAATCTCCTAATGGGGTCAAGTAAACAGGGTTAGTTTCAACGCCAACAAAACACAGTGCTGTCATCTGTCGCACAGGGACAATGATGGGCGCTCTCTATCCTTCGGCGGCGTAAATGTGGAGGAATCGGCCGCTCTTGACATTCTGGGCATGCGAATTCAGTGTGACGTCCGCTGGACGGAGCACTTGTTCGAATTGTCCAAAGCTGTAGCCAAGAGCTTGGGTTTTTTAAAACGGTGTAAAAAATACTTTACACCAGCCGACATCCGAAATATTTACGCTGCCTATATTCGGCCGAAACTTGAGCACAACTTGCACGTGTGGGCGGGAGCCTCTAACACATGTTTGGAGACTCTCGACCGCATACAGCGAAAGGCTCTAGTGATCATAGGTGACGAGGAAGTATCTAACTCTCTCGACACACTTGAACACCGACGAAATGTGAGCTGTGTTGTGCTTATGTACAAGTACTTCCATGGCATGTGTTCTAGAGAGATATAAGAGATGTGTCCTCCGCTGAAACTCTTCAGTAGGACAACCAGGCTTGCTCACCGATCTCACCCATACGTTATGGAGTTGCCGGCGTATCGCACAACGCATTACCGAAACGGTTCGTTCTTTAGCCGTGGTGTTCGCCTCTGGAACCACCTACCTCCAGGGGTATTTCCCGCCGTGCCTAGTGTGCGCAATTTCAAAATCAACGTACACAAACACTACTCCCTCTATCCTCCTTCCTCTAATCCCTTCTAACCACCACCGTGCTTGCACGTATAGGGGTCATCCCCTGAGTGGATGGTTATATAATTAAAAAAAAAAAAAATGTTTAGGGTTATATTTTAGCTTTCTTCTAGTATCTGCTAAGTAGTTTTCATAACAAATTGAATTAATCCTTGTGTAAGTGTTTCTAGCAATTGAGTATTTTACATAATCAGAAGAAGATCCTGTTTTTTTGAATTTTTTAAATAGGCGATTTTTTTTGTTTTTAATTTTTTTTAATTCATGTGAGAACCATTTAGGAGACTTGTCATTGACACTGGTATGTTTTACAGGTATACTCAACATAAAAGCATTATGTATTTTATTATAGAAATATGTAACACAACTATCAACGTCGATATGGTCGAATTGCCAATCAATACGTGATAATATTTCATTGGATTTAGCGTAATTAGGTTTATAAAAATTGAATTCAAATCTATTTAAAAGGAGATGTGAGTTATCATTTTGATAAATCTCAATAGAAAACCCAATTGTTGGGTGATAACCGTCTTCTGGTGTTACGTAAGGTAACGCCCGATAGACATTAACTTCAGAAATATTACAAAACAGTAAGTCAAGTAATCCTTCCATATTATTGCGTACATTGTTTAATTGGCATAATCCCATATCAAAAATTTTATCAAGAAATATGTTGTAGTCTAACAATGCAATTTGCGGCACCATAGTACCTGTATCCGAAAGAATCCAATTGATCATTGATAAGTTGAAGTCCCCTACAACTAAATAAATATCATCAGTTTTAAGCAAACCATTGATTGATTGAATTAATGATGCATGAGATTCATAAATTGATAAGTTAGAGCTGGGAGAAATGTAGGACAAGAAATATATATGAATATAGTATTAACCTTTATACGGACACATAAAAATTCAACGTCACATGATATCGGTAAATATATAAATTCGGAAAAAAGAGACGATTTTACAGCGATTAGGACACCACCGCCACGTTTATTAATTCTATCATTTCTATGGACAACGAAATCGTTATTAAAGAGCTCAGCGTTATTTATTCCAGGTTTTAACCAGGTCTCAGATAAAGCAACAACAGAATATTCACAATCAACGCTACTCAAAAAGAAATTCCTAAGTTTAGAATTAAGTCCCCTAACATTTTGGTACATAAATGATAAGGAATTAATAGATGCAGTATTTAGTTTTTTGGTGCAGCATTAGAGTTGGAGCCATTAGTAGGTAACACAGCAACACGTGTCTGGTTTCTATTTCTGAATCTAGGACGAAATTCTTTAATAAGCATATTAGTAGGCCAAAAAGTTGCATTTAATAGGTCATTATATAAATCATTTGGTGCGTGTATTTTAAAAGAGGAAATGCTTCTAGGTTCAGATGGACTAAACTTAAATATTTTTATTTGGTTTAAGTCTATATCTGGCATGTTAGACGTTAGACAATCAGCTACATCTTCACAGGTAGTATTAGGGTCCAGTCTGGAAATAAAAATAGTTTTGCGGGGAGGAACCGCAACAAGATGTCCACGCCGTGTAGGACTTGCATGGACCGGATTATTCTCTATCTTTTCCAAATGATGCAAAGAACCTAAAACTGAAACGCATTTAGAAGGAATCTGTATCGATAAGTTATGTTCGGACGTATTAGAATGGGTTGAGACATGATTTGTTGGATTTGAAATGGTTAAATTTGAAGTGGAAGGTATAGAGTCGTGTATTACTTGAGCCTGTTCAGGAGTATTATCAGTTTCAAGGCACCGACCGACTGACGGAACGACGTACGGAGTGACACTAGATGTTTCCGACATTGTAGTCGACTTTAAAACATTCGTGGGTGCAGTTATAGGTTGTTGTACATTGGAGGCATTATCATCATCGCGAACTACAATAACAGGAACTAACTAACGTTTAATTGGTGATTCTTTAAAGTCGTTAAAAGCAGAATCTAGTTCATTAAATTTATCGCGATCTTGCATCTCTGTATTTGGTGGAAAGCTGTTCTGCTAATTGAAACAAGGACTCTCTTCTTTGTATATGTATTCCTGTCATTTCCAAGGATCCAAGCATACATAGTAGCCAAATCTAAAATATTGAAAAATATTTGGAGCGGCCATCTACGCGAACTAGCTTTTACTGCATATTTTCTAGCCATTTGATCCGCCATATCAACGAATAAATCGTAGGATTTGATTGAACTTATCTTTGACGATAGATTTTCTAAATAATTCGCGACCTCACTTTGCTCACCATAAATAGCTCAGTTTTAAATTTTTTGCCTCGTAGGCTCCACGAGCACCTAAAATTCCAATAAATGCAAGTATTTCCGGTAATGTTGTTGTCCAACGGTTTTTCAAAATTCGGCGGCCTTCTTCTTCTGTGCACTTTTTTATATGTTTGATAGTATTGTTATATATTATCAAGGTGAATGCACTGATAAGATTATCTGCCATAATGTTCCTTTTTGCGTAGCCTGTTGGCCCTTCCACACCCTTGAAAATACAAGTATATGGTAACCTTCCAGGAATACCACCTTCGTTCAATCTTGACCACACAGTACCATCGGCAGCTGTTTCGGTCTCCTGAAAGGTGTTTTCAGTTCCTTCATCAGATTCAGAACTACTTAGCACCTTACACCTTTTCCTGGGCTTATTGATTTTATTTTCATCACTAGTGATCGACTCTCTATCGCTACCTTCAGTGTCAGATGTTTCACTATAATCCACTTTATCTTCAGAGTTTGTTGCATCTGATTCTATATCGGAGCACTCTTCACTTATATTCGTTAGCTTTTTCAATAACTCACTGCTTTTCGACATTTCTTTCATGAATTTAGCGTGCAAAAGAAATAAAATAATCAACTTGTTCTAACTGGACTGCATAAAGATTTGAATAGCAAGTACTACTTTAGTCTGTACTTATATGTTATCAGGTAGCGGTAATTGAAAAAAAGGACCTTAATTTGTATTTATATGTTATTAGCTAATGGTAATCGAAAAAAAGTGAAAGCAGTCAAAGTGACTGCTTTTAGTCCATATAGGTATAACACGTATATATATCCCGAAAATGAAAGAATCATTAATAAACGTATTTATATGTTGTAGAAAAAGTCATAAAATTGTAAGAAATTCTGTCAATATATACGAGTACATAATCATTTTTCTAATTGAAATTACAAAGCAGTCAAAATGACTTGCTTAGTCTATCTACACCATTTCCATTTTAATTTCAGAGATAGTCAGTTAAATTTCAGATATTCCAAATGAAATTTAGAAGTTGTACGATAATAAAAATATTATATATTGTATTATATTGTATGTAACCGAAATATACACAGAATAAAAAAAGGAAAAATATTATAGGTTGCAACAAGAGATTTTATTTAAAGTATTATTACCTATTATTATTATTATCATTTATTACATAGTATTTAAATAAGTAAAATATTATTAAGTATTCAATTCGCTTTGTCAATTTACCACAAAGTAAAAAAGTGTCTTTACAAATTTGTAAACACTTAAAATAAAGATACTTTTTGTAAAGATTACTAAAAGTGTTATAAAAGCTATTGTCCCATGGACATATCACTTAGTTCTAATACATTGTTGTACAAACTTGCCACATATTGAATGCACCTGGCGCAGTCTCCACCACTAATTTCTTCATTCGCCTCTTCGATTATCCTCTCTAAGTATATCAATCTCTGATTAATCAGGTTTGGTGGTGTTACTGCCGGTACTTCCATTTTGGCCTTGACCGCTGCTTTCAATTTTGACCAAATTGCCTCGATCGGATTCAGCATTGAGCTAAAAGGACTTAGCCTTAATAATGTAGCACCTCGTGACTCAGCAACCACTTCTAAATTGGAATGACAAGGTGCATTATCTTAAAGTAATACTTTTAACGTTCTTAATCCATACATAGTTCTTAAAGTTCTTTATGCTTATTTATAAATATTCTAAATTTCATTTGGAATATCTGAATTTCAAATGACCATTTCTGAATTGTTTTGATAATTTCTGAAATTAAACTGGAAATGGTGTAGTGTTAAGAAACTCTACGAGAAAGTATGTATATATGGTATGCAGGCATTCAGGCATATAAGGTATGATTTTTTCCTTCCATGTGTCCAATATGTTTTTAATGAGCACTATTGTAGGTCGTCGTAAGCATGTCTGTCGGCCTGTCCGTCCGCCGGATAATCGTATCATCCGTTTAAATGCGTTTGAGGAAATTTTTTTAACGTACCATACATGATTACGATATGATTTCTTACGCAATAGCAGTGTCTCCAAACACATTTGCATCACATATGATATCTATTGTACAATATATATAGAAAACCCATTTATATGTAAATTCATTCATACGGATATTCATTTCTGTGTTTGTTTGTTTGTTTGCTGTTAATACTGGCAGACTTTTTTTTAACTACCAATTTTCATCTGAAAAGTAACATAGCACAATTAAGTATATAGTTGGTATGTACATTAGCGTCGGTGTTAAGCGATAAAAAAATTGTATACAAGTCAAGAAAACGGGTTAAGAAATACCGCTAATCGACTAATAAAGCAAAATATGTAAGTAACATACATATGAAGGCATATTACAGACACAGTTCGAATGCATACATACATACATAGTTGTTCACACTTTTTAGCACAGTTATACGATCGTAACGTAATACATGTTAGGGGTCATCGAACGTTCTTCCATAAGCTTGAGCTTGAGCATACGGGAATCAAAACACGAATGAATGGAGAGAGAAATATACATTATAAATAACACAACAACAGTAACAGCAGCAAGTAAATAAAAAATCTATATTTGGCTTAGGCTCAAACCAAGAATACCCTTCGCATACATTTTTTGTAAGTAAACAACACGGCACGTGTAGGGTATATAAATGCTTCTTTTAATTATATATTGAAGTAGTATTTGCCTAATTTCACATTTTATGCAACCAGAAATTTTTTACCAGACGGACATATCGGGACCGACCTCAATTTTAATGCTAATCAAGAACATTTGTACGTCTCTGAAGAGCCTACCTTCTGGTAGTTGCAGACGGAGTCACAGCTACAATGCAATGCGATGGGTATAAAAACTCCACATAGGAACAAAACTTAAACTGAATATTCTGAATTAGGTTTACCGCTCTTCATTTGTTTGTTCCATTTAATACGTGGAACATAAAGCACAGAGAGCATACAATTTATTAACAAAGTAATTCCAAAGAAAGAGTCTTTTCTCCCAGTCATTACTACATGTGCAACATATTCTACCGCTGATCAACGCGTTAAACCTTTATAATATATGAAGAGAGCATTCATTATATTTAGTGAGACAAGGTATTAATAGAAAATGTTTGTACACTGTTGAAAAAAAAAGTATTGAAGAAATATTGTGATAAAGACTTGGACGCAAGCAGAGCATAGTTTCTGTTATTATATGAATGATGAAAAAGATGCGATGTGCGGGCGAATTCGAAATCTATCAGGAGTAAAATAACTAGTGTACAAGCTGTTATGAATATAAATTAATTTGGAATAATTTTGACGGTAGTTGAGATGATTTTGCTAAAGAAGAACATTTTCAAAAATCGCAAAAAATCACAATTCTTAATATTTTATTAGCTTAATAAGTGGCTTTGCCAATTGCACCCGATTGGATAATTAAAAAAAAAACTCTTTGATATGTCGCGAAGAGACTTATGTGGCAATAACTCGGGTTTACTGAAACAACTAAACTAACTTGTAACGCGCAAAGTCATACCATTCGTTTTGCGCTGCACCTGTAATCAAAATCAGCATATGTTAACTTGAACTAATTATACCACTATTTTCTATTTTTTTGAAACAGTTACCTTTGAAATTATTTTGCGTTGTTATTACTCGAATTTTGTTTTTGTATTATTATGCTTTATTTTAAACATAATTTGAATCCCGCTATTTTATTTGAATATTAGTAAAACTAAGAATATTTGTGAGCTCCGCCGCACTATAAAAGGCGAAGAAATTTACATGAAATCAATTAGTGTGGCTGGGGTCATCAACAAGCTATGGTGAGTGGAATAAAATAAATTATAAGTAACAAAACTAATCTTTCCTTGTTTCGAGTGATTTGGCTGCGAGCGTAACATTGGTTAGTTTCCCAGTTTGGCCTAGGCCGCGCATCGTTACCTTTTGTCATTCTGCAAAGGAAACGCTCATCGTTTGTATCCAGAAACGCTCGTCGCTCGTATCCAGAAACGCTCACCGCTTGTATCCAGAAACGCTCACCACTTGTATCCAGAACGCTCGCTTTTGAATCCAGAAGCACTCACCGCTTGTATCCAGAACGCTCGCCTTGTATCCTAAACCGCTCACCGTTTGAATCCAGAAAGGCTCACCGCTTGTATCCAGAACGCTCGTCTTGTATCCAGAAACGCTCGTCGCTCGTATCCAGAAACGCTCACCGCTTGTATCCAGAAACGCTCACCACTTGTATCCAGAACGCTCGCTTTTGAATCCAGAAGCACTCACCGCTTGTATCCAGAACGCTCGCCTTGTATCCTAAACCGCTCACCGTTTGAATCCAGAAAGGCTCACCGCTTGTATCCAGAACGCTCGTCTTGTATCCAGAAACACTCGTCGCTCGTATCCAGAAACGCTCACCGCTTATATCCAGAAACGCTCACCACTTGTATCCAGAACGCTCGCTTTTGAATCCAGAAGCACTCACCGCTTATATCCATAACGCTCGCCTTGTATCCTAAACCGCTCACCGTTTGAATCCAGAAAGGCTCACCGCTTGTATCCAGAACGCTCGTCTTGTATCCAGAAACGCTCGTTGCTCGTATCCAGAAACGCTCACCGCTTGTATCCAGAACGCTCGCTTTTGAATCCAGAAGCACTCACCGCTTGTATGTAGAACGCTTGTCTTGTATCCTAAACCGCTCACCGTTTGAATCCAGATACGCTCACCGCTTGTATCCAGAACACTCGTCTTGTATCCAGAAACGCTCACCGTTTGAATCCAGAAACGCTCACCGCTTATATTCAGAACGCTCACCACTTGTATCCAGAACGCTCGCCTTGTATCCTGAAACGCTCACCGTTTGAATCCAGAAACGCTCACCGCTTGTATCCATAACGCTCGCTTTGAATCCAGAAACACTCACCGCTTGTATCCAGAAACGCTCACCGCTTGTATCCCGAACGCCCGTCGCTCATATCCAATAACGTTCACTGTCTTGTATCCAGAAACACTCACCGCACGGCCGCTCATATCCAGTAACAATCACCTCGTATATCCTATAACGCTTTCGTATCCCACAACATTCACCACTCTACAACACTCGCCGCTCTGCAACACTGCCGCTCTTATATCTCGAACCGTTCTTGTACCATTCACCACTCAAGTACTATTCATCACACATTGGCCGCTAACCGATCTCAGTGCTCGACATTTTTTTACTCGCTTGTACCGCTCACCGCTCTATATCATACCCCGCACTTGCATCGCCCAGCCATCAACTCTGCAGTAACGCCGTGCCCCGCACCAAAAGTCGTTACCACACTAAAAAAGGGTGCCAACTTAAAGAAAAGGCGAATCCAAAGTATTCGAGACAAACAAAATCTCATCTCACAAATTTCTTTGTAACGAACCTTGGACTCGCTGAGACATACCCCAGCTACTCCAAAAAGTTCTTTACAAACTGTAGCATAATTTATGGAGCTAAGTAGTACAGAGTATTAAATAGTAGGCCTTGACCCACCATTTTCATTTGCTTTTAACATAAAATGAAAATCAAATCTAACTACTTGTCAAACTTACTCGTTTGTACTGAAGTAGCCTGAGCTTATGTTTGAATACTGTCAGCCCTATTTCATTGCTGTTGATTTTTCTCTACATAAATTCTTGCCAGGTCCATGCGTAGTATATATTAGTGAGTTTTTTCGGTGTATCAACTTGTATATATGTATATATATCTATATCTGTATGTTTCGAAATAAATATTTCATACGGACTTAATATTGAAAGTAGTAATGTTGTGTTTGAAAAAACTCACTAAAATGAATACATTTCGAAAATATCACCCTGAACCCATATGGTTGAATTGACTAAAGAGTATATTAAAGTAAGGACATAATTGTAGAGTTGATCTTAAATATAGTTAGAGTTACTCAAAGGATCTCCGAACATACAATATAATGTAGCTAAAGGTGCATCTTTATTTTAATGGAAAAGTTTATATAAACACGGATCCCTCTTTATTATAAACTTTGCAAATTTACTTTAGGATAAAGCATATAATGGCCTGTCTAACCTTTAACTTATTTTCCATGAGACTTATTATTATTTTTGTATTAATACCTACACACGAACCTAGAAACCTTCATTTTCATTGGTTGACAATCATCCATATACGTTTAACTGACTGTGTATGTTTAATGAACTTCTTCATCCCTATTTAGTTCTTGTATTTATTTGTCCAATAAAAACAGAAGAATATAAATACTTGCAGAACTCTCATAGAATCTTCAGTACCAATGCGAAAGTGGCCAACTTAACATATTAATCATACTTTAGATAAAATATATAAATAAAAACGTTATCTTTATAAAAGTAAATTCGGTCGCAAAATTTAACTTAAATTTATATATTGTGTGTGGGATATAATTAGAAACAATATGAAAAGAATTTTTTACAAATAATTAGTATCCGATGCTAATGTGAGGCGTAAAGTGATAGAAAAATATTGTCATAGCTAAACTCCAACCATTGCAAAGCCTCGAAACTAATGGATTTTGCTGAATATCGTCGAAGGGGTAAATCAAACGATAACAATATCACCCCTTCTAAATTTCCTTTTTTTTTTTTTTATTATTATTTCCAAACGCATGCTGTTTCAAACAATTTTTAATTTAATTTTTCATTCGATATGTCTGAATTAATTTTATAGTTTTCTTTACTGGAATGTGAAATATATCTGACAAAATATATCCTATGTAGAATTTATTGGGGGATAAAAGCTTACGTTCGTAATAAATGTTCACTAAGGGGCTTTAATACAATGAGAAGCTGATGCCTTCTGTACTTAAGCTTATTTGTACTAATGCTAAACATATCCTTGCATCCTCCACATTACAATGTAATGGAAGTTATACTAAGTTTTTGTCTCAGTTTGCAACACTTACGAGAAGTCTTCAGCGACCTTAGAAAGTATATAGAAGATTGATATAAATCAGTGCACCCCCACCTTTTTTGTGCTATGTCTTATATAAGTATGTATTTATAGAATACTTAAACCTCCTAAGTAGCAACTTATGCAAAAGTTAAAATCTGGACGAGTTTCTTTTTAATAAATTTCCCATAGGAAAAGAAATGGTGGACTATATAGCAGACTATCTGGAAAATATTAGAAAGCGGAAAGTTTTCCCAAATGTGAAACCAGGTTATATGAGAAATCTGTTACCCGAGTCAGCGCCCATAGAAGGTGAATGCTGGGATGATATTTTAGCTGATGTGGAACGAGTAATAATGCCCGGAATAACGCACTGGCAAAGTCCATATATGCATGCTTATTTTCCAGCTTTGAATTCATTTCCTTCACTCTTGGGTGATATGCTATCCGATGCTATCAATTGCTTAGGCTTCACATGGGCCAGTTCTCCAGCTTGTACTGAATTGGAAATTATCGTTATGAATTGGCTTGGTAAAATGATTGGCTTACCGGATGATTTTCTTCACTTGTGTAACGCCAGTAAAGGAGGTGGTGTAGTACAAACTACCGCCAGTGAAGCTACGTTGGTTTCACTACTAGTTGGAAGAACAAAGGCTATACTTAATTTTCACAAAAAAGGCAAATCTTACGAAGATGCTGTAGTTAATGCTCGTCTGGTAGCTTATTGTTCAGATCAGGCTCATTCAAGTGTGGAGAAAGCAGCTATTATAGGTATTTATTTTAATTAGCTTACAAAAAATTTTGATCAAGAATCTAGAAAGTTTGGATAACCCTGATCTTCTTATAATTCGTGCCGGTTCTAAAACGCAATTTACCGAAATTTCTATTTCTATTTCTATTTTGACCTAGGACTGGTACGATTACGATTTATTGAGTCGGACGAGGAACTGTCTATGCGAGGTCCCACCTTGAGGGAAGCTATTAAAGATGACATACGCCAAGGATTAATTCCGTTTTGGGTAAATGATTGATTATGAAAAAAGTATAACAACAAGACATGTCACCTTTTGTAAGGGAGATATGCCTAATTAATATCAAAATAAAAGAAGTTTCACCCACACTAAATCAAGTGCAGTAGATGTGATGTTGACAAAATCATATACGGGTATTATGTATAAGTAAAATTGCAAGTAAATGCAGAGAGAAGACAGCCAAAGCCGATTAACCTTATTAAACATAATACAATTATAATTGGCTTATACGCAAAAATGTCTTAACGGCGTCAGAGTTCCAAAACATCGTGCTCAATAGTATTGTATCATGTATACGTACAAGTGGTATAAAAGGGAGTGGTGACAAGAAATGAAAAAAGTTCAACAGTAGGTTTTAGTCAAACCTCGGACACCCTACACTCATTGAACTCCTTCCATATTTTGCACATTACTAAATATAATATTTTTATGTATATAATTTTATGTGAAATTTGAGCGCGCCCATACTAAACGCCTTAACGTAACAAATGCCTCCTGAAAGGTTGTACTCTAAAATTGTATTCCAATTGTATTGAAGGTGTGTGCTACTTTGGGTACAACGGGGGCCTGTTCTTTTGATAACTTGGAAGAAGTCGGCACAATTTGTCGTGAATTCGACCTGTGGCTGCATGTGGATGCCGCTTATGCTGGAAGCGCCTTTGTTTGCCCAGAATTTCGTAAATGGCTTAAAGGCATCAAATATGCTGACTCAATAGCTTTCAATCCATCCAAATGGCTGATGATACACTTCGACGCTACAGGATTATGGTAAAAATTTAATAAAATCAAAATTGAAATAACCAAACAAAAGGAAAACCCACTTGCAGGGTTCGTGACAGCATTACCGTTCACCGTACGTTCAATGTAGAGCCGTTGTATTTGAAGCATGAAAATTCGGGAGTAGCTGTAGATTTTATGCATTGGCAAATACCACTCAGTCGACGCTTTCGTGCTCTAAAGATATGGTTTGTTTTGCGATCGTACGGCATAAAAGGCCTGCAACAACATATACGTAAAGGGGTAGGATTGGCACAGCGATTTGAGACTTTGGTGCTGGCTGATAGTCGGTTTGAAATTCCTGCCCAACGCCATTTAGGTTTATATGATAGAAACTATACTTATTGGAAATTTCAATTTTTCCTTACCACTACATTTATTCCAATTAGGTCTTGTAGTTTTCCGCTTGAAAGGGGACAACAATGCTACTGAAATTTTACTAAAACAATTGAATTTTGAAGGAAAACTTCACTGTATACCGGCCTCGTTAAAAGGAAAGTATGTTATACGATTTACCGTAACATCCACACACACCACTGCAGAAGATATTATGCGCGATTGGTGCGAAATTCAAAATACCGCCACAATACTGCTGCAGAAGGTAAATCAAAACATTTCAAAGCATATTTTGTTAAAGGGTAAGTACCATTAGGATCTGTAAATTATTGATTCATATTAATTAATGAATATTTTCAGATATCAAAGAAAAATCAGACTTATTTAGTTCCAGTTTGTTGCTGTGCAATTCACCTTTTGCACCGAAGGTAATAAATGGTTCGTTTGCAGCGATTTTTGATACGGAAGAATTCTTAACAAAAACATTTGCTGGAGTGAGAGTTAATGTGAGTATTTGAAATTTTTGTAAGCTCTTTACCAGTAATAAAGGAGATCACAAAAATTTTCATTGTTTTCATTTTTGTTCTGACTTTAAACTACCACGAGAGGGTATTAGAGAAAGGTGACTCATTTCGTTTCGACGGCACATATAAAATTCTACGTTTAAGCGAATTTTTAAAGTATCAGGTTTCCAACGGTGTAAAAATCCCCCCCTTACGATCATTTTTCGCAGAGACACCACAATTTAAACTAAGAATAGAACTAAACAAATCAGAAAGCTCAATTTGGCTTAGGCTAAATCTTAAATACCGTCCACATCTGCACAGAAACGGTGGACGCGGCATATGATATATCAGTTTGCAAATCAACTTTTCTTGTAAATTGTGGGCGTTACCCCGTTATCCGACCAGGCCCATTTTTGAAACGATATGCGTACAAATACATAGCTAAATTTTTCTGGCAGACAAATAGATTTTTGCCCAGACACACCCCCGGTCTGCTTTCCGACCACGCTCATCCACTGGAATGCAAAATTATAAATGTATATAACATATACGGATACGTGGACGTATGTACTGCATCGACTCAGATTTTGATTCTGATTGAGAATATATATACCTTGTATAGGATCTCTGACCACGCGCCTTCTGGGTGTTGTAAATGGAACGACAAACTTAGTATTTCATCCCATCATTATATGGAGAAAATCCAAAATTCTTGACATTTTCGATGAAATTTGGTGGCCAATGATATGAGATATACTGTATAAAAAGTGTTAATTTTTCAGCAATTGGATTCGCCCTCAATGCGTAGAAGAGTACGGGGCATATTGATGTCTGGTAAACAACTTTCTTTGGATTCTCACCTGGATGTGGTTTTGCAAAAATCCACTTCTTTGAATCAAACCATGGTAAAGTATGGTACGGACCGCCGATCTCCAAAGAAGGATTTTATAACCGAAGATGAGGAAGATGTGGAAAGTATAAAACCGAAATAATTCCACGATAAGTTAATCAATACTAATTTTAAAAATATATAATTAGAATATGTTCTTATATAGCATGTAAATATTTCAGTAGGAGAATATTACTTGTTGTTAAGCTTTACTCCTTCGATGCTAATATGCCACCTACTAACAAATCTTAAAAGGGTTTCCTGTGCTAATTGCTTATCTTGTGGGAATTTATTTCAAAAAAATGTTTGTAAAGTGCATAATTGTGAATAAATTCAATGAAGAAATACAAAACGAGCAGGTTTTTTATTATTCTGACTCTGCGGTAATGTTGTACGTGTGCCGTCACGTGTATTTTATAATAATTTCGTTGATACGAAATATATTCTTATAAATATAACAAATGATTTTAAATCTATGTGCAATTATCTTAATGTTGCTGTAAATAAAATTGTTTTAGTTTTTTGGCTATTAAGATAAATTCGTCAAATTAAGGAAAGTATGCAACTAATCACATGGTCGTGTGTTGCACCTAGACTAATTTTGACACCAAACAATTTACCCTACGCTAATACATATATGTTATATATATAATAAACTTTGGCATTCCTTATGATGCGCATTATACTGCGGCGGCAATTTTTAGATGGATACCGATGAACTCGTGTTTGTTGGTGGGTTGGAGGTTCTTTTTGGTGCTCGTGTTGTTTTTGTTTTTGGTGTTGTAGAAGTCGTCCATGAAGGCATCCTCGCATAATTAGTCGCCATAACATGATGTTGATATTTGTTGCATTCTTTCTGTTGCCATTCACTCCAAGCCAAATTCATGGCATAGGTGGTAACCATATATAAAATGACAAAATCTACATAAAGGATTAAAGCTGCCAGCAAATAATCCGTAAGGCGCATTTCAGCATAACGACCACCATTTATAGTTTGCGCATGATACATAGCAAACTAGAATTTAAAATAAAACATTCATTAAAATTAAAAAATTAAGTTGCAGAGTGACAATTGGATAAAACCAAGATCATCATCAAGATCAAGTGGACTTTACCAACCATTCTCAGATTACACTTTCTGTCCCTCTCTGGCAGAGAGAACGATTAGGCGAGAAGAGGATCGAAGCTCCCAGGAGAGCCCTCTGGCGAAGCGGAGAGATAGAATAATTTGAGAGAGTTCCGTAAAGTCCTTTAAACCTAAATTAATAATTTTAATTCAATCACTTTCACTTACAACGCAAACTATCACGTAGACCATTACTGTGAAAATCATATATGAAAAAAATGCTCCGCCAACTACGTATAGTGTTACAAAATACACGGCTCCCACAAAAAATATAAATGACAAAACAAACAGTATGATGACATCCAAAGTGAAATCGTGCTAAAAAGAGACGCACGTTAATAACACATGCATACTAATGTACATATAATATACATACTCTAACAAAGGAACCGATTAGGATAAAAAAAATGAGCGGTATAATGACGAGAGCTAAACAGAGGCCTAACACTTCAAAGCACGACACTACCAATATACGAGACAGGCCCAATATGATAGATTGTAGCTGCATAAAGAATAATTATGTGTATTTTCCAATTTGTTCTGATATTATTTATTTATACTCACAATAAAAAAGGCCAAAAACCAATTTAGAGGCAGGGCAATTCTTACAGTTTCAACAAACACAAATACCGTCATAAGTATTAATGCCACAAAAAAACTCACGACACACAATTCCACGTGAGTAATCAGAAATATACTAAAGTACTCGCTAAAAATTTCCCAATTCATTAGTACAACTTTAGATTAAATCAATTTTGTGCTGGTTTTAAGGCTTTGAACCAACCTCATCATTATCAAGATCCATTGTACTATGGTAATAAGAACACTCAGACCAAACACTAAATACGCTTTGATTATAAACCGTTTACGGAATTTCCGAGTTGTAGAGGCCCGCACATCTGCATCATTGAGGTCAGGCATTGTTTAAAATAAAAACACACAAAAAAAAAAAAACATTTGAAATACACAAAATTCACATAACGGAGTTTTCAAATTATATATACAGTAAGTAATACATTTACGTGATATTTCAATTTTTCTTTTTATTAAAAATTATCGTTTATCGAAAATTATAGGTTTAATAAAAATTTACAAATCAACACAAAATTGTGCGTTTTTCAATAAAAAAAAAAAAAAAAAAGACATTAAATGTTTAAAAGCAAAGAAATTGGTGTAGTTGTTGCAAATTACTTGTAACTGTAATAGATGTTGCAATGTGCCTGAAAAATAAAATATATATTTTATGTCATGAGAGAATAATGTTCTAAAGTAATTAATCAGAGACAGAGAAGGAGAGAGAGGGGGCTTCCAATTGCATATTAAATTATGTATATATAAAATTATATATATAGGTTCTCAAATTCCGGTCCAATTTAGATGGACCATATGGAATTACTTTATACTAAATGTAAATAAGCAAAACTGTACTTAATTGTTATCATTTTCCGCACACATATTATTATACCTTGTTAGTGCATAAGACATATCCAAGAACTGATGAATTAAAATTATAATACACTTTAATTTAATTGCTATTTTCAGAAGGAGCTACAACCTTATCACTGCTGCTACCATTTCCAGAAGGCATAAAGGAAACTACATTAAAAACGAAAAAAATGTATGTTTAATATATATATATAAAGAGAAACATTTCATTTTAAAACTTAAACATTGAAGTTCGCTTCCATAGAAGCTTTATTTTATGAATCCGGTACAATAAAGCTTCTATTAATATAGGCTTCAATGGTTTTTTCTTACATTTACTTACCCACAATTATTATCAATAAAACTATACCAATTACGCCCATAATAATCATCATTTTCATATTGGCCCACCATTGCTTTCGCTTAAGTTTACCAGCTTGTTGTTCAAATTGTGAGGCTCCTTGTTCCAAAGCATCAGCTCGCTCTCCCAATTCAGATAGTTTATGATCACGCTCTAAGACTTTTTCTACATTAACACGCATAATACCAACCACTTCATCCACTTTGGCTTGAGTTTGCTGTAATCGCATTTGCGCAAGACTATGTTGATTATTGTTTCTGGTATGAGGATTAAAGTTTTTAAAAATTGCTCACACATTTTCTAATATAATGACGTAATTGTTCTTTAATGAGTAACACTAAATATACTTACTCGGCATTTTCGACACTCGAACCGGATGTTACAGGTATATCACTATCCATTGTTTTATAGAAATTGGAATTATCGTTTAGCTAGTTAAATATCGTAATCTGGAGATAAATATGAAGATTTAATCATTTGAACGAATGGGTATATATATATATATATATATATATATGAAAACTAAATTGGGTTTTGTAAAGCAAAATATCCCTTTATGCCCTCATATTACTTTCACAAATGAACTTTGATTGAAATTTTGTCATCTGACTTTAGAACACGTCTCGTCATTTACTTGCCTTAACGTTTGATATGGAAAAATTTACGATCGGATATTTTATTGCTATTAAGTTACTAAAATATTAATAAAATACTTCCATATACAAAAGGAAAATGATAAAAAAATGACGATCGCTCGTTAAACGATAACGTTCGATATTTGGGATGCGTGAAGTTATCAGTAATTGTATAAATTTGATTAAATTAGAACGGGAACGAAAAACCGCCGTTTTTATAATAAATCGGAATGAAATGAGAAATTGACGACACAAACATAACAGATCATAAACTGCTACAAAAAAAACTAATATGTATACTATGTATTAAAAAAATACATTTTTAAATAGCAATTTTTATTTTAGCAAAGTGCATATATATTCATGAATAGCACAAAAGCCTGAACTTGGCACTTTCACGTTCTCAAAAGTTGACATATTGAACTGATATATTATTTAGCCAAACTTAGTTCGTTTTGTTTGTTTGTTTTGTTCTGTCCAATGTGTAAAACAAAACAAATAAAACAATAATTTATGTTTAATAACATAATTTGTGTTTACGTAATATCGTATTGAAGCATTCTAAATGTATGAAGAACAATATGGCATAATATAAGTTTTCAAAGCTATAATAATGTATAAGATGATACGGATACGGGCCTTAAATATTACTTGCCCTATCCAAAGTATCATGGTGCTATCTACATATAGCAAACTTCAAACATCTAAAAACTTAATAGAAGAGGATGCGATGGATGGACTCATAAATACAATAATAGAAAATCAGGATAAGTGGAAAAAACTAGAAGATGATGTAATGACAAAACATGTCAAGCTGCAAAAGTATTCATCAAACTTTGTTCGTTCTATACGCCTGCTATCAAAATCACTAGATAGTGATTTATCTGCTATACAGCATTATAAATTAAACATAAATGTTGACACTTTACCCGAAGCTCAGCTTGATAGTTTACTGGAATCAACCATAAAAGTGAAAAATAAAGCAGATTTCCTTTACATCATTAAACAATGCATTCAATGGGAGCGTTTACCGTCCTCTACAGTTCTTACTGCTTGTTTAAAATATCTCAGCATCCTATCAAAAGTGCAAATAATTAAATCGCTGACTGTGATTTGTGAAAAGCAAAAACATCCTTTACTACAAATTTATGTGGACCTGGAACCCTTCAAAGCAATGGCTCTGTGGTATAGTGGGGGATGCAACATATCATTGACGCACTTATATGATGGATATGTGAAAAATTTGAATTCCAATGATGGAAAACGTATGGTTCGTAGCGCTTTTCGCACAATTATTGAAGATTGCTTAAGGCAGAAAGGTGACGCTATCCTCCATTGTATTATCAAAATAGGTTATCGCCTACTTGAAAAACATAATGACATATTTGTTGTTGCTTCTATTTGGAAAGAATGCTTTTCAAGTGAATGGTTTTGTGATCAACAGTTGGCTGGAGACATCTTTGAAACATGTATAGAGCTACGTAAATTGGTGGCACAAAGGTTGTATTAATTTAAATGAAATCAAATATTTGATCATTTTTGAAATAAAATGATTGTTGTCATTAAAGGTCTAAATCTATATGCACATCTCTCCTGGATGAAAGTAATATGAATGCGGTGCACCGTTTGATCGAAATCTTCATAAAATATGAAGAACCTGGGGCGTACTCGAATTGCTTAAGTTTGTTGTTCACGTATCAATGTAAATATATGCAAACATATATTTTGTTTGAAAACTTTGTATGTACTTTACTTTCTTTCTCTATATAGACCTTCGTGGAAATGTGCGGGCGTGTACAGAAATAGTTAAATCATGTAATAATTTAAATATCACACTAAATGAAATCCAAGCAGAACAGTTCCTTCAATTGCTACTCAACAAAGAAGGAGGCACGCTGTCCTTGTCTAAGGTTATTTCTCAAAAACGCAACAATAATAATAAATTCCAGTATAAGTTTTAAAATCCGAAGCTGGATATACTTTATTTTTAAGTTTTTTAAGTTCTCACTGCTCTAAACCATTATTGCACACCTATTGAGCACCTGTGCAATTTTCACAGCGGAATATTAAGTGTCGCGTACAGAAGGCCATCAGGCACTGTTGGCATCGAGTTTTTATTTTGGTGCCATTCTTTTTTTTACACGCTTTACAACGTCGACGTGATTCATTCGTTTTTGACTGCAAGATCACACCATTGGGAACGTCCGTAATTGAATACTTTACAATGTCATTGCTACAGGTTGTTTTATTCGTGTACCTATCAACATCTTCCCCTAATATTTCAGCCAATTGAAGCTTCAGCGGGAGTGTTAGCTTATTATTACGTAAACGTTTTTTCAGCTGCTGTTGTGTTAAGTATAAACCTAATTGCCGCTGGAAGTTGCGTTGTTCAATAGTTGGGTCACCGTTGATTGAGAGCCGCAATAAAACCCAGGCATTCATAGCGGCAATGTCCATTAAAAATTGTAAAAATTTATTGTAATTGTTTTGGCCCGCACTTACGTTGGCATGGGATGTGCTATAAACTTTCATTTTATCAAATGCTCTTTTATTACTTAGTGTCACCGTTTTGTACAATTTGAAGCCATCTACGTTCGAAGGGAGTCCATTAGTTAAAAGTAAGCCGGTGGAAGAAATTTTTTTATCGCAATTAGAAATTATTGCTAAATTATTGTGTGAATACCAAATTTCAGGAATGGTTGATTTAATGATATGGGCAGGCAACTCCTTAGTTGTACTCGTCAATGGACCAATAACTTTTAGTTTAGTCTTCGACAATTGAACAAATGAATTGAAATTTGTGTAGTGTTCGTTAATGCATAAACACCTTTGAGAAACTTTCATTTCGTTTAAGATATTAAAAATATCCTCTACAATATACTTGGTTCCTTTAATGAATGATGCATTGTAGATATATAACGTCTTTGCGTCGCACAACGTAATTAAGCGCAATTTATCATCCACTGCTTTGCGAATCTCAAAATCCATTGGAAAATCGTCTACCACGCAAAAAACACTAGGTGAATAATAGGAGCGAGAATTAATGAAGAATTTCTCCCATACCGTTTCAATGTCGTCGTCTTGGGGTTCACTTTCGGTAATCTGCTCCGGGAAGCACAAGCACTCGCCTAGAAAAGTGAAACGCTTAAATGACATTGTGGCTCGAAATACTGAATTTCCCAATTCCAAAGTCCACAATTCATCTAAACAGCCGCCATTCTTGGAATTATGTAAGACACCAGCCAAATAGTTCAAGCCCAACCATGACCGAATTTCAGTTATATCCGTTAAGCGATTGTCTTGGGCTTCCTCATTTTTAACCGATTTGATATTTTGATTAATTAGCTTAACCAACCGTTCCAGCATGGGTAAATCAAATAAAAGATTCCAGGCCTCTAACGGATTAGATACGTTATTTGCTGGTCCCTTTCCAAACGCAGGACAACAATTAAATTCTTCTACAATTGATGAATGCGAGGGTGACTTACTCCAAACTTCTGCACCATCACTATTCTGACACTTTCCAATACGTGCTCTCTTAGCAGTACCTTCATACGCTTCATTTTCATTGAAAAAATCAGATTCCTTACATTCCCAGGGAAAATCTTTTAATTCAATGTGTACTTCTTGCATGTTTATTGTAAGGAACATGTGCATTCAATTTTTTATGTATACCTTGCACTTCTTTAAAACATTCATTTTGTACCGAAACGTGCGATCAATTACAATTAATGAAACATAAACGGATTTGATGGCAATTCATTTTCACATACGAATACGAGAAGTATCAATTCCCTGCAAACACAAGGGAATAAAGTCTCATATGAGAATGCAAATGTTATCAAATTGAAAGTGCGGCTATGGCAGCTCTGCTTAAAAAGATTTGCAACATAGTTGATGATTAAATAATTTTTTTAAAGTGAAGTTTTGCTATCTTTTGAAGGTTTGATTAAATTGTAATCTTTGTGCCTCCCAAGTGCATAAGTGTATAATAGGTGTAATCACTTTACCAGTGTATATATGTATATATATATATTGTTAATATCGATTTCAGACTGCAGAAATAAAATTTCTTGATTGGTAGATAATAATAAAAGCATCGGTCAAATGTCACGCCCACAATCCAACAAATTATAATATAGTATTGTAAAAAGGTCACTGGGGATCCGCGAACAATTGAGCGTAATTGTTCGTCATAAAATTATATACTACTTCTTCCCAATGGCCGAAGGTAAATGGCCATTTATATACTTGATTCACTTGGCAAAGGAATCTTTATTTGGGACACACGGTCTTTAAAAAGGGGAAGCTGTCTGCCGGTTCTTTTTGAAAACAAACACCCATTAATATTACGATTGAAGCGTTGAATCCTAATTGAAACCCAATTCAGATATTAATTAGTGCTATCAATAATTTAGGCACGCAGAAGTTCCTGAGCTTCCGTTACCCTTTACAACATTTTTCCACATATATAAATTACATTATTTATTATAATAAAAGTCCGTTCAAATACACGTTGATTAAATTATTAAAATTAGAACATTAGAGCATGTGGGGGCGATATGACAGCAGAGAGCAAAATAAAAGAAAAAGATGATGTGCACATTAAATAAGGGTTGATGTCTTCCGTACTTCTTTTAAATCTTTATTTTATTAGTGTATAAAAGTACTTTAATATTGGCAAAATCTATTTTAAACTTTTTCGTATTGTTTATATTATTCCTCCTAGATGTCCAAGTTCTGCATTTATTTAGTTTTTGAAATATATTTTTCTTTTGATAAAAATAAGTGAACAAAGAGCTTATTATAATAATAATAATAATAGAGTAGTAGTAGTATTGGAAAGTAAAACTCTGAGACATTTAAAGTTATAAAATAGATTGTTGCAAAAATATACTTCAACGCCTAAATGCAAACGAAATATGCAGCAACTAAACCCAAGTCCTTGTTGTTGATGTTTTATGGTTAATTGTTTTTTGTATAGTTGTTTTAATTATGCAAACTCTACTTGTCCAGAGCAGTATTTGTTTTGGTAGCAATTACGCATTCTTCGCCACAAGATTTGAGAACTGTACACTGTTTATAAATGAATTTATTTATAAGGTGTTTGTCTTCCTTTTTTTGTTAATAATGTATTTACCAAAAGATCTTTGCCATTATCAAAATCAGTCCTCAGAGAATTACCCAATTCACCTTCTGGTAATTTTAGGTCCTCTCTGATTTCACCATTATCAGACATTAAAGTCAAAAAGCCATCATCACTGATATCAGTCAACTGGTAATCTTCCCTCTTAACATGAGGTACATCCATATTGTGAGTAGATGGACATATATCTTCATATCTGCAAAATATTTTTTTCATTATATCAATTTTTACGCGTAACTAAATCAATAATTTTCCTGGTGGCACCCACTTTTTATTTGAAAAAATATCGATGCCAACCAAATGCACTTTGGCATGGCCATGCTTTCCAGTTTTAGAAGTAGACATTTCGACAATTTTACAGGGTCTACTTTTGAGCATAACAAATCCATTTTTACGCAGTGCAGAACATTGCATTGGATAAGTTTGAGAAGCACCAGAGTCGCCCGTTTCAAAGTGATGATCATCCATTTCAGCCATTTTCAACAGATGTAGTGTAGACCCTCTTTCTGGTGTAAAGAATAAGACTGCAAAGAAAAAACATTGATTATTGGTGACTTTCTTGCATTGCTACACATTATTTAGTCTTAGTGGTGAACAATCCACGCTACCACGCCCATTTCCACATTTATTTATTTCTTAAATCTAGACAGCTTCTGTTTAACACAACTCATAAATGACCATCTTCACACATTTACACCAAGAAAAGATTGCAAAAATACTCTAATTAAAGACAAGAAAAAGAAAAAAACTTCGGTGCGACAGTTTATGCATTCTATTTTTTAGCATCAAACTCAATCAGTAGCGTAAATATGCAGCAACGATTTTTCTTCAATTCTATTTCGGTATATTAATTTATTGATTTGTTGAATCTTACAATTGTTACGCACCACAAAAAACTATATACAAACCGTATTTTTTGGTAGATGCACAATGGTACGGATGCTTGCAGTCAACAAATTTTCTACAGAATATATTTTTTCATATACTCACATGTGATTTTAAGGTTGTCGTAACCAAAAAAGAGGTGAAACAAAAAGACTGTGGCAAAAAAAATACATCCGCTTAAACATGAATAAGCAGCAAGCACATCATCAAGCATATGCTTGTGTCAACAGAGTTGCATTTACATGTAGGGGGGGATTTGTACAATTATAGTGGTATAGCAACGAACCTGGTCGTAACAGTTGAGACCCAACAGCAAAGAAATCTTATCTAAAATAATAATCGATAATTATCTAGTACCCAAATTTTATCTTTGCTTTATCAATAGTGTTCTGCTCTTCTCCAAAATTGAACATACACTTTTGCAGCTGAATTGTTTGTCAGAAGGCATTGTGCGATATTGGAATTGCACGCTTCACACTTTTTAAGCACCTTCAATAAGTGTAACAATTGACGGATTTCAAACAAACAAGTAATCTGTTGCTTGTTTTGGTTATAAAATAAAAATGCTTTTTCTATCGATAATTGATACGGTGTTGCTTATCTTCAGTTTGTTTATTGTGTTTTTAATATTGCTTTCCACTGTTAATAAATCCATTGTCGTGCGCAGAGAGTATGTAAAATTTCTGCTTAAAATCTTCGAGGTTTGTGGCAAGTTTGTGTCAATTTTACGACAATTTTATCCTTCGGTCATGTTCATCTTTTCAACAGTATGGTAGAGCAAGCATCGAATCTGCCAGCGAAAATGATGCTGGGAAAGCGGAAAATAAAAATTACTGCCATCAGGAGGAAAACAAGTCCGACAGGAACAAAGCAGGAAAAGGAATAATAGCTAACGGTAATACATTGATTGACCGGGATAATGTTCTTTTACCCACACTCAACGAACGCAGCATGGCCAAGGAAAGCATAACAGCGACCATTAAGAATGTAAGTTGTTTTTATGACTTTGTGACTACGGTCACAATATTCAATATTACATATAAAATCATTAATACCGTATGTTGCGAGCAAGAGGGCAAAGTCGAATGAAAATGCAGTAAACCAATACGAATATGTATCTACCTAGTAAGGCCTGTTCAATTCAACAGGTGTTGATAAATTTAATCGAAGTTTTTGTGTTGATTTCAATCGGACATTATTATTAAGTGCTTAAGTTTTGGATTAGTATGAAGTTTATTAGAATTGAAGAGGACTATAAAATTTTCTTTGTTCATTATAGGAGGACATTAGTTTTAATTTTGAAGAATGTCTGGATTATATTAAGGCCGGTGTCGAAGCTATTATTGAAGATGAGGTAACATCGCGCTTTGAAGCTGAACAATTGAAAAGTTGGAACTTGTTGACACGTACAAATCGCCGGTACGAGTTTATTAATTGGAAAATAACGCTAATCTGGATGACTGGTTTTGTTGTACGTTACATGATATTAATGCCGCTACGCGTATTAGTTTGCTTTATAGGTGTAAGTATATCCTGGTAAAAGTTTTTTGAAGAACCCTTGGAGGTTTTTCTTTTATTGTCTTTCAATACTTTTTTGCTGATTTCAGGTAATATGGTTGACCATTTGTACGGCAGTTGTGGGCTATATGCCGGAAGGTGAAAAAAAGCGGCATTTAGTAAATAAAATTCTTAGGCATTGCTTCTCAGTGTTGTCCAGTGCAATTTCTGCTGTGATTAATTATCACAATGAAGAAAACCGACCCAATACTGGAATTTGCGTAGCCAATCACACTAGTCCTATTGATGTATTGGTTTTAATGTGTGACACCACATATTCTTTGGTAAGCCTATGTGATGCACAACGTCTTCCGACATCACATATAACATAAACTAAACTAAGCAGATAATTCTTCAGTTAAAAAAAAAATAACTTAAATATTACGTAATTCTACTAGATAGGCCAGCGTCACAGTGGATTCCTAGGCATTTTACAAAGAGCGTTGGCGAGAGCCTCTCCTCACATCTGGTTCGAGCGCGGTGAAGCCAAAGACAGACACGCTGTGGCAGAACGTTTAAAACAGCATGTTTCAAACCCTGAGAACCCACCCATACTTATATTTCCCGAAGGTACTTGCATTAACAATACATCAGTGATGCAATTCAAAAAAGGCAGTTTCGAGGTAGGGGGCATTATATACCCCGTTGCCATCAAGTAATGCGATATATTCGATTCTACTTTTAAATTGTTACTAAAAACTACGGTACTCTCTCTCTCTCTCTCTCTCTCTGTAGATATGATCCTCGTTTTGGTGATGCTTTTTGGAATAGTTCACGATATTCTATGCTTCAGTATTTGTATATGATGATGACGTCGTGGGCAATAGTTTGTGATGTTTGGTACTTGCCACCAATGCATCGTCAGCAGGACGAGTCGGCAATTGATTTCGCCAAACGCGTAAAAAGTGTGATTGCTAAGCAGGGTGGCCTTGTGGACTTGGTGTGGGATGGACAATTGAAACGAATGAAGCCGAAAAAAGAGTGGAAAGAAATGCAACAAGTGGAATTTATAAAACGCCTTAAAGGAGACTAAACTCCATAATACATAATATACTTATACAATTTAAATCATTTTCCACACAAGTAATTTATTTTATTATATATATGTGTATATGAACTAAGTTTGAAATTTAATAAATTTACAGAAAATTTTTCAATATAATGCGACTGCATGCAATCCACTTATTACGGATACTTATCATGAAAACGGATAAAAAGCATGCCTGCTTAGGGCAGCTGGCAGCAGCTCTGTTCAAAAATTATAATGCACACACCCAAAGTATGCATTGAGTTTTCTCTATTAATGCGTGTGGCCTAGTTCAATTCACAATTTTCAAACTGAACGCAGCCACACAAAAGCATGCGTATATTCCATTTACTTTATGAATTTTTTAAAAGAGAGTTTTTTTTTAACAAGCATAGTGGAAGCAAGTAAATGGATGATATTTTCTGTTTTCGACATACCAAATGAACTACTTCTACACTAGGTACTAAAGTGTACGTTTCGTAATAAAATATATAGAGAAGGTATGTTGTTTATCGAGTGTGATACATCTCCACAATTTAGAACACTCGATGTATATAATATTGAAGCGAATGGTATTGTGTTAAACTAATAATTTTGCAATGAACGTTGATTTGTTTACCAAAGTTTGTGTTTTAAGTTAAAAATTATGTCGGATTCAGAAAAAATTGGAAGTTTCAAAACAAATGGAAATTCTGTAAAGAGAATTTCAACTGATATACAGGAGGATGGGATAAAAAAAATGAAACTGGACCAAGGTGGTAGTATAACTTCAACAGCAACTTCTCCACAAATTGGAAATTTAAGTGTTTTTGCTGGAAGCAGAAAAATAAAATCAAGAAAACTGAATGATTCTAGCTCAACATCGAATAGTTACCATTTGATTCTTGATGATACAAACATTACCGACGATAGCGGCGAACAGATGTGTAATAAAAACTTTGCCAGCATTTGCAATAATGATGAAATGATACTAATTAGGAAGCAAAATGCCGTCGATGATGGTGCATGTGTTGTAGCAACTAAAAACGATGTGTACAGTGATGAGCGCGTAAACAGTTTAGAACAAGATTCCTCATTAAAGAACACCACACTATTAAGTGCCTTAAATTCGCGTAGTCCGGTGAAGCGTATACAAATATTAGCTGAAGCAAAGAAATCGCTGGAGGAAAAGGGGAAATTTATAAATATAAGCGATAATAAGAAAACAGAACAAGCCATTCTCTCAGGTACTAGTTCAGTTATAAATCCTCAAAGCACCTTTACCTACAGTCGCGTCTGTTCAGTCAGTAATATAACGCTTGAAAATCCTGTTGATACAGTCAATTTTAAGACGGTAAAGAACCAACCCGTAATGGTTACGTCGAAGAAAATTATACCCGAAGTTACGCAAACAACAGCTAAAGTTTCCATTGGTAATACAACAATATCGGTGCCTTTACTAAAACCCTTAAATTCAACGCAAATCATTCACGCCAGTTCTACAACCACATGCGGTTCAACGGAAACTTCTAAAAACATTTTACACACATTGCAAGCAGGTGGGGTGCAGTCATCACAAACACAATTAAGTAAAATACTTAATATTAAACGGGGCCAAAAGGTATCCCAACCAACGTTTGTTTCCCTGTCTCAGTTACAAATAAAACCTGTCTCTACCGCTAAAATTGTTCAGGCCAAAGTTGTCAGTAAGAAAATACCGCTGCATATACAAACAGTGCAAACAACAAAAACTGGAGTAGTTGCAATTACTTCGTCCAAATCAGACCACAGTGTCCAACAACAACACCAACAAACTTTAGCTCAAATATTACCATCGCCACAAAAGCAAAAACAACAACAGCAACAGCAACAACACATCAGTTTTGTTAAAGAAATACCTTCGGGTACAATTATAAAACCTTCAGAAGATATATCCTCTCCTGTTAATGCCATTGCAGAATTAGTTAGCGATGAGAAAAGTGGCAGTCTTTCATCAAGTCAAGCAACTCCTCAAACAAGT
The DNA here is from genome assembly GCA_963971445.1 of Ornithomya chloropus. NCBI lineage: Eukaryota > Metazoa > Arthropoda > Insecta > Diptera > Hippoboscidae > Ornithomya > Ornithomya chloropus. Next base: position 23,023,924 of record OZ020530.1, on the reverse strand, counting down.
GATTCTACACTTAAGACAACGGAAAAGTCGCATATGTCCAGAAATGCACCCAGCGGCAGTAGCGACGATGGGTCTTGTTCCAATGAATATCTCCACACAAACGTCAAAGTAATGCATACCGCAGTAACAACCCATTTGAATGCATCCAATAATTTGAGGCCGAATTTAACAAATATTGAGCAAATGGATCAAAATATCGCCAAGCAACAGCAAATTCAACAACGCATTAATATTGGTCCCACCATTAGTATAGTGCGGCAAAATTCACCTCAATTAATTACCACATCCAGCAACATGCCAGCCACAGTATCTTTAAATGCATCTGATGCAGTCAGCACTCAACCGAGAGTGATCTTGACCAAATCCCAATATGGCAGCAACACGAATATAACATCTACTTCAATAGCCAATCTAAATTCAATGACAAATAGTTTTCCTCGTCATATATCGTTGATGTTGGCCAAGAGTTCTACCAGTCAACAAATGGTTAACACACTGGCAAAAAACACTTTATGCGTGACTACAACAACAAATAAAGGTACATCAACCCGTTTAAGTTTAAACACAAATACAGCAAATGCTGATAACAACAATTCGGTTGCTAATGCATCACAGTCGGAATTGTCACAAAAGTTAGGAGGAGCAAAACAATCATTAACGGATTCTTTAAGTTCTGGCCAAGGTAATAGAAAAGTTATACAAGTTGTACCTGGTGGCTGTATATATGGTGGCGGTAATGGTGGTAATTTAGTGCAAATTACAAAAACTAAAATAGAGGCGCTCGATGATGACAAAAGGAGATCATCGGATGGTGGAAGTTCTATTGAGCAATTACATCGAAATTTACAAATGTCACATCATCAACAGCAGCAACAATATCATCATGAAGCGCAGCAGCAAACCAGCAATCAGCACCAACAACAGCTGCACGTTCAGAATAGTGCACAAGTTCATGCAGGGCAACACTCGCAACAGTTAATTAACTTACAAATTCAACAGTCGCAAGTTCAACAGCAACAACAACAGCAGCAGCAGCAAGTCTTACAGCAAATACAAAATCAACATATTCAGCAGCAAATACAATCGCAACAACAAAATCAAAATGCATCACGGCAACATTTTATCCAACAACAACAGCAACAACAACAACGTCAGCAAATATTACATAAAACTCACCTTCAAAGGGAACAGCAGCAGCAGCAGCACAACATATCACAAACAACAACTGGAAGTTTATTACAAGAGCAACACTCTTCCAATAAATCCAGCATTGAGACGATATTCCACGGAGATAATTTCACAAACATAAATAATGCAACAAATGTTGAAAATCACACCAACTCCAAACCTGAAGAAAGTAACAATGTGTTGCTTAAGCAATTGCTGCAAAATTCAAATAATACGCCAGGGAATGGTCAAAGCACTTTAGCAATTAGTTCCAACAATATTTCACGTTCTTCTACAACCAACGCGAATGTAACGTCCAGTACATCGGGGTTGCCAACTAGAAAAGTCATAAATGTGCGGGCACCCAGTTTGGGTTTAGTTAGTTCTTTAGAGGCTCAACTAGCCCGCCCCGTTATCCCTCCAGTTTCCACTAGCGATGCAAATTCTTCAACAATGACAACATCCACCCCACAGCCAATTCATGTTAATGTCAATGTTAATGTTAACCATGACAATAATAATAAAAATTCTCTTCATAAGCCATCTCCCATCACGTCATCTATCTCTACCACTTTCTCCACAGTAGGTCAGGTATCGTTTACAGCCACGAGCACTTCGAAATCGTTCCCGCCAACTAACATTGAAGACAAGTCCAAACAAACATTGTCCACTCAACTTATATCGAAGGAAACATCATTTGTGTCTAAACCTCCCATCAAAGTGGACAATAACGCAGACCATTCGGAGCAAAATATTGAGATTTTCTCTCTGTCGAAACCTGCCGATATGAACCCAACCATTTTAGAAAATCCAACCAGTTCGTCACAAATTATAAGGAACATATCGTATAGTGCGGTGTCATCGAAGATATCGAAAGTTGTACAAGAAATTAAAAAGTCTCCCGAACAACAACAACATCGATTATCACAATCAAATTCCACCCAAGTTCAGCAACAAATGATTATAACGCGCACATACAATCATTTACGGGATGTTAATGTGGCCAACATTCAAGAATCATCTCAAGATAAGTAAGTTGCAAAAAATTGAAACAAGAAAATCCAACATTGAATGAAAAAGTTCATATATTCTGAATTAACATCGACTACTGATAATTCTGTCTGTCCGTTTATATATATATATATATATGTATCTGCATCCAAATATCTTTATGGTAGACTGTGCCAAATTATAATTTTTATAAATTGTCCCCTTATGTTTTTCAACCACGTTCAGTTTAGCCAAAGATTAACAAATACGTCAAGTATTAAAAGTTACGGATAAATTCATTTTACGAACCTGCGCCCTGAAACTGAAATGTCTCTACAAAATTCAGATTTCATGCTGATCGAGTATGATATGATGATATTGTAAAATCAAAAAAAAAGCTCAAAGCGAGGTTTAGAAGAAATGCAAATAATTTATGGTGATATTGAAGATAAGTATGTGTGTGTGTTTACTTTTCAGAAAACTGAACGATGCACACATTCATGCCGTGTTAAATCAAACGACTTCAGTAAATTTAAACACAAACTCAAACTCGCAATTAACGGGATGTGTTAAATCGGTTGAGGAGACAGTTGATAGGATCGGAGGCCAAAAGTGCATGAGTACATTAGACGACAATCGGACACAATCTGGATATACAAAAATCAAAATGGAACCGGACAATTCTACATTGATTATGAAAAATGCAGAAGGAACAGCTACTTCGCAGCAACAACAGCAACAACAATCAAAATCTGCAACGTTTTCATTTCAATTAAATAATGCAACAACCACTAATATAAAGCCGCCTATACTACCAACAGCTGCGCCTGACGGTTCTTTGATGGTAAAGTCTGAACAATTACTTAATAACCAAACGGTTCAGGTTACCAAAGATGTTGAATTGCGTAAAAAACGTAAACGAGACCAGCAAAAGCAACGACGTCAAATACTCAATCACGTTAAAGAGTCTGGCAGCACTTCAGCAAATGCTTTTGCTCCTAGTCCAGCCGTCTCAAATGTGAAAAAACGGTCGCGTAAATCTTTCAAATTGGATGAAGACTATGATAGCTTTATAGAAAATTTACTGTTACATTTAAGGCAAATGCAACCATTACAAATATTGGAACCAGATCTCAATATAAGTTTTGATAGTTGCAAAATCTATGGTTGGCAAAATGGCGTCAAGTTTATGGATAATAGTACTGCAACGAAAGATTGTCGACAAAATGAAAAACTCAATAACATGCAGCTCGAATTGATGGGAGACTTTGGTGCTGTTTATCTACCCAAAAAAGTACCCTTTTATGATTCGAAAAGCTTCATTTTACCAAAAGATTACAATGAGTCTAGTAACTCCGCCATTCAGAATAACTTCTACGATCAAGAGTTTTCATCTTTCTCTTATAAAACGGAATCAGAAAAATTGTCATCATGGGCTAAAATATACAAGGATCGATCAATTGATTCGCCAGAAATTATATGCAACCGAAAGCTATCTCAAATAGATCCAATGAAGGCGATGCGTTTAAATATGTTGCAACAAGAATCGTATCCTGGTTTAATACTGATGAGCAACGTACATCAACGGTTAGGTCGTATGTCGCCCATAATACCTTTGGTTAATTCAATGACACTACTAACAAAGCGTAAAAAAATTCCTCTGAAATCGTTGGAAAATGATAAATTTAATCATCTGAACGCAAAAGAAGAAGATGCTGACATTAAACCCAGGTAAAGTAATTGTGCACCACTTGTGCCAAAGAATATTAAGTATATGCGATCGATTCAGAATTAATTGAGGTTCCATTATAGTGAAAGTCTTTATTCTTAATATTTTTTGACGAAATGTCCTGGAGACTAGTTTATTAGCTTCATAATTTGCTATGGTAAATTTGGACCCGATCGGACCCGATCGGACCCTCTTCCGTATAATGATATAAAAAACTAATTGTAGCAAAATTTGTGGTGTTAAGTGGTGTAGCGTATTAAACGGTCGGGCTTGACCTATTGTAACATTTTCACTTGTTTAATGATAAGCGCTCGCGTTATATAAAAAAAAAGAATAGATTGTAAAACAAGTTGTAGGCGGTAGGGTATAAAATAGTCGAATTTAATTGATTTTATTCATAATTTTTTGTTTATTGAAGGGTTAAGAATGACTGTAGCACTCACACCGTTATATTGTCATTGCCAAAATCATCGGCCGATCAAATAATGGATATGCTGGATAACTTGACGAATATTTTACAAATGTCCACGCCCATCAGCTATAAAGTTTTAGATAACTATACGGGATCAGAGTTGGATCAGGTGTGCTTATCAGCAAAAAAAACCAAACATCTAAACAAATATCTTGCTATTCAAGCCCTTTTGAATGGCAGAGCTAAGATATGCCGCAATTGTGGAAAATCATTAAAGGATCATTACTTTAAAAGTTGCAACGACCAAAACAGCGACGGCACTGCGATGTCACACTTTATGCAGCAAACCCAACAAAAGTACTTTTGCAGTAAAGTATGTTACGCACAATTTCGTTGGTGTAGCGAAAAGAAATCACCGTCGTCGTCGTCTTCAACTCCCAACAACAACAACAACAATAATAATAATATTATGCTACACCATAGTGATGCATTCAGCAAGGGACACTCTCTAAATGTAAACAATGATGACAAATTGTTTGGACGGACTTGTTTGGAAGAAATGAAACCGAATGTGGCGACAAACAAGTCGGGTGCAACTGTACCGAAAAAGGTTTGTTTTCGTTACTTCAAACCGAAATGTTTCCAACCATCGACCATTTTCAAGAGAATGTCCGAAAAAGAATTGCGCGATTTACTGTTCAAAATGGACATCACCGTGTCGGTAAATACAACGCAAACCAGTACAAACGAAGTGGGTGGGAGTGCCATCACCGAAGATCGCCGACAATGTGTTTTGTGCTCTCAATTTGGCGACGGTGTACCGGACGGCCCATCTCGCCTCCTCAATTTCGAAGTAGACAAATGGGTGCATTTGAATTGTGCTCTGTGGTCCACCGAAGTGTACGAAACGATTAACGGCGGTCTGATGAATTTCCAAATATCCTTGCAAATCGGCCTCAATCAAATGTGCAATGCCTGCCATCAGTTGGGCGCCACTATCAAATGCTACAAATCACGTTGCGGTGCCGTTTACCATTTACCCTGTGCGATACGAGATCAGTGTGTTTTCTATCAAAACAAAACCGTTCATTGTCAAATTCATGTATCACGCAACGATAAAGACAAGGAACTTAACTCACTAACCGTGCAACGGCGGGTGTATGTGGAACGTGATGAAAACCGCCAAGTAGCGGCAATATTGCACCACTCGGAATTAATGAATTTGTTGCGTGTAGGAAGCTTAATATTTCTAAACGTTGGCCAATTATTACCCCACCAATTGGAAGCTTTCCACACCCAAGACTATATATACCCCATCGGTTATAAGATTGTAAGAATTTAACATTTTTCCTCCTAAATTAATTTCATAAACTTTTATATATGCTTATATTTGGGGTCTATAGATTAGATTCTATTGGTCGATGCGATGTCCAAACAAACGGTGTCGTTACATATGCTCGATTACAGAAATGTCAGGACGTCCAGAATTTCGCATTGTTGTTCAAGAATCTTTACAACCGGATCAGGAGTTGCGCGACGTATCACCTAAAGCCGTTTGGATGCAAGTTCTAAATTCAATAGCTGAAATGCGTGAAGCCAACAATATGATCAAGTTGCATCCGGAATATATTACTGGTGAAGATTTGTTTGGCTTAACAGAGCCATCTATTGTACGCATTATTGAAAGTTTACCGGGTGTCGAGAATTTATCAAATTATAAATTTAAATATGGAAAAAACCCTTTACTCGATTTGCCCTTGGCCTTGAATCCTACGGGGGCAGCACGTAGTGAGCCAAAACAAAAGCATCACGTAGGCTGGAAAAAGTCCTACACGCAGCGCACTTCTAGCACAACCAGTTTCATTGGTCACCAGCCTATTCCGTTTGTAGCTGTGATGGGGGAGCCAACGTGTCCATACAGTAAACAATTTGTTCATTCAAAAAGTTCACAATATAAGAAAATGAAACAAGAATGGCGTCACAACGTGTTTTTAGCAAGGTAATCATATATATTTATTTAGTTGTAACAATTAAAAAACTGGGAGTATTGCAACTTAGACATATATAACACATCGTGCCCTTTAGTGAATACATATTGTAAACATTGCGAACATGTATTGAAAAAAAGCACATCTCTGAATTTCGAATTTTTTTTATGTGTGATTAGATCAAAAATACAAGGCTTAGGCCTTTATGCTGCACGGGATATGGAAAAGCATACTATGATTATTGAATATATTGGTTCTATAATACGTACTGAAGTTTCCGAGAGTCGAGAAAAAAAATATGAAGCAAAAGTATGTTGGAAAGGTCATCTATAGTATATATTTATTGTGGCATTCCAACTTTTATTTTTTGCTACAGAATCGAGGTATTTACATGTTTCGTTTGGATGAAGATCGCGTAGTTGATGCTACCTTATGTGGGGGATTGGCTCGTTATATAAATCATTCATGTAATCCAAATTGTGTAACAGAAATTGTAGATGTCGATCGTGAATTGCGCATCATTATATTTGCGAAGCGGAGAATTAATCGAGGAGAAGAGGTATTTATCAAAAACTTTTCCAACTCCTCCACAAATAACAATATTGTGTTTGTTTATGAAGCTATCTTATGATTACAAATTTGATTTGGAAGAGGATAATAGTAAAATACCATGTATGTGCGGAGCACCAAATTGTAGAAAATGGATGAATTAATTTAGTTGTATGCAATTCCCTACGCTAAGTCTCTATATATATAAAATGTATAGGAGTATGTATTAAGATACAACACGGAAATGTTACGTGTTAGGATAAGAGGATAATAAACTGATTTGGCTTACGATTACGCTAGGGGGCAGGTTCGGCTCTTACAGAAGTTTACTCCTACTCAGTTTTAATTATCCGAATTAATAGTGCTGAAAATGGGTTCAAACTGTTCAAAAAACTACACAGCGTAGCATTTTATTTGTTGACATGAACTGCATTACAATTTCAAGAATCCTTAAAAGCACACTAAATCATACATCTACCAATGCTACGCTCACAATCCATACGAAACATTTTTGGACAAAGCCAAATATAGTTTCTTTTTACTCGTTTTTATTGCAATAGTTGTGTATATAAAAAGGAAAAAAAAACATAGTTAAATATTATACATATATTTTTTGTAGCCTGTAAGAACAAAATGTAACCTATGATATGTAAAATTTGCATATATTATGAACATTTACATATATAAGTATAAAACATATAAGAAATCTGTTTTAGTTGTTACCTGTTTAAAATTCATACCTTTCAAATATAGAAAACGTTATGAACGTATTTTAAATGGCGAGCAACTTTAATAACCGTAGAGGAGCAGTGTATAATTTTACGTGTGCAATTCATATTGAGTTGAAAAGAGTCAATTTTCTCTAATAATGCTGCAAAATACGCTTTGTGGGCGTGGCATTATATAGCAAATTTTTAAAATTATGTTTTTCATTCTTTCATAGAACACCAAAATAAACTAAATCGGTTCAGCTAAATCGGTCAAGTATTTCCAAACTTATTCAATTTTAAAAATACAACGCTAATAGGCGTGGGCTAAGTGGGCGTAAGTGAACATCAGGTAAAATTAGAACATATACCGTTTCTTATGGCACAATTATGAGGTAAATCGCTGTAGCCATTCTGGAGTTATAGCGTCTTAAAAAAATCAATGTTATAAAATTTTCTTTCTTAAAATGCTGAGCATTATTACATGGTTGGCGTAAACTGAGGGGACCCAAAGGTACACCAGACAAAACTAGAAGTTACGCCCTTTCATTTGACACCATTTTAAGGTAAATCGCTCCAGCCGTTCACGAGTTATAGCGTTTTAAACAAAATCGTTATCACAAAATTTTCTTCCTTATAATGCTGGGCGCCTGGTACTTTGTCTGCTTTTTTAAGTTAGTAAAATTATATGATATTAATTAAGTAGTCGTAGCTACATCTAGTGATGAAATTTTTAGTTGTTGAGGTAACATTTTCAGGTTGTTATACTCATGAGAAACTTCTCTGCTATTAAACGTTTGTAAAAATTTAACAAATGTCAAAAACCGAAAAACAGCCAAAATACAAGGCGCTCAGCATTATAAGAAAGAAAATTTTATAACCATGTTTTGTTTTAAAACGCTATAACTTCTAAACGGCTGAAGCGATTTACCTGAAAATGGTGTCATATGCGCCCCCTCAGATTACACCTATTATGTAATATTTATGTATTTATATAAATTAGATGAATATATGTAAGTAGACGTGACATTATCTTGTAAAAGTTTACAGCATATAAAGCTCCAGTTACAATGCTTTCGTTTGAGACCTCTGGGTTCCTATTTTGATAAGGAGTACCTGAAAAATTACCTGATGAATTTAACTATGATTTTACTTAGCTATCTTATTTTAACAAATAGCGCCGCCTAGTTTGTTATTATATAATTTTTTCAATAACAGGGCTTCAAAGTATATTAAAGCTATATCCCTATTACAGCGCACTAATAAATATTTAATTGAACAGAATGTTCCAAATATATATAAACCAGTTAACCATTTTATAGTGCACTAGATGTAGCTACGACTTTTTAATTCAACAGGGTGAACCAAATAAATATATAATATTTCCAACGCTTAGCTCATTAGTTGTCGCTGTAAATTTTTAATTCAATTATTACAAAGCAGTAGATGTCGCTGTTATTATTTAATTCGGTAGATGTATTAATTATAATTTATTACGCGGTTCACTTTTTTATTCGAAGGAGTTACACGAAAGTAGATGTAGCTATAAATATATTGTTAAACTGGGACTACAAATTATATCATCAAATATATATAAATTACACATAGTAGGCGTAACCTGAGGGGGCGTAAAGCTACGCCAAACAAAACTAGAAGTTACGCCCTTTCATATGACATCGTTTTGAGGTAAATCGCTTCAGCCATTCACGAGTTATAGCGTTTTAAAAAAATCATCATAAAATTTTCTTATAATGCTGAGCGCCTGGTATTTTGACTGATTTTTCATTTTTTCACGTTTGTTGTTAAATTTTTATAAGAGTTTAATAGCAGCGAACTCTTTCATGAGTCTAACATGTTGAAAACAAATGCGTATATTAAAGCTGGTTGCTATTTTACTATCTAAAAATTTTACTTCACCATGTAAAAAATCAGACAAAGTACCAGGCGCCTAGAATTGTAAGAAAGAAAATGTTATGATGACGACTTTTTAAAAACGCCATAACTCGAGAACACCTGCAGCGATTTACCTCAAAATTATGTCATATAAAAGGGCGTAACTTCTAGTTTTGTCTGATTTACCTTTGCGCCCCCTCAGATTATGCTAACTATTTAATATTTATATAAATTAGATGAATATATGTAAGCAGACGTGACATTATCTTGTAAGAGTTTACATCATAAAAAGCTCCAGTGCCAATGCCTTCGTTTAAGACAACTAAGACCCTATTTTGATGAGAATTTTACTTGGTTTTACTTATGTAATAATAAAAATACAACTTTTGCTTCTCTTCTTTATTACCGCCTAATCAAAATAGTGCTTGAATAGTTAAATATTGATATGATGTATAATATGAATGGTTTATTTTGAAAGTGACACAAGTCCACGTTTTTAAAAAACATCGACATACGCAAGATACTATGCTAAATATTTGTTCATTTTTCATTTCTTTAATTTCACACTTTTGGCATGATGTTGGCGTTGATGTTTAAGATTTTCTAAGAAAACCGGTTGCATGTCGGCAATCCATGAAATCTCTTCACGATTTTTAATAGGGACATCTTTACCAGTTAACCAATAAGTGCTCATAAGTCCTTTACCCTAAAAACAATATGAACTTTTTAGGCAATTTGTAGCATTTAACATTTTTTAACATTTCTCGTTTACCTTAACATCAATAAGACCCCGATGTTTTGTTATGAAACCTCCGAGATTCATTAAAGCCTCGTTCATGTCAGTGGTAATATGGATTCTTTGTGCTTCTCCTGTGGATTCCATACGCGATGCTGTGTTTACAGTATCGCCGAATAAACAGTAGCGTGGCATTTTGGTACCTACAATACCGGCCACTACAGGCCCTGTGTGGGCGCCACACCGAATCCGCAGAGTCTCTAAGGAGCGGGGTATTTTGAATAAAGTTGAAGCGCCCAACAAATCAAGTGCCATTGTAGCTATTTCACACACGTGTTTATCGCCTAGTAGCAGAGAGGAGAATTCATATGTTTTGAGAACTTTTTTAAATGTTTAAGGCCATGTTCAATTCAATTCAAATATTTTCAAATACTTGATTAATTCGTTTCAAGGCAATCTCACCATTTTTAACGGGCAGACCTGAAGCTACCATGTAAGAGTCTCCAATGGTTTCTACTTTATAGACGTCATATATCTCGATACGTTCATCGAAAACGCGATAAATGGAATTGAGAAAAGTAACCACCTTGGATTAAAAAAAATCGACCAATAAAAAACAGGAACTAATTTAAGTGACTTTTATTATTAAATACAACTTACTTCTAATGGTGTACACCTTGCTGCGATTTCCGTAAAACCCACAATATCGCTAAAAAACACTGTTGCAGACTCGTACAGTTCTGCTGGCACCTAAAGTAGCATTTTTATGCCAAACATAATAACATGTGTATATTTACAGAAGCGAAACTATAACGGTTTTGGTCCCTCAAAAATATACATATTATACAATATTTTTTTCTTAACGATCGACACTCAGAAGATGTCAATTTTCAAGTAGAAGTTCAACATATACTTTAATAGTCACTCCCCCAGGTTACTTTTAAATCCAAAGAACATCACAGATGACTTGTTTGGTTACCACAGATAACGAATTATCATTAGTTAAAGCACAAATGCTTTGAATAAGTGGACATTCGAAATTAAGAAAAAAAAAAGTCAGAGACCACATATCCGGTTAATGATCGATTCTGTAAAATTATTGTACTTTGCTAATTTACTTGTTGGGTATGCTTTAGTTGCGTGGCTACTGTGGCAGGAAGCATTTGAAATAATAAAGAATCGCTTTTACGTTTCTCACGTTTCAGTTCTTTGGCTTTTTGGGCAAGATTGGTGGCATACAACTAAATTGAAGAGAACATGTAAATGCCAATGTCCAGTCGCTTCCATTCTTGTTTTACTCACTTGTATGGTAGCTGCAGCATTCTTCACTAATATGATAATTATCGGCGAAACACAGAGTACCACCACTAAGATGGCTATTCCGACAGCTTCTTTATTAGCCGCTTCAAACAGAGTGCGATCTATATATTCCCTGTTTCATTCGAGAGGTTAATTAAATAGATCGTGTTTTTTGTTGTTGTTTTTTTATACCCTGCATCACGTATTGAAAATGGTCTGAATTGCATGATTTAAGGTGCTATTATAATGAAAGTCATTTTTATGGCAAAAAATTGCAATTCGATCGGACTACTTTTGGAACCTTTTCCCATATAACGTTTTCACAGAGAGACTTATACAACAATACCCCGCTTTTACTGACACAATTACTTAAACTAATTGTAACATAATTTGTGGAGCTAAGTGGTGTAGGGTATTAAATGGTCGGAATTGACCGCCCAAAACATTTTCACTTGTTTTTTTTGTATGAAAAGAAAGACGAATACTTAATTTTACGACGTAGTGCCTTTTGTAATATCCTCAAATCGTCCGTATAATTGTGCATTGAATCGTAATACTCGATAGCTTTGAGTTTTTCCGAAAGGTTGGGCTTGTTTTTTAATACTATAGCGTTCCTAAGGAATTCGAAAATGCCCATTTAAATAAAAGATGCTGAAAAGATCACTTTCGTTGTAAAATTTACATTGTTTTCATCTTTTTGTATTTTGCTGTTTTCGTGATATTGAAGAACATATCCTTTAAGGAGGGCACATAGTTCAGTGTGGAATTAATTAATTCGCGTGCCAAAAACTCATAGCGTATAAATGACACGAATGCGTCCGATCTCAAATAGCCGCGTCCATAATATTTGATACCAAAGGAGGAGGCAATATTTTGGCATTCAATGCTTTTAAGCAGATTTTTGAAGCCCACTAAATATCTTAAGCGGTGATTAGAAAATTTCGCAAAGCTTTTAAGTTTTTTTTCATCTATTTACCTCCACACTCCACTATTATCAGCCTCTTTGATTTGCTCCGATAAATGATATAACAAGGCCTTATTTATAGCCGTGTACCAGTTCATAACATCAGTAATGGAATTGTCCTCAGGTTCAGAGAGAGTACGATCCCTTTAAAGGTTTAGGTTTTTATGTTTAATTCACACGTGATCTTCTAGCCTTAGATTAACCCACCTAAACTCATTTAAACGATTCTGAAATTCTGTGCGATTAAGTAATACTTCCTCTTCATCATCATCTGGGGATGTCGGTACGCTTACCTCACTCCAAGTGCTCATATTATTTAATACCTGATCAGTTACGGCAAAGCGTTGCGTCAAATTTGATCTATAAAGAATTATTTATGGAAATTATTCTGAATTTTGGGTTTTTTTTTTTCTTGTAGGACGTTTCTTTGGATAAGAGTTTGTCATTCCGTTTGCAACACCCAGCATCAAATACTGAGGCAATCTTAACATGAAAGTCCGTTTGTTGTTAGCATTCTCAAGTCTCAAGGTCGTAAATTTTGAAATATTGAAATATTGAGTTGAAATTTTGTACAAACACTTTTAGTATCTGCACTCAACTTGTTATTTAAAATGGGCAAATCGGTAATGAGCCACGCCCACAATTAAAAAAAAATACTCCTATCTGCCACAAAAATTGAGCTATAAAGTTGTAATTTGGTATCCATCGGATAACCCACAGGCACGCCCACAATTTACAAAAAACAATTCTCAACGTAAAATTCGACTTGCAAGTTGGTCCGTAATACGTACACTATTAAAGGGCATAATAATGTACCTGTCACGCTCATCGTTTGTGGGTAACTGTGGATTTGAACAATTTGGACAATTTAGTTTAACATACCGCTCTTTACTGCCATTGGTGAATATATAGAAAGCTACTTCGGATCGTTCCAATTGTAATCGCGTTACCACTTTGCCTAGATCTGTAGCAATAGTTACCTAAATATATTACATGAGCATAATGAAATCTGGCATTTATCTAAATAAATAAACACATTAAAAAAGGACAAATACAAATTGTCCTTCCACGTACATACACGTATGGCATATAATACATATACATATAATAATAAATCCATTACAGATGGATAATTAAAGAATAAACCCATAAACTTTTTCTATTGTAGACAAAACAAACAAATGGCGCTTATATGTGTGCTTGTAGGAAAAACTACTTACACCCACCATATTGAAATTATACCACTGTATATGATTTCCGTTAACTGACAACAATGTTTCAAGCGTATGTGTAGTGCCTTTGCATTCAGTTCAGCTATGTGCAGTAATATATATTAAATTTAATCCACCAACCTGCGTTTCAATATCAGCCACCTCAGCTTTGTACTCAAGTATTTCCTGAAGAATTAGGGATGTTTGGACAATCAATGCCAAAATGGGTATAAACGGCAATATTATCATCTACAATATGTTAGATATAATTTTAGTTTTTAAATGTAGCAAAAAAAAAATAAAAAGACGGATGGATGGACACTATTTAAAACTCTTATAAAAATCGAATTTTCTTATTTAAAATAATATTTATATGAAGTATTAAATTAAATTAAAATTTCAATTCAATATCTCACTATTTACGACTGTAAAAATAACAACAACAGACGGACATTCGTGTCTAGATCGTTTCAAGAATATGTACTTTGTAGGGACTCTGACGCCTCCCCTGACGACGGGTGTTGCAAACGGAATGACGAACTTCGTATACTCCCCATCTTACGTGGAGGGTGTAAAAAATGGACACCATCTCAAAGTTCAAATTGGGGACATTTTTAAAAAGTTTCAACTTTACCTTTGTGCTAATCAATGAAGCATTTGTGTATGAAATTATGTGATGTGATGTTTTTACGTGCACGCGCTTTACACACGAACTCAACTCAACATCATACATACATATAATGTGACTATATTTATGAAAGTGCCCCAAGTCCTAAATGTTTTGCTACGAGATATATGTATAGTTCTGCAAGTGACGTGATTTGCAGCAACTAATAATTTTATATTTTTTGAATTTTGACTTGGACCACTTTCATAATTACGAGTATAGTATATAAGTGCACTGCATGGAACATGGTCTTTTTAGGAAGTAACTAATTAGCTAAACATTGAATTTATTCACTTGGGATTCCATCCTAATGTCCAGGCTTCCGCTACAGCAGTTTTAAAACAACTACATATTAGACTCCCTCCACATAAGATGAAACGCATACCATGTTACTTTGTTTGCCCAACATAGAAAAAGGCGCCAGAGATTATAATTTATCTATGTTAACCAAATATATACATAAGAAAGCTATATAAATATTTCGAAATCGATCAATATATTTATGTACGTCCGTATGTCTGTCTCTCTTTTGGTTGATAATATCAATGCTGGCTTTTTCATTTGCCACGTCCACAATGGGTTTATAAATGTAAAGAGCATTTTGTATCATATACCTTATATACAAACATACAAGCACACCCACACTGACACCGCACTTATTAAAAAATGTCAATTTTTTGTTTTTCGTGTGCATAAACGTACGTACCTGCATTAGCTGTATGCGTCGCCCAGTTTTTATGGCTGGGTTTCGAGCTTCCTCACTGCAACACTTTTCTGCTGTGCCAGACATATCCTCCGAGCTAATTGAATGAACGGACATGTTATCAATTTGTTTATCATAAATAAACGGCCTGTTGCGTAAACGTATGTATTGTGTGTGTGTCCACTATGGAATTGCAATTAGACGCAATACAGGTGACCTTTGTGTTTGTGCGCTGTTACGTGCCGCTTTTTACTCTGACCTGGGCGTGTTGTATTTATTTGTTTTATTGTGCTGTTATTGTTGTGAATGCTAATGGGTCAACTGACACATCGTCTATCATGTTTGAAATCAGCCAATTACACAAACACATCCTTGTAATATTCTATAGCATAATTTTTTTTTATATATTAATCACTCACAATAACCGTAACTGTAACTGTAACTGTAACTGTGTTTCTGTAAGTTTAAAAATACTGGCACCTGAAATATTGTATACGTTAATAAGGACATTTTCCTAAACCATTTAAATGTTTTTTTATTTTTCCTTAGAAAATTTCTTTACTTTGAAGACTGAAGAGAATATTTTTTTGAAGATTTTTCCATTTTTTAATTATAGAAACTAATTAATATTTTTACATAAGATCCTTAGAGAGACGTGTGGCTTAAGTTAAGTTATTTTTTCATATTAATCATGACTTGAAAACACTAAAATTGCTACTTAATTAATTTTAATCATTTTTTTTTAATTAATAAGTCGACGATATTTTTTGAAAGTCAAGTTCCAGTAATATATTTAAGATATTCTAATATCTTGATAGATTTTAAATGTTATTTTAAAGCACGAAGATTGCAGACAGCCGTGATTTGGCTTAAGTCAAACATAATTTTTAATTGGTTGTTTGGTTTCAAAAGTATTATTACTCTTTGCTAAATTTCATGTTCAACCTTCCATACCGACAACAATTCAACTACTAAAGGACCACTTGTTGAATGGTCGTGGCATAATCATTGTAAAGGTAATATTGTCACTTTATATACGCAGACGCAGAAACCAGCAAAAAACTTTGCTAATGTGTGCACAAATATTTTCGACACATAACATATTATGGACAATATTTCACGTGGATCGTGAAAGAAATGTAAAGGAAACATGAAAGCTTTTTTCGTTATGTGCATCGCATGGTATTGCCCATTCCCCATATTGGCTTTTTTATTATCAAAGCTCAAGCTTGAAACAATTCTTAAAAAGTGATCCCTTTACATACATTAACTGATAATACTAATGATATTAGATTCTAAAATGCGAAATATTATAATTGGTCATAATTAGCAATGTACCGGAGAACGCGCCAACACTACAATTTAAATTGTTTCTTTGATAGACTTTTCTCCAGTTTTCGGGCTCTATTTTGTAGGAATTCTCTTCTCACTTGGGATGAGTGCATTTCCAATACACAATTTAATTTCTTATTAATCTGTTCGGCAATTGATAAGGTCGTCTCAAAGTCATAATGTTTAAAACGTATTTGAGGTTGATGTTGATGATGATGGAACCCGTAACTATTTGTTTGTGATGTACTCAGAAAACTGAATGGTGATGATAAACTAGGATGATAATGACTGGGACTGGTGGGTGAAGATGGCGTATACGTGTTCGAATTTTTGGGGTCATTAGTTGATGTAATGAGGGAGGAAGCAGTTCTAAGCCATATACGCAGGATTGCTTTCATTGTGCGCCTCTCCACTATTTCACAGTGTGCTACTGCCTCCAAGGGATACGTCACAGCTCGTTGCTTAGTCCAAAATTTATTATGTTTATGTTGGTCGATTTCCATACGTTCTCCAGAAATGCCCAAAGTCACTTCACTTCGAAAAAAACGTTTATCAATTATATGCAGATTAAAGGTGCGATATGCAGGTGCCTCCAACATGTCGTCCTGAGTTAATATATGCTGTTCAAAATCATCCACATGACATGCAGCCTCAGCGTTAGTAACACGACTTGAATCCACGTCATCGATTTCATCAAGTGGTGGAAATTCAGTGAATGAAAGGGAGTTTGCTGCTTTGGCTGCAGCCAAACGTGTTTTTTCCTCCTCCAAAGCCATTGATTTGCTGGGAGGACCATTACTTTGATGAGTTTCTATGCGTGCAGTAGTAGGAGGTGGTAACGTCTTCAGTTCGGCCAAAGTCAGATGAGAAAAACCAAACTTTGAACACGGCTCCCGATTATCTAGTGGAGGAAAATCTACTAAATCTTCATTATCTTCCGTCATGTACAAGCCGTAGTGGCGTACGGATTTTAAAGGTAAATTTGGGAACTGTATGCTAGCCTTATAGCAAATGAAGCCAATGACCTGAAATAAAAACATAAAAAATATACTCAAAGATGTTGTCGTCTAAAGCGTAGACGTACCTCTTCAATTGTGGCACTACCCATTACACAAATTTTAATTGGATAATTTCTTTCATTTTCCGGCAGCATATTTAAAAATACATTAATACGTTGTATGTGCATCCCCGTTTGAGAGGTGCCATCAAATTTAGAATATTCTTGAAATTTACTTTGTGGCTGTTGGGTACTATTGGCCAATTGTATGGATAATTTACTCTTCACCACTTCCTTATCATAACTGCCACCAGCACTTTGCTTTTGTTGTAAGACCGGCTTACGTTGAAAGAAATTACTATTGACGGGTGGCACTACTTCATCTAAAAAACTAACACATTTGGTACGAGCTGCTTTACGCCGTGCTATATCCATTTTTTCCAATTTTTGAGCAGTATTCGAACGAAAACGATGTGCTCCCACCTCCGGATACATCTGTATATCAAATGATTGCGTAGTCAGATCAATGTCTTCATCATCACTTTCATCCAAGCCGGGATAACAAACAAAATCGATTTCTTGTAATGGCGGGTCTAAGTTTCTCGATACCTGATTAGATCCTAAAGAACGGCGTTGTTGTTGTTGCATGTTACGTGTCGTACCATTTCCTTGAAAGCGATTTAAATAATATTTGGGCAGATCATCACTTGCCATAACTGTTTCGCACATGCCCGTATCATCGGTGGATATGAAAGAGTTGCGTATATGAGACAAAAGCCAATGAGGATTTGAATATGTGGCCATTTTTATTTTTTCAATTGTAATTTTCACAATTTTTTAGCCTTTTCACTAACACGAACTATGTATGCATGCATGCAGAATAACAGTTGTTTGGTGGAGACATTTCTGTAAACAAGGAGAGTTTCTTTTTTGGAGAATATATAAAAACTAAGTTCATATAAAAGCTTCTTACTAGTAAAATCATATCAGCGATCTACAGCTGTTCAGAAATGTTTGGAAAAAGTTAAATCATAAATAAAAAAACAAAAAAATGCAGGTTTTAAAATATTATGTGCCTAAATATTATAAAAATTATGTTCAACATCGAAAATTAGTAACCACCACTTGGACCCCCTTGGCTACAGATTTTAATTCGCCGCCTTACAAAAAAATCAATTTTACTCGCAATGAAGTGGTAAATAGAGAAAATTCCCAACATTGAATGACTGCTGCATGATTATATATTTGTATATCTAGGGCCTTTTCAACATGAGCGAGTTGCGTGAACCGGAGGGATTCTTCTTATTAAAAGAAAACGTAATTAACCATACGGAAGATCTAATAAAGGAGGCTACTTCAAGCGACCGCAAACGTAAAATTGTACAAGTTTTTGACGAACTATCAAACTCATTGTGTAAAGTGGCTGATCTGGCAGAGTTTATACGTATTGCTCATCCACAACATAAATTTGCTCAAGCCGCTGAGGACGCTTGCATCAGTATCAGTGGAATGGTAGAACACTTGAACACTCACAAAGAACTGTACACGGCGCTAAGTCGTGTAGTGGAGATGGGAGATTCTGTCCCAACCACTGAATTAGATCATCATGTAGCTAAATTATTTCTTTTCGATTTTGAGCAATCCGGGATTCACCTGCGAGAAGAGGAGCGACAAAAAGTGGTTCGATTGAATGATTACATATTGCAAACGGGCCAGAAATTTATGCATGGAGCGGCCGAATCCACTGTCTTCCCCAGAGATCAAATACCAGAATGTATTCGTAACTTCTTCCCAAGTGAGGGTGATAATATATTGGTTTCTGGTTTATTTACAAATATGTCGAACGCCCAAGTGCGAGAAGCCGCTTATCGCATGTTTTTATATCCTTCCGATAAGCAAGAAGAATTGTTAGTAACTTTGTTGAAATGTCGGCACGTTTTAGCCCGTACGTGTGGTTTTGAGACATATGCCCATCGGGCTTTGAATGCCAGTACTGCGGAGCGACCACAAACGGTAAAAGATTTCATTGATGCACTGACTAATGATTTAAAACCCCGTGCTGATAAAGATTTCCATGTTATGCAAGAAATGAAACGTCAAGAGAGTGGTGACAAGAATGCCGTTTTAGCCGCTTGGGACACACCTTATTTTACATCACTTATTAAACGGAAAGCTTTGAATGCCAGTGCAAATGAATTTTTGCCTTACTTTAGTTTAGGCGCTTGCATGGAAGGTCTGAATCACCTAATGCGGTCGTTGTATGGCATTTCGCTGCAGAATACACCAATGGAACCGGGCGAATCGTGGCATCACAATATTTATAAACTTTCAGTTGTACATGAACAAGAAGGATTGCTTGGATATATATATTGCGATTTTTTTGAACGAGATAACAAACCAAATCAGGATTGCCATTTCACTATCCAAGGAGGAAAATTATTGCCGGACGGAAGTTATCAATTACCTATCGTGGTGGTTATGTTAAATTTGTCACAACCCCGATGGACGGGACCCGCTTTATTGTCACCCTCTAAAGTAGATAATTTATTTCATGAAATGGGTCATGCCATGCATTCTATGTTGGCCCGCACTGATTACCAGCACATTACTGGCACACGTTGCAGTACGGACTTTGCAGAGGTACCCTCTGTTTTAATGGAATACTTTGCTAGTGACCCAAGAGTGCTGAAAACTTTTGCACGCCACTTCCAAACACACCAACCAATGTCAGAGGAAATGCTTCAAAGGCTATGTAACTCGAAAAATCTCTTTTCGGCCAGTGAAACGCAATTGCAGGCATTCTATTCTGCGTTGGACCAAGTGTATCATGGGGATCCTCAGAAGCACGGTAACAATACTACAGATACTTTAAAAATGGTCCAGGAGCACTACTACAGTTTACCCTATGTAGAAAATACTGTAAGTGTTTGAATTGTCGTATATAATAAAATTTCTTCTCAGAGATTATTTAAAGGCCTGGCAATTACGTTTCTCCCATTTGGTGGGCTATGGTGCCAAATACTATGCTTACTTGATGTCCAAAGCTATAGCTTCCTGGATTTGGCAAACCTACTTTGAGAAAAACCCCTTTAATCGAGAAGCTGGCGAAAAATATAGACGTGAAGTTTTGGCTCATGGTGGTGGAGTGCCCTCTCGCCAATTGGTTAGTAATTTCTTAAAACGTGATCTCTCCGCTAAAGACTTGGCAGACAATTTAATTCACGAAATTGATTTAAACAATAATAAACTTAAAAATTTACTTCATTAAGGGATATCTGTAAATTTGCTAATTTCAGTTTATTACATTAAACGTGAAACTGTATTCACATTGCCTTGTTTTATCTTTACTTAACGTGTGTTCAAATTTGTCTGGAACGCTAGTACTAAACTCGTAGAAATATTTATTCACTGAAATGGTCTATCAATGGCTTTTAAGGACGCGGTGGTGGCAACGCTGACATTATTTCCACACCGGCGAACTCCTTTGCCACACGCACACCCATTAGAAATAGACCAAAACTTTTTATGATAGCCCTGCAACAACATTTCATAGATTTAGGTTTTGGGTTAAGCTTATGTTGATTTATGAACACAACACTTACCATTGGAATTCACTGTAATATATGCTTTTCAAGAAATTCATTGTATTGCTCTTTTTTTGTACCATTTTACGTATCTTTTATTTTGGCTTGAAAAATTATTTCGGAAAGTAGAATAATAAATATTACACAAGTCACGACGAGAACGCAATGTAAGTCCGGGGATGTTATATGAAAGTAATGGAGCGCTTTCAGAAATGTCTATCGGCCATCTGTTGGCATAAAATATAAAGATGTCACATTTTTGATGTATAAGTTTAAGTGTTATAGTATTGCCTAGAGACCCTCCTGTAATATAACTTAACATACTTACATACATGTACATATAGTGCACATTGTCTGGTCGACCATACCAAATAATCATTGCATTGCATTTTTGATGTGCAAGCAAATTGTAGCGGTATCGCTAGACGGTCACTTGACACTTGTGTAAACGGCATAGTGGCAATGTTCCCATGGCCCTGATTTGTTAAGAAGAATATTCGCTATTCCAAAGAATAGCATATAGCACAAATATGCAAGTATGCATTTCCAAAACATAATTTTGGAAGAGATAATAAAAGTGCTTATTTTGCAGATGTGTTGTTTCGACAAGTGTCCAACCAACACATCATAATAACAATAATTGAAGACCTCACGACCCGGCCAAAGGGTAATTAAGAATAACAACAGCAACTTCAACAACATTAACAACAGCATTGCAGCAACTTTAACATAAACAACATCAACAACATCAGCAACAGCATTGCAACAACATAAACAACAGCAACATAAAAGACATCAACAATATTGCAACAATGATCTACTGCTCATCAGAAAAACTTATCAGTGAGTAGAGTGTTTATTGTATTGTTGTATAAGTGAATTATAGGAAGGATAAAAGAAGGAAAGTTAAATTTTTTTTAATCTCTACGAGGATTGAAGGCGGATTTTTAAGGAGTTTTTCTGTGTTGTTAATTAAATAATTACTTATAAATATGAAAGTGAATTATTAGAAGAAAAATTTTTCTGAAACAGGAAAAGGATTTTAAATTTTAAATTTGAGAAATTGGTCCTTGCGCGAAATAAAAATCATTTTCAAAGTGTAGAGGTATAAAGAAAAAAGAATATATTCGAAAGAAAATCAAATTCTAGAAACTTTGCAAAGTAAAAGTAATTTACAAGAAGAATATTTGAATGAAAAATAGAGTGGAAGTTAAAACCACTATATATTTAAGAATAAATAGAAGAAAAAACGAATTTTAAATTCCTGTGCGAAACAAAAAATTGTTTAAGAAGAAAAACGAAATTGTATTATAATTTTAAAATTTATTTGAGAGTTGTGGTGCACTTATTCAAGTTTTCAAAATGACAACAGAACAACAGATACAATTACCAGGCATTGACCCTTATAAATTTTTGGGTAATTTACCTACCTTTGACGGAGATAAAAATGACTTATACACTTTGATAACATTGATTGACAGGATACACCCCATTTTACAACATTATGACAGTTTGCAACAGTCAATATTTTCAGACCTAATAAAAAGTAAGACCAAAGGCAGAGCTAGGGAAATCTTAGAAATTAACAGCCATTTGAGTTCGTGGACAGAAATTAGGACAGCATTATTAAGCAATTTCGGAGAAAGGAAATCAATAGAAGAGCTTTATGATGAATTGCGTGCCGTAACGTACAAAAACAATTGTTTGACGTTCTATAACGAAGTTAAAGAAAAACTAAGAGACTTAAATAATAGAACAGCTATGTCAATGGGGGACGAAGCCAATATAGTTGAGATAGTGATCAATAATAAGAAAAGTGCATTGAATATTTTTAAGAATAAAATGGCTGAGCCCATGAAAACCATACTTATGTGCAGAAATCCAAATTCATTGGAGTCCGCCATGGACATACTGTTTGAAGGAGGCTATGATAAATTACATAGTCCGACAGAAAACAGGAGTAGAGATACTCACCAAAATTCTGCCTTACGCTATAATAATAATAATTTTAATCAGAACAAGTATCGAAATCCTGGTTATAATAACAATTACAGACCTAATAATTATATTAGGCAAAATAATAATACTTTCAATAACAATAGAAATAATAATAATGGAAATCAAAATCCTAATTATAATAATAACTATAACAGAAATTTTAATAACCCGCAATACAATTATCGGTCAAATAGGCATTTTAATACCAATAACATGCATAATCAGAATCCATTTAATAGACCGACGAACAACGTCTTTGCCCCACGCAATACAGCTCCTCAGAATCGTCCAGAACCCATGGACATTAATAACTTACGTACTGAACAAATAAGACCCAACAGACGTACACAAAACCAAAATAATAATTATAGAAATAAATATAATGATCAACGCAATGCTCAAGTAACAGAAAATTTTCAGGAACATGTCTCAATGGAGGACTCCCCTATATAATTGTAAAATCAAAGACAATCCCACTAAAGTTCCTAATCGATACTGGAGCTACCCATTCAATAATTAATCCGGGACTTTGTAACCCAAAATGGAGAACCCCTACAGAACTTAAATTAATTAAAACATTACAGCATACAATAGAAGTAAACGAGACAGTTTCCATACCCTTGTTTAAAGAATTGGGCAATGATAAACAGAGAGTACAATTCTTGGTTTGCCAATTTCAAGATGAATATGACGGGATAATAGGAAATAATATCCTCTTGCAATTAGGAGCAATGATAGATTTAAAGAAAAATATATTGCATGTAGAAGGTAAAAAAGTACCTTTACAATTTAAACATGAAGACAGGAAGTATTCTTTTAATAAATCAGGAACCTATAAGTTAAACCTGTATACGCAACATAAAGACGGATTAGTCTACATAAAGAGAAAAATGTCAAGAAATAATAAAGTAGAAATAAAAGAAGGAGTATATGAGGCAGAGAACTATGAAATTAAAGCATTGGTGAATACAAATATCGAACACCCAAACATTGTTAAATTTCCTACATTGGAAACAGAAAAAGTAACGAAAGAAAATTTTCACATTTATGATACGGATAAACCTTTGAGAAATGACGTTGGCAAAGAATTAAGAACAGACCATTTGAATAAAGAAGAAAAATATAATTTAATGAAGTTGACTGGTTCATACAAGGATGTTTTTTATACGGAAGATTCTGATTTAACATTCACTAATGCAATAAAGCATGAAATCAGAACAACAACTAACGACCCAATTTTTGTAAAGACCTATAGATATCCTTACATACATAAAGACGAAGTACGTAGACAGATAAATGAAATGTTGAACAATGGAATAATTAGGCCCAGCCACTCTCCATATTCGGCACCCGTTTGGATAGTTCCTAAAAAATTGGACGCAAGCGGTAAACAAAAGTGGAGACTTGTGGTTGACTATAGGAAATTAAACGAAATTACTGTAGATGATAAATATCCAATTCCCAATATTGATAAAATATTGGAAAAGTTGGGGAGAAGTATGTGTTTCACTACTTTAGATTTGGCTAAAGGATTCCATCAAATCGAGATAAATGAAAGTGACATTCATAAAACGGCATTCAGTGTAGAGAATGGACACTACGAGTTCGTACGAATGCCTTTTGGACTAAAAACAGCACCAGCGACATTTCAAAGATTAATGAACAACGTACTGCATGACTACATTAATAAAATCTGTTTGGTTTATCTTGACGACATAATTATTTTTTCCACCTCACTCCAAGAACATTTAGTTTCATTGAGGAAAATATTTCAAAGATTACGAGGGGCTAATTTAAAAATACAATTAGATAAATGCGAATTCATGAAAAGAGAAGCCGAATTTTTAGGCCATATTGTAACTCAAGACGGTATAAAACCAAACCCTAACAAAATAGAAGCAATAATTAAATTTCCACTACCAAAGACGAAAAAAGAAATCCAACAGTTTATTGGACTAGCAGGTTATTATAGAAAATTTATAAAAGATTTCTCAGGTATTGCAAAGCCTATGTTAAAGTATCTAAAGAAGGATACTAAAGAAATAAATATTAAAGATGAACAATATGTAAAGAGTTTTGAAACCCTGAAACGAATAATCGTTAACCACCCTGTTTTGATTTATCCCAATTTCGAGAAACAATTCACACTTCAAACAGATGCCAGTAATATAGCTTTAGGAGCTGTACTATCACAAGAAGGACATCCAATATGCTACGCAAGTAGAACATTGAATCAACACGAGAAGAATTACAGTACAATTGAAAAAGAATTATTGGCCATAGTATGGGCTACTAAACATTTTAGACCATATTTATTTGGAAGGAAATTTTCGATAGAAACAGACCACAGACCGTTGACATGGTTGTTTTCAGTGAAAGAACCCAATTCAAAATTGGTTCGTTGGCGATTACGCCTACAAGAGTACGATTACCAGATCGTATATAAAAAAGGCGTACAGAACGGAAATGCAGACGCTTTGTCTAGAATAGAAATAAATTTAGAGGAGAACGCTGACATAATTACTGAAACAGATTGTCCTGTTAACTACTATAAAAATCAGATAATATTCATTAAAACAAACTCTGGATCATTGCGAATCAGAAATTCAGAAATATTTAATTCGAAAAGGAAAACCGTATACGCGAAAGAATTCGATGAAAGTACCGTGACAACCCTCATAAGGAACCATTTTAACCCAAATAAGTTAAATGCAATGCATATAACAGACGAAACAGTTTTTGACAAATTCAAGGAAGTTGCTTTGCAACATTTTAGTAATAATCACAATAGAAATTTTAGAATACTGAGATGTAAAAAATTGTTAATAGACATCACAGACGAAAATGAGTTGACAACATTAATAGAACAAGAACACAAGAAAAATAATCATAGAGGAATAAATGAAAATCTTGCTCAACTGAAAGAAAGGATATATCATCCACAATTAAAGCGACGTATTGCACAATATATAAATAATTACGACATTTGCAATAGAGAAAAGTACGACAGAAACCCTTTAAAGTTAAAATTTAAAATGACAGAAACGCCTAACAAACCAAGAGAGATAATACATATAGATATATTCTATAGTCTAAATAAAACATTATTTTTGACATTTGTCGATAAATTCTCTAAATATGCACAGGCATATAAAATCCAAAATAGATCTTGGACAGAATTCAAATTAACTCTGACCCAATACTTAGGATCATACGGACATGTGGATAAGATAGTTGTGGACAATGAACTAGGATTCAAAGCATTATCATTGGTAGAATTTTTAAGAGAACAAAATATAGAAATACATTACACTTCCAATAACAATCATACGTCAAATGCCGATGTCGAACGGCTACATAATACAATAAATGAACACATTAGATTGTTAAAACACGATCCAGAAAATGACTTAGAAACAGTCGAAGAAAAAATCTATAAAATCATTATGTACTATAACAATTCAATACACTCCACAATAGGAGTAAAGCCAATCGATTTTGTAACGGGAAATACAAGCCCAAATGATTATCCTGCTATTAAGGAAAAAATAGAAAAGACTAAGGAAAGAATAATAAATAAACTGAATGAAAAACGTGACGATAATGAAATTGTAGAAGGCCCCACATATATAAAAGAAGTTAGAGGAGGTAAAAATTATGCCAAGTTCAGGAAGGTAAACGTACGCAAGTTGGATGATGATCATGTAATAACTGCTAAAGGACATAAATATTATAGAGGACATATTAAAAGAAAAAAGAAATTTACTAATGCAAATGTGGGAATGGATAACGACAATATAGGAGGTATGGACAATGATTTGAACCAACTTCAGAATACAGCATAAAAAATTATAAAAGCGTAATTGATATCGCGTGCGAATCAATCAGTAGAAGAAAAACTAAGGTTAATAAATATTTGTATAACAAATACAATGAATAATCCAATGAAATGAAAACTTGTCAAAGTATTGAATAAGTCCAATTGTAATTTTATTTTTGTGGTTTCTTTTGATTATTTACAAGAAAAACCTCTTTAAGGATGGGTTTTAAACCATCCAAACAATAGTATCGCTTTTGCTATATGCGGTATAGCGACCTCGGTGGTTCCTCTGAGAAGGCATTGTATGCCAACATTAACCATGTATATAACCTTCACTTTTAATTCTCGTGATACCCGTACGTTCGACAGGTCCTCATTGAGAAGGACCTCCACTAATTTTCCTCCCTTACTTGATCCAAGAAAGGTAAGCATCTCATCCGGATGTAGGTATACCCCCCAATCACCCAGGAAGTCCCTTATTACCGCTAATTCAATTACTAGGGCGTCCATGTCTGGAAAATATAAATAAAATGAAGAAAGAAAAAAAAGAAGGCATACACAACAAACCTTCTCAATCAGCTCAGTTTATAGGGATGACTGTAACGGAATAACCAAAACGAACTTAATTTATACCCAAGAAAAGCTGAAACGAAAGATAAAAATCAAATGAACACCAAGACCAAGTCAAGTTCTAGGAACCCAATAGAGTACAATAAAACTCCTATACACCACATTCCTGTACGTGCATATTTCTCTGTAATAATACACTAAAATACATTGCAAATCCAAAAGAATAGAAAAAAAAAAAAAAAAAAAAATATATATATATATATATACTGACGAAAACAACGGCATGATGAACGGGCATGTTGCCTTGTAATGTTAACATGTACCACTGGTAGACAGGATCGTCTTACCCAACGTAAACAAATGTTCTTAATGAACATATAACATAGAATTAAAATGAATAAATAAAAAGATTAATATAGGGTACATAGACAAGTAAAGAGATTTCATGTTTATAAACAAAAAATAATAACGTGGGTTGATGCATGAATGCATTAATATGTTTATGCAATCGCAGCAGAATTATAGAAATAGGTCAAAAGATACTGATATACACGCAAATGTGCAATCGCGACAGAATAAAGAGACAAAAAGAAAAGTAATAATTTTGCAGAGTTAACTGACCAACCTCAACATTGAAAGAATAGGGAAGACAAATATTTTATTTTGTTTGAACAAATTAATGACAAATAATACAACAAAATCAAATATATTGTTTGTGATAACCGAATTCCTTAATATACATAATAATAAGCCATATAATAAAAAATTATGAGAATCATTCTCTTCCAGGAATGCTACCACAGGTTATAATTCTTCTCTTGACCCTGCCGTCATATTTGACGCAATATGTTGAATACCAGGACCTTACAAATAATCATGGTTATCTCCCTGTAAGACAGGATGCTGTCAAATTAATTAATAATTATGATAAAATAATACACCTAATAAACATAACCAAGTATGAAGAAACTATTAATTTAATAAAAGAAAACATAAATAACCTAACACTGTCTGTGAGCAGGCCTAAACCAATAATAAGGACCGTATCCAATAATTTGATTATTTTAGAAACAAAAATAAATAATTTGATACCCAAATATAGAAGCAGGAGAGGGTTAGCGAATTTTATGGGCAAGGGATTGAAGTATATTGCAGGCACAATGGACAGTGACGACGAAAAACAGATTTACGAAACATTAAAGAATTTGACAAGTGATAGCGAAAACAATGAATATAAAATCGAATCATTGATAAGCTTTAGTAGTATTTTGTCTGACCAAATCCAGAATATAACGTCACATATCAATAATCAGCAATCAAGGGTCGCTGGTTACATTAACAAATTAAAAAATATATTGGCGAATAGAATAGGCCACACAGAGGACGAAATAACCTTACTGGAACACATCTTTCCAATTAACAATGACATTACATTGTTGCGTGACCACATAGACGACATAACCCAAATTCTTTTTACTAGTAAACTAGGGATAGTGGCACCCAACATACTGACAGAAAACGAGTTAGACATAATTAACGACATAGATACTTACAATAATTTGAAAGTCACTGTTAGAATCCTTGACAAGATCTTGATCATAACAATTTCAATCCCAAAATTCGAAAATAACACTTACCCTGAAATAATTTTTGTGCCCATACCTAACAAGGATAGTAAGTGCATACGACTCTCTAATGAAAAGATATTACTGGATGAACAAAATAATATATATGATGAAAAAGTATATAAAAAATTGAAAAATAATCTAATAAGTATAGAAGATAATTGTTTATCCAATATAATAAAAAATAACGAGGCAAATTGCCAAATGAACTTCTGTAATGAAACCATTATTAGAGAAATAAATTCAGGATTCTTGATACTTGCAAATTTTAATGAAACTGTAAAAACAAATTGCCACAAGAAACAAAAACAATTTGAAGGAACATTTATACTGAAATTTTTCAATTGTTTCGTAGAAATTAGAAAAAGAAATTATACAAATTATGTAATAAAAATTCATGATGAAATAATAATACCACAAATGTTAATAAAAATAAAAGAAAATAAACTTGTGAATTATAGCGATTTAACACTAAAAGAATTAGCAATTAAGCAAGTACATTATGAAAATTCACTAAGTAAAACAATTACAGAACACAAAACCACTAAAATTGTAAATATGGGAACGGACGTTGTAATTTTTGTTATGATATTACTATTGATATATATTTTATTTTGTGGAAGAAAGTCCGCAGTTCTCCAAATCTCGCCGGAGTCTCGATCTAACGGTGGGGGTGTTATAGTATTGCCTAGAGACCCTCCTGTAATATAACTTAACATACTTACATACATGTACATATAGTGCACATTGTCTGGTCGACCATACCAAATAATCATTGCATTGCATTTTTGATGTGCAAGCAAATTGTAGCGGTATCGCTAGACGGTCACTTGACACTTGTGTAAACGGCATAGTGGCAATGTTCCCATGGCCCTGATTTGTTAAGAAGAATATTCGCTATTCCAAAGAATAGCATATAGCACAAATATGCAAGTATGCATTTCCAAAACATAATTTTGGAAGAGATAATAAAAGTGCTTATTTTGCAGATGTGTTGTTTCGACAAGTGTCCAACCAACACATCATAATAACAGCGTTCCCACACATAACATAAACACACAAACACATGTATGTACTAAGGTTATAAATATAAGAATACAATTAGAATTAAGACACTCTTGAAAACTCACTCTATGTTAAAACACCTAGAACTCTCGAGTCAATAAAACATTTATTCTTTATAATAAAATATGTTTTTTTTTATGTTTAACGAATATCGTTAACAAAACTTTTAAGCTGAGTTGTTAAAAAGAGTTAGTATATGACAGCTGTAGAAAACACACGTGTATGAAAATAAAGTCAATGAGTAATATATAGCGAACAAAGAGCTATAGTAATGTAAATGGAACGCCCTCTAGCGGGATAAAAGGAAGTTGATTATTTTACAGGCAACTTTAAATTGTGATGATACTGCCATGTTTAAAAAAGGTGACATCGGAACCTTGCCGTTAAGTGGGAATATTATAGTCTGGTAACTCCTTCTTAATGAAAGAAAAAACATATATGAAAAAGTGATTATTGTTGCAATTTACAAGCAAAAGTTGCGTTTTTTTTAATATATATTTTATAAAACTATATAAAAATCAAGTATCATGAGTGGTGCTCACCGTGAGGCTGTACAAAAACAAATACATCAAGACTGGGCTAATCGAGAGTATATAGAGGTGATCACGGCTAGTATTAAACGTATTACGGACTTTCTCAATTCATTCGATATGTCTTGTCGTTCCCGTTTGGCCGTTCTTAATGAGAAACTAACTACTTTAGAAAGACGTATTGACTATTTGGAGGCTTGTGTTACCACTGGAGAAACGCTAACCTAAAGTCACATAAAGAAAATCTTCCCCCAAAGCACTGGTATTCATTTTGTATTATTTTTAAACATGTAGAGAAAAGTATATATATGACAAGAAAAATAGTTGCTTTATACAATAACAATAAAATTATATGCTTTTTTTAATCATACAATATCGATAACCTTGTTAGTTGTTTTTATTCCTACACCTTAAAATGTTACTCACTTTCAACTTGCTTAACCAAAAGTTGTAAATCGTTTTTCACCTTTAATATTAATAAACTATTGTCATATTCTATGGCTTCGGGAGTGTCCTTGCCTGGTTTATATTGAAATCCGTTCAGGAGATTAACCAAACCTATTAACATATATAATGAGGCGAATTTACGTAAAATACAAGAGTCACAGCCCAAGCCAAAGGGTAAGAATGCATTTTGAGGCCTCATATCTTTTTGAGACGTGTGGAAATGATCCGGATCAAATTTGTTAGGATTTGCGTAATATTCTGGGTCATGATGTATAGCTGTTGCTGGTATAATCAGATGATTGCCCCTTTTGAACATAAAAACCGTTTTAGATATTTCATAATCATTTTCAGTTGTCCTTAAAAGAAATGGATAAGGTGTGTGCTTACGGAGAGTTTCTGTAAAGAATGTTTACTTAGTTTTTTGTTTTTAGAATACTTTTTACACTATATTTATTTCTTACCGCATAATATTTGTTTGAGATATACTAAATCCTCTAAAGCTTCCATGGTTAGTTGATAATTGTTGTGCTTTAATACTTTCCTAATTTCATGACGCGCTTTATCTTGTACATCTGGCTGCTTGGCCAATTCATACAAACAGCAAATGAATGTGGTATTAAAGACCTCCAATGATGACATTATAAAACAAAGTGCCTGATTGCAGATTTCCGCCTCATGTTGTTGTTGCTGTTGTTCTATTATTCTGGCGTTGGACCACATTTGTGTAAAATCGTTTTGGGTTTCCTTCAATGAATAACTGCGTGCATTAAATTGATTAAGAATCAACTTGTGTCGTGGTTTTATCATATCCAGTGTTTGCAAAAAGTTAGCCAAAGCCGGATAATTAAAAGTTAAGCAATTTTTGTACAAGTTATTAACATTATTTGCAAAACGCTTCGTCATGGAGTTGAATTGTGCTTCACCGTATCGCACAGAATCAGCAGTGACACCAAATGCTAAACTTGACATCACATCGGTATTTAAACCATTTATTACTTCATTTATATTGAGTGTCATCTCCTGTTTTAGTTTTTCTTTTAAAGACAACTCTAAAGCTTTGAATATCTGATTTAACACAGGTAATACATTACTTAAATTCGGATGCAATTCGGTATCGTTCCTTTCTGATGAAGCGTTATTGAAGAATCTTCTTTTTGTAAAGTGTTGAGCATCCCTTTCCAATACGTCATTCACTATGTCCATATTTAAAATTAGAATCGTTGGCTTCAGCCACATGTAGAAACCAACAAAGGGTGCTTGATCTTTGTAGGTGTCGTAATGCTGTCGCAAAATGTCAGCTAGATGATATTGGGAACCTACGCCCTTTAAATGACCCCATGGTTTATAGGGCTTTGTGTGCAAAATACCACGACTTTTCCAATAATCCAAGGACACTTTTACAACCAAGTAGAAAATGCTGGCCGTACCAAGGAGAGTATAAAATAAATTCTTCAGGAAGCTCATTGTAAGTATTTAACATAGAGAAGAGTTTTCTCTTTTAAGATTGTGTTTTGTACATGTATTATATATTGTCTTAGATCACTTAATAGTTCATTTCGTTTGCTGCTTCATCTGTAAAGTAAAAATTATTTATATGTTGTAATGGAACAGTTACTTTTTCAATTTATAAATAAAGGAGTCTTTTATATATATATGACGCGATAGTTTATTTAAGAAAAAAAAAACTTTCATTAAGCCGCCTAATGATGTGATAAAAATTTTAGACGTTATTTTGCACATGGCAAGCACAAGTTATAATAGGAAGTGTCGAAAAATTCTTTAACATTTTGCCATCGAATGTAGCCTTTATTCATAAGCTCTTCTATTGATGCATTCATTCCTCCACTGTAGTGAGGATCCTAAAATAATACTTGGTTTGAGTCCTGAGTGCGTTAAAGAAACTTTCTAAACTTACCACCACCAATAAGTAACTTTGGTCTTCATGGGTATATACACCTGCGATACCCTTCGAGCTTGCATCCATATCACCACCCATCATAATAAAGCCCCCATATTCTTGAAAATAGTTTTTCAAATTCTCAATACAATTTCCTACATCTTCCTGACGTGTTATGTGAATAATTCTGCACGGTACTTGATATAAATAATCTATCACATAGCAAACTTCCAAGGCACCAATCCAATCATGGGAATCTATAAAACTGGAAGGCTTATCTCCTAAATGTACTAAAATTTGTTGTATCTCTTTAATGGATGGTACATGATCAACAGACTCTTTTTGGTGTAAATGCACAATCCAAGAACACATCGATTGTAAAGTACGATAAGCACAACCCCAGCCGTGGTCGTTGACATAATCACAACCATAGTGGAAATACTGAAAATTACCATGTGTTAAGTATTCCACTGGAGAGGTGTTTGGTGCTCTTACAAGTTTTAATAAATTTGTAAGTAAAGCATATTTATAAATTTTGGGTTTTATAATAACTTTGTTGTGAGAATGATTTGGGTCGGTGTTTTGTAATTGATCCATTTACATTTTGTTTTTTTTTTTTTTTTTGTATATTAAAATGAATGGATCTTCACTTTCACACACTTTATGATGGCCTTAAAACCGAGTTCAAAGTTACGACTTTTATCTATTGGGTATGTTTTTTTCCATTTACATTAATTAAGTTGGAATTAAATCTCATTAACAAATTTATACCTTCAATATCAAAGGGGAACGCAGCGGAATGAAACGAAACCACTAATAATCAACACTTGACAAACGTATGGATAATACGTACGGTTTCTGTTGAAAATATGCACTAACGGTCAAATGACACTGCGACAGAACGATATGCGATAAAAACTCTCTAACTGAAACAAAATACAAAGAAAGTCAAGTTTCTTGTGAATTGTTTTGGTTATATGCATAATTGTATTTTTTATTTAGATTGTTATTTAACAGTTTAACAGTATTTATAGTTCGTTTCATATTGCAATGCTTATTGATTTCAAATTACACCTTTTTTTATATGGTTTCTAGGGGTAGTTTATTCATTTATTTTTTACAAGGTCTTTTTTCAAGTTTCTTGTCTAATTTTTATTACTATTATTATAAATTTAACATATTTTTATAATTACTTGATATGAAAAATACTAAAGAACATAGTATATATGTAAGCCGAGAGTTATAAAATTTTTAGATTGTTTTTATTATCATTGGTATAAGGAAGCTGTGCGCGATGCCTTTACTGCATCAAAGTTTCTAGTGCTTGCTTTATTATCTTTTGTTTTCCTTTTCCTGAAGATAGACCCGTTGACTGAGGGGTCGAGCATATATCCAACTATCTCCAACTGGTTTGAAATACTAAAATATATTTCAATCATTATTTATAATTTATAGACATATTATGTATATGGGGACTTTATTACTTTATGCTCCCACAATGATTCACTTTCTTTCCGAGCTTTGGCTTCCTCTCTTTGTAATTGTTCTACATTACATTTAGCATTGGTTGCCTTTTCAATGTCATTAAATCTAAGCAAAATCAATAATTATTGGAAAAGAAAAAAAACATTATTTTTAAGTTAAAATAAAAATCATTATTATTATTGAAAAATGTGTTTTAAAATATTATTTATTACTTGAGTCCGGCGGTTACTTCCTTCCAAACACGTCGCGATTCATATTCTTCTTGTTGGACGATTGGTCGCACTTGTTTCTTAAATATTGGTATACAATTTACATCAACGAATACTTCAGTTTTCTAGAAAATTACATAGAACAATGTACAACATAAAAAACAAATAATACTACTGACAAAGTTTTAGACTTCTAAACAATTTGTTCAAGTTGCTTTGCGTTTTGTTATAAAATAAAATTAATAGAAATTAGAACATTTTCTAGATAAACCACATGTACGTTTAGAAAAAGAATCCAAGATATTTAAGAGAGAAGTACAAATAATCGAGAGGATCATTTGGTGGAGTAGAGAAATATTTGTGTTAATATTAAACTTTTGGGCTTTAAAGAAAGGTTTTTGTTTTTAGGAGAAATTAGACAAAAAAGGACAAAATAGAATAGAAAATATATTAGTGTGTGTTAATTGTATAAATATATATAATGTCGCATAGAATGAAATATGAAAAATGAAGTTATTTTAGTTCAAGTGCTAATTTTTGTTATTTTTATACCCTCCACCTTAGGGAAGAGGGTATATTCATTTTGATCATCCGTTTACAACACCCCCACAAACCATATATATTCTTAATCAGCATAAAAAGAGATATCGTTTGAGACATGTCCGTCCATGTGTCCGTGTGTCCGTCCGTTGATGGCACTCTCACGGTCGCAATTTCAGAGATATCAAATTGAAACTTTGCATACGTATTCTTAGTTCAATTTCGCTATTCCTTATTGAAATTCGGCACAATCGGTTAAGAGACACGCCCACAATAAACAAAAATCTCAACATACCTCGAAAAAATTGTATCTTTAAAAAATTATATATCGCACAATTCTGCCTATCACGTTGAAATTTGGTATAAATATAAGTGGTATCGTTATCCAACTCTGTGCCAAAAATGGGCGCGATTGAAAAACGCAAACGCCTATAATTTAAAATAAACACTATTTGCGTAAGTACATGAAATAGTCACATACATAAATATGGCAATAGGAACTTATTTTTTAGATGATTATACCAGGTGGAGGGTATTTAAGCTTCGGTCTTAATCGAACTTCTCTATCTTGTTTTATTTACACATTACTGTGCATTGTATGACACAGTATTTTTTATTCGTATACGGATCAATTGATAGAGAAGGCTGGCAGCCTAAGTATGGATTCAACCGGTTGAGCCACTTTTATTTTGATTGCATTAAAGACACGCCCATTTCGAATTTTAGGTTCATATATTGCTTGATGAAATTTTACTATTCCAAAGTAAAGTTTTAGTATACGCAAGTTCGTATTAGTTATGCGTGAAAACGTAATAAAAAGTATGCATGATTAATAAAAGTATTTTTAAATTATTAATAAATAAAAAATTTTTTATACATTACATTTTTATCGTGCCATTTCGCTTCCATTAAGCCACTCCATTCCCCAGCAATCGACACAAACGGCTTCTTTTCATTGGGTGAATATATCTACGAAGAAACAAAATTAATTATAACGTTTATTAAAACTTAAAAAAGCATTAAGGATGCATACATACCTCTGCGGTTACCTTATTACGTTTACCGCCATAAAATGGTTTCGTAAGAAACTCTACTTGAGCATAATAACCGGTTTGGGGACATTTAATATGAACTGAACCGCCCAATTCAATCCAGGGTACAGTTAAAATCGATCTAAAATCAATATTTTGTTTAATAACCTAATCTACCCGTTCATCAATATACATTTAGAAGTTTTCTTGTGTAAATACCTGCCATAGCCATTCGGAAATGTTACAATGTATTCCTCACCATGATTTACCAAAGTAACTACCCCTTCGCCTATATTGTGAACACCCACCGATAAACCCAAAAATTTCGATTTTGTCCACACATGAGCCGAAAATGTTATTTTTTTATTATAATGCTCAGCGTAGAAGGCTGATACTGTGCGAGGAAAAGAACAAATTAATCCATTTTCTTATGGAGAATTTAATAAATTACTGGGAGGATGGTGAGAAACTTGCTCGGCCAAAAATGTTAACTGATTACGGCTACACCACGGTACTGGACCATCTTGTACCGGATTCTCGTCGGGAATTTCACCTTAAAAATCAAAATAAGTTGCTAAACAAGTAAGAAAAGCTGTATTTCGGTTTAGAACAAAGCGCGAAGATAACTGCATTTGACCATTTACAGTTAAAACAGAGAAAAACATTTCAACAGATTTAAAAAACTAGCTGATATGATAAAAAATAACACTTTTAGGGGGGGCAATCATATACCTGCCACGCCCACCCACTTTATATAGATGTGGAGGGTATTTAAGATTTGGCCCAAGTCAAACTTAGTTTTCTTACTTATTTTAATCTAAAAATAGTTTAGTTCTCTGAACTAAAACAAACTAAAATGATTTTTCTCTAACTGTACTTGTCACTCATCATTACCTGGTATATCCCAATGACATTGAAATATTTCCCCCAATATAGGATTGTACGGTTTCTTTGCTACTGCACTTTTTCTACCCGCATGATAAGCACTTAAATACCAGCGACACACCTGAACAATGCGATCTTTAGGATTATCCAAATCAGCAATTCTGCTTAATTAACAGTGAAATAGTTTCAATGTGTTGTAATCTGTACTTGATTTCATAATTAATAAAAAGTACTAACTTTAGAAATAAATCAGGATGAGCGAAATAATCTGCATACATTTCTAACAGAGAGCGTCGCTCCAAAATGAAAGTGGGCAAAACCACTTTTGTTAAGTCCATGCCGATTTTGACTTGCGATAAGAGATGCGATAACATGGAACCGTGTGCTTCCATACTAAGCGTAGTGTCCTCCTCTTCCTCATATAAAGCATCATAATCGATTGAATTGTGTTCAGTGCTGAATCTTCTGTCGCTTTCACTGAGAGCACTACAGGCGGTATGATATTCATCGAGTTCGGGACCGGTTGTGGGCGTTGTTGCGGTAGAGGTTGTTATCGTTGTTGAGATAACATGCACAGGTGTCGTTGTTTGCTTTTCTGTTAAATTGTTAGGAATCAGTTCACCATCTATAGCATTGACCTCATGGGAGTCTGCTGCCCTTTTATCACAATTAGCGGAAGTGTCCAAAGAGAAGGCTCGTGTAGCACTGTAAGCAAAACAACAATTAATAAAAATAATGGATAACGATTATAGTACAATTGATTTAAATTTTGGTTTCTATTAAAATTTTAAAGCCTGTTAAACAATAGGTGCCCTTTGACAATACGAAAAATTTCAAAACAATCGCATCCATATTTCCAACTCTAGTTTTATTTTCAATTTGACGCACTTGAGCACATCTCCACAGAAGCATTTGTAAAAGTACTTTTTGTCCCTTCGTCCGTCAATGGATTGATTGATTGAACGGACCTAAGGACCAGACTTATTCTGATAGAAGGGTACTGCTTTTTTACCTTCTAATGCTGACCCGTCTAACCCACTTTTTCAGCATCGCCTTTACAATTCGACTTGAACGAACTTCATTAATAGAACGTTAATTTTCACAATTGTGTGTTTTTTTGCTTTGTTTTAAAGAAATTGTTAGTTAAACGGAAATCGCCGCATCATGTGTAATATTGAATTTTCACCAACGTGATGGCTAGAAATTTTGCACATTTCAGCTTCAAAAGTGTATAAAATGTAATGTTTCCAAGGGAATACCAACGTATTTCTGACATTTACAATTATATGCTTTCGTGTTATTGCTATTTTTCTTGATTCACATTTTTTCTAAAATAAACATTATTAAACACTATACATGTGGACTGAATTGAAGAAACGCATCAATTTATTTGTTTAAGGTTTTGTATAGCACCGTGGGGGTTGGTTCTTTTTTTTTTTTTTGTATAAGAGAGTTTATAACATGATTTTCAATTAAAAACACTCTTTCATTGTATTTACATAAAAACAAGTAAAGCACCTAAAGCACCCTACAATAGACGCGTTAGATAAGTTATGAGCTTTTCGGAGCACATACCAGACTATAAGGTAATTGCCATTCCATCTTTTGTCTTCTATGCAGTGAAAACGTTATAGATGGTTCAAGCCCGACCATTTAATACCCTACACCACTTGGAGGAATTGTTATAATGCCATTCCCTAGGCATGCCTCTACCATTTACCTTACACCTTGCCCTTACAGCTACAAACGGAAGTACACACATCTATTTTATGGTCTCTGTGGTTGTTACACCAGGTTATAGCAAAGTGAATATATCAACATTTTGGAGGTAGTACTTTTATGAAAATACACGAGTGTATAAAGCGCAGGTCCTTTACTCTCTGTTTGATTTATAAATATTTATGTAGGTTAAGAGATTGAATCCTTTCACATGCATTTGTCTCTTGTGTGTACATGTCACATTTCACAGTTTGTTTTATCAGATTTTTATGAAATTTGTCGTTTTGACGTGCCTTGGCTCAAAGATCATATAATCCTCATACATCTCTATATGGCAGAGATTGGCATTTGGTAACGTTTTCAATTAACTTTTATTAGTTTCTCAATTCTTCTTCAATCATATTTTGATATTTGATATTAGTTTATGTAAATAATTACTTTTATATACTCTTACCAGGTTAATGGTGAGCTTCCCAAACTGGCATACATATCATCATTAGCATCATAGAAATCATCTTCACCTTCACTGCTCGAATACGAGATCTCGGGTACATCCATGACCAACGAGGCTGCAGTTACTGGAAATATTCAAAATAATGCAGACTAATGTCGCTTATCCAAAATTGATTCATATTACAATGCAATACATTATAAGCATGCATTACTGTGCGGTGCTAGTACGGTGCCTTTGTAATATTTTGATAAAACTTCGTATCAGAAAAGACTATAACAGGAACTTACTATTATCTGTGATTAAATTAGGATTATCAATTAGATTTATTGCTTCATTGGCTCCAACTATTTCACTTAATGTTGCTGACATATCTGTAGAAGCGAGAACATGCGTTGTTGGCAAAGGTGTTTGTGTTGCTGATGTTTCGGCCACTGGTCCATTATAAATGCCATTAATAGGATTGGCCATATTTTTGGCTATTTGCAAACTAACTATTGAATGTTTAATATGATCTAACATGGCCTAGAAGAAAAACAAAGCAAAACAGGTTGTACACAATATATAAACCGTTCAGTGGACACATTGATTAACTGTACTTTTTAACTTTTTGAAAAATCTTAAATTGCGGTATCAAAGCACTTGGTATAGTCATAACTTTATTATTTCATCGCTTTTCCCAACTTTTTGTTCTATGGAGTTAATCGATGTGTGCAGTGAACGGTTCATATGTAACTCTTGCTGTACGAAATTTTTTGTGTTTAACAATTGACTACGATTTAAAATCTCTTCTATAATTGAATAATGTATTCGTAAGCACCCTTAAACTCTTTAAGGTTATAAAAAATGTAAAGGAAGCACAATTGAATTTGTGACATTGGTGAATTCAAGTTATTTGTTATTACATATAGTAAGCCTCAAATAAAAGCCTTTAACACTTGAACACTTTTTTCGAATTTCTCATTTCTTTTATTCTTTATAATACTAAGGCGTCAGAAAATTTTTTTTTTCAAATCTTTAACAAGTGAAAATGTTATAGTTGGTCAATTAAAAGGTCCTTTCTGAGACAATACATGTCCTTGTACCCAATTTTATCGAAATATATCAAAAAATTCGATCTGTGGCTTGCACGAAAATTTACATGGACAAGCGGGCGGACATGGTAAAAAGTTGGATTTTGAGCCTGAATCGATCGGTTTAAATGAGTGCAGTGAGGTTTAGGAGTTACAAACGGCCGCATAAACTTAATATGCCCTCTTACCCCTATGGTGTAGAACGATCGTTTCTCTTAAAAATTGATATAATGCACCCGCCCCGTTTTTGTGAGGCTTCGCCTTATATAACTTCTTTTATACTTACACTCGCATTATCCTGCAATGCTTTGCATTTGGACTTTTCATTAGAATCAGTTATGGAATTTATACGCTTGTCAATTATCTAAAAGGGAAAGGAGTATAGAAACTTATATGCATTTATTGATTTCAACAATTTTATATACGTTTGTCTGCTCGATCATTAATTGTAAATAAGCGTCGGCCTCTAATACGCGCCGTCCCAATATTTCTAAATAATTGGCGCGCTTATTGCCCAATTCTTTGTGGTAGCCCCCCAAATAGAATGTACTATGATTATCCCACATGCGCGAACGATTGGCATGGCGTCGTATGGTATCCTCTAAACGCCCCACCCATTTTTCACGTTCTTCACCGTGTTGAGCCTATAAATGATTGTTAAGATGCACTCTTTCGAGCATGAAATTGCAGGCAATTACCTGAAAATGAAATGTTTTATGATCCACCGTTATAGTAAAGGTGTTATCTTCCTGATCGTCTATACCAATAACAGCATCTTTTAAACGAACACAACCCCGCCGTACACCTTTCATCATTTTCTCTTTGGACTGAAAATGAAAAGACAAGACAATAAGTTTTTACAGAGCACAAATAAACACAAAGAGTTCAACTTTTGATATTCATTGATCAAAAATGCATGTTATGTAATTAATTGGTAGGGGAAGGAAACGGTGACGTGCGTACGAATTACCCTCTCTATACGGAATAGAGTCCATTAGGGTAATATTTGCCAAGTCGCATAATGAATTTTGTACATATGTAATTTATATATATATAACGAATACCAAAATACAAATGCGAGCAACTGAAAGCACTTGTTAAGTATTTGCAGAAATTTTATAGCAATATAAAAATAATCATGTCGAATGGAATGACACCCTTTTAGAATGTTATTCATGTTACATTTTCTATAGATAACAATTAACGTTTCTGCCATCCGTCCGTCCCTAGGTCCTTTAAAAGATTGTTTCTTTTAATTTGCTTACAAGTGAAAATGAATTATTTATAACATGTTATGATATTTTTCGCTTGTAAATATTTGTAAGAAACTTAATATAACTTATTGTCGTTCAAGAAACCCTTTGTTATATAAAGAAGTCCCAATTTCAACTTCGGTCTTCAGTTTTAATTAACTATCCAAACCGTTCAGTACAAAGCGTTCGATATTTTACCATCCCGCCTGCTCAACATGACAAAGTTACTCGAAAGTAGTCATGCGTCGTCTTCTTCAATTCAATGTGAGTATTGTATAATTACATGGAATATGAAATTGATGTATATATATTCTTAATCCACGGGAACTTATCTCTTCGCCAAAACGAAGCAGAATGCCCACTAAAGTTTATATACAATCTGCATTGAACTCTGAATCGATCTGGTGATGTCTATTTCTTCGTTTGTGTATATGTGAAAATTAGTCTGCCAGTAGGCAATTATTATTTTACCAATAGAAGTTTTTGTAGTCTTACATTCGTTTAATTGTGAAATTGGTGACAATCCGTTAATTGAAAAGTCCACAATAGGACAAAAATTGATTATTTCCACACTACTCTTAAAATATAATAAGAAAAAAATTTCATAATTCATGTATACGGAACTTTGATGGTGGGTTTGATTAGTGGTGTGTATTCAAAAGTTGTCTTTAATCAAATTTGTAATTTTTCACTTGTTTAGACACTCTTACAATTTACAATATTTTTTTATTTTTAAACATTTAGCAAGTTCTTTAATAGCGTATATGATATCGTCTTGGTGGTATCTAACTTTTATACTGGGCGCATATTTGGCAGTGGTGTTGAAAATTGGTCCCAGGTATGAACACAAAGTGGAAACGGATAAAATCGTTTTTATTTAGCTTTAAATGGATGTTTTAACAACTATATTTTTCAATTTATTTTATCCTCAACTAGTTTAATGAAAAAACGGCCACCTTTTCAGTTGAAATTTGTTATAACCGCTTATAATATTTCACAAGTCATTTTGTGCACTTATTTAATAAAGCGCGTAAGTTGAAGTTTGAGTTTATGCGATGTGGTGCCTTTTTTTTTAACCTTATCTATATATTACAGATTTGGAGTTTCGTCAGCTGGTCGGTTTTAGATTTTACCGTTTGCCGTTTATTTGAAGAAAATTCAGAGGATACCGACACGTATAGAGACATTTGTCAATGGACTTTTATCGTAAAGCACTTGGAACTGGTGGATACGGTTCTATTTGTGTTAAGAAAAAAACAAAATCAAGTATCCGCACTGCACGTGTTTCATCACGCTTCAGTAATAACTGTTACTGCGTTTATTTACAATAATTACCCAGGTAACTGACTGTTATGTTGTTGTCAATCAATCAATTTTCCTATTGTTCATTTCTTCTTTATTAGCCCAAGTTTTACTGTTCCCCATATTCCTTAATTCTATTATACATATTATTATGTATACGTATTACTTTTTGGCCGGCATTTGCAGTTCCGAATTTATGAAGCGCCTCCTGTTTATAAAGAAATCCATTACCACCCTACAAATGATACAATTTGTTTTTATAATACTTCATGCATGTCTTCATGGGGCGACATGTGGCACTCCATTGTATATACTAGCAATATTTGTTGGAGTAATTTGTATTATCTTCTACGGTTTTTGGGACTTTTATAAGAAGACATACCACAGCATCGATAATCAGAGAGCTAACGTTAAAAAGATCAGATAAAAGTTAAGGTAGCATCTAGTTAGATAAAACTATTAAAAATGTTGTAAATAAAAGTTTTTACTTTTTTGTTTTTTTCAATGAAAATAAATTTGTTACTTTGCAATTGTATCTGTATCGCTATAAAGTTAGGAGTGATTTATTCGTAATTTTTTGCGTAAATTTTCTGGTAATTATATTCACCTCGTAATGAGTCGCTTTGCATACTTCTTCGATGAATATTGTAATTAGTAGCTGTAGGTATTCGTTCAATTATTAGCTTTACAACCTGTTCACAAATTTTACAACCTATTCGCTTGTAAGCAAACTAATGCAAATTTGTTACGTAGAGACACTTGTATTATTTAGTGATTTTAAAGCAGTCTGTCCGTTACAGTATGTATGTTCAAAAGTTCTCTTCTGCGCTTCGATCTTGCGCTTGCGATCAGAAACGATTGTATATTGTAAAGGCATGACTTTGTTCGAGTTCAATTTCACTCCACCTAATATAATTACAAATTTTTAATTATTCTACATTGTGTTTAGTTTTACGTTTGAGGTATGATTTTGTAAAGAAATTACAAAAACCGGTTATAAGGAAAACTAAAATATAGATTTTAAATATAAATATAACAAGTGGTTGATCGGTACAGTAGATTTTTTGCGTTGTATATAATATAAAAATACAAAATAATTGCATTATTTGAATGGTTGTGATCAGTTTCTTAAGGACCATTAAACGCTTTACGAGTTTTCCAGGGCACACTCCAGTCAAAAAGTAATAAAAATACATGAAAACATGAACGGCACTATTGATAATATGGGCAAACATATGGCCAGCCACTAGAAGAAATGTATATATATAGGAAATATCCATGCTCGGAGAGAAAAAAACCAAACAGTTTACCTCGATAGTATCGATAATCTAAAAACAAAGT
Organism: Ornithomya chloropus; assembly: GCA_963971445.1. Lineage (NCBI taxonomy): Eukaryota > Metazoa > Arthropoda > Insecta > Diptera > Hippoboscidae > Ornithomya > Ornithomya chloropus. Next base: position 22,979,755 of record OZ020530.1, on the reverse strand, counting down.
ACCTAAAACATAGGCATGATGATGGACATGTAGAGTAGACACTTGATTTTGTTTCTTCCTCAACACAAATATAATCGTATCTAATAATTCCAGATGTTTGAGAAACCAGGTTACTTTAATAATGTGATTATATTTCCGAGACGCCTCAGAAGTGTCGTGATATGTTTGACAAGCGGTAAAATCAAATACTGACCAATTGCCAAAGTTCCAAATCTATAAAAATTCAATTTGAAAATCTTTGCATAACGGTACATAACGTTCACTAACCTCTTTGATTATATACGAACAATATACAACTTGAAGAATATTGTATAAGGTCATAAATGTCTTTAAATTAAAAGCAGCACGATTTTTCATTAAACTTAAGAAAAATGGAAAAAACTTTTAGAACAGTTTTTTTTTTTTTTTAATCATTAATTGGTTTTTTATAATACCTGTGACCAACTTTTAAAACTACTGCCAAATATATGCTTAACAAAGGTATTATATACCACCAGGATAATGTCCAAAAATATTCCAATTCAATTGCTAATTGTGGGAATCAGTGTGGGCAAAGAATTGAAAAAAAGGACATTAAAAAAAAAGAAAACATTATTTTTAAACGAATCGCAAAAAAATATAAAAATAAAATTTTTTTTATACTAACGTTTTAGATGATCAAAGAATAAGTTCTCTACCATGGTTAGACTGTCTGACACCGTGAACTGCTCACTTTACATTAAATGTTATTTTACGTTTTGCGATTAATTTAAACTTTATATGAACATATAGTGCGATTAAAAGGAAAATGTAGTGTAGTATGTATAAAAAACTAGTTCAATTATTTACAAGTCATTGAAAAACGTAGAAACACGTTTAATTTTTTCAACTTTAAACCTTTTCAACTACAATGAACAAAACTTCGCTACTATACTAAATTAATAAATAAAGTATTGCCCTAAAAATAAATCTAGAATATATATTTGATGCAGCGTACACCTCGACTTTTGTAGCAAGATTTGTTTAAGTAAGGTACGATAAGTGGGAACTTTATAAAACGGAAATGAAATAAAGAGTAGTCGTAAATATGTGTATATCAACAATGTATTATTTATATTTTTTATACTTTAAGGCAAGTAACCTTAAAATATTAGAGAGCACTTTAACAAGCTCGGATTTTTATAACTTATTTTAGTTGCTTTAACTTGTTTAGAACATAAATAAGTGGTTTTTTGACACACGCCTTTCTTCTATATGATGGAAGATTAACCTTATTTAATACATTATCAAGACTCTTTAGCAAAAACGTGCGGGAGCAAGATATCATCAAGTGATTGAAAGATGTACACGCATAAAGTAAAAAGGATATGTTGTTGTATATATGTTACATACTCTTCATCCGGTGAACAAGTGCGGCCACTTTAAAATACTTATCTAAAGACAGACACAGGGACGAATATAACTAGGTCGAGAGATTTTCATGATGTTGGTGAAAAATTATATTTTTTGTGAAAAACGTTCTTTAGCATACAAGACCATTATTACGAATCGCATAGTACATACGTTTTCATAAAGAGCCTTAATAAATTGATACATATATATTTCAATTTCATAAAGCAAGACACTTACTGTATAATAAGACAAAAGTCCAGCATTTTCATCTAGAACGAAGAAGCGATACTGCCAGCCTTTCATAACATTTGTCCACTTACTTAAAGTACCTTCCAAAGTACCAGCACCGGTAACACCACTAGCCATCGTTATGTGTAATATTTTATTATAATTATAGCTTGTAAAAAGTACAAACAACAAGTTTATCAGCTTTGATATTCAGTAGATATGTGATTTATATGCTGAAAATGATGGCTAATGACGCAATTAATTTTTTCTCTTCTAAATTTCTGGACACATAAATCATCATTTATATTTATGTTCTATTCTTTCATAATTAAAAATTACCGTATTGCGTAAAAGGAATTGAGATAAAAGCTTTTGTTTTTTTATAAAATGCATACACTGCTTTCTATTATAATTTATTTGCTTGTTTCTTAAAAGATTTTTTGTGTCGCCACAATTATGTTTTATTTTTTCGTTGATATATGCAATTTTTCATATTCATATCTCTTTGAATGTTTTAAATTTGTTCGAAACACTCATTTATTTAGTTGCTTTATATTATAAAATTTAAGAAAAGAAAATTTTGCCATTTCTTGAAATTCAATAAAAGTATTACTGCGTACTTTTCACTAGATTTAATGAAGTTAACAACACAAAAAATAAGATTAACAACATAAAACGTAAATGATATAAAATATGGGCAAAAGATTGAGTCTAATAACTGAACATGACAACTCAATCGCAAGCAGTAGTTGATGCGAAATTTTATATATGGAAATTTTTTTCTCTCTCTCACCTAGGGAAAAAGTAGTCATAAAAAGTCTTTCCAGTTTTGGGCGTTAAATAAGGAATTTATTTAAAAATCAAATTATATATATTGAATATATAATATAATTTAATACATATACCGAACCATATACTTTTTTGTAGCAAATACTTAAAAAACAATTTTGTGCAATATAAATTATTCATTTCTAAAACTAGATAATCTATTATTTTGGTTTTGAAATTGCCGTGTAAGTGGTAACACTATTTAAAAAAAATAATAATAATTTTCTTTATTATAAATCATGTCCAGAACTGCTGAACACACTGGGAATGTCAAAAACTTTGAAGAATGTGAAATACATGACGCCAAATAATATCAAGCCCTTGCATAATTTATCCACAAACCACATGCTGAAATATTCCAAAAAATTAATAAGGATTCAGCATTCAGGGTATAATATAATAATAAAAATACTGTACATTTTCATATGTCGCCTAGCAGCTGGTATAGTGTCATCGGGTTCCTTTAGAATTAAACGGCGAGCACACCATATACAGTTGGTGAAATAATCCACTAAATCTAGATCTATTTTTTCAATGACGTAAGTGCGTCGTTCTCGGTCATTCATACATTTTCTAATGTTTACCGCTTGGGTATTATCAAAATTCCATACATTGTTGGCATAATATTCAAACACTTCAAAACCATTTGAAATGCGAGTTTGTACACGGCATAATCTAAAATTAAATATATATTTTTTCTGTAATTCAGATGAATAATGCTTTGGCAAGTAAAAGTAATTACTTACACCGGTGGATAACCAAACAGTTTAAGTAGGAAATCGATGAAATAGGCAGGAACCCAGTGAAATAAAATCACGCATATATAGTGAAGATAATAATTAGATTTCATTGAACCACCCGGATACCAAACCACTCCATTTAAAGGTAATTTGTATTCTATCACCCAACGACCCAACTCTATAATCTCGGCCCATGACAGTTTTATCTCATTCGAACTGGTCATATGGGCAACACGATTTTCATAAGTGTGACCCTTGCACATAAAATTCCAACTAACTACCAGCATACCGTTAACTGCTACATCAACTGGCAAAAAGTCACCATAACAGGTCGAATTACAGTACATGGTTCGTAGGACACCTTTGCCAGCGGCTATTAGTAAACCGGTGGGACCATTTATATTATCCGTCCATCCAGCTATGGGCTCGCGCCAAATCGGTATAACTATGGAAGGGCGTAAAATCATAGCTGGTAATTGATTGAGTTTCTCCACCACCAAAGCTTCAGCCAATGATTTCGTATACGCATAAGTATTTGGTATGTCCTTTAAAATTTGCTTCTCTATAGCCGCCACCTGTTCGTCTGTTAACCATTCGCAAGCACTAATCACTTTATGAGGGTCAGCCGGAGGATCGTAGGGCTGTTCGTAAAGTGTCTTGACATGCAAATGACAATAAGCTGTCGATATGTAAGCAAAGAAACTAAGTTTTTTGAAGGTAGCCACTACATCTAAAGTGTATTTGGTGCCACGGGTATTCAAAAAAACCGCCTTTCTCAATGGCTCATCAAATCTGGAAATAAGATCCAGAAGGGAGGTGAATTGAATTGTTTAATAAGTGCATTACTTTACCTAATGGTAGCTGCACAATGATAAACTATAGAAACCTCTTGTTGTAAGATCGCCAAATCGTGTGGCGCAATACCTAAATTCTCTTCCATAACATCCCCTGCGATTGCTTCAACTTTACTTTGAATCACTTGCTCACCTTTCTGTTCCTTAACCATGTCGAATAACTGGAGATTTGAATTAAAAAATTGGTAAACTTGACTTTTTTTGAGCTATTGTTGACGTATTACTTACCACATTATTAAACATCTCTATGATGCGTTCATTAGGTTCTTTACCCTTTTTGGGACGTATTAGCAAATAAATTTTCTTAAGATCACCACAGGATCTAAAATTTGAACAAAATTTCAACGTAGAAAAAAATATACAATAGTTTTTACCTTAATAACTTCTCCACCAAAACTTTGCCCATAAATCCGGTGCCTCCAGTTATAAATAGAGAGCGACCTTTAAAACTGTCAGCAATACGATCTTCATCGTCAACTGTTGTTGTAATACCCAGAGGCATTTCATAACTCAAATTATGCATTGGTGATGACAGTGTTGAGGTCATATTCGTGTTATTGTGATGCATAGTGCTTCAGATGTTATGGATTCTTGAAGGGAGCCTTTTTTACACTATCTAATAATCGAATAAATCGAGGTAAAAGGAGATTAGATCTCAAAAGACGAATCGAACATAATACAATATTAATAAGTATCTAAACCATAACGGTTTCCTTTTTTGACAGTATGTAAGTAGTATATAATATATGTATATTACGTTATGTAACATAACTTTGAACGTCATAGTATACGTAATAGTCATTTACGTAATTAAGTACGATTAATCTGTGAAAAGTTATTGTAACAATTACTACATTGAGGGCCAACGACTATCATTTAAAACATTATGGAAATGTTTACTCGTTGTAAAATCATTGCGTATACAACATGATTAACACAATGATTTTGCAATGTTGCAATAACAACTAACTGACCGCGCCAATGAAACTTTCGTCATAAAACAATTGCAACACTTCATTCAATGAAGAATGACCACCACCATCAATGATAGAAAACAGTTGGCTTTATAATGACTAATTCCTTCCACTATTATTGGTAATGTCCGTGCAGTGTCACCTGTTAAGTCCATTACTATGCTTTTTTAACAAACCAACATTCAACCCACAAATATACGAGTGTATGTGTTTTTTGTATGTATGGTGTACAATAAGATGGTTGAGTTGATATTATGCTTGCAACACACTACGATTGTAAAACTTTACGATTATAATTTTTATACCAATCACCAATCAAGACAAAGGGTACACTAGCTTTGTTATTACGTTTGCAACATTTAGAAGGATGGAAAAAGTGTATGTCCGTCCGTACATAGAATACGGTTGGTTGAAATTTTGTTTCAAACTAGTCCCAGTTTCTGCAGCTAAGTTCATTTTTGAATTGCATGAACGTTCACTATTGTCAAGTATGTCGAAGTATGTAATAAAAATCGGCTGGAGAAGCCCATATGTTTCAAAAAACCTTTTCTTGACACGTAAAACATAAACTATAGAGAGCGTAATTAGATACCTGCCACGCCTATTATTCGCAAATGCACATGTGGGGCATTTAAGAAATGGCTTAAGCTAAATGTAATGTTGTTTTGTTTTAGTTTTTCCCTGTAATGTTTTTGTTACCGTTTTCGGTATTTTTTTACTTTACATTATTGCATTTACTCATTTTAACCTAGTTCCATGAAAGTGAATGATAATTGTGAATTTAATAATAGTAAGTGGTAACGCAGCCAAATAAAAAATAAGCATGTTGTAGTTATGGTAAATATTAATGGGCGTAAAAAGATAGAAAGGAAATCAATCCAACTTAATTAGTGGAGATCAAGTTTAAATGTGTAAAGTATTTCTTATTAAATAGGTTAACTATTAAGCGAAGTTTGGACCTTGCATTTTAATTGTTTATTGTTATTAAATTGTAAAAATCCAATTATCTCATATTATCCAATCAATGACTTTAGACAAAAGACTTGTAAACACAAACTTATACGTACTGACGGACGCGTATGTTTCAAGTGATCCAGAGAGTTTTTCTATCTGACAACTATTACAAGTCAATTGCTTAGCTTTTACGTAATACCAGTAATTGTTTCAAAAGAAATTGGAAATTGAACAAATCACGAAATTATATTGCACACACACACACACACACACACACACTCGACTTTTGATCTATTAGTGGTAAGATTAAACAATTATTTATTTATTATTACTATTAATGTTAAAGGTTAGTTTCTTTTTTATTATTGAATTTTACAGTCCACGCCCTATAACTGTGTTATTACATGTACATATAATATAGAGGAAATGGAAATTTATAAATTTTATGATAATTTTTGGTAAAGTGATTTCATTAAGATGTAATGAAATAAGAAGAAAAAGGCATCGGGTTGACCTTCTAAATGTCTGTCTATCCGTTTCGGTGGTGATGGTTGTTTAAAATATGCCTTAAGGAACATTTAGGTTTTCTTTTCTGCTTTCTTAAGTTATATAGACAAAGTTCTTCCCCTCGAGATTAATATACAATATAAGGAATAACATTACGGCGTCACAATGCCACTTGTTAAGATTCGATATCAAAATGAGCATGTTTTTACATTGTTGCGAGAGCAAACCTGATCCAAAAATACAGTTGCATTGCTATTTATACAAATCTACAAGTAAAAATATGCATATTTGCAGTTTTTTCATGTTTTTTGTAATCGTTTATAGAATAACCGCAGGCTGTACTTTACGACGGAACCTTTTTACTTAGCAGGATATTTTATTATTCCTTTTTTCTCTTTTAAGTTAAATTATGGTAAAACATAAAAAAGCTTATAAAAAAAAAAACTCCATCGAGACCTACATACGTCAATTATTGTCAACAATTTAAGAATCTGAAGAGATCCTATTTCAATTGAATTCAATTTTTCTATATTTTATGTGCCGTTATAAACACCGTTTCGAGTGAATAGCAAACAAGTACTGATATTTGTTAACTAACGTACTTGTATCATGAGATTTAGTGTTAGTTTAGTTTGTCTCTTATTTAACCAAATAAAAAATTGTAGGCACATACATATCAACGTACATTATTACAGATGAACATTTTGTGTTTATATTATTACGTACTTAGATCCAGCTTAACATATATACAGGTTTTATAAACACGAAAAAAAAGAAAACAATTGAGAGAAAATAAGTGTTTTATACAAAATCAAGGTTTGAATACAGTCGCTTTTTTTTATACCCATCACCTCTCCTTTAGGGGATGTAAGCGGCACTCAGAAGGAGGCTTCAGAAAACCCCAAAATTATATATATTTTCGTTTAGAATCAAGCTAAAGCGATTTCATCATGTCCGTCTGTTTATTTGTTGATGTTATTCTGCTGGTTGTAAAAAGTGAGAAAATATAAAAACGTTTCAGTGTGTTGGAATCTCGAATAGAAGTTATTTTTAAATGTGTTTTCTTTCGTATTCCATGTGAAGTATAGAAAGTTGAAAATTTGGTGCACACTTACATATATTCTCTTGTCAGGCTTTTTGCTGTATCGATGGTGGGTATTCAAGATTTGAACTAACCCCAAATTTAGCTTTTTTACTCGTTTTAATATCATCACACATTACATTGTATCAGCGTGCCCAATTACTTTTGCTTTCTGCACTGCTGTAGCGGTGACAGTTCAAAGACTCATTCATTCATCACGAAAAGCTAAATGAAATTTGGGGAAATTTTACTTGAAATATAATATATAGAGATTAGACTAAATCCTGGATATTGTGGATATGATCATCTGTACAAAATCTGAAGGCGGCCCTTCAAAGGAGAATTATGCTCTAAAGGGAGTTTCTTATAAATTGTGAACGTATTTGTTTAATCTTGCACAATATGATGGTGGTTAAATGCGTTCATGAAGTGATTAGTAATCCAACAATGGACAAACTTAAGTCAATTAACTAATATTTGCAACATTGTCGTGCACATTCCCATTTATAGCGATGTAATGGTTTTAGTATATGATGTAATTTACCCAATGACCTTCTTCAAGTATGTGGAATTGCACATAACGGAGACAACTTACCGGAAAGGCTAAAAATAATTAGCAACATGTTATTATATGTTCAAACACACACTTGTACACACATATACATACACAGTGTGCAACATAACACGTCTGCGTAATGTGCAAAGTTACCAATTTCAAATATACTTTATACGATACTTTATAATTATTTAGCAAAGATGTTGGTTATCCAGTTAGTTTTATTTATTAACGCCATTTAATATTTTAATAATAATGATGTGCAAACATTTTAGCACACCACGCACTCTGTCCAACAGCCAACAACAAGATGGTAAGCTATAAAGCTTATTATTAGCAACATCATAAATAAGATAATAAAATATATTTGGTTTTTGCACAGCTCTTAACAGGATATAAAAGGCTTAAGGATATGTTAAATACTCTGCAGAAGTTTAGTCACCTTAACAAAAGTCACAAGTGTAATCGGTTCTCCTGAAAGATATTTCAACACTTGCACTTCTTATATTGCAACATTTATTTGGGTAATGTATATAAATTATTGTACAGTCTAGAATCAATTTATTTTGTCAAAGTGTTGCTAATAAATAAAAGCAAATAAAATATTTGAAAATCAATATTATTTATTTATGTATCTGTTCAATTTTAGTTGAAATGTTCATTTCACTACTCTTCCTATGGATGCTGCAATATTTTTCTATGAAAACGCCAATTGACGCTGCAATGAATCCCGCAGATTCTCTACAAAGTAACACCCATAATTATTTGAAATTCGTCGCCGAAGATTTATTAAATAATGATATAATTGATCAGATGATTGGGAGAGTACCTGTCGTAAGCAAAGTTGCTGAAGAAATTCAATACAAATTTCCTCAACAATTCTCTAAATACGGTATTGATGCAGTCTTGTTGAAATTTGGTAAAAAATGTGAAGAACTTTTCAATACTGTGAACAAGGAACGAGAGGAAAGTGATTTTGAAAAAAAATCTAGAGAAGTTCTTTTAAAGAATAAAAAAAATCTTAACAATAATGGTTCTGGGGCGGTACGTGATGCTAGGGGAGATAACTTTATGCGTTTGGGCAGATCAAACACTAATGACTTTATGCGTTTGGGACGTACTTCTGAAACTGATTCGACAAAATTCGATAAACTATCAGCGCGGGACTTTTTAAGATTTGGACGTTACCCACCTGCAGCTTAATACTTTCTGCAGAACCTAACGAATTTATACTCCCTGACTATAGCTTATCTTATGGGAAAAATAATTATATGTTGGTATAAGCACCACAGAAAATTTAGGAGAAGTAAACTTCTAGCCACACACACAAATGGATCACGTAAATTATTTATATATAAAAAAAATGCTTTAATAGGGATATAGATAAAAACAAAACGTGTAAAGCAACGGATTTGGGCGTTGGGCACTAGTTCAAGAAAATATTTTGTACAATGGATTTTTTGCAATTTTTAGATCTTCACTTTAGACCACACACCTTTGAACCCGCCACTAACTACATATTATACCTCACATATGTGTGTACTGAAGTTTATGATAATTATTTATTCTATATACATAAAAATATTGTGCTTAGTATGCGCTTCTCTACAACAACTATTAAATGAATGAATTGAAAATTGTTTTTGAATTATAATCAAACAGAAGATAAGGTTTGTAACGGATATTTATTAATTAAAATATAATTCTATGTAGAAATGGAACTAAACATTTAGTATACCACCGTTCCTTTTAAATAAGAGAGGGCAATTAAAGAGAGTAAGCTATATTCAGCCATTCAGCTTTAGCTTTTTTCTCAACAAGAAGAAGCCTATAAAACCGCAACTAGTGGATGATTAGTAAACGTGTCGGTAAAGTAAAGTGTCAGACGATAGGAGAGAGCACCAAGTTCTTGATTTTCTTTTATTTTAGTCTTTTTTTTTCTAAAAAGTTATTAAAAAATTAATAAATAATTTCCATTTTAATTAGTTAGTAAATAAAGCAAAACCAAAACGCTTCGAATACGATTTAAGGCAAAGTAGAAAAGTCTAAAGTTCACCTTAGTATGGGTGGTCTTGTATGAAGAGTGTTTCATTATAAAATAATCGAAAGGAACCATTGTGTACGAACTGATTAATTTAAATCTTTTGGAATAATTGTTTGGGGTATTTACAATTGTACAACTGTGAACATGTCGGCTCTAATAAAAATTGCAAAAGGTAACAGATTGTATTGTGTTGTTATTATTAGTTTGGGTCTTGTTATATAATAAAATGTTTGTCAGTTGTGTTAGTTGGTTTCATTTAGTGGATTTTCGGTTTAAGCGGGTTTATTAAGAATCTGTTACATTCTAGTTAATTTATTTAATCTCGTACCGTACTTGTTTTCTGTTTTGTCTTTCACTTGCAGTTAGCAAAATATTTACATCAGGTATCGGTGTACGCACCATTTCCGAAGTAACAAATAAATATCCCAAAATAACCACACATTATACGATCCATCCTCGTGAAAAAGATGAACGATGGAAAGGTAAAAAGAACTCTATCCTATGACGCACACGCTTTCATATATCATGTAGTAAATAATTGCTTTTTAAAGGAGTGGATATGGAACGGTTTGTAGATGAGGTGGATATAGTGATAATTGGAGGTGGTCCAGCTGGTATGGCAGCGGCTATACGTGCTAAGCAATTGGCTGCTGAGAAAGGTAATGAAGTTCGTGTTTGTGTAGTGGAGAAAGCAGCCGAAGTGGGTGGTCATATATTGTCTGGTGCTGTAGTGGATCCCATATCACTAAATGAGCTCTTGCCCGACTGGAAAGAAAAGGGTGCTCCCTTAAATACCCCCGTAACCAAAGATTCTTTTTCATATCTTACCAATACCGGCCGCATAGCGATACCCATTTTTAAAGGTTGGCCGATGGATAATCATGGCAATTATGTGGTACGTTTGGGTCATTTGGTGAAATGGCTGGGTGAACAAGCTGAATCATTGGGTGTAGAAATTTATCCCGGTTGTGCTGCCTCCGAAGTGTTATACCATTCCGATGGCAGTGTCAAAGGCATAGCCACTAATGATGTGGGTATAGCCAAGGATGGTTCACCTAAAGATACGTTTGCTCGTGGCATGGAATTGCATGCTAAAATAACGATTTTTGCCGAAGGATGTCGTGGTCACCTCACAAAACAAATAATGCGTCAGTTTAAGCTTCACGAAGGTAGTCAACCGCAAACGTATGGTATTGGCTTGAAGGAGTTATGGGAAATTCAACCGGAAAAGCATCAGTAAGTTTTGTAAAGCATTTTCTCTTACTGACAAATTGTATTTTTCAATTGGTTTCCGCAATATTTATAGACCTGGTTTAGTGGAACATACCATAGGTTGGCCTCTTGATAAATTTACTTATGGGGGCTCATTTCTGTATCATTTGAATGAGCCCACGCCTACGATTGCCGTTGGTTTTGTGGTTGGTTTGGACTATCAGAATCCCTGGCTTAGTCCATTTCAAGAATTTCAACGTTTCAAAACTCATCCCAAGATTCGAGATATTTTTAAAGGTGGTACACGAATTGCTTATGGAGCCAGAGCTATTAATGAGGGGGGTTTGCAAAGTTTACCCACCAAGTTAACTTTTCCAGGTGGTTGTTTGGTGGGTTGCAGTGCTGGTTTTCTAAATGTGCCAAAAATTAAAGGTTCTCATTATGCTATGAAAAGCGGTACATAAATAAATTTTTCGTATAAAAAAAAAATAAAAATAAAAATATTTTATAATTATTATTTAATTTTAAGGTATGCTGGCTGCCGAGAGTGCCTTTGAATCCCTAACAGATGAATCCCAACAAACAGTCGGCTACGAACCAAAAACCTATGCTGATAAGTAAGTGATAAAGAATAATAATAAATAGTAGCATATGAAGGCACATTAGCAAAATGAAAGTGGATAATTAGGCAAAGCAAAGAGATGAATTTTTTGCAAAAGCTTATCAGCATTTCTTAAATTTAAAAAGAAAAAAGTGTGCCATCATGAGCTACTCTCTCTTTATATTAAATATTTAATAATTTTTTTTCTCTTATATCCTCATATAGAATAAAGAATTCTTTCATTTGGAAAGACTTATATAAAGTGCGCAATGTACGTCCTTCCTTCCACAATCCTTTAGGTCTTTATGGTGGTTTAATGTTAAGTGGTTTCTCAATTTTCATGGGCGGCCGCGAACCTTGGACTCTAAAGCATAGCGGTCCTGATAATGAATCATTAAAACCAGCCAGTCAATGTCAACAGATAGTCTACCCTAAACCAGATGGAAAGATTTCATTCGATTTATTATCTTCTGTTGCTTTAACCGGTACTGATCATGAAGCTGATCAACCAGCACATCTTACTCTACAAAACGATCATATTCCAGTGGATCATAATTTGTCTATATATGAAGGTCCCGAACAACGTTTCTGTCCGGCTGGTGTTTATGAATATGTACCGAATGATGAAGGCGGCAATATGAAATTACAGATAAATGCACAAAATTGTATTCACTGTAAAACCTGTGATATAAAAGATCCCCGACAGAACATTAATTGGGTGGTGCCGGAAGGTGGTGGCGGTCCAGCTTATAATGGCATGTAAATAACTTTTGTTTTCTTTTTATACAGTCTATGAGATTTTTATGTTGTTGCATTTTCTTTTCTTGATATAATGATTAAAATATTGCCTGTAACGAAAAATAATGTTTCGAATGTAATTGTTTTATTATATATAATTTTGATGTAATATAGTAAAGATTAATAAAAAATTATAAAAAAAATTGAAAAAAAAAAACAATGAGAGTATGGAAATGGTATGACCAACTAAGGTTCCTTATCAAAGTTGTTAATATGAAAAGACAATATGTTGGTAATCGTTTGGTTTTTATTATAACCACGTGTTGCAGAAATGCCATCAATTTATGTTGGTGCTTAATTATAATATAATACATAGGTACTTATAACATAAGTCGTCAGTGTTTATAACTCAGAGAGTGTGGTTGACTTGTTCCAAAGTATAAGCTCCAAAAAAACACATATATTTATAAATTAATCAAATTGTCAATAAATGTTGCTGCATCTGGATATTTTACGTCTGGTTTAGTTTATTTACATACGACACTTGTTGATTCATATAAGTAAGAAGATAATAACAATTTCATTGACAATTATTAACAGCATTGAGAAAACATTAAAACATTAAACGATACAAGCTATTTACAATATTGTGGCAACTTTATAATATTTAACACAAATTATACAACTACATACAATACATACGTGATATAATTAAAAACCATATCGAGACATTGTTACTATGCATGTGTGTTAATTGTGGATTTTTGTTGGATTATTCAAATTTGTGCAAAATATCTTTTAGTTGTGTGCATGTGTGCATGGAAGTGGATGTATGCATGTATGCTGCACTCTTAAATTATGTTAAACACGTTTATGCAATATGGATGGTTTCTGTTTTTTGTTTTCTTTTAAACAGTTTTGTAATAACCTCTCTTGAAACCGAATTCTCTCCTCGTACAATAATATATGGTCCCACAGCGACCGTTCTTGTCTCCATTCTTTTCTTTTCTTCAAGAAATTTATAATTAAAGCTTGTTATATTCCACATAAACATACACATATATGTGAATGTAGTTGATGGCGATTCATAATAGTTTCTAGCACAGAAAAGCTCAATGGAATAAGCTTTTCCGTTACATATTATAAAATGTTCAATTGTGTTATCTATGAGTTTAAAAAAGAGGCACTATTTTTAAGGCAATTATTAAAGGTAAATTCCTTATATATAAAAGACATTATATGTACATATAGAGACATAAATATGTGGAAAACATTCTTAGAGTAGGTAGACAAAGTGTAGGCTAAACGTTGAACGTATTGATACACATACAAAAAAATAAAAAAAAAAATTAAATAAAATAAAGTAAAATTAAACAAGTAGGAAAGCTAAAATTGGCTTAGGCAAAATCTTAAATACACTCCACATCTACAGTGGTGGGCGTTGTTTGGTATATGATTACGTATCAGCTTGTAAGCTGAGTTTTACGTGGAGTTTGGTTTTTAATAAATTGCGGGCGTATATGTTATCCAACCACGCCCATTTTTTAGCACATCGATGGATGAAATATTTATAGATACGTTTACCAAATGTCAAGTACATAGCTCAACTTTTGTGGCAGATGTGCACATGTTTGTCGATTGTAGGAGTGTCTCCCACCCGTGAGAATTCTAACAATAGGCAGACACGCAGACATACATGTCTAGTTCGACTAGATCGTTTTGATGCTAATCAAGAATATATATATTTTGAAATTTGGGACGCCTCCTTCTGGTTGTTGCAAACGAAATGACAAATGAATGTGGAAGGTAAAAAAAGTAATACATAGAAAATCCCGCTCACTTACCCGAAGGGTATTTAAGAAAAATCACCCTTCCCTAAACTATTGTATAAAATTAAGTTTTAATAAATAAAGTTTATATATAAAATACTGTCTTGATTTTTTTTAAATTATAATTTTTATTAATAAAAAATAAACTTTATAAAGAATATATAAACTATGATTAAATGTAAAAATAAAATAAATCGTGACCGTAAAAAACGCTATTTTCATATATTCTTATTACAGCATCAACACATATATACACCTTAATATGTACTCGTATATATGTTACGGGCGAAGGTTTACTAAAAATAATTGTTGAATTAAAATTATGACTTGAAAGCGTGAAGAAAAAACTTAAGATGAAGTACAAATTGATTATAATATATAATATATGAGAATAAAGGGCGCAACATTTCCACCTAGAAATAAACTTATTTATACATTCATGAATTATTTTTAATAATTTATTGCCCTTGACATTGCACATCGGATTTAAAATTTTGATTTACTTAATTGCAAACATTATTATAAAAAAATCTATAAATCAAATAAACTTTTGCAATGAATTGATTTTTTTTTCAAAATAGTTGCAAAAACAAATTTACTTTACAGTGAATTACAATTTTTTTTAAATAATTACAATTGCATTAATTTTTTTACTTAAAGTTAATTGAACAGAACTTTAAAACTTATAACGTATTTTTTATTTTTTAAATGTTTTTTTTTTAATTTTTTTATTACAGTTTGAATTGTAGTGTATTATCGTTATTTTTCCATTTTTAAATTCAATAATAATAATTAAAATATATTTTTTATATCTACTAAATGACTGGCTTGTGTTATAAATATTGATAATTTTAACAATTGTATATTTTACGTATAATGTGAATATTTTTAAAATGTTTGCATCACTTTTTTGTTTTTGTAGTAATAGTTAGAATTTTAATAATATGACACATACATTAATGTTTCCTTTATGATTCATTTGTTGAGCGCGATTGTATGAAATGTTGACAATTTTTTATCCAACATTAATTAATATTTGTTTAAAAATGTTTAAACAACATATCTAATCATATGTGAACCATTTGTTTCTTTTTTAAATATCACTGAATGATTCTTTCAAGCGAGTTAATCGCTTTTAGAGTTTTTTTATCATTCATGTATGTGGGGGGTGTAGATGAAGAATAGAGTAATTGCGTATTTCACCTTCAAGGTTTCATGGTCCATTGAAGTACGTATGTTTCTTTTTAAGCTTTTGTGGTAATTTCTCTAAATGTCGGTGGGTTACCAGTTTAAAGCAACAGACTATCAAAAATGGCTAAAAAATATTTTTATTATCCCAACTGTATAAATAAAAGTAATCAGAATTTTTATAAAAAATACTTGAAAGAACACTCAAACCTCTTTTCAGGCGATACACATGTTGTTCCAATGTTGGGGTTTAGGAAAAGTGGAGATTGGTTCAAAACCTCAAATTTAAACACTAAGAAACGAACTTTTATTTATAGCTATTGAGTCAATGAAAAGAAAAACTGTTCATTTTGTACCTGTACAAAGTATGTAATCAATTTGATGATATAATGTTTATAGGCTGCCTCTTCTGCGACATTTACGCTGTGTGGTTTATTAAAATTTGTTTTAAAAAATGACGAAAATTACTGCCGTTGCTGTTGCGATGGTTGTTACTGATAAATTGAATGATGTAGAAAGTCACCAGCAACAGCACTTGTGCTGATTTGTGTACAGTCGTTGTATGTTGCTGATGTAGTAGGAGGAGGAGATTTCAGCATTCTTAGTTGCTTCTGCTCTCGATGTTCGCTTTCGATATTATTCCTACTACAACCACTACTGTGAGTACTTTGTATAACAGTTGTTTTGCCACCATCTAAAACATATATGTTATTGCCATAGTTGGCAATGATATGTTCATTAGAATGTTGAAACGCACCGGATTCACTGCTCATAGTATTATTATGATTACTGTTACTGTTATGTTGACTATTGGCAATTCTTATATGGTTGGTGTATGCTTGCGATTGTGTTATATTTGTGTTGCTGTGAAAATTTTCCATATTTACAATTTCTTCACGACATTTTCTATTTGGTGTTTGTGGCTATGTTGTCCAACCTCCAGAAATTCGTGGCCTTTTCGGTGTCTCGTAGTCAGCTGTCAAATGTTGTGACTGTTGGTGATGCTGCTGCTGCTGTTGTTGTTGTCGCATATCCGGCGATGGCACGTTTGTCGGCGTAATGGTACCTGTATTGAATATAATAAAATCTATTATACCATTAAACGCGTTGCAATACATAATCTTTGTTTATATTGAACATTTTTTTGATTGCAGCTTAATGTTACATTTCAGCCAATTAGATTATTTAGTATATATATATGATTAAAGCCAAAATTATTAGTTGTTATATAGTGTATATTAACGTAATAACAACTACACCGTTTTATTTTAAATGGAAAAAAATTCAAACTTAACGTAGATGAAAAATCGAAATTTCAATTTAAAATATATTGAAAATAAAACAAGTAAGAAACTAAAGTTGGCTTAGGCTAAATCTTAAATACCTTCCACAATAATAACTGTGGGCGTGGCAGATATATTTATATATATATATATATATATTGCGCCCTCCAATAGTGTGTTTATTACGTATCATTTTGCTAGTCGTGTTTTATGCTGAGAATTTTTGAAAATTGTGGGCGTGCTACGTTTCTTTTTGGAACATCGATGATTGGGATACCTATAAATATGTGTACCAAATTTCAAGTTTATAGGTTTTGTTGATTGTGGGCTCTTGACCAATTTTGCCCACTTTAAATAGCGATCTGCAGAAACTAAAAGTGTCTGTTTCAGCTCAACATCGCAAAATTTACTCCCGAACAGATTTTGATATATATACATATACTTTGTAGGGTCTCTGACGCCTACTTGTGGGTGTTGCAAACGGAACGACAACTTAGTATTAGTATAAAAATTATCAAAATGTAAATTAAGAATAATTTAAAAAAATTTTATTTGGATTTTTTCCACTTAATTTTGAAATGGTGTAGAGTTAATAAAATTAGTAGAACAATAGAGCTTTTTAATAGGCAAAATTACAACAACAACATATATAATTATAATTTATTAGCATTCTTAGGTAAATATACTTGTATTGTATTTATAATATTTTACTTTACTTTATTTCACATTTTGAATTCCATTGTGTTTCATGTTCAATATGCAAAGAGTATGTAATAGTTTTTGTCATTGTTTTTTGTTTTTTACTCTTTAATGTATGTATGTATGTATGTATGTATGTATGTATGTATGTATGTATGTATGTATGGTATGTATCATTATGAAGAAATAGATGACTTTTTTAATTACCAAAATTCCATAATCTAGAATTCTGTGCCAGTTGTGACCGATACGACGAATATCCATCATATTTATCTATGGCTAAATTATCATTTTTTTATTTTTTTTATAAAAATAGTTTACAATCGAAATTCGAAATGATTTGTTTCGAAAGTGAAATTTTGAATTTGGACAAATTTTGAATTGGGAAGAGAAAAAAAAGAAAAAAAATTATTGTAAATATACTTAAAACATAGAAAAAAAACAAACGACTTAAAAGATCATTCACCACATGAATGCCGAATCAATCTCGACTTTCATGATAATCCAACGCGACAGACGAGTTCAAAATCCAGTTTTTTCAACTGGAATTTGAACTATTTTCCTCAGCTGGATTTGAATGTCATGTATCACAGCGTGCAGTATTTACTAAGACAAAGCGTTAGTCACTTTATCTATTGTAAATTTACTTAAATGGTATTAAAAAGAAAAAAAAGCAAGACAGTGTTTCCCTTAAGTGTGGAATTATTTTCTTCTCTATGTTAACTATAAACGTATTGATTAAAAAAATATTCAAAGCGTTAAGCATTAAAATTTCGTGAAATTGCACAACATTTAAACATAATTCATCTGTTAATTAATTCGTTAGTTTTTTTATTCAACAAGAAAAAATCATTGTCAAAATTGAACAAAATTAGAAAATTGTGGTGCTTACCTGGTGTAGGCGTTAAGTGGCCGGTTGAAGATGGTCTGGATTGTGCCAAAACCAAGTGCTGTTGTTGTGTGTGTGAATGATTTAAAACACTTAAATTGGTGGCTTGATCGTTAGAAATGTTTGATGAGTTATTGGAATTATTGGAACTGTTACCACTAGCTGCACCCCCCGGACCATTACTATTAGAAGTAGCAGTTGTTGTATTTATTGATGAACCCGTTATAACGCCAGCACTACCACTACTCGCACTTGCACTCAAATTTGTAGTAAAAGTCAGCGAATGGCTTAAAGTATTACCTAATAAATTATTAGAACCATTTGATATGGCCGACAAGGGTACATTGTTATTGGCTACACTACTATTGTTCGCAGTATGGTTATTGTTGTTGTGACTTTGCTGATGATTACTAGAAAGATCACGCGGTGGGGATTGCGGTTCAGATTTCACTTTAATATTAATTGGTGAGGTGGCAGGCGGTGGTGTACTATTGTTCACCGTTAAATGTGATAAACTATAAATTGTTCAAAAATCGATATTTTGTGAATTATGTACAAATAATGATTAAGGATTTATTATTTACTCTGTCTGTTGTATGAGACCTTGATGGGTACTCCAGGTGGATAGACTCATAACATCCGCAGAACTCATTGAGAAATCCTGTGGCAAAGAAAAGGGATAACCCTGTAATCCCGGTATGGGCGTTTGTAAAGTAACCACTGGTGTATTTAGAGTAGTTTGATTATGACGCTGTAGTAAACAAGAAATCTTTTTTTTTTTATGACATAATTTTACTTATTGAAAATGAATACTTACTTCATTGTAGTTGAGTTCATCGGAGGTGGACATATTTTGAGCAATTGTTTGTGTGGGAATGACTACACGTAAATTGGAAGCTCTACCATTCTGACTGCCCGGTGATTGCTGCTTGTGATGACTCAATTGATGAGCTGCAATTCAACACATTTAACACAATTATTAGTAAGATACTTATTTTGCACAAAGGTTCGAAAAGAAAAATTTAAATAACACAAATAATAAATTAAAATAAAATAAAATAATATTATATAAAGCATTAAACATTGCAAACTTAAATGCTATAATGCCCACCTATACTGGGACTAGGGCCCGGACTCGGTGAACCCACTAGCGGCGAATGTGAATGGGGATAACCATTTGACATCTCCAACATTGAACCCGATGGATAAACTAAATGAGTATGATAATGTTGGTACATGATTAATTGGTGTTGTTGTGGATTTGATGATAGGGTTAATGATATAGTGAAGGTATGTTGTTATGATTTTGAAAATTGTAATGCGAAAGAAAAAGAGTATAATAAAATGAAAATAGTATATTTCTACTTTTATATTCACTATACCAATAAATATAATTAGAAGCTAATAAATAAACTATTGTTCAACACAGCCTTAGAGGCAGAGTGGCAGAGCCCGGCGGGCTGGGAACACCAAACAAACTAAATTTAAATTGCGTTTTAATGAATCTCCATTTAACAATAAGCTGCAATGCTTTATTTGATAGCTACTAATAAATAAACAATATTGGAGAACAGTGAATTGGTGCTAGATGGATGTTGTATTAAATTTTTGGATGAATCGGACTAAAAACAGCAACAATATTTCTAGATGGCATGCAAAATTATCAAACATTTAAAATCATATGAAAAATATGAAAATTATTCATTTTTTATGAAAAAAAAAAAAAAAAAAAAAGAGGATATATATAGAAATCAGAGTTAACACTAACTTATCAATGACATCCCACCTGAATCCGTTTCCGAACTCGATGGTCGTGGGCTGATATTTGTATGAGACATTTGTGGACTGGTCTGCAACATGCTATCACCATAGGCACCGGCCACCGGCACTGAAACGGGCAGCGTATAATTGGTACTTGAAATGTTGCGCGCTGCATTCCCTACAGCGGCACCACCACCACCACCACCCGTACCAGAAACCGTTCCCACACTTAAGCCACTACCACCTCCTCCACCCGCCCCACTCGCACTGCCGCCCATTTGTGTGCGATGCATCATAAGTTGAAATTCTTCATCGATTTTATTGTATTTGGCTTCAGTGCGGGGTGTAAGGGTGTAATCGGCTTCCGGTTCGGGTGAATCAGGTGACATAACACCATTTTTATTCTCCTTCTGGAAAGGTGAAGAGAGAATCTATAAATTTTACACAAATATATAAATATGAATGTCTCATATATATATTTAGATATATAGAGGTATAGTATCATTAGCATTTAACTGCCAATTTACACGAAACTCAAATAACACGATTAAAATTCTATTTTTTAAAATATTTTTTATTTAATTCAACATCAAAGTTTTTATACGGTTACGGTTACGGGTAACACGAATTAATCAAAAAACAATTAATCGTGTTAGTTAAAGTTTAAGTGCATAGCGATATATTTATTGTTGAAAATGATCCATTGTACAATATACGTTAAAATATATTTTTTGTAACCCTTACCTCGATAATATTTTTATTAGTCAGCGATTCGTGTGGTTCATTATATTCGGTGTATTTGAGTAGAACCTTATCCATGTCAGTGCTGGCATATTGATACAATTTATTACTGGACGAGAAGATAATCAAAGCAATCTCACAATCACATAACACCGACAGCTCGTAGGCCTTTTTCATTACCCCGAATTTCCGTTTATTGAATGTAACCTTAAGAAGAAGAAGCAGAAGAACACAGAATAAAGAAAAATAATATATGTTTTTGTTGATGTCTCTTGTTTCTCTTTTTCTCTTTCTCTTTCACATAATCTTACCTGCCGGTTACGTTCATCCGTTATCCGGGATATTTGTATTTTCTTTCTACCCATGGCCGTTTTGTTGTATATTGTTGTTGTTTACAGATTTTGATGGAAACTGCAATAATTTTACTGGTCTTTCTAACTCTTTGTAACCCTATTGTCCGGAGCTTTGTATTTCTCTTCTTCTTTTTAAATTTTACCTTTTATTTATTAAAATTTTTTTTTTTTTTGTGTCCGAGCTGCTCTAATTACTTGGGCATACAACAACACATTTATTGGTTAAATGAAACTGTCAACAGCATACGCAACGTTTTGTTTAAAAACGAGCAGCGATAGTTATTTATATTTTTATATACATATGTATGTATGCAAATAAAATTATTGAATTTTGTTGTGTTGTTGTGTTTTTTTCGTGGACGGGTACAGATTCAGTCCTCTATTTAAACAAAAATGAGCATTAATAACAATTTTGTTTGTTGTTGGAAATTCCTTTGTCGGGCTTTTAAGTTGCATAACAATTGTTTGTAGATTTTCGTGTAAATTCCCCTAAAATAGATATTATAATGTAAGGAATCTAGAACGAAAAGAAATGGAGAAAGTGTATTAAGTAATTGATAAGAAATTGTGTAGAAGACAGTTTACGAGATGTTTTGTGCAGGCAATTACTTGAGGGGATCCAGGGGACCAGTCCCAGATATTAACTCCATCGCAAAGTATAAAAAAGAGTAAAAAGTCTCTGTGTAGTCATCGACATGACAAAAACTTCCTCTCTCAAAAAATTAGTTTCATTTTAGCTAAATACAAGTAAGAAAACTAAATTTGGCTTAGGCCAAATCTTAAATACCCTCCACCTCTACAAGAAAGGGCGTCGCAAATATATATATATCAGCATGCAAGTCTACTTTTACGCTGAATATGGTTTTTTTAAAATAGTGGGCGTATCTGTTATCCGACCGTGCCCATTTTTGGGACATGAGTAGATGGGATAACTATATATATATATACGCGTACTAAATTTAAAGTTCCTAGGTTAACTTTTGTGGCAGATATAAAGATTCTTATTAATTGTGGCCGTGTCTGTAATCCAAATACGCCCATTTTGGAATATTGATGAAGATAATATTCATAGATGTACATATTAAATTTCAAGTTTGTAACTCATATTTTGTGGTGGATAGTAAAAGTACCTGCACAAAATTTCAGCTTAATATCTCAAAATTTACGCCCGTGAGAGTGCCAACAACAGACGGACACATGGACACACGGACATACATGTCTAAATCGACACAATTTTAGACGCTGATCAAGAATATATATACTTTGTAGGGTCTCTGACGTCTCCTTCTGGGTGTTGCAAACGAAAGAACAAACTTAGTATACTCTCATCACTGAGGTGGAGGGTATAATAAAGCATATATACAAAGTTCTTTGTTCATACATATTTCTAGAAGCTTTAGTTTTAAAAAATTATGTAAAAAATTCTTTTCTACCTGTATTTTTCGTAAAGTTATAACAATTCAAACGATTACAGTTATATAAAATTCTGCTAAGCTCACTATGAAAAGACTGTTATGTAGAAAAACTGTATAATTTTTGATATTTTTAAAAATAAATAAAATAAAAACAAGTAAGAAAACTAAATTTGGCTTAGACCAAATCTTAAATACCCTCCACCTCTACACGAAAGGGCGTGGCAAATAAATATATACATATATATATATGTCAGATAGAATAGATGACAAAAAAAATTAGTTATTAAACGATTTTTTTTTCAAGCATGAAATACATGTATGAATAATAAAATAAAAATCACACATACACAAACACTTTTATGATTTAATACTTAAAGATTTCATTTCATTTATATGGATAAATAATTATTAAGAAGAATAAGACACAAGACAAGACAAGGCACAGAAATAGAATATTGGCTCCGTGCCCAATTAATGTTGTTATGGTCCCACTTGTATGTAACTATGTAATTATTACCTAAAGCTTCACCACCTATTAGCTGAGCGACATACGAAACATAGAATAGAAAACAAGAAAAAAAATAAGAGTAGAAAACAAAGTCAAAGCAATTAAAGTAAAAAATAATAATAATGACAAATCTTGTTCACACTTTGTATGGACGTAACTATTTACTTGCGTACGAGTAGTGGCACAATAAATGATGCTACTGTGAAACAAGCTTTGGGCAATTCCTTTTGTTTGTTTGTTGTTATTGTTGTTGTTGTTATTTTATGTAAACTCGAATTCCGCTGTACTCAATTTCCTTCCGTGGTGTGCTCAAGTGGCTAAATATTCTAAACATTATTCCATTTTACATTGCCACCTACATTTATTATTATTTAAATAATAACATACACAACGAAAGCATAAGCAAACAAATTACAAGTGCAATACGCATTGTTGTTTGGTTGCACACGTATCCTTTTTTTTGTGGGTGTTGAAGAACACTCATAAATAAATTGTGACATATGAAACCAAGTCAAGCTTCTATTCTGAGCTGCCATAGAAATATTTTCTATGTAAACTGTATAACTGTACAAGGCGTAAGTGAGTAAGTACGGGGTGGCGAGCGGAGGAATTTTAACGTGTCTTGACCACACCCTCTATGTTATTACATTTCATTTTTTATACACTTTTTATATTAATATGAGAATATAGAGGTTGGGGATAAAATAAAAAGATATTTAAAAAAGAATTCTAATCGTGTTATTCGAGTTTCGTGTAAGTAACGTTCAAAATTACCAAATATTGCAGTTATGAAGGTAATGGATCTTACAATCTTTTAGAATCCATTTAACATGGATATCAAATAAAAGAGATCCAGGATTAGAATGCGGCAAGCTAAGTGTTGCGGCGGGAAGGACAAACAAAATGGCTAAATATTATTGTTATTAAAGCCTTATTAATATGGGTGTCAAACGAAAGTGTTTGAGGAGTAGAATGCCGCAAGCTAAGTACCGCTATTCTAAATCAAATATGGGGGATGACACAAATTATTCTTCATTAGCACCTTCTTGACACGCATATCAAACGAACGAGCTTGACGTATAGATGTAAATATATAGCGATTTTAAATTTAATGAAGCAGAATCTTCCATATGGTGGGTTTAACGAGTGGAATAGGATAACTTGAGTAATATTATTCTGAATTCAATAAGGAGTACGGCACAAAATGGCGATTAATCGTTGTCATTAAAATCTTATCGATATGGGTATCACCTAAAGAATACACTTAGTTAAGTGCCGTCATTCTAAATTGAATATGGCGGGTTCCTAAGGTTCCTAAGCAAATTTATAATTTATTCACAATCTATGGTGAATGAGAAATAATGAGAATTAAAATCATATTGAAATGGGTACCAACTAAAATACACCAAGATCAGTCTAATACCGGCTTTCTGCGAAATGGCCAACTTTCAATTTCTTCCCAATCAATTGTATAATTGTTTTGTATAAAAGAGAAAATGAAACTTGAAACGTACCTCCTTTTTAAAAATACGTGGCTCCTATTTCCAATTATGCCTCAACTGGTATCCTCCACAAAAAATCTGTAATGATAAATTTAAAAATTGAAGATTAATATAACGTTTTTCAAGCAATATTTATCATTTATATTCAAATAAATTAATCTTATTGTATGGTTTTTAATACGTATGATGCATATGTAAAGTATTGAATTTATTATTTTATAGCACATCGAAACGTGTAAGGAAACTTTTTAGTATTAATGTTTTTTTGTTAATTACTTTGGAAACAGAAAACAAAATCAATATGAGACCGAATTATACGTAAGGCAGCAACTTAACTCGCTTATTTGCTTGTTTTCACTTGCTCACTTGCCTTAATATCGCTGTTTTTTGTTTTCTTGTTCTTTTTCATGTTTCTTCAAAGATGAATGAACTTTTTTTTTAAGGCAGTGCGCGAGAATATTACTTTCATTAAACAAAAAAAAAAAAAAACAAAAAAAAAATACAAAAACAAAAAAAAATTAAATCAATATATGCACAGAAGAATACATTCCACGTAAAAAAAAAAAACACAAACTGGATTCAAATTCAACACAATTTCATTTACAACACAATTGTAAATTGATGCCTTTTGGGAGATAAACATATGCTTTTATTAATTCAACACATTTCCATAATACATCAATTAAAGTAAAAGTGTCTACGCAGTAAAAGTATTGGCAAGTGTGTTATGAATCCAAGTACGTACAAAGTAACCGGAATTTTAAGTGCAATTCAAATTACTTTTACGCAATCAGAACCCTTTATATGTACACAACAACGCATAAGGAAACAAAATCAGAGAAAAAAGATAAATCGTATAAAATGTCTCGTAAATTATTAATACAAAACGAGAATTGTGTTGAATAAGGACCGGCTTTACGCAACATCTGTTCTGTTATGATTTAAAAATATGGCAAATATTTAAATTGTAAGCGAAATTTAAATAAACTCTCCCTTTCATTCGCATAACACTTTGTTAGCGAACGAGCGTGCTTGGTTGCATCACCAAAAACACATCATAGAAGACGTTATTACCCAATTAAACGTACTGGCTTTGTTTGGTAGTAAAACCTTTGGAAGCCTTTTTATACCCTCCACACACAAGGGAGGCGCCAACGACCCTACAAAGTACATATCATATATTCTTGATCAGCACCAAAAACTGAGTCGATCTAGACATGAATGTTCGTGTGTCCGTGTGTCCATCTGTTGTTGGCATTTTCACGGGCATACATGTTAAGATACTGAACTGACACTATGTAAAACACTTTTACATTTCGGTCAAGAGTAACGCTCGCAATCGACAAAAAGCTATTTATTTGCCACAAAAATAGAGCTATTATGGATGTGCCAAAAATAGGCGTGTTCGGATAACAAACACGTCCAAATTTACCTAAAACCACACTCCACCTAAAACTCGACTTGCCAGCTGATATGTACTACATACCCTACTAAAGACTGTAATCATACACCTGCCACGCCCACCATGTGGAGTAGAGTATTTAAGGCTAAGTTGTTAACCGAATTTAGTTTTCTTACTTGTGTCTTTATCGTGCCAAAGTCGTGGCTTTAATAATAAAATGGATTATTTCCGATATACTCGCACGTTTGAGAGAATGCTCTAAGAACTGGAGTTGATTGAATTTAAAATACCCTGCACGTCTATACTTAATTATGGGCGTGCCCCGTACATAAATATTCTTTCTAATACAGTGTGCCTTGGGCTTTAATATGCACCAAATAGTTTTTCTACGTGGGCGTGTCGCCATGCTTGAATACATGCATTTCATCTTTATAGAGCAATTTTTGTGTATGGTAGAAATTGATGTGCATTCTATCTGCATCTATCTATCTGCAGAATAGAATGCATATTTGGTGCATATTTAGATTCATTTCAGTTAAACATTTTTAATAGGGCGCGTTTCTACTTTTTTCATCTTCTTTTTTTTACTATTTAATCTCTTTTTACACTTACACACATTGTTGCTCGGATGATTTAACTTTGTTTTTATGCATAATACATATTATTACAGGAATGGCAAACAATTAAAAAAGAAAAAATAAAAAATAAAAATAAAAAAAAGAAGCCAGCAGCCATAAGAACATTTAAGTGCTTTCATAATCAACACATGCCGATAAGAAACCTTACGCTGGCAAATATCAGTTGGCGAGTGTGCTGCTGCTAAATCTACTACTTCTTGCATATATACGTAATACTTTCATTTGCACACACAAACATATACGCACCAGCACGGTAAAAAAAGAGCAACCCGATGGGATTATGTATTATATGTATGTATGTGTGTAGGCGAGTTTGGGTATTTGTATTGGTGGGTTATCAAAAAATATTGTTTTATTGTTATTATTATTATTTTTAAATTATAACGCATGCATACATACAAACATACAATATATGTATAGAACAGTGCACTGCAAGAATGCCTCCATCACACAAAATGCGCAAGAATTGATAAGTGTGAACTTCAATAGCGTTTGTTTTATAGAAATTAAAAAAAAAGTTGAATTCAACAGACAATAACAACAACAACAACGATAACATATGGCAAAAAAGTAGCAACAACATTATAAACAATTTACTTAAATGTGTGTAAGCATGTACGTGTGGGGTGGTAGCGTTATCAGTTAAACGAAACCTATACATTAATGAAAAAAAAAAAAAAAAAAAAAAAAAAAAAAAAAAATAGGAGTGATGGAGAAAGAGGAATAAAGAGGAGTAGAGATGGTCAACGTAAGAAGCCGGAAAACAACAAGTTGGCGGTTAAAGAGAAATGTTGTTGTTGGATGATAATAAATAAGAAGCGAATTAAAATTCAAAAATTATTCGCGGACACACGGACAGTGCGTACTCGCTTAGGAGGTATTTCTTCGCAAACTTTTGAGTTTTTCTGTAAATTGAACAAAAAGGTTGCAATTGTAATATAATAGAATTTTGCTCTCAATATGTTTTAAATTTTAAAATATCTTTTTAATTTATTTTATTTTATAATTTGTTGTTATTTATTTATTTTTATAAAAAATATTTTGTATAAGTTTATGATAATTAAATTTAACTATTATAAATTAATAAATAATACACCATAATTGAAAAACAAAACGATTACTAAAAAAATTATTATTATTTTATTTTATAAAATAATATTTGCTATTTTTTATTTTATAACATAAAAAATAATTGTTTTTTGTTTTGTTTTTTTGAGACTTTAAATGTTCGTACAATAAATTTTATTATTTATTAACATTTTTTATTTTGAGAGCACTTAAAAATAATTGCTTTTTAAATTATGATCGTAGATAATGCAACTAACTTAAATATCTACATAATAATTATTTTCAAATACCTTTACTTAAAAAAATATGTGAAAATTGATAATTTCTTTGCATAATTGTTTAAATTAAAATTTAATTGTACGTACGTTTTTTTAAAGATTCACTTTATAACCTTGTTTAATCTGCGGGACAATTTATTTAGTGTTTAATTTTATTTTTGCATAAATTTGATGTGAATAAATTATTTTTATTTGTTTTTATTTTGTATTTTGCCTAAATGAGAATTTAAAAAATATTTTATCGACGATAAAACGATAAACGATTTTGATTAAATTTTTGATTTAAATTTTTTTGTTTTTTATTTATTTTTTCAATTTCACTTTTCTTTTTAATTACACGCAACACGACAAAGTAAATATGTCTATGTTCAGTGAAACGTTTAAGTTAAAAATACTATTTTAATAAAATTATTTTTGGAATTTAATTGAAATGGTGGGGGTGGTGTAGGAGATGTTCCTAATTCTGCACCACGAGAACACTTTTTTTATTTTAGTTTTTGGTTTTGTCTTGAAGTTATAATTAAAGGGCGCGCATTACCCGCTAAAACACTATTTTACTTGAGACGGTAGCTTTCAATATTTATTCAGTTAGAATTGTGTGTGACCGGTTGGGTGTCGCGTCTCGAAAAGAGTTCTGTTCACGAATGAAATCGTTTTGTTGTGTTACGAAAATTTTTAAATCATCTCAATCATCGTACGTACACATATGGTTTATAAGCGTGTGCGTGTGTGGGCATTAAGTGTACGTAGTGCACATATGTTTGTTATATATAGGTGTAGACTGTGCAAGATTCAATTCGTCATATGTGTGTGCGTGTGCGTGTTTGTGTGTGTACGGTATATGGATATGCAATTTTTCAAAACAAAACAAAATAATGGAAATAATAATACAGTAGAAGGTAGGTAATATTGTGTAGCAGTAGCAGCAGCAATAATAGAAAGATGTCCCCTCTAGAGGTGCCTGAAAAGGCAGAGCAAACGAAGCAATTACGCATACGAGCTAACGAAAGAAACCGACACGAAGGCAATGTGTATGTGCATGATAACAACGACAACGACAATTACAAATTTTTATATTATTCGCGTTTTTCTCATCATCTCAACCAACACCTACATACACGTTGTATATGGAAAAAAATCGAAATTCTTCAAAAGTTATACTCTCATGCGCAGAAAAATGAACACATTTACAACAATAACAACAAAAAAAAAAAAAAAAATTAAAAAAAAAAAAAGGATTATGTTCTTTTTCACAAATTTAAAAAAAAAAGCGAAAGAGAAACAAATAAAATAAAAAGAAAAGAAAAACGACAAAATAATATATAATGTACACAACAACAGTCCCGGGAAAAAAACTAAGAAACAAATTGCTCCAATCTAAACAAAAATAAGAGAGACAGACAGAGAGACGGACATCGCTTCGGAAAGTGATTCTGAATCCATTGGTATAATAATATAGCAGTGAGCCAAATATCGGTAACAACTTAATATACTCTGTACCACAAGAGATGTTTGTGATATGAAATGTGGGCAAAAGATAAAATACAAAAAATGCCGTCCTCTGATAAGTATTAAATATCTGCTCCTCATCATATGTGAGAATAATTGGTAAAATGGAAAATTTACTAAAACAACATTTTGAGAACGCATGCTCTGTTCCTATTAACGTATTTTTCTCTCTACGCCTCTCTTTCAGTTACTAAATAGAAAGTAAAAGTTTAGGAATATTACAAAAACGAGCAAAAGGAAAAAAACCAATGTGTTGTTCTTGGAATGGACAATAATAATCGTATATACGAGTATATACTGTAACTTGACTCAAACTCCCCAGAGGTGTACGTATCTATATACAGACATGAACTATATTTTCATATAAAACTAATCTCGTCCACATAAAATACACAAACTTATACTCTAGTTCCTATTCCATTACTATTCTACCGGATCCCAGGTGTTGTTGCTTTTGTGTGGGTGGAGGTGTTCCATGAAAGAGAAAGAAAAAGCTTAAATGCCTACAAACTATTTATACGGCATAAAGCTACTTACAGAAGCAACAGTTTATTCGAAGGGTTTTTTTGTTGTTGTTCTACAGAAGTTTTAAAGCTTTCTGGATTTATTGCAAACTATGTGTATGCCATTAAGGGTTAGTAAGATTCTACTACATATATATACATATATATATATAAATGTTAAGCCTTTGATAAGAACAAAACTCATAAGAACTTAAATATAAAGCATATGTACCCTTCTACGGTTCATTTGTGTGTTACCATGCCTTAATATTATAATGAAATATACACAGTTTGTCATATGTGGGATAGCAGCTCTAACCATGTAAATGTTTTTTATACTCTTCACATTGGTATGTGAAAAATATACTAAATTTGTTGTGACTTTTACAGCGGCTAGAAGGAGTCTTTACATGACACCCTTGTGAACTGAAACCTTTGTTCGTCCATATGGCTGCTTGTTATGGGAATGCTTATCGTTTTAAAAATTCACTTATTTAGCCTAAATTTAATGCGCATAGTTAACTATTAAAAGTTATATACCTTTTTATAATTTAACAGCCACACCCACACCCACTATTCATAAAAACACCCACAGTAAAAAATCTTTTAAAGCTGATATTTTTTACATATATGCAATTATACAGAATATCCTTGGCTGAATTGCCTCGTGTAACAGTGACGCCCACAATTGATATGACCTTCAATTTTGGTATTCATACTTGTATTTATAGTATCTCTCAATGTTGTAATCTTTCTTGAAAATGGGCGGGGCCAAATTAATTCATATCCAAAAAAAAAAAGCGGTAAAAGCGATGCCCACACAATCGACAAAACTCTATACAAAAGCAAGTAAGAAAACTAAATTTGGCTTAGGCCAAATCTTAAATACCCTCCACGTCCACAACGGTGGGCGTGGCAAATATTGCGCCCTCTAATAGTGTATGTCTTACGTAACAGCATGTAAGTTTACATTTACGCTGAATATGGTTTTTTGTAAATTGTGGGCATGCATATTATCCGACCACGGCCATTTTTGGCACGTCAGTCAATGGGATAACTATGTACACGCGTACAAAATTTCAAGTTCCTGGGTCAACTTTTGTGGCAGATATATAGATTTTTGTTGATTGTGGGCGTGTCTGTTATCCGACCGTGCCCATTTTTGGCACATCAGTCAAAGGAATAACTATGTATATGCGTACCAAATTTCAAGTTCCTAGGTCAACTTTTGTGCCAGATATAAAGGTTTTTATTAACTATGGGCGTATGTGTAATCCGAATACGCCCATTTTTGGCATATTCAAGTTTATAGCTCATATTTTGTGGTAGATAAATAGATTTTTATCGATTGCGGGCGTGGCTCTTGACCGATTTTGCCCATTTTAAATAGCGATCTGTGTGCAAAGACTAAAAGTGCCTGTACAAAATTTCAGCTCAATATCTCAAAATTTACCTCCGTGAGAGTGCCAACAACAGATAAACACACGGACACACGGACATACATGTCTAAATCGACTCAGTTTTTGACGCTGATCAAGAATATATAAACTTTGTAGGGTCTCTGACGCCTCCTTCTGGGTGTTGCAAACGGAAGAACAAACTTAGTATACTCTCATAACTGAGGTGGAGCTAAAGAATTTTGGAAAAAAAAATTTAAATCAGAATTCAACTTATATGTTGGGTAATATAATCTCCATAAGGCGATGTAATCACGTATATGCCCCGCCCTCTTTTTTACGTACACATATAAAGAGTATTTTAGATTCGGTCTAAGCCAAAGCAAACCAATCTGCTGCCTTCTGTTGCTATTGTTGCCTTGCGGAGGCAATAATTTTGGGGACCCTGTACTTTTCATACAACAGCATGTAATGGATGTCACAGTTAATGGTGTCGGGCCGTTTCATATGTGCATAGGCAAGGCAAGGCAGTAATTTTATGTTGAACGCATGTTGTGCCCACATGTCGGTTACAAAAAAAAAAAAAAAAAAAAATTGAAATGCATGTGCAACAATAACAAGACGACAGTAATAACAATCAAAACGCATGACGACTGTTAAACAAACATTGCTCGGGCAGGCATTATGCACAGGGATACGTTTTACATAAGTATAACGGTTTAAGGATGTGACTTTTTTGAAATTCACTACAAATTTACTTACTGTGTAAATAATATATTGTATGTGTACAAGGGGTTGTGGTAGCAACTGTTGATCGTAAAAGACGTTCAAACGAAAATCACGCAACTTTAACGTATCTACATAAAATTAAACGACCAAATTATAGAAATGATGTGTGGCGTTCAGATAGTGTTGTATAATATATATTTCAGAAATGTAGAAAAGTCTTATTTGATCACGGATTGTACGGATTGATTAGTAATTTTAGTTATTAGTTTATTTTTATATTTCATGGCTTTGTTGCTTTATTTTATTATGATACACATATATTGTGGTTTTCAATTAATGCAGTAAAGAAGGAAAAAATCCTATTTGAATCATACAAACCGATGAGGTGAAGTGTGCTGGTACTGGATAAACATTCCATTATATGTACGCAGCGTGTTTGTTCAAGTGGTTGTCTGAGGTTTTCTGATTAGAAACTCATTTGAAATCAACGCAATTGGAATAAAATGAATAAAAGAAATTTAAATTTTGACTTGGGCTAGATCTAAAACACCCTTCTCCTCGGTATGCCACATGTGAGCATAGCTGATTTATGATTATGTTCTATATTAGAACAGGTTATATAAAATATATAAAATAACCGGTTGTAGGCAAGGCCAAATAAAATTACAAACTTTGGTAAATTGGGGGCGTATTTTCGTCCACTAACGTTAGCAGATAATTAAATAGAAATTAAATTTCAATTTTATGCTCTTAGTTTAGTAAATGAAAGTTATTTTTAAAATTGTGGGCGTGGCACTTTACTGACTTTTATTCAACAGATAGAAAGAAGAGGAAATTTTCAGCTGTAAATATGCACAAGCTTAGCTAGATCGATTCAGTTTTTGATGTGAAAGAGTGTCTCCCGCCGTCTATGGAATAAGAAACTTTGTAGACCAAATGTGATGTAGTTAGAATGAACGGGTATTTCTGGAGAAAAAAATGATTATTTTGTGGTAATAAATTGAATGTTGACCAACTTCAATGTGTGGACATTCATTTATAACACACAATAATGGAGAATAATAATAAAAAGGTGTACCCGACTGTATCGCCAACAAAAAGTACAATGCGAAAGAATTGCTTTAGAGATCGGGGCTCCAAGTACCGCAGTGTAAAATCCACGATCTCCCGCAATTGTAGAACGATAACATCATAAATAGGGTTTGACTTTGGTGGGAAGGGAGGTGTGTGTCCACTTAGAATTATAATTTCGTATAATACATGCAAATATAATTATATACCTATATATATGCATATATATAACAAATTAATTTACTTACTTACTTCTTTCAATTATATAATCGTATATAACTCTGATTCAATTACTTGCAGCAGTAAAATTATCATTTCAAGTGCATGCCTGGGTGCTTTAACAGAAAGAGTGTTCGTTTCACAGGTACTGGTTCTAAAAAAAGAATTGGAAAATAGTTAAAAGTTTAAGCAATTAGGACACTTTTGCAATATTTGGCACATGAAATAGTGCGATTAACTTAAAACAACAACAACAACCACAGCCACAAATGTTTTAGACCTTTCCAAAACAAATAATCACATATACAATATATCAACGTATATGAATATATACAAGTTTGTTTATTTTGGGGGTACGCTACTGATTTCTTGTTAATGCTTTCAAACTATAATATATGATATTGTCCTTTCAACTTGAACTCTATGTGTGACTTTTTCTCGGTTTGTGTTTTTAGTATTGTACCATTTCCATACAACAATAATAACAACTCTAGACTCTACACTCTAGAAGTGTGTGCTCTCTTTATACCAACGCCAAGAACGGACACATGCAATGACAGAGCAAGTAAAAAATAACTAAATTTAGCTTAGACCAAATCTTAAATACGCTTTAGATATGTATATAAAGGAATAGGAGGCGTGGCACGTATCTGATTATGCTGGAAACGTGTGCGTTCCGCAAGTGTTGCGACAATAGTAAGTCTTGTCGACGGAACGACGGACATGGTTACAGTTGATTTAAAAGAAAATGAAATATGTTATAGTTACAGATTAAAAAAAGTCGTTTTGCTCTGTGACGTTGTTGTTGTCAACTAATACGTTTGACGCTTTCGTCGTCTCTTACAGATTTGCTGTCTTTCCTTGTACTTGTATGGAAGAGTCAAATAATTTCCAGGCTTACATTTAAGCAGAAGGAGAACCATTGATTATGTGATAATGTCGTGTCACTAAGCATTCTATGACATTTCTAAAGCCGAATCCGTACTGTACACAATGTCAGGGTTAAAAAGACATCTGCAAGTGAGGTTTATTTATTTCTCCTTATAAATGTTAACACATGCTGCTCAATATACAAACACATACATATGTACAAATTGGTAATGACATTGCAGGAGGTCAGGAACATTATATATACCATATGCACCAACTTATTGGGGGGGAGGGGGAAATATATTCTTTTTTTTGTTATTAAATCTTAAAACTTCATGAAGATTTAGCAGCTCAAGCCATAATTATTAAGTCACCTCAACTCGTGTACATTGATATGAAAATTATTTAATGAAAATGTATGTATTGTACTAATTGTTTCCGGTATATATGAAACAAAATTTATTACAACATGAACAACAACACCACCAACTATGCACAATGAATCAAATTAAAGAGAATTTCAAGTGTCGAAGCAACAGCATCTTCCTATACCTTCACACTCATTTTACTGAAAGCCTACTACAAACAATATAATGCATACATATGCATGCATACATGCATTTATCTATGACAGACTGTGCAAATGAACAATACAAATGCACACGTGTGTAATGAAGAATCCTCCCTTTGTTTTCTATCTTCAACTTTTACTCATTATAGCATAAACCTCACCATCTATACAACCGAAGAGACGAAGACATCGTTAAAACTGTACCCGACGGTGTGGTAAATATACCTAATACCTCAATACAATGCATTATGTACAACATTTGTTTTGTATCGTATGTATAAGTATATGGGATTTTTCACATTTTATATAATAGCATGAAAAAGCGCAGCATGTATGAATTGTGTAAACGGACGTGACATTTACATATGCTGCATTATGCTGTTAACTTTTGTGATCGTAATTCCAACTTGTGCAGAAGACATTTTTTGAAGAAAACAAACCCGATTATATAATTCCAATTGTATAGTTAAACAACAACAATTACATAATTTATGACTATAACTGTTTCAATTTGAAAAAAACGTGTCCAAAAATATTAGGAATTGCAAATTTTCGGCCATATAAAGACTGATTTAAAATAAGGGCTGTATATGTGAAGAGGCGTCCCAAAAATGCTGAATTTCAACCACTTTCAATGGTGCACAGGTCTCTAGGTCAATGTAGTTTTTATGAAAAGGATCAATAATACTTTGTCAGTAATTGCATTTCATGTGATTGAACAACAACTAAATGACATCGCATGCAATATGTAAACAATAAATGTTGACATGTACCGTTTTTTTATCCCACTTTTCTTAATCAACAATTAAAGTTTCATCTGAAGGCAGTGTTTAAAGAAAACTCTTTTTTACTGTTTATATAATTTAATTGACGTACACATAATTAGTACAGTTTCGTTCTTCCTGAAGAAGAAGAGGAAACATTCCTTTCTCCATACATCTAAACTATATATATAAGTGTGTCTTTATTTATACTCCACTGTTGTCCATGCAAACTTGACCTATTTTCATATTTAAAATATTGAAAGACAACAACACCAACTTTCAAAGGGATTCCTGTTTTAAAAACACTACAACACAACATGAAACAATTTATTCAATGATTTGTTTGTTCGGTTGTTGTTGTTGCAGTTGTTTTAATTTTAGTTTTATTCGATTTTATTTTCTGGTAAAAATAACTCACGTGCTGGCAGAAAAACATTTTGTAAAAATAAATTTCTTTTTTCGAAGCAACTAAAATAAAATTAAAAAAAAAAAAAATGAAAAAAAAAATAATAAAGACATTTATGAAAGAACACATACACTGGTACAAATAGAATTTTTAAAAGTGCAGCAACAACAATAATTATGAACAAATGATTAACGAACCAAATCATCATCTACATGACTAATAATAATAATGATGTTGATGGGGTGATGGTGGTGGTGTTGATAGTAATACTAGCAAGTGTTTGATTTTTCTTTAAATAAAAATTACTGGAAATTATAAAAAGAAAATTAAATAAAAAAAAAAAAAAAACAGGAAAAACAAATAAATGAAGATGCGGATGTTGAAATATGTATAAAAAAACTGTTGTTGATTGAGAAATCAAGCACCGCCGTTTAGCAGAGCAAATCTCCTAGACACTTCAAACGTATACATTTTTTTTTTTTTTTTTTTTTTTTTATAAAAAAGAAAAACAATTAAAAGCACTAAAATAAAAATATCTCTAAAACTTATTAGACTTTAAGAGAAATCATTTTAAAGCGACAACGATTAACAACAATTTCAAAAATTCAATAGTTTTGATAAGGCACGGACTTGGGGACCCAGGTATGACATGGTATGTATGATAAATATCTTGTTTATAACTCTAATGCCGTTGTTGTTGGACGGTGCCGAATTTTGGAGACATTCAACTAATATACATTCCTAATCAAATTGGGCAAAGCCGATTGAGAGCCCCGCCCACAATCGTTCTACGAAGTTTAATTTCGGTGTAAACATTTATATTCAGGCTTTCCAAATACACCAAAAAAGGACCGGGGTCATCTACAAGTACATTTAGAGAAGCACCGCCTATAATTATTTTATAACTTGTGATGTAGCGAGACAGGTTAATGGACGATTTTTGTTCATATCCAAAATCACTTTTTCTTAGTGAAAAAAAAAACCACAACAATACCAACAACAAAATATAGACGTACACTCTAAGCAAAATAAATTATAATTACGGTGTTAGCGAAGGCTACACTACAATAAATAAAAAACATACAAAACAAAATGGTGGTACAGACTAAAATCACAAAAAATAAAATAAAACTATAGGAACAACGAATTAAATGAAATAATAAAAAGGGGAGCAACCGACGAAGATGAGTTAGCAAAGATTTTTGTCTATGTAAACAAAAGGGAAAAATAACAAAAAAAAAAAATCAAAAAAAAAAATAATTCAAAAAAAAAAGAGAAAAATGAAAAGAAAAGAGAAAGGGAACAAAAAAATGTTGTAATTTAATCACCAACAACTGCAAAAGAAAAACAAACGAGGGAGAGATGCTAGATAGAGTTATCTAGAAAAACAACACAAAATGGGCTCAAATCCAATACATTGATGCAATGCTTGCCTGCTTGCCTCCTTGCTTGCTTTCAACGTTTGACTGCCAAGAGAGAACATGAACAAATGCGTACAGTTGGAAAAAGTTTTATTTTACGTTATGCCAAGGTGTGTTGTTGTTCGTTGGCTAAACGGTAAGAGTATTGGTATATGTGGGGAGCGAATGCATGCCTGATGAAACTAAACAATTCTATATTTAGTATTGAGTATTGTTTTCACACACACAGAAACAATATAAAGTGCTAACTGTGTTTCCGTGTGCGTGTGTGTAGGTGAGGATCATTTTAAACGCAAGCGCTATGAAAAATTGAGCAATCAAAACATTATACATTTGTACGGTTTATATTTATGTATGTGTGCGAGAACGGAAAAGGTGCTCAAGTGTTTACTACCACACAGTGTACGATTGATCCCCTGCTATGATGTTAAGTATTTATGGCATTATAGCGGCAGCCATTTTGCATTGTTGATGTAGTTTTGTTCTTTTTCTTTTTTTTTTTTTGTTGTTTTCATTTTTCCTTCTTCGGCTTATTTGAATCATTCATTGATTCATACATGGTACGTGTTTCGTTGTTACATGTTTCCCCCCATTTAATGTATAATTAAATTTTTAAGAAGAACGGCGACTTTCAAGACTTCAGAGTACTTAAACATGTACCTCCTACGTAATTACAAAGAAAAAAGCTGAAGCTGTCATAAAATAAGTGGTATTACAATTTGGAAAACATATTTATAGTTAGTCCATCCATTGATATGCCAAAAATGGGCGTGGTCGAATAGCAGACGCGCCCAAAATTTACAAAAAACCAAACTCCCCTAAAAGTCTACTTGCAACCTGATACATAATACGTACACTATTAGAAGGCGTATTCATATACCTGCCACGCCCACCATTGTAAATGTATATATGAGTATGTAAGATTTGGCCTAAGCCAAATTTAGTTGTTTTACTTGTTTCTTCTTTTTTGCCTTTGGAGGATTTTGTGGGCGTGGCTCTAAATCGATTTTGTATATTTTTAATAGCAAAGTGCCCGCATAAACGAGAAATATTCGTAAATATTTTCATTAAAATTATCGAATATGGGCGGCGTCATATAACAGATGAGCCTACAATAATATTTAGAAGGGTTCAAAGTCGCTTTAAACTCTTGCTAAATCATTCAATTTGACGTTCTACGATATTGTCAATACAGGTCAACGACAACAAAGAATATAAAAAAAGCAAAATGCTTGCACTATGCAGCACTACGTAAATGTAAAATATGTACATTATATATCCAGAAAACAAATCACCATTAAGTCTTTGCTGCAGTTGTTGCTGACGACCCCCTTCCCCAAAAAAAACATTATATATATATATGTACATAATGAATGGCACATGTTAAAGAAATGTATTGAGTGAAAAGAAAAAAGCAAGCAAGCAAACACATAACATAAGTGCATGCGACATTTTATATATGCATGTATGTGCATATATGTTCAAGTGTAAGTTTGTCCCGGACATGTAAAGCGAACACACACACGCACTCTTTTTCAATGCGTAACACAGTTTGGCAGCACCTGTCACTTAACTGTCGCCATTTCAATATTTATGCTTAATTGCAACACTTGCCATTTGAGCATTAATAAGAAAAACAAAAAAATCGCATTTAAAGGAAGTAAGAACACGATCAGCAAAAAGCGACGATTGTCATCCAATTGAAAAAAGAAAAACAAAAAACATTACCCTACCAAAAATATTAAAATTAGATGAAAAACTAAATCATATTTCCATATATAGGAAGAAGAAAACGACTTACTGCGTTATTATACAATATATGTTTGTTGCATATATTTATGGCCTCGTATTACAATTACATCCAACTTGTGAACGTTTTATCACATTTTTATTCCACTGCATTAAGGTGAAAAGTTTCTACCATCACGTTATTCGAAAATATTGTTGCAGTTGTTTTATTAATACTAAAAAGTATCGCAAATTAGATAATCTGTAAAGAAACAAAAAGGGACAGTTTTCAGTACAAAACTAAGTATATATTTATGTATTAAAAGTGCCGTCACAGTGGCTTAAAACTTTGGAACTTGGAACCAATGCTACAATTAGTTTTGTTATATCAGTAAACTCGAGACATCATTATATGCAAAAGGCTCCTAAAAATACTCCGATCAGCTATTCTATTACCGTTCTTCACCAAATTTTGTTAAAAATTATAAAGAATTGTGATTTTTTGCCACATAAATAAAGGCCATAAAAATGAATGTTTGGCTCAAGGCACGCCCTTGTAGTAAATTTAGTTGAAATATCGTAAAAAATGTGGCCACAAATTTACATGGACCCACACCAGATAGACGGACATGCTTATTCC
Organism: Ornithomya chloropus; assembly: GCA_963971445.1. Classification (NCBI taxonomy): domain Eukaryota; kingdom Metazoa; phylum Arthropoda; class Insecta; order Diptera; family Hippoboscidae; genus Ornithomya; species Ornithomya chloropus. The sequence continues at coordinate 22,939,685 of OZ020530.1, read as the reverse complement.
GCAATAATAAAATGTTAGTTTTACTTTAGCCATTTCGTAGATACAAACATACGCACAAACTTAATATTTCCTTTGCCACAAATGATGCAGAGTACAAAAACCAAAACTCTGAGAGTAGTTCTTATGCTTCTTTATTTTCTAGAAATGGTATCTTAACTTGAAAGATAGTCGCGTTCTTTCGACATCTTCTATAATAGGCCAAACACCTTAGGGTGGGTTCTCTTTGTCTGCCTTTTGTTAATAATCCACTTCGCATATGTTTTTTGCTATTCATCTTTATGAGAAAAATTCTTGAAATTGGAATTTTTTTTTTAAATTTACATAGAGGTATCTTATGTCGCCGCAGACCCATTAAAATATTTGAACAAATTTTGGCTGAAAGCCATAATTTTAAATGATACACATTTTAAAAACAACAAAAACATCTCGATATGTATGCCTTTGTAAGTCTGACGCTTGTTGCTCTTAAAAATTTCTACTTCAATTGCAATAATAACAGTATTTACATACAATATATATGCATACGTATGTGTTTGTACATAAAATTAGAAGAAAAATAAAAGAAACAAGTAAGAAAACTAAATTTGGCTTAGACCAAATCTTAAATACTCTCCACCTCTACACGAAAGGGCGTGGCAAATAAATATATATATATATTGCGCCCTCTAATAGTGTATGTCTTAGCTTGTAAGTCTACTTTTACGTTAAATTAGGTTTTTTTAAAATTGTGGGCGTGTATGTTATCCGACCGCGCCCATTTTTGGCACGTCAGTCAATGGGATAACCATGTATACGCGTACCAAATTTCAAGTTCCTAGGTTAACTTTTGTGGCAGATATAAAGATTTTTATTAATAGTGGGCGTGTCTGTAATCCGAATATGCCCATTTTTGGCACATCGATGCAGCTAATATTCATAGATGTACATACCAAATTTCAAGTTTGTAGCTCATATTTTGTGGTAGATAAATAGATTTTTATCGATTGCGGGCGTGGCTCTTGACCGATTTTGCCCATTTTAAATAGAGATCTGTGTGCAAAGACTAAAAGTGCCTGTACAAAATTTCAGCTCAATATTTCAAAATTTACGTCCGTGAGAGTGCCAACAACAGACGGACACACGGACATACATGTCTAAATCGACTCAGTTTTTGACGCTGATCAAGAATATATATACTTTGTAGGGTCTCTGACGCCTCTTTCTGGGTGTTGCAAACGGAAGAACAAACTTAGTATACCCTCATCACTGAGGTGGAGGGTATAAAAAGAAAAAATTCGTCGCGAGTAGTTGTTGAAAAGACGGGTTCGTTCCCTTCAGATGAAAAGAAAAATGCTTTTAAGAAAAATGGTCCCATCCAGTCCAACTTGGAAAGGGATTCCACATAAGATCCGATCAAATCCAAATTGAGGACACTTACGTATTATGACAAACAATTAGCTTTCTTTAAAGTTAGTTAAAAAATGTTACAAAAAAAACTACAAAATTTCGTCTGTATAAGACAACTTCCATAATAGAGCCTCATATCGAAAAGGGTGCAATATTAAGTAATACGATCTACATTCAAAACGGTTCAAATATAGCCAAAAGCGTATATATTGCGTTTTTATAAAAAAGATTTATATACATACCCGGGTATGTTAATTTCTCGGAAAATTGATAATATTTGTCTCTAATTATCACGATCTTTATTAAATTTTTGTTAAGAAATATGAATAAAATTTTTTATTTTGATCATATAAAAGCCTCTTTCATCGAAGAAAGGGCTCTAGAACTGCTTTTATTTTCAATATTATTTGCTTTTGGGATAAAATTTATGCAAATTTCGTTGAAATATTTTAAAAAATACGACGAAAGGATGGGCAAACACGGTATACCTTCTCAATTTATATATAAAATTATATATAAACAAATATTGGGTTCAAATTTAGTTCCTCAATGCACCTATTGCACATATTTTATGTAAAAAGAGTACGAGTACTTAAAGTTATACTAAGTCATATATAGCTTTCACTTACTTTCCTCTTAGGCGCCCTCCAGTGATGCCATGATCATTTGTATTACGATCATGTTTTGTCACTTTGGTTTGAAACTTAACTAAAAACTTTGAATGCATCATGACGTTTAATATGTGATCAACTGTAGAGGTCGTTTTTATTATCATGAAGTTTTTGCTTTTTTATTTGTTTAAGGGAAATTTTCTTTTAAAGAAACTCAATCGATGCACAAAAATAACATATGTTTCTCACTATGAAGGAGGCAGCATGTGGTAAACATTTGAATTATTCAGAGAACGGGGTAATTTTATTTTTGTTTACATGAAAGAACAAAAAAAGAAAAAAAAAAAAAAGAATGAGCGTCCATAGAAAGAGCATGCACGCACGCATACACACTGTAATCTATTAATATTTTATTGAATTATTATTTTATTATTATTAATTTTGATTGTAAAATTTATTTTAAATTTTAACTTTAATTATCCCATGAACCAAAAGCTGAGCAACAACAACAATTTTTTTTGCCGAATTCTAATTATACATATAATTACGTAGCTCTCACTTTGTGTCCTTCAGATTTATTTTTAATTTTTTTAATCGATTAATTTTCTCTTCAATAAAATATTTATAAATAAATAAAAATAATCACATTTTTATGCTTTCAAGCTTAAAAGTATTGCATAATTCTCTTTTTTTAACAATATTTAAATTTTTTTATTAATTGTGATTAATTTTTTTGAGAAATTTTCTTTTTAGATTAAAAAAAATTCACCGAAATTTTTCGCGCGCGCCTTTATATTTAGTGATTTTGTGTGCCTTCTGAATTGTTGTATGGCAATTAGAGCTCCTTTCGCTATGAATTCATACTTATCACCCCGAATACAGAGAGGGCAGTAAAATATTGTACAAGTACGTTCCGTATGCGTGAGTACATATATTTACATGGCACGCTATACAGGGAAAATTAAGAAAAAAATCTTTTTCTGAAATTTAATTTTAGTTATAGAGAGGTAACCTCATAAAAATACCCACCAACCAAATAACGTAATATTTTTGTTTTGTTAAATAAAAACGATGAGCTGTGCTGCTCTCTGTTTATTCATGTTTTCATTTAATGTATATTTTTATCTCACAGCCACATAACAACAAAGACAACAAGTAAGAACACTAAATTTGGCTTAGACCAAATCTTAAATACCCTCCACCTCTACACGAAAGGGCGCGGCAAATATATATATATATATATTGCGCCCTCTAATAGTGTATGTCTTACGTATCAGCATGCAAGTCTACTTTTACGTTGAACATGTTTTTTTGTAAATTGTGGGCGTATCTGTAATCCGAATACGCCCATTTTTAGCATATCGATGAAGCTAATATTCATAGATGTACGTACCAAATTTCAAGTTTGTAGCTCATATTTTGTGGTAGATAAATAGATTTTTATCGATTGTGGGCGTGGCTCTTGACCGATTTTGCCCATTTTATATAGCGATCTGCGTGCAAAAAGTAAAAGTACCTGTACAAAATTTCAGCTCAATATCTCAAAATTTACGCCCGTGAGAGTGCCAACAACAGACGGACACACGGACATACATGTCTAAATCGACTCAGTTTTTGACGCTGATCAAGAATATATATACTTTGTAGGGTCTCTGACGCCTCCTTCTGGGTGTTGCAAACGGAAGAACAAACTTAGTATACCCTCATCACTGAGGTGGAGGGTATAACAACATAAGCTGAACAGAATTTGATTCTTGAAATGTTAAATGGAATGTATAGTTGAAACTAGTAGGTTCGACAACGCCTACCAAAATTTAGTTAATAATTTTACATTTATTTTTTAAGAAAGCTTCACTACGTTCCTTCACAAATTAGTAGGATCGTCTACGCCTACCCCAAAATGCCTTATAAGCATATTCGCTCTTTAATGATTTTATGTTTTTGTTAAAAAGAAGAAGAAAAAATATAGTTCAATATTTCCTTTAAAAATTGTATTAAAACCACGCCCTTCCTAAATTTATAAACAAAAACAATTATACTTATTTTTCAAAGATCATCACTCAGGAGAAATATCGAGCAGGCACCTATTTACATTGTCCTGTTGCGCAAATGAGAAAAAGTTTGGGAAGCACTGCATTATAACAAATATCATTCATTATTTTGTAGGTATATGCATACATATTTATTGGATTTTTTGTTCTTCTGTTATTTTTATACTATTTTAAGCAAGAAATAATTATTAAACACACCATCTGTGTAATATTCTATTTACGCACTAAGGAATTAAAATGTTGTCTGTAAAAATAATAATAACAACAACAACAGCACATTTCTGCAAAATGAAAATAATTTCTTTGTTAAATAACTTCAGTAACATTTCGCAGAACATGTCTGGCACTTATGATCTATAAATACCAGTGCATGGCACTCTTTTGTGAAACATGTGGAAATATGGGATTGATTGTTCACCATTTAATGCTATTGTATCGCTGGTCGTTTTCACTTATTCGAAATATATCTTTAGGATGAAAAGTATGATATTATTAGCAGTAAGTATCTTGTAGAGCTATACACATACATATATATTATATATATTTTTTATTTAAAAATGGACGATATTGATTTGCAGCCACGCCTACAATTAGCAAAGGTCTCTCTCTTCCTATTGAAATAAAGTTGTTTGCATATACTTTTATTTACGCCAAGCATCCATATATTGAAAATGGACAAGTTCATACAATGTACACGCCCCCCAAATTTACGAAAACATTATTCGATGCAGCGTTCGAACTTTATGGTAAAAGGCAACATATACTTAAATGGTTATTAAAAAGGGCGTAATTTTTTTTTTGTTACCGACCACGCCTACAAATTTTTTATTTAAGATTTGACTTTGGCTTAATTAGGCTTTTTATTTTTTAATTAATCAGTTGTTGAAAAAAGCGCCATTATGTACATGACACGCCCACAACTAGCATTTTGGTGTGCAGGGTCTTTTACATTTGGCTTACGTTTCAATTTACTTATTTTCCTAATTTTTTCTATTTTCTTTCTTTTATAAACATTACTCAAGAGGTTAATGAAATTTCATTGGAGTTCAATGGAACGTATGAGTGTTTTTTCCTTCTCTTAAATAACATAACACTCATACTTAAAGTGTTTAAAAAATGTGCGTATGTGCGTGAGTACGTAAAGATTAGAAAAGAGTCTTTTCGAACCTCCATACTCATATATATTTAAGTACTTTTGATCAGCATTGAAGCTATTCAGTGTAACAAGAGCTGTTGGACCAGTTTTTAAGAAACTTTGCTTTAGATGGGTAGTAGAAAAAGACGTCAAAGCGCCTTTAAATTATATATATATGTATTCTTGATTTGGGGCGGGAAAGTGGATAGTAGTCACGCCCACAATTTACAAAAAAAAAAACCTCTTACAGAAGCAAAGTAAAATTTACCTCCAAACCCCGGCTACTTTCATTTGTAAACGTTTGTATATAAAATTTTCCTTTAACTCGATGATAAATTTTTGCATTTTAATCACTTTGGTCAAAATGAAATTTATGTAAATTTTCCACTTTACGGTTTATGAGCACAGTAGATGGTTACTATAGATATTGATTGATACTTATTTACATGCATAATAAATAAATTACATATACAGGTTACAGCACAAAGGATGCACTCCTCCTCGTGTGCTTACACACTTCACTAATTCATTTACGCCAAGAAAAATCTATTAACGTGATGTAAGTGGAGGCGGTGAGTGTGTGCTGTTGGCTTTAGTGTTTTATTAAATGGTTTTCTTTGCTTAATTGCACACACACACACCGTGCTTTAAATGTCAACGTAATATTCATTGAATACGTTCGCACACTAAACATATCTTCTTTTACAATTCCTGCCTACAAAAGGTTTTGTATTGAAAACAAGTGAGAAGACTAAATTTGGCCTACAACAAATTTTAAATACCGTCCACATCTATAACGGTGTAGATATATAAGTCTAGTTTTACTTTGAGTTTTGAGTAAATTGTGGGCGTGTATTGAAAGGATTAATAAAAATATGTGCCCCCAATTTCTAGTTCATAAATCAATTTTTGTGGCAGATGTAAAGCTTTTGTCGATTGTGGGCGTGTCTGTTATGCAACCGCGTCTATTTTTGGCACATTGACGGATACATTAACTGGAAATATACATCCCAAATTTCATCTTTATAGTTCAATTTTGGTGGCAAATAAATAAGTTTTTGTAGACTGTGGGCGTGGCTCTTGACCGATTTTGCCCATTTCAAATAGCGATCTGTGTGCAAAAAGTAAAAGTGTTTGTACAAAATTTCATCTCAATATCTTAATATTTATGCCCGTGAAAATGCCAACAACAGATGGACACACGGACACACGGACACACGAACATACATGTCTAGATCGACTCCTCGACTCGACCCTATATACTTTGTAGGGTCTTTGGCGCCTCCTTTTGGGTGTGGCAAACGGAATGACACACGTAGTATACCCTTCATTATATGTGGAACGTATAACAAACTTTTGTAAATTATTGGTTCAGAAAAATCAGGAGCAATTTATTAAAAATTCATTACTTACGTTTCTCTTAAACTCCCAACAAATCAAACCAATGAAAATCGATTCCATTCAAACTAAATGTTACAATTTTAAGCTGAAATAATTGGAAAAAATATATTATCAATCATCAATCATAATAAATAAAGTACTAGAGAGTATACCAAAAACCAAAAGCAGGAAAATAGGGCAACCCATTAGGCTAGAATGTGTAAATTCGTGGCTAGTACCGTAGTTTTCTTGTTTGGTTATAAATACGAAAAAGAATATAAAATTTGCTCAATAAAATGTATACGTATACGACTTATGAACACTTCTATAGAGCGAAAGGCATAGAATTTACAACTTCTAGAAACAAGTGGCTTAAAAAGTAAAAAATTCTCCTCTTGACCTGAACCAGGCGCACGTTTACTTTAACTCAAATATGAAAAAATCGTATATTCTGACATCGCCTTTGCAAGCTGCACCAAGTTGATGAAATGCTTTCTATCTGAACATTTTTTACGAGTGTTTGCTGTTTATTGAATTATGTTATATCGATATGATGGCTTGACTTATGATTCCTATGAATGAAACTATGACCTGATATCGTTTAAAAGTTTCTCTGTTTTTTTTCGTAGTTTATTTATTTTATTTCAGAGAAATTACGTGTTACGTGCTTCGATGTTACATATGCTCCGCACTGTTCTATCCTATCGATGTTTGCAAAAACCTAACAATAAAGAGAGATAAGCTGGTCAGGAGTTGTTGTTCCATGAAAAGTATAGCAAAACTGTATGAAACGAACATAAAATTTAATGCTTCATTATACCTCGAAAAGGGTTTCCAAAAAAAGTCCGAACAGGTGTAAAGTACAAACATTTTGTACATCAACCCAAGTCTCCTAAATTTACACATCTTCACCAACAAGTATTTAATAAAATTTATATACGAAGACGCATTCAATTTTGTTGTTACTGTTGCTATTTTTATACCCTGCAACACTTGCAGCAAACGTTTTCAATTCCTAAAAAACAAAATATCACGCCCAACCTTCCAATATACCGAAACAATTCTATCTGTCCGTCTGTCCGTCCATATAAATTTTGTGCTCAAGCAATGCCTTTCTTGGGATATTTCGATGATATTTGGTACAACGACTTGCATTGACCCAAAGAGAATCGCTATTGAAAATGGACCGAATTAGAGCCTTTTTAGAGACCCTGCCCAATAACGTCCCATTATAAAAAAAAGTCTATATGGTGAAAAATCTCAATTCTTAACATTTTTTTGTCAAAATTAGATGAAGAAGAGGACCCGATCGAACCATTTTTAGAACCACTTTTCATAAATGATATTTCACCACGTAGCTTAAAACAGGGGCAAACATACTAAATTGTAGCATAATTTTTGTGGAACCAATTAGTGCAGGGTATTAAGTCGTTGGGCTTAACCGACTAAAACATTTTCACTTGTATTTTTTTATTATACTCGTATATGCGGAGTTTTGTTAACTATGCGGCATTTAGTCGTATGCATCTATTACTCGTACAGCGCAATTTTCAAGGGCATCCGTTTTAAGTGCCTGCTGACAATCAAAACATGCCTGAAGAATACTTGTCGTAAATGTGACCTTAAATTGTATACAACAACATATAAATCATGCCTGGAGAAGTGTTTTTTTTTAATATATTGTAGTTCTTAAGTATATAAATAGTATACCGTCTTAAAGCGCTTTTGATTTGTTGTGACCCCATGCCCTTATAACATGAAACTTAAACTCGCACTTGTCTTTAAAGCAATGGATGTACACGTTGTAGCGGTTGTGTGCCACCTTTTCATAAACGATACCATAGATATAATAAAGTAATAACAATAATAATAGCAATAATAGCAACAACAACAGTAACTTGCCCTATGTCAACAATACCTACGTAAATGCATTTAAGTATAAATTTATGTTCGTGTCCAAGTAAACATTCCTTACTGGTTGTTCACATTAAATATTAAATGAAAAAAAACAAACAACAACAACAACACATCAGCAAACGAAACAAATCAACTAAAGTCACGATTTCAGTTAAAGTTGTGACAACTGACGTTGTATGGCATCGTCGTGTACCTTTTGGAAAATTTCATAAGTGTGTGTATGCGCGTATGGTTGTACATATTGGAGTTACTAGAAAATTTGCATTTTATTCACTACACCAAGGGCAACACTTTGCACTGTGAATGTGTACATTTTGTCCATTTAAAAAGCGGAAATATATGTACTTTGCATAACGAGACAGCTGCGTGGGGGACTTTTCATAACATGGTGAAGGAAAGTGGAAAATGTGTAAAGAAATAAATAAATAAACGGCAAAGCCGCTAATTTTGGGAAATCTAAAATTATTAAACATTTCCAAAATCAATAAAATTAACAAGAAAAAAGAAACAAACAAAACAAAGCTTCGTCTTCATTTCAAATGTTATGCCCTTTCACTTTCAATTATGTAACATGTACGAGCGAAATGTCATTCTGCTTCCACCAAGTACTGTACATACATTGTTGGACGAAGGGATTTCGTTAGGAATTGGAGAGAAAGAGAGACAGACTAAAATGCTTCATTATGTATGCATTTCATGAACTTTCCAGCAAATGTCCATCATTCCTACATCGAAAGGAAGGAAATTACAGAAATATATTATATGCAGGTATTTTCCTTTTCATTCTTCTTTTGTTACAGCAATGAACATATTAATCGCAAAGGCACGCGCAAAAGAGCACTGACTTTAAACGCCTCCCAAATGCAAAGTATTCACCTTTAAATATATAAGAAATCTACCCGGTATTGTTATTTAAAACAATAAATGAAACGATCGTTCAATCGATCACAGACAAAGCCTAACACAAAAGCACATCTTCAGCTCTTTTTCTTTTCTAATGAATCTTTATCGCGTTTGCCCATTTGAATATGAAAAAAACAACAAACACCATGAAAACTGAAAACGAAACTGAAACTGTAAACAAAAACTCGTTGTTATGCACGCACACACACACCCACACACGCACTCATACATTCATGCATATGATTAGAAGAGTTATACGGCGATCAACTTAAGCTTTACTTAAATTGTGTTTTTATTCATTTATTGTTATCGTTATTATTATTATTGTTGTTGTTGCTGTTGCTGTTGCTGTTGTAATAGTTTTGCTAAACGATGATGTCATGCTTAGCACCTAGTCACTTTGTATACGTAATAACTTTGAGTAACAGGGATGGTAAATAATACAAGATGCTTAAGAATCACCGTACAAGTCAAATTATATGCCAGTTGGAGTAAGTTATTGCATTTTTTTGGAAATTATTAGCATTTTTCTTCCAAAGTACGAAACATTTTTAAAAAATCTCCCCATACACGAGTTCGACCGTTGTGGATATTGAACCAGCAACCATATAACGGATGGGATAATTATAAATTTTGATCTCAATTCTATCTGTGAGATTGTTTTTAATGCATATGGTAATTGGAGAGGTTTGTACAAAATTTCAACTTGAGATGCTAACACTTCTTCCCAGTATGTTGTCAAGTTATTATCATTGCATTGTTATGTTGACTTCTTGGTGGCTTTGGATGATAGCGGATGGACAACATTTCAAAAGAGCATACATTTCTTCATTATCGCACGCAACTCAGACGAGTATTAGTCATTTTAATAACTGGTGGCTATACATCCAGTCAATGTGTTTTATTTAAATTGAGTGGAATGAGCAATCTTCAATTCTACAAGTAAGCTTTGTTGGTGTTATTGTTGTTGTAATTTTTGGTTTGTCTATTCCTTTCATTTCCTTTGCCCAACACTTTCTAATTCAATTTCATAATGGTCATTATGGTCTTCTTTATATGCGTTGGCGGGGGCATATATAGAATTATTGACGCTTGTGCGGTAATAAATTGGCATGCAACACTTTGCGTTTTACTTTCCTCCTCGTACTTAAACACTGTCGGCTGTCTGTTGTAATATTTTCGACGTAACATTCCCTGCAAAAGACCTTAAATCAGCTTAAATCGACAAGAGCAACAACAACACAATTTATGTATAAATGTTATGAACATTTCTTTTGTATGTGTTGACTGAAAGTGAAGGCATTACATATGTAATCCGTGAATGTTTGAGAAGAAATGTCAAGTTCAATGATAAAGTGAAAAAAACATAATAAAAATATAAAAAAAAGACTAACAAACAAGAAACCTTAAAGATATCGCAATTTAATTTGTTGTTGTTGTTGTTGTTGTAAAAGCCAATACAATCGATTAATGCAGAAAAAAGCAATTGTGCAACTTTTTCATAAGCAGTAGAAGGAAGCATTTAAAATGCTGATAATATGAAATTCTAGACAGACAGACTGACTAAAGCATTTTAGTTGGATGTACATCAACTAAAAATGATTACAGTGGACTTTTTGCAATAATTGTATAAATTTTTTTTAAGAAACTTTCAGACGTATGTACGAAGGTATTCATATACGCAATCCCAATATTTATATGCAATGTTTAATTCAGGCTTTTAAGCACTCTAAATCATAATGAGGCGAATACTAAGTTTTTCAATCTGTTTGTAAGACGTTTAAGGTTTTTTAAAATGTGGGCGTGTATATTACCAGACCACGCCCACTTTTGGCACATCCATGGATGAAGTAACTATACATATGCATACCAAAATTTTATATTCATGGGTCCATTTTTGTGGCAGATATGTATGCAGATTCTTTACGATTGTTGGCGTGTCTGTGTTCTGATCATGCCAATTAACACAAAGATGGATGGGAGATAAAAGGGGTGTATCCTGACCAATTTTGTCCATTTTAGATATCAATCTGCGTGCAGAAACTAAAAGTTTCAAAATTTGCGACCGTGAGAGTGCTAACAACATGTGGACACACGGACACATAAACGCACATGTCTAGATCGGCTCATTTTTTTATACTGATGGAGAATATTTATACTTCATAGAGTCTGTGACGCCTCCTTCCGGGTGTTGCAATGACAAACTTTGTATCTTATGCGGAGGGTATACTCTCCAAACAACCCAATACCTACACTGTGCACAAACAATTCTACACTCATTTATATATTTTATATACTCGTATATACCACACACAAGTCGGCCACAATCAATTTCATATCATACAACAAACAGATCAATGCTCTTATCACAATTGTGTCCACAACACAATAATAACTCTCTCTCTCTCTCTCTCTCTCTCTCTCACTATATCGCTGCGTACATTCATCTGTATGTTTATAGCATTTCCTATTTAGTTGCTTGTTTATCAGCTATTTACAAAGTAAGCTTTCTTATAAGAATCGTTTTCTCCAATTTATATGCAGAATCACTAAGAATAAGAACAAGATGGTTGGTTGATGCTTGATGCTTGATGAAGTTGTTGAATGTGTTGGTTGCTGGCTGGCTGGCATGCCTGGCCAAGCAACAACTTGTTTATCCATTTGCAGTTCGATCATTTTCATACCTATTGTATGTTGTCTGCTATTTTTAGCACCATTTCTAATGAGACGCGTCTATATTTAGAGCTCACGCACCACACCAACAACAAATATTACAATATGTACAATAAAAAGGATGGTCACTTTAGAACATTCGCACACTCACCAACACACGCAGCAACAGTATGAAAAATCCATGCAGTTTGTTTCCTGTGTTTATAGAGGGCAAGACCACCAAGCAACCTTAACACATGGTCTGCTTAAAACGTTTTTTTTTTATAATTGTTGTTGTATTTATATTTTTGATTAATATGTCCTCTTTTGGTGATTGCCACACCCACATTTAAAATAAATAATAATAACAACTATTAGATTTGCTTGCGCGAGATAGTTGCAGTAAGAAAATTACCGCAATGGAAAATCCGCCTTTAACTTGCTCGTTGCTTCACATGTTCTTTCACTAGTGTATCGGATAAAATACTGTTTTTGCCTCTTCTTTGTTATTATCTCTTTCTACCTTTACGTATTGATTTTTTCTTGTTGTTGTAGTTATTATTGTAGATTTAAGTTTTAATGGTTATCGTTTTTTTTTTTTTTTTTTTTTAGTATGACGTCAAAACCTTGAACTTGCATTCGTCTAGTGAAAGCTTTTCATTGTTTCAACCCAACCGCTCTTTCGCTATCGCTCTCTCTCTCTCTCTTTCTTTCCTTCTCTCTGTCATTTGTAATCCACTCTACTTATTGTTGTTGTTGTTGTAATGCAGTAGTTTTATATATATTTCTGTGCACGTTAAGTGTACAATATACAACAACAATTCAAAGATTTAATACTTTTCCTTTTAATACCCCTTCATCACCTTAAGGACGGGTGTTGACTCACTTCGTTAAAAACGCCTTTAACATGCAAAGAGAAGCATTAGATATTCTACATACATGATAAGCATAACTATCGGAAGGTTATATGTATGATGGAATGGTTATGTCTGTCTCTCCGTCTAGGTAAATGGTAAATATTCTCCCAATTAAGAAAAAAGGATTCCAAACCCTGCAGAAATATTGATAATTCTTAGACGTATGTAGGTTGGCATTAAAATTGGACAAAGGACACGCCCATAATTAAACAAAAAAGCTGAAATATATTATTTTTTAAAAGTTTTTAAGAGATTTTCCACACAAAAATTGCATTAAGACCACGCCCTTAACACATAAGCATCATTGGGCAATATATATATATAAACAATCCAATTTGAGTTGAAATATAAAATTTGAGTGAAAAACATTTCATTTGAAATGAAATTGAAATAAAAAATGTTAAATTTTAAATGAAAAAACAAGTAAGTAAGTACACGAAAGAGCGTGGCAAATAAATATATATATATATTGCGCCCTCTAATAGTGTATGTCTTACGTATCAGCATGCAAGTCTACTTTTACGTTAAATATGTTTTTTTTAAAATTGTGGGTGTGTCTGTTATCCGACCGCGCCCATTTTTGGCACGTCAGTCAATAGGATAACTATGTATACATGTACCAAATTTAAAGTTCCTAGGTCAACTTTTGTGGCAGATATAAAATTTTTTATTAATTGTGGGCGTGTCTGTATCCGAGTATGCCCATTTTTGGCATATCGATGAAGATAATATTCATAGATATACATACCAAATTTCAAGTTTGTAGCTCATATTTTGTGGTAGATAAATATATTTTTGTCGATTGTGGGCGTGGCTCTTGACCGATTTTGCCGATTTTAAATAGCGATCTGCGTGCAAAGACTAAAAGTGCCTGTACAAAATTTCAGCTCAATATCTCAAAATTTACGCCCATGAGAGTGCCAACAACAGACGGACACACGGACATACATATCTAAATCGACTCAGTTTTTGACGCTGATCAAGAATATATATACTTTGTAGGGTCTCTGACGCCTCCTTCTGGGTGTTGCAAACGGAAGAACAAACTTAGTATACCCTCATCACTGAGGTGGAGGGTATAATAATGAAATTAAAATAAAATGTTACTTTTCATATAAAAGATGTTGAAAAATAAAAAAAAAATTAATTTGAAATGAAAATTATTCATTACAGCAACAGAACACACAATAAATGAATGATAAGTTAATAACACGTTTAAAGCGCAGTTCTCCTCACCTGAGTAAGGAATCAAATGACGAAGGGGAAAACCAAACAATGAAATTTTAAGCAGAACCATCATTATCGTGGAAAAACACTATTTACATATATACCCCTATATATACACATACACGCAGAGAACGACCTTGATAATGCAGCCAAAACGACACGACACGACACGTCCATAATATACAATTTGTGGGCACATACAACAAAAGAAAACGCAATAAAAACATTACAATGACTACAAAGAAGAAGACGAAGAAGAAGAAGACTAACTAGAGTCCAAACAAGAAATAATTGATGAAAAAAACCATCTTGTAGATAAATATGTATAAAAAGCAGCAAAACTGCAAGGAAGTGGGTAAGCTGGACAGTGTTGTAAATGTACGCATACACACACACACGCACACACACACAAATTCAATGCAAACGAACAGATAACTGGTTGTTACAGAAAACTCAACAAAAAAAAAAAAAAAAAAAAGTAACGTTCTCTCTGTACAAGCTTTCAGTTAAAAGTGGTGAAGTGGTGAATTTGTCTGCAGAGTAAATATTTATGCAGAGCAGAGGCATTAAGCCAATTATACGCTTTGGTTGTGTATAGCACTTTATAATACGTATTGTTTGTGTGTAGTGTATAATGGCATACGGCAACAAGTGTTTGTTTGTTTGTTTATTATCTTTTATTCTTCCTTATCGTTTACTATTTGTCCTGCTTTTATCAGTTGGATGCTAAAGTCTTGTTATCATAAAATTTAATTCCTGCACTCAATTATTTAAACGCACTCTTTCTCCTCTTCAATTATCTTCTTATTTCTTTTTGTAGGGTGCACAAACATTATATGGAAGGGTAAACGTAGTTTTGTTACTTTCCTGATCAACATTTAAAAACATTTATGCCAATAGCTAGTGTGAGTGTATGGTCGTAACAACATGTCTAAGATGTTCTAGTTAATTAAAGAAGAAGAAGAAGAAGAGGCGATTATGAGCGCTTTAAATGAATGTGAATTTAATTGATGCAGTCTTTGGCTTTAACTTCCAACAATGTAACGCTTATAAACGCAGTTCTCTGCGTAGAAAAGCCCGTCACGCACAGTTACGAAGGCGCGCAACTAAAAAGCAAAATATAAGTAAAGTAAATTTAAAATTGCAGTTCTTAATATTTTTTGACAACATTGGCTGAAGAAGAGCTCATTAGCTTCCTAATGTCAAATGCGGACCTGATCTTCCACTCCTTCGATCTTTCCACTTTTTTAACACCTCTAACAGGCCCTAAGGACATACATTTTTCCACGGACAGACGGACGAATATGGCTAAATTGCTTCAACAATTTTATTAAACGTTTAGTGCAGTAACAATAACATAAAAATGATTTTTCCTTTCTCTCCCTCTCGAATAGCAAATTATAAACAAAATACAAAAATAACACCAACCAACCAACCAAATCTCACTCGATAATAGAGGCATGCTCCCTCCTTTTAGCTTCTTAGAAGTTACAAACAATCTTAACTAACTTAATATTCCTTTATAGGGTGATTTATCTGTTCCTTAAACTTTTTTGTTTATTTATTAAAATTACCATTATTAGTCAAAAGTAAATGTAAATGTATGTACAAAAGGGAGAAACTCCTCAACTTTACAATACAGCAACAACAACAACATAAATAAATGGAAAAAAAAAAAGGGGAAAAATAGTTCTTGTTATAATGATGGTGACCGCACTTGAGGAATTATTTCAATTTCAAGGTCATTTCATTAGTACGTACACTGCCACCAGTCGTAACTCCGCTCAAATCTACTCCACCACCATGCGAACACACAATAGAGACAAGGACGGGAAATGCGTCAAAACAATATTATAACTTAACATTACACACGCACACACGCACACACGCAAGCATTTATGTAAAAGTAAAAGAGGAAGGAAATGAAGAAAACTTACCCAAAAAAAAAACTGCACGAGTAAATAAATGGTTGGATCAAAATGCAATATTAGCCAATTAACAGGAATATGAATTGATTTTTAAACTTTCTTACTTTCGCGTTTCTACTTAAACACACACACATACCCACGCTTGCACGATTTTTCACTGTTTATTCTTCTTCTATAAACACCACATCGTACAACCCGGTTAATATTTTATTTAGTAAAAATGCACAAAGAGAGAAAACAACAAGTAATACTCTTGCTCTCACATGGATTTTATATCGATATGCATTCTTTCACCACATTTAAGCTTTTTTTATTATTATTTGTATTATTTTGTACTCTTTGCATGGAGAGTTTAGTGCAGTGGTGAATTGGCGAGATATGAAATATTTTTTTTTTGTATTTTTCTTTTATGTGCTGTGTTGCAATTGCAATGCATTCCAAGAGTGGGGAGTGTGCAGAAATGTTTATTAAGCACCACATACGTATAAAAAGAGAATTCGCCTACAATGCAATTTCTTGGGAAAACACTCTTTCTTAAATATCTTACTTATAACTTAAATATAATTCATTCAATAAATTCAATTGAAATTCGATTGATTAGGAAAAAATTAGCCACTTAAGTACGGGTTGTCTACCGCCCTGGTAGGTTTGCAAGTTCATGCATGCAATTTACTCGCACATCATTGGTACTCACTGGCATAAAAGTATATACGTAGGTATTTTCCATTTTATTATTTACTTTTTAAATGAAGGATGTGAAGAAAATATTTGACTCCTCAGTTAATATGCAGAATACAATTGTTTAACGTAATAATAATAAGCAGTACATCGAATAAATGGCGTATTAAAGTCGCCATAGATCGTATTATGGCATTCCTCGATATATACAATCTATACACACACACACACAACTCACTTAAATTAAAGGAAAAAAAAAACTCGCGCAAACATGCCACCAGCACTTGTTTTTTCTTCTTTCACGATCTATCTCTTTAGCTGCTTTTTTCTTTTTTCTTCTTTTTCTATTCACATTCAATTCTTAATTATTTTATAATTTTTGTACATGTTCTTTTGTTAAACCTCTGATAATATATACCCAGACGTACATACACATGAAATATATGATTTTCTTAAAAATTTAACGAGTTTCATTACACAGCGCGTACACGTATACCCCCAACGTAGCTTACGCAAAGTTTAACAGACGACTGAATTCACGATGTTTTCTTAATTTACACCACACCATACCAATTAATGAGGTGGCGCTGGTATGGTGGTGGTGCTGTCAGCAATTGTCGCACACACACACACGCATGCATGCATGCACACATCTAAGTAACTATATTAGTAGTTATTGTCTTTAGGGTTTTGTTGTTCTGTTCTGAACTTAAGAAAACAGGAGACACGTATAAGAGATAGTAGTTGCTGTCGTAGTCGTTGTTATTATTATTGGTATAGTTATTGTTATGTATGGTAAACATTACCGAGTTTAAATTTTTATGAGACTCACAGAAGGTATGCTCCGTTGGCTATGCCGTTTGCATGAGAAACATAAACAAATATTTTATATTTTCAATAAGAACAAAAACAGATTTTTACCTTTGGTCCAACACGTCGCACCATTAAAACAAATCTTAATGACTGATACAGATGCTTATATATTATGGGCGTGGTCAGAATAAAATAAAAGTACTTCTCTTCTTCTTTCAGCATTTTTGTTTCGTTTATTTACAATATAGGTAAATTGACCTTCAGAGCATTGAATTCCTTACGTTCTAATGGTTTAATATTGGTACCGGAATATGGTGAAAAGTGTTCCAAATCACGATGCTTATTTACTAATATTTTTTGGTCAGACTGCAATATATTAATTTCACGTTCTATTTGCAATTGATCTGGAAAAATACAAAATAATATTACCGGGTTGATTCATATATGTTTAAAACGTAATACCTTTCCTTAATAAGTCCAAAGCCTTTTCACGTTTTAATTTTATCAACATACTGCCTATGGTTATCCATACTTTTTGCTCTGAAGATTTTCCCAACTCTCTTAAGGCTTCACGATTCTGCTGACGTCGTTTATCTAAAGCAATCAATTCTTGTTTATTAACCAATACTTGATCAGCCACTGCTTCCGTGGATTTAAGGATTTCCAATACTTTGTCATTACTGGTTTGGGACATTTTTGATTGTCGGATAAGAATGCTTCAAAATCGTACAATTCAAGGCAACAATAACAATAGCACAAATGCCGACACCTGCTTTTCACCACAAGACGAACTTTTTTAAATCTTGAAATTGTTTGTCACGTTCTCTTCTGCTTCTCAAATTCATTTACACTTTGCAGAATCGTATTTTTTAACATGTGGTTTATTATTATTTCTTTTTATTCATTATTTTTATGTATTATTTAGCAAATTAAATTTATAAAATTAACAGCACCACAACCTTTGTAAGTTACTCGGCAAAGCTGTTGCAGATGTCATTTTCCACTGTACTTCTTCACTTTCTTTGTTTCAAGTTTTTTCCCTCGCAAGGTGGCGTTAGTTCAATTGTTTCTTTTATTTCATAAAAACACGAGCTGCCACACTGCTAAATTCAATTTTAACACAGCAGGTATTTTTATAAAAAAGCTGGATAAGCAAGCATATTCATTCCTAAAAATCCTCTAAATGATTGGCAGCAATGTATTTTTTGTTCATTGATCAATAAATTGCTGAAAAAACTAAATTATTTCAATTAAAACCTATCCTTCACCTCATCTATTAAATTAGTTTAACTTTTTATAATGCCACGCTATTTTTGCTGTGCTAAGTTGAGATATCACCTCTCTTAATACTTAAAAAAAAATACTACATATATTTAATTGTCATGTTATAAAAATCGGAAGCATATTTTATATAATTGAAACATTTCCCTGAAATTGTACAAAATTAAGAATAATTAACAAATTTTCAATAAATAATCAGTGAGTAACTAATAAAAGTGATTAGACAAGTGGCAAAAACTTAAACCAAAAAAAAAAAAAATTGCGAATTAGTTTTTTTGAGTTTCTCTTTTTAACATTGATTTATATTTAAAAAAAGTAAAGGTAAGTAAAATGTTATAAACACATATATTATGCGAATATATTCTAAAATATGTGCAGTTTGTTAATAAAAACCTAGTCAGATTTCATGAATCATATTTCGCATTTATTGAAGCTCAACTTTTTCGTAAAGTTTTTTCTAAAGTCAAACGAGGGTCCGGCCGCAAAAAGCAGAATAACTTCTTTAATATTAGGTAATAAGACATTGTTATGGCAATTTACATATATGTCGTATAGATTTTTTGCAAATAAAAACTTCTGGCTGCGATTTGAGTCATTTAAGTCGGCCAACGCACAATATACATATGTACTTTATAAAGTGTAAAGTGAAGCAAACAAGACCAAACGTGGGCACCACTTCTTACTCAGTTGTCTCTATTGTTGTAGTTATTAATATTATTACTGAAATATACAACATTTGATGCAGTGTGGACTTGAAGTCGTCACATTGGCTATAAATAAGTATATAGTACATATTTGTTGTTCGATTGCTTCAATTCCAATTTTCTTTCTCCATTACAGTTAATACTATTAAAGACACCAACTTAATCTCACCGTACGGATATTACCTGTCGCCACTCAGTAGTTCAGTAACAAATATTTCTTTATTGTGCACCGTCACAGTCGGCTAAATTGCATATAAATAGCTCTGTTAGTTGGCGTTTATCATTGTGGCTGGTTGTGTGTTGTATGCAATGCATTCAGTTTGTGACAATTAAACAGAGAGGCAAGTCAGTCAGTCAGTCGGTCGGTCGGTCAGTTAGTCAGTGATTGTGTTAATTTAAAAGTAGGCAAGAATTCGAAAAACGCAACCAAATTAATAACAATAATACGTACTGTTTATTACTTTAATTGTTATATCCACCTATTCACTGGCTGGTAATCCGTATTGGCGCTTCTTATAGACATCGCCATGCGTGTACGCGTATCAGTGCTTTCATTTGTATAAACGGTAAATTTATTGTTACATCCTTTTCACTTTATTTTCTTCCCTTCACCGTCACCCCTCTTCCCACTTCTCTTCTCTACTCGCTTTATATTGTATGCAAATGCAATAATAATTTTTATTAATATTTGGTGTTGTGTGTAACCTACATTAAAGTGCTGTACATGTATATATGTTTCAATTAACGATAAAATTATTATTAATTCTGTTAATTCTGATCTCCTTCTAATATTTGACAGCAATTGGTTAGCAAATAATATTTATTATGTGTATAAATTATACTTTATGAATTGCATCAATCACTATTAAGTTAATTGCGAGTGCAAAAAAGTATCAAAAAAGAAATATTTCTAATCTCTACGCAACCTAGAATAGAACGTCACTCTGTGTTAATAATTTCCTCCTTTTTTCTACTTAATTCATTTCACTCTATTGATTAGGGTTTGTCTTTTTTTTTTTTTACTTTTTACGGCTGCATGAATAATTCTATTTTTGAAAAAAAAAAAGAAAAAAAAAAAACCCATAATTTGTAATGTTTGTTGTGATGTGTGCATTCTATTTTAAATAAGTGTATGCGATAAAAGGGGGGAGTGCCCTATGTGATGCACATATACGTATTCCGTTTATCCGTACATAATTATGGAAGTGGTCCAAGTCTAATATTGGTTTTGTTTCGAGTCATATAATTGATCTTAAAACATTAGGAATTTACAGAATTTACATTTGACTTGGACTACTTTCACAATTAAGGGATTATATGTGCATCTATATAAATAGAATTATGTGCTTGAAATATTTCATGTTGTGGAAGAAGCATTTTATTATTATTAAGAAAGCTCAATTTGGCTTAGGCGAAATCTTCAGTACCCTGCACATCGGCATATAAACAATGGGCGTGGCAGGTATATGGTTACACCTTCTAATAACGTATGTATTACGTATCAGTTTTCAAGGGGAGTTGAGACGCTGAGTGTGTTTTTTGTAAATCGTGGGCGTGTCTGTTATCCGACCACCCGCTTACCAGCTTAACGAATGGTTATGTATAAAAATTTCAACTTTATAAGTTTACTTATGTGCCTTTAAGAACTTGTGGGCGTGGCACCTGGCACCTGGCACGTGGCTTACGCCTAATTATAAATATTTATAAAAACTATGCAGCGTTTTTTCCTGCTCTGAGATACTAGGGAGAGTGCGGGGTACTTTGTAAGGCCTGCACAGCCTTCTTCTACACAATCCAGTTACAAAAAGCCAAACAAATATATAATAGATAGATAGAAAATAACACCAAGAAATCGTACATTGACTTTTACGTACATTTGAATTATACACAAACAATTGTGTATGAATAATAATATTTCAGTAGCTATGTGTAAAGAAATTTCAGTTTGTTGAGACAAACGCAGAGTATATATATTTTATTTTTTCTAATTCGTGTTCTTTCCGCAGATTACCAGGCAAATGTAAATTTCTTTAAAACATAAATATGTTTAGATTATGTGTGTGGGTGTATGGGTGTGTGTGTGTTAAATTTGCGCTTTTAGATTCGGCCACCAGTTTATCACTGATTCTAACAAATTGACGGTTTTTATATGGATACCTATTTATGTACAGTTATATCTGTGTGTGATTGATTTACTACTAATATTGTGCTTTTTATGCCATTTATCGTTTTATCTCCTTCCGCACGTGTATCTCTTTTAATTTGTTTGTACCCTCATTTCCTTTTCTTTGTTTTTATTATTTCTTGAGATGTAAACTTTCTCTCTAATAATATATTATACGTAAATAATAAAAAAAAGAAAACACTTTCTCTCCAATGCTGAAAGGAACAAGACCAGAACAGTTTAAAAAATTATTGTTGTTATTATCAAAAGAATCGATCAGAGAAAGAGTTTACGCAAAATTATGGATCGCAGTATGGACTCTATTGGGAGCTGTTCTTTAGATGTAGACGCCGAATCGACGGATATTTCAGGTACTGGTCTCACATGAAACAACAATTCAAGCAAACCAATATTTTTATAATTAATAAAAAAAATGCCCTCTTCTCACCCAACCCCCAACCCCACACCACCCCATCCCACCCCATCCCACCCAAAAGCACAACCGTGGTGGTGGTGCTTGCAATTATTTGAGTCTTCGTTGTTTTTATTGTTGTATTGTTTATACTTTATACTGTCCAACTAATCTCGATATTTTTGTGACGGCTAGAAAATCTCCTTGTCCGTCTATTTAAGATTGATAGCTAGCAGGAGGCAACTGTTCAGGCTATACGTTTATAAAATGTGTGAATGAAGGTACTTCCGTTTAGTTATTGCAACCAGGGCAAGCTTTATCTCTTCATTAATAGTGAATGGATGATTAGAAGGCATTATAGATAGACTGAAATTTGTAAGCCCTCGGCACTGCTGAGGTAGACCTCAGGTGCTAAATTGTTGTAGAAGCGTATGTTGTTTGAATGCTGGATTTCTACTTTTGTACCAAACTTGACACGCCCACAACAACTACAAAAATTTATTATAAGCTATAAAAATGCAGATGTGAAGTAGAAATGTTCACCGATTTTATTGATTTAAATTTTTACTAGCACTGCGGGTTACCCCCATATTAACAATGAGAAGGTTTTGGGTTATCCAATTTTTTTTTATACCCTCCACCTCAGTGATGAGGTTATACTAAGTTTGTTCTTCCGTTTGCAACACCCAGAAGGAGGCGTCAGAGACCCTACAAAGTATATATATTCTTGATCAACGTCAAAAACTGAGTCGATTTAGATGTATGTCCGTGTGTCCGTGTGTCCGTCTGTTGTTGCCACTCTCACGGTCGAAAATTTTGAAATATTGAGCTGACATTTTGTACACTTTAGTTATTGCAAGCAGATCGCGATTTAAAATGGGCAAAATCGGTCAAGAGCCACGCCCACAATGAACAAAAAAACTATTTATCTGCCACAAAATATAAGCTACAAACTTGAAATTTGGTATGTATATCTATGAATATTATCTTCATCGATATGCCAAAAATGGGCGTACTCGGATGACATATACGCCCACAATTTAAAAAAAACCATATTCAACGTAAAAGTAGACTTGCATGCTGATACGTAAGACATACACTATTAGAGGGCGCAATATATATATATATATATATATATTTGCCACGCCCTTTCGTGTAGAGGTGAAGGGTATTTAAGATTTGGTCTAAGCCAAATTTAGTTTTCGTACTTGTTAATTCTATCTTGCCATCATATATTTAATATTGTACAATACATGTGTGTTTCTTCTTCTTCTTCTTCCAATTAGATACCAGCGGCAGTTTAAATTTTCCAACACCAATATCGATTAAAGATATAACGCGTGAATTCACCAACAATATACGTGAACGTTGTTCAGTGCAAACGGTTAAGAATACCACAGCCTTTGTAAACCCTGCTACGGGGCACGTATGTATAGCCTTGACACAATCCGCCTCAACAGCACAACCAACATCAGTAATTAATACCACTAAGAGTAATTTGCCCGTTATTTTGTCACCGCAAACGCCCGAGCTTTGCTTTGAGAAGAAGCCGAGTTATTTAAATTTAGCTTGTTGTGTGAATGGTTACTCCAATATAACCACATACGATTCTAAGATACGTCAGGATATTAATAAATCACGCGAGGTGTCACCCATACGTCCATCGTCGTCAGCTTTGCAATATTGTAAAAAGAGCAATTCACTGGCACCGCCTGTACTATTGACCATGCCAAATATAAGCGCAACTTCACCTACAGCTGATGCTAATCAACATTCCACTACATTGACCACAACCAATAGTAATGGCGACTCATCTGTTAGCAGCTGTATTGGCAGTAAGACTATTAGCAAGCAGGTAGAAAATGATGGTAATGGTGCTGGTGCTGGGCACGTGGACAGCTCCGTTCATGATTTACCAAAAGAATGTCACAAATTGAGTTTCATACAGCAGCGAGTGGAGCGTTTGTATGGGCCGGGTGCCCTGGCTCAAGGTTTTTACAGTCCTAGGAAATCGAAAGATATAAAACATCAACAAAATGGCGAGTCAGCTGCTGCTGCTCTTACCACAGAACTGTTACGTAAATTTCAAGAATTGTCACCGAGCAAAGATTACAATCAATTCCGCAAGAAACTCAATGCCCACGAAAAATCACCCGGCACAACACCAACGACTGCATTACAAACAAATGATGTAAAATCTCTACAACAACAACAAATGAACGAGAATGACAACAGAGATGTAGATTTGCCATGCTTAAGGCATTTAAGTCAAGAATTTAGGGCTCAGTTGCCCAGCATTTCACCAAAAAGGCATTTCTTACGTACTTCACCCATTCAAGAGCCACCACAAACTTTACCCAACGAACAACAACAGCAACAGCAACAGCAACAAATATTAAATATATCTCCCAAAGCTAATGGTGGTGGGGGGCCATGCAAGGCAAATATCGATGAAGTCGATCATAACGTCGTTACATTGTCATTAACAGATCATGCGCTTAAGACATCGTTGGAGGTGATTTCACCCAAACATCTTGCAAAAGATTTAAATAACTCAACATCCAATGGTTACGATGGTACTGATGCTACGTCAACTACAGTCAAGGATGCTCATTATTTTTTGGAACAATTAAAAGTTGAGCAACAACGTTTATTGCAGTTGGCCGATAAAGGGGAATCTTATATAACAATGTTAACGGTATGTTGTTGCCGTAATTGTATTTCGTAAATATACGTTGATTGAGTCATAATTTGTAGGACAATCCTAACATCAGTGAAGATGTTTTTGGTTTGTTACGTTCAGCCTCGGGGAAGGCGCGCTTGTTGGTCTCACAGAAAATGAAACAATTTGAAGGTAATTCATTATAATCATTATCTTCTTTTTCTTCTTTGTCCTGAAGTTTTCTGTTTCTTCTTTAAATCATAATTAGGCCTGTGTCACAATAATTTAAATAGTCAAGCTGATGATAAATTTCCCACCACTCTTGATGATTTGCAAGGCTTCTGGGATATGGTGCATTTACAAGTTGATCATGTTGATTCAATATTCGAAGAAATAGAGCAACTAAAGAACAATGACTGGACGGTAATATAACTTTAATAATGATTATTATTTATACTTTTTGCACAAAAAATTCACGCACCTACCTTATATATAAATATGCAGGATTGAAATTTGTTCAAATGTGCTTTTGTTCAACTAATTATTAGGCTTATTAACTATTCTTCACCAAATTTAAAGAAAAGAGTGCTGTTTGGGAAGGGGTCCTAAACTTAGTCCGATTGGCTTCAAATTTGGTTCGGTCAACTATTATGTCAATTAACTATTCTTTATATGGTTTTGCGAAAAAAATTGAGAATTTCGAGAATTTCGAATTTTCTTCATATAAAGGCGTATTTCAAATAGGGATGTCATGTGGGGAGGGGTCCTAAAAATGGTCCAATTTGCATTATTTTGAGTGGAGCGCATCTTTTGGTCAACGCTCTTGTTCCATATTTCAGATATTTACAGGCAGATGTAACCAACAGACGGCAGACAGACATGGTTAAATATATTCAGATTTTGGTTCTGAATCGATCGGCACAATGAAAAAGCGTTTTTGTTAGCCGTTTAGGAGTTATAAATTTCCGCACAAACTTAATAGGGTATTGTTTTTATATTTTTCAAGAAATCAAACGACTTGCAAAGCAATATTAACGAAAATAATGCAACTGCGACCGTTAAAAGTCCACGTATAATGAAAACACGTTCATCCAATAAACGCTTTAATGAAAATTTAACGAATGGTAACAGTTCCGCCATGTCAACTGCGACAATAGCAGCAACAACAACTACACCCACAGCTGCTGCTATAAAACGTGAATTACACCGTAAAAAATTACAAGAGCTTAAGAGACGTAATCGTGAGGCTATGGCATCTACTATCGGCGACAATAATGGAACGGCTCTTAGGGTAGAGGTGGTGGAATCGCCCAAAAAATTGACCAACAGTAATACACAAGCCACTGCAGCATTTACCAGTTAAATATGGACGTAATGAAATGTGCATTAGGAGTAAGAAAAAGTAAAAAAGAAAAGACAAAATGAAGACTCCCATAACTCACAGTAACAAATTGCTAACGGGAAATACTCTTTAACATGTAAGGGATATATATTAATACTAATGTTACAACAGTTACTCTAATGCTATGCAACTCAAATTTACTCCAACTATATTATCTCTCTCTCTCTACCGCTACTACTACTACTATTACAATAAACTGCTGCAACTACACTTACCAAACTGAAATGTATTCAACTTAAAATTTTCTTACAATATAAAAAAAATTAAACTAGTCTTAATAATGCATGAAAATTATGTAAAAGAAAAATAGTAAATTATATGTGACTGTTGAAAAAAAGCCAAGGTAAATGTAGGTTCGAAACCGTATAAAAAAATAAAATCTTGAAGTGGAATCGTAAAAATTGGAAAACACACGGCGCAAGGCCTTTTTATATAAATGTATTGAATATAAAAAAAAATTCAATTGTATTTTTAACACATCAGCAAACGTTATTTTAGATAATAATTTTTAACAATTCTCCCGCTATCTAATTTGCAACACATCCTTTTAGATCTCTATAAATAAAATAAAACACACACACCCACACACAAAAACAACATAAAATTGTACATCACTTTGAAAAACATTGCGTTTTTGTTGTGAACACCAAAAGAAGAAAACACTAAAAATTAATTGAAATTTAACGCATAAATTGTTATTAAAGATTAAAAAATCAGCAGCAAAAGACATATTTTGTATATTTATATTTAGAATCTTAGTGACTACATAATAATTTTTTGAAAAACATATATTTTTGATTGATTTTAAAATTTTTTAATATTACGAAAATTGTGAACAAAGATAAAAAACATTTATTAAAAATTAAAAACCTTAACTTTCCTTTGGCAGTGCATTTACATTTAAAATTTTTCCCCTCTCCACCCCTTACATATATCATTCGAAATATTTTATTTATTTATATGATGATTTAATAAAAAAAGTTACTTAACAAAAAAATAGTTTTCCTTTATTTATTTTATAACCGGGGAATGCATACACATAAAACGCCATCTTGTGTGGAAATATCAAAATCAAAAAATGTATACAAAAATCGAAAAAATATATTTGGTCTTAATAGAATTATGATGATTAAACGATTTCATTAATAAAGTGGCGAATTTCATCCACTTAAGTAGGATAGAGGTTAACCATATAGTTTATAATTGAACTACATTATCAACACAATTTTAGCCAACATTCCATAGACAACATGTAAATACGTTATGGCCAGATGGCGCTGCATTATGACTGTTAATGTTTTATGCTGGCAACTTCACACGTTGAAGCTGTTAAAATGTCTCCAACTCTCCTCATTCGGTTGTATGGCTGCAATGCCGGTAGGGTAGGAAAGTTGGTCATTAACGAAACACTTTTTTATTACCCCGTTTTTTTTTTCTCTCTCTATTTTGTGAACACGAACATAACTTTACGCTATTGAATTTAACCCAAATTATAAAACAAAAATAAAACTCTGTAATTACTGTAATTGAATTGGAAAGACAAAATTGTGTTTTTTTTCTATTATTGGATGAGTGATCTACCATAATCAGACCAGCGGACGGACATAATCTCAACATTTTTGTCCTTCGGGCCGGATACTTTGTACGGATTTAATTGGACAAGTGTCATTACACGGAATTGTAAGTGAGTACAATAATTAAATAAACATATTATGGGTTTAGTTTAATATACGCATAATATAACATACACATAAAAGAATATTCCTAGAAAAAAAGAATTAAAAAGTGCAAGTTTTTTGTTGTTGTTGCTTTCTTCAAGAATTTTAATAAAACGGTTTGCTCTTCTATGATGTTCTCGAAATTGCAAAAATTAATATGTACACATTTATAATGAGTTGTTTTTGTAAATTCCATCTCTTTTTTATAAGAACAATGAATAACATAAAATAATAAGTGTCATTTTAAACTTCTCAAGCTCCAACTTCAAACTTCTTGTATTATCATATTAGAGTGACTCATTATTATTATCATAACATTTGAATTGTTTTATAAATTTTTCACTTCACTTTTTGTATAATTGTGTAAACAAACACGCTTTTAAGATTTTTATGCAAACATTTTGTATTACTGGTACCAGAGACTTCAAAACAGGGACGGAATGTCACTCTCTTAAATACTTGCCGGCAGAATCGCAAAACCATGTCAAGGCCCATATCGTACGGTCAAAGTTATCGTAAAAAGCACAAATATCGTATTTACTTTTTGTTGTTTTTTCCACAAGACATTGCTTACAGAAATTTGGACAGTGGTTTTTTTCGCATGTGTACTGTTGTTGTTTTTTGAGGACCGAAAATAGTGAAGAATTGGTTTTTTTGCTCTTGGTTTTTTACGCATGTTACTTTTGTTGCTTTTTCTATGCTTATAAGCAAAGCAAAGGGAATACCATAGTTTGCACATACAAGGCAAACAAATGTTTGTGATTGCGGCACACGACTTGGGTTGTTTTTTAAAGGGAATTCCATAGATCACAAACATTTATACGCATGTAATTTCATATATTATGAATGAATGAATATGCAATTAATAAATGAAAATAAGGCTGTTTTCTATTACGTTCTTCGTTCCACTTTTCCACTTTTCGACCCTTTATACATGTTTGCTTGATGTTTTGTAAAGTTTTTTTTTCAAAATTTTTTTATTGCAGAAACGTATCAAGCGAGTCCTTAAGATTTGTATAAAATAAAAAAAAACCAGCCACATATGATAGAACAAGTCAGTGGAACGAATTCAGTAAATACGATATTTGTGCTTTTTACGATAACGTTGACCGTACGATATGGGCCTTGACATGGTTTTGAGATTCTGCCGGCAAGTATTTAAGAGAGTGACACTCCGTCTCTGTTTTAGAGGTCTCTGCTGGTACTCTATTGAATTAATAATTTTACTATAACCAAACCGTATAAACGCGCCGTGGTACGTACGTTAACTCTTTTCTCACAACTATTGGTTTTATTTGTTAGAATTTGAATTTTTTATCTTTATCTTTATCGCTATATTTGAACATTTCATAACAAAATGGATTCCTTTATCTATAAATCTGAACGTGTAACTGATTATGGGACCTTTTTCTCTACCACTCTTGAGTCTGAGTATGCTACTCATATATTAATGACACAAAAAACGGAAATAATAACTCTGTGTGAAGATTTTCGTTTATCATACGACTCTGTTCTCAAAACATTCGCTAGTTTGAAAGAAAAGGTGACCAAAGAGGAACTTAAAGCGATTTATTTTGCTACATACAAGGCTTTTTTGAATTGTACTTCTAAGATAGATGAGGAATTAGAAAAGCATGAAAATTCAGACAATTTAAAGAAAGAAGCTCCTACAGACATCTAACATACAGTTACCTCCATGTAATACTGAAGTTTTTAAAGGTAACTATAAGTCCTGGCCTCCTTTTAGAGATATGTTCACCGCTTTGTACATCAACAATCCTAGGTTGAGTCAGGTGGAAAAACTGTACCATTTGTTAAAAAAAAACAACAGCTGATGCTCGTGATGTTATTAAGTCGTGTCCTCTAACGAATGAAGGTTTTGCCATAGCGTGGCAACATTTATCTGATAGGTACGAAAATAAACGCATTTTATTAAATGCACAACTAAAGACCCTTTTGTCATTAAAACGTATTTCCAAAGAGTCAAGTCCCGGTATCAAAGCGTTACAACAATCCATTAACGAATGTATCATAAATTTAACACTCCTTAAAATCAATACTAAAAGTTGCGATGTACTTTTTGTACTTTGCACCTATGAGAACAGACTCAAAGTCACGGCACTGAATTACCCACTTGGAAACAAATGGACGACTTTCTCACTCTCCGGTATCAAACTTTAGAGTCAGTGGCAGATATACGTGGTGTTACTCAACCACATAGTTATAATTTGTCAAAAGGAGCCATTCCTAAGAAAAAACCCTTTCATAACAGCACAAGGACTTTTCAAACTAATATTGCAATTTCTGATTCCCTGATTTGCGCTTTGTGCAAAGAGTCACACCCTCTGAAACTATGTCCAGTGTTTCTTAGAATGGGCATGAATGCATTGCACTCATACGAAAATTAAACAGTTTTTTAATTGTTTGGCCATATCCCATGACATTAAAATTTGTAAAAGCAAATTCACTTGCATAATCTACAAGCAAAATCATCACTCGTTGCTCCATAGATCAGAGTCGCGTCAGCGGGCCAATACTAACAGTTTCAACCACCGTCGTGAGTCACAACCCAATCTGGTGGCAATAGACGCGTACCCCCACCGCAGCTACCACCAGTAGTAAACCCTCCTGTTCCATCTAATGATGACCGGTCCAGTACGTCTGAAACTTTTACTACCCGTCATAATTTTAATACTCAGCTTCAATCTAACACTTATATCTCTGTAGTGTTAGGTTCCGCTCTTATAGATATACTCATTGGCGATTCTCGTTGTCCTGCCAGAGCGCTTATAGATTCAGGCTCTGAAGCATCCTTTATATCTAAGCGATTGCAGCAGAAGCTTTCCGTGCCCACTCAATACTGTAATACACATATTGCAGGTAAATGGAACCATGTCTGTATTTTCTCCTCACTCGCATTCGCTCACGATTGGATCTCGCGTAGACACTCGTATGAAAGTTGAAATGAAAGCTTTTGTTATCAAAAAGTTGACGGGACAACTTCTACGTGTTCCCATTTCTGCTTTACAGCATTTGTCTTTAAACGGTGTTACGATTTTAGTTATGAAATTATACTTTTTATTGTTCAACTTCAAGACAAGACCAAAGACAAGAGAAAGCAAAAACTCATTTCTAGAGAAGAAGTTAAAGGGATAGTAAATTCATATTATCGATAACTTAACATTTTCTCCCTTAATATGAATTCACCATTTACAAAAAATAAAAATAAAAATTACTTCAAACCTAGCAATCTCACAAACTTTTCATGTTTATCTTTACTCAGATTTTTTGTTAAAATATCAGCTATCATATCGTTAGTACTTAAATATTCCAGTTGTATTTCCTTTTTATTTATGATTTCCCTAACGAAATGATACCTAATATCAATGTGTTTGCTGCGACTATGATACGTAGCATTTCGAGCAAGCTGTTGTGCACTTAAGTTGTCGCTATATAACACAATATTGTTTTTCTGCACTCCAATTTCTGCGAGCAAATTCTTCAAATATATGGCTTCCTTCACAGCAGAAGCAATCGCCATGTATTCGGCCTCGGTTGTACTGAGCGCAACACTATTTTGACGTTTAGATTCCCAAGAAAATACACTATTAGCCAACATAAACGCATAACCGGTGTAGGACTTTCTGTCAATAGAATTGCTGCCCCAGTCGGCATCTACATAACCCACAATAGGCTCGCCTGTCGCTCGATACACTAATTTGTACTTAATTGTATCAGCCAAATATCGTAATACATGTTTAATAGCAGATTGATGTTCTTGATGAGGGTTCTGATTTCGCTGTGCAAGTTTAGCAACAGAATTTAAAATATCCGGCCTAGTGCATAATGCCAAATACATTAGTGCACCTATAGATGATTGATAACTCGTTACGTCTGCTCGTACACAATCTGCTTTTGTACAACCAATTTGGAAACCAGCGTCCAGTGGAGTTGAAACTTTACGACACTGTTCCATTTTATGTGATTTCAGAAGTTCTTTTATATATTTTTCTTGACCAATCGAAATTGCACCTGTTTCCCCTTCACGCTCTATGTCCATGCCCAAAAAATCTGTTATGGGACCTTTATCCACACAGTCAAACTCAAACATGATTTGTTTTTTAATATGGATCAAGTCATCTTTAACTTCACTGCTAATAATAAGGTCATCTACATATACAGCAATTAGATTTAAATGACCTTTAGAATACATTTTGTACAGACATGGTTCGTTGATACAAGGCGTAAAACCAATTCTTCGAAGAGCATCATCAAGACTTTGATTCCACTCCCTTCCAGACTGCTTCAACCCATAAATAGCTTTATTAAGTTTAAGCACTTGATTTGGGCTTGCAGTACATTCAAAATATTCGGGTTGATGCATATAGACGACATCATTGAGTTTACTATTCAAATATGCTGTACATACGTCCATTTGGTGAGTATACATTTTTCGTTCTACCGCTAATGCCAGTATCATACGAATAGTTGAGTAACGTACTACTGGTGAAAATGTATCTGTGTAATTCACGCCAAACTCCTGGTTACAACCCTTAGCTACCAAACGGGCTTTAAAACGTTTTACATTTCCATTTTTATCATATTTAACAGTATACACCCATTTTGAACCAATTACTTTTGCGTCTTTCGGCAAATCTACTACAGTCCATGTGTTGTTGGAAATAAGCGCATCATATTCTTCTTTCATGGCTTTTTGCCACTCATTGGCATATATACTTTCCTTTACCTCAGCCAAATTTCGAGGAATTCGTATTTCTTGTTTGCTTTGCATTATATTGACAGTATTGTATTGTTTTCTTGGCCTTCCAGGCTTACCTGTCCTAATGATTTTTGGCCTACCTGCTTTAATTGTTTTTTCAGTATTATTATTATCACAAATATCCGGAGCCTTATTTTCAACATCGTTGACAATTTCATCATCGGCAGATTCATATGTTTCTTCAGTGTCAGTATCGTTAACACTATCATTATCAATATCGTTATCGTTAAATTGTAATTTAGCTTTTTGATCTATCAAGATTGGAGACACATTTTCTTTTTCATCATTATTGTGTAGGATTGCATCGGAAAAATCAACTACATTTGGCTCTATTGTACGTTCCATAAACATCACATCACGTTTTATTACAACTGAACGTGATACAGGATCATACAACCTATAAGCTTTGGATTTAGTTGAATACCCGACCATTATATAAGATTTTCCTTTGGGTTCAAATTTCTTGGTACGTTTAGTTTCTAATGCAACCGCTGGTGATCCAAAAATTCTAAAATGTTTAACATTTGGTTTGTGGCCACACCATGCTTCATAAGGAGTCATGCC
Source organism: Ornithomya chloropus (assembly GCA_963971445.1). Classification (NCBI taxonomy): domain Eukaryota; kingdom Metazoa; phylum Arthropoda; class Insecta; order Diptera; family Hippoboscidae; genus Ornithomya; species Ornithomya chloropus. The sequence goes on along the minus strand of OZ020530.1, from coordinate 22,906,400 downwards.
ATTTAAGGACGCTGAAGGTGATCTATTTCGAATGTACACAGCAGTCGCTACGGCTTCAGCCCAAAAACTTTCATTTAAGCTTGATTGATACAACATACTGCGTGCCATTTCAACAATTGTACGATTGGCTCTTTCAGCGACGCCATTTTGTTGAGGGCTATATGGTACTGTTGTTTGATGTTTGATACCTTGTTCACAAAGATATTGACTAAATTGCATATTAATATATTCACGCCCATTATCACTACGAATGGACTTTATTTTCTTGCCTGTTTGTCGTTCAACGTATTGTTTAAAAGTCTTAAAATTTTCAAAAACCTCACTTTTAGATTTTATAAAGTATACAAATATTTTCCGTGAGTAATCATCGATGAACGTTAAAAAATATTCAGATCCAGCAAGAGATTTTGTTTGAAATGGGCCGCATAAGTCTGTGTGTATAGTTTCTAATATATCTTTTGCATATTTTTCACTTGAACGCGGAAAAGGACTACGTGTTATTTTACACTTGAGACATGTATCACACTTATTTTCTTTTACAAACTCAGCTTTCTCAAGACCATACACCATTTCCTTACATTTCAATTCTTGTAGACTAGTAACGTTTAAGTGACCATAGCGCTGATGCCACTTGGTACCATTTTCAATTCTAGCAGAAAAGCACTTATTATTATTATTATATATATCAAGTAGAAATAGCTTATTTTGTTTTACTGCTTTCATCTTTGTTTGACCTTGTTTGTTAATAATACGAGCATTATCATTATCAAAAATGACTTTTGAATCTTTTTCCACTATTTTTGCGACCGAAATAAAATTTCCATTCATATTTGGTACGTACAGCACGTTTCTTAGAACTATAGGGCCTTCTTTTGTTAAAAATCTCACATCACCAACGCCATCTGCTGTTATATATTTGTTACCAGCTAAACTAATTTTTTCACTGTGGTGTTCTAGTGATGAGAACATATTAATATCGCAACACATATGCGAAGTTGCACCGCTGTCGAGTACCCAAGTGCGTGAACTTATTTGTTGAGCATCTGCTGCAGCTAGTACAGAATATTCGCTTTCTTTTTCTCTCACACTTGATAATTTTTTACCTTTGTTTCGACAATTTGCTGCGTAGTGACCACTTTGTTTGCATTTGAAACATTTTACGTTTACCTTTTTTTCTTTTGACGCCATTTTATTTCTAGCCACATATGCCTGCGTTTCGACATTCTCCGAATTAATCGTACTTTTTCGTTGATATTCTTCTAGAAGTTTCGATTTGGTTACACTTAACGATGGCAGATCGTCTCTTGTCTCTATAGCTACAACAAAATATTCGTATTCCTTAGGCAAACTAGATAATAATATTATAACCTTTAACTGCTCCTGTAGCTCAACACCCGCTTCGTTTAATTTTTCAATTACATCGCAGAAATCATTTAAATATTGAGACATTTCTGCTGTACTACTCATACGCATATATATTAATTTTTTGTACAGTGATACTTTATGTACCGGTCCTCTTGAGCAATGTATATTCTCTAAAGCCTTCCATGCTTCGGCAGAGGTTTTACATTGTTTAAAGTGATTTAGCTGCGTTGATTTTACACTTAGCACGATGGTTGCTAGAGCTTTTTCATCCAAACTATCCCAATCTGAAGGATTTTCTGCTTGTTCTCTTTTATATTTTTCGCAGACCACTTTCCATTGATCTGCATGCACAAGCACACTCTTCATCTGCGTTCGCCATGCGTCATAATTAGTATCGTTGAGTTTTTCTATATTATACAACGAATTCATTCTCTTTTACGGCAATGCGAATTTATAAACGTGATGACTGGGCCCATAACCTATGTTACGATTTTAGTTATGAAATTATACTTTTTATTGTTCAACTTCAAGACAAGACCAAAGACAAGAGAAAGCAAAAACTCATTTCTAGAGAAGAAGTTAAAGGGATAGTAAATTCATATTATCGATAACTTAACAAACGGTTTAGTTGGCAAATTTTCCTGTAGAAAATAATGATACTGTCGACATATTATTAGAAGATGATGTTTACCCGAAAATTATAATAGATGGTTTAAAAAAGGATCCACTTTCAAATCTTTTAGCCCAAAATACTATTTTTGGATGGATAGTGACTGGTAAGGTTGGAGAGACGCATTCATTACAGACAGTATCCTCCTTTTATAATTCAGTTGACCTTAATCAACAATTACTTCGTTTTTGGGAATTATAAAAAGTTCCAAAAACCCCACAAAAACCCCCGAAGATGATTATTTTGAAACCTTATTTTTAAACACAACCCAAAGAAACTCAGAAGGACGCTATGTTGTACACTTGCCCTTTAAACCCGACTTTCCCGATACCCTATCACTAGGTTTGTCGCGACATATTGCTTTAACCCAATTTCTCAGAAACGAGACCCGAATGTTGCGAAATCCCGTATTAAAAAGAGCATATGATCAAACACTCATTGAGTATGAAACTCTAAGGCATATGCGGAAGATACCCGATGATCAAAATCAAACCTCTAACTCATATTATTACCTCCCACGTCATGCGGTTTTTAAGCTCACAAGTACCACTACAAAATTAAGAGTCGTTTTTAATGCGTCTAGCGCTACATCCAATGGTGTCAGGCTTAACGATGTACTCCTTCCGGGACCCATTCTACAAGCGGATTTAACAATTTTACTTTTGAGATGGCGATTATTCCGCTTTGTTTTTAGTGCCGACATTGTAAATGTATCGCCAAATACAGTTGCACCCCGATCACTCAAAATATCAACGCATTGTATTCCGCGATACTCCCGAAGCGGACCCTCAAGATTTCGAATTAACCAAGGTTACATTTGGAGTGAATTGTGCAACTTATTTGGCAATAAGGACCCTTAAAGTACTTGCCCAAGAAAACGAAGAATCCTTACCCTTAGCCACCACTATTATAAATAGACACACGTACATTGATGATATTTTAGTTGGCGGTAACGATATTAGTAGCGCTATTAAAGCCAGAAAAGAAATAGATACCCTGTTACACTCTGCTGGGTCAATTGTTACAAGATATCCCCAAAGATCATTTATTTGGTGAAGAATTTTTGAGGTTATCGGATAAAAGTAGTGCCAGAACCCTAGGCCTACAATGGAATGCCGGTAACGATTATCTCTCTATTAAACCCCCAAACACTTCAAATGAAAATGCTACCACCAAAAGGCAAGTCATTTCCGAAATCTCCAAAATATTCGATCCTGCTGGTTGGTTAGCACCCAAAACTATTGTAGCCAAGATTATCATGCAACAAATTTGGTGCGATAAAACCGACAGGGATGAAAGGTTAAAGCCATTAACATTGATGAAATGGCGCTCATTTGTGTCAGATTACCCTAATATTGAATCACTTAGAATACCAAAATACATTATGTATGATCCCAGTTATAAATTAGAGTTGCGTGGATTTTGTGATGCGTCAGATAAGGCTTATGCCGCAACTTTATATTTACGCGCTGAAGATGAACTAGATAATGTTCATACCCATCTTATAACCGCCAAAACTAAGGTAGCACCCGTAAAATTCACTACTCTACCCCGCTTAGAACTATGCGCAGCGGCGCTCTTGGCCACATTGATCCACTCTTTTAGATAGCAATCATATCTGTCTAATTTACCGCTACCATTATAGACAGATTCAACCATTGTTCTCTCTTGGCGTCAAAAACCTGCAAGTCATTGGGCAGTATTTGTTGTATACCGTGTGGCATCAATTGTGGAAAAAGTGAGCAAAGCAAACTGGTCTCATGTAAACTCTAGTGATAACCCGGCCGATCCCGCCACCCGAGGGCTTAAGGTCTAGGAGTTATCACATTCAGATTTATGGTGGAAAGGCCCCACATGGCTGAAACTAACCCAGACTCATTGGCCTACCTACCCCACCATAACCCCCCTACCCAGTTAGAATGTAGAAAAATTAACACTCTCCACTCTACTCAAGCGGATGATATATTGAAACGATTTTCTAATTTCTCTTGTGCGCTAAGAGTGATAGCATACATGTTCCGTTTTATAAATGTACTCAATCCCGAATGCACTCAAATAAAGATGGCACCTCTAACACAAAAAGAGATCGAGAATGCCAAAGTTCGACTCATCATTATGGTCAACGCAGTGCCTTTCCGGAATACGAATTGCTCAATTAGAAAGGTCTTCTTACCAAGTAAATTGCTCGTTTTTAACCCTTTTATTGACACTAAAGCGCATAATGCGCATTAATGGTAGATGAATACAGTTCACTTCTTTGACATATGATGAAAGATTTCCAAAATTATTACCCTATAACACTCATTTCACAAAATTGTTGGTTGAACACGTTCATAAATGCACAATTCATGGCGATATTTCATTAATGATGCGCGTCATACGTTCAGAATTCTGGATTCCCAGACTAAAAAACTTAATCAAAATGACTAAGCGCAATTGCAAAATTTGTGTTCTCTTTAAAAAATCTCGGAATCAACAAATCATGGCCTCATTACCTCTAGAAATAACTACCCTTACACGACCTTTTACTCATACTGGAGTTGATTTTGTAGGTGCCTTTGACATAAAATCTTATATAGGACGAGGTTGCAAAATTACAAAAGGCTATGTCTTAGTTTTCGTCTGTTTTGCAACTAAAGCCATTCATTTAGAGGCAACAAGTGAATTGTCTACACAGGCATTTCTTACAGCTTTCTCCCGATTTTTCTCTCGATGCGGGTATCCTTCTGCTCTCTGTTCTGATAATGGAACCGCATTTGTCGGAGCTGCCAATCTTTTGTCAAGAGAGGCGAAACAATTCCTTGCAAACATTAAAGAACATCTCCTAAGCACCGGCTTTTCACAATCCTTAGAATGGCATTTTATTGCTCCTGGCGCCCCACATATGGGTGGCCTATGGGACGCGGGTGTCAAAAGTGCTAAAGCTCATTTAAGAAAAGTAAGCATGGCACAAAGGTTTACCTTTGAGGAGTTTTCCACTATGCTTACACGAATTGAAGGTTGTCTTAACTCAAGGCCTCTCTGTTCTATGAGCGAGGACCCTCACGATTTGACCCCTTTGACCCCGGGACATTTTCTTATTGGTTGTTCAATCCTATCTCCACCCGAACCCGATATGTCTGACCGTTCTTTGAGCTATGTGAATAGGGGGAAAAAACTCAAACTTTTGCACCACACATTTGCTCAAAGATGGAAAGACGAATATCTTAAAGAGTTGCGCAAACGGTGTAAATGGAAATATCCACAGCGCAATTTTAAAATAGGTGATTTAGTTATTTTACGGCAGGATAATTTACCACCCAATCTTTGGCGCTTATGCCGTATCACCAAAACGTACCCCGGTTGCGATGGAAACGTCCGAGTTGTTGACTTATACACAGCAAATGGTTTAGTTAAACGACCTATCACAAAATTAATACTATTACCTAACTCTGAAGTTGCACAACTTTAATACTGTTTTTTTCTAGGAATGACTCGCCGATCAACATCTGCCGATTTACTCAGGTTCACTCCCTCACCCACGAATAGAGACGGTGGTACTCCTAATAGAAGAAATGGGGAATCACGTAAGCGATCACCAAGGGGCGTGTCAACAATATGCCATTTATGTAACGAATATCACGGCTTAAAGGATTGTGTTCGTTTTATGAGAATGCCGCCGAGGCGGAGGATGGCGGTTGTTATAGGTAGTGCTTGAATTGCCTGGCGCATTCTCATTTCCACAATCAATGCCCCAGCACTTTTAGATGCAACCGATGTGCTCAAAATCATCATTCGCTACTGCACCAAGTTATTCGTCTTAATAGAACGCCAACAAAACAACCAATAAACCAACGTTATCGTCAACCAAAACGACTACAGCGCCGCCAGGACAGAAAGTGTATAATTATCTACCAAAACTGAATTTTGTACTGTCATCCATGTTATTCAAACAAAACACAAACCTCAGTATATATATTATATCATCAATCAGTATATATCAATATATAGTATATCACGCTTTGAATTTTTTTTTCGAAATTCTTGATATTGAATGATTTTAAATCGGAATAGTTGAAGTCCTTTCCTTTTGTTGGGGCTGACTTATTCCTGTCCCAACAAGGGGGGGAGGATGTTAATGTTTTATGCTGGCAACTTCACACGTTGAAGCTGTAAAAACGTCTCCAACTCTCCTCGTTCATCGGTTGTGCGTCCGCAATGCCGGTAGAGTAGGAAAGTTGGTCATTAACGAAACACCTTTTTATTACCCCGTTTTTTTTTCTACCTATTTTGGGGACACGAACATAACTTTACGCTATTGAATTTAACCCAAATTATAAAACAAAAATAAAACTCTGTAATTACTGTAATTGAATTGGAAAGACAAAATTGTGGTTTTTTTTCTATTATTGGATGAGTGATCTACCATAATCAGACCAGCGGACGGACATAACCTCAACAATGACAATTTGTCCTTTCTGTCCTTATTTATAAAAGTGGTCTGAATCAACTTTTCCAAAAACTTCAATATTTGAAAATTGATGAAGAAATATATCTCATAAATAAATAAAACGCCGTTTTTTTATTTTTTTCATATTTTTCTTTTCCAAGTTTATTATGTTTTTTTACAATTATTATTATAGATTCTTTTGTTTTGCGATTCATTTCGTTTTTAATAATCATACAATAATAAAATTTTATCAATGTAAAGAAATAATTTAATTTACTTAATTAATTTTATTTCCTTTTTTAGTGCTTAAGTACAAATGTCTTGTTATTTATGTTGTTAATTAATTCAGATTTTTTTATTTATATTTCAAGTAATGTTTTTTTAAAATTTTTTATATACTTTACATTATAGTACTCGTATTATTCATTTAATTATTGTAAACAAGTAAAAGGCAATTAAATGAAAAAAATAAGAAAAAACTAAACTTGACTTGGGCCAAATCTTAAATACCTTCGTACACAAGTGCGTGGCATGTACGCCCTATGACGCCCTTTAACACTGTATGCATTACATATCATATCAACTACCAAGTCGAGTTTTACGTGGAGTAGGGATTATGGACAAATGAGGGCGTGTCTGTTATCATAAAACGCTCATTTTTGGCGAATGCATGGGTGTGTACCAAATTGCAATTTTTTGGCTTAATTGTTGTGGCAGATAAAGAAATTTTTGTCCACTGTGGGCATGGCTCTTGACCCATTTTGCCCAATGGAAATAGTGATGTGCTTGCAGAAATTAGAAATTTTATCTCCACAAAATTCCAGCTCAATATCTCAAAACTTCTGGGTGTTGCAAACGGAATGACAAAGTTAATGTTATGTGGAGGGTATAAAAAGTCTCCCTCTAATTATAGCTACATAGTCCTGTATATTCTATTAATCATAATAATTTATTTATAAATTATTTTTATAAAGATTTTTTTTATATATACTATAGTCAGACGTAACTATATATGCCATATATGTATGGATGTGTGCATTTGTGTAACTTTCTAAAGAAGATGCAATTATCTAAAATCCATTATCCAGAATGCCAGTATAACTTTCATTTTGCTATCGTTTCCGTAGTTGCGTTTGTGTCTTTAGTTTATACTTTAGTTCTTTTTTTATGTATCTATGTGTGTGCCTAATTTTCGGTTCAGTTTGTTTTTAATTTTTATTATAATTTTCATAACATTACTTTATTGATTTTAAATATATTTATAATTACATATAATAACTAATTTCTACATATTGAGTTTCTCTCTCTCTCTATATATATGTGTATGTATGTATATTTACATATATGTATGAAAAAGCCATTTTTTATATATAATTTATCATCTTTCCTTCCTATACTCATAATAGCAATAACAATTTTTTAACAGTGCAGTAAACAGCACAGTAAGGTAGATAAGATAGTAAGGGTGGAGTGTATGAGATGTTAGATGTGTTACATACATATGTACTGTAGTTATATAGTTGAGTAGGATTGTAAGTGAGTTGGACGTTGAGAAGAGGAAGGAACAGTTATGGAGCAAGAGCATATAATTTTTTGGCGATTTATTCTACTAATAGCTTTGTTGGCGTGGAATTTTTCAAGTGCTATTAAGAGAGCTGCCGTTCTCGTATTATTTAACATACATGAATGTACGCATAGAGAGAAATTAATCAAACAATTTTGACTAGATTACTTAATACAAATCAATTTATCTAAACAAAACAGAAAAGCAACGCAGAACCGAAAAAAGAGAAAAAAATTAGTCGGGCAAGGTCGACTGTTTAATACCCTACCTCAGGTATTTCCACCATACATAGATATTTCAAACTTGGTAAAACTATTGTGAATATTCTTCATTTAAAGAGTTTTCTCGAAACAGAAAGTTTAAAGATACGGAAAGCTTTTAAACGGAGGTCTATTAGGCTCATTATTCAAAGCCATAATTTTTTGCCTAAAATACGTTCTTCTATTAAATTGACATATACGAGTATATATGGACGTACAGACATACTCGGTTAAATTACTTTATAAAGTTGTTATAAAAGAGTGAGGTCTCTCTTAATGATTGTAGTTAGTTACAAAAAAAAATTGCTTGAATACACTTATAAGAGAACCATGAGAACATGGTATTGATTATAAAGAGTGGGTTATAATCAATTCATTGAGAGGTTTTTCTTTTGTAGAGTACTGAGAATTATTGAAGGCGGAAAATTAAAATATTATTATATGTAAGGAATTGTTGTAATTGTCCCTGCCGTTGAAAAATGAATAGTTTATCTGGGTATGAGTATCTCGCAGGTCTAATTCATAATAAGTTTGGGCTTTGTAGGCAGGCGTGCAGGGTTATTACAAGGGATGTTAGATGTACATAATATATGTAGGATGTATATAGATACATATGTATATATACATGGAGAAATGCTTATAATTCTAAATTAGTTATGCTGCACCGGGTCAGGTATCTAAATTGTTCTAACTACTAATCCATATTATGGGGTGGGGTGGAATTGCCGCCACCCAGCATAAATGAGGTGGGACTGTGAGCCGATATACTGTCCAAATCCAGAGTGCCGTCACCCTTATCCAACATACCCGAACCATCCTGTTTCATCATCATGCGTCGCCACTTGGCTCTAGCATTTTGAAACCAAACCTAAAAAACATATAAAATGATGATTCATCATCCTCTGTGTAGAAGATAAAATTCGAAATATCGGCCTTACCTGTAATACCCTCTTTGGTAGACCTGTCTTTTGTGACAATTGCTTTAGATCTTTAGCATCGGGATTATGATTAATGGCAAAATATGATTTCATGGTGCGCAACTGATGATGTTTGAATGATGTTCGCATACGTTTTGTTCGTGAGGAGGCGCTCATATGAGAACCGCGGCCAAAATCTAAGTACTCAGTATTCAAATCTATAAATTGTTGTTTAGGTTTTGTTTTTTATTGTTAATGGACAATTTTTTTGGGCGTAATTAATAAGAGGTAGAGTACTTGCATTGCCTACCTATGTTGGCAGTGAGGGCTTCTATTTCTTTGGGTTTGCGTTTGCGCGGCCTGCCCTTTTGTCGCGGCGGTTGCGGTAGGCCCGATAAGACATGGGAGGCAGTTGCAAATATGCTGCTAGGAACCATACGGGTCGGATCCGAATGTGGACTGGATGAATCATTCGGAGGCGAACCAAATTGACTGGAATACGGATAGGAGCCAGCGCCACCAACACCCGGTATCACTGCCGAACCCAAACTAGTTGAGGCTGCATCACCTTCACGTGCCATAGTATAATGAGTTCTATATTAAAATGGTTTTACAATAAATTTCGGAAAATGTCTCGCTTATAATTACTGTGGACATACCTGCAATAGATGAGTGCATCGATTATACCAAATTGATCACCTTTTGTTAGTGGTGCCTGGCATACCACACAACAAAAACAGGTCACATGAAACACTAAATTTCGCGCTCTCATCACGAGTTCGGCAGAACCTATAGATGCGAGGCAGCGTGAACAGCGTCTGGTACCAAAAAAACTGCAAATAGAAAAAAACAAGTAAGAAAACTAAATTTGGCTTAAGCCAAATCTTAAATACCTTCCACCTCCACAACGGTGGGCGTGGCAAATATATATATATTGCGCCCTCTAATAGTGTATGTCTTACGTATCAGCATGCAAGTCTACTTTTATTTATTATCCGAACACGCCCATTTTTGACACATCAGTAGATGGGATAACTATGTATACGCGTAGCAAATTTCAAGTTCTTAGGTCAACTTTTGTGGCAGATAAATAGATTTTTATTAATTGTGGGCGTATCTGTAATCCGAATACGCCCATTGTTGGCATACCGATGAAGCAAATATTCATAGATGTACATACAAAATTTGAAGTTTATAGCTTATTTTTAGTTGCAGATAAATAGTTTTTTGTTGATTGTGGGCGTGGATTTTGACCGATTTTGCCCATTTTAAATAGCGATCTGCGTGCAAAATCTAAAAGTGCCTGTACAAAATTTCAGCTCAATATCTCAAAATTTACGCCCGTGAGAGTGCCAACAACAGACGGACACACGGACACACGGACATACATATCTAAATCGACTCAGTTTTTGACGCTGATCAAGAATATATGTACTTTGTAGGGTCTCTGACGCCTCCTTCTGGGTGTTGCAAACGGAAGAACAAACTTAGTATACCCTCATCACTGAGGTGGAGGGTATAAATATGTCTATGACTTCCTAAATGCATTTTCGTTGAAAACTGAAATTCATTTATCCATGAAGACATTACTGCCAAGAAAATCGTAACTGTGCAATGGGAGAATTTTCTTACGTCCATAATGAACACATGTATGGACGTACAGACATACATAGTTTTTTTGTTTTGTGTTCAATGGACAATTGTTTAGCATAGATTTCAACAACTGTTCAGCAAGTGAACAGCACACACACATACCTTTGTGTGGGCATTATGCACACGAATGTTCACGAATGTTCATAGTTAGTGTTCAAATTATGGCATAAATGCACATGTGGAGACACTCGCACGCACTTTTGAAAGGTGACATAAATTGTATATTTACAACAATAACAACAACACAATACAACAACATTTAGTTGTTTTACCAAAAACCAGAAAAATGATGAAAATGTATAAACTTGTGTATAGATATAGATTTATACAATGCATATACGTACATGTTGTATGTGTGAATGTTTATGTTGAAATCCTGATTACACAACGATATTATCAAATATACATTAGAATGAAAACAATTCGAAGAGTTGGTGATTGAAACTGATTTTTGTGGTGATACATTGATCGATAAAATTGTTGTTGTTATCGTTTTTATTTCAATTGTTATTGTTGTTGTAAAATTCATCCATCTAAACACATACACATACACATACATATATACATATATATGGATATGGATATGTACAGACGTACGGTATCTCTTTAGCATCAACAACATTATTGTTGTTGTTATTACTGTTTGATAAGTATTACTTAATCATTTCCTATCATAAATTAAAACTGTACGTGATCGCTCCCTTCTATACAATTTATTGTAGTCTGGAATGCACACATAATTGACACCCAGTAGCTAAAAGACAACACCATATTTAATGGTAGTGGTTATCCTTTATGTGTGTGTGAGAGCATGTAGGATGGTAAATATGGCTTGACTAAAGCTGTTATTAAATCTCGCGGTGACTATAATTTACTGTGATGTACTACTACCGCGCAAACAACACACAAAAGACGCAAAGATAGAAAGGGGACGAGCAGTGGATAGAGTGGATAGAGAGACAATCAGCATCAAACATAACATCTGTATTTAAAATATTGGCGCTACCAAACAAGACCAAACTTATCATCAATGTGGTCATCGTCTTCAATGAATGAATACATCCGCACACACACGCACACACACGCGAGGAAATGATTTTAGCTCGGAATCAAACTGATTATTGATTTGATCTTCTGTTGCTGCGCTTCCTTTACTCTACCGTGCTCTGACATGTCTGGTGTATGCGTGTGTGTATGTTGGCTACCTAATTGTTAACTGCTTGCTACCGTGATAATTACATTTTAATTTTTTTGTAACATTCATGCGAAATAATTGATAAGACGGGAGGAGAATAACAGCAAAGATAAAGATTTAAAAAGATTCTGCTCAGTCAGTTATATAACCGTTGGTTACGTAGATTCAAAAAAGGAAAAAACAAATTGGATTTACTTTTAAAAAGCGTTAAGGTAGAAAGTATTACTGGCGTGTTAATAAGAAGGCATAAAAAGTGTTGGTATAGAGTATTGACGCTTTTGTTGGCTTGCAAATGCATATTAGCCATAGCCGTGTCCATGTGTTTGTCCTTTGGATATTTTCATAAATTAAGTTGAAATTTTGCTTTTATTGTGCAAAGGAAAGCATTGAACTTTATCGTTGTTTCTTATGTATGTTCAGCGAATAGAGTCTGATGCTTCCTTAAATTAAAAGACCAAGATTTCTTGGAGTCCCAACGTTTCCCTGTTAGATAAGTGTTATCCTCAAATTTCCCTAGTGTTTCCATATAATACTGAGATTTATATGATAGCGTTTCCTTCACACTTTATTTATTTATAATTCTATTAAAGCCAGTATCCATGCCATTGTTCAGTATGATGTTGATGCTGATTATAGTACATGTGGTATCTACCTGTGACAAACATGTATCATTGCTTGTAAATGCATTGTATTGCGTAAAAAATAAACGACAGATATTGTCATTCTTGTAGCAGTCACAGGGTGTATGAGAGCAAGCAGAAGCACTTGACAACATTATAGCCTGCTTGAGTAGTCCAGCACGTTATATGAATTGATAAAAATCAATATTATCAGTCCATCGTCTACCTGCATAAGAGTGTTGTTTATGTGTTGTGATCAAGTCATAATCATTGCCACTTTATGCACGTATGCATAATAAAAGAACAACAACAAGTAAAAAAAATTTAATTTAGCAAAAAAACCCAACAGCAGAGAGCGCAAGGTAAGCCAGAAATTAAAATTGTCAACATCATTATCATCAACTCAATGGTGACAACATGAACTGTCAGAGAAATGCTCCATCTACATCCTTGTAGTGAGAATCTGTGCATAGCAAGCACAGAGCTGCACTTGATTATAATGATATCCCTTGCGATGGTTAAGTTAAACAGTGTGATAAGATAAGTCACGGCAACGCACTACACTAACCAACAATACGACCAGAAACAACCCAAACAACCCAAACAACCCAAACAACCAACCAACCCATTGTACATATCAGATTTCGAGAGTTAACTGTTCGCTTGCCTGCAAGAATCCAAGTCATATATTAGGGATGTCACTTTGACATTTCGCCTGCTCCTTTGCATGGCAATAATCATAATTCATCTTTTCCACTTTTTTTATGCTTCACCGTTTGTTTGGTGCTTTGTTTTTTACACTCTGTTGATGTTTATATTGGCTGTTGTTTGCAAATATACTTTGTATGGAAGATTTTTGAGTAGAAGTTTGGCTTTTTTTTTATTATATTATAGACAGAAAAGATATCGAGTCAGAAGTCAGAAGGTGAGATAAGAGAACGAGAGAGAGTGATTTGTAGAATCTCTTCGCATTAACAACATATTGCTCATTGCTCAATATTTACAATATATGTACATATATGTTTGAAGGTGAAAAACTAACGGTTATAAATATCTATATAGATCTTGTCGTACATATTGAGAACATATTAGTTTGTATAGGTATGTGCTTCTATGCATCTTTACTCATGCATTCATCCGGCCGCGTTTCAGGTGATTTATGATGTTGGGATTTCGTTAAGAAAAAAATAAAGAAATAAATGTGTTGTAGTCGGTCTAATTAGCCTATTTAATACCCTACACCACTTACTTTGCACAGCTACACAAGAAACAGAATTTAGAGATCAGTTAACACGAGTCATTGTTATGCAAAAGACTTTTTCCAGAGTCTTTATAGGGAGAGAAGATTCCGCTTAAAGGAAGATTAAGTTTTATTAAATAAAATGAGTTTATTTAGAAGGTGACTTAAGTCCACATCGAAATTAGCAAGACTTTCGAAACTAAAATTCCGAATGGTCAAGCGGGCACCTGTGACAATTTCGGGTTAATTTCATTTAAAATAATTCTTTTCATACAGGAGTCTGTACCAACTTCGGAGTAATTAAAAAAAATTAAAATTAATTTTGAAATTAATGCAGTCGGAAACCTATCCCCTCGTAAAAATAGATTTAAGGGTTTTGTGACGAATTAGTATATATATATATATACTAATACTAATTCGTATGTAGTTTTATTTATAAACCCATTGACGAACTCTTCAATTTCTCGGATCGGGCACCCATTCGTCATGTTTGGAAAAAGTTGATGTTTTGTCATAAAAACTGGCAAACTACAGTACATATTTACAAATGTATAAATATATGTATAATATAGCCACACAGTTGGTCCCATGCTTTCCACACTTCCACACACACCCACACTGTGTGTGAGTGCAGCGATATGCAGTGATTGAATGTAAGAAGAGATCACTTGTGTTGATCTCCGCTGATATTATTAGTATTATTATTATTGTTGTTGTCATACTCTTAACTGTATGGTAAATATGTTTACAACACCAAAAAATTCATCCATGACAAATGCAATCTGCAGCCACCACAACCTTCTCTACTGGTTCCCCTTCAAATGCTCTTCCTTTCTTTTTTTTGCCATTTTATACGAAATAATATGTAACAGCTACTATTTACTAATGCACACATAAAACGCGTCATGTCACAGCCCAAATAATTTGCATGGCTCCCTCCATTACATTCAAGCAATTGCTCACGCACACATGGAAAACTTTAGAAATAAAATGATAAACTGCTGACTGCCATTACCATACATCGCTACACTTGATAAATTTAAATGGAATTGCTACTTTAGTTTTTCATTTAGGGCGTACGTACGCATGCATCCATTTGCCTGCTGCTCTCAGGCACATATAATGGTGTATCATAAATTCATCTACATTTAAAACATGTATGAAAGAAGAAGATGAAAAACTGAAATCCTTCACATAGAACTTTAACACTCTACAGCGTGATGATTTATTTAATGCAAAATGTTGTTCCATGTAAGGTCACAATAACAGCGATAACATAAAAATCTTAATCTCTATTATGAATTGTAAAAGAAACAGCTCGAGACATTTTATTTATAAAATTTTACAATTAATGTCTAAGTACACACAAGCATTGGTGCCCTCGATAATGTTTTTTTTACTTTTTTCTACTTATTTTATAATTCAAAATTTTTTTTTGGATCTTCGAAATGTTGTTTACTTTTTTATAAAACTTCTTTCATTTCAGATTTTTTCTTTTAATTATTTCGGCAGTAAATTGATTGATAATCATTTTGTAGGGAAATGTATTTGTGAAAGGTTAATGTTGCTGGCAATTATGATTACTACACAAATCAATTGTTACAACATGCTTCACTTCAATAAAAGTTTTGCAAATGGCGGAAAATTAAACAAGAATGTGTAAAAACTTTACCCAAGTGATTCAAGAAGGCAAACTGTTTTTCTAATTAACTGAAAAAAGAAAAGAAAACTTTCTCGTAGTAGTCAGTTTGAGGAGAATTGAAATTTTCTTATGCTGTTTGTAATGCATTTTAATCGTAAAAATGAACATTTTGTGAGATTGACCGGTAGGCTGGGAACAAGAAAATTCTAACTAGCTTTAGTTTAACTTCAGTTTGATTTTATTTCAGCAGTCCAAGAAATTTTATCAAGTATTTATTATATCCTTGACATTATAAAGGGGTCACATATATATACGAGTATATAACATAATTATTTGGATTAGTTTCAAAGCCCAAGTTGATTTAGCATTGTCTGGGTGTCCGTATATTATTTATTTATATTGCAGTTGCCTTAATCTTACGAGCAGTTTGCATTTTTTTTTCATTTCATCTTCTATTATCCATTTTATAATGTAGGTTTTTATAATGCTACACTTTGGAGTGAACTAGAGAGTTTTCAACACAATTAATTTGAGTTGAGTTATTGTTTGTGTTTAAGTAATAAAAGTTACTCGATGAAAGTTTTTGTTTCTGCCATTGTTGTTGTGGTTTGTTTTTCCGTTCATCTCTTATAAATTCAATTGTTTTTGTGTTGGTTGGATCTTACCTTCGACATAAACTAAGTTTGTCATTGCATTTGCAAAACCCAAAGGAGGCGTCACAGAAACTTAATCAGCCTCAAAGTTCGAGTGTCTGGGTCTAGGTGTCCGTCTGTTATTGGTATTCTCGCGATCGTAAAATTTGGATTCAGAGGTGAAATTTTATATAGTTACTTCTAGTTTTAGATTTAAATTAAGCAAAATCGATCAAGAACCACGCCCACAAGCGACAAAAATCTTTTCATATGCCACAAAGATGAAGCTATGAAGTTGAAATTGAATATTTTTATATATATATATAATTGATGTTCCAAAAGTAGGCGTGGTCGAATAACAGACCTGATCAAAATTTACCGAAAATCGTACTCAGCCTTAAACTCGACTTGCAAGCTCATATATAATGATTTGCCTGCCACGCCTACTATTTAGATGTAAATGTGGAGGGTATTCAAGATTTCGTTTAAGCCAAATTTAGTTTTTTTACTTGTTTCGTGTTTGTTTTGTTTTTGATGTAGATTAATGGCGGTTTACAACCAAGTTTTATGTATAATTTTATTTCGGTTTTTATTGTGCGAATTTTTTTATAAGTATCACAGTTTTATGCAAAATGAACACTCTACTTAGGTTGTGGCTTATAAAGTTAGAAATTATCTTTTAAAAGTCCTAACCGGCTAAAGAGAAATCTAATCCATATAATGTGTCATTACAAAGGAAGTCCTTTCCTCTTTATTAGGTTTAGGAGAAGACATTCTTAGATTTCAGCTTTGGTTTAAAATAACAAAATTCGAAATAATGTGTTACCGTTTCTAAAAATGTAGGAGGGAGGGGTTGAAAACTATCAATGGTTTTTAAATTATTCTTAAATGCATTGATTGTAGGTTTTTGTAACCATATGAATAAAGTTTTGTACTCTATGTCTTTATATTCGGAGAGCATTTAACGCCACAGGGGTTACAAAAAACAGAACAGAACAGAGCAGAACAGAAACATATACAAAACGTAGACAGATCCTAAAAATCAGTAACATTTGCAATAAGAGTTCGGTTACAATTTTAAACAAATGATTTGCTTGTTCAAATGTGAAACCGAACTAACCAAAAACAAAAACAAAAACAAAAACAAAAAACAAAAAATAAAAAAAACATGCACATGCTTGAGATGTAGAATTAAACAACATTTCAACAAATGTAACATAAAATGTAAATTGATTTTTTCTTTAGCCTTCATATTGGGTAGATATACTAAGTTGGTTATGACATTTGTCAGTAGCACAAAGAGACCTCATGTAAGAGACATTATATGGAACAAAATTTGTCACGATCGTAAGTTTTACTTAACTTGTAGTGTATGATGGTACACGCCCTCAATTGACAAAAAAAAACTCTTAAAGAAATTTAATGATTTATTTGATGTTTGAAAATTGGCGGGATTCATACACGCCTTTAGCATTCAAAAAAACACACAGTTCATTATAGAAGTTTACAAGACTGATTCAACATTTGATTAGTTCTTTATAAAAGTGGGCGCATTTGCATTTATACCACGCCCATTTTTTCCTAAACATTAAAATGGAAAGTATTCCAAATTTGTCTTAAACCAACTTTAACTGTTTTACGTGTTCCTTGTTGTTGTTGTTTTTGTTGTTTTTGTTGTTTTTGCAACATTTGTTATAGTGCTAGTAGTGGAGGTTTCTACGCAGTGCAAACACTGAACTCTGCATTTAAGTAGTAAGCGTTTTATTGTATATGCCAGTGTGTGTATGCGTGTGCGCGCGAGAAAAAACAACAATTCTCACACTAACTTGTACACGCTGACAACTAGCAAAATGCTGACAATATGTTACAGACGCTTGATCAGCGGGATGCCATTTGTATATATCCTTTACACACACCAACAGCCTACCGGTTATTAAGTTTTGCGGCTCACCTTACCACACATCACATCACCCATACAAAAACACGCAAATTGGGACAAAAACAAAACCAAATATAAATAAAATATGAAAAAGAGAAATAACCGAAATTGAAATAGAAGACATGAAACGCGCGTTTGGAAATATAAAGTAAAAGAATCAACAACAACAACTACAACCACAACCCCAATAACAGAAATATAGCTAAACAACGCCCTTAAAAATTGTTATGCACTGTGTAAAATGTTCAGTTATGTTAGTCTTACTGTTGTTGTTGTTGTTGTTATACATGTAAAAGCAAACTGCTCCTGTGTCGCCACGATGTTGTTTTTTTATTATTATTGTACGATTGTGTACAACTGCTTGGGCAGAAACGTATTTATGTGGATGTGTGTGTGTGTGTGTGTGTGTAAGTATGTATATAAAGTCATTAACTTTTCAAGATGCACTTGAGCACGTTCTTTTCTTTTTATTAAATATACTCCTTCAAAATCATGCTGATGTACGTATGTGCGCACGTAAGCATAAATGTGCAAAAAGGGCATTTGTTTGTAGGTGTTGCGGAGGGTTTACATTTTACTATTTAGGTGTATGAGAAATGCATTTTCAAAGTTTTACTTATGGCGAATTTTTGGAGAAGCTCAAATTCTCTTAGCTCGGAATACATTATAAACGTGTCCTTGTTCTTATTTTCTCTTATAATGCCTTTTGTTGTTGCGATAACTGTTTTGTAGTTTTTCGATTTTTTTAAAAATCAATTATTTTGTGATTTTGTTTGCCTTCGTAGGCGTTGTTCTTATTGTTGTTATAGTTGTTATCTATCACCATATAAGAATATTGCCTTTCTCAAGACTTGGCAGAGTTGTCCAACCACGACTTTAACGGTTCGAACGATACGTTAGAGTTGGGGCCCGAACTACCCAACAAAATTTAAGTGTTCCATGTTCTATGGACTGCTTAAAGCTGCGGGGAAAGCTCAAGTTTTAGAACCATGCATAAGAAAGAAGTTCGTCTTCTACTGAAAATAAAAATATTCCGCCTATCTCTCTATCTCTCATTTCATCGTTCTTTACGTCATAAGTAGTGTTTTTTCTTTTCTTTAGTTGGACACCTGTTTTCATCTCAATGGTTCGTTGACTGGTGTCGTTGTTTATGTTTTTTTTCTACGAAATTCTATACATTATGGTTTAAGCGGTGTAGCATGCTTGTTACACTCTTTGCAACTAACAGAATGAGGTACGGAAATCTAGCCATGTCCGTACGTCCTTGTATAATATATTCTTGGTACAATCACAGTCATGTCATTCATGCATCTATTATACATACTCTAGTAGTCTAGAATATCAGCTACCTGCCACGCCTACACATTGTTCATGGATGTAGAGGGTATTTAAGATTTGGTCCAAGCCAAAATTTAAAAGTTTTTTCTCTATTGTAAGAATAAATTCATGTTTTTATTGTATGCAATTGTGCTCGGCATGTGTGAATACGTGTGATCATAATAAAAAAAAATTGAAGCAAAAACACAATCTCTGCAAACAAAAACTATAAATTTAATTAAAAATAATTTAGTGCTGAGCAAATCTGTCATTGACTATAGTAAAAAAAGATGAAGATGAAGAAGAAGAAGAAGAAGAAGAAGAAGAAGAAGAAGAATAACAAGAAGCAGCAGCTACATTGTTTTTGTTAATGTTAAGCATTATGAAATATATCTACTTCAAGGTATGCATATGTCTGAATATGTAAATATACACCACCAGCCACCAACTGAACTAATGTGGTCGCTTTCGAGTGTTGTTGCTATGTTGTAGTTGTTATATGTATTTTGCACATTTTATCAGGCTTTTCCACTGTCATATCAGTTGCACAAGTGATTTTTTATTATCCGATAACATCTACCATGTAACCCAAAAAAGGAAGAACAAGAAGAAAGGTATAGGGCAAAAGAGGGAAAGAGAAAGAAAGCCAGTCAGTCAGTTAAGTCAGTAGTTTGTTTATTTAGAGTTTAGCGTCTTCTATTCTGGTTTAATACACACATACAAGCACACGCAGAGCAAAAATTCTTGGGTGATACGGAGGCAGTCCAGTCACTCTAGCAACACATATACGAATGACATTGCCCTGTTATGTTATAATGATAATGTTGTCTGGTATGTTTCTAGCAAGAAGTTTTATTTTTTATTATTATGATGTTATACACAGCAGCAGGAACACTCTTCGAATAATGTTATTTAGCTGAATAATACGACACTATACGTCCCTATCTCGTACTCTCAATATTAAGGCGCTTTACTCTCTTTCACACATAGAGACGCACACAATTGGAGAAAAAAAAGAAAAAAAAAAACAAATCCCATAAAAATTATTGTATTTTATAACATATTCAGAAGAAACATAAATAAATGTGAAAAAAAAATTAACTGAATTTCTTGGTAGAGAGCAACTACACCATTTTAAGGTTAAATTGAGAACTTCCAAATTATAATTGAGAACTTGCAAATTGAAATTGGGAAACTGAAGTTTTAAATTGAGAAAACCAAATTGAAATTGAGAAAACCAAATTGAAATTGAGAAAACCAAATTGAAATTGAGAAAACCAAATTGAAATTGATAAAACCAAATTGAAATTAAGAAAACCAAATTGAAATTAAGAACTTCCAAATTATAATTGAGAACTTCCAAGTTCAAATTGAGAAAACCAAATTGAAATTGAGAACTTCCAAATTCAAATTGAGAAAACCAAATTGAAATTGAGAAAACCAAATTGAAATTAAGAACTTCCAAATTATAATTGAGAACTTCCAAATTATAATTGAGAACTTCCAAGTTCAAATTGAGAAAACCAAATT
This sequence comes from Ornithomya chloropus, assembly GCA_963971445.1. NCBI lineage: Eukaryota > Metazoa > Arthropoda > Insecta > Diptera > Hippoboscidae > Ornithomya > Ornithomya chloropus. The sequence continues at coordinate 22,885,427 of OZ020530.1, read as the reverse complement.
GAAATTGAGAACTTCCAAATTCAAATTGAGAAAACCAAATTGAAATTGAGAAAACCAAATTGAAATTAAGAACTTCCAAATTATAATTGAGAACTTCCAAATTATAATTGAGAACTTCCAAGTTCAAATTGAGAAAACCAAATTGAAATTGAGAACTTCCAAATTCAAATTGAGAAAACCAAATTGAAATTGATAAAACCAAATTGAAATTGAGAAAACCAAATTGAAATTAAGAACTTCCAAATTGAAATTGAGAAAACCAAGTTGAAATTGGGAACTTCCAAGTTCAAATTGAGAAAACCAAATTGAAATTGAGAAATTTAGGTTTTATCCAAATTGAAATTGAGAAAGTGAAGTTTGAAATTGAGAAAACCAAATTGAAATTGAGAAAATCAAAATTGAAATTGAGAAAACGAAACCAAATTGTAATTGAAAAAAATAAAATTGAAATTGGGAATTAAAAAATTAAAATTTTAAAATTTATCTCAATTGAAATTGAGAAAATAAAAATTGAAATTGGTAATTTTACATTTGAAATTAGGAACTTCCAAATTGAAATTGGGAAAATAAAAATTGATATTGAGAAAATAAAAATTGATATTGAGAAAATCAAAATTGAAATTGGGAACTTCCAAATTGTAATTGAGAAAATAAAAATTGAAATTGGTAATTTAACATTTGAAATTGGGAAAATGCAAATTGAAATTGAGAGAATGAATTTTAAAATTGAAAAATTTTAAAATTTAAATTGTAAGTTAGGAAAATTAAAATTAATATTGAAAATTGGGTTTTTAGTAAATAAGATAAACCAATTTTTATGCTTCAAACTTAAATATTTTATTCCATATATTTTAGTCGTATGTAGTAAAAAAATGAATGGATATAAAAGTAAAAATTCTCCAACTTAAAATTCATATATACATACATAAATAAAAACTTTATAAATGATTCTCTTACGTTATATTAAAAACACTTAATTTAAGTAAAAAATTAGAAAATTGGATCTTTACATTCCAACTGGCATATCCTCTAAATTAATTGCTCTTTCATAAAACGTTGTAGTATGTTGAACGTACTACTCTACTCTAGGTGGAGTTGGATTTGGAAGTTGGATCTAGGGCTATCCAAGTATGTCCATCAAGTAAAGGGCCAAACGTACACTTAATGGGCGCTATTAGTTCTTCTGGCGTTATAAGCATCGATAGACGGCGGGGATCATTTCGATCTCAAGATGCCAAGGAGTGGGTTGAAAGCCTTTTTATAACTTTTACAAACATGGGTTATTCATTAAGTGAATTATTGGTAGTTTGTGATAATGCTCCCTGTCATTCTTCATTGGAAGAAGTTTTTGAAAATTCCGAGGCAACTCTTTTAAGACTCAGTCCATACTCACCAATGTTGAATCCTATTGAAGGTGCATGGTCAAAAATAAAGTCCCACGTGAAGAAATATATGGGACTTCCAAATCCAACTCCACCTAGAGTAGGCGAACAACGTTTAGCGTATTTGGAAAGCATTATTGACGAAGCTAAACTAACGTTGACAAGTGGGGATTGTGCAAGATACGTTCAACATACTACAACGTTTTATGAAAGAGCAATTAATTTAGAGGATATGCCAGTTGGAATGTAAAGATCCAATTTTCTAATTTTTTACTTAAATTAAGTGTTTTTAATATAACGTAAGAGAATCATTTATAAAGTTTTTATTTATGTATGTATATATGAATTTTAAGTTGGAGAATTTTTACTTTTATATCCATTCATTTTTTTACTACATACGACTAAAATATATGGAATAAAATATTTAAGTTTGAAGCATAAAAATTGGTTTATCTTATTTACTAAAAACCCAATTTTCAATATTAATTTTAATTTTCCTAACTTACAATTTAAATTTTAAAATTTTTCAATTTTAAAATTCATTCTCTCAATTTCAATTTGCATTTTCCCAATTTCAAATGTTAAATTACCAATTTCAATTTTTATTTTCTCAATTACAATTTGGAAGTTCCCAATTTCAATTTTGATTTTCTCAATATCAATTTTTATTTTCTCAATATCAATTTTTATTTTCCCAATTTCAATTTGGAAGTTCCTAATTTCAAATGTAAAATTACCAATTTCAATTTTTATTTTCTCAATTTCAATTGAGATAAATTTTAAAATTTTAATTTTTTAATTCCCAATTTCAATTTTATTTTTTTCAATTACAATTTGGTTTCGTTTTCTCAATTTCAATTTTGATTTTCTCAATTTCAATTTGGTTTTCTCAATTTCAAACTTCACTTTCTCAATTTCAATTTGGATAAAACCTAAATTTCTCAATTTCAATTTGGTTTTCTCAATTTGAACTTGGAAGTTCCCAATTTCAACTTGGTTTTCTCAATTTCAATTTGGAAGTTCTTAATTTCAATTTGGTTTTCTCAATTTCAATTTGGTTTTATCAATTTCAATTTGGTTTTCTCAATTTGAATTTGGAAGTTCTCAATTTCAATTTGGTTTTCTCAATTTGAACTTGGAAGTTCTCAATTATAATTTGGAAGTTCTCAATTATAATTTGGAAGTTCTTAATTTCAATTTGGTTTTCTCAATTTCAATTTGGTTTTCTCAATTTGAATTTGGAAGTTCTCAATTTCAATTTGGTTTTCTCAATTTGAACTTGGAAGTTCTCAATTATAATTTGGAAGTTCTCAATTATAATTTGGAAGTTCTTAATTTCAATTTGGTTTTCTCAATTTCAATTTGGTTTTCTCAATTTGAATTTGGAAGTTCTCAATTTCAATTTGGTTTTCTCAATTTGAACTTGGAAGTTCTCAATTATAATTTGGAAGTTCTTAATTTCAATTTGGTTTTCTTAATTTCAATTTGGTTTTATCAATTTCAATTTGGTTTTCTCAATTTCAATTTGGTTTTCTCAATTTCAATTTGGTTTTCTCAATTTCAATTTGGTTTTCTCAATTTAAAACTTCAGTTTCCCAATTTCAATTTGCAAGTTCTCAATTATAATTTGGAAGTTCTCAATTTAACCTTAAAATGGTGTAGTGGCAGCATAAACAGTTCCCAAAGTTTGCTTGAATGTCAGTGAGAAATGCGAATAAATAAAAAAAAAGAAACAACAACTCGTCAATGATGTCCGGTTTTATGTATAAACGTTTCTCATCATCTTGGACTTGATTTTTGTGTGAAAGGCGGTGATTCAGAGGCAGTGATTACCAAGCGTGGTAATAAAAGTAAAAAAAGGAAAAGACAAAATTTATATTCATGTAGGGCTCCGTAGATTAAGGTTGAATGGATGTTGCATTCTATTATCTGTTGGTGGGCATAAGTAATAGATTCAGGGGCTGCATTTAACCATTTATCGGTTTTATAAACAGGCGTAAAAAAAGACATTTTGTAAAGATATGAAGTTGAGTGAAAACGCGTCTACAATTCACAAAAATCTTATTCTATACGCCTGTACTGTGAGATAAAAATGTATAATAAACAATTGCAAGGGTGGGGCGAGGAAGGGAAGATACAAAAATGGAGAATCGCTTAAAAATTTACCTCCTTTTCATATTTTATTTAATGGTGGGCGTGTCTTTAAACTAATTTTGACCAAAACTAAAAGTAAAAGGCCTTGGGAGAAGAACAATTTGAATAAATTAAAAAGCAACAGATGGACAGACAGACAGACAGACAGACATAGACTAAGTCGATACTGAGTAACACGATACTGTGTAAGCTCTTTAAAGTTTCCCAAATCTACAAATTTAGTTTTCAGCTTAGAAGTAGAGAATGCCTTTAAAATTCGTACCATAAGCTGTATGTGTGTGGTTGACGTACCTCATCATTTAAGTAAATACTCTGAAACGATTTTTAGTAGCGTTTTATAACAACATAAAACTTTAAGAAGATTTCTCATTACATACATTCATGCATACATATGGCACCAGTCAACCAACCAACCAGCCAACTAACTTATCTACCAACTGACCAATTGCCTCTCTCACCAATTTAAACACCTGAGCTTGTTTCTCTTTTTTATTATTTTATTTAATTTAATTTTGTTTTTGGTTTGCTTTTTATGTTTTCTTTTTAGTGTTTTGTTGTAGTGTTGTTATACTAAGGAAGTGTGCGTGTATTGTCATTTCCATCTTATTCAAGTATTTTAAAGCCATCATAAAAGTGTTGCAGTGCTTGGCATAGTTATCGGCACGTATCTTAATTTTAGACTTCTTGTGGAGTAATAAAACTTTAGTAACATGGTTATAAGTTTGGTTTCTTATAAGCGCTCCAACCAAACAACCCGTTCCATCTACTTCCCTACTACCTACATACCACTCTTTAAAGGTTTTAAAACGTTTTTTTTTCACTTGCAACTCTTATGTTATACGCTTTAGTCGCTACAGTCGATTAATTTTCTTGCATTTACATTTTCATTTAATATTTAATATATTTTTTATCATCTGAGATTCTCCTAATCATTGCAATCTATTGCTCTAGAACGCATAATCATTATATTCTGCGTAAGAATATTGCTACAATTTTCTTCATTTTTAACGGATTGGTTGGATATATAATTTATAAGCACTTATTCTATATACAGAAGCCACGATGTTTGCTTTGGCTGGCCGTTGGGCTTATTAGCACTGTCAGTGGTTGAAGCAAAGATGAAAGGATTCGTGAAATGTGTGGTTGAATTGATTTAACAACTTCATTGTACGCATTCGCAAGGTCATAAAATGTTTATTGTACATATAAATAAAAGTTGCGAAAAGTGACCTGTAGCGGGGCACGTTATGTTCCCATATTGTTGCATTGAAAGTTCAATTTTTTATATTAGAGAAACTGTGAGCTATGATATATATTTTTTGAATTTCATTTAATAGTTGTAAAAACTAACATTAACATTAAATATGAGCCACGAAGTACAAGTACTACAATTGAATGATATTTAATATAGCCGTTAAGTGTAGAGGAGTTGAGTTTTTGGAGAGTGACTACTCTGTGAGTTTTTATTTTATATTTTTATTGCTGTAAATTCCAATAGCGAGGTTTTATGAAGGATAACTTTGAAGTTGTAAAAGAAACCATAATCCGATTACATCTTAATCGCCATTTTTACTAAATATTTTGAAAAAATCAAAACCTTAGAATGGTTTGAATGTGTAGTTTTTAGCTGTTGCTGTAGTGTTTTGCTGTAAACGCATTAGTTTTGTTTGATTCAATAGAATTTGAGAAATTGTGGCGAAAAACATTACTTGGCCAGCCAACCAGAGATTATTGTATGGAAAAAATCCGCAATTCTTGTTACTTTTCACTGAAACTTGACAAAATCATTCCTTTTGGTATAAGGTTAATCGTGCCAACGTTGATTGTATCTTTTTTGCCATATTTTCAACAAAAATAATTGGAAAAATTGGCAAATTTCTTCGAAAAGAACTTTAAAATAAATTCACAAAATTTTTATTGTCATTCAGTGGTAATTGATCAGACGAATTCAACGATTGGCTACGATCAGGCTACTGTGACTTTGGCTATAATTTTAACCTACCGAGAAAAAGTGTTAGAGAAGGGCGGCTCATGTCGACTCAATTTATTGAGAAGTTATATAAAGTCAGTTAAAAATATTGCTCTTCGTTGGATAATAAATGTATCGTCCACCCCACTCAATCAATTACGCCCATTAATTGAGGCACTCCGAAAAGCTGCCGGAATTTCCGAATGTTTGCAAAAAATTTGACCAAAACCGGAGCAGTAGTTTTCTAGTTATAAGCCAAGCAAGTTGGACTTGATTCTTGCGGTCGTAATTTGGAATTGACACCAAAACTTATCAATTTCCTTTAATAAAATGGAGGAGAACCCTATTTTTGAAATTCAGTGTCTTAAGCAAATTAAAAAAAAAACCTTTCTCGCTCTACATACAGTCAGACACTCAGATTGTAGTACAGTAAACTTAGACTTTCTTTTTCCCTGTTTTTTTTTTTTTTTTTTTTTTTTTAATAATAAAAGTCTGGCGTCTTTAGGTTCGAACACACATTATAGTCGGAATATAAAAAAGAAAAAATCAAATAGAAAAACAAAAAAAATCAGCGTTATCAATGCGTTACATTGCGTTACGTTACGCTAGACTAAAATAATAATAAAAAAAAAAAAAAAACGAAAAAAAAAGAAACAAACAACAAGAAAGATTGAGAGAATGCAGCAACCAACACAGTTACCATTCGTTCCCATTACAAATTCCCTACACTTGCTGTCGCTTGAAGAATGATTACCGCCGCCATACAAAATGATTTGATTTTGGGAAACTCAATCTATGAACGTTGCCGTTGAACGTTATGGTATTGATAACATTGGCTGGTTGTTGTTCAATGTAATGTGTTATTGTTGTTATTGTTATTGTAATCGCCCATAACGATTTCTGTTGTTGTCATATCTGCTGTATGAAACATAAATCATCATCCGACACTTGTATGTGTGCGTGTGTTTATATAGAATAAGGACAGACAGTTAAATATCAACAGAGCGCGTTAATAGACATATTTTTCACCAAGCAAGCCACAATAACAGAAAAGAAAAATATAAATAAAAACAGCAGAAATAGTTTTTGTCTTCTTTTGATTGATAACATAATGCGCCATTCGATCGGTAGGCGTTATTTACATGCATTTAGAGAAAGAGATATGAACGTACGTACATACATATATGAAGAAGAAGAATAAGGGGAGAAAAGAATTATGACAATTGGTGTCATATGAAAAAAGGGGGCACAACATATTCAAACACATACCTACACACCTACACATACTACAGCTACAATGCAAACTAAATAAAAACAAGTAAAAAAGTTGTACATGGCTTAAGACAAAAGTGAGATACCCTCTATATGTACTTAACAAACACCATATATACGTATACATACGTGCCATGCCCATGGTGCCCACGTATGCATACGTATTCGTATGTATACGTGCCATGTCCACATTCACATATTATTAATGTGCAAATTTTTTTTTTGAAATTGTTCTTTTTTTGTACTTATAAGAATTGTGGGCGTGGCGGTTAATCGATTTGGTGTATTTTTTTTATCACATCTACACATACATCCATATATGTATGTATGTAAAAAATCAATGTACGCAGGAATTTTTATTTTCGATTTTTTTCGTCACTTATGGGCGTAACTATTAAACGATTTAGCCCATTTTATATAATTAAAATGAATTAAAAATATTTGTAATAAAACTTCATCTTAAGCCAACGGGTGCTTTTCAATCCTCAACTCATATGCAGATACGCAGACATTGGGACGGACACAGCTACCGATCGATTTAGAATTTGTTAGCTGAAGCGTCGTTCTGCCAGTTTCACTCGGAATGACAATTTTAATATATATGCGATGTTATGTGGAGGGTATAATGAAGCAGCCAAGAAACCGACGATAAAACCATAACAACAACAACAACAACACCAACAACAACAACAACAAAAATGAATGCCAAAACAACAACATGCATATTCATATATTTAAATGCATACGAGTATGCATGTAAAAGTTTAGTAGTTTTTGTTTGTTTTTTGTTTTGTTCTCTTTTGTTGTTGTTGGTGGGGCCCAGATTGTGGTTTGGGAAACAGCCAGTAAAAGCAAACGATCATCTTGTATGTAGCCAGTAACGACAGTCATTCATTGAGTGCAAGAGCCGGCAATAAATGTCACAAGAGTCATTTGGAGAGGAAGTGCATACAAACGAGTGACGTACGAAAGCATGACCTGCCGAATTTATGACTTTTGAAACGGAATACAAAAATACAATAATTTTTAATTTAATTTATTACTCTCCCTCATCCATGTTACTGTTGCTGGTGTACAACATTTTTGTCATTCTTCATACATAAGCAAACAACACCCAACAGAATCTCCAGCCACAAGAGGAAAAACAAAAAACAAAAAACAAACAACAAAAACACACTCTTAAAAAATTTCATTATATTAATCATAAATTTCAAGACAGGTTGTGATATATATACATGCATAATTTATGGTTAAATGTTTGTACACATATGCATACATGAGCATGTTATGGAGAAATGATGATCGCGTCCACGATATATTGCAACGAACCTAACTAACCCAACTAACCTAACTAACCGAGGAAAACATAGAATTGTAAAAAAATATTATACATGCATACAAGCACACACATGTTTGTGGTGTAATAAAACAGAATAGTGGCTGGTCAAGGGGTGTTGAAGTAAATTCGAAATTTGGGTCATAAAATACGAGTCGTCACTGGGTTTATTTTATTCTAACCGCTGTGTATGTGAGCATAGGTTTTTTTAAATTTCCGTTTTTCTTCGTTCTAAACACACACATGACTTGTTTTCTAGGTAGTATTAAGAGTTGTTGTAGGCATGGCTTTTACAATTATTTTTAGAGGGCGCTAAAGATGAAGCAATACGTTCTAAGAGAAGACACAAACATTTCATCAACCACTTAAAACGTATATATTACGACTCTTTGTTATCTCTACCTTTTAGTGGCATACCAAGTTCGTCATTCCATTCATATATAGCACATGCTACTTAATAGTTGTTGAAAGAGGACGTGATTGTGTATATGCCGCGCCTACAAATTAAAAATAACTACAGTAATTAATCCACATTTGGTCCCAAACACGTATAAAGCTTTTTAATTCTTCTTCGTTTTTCTTGTATTCTCCCTCCTCAGTCAGTCAACATGTCATGTAATTTTATTTTTTACTAATTTACATCTACACTCTCTCTTTTCGATCCTCTGTAATCGAAGGCAATAGAGAAAGGCTACTGAATAGAAACGAACGTGTCCATGTAACATTTCTAAATACACGTAAATGCTCTAAATTAAATTAACGCATGAGATTTTCAATTTCGTGTACGGATAGTACTGCAGAAAATCTGGAGCAACAGTTGCATTAATGCAGAAAAAAAAGTACAGTAAGGTTGCAAGCAATCAGCAATCAAGCCAGCGGCAACATTGAATGTTATATTTTTGCGCTTCACGCACATACCCAATGCACCGTATGGTACCTACAGTCAGACAGGCAGGCAGGCAGGCAGGCAGGCAAGTGCATTGCCACTGTAATGCAGAAGCCAGCTAGAACTGTTAATGTCAACTAATATTTCTAGTCTAGTAGTTCTAGACGTATACGAAACGAGTAATCGCGACGTAGCACGAGTATGCAACTCAATGTAGTGGATAGTAGTGGTATTTCTGGTGGCGAGTGATTGTGGCGGTGGTGCATTGCGTTGGTGTGAAACGCCCCAGCGAACAAACTAAATGTAAATGGCAAGCAAATCAACACACCAAGCCAGCTATAAGTACAAGGCGGAAACCTTATTAAATCAATGAGTACGCTACGCCTAAAATTTGGGCCAAGTTATGTTAATCGACGGCTCTATACTCAGCCGCAATAAGCTCCTGCCATGAACTTGTGTAAACGAAGAATTTTTTCAATTTTAGACAAATTTTAGAAAAATGCAGTGTGTGGGTGAGATTGATATATGAAATTGCACAGAATGAAATTTGAAGCAAAATTGACAATATTGATGGCAATGAGTTGGTGTAGGTAAAGTAATAATTGACTAAAGCCGACAACAGCTTTGCTGAACTTGTTTTGCTTTCGGTTGTACAGTGCGGCTGCGTACCTGATGCTGCTCTGTTGCTTGTTCAGCTGACTAAAGTCACAGTTTTATGAGCGGCCTTAACAGCCGCCACCACCTAGCTAGCGACCATATAAGTTTTAAAAATTTTTTTTTTTAATAGTTTCCAAGTAGAATCAATGAGCCAGCCAGCTAGCTAGCTAGTTAGTCGAACACAAGTAAGTAGTGGTAGTCAGTCATTCAGTTAGTCTGCCACTTGGGTATATATGTACATACTTATAGGTAGTTAGCAAGTTATCAGCACAACAACGGACAGACAGACAAATAGACAGATAGACAGACAAGGTGCAAGCAAGCAAGCGAGCAAGCGTCTTCGTTACAGTCTGCTAGTTTTACCGCCAAAAAAAAAGAAAGACAAACACGGTGTGCATGTGTGTGTAGGTAGGTATATAAAAAAATCGACTTGCAGTAAAATAAAATATTTTATTGCGTGTTTAGAAATCATTTTATAGTTGCTGTCTTAGCATGTAGCCTTAAGGTTTATCAGCGACGATTCATCTTTTGGAAGTTAATACACACACACATGCAGCCCCGTTTATTATACATATAAAAAAATAAGGCGAAAAAACCAACTTATAAAAAGTGGAGAGAGAGAGGTCCAATAAAATAGTTTGGGTTACATTCCGTTCACTGCATTTTATTACATTGACTTTGCGTTATACGCGTTATGTTCAAGAAGAATAAAAAAGGCACAGCGTAGATATATATATATATATATATAGATTGCCTTTACTCTTCTGTTCCTCTCCGTTTTTCAACTATTTACGTTTTGCATTGGGTTCCTTGGTAGAGTTCCTACCGTTTTTAAGATCAACTTTTTAATTCTCAATTTCATTGCTTTCTATTACATAAATGTACTGCGAAAAACGTGAACATTTTAAAAACACCCCATCATCCCATACACGGATGTGGCTGTTGCAACTATGAAATCCGCGACCCGCGCCGCTAAGATTTATCGTAATGACTGTAGCCTTTTGCGAACGGTAATTGGACTTTCTGAAGCGATTTAGCCATATGTGCGTTCGTGCCTTCATGATTGCCTAGATTTACTTCTTCGTTAGTCTGTGTTCAAGGACAACCTAAAGTTTAGGGCTATTGAAGATTGATCGAAGGGTTCTATTACACGAAAAAACTCAATTCTAGAATCCCTCTGCATACAAAGATTTTTCTGAACCGATATTACTAAACAGATTATGGCAAAAATTCTGTTAATTGGACAGCGATGCACTTGGAATCAAGTGAAATCAACCCACACTAACACTTTCACTTCTTTTTTGTGTAGAGAAGATTGCAAAGAAAGCACTAAGTTGAGGGTGTTTTTAAAGTATAACAAAGTCAAATGGAGGTGCGTGTAAAGTATTAGAAAACAAGTATGAAAAGGGGGAAGGATGGGCTCACCTATAATAATCACTTTTGCAGTAAATGTTGCCATCGCGCGAATAACATGACGATTCACGATCCAAAGGTTGTCGACACGCATAACACTGCAGACAATTAACATGCCATCGTTTATCCACAGCGGAGAGGTAGAAGCGATCCTATATTTTCGAAGACATTAAAATTAAACAAAATAAGTGATGTGAACTGGATGACTTTAATTGATGGTTACATTTACCTGTATTACCCGACCACAACCGGCACAGTCATCGGCACTACAATTAGTGATCGTTTTAGCATCGTTGGCCGATTCCGGACTGCTGGGTGGACCGTACGGTTCCGTTTTAAAAGACACACCCGAATTTGTCTCATCATTTAAATCTGAACAATCGGTACGTGTTCGACTGATTGCATACTTAATGGAAGACTCATCATAGGTGGCCTGTTCAGCGGTCTCATAGCTTTATAGTATTTATTAAAAATAAACATAATTTTATTAAAAAAAAAAAAAAACTTTATAATGATTTTTTAAGCGGTGGTCACCTTCTGAATGCTACACTGTAAGCGGCTGCCGCTGCCGTATACGATTTTGTACTGTGTTCGCATAGATCGGGACATGTGGAGCAAGCTCGGAATATGAATTGATTACTATTCACACCTGCAGCACTGCCACAATGTGTGCTCCCTTGATGTGCTACAGGTGGTGTTGCACTTTTTTCCCTTGCACCTGGCCCTAGAAATCTTGCGCTCTGCTGCTACATTAATGTGTCCGTTTTTTAAATATTGTTTTGTTATTGTTGTTGTTGTTGTTGTTGTTGTTAGGAGTTGTAAGCAGAAAAGAAAGAGACAAAAAATTGAGATTATTGAAAAACAAGAAGCATTATGATAAACTGGTCAGCAATTGAAGTAAACATATTCACACATGCACACGTTTATAAGCAAATGATGTCATAAACTCTTGCCCACTATTAATTATTATAGTTATTAAAAATAAGTGCATATTGTCATAAGAAGCTTGATATTAAAAATAAGCAAAACATTTATTGACCGCGCCCATTATATAAAATAGAAATGAAAAGAGCTTTTTCTTGAAAGATTTTGCCCCAAATTATGAAAGACTAAGAATGTATAAAAAAATTAAATTCTAGATCGTCCCACTTACACTTAACCAATGGGCGTGGCTCTTGTATTTTTTCAGATTATTCAATAATTATTATATAAAATAAAGTCAGAAAAATTACATTCTGGTATACCTTCAACATTTGATTTTTGAATAATAAGTGGGCGTGACATATCTAAAGGATCACCCTATTTTTAATTACAACATTATTATGTTACATTAATATATATCGAGTTTCAAGATTTTATATGAATTAAGAGCACGTCTGCTGGTTTATACCGCGCACTTTGAAAAACCCATTGAAAATTGATGGATATGGTCGATATACATAAATGTAAGTAATTTTAACTATTTTTGTGTTTTTTTGTGGCTGTTGACCAGTGGCGAATGCTCATATCGGCATTCCCTATGGACATATGCAAATGATTGAAATATTGATGCTGATGAAGATATTTTTCTTTCATTCAAAATATTTTTTCTCTTCAAGAATTTTTCTTTACTTCGTTTATTATGGAGTTGAGACAGGTGTTTGCGCTATTCGAGTTAGGCGCCTCCATTCAAAACGCATTTGTTTAGAAATTTATATTTAAAGCACACACAACTCCTGAATACGATTAGGAACCAAAAAATTTTTGCTCATAATCATAAATTATCTTCACACACTATGAACTCCGTTAGTCCATGAATTGATAATGTAATCAGTTGTAGTTGGTGTTGCTGCTGCTGTTGTTTTTGCTTTTGCTTTACGTCATAGCTACACACACATTTATATATATACTCGTACAAATTATAGTTGGGGAGACTGCCTGCTGAGCGATAACATGCTTGATAAACAACAGATACACACATACTCGTAGTGCAGCATGAATATGTAACAAATGCAACAATTTATAACGATTTGTTGTTTAATGCATTATAAAGTTTTATTATAAAAATGATATATTTCCATTTTGTATCTGATTTGTATATTCAATAGATGTGTTTTTTCCATGTAATGCAAAATGTATGGCAGACTGAAAAGTTTGAAGGTGATACATATTCTTTTTCAGGCATTTTGCTTCAAAACGGAATGTATATATGTATATATTATGTATGTATACATATAACTTTAATTAGACAAAAGTTAGTTGACATCTTGTAAATGATGGATGGACGGATGGACGGATGGACGGATGGACGGATAGACAATCAGGCAGATAGTCCTCGATATAAAATTTAGTCTTGCTTAAAAATATATCAAATCGTGGTGAATAAGTAAAAAAAGCTACACATGTGATGCTCTCCATTCAAAACTAGAACGCGTTACATGTATAAAAATATTGTACGTCTTCTTTGAAGGTCTCTTAAAATAATTATAGATTTCAACTCTAAGGTTGATTAGTTGAAAAAGCAGCTTTATTTGTAAATAGTGGGCGTATCTGTCGCAGCAGTTCATCCATTGAAGTATTGTAGTTAATAAACAATAAAAGTTTTTATTGTTAATAGTTTACGTTCTCCATTACAGTATAAAAGAAATGAGAAAATTTTACATCTTATTTCTTTGAAAGAAGATAAAGGCAGGATTTCACATTCGATCAAATAATAAAAAAAAAATTACTACAATATCTGCCACGTCATCTAGTGAACAAATTTGATATATGAAAAGACGCCTTTAGCCGTCTTAAGTAATCGTGAAAAAACCAGGTTAAGACGGTTAGAGATACACTTGCAACTATGTAAAAGATATGGACGGACATACAGATATATGAAATTGCATGGATTTTGTCATCATTGCCATAACAATACGAATATAATTCTAATATTCTGTAAAGAGAGCAATAAAACAACGATTCTGCCTTGTTATTATTTGCTTTCAGATAAAAACAAGTAAGAAAACTAAATTTGGCATAAACCAAATCTTAAATACCCTCCACCTCTACAAGAATGAACGTGGTAAATATATATATATATATATATTGCGCCTTCTAATAGTGTACATATTACGTATCAGGATGCAAGTCTACTTTTACGTTAAATATGGTTTTTTAAAAATTGTGAGCGTGTCTGTTATCCGAACGCACCCATTTTTGGCACATCTGTAGAGGGAATAACTATGTATATGCGTACCAAATTTCAGGTTCCTAGGTCAATTTTTGTGGTAGATAAATATATTTTTATCGATTGTGGGCGTGGCTCTTGACCGATTTTGCCCATTTTAAATAGCGATCTGCGTGCAAAAACTAAAAGTGCCTGCACAAAATTTCAGCTCAATATCTCAAAATTTACGCCCGTGAGAGTGCTAACAACAGACGGACACACGGACATACATGTCTAAATCGACTCAGTTTTTGACGCTGATCAAGAATATATATACTCTGACGCCTCCTTATGGGTGTTGCAAACGGAAGAACAAACTTAGTATACCCTCATCACTGAGGTGGTGGGTATAATTAGAAAAAGAACAAGATAGAGAAGTTCGGTTAAGACCGAAGCTTAAATACCCTCCACCTTCTATAATCATCTAAAAAATAAGTTCCTGTTGCCATATTTATGTATGTGACTATTTCATGTACTTACGCAAATAGTGTTTATTTTAAATTATAGGCGTTTGCGTTTTTCAATTACGCCCATTTTTGGCACAGTGTTGGATAACGGTACCACTTATATATATACCAAATTTCAACTTGATACGCATAGTATTGTGCGATATATAATATTTTAAAGATACAATTTTTTCGAGGTATGTTGAGATTTTTGTTTATTGTGGGCGTGTCTCTTAACCGATTGTGCCCAATTTCAATACGGAACAGCGAAATTGAACTAAGATTACGTATGCAAAGTTTCAATTTGATATCTCTAAAATTGCGACCGTGAGAGTGCCATCAACAGACGGATACACGGACGGACATGTCTCAAACGATTTCTCTTTTCATGCTGATTAAGAATATATATGGTTGTGGGGGTGTTGTAAACGGATGATCAAAATAAATATACCCTCTTCCCTAAGGTGGAGGGTATAAAAAGTAATTTAAGTGTTCACAGACTTTTGACGCTTTATGTACGTATGTGCATATATACGAGTATTATATGTTTATACAATATGTATGTTTGCATCATTGCTGCCTTAGTTGTCCTTTTGAATTTTACTTTCTCGGTAATTATCATTAAAATAAAAATTGTTCAAATTATTATTGTTATTGTTGTTGTTGTTGTTGTTATTGTTGTTGCTGCTGTATCTGTCTTCAAATTTTTTGATTGCAGACTGGAAAGATTCTTTTAATTGGCAAAAGAAAATTTCTGTTATCATATCTTCAAAAGACATTTAGAAAGAAAAAAACTCAACAACAACAAATCTGTCAAACTATCATTTTTAAACAAACACTACACACACATGTATATATGTACATATATTCCATGCTATACACTTTACATATATTGCAGTAGAAGACAGACATTTGTTAGGTAATGTGCTAATGAAATATGTTTGGGGCAGAATTTTCAGCAAATGCTTTCCTTTACTATGAATTCCAAACGTAATGAATATATTATAACAATATGTTGATTGTAACCAGAATCTAAAAATACCAAAAATTTTACAATATTTCTTAATTGGATGAATTACATGATAGGCAAACGTAACAAGAAAAAGAAGAAGGGAAGTAAGTTTTTGCTTTCAATACTTACCCAATGCATCACAGGGCGCTCTTCGGTGCAGACGCCCATGTGCGTCTTGTGGGATATCACGAGGTCTGCTTCCAACGATGCTTAATCGACAGTGTGGCGGCAGGATGCTTGTTTTCTTTTGTAACGCCCCCTCACTTGAAATTTAGTGACATATATATTTATATATAGAGGATGTTCAAATGATTGCCTTAAACTCGAACGATAGATCAATTTTTTTTGTCTTATTTTTATTATTATTCTTGACACTTTTTGTTTGATTGGTAAAGTTTTTTTTGTTTTTTTTCCAAATGAGTCTAATCTTCAGTTGTTGTTGTAATTATTTACCTATTTTACACCATTTCAAATTCAATTTGAATCAACACTATGTAGCATTATGTAAGAATACCAAATATTTTAATAACATCGGTAACGGTAGTGAAAGGAAAATTCATTTTTATTCGTATAAAAGTCTAAAAGATTTTTTCTTTCATTCATTTTTTAGCCTATGCATGTACACATACGCAGAGCAGGTCAGACACTAATTATAGTAGATACATTATTTTTATTTATAATTATCAGTAAAACTCTTAAAACGGTGCTTGAAGCATTCTATGAGTTATTAAATGTGACCTTGGCCACAATAACTCATTTTTTAATTATTTTATCGTATAACAATTGTTTTGTTAAACAAATCATTGCTGTTGCGTTAAGTTTAAAATGAACTAGTGTGACTCTACTGGGTTTAAATAAGAGAAAAGCGCCCTTTGAGATGTTGTTAGAGAAATTTAATTCTTGTGCCGTTGTAAGGACAAAGATTATTAGGCGGCAGAAATCAACAACTCTTAACACTGAATTGTTGAAACTTGGCTTGAAACTATTTCAATTTAATATAAGGTTCAATGGTGACAAGTTTGAGTGCAATTAGACGGTTTTTACTACTTTGTCACCTTTTTGGGGCAATTTTTACAAAGTTTATGTTTTTGTTAAACATACTTTTTAAATTCTTATAACTTGGAAACTACTGCACCGACTTGGTTCAAAATTTTTGTGAAAATTTAAAAATTTATTTAACTTTCAAATGGGTATATTTTATGGGCGTGGCACCTCTCATTCACTTAAAAAACAACAAATCGTTTTTAAAATTTCTTTCCTAAGCAAATGGGTAGAGCCACGTCCATTTATTAAGGATCCCCGAAAAGCTACAGAAATTTCCAAATGTTTGCGAAAAATTTGACGAAAATCGGAGCAGTACTTTTCTAGTTATAAGCGAAGCAAGTTCACCTTCATTTTTGTGGTCGTAGTTTTGAAAATCATGCAAATATAAAAATGTTAGCAAAATACCAGGCGCCCAGAATGGCTCAGTTAGCAAATCTTGCTTATAGATATTTTTAAAAATCTTATAACTTCGAAACGGCTGCATCGATTTAATTCAAACTTTTTGTGAAAGATTGTAAATTAATTCACATTTCAAACAAAGTATATTATGTGGGCGTGGCACTACTAATTTGGGTAATAAACGAAAAATATGTTTAAAAAGCGCCCATTAATTCATCGATCCCCGCAAAGCCACAGAACGTTTGCAAAAAATTTAATCAAAATCGGAGCAGTAGTACCCAAGTTATGAGCCAAGAGAGTTGTACTTGGTTTCTGTGCTCGTAATTTTGAAAATCATGCAAAAGCAAAGTGTGTACATGATACCAGGCGCCCAGAACGGCTCAGTAAGCAAATTTTGATTAAGGTATTTTTTAAAGTCTTATAACTTGGAAACGGCTGCATCGATTTTGTTCAAACTTTTTGTAAAAATTTGTAAATTTATTCAACTTTCAAATGAAACATCTCTCTATATGGGCGTGGCAATGCCCACTTAATTATAATAACCCATTTTACAAGGTATTCTTTTTTCGAAAATATGTCGTCCTATCACCTTCATACTAAGAATAATGGATTCTTCATTGGATTTAGAAAAAGCGGCGCAAAAATTTTCAGATTGATGTAAGGTACCGTTTCCGAGATATAAGCGATCAAAGTTTTCATTGGACACATACTGAAACGCAATGATTGGAAAACTCATTTCTATGATTTTGTCACAGAGAGAAGAAAGTGTTTTAGAAGATTGAATGAGGTAACCGAACACATGTTTTTATACATAATTTTTACTTGAAGCCAAATTTAGCTTCTTTGATTTGTTCCGTTTATAAACTATATACGTGCATGCTGTATCATTTATACATATTATATTAGTTAATAACGCTGTCATTTTATTTTTATCTTTTTCTTTGTCGTTTTTTATAAAAATAAAAATACACCAACTTTAACTAACAGGTTTTTTATGACTTTTTTTTCAACCACACATATATATACGATATATACATAATAACACATAAAAATATGTATTTTTGTGGGATATGTTTTTCTGTAGCATTAAGTTTTGTTTTATTTCATTTTATTTTTGTACTTTTGAAGGTAAATTTCCCAAAACAATTTCTCGAGCTTCGAAAGTCACAAATATCACTTTGCATACAAGAAAAACAACAACCACTAGAAGGAGAGTACGTTTCAGCGCCGCTATATTTATATATCAATAAATTAGGTATAAAAAAATGACCCGAATGACCGAAAAGACGACGAAACAACCAAGTAACCCACCAACCAACGAACAGGCACTTAGCTCACGACCAAGCGATCTTCTCTTATCTTGTTGGCCTTTCTGTAAAAAGTGGGTATTGTACTAAGTTTATTATACCGCATACAACTATCAGAAAAAGACTTTTTAGATTACACAAATTCAGCACCAAAATATTGTCCGTATGTCCATATGTTTGTGTAAACACATAGGATATTAAAAATTATCTTATTCAGATGCATATGGAATCGAATAATCAAAGTCGGTTAAAAGTCACGCCCAAATTGATAAAAATATTTTAGGAGTAAAAGATTAGAGATTAACTATATTTCTACTTATTTGTGTACTAAAAATGGGCGTGGTCAAATACTAGACACAATTTTCAAAAACAAATTATTTGTTTCAAAATTTGACCATTGAATGACGTTTAATGTAGTGATAGTTGAAAGGGGGAGCAGTTGCACATGCCCACAGTTTACATGTAAGATATATTTACATGGAGGGTATTCAAAATTTGGGCTAAGCTATACTGAGCATTTTTAGTTGTTGTTGCTACCGCTACTGTTGTTGTTATTGTTGTTGTTATTATTATTCATAAACAACAATAAATGTGTAGTTTCTTTTATTGTTGTTTTGTTTAAATATTTCCAGTTTAGGTAGTGTGCGTGTATAGTATTATGCGTACGTGGATATGTGTTGTTTATTAGATGAATAAATTTGTTTCGTTTTTGGCCAAGATATTGGCATTTGTCTCTGTGGCTATAACAACATCAACAACATCAACAACATTCATAACAACAACGCCAGCTTTTAGTTAACAACACGCATATAATTTGAAATATTTCTGTTCAACTCTAATGTAGTTGTCGCAGAGCGTTACTCTCCAGCTCTCAGTTAGGTGGGTTAGCTGGTTGTTGTAAATGTGTTTTTATTTTTTTCATCTGTTGACAATTTTAACTTAATTTATGACATTCATTTAGTATCACAACACACACACACTTATACATATACAATACGTATGGTCACATGGCTATTCCAACACTTTAACGATTCAACTTTATTACTATTAGTCATACTAAGAAGTTGTTCAAGCGCAGTTAAACCAAAATGTGTAGAAGAAGAAAAACAAAAGAAAATCAAACCTTTAGCTGACTTTACTTATTGTGTGTGCAACAGATAAGATACAGATAAAGCTGAATGGATGATAAGAGATCTGTCAGTGGTGTTATTTCTACTATGTTTGTTGCTGTTGTTGCTGTTGTTGCTGCTATTGTTTCAGTGGTTGATTTCAATAGCAATTGGAAAGTCAATAGTCAATTTCTATTCCATACCAACAACAAACAATAAACAACACAGACAAGAAACACACTAAACCTTTAAACTCGACCGCCTCACCGCGTAGAGTTTTAGTTCAGAGACAGTCCAGCTACTGATCACATCCATCCATTTAATGATCATTCCCTTTGATAATAATGATTTAAAATGTTTAGTTACATGAGTTTATGGCGAGGGTTAAACACATGCACACATGCACGCACAAATACGCTTGTTCATCCATCGTCCCTATGTTAGCCTCTCTCTAAACACCTTAGATACAGATGTCAAAATAATTTATGTTTTTACACAAAAAGATGTTATGTGTGTAAGCATTAGAAAGGCAAATAATAAAGAAAAAAAAAAGAAAAAACAAAAAAAGCTGAAAAGTGTTTCTTTTTTTCTTCTTCTTGGCATCCTTGTAATACGCACTCCCCTTTACATTTTCTGTGCGTTCCCTCATTTAAAATTAGTTTTGTAATAAACTGTAAATTTTTTTCGGTTAACCGAACCGTTCGATACATCTATAAGAGTGAGAATTTTTTTTTTTTTTTTTTGGGAAAAAATGTCATTTTCAATAAATTTTTGAATTTATTTATTTGATAAACGTTTTAAAGCGGTTAAGTCCTACGGCATTTATGCATGGACGAAAAAGAAGGGTGATTGTAGGTATGTACCACAAGTAGAAAATTTATTACTGGCGTGTACCAGTGCCTCTAAGAGGTTTGTTACATTTGGGAGCACCCCTGAGATTAGTGAAGTATGTTAAATAGAATAAAGGGAAAAAATTAGGTGCGGCTTACGTTAGATTTTAAATACTCTTTATATAGGCATAAAAATCATGGGCCTGCCCCCCAATTGTGTAAGTTTAAAAAACTTCCAAGTTTGTTTCTATACCAAATAGAACTTTTTATAAATGATGGGCGTGGCTCTTAATATGAAACCTTCCATTTCTAACTCAGCGATAAATGAGATAGAATTTCGTATCTAAATGTTTGCGGCTGATGGATAGTTTTCGATTAGGGGCGCGGCTGTTATAGGCGTATATAAGGGGTAGGGTAACAATATAAGTTCGCAACTAATTGTTTGTAAGCCTTTGTTGCAAAGACGACAACAAACTTAGTATATTGCCCTTATAAGAAGAGTATGTTAAATGTGGAGGTTTGCTAATCTTAATGTACAATGACTTGGAAGCAATTTTAATATCCATGAATACTTTCGCAGTCGAAATGTAAAGTTATGTTCAGCCTACGGGTCTTAGTTTTTAAATTATTGAAGATGAAATTGTGGAAATGCAGGAAAGTACACGTTGCGATCCAAAGATGCTCACTTTGGAAAATGCACTTAACCATAAGAACGTTAAAAGGAAACTTTTTATGAAAAATTTGCACAATTCTTAAGGAGTCGGGCGTAATTGTTTGATGTTAATCCGGTCGAACTAATTTTGGACAAATACTTTTCATTGAATGATTTTTGTTTTTAATTATGCAATAAATTTTTAGGTATGGTTATACAGCTGTGTCGGGTATTATTTATAATTTATTGCTTCTAATGTTTTCACTTGTTTTTTGGTTAAATTTTAATCTTCAGCCGCTGATGGGCTCGATTTCCGTTTTTTCCTCTTTATATCATTACTGGCATTAATAAATCCATAAATCCTAAAACTTTATTGTAGTTTTTCAGAAATTTTTCAACGCTTTACATATGATTGAATAATTTTTTTCTCATCACCTTCAAATTATCAAAATTGGCATCAAAACCCACTAACAACAACCAACCATCGAGCAAAGTATTCAAATGTTACTTTCGTTGTTGTTTGGCTGGAATCATAATAGAATACAATAAAAATTTCTCGCGTTATCTGTCGAAAAAGCGTTTTATTTATTTGTTTGTTTGATTGTTTGTTTAATCGAAATACTACACGAGCGCGTACTATATACGGAACGATCTCACCTTTAGGCAAGTTTGATGGTGAATGCTTATTGTGGCTGGGTCTGAACCGTGTTGGAAGTATCAAACAGTTTAAACACACTGTATGTATGTAGGTGTGGTTGTGTGGTGTATAAATTGAAAGGTTTGCTAAACAAGAACCACTATAGCATATAAAATGCGTTCCTGCTTGAATAGCTGTTTCTTTCTTTTTCATCCAGAGACAGCATGCAAGGTGAGAGCTGGTTTATAAGGAGAGTGCAACGAAGAGCTATAGATTATTGTAGCTATGGTGTACTCTCTTAAGCTTACATTGTATTTGATAAATATATATACAGCGACCATTGCTGCTGAATTTTTGTTCTTGTTTTGTCCATCGAGTAAGAGTGCGTTCAGTAGTTGTGTTTAGTTTGAAGCTATATGATGATGTTTCATATTTGAGGGCGTGGTTTGCGTATTTTTTTTCTTTGTATCTGCATATAAAATATTATCTCACATATATTTGAAGGTAATGTATGCGGGTTGTATATTGTAAATTGCGCTGGTTCACCCAGTAGGGTTGAATGGCTGAAATACCAATATGCGTGTGTGTGTGTGTGTGTGTGTGTGGCTGTGTTGTTTTTCTGCTGTCGTTTTAAAGTATTGTTGTTATTGTGATGTTAACGTTATATGTTCTGCTCTGTTGTATTGTTGTTGTGGCTCCGTTTCTACATTGCTGGCTGTTTACGGCACTTGTAATGTTAAGCTGCATGTACGATTGTGTGTTTGCATGAATGTTTAGTAGGAGAGTTAAGTCTTCAGTTGTGAGTTTTTGTGTATTCTTGATGGCTAGCTTGTTGTTGTGTGCAATTTAAAAAAAAATTTTTTTTTAATTTTTTACTTTTTTCTTTGTATACACTCAACGCACAATCTCTTCTTTGACATCTGTGTGGCGGGTTAGTTTTTTCTTTTTTGTGCATTTAAATCTCTCTCTGTGAATGCTGTTTACCTTCTATACTCATCTCTTTGTTATTATTGTTGTTGTTATGCTGCTGGTTTATCATGAAATGGTTGAAAAAAGCTCCTTCGTCTATATTATATAAAAGTGTTTATAGATCTGTGTATAAAAACATATATATATATATATATATATATATATTAGTAAAAGTGTGTGTATGTATGGGTGTGTGTGTGTGAGCGTGTGCAGAATGCGGCAGCAGCTGTCAACATTTATCGGTAGCCGGGACCGTCAGTTGTTACTGTTTTTAGTGTGCCTGCCTCTGTTTCAGATGCAGCCGCCGTTTTTTCTTTTTAATACATATATAATGCAAAGCATGTTGTCGTTGTTGTTAGTCTTTTTTTTGTTGTGTTTTTCATTCTTTGATAGTAAAAGTGCTGAATGCCAGAGTTTCGTTTTAGTTTTGTTGTACTTATTATTGTTATTATTATTATTGCACTCAAAGTTTTTATCCTTCTGTCTGTGATGCTGGTACTGGTTGATGGCTAACTGGCTGTTCAATCGTTTTGGTCGTTCGGTTGGTGTGTCATTTCTTTGTTTGGTTGTGTGTTTGTTTGGTTGGTTAGGTGGCTGGATGGTGATTTTATGCAGTTTTCAAAACGTTTCCAGGTAACTGAAGATGACAACGCAACATCATCATTGTTTTTATTTTTCCTACACCAAGTCAGCGTGTAAAAAGTGTATTTAGTTCGTTATTCCATTTGCTACACATTTACCATATATAACAAAAATATATAACGATCAACTACGCCCACTACAAAATCTTATATGGGTAAATGGAATGATTTTCTATAATAAGTTGCAGCTAACTAAGTTTGTTGTGCTTCAATAAGTCGAATATGCTTTAAAACACATTTCAACCTAATATGAATCGAACATGACACATTTTGTACGTACTTGAAAATTTAAAATTTTACCTTTCCTATGACGTCATTTTTCACAAAGGTACAACAATTCAAACTTTTCTCTTAATTCCAAATTATTCTTAGCTTCTCAGCTTACTACTAAGATCGTTGTATGGAAAAATTTTACAATTTTAAAAATTTTCAAATGAAACTTGAATTAAATAATACATATACAGGGTGTCCGCCGGGAAGGTATACTACTTTGTTTTGCCGCCATTTTGTTAAACATTAGTCTTGATAGTTCATATTTAGCAGTCGCGAAGTAGATTCGTGGCAAATTTATTATGGAAAAATATTCGATAAACCAACGTGTTTAAATTGTTAAAACATTTTATCAAAATCAATCATCGATTACTGTGACAATGAGAAAGTTACGTGAAATTTTTGGGAGAAACAACGTGCCAACAAAACGCACTATTTATCGTGTAGTGAATGATTTCGCAGAAAGAGGGTCTGTAGGTGATAGGCCTAAGCAGGGACCACAACGTACTGCAAGATCGACTGAAAACATTACTGCTGCTCAAGAAAGTGTTCAAAACAATCCACCAACCTCAATCCGACGCCGTGCTCAGGAGCTTGGTCTTCAAAGAACAACTTTGGCCACAATTTTGCACACGGATTTGCATTTGTTTCCATATAAGATTCAGTTGGCACAAGAGCTTCTTCCACAAGACCATTTACGCCGCCGTACATATGCCAATAGAATGTTACAGCTCGCCCATGACAACTCCGATTTTCATGAAAAAATCATAATGAGTGACGAGGCACATTTTCATTTGAATGGATATGTGAATAAACAGAATAGTCGGTTCTGGGGAATGGAGAAACCTCAAATTATTCATCAATCACCTTTGCATCCATTAAAAGTGTCAGTCTGGTGTGCAATTTGGTCAGGAGGAATCATTGGACCTTACTTCTTTGAAAATGAAAACGCCGTAACGGTAATTGTGAATGGGGAGCGATATCGTGATATGATTGAAAACTTTTTAATGCCACAACTGCATGCTTTGGGCTTGGTTAACATGTGGTATCAACAAGACGGTGCCACATCACATACGGCCAGGATTACAATGGAATTACTGCGAGACCTCTTTCCACAACAAGTTATTTCAAGAAATGGTGATGTTGATTGGCCTCCACGGTCGCCTGATTTGACTGCTCCGGACTTCTTTTTGTGGGGATATCTGAAAAGCAAGGTTTATGCAAACAAACCAGAAACGCTTGAGCAACTCAAACAAAATATTCGTGATGAAATTAATGAAATACAGCGAGAAATGTGTGAGAATGTAATGAAAAATGTGCTCAAAAGGGCTCGCATTTGTGAGGCTAACAGAGGCGGACATTTATCTGATATTGTATTCCATACATATTTGCCGACATTACATAAAACATTTATCAATATAAAATCCATTCTCTTTGATTTAATCAAAAATTATAAACAAACAAAGTAGTATACCTTCCTGGCGGACACCCTGTATAAAAAAATAATTTTCCTTTAATTGAACGAAATCGGTTGACTTTTACTTTGTTTTCGGTTTTGCTAGCAAGGAAAAAATTGCTCTTTTAAACTTATTCCACAATACAGGAAAAATGTTCCGTGACGAAAAATGCAGTCAATTTCAACTCAATATGAATAATTATTAGTAAATAATCCGATCATCATAGGAGTTTTATGTTTAGACGATGGGTATTTAAAATTTGGCTTAAGCCATCTACAGAGATTTTTTGCTTGTTTTCTTTATTTGTTAATGCTTTGCTTCGTTTTTGGACTGTTATCCCAAAAGTATGGCGTCGTTCATTTTTTATTTGCTACTTTGTTAAAGAAGAAGAATAACAACAGCAACAACAATATAAGTAGGAGTTAGAAAGACACCAACGTACACTAAAGCAACACAGACACACAAATGTAGAAGTAAATAAAAATAAAAATTTAATCAATACGGATACATACAGAGAATAATAGAAAGGAAGAAAAAAGAAGAATGAAGTACTCGAAGTACTCTAATCTAAAGATGAACGTTGGTAGGATAAGTTGAATGCGCTTGAAAAATTCAGACTCAGTTCTGGGCAAACGGTCCCAGTTTTATGGTTTAATTTCCTTTAACTGCCAAATCAGGTCATTTATATAAATTATATGATGTGACAGTTTTACATAACATTTATTGCAACTTTTTTAAAATAATTTTTTTATAATTCAAGTAAAATCACACAGTGTGCTGCAATATATGATGTGCTCTGTAGGTCTGTTGTTGTATACTTAATGTGCCACTGAAAAGTTTTTTTGGGCAATATCGACAAATATAAAGAAATCTTCAAATCAGGGTATGAAATGTTCAGATTGTGAAAAAGGAAATGTATATAAAGCACACAAACACAAAAGCGAACGAAACGAACAAGTTATAGTTACGAAATTTGGAAAAAAATACAACCAACAGCCATATGAGAGCACAGACGCAGTAACATAAAGTACACTCACTTGTACAGCCATCAACAACAATAACAAACAAGTATAACGAGAATAGATGAGAGCATGAGGGCATGTACTCCTTCTCAATATAACCACCAAGTCAAGTCAAGTACGTAGAACAAGTAGAATAACAACAACAACAACAACAGCAATAATAATAACAATATAAAGGCAACAGCAGCAGTCGAGTATACAATACACAACAACAACAACAACAACAACAACAACAACAACAACAATACCTAACCAACCAGCAAGTACGTTATTTGTTTGATGTATCGTTGTAGGCTTATATCGGCATACCCACACACACACACCCACTGCTCTTTATATATAAATACATGTATGGTATGAGAGATTGTGTTTTTCTTATGCATATAACTGTAAACGTATGTGTGCACATATCAGTGGTTAAAAAGTTGAAGTATCGAATTTGTAACATTGCACGAGACAGCCTCATAGCCTCGGTTAATACCAAAGAAATGTTTCTACATGTATACAGACACATAAGATGAGTACATGCCATGGTTGATTGAAGGCGATTGAAGTTGAATGAATGGCATACACCGTTATTTTTATATATTTGTTCGCTGTGCTCCCAACTGACGATTATAAAAGATAATAATACAAATAGAAAATTAAGAATCAAGAAAATTATACTGAACGAAACATATTCGATGGAAAAAAGGTAGCTTCTCTAACACATGTTGCCTTAGACATCTAGATGAACCATTTTAGGCTGCTTAAAAATGTAATAAACGCCTTTCAAAATATGAAATATTTTCAGATTTGATTCGATTCGGATCGTGTCTCAAACGATTTCTCTTTTCATGCTGATTAAGAATATATATGGTTTGTGGGGTCTCCGAGGCTTCCTTGGATGTGTTGTAAACGGATTATCAAAATGTATGTATGAGTATACCCTCTTCCCTAAGGTGGAGCGTATAACAATAAATGTGGAAGAACGCTTGTCAAATGTATTTAAGACGTTTTGATTGTATCTGATATAGCAGTGAAAGCAACAACAATAACAATGACAATATGAATAAACAATAACTAAAACTAAACAATACAACAACTAAGTATGTATGCGTGTATAACCAACAAATATTCCTTTCTGTTCGTTCTATCTATATAGATGAGCGTATCCAAGAACAGTGTAAGTGTTGCAGTTATGTTGAAGTTCTCCTAAAGTCTCTACTTCATGTACATGGATACGTGAATGTTCTGTAAGTCTTTGTCTGTAGCAGCAACTCAATGAATTGAATTGAATTGAATTGAATTGAATTGCAATTATTTTTGTTGTTTTTTTATATACATATTTATTTGTTATTTCTTGTATAGATTATATGTGTGGATGTGGAGGTTAATATACGTGCGATTGTTTGATTTTACTTTAGGAATTCTTCTTCTTTTTTTGGAAAGTTTAAACTGTTGCCTTTTTCACTCGGTAGTTGCTGCTGCTAATGGTAGCAGTGCAGTAGGCAACGTAGGGAGTTTATATAGAATATTTATCATATGTTGTTTGATTGTTTGGTGGTTGTTGTTGGTGTTTTATTTAGTCTTCTGTCGACTTACTTTAACGAACAATTCATGACAAACAAAACTGTCAGTTGGCGATTAGAGGCAAAAAAAAAAAATTAAAATACATAACTATTTTGTTGTTGTTGTACAAATGCCACAATTCTCGGAAGAAGTTTTTGTTCTATGTCTGCTTCCTGAATATGAGTATGTATTAATGTGCGCATAAATACTTTTTGACCGCGAAAGCCAACAAAGTCCGCAAGATTATCAGCACTGCGGTCATCACAACATATTCAAAAACATAGAATTGCTTTGCTTCCATACTCACAAGAGATATGTGCTTCATCATCCATGATATTACAAGGTGCAAATTTAATCTTAAATAATTTACAGTGGTTTGAGCTAAACGTAGTTAAATTTTTATAATAATGCAAGAAACGCGCTAAGCGCACAATATTGCACGGATTTTGTTCAAACTTTTTGTGAAAGCTTTTAAATTAATTCAGCTTTCAAATGAAGTATATTATGTGGGCGTGGCACTAACTATTTAGTTAATAAACGAGAAATATGCTTCAAAAGTCATTTTCTAAACAAATTGGCAGTGCCACGGCCATTAATTCATCGATCCCCGCAAAGCTACAGAAATTTCCAAACGTTTCCCAAAAATTTGACCAAAATCCGAGCAGTAGTTTTCTAGTTATAAGCCAAGCAAGTTTACATCCATTTAATCCATTGGATTGAACAAATTTTAAAACTCTTATAACTTCGAAACGGCTGCACCGATTTTACTCAAACTTTTTGTAAATGCTTCTAAATTTATTCAAATTTATTTATTCAATGAGGCAAATTGTATGGGCGCGGCGCCTCCCATTCATTTAATAAACAACAAATAGCGTTAAAAAGACCTTTCCTAAGCAAATGGGTAGAGCCACGCCGAAAAACTACACAAAAATGGAAAATTGTGACCAAAATTCAATTTGTCGTTGGAAAGTTATAAATCAAACAATGTTACCTTAGTATATATATACGTCATATGAAAATATTACTCATACGTCTGAGCGTCCGGAATATTATAACAATCAAGATAAACATTTAGTGAAATGAATACCATAGTGATATGTTATGGCAGGAACTAAAAATGTATGTTGCCGTAATCTGAACCAACGAAAACTACAGTAAAATAATTCAAAATATTTATTATACACAAGAATGTTAGCTTAGAATACAGAAAATAAGAACGGACAGACACGTCTCTTTAGATATTACACACTATCCCGCACCTCTGCAAAAATCATTACATATAAATTTATCACATTTTATCAAAGATCCAAACAAACGTTCAATCGTCCAACTATTTGAGTCAGCCATCTATCTGAACGCATGCATATAGATGTTGCCATGCCAACATTCTACAACAAAACTGCATATTGCATATAAACTTACGTGTTTGATATTTGTGCAACAACATTCTACAGCACACACACACTGGAGCAGTGTTTGTAATAATCATATAACCACGCAGTTTCATCACTTACTGCAAAACTGTATATGGTTGGACATGGCATACACATACACACATAAATATGTAACACTACTTAAGTTAGGTAAAAACAAGTAAGAAAACTAAATTTGGCTTAGGCCAAATCTTAAATACCCTCCACCTCCACAACGGTGGGCGTGGCAAATATATATATATTGCGCCCTCTAATAGTGTATGTCTTACGTATCAGCATGCAAGTCTACTTTTACGTTGAATATGGTTTTTTGTAAATTGTGGGCGTGTCTGTTATCCGACCACGCCCGTTTTTGGCACGTCAGTCAATGGGAGAACTATGTATTCGCGTACCAAATTTCAAGTTTATAGCTTAATTTTTGTGGCAGATATATAGATTTTTGTTGATTGTGGGCGTGGCTTTGGTCTGATTTTGCCCATTTTAAATAGCAATCTGCGTGCAAAAACTAAAAGTGCCTGTACAAAATTTCAGCTCAGTATTTCAAGATTTACGCCCGTGAGAGTGCCAACAATAGACGGACACACGGACACACGGACATACGGACATACATGTCTAAATCGACTCAGTTTTTGACGCTGATCAAGAATATATATACTTTGTAGGGTCTCTGACGCCTCCTTCTGAGTGTTGCAAGTGGTAGAACAAACTTAGTATACCCTCATAACTGAGGTGGAAGGTATAACAACAATAACATTCCCACACACAGACACTCACCAACAGCTTAGAACTTTATATATATATATATATATATATTGTATATACTATATATATACTTTGTTTGAGTTAGAGAGAAATGTTTGTGGTTGTAGTGGTTGAATGCTGATGGCTGTTGTGGTGATGTGTACTTTTACTGAATATATGATAATAATATTGTTGTTGTTGTTGATGTGTCTGTCTATCAGTGTGTCTGTCTTTTTAATATTTCTTTTTTGGTTGCTGTGTTTTCCATTTTATAGTTGAAAGTGTACTAAGTTTGTCACACCGTTTGAAACTATTGAAAGAAGTTTTCGGGAACTTGAGTAAAATATTTTTTTGCATCACACACGCACATATTCTTAGTCGATTTGTCAAATACCTCATCACTCTGACATTTAATTGACAAATTTCTCGTTGCAATATACAAAATTGTTTAACAGTCACACTCATATTTGACGAATCGAGTGGGCGTGAACTAGTTGAAGTTAAGCTTGCATTATCACCTCAAAGTTTGAATCCTTTATTAAATAAATGAAATGAATATTTTATAAATTGAGGGCGTCTCTGTTATACGATTTATATTAATTTCCTATTCAATGCCATTCTGAACTAACTGTCAACTCTATAAAAACCATAATTTTTAAGATATTTAAGAGATTTTTAATCAAGAGCTTTTTTTTTAGATTGTGGGCATGGTACTAATACCGCGTAATTTAATTAAAAATGTCCAAAAGCTACCGAAAATGAAAATGACTTTTTTGCAATTTTCGTCATAACGTTTTCAACATTAGAAACATAAATACATGGACGGACATTATTACATTTATATAGATTTTAATGCTGATCAAGAATATAATATGTATAATGACATATATAATTTAAAAAGACTCCAAGGTTCCCTTCTTTGCTTACTAGGATGAAGGGTATAAAAAGAGGATTTGTTACAAAAAAACTTTAGAAGAAAGGAAAAAACGTAGCAAAAAAGACAAAGCGACCTTAAAACTGTGTGTAACTGCTTATATAACTATAAGTAAAAATCAGTAGTAACAGAAGCGACATTCAATGCATACCATCAACAATATGACGCAGAGGGGGGGGGGGGTTGAGTATAAAGTTCGATATACGATGCTTGCCACCGGTATCATACCATCAATGAAACGCACTGCAACATGCCAATACCAACTTCAAAATCCGCTTAAAAACACTAAACCATACTATGTATGTCTGTCCGTTGGTCTGTCTGCATCTCTATATGCTTAACTGATGTGCTTGTGTTCCATACACAACCCTTTTTCATTTTAAATGTTGTTATTGTTGTTGCTGTTAGTGTTGTTGTTGTTGTTAGTGTTATTGTTATTATTCTTACTTGTTTTGTTTTTTCCATTTTTACCATTTATACCAACAGTGGCAATCTTGTCTTTTTATCGTTATATGTTTTGCGTTGGGTGTGTTTTTTTTCCATCTTTTTACCAACTTTAGCAAAACTCCTCCAAAATGGTTTCTGTGGACTTTATTGCCGGACGGTAGTGGTGCTGGGTGCCGATTTGTATTTTATATTAAACAGTGATAAGAATGGTGTGCTTTGTAAGCTTTGTATACACCCACACATGCATTATGTATACACATATACACATACATACATACGTTGTATTGTATGCATGCAAATATATATTTTGTATTGAAATAACATATGCATGCCTGCACCTACATCCATACAATGTGTATATATGGTTTGTTTCTCTATGTTCTGATTCTTCATGATTTATGACCAGTACCGGTAGGGTTGCTGTGTCACCTTGGTACGTATATTTTGTGTTATTATTGTTGTTGTTGCTCTCACATTACTTTTTGTCACATTTTACTGTCTACTGAAATATACTGAATGTATACGATCGGGAAGAAGAAGACTTTGGAGACCCTTAAATGCTGTTTTTCTGTGTTGTTGGTAAAACACTCTTTGCTTACAGTTATAAAATACACGAGCTGGAACTTGAAATTGTAGATTTGAATATAAAACAGGCTCCATAGACTTTATAGATTAAGTGCTGTAGGGTATCTACATTTTTGATTTTTATGTTAGAAGCTAATTCAATTTTTTCAAGACATTATTCCAAAAGGATTGTCAATCCGCTTTTTTCTTTTAATGTTTTAATAAAAATAAATTGTTGTTCAAATAAACATTAATAAAAATATAAAAACAACAACCGTGCACTTCTTTTGGCGATCCTGCCATTGACTCGGCGCAAAACTTAGAATCGCGATAAACTCTCGGGCAGTAATTTAGCAACATTAACAGCAGCAGCATCATCGCCACTATCATCATCATCTAAACTAAATAAAACATCCACACTCACACATATTGCAGTGATGCCCCAATCCTCAGTTACAATTGCAGCTGGACAACATAACAGTCCCATATGAACTACTAAAAGTGCTTT
This sequence comes from Ornithomya chloropus, assembly GCA_963971445.1. Classification (NCBI taxonomy): domain Eukaryota; kingdom Metazoa; phylum Arthropoda; class Insecta; order Diptera; family Hippoboscidae; genus Ornithomya; species Ornithomya chloropus. The sequence goes on along the minus strand of OZ020530.1, from coordinate 22,853,198 downwards.
GAATCAGAGGGTTCCCAAGGACCAGGAGTCGAAGAACCTAGAAACGACATACAACGTACAAAAATCAGTCATTTGTCTACATGAGCCATAAAAGTCCAAAGAGACAGACAAATATTTAAAATTCAACGAAATTATTGTGTGTGCCGTCAAGAAGAATCACTTGAAGTAAATAAACCGTCCACCACTGAATATACCACCAAAAAAAATAAAAAATTAAAGCAACTTGAAAGAAATCGAAAATAAAGAACCGCAACAATTCAGAAATACAATTTTAAAGAGAAGAAAGTTACTCAACTAACACCTATCACTACAATCAACAACTATAACGACTATTCAAAATATACATATTGAGTGGTGAGTTCACCAAGATTTTTAAGAGTGTAATTGTAAAATACAATCATTGTAATATATATATATAATGATCTAATATTGGAAGGCAATGACATTAACGACAACACAAACACAAACACTAATCTTAATCCTTACGGAATTCAACAACATACAACAACTTCATCTACACCTATTAGAGACATTTTTGCTAACTCTGTTAAACTTCCGTCCTTCTGGTCACAATGTCCTGAAGCTTGATTCCTTCACGCAGGAGCGCAATTCACTGCAAAAGGAATCACTCAGGATACCACTAAATACGAATATATTTGGATTTCCCTACCACAAGAAATTATTGTGTCAGTTCTAGATATTATCCAAGATCCTCCTAGTAATAACAAATACCTTTCACTTAAACAAAGTTTGATTGAAAGACACTCTTTAAGTGAAAATTCTAAATTAGATAAAATTTGTCAGATTCTGATATCGGAGACGGAAAACCTTCAGAATTTTATCGAAATCTCCGTATTTTAGCTGGATCAAACTTTAGTAAGGATATGTTGAAAAAGATTTGGTTAAAAAAACTCCCTAAATCTCACAGTGTCGCTCTTACCGGTTCAAACGTGAAAGATACCAACGAGCTCATGGCAGATGATATTTGGGAGGTTTCTAACCCCTGTGAGGTACACTCTACCACAAGTAACACCTCACAAGACGCCAACAGTTTAGCGATTCAGATTCTACTAAGGTCTCAAGCTTTACTTTGTGAAAATATGAGCACATTAACACTTGAGATTAACAGTTTGAAGGCACAGTTCAACCAACATACTTCTAGACCCGTTCTTCGTTTTAGATCACGATCTCGCAGTAGATCTAATTCGAGAAACAATCTGAATTAGGTTTGCAAATACCATTGCATTACCATATCGTAACAAAGCCAAAACGTGCAAACAACCTTGCGCTTTTTCTAAACTTCATAGTGAATCAACAAACTAAATAAACCCATTGTCGCGGCTACTGACAATGGAGGCATAGAATATTCTTCTTCATGTCGCCTCTTTTTATTTGACAGACAAAACAAATTAAATTTCTTAATAGACAGTGGAGCTGAAATATCTGTTCTTCCCGTTACTCATTTTTCTCACCCAAAAATCGTCGATCGTCTGATATTATTCCCACAGCTGCTAATGGTTCATCTATTCCCACATACGGCAAGAAACTGTTAAATGTTAACTTGAATCTTCGCCGAGATTTTCCATTTGTATTTCTTATTGCTGATATTTCCAGGCCGATAATTGGTGCCGATTTTTTAAGCAAATATGATTAATTGACATCAACACTAGATTTACGAACCGAGCCAATTTGACTCATTTAAAATTTAATTTCTATATATATATAAAACTATAATATTAATTTTTAAAAACATACGTTGACTTTTATTGAATTAATGAAATATATGTAAATGTCGATTCCTGTTCCCCACACACCCCTTCATTTCGCATTATCCAATGTGGTATACGTACCACACTCGTACTTATTTTAACGGTCGTGAGTCACTTTGACTCATAGAGAGATTTTACAGTTATTCGCATAACTCATAATGTTTATTGCTCATATCCGGCAAAAAAAGAGCCGGGATTTCTGATTTCAAATCCGAAAGTGATTTAGACTCTATCGATACATCTTCTTTAAAGAAATTTCAGTCGAAAAAGCTGCTGATGGGACTTCATGGAAAACATTGAACGTAGGTAGAAATGTGGGTAGATCACCGGTTTATACTATATTCAAAGATGCCTCTGGTCCAACTGCCTATGCTAAAAGACATATTATGCTTGGTTCGGTAACTACCAATTTTGATAAAAAAAAATGAACGCAGTAAAAGACTAAAAACAGACAAATTTGCCTTGATTTCTAAAGTATGGGATAAATTTATAGAGAATAGCCACGCTTGTTACAAACCTGACGTAAACATAACAATCGATGAGCAATTGTTCCCTACTAAAGCTAGATGCCGATTTATACAATACATGCCGAATAAGCCGGATAAATTTGGCATAAACTTTTGGCTGGCATCCGATGTAAGAAGTAAATATCTTGTAAACGGTTTTCCTTTGGGCAAGGATGAAACCCGAGGATCAAGGCAAGGATGAAATCCGAGGATCAAATATTCCCTTGAACGAATTTGTAGTCACTAACCTAGCAGAACCATATTTAGTTGTGGACGAAATATTACCACAGATCATTTTTTTTCAAGCATTTCACTTGCAAAAAAGTTACTTGCAAAGAAACTACTTTGGTTGGCACTATACGTTCGAACCGAAAAGAATTACCTAAAATTGCTAAAGCTAAGAAAGATAAAGTGACACTGTTTTCTACAAAACTTTATAAATCTGAGAATTTTACCCTGATTTATATGTAAAAATTGTTTTAAATGAATTTTTAATAATAAAGCTTTCATTTAAATTAATTTGGAACTATTTTCTTTGCAAAAAACTTCAATTTTCTCGTATGAGTCAAATTGACTCGCTTCAGTAAAAATAGGTATATAACAAACATCCATAAATTTAGTGTTAAACAACGTAAATTAGTAGATCCCTTAACGAAATTATCTGTAAACGCCGTATCTGTTTTCTGCAACGTTTCATTACCCAATCTATTTATTAAAGAAAATAAATATCACGAACTTCTCAAGAAGTACCCTAGTTTGACTATTGAACCGGATTATAATAAACCAGTCAAACATAAGACAGTTCACAGACTTGAAACTAAAGGTGTCCTCCCACTCTCAAAACCACGAAGATTAGACTCTATCAAATATGAAGTTGGCAAAGAAGAGTTCGACTTTCTTGTTAAATCAGGTATTTTGCAGACCATCTAATTCATCTGTGGCTTCAGCACTGCACTTGGTGCCGAAAAAGGACCCTAACGAATGGCATTCTTGCGGTGACTTTAGACGATTAAATTGTGTCACTATCCCTGATCGTTACCCTTTACCACATATACATGATTTCAATATTAATATACACAATAAACAAGTATTTTCTAAACTGGATTTAGCCAAAGCCTACCATCAAATTCCGATGGCAACAGTAACCCCTTTCGGGATGTTTGAATTTATTAGAATGGCTTTCGGACTTAGGCATTCGGCTCAAACTTTCCAACGTTTCGTCAATGAGGTTTTTAGTGGCCTGGATTTTGTATTCGTATACATAGATGACGTTTTAGTAGCTAGTGAAACAGAAAATCAACACTTGGAACATTTAAAAATAGTTTTTGATCGGTTAGACGAATATGGTCTAAACATTAAACCGAACAAATGTATTTTCGGTGCAGCATCATTGGATTTTTTAGGCTATAATGTATCTAAAGATGGCATTAAGCCTTCTGAAGAGAAGATATCTGCGATTAAAAATTTCGAACATCCGAAATCCGTTAAACTAGCACAAAAATTTATTGGAATGATTATTTATTATCATCGTTATATTCCTAAATTTGCTGAATATACTTGTCCGATACATACGATTATAAATAATGCAATTAAATCTAAGTCCAAGGACAAGACCTTAAATTGGGATGATGAATCCCTCAGCGCATTTGATCACATTAAAGATATATTCTCTTCCAAGGTATTATTAAATCATTTTAATAGTGAGGCAGAATTATCTCTATCTGTTGATGCTTCAAATGTAGCAGTTGGTAGTGTACTCCAACAATCTGTAAATGGTATTGTTGAACCATTAGCTTTCTTCTCTAAGAAGTTAGCTCCGTCTGAGATGAAATACAGTACATTTGATCGCGAACTTTTAGCGATTTATCTCAGTATTAAACCCTTTAAATATATTTTAGAAGGTAGACAATTTACTGTCTTTACTGATCATAAGCCGCTCACTTTAGCTCTTAATTCTAAAACTGAGAGGAGTCCAAGACAGACTCGCCATTTAGAATATATCTCTCAGTTTACCCATGACATACGATACATACGTGACGACGCAAACATAGTAGCAGATACCCTTTCGCGAGCTTTCGAAATAGACGCGTCAAATACTGATTTAAATATGAAAACGCTACATGTTAATCAACAAAACGATTCTAAATTACAAGAAGAACTTTCAAAACCAAATAATAATCTCAAATTAATCAAAATTCCCGTACTTAACTTCGGAATTGTTTGTGAAACTTCTGGAGATTTTCCTAGACCTTATGTTCCGCCAAATTTAAGGAAAACCATTTTTAATAGACTTCATAACATTTCACATCCCGGCACTAAAGCTACTAGACGTCTTATTTGTAAGCGATATTTTTCGCCAGGTATGAGTAAAGAACTTAATACCTGGACCAACCAATGTATACATTGTCAAAAATCAAAGGTTTATCGGCATACTAAATCGCCTGTCAAACCTGTTCCTATTCCGAAAGGTCGATTCGAACATATTCATATTGATATTGTAGGTCCTCTTCCACCTTCCAAAGGATATCGTTATGTATTCATCATAATTGATCGTTTTACGTGGTGGCCAGAGGCATTTCCATTAAGAGACATTAATGCTAGTACTGTAGCACTTACCTTTTTTAATAACTATATATCTCGTTTTGGAGTACGTTTAGAAATTACAAGTGATCAAGGGACACAGTTTACGTCAACGTTATTTTCCGAATAGATTCAACTGCTAGGTTGTCATAAGATAGTTACTTCTCCATATCATCCTCAGTCGAATGGTAACGTTGAGCGTTTTCACAGACAACTTAAAGCTTCTAGTATGGCTAAAGGTGATCCAATTAAATGGTTCGACGAATTACCGATAGTTCTCTTAGGACTAAGATCGGTATACAAAGAAGATATTTCGGCCACGCCTGCAGAAATGGTTTACGGCCAAAATTTGAGATTACCAGGAGAACTTTTAGTTTCTAGTCCTTCTTCAAATACCTCAGAAATTTTGGATAATCTCGGAGAACATTTTAAAAACGTTCGGTCTTCTATTAGTCACCACAGAAATCCAGCATTAGGTATACATGTTCCGATGCAGTTGAAGAACTGCAAGTTCGTCCTTGTTCGCACCATTAATAAGAAAAATTTACAACAACCTTACGTCGGCCCTTACAAAGTCGTCAAAAAGGAGTAAAAATTGTTCAAAATTTAGGTAGATGATGCTATTAAAACTGTTCCAATAGATCGTTTAAAATCTGCTATCGTTGAAATGTCTCCCAAAAATGATGTACACACTCATACTCTTAAACAAAAGAAACATGTCACATTCAATTTACTTAACCTCGAATCTCGTGGAAGGGGAGTGATGTAGGGTATTTACATTTCTTTGATTTTTATGTGAGAAACTATTCAATGTTTTGTCAAGACATTATTCTAAAAATATTGTCAATCAGTTTTTTATACCCTCCACCTTAGGGAAGAGGGTATATTCATTTTGATCATCCGTTTACAACACATCGAAGGAAGCCTCGGAAACCCCACAAACCATATATATTCTTAATCAGCATGAAAAGAGAAATCGTTTGAGACATGTCCGTCCGTGTGTCCGTGTGTCCCTCTGTTGTTGGCACTCTCACGGTCGTAATTTTAGAGATATCAAATTGAAATCGGTTAAGAGAGACGCCCACAATAAACAAAAATCTCAACATACCTCGAAAAAATTGTATCTTTAAAAAATTATACATCGCACAATACTGCCTATCAAGTTGAAATTTGGTATATATATAAGTGGTACCGTTATCCAACACTGTGCCAAAAATGGGCGCGATTGAAAAACGCAAATGCCTAATATTAAAAAAAAAACACTATTTGCGTAAGTACATGAAATAGTCACATACACAAATATGGCAACAGGAACTTATTTTTTAGATGATTATACCAGGTGGAGAGTATTTAAGCTTCGGTCTTAACCGAACTTCTCTATCTTGTTCTTTTTCTAATTATACCCTCCACCTCAGTGATGAGGGTATACTAAGTTTGTTCTTCCGTTTGCAACATCCAGAAGGAGGTGTCAAGTTGGCATATTCTAATTACAGACACGCCCACAATCGACATAAATTTATGTATCTGCCACATAAGTTGACCTTGAAATTTGGTACGCGTATACATAGTTATAAAATTGACTGACGTGCCCAAAATGGGCGCGGTCGGATAACAGACACGCCCACAATTTACAAAAAACCATATTCAACGTAAAAGTGGACTTGCATGCTCATACGTAAAACATACATTATTGAAGGGCCAATATATACATATTTGCCACGCTCACTGTTTGAAATTTGGCCTAAGCCAAATTTAGTTTTCTTACTTTTTTTTATATAAATCGTAAACATATTTTATACACATTGTTACACAAAACTGACAATCACACATAGTGTACAATGTGTGCAAATATTCACATATTTTAAGAATATATATTTACATATAAAATCTAAGTGCACTCTTGACTTTAGTTAGACTTGTAATTGTATATCTCCTATATTCCTAAAACACTGAAAATTATATTAAATTTTTGTGGCAGTGATATAGATTTTTGTCGATTGTGGGCGTGGCTCTGCGTATGAAATCTAAAAGTATCTGTACGCAATTTTAGCTCAATGTCTCAAAATTTACGTTAGTGAGAATGCCTACAACAGACGGACACACGGACATACATGTCTAGATCGAGTCAGTTTTCGACGCCGGTAAACAATATATAAAAGTACAAAAACTTTATAAGCACATTTATTACTAATTGATTGAAGTGTTAAAAATAGGCTGGATCGGATAAGAGTAGGCACACATACAATCCATCAAAAATCTCTCGTCTACATGAAATGAATTGAATACAAAAGAATTAAACTTTGATATAATGAAAGTGGGCGGGATAGAATGTATGATACGCCCCTAATTTACAGAATTTTATTATTCAGTTGAAATGTTGCAGAACACCCCCACGCCCACGCTCACGCCCACAGTTGTTGCAATGTTGAGCATTCGATATTAGCCTAAAGCCAAATCTAGCTTTTCCACTATATTCTTGTTGTAAGAGATGCGCACATTTCATATTATATGTCTTACTGTTTAGCACATCGACCCAAACCTTGATTTCCACACATATCCTTACAACATTTATAAAGGTGTACACATCTATTTACACATATATTCCAAGGCATTCTGTTTGCAAATCCATTACATTTCATGTTTCTTTGTACAATACCTCTAAGCATGTCTGCTTATGATAATATTTATATATAATTTATCTGTCTGTAATACGTTACACATGGAAAAAACCAACACACTTGTATTTGTAAGTAACGCTTTATTTTCATGTTTTTTCTATTTTTTTTTTTGTTATTGTAGCATTTGCTTACTTTTGTATTATGTAAACTTATTCATTCAAAACAAGATGAGAGTGCTCTGCACCTACCTCTGCACAATCAACAACAACAACAACAACAACGATAATTTTCAATGGTGAAATAGTATAATGGGACAAAAGTTAAATAGACAGAAAATTGCACATATGTACACAATTATATAGACTACAAAAAAAAAATTAAAAAAAACACAACAACAATATAATGTAAGAAAAAATGCTACGAAAAGGAAGACATAAAATTACATACCGTATAATGAATGATTACAGCGTGAAAGGAATAAGACATAAAATGGAGTCAACCTTCTCACTTTAGACTATGTTAGCTTTGCTTTGCTTTGCTTTGCTTTGCTTTGCTAAGTGTATATACGAGTATATAAGTGTTATATTCATTTTAACTGTATGGTTTTGTTAAAGGAATATTGACAGAGCTTTGCCAGTAACCGTTAAAAGGAAGTTCTTTATTGAATTCCTTGAAAAAAAACTGCAAGTAGTAGAACATTTAAATAAATTTGACTTAAGGAATCCCTTAAATACCTTCCTAATCCATTTTTATTTATTTATTATACCCTCCACCTCAGTGATGAGGGTATACTAAGTTTGTTCTACCATTTGCAGAAGGAGGCGTCAGAGATCCTACAAAGTATATATTCTTGATCAGCGTCAAAAACTGAGTCGATTTAGACATGTATGTCCGTGTGTCCGTGTGTCCGTCTGTTGTTGGCACTCTCACGGGCGTAAATTTTGAGATATTGAGCTGAAATTTTGTACAGGCACTTTTAGTCTTTGCACGCAGATCGCTATTTAAAATGGGCAAAATCGGTCCAGAGCCACGCCCACAATCGACAAAAAACTATTTATCTGCCACAAAATATGAGTTCCAAACTTGAAATTTAATATGTACATCTATGAATATTAGCTTCATCGGTATGCCAAAAATGGGCGTATTCATTTTACAGACACGCCCACAATTAATAAAAATCTATATATCTGCCACAAAAGTTAACCTAGGAACTTGAAGTTTGGTACGCGCATACATAGTTATCCTATTGACTGACGTGCCAGAAATGAGCGTGGTCGGATAATAGACACGCCCACAATTTACAAAAAATCATATTCAACGTAAAAGTAGACTTGCATGCTGATACGTAAGACATACCGTATTAGAGGGCGCAATATATATATATTTGCCACGCCCACCGTTGTAGAGGTGGAGGGTATTTAAGATTTGGCCTAAGCCAAATTTAGTTTTCTTACTTGTTTTTTACTAGTTATTTTATTATATTCTATATTTCATATTATTTTGTCCATCTCCTGTAATTAAATATTTTATTTAAAAAAAATACAAAAGGGAAAAAAATTCCTGTAGCAACAACAACCACAACCAAAAAAAAAAAAAATAAAAACAAAAACAAAAAATTGAAACAACAAACTATTAAGATATAAATTAACAGTATTTACCACAATAAAATCTTAAAAATCGAAATACGTTATTCGTGGAATGCCAATGACAATGACAAACTTATTATACCTTCCCTCTTATGTGTAGGGTGTAATAACCCGATAATTTTGTATTCATTTGGCGCTTTTGGAAAATACAAGAAAGCTTTGTTTGAGTAAAAAGGTTTTTATTTTCTATTAAGTAAACACTCAATAAATTATTTTCATAAAAAGTCCAACATGCATGTTTGCTACAGAATCTAATATGTTTTTGTTTTTGTTTTTGTTTTTCGATTTGATAAAAATTGTGTGTGATATTAAGTGAATGTGACATTTATTTAGTTTGTGCGATATCATGATTGGAAAGAGCGCGCTTTTGTTAATAGTGATAATGATCTACCCTCGTCAATGAATACTGAATGAATGTGTGCACACTCAAGAGAGAGAGTGTGTGCGTATTATGGAAACGTCAACAATTTGATTATTACATGAGAGCTGTGCAGGCTTTAATGTGTGACCCCTATCTTTACAATGATACAACGTCGGAAACAATGAAATGCAAGGAAGTAGTGTGCGGTGGAGTAGAGTGGAGTAGAGTAGAGTCCGTTGTAAGAGTGACATTCGGTTGTAAACAAAGCCAACCTTATATATGTATGCATACACACAGAAACTTGAAATATGAAAAATGAGGGTTGTTTTACACCCTTTCCATGTAATCTTGTGAATAGCAGGTTTTTTGGCTTTCAGTTCATTGTGTGCGTGCTTGTGTTTGTGTGTGTGTAAACCATTCTAATTGATACCATAATTTTGCCAAGCTTTCCGTATGAGTTCGTGCATAAGCAAGCATAACTAAATGATACCAACAAGCTGCTCGGTGAATTATTATAAAGCGTTCGCCAATCGCATGAACATACATGCACACGCGAAAAAATCGCTTTCACGCATATCAAACAAAATTGAGATGTTTATCGCTATTGAAAATGAGAGATAGAGAATAGGAGGCAAAAACTATTGTCGGCACATGCTTCCGTTTATTTGTCATGATTTTATTATAATTTTGTTTTGTTTTCGTTTTTACACACTCTCCACATAATATGGGAAGGTATACTGAGTTGGTCATTTGATTAGGAACATCTACAAATGGAAGTTAGAGATTTTACAAAAGAGGTACTTTTTTTTTTTTTTTATTATATAATTTTATTACAAATTAATACAATTAAAAGTAAAAGAAAAGAAGAAAATTGCAGCGATAACAACAACAAAACCAAACCAATTTAGAATGGTCCGTCCGTAAGTCTGTCTTTTGATAGCACTCTTACTGATGCATATTTCTCTCTATTAAGCTGAAATTTTTCTCCTGCATTTTTTTAAATTGTTTTAAATTATTTATATTTCTGCCACGCCCCCCGATTTGTTTATAGATGAGGAGGGTATTTAAGAGTTTGCCTCAACCCAACTAATTTTTTCTTTTAAATGTATTTTTTTAGATTTTGTGCTGGTTTGTGTAGTTTTGTGCTCATTACAAGGCGCGACTGTTGCTTGATGTACAATAACAACAAATTAAATGAAAACTACAATATGTTGTTATTTGTATTTGGTTTTACTTCCCCTCTCTCGTCCACTGCCTATGCATTTACGTTCTTTTGTTGTTGTTATTATTGTTATTGTTATACAAGAACTTTGACATATTGTCTGCTAATCAGTTCCGCCGCAAAATTGCACCCTGACAGGGGGAGGATGTGCGGGCAGTTAGGCAATTTGAACCTTTTGTAATTCCCTTGATATTTAACCCAAGCTTAAACTCAATACAACTCAGCTCTCATGTTGTCCTTCACAAAAAAAAAGGAAAAGTTACAAATTTATCAACGTTTGCAGTTATTGGAAAGTGCAATATTACCTGCAAATTGTCGATTGGGGTTGATTCACCACATACTCGAACTGTCATAACTTGCGTTGTTAGGCTGAAGATTTCAAATCACTGTTAACCAAATCTGTGTAAATATTATTTAATTTACTATTTCAGTTACCGTTGTTGTTGTTGCTGTTGTTGTTGTTTTACAATACGTTTATTAGGACCTTGATGAAAACAAATGATGTGTAAAAACATTTTGTAAATTGTGATCATAATTTTTTAATTCTAATCTTTAGATTAGGGTCCGGTCCAAAATAGATATTTTAATTAATAAAAAAGAAAAAATTTATTCAAAAATGTCAACATTAGGAAATTTGCGTAGCTTTTCGGGTATCCTTAATAAATGGGCGTGGCACTGCCCATTTGCTTAGGAAAGAACTTTTAAAAACTATTTGTTGTTTTTTAAATGAATGGGAGGTGCCACGCCCATAAAATATGCCTCATTTGAAAGCTGCATTAATTTACAAGTTTTCATAATAATTTTTAACAACACTTGTCATAACAATCTTCCCTTATTGTACTATAATTGTAGCTTACAATGATCATAGCTGCGTAGATTCAATATATCTATCAGTTGGCATTAAAATTCATGCAAATTTCTTTAAAATTTTTTTCGAAATATTCACCAATTTAACATAAAGTGGCCAAACAGTAAAAATGGTCTGATTACGCTCAGACTTGTCGCAAATGAACCTTGAATTGCAGTAAATGGAATTATTCTGCCAATTATTCTTCAAATGTCATCGAAAAATATTAAAAATTGTGGATTTTTGGCACATTATATAATTTTGGCATGATTTCGCGTGCAATGATAATAAAAATTTGAATTACATCATACACGTTATTGTTGTTAACACAAGTTTTAATTGAAAATTTATAAAAACAGCAATCAGTCAGCAAAAAAGTGAAACGAGGGGAGGTGGAAAGCTAATAGAAGTCATCATCGGAAACGTATGTTCTTGGGCAAGCGTTTGTATATAATTTGATCCCATGGGATCTAATTTGTGTGATATTCGTTCAGAATAAATAGCAACAACAATAAAACACATAAACAGATCGTATGCGTTTAAATGGCCGGTCGGTGGAGTAATAAATTTGAAAAAGTACAAAAACGCTGTAACACAAACCGAACATGACAAGCAAGCATAAGAAATAATAAATCGCATGTATGCAATATATTGTAATAAGGAACGAGTTTCATATTTTACACAAATCGTTGCTGAAATTTGTCCATAAAAAATGGAAGCGAATAAAACAAGATTGGCAACATAATGTACAATGTACCGCTATGGGTAATGTGTCCTCTGGGCATTGGGAATTTCTCTTTTCTTCTTTATATCTTTTTCCTTACAAGGTTATTAAAGGCAAACGCTTACAAACGGCAAAGCCGTCAGTTTATGAAATTTTTGTTCACACATACACTTACATAATGCTTGCGTACTATTGTAAGTTTGCTTGATTTGTAGTTCTTGTTTTTTTTCTAAGCTAACCCTTAATGAATTGCGATCCTGTTTCCGAAATTTTGTTAGACGCAGTTGCTGGGGGATATAGTGAAAGCGGAGTCGAAGGGTGCAGTATTTGACACGTGTACGCCTTACAAACAAAGCCAAAACAATTGTTTACAAATCACTTAAGATATGAGTATTTTTTGTGAGATCCGCTTACTTAAATACGTGATCCATGAACACCGGCGTACGTTCCTTTGGTGCTGATGATTTCTAAAATAAACTCAACTTTTTCGATTAATGAATAGAAAAGTGCACACGCACGTACTAATACACGTACGCACACAAACACATGCACATTATGTGAACGTATTAGCAATCTAACTCTTGAATAGAAATTTATTTAAACAATGGTGCGAAAATTTGTATAAAAAGTCGTTGAACAATATGCTTGCATTAGCATACAACAACAACAACAACAACAGCAACAACAACAACAACAATACCAACAATACCAATTGAAATGGATAACATTTTTTTAAGAGACTTGGGTCACACACACACTCAGCATGCGGCCACTTCAATTGGTGGTAATGTTGTTTTCTCAACTGATTACAGCGCGTACACATGATGTATGCACGTATGTACTAAAAAAAAACACACAAACCAAACTTATTACACATGAAAGGATGGGAAATGAAAACCACCATTTGGTGGCTTAATAATAATAACCAGGTATTGAAGATTATCAGATTTCGGTTTGTTGTTGTTGTTGTTGCCAAAGTAAGATACAACCTAACCACAAACAAATTATGCAAATGTCGTTACAAATTTCGATTTTTTTTTCAAAGAACCGGAACATCTAAAATTTTATCTTCTTGAGCGTGTTTTTCGAAAGAAAAAGCTAAGAACGCAGAGATATGGTCGCAATATTCTGTTTAGGTGTATATTTTATATATATGTAGTAATATAACAAATTTATTTTATTCAAATTATATAAATTTAACAGTATTTGTCAATAGAAAATATATATATAGTGCTTTAACTCCTGCACGTGTTTTCCTCCGTTCGTTGAGACACCAAGCTCCCGAACACGAAGAGAAAAAAGTAAAGAGTATAAAAAAAGGTTACCCATCTAAATGAATTGACTCATCAGAAAAGGAGCGTTGCCACATATATATATGTATATAAATAACATAAAATAAGTATTTAAAAAAAAGAAAGTTCGCTTTAGCTAAATTTTACCCTTCACATCTATATCCAAATAATGGGTGTGGCTGGTACATAATTACGCCCTCTAATAGTGTATGTATTATATATCAGCTTGCAAGTTGAGTTTTACTCTGAGTACGGTTTTTAGTAAATTGTGGACGTTTCTGTTATTTCACCACGCCCATTTTTGGCTTATCAAAAGATAGACTAATTATAAATGTGTAGATCAAGTTTCACTTTTAAATAGATTTTGGTCGTTTGTGGGCGTGGCTCTTGGCCGATTTTTCTCTATTTCAATAGGCATCTACATGCAAAACGTTTCTGTACAACATTTCAGCTCAATGTCTCCTAAATTTATAACCGCAAGGGGGCCAACAACAGACAGACACACGGACATCATGTCTAGATCGATTCTTGTTATTGTAAATGGAGTGATAAACTTTGTATACCGTGCATCGTAGTAAAGCAGTAGTGCTGCAACAAGACGTATGCAACAACAACAACTCATACTTTATTTGATTTTTTTAAAATCGTTTGAACACATCACATCATCATGCTAACTAATAAACCGTTGCATTTGCTTGCCTATGTATAAATTATTTTTAAATATAGGGAACAGCAGTTATGTTTCGAATACGTAATTAGTTGCAACAACAAGCTTACAAACAATGCACTAATAATACGTTTAATAGTTTTTAATTTGCCTTAAATTGCATACAAGAACTACTGTTATTGCAACACTACAATCTTCTTCTTCTTTTTATACCCTCCACCTCAGTGATGAGGGTATACTAAATTTGTTCTTCCATTTGCAACACCCAGAAGGAGGCGTCACAGTATATATATTCTTGATCAGCGTCAAAAACTGAGCCGATTTAGACATGTATGTCCGTACGTCCGTGTGTCCGTGTGTCCGTCAGTTGTTGGCACTCTCACGGGCGTAAATTTTGAGATATTGAGCTGAAATTTTGTGCAGGCACTTTTAGTTTTTGCACGCAGATCGCTATTTAAAATGGGCAAAATCGGTCAAGAGCCACGCCCACAATCGACAAAAATCTATTTATCTACCACAAAGTATAAGCTATAAACTTAAAGTTTGGTCCGCGTATACATAGTTATTGCCTCTACCGATGTGCCAAAAATGGGCATGTTCGAGTTTCAGACACGTCTACAATTTTTAAAAAATCATATTTAACGTAATATGTACACTATTATGGGGCGCAATATACATATATATTTGTCACGCTCTCCGTTGTAGAGGTGGAGGCTATTTAAGGTTTGGTCTAAGCCAAATTTAGTTTTCTTACTTGTTATTATTGTACCTTATATAATTCACCATTTCAATAGAAACACACCCTCGTTTACTTTATAGCTGCAACAATTATTTTCCTTTTATATATAAGTTTAATGTTAAAGACATGCACTTGACAAATGACATAGCTATGTATGTAATGAGGGCGTGGCATATATACAATGGGGACTTTTTTAATGTCATCTGATACCTTAGCGGTTGTATTGGTATAAAAAAATACCAAAATACATAGTGGGCGTGGCTGACATTTTACTACTTTACATCAACTATTGAATTATAGGAATCTAGTTGAAGTGAACTGGCATTCATGCTGCATGTCATGCATTTCAGCAAGATACATACGGGCAGAAGGACATGAAGAAATAACAATTTTATATTTGACTACTACTGGAACCTTAAAGGATTTTCATTATCTGTCAATGTCAAAAGATCAATCAAGGCTAACGTTTTTGTTATGGTGCATTTTATACATAAGAAACTAATAAAAATTGCTATAAATTCTGTTTTTTACATTTCATTATTATCGAATCTTAAAATGCAATATTTTTTAAGTTAATGCTGTCAAAGGGAACCATTGTCTTGGGCCTTACACTTGGCTGCAAGTTCTATTCAACATCACATTTACGTAAAATGCGTTTAATGATTTAAACATAATACTCAAAAACATCTTTAAACAATCATCAATGTATGTATGAACTCATATGTATTGTATATACAGTAGGTAATATGTTCCTATATTTAGATATGTTGGGTAACTTTTAATGCTGCCATTTTGCGTGTCTTTCCGTTGCTTTGTATTTATTTTATAGCCTCCAAACAATAGTGTAGCAAAAAAAACTGAACTGCTTAAACAATGACTTTAAAAAACTTATGTAGAAAATGGTTAAAACTACTTTTTGTGTAGTTTTGCGTAGTACAGAAAAAGCAGAGAAGAGAAGAAATCCATCTTGTGTTTTAAGTTACACAAACGAATAAAAACCGAAAACACAGCAAAAAAAATAAAAATAAAATAAAAATGAGGCCACAGTGCAAAAATTAAAATAAAAGAAATGAAATGAAAAAGAAAGAAACGAAGAAATAAGACGCTAAAGTATGAATTCGTTTAAGCTGTATACTCGTTTAATAATGTAGTACATAAAAGGAAAATCTGAATTGCAAACTATGCGTATTGCTTAACATTGTTCAGCGAGCAAATATATCGCAAATCATCTGTCGTGTCACTTAAGAATATCACATTAAATGCAATGCATAAATGAATAGCATTTGCGTTGAGTAAATTTATTATGCAGGTGACTGACTACCTTTCAAAGAGGTTTTCGTTTTAAACAACAGCCTCCGCATAGGAGCGTAGTGCAGATATTGTAGAATAATGAAAAGGAATATGTTGCTAAGTACTTATACTTATGAAAAGTTCGAAAGGATGGATTGATGGATTATACCGAAAACTTACTACTTGAACAGAGCCTAAATAAGAGTTTAAGGATAAGATCGACGTTTGGGTCTTTGAAAAATAAAATTTATTTATTTACATTATATTTGACAGACATTTTTGCAGGTATGATTCCGATCACTCTGCTCACTAAAGAGAATAAGCAAATACGGCACTTCTCCCGTGCGGGTCGTAGATCAGCTCTGGGCTGGGCTAGACAGGTAACTGTCATGGAATGGCAAACCAAATGGACTGCGTCTGTCAAAGGGCGTTGGACACATACGCTAATACCGCAGCTTGATCCTTGGCTGAACAGGGGCCACGGCGAGGTAGATTTCTACCCTACGCAGTTATTGAGTGGGCATGGGTGTTTTAAAGCATATCTGCATCGCTTCAGACATGTGGATGACCCTTTTTGTTCTTATTGTGGCAATGATGGCATAGAGGACGCTGAGCATTGCCAGAGGACGATTGGAGGTTGAGAGGATGGTAGGCGAAAATTTTTTGCCTTCTAACATTATTAGTATAATGTTACAATCTCCTCAAAACTGGGACATTATTAGCAAATTTGCTTGCAGCGTCATCAATTCCTTTAGAACAACGGAAAGGGAGGGAGGCGTACCTGGGCCCTAATAAGGGGGCCAGGCTGTGTATTATTTGATATACGTCTGAGTAACAGGGCTGGAACCCTCTCCCTCCTTGCGAAGTAATACTGTATGGTGGTACCGCAGGAGGGTAGTAGTCAGCGGAGTGGGTTTTTAGTGGGTATGTCGAAAAGGCGATGACTCCTACATAACTACATGGTTGCGACCATTTAACCATGTGGTACCCATAAAGGGTTTTCCCCTTCGCTTATACAAAAAAAAAAAAATCAATACATTTGATTTAACGATTTTTTAGATGCTATTCACTTGTATGTATTAATTGTAGGCGTGGCATGTAAACTCCTACACTGTTTATTAGTGATTATTGGTGTTTGTATTATCTTTCAACGTAAAGTGGAATTCTACATCAGTTTTTTTAAAATGTCGTGAAGTAGTACAAGTCACACACTCCAAAAATGTGAAAATGCAATTACATGCGAACGATATGTACATTTAAATAGTTAAATCGGTTTCTGTGAAAAATTCACTTGTATCACTTTCCCAATTATAAGCACACGCAAGGCGAACCTTCTTGCTTTGCACTAACACTACTACAGCTACCGCCTTGAAGACATTTTATATCTAATAATAGGGTACCTATGGAAGGCTTAAAGCAGCCGCGAGTAAAACCAGTAGTTTTATTACCATTCTCAGACACGTCGTCTTCAGCTTAAAAAACCTTAAACCTTAAATTATAAAATTATTTTTATTTTTATTTTTATTTTTATTTTAATCATAAATTTACTGTATTTCGTGTTTGCTGTTGTGTGCTCAAGTCTATCATTTAATTTTTAATGTGTGGGTGAATAAATATACGAACGAATGTGTGCGAATGGCTAAAATTAGAAGCTTAGAGGAGGCATATGAAAACGGTAGTTGAGAAAAGTCATGATTTTGAAATTTTGCGTGACTTTTAAAAAAAAATTCGTTTGATTATATGCTACGAGTAAAGTACAGTGGGGAGGGGAATGGAGTGGAGTGGAGTGAATGCCTCAGTAAGCGAGTGTTTTAAGATTTCAAATCGAGTTTCTTTTGTTAATTTTTCCATAATTCCCGTAATTTTCGATAATTCACAAATCCGAAAGGGAATCCTTAAAATAACGAATAATGAAAGATGATGATGGTGGTGTCTGAGGCTACCAATCAACTTTATTTAAAATTTATATATGTATGGGTACTTGGGTTATGTTTCACCAAGTTTATATAAAAATTTACTTGAGAATAGCAAAAGTTTTGAATGAGTGTGTTGTGTGTGTGTGTGTGTGTGTGTGTGTGTGTGTGCGTGGAAGTATTTGTCTGCGATGAGAAGGTTTCGCGTGTATACGATGATATCGTGGCAAAGCAATAAATTTAATCTTAATCAATAACAGATCTTCTCTTAGTCACAGACTCTCCTTTTGTGAGTTTTTTGTC
Organism: Ornithomya chloropus; assembly: GCA_963971445.1. Taxonomy (NCBI): domain Eukaryota; kingdom Metazoa; phylum Arthropoda; class Insecta; order Diptera; family Hippoboscidae; genus Ornithomya; species Ornithomya chloropus. Next base: position 22,834,721 of record OZ020530.1, on the reverse strand, counting down.
GTTTTGTTTTTGTCTCTGTGTGGCAGCTTTAACTAACAGATAAAATACAAACAAATAAAAGAAACAAAATCGAAAATTAACATGAAATCAAATGAAATTTTCATTCATGCCTTCAGGTTCAGTCAGAGTTGATTGTTGTGCGGTTTGTGAGGTTTTCCAATGAAACCCAATTAAGTGGTTATTTGATGTTTGTTGGTATTGCAGTCAACCAAACACCAACTAGACATGGGAGTCTGTCTAAGAATTTAGTGTTCTGTTGTAGCATTCACTGTGATGTGTTGGTGTGTCATTTCACATTTATTAACAAAACAATATATTTCACGAAAAACGGTAGCATTCGTTAAAATTCTTGACCGTAATAAAGCAACGGAAGCGTTTAAATTCTTTGGTCTCCCGTTCATATAAAATTTTACACATTTTTCGACTTTGTTGATACTTATTTGCTGTTGTTGTTTTTATTTCATATTATATACGTATTACAAATATATACACACACATCAATATTTAATTCTCATGAATAAATATAAAGGGTAAGGTAAGTTTTCTATTCCATACAGTAAAACAGTCAGAAGAAGACTTCATGGAACCCAGAAAGTAACAAAAATCTAGCTACGTCCGTCCGCGTGTCTGTCTGCTTTTGTAATGGTCAACACGTAAGTTTCGATTTTTCTTTTTTCCTTGATTGAAAGAAATTTGCTTTGTAAATTGGTTCGGATCGGTTAAGTGCCACGCCCATATTCTCTCTGTCAATCACAAAAATTGGTCTACAATATTTGTAGTTAGTATGGTCTGGTATGCGCCAAAAACGGGCATTGGTGAATAATAGACACGCCCACAACTTACAAAAGCCTCAATTTAACCCATAATTCGTATTTTAATTACAAAGGTAATGTAAATTTTATTAGAAAGCTTAATTATGTAACTGCCACGCTAATATTTTCCATAATTAATCTTATAATTATACCCTCCACCTTAGGGAAGAGGGTATATTAATTTTGATCATCCGTTTACAACACCCCCACAAACCACATATATTCTTAATCAGCATGAAAAGAGAAATCGTTTGAGACATGTCCGTCCGTGTACCCGTCTGTTGATGGCACTCTCACGGTCGCAATTTTAGAGATATCAAATTGAAACTTTGCATACGTAATCTTAGTTCAATTTCGCTATTCCTTATTGAAATTGGGCACAATCAGTTAAGAGACACGCCCACAATAAACAAAAATCTCAACACACTTCGAAAAAATTGAATCTTCAAAATATTATATATCGCACAATACTGCCTATCAAGTTGAAATTTGGTATATATATAAGTGGTACCGTTATCCAACACTGTGCCAAAAATGGGCGCGATTGAAAAACACAAACGCCTATAATTTAAAATAAACACTATTTGCGTAAGTACATGAAATAGTCACATACACAAATATGGCAATAGGAACTTATTTTTTAGATGATTATAAAAGGTGGAGGGTATTTAAGCTTCGGTCTTAACCGAACTTCTCTATCTTGTTTCATTATTAATTCAATTTTCATTGGAATGCTTAATTATGTATATGTATATATAGAAGGCGTAAAATGAGTCTAATTTCATTAAAGTCACGCCCCTACACTAAGCGGGAATTTTTCTGTTACATATGTCATACCGGAATCATACATACATATATAAAACTGCCTTGTTAAATGTGTAGAGTATTTAAAATTTTGTCCAAGTTAAATTTACAATTTTTTTTATTATTTGTTTTTCGTCAAAGAGATTTCACAACATAAGCGGTAAAAACCAAAGTCAAGCAAAGAATTAACCGCATAAACGGTTCATAAAATTATTGAAGTAAATATTTAGATGGCAGAAGAAAGAGAGAGAGAGAGAGAGATTGTATATATGTTCCGTTAAATTAATTTAAATGTGATTATGCGGATGATGGATTGCATCATTTAATTAACGGCTACTATTAAACATGGCATCCCTCAGATAACCACCTACATGAAATTGTCGTTGGTTTCAACTTATATGTGACGAATTTATGACATATGCGTTTTTAAAATGGGAATGAAAGCGTAAAATGAAATGAAGCGACACCTATGTGACGTTCTTAAAGGGAATTGCTCGGCATATTGTGCTTAACAAAGACATTATAAAAAAACAAGTAAGAAACCGGGGTGTTCGCCTCTGGAACCATTTACCTCCTACTTACCATGCCTGGTGTGCGCAAATTCAAAACAAATGTACACAAACACTACTCCCTCTATCCTCCTTTCTCTAGTCCCTTCTAACCAACCACCGTGCTTGAACGTATAGGGGTCGTCCCCTGAGTGGATGGTTATATAATAAAACAAGTAAGAAAACTAAATTTGGCTAAGGTCAAACCTTAAATACCCTCCACCTCCACAACGATGGGCGTGGCAATTATATATATATTGCGCCCTCTAATAGTATATGTCTTACGTATCAGCATGCAAGTCTACTTTTACGTTGACTATGGTTTTTTGTAAATTGTGGGCGTATCTGTTATCCGACTATGCCCATTTTTGGCACGTCAGTCAGTGGGATAACTATGTATACGCGGACCAAACTTCAAGTTCTTAGGTCAACTTTTGTGGCAGATAAATAGATTTTTATTAATTATGGGCGTGTCTGTAATTCGAATTCGCCCACTTTTAGCATACCGATGAAGCAAATATTCATAGATGTACATACAAAATTTTAAGTTTATAGCTCATATTTTGTGGCAGATAAATAGATTTTTGTTGATTGTGGGCGTGGCTCTTGATCGATTTTGCCCATTTTAAATAGCGATCTGCGATCTGTTTGCACAAAATATCAATACAATATCTTAAAATGTACGCCCATGAGAATGCCACCAACAGAGGGACACTTGGACATATATGTCTAGATCGACGCAGTTTTCGATGCTGGCGAAGAATATGTATACACTGTAGGGTCTCTGACGCCTCCTTCTGGGTGTTACAAGCGGCATAACAAATTTCACAGGAAGCTCTTGTTGTGTTTTGTGGTGAATGAGTTAAATAGTTCTTCTTTACACATCAAATTCATCTTAATCAATATGCTTTGGTTTCATTTTTCTGCCAAAGGACTTTTTTCATTCTTTGTCCCCCTCTTCAATTCTGCCAATTCCACTTTTTGCTTTTTGTTTGTATTTTTATATTAAGTTTTTGTTTTTTTTTCTAATTTGGTAAACGTATTTCCGTTAATAGTTTTGTGATTTGAAACAAATTAATGAGGGAAATACGGTATTTTTTTTCATTTTCGTTGTGTTCTCTCTCCAGTCAAAGTTTAACTTTGATTTGTTATAAATGTAATCTTTGTTGTAGTTGTGTACATTTTTTTCCATGTAGTACACTCACTTTATTACCAAATCATATCAAATGACACGAAACTGTATTGTTTTTGTTGTTGTTGTTGTTGTTGTTCCTGTATTTATTCACGTTGCTATTGTGTATTGTATGTATAATGTAGCAACAATTTATTTGAGACGACGTTGGGAAGAAAAAATTGTGCTTATTTTCAAATGAGTGGACGTCCCGGTGGGTGTACTGTAGCTGTTGGTTGGGTAACACCCATCCGAGAATAGTGTCCATTAATCTATAGCGGGTATCATCACCAACACCAACGCCGACAACATGGTGGCCTCAGTGAAAGACACCATTCACATAACGGACTACCGTACCCTAACTGCCGGGACCGCTTGCTGAGCTTTTGTTATAAAAATTCACGAAAAAATCACGTTACGTTGTGTTACGTTTCAGTTGTGCTGTTGTACCGTATGTATTGTTGTTGTTGTTGTTGTTGAAACATCAGTTAAAAACTGGGTAATACAAGCAAAGGGTATAAAAATTGAGTTGTGCGCCTGCTATGATTGCTGTTGCTGTTGCTGTTGTTGTTGTGCACAGGTACACACACACCATAATCTGACAACCTGAGGACTTTTCACTCAGCTTAAGGACCAAACAAAATAGAAATAAAACACGCTCAAGCAAACGTCAACTTTGTTGTTGTTATTGTTATTGTTTTTGTTTGAATTTTTTCTATTTTTTCATACAAAATATAACAACTATACCAAGTTGGTTATGGCATTTGCATTATATTCAAAGTCTAAATTAATCCAGTCAAGTCCGTACGTCCACTTATGAAAACTTTCGTGGAAATCGATACTTTTGGATTATATCAATAATAGCAGCATTTTTAGTTTAAATTGTATTTAAAAAATATAATTGGTTGATAAACACGCCTATAATTAAAATAATGCGCCCAACTGTATTAAAATGAAATGTATTGTACTATTTTACCAAAATACATTGTATATTTTACAATGTGTGGACATGCCCACAATTAAAAAATATTCATTAAAAATCAGCCTTCTCTTGAAATGCAGCACTTTTTGAATGTAATGAAATTATTGCATATGACACGCCCGTAGACTATATGTATAAATAAAGATGTAGCTTATCCCACATTTGCCTTAAACCCGCCTTCTTTTATAAGTTTTTTTGTTTGCTTCTTTTTTAAGAATTGACATCTCAACATTACAAAACGAAGGCATCAGCTTACGCTGACTTATATAAACGGATAGAAGGAAATAATATTGTACACATGTAAGTGCAAGGTTGGGTAGGTAGAGGGCGTAAGCACAGAACAGAACAGAACAGAAAGCTGGTGGAATCACATCATTATTATTGATGTTAATGATGCTGACGATGAGGTTGATTTTTTGTGTTGATGTTTAAAATATCCAGTGCACGTGCTTTGAGTAAAGATTTTCTTAAGCAGTAACAACAGCTACCAAAATCATACAACAACACGATGCACGTGCAGCGGTTGCAATCGTCTAACTCTAAAGCACATCGTCCATTCTTTCATTTGGTTTCAATGAATGTGAACTGAACGAACTGAACTGAGTGGTGTTGCGTTAGTGTGCTGTTGCTTATATTATTATGTTATACTAAAACAAGCACACGGATATTTGGCGTATGCTGTGTAGTGTGAAAAAGGATTGCTGTATTTCGTGGTGTGGTTGGTGATAACGTTGCCATATAAAAAACACGCCTCAGCCTCATAGTTGTAAGCCTTCTGGGCTCACATTGTTTGGCATTTAAACGTTTCGGTTGGTTGGGTAGGGTTGGGGTGTAAACACATAATATACACTATTTGTTGTATTCGCATGTACTCTATGGTTAGATATTGTGAGCCTTTGCTTTTTGCATGGTGTTTATTACATTATGTGTTTGGTATATAAAATTAAGACGTTAAGAGGCTTTGAGTTGAAAACCTAAAGTCCTCTTTACCAATACAAACGATAAAGTAGCAGAAAAGGACGCACAACATTTTTCTGATTATATGCAAACACCATAAATATGTGGGGATGCCATTAAGCCAAACGGTAGCAACGGTGGCAGTACCATGTGTTATAGGCGACAAAAGGTTAACAACATAATAAGTTATAGAAAGTATTACTTAGATATATATACACACAATACATTCTTACATGTATGTATATGAATATGTAACAATTATTGCTACAATTATTATACCCTCCACCTCAGTGATGAGGGTACACTAAGTTTGTTCTTCCGTTTGCAACACTCAGAAGGAGGCGTCAAAGACCCTACAAAATGTCGATTTAGACATGTATGTCCGTGTGTCCGTGTGTCCGCCTGCCCGTGTGTTGTTGGCACTCTCACGGACGTAATTTTTGAGATATTGAGCTGAAAATTTGAATTTGATCGCTATTTAAAATGGGCAAAATCAGACCAGAGCCACGCCCACAATCGACATGTATTTGCCACAAAATATGAGTTAGAGACTTGACATTTGGTATGTACATCTATAAATATTATTTATCTGCCACAAAAGTTGACCTAGGAACTTGAAATTTGGTTCGCGTATACATAGTTATCCCATCTACTGACGTGCCAAAAATGGGCGTGGTCGGATAATATGCATGCCCACAATTTACAAAAAACCATATTCAACGTACAACTAGACCTGCATGCTGATACGTAAGACATATACTATTAGAGGGCGCAATATATATATATATTTGCCACGCCCACCGTTGTGGAGGTGGAGGGTATTTAAGGTTTGACCTAAGCCAAATTTAGCTTTCTTACTTGTTTTACTTAAGTTATATCGAATTAATGCTTAACATGCTAATGCGTAAAAAATCATAATTTCAATATTAATTTAAAATATTCATATTTAATATGAAATTTGAAAGAATTCGATATGTGCCAATTGAAAATTAAATTTGAAATATAAAAATTACAATTTTAGTTGATTTTCTTTCAAACGAAAAATTTTTAATTACAAATAATTAAATTTAAAATGCGAAAATTTGAAATAAAAAGTAATAAAAAAATTCCAATATTTAAAGTTACTCAATACAAATTCTATGAAGAATCCACTAAACGTAGAATGAGGGTCCAAGGAGAACTCATTTAAAAAAAGAAAGAATATCTTATTAAATGGATTATTATAATTAAGTGGGCAGAGCCATGCCTATAATATATATGTCACTGTGAATCCGACAAATATTCTAGCTGCAGACAGATAATTTGAACTAAATCCGTACAGCAATTCAAAAGTTATGCACTCTTTAAAACGGTCAAAATGGAATAAAAACTGATTCGACCTTTTTTCGCCAAACTCAGAAATTTTTAATTAATGGGCGTGGCCCTGCCCATTTGCTTAGGATAAGACTTTTTTAAAATATATGTTGTGTGAAATGAAAAGTGAAAAATTCCAATATTCAAAATGACTCAGTGAATATTTTCAGCTTGAAATGAAAAAAGTTGAATTCAAAATGGAAAAATTTTAATTTGAAATAAATTATAAACTCTAATGCACATGAGCTCTTGGCGGAAGCTATTCATTTAAGGAAGAAATGCGCAGTTTTGCTGGAGCGGGCGAAGATGTTTAATGATTTTTTAAGCCTGTTAACCTGGTTAAGGAATTATCCTTAAGTGTGTTTACAGTTGAACGGTTAGTTGTTCCATCAAGTTGTGCATGTTTCCTGCTATCATCATTGTTAATGCCTGGCTGGCTGCTGTCGTATTCTAAGCAAGCCTTCTCAGACATAAGATTGCACAAGGAAGTTTTTTGCCATTTTGCTTTTGTAGATATTTGTCGTTACGGTACTTGAATTTTCTATTCTTTTCCCGTTGCCTATACACAACACTCATAAAACCCCTCATGACAATCATACAAATAGGGAAGAGAAATTTCCTTGGGTACACCATACACAAATACATGGACATATTGAAAACTTTATAAACAGAAAATTTCATATAAAAAGACATAAAAGAAAATGCGTTGTGATGTACGTGTATGAGTGCGCGCCACTATGTAACCATAATTTTTTTCTTTTTTCCTTTTTAGCTTGAAGAAATTATGTTGGGGTGTAGGAGGTGAACGCACAAAGTGTACCGACCGAAATGTTTCCTCAAGCATTTTACACATTTTATGTGAGTTTTTGAGCTTGACTGACTGCCATCGATGTGTGGCACGGAACGCGCACAATAAACAAAATATACAAATGAATGACTAACAAAAAGGCCAACAAAGAGAAATAAGAAAAAAAGTTGAAACAAAAAAGGCCCTGATAGCAGTTTTTTCTTGTATATTGAGTTATTTACCTATCAAATCATTACAACTCTGCACACACACACATTCAACATCTATTTACATTCATAACTTTCGGGATACCGGGTCACGGTGTTGATTACTTAACGGAAGATTATTAAATTTGTGGTTATGATTCTCTCTCTCTCTCTATCTCTTTCATTCTCTTTTATGCGTATTCATACAGTTCAGATAATGTGATTCAAACATTTCTATTTATTCGTTTGTGTAATCATTGAGGAGGCATTATTGATTGTAGCAATTAAGAAGCTGCTCTTAAATACATTTATGAACTTTAAGTAAACATTTCAACATCATAATAATACTACAATAAACACAACGTACACATACTAATCAATAACATCACCATACGCATGCATAAACAAGTCGATATGTCCGAACGGTATTTGACATTTTTGGGTAGAACAGCGACACCTCCACCTTTAAAGGCGATGGACGGTTATCTTATTTACAGGTAAATAAAAAAAGCAATAATAACTAGAAAAATATACATTTGTACATTATCCGTAGGTGTCTTTATGTTGTAAGTTTTAATAATAAAAATAATGAAAAAAACTTAAAAAAATCCATTAAATATTTTCAATTCTAAATAAAAAACTTTCAAATAACAATTTTTCTATTTTAAATGAAAATTCAACATCTTAACAAATTATTACTAATTTAAATCGTTCTTTGGAGCAATAAATTAACTCCTGAAGGTTCAGCATGACCTAACTTTAAATTTCTAAAAAAGGCCTGTACGTAAACTTTCAAATAGAGACAAAAAGTTTTATATTAACTCATACTCATACACCCCTTTAAAGCTTTGGCGGTACTTGGGTGGTGGGTATTCAAAATTAGGCACAAGTTGAATTTATTTGTTAAATAATAGAATTACTGCCTTACACTTCAATTGAGAAATATAAACGGATTACGTCAGAGCATACATTGATACAGCTGCACTCGGCTGACAATAACAATAACTGGATAATCTGGTAGAAGTATTGTATGTTAGTTCAAGGGCACAGACTGACGGCGAACAAGTGAACTTGTAAATATAAATGAACAACACACACACACACATGTGTATAAACACATGCATATGTTGGTAGTAACAATTAAAACTGAAATTCTTTTATGGTAGTTCAGTGATACCTGGGTAACGCAGCAAATGTACGCTCAAACGAACAAATACAACAACTCACAAACATTATGGATACTTAAGCGGAACCATTTAATACCCTGCACCACTCAGTTCAAATTTAGCGTGCGTAATATTTATGCCAAAACTAAAAACCATTCTTCAACCACTTTTATTAAATAATATTAAAAATTTAGAAACCATGTTGTATTATACTATTGTTTTAAGGACTTATTTCGATCGATAAAGGAGAGCTTTGAGTCAAAACATGTCCTTATAATAAAGAGCAATTTTGTTTGGTGTTTTTTTTTTCTTAAAACCAAATGACAAGTTTGTTGCTTATACAGCGATGGGCACTAAAAACAGTGGTACAATTTGTGGGTGTGGTTATAGTGGAATTTTCAAGTGAAAAATAGGTTAAAAGCTTCTGAAAAATATGAAGGCGTGCCCTTTCACCAATTTTCCTCAATGTCAATAACAGTGCCCGTGCGCAACCAATGTTTCGGCAAAATCGTGTCCAATGATATTGAAATTTTTGAGACCAAGAGTATGTTTACAAATGACGGACAGACAGACAGACAGACAGACAGACAGACAACAAGAAGTTCATGCCTTTAAAGCTTCTTTCTGTTTTTGTTACAAACATTTTGAAAAAGTGTATAGATACAGCCGGGAACAAGGTGATGGGTATAAAAAGGGGTTTCAGCATATAAATGATAAAACCTTATGAATGATAACAGTGTTAAGTTGTGACAATTTGTAATCGGTCCCTTGTTACATTGCGACAGGTTGCTGGTTTTTTCCTTTTTTTTTTTTTTTTCTTTATATAACCAACGAGGCTGGGTATAAAAATGTTTACCAGAATAATTATCCGTACAAAACTGCACTAATGCTGACATATCACACAACCCTGATATTGTTGTTGTTGTTGTTGTTGTTGTTGCATACTTGTACAGCTGCAGCACTCATTACTCATGGCAACACATTTGTTCATTTGTGCAAATGTTTGTGTGTGTGTGTGTGTGTGTGTATATATATATGGGCCCAATGTGTATGTGTTTAGTTTCCAGCCTGTCCTGTTCTCACCTTAAATTTATGACTTGAATCGACATTTATCATTATTTGTGAGTTGGAGTTTTGTATAATGTGCTGTTATTGTTACTGTTGTCGTTAGCATGTGCTATTTTTTAAATTCGGAATTTCAGCCAGTGGCAACACAGAGAGAGGAACAGAGAGAGAGAGAGAGGGAGATAGAGAGAGATGGAACATTGTTTTAGTACAAAAGGCCATCGTTGATAGATTTAACATTTTTAATGTTGACAGTTGGCCAACAACAAATGTATCCACCTAACAACCGGAAACTAACGAACCAACCAAAATAACTGACTATGCATTCGATACGAAAATAAAAGCATCACATGCACAACATACACAATTGCACACACCAAATCCGTACATCTAACATATATGGCATGTTGTAAATATTTATAAGGACTTGGGTAAAACAAAACAAAAACGTAAACGCTAAACCAATGCAAGAATAACAACAAACAAACAAAAAGTTAATGCGGTCGCTTGATGCATAACCATGGCAACTAATGACATGGATGAATACGTATAGAATTGCAACCATTTTAAAGCAAAGTTTATCATATATGTACAACTGTATAAGCCGTCAAATTGATGTTTTTTTTATTCTCATTCCATAACAATCGAGCATTCAACCATTGCATAACTTAACAACGAGTTTTTGTTGGGAACAAAAAAACAAACAAAAAAAAGAATAGAGATTTCGATGCACTCGCTTAAGTTAAACGTTTTCATCATATAGGCTGCCTATTGCAATAGTTGCCCTATTATCACAGATACCGTCTTGGGTGGCCTAATAAAACTATAAAACTTAACCTTGCGCTCTTTGTATTCCCTCCACATTTATCACATTGCATCAAAGTATATTTAAGTTTTTCATCAATTTTTACCATGATGTATGTGGAAATGTTTGTACCCTTTCGGGGATCCTCAATTGAAGGGCGTGACACTATCCGTTTGCTTCGAAAAACTATTTCTTGTTTATTAAGTGAATGGGTGATGCCACGCCCATAAATATGCCTTATTTGAAAGTTGAATAAATTTACAACAATACCAAACAATATTCTTTTAATGTTCAAAACAGTGTTTTTCACTACAATGTGACCTTCAGTTGATCACAGCTGCTGTTTAAGGGATCTGAGTAAGCCTCTGATTAGACAATACCTGTCAATTGGCATCAAATTTCTTGCAAATTTATGGAAAAAGAATTTCAGAAATTGTCTCAAAAAAATGACAAAAGAATAAAAATCATCTGAATGCACTTAAACTTTTCTCAATTGAAGTAAATGAAGCTGTTGTGCCAAGTTTCATCGAAAAATATTAAAAATTATGAATTTTTTCTACATAGCGATCCTACCACAGTGATCAAGTGATCAAGTGATCAATTTTTTTCAAATTAAATGAAATAATGAACAGATAAGTAACCAATGGAAGACAATTCAGTAAGCTGTCCTGCCCATTCAAAGTATACGGTATAGGAAAATACTGCCCATTGTATGGATACTGGTTTGGCATGGTAAATATTTTACAACATTTTTTTGAAACTCTATAATACTTAATAATTATGTTATATCATTAAAACTAACTTTGTGATGTAATCTGTTTAAAAAAATTTAAACGAAAATTTACAATGACGACAACAACAATTGTTGTTCACCACATTTTACGCGATTATATATTGCAGTTATTTTATGTTATGTCTTGATAATCATTTATAATCACTTTGTTTGAAACAGTGTGTGTGTGAGTATCTCTATTTACGTTTTTTGTCTTTTTTTACCTTTTCGATGATTATCTTTCCTCGGTCAATCGTTTAAATGAAACATGTGATGGAAAATTATTTCAACTATTTGAATAGTTGTGCTGTACAGCCATTCACAATGCATTGGAGAGCACTTAACGCGACAAACAAATGCTATTTTTTCCCCTCTTGTATCCTTCGTACCTATCTGCTTCTTTTTATACTATACATGCATTTATATGACATAATAAGAGTGTCAGTGTACGGATACTTGGCAGCGACAAAAAATAATTAATGCTTCTTCTACATTTTGTAACTTCTTAGCTGAACACCGTACCGAGTTGGCACATGTATGTTGGAAATGTATGATAATCCGAATGTGTAACTTAATAGTTATAAGAGCGAAGAGAAAATCTACGTAAAGTAGAATTTTCATACAATTGTTATGACTATAATTGTGACATGAGTGAAGAACCTCTACGGAGAAGAGAGGTTCTAAACAAAGTGCGATCTGATCCAAGATTAAAACATATTATTTTGTTGTGTAGGGTGTACACGCCATGTATTCAGATGGAGTACTCCTACTTACAACAATAAAATGTTAATAAAAGCAGCAAACTGTACACACATACACACGTGTGTGTATAAACAAATGTTAGCAACGGTTTTGTACATAAGTAATATATATAATAAATAATAATAAAACTCTATAAATACACACACACACATGACTGTCATAAATAAACAAAAAATTGAAAACAACGCAAACAAATCCATACAAACATAATTCACACAATTCACAAAGCATACAACTCATCCATTTAAGTATTTACATATGCATACAAACGTACGTTCGCAAAAGTACACACGATTGCATATATGTATGTACACACACAATATCGTTTATATAATAGTTTCACAAAGTACAAATATTTAATCATGTAATATGTTGTAGTTTTTATAAACGTACACATAACTGCTATGAATTTATATTTACAGAGCCCACAAGAAGGCACGCAGGCAAATTAAATCCTTGAAGCAATCTACATTTACAGAATTTAATTCGAATACCTAATAATACTGTTGACTATAATGGGCGTATGCTCCAATCGATTTAGAAGGGTATGTTGCACAGCAAACCCCTTCATTTCGCGCCCAATAGAATGTTCAAAAATATCCATTCGCGGCCGCCGTATGATTTTAGTATCAGCTTACCTTATTTTGTTTGCGCCATTTTGTAAATGTTCAACATAGATATTCCTCAAGGCCTTTTATTTGACACCCACATTCTTTAGACTGACAACAAATTGGTAATCCGCCATTTTGTGGTGGCCACCATTTTGGATATAGAATGTTAACATTTGTTTTATTTCATTTTACTTATAGAACACTTTTAGAGGATACTAATATTGATTAGATGGTGAAGAAGAAGAGTAATTTCACATTTTCGAAAGGCCGCCATATTGGATTCTTTATGAAGTCTCTTACTTTAAGTATTTCTTCTAGAATGGAATAGAAACACTTTCCTTAAATTTTTCTATTCTATTTATCAACACCTTTAATTTGATATTTATATTGGATATATTGTAGAAATCAGTCATATTAAGGTGGACGCCATTTTGAATTTACTCAAGTTATTCAGAGTGCTTACTGTAGTCTTTTATAAGTAAAATCAAAAGTAGGTGTAAAATTTCATGTATGATGAATTTTTTTTCTTTGCCATTTCTAACAGACAGACAAGACGGCAAATTCAGAAAAAGGAAAATCAGTCCTAAGAGTTTATATATTTTATAATAATTCGAAGTATTGAAAAAGAAATGAAAAATTATAGTTAAGATACCACCTTCCCTCCCTTTAATACTCTGCAGGGTATAAAGCAGTAACTTGAGTAATTATCCGAATAAAATAAATATAATAAACAAAAAATTGCAAAAATATTGTAAACAAAAGGAATTTAATCCCTAGATATGATACAATTAAAAACTAAATACACCCCCACACACACACACACACACGTTTTGGAATATATACGAAAGAAATGCCAGTTTTGTTGAATACTTTAAGTAAAATGTAAACCATTTCTTAAGTCAACCCTTCGCTTACGATCCATATTTGTTCCCCCATTCATTCGCCCAGGCAACCATTAGGTTATAAGAATATGAGTGAGTTTACGTTTGTAGTGTACGAGTATATGATATGGTTGTGAAATTGTAGTATTCAGTTGCCTTTCACCCTCACCCACTATTGCCCTTCATTTCATCAAACTGATACGCCATCCGAATCAGAAAATTCCTTTTTTTTTGTAGAAGAAATCCAAGTGGCCTAAAGAAGTTGTTTTAAACATATATACATACATACATACATACATACATACATACTTGACAGTACGCCTGGATCCCCTGCATTACAATCATTCATTGTACGTACATAGCATACACACATTCACTTCCATACTCACGATAATGTAAGAGACAAAATAAAGAAAATAATATATATTCGTATACCATCTACGTATGTATGTCTGTATTGTATGCTTTTGTACAATTGTTTGTGTTGTTGCTTTACATTTGCGGCTTTGCATCCCTTATACTTGATATTTTTTCTTGTCGTCTTGTTGTTATTCTTCAGCTTTTTCCATCTTCTTCTTCTTCTTGTTTTTGTTTTTGTTTTTGACTTTTTTTGTTGTTGTTGTTAACAACTTTGTCTGCTTGTATGCAAGCGTGCATCTGTGTATGCAGTACCCTTAGCAGAGAGAGTATATTATTTCTATCATTTTTTCACACGTAAATATTCTGATGATGATGCTGATGTGTTGTTGTTGTATGTTACTTTTCTATCCGCCAGGACTAACCAATCGTACAAAAGGGCGTGGTGACTTGTCTTGTATACCAGCGTATATATTTTTGTGCATGTACTCAGTTCTAAGTTGTTTTTGATGTTTTTTGATGTTTTTTTTTTTTTTTTGTTCAATTTTGCTTCTGTGTTCTTTGCCACCATATCTTAGTTTCTGTTTCATTTTACTTCTTCATATTCTTAAGAATTTATTCGTTTATTTGTTGTTGTTGTTGTTGTAGTTATTGTTATTACTAATATTTCTTGTGTTGTCCTTGTACAGATATTTTCATTTAGACATACATACATACTCAAGAAATATTATTTTTGCTACAACAATAACAGCAACAACAATATAAAGAAAAATCATATTTTATAAAAATGACAATAACAACAACAATAATAACAAGAACAACAACATCACAAACAAATCATATTTTGTTAAATAAAACAAAAAAAAAAAGGAAACAACAACAAGAAGTGGAATTTTATGATATTTATGATTCAACGACATCGACTATAACAGATTCACCAACCATTATACGAACGCTACAACAACAACAACAACAACAACAACAACAACAACAACAATAATAATAATAATAATAATAATAATAATAATGACAACGACAAACACAAATTTTATGATACTTGTGT
Organism: Ornithomya chloropus; assembly: GCA_963971445.1. NCBI lineage: Eukaryota > Metazoa > Arthropoda > Insecta > Diptera > Hippoboscidae > Ornithomya > Ornithomya chloropus. The sequence continues at coordinate 22,819,619 of OZ020530.1, read as the reverse complement.
ACAACATTTAATATAAAATTCAACAATAGCAACAACATGAACAAATCATGCATATTTTTTAAGGACAACAATAACTTTAAAATATTCAATAAAATTCTATTGTTACAAAATATTGCATTTTTATGATTCTTTTAAGATAATTGAGCTGATGATAATGTTTAGCTTTTTTTTTTTTACCCTACATGAGATATACAAAGTTTGTCAGACTGTTTGAGAAGCACTTATCAAGGATAACTATAAGTATATAGATTCTTGATTAATATAAGAATTTCTATTGATTTAGACATGCGTCCGTCCGTGTATAGCAGTAGTATAGCTGTTCTTGGTACTCTCAGCGTTGCAATTATAAGATATTAAGCTTTATAGAGGCATTTATAGTTATTGTACGTACGTCCACCATTAACAAAAATTTGTATATTCACCACAATAATCAATTAAAATTAATTATATAAATTTTTCAAAGCAAAAATGGGCGGAGTCATATTATAGACACCCCCACAATTAACATTTGAAAGAAAAGCGGTATGCTATGACAGGACGTAAAAGAAAATGGCGTTTTATAAAGTTTTTTCTCCAGTAGGCGCCCATGTTTATGGAAGGAGGGGGTTTTTCAAAATCCATTAATTCGAATAAACTTTATATTATCCCAAGCGATAGAAGTTCTACATACATATATATATACAAACACATTTCAAATTTCACTCTAACGTGTACGGGTTTTGGTTATTCTGCATTAATGTTTGCCTTTTAAATTTATGCAAATCTATCTTCGATTACAGATATTATTCCAATTCTATATATAAATAACTTGTTATTGTAAGCATTAATTGATTATGTGTTTATTATTTTTATCTGCTGCAAATAATGTCATTTTGTGCGCAAGCGACATAAATTTGCATTAGACAAAGGCAAAGATAGAGATAGAGAGAGGGAGAGAGAGAGAGAGGGAGAGATTGGTTGATGGTGATATTGTAAGCAAATAAACGGCAGTTAATTTTCAACAAATTGTTTACAATTATTTTTAACACACATTAATTAAACACTTAAGACAATAACAACAATAATAATAACAACAATGGCACAATACAACAACAAAAAACAGGTTCATTGTCTCGACGTGCATTCAAATACAGTAAATGGTGAATGAAAACTAACTGCATAGAGTTAAAGTGCTAGGACCAGGGGATAAATGGAACATGAGCGAGCGAGAGGGAAACACAGAAAGACAGAGAATGATAGAGGGTACAGCAGAGGCAGACAAACCAACCAGCCAGCAGCAGTAGCAACTGGTGGCTGACACCGCAACTAGACAAAATAATAAATTTACAACAACAATAAACGGCATTGCAGTGCTATGTGGTATACGTTGAGTTGTTGCACACACACACATGCATGCATACATTAAACATATACACTAGTATCTGTTGATATTGTAACGAAAATGAAATCATCAATTAAACATTTACAAGTGTCAGCGTCACAGCACGTGTTGTTATCATGCGTCATCTTTAGCCTCCATCACCAAAAACCGTTTAACAAACAAAAAAATTTCCACTAATTGCAGTTAATTCCTTTGAAAAATACTTAAAAAAAAACACAACAGAAAAAAATTAACTCAAAGAAAATATAATAAAAATGAAAACTGTCGGCTGTTTCATCTGCTTAATGGTGACACACAGCCTTAAGTTTTTAATTTTTTTCATTTTTAAACGTCAGCGCTCTACAACACTTACGGTAGAGAGTGTATTATGACACAAAGGACCTCATAAACATAACTTCTTACACGGATAGTTTTAAAATCGCTTTTAGAATAAATTTAACCAATTTTGTCCGTCCGTCCATCTGGTTTCTCTCACTGTCAAGAAACATAATTTGACACATTTTGAACATATTTTAACCTAAAAACGTTTACTAATAAAAGTGGACTATTTTTAGAATTGCTCGCCATATAAGACTGTGTTGCAAAAAACGTTGTGTAGGGTACTAAATAGTCACGCTTGAATGATTCTATTATTTTCATTTGTTTTTAGTTGAGTAAACGCAGACATTTTCATATAATTCTTACATTGCCACCCAGTAAAGAGAAGAAGAAGAAGAAGAAGAAGAAGAAGAAGAAGAAGAAGATCTCTAAAGCGGTTTCCATGACATAGTCATTTAATGAAAGGAAGAGTTGATGATGCCGCTCGAACGTACTTGTTTCTTTTCTTTAATTACAAACACATGTTCTTGAGTTAAATTACGCCATTGATGTTGCTTTGGTTGTTATTTTTTTACTTAAGTTTGTATTTTTTACCTTTACTAAGAGCATTTCCTCCCTCCCTCTCATCATCTGCCACTATCATACTCAGTTCCAGACGTTTAACATTTCTCGCTTATAACTTTAGAGGTCATTGATGTTTGGTTTTTTAAATCGAGTCAAAATAAATAAATTTAACTTGAATGCTTTTGTGATTTATATATATGTATATATACTATGTGGGAGTGGCAGGTATATGATTACACACTCTTTGAACAATCATTAAAAATGTGTTACCTTTCAATTTGGGAAGATAATTCAACTTTAGATTAAGGATTTCTTTAAAAAGTGGGCGTGTTTGTTTCAACATTTTTGGGCTTAATAATAATTCAAAATTTCACTCATACAGTTACTATCTATTCCACAGTGACCTCAACTGTATATGCCACAGGTTTGTAATAAATATTTATATGAAATATTTGTTAATTACATATTTGTTGATATGTTTTTTCGCTTTGCTTTTTACATTTTCTAAATATCATACGCCATCTATTAGTAAGTAATAAATTAAATGTAATCGAAATGTGTTTGGTTGTCGAATATATGGCAAAAGCCACAGCAAAAACAAAAACAAATTGTACACACACATACACACAGAAAAAGTGGTTTCTCAGTAAATGCGTTATGTTGGCCGCTTAAGGCATCCAACTTCCTAAGCATATATGTAAACGTTTATTCGGCTATGTGGCTGTCTGTCTGTCTACAAGTCTTTCTAATAATGCTTAAATGAACGTATTGATTGGTTGTTAACACGTAGCGATTACATTTTTATGTTTTGTTGTTTTATTATTTAATTAATGTGTGATGCCATATTTATACAGGTATGTGTGTATGTATGTATTATGTATGATTTTAAGTCATTTTTGGTCATATGCATGCAACGACAATGCAACTAAATACAGTTTTGTTGTTGTTGTTGTTGTTGTTGTTTTTCGTAAATATATTTTTAAAATCTCTCTGTCTGAACAAATCAAAATGAATAAGTAATGGCTTTAAATTAAATTGGTCACACGGTTGTAATCGCACACATTTATATAATATTGTTTAATACATACGTACGTACGTTGAATACAAAAATGTTTATTTTGTTGTTATGTTAGGTTGTTGCCCGTTTTAGTTGTTGTTTATTTTTTCATCTCTTTTAAGGAAACGCAACACAACGCAACTTAGCACACCGCATACAACAATACAACAAACGAAACATTTCTTATTGTTTTGTTAGTTTGGAATTTTCAACCAATTAGGAGATTTTTCAATACTATGTTTTGAATTTTTTCAGGTTTTTTTTTTTTCAATTTTATATATTTTGTGAGCTATTCGTTCGAGTAATAGTATGTATGGTTTTTTTCCCAGTTATTAAGAAATTCTCTCGAAATGAACGCTACTTTAGGTTTCATCGCAACTACCGCAACTACCAAACGTGGTCAAGGTGAAACTTAAAATTTTTTTTTTCGTAAATGTTGTGTGTATTTGTTCAAGTCAATAATGGGGAATACAACAGCTTTTATTTAGATTGAAAGTAATTCAGATACAACACAAGTGAATTCTTTTCGTTTTGATCATCGAATTTTACTATTTTCGTTTGATGGTGTTCTTTGATGATCATTTTGATAATTTTTCGTTTGCACTTGAATTGAAAAATCACCTGCTGGTCATAAATTGTATTTGTGATGGCAAGGGTGTATACATATATACATATATCATAAGATTTTCGCACGTCCTTTTTTAAATATTTTCTAAATCACTTAAAAATCAACAAAAAATTATGGAAAGAATATTACTATTATTATTACATTTGAAAAAAATCATATAATTGTAAAAAATGATGCTTATACTGAAAGTACTCTTTTTCAGCAAAAAGAAGCAAGGATTTCTCTTAATGTTAAAAAGTTAAAACATGAAATTTTTTGGCAGATGTATGCGTTATTTGCAATACTTATTGTGTTAGATTTTTTATAAAATTATTCGCTGGTTTTTAAGAAATCTGTGCGAGTGATTGTAAAAATTAATTTGGACGTAAGGACAAAAGATTTTATTTATATGAAAAAAGTATGAAGATCAAATTCAAAATTCTGAGAATAAATTCTGAAATCAAATTAATATAGAAAACGTAAAAATATATTGAATATTTGTCCACAAAAAGTTATAGATTTGAGATTAGAGATTTGCTTAAATTTCCATAAAAGTCAAAAAAAAATAGTTTTATTCCGATTCTACTGAAAAATAACATAAAAATTTACAAATGTAAATAAAAACATGCCCACAATTTATCCATATTTATACTGAGTATGAATTCCAATTATTTTTTCAGGAAGGGGCTCTTTCACTTGTTATACCCTCCACCTCAGTGATGAGGGTATACTAAGTTTGTTCTACCAATTGCAACACCCAGAAGGAGGCGTCACAGACCCTACAAAGTATATATATTCTTGATCAGCGTCAAAAACTGAGTCGATTTAGAAATGTATGTCCGTGTGTCCTTGTGTCCGTCTGTTGTTGGCATTCTCACGGGCGTAAATTTTGAGATATTGAGCTAATTTTGTACAGATACTTTTAGTTTTTGCACGCAGATCGCTATTTAAAATGGGCAAAATCGGTACAGAGCCACGCCCACAATCGACAAAAAACTATTTATCCGCCACAGAAATTGAGCTATAAACTTAAAATTTAGAATTTACATCTACGAATATTAGCTTCATCCGTATGCCAAAAATGGGCGAATTCGGATTACAGGCACGCGCACAATTAATAAAAAGCTTTACATCTGCCGCATAAGTTGACAAGGTAAGGAACTTGAAATTTGCTTCGCGTATACATAGTTATCCCATATACTGATGTGCCAAAATGGACGTGGTCGAATTTCAGGCACGCCCACAATAAGCCACATAAATTGACCTACAAACTTGAAATTTTGTACACATATACATCTTTATCCCATTTGCTGATGTGCCAAAATGGACGTTGTCGAATTTCTGGCACTCCCACAATCGACACAAATCTATTTATCTGGCACATAAGTTGACCTAAGAACTTGAAATTTGGTTCGCGTATACATAGTTGTCCCATTTACTGATGTGCCAAAATGGACGTGGTCGGATAGCAGACACGCCCACAATCGACACAAATCTATATATCTGCCACATAAGTTGACCTAGGAACTTGAAATTTGGTTCGCGTATACACAGTTATCCCATCTACTGATGTGCCAAAAATGGGCGCGGTTGGATAACAGACACGTCCACAATCGACACAAAACTATGTATCTGCCACATAAGTTGACCTAAGAACTTGAAATTTGGTTCGCGTATACATAGTTGTCCCATTTACTGATGTGCCAAAATGGACGTGGTCGGATAGCAGACACGCCCACAATCGACACAAATCTATATATCTGCCACATAAGTTGACCTAGAAACTTGAAATTTGGTTCGCGTATACACAGTTATCCCATCTACTGATGTGCCAAAAATGGGCGCGGTTGGATAACAGACACGTCCACAATCGACACAAAACTATGTATCTGCCACATAAGTTGACCTAAGAACTTGAAATTTTGTACACATATACATAGTTATCCCATCTACTGATGTGCCAAAATGGACGTGGTCGAATTTCAGTCAAGCCCACAATAAGCCACATAAGTTGACCTAAGAACTTAAAATTCGGTTCGCGTATACATAGTTATCCCATCTACTGATGTGCCAAAATAGACGTGGTCGAATTTCTGGCACGCCCACAATCGACATAAATCTATGTATCTGCCACATAAATTGACCTACGAACTTGAAATTTTGTACACATATACATCTTTATCCCATTTACTGATGTGCCAAAAATGGGCGCGGTTGGATAACAGACACGTCCACAATCGACACAAAACTATGTATCTGCCACATAAGTTGACCTAAGAACTTGAAATTTGGTTCGCGTATACATAGTTGTCCCATTTACTGATGTGCCAAAATGGACGTGGTCGGATAGCAGACATGTCCACAATCGACACAAATCTATATATCTGCCACATAAGTTGACCTAGGAACTTGAAATTTGGTTCGCGTATACACAGTTATCCCATCTACTGATGTGCCAAAAATGGGCGCGGTTGGATAACAGACACGTCCACAATCGACACAAATCTATATATCTGCCACATAAGTTGACCTAGAAACTTGAAATTTGGTTCGCGTATACACAGTTATCTCATCTACCGATGTGCCAAAATGGACGTGGTCGGATAGCAAACACGCCCACAACCGACACAAATCTATGTATCTGCCACATAAGTTGACCTAGGAACTTGAAATTTGGTTCGCGTATACATAGTTGTCCCATTTACTGATGTGCCAAAATGGACGTGGTCGGATAACAGACACGCCCACAATCGCCACAAATCTATATATCTGCCACATAAGTTGACCTAGGAACTTGAAATTTGGTGCGTTTATACATCTTTATCCCTTCTACTGATGTACCGAAATGGGCGCGGTTGGATAACAGACACGTCCACAATCGACATAAAACTATGTATCTGCCACATAAGTTGACCTAAGAACTTGAAATTTGGTTCGCGTATACATAGTTGTCCCATTTACTGATGTGCCAAAATGGACGTGGTCGGATAGCAGACATGTCCACAATCGACACAAATCTATATATCTGCCACATAAGTTGACCTAGGAACTTGAAATTTGGTTCGCGTATACATAGTTGTCCCATTTACTGATGTGCCAAAATGGACGTGGTCGGATAGCAGACACGCCCACAATCGACACAAATCTATATATCTGCCACATAAGTTGACCTAGAAACTTGAAATTTGGTTCGCGTATACACAGTTATCCCATCTACTGATGTGCCAAAAATGGGCGCGGTTGGATAACAGACACGTCCACAATCGACACAAATCTATGTATCTGCCACATAAGTTGACCTAAGAACTTGAAATTTGGTTCGCGTATACATAGTTGTCCCATTTACTGATGTGCCAAAATGGACGTGGTCGGATAGCAGACACGCCCACAATCGACACAAATCTATATATCTGCCACATAAGTTGACCTAGAAACTTGAAATTTGGTTCGCGTATACACAGTTATCCCATCTACTGATGTGCCAAAATGGACGTGGTAAAATTTCAGGCACGCCCACAATCGACACAAATCTATATATCTGCCACATAAGTTGACCTAGGAACTTGAAATTTGGTTCGCGTATACACAGTTATCCCATCTACTGATGTGCCAAAATGGACGTGGTAAAATTTCAGGCACGCCCACAATCGACACAAATCTATATATCTGCCACATAAGTTGACCTAGGAACTTGAAATTTGGTTCGCGTATACACAGTTATCCCATCTACTGATGTGCCAAAAATGGGCGCGGTTGGATAACAGACACGTCCACAATCGACACAAAACTATGTATCTGCCACATAAGTTGACCTAAGAACTTGAAATTTGGTTCGCGTATACACAGTTATCCCATCTACTGATGTGCCAAAATGGACGTGGTAAAATTTCAGGCACGCCCACAATCGACACAAATCTATATATCTGCCACATAAGTTGACCTAGGAACTTGAAATTTGGTTCGCGTATACACAGTTATCCCATCTACTGATGTGCCAAAAATGGGCGCGGTTGGATAACAGACACGTCCACAATCGACACAAATCTATGTATCTGCCACATAAGTTGACCTAAGAACTTGAAATTTGGTTCGCGTATACATAGTTGTCCCATTTACTGATGTGCCAAAATGGACGTGGTCGGATAGCAGACACGCCCACAATCGACACAAATCTATATATCTGCCACATAAGTTGACCTAGGAACTTGAAATTTGGTTCGCGTATACATAGTTATCCCATCTACTGATGTGCCAAAATAGACGTGGTCGAATTTCTGGCACGCCCACAATCGACATAAATCTATTTATCTGCCACATAAGTTGACCTAAGAACTTAAAATTTGCTTCGCGTATACATAGTTATCCCTTCTACTGATGTACCGAAATGGGTGCGGTTGGATAACAGACACGTCCACAATCGACATAAATCTATGTATCTGCCACATAAATTGACCTACGAACTTGAAATTTGGTTCGCGTATACATAGTTGTCCCATTTACTGATGTGCCAAAATGGACGTGGTCGGATAGCAGACACGCCCACAATCGACACAAATCTATATATCTGCCACATAAGTTGACCTAGAAACTTGAAATTTGGTTCGCGTATACACAGTTATCCCATCTACTGATGTGCCAAAAATGGGCGCGGTTGGATAACAGACACGTCCACAATCGACACAAAACTATGTATCTGCCACATAAGTTGACCTAAGAACTTGAAATTTGGTTCGCGTATACATAGTTGTCCCATTTACTGATGTGCCAAAATGGACGTGGTCGGATAGCAGACACGCCCACAATCGACACAAATCTATATATCTGCCACATAAGTTGACCTAGAAACTTGAAATTTGGTTCGCGTATACACAGTTATCCCATCTACTGATGTGCCAAAAATGGGCGCGGTTGGATAACAGACACGTCCACAATCGACACAAAACTATGTATCTGCCACATAAGTTGACCTAAGAACTTGAAATTTGGTTCGCGTATACATAGTTGTCCCATTTACTGATGTGCCAAAATGGACGTGGTCGGATAACAGACACGCCCACAATCGACACAAATCTATATATCTGCCACATAAGTTGACCTAGAAACTTGAAATTTGGTTCGCGTATACACAGTTATCCCATCTACTGATGTGCCAAAAATGGGCGCGGTTGGATAACAGACACGTCCACAATCGACACAAAACTATGTATCTGCCACATAAGTTGACCTAAGAACTTGAAATTTGGTTCGCGTATACATAGTTGACCCATTTACTGATGTGCCAAAATGGACGTGGTCGGATAGCAGACACGCCCACAATCAACATAAATCTATATATCTGCCACATAAGTTGACCTAGAAACTTGAAATTTGGTTCGCGTATACATAGTTGTCCCATTTACTGATGTGCCAAAATGGACGTGGTCGGATAGCATACACGCCCACAATCGACACAAATCTATATATCTGCCACATAAGTTGACCTAGGAACTTGAAATTTGGTTCGCGTATACACAGTTATCCCATCTACTGATGTGCCAAAAATGGGCGCGGTTGGATAACAGACACGTCCACAATCGACACAAAACTATGTATCTGCCACATAAGTTGACCTAAGAACTTGAAATTTGGTTCGCGTATACATAGTTGTCCCATTTACTGATGTGCCAAAATGGACGTGGTCGGATAGCAGACACGCCCACAATCGACACAAATCTATATATCTGCCACATAAGTTGACCTACGAACTTGAAATTTTGTACACATATACATAGTTATCCCATCTACTGATGTGCCAAAATGGACGTGGTCGAATTTCAGTCAAGCCCACAATAAGCCACATAAGTTGACCTAAGAACTTAAAATTCGGTTCGCGTATACATAGTTATCTCATCTACCGATGTGCCAAAATGGACGTGGTCGGATAGCAAACACGCCCACAACCGACACAAATCTATGTATCTGCCACATAAGTTGACCTAGGAACTTGAAATTTGGTTCGCGTATACATAGTTGTCCCATTTACTGATGTGCCAAAAATGGGCGCGGTTGGATAACAGACACGTCCACAATCGACACAAAACTATGTATCTGCCACATAAGTTGACCTAAGAACTTGAAATTTGGTTCGCGTATACATAGTTGTCCCATTTACTGATGTGCCAAAATGGACGTGGTCGGATAGCAGACACGCCCACAATCGACACAAATCTATATATCTGCCACATAAGTTGACCTAGGAACTTGAAATTTGGTTCGCGTATACATAGTTGTCCCATTTACTGATGTGCCAAAATGGACGTGGTCGGATAGCAGACACGCCCACAATCGACACAAATCTATATATCTGCCACATAAGTTGACCTAGAAACTTGAAATTTGGTTCGCGTATACACAGTTATCCCATCTACTGATGTGCCAAAAATGGGCGCGGTCGGATAACAGACATGCCCGCAATCGACATAAATCTTTGTATCTGCCACATAAGTTGACCTAAGAACTTAAAATTTGCTTCGCGTATACATAGTTATCCCATTTACTGATGTGCCGAAATGGACGTGGTCGGATAACAGACACGCCCACAATCGACACAAATCTATATATCTGCCACATAAGTTGACCTAAGAACTTGAAATTTGGTACGCGTATACATAGTTATCTCATCTACTGATGTGCCAAAAATGGGCGCGGTTGGATAACAGACACGTCCACAATCGACACAAAACTATGTATCTGCCACATAAGTTGACCTAAGAACTTGAAATTTGGTTCGCGTATACATAGTTGTCCCATTTACTGATGTGCCAAAATGGACGTGGTCGGATAGCAGACACGCCCACAATCGACACAAATCTATATATCTGCCACATAAGTTGACCTAGAAACTTGAAATTTGGTTCGCGTATACACAGTTATCCCATCTACTGATGTGCCAAAAATGGGCGCGGTCGGATAACAGACATGCCCGCAATCGACATAAATCTTTGTATCTGCCACATAAGTTGACCTAAGAACTTAAAATTTGCTTCGCGTATACATAGTTATCCCATTTACTGATGTGCCGAAATGGACGTGGTCGGATAACAGACACGCCCACAATCGACACAAATCTATATATCTGCCACATAAGTTGACCTAAGAACTTGAAATTTGGTACGCGTATACATAGTTATCTCATCTACTGATGTGCCAAAATGGACGTGGTAGAATTTCAGGCACACCCACAATCGACATAAATCTATATATCTGCCACATAAGTTGACCTAAGAACTTGAAATTTGGTTCGCGTATACATAGTTGTCCCATTTACTGATGTGCCGAAATGGACGTGGTCGGATAACAGACACGCCCACAATCGACACAAATCTATATATCTGCCACATAAGTTGACCTAGAAACTTGAAATTTGGTTCGCGTATACACAGTTATCCCATCTACTGATGTGCCAAAAATGGGCGCGGTTGGATAACAGACACGTCCACAATCGACATAAATCTATGTATCTGCCACATAAATTGACCTACGAACTTGAAATTTTGTACACATATACATCTTTATCCCATTTACTGATGTGCCAAAATCGACGTGATCGAATTTCAGGCACGCCCACAATCGACATAAATCTATTTATCTGCCATATAAGTTGACCTAGGAACTTGAAATTTGGTTCGCGTATACATAGTTGTCCCATTTACTGATGTGCCAAAATGGACGTGGTCGGATAGCAGACACGCCCACAATCGACACAAATCTATATATCTGCCACATAAGTTGACCTAGAAACTTGAAATTTGGTTCGCGTATACACAGTTATCCCATCTACTGATGTGCCAAAATGGACGTGGTCGGATAGCATACACGCCCACAATCGACACAAATCTATATATCTGCCACATAAGTTGACCTAGGAACTTGAAATTTGGTTCGCGTATACACAGTTATCCCATCTACTGATGTGCCAAAATGGACGTGGTCGGATAGCAGACACGCCCACAATCGACACAAATCTATATATCTGCCACATAAGTTGACCTAGGAACTTGAAATTTGGTTCGCGTATACATAGTTATCCCATCTACTGATGTGCCAAAATAGACGTGGTCGAATTTCTGGCACGCCCACAATCGACATAAATCTATTTATCTGCCACATAAGTTGACCTAAGAACTTAAAATTTGCTTCGCGTATACATAGTTATCCCTTCTACTGATGTACCGAAATGGGTGCGGTTGGATAACAGACACGTCCACAATCGACACAAAACTATGTATCTGCCACATAAGTTGACCTAAGAACTTGAAATTTGGTTCGCGTATACATAGTTGTCCCATTTACTGATGTGCCAAAATGGACGTGGTCGGATAGCAGACACGCCCACAATCGACACAAATCTATATATCTGCCACATAAGTTGACCTAGAAACTTGAAATTTGGTTCGCGTATACACAGTTATCCCATCTACTGATGTGCCAAAAATGGGCGCGGTTGGATAACAGACACGTCCACAATCGACACAAAACTATGTATCTGCCACATAAGTTGACCTAAGAACTTGAAATTTGGTTCGCGTATACATAGTTGTCCCATTTACTGATGTGCCAAAATAGACGTGGTCGAATTTCTGGCACGCCCACAATCGACATAAATCTATTTATCTGCCACATAAGTTGACCTAAGAACTTAAAATTTGCTTCGCGTATACATAGTTATCCCTTCTACTGATGTACCGAAATGGACGTGGTCGAATTTCAGGCACGCCCACAATCGACATAAATCTATTTATCTGCCATATAAGTTGACCTAGGAACTTGAAATTTGGTTCGCGTATACATAGTTATCCCATCTACTGATGTGCCAAAAATGGGCGCGGTTGGATAACAGACACGCCCACAATCGACATAAATCTATATATCTGCCGCATAAGTTGACCTACGAACTTGAAATTTTGTACACATATACATAGTTATCCCATCTACTGATGTGCCAAAATGGACGTGGTCGAATTTCAGTCAAGCCCACAATAAGCCACATAAGTTGACCTAAGAACTTAAAATTCGGTTCGCGTATACATAGTTATCTCATCTACCGATGTGCCAAAATGGACGTGGTCGGATAGCAAACACGCCCACAACCGACACAAATCTATGTATCTGCCACATAAGTTGACCTAGGAACTTGAAATTTGGTTCGCGTATACATAGTTGTCCCATTTACTGATGTGCCAAAATGGACGTGGTCGGATAACAGACACGCCCACAATCGACACAAATCTATATATCTGCCACATAAGTTGACCTAGAAACTTGAAATTTGGTTCGCGTATACACAGTTATCCCATCTACTGATGTGCCAAAAATGGGCGCGGTTGGATAACAGACACGTCCACAATCGACACAAAACTATGTATCTGCCACATAAGTTGACCTAAGAACTTGAAATTTGGTTCGCGTATACATAGTTGTCCCATTTACTGATGTGCCAAAATGGACGTGGTCGGATAGCAGACACGCCCACAATCAACATAAATCTATATATCTGCCACATAAGTTGACCTAGAAACTTGAAATTTGGTTCGCGTATACATAGTTGTCCCATTTACTGATGTGCCAAAATGGACGTGGTCGGATAGCATACACGCCCACAATCGACACAAATCTATATATCTGCCACATAAGTTGACCTAGGAACTTGAAATTTGGTTCGCGTATACACAGTTATCCCATCTACTGATGTGCCAAAATGGACGTGGTAAAATTTCAGGCACGCCCACAATCGACACAAATCTATATATCTGCCACATAAGTTGACCTAGGAACTTGAAATTTGGTTCGCGTATACATAGTTATCCCATCTACTGATGTGCCAAAATGGACGTGGTAAAATTTCAGGCACGCCCACAATCGACACAAATCTATATATCTGCCACATAAGTTGACCTAGGAACTTGAAATTTGGTTCGCGTATACATAGTTGTCCCATTTACTGATGTGCCAAAATGGACGTGGTCGGATAGCAGACACGCCCACAATCGACACAAATCTATATATCTGCCACATAAGTTGACCTAGAAACTTGAAATTTGGTTCGCGTATACACAGTTATCCCATCTACTGATGTGCCAAAATGGACGTGGTAAAATTTCAGGCACGCCCACAATCGACACAAATCTATATATCTGCCACATAAGTTGACCTAGGAACTTGAAATTTGGTTCGCGTATACATAGTTATCCCATCTACTGATGTGCCAAAATAGACGTGGTCGAATTTCTGGCACGCCCACAATCGACATAAATCTATTTATCTGCCACATAAGTTGACCTAAGAACTTAAAATTTGCTTCGCGTATACATAGTTATCCCTTCTACTGATGTACCGAAATGGACGTGGTCGAATTTCAGGCACGCCCACAATCGACATAAATCTATTTATCTGCCATATAAGTTGACCTAGGAACTTGAAATTTGGTTCGCGTATACATAGTTATCCCATCTACTGATGTGCCAAAAATGGGCGCGGTTGGATAACAGACACGCCCACAATCGACATAAATCTATATATCTGCCGCATAAGTTGACCTACGAACTTGAAATTTTGTACACATATACATAGTTATCCCATCTACTGATGTGCCAAAATGGACGTGGTCGAATTTCAGTCAAGCCCACAATAAGCCACATAAGTTGACCTAAGAACTTAAAATTCGGTTCGCGTATACATAGTTATCTCATCTACCGATGTGCCAAAATGGACGTGGTCGGATAGCAAACACGCCCACAACCGACACAAATCTATGTATCTGCCACATAAGTTGACCTAGGAACTTGAAATTTGGTTCGCGTATACATAGTTGTCCCATTTACTGATGTGCCAAAATGGACGTGGTCGGATAACAGACACGCCCACAATCGACACAAATCTATATATCTGCCACATAAGTTGACCTAGAAACTTGAAATTTGGTTCGCGTATACACAGTTATCCCATCTACTGATGTGCCAAAAATGGGCGCGGTTGGATAACAGACACGTCCACAATCGACACAAAACTATGTATCTGCCACATAAGTTGACCTAAGAACTTGAAATTTGGTTCGCGTATACATAGTTGTCCCATTTACTGATGTGCCAAAATGGACGTGGTCGGATAGCAGACACGCCCACAATCAACATAAATCTATATATCTGCCACATAAGTTGACCTAGAAACTTGAAATTTGGTTCGCGTATACATAGTTGTCCCATTTACTGATGTGCCAAAATGGACGTGGTCGGATAGCATACACGCCCACAATCGACACAAATCTATATATCTGCCACATAAGTTGACCTAGGAACTTGAAATTTGGTTCGCGTATACATAGTTATCCCATCTACTGATGTGCCAAAATAGACGTGGTCGAATTTCTGGCACGCCCACAATCGACATAAATCTATTTATCTGCCACATAAGTTGACCTAAGAACTTAAAATTTGCTTCGCGTATACATAGTTATCCCATCTACTGATGTACCGAAATGGGCGCGGTTGGATAACAGACACGTCCACAATCGACATAAATCTATGTATCTGCCACATAAATTGACCTACGAACTTGAAATTTTGTACACATATACATCTTTATCCCATCTACTGATGTGCCAAAAATGGGCGCGGTTAGATAACAGACACGTCCACAATCGACACAAAACTATGTATCTGCCACATAAGTTGACCTAAGAACTTGAAATTTGGTTCGCGTATACATAGTTGTCCCATTTACTGATGTGCCAAAATGGACGTGGTCGGATAGCAGACACGCCCACAATCGACACAAATCTATATATCTGCCACATAAGTTGACCTAGGAACTTGAAATTTGGTTCGCGTATACATAGTTATCCCATCTACTGATGTGCCAAAATAGACGTGGTCGAATTTCTGGCACGCCCACAATCGACATAAATCTATTTATCTGCCACATAAGTTGACCTAAGAACTTAAAATTTGCTTCGCGTATACACAGTTATCCCAACTACTGATGTGCCAAAATGGACGTGGTCGAATTTCAGGCACGCCCACAATCGACATAAATCTATTTATCTGCCATATAAGTTACCTAGGAACTTGAAATTTGGTGCGTTTATACATCTTTATCCCATCTACCAATGTGCCAAAATGGACGTGGTCGGATAACAGACACGCCCACAATCGACACAAATCTATATATCTGCCACATAAGTTGACCTAGAAACTTGAAATTTGGTTCGCGTATACACAGTTATCCCATCTACTGATGTGCTAAAAATGGGCGCGGTTGGATAACAGACACGTCCACAATCGACACAAATCTATGTATCTGCCACATAAGTTGACCTAAGAACTTGAAATTTGGTTCGCGTATACATAGTTGTCCCATTTACTGATGTGCCAAAATGGACGTGGTCGGATAGCAGACACGCCCACAATCGACACAAATCTATATATCTGCCACATAAGTTGACCTAGGAACTTGAAATTTGGTTCGCGTATACATAGTTATCCCATCTACTGATGTGCCAAAATAGACGTGGTCGAATTTCAGGCACGCCCACAATCGACATAAATCTATTTATCTGCCATATAAGTTGACCTAGGAACTTGAAATTTGGTGCGCGTTTCATAGTTATCTCATCTACTGATGTGCCAAAATAGACGTGGTCGAATTTCTGGCACGCCCACAATCGACATAAATCTATTTATCTGCCATATAAGTTGACCTAGGAACTTGAAATTTGGTGCGCGTTTCATAGTTATCTCATCTACTGATGTGCCAAAATAGACGTGGTCGAATTTCTGGCACGCCCACAATCGACATAAATCTATTTATCTGCCATATAAGTTGACCTAGGAACTTGAAATTTGGTTCGCGTATACATAGTTATCCCATCTACTGATGTGCCAAAAATGGGCGCGGTTGGATAACAAACACGTCCACAATCGACACAAATCTATATATCTGCCACATAAGTTGACCTAAGAACTTTAAATTTGGTTCGCGTATACATAGTTATTCCATCTACTGATGTGCTAAAAATGGGCGCGGTTGGATAACAGACACGTCCACAATCGACACAAATCTATGTATCTGCCACATAAGTTGACCTAAGAACTTGAAATTTGGTTCGCGTATACATAGTTGTCCCATTTACTGATGTGCCAAAATGGACGTGGTCGGATAGCAGACACGCCCACAACCGACACAAATCTATGTATCTGCCACATAAGTTGACCTAGGAACTTGAAATTTGGTTCGCGTATACATAGTTATCCCATCTACTGATGTGCCAAAATAGACGTGGTCGAATTTCAGGCACGCCCACAATCGACATAAATCTATTTATCTGCCATATAAGTTGACCTAGGAACTTGAAATTTGGTGCGCGTTTCATAGTTATCTCATCTACTGATGTGCCAAAATAGACGTGGTCGAATTTCTGGCACGCCCACAATCGACATAAATCTATTTATCTGCCATATAAGTTGACCTAGGAACTTGAAATTTGGTGCGCGTTTCATAGTTATCTCATCTACTGATGTGCCCAAATAGACGTGGTCGAATTTCTGGCACGCCCACAATCGACATAAATCTATTTATCTGCCATATAAGTTGACCTAGGAACTTGAAATTTGGTTCGCGTATACATAGTTATCCCATCTACTGATGTGCCAAAAATGGGCGCGGTTGGATAACAAACACGTCCACAATCGACACAAATCTATATATCTGCCACATAAGTTGACCTAAGAACTTTAAATTTGGTTCGCGTATACATAGTTATCCCATCTACTGATGTGCCAAAATGGACGTGGTCGGATAACAGACACGCCCACAATCAACATAAATCTATATATCTGCCACAAAAGTTGACCTAAGAACTTGAAATTTGGTGCGCATATACAACTTTACCCCATCTACTGATGTACCAAAATGGACGTGGTCGAATTTCTGGCACGCCCACAATCGACATAAATCTATATATTTGCAACAAAAGTTGACCTAGGAACTTGAAATTTGGTACGCGGTACATACTTATCTCATCTACTGATGTGCCAAAAATGGGCGGGTCGAATTACATATACGTCCATAGTATGTCCATAGGTCCGTATGACCATATGTCCGTATATCCCTTTGTCCGTATGTCCATAGGTCCGTATGACCATATGTCCGTATGTCCCTATGTCCGTATGACCATGTGTCCGTACGTCCCTATGCCCGTCTGACCATATGTCAATATGTCCATAGGTCCGTATGTCCATAGGTCCGTATGACCATATGTCCGTACGTCTCTATGTCCGTACGTCCCTATGTCCGTGTGTCCTTATGTCCGTACGACCCTACATCCGTTTGTCCTTATGTCCGTATGACCATATGTCCGTACGTTCCCATGTCCGAACTTCCCTATGTCCGTGTGTCTCCATGTCCGTACGACCCTATATCCGTTTGTTCATATGTCCGTATGTCCATAGGTCCGTATGTCCATAGGTTAGTATGACCATATGTCCGTATAACCACATGTCCGTATGTCCCTTTGTCCGTATGTCCATAGATCCGTATGACCATATGTCCGTACGTCCCTATGTCCGTATGACCATATGTCCATATGTCCATATGTCCCTATGTCTGTATGTCAGTATGTCCACAGGTCCGTTTGACCATACATCCGTATGTCCATAGGTCCGTATGACCATATGTCCGTACGTCCATAGGTCCGTATGACCATATGTCCGTATGACCATATGTCCGTATGACCATATGTCCGTATGACTATATGTCCGTACGTCCCTATGTCCGTATGTCCATAGGTCCGTATGATCATATGTCCGTATGTCCGTATGTCAATAGGTCCGTATGACCATATGTCCGTATGACCATATGTCCGTATGACCATATGTCCAAATGACCATTTGTCCGTATGACCATATGTACCGTATGTCCATAGGTCCGTATGACCATGTGTCCGTACGTCTTTATGTCCGTATGACCATATGTCCGAATCTCCCTATGTCCGTATGACCATATGTCCATATGTCCGTATGACCATATGTCCGTACGTCCCCATGTCCGAACGTCCCTATGTAGTTACCCATCTACTGATGTGACAAAATGGACGTGGTCGAATTTCTGGCACGCCCACAATCGACATAAATCTATATATCTGCAACAAAAGTTGACCTAGGAACTTGAAATTTGGTACGCGGTACATACTTATCTCATATACTGATGTGCCAAAAACGGGCGGGTCGAATTACATATACGTCCATAGTATGTCCATAGGTCCGTATGACCATATGTCCGTACGACCATATGTCCGTATGACCATATGTACCGTATGTCCATAGGACCGTATGACCATATGTATTGTATGTCCATAGGTCCGTATGACCATATGTCCGTACGTGCCTATGTCCGTATGTCCATAGATCCGTATGACCATATGTCCGTACGTCCATAGGTCCGTATGACCATATGTCCGCACGTGCATAGGTACGTATGACCCTATGTCCATATGTCCGTATGACCATATGTCCGTACGTCCCTATGTCCGTATGTACATAGGTGAGTATGACTATATGTCCGTACGTCCCCATGTCCGTGTGTCCCTATGTCCGTACGACCCTATGTCCGTTTGTCCATATGTCCGTACGTCCCTATGTCCGTATAACCATATGTCCGTACGTCCTCATGTCCGCACGTCCCTATGTCCGTGTGTCCCCATGTCCGTACGACCGTCCGTTTGTCCATATGTCCGTATGACCATATGTCCGTATGACCATGTGTCCGTACGTCCCTATGCCCGTATGACCATTAGTCAATATGTCCATAGGTCCGTATGTCCATAGATCCGTATGACTATATGTCCGTATGACCATATGTCCGTACGTCCCTATGTCCGTACGTCCCTATGTCCGTGTGTCCTTATATCTGTACGACCCTACATCCGTTTGTCCTTATGTCCGTATGACCATATGTCCGTACGTCCCCATGTCCGAACTTCCCTATGTCCGTGTGTCCCCATGTCCGTACTATGTATATATAACTATATATATATATATACTATATCCGTTTGTCCCCATGTCCGTACGACCTTATATGCGTTTGTCCATATGTCCGCACGTCCCTATGTCCGTATGTCCATAGGTCCGTATGACGATATGTCCGTAAGTGTATAGGTCCGTATGTCCATAGGTCCGTATGACCATATGTCCGTATAACCACATGTCCGTATGTCCATAAGACCGTATGTCCATAGGTCCGTACGTCCCTATGTCCGTATGACCATATGTCCGTATGACCATAGGTCCGTGTGACAAAATGTCCGGATGTCCTTATGTCCGTATGACCATATGTTTGTACGTCCCCATGTCCGTGTATCCCAATGTCCGTACGACCCTATATCCGTTTGTCCATATGTCCGTACGTCCCTATGTCCGTATGTCCATAGGTCCGTATGACCATATGGCCGTATGTCTCTATGTCCGTATGATCATATGTCCGTATGACCATATGTCCGTATGTCTATATGTCCATAGGTCCGTATAACAATATGTCCGTACGACTATATATCCGTATGTCCGTACGTCCCTATGTCCGTATAACCATATGTCCGTATGACCAATTGTCCGTATGTCCATAGGTCCATATGTCCGTATTCCCTATGTCCGTATGTCCATAGTTCCCTATGACCAATTGTCCGTATGACCATATGTCCGTGCGTCCCTATGTCCGTGCGTCCCTATGTCCGTACGTCCCTATGTCCGTGTGTCCTTATGTCTGTACGACCCTACATCCGTTTGTCTCTATGTCCGTATGACCATATGTCCGTACGTCCCCATGTCCGAACTTCCTTATGTCCGTGTGTCCCGATGTCCGTACGACCCTATATCCGTTTGTTCCCATGTCCGTACGACCCTATATCCGTTTGTCCATATGTCCGAACGTCCCTATGTCCGTATGTTCATAGGTCCGTATGACCATATGGCCGTATGTCCCTATGTCCGTATGACCATATGTCCGTATGACCATATGTCCGTATGACCATGTCCGTATATCCATAACACCGTATGACCATATGTCCGTACGTCCCTATGTCCGTATGTCTATATGTCCATAGGTCCGTATGAAAATATGTCCGTACGACTATATATCCGTATGTCCGTACGTCCCTATGTCCGTATAACCATATGTCCGTATGACCAATTGTCCGTATGTCCATAGGTCCATATGTCCGTAGTCCCTATGTCCGTATGTCCATAGTTCCCTATGACCATATGTCCGTATGACCATATGTCCGTACGTCCCTATGTCCGTATGTCAATAGGTCCGTGTGTCCTTATGTCTGTACGACCCTACATCCGTTTGTCCTTATGTCCGTATGTCCATAGGTCCGTACGTCCCCATGTCCGAACTTCCCTATGTCCGTGTGTCCCCATGTCCGTACGACCTTATATCCGTTTGTCCCCATGTCCGTACAACCCTATATCCGTTTGTCCCCATGTCCGTACGACCCTATATCCGTTTGTCCATATGTCCGTACGTCCCTATGTCCGTATGTCCATAGGTCCGTATGACGATATGTCCGTATGTGTATAGGTCCGTATGTCCATAGGTCCGTATGACCATATGTCCGTATAACCACATGTCCGTATGTCCCTTTGTCCGTATGTCCATAGGTCCGTATGACCATATGTCCGTACGTCCCTATGTCCGTATGACCATATGTCCGTATGTCCATAGGCCCGTATGACTATATGTCCGTATGTCCTTATGTCCGTATGACCATATGTTTGTACGTCCCTATGTCCGTGTATCCCAATGTGCGTACGACCCTATATCCGTTTGTCCATATGTCCGTACGTCCCTATGTCCGTATGTTCATATGTCCGTATGACCATATGTCCGTACGTCTCTACGTCCGTACGTCCCTATGTCCGTGTGTCCTTATGTCCATACGACCCTACATCCGTTTGTCCTTATGTCCGTATGACCATATGTCCGTACGTTCCCATGTCCGAACTTCCCTATTTCAGTGTGTCCCCATGTCCGTACGACCCTATATCCGTTTGTCCACATGTCCGTACGACCCTATATCCGTTTGTCCCTATGTCCGTACGTCCCTATGTCCGTATGTCCATTAGTCCGTATGTCCATAGGTCCGTATGTCCATAGGTCCGTATGACCATATGTCCGTATGACCATATGTTCGTATGTCCATAGATCCGTATGACCATATGTCCGTACGTCCATAGGTCCGTATGACCATATGTCCGCACGTGCATAGGTACGTATGACCCTATGTCCATATGTCCGTATGACCATATGTCCGTACGTCCCTATGTCCGTATGTACATAGGTGAGTATGACTATATGTCCGTACGTCCCCATGTCCGTGTGTCCCTATGTCCGTACGACCCTATATCCGTTTGTCCATATGTCCGTATGTCCATAGGTCCGTATGACCATATGGCCGTATGTCCCTATGTCCGTATGACCATATGTCCGTATGACCATATGTCCGTATGACCATGTCCGTATGTCCATAAGACCGTATGACCATATATCCGTACGTCCCTATGTCCGTATGTCTATATGTCCATAGGTCCGTATGACAATATGTCCGTACGACTATATATCCGTATGTCCGTACGTCCCTATGTCCGTATGTCTATAAGACCGTATGACCATATGTCCGTACGTCCCTATTTCCGTATGTCTATATGTCCATAGGTCCGTATGACAATATGTCCGTACGACTATATATCCGTATGTCCGTACGTCCCTATGTCCGTATAATCATATGTCCGTATTAACAATTGTCCGTATGTCCATAGGTCCATATGTCCATATGTCCGTAGGCCCTATGTCCGTATGTCCATAGGTCCGTATGACCATATGTCCGTACGTCCCTACGTCCGTATGTCCCTATGTCCGTTTGTCGATTGGTCCGCATGTCCATAGGTCCGTATGTCCATTGGTCCGTATAACCATATGTCCGTATGACCATATGTCCGTATGTCCATAGATCCGTCGTCCATAGGTCCGTATGACCATATGTCCGCACGTGCATAGGTCCGTATGACCCTATGTCCATATGTCCGTATGATCATATGTCCCTATTTCCGTATGTCTATATGTCCATAGGTCCGTATGACCATATGTCCGTACGTCCCCATGTCCGTGTGTCCCTATGTCCGTACGACCCTATATCCGTTTGTCCATATGTCCGTACGTCCCTATGTCCGTGTGTCCTTATGTCCGTACGACCCTACATCCGTTTGTCCTTATGTCCGTATGACCATATGTCCAAATGACCATTTGTCCGTATGACCATATGTACCGTATGTCCATAGGTCCGTATGACCATGTGTCCGTACGTCCTTATGTCCGTATGACCATATGTCCGAATCTCCCTATTTCCGTATGACCATATGTCCGTACGTCCCCATGTCCGAACGTCCCTATATAGTTATCCCATCTGCTGATGTTCCAAAATGGACGTGGTCGGATAACAGACACGTCCACAATCGACATAAATCTGTATATCTGCCCCAAAAGTTGACCTAAGAACTTGAAATTTGGTGCGCATATACAACTTTACCCCATCTACTGATGTGACAAAAAGGACGTGGTCGAATTTCTGGCACGCCCACAATCGACATAAATCTATATATCTGCAACAAAAGTTGACCTAGGAACTTGAAATTTGGTACGCGATACATACTTATCTCATATACTGATGTGCCAAAAACGGGCGGGTCGAATTACATATACGTCCATAGTATGTCCATAGGTCCGTAAGACCATATGTCCGTATGTCCCTTTGTCCGTATGTCCATAGGTCCGTATGACCATATGTCCGTACGTCCCTATGCCCGTATGACCATATGTCAATATGTCAATAGGTCCGTATGACCATATGTCCGTATGACCATATGTCCGTACGTCTCTATGTCCGTACGTCCCTATGTCCGTGTGTCCTTATGTCCATACGACCCTACATCCGTTTGTCCTTATGTCCGTATGAACATATGTCCGTACGTTCCCATGTTCGAACTTCCCTATGTCCGTGTGTCCCCATGTCCGTACGACCCTATATCCTTTTGTCCCCATGTCAGTACGACCCTATATCCGTTTGTCCATATGTCCGTATGTCCATAGGTCCGTATGACGATATGTCCGTATGTCCATAGGTCCGTGTGACCAAATGTCCGTTTGCCCATATGTCCGTACGTCCCTATGTCCGTATGTCCATAGGTAGGTATGACCATATGTCCGTATAACCACATGTCCGTATGTCCCTATTTCCTTATGTCCATAGGCCCGTATGACCATATGTCCGTATGACCATATGTCCGTATGTCCATGGGTCCGTACGTTCCCATGTCCAAACTTCCCTATGTCCGTGTGTCCCCATGTCCGTACGACCGTATATCCGTTTGTCCCCATGTCCGTACGATCCTATATCCGTTTGTCCATATGTCCGTACGTCCCTATGTCCGTATGTCCATAGGTCCGTATGACCAAATGGCCGTATGTCCCTATGTCCGTACGTCCCTATGTCCGTATGACCATATGTCCGTATGACCATATGTCCGTATGTCCATAAGACCGTATGACCATATATCCGTACGTCCCTATGTCCGTATGTCTATATGTCCATAGGTCCGTATGACAATATACTATACGACTATATATCCGTATGTCCGTACGTCCCTATATCCGTTTGTCCACATGTCCGTACGATCCTATATCCGTTTGTCCATATGTCCGTACGTCCCTATGTCCGTATGTCCATAGGTCCGTATGACCAAATGGCCGTATGTCCATATGTCCGTACGTCCCTATGTCCGTATGTCCATATGTCCGTATGACCATATGTCCGTATGTCCATAAGACCGTATGACCATATATCCGTACGTCCCTATGTCCGTATGTCTATATGTCCATAGGTCCGTATGACAATATACTATACGACTATATATCCGTATGTCCGTACGTCCCTATATCCGTTTGTCCCCATGTCCGTACGATCCTATATCCGTTTGTCCATATGTCCGTACGTCCCTATGTCCGTATGTCCATAGGTCCGTATGACCAAATGGCCGTATGTCCCTATGTCCGTACGTCCCTATGTCCGTATGACCATATGTCCGTATGACCATATGTCCGTATGTCCATAAGACCGTATGACCATATATCCGTACGTCCCTATGTCCGTATGTCTATATGTCCATAGGTCCGTATGACAATATACTATACGACTATATATCCGTATGTCCGTACGTCCCTATATCCGTTTGTCCACATGTCCGTACGACCCTATATCCGTTTGTCCCTATGTCCGTACGTCCCTATGTCCGTATGTCCATTAGTCCGTATGTCCATAGGTCCGTATGTCCATAGGTCCGTATAACCATATGTCCGTATGACCAATTGTCCGTATGTCCATAGGTCCATATGTCCGTATGACCATATGTCCGTATTACCATGTCCGTATGTCCATAGTTGTCCGTATGTCCATAGTTCCGTATGACCATATGTCCGTATGACCATATGTCCATACGTCCCTATGTCCGTATGACCATATGTCCGTATTACCATGTCCGTATGTCCATAAGACCGTATGACCATATGTCCGTACGTCCCTATGTCCGTATGTCTATATGTCCATAGGTCCGTATGACAATATGTCCGTACGACTATATATCCGTATGTCTATAAGACCGTATGACCATATGTCCGTACGTCCCTATTTCCGTATGTCTATATGTCCATAGGTCCGTATGACAATATGTCCGTACGACCATATATCCGTATGTCCGTACGTCCCTATGTCCGTATAATCATATGTCCGTATTAACAATTGTCCGTATGTCCATAGGTCCATATGTCCATATGTCCGTAGGCCCTATGTCCGTACCTCCATAGGTCCGTATGACCATATGTCCGTACGTCCCTATGTCCGTTGGTCCATAGGTCTGTATGTCCTAATAAGGTCCGTATGTCCATATGTCCGTTTGTCGATAGGTCCATATGTCAAAGGTCCGTATGTCCATAGGTCCGTATGACCATATGTCCGTATGACCATATGTTCGTATGTCCATAGATCCGTATGACCATATGTCCGTACGTCCATAGGTCCGTATGACCAAATGGCCGTATGTCCCTATGTCCGTACGTCCCTATGTCCGTATGACCATATGTCCGTATGACCATATGTCCGTATGTCCATAAGACCGTATGACCATATATCCGTACGTCCCTATGTCCGTATGTCTATATGTCCATAGGTCCGTATGACAATATACTATACGACTATATATCCGTATGTCCGTACGTCCCTATATCCGTTTGTCCACATGTCCGTACGATCCTATATCCGTTTGTCCATATATCCGTACGTCCCTATGTCCGTATGTCCATAGGTCCGTATGACCAAATGGCCGTATGTCCATATGTCCGTACGTCCCTATGTCCGTATGTCCATATGTCCGTATGACCATATGTCCGTATGTCCATAAGACCGTATGACCATATATCCGTACGTCCCTATGTCCGTATGACAATATACTATACGACTATATATCCGTATGTCCGTACGTCCCTATATCCGTTTGTCCCCATGTCCGTACGATCCTATATCCGTTTGTCCATATGTCCGTACGTCCCTATGTCCGTATGTCCATAGGTCCGTATGACCAAATGGCCGTATGTCCCTATGTCCGTACGTCCCTATGTCCGTATGACCATATGTCCGTATGACCATATGTCCGTATGTCCATAAGACCGTATGACCATATATCCGTACGTCCCTATGTCCGTATGTCTATATGTCCATAGGTCCGTATGACAATATACTATACGACTATATATCCGTATGTCCGTACGTCCCTATATCCGTTTGTCCACATGTCCGTACGACCCTATATCCGTTTGTCCCTATGTCCGTACGTCCCTATGTCCGTATGTCCATTAGTCCGTATGTCCATAGGTCCGTATGTCCATAGGTCCGTATAACCATATGTCCGTATGACCAATTGTCCGTATGTCCATAGGTCCATATGTCCGTAGTCCCTATGTCCGTATGTCCATAGTTCCGTATGACCATATGTCCGTATGACCATATGTCCATACGTCCCTATGTCCGTATGACCATATGTCCGTATTACCATGTCCGTATGTCCATAAGACCGTATGACCATATGTCCGTACGTCCCTATGTCCGTATGTCTATATGTCCATAGGTCCGTATGACAATATGTCCGTACGACTATATATCCGTATGTCTATAAGACCGTATGACCATATGTCCGTACGTCCCTATTTCCGTATGTCTATATGTCCATAGGTCCGTATGACAATATGTCCGTACGACCATATATCCGTATGTCCGTACGTCCCTATGTCCGTATAATCATATGTCCGTATTAACAATTGTCCGTATGTCCATAGGTCCATATGTCCATATGTCCGTAGGCCCTATGTCCGTACCTCCATAGGTCCGTATGACCATATGTCCGTACGTCCCTATGTCCGTTGGTCCATAGGTCTGTATGTCCTAATAAGGTCCGTATGTCCATATGTCCGTTTGTCGATAGGTCCATATGTCAAAGGTCCGTATGTCCATAGGTCCGTATGACCATATGTCCGTATGACCATATGTTCGTATGTCCATAGATCCGTATGACCATATGTCCGTACGTCCATAGGTTCGTATGACCATATGTCCGCACGTGCATAGGTCCGTATGACTCTATGTCCATATGTCCGTATGACCATATGTCCGTACGTCCCTATGTCCGTATGTACATAGGTGAGTATGACTATATGTCCGTACGTCCCCATGTCCGTGTGTCCCTATGTCCGTACGACCCTATATCCGTTTGTCCATATGTCCGTATGTCCATAGGTCCGTATGACCATATGGCCGTATGTCCCTATGTCCGTATGACCATATGTCCGTATGACCATATGTCCGTATGACCATGTCCGTATGTCCATAAGACCGTATGACCATATATCCGTACGTCCCTATGTCCGTATGTCTATATGTCCATAGGTCCGTATGACAATATGTCCGTACGACTATATATCCGTATGTCCGTACGTCCCTATGTCCGTATGTCTATAAGACCGTATGACCATATGTCCGTACGTCCCTATTTCCGTATGTCTATATGTCCATAGGTCCGTATGACAATATGTCCGTACGACTATATATCCGTATGTCCGTACGTCCCTATGTCCGTATAATCATATGTCCGTATTAACAATTGTCCGTATGTCCATAGGTCCATATGTCCATATGTCCGTAGGCCCTATGTCCGTATGTCCATAGGTCCGTATGACCATATGTCCGTACGTCCCTACGTCCGTATGTCCCTATGTCCGTTTGTCGATTGGTCCGCATGTCCATAGGTCCGTATGTCCATTGGTCCGTATAACCATATGTCCGTATGACCATATGTCCGTATGTCCATAGATCCGTCGTCCATAGGTCCGTATGACCATATGTCCGTACGTCCCTATGTATGTATGTCCATAGGTGAGTATGACCATATGTCCGTACGTCCCTATGTCCGTATGACCATATGTCCGTATTACCATGTCCGTATGTCCATAAGACCGTATGACCATATGTCCGTACGTCCCTATGTCCGTATGTCTATATGTCCATAGGTCCGTATGACAATATGTCCGTACGACTATATATCCGTATGTCTATAAGACCGTATGACCATATGTCCGTACGTCCCTATTTCCGTATGTCTATATGTCCATAGGTCCGTATGACAATATGTCCGTACGACCATATATCCGTATGTCCGTACGTCCCTATGTCCGTATAATCATATGTCCGTATTAACAATTGTCCGTATGTCCATAGGTCCATATGTCTATATGTCCATAGGTCCGTATGACCCTATGTCCATATGTCCGTATGATCATATGTCCATACGTCCCTATGTATGTATGTCCATAGGTGAGTATGACCATATGTCCGTACGTCCCCATGTCCGTGTGTCCCTATGTCCGTACGACCCTATATCCGTTTGTCCATATGTCCGTACGTCCCTACTTCCGTATGTTTATAGGTCCATACGATCATATGTCCGTATGTCCATAGGTCCGTATGATCATATGTCCGTATGTTCCTATGTCTGTATGTCAGTATGTCCACAGGTCCGTTTTACCATACGTCCGTTTGTCCATAGGTCCGTATGACCATATGTCCGTACGTCCATAGGTCCGTATGACCATATGTCGGTATAGGTCCGTATGACCATAGGTCCGTATGTGCATTGGTCCATATGTCCGTATGACCACATGTCCGTACGTCCCTATGTCCGTATGACCATATGGTCCGTACGTCCCTAAGTCCGTATGACCATATGTCCGTACGTCCCTATGTCCGTATGTCCATAGGTCCGTATGATCATATGTCCGTATGTCCGTATGTCCATAGGTCCGTACGACCATATGTCCGTACGTCCCTATGTCCGTATGTCCATAGCTGAGTATGACTATATGTCCGTACGTCACCATGTCCGTGTGTCCCTATGTCCGTACGACTCTATGTCCGTTTGTCCATATGTTCGTACGTCCCTATGTCCGTATAACCATATGTCCGTACGTCCTCATGTCGGAACGTCCCTATGTCCGTGTGTTCCCATGTCCGTACAACCCTACATCCGTTTGTCCATATGTCCGTATGACCATATGTCCGTATGTCCCTATGTCCGTATGACCATGTGTCCGTACGTCCCTATGCCCGTATGACCATATGTCAATATGTCCATAGGTCCGTAAGTCCACAGGTCCGTATGACCATTTGTCCGTATGACCATATGTCCGTACGTCCCAATGTCCGTGCGTCCTTATGTCCATACGACCCTACATCCGTTTGTCCTTATATCCGTATGACCATATGTCCGTACGTCCCCATGTCCTAACGTCCCTATGTAGTTATCCCATCTTCTGATGTGCCAAAATGGACGTGGTCGGATAACAGACACGTCCACAATCGACATAAATCTATTTATCTGCCACATAAGTTGACCTAGGAACTTGAAATTTGGTACGCGGTACATACTTATCTCATCTACTGATGTGCCAAAAACGTGCGGGTCGAATTACACATACGCCCACAATCGACAAAAATCTATATATCTGCTACAAAAGTTGACCTAGAAACTTGAAATTTGGTTCGCGTATACATAGTTATCCCATCTACTGATGTGCCAAAAATGGGCGCGTTCGGCTAACAGACACGCCCACAATCGACATAAATCTATATATCTGCCACAAAAGTTGACCTAGGAACTTGAAATTTGGTTCGCGTATACATAGTTATCCCATCTACTGATGTGCCAAAATGGACGTGGTCGGATAACAGACACGACCACAATCGACATAAATCTTTATATCTGCCACATAAGTTGACCTAGGAACTTGAAATTTGGTACGCGTATACATAGTTATCTCATCTACTGATGTGCCAAAATGGACGTAGTCGGATAACAGACACGCCCACAATCAACATAAATCTATATATCTGCCACATAAGTTGACCTAAGAACTTGAAATTTGGTACGCGTATACATAGTTATCTCATCTACTGATGTGCCAAAATGGACGTGGTAGAATTTCAGGCACGTCCACAATCGACATAAATCTATATATCTGCCACATAAGTTGACCTAAGAACTTGAAATTTGGTACGCGGTACATAGTTAACTCATCTACCGATGTGCCAAAATGGACGTGGTCGGATAAAAGACACGCCCACAATTAATATAAATCTATATATCTGCCACAAAAGTTGACCTAAGAACTTGACATTTGGTGCGCTTATACAACTTTATCCCATCTACTGATGTGCCAAAATGGACGTGGTCGGATAACAGACACGACCACAATCGACATAAATCTTTATATCTGCCACATAAGTTGACCTAGGAACTTGAAATTTGGTACGCGTATACATAGTTATCTCATCTACTGATGTGCCAAAATGGACGTAGTCGGATAACAGACACGCCCACAATCAACATAAATCTATATATCTGCCACATAAGTTGACCTAAGAACTTGAAATTTGGTACGCGTATACATAGTTATCTCATCTACTGATGTGCCAAAATGGACGTGGTAGAATTTCAGGCACGTCCACAATCGACATAAATCTATATATCTGCCACAAAAGTTGACCTAGGAACTTGAAATTTGGTTCGCGTATACATAGTTATCCCATCTACTGATGTGCCAAAAATATGCGCGGTTGCATAACAGACACGTCCACAATCGACACAAATCTATATATCTGCCACATAAGTTGACCTAAGAACTTGAAATTTGGTGCGCGTATACATAGTTATTTTATCTACTGATGTGCCAAAATGGACGTGGTCGAATTTATGGCACGCCTACAATCGACATAAATCTATTTATCTGCCACATAAGTTGACATAGGAACTTGAAATTTTGTACGCGGTACATAGTTATCTCATCTACTGATGTGCCGAAATGGACGTGGTCGGATAACAGACACGCCCACAATCGACAAAAATCTATATATCTGCCACATAAATTGACATATAACTTGACATTTGGTGCGCATATACAACTTTACCCCATCTACTGATGTGCCAAAAATGGGCGCGGTCGGATAACAGACACACCCACAATCGACATAAATCTATATATCTGCCACATAAGTTGACCTAGGAACTTGAAATTTGATGCGCGTATACATAGTTATCTCATCTACTGATGTGCCAAAATGGACGTAGTCGGATAACAGACACGCCCACAATCAACATAAATCTATATATCTGCCACATAAGTTGACCTAAGAACTTGAAATTTGGTACGCGTATACATAGTTATCTCATCTACTGATGTGCCAAAATGGACGTGGTCGGATAAAAGACACGCCCACAATTAATATAAATCTATATATCTGCCACAAAAGTTGACCTAAGAACTTGACATTTGGTGCGCTTATACAACTTTATCCCATCTACTGATGTGCCAAAATGGACGTGGTCGGATAACAGACACGACCACAATCGACATAAATCTTTATATCTGCCACATAAGTTGACCTAAGAACTTGAAATTTGGTGCGCGTATACATCTTTATCCCATCTATCGATGAGCCAAAAATGGGCGCTGTCGGATAACAGACACGTCCACAATCGACATAAATCTATATATCTGCCACATAAGTTGACCTAAGAACTTGAAATTTGGTGCGCGTATACATAGTTATTTTATCTACTGATGTGCCAAAATGGACGTGGTCGAATTTATGGCACGCCTACAATCGACATAAATCTATTTATCTGCCACATAAGTTGACATAGGAACTTGAAATTTTGTACGCGGTACATAGTTATCTCATCTACCGATGTGCCAAAATGGACGTGGTCGGATAACAGACACGCCCACAATCGACATAAATCTATATATCTGCCACATAAGTTGACCTAGGAACTTGAAATTTGGTACGCGGTACATACTTATCTCATCTACTGATGTGCCAAAAACGGGCGGGTCGAATTACACATACGCCCACAATCGACAAAAATCTATATATCTGCTACAAAAGTTGACCTAGAAACTTGAAATTTTGTTCTCGTATACATAGTTATCCCATCTACTGATGTGCCAAAAATGGGCGCGGTCGGCTAACAGACACGCCCACAATCGACATAAATCTATATATCTGCCATATAACTTGACCTAGGAACTTGAAATTTGGTTCGCGTATACATAGTTATTCCATCTACTTATGTGCCAAAAATATGCGCGGTTGCATAACAGACACGTCCACAATCGACACAAATCTATATATCTGCCACATAAGTTGACCTAAGAACTTGAAATTTGGTACGCGTATACATAGTTATCTCATCTACTGATGTGCCAAAATGGACGTGGTAGAATTTCAAGCACGTCCACAATCGACATAAATCTATATATCTGCCACATAAGTTGACCTAAGAACTTGAAATTTGGTGCGCGTATACATAGTTATTTTATCTACTGATGTGCCAAAATGGACGTGGTCGAATTTATGGCACGCCTACAATCGACATAAATCTATTTATCTGCCACATAAGTTGACATAGGAACTTGAAATTTTGTACGCGGTACATAGTTATCTCATCTACCGATGTGCCAAAATGGACGTGGTCGGATAACAGACACGCCCACAATCGACATAAATCTATATATCTGCCACATAAGTTGACCTAGGAACTTGAAATTTGGTACGCGGTACATACTTATCTCATCTACTGATGTGCCAAAAACGGGCGGGTCGAATTACACATACGCCCACAATCGACAAAAATCTATATATCTGCTACAAAAGTTGACCTAGAAACTTGAAATTTGGTTCTCGTATACATAGTTATCCCATCTACTGATGTGCCAAAATGGACGTGGTCGGATAACAGACACGACCACAATCGACATAAATCTTTATATCTGCCACATAAGTTGACCTAAGAACTTGAAATTTGGTGCGCGTATACATCTTTATCCCATCTATCGATGAGCCAAAAATGGGCGCTGTCGGATAACAGACACGTCCACAATCGACATAAATCTATATATCTGCCACATAAGTTGACCTAAGAACTTGAAATTTGGTGCGCGTATACATAGTTATTTTATCTACTGATGTGCCAAAATGGACGTGGTCGAATTTATGGCACGCCTACAATCGACATAAATCTATTTATCTGCCACATAAGTTGACATAGGAACTTGAAATTTTGTACGCGGTACATAGTTATCTCATCTACCGATGTGCCAAAATGGACGTGGTCGGATAACAGACACGCCCACAATCGACATAAATCTATATATCTGCCACATAAGTTGACCTAGGAACTTGAAATTTGGTACGCGGTACATACTTATCTCATCTACTGATGTGCCAAAAACGGGCGGGTCGAATTACACATACGCCCACAATCGACAAAAATCTATATATCTGCTACAAAAGTTGACCTAGAAACTTGAAATTTGGTTCTCGTATACATAGTTATCCCATCTACTGATGTGCCAAAAATGGGCGCGGTCGGCTAACAGACACGCCCACAATCAACATAAATCTATATATCTGCCACAAAAGTTGACCTAGGAACTTGAAATTTGGTTCGCGTATACATAGTTATTCCATCTACTTATGTGCCAAAAATATGCGCGGTTGCATAACAGACACGTCCACAATCGACACAAATCTATATATCTGCCACATAAGTTGACCTAAGAACTTGAAATTTGGTACGCGTATACATAGTTATCTCATCTACTGATGTGCCAAAATGGACGTGGTAGAATTTCAAGCACGTCCACAATCGACATAAATCTATTTATCTGCCACATAAGTTGACATAGGAACTTGAAATTTTGTACGCGGTACATAGTTATCTCGTCTACTGATGTGCCGAAATGGACGTGGTCGGATAACAGACACGCCCACAATCGACAAAAATCTATATATCTGCCACATAAGTTGACCTAGGAAGTTGACATTTGGTGCGCATATACAACTTTACCCCATCTACTGATGTGCCAAAAATGGGCGCGGTCGGATAACAGACACACCCACAATCGACATAAATCTATATATCTGCCACATAAGTTGACCTAGGAACTTGAAATTTGATGCGCGTATACATAGTTATCTCATCTACTGATGTGCCAAAATGGACGTAGTCGGATAACAGACACGCCCACAATCAACATAAATCTATATATCTGCCACATAAGTTGACCTAAGAACTTGAAATTTGGTACGCGTATACATAGTTATCTCATCTACTGATGTGCCAAAATGGACGTGGTCGGATAAAAGACACGCCCACAATTAATATAAATCTATATATCTGCCACAAAAGTTGACCTAAGAACTTGACATTTGGTGCGCTTATACAACTTTATCCCATCTACTGATGTGCCAAAATGGACGTGGTCCGATAACAGACACGACCACAATCGACATAAATCTTTATATCTGCCACATAAGTTGACCTAAGAACTTGAAATTTGGTGCGCGTATACATCTTTATCCCATCTATCGATGAGCCAAAAATGGGCGCTGTCGGATAACAGACACGTCCACAATCGACATAAATCTATATATCTGCCACATAAGTTGACCTAAGAACTTGAAATTTGGTGCGCGTATACATAGTTATTTTATCTACTGATGTGCCAAAATGGACGTGGTCGAATTTATGGCACGCCTACAATCGACATAAATCTATTTATCTGCCACATAAGTTGACATAGGAACTTGAAATTTTGTACGCGGTACATAGTTATCTCATCTACCGATGTGCCAAAATGGACGTGGTCGGATAACAGACACGCCCACAATCGACATAAATCTATATATCTGCCACATAAGTTGACCTAGGAACTTGAAATTTGGTACGCGGTACATACTTATCTCATCTACTGATGTGCCAAAAACGGGCGGGTCGAATTACACATACGCCCACAATCGACAAAAATCTATATATCTGCTACAAAAGTTGACCTAGAAACTTGAAATTTGGTTCTCGTATACATAGTTATCCCATCTACTGATGTGCCAAAAATGGGCGCGGTCGGCTAACAGACACGCCCACAATCGACATAAATCTATATATCTGCCATATAACTTGACCTAGGAACTTGAAATTTGGTTCGCGTATACATAGTTATCTCATCTACTGATGTGCCAAAATGGACGTGGTAGAATTTCAGGCACGTCCACAATCGACATAAATCTATATATCTGCCACATAAGTTGACCTAAGAACTTGAAATTTGGTGCGCGTATACATAGTTATTTTATCTACTGATGTGCCAAAATGGACGTGGTCGAATTTATGGCACGCCTACAATCGACATAAATCTATTTATCTGCCACATAAGTTGACATAGGAACTTGAAATTTTGTACGCGGTACATAGTTATCTCATCTACCGATGTGCCAAAATGGACGTGGTCGGATAACAGACACGCCCACAATCGACATAAATCTATATATCTGCCACATAAGTTGACCTAGGAACTTGAAATTTGGTACGCGGTACATACTTATCTCATCTACTGATGTGCCAAAAACGGGCGGGTCGAATTACACATACGCCCACAATCGACAAAAATCTATATATCTGCTACAAAAGTTGACCTAGAAACTTGAAATTTGGTTCTCGTATACATAGTTATCCCATCTACTGATGTGCCAAAAATGGGCGCGGTCGGCTAACAGACACGCCCACAATCGACATAAATCTATATATCTGCCATATAACTTGACCTAGGAACTTGAAATTTGGTTCGCGTATACATAGTTATCTCATCTACTGATGTGCCAAAATGGACGTGGTAGAATTTCAGGCACGTCCACAATCGACATAAATCTATATATCTGCCACATAAGTTGACCTAAGAACTTGAAATTTGGTGCGCGTATACATAGTTATTTTATCTACTGATGTGCCAAAATGGACGTGGTCGAATTTATGGCACGCCTACAATCGACATAAATCTATTTATCTGCCACAAAAGTTGACCTAGGAACTTGAAATTTTGTACGCGGTACATAGTTAACTCATCTACCGATGTGCCAAAATGGACGTGGTAGAATTTCAGGCACGCCCACAATCGACATAAATCTATATATCTGCCACAAAAGTTGACCTAAGAACTTGACATTTGGTGCGCATATACAACTTTATCCCATCTACTGATGTGCCAAAATGGACGTGGTCGGATAACAGACACGACCACAATCGACATAAATCTATATATCTGCCACATAAGTTGACCTAAGAACTTGAAATTTGGTGCGCGTATACATCTTTATCCCATCTATCGATGTGCCAAAAATGGGCGCTGTCGGATAACAGACACGTCCACAATCGACATAAATCTATATATCTGCCACATAAGTTGACCTAGAAACTTGAAATTTGGTGCGCGTATACATAGTTATTTTATCTACTGATGTGCCAAAATGGACGTGGTCGAATTTATGGCACCCTACAATCGACATAAATCTATTTATCTGCCACATAAGTTGACATAGGAACTTGAAATTTTGTACGCGGTACATAGATATCTCATCTACTGATGTGCAAAAATTGACGTTGTCGGATAACAGACACACCCACAATCAACATAAATCTATATATCTGCCACAAAAGTTGACCTAAGAACTAGAAATTTGGTACGCATATACAACTTTACCCCATCTTCTGATGTACCAAAATGGACGTGGTCGGCTAACAGACACGCCCACAATCGACATAAATCTATATATCTGCCACATAAGTTGACCTAAGAAATTTGGTTCGTGTATACACAGTTATCCCAACTACTGATGTGCCAAAATGGACGTGGTCGAATTTATGGCACGCCTACAATCGACATAAATCTATTTATCTGCCACATAAGTTGACCTAGGAACTTGAAATTTTGTACACATATACATAGTTATCCCATCTACTGATGTGCCTAAAAATGGGCGCGGTCGGATAACAGACATGCCCGCAATCGACATAAATCTATATATCTGCAACAAAAGTTGACCTAGGAACTTGAAATTTGGTACGCGGTACATACTTATCTTATCTACTGATGTGCCAAAATGGACGTGGTAGAATTTCAGGCACGTCCACAATCGACATAAATCTATATATCTGCCACAAAAGTTGACCTAGGAACTTGAAATTTGGTTCGCGTATACATAGTTATCCCATCTACTGATGTGCCAAAATGGACGTGGTCGGATAACAGACACGACCACAATCGACATAAATCTTTATATCTGCCACATAAGTTGATCTAAGAACTTGAAATTTGAAACGCATATACATCTTTATCCTATCTATCGATGTGCCAAAAATAGGCGCTGTCGGATAACAGACACGTCCACAATCGACATAAATCTATATATCTGCCACATAAGTTGACCTAAGAACTTGAAATTTGGTGCGCGTATACATAGTTATTTTATCTACTGATGTGCCAAAATGGACGTGGTCGAATTTATGGCACGCCTACAATCGACATAAATCTATTTATCTGCCACATAAGTTGACATAGGAACTTGAAATTTTGTACGCGGTACATAGTTATCTCATCTACTGATGTGCCGAAATGGACGTGGTCGGATAACAGACACGCCCACAATCAACATAAATCTATATATCTGCCGCATAAGTTGACCTACGAACTTGAAATTTTGTACACATATACATAGTTATCCCATCTACTGATGTGCCTAAAAATGGGCGCGGTCGGATAACAGACATGCCCGCAATCGACATAAATCTATATATCTGCAACAAAAGTTGACCTAGGAACTTGAAATTTGGTACGCGGTACATACTTATCTTATCTACTGATGTGCCAAAATGGACGTGGTAGAATTTCAGGCACGTCCACAATCGACATAAATCTATATATCTGCCACAAAAGTTGACCTAGGAACTTGAAATTTGGTTCGCGTATACATAGTTATCCCATCTACTGATGTGCCAAAATGGACGTGGTCGGATAACAGACACGACCACAATCGACATAAATCTTTATATCTGCCACATAAGTTGATCTAAGAACTTGAAATTTGAAACGCATATACATCTTTATCCTATCTATCGATGTGCCAAAAATAGGCGCTGTCGGATAACAGACACGTCCACAATCGACATAAATCTATATATCTGCCACAAAAGTTGACCTAGGAACTTGAAATTTGGTTCGCGTATACATAGTTATCCCATCTACTGATGTGCCAAAAATGGGCGCGGTCGGATAACAGACACACCCACAATCGACATAAATCTATATATCTGCCACATAAGTTGACCTAAGAACTTGAAATTTGGTACGCGTATACATAGTTATCTCATCTACTGATGTGCCAAAATGGACGTGGTCGGATAAAAGACACACCCACAATCGACATAAATCTATATATCTGCCACAAAAGTTGACCTAAGAACTTGACATTTGGTGCGCATATACAACTTTATCCCATCTACTGATGTGCCAAAATGGACGTGGTCGGATAACAGACACGACCACAATCGACATAAATCTATATATCTGCCACATAAGCTGACCTAAGAACTTGAAATTTGGAACGCATATACATCTTTATCCCATCTATCGATGTGCCAAAAATGGGCGCTGTTGGATAACAGACACGTCCACAATCGACATAAATCTATATATCTGCCACAAAAGTTGACCTAGGAACTTGAAATTTTGTACGCGGTACATAGTTAACTCATCTACCGATGTGCCAAAATGGACGTGGTCGGATAAAAGACACACCCACAATCGACATAAATCTATATATCTGCCACAAAAGTTGACCTAAGAACTTGACATTTGGTGCGCATATACAACTTTATCCCATCTACTGATGTGCCAAAATGGACGTGGTCGGATAACAGACACGCCCACAATCGACATAAATCTATATATCTGCCACATAAGTTGACCTAGGAACTTGAAATTTGGTTCGCGTATACATAGTTATCTCATCTACTGATGTGTCAAAATGGACGTGGTCGGATAACAGACACGACCACAATCGACATAAATCTATATATCTGCCACATAAGTTGACCTAAGAACTTGAAATTTGGTGCGCGTATACATAGTTATTTTATCTACTGATGTGCCAAAATGGACGTGGTCGAATTTATGGCACGCCTACAATCGACATAAATCTATTTATCTGCCACATAAGTTGACATAGGAACTTGAAATTTTGTACGCGGTACATAGTTATCTCATCTACCGATGTGCCAAAATGGACGCGGTCGGATAACAGACACGCCCACAATCGACACAAATCTATATATTTGCCATATAAGTTGACCTAGGAACTTGAAATTTGGTACGCAGTACATACTTATCTCATCTACTGATGTGCCAAAAACGGGCGGGTCGAATTACACATACGCCCACAATCGACAAAAATCTATATATCTGCCACATAAGTTGACCTAAGAACTTGAAATTTGGTACGCGTATACATAGTTATCTCATCTACTGATGTGCCAAAATGGACGTGGTAGAATTTCAGGCACGCCCACAATCGACATAAATCTATATATCTGCCACATAAGTTGACCTAAGAACTTGAAATTTGGTGCGCGTATACATAGTTATTTTATCTACTGATGTGCTAAAATGGACGTGGTCGAATTTATGGCACGCCTACAATCGACATAAATCTATTTATCTGCCACATAAGTTGACATAGGAACTTGAAATTTTGTACGCGGTACATAGTTATCCCATCTACTGATGTGCCGAAATGGACGTGGTCGGATAACAGACACGCCCACAATCGACAAAAATCTATATATCTGCCACATAAATTGACCTAGGAACTTGAAATTTGATGCGCGTATACATAGTTATCTCATCTACTGATGTGCCAAAAATATGCGCGGTTGCATAACAGACACGTCCACAATCGACACAAATCTATATATCTGCCACAAAAGTTGACCTAAGAACTTGACATTTGGTGCGCATATACAACTTTACCCCATCTACTGATGTGCCAAAA
Organism: Ornithomya chloropus; assembly: GCA_963971445.1. Classification (NCBI taxonomy): domain Eukaryota; kingdom Metazoa; phylum Arthropoda; class Insecta; order Diptera; family Hippoboscidae; genus Ornithomya; species Ornithomya chloropus. The sequence continues at coordinate 22,779,070 of OZ020530.1, read as the reverse complement.
ATGGGCGCGGTCGGATAACAGACACACCCACAATCGACATAAATCTATATATCTGCCACATAAGTTGACCTAGGAACTTGAAATTTGATGCGCGTATACATAGTTATCTCATCTACTGATGTGCCAAAAATATGCGCGGTTGCATAACAGACACGTCCACAATCGACACAAATCTATATATCTGCCACATAAGTTGACCTAAGAACTTGAAATTTGGTACGCGTATACATAGTTATCTCATCTACTGATGTGCCAAAATGGACGTGGTAGAATTTCAGGCACGCCCACAATCGACATAAATCTATATATCTGCCACAAAAGTTGACCTAGGAACTTGAAATTTGGTTCGCGTATACATAGTTATCCCATCTACTGATGTGCCAAAAATGGGCGCGGTCGGATAACAGACACACCCACAATCGACATAAATCTATATATCTGCCACATAAGTTGACCTAAGAACTTGAAATTTGGTACGCGTATACATAGTTATCTCATCTACTGATGTGCCAAAATGGACGTGGTCGGATAAAAGACACACCCACAATCGACATAAATCTATATATCTGCCACAAAAGTTGACCTAAGAACTTGACATTTGGTGCGCATATACAACTTTATCCCATCTACTGATGTGCCAAAATGGACGTGGTCGGATAACAGACACGACCACAATCGACATAAATCTATATATCTGCCACATAAGCTGACCTAAGAACTTGAAATTTGGAACGCATATACATCTTTATCCCATCTATCGATGTGCCAAAAATGGGCGCTGTTGGATAACAGACACGTCCACAATCGACATAAATCTATATATCTGCCACAAAAGTTGACCTAGGAACTTGAAATTTTGTACGCGGTACATAGTTAACTCATCTACCGATGTGCCAAAATGGACGTGGTCGGATAAAAGACACACCCACAATCGACATAAATCTATATATCTGCCACAAAAGTTGACCTAAGAACTTGACATTTGGTGCGCATATACAACTTTATCCCATCTACTGATGTGCCAAAATGGACGTGGTCGGATAACAGACACGCCCACAATCGACATAAATCTATATATCTGCCACATAAGTTGACCTAGGAACTTGAAATTTGGTTCGCGTATACATAGTTATCTCATCTACTGATGTGTCAAAATGGACGTGGTCGGATAACAGACACGACCACAATCGACATAAATCTATATATCTGCCACATAAGTTGACCTAAGAACTTGAAATTTGGTTCGCGTATACATAGTTGTCCCATTTACTGATGTGCCAAAATGGACGTGGTCGAATTTCAGGCAAGCCCACAATCGAGATAAATCTATAAATCTGCCACTTAAGTTGACCTAGGAATTTGAAATTTTGTACACATATACATCTTTATCCCATTTACTGATGTGTCAAGACTGGGCGTAGTTGAATTACATATGCGACCACAATCGACATAAATCTCTATATCTGCAACAAAAGTTGACCTAGGAAGTTGAAGTTTGGTACGCGGTACATAGTTATTTCATCTACTAATATGCCAAAAACGGGCGGATCGAATTACATATACGCCCACAATCGACAAAAATATATATATTTGCCACAAAAGTTGACCTAGGAACTTGAAATTTGGTTCGCGTACACATAGTTATCCCATCTACTGATGTGCCAAAATGGACGTGGTCGGATAACAGACACGCCCACAATCAACATAAATCTATATATCTGCCACAAAAGTTGACCTAGGAACTTGAAATTTGGTACGCGTATTGTTGAAGTTGTTCATTTATATATTTTCGCTGGTACACCTGTTCTTCATGTACTTGTTTGATAATATTGTATTTTAAGGAGAAGCTTATTCTAGCTTGTCAATGGAATAAAATTTATTTTTTTATTATTCAAAAATTATTCTATCAAAGCAAAAGGCTTATTTTCATTTTTGCTCTGTTAATAGGTTATGGGCTTAACCTTTACCTGAAATAGCTAAATAGTCATGGAAGATTATAAAATTGCGAAGCTTGAAGTTGCAGATAATTGGACTTTGTGGAAGTTCCAGGTAAAGGTGGTGCTACGAGTTAGTAACCTTTGGAACGTTGTTTCTGGAGTGAAGCAGAAGCCTGCAGAAGCTGGTCAAGAATTAGAAGCATGGAAAACATTGGATGCTAAAGCGCAAAAGGTTTTGATGGTATCCATGGGTGAAGAAGCTATGCTTTCCATTATAAACTGTGAAAGTTCAGCGTCTATGTGGTCAACTTTAGAAAGTATATATGAGCAGAAGTCACAGGCATCAATATATCTATTGCAACAGCAGATTTTTTAATATGTAAAAGACCCGCAAGATAGTATATCCATTCATATATCAAAGTTACAGCGGATGTCAAAACAGCTTGCAGATCTGGGTGAGCAAATATCTGATAACATGTTGATTACCAAAATATTAATGACTTTGCCCAATGAGTACAAACATTTTTTTGCGTCATGGGAAGCAACTGAAAAGAGCGAGAGAGCCTTGCGAAATCTTACCTCTCGTCTTTGTATGAAAGAATCCAGATTGGGTATTCAACCGCCAAGGGTTGAAGCTTTTGCGGCGAAGCAGCATAATAAAACGACACAAAATAAAAAGTATACTCAGCCCAAAGGAAAATGTTTTATTTGTAAAAAATATGGTCATTGGAAGCAGGATTGTCCACTCAAAAAACGCCAATCAAAATCGTCTGGAGATGCATTCATTGGTGGTACTTCGTGTATGTGTCATGAAGAAAATGCTTGGTATGCTGACTCAGGAGAAAGTGACCATATGTGCAACAAGAAGGAATGGTTCCGTGATTTTATTGCTTTTAAGACTCCTAAATAAATACGTATTGGAGATGGAACAACCATTCCAGCTTTTGGTAAAGGTGATATTTGGGTAAAGGCATTTGATGGCAAAATGTGGCACGTGTGTGTTGTGACCCTAAAAGGCATAAGAAACGAAAACTCGAAGCTTTTCAAACTACTGTTAAAGGTACGCACTCTTTCGAATTATGCTAATGTTGCTATTAAAAAAATGACTTACAATTATGGCATGAGCGTATGTGTCATCAAGCAAAAGACCATGTTAAAGGTGTTTTACGACATTTTAATGTTCAGTTTTCTGAGGGTAATGCCTGTTGTGAAGGTTGTGTAATGGGTAAACAACACAGATTGCCCTTTGTTGAAAGTCAAAATAGAGCTAAAGAGCCTGGCGAACTAGTACACACTGATCTATGTGGACCGATGCAAGAGACATCTTTTAGAGAGGCGCTCTTCATGCTCTTATTCAGAGATGACTATTCAAATTATCTCTATGTGTATTGCATTATAAGTAAAATAAATGTAGTGGACATACTTGATAAGTTTCTAAATCAAGTAGAAGTAGACACGGGCAAGAGGGTGAAGACGTTAAGATCAGACAATGGCCTTGAATATTGCAATAAGGAGGTGTACGCTCTGTTGCAGAAGCGAAGAATTACTCATCAGAGATCTACTCCTTATACACCGGAACATAACGGACGTGCTGAAAGTGACATGCGGACGATTATAGAAGCTGCTAGGTCAATGATGTATGCTAAAAACTTGAGCCTTAAATATTGGGGTGAAGCCATCAACAATGTTGTGTATACGCTGAACAGAACTGGTAAAAGTCCTATTAAGGAAAGTACTCCTTATGAACTGTGGTTTAAGAAAAAGGCAGACATATTAAATTTACGTATTTTTGGATCAGCATGCTGTGTTCATATACCAGATGAGAAACGGCATAAGTTAGATCCGAAATTTAAAAGGGGTGCTTTTGTTGGTTACGAAGAGCATTGTAAAGGTTATCACATTTGGATACCTTTAGAAAGACGCATTGAAATTTCAAGGAATGTTTTAGTTCGAGAATTATGTGAGTCTCCAGTTATTATAAATGATCTTAAGGAGCATGATGAAGTAGCACATTCGCCAGAAGATAACATTAAAGAGGATGATCAGAAGCATGCAGTTGATGAAGGCGATGAAGGTGATGAATTTGAAGATGCTGAAAGTCCTCAAGACAACATGGACCAAGTGTCGCCAACTCCAAAACATAAATATAACCTTCGCTCCAAGAAAAAAGATTTTGGTTTAAATTTTTACAGTGCTTTCTTTGCGGATACAGAAGAACCTAAGAGTTATGAGGAAGCTATTTCAAGTGATGTTAATCGTAGTGAAAGCAAGCCATGGATGAAGAATTTAGGTCTCTCATAAAGAATGACACATGGAATTTGGTAGATCTCCTGGAAAACAAAACTGCTATAACTAACAAGTGGGTATACAAAATTAAACGTGACAAAGATGGGGCTATTGAACGCTATAAAGCACGTTTAGTCATACGTGGTTTTACACAAAAATATGGAGTCGATTACGAAGAAACTTTTAGTCCAGTAGCAAAATTTACTTCTATACGAATGAATTTAGCTTTATGTACTTCCTTGATATATAACATTCTGCAATTTAATGTGATTCTTGTATGGCTATGTACAAGAAGACATTTACGTGGTTCAACCAATCGATTATGAAGATGGCAGCAGTAAGGTCTGTAAATTGAAGAAAAGCCTTTATGGCCTAAAGCAAGCCTCTCGATGTTGGAATAAGCGATTTACGGAAATGATCAAGCGGTTTAATTTCACAGTTAGTGCAGCAGACTCGTGTGTTTTTATTGGCAACATAAATAATAAACGTATCATATTGGCAATTTATGTAGATGATGGCATTATTGCGGCAGAGTCAACTGAGGCATCATCTATTTTTATTGATTTTCTCAAAAGTGAATTTGAAATCAAGGTGATAGATTCCTTCTTTTATTTGGGCATGGGAATAGCCATTGAAAGCAAAAGGCTTATTTTCATTTTTGCTCTGTTAACACGTATACATAGTTATCTCATCTACTGATGTGCCAAAAATGGGCGGGTCGAATTACATATACGCCCACAATCGACAAAAATCTATATATCTGCCACATAAGTTGACCTAGGAACTTGAAATTTGGTCCGCGTATACATAGTTATCCCATTGACTGACGTGCCAAAAATGGGCATAGTCGGATAATAGACACGTTCACAATTTACAAGAAACCATATTCAACGTAAAAGTAAACTTGCATCCTGATACGTAAGACGTACACTATTAGAGGGCGCAATATATATATATTTGCCACGCCCTCCGTTGTAGAGGTGGAGGGTATTTAAGATTTGGTCTAAGCCAAACATAGTTTTCTTACTTGTTTTTATAACGTTACGTCAGGATGCGATTATACAAGTGCTTGCACTTGTGTTTACTCTACGTAAAAATATCTTTCCATATTTTCATATGTATTTCAATACTATTTGTTTAAATGTTATTTACACATCCCTTTTCCTTTTCAACCTTAAATCGATGCTGGGCAAAACAATTATTCCACCGGTACAATAATATGTTACAATTCACTGCAATAATTATGAGAAGTTGACAATGAGTTTGTTTTGCCATTAGGTTAAGAATGCTGCAATAATTTTATGTAAACACTTAGCAAACACTTCACTTTCTATATTTTACAAGCACTTTAAATGTACATGTAATAAAAATGAAGAAATGTATCCCGTTTAATAATAAAAAATTCGCTTCATTTTTTATTATTATTTATCAAGGAATTATGGGTTAGTCCGTATTTATAAATGCAAATAAAGCCATCTTGTGCTGGTGTGTGTGTGTGTGTGTGTGTGTGTGTGTGTGTGTAAAATTTATGGGAACAAAACTCATGCATATGTTAAGGAATGACCCCGCAGTAATTACAGCTTAAAAGGTAAAAATGTTATGTTAACATATTTTCATACTTGTTTATGTTATCACATTGTAACATAAAGCATAACTTTTCACTTCATAAAAGCTTTTTTTGTTAAAGCTTAACAAAAAAGGTTAACTTAAAGTTATGAAAGTTCATTATGATAAGTTTCTCTGCTAAGTGATAACATAACTAATGAACCAGGCGGATTACGCTTTTATGTAAAGATATAAAGGTTACAATATAAAGAAGCCGCCTGGTAACTTAATATACAGGTCAGATCTTTATTCTCTAGCTGACAACAGAACTCAACACTCATTTGAGTAACACTGCTTCGTCAAAAACAGGAGAGTGAGCTCTACAAAACTAACATTCATGGACACCCTTCTTGTCTGGTCTTCATATTATTTTGTCCACCCCCTGTACCAACATATGAAACAAAAAATTATTTTTATTATAATTTTTTTTTTTAATTCTTCCTGTATATTCATTTGTTCCGTGTAACTAATATATATTTACGCATTTTATATATATGTTTACATAGTTTTTTTCTTGTTTTTCTACATAATTTCTTTTAATTTATATATATATATATTTTTTTGTATAATTCTTTCACAGAGTTTGTGTAGTTTTCGTGTAAAAAAATTTAAAAATCTTTAAAAAACATACAAATAAAGTTTATCACTTATTTAAGTTTCTAGGAAAAAATACTACCAAAAAAATATTTTACACAAAATACTACAAAAATTCATATATCAATATATCAATGCTTCAATATGTGCTAAATGGCAGTTTAATAATTCTCCAAATATTGTTTTTTGTTGTTGTTATTGTTTGTTAATTATTTTACATTATCATTATTATTTGTTGAATTAAAATAAAAATGATCAAAATGCCAAAGTATGCATAGTATACTTTATTTCTTATAGAAGACAAAACTGTTGTGTATAAAAGGAGAAAAAGTATAATATTCACACGGGGCTTAGGCCAAATCTCAGACATCCTCAACTGTACAAAATGGAATCTTCTGCCACTTCATCTTTTAACTCAAGCTTAAGAAATCCTGTCAAATATTTGTAGCTTTTTGAACTTCGCAAACTTTGGATATCCAATAAATTATTGTATATATATCCTAAATCATTATCAAATGCCACGTCCGCCCGTCCTTGGAAGTGCTTGGGTGTAAATAACATTCTGCCGATTGCAAAAATTGATCGATTTCAAACTTGGCCAATATATTAATGCTCTCAATATTCTGTTTTATGTGAAAATTAAGGAAAATAAATAAAAGGACACGCCCACTCTGACTCAAAAACTTCAAACGAAGTACTTTTTTTAAGATTTATCGTTAATACTTATAAGGTGAATTAAAAAAACATAAAAGGTTCAAAATTTTAAGCATTATATACAAAGTGACGCAAGTCTTTTTTTCCAAAAATATCAACATTTGAACATTTTCTGAAGGCATATGTAATTGTAAATACAGCAAAATCGATAAGTTTGAAAAATGGACTTGAATTGGTTTCAAAACAATCCATTCAATGAACCCAAATACTGCTAAAAGAACTTTAACGCACCGGTGATACGTATTCCTGATTTGACTTAAGTCGCATTATATATGTATTTCTAATTCTTCATAATATACATAAATACAGGTAGGTAAGCACAGAAAGAGAGAGAAAAAGAATGTATATATGTTTTTTAGTTTTATTTATATATTCGATGCTTGAGATATAAAAAATGAGAGCAGAATGGCTTTCAGTTTCAGTTTAATGTGATTACTACAAATCAAAGTTTGGCCAAAAATTTTCTATTATTAAGGATCTGGTTCATTCCATACCATTCCTGGTAACATTTTCAAGTTATTCTTTTTACCCTACATTCCATGTGATAAGTTTGTCCCAATATGTGTAAACCTAATCGTCAAATGTCATATACACCTTCCATTGTAACAATTGGCTTTCCACGATTTAATCATATTTGTCTGTCTGTATATATTTCTACACAAGGTTTGGTTGCAGTTTTTAAAATATTTCGATGAAATTGGGTACAAGGGCGCGTTTTGACTTAAAGCTTTGTACTAATGAAAATGATTTAAATTGGTCCAATTTGACACCCTCTCCCCATATAACGTTCGTATTTGAAATAAATCTTTATATGGCGAAAATTCCCAATTCTAAATATATTTTAGCAAAACTTGATGATGAATAGTTAATTAGCTTAATAAATGACTGTGACAAATTTGGACAAGATCGGACCAATTTTAGAACCCCTTGTTATATATAGAGATATTTCACAAAGGGACAATGATACAACTCAACTAATTATGGCAAAATAAGTGGTGTAGGGTACTAAATGGCTAGTTATAACTGACCATAACATTATCGCTTATTTTATATGCAATTAATGGTGATTTTTTAAAGCTTTTAACGGAAATAATTCGATAATATATGTAACTGATTCGATTCATCTGTCATTCATTAACAATTTATTTATTATTTTGTTCATTACATAGTTCATAGTTGTGTAACAACACCTACTAGTCTAATCTAATCACTAAAATGCTAAAAATATTAATCTACATCGTGTATATAAATATAACGCCCAATGACTTTTCATATAAGGGAAGAGTAAGAAGAGATTTTCTTTATATAATAATTTTAATTACACACATTTTTGTATCCTTCACATAAGAAATGGGGTAAACTAAGTTTGACACACAATGCCCAGAAGGCGTTAGATACCCTACAAAGCATATATATTCTTCGTCAAAAACTGTCGTGTGTCTGTGCGTTGTTGACATTCTCAAGGACGTAAATTTTGAGATATTGAGCTAAAATTTTGTACAGGCGCTCTTAGTTACTGTACGCAGATCGCTATTTAAAATGGACAAAATCGGTTGAGACACGCCCACAATCAACGAAAATATATTTATCTGCCACAAAAATTGCGCTATTAATTTGAAATTGAAATTTGGTACACAGATCGACTAACAAAGATGCCCACAATTTACAAAAAACCTTATACAGCACAAAACTCGACCAGCACGCTGATACGCAATACGTACTATTAGAGGGCGTTATATATATATTCCACGCCCACTCTTGTAGATGGGTAGGGTATTTAAGATTAGGCCCAAGCCAAATTTAGTTTTTTATTTGTTAAATTTTAAATTTTCAAAGATCTAGGAATAATCCTTTTTGCCTTTATATGAAATTTCTTTTTTTTTTTGTTTTTTGTTTTTTTTTTTTTTTTTGAGTAGCATTGAACTGCTGGTGAGCTCTTCGATTCTTTGCCGTCATTTTGTTTACTTATGTCCTTTAGCAAGACATTTATTAATGAGTATTGATTGTTGTGTTTTATTCTCAACAAGAGAGAGAGAGAGAGAGAGAGAGAGAGAGAGAAAGAGAAAGAGGGAGTATTTGTTTCGATATTTCATCACTTATTGATTTATGTGTAATATGAAGATTTTTACTTAAGCTTAAAATTCTGAAAACACAGTTCTTCTACTTGGGGATCTTATGGTTATTTTTCCTTTTTTTTTTTGATTTTTCTTAATTTTTTTTTCATTCACAAATGGCACAGGAGAAAATTATTTCTGTTGTTTTAATCTCTTTGTTTCTTTCATTAGATTCGTTGACCTTATACTCTTAACAATTAGTTTTAATACCTACAAAACACTCTAAAGCATTTTATATATGCACACAATTAACAAATACAGACATAGTTAAATTCTTCCCATTACATATAAATTAATAAAATTTGAACAAAAAATCTGGTAAACGCTTTAGGTGGGGTATTGGACTTGAATGGTTAACAATGTATAAATGGAAAAAAAATTTTTTGAACGAATCATTCATCTTACGTTTAAGTTTTATAAAACAAAATTAAAACAAGTAAAAAATTAAATAGAAGATTTAACCATTTGAGCCAAATCGTAAATACCCGGTTTAAAAGTTACGCTTTTCAGCACACAGACAGACATCGACTCAGAATTTTATGCTAATCAAGAATATATGTACATTGCATAATCTGCTCCACCTTCCTGGGCATTACATCTATTATGGCTGAGGCTTTGAAAATATGTGTGTGTTCACCCGCTCTCACCAAAACAAAAAATTAAATCATAAATTTATTAAACTTGTAGTTTTTGTTTTTCTTCTCAAGAAAAGGCATCTTTATAAAAAATCGTCGTATTTTTTTTGATAGGACTTCAATATATACCACTCGCAACCATTTTCCTTATATCCATAAAGATCCAATCGTTTCGGTAATAATATCCATGACATCTTGACGTTCCATATCTTTGAGTATCATCAATAGTTCAACAATAGTGTGGGCGGGTGATGAGGAGCGTTGACTAGCCCGACACTCCCATAAATTGAGTATTTGTTCGGTGGGTGAGGGTTTGGTGGCAAAATATGCTATATAACGATCCGTATTCAGCTTTTTCGCCAACAAACGCCAATCATGTTCATCCTCTCGCGGCGGATCCAAAGCCGAACAAATGCGACGCTTCGTATCAATCGGTAAATGCATCCAAGTTAATGGCAGACTAGTTTCATTTACGTAATTGCCGTGACTATCCATTGAAACAGTGGCCTGCCGTTCTAGAGAAGTATGCGGTGAGGTGGGCGGTAGAGAATTCGTTTTACGTCTTATTCGAAATGAATGCACCTCACTGTCCTGATTAACGCCATTGCTGCAGCTGCTGGTGCTGCCACATTGAGCAAAATCAATTCGTAAATTGAACTCAGTGTATAATAGTTCATTACGTTTAATAATAAATTCGCAATGTAGCACCGAATTATTACTGAGTATATGCTGATAGGGAATAATTTGTTCATGGGCGGTCACATCACATTCCGATTCCCATAATTCCACCTCGGCACTGCACAAACGTATATTCATACTGTTGTTATTTAAATGGAAAGCAAACGTATCGCTTTCAGCCATAAACGAACCGCCCAATTTCGTTTCTATGCTGGTACATAAATCGCGACTATTGGGAAATTCTCTGACTATATAAATGCGTAGACTATAATTTGTACCGCTGGCTGTAAACTGAGAAAATGCCAATAGGCGCATTTTTAAAGAACTATAACCAGCCGATAGAGATGAAATCATGCGAGGTTCGCCCACCACCACAAATCGTCCCAATTGTTCAGTCATTAGATAAACATGGTGAGGCTCCAGCTGTACAAAGACTGGTGTATTAATGGTCTCCTCTCCAACTACTAAGATTTTCCGCCAGTTGACATTCACATCATCATATTCCGCATCCGCATGATAGATGCTAACTATCCATAAGTTCGGATCTAACAAACAGTGTGGGATTTTTAATATGACAGGTTTCAGAAAAGAATAATTACGCGGTGAACAGTGTACTGTGGTGGAGGCTACCACAAGAGTAGCTTCATGATTGGGTATGTTAATGCGTGACATTTCATCACTCAGTAGCATTAGGGAGACATGTTTCCGCATAGTTCTACCAATCGAATGTTCCGGTATATACAACATAATTTCATTAGAGTATAAAGCTAATGAACCGCCACTACAGTTTAACTGGTCGTACGTGGATGATTTAGAAGTGGGATGACAACTTAGCTTGCCATTCGCCTCATAAGTGGAATTGGCTAAAATGGAACAATCTTATCACTACCAATTACTAGATTCATTATCTATACTTACAAGTATCCACTGTGGAGGTGTCGGGAGTATCACTTAAATAGTCCACGCTTAAATCATCAATGGGGTTTACATAACTTGAGGTTAAACGGAATTTAACAATATTATTAAAAGTTTAAAGAAATTTCTCCGGTACAACACTTACTTGGCTGATAAATTGGGTACATCGTAATGATGTTCCGTTTCCATGCAGCCAATACCAATGCCACCAGTGCCACCGCCACCTGCGCTACTGCTGCCCATATGATGAGGTGGCGGTAAAAATCTTTGACCTGGATTTGCATAATCATAATTATCATTGGACGTTTCAATATGCATTCTTATGTCCTTCTTATTGATATCGGGCAAATATTTTGGATCCACTACTACTGAAACATTACGAAAATTGTTTTATAGGAAAAAGAAAAAGTGAAAATGAAAGAACGAATTTCATTATAAGACAAATTTTAAATACAATCTACATCTACACACAAACACTCTAATAGTGCATGCATTACATATCCACCTACAAGTCGAGCTTTACGCTTAATAAGGTTTTTTGTAGATTTTGGGCGTGTCAGGTCTTCCATCATGCCCATTTTTGAAACATCCATGAATGGGGTAATTATAAATACGTGTACAAAGCTTTACTAGCTTTGCTAGATCGACTTTTGTGGATTGTGGGTGTGGCTCTTGACTGATTTTGCCTCATAAAAATAGTGAACTAAACGAATCTGTGAACAATTTACGTTCGTAAGAGTGCTAATAACAGACATGTCTAAATCGAATGAGTTTTCGATGCTGATCAAGAATTTATAGCCTTTGTGGGGTATCTGACGCCTCCTTCTAAGTGTTACAAATGCAATGACAAATTTATTACATATGGTGTACAATTTTGGTTTATCAAATATATAGTATTTTTAAATACTACTAATATTTACAAACAAAACCGTTGGTGCGGCCCAAGGCATGATTATACCTTTTCATATGTGTTTTCAACTAAAGTGAAGGGTGAAGGGTCATTAAAAAAATGCACCACTTTCAAATGAATGCATTCATTTAATTATACGTACCGGTACGAGTCATTCCATAGTGCTGATTAACACGTATGCCACGTCTAGCGCAACATATTAGAGCTGAGCCGAATGCAAAGAATACTGCAGTTATAAAGGCTAAACCCAAGTACAGTGTCCAGTCGAAATCTATAGAATGCAACAATGTGTTAATTAATATCCAATTGTGTGCGTGTGTGCGTGTGTGTGTGTGTGTGTGTGTACATATAAATCTTGCTAATCTATAATCTGGCGAGTTATGTGTGACCCATTTTAATGGTTCGTTTGCTTAATTGTTTTGCGTGATTGCCTCTGGCTGGTCGTTGGCTGCATTACTCTTGATTATTATCATTTCAATTATTTAGCCATCAAAATATTTGTACACCATCAAGTATAATACACCGCCAGATTTTCTTTTGTTGTTGTTTTTTTTTTTTTTTTATTACATTGGGTTGATGTTGTATCTCTTTTGTGTATCAAAAAAGTAAAAAAGAGGCGATACAACCCTTCCCCCCAGTTACGAGAAAAAGTAATAAAATCCAGATGACATGACATGATGCTGTTGTATGCTGCTTGCAGGGTGGCGGTCTTTGTCCTAACAATGTTTGCTGCATTAAACAGTTATGTGTCATACGCAGAGCAAAGAAACAGAAACAAATGACAACAGCAATGAGCAGCAGCAACAACAACAACGACAATAGCAATAATAACAGAAACAATGCCTCTCATCACTAAAATAAACAACAATACCGAAACAAAACACAATGCTCCCTAATGTGTGCTCGGAAATCTTTTCTCCCCATTCCAAAATTCCACCCACTCTCTCTATCATCATTAACATAACTCGCATAGTATGTATATAACTTTTCTTTTGTTGTTATTATTTTTGTTTTACGTTTTGCTGTATTTTTTTCCACTTACCATCTTTACCAATCTGACAGTGCTCCCCACGACATTCGGCTGTCTGTATATCTTTTCCGCTACACTGAAATTTGCCATTGCCACCAACACTGCCGACGCCACCACCACCGCCACTATTCATAGTCATACTGCCGCCAACTATTAAAGCTGAGGAAACACCGCTGCCACTGATGCTGCTGCTGCTGCCGATTAAACCGCCATCGTCACGAACTGCATCAGCAACGTCATCACCATCATCATCATCATTATTAAGATTGTTGTTGTTGTCTAGTATAGAAGCAGCGGCGGCGGCGGCGGCACTTGAAATACATTTCCGGCGACGCATTTGTATGCAGTCGGAAGAGCATGAACTCCATTCACTCCAGACCGACCAACGTCCCGCTGTGTGAATGAGAAATGACATCACAAAAACATTACTAAGGACGTCGACAACGACGAAGACGAAATTTATTATCAACCAAAGAAATTAATACTTTTGTTTGTGGAACATGACAACTACATCGCCTGTTCTGGCTAAGCAATAAAATGGAAAAAAGAGTTCCACTTCACCGCCCAACCCCTCTTTTCGTCCTTTATACGAAACGTAAATATCATTGGTTTGTGAAAAGGAAATTCTTTAGAAGTTCTAAGAAGAAAAGAAAATCTGAACGCAGCGAAAAAAATTTAAAAAAGGCACAATTTCCATTTTAATCTACAATATCTATTGTTCATATAAAAATTTATGTATTTGTAGCGTTCGTTTATAGTTCATAAAACAATTTTCGTCGTACGCATTAGAGTTTTTGCTGTATGTGCCAAATTTCCTTTTTTAGTTTTTTTTTTTGTTCCTTCCATTGCACGATTATTGTCATTAAATTTTTGTTGTTGTTGTTGCTGTTTGTCGTATAATTCCTTTCGCTGAATGGACCAAGGAAACAAAAATTGATACATGAAGACTTCTCTCTTACAAGTGGTTTCCTGATGCCGGTTCTGACAATGCTTCATTTTGTGTTTGAATTCATATCCTCTACACAAGATGATAAGCTTACTAAATTTATTATTTGGTTTGTAACTATTAAAATAAAACTAAAGGCAATAAAATTTGGCCCATAATAAAGTCCAAGTCATATGAGAGACACGCCCACTAAAATCAAAAAATCCTTTTTGGTATTGACATACGATCTATAAGTTAATATGCAATACTTGCAATTGGGGCTTAATAAAGTATATGCCACGCCCATTATTTTCATGATAGTGGACGTGCAGGGTATTTCAGATTTTATCAAATATAGTTTTTACTTATTTCTAATATGTTGTTGCTATTTTACTGTATACAGTCCGTAACGAAATTATAACATCCACCCTTAAGGCATTGAAAATAAAATAATTTCAACATAAAGCAACAAAATTATATTTTATTGCCTAATTGTTCGATTTAGTCTTTAAATAATAATCAGTTCCCGTACTTTTGTCAGTTACCGTATAACATTAAAAATGCAGGTTTTTTGTCTCTTCCTTTTATACCGTTAACTTGCTTGAGTATTGGCATTAAACTACCCTTACATAAAATATGAGCGAGTGTTTGTTAGCGAGTACAATTAAATAAGTGAAGAGGGAAACTTATATAGACAGGCGGACAGGCATACGGACAAACAGACAAATTTGTCTCTACATTCTCATGCAGCTTTTGTTACATGCGGGAAAAAACACAAAATTATTTTTTTTTTTTCAAATATTCCTGCTGATACTTTAAAGTGGTATAAGTGGTCTTTGTTGTTGCTGTTCATCTGATCGGTGTTTCTTTTTTAATTTTTTTTTTTACTATTTCATGATAGTACGAATATAAATAAAGAGACTCTCTTTCTCTCTCGCCCATATGTACCAGTATTCTTATACTAGGGAGTGTATTTATAGTTACGCATAATATAACATAACACAGGATGACGGATTCTAAACTACAATACAATACATGTACGCGTGGGTATGCATATACAATATATAGCTGTTCATATTATCATTTAATGGCATGCGAATTTTTCGCAGCCTGGTGTTGATGTTAATGTTGATGTTGATATTGGTGGGTGTGTATGTATGTACGTATATCCTTGGTAATATTTTTAATGTACTATGACGTCATACGCTCCACAACACTAGCCTTCATGAAATGAAATGTTTGTGAATGTTGGATAAAGTAAATATATACAGCAATAGTAAAGTTAAGTTATATGGCAGGGTAGCATGTGGGTGGTATAGTAACTGTGTATACGTGGTTAAGTATGTTGAACAGGAAAGTACGTATGAAGAAGAAGAAATAGACAACGCAAAATAAATAAAATTGAGCTTAGGACAAATCTACGACACTATCCCTATCTATATTACATATGTGGGCGTGGCAGGTATGTGAGAACTCTGTTTATTAAAAGGTTCATTGCCTAATATTATCGCAAAATTAAGTTTTTTAAATTGTGAGCGTAAACGACCCCGCCCATTTTTATTAAATCGAACAGTGGACTATTTATAAATAAATATGTATATAAAAATATTTTTTAGATAAACTTTTTTTTTTTAATTGAGGGCGTGGCATTTGGTTACTCCCGGTTAATTTAAAAATGAGAAAAAAGACGGACATCTGAACATATTTTGTAAACTATACAGGATATCTGACATCTCCTCCTGGATTCTGGCAAACTTAGTATACCATTTAATTATAATGAATAAATGGAGTATTTTTCTAAAAATGGGGGAAACACCACATTTGACAATGATGTGTATGTTGATGCCTGTTGTTGTTGATAATGTTAAATTTGTTGCTATCCTCTACTAGTTGTTGTTGATTATGTTTAGTATGTGCTACCCTACTCCCATCTCCATTCTATCGTTTCTGTGCATACAGTTCTCTATAAATTTTGTGATTTCCCTTTTTATTTCGCATTAAGGTCCAAGTGTATGTAAGTGTGTATTGCGTGTGCAGGGCGTCCTGGCCGCGGAAACTTAACTCCACCATAAACTTTTACACTCCGCTTCTACTTCTAGTTATAATTCTGTTTTATTGTTCAGCACACATAAATCAGATTTGTGCAAAAAAACTACATTTGACCGTACAACAATTAGTTTGTGTTCGTGCGTGTATGTGTGTGAGGATATGGCAATAGTACGAGGGAGGTCTTGTATAGTTGCTTTGCTTTTCATTTCATTTCATTTCATTCGCATTATTCGCCTCAATCAATTTAAGCCATTTGAGACCATTTGATTTTAATTCGTATTTTCACTTATTTTATTATTTGTTCTCATCATCCGTTACGTCGTCGTTTTCTTTTATATATTGTTAAGCGTAAAAACGTGATATTATCATCATATAACACTGGTGATGAGACGGATGATGCGATGACTAAGATCAACTTTATAAAATCGAGTTTTATGCTTAACAATGGAGAGAAAAGTCTTAAATAGAGTTCGTGTAGAGTTATATGATGGCAATCAAAAATTTGTTTATTGTTTTCTCTTTTATATATTATTATTATTATATAAAAGAAAACTTACTTCGCTTCATGGGGGGTGATGGCATATCAAATCCTTCACTGCTAACTATTTGTGTTTCATCTGAAAGTAAATTGAAAGAAAAAAATTAATTAAAACAGCTAAAGCTGAATAGAGTGCTGAACTTTTATAATCTCCGCCTGTATTTTCTTTTTTTTATCATTCTATCCTAATTTCTACAATGGAGGCTTTTAAAGTTTTATTAAACACTAAAGTTTAATAAATCACAAAAAATATTTCCACTAATTATTTTGAAAAACCAATTTTATCGTTGGAAAGATAAATATTTCTATTTTCCAAAACTAAAAAGTGTATTTGTTAGATCACATGGTATCATTTTTTAAAGCCCAGCATTTCAACATACCGGGACAAGTGAGACAATCGGCAGATTTTTGTATTTGCGGACCATTACACTCCGAACCGCCATTCATGGGCATGGGATTAGTACAAGTCCGAGTCCGCTTACGACCTTGAGATTGTTTACCCTGACATTTACAATCACGCCAAGAACTCCATGAACTCCAACCGCCATTAACTGAAAAGAAATAAACAAGAAACAAGAAAGATAGAAAATGGAAAATATTCCCCAAAAAACCTAAACTCACCGTAAACTATAAGCACCGCGGAGTCAGAGTTGCGTTTACCAGCAATATTTTCCGCTACACATGTATAATTGGCCATATCCTGTGGAAATAAATCAAGACAATCAAACATGGAATCAAAAATTTTCTCTCTGTACTATCAACCTGAAGAGTGACTTGACGAAATGCTAAGGTACCGGTAGCAGTAATGGTGGGTCCATGCTCATTGCTATTGGCTAAGGGAACATTATTCTTATACCAGCTAATCATCGGATCCGGATAACCGTTTGGCGCCTCGCAATATAATTCCGCCCGAGAGCCCAATTCTATGCGTAATGACGTGGGTGAAGTAACAAACTGTTTGCGTATATCTAATGTAAAAGCACGTTACTTGTTTATCAATATATTGGTAGACAGTATTTCCGTTACTCACATGCAATATTTACAGTGGCCGCTTGACTTTTCACCACACCACGCGACGACCACGCGTGACACTCACATTTGAACGGACCCTTACCAAAATATTCATCCACCAGGTCACGATGTATGGTGGCGGTGACTTCTTCCAAATGTACACCCGTATGAGGATCCACGTGTTTGTCGTGCGTGGATGGGGGTGGCTGAGAACTGCCTGAACACTTAAAATGCAGCTGTTTATACCGTATTATAAAAAGAACGGAAATAGTTCAAGTCATAAAGTAAAAGAAAATTTACTCCTTTCCACCCTAAATGGAAAAAAATATATGAATAATAAAAAAACTTACCTGCAGGGCATGTGTGGCTTTGCATTTTAATACTGCCGGTCGATTTTTGACTACATAAGCACTTTCCGGTTCGGTTAGGAAATAGGGTAGAGTGACTCCTGTCTCTGAATTACCCAATTTACCGGTAACAAATTCGTCTAATGTGCCAGTGCCACCACCACTATCACTTTTTATTTTATTCGTGTCATTGTTGTTGTTATTATTGCCCATTATGGTTAGGATTTCAGCAGAATTCAGGGATGAAGGCACTTGAACTTTATCGCGTGTCATGAAAATGCCTCCACCCATCCGACGACCACCCGATGAAATATCCGCCGAACCTCCGCCTAATACGTCTATACTGTCCTGATAGGACAAATCAGTTTCGGCCATTGCCCCCCAGTTATGCGGTGTTATAAAGCCTCTCTCATCCCTTTCTTCATCACTTGAATCGCCAAATTTCCCAAATACTTCCGCATCAGTATCCAAATTTTCTGAACTCTCCAACCCATCATCAGCCAATACTTTTACATGAAATCTTTTTGCAGCTGATATCATCTGTTTATGCAAAGTTCTGGTAGCCGAAAGGGTGTTTATTCTTGTTAGTTCCAACATCAACACCAGACTCAAACATAAAATGGTTTTGGTTTTGAAAGCGTTCGCCACTGCACACATGATTCTCATTTGTAATTAATCAGTTAATCAATTGTGTCTGAGAGTGAATAATTTTCTGTAAAATTTTTATTCTCCAGGTATGTCATCTGTTGCCTTAAAGTTGAACGATCTGCAAGAACAACAACAACAAAATGGAAATCCAAAAATTTATTTTTAATTTTTAATGTTTTTTTTTCATTCAACTCGATTTATTATATTATTAGTAATAAGGTGTTAATGGGTTGAAGACGATGTTTAGTGTTGAAATATGTTTAAACTCAGTCAAGCGCAACGCTTAATGAGCATTTTACGTATAAAATTTTCAGAAAGTTGTGTAACGGCGTTGTTACATCGGGCATGAGCAATGTGTGGCCCGCGGCAAGAAGTCAAGTTAAGTTTATGTTTATATTTGAAAGCTTTAAACGATTAAAAATATCATGCGCCGCTTTAACCAAGTCCCTGTCTACAGGTTACAATTTTTGATATAAGTTTTGTCATAACTTTTAACCCCCAAGACAGTGGCTGTCAAAAATAAACCCCATAGAAATTTCGTACACACGTATTTTGAAGTTTGATTTTCTATTTTTTTTATTTAATTCCAATAATTTTTATTGCGTTATTTTTTATAATATTCGTCCAAGCCAATCACACTTTAAATTGTCTAGTAATAAGGATTTGAGCTAGCAACGTTGATAACGAGGAATCGTTATGCAACATAAAACAAAGTTCATTTGCCTTCTTCCACTTCTGTGTCTTCTTCTTTTCTAGTTAATTTCTCATCTATTTCTTATGGCTATAGAATCCGTTTATTGCACCTGCTAACTTTTTGCTGAATGCGTGTGTGCGTGTGTGTGTGTGTGTGTGTGTGTGTGTATGTTGTGTGTGACTTTGTCCATGACTTGTCTTGTAAGTAGCTTGACTGTAGCAGTCAAATTCACTGCCTAACCTACGAATGTGTGTTTATGTTGTAGAAATTCCCCAGTATCGTATCCATTCCGTTTCACACATAATCTCATTACCTTTGTTATTATTATTATTGTATTTGTATAGAGTAACTTTAACTCTACCTTCTTTTATTTGTTGTCTTGTCCGGTTACATACTGTTATAAGATAAGAAAATATTTCAAAAAAAAGAAACAAAAAATAGAAAAGAGTTTCAATGTCTACTAAATACTACCTCCACACACGGTCAATGTCTTTAAACTTAACTTAAACAAAACAGCATGAAGTGGGAAATAAACCAAAAAAGGAAAAGAGAGAAAATAAATAAGCAAATGAAGGGACAAACATACAAACTGACCTTTGTAATAATCTAGCTACTGCCAATGTAATAATAATATGGGCAAGTGCTTATTTAAGCATATTACGTACTATGCAAATATCTGTTTATGTGCTCAGAGAAGTACACAAACAAACAAACATATTTACAGGTTTAATGTAAATATATACGCACACAATGCAAAAATTGGGAGTACCCTACATGCTTGTGCATAACTTTGGCATAAAATTTTTAAAAGACAAAGTCATGCATGTATGAGGGGTGGACTTAGAGAATCATATCGATACACAAAACAGTTGAATGTAATTTACCCTGCATTATATAAATAAGCTTAAAAGCAAATAATAGGCACCCACATACATACACATCGAAAACATACATATGTGTGTTATATCTACGGACATAGGTAACTATTTAGAAGTGCATACGTTAGCAATGCACACATACATTTAAACCGACATTATTGCACTTTAACTAATAGAACTTCTCTATTAATTTGTTCAGTGTATTGCACACATATACACATTCAATATATGCTTTACATACTTCAACACTCTATTACCATCACCAAGTCTCATATGCCAGGCATACTCTCAACATCAATTCAATAGCTTTTACATATGTATTGCACCTGTACCGGTCTATTTAAATGCTGCACCGTTTGTGGCAAGGCGTACGTTAAGTTTGTTCAGATGTTTGCAACACCTTGAATTGTACTGATCGATTCAGCATGAAAATCTGCGACGATTTAATCATATCCGTTTGTGCCTCAGTGTGTCCTTGCATATTTGTGTTTAGGCTAGAGGTCATATTTTTTGAGATATTTCGATGAAATTTAGTGCAATGACATGTATTGGCTTAAAGAGATCGGACCGGATCGGACCATTTTCTACAACCTCTCCCCATATAAGGTCCTTTTATAATGAAAGTCTTCATATAGCATAATTTGTAGCATTAAGTGTTTTACTTGTTTTTATATATATATGGCGGCATGCTGTTATTCTATATATCGGTTACGTATACTAAAGGTATTTGTTTCGTAATTTAACAGTAGAAACAAAAATGACTCTAAGCCCTTACTCTCTGTGAAACATCTTCTTCTTCGTTGCTAAACCCGGATGTGTTTGCTTCTCTATTCACTAAATATTACTAAATATTATAACAGTTGTGGTAAACAGTTTACAAAATTGTTTGTATGTATACTTTGCTTTTCTACCCTTCTGCTGGTATTTTGCTCTCAGTTAAATACAATTTTTTTTCGTTTCTTTCTTTTTTTGTTAAATTGTGATATGTTGATCTTTGCTGTGTGTGCGTTTACTGCTGCAGCTAGGTTGTAAGTATTTAATACATTTTTGAAAGCCTATTTTATGTAAAATATTACTGCGAAGAAAATTACATGGCTGGGGTGACTCTAATAAAGGAATGTTTAGAATTTCGATTCTGCTCTGCTAAGGGGATAAACTGCATTTGTGGTACATTTGAAACACACTCTATAAAGTGTATAAGTGCACGTTTTAAAAAACGATCAAATTCTGCTTCAGTTTAGCACAGCTACATAGTTCTCGTGTCCGTTCGTCTGTCTATAGTTAGCACACTCTTGTCTCTTGTCGTAAAATATCACGTATTGGCACAAAATTTTATTTAAACATTTATAGTTCCTACGCACAAATTTAAATTAGGCAATATCAATGCCACGCCCACTCTTAAATAATTTTCACAAAAACAAAAAACTGCATTTGTTACATGAGGAAAACCTTTTACACAATAATTTTACAAATGGTTAATAAAAGCATAAATTTTTGCTAGATTTTTTATACCGTCCACATGAGATGAAGGGCAGTTATCCCTTCCATCGATATGCCAAAAATGGGCGTCATCGAATAAGAGACGCGCCTAAGATTTGTCCTAAGCCAAATTTAGTTTTCTTGCTTGTTTTTTTTTTTTTTTTTGTAATTTTTCCAAGTACAAAATCCGAAACACTTGTGTTATTTTGTATGTGGGTGAGCACTATACACATACATATGAAACATTTACTTTTTGTAAATTAAGCATATTTTAAATGAATATTATGCTTGTACGCGAGTACAATGGAAATGAGGTTCCTTGGAA
This sequence comes from Ornithomya chloropus, assembly GCA_963971445.1. Lineage (NCBI taxonomy): Eukaryota > Metazoa > Arthropoda > Insecta > Diptera > Hippoboscidae > Ornithomya > Ornithomya chloropus. The sequence goes on along the minus strand of OZ020530.1, from coordinate 22,756,758 downwards.
TATCAAGCAGTGAGCCTCTCATATCTTTATGTTCCCAAGTGTCCATTCTTGGCTTAATTGACCAATCGTTTTAGTTTTTTTTATTGTTTTTATTTTTAAGTAGCTAAAAATAATGACCACCCTAGAAGGTTAAGAAAGAAAGAAATGAATTGGCTAATACTTAAATAAATTAATATTTCTGTAATAAAAAATAAAATAAAAATTCCTACAACATGACAACGTGTCAGTGATAAAACTGGTGGTTGCATATCCTAGTGCGCGCGTACACATTCTCAATGTGGCTTATATAAAAATTTTCATATTTTGTTTATTATTGCGCTGCAGCAACAACAAGAACAACAATATTTCACACGACGTGATTTTCGCTATCACCAGCTAAAAAGCTGTTTAGTTTTTATTGTCGCTGTTGATGTTGCCATTGTTGCCATTGTTGTTGTTATTGTTGTTGCTGTTGCTGTTGCTATTGCTGTTGTTGTTGATTGTTTGTTTTCCTTCTTTGGAAATGACTAAATGCATAAAATGTGTACATTAATCTATTGCGAATATCTCTCAACCTCACACATGACTGGAATTGATGATGTTGAGTTGAGTGCTGCATTACACAGTAAGTGTACATGTGCATGTATATTGCGTGTATGTGATGCGTGCATCCGTTTAACAAGAAGCAAAAAGCCGCCCGCCTGTTTATGCGTGTGTGTGTGTGTGTGTATTCATATTGTGCATTCACGCTGTATCGTCTTAATTTCCTTTTTAAAGTCTCCTACAACACCACACAAAATGTTGCTGTCACATACATGTAATATTTCTTTTTTTTTTTTTTTTTTTTTTTGGGGAATTTTTTCGTATGTGTTTTCATTTGTTATTATTGTAGATATGAGTAGAAAAATATGCTTTAAAATGTAAATATAGGAGTAAACTCTACAATCTATTGCCTCTTCTTCTACAAACAATCTATTGTTTCGTTATTGTTGCTTTTTCATATCCTACAACATTTGCTTGAAAAGGATATATTAAGTTTTTCAAAACATTTAAACATTTAAAGAGATCCAAACCTTTCAGAATCGTATGCACGAATGGTTTTGTCTGTCAGTCCATCCATATAAATTTGTACTTAAACTGTAGGTCACCGATTTTAACATACATTTTAGGCCTTTGTAAATAGGCTAAAAAAGATCATTTTTTCACTGTGAAAAAAGCATTTATAAGACGGAAATGTACACTTCTTTACATTTTGTACCAAGCAATGGTGAAGCTTCGTATATTAACTTAATATGAAATAAAGCACAGCTAAGTCGTATTTGAAGCCCAGGGGATTATTTTTGGAACCTCCTTTTATTATATAATGTTTTATTTAGCATGGCAATTGTCATCACTTCAAAGCCGAGCGTAACTATTTCTGGAATCCTTGCAAATGGAATGAAAATTTAGTTTACCCTGTTGTAGGGTATTCAATATTGGAACTTATCCAACCATAACATAAACATTTATTTGTTGTTAACAAAACAAAAAGAACATGATTTTGTCGCTATGGTGTAGGGTATTAAATATCGAACTTGTCCAACCATATAAAATTTGCTTAAAAAAAGTTGTCAATATTATTCAAAGGCTGCTTTTATGTTATTTCAGACTTTCGCTTATAACCGTACAAACTCATGTCCCTTTGCTTAGTCGTTAGCTAGTTCAGTTTCTCATTCACGCATTTATTTATTCATTCAGTTTAGTTCAGTTTAAGTTTTAGTTTCAATTTATACTGTTTTGCATATGTTTTCTTTTTCAATTTTTTCAATGGCTAAAGGTGCCGGCATGCATTTTGTTTGCACTTTGATAAGTAAAGATAAGAAAGCATAAAAACCAAAAAAAAGAGAAGGAGAAAACCAAATAAACACCACCATCCACAAAAAAAAATTATTTTTTGTTAAGGTCCGCATGGCTATAAACCTTTAGCAGGCTACTTTTTTTCGTGGAACTACGGTCTTGTTTATATGCGTGCATGCATGTATGCATGTGGTTGTATGGTTGAATGTTGTGTGGTTTGGTGGCGATAGGCTTTTATAATACCTCTTAATACCTGTCTTGCATACTTAATTTATACTTCAGTCAACGAATACACACACGCACACACACACACTCGGACAATAACCAGAAAACGTATATCGTCAAAGAGACAAACGAAACACCCACACACACTTTTTATACACATACGCACTGTACACCATTGAAAACGAGTCCGTCATTTATTCACATCTAAGCTAAAAGTCAAGTTATACCATTGTAGCAGTAGTCCATTAGCTATCAACGACTTTTTGTCACTTAGAAATTATGTATTGACTATGTGCACTTAACATACACACCCACTTATGCATATAAAGTCATTTTTGTAACTTTGTTGTTTTAAGCTAGACTTTGACATTTCATTATAAATTCCTTTCAGATACAAATAAATCTATCGAAACAAAGTAAAAAAAAAGTTAAATAATAGAAGAAAAGAAACCAACAAAAAGAATAAAAAAATTATTTATAATTCCTTACTCATAAATATGTAAATGAATATTAAAGTAAATCATTAAGAATCGACTTGGGTTAAACCTGACCTCGTTGGCTCGTTTAACAATCATAAAAATTGTAAAAATCATTAAAAAAATTGTTAGACAATCAAATAGACATTATGCGGCCATAATAAGCAACTCATTTAATCGGTCATAATACTCCTACTCTATCCCCGTCTCACTCTTCCATATAATAAAAAAAGTAATAATAATAAGAGAGAATGCCCAACTATTGTAACGTGTATAATATTAATTTGATAATCATTATAATGCAAGACTATTTGAAAAATTAGACAGGTTGTTTCATATGCGTACACACTGAACAGCTAGTATTACACAAAATTGCCATTAAATTAAAGTTTGCTACTTTTATATATATCATGTGTAAAATACATTCATCGATACTCGTAAATAACAGACACGCCCAAGACACATGTATTGCAGTAATTGTCCTTTCGGGTTAAAAGTGACTCATAACTTAATAAATATAATAAAAGAAGGCGTAATTGTGCATAGGCCCAGTTATGTGTAGAAGGGGTCCAAGGCTTAGCCTAATCCCAATACAATTTTATGGTTTCTAATTTCATTAAAATATCTCAAAAATAAGTAAGAAAATTAAATTTGGCTTAGGCCACATCGCACGGACGGACTTGTCAGTTGTTGATGCAAATCAAAAACACATGCTTTGTAGAGTCTCTGACGGCTCTTTCTCGGTGTTGCAAATGGATTGCTGAACTTAGTATACCCGTATCTTATGTGTAGGGTATAATTAGCATAATTTAGAGAGCCAGACAACGGACAATTTGTATCCGGGAATAACGCAGAATAACGCACCCAGGCGACCTCAAAAATTCTCTTTAATTCATTTTAAAGTACCATCTTCTAGCTATCTCACTGTTCCTCTATGTCAACCTTTCTCTCTAATTCCAAGTAATTGTCTTCATTCATTTCATGTTTACTTTTTAAAGCGCATTTATGCTATGCAACCAAATTATGTGAAGAGGTTGCGTACGCGCGTGTTAAAAGAACATTCCATAACTGAAGTGGAGCAAAGGCACACATAAGTGTCTCATTTATTTATCGTCCATCTATCAATCTATCAGAGATTGGAGACCAACCATGAAAGTCTCAGTCATTCATTCGTTGTATTCAGTTATTCTCCCGATCCACTCGAACTCTCACTATGGTTGCCTTTATACTTGTTGTGTAGGTTTCGTTGTTGATTTTAAGAAAAAATTATTTTTGGTTTCCTTATGAGTAGTGCGTGAGTAGGACAAGAAACAAGCATTAAAAATGGAACAAAAAAATCGGTATACTTTGCGTTAAAGATGCTAATGTTACTCCCTTTGGCCCTTCTCCGCTCCTTCAGTCAGTCACATACAAGTTAGTCTGGCATCCGAATACATGACAAAGTGTTTTTTATCTTCTTTGTTTTTGTCTTTTTTAATAAAAAATATATGTACATAGAAGGTATATATTATTATGGAAGAAAAAACAAAAGCAACAACAATGCCGCATATTGTATGAGAGCATGTGTTCAAGTGTGTTGTGAGTTGTGCGGTATTGTGTGGTCGTTGTTTTTAAATATGCATGTAGTACAAGTACAAGCATATAAAGGCACAGATGTGTTTATGGGTGTTGTTGACTTGAATACATATGCATGTCATCTGTGCTGTGTTGTTGCTGTTGCTGTTGCTGTTGCTGCTGTTACATAAACGACAATCATATCTGATGGATAGATATTGAAAATTCCATGAATGTGATTCTAAAAATTGTTACAATTTCTTTACAATCTACTGCTGTTACTTCAAATATGTATAACTCACGCACTGTATTATGACAAGGCCTGTACAGATGTAGATACGCTTAACTATACCAACTGCTGTTACTATCTGTTGCCTACACTCAATTAGTTCCATAACTGTATTCACAAATGTTTATATTGAAGTATTATAGACATGCCAAGACAAGAAAAGCTTTAAAAACACTTAAAACCTCTTTAGATTATTATTATTATTACAATATTGCTGATTGTACGATCATAATTTATATGAAGACGGTTGTGATAGAACTAATAAACCGGCAGCCTTGCATATATGATACTTAAAGCTCTAATAAGTAACTATATACTAGAAAGTTTTAATTCTATTAAAAGTAGGTTTGGGTCAAACTTTAAATACCCCTCACCTCGTACGTATCAACTCTCAAATCGTATTTGTAAGTATTTGAATTAAAGATATTTAGAAAATTATAAGCATCATTCGGCCCCGCCCATTTTTGAAAGATCGATGGATGGGATAATTATAAATAAATTTTAAATTCATAGAACAAGTTTTTCACAAATATAAAATTTTTTCATAATTATGGGCGTGGCTGTTAAGCAATTTGCTGCATATTATACTGCTGAAATATACTGAAAATGTTTGTACTAAATTTTAGCAGAGCAACTTAAATATTACCACTCTGGGAAAAGGACGGACGCGCGGACATTTATCTATAATGTCACATTATGTTACACATATATTAACATATTTATTATGCATATGTTTTTTTTATCAAAAATTTATGTAGTTATGATGAAGCTTTCTCAGATATATAGGTCGTTAGACACAAAAAAGAAAACTTATAATTATGTTGTTTACCCAAACAGATGTTTGGGTTAACTCCTATCTTTCAATCTAAAACATAGGGAGACATATACAAAAAAAAAAAACGAAACAAATTCCTCTATCGAATAATTAAATTATATAATATAACAAGCTAAATAACAACAACAACATCTATGTTATTTGTATTTGTATGTGTGTGTGTCCATGCGTGTGGATATTGTATATGATATGAAATATTTCTATTGAAAAATTAATTTGTCCCATTCAATGAAATATTTTTTAATTAAAACAAAATATTGAATGTTTTTCCGATGAGAACCTAAATGCATCCACACAATACGTAGGCAACAGACACAGGCAGAGACACAGTTACACATACAACTAAAACATTTGTCAATTATTTTTCTCGGTTGTCATATGTAGAATGTCAAAATGATGGGTATAGACGTTAACCTCCACTCCCTTCTCATCATTCTTCATCATCATCATCATCATCATCATCATCATCATTATTTTATAAATTAATAGTTCAATCTCTCTCATCTTGTGTTCATAATACAATATCATTAAGTATAGTAGGAGGCGGTGTAGCTGTAACGAAATTTATGACTATTTGTTGTTATTTGATACAAAACATCCTTTTTGGCTTTAACATAAGCTGAAAGAAGAAGATTCTTTGTTGATTGTCTTTGTTGTTGTTGTTCTTCTTCTCTTCCATCTAAACCCGTGAGAAAGTTAAAGAATTTAAGAATTTTCCATAAGGTTACAAATGAAAATATCATGTGCGTATAGATCTCCTACCGTGTATTTAAAAATCCTTAAAAGATTAAAAATGAAGATTAAAAATGAATTTAAAAAAAAAACAAGTGAGGAAACTAAATTTGGTTTAGGTTAAATCGTAAATACCCTTCACATCTACATAGAAAAAGTGGGTGTGGCAAGTACATGATTTCGCCCTCTAATAGCGTATGTATTACGTATCAAAGCGCAAGTCGAGTTTTACGTTAAATATAGTTTTTTGTAAATTGTGGGAGTGTTTGTTATCCGACCAATACCAAATTTCATCAGCGTGGCTCTGGACCGATTTTGTCCATTTTAAATAGCGATCTGCGTGCAAAAATGAAAAGTATCTGTTCAAAATTTCAGCTAAATATCTCAAGATTTGCGACCGTGAAAATGCCAACAACAGATGGACACAGGGACACACGGACGGTCTAGATCGACTCAGTTTTTGATGCTGATCACGAACATATACACTTTGTAGGGTCTCAGGTGCCTTCTTCTGAGTGTTGCAAACGAAATGACAAACGTGGTGGAGGGTATAAAAAAAATTTCTAACAATTTATTATATAATCATAAACACCACTCCAAAAAGGAAAACAAAGAAATTAATTCTAAGAATTAAGTATCTTATGAGTAAGTAGCATTAAAAACATATTTGGTTACAAAACAAAATGACTTCTGAAACCAAAATCTGGAAAATACATCACACAGCACAATTCTAACCTTTTTTTGCTTGAAGTAGGCAACAAACAGCTGCCTAATAATTAGATTTTACTACAAATAAAGGAGTCTCTGTAGTATGGTTTATAAGATATAAGTACGAGATGGATTAAGCTTAAGATTATAAGGGCCATGGGTTTAAATTTTAACAACTGTTCTAATGTGATATCCTAAACTTTCAATAAATGTATTCCAGGATGAAAATTTACTTCTGTGCGCTTCTGGCATATATTGTAGAAGCTGCATCACATTTCTTATTAATAATATTAAACACAAGTGCCCTTGGTTCTGCCAGTCATTCAATTAATGACAATTTTTATTGTCTACATAATAAGGACTTTCTTCTTCTTCTTCTTCTTCTTCTATAATATCCAACATTCCACTTAGTTGGCGCAAAGAAAAAATGAGTTCAAGTATTAAAGGGATATGGAATGGATACCATGGGTGCGTGCTTGTGTGTACGGGCTTTGATGCATGCGGTTTAAATTTCAATGGGGCAAAAATCCTATTGACATAATTCATAAACGTGTAACAATTACAAGCAATTGTGTTAGTGGCAGTACGCATGTATGTATGTATGTATCCATGAAGTACTACTCTCTATAGCATATACACCTACATATTTTATATATGTAAAAAGTAGAAAAAGTGTCGAGTTGTTGGAAGAATAAAAAACGATGAAAAGCGAAAAATTTATTTCAAAAAATCCAAATGAGTTTATATATGTGTATGTATGTATATGTATTTATGTTAAGTTAGTACATGCTCTTGACTTTTTTTTAACTGAACTTGTATTAGAACTTAAAAAAGGGGTGAATGTTATAAAGCAAAGAAAGTGAAGCACGATTATCTATGGAAAATATATATATATGTAGTATATGCAGTATATGTAGTATATAGCTAAATATGAATCTAAGATCGCTTGACTTTAAGATAGTAAGCCACACAGGCTTACACACTAAACCAAATAAAATATTTTTCATCACAATTTCAATAGGAGGCGTTTTCCTTATATTTGGTTTTCAGTTTACTCGTCCTGTTAAATGATATTCTCTAATGCATGCATGTCTTCTTGGTATTATTCATCCCTTTTAATCCAAAAGAAAAAAAAAAAACAACAACTCACTAACATTCATCATATGTATTGTATGTATGTATGTATGTATGTATGTATGTATTGTATGTATGTATGTATGTATGTATGTATGTATTGTATGTATGTAATTTATTTTCGGGAAAAAGTCATAAATTTTTGTTTATTTTGTTGTTGTTGTTGCTTGATTGTTAAAAGGTCTTTAACATAAATTAAAAGCACAAACTTTACGTCTAAGGCTAAAGTTTAAAATTTTCATGTTATGTTTTATTATTGGAGCGTATTCATTTTTATCATTTGGTGCGTGCATTTGGTTTGTATGGGCGGATGAGTGGTGCTGTGTGGAATGTACTTGTTGTTTAAGTTACAATTTTAGAGTCACACACACACAACACAAGTGACGTTTCACATGATGATGTATGTGTTATTTTTGGAGAGGATTTTCAGTTAAAATCTTTTCAGTTTTTTTTTTTTTTTTTGGTTTCTGGCGCTCCTAACAATACAAAACAATGTCGTATGCCAGAAAGTACAGACAGAATTGTGCAGAAATGAGTTGGATTGGAGTTGATGTTCATGATGATGTTGATGATGATGCCAGTGGTGGGAACAGTTAACTTCGTTATTATTTATGTGTGGGGCTATTATTTAGAATGAATTTTCATATAAATTATTTACACAGCAGCTTAACGTTTCCAACTTAAATCTGTTTATTTAAAGTATTAAAAATTTTTTGGTACAATAGAATCCTCCCTCTACACACTTATCCTGAATACTGTGTAAATAACAAGCTCCCTTTTGTTATTTCACATTGTACGTTCCAGTATTTTTAAAACACATTTTCATCACTACAATTAGTTTTAATGTGTATAGACGGAAAGCTAAGATGAGCATACAGACAGATGGACAGACAGACAAACACTCAGTATTTGGTGACAATAAATATTGTTCTATATGTGTCTGCACATGTATAGAGTTGAATATATAGTGTATGTATGAATATATAAAACATAAAAACTCCCTATATATTACTAACAACAACAACAACGACAACAACAACAACACATAAGTAAAACTATTTTATGTATGGCTTAAGACAAATCTTGAACACCTATACTATACTACACAGAGCATTTTTTATAACCATTAGTGAGGGTTATAAATTCTGGGCGTGGCCTTTGTACAATTTTTAGTGAAATTTGATATTTTGGGTTAAAATTTTGTAAAAAACAAAAAAAAACATAAACACTTGTGGGCGTGAGACTTTTAAAATTAATTTTGTAAAGTCTCTGTTGCTTCTTCCCATATCATTAAAAAAACTTTTTACCATTAACTGTATACCCTTGGCTTTAAGGTGGTGTGGCATAAAAAAGTACTAGAAGAAGAAGAATGAATCTCTACTACTTCACATTTTACCCCCAAAAACATTTCATACAGTAAGAGTCGTACTTGTATTGCTTGTTTATATGGAGCACTCCCGTATTTGTGGTGGAGTTTAAAGCATTCGTTGTTAATGAGGTGATGCTGGCACAAACAAATGCACATGTATACATACTTAGTTAATATAGTATAACGTCTCTATACCATTTAAACAGAACACTACAATAATCAGCATTCGTACCATTCTTGTTTGCTTGCTTACTTTCTTGTTATCTGTGAGTGGGAGTATCGTAGAAGAAGAAGGAGTGCAAACGCCAGTATATGATGGTATGGTGTGTATTATAAAAAGTGCTAGAGTGTTAAATTTTTTCACTTTTTTTCTTAGTATAGCACTTAAAGCACTTTCTTTAACGCTAACACAATAACAACAATAACAAAAGAGTTTTTTAATTGTTTAAAAAAAATAACTTTGTAACCTTTTAAACGAAATTAATACCCAGCTGAAGCCAATACAATTAATTATAAGAAACAACAACAACAACAATAACAAACAATATGAAGAAGAAGAAAATTATAATAATATAATACTAATAACAGCAACAAAACGAAGAAGAAGAGAAAGACTGATCACAGCAACAACGTTAACATTATTTTTACCCTAACTAAAGTCCCAGTGATGTCATGATGTCACTCTAACGGCTGCTGTAGCTGTCAACATTGACAGTAGACATTTTATATCAGAGCTGTACTACTTTGTTGTACAACATATTAAAGCGTAAAGTGAATCTTGAATTCTTGTAATTTGTTGTGAAAACGGAGAGGCAACTTGTCAATGTGTATACATATATGGCATGTGTATGTATGGTACGGTACATGTATAAAACATAGCGCGTGACAAATCCTACAACAATAATTTCAATATATAATACAATGGAGGGCGGAATGACTGACATTCTTATATTATTTGATGGCATTTTAAGGGTGATGGACTCCAAATAATGTTTAGAAAGGAGAAGAAGAAAAATAAAATGTGATATATATTATGGCACCGCGGTTGTAGCATATACTTGGAGTATTCTTGTGGTTCACATAGCTTACCCAGGTTAAGGTCAAAATATAGAATGGGAGCATAAATGAATTATATATGTAATTAGAAAAACAAGAAAGTTTTCTCAATCCGAAGTGCAAAGGTGAGTGTAGCGTATGATGGCACAGTTGCAAAATTGAATTGAACCATTAGTAGCAAATCTACAAATCAGCTCAACTTTTTATATTCTTCACATAAGAAAATCGGTCAAGAGCCACGCCCTCCGTTCGTATATGGGGATGAGAAGGATATTCAAGATTTAGCCTAAATCAAATTTAGTTTTTCTATATGTTATTTGTTGTCAGGAGGCAAATTTTGTTATCGGAATCTCTTATGAACCCTTACAGATCCTAAGTTCTAATGAACCCTTCCAGATCCTAAATGTTGAAATGCGAATTATTGATATAAACCATTTGCGCATGAATTTGCGAGAGTGGATTTGGCTCAACTGGTAAAGCACCTGCTGATGAAAACTCGATGACGGCGAGTTCGAAACCGGTCCAGGTTCAACCCCTCCAGTCGCCAAGTATAAATTTTTCACATTTTCAAATACATCACTACTTCAAAATATAATGTCCGTATGAAGTATTTATTTCAAAAACCTCAATTTCTGCATTTCCAAATTTAATTCTCTTTAAAACTGAATACTTGCTGAATAAGTAAAAGTACATTTCCTCAGCGTCTATCCGAAAAATATCACAAATTGTTTGAAAGTTATATTCAAGGGTAACAAAAGAATAAAATCAAATGAAATTTCAATTGAGAAATGGGAATTTACTTTTTTCGTTTCTTTATACAAATGAAAAGAAAAGAAATGAAAAGAAAATAAAGGAAAGGTAAGAAGAAGACAAGTGAGTATGAGAATATGCAAAGGAATTGTGATTGAATTGGTTTGTCGCCTGAATCTGAATTAAAATTGCCAAAAAAAAAGAAAACGTTAATACATGCTAATGCCTACACGCCCTTATACGCAACAATGCTACGTACAAGTACGCATATTTTGTATTTGTATAATGCTAACAATAGAAAAAAAGAGAAAAAATAAAAATTGATATATGCAGCTCAGGGCAGATTTTTTTATAAAATATTAAATAAAATACTCTTACATTCACCTACTGCTGTAGTACACCATATGTCACCATAAAAGTAAGTGATTTATATTAAATTTTTAATAATAATGGGCGTGGCTAATATATTTTCATTGAATAAACTAATTTTAATTTTAAATACAATGTTGAACTTTACCATTTAAATGTATAACCAAAAACACTGTTTGCGGTAATCACGGGCGTGGCCGTATTGCACATTTTCAATAAAATAAATGCAAAGTTTGTATCAATGTTTAGCGAAGCAATTTTAAGGCACGTTTACTTTTCATGCCATTCAGGCGAACGTACAGACAGACATATGCATGTCTGTCTATAATACCGATTCACACTGTAATGTTTACAAAATAATATATGAATGTGTGTTTTAATGCCACTTTAATATGAACCTCTTCACAAAAGGTGGTGGTTTTAAAAACCTTGTAAGCCCTGAAATTTATGCACAACAATTGTAATATTTATAAGTGAGGCACAAACATTTCCTAAAGATGAAAAGTTGTTCGCTTCGCTAACAAAAGAACAAAAAACAAAACAACAAAAAATATGTATATTTGATGGCAATAATGTACAAGTAAGGAGTACAGAAATCAACCCCAATATTACAATAATTTCATCATAAAACATCTCTTCAAAATTTCTTCTTTTTTATTTATGTATAACCCCGTTGGTTGCTTTCAAAAATATTAACAATAACAACAATAATTATAATCATTCAGTTATTATTATGATTATTATTGTTTGGATGTGTGTACGGTTTGTACGCGTGTGATTAATTCATTAAAGAAATTCTCATGGTTGTTGTTGTTGTTGTTGTTGTTGTTGTTGTTGTTGTAACAATTTATATTTTTTGTTATTAACAACTGACTTTTTAATATACATTTATTTATTTATTTATTTATTGTTGTTGTTGTTGTTGTTGTTGTTATAATTATTATTATTTTTTTTTGTTTTGTTTAATTTCAGTTCTTCTAATTACATACACATATACACGTACGTACGTACATGCGTTCATATAAATAACTTTGTGGCAGCAAGTACAGTACATTAATGTATGTGAGTATAGACGAGATACATAAAGTTGTTTTAAACATAATGATATAACAACAACAATAACAATAACAACAAAATAATAATAACAAGCCTTTCCATTACCACACCAATCTACAGCATCTCATCTTCCTTGCTCCATAATATCAACATCATTTACTGCATTCACGTAGATGAGTTTAAGTGCACACAGCATAGATACCGTGTAGTCTACTGTATATGGTAAAGTTTATGAGCGTAATGCCCGCGCTAGTAAATATAATATAATAAGAAGAAGACATCTACATACATATATGTATATGCATGCGTACTCTCGTATACGAAAATAAAAAGTAATTATTAATAAATTGCTCATGACCAATTAAGTTGCAGTTTTTGTGTGTATTGTATGGTTTCCCTTTATCATGTCATGTCTCTCTCTCTCTCTCTCTCACTTTCTTTCCCAATCTGTCTGTAATGTACGAACTGTAAGTTTGTCAGTGGATGTGTCCTTTGTGTTTGACTGTCTTTTTTTTTTTTTTGATTTTGTTTCCTCTACATTGTTGTTGTTGTTGTTGTTGTTGTTGTTGTTGTTGTACGCTGGCGTATAATCAAATTGTTTACAATTATCCATAAGTAGTATTGTATTATGGCAGTACGTGGGTAGATGCCTGCGCACATGAGGGGTATATTATGTTATAACTGATGTTGTAAGAGTTTCAAATAGTGCGTAATCGTTGTAATTCAGTTCACTTAATTGTTCTACTCAAACTCAAAACTTTATATCATAAGTAAATAAATAAGAAAACTAAATTAAAACTATAGCAAAGTTGGCTCAAGTCAAATCTAAAATACCCTATATAGAAATTGTGGGCGTGGTTCGTATATTAACATATATATATCCTTAAACAAAAAATTTTAAATTAACGGTGTATTTAGTTATTTTGACCACGCCCCTTTTCAGAGCTGATCCTGAAGAATCTTGAATATAAATTTATATGCAGTTTAAACCTTAAAGCTGAAATTTTGATAGTTATGTAATGTCATTTTTATAACGATCACGATAACAGATTGGTCTTTATTATGGGCGTGGCACTTAAGCGAAAAGGAGTTTTAATTGAGAAATTACAATTTTCACTAAAAAATTTTGCCCAATGTTACAATTTGTGCTGTAATGAACGTTCAACTATTATACAGCACCCTGTTGGACAGACATGCCTTAACGGAATTAAATGTCGATGTTTATTAAGAACATTTAAGCTCTATTGTATCTGCAATACTGTCCTTTGGAATGTAGCAAACAGTATAAGAAACTTGGTATACTTCAGCACAATCAACTTATATGTGAAGGGTATAAAAACAAATAACTTCTAATCTAAAACTAATTAAATTTCAATTAATGTACAACTTATTAATTACAAGGCAGATACATGTGTACGCATTTCCGTTGGATCATGATGTATTAACAATAAATGATTTTACATAAAAATACATGACATCTGCAGGTAAAGCGGTGCCTTGCGTTATTGGTGTACCAACTGTTATTCATTTGTTTTTTAAATATTTTTTATATACGTTGTATAAAACTCCCTAAAAAAAAGTTCACAGAATGGGGGCAACTATATAGAAACAAAAAAAAAACAAAAAAAAAACAAAAAAAAAAAAGAAGTTTGTATCTATTGTATGAATATGTTGTTTAACAACATAAGATCACTTCATGTTCACTGAATGTCTTTTGTTAATAAATTAAGTAAGACTCACCAGGCAGCCGGTTAGGCAGTTAGGCGGGCGGACAAGGCACCGACAAAAAAAAGCGTACAATACAAGCCCGGAGTTTGTAAATGAGCTAACTACCTAACGAGCCGGCCAACCAGCCAGGGGCACAACACATACACACACACACTCTAGTAGTGAATAAATCGGCCGTTATTACATCAACAAACATACACTTATCCATACACACATACTTACATACTGTACGTATTCATATCTAAATGATAGACGACTATGATACACCACGGATTGTGCTTTTTTAGGGCCACTGTTTATGACGGTTGTTAATGTTGTTGTGTGTTAAAGAATAAAAAAAAGGTAATAAAAATAAGTAGAAAATGTTTATTCGGCTTCAACTAAATCTTGAATACCGTTCCAACTTGAAATATTAAAATAAAATTATATTCAAAAAGTGGGCGTGGTCTTCAAATTTTTCTTATTTTTTTTTTCTTATTTTAACACAAAAGGAAATATTATTGAAAAAAGGTAATTACACAAAAAAAAATCGTTTGGCAATGATGGGCGTGGTGAATATTTCGTATTATTACAGAAATATATCATAAAACTCCTTAATAGAATGAAAATCTCTAAACATCCAATTGTTAGGGTTTTTTCGTAAAAAATATAATAAAATGGCTTAAATCAAATAATATCCGTGCAGAAAACGTGGGCGGGGCAGATACATGAGCTTGCTAATACATTACGTATTTATTTAAAAGTCGAATTCTGACAAAATTGTATGTGTACCAAAGTTCAATGCCATAGGTTAAGTTGTGTGGCTGATTGTAGGCGTGGCCTTTAAGCCAACATCAACCATATTAAAGAGGATCCTTTAGGCAGAAATTACACATATTTTGTATAAAATTTAAACTCGAAATAACAAAATTTGAAACCAACAACAAAACACGGACGCACAAACGTACATAGACGTATATTCAAAATTTCACAATAATCGCAAATATGTGTAATAACAGTTTGTGCAGTGTCCGCTTTCTAGGTGTTGCAAACATTTTGACTTAGTGAATATATTCTAAAAGTCAAGGTGATCGGTATAAAAACGCTGGTCTGGGAATTGAAATATAAATCAACATATGTTCATGCCTCCATCTATGACACATACGTACACATATATATATATATATATGCATACATGTATGTACATATATGTGTATATGTATAAATTTATATTATATTATAAATGTGTAAAGAAATGCGTGGGTGTTGTTGTTCTTGTTGTTGTTATTGTTGTTGTTGAAACTATTTGAATGAAACTTGAAAGAAAAAAAATATAATAAAATGCTGCATAGAGTGAACAATTAAATCCACATAGGAAGCAAACAACTCTACAATAACAACAAAGATGTTGTCGCTTTTGTTTTTCTTCTAAGGCAATCAAATATCAAGAATCATACAATAATAAAAAAATTAGTTGCTTGTATATTGTTTTTGTTTTTTGTTTTTTTTTTCTCTGTTTTAATTTAACAGTTATTTGATTGTTGAACGAATGAATAACACTTGGAATATATTTGTATGAAAATGTACATTTATACAAGCATATATTTGTTTGTTTTTTTTTTTTGTTTTTTTTTTCGAAGGTCTGAAGTGGTTATGTAGCGTACAGCAACTGCAACAATAACCACAACAACAACAAATGAAAGGCTAATAAAACGCATTGAATAGTTGAAAAATTAAAAAAAATAAATTAAGAAAAAATATCTTCCTCGTGCATAGAGTTTTGCAGGCTACAAGGAAGAAACTAGCAATCAATATGTTTTAACACTGACCGAACAAACATATTGCATGTCGGCCTTGTCGTTGTAATTTACAAAAAAAAGACCATGTCAGCACACATGCACACCGTGACAGTGAGACAGATGAACACACCGACACTCAGACAAACACTTGGATTTTTACTTAACTGTTCAACTATAATCCTAGCACCCTCTTGCAATCTGTCTCTTATTCTCTGTAAATTTAATACCATGTTGTAAACTATATTATATAACTATGTGTGTGTGTGTGTGTGCGTATGTTTGAATGTTATACATCGTACTTATTAAACAGGCAGACAGCCAAGCAAGCATTCACGATGTCTCAGCCACCGCTTAAGACATTTGGTGAAAGACAACGACAACATAACATGTGCATTCTAGCTAGCTTTTCTCTTTAAGACGTTATTGTTTGCTCATGTGTTTCAAATGTTCACTATTTATTCGTCGATTTATAAACAAACCCTAACTAACTAAAATATGTACATGTGTGTGTGTCTGTATGTAACACATGCATGTGTGTATCTATGTTTATTTGAACTTATATTTGTTTGTTATTTTACTTATAGGCATGTATGGTATGTATATATGTATATGTGTCCGTATGTGTATGTATTTATTTTTTTTTTTTATTATATCATATTACACAGAAAACGAAGTAGAAAAAGGAAAAAATCCTTCTTTGTGAAAAAATAGAAGGAAGAAGAAGAAGAAAAAGTGCTCTGAAAGGTTTTCACAATGCACCCACACACATACACTGCCAGAAACCACGACATTATGTACGAAATGTGCCAACAACATAACTACAAAGGAGGCGGAAAAACAACTTTAACAACAACAACAAATAATGGAAATTTTTATAAACGGTCAAGCTTGGTCATTTCATACCCTACACCCCAACCTACACCATTTTTTTATTATAATAAAATAAAATAAAAAGACGGACATATGGACATGATTAAATACAAAGCCGTTTAACAGTCACCAGCATAGGCCCCAAACTTAATACACCTTAAATTCACGTATATATGCAAAGTCCATGACACTGTAAACTGTAACGTAGACACAATAGAATCTACAAGATATTGTATCTACTAAAATCTTGGACGTTTTCCACTTGAATAACTCAATACAAGTTAAGATTCGTTTAAAAGTAGAAATTAATAAGAAGACAGCTAGAAGTGGACTGAACATAACTTATGCTTGAATTTAATCTGCATTAATGTGGCAAAACATAATCTTATAACACTTATAACACTGTTGGGCAAGGAAAATGTAAAAAAGAAAATGTATCAATAATGAGACAAAAGATGATTTTTTTCAAAGTGAACGATTATGGGTTTCTTTTTAATGGAATACACATACACATATATAAACGGGAATATGACATTTTCGGTCACTTACGTACATTTACACATTCTTACATATACATACTTCGCTTTAGAGACGAGAGTGTACTAAGTTATAAAGTATATATATTTTTCATCAGTATCAAAATTGATCTAGATATGTCCGACACCATTCATAAATGTCCGTCTGTTACGATTATGAAAATTTTAAGATATTCAGCTAAAATTTTGTACAGATATTTCTGGATTCTTTCGGCCGATCTGATATTTGGGTAAAATCGCTTTAGTGCCACGCCCACTATCGGTAAAAATCTGACCTTTAGCTACGAAGTCTAAATTTGGTACACATTCTATTATTCAGCTTTTCCACCGATACGCTAAAAATGAACATTAACGGATATTAGTTACGCCCACAACTTACAAAACAACTCCGCCTGTACTGTAGTACTTCAAACTATTTCTACGTTAAAACATAATATATTTTTGCTTTTAGAGGGGGTCAATAAGTACATTCCCCGTGCACTAGGGAGGTGGTGGCAAAGTGTATTTAAGATTTTAGTTTTTATAACCGCCATCATAATGATCTGCGGATATATTGGTTTTGTTCAAACTTTTCCAAGTACCCGAAGGAGGCGAGCCACACCCCCTAAAGTATGTATATTTCTAAATTAAAATCTTCCCCTCACAATCATCGAAATGTGCACTTGGATGTCCTAGATTTGGCATACGCCTAATTCAGCCCATTTTTGCTTCTACTTACCATTACAAAAGTATGCAGTATGTACTATACTGCATACTTTTTATTGTACAAATATTAATTACCCTTAAAATATTTTCAAAGTCTATAAATAGATAGATGTACACACATATTTATAAGAGCCTGCTGTGGAAAGAATTTTAATACTTACATGTCGCCAGCAAGGAGTTGAGGAACATCTGTACAGCTTATAACTTAATAATATTATTTTCTCTACAATATCTGTTACATATATTGTACACATCCACAGTCTGTCCATGTTCTAGCATGTAGATGTGTTTTTGGTGTTGTTGGCAGTTGTTATTGTTATTTTGAGCATTAGGTACTTGGACAAATAGAAAGATGAAAAAAATTAACCATATATATAATAAATTTGCTTTTATTGAATTTTCACTGTTGCTATGAACTAAGATCTACGGTCGATATATGGGAGAAGTTTTTGAAAATTTTTAATAATATTTTTTATTTTTTTTTTAAAATGTTTGCCTAAAAAAATGTACTCTTGACTCTATTGGTTATTGTAGAAGTGTTTATTGTTGTTGTTTTTATTGTTTTTTGTATTTTTATTTATTCATTAATTATTATCCACTGTCTAAGATTATTTTTCTTTTTCTTAAGAATTCATGACAAATTTTCTCTTAAACGTGTGATTTATATAAACTTGCAATAATTTACATATATTCACACTCCTCTGGGGCTATAAAAAAAGTCATTTTTATTTCTTTTTTTTTTTGTTATTTTTGTTATTGTAAGACACGGCATGAATTTCATCATGACATCTTGTATTTTTTTCTTTTTCAGATTGATGTGTGTATGTTTGGTTGTTGGTGTGTGATTGATGTGCGTGCTCTACAAGTAATTCCTTAAGAAGTTTATTCTTTTTTTTTTTTTTTGTATGTTTTTAAACACTTGACACTTGCCGTTGTTTATTTTTGTAACATCTTCACACAACAGCACAATAACGACAAATATTATAATTATTTGTATATATACGGAGACGCTGACAAAATTTACATTAAATAGATGAGGCAGTCAAATTACTGTTTGTATTACTATGACAAGCACTTGTTTTTGTTTTTTTTTATTATTGTTGTTGTGTATTATCATTAATTTACGAAAAGAAGTGAACCATCCATCTCATCGATATTCAGTGTTTAAGTGTAAACATGTAAAAGATTGAAGCTCACTTTAAAAACTACCGCCTGAACACTTGATGTCTAAACATAAACATGTCTAAGCCTGTCCGTTCTCATTGACATATCTAAACAAACTAAACGTTGTTTTATTGTGTGTAACGACGAGTTTCTTTCTATCTTTCTTTCCCGGTACTCTGCTATATGACATGTATCCAAAGTGTTCGTTTGCTGTTTATTTGAAATGATAAATTGAAAAGATTTCTAAAGCTTGTAATGCCATCTGCATAGCCAAGAGATATATATATATAGAGAGAGAGAGAGAGAGAGAGAGAGAGAAAAAGAGCGTCGTACTCCAATAAGGAGCGAAATGGTTTATAGAAGGAGTGCTGCTCTCTTAGTTCTATAAAACAGCTGCTATACAGGCTCATCACTATCTAAGTGGTCCTAGTCCAAAATCTTCTAAAGATATACGATTGATTAAAGACAAATCGTTGTGTGTGAAAAAATGAGTTAGCTTACTTTAGTAATCATAACCTCATATATACTTTTTAGAATAAGCAGAGAAGCGAAAGCTGACAGTCCAGGAACATAGTTCGGCTCACACTCCAAATTTTATTTACGTTTATTTACGTAAATTAGAGTTTCGTGCGAAACATGTAATGTTTAGCGCATTCTTTAAGTGTTAGTGGAACTTTTCATATATGTATGCTCTGTATTTGTAGCATTTTTTAATTCTCTCCCCAATAAACTATATGTACACCGCACTCGCATATTTACGTACAAAAGAAGGCTGAATTAAAAAAATTGAAGCTTCGCTTCTGTATCGGTTCTACAGCTCTAGATATTAACTCTATATTGCGCTTTTATATCAAGTATAACTTGTACCCTTAAGTCTTTTATTTATAGTGAAGTATAAATAAAAAATTTTAAGCATTGCCGAAATATCTTTAAATTGTTGTTGTTGTTGTTGTTATTATTATTATTATTATTGGTGGCAGTATTTTTAGTTCATACGTTCATGTGTACAGCCTTTAGACACTTTTATTTTTTAGTTTTATTTGTGGCGCCCCATTTTTTTTTTTTGCAAAAGTTATTGTTATTGTTTCTACAATCATGTTATACTTATATGCACGCACATACACTGTGTCATGCACAAGCATGCAAATATTGTTGATTTTTTTCTGCTATTTTTCGAAAATCATTCATATGCATGTTTGTTGCTTTGCATGCATATATTCTGACTCTATATTGATTGTAATTATTTTCTCTTTTACTTCATATCGGTTTGCATATATGTTTGGTATAGAAGCGAGAAAACAGTGCTGAACAAAAGTATTGAAACAGGCTTACGAAAACAAATATAATTATGGTGAAGGCAAGAAATTAAAAATATTATATATAAAATAAGAAAATTTTAACAAGGATAACAGGAATTTTTTAAAAATAAAAAAAAAATGAAACAAATAAAAAACCGAGTTTGGCTACATACATACAGTGGGCGTGGTAGGTACAGGGAATGAACAAAATAATTTACTATACCCTCTGCGCCCTCATATACAATTTATATAAGATGGGCGTATATGAAAACAACATATGCAGGCTATGTGTTGCGGCCCCTGAGATGTCGGAACACATTCTCTGCAACTGTCTTGCACCCAGCAGGAGCAGACATCGTATATTTAAGCTACTTTGAAAGCCTACGACTCCTGAACTAAGATTTACACAATAGACCCAATGGTTCCAGTGCAAATAGCCCATAATAATAATAGTAACCCGCCTACTTTACAATTGTTCAACTGGTTATCGATGTATTCAATAGTCTTGATTTGTATTATTTTGTCTTGATTAATCCGTGCTGAACTCCACTTAAGCTAATAACTCTTTTTAGAAGGAATAACTCTCTCTCTCTCTCTCTTCAATTTCATATACTTTATACAACAGACAAGTATCTTTACCATTCTATAGGATACTCATGCTAAACATGTAACAATTTTATTCTCTCTGGTGGATACTTTTGTTAAACGTGCCAGGTGGATGGTATAGATACTCACGTATACACACTGTTAAACAGAGCTGATTAGAAAGAGAAAACCATTAACATTTTTGTATGAACAAAAATGGGAAAAAAGCACCAAAATAACTAACAATCATAAATTTTGCCCTAATAAACAATACTCTGGAAATTTTTTTTATTTTGTTGTTTAATGAACACAATACCAAGTTTATGATTCCACTTTATATCAAGTCACGTAAAAAAACCACAAGGAAAGGTATTTTGAATTGGAAATAAACTTATGTGTATGTGCCCGTTCAATCATTATTATAAAATAAATTCTTTGACAAGAGATTGAGTGCTTCTAATGGATCATTGTTAATGAGCTTTAATGTTTTGTATGACAAGGCATTATTCAAAGGTAGCCGCATAAAGGTAAACGTGTATGTAAGTACGTCCATATATGCGAAGTGTCGGCCTTCTTGTATGGTTTTTAATATTTTTTCTGTTTTTTCTCCTTCCGTGTATTGACAGAAGAAATTCACCTTTAAAACATGAATAAACAAAAGTTCTGATTTTTGCCTGTTTTTCATTATTATTATTATTTTTATTATTATTATTATCATTATTGTTATTGTTGTTGTTGTTATGCTGACTTTTTTCATTATGTGGCGCGCGCGTCGGTGTTTGTGTAATTTATTACAATAAGAAAAAAAAACACGTAAAGCAAAAGTATCTCATAAATATTTTCAGGGCACAAGTCCAACATTTTTAACGCACAAGCACACACATACCAAAAAAAAAATACTTAAGTATGAAATGCTACGTTTTTTAACGACATTTTTTGGAAAATACTTTAATTTTTAAATTCTTTAGTTTTTTTTTAATTTTTTTCTTCTAAAATAATTTCAATTATATACTTTAATGTAGCTGCAATTTTAATGTAAATCCCGTAATCCCAAAGAGCTAAGTGTGTACACATTGACAAATTTGCACAAAAAAAAAATAAATAAATCAAAGTCGTACTGAAGAGGGCGATTTGCATTATTCCAAGCCTTGAGCTTCCTTGTGTAGTGTCAAATAAAGGAAGAGAGAAAGCGAGTAAATGAGTACAAACAAGTGGCGAACTGTCATTTCCTCCGTTACGAAAGGAATTATTAAAACGTAAACGTAAAAATCCTCCTTTAACATTATCCGTCTAAGCAACTCTACCATTTAACACACGAAACAGGGTGCTTTGGGGTAGTTTATACGATAAATAAATTTCGTAAATTTTTATTTTTCTTCATATCCATTTTATTCTAGCATAATACATAATACAACAAAACGAAAACAAAACATTTACAAATTTGATTTGACAATATTCTTAATTTTTGTACATATCGCACAACACCTTCTCCATGGGCGTATTACCGATGGTCCTTTGGAAGTACACCAATTCAATTTTATGCGAGCTGATCATACGCAACAATGGCAACATTAATAATAAACGGCCAAAACGCGCCACTTGAGCGGTAAATTGTGCTTTTGTGTGCTGTGCCAACATAACCTACAATATTTTAAAAACAAATAATTTATTTATTTTTATACTCAAATAGAGCGTTACTTACGTGAGCTTGATCTTGTAAGTTTTCTATTTGTGAGGGATCCTTAAGACCTCTGGTCTCTGGTCGGAATAGTACGATAGCCTTTAAACAAGCGAACTCCGCGGGATCCACTAATACCGCTTTGTATTTACAAAATATCTCACATAGAGAACGCACATCGGAGGCAATCTGTAAGATTGACAATTTTACACAAATTTCCTTTTATCTCCTTAAGAAGAAATCTATGAACTAATGTGGTCTCTAATTATTAAAACGTGCTTTTTGGGATATTTTTGTAAGGTTTGTGTCTTTGCTAAATGCAAAGTTTCTTTAAAAATGTTTTGGTTGTGAGGTTTGCTTGTTTGCTTAAGCGCACTTCTACCCACTATACACGCTGACCAAGGGTCTTCACAATCTCTACATGGTTATAAATTTACACAATTTCTGATCACATACGTGGGCATGACTCTTGACCGATTTGCCCAATTTATATAGCGAACTGCGTTGAAAAGTATCTATATAAAATTTCAGCTCAATATCTTAAAATTCACGTTCATGATAGGGGCAACTACAAACACACTCACGGACATACAAGTCTAGAACGACTCAGTTTATGATAATAATCAAGAATATATATACTTTGTATGCGCCCTTCCTCCTCCCTTATCCTAGGCAGAGTACAAAAAGAGGCAATAACTGAAGGCCTAATAGTCGAACTTCTAATACGATAGTAGATTCGAGTTCAAAGCGTAAAAGTGCGAAGCATGAGCAAAATTTAACTGTACCTATAGGAGACACGAAGAGCGGAGTTCATTCACTTGTAGAAGTTTTCTTAAATTCCGATCTTTTGAGAAACCTGTATAAAACTTGAATAACGCTATAGCTTCAGGTAAATTCAACCTAGAATTCTCAAACATTGAATTCTGAAGAGTCCAACTTACCTCTTCTTTGGTCATGCAATTCTTACTGGAACTATTTATAGATGATTCATAATTATTACAGTGTTCAGCAACGGAAAACAAGGGACAACTACTGGCATCTAAAGGTATACACCATTGTATGGCATTTAAAAGGAACAATTCAGACCAGCTTTCCTCTAATAATATAACCTGAATACGGGAAAATGTTAATAGCGAATCAATCTTGTTTAAAAAATCCCACACCACTTCGTTCCTATATAATTGCCACAAGAGTTAGCGGTAAAAACGCGAGTCTCTCCTTAACAATTGCAAAGTTAAGAGGACTCGCAGTGGTGTAGAGTATAATAGTATTTCTAATAACCTGATCGCGGAAGGAAAGACTGGCAAAACTTGGTAAATTTTTTGCCCACTTCACAGCCATAAATAGTAAACGAGCACTGGTCTCATAAACGGTTTCATGCTGATGTACATATAAAGTGGGCGACATTATCTGAGTGATGTCGAAGCGCATGTCGGACTTGTCGCCATTTAAAGGTTCTTCATCCTCATTGGTAACATCAATGGAATCATCTAAATTAGTAACGAATGAATGGGACTAAAAAGAAGAAGAAATTCTACGTCTCGCTTACCATCATTGTCGAGTAACGGACTAGAGGAACTGACCGAGGACACACTGCCACTAATGACATTTTTCGGAGTAGCTATTGTAAAGAATTTACAAATGAGTTTTTTTTTTTAGAAGAAAAAGAAATTAAAAAAAGAAAAAGCCTAACTCACCATTATCGTGATTGGAAGGTGAACAGGGATCAATTGAGTTGCTGTTGGAGGAATTTGACGAAGTGGTAGACATGGTACCTCTCGACAAATCCACCGTCAGACCATATCTTTTATCTTTCCCTCCGCCATGGTTATTGTTATGTTGAATGTTGTTGTTGTTGTTGTTGTTGTTATTATTATGATGATGGTGATGATTATGACCATATAGGTTATGTCCAAATACATTAAAATTTGCGGTATTGACATTATTGTTGTTGTTGCTATTGCTGTTGTTATTCATTGTGTTTGACAACTGTATGGTAGTGGCGGCAGCCAAATGATTGTGATGTAATAGACGTCCCGTCGGCAATGCTGAAAGTGCTAAATAACAACAAAACAAACCAAACCAAACCAAACCATCAACGAATCGAAAACGTGTGTGATTGTGTGATAATTAAATTGCTTGCCGTCGCACATACGTAAAAACATTGTCAATATAACAAACTTGTCACCTTTTCTTCCTGTGTAATTTAACTAAAACATTAAACAATATAACACGTACGCGTACGAGTACTATTTGTACTTACATGGTGGCGGTAATAAAGCTGGTCCATAACAAGGTGGTGATAATAGTACCGGCGGCCTATACATCAGAGACAATAATGCAAACGCAACAACAACGACCAACAACCAATTTGCGTAAAGGCGTGTCACACAAAATAGTTTATTGTCCATGATGATGATGGTGATGATGTTGTGGTGACAGAAGCAGTTTTCCAAAACGGTACATAAATATATATGGTGAGAATATTTGAAGAGAATGATGACGACTTACCCAAAAACCCCCACAGCTACAGCAGCTTCGCGCAATGCTCGTCCATGCTCCATCTCCCGCAGTGTTTCTGGCCTTATAGTGGCTGTGTTTCGCGGCTGACGTTCATTTTGAACCGCTGCAATTACAAACAATAACACACATTCAAGCGCTCACAGGTTAACACCCATATTAAGTTTAAGGCTGTATTGTTGCTTTTTTATACTCATTAATCTACATACACTTATTCATTATACTGTGTCAACTTTATTCTCTGTTGTATTTTGTGAGTGTAAAAAGTGTCACGTACCTTGCAATCTTTTGTAAAACTTTGTATAAATGCCCCGAAGGACAGTTTTTACAAAAAAATATTTTTTTTTTTTTGGTATAAGCGAAGGGGAAAACCCTTTATGGGTACCACATGGTTAAATGGTCGCAACCATGTGGTTATGTGGGAGTCATCGCCTTTTCGACATACCCACTAAAAACCCACTCCGCTGACTACTACCCTCCTGCGGTACCACCATACAGTATTACTTCGCAAGGAGGGAGAGCGTTCCAGCCCTGTTACTCAGACGTATATCAAATGATACACAGCCTGGCCCCCTTATTAGGGCCCAGGTACGCCTCCCTCCCTTTCCGTTGTTCTAAGGGAATTGATGACGCTGCAAGCAAATTTGCTAATAATGTCCCAGTTTTGAGGAGATTGTAACATTATACTAATAATGTTAGAAGGCAAAAAATTTTCGCCTACCATCCTCTCAACCTCCAATCGTCCTCTGGCAATGCTCAGCGTCCTCTATGCCATCATTGCCACAATAAGAACAAAAAGGGTCATCCACATGTCTGAAGCGATGCAGATATGCTTTAAAACACCCATGCCCACTCAATAACTGCGTAGGGTAGAAATCTATCTCGCCGTGGCCCCTGTTCAGCCAAGGCTCAAGCTGCGGTATTAGCGTATGTGTCCAACGCCCTTTGACAGACGCAATCCATTTGGTTTGCCATTCCATGACAGTTACCTGTCTAGCCCAGCCCAGAGCTGATCTAAACCGGTTCAATCAGTCTTCTGTACGTTTTATATATGCTTGCTGCGTATTGCATAATGCCTTTTATTACCTCCGTAAGGACCTTCCTTTTAAGTTGTCTTGGACCCTTCGTATTGGGCATAATTCTTGCTAACGACGTGAAAACTTTGCCCGCCTTTTCTTGCACGTACTTTAGGTAATTTTTAAATGACAATCTGTCACTAATCATCACCCCGAGGTAGCGTACGTCCCTAACTGACTCGATTCTTTGGTTTCCTACCCATATAGTGGCTGCTTCTACTTTTTTGCGGCTGGAGATTAACACTGCCTCAGTCTTAGGATAGATTTAGACCAACCGACTCGAGCCAGTGCTTTACTATCCTAACGGACTCGTTAGCAACGTTTTCAACCTCGCTGATGTGCTTACCTACTACTACGAGGGTAACATCATCCGCAAAGCCAATGATTTTTACATTACCAGGAAAACCGAGTTGCAATATACAGTCGTACATGACGTTCCAAAGAAGAGGTCCAAGAATGGATCCTTTCGGCACACCACCAGTTATTTGGTACGACACGCTTCCTTCAGTTGTATCATAGATTAAAAGCCTATGACTCAGGTAACTATCCACTAAGGCAAGCAAGTAAGGGGCTACATTGAGCCTGCGAACGACGTCCTGAATTGCAACCCATTTTGCCGTGTTAAATGCATTTTTGACATCCAGCGTGACGACGAGGTAGTATTTCTTAGTGCTATTTTTCCATCTGCGGCCTTCTATAGCATTAGCCGCCACATTGATAACACAGTCAAATGCATCTATTGTGGATCGTAGTTTCCTGAAGCCAAATTGGTTGTTTGAGATACCACCTAAAAGTTCAATTTCCGATTCAAGCCTAGTCTTTATAATTTTCTCTAGGAGCTTCGCAGTTGCATCTATCATACAAATAGGCCTACAAGCCGTTGGATCTGAACCAGGGTTTGCCCTCTTCGGAAGCAGAGCAAGTTTTTGCACTTTCCATATCGAAGAAAAGACCCCTGTTTGAAAGCAGGTGTTAAAAATCTGTACAAAGACGTGTGGTACACTTTGGACAGCTATTTTTAGGATCCTATTGGAGATTCCGTCTGATCTAGGGGCTTTTGCTGAACTAAAGGATTCTACCGCAGCCATAATTTCATTTTCGGTGATCACATCTAAGCCTAGCGTAGCTGGGGTATATGTTTGTGCCTCGACCCTTGCATATTTCTGAGGAAAGAGAGTTTCAACAATTGCCTTAAGGATTATCGGATCAAAAGGCGGGGGCTCTGAGAAACATTTTAGCCTTTTTAGAACCAATTTGTATCCTGTACTCCACGGGTTCTGATTTAGGTCCTCTAGCAACTTGCTAAAACACTTTCGTATATATATATAGCATGTTTCAGCAACTTCTTGCTCCTGTTAAGGTTTAACCTATGCTGTTCATTAATGTCGAGCCCTTTAGTTCGAGTAAATAACCGTCTCAGCCGAATGCACTCGGCCCTTAGGCAGGAAATTTCGTTGTTCCACCAGTATACTGGTCTATGCCTACTAGTGTCACGTTTTCTGCACATTGACACATCGCACGACGCAGTTAAGTGACGAATAAGTTGCCTTGCCATTTCCTCTGCGTTACCACTAACATTGACATCATTAATCCAGACTTTGAATGAGTCAACGTCTAAGGTACTCATCTTCCATGCAGGTCCAATGCGACCAGGCGATGGAGTAATGACCGAAGGACGGGCCAGCACGTCCATGATTATATCTTTATGATCACTAAAAGTAAATTTATCGGATAATTGCCAATGCATTAACGGAGCTATGTCGCTGCTTGAATACGAAATATCAATAACGGAACAACGCCCGTTCCGTTCGAAGGTAGCCTGGTTTCCAACATTAAGCAGTGTCAAATCTAATTGAGCAAATGATTCAAGGAGGACTCTACCCCGATCATTTGTTCTAACAGAGCCCCATTCGAGCGCCCAGGCATTAAAGTCACCAGCGATGATTATGCGATTTTTTCCCCTTGCATAATGGACCAACAAACCTAAGTTAGCAGTAAATTCGTCTATAGTTAGCCTAGGGGGCAAGTAACAACTATAGAGAAAAACATTAGCTACCTTTACACAAATGATACCATCTGCAATGATATCCGTGCATTGCACCGGCAAATTTCGGGTTATTCAAATAGCTACTGAGTTATTTGCATCAGTAAACCAACCCGCAGACATAGGCCTCCTATATAGTTCGCTAATAAGAACTACATCCGCTTCTAACTCACGTAATGATTGTGCCAACAGATTCTGAGCCGCTTCACATTGATTTAGATTAGACTGTATTATCCGCATTACTTTTTATTTCTTATAGCCTTTAAGAAGGCCAGACATGCTGAGCTGCCTGCTGGGTGATCGTTAGGCTTGCAATTTCTCCATAGTAAGCAAGAAGGTTTCTCGTTGCATTCTTTAGCAATGTGCCCAACTTTTCCACACCTCCAGCAATTCTTGGAATAGTGCAAGAAGTGCTAGTATGACCAAAGTTAAGACACTTAAAGCATCGTTTCATAGTCGTTTATTCCCGTATTCGACAATTGACCCAACCGATACGAATCTTTCCCATTTCCAGCATTTTTTCTCCCAGTGGGACCGCCACAGAGAGAGTTGTAATCTGCGTGTTACCATATGCTTTTCTCATAGAAAGACCTTCGAACCCTACTTCTAAGTCAGAAACTAACTGGCCAAGCTGGTTCTTTAAGGCATCAATAACATCCTCCTTGGTAGAAACCTCGTCCAAATCCTTTTTCTCCACTAGCTTACGCTGCATCAAGTTCCTGACTAGCGCGCACTCACCAAGCGCAGTTTGAATAGCGTTATGGATTTTTTGAACGCCATCCCCCGACCCCTTCAGTTGAAGCAAAAGTTCACCTTTACGGGTTCGCCTAATCTTGACTACATTCTCGCCTAGGCCGCTCATCTCAGGATAAGATTTAACCTTGCGGAGAATATCAGCATAAGATAAGTCCCAGTTGGAGGCTATTACAATAGCATCCGACATATGCTTGATTTGCTTGAGTTTATTTCCCTTCTCTTTGGCTGCAACCTTGGTCCAGGAAGTCGTCGCTATTCTGTCCCCACCATCAAGCTGTGCTTTAGTATCAGACGGATCGTCGTTCTTGTTCTTTAGGACTACTTCATTCAGTATATATATGACAATGTTTTTGTCGGTCAAACCCGACTATTTAAACCCTACATCGCACTTTGTTCCACAAATTATTCTACAATTTAGTTCAGTTTAGTTGTGTCAGTAAACGCGAGGTATTGCCGTATAAGTCTTTTCGTGAAATATCATTATATGGGAGGGCGTTATTTAGCTAATTGTACTCTTAAAAATTAAGTGCAGGATCCAATATGGAATTTGACAAGTGTTATATAAATACATTAAATATCTTAATTAGGTACTTGTCACGTTGCCATTTTATATAGAATAGGGTATTTAAAATTTGGCATCGACCAACTTAACTGGTTTTGTTCTGATTTATACTACTTTCATAATTATGGGAACTGAAATACTTTACGTATTTTTTTTATATGGAAAAAATCTTCTTTTTGTACATTTCTTAAGCATTCATAACATGCACTTGAATGAATTTGAATTAAAAAAAAAATGGTAGCTTAACTTCGTTTGCACACTTTTTATTATATTTGCAACTTGATTGAATAACTTTCAAACGAATCACAATCAATTGTGTGAAGAGATTATATTTTTGGTTAAACAAAATACATTTCAAGAACATGGAACAGTCTTTTTATGCTGCTTCTTCTTCTGTTGTTACCCAAATATTTACAAATGAATAAACAATAGACAGCAAGGCTTTC
This sequence comes from Ornithomya chloropus, assembly GCA_963971445.1. Taxonomy (NCBI): domain Eukaryota; kingdom Metazoa; phylum Arthropoda; class Insecta; order Diptera; family Hippoboscidae; genus Ornithomya; species Ornithomya chloropus. The sequence continues at coordinate 22,726,644 of OZ020530.1, read as the reverse complement.
CGCCCTCATGTTTTAGAACAAAACCAGAACACAAGTCAGAAAAGGTAAACATGTCCTACGCATAACAAAAAAAAGCATTCAAAAATAATAACTGTACTTATGAATATTTAACCAGAGAGATGAGTAAGTTGGGTAAATGTGTGGGAAAGGGGTAAAAAGGTAAATATTTGTATTTAGCTTGCTTATGATGATGCCAGTGCCTTGGTTAGAATGTAGGCATATTATACGTATTTGTAAAATGTGTCATTATCCTGTGGTTTTTGAACAACACAGAAGACACGTGTCCAGGTTTTTTCAAGTACAATAACAATTAACAGCAATTGCATATAAGGACAACCAATAGCCGGCCTACACTTCATTATACACTTCATTAAATATAATCTGGAGGAAATGATTCAAAACTTACTGTTTCGGCATAATAAAGAGCAGCAGGTATGCAAATATGCAAAATGCGTGAAAACAGGAGAATATACATGTACTTACCATCTTTATTCATACCCATTTGAAGGCACTTTTTCAGGCGACATGCCTGACATTGATTGCGATGGGCTTTATCAACAATACAACGGCCAGTACCTGCTTGACATCTGTAAGTAAACGTAACAACAAATATTTTTTGAATATAAACAATAAATACAACAACAGAGCATTACAGAGACAATGAACAAATTAATAAGATTCAATTATAGTCAAGTGCGATGTGGCTTCTGTTTCAATATTGTATTCAATTATCTGTACCCACTACACAGGATGACAGAAATTGCAACATTTGCAGCTCTACTTCTAATTTTAATTCTAAGCCTCTTCCTCTCTCTACTCGCAACAATGGAAAAATTCCACTTGAACAGAAATTAAAACTCATCACTTCAGTTAATCATCAAAGAATTCTTTCAATTCTTATTTCCATGGAGTATAAATTGAATTTGAAATTGTACATCAAAATAACCGAATTAACAACAACAATACATACAACAGGGTTGCTGACTCTCATGTGGTCCGTTAATACGTTATTAATTCTTGGTTTTTGTGCTTCTCCCACTTTGTTTACGCTGAAAGCGTAGGAATAATGAGATTTATAGTAATACTAATTTGGTTTGGAAAGGAGGTTACTGAACCGAGATATTCTATTGAAGAGCAAATCTACAACTGCCGATTTTGGAAAATAAAACTTCTGTTAATACGTTTTTAGTGTATATATATATGTTATGAAATGAATTTTTCCATCTGACTATATTGGCAGTATTCAAACATAAGCCAGGGGCTACTGTGTTTACAAACCATGTAAATTTGTCAGGTAGTTAGGTTTGATAGGGTAACCCATCCTTTCACTACATAGAATAAAACGTAGCTTAATCTACACTTATATAAAGTGTAAAATAATGGTGTAGGGTTGTAATGTTGAAATGTGAATTATTGATACAAACCATGTGCCCATGAAATAGCAAAGGTGGATTTGGCTCAACTGGTGATGAGAACTGGATGGGCGAGTTCGAAACCGGTCCAGGTTCAACCCCTCCAGTCGCCAAGTATAAATTTTTCACAATTTCTAACATATCATTACAACTTTCAATACAGTCAGGTGAAGAAATTCATTTCAGAACTTTCTAGAAATTACTCAGTATGTTGAAGACTTTTGAAGAAATTTTCAATTTCAATTGGAATATTTCATTTTCAATTGGAATTTTTTCAATTTCAATTGAGTATTTCTCAATTTTAATTATAGATATATTTATAACGTAACGTCACAAACTTTTTAACACATAACACACTCACTTGGTATCTTATCCTAAATTGTAATTTCTATTTCAAATTTAACATTCAGTTGTTGACCTTAGGTGACCATTTTTGTTCTTTTCCACAACTTTTTACCAAAAGCATTTTAATATACAACGATTAAATGAAACATTGCCCGCAATTAGTTAAATATGCGTGTAATATGTGTAAATACTATGTATGGTAACAACTGTTGTTATACACGCGGATGTTGTTTCTAAAAAAAAAGGAGAAAACCAAAAGAAATCAACATAAATATAATTACAAACGTAAGTACAACATAAAAATAAAACAAAAATTAAAACCCATATGTTTTGTAAGTTAAAAATAAATGGGCGCGACCTGTACATAATTGTGCACTCTCTTAGAGTTTGAGCTGAATTGCATTTCAAAAGTTCATATACTCGTATAATTATTTTATTGTGGGCCTGCCTTTTATCCTTTTCCGCTTATTTTTAGTTTACACTTTATACGTAAAAAGTGAATAGAATTATGTGGCCCTAGGAGTTTTTCTCAATTTAATGGGTGTGGCTGCTAACCGATTTTACTATTTGAAAATATGAAACCAGGTACACGGTCTAACAATGTATGTACCAAATATTAACTGTTATTATTGTATATCAACTTTCGCATCCAGAAGCTAAAAAGAAAACCAATCTACAACTCGGTATTGACATAAAAATATGATTTTGTAATAGGCTGGTTGAGCTTACTCGTGTGAGGGCTTTACATACTGAAAAATATCAAAATGTTGTTGTATGTGTGCATGTGATGGCATTATCCTTTCTATCCCCTTGAGACTGTCATGGAAGCTTAAACGGTATACAATTCGGCCAAATGTGACCGCCGCATTAAATTTCGTAAATCACGTTAAACTTTGTCAAAGCAAAGAGAAAAAAAAAAACAAAAAACCGTGAGGGAGGAAGTAAACCCAAAAAAACGAAAAAAAATTGATAAGGCAAAAGGAATTAGTAACATGAACGTGTAAGTTGATGTATGCGTGCAAAAAAAAACAATAAGAAATAATTCCATTCCGAAGAACTTCTCTCCTCATATACTCCATGTGTCAGAAAACGATTATGCTGCCAAATTGATTTGTGTGTCTATTACTACTGCATGCATACATAGTAATGGTCTCTAGGTTTTTTTCTAAAACATTCCCTTTAGAACCCCAAAAATTCATATGTGTGGCATGCAACCATCACTTAATATTCGTGAAGATTACTTATTCGGGTATGAAGTTATTTTGTAAAGAAAGAAAGAAAAAATAACAAGTAAAAAATAGGTCTATTAGGTGTATGCCAAGTGTAGGTGCAAAATAGAGCGCCACTGTAAAAAACTCGGAGACAGAGACCGACGAACATTAAAAGGAATTGTGGCCAGACAACATAAAACTCCCGCGGCAAAGGTGACAGCAAAACTCAACACTCCCTTGAGAAATACCGCTTCGGCAAAAGCAGTACGGCGGGAACTCCACAAAGCTAACATTTATGGAGGGGCTGGAATACCCTTTATATACTTTTTGTGGGCGTGTAACGGCTCTTCCTGGTACTTACAAACACTTGAACACATACAATATTTCCCCATATCATTGTGATGACGGGCTATAAAAACAATTTTATGATAAACGAGAACTCCGTTTAATTATTTCAACGAAATTTTTATAAATTGCGTCCGACTGTCCGGCTTTATAATATAATTTACTTTCTATGATCTAATCTGGCGCTTTATTGTAAACTGCGTGCTCATACATTATAATTCCACCTTAACGGATTTTAATGCCCAAGTCAAATGCTTACAACACTTATAATAACAACAATAAACACATAGCAGGCATGACAAAACGCGACCAGCATATAAAATGCAAAGTTGCAAAGTGGCCAATTATTAACATAATAAAATTGAAAACAACTTTTCTTTATCTTTTTTTTTTTTTGTAATTTACTTAAAAGCTTTGCCCATTGTACGCTTATGTATAATTTACAAATATAGAGACAGAGAAAAAATAAAAAAACGCCACCAACCTGTAAATAAGTTTGCGTCTAACGCTGCGCTTGAAAAATCCCGAACAGCCGTTACAGGCCAAAATGCCATAATGTTTGCCGGAGCTGGTGTCACCGCACACAACACAGATGAGACCAAGATTTTGATTTTTTATGCGCGGCATCGCCAAACAAGTGGACTCAACCATAATACCGCTGTTGCTGCCAACACCACCACCACAACCACTACCATTACCGCCACTATTGCTGCCGTTTGATTCCATCGAATTGTTGTTGTTGTTGTTGTTGTTGTTGCTGTTGCTATTGTTTTTGTTATTATTATTATTTGCATTTGATGGCGCAGCTGTATGATGATTATTCCACGGCAACAAACGATTTTGAGGCGGCGTACAACATAATCTTGCCGGATTTGATAATTCTGCAAATAAAAACAACAATAACAACCATCAAGGATAAAAATTGATATTGAAGGGAATTGTGTGAAGAAAAAAAATACATATTTCTTATGCACACACACACACTCACACTCATGCTTAAACAAATTTAGTTAATTTGAATTTTATTAGTCTCTAAAGCGATCCGTCCCTTCGCTTCACCCTCAAATGCTATCTTGCATTATTATAAAAAGAAAACAAACCCTTAACGATATGATGATATATTCAATTTATTAGAAAGCTTTACAGAGTCCACAAAATATATATGTAGTTGATTGGCTTCAGAGATGTAATTGTCCAAGAGAGTCCGCGTGTCCGTACGTAAGTCCGGCGGTATAGTTATGCCCCCTTTTGAGAGAACATTTTCTTTGCTGCTGAATTTAAATTTTCCAGTAAATCATCTAATTTACGTTATTTATTGACATACTGAAAATGGGCGGGATATATACGCCCATTTTACAGAAAGTTCACTTTAATGCAGAATTCAAAGTTTTGAAGTAAATTTCACATAAACTGCAATAAACGTTAAAAATTGTATACATGGCACGCCCCCCTGATATATGAATGTAAAGAGTATTCAAAATTTGGCGCAAGTCAAATATAACTTGATGTTGTTGTTGGTGCAATGCACTTTACCATCCTTGTGGGACAGATGGATTGCAAGTTATTGTAAGATTTGTGGACATATTTAGCATAATTTCTACCACCATTACCCGTAAAACCTATTTGCAACATTAAAGTCAACAACAATAGCAACACACACACACACTCGCACAAATACTGTATATTTTATGCCTAAACATACATACAGCAATCAATTAGGACACCATTAAGTCTAACACGCAAACACTCTCGTGCCGCTGACATCAATCTGTGTACCATGGCCGACTGGCAAATAATCCATCCACACAATATAAAAGAATTTTACTCTGGGGACAATTGTTTTCTCATCACCCCCTAATTTGATTGTATAGTGATTTAATCGAATCAATGTTGCATGCCACTTAACCCCAGTCAGGTCCATTCGAATGTCTGTCTATCCGTCTCTGTATCTTTTTTTGTAAATGTCAGACTTTCGAGCAGTTATTCAATTTATAGTTGATTCCATCAACTTGTTTCCTCCTTCTATACATTATGTACCCTGAGTTGAGAATGTTGCTTGGCCAAACTAAATACATGAGCAAGTCCTTGCACACTCTTTCAAACATTGTTTTGTTCCAGAAAGAAACACCAACTGCGGTTTAATGCCGACGGGATTAACGTCATATGTTTGCATTTTCACCAGTTAATTTTTGAAGGAAGAATACTCTGTATTGTAGAACACACAACCACACAAGTTTTATCCTTTTTTCCCATTTCTCAACCCCGATTTTGCTTGTTGCCCACACTTTACGTTTATGCCTGCTCGTAATAATACAAACAACCAAAGTGTTAATAGAATTTCCTAAACTGATTTTTTTTATTATTAATGTTGTGATCTGAATATTAAGATTGTTGATTGAGTCAAATATAATTTGATTCAATTACTTTACACATCATTATTGCCGCCCGTCCCCTACGCCTATAACACAGGGTGAGTGATATAAATTTCATAATTGTATAATTTGTTATTGTTGTAATGTAACCAATATCTATATATGACAAGATGAACAAGTAAGAAAACTAAATTTGACTTAGGCCAAAGCTTAAATACCCTCCTCCACACCTCCACAACGGTGGGCGTGGCAAACATATACATATTGCGCCCTCTAATAGTGTATGTCTTACGTATCAGCATGCAAGTCTACTTTTACGTTGACTATGGTTTTTGTAAATTGTGGGCGTGTCTATTATCCGAATATGCCCATTTTTGGCACGTCAGTCAGTGGTATAACTATGTATACGCGAACCAAATTTCAAGTTCCTAGGTCAACCTTTGTGGCAGATAAATAGTTTTTTGTCGATTGTGGGCGTGGCTCTTGACCGATTTTCCCCTTTTTAAATAGCGATCTGCGTGCACAAACTAAAAGTGTCTGTACAACATTTCAGCTCAATATCTCAAAATTTACGCCCGTGAGAGTGCCAACAACAGACGGACACACGGACACACGGACATACATGTCTAAATCGACTCAGTTTTTGACGCTGATCAAGAATATATATACTTTGTAGGGTCTCTGACGCCTCCTTCTGGGTGTTGCAAATGGAAGAACAAACTTAGTATACCCTCATCATTGAGGTGGAGGGTATAAAAAGGTACGTTGTGCAGAAAGAGGCAATTCGATATTATTCGACATACTTTTTTATACTCTTCACATAAGATGGGGGTTATATTAAGTTTATCACTCCATTTCCATTTATTCTTGGTTAGCGTCTAAAACTGAGTCAATCTAGACTTATATCGCCCCGCCTCCGTGTGTCTACTTGTTGTTGACATTCTCACGGTCGTAAAGATATTGAGATGTTGAGCTAAGATTTTGTACACTTTGAGTTTGTGCAGGCAGATCGTTATTTAAAATGGGCAGAATCGGCCAAGAACCAAAACTCTGTAATCTGCCACAAAAATTGAGCTAAGAAGTTGAAATTTATTACATACATGTATTAATAATTATTCCATCCATCGATGTGCCAAAAATGGATGTATATTGCGGATAATAAACACTTCCGCAATTTACAAGAACACCATAATCAGCGCAAAACTCAACTTGCAAGCTTTTATTGTATGTACACTATTAGAAGATGTAATCATATACCTGCCACGCCTACCGTTTGTATATAAAAGTAGAGGTTATTTTATTTAATTATTTATTTGTTTATTATACCCTCCACCGTGATGAGGGTAAACTAAGATTGTTCCTCTGTTTGCAACACCCAGAAGGAAGCGTCAGAGACCCTACAGAATATATATATTCTTGATCAGCGTCAAAAACTGAGTCGATTTAGACATGTATGTCCGTGTGTCCGTCTGTTGTTGGCACTCTCACGGGCGTAAATTTTGAAATATTGTGTTGAAATTTTGTACAGGCACTTTTAGTCTTTGCACGCAGATCGCTATTTAAAATGGGCAAAATCGGTCAAGAGCCACGCCCAAAATCGACAAAAAACTATTTATTTATCACAAAAATTAAGCTATAAACATGAAATTTAGTATGTGCATTTATAAATATTAGCTTCATCGATGTGCCAAAAACGGGCGTATTCGGATTACAGACACGCCCACAATTAATAAAAATCTTTATATCTGGCATAAAAGTTGACCTAGGAACTTTAAATTTAGTACTTTTATATATAGTTATCCCATGCACTGGTGTGCCAAAAATAGGCACGGTCGGATAACAGGCACGCCCACAATCAACAAAAATCTATATATCTGCCACAAAAGTTGACCTAGGAACTTGAAATTTTGTACGCGTATACATAGTTATCCCACTGACTGACGTGCCAAAAATGGGCATAGCCGGATAATAGACACGCCCACAATTTACAAAAAACCATAGTCAACGTAAAAGTAGACTTGCATGCTGATACGTAAGACATACACTATTAGAGGGCGCAATATATATATATATTTGCCACGCCCACCGTTTTGGAGGTGTGGAGGAGGGTATTTAAGATTTGGCCTAAGCCAAATTTAATTTTCGTACTTGTTGTATTTATTTTTATTAAATAAAAATTTGTTATTAGTAAAAACTAAGATTTTGCATCATTTTATTATTATTATTTGCCCAATGCCTTCGTTGTTTTGCAAAATGCTTTAGTGGAAGTACAAAATGCTTGAATGGAAATGCAAAATGCTCATTTTGGACTGACAAACCTATATAATTAATAATTCAATTGTTAAATCAGGTCTCTGAAATATACAAAAAGGACTTTTCGTTGAGCACTTGTATGCAAAAAAATTGAGAAACTTTTCAAAACATTTTCATATTAAAAATGTTAGAACCAAAAAGTTCTAAAGGGTTCAAGCATAAACCACTTTATAAATGTTTGTGCTTCATTTTAAGGAAAGTCACTTTAATAATTGCAGCAGATTACACTCTCCACAAAAATTAAACGAAAAACAAAATTTATTTATACAACTCACTCAGCAATGTCTTTACCCACCGTGATCTCGAATAACGTGGATAAGATTGTAATCATAATGGCATAAAAAATTAATTCAATTATTTTTAATAATTTTATTTGTTGATTTTCTTTACCTTGAGAACGGGCGTGTGTTGGAGAATCCGTTTTATTCATTTTTAGATTTTTCCCAAAATTCAAAACTATTCAAAAATTCAAATGAATAACATTTTCCTTTTTTCTTTTTAAGATAAGTTTTACATAATTAGAAATTTGTTGGAATTTTCACCATTTAGTCAAAATTTTCGATTAATTTATTTCATTTGATTATGAGGCGTTGATATTGTTGGTTGTTTTAATGTGTTGTTGTCAAGTTGGAAATAATTTTCATTTTCATTTCATTTTTTCATACAGAAAATGACACAATCATAGCAGCACGATGGTAGAAGAATGACTGTGGAATAGTTAGTTGTAAGTGCTAAATTCCAACATCAGTAGTGTCATAAGAGCAGCAACCAGGTTAAATGTGAATCCGCGATGTTAACGTTTCGATATCCGATTTGAGATTTATCACCAATAACACAACATACACAACCATCATGGCAAACGCTAAATACCCCAGATGTGTATGCAACAATATGCGACTATGTGAGTGTTTGTGGAAACTTTGCTTTCTATGTATGTATATACGTGTAGATGTTGTTATTGTTGCTATTCCACAAGCAACCCTTAAATATAACCTGCAATCAGGAGTGAACAAAGAGCAACAACATCATCATAAGCATCAAACAACGCCAGCATTCGTACCAACATCAACTGGCAATATGAGGCCAAAGCTATAAATAAAAAAGGGCCAACAAACCATCCGAACCACCATTGCTGCTAAAAAATCAGCCACCCACTCACTCACCCACCCATCCATCCATCCACTCACACAAATCATTAGAAGGCAGCAACAGCAGCAGTAAATATATAAGTATCAGCAGCATCAGCATTAATGCAGTATGAACAAAAACCATATCATACCTTCTCATCGCAATCATCAGGCAAGTGCCATATTGTGACATAAGCATCAGCTTCAGCATCAGCACCACCCACCACCGAGCAACAAACACTCATATACAACAACACAAAATACATGAATGCAAGTGGGTACATACATTTAGTAAATGGTGCTAGTGTATGTGTGTGTGTGTGTTTTGTTGCTGTTGTGTGGTACTTGCTTTGATTCGTCCTTCTTGATGGTAGAGGATTGGAGTGTTTTTACTGTTTGCTCGCACATGGTTTATGTGTATGTGCACGTGTACACAGTTAAGCCACAAAATGTTGAAACACATACACTTATACACACTTTATATATATGTACGAATTTCGTTGCTCTCTAAACTTTAATTGTATGAAACTTTCTATCTCTCTCTCTCTCTCTTTCTCTCTCTAACCTTTGAAAACTTTCTCATTTTTTCAAATTTATGTCCTCAAAGTGTACATATATGCACACTCACTTTTGTATATATAAATGTGTGCATGTGTGTGCAAGTGTGATGCTATGACTGAAACTGATAATCGTGTACTTTGACATTTTCCGTTTTTATACCCTCCACCTTAGGGAAGAGGGTATATTCATTTTGATCATCCGTTTACAACACATCCAAGGAAGCCTCGGAGACCCCATAAACCATATATATTCTTAATCAGCATGAAAAGAGAAATCGTTTGAGACATGTCCGTCCGTGTGTCCGTGTGTCCGTGTGTCCGTCTGTTGTTGGCACTCTCACGGTGGTAATTTTAGAGATATCAAATTGAAACTTTGCATACGTACTCTTAGTTCAATTTCGCTGTTCCGTATTGAAATTGGGCAAAATCGGTTAAGAGACACGCCCACAATAAACAAAAATCACAACATACCTCGAAAAAATTGTATCTTTAAAAAATTATACATCGCACAATACTGCCTATCAAGTTGAAATTTGGTATATATATAAGTGGTACCGTTATCCAACACTGTGCCAAAAATGGGCGTGATTGAAAAACACAAACGCCTATAATTTAAAAAAACACTATTTGCGTAAGTACATGAAATAGTCACATACACAAATATGGCAATAGGAACTTATTTTTTAGATGATTATACCAGATGGAGGGTATTTAAGCTTCGGTCTTAATCGAACTTCTCTATCTTGTTATATATTATTGTCGTAATTGTTTCGTTGCTGTGTGTATGTCGCCATTTCTATGTACCCTTCGAATCTCAAGGCATCTCATATTTATCATCAAGTGATAAATTCAAGCCCCTGCTCGTTCTTATTATGCTTGATATTTAAATAGATTTTTCAAAAAAAAAAAAATATATGGTAACAATTGTAGTTTTTGAAATATTTTTGAAATTTACACAATTGACGAAAATTTAATTTTTTTTAAAATGTCAAAAAATTCAAATCTTGGTAGAGGCGCTTTTTTACCCTTGTATGGTTACGTCTCTACAGAGAAAGTATGTGGTGCAAAGGTCATTGTTAGCTACTCCTCAGTAATCTATGGTACTCCACTGATATTGTCTGTATTTGGAAATAACAAAAACTGCACTGTTGGGCTAGTTCTCAAAATTTCCATTGTGATCACCATCACTTTATCAAAACGCCTAGAAGAAGGCGTTCAGGATCCTACAAAGTATATATATTTTGAATCACCATCGAATACCGATTCGATTTAACCGTGTCATGTGCTAAAAATGGGCAACATTGGATAACACCACGCCCACAATTTACAAAAAAAACAAATTATAAATTTTCAAACTCTACTGGTAGGATGCCATGTAATGCATTTACTATTAGAGAAAGTAATCTTATAACTGCCACGCCCATTACTTGTTTCTACACGTAGAGCGTATTCAAGAGTCGGCTTAAGCCATATGTAGTTCTTACTTATTTAATTGTTAACTGTTTTGAAACCAAATCGTATGAATTTTGTAAACAACAGACAAATTTAGAACCCCCCTAATGTATAATACATTGTATTGTGTGTGCGGGTGTGTGGGTGTGTATAGCAACTTTATTTATTTTTAATTCTTTCAATATCTCTCTGTTTCTTTCTTTCAAGCACTCTCTCTATCTCTCTTTCTCTCCGTCGTCCTTCGCTTTTCTACTATCTTTAACATCATTTAATGTTCATTCGATTTAATTTAATTCTTAACAATTGATGTTGGTAACTGTTTTTCTCATTCTTTACACCATTGTTCTACTTTCACCAACAAAGAAAATTGAAAATCTACCACTAGATTACATTACTTTTTCCATTAATCAATTGCTCTACTTGGGATGTTTCCTAAAAATTCTGATTAATAAAAAACAAAACAAAAAACTTGCCTAAACCACGAACGTAGTTTGTAGATTTTTATGTCTGAGTGTGTGTATACTCGTATACCTAAGAAGTTGTGCTCTTTTTACTTACTTAATATTTTTTTTTACCTATTCATATACACACACATGCACAATCTGTTCAATGCAGTTGTGATTGCTTTAATGTTGTAAATCCAATTGTTTGCTGGGTATGGGGTTACTCACGTATATTCGTAATCCTTATGTTATAACATCAAAATCATATATTATTATAACACACGATGGAGGAAAGAATCAACATTTCATATAACCACACCCATTATGCACAATGGTAGTAATAATGACAATAATAATAATGATCAATGTTGATGATAATCAAAAATGGGCGGAGCCGAAATATGTTCAGCTAAAAACAACATCAAAAACTAACCACTTTCTGTATATGTAGGTATTAGAGTATGGATGCGTGCATCTGCGTGTGTGTATATGCGGATACCTGGGTATTGTATTTTGTTGTTTTTATTGTAATTGCTGCTTCTGGTTTTGAGTGCACTACATGAAAAAGCATGAAATTAAAACAAGTAAAAAAACTGAGTAAAGTTTAAGACGAATCTTAAGTACCATCTACACGTGCATGCAAACAGGAGCGAACTCTAACCTCATCAACTTGCCAGTTGAATTTACCCTTTATACGGTTTATTTGTCGGTTTATTGTCTGTTATACGACCACGCCCATTTTTGGTACATTGATGAAAGATTAACTTATACCAAATTTCAACTTCTTAGGTCAATTATTGTAGCAGATAAATGAATTTTAGTCGATTGTGGGCGTGGCTCTTTACCGAAGGAAACTAGAAGTATCTTTCAGTTTAATATCTCAAAATTTCCGACTGCAAAAGTCCCAACAACGGACGGACGTATCTAGATCAACTCAGATTTTGACCCTGATCAATACTAAATATTTTGTGTAGAGTCTCTGTAACCTCCTTCCAAGTTTTGCAAATAGAGTGACAAACTTAATATACCTCCCATATGATGTTGAGGATGTAAAAGCACTTGTGCGCCAACTTCAATGCAAAGCGACAAACGGATGAGCTTATGCTTAATATTCATATGGAATAGAGCGAGACATACTTATACACCCTTGTTGCTGCCATTTTGCATGTAAAACTGGTGGAGCTCATGTTGGTGCTGCCTCTGCTGCTGCTGCTGCTGCTACTAATGATGATGTGATGGTGGTGGTGGTTGTTGATATTTGAACAAATGACTGTTCAAACCTTACAACCATATTTACCGTTACCTTTGCTAGTATATAAACCCATACACAAGTATACAACAAATGTATGAACACTGTATGAGCACAACGAGCACAACCAACTACGAACAGGCAACTCTATGGAAGCAATTAATCGTTGTTAACTTAATATAATCACCTAGAAAATTAATTACTTTATCTCCTATTCTGTTTGTTAGCAAAATGACTGAAGGAATAATCGAATCAAAGTCGATCTAAACTTCAAACAGAGAAAGGTGGTTGAACGAATTAAGCAGAGACTTAAATCTTAATCGTTATGATTTGTAAAATTCTAAAAGAACCAAAATAACGATTAAGAAATGTAAAAACTAAGTGAAGATTGAAAAAATTTATATCGACCATGGAAAGACAATGTGTTTGACCACATAATGTTTTGTACATTTGACCGAATTTATCCGCCCATAATTCTTATATTTAAAAGCAATGGATGTCCTTAGCCAATGCAAATATGTATTAAAATATGTTTTGTCTGTACGTCTGGAAATGGAAAAATGAGTTTAAAACCTAATGCATGTTCCCGATTGATCTCAAACCTAATCTTAAAGTCAAACAACTTTTATCAATAAACCAACCGTTATATGATGAAGGATGCAAGAAAGTCCATTCAAATTGTGTGTGTTGTGAAATTATTTAAATTCATTCCTGACAAAATTGTCTACCATGTCGTGTATAATTTATTCAATTTTGTTTTATTATTTTATTTTCGTTTATTTAAATTACATTTTTTATTCCTTTTTTATGTTTGTATATAATTAATTATAATAATTATGTAATTAGTTTAAAGACTCGTTCAAGAAGTATTTGCGCTTTAAAAAAGAACTTAAAGTTTACACGGAGAAATACATAACTAAACAAAGAATAATAATAATAATAGAGATTAGTGTTATATATGTGCTATGTGTGTATATGTATATGTTACACATATCTACATATATATTTTTAATATATATCTCACTATAAGTGTATGCGTCTGTATTTGATGTATGGGTACGTTTTATATAATGGTTAATTAATTATGGTTTTCTTCTTCTTTTCCAATATATTCTTTCATTTCATTCTTTTTTTTTTAATTATGTATTTCATGTGAATGCATGTGTCTGTGCTTTACATTTTTCTTAAATTTCTTAAATGCTATATATACGTGTATATGTAGTAGTGAATGCATCAGTAAGGCGGATGGGGTTACAGATAAATTGCGATAAAATTTTACAATTAATTTTTTTTGTTTTGATTTTTTGGAACCAAAATTATCGCTTTTTATTTGAATTTTTCTAAAATATTAGAATTTTTTTTATTAATTTCGTTTTTTAAGAGCAATTTTCGCTCCTTTTCGTTCATTCATCGTTCAATTGAAAATATATGTGTTGAGTGTAAATTATTGTTTATTTGTGTATGTGTTTATGTGTGTGTTTAATGCTATCATTATTATTAGATAATTATTGCTTAAGAATTATTCTCATAATTTGTGATTTGACGTAAGCCACGTTAAGCCCTCATACAAACCATCACCCGTAGTGGCACATGACGGCTGCACATACCAATTGCGATCACGTATTCGGGTCAAGCCTAATTTCTCTTGAATCTCATGAGGTTTCATTGCTAAAAAAAAAGGAAACACCATAAAATTAACAGAATTTTCACGATAATAAATTTTTTACAACTTTCTTACCATCCGCTAAATCTTGCTTGTTAGCAAAGATCAATATAATGGCATCTCTCATTTCGCGATCGTTTATAATACGATGCAGTTCGGTGCGTGCCTCATCGATACGATCTCGATCTGCACAATCCACCACAAAAATCAGACCCTGAGTTCCTTTATTTGGTAAAAACACACTGGCATTGTTTCATTTCAAGATTGAGATTAATGGCAAACTAATAAACTTGCCTGTGTAGTAGTGTCGCCATAAAGGTCTAATTTTATCTTGCCCTCCCACATCCCATACATTGAATTTGACATTTTTATAGGTAACTGTTTCTACATTAAAGCCTACTGTGGGTATTGTGGTTACCGATTGACCTAATTTTAGTTTATACAAAATCGCTTTAAACAGAAACAGAAAAGAGAAACCAATTGCATTAGATTGGGATTAAAGAATGTGTACAAAATTTTGAATAATCTTACTTGTTTTGCCAGCAGCGTCCAAGCCTAGCATTAGTATGCGCATTTCTTTATTACCAAAGATTTTTGACAGTAATTTTCCCATGTTGTCCAGAACACATTAAGATTGCGGCAAAGTTGTTATTCTGCATAGGAACGAACACAAATGGAAATTTCATTAAAAACGCACACACCGAACAATTGCTTCTAATTCGTTAATATTTTTAAACATTTAAACCAACAACAACAACAACAAAGTAATGTTATGACCTTACGCAAACTCTACAACCTGTTGTAGGTCTGATAACGAAACCTCCTCGCGTGTCTTTCTCTTTTTCATAATTCATAAACAAATTTGGAAAATGTTTAAACGAATAAAGCAAAAAAACCGCTCCTACCGGAAAACACAAACTACTCTGATAAGAACAATAACTGATTAAAAGTAGCAAAGTAATTAGTTGTACTACAATTTTACACATGATGTGCAAAAAACATTATTGCCACAATCCCATTACAGTTATATATAGGTCAGTTGATTAACAGTAACAGTACAATGGAGTTGTTGTGTAAATCTAAATCTAGAGAAAACCGGAATGCAGACGTAGGGTAATACATAAAATCGACACGCACTTGTAAACACACATACGTACTTATATATAGATGTGCAAAAGTATATACATGCGGTGTGCAAGCACAAACATAATTGAAGTAGCATCTTGTGATGTTAAATGACAACTCTACGAAAATTAATATACAAAGGTCGTGCTTAATGGGGGCCATTACTTTGTCAGCGTTATTTTGTTATAAACTTCAATGCTGTCTTCAATTTAACGATTTACGCAGAAATTCATTTCGATTCACTTAGCTATGAGGAGAAATCTCGAAATCGTACGAATGACAAGCTTTGCTTTGCTTCAATACTTGAATTGTTCAGCCTAACTAAATTAAAATTATGATCTTAAGTGCATATGAAAATATTATCACAAACCTTGGCCAAAGGCTTGATATAACACGTCACACACACGCACACACACACACGCCCGCACGCACAATCCAAAGCACTCCGGCAACAGCAAATATATTGTTGTAATTGTTGTAATTGTTGTAATTGTTGTTATATATATATATAAAAGGAAAAGAAATTTTCTGTCACTCTTTCTTTACAACAAATTCCGTTTTTTTTCTGGGGCTTAAATGTTTAGCCCTTGCCAGTTAGGAAAGCCGCTGCAAGAGCTTTTTGGGTTAACACACAAGCCACAAAAAGGCGTTTCTGTTGCATTTCATAGTTAATTATTTGACATAAAACAATCACTCTGTTTTCTTAAACAACGCCGATTTATTATTCATTTCAACCACTTGTATAAAGCACCGCAAAATTTCGTTAAAGAAATTAATGGAAAAAACTATGAATAAAATCTGGCAAAATTATTATCGAATCATGTTGGAATATATTTTGTCAATATAAAAAAAAGTTGTGGGCACCAGTGCTGCCATATCCTCAATAGCACACATAAAATATGTACTCGTAAATATTTTTAAACTTGGCATCAGTGTTTTATCAACTGTTCTAGTCCGTTTGCTTGAAAATAATTCTTTACTACTCACCCTGCTAAATATATTCTTGCTTGTTTTGTTGGCATTTTCAAATATTTCATGTGTGATGTTATATATTCCAAAAGTCTTAAAAATTACCTCATTAAAAATACAAATATCAAAATATTAAATCGAAGAAGTAAGAAAGGGATATATATTCGGTGCATAGCAATCAAATCATATTTTGTTGCGTAATTTATCACATTCGTATAAATGCAATCAAAAAAGTTTATTTTTAATATGTCTCACGCACTCCTTGTCCTATTCCCTGTATCCATGGACCGTTCGAATATTCAAATCGGGGCTTAATTATGAATTTCTATAAAATATTAAAATATGTAGCTCAAGATTTTAAAGTTTCCTAAAATTTGAGCATATCCGTGCTTTGATTTTTTTTTTTATTAGTGCAAGAAATACTGAAAATAGAGAGAGTAAGCAATTTATTATAATTATTCAGATTTGTTTTAAGCTCAAAAAGCATACAATTCCAGTGCGTAAGGAGGGACTTGGACAGGTTTTTATTCAAAATTAGATCAAATCGTTTTTAATTATAAAAAAGGTGTTATTTAATATATTATTATTATAAATTATTATTATGCATTTAATGTTTAGTTTTTGTAAAAAAAAAAATCATCTTAGGTTACTCTGTACATTATTTTATAATGCTGCTTGCAATTCGCCATGAAGACAATTTGTTTTTTTTTTCTAGCCAGAAATTGGCGCGAATACTATTAATAAAGAGGACACAACATGTACAAATAAAAGTTAATAATTATATTAATGTTTTAGTCAATTATATTTTGTAATATAAACAAAATGGAGACAAAGGTGACAAAGGCTTATCATGGAGTTTACAGTTCTTCGAAAGAAATCTTGAAAAATAATCAGCGTCATTTGTTTTGCAATGTACGCGTAATATACATGCCGTCGACATGTTCCACACTTTTATTGCATTTATAATCATTTTTGTACAATTCGTTTGTTGCAGATGCTCGATTTATTAACAAATACCTGTAAAACGTTTACTTTGGTGGGTAATAAAATTAGCAGTGATGAAATGTTCAACTTCTGGTTGATGGACGTATTACCGCTCACGTTTGATAAGGAGGTAGCTATACAAAGCAAGGCTGCGGAAGCCTTTGAGCAGGGGTTGATCTCATTAGATTTGAAAGTTTTGCACAGCAGCCCACAATGGTTGGTGTGGAAACACACTTTGGTAAACTCATATTCTGGCAAAGTGAACGCATTACGGGAAGACCGTAATTCTCTGTGGTATCGTGTGTGGTGTTTTATTGTACAAATTTTAGATCGCGACCTATTGAAAGGAGCCAGCTGCATTAACACGTTTTTGTCCATTGTGGAATTAGGTTTTCGCAGTGCAGACAATACCGTACGTGTTGAAGCATTTCACTGTTGGCGTTTGTTGATCGAGATCTTTAACAAATATAATGAACTGACCGCAATGAAACGGTTGAAATTGCTGTGCATACCACTGAAATCCTCACAATCGAAATCGGTTGAAGGAGCCGAAATAAAGTTACGTGTCTGGTGGTATTTGTTAACCTCACTGGGTGACAATATCAGGGTACATTTTGAGATGGTGGTGCAACCATTTCTATTATTTTGTTTCGGTACTCAAAATTCTACAACAGGAAAACCGGCACTGGGGGCAGTGCATCAGTACGAAGTGGTGAAAGAGTTGGCGGTACCATGTCTTACCAAACTATTAAGCAATGACGGGGATGATAATTTAGAACGTGTTATGCGAGATTTAAAATTGGAAGATTTGAATACGCCATCGCCCTTATTAGGAGGGACTATACTGGAACAACATTCGTTGCTATTGGCTAACACGGCTATGAAAGCTTTACGTTTAAGTCAAACGAATGAAGATGATTTCGGTCACAAACATATTTACCAGCAACTATTGAAGCAACTAATGCTGATAACAGTGCGTCAAGACCAAGCAGAATTGTTACTTTGTGTCTGCTCTCAACTGATTGAGTTGGCGGCGGGTCCTCATTCACGTTTCGTTGTACACGCTTTAAACATATTGGCCACAGAGGGTGTAACCATAAAGAAATTATCGCAGGAACCTGTCGTGTTTGGTAAATTCTTGAAAGCTTTTGCTCAACTATTCGCTAAAGCACGCAGTTTAGTACCTCCTGCCATTTGGAGTGCTTGTATAAAACATGTCTTCCAGTTGGATGTGAAACAAAATTGGACACATTTTCATATTTTAGCCGATTCTGTATTCTTCTCTGAACTGGAACAGGAAGACTATGAAGCTTTCGAGAGTAAACTTTTAATATGGTTGCAGACCACTGAGACTCTAGTACAGCATTTGCGAGAGAATGCTTTAGAGTTGCGGGTTAAAGAGAAAGCGGATCTTATAGAACGTTGGCTGTTGTGGCCTTTACAGTTGTGCGTTGGCTTTGCCAAGCATCGCTCTAATCAGCACTGTTTCGATAGCAACATCTGTGCCAGCTGGCGTCAATTACTGGGTTTTGGCCAGAATTCCCCAAATCGGGAACATTTCCTATCACACATACACCAACATCTGGAGGAATTGCTGAAGGCGCGTCTGGAGCTGGATGCCTTTGGGGAAATATTCGATGCTTATGCTCAAGCTGTACTAAAATTGGAAAGCCATAACCTCAATACTGCATCGAATAAAAAAAAATATGACGGTTTCTTCTCTTTGCTGCAATTAGTTTTAACCCAACGACCTGCATTGCCTGCCAACCTCATTAAAGCTTGCCTGAATACTTTGCGTCACAATTTCGTGTTGAATTTGAAACATAACGAAATTAGCGAAACGAGCGAAGATTTGAAATCAATTGTAGCGTTAATGATGAAATTGAATTCGGACACCAACAACAAATTGTTGGACAACGCTTTTATTGATGAATGGAAGCGAGTTGTTTTAGAGAAATTACGCTTTCACCCCAACAAAGAGTTGATAGCGCAGTTGCGCGATCTGTTCAAAGGCAACGATAATGTATTTGTGGTTATACCTTCGGTGTGGAGTTTAAATCCGGACAAATTAACTGAACGCCAAAAGGAGCGTATGAGTGAAAAACAAACCATTCCAGCTCTGTACAATGATATGAGTCAGTCGCAAGAGAATTCGCTGCAGCCGTGGACACCGAAAAAAATCGTCCTGCCCCAGCAAGATAATTGTAAAATTTCAATGGAAAATGGTGTAAATGAGACGGGTGGTGAAAAAGTAATATCACCGGGACAAAGTGAATCGTGCAAAGAGAAGGAGAAACCGAAAGAGAATGCTGATAAATTGAGAAAAATTGATACCAATGAAAAAACTGAAAGTAAAGTTAAAGTAAATGAAAGAAGAGTGGAACGGCCGAACACTCGTCAATCTAGAAAGGCATCTAAAGAAAATCGAGGAGGAGAGAAATTGAATGAACAGCAGAGCAACGCATCTACTGATGGGGTGGCCAAGCGGGTAGGTGGTTGCAATTGAGGCTTTACAAGAGCTGTTTAATTTCTTCAATTTCTTCAATATATTCTTAGGGTTGCGGATTGTCTTTGATCGCCAAGAAATCTAATCGTGAAGTTAAAAATCAATTGAAAGGAACTGACAAGAATAAGGGTCATCAACGCACAAGTGGTGAGTTTTTAAATCAAATTCGTTTTGAGGGATTTTCATACCCTACACATAGGTGCCCAGCATAAAGCCATCCAAGACTACAAACATCATTAATAATTTATTAATTTTAATGCAAACTCTGCTTCTTTCATTTATTCCCTTTCATTATATTTCCAACCAAAAGCTATTATTGAAGAGAAGGCGGCAACAAGTAGAACAAATCTGCCGGCTAGTGAGGATTTATTTGACTGCCTTGTTGAAGATGAAGACAGAACAGACAGCATATTACCTTTAGAACAACAACAACAACAACAAGAAAGCGATACTAAAGTAATAACTGATCCGACACTTGAACAAACAAATGACAAAAATATAACAACAACAATAAAAATGGCGGTAGCATCAGAGGAAAAGAAAAGCAAGGAAATTAGTCCACAATCCTCCCCTAAGCAGCACCACCACCATCAAAATGAGAATTCAAAAATAAATAATGCTACGAATGTTAGCATCTCTGCAAAAACCACCAAAAATAACGAATGTGTGCCATTACAGGCTACAGTTCCATCAACAACAACAACAACAACGAATCCAAATAAAAATCTATTGATTACCAGTGTAGAAGTGGTGTCGGCCAAAAACACAATTTTAACAACAACAACAACACCAACAAGTAAAAAAGTTTCAGAAAATAACGAGCAACTGCAACAAACAGCATCTAAAACGACAGTGGAGGGAATTTTGGGAAAAATACATGAATTGTCACCTAATAAAAGGCAAATAATAAAAACAACAACAACAACAACAACACATCATAATAACGAACCAATAAAAGCAATACCTGATGGAACGAATATAATTTCCAATATTGATGAAGTTGTGGGAATAATGAATAAAAGTAAACCAACAACAACGGATAATATTGATCCTTTGAAAGATACATCACCGAAAATGATAGGGGATGAGGTTCTGGCAGAGTCCTATGAAATATCGCCTAATAAAAGAAAAATGACAACAACAAGAACAACAACACCAATAACTGCAACGACTGCAACATTTAGCAAGACCGACAATATTATTGAACAACCGAATGAAGGATCGCCTAAAAAACGGCACACATCAATGTCACCTAACAAAGCCACAACATCAACAACAACAATAACAACTAGAAGTCAATATGTTAAAGAAATTGCTCCAATGAAAGAAATATCACCTGAAAGTGTAACAACAACAATAAATGTGAATAAAGAAAATGTTGCAGCAACAGCATCGCCCGCAGATGAACCAACAACAGTAACTACTGACAATAAAGGAAAAGCTAAAATATTCACAAAAGAAGCAACAACAACAAAAAGTCACAGTAATGTTGTTGATGTTTTGGCGATGAAAAAATTATCATCTCAACCAACAACAACGATCAGTCGTACGGACGAAGAAGAGGTTTCACCGAAAAATGAATTATCACCTAATAAAACAACAATAACAACAACAACAACAACAACAATTAATAAAGAAATTGAAGGATTCAAGCAAGCGAAAGAGACATCTCCTATAAAAACAACAACAACAACAAACACAACTGCCATTGCCAAATTATTGGTAAAGATAATTTAATAAATTCATCTGAAGAGATCCGAAGAACTTTCTATTAACGTTATTTTTTTTATTTTTTATATTTACAGTTTTCCCCGCCAGAGCGCAAAATAATTTGCACCAATACTAGCCCTATACTGAAATCCAAACCCACAACCGCACATTTGACAGGACGTGGCGCTCAACTAATCAATATGATACGGAATAGAAAAGCAGAAACACCCACCACAACGAGACTGTGTGACAGTGTCATTACGATAAATGCAACCAGTACTCCTTTACAGCGTACCCGGGCTAACTTAATGGAATGCGGTAGCGGTAGCGGTAGCGGTACTGAACAGGAAACCAACACTATCGTGGAATCGAAAGATTTATTGGAATTCTGTAAACGTTTACCCCCGCCCACAGCCAGTCCTTCGGTTAGCATTTTAAAACGAAAATTCGGTCACGATAGTAGCATTGAAGAATCTCTAGCCACCGCTACAGATACACCGGTTTCGAAAAGGAAAAAAGTTAGTTTTCATGATCCACCCGTTTCTATAACCAAAGAATATATAAAGGATAGAGATGAGGTGCGTTCAAAAAGCAAAAGATGTTTGGTGATGGATAAGTCCTCCCCGCCGGAAGGTAAATACACATTGAGACGACGCAGTAAATTGGATAGTTTGGTAGAAATTGAAAAAATCTCAACAGCAACAGACGGGGGTAATATTTTCAATGAAGATAACAATGAAAATGATCCAGCTAGCAGTACATCTAAAATAGCTAAAGAATCAATGGCAACAATCAAATGGCAAGATAATCGCAACGCTCTGGAAAATGATCAGAATAAAGAAAAACAACAACAACAGGGCGTTCATAATGATGAACAAGCGGAAAATGTTTTTAATACCTCACTGGATGTACTCACTGCCAATGCCACCCCGTCCTGCTCTTCCCCAATTCATCATCAAACCACCAAAGAAATGGATTTACAAGCGGCCTTAAAATTAATCACCGAAAACTGTTCTTTGGAAACAGTTTTAGAGCAATACATAGCCCGTGAAAATCTACCACAATTACAATTCACTCGTCAAGTATCCAAATTTATCGCCAATATGATGGATTTGCATCCGAAAATAAAAACAACTGTCATGGAAACATTATCGGAACGACATTCAAAAGATTTTCTTGATCATGCCATCCAAGAGAACCTGTCAACGGTGGTGTGCGATCGTTTAAATTTGGATGCCATCATTTCGTACGTGTGTGCCAAATCGAAAATTAATCATGGTTGCCGCAACGCACTCTTCCAACATATGCCCGATATAGTGAAACAATGTAAATTGGAAAATGAACGCTTCAAATTGTTAAAATCGCTCCTAAACGAATGTCCATTAACCGACGAACAAACGTTGGACTTGATTGGCGCATTGATGGGCATGCGTGAACATAAACATATGACGAATTGTAGCAATGATGTAATTGTAGTTGATCAATTAATCTCGGAATCGGCAGCAGATTCATCATCGAGTTTATAAAACAAACAAAAAAACCTCTCACCCTATAATTATACCCTGCGCCACATGTGTGTCAAAAAGTGTATTAAGTTTGTGTGGATGTTTGCAACTCCCAAACTCCATCTTCGATTCAGAATTAAAATCGAAATGATGTTATCATGTCTGTCTCTCTGTCCGTGTGAATTTTTGCTCAAGCTACTGGTCGCTTTTAATTAAAATATTTCGAATTTGGTGCAAGGACGTTATGGAAGTCTTCAAAAAGCAAAAAATCGCATTATTTAACCCAATGCGATAAAAAATAAAACTTGATTAGCTTAATAATTGATTGGAACAAATGTGGACCCGTTCGGATGGTTCTTATTGTTGACACAACTAAACTAATTGCAGCACAATTTAAGTAGCTAGGTGGTGTAGGGTACGAAATGATCGGGCTTGACCGACCAAATTATTTTCACTTGCTTTATTATATATCTGGGGAATATACATATTTGTTTAATCATTTTTATCCTTTATTCCTTATCCTTATATAGTTATTATATATATTTATATAAATATCCTTTCCCTTGGACTTAAAGATTTGAATTAAACGGTTTTACTATTATACTACAAACACATTTATAGATATATATAAATAAAGATTACTTACAATGGAAGAGAAATTTTAGTATGAACTTGAAGGAATTTAAATTCGTGAAACTACTTCTACACTTTGCACGTTTGCCCACCTCAGATACATTTACTTTTATACGCAGTTATACTTTCCTTCAGCCACAAGTGGTTGTTATGTGTTTTTATCATATCGTTCATTTGTTTCACTTTTAGTAGCATTCTGTGCAACCACTTGAAATGACGTGAAACTAGTCATTTTTTTAAATCAAAATAATCCTAAAAAACAAAATCTTTCGTTATTCTAGTTTTATAACATGCAGTAAATGATTTTATCCACGTACAAAATAAATAAATAACAAAAAATTACGGTAAGATGCTGGCAACATTTTTCATATAGCAAAAAAAGTGTTGTGCAATCATTTGCGTAAAAGAAAAAAAAAGAAGGAAAATATACATAAAAAGCGATATAAAAGTTATATAAATAAGTGCCACTTATTTCGAATGCTATTTTTTTATTGGATGAATAATGTGTTCTTTTAAAAATTGAAAATATAATAACAGTTACTTTATTTACAAACGGGAGAGCAAGCACTGGAACAAGTGCTGATAGGAGAGAGAGGGAGGGAGAGAATTTGAAGTATTTGTACTGATTCACAATAATGTCAAAGTGGTTTTTATGCCCTACACTTAAGTTAAGTGATATACCAAGTTTGTCATTCCATTTACTACACGGAAGACTCTACAAAATATATGTACTCTTACACAGCATCACAAACTGAGTCGATCTAGACATGTACGCCCGTGTGTCCTTCACGTGTAGGAGGTAAATCTTGAGACATTAAACGGAAATTTTGTACGGACACTTTTTGCTTCTATTAAATTAAATTAAACAAAATCGATCAAGAGCCACACCCACAATCAACAAGAATCCATTTAACAGCCACGATTGCCACAATTGCCCACAATTGAAGAAATTGAAGTTTGATACACATACTTATAATGACCCTAACCATCGATGTACCAAAATTGGGCGTGGTCTAATAATATATACGCCCACAATTGTACTATCTGGTAAAATGGACTTGCAAGTTGCTGCATAATACATACACCATTAGATGTGGAGGGCATTTGAGATTTGGTTTAAGCTAAATTTGGGTTTTTTGCTTGTTTTTTTTATTGTAATATAGCTGTTAGGTCATTGTTATTAAAAAAATGTATACTTTTTAACGACATACTTGCAATTTTCGCATACATGAACTTAACACTTTGGTTTAATGATTAAAATAAAATATTTAGCATCCCATCCAACATACGTTGATTGCCTTTGCTTTTATAGGAAATTATGGCCTCCCGCCTATATCAAGTTGGGGTAACAGCAGTAAGTGCCGCCATTGGCTCGGTTCTGGCCACTTGTACCATTGATCGATGGAACTCAACTCATATAGTATATAAATATATTGACGATTTATTTAAATAAATATTTAGTAATTATTTTCACAAACTAAGGTTAGTAATGATCCCGCTCCTAGGCCGCCGAAAAGAAAACGCAAATTAATATCACGAATGGAGCAAATGAAAGAATTACAAAGTGGCGAAGAATTTGATGTTTTGGTGATAGGTGGCGGTGCTACGGGAGCTGGCTGTGCTCTAGATGCTGCTACCAGAGGGTTAAAGACAGCTTTAGTTGAAGCTGATGACTTTGCCAGCGGCACCTCATCCCGTTCCACGAAACTGATACATGGCGGGGTTCGTTATTTGCAAAAAGCCATTTTGGGAGTAAGTTGATGGGTTATGCCCAAGCATTAAAGCCTCTTTTCATGCTACTTCTGCATTGCATTGAATTCTTTAATTCATTTAATGTTTGTAGTTAGATTACGAACAGTATCGTATGGTTCAGGAGGCTCTGGAAGAGAGGACAAATATATTAGAGTCGGCTCCTCATTTAGCTCATCCAATACCCATAATGCTGCCAGTTTATAAGTAAAGTTTTTTTTATTAATAATTTTTTTTTTTAAATATTTTCTTTTAAATAATTATTTGTAGATGGTGGCTTGTTCCTTACTATTGGCTGGGTATTAAATGTTATGATCTGGTGGCGTCTGATCGCAATGTAAAAAGTTCCTATTATTTAACGAAACGTGAAGCTTTGGAATTGTTTCCAATGCTGAAAAAAGATGAATTAGTGGGAGCCATCGTCTATTATGATGGTTAGCTGAATCAACACTTTACAAAAATTTCCTTTATAAAAATAAATGTTTTCATAGGCCAGCAGGACGATGCTCGCATGTGCTTGTCGATAGCACTGACAGCTGCTCGTCATGGTGCCACGGTTTTGAATCATGTAGAAGTTATGGATTTATTAAAGAAAGATGATGGTGGGGGTCGTCAAGTGTTGTGTGGTGCCAAGGTAAGGGATAATTTGACCTGTAAAGAGTTTACGGTGAAGGCCAAGTGCGTCATAAATGCTACGGGTCCGTTTACGGACATCATACGTAAAATGGATGATCCCACGGTACAAAGTATCTGCTGTCCCAGTTCGGGGGTACATATCGTTCTGCCCGGCTACTACAGTCCCGAGCAAATGGGCCTGCTGGATCCCTCCACTTCGGATGGTCGCGTTATATTTTTCTTGCCATGGCAAAGGCAAACAATTGCCGGTACCACGGATTTGCCGTGCGAAATTACCCGCAGCCCCACGCCCACCGAAGATGAAATTCAATTTATTTTAAGAGAAATCAAACATTACCTCAATGCCGATGTTGATGTTAGGCGGGGTGATGTACTGTCAGCCTGGAGTGGTATTCGTCCGCTGGTATCCGATCCGAATAAATCAGATACGCAATCATTAGCACGCAATCATATTGTTCATGTCAGTCCATCCAATTTGATAACGATTGCTGGTGGTAAATGGACGACCTACAGAGCTATGGCCGAACATACTGTAGATGCAGCTATAAAAGGTACCACATTCTTACAAAACTAAACACCATTTATAACCATCATGGGATGTTCAGAGATGTGCAGGGAGTTGTTCCTAGGATGTAAATTTAATTTCTTTACTCTTCTATTTTGATGTATATTTTAGCATGCAATTTAAAACCGGAACGCCCTGAATCGGTGACTCATATAGTGAAGATTGAAGGTGCCCAAGGTTGGACGCCCACCATGTACATACGCTTAGTGCAGGATTTCGGCTTGGAATGCGAGGTGGCTCAACATTTGGCCAAATCGTACGGTGACCGTGCCTTTGCTGTTGCTAAAATGGCCTCACTCACTGGCAAACGTTGGCCCATAATCGGTAATCGCATACATCCTGAATTTCCCTATATTGAGGCCGAAATTCGTTACGGCGTACGCGAATATGCTTGCAATGCTATTGACATGATTGCCAGACGACTGCGTCTATCCTTTTTAAATGTACAAGCTGCCTACGAAGCGTTGCCACTCGTTTGTGATATTATGGCGGAGGAGTTGCAATGGTCTAAAAAGGAAAAGGAGGTAAGTTGAGGTTGATTTTGAAGAATCCTTTTCGTTTTTATACCCTCCACCGTGATGAGGGTAAACTAAGATTGTTCCTCTGTTTGCAACACCCAGAAGGAGGCGTCAGAGACCCTACAAAGTATATATATTCTTGATCAGCGTCAAAAACTGAGTCGATTTAGACCGTCCGTCTGTTGTTGGCACTCTCGTAAATTTTCAGATATTGAGCTGAAATTTTGTACAGGCACTTTTAGTCTTTGCACGCAGATCGCTATTTAAAATGGGCAAAATCGGTCAAGAGCCACGCCACAAATATACCACAAAATATGAGCTACAAACTTGAAATTTGGTATGTAAATCTATGAATATTAGCTTCATCGATATGCCAAAAATGGGCGTATTCGGATTACAGACACGCCCACAATTAATAAAAATCTTTATATCTGCCACAAAAGTTGACCTAGGAACTTTAAATTTGGTACGCGTATACATAGTTATCCCATTGACTGACATACCAAAAATGGGCGTGGTCGGATAACAGACACGCCCACAATTTTAAAAAAACCATATTTAACATAAAAGTAGACTTACATGCTAAGATATACACTATTAGAGGGCACAATATATATATGTATTTGCCACGCCCTTTTGTGTAGAGGGTATTTAAGATTTGGTCTAAGCCAAATTTAGTTTTCTTACTTGTTTTGTTTAAGAAATTTTTACTGTTTTAGAAACAATTACAAAAAGCTCAAGAATTTCTGGCCGTGCAAATGGGCCATTCAGTTAATCGGGCCAATAAGGAGAATATAAAAATAGAATTGTCCAAGGAGGAGGTGGATAAGTATGTCAAGCGTTTTGAAATTATTGATAAAGATAAAAAAGGTTACGTGTCCATCAATGACATACGAAGGGGCCTCAAGGTAAATATTTATAAATCTATAAAAATTTAAGCAAAATGAGCAAAAATATATACAACAATAACAACTGACACGCATATCATTCAAAGAACTTTGGGGATGCTGATATAACTGGTGAACAATTGCATGAAATTTTACGTGAAATTGATACAAATATGAACGGTCAAGTGGAACTGGATGAATACCTGCAGGTACAGTACAACATTTTTTTTGTAATTTTTAAGCACAATTGAAACATTCCAACTGCTTCCAGATGATGTCTGCCATTAAATCGGGCAATGTGGCATATTCCCGTTTTGCTCGTATGGCCGAATTGGAAGAAGCAGCCGAGCTAAAACATAAGATTACAGTCGATCGTTCAGGTGGGGGGCTGTAAAGGTTTCTTAAAAATAATTCAAACTATAACAAAAGACAATCAATCGTTGGTTTTAAAAGAAACATTTCTTCATAAAAATGTTCAGAATTTTTATTTCATTTTCATGAAAGTTACAACAAGTCTAACTACGGTCTAATAATTAAGCATCACTTTAGTCATTTCACGCAGTGTTACAAAATTATATTTTAATAAAAAATTCATTAAACTTGATTTTAATTTATATATATGGTACACAATATATAAACGTATCAAATATAAACAATAAAGTTGAAATGTGTCAACTTTTAATTTGAAGTTATTCATTTTGAATATGAACTTCTTCGCTGAGGAATAGCTGGCTAAGGCAAAACAAATATTTACAAATGCCCTGTTCGTTGCGCGAGAGTGAGAAAAAGAAACAGTGTCACTCTGTATTTCTCCGCATGCGTTATTTTGTTTATGTCGGCACAAAAATATTCACGAAAACGAGCGCTTAACGTTACAGACAGGGTGCGAAAGGTTTTCTTTTCTGTATTGTTTATAAACAAATTTTAATTAATGCACAAATGATATATGAATCCACGAATTGTCGTTCCAAGTGCTTTGATGCTTATACGTATGTATCTAATGGCAAAAATCATATCATGTAATGTGTGGACACAGGGGACGTACAGAACAGAGCTATTTTGTTGAGCAAGCGTTTCAATTAAATTTGTTCTTCACGAACAATAATGTAAACATAATTACCATAAGATATTGTATATAAAACTGAAATCGCTTACTCTGGGATAGCTCGAAGAATGTATCTAATTACTGTTTTTCTCTCCGCATCAGTTTGTGGAGTATATTAAATTAATTGTCCTGTTCGCAATACCTAATGTATTTTTCTAATAATTTCTAAACCGAATTTTTTATGCACTGTGATGTAGTTGAGAAGAACTCAAATTTTTGCAGTTTTTTACTCGTTGAAAATTGACAAGTCCCTCAGAGGGAGTTGAGATGCAATTTCGCTAAATTGGAAATCTGACCACTTTCCAGAGGGTATTCGAAATTTAACTATAATTGACCTTTTTACTTATTTTACTTTTTTGCTTTCGAGAGAATAATAATAATCATATATAAATAAACAAACGAAAATGTTATGGTGGGTCAAGCTCGACCATTTGACATCCTACACCACATGGCTTCATATATGATACTACAATTAGTTTAGTTGTATCAGTGTGCACGGGCGCATAAGTTACTTTGTGATAAATCATTATATATGAAGGGGTTCTAAAACTAGTCCAATTCGGTCCATTTGCAATAGGGCTCTTTTCACAGCCAAGACATGCCCTTGCACCAAATTTCATGAAAGTATCCCAAAAAAAATGCAACCTGTACCCTATACAAAGACGTACATGGACAGACAGACGGCCACGGTTAAATTGATTCAGATTTTAATTCTGCATAGGCCGTCACAAGAAGTCCAAGTAAGAGGTACAAACATACGCACAAACTAAACATACCTTTCGCCCAAAGTGGTGCAGGTTGCCTTCTCCTCCGCGGTTAGCACTTGGGTGTTCACAAACGTGCGTTATAAAAAGCTAATTGATTGTAACTTTTCTTCAGTCAATCGCCTGATATGTAGTGTTCAAGATGTCCACCAATCTTGAACAGATTTTTTTCGATATAAATAAAAAATTTATCAACATAAATAAATATAAAGAAAAGTATGCGGGACATTTCAATGTGCTAACAAACACAATTTTTAAAAAAATGCGGGAAGAGCAACCGTTTGGTTATCTTTTTCATGGCTTCCAATTGGGCGGTAAGTACTAAGCACTCCTAAATGCTACATTTATCAAAGTTCACTCTATTAACGTTTCACGTCTTCAGGGAGTTACGGCGATAATTTGAAGGTAACCAAACCCAATGAATTTGACTTGGTTTTTCATATACGATTCCCGGACAATGACTTAATTGTCGTCCACAAGGATGAATGTTTAGCCGGTAATGTTCAACTTGACATGAGCAGAGTTATGCTCAAGATATCAAAGGAAAAACAAAACGCCGTTGTCTACAAGTGGCTACAAAAATGGACCAATGATGATTATTGCTTAGTAGTAGAAAAGCTGCAGGCATATTTCAATAGTTGTTTTATTAAAGCTTTGCAGTGCATGAATTACAAGATCATGAGCAATAATGGAGAGGCTACCTTGGCGTATAGACGTAGCGGACCGGCTCATACGATCAGCGTTGATGGCGGCTCCAGTTTACAATATGACGTAGACTTTGTGCCGGGACTCTTATTAGATAAAAGTCAGAGTATTCTGTCGTCAGTTTGTGGCTGTTGGGAAGCCATACCTAAACCCATTCTCGGCGCCTTACCCATGTCAATCTCATTTAGAGCCTCCTACTACAGGGAGGAGCAAAAACTAATCAAAAACAAAGGCCAGTTAAAAAATGCACTGCGTTTAATGAAGAAATTCAGAGATGCTCACTCCAACATGCAGAAAATGAAAAGTTATTTCATTAAAACAATATTTTTATGGAAGGTGCAAAAGACGGAGGAGACTAATTATTGGCACACTCCATTATACAAAATAATTCTTGATGTACGTTTTGCGTCAATTCCTCTTTCACTTTCACATTTGTTTCCATTTGTTTTTCCGCTTCCATTCGTTTAGATGTTCGAGGAAATGGAATTCACTTTGCTGTGCGGTAAATTGGAATTTTTTTGGCATCCGGCACTAAATTTATACGCACAATATTCGGAGAATCTCTTAACAGAGATGTGGAAGTGCGTGCACAATGCCCGAAAGGTTTTAGATAACGCAAATAATGGCTTAATATTGCCTTTACATGTTCAGGGGCGTATATATAAAATTTTCTGTAAGCCTTCTTCCATGAACTAGTTTATATAAATATAAAAATATTTTCAATTTTTAGTGGAAACTGATGAGTATTGTGCCCGCGTTGAAACGTATAGTTGTAATTGCGTAAAAGCAAGTGATGGGCAATATAGTAATACTGCCTTAGACACTAGTTTGCTAGACAAGGATGATCCTCCTTCACCTTGCATTATAATTTGACATCTACAAACTTACAAATTTGATTCAGTTTAATTAAAATTTCTAAACACACGCAAAACCATTAAATGCATAGTAATTAATAAGTGGCAACTTTATGAATTGAAAACTATGCCGATTATTAATGCTTCTAGTGAAGCATTCTTCGTCATTTGTTGTATTGATTTAATATTGACGTAAACTCTACTGCATGCATTCCCAATTTTGGATTTTAGTTCTTTTTTCCATCCACTTATATTCATTAATTTTGACAAACTTCACAATTTACGCTTTGTTTTAAGCTCGGAGCTAATGTAAGTAAATTTTTAAATGAAGAACCTTAAACTTAAAGACTAATTGTTGATCAATCTTTATTCAAATTCACCAAATTTGTTAAGCATCTGCAAACATTGGAAGTAGACACCAAGACCTCTACATTTTATAAAAAAAATCCACAACAATTTCACATAATCTTGCAATATTTTGTTTATGCAGAGTTGCATTAACTACTAGTTTTGTTTTATAAAACTTGCCTACAATTTTTATAACTAATTTTTCAGTTTTTTGCGTAATGAATATTGCTTGGAAAAGACCTTTATTTTTAAAATTGAAAAGGAATTTAACATCTGCAATACGTTTAAAACATATATGCGGTAAATGTCAAGAAAACATCCCATTCGGAAAACCGTTAATCAGTCCAATTGTTATTGATGGTTGGCGTAATATTCGTAGGCAATATTCCGACTTTTCGCCAAAACCAGCTGTTGATGAACAAACAACTAAAAAGAATGATGAAAATCCCGATCAAAGTGAGAAGCGCACTCTGCCGCGTCTAATGAATTTTCCCGAAATAATGTGGCCCTCAATGCTAAACACAATTAGGAATTGGACGTTGGTGCAATTCATTATTAGACCTTATTTCGACAGAGAATTTTATATTAAAGACTTTGTAATGGGTGCTAAGAAAGCAATGCAGGTGAAAAGGAGAGTTTCCAAAGCAATGCGCTATTTTTTAATTTATATAATTCAATTTCTAGGTGGTATCTGCAAAATTAATGACTGGCGATTTCACGTCTCTGAACAATTTAGTAACTAGCGATGCTTTAACCGAATTGAAGCCTGTTGTGCAAAAATTGTCCGTTTCGCAGAGACATCTGCTGGAAGTTAGAGACAGTGATATATATCTCTCATTTCCCTATCAGGTGGGTGTACTGTTTGATGAAGACAATGAAAAGGTGCAAAAACGATGGGTAGAGATTACGATGGTATTTCATGTGTTGCGAGGACTAAAGGAAATCCGCGAATCCGGTGAAGATATACCATGGAATATGGGCACAATGCATGAATATCAAGATAAAGTATTTGTGTGTAATTATCGCTTCATTAAAGAATTTACCAATGGTCAAGAATCCGACTGGATTATCAATGTAGTGAATCACTTTAAACCCATTGATTTGATTAATGAAATGAAGAACTAGTAGGCGTCCAACGTTCTCTTTTAAATTAATGCTTGTATGAAGGAGACTTTATAACGAAATTTAATAAAAATTCATATACCCCGAGAAAAAACGTCATATTTCATCAAAAAGTACTTTCCATCCTTTCATTCATTCATTTATTACAAAAACATCTTTACAGTGTAACATAATCTATTCTCCGGCTATAATGTTTATTTTTTACCAGTAGTCGCTTGTTGGGCGGCAGCTTCATCTTCTTTGGCATGCAAGCTAAGAAGTTCTTGTTTTTTATTGGCAATACGTTCTTCACGTCGCCTGCGAGCCTCGCGCACCTTCTGTCTACGAGCTTCTGCTTGATCCGCCAACATTTTACTGCGTTGCTTTTCAGCTTTCTTTTTATGTATATATTCCATAAGCACGCGTTTATTTTTGAAAACATTACCTTTACACTTCATGTATAAATCGTGATATAAATGGCGATCAATCTTTTTACTGTCACGATATTTTTTGAGTAAACGTCTCAGTACTCTTTGTCGTTGCATCCATAGGAATTTGGTGGGCATACGAGCGTTGGCGGTACCTTTACGTTTGCCAAAGCCACAATGCCTACCTTTGCGGCGCGCCTCAGTATTTTTACGCACACGATACCGGGAATGCACCACTACAGGCTTCTTGATAATCAAACCATCTTTAATTAACTTGCGTATATTTTGACCTAGAATAAGGAAATAAGTCACGGTTAGTATAATAAGTAAACCTTTTTATGGAAAAAGCAAAATGTAAACAAAATATTAACAACAAATTATCAATATTTCGGCGACATTTCTCTACTTAAACTTCAACGCACTTCACTGACAACTTACGTGAATTTGTGTTGGCGATTTCATTAATTTCATTGGGATCCAACCAAACTTTCTTTTTACCACATCGCATTACCGAGGCTGCCAGCCTCTTTTGTAGCTTAAGGGAACTGTAATAATGTACATTTTACAATTTAATTATATTATTTAAAAAAATTCACATAATTTTTCACATAGTTTTACATATTTTTTAGGTATTTTTATCACTTTATTTATAAATAACACTGTACCTCATGGTGTCGCCTTGCTATCGTCGTTTTACAGAAAGACGGAGAATTGTTCGAAACGGAAATAATAGCCATTTTCGAACATTTGACAACTTATTGAATATGGTTGCAAAAAATAGTACTATTATATATGACAGGGTTGCGTTTTTATATTCATTCGTTTAAATGGATCGTTCTTTTCAAGTTTTTATTACTAAAATTCCATTCCCAGTCTAAAATGATTCTAATGAAGATTTCGAATTTATTTACAAACTACACTTGTGATCGAAAATGTGTAAAAAGTGTATATTAATGATTTTAGCGTTATAGCGTTGTGTGATGACACATGGATATAAACACAGAGGTTAAGTTCAAATATTATTCAAGTAATGGGGATATATGAGATTTCTTTTTTATTACAATATTATTTAATTAACAGTGACCCTATGATTAAACTTTCCATAACAAGCATTTTAAGCAAATATTTTAATGTATAATTATGCGTAAGTAATAATAGGAATAGTTATGTTTGTAGAAAAACATTGAACCTAAAACATACAAACACTCGATTTATATATATGTGTACTGCATAAATGCGTAATTAGGTAAGTTAGTCACGCATTTATTTATATTTGTACATAGGTATGTGCAGGAATACAAATTTACAAATTTATACACATCGAGTTCACATACAAGTGTGTAAATATGAATAATAATTACATTAATGTAAACACACTTGCCCAATATGTTGGACATACGTATATTTTATCTTTTCCATTAAGTTCAACATTTTTATTTACCAATGTTGATAAGGAAACCAGGTCACCCTTTAACAGCTGATTTATAAAAATTAATTAATAATAAAATTTACATTATTTATATATAAACACTGCTCAAGGCCACCTTTATTTATTACCTCAATAAATACGAAATTTCGTTTTATTTTTTATTTGTATTTAAGTAAACGTATGACTTAACTGTCTGCTTTATGTTATTCTTCTATTTTTAATATTATTACAGCGATGAAGAGTTTTTTTTTCTTGTACACTTGTTAAGCTTACATAAAAGTCGCGCCTGATTGTGAGAGGAAAAAAAAAGAACACAGTCACCATGCCCAAATTACACACATATACCACACATTTATTTATATTTGCTGTGTAAGTTCACTCTTTAAACAAACCAATGGGTTGGTAATGATCATAGTATTCCAAAGGACAACAACAACAATAACAATAGTAACCAAATTATAACTCTCGCTTATTGTGTTTGTGTGTGTATATATATGTACGTATATATCTTCCAAACTAACCACAATCCGGTTTTTATTTTCGGTAAATTTTTCCTCTTAATAATACACTGAGAGAAAAAATGCAACACTTTTTCAATCAAACTTTGAAGCCATGAGTAAAAAACGAACAAATTAGACTAAAAGTAGATTTATTACATAAATTTAAGGCGTGGCATGTAAATAATTATGCCTTTTTTTAGAAATATTAAATTATTTGTAACATTATTTCGATCATTTCAGATGAATTTTGTATTAAAATTGTTTTTGAAAAATGTAGGCACGGCTGTTATCAGATACCGCCTATATATCAGCAATCCCATGAACAAAGTAAGTGTTAAGGAGCGTACTTTAATTTAAATTTAATTTTTTACGGATATGTTAGATGCAATTCTTGTCTAAATTGTGGGCGTGGTTAAGAAAATGAAAATAGTTGAACAAAATTTCAGTTTAATGTGTAACTTTTCCCTTAAACAATAAACGGATGTACGGACAGATATTTTTACAACGACTCTGGACGGGTTTGTAAAGGCCCCCGCAGCAGTAGATGACAATTTGTATTTTCTTAATTGTTTCTATATTGTTTTTTTGGAGTGTAATCCATTGACAAAAAATCGAGTCAGTATATAAACTCTTCACAAATTCAAATTGAATGTTATACTGATTCAGCACCTTTAGGCACAACACACAAAAAAAGTCAAAGTAAGTGATTTTTATAAAAACTATTTAAGTTTTAACTCTGCCTCCGGCTTACGAAATTGTGATAACATAAGCAAAAAAAAAACTAAAAAACAAAAAAAAAAGAATCAATTATTTGCAGAAAAAAACCTCAGCTCAACATTTGAACAAGAAATAAAATTATGCAATCTCAAATAAATGAAACAAAGCTTAATTGAAAAACCAACATTTTACAGTGACGACCACCATTATGGCATAATCGATAAAAAAGAACCAGTTTTCCTGAACCGCTTCCAAGTTTCCGTTTCATGTTGAGTAAATGAAAGAAATTGGTGGAAAATAATGCAACAAAAGAAACTATTTGATAATGAAACTACATTAAATTTAATCATTAGGTCATAAGTTCCCATTATGAAGTGAAAGGAAGTTTGCTGGTATTGGATAAAAGGCCTTTCGGGCCACATTTCTACCCACCTTCGATTGTACTGATCCGTTCAGAATTGGTATCAAAAATTTAATTAATAATCTGAATTAATTTAACCGTGTCCGTCCCTCTGTCCATATATAGAGCAAAATAATAACGTAATTATTTACAACAAAAATGTCGTTTTTTAGGCATAATAATTAATTGGGCCATGCTTGGAACAAGGACTAAATTGGGGATCGTTTCCCATCTAAACCTTTGGATACAAGTTGAAATTCTTCAAATATTTTATCACTAAGTGGTGGATATCATTTTCTTCATCATTTAGTTTAAAAACTTCATGTTGAACTTCACCTTTTTTTATTGATTTGCCACAAAAATTGAGCTTGGTGTACATACATGACATTTGGTATTAATATCTCATCTATCGTTGTGGCAAAAATGGGCGGGGTTGGGTAGCAGACACGCTTCAAATTTGCAAAAAACCGTTCTTGATTTGGAAGCTGACACGTAATGCAGACACTATTAAAGGCAAAATCATGTATCTGCCACGCCCACGCCACTGTTGGTATGTTGTTTGGGGAGGGCATTTAAGATTGGGCCTAAACAAAATTTGGTTTTGTTATGTAATCTTTAGTTTTATACGTTTACATATAAACACATTTAGTATGTGTGTGGCATACAGTGCATGTATGAAATGTTCGATAATATAAAATTGAAAGTTTTGTTGTTGTTGCAAACGATTGTCACGTATGTGTTTGGGTAGCCATCCAAATGGACAAACAAATCATACAAAA
This sequence comes from Ornithomya chloropus, assembly GCA_963971445.1. NCBI lineage: Eukaryota > Metazoa > Arthropoda > Insecta > Diptera > Hippoboscidae > Ornithomya > Ornithomya chloropus. The sequence goes on along the minus strand of OZ020530.1, from coordinate 22,689,235 downwards.
CCATAACAACAAACTAATTGCATCACACACTAACTCACTAATACATATACTCGTATAAGCGTACATAATAATTTCATGTCACTTCTTGTTTTGTATGCAAGTGCGTGTGTGTGTGTGTGTGTGTTAAACATGTTTTTTGTTTAAACATTTTTTTGTTTTGTATCTACTTTAATTGCAGCCAAACAATAAATTTGTTGAGAAAAATGAAATTAACTGTAATAGCAACTGTATTGTTAAGCTGTTGTTGTGCCACTCTAATGGTAGCTGAAGCACAGAAAAGTTATACCAACAAATTCGATAATGTCGATGTCGATAGTGTGCTGACAAATAATCGTATCCTAACGAATTATTTGAAATGTTTGATGGAAAAGGGAGCCTGCACGCCAGAGGGACGTGAATTGAAAAGTAAGTGTTGTACAAGTGATTTCAGTTTATAAACGTGATATGAAAATATTGAATGAATTTCTGTTTCAAGAACTGTTACCTGATGCCCTTAAATCGGACTGCTCGAAATGCACAGATGTACAGAAGAAGAATTCTCAAAAAGTCATCAACTTTTTACGCACCAATAAGCCGGGTGAATGGAAACTATTATTGGATAAATATGATCCGAATGGTGAATACAGAGCCAAACATGAGAAGCATTAAGAGTTTATTAAAAATTTATTTCATATAAGAAACAAACAACAACAACAAACGCATCTAAATTTATAATATTATGGATTGAAATCGAAATTTGAAATGGAAGAAATTAATTTTGTGTAATTAATAAAAGATGCTGTCACGTTGTCAGCATGATTTAAATAAAACCAAAATTATCCAAAAATCTATTTTATTTTATTTATTTCCTTATTTCTCTCTTTTTCAAAGTTACTTATACATATAATTAACATAGGTGCCTCCCACCTCGCCAGCTCGGAGCTTATATGAGGTAGGAGTGTACACCAATTACCATTCTATATCTACCAACTACTTATCAACTAATTGCAACAAATTGTCGTTCGCATAACCTTGTGCAAAGTGCAACATAATGTCTCTCTTAAAGCGAGTAGAATTCCGCGTAGTCTGTGGACGGAAGGGAATGGAATTCCACCATCGGATTGCAAAAACAAAAAAATGACGTTCAGACAATAGGGATATGTGACGCATAGGTTTAATATTCTGGTTGCGATTTGATATTGAGATTTCGGGTCCTGCTTTGTGACAATTTTTTGAAGTAAACATAGCGCTCTACATTTAAGCAGGTCCTCCAAAGTTACCGATAACAGAGATACTGTGTAGCTTGAAACGTGGTCATACCATCTCAACCCAACAGCTCGCATCCATGTAGGAGTTTAGGATACAGGTAAGCTTTGGCCAAAAGTTTTCTAATGTTTAAGGGTGTGAACCTCTGTAAATGCCATAGTGATCTTAGCATTCCGTACACTTGTCCCACATTTTTATTGATTTGATTATCCCAAGCGAGCATTCTATTAAATGTCACTCCAAGGTTTTTTACAGAGCCAACTATCTCAACGTCCGTCCCCAATAAACGGAATCTAATGTTCCTAAGGTCCGCCTTCTTGTAAAAAGCTATGCACTTAGTTTTTACAGGATTCAAGGCCAGACTGTTGGAACAGGCCCAATCCGCGATATTGGCCACATCATCATTGATTTTCATTGCAGTATTAATGATGTTGTAAGGCGGTACACTACCCCAGACGAAGGACGGATCCTTGCGGAACCCCTCGCTTAATCGGAAGTAGATCGGAGAAACCATTATTGGCAAACACATGTGAGTACCTATTTGAGAGGTATGTTTGTTTATGTAGGCTATGAAACTCAGCCTGGAGGCTGTGGTATGAAAGTTGAAGAACTTTCTAAGTTTGACTGCCATCAGCAAATGGTCGACAGAATCGAATGCTTTTGTGTGGTCTAGTAACACAAGGAATGACATATTGTTGTTGTCCAAATTTCCCTCAACGCTTTCCGCGACATCAATCAGTGTGGTAGTGCATGATCTATTTTTTCGGAAACCGGACTGAGAGTCAACTTGTAATGAGTTGATACTAACATGATCGCAAATTTGTTTTTTAGCGAGAGAGTAACGGAAGGATCGCAATTGGTCTATAGTCACCATTGCTTTTCGGAATGGGCAAGACTTTTGTTAGTTTCCAACAACTCGGCAAGGTCGAACGCATAATTACATCATTAAAAATCAATGTAATACTTTTCAACACAAACGGAAGAATAAGCCTAATAAATCTGGAATCGATATCGTCCAGTCCTATGGTATTTGACTTGGTACGAAGTATACAATCAAGTACTCCAGTTTCATTCACACCATTAAACCTCAGTGAGTTCTATTTATAAATAGTGAGAGACATCAGGGCTGCTCACGGGTATGTTGACAAATTTTTTATTAATTTCGTTCAAGTCCAGGTTAGGTGGAGTTTGCAGTGTGTTACTATTGATACCGAACTCCCTAGTCACAGTCCACTTCTGTCTAGTGCTTAGAGCAGAAGCAAATCTTGTCCCATAGAACGCGATTTTTGCACGCCTAATAGCATAGGTTGTCGGTCTGCGTAGGTGCTTAAAGTACTCATTGTGCTCAGGGGCACGCGTACGCTTCCATACACCATAGGCTTCGTCCGTAGCTTGCATCAATCGTTGGATGTATTGGTTAAACCAGGGACGTTTGTGCGAATCAGCACTGGCAATTTTTAGTGGGACATAGGCATCAAACAGTGACCGGACATTATTATTGAACCAGAGTATTTTAGACTCACCATCCGGTATAAACATGATCTCACTCCAGTTAACTTGGTTCGCTGCACATTCAAGTTCGTTAATGACAACACTTTTAAAATCCCTATATGTATGGTTTATGTGCGCGTTTTGGAGTTGAAAATTATACGTCATGAAGATTAGGTCATGATTGGAGAAATTTGGGGCGTTTAGCTGGTCATAAAAAAGGACCTTATCTAAGTTGTTGACTAGGAACACGCCTAAGAGGGTCGCTGTATGGGCACTGTAGTGAGTTGGATTTGATGTGTTAATGGAGAGAAGACCAATAGTATGCATCTCATCCATAAGTCTGTTTTCTAAGAGAAGACTGCTATTGAAATCTCCACTTATAATCACATCGGGATAGCCGATGGTAACATCACCAATTGTCCTTATTAGTTCCGTAAAATCAGTATTTCGGTGAGGTCGGTACAATTTAAAAAAATATTTAAAAAAGCTATATTTTTATACAAAACAATAAATAAAAATAAATTAATAAAAAATGTTCAAAAAGTACATTTTTATACAGGCAAGAAAAGGGCACATTTTATATATTACAATAATTTAAGATGTGACTCTTTTCTTGTGGGCGTGACATATATATGAGGGGAAATGTATATAATTTTATCAAAACATCTTTAACGCTCATAAAGAGGCGAGGCATTGTCACATAAGTCAATACCTTTAGATGGAAAAAGGTTTCTGAAAATGCTTTGATTAGAATCAAATTTGTTACAGCCAATTATTAAGCTTATTAATGAATCTTATCAATAAATTTTGTAGAAAAATATTAAGAACTGTGAATTGGATACATTTTTCATACAGTTTCTCTTTAGGCCTTTAAAAATGCGATAGCCTGCACATAAATTTACAAAGACAGACCGACGGACATGGTTAAATCGATTCCGAAATGGATTCTGAAAGGAATTCTGAAGCGCTGGCCTCAAACTTTCTTTGATAGGCAAAACCTCTTTGACCGCCACTATATAATAAAAGAATTGATAATACCACCACCAGTGGGGTGAATAACTTGTAATGATTCGAAAATGTATTTAAAAAAATAAGAAAAAACTGCAATCCTGATATAAATTGAAATAAATTCGTATTTTTATTTTCATGTTTACACATTCGTTCACACTACGTACAACACGACAATACAAACAACACCAGATAACAATAATAATAATTCTCTAAAAGAAATCATTAGTCATGTCATATAATGCCATGTTTCCTGTTAAGACATTAACAACATAAACAAGTATTATTTATAAATACATTTACTTAAATCGTACTTACTTACATTTATATACTCTATATATATATGTATACATATATATATATGTATGACACTTAAACTAAGATTGTCTTAAACATTGAATGTTGCAAAAATGAAAAACAAAAAACGTACAAGAATTTAACACAAAAATAAGAAAAAAAAGAAAAAGAAAATCATACATAATTGTTATTTTTATTCGCTCTACTATAAAAATCACTTAGCCTTCTGTTAGTGAATAATAAATAAATGTTAAGGTAACTAATACTAGCTAAGGCTAATAGAACAGCCATAACATATGGCTGCAATTTGGGAACTATGTGTACACTGAAATATAATAAATAGGAGTCTGATGTGGACATGTCATCCATACCCTAAAAGAAGCACGGTTTTGAGGAATGGTTGGTGGTGGAAATTTTATTTCTATGTACTTACAAATTCATACCATACAGATGGTATAACCAGATGACTGAGTCGTTGCAAATGTTTATTGAAACCTTTCATATCTGGCATGGGTATGTTCAATTGGAAGCGATATTTCACTGCCAGAGGTATTCCAAAGTTAGGCTCTATTGTCATATAAGTTTCATGTTTGGATTTGTCCGGTGCAAAGCCCTCAAAATGTTGTGTATGATTGTAGCCGGTATCCAGAAAATGGGGCGACGAAAAAGCCGCAGGTACATCATCTATAAATTATATTTTTTTATAAAATTTTCGTATGATTAGAAAGTTTCCTCCTTCGCTATGAATTGTATAAAATAATATTTACTTTTCAGGCAACGGGACGTATCAAAAATGCCTTTAGGCAATTTAATACCCATCGAATAATCCAGACAACCCATATTTTGATTACTATCACTCAAAGTATAACGATAACCGGTCAAACCTTGAGCTTTATCCAAACCATCATAATTCAATTTGAAAGTGCGACACGAGTCGGCAGCCATTATACTGAGTTCCTTTTGGGGTGTTAGCATTGGTGCATAGAGATCATTAGAGAAACTACCCTCCACAGTTATAGGACAATATTCATTAGATTTCTTGGCTCTGCGCAGCATGGCTCGTTGTTGGGGAAAGTAGGTTTTATTGTTAAAGCTTTTTACACGAAAGAAATTCTCAATACCGCTGTCGGGACCGATTTCTACCTTATAGGTATCTTGTTTCTGTTTCAAGGCCTAATAAAAAGGGAAACTCTTACAATTATTTGCTATATGATATAAAAAGAAAAAGAAAACTTACATTATGCAATATGCCGCAATTGCTTACAATATTCGGTACATAATTGGCCAGCACGCTTAAGGTGGGCAAGGTGAAATCCCACAAAAAGTAATTGACCGGTTTCTTCAAAAACACCGACTCATTTATCGTAATGGCGTTAAAGGCATGCCTTACCAGAAACACCCAATCATACAGCTTGGCTGCACTACTCAGCAACACCATGTTCGGTAAAGTGATTAATTGATCTAATATATTCGGGGAGATACTAGCCTCCGGAACGAATTCTATTTTATCATAATAATGTCTGCGAAAAGTTAATGAATGTTCGGTCTGTTCCAGTATTTCATTATGACACCAGACCCGATAGACAATGGGCCCCACTTCTTCAACTTTGATACGCGCATCAGAGCCATTTAGAAAACGTTCAGCATTGGTGACATTAAACATATACACTCGCAGAGTACCGACCGGCGATTTAAGCCATGCTCGTTGCGTGGGAAAGCCACGCCTAAAACGTACATATTCTTTTACATACTCCCACTGATAGTTGGTGTTTAAGGACATTAGAAATAACAAAGAGCAGAGAATACCCAAAGCGGTAAAGAGCACTAATTGGCCTGTAAAAGTAATGCACAAGGAAAAGAAAATATTTGTTTAAGAGAAGAAACTTTTAGAAAAACCGCAAAAAAAAATAATGCTAACATGGTACACAGCGGCGCCCAGGCATAACTTTTCCACTATAATCTTGATTTTAAATAATTTGAGATTAAATTTTTTTTATATTGTTGTTCCAAAATTTTCACAAAATTGCTGATTTTTGTTAAAAGTTCTCTCACGTTCAGCACTGATTTAATATAAAAAGTAAAACTTGAGAAACACTTTAATTTATATAGGCTTCACTTTCACAATTATAAGCGTCAATCTGAAACGCAACTAAGGTACTGATGTGTCGGGAGTCAACGCTTAAAACTGTAAACCCAAAAAAAAAAAACGAATCCATTGGAAATTTATAAAAAAAAAATAAAAAACACACATAAACAAAACGAAAGTAGCAAAAACAACAAGAGTCCAGCTTATCAGCTCATCATCCGATGTGTACAGAACAACATTTCGGAAATGGTCAGTAAGGCCGCGCGTCAGACACTCAAATACACTCTGAAGCAGGTTCTCAAGTGTCTGCTAAATAAACAGTTTTTTTTTAATTATTTTAAATTCTTTTTTTATTTTTATGGAATTTTATTAAATTGTCTGATATCGTGTCCTAGTGATAATAATGTGTTTACTGCTGGGCTTTGTGGGTGGTGGGTTATAATCACTTTGTCAAAACATTTGCAACAGTCTGTAAGAGAAGCTTCGGAGATTGTATAAATTGTATACGTTCTGAATCAGTCTCGTATGTTGAGCCAATTCAGCTGCGTCCATCTGTCCGTCTTTCTAGGAGTTGTTATTATTCATTAAGACATTATCGATAAATGTTTATAGAATAGCTTAGTATGTTGGTTGGTATTGAAAATGGTTAAAGTTGGTCGAAAGATACGCCGAATACGAAAGATACGATAAAAACTTAAAAAAGGAGTAACTTGTTAAACATTTTTATTGAATCAGTTGAGTTCAATTTGGATACCTTCTTATTTTTGCGTTAATTCTGGGCGTGGCATGTATAAAATAACGCGTTCTTTTGGAGAATTTTTAAAGGTAAAATTTGCTAAAAAAATTTGTAATGTAGTCCTGATAGCTTACATCCCTGAAACCTCTTGCCAATGGTTGCAAATTTACAAACAAATTTAGCATTTCTAGAAGGGTTTACTAAACGTTAAAAATAAATCATTTTGGTATTATTTTAAAGGGAGTGAGAGTTATTTGGTTAAAGTTGTTGAACAACCGCACCCATCATCTAGAAGCATTCTTATTTTCATCAACTGAAAGTGAAGGGTATCCCAGATATCACTTAAGCCTTATATAACTTTTTTTATTGCTAATATTATAATTGTACTCGTATTATGAACAAGACGTACGAGTAAGAACTTATTTTAATCTCAGACAAGTTTTTCTTTTCCATTCTGTGATGCAATTTTTTTCTTCAAGTGTACTTTCCTACCATCGCATATATTGTGTGTGCGCCTTCGGAGAGTATGTACTAGCTTTCTTTGCCGTCGCCGTTACGCTGTAGTCTTATCAGTATTTCGAACCCCGTGTTCTTATCAGCACAGCTTGGCTGCCACCGCCACAACCATCGTCGCTTCCATCATTACGATCATTCGACGATAACTTGCACAATACAGCTTTCGTTTAGCCAGACAAGAACAAAAACAACATGAACCTGAAAATACAATAAATAATTGCAAGCAATGAACGGGGCTAATGATGTTTATACAATAATTGTAATGAAATGAAAATGTGTCCATATGATGGACATTTTGACAGGTTGTGCGCCACTATTAAATTAAAAGTGTAACATTTAAACGTATGAGATTTCTTCAATCGATTAAAAAGAAATTTGTTTTGATTTAACGCAGAATCCGTCATAGTTTCTAAAAAGAAACGTTTCATTCATTCCTGTTGAGCCTTGATTTGTAGACGGGGAAAATTACTTGATTACGTTATGTTTAGAAAAAAACTAAAAAATAGACTATTAACGTAAGTATGCTATTATGAATGGAAAATTTTACAAATTTATATGTTTTCTTATGAAACAACAACAGCATTAATCGGTTTTATTCCCTCCACATAAAACGGGGCGTATATTAAGTTTGTCTTTCTGTTTTACAAAAAACCGTGCCCCACGTAAAACTGAACTGACAAGCTGATGCGATAATCTTTTACCTGCCACGCCCACCATTTGCATGCAGATGTGGAGAGTGTTTAAGCTTTGACCTAAGCCAAATTTAGTTTTTTGTAATCTAGAACACAGGTTAATGAGAAAAATTTTAAAGCTTTCAGCTCAAATATTTTCATTTGCAATTAAATTTCTTACAAGTACATGGACATTTATCATAATTTCTTTATCGTTATTTCGAGGGGGTAGACTTGGTTTATTAATCAGAAAAAGCTCTACGTTTGTATTATAAATAATCTTGATCACATAACTCTTTGTAACCCCTATTTAAATTTTCCTGTGGTGGCACAAATTTATTCTAATCTATTCCTCGAATGATTTTTTTTATTTTTATTAAATTAGTACACGTGTTATTATATATAGAAGCTATGCAGTAATATTTGATCTGATGCTTAATGACATAATGTGCAATCAACGAAAAAGTTCGGTTAAGACCGAAGCATATATACCCTCCTATTGTGCGATATATAATTTTTTAAAGATTCAATTTTTTCGAGGTATGTTGAGATTTTCGTTTATTGTGGGCGTGTGTCTTAACCGATTTTGCCTAATTTCAATATGGAACAGCAAAATTGAACTAAGAATATGTATGCAAAGTTTCAATTTGATATCTCAAAAATTACGACCGTGAGAGTGCCAACAACAGATGGACACATGGACACACGGACGGACATGTCTCAAACGATTTCTCTTTTCATGCCGATTAAGAATATATATGGCTTGTGGGGTCTCCGATGCTTCCCTCGAACGGATGATCAAAATGATTATACCCTCTTCCCTAAGATGGAGGTTTTAATAAAAATAAGCGGAAAAAACCTACACTAAGTTTGGCCTAAATCTGAAATACCCTATAGTGGGCGTGGCAGGTACCTGATTACACTCAGCACTAGCTTGCAAGTCGCCAAATAAGTTTATTTGCTAATTTGCTAATAATTATATATATGTGTGCATAAAATTCCCACTTTATAGTTCAATTTTTGTGCTTTATAGATAAAAAGTTATCGATTGTGGGTGTGGCACTAAGCCGATTTTGGTCAATTCAAATAGCAACCGTCTTGCACACAAAAACTAGAAATTTACAAACCTAAGAGAGCCGAAAACAGATAGACAGATAGACAGACGAATGGACATGGAATAACAAACTTGGTGTACCCTCCTTCTTATATGGTGGTGTGAATTTAGATCAACATTGAGAAGAATTCTAGTAAGATTGATTTAGTAAAATACGTAATAAGAGTGTAGTGTAGTGGAGGGTAAAATGACACATGTGTTGTATGTATATTTTTACCTTAAAAGAAATATTTGCCAAAATTCTTTTAATTTACTTTACTTCCTTCAGCCCGTTTATAGTTTTATTTTGATTTCTAATTATAGAAAATTCGACAAAATAAATGCTTATGTCAATAGTATATAAAAGTGTACAGTGCATCAGTGCATCAGGGGTGGGCAATCTTTATCTAATCCAAATAAAATTCACGATTAATCAAATTTAACATCTTTCCATCGAGTTCATACAAGTCATTGTAGGCCAGAAATTAATGATTTTGAGAAAAAAAAATCATAATTTTCCACTAAGGAACGTCCTTATAAATCACTATAGAAGAATTTTTCTTTTTAAGATCTATAAATTTCTAGTTTAAGGTACAAAAGTTGCCCACCCTGGTTATATGCACATAGTACGCGTATACTACAAAATAATTCAGTACGTAAGTTAGTTTTTATAGTATAAATTTCATGAGAAAGTGCTTTCTCATCTTTCTCTTGCTAAATGTACTTAATTAAATGTATTAATCGTTGAGCGACACATGTTGAAAAAGTGAAAACTATTTCGCCGTGTGAAATGAAATATTTAGTGACATTTTTTGCTTTCATAATTTTTAGTTTTGTTGCTACTCTGCTCAATTACAATATAGTTTAATCGTTCTACTGATTAGGAAGAAGAATGAATGATTCATTTTTTTCTAATAAATTGAAATTGATGGCAGTTGATGTGTTACAGATATGGTCACAGTGTAAATATAAGATGGATTAGAAAATGTATGAAGAAACTTTTCCTTTAAGATTCAGGTGAGTTGGAATATTGTTTATTGTGGGCATGATTTTCCTATTATCGAAATACACACGTTGTTGGCATCATCCTCAACGATTTGATTCCAAATTTCATACAATTTGTAGTAAAACATTTAAATATTTACCCTCGCTTTAACCCTAAACCTACTTTACCAATTATTTCAAATTGTAATCTCTTAATGAATATATTGCTTAATCTTGCAGTTAGTCTAGACTTTTTAGAGATAATGCAATGCCCACCATCGTCCAACCAACAAAAAATCACCACCTCGTGCTACATCCAATTATAGATTAAACTTAAAAGTTAATCTGTCACAAGTGATAAGTAACCAAAATAGAAACGCTTATCAATTCAGTTGCTGCAAGTATGCAAAAATTGTCACTTGTTATAAAATAAATCAATAAATGAAAATAAAAAAATAAAAATTAAATAATTAAATTTTATAAAATCATGCGAATATGCTAAAAATAAATCTAAAATCTAATTAATGAATTGAAAAAAAAAAAAAAAAAAATAAAGTAAATTGATTTAAAAGCACTTGATAAACTCACTCAAGTGTAATTTTTCAATACGTATTTTTTCTAATCCATTGTCAATATTGACAAACACTACCGTTGCATTAATTAGCAAGTTTACATTCAGCGAACACTTGCGTTAGCTATGTACCCCTGCGGCACTTGATACGAGTATATTCTATACACCTATTGCAAACATAACTTGTACAGGAATACTCATTATAAAAATATTTTTATTTAACTAGAAATTATTTGTGTTTGTTTTTTATTATCTCCATTGTAAACCAACTTTTTATTCACTAAAGACTCATTGACGTTAAAGATATATTACAAAAATATTGAATATTAAAAAACAAACAACTAAGAAAACTACATTTGGCTTAAGCCAAATCTTTCATACTCTCCACATGTAATTATGCTCATTTTTGGCACATCGGTGAATGGAACAATTATATATATGTGTAATAAGTTTCAACTTGGTGGCTCAATTGTTGTGGCATATAATTAGAATTTTGCTAGTTGTGGGCGTAGCTCGGGACCGATTTTGCTCGATTTGCCGAGTGCCACCACAACGCATGTGTTATATAGATTTTGTAGGGTCTCTAAAAAACTGAAAATGATTGGAAGGTATAGTCTGACTAATGGAAAATGCTAATTTTCAGCTTTATATGCCAGCACGTATGTACCCATCAACTAAGCACATAACTGAATAGTATTAGTTACGAATTACTCATACAAATGAACATTAAACAATCAATATGCTCATACGTCAAATCAACCATTGCGTCCGTCTCTGCAATAAACTTAAAAGTCCACTACACAGCTCAAATTACAATTAACTGCATTCTTGGATAAATAATAATAAGATTAGTAATAATAACAAAAGCGATAACTGTAGAGAAAACATGGCATGTTTTTATAGTCGATTCAAGCAGGTTCTTTAATACCCTCCGCAATGGTAATCCATGGCACATTTTTGGTTACATTGTCATAACTCGTAGGCCAAAGCTTGAATTTAAAATCGTCATCATTCTCGCTTTGAGTTAATAATTGATTATTATGCTAATTAGGGTGATTATTTGCTTCATCATTGAGTGGATAATACTTGAGTCACATACGATTGTTTTTTTGCTCAATCTCCAAGTTTTTAAAAGAGCAACATTTCATTGCTTGCACATACATAACATCAATGAACCACAACGACACAGCGCTCTCAACTAATTCTCTAGAAATGAAACCGGTTTATTTTCAATCTATTTTGTAAATGCTGATGAGTGATTGAGTCTTGAGTGTAATTGATTGCAAATGTTTTCAATTTCAAGTTGTTGGCGAGTGTGTGTGAGATGTATGTAATTTATTCACATGTCCTCTCGCCCTCCCTCCCTTCTATGAGGCGTTTTGCGTGAGTTTTTTTTCTTATTGTGTGAATTATAAGCAGAGCTTTAAATGTAACTGTACTATGTCTTACGGACAAGCTGGAAATTTAATTTTTTTTTTTTAAAAATTCATGATTTTTTAATTCTTTGGGGCTTTTAAGGAGTCGCCTTCCAGGAGCAAACTGCTGCAAATTCTTATACCGTAGCGATCCTACAACTCAGAAGAGAAGGCATACAACTTAAAATATCCATTTTTTTTGTAAAACTCGACCTCATGACCTCTCGTATGAAAAGCTTAAATACTGAGCCTTCGGCTGTAGGCAAATGTGAAGGGTATTTAAGATTGGGCCTAAGCCACTCACTTTAACTAACTAGCGACAGACAGAAAATATTTGATCTTTTAACCTCTGCAGTAAAATCATTTATATATATATATATATTCATTCTTCTCCCCATTAAGGTCTTACTCTCCTGGCCCCTCTTACAAATCAATTCCATATTCAAGTGAATAAATAAATGAATAAATGCCTTTTCTAGATGAGAGTATTTTGCTAAAATGCTGTTAGTGTTATTGTTGCTATTGTTGTATGTGCAAGTATGCAATCAATTTAGATTGAATATTGGTATATTATCGGAATTGGTGTGCGTGTGTGTGTGTGTTTAACTAAGCTAACTAGTTAGTATGGCTGTAAGGCTTTGAGCACTGTTTGTATTTTACCAGTTTGGTCGGTTCAAGTCAAGTTTTGAAGCAACAGCAGCTACAACGGATTGGTGAGTATTGAACAACGCTCATAACACTTTTTGAGTATTGCTAGAGCATATAGTAGAGACTTGGTAATCTTGCCTTTAGTTTTCTAGAGGCTCTGTTGCTGTGCAAACTGCAAGTGTGAAAAGTGCGCTTACAGAACAGGGTTGGATATTAAAAAAGAAATATTGAAGAAACAATTCAATCAAAAAATACAACCTGCACAAAATTGGCACAAGACAAAAACAACAACAATAATACAATAATAAAAGGCGATCGCATCTGTCTGTCAGAAAGCGAATTTATTAAACGGTAACACACACCATACCATACTACCTACACTACATACACGACATACACTGCCACACCATACATTTTAGGTTTTGTTGTAAAGTGAAATTAAAAAAAATTGTGCAAAGCAAACGTTTAAGCCAAACCACGGCTACAACAACTCCAGCGACAATTTATAATTCAAGTGGAGTTTAAATAATTTTCCATTATTATTACAACGGTTGTTGTTGTTGTTGTTGTTGTTGTTGTTGTTGTTGTTAATAATATTGTTTTTGTTAAATGTGGTTTGAACCAATTTTTTGTCATTCACATTACATACACAACTACAGCAACAATACGTGAGCATAGCATATGTAAGCCCGCATATACGTTCGTACGTATGCATGTGTCGCAATAGGTAGCACATTAACCAAAGTGAAGTTACAAACATCTATAAACTTGACAACAATAATAATAATAATAATAATAAAACACAAAACCGCACCATCCAACAAACGATCGCTCTTTTCGATTCTCTTCGTCATACATCGTAGCAGCAAGAAATTCAACTTAATTATAACACGCGTGTGCATAAATTGAATAAAATTAAAATTAGAGGCAGACGTTATATGTGGAAATTTGTCTTTTCTATTCATTCATTGTGTAACTGTAATTTGCATTTATGTTGGAGTGCCGAGTACATCATCGTGCGCATGTGATTAATTTTGAAAACTTTGAAACAAGAAGAAAACAAACTCTGCAAAAATCTCTCATATCAGTGATTTATAGAGTGAAGTCAAGTCAAGCCAAGTCAAGTCAAGTCAAGTCAGGTTGAGTCCAGTCAGGCGAGTCAGACTGGTTAGGAAGTAGAAGCGGGCAGGCAGGTGGGTAGACGGAAAGGCAGCCAGCCTGCCAGCCAGCCAGCTTAAACATAGGCTTATACACACTTGGACATAATTATTTACAAACATTTGATTGAAATTGAAATTTTCCATGACTGCTTACATGTGTTGCATGTGCGCTTTAATGCATGCATGCTTTATGTTTTGCTTTTCATGTTTCGACGGGTAAATGTAGCTTAACGAATGTATACGGTGGTGGTAAGGATGTTTAGACAAATAATTTCTTTTTCTGAATTTTCTTCTTTTTTTTTACACTCGATACACGATTAAATGTTTTTCCAATTTTAAACTGTACGGTGAACAATACGTACATTTGTTGAGACAAAATGTTGAAAATATTGTTGTTAATGTGTTGCTTGTTTTTGCTGAATGTTTAATAATTTATATTTAAAAAATAATAATAACAACAACAACAACAACAACAAACGACTATATTTTCTTTTTCAACTTTCGTTTTAACAGCGAAGTAAAATTATTTGTGAAAAACTAAATTCGGTTCACATCAAATCTTAAATACCCTACAAATCCATAGATATATACGGTAGGCATGGCAGGCACACCCCTTAATTCCGATTTTAATATAAATTTCAATTTTTTAAGCCTGTAAAGAGATTTCCTTTGCTTGTGGTCGTGGCCGAAATTTTAAGAATGTCATAGTACCCACTTTATACTACTATACAGAGGGCGTGGCCGATATACAATTTTTAGCAACTTCTTCTTAACAGAATAAAATTATAAACTTGAGCAGGATTTGCTTTTCTCTTCTATTTTTTTCTGTGTAAATCCTCTTTCTCGGTGCGCTACAAATGGAATAATAAATTGAGTGAGGCCCTCGTAGCAATGCAGCGGATATAAAAAGGCTAGAAGCAACAAAAAACAACAACAAAAAACAACATTTCACAATTCACACATTTTAATAAAAAAAAAAAAAAAAAAAAAAAAAAAAAACGAAGAAGAAGAAGAAGATTTACAAAACTTTTAACACAAGCATTAAAAAAAGCAAAACTATCAAGACTTTCTTGAGCAAGAGATCGGTGCATGAGTGTGCGAAAAGCGTATACATTCATCTGTGTGTGTGTGTGTACATCTACATACATATATGGGTGTGTGCCTCTTTTATGTTGCTTGCCAACATATGACTTGTGTACGTTTGTTACATTTTGTAACTATTGTTGTTGTTAACGAGTGATTTCTTTTCTCATATAGTAAATGCGTTGTTGTTGTTGTTGTTGTTGTTGTTGCTATTGGCACGACTAAAAAACTCTAACGGAATACACAATGAAGCTTTTGATTAATTCTTCATTCGCTTAATACACGACTACGCTGATGATCTCCATCATCATGATCACAACTTAATGATCATAAATGAATAGGCGGTATGTTAGAGGGCGAGTGATGCGTGAGAGATTCGGTTATTATTGGTAGTGGCAAAGACATTGCAATTGTTTGAATTGTATCAGAAACAAACAAACAAATTCAGATAACACATGTGTAACATACATGTTGGCATAACCAGTGTTAGCATGTATAATTGAATGTGTCGATGCTATCGGAAAAATGGAATGCGATGTAGGAGTTGCTTGCACATTTGTTTTGTATTGTTTATTAATGCTTTATATGCGATCATGTAAATAATAAAAACAGTAGCTGAGAGGGCATTTAAGTGCATTTAAGTGTGAACATACGTTTTTCAATTAAATAAGTTGCAAAAAACAAAAAACAAATAGAAATTCAACTCAATTAGCGTATTGTAGCTGTTGGAAACATTTTTTAAGATTGTGAAAGTGCAATTGTTTTATGCCTGGGGAAAGGATACATGCAGTGTCCATGCTAGTCGCATTCTACGTTCGCCTTTGAGTTCAATTATGCTTTTCTAACAAGTTTCAATGAAATATTTTGAAAACTTTGGCTTTGCAACGGATGCCTGTACGAACTTGGTTAGATCGATTCAGAATATAATTCTAATAATTCCTAATGATGAAATCAATGCCCATCAATGCTCTACGTTATGCATTAGTTGCACTGCCAAAGTGTAGTGCTCCCAATATCTGTTGTACCGTTTCTATTTGACATTTTTTATAGTACTTTATAGCATTAAAAAAATAGCCATAAAATCTTAAACTCCTTGTCTTGTTATAAAAAACCTGCAGTAATTAAAGGTGTTAAAAATTATAGAGCTGTTTGGTGCTAACAATTGTTTTGGTCAAGGTGATAAAGTAAGAGATTTTATCATTATGTGCTTAATTAACCGTATGCACCACACATGATACAATCTCTAAAGATTGTAGATATGCCAACAACCACCCAACGCAGTACGGGTGAATGTTCCAAGTACTAAACATTCACATAGTGTTGCAGTGTTTTCTCCCCAGCAACTAAAATAGTTAAAAAGAGTTGCATTACATTGTGCACACGAGGTTAGGGATGCATTGTTTGTTAATGGATAACGAAACAAGCAACAAACAAAAACCTTCATTTGTGGCTTAGACGAAAACTTAAATACCCTCCACACCTATACACAAACAAAGAGGGTGGTACACAATTACGCCCTCTCATAATAAATGCATTATACATCAGCTGGCAAGTCCAATTTGGCGTTATCCGACGAGGCCTATTTTTAGCACATTGATGAATGGGTGGCTCGTTTTTTGTCATGGATAGAAGGATTTTTGTGAATTGCGGGCGTGGCACTTGACCGATTAGGCTCGTTTTAAATAGCGATTTGCTATCGTCTGTACATGATTTCCGAATTTACAACCACCAACAAAAGTCGACTCAGTTTGCGACTCAGGCCTTCTTCCGTGGGTGTTGCACACGGAATGACAAACTGAGTATATTCCGCATCTTATGTGGAGGGTATAAAAAAAAAACGAAACAAGTTGATTCATTACCCTTTACATTAATTTAAATTAAATTCAAGGTCTTGTCTTAAATCTTACGGCATGTCATAAAATGTTATGAAGGGAAGGGCGTTCGTGCATTAATATTTATTTCGTTCATCTACATATTTAGCGGCTGGGCTATTATACTTTTAACGATCTACACTAGAACTTTTCCTTCATACTTTTTTTATTTTTGTTGAATAAAATATTCTTTGTTTTTTGTTCAGTTTTTTTTTATGTACATTCTATATTGCACATAACTTTTGATGATTATTTTGTTGTGTTGTTTTCGCGTAAAAGCTAGAAATGATCAGGCTTCAAAGTGCTTGTTTTTGTTCCTTTACAACAATCCTTACATGCATAAATAAGCGCACGTTTCATTAAACGCGCTTTTTTATTATAACATGAGTTAATAATACAGCACATCCCACAAAGACAATAAATTCCTGTATTCCTTCCTTATTCCTTTGTTTCCAGGTAAAGCTGCGCTTACAACAATTTACTTAAATATAAAACAAAAACAAGTATATTTATGACATTTGTGGGGTTGCAAGAGATTATTCGTAAATTGTGGGCATGCCGCCAACTCAGAAAGCACAAATTCACACCAACTCCCTTATCAAGATATCGAACGAAACCTCTCACAGACCGAAGGACAGACAGACAGGAATAGATTAATTCAATATTCGATGCTGATTCTTAGGTGCTGGTGACTTTGTGCAGCATCTCAGACAGTCTTTCGCAACGTTTCTGGTTACAATAACAAATAATAATAAATCACTTAAATAATAATTATAATCGCACCGCACCGCATACGCTTTAAGGCAACTATCATGAACGCCTAAAACTATTATGGCATTCCTACTAATAATATGTCATTAAATGTGGCATGGGGTAGTACACGCGATGTGCAATTGTGTAGAAATAGTTTTATGATAGTTTATAAATTTTACAACAACAAAAAACAAAAGAAAAATCTTAAAAATTTCAAGTTTTCCTCGCATTAAGTCTTTAAGACTTGGACATACACGAGTATTATTAACTGGAATTCTTTTAATAATGCATAAAAAACATAGCTTTAGCTTCAAGCAAAAACTAAATAACGATAGTTAACACAATTGCAGCCAATGGATGTGGTTTTGGTTTGTTTAAGCATTTATGTTGATTACCTTGGAATTTTGGTTGTATATGAGTTGTGAATTTATATTTAGACATACAGTTAAGTAAACATTAAGACAAGAAGAATAGGAAGAGGCAATACCAAAAAAAAATATATTAATAAAAATAAAAATAAAAATAAAAACATTTTACGATTAGGAAAAGCAACAGTTATCATAACGTGTGCTGCAAACGCTTTCTTTACTATAAAGTGTGCCTTCCGTTGTTTTTCCTTCATTTTTCATTCAATTCATTTTGTCTATAATTTCCACCTTTATTTGCTGCTGTGTACTTTAAAACATTTCGTTTATTCATCGTTTCTATTAACAGTATTTCCATCACCGATTGATTAGCAGAGAAGTATGTCGAAACCAAATACTAAATCAACTTACTTGTATATCCCGTTAGTTGCATTTTTGTTATTAAAAAAAAAAAAAAAAAAGCAAAAAACACGTAAGCAAATAAAATTTAGCTTGGGCCAAATACTCTTCATATATACCAAAAAAAAAAAAAAAAAAAAAAAAAAAAAGTCTTGGTAGGATTTGTTTTTTATACCCTCCACATAAGACTAACCGTGTCATTTCGTTTGCAACACCTGAAGGTCCTGGCGTCAGAGGCCCTACACAGTATATATTCTTAATCAGCATCAAAAACTGATTCGATCTAGATATGTCCGTGTGTCCATCTGTTGTTGCCATTCTCACGGGCGTACATTTTGAGATCATCGTGTATAACACTTTCGGTTATTCAATTTATATTCGCTTGAAATTTTTATCGATAATATTAAAGAAGTTATTTGTTTTGATAGAAATGTAGAAAATAATTTTATGCCGTCTACCTTATGTATTAAAAATTACTACACCCTCCCTCGCACATATTTTTACACCTGTACAGTCTCACAGTAATTGCGGCTATACTGGTTTTTATCATAAATATTCAAATGAAAATGAAATATGAGAAAAATACAACGAGAAGAGGAAGATGTTTTTAAGACCTGCTTTTAGATTAAATTTATTTAAGATTTGTACAAGCAAAGTTACGTAAAAATGTCCGGTTTCATTAAATTATATATTTAGCATGAAACGCAGTTATAATTGATTTATTTAAACGACATTTTGTTGAAATGTTTTTGAAAGATTGTTGAAATTGTTGACGAACAAATGGCTTCCTTCTCGATTACATTATAATTAGAACTATAATTACAAATGATAAATTCTCAAGTGATGTATTTAATTCACACAATGTGAGGCTTACTGCAAGTTATTGTTTAGTAGATTTTTTTTTTTTATTGTTTCATTAAAGTCAAGGTAGTACATTTACAAAACGCACATATTGACTTGATTTTGCTTTCATTTTTTATGTTTTTTTATTTTTTACTTGTGTCAAATTTCATAATTATTCGTGCGAATGTCAAAATGTCACAATTAGTTAAGAAAAAAAAAAAAAAAAAAAAACGAGCAACACTATGTATTTCTGCAACATTAACAACAATCATTTTGAATAGTCCGTACATTGCATTGTATTATGCTACCTGTTAGTTCAAACACTTGAAATTCTTTTCAGTTGAAATACTTTTCGGTAGTTATGTTGTATGCATTACGTACGTATGTATGTCTGTTATATCCAATAACAGTAAATGAATAAATTCATATTCGAAGGTTATTTCATATAAGAAAATACAAAGGTTATGTGGGGACGGAAAAATAAAGTGAGCAATTATACCGTTAGGTATTTATGTAGCCATGTGTGTACATGCAGCAATTATCAACAAAACATTGTATAAAGCGGTGACAAAGAAATTTTAAATTTGCATAAAAAATTGTAAAACTGACTTAATTTTATACATCGTATTATATATTAAGTCTATTATTGCATTAGAAGGAGACAAACTGCTTATCAGCAAAATCTGAATGGAACTAAGCATGTCCGTCCGTATGTCCGTGTGTTATTGCAACGTTTACTGCGATAAATTGAAATCGATATTTTTGGTCGATGTGGCGTAATTAGCTGCAAAGATGCAACAAAAGCAGGCGTGGAACGCTAACAACTTACAAAAAATCGTATTTGGTGCAGAGTCCGACCAAGTCTGTGCTTATGTAAAGACATATACTTAATTAAAAGGAGTACTTAGATGTCAGCCACGCCCATTATTTAATACATAAATATAAAACAAGCTTAAGTTGAAGCTAATTTTAGTTTCTTTAAGCACGTAAAAGTACTTTTTTTATAAACAATTTTTACTGTTTGTACTGCATATAGCGCGGGGTCAAAGGTACACATTTATACATATTAATATAATTTTTTTTACTGTATAATTTTTATAATCGTGTATAATTAAAACGTTAGATAATTAAACTCAATAAAATCTCTTAAATGTGATTTTATTTCGCAAATAAATAATTGAGGTGTTTGTATGAGGACAGGATATACTTGTTATTGGCAAAGTATAGGGAAGCAAGAATATATATCCGGCTTGAGATAATGTTGTTTTATTTTTTTAATTTTTATTCAGTTAGTTGCAAAACATCCTCTATTTAGCTATTACTCCGCTTGTTCAGTCATTTTTTTTGATATATAAGGGGTTGGACAAGAGATCACTTCTTAGAGATGAATGTTGGGCTATTGAGGTGTTATGCAATGCCAGTTTGAATGTAAGGGGTGCACCCCATTCGGCTAAAGTTCAATATAAACTTTATACATCATTACTTGTTATTGCATATAATCAAATCAAATCAAATCAAATCAAATCAAATTAAGTTCATATTTATATTTATACGTTTTAATATCCAATAACGTTACAAGTACAATACGGTTAAATGCAAATTATAAATACAAGCGCAAAGTATGTGAGTACCTACATGTGTACGCTAATTATGCATTTATTCGGTTCGACTTGTGTTTCATATAATTGAATTATTAAAAATTTAGATAAGTAAATAATTAGGAAGCCGTCCTTTCATTGCAAATCATAACATATAACAAAACTATTAAACAGTCGTGAATAAAATATGTGGTCAATAAAATCGTTATTTGATGAAAATGTCGAATAAAATTATTGACAGTGATAATATTACACGTTCATATACACACGTACCAGTTTATACGTGTGTTACTCAGTTTAGGTTGTCACCTCCATTAAAGGCCGCATGTTTATCACATAAATTTGTAATAAGCGATGTGATTGAATATTCCATTAACAGTCGCCTCAGTCTACGTACAATACATATAACAACGTACTTAATCCATACGCATACACATATACAAACGGTTGAATATAATTTGAATAATTTAAATATTTTTTCTTAACATTGAATAACTCTATAACGATAGTTAATTTTTTATGATTTATTTGTTTGTGTGTGTGTGGTTATTGTGCTATTTTTATTTTCAATAAAACAATAATAATAAGTAGTAATTGATAAACTTGGTTCCAGCTACTCGTTATTGGAAATGAAATTTACTATATCGACGGGCTTACATGTGATTTTTTGTTAAGTTTATATTCCAGGCTTTATTGGAAAATTCCAAGAATTGTGCATTTTTGGCACAAAACGATCGTATCGTTGCACAGTACGCTAAGCAGGTTTTTCCATTTGGATAAAAGATTGAATTATTATAGATGTGCGATAAATGAAAATTGTAGCAACAACAACAATTTATTTACATATAAATTAAAAGTACATAAAACTAAGATTGGCTTAGACTAAATTTTAAAGACCCTCCGCATTTACAACGGTGGGCATGGCAAAAAGTAAAGATGTCGATACAAAACTTCAGCTCAATATCTCAAAATGTATGCCAGTTAGAGTGCAAAAGCAGACTAGTCAGTCTTTGATGCTGATCAAGAATATATATACTTTGTAGGGTCTCTGGCGCCTTCTTCTGGGTGTTGCAAACAGAGGAACAAACTTAGCGTACCTTCCATCTTATGTGGAGGATATAAAACAAGAAGAAAAATACATAAATAAAAATTAACCTTATTTATTTGTTGTTTAAAAAAATCAAAATTAGTAACACACATATACATACAATAAATGAACAAGCTGTTCTAATAAAACTCATACGCATGGTTGACCAAGTCTCTTCTAATATGTCCTTTTTCCACCATCCAAAGCGTAAAGAACTTGTAATTGATGTTTGTAATCTACATTTGTTCTAATAAAATGATGACTTTCAAGCAGTTGCAATTGGCTTATTGTATCCCTAACATTAGAGAATTAAGGCATGTCCGTATGTCCGAGTCACCGTGTGAAATGAACTTTTCCTTTTTATATAATCATTTAACTTTATTATAATATGCATACACACAATACATATAAGTTAGTTACATATTTATGCATATATATACATTTATAAACTTTCACCAAACCACAACAAAAAATTATTTTAATTAATTGGCAATTCATGCATATTTATAATTTACAACAATAGTTTGTCTTTTTCACACAGAAATATAAACTTGCTCAAATTTCCCTTTCTTTTTTATCTCTTGCAGAGTTAGTTTAATAATAATAAGTTAACACAACATCACGAGAGTATAAGAAAAAAGACTAACAATGAATGGTCAGCAGCATAAATTATGTACAAAATTATCGAGCGCTTATCTAAGGAAATGGTGTAAGTATAATAACCTTTCTCTTCTACATTATTAAGTAGTTTATTACTACTGGCTTTGGCTAAAGAAATAGTAAAACTCACGGAAACTAAAATGCGGAATGCATTAATTATCACTTCGTGCCGAATAAGTGAATAGTTGAAAGAAATAACAGTTAACTACCAGCTAAACACAAATGTTGGTTTAGGCCTTATGAAGAGATACCCTATATATGAAAAATGTGGGCGTTCACTATGCATCATTTTTCAGCTCACGACAATTTTGTAGCATTTTTTATTTGTGTATGTGTAAGAGTTTTTTTACTGTTTGGGCGTGTTGTGTAGATGATTCTGCTTCCTTGAAACATTGCTCCCAATTTCAGCTTAATATCTCCTTGTTTCCTACTGAGAGAGAGGACATACGGATGTGATTACATGGAGTCAAATTTTTCTTTTGCTAAAGAAGAGTTGACGCCTTCTCCTAAGAGTCACCAATTACAATAGCAAACTTAGTAGACTCCTTACCTATAAAGTGGCGATTGTAAAAACTGTTGCCGTATACATATAAAGTTGGGGGCACTTCTCAAAAAACAAAAAACCAACTTAGTATAGTGTGCATTAAATGAAGTAATTAAATACTTGGTAGCATTATAATTTTTTAAGGTTCACTGTTAAAATAATATACAATATATATATATTTATAAACATATTACAGTGAATGTCAGAAGATTGGAGAGAGAGCTATCCCTACATTACATTACATGAGTTTCGTTTGACATCCATAATAAAACGACTGTTGTGATCAATAAATGTAAATTTATTCCTTAATAAATATTGAAACGTTTCTGTTGCTAAGGAACTAATAACTCTGTAATTAGCACATCGTTTAAACGATATTTGTTTTTCCACTAAAATTGATTGTTTGTTTTATGTCCATTTTTACTACACAGTTAACTACTTGTGTAAACCGTAAAACAATAAATATGTTGAAGCAGCTTTTCTCTCGTTTATGCGTTTATTAATTATCAGAAGTAGTAAAAATCATTGGAGAAAGAGGTATCAGAATACGAGTAGAAAAAAACAAGTAAGAAAACTAAATTTAGTTGCAGTCAAACCTTAAATGCTCTCCACATCTACAATAGTGTGCATGACACACGGACGTACACGCCTAGATCGACTCAGGGTGTTTAAGGCACCCTTCTGAGTGTCAATACCACTCTCCTACGCCCTTTCCACATGGGAGGTTTGAAGCGTTACTCATTAAGATATAAACGTATGATATTTGCAAATATTTTATATGAAACGATTAAAGTTACGTGACTACACATGTATAGCTTCGTGCATTGAAACACCCACTTAAGCACAATTTGTAAAACAAGTGCAAATGACCTGCGTGCTTGATGTCACATATATCATTAAATCTTGATTGTCATGCCTTTCTCCCGGTGATTTGTTTTTTCTTTAATTAAATGATTACAATTTATATGCGAGTCAATGTATGGAAACAATACAAGTATCCAAGATTATTGTTCTGTCGTGAACGAAACGAAAAAAAACAAGCCAGAAAACTACATTTGGCTTAGACCAAATCTAAAATGCCCTCCATTTCTATAATTTTGAGCTGAATATCTCAAAAGGTACGCCCGTGAGAACGGCACCAACAGGCGGACACACGGACACACGGACCCACGCACATATAGACACACAAGAATATTTATACTTTGTAGGGTCTCTGGCGTTTTCTTATGGGTGCTGCAAACGGAATGACAAACGTAGTATTCCCCCGTCTTATGTGGAGGGTAAAACGAAAAGGAAATAAAATAGAAAAGATTCATTTCGTTTTTAAAAGAAAAATGTTTCTTATTTTTTTCATAATAAATCATACACGTAGGATGGGGAGAATGTTTCATAAAAGGTGACACATCACGTTTAATAAAATCATAGCATGCGACGCAGTAAAAATCGCAGATTTTTTTGTCTTTTTTTACGATGAAAATGAGATTTCTTACTTAAGATGCTTGTCTGTAATTATAAGATTCATTAATTTTTTTCATAAAAGATCTTCTTTCTTATAATCATACCAACAATCTCTTACATGTACTTACTTGTACACTTGTCCACATTCATCTTCTCCCTACACCGCCCAAGCATTAAATGCATTAAAAAATTAAATTACAGTTGTGCATAAAGTGTTCTTTGTTTATATTGCAACTTGTGTGTACAGGGATATATGCGTTGGGATCTTGTAGCACCTCTTGTTTATACAATTGTTGTTTTATTATTATTTTTTTTAAAGCTTCGCATGGCCTTCATGTCATTCATGACATTTCATTTTATTTGTTTTCTTTTCACAGGGTTCACTATAGCCATTTCCGTGTGTCTACTTATACTGGGGATTTTAGTGATCTGTCAGTTTCACACTCTAATCAATTTCATAGTGGATTATCAAGTGGCTTTAAGACCCGGCAGCCAAACGTATGGTTGGTGGTCTAAGCCCCCAGTAGAGCCGAAAATATCCGTGTATGTTTATAATGTCACCAATGCCAATGAATTTTTAAGTAATGGCTCTAAACCAGTTGTAGATGAAGTGGGTCCGTATGTGTATACGTAAGTATTTATATTAAAATCGGGGAAATATTTTCAGATTTTCAAATTTTCAAATTTTCAAATTTTCAAATTTTCAAATTTTTAAAGTGAATCGTGGGAGAAGGTGAATATTGTTGAGAATGATAATGGCACTTTAAGTTATAATCTAAGAAAAATCTATATCTTCCGTGAAGAAATGTCGGCCGGTTCCGACGATGATGTAGTTATTGTACCAAATATACCAATGCTGAGCGCTACCTCCCAAAGTAAACATGCGGCCCGGTATACAGAATTTCTCTCCTTACTGTTACACAATTATTTTTATAAATTATCTTCTTTACCTTCATGTAGATTTTTACGTTTAGCAATGGCCAGCATTATGGATATATTAAAAATAAAACCTTTCGTTCAAGTCTCAGTTGGTCAATTGTTGTGGGGCTATGAAGATCCGCTATTAAAATTGGCCAAGGATGTAGTACCGAAAGAACAGAAACTGCCCTACGAAGAGTTTGGTTTAATGTATGGCAAAAATGGCACTTCACCGGTAAGGTTTTCTCTACTAAAGTAAAATTTCAAATAAATATTTTATACCCACTTGTGTATTGTCTCTCTTTTAAGGATCGCGTTACTATATATTCGGGTGTTGAAGATGTCCACAAGTATGGCACTATTGATAAATATAATGGTCGCTCACATTTGCCACATTGGTTAAGCGAAGAGTGTAATACTTTAAATGGTACCGATGGCTCCATATTCCCGCCTCATATAGATGAGAATCGTGTATTGCACATCTACGATAAAGACTTGTGCCGCTTGTTGCCTTTGGTGTTTGAAAAGAAGGTCGAAACTAAGGGAGGTGTTATGGGTTATCGTTTTACACCACCGCTTAATGTATTCGCTGACGTCATGAGTAATCCTGATAATATGTGTTACTGCCCAGCTGGAGAGCCCTCTTGTGCACCCAATGGTCTCTTTAATGTATCTCTCTGCCAATATGGTAAATATATTTGAATGGATTTTCGAAATTTGACTCAAACTTCTTTTAATATGATTATTTCTTCTAGACTCCCCGATTATGTTGAGTTTTCCGCATTTTTATTTGGGCGATGACAGTTTACGAACCGCAGTTGAGGGCATAACACCGCCTATAAAGGACAAACATCAATTATTTATTGATGTTAATCCCGTAAGTAATAGAGTTCACTTCACAAAAGGCCTTTTTTTTAACATCTACCCGGCAGTTATGTACTTTATACCCTCCATATAAGATGGACTACTACAAAGTTTGTCATTCCATCACCCTTAAAAATATATATATATATATGTATTTGATCAGCATCAAAAACTGAGTCAATCTAAACGTGTCTGTCCATATGTCCGTGTGTCTGCATGTTGTTGGCATTCTCATGGTCGTAAATTTTAAGAAATGCAGCTAAATTTTGGTATAAGAAGATTTAAAAAGAGTCAAGAGCCGCGCCCACAATTGACAGAAATCTTTTGATCTGCCACAAAAAGTAGGGATTTGTTACATATATTTACAATAATCCTTTACAATCGCAATCGGGCAACAGAAACAGTTTAGAAAAAATCGTACTTGATTTACAAGTTTATACGCGAAACACACCCTATTGGAGGGCGCAATCATAAACCTGCCACGCCCACTTTTGGTATGTAGATGTGGAGGGTACTTAAGATTTGGCCTACATCAAATTTAGTTTTCTTACATGTTTTTTTTCTATCATATTTTCATTTTAGATAATGGGCACAACTTTGAGAGCTCGTGCTCGCATACAAATCAATTTGGCGGTGAGTCAAGTTTTTGATATTAAGCAGGTCGCCAATTTCCCGGATATTATATTTCCGATTTTATGGTTTGAGGAGGGCATCGATTATCTACCCGATGAAATTACAGATCTTATGAATTTAGCCTCTACAGTACCGCCCAAAATACGAATCATACTGATTGTATTGTTCTTTGCCATTGGTGCCCTACTGATGTCCATAGCAGTATTCTGTTTGATACGCAACTCTCATCGTCAAAGTACTTTACATCTGGAGGGTAATAACTATTTGGCCACCGCCCAAATCGATATGCAGAAAAAGAAGGCCAAAGAGAGATACTGAGTTAATGTTAAAGTGTGCTTCCATCCAAACTCCTTACACCATATATTATTATATAGATATACGGTACATTTCTTATAGTAGTTATTAAGAGTTAAGTGAGAAAACTTCTCCTCACATAAGTGCTTTCTATACATGCAATATATATGTTATACCTGCTATTGCTATTGCTATTGTAAGTTGTAAGTTGTAAGAGTTTTATACCATAAACATACTGTAATTGTATTTTTTATTTTTAATATGGATGTGGTTATAATCATGTATTACCTAACTGTGTAACTAACTGATTGTATGGTTAGTATAGGCTTTAGGTGAATGGCGACGTGTTTTGTAATTCTTTACATTACTTTCTAAAATGGGTGAACCCTATACGTATAGTTTTTTTTACCTTTCTTCATTGTTACGTGCATTTGGCTATATTTAAAAAGCGACCGACACAAACACACACACACACACACACACCCAATATATTGTTTAATGAGAGATATTTTGCTGTGTATATATGTGTATTATAGAAAGATGTACTTAAATTGTTCTTCGAAGCGTTTTAAACAGTTTACTGTGATTGTAGTATGAACAAATTTACAAAAATAAGAACGAAAAAAACAACAACTGTAATTATAGTGAAAAGGAGATAAATTCGAAACTCATATACTGCAATAAATTTTAAGCGATTTTATACTAAGTAACACGTAAATGTGTGTAAATGTGTTTTCTTTTGTTGTAATTTCCTTTTATTTTATACCCTCCACATAAGATGGGGGTATACTTAGTCATTCCGTGTATAAACTGATCGTCGATCTAGATATGTGTGTCAGTTGTTGGCATTTTCAGAAGCATACATTTTGAGATCTTGAGCTGAAATTTTGCATTTTTTGCCCGCAGATCGCTACTTAGAATGGTCCAAATCAGTTAAGAACCACGCCCACAATTCACAAAAATCGATGTGATACTAAGTTGAAATTAAGTATACATATTTATAATTAGTCCTTCCATTAATGTGCCAAAAATGGGCGTATCATATAAGAGACACGACAAAAACCACAAAAATTTATTTATGAACTTGAAATTTGACACACATATGCATAGGTACCCTATCTATATATGTACTAAAAATGGGCGTGGTCGGATAACGGGGTATATATATACATATCTGCGACGACCATCGTTGTAGATTTTGTAGTTTTTTTCTTTCTTATTTGCTTTTTTTATAAGAATAATAGTGTGACGTATACTAAGTTTGTTTCTACCATTGCCAAGGAAACCATAAAGACTTTATAAGGTCCACATATATTTATATTCTTGGTCAGCATCAATTACTGGTCATCTCTAGTTATACCCTCCACTTAGTTTTTCATTTCTTTTGCAAGACTTATGAAAGTGTTACAATTTTTCATATACTAATGCAATAATATTTTTTTTCTAGTACATTGTGTACTTAAATTTATTTTTTATCATTTAGTTCCCGTTCACAATTTCTCAATGCAATTTAAGTGTAATTGTAAGGATTGCCTGGCACTCGCCCTAATTTTTTTTTATAATTTTTTTACTTTCATACGCCACGAACATGTGATAACGGTTTTATAGATAGCAAGGGTTACCACATAGCCTTTTAATGATGTGGACGTTTCTTATGCAACGCTGTTTTTTGGTATTGAATAACATTTCTGTTATTTTGCAATAAATTGGTGATGTGTGTGTAAATGACAGTAAGTGTTTTTAAGCAACTATGATACATATAATACGTAATATCGTACAAACATGTTAGTAATTATGATAAACGTTTCTTTTTTTTAATAAAGATAACGGTAAAAAATTTAAGGCGTATGAAAAATTTCATACAAGTTCGAAGACGTATGCTTATAAAAAAAAGCAATATTAAAATATAATATAATATAATTATATTATCTGTAATAGAATTAAATAATGCCGAAAATTCCTTTTCTTTAACATCTACAGCGGAGAATTATATTACACATCAACTAAATATGATTCGTACATCAATATATTCATAAAAAAATTCAGAGTTTAAATTTTTTTTATGTAGTGTAATATTTTCTTTTCCTAAAAATAAATTGCACACATCAATGGCATTTGTTAAAAGGATCAATTGTACCAAATTTTAGCGATATCGGTTGACGTTTAGTTTTTAATTTTTTTGCTAAAGGTTTTTTGAAAAAATTGGAAATTGTTTTCGAAAAAAAAAAAAAAAAAATTTTTTACAAAAATTTTGAAATCGGATGATTTTCACATCATCACAGTACTTTTTCACATCGGTGCAGTACTTTTTTAGTTATAAGCCAGGCACATTTTCTTTTATTTTAAAAAGAACGCAAAACATCAAAATTTATGAAAAACACCAGGCGCTCACAATTGCTCTGTAAGCCAATCTGGATTCGACCTATAACTTAGAAACGGCTGGGCGGATTTTGTTCAATCTCGTTGTGAAAACTTGCAAATTAATTCAGCTTTCAAATAAAACACATTCCATGGGCGTGGCACCACCCATTTAGTTATTAAACAACAAGTATTTGAAAAAAGTCATTTTCTAAGCAAATGGGCAGTCCATTACTTCAAAATCTTCAGAGAGTTGGAGAAATTTCCAAATGATTGCAAAAATGTTCACCAAAATCGAATGTGTCGTTGGAAAGTTATAAACACAACAATATTACCTTCGTTTTTAGTGTGTGTTGTTGTTATTGTTAGAATTTGAAGAATTTGGCAAAATCAGTGAAAATATTTTTTACACCATTTTGTCGCAATGCCTATAACTTTTGAGCCGTTAGACGGATTTTGTTCAAACGAACTACCCCTAGCTGGAAAATTCTTTCGTCTTACAATGCCATATATTTTGTGGGCGTGGTACTGCCCACTTAATTATAATAACTCATTTTATCAACTCAAGCCATTAAAAGGAGTAAAAGTTATAAAAACCTAAAATGAATGTAAAAACGATCTGTTAACAACACACTACCCCATGTGCGGACGAAGGTGTTGCTTGTAAGTAGATGCAATAGTAAAAATGAAACAACATTGTGATTCAGAAAATTTGCGACTTTCTTTAACAATTTTTATTTAAAGAGTATTCTCTGCATTCGTATGTATTTTGGGTATAAAAATATGATTTCTTTTATTATAACGTTTCTTCTCTTTTTATCCGTTAAATTGCGAGATATATTTGTTTTAAATATTATGTATTACAAAATATTTTTCATTTGTTGATGTGTGTGAGTTTGTGTTTATTTATTGATTTTGGTGAATACAAAAATTATGTATAAAAGACGTGTTGTATGTATTGTACATAATAAGTGTGTGTGTGTGTATGTGTATGTGTGTGTGCATGAAAGTGTATGGTAGAAGAGTGGGTATGTGAATATATCGTATGCATGTATGTATGTATGTATGTATGTATATAAAAAGTACGCAATTAAAACTTATCAGCTACACTGTTATATAATATATTTATATATATGTATGTACGAATATATTTCTTCTCTTTCTGTATAAAAGTAAAAACTTTCCTCAACTTTCTTCCGTCTCCTTTCCTTGCCATTCATTTAACAGGTTAAACAGTTAATACAAACGACTATTGTTAATGTTATTTTCTTTTGTTGTTTGCGTATGTAAGACATTCTGGCAAACAATTTTTTTTTACATATAAACGTGAGTGTATGATCACACGTAAACAGAGAAGATAATCTTAAACACATCTAATACATCATTTATTGTATATATAGTATATAGGTAGGTACATATATATATATATATATGTATATATATATATACTTGATCATCACATATATTTTGTTGATTTGTATTTTATTTATAACTGAGAAAACAAATTAAATTCTAAATTTTTAAGCATTTCGTTTTGGGTGAAATCGAATTGGGAGCGATTGTTATTATCATACGTTGGGTAACTGAGATCATTTTGTGGTGGTTCTGGTGTCAATACGCCTACAACAGTATCACTATTATTGTTGTTGCTATTATCACTGTTACCACCAACCCCATATGGTACAACATCCATATTAGCAAAGGACGTATTGTTGTTGTTGTTGTTATTATTGCCAATGGTGAATGTAGCCTGGCCCGAGTAACCAGACTGAGGTGATAATAGTAAGGGTGTAAGGATACGAGAGTCGCTGTCTTCAGGTGTGGCCGGAAATGATATGGAGATGGTGGCAGCGCCGTTTGTAGAGGTCAGTGCATTACTATGGAATGTCGAATGCTCCTTCTTCACGTACTGAACATTACCGTCTTCTATTTTAAAACTCATCGTCACCGTATTGTTCAGCTCTGGTGCTTCATCATACATTTGATGGGTGGTTTTCGTTAAG
Source organism: Ornithomya chloropus (assembly GCA_963971445.1). NCBI lineage: Eukaryota > Metazoa > Arthropoda > Insecta > Diptera > Hippoboscidae > Ornithomya > Ornithomya chloropus. The sequence goes on along the minus strand of OZ020530.1, from coordinate 22,657,583 downwards.
CGATCATTACCATCACCAGTGTGTTGCATGTGCTGCTGGTGATGGTGCTGGTGCTGGGGCTGGGGCTGGTGGTGGTGATGGAGTTGGTGTGCTTCGCCACAAACTTGATTGTGCTGTTCTGGAGCAAGCCTAAGGAGGTCATCGCATATGAACAAATTATTCAAACTATGATTTCCATCATGTGCCTGCAGTCCCTGAGCCGCATTCAATGCCTCATCACCATCATCGGATATGTAATATTCGAGGTGTGCAAAGGGTGATTCTTGTGGATGATGATGATTATGATTGGATGATTTGATGACAGATATTTCCTGATTGACACCATGTAAGTTGTCATCGTTACTTATGAACTCGCTCTGATTCGAATCGATTATGCTGTTGTGTAAATCGTTGGCGTTGTAAGTACTGCCCCCTCCACCACTATTCAATGTTATCATGTGGTTGGTATTAAACAAATTATTCGGATCCAAATGATTGAGTACATCCCCTTCATCTTCGATTTTCATATGATCAAGCATGTGTTGAGTGGCCAATGATGATGATGATGATGGTTGTGGTGGTTGTGTTGGTCCCTGCATATTATTTTGATTCAACATAGTGTTCAGGTGAAAACCGTTCAAATTCAGATAACAGCTGTTCATGTCCATGGAGCTATTATGGGTTTGTTGCTGTTGGTGCTGCTGTTGTAGTTGTGGTTGATATTTATAATCGTAATCATTATCTTCATAATCGGTACTTTGCACAGTGCTTAAAGATTTAGTGCTATTTTTACGCGGCTTACGGCCGGTTGCTGGGGTGGCCGACTTTTGTGACATGGACACAGACGAACGTTTTTTGCGACCAACAGGTGCAACGCCCACAGCTGGAGATCGTGTTTTCTTTGCGCCATTCGGTGGAACTGGCGATTGGCAATTACTTCCTTCCTGATGCACAGCTTTTGGAGTCGCTGCTACCGCTGTCGCTTTGGCACGTGGTTGCTTCTTTTGCGGTTTATATTTATAATCGGGATATTCGATTTTATGCAGATCACGTAAAATATCTGCTTCCCGTTTAAAGATCGCCTGCTGTTCGAGGGTCATTTCTTTCCAATGTTTACCCAATCTGATCGATATCTGAGCATTGTGAGCATCCGGATTCCGGATAACTACCACTTTCCGCAGAGATTGGCTAAATACCATAAATGCATTCATTGGCCTTTTCACATAATCCTCCTTTTGCTTCTTCGTCTATAACAATACAAAAGAAAATAAGAAAGCAAAAGTGAGAATTGAACATATTTAAAACAGCTTATAATACTTTATTTCACAAAGACATTCAAACTGGAATGTAAAGAGGATATATATTCTTAGTCAGCATCACACTCCAAGTCAATCGAGACATCTTTATCCGTGTGTTTGTCTGTTGGTGGCATTTTCACGGTCGTCAATTTTGATATGTTGAAGTAAAATTCTGTGCAGAGAGTTTTGCCTTTTGTGGTCATAAGCCACGCCCACAATCGACAAAAACCTATTTACCAGCCATAAAAATTGATCTACGAAGTTGAAATTTGGTGTACACATTTATAATCATCACATTCAAAGGTGGACGTGGTCCGATAAAGGATACGAAAAACCGTATTCAGCCTAAAACTCGACTTGTAGGCTGATACACAATATATACACTATTAGGGGGGCGTAATCATGTACCTATCACGCCCACCGTTTCTATTTAGATGTGGAGGATATTTAAGATTCAGTTTCTTTACTTTACTTGTTTGGTTTTCTACTTGAAATAATTTTTTTTTTTTTTTTTTGTAAACTTTTTATACAATTTTTAATAAAATATTGAACTGTAATCTTTCTTAAGTAACGTAAGCCTTTCACAACACTATTAATAGAAATTGAGCTCAAAGCTAAATAGAGCGCGCCACATTAAGAATTGTAAAATTTAGTGATAAGTAGGAAGTATTTGCGGAATTTTTCAATATATAGTAAAAACAAAGCAATAATAATAAAAAACAACAACAACAAATAATAAAGGCAACCATTGAAATTTAAAAAAAAAACAATAAAAACAGCAAACAAAATTGTATAAACAAAACAATAACAAAATTTATGATAAGATTACTAAACAGGTCATTGACATTGAAAAGCATTTCATTAACTGCACACATGCGCTCACACACACCCACACACCCACACACCCACACCCATGAGAAAACCTATTTTCGGATATATTATTGTAAAAATACATTTGCCGCCCGTGCACGTAAATACGTTTACAAACAGTGTGTACAGGAGAGAAGGAGAAAGATAAAGAAAGTGAAAAAGAGAATAAAATGTATTAGAGAGCACACTTGAATAGGTGGGTGGTATTTTTTAGTGTCTATTATCATATGTATGTATGTATATAAGAATCTATAGAATATTGTAGAAAGCGAGAGTCCTCTGTATGCTTTATATAGTTTTTTCTTTGGATGCTGAAAGCAATGCTCTTCATATATATCGTACAGTATATACTTGTGTGCTTTTACCAAGTTAGTTATTTTATTACATGAGCGAGTAGTCTTTCATATGAAAGCGAAACTTTAACAACTTAGTAACCGGCAAATGGACTGTTTTCCTTTATTTCTCTTTCTTCTCCTTTCTTTTATTAAATTACAAATTTTTCTAATCATTCATTTCTATATCGATTATACATTATCATTAGAGATTATCAACTCAACTTTATTTAATACAAATAAGCAACCGAACTTATTTCGAAGTGTGTTTTGTACAATGATTAGGATCGCAGTCTCAAATGGAAGGACAGACATGGGTGAATCGCTTTAGATTTATAGAATCGATGAGTATACTTAAAGATGGGCGTGGCATTTGTCATTAGGCGCAAACTTAAAATATCCTTTGCCACAAGTGGTGCAGAGTATAGAAAATAAATAAATGTGACGTACGAGTATGTTCGCACTTGGAAGGCAAATGTATAAATTTTTGCATAAGGAAGTGTGTTCAAATACTATATGTGGCATCCGTAATGTATTCATAAATTATAAATGAATTAAAATGAAAAAAAAGAATAATAAATAATATTATGAACATTACACACACAACACACAACACACAACACACTAACACACATAAACTCAAGCGTTTGCCAATTTATACACATACAGATATAATAACATAGAGAAGTGTTCACGGAGTGTCTATAAAGTTTACAAAAGTCATTGATGTGAAAACATATGAATAATGATTAAAACATATGCACAAACACACACAAAAGACATACTTAATAAAAATATGGAATCTTGTGGTTTTGTGTACAAGTTCAACAACAAAGCCACCGTCTATTGTGGTCAAATCCATTTAACAAAAGCTTTTTTCATTTTTATTCATCTAATTGTATTTGCTTTCATAGTTTAATTATGGCTAATTATTATCATTTGTTATTGTTGTTATTGCAAGCGAAAAGCTATTTACCTAGAATTTATAAAATATTCCTTTTTCGGGTAAAGTTTTGTGTCGCTCGAATTGAGGTAGGGTACAGAAGAGTCGTGTTTGCATTTTTTAGAAACTTTTCCTTGTTTTATTATTAATATTTATAATGCTTCTGTTGTACACATTACGTATGAAATCTGTCAGTTTTATAAAAGCGTACATATTTACATAGATTTGTAAGAGTGTGTGAATGTGTGTGTTTATGTTTATAAACATACAACTGTATACATGTCCATTTGTGGTCATTATACTTTTTGCAATAATTGACATTAAGCGACGCTGGTGTGGTGCTACTGATAAGTGGCTGATTGGATGGACGGGTGGGTGGGTGGGTGGTTGACAAATTTGGAATGAACGCACCTGTAAGGAAATGTTTAATGAATTATCATTCTATGAATAGACAGAAGGACAGACGGGCACATACTATGTAAAACTGTTTGCATGGATAAAAGTTGTTATAATAATTTCTACGCATACGATTGCTTGTCATCAATTCAGGAAAATCTGGAAAATTATTTCATACTTTACTTTATACACGTTTCCTAGTACAATGCGTGTGCAAGTGTTTGTATACCATTTAAGATGACAATGACCATGATTTGAATAGGAATTGGTGACAAGCTGTTTACATCAAAGGCAATGAGAAATATCTAACAAATTAATTACAAATATAGAAAAAACATTTCACAAAATTATAAACATTTTGTGACCTTTCTCCAATATTGTAATTAAACCACGCCCACTTTTGGTGGATTTGTCTTTTAGGAAAAATATTTTTGAATTAAAAAAAATTAAAAAGGAAATTGGACATCGAAGGACTTTTATACATTTTTAGGTAAGTTGCGCCTCCTTTTACATGTAACCAACACTTACCCAATGATGGTAATAATAAAAGCTATTCAAAATTTGAAAGGCACTAAATAGAAGTCGAGCATGCAATCTTTGACCATTATGAATGAGTCATTGTGGACAAAAATGTATTTGTCTGCCACGAATATATAATTATTCCATCCATTGATGTGCCAAAAATGGGCATCGGCACATAATAGACACGCCCATAATTTACAAAAAACATTGCCAGCTGATATGTAATACATATGTATACTCTTAGGGCGCCCCCATCGTTTATATGCAAATGTGGAGGGTATTTAAGATTTGGTCTAAACCAAATTCAGTTTTTTGTACTTTATTGCCGCGTGACTCATGTGTTGAGAATTGAAGATATTAACTGGCATTTATAAATACATGTATGTACATATATACTCGTACAGATTGTAAATAATAAAAGTTCACTACGTATGAACTTTTTCTAAACATTTCCTGCACTATTACTCATACGACGTGGAGGAAGTTAAATGAAAACCAACTAAATTCGGTTAGGCCAAATCTTTACTACCCTCCACATCTGCATAAAAACGATGGACGCGTCAGATACATATATATTACGTATCAGCTTACAAGTCTAGTTCTATGGTTAATTTGATTTTTTTGTAAATTGTGGGCGTACCACTTATCCCACCATTACCATTTTTGGCGTATCGACGTATAAGTATACCAAATTTCAAGTACATAGATCAATTTTTGTGGCAGATGTACAGAATTTTGTCGATTGTGGGCGCGGCTCCTGAGCGATTTTGCCCATTTTAAATAGCGATCTGTGTGCAAAAACTGCGCTTAATATCTCAAAATGTACGCCTACTTGTGGGTGTTGCCAACGGAATAATAAGCTTAGAATACCCCCCATCTTATTGGGAGGGTGTAAAAATAAAAACGTTTTGGAAACAACAACAATTCCGTTTTGAATCCAATATTTTTCTATTACACTGCATATTATTTATATACATGACATACTCCGCTGACATTTATTATCTATTCAGGATTGGACTTCGTCTTTTCACCATCAAAATACATTTTTTAGTTAATTTAATATTATTATTACCACTAAAAACAGTTTGTGTGTGCAGAGAAAACAAAACAAAACCATAAAATTAAGTAACAATAATAACAGAAATAACCCGTTACAATAATATTTACGTCTTTAAGTTTTTTTTTCTTTTTTTTTTTGAAATCATTATTTTCATGAAAAGTTAGACGCGTAGTCTTGTTTTTGATGAAGTGGAAAACATTGTAAATGTTGACATGAATCCATAGTATAAGAGCAGAAGAAGAAGAAGAAGAACGACGCTTTCAAATCCATGACTCATTTTTATCAAAACATCAAAAACAATAACAATATTATAAACACGACCACCCAAGTGCTACTACAGTGTAAATAAGAGTAAAGTGTAAAACAGAACATTTTTTGATAATGACAGACAACCAGGTAGCAGATAGAAGGCTGTTGTTGTTGGATTGTTGTTGACACATTCTTACACAATTTATAATTTTTTTGATTATTTGAAATGAAAACACAAAATATTTCGTGTACAGTTCAAGATATTACTCGTTGCGTTAGTCATTCGGAAGACAAGCTGAGCAGTCAATAGGGTTAAATCTAGAGGTATTCAGTCTTGTACTTATTCTGTGATAGTGCAAAAGGTTTAGAGATTAGAAAGAGGAGGAGCGAGGGAGTAGTGGTTATTGACGTTGGACTAGAATGTGTGAAAAGTATGACATTTACTAAAGTTTGCAAATTATCAAGAAACAGCCTTAAACGTTCCTAGCTGAGAGCCATCAATTAAAAAATAAATATAAGAAGTAAAGTGGGCTTGGATACAACTGTGTAATACCCTACATCAACATAGCTCCATGGTTTATAAATCGACTTGCATTAGTAAGCGTGAGTCCTTACCACTGCTTAAAAAAGCATTATATAAAAATGACGCGATCAGTTCCAAATTTTACACAATCACTTGTTTAGCTAATCAAAGTATTCACAAGCCTGGGTTTTTGTCAATTACCCACTTATATTGGATTATATAGGAAGGGGTTCTAACAATAGACTCGTCAGGTCCATTTTAACTGATAATCGTTTTTGGCCCAAAAGACATCTCTGTAGCAAATTCCATTAAAAAATATTTAAAATTGTAAACTGCAGATTGATTTGCACAACAATACTTTTCAAATGTTTTATTATTTGTAGAAAGTGTAACTTGGACAAGTTTCGAAATGAACGGCATGGCATATGTGTGAATAATAAGAAATATATTTGCTTGACAAGAATGTAAATAATTTCTTGGAATTATCATTATATATGTTCTTCCTCATAATTAAACAACAATAACAACAATAACAACAACAACGACGATTTATAACGCATTACAAATCCTTGCGAAATTTTTTATATCATTCGTTCGTTTATACATGTACCCGTTTACTACACACATATATACTGCATTGACTCTCCACACACTCTAATTTATTAGCACGTAAATTATAATTGACGTATATACACAATATATGTCTTCTTGTGTTGTATACGAATTGTTAGAGTAGAAAGGAATATATGAAATACAGCAAAGAAACACCGACTACTGGCGATATTTTTTGTACACAATAGAGGCCGTAATGACAAACGATAAAATTTATAATTAACTGAAAAACAACAGTTATTCATTAATTTCTGGTTTTACAATGTTCCAAATATGAGTGTGTGTGTGAGTGTGTGTGTGTGTGTGTGTGTGGAGGGATGATTACAAGCCCAACTTTTTTTTGTATATTATTTTGGAATCGATAACCCGTACATGCATGTATGCCGCTCGCATCCAACACATTGCACACTCATGCAAAAGTTGCGGTTCTTGGCGAAAAGAATTCATATAAATTTCAACGAAATGTCATGAAACATGAAAATGAAATTAATCTTAATCTTTTCACCTTCTCCTCCGTCTCCTGCTCCTGCTCATGCCCTTTTCTTTAACACATTAATAATATTGTTGTGAAGCTCCTTTTGCTCTCTTTCATTGTAATTCCATTAGCTGCTGTTGTTCGTGCATTTGGGTAAATTTTGTGATGTATTGTCGCACGACTTGAGCTTGTATTTAGGAAGTGACGTCAGTGCAATTTGCAAAATTAGTAAAAAAACAACAAAATGAAATAAAAATAAACGAGGGCAGAAACAAAATGCAATAAAAAAATAACTGTAATCTTATAGAATTTCATTACACAGGCCATTAACCCCTCTTTCTCGCTCTCGCTCTCGCTCTCGCTCTCTCCTTCAGCTACATTCAACAAGCAATAGAGGCTTCAAGCCAGAGACTGACGATCATTTTTAACAACTGAAGGAAGACTTATAATAAAAGTTTAATGAAATTATGGATTAAAAAAAATTAAATTATTTTAAATGGAAATGGAAATGGAAAAAAGTTGAACGACCCCATAAAGTATGTGTTGATTAGTGGTGCTAGCGAAAATAAATCTACCTCAACATCTGATAAACGTAAACACAACCACAACTACAGCTACAACTGCCATGTAAAGCTTTAACTAAAGATGTTTCCATGTGTGTGTGTGTGTGTATGATTCTATAAACAACGGCATGTACGCAAGTGGTGACGGGCATGTAATAGTAACGAAATATTGTATTATCAAATAGCCTTGAAAAAGTTTAAATACCCGGCTAAATGCAACAGCAAACAAAATGAATCCATATGTACACACCATGCAAGTATCTGTGAATAGTATGTCTGGAGTCTTTAAATAAATAATATATTGTAATAAAAAATAAATGAATGGATGAACACACATAACTTTTTATAACAAGTGCAAAAAGGGAAAAAAGTAAAACCTGAAAAAATTTCAGGCATTTGTAACAACTGGATACATCCAACTTAAAAGGGCTTTCTGCGTATCATTGTCAAGTAATTGTCTTAAGAAGCTTTCAACCGTATACCACAGGTGTACTTTGGCAAAAAGGAAAGTAAGAAATAACCAGTAAAACAGCAAAACAGGCGCCCAGAATTGCCCAGTAAGCCAATCTTAATTCAATATGTTTTTTAAACTCTTGGACTCTCCACCGAATTTAGAAAAAGGGGCGCAAAAATGATCAGATCGATAGGAGCTACCCGCTGCGAGACATAAGCGTTCAAAGTATTCATCAGTATCATCCTTTGTGCTTTAGAAATATTTCAAAATATTCTTTTTTTTTGATAAGAATTTTTCAAAAAATTCGATTTTTTTTTTAAATAAAAATTTGAACAATTTTCTTTGTGAATATTTATAAAAATCTCTGTTACAGTTTCTGTTTTAATTTGAAACTATCACGAAAAGCATTTGGGAAACTGCATTTGAGATTCAATATTCAACATGAGTCATGCACGTAAGTCCTCTCTCCATTTATAGCTTTATTTTTGTCATTAAGAGAGCGTTTTGTCAATTGTGGGCGTGGTTATCAACAAGTCCTACCTACTTATCCATTTGAAATGAGCAGAACTGATTGCCTGCTTAAAGTATTGTCTTAATTATCTTAAAATATTGAGCGTGGAACAGTTTGTAGCCCCTTGGCATGGGAGGAAATAAATCGAAATCGAAATCGATATCGATATAGATATAGATAAATTGATGTGAAGAACGGCTTTAGCTTGCTTCAAATGATAAAGAATCATTAATAGTACAGTTAAACGAATTTAATGTTCTCTCACACGTACGTACGCTTGTGTTAATCACAGCATTAGTTGTAGTAGCAAAATGTACGTGACTGTGTCAGATTGTGTCAGTTAATCACTTACACGGAATAAGTACATAAAATATTGTAAGCAAGCAACAAAAAGGAAAAACGTGAAAAACGTTGAACAATGCTACCGAGAGTTTATTCACATTTCACTTCAGAAAAACTTTTCAAGGATAAAATCATAAAGAAACGCACCCACCCAACTGCCCGCCCGTCTCCGTATACAAATAAAATAAATAAAGTTGTAATATATGTGCAGACGCTGCCTTCACACACACACACACATGCAAGCTTGTAAACTTGAGCCCGTAGAAAAAAGGAAACTAAATATAAACAAAACCCCAAAAATGTTCATATCATGAAGAATAACGGTAATGAGACAAGGTTTAGAGTTCGCTGACTTGGACGACAGTCATTTACCCGACTAGCTTCATACAGTTCGATTAAGCAGTCACCGAGCGAGCCACTTAACCGGCCCCAGCCTTTTAAGTGTAGCAGCAGTCGAGTCATTTATTTATACATTTATTTGTATCCTTTACGGTAAAGAGTGAGAGAGATGGTTAGAGTATCAGACAGACATTTAAAGACACATTGCGTGTAGTGTTGGGCAGGTCAAACACATACAATGGTATGCAGACACCTACACCCACACCCACACCCACTACACAGCACAGAAGTCTCAGACTTCAGTGCAAATTTATATGAACGTAAAAAGACACTAAAATTTATATATTGTATATACAAGAATATGTGTGTATGTGGGAGCATTTGTATATGCCCAACACATTGTATGGGTTATGAGTGGGTTCCAAGTGGCGCATGATTAAATTTATCAAAAGTGTATTCAGTTGTAAGCATTGTAAGTGTGTGCGTTTGTGCATGTGTATTAAGGAAAAAAGAAAAGAAACATGTAAAAAAAAAAAAAAAATAAAAACCGCAACAACAACAAACCATAGCGCATGTACGTCAAAAAAAAAGCACGCAACACGCAGTAAAATAGAACGAAGAATGGAATAAAACAACAACAACACTAACAAAAAAAAAAAAAAAAAAAAAAAAAAAAAAAAAAAACCACCAACAACAACAACAACAACAACAACATACAATAAAAACAAAACAAATCTACGGCCTTGCAAAGGGTCGTTAACTTGTTACTGTGAAAACGGCATCTCTTCTGGCGCTCGTTCTCTTCCTCTCTCCTTCCTCTCTCCTTCCCCTATATAATAACCATATAATAGTGTTGTAGTTTTTTTTTTTTTTTTTTCTTTTTTTTTTTTTTTTTTTTTTTTTTTTTTTTTTTTTGATATGATTGCGTGTCTACAGCAGATACGTTTGTTATTGCATACATGTATACTTTGGTTCGACAAAATTCTTCTTGTTCTTCTTCATCATCATCATCTTCTTATTAATTTTTTTCTTCAGAATTATTTTCATTATTATTGGATGATGGTAGAGTAAACTCTGAGTGACTGAGTTGGTGGTGGTGGTGGTGCTTGGGATGGTGCGGGTGGCATTGATGTTGGGACATTTATGTGGACGATACTCTAGCACCAGAGCTTACCGTCACTGAGCAAATAAAAAAATTCCATTTGGCTGGGACCAAAACTTTAATACCCACCATCATCGATGCATCAAAGCTTTCCGAAGAGCATATAAATCAATATATCTTCTTTTTTTTTTGCATTGTGGGCGTGTACTTTATTTGATTTTGCCTTTACTATAAACTTTAAAGCTTAAATTTCGATTATTGCGAGCAGGAGTGCGATTACCACACACCCGCACAGACGGACATGGCACAGTGTTCGGTGCTGATTCAAAATATGGCGCCTCCTTTTGAGCTTTGCAAACGTTTCGACACAGTCATATACACCCCCTTACATACATGATGGTGTGGTTATAAAAATTGTTCTTCGTATAGACGAAAAATGATTTATCTAAACATATTCCCATATATGTGTAGTTGTAGGATCAAAAGGTCATTTGGTGGAACTAAAAACATATCAGTTCACCAGCACTGCCCGATAGAACAGGCAGAAGAGAAAAGGTTCAATTAAAGTCTGCTATATATATATACATATATGTGAGTGAACATCCCTCAATATTTATAAGTGAGAGAAAGGTTGTTGACACATTGAATTAAAAAAAAAATTTGTTCATACTCAAATAATTGGCCTTTAATTGAAGTTATGAATGAATGACTGGCTGAGTGATATGTAATGTAATAAACTAATGTATGTATTATGTACAATGTACAATAACACCACTACAACGACAATATATTATAGATATGTACTCATAATAATAAAAAAAATGAAAATAAAAATAATTTAAGACTCAAGACTCAAGCAATTAATGTCATTAACATGTTGGTGCGTAAATATATTTTATGCTTGTTGTTGTAGTTCAATCAACTTTAATGGCAATTTGCATGTCACTGTCTTTAATATGATTGTTGTTGTCTTTATTTTTATTTTATATGCTTTTATTCTGTCCCATACAGAACACAGAACCTGCCCCAACTACAAAAAAATTTAACAAAAAATGATAAAAAATTGAAAAAAATGTAAAGAACAATTAAAAAAAAGAAATCTCCGTTCACATATTAAGTAAATAGCGTAGGTACAGTGCAGAGGTGGGGAAACATTCAAATATTAAATTGTCGCATTTATTAATAACGGTTCTTTTGAGTTGAGGGCTATAATCGAATGATGTTTCAAAAGAAAAAAAATGTCCATCACTTTCTGAACCGATCTAACTACATCTGTACGTCGGTCCAGTTAAATTCGTAGGCAAGGTACGAGCTAGAGTTTTTCTATTTAAGCTGTGTGATCTGAAACTTGAATATATAGCCAAACAGTTGTCCATTGCGTCCATCTAAGGTAAACTTATGCCTCATGATGCAGATAAGTGAACACAATACGTTTAAGAAAAATATTTGAATCTTTTAAGTACTAAAACTTACTTGGGTAGCATCGGTATATGGGGTTTTTGATCCTTTCTTAACCATCATCGATCCGAAGATAATTGGATGCGAAAGCATTTCTTTTACACACATCGCTAGCTCCATGTCCAGCAATTGTTCCTTTGTTAATGCATTTAATTGCTCTTTAGTTAATGTATGAATAATGGAGATGTTGGGTAAGTCGCTACTGATGTCGCTGGTACCACCTCTACTACTATTACTGTTGCTAATATTAAGCCTAATATTATTGCTATTATGGCTGATAACGTTGTTACTTGGATCGTTACCGCTGCTGCTGCAGTTGCTGCTGTTCTTTCCACAATTTGTAAAATTTAAATTATTTTCAAAATTATATCGAACATCATCATCGCTATGAAAAGTGTTGGGGCTGCCAGTGCTACTGCATCTGCTGAAATGATTGTCACATGCGCTACTGCTTGATATCGAATTGGCTGTCTCGTCGCTGTTGGCAATATGTTGCTGTTGTTTATTGCTGGTGCGATGATTATTAAACAATTTCCGTTTCTTTTGTTGCACCTCCATTAATTCTGTTCGCTTTGCGTGAGACAAAATGTCTGGGGTACTGTCTCTTGGTCTCTTGCAGCGTGATTTTTTTTGGTTTCGTTTTCTTATCACTGTATCGCCGTCTTCGTCTTCGTCTTCGTCGTCGTCGTTGTCTTCCTCTTGCAACAGCTGTTGTGGTGGCACCGCTGATATAGGCGACGGTGTTCTATCATCCGTCCAAACTAAATGATCTTTCTCTTTTTTTCCACCACTCACGTCCTTTCCCTTGCCCACAGCTTGTGCTTTAGCTTCTGCACGCTCTTCTTGTTCTTCTTTTACGATTTCTATAATATCAAATGAAGCACGGCCTTCGATTTCATAACCACCAGGACCAACATAAAGATCTTGGATAATATCATTAGCATTGGCGGTTGCAATGGTTGTGTTGGTGGTGCTGCTATTGCTTATCGGTGATTGCAGTTCCAGATCGGACCATAAAAATGGATCACTGCCGATTGTTGGTATGGTTTGGTGGTGTGATTGCAGGACTTCTTCATACAATTGTATATTTTCGCCGATAAATACCATTTTCTATATATATATGCACGCATATATGTTTAGCACAGCAACGAAAAGTTTTCGAGAAATTTCCCTTCTCGCTAACAAATGAAGTGAAATTCCCCAAACGCTACAACGACCGTATTTGTATTTAAATTGTAGTTTTTTTTTATACCGTTACGGGGAAATTTTTTTTCCCTAGAGGGAAATTCTAACCGAATTAATTTTTGTTTTATTTTTTTTTAATTTTGATTTCGTTTATTAGGTACTTCATAACTAAATATCCCTTGCATGTTTCTTGCTGTTGTTATTATTATTATTATTGTTATTGTTGCTGTTAATGTTGTTTTTACACAGTTTTAGTTTTAGTTTTAGTTTTAGTTTTAGTTTTAACGCAATTCTTGTTCTTCTCTTATTATTCCAATTTAATGTAATGGCAGTGTTTACCGTTCTCCTTGGCAGTGTTATTATGATTGTTGTTATTGTTATATTGGTTGTTTGTAGTGTTGTGATTATTCATTTCGCCTGAGAGAGAGAGTTATTCTATTTATATACAACAACAAAAAACATAACGAAACAAACCAATAATTTTTGTTTAATCACTTCAGTTTGCACCTTTGGACATAACACTCACACACTATACGCGAACGCACCACACACCTCTCACCATAATATGCTCAACTGAAGTTTGGCTATGGTGTCTAGCTTTCATATATTATTTATTGGGTATGTCAAAGTGATATTGATTTCAGCACGAAGAGAAGAAAAGAGCCGGAGAGGTACGCGTGTATGATTAATCAAGTTTTAGGTGAATGAGTTAAATTATTACATTTACTGCTAATTTTGTTGCTTGCTGTTTATTGTTGTTGTTGGTTTATTTTCATTTTTTTTTTCAATTTCGTTTTAATGTACGCTTTTCCTGTTTATATATTAATATTACTATTGTTGTTGTTGCTGTTGCTGCTGTATATATATTGTAGTTATGACTAACTTCTAGGTAGCTTAAGTTGCTGGTTGTTACTTGAGGTCGTTTTGGTTGAATTTCGTTCAGTTTTGTTGCTTTTTTTCATAACTCATGCACACACACATACTATACACAATAAATGTATGTGATCCCGCATGTGTTGACTGAATTGGTTTTTAAACTGCTGGTATAGTTTATCATATAAAATGTACGTTGGTTGCTGTTGTTGCAAAAGCTTTTACATGAAAAAAAACAAAAACAAAACAATTACATATATATTTGGCTTAGACCAAATTTTTAATACCCACTACCCACTACTTTAAGGCTTAAGTTGTTTGGGCGTGGTCTTAAAAGAATTTTTCGTTAAATTTAGGCGTGGTCTATCCTTTTCAGCTACAACTTTTTAATATTTCAAAATTTTTAAAGTGATATCCTTAAGTTTACGGTGTTTTTGCTTAATTTTTAACAAAACTTGTTAAAAGGAGATTTTTTTGGTAGGCGTGGTCTATCCTTTTCAGCAATAATTACTTGAAATTCAATTTTTTTAATGAATTCTTCAAGTTTTGTCTTTCGCTTTAAATGATGAAATCTAAAAATTAAAAAGTGACTTTTTTGGGGGCGTGGCCTGTGTATGTTATTATGGCATAATTCGTTTTTCTTCTTTTTTAAGAAATAATTATGAAAAAGGTTGTTTTGTGGTAGGTGTGGCTTATTCACTCCCAGATAAGAACTTCAGAAAACTCCAAAATCAACATCTTAACTCTCACAAAAGAAAGCATTAATAAGCGCGGACTGACAGACACCTAACTCGATTTAGAATTTCATACTGATTATGAACATTCACAGTTAATGGTTCAGATATCCATTAACCTTTTTTCTAGCTGTTACATATATTTTGTCCAAGTCATTATAAAGCATCAACGTCAAGGTGGTGGGTATAAATTTATTACTTTTTTACACACAAAAAATATCATTCTTAATTATTGTTTCAGCACACACTTGTGTTTTATATTCACTAGTTTTGTGTACGTTTTTAGCCGGAGAGCTAAGTATTGTCTTAAGCCATTTGACGTTTTATTGTAGTAAATGAGAGGTTGAGCGCAAGCGCGCGCCTCAATAGTTGATGATTTGTATTTTTTTTAAATACAAAGTTTTCAAGGTGAATTTGAGAACCCACCAGCAACACAAAACCCGCTTATTGGCGGGTATGATTGATAGATGATTACACAAACACATGCACTTGTACACACACAAACGCTGTTGGCATTAGTTGTAAATACAGGAAATTCATTTCATTTGAAATAATTTATATTATATGTGTGTATATATAATAACATATGTGGCTAATACGTTTATATATCGTGCATAAGTGTACAAATTTACATAATAATTTTTTAGAATTTTGGCAAATTGATTTATTTATTTCTAGTCATTAATCATCACGTTTATGTTGCTATCATTATGTGTATATTTTTGCATAGTTTTGTTAAATGAATAAAAAATGTATGAAATTTGGTCCTAAAAGATAAATATTTTAATAAAAAATTATAAAGACGTGGGATTCTTTGCCATATAAAGACTTTCATTTATAATAAGAGGTTACATAGGGACGGGATCTAAAAATGATCCAATTCGATCCCTTTCCAACAGGATTCTATTTTGGGTCAATACATGTCCTTGTTCCAAATTTTATTGAAATATATTAAAAAATACCACCTGCAGCTTAAGCACAAACTTATGAATTTACATGGACCGACAGACGGATAGATAGTCTTGGTTATATCGACTTAGATTTTGGTACTGAATCGATCTTATAAATGAATAATTAAGCTTGCATAAAGCTCATTCGCCTGGCGAATCAACTTTCGTGGTAATGTTCTTAATTGTCGCTGGGTTACGGCTCATGAGTTTAAATTCCAGCTGAAAAACTTCCTTCACTTTTTTAGTCAGTCTACTAAAGACGAAGCCTTAGCCCACTCAGCTACTGAAGTAGTCGATCGTATAAATTAAAAAACCGAATTTTTGCAGTAGGTAGTGCAGAGTATGAGACGGTTTGTAAGGAAATCAAGGTTTTGATTCAAAAGATTAATCTGATTGTTATTAGAATTCTTCAAAATCGGCCAAAGAACGTGCTTACATCGCTCACAAAAGCTTGTCTTTTAAAGACTTTTTTCGATTTTTTTCCTTTTTTTGGAAAATAAGAAAAACGGCTTCGGGTGGGCATTCAAAATCCGCCTCAACTTTACCTTTTTTTATTTGATTTCTTTTGTGCTTTAATTTATCGCTTTAATTTTTATAATTAAACTCATTACTGTATATTTTAGAGGTTTTATTGTTTATTGCATTTTTTCGTTTCTTGTTTTATTTCACTTATGCGAAATTTTGTTTTCATCTCTTAATTTAGCGCAACATGTGAGAGTTTTTTTGTTGTTTTATAATAAGCTGTTCATTGTTATCGGACAAATTAAACAAAATTACAAATTAATTGAAGCAACACACGTTAAAATATTGCCGAAAAAACAACACTTTCAATTTATTTTCAATTTAGTTCAGTGTTCAGTATTTTGTTTTGTTTTTATTTATTTCCATAAAATCACGTTCTGTATATTTTTATAAAAAAAGAATTAAAATTAAAATAAAAAAAATTATTTAAAATTTATTTTATTTTTTGCAAGTTTGAATAAATTTAAATAAACTGATTGATTGTTACGGTTTTCTTGTGCTAGGCAATGTTGGTTGGTTTATACTGCAATACAATATAATGCCCGGAGGAGAATGTTTTTTGTGTATCTACTGAGGTAGCTGCTGAGTACCAACTGAATGCAATGTAATTTTTATATATTTTTAATATCATGAATTTTTCCTTTTGCTTCGTCTTCTTCTTCTTCTTTTTCTTTTTCTTTTTCTTTTTCTACTTCTTCTCTTCTTTTTCAATACATTTACAGTTCGTATATATAACGAATGGGTGTATGGGTGTGTGTGGAAATTTGCATCGACAACTCTTGTTAAGTTGTGTGGTGTGCCCGAGTGTATATTGTACGTTTGTATGAATAAGCGTACAACTGGGTACAAAACCCATAATAATGAAATTACAAAAAAATTAAAAAAAAATTAAACAAAATAATAATCATGTAACGCTGTATAGTGTTTTTCTCTCGCTAGTGTTGTTGGCAACAGAAAAGTTTTATTTGTCCCATGCATACGATGTATGATACATATGTGCTTATACTCATATGGTACAAAATACACAAATTATTGTACACACAGTGATGGATACAACTATAAGAACATTTCATATGTTCGATTATTAAAATTATACTAACTCTCCTATATGAACTAACTGTGTCATTTCGTTGGCAACACGTAGAAGGGGTCGTCAGAGACCCTACAAAGTATATATATTCTTGATCGGCATCAAAAACTGAGTCGATCTAGACGATCTAGAGAATAGACACACAATTTAGCTAATTTATTATTATTTTTTCCATATTGTCAGTTTCTTAACCAAGTTGAACCGTTTTTTATAACGTTTTCATATTTATGTTAAAAGCTGTTCTTAAGCAGGCGTTTGTGTGGTATGTGTTCTATACTTTTTTACATTTCTTAAAATCCTATTCATATAAAATTACTTTATATTATATGGGCAACAATTTTAATGAATTAATTTACGAACTAAAAACACTTTGAAGTGGAAGAAAAATGAAATTTGGTCGTTATGGTTTTTCGGTATAGAAATTGAAACGCAATTACATTACATTACGAAAAGTAACACTTGAGTTGTAATGAAAGGGAAATGGACAAAAGAAAAAACAAAAAACAAAACACATTAAGCACAAAATACAAGAAGACCCAAAAACATAGAGAAGAAAAGAAAACCTTTAAAAAAAGAGGGGAATACGTATCATACATATATACAAGTTATATATATAAACATGTTGTGTATTGATTGGTTATATGCATGGCCTCCCTTTTGCCTGCAGAACGTACCACATACACACATTTTATTCGATGTTGTCTTATTCTTCTTATTATTTTTTGTTATGATTGTTATAATATGTTGTTGTTGCTCTCTTTAATGTATGTTTTCAGCTTTTAATCATTTGCTTACGCACACCACGCCACATACGAATGTTTGAATAAGTTGAGAATGATATAAAAGAGTATCCCCAAATACTAACGAACACTCACTCGCACGCACACACACACACACACACCTACGCATATATTATAGAATAATAAATAAAACACAGCTGTTTTTCACAATTTTTTCATACTCTCTTGTTAATTTTATTCAATTTTTTTTTTTGGAGCTGTTTTTTTTTTTTTTTTTTTTTTGTTTTTAGTTTATATACATGTTGGGTGTTTTTTTGTTAAACTTTGATTTTAAACTTGAATCAATCGATTTTTTAAAAATAATTTCTCTTTACTGCATCGCTTAGTACCTTTAAATCCGCACACGATCATTAAATTTTCCTTTTGACATAGGTTTCAAAAACGTGTAGAGTAACTTTAGTAAAAAAAAAAAAATGGAAAAAAGGGAACAACTACAACGGAGTAACTAAATAGAAGTGCACTTTTGTAACTAAAGATTTAGAAGAGAGTTTGATGTAAACCAAACGAACGAAAATGTACGAATGCCAGTAATGAGTGAAATACTTGCATATACCATACGAGTACCTGCTACACCCCGTCACACAACACAGAATCAATTTTTAACCAACGGCCCCAGAGTTACCACACGATTTATTATGCCATGGATATGTGGGGATTTTTTTATACCTATACCAACATACTTATATAGATATTGTGGCTTATAGCACTTTGTGAGAATGCTTGCAATGTCAAACGGGAGATGTCGGAGCCTCCACAAAGCACTGTATACTGAGATGATCTAGCTGTGTTTGTTCATGACTGTGTATCTGTCTGTGCGTGTGTCCGTCTGTCCTTCTATTCATGTGTGTCCGTCCTTCTCTCGTTCTATTCGTCTGCCCGTGTGGTAATCATTCTCCTGTTCGCAAAAATTCAGATATCGATTCTAAATTTGGCAGAAGTGTCGGTAAAGTTCATACTGGGCTAGGTGGTATTGAAATTGAACACCGAAAAGGGACCAATGCAGCTACTCGGTACTCATACTCATTTTCAGTACACCTATAAGGAGAAATGTAACTTCTAGCCACCTTGGTTGTGCACGGGCTGTTAAGTAGATTTTATACCATGAACTAATAGGGTACGCAGAACAGGCGTAAATAAAATGAGAAGGAAATATCGCCAAGTTTTTAAGTACAAGAGTTAATTAAGTTCATCAAAAAAATTTAGGAATAATATTAATTCTAGTATTCTGGCAACATTAAGAAATAATTAAAAAAATAAAAATAACAACTAAACGACTCTCTCTCATACGGTTCAGCGGTAAGTGAGCAGGTATATGTGTTGTGTAAAAAAACAACAATAAAATCAGTATGTATGCATTCTACTAGGTAGAGATACAGAGAGTCATTTTTGATTAAACCGTACTACTACCACCGCTACAATACATTTTTATAAGTATATAAAAACACAGCTGTAATATGTTGTTGCACTATTCTAATAAATGGTATGTTAAGTTTATTGTGTCTGTCATAGCAGACATTCTTTTAATGTTCTCTTCTGAGTTTCTTTTTAATTAAGCAAATCTTTCACGAAAACTATCCGTTACACAGTTGGGATTTTTTATATATATAAATTGATGTCCTAAGAAAACACGGTGGATCTGGGTCACGCCCATGTATCAAAAAAAAAAAAAAATTTTTTTCATGTAAATATTTGTTTAATAAATTTTTTTCTTTAATAATATATTTTTTATTGAATAAAGTTTTTTTTATTATATAGGCGTGATTCAGATTCACCTTCTTAAAAAATGTTTTCATAAAATACATTTTTCTAATATTATTTACATTTTATTAATTTTATTTAATTAGGTTATATTAATTAATTATAATTTTTTTAATTTTTAATAAAAAATTAATAAAAAAATTTCATAAAATATTTTTTCCTACAACGTAACACAAAATTAAAAAGCAAAAAAAAAATCATGCCCACAAATTAAAAAAAAATGGCTTAGTTTAATACAAGTTGTTAAAAGTGGGCATTAATCACCCAGCCCACTCCTTTCAATCGATTAACTTTAATCGCAATTTTGATGAAAGCCTCAAGGAATAGACGTAGCGGATTTTGAACTTAACGAGAAGTTATTCTCTAGCCGCTGATTGACATTTATTATCAGTATTCTGTGGTGAAATTATCATGAATAGCACACGCTTATACACCGCTACCAAAATATCGAAATATATTTTTCTTAATTAACGCATCTTATGGAAAACTTCGTTATTTTAAAATTGTATTTAACCATGAAGCTTATTTTTGGCTTAAAGGGTTTTAAAGTGCCGCTTAGAGAGTGAGATCAATTTGTAAGACTACCGAAGGACTCTTTGGCTTATATTGCTTCAAAAATTGTATGTATAGAGTAAGCTTTTTAAGAAATATATTTAATTTTTTGTGAAAAAAGATCGGCGCTCAAGAGATGTCTTCTATAAATGCAGGCACCGTGCCGATCTTACTCTCCAGAGATACCTAATGAAAAATTATTTTAAAAACACCCCTCACCCCATATTTGGGGATTTGTTTCAGAGCTTTTTGCGCACGGATATATTATAATATTGATCTTTCGAAGTCCAGCTGCTGATGACTGCAAAAATTGATACAGATTTTCTTGAATTAACAGGTAAATGAAGCTTACAGTCAAGTTGCTACTTAACGAAAATTTATTATCATCCGACATTATGAATCTTGAGTCTTCATCTCTGGATGAAGGGTATTCGAAATTTAACCTTTTATTGCTTTTTCTAAATTATGAACATTTTTTTTTCGTACGAACTTCATGTTAAACAAAATAATCTCTTTCTCTTCTCTTGGGAATAAATACATACTTAGACACGTTTCTTAAACAGTTGTTTAGCCCCCCAGCTGTGAGAAACACGCACATTTATGCACATCACAATATTTACTCGTAACATTATATGCATTTGTACGTATGCATGTAGTGCACTTAAACTAAGAGTATGTGTAAGTGTATATGATTGGATATCACTATGAATGACGTACTTAACACCCTCTAGGAAATAGTCAAAAAAATATACTAAAACCCTGCAAATTATTATTCTTTGCATTTCTCACACACATACCCATGTGTGCATATACATACATGCATGCATATATGCAAATAAGTGAATACATGTGATTGCTGTTGTTGTTGTTTTCATTTTATTTAAATAAATTTTCTTTATCATTTATTAACAACAACAACAATCACAGCCACAACAAAATATAATATATTGTAATATGAAAAGAAAAATATATATAAAACAATGCCTGATGAAATCAATTAAATAATTGCATTGGCACACGTGTCATCTATTACTGCATGCGTTGGAGGACATTGCGATAATTGATTATTTATAATTATAAGTAATAAAAAAAAACATTTTATAATTAATGTCATACATACTGTACAAACACTATGTAGAGAGAAATATATTACTAAAAGAAACTGCGACTTAAGGACAGGCGGACATTCAATAGAAAAATGAAATTCAAGGATCATAAAAAAATTATACGCAAAACCATAAATCTGTTGTATGAGTTGTAGGATTAAAGGTCTATTTTAAGCATAAATCATTAAATAGTGTACTTAATAGTTTGCACGGCCATATAGATACATAGGAAATTTTTCCATTGCATTGATTACTTAGGTAGGCAACTTTTAGAATTTCAGGAAATCCTCTCCGCGAATTTAAAGATGAATTCATTGGGCAGGTAGAAACTGTACAATTGTACAATGGTACGTTTATGGCCAGAGATAAGAGCAGGTCAGTAAAATGCTTTAAATTCTTAGAAACCACTTTTATCAGCATATCTTCGTAAATCTGTTGGTTACTGGAACGTACTATTAAATGAACACTTGTGTTAACCACACACACACACACACACACACACACACACACACACACACACACACATGTATATATATCCTCTTTATTAGACGTAGGCGGATCCTAGTAAGTACAGTGACTTCAAGTGTATAAATACTGTGCCCCCAACCGTACATCTTGAGAACGTTCAGACTTCATTTATATATTTACTACTTATACAATAATATATTAAGGAGAAATTATAATATTTTTTATATAATACTTTACCATAATTAAAATAATTTAAGAAAGAAAAAAATTACAACAACAAAAAATTTTTCAAAGAGAAATAAAAAATTAAACTAAAAAACAAGTAATGGTTGGAACGACTTCTTCATATGTATTGAATCAGTCAGATATTAGACTATGCTTTAGCTAAATTTAAATTTGTTTTTAAAAATTCGCCAAAATTTCTAAAATTTTTATACAAATTTAAAATTTTATTTTTTATTTATAAAAAAAATTTATATTTTGATGTCATTCGATAAGTATTGATAATACGAATTAAAAAGTGCAGGGTGGAGCTTAATTGACTCACCAAAGGTTCTGCTGTGTTTATATAAATTTATCATGGAACAAATGATTTTATAAATATTTAAATTCATTGAAAATTATTCATTCTACTATATAATTATGGAAAGAATATTCAAGAAAACGTATCATTTTTGAATTTAACGGACTTACGGATAAAAATTATAATACGGCAGAATTTGTTTACATTTTATACCCTATTTATCATTATAAATTACAAAACTATTTAAATGAACTTAAGGCCATAGCAAAAACACCTTATAACATTTGCAAAGGCTACAATTACTTGTGTCCGTACGTCCGTTATTTAGAAAAAGCCAAATACTCGTATATATCTATAGATCAATACATGTGTACACATATGAACACTATACTTAGAACTGCTGTACATATATAAGAAGGGGTCAAACTGATTATTACTTTCCCTCTCCCTAATCTTAGCCTTTAATCAAATTTCTATAAAAATTGATCTTTACAAATTTTGCTTACACCACAAATGACCTTGAGTTTAATGTATAATATACAAATGATAACAAATTATCTGAAGCGATTACAACCACGTAGATGGTTTTTGTAAAGTTTCTAAAAGGATTATTTATCATGTAATTTTTTGTATTATTTACAAAAAATCCAATTAGTCACGTTCTTGATGTCTGAATGATGGAAAATGTATAAATGTGTGCTCGAGAAGATCTGATTTCAGTTAAAGTCAATTATATTAAAATATAACATATATTATACAATACGAAGTGTGTGGTGTAATAAAAAAATAATTTAATTGCGCATTTCATTTGATTGCATTATGATTTCTTTCTAATTTTATTAATTATCTCATACATATAATGTATTTTGTTTAATAAAAGCGAGCAGATGTGTGTATGAATTATTTTTTTTCAAGTTTTTTTCCCTTATTAAACGATGCTTATCGTAAAATGTGTCAAATAACAAATAAAGAAAAAAAAAAAGGAAATAATTGCAATAATTGAATTTGTTTGTATGTGTGTAGGTCAGTAATGATTACAAAAATGAAACACTTGATTGTTTTTATATACCCTTCGCATAAGATGGGGAGTATACTATGTTTGTCATTCCATTTGCAATACACACAGAACGAGTCGATCTAGACATGAATGCCCGTGTGTCTGTGCGTGCGTCTGTACCGGCACTTTTAGTTTTTGCAAGCAGATCGTTATTTTAAATGGTCAAAATCGGTTAAGGGCCCACAGTCGTAATAAAAATCTGTTTATATTTATATGCCACAAAAATTCAGTTGTAAAGTTGGGATTTGGTACATATATCGTCCATTGATGTGACAAAAATGAGCGTGATCGGCTAGCAGACACGTCCACAATCGACAAAAATCCATAAATTTGCCACAAAAATTGACCTACGAACTTAAAATTTGGTATAAATATCTATAATTATTCCATCTACCGATGTGCTTAAAATAGGTGAGGAGGGGTAACAGACGCGCCCACAATTTTCAGAAATTCATAGTCAGCGTAAACTCTACTTTCCAGCTGATGCGTAATATATTCACTATTAGATATATTCAGTACGTTCTTACCACGCTCACGTTTTGTATCTATATATATATATATGTCTGTGTGTGTAGGGTATTTAAGATGTGGCCTAAACCAAATCTAGTTTTCTTGCTTGTTTGTTTTTTTTTCGTTTTTGTCTTCACCGCATTACTTATCTCATACGCAGTGCCTATTATCAATAGTCTGATTAAGGAATGACCACCAAGCTCCCTCCACTATTACGATTAACGCTAAATTTTCCAATTGGGTATTTTTTTATGTACATGTGCGTGTGTATTATATCATTGCATTGATTGAGAGTGCATGAGACTGTCAGCCAACTAGTCAGCCATTCTGTCTAACTGCTCTCTCGCTTAATTGGTAGCTGGTGATTATTAATCGTTTGTTTATATACAAAAAGCAAATGCCTGATAGTGGAAGATGTAGAAATATGGTGAATAAGTAGAAGTGAGAGAGATTTTAGATACAACCACATATATACCGCCATAGTATTAAATACGCACTTATTGCTGCTCTCTCCCTCTCTCACTCTATCAATCTTATAAAATCAGCTGTTCTACTCAAACATTAATCATATGTTTTTACTATTGATACCTAAACACACATGCACACATAATTAATAATTTCACGTATACACCACTATATATAGATATGTGTAGAGATATTTTTTTATTTTTGTTGCTCTCTTATATATCGCTTCTAAGATACAAGAGTAATAGACAGAGTTTTTGTTTATTATATACATGTACGTATGTATGGATTTATATGTTCTACACAATAGTGTTTCAATTTCATTATATATACACGCACACACAACTTATGGTTTAGTTGTAGAGGGTGTGTGTATATATGTGCGGGCATTTTCTTAAAACGAATATCAGCCATAAAATAATATGGCAAAGCAAAGTAAAGTAAAGTTAAGCAACAAAAATAAAGACAAATATGAAATGTTATTGTCGAAGCATCTTAAAGTAGATAAACCTAAAGTGTATACATTATATTATATGTATAAAAAGTAAAAATCATACAATTCAAGTTCTCCAATAACTGTAAAAACAATAGTAATAATAATAATAATAATAATAACAATATTTCAGCAGCAAACTTTATTAATTTCCATCGAAAGTATCTGAAAAGTGTTATGAGGCGGACAAAATTAATTGAAAAGTAAGTCACATATATAAATATATAAAGACATAGAATTCGTAGTTCATATTCGAACTACAATTTGACTTTGGTTAGCCAAATCACATCTTGAGTCCCTTTTGTGAAAAATGTTGATAACATGATGAAGCTTTAAATATTGTACGCATTTTTCAAACATTACTGTATAGCTTTGATATATAAGAGTAGTTTACTTCATATAATACTAAATATTCAAAATAGCGTTGGCCTTAAAATCGCTCTAAACCGATTTTTCAATCTTATATACACTATGAAAGAGCTTAATGAGTAAAGTGCCATAAGTTATGTACGGTTATTCCAAATTAATTGTGATGATTATTTACAAAATGGCGCATTATCGATTTCTTTGCAAACTATTTAATATGGGTATCAAATGAAAGCTTTTCATGAGTAGAATAGCATATTATATAGTATTATTATGAATCAATAAAAATGGCGACGTGTCGTATATATTAAATCATTATACCTCACAATCTATTCGATATGGGTGTCAAATTAAAGGTTTTGATTAGAGGAATATAATAAAATGGATTTCGCCATAATAAATTTAAAGTAATGGCTGACGCAAGATGCCGCAATACTGATTTCTTAACCAACTATGTAATGTTATATGGGAGTCATATGAGATAACTTTAGCTAAGTTTTTTTTATACCCTCCACCTCAGTGATGAGGGTATACTAAGTTTGTTATTCCGTTTGCAACACCCAGAAGGATGCGTCAGAGACCTTACAAAGTATATATATTCTTGATCAGCGTCAAAAACTGAGTCGATTTAGACATGTATGTCCGTGTGTCCGTCTGTTGTTGGCACTCTCACGGGTGTAAATTTTAAGATGTTGAGCTGAAACTTTGTACAGGTACTTTTACTTTTTGCACGCAGATCGCTATTTAAAATGGGCAAAATCGGACCAAAGCCACGCCCACAATCGATAAAAATCTATTTATCTACTACAAAATATGAGCTATAAACTTGAAATTTGGTACGTACATCTATGAATTTTAGCTTCATCGGTATGCCAAAAATGGGCGTATTCGGATTACAGACACGCCCACAATTAATGAAAATCTTTATATCTGCCACAAAAGTTGACCTAAGAACTTGAAGTTTGGTACGCGTATACATAGTTATCCCATCTACCGATGTGCCAAAAATGGGCGTGGTCGGATAACAGACACGCCCACAATTAAAAAAAAACCATATTTAATGTATAAGTAGACTTGTATGCTGATACGTAATATGTACACTATTAGAGGGCGCAATATATATATATATTTACCACGCCCATTCTTGTAGAGGTGGAGGGTATTTAAGATTTGGTTTAAGCCAAATTTAGTTTCTTACTTGTTTTATTCTAAATTATATAAATGACGAATACTCACTAAATGGTGGATTATGTGCTATTTCATAACTTATTTCAATATGGGTATCAAATACAAGGGCTTGACGAGTAGAATATTTTAAACTAAATGTTTTTCTTTTAAATCATATGCGATGAATGTAGTTTACTTGAAATGGCTCGATGAGTAGAATACAGAAATTATGTGTCATCAATCCAAATCAACAATGTTGGACATTTTTATTTTTTATACCCTCCACCTCACTGATGAGGGTATTTAGTTCTTCCGTTTGCAACACCCAGAAGGAGGCGTCAGAGACCCTACAAAATATATATATTCTTGATTAGCGTGTGTCCGTGTGTCCGTTTGTTGTTGGCACTCTCACGGGCGTAAATTTTGAGATATTGAGCTGAAATTTTGTACAGGCACTTTTAGTTTTGTACGCAGATCGCTATTTAAAATGGGCAAAATCGGTCAAGAGCCACGCCCACAATCAACAAAAATCTTTTTATCTGCCACAAAAATTGATCTATAAACTTGAAATTTGGCACGTACATCTATACATATTCGCTTCATCGATATGCCAAAAAATGGGCGTATTCGGATTACAGACCCGCCCACAATTAATAAAAATCTTTATATCTGCGACAAAAGTTGACCTAGGAACTTGAAATTTGGTACGCATATACATAGTTATCCCACCTACTTATGTGCCAAAAATGGGCGGGGTCTAATTACATATACGCCCACAATCGACATAAATCTATATATCTGCCACAAAAGTTGACCTAGGATCGTGAAATTTGGTACGCGTATACATAGTTATCCCATCTACTGACGCTCCAAAGATGGCCGTGGTCAGATAATAGACACGCCCACAATTTATAAAAAACCGTGGTGGTGGAGGATATTTAAGATTTAGCCTAAGCCAAATTTAGTTTTCCTACTTGTTTATTAATATTCTTAAAAAAAATCATAAAAATGTCCATCTCATATTAATGAAGAAATATTGTTCGAAAAGCTACAATATAATGAAGAAATTTATTATTATTAGTGTAAAGAAAAAGAAAACGTTGCAAAAATTTCGCCCAAATGTCATGTGATACATAGTGATTGATACGTTCCAATCAACTCAACTCTCTTCCGTAAAAAAAAATGTAAAAAAGCTTATTTAGTTTATTATATTATTGTATTCAAGTATGTATCCACATGTATCCAATATAACGAAATATTTTCTGAATCGTGTTCTCGTATACAATGTTTTTCTTTTTTTTTTCTTGTTTTTCTACTTATTCTTTTCTATCCGTATCAATTCTCTATTATATATATACATTGTATATGTTTAAATTATCTTACTCTGTTGCTAGCACATGAAATGTGTATTTATGCTTTTTAAACGTTTCATGTAAACATAAACAACTTTTATCATCTGTTGTGACTAGTGTGACTGGTTTTAAATCAGGTTCAAAACGCACGACACAAGAGTGAAGTGCATATGCTTAGAATGTGTGTATATAAGGATGTATATACAGTATGTATATTCCTATATATAATCAAGCAAGCATGCACACATATGTTCGCACAACATTCGTGTTTATTTTGAATCGTCAGCTGGTCTCTATGTAAACGTGTTTGTTTAATCATACAATTAATAATAATAAATGTACGGGCACCTAGTATGCATACATACGTAAACTATATGAATATTATTAAGTTTTTCCATCTGAAAGTTTCTATTTGCATTGCTAGATATCTGTTTTACTCTAAAGTTGTATAATTTCTTATATTTTCTCATACATTAATTTTTTTTTAAAGATCTGCACTCAAGAGATGCCTCCTACTCACCCCAAGGTGTAGAAATTGCCATCTAATTATATTTATTTTTTAAAGACTGCATCACCCCAAACATAGGTTCGACCCCTTATGCATGGGGTGACGTAGCACCATGTCCACGATTTAAACTTTTTGTCGGTACCTCCATATGGATACTTTTCTGTACATTCTCACATTAAGATATTCATTTGAAATTTGCCACAAAAACACGATCTATAAAGTTGAAATTTAATAAAAATGTCTAAATTTACAATTTTTTTAGTGTAGAGTATTGGGTTCATATCATTCGTAATTTTTTTTTTTTTGTACATTAGATACGTACGCACATGTAAATTTGGAAGGCAATCACTTTCTCACGTGCATACTAATAAGTAAATCGATTCATACAAAAAATATATAATCTTTGCCCGATTTGCCTAATTGTATATAAACATGTTTATATAGATTGGTATGTGTACAAATATATCACAAAATTTTATATAAATTATTGCCATTTTGAATACAGTTGAGGGAAAAAGAAGTAAGAAAAAAACTAAATTTGCCTTGGGCCAAATCTTATATGTGCTCTACATCTGCAATAGTGGGTATTTGATTACTTGTTGATTTTAATTGATGGATGGATTAGAACACGTTTGCTTTACTTTTTAATTTTATTGTAAAAACACAACATTTTTTTTGTTTTAATGGACTGTACAAAAAATCTTCTACCTATATATATTTTTAGAGATGGTACTAATTTATAAGGGTTGCCGTCTTAACATTCCGGCGCACGTTGAAAGTTTCCACTTTCAAAGTCAATAAATAGCGGACATAGTTTGATGATTGGCCTTCTAATCCCTCCCCTCGATGTTGTTACAGACACCACTCTAATCAGTCCGTCAGAGCCAGGATGTAATTTTGACACTCTATCTATCGCCTAACAAGCGGGAGGCGTATTGTCTTCCTTGATTAAAATAATGTCACCTAGTTTAATATTGTTCAGCTTCTGCTTCCATTTAGGACGATTTTGTAATTGGGTCAAGTATTCCACCGATTATTTGTGCCAAAATTGTTGAACCAATCGCTGTAAGTATTGCCATCTCTTTAACAAATTGTCCTCGACATTCAAAACATTCTTGTCTGGTATATTCGTTATATTTCGCATTATAAGAAAATGTGAAGGAGTTAGCGGATGTACGTCATCTTGGAATTTGCTACATAGTGGACGTGAATTTAAACAGCCTTCAATCTGACACAATACTGTATACATATCTTCATATGTCAGAGAAGTTTCCTTGAGTGTACGGCGAAAATGGTACTTTAGGGATTTGACTCCAGCTTCCCATATTCCTCCAAAATGAGGTCCGGAAGGTGGAGAGAAATGCCATTGAATTTGTTCTGCCGATAACGTTTTATTTACCTCATAGAGTGTGGTTGCTGAATTGAGAAATTGGTACAGATCTTTTAGTTGTTGACATGCACCAACAAAATTAGTGCCATTGTCTGTAAAGATGTGTGCTGGCTTGCCGCGTCTTGCGACAAATCTTCGTAAATATGCAATAAACGCTTCAGTGGATAAATCAGTGACAAGTTCAATATGCATTTCCTTTGTCACTAAACATATAAAAATAGCAATCCAGGATTTGTACAACCTTGCTCCTCAGACCTTCCATGACCTTACTTGTATCGGTCCTGCATAGTCGATTCCAGTGGATAAAAAAGTGCAACCAGGTTGTAACCCTTGTTGAGGAATATTTCCCATTTGTTGTTCGTAAGGCTTACCTCGGAAACGCATACACCTTGGACATTTATAAATACATCGCTTAATCACATAAGTAGCCTGAGGAATCCAATATTTAAGTCCATTAAGATACTGCATCTGTCTGTGTCCACCATGCATGTAGCGTTCATGATAACCATTTATCAACAGTATAGTAAAATTATGTTGTTTTTGCAGAATTAATGGGAGCTTCTGATTATACGTTACATTTGAATTTTCAATGCGGCTACCAACTCTCAACAACCTCTTTTCGTCTATGAATGGTGATAAAGATGTTAATTTATGTGATCTGGGCAATTGCTTACCATTGGTTAATATATGATATTCAGAAGAGTACATTGACCTCTGCGCTTTTCTAATCAGTATTTGTTCTGCATTTTGTATGTCATTCGTACTCAAAAACTCCGTTAATTTTCCTTGTTTATTTTATTTGAAGGGTAATAATAAAGCCGTAACACGTATTAATTTTGAAAAGCTCCAATATCGATCAAATATGTCAACTTCAATCATACTAGACATACAAGTCATACCATGCATTCGTATTTCTAAATCAGTGTTATATAATGTAAATTGACTTGATTCCGCATTTGAATCATTGAATTGATGAATTCGGTTTGGTCCATGCAACCATAGATCATTTTTAATAAGTTCCGTTGGCCACATACTCCTTGTTGCAAGGTCAGCCGGGTTTTGCCCTGAAGCAATGTGATGCCATTTATGCCTCGGAATGACGTCTAAGATTTGAGATGTTCTATTAGCAATGAATGACTTCCATTTGCGCGGATGATCAGAAAGCCACGCTAAAACCACTGTTGAATCAGTCCAGCCATATATGTTTACATGTGGTATATCTAGTGCTGTTTGTACCTTTATTATCAATTTTGACTTAAGATGCGCTGCACATAATTCTAAACGTGGTAATGTTATTTGTTTGACTGGTGCAACACGAGTTTTTGCTGCAACAAAATTGGAATATGCTTCACCGGTTGGCTGCTATATCCTAACATATATAGTTGCTGCGTATGCCAGCTCTGAAGAGTCTGCGAATCCGTGTAGTTGTACGTTTTGTTCATCAGAAAAAGACAACCATCTCGGAATATAAAGATCTACAATAGAATTTAAATGTCGACGATATTCAAACTATTTACTATGCATATCTGTTGGTATTGGTTCATCCCAATTGATGCCTTCCAGCCAAAGCCGCTGTAATAGTATTTTTAACTGGATTATTATAGGTGACAAGCAGCCTAGTGGATCGAAAACTCTCTAATGCATCATTAACTGTGTCCCATTGCATGCCAAGAGTGTTAACCACCCATCCATCTTCAATGTTTGTTATTGGTATCGCTTGCCTGTCTTCATCTTTTATTGTATTTAAAAACGTATGTGAATTAGAGGACCACTTTCGTAAATAAAACCCAGCCTTTCTTAATATTTCACTAAGATGTTTTTTTAAATTGCATTGCTTTACTTATGTCAATCGAACAGCACATAAAATCGTCAACATAGAAATGATTAATGATTACATTCGCTATTTCAAGGTGTTCTTCTGCAATCTCTAATGCGTCTTGTTGTAGTGTTCTTGTTGCTAAATATGGAGCAGCTGCCGTGCCATAAGTAACTGTTTTTAATTGATACACTTGAACCTAGTCTGTTGCTGATGATCTCCATAAAATTCGCTGCAATACACGGTCTTTTGGATCTACTAAAATCAGCCTATATATTTTCTCAATATCTGCTGAAAATGCTACTTCGTACTTTCGAAAGTTGGTCAACATATCAAAAAGATTCTTTTGAACCTTCTGACCTACCATGAGGTTATCGTTTAAAGACAATCCATTTTAGCTTGGTTGTAGTACTTGATGGTTTAAGAACAACATGATGTGGTAAATAGCAGCTCTTCTGTGTCTCCATTTCAATCACTGATTTCATATGTTGTAGTTCCAAAAATTCGTTCATGAAATTACCGTATTCATGTTTCATATGATTGTCGTGTACAAATTTACGTTTCATAGAATGAAGCCTCTTCGAAGATATAATCGACATGATAGCAGAGGATGTAAGAACCCATAAACCAGCCTTGATCGCGGGCGATTTAAATGCCTGTGCCATGGAATGGGGCAGTAGATGTACTAATAGAAGAGTTGAAGCCATATTAGAAGCCTTTTCGTCCTTAGGCGTCACGCTACTAAATGACGGTATCAAAAACATATCCGAGAAGAATGGTGAATGCTCGAAAATTGCCATAACATTCGTCTATGATTGCCTGGCACGTTATTGTGATTGGCACGTTAGCGACATATATATTCAGAGTGACCAGTATGCGATCATTGCAATGATATGTCGACATAATCAGCTGGCAAGCACGCCTAGTAAGCACTGCGGAAGGGGATGGAAACTTCAAACTTTGGACCCGAATGTATTCAGAGTTATGATCGCGGATGATATAACTCTACCATCAGAAGTTGAAGAACAAGCCAAAAAGCTGGCGCATCATGTTACGGCAGCGTGCGACGCTTCTATGGTCAGACGATCGAACCTCCCCAATCGTAAACCAGTATATAATAACGAGATCGATAGTTCGAGGCAGCAGTGCTTAGCTGCCACACGCAGAGCACAGTGGCATATTCACTCCCCAGAATATGAAACTTATAGAAATAGATATACTGGAGTGCGTAAGCGACTTAAGAAAGTAATAGCGGCCAGTAAGAGCAGGTGCTTTAAAGAGGTTTGCAACCTAGCAGACTCTGATATCTGGGGAGGGGCTTACAAAACTATAATGGCCAAGGTTAAATGCTACAAAAGGAGCGTACCCACAGACTCCGAATTCACGAAAAAAGTGGTTGAAACGCTTTTCCCAAAGTATGATGCAACACCCGGTGGACTCCTTGCGATATTTCTTGCCTTAGATGGACCTGACAGAACCGACTCAAATAAGGCACCATAAGATGTCCTCGATGCGCTGCCCAGTCTGTCCGAGTTAACGTCAGAGATGCCACCAACACTAAGCGGCTCCGATAATGCTACTCTACCTGGTGTACCCCCCAGCACTTTTACATGGCGTATAGCACCTAATGAGTTGTGAAGAGCAGTCGCAAAGTTTGACAATAATAAAGCCCCTGGCCCTGACGGCATACGCAATGAGGCCGTTAAAATCGCTGCAGAGCATAACCCCAACTTGTTTCTGCACATATACAATAACTGCCTACGCTGCGGTTTGTTTTCAAGTATATGGAAAAGGCAAAGGCTAGTTTTGCTCCCAAAGCCGAATAAACCTGAAGGAGAACCTGGGTCCTATCACCCCCGGTGCATGATAGACACACTCGGTAAGCTGCTTGTGAAAATTATACGACAGACTTGTACACCATATTGAAAGTACGGGCGGCCTCTCAAATAACCAATATGGCTTCCGTAAAGGACGATCTACAATTGATGCTATAAAGCATGTACCTGAAAAGGCTATCGAAGGTACACGTTGGAAAATTGAACTAAAAAGTACTGTACAATAGTAACGCTCGATGTAAAAAATGCGTTCAACTCCGCTAGTTGGCCCCATACTATCGAGACTCTGGAAAAAAAACACGTACCACTATATTTGGCGCACATCATAAGAAACTACCTGTCACAGCGGGTCCTGCTCTATGAAACTGACGTAGGTTTATGTGTCTATAACATAACAGCGGGCGTCCCCCTGCTTAGAGTATATTATATGAAGAGGTTCTAAGACTACCAGGGCCAACAGAAGTGAGTATCATTGGCTATGCTAACGATATAGCATTTACTATCTGAGAAGGTGTAACCTTCCCTCAACATCAACCCTGTGAAACTCTTTGTCATCTCTAACATACTTATATATGTAGCCTTTTTATATTATTATATATCTCTGTCTTGTCAATGAATCATCAAAAAGTTGCTAAAAAAACATAAGTAAGGTTAAAGCTTCACATTAACCTTCACACTATCGTTGCCAGGGAACTCGCAGATATACAATCCAATTGCAGAGTTACTATAGGTTTGGCCGATACGTGATGACCACTATGGAGGTAATCAAATACCTAAGAGTCACACTCGATGCAAGACTATCGTTTTTACTACACTTGATTACAGTGTGCGAAAAAGCATTCCGCATATATACAGCACTCGTACGTATAATGGCAAACATTGGCGGCCCTAGCCAAACAAGAAGGTTACTATTGGTCAAAGTGATTTTCTCAGTAGCCCTCTACGCTGCACTGGTATGGAGCAACCGTATTCAGAAGTACCCACGCTACGCGAAAAGTCTGAATAAACTATGGCGTGCTACAGCTCTAAGAGTATGTTGTCGATTCTATAATACATCTCTATACGGGCACTTATATTGGCTGGCATAGCACCGCCAGACATAATGGCGCTACAGCTCACTAGGATGCATGATAGTAGGAAGGAGTTAGACAGAAAGCTTACACTCGCCGAGAAAAACGCCGTTCTCCAGATCAGCTATAATGAATGGCACGTGAAGTGGAATGCCTCCCCACGGGGCCGATGGACATATGAGCTCTTGCCCAGCATAGGATCATGACTGAACAGGCAGCAAGGTTTCATGGACTACTACATGACACAAATCTTCAGTGGTCACTGATGCTTTCGCGCTTACCTGTTTCGCTTTAAGCACGATACGGAACCCTGGTGCCCAGCGTGCAACAATGAAGAAGAAACTGCCGAACACATACTTCTGAAATGCCCCAGATTTAGTGTCGAACGACAATTGATAGAGGAACTAACTGGCGAAGAAATTAGTCCAAGCAGATTATGCTGGTGCATGAGCATTTCCGCGGAAGTATGGCAATGCGATAAGAATGCCTGTGCTGCTGTAATGACCTACATTAGAATGGAGGAGCGTGTCTTTGAAATACATAGGACAGACACAATATCACACTCTTCCGACGTAATACTTAACGGTGGTCCCGTCGTTCGAGGAGGTTTTAGTGGGTGAAGGCCCCAAACTGACCTACGTCTTTCAATGCTTTCCCCCTCGTTAAAAAAAAAAAACCCTTATTGAAAGTCTTACAACATAACGGCCAGTTTCATCGCGACGCACATTGTCTTGATAATGTTTTCTACTTCTTGTTCTTCTAGCGATAATTGATTTTAACTCGTTGGCAATTCTTCAGTTTCCCAAAATCTTTTCAGTTGCTGATCGATATCAATAGACATATAATTTGATACGATATTACCTCTTATTACACTGTCTGTTTTGCCCATAATCACCCATCCAAACACTGTATTGATAGCAGATGGTGAACCACTCGGATGAATAATTTTATCTTGTAAACAGCATTGCATAAACACATCTGCGCCTAGAATTATGTCGATATGGCCAGGTGTTTTGTAATTTTCGTCTGCTAATTTTAAGTTTTTAAAAAAACTGAGATTATTGTCAGCGATCTCTTGGGCTGGAAGTTGTTGAGTTAAACTTGATAAACAATATGCATCTGTTGTGATTATATTTTCATAAATATGATACAGACCTTCCCCTTTGTAGGAGAACCACTGCCATCACCGATTCCAAATAATTTAGTTTTATCTTATGTTCTTTTTAGACGTAAACGTTGAACACATGCTTCTGATATTAGAGTGCTTTGTGATCCTATATCTAACAACGCTCGATAAGGTTGGTACCTTTCACTCACATCACTGACCGTAATTATAGCAGTGGGTAGCAATTCATATGACCTTTAATAAAGTTGAGATGATTGAAAACCCGCACACGTTTCATGAGTACCTGTTGTTGAATTATCAGTTTTTGTTGTCGCTTGATTGATTGATGCTGCTTTTGCTGCATGGCTACTTACTACAGGTTGACTACAATTGACTTTTAGAACTTCTGCATATGTTGGGTGTAAAAGTGTGTTGTGTTTTTTGTTACATATTCTGCATTCTGATCTCTTGCAATCGACCGCTTTATGATTAAATTGAAAATTGAAACAAATGTTGTGTTGTTGGACAACCCTTCTTCTTTTTTCTAACTTCATATCCTTGAATTTGTTGCAGTTATATAACTTGTGCTCTTCAGAACAAATTGGACAATTCTGGAACGTGGCAATATAAGTACGTATATTATTACGCCTTTGATTTTCATTGAGCTTTTGTGTGTTTTCGGTTTCAAGTAGACGCTCTTCAAGAAACTTTTTTTTTTTTTTTTTTTATTATATAACCATCCACTCAGGGGATGACCCCTATATGTACAAGCACAGTGGTGGTTAGAAGGGATTAGAGGAAGGAGGATAGAGGGAGTAGTGTTTGTGTACATTTATTTTGAAATTGCGCACACTAGGCATGGTGTGAAACAGCTCTGGAGGTAGGTGGTTCCAGAGGCGAACACCCCGGTTAAAGAACGAACCGTTGCGGTAATGCGTTGTGTGATACGCCGGCAACTCCATAACGAATGGGTGAGATCGGTGAGCAAGCCTGGTTGTCCTACTGAAGGGTTTCAGCGGAGGACACATCTCTTTTATCTTTCTAGAACATATGCCATAGAAGTATCTGTACATAAGCAAAACACAGCTCACATTACGTCGGTGCTCAAGTGTGTCGAGAGAGTTAGATACTTCCTCGTCACCTATGATAACAAGAGCCCTTCGCTGTATGCGATCGAGAGTCTCTAAATATGTGAGAGTCTCTAAACATGTGTTAGAGACTCCCGCCCACACGTGCGTGTTATGCACTGTGTTTTGTTGGCGTTAAAACTAACCCTGTTTACTTGACCCCATTCGGAGGTTTTCATGAGGTCGCGATTTAATGATACATTCATTATGCAACGTTTGTTTTCTATCTCCGCATTGCTAGGCCTTTTATTAAAGGAAAATGAATGACATAGAGTGCTGTCGTCAGCGAAAGTGTAAACAGGGTTCTCCGTCAAGCACAGAAGGTCATTGATGAACACCAGGAAAAGGGAAGGGGAGAGAACAGAGCCCTGAGGTACGCCTGCATTTAGGGTGTACTGATTTGATGAGTAACCGTCAATCACAAGCTGAATTGAACGATTACTCAAGAAGCTCGATATAAATTGAGCGCAGTTGTTGTTCACACCAATAGCCATCAATTTGGACAACAGAGCATCATGCCATACTTTGTCAAACGCCTTAGAGATGTCCAAAGCGACAAACTTACTTTCGCCAAAGTGGCGAATAGCTTGATACCACTTTTCCGTTAGGTAGGCTAATAAGTCGCCAGTGGATCGATTTTTGCAAAATCCGTATTGACAGTCGCTGATTAGGTTGTTGGCCTCAAGATAACTCATCTGGTGAACGTTTAAAATAGTGTCCATTGTTTTGCGTAAGGCGCTACAAGTAGCGATTGGCCGATAGCTTGCAGGGTCAGAAGGGGTACCTTTTTTAGGTACCGGTTGTACATTGGTAATCTTCCAGAATGTTAGGTAAGTGTTTGCATGGTAACACTTACTAAAAAGATTGCGCAATGGTTTAGCAAGTGTTGTGGCGCACTTGCTAAGAAGTAGAGGGTGTATGCCATCCGGCCCTGGAGTTTTGCTAGTGTTGAGACTAGCAAGGACGTTTTTTACTGCCGGGTACGAAAAAATAGATTAGGAAGTGGTTGATTGCTGTGTGGTAGGAGGGAGTTTGAAGCAAACATTTCAGCCAATACATCAGCTTTATCAACCGGGTCAGATATTATTTGGTCGCCTATAAAGAGAGATGGAATTAATGCCGAAGTTTGATTTCTACATCTTTTTACAAACGACCAAAAACTCTTGCTACCTTTTGGGGTGACAAGAGTCTTAGTACGCAGTCGCTGCTCGTGCAGAGCTTTTAGACGACACAGTACCTTGTTGCATCTATTTCTAGCTTGTTTGCGATGCACATTAGTTTGGTCGTTTGGATTCAAACGCCATATTCTAAACGCTTCCTCTCTGGACCTGACAGCATCAATGCATTTCTGGTTAAACCAACTGTTGTCCTTGGGTTTAACTGACATTTTTTTGTAAGGAATGAAGGACCGAATTCCGTGCAAAATTATGTTTTGTATCATTTCCGCGGGGGCATTTACATTGTCATCTAAGAAACATAGTTTCCAGTTGTAAAGCCTAAAAAATTCATTGAGCTTAGCGCAATTTGCTTTTCGTATTGAAAAAGGACAGGTTTCGGGGCTAAAATCGGAACGTGATGAAGGTTAGAGGATGCGGAAGTGATGCAATGGTCCGAATTACCGAGAGGTGCAAAAGTCTTAACTTCGTACTTATCGGGGTGCGAAGTAAGAAAAAGACCTAGTGTGGTGTGCAACCCATCGACGCTTGGAATGTGTGTCGGTTCAAAGACTAATTGCGTTAAGCAATTTTCTAAAAACAGCAACAACGACTTCACTGTTCGGGTAGTCCTGAAGAGTAGTTGTGATGGTATTGGAGAGGGTGTGAAAGCCATTAATGGAAAACACTCTCTCCGCGTTTGGGCTTCGATAAACGAACCCGAAATGCAACGTATGTGTCCGAATCGTAAATTTTACCCAAGATGTGGTAAATTGGGGAGCCTGCGTGCAATGTTGTTGCTGGCACTGGAACACTATACCATTGCGTATGTATACCACAAGGCCTCTGTGGAGGATGAAGTTGGGAAAAATGTGGTACCCAGGCAGGTGGAAATCCTGAGGATTGGAATCTGCAGCCACCTGAATCTTACATAGGGCAAATATATCGAGCCGAAACTTTAAGAATTGCACAAATGTTGGAGGTTCATATTGTTTTTTGTACCTGCGCCACAAATTGTTTGTCTCATTGTCAAGTTTCTTTTCTAATTCTAATATCAAAATTGAGTCCCATGACTCCACAGGTTTGTTTGAAACTTTAAGTGCATTGTAGCTTTCGTTAATCTTGTTGTAAAATTCTTTCAATTCATTTGGTGATGCTAATTTTAAACCTGGCTGTTTCAATAAAAGCTCAAAGTATGATTTCTTCACTATTTCTGATTTATCGTATTTCCCCTTTATTAAATTCCAAGCTATGTCATAATTAGCATTTGTTGGTTTTAAATGTTTAATCAATGACAGCGCTTCCATTTTGTTTGTAGATACTCAAGTTTCTCTACATTTGCAATGCTAGGTTTCGTGTGAACCGTGACTTCAAAG
Organism: Ornithomya chloropus; assembly: GCA_963971445.1. NCBI lineage: Eukaryota > Metazoa > Arthropoda > Insecta > Diptera > Hippoboscidae > Ornithomya > Ornithomya chloropus. The sequence goes on along the minus strand of OZ020530.1, from coordinate 22,618,203 downwards.
AGATCTCTAAATCGTATCCATTCCGTATGTGTTCCATCAAATTCTGGAATGTTGATTCTTGGCAGACGAATCTCATTGTACCTTTGTATAGCAGTTGGTGTTGACGAGTTATTCAGGTGGCCCTGTGAAAGCCTCTCTAGAACCGTACTCATATTTTTAGAGATGGTATTAATTTATAAGAGTTGTTGTCTTAACCGTGGGCGTGGCAAGTATATGATTACGCTCTGTAATAATGTATGTATTACATCTCAACTTGCAAGTCGAGTTTTACGTGGAATAAGGTTTTTTGTATATTGTGGGCACGTTTATTATCCGGCCATGCCCATTTTGGCACAGTGATGACGGGGATAACTATACATATGCATATCAAAATTTTAAATATATAGATTAATTTTTGTGGCATATAAATGATTCTTAACCGATTTTGCCCACTTTAAATAGAGCCCTGCGTAAAATTTCAGCTCAATATCTCAAAATTTACAACATGTCTAGATCGACTCAGTTTGGCATAATTCACCTAAAATTGTTCCATTTATCTATACCAACGTCTGCGATCACTGCTGCTCTAACAACAATCCAAGAATGTAAAGAAAATAAAAGAAAAGAACGTAAAATGTACGAGCGAGACATATTTTATGGCTGTAGTGCTGTTATGTTGTATGTATGTATGTCGGGTTGAGGCATCAGCCAGCCATTAAAGGTATAAAAAAAGTGCCATTAAATATAAAACAATAAATAAATCATGTCGGAAAACGAATCTTTTAGCAGCAACAACACAATATTAATGAGCTCTTTTCTTTACACACAGAAACACACACACGCAAAGACAAACATACTCGTACAATATATTGCACACGTATGAACATAAATTTTAAATAAAATACATAAAAAAAATCATTTTTATTGATATGTGATGGGCGGCATTGTTGTTGCATGCTATGTGGACAATAATACGTTCTTATGCGATTGACATACAGAGAACATTTTTTACTTTACAAATAAATAAAAAACTTATGGAATGTGGACTTTTCATGGAACACTCTGTGGGAGAAAAGGTCATGTAAGTAATTAAATTTTTTTTCTTTTAGTTCTTTAAAATGTCTTATAAAACGTTATAAGTAAATAAAAAGAGGCTTATGTGGATAGGCAGGCGGACGGGCTTAAATATTAGATGATCTGTACAACAAAAAGTGTTTCTCTCTTAAAACGTTTACACAACTATACAAACAATTGCTCAAACTTTATAATATAATTTTTACAAAAAACCGTTTAGGGTGCAACAATAATTACATATAAAATTCTCCTGAAACTAAGTGACAAAGAGAAAGAGAGAGAGATAGGGAACCCCATATAGGAATTCAAAATAAAAGAAATGTATTATATAAGCTGGATATAACCGTAAAGGGCGTTAGTGTTGTTAATATAATTTCGTAAAATTTTTATTAAGGGTCTATAACCTACTAGCACGAGCTCCTCTATCTTTGCACATACACACATGCACCCATGTAACATTCCAACGACATTACTAAACTTATGCAACGCACGAACAAGCCAACTAACCGCTATCATGTGTGCATGCATATTATTATATGACAAAAAAAAACCAAAACATTATAGTTTTTGTGGACTCAACTAAATTTTAGGACAAATGGTGTTAAATACAATTGGGGACAAAAATTGTGTAATGTATTGAAAATGTACTTTTTTGTACCCTCTACATAAGATAACTAAATGTATCATTGCGTTTGCAACACTTAAAAGGAGGGGCCAGAAGCCCTACAAAGTATATATATTCTTGATCACCATCTCTATTGAGTTGAAATTTTGTACCGGTACTTTTAGTTTTTGCACCGAGATTTCTATTTAAAATGGGCAAAATCGGTTCAGAATCATGCTGTCCGCATGATTCTTAACCGATAGCAAAAATCTATTTATATGCCACAACAAGTGAGCTGTTAAGTTGAAATTTGGTACATGTATTTATAATTATCTCATCCATCGATGCGACAAAAATGGACGAGGTCAGGGACAATATACGCTCACAATCGACAAAAAACTATACCAAGCATACAACTAGACATTCAAGCTGATACGTAACACATACACTAATAGAAAGCGTATTCATGCCACGCCCTTTATTGTAGATGTGGAGAAGAAGCTATTTAGGATTTGGGCCAAGCTACACTTAGTGTTCCTATTGTATTGTATTGAGTATTGTAGGTTGATACATTGTCGTTCCTGTCCAATTGTAATATACTCACTTGTTTCTTCTCTCTAATGCCTTCCTTATGCACCGTTACGCACTTACTACTTTTACTTATAATCTACCATACATATTATTATATGAAAACTTTGTAGTCCATATAAAATGTACGCGTTTGGAATTGTATGTAAAATGATAACGAAACCTCAATTTATTGTAAATAATATGATTCATAATCTGACTTTTGCCAAGCATACGAGAATATGAATACTGTTTATTGATATGTAAAAATTTATATATGTGGTCTTATTTACAGTTATAATCCAGATGTTTAAAACGCAAAAAACAAAAACCAAAACAAACAACATGAAAATTTCGCTGGTGAACCTAACGAATTTAAGAAGGAATACATAACATGTTACATGTATATATGTATATATATATACACATCTAAATATATATTCAAAAATATGTACGTTTATCCTTATTAGGGAGACTTAACTTGGGAGTGTTGTACATATATCTGCATACGTATCCATTAATGTTGACTCATACAAATGGGTGACAAATGCTTTTCATCTATTTATGGTAGAGAGTGTCGGTACAAGTAAATACATATAACAATGGCATAATAATTATTGCAGTCAGTTAAACGGACATTTTTTCTATCTTAATTTTTTGCTGAATTGCAACATTTGAAACATTTATCATTTAGCAAATAGCTGGAAAGATCGTTATATGGAAAACATGTACAATGTGTGATACTTAAGAAAAAAAAATGGTTTTATTATTATGTTTTTTTTTTTAAAAGGCACTACCTTCAGTAAAAGCATGGCACAGTTTTGATCTTAAGCTAGAGTTATAGAAATGATTATTATCTCTGCTTCGATTTTGGTCAACTTTTTTGAAAACGTTTGGAAATTTCTGTGGCTTTGCGGGGATCGATAAATTAATGGGCGTGGCACTGGCAATTTTCTTAGAAAATGTCTTTTTTACTAATATTTCTCGTTTATTAGATAAATGGGTGGTGCCACGCCTACATAAACTGCAAGTTTGAGCTTGATTGATGCATTCTAGCAGCTTCTACGAGGTTTTAAATCTAACTTATAATACAATTTAAATTGTATTGATTAGAAATTCTGCAATATATTAAAAATAACATACTAACTTATTACCCACTTATCTAACATAACATAACATATAACAATCTTGAGCTCTATATTTTTTCTTCTGCATTATACTTGTACATTACAAAATGCCTTTCTTAGTAATGCTATACAATGTTGGTCACATTATATTATTCCAAAACAGGCCCAATTCTCCAAAATATAAAATCACGTCTTCTTTATTGACCATGAGAAAACGGCAGTGGCGTAAATTAACTTTAAATTTGGAAAATTTGTATTTATTCGAGTATAACTCGCATAAATTAATTAAGCAGTACCCACCTCTGCTTTATGGTTTCAATTACATCGACAGAAATTAAAATAGAAAATAATCAACGCCATTCGATCGCACTCCAAAAAAAGAATTGATCGCTGTCTACATAAATTTATTACTTATACGCAAGTAAAGCGAAATGCTATTGTTTATATGTATATGTAAACATGGCTATAAACGGCACATTACGTCGGAGTAAGCAATTCGATCATCACATATTGAACTGATTTACTGAAATAATTTTATGGTTTTGGAGAGATAATAAATGATGGAAACGCTTATGCCCCATCCACTATCACGTTGATAGGGGGCGTCCTTATTAAATATAACAAGTAAGAAAACTAAATTTGCCTCAGGCCAAATTTTAAATATCCTCCACATATACAATGGTAGGCGCGGCAGATATATGATTACGCCCTCTAATAGTGTATGCATCACAAAACCTTCAAGTTGAGTTTTACGTCGAGTATGGTTTTGTGCAAATTGTACGCGTTTCTATTATCCGACCACGCTCATTTTTAGCACATTAACGGATAGAATAACTATAGATATGCATACCAAATTTCAAGTTCATAGGTCTAATTTGGTCCATTTTTGTCGCATCGATGGATGGAGTAATTATTAATATATGTACCAAATTTCAATTTAACAGTTCAATTATTGTAGCATATGCATAAAGTTAGTGTGGGCGTGACTCTTTTCCGATTTTACCCATTTTAAATAGACATTTGCGTGCAAAAATTTCAGCTCAATATCTCAAAATTTATGACTGTGAGACAGACACACGGACATTCAAGGTTTTCTGGTGCCTCCTTCTGGGTGTTATGTAAAGGTTATACAAACAAATCCTTTGTTCATATTTTATTTATTTATTTTTTTATCAAAATTGTTACTATCAAAAATATCCTCCTCACGTTACATTCCCATCTTTTATAGGGTATTTTGATTTTGTAAAGAACGCAACATAAATACACCTAAAATTAGTGCAACTACTTGGAAAATACACAACAGTAAAAAAAGCCCTATCATAAATGATTGCAGAGTTGTATACATTCGTAGAGCTTCCCGACAACCCTTCACATTTTCATATGTACCCTCTTCGCACAAATAATCTGTTACGCTCGAACAACAGCTTTGCGGTACTGGTATGTTTTCTCTGCTATAATCTGTATATCCTTCGATACCGCAACATTCCAGCTATGTATGAAATGTAAGGAAGAGCAAAATATATAAGCGAGCATATAAATAAAAATTATGCGGTTCACTTACATCAATTTCTATATTATTAATGTTACCTTGATCAAATTTTATTTGAAGAAGTTGCTCATTGCGCGAGCTTACCAGTCGGACCCTTGAAGCAAAACTAAACATAAAGCCGATTGCACAACAAATCCCAATAACAATATACTATAAGAAAAAATAATTAGAATCTGGCAAAATATCGAATACAGCGCTGTAGTGGATCGAATGATTCCAAGTTGCATGCTGATCAAATACATGAATACTTTAGAAGTCCACTAACACGTGTAAGTCTATAGCATTTGGTTTTTATGCGAACCACACTGAGAACCTATTGTGAGTGATGTGACTATCTTCGACAAAAATAACGTATTAATGGGTGGTCTATGTGAATTAAAAATTCTACATTTTACCTAAAATATCTAAGGCAACTTTTGCTCCATTTTTTGTGTTTTCATACTAGCTTACCCCAATAAGAAGTCCTCGCTGCCGCTTTTTGAAAATAAAATAAACAAATATTAGCATAACGAACGACCACAAAAACTTTAAAATAACGTCAGCCAGATCTATACGTCTCCAGAACGTGTCTCTTTGGCTAACATATATTTTGATTTCCAAAGGAGGAAGCGGCACGCACAGAACCTGCATAATACACTTTATTGCAACGGTTCACTATTTGCAAGACAATAATTTACCGCAATTAAAGCATTCGCTACTACAAAAGCGAGCTCTACTTTTTCCATATTCTTCGATCCAATATTCAAGTATGACAAGGACGTAACGTTTTTTTATTATTAATAATAAAAACAAATAAACAAAAAACAATATTTTTAAAAAGAAAATAAAAAGAGTATTCCCGCATATATAAAAAAATCCCATTTAAAATTTAATAAATAATCACAAGTCTTACACACGCATTATATTATCAATATTGTGTGGCAACATTTCCATTGATGATGCATTTTTTCCAATGCTTAACATATTATTTAAATTGGGCTTTATTACTTTACATTATGCTTCACTGATCCCCATGGGCTTGACGTTCTCTCTCAATAGTGCGCAGTATAGCACCGGCAATTAATAATGCAACAAACTGGATAATGAATAAAGGCAGACACACGATAGGTATGGGTATTAGAAGAGACCGATGGGTATGTAGGGCTGAAAGACAGCCTCGTAACAATTTGTAGTCTTCCGTTGAACATTCATTAATTTTTCGCACTTCTTCAGGACAACAACTCACAGGTATTGGTAACTTCTTCTTATTATAATCCTGATAGCCATTAAAGCCGCAACAATGCCACTGAAAAGTACAGCAATCAAATGAAGAATTAACTTTGCGAAAAGTCTTTATAGAATCATATGTTTTGAAAATGGTTAGATTAGAGATTGGGAATTGTTTTGCCCAAAAAAAGACCTTAACGCTTGCATATTAATAAAAAGAACAATTTTAACATTTATTTAGCAACTTACTGAATACTCATATTTGTGTCCTTCGCCTTTTGCAAAATCTATTTTAAGTATTTCTTCTTCTTCGTGGCGTGTTAAGTGAATAAGTATGCCGATAAAAAAACTGAAAGAAGCTGCATCACAAAAAACCCCACTAATTATGTACTGTACAGATCGAAATAAAAACATTAAAAATATTTTCAATTCATTTTTACTTAACCAACCCCAATAAGACAGGACCTATATTTCTTTTTAACTATAAAGAAAACGAGTATTTGCATTATAAGATACCACTGTAAAAACAGAACAGAACCAACTATGTCTTCCGGATCTCGTAAGGGTTCTTCCTTTTGACACACATATCGTAAAATTTCCACAAAAACAAATAACATCCAAAAAAACTGAAAGTGAAAATGTTATGAAAGTTGCTGTAAAATAGATCGGAGATCTTAATAGAGCTACTTGCCAATGCTACGATATTTAATATAACGAACAGGCGATTTCTATTCATGTTTGGTTTTACGGCAATTTCACAAAGTTTTATAAAAAATAATTAAATACAATTATTTTTTAGTATAAAATTGATTCGACAAGACCCCAGATGACTAATAAATTAATATTAAAGAGCTGATTAGATAAAATATGTGAAAACAGATGCATATGGAAATGGAGCTTACTATCTTATAAGCTAATAAGTTAATCGCTGTCGCATAATGTCTTCCGCGAACATTCTTAGTTTATTTAAGTAGTCTCCTAATAAAAAGGGGTAAAGTGTGTGACTTTCATTGACGGAAACTTCTTTTAACTGAAAAATTATGATAGATTTGGGAAAAATACCATAATGTCGATGCATTATAAATATGTATGAAGCGATCTACAAAACCTAAAATTCTTGATATTATATTTTCAAAAATAAACTAGATTTGTCACAACGCTCAATTAAGCCAAATTGGAGCCACATCCAATGACTTTTGATGTTTTTTTTTAATGTTTTTGCCTTTCGAAAAAAAAAAAGTATTATTACATAAATGTACTAGAATTTTGAAATCGGACGATTTTTACCTTTTCTGCAAAGTATTTAGCCAAAATCAGAGAAATTATTTGTTTTTATTCCTGCGGTCGTAGTTTTCAAAATTACCGAAACATGTAAAGAAGTGTGTAAAAAACACCAGGCGCTCAGAATTGCTCAGTAAGTCAATCTGAAATCAACATTTTTTTAAATTCTTATAACTTAGAAACTGTTCCCATGTAATGGCAAAAATAAGCGAGGTCCGCAACAGGCACGCCCACAATTAAAAAGAAATCCTTTTTTTTGTTTTTTTGTTTTATATAGAAGATAATATTTATTACATACACTATTCATTAGGTTCCTGCCCCGCCCACATTACATATATATTGCATATTTTAGTTTAATTTACTGTATAAATGAATATATTTAGTCAAAGGTTGATGGTCACTTTTCTCTATTTAGATTACAATTAAATTTTTGTTGCATGGTTTGCCATGGTATGTATATATGTGTTATATTTATTTATATATTTACTTATTTGATTTGATCGACAATATTTCGTTAACAGGTTTACAGTTACATGTAAGTACAATGGTTTCAAGTTTTCTTTTTTTATGAATTTTCTTATTTTCTTATTATTATATACAATATTTAGTTACGCTAATTATGTGATATTGATATTTTTAAGGCTCTTTACATACATTGGGTATATCAGGTCGGCAATCAGCGGCTGCCTAATTTCATTAATATACTTTTCATTGCTGCGGCTTCTTATCGATGTTCTTACTTTTTTTAATTTCCATTTAAAATGCTTTTGAGATGTTTCATTTTTTCTTTACCTTTTCATTTCAAGTATGAAGTGTTCTTTTTAAATTAGAACTTGGGAATTGGGAAATCCTCTTTTTCTCTATATTTTCGTCAAAGTATACTCTGACACCAAAAATTTATTTATATTTGTCAAAATTTAGCTGTGACTTTATTTATATTTGTAAAGGTTGCCGACCACTGTGGATTTACAGAATTAACTGCATGGTATGTATATATTGTAAATATTAGAATATTTGTTTGTTTGTTTATATATTAATTTACAGTGAGCTGGCTTCTTTATTGGGTATATTATTTAATGCTGCATCAGCATTATTCCAGTAATAGTATGGTGGACCCTGACTGAAACAGTATTTCATAGTCAAAGGTTGACCTTGATCCACATAATACATTAAGTAAAAATTGCACATTTCATCGTCATTAGTGGCTCTACAGTAGAAATAAATAGAGAAAAAAAATGGTCAAATTTTACTCAATTTTAAACTGCAACTTTCGTTATATGAATACGAATTATTTTAAAAGTGACATTTTTCAAATATCATTTGTTCAAAGGCAGTTGTAGGTAGTAAAGGGTATCTTAAATTTGTGTTTGTAACTCCTAAATGTTACATCCACCCCCAATTCCATCGCTTCAGAATTAAAGTCTGAATCGACATAACCATGTTTGTCTGTCTGTCTCAGAAAGGAACCCCAATAGAAATGGATCGAATCGTACCATTTTTGAACCTCTCCCCTTATAAGCTCCCGTTATATTGAAACTCTTTATATGGTAAAAAATCGCAACTGTAAATATGTTTTGAGAAAGTTATTTTTAGAACCCCCTTCCATGGTATTTCACAACTAAACTAATTGTAGCATACTTTGTGGAGTTAAGTGGGGTAGGAAATGATATGGTCGGGGTTGATCGACTATGTTTTTCTAAGCAAATATCACTTCGTAATCTTTAAAATGTGCATGTTTTTAATAAAATGGCCTCAGGTAACTTAAAGTTAAAACTTTTCATATAAAATGCATACGTAAGCATATGTCGACATACCCAACATTGGTTATACGTGTTCTTGTGCTTTTCATAGTACAACGTGCCGCTATAATATCACCTTTTACAATCGGTTTAGTATTCTTTACGGGATAAAACATTTGCGGTGTTAAGGGATCCCGTTTACCCAATAAAGACCAATGATGACGACCCTCCTTATCCGGTCGCACTCGGTAACCGGATACGACTTTACCTAAACTGTGCGTATGCACTCGATAGGCGAACGGATGGAGTGTTTTATTTTCTCTAATTTCACAGGCCGTCTCAAAATGTTCCGTAGCCATGCGTTGTATCATGCCTGCAGTACCCATTAACAAAACACCAGCTAATTTTTTTCTCCTAAAAAATGATTTTATTCAAATTTTACATACACATACGAGTATGTGTATATATAAAATACTTACGGTTTCTGTGTATAATGTAATATTACCCCAGAATCATCAGTTGATTTATCTGCAACCACATAGACAATATGTTTATCAATACATAGCATTACATATATATATATAAACAGTAATGTACCTTTAAACATATCGATATGAGCATAATGAACTTGCAGCACCATATATTTAATAGGAGTGTGATGACCTATTTTAAAACCCACATCGGGTGGTAACTCTAATTTTGGTGCATCTCTAGCCCAAGCATATAAAATCTAAAAAGGAATACCAATAATTGATAGAAATTCACAAAAATGAATTTTACTGACCTGTGATTGCGATTGCAGGTCACATGGACTGGCTGTTTCTTCTGTACCCTTATAAGCCATCTCACCACAGTTCCTGTAATATTAACAAAAGCAAAAACATTCCATTAGTGACGTTATAACTGTTTAGAGTTAGTGTTTTTTTACGTACCATAATTGTTTATTAGAACCAGGTTTTTCGCAGCCATATAATAGCATATGATGGGCAACGTTCATTGTGGTATTCGGCTCAAAGCCCACTAGAGGAAAAAACATTTTTATTGTAAATCATTGAAGTTATACAATACAACGCTTTATGCAAATTTTCCGTCAGTTTGTCTGTCACGCTGTTTTGTCTCTCTGTCCATATAACTACATCTTCATTAATACATATATCTGTCCATCCAAATGTCCATTTGACAAAAATTTATAAAAAAAAAAGTAAAAATTGTCCGATTTCACCCAAAAGGGGCGCGATTGAATCTTATTCCAAATGGAATTATTATACCGAATTTCACTATTTTATCAAGTGCTCTAAGTGAACTTTTTCACTGCAGTACAAAGTTTGACCGTTTGTAACACTGCGAAAAGTAAACGCAGAAGAAAACCTTTTACATCGTTCGGAAGCTTACTCACTCATATTTAGTCAAAATCAGCCACTTTTCTTCAATAATATTTCAAAAGACTCTTTGTAATAATTTAAAATCATCACAGAAGCTGTTACAAGCTTAACCTTGGGCCATTCAATTTGTCTTGTGAATTGCCGTCGATGGGTATCAAAATTTTGATATAAATACAATAACTTTTCGGATATTTACCACTGTATAGATCTATCTGGTTTTTATGGCGTTTGGAAAAAAATTAATAAAAAGCGTGAAAATCTTCCAACTGCATTCAAATTTGAGGCAATGAAACGGTATAGTAAAGGAAATTAATCATGTCAAATTTCATTGTGAAATATGAAGAATTGTGGATTTTGATCTCTTGTTGATGCACTAAAAGGTGTTTTTCACTACAATACAATGTTTGAATTGTTTTTACAAACAAAATAAACGCTTATAACATGTGTTGTGAGTTATTAAATGTTCCATATGTTCTATGACTAACATATCCAATAAATGTTTAACAAAAATTGCAGAAGAATAGTTATTGGGCATAACAATGAGTTTCATAAATGATCGGTTTTGATCGCCTATGGTACCACTTGTTCACTTGTTGCTTCTTACCTATATAATAACTTTTGGTGCTATCAATTTTTATGGGTGTACAAAGATATAATTCCGGCTGTAAAAGACAAATAGAAACAACAACAACAACAAAAACAATAATCAAATATTAGTCCATTAGAAATTCTGCTAAAGAATATATGAAATGTAACGCGTGAAGAAGGGTTGCATGTGTGCACGTTTATGAATATATTTACATACATATATATTGCAAAGCAATTTACATATATAATCGCGCATAAGTTGGTTATAATAACGTCATTACATATTGACATGAACACCCACATACACTCGTACAAACGCATCATGTGGCTGCACGTAGGTGTTCAATAGACATTGTAATCCCACACATTTTACATGCATTTTATTTAGCTGAATATATTGTTATTGGACAAATAAAAACAACCATTTAATACCCCACATCACTTAGCTCCACAAATTGTGTAGGTTCTAAAAATGGTCCGATTCGGTCCATTTTTCTTTGGGTTCCTCTTCGGCCCATTTAATGTCCTTGTACCGAATTTCATCAAAATATCTTTAAAAAATGTCGGACATGTTAAATCGATTCCGCTTTTGGTTTTGAATCGATCGCTATAACTGAAGATAGGTGTGGCATTTGTCCTTTTTGGAGCTATAAACATCCGCACAAACTTAATACACCCTCTTACCACATATGGTGTAGGGTATAATAAACGATAAAAACAAGCGTTTAATTACAAATTCTAATCCAAGTTTAATAAGGAAAAACAATCAATACAGCATTACTTCTCTAAACGCGTATATACGCATACATATAGAGGCATGGGGGGAAAACCAGTCAGTCAGTCACGCTTTATCTTTACGTAGCAAAAATAATTCATTGAAAACTATTAAATAAATTTATGCAAGAAGAAAACTTACCGTTTGTGGTGTAACTTTTGGCATTAAAAATGGAAATTTGTTCACTGTGTTGGGTGATGATTGTTGCATTTTATAAACATTATTATAATAATCCTTGCCAACCAATCCATACGTTAGTTGTACAACACTACCCACATATACTGTGAGAAGAGTTAAAAATTTTATACACAATAGAAAAACCATGGCTCCCTTAATATGATATGTACGCGTTTTCGTCGTGTTTTCTTTTTTTTCGTGTTTGTACAATGTGTTAGAAATTAGTTGTTGTCACTATTCATTATTTCCATTCAATTTAATTAAATTTTTTTAAATGCACTTTTATTAATAATTGTGTGTGGTGGTGGTATTTCCTGAAGTAATTTTTAATAAAAACTGTGTAGCATAACTAGAAATGCGTTATATGTGTTGTACGATTATTCTTACTAAACAGGTACGTAGAATTAATGAGTGAAAGAGCATAGACGGACTCTGTACTAATGAGTGAGAGAGAGCAATAGTTGGACCAGTGAGAGAGAGAGATTATATGTTGAAAAAAAACTATCAAGGCAGACTCTTCGTTACCCTACTCGTAATAATTTATGATGTTTAGAATTTTGGTTCATTTCTATTTCGAATTGACTTTTGGTTCAAAACATGACTTTGCACTAAATTTTATTAAAATATCTGAAATGTTTTGTAATAAACGCATATAAATATACACGGACCGACTGACGGACCAGAGTAATACGATTCAAAAATTCTCTCATTCACTCAACTGCTACGATGTTTCAAAACATCCCCTTAAACTTAATATACCCCCACACCACAAGTCATGTACAACACAAAAGCGTGTTTAATCGTTTGTGAGAGCGTAGACGAGGCGAAAGGTAAACAGCTGTAGTTTATAACAGTAGGAAAGTTTAAGAAAAAAGCTAAAAAGCCGTTAAACTTAATAAAAATAAAATAGAAAACTAAAAGTATTTGTTTTGATGTCATTATAAAAGTTAACATTTTCCTTATATTGCCCCTAAGGTTTAATAAAAACGCATGCCTTTTTCCTTTCTTTCCTTTTCAAAGAGTTGAACAAATATTACCACTTTTTTATTAGAATTCTTTTACAATCACTCTGCATACCAATAATAAAAAAAGAATAAATATTCTTTCTACCACAAAAAAAAAAACTATTTCGTAGTTGTTGTGTGTTGTTTAATATGTTGTTAATAGTTCCTCCTGTATACTATTTGAACGTAATAATTGTGAGGGTGTGGGACCACCTTCGAATGTTATTTTCGGTGAAGCGGTAGATGTTTTCGCGGCATGATATTCATCGGAGAATTCCTAATAAAACGAAAAAATAAGCGTAAATAATATTTGGAGAGAAGTGGAAAACAAGTACCTTCAGCCTTTGTCCCATAAATACGGCACGTTCACGTTTCTTAACCATATAATCGGATGACATCAGCCATCGGTGCTCTTGACAGTCTTCGGTATATGGTCGCTTCCTATAATACAATCATTTTACATATTAAATTGAAATCCATTTTTTATGGCGCCCTCCCTTTCCCCACTTACGTTGGATGACGTTTAAACAAATACATTAAGAATCGTGTAGCCTCTGGCGTGACCTCTTTATGAAGATTTTCAAATCTGTACCGTACATAGGCAATATTTTGGCGCGTCTCGTACTCATCGGCCCCACGGAATGGACTTACACCGGACAACAGTAAATAACTGAGAACGCCCACCGACCAAATGTCGGTTTGCGGATACACAGGTTCTTCCATCACCATTTCAGGTGCTTGGAAATCAAGCAAACCACACGATTTCACTTGTTTACCCAGTTTATTAATCTTTTGGGCACAGCCAAAATCGATTAATTTCACTTGAATAGAACGTACAGAAGCCATCACCACATTATCGGGTTGTATATTCAAATGGCAGAAACCACGCCAATGCAAATACTGCAAGGCATCCAATAATTGTACGATGACTGTAGACACCATCTGTTCTGTGTATTGATGGCGACTACTAAAGTACGTTAACACATCGGCTCCTTGCAATTTTTCCATAATAAATATAGCTACGGGAACATTATATGGCTTGTAGGCGGCAAACAGGGCTGGTATACGTTCGTGACGCAAAGTTTTAAAATTGTCAAATTCAGCCATAACTTCCTCTTCATTGTGTTCAGTTATCTCGAAGATTTTTGCCACCACAACAGCATCTGTGGACTTTTGTGTACCTTTCACTATGGTACTAAACTCACCCCGAGCAATTTCTGAAATGAAACTGTATTTCTCATTAACCGCATGCTCTGTCACCCAATTAGGAGGTTCACGTTCACAATGATAGTCCGTATGAACGCGTTCTTCTTCAGGTAACACTTCGTGGCCATTCTCTGTTTGTAGCTGCATATATTTCATGGCCTTCGTTATGTGTATTTTTGGCGAATCAGCTTCACTGGTGGAGGCAGTAATGGGCAAACACATTTTACTCCAACCAATGCGATTCCTGGAGGCCAATCGGAACTTGTATTCGGTGTTGGATTGTAGATCATGAACCAAAAAGAATTCATGATCTATATTGTCGGCTATGGTGGCCCAGCCATCAGCGTCGGCTCTTTTGTATTGTAAACTGTAGCATAGAACAGAAGTGTGGCCGTCGTTGCGAGGCTGTTTCCAGCGCAGCAATATCTCACAGCCACTGGTTGCCGATACCTCAGGGGTATCGGGAGCATCTGGCAGTGAGGCAATTACCACACGACATCTAGCTAAAGTCTGGCCAACCTTATTGCGGGCCACCGCCTTATAAACGCCCACATCAAATTGCATTGCTGGCTCAAATCGTAGAATCGAACGACCATCCTCATCGGTATGAATTTTGATTCTACTATTTTCCATTAACACCATATCATTCTTGAACCATTGAACACAAGGCTTGGGATCACCCACAGCAAAACAATGTATATGAGCTGGTTGTCCTTCTGTAATGGCCAATGTTTGAGGTTTCTCCCTAAAGAAGGGTGGGTATCCTTCACGACGACACTCAATTAAAGCCTCAGCTTCAGTATATTCATCTAAGCGTGGCCCTAATTCCGTACGCAAACGTCTTAGAGTAAATGAATCCTGAGCACTATACATGCTAATGCGACTACGTGTACGCTCATCATCAATTTCCTCATCCATAATGTCTGTAAAGCGACGGCGTTCGCGTATTATGGGCAGCTGTTAGTTTAAAAGTGAAGATAATAGAGAACAAACAGAATGATTTGTGGTACCCAAATTTAAAAAAAACAACATCCTAAACTCACCGACCAGTCTACACTATCGTTCAAGGCAAATGAGGGTGAGCGACGATGCGCTACTTTCATATATTCTCTTAAACGTACTGGAAAACTAACATCACGCAATTGCAAGAGATATGTGTCGGGACCGTATTGATAACTGGAAAATAACTTATTATCAAGCGAACTGTTTATAACTATGCCATAATAAAAACTTACTGGCTTTCCGATTGTATCAAACCCAATTCATAATCGGGATGTAAGTATTTGGAAAATGGTTCCATTTGTTTGTTACGAGTTTTAGGTTCTGGTAAAGGTTCGGGTGTATTTTCTGGTGTATGAACTAATCCGGGTGGATAAACCATTTTCGAAGGATGCGTCCAACATCCACTTAAACGTCTGCGACGGAAATAATGCTTACACGATGCATTTGCATACCAATCTCTAAAGCCATGATAATAATTACGCAGACGATCTGTATTAATGAGATACTCATCTTCACGTAATTCTGTATCCAACATATAGAACCAAGAATGTCTTAAGGCTGTATGCACATCCATGCGCTCTCCTGGACTATAAAGTAACAAACGCCTGATGAAATCACGACCTTCCAGGCTAATATGTTGCCAAAATGAATCATTAAAGTCCCAATGGCCATCTTTGATACGTTGTAGGGTCTCACGATCATTGGCGCCACGGAATGGATTATGGCCGGATAACAGAATATACGTGATAAGTCCCACTGTCCACATATCATGAGCATAACCAACACCTTCTTTATTCACCACCTCCGGCGACACAAATTCTGGCATACCATAATCCAAGGTGGTTAAATGATGTCCATGGATACGACGTGTTAAACCGAAATCGGATATTTTCAATATATCACTACCCGTCACCGATATCAGAAGGTCTTTAATCTTTACATATAAATCATTTATAAAAGAAAATATTGCAATTGAGTAATTTTGAATTAAAATCTTACAGTTAAACCCATGTGAGCCAATCCCGTATCATGCATATACTCTAAGCCCCATAACGTTTGGCGTATATAATTCGCTATATCACGTTCACGATAGTAATCACGTCTCAATAAATTATCTCTAACCAACTCTCCTCCACCAGCCAATTCCAAAATCAATGTAACGTGACGTTCCGTCTCAAAAGCATCATACAGCCGTATTAGATGGCGACTGTTCATCAAATTCATCATTTCCATTTCATTAAGCATAAACGGACGTACTTCTTGTTTCCCATATTGAATTTTGGCGGCGTAATTGTCTCCGGTAGAGCGCTCAACGGCATGATAGGTGATGCCTTGTGTTCCACGACCCAATTCATCGCCAATATCATATTTATCTTCGAAACGTAGTGGCCTAAAACGTACATGGGGGTGACGCCCATATGTTTTGAATATATATTGATCTTCGCTATCTTCTATGTGTACCATAACTGAAGTACTGACAGAACCCGCAACATTTCGGGCACTTATTGAATACAAACCACCATCTTTAAGTATCGAATCGTTAATTGATAGAATATAAACATTGGGATCGATGTGACGCATCTAAAAAATATCTAAATATTATACAGCCCATACTATAACTTGTATAGTATTCTACCTTGATTCGAGAGCTTTCTGCCAGTGGCTGCCAATCTTTGTACCACCGTATCTCAGGAATAGGTTTACCAACTACATGCGCTTCAATGCGACCATTTTTACGCGCCATAATAAAAGTTTCTCCCGGTCGTCTAGTAAAACGTGGATAATCAGCTATTTCCAGGCGAACTCTTTGACGTGCCTCACCATGTTCATTGGTAGCCACTGCTTCATACCAGCCAACATCGCGTTCTAACATTCTATTGAGTAAATTAAATGAATTATAAAGGATGCCTATGAAGGTTAAACGTAAAATATTTACTTATTAATAAATAGAGTAGCTTGGCCATTACGAGTATAACTGAAATCAAAACGACCTCCCGGTTCAATTAGAGTATCATCGAAATAATAGGTCATCTTGGGCTTGGGATAACCATAAACAAACCACATCAATTCCGTATTATGTCCTTTTATGCCATGTGTAACATCTCGCTCACGTTTTAGGAACCTTAAAAGAAAATTTATAATTTTGTTGATTATAAGGAAAGTGAATTTACATACTGTGGTGATTGCGCTAGTCCATCGTGAGGGGGACATTCTATATCAAAATCTTTAGGGAAGTAGGGAGAAGTTTCTGGACGAAAGTCTACACCTGGCGCCAAGTATGTATATGTTTTTGGAGGATCTGGTACTAGTTTAGACCTAAGGTTGAGAAAGTTCAGCATTATTTACCTAGTAATGCAAATGTCTGCGTCTTAGATTTTTTTGTTACCGATATGTTTGCAAATATGGACTAGGATCACTAACACCAAATTTGTTTTCTACACGCACTCTATATCTATAGTCACGCAAAGGTTCCAAATCTTTAATATTGCAAGAACAATTGCGTATACCAGTGCGTACTGTTCGCCAATCGCCATCCGGTAAATCCATCGCTTCCACCTAAATATGTAAGCAGTAGACTCTAATTTGTTACATTTTGTATTGTATATAGTTCTTCATTTTTACCTGATAAGTAACAGGATAACGTGGTAGGGAGGCTACTGAGGGTTTCCAAGCCAATTGCAAATGATGATCGGTCATTTTAATAATTATGGGTGGATCGGGGAGTGGTGTTGGTGCTCCTGTATGCTTGTATTTTTTATAGTCATGATACAGTTCACCAATCGGTACTTGCGCATGACTATCAAAGGCTAGAATTTTAATAATTCAATTATTGAATAAATGTTTCTATATAAATTTATGTTCTCGATCATACTATCAAACAATAATTCCGCTTCGCATTGATCATCTCCATGGGGATTGAAGACGCGACAAACATACCGGCCAACGTCAGTTTCACTAACATCTTTTATGGACAATCGCATTAAACCATTTTGTTCAGTCTCTATGTGAATACGATCGGTGGGATATAGTTTCAGACCATTCTTAAACCATTCTACTTCCGGCTTTGGATAACCTGTAGCCATAGCTGTAAATTTGGCTGACATTCCGTGATAAATGTCGCAATCACCGATCCTTTTTAGGAAACTTGGTGGCTCAGCGCGAGTATGTTTTTTACTAATATATAATAAATTTCAAATAGTTATATATAAAAATCATAAAGTTGTGTAAGTATAATTTAATTAATTATGCTACACTTACATTTCTTGAACCACATCCAAAGGTCCTTGGGTAATATCTTTTCCTTCGCGATTGGTAGCTATACACTTATAAATACCTTTATCTCCATCCCCACAATCTCTTATGGTCAGAGTGTGATGATCACCATCCTTTCGAATGTTATACTTATCACCGATGGGTATGGGATGATCATTAAAGAACCACGCCAACTCTGGATAGGGTACACCAGATACAGTAACAGAAATTTTTGCATCTCCGCCATATATTTGTTGTTGTTCGCAAATTTTTTGCGTAAACATCGGCTTTTTATATACTTTTCTAACATTGGCATGACATTGGGAGGAGTCCTCACCCAAAGGATTAGCCAAGAGACAGCTGTAAACACCTGAATCGGAAGTTTCTGCAGGCTTAATAATTAAGCCTACATGAGTACCATCACAAGTCATCAAAGTGCGTCCGGTTGGTGATAGCGGAGTGCCATCCTTACTCCATATAGTTTCTGGCATGGGGTTGCCAATAAATGGTGCTGTAAATGACAATTCGCCCCCTTCATCGGCATTAACATCCCTTAAACCGGATACAAAACTAGGTGACTCTTCAGCAGCAGTTTCATCGGTAACTGGTGCCACGTATAATTTAGCTGTTGAGGATGTACTACCTTGAGTATTGGTAGCTATAACTTCGTATAATCCAGAATCATTAGTTGTAGGCTTATCAATAATTAAGCTGTAACTATGATCGGGATTCTCTATGGCAATACAATGTTGACTCTGACCCAACAATTCCTGACCATTATGATACCACTTAACTTCAGGCAAAGGATAGGCTACAATTTTTACATCCATTTTTATAGGGAAACCTTCTACACTGCGAGCATCTTGTAATTCTGAAGTGAACTCGGGTTTGCTGGGTCTGGGCAACACTTCAATTTGAGCTACACTTTCCGTCTCCCCACCTTTATTCGTGATTACACATTTGTAAAGTCCAGTATCTTGCATAGTAGTCGAATCAATGCTAGAAGTACACTCTTAATAAATAATATTCTATAAATTTATAAAAAATAATATTTTACCTTAAACCTACATGACCATTAGGTGTGTTTATAATATTGAGAGCAGGTGTTGGACGCAATATTGCACCATCTTTATAAAATTGAACTTCGGGTGCCGGAAAACCTTTTACTTGAGCTTCCAATTTCAATGGCTGCCCAACAACCAATTGCTGCTCTTCCAAAGGCACGACAAATGTGGGACTCAAAGGTTTAGCTGAATATAAAAATTGTTAGATATGAGTGCCCATAAAATAAAACATAAAAAGCTTACGGGTAACAGCCACTGCACATAATGCGACCTTTTTGCCATGCTCGTTAGATACAGCCAATTTATAAGCTCCCGAATCATTGGGGTGACATTGTTCAATTTCCAATTTTATTACACCATTAGGACTAGCAGTTATTTTAATACTAAATTATTCAAAAAGAAGTGAAAGAAGATTTAAATCAATTTTTGAATTTGTAAACGTACTGTTCACTGGGTTTGATTTCTTCATTATCCTTGTACCACTGTATCACCGGTAATGGACTACCATCTATAACGCATTCCAAAATTAAAGGCTCCTTCTCGTGCACCTCCTTAGTGGGATTAAGATTTTTCACAAATATCGGTGCTACTGCTTGCATGGTAAGAGTGAAATTACCTTCAGTAGTTCCCACATCATTACTGGCTAATGCCGAATACTAAGAAATATATGTTGAATTACTAGTTTACGCATTTTTTTTTGTCATTCAAAAAATATTTACCTTTCCTATATTGCCCAAGCCAAAATGTAAAATTTCCATTTCACTAGCCAATTGATCACTGCCCACAGCTTCCGTATGCATTCTACAAACTGATTCTCCGGTAGTTTTATCCTTTTCATTCAAATCAATCGGTTTGCCATCTTTAAGCCATTCCACTTTGGGTCTAGGTATGCCATGTATTAAAACTTTCGTTAAGGCGGAACTATAGTCATGAATAATTTGGTCTTCAGGTGCCGTTACAAAGGTAGGCTTCTCCACTAAAAATAAATATTAAAATTTGATTCTAAATTTAAAAGTTTAATTAGTATATTATTAACCGTGAACATTTAATTTGAAATCTTGACTGGTGGTGCCTTCCGCATTAACAGCTGTTAAATTGTATACGCCAACATCGGAACTTGCTACTGTTTGAAACACTAAACGATACTTCTCAGCATCTACGTCGGCGATCACTTCACAATTATCATTATTACATAAATTCTCATTGCCGCGACTCCATGTCACCTTCGGTTTAGGATTAGCCTGAACAACAATATCAAAGCACACTGTATCACCCGGTAAACATCCTTGATCCTTTAAACCAATAATTTCCGGTTTTGAAAGAACATCTGTCCAACAACTGGTAGATATTTGACCGTATTTATTTTCCAATTTTAACTCATAACGGCCATTATCCTCGTGTTTACCTAAATGCATTGACACATTACTTTAGAGATTTACACGTTACAGAAAATTTTACTTACTGGAATCTGCGTGAACGGTGCATGTATATTCGATAAGGCCATGTTCAAATTCTTTCTTATCCATTGTAACCTTAAGGTGATCATCACCTGACAACGGTTTGCCATCCTTGAGCCACTGAACTGTGGGTTCAGGATCAGCAGTGAATATCACAGTTAAATCCAGAGTATTGCCCTTATGGATGCTAATATCTGAGAGACCTTTTTTCAAATTGGGTCGGCGATATTCTGCCACCGCTAATATTTATAAAAAGAATTGAAAAAAAAATACTTAAAAAAAAGAGAACCACGTACGTGATAGTGATAAGACACCCTGATGAACTTTTTCACCAACTTTGTTTTTAATGATCACTTTATATTCGCCAGCATTTTCCAGTTTAAGTTCTTTGCGCTCTAAACGATATACATCCTGCAAAAATATTATTTTGTTATTGGAAAATTAAAATCATTGCAACATTTTCTCAGACCTTGTCCACTACTATAAGGGTGCGTTGACCATCCGCTTGAATTTCTTTACCATTCTGATACCATACAGCCTCAGGTTTGGGTATGCCATGAGCTATAACTTCATATTTAAGTGGGACCGATTCAAAACTGTGCTTCTCAAATATATCCACGTGTGATATTTCCGGTTTAGCTTAAAATATTAATAATTATCATTAATGAATTTTTTGAAATGTAATGCATCAGATAACTTACTTAATACGGTCACTTGACAACTAGAGATACTTTCTCCGATTGTATTTTTAGCACGCACCTCATAATCACCAGCATCTTCGGTTTTACACAAATGCAAACTAAGGCTATATGTTTCACTATGATATGTATCACGTGAAATTTTTATGTGAGCATCTGCTTTACATTCTTGTCCATTTTTGAACCAGTGAATCGTGGCCTCAGGCTCTGAATATATATCAGCTTCCAATGTTAAATCATGACCTTCTTCTACCTCAACATCTTTCAAGCTTCGCCGTATTTTGGGTTTACCTATTAATGTCATAAAGGGTTATGTAGAAGTAAGCTTTTACGATTTTTCTGCACGGCACTTACAATTGACAGTTACGACGCATTCATTTTGCAACTTTCCGTAATCGTTCATGATGGTGCAACTGTAGGTACCTTGTAGTGCAGTAGTTACCTCTTTTATAATCAACTTATAATCGTTGCCATCTTCTTGGCGGCGAAATTCACTACGTTTCTCTTCAATTTCAATGCCATCAATAAACCAATTAACTTTCGGTGTTGGATAAGCATCCACCGCTACATTTAAAATGACATTAGTATCTCCCTCGGTTACTGTAATATTCTTCATATTCTTCGTTAACTCGGGTGTACATTTGATTAATAATTTGGTAGAGCTGGTGGCCGATCCATGTTCATTTTCTGCTTTCACCGAATATTTACCCCCATCAACACGTGTTGCTCCCGTTATTTTTAGAGTATACGCATTGCCATCACATGTTACTGAATATTTGCTATTATCCTTTATGTTGATTATAGTTTCATCGTGATACCAGGTGAGCTTGGCGTCTGGATAAGCATCAATGCGACAACCCATTAATACCGTTTCTTTTTCACCATGTATATACTCTTCCTCCAGCGGCTTAACAAATATGGGTTTCGAATGAACTGTACAGGTCCAGTACTCTGAAGTTTGACTGAGATCATTGGTAGCTCTTAATGAGTAATTACCCGCTTGGGATAGTTTTATGTCTACAATTTCGATAACAACTTTTTCGGAAGTCTTTCCCGTGAGCTGTGTAGTCATTTTAATATTCTTCTCTTCGGTAATGTCTTTGCCGTTGTTAGTTAAGTTAAGTGTAGGCGTCGGATTACCATCTACTTCCACCTCTATTTTCACCGTTTCACTAATATGGCAGGTGATGTCTTCTACCTTCTTAATTTTAGGCGGAGCTGTAGCAGTTAATTAAAAGTTCATTACTTATCAAATATTATTATCCCTTCATTAAAATTCTTTACCTCTAATATGTAAATTAATTTCCGAGGTATCCTCACCCAAGTCATTTATTGCATGGAAACTATAAATGCCTGCATCATCAGTTTTGGCGTTTTTAATTATCAAAGACATACTTTCGTCGTCTTCATATAGGAACTTATGTCTGTCGTCCATTTCCAATACGTGGCCATCATGCTTTACCTGGACAGCAGGTTTGGGGAAACCTTTGCATTGTAATTCTAAAATGGCAGTACCACCCACATGTGTATTAGCTTCGCGATGCTCAATTACTAGCTTTGGCTTCTCCGGTTCGCGATACAAAGTTTGTATGGCTCCTTGAACGTTGAGCTCCGCACTGCATGAAATACTTCCAGTACTTGTTTGAGCTACGCAAGTATAAATGCCAGCATCTTCGGGTTTCACGTGTTGAAATACCAAAGCCAAAGAGTCTTCATCATCACCAAACAATACCTTAAAACGTTCTTCTGGATCAAATTCGGCACCATTACGTTTCCATGTGAATACTGGTTTATCACCGGGTTGTAAAATTTGTCCAGCCAATGATCCAAATAGATTTTTATCCTCTGTTTTACAACAAGTTTCATAAAATACACTTATACTCGTATATATGTTATAGTGGCACATTATTATTGTAAATTTTCTTACCCACTGTAATAACTCTGGCTTCACACAAGGCTTCGCCGTGTTTATTAACAGCTTTACACACATAGGTACCAGCATCTTCTTTCCATACCTCATTAATTACTAATTCATAGTAGCCCAAATAGTCCTTTTCTCGTAGAACGTGTACACGGGCGTCTTCATCCTCCCCGATCTCATGATCATCCTTGAAGCTTAAATTATACTAATTAATTAATATTTTTATAAAAGGAATTGAAATAACTCACAATTGCACTTTGGGTTTGGGATCACCCATAAGTTTGATTAGAAAGCGGAACATGGTGTTCTCCAACATTTCGGCATCTCTTAAGCTTACTAAGAAAAGGGGCGCTACGTTGGTTTTAGACTCATCATGACCAGGTGCTTAAAGAGGTTATATAAGTATCCTTATAATGAAGCTATAGCAAAGATTACTCTGGCTTACCTTGTCCTACCACTAATTGGGCGGTGCAAGTAGTTGTTTCAATACCGGTGGTGGCTTTTGCCGTATAAGCACCCGTATCAGCCTCCCTACATTAAAATATTCAAAATTTTATCGAGAAATCCTTAATATAGTGACATTTATTACATAAATTCGAAAGAAAGTTGTAAATATAAGACACAAGATGCTGATCGATTGGAAAAGTTTCTTTTTTTACCTGCAGTTTTTAATGTCCAGTCGATACGAATTCATTGGAGCTTCAATTTGTTTAATACGATCAGCCAAAGCGTCGTCCAAAGGTTTATTATCCTTCAGCCAAATCACTATACCTGGTTTTTCTCTATATTGAATTTCAAAATGGGCAGGTTCACCAGCTTAAATAACCAATTATTTATTCGTATTAGTTTGTGCTCTCGCTTTTTACATAACGTGAAAGGGAATAAGGGTATGATATACATTAGTTTATTTTAAACTTACGTTGAGCTTGTAAACATTTGAGCATTTTGACAACCATAGGCTTTTCTATGGAACGCGGAGCACGGCCCTCCATTCTGAGCGACGTGGCAGAACGTGCTCCTGTTCTAGAGACCACCGATTGACGGGAATAAGGACGATCTTCAAATTGGCTATCGGGTCGTAGTGTACTAGTGCTGCGATCTAGAACGTTTCTATGCGGTTTTAGTTTATCTACTAATTCAGCGGCGGCTAAGCTATCATAGGAAGTACCTCTTGAGGTATCGCGTGCTCTACTGCCTAGTAGTTTGTTGTTGCATTCAAAGCGATGCCGAAGCACGAAGCATTAAAGATGCAAATAATATTGGGCATATGATAAGCAAGTGACGTTTGTGTTGTGTGTTGATAACATTCCATGTTATGTTTATGATCAAATGTTTCATGTAAAGTAGAAGCATATGCATTAGAAGATTCAAAGCTACTTTAGATGCTCGATTTTACTGCAACATATACATTTAGTAAAATATAACAACAGCACTATTTATAACAACAATATAACATGAATAACAGTAAGTCGAGGACAGAATTTTTATCATTTATATATTAAACATTTATGAAGAAGTTATAGTGGAGGATACAGTAGAGTTTTACAAAAAATTAGTCTACACTCGTCAAACTTTTCAGGAAAAGGGAGTTTTTTTGATAGGATTCGAACGTTGTAGTTGGAACAATTTGGGACAGACACAATACACAGGACTGCCAAAACTTTTTACAAGTATCCTACCGAGATGTTGTCTTGAAATTGCTGCCGCAGATATTGATAGATTGTCTTCGGTACGCGTTACACTGTGCTCTCTTGTTTCGGTCTGTAAGTCTCCGTAATTTGACTCCAGATCACTGCCGTCATCAAGTTGACGAGAAGGCTCTTCTACAATTTCATAGATGGGTCTGCGGCGTTTGATAGGTGGTGTGAATATATGAAGGAAATCTCGAGCTCTGGCCTTTTCCACTGTATCAACCGCATACTTAGTGGAATCGGTTGACCTGAGTACAGTTGTTTTGATGGAGCGTACCTTCTGCTTAGCTGTACGCACCGAAGTATCAAAACTATCCGTCGTATAAATACCCTCGAGGAAATTTTGAGACTTCATTTCCAAAGCTTCATTGCGTACAACGACTCGTGGTATTAGGGTAATGGGAGGAGGAGGGTATGGTGGACGGGTTTTTAAAATAAGAATTTCTATGCTAGTTTCATATGCAATGCGTGGTAATGGTTGAAAAAAGCCAGGCATGCGATGATAATTAGGTGGTAGAGGTGGTGTTGGTGGCGGTTCTAAACTGCCCTGAAAACCGTTATGACGTGCATAAGTGACGTTCTTAAGAGAGTTTTGCCACTGTACATACGAGGCATTATCCCTTATATTGAACATGTGGGAATTTCCACTACCGGGTTGCGTATCCCCAGCAGCGGCCTGCATAAGGGACTCTTTATAACCAGCAATATCTTCAAGTTCAATAGGTTTATGTGGGGGTAAAATTTCTGTTGGTTTTTCTATAGCATGTGATAATGAGGTTGCTTGCAAAGGCTCAGGACTTAAAGCGTTGGTTTCTTCTTCCATTTGTATAAAACTCTTACCAATATCCTCAGATTGATGCTGCTCCTCGTGATTCCTAATAGACGTTTCCTCTTTGTGATTTAAAAATTGATTTTCAGTAGATTTTTCAACAATTCTTTCCTGAGATGTTCCAGTTTTTAAACTCTTGGATGTTCTATGTTTTAATTCGCCAGTATTGGAAGTTGCTTGATATGTTTTTGTTTCAACACTTTTAGTTTCGGTAATTTTTTTCTGGCCTTCGTGGAGAATAGCTTTAGTAGTGGATGATTCGTTCGTAGATTCTGAGGCTCGTTTTGATGGTGTAACCTGTTGGGGTTCTGGAGGTTTACTAGCAGACTTTTTCCCCGTACTAACTGTTTCCACTTTAACTTCCGCAATCGATTTCGCACAAACCTCGTTTTTCTCAGTTATTTCATTCACCGTCCTTTCTAAAATATCTTTATTGTCTACGTTGGATTGGGTTACTTGATGTTCTTTTTTATCATTTAAAATTTGATTTTTATTATCAGTTTCGGTTGGGACCTCGACTTTTTGCACCTTTGCTGGAATCACTTCTTTAACTGGTGATTCTTTGGGCTGGATAATGTTCTCCTTTATTATTTGCTGTTCCTGTTTCTCTGTTATATTATTAGTGGTAACGAGAACCTCTTTTTTATTTATTTCCGTCCGTTTCTTAGCTTCCGTATGTTGCTGTCTAACATGGGATACGGCTTCGATAGAGTGAATAACTTGCGCTGCTGCTTGTTTTGTAACAGACTTTTGTACAGCTTGATAACCTTCTATCTTAGCTTGATTATAACGTTCAATGGACTCTTGTTCGAGACGCAATAACTCTTGATATTCCGCCTGGTAGCGTTCCTTTTCTTCTTTAGTAAGAAAGTGATCCTTAGCCACATCAGAGGCACGAACACTGGTATCAGGATTGTAAGCTTCCGCCTTTTGCGGTAAATTAAATTCAGGCTCTAGATTTACTTGTGTCGCATCTATTCGTAAATCATCAGCTTTATGCTCTTGTAGCGTTACCTCCTTGTCAATATGACTACAAATTTCCGTATACCAACGTTCTCTCTGATCTTTATTATCGTTATGCGGTCTTATGATCACACTAGGATGGGAATCTTTGCAACTGCCTTTAGGTGTTAAACAAATTAGATTATTAACAGCATCATTCTCTATATTGCAATCGGGTAAACGAATAATATCTTGTAGTAGAAAAATGGAACGTTTATCACTGATCTTGCGCACCTTACAGATGAGCAATCGAGACTTGAACAAAAATAAGTAACGTTCGTGTGACTTTTGTTCCTTGTCAATCACTGACCACCATTCATGCAATAAAAGGCGGCCGATTTTATTAATATTACCACGATAACCTTCAATGCTATTCAAAAATGTTTTATCGAATGCTCGACTGGGCACGCTTAGCATTAACTCTAAAGCCTTTTGTATATCTTTAATGTTTTCTTTGAGGGACAATGAAAATTTGAGCAAATCCTGTGAATTAAAACAACAAATGACAATCTCTTCATCCTCTCATTACGACCATAAAAGTTTAGGTGTTATCAAGTGCGTTTGATTGACTGAGTGACTGACTGATTGATTGATTGATTAGATTGCTGTTACTGTTGGAATGAATTGAGGCGGATTCGAAATCCTGTAGCCGTATATATTATATTTATAATTGTATAGAGGGCTTTTTGCATATACACCCAGTTCATTGAATAGAATAATAAAAATGGTGTTTAATTTTAAAACAAGTTAATAAATGTGTAAATGAATATATATATATATATGTCTAAATGGATGTTGAATTGGATGAATTTAATTGAATTGAATATCTTTTATTGATTTCTTGTTATTTTTACTTGTTCATGAAGAGATCAATGTTAACGTACCTTTAATAATAGCTGATAGTCGTTGATGCGTTGTATGGGTAACTTTAAATGTTCGCTTAACGTCTTCTCGTCGTTATATAATTTCGATATTTCCTGGAAGTATATAAAACAAGTGAAAATGATATGTTGCACCAAATTGCATCTAAATATCTCAAAAAATGTAATCTATTGCCTAAGCACAAATTTACATCGACAATAGAGGGGCAAACGGACATGGTTAAATCGATTCAGATTTTGATTCTGAGTCAATCGGTACCTGAAGGTGGGTGTGGCATTTGCCGCTTAAAAGTCACAAACATCCGTAGGTAATATACCCTTTAATAAATTTTTCATATAAAATTTTTAATTTTTTCCATTTGAAACCGAATATAATTTTTTTTTTCTTTAGCAAACATAAAACTCAACCTTAAAATAGTTTCCAACGCAAAGACAATAAAAAATGGCGCCAAATTGGGACAAATTTCAAATTTATACAACATCTCCTCAAACATTATGTCATTATTATATGACTGACCTTCAATATGAAAGAAAGAAGCACAAAGTGTTGAAATGATGAGGGAAGAAGAAGAAGAAGCATTCAAAATATTCACATCGAATAGCATGTAAATGCTGTGTTCTCTCTATGACCTATTACTTGATTAGAAAACCTACCGCTTATCAAAATTTGGCAAAGCAACTTATGACGCGTTTATAATGCTCATTCAAAATATACATGTATAGTATGTTGGCGCCTCTTTTTAAAGAAATCATATCTAGCATGATTACTAGTTATGTGGCATCTCTTTATATTTTTTTTTTTTTTTTTTTTTTTTTTTTTTTTTTTTTTTGTATAACAAATATTTAGCATAGACTTGGCCTAGAATCATTGAGGTAGAAGTCAGTAACACTACATGTAATATATAAATAAGTGTGCATGTAGAGTGTGTATGTGCACAATTTGGCAAAAACTATTTGGCTTTTTAGTGGGTGGAATTCTAATTAAAATTATTGCCAACCAAAAAAATAAAAAATAAAAAAACTTGACTCGAATTAGCAATGTCCGTATGTCCGTCTATTATTGAAACGCTTACGGTCGCAAAAGTAGATATCATCAGCTGAAATTTATAAACATTTTTATTATATTCGCGTTAATAAGTAAGGTTACGTACAAATGTTAATAACTTACAAAATCAAGTCAACATAATCAGACAACTAACATTTTTATCGGAAGAATACTTGTCTTGGAAGAAGCCACAGACATAAATGGCTAAATTAATTGAGAAATTTATGCTAATATTACATATATACTGCAACGTCTCTAAAGCCCATTCTTGGATGTCGATTTAGTGGATATAACACCCGCAAGATCAAAATTATATATGTGTAGACCTATCTCCTTACCAACAAAGATTTTAAACTTAATATATTAAGAGTACTCCTTTCAGTAGCTGAGAGGGCTAGTAAACTCCGCTCGCTATAGGACATGGGTTCAAACGGCTGTGGAAAAAAGTAAGAGTTTTTTCAGCTAGAATTTGAACTCATGTCGCATTGAAATAGTACCATTACAGTCGAGGTTGGTTCGACAGGCGAATGAACATTTAAGTTTGTAAAAATCCATGCCTTATTATTATTATATTGTATTAAGGATATACTCGTATACAATACGAGTATATATAACTATAACTTTTCAATTCAACAAAATAGAAACCTAGAACGGAAATACTGATGGCGGAATATCTAAATTTTGGCTTAAGTTACTTTAGCGATTATTATTATTTTAACATATAAAAATGTATTATATATATTTTTATAACACAAAATAAAATCATATTCATCGAATAAAATTTGGCGATTTTTTAGCTTTTTTTAAGCTTTTTAAATTATTTTTATAGATCCGTTTTCGCTTTTTTATTATGTTTTTTTCCCCTCAATGTGTGTCAAAACGGTTTTAATTTAAAATTTATTTACACACACACATTTATACACATGTATATGTATAAAGAAATTATATTGCAAAAGAAAGTAAAAACAATTTAGTTAGAATTACAGACAGATCGCTATAAAAAATCATAAGGTTCATACAAATATCAAGACATCTAGCAGCTGTTACAAAACAGACAGACGTACGGACAAATGCAAAAATGTGAAAAAAGCGGCGAAATTAAATTAGATTGAATTGGATTTAGGTTGGATTGAATATCGTTTAGTGTAAACATTTAATAAAAAAAAACGACTAGCACAAATATATACAAATGTACGTACGTCCGTACGGTTGAAGAGATATTAAAAGCGCGTGTGCGGGGGGAGGGGCGGCACTTACTTTGTGAAAATCGTGCGATACAATTGAATGCTCTGCAGATGCTCGAATTTATATAATCTTAAAATTTTCTTTTTTTTTTCGCTAAAAATGAATTTGATCTATTTTTTTTCAATTAGTCATGATGACTAAAGTATATTTCCGATTTAAGATATTTTTAACACAGATTTTATAGATTTCTTCTTTTTAATGACAGCTGATGTAGATCGTATTTTGGCTATACTATATATATATATATATATATATATGTATACCTTCTCCTGGCACAATGGTACAATGGTTTGTTTATCTAATCTGCGCGACACGTACCCGCGAACGTCTAAAGAGTAACTAAAAAATGTTTTCACAACTTTGAAAAGCTGCCGAATTTTCGGTGAAATCTAATTTTAACTTATTTCTGAAACAACAAACAACTTTCTCTCGTTTGTTTGTATATTTTCTTTATGGATCTTAAAGAAAATTGAAGGAAAAACAATTATAAACAAATGATAAAAGATTATATGTGTGTAATTAGTTTAAGCCAATTGCCGGAATGCCTATCACATGTTCAAATAAGTAGTTTGTGGACGTGGCATGTATTCAATTACGCCCACTTTTTAAGAATGTACAAATTGAATCGAATTAGGTACCAATGCGTGTAACTGTTATCTAATCTTACCCCTATTTAAGCATATATATAAATGTTGCAAAATGAAACTTTGTATTGTATTTTTCCATTCTTTTAACGGATTTTCACCTGGTGTACCAATTAAGAGCGTGGCCAATACCTCATTTTGTTCATTATAAAGAGAAAATTATACAAAATTTCTTTATTAGAAACGCTAACAACACAAGGCAAACTCTGTCAGCCCATTTAAAAATATATTAAATGATTTTCATTAACAACCACTTACTTGAACATATGTGAAACATATCTCTACATGACGCTTTCTGTTCAATTTATTTTCAATTTAATTTGATTTGAAATAAGATTTTGAAAATACACAATTTGCAGCCTCATATATAAATACAATATATACACATTTGTCATTCAATTGCATTTCTCTTGTTTGTAAATTCCACATTTTTAAATATTGTTTCAATATACAAGATAATCAGAGATACTCGCCTAAGTAAAATGTATTGTGCACATGCTTCGAATGAATGTACGAAAAGCTTTTTCTAATAAAAAATTGTTAACAAAGCTTTGCCTTGCGGTAGATCATTATTTCAAAAAGGAAATTTAGCAATTACTAGACAAGTATCAGTAAACAAGCTTCAACTGAAAGTTCGTCAGTCTTAGTGTGAAATTGAAAATGAAATAGAAAATCTTTATGTCATATTCCCTTTTTTTAATAGCAACAATAAATCATTAAATGTTACGTTTTTACAAATACGCGCATCAGCTGAATCAACAATCTTGATAATTGTTTTATTCAAAAATAAATTTGCTTCATTAATTTTTTAATTTTATGGTTCGAACCCAATCATTCGTTACTTTATGTTCATACGAAACATAGAAGAAAACTAAATTTGACTTAGACCAAATTTTAAATACCCTCCACATCCGGAATAGTGGGCGTGCCCCTCTAATAATGTATGTATTACATATCAGCTTGCAAGTCGAGTTGCAAGTTGGCCATACATGTCTAGATCAACTCATTTTAAGACGCTGATCAAGAATATATATACTCTGTAGCCTTATCGTACGTGGAGAGTGTAATTTCATTAGTCAGTGAATAACATCTCTCACATAGAGGCTCCACTGTATAAGTAAGAAATATTATTTTGTATTTATATTATTATTTACACAATAATTAAAATGCTAAAAATAATTTTCAAAAAGCATTTATGTTCTATATATAATCATCTCTGTTACACAAAAATAGATATTTTACGTAAAATTATATATTTTTGTATATAATACAAAATGAATTGTATAAATTTAAGAAAGAGGAGGAAGTTTGTTGATTAGAAAGAAAAACACACGAATACCACCTAAGGTGAAGAGACATCGCAACACATTCTTTGATCTCTGTTTTCTAAGGAATGTTTTGTCACAATAATTTCAAATAAAAAAAAAAAAAAAAAAAACAAAAGGAAAAATTTTCAACTAATAATGAAAAATTTCTAATTTAAAATAAAAAAATTCCAATCTAAAATGAAAAATTAAAAAATTAAAAAATTAAAAAATTTAATATTTCTTCAATTCGAGTTCAAGTTTTTTCACTTTAAAATGTAGTTTTTTGAAATTGAAATGAAACTTAAAATTTACCTGAAAATATTGGGCCGCCTCCCCATTCGAGGCTAAATATTCTTGAGCGATTGGCTCCGTTTTACAATATTTCACGTGCATATCAAAATCTCGCTCCAAGCGCAGAAACGTTTTAACGACCATACTGGGCTTGTCGGCATAATAGCGAACGCCATCAATGAAAACCCTTCAAAAATATTATTATTAAATTATAATTAATATTACAAAAACAAGACAATTTGGTAATAATACACAAATTCTTACATATTATGAAATTCGGTAATTTGTTGAAAATTACCAAAAATAATATCTTTACTGTCGCGTACTACGCGGGGTGCTGAAGTAGCATCCACCGCTTTAATATAACGATCTACTACATGTTGCAAATCCTTATTGAATTCTTCTTCGGTTTCGATTAGTTCGCGTATAACGGCGCTATTTTATAAAATATAAAATGTATAAACCAATAGAGTCTTTAAAAAAGATTAAGAGGAAGTAAATACATTTTCTGCAATTCAGCATTGCCTTTATCATTGCTGTTCAGCAGCTGATCAAACGAACTATCCTCGAGTATAGTTTTGGGTACCCAACCTTGAGTATCTGCACCGAATATTCTCACCAAACATCTAGCAGTACCGGTTCCAAGTGTATTAAAGATTGATAAAAAATTATTTTTAGTTTTTTGTATTAAGAATAAAAAAAACTTACTTTTGGGAGTCACCGGATTCGTTGTTCGAAGCTTTTATTACCTCTACAATCTCGCCACGTGCCAGTGATATGGAATCTGCTGAATTCGCTTTAAAATCTTGATTAACCACCAAGATGTCGTAAGTCTGTCGGTAGATAAAAAATAATAGTATTAATATAATAATTTATAAATAAATGAAGCGACAATTATTACAAATAAAATAAGCTGTAAAAGTATATTGATTCAATCTGGGATACGCTACACATTTATATAAAATATCCAGGCGTGGCATGCATACAATAACGATTTCTTTTAAGAACCTCTTAAGTAGGTATTACATCAACGGTCGCTCACTGTATAGCAATTAATTGTGGGTGCGTCTCATTTTAATTCCTAACTATATTTTTGTTATTGTGGAAGATTTATGTTATTTATGGACGTGGCTTTTCGTCGCTTTTATACATTTAAATCATAAATGTTTAAAATTTTAATGAGTGATCTTCAATACTCAAATATATGTAAATAAATAAAAATTCTTTTAATTCTCTTTACACTTCCAAAGAGATTCATGGTCTTTCTTTGCCCACTAGCAGAGACTTCTAAATATAGAGACGGAGAGTCGATCTCTTAAATTTTGTCGACAGAATCTCAAGATTTATTTGTAGGCCCATATCGTATTCATGAATATCGTACATTATACATCCCATAATTACAAATATCGTATTATTGAATGTATTCCACTGACTCGTTTTATCAAATGTGGCTAGTTTTTACTGATTTTATATATTTTTTAAAGAGTTGCGTAATACTTTTCTGCAATAAAAATTTTTTGAAAAAAAATACAATGTTTACAAAACATCAAGAAAACATAACATATAAATGGTCGAAAAATAGACAAATCGAACAAAGAAAAATTAAAGAACGCCTTTTTTTTCATTTATTAATTATTCATTTATTCATTCATTCATATCATAGAATAGCAAATTACATACGCATCATCATATATAAAATTACATACGTATAAATGTTTATGATCTACGGTATTCCTTTTAAAAAACAACCCAAGTCGTGTGCCATAATCACGAACATTTGTTTGTCTTGTATGTGCAATCTATGGTATTCCCTTTGGTTTGCTTATAAGCACAGGAAAAGCAACAACAGTAACATATGCTAGGAGGAACTTAATATGTTTTTGTTTCGTTAGCGCACATAGCAAAGCTGAGTTGAAGGTTTGTTAAAATTTGGATTTTTCAACCACTTCACGGCGATGTTTCGAGATTTCGTAGGTGTTTGGGTAAAGAGATGCGGGAAGCAAGAGGTTTTGCGTCCGTGTGAATATTCTAATACATTGCAAATTTACTGATAATTTCTTCTGGACCGAAAATAGTGAAGAATTGTTTTTTTTTTTTGTTCTTGGTTTTTTACGCATGCGTTACTGTTGTTGCTTTTCCTGTGCTTATAAGAAAAAGCAAAGGGAGGCGTTCTTTAATTTTTCTTTGTTCGATTTTTCCATTTTTCGACCATTTATACATGTTTTCTTGATGTTTTGTAAACATTGTATTTTTTTTCAAAAAATTTTTATTGCAGAAAAGTATTACGCAACTCTTTAAAAAACATATAAAATCAGTAAAAACTAGCCACATTTGATAAAACGAGTCAATGGAATACATTCAATAATACGATATTTGTAATTATGGGATGTATAATGTACGATATTCATGAATACGATATGGGCCTACAAATAAATCTTGAGATTCTGTCGACAAAATTTAAGAGAGCGACACTCCGTCTCTATATTTATAATTTGTGGCACTAGTTTCTCTTCCTCTTATTCATCAAAAACATAAAACAAGAGAAGAAAAGCAAGAAGAAAAAGTTTGTTTCTCTTTGCGGAACAAACAATATTTTTGGATAATACCTTGAAAAATCGGTTTCATGGCTGATTGATACACTTGATTTTTCATAATATTTTTTTTTTCTTTTTTTTTTTTTTTTGGTACACAATTGTCGTCACCTTAGTGAAGGTGACAAATGTAGTATGTAGGTGCGTGATGTCTCTATGTTCGACCAAATAAATACAACAAAAATTGTGTAAAATTGTGCATTTTTCTGTGAATGAGAATAAGTGTGGTTGGATGATTGGATGCCGTACACAATACAGGAACACATAGAGGAAGGGAGAGAGAAGAAGAGATGGAGCTGTAGCAGTATAAGGAAGAATATGAATGTTTTATTTTTGCTTGACAGCATTTACAGTGTCAGCTAATTGTCAGCACGCTTTAATGCAAACTTGTGCATGGTTTAAATTGAATTATTAATGTCTACCGTATGGTAAGCAGAAACCCCAACAAGTACAAGTATGAAGAACAATTTTTGTAATTTGTCGTTTTTTGTTTTGTTTTTTTTTTTTTATTTTGTTTTTACCACAATTACGTTGTTTTTTTTTGCTTTGTTTCATTTGGGCAAGTTAGTGAGACAGAGAGAGAGAGAGGGAGAGAGCGACTGTACGAGATTGAGAAAAACAAAAATGCCCTCGAGAAAATTTATTCAACTTTTGGTCTACTAAAGATCGAAATAACAGCAACAATAACAAAAACAACAACAACAATAACAACAAGTAATGCACTCTCTACGGTATGTGCTTCAGTTTGCAGACTTTCAAAGAAACAAAAAAAAGGAAACATCCTCACTGTGTCATTGGTTCTTTAAAATTTTTTTCTTTTTCTGTGTTTTCAGAATACTTTTTTGTTTTAGACAATTCATTAAAAAAAGTGTCGGTAATATTTTTATATACTTCATATTATAAAGGGAGGTATATAAACTTTATCTATCTGTTTATAGCACCCAAAAATACATGAATTTTAAATTTTTAATATAAGATGATTTAGAAATAAACGTGCGGCAGTCAATGTTTTTATTAATGAAATGCTCTATTTTACAAAAATAGTTGATCTTTTTTACATATATTTAAAAGTTATTTTAAGTATTCCAAAGTAAGCTAGATTGTATGTTAGCCACGCCTACAATGAATAAAAAATTTTACCCTCAAAAGCTAAGATTTAAAAATTATAATTTAGTAACTGTATAATACAAGGCTCAGATAACAGATTAGATAACAGACACGCCCACAATTTACCAAAAAAAAAAAACCTCTTTTTATTGTAGAATTCTTCTTTGATTTCTCTTCTAACCTTAATTAAGTTAACAAATACTTTATTGGTTGTTAAAAGAGGGCACTGTATTAAACATGCCACAGCTACTATTAATACAAATCTAACAGCAGGTAAATATAACCGTAAAGTTGACATTTTATTATAAAAATGCTTTGAAAATAAGCGCCCACGCCCACGCCCACGCCCACAATTTACAAGAATAATATTTTTATACCAAAAAACCACACTCGACGTAAAACTCAATTTGTAAGTTAATATATAACACATACGTATATTATTAGAAGGCGTAAATGCCAGGCCCACCCTTATGTAGAGGGTATTTAAGATTTGGGTTAAGCCAAATTTAGTCTTCTTCCTTCTGTAGTATAACGTATAATTATACTCTTGTGTAATTTACTATATAGATTACTAGTTGGAAAACAAAGGCCCAAAATTATACATGCCACGCCAACTATTAATAAAAATATATAAATAAATCTAAAAAATTTAAGTTTCTTACTATATTATTAATGAACGTTTTAAAAATATATGCAATTATATAACAGACACGCCCACAAGACAATTTCTTTTTTTTTTAATAAAGTTAATTGTTAAAATTATGAACATGTGCCACGCCCACACGTTACCTCTAAATGTATGAAATGTAAGGAATTATTCGAATGTAGCCTTTTTTTTAACTTGCCTATAATAAAATGTATAATTAGTGTGTAAATATTTTTGTATAAAATATAAATTAATAAAAATAGAAAATAAAATATTTTCAATTGAAAATATTTCGTTTGCGTTTGTAATACTCACCGTTTCCATTTTTGCGGTATATATCCGGTTTGTTACAATGATTAATAATTCATATTTCGGTTGTTAAAGTTATTTGAAAATTGATCTTTGATTTCAAGTTTTTCTGCAATCAGCCACTTTCGTTTTTTATAGAAATTTTAAATAAATAAAAAGTGTAGAAAGATTTTTTAAAAATTATGTAAGAGATTTTATTTTTAAAAGTTTTTTCACTACAATTTTTTCTTTTTTCCTTTTTTTCGTTAAAAATTCATTAATTTTATCCCTAATTACGGTAAAATTTTTACAGGTGCAAACAACTTGATAATAGATGTTGTTGTTATTATTATAATATTAACACAAACACTAGCATTTTGTAATAATTTTGCTGTATTTCATAAGGAATATATATATATACACGAATGCTTTTTGTATTGTATATATATTTTTCGTATATTTTTTCGTATGGGGTTTTGCACAAACCCACCGATCCGTATAAGTAGACAATACGCTTGTTCGCACTTGGCGATTTGGTATTTAATGAAAGAGTGCCGCCACCGACCGACCAACGATCCGACCGTACTCAGGTTAATCATTCACTCGATGCTGTATTTCGATCGATTGTGTTGTGTGGGGGATTGATGGTGCCCAACTAATTAATTCAAAATTGATCACATAT
The DNA here is from genome assembly GCA_963971445.1 of Ornithomya chloropus. Classification (NCBI taxonomy): domain Eukaryota; kingdom Metazoa; phylum Arthropoda; class Insecta; order Diptera; family Hippoboscidae; genus Ornithomya; species Ornithomya chloropus. The sequence continues at coordinate 22,580,302 of OZ020530.1, read as the reverse complement.
CTCGTGAATATAAAATCGACCATAGAATAATAACAACAGCAACAACGACAGAGAATGTTAATGTTAGTGCGCTGAAGCTTCCCATCTACTCATCTCATCACGCAATACGAAGCATGAGCGTAAAAGCGAAAAGCATCATCACCGCAAGAAGTACACAAAGCCCAAGGCACGAGTAAACGTGTCTGTTGCTGTTTAATCACTAAACAATCAAACGCTGTGAGTACTTCTGGTACAGACCACCACAACAACAGCAACAACAGCAACAACAACAATCTCCTCTTAGTTGAATTTATAAATAAAATGTTGCTGAATGTAAGTAAATATACATGTGCTCGTGTGTGTGCATATGTGTTCATGCGTAATAAACTATGTTGCAATAAATCTAAGTGTGTATGTGTTCCTATGTTTGTAACATACACGTACTTACAAAATGTTACAAAATTATTTGTAATTCATTTTTTTCTTCGGTTACACACTTAAAAAAAACGTACCACAAGTAAAATATTAAATAAAAAAAAGAACTTGTGTGTTGACTGCAATTGTTGTGTATATTAGATGCTATTAACACGAACTAATTCGAAGGCGTATGAGTGACAATCCTTACACCGCAAACACTTTCATACAGAAAATAATAATAAATGAGACGAGTAAGAAAAGTATAATTAGCTTAGGCCAAATTTTAAATTCCCTGCACAATTACAAACAAAAAGTGGGCGTGGCACTGTATGTATTACGTATTAACTTGTAAGTCGGGTTTATGCTGATATGGGTTTTTTGTAAGTTGCTAATGTTAGACAACCACACCCATTTTTGGCACACCTATGGACAGAATAGTAGAGATGCATCTCAAATTTTACCTTTATAGCTCGCTTTTTGTGGCAGATATATAGATTTTTGTCGATTGTGGGCGTGGTTCTTGATCAATTTTGCCCAATCTAAAAAACCTGCAGAAACCATAAGTGCTTGTACAGCTCTCTATCTCAAAATTTATGATCGTAACAGTGCTAAAAAGAATCGGACATACGCGTCTGCTTACAGCATAGAAAGTATAGTTATATGAACCTTAACAAAAACATAAACAAACATCCAATTCAGACAGCTACTTATATTCTCGAATGTCTCAAGTTTTTCCTAAATGTTGCGTACGATACGATAATATTAATATAGCACCCCTTACTAAGCTGTAAAACAAAAGAAACCCACTTACATGTGTTTTTAAATGTATTTATACATCATACCACTTAAGTGTACAATTTATGATACGTGTTGATTATTATTCATAATTATATCATCACTTGCCTGACTTGACCTTGTAAATTATTATTATTTCACCACCCGCCATAAACACCAACATATGGAATTAATGTTTGCTCGTTAGCTGCACCAACCGCATATTTTGTCAACGTCATCTTTATACGTGTGTTATATATGGCACGCCCAACTATGTACAGGTAGCGCATTTTTATATGCTGAGGTGTTTATGCGGATTGTGAGGCAAAATTTTTCATTAATTTTTGTAAACGAAATGTTTTTCCTGGTAAGCATTCGATCTCTCTTTCTCTTATCTGTAATCTAAACGTAAACAATGTGTGAGTTCGTATTGTGCACGGTATGCCTACAAATACCTACCTGAACTGAACTTGTGATGTATGATTGACAATATTTTTTTATTTTTAAATATCATTTTTATATTTATACATATATGTAAATATATATTTTGTATAATTTACATTTTTTTTGTCAAAATAATTGCCAAAAATTTTATTATATATTATACACCATGAAATGTTGCATTATAATGAATTTGTTAAAGGAAACATTACATTTGATTACCGCTCATTTAACAACAGTTTGCGGTAAGCAAGTATGAAGATAAGAAATAAGTAAAAAAAAAACTAAATTTAGCTTAGGCCAAATCTTAAATACCCTCGACATTTACATACAAAAATGGGCGTGGCAAATACATGGTAATGCCCTCTAATAGTGTAAATCGAATCTCAGATATGCTCTATATTTATAAGTAACCTGCGCGCGGCATAGTTTAGCTAATTTATTAACTTTTAGAGTAAGTTTTACAAATTGACTCCAAGATGAAATTTTACACTAAAGATGTTTCTTTTGGAAGTTGTGGGCGTGTCTCTTATAAGATTTCTACCATTTTCATCACGTTCCAGACTTTAACTCTGAATATAATTTTTTTACTTTTTAAATTCTTATCAATAGTCAGCTTGGATACGCCTTCTTTGTATGGTAACCTTGCTGCATTAAGTAAGAATGACTTTTTAAAATTTCAGTTCAAAATATTGAAATTTTATTATCATCATAAGAAAACCAAAACTAGACAGACGTACGGACAAATAAAATTAGATCTCTACAAAGATTCTATAAAATCAAAATTAGGGTATCTTTGCAAACCGAACAAGATACCTAGTATAGTTGTATATATTTCTAAGGTGCGGTGTATAAAAGGGAATTATTATTGCTTAATTAAAAACTCGTGTACTTGAGATTTTAAAAATAAAATAACATGTTCTGCGAACATGCATGCATGCATGTATGTGTGTGTGTGTGTGTGTGTGTGTGTGTGTGTGTGTGTGTGTGTGTGCCACATCAAAGTCTTACAAGAAAAATTTCCTTATTTTATTTATATTAATAAACTGTTTTCAATAGAAATTGTTTTCAAATGATTTCTATTAAATTGAGTCAAAGAGAGAAGGTGCGAATAAGAGAGAAAGAAACTAAATGCAACTCTCGCATTAAATTGTATATTCTTATAGTACAAAAAAACAACAAAAATGTTTCAAAATGCAGTAATATAGAAAAGTTCAATACACCTTCTTCTTCTTCTTCTTCTTCTTCTTCATCATCATCATACTTTCATGTATTTTCTCTAATAAAGTTATAATAGTAAGTATCTATGCATGTATGTTTTCCCTAAATTATACTCCATGTATATACATATGTATATAGTTTAGTATAAGGTGTAAGTAGGTATATATATAAGAATTTATTGCTTTACTCATAAAGCATAAATAAAAAGAGCGTCAAGAGCTCTTGTATTATAATAAAACGTTGTTGGTAGGTGCGCTTCTCTTAATCGGATATGTGTGTAGAAGAGTTGCAAGACAAAATGCCTATGATAATTGTTGTGTAAATGTGCTTGTAATGGCATAAAGTGATTCCTCTTTTTTTCACATGTAAAAATTTTTATATTTTATTTCTTTAAAAATTCTGAAGAGAGAGTAGATGCATTAAAAATCGTGATTTTGCTTTTCTGGTGTTGTTGTTGTTGTTGTCTTTACGGCAGTCAAATAAAATTTTATATTGGACCTAACAAAAAATGCTTTCGTACTTCTATGTAGAAATAGCAAATCAAAAATATTTATGAAATATACGATTAGCAAAGGCCTCCAGTCAGGAGGTGGCGGCTGCCCGCTCTTTACGTTGACGTTGCTGTAAGAAGATGTTGTCAATATTGGCAAATACATCGTTTGCATGTTTGGCGGCATCAATGCGAAAATGTATTCCTCTCAGAGCATAATAATCAACCAACGGTTTAGTCTGTTTATGATACGATTGAAGACGTTTTTGTAATGCTGCTGCATTATCATCACTGCGCCTTATCAAAGGTTCACCGGTTATCTAAATATCAATAAAAATCATAATTTGAAGCTTTTCTGTTCCTTTTTCCATTCATCATCAAAGACTTACATCATCTTTCATAAATTTTTTGGGTGGTGCAAATTCTTCATGGTATGAACGACCACTAGATGGATGTATTAAACGTCCCGTAATGCGGCGCACCAGCAAACTATCATCTATAGCAAATTCAACAACAGCATCTAATGCAGTTTTCCGCTTAGCCAACAATTCGTCTAACTAAGAAATTCACTCCGAAAATTAAATCATTTCTATTACTTTGTTTATTTTTATTTTTTGCCTCTTTCAAATCTTACCTTTTCAGCTTGCACAACGGTACGTGGAAAGCCATCCAATAGAAATCCATTTTTACATTCCGGCTTATCCAAATTCTTGTCAATCATATCCACAACCAATTCATCGGATACCAATTTGCCTTCATCCATGATTTTTTTTACAGTTGATCCCAGTTTTGAGCCCGAATTGATTTCGGCACGTAGCATATCACCCGTAGACAAATGACATACGCAAAATTTCTCTTTAAGTAATGGCGCCTATTATTGGAAATTAATATCATATTAATTTTGATACGCCATATAGCTTATAATGATGCATCTTAAGTTTTTCATTCTATTTACAATATGCCGAAGGACAAAACAAAAACTTTACAAACTGTATATATATTCTTGCATTTGGCATCATATCTAGCCGCGATCGTCCAATCTAATCATGTCCGTCGGTATGTCCAACATTTGTTAAAAGGCTTAATTGATTTTTTCACAGGTTTCCAATAAAATTGGGCAAAATCGTTTAAAAGCCACGCCCACAATTGGCAAAATAATATCACGACCATAAAAATAAAGCTAAAAAATGTAAATTCATTATATTTACTTAGCTTATATCTCTTGGTATCAAAAAGTGGGCGTGGTAGCATATTATAAACGCCCACCTTTTGGACAATACCTTATTTGGTATAGAGTCCTTCTTGTAAGTTTTTATGTTATGCATATTTTATTAGAGGGTATAAACAGAAACTCTCCACGCCTACAATTTGTATATAAATATGAAGGGTATTTAAAAATTGACCTAAGACAAATTTTTTTTTATATATAGATTTTTATACCCTCCACCTCAGTGATGAGGGTATACTAAGTTTGTTCTTCCGTTTGCAACACCCAGAAGGAGGCGTCAGAGACCCTACAAAGTATATATATTCTTGATCATCGTCAAAAACTGAGTCGATTTAGACATGTATGTCCGTATGTCCGTATGTCCGTGTGTCCGTCTGTTGTTGGCACTCCCACGGGCGCAAATTTTGATATATTGAGCTGAAATTTTGTACAGGCACTTTTAGTTTTTGCGCGCAGATCGCTATTTAAAATGGGCAAAATTGGTTCACAGCCATGCCCACAATTAACACAAATCTATTTATCTGCCACAAAAATTGAGTTATAACCTTGAAATTTGGTATGTACGTCTATAAATATTAGATATGCCAAAAATGGGCGAATAACAGACACGCCCACACCCAATAAAAATGTTTATATCTGCCACAAAAGTTGACCTAAGAACTTGGAATTTGGTACTCATATACATAGTTATCCCATTAACTGATGTGCCAAAAATGGGCGTTTTCGAATTAGATACACACCCACAATCGACATAAATCTATATATCTGCCACAAAAGTTGACCTAGAAACTTAAAATTTGGTACGCGTATACATAGTTATCCTATTGACTGAGGTTCCAAAAATGGGCGTGGTCGGATAATAGACACGCCCACAAAAAACAAAATTCAAAAAACCATATTCACCATGAAACTAGACTTGCATGTTAATACGTAAGACATACACTATTCGAGGGCGCAATATACATATATTTGCCATGCCCACCGTTGTGGAGGTGGAGGGTATTTAAGATTTGGCCTAGGTCAAATTTAGTTTTCTTACTTGTTTTAAATAATTCAGCAGTTCTTTGGAACAAACTAAAACTGGCCGAGATCCGGTATATTTATGTATTTATAGTTGAGAATATATATGATCAGGGATTCAATAATAAATGAATTAATATAGATTATCTACCTACAAAATGTGCTTATCACTTATGCTTCCCTAATCACTAAATCACTGTGTTATATATCGAACAACCTTGAACTGAATGTTCGATTTTAATCCATCACACACTCTCAAACTTATGATATTGTATTTTGATATAAAAAATTTATTATTTCCTAGTATGAAGAGATATGCTGCTAAATGTTTACACGTAGAGAAAGAGCCGTAATTAATATGATTTACTGTTATGTAATTATGCATGTTTTTTTTGGAAATTTTGACTAATTAAAACTTAACTTGTATTCATACTGAATTAATGAATATTAAGAATTAACAACTTGCCTGAGTACCCTTGCCGGAGCCGGGTGGACCCAATAGTATGGCATTTATACCAATTTCAGTTTCATAACGATTGGCTGGAGCTGGATGTAAAGCATTTGGTGCCATTTTTTTTTTTTCAGTTAATCTCTTTATACGGTTTAATTAACTTAATTATATAATGTATAAATACGCTTAAAAGATTTGAAGAAACTTTAACAATTTATTTAAGAAAAATTCAATTTTAATTCTTATCACTTTCTAAACACTTGGCATTAATTAAGAGGCGCACTAATATTTAATGTGATGGTTAGCGGCTGGTATGAAGTTAGTAGGTGTCTTCTTCTTATTTCTTTTATAATTTTACGCGAACAGAGTTGCTTGGAAGGGAATAACAACCAAAGCAAACCGGTCACTGTTGGGGACATATGTTTGAATGGCTTGATATGAAAAATAAAAACTTTAATAATATTTTTTTTTATATTTAGAAGAAACTTTATTTACTTTTTTTACGACACAAAAATATTAATAATTAAATTTTACATTAATTAGTCAATTAAAAAAAATTAAAGAAACAATTCTATATTATGTTATGTGTACAATAAACACATAATTATGTATTTTTAAAAATTATTTTTGAAAAAAAATAAAATATTTTCTTTATATATAATTATTGTTTTACACTACACAATATACTGAATCATTTGTTTTAATCGAAATGATAATTGAAAAATTCTTATTCTTATTTCTATTCAATTTTCATGTGTTTTGAAAGATTTTTCATAATTTGTATACATTAAAACGAGCTTGAGAGAGTAGGGAAAGTCATTTTGGTTTTTAAGCTTGCTACACTACGGTAACAGGTAACAGCAACGCAGCAGCATCAGTTGTTGTTGTTGTTGTTGTTGTTGTTGCCATTGTTGACTTTTAAATATAAGGAAATAAAGAAATCTTATAATATAAAAATATATATATTTGTAAAATATAAAATTAATTTTACCGCTTTAATATTATCCAAATTGTTATTGTTGTTGTTGTTGTTGTTATTGTTATTGTTATTTCTATTATTTTGTATATTGTGCTGTAAATTTTCGATGTAAAAGTTGCGACATTCTTGGCAAACATTTTGCAAAGCCGTTTCAATTTGCTGCCTATTACCGAGCAGCTGAGATATCTTTGAAAATAATTGAAATTAAAATAAAAATTCTTTTTTTAAATTACAAACAAATCATTATGATTTGTTTTAATCACCTCCTTTTCTAAACGCGGTAAAGCTATACTGATATTTAACACTTTTTCCTTATATTCGGGCCAACTGTTCTCCAATGAAGTAACATGCGATGTTATGTTGGCACTGCGATCAAATAATTCATCCAATTTATTCTATAAGAAAAGTATAGGTAACGATTTTTATATTTATATATGTATATATATATTTTTTAATTTTGTACCCTTCACAGTATGATGAAGGGGTATAGAAGGTTTGTCAGTCTGTTTGCAACATCCAGAAGGAGAAATCAGAGACCCCACAAAGTACATATATATTCTTGACCAGTGTCTAAAACTGAGTCAATCTAAACATGTGTGCAGCTGATATGTAATACATATACTATTAGAGAGCGTAATTATGTACTTGCCACGCCCACCTCTTCTTTGTAGATATAGAAGGTAAGCTTTAGCCAAATTTAGTTTTTATACCCTCCACCTCAGTGATGAGGGTATACTAAGTTTGTTCTTCCGTTTGCAACACCCAGAAGGAGGCGTCAGAGACCCTACAAAGTTTATATATTCTTGATCAGCGTCAAAAACTGAGTCGATTTAGACATGTATGTCCGTGTGTCCGTCTGTTGTTGGCACTCTCACGGGTGTAAATTTTGAGATATTGAGCTGAAATTTTGTACAGGCACTTTTAGTCTTTGCACGCAGATCGCTATTTAAAATGGGAAAAATCGGTCAAGAGCCACGCCCACAATAGACAAAAAGCTATTTATCTACCACAAAATATGAGCTACAAACTTGAAATTTGGTATGTACATCTATGAATATTAGCTTCATCGATATGCCAAAAATGGGCGTACTCGGATTACAGACACGTCCACAATTAATGAAAATCTTTATATCAGCCACAAAAGTTGACCTAAGAACTTGAAGTTTGGTACGCGTATACATAGTTATCCCATTGACTGACGTGCCAAAAATGGGCGCGGTCGGATAACAGACACGCCCACAATTTAAAAAAAAACATATTTAACGTAAAAGTAGACTTACATGCTAAGACATACACTATTAGAGGGCGCAATATATATATATATATTTGCCACGCCCTTTCGTGTGGAGGTAGAGGGTATTTAAAATTTGGTCTAAGCCAAATTTAGTTTTCTTACTTGTTTTACTTGCTTTTAAACGAAGTTTCTCATAACACCTAGGAGTAGGTTTCGAAGGTTTTCGCCAGTTTTGACGTATAAGCCTTAGCTTTAGCTCTTCTACTTACCTTGTGCTTGACTAGTTCTTCTTGCATCATAATTGACTTTTGTGTTAGTGTATCATTAATGAAACTGACGTTCATGTCCAATTTGTCCAATTTACTATTTACATGGGCACGTAATAAATTCAATTCATTGGTATAGTTTAAGGGTTGCGCCATACTCTTAAGGCCATCGCTGAAGTTTGCCTGAAAATGGCATGATAAAGAACTGTAGCCTTCACTCAATAGAACTTTTGATTATATACTCACCTTCAGATTATTGAAAATCTCTTGTAGATTATGTTGATTTTGGCTAACACCATTATAATGATCCTTCATGCTGTCGAGATCAGTAGCGATCGACTCAATTTTGGCACCAAAATCTGCCACCAATTTCTCCTCCTTTTCATAACTCTTCTGAGCTGCCATCAAAGTACGATAATCGGTGAAATTTTGCCACAAATCTTGTAGGGAATGTTGTAATTCCGTAATTTTTCCAAATATAATTGTTTGATTTTTAATTAAAGCTGTTGTAGTTTCATGCCACACTTGTAAAGTATCAGGCAACAGTTGACTAGTGGCGGAAACTAAAAAAAAATCAAAAAAAAAGTGGTAGGCTCTTGAATATATTATTGTGTAAACCAACTGTTTGCCTACCTTGTTCCACCTTTTGACGATAATCATAAATTTGTTGTTGTAGATTAAAATTTAGCCAATACGTGAATCCCACAAATATCATCAACACCACTATAAACAATAATATAATATACAGGCGTATAATAGTGTGACGATTTTGGCCACAATGATGCGATGACTGCTTAACTTTGGGTTGCTGTTTAAAATTAATACAAAATAAAATTCAAATCAATATGAAATTAAAAAAAAAAATTTAAATTCCACAAACAGTACCCAAGTGTAGTCTTCTTGATCGTCCGTGGAGAGAGCATTTAACAGTTTGTCTTGCGAGTACACACCACGACTGGCATTGCACCGTCTTTGCGGTCCACTCTTCTGTTGACTTTGTGCCAGTAAAGCGTCTAGATCACGTCTTTTACGCATTTTCTTGATGCCATAACGCAACGGCACAGTTACATGATGACTGGAATCCATTATTTACTTGCACCAACACACAGCACTATCAATTTAATTTCATCAAACATTTATTATTTTCTATTTTTCTATTTAAACAAATTGTACAATCAGAATATTATTGCCGCTGATTTTTTCACTGGTAACATTTCTCTCTACTATTGATTTGTATTATTTTTTTTGTTCTGCCGTTTTGTATTGTTTGGGTTATATTCTGACTGAGCGTCAAGTGTGAATGTTTTCGGTGTGTGTGCGTGTGGGTGTATGCTTCGGGGTGCAACCCCAGTTAAACACACAGCAGAATAACACATTTCATATCCTCCATTCTCCTATTTTCTCAATTTTATTTCAACAGATAAGGTGGCTTTTGCGCACTATGCACGCTACGTATCACGATAAAAACAAATAAAAGGAAAACTAAATTTTAGCTCAAGCCAAAAGCGTAAATACCCTTCACATGTTCATACAAAATAGGGCGTGGCAGGTACATGTTTACGCTTTTCAATAGGATATAGATTACGTGTCAACTTGCAAGTCTCGTTTTGCGCCGAGTAAATTTGAAGCGTGTCTGCGGCAGATAAATAGGTTTTTGTCGATTGTGGGCGTGGCTCTTGACCAATTTTGCCAAATTTAAATAGCACTTCCCGAAACTAGAAGTGAACAACAGACACACGCACGGACAGATATAACTGGATTGACTCAGATGTGTGTTCTGCATGTTGTAAATGGAATGACAAGCTTAGTACACCTTTCATCTTATGTGTAGAGTGTGTACTTTTGAAAGTAAATATTTATTCTTCCTGTTATGTTCATAAATATTAAAAGATGTTGTATGTAACACAAAATGAATGCGAAAAGAATCTCATAATATCGAATAATTCTCAATTGAAATTGAAAAATTTTGTATATTATTTATTTATTCGCCTATACTTGATGTGTGAATATGTGTTTGTAAGCACGTTTGCTTCTACATCAAATACAAGTTGTCTTTGTTGTCACTAAGTATTCAACGGTAAATTCCATTGCACAAATGAGAAAAGTGAAGGGGTTACAAGGAATATTATAAAAAAAACTATGAAATTCTACAAAAATACATACATACCCACTTGACAATTAATATAGAAAATGCCCTTCGAAAATCATACGCAATGTTTTGGAAACGTTTTTGAACAAGTCAATTCGATTTCCTTGTTCAGCGCATTAGTGAAAGTGAAACGGCGAAACATATAAGTTTAAGCAGCAGTAACGGTGTCTCTTTCTCCTCATATCACTTAATACCACTCATTATTCAATAATAAAATAGTAAATAAATGCAACTTTTACAAAAGAAATTGTTGTACATTTATTATAGTTAATTTATCTCTCTCTCACACTCTCTCTATCTTTTTCTCCATATAAGTACATAAAACTATTCTTAATTCAGCCCAATGCAACAGAACCCCACATTTTTTTTTGTTATTATGCGTTGATATACTTGTGGTAAAATCAAGTTTGTGCGGATGTTTGTAACTTCTAAAGGTCAAATGCCTCACCCACCTTCTTTTATGTACAGAGAGACGGACATGTAAATTTGTTCGTAAGCTAGAGGTCGCATTTTTTGAGGTATGTCGATTAAATTTGGTACAAGAACATGTCTTGGCTCAGAAAGAAACCTTAGGGAAAACGGACCGAATCTGACTATTTTTAGAACCTCTCCCCGTTTAATGTCATTTCACGAAGAGACTTATATGGCAATTCTTCGCGTTTACTGACAGCAAAACTAATTGTAGCATAATTTGTGGAGCCCAGTTGTTTAAGGTATTAAGTGGTCGGGCTTGACTGACTATAATATTACATTTATTTGGGTAATTGATAAGCACCCCCTGTATACACTAATTTATGATCACGTACTTTACGTTGTAAAAAGACTTTTAATTCATCCTGTGAGAATTCAATACCCAAACCATTCGAAGCGAATAATTTTAGCATTTGATGGATACGTTCAAGCGGCAAAGAATCCAAGTTTGTTAACATGCCCACAATATATGACCAGAAGACCTAAAAGTGACAAAAACAAAAAAGTTAAAAAACAACAGAATGCTGAACTGACATTCATTTATAATTCTTACCTGTAACTCTTCTTCTCGCTGATCACTAGCACTAGCCATGGCCGATTCATTATCCTCCTCTTCAGTGATAATTTCACTGATCGGTTTCGGTTCGGATAAATGTGACTCTGGCAGTTCATCTTCATTTAATCTATATAGGCCAGGTTGTGATTCCATTAGAATACCATGACTTTGCCAAAATGCCATACGTCTCCTTAGTAGAGATGGCGGAATTTTCACCACATTACTCAAATCCTCCAAAGACCATTCACTTTTCGTTTGAAAATGATAAATGATTACAGCTTGAGTGGGTGGTACAGTCATTTCCATTACTCTGCCACCCAATTCAATTTCGAGTTTAACACGCCCCGTTACCGTGCGCCAGTTCAAGGTACGATTACCTTTATACTCTTCGTAGGCCTTGGTATACTTTTGAAACTCGTTGGCAATTTCTTCGGGCAATTCAACGCTTTCCTTGTTGAATGAGGGCCAAAATTGAGCCGATATGATTAGAGAGGATATCAAGAATGTTTTACCTTAAATTCAAATAAACTTCACTTTCTTTACGAACATTAACCAACTCCAACTTACTTTCTAAATATTTGATATCAGTTTGTATATGATTGTCTATCCTTTTGGAATCGCTCATATCCTTCAACATAACCTCACAATTGTGCAGTAACGATTCACCAAATCGTAGCTTTAGCAATTCCAAGTTACGTATTTCCTTTTCCGGTTTAAAATCCAATTGCGTGAGCAAACGATCAGCTAATAAATTACGGTATTCGTTCATAAACAATTCTTTGCTGCCATAAATATCCACCACCATGGATATTACATCAGCGGAACGGCCCTTTTTAACTGGCAACAAATGTTCCGAATTTTCTAAACCGAAGGGTTGCGGTTGCCAAGCCTCCCAATTGGTTAAACCATCATCAGCATTCATCATTTTTGCTAATTCCTCTGACAAATCGGTCGGTGTTTCATCTGTAAGACTTTGCACCACACAACGTACTGTATCACTACGTTTACGTAGATATTCTTTAATCGGAGCAGTAACAGTTTCCAAAATAACTCCACTATTATCCAAATAACGTATAGCTTTAATGGCGGCCACATAAGCGGTTAATATATTCATGGTATTTACACCTGGATGCAGGAGCCGTGTCTCTAAACAATTTTTCAATATACGAGTAATCTCTTTACTCAATTTCACTTTCTCCATGCAAGCCTTTAAATCAGCAATAGCGGGTATAGAGTCGGGATATTCTAAAATCTTTCAACTTTTTTTAATTCTAGAAAAAAAATGTATACCCTTACCTATAATAATGGCAATAAATTGCTCAATAATACTTAAAGCATATGTTTCATAAACATAGAAACTTAGTTTGACTCTTAAACTATGCAAAGAATCAGTGGGTTTCATTTCCTCGTAATCCATCTGTTCACATTCACCATCATCACTGTCGTCCGGGTGCGGATGAAATACTTGCTTTAACCAATTTATTATAACATCATTCAACCACTAAAATTTCCATTGATTATCTTAAGCTACCAAGTAAAAGAAAACTTCTTTTCACCTTAAGTAATTCCTGTAAATTATTTTTGCAGAATTTCCCTTGATAAGCGGTTTTGATGTGTTCCTTAATACGCAATTGTACCAATGATGTCATACACTGACCAGCCAAACGATCTAATAGCTTCAGTTGTCCCAATTTGGAATTCACTGTATTTATATTAACCAACAATTCAGAACATAAACACTTGGATGATTGCAGGCAACCTCTGCATGGGGGTAAACTAACTTCATCTATTGGCCGTGAAATACAACAAATTATCGAGAAATTATATATATATATATACAATAATAAACATACCCTCACCCATATCCTGTTTATCTTGCTCTTGAAAAAATACTCTTAACGAGACACTGTAGAAAGCATGAACAACTTTACTAAAATTCGTTGGTAATTGCGACAATAAAACGGAACGTACAATTTCATTGAAACGTTCTTGAGATTCACTATAATCATTCCATTGTACATCATCAAATTGTCTTAATGTTAATAAAACAAATTGATAATAATTATCCAATTCCTTTACCGCCTGTACAAAACTCTCAAACAATTCAAGCTCTAGAGTAGCATTATAATCTTTCGCACAATTCGTGGTTTCCAGTAATGAGTGATGAAAATGTTTCCAGAACTTCGGTGCCAATTGGCTACGTACAAAGCAACTAATTTCCAACCACAATATATCACTTAGATAGTTATGAGTCTCAGAATCAAATTTACCCACTTCTAGATTGCCCAACTATTGTAAGTAAGCCATTTAATTTAGATAATTTTACATTGTAATTAGTTTCAACTTACACACTCTTTGATAATGGGACAATTTTCTAAAAAATCATATTCCCAAGGATCCATATTTATTGCTAATTAAGGTTTTTTTAATATTTCATTTGTTTTCATTAAAAAAAATTACTTTTAGTAAACAAGGAAAAATTCCTAACCTCAAATTTATGTACATTACCGGTATAAAACAGGCTTGTATATACATTTCTTTAACAATAACAGAGTAGTTAGTTAAATAATTAAAAATTATCTGTATATATAAACTTATATAAACATTTTAAAGTCAAATTTTAAAATTTGCAATTAAATTGCATGAGCCACACGAAGCTTGTAATTTTTTTGATTTTCTTGAATTAAATAAAAGAAAAATTCACCAAATCATTTACATAATATCAGCTGTTCCTCGTACAAAATATCAGCTGTGTAATCTATGTTTGTTGTTTTTTATAAACAAAAAGTGAAAGCAAAGGTATTGTCGAATTAAAATTGAAAGTAGGAATTTTAAAGAAGAATAAAAATTAGATTAGTTTTTCACACTCCTAAATATATGCTGTGAATCAATTATAATAAAAAAATATAATATAAGACGACATTATGACACAAAACATGAAACTGCTTATAAAGATATTCAAGGTCAACGACAGAGAGATGAATTGGACCAATTGGAGATAATATTAACACAGCAACAAAATATTTTCAAAGCTTCAAGTTGAAATAGCAATATATATATATATATATATATATATATAAAAGCGATAACAGACTAAAAAGATGCAGTAAATGTGCAATGCCAAACGTGTTACAACAATAAAAACTTGCCGTATATTTATTTTGTGTTACTATGCAATATGTTATCCCCGCCACCTCAAAGACGGGCATCATCAATTTGTGAAGCCTGCAACATACAGAAGATTTTAAACGTTTCTTAGAATATATATATATATATATATATATATACAGGGTGCGTCAGTCTAATGAGGACATGCATATATGGGACTATAACTAGGAAGTGTTTCTTTTTTTTTTGGTTTTCTTTCCAGATATTCAATGGAGGACAATAACTTAACCGAGGAAATAAAACGGCATGCAGTGATCGTGGCTATTCACGCAAATCACAGCGATTTGGAAAT
Source organism: Ornithomya chloropus (assembly GCA_963971445.1). Classification (NCBI taxonomy): domain Eukaryota; kingdom Metazoa; phylum Arthropoda; class Insecta; order Diptera; family Hippoboscidae; genus Ornithomya; species Ornithomya chloropus. Next base: position 22,565,166 of record OZ020530.1, on the reverse strand, counting down.
AGCAAATTTTTTGAAAGTCGCCCGATCATTTGTTTATAAAGTTCGCCAAAAGTTGAAAGCTTGCAATGACGATGTGGAAACTGCTGCTAAGCGCAAAAGCCGTGAAACGGGTCCACAGAAACTTCGGACAACGGAATTTGTCACCCAAGTTCAGAGCATTATTAATGAAGACCCTTCGAAACCAATAAGAGCCATATCGAGAGACCTTCATGTTTCTGAATGCACTGTTCGTCGTACCATCCACGAAGACATTCGATACAAGTCATGTGATGCGAAGAGGTCAATTTTTTTTTTTTTTTTTTTTTTTTTTATTATATAACCATCCACTCAGGGGATGACCCCTATACGTGCAAGCACGGTGGTGGTTAGAAGGGATTAGAGGAAGGAGGATAGAGGGAGTAGTGTTTGTGTACGTTGATTTTAAAATTGCGCACACTAGGCACGGCGGGAAATACCCCTGGAGGTAGGTGGTTCCAGAGGCGAACACCACGGCTAAAGAACGAACCGTTTCGGTAATGCGTTGTGCGATACGCCGGCAACTCCATAACGTATGGGTGAGATCGGTGAGCAAGCCTGGTTGTCCTACTGAAGGGTTTCAGCGGAGGTCACATCTCTTTTATCTCTCTAGAACACATGCCATAGAAGTACCTGTACATAAGCACAACACAGCTCACATTTCGTCGGTGTTCAAGTGTGTCGAGAGAGTTAGATACTTCCTCGTCACCTATGATCACTAGACCCTTTCGCTGTATGCGATCGAGAGTCTCCAAACATGTGTTAGAGGCTCCCGCCCACACGTGCGAGTTGTGCTCAAGTTTCGGCCGAATATAGGCAGCGTAAATATTTCGGATGTCGGCTGGTGTAAAGTATTTTTCACACCGTTTTAAAAAACCCAAGCTCTTGGCTACAGCTTTGGACAATTCGAACAAGTGCTCCGTCCAGCGGACGTCACACCGAATTCGCATGCCCAGAATGTCAAGAGCGGCCGATTCCTCCACATTTACGCCGCCGAAGGATAGAGGGCGCCCATCATTGTCCCTGTGCGACAGATGACAGCACTGTGTTTTGTTGGCGTTGAAACTAACCCTGTTTACTTGACCCCATTCGGAGATTTTCATGAGGTCGCGATTTAATGATTCATTCATTATGCAACGTTTGTTTTCTATCTCCGCGTTGCTAGGCCTTTTATTAAAGGAAAATGAATGACATAGAGTGCTATCGTCAGCGAAAGAGTAAACAGGGTTCTCCGTCAAGCACAGAAGGTCATTGATGAACACCAGGAAAAGGGAAGGAGAGAGAACAGAGCCCTGAGGTACGCCTGCATTTAGGGTATACTGATTTGAAGAGTAACCGTCAATCACAACCCGAATTGAACGATTACTCAAGAAGCTCGATATAAATTGAGCGAAGTTTTTGTTTACACCAATCGCTATCAATTTGGACAACAGAGCATCATGCCATACTCTGTCAAACGCCTTAGAGATATCCAAAGCAACAACCTTACTTTCGCCAAAGTGGCGAATAGCTCGATACCACTTTTCCGTAAGGTAGGCTAATAAGTCGCCAGTGGATCGATTTTTGCGAAATCCGTATTGACGGTCGCTGATTAGGTTGTTGGCCTCAAGATAGCTCATCAGGTGAAAGTTTAAAATTGTGTCCATTGTTTTGGCTATGGCGCTACAAATAGCGATTGGTCGATAGTTTGCAGGGTCAGAAGGGGTACCTTTTTTAGGTACCGGTTGTACATTGGCAATCTTCCAGCATTTTGGGTAAGTGTTTGCATGATAACACCTACTAAAAAGATTGCGCAATGGTTTAGCAAGTGTTGTGGCGCACTTGCTAAGAAGTAGAGGGTGTATGCCATCCGGCCCTGGAGTTTTTGTCTGAACAAACGAAAGACCAACGTGTCATTCGTGGAAAAAGGCTGTTAAACAAGTTAAAGCACCCCGAAACTCCGAACATGCTTTGGTTTTTTTCAGATGAAAAAAATTTTGACCAAGATCAAAAAATTAACCGAAGGAACGACAGATGGCTAATTTCGGATCCTCAGGAGGTCCCCCATGTCATGCATACCAAATTTCCGGCAACAGTCATGGTTTTGGGAGTGATAAGCAGTGAAGGACATGTCATGCCGCCCCACTTTTTTCCTCAAGGACTTCGGGTGAATGCAGCTGCTTACATTGAGGTGTTACGAACAGTTGTTAAGCCTTGGATAGATAACGTACGCGATGGAAGACCATACGTGTTCCAACAGGATTCTGCTCCCTCACATAAGGCCAAGACGACGCAAGATTGGATGTCTGAAAATTTGAATGATCACATTACTCCAAACATGTGGCCTCCTAGCTCTCCCGATATAAATCCTTTGGATTATTACTTATGGGGCGTTGTTGAAAGGGAGACTAACAAACATTCTCACAACACAAAAGCATCATTAACTACAGCTATAACCACAGTAATGACAAATATGGACAAAGAACACTTAATTCGCGCATGCAGACTTTCTGGCAAAGAATTGAAGGCGTTATTGATGCAAATGGCGATTTTATAGAATAGATATTTAGTTTAGGAAATAAACTAAATATAAAAAAAATTTCATTCAAATATAATAATTAATTTAGGAGTTATACATGTTTAAATTTTGAAATCAATATGTCCTCATTAGACTGACGCACCCTGTATATGTATATATTTTGAATTTAAGTTTGTTTTAATTGTATTTTCTACAAGATTAAAATAATTTTTTACACGAAATCCAAACTCAAAAAATGTAAAAATAAAAGAGCTGAACTGTTTTCTTGAGGCGACCACGATGTCTTTTACATTTGATTAAGGCCAATTTGGTGATTAGATGTTTTTCACTTTGCTTTCCTTTCAGCATTTTGGTATTCTTCTGTTGTGATTTAAGAATTGGAGAACTGGGCAATTCCGATTGATGTTGTTGCTTGTGGAAGGGTATAAAGCGAGTTTCATAGATCTTTTGACGATGCTCAGTCTGTAGGATAGGTTCCAATACATTAGCTGTACGTTGAACGCGCAACTTGAAACGTGCCCGATCTCGAGCATACATCTCCCAGTGTCCTATGCGTGCGGCCCGGTACGCATAATTCCACGTATGCATTACATGTACTACTGGATGAATATTGAAGGATACCTTAAAAATATTACGTGACACATAATTAATAAGACATTTAAAGAATAAAAGTGTATGGAAAGTACTTTTTTGCGTTTATCACATTTAGAGATTTGGGCTTGTTGCTGTTTCAATCTGTGGCTGGTGCTCCGAAAACATATTTCTCCATCAACACTATCTCTGCTATTTGTGTTATTACATTCTAGGCTTGACGAGTGAATGGTACTTGTTTCAAAATTATTGGTGGATTCTATAAAACTTTCAGTGATATCGTCTTCATCCTCTTCTTCTTCAACATCGGTTTCCAAGTCGGAATCATCATTTCGCAGAACGCTCTTTTTCAAAATGTCAAAATCATTGTCATCATCTGAGAGGAATTGTATGAAACTATCTTCATCCTCATTATCATCAGCATCAACATAGTTAAGAGTAACAATGTCATTATTAAAAATCTGTTGATCATCTGACACGAATTGTACCAAGCTGTCTTCATCCTCCTCCTCTTCACCGTCACTGTCCACTTCACTATCTCTGGTTTCTTTCAAAATCATATCCAACAGGTTGGCACAAAACCCGGAAATATGATGCTGTATGGAACCATTTATGGTGGTGGACATTACATACCATTCTGCATCTTTGTTCTGTTGCTCACATGAAAGTAATTTTTCTAGATCGGACATACACGCCCGATCCTTGCTTTGGTGTTTGCTATGCTGTAAATTTGCCGACTTGCGCGGCTGATTGTCCGAATTACTCATTAACAGAGCCTGTGTAATTTGTGTACCAATGTCCACCACAATGCGGCTAGATGAGGGCTTTTCATAAAGGATACTATTCACCACCACCCCAGCCGTGGCAGCATCCTTCATGGGATCTGCATTTGCACTTTCTTTCATCAAGTTATTCGTTCTCGCAGTTCGGGTATAAAAACAACTTGATGGATTGTAGTGATGGCGGGTGTAGGCAGCAGCGGCAGCAGCAACCGAATGAATTTGTGAATTTTGCTGATGTGTATGAGGATGATGCGGAGTTAATGATTTATTCATCGTGAAAGTGTTGTACATATTTTGTGGCCTGGATAACGAATGCATGTTGCCAACGTTTCTCAAATAAATCTAATACACTGCCAAGTTTGCTTTGGATAACGTATATTGCGTTTGGACTTGTGTTTGAACAGGAACTTGGGCGGGCAACGATGTACTTTAACTGAAACTGGATAGAGGCCGATATTTCCCGCACTAAAATCTGTTGTACGATTATTAAAGTTATCGTTTCCTGGTATAGCAGTAATTTGCTGATCGTTGCGTGTTGTGGATACACGTTGCAAACCAATAGATGTATTCTGTTGTTGTTGTTGTTGTTTTTGTATTTGATTTACTTTAGCAGTGTTCCCACGTAATAACAACGAAGCTGTACTAAAAGGCTCCATGATTCTCATTCTGTTTTGTTTGATGGAAACATTGTAGTTGCAAACAAAAAACATTGATCCAAATGTAGAAAAATGCAGCAACAAAATAACTAACGAACACACCGTCTCGTTTTCGTTAATCGTTCGCTATTTAAATTAAGTAGAAATTGTTTGCAAATTTTCGTCAATTGATATCAATAATATAAAAAACGATTATTTATATATAGGAGACAAAGACAGTTGTTGTTGTTTTTGTTTTTGAATTTCACACCAAGTCGTGATTTATGCTTTGTATGTATATATATATATATATGTATATAGCACGGGGATCTTTGCTCGCACAGATATATTTTTAACCAACAATTAAAATGGTGACCTCAAGGTTGTCGAAAACACACATAAATTCTTTGAAAGATCTCTAATTTGATGTTGTTGTAAATGTTTATGGACACAATTTATAATGATTGACAATTGAAAATTTTATATTTTCTTCACAAATTATTATGCGCTTTACAATATTATATTCTTCTCTTTAACTTTTTTTTCCGATGATATATTCGATTGTAGTTGTTCAGTGAAAAAGTTGTCAGTACTCGCAGTGAGAAAAAACCAGAGTTGTATTGCAAACGAAAATCCAGAATTTAAAGGAAATAAATAGTAACAGGGTGTTTCTTCTTTTAAATAAAAGAAAAGACGTACTAATTATATTAAAAAAATTTCATACAGTCACCTTTTATTATACATGGAAGATAAATGTGTTTAAATTTTTGTAAAAAAGTGCTACATAGATCGTCCTTGCCCCACTATATAGATCATATAAAGATAGATCCTGAACCCTTTAATGTGATACTTAAAGGGTATGTCAATAATAATAAAAGAGCAAATGTATATAACCAGCTGGAGGAGCAATTGTAAATGAAAATATTTAAAATATTTTCCATTTAAGCTTCATAGTAATAATAATAATTTATGATGTATACGCACTTTGTGGCCCAACAAATACACCAACAACTGGATATTTATTGGTGTATAATTAATTTGATCGCTGAATATACGTTTAAGAGACTTGCACATGATTTGTAAACCATAACCTTAGCAATGAAAAATAAAACAACAACAAATAATAAAAATAAAAACTTATTATTATAGCAATAGTTCATAATTAGAAATCATTTTGAATTCTTTACTCGTACAAATTATTGTTAAGTATATATGAAATTAAAAGTGATTTAAATATTTTTAGTGTTTATCAGTTATAATGCTATGTGTATGTGTTGTTTGTACGTAAATGGACGTTTATGTAAACGTAACAGTGCTATGTACAGTTCACAAAGGCTATCTGTTAAAAGCGTGAGTGTGTTACATGGAGCAAAAATCAAAATATGGAACTGCACACACACATATGTACAAATAAAATAATTAAACTCTTTCTTTAATCATACATATGCAGGCCAGCCTGCAAGCATGCATAATAGGTTCAGAAGCGGCACTTCATCAATTCGATGTTAATTGAATTGGATAACTTCTATATGAATAGTCATCAATTTTTTTATTATCTGGCGGTAAATATTCAAAAAATTATCTTAATCTTTAACAGAGTCTAATGCAGAGAGGTGGAAAAAAGATGGAAATTCTCGATTAAAAATTTTCAAATACAAAAGTTATTGGCGGGTTAGAAGAGGGAAGACAAGGGGCCATTTTTCAACCCCTACAACTTTTGTGCGCGAGCCTCTCACTGTATGTGTGTTTATTCTATTGCTAAAATGATTATTTATTGTGGTTAATGTTGTTGTTGTTATTGTTGTGCTTATTACTCTTATTAATTATGCCATTGTAAACCGAGCAATATGTCAGATAATATAGAAAGCGATCATATATACTTATTATGAAATTATAATACACTGAGAAAATATAATAACAAAAACATTAAATTTGGTTTAGGCCAAATCTTGAACACCTGTCGTGTATGCACACAAACAGTGGTGGGTGCCAGAGTGAAGGCATTAGGTATCAGCTGGCAAGTTAAGTTTTGGCTTTGTTGTAAATTGTGGGCATTTTTGTTATTCGAACACGCCCATTTTTAGCACATGAATGGATAAATATATACACCAAATTTTAACTTTATAGTTCAATTTTTGCGGCTGATGAATAGATTTTTGTCAATTGTAAACGTGGTTCCAGTTTTGCCCAATTTGAACAACAATCTGCTCTTCAATCATGTATTAGAAGCGATATTCAGCTTAATATCTTAAAATGTACGATCGTCAGGATATTAACAACAGACAGATTGACGAACGGACATGTCCAAAGCGATTTTTCTGCTATTTATTAAACGAAAGACAAAACTTAATATATTTTTCACCATAATTGGAAGAACTTAGTGAAAAAAAACTCTTGCTAAATAATTTCTCTCAGTGCTGATAAGAGTTTGTTTTATTGTTGTAATGGTTTTTAAACAATGTGCCATACAATATATGGTTATACATATATTTTGTTTATAACACAACATTAATATAAATAAAAAGAATAAAACTGAGTGTGTATGGATGAGTGAGTTTTTAAAGAAACACAATTTATTATAGAGTATTATTATATTCTTATATGCGAATCGACTGCCGCCTGAAATCTATGTGAGTTATAAAACTGTATTGTCAGTTGTGCCGTTATACCTTATCAATGAACCTCGTGTAGTTCAGTTTCATTGAAAAGTAATCATAGCCAATAAAGAGATTACAAAATTCTTTGTGAAAGCATTGCAGCTTGTAACGGAAAAGTATATAAAAATTATTTTTGTCATTAGAATAAATATTAATAAGAAAAGGTAATCGTACTCATTACGTGGAGTGTAGTTTAATAAGATTTTTTATACATAATTAAAAGTGCGTTAAAATGATAAATATGTAAAATCATGACTTGATATTTGACCCCGATCACAGCAGCTAGATATTGGCAAAGTGACTTGAGTGATTTTAAAACAATTCGAAAACTCTCACTCGCAACTTCATAAAATTATGTAAATTATTAAAATAAAATACTGCAGTTCCAGACCTTAGGGAAGAGTTATTGAAAAAAAAAAACAGAAAAAATAAGCAATTCACGTGGACGTAAGGTAAACAAGTAAACAAGACGTTTTTTGAAACAAGTATTTTGTGGTTGTTGTTTTTTCTTATGAAAATCAATTTTGACGCCTTCACGTCATAATTCAATCAATTAATGATAATTTTTAAATAATCTCTAGTAAGACGTGAGCTTTTCTAATATAATACAAAAGCACACACAAACGCACGAACGCACAAACGCACATACATCGAATAATGAAGTGCTTCCGTTTTCTTATAGACATAATCTTGCAAGTATGATCCATAATCTCTTTCTCTCCCCATGGTGTTATGTTATATGAAGAATAAGAACAAGAAGTGGAAAAAGACGTCTCTTATTATTTCAATGATTTTAAGGGATTTATTTTCAAAGTGACCTAAGTCCACTTTCTCATACCTTACACCTTTCTCTCTTCCTCTACTTGTAATCTTTGCAAAAAATATAAATTTTATCAAAAAAAACAAAAAAAACTTGAGAATCAGCAAATCTGTGACGATTGAAATATGTTCGTCTGTCGATCAATTTTTTTTCTTAGATATTTTTCAATCATTACAGAATTTATAAGTGTCAAAAACAACATCAAAAAGAAGAGCAGCAATAATAATAATAATAATAATAATGATAGCAACATCAGCAACAATAACAAATAATAAACAAAAATATAAATAATTTTGTTTGAATGCTAAATATCAAAGGAGCAAAATTTTGTAGATAAAAATATTAAACCAAATCAAGAGAAGCAGCAAAAGAGTGGACGAGTGTAAAAGAGAGCCGAAGAATGTCTTTACAAAACGACAAATATGAAACTGATGATATCTCTAAAACATGTAATGAATGTAAAAATCAATCGACTATACAACAACAACAGCAACAACAACAGCAACAACAACAGCAACAGCAACCGTTTAATAAAAATACTAGTGAGAGAATCATAATGAAAAAACCAGGTGTTAAAATGGAGGCCACCGAAAATCTTACATTTAAATTTAAACGTAATGGAACTAGAAAGGTGGAGGATAACAATAAAAGGGGCTACAATTTATTTGAATTAGTTTACGAGCTGATTGGTGAGAAGGAACAACGTACAAGAGAAATGGGAACATTAATATGTGAGTACAATGCAAATGATTTTTTTTTATAAAATGTGATAAGTGGTGAAGTCAAGAGATAACATACAATACAATATAAATCATATGCGATCGAACAATACATGTCCACATAATATGTGTGTACACAGAGCTATATAGAGTATAGAGTAGAGTTTTCAAGATGATGGTGTTCATATACTATATACTATATACTAGAGCTTGTGCTAAGTATAATTGAGCTGAGGAGATAAAAACATTCTAGCTTAGGGCGCATCTACAATGCCCTGCACACTATTATGCAAACTGTGAGCGTGGCTGGTAGACTGGGTACGCAAGTGTTCTTATATTTTTGGTAATTTGTGGGCGTGCCATTTACACAATTCCACACATTTTTAACCCAATTATGAATATAAATTATAAATATAATAATAATTTTTTTAATCATTATTAATAAAAAAAAAACCACAATAAATTTTTTGATAAAACTTTCACAAACGAAATGATCAATTTATCACAACTTACTCCCCTATATTAGAGATAGTCCCATTGCAATGTTGTGAGGGTATAAGAATATATAGCGCGGAGACTGGAGTATAGTAGTGAAATGGGTATGAAAGGATTACATTTACGTTTGCAACAATTATATAATTATTTAACGCGTCTTTAAACATTTCCTTCATTTTCAATCTATTATTTAATATATTTTGTTGTTGCCTTTGTGTCTTTATTTGTATTTATTTCTTCCATTTTAGTGCTCGGTGTCATGTTTTTATTTTTCATCATTAGTTTAACTGGTTTCTTTGTCATGTGGTTCACCGAATATTACAACAACATGTTTTTAGCGGTAGGTTAACCTTAACTGTCATTCTCCTTCCTCTCCATCCCTCTCCATCTCTCTCAACCTCTCTCTCTATCTCTCTCTCTGTTTTTGCTTTGCAGAATCTGGTATTAATGAAAAATTCAGAGACAGCCAATAACTGGATGAACCCCAATCCAAAATATGATACTCTGCTCAAGGTGCACATTTACAATTACAGCAACATACGGGAATATTTAGAGGGTAAGGCTGATAAAATTCATGTTGATGATGTCGGACCGTTGACCTATAAGGAGCATACCACAAAAGTGAATGTCATCTTTAATGATAATTATACGGTAACGTTTCGGGTGAGTACAGTTTACAGTTTATCCAACTACCGAACCATGTTTTATATGTGATTTGTTTGTTGTTGTATTATTCAGGATCACCGGAGTTATAAGTTTCTACCCGAACAATCCCAATATGGAGAGCACGACAGAGTTTATGTACCCAATGTCCCATTACTGGCAGCTGATTTTCTAATCGATCAAATGAGCGGCTTTACCAGACTAAGTTCCACTTTGGCGGTAAAAGCTTTCGGTGAACCGATTTTTAAGACTTTGACACCCCACCAATATTTGTGGGGTTATCGTGATATGATTTCATCTTTAAATTTTGCTTCGGGTAAAACCCGTTTCGGCTTATTAATGAGTGTAAGGGTTAAATACGTTTCCTTAAATCTTTTTTATTAAGAATTCGAAAAACTCTAATTTTTAGCGTAATGGCACTAGTGTAGATTCATTGCAAATTCACACTGGAGAGGAAGACTTGAGCAAATACAGTCTCATTAGCCAATTTAATGGTATGCCCTTGCTGGACTTTTGGTCCGAGGAGAAATGTAATCGCATTGATGGTTCAGATGCTTCCATGTTTCCACCTCACTTAGTTGAGAATCGTTCCACCTTAAACGTTTTCCTGCAGGTATTGTGCCGCAAAATACCGCTAGAGTTTGAGAAAGAGGTGACACTGTTCAATAATGTTGAAGCGTTGCGTTATCGTACTCCCCTCAATGTGTTTGGTCATCCTACGGATAATCCCGAAAATGCATGCTACTGTCATAATACGAAAAGCTGTCTGCCCAGTGGCATTATTAATGCTACGAAGTGTTATAACGGTGTTCCTATTTATCCCTCATTTCCGCACTTCTTTTCCGGTAACCCAGAAATCTATCGAGACTTTGAGGGCATTCATCCACAACAGGACTTACATCAAACTTATGCCGACATACATCCACGTTTCGGCTTTCCCATTAATGGAGCTTCACGTATACAGATAAATATCGCTGTGAATAAAGGGCCGATTGCAAAGGGTGAGTATTGGACCGAAACTATATGAAAACAAGGGTAATTTTTAATCGTCGATCAAGCTAAACGAAGATAAACGAAGAAGAACATTCAAGTTGCTAATGCGGGAGTTTAAAGATTCGATTCGCGTAGAGCGTAAAAGTAAGGGAATAAAGTCTAAGTAAAAATGGTTTAAATTCTTTCCAAGGGCGACAAAGATTACAACGCGTTAATCACTGAGCCACTAATTGCGACCTCTTTGTTTCGATCTTGTCTTGGCCAACTTTCCAACTCACCAGCAATAAGCAAAATACCCAAAACTTGTAGACTGTGCACAAATATGCATTAGTGTAACAATTTTATTTAAATATAAAATTCAAGGTCGTATTAAATACATATTTAAAAAAAAATATGGAAAAAAACAAAACAAAACAAGACTTTCTCAGACGCACATACATTATATACATATAAGCATATGTGCGTGTTTAAGTCAAGCTTTATATTAAAGCCGAACATATAATTATTAAGATATAATACAAGAGAGATAATGCCACACAAGTGAAGCTCAGCTGAGGTAGTAAATATTCATAATAGGTATATGTATGTATGTGTGTGTGTTTGTGTGGGGGTGTATGTATGTTTGTGCATATGCATGGGAATAAATATAATTATACGTGAAGTTGTTTGCTTTGTACTCTTATGCGCTTCATATGGGGTGGGGGAGGGAGATGTGCTAAGTTCGCTATTCCGTTTGCTCATACCCAGAAGTATGCAGCATTTATTTCTTTAATCATGTTCGACTGTCCGTCTGTCTGTCCATCAAATTGGTGCTTAAGCTGCAGGTCGCATTTTTGATTTTATTTCAATGAAATTTGGTTCAAGGACATGTATTGGCCCAGAGAGAAACCTTATTGGAAAAAAAATCGAATCATTCATCAAACATTTTTGGAATTCCTGTCCACATAACGACCCTTTTTCAATGGATGACTTTATATGCCAAAAATTTGCAATTCTAGATATTTTTTGAAAAAAATTGTTAAAGGATAGTTAATTACACGAATAATTGGTTGCAGCAAATTTGCACCTGATCGGACTAAAGCTTTATAAAGGAAAAAATCCCAGTACTTACAAAAATTTAACAAAAAATAATTAATTAACGGTTCTAATCAGGTGACTTCTAGAAACCCTTTCCATATGAAAGATATTTCACAAAGCAACTCGCGTTTACCATTGTAACTGAATTGATTGTGACATAGTTTGAGGTGATAGGTGATGTAGGGTATTAAATAGTGGGACTTGAACGACAATGACACTCGCACTTGTTTCAACTACTTTTGTGGGGGGTTTATTATTTTGTTAAATTGTCCAAAGAAAACAAGAACTTTATTCGTTGAAGCGTTAATGTTGTGCATACTAAACGAGGGTGTTATAAATGAATATTTACCATAAAATAACAATTTAAGCTTTCATCAATTTAAATTCTCAAATGTTTTTGTTTTCTCACTTTTATAGATCGCCTTAAACGTTTAAGAGACAACTTAATATTACCGCTAATATGGATTGAGATAACTAGCGGTGATTTTACCGATGACATTATCAATAGTTTGTATGCCAGCACGTATGGCCTCAATATGATTCAGTGCAGCTTAAAATACGGCACATTATTAATGTGTATTGTATTCTTTGCTCTGTTGGTGGCTGGCATTTATTATTTGGGGAAAAAACGCGAAAGCCAGATGTTGCAAGGTGAGAAACTATTGAAGGCCGAACTGAAAGCATTGAACCGAATACATTTGTCGGCGGTGAATTTAGCGACACAGACGACATCATGATCATCAACAGGAAGGTAGGAGGAAGGATATTGAAGGAGACAGAGTATATTAAGCAAGCACACACATACACACACACACATACACATCATGCCATTAACACAACTATTCGTTGATTGCATTTATCTAATATTCTCAAGTAATTACATGAAACCCAAGTTTCTTATTTTGTTTTCAAACTTTTTCAAAGGAAATTTTTCATATTGAATAATGACCTGAATACGTGTAAAATAATGAATAAAATTTCTACTTTTTTAATCTTTGGATATTGTTAATGGTTTTTTGTTTTGTTTTATTGTTATTGTATTAACTCCACAAACATGGTTATCATTGGTACATTTTTTTATAATTGTACAAAAGTAAATTAGGTAAACACACACATTACGATCTATTATTAACTATTACAGCACTCCGAATTTACTTTCTAGTATAGTTGTTACCAAAAAAAATAAAAAAACACCTTTAGACGTCGAGTATTTCCTTAAGTTGTTGATTTTGAAGAAAAATTGTTAGTTTGCTTGTTTTTTTTTTACAATTTGATGCCACGCTTTTCAGCTTCGGCTTTGTATTTGCCGTAGTAGACACCCTCGGGGTCAAACTTCTCCTGCAACACCTTCCATTGATCCTTCTTATTTTCAATTATATAGTTGATGACCTTTTCGCTGTTTGCCTTTTGTTTTTCGCTACATTTACTGCATTCGGTTTTTAAGGCATCGGGTAAATGTTTCTTCAATTCGCGACCTTCCGGTGTACAGTTGCCCTTATCGATGAGACAGTTATAATAGTTATTGAATAAACGATCCGATTTTAAGATTTCATCGACATCGATATTATCAAATTTGGTGGTATACTGATCATCATCGGCGGCCGATACAACAATGGCAATTAAAGCAACAACAGCAATGATAAGTTTCATGTTGGCTGAAAAAAAGAGTTGTTTGTTAAATGATTAAATAATAAAAGGTAACTAATAAAAACACCAACAGCAATACAATGCAAACATAGCCAAAAAATGACAAAAAATTTTGCAGGTATAAAAACTATACAGGGTGAGAAAAAAAGGTGGACGAATAATTTCATTCTATGACATTATTCAAGAGTTTCCATCTTCTTACCTCACCCTTTTTATTGAAAGTTATTACCAAAACAAACACAAAAAATCAAGTATTAAAGGTTCATCTTATATGCTGGCCACAATTATTTTTAATCTAAAGGCGTGACATGTATGCAAAAGCGCCCCTTTATCATAAGTGGGATCGTTTTCCACAGAGCCGAACTGCACTCTCCACAATTATTTCTAAACTGTGGGCGTGGCATGTATACAGTAGCGCCCACCGTCAAGTAAATCTATCTACCGGGAATAAAAATTTCTCTATTTTACATTTCAACCACACGGACTTACGGACATACGGTTGAATCGACTTTTCTTTGAATGCTGATCACACTCGGCAGGATCTTTAGCTTCTCCTTATGGCTATTTGCAAAAGCAATAACAAACTTAGTAAACGTTTTTCATAATACGGACATACGGACATTATTAACTAAATTCAGATTTTGATAACGATTAAGACTCTCTGAAACCTTTTCACAAACTTTATATATTGATAAAATTTTACGAGCACTTAACTGCACTCAACCAAAATTTATATTTGTAAAAAAAAATTTTAAAAAAAAAGTTTTTAAATGAATTGATTTTTTGTACGACTTAAATATAAACTCGTTTTCGTCTTGTTTTTTGCTTCTAGCTATTGACTTGATTTTTTTAAAAACAAAAAAAAATACCACTTACAGATAAATTTATATATTTATTTTTTCAATAATTTGCACTTTTCAAGTATTGTATGAGAGACAATTGTTGTTGAAAGACTAACTTTAGATTAGTTGAAATTCGAGCTTTATATATCGTTTTCTTTTCAGCAACACTTAAGCCGCTGCTTCGGTATTCGCTTGGACGTCAGCTACTGCTGACGTTAAATATGTGTATGTACAGAGAGTTGTATATTGAGCTTAGCGTTAACACGTTGTAAACTAGCAGCGGAATTATTATTATCCGATACATACATACACGCATCAGGTAAACAAATCAATTCGTTCCGATATTGATATAAATAAACGGACCGACCGACCGACCGACCGACACACAGACAGCCATGTATAAATGTTTGTATATCTACTCATTCACAAAAATAAAAATATATCGTTATACTGTCAACGGTCATTACTCAAGTGTATAATGTGCATAATAAATGCATTAATGAAATTTTTCCATTTAACGATTAAGCGAGATAGTAACGATAACTGTCCATTTGAGTTTGTGTTATTGTAAATTATTTAGTGTTAATTGCAAAATCATGTGTAACGTGTGATATATATTATACACACACACGCGCGTAAGGCAAAGATTCTTAAACGAACTATTAGTTGATAGGAAGACATCTTCTTCCCTCTAATGAGAGGTTTTTTATTTTACCGTTTTTATATAATATTATATATTATTGATATTATTGACCACGCCCCCTTTAAATGTCGAATATTTTATTATTATATCCCCTGCGTAATAACCTTACTCTAACATCAAGTTTGTTGTTTGAATCTTTTACTATTGATTTTTATACCCTCCACCTCAGTGATGAGGGTATACTAAGTTTGTTCTTCCGTTTGCTACACCCAGAAGGAGGCGTCAGAGACCCTAGAAAGTATATATATTCTTGATCAGCATCAAAAACTGAGTCGGTTTAGACATGTATGTCCGTGTGTCTGTGTGTCCGTCTGTTGTTGGCGTAAGTTTTGAGATATTGAGCTGAAATTTTGTACATGCACTTTTAGTTTTTGCACGCAGATTTCTATTTAAAATGGGCAAAATCGGTCAAACGCCACGCCCACAATAGACAAAAATCTATTTATCTACTATAAAATATGAGCTATAAACTTGAAACTTGGTACGTACATCTATGAATTTTAGCTTCATCGGTATGCCAAAAATGGGCGTATTCGGATTACAGACACGCCCACAATTAATGAAAATCTTTATATCTGCCACAAAAGTTGACCTACGAACTTTAAATTTGGTACGCGCATACATAGTTATCCCATTGACTGACGTGCCAAAAATGGGTGTGGTAGGATAATAGACACGCCCACAATTTACAAAAAACCATATTCAACGTAAAAGTAGACTTGCATGCTGATACGTAATACGTACACTATTAGAGGGCGCAATATACATATATTTGCCACGCCCTTTCGTGTAGAGGTGGAGGGTATTTAAGATTTGGCCTAAACCAAATTTAGTTTTCTTACTTGTTTTTTATTGAAGAAGAGCTGAACGCTTTATATAAAATCTTAAATTAAAACCACGCCTATAATTTATAGTTATTATTTGTAATAATAAACTTTAAAACGGTGTCTTGTGGGTGTGGCTGTACCCATAAATTTATAAGAATCATATTTTGCCATAAATTTTATTGTAATAAAAATAAACTCAAAACAATTCTTTTATATCTATGTAGAAAAAGTGGGCGTAGCAGTTACCTGGGCCCTGATCCTTGACTAATTTATCCTTATTTAGTATATTTACATATAAGAGAAAGGCTTGAAAATTTAGCTTAACATTTTTATCCAAGAACCGTCAGACATATGATAGAATAAGAAGCACGCCCTCATTATTTGTAAAAGGAATCCTTACTTAGTGCAGCATACAAAGGTTGAGTTGTCAATGTAACACTAATTTAAAGGAGTTTAAATTTTTTTTTTATTGTATATATGCCACGCCCACCGTTTATTTATAAATATAAAGGGGATACAAAACTTAGCCTAAACCAACCATGCCTTTTTTATTTGTTCATATTTTTTTAGTGTTTAGTAAAATATATACCTATTTGTTTTTATTGCCCTACCTGGTTAAGTATGTACGTCACGTAAAATGAATCAAATCAAAAATAAAATTTTTTTATTTTATTCATACTGCTTTTAACAGGACGTTTCCTTAAACTCTACAAACTCATAAATTTTAAATGATTGTTAATTTTAGGTAATTAAAAATGTAATAAAAAGCAAAACATCAAAAAAAATAAAAATAAAAATAAAACAAGATAGAGAAGTTCCATTAAGACCGAAGCTTAAATACCCTCCATCTGGTATAATCATCTAAAAAATAAGTTCCTATTGCCATATTTATGTACGAGTATGTGACTATTTCATGTACTTACGCAAATAGTGTTTTTTTAAATTATAGGCGTTTGTGTTTTTCAATCACGCCCATTTTTAGCACAGTGTTGTATATTTATACCAACTTGATAGGCAGTATTGTGCGATATATAATTTTTTAAAGATACAATTTTTTCGAGGTATGTTGAGATTTTTGTTTATTGTGGGCGTGTCTCTTAACCGATTTTGCCCAATTTCAATACGTAACAGCGAAATTAAACTAAGAATATGTGTGCAAAGTTTCAATTTGATATCTCTAAAATTGCGACCGTGAGAGTGCCAACAACAGACGGACACACGGACACACGGACGGACATGTCTCAAACGATTTCTCTTTTCATGCTGATTAAGAATATATATGGTTTGTGGGGTCTCCGAGGCTTCCTTCGATGTGTTGTAAACGGATGATCAAAATGAATATACCCTCTTCCCTGAGGTGGAGGGTATAATTAATGTTATTGTACCCTACAGTTCAAAGTTAAGCAAATCAGGTATAAATATTTATCTTCTAGAAAGCACTTGACGATCGTTATTATTTGTCATACAGTGATCGTGATGATAATATAAAAAGATTCGCTTTGAATTCAGAATGAATCATCAAACAAATAAAAATTGCTTAATAAACGCATTAAGTGCTTAGACTTCCCCGTTTGTTTTGTCCTTGCTAAACCTTTCACTAAAACGCATATACTGGCGCACACACACATATGCACACACGAACTAAAAATACTAAGTGTTTAAGAAATGAACGAGATTACAATGCCTTCTAAAAAAAATAAGGTGGGGAGTAAACTGAGTTTATCATTCCGTTTAGAACTGCCAGAAGGAGGCATCAGAGACCCCACAAGGTATATATTCTTGAGCACCATCAAAAACTGAGTCGATCTAGACATTTATGTCCGTGTGTCTGCTGTTGTTGGCATTCTCTTGGTTGTAAATTTTGACATATTGAGTTGACATTTTTTAGTTCACTCCCAGTTTTGAAAATCGTCATTTAAATTGGGCAAACTCGGTGAAGAGCAACGCCCACAAAGGGCAAAAACCTATATATCAGCTACAAAAATTGACCCATGAACTTGAAATTTGATATGCCATCCATGGATGTACCAAAAATGGGTGCGGTCGAATAGCAGACGCGCCCACAGTTTACAAAAAACAATACTCAGTATAAAACTCGATTTGCAAGCTGATGTAATACGTACACTAGAGGGCGTAATCATATACCTGCCACGCCCACCATTGTAGATGTAGAGGGTATATAAGATTTGCGCGTAAGCCACATTTAGTTCTCTTACTTGTTATTTTTATTTAATTGATGATAATTAGCAACGATGTTGATAATACGTAAAATCTGAGCCGCACTGTTTATCAAGGATGATTATACAATTAATGAATTATTAATAAAGTATTATATAATTATAGATATATATCTGACGTTATCTGTAAACTTATTTTAATTGGAAATGAAAAGAAAGCAAATTATAACAAAAACAACAATAACAATAACAACAACAATTAATCAATTGCTTTGTATCGAGTATTTAGTGAGTTAGGAAAACATTCCTAGAAAACGATTAAAAGCTATAAATAATATATTAAGTAGAATGACTAAACCAAATCTTAAATGTCCTGTAAACGTATATATATATATATAATGGGCGTGGCTGGTATTCAATAACATTCTCCAAAAAAGTTAAGCATCATCTTATATATCAAGAAGTTGGATTGTGCAGCAAATAAAATATTTTGTATGAAAATTAGGGGCGTGTCTGCTACGCAACTTTATGCAATTTTGCTACATTAAACAAACTAAGTTTAGCTTAAACCAAACTGATCTGATTACTCATCCAGTATGTACATGACGTTAAGTCTCTGACACCTTTTACTGACGGCAGCAAATTTAATAATAAACTTAGTATATCTATCTCCCACAATATGGAGGCTATATAAAAATCTCACATCGATTTAAAAATGAAAAATATTCATATTGATTTAATGATCGTGTCCGCAGTGATTAATTAATTTTATTTGTAGACTTTAAACATCGTAACTCGCACCTTATCACAACCAAGTACATGAGTACATGGTTATATACGATGTATATAAAAAGGGTAGTACGTGTGCACAACTAATTACAATAACAACTGCTAACAAATTAAAAATCAATAGAACTAAAATGTTAAATAAGATGTTAAAACAACGATACGTCTCTGCTATACTCGTACATAGTACTTTAATACGTTAATGTCAAACACATACCTTCACACTTAAAATAAGTATATATTAGAATTATTAAAATTTCCATGGAAAACAATTGAATTTATATTTTTATACCCTTCAACTTGCTGATGAAAGTATAGCAAGTTTGTTATTCCGTTTGTAACATTAACAAGCAAACCTCACAGACCCTACAAAATATATTTATTCAGGATAAGGATTAAAATTTCTCTTAGAAAGAAAAAAAGAAATGTCCGTCCGTGTGTCCAATGTTGGAAGGATTACAGTCATAAATTCACCACAACCAAATGCCACGCCCACAATCCAGTACATTCTTCAACTTTTACACGGTTTTTCTTCTAAATCGAGAGTTTAATGTGTACACATATACATATAGAGCACGTTTATTGATCTCAAAATATAGCTTAGTGAGATATTTATTTTAACAAAAACTTTCCCTTATGTAATGCCAATGTCCTTTTTATTAAAGTGACAGAAGTTATGTGTGTTCGTTGTTGTTGTTTGTTGCTTAAACAATATCGTATTTCCCCAAGTACTGTTTATTTTTATAACCCCCACGAAATGATACAAGAATCGTAAGAATACGCATAAATTTAATCACATCCGTCTGTACATCCATATCTTACAACACTCCCAAGACAGTGTTTTATATTTAATGATGAACTTTAGCATAATTATATCTTTAGTGCTAAGGACATATCCTAGTGAAAATTGATCTAATTGGTTCACTTTTAAAACCTCTCTCGATGTAACGCTGTTTTTGAAAATCAATCTTTATATGGCGAAAATTTACAATTCTTAATATTTTTTGGCAAAATTTGGTCAAGAATAGTTAATTTGATTATTAATAATTGTCTGTGTAAAATTTTCATCTGATTAGACCATTTTTAGAACCCGTTTTCATATAACGCTTTTTTACGTCGTGACTTTTACATGGCAAGGACTCTCTTATACAGATTCAACTCAAATAATTAGACCATAAATTGATATAGGGTATTAGATGGAGGAGTAAAACCGACTATTATTTCCATTTTTATTTATTAATCAAAACGTTATTAAAAGATTTCGAAGAATAATATTTTTAAAGTGATCTTTTTGATCATAAACAAAACGTCTAAATATAAATCAGTGCGTGAAAAGTGAGTTTTTTTTATACCCTGCACCACCCTGTGGAAAAGGGTATATTAAGTTTGTGCGGATGTTTGTAATTCCTAAACGGCAAATGCCACACCATTCAATTATACCGATCGATTCAGAATCAAAATCTGAATCGATTTAACCATGTCCGTCTGTCCGTCTGTCCGTCTCATTTTTCGCATTTTTTGAGATATTTTGATGAAATTTGGAACAAAGACATGTATTGGCCCAAAGGGGAACCCTATTGAAAATGGATCAGATTGGACCATTTTTAGAACCCCTCCCCATATGAGGGCCTATTATTTTTTGAGATATTTTGATGAAATTTGGTACGCGGAAGCATTGACCCAAAAATAAACCCTTTTGAAAATGAACCGGATTGGACCATTTTTAGAACCCCTCCCCATATAAATTTATTTTTTTAGATATCATAAACAAACAAAAAATAAAAAAAAATTCTAACTTATGTATCATTTTGAAATTTTTGAAAATACAAGTAGGAATAGAAAAATAAAATTTTTCATTTATCAAAGGAAAAAATTAAATTGAATATTATAATATATCAAGTGGTGTAGGGTATGTGATGGTCGGGCTTGACCGACTATAATATTTTCACTTGTTTTTTTTATAAAAGATTGAAATTAATAAATAATTATTTAAAAATGAAATTCAGCAAAAGAGTTACGGAAGCTCTTTGATAAATTGATGCATGGACAGGTGGACATTTTAAATTGAGGCAGTAATTCGTATATAGAGAGAAGGCAGAGAACGAAAAGAAAAAAGCTGGAGAAAGTTTTTATGTTTAATGCAATACTGACTGAGTATGAGTCTGTATGTCCATACAAAAGGGAATGAAATGAAATGTTATGCGCATGTATCCAAAGATACATCCATACGTTGTACGCATACCCATATATATTTATACGTAACTATATCGTTTCTATGTTAGCAATAGATTGCCTTAGTTGATATACAACCGAGAAGGATTTATATTGAAAATTTCTTAAGGGACGCTTTTTCTAATGTATTTCCATTCGTGCTATTTTTATTAAGAGTAATAATAATAATAAAATTTATAAAATAACAACAATTAAACAAAAACAAAAACAAAAAAGATTCGCCAAAATGCAGCGCATAGATGTACGTATAGGTCGCAGTATTTTATGGATTATTATCTTTGTGACAGCGATAGCTGCAACATTTCATTCAGTACAAGCGGATGAAAAGAATATTAATAAATTGTTGAATAATCAGGTTATTGTCAGTCGCCAGATCATGTGTGTTTTAGAGAAGAGTCCTTGCGACCAATTGGGACGACAGCTAAAAGGTAAGCGAACTTTCACCTTGATTCCTCAACATACATACCACATCAAATACACAATAATAAACTTAAACCAATACATTGTTGCTGCTGCAGCTATTGTTTGCCTCATTATACAATACCAAATATTATGACTAAAAACTAATTGTATGTGTGAAAAAGTGCAAAAAAACGCAATTTATAGAAATTTTATAACCTCCGCAATTGTGCAGGAAGGTATACAGAGTTTATGGTTTCGTCTGTAAGTTCCGTGTGTCCATTCTTCACAAATTGACAAAAATCTCTCACGACTGTAGAAATTTAAAAAAAATGCCATTTAGTTTATATACCTACATATACTGAAAGTGGGCGTTGTCATACAGCCACGCCCACAATTTACTTTGGTTTTTGTATATGCAGTTTAAGTATACAATATATACTTAAATAAATTTACAATTGTAAAGGAAGACGTAAAATATATATATGCCACGCCCACTGTTGACAAAAAATATCTTATTTCTAACCAGAAAATAGAAATGAAAGCTTGAAATGTGATAAATATATATATATATATGTGTGATCTACTGAACTGCGTGCTAACAATGGTCGGTATCAAATATTAGACACGCCTACAATTTATTTTGATTTTTAATGCATGAAACCGATCTTTTGTAGGCAAAAATGATAACTTTTTAAGAATAGCTTAAATTGTGTACATGCCACGCCCATATTTTAAGTAGAAATGTTGAAGAAAGAAGCATAAGAGATGCCAAAATTTGTAACAACTTACATATGGATGTTTGTCCGTGTAGCCATCTTGAAAAACATTCTCCTGGTCACAAGAATTTAATCAATTTTACACTTATCAGAAATGTTGCAAATATTGTAGGTTATTATTGAAATGAAGTAAAATTGACTAAAAGACACGCCCTCATTTACATAACAATTGCAAAAATTATAAATTTTTAAGGCTTTTAAGGATTAAGCATCATGACCACGCCCACTATATATAATTAGTCGTACATTTATTTTCCTATTTTAAGGTGATATGGATTTGTAGACTTTCTTACTGGTTTCCTATTTTTTCTTTTTTTGTTCACATTCATCAGTTTAATACCTTGGAACAGATGTTTATGCATTATGCAAATAATTTGCGTAAAATTACCTTCAACTAATTAAAAATAATTATCAATAAATTAAAATGTATTCCTAGAAACACGTTTTCACTTGTATGGTATTGAACACAAACATTACAAATTATTTATATATATATATACGTACGAAGTATAAATATTTGTTTGTTGCTATAAATCAACGTATTTTGTGTGAGAGAGCTATAAATATTAATGGCATAAAAAAAAACTTACCATTTCATTATTTAACTGTTATTTCTTATTATTATAGCTGCTCTGCCTGAAGTGATTGTGCGTAATTGTCGTAATTGTTCACCGCAGCAGGCACAAAATGCCCAAAAACTTACCACATTTTTACAAACGAAATATCCTGACGTCTGGGCTATGCTGTTGAGGAAGTACAAAACTTAAATTATCTCTCTCACACACACACACACACACACAGATTATCAATTTCATCGTCTGCTCTCACTTCATCCTCTCTCTCTCTCTCTCTCTCTCTCTCTCAACCAAAAACAAGTCATATAAAGCTTCTAACTGTTCTAATTTAATTAATATTGTAAAATCAATCTATACATGTATGCACGTTTAACGATAATATTAACGCTAATAACACGATTTAGTTCATATATAGTATATATATGCAAGTGTGTGTTGAATTTTATGTAACAAACATAAAGCGAAACATTTAACAAAGCTCTGTAGTAGATTTACTTTCCCATAAAAAAACTCTCAATTACTCTTACTCCCTATCGTCGTGTCTCATTTATTAATGGTATAACACTTTTATTATATTTACTTCGCGTAATAAGCATATGATATAAATATAATAAAGTTTATGTGTGTGTATAATACAATTATTCGAATGTTTGCTAAAAGTTCACCTTTCCTTTAAAATATAAACATTGTAACATTGTTTTTTTTGTAGAAAGATTAATAAAGAAATGAAGTTCATTATAGTATTACATAAAATGTGGTGGAATTTAATATAAATGAAATATTTGCGTATTGTAAGTAAATGACAAAAACGACAAGGTGAAAAAATATTTAAACAGTTACTTGAACTTGTTTCAGTCTTTTAGAGCAGCCCTGTTTTAATTTTTCCTAACGTACCAATACAACATTGTTTTGTTTATTTTCTTTAAGCATTTATTTATTCATTTATAAAATAAAATATTTATGTAATATATTACAAAAAAATGTTCAAAAGTCTTTCCATTTTCTTTTTCGGGTGCGTAAATAATTATGAAATCTTAAACTAGTTTTTCAACTAGAAACTCATAACTAACAACGAATTCAACCCCC
The DNA here is from genome assembly GCA_963971445.1 of Ornithomya chloropus. Lineage (NCBI taxonomy): Eukaryota > Metazoa > Arthropoda > Insecta > Diptera > Hippoboscidae > Ornithomya > Ornithomya chloropus. The sequence goes on along the minus strand of OZ020530.1, from coordinate 22,541,148 downwards.
CATATGTTTTGTGTTTATTTCAATTTCTTTATAAGGGGAATTACAGAAGCAAAAAATGCTAGAAATATAGAATCTCAAAAGAAAACATTTCAGAAATTGATAAATTCTTCAGTTGGAAAATTAACAACAAGTGTAATGTGGTGGCTCGAGTAGAGTGTAAGAAAGTATATTTTGTATACAAGCTACACTTTGTTGCATTGACTTTGGCTAAAACAAAATTGACTTGTTGGTTAGGAAACTAAATTATGAAATTGGATGAAGTTGTAACATGGTGAGATATACGAAAATATAATAAAAAGTTCATATTTAGCATTCTAGGGAAATTGATTAGGTATCAGAAAAAGATTGGTGCGTACGATAAGGAGCCCTGGGAGAAGACTGTGGAAGAGAAAATTTTAGATGGCTTCAGTAGTGTGACATTGAAAACGGCCAAATTAAAAACTGAACTGATTGATGTGGATTTAGTAAGAGGTGTGCTTGGTGGATTAATTGGATAAATAATGGTTAATAATAATATAATGTTGTCTAGGTTCCACATTTCCTAAAGCTAAACCGAAGCAATCTCTCTTCACTGTGATACGTTTGTCTATATTGCGTTATCTATTTTTACCTTTATATGCACAATGGTGGGTGCGGCAGACATCACCCAAGGCTTTTCTTTTAATACTTTCTCTCTACATGACCCAAATGATTAATTTGGCTATATATAGTTTTAATGTTAATCGCTTATCAGTGGCCGCACCAAAGATAGAACACTTCTACGAAAATGATTTAAATGATTCAAAGACGTGGACAAATCATCCACCACGAGATTCCAGTAAAGATGAAGATGAAGTAAAGATAAATGGAATAGAGGTAAGTGAAGTGTGAACACATGTACAGCGCACTTTTGTATTGTTTATTATTTTTTTACCACTTAATAGCACATGGTGTCCTTGTCGGACTTGTTGATACCAATGACATTAAGCTTATTATTAAGCTTTATACATTCCCAAATTGTGGCCACCAATATAGCCCAGAGTAGCTCCAAGTGTACAAAACGACGACGTTGCTCTAATGCCAATAATCCAAGTGGTCGACAGAAGGAGGCCCGATTACGCAGACGCAAGAAGCTAGTGAAGTAAGACGTTCGTAAGACTAGTATGAGGACATAATAAAAATGTTCTTTAATTTTTTTTTGTATGTATTCCAAGACTACGCAATCAAGACTGTAATGAGTCCAACTCAAATCAACCGTTAATCTCCCAACGTCGAACAAAACAGAACAACAATAATAATAATAAGAGTTATTGTAATAAAAAGGATTTAAAAAATCCTTGTAAAATTAACAATGAAGAGAATATTGAAACAAAAAGTATTTGCTGTTGCACAACATTACCCAGTTGTAGTAAAAATCCCTTAAGAGTCGATCTTAAGCCAACATGTGGTAATAATAGTCAATTAATGGATGTAAGTGTGGACGCACCAGCAGAATGTTTATTGCGAAGACGTAGTGTTAATTGGCATTCCCCTGTCCACAAGTTTGCCACAACTGCACCAGAAAAACAACAACCACAAAGTACATCTGAAACGACGTCTACGACAACTACCAGTAGTAGTGGTGGTGGAGAAAATCCCAGTTTATCATCCAGTAATGGCAACAGCAATCACGCATCACCTCAGAAAACAGTGCGTATTGATGATTGCGTGCAAGAGTTCTATGAGGACCTTATGCAACGTACCGCAGAGGCGGACGGATGTGAACCAGTTCAACAACGCCCGGCTAATCCAAAAATACGACGCGTTGCCCCTGGCGGTACGGTAGGTGAAGATGATGGCTTCGAAAGTTTAAATGGGAAAAGTTCAAGTGGTGAAGATATGAATCATTCGCCCTTTATCTTAAGAAATCAAAAACCCTCATGTTTTAATAATAATAACAACAATATGGAGATGCCACCAAAAACAACAGCAGGCGATCTTAATAATGAAGTAGTATAAGGGATGCAATGTTTTTAAAAACGATTTCACTAATGCAGATATTTTATTAGGAATCATCTAATCCGGGTGGTTATCAGAGACTGTTAAGCTCTCATAACTTGAGCAGCGATGAAACGGAGGAGGAAGGTGATGATGGCGATGTAATCTCTAGTCCAGTTTCCCCTTTAAATACCAACAATTATAATGAGTGCACTACCTCGGCCACCGAATGGTTGGGCATTACAACAAACAGTAAGTATAACGGCTTGGAATCAAAGGTTTTTTATAATCAATTGAAATTTGCTTCTGTTATGTTAGGTGAGGAATGCAGTTACAGTTCAGATTTAGATAATTCAGATAATTACAAAGGCCATAATACTGACGATCAGGGAAATGATACCGATTTCACGCCAGCCACTCTATTAAATCCAGCCGGTGTCAGCGACCGGAGTAAGTAGGAGTAGTATTCACATTCATTTACTTTTCTTCTTTTATCAAATAAATTCCTTTCCTCTCTAGTTAGCTGTACGGTATGGGATCAGCGAGAAATTAAAAAGGCTCAAATGTCTGTGTTGGAGATCTCATCGTGCATCATTGAAAATGTTGAATCCATGCCGGAAACCAATGATTACGTCTACATGGGCGTTTTCTTCTCTCTAATACTCTCCCTAATACCATGCGGTTGCCGTTTAATTGAAGCAAGTTTCAATTGTATTTGAATTCACTTGAAATTGAAATTGAAATTGATTTGTGTGAAATTTTTGCACTCCTTCAGGCCATCTTTGATACCGACAAGAGCGAGGATATCAGTTATTTCGATATACCGATAATTTTGTGGGAGAAGGCATTATTTTCATTTGGCACCATTTTAAAATTTGCCTTTGGCCAGAGACAGTGGGAACGTGCTGTGCTGGTTTTGGGTTTTCTGCAACGTTTCCTTTTAACGTTGATTTTCTTTATGATTTTAGCGGTGGCTGAACGAACTTTCAAACAAAGGTTTGTTGCTTGGTATCGACCTTAATTGATTCTCATCTCATTTCTTTGTTAGATTCCTATATGCCAAATTGTTTTCCCATTTGACCTCATCACGGCGAGCACGAAAGTCCAATTTGCCACACTTTCGTTTAAATAAAGTGCGCAACATAAAAACTTGGCTTAGTGTGCGTTCTTATTTAAAGGTGCATAAAATACGCATGGAAGAATATTGTAATTGTAATTAGTTTTGAATTTTTTATAGAAACGTGGCCCGCAGCGTTCTGTGGATGTTATAGTATCTGCTGCCTTTATGTTGACACTCTTTCTGCTGGGGTTCCTCAGTGTTGAATGGCTTAAGGATTCCGTACATTTGCATTCCCATTTAAATCTGGAGGCTCTTCTATGGTCCGCCACCATCGGCGTTTATGTATTACGCTATATGACATTGGGCAATAAAATACATCATAAATATCGCAGTGTTTCAGTACTAATAACTGAACAAATTAATTTATATTTGCAGGTTACTCTTATTAAATTATTTTAATTCATACTCATTTTTATTCATTTATATAATTATTTGATTAGATTGAGAAGAAACCGAAAAAGAAGGAAGAACTGATGGTAAGCAATAGCGTTTTGAAGTTGGCGGCGGATTTATTAAAAGAATTGGAAACACCCTTCAAGATCTCTGGTTTAAGTGCCAATCCTTATCTGTTCACTACCATAAAAGTGTTTATTCTATCAGCTCTGTCCGGGGTACTTAGTGAAATGTTGGGCTTCAAATTGAAATTACATAAAATCAAAATTAAATAAACTTCGGGCTATTTTTAATAGACAAAATCTGTTGCGCTTAGTGAAACAATATTTGCTAATATGTATTTATACTAGAACTTTAGAAATAAATTCCTTAAAATTGATTAATAAACTAAAATAACAACACCACATAGACATACATTAGTTTATCTTAATTAATGTGGTTTTTTGAACAACGTTTATATTTAATTTATGGTTGAAAATAAAACGTTTTACAAATGCTTTCTACACTCTATGCATTTATACGGATCTATACGGTTAGTTTTATACAATAAAAATATTTTGAGGGCTGGCAACTCTTTGCATATATTAGAAATGAAATGTACGTATGTGAAGTTAAAAAGTTTTAAAAAGTTTTAAAAAGTTATTATTCTCTGAGAGAGAGAAAAAAGTTGAGAATCCGAGCCAAAAACCAAAAACACTTCCCTCTATACTTTAGATGGTGCTACCCCGCCTCGCTTTAAACTTTTTAACTTCACGCCAGAGACTTTTAAAAACAGAGACGAAATTTCGCTCTCTTATATTCTAGCCGGCAGAATCTCAAGCCAAATTGTAGGTCCATATCGTACGGTCAAAGTTATCTTAAAAAAGCACAAATGTCGTATTTACTGATTTCGTTCCACTGACTTGTTCTATCAAATGTGGCTGGTTTTTTTTGATTTTATACAATTCTTAAAGACTTGCTTTTTCTATGCTTATAAGCAAAGAAAAGGGAATACCATAGATTGCACATACAAGGCAAACAAATGTTTGTGATTGTGGCACACGACTTGGGTTGTTTTTTAAAGGGAATTTCATAGGTCACAAACATTTACGCGTATGTAATTTCATATATTATGAATGAATGAATATGTAATTAATAAATGAAAATAAGGCTGTTTTCGACCCTTTATACATGTTTTCTTGATGTTTTGTAAAGTTTTTTTTTCAAAAATTTTTTATTGCAGAAACGTATCAAGCAAGTCTTTAAGAATTGTATAAAATCAAAAAAAAAACAAGCAACATATGATAGAACAAGTCAGTGGAACGAAATCAGTAAATACGACATTTGTGCTTTTTTACGATAACTTTGACCGTACGATATGGACCTACAATTTGGCTTGAGATTCTGCCGGCTAGAATATAAGAGAGCGAAATTTCGTCTCTGTTTTTAAAAGTTTCCGGCGTGAAGTTAAAAAGTTAAAAGCGTGGCGGGGTAGCACCATCTATAGTATAGAGGGAAGTGGTTTTGGTTTTTGGCTCGGATTCTCAACTTTTTTCTCTCTCCTTCTTCTCTCACTCAGAGAATAATAACTTTTTAAAACTTTTTAACTTCACACATCTGCGAAATGTTTTCCAAATACGTACAGAGTTGCTTTCAATTGTAAACTTTTTAGCGGTAGAAAATAGAAATCAAAACAAAAATGAATATTTCTTTTCTCGATCTTCCAACACCGATTGTTTATTCGTATTCTAAAAATTCTGCATATGTTTGCATATTTTTTACAACAAATTAAAATAAATTTAATAATTCTGGTGGACCACTCAACATAAAAAAGTGAAAATTTATACAAATATAAATTCAACGTTGGATTTAACGATGTTAAGGAGAAATTTTGCATTCTTTGTGCATTTGTTAATATAGCGTACGCATTCGTACGAATAGAAATTTTAGTTTTTTCTTACTTAAACATCTTTGTACTTCTTATCAATTGGAGTGTTGGGGAAATTGATGTTTTTTAAATATTTAAAAGGAACATTATTCCCACCACGACAATGTGGGCTAATACCGGCTATGTGATGACGTTGGCTAACAGTATCATTGGCGTTGGCATATTAGCAATGCCGTTCTGTTTTCAAAAAGTACATGCTATATATAACATATAAAAATACTTGTTACTACGTGTCTTATTAATGATTGATAACAACACCTTTTTTAGTGTGGCATACTGTTGGCTATATTCTTATTGTTTTTGAGTAATTGGATAACACGTATATGTTGCCATTATCTCATCAAATCATCTTTGCTAACAAGAAGAAAAAGTTTCGAATTTTTGGGTATCAAATAATATCAGCTTTCCAACCGTGTAAAATATTACAAAAACAATTCTTTGCAGGCTTTCATGCGTTCGGTTCTTCTGGTAAATTACTGGTGGAATTATGCATTATTGGCTATTTGTTGGGCACTTGTATAACATATTTTGTGGTTGTGGGTGACTTGGGACCACAGATTGTTACGAAAATGTTCGCTCTGCCGCAGGATACACATCATTTGCGCACCTGGCTTATGAGTGCTGTTACGATATTTTGTATTCTACCCTTGGCCATGCTCAAGAATGTGGATAGTTTATCGGTGGTGTGTACAGCCTCTATTGGATTTTATGTTTGCCTGGTGGTAAAGATCATTTTGGAATCTCAAACACATATTACGGCACATGATTGGCAGGATGTGGTCGCTTATTGGCAACCAAATGGCATGCTGCAATGTTTGCCCATTTTCAGTATGGCGTTATCATGTCAAATGTAAGCTTTTCTGCGGGTTTGCACAATAATATTTTTTCACGTCCTTCCTATCCTTCATTTTAGGCAAATTTTCGAAGTATTCAGCAGCATTAACAATCAAAGTTTAGAAAAATTAAACGGCATTGTACGTAATGCTACCTGGATATGTACCTTGGTGTATATAGCCATGGGTTTCTTCGGTTACGTGGCGTTTTGCACGCAAACATTTGCGGGTAAACAAATAATTACGAAAACACTTACTTGTGCTCATTATTTATTTCCTTAGGCAACATCTTAATGAACTTGACGCCTTCATTTGGCAGTGATGTTATTAAGATCGGTTTTGTGTTGTCCGTAGCTTTTAGTTTTCCTTTGGTTATATTTCCCTGTCGAGCCAGTTTATATTCATTGCTGTACCGTAAAGTAAGTTGTAGGACATTTTCATTTAAGATTAATAAAATAATACGTCATTCATTCAGGGTCAAGCGGATGCTACCGGTTATATACCCGAGAGCCGTTTCAAAGTCATCACCTTGTTTATTGTGGTGTTTTCGTTAAGTGTGGCCCTAATGATACCCTCCGTGGAGTTGATTATTGGTTTAGTGGGTTCCACTATAGGTGTGGCCATTTGTGTCATGTTCCCAGCGGCCTGTTTTCGGCAAATTGTTAAAAAGAACTCCACCGAACGTTCCTTGGCCCAATTAATAGTTGTCGGTGGATTTTGTTTAATGATTTTAGGCACTTATGCTAATTTAAGTGCCATTGATGCCAAAAGCTCTGGAGCTCATTTGGAAAGGTCCATAAATCAGGATAGCCTGGAAATGGCTGTTGCCACAGAATTGCCAAAAGATCTCTTGAAACAAGAAATTCAACATTTTGAGAAAAATTTAGTAGAAAAATTAACCAAACAAGAGGCACAAGAGAAAGAGGAAGAAAATGACGTATTGCCGGAGACGATAAATGAAACGAAAGTTCTGGTTGAAAATAAAACAATTGCTCCACCACCACCTTTGCCAATCCAAGAAAAACATAATGAAGATGTGGTGAAGGCTGAAAATATAGAAGAGAAACATGAAGAACAAGAAGCACAACCCGTGCAACCCTCAACATCTCTAGAACGGAAAGATAAATTAAATGCTGTTAACCAGGAGCCCAATAGCATAATAAAAACAATCTCAGCGAATATGTCTTCCCTGGAAAAACCACTAGTTATTGATAATGAGGCCTTTAAAAAAGAAGATGAAGAAATTATTAACGAAGAGGTGAAACAAAAACAAACGAATTATAAGGACAATGAAGAATTGCAGAAAACTCAGAAGGAATTAAGGAAAACTAAAGATTTGCTAGAGAAACGTGTGGAGGAATTAAAGGTGGAGTTGGCCAAACAAAATCAGGAAACGCAAAATCTCGTTGAGGAAAAGTTAGGTAAAGTGGTGGAGAAGTTTGAGCAAATTGAACGTAAAGTAGAGCAACAACAACAACAACAAGAAATAAAACAACAACAACAACAGGCCAAAGAAAATAATAATACAGAAAGTCAAGTGATGGCAAAGCTACAGCCAACCATTGAGGAGACTTTATTAAATAAATTGAAACCTCCATCACATTCCAGTGAAATGTCAAATGTAGACTTAAAACATAATTCCGATGCGAAAGAAAATAATGAAATAGTGAATATTAAAAGTGGTGTGGAACCACCGAAACCACTGCCTTTAGCTGTCCTCATCAATAATACCCACACAGCTATTAAAGTTAACAATAGCCAAAACTATATACCTCCACCTCCACTTCCCCCATCACAGCACATTAATCATGCCCACGATGATACTAAAATGCCAGCGGAACTAATTCCACAAACTTACGCGGCTAATAATACGGTAGATAAAGAACATGTTGACAGTATACGACGCGATATATTGCAAGTGAAAAGTGATCATCCAACTGAAGCTACAACCATTAGCTGGCATGAAGAATGGAAGGAAAATACCAGTCATAGAATAAAACGATCTCCCTCAGATAGTAAACATATAGAAGATATTCATGAAAATTGTTCAATCCCACCTAAAATTGATAATTATCCACCAAACGTGAAGACGGATGATGTACATATAAAAAGGGGACGTGATTTGAAGTCTATTAAAAGACCATTACATAGTTGAATGTGAGACATTCTTTTTTAATTCATATAAATCGTAATTTAAAGTTTTCAAAATGCTGTCAGGGTTGTTAAGCGATTAATCAGAATTTGTTGTGTTCTCACTCTCAATTTTGAATTTCTTCCTGAATTATACAATGTATATGTATTTAAAAGTATCTCTAAGAAGATAGAGTCGCAGAGACATTTGCAATATTTATTTATGATTTAAATGAAAATACATTTTCGCACGATTTGAAAATAATTACCGGGTACAAACTTTAGTTGTTTTATAATGTGGTGAATATCTACGATTAACACATAAAATGTAACATCATATACTAATGCTCTCTGCCATAATACGCTTTGACACGTATATAAACACAAGTCGGCGATGTTAATCCTTTCATTTAACGAAAATTTAATATTTGGCAAAAATGAAAGGAATCAGGCCACTCCTACTCTGTATAATTAAGACAAACTTAAATATGTACTTGTATATGCCAGTAGGTGTGGCAATTAAACATAAACTCTAATCTACACATTCGGTATTTACCTTCAACACCTATACCACAGCCTATATGAAGAAAAGTTTAACAGCGAAAGCACTTCACTTTAATAAAACAAATTTATATTTATTGTACAAAAATTAATACCAAAATTAACATCCTGGTGATATTTAACAAAATTCTTGAGAGACGTAACGTGATGGTCTTTGAACCGTTTCTTTCACAAAGTTATTACCTAAATATCATCAACATTCTCTTTATGAAAAATAACTGTTTCGATACATACGCATAAAAGAATTTCTAGGTGGTCTTATACGAACTCGAGCTGCATCTTCTCTATTATTATTATTATAATTATTATTATTATTATAATTATTATTATTATTATTATTATTATTATTATTCAATTTTTCGTGCGGATGTTCATTACGACGACTCTGATATTCGGACATCGGTTGTGGTTCATAATAATATTCCGTTTGTCGGCGTCTCGGATATAATTCCAACTTGTTAATACCAAATATCTATGACAGTTGTACGAACATTTAGACAATACTTGGGATAAAACATCATCTGTAAATTTCACTTACATTGAATGGAAACATTTGTGTAATTTTTTTTGTAATTTCGAATATTTTTTATAAGAAAAATTTCCAAAAATTTTTAAAAATATTTGTGAATATATTTTTCTCCTTTCAAATTTATCAACTTTTTGATTTGTTTACACTTCACTTAAGCTTTGAGTAGAAAAATATACTTCACAATAAAAAGCAGGGTGATTTTATAATCTTTAATTTAAAATGGTGAAATTTTATTTGAAAGAGTTGTTGAGTGCGAAAAATTATTGAAAAACGCGGCATTCTCATGTTTAAAAATTGTTTATCCCTTCAAAAATTGAACACAAGTGATTTCGGTAGTGTAATCAATCTTTATAATATCAAATATATGCGTTTTTTAACAATATTGACATGAAATTATATTAACTGGACAACCGAAACGCAACTTGCAAATATAGTACATATTCATACATACATACACATATATGAGGTTTGTAGTGCACGTAAAAATAAATTTTCAACGATTTAAGTGTAATTGTTAGACATCTCCGCCCAAATTGTGTAAATCGTATAGAACCTGGGTACAAATAAGTGTTTAATAAGTGTGGCACGAGATAAAACAGTGAATATATAATTATACCTCCATAATGGTAGCAATACTCCAGGCTTGGGTACGACACGAGTCGCGGCAAAAAGCGCCGTTTTCATTAGTTAATTCAGGTAAGCCACGCCAATTAGACGTTTCCAGTTCATTGAGATGAGATCTTAACATGCTCCTAAATTTAATTAATGTACCGAATATAGAATAATAACAGAATTTAATTTAACAACAAGTAAGAAAACTAAATTTGGCTTAGGCCAAATCTTAAATACCCTCCACCCCCACAACGGTGGCAAATATATATATATATTGTGCCCTCTAATAGTGTATGTCTTACGTATCAGCATGCAAGTGTACTTTTACGTTGAATATGGTTTTTTGTAAATTGTGGGCGTGTTTATTATCCGACCACGCCCATTTGTGGCACGTCAGTCAATGATATAACTATGTGTATGCGTATTAAATTTCAAGTACCTAGGTCAACTTTTGTGGCAAATATATAGATTTATGTCGATTGTGGGCGTTTCTGTAATTCGACCACGCCTATTTTTGACACATCAGTAGATGGGATAACTATGTATACGCGTACCAAATTTCAAGTTCATAGGTCAACTTTTGTGGCAGATATAAAGATTTTTATTAATTGTAGACGTGTCTGTAATTCGAATACGCCTATTTTTGGCATATCGATGAAACTAATATTTATAGATGTACATACCAAATTTCAAGTTTATAGCTCAATTTTTGTGGCAGATAAATAGATTTATATCGATTGTGGGCGTGGCTCTTGACCGATTTTCTCATTTTAAATAGCGATCTGCGTGCAAAAACTAAAAGTGTCTGTACAAAATTTACGCTCGTGAGAGTCCCAACAACAGACGGACACACGGGCACACGGACATACATGTCTAAATCGACTCAGTTTTTGATGTTGATCAATAATATATGTATATACTTTGTAGGGTCTCTGACGCCTCTTTCTGCGCAAACGGAAGAACAAACTTAGTACACCCTCTTCCCTGAGGTGGAGGGTATAAAAACTATAACTATTCACATCACTTTACGCCACATTTATTATTCCCCTTCCAAAACCTAGAACAAACTTAACATTTAGCAAAATTTAAATTTTTTATTTGTTTTCTTCGAACTAAGAAGTCGTATGTAGTTTTTGTTCTTTTTCACAACCTCACTCCTATGTTCAAAAGATTGCATCACACTCACCAAGTTTCTGTAATTGTATGATTTAGATGACCAAGTTTTTTGGCAAAAATTAAACGTGCTCTCAAATAATAACCAATCGGCCACAGCCATTCGGGACCTTGATGGTAATTGGCACCGTGCGCTGTTGCACCATCCACTGAGTCATTAGCGTTATCATAATAACCACGATAATTACAATCGTCTGGATCTAATGTTTTTATGCCCAAAGGTCCCAACAACTTTTCACGGACTATCTCCAACGCTGACCAGGCATGTAGCGGATGGAAAAGATCTGATGCCACTACCATGGCAATGGGAAAATTGCAACGCAATTGAAAGTCTGCTCCATTTTGCGATGAGCCATAACAGTCTTTATATATATTAATTTTATAGCCTGGTAAACAGTCACTGGCCTTATTAACATGGAAACACTTTTCAAAATTCCTCTTAATGCAGTCGGCCCAATCTTTATACAACCATGTAGTTACCTGACCTAATCATTCATTTGTAAAAAGTTTTGTGTAAGTGATAAACTAATTATTTGTGAAATTTTCCAACTACTTACCATTTGGACCCAAGCGTTTTACAGATTTGTACTCAATACTTGAGCTTTCACTTAGGTTTTGCATAAAACGCAACACTGCATACTGCAGGCCGACCAGTTCCACAGCCGTACCATCCCGGGGAGTACTGGGTCGCCCTCGGTTGCCAGCTTTTTCCGAAGAACCCATTTTATCCATCCAAGTACCACAATTCCATCGATTTCCTCCAAATACAAAACCAGTCTCTGGATGAACTCCAATTTGATTATTAAAACCTTTATCAGTCATGTGAGCATCAATTTCAGGACCAGCGTTACGTTCTCTAAACACCAGACCTTGAAAATGTACCTGCAAAGCCTCTTGCATTACATCAATCAATGCTTGATCAAACTGGCCCGGACCGTGTGGGGCGGAATCATCGTACGGATATATTCGCGAGACTTTATCTTTAAGTAATTGTTTGCCCTTAGGAGCTTCTTCTACATACTGTTTAATACTGTACAACCACCACCAAACCGCATCGCGGCAATTAAATCGTGGCTTATTCCCACTATCCAAAAGATTGGGTATCAAGCCATGACGCAAACATTGACCGAAACCCAATATAATGAGACGTGCCTCAGCGAAACGTCCTGTTAAAAACATGAGACCTCTTAAGGATATAAACGTGTCACGACCCCAACAACGCATATAACCCGTAGAAAAGTGAGGCAGTCCGGCTGACAAAGTTACACTCTGGGCGAGGCAAAGTGGTTGCGGTATTAATGCTGGACTTAATGGTGGCAAATGTGCGGTCTTGCAAAGACCCACAAATTGCAATGTAGCCAAAGCCAATAGTTTGGGAAATTTATGACCGTTTTTAATGAAGCTAAATAATGGAAGAAAGAAGAAATACTTCATGCGGACTCTCCACTATGGTTAGGTGTACATAATTACTTAGGCATTAAGCGGTATACACGGTCTACTAGGATATCATAAACTCCAGTAATCAAAACATCAAAGTACGAAGGAATTAAATAACGAGGCATTTTCTTTAATGGATCAAAAGCTGCCTGCAGCCATTGCGATAAGGTCTTGGTGCCTTCGTGATGACTTAAACGTTCGGTTATATAATCTATACATTAAAACACAGAAAAAGGATTAAATCGCCAACTATTTGACTCCGCCACCTACCCAGCATCCAGTTACCATCTCGTAAATTATTACACAACGGATGACCTAAATCGTGACGTGGTGATATCTCTGCTAGCACAGATATAACACCCTGTAGACCGCAATAAACTAGGGTACCATAGTAGGGTACATTGTAAGCACCCCCACCAAACCCCATATCCCTTTCTTCTGCATCGCACGTGAACAGAGCTGTATTTAGATCCAATAGATTCAAAGTATTGGCAATATTTTCAAGTTCTTCAAAGGGTGAACCATCTCGATAGTGTACCGCCTTAGTAAGTTGCTGTAAATGATCTCTGGGTACATTGTTGTGTAGAGAAACTCTGCAGAATATAGAAACAAGTGGAAAAATGTAAGTGGATTAAACCTAGAAAGCTCTTTTCCGTTACCTAACAACTACTATGCTGCCCGGCTTAAGATTTACAAATTCCAACTTTGTGTTGCTTTCATTTGTGACAGCTTGAGGGTGGAATATATTCGTTTGTGTTAAGGGTATATGTTCACGCATTATCAATTGAAATTGTTGATAACCATTGAGAACGCGGGAATCCTTAGTGAAAGTGGAAGGTTGTGCAAAAGGTGTATCCCCCCCTTTCATGGAGAATTCAGCTTCCAAAATAATTTCCTTTAAATGTCCCTCAAAAGTAAGGGGACGAACTGAAGTGGGGCTAGTACATGATTGCGGATAATTGAAAGCAGTATGAGCCACCAAAATAACACTGTCATGGCTATTGGGACAATGTCGCGTAACTGCTACAATGTTTGCATCAATTTGATCCACATAAACTTGAGAGAATCCTTCCGCTGCCAATTGTTCATGCAGCAGATTTAAAGCTTTTTTAGCTGCTATAATACCAGTATTTATGTTAACTTCCCTATCCCACGATTGATAAGTGCGCGTCTCATCCACAACATGAATCTGCACATAAAATGGGAGAAAGTTTTAATTGAATGATGGAAAATATATATCAAAGAATTTACATGGTGTGGCACCAATTCATCATAACCCCGATTACTGCCGGTAGCACAACAAGCCATAGCTACCAAAGCTGAGGATGGCAAAAGATCATAAATGGATCTTTTTTCTACGGGTGATGGATTATCATGCGTCAAATCCATAAATAAAGCGTGAGCTATACTGGGCGCTAAATGACGTTGACGATGCACTAGAAAATCACCCACTGGCGAGCCACCATAACGATAAACTAAACGGCCTTGTTCATGAGCATCCCATGCAGACTGAGCTTCTCGGATTAAAGACGTAATACCCAAACGATTGACAAATATGTTGTCGGTAGCATCAGAATTTGTAAATAATTCTGCTACGACATATAAATTAGGATTAATCTCACGGGCAGCATCCAAGAGATATTCCGCCACATGTATAGGTGTTGAATGACAATTATCTAAACGTACACCGTCGAAAATTTGCGCTGTTCTAATCACATAATCGGTCATGTGTTGCCATAGGTAGGGGCTATCAGAGGGCTTGTCACCATAACGCAATTTTACACTATCCCCCCAAGCAATCAATTCTCGCTTCAAATAGACATTGCCGTGACCCGGCTGTTGTGCTGCAAAATCCTTTAAAACATCAGTTGTTCCCATAACCCAACCATTATGGGCCATAAAGAATTCTCCCGTTTCGCTGTACATGGCCTTTTCAATCTGCTGTAAACTTTGACCTAAAACTTTGGTTTGCGTAAAGTATTGCATAAAAACGGGATGTTGATCGGTTATCTCCCGTAAACGGGGACCATCGGGTTGAACACGTTCATAACGCACTGCAGCCAAACAGTTACTGATCGCGCAATTTAAATAATTCACGACTTCGACACGTACCTCTTCATTAAGCCGCTCCACATGACGGCGAAACGTTTCCGCACATTTACGTAAACGGGACTCCTCATCGAAACAGTCTCCATGGAAACTGTTAAATATTTCTAATGCTAAATTGATATCTATTGTGCAGCCCAAACGTTTATATTGAGGATCCGGTATCAATTGTAGTTCGGTGAAGCGTGATTCTTTCGCCACATTTGTGGGAGGCGGACGAGAGCGCATTTCTTCTATAAATTCTTCCACATATTTTCTACTATTGCATTGATACAATTCGTGTAACTTGATTTTGGGCAAATAATGTTCATGGAGTTGATACTTTAAAGCATCCAAATGACATTCCTGATCGATAATGGAGGGCACACCGTGCAGTTCTAACAAACCTTTGCTAATATCATCACTACACAAGCTGAGTAAAGCATCTAATAGAAAGGCTGGCCTTAAATAGGGACAAGTGGCACAAGAGTAAGAAGCTTCAGGATACTTTAGTAACCAATCGGATTCGTTGGCTGTATGATTTAGAACAATATCACAAATGGAAGCCATCTAAGGGGATAATAAAAAATCCAGTTTAAATGGGTTTGAAAAATAAATATTTTTAAAAGATCGGTTCTTAAAAGTGCCATGCTTATGAACTTACATGCCATTCATGGCGAATTTTTTTTATAAAACTTTCCACATCTTTATACGTGGTTTTCTTTCCGGTATCGCTATTAAAACGTGGATTTATACACAACTGATTACGTACGGAATAAGCAGAACGTGAGTTACCCAACTCTTGGATTGGTGTAAAATGTATCATATTATAACCGGTTTCTTTGGCAACGCGCAGCTTAGATTCCCAGCTATTGAAGGGACCCAAAAGTTTCGATAAAACTGTTTGACAACGTATAGAATCTAAAGATAAAAGCTGCGGTTGTTCGGGTGGACCAACATGTAATGTGGGCTCTACTTGTACAAACAATTCTCCAGCCAATTCCTGAGCTTTGCTGAAAGGGAATAAATGGCTCCATAATTCATTTCATTCGTTTTAATCACACCCATTAAATTACTTCTCTTTGTAGTGAAACCAAAAGTGAAATGTCCCGGAAGCTTTCACTTGAATTTCGGCATAAATGTCCGTATCCACTACATGAACTGAAGGATATTTATTGGTGGTAATTTTATGGCCATTTTGTAGATACCAATCTATAATTCTATAACCAGTGCGTTTAAATTTGTCACCTTGTAAATAGAAGAGAATTTTTTAAATGTGGTTCCTAAGAAAGTATTGCTGTTATTACCATCCCGCGGATAGTTGGTGTATAACACGACTTTACGCCCCAAAAGTTCAACATTTGGATGGACATGTAAAATTGAATTACATTTCAAACGATATAAAGTATTTACAGCATTTGCTTCCAATGTTAAAGGTATACTGAACACTTCCGAATGTTGATCCATGTCGCCAATGGGTGCTTTTTTTACCCTCTTCTTAATCTGCAGTCGGGGAAATGTGAAGATTTTTTGATAAACATTAATGATCCATGATGAAATTATTAAGAGCAGCGCTATGCCACATATTGATAAGAATACGAAGTTCTTTTCAATAAAAATCAACGTATAGAAAATGCAATTAATCAGAGTCCACATCTTTTCATAAGAAGAAGATCGACAGATAAAAGTGTTTAATGTAACGGTACTGACACATGTTAACACTTCTTTTTTTTTTTTTGTAAAGTTTATATAGTGTTAAAGACCTTTCCTTGGGTGTTTGTTGTTGTTTTTACTTTCTGTTATAAAAAGTTTCCCTTGAAAGATGGAAATGTATGCTAAGTTTATTGTTCCGTTTGTAACATCCGCAAGGAAGCGTCAGAAATATTACCAAGTGTGTATATTCTTGATTAGCATAAAAATCTGAGACAGTTCGTCTGAACGGCCGTCTTTTGTTGGCATGCTTGGGGTCGTAAATTTTCAGGTATTATGCTGAAATTTTATATGCTTTTCTAGTTTTTGCACTTAGATTTCTAAAAGCCACGCCCACATTCGACAAACATTTATCTATCTGCCACAAACATTGGGATATGAAGTTTGTATTAAGAATTATCTCATCCCTCTATGTGGCAAAAATGGGCGGGATCGATTAACAGACATGTCCACAATTAACCAAAAACCGTATTCAGTGTAGTCGGCTTGACTTGCAAGTTGATACGTAATAAATACCTGCCACGCCCACCGTTTGTATGTAGATGTGGAAGCTATTTAATATTTGGCTTAAGCCAAATATTGTTTTTTGCTTATTTTGATTAAATTTTTTCTTCATTTGTTTGAATGGTAGGTACTTATACACAACATACCTGTTGCTATTTTTCAACTACTCTCCACATACACATAATCACATAAATAATGATGCTTACCCATACGTTTATGAAAAGTTCTTTTCAGTATCAAGTTTTTGATACATTTTATTTTTAATTATTATTGTTTAATAATCATATATTAAAATTATACAAATTTTTTTCTTTTTCTTGGCTGTATTTTTAATAAAAGTGCTTTTAGTCAGCACACGATTTCCACACAGTAGCGTTCTACACTCCACTCATAAACATATTAAAAGAAACTTTTACTTTTTCAATTATAATTCAAGGTGACCTCTCAAGATTTAAAACTAAAACTAAAAAAAAAAACCGTGTCTTTACTCGTGTATCTCCAGTGAAGATACTATTTTTGAAATAATGAATAAAAATAAAAAAACATGTGGTGGGATAGAATATAAACAGACGACTAAACGCTATCGACCAAACCATACACAACAAATGTTTTTTTCATTTATTTACTCTCCAATAACTTAATGACGTAGTTGCTGTCTACATCAGAGGTCAACAAGTAGAGGCGCGCAGACTAAAGATGTTTTTTTTTTTAAGTTATTAAGTTACCTTTTAGGCGTTACATTGCGAGGCTCGCCTTCGTTTCAAGGCTTTAACTTCTGCTGTACTATTTCTTTTTTATTATTTACTAAATTCGCTTAATTTATTACGTCACTGTAATATATCACTATACTCTGAATATGTTTTATGATGACTGGATGAAATTCAGAGAGAAATTAAGAATTTTTTTAGTGTTTACGATGCGATCGGAGAAAGAATTGAAAATAAAATAAAACAAGTAAGAAAACTAAATTTGGCTTAGACCAAATCTTAAATACCCTCCACTTCTAGAAGAAAGGGCGTGGCAAATATATATATATATACTGCGCCCTCTAATAGTGTATGTCTTACGTATCAGCATGCAAGTCTACTTTTACGTTGAATATGGTTTTTTGTAAATTGTGGGCGTGTCTATTATCCGATCACGCCCACTTCAGTTAATGGGATAACTATGTATACGCGTACCAAATTTCAAGTTCATAGGTCAACTTTTGTGGCAGATATAAAGATTTTTATTAATTGTGAACGTGTCTGTAATTCGAATACGCCCATTTTTGGCATATCGGACCATTGCATCATTTCCGCATCCTTTTCATACACTAACCTTCACCACGTTCCGATTTCAGCCCCGAAACGTGTCATTTTTCAATATGAAAAGATAAATTGGGCTAAGCTCAATGAATTTTTCAGGCTTTACAACTGGAAACTATGTTTCTTAGATGACAATGTAAATGCCGCTGCGGAAATGATACAAAACATAATTTTGCATGGAATGCGGTCCTTCATTCCATACAAAAAAATTTCGGTTAAACCCAAGGACAACAGTTGGTTTAACCAGACATGCATTGATGCTGTCAGGTCCAGAGAGAAAGCGTTTAGAATATGGCGTTTGAATCCAAACGACCAAACTAATCTGCTTCGCAAACAAACTAGAAACAGATGCAACCAGGTACTACGTCGTGCAAAAGCTCTGCACGAGCTGCGACTGCGTACTAAGATTCTTGCCACCCCAAAAGGTAGCAAGAGTTTTTGGTCGTTTGTAAAAAGATGTAGAAATCAAACTTCGGCATCAATTCCATCTCTCTTTATAGGCGACCAAATAATATCTGACCCGGTTGATAAAGCTGATATATTGGCTGAAATGTTTGCTTCAAACTCCCTTTTACCACACAGCAATCAACCACTTCCTAGTGTCGAAAGTGTAGCACATACGATGCCTAATCTATTCTTTCGTACCCGGGCAGTAAAAAAGGTTCTTGCTAGTCTCTACACTCGCAAAACTCCAGGGCCGGATGGCATACACCCTCTACTTCTTAGCAAGTGCGCCACAACACTTGCTAAACCATTGCGCAATCTTTTTAGTAGGTGTTATCATGCAAACACTTACCCAAAATGCTGGAAGATTGCCAATGTACAACCGGTACCTAAAAAAGGTACCCCTTCTGACCCTGCAAACTATCGGCCAATCGCTATTTGCAGCGCCATAGCCAAAACAATGGACACAATTTTAAACTTTCACCTGATGAGCTATCTTGAGGCCAACAACCTAATCAGCGACCGTCAATACGGATTTCGCAAAAATCGATCCACTGGCGACTTATTAGCCTACCTTACGGAAAAGTGGTATCGAGCTATTCGCCACTTTGGCGAAAGTAAGGTTGTTGCTTTGGATATCTCTAAGGCGTTTGGCAGAGTATGGCATGATGCTCTGTTGTCCAAATTGATGGCGATTGGTGTAAACAACAACTTCGTTCAATTTATATCGACCTTCTTGAGTAATCGTTCAATTCGGGTTGTGATTGACGGTTACTCTTCAAATCAGTATACCCTAAATGCAGGCGTATCTCAGGTCTCTGTTCTCTCCTCTTCTCTTTTCCTGGTGTTCATCAATGACGTTCTGTGCTTGACGGAGAACCCTGTTTACTCTTTCGCTGACGACAGCACTCTATGTCATTCATTTTTCTTTAATAAAAGACCTAGCAACGCGGAGATAAAAAACAAACGTTGCATAATGAATGAATCTTTAAATCACGACTTCATGAAAATCTCCGAACGGGGTCAAGTAAACAGGGTTAGTTTTAACGCCAACAAAACACAGTGCTGTCATCTGTCGCACAGGGACAGTGATGGGCGCCCTCTATCCTTCGGCGGCGTAAATGTGGAGGAATCGACCGCTCTTGACATTCTGGGCATACGAATTCAGTGCTCCGTCCGCTGGACGGAGCACTTGTTCGAATTGTCCAAAGATGTAGCTAAGAGCTTGGGTTTTTTAAAACGGTGTAAAAAATACTTTACACCAGCTGACATCCGAAATATTTACGCTGCCTATATTCGGCCGAAACTTGAGCATAACTCGCACGTGTGGGCGGGAGCCTCTAACACATGTTTGGAGACTCTCGTTCGCATACAGCGAAAGGCTCTAGTGATCATAGGTGACGAGGAAGTATCTAACTCTCTCGACACACTTGAACACCGACGAAATGTGAGCTGTGTTGTGCTTATGTACAGGTACTTCTATGGCATATGTTCTAGAGAGATAAAAGAGATGTGCCCTCCGCTGAAACCCTTCAGTAGAACAACCAGGCTTGCTCACCGATCTCACCCATACGTTATGGAGTTGCCGGCGTATCGCACAACGCATTACCGAAACGGTTCGTTCTTTAACCGTGGTGTTCGCCTCTGGAACCACCTACCTCCAGGGGTATTTCCCGCCATGCCTAGTGTGCGCAATTTCAAAATCAACGTACACAAACACTACTCCATCTATCCTCCTTCCTCTAATCCCTTCTAACCACCACCGTGCTTGCACGTATAGGGGTCATCCCCTGAGTGGATGGTTATATAATAAAAAAAAAAAAAAAAAAATTTATAGCTCAATTTTTGTGGCAGATAAATAGATTTATACACATGGCACACGGACATACATGTCTAAATCGACTCAGTTTTTGACGCTGATCAAGAATATATATACTTTGTTGCAATCGGTAGAACAAACTTAGTATACCCTCATCACTGAGGTGGAGGGTATAACAAGTAAAAATATTCCCATAAGGAACGCGGAAATAGAAAAACAAATACTTTTATATCCTCCATGTGAGATGGAGGGTATACTAAGTTTGTCATTTCGTTTGCAACACCCAGAAGGTGGCGTCAGAAACCCTACAAAATATTGTGATGAGGCAATTTCGTTTAAAAAATTACCATCACACGTCCGACATGTATATGATAATATTTGGCATCCACACAACATTTGCTTTCTTTGCGCACATCTCTATTCATTTATGAATTATATTCTCATTTATTACTTATACGTATTTACTCTTCCATTGATCACTTACACATATTTGCAACCAAACCTTGTACTTTAACAATGAAGTCAGTTATTTTGTTACTATACTAAAACATCTTTTTACCTTTTCTCTTTATTTCATTAATTAAAAAAAAAAATGAAGTTATGAATTTTGAAATTTCTAGTTTAATTTGAAGTAAATAAGTAACCTTAAGCCATCCTGTAATAATTATAAATCATGCGTAATAAGCTTAGCCATAAGTATAAGCATCCCTGAATTAGTATATAAAACATATGTAACAAAAGACCAGCTGTAACTAGTACAAGCTCTCACCAAAGCTTTAACATGTATACGAAAGCTCAGCCAGCGGCCTATAAAAAGGCGATCAACATGTAGAAGATCAGCTATTCTTTCACTAGCTGCTGTCAGGTAGGTCTACTAGGGAATTAGGGCAAGAAGTTTAATCCCTCGGGAATCCTTCACATAAATTTTGGCAAGCTAGTTTTCATAGGCAAGAATAGGACTTATCAGGAAAATAAATATTATACTTAGGCAAAGCATAGGTAATTTAGGTACGAGAGTCGATTTATCCTCTCTACCTAAATTAATTTCACGATAGGGAAAATATAGGGGTACGAGAGAGTCGATTTATCCTCCTCTACCTGAGCGATAGGCAAAGCATAGATAATTTAGGTACGAGAGTCGATTTATCCTCTCTGCCTAAATTAAATCCACGATAGGAAAAATATAGGGGTACGAGAGAGTCGATTTACCCTCCTCTACCTGAGCGATAGGCAAAGCATAGGTAATTTTGGTACGAGAGTCGATTTATCCTCTCTGTCTAAATTAAATCCACGATAGTAAAAGTATAGAGGGTACGAGAGAGTCGATTTACCCTCCTCTACCTTAGCAATAAACTAATAACATAAGCACTAGATGCAAGAAAGTTGAACTTTCCTATAAAAAAAAAATTAATATTCCAATAAAAACAAACTTCTTCTAAAGTACGAGAGTTGATTTATCCTCTCAAGAACACTCAGGCTACTATAAAGAAAAATAAACTAAGTTCAAAGAATTAAAATATCCTTCCTATTCCAAATATATCTTTTGATAGGGAAAACTAATCCGTCCTGTGCCAATAATAATTTATGCTAAACACTAAGTAAACACACACATGGGATAAGTCCTCACTTAGATTAGCCAAGATACAAAAACTAGAAACTAAGAATCATAGGTAAAAATCCTTGCACTAGTTACACCAAGATTAAAAACATCTCTAAGACATAGGAAATTAATCAATTAATAAAACTTTAGCTAACCATTGTAACTAAACAAGAGCTAAAACACTAATCAGTAAATAAATCAACACAAACATACAGGCAAAACGTCGAAATTCTTTAATTTTTTACATTACAAAGAAAATTGGTAAGACAAGGAAACTATTACCCCCTTGTATTTTTTTTTAAATATAAATTTCTTTGGATTGAACTCTGGCTGGCCCTGGGTCTACCCCAGCACCCTTCAGATTCTTTACAGTATATATATTCTTGATCAGCGTCGAAAGCTGAGTCGATTTAGACACGTATGTCCGTGTGTCCGTATGTCTGTCTGTTGTTGCCATTCTCACGGTCCTAAATTTTGAGATATTGATTTGCATACCAACTTTAATTATAATAGCTTAATTCTTTTTTAGACTAGTAGCGTGGAGGATATAAAAATGAAAATCAATTTTTATACTTTTTTTATCAGTTGTTATATAAATTTATTCTATTTAACTCAATTGTCAACAATATTTAATTTACACAACATTAAGTAAGACATTCAAACTTAAGTACATAGAAAATTTGTTACTAAATATCGATTCCTACATATCTAAAGTAAATAAAGCTAACAGTGGGGTGCGGGATGCACACAAACAATAAGCACAATCTGCCTTTCATATAAATAATAATGTAGCAATGGTACATACATACATAATATTTGGTTGTGATTTAAAAAATTCAAAAAATTGTATAAAAATAGGAAAAGGATAAATGATTATTCAAAAGAGAGCTAAAAAAATAATGCATGATGGTTGTGTAAAAATAAATCGCAGATAATTGAATGCTTCCATTGATGATGCCTTTGTAATGTCATTTGTGCACCGTAAAGACCAATGGTGCCGATTCATCTTCTTGCAATTGTTCCAGTAGTGTGGTACGATTTGTTGATTTTTGTACTGTTGCTGTATACTGTTGTGATTCAACATCATCATAATCCACCGATGACGAGCGCACCAATTTAATTTGTGATTGACTCGCTCCCTCCATTTTGGTTATGACCAAAGAGGCTGGCCGAGCTCCTATATTGAAAATATATTTTATACGTATTTGCTGTAATCATGATCAAATGTCATTGCTTTACCGCTTGGTGGTTTTCCATTTCTCTTCTTTCCTTCGTTTGTACTTTTCTCCGAGATATATTCAATATTCGAGTGCGTTGGTGGCTTACCATTATTATTGTTGTTGTTACTGGCTTTAATGGAAACGCGTTTGTCACTTCTAATACTGCCCTGTTGCTTCAGTATGGAATCTTTATGCGGCTGCAGTGATGGTGATGGTGGTGGCGGCAGCATTATATTGCTGCTAACTACTAAAGCTGTCCCTTGCAGATCATCATCTAACAAAATACATATAAGACAACGAGACAACAAATGCAAAAAGGTGTAAAACCAAGGAGAGAAGTGACAACTACTACAAGTTTACAAACATTTTAAAAAGGTGACATGAGGAGGATTTAATTACGCTGAAAACTTGAGGTTGGAATTGTGCATTTTCTTTCCTTAAAGATTTCTTTTATAAAATTTTATATAATGTTTGTTTTTAAAGGTAGTGTATTGTCATTAATTTTTAAGAGTTATTGTTTTTAGGCCGCAAAAATAAAAAAATAAGTTTGGCTTAGGCCAAATCTTAAATACCCCAACATCTACAAACAAACAGTGGGCGTGGCAAGTAAATGATGACATCCTCTAATAGTGAACACACTACATATCAGTTTGCAAGTCAAGTTTTTTCGCTGAGATTGGTTTTTCGTAAATTTTTTAGCATCCATGAATGGGATAATTATAGATATAAAAATCAAATCAAATGTCAACTTAATAGCTTAATTTTTGTGTCAGATGAGTAAAATTTGGTTGATTGTGGGTGTGGCGCGTGAACAATTTCGACCAATATTAAATAGCGATCAGCATGTAAAAATTAAGTGTTTCTGAAAAAATTTCAACTCAATATCTTAAAATTCACAACCGCGAGAATGCCTGCAACAGACGGATATACGGACATACGGACATACATGCAACTCAGTTTTTCATGCTGATCAAGTATTTCAGTTTATGAAAAAGTATCGCGATGGTTTTATATGATGATAATGTTAGCGGTAGTAACAGGAAAAAGCAACAAGTATAAAGAAATGAACCACAGAGCATGCGCTTTAATAATGTAGTGGCCATAATATAAGGATACTATCAATACATCATTTCAAATGGTTAATATTTATATATAAATATATATTTTTAAATTTGTTATTGTAATTTTTATGTTTATTATTAAATTTTTTATTAATATTACACAAATTAATATTATTTTTATTACATAAAATAGCATTCCATGCATTAATAGTTGATGTAAAGTGTTAATTATACTGCATCCTTATAACCCATCTATTATAAAAACCATTTACTGAGAGTTTAATCGTAATGTAAAACATTTAACATCTCTTCTTTCATTCAAATCATAAATGCTTTGTTACCTAATTTTATATATATATATGATACATATATATTTTTTATAATATTAACAATTATTTAGTTTAGTTTATATACAATAGAAAAAGCATTTATTCCATTATTTATACAATGAGAAAATCAAAGCAACTCAATTTTGATTTTGATTATTAAAGCATTACAGTTTGAAAAGTGCATTAAAGAAGTCCAGAGATTTAGCCGAGTGCAACATACATGAAATTAAAGTTAAACATAAGATTTGCTATATGTAAGCAACAAATGTATATAGGGTTTGGACAAAATAATATGAACATCTGACATATACACATATGCAAACTACAAGACTTTTCACTTAAAGTGTGCAAAACATACGCGTTGTATTATTTACACGGAAACAGTACATGTTGGCAATATGTAGCAAGATGTACTACATTGCATGGTGTTCATATTATTTTGTCCATCCCCTGTATATATATCTATGTGTACATTGTAACAATGAAATGGAACATGTAAAATTTAGTTTATTTAAGAGAGTTAGTGTGAGTTCATATTAGTTTGGGAAAAAAAACCTTTAAGAAATGTCGCTATAAAATCTTTCGACTTTGATTTTGAAGAATTTTGGAATTTTCGTTTTTAATATATTTTTTTTTTAAATAATAGTTTTAATAATTTTCGTATTAATTATTGTTTCATAACAAGTCAAGGAATTTGTTTTTTTTGTATTTGATATAGAATTTTATTAAATCAAAGGAATAGCTATAGAATAACTTGGCTTTCCACTTATAATCTGTTCATGGTAGGGCGTGGCAAGTAAACAATTATGCGTTCTTTTAACATTGCATTGAATTTTACTTCTAAGCTCAATTTCTATATTTAAGAGGATTTTATTTATTTGTAAATAGTGGGTGCGGCAGCTATGCTATTACGTCTATTTTTAAGACATTCTGTATGGATCCAATTAATATTAATACTGCATATAGCAAATTTGTAAATTTTTAATTAAGGGCGTGGACAATATTTCAGCTTAATAGGTCAATTTTTTGCAGACAGACATTAGGGCCCACATAGTATTTAATACAGATCCAGAATATTTTTTGGGCATTCTTAAGGTCTCGTTCATGGTATAATAATACTCTAAGTATAACTCCTGCCTTACTTCTTCAACGCGTAATATACTGCTTCTATAATTGGGTATCATCCATTAACGTATTATTATCATTATGTTGTCTATTTGGTTGTATGAGCAGAATTGTATTGGGCGGCACAGTGTTAACAGGTGAAGACAATAAATTATCACCTAAAGAATGATGACGCTGACGTACACCAATCGCTTTATAACTTGTTTGTATATTATTTGGACCATAATAACCTTGAATTATATCACTACAACTAGTATCACTTGGTGTGGTCTGTATGATGTCAAGTGTAAGATTTTGTAAAGAATGTGTACTAGCACTGCGTCTATAATCGTTTGATGGATGATTAAATGTTAATAGTGGTGATGTTGGTTTTGTTACAACATTATAAAAGTTATGTGTATTAGTTAGAAGACTAGTTGCCATATGATGATGATTATGATGATTATGAAGATGATGAGGGATTTGGATAATGGTGTTAGTGTCGGTACGATTAGTATTTGTGTTATTGTTGCCTTTCAATTCATCGGACGGTGAGCCAAACTCCGATGTTTCACGTATTGGCTCTAAATGCAGTACCGTCGCATTGGCCATCATCTCACCTGCCGTTAAACCAATTGGACTCGGCCTTTCACTGCTCGCCACATCTTCGTAGGCATCTTCATTTAATGTCTGTAAGGCACCACATATCATTTGCTCCTCTAACGTTACCTAAAAAAAAGAAACAAAATAAATTTTATTTGACCAAAAATTTGCTGCTGTTGCTGTTAGATGATAATGTACAATAATAGTGAGAATAAAAAGAAGAAAAAAGGGCATTAATTATATAAAGATTTGACATCTATGCGAAATCTAAAAAATCTAAAATGAATTTATTTTTAGTCTGTCTCCGGCATCTAATCACAATAATTATGATACTACGTGGGATCATTTTTAATTTTTTATTTTTTGGACGGGATTAGTACATTTTACAAACATTATTATACAAAAACAAACAACCATTAATATTTGTACAGTTTCGTTTACAAAAATAACACAAAAAACAAGTGTTTGGTTTTATTACCTGTAGATAATCGTTATCATGGATTTTTGACTGCATTTATAGTTTGCAAGAAAAATGTAAAAAATACATATACTTATACTCATATACATATACATATATTGCAACAACATACAACGTACATGAAATTATGACTTTAACGAAATTCGAAATATTTGGTTTTCTTTTTTTACTGCACTTTACTTATTAAAAAAAAATTCTTTTTCATGTAAAAAAACTTTCTTTTATTAAAGTATGATTTTAAATAAAAAAATCAAAAATCAAAAATATAATCAACAACAACTACATATGTTAAATGTATCGAGTTGTACCTGTTTTTCCATTTGTGATGCTGTTGTTTTGCGATTGTGTGAGGGATTCGTTTGGATAGCGTGCTTGTCGGTCATATCTTTTGTGGTAATTAATGGTGCTGGTGATGGTGTATCGGACATGTTCGTTAATGATGCTTTTGGTTTACGCTGTTGCTGCTGCTGGTGCTGTTGTTGCTTTTGTTGTATTTCGCAATCTCGCAATGTTGTTATAAGTAAGCGGAACAGTTCCCAATGACCAAAACTTAAATGTAGCACCTTAAAAACAACAAAAATGTGAGAGATATAATTCAAACATTTTTATTAAACAATTTTAAAACAGTTAACTTACCTGCTTTAGATCATTAAGATCACAATACTTTAATACCCGGCCACTTATGGCGTTGTCCCTTAAAACGGGCCCTAATTTGGGTAGTGCAGATTTTAAATCCTCTACACGTTCCACCAAACTAATAATCCCCTCCACAGTTAAATCACTCAAAGTGGTTGTCAAAATATCACTCTGCAATGATTAATTGATTAATATAAAAAAAAAAAAACAAGTAAGAAAACTAAATTTGGCTTAGGCCAAATCTTAAATACCCCCCACCTCCACAACGGTGGGCGTGGCAAATATATATGTATATTACGCCTTCTAATAGTGTACATATTACGTATCAGCATGCAAGTCTACTTTTACGTTGAATATGGTTTTTTGTAAATTGTGGGCGTGTCTATTATCCGACCACGCACATTTTTGGCACGTCAGTCAATGGGATAACTGTGTATACGCGTACCAAATTTCAAGTTCCTAGGTAAACTTTTGTGGCAGATATAAAGATTTTTATTAATTGTGGGCGTGTATGTAATCCGAATACGCCCATTTTTGGCAATATTTATAAACGTACATACTAAATTTCAAGTTTATAGCTCAATTTTTGTGGTAGTTAAATAGATTTTTGTTGATTGTGGGCGTGGCTCTTGACCGATTTTGCCCATTTTAAATAGCGATCTGCGTGCAAAGACTAAAAGTGCCTGTACAAAATTTCAGCTCAATATCTCAAAACGTACGCCCGTGAGAGTGCCAACAACAGACGGACACACAGACACACGGACATACATGTCTAAACCGACTCAGTTTTTGATGCTGATCAAGAATATATATACTTTATAGGTTCTCTGGCGCCTCCTTTTGGGTGTTGCAATTGGTGGAACAAACTTAGTATACCCTCATCACTGAGGTGGAGGGTATAAAAACTAATGATAAAACAAACCCAACCAACCCCAAACGATTCGGCAGGTGAATTGAGTAAGGGTGTGCTGGCTGCTTCGGTATTAGGACTTAAACGGCGCTGCCGTAACTCTGGTATATTGTAATCATTATTTAGCAGTTCATAGGGCATGTAGGTACCCATAGGTGATTGAATATTAACAACAGCATTAGCACCACTGGAGGGAAGAGCACGTACAAACGCTTGCGTGCTGGATTTAGGTTGCACAACTATAGGGCTCTCATCTTCCATAGTTTGTTGATCTTCTGGGAAAAGTATAAATCAGAAAACATTTCATATCATCGCCATACCAACATTGTACATGAAATTTACCTTTAAGAACTTTTCTTAAATATGGATCCAGATTGATGGTAAATGGTAAAAATATACGTAAATCTGCCACCAAAAGATCAGATTTGTGTAATTGTAAAAAAGCATCCAATTTTCGCTCATCTCGATCCAAGTCTAAAAGCGGTGCAGCATCATGCAGGTAGGGCAGTTTTGGACGTACTCTGTATAATGATTTTGTTATTACTTATTACTGATAACGCAAAAAGGGTCCAACACTTACTTTTCGTAAACATGTTGTAAAGGGACTGTATCCTCAAATGAGTCCATATTTTGATCATGATGCAACACTATCATGCTGGCCCTTAAAGGCCATTGTTCAGTTAAATTGATCCAGGAACTTAAACGATACCAACTAAAATCTATTTGGAATGCTTTAAGTAAACGCACTGAAAACCGTATTTAAAGTTAAAAGTGAGCGTAAAAAACAGTGCGTTTTAAACAACCCACCCGTTATGTAAATGACATTTAGTAAACGTCTCATACTGCGCGGATTGACATCGCTGAAATAATCGTCTGTGGGTACGACTCGTGACAAATCAAGGGCATTTTGTGGGTTTTGTGTTAGGCGGTGCAAATTTGAGCCAATCGAACTGGCCACTGATTCGGACAGACGCATTTTCTTGGTTGCGCTGCCCCCACCACCTGTACTTCGAGTTGAATAGGGACCTAGGCGCAGTTTCTCCTGGCTAGACATAATTTCCGAAGCATTTGATAAGCGTCTAGCTGACACCGAATGTCCCAAAGTGGCACCTTCTTCAACTTGCGTCTCTCCGCAGTGACGCTTAAATAACATTGCAGTCATTTGAGCTCGTTGTACTTTACGCAAACCGGAATTTTGCAGATATACGGGCAAGTGTACGAGATTGCGCAGAAAATCATGACCTCCAATACCGCCTTCAGTGAACAGACGTCGGCTGTTAGCCTCTACAGCTTTTGCTATAACGTGCGGGTCTACAGCTATGAGCAGCACAAACGGTTGATTTGGAGAACTGAGTAGTGTCTGTATAGCGTTGAGTAATGAAATAATTCGTTCAGTATCGCACGAATCCAAAGCGTCAATGACCCCAACTAAACGACTTTGTTGATTTGTAAAAGCATCAAGGCACTGTAAAAATATTTCACTTAATTTTAAGCAGGGATATGGGCTTTTTTTGGCACTCTACCTGAACCATATCCTTCATTAAGGTTACTTCAACTCCTAGGGCGGTAAGCGGAGCTCCATCACCCGAGCTGACTGTTTTTTTTAAACGTCGACTCTGTGATATTAACAATGATCCGAAAGCTTTGGTTAAAGGATGTAAATTGATGCAGATGATGGTAACAAGTATCACAGAAGCTACATAAATGAAGACACTTATTCTTTCCTTCATCTCTACAGTAACCAGTTGTGTTGTGTAAGCTATTACTAGCGATACACCAATAATGAATGTAAGGAGACCTAATTCAAAGATTAGGATTGTGGGAACACAGCACATACGACGGAAGCGCCACCCGGCAGTGATTTTTAGAGGTTTGGGGCGAAATGCTCGAAAGAGACGTGTAGCCAACCAGCCGTAATGGGATTCTATAGCTTCAAATAGAAGAGCCAGCATATGAGCAACTGCTGCTTCTCCCGTTGGTGATGCACTACTAGCTTCAGCGAAATGAAAACGCACCGGTTTCGCTTGCGAGTTCGAATCAGCTCCGGGTGGATGGCAAAAGGCTACTTGTAATATTAGTCTCAAACGTCCTAAACGTTTCCCTAAACTATGATCTATGGAATAGGCCCAGCTCAAGTCCATTTGATTATTACAATAGTGTACTACTCCCAAAATTGTGTAGGTTGATACCAAGAAGCTAAGGGCGGCCACTGAACCCCAAAGCAGGGACCAAGTGGATAAGCCGACAATGGTGCCTAGCACGAGAGCTATATGTAATAGCATTAAAAATAATATACCAGATACTTTTACGGGTGGTTCCGCCCATTGATGAGCAAAGTTGATCATTTCGTCGCGTACTTTGTTTAATAGGAAACTTTTACCGCTGCCCCATTTCGCATATAAACCTACGGTGATTGGTGTAGTTAAGGTAGGTTCGCTGAGGACATCTGCCAGAGCTGAAGAGTACAGCTCATAGCCCAGCATACCTTCTGAATCTTCGTTGGTATTTAAACGTCTAGCACCGAACACCTGACCCAAAATTGTCTTTTGATGCGCCGTATCGATGGCGTATGGCGTTTCTCCGGCCTTGTTCGCCCGATACAACAGCTGACTGTGTTTCGGGTTTCTTAGTAAAGCTTCAACAATAGCTTTGGAACGTGCCCGCATTGCTATGTGTAAGCAGGTGTCGCTGCGTTTATCACTTGCTGTCACCTTTGCTTTGCGGTCCAACAACATTTGCACCACTTCCAGGTTCCGGTTACGAACTGCTCTCAACAATGCCGTATCACCATCTTTGGTCGTTGTTTCCAGATCTGGATTGGTCTGCAGTAGAATTTTTACGATTTGCGTATGACCCTTCTCTACAGCTGTGTAAATTGCAGTTTTGCGATCCTTACCCTGGATATCGACATCGGCGTGCTTTTTAAGTAAAGCCTCAACAACACCACGATGACCACCTTTGATGGCATGTATGAGAGGTGTATCACCAACGCGGTCTTGTATGTTTATATAGGCACCGGCGGTTATTAAAGCTGTAACTATTTCTTGATAACCTTCTCGACTGGCAATAGCTAAAGCGGTGTGACCATCTTTATCCAGTGCATTTACATTTGGCTTCTTTTCCAACAGCGAAGTAACACAGTCCGTGTGACCCCCGGAAGTGGCCACCAGCAGGGCAGTCCATGAATACATGCCCGCTGTATCAACATTAGCGCCCGCCTTAAGTAATGCATCCACTATTTCTATATTGCCTTTCCGACAAGCCCACACCAAAGCAGTAGTCCCATACTTATCGCCTACATTCACTTTAGCGCCATTACTTAGTAGCATCTCAACGATTTCTTTAAAGCCACGACCAGCTGCCCATAACAATGGTCCCACATGATAATTACCATGAACATTAACATCAGCTCCACGTTCCAGAAGGCAGCGTACTAATGTTACGTGACCACGATATGAAGCCCACATTAAAGCTGTCCACCCTCCCTAAATAGAAAACGCGATTTTTCAAATAAACAATTTACAGCCGAGGAAACTGATAAATCTGGCCGGCTTACCATGTCGCGATGCTCAATATCGGCGCCTTGTTCTAAAAGTAGTTGAACAATTTCCAAATGACCAGCCTTGGCGGCACACAACAAAGCGGTCCAATTGTCATTGTCTTCTGCATCAATATTAACACCACGAGCCAGAAACTCTTTCACAAATGGTGTTAGGCCACGTGTAGCTACTACCATTAGCAGAGTAGTGCCATTCTTTAAGGATTATTATTTGTAAGCCCCTTAATTTGTAACATTTATTCTAGCCAGAGGTACTTACTTCATCACGATCATCGACGGATAAATGACGACTATCCAGAAGCGCACATAAACCAGCTAAATCATTAGCTTCCACATATTGTAGTAAAGCACGATGACCCAACGAACCCATAGAGTCTCCAAAGCGGCTTAATGTCTAATTTTAAATATATGAGAGTAAATAAAATTTGAAGTTACTGCGTACTAAGGTTAGGTTTCGTTACATTGGTTACGTTGTACGTTGTAAGAATGGAAAGTGTATGATTTGAAAGCGTTCAACAACATTTTGAATTGGAATGCATACCTATTATAGCAAAACGGGGGGCAGAGGGCATTGGAAAGTCTTAGAAACTAACAATCATCGCATACAATATAAGCAAGCTATGAAAAAGTTATTAAAAAAACAGGTGAAAATTTTGTCAAAAAATATTAAGATATGAGATTTTTTGCCATTTAAGACTCGTTACATGGGAAGGGGCTCTAAAAATACTCCGATTCGATCCATTTTGAGTAGAGTTCCTTTCTGACTTAAATGCATTTTTGTTTAAGAAATAAATATTTATTTTTTGTAAAAGATCTTCTACTTTGTGGATCTCTGCAGCCTACTTTTTAATATTCCAAACGGTTTAACAAATTTAAAGAGTAGACTTTATACTCCTTAGTTAGAGGCTAACTAACGATACTAACATTTTTACATTTCTTTTTACCGGGCGATCGTAAATTATTTAGATTTAAACGCGATGCACTTAAAATCAATTCATCGAAACTTTTTGACAGTTTCATTCTAAAAGCGTTGTTGTTGTTTCTCAACTCTTAATACATAATTAATGAATCGGTAAAGATCTCAATACTTTCACTTCACTTTTTAACATTTTTAATAATGAGAATGAAACAGAGAACTTTTCCGCCACAACCGCATTTTAATTTGAATTTTTTGATAAGGCATACCACGGTTGGGCGCCTGATTATATGAAATTATATTAAGTTTTTTTTTTTCATTCATTTGCATTGTAATTATTTAATTATTATTTTGTCGATCTGGATTATAGTTAAAATTTTTGTTCACTAGCGGTGTAATAAACGCCGTGAGGGATAGGATAGACGTGCACGGTTACTTTGTTTATATATTAATTCCTGGTGTGTGTATGTGTGGGTGTATCTGTATTAGTATCTGTATTAGTAGTCAAGTTATAAGATAACCAAGCCATGAATTAATGATATTAAACAGGTTCACTTGACGTATGATCAACATTTCATTTAAGCCAACGAGCAGTAAATTCAATTAGTACAGTTGGGCCTTGTATAACACGTTTTGAATGTTTTTGTTGAAAAAGATAAATATCGTATGTTCAATGTAATTTAATTTAATGGTCATATATTGACGGGTATATTTGGCTTATACTGAATTTTGGATGCCCTGCAGGCGTGTTACTTACATTTTCAAATAATATACTTTATGTTAGCAAATGTTTAATGATACGTGCTAAATAACACGCCCACAATATCCATTTATCGTCTTTTTTGTTAATTTGATAAATGGCTTAATAATAGACAAGCATACCTCATATTTTAAATCAATTTTGAACAGCTGTAATAGATTTTCCTATAATGTGGGCGTGGTTTTTGGCAATTTTTCCCAATTTAAATAGAAATATACCGAAATTTCACATCAACATCTCAATATTTGAGATTTTGGTAGCCTTAACAGTAGGCAGAGGCAGGGACGTACAGACGGACACAACTAACTCGATTTATTTTAGACACTAAGAGTGCAAAGGAGCACTTAGAGAGTCATCTCTTAACGGTAACAAAATGCATAGATACACTAAACCCCTTGAAGTGCGTGTAAATAACTACTTGTAATGATCTTAACGAGAGAGCTAAACCACACAAACATTCATTTATAAGAACTATTATTTGTTATCACTGAGATTTGTAGTGTTTACGCGTTTGTTTATTTAAACAACAATTTAAATCAATTTAAAAATTATTCTAATTCTTCTTTAATGCACTTTAATCATTTTTGTTTTAATATTTGCTTAGTCAAGTTTTTATTTATAAATTTTTTGTTTTGTTTTGTTGTTCTAAATTTATTTTTTCATTCACTTAAATCGCTGCTGTATTGTTTCAAGCAACCATTACATTACAAGCTATTCTTACAAACTGACCATTAGCCAACTTGTTCATTAGCTACGTAGGTTAACAGAACAAAAAAAAGGCTCCCCAGGCATTAGCTATATATTGTATACAACAAAGGGAGTCCATAGTTAGTGTACATTGGCAAAAACGGTGTGGCGGAGAGTCTATGGAGAGAAAGAGAGATGTTCAAATGTTGACTTGTTTGACTACTAAGCAGTGCCCACAGCTCGATTGGCTTTTTTCCTGCCTCTCTATCTGTCTGTCAATCTGTCTTCCCCTCTGACTAATCGTTAAGTGTTTTATTTAAGCTTAAGTGTATCATGCTTAATTATATTCTCTGAGCCGTTCTTCTTAGATTTTCATATCATGGGAGCAATTCGTTTGCTGATAGCCAGCCGTGTAGTGGTTTCTTTTTTTAATTTTTTTTTATTATTATTTTGATGTCATAATGTTTTATTAATTATGTTGTTTTTGTTGTTGTTGGTGCGATATATTCATTATTGTTTGGTGGTTTTGTTTGCAATGTTATTGATTATAAATTTTATTGGCTTTTGGCAAATTATGTGTTTTAGAAATCTGCGGTTACACCAAAACATTCAAAATAAGCGATTATTATACTTTTCATTAGTATTTTTTTTCGAGTAATTTTAAAATATAATGAATGTTGTTAAAGCATTGAATTGTGGGCATTTGGATTTCATTGATTTTTTCAGTATATTATTTAAAAAAAAAAAAAAAAAATTTAAAATTAATTATTATCTATTAATTTTTTTTCATTTTATTTAAAAAAATTGTATTTTTTTTAAGTTTTGACAATGTGTTTAACATTTTACTTTTTGGAAATTTTTTATTTTTTTGTTCTCTTAGTGGAGAATAAAAACTTTCTTCTTTAATGACTTTAAAGATTTTAACCTAATTACAAGACAACTTATTATACTCACCATAAGTTATAAGAGTACCTTGTTGAGAAATGAACTTTTAAGACTCTATAACTTATATGGAAAAGTATTTTTAATCAACATTACATATTGTCTGTACATCCATTTTTGACGACTGCAAATATTGAATTAACGCTTGCAAAATTATATCTCTTTTTTTCAACAAATATAGGACACGCCTCCCTTTAATATCTTTTTATAATATTCAATTTTGTGAAAGAACATGTAATTTAATTTTATTTATAAACATGATTTCATTTTAATGCCTTAAAATGTGAGCAAAATCCAAGACTTGGATTAAGTGAGATAATAATGCTTTGAAGTGGCTTTAATGATGATGATATTACAAGTGTTTTTTCTTTTATAACAAATATAAACCATACGTCGTCCATAGGAAAAAAACGTTTGCAACATTTTTTCTCATGCTAATAATAGAAAATGTTGTAAAACAAGAAATGGAATCGCAGTGGGAATGCTCTGAGTGGCTGGAGTTATAGAATCTAGAGAAGTTTTACAAAATAATCGAATGCAATAGTGCAGCAGAGTGGAGTAGAACAGCGGAAACAAAATGAATAAAGAAGCGTACAAAAGATCATTCAACTTGTTGCACATAGCCAACCACAACAACAACATTTAATGAGAAAAAAACAGGTATAAATGTTATGTACGGATAAAGGCGCACTTTGAATACCCTTTACATATGAGCCCTGTGAGCGTGGCTATCGAATAGTTTTGCCACATTCTAAACAAATAAATTAAAAATATTTTTCATGTATTAAAAATTCATCTTAATATATAAAGTTCCTGGCATACGCACACACGGACATTAATGAATTCGACAGAGATTTTGATAGGGATCTGTTGCAATCGGAATAACATGCGCACTATACCTCTACCTAACTCTAATTTAAAAGGCATAAAAGCATTAACAGATGGTCGGTAGAGACGGGATCAAAGCAACGATATAATTATAAATTAAAGCTTTTAAGGCTAAGTGAGGAAGTTGTCAACATTCAAGTGGCCCATTAAAAGCGAAGACGGGGTCTTAAGTCTAAGTTTTAACATTCAAGCGCCATGTATGAAAAAGCATAATCATAACCAGGAATAATGTAAAAGCAAATGCGTCGAAAAAGACTTGCAGGTTCTGCGGAATCATGATTTTTGGTAAAGAATAACAAAGGAGGTTTTTCGGAGAATAAGATTTGACAAAAGCGTAAAAGCATTTATAGATAGCGGTACCGTGGGTGTATGTGAAAAACGTCGCAAATGAAAATTAAATTGACTAAAACGTCGACTAGTGTTGGGTGTTAATGGGACGCCGCCGCTATCTACAGCACTCAGTTTAAAAGCATCATCCATGGCTGCCATCAAATCGCGGCACATTAAGGCAGCAGCAGCAGATGCTGAAGAAGCAGCTGGCGGTGGTTCTATATGTAATAGAAAACGTGGTGAATCCATTTTTTTCCTACTAGTCATCAATACATTTACAGATGTTTGACTAGATGATGACGATGGTGTAGTAACGGTATTATTTCTTGACTTGCTGGTATCATGTATACCTCGTATTAAGGCACTAATTGTTGGATTAAAATCACGTTGTGGCAAATTCGATTGTGCCGGTGATTGTTTACCTTCCGCACACTCCGTATCATTCTTCATTATGTGACCGTTACGTTTTAATCAAAGAAGCTCCGAAATGAAAATTAAACAAATATTATAAATTAAATAATTACAATAAGAAATTTTCGATTTATAGAATAACAATAACAGCAAAAGAATGATCAACACCAAACACTGGCATTAATGCCGGCAAAAAACTGTTGAGGGACTATATGTACGTGTACGTATTCTTATATTTAATTCAATTGCAAGGCATATTGCGTACAGACCTGGTTATGTAAGCGTATTCACATAGGCTTAATACATTCATTATACCCAGCACCACGAGGTCAGCTTATTTAATAATAACGTTTGTAACATTTAACAGCTTTTTAGTTTTGATTAACGGAAACAATCTGAACAATTTAGGAAATGTCTGTCTGTCTGTCTGCAATAAAAATTCTATTGAGTGGAAAAATGTGGCAAAAGTGTTCTTAGGTCTCTTTATGAAGAGTGTTATTGAATTTGGTCCACATACACGGCCCCCAAATAAAATTAAAACTGAAGAAAAGTTCAGTAATTTCTAAAATTACATAAAATTTACAAACAAAAGCTTGCCTACAATTATACAGTATAATGAAACAAATGCCACGCCCACAATTGGAAGAATTCTCCTAACATTGAAATTTTGTAGACATTAGATGTATTTGTCGACTTAATTATTTATTGAAATTTTGAAATGGAAATAAAGAACTGATACGCCCATTTTTTATAAATAAAATAGTATACCTGCCACGCCCTTTAGTTTATTTGTATATGTACAGAGTAACCAGGATTAGGTGTAAGCTAAATATAAGTTTTCTTTTTACAATAACATTTTATTTACTATTCTAGCCCCGTGACAACATTAACTCAACTTCGCCAACAAAATGTTTTGCATTCGTAAAGAACGAAATCAAAATTTATAAACATATAGTTAAGCATTTATTGATATCGAATTATGTGTGTGTGTGTGTGTGTGTATGTGCGTGTGTGTGTGTATGTGCGTGTGTCTATTAATTGAATATTTCAAGTTTCGTTCTGTGTTTGTTGTATGTTGCAACACAGTTTAAGAAAATTGCTTGATTAATTAACAATTAAATAACAATTTAACGTCAACCAAAATGTATTGCTTGCTGTCGGGTTGTCTTGCTGAGTCTTTTAAGCTTTTATTTAAATCGATTAAGATTTTATTGCATCACGAGAGATATGAGCAACCAGCACATGAGAGTCGTTATGGAATGTAACTGCATTGCTCCAGTCGAATAATGCGGAGATGATCAACTTTTTTTTTTTGGTAAGGCCCATATAAAGCAGCATGAGGCACAGACTTTTCTTTACATATATACCTCGGCTATGCCTATGTTCGTACATTAACATGTTAGAAAAAATTAAAATTTTTGTCAAAATTATTCTCATATTTATAGACATATAGGGGGCGTGACTGGTATGTGGTATATATTATATATTTATAAAAGAATGCGTTTTACATAAAAGAGTCCATTTGCCGTCAAATAGGGTTTTTGTATAAATTATAGGCGTGTCTGTTATCCGAATCGGCCTATTTTTGGCACATTGATTGATAGATTCATTGTATATAAACATACTTTTGCGCCTTTGTTGCTGTGAGAGTAGGAGATTTTTCTAATTATGGGTGTGGCATTTGATCACCAAGAAACTTGCGTAAAGAAATGATAAAAGCTTAAAAATGTGTCAAAAAATATCTCTACCTTAAGCATTGATAATCATTCGGATGAATGGACTAAGATTTGATGTTGACCAAGAATATATTATCGAATGAGGCCATATTATATATATATTGTATATATCTTACATGGAGAAAATAGAATTAAAACACCATCTAATAAAAGTAAAAAAATGTTAGCATAATTTTAGGCTTTAATATAATCAAATCAACGTAAATATTTACACGGCTGCCATTAAGTATCTATTCAATCCGACTTTCATTCATATATAAAAACAAGTGAAAATGATATAATCCGATCCAGCCCTACCATTTAACACTCTACTCTACTTAGATCCCCAAATTACGCTACAATTAGTTTAGTTGTCTCAGTAAGCGCAAGGCATTGCCATATAAATCTCTTCGTGAAATATCAGCATGTGGGAAGAGGTTTTAAAAATAGTCCGATTGGATTCCAATTTATTGAAGCCAATTAATAAAAATTGAAGGTGGGTGTGGCATTTTCCGTCTAGAAGTTACGAACATCCCCACAAACTTAATATGCCCTTCGTCATAAGTGTTTTTTTGTAGGCATGTCTGTTATCCTATTACCTTCATTACTCATTGCATGAAGAAATTTGGAGTGTCTGTACAAATTTTAGCATAAGAACTCAAAACTTACGACCGTGAGAGTGCCAATAACAGACGGACATGTCTAGATCGACCCAGTTTTCGATGCTGATTAAAAATATATATACACTGCAGAGTCTCGGAAGTCTCCTCCTGATGATGTCCTCTCATCACTAAAGCGGAAGAGGATATAATAATTCTTTAAACGATTTTTTTTTGATATTTTGAATAATTATTATACTTATATACCTATATAAAGATACCTGTGCATGTGAAAGTCTTCTAAGTAGACTTCGAAAGAATGCTAAAGACACGAAACTCTCATATGAGGCTGTATTGCGTTGACGATCATGATCCCTTGTAGGTAATAGTGGAGGTGATACTTCTAATTCTCGATGCGATATTTCTGAAACAGTACGACGTCTTGTAACGGATCTTTTAAGAAAACGTCTCATGTCGGTATAAGTTTTAATTTTCAATTCTCAAGCACTCTTATAGTATTAAAAAAAAAACAATCACAAAACTTTTCACTGAAACACTGCAAATACGTTCAAGTACTAATTAATAAGGTAACCGAAAAATATATATATATATGAATATGAAAATTATTAATCAATAACAAAAAACTGAAAAAACTGAACAAAAATAGTTGATGCTTGAGCTTTTCCGTATCGTATGGCAAATTTCATATCGTTGATGATTAAGTAAATTGAGTGGAAAGATGACCAGTAAACAACAATATTTTCTAATAATACCGCTAAGCTCTCTTTTAAATATATAAGAAAAAAAGGAATTTCATTTCTTCTTTGTGTTACTGAGGTCTCTGGTTACAGTTAGATATTAAATCGAACAATATCAACAAAAAATAATTGATGTATAAAGGCATAGAGGAGAGAGGAAGAAATGTTACTAATCTCTCTCTCTCTCTATTTGATTAACCAAAACAACTAATCTCATTTATGAATGTTTGTATGTTGAGATATTCCGCTATGAATTTCGATAACTCAAGATAACAGTTTATTTTATATATTTTAAATTTAATCAAATAATTTAATAAAGTAATGAAATAATTTACATCGACATTTATACCCAATCAAGGGGGCATAATATACAAATAATTAACAACAGTTTTTTTTTTTTTAAATGGGAGTAAATTATGAGCGTGTGCAAATTTTCTTCAGATATGTATAACTATTCTTAAGGACCTTTTTTCTATCAAAAGTGGGCGTGTCTGTTAACTGATTTTAATCATTTTAAACCCGTAACACATTTTTAGATAAATATCTTAATTTTAACTGTGTTTTAAGTATAAAAATTTTGCCTATTAGAGGCGTGGCTTTGAACCGATTTAGTATATTTTATATCTGTATCAAAACTTCAACTTAGTATTCAAAAATTTCAACAGTAGATATATATTTTGATGCGCCAAATGAGGGCGTGGCTGTTAACCTATTTGGTTTATTTTAATTTTGTACTGAATTTCACATCAATAGCTCAATCTTAGCCATCCCGTAAACGTTTTAAAAACAGATAACTTACGATTTCATCCTTAACTGAAGTATTTGCTGCACTTGTACTTGTTGGATATGCATTATCCAATATATACGATATAGAATATACTGATATCTTCTCTGTCATTATTGCGATATATTATAAATCGATAAAACAGTAGCCTTGTAATACTTTACACAAGAAATTATGTATTTAATTTCTTAAGTTTTTTTCCAACAAAACTTCAACTAGACTTTCTGTTAAGCTATTATAATACTAAATAATAGGTATTAAAAAATGTACAAAATCAACAAGTAATCTTAGTCAAAAATCAAAATAAATCTTGATAACAAAGATAACTCTCAGCAGCAAAGATAACAACCGTTCTATTTCTCCCATCAAATCATTATCAAACCGCTTGTAATAGCATATGCGGTAATATAACGTAATAATAAGTGTATGCTTGTATGCATATGTTTTTGTTATTTAATAGATAAGAATATATGTGTAATTATATAGCGAGAAGAAAAAGTGATTTATATTAAAGAGCCTTGATGATGTTATATTTTATAATACCCACACAAGCATGTAAAAAACTTTTACTTTCATGAGACAATAGACATTTCACTAATGTGTGTGTGTGTTTGAAATGTTTTACTAGAAGAACAATGTCGCCGCATAAGTAGCAAAAATGAACTTGAACTTATTCAATGATGTATATGTACATGTGTGTATGAGCGTGTGTCTCTAGAGGTTATTTCCATAAACTTAACTTATTCATGTAAATGTACTCTAAGATGTCCTTTTGTTGCAGCTAAGGAACAAGGGTATAGGTAGAGAGCTACGCTCATTTACATTTAAAAATAAAGAATTTAATGAAAAAAAGCAATTAATTTGATTATCTGCTGCAGTTGTTATATGTCAGCGCTAAAGCTTATCACATCCATAAACTGTCAAATATATTGAATGATTGAATTCTCTTCCCCCACTGCCGTCTTTTTGTTGAATAATATCAGCTATTCATTTATTGCTCTAATGTATGATCAACAGTGTAGTAGAGACGTTCTCTTTTGTTTCCAATATGTAGCAATAAAATTAACAAACGAACTGAGTATGCAATAAGACTAAATAACAAAACAGTATTATATTATATTCCATCAATCAATTCAATTCGATTTGTACAA
Organism: Ornithomya chloropus; assembly: GCA_963971445.1. Lineage (NCBI taxonomy): Eukaryota > Metazoa > Arthropoda > Insecta > Diptera > Hippoboscidae > Ornithomya > Ornithomya chloropus. Next base: position 22,499,167 of record OZ020530.1, on the reverse strand, counting down.
ATGTTTTGTACACAAACACTATCCGTTTTTTATACTTACCACCTAAAGCGAAGCAATTATAATCGCTTTGTAAAATGTCTACAGTCAACACGGCTTGCAACTCATATATCAGGAAATTTGGAAACGATTTAGTCTGTGTGTGTGTCTGTCGGTCTGTTTTAAATATTTTCGATCGATTTCACTTGAAATGCTTTATCAAGATCACGCCCATAATTGTTCAAAATGTCATTGCTCCGAGGTGGTAAGTATCCAGAATTCGTTTTAAACTAAATATATTTTTTTTCAATTTTATTTCTTTTTCTTACAATTTACTTACCGGTTGAAAAATTCCGCATACAAATTGCAATTGTACGTATTGTTTAAAGATGTATATGTATTTGCCGTTGTTATTGCTGTATTGTTAATATAAATCAATCACTATGAAATTACTGCAACATTCCAGCAAAAACTTTTTATTGCAACTAATCACGTTTTTGTAGCTTTTGCAGTAGTGGAGCTAAAGATTATAAAATTTAATGTAATTGAAGCAAGAAAGTCAATAAAAAGAAATATAAGCACACGCGCCTCCAAAAATAAACGACCCGAACGGCAACAATTAATAGTCGATTGGTTTTTTGTTGGCTCAGCGAGGTTATAATGTCAAAATATTAATGCTTATAAGAACAATAACAACAAAGTGTCAATCAGTCGCCCTATATTTTTTGCTCTGAAACAATTCAATAACAATTAATCACAACGAGAGAGCCTCTTGTGTGCCTTGAAGTTTCTTATTAAATCACCAAACGAAATTCTCATTACAAAATATTAACGATTCTATGCAATTTTTTCCTTCCTGGTTGTGTTGTTTTTTCTATTTCTATAAATTTTTTTGTTTTGCTTTGTTTTGTTTGATGATGAACTTTCGTATTTTATAATTTCCACGTTAATAACGCAACGGCTACGATTTTTCCAATAGATTCTTTTGCATCACTACATATTCTATATTAAAATCACACCACTACAAAACATACAACAATTGACATTTATTTTAACTTATTTCAAATTATAATTACTTATTAATATTTTTATTGTTTAATTTCCTGAATTTCTTTTTTATTTGACTTTGTATTCACAAATCAATTTTCAGCCGTGCAAAACACTTTCATGTTTCTTTTTACAATGAGAATAATTGTTTAGAGAGGTGAGAGAGAGAGCTGGTTTTTTGTTTTCATTTCTATAGATTTCTGTTTTGTTCTCTCATTTTGAATATAAAACATCTGTTATAAGAACGTTTCATAGCGGGGAGCTTCGAAATGTGTATAAAGTTAACGACTTTAAAAACCATAACATAATGCAATTTAAATTTAATCATCTTATTATGTTAATTACTGTAATTATGTTTCAATTAATAATGAAGAAAGACACGTGACGAAAAGAAATGTCGCAAAATCTTTTATTACCTCGTGAATCGGGTGATTATATTGTAAAAAATGCTCAACATGTTAAAATTAAACCCGAAGGTGTGGAATCATTAACGCAGGAGATAATTAAAAATTTATTAAATGGAAATATAAATATAAAAAATTTTTCTCAACATGAACTGCATCCCAAAGCTACGGACGCATACGCTACTGAATGGATTTTCGTAGTGGATACATTGAATTTCTGCTTCTGGACACCAAGTACTATGAAAAGTTGAAATAATTCAATTGAATTTTAAACAGATTTTATAATTTTTCGCAGAATATTACACCAAATATAAAGTTAACGGTTATACAGGATATTTTGCCCTGTGTGCCGCCATTAATCGCGCTTTGGATGAGGGTTTAGACATAACCAATGCCAAGTTTTACAGTCAACTTGATATAAAAACTATGGAAAGTATTTTTCGATCCGATGATGTTACTACGCAAGTGCCCTTGTTGGCTGAACGTTTGGACTGTTTACATGAAGTTGGGCGCATATTGGTCGATAAGTGGCAAGGAAAATTTGAAAATGTTTTAAAAGCTGCAAATAATTCGGCAGTAAAACTATTACAACTTATTGTACAAGAGTTTCCTTGCTTCCGGGATGAAGCCAATTATGTTGGAAAACGTGTATCATTTTATAAAAGAGCTCAAATTTTAATCGGCGATATATGGTCATGTTTTCAAGGCCAAAGTTTAGCAGACTTTGCCGATTTAAACGACATCACCATGTTTGCTGATTATCGTATACCTCAAGTGTTGGTTCACTTTCAAACATTGGAATATTCTGAAGCTTTAATGGACATTTTAAAAACTGATCAAATTTTGCAAAATGGTGACGCCATGGAAGTGGAAATACGTGGCGCTTCTATATATGTAGTTGAACAGGTTAAAGATAAAATTCGGCTTTTATTGAAAGAGAAACCTGCTGCAGCTTTTGCCAAATGCATCAACTCTGTATTGATTGATCACTTTTTGTGGGATTATAGGCGCAAACATGCTGAGGAACTGGAACACATACCCTTCCATAAAGTATTGAGCATTTACTACTGATCCAAACCAATAATAAATTTACGTTTCCTAATATTTAAAATCTTTACAAGAACTTGTGTTGTTGTTTTATTTTCAATTATTTAAACACTGAATGGTTTTATCTAAGCTTGTAAAGATACAGGTTTCGGTTTGCCAGCATGTGATTCTAAACGTGCCTTGTGTCGTTTGTTTGATTCCTCGCGAGACAAATTATTTTTGCGTGCATATCTCTGGTTAGTCAAGAATTTAACATCCATCTACAGTGTATATAATGAAAAAAAAAAAAACGTGTTAAGGACCAAGCTTGTAACACGGAATTCATTGCCGTTTATACTTACACCCAAAGTGGATTCATGGCGTTTACGCATTGGACGCTTGATGCCATTGCGATGAGCTTTCCTGTTTTGATTATGATTGGTATGATTCTTTGACTTGGCCATTTTTACCTAACAAACTCTTTATAGGTAGATAGTTAATGATAAAAGAATCCAATTCGTTTGACAGTACAGCGGAAATGAAATAGAAAAAACAACTCTGACTTTTAACAATCGTAAATGACTTGTTCACTACACAGGGTCGTTATAAAAAAAAAAAAAAATAAAATTTAAAAGATGCTGCCATTGACGTTAGCAGATTTATAGACATTTCACCGTTATATTGAAAAATTAAATAAAAAAAAATTTATCAAAATGTTTTCTATATTTTTATAATTTTCACGTCCATTCATAAACCAAAAATTAGACAATATTTGCATTTTCGACGTTTACGCTGTAGAAGTCAACTAAGTGGCTGGTGCATACGTATGTACACACATCATCGTGGGATGTATTGATGTTACTGCCACGCCCACATTTGAAATGTGTAAGGCATTCAATATTTGGCCAATATTAGTTTTTTTTTTGCTTATGACTGAAAAAATCAAAATTTATATAAAAAAACTTGTATAGTCCTCGGAAACATTAAAAAAGGGACAATAAAGAGTTTTGTTTTTTGTTTTACTTTTATTTTATAAAGTTTTCTATTTAGCTTAAATGTTTTTATGAATGCCATGTGACACAACGCTCCCAGTGAACTCTTCTCAAGGTTAACAATAATGCAAAACTATCCAATGGTGGGGGGTGGGGAGCACAAGAAGTGAATAAGTGAGTGAGTAATAATTCAATTTATCTTTTTGATGCATGCATACAAGTTTATTATATCTGTACGCAGTTGTGTACAACAGCACAAATATTCTTCCATCAACTATGTACGAGTGCGATGATATATTCATTTGCGTGTGTGTGTGCATATGTGGCTGCTGTGCATGCTTAAAGAGATGGTTGAAAAAAGCAAGTAAGAATAATAAATTTGGCTTAGGCCAATCTTAACAACCCTCCGCATCTACAATGATGGGCGTGGCAGGTATATAATTACGCCCTTTAATATATGTGTAAATATTACGTATGAGTGAATGTGATTTTTTTGGGCGCGTCTGTTAATTGACCGCGCCCTTTTTTGACACATCAATGTGTCATCAATGGGTAACTATGCACAATTACAACAAATTTCAACTTGAAAGCTTAATTTTTGTGGCAGATGAATAGATTTTTGTCGATTGTGGGCGTCACTCTTGACCAATTTTATCCATTTAACATTTAACCAAAGTGTCTGCAGAAACCAAAGTGTCTGCTGCAAATGGAATGACCAACGCAGTATACTCCCCATTTTATGTGGAGGGTATAGAGATGTGTCAGCAATTATCATGAAGAAGAAAATAACACATACTTGGACATACGTGCATATTTATAAATAAACTATTCCATCTATTTGAGATCGCACTTTGGGGTTAAGAATTTATTTAAAAAATGCGTTCTTATATACATACTATACACACACACACACACACACACACACACACAGCACTGGTATTTTTATCTTGATATGAATTAAAAATAATTTCCTAAATTTCACACTCACCGGTCCTGTTATTCAGTGTCATTGCGTTCTCTATGTCATAGTAATTAGTCGCGACATTTCAAATAAAAGTGTTGGAAAAAAACCGTTAAAAATTAAACATTCAATTATTGTGCATATGTGTGGGCAGCAGAAGCCAATGAATTGCAAACATTTTGAGGCAAACATTTCGCGTCAATTTCTCATAAAATTATGGGCGTGGTTTTAGGAGAATTTTTGTGTAAGAGGAGTTCCAAAAGAAACTCAGTTATCACCTACGTTAGTGATTTAAAATAAAATTGATCACTGGGGCAAAGGTGTTCAATTCAAATCCCGTCCACAATTTGAAAACGTGGACAAATTTTATTTGAATGCTCTGAGGTGGTGATGTTGGGTTGATGGGAATTCGTGTTGTGGCCTAGCCAATTACGAAATAACAATTTTTTCTTGTTGTTGTGTATGTCGCCGTCACTTTTTGCGACCGGGCCAAACGTGTATACGTATATATATATATTTTTGCTGTCAAATATTTGTTTGTGTATGATTTTGTTCTTTGTAGGATTTTTGTATGTGTGGCTGCTATGGATACTTGAGGGTATTACACAAATTTGATAGACAGACAGACAGTACTGCTTGTTGTTATTGCTAAGGTTTCTTTTTTGTTTTTGTTTTTGTTTTTGTTGTGTTTGTAAATATCACAAATTCTGATTGCTATTGGAATTCACAAGGATTGTACAGCGAAATCTTTATTAATCATTAAGGGGATTTTTTTTAAATTCTCCTTTTCTTCCGTCCTGTGTGTGTATTCACAGATATTGACGCGTAACTATTGCATGCACACGTATATGTGTATATGTTACACTAACTTAATTTGTTAGGAAAAGTGTTGCCTTTTGCTCATGTGCACACGTCAACGCAAAGCATTTTCCTTCTCACACGCACACCCTACCAACTTCTGTCAAATATTAAAAGCTTTTATAATTAACACGTATAATGCGAAACGTTTCTTAACAACAGTGAACGGTGTGTACAATGTATATTGCATAGTGTGTGTGTGCATGTGCGTGCGTGTATGTTTCACACAATCTTTTAATATGTTTTGTAACTGAAACTGAAGCTGAAACTGGAGACTTTGTGTGAATTTTAAATACCTATCTCTCTCTCTCTCTCTCTCTGTCTATCTGTTTGTTTAAGTTTCTTTACCTCATAATTGTTGTTATTGTAATATCATGTTGAATATTCTGAGTGAGTATTTTCATGAATGACTTTTTAACAATTTATGCGACAAACTTCTGGTGTGTGTAAATAGTTAGTTATTAGTTATACCATTCTGGTTGTTGTTGTTGTTGTTGTTGGTTTCTTTTTAACTCATTCCCACTCCAACTACTACTTTTTAATTTTATTCAAAAACAAGTAAGAAAACTAAATTTGGCTTAGGCCAAATCTTAAATACCCTCCACCTCTACACGAAAGGGCGTGGCAAATATATTTATATATGTATTGCGCCCTCTAATAGTGTATATCTTAGCATGTAAGCCTACTTTTACGTTAAATATGGTTTTTTTAAAATTATGAAAGTGTCTGTTATCCGACCGCGCCCATTTTTGGCACGTCAGTCAATGGGATAACTATGTATACGCGTACCAAATTTAAAGTTTCTAGGTCAACTTTTGTGGCAGATATAAAGATTTTTATTAATTGTGGACGTGTCTGTAATCCGAGTACGCCCATTTTTGGCATATCGATGAAACTAATACTCATAGATGTACATACCAAATTTCAAGTTTATAGCTCAATTTTTGTGGTAGATAAATAGACTTTTGTCTATTGTGGGCGTGGCTCTTGATCGATTTTGCCCATTTTAAATAGCGATCTACGTGCAAAAACTAAAAGTGACTGTACAAAATTTCAGCTCAATATCTCAAAATTTACGCCCGTGAGAGTGCCAACAACAGACGTATACACGGACACACGGACATACATGTCTAAATCGACTCAGTTTTTGACGCTGATCAAGAATATATATACTTTGTAGGGTCTCTGGCGCCTCCTTCTGGGTGTTGCAAACGGAAGAACAAACTCAGTATATCCTAATCACAGAGGTGGAGGGTATAAAAAAAGTAAAAGAAAAAAGAGGAATATTTGAAACGAAAAATATTTAAAATGTCAAGTAAGAGCATGTAAATGAAGAAGAATTGGAATATGTGTGTCTTTGTTGAGATTTTTAGTTTTACGGTTAGTTTACAAACAAATTTATTTTATTTTTGAACAATTTTTTTCTTATTTGCATACTTGGTGCCTTTATACCCGCTAATACCATAGGTTGGGAGGTAACAAAAATTTGTTAAAACTAAAAGACACGCCCACAATTTACAAAATTTTTATTTGGTTGGTTAATACGTAATATATAAGGCTTCGTAGGCTATTAGATACCTGCCACGCCCTCTTTATATATATGAGTATTTTTATGTCTGGCCTAATCTATTTCTATTTTTAATGTTATTTCCCTTGTCAGAATTACTTTTCGTTTCAATTTAAACGTAAACGTAAAACGTGGACGTACAGCAGTGCTCGCAATACGCAAAGGATTTAAATTTTTATGTAAAAGTTACATTAGTTTATATTCGACTTTTAATTAAGCGGTACTAAAACAAAATCTCTTTACTTTTCTGTGCTTTAATAAGGTTATAGGTTTGCTTTCATACACACACACATACACACACACACATATGCTTAGCCAGCTTCTAGCTGAATTCCTGATTTCACCGTATTTGTCGTGTTAACATACCAATATCATTAAATATTAATTTGCTTAATAACTTAAGTAAATTGTTATGTGTGTTGTGTGGTGTTGTGTAACATGTTGTTGTTGTTTTTGCGGTTATTGTGGCTTATTGGATTAGAACGTCGTGTGACCTGACATGACATGACATGATAGCATATATTATATATCATATGTAAAAATTTATGACAATTTATGCTAAAAATGGGCGTAACCATTAAGCCACGCCCTCAAATTCGGAGAATTGTCTATTTAGTGCAAAAAATTACCAAAAATGTGATCAAATATCTCCATTTTTTTGGCTGCAATTAGTTTGTGTTGTTTGTGGGAGTGGCATAAGAAAATGTAATGTAGAAGTTATTTTTTTTCGTATTCGGTTAGAGTATAAATAACATGGGCGTATTCAATTATCAGGCACGCCCATAATTTTTGAAAAACAACAGCGTTTAAATGCAAAAATTCAAGAATCATTTAAGTGAAGGGTGTAAAAAGTAAAAAGTGAACCTAATTAAATACATGCCCCGCCCACAATTTACTTATAAATTTTAGAGGTATTCTTTGGTTGCCTTTGAACCAATTACGCCTTTTCCCTTGTTTTCGTCGTTCACCTTCTTGCTAATCCTCAGCATTTCCATTCATTCAAAATTAAGCATCAATCCATGAACATTCATTCATGGCAAACGTAACTTCCTGCTCTCGCAATACCCCATGACAATGCCTGAAGGTGTGAGAGGGGGGAATATTTCCCTATTTCTAGTTGTCTATTCGTATGCCATATATGACCAGTTCATGTTTAATTCATGACATATTCTATGCATTGTTCATTATTGTCGGTGTTCTCATAAAATTCTTTTTCATGTTAATGCCTTCTGGCATACAAATGCATTAGCATACATACAAGCACAGTATGTGTATATTGTTCATGCATATACGATATATGTGTGCATGCAGGTGCTGTGCTGTTATCCTCGGCAATAGTGCTCTAACTTATGTGTGTGTGTGTGTGTGTGTGTGTGTGTTTATATAGTGCATGTAATTGTGTTTACTTAATGTTAGAGGCATTACTCCGTAGTCTCGTTTAACTCGTAAGCCATTCCATAGTGTTTTGTTTATTTACACTTGGAGCGACCATTTGAAGATTATTTTGATGTTAGAGACAGAATATAAATATTGGACGTGATTTGTGCGGATGTATTGCATAAAGATGACTTATTCAGTAAATATACTTTAAGGAAAGTGTTGAAATATAATGGCCGGGATAATGAAATAGAGAAATGGAGAGAGAGAGATGCAAATAAGATGCATGACGTTTCAAAGTGATTTAGTTATCTTATTCTTAACACAAGTACAAGAACTTTTTACAATTGAACGCACACATACAAACCCACAGTTTGACGCGTATTTCATGCACACATAATTGATATACAAAGTGAAACCTATACAGTGGAGCAATCAAGGTCATTAAAATCTTTATAAATAAATGATATTTTTTAACAAAACTTTCATGATTTTTGCCTAGAGATAGGCCGCTATATATATGATGGCCTTGAATTTTTTTTTATTTCCACCACTATATGATATGGGGGATGCATGGGTTTTGTGAAAATGTTTACAACTCCCAAAAGCGGGCGTGGCACACCCCTAAAAATGTTTATATTCTTGATCAGCATTAACTTGTTTTTATTTGTCCGTATGTCCGTGGAAATTTCTCACCCGCACTGTCATGTAGTAGTAGTAGGGATTACTTGGTAGTCCTTAAAACGGATTTATTAATAATTGTTTTTTTACAATTCTCTTCAATTTTCCCTTAAAGTGTCAAAAACTCTTGCTACAATTGTTGTTGTTGTTATTGTTGTTAAAATTTTAAATTTCACAAAACTAAGCAAACGTGCTTAAGTGGTTTTCCTACAACGTTAATGGACGGAATTCCATTTTTATATCCTTCTAATATCCTTAGCGATGAACGTATAATAAGTTTGTCATATTATTTGTGACCATTTCTTAATTAAAGTCATATACATATTATATAAGAAAGTAAATTCACTCGAAAAAAAAAACGCAGAAAAATACTCTACATGTTTAAAATAAAGCCATACATGGGCGAGGTCACATAATGCGTAAACATGCTGCATTAGAGTTGTTCTGTACCAGTCAAGCCCCCTTTTTACCAAAACAAAATCCACTTTAGGTTTAATTAGACTTGTGAGCTTGATAGGGAATACCTTCTCTGTAAAAAGCACTTTACTGTATCAACCATGCCCGCTTTTTGTCAAAAAGAAATACTGTACCTACGAGCTGATGCGTAATACATACTCTATTAAAAGGAGAAGTTATTCTAAATTTAGGTTTTATTAAATTTTCCCATAAAAAAATCTCTCTATGGCATGTGTTAGACTAACGAAACGTATGCACCACAGATATCTAATTTAATTTATTTGTGTTTGTTGGGTTCTTTTTCAACATACACAGGATACCATCCTATACAGATCTAGCAGCTGGTTCGTAATACTTAATTTGTTTCATTTCATTTCATTTCATTATGAACCCCCTCCCCCTTAACACAAATTCAAACATAAACCAACGTACACACCAAATATGAATCTCGACTTTTATTATTATTCTTTTCATTTGATAGCAATCAAATGTTGTGCACGTGTGTGCTCTTTGTATCGTATCGTATATTGGATGAATATGATATATTTTGTATTGTGTGTGTGTGTGTGTGTGTGTGTGTGTGTGTGTGTTGCTTTGTGTGTTATTTATGCCAGAATGCCAAAAGTCAATTATTCTAGGGGGGAGAAGAGAGAAAGAGAGAGGGAGAAAACAGAACAAAAAACAGAAGACTTAATACCTATGACGATGTGAGCTGGAGCGTATGTGTTATGTGTGTATAACACACAAGCAACACATGCTTCGATGAAGTTGTTGTGTGTGTTTACAAGGGCGAATTCATTACTTACCATTACAGTTTAAAATGTACAGGAAGTGCACAATACGGAACAGCAGCATCAGCATCAGCATCAGCATCAGCACCAGCAACAGCAACAGCTTGATAAAGAAATATAAGGTAGGGGAGAAAAGTTAGCATTTTTTTTATTATTCATTCAAAGTAAAACTAAACAAATACGACCGATCCGCACAGAACCTAAAGCAAACAAATAGGAGACAAAAAACAATGTTGTAAAGAACTCTTCAAGTACTTTTCACATAATAAGTTGGTTTAGGTGCCAAATGAATTGTGAAAAGAGATTTATTGAAATGAGCAATAGAAGAACAAGAACAAGAACAAGAACATGCAGTTTACTCTACACTGGGAGAGGGAAGAAGTATTTCAAATATTTATTTAATAATATACCTCAAGTAGGCGAACATTCAATTTAATAGCCTTGCATGTGATTGTACACAGTTGGCATTTTTATAACCTGCACCACTAATCAATTAGAACGATCGACTCCGAATCAAAATCCGGATCGATTTAATCATGTCTGTCTGGCAATGGAAATGTGTGCTTCAGCTACAAATCGAATGTTTTTAAGTTATTTTGATGAAATTTGGGACGTGTATATGAATCGGCGCAAAAAAGAACTTTATTGAAAAAGAAACCGAATCGGATCATTTCATCATCGGATCACCTCCCGATATAAAGACGTATAACAATGAAAGTCTTTATATGGTGAAAATGTTTGAAGAATAGTTTGACTCAATAATAAGCTATGTCAAATTTAGATTCAATCGAACCATTTTTAGAAACCCTTTCCATGTAAGGATATTTCACAAAGTAGCGTATATGGCAATACCTTGTGTTCACTAACGCTAATGAAACTAATTGGAGGATAATGTGTACAGCTACGTGGTTCATTCATTTCATTTTGTATTAATTAGGGGCGTGGCACTTGGCCGAATTCACCCAAACGTGAAAAGTTGCTTGCACTGTTAGCATAACATTTGACCGCGACAACTCATTCGTAGAACCTGTAAGAGTTTCAAAATACGTGGACGGACTTAAATAATTTGATTAAATATTTTGGCGTTTTTTGGCGTTTGACTTTAATTCCATTTTAATAACCTCTAAATTTGTGCTAAAATGAAAGGATCAAGTAATGAAACTATTTACACGACCAGTAAGCCTGTTTAATGTTTATGACAATTTGTTGCTTTTCTTTTTATTAAACATCCCTCTCTGCCCATTTGTTTTATACGTTGATGCGTAAATGGAGAAACAATTTGATCATTAAGTTCAAATTACAAAATTAGATGGGCATCTATCCCGTTAAGCCGGAATGGCGGGTGGTGTGGTGGGCTTGTAATTTTGTAATAAACTTGCAGATAAATAAATCCCAGTGAGCTTCATTTTAATTAAATTAGTTGCAATAGGAATGACTTTGTATATATATGTACATTTTGTATATAATCGTTCGTATGATTACCGTTCATTAAATGATTTTAATGAAATGCCCATTCTGCTCTCTCTTTCTCCCTTTCTATCTATCTATAGTGAAACGTATCCTGCTTTCGCAATGCATAATACATGTACAAACATTTTGTAAAATTTTGGAAACTACAGTTAACTCTTAAAGCAAACACCCTGTGCCAGTGGCCATGGATTATATCTTCATGCAGGTTATAGCGAAATAAGTTGAAGTCCACGCCTTCAATTATCAAATTGTTTAGCCCATCAACTGACAAATATAACGAAATGGTAAATGAAGCATAATAATAAACGCAAAGCAGCATAAAAGTCGCCAATAAAAATAATCCCTTCTTACATGAATGGACATGCCAAGTAAAAAAAAAACTAAATGTACTTTAAGCCAAATTTTAAAGACCCTCCACGTGCATAAAAGAAAAGTGAAGGGTCGCGAATTTGTATATGATTATGTCCTCTATTAGTGTATTCATTGTGTATACTAGGCATGGCTGTTAATCCGTCGATAAGGTTGTTAAAAAATAGCAGAATTTTGTGGCAGATAAATAGAGCTTTGTTAAATATGGGCGTGGCTTTTGAACGATTTTGTTCAATTGGAACAGTCATCTGAGTACGGATTCTAGAAGTGTATGTACGAAGTGTTTATTCGGTATCTCAAAATTTACGAGTACGAGAGTGCCCATATAGCGGACACACAGACGAACATGAATTTGTGTACATACTCTGGTGCCTCTTTCTAGGTGTTGCAAACGCAATAACAAACCTAATATACGCCAATGTGTTTAGTAAAAGCATATGCACATGTAATTAAACATATACGCAAATACTCATACATACGGGCGTGTATGTATATGAATGAATTGTTAATATGGTTTTTGTGTGTTGTGGCTATAGGTTCAATTGAATTAATTGCTTGCCATGAAGGCGGGGGAATGTATACACATTGTACATTTTATATTCCATATAACATGGTTGAAATGACTATATGAAAATGTTGTAAAAGGAAATTTATATGAAGACATAACTAAAATGACTTGAACAACAACAACAACAACAACAACAACAAAAATCGTCTACTATTAAATTCAATGCCATCATCATAAAATGTTTACTTTTTGTATAAATGTAACTAGAGACTGACTCCTTTCTCCTATAAAAATTTGTTCCTTATAACTTTCAAATGTTATTGTTGTTGGTGGTTGTTATTATTAAAGGAAGCGGTTTAATAGAAAAAGTAAAATCATAATTTTGATTGATTGTAATGACTGGAATGATTCAACAAAAAATAAAAAGAAAGAAATTATAGTAAATCAAAGCCGACCATTGAATACCCTACACCTTAAAAGTCGTGACTGCAACATCAATTTATTATAAACATCTTTAGCTTGTGTTGTATAATGTAAAATGTTTAAGTAAAATGTAGGCGGAATCAAGTACGCCCACAATTTTCCAAAACAAAAAAAAAAAATGTTGCATTCGACCGTTAGGGAAAAAATAATCACTGCTTCAGTAGTTTTTAATAAAAGGTGTAAAGGTGCCACGCCCACAATTCAAGAATTATGCAAAATGTATCTTTGTTTTCTCAACCAACTGCATGGTAACTCTATTTAAAGAAAAACTAAGAGAAACAGAGAGAGAAAGAGAAGGAGAAAGAGAGCCAAACAACTATTATTTGTAAACAAGCGCATGCTTGTTTTTTGTTTTTTTTATGCTATATATACATTTATATTTATATTTATATGTTATGTTTGTTAACCTACTGACACAATACTCTAACATACATACACACACAGTTACAATAAATATAACAACCGCAACATACATATATTCTGAAGAAGTTACAAGTATATAAAAGTGTAAGAGAATGAAAGAGCGACAACGATAAAAAAGAGATTGTATTGTATAAGTAATAAATGTTTGTATGCATGTGCATGTGTATGTGTATAGCAGCACGTTTTTTTATAACAACCACTTGCTTGATTCCTTAGCATGACGTTGTTAGTGTTGTTGTGTGTTGTTTTCCATTTTCTTTTATACACAACTCTCATACATACAAACAAGCTATCAAACTTCAGGGAACTTAATACTTATGCGTACCCTTGATCAACGGTCGGAATGTTTATTTGTTGTTGTTGTTATTATACCTTAATATTACTATATATGTATATATATATGTAAGTATATGCATATGTGAAAGCTAGAAAAAATACTCTCCGCCATCAAAAACATTTTTCAACTTTTCAAACACATTTCAGTAGACTTTTAGATTTGTGAGTGAATGGACGTCCAAGTACGGTTAACAGGAACAAATAAAATGATAAAATAAGAAAGAAAGAAAGAGATAGAGAATGTGAACTTTAATAAACCAACTTACATATCCATTTACAACAACAACAACAACAACCTTTTTGTTTTTTACCTTAACAGTGATTTTTTTCCATTTCATTTTATTTCGTTTGTGTATGAGTGTGTTACATTCTGAATGAAAACAAGGGGCCCAACTTGAAAACATGCAATTACCGTAAGGAAGAAAAATATTTGTATTGTATTTTATTTAGATGTATGAAAAACAAAAAATTATATAAATCAAGGAAGGAACACTATAAATTATCCTTATAATTAACCCATTAGAAATAATGGCATAAAGTCAACCTGGCAAACCTGCATGATTATAGTGTGGAATGTGGAACATGAAACCTTTCATTCAAATGAATTATTGTAAAATAAAATTGAAATTTAAAATTCAAATTTAATTAAGGATCAAAAATATATAAATTATTTAGAGAGCACATAAAGAATAATTAACCAGCAAATTACACCAAAATTATGCAAAAATGAAATCAATAAAAATTAAAAAAAAAAAACAAGTAAGAAAACTAAATTTGATTAAAATCTACAACAATGGGCGTGGCAGATATTTATATATATACATATATATATTACACCCTCTAGTAGTATATAAATCACGTATCAGCTTGCAAATATACTCTTACGTTGAATATGGTTTTTTGTAAATTGTGGGCGTGTCTGTTCAAGAGATAGGTTATTTAAAGACACGTATACAATATTTAAAGTTCAAAGGTTAATTTTTGTGGCATAAAAATAGGTTTTTGTTGATTGTTGAAGACCCACGCCATTGAGCGATTTTGCCCATTTTAAATAGCGATCTGCGTGCAAAAACTAAAAGTGCCTATACAAAATTTCAGCTCAATATCTCAAAATTTACGCCCGTGAGAATCCCAACAACAGACGGACACCCGGACACACGGCCATACATGTCTAGGTCGATTCAGTTTTCGATGCTGATCAAAAATATATGTACCTTGTGGGGTCTCTTTGTGGATGTTGCAAACGGAAGGATGAACTTAGTATACCTCCCACCTTATGTGGAGGGTACACAAATCACAATCACAAATTAAATATTAAATAAGTTTGAAAAAAATAAATAAATTTGGGTTGAGAAACATCTTAACATCCTTTACCCCGCCCATTTTTTTGAATAATTATATATAATTATAATTTAGTGAGTAATACCAGATTTCTTTAAAATTATGGGCGTGGTTCTTAATCACGTATGCGTATAGAAGAAAAGGACGGACATACGGACATTTCTGCCTAGATTGATCAAATTAAAGTATTGATCAAGAAAATATATATTTTATGGAATTTCTAGAGCCTTTCTTCGGCACTCGCAACATATTCGTCAACATTTTATTTGTCTACGATATAAGGTTACTACGTAATCACCTTTAACTGACTAATATTTCCTGATGTGTTTCTTTTTTTCTTTCAATCAGGTACAAACTTGTTAAAGGGCTGAGAAATTATATCGCATTATATGCAATATTACCTTAATAAAATATTCAGTAAACCAATCTTTGACATAATTGTGTCGCTTGTCACGGCATGCACGTAACGTAGTCGAAACAAATGATGAAAAAATGTAAAAAAGAATTATTGAATAAATTAAACATTTGTTCACCTTGTGGTTATGTTTGTGTAAAGTACATTTTTAAATAAATTTATTTCGATTTGTTGCAAACTTATGCTAATGGCGCAAAGTGCTCTTTCCATTATAAGTCAGGCAACAACAACCACAAAAACAGAAAAACTTTTTAAAAGTTGCACCGTTTAGACAAAAGTATTTGAAATTTCGTGAAATTTCATTGTTAACGTTGGAGATGGACAAAATAATATAAACACCTGACACATACACAATATTAATATATTCACAGAGTGTTGGGCTACCATTTGCTTTTAAACCAGCTTCAAATCTTCGCAGCATAGATCCGTAGAGTGGCCGTTGTTTACGTTTCTTTATTTTTTCTCCAATTTTTTTTTTACACATAGTAAGACCAACTTCCTAAACGCTGAATATTTTAATTAAAAAAACGTAAAAATAAAAAAACAAAAAAAAACTATTTTACTACTGGATTTATTATACTCAACTCACTGTAATTGAAATAAATAAAAAAATAATTACATACCCATGCATAAAATATGTAAAAGAACAAAGAGAAAACAAAGCAAACAAACCTTTATCCATAAATGCCTACAAATATATTCCCACTCAGAAGTAAGCAAGAAAAGAAACCCAACCAACCAACCAACCAACCAACAATCAATCAATCGAATATTTTCGGAAACCTTTATTGCTTATAATGTATATTTTGGAAAAATCTACAACAACTACAAAGTAGACGAAAAGCAGAAAAAACGAACAAATTGAACCTGTTGTATATATGATATATATGTATGTATAGCTAGGTATGTAAAAATTCTTCTGCAAAGCAAACAAACATTTTACAGTTAATTAAAGTTTTTTAATTAAAAGAAAGCACAACTATTATATCAAAGAGTTCAGAAAGTGGAGACAGTTTGAATGGGAATTGTGACAAAAAAAAGTATTAATTAAATATGGAGCACATAATAAATTTACTTGTGAAAGGGTGAATACGTCGAAAGGTGAGTGTTGGGAAAAAATTTTCTTAATTGAAACTGTTATACTGCTATACAAATATACCCTTACACTGTTGTATTATTCCCAAAAATGTATTTAATTGATCAGCATGAAGAACGCAGTCGATTTAGGTATCTGTGTGTGCTTGTGCCTGTCTGTTGTTGGGTTTCTCACGGAAGTAAAGTTTGAGATATTGAGGTAAAATTTTGTACAGATAAAAACACTTGTGGCTTTTGCACGCAGATCCCTATTTAAAATGTCCTCATCATACACATGCCACGTCCACTCTGGTAGATGTGGAGGGTATTTAGGATTTGGCGTAATGAAGAAAAAAGATTAACGTCCACTAAAAAGGTCTTCACCTTTTTTAGTGGACGTTAGTTAGTTTACATATTTCACCTTTCCAAACTGTTATATTATACATTTATGCACTTTTGTTTTCTGCGTGCTTTATAAAAAAAGCAGTTAATTATATTATTTTCTTTTCCAAAAAAAAAAAAAAAAAAAGGAGAAGAATCATTATTATTACTAATGGCACTTGAAATTAACTATAAAGCCACTTAACTTACCATAATAAAAATGTCAGTCACACATGCTAAAATGTCAGGTCAGTATAAAAGAAAGATAGATGGGTGGAGAAATAGAAAATGTGACAAAATTGAACAGAGCTGGAGTAGTCAAAACTTATATGAAAAGAGTTGAAAATTGAATTTAATTTAAATCACTCATACGCACCGTCACATGACACTTGACAAATAAAATCTATTACACACAAATTTTATTAATCATTTTGCGAAATTTTCATCAAGCAATGACACTAACATTGAAAATGTTTAAATAGAAATTGGCAAAAAAAAAAACATTAACAAAATTATCAAAATTATTAAATTGACTCAGAGGCTTCGTCATCATGATGATCATCAGCATCATCATTATGTTGTGATCAGCAAAGATTTTGGGTACAAAAGAATTTCAACACATAAAGACAAAAACACTGAAACCTTTGCATTGGCCATTGAAGTGAAGGTGATTAAATGCAATATAACAACAACAGCACCTTAGAACAAAAGAAAAGTATTTACAGCTATAACAATGAAAATGATATAGACACGTACTCATAAATAATTTGTACAAATAAATGCGAATAATTTTTAAATAAAAAAATCAGTGATGAATTTTCGACTTACACGGTTTCACTTTTGCACGGTTTTTAGAATATGGAATTTAATAAGAAAATTCACATGCAAGCAGTATCGAGTGATAAATTTTCAATTTACACGGTTTTATTTATAAAAATTTCGATTTACACGGTTTTTCCGGTAACCCATCGTGCGCATTGTAATTCAGATAGGCCCTTTTGCATATTCGGAAACTATTTATTGGCGCCAATGAACAATAATAAAACCACAAGCAAATTATTTTTTGTTTTTAAACGCGGTTTTACGGTCATTATGTTAGAAAGTGTTTTAATATGAAACATAATTATCCGTTCTAATTACTTTGGCTGGCATTCATTAGCGTAATTAAGAAAGAACAAGCATTAAGCTTACAAACCAACAACAATGTGTTGTAAGCCTGAAACATTAAGATGGATATGATGATGATAAGATAAGCATCGCATCGCAACGCTATACAATACAAGAATACAAACTTTTAACTCCAACAATAAATGACAAAGCAAAGGACAAGAATAGAACAACAAAACATGCCAAATATATAATAGACACAAACAAGTAAGAAAATTAAATTTGACTTGAACCAAATCTTAAATACCCGTCAGATCTGTGGTGGGCAGGGCAGGTATATGATTATGCTCTCCAGTGGTGTGTATATCGGTTTTCAAGTCGATTTTTACACTGAATGCGTTGTTTTATCCGACCATGCCATGCATTTTTGGCTCATCGATGGATGGGGTCATTATAAAAAATTTTTGTTATCGAACGTGGGCGTGGCTTTAGAGGGAAACGATTTGCATTTAAAGAGCGACTTGTAGAAAATTTCAGATCAATAACTTAAAATTTACGGCTGTGGGAGTACCAACAACGTACGGACTTACGGACGGACGTGCCTAAATCGACTCCGTTTTTCATGTTAAAGAAAAAAAATGTACTTTAGAGAATGACGAACGTAGTATACCTTGCCAACCATAAAAACCATTAAAAATTTTTCCCAAAATTCAGTAAACTGCAACAATTTAGCTTTTGTTTCCGTTTTCCGTTTAACAATTAGTCAAAGTCGCCCACAATCATGTAAGTGAAATACAAAAAACCTAACCACACAACCATACACACAACACAACACAACCCAACACAAGGCTTCACATTGCATACCCACACCAACTGAACTGAAAGCAAATTTACAAACATGCCAACATGGTCACAGAATACATTGAAGCCATCTTAACACCTTAACAGTGGATGCATAGTGTGCTAGTGTGTACGCTTACGTATGTGCTCATACGTATAAGATTTTTCAACTTTTGCAAATGATTTGTTTATTAAAGTTTTCCTTTTCAACTGGGTTCAGTTATCCTTAAATGGCGTTTAGGTGGCATTGGTTGTGACAGTAATGGTTTCATTACAGTCGTTGTGGTAGTTAATAGAGAACACATGGAATGCCATTTAAAGTTTTACATAATAATCTTTATTACACCCAAACACACACCCACATTCTTTACGAAATGTTTTCTTTTCTATTTTTGGGTTCGTTTCTTAATTATCGCTAAATGAACTTTGTTTGGATTTTACTGTAGGCACTAAAGTACGTTATGGTGTCTTACAAACACAAGCGTATACTACACTCATTAACTACAATAAAAAAGGGTCATAATGTATTCATTCCATTATTTAATCCAACGTTAAGATCATGCTGCCGGCCTCTTTTACAAAATCTGTGCGGTAGGATCATGAATATTTTTTGCCCATAGTTAACAAGGTTTTGCAAAATTTTTCCTATTTTTGGACGTAAAAAATCTGCTACATCTAACACGAAGCTCTCGTAGCTACAAAAATGGAGGATGCTAATGTTAACTGGCTGCAATTTGGTGTCTGAAAACTTTGCATCTTCTTTGATACTCTTTCAGTAAAGGAACCTTTTAAAGTTAATCGTTTTTCGTCGTTTTACCGAAATCCTTTTGATCAACTATTCACACGTAATTTATTTTAAAAAGGATTTATTTTATTTTCAATGAACACAGGACACCCACAGCAAACTGAATTTTGAAAAATCAATTACTTTTTTTTTTAATCGAAATATTAATTTCTTCCTTTTTGTGTAATTTCAGGCTTTCAAAGGTTTCCTATAATCCCTAAAGCAACAACCACAAAAGCTAACAATTAAATTAAGCATACATGATGTGAAAATAAATAAAAACTCAAAGTTGACAATTTGGTAAAATTAACAACAACAATAACAACAATAACAACAACAACACAAATGCTATTAAAAATAATTAATAATTTAATTATATACAATGACTGAGATCAGTATTTCTATTAATAGTGCGAGTAAGTGAGTGAGAGAGTGGAGATGGGAAGCATTGGTAAAAAACAAATGTAATGATGGAACGTGACGTAGCATCTATTAAATAAGATAAACAAAGAGAGCAACGATCACAACGATCATGCTGCAGCAAGCAACCTGAAGCAGAAACGGAAAACAGAAGAGTGCAAAAACATCAATACAAAACAAAACAAACGCTACGTCATTATATATGTAAATACCAGAAAATATTGAGCAAGGTTAGGTGTCGACATTCAAACACTCACTCAAACGTACGCTTATTTGCTGAAATGCCTAAATTTTGTTGCTGGCGAGCATGAAGCTGACGTTATATACAAATGCATCAACAACAACAATAACAACAACAAACAATAATAATGATGAGAGGATAATATTATTAAAAGAGGAAAAACTATTTAACACACATAAAATAGCACAAGTGTTAATAAGTGTGCAATAAAACTGTTGTCACGAAAAATCAAAGAGGCGGAAGACATAAAAAAGACAAAAAACCAAACAAAAATAAATAAAAATCTAAACGAAACATCGGCGAAGAAGAGAAGAAGAAGAAGAAGAAGAGATTGTATATTTTTGCAATTGAAAGCAAACGCGAATGCAATTAAAATAAAGAAAACTCTATCTAGTCTACACTTGCTGCTGATCCCGTGGTAAACAAAAAAACGATACAGAGGGACGCGCATCAAAAAAATATATATTGAATATATTCGATTACATTTCTATGTTTGATAAGAATGATAGAAAAAAAGTGTATTAAGTGAAAAAAAACAAGTTCATGCAAAAAGTAACAGAAAAAAAATTTATTTAAAAAAATTTACGGAAAAGAAATTTTGAAAAATCCTCACAAAATTTTAAAACAAAGAAAAATCTTCTAAAAATATTTTTTTTCAACAATAAAAAAAAACTACCTAGCTCTAGCTCTTGTGAAATAATTTAAAAAAAAAATAAGAAATTTTCAAGAATAAAAAAATATGTTAAATGTATTTATGTGTAAAAATCCTTCAAATGAATCATTAGGCCTTGAAAAGAATGCGTAAGATGTAAACGTGGCAATTAATTATTTGTTTTTGGCAAAAATCTTCCTACGTATACATAAAATATGTGTGCGTTTACATTTAAGTTTATTACAATCGCCACCACTGTCATGGCTAAGGCTCGCTGAGTAAAGAAAGCAAGAATAAAAACATAATTTTCTTTTTTCGGTTAAGGTAAGCCCCTTAAAAATATCTAAATTTAGATGTTTATATGTAAACCAACAACAATTCATTGATTACAGAGATCATCGCAGTGCTTAAGTATGTGTCATGTTGTCATTTATGCGCTCGCATGCACACACGCACACCGCATTATACATACGTCAAGACAAATGTAAACGCATGTAACATATAATCCCGTTAATTTTTTGCTTCATCTCGCACAAACGCACCCGTATATATAAAAGAATGTATTTGTAAAAAAAGAAATTTTTCTTCACTTTTTCAGTTTCTTTGTATTTTTTTTTCAAGTAAAAGAAAGTCCAAGTACGCGTTTCATGTTGAAAGTAGAGTGTTAGGGCTGAATATCTATTGTCCGACCACGGCCGTTTTTCGTATTTTCCATGAATGGCTGGTACGAATATAAACGGGGAATGGACAAAATAACATGAACACCTGACATAAATATAATTGCAGCAATAACATGTGGAGCTAGCGACTTGGCACGTAAACTGTGCAACACATACGCGTCGCACGGAACAAGATTTACTATATTGCATCCCCTGTATGTATATAAAATTGCACTTTGTGGTTAAATTTCTGTTGCAATTAGATAGATTGTGGACGTGGTCCTCGGTTCCGGTAGAAAATTTCTTGTTAATATTTCTAAACAAAAAATACCAACTGCGGGTGTGGCATTAACAGGCACATGCACGGACATCGACTCGGACTTTCATACTGATCAAGAATATATAAACTATGCAAAGTCTGCGATGCCTCCTTAGGGGTGTTGCAAATGGAATGAAAAACTTAGCCAGCTTTTCTCTTTCGAATGTCACTCTGTCCAGTTGTGTACATCAAGTGTTTGCAGAAAATCAAAAACTTGATTCCACCACCTGGCTGGCGGCATTTACATTCGTACCAACCAACATGATTTTGCCATCGCAAGCCATGGATTTTTTATGCAACGGCGTAACACTCGTACAACTCATGATTCATTGTGTGCGGAAACTTATAGCGTGTGTATATATACAGAAAAATAGTTGTCAGGTTGTTCTTCTTCTTTCATTTTTTGTACGAAAATATTTCATTTTTATTGTTTTGCTGTTTTTCCTTTTATTATAGCTATTAAAAAAGTTCATTTAACTTTTGTGATGATGACATGGTGGCAGACCGACGGACATACGGACTACACAGACCGTTGACACATGACCATTAATTTTATTTCATGCTTCTCATTCTCTATAATTTTCTTTCTCTCTCTCTCTCATTTTTTACATTCATTAAATAAATATTTGTTTTACCGTTATTAATAAAACAACAACAACAACAACAGCAACGATAATAATAATAATAAAAGAAAGAAAAATAAACGAATACTGGACTAAAACACAAGAAAATTTCCGCACCGACATAACGTGCTGCCTTTAGTTAACACTACTGCTGCCTGTTGATAATTAAGTGTTTGCCTGTATATATGCACGTACTATTACGCATATATTTTTGTAATTATTACATCATTTGGGGACTTTATTTTTAGAAGTGTGATTAAAGTAATGAAACAAACAAAACGATGTTGTTGCTAATTGAGCGCTAAAAAAATAGCTGTTTGCCTGTCTTTCTGTCTGTCCAACTACCGTCTGTCATGGTTTGTATGTTGCATCACTTCCATAAGCGCATACACACCTGTACGTTTACTATAACTTTAATATATATGTGATGAGGTTTTTTAATGTTAACCAAATCAAGTGAATTAATTAAATGGAAAAGTTCTATGATGATATAAAATATTTGAGGTTTTGTGTGGACCCTTTTAGTTTATCCAACTGAAACAACAGCTTGAATATCTGCGTCAGTATTTTTCTCCCTCTCTCTCTATTTTCCAATTTTTTGTTCACATCAAGTCATTGCTATTCATTGGATTTTAGCAAATTCGATCATTTATATGGACGGTGTGGTGTAGATTAAGTTAAAATTTTGTGAAATTTGTGTCATAGTTTTTTGTTGTTTTTGCACGCTTTGAGAATCAGATTTTTCCATATCGATTAAATTTAGTAAGTTACCCATGTTACTCATCCGCCATGTACAATATAAGCTTATTTAATATGTATTCATGATAACCCGAGGCCGGCGTGTGCAACTGAAATGTGTGCGTATGTGTATAAACGCACACTTGCAGCGCCATATCGTGTTTTATACTTATCGGTTGGTTTTAACGTTGCATATTTAATTACGCAACAACAACAACAACAACAATAATAATAACAATAACAACAACTTAGCCAACTATGTCCACAGTCGTAGACCTTAATAAAGGGTATCTTACACATTTATAAAATGTGGGCGTGGCCTTGTTATTTTTGGTTTTAAAGATTATTAAATTATGCATTTCGTTTTTCTCACACAGACCGATCTACAAACGGAGAATTATTTCTTCTTTTTTGAAAATTGTGTGGGCGTGGCGTCCTCTCTAAGCAAAATATGTATAAAATTGCTTAAATTTTTGTAATCACAAGCTTGATCGCAATATATAGAGAGACGGACGAACATAAGAGCGGACGTATCTAGAACGTTTTAGTTATTGTGGAGGATGGGAAAGAAATAAAATCTGTATAATGTACATAATATACGTAATGTTGTATATTTATTACATGCACATACTCTTACGTATGCATTTTCTATATGCTTCCTGTTCGGTTCCTTAATGTAATTGTGAAATATTTTATACCACAACAGGCGGTTTTTGGTGTATTAAGTGAATTGTTGAAAAATTTATGCGATGTGTACACTAATGTGCATGAAATGTCATTATATATGTATATATATGTATAGTTGTTGCGGTTGTTATTGTTGTTGTTGTTGTGGTTGTTACTTGTTTGTGTTTATAAATCGCGTGAAGTCCATTGAACACGTACGGTGCTTGTGTAGAATAAATTGAATATTCATTTAAATATTTTCATTTAGCCATGCGTAAAGGTATGTGATGGAGACAGGTGTTACTAACACTATGAACTCATAAGGACACACGCAAACCCATTATTTTCAATTTTGATATCCCTACCAAAACGTTTCTAATAAGTCTTTGAGCGGCTTTGAATCAATTCAGTCATGTCTGTTTGTTTAAACTTTGTCCGTCCGTCCATTGTCCACACTTTTTAGTGCTTTTACTCTAAATTGAAATCGATATTAATGACACGCCCCCAGTTGAACAAATATTAAATGAAAATATTTTTCATCAATTTTTTTAACCTAAAATTTGCCACACCCCCATAGTATAACATTATCAGTCTTAAGCAAAAATATCACTTTTTTGAAATAATCCTTCAACTGTTTCATTTTCTTCCAAATCTTTACATATTTTTTTATTGCTGTTTTTATTGTTTTAATCCTTTAAGAGATTTATCACTCACACATTTTAATAAAAACTGCATTTTAGTTGTTTATAAATAATTAATCGGTTTTCAGTTTCATTTTCCCATTCAACAATTTTACGCTCTATTGATGTGAAATAGTGATTTCCTTCCATCTTCCTTAAGCACGCATAACATTATATGCTCTCGTTTATGAAGGCCATTATTGTTATTGCTGTTGTATTCTGTTCATATTCCATTGAAAATAAACGGTATTAAACGGTATCTTATCATTGACATATAGTAGAGGTAACCATGCAGCACACTCAACGCAGACAACACATGCAACTCTCTTGAGAGTAGGTGAACAATGAAAACAAAACTTTTATTAAAAACTATAAATCTAAAATGTCTCTCAATCTCTGCTATGCTGTAAATATGTTATTTCTCTTCTTGTTCTTATTATTGTTTTCCTATTTTTATACATTTTTCATTTTATTTTTTTAGCATACGGTTGGTTCGTTTTGCAGGTGGACCCATCTAATGTCGCATAAGAAGATGAAGAAGAAGGAGAGCAGCAACAACACCATGCAGCATTCCAGAAAGTGATAATAACAACAACAACAACAACAACAACAATAAAAAAAAATAATAATAACAATAAACATAAAAAATAACAAAAACAACAAAAACTAAAAAAAAAGAAAAATAAAGAGAGCCAGAGAATCGAAACGTACAGCAGTACGGTATCACACAGAATTGTGATCATTTTTTTTATTGTTGTAATATTTTTAACAAACTCCAAGCGAAGCAAGTACGTGGCTGATTTCTAAAAAAAAAAAAAATCTTTCCTTGTTTTTTTTTTTTTTGTTCTTAAAAAAATAATTTTTTTTATTATTATTAATATTATTTAAAGGAATCATAACAACAAAAATAGTTCAAGTGTTAGATTTTGTACTGGAACTAAGTGAATAACGTATAGGATTAATAAAGATTGACACGAGGAGGGAAGAGGAAATTAGGAAATTAGTTGCTTTGTAAAAAACAAATTTTTTTTTTGTAACACTGTATGAGTGGTTGATGCGCCATGTCACATGGGGGCGCTCAGGAATGTATGTAATATTTCCAGCTGAAGAACTCATCTTGATGACATACGGTGCTGCCATACCACGAATAAGTCCACGACCCACACTCGATTGTCTACGTGAACCCAAAGTACCCATTTTTTTACCAGCTAGAAGTCAACCGCCACCTAAAAATAATAATATTATTGTTCCAGTGTTTGCTCAATTACCCGAACCGGTTTTACCACCAATAACAGTACCCATTCAAGAAGCTATTCTTCACACATCCAGTGGTCAGTTTAATAGTTTGCCACCATTACCACCTAAACGAAGTTCGCTTGCATCTTTATCGCGAGGCAACTCGGTACCAAAAGCAACAGTTACATTTTCAACTGCTACCAGCCTTAATACGATCAACAGCAACACTATTCTTCCGTCCAGAGCACCGATGTATAATGATTTGAATATGCAATCACCGACCTCATCGTCTAGTAGTGAACCGAATACACGGCGAGTAGTACGTGGCAGTACTCCGTTGCGTTTACCTGCCACGCCCCCAACATCAGCACCCAGCACCTTAAGAGTCATTCCCGATGATGAAGAACCACCTTCCAGCTTAGATTATCCTAAACGAGAACGAAGTCCTAGTATTCGTTTAGATTTATTACCCCCGGATGACCCCACACGACCCAAATTGGGACCAGGTTGGGGACGACCTATGTCACCGATGGATTTACCCCCCGAACCATCCACTTCAGCCGCTTCTACCAAATCCCCCAAACTACGACTGAAACCGAAATTACATATACCGTTGGGTAAATTGGGACGATCAGCGTCTGCCGAACCGAAGGAATCCAACCGACTGCGTGAAGATTTACAATTGCATATAGAAAATCCCATATTTAAGGCCGAAAATTTAAGACAACGTAACTTTGATGTATTCTTTGATGCTGGAGAGCCCGTTTATAAACTACAACCCAAGGCACCGTCCAGTGCACCAGGCGATAACCCGTCCGATCAATATGCGGGACTTTATGATTCAACGTTGTCCCGTAAAGTTGATCGCAAAAGCGGTTCGGGTGGTCTGTTTGCACGTTCACCCCGAGAAGACAAATTATTGGCAACGTCTGCTAAAGCCACTGATGCCTACGTGGAGCCGCTGCCACGAGGTAGAGCAGCGTCAGTGGAGCCAACGGCTTTTTCTAGCGGTTATGGCAGTACGGGCAGTAGTACGGGTGGAGATGGTGGCAGAACGCCCCAGAAAGGTGACAGGTGCCCCCAACAAATTCATATTTTATGAAAATCTAATCGTATTATAGTTAAAATTTTCTGACAGCTTGACCAGTATAAAATAATGTTAGTGCCCCCTGTGCTGTGGGGTCGGCATTAATTGTGTGTGTGTGTGCCATAACCAATAAGTAACAAAACAGTTGATGTTGAGTGCTATTAACAAATGTATAGCATGTGGTTAGGTGTTGTTTTATAAAGCTCTTCTTCTTAACGCAAGTTATCTAAGCCACTAATGCATGTTCTCTTAGTTTGTGTTTGTCCTACATATATAAGTTTTATATTTAAGAAAGTTGAGCTTCGTTTAGATCAAATACTAAATATCCATCCATATGCTATATATAAAAATCATGGGCATGGCAGGAGGTCTGTTTTTCGTCTCTAAAGGAAAATTTTTTATGTAAAGAAAGTGAATGGCAACCGATTTCTCCTTAATCAAATAGAGACTTGGGCGGTGAGACATAAGAAAAGATTTGCACATAATTTTAGCTGACTATCAGACAGACATACAAACGGACAATTCAGATTGTAATGTTTCTACGCCTCCTACCACATATTGGTAAATGGCATAACAAATTTATTGTGCTTTGTGAAGGTGAGAAAAGCTTTTTTCATTTCATCGATAAATCGAGTGCTAAAACAAAACAAACATTGAACAAAATACTCCGCACTGACACATTTATTTATAAGTTTTTATCTTCACATAATATGGGGAGTGTACTAAGTTTGTCATTCCATTTTCAACACCTAGAAGGAGGCGTCAGAGACCCCACAAAGGTTAAAGGTTAAACTCTTGATCAGCATCAAGAACTGAGTCGATCTAGACATGTATGTCCGTGTGTCCTGGGCATTCTCACGGGCGTACATTTTGAGATATTGACAAAATATATATAAATATATCTGCCACGCTCTCCATTATGGGTGTGGAGGGTATTTAAGATTTGGTCTAAGCCAAATTTAGTTTTTTACTTGTTATTTCATTTGTTTCTTGTATAATATTTTCACAGCTCTGTCGAACGTGCTGAGCTCTCATTTGTTTATGTTTTTTTTTTATTGGATAAATTATTTGTTAAATGGTTTTTTGTTTTTGTTTAATTGTATTTTTCCTCTCTTTCTCTCTCAAGTTCATAAAGTAATATAAAGTTTTTATTTTTTGTGTGATTGCTTCGGTTGCGGTTTAGATTTTTTGGGAAAATCTTCAAGTGGTCGAAAAAATCGTAGTTTTTTTGGGTGGAGGGGACCACGGTGTGGTTCCCTTGACCCCCCCACCACCTCCAATAGCATGGCGTCCTATACTGGTGTACTTAAGGATTATGGACACATTAGTTTAAACGAAGCTTTCAAATCACAAAATAGCATCAACTTTAAATTAATTAAAACCGGTAAGTTGGAAATATAGAACAACAAAAACAACAAAAATAATACATAAGTACGTGTAAAAGCACTCCATCCATATATGGGTTCGAATATTGGGGATGTCGAACCTGTAACCTCTTATGCTAAATTTCAAATTTCTTTTCAAAGATACCATTGCGCAGACTTGCGGATACAGCTAGATAGTCTTAGCTTTTGAGATGATTGATCTGAAATTTATGGGATTTTATGGATATTTTAAAGTATCTGAAGCTTTTTGTTGCCAACGCAACGATAAACTTAGCATATAAATCCCCACTGTTGGCTGGAGGTTAGGAAAAGTTAAATATGTTTTTCAACAAAACGCTTATTAGTTGAATGTAAAAGTTTTATAGCAAACAACCAGAAGCTAATCACCACCAATGCACTACTTCATACTAAATCTACATACCAAAGTAAATTCATTACCAAGTTCTCTGTGAAAAGAACAGCTTCCGTGTACCATGCATTCTTGTGGTTTTAATTAAATAGCAGTGTGTTGTAATGGTACACTTTCAAGTACTATTACGGTTAATGCTGGAGACAAGCTTACACACACTTGCGTGTATGACGAAGAGCTCAATGCACGATTGAATTGTTGGTTGTTATTGTTGGCATTGTTATTATTGTGTGGGGTGCAATAGTGTGTCACAGTAATTAACTCTTATATATTAAACTGTCAATAATACTGGTGTGGGCTGTTGGGAATTTTTTATTATTAAATTATCATAATTTCATGTTGTTGTCACATCCGCTACATAAGTATTGGCTCTCAAGTCAGCCACAAATAATTAGTTGATTAATTAATTTTATATACACAACCACATAGAGGGTTTTTCAGTAGGGACATAACAATTTTGTATGTTAATACGAACATACCCTTAACCGAGCTCTTACTCCAATATTCGGTTGTAATAATAGTGCGACTAGCCGTGTAAGTGCTTCAATTAAAAATGAGTCAAATCAGTTGGTTCTATGCCGTTCACAGGAGTTGAAAATTTTGCGCACCTTTTGGCGAATTTTGCGTAAAAATCTTGCGTTATATCCTTTCAAGATCAAATAAACTAAAGAACTGAAATATTTACCTTGTGGGTGTGGCTCTCATCTTATAGTAACTCGAATGCAGAAGTGCACCGTTTACTCACCGGTGGTGAGCGTTTAAAGAACCGACACGACGTACGGACATTTTAAGGTTGATTCAGATGCTTATCAAGAAATTTTATTGCATCTCTGACGCTTTGTGCTGAGTTCAGGAACGAAAATAAAATATCTTGTATATCATATTAGGTGTAGGGCATCAAATGTTTTAAAGTGTTTACTTTTTTTCTATGTATGTCTTGTATTACTACACATTGTTAAACACTCTTGTGGTTCCTTTTATTTTATTAAGTGTGTCTGTACGTATTTGTTATGTGAGTAAAACTAAACTACTTGACAATGTCATAAGAACACAAAGAATCAAACAAAGTACCAAAAGCGGCAGCAACAACAGCAACAAAAACAACATTATCATATAATCACATTAAGTGCTACTATTACCGGTCATACATATAACCATTTAAGGAAATGCTTGTATTCTACGGGACATAAACGATATGAACACACAAACCTGCACAAATTATATTGATATTGGCAAACACCCTTGGTTTCTCTAGGGTTTGTCTATTTTATGTACATTATTCAGCTGTTCAATTATAGGGAGCAAATAATATGTGTGGGTGGGAGTATAAATTCTTGATAAATCTTCTCTGTTTCACAGTCATGTCTCAAAGTAAAGCAATAAGAGAAAGATAAATTTAATGGATGGGTTTTTATATATTAGGTATGAAATCCTTGGAAACATTTTATAAAAACAAGTACACTTAAGCCTCAATTTAGACGATCTGTTTTAATACGAATTTCAAATTATGCGATTTTTTATATAATATATATTGTGTATAGCTTTTAAAAGGCCTCCTTTGAAGAACTTTGAATTGAATTGAATTGAATTGAATTATACTCCAAATAAATTTGTTTCTAACACGAATTCAAAATTAGACGAATCAAAAATTGAAAATTATATAACTTAATATATACGGGGTGGACAAAATAACGTGAACATCACAATTCAGCTAACCGCCAACCGAGCACGGGCGATTCAACGTCTGAAGATCACACCGATCGCTTGTATTAACCGTCGCAAAACAAGGCGTATAATATACTGACATGGCACGTAAACTATTTTAAACCTATTTACACGGAATCAGTGTTGCCAACATTCAAAAAGGTGTACTATATTGCGTGGTATTCTTATTATTTTGCCCATCCCCTGTAATTTTAGTTATTTTTTTGCCGAACTTGCTAATCGTTCAAGTCAAGAGCTAAGTGTAAAAAATATTCAAATTTATTTATGTTTTTAGATAATTTTCATTGTATTTTCTTTACTGTATAGTTTCCGATTTTACTGAATCCCTCTCCCAACTGTATGAACAACATGCAACTGCCCTACAAACCTTAGTATCCAATTATCGTAAGAAAAATGCTGAATTACGCAAAGAAAGGTAAATAATTTATTACAACAACAAAAGAACAATAATGTGTCAATATTTTTTAACTTCTTTATAGACCCTCTTGTCATTTGTCAATTTTTCAAGCATGGGAAACATTCTTGCAAGAAGTCGAAACCGACTCTCATGCATCCACTGATGTAGCCACAGCTTTATCTCGGCAGGTGGGTAATGTTTTTTTTGTTTTGTTTTATTATATAAACATTAATAATAATGTAAAATCTTTTTTTATTGCAACTTTTTGTAGGTGTCACGACCGATGCTCGATAAATCATTTCATCGTAAAGTTCAAAGTCGCAAATTATTCACACACAGAGAATCTTTTGAGACCATTCTCGCCAAGACTGAAGAGAAACTAACGAAAGTAAGTGAAAAACAAAACGTTTAGATTTCGTTTACGTTAAAGTTGAGATACCCTGTGGGCGTGGCAGACATATGATACCACTTTATTTTATGACTTAACATTTCTTGTTCTTTGTAACTTTAAAGCTGGGCGTGGAATCTATGTCATTTCGGCTGTTTTTGTTTTTTTTTTTGTTTCCCTTAACCTACATGTTGGAATTTTAAGAAGAATATATATTTTGGGGAGTACCCATCTTCAGGTCTTGTATTAAGTGTTGCAAACGGTATAATAAAGTTTATGTACCTCACATACTGAAGTTTATAAAAACAACCATCAAATAATAAAATAAGTAATAATTAGGGTGAAAGAGGAGAGAGAGTGTAAGAGATCCGCTCACTTAAACGATTCCATACATCAAATAAGCATAATATGCGTTATTTCCCCAACTATTATTGTTCTCATATATCTTGTATCTTGTAGTTGATGAGTTTTTGAACGAATAATTTAGCAAAAAAATAGTACATAAATGGTGAGGTTGGTGAGAGAGAATGTTAAAGAAAAGATGATTATACGCCCTCAATGCAATTGCATCATAGCGTGTTTATCACAAATGATAAAAATCACGTTCCTGTTGTTGTTGTTGTTGTTGTTACTGCTGCTGCTGGTATATTTTGTATCCTTTACGTGTCGTTTTTGGTTAAATGTAAAGCTTTCAGTAAACACTTAATTTTTTGTAAATCTTCAAAAAATGCAGCAAACGTTTTAAAAATTAATTTGTAATAATTCCAAATTGAAGTGAATTGTAAACTTTTCGTTATATCCTCTACATAAGACGAACGGTATACTAAATTTGTTATTCCGTTTGCAACACCCAGAAAGAGGCGTTGTGTCACGCCCATATTTTGTATATAGTTGTGAGGGTATGTACAATTTGGCCCAAGTCAAATTT
Source organism: Ornithomya chloropus (assembly GCA_963971445.1). NCBI lineage: Eukaryota > Metazoa > Arthropoda > Insecta > Diptera > Hippoboscidae > Ornithomya > Ornithomya chloropus. Next base: position 22,466,947 of record OZ020530.1, on the reverse strand, counting down.
ACTTTTCATTAATATTTTGTGTGTTTCATATGCACCTGTGCAGTGTCGAGTGGATTATAAGCAATGCTATCTGACACACCGTCAAAATCCAACGCAACATAATTTAAGTGAATATGTGGATGCTCATAATTCGTATGTGCAACAATTGCATGCCACAAATGCCATGCTGGAAACATACCATTGCGAGACCGTGCCACAGCTGATGCAAGAACTCGAAGAGATTCATAACGATTTATATGGTATTATAGCGGATTCAATATTGTTGGGAGCTGATTTTATAGCCAATAAGGTAAAGTGTACACAAACACACACACGCACACACACACACACATGCATTTGTAAATAAATAACAGTACTTGTCATTTATATATGTGTGTGTGTGTGTGTGTATGTGTGTATGTTTTTACAAACTTGTACTTTTCATGCTTATGATATTATCGATTAATTTCCTCCTCCAGTTGAGTGTTTGTAACAAATTGTTAACATTGCTGGTAAGCCACATTGAAATTGTGTCATGTCTTCTTCTCTTGTTATACTCTGGGGAGTACACCGTTGTTATATATATAAGCTTATAATTTATAAAATAAATACTAATCTATCTTATCTGTTATAGACACGTTATTTTTATGCCCTTCAGCACTGGTTTAAACAAGTATATTAAGTTTGTGTGGATGTTTGTAACTTCTAACCGCACATATCACACCCACCAATCAATTATACCGATCGATTTATCGACTTGAAATCTAAAACGATTTAATCATGCCTCTCTGTCTAACTAATAATTTAGGGAGTTAAGTGGTGTAGGGTACTACAAGGTCAGCCTTTCCACTTGTTTGTATGTGTTTAATAGCTTTTATCACATTTCTACACACATACATAGAAAATACATTGAATTTTGTTTTCGTATCTGTTCTCCCTCCCAAGGGAATAATGCGTAAAAACTTCAAAGAAATATTTTCTTCCTTTTCGGTTTTACATTTGACCAACTGTATGGAGGAGATTGAAAAAAATAATAATAATAATAAAACAATAGTGATGAATTATATTTTCTTCCTGTATAGGCTACAGACCAGGCCAAACGTTATGGTAACCTAACGACACAATGCAATTCCATTTCACCGTCACAAGATTTACAAAATTTCGTGCACGTTCTACCGCTGCCATCACAAGCACAAAAAGTGCCAAAACGAGTATTTGTTTCACCGCAGCAACAACAACAGCAACCACTACCGCCCCCTTCATTAGTATCATCAAGTGGCAGTGGTGGCAGCGGCATTGTAGCAGCTGCTACAGCTGCTATTGTTGATAACGATGATAATAAGGATGTAAGTATGTTACGTTTAGGTGCTGGGCAGGACATTTAAAAATTTCAATATAATGTCTTGTCACTGTCACATGCTATCCTTAAGACACTTCTTTATGGGTGTTACCAAGGAATTGACAAAGTTACTGTACCCTCCATCTTATGTGTTAGTCCAAGGACGGTCTCTATTCACATTGGAACGAATGAAACTATTTTTAAAAGCCTTCTGCGTAGTTATTATGCAACAGAACATAAAATCCTATTAAAATTTTCTATAAAATAGAATTTGTAACAATTTATGTTTATTTGTTTAAAATTTGTGCGAAAGGATTTGGTGGCAACGTTGCGGAATGAACTGGTTTATGACAGACAGTCAAGTATAGGTTTGCGTGCAGCATTGGATGCCTTGAAACGTGAGGCCACTGATTTAGAAATGCAAATGCGACAATTACAGGTAAAAAATATAAACACATGACACCCACACACTTTTACATATATATGTATATATGTCGTGTGTGTGTGTGTACATTGATATATTATGTTATTGTTGTTGTTATGTTGGTAGCTTTTTTTTTCATTTCATTCTAACCACCTGAATGTACCTGACAGGATGCTGTCGAATCATTGAATCGTACACAGGTACGCGGCATTGAGGGCCAGTTGTATAACAAAGTGAATGAAATGCAAGAGGAGCTATCCATCAAGAAGTTTGATTTACGTGCTAAGCAATTACACTTAGCTGCCATTAAAGCACAGGTGAGACAAATGAGTAAATAATTATGTTTTCTATCCCTTTCTCTCCCCTTCTCTATTTCTTTATCTATTGTGGTTTTACCAAACATTTGTTCTGGGTAGAGCGCTAAGTAGCTTAAGGGTTGAGGAATTATTGTTCTTGACATAACCAAAGAAATAAAGAACAACAATAACAACGACAGTAAAACAAAAGTAATTTTTTACTCCATTAACTTGACTAATGGGATAATTTGTTCATGTTGTTCTTGTTGTTATTGCTGGTGCTGCTGCTACTTCTTTATTAAATAAATTAAATAAAAATAGGTAAAAAATTACAAACAGTTTAGAATAACAATTATTTGTATTTCGTATAAGTATGTGGGTGTAGCAGTCGGGTTATTAATTCCTCTTTTTACATTTTCCAAGATACTTAAGTGTTATGGTCATAATTAGCAGTAAAAATTTAATTGTGCTTCAATTTGTGGGCGTGTCTATTGTATATTTTAAGATCAATTGGATTTATATACGTTTATGTATATAATATATATCGAATAAATTCATAGAAGCAGCTTTGATTTTATGGGCCAAAGAGATGTGTATGAATAAGGGGCTTGGATGTTACTAGATTATTACTATCAAATATGAAGTACCTAGCTGTCTACAAAGCTATTTAACATCAACATGTTCGGTCATGCGGACGGACATTAAGAATACATACTATTCCAAAGAGGTTCTTAAACCTGTTTCTTAGAGTTATAGAAAAGAATGTGAGATGGGTTTAATAAACAACATCATTAATAGGAAAAGATTTATTTGTTTTGCTTCTCAAACTGTACGTAAGCTTTGCTTTCATTTGAATTTATAGAACTGACGAAGAATTTTTATCAATCTTACCAAATAACTAACTGTCTTCACTTGGCTAGAATGTTTGCACGAAAATTTAGTGAAGACAACAACCTTTCTGTTTATTGTACATAACGACATACTCTGTCATCAAAAGAAAGCTTTCAACTTAAACTAAATTAAAATTGTAAAATTTATTATAGAAAAAAAAGGAACTTTGAAAGTTCCTCCTTAAAGCTTTCCATACAAAAGTTTAAGCTTCACTGGCCAGACCAGTCAAGTATAATGAGTAGCAGCAACCTGTTGCTAATAAAAACGTCTACGGTGTTAACTGGCATGATTTTGTTGTTGTTGTTTGTTTGTTTTTGTACCACAACATTTACTGACCTACTAACACATTAAAACAAACTTTTTACATAAAAAATAATCACCAAAAAAAAAAAGGTTAACTGTCAAACTGTAGATGACAGCTAAAGAAAATAGAAAAATGGCGCATGTGACCAAATGGAAACAACAACGTAGCTTCTTAACTTCATTTGGAGAGTAAAGAAAAATATATTTCAATAGAGTGCAATATTAAGTTGAAAAGAGTGGAAATTTTGTTTTAGTTTAGTAGTCAAAGAGAGCGCGACAAGGTTAAAACAGTTTAAAGGAAAACGAGCTGAAATGTTGATAGCAAATAAAAAAACCTTTTATACAATATTGAGGAAATATATATATAAAAAATATATTTATACAAGGACAATGTAGAAAAGATTTAAATTTTTTTTGTTTAAACAATTAAAAATGAATCAGTGAATGTTGAAAATTTGCTTTTGAGCGCATAAGAAGCAAACGTTTTTTTTAGTACAAAAAAAAAAAAATGGCCTTAAACAGAAATTTAATGCAAAACAAAACGCACAAAAACAATATTTACTTAAATAAATTAAATAAAAATTAAAAAAAAAACAACAAAAATTTAAAATAATTTATTTAAAATAAAAACAGAAAAAAAATCATTAACGTCTACTCTGCTCGTACATGTTGCCTTATGGTGTTTGATAATAATAATAATAATAAAAACAACAACAACAACAAGAACTACTGGTACTGTAAAAGCAGTATCCAGCAGTTATTACTGTAACAGAGAGTGAGGAAGAGTAAGAGTTTGTAACAAAGCAAAACAAAAAACATACGCATACACATTTCTACACCTACACAACAGATTAGAGATATATACGAACCAGCTGACAGTTTCGTGCATCAACTAAGCATGGGAAGCTGTGTGTAGTGGCTTTCAAGTCTTTCACATTATAGTGAGAGATATATTTAGTTTGCCATTTCTCTATTGTGGTTGTTGTTGTTGTTGTTGTTGTTGTTAAAAAGTTGATAATATCAAGCTGAAAAACCACATACTCTTAATTTATTTTGATAGTTTTCCGTTTAGAACGGATTAATTTGAAACAGCCGCGCCCACCGATGACAAAAAATCTCTTATGAGTAAAAAAATAAAACAACAAAGTAAAAAAAATGGTTTCTTTGATTCGTTGAAAATGGGCGGTATCATTTAAAAGCCACGCCCACAATTGGCAAACATTTATTATTTCCACAAAAAAAAAGTCTTAGCTAAAAAGTATAGAAATTTACGTTTCGTGTATACAATTCATTTAATTTATTGAATACAATGGTTTGTTAAAAATGGGTGGTGGCAAATAAAGGACGCGCCCACAATTTCCTAAACAACAATCAGCAGCGTAAGGACCAACTTTTGAGTTTAAATGTTACTTATAATTTAATAGTGCTTAAAAGAGAGTGTAATGGCCACGCCCACATATACAGATAAGACTTGAATTTTAAAGAAATTCAAATAAAGCGTATGCCACGCCCACATATGTGAAATGTACGTAGAGGAGTTTTAGTTTTAGATGGGGGGCTTATATTTTAGCGGTTGTTAAGATAGGGCGGAATGGCATATGTGCCACGCCTACGTTCATTAAAGGTATGCAAATCTTTAAGAGGAAGTGTAACTTGTACTTTAAGAGTCCTTAGATGTAGGGGACTTAGTAGCTGACTGTGCTGAATCTTGTTGTTGTAGAATATACTCTCTTCTTAGGCCTTGTATGTATGTATTGAATACTCTTTTTATATCTATTCCATTCTCCCATCATTCCGAACTTTGTAAATTTGTAATAGAAACAAAGAGGAAGTTTCTTCTTTTTCGTTATAATGAGAGAAACGAAAAACTCACCATACAACAAAGTTTGTGTTGATGAATGTGTTGAAACTTCACCATACACTTTAATGTTGTTGCAGCTGTGTAGCAGCAAATTCTTATCAAATATATAGTATACATAAAATTCAAGCTATAAAAGTGTGGGACTTTACCAAAGTAATCATCAGTCACGTGCTAAATTTAATCGTGTACGGTACGGTTGTGCTTCTAACGGCGGTTTTGGGGTTCTTGTGCGCCATCGTTGTCGTTTGTTTTTTTGTGTTATTTTGCTAAAACTTTGTGCGTGCATGTGTGTGTGTGTGTTTATGTATGAGTCTATGTTTTGGGTGTATAGAGTGCAGACTTTTTCCTTGTGTTTACATAAGATGAGTATGGACTGACTGACTGACTGTCTGACTGGATGGCTGGGTGTCTGTATTAATCGCAAACAAACTATATAAAATGTTTTAGCTTGTTGTTGTTATTATATGCGTTTGTATTCAAACTACACCGCCGTCGCCGATTCATCATAATAAACTATTGTTAGCGCTGCCGTTGTTGTTAGCTTTTCAATGAAATCTACCGCGCTCTAGTGCGTTATGTTGTGATTACAGTTTGCTTCTTCTAAAATACCTTAATGTCTAATAATATGTAATATAAAAAGTTAAAACGTTAAAACGAATATCCTCAATTAACGCGCACACGCTATAACGCAAGCCTTTAACTGGATGTTTAAAAATCAAACAAAAACAAAGTATGAAAAATGAAAATTTCTATTTCTTACACCCTCCACATAGGGAGGAGGCGTCAGAGACCCTACAAATGTATGCCCATGTGTCCGTGAATCTCTCTGTTGTTGCGATTCTCACGGGTGCAAATTTTGAGATATTGTGACTGACACGCCCACAATTGACTAAAACCTATATATCTGCAAAAATTGACCTTTGAACTTGAAATTGGGTAGGCACATCTATAGATATCCCAACTGGACGTACAAGTTAATACGTGTCTATCTGCCACGCCCATCCTTGCAGATGTGGGAGGTGTATAATATTTGGTCTAAGCCAAATTTATTTTTCTCATTTGTTTTAATTTTTTTTTAATTTTATTATTTTGTGATAAAAATAAGTAAAATTCTAAACTTATTTTCTCATACAACATCTACAACATTTTCGTTAATCTTTGCAATTTTTTTTTCAATATAATAAACGGTGTGGATTTATAACCAGACTTTCAATAATCTGAAAACAAAACAAAAAAAATCAAAGTTTTTCAAACATTTCCTTTCAAGAGAGCTGTAAGTAAATAAAAAAAGTAGATATTTTCTTTCTCTAATATCAGTCACTCACTTACTCACTCACTTTGCTAATTTTATCACTACTCCTGTCAATCTTTGGTGCAATCCAAGTACATTAACTGACGGGTACTTGGGGTAATACGCTATTTGAGTACGACGTAGATAGTGAGAGTATTGTGCTGTGACATGAAAAAACCATATTTGGTGGATGTAGTTGTAGTTTTATTTGCTGCTCAAGTAAGAAACTTTGCCGTAAAAGATTTTGTAGAAAACCATGATTTTTTATTTATAAGTTTTTAAACAGCTTTACTAGTGTTTTTTCCGTTGTTGTGTTGCTTTAGTTGTTTATTTTATAAAATGTATTCTTTAAGAAGCGGAATGTGACAAATGCAAGTGTTTTTTTTGCTTACAATTAAGTGAGATTTGTTTAAACTCCTAAATGACTAGATATGGACAAAAGCCCCACCCTTCATTAAACCAGTTCAGAATCAAATGTCTGTCCCTCCGCCCTATATTATTTAGTAAAACACGTTACAAGCAAGAAAAACAAAGCAGCATTTTTGCTATAATTTGTAATCTGCTGTATCTTTACATATATAGCGTTTAAAAAAAATCTTGAATGAAACCGTAATTGCTAATAGTTTGTTTAATAACATTATAAGTATAATACACTAAATACATATACCCACATATATATATATATATGTGTATATATATGGATGTATATGTATTTTGTATTTGTGTTGTTTGTTGTTATTTAAACAGAATTATTTTTATTTTTCCATTTCATTATAATGGGACCTCAGGGCGTATGATTGTTAAATATTTCATAAGTAAAATTCTCATCTTTTCGTTCATACGCAAATGGTATAAAATCTGTTTACACATGAATAATTATACATATAAATAAATATTTGGGAACACATGTACATGCACACATATTCTTACCTACGTATATGCCTTTAAGACCAATGTTTAAACTAATATAGAAACAAAAAATGTCACATTCTGCTTGAAAAGTTAAAGGAGATGTTAAGCTTATTTAGTCTTCATCTTCCTTTTCATATTAATATTATAGTTTTTATTTAATTTTGTTGTTGTTTTTATTTTTGTAAATTCCATTTTTAATTTTAATCCAAATCTATTTAAAATTGTTATATTTTTGTTAAATTCTTCACACAAGAGTTTCCATTTGCGACACCCAAAAGGAGGCGTCGTAGATCGTACAAAGTATATATATTCTTGATCAGCATCAAAAACTGAAGAAATATTACCATGTGTGTCCGTATGTCCGTATGATCGGATAACACCCACGCCTACAATTTATACAAAATCGTACTTTGCATAACACCCTAGTGTTTGTGTGTAGATATGCAGGATTTTTAAGATTTATCCTAAACTCAATTTCGTTTTCTTCTTTAAAATCAGTTCACTTCGCTCCCTACCTCTGTCAATCTCTCAACAAATTTTCTATTGTTTGCTGTATATTTAAGTAAATAAAGCTTAAGATTATTTTTATTGTTTTTTTGCAAACATTTCTTTATGTGGTCGTTGTTGTTGTTTTTATTTTTCTTCTATTTTTTGGTACACAACCTTTTTATTTATTCAACTAAATGCTCGTATAGTCAAAAAAAAAAAAAAAGAAACACGTTTGCTGAACTGTATAAAAAAATGTACACAAACATAACATACAAAATAGAGAAATTTAGCGCAAAATGAAAGAAAAAATACACACAATAAATTGCCTGTACATTCTGTGCACATATTCTTCACTCAGCTACAATCCAATTCACTGCAATCCACTTTATACACAATATGCTGCAAATTAGAAAAAAATATTAAACAAATGTACATATAACAACAACACAAATACTTGGTAATTGTTGAATACTAACTGAAAAAGAAAAAATACGAAATCTACAAAAATACAAATAAAAATAAAAAAATTGAAAAGTTCATTAACGAGATTTGTGCACATAATAGCGAATGTATTGTAAATGTATTAGTAATTGAATAGACTTGACAAATTTATCACATATTTATAAAAAGAAACATATATTACATAATTGAACGAAAGCCGTTAAGAACCGGTTTAAATTTATAACAAAAAAAAATCGAAAAATCGAAAAAGTTTATTTTCCAACATTTAGTCGTGCTTAGACTAGTGTTCATTTTATGCATTAATAGTTGTTATTGTTATATAATATATAAATCAATCAATCGATCTCTCTATCTAATAACCGTCAACATGCGTGTAATCGTTTTAAAAAAAAATCGCTCGAATAAACGCGGCACCTCCACTATTGCGGCACGTGATCTACCACCAAAAAAGTCACTCATCAAAGTAAGCAAAAACAAAGAAACTAAATAAAAACAATTAAAAATAAATAAAACAATTAAAAATAAAACACAAAGTATTAAAAAAACATCGTTACTGTCTATAAATAAATAATTTACTAAAAAAGTTCCTTTTTGCAAGTACTTAAAAAAATGTTAATGTTATTGTTGTTGTTTTGGAAAGTCGATGTTTGTTCTCACAGTTGCTGTTGTTGTTATTATTATTGTTAAAAGCAATGTTTTTTTTCTGCGAATTCTCCTGCAGCACAATAAAACCTGTTTTTTACTCTTCTTCAGCGTGCATTTGCATATAAAACAAACGCACACGCACACGCACCCGCACCCGCATTTATATAAATAATTTTTAATTTAAGAATTTTCAAAAATTGTTCACTTTGGCAAGATGTTTGATCAGCATTAAAGTCTGACTCGATTTGACAATGACGGGAAATTTGTGCATTTGCTCTAAACTGGAATTGGCTTCTTTTTGGTTTCTGTAGCTGTTTTTTTTTTTGCAAATTACACAAATTCAATTTATAACTACGCCCTCTTTTTTGGGAGTTTTTTTTATAAATAATAAACAAATGAAAAATTATGTTGTGTATGTAAAAATTAAGTGCTAATGACAACAGACACGCCCCTAACATTTGAAAAATCCTACTCAAGGCCAAAATTCATCCATTGGAGTAAAGTATATTTTAAAAGTGTTTAAAAAGGTGCTAATATATTTGATGCCACGCCTTTTTTTACTTACTCATATATTTGTAGAGTATTTGAGATTTGGTGTAAGCCAGACTGAATTTTTTATTCGTCCTTTATATTTTTTACTCACAGCTTTTGTCTGTTCGTTACACACTAGTGTGTGTGTGTTTGTGTGTTTGCTTCCTGTCTCTTTGTTCACCTCCTTTTGTCAATAAATTTATTCTATATCGTGTTTTGTGTGAATATATTTTTATACTAATTGCAACATCATTCTTATTATTATTGCTGCTGTTTGCTGTTTTTTCTTTCGTTTCCTTCTTAATACCTTGCACTGCTATCAATGCAATGCATTATATTTTTTGTTGTTTTTGAAGATTAACCAACTAAATGTAGCGACAGCTGACAATCATTCTTATTGAACATAAATATTGCATTACGCTGATTCAGTTACAATCAATAGACCGTGTGAACACAGAAGAGAATGATTGATAAAGGAGAAATAAGGGCAAAGAAATTATAATTTAAGCTATAAAGGAAACAAAAAATCCAAAAACAAGTGAGTTTTAAATGAATGCTGCTGAGCTTACCTTCATTTTTTTTGTTTCTTTTTATTAAGCAATTACATTCCACTTATCGAAATGAAATTATGCAGTCGGAAAAACTACAACATTTTTGTACCGTCCACATACGGTGGGCGGCACATTATGTTTCTCGTTTCATTTGCAAAGAGGTTCTACAAAGTTTATATAAACTCTTGTTCAGCATTAAAAACTGAATTGCTTTAGATATGTATGTCCGCGCGTCCGTCTGTTGTTGGCTTTTGAGATGTGGGGCCAAAAACTTAGTTATCTGCCACAAAAACTGACCTATGAGCTTAATATTTGGTACGCTTGTGTTATCCCATCGTGATCGTACACTCTCACAATTTACAAAAAACCATAATCAGCATGAAATTGGACTTGCAAGTTGATACATACACTATTAGAGGGCGTAAGCAGGTACTTGCGACGCCCACTATTTGTGGGTAGATGTGGAAGGTACTTAAGATTTGGTCTAAACCAAATTTAGTTTTCCCGCTCATTTCTTCCTCGAATATAAAAAACACTGTATATCAATGCATGATAGTTTGAAGACCTTATTTACAGTTTCTTCTCTTAAAGTAAATTCTATGCCACCTTTATTCTATATATTTAGTTAAGAGAGTTAATATTTCGCAGCATAACATTTCAGTTAGCGAAAGATTAGAGCAGCTTCGAAATTTCGTAGTATTCTGTATAAAAATTGTTCATTCATATCATTCCCTTTAGAATAATCCTTCATTATATGTACTTTGTCAATACTTATTATCCTTTATTATCGTTATACTCATTGTCTTTTCCGCTACTTACCATTAATCGCATTAAAACTCTTACCTGGGGACGATACAATCAAATCAATTTTAAATATTTTTTTGGTAGCAACAGAACGAAACAAAAAAGAAAAAAAAGGACAAAATAAAGCAAAAGCAGCAAAGCAATTAACCATTAACTCGATTAGAAATTCATTAAAAATATTAATCACTTGTGTGCAATACTTGCCACTTCATCTTCTCCTTATATTTATACCTTAAATCCTTTGTGGCGCATTGGAGTGTTTTAAGTTTGTGCAGATGCTTGCAAGTCCCAAAAGGCAAATGCCACTTCAATTATACCGATCGGTTTAGAACTAAAATCTGAATCGATAACTATGTACGTCTGTCCATGTAAATTTTTATGTAAGATTTTGGTCACAATTTTAAGATATCTCAAGGACAAGGCCATGTATTGGCCCAAAGAGGACGGACATGTCTTGATGTTGATCAAATTTATTTGTGCCTCCTTCAGGGTTTTACATATGCAATGACAAACTCAATCTACCTCCCATCTTATGTATAAGATATAAAAGGGGACATAGGAGATAGAAGTGGATAATAGTATACAATCAGTTTATAAGCTACAAAAACAAATGAAACTGACAATTATGTGCATGACATTCAATTCCAGTTCGTAGAAAATCGAGAAATTCCTGAAATATTTACTCCCTCCCCCCTGGCATTCACATAGCAACGCAAGCAAAGCGTTAAGTGTTGCGCTGTAGAATTTTAAGAATAAAACGTTTTAGAATGTTACTTGGGATAATTTTTTTTATCCAGTTCTTCTTCTTCATCTTTCATTTATACTTTAGCCAACTGTTTGGTATATATGTTGTAGTTATACGACGTACATGTCGGTATTCTTTAAAATGTACAATTTATTTTTGTTGTTGTTGTTGTTGTTGTTATTATTATTATTGTTCTGTTTGATGTAGAAGGGAGTTGGATGTTTGTTGTTGTTGTTGTTGTTGTTGTTGTTGTTGTTATATTGTAAATTGTTATTGAGTGTAAAATTGATTAAATGAATTGAGAATTGGGGGGCAGAAGTGTGATTACCTACATGGAATAGAAATTCGCTGGTTTTGTCTGATTCTTTTCCATCTCCTTCTTCTTATTGTTCTTTTTTCTCCTTTGACAATCAAATTAAAATTTATGTGCTAAGAGCAAGTAAATAAATCGTTTTTGTTTCCGATCTGATAGAGAGCTGAGTTGAGATTAGATAATAAATCAAAGAAAATTAATTGAAAAATGTAGACGTTTTTATATTAAAAAGAGAACGTTTTGGCAAATTTTCTTTAGAAAGTGTATTTGTTCATTAAATTAATTACCTTATAATGCGTACGCATAAGTGTGTGTGTGTGTGTGTGTGTGTGTTTTTGGAAGCTTTTCTCATAGTGATTTATTAGTTATCTATCTATCCATCCCTCTTTATCAGTATTTATCAAATGAAACATAAATTTTATTTTGGCAAATATTCTGTTCCGCAGTAATTAATAATTTGCTATTTAATCCTTTTCAAATGTTAGTGTTGTTGTTAGTATTATGGTTGTAATTAATGTATAATTTAATTTGCCTGGGGACTATATAGTTAATTGATAGTGGTTTGTGTTTTGTGGTTGTTGTTGTTGTTGTTGTTGTTGTTATATTGTTATGCTTTTAATTGCTGTTAATTTCATATGCCTTTAATTTCTGTTTACACAACACACTTACATGAAATGATGTATACATAAATTTTATTAAAATATATCCCTTACACCTGTACCTCTGAACTAAGTTACAAGAGTTTGGCAATTTTTTTTGGTATCCTATAATGGCTCACTCTAAAAAAACGTTAAGATTTAAGAGCACAGACCCATTATATTACTAATAAAGTGAAAAGTGATTTTTTAAAATGCTTTCTTTTTTTGATAGCCTATAATGGCTCACCCTAAAGAAGAAGAGTTAAGCCATGTGTAATTATACTCCTAAGTAAACTAATATGCATTTAAGATTTTTTGAAAAGTAGTTTATTTGTTTTTGATAGCCTATAATGGCTCATACTGAAAAAGCAAAGTTATGTGCTACTTTTCACTACTACATGAACTAATGTCAATTTATTTTCAAAATTCATTTAATAAAAACCAAAAAATAAATGAAGTGCGTCTGGGAACAATTGAAATCCGTTGAGCCTATCATTTGGTTGTAAACGAAATTGTTGCTTTGTTTTTGTGCATTTTCTATTCATGTGTAATGGATGATAAAGAAATTTAGAATATTTTTTAAAGCGAAAATATCATCATGATAATAAAATAGAGTCTGCCCCCAAACAGTGTCACTTATAGCCCCGCACGTACACTCACAACCATATGCAAATGAATGAATTTCCATTTGATATGATGCATATATTAAGTACAATGTATGCATGTTCATATCGCTCATGTAAAGGATGCTACGGTTGGTAAAATGCAAGCACATGGGCACTCTCAGTGTTTGTACACATGTATAGTTCCTCAACTACAATACATATCTAGTATACATGGGATTTTTTTAACCTCTACCACAACCCCTCGTAAATATTAATTTAAACTTGTTATTGTTGGTATTGCCGTTGTCGCGTATATGTGTGTTGTAGCAATATTTTCGCGTCTCGCTGTCCTATTTTTATATTGTTACTATTTTTCTAGTTTCTATTCGCGAGTTCTTACATATATTGAGTGAAATGGTTAAGATGCCACGCCTACAACCAACACTAACAATATTAAAGCTATAAAGTTCAATATATTTGTGCATATGTTTATAATAATCCATGCAATGCAGATGACAAAAAAAGACGGGTTCGCCTATAACATACGCCAACAATTTTCAACAAAAACAACTTATTTGACACACAATATGACTGTGCAATGATATGTAACATTGTTATATTATTAGGGAATTTAATTAGGGATATGCCACGCCCACAATGTACAAAAAACTAGTACATGATTGTATACATAATTTAGAAAACGTAGTCTATACCTAACTGCCACGCCCATATATTATGTATTGACACTGCTTCAGCCACATGCACCTTTTATACCCTATTACTTTGTAGTAGATTGTTTACACACACAATTACACATACTCGTATATACTTCTCTATCACAGTTTGGTTCTGAACAACGTTTGTCTGGTTCTATGTGCAGTTTGTTTACATAAATTATTAGCTTTAACTAATGTTATGGGTATTTGTTGTAGTTATTATGAGATTCTCACAATAAGAATGTATGGCTCATACATATGTGTGTACAAAAAAGCAATAAATCAATATTAGAGGGACAGAGAGAGAGAGAGAGAGAAGAAGCAACATAATTTATACTGCATTTGGTTTCCATCTGTATATATGAAGAGGGATGTGGTTTTTTATACCTTACTTCTTATAATGGGCGTATAGCACGTTTTTCATTCCGTTGGCAACGGTTTCGCTTTAGCTTTTTTAATGTTATTAGTATTATAGCAGGCATAATCAAATTAGCCCCTGTGGCGTATGAGTGATGTGTGTTTTGTAGGTTACAGTTTGGACAGTTTGGTGCAGTTAATCATGCCTTTGGGTTTGATTATTAGTGCATATTAACTCAAACACACACACACACGCATATCCACAAACATTGCCGTTCTTTTTACTTCCTTTTTACTTAACATTTTACTCATAACTAGGCACGAGAAACCTTGCGATTAATATCATTGCTCTGTCATTATAGTTTCATACACATTGTGGTATGTTTGTGTGTTGAACATATACGTAATATATTGCGGATAATGTTTGGTTTGTTTTATTTTATTTTGAAGAAATGTGACAACTGGCTGTGACACAACTGTTGGCCTTTAGCCAAATAAATGTTTCCTTAAACTGCTGCTATTTGCTGTTGGTATTGCTGGCCCCGAAAATGTTATTATTAGAAAATGTGTTGTTGTTGTGGTTGTTGTTTATTTTTTGTTTCTACCCACATATCAATACATAGGAAACAATTTATGGCATGCACTGTATAATAATGTCAAATGACATTTCCGTTCTGCGGTATATGATAACGGAGAGAAAATGTGCTAAAATAGTCACTCGGTATCACGTAGCTGTCGCCCCAAAACACCTGAATAGAATAAAGGAATATATTTATGAAATAATTTATGTATGATTTTTTTTTTTTAATTTATAATGAAAACTGACAGGGGCAGAATAGAGGGAGAGAGAGAGAGAGAGAGAGAGGAAGAGGGAGAAATGTATATGTATGGAAATTTATTTTCGTCATTTAAAATGGACATTTACAGCGGATACATAATCATTTAAATTAAGTGATTGCGTATATATCCGTGTGTGTGTGTAACCACAAGTTTAATGACTTCGGTAGAATGTTTTTTCCTCTTTTTGTATAAATCTCTGCAACTCTTTTTACATTTTCAATTTTTAATTAAGTTGATTGCTATTAACTTCCGTGCAATTTTCACAAGCTGTACTTATAGAGAAAACATACGATACATCTCTATACAGATTGTTGCATGACACAAAATTGTGTACATTTTTGAGAATATTCGTAGAAATGTTGTGAACAGTGGTCCTAATGTTTTATTGCACCTATCAAGCATTAGACACGCCCACAATTTATTGAGAAAAAGCAGCCTTTCGACTGTTAGAAAAAAAATTCATTCAGTTAAAACTCGAACAATATTACGTACAGCATTACATACTTTACACATGAAATGAAGACAAGGATTAATTGTAATTGTGGCACGCCCACATTTTAGCAAAACAGCTTCTTTTCTTACTTATTTTATTAAAAAATTCTATTCTTTGCATAGAGTCACGCATCCCTCAATTCATGAAAAGTGTTATTAAAAAGTTTAAATGGCGGGCTCTGTGGTTTTACACTGGTATGGTTAAGGTTTAACTGGTTTATGTTAAACCACCATAAAATACCGGAAACATTTTACGTATGCGTTGCATACCTGTGTCACCTAAAGTACTTTTCAGTCCAAAGGTTTTTCGTCAGGCTTTACGGTTTATTTATTTTTATTTGTGTATGTGTGTGTATGATGAATGTTAAAATCAATCAATCAATCAATCAATCAATCAATCAATGAAACACTTATTCGTGTCTCGTTATTAAGACTTTAATTGCTTTGCTGACTTATTCATTTATTTATATATGACAGCTGTTACTAGAGCTGTTATTGTTGTTGTTGTTGTTGTAATTATTACATTAAATATACATTTATTGTAATAATTGCCTATGTAATTTGTATTGTGCTTTTATGTAAGATTTATATTATTCATGACATGAGTAATGAGTGCCTTTCCATTTAGTTGTGTCTGCCTTCAAGACATTACGTTCTGGGTGTTAAGTACAATATTTTTCTGCCTTAAGAGCTTAACTTTACTAAATCTATGGCATGTATACTAAAACATATCCTTTCGATAATAAATGTGACGTACAACACATTCTCACAAAGACATAAAAGTTAATAATGTTTCAGTCAATCTGGGTCTTTCTTCCTATATTCCTAGCAACTGAATTTCATGGTCGTATTTGTGAGCATAGCATATGTGTTAGATATGCTTTACTGTTCATTATCCAAAGAAGAACTTTTAAAAGTTTTTTCTTCTTACATCAAATTGATTTAAAATTGTTAGTGACATATCATCAGTAATCGGCATCACTATGAATTGTATTAAATTTATGTAAATGTGTGATTATTTTATGACTATAACACATGTTTGATATTTTCTCATATAAAGAGAGAGAGAAAGAGCACATAAAACGTAGAGTGGACATATTTACATATATCACCTCACGTTACACGTCTTATTATTTATGTCTATTTCCACTGCGATCATTGAGTCTAGTGTGTAACCCCGTACCCTCAGTTCAAAAGGGGTACGTTTTTAAAGTAGCTCAAGACCACGATCTGACTTGGGAAGTTCCATTGTTTCTTTTTTTTTTTTGAAAAATATTGTTTTATACTAATATTGTTGTTAATGATGGAGATGGTGTTGTTGAATTTATTAAATTGTTATTACTGTTGTTGTTGTTGCTGCTAATGATAAAATCTTTCGTCACAAATTCATAAAATGGAGCGTAACTGTGTTCACTGAACACAAAATCTAAAAAATCTAAAACACACACAAATATACTTAAAGAATAACTAACTTTTCTCCTTTTCGGTTAAGTGACTGCATGCATTCACTGCGCAAAGAGTAAAGAGATACAAGTTTTTTTTTTTATTTTCTTATTGTTATTACGGTTGAGATTGTTTTTGTGTCATTTTCATATATTTTTGACTTTTGTAGACATTTTTCAACATAAAACTTTAATTGTGTAACGTTGAGTGAACAATTTAAGCTCGTTTCTTAAAGTTTCGCATCAGAATGATCACGGTTTTCGAAATTTCTTGATAAAAAGTAGATCCGGTGTGGAAAATTTTTAGATATTAACCAATTGCTTATAAAAATGTAGGCGTGGCATGTTAGCAGCCAGTTCTTTCTAAAACTATACAATAAACGTTAGGTTCCACTTGCCCTAAATAGTATAAATAGAGTTTTTCTGTATATCAAGGGCTTCTTATGTGGAGGGTATCAATATATGTAGAATGATAATGACGATCAACCAAGGTTTCGTTTACTTGATGAGATTTCATTAAATGTGGGTGTGGCTTTTAAATAATGTTAAAGAGGAGACTACTTACTCGAAACATCTCTTTCCGTATAATATCTAAAGTTTGTTTTCAATATTTTCTTACTAGTTCAGATGTCTCAGTGTCGTTATCATTCTCTTCATTCCATATATATACTCTGCGTATAAGGATGCTTTTCATTTGATTAAAATGCTGATGATAAATACTATACCCTTGGCGAATTTTACAGCTTCATACACACGCACATCCATTTGTACATAATTGAATTGGGCAAGTGTCATCGTGTGCGTCTGCGTGTCTGTGTGTGTGTGATTCCACTGCCAATTCTGTTTCAATTCTGTTCTTGATTGTTAATAAAGCATCGTTTTCAGCAAATTTATATATTGATGATCAAAGTACTAACAGTATCCTTGGGGGCATGACAGTTGCATACACTCATACTCGTATACAGAAATGAAAATTTTGATATTATAACTTTCTTCGCCCCGTTTTTCAATTATAACTAAACTACATGTTCAAAGGGGTCGAGTGGAATGAAAAAAATGAAGTGGTGAAAAATAATGTCAATATGCTTTGGTTAGCTTTACACATCTACGTTAATGTACAGCCACCCAAACTCAGATTGAAATATATTCTATTAATGAAATTTAGGTCATGCTTTAATATTTTTTTAAACTTAGCTAAACCACAGGGAATTCGAAACAGGTCAGAGAGCAGAAATTTATATCACACACATGTACAATTCGCTACCGTTAATTAAATGTCACTCATACGTCTTGGTGTACAGCGCAAATCAACTAATCTCGGTTATATTTTGATAAATATAATGGTTGAAGAAGTCTGTCAGTTCAGAAAATTTTGCGCTAACAATGAATAGAGAAAGTTAAGCTACACGTTGGGCTTTGTGTGGTATACCAAGCAGTATAAAATGAGATTTTTATATAAATGCATCCTTGACTTGAAAAATGAATGAATAGCATTTGCCAAAGTGTTCTCCACATACCACATATAATTTTGCCTCATAGCTGTATGATATTTTGTGGTTCTTTTTACTCTGAACATTTTACCGTATAGTATTTGTACTATAAAGAAGAAAAAGAAAAAGCAATTGTATACCATAACATAGCTCGAGGGGCCATAATTTAGACATAAAACGTACATACTTATTATCAATTGAAAAGAGACTAGAGAGGTTGAGTGTACAAAGGAAAAACACTTATTTATAATTTTGGAAATTCACCTGAGGGCAAATGTTTGTATCTACCTATCCTTATGCAATTTTTTATTTCTTGCTAAATATTTAATAATCAGTATATATGTGTTATGTTTAGTCTAGAGTAGCATAAAGTGTTATAAAAGTTACTCAATTCGTTTCATTTTATCTTACTTGTTAAAATTTTTCATTTGATACCCATACCAAAAGAAGCTCACTCATACGTCAAAAAAAAGGATACCGTTATTTGTAGCAACTACCATTGATCAATAATATTCTACTTATTCAGCCTTTTCATGTGATACTCATATTGAATAGATTGTAGAAAATATGAAAATTATGTGAATATCTTGAAACAGTCGCGACATTGGTTTTAGTATAATGTCACTTAGCTTATGACATTGCAGCTGTCAAACCCTCTTCTTTGATACCCATATTGTACATATAAAGTGTAAAGATTTTATGAATGTGCGATTGTTTTTGGCGGCCGCCATTTTGATTATATTATTTTTTTTTTTACTTTATAACATTGTACTCGTTAAGGCTTTTCATTTGATATCCATATCAGAATAATTTTTCGAAAATAATAATGCATGAATTTGCGTAGGTGAACAGCTAACCCTTTCATTTGATATCCCTATCGTACACATTCCGAAATAATTGATAATTGATCTTGTTGGTAGCGGTGGCCAATTTTTTAAGATATATATTTTTAGAAAAAATAATGAATTATCCGAGTGCCCTAAATATCAATGGAGATACTATAGACGGTCGCCATTTTGAATTAAACATGCTTAAAACATTCTACTAGTCAAGCCCTTTCATTTGATATCCATGTCGAAAACATTGTAAAGGAAGTGGAAATCAGCCATTTTGGAGCACATATTACCCTTGGGCCAACATTTCAGTTTCATAGAATATCTCCTGCAATATTTTAATCTGGCAACAAAGAAGCAAGTTAAATGAAAGTTTGTAAAAAATCGATCTATTCACTTGAAGAAATCAAAAATGTTGAAAAAATCAGTAGCACCCTACCCACTTTATCACTTATTCACCACAATGCGGTTATTTAAATCGCACCCACTTATAAATATTTCTATATGCAGACAGTAATTTTTTTTTTTGTACGTACGTAAGAACATTTGAGCTGGAATTTCACACAAACATCATTATCATTATGGCTTATGATCATATTCCCCAACTATTTAATAATTTTCATATTTTGCTTTTGGCAATATACGGTTGACTGGCTGAGTGGCAAGCTACTGTTCTGTTAGTTATGGTTTAATATGTGTCACTATAAACTGGAAGGAGTGTTGGTTATTGTGCAGTGGATGGTGTAATATTGGGAAAAGGGACAAAGAAGGAGAGGGTGAGCCCACCAAACTGTAAACTAAACCAAAATACAAACAAAACTCTTCAAACCAACTGTTATACTAGCTCTTGTAACATTCTAGGAGGGATAGATTATACACACAAACATATTTGAATGCACAACCAACCATATGAGAGTCATAAACATTAAACTTTCACATACCCATGCACAATATATGTGTAAAGTACATGTTTATGGATGTATGGTGCACATCACATGTATATATTTAAATGTAGATATCATTGAGTTTTAGTTGTATAAGCGGTACTTACCAGCACTTACAGCAGATTGATATGCATACACATAACCAGCTTCGTTGTAGCAGTTAACTGCAATATTTATAAACGAAACTGTGCCATATATATAAATAGATATGTGTGTGCAAGCACTTGAACATAAGCTCCGGGAAAATAGGTTTTAGCTTGGCTTTGGCTTAATTCTTCTTCTTCTTGAGATGCCATTTCATTTTTTGTTGCTGTATTGTTTGTTTTAATAACAGTTTCTGGACGGTTAAGCAGGTGATGACAGATTGTTAGATGTATTTAATAACTAGTACATGATAAGGTGCCCTTTGAATGCTGCGAATTTATACAAGTAAATTGTGGGCGTGGCGTGTACAGAACAATATTAAAACCATTAAAAAGTACTGAATGTAAATCACATTCTATTTTAAGGTTGGATTTTTGATTTGAGGCGGTTGTTTATAACTGCAACACATTCTTTAAAAATCCTTAGAAAATCTTAAATTTCATACGCGCCACGACCACCTATTATATATAAATAACAAATATATTTTGTGTTCTTTCCTATTTTTCCAACTTGTACTCATGATTAATTATTGAAATGCGTGCATTGTCAAATTCGTTAAACGTTAAACGTCAACCAATTAATCAATTTATAAATCGTAGTTAGTAAAGGATAATCGTGTAGATAATAATCTTCTTAATATATTACCTATATAAACAAGCATTTATATTAATGATGTTTAGAGTTTTCCTAGTTGTTGTAGTATTAGAAAAATTCTTTAATTAATTGTTCTTCTAATTATTTTCATGTTTCTTATTCTCTCTCTATATATCTTTTCAGGTAAGTGTACCCAACAGTTTTGCTCTAATTATTTTCTGCAAATGACTATGAAATGCACAACTAGTCAAACATTTAGTTGAAGATAAGTAAGTCATCTATCCCTCTGTTCAATGTTTCAACAACAACAAAAATGAAAAAAAGCTGTACATACAGTAAACAGTATTGACGGGCATGACAAAGTGGCCAAGAATTGGAATAAGATTTTTATAGATTTTATAGATTTATATATATAGGATAAATATTTGTCCAACACACATTTTTTTACAAAATTATTTACCAATTTAGTGTCACCGGGGTGGAATATAGGTGAATATGATATTTGAATGGATTATTTTGAAAGTGTCGCAAGTCCACTTTTCAATCACATTGATTTCGCTTACACGGAATAGCATATGTCCTTATAATATTTCAAAATTTCCATATTGTTTTGGGGAAATGGACTTGGGTCTCTTCCGAAATGACTCATTCACTTGTGTTACTACAACCAACTAATTGTTAAAAAGTGGTTTTCCTAGAACAAATTTTGTTAATGTTTAAAAATTTATTAAGCACTATATCAAACATGTGCAAACATGCTCATAAAATTTCATATTTTATGATTTAAACACATAAGTACAATATACTCGTACACCCATATGTAAGCCCAGCAACATTATATCTTTGTTAAGTTAACAACTTTCATATTTTATGTGCAGAACAAACACACTACACAAATGACTCTGTCTCTCTCTCTCCCCTTTTCCATGTACGCCCGCTCACAACACTTTGTCATAATTTTTTTATGAGCCTATAAATTTTGTATACACTCTAGTGTAATTATCCTCATATATGGATACTGTGGTAATAGAGAGAGAGGGAAAGAGAGAGAGAGATAGAGAGATGGGATGCTTTCCACTATACTTTATTATCATGTGTGTGTTTTCTTTTCTATGAAGCTACTTGTAAACTAAGTATTGGTAAAAAAAAAACCACAGATAGTTCATTTGTTTTTTGTCTTCTTCTTCTTCTTCTTCTTAGTTTCAAGTCTCATTGATGATTCTGCCACTTGCAATGGCACCATCTGGCACTGGTTATAACTACATAACAGTATTGCGCGTTAGAGAAGGGATACTCTTGCCAAGTTGTTATTGTTGTTGTTGTTGTTGTTATCTTAGTGTAGTGTTGTATCGGTGACATACGTAACATATATGCATATGCTTACATACACACATACATGCATACATACCACACTTTTGTGGTTGTTCATATTGATGATGTTTTTTGTTGTTGTTGTTGTTGTTGTTGTTGTTAATATTATTACTATGTAAAGAGAACTTGTAGGCCAGAGTACTCTTGAAATTTTTGTTTTTTTGCTTTTCCGAACAAGTACTGTTTCGAATAGCATGGAAATGGAAGAAAAAAACACTAAAAACAAAAACGCTGCATGTTATCTGTGTAAGAAGATTGTATGTAAGTTTCATGTGGGTTGTACATAACTATCACCCGCATTTTTTCTATAAAAAAAAACCCTTTTACCCCAAGATTCTTGTTTAAATATTTATTATGAGAATATTTTAAAAATGCAGCCTCTAGTCTTATACATTGCATTAAAGTAACAAAGTTTGTTTTCGAAAGATTTAATCTTTAAAGATTTTGAAATCTCGTTTAAATTTCTTGGACAAAGACATCAAATGAAAGGACATCGTTTTATAAAATTTTTATAATTCTTCAATTACGTAGACAGGTCTAAGTCGTACTACCCAAAAGGTTTAAGTCAAATATATGTGTTGAGGCCACACCTACATCTTAAAGTATAAAGTCGTGATGATATTATATAAAAAAGTACAATTTTTTGTAACCTTCACAAAGCTGAGAAAAATATCTCAGTTCTTATAAATTCCCAAATTCACACGACTTTCTTGCATAAATCTTGCACAAAATACATTTTTTATGTCATAAAAAGAAAAAACGGAAAGCAAAAAATAGCGAAAAAACTGCCCGAATATTTTGCAACGTTGTTACACTCTGTTTCCCTTGATATGAACACACGTATACATGTGTGTGTGTGTTGGTTGCATTCTTTATTAAGTTACCTTATGCTAAGTGAAAAATCTAAACTGCATAAATCTTTATAATGTTCATAAAGTGTTTTTCTATGAGGTTATGCATGAATTTTTTTTTTTTGAATTTCCTGCATCCTTTATACACAAATATACTTATAGTGTCGTTGTTATATAAAAAAATTTGAAAACATATAAAAGGATTTATATTTTTTTAATAAAATATTTGGTTAGGATCTTCTTAAAAATCTCCTTGATATAGTTAACCGTGTACAAATTAGTTTCTTACGAGTACAGTTTAGTATTTGAATCCATCCTGATAGACTTAAATATACGGTCACACAATTACGTACTTTTCATAGAATGATTCCAAAAAAATAAAAAAATAAAAAATTTGCCTTTTTTTTATACATAAGTTGTCCCATTATGTTCACACATAATTTCACACAATGTTGCGCACACCAATTAAACTAAAAGTAGAGAAATTTCACCTTTTTGCCATTTTGTTGGAGTGCCAGTGTGTGTGTGTGTGTGTGTGTGTGTTCACTTAGACTGGAAAGAGGTGATTTAGCTCTCTCTCTATATATATATATATATATATATATATGTAAACATGTATGAATGTGTGTTTGGAACGAAAAAGCGCAAAAGTTGTACACAAGTGGATTTGTAATTTATTTCCTTCGGCATACAAAACAACAACAACAACAACAACTGGTAGTACATTACTCTAGTACCCTTTAGTGCTTGATACTATGACACCATGTCCTTTTATAACCACATAGTTAGATAGATAGTGATAGTCGGTCATGTTGGCTCATTTAATGCTCTACCTCAATTAATTCCAATTATACAGCAATACAACTAATATATAACGGAACAAATTGTCACATAAAAGTAGTATGGAAAAAGTGGGTTCCAAAAAAAATATTTCAAAAAAAGGTCCCTTCCAATCCGAAATTTTATTTTTTACATATAAGAAAAAATCGTATAATTTTATTTGTGTGTAAAGTGTTCTCTTAGTCATGAATAGCTGTTAATCAAGGTCATCGTTACTAAAAAAAAAAAGAGTCACAAGCGACGTCAAGTACTTGTAATATAAAGAAGAGGAATATAAATGAAAATCTCAGCACATGTGTGTATAGTTAGTTGTATTTGTATTTGTATTGCACTCTTGAATGCATGCAATGTAAGTAAACATTGTTACGCATATGGATTCATATGCCAATGTAAATGTATGCGTAAATAACACATTTCTGCACTTTACTTACAATAATAATAATAATAATCATCATCATCATCATCATCATGATCATCCTTTTTTATCATCAGCACCCGCCATGTATCAGTACAAATAAAGTACAGCAGGTGTAGTTAGTTAGTCTATCGTATGTTAAGAGTGCAATGTTTATATACATATATATGCATATATGTATGTATGTAACAATGCATATAGTATGCATGGTTGCATGTGTGTGTTTATTTAACAACTTGATAGAAAAATGTTATAAGCAAGTTACAAACCATTGCAGTTACGCCAGTTGAGCCATTTCTAGAATACATTCTTTATTTGTAAGTAAGTTTGTGGGCGTGGTTTTTTGAAAAAGTGCCTTCTTTCAAAAACCCTTCTCTATTATTAAAAGTAAATTTTCGAATAAAAAGTAAGCAAAAATAAATAAATTATTGTTAAAGAAATCTCATTTTTCTCCATTGCGCCCAATCATTCGTACATAAGGTTCGTCGCACAATTCAATTAACCTTGCCTGAATCGTGAAGTTTTTATTTAGCTTAAGGCACAATTTAAGTCAATATATATATGCGAAATGTGGGCGTGGCATGTAATTTAATTAAATACTTTTTATTCTATATATTACTTATCAACATGACATATTCTAGGCCAAGCAACGTTACTTGCCTTTTATATGACCACGCCTATTATTTGGTACATCCATGGATGTACCATTTGTAACAAATTTTGACCTCATAGTTTAATTATTGTCGTTAACAAATAGATTTTTATTCATTGAGGGCGTGACACTCAAGAGATTACGCCCACTTTCTGTGACTCCTTCTTTGTGGACGTTGCAAATGGAATAAACTCTACACTGCAAGCTTAAACAAATTAAGTCGTTCATGGTTTGGCCGGTCTGCCTATGTGTCCGCTTGTCCCCAGTCATGGTTTTTTCATTCAGATATCATTTCTTTCATTTTTTTTATGTTTACTTATGCGAGCAACGTGCATATTGTTTTTATGCTGATGATGATGAGTGTTGGTTGTTGTTGTTGTTGTTGTTTTCATTTAAGCTTTGAAGCTGTTTTTTTTTTATAGTTGCAACAGTGTACAATTTGGCCACATTCATAAACCGAGGTCAGGGATAAATTTGATTAAAATTTATACTCTTGTAGTGAACTGCGTTTTCATACATACAATGCATATTTGTTTGAGGTGTGAGGTAAATAATCGTAAAAGGTTTTCATTTTTTTTTTTTAAATATTGTTTACTCAGGGGTGCCAAGCATAGCAAGAGAAATGGTGTTGTTAATTATTAACGCTTTCCCACCTTTTTTATAACATTTTAATCATTTTCATGAAACTTGTATGTTGTACATTTTACCAGATAGGAGGCGACGACAAATTCTTAAGCACGCACGCTGCCATTGCCTGAACATCTCTTAAAACACATATTGTACGTAAACAAACAAGCAATTGGAATAAAAAATGTAACGAATTCTATTTGACAATATTTCAATCGAATTTACATGCTGACTTGCACACACACTGACATACACACGTACGTGCAGAAATCCGTATTTTTATGTGCGAATGCGTAAATTGTGTAAATAACAAGAAAATGTTTCGTTTGCATACTTTGCTTCGCTATAAAAAGATTCGATTATTAGCATGGTGATATTGTTGATGGATTGAGTCTAAGAAAAATAGCAATTTTGCGCATATGGGAAAAGAGCAACAGCTGTTATTAGCTAAAAACAAGGGTAATGGGTATAAAATAACTGATATCTTGACATCGTAATAATTCAAGTATAAAATTCTTAGTAATCACAAAACGAATGAATGTTTGCATGTATGTAATGTAATGCAATGCAGAACCTTTGGCAGCCATGTCGTAACTAATAAATCTAAAAAGGAAACAAAATCCAACGCACAATTTTACCAGTGCACCGTTCACACTCACGCCTCCATTCACATACGCTGCGGTAATTTTATTGCTCTTGGCGAGTGTCACACTCTAATGTGCCAAAATTGGATTGCATCGAGGCTATCGAGAAATTCTACGCTTTGTTTTTTGCCGCCATCCCCTTTCTCTTTATTCACCCTACTATTCTAACCTGTACTTTCTTCATGCAATACCCGTATACTCGCTTAAAGAATAAGTTATTACATGCTGCACACCGTCCGTAGTACGTTTGTAAGCTTTTTTCAGTTTGTGTACTTTTGCATTACACATGTTCAAAGGAAGATTGAAAGAGACAGAGATAGATTTTTAATACCAATACATTCGGGAAATTGTAAAAAAATCAGTTTTCTTCCTTTACAAATAGTCACAATGCAATGCATTTGCAATACAAAACCTTCGTGTTGTTTTTGTTGTTTCATTTGTACGTGTATAAACAACGTGTACTTGGATTATGTAAAAAATAAAAAAAATAAAAGTAATAAAAAACATTTTATCTCTCTAGCACACAAAACACTCTTGGGTGTTAACCACACAGTACACGTGTTATAAGACACATCCAAAATGTACAAAACACACACACAAACAGAAACATATATATATATGAAGTTATATAAACATTTATCCATCTACATATAAACGTAGGTCTTAGCAAACCGTGTCATCCAAAAGTGCTTCTTTGTTATTTGTTACATTGTTGTTAAGGTTATGTTATGGCTGGAAAAGTAAAAGTTGGCAATGTAAGTGGATTTTTATGCATATGTGTGGTGGCAAAGAGAGTGAGAATTTGTTAAGGATTCGTGCTATACATTCTATGCAGAGGGGACTCTATATTGACTCAATCGATGACAAAGAAATTCTTAAAGACTAATATGTAGTAAATGTGATTACAAATGAAAACATTGAAAATTAATTAAATTTGCCCAATTCAGTGATTGGCTTTAATTGTAAGGATAGGTTTAGTATGAAAATCTCAATCGCTTTAATTACATCCGCCTGTCCCTTTTTAGTTTTTTATAATCATCCTACATTTCGCAATTTTTTATATGTATTAAAGAAATTTATCGCAAAGATGGCTGTCGCTTTGATCAAGCGACCAATCACTTTAAAAATGGACCGATTCGATCTATATTTTCTGTCTCATCTCCTTGTCAAAACAAATTATATATAGACAAAACATACTGGCTTAGACATTTCCCTATGTTAGCGTCATATGAAAAATAGATCCAAGAGCCCAAATATAAATTTTGAACCGATTGGATTTATACATAGGCTTGGGGTCTTCGTTTTCCATAGGCGGACGCACAGACAGACCTATTGCCTTAGGCATTTCCCTATGTTACAATCACTTCAAATATGAAATTTTTAAAACCAATGTATGCTCTTGTTCTTAAGTTTATTTGTACAACAATTTTATATCGAATGGATCTATATCCAGGCTCGCAGGCTTTTTTTCCATAGGCGGACTTACAGACAAAACATACCGCATTATGTACTTGCTCATGTTACAAACATTTAAAAAGAAACCCTTTGCTAACAAATTTATGTATATAAAATTTTGAATCAATTGATTCCATATGTTGGCCCGTAGTTTTATTTTTCCATAAACGGACGCACAGACAAAAAAATACTTTATTGCATGAACATTTGTAAATTTTGCATCAATATTAAATATTACGGATTTCTTGACATAGCTAACTTGCCTCATTTCTTCTTCTTCTGCTCCATTTGCGGTACATTCATCAAACAGAACGAAAATAAAAATTCTTGAAGGCAACTTCATATCGAAAAAAAGAAGAAGAAATATACGTAAACCAAAATAATGCTAAAGAGCATTTTTTGAGGTATGTTAGGGTGTAAGCGTGGGATGCATTGCTGGTGTTAACCGCAAATGCCTTGCAGCTCTTATTAAAATATTTGTTTGTTGTTGCTTTAATTTTTCACGTATACTACAAAATTCTCTGCACTACACGTACACACGCCTAAGTGCTTATGGTGTAGAGGAATATTTAAAAACAAAATTTTGACTTTGTTGTGGTTTCAATTATTTTTATTATTATTGTTTTTTATACTCTAAATTGTGGTACGTTGCAAACGTTTTTATGAAAAATTATAATTCCAAAAAAGCATTTTTTTATACCCTCTATATAAGATACATAGGGGTATACTGAGTTTGTCATTCCATTTGCGAGAAGGAGACGTTAGACGCCCTACAAAGTGTATATATTTGTGATCAACATCAAAACTAGACAAGTGGGCGGCATCTGGATAACACGCACACCCAAATTCATTATTGTAGCTCGAAAATTACATTGAAGCGATCATGTTACGCCCGTCTACATAAATATATATCATTACATAAATTCGGAAGGTATTACAGTTTACACTTGAGCCAAATATACGCACATGTTATGGCTTTTTTCTTAAATTTGTTTACTTAGTTGCTCCTCTCACATGTGCACCTTCTCCGATTTATATTTCCTTTGACAGTTTTTTAATATCCTTTTTTCTGATTAACAATTACAATACACAAGTGATTTCTTTTTCTTTTTTTTATCGCGGTCATTATTATTATTGTTGTTGTTATTATTCTTTTCCATTCTGTTCGACATGTGGCGTTTGTCTATACCACACGCAAACATCTATAATTACAACTGCAACGAGAATAATAATAACAACAACGTTATTCTTGTTATTGTTCTTGTTGTTGCATTATATGGACATTTTGTTGAGGACGAGAAAAAGGTTATTTAAAATGTTCAATCGCGCCAGAAACAACGTATGTGATAAAGAATGAAATGAGATTTGTAATTTTTTCTCTCATGAGAGATTTTTAAGAAAATGTCTATCTTATAGGAAGAGGTTTACACAAAGTGTACTTCCCATTAAAATCTGTCCAAAAGAAGCTTCAGTAATACCACAAATTATATAAAAATCTAATTTTTAAATCAATTTGACCATATTAATTAACAAATTTTACTATACTGTCATGAAATGGTGTACTTTCTATTTAAATTTAAGCAAAATCGGTTGAAAACCACGCCTATTATTTATTTATTTTTTTATTACAAAATATGTTTTATTGATATTTCATATATAAATATCGTTCATTAATGGTACTGGTATCCATTGAGGCTCTAAAATTCAACTCCCTCTCTATCTATTTTAAGCATTCATTTAATTCGCATTTTATGGTTAATACTTGATTAAAATATTCCGGTTTGTTTAGTGGGTTACAGCTGGCATTTGCTGTATTTGTTGTTGTTGTTGTTATTGTTGTTGTTGGTCATTGTTGCCACTCATTTGATAACATGTTCATCAAGTCATGTCATGTCATCTACACATGAAATGACATGCTTGACATAGTAATCATGTCCTCAACTCGAAAGGTTTACAAATATTTTTTGAACATACTGATCTCATCTCTTCTCCTATCATACACTTTGCTCCTCTCTCTCTCTCTATATATATATATATATAGATATATGTATTTTTTAGTTCAAATGCCCAAACATAGTACTGCGCTGCTTGATAACTTATTGATAAGTTGAGCACGTATTAGGCAAAGCACGTACTTGAACAAATAATAGACATTTTTCTTGAGTCAACATTTACCGTTACATGGCTTTTACGGTAGGTAGTACTTAAAAAAAGAGAAAGGATATATAATTAAGGAATAGATAGAGAAAGAGAGTGTGAGGCGGTGCAACTTGGTGGAGTATGAAAAAGAAAATTTATGGTTCAAATTTATTATTATTGAATGTTTTTAGTATCCAAAGTAGTAGCGGGCAAGGTGCTGGAGAGTATATGTTACATGATTAAATTTGCAATAAACCAGTTTGATGAGTTTTTTATACAAATATATGGCAACCACATACAACGTATTTACAGTTATTTTATTTCCTT
This sequence comes from Ornithomya chloropus, assembly GCA_963971445.1. Classification (NCBI taxonomy): domain Eukaryota; kingdom Metazoa; phylum Arthropoda; class Insecta; order Diptera; family Hippoboscidae; genus Ornithomya; species Ornithomya chloropus. The sequence continues at coordinate 22,436,695 of OZ020530.1, read as the reverse complement.
TTAAAAGATAGCAAACATCCCGTACGTACTCATCCCATCTAATAAATGATTTTTGCTTTTTTCACTACTTTTGTATATATATAAATTTTTAATACTTTGCGTATAACTTTTATCTTTTTATACTTTTATACTTATAAGATGTAGGGTATATTAAATTTATCATACCCTTTGCAACACCCAAAAGGACCCGTCACTGACTGATATTACTAATATATATTTTATGTCCGCCTGTTGTTGACACTCTCACGATAGTAAATTTTGAGTTATTGACCTTTTGTACAGACACTTCTTCTTCCGCACATAGATCGCTATTTAGATTTCGCAAAATCGGTAAAAGTGTCACGCCCACTATCGACAAAAATCTATTTATTTGCCCTAATAATTGAGCGTGGATTTGATAAATATATTCATTGATTTGCCAAAAATGGGCGTGGTAGGATGCCAGACACGCCTACAATTTACAAAAAATCGTACTCAGTGTAAAATTCGACTTGAAAGATGATACGCAATACATTCATTCACCTTTAGAAAGTGTAATCATATACCTGTCACGCCTACTTTTTGCATGTAGGTGTAGAGAGTATTTAAGATTTGACTAAAGGAAAATCAATTTTTTTTTATCATATATTTTCTTTCTTTATATTGTACTTTTTCTGTTCTTGACAGTTGCGTGCATCTGTGTGTGTGTGTGTGTGTGTGTGTGTGTTCTCTTGTAACAGGCTTTTATATTTTAAGTACTCTAACATTTCCCACAATAGTGAAATAACTATTAAATGCTAAGAGGAAGGAAGTAAAACATTGTAGTAAAACCTCACTTCTTTGTATTGTGGAATATATGTATATATACACACACACACATATATACATATATATATATATATAAATTGTGTAGGTCAACAACTAACTATAACAGCAACAACACAACAATAACAACAATTGCATCGTTTAGCTAAAAGCTATTTATTGATATTTTTTTCTTGAATTTTGTCGTATTGTTCACGAAGAAGAAGAAGAAGAAAAAGAAGAAAGAGAGAAAAAGACGTTATAGAATAATAAACAAACAACAAATAAAATAAATATTTAATTTTATAAGTAAAAAGAAAACTTTTAAAAACTTTCGTATTATTATTTAAGTTTAGGGTGTTTGGGGTATTTTATAGAGTAAAAGAGAGAGAGAGAGAGAGAGAGAGAGAGAGAGAGAGAGAGAAAGACTTAAAAGAAAAGCCATTTTCACGACATTTGGTTTAACCCAAATTTGAAATTCTCTCCACATCCGTATAAAACCAAAAAAAGGGGGCGTGGCACTGATTAAACCTTCTGTACTTTTATATCATGTATCAACTATTAGGTTGAATTCTGCTTGTTTTTTGAAAACGATGAGGCGTTTATGTTGTTCAACCACGCCCCTCTCCTTAGAAGACCTATGGAAAGGTTAATAATAAATATTTGTAACGAATTTCAATTGAAAACTAATTTTAGGTACTTTATGCTGTATCGTAGGTTTTTGTTGATTGTGGGCGTGGCTTCTAATCGACTTTCCTTAATTAACATAAAAATAGCAAACTGCCTGCTAACTCAGAAAATGTGTGTTTACAAGTTCTAGCAAAATTGTCTATCAGAAAACTTACGACCCTGAGTGCATCAGCAATAGATGGACACACAGACGGACGTGGCTTGCAAACAGATTGAAAAACTTGCACATCTTCTATATACTTAAACTTAAATCATTCTTCATGTACATACATTATCCTGTAGATGCTATAACAACAACAAAAACAACAACAATTTATAAATTCACTCACATGAATGTACTCATAAATTATGCGTTATTATGACTGCTGTTGTATTCATATCTGGATGTGAAATTGTTGAAAAATAATAAAAAATTGTTTTTGCATGTATGTGCGTGCAATTTATGTAAAGCTTACGTGACCATATTCGTTACAATGCGAAAGTAAAGAAAAAAGAAAAAAGAAGAATATGCATCAACAACCCATATCAGTGGCAGCAACAGCACAAGTACCTCCTCACTTATACACATACTCGTACATACAATAACATCTCGCCGTACCAATGCATTCTCGTTCATACAAATTACACAATACACCTGACAGTCACAACTACAATAATTATTCATGATTAATATAGAGAGAATGAAGGCTATATACAAATTATATTGCTCGCACACACATACATTCATTCAGACATATTCGCCATTTGTATAGCGAGCTAATAAAAATTGTTACAAGTACAGAATAATAACTACTTCAACACATGTATGAACTTGTAAACCTATATGAACATAACATGAACATATATCACATGTATTTATATGTAAATATATTTTTTTACGGGCGTGTACATATAATTTTATTTTATTTTATGATAAATATTATGATGCCGTGCATAATGTGCTGTGTGTGGCCACTTATGTAAATCAGAAATATTGATATTTTCTGTACACACACACTCGCATATATAATTAATGAGTTGACGTATAGTTTCAATCACACAACGTTAAGTGTGCTATAGATTTATTACATGTTGAGGTTATCTGTTCAAATTGATACTAAATAATGAATAATAAGCAACTAGGTTGGTGTGCTTAATTAATTTTGCCAATCTGACCACAAGGTCAAGGAACAAATTAATAATCTATTTATTAATATATTAAAAGTATTCTCTCAAAATACACACAAAGTATTTTAATAAAAAAAAGTGTCAATTTTAATTTAACTAAAGCACACACTCTAATCATACTTATAAATAAATCATTCATTCATTCATTCATTCATTCAATTATTAGATGGCGTCGTAAGGAAATCACTTAGTTTCAGTCCGTTTCCAATGAAAACTTTGAACGCTTATATCTCGGAAACGGTAGCTGCTATCGATCTGAAAATTGTTGCGCCCCTTTTGCTAAATCCGATAAAGAATCCAGAATAGATAATTTTGTATTTACGTTTTATCTCGATTGGAAATAATTTCTGTGAGAGAGTTTGTGAGCCTTATTGAGATGTAAGCTTCGAACGAATTTCGCAATTATGCCAAGAAATACAACACATGTGCTCATTATTATGAACATAATACTCCAGCTAAGCAGTTGTTTTGTAATCACACGCTTTGCAAACTTAACCATTCAATAAGTGCGTATGCATACACAATGAATAGCATAAGAAAAGAAAAGAAAAAAAAGAGCGTATAAGACTCCAACCTACTGCAACAACGAAACATTGGATTCGTTTATGTGTAAAGTTTTGCTAATTTTATGTAATGTAATGAAATGTGCCTGGATATGAGTTCGGGCATAGAGGAAGGATAAGAAAAGAAAATTTCTTGGAACAAATGTATGGACCAGGCGTCAGCTTGAACGTACATAATAATAAATGATCGTACGTGTATGGCGTGTGTGTGACTGTAATGTGAAATAAAATTTGTTTTTTTTTTACTTTTTTTATACTCTTCACATAAGATACTAAGTTTGTCATTCCGTTTGTAACACGTTCTTAATCAGCGTGAAAGACCGAGTGGATCTAGACACGCGCACAAGTTACAAAAAACCATACTCAACGTAAAACTCGACTTTTAAGCTGGTCATGCACTATTAGAGGGCGTAAAAATATACCTGCTACGCCTACTATTTGTGGATGTGGAGGGTATTTAAGATTTGGCTTAAGCCAAATTTATTTTTCTTTTTTTCCTTTTTTGTGTGCAGCCACCTCATCTTCATGCTGCTAACTTAAGCTACTTTATAAAGATTTACTTTAATTTGTTGTTGTTGTTGTTGTTGTTTTGCTTTGAGCAACTACTTAAGAAGATTTGTTCTTCTTCAAATATCCCCAACAATATAAAATGAAAATTTGCTTCACATTTGTTAGATTTGCACAAGTTTTAAAATTATTTAGAGATTAACAACAACATCTGCAGCAAATAAGAAACTAGATAGAGAGAGAGAGAGAGAGAGAGAGAGAGAGAGAGAGAGTGAGTGACTAATACTAAAAGTCCTTCGTACCCACCTGAGAATATATAGAAATTTAGATAAGACTTTAAGTACTCAGTCTTAACTAAACAGTTGCTTCCATTTAATATCAAATAAGTTGAAAATGTTTCAATGGAACACAGAATAATTACACACAAAATAAATAAACGGAGAACAACTTTATCCTTTTTTAAATAAAGAAAACTTGTTGGCTTGTTAAAGATTAAAAAAATGCTAATCAGAGTTGTGAAATGTTTTTAAAATTAAAATCCGTTAATTAGTCTCGAAATTAAAAGTTATCCGAAAAGAGAGTGAAGGTTGTACAGGAGCTGCTTAAAGTTAACGGAAACATGTAAAAAGGTTTTATAAGACTTCAGCTTACATTCATATGTAATTGTAGGTGTGGCATGTGCAGCAATTAGTATTAATATATATTATATTATGTTATGTTATTTTTAAGTTATGTTATCATTTTCGAATGAATGTTTGATGAACGAGAGGAAGAAAAGCTTTAGCGTGGAAGAAGATTGGAATATGGCAGATTGATATACACAAGTTGGATTAATAACGAAAATAGTGGAAAAATAAGAAATGTTACTAAACATGTATATTATTCCGCCTTCCTTTGAAGATCACTAAATGATTACATGTTTCCATAATGTTGTAAAATTTGTGCTTTGGTGTAAAATTTTCAAAAACATATCACGCCCATAAATGACAGGCAAATAGCTTCTTTCACTTACAGTACTGTGCTGAGCTGAAATTATGGACACATTTGAGCCTTTCGGTGCACACATCGATTAACTCCATAAAAAAAAAAGTTGGGAAATGCAATGAAATAACTTTATTAGTTATGACTATGCCAAGTGCTTTGATGCCTAAATTTAAGATTTTCCAAAAAGTGAAGTTAATCAGTGTGTGCACTGAACGGTTCATTTAAGAAAATTCCGACCCTTTTTTATGATGTTTACTTGCCTGCTGGTCTGTCTCAATAATACTATAAAGAACATGAATATATTGACATTTTATACCATTTTATTGCCTACGTTAGATACGTTTAACTAATGTAAGGTAAAGGGGCGAGGAAATGCTTATATTTTCGCAATTTGTATCACGTAACACTTTTTTAATTAAATCACTCTTTATTAGGGTATAAAGAGTGTAATGGTCGGTTTGTTGCTAATAGCAACAACAAAAACAGTATCGATTGTTGTTGTAATAAAATTACAAAAGGTTGGCGTTACACAAACAAACGTAAAACCTGTACAACCACAACTAATATTGAACATATAAACGAACTGTAGTTTACTTGAACATGAATTTTGAATAACACATGTGTCCTGTAGTCTGTGAGTATGGGTGAATAGATGTTGCAGCAGTTGTGTGTGCCCTACATTGCACACTCTTTGCTTTTTGTTGTTTTCCTCGTACTCTTTTAAAAATCACCCATTTACCTTATATCCCTAATAAACATTTAATTTTTTTTAATAAAACTCAAAACTCTTCGAGTCTGCTGCTGTTGCTGCTGCTGCTTCTATGTTTATTGTGGTTTGTTGTGGTGTACACCACATGTTCTAAGGTGCCTTATTATTGCCATTTTATAGCTGTGTTGAATATTAATTATTTTTGCGTTGTTGTTATTGTTTCATTTGCTTTTTTTGCCAATTAAAAATCAGTGTAGAAAACATCTCTCAAGTGCAATATATTTCAATTTTTTTATACCCTCCACTTAGGGAAGAGGGTACATTCATTTTGATCATCCATTTACAACACATCGAAGGAAACCTCGGAGACCCCACAAACCATATATATTCTTAATCAGCATGAAAAGAGAAATCGTTTGAGACATGTCGTCCGTGTGTCCGTCTGTTGTTGGCACTCTCGCGGTCGTCATTTTTGAGATATAAAATTGAAACTTTGCATATGTATTCTTAGTTCAATTTTGCTATTCTGCATTGAAATTGGTCAAAATCGGTTAAGAGACACGCCCACAATAAACAAAAATCTCAACATACCTCGAAAAGATTGAATCTTTAAAAAATTATATATCGCACAATACTATGCCTTTCAAGTTGAAATTTGGTACCGTTATCCAACACTGTGCCAAAAGGCCTATAATTAAAAAAAAACGATTTGTTGTTTAAAAATGACCTGAATAATAATATATAAGCAACGATTGAATGCAACAGGAACCCTTTTTTTAGAGGGTTGTAAAAGGTGCAGGGTATTTAAACTTCGGTTTTAACCGAACTTTTCTATCTTGTTTTTTGTCATTGTTATTTTAACAATGACCTTTGGAGTTATTATTCTTTAGATTTTCATACAACAAAGAACAAACAACTTTAAATTTTGTAGCATGCTATAATTCTGCGATTCTGGAAAAATTAAAATAAAATTCTCGTTTTTTTATTATTATGGATTAATATAGATTATTGTGGGCGCTTCCTTTTCATTTTTTCAGGAACCTCGCATTATTTTTACCAAGTTTAAATTCATTATCTTATCTATGTGTCTAATAGACTCTTCGACGGACAGACAGACATGAATAAGTTAATTCAGAATTTGATGTCTTTAGCAAAACACTAGAGAAATGAAACAAGTGAAGCATAATCTTGTTGTTGAGTGGTATGGTGCGGTATGTAAACCTCTACTAAACGAGATATTGTGCATAAGGACTTGAGGGACTACAAGCTACAATATAAATACAGCGAGTTTCTCATTAAAGGTTTTTAAAATCTTAGATTTCAGTAGATTCGTCACAGGTCCCCCCAAGTGTTAAGGAGAGTGATTCCTTATATATAGCTTTTAATTTTTAATTTTCTTTGCATCCGCGCTGACATGCATCTCATAGGTAAGAGTAGGAGCAGTATAATTAGGTACCTATGAGTGATAAATTATATTACTCATGCATTACAGCTAGTTTATAAGTGTACATGTGTGTGCTCTGCGCTATTAACGAGTACAATTGGCTGTTTACTGTAATAAAGCGCGTGAGCGTATGTGTTTATATAGAATACAGCTTGCGGGTCTTGTACAAGCGCAAGTATGTTTGCTTGCTTGATTGCTGCTTATTTTGCTATTTTAACAAAGCTTTCAATTATAGTTTGCATGTAAGCGCATACACAGCGTACATGCACACACTTATCCCTCTCACACTTTGCTATTGCCAGTTGGTAAGCTCAAGGGTCTTCTCCACATGCACACACTTTGTGTGAGGGGTGAAATTATTTGCTACACAAGTCTTGTGGTGACGACATGTCTTATATACACACATATCGTATGTGTGTATGTATGTAGCGAATATGTAAATTACTTATTATTTCTCTCTCGCCCCACTCCCTCTTTCATATCGCACGTTTTGTTTTATTTGAGCGTGTGCGTATGTATTGGATTTTTAATTATAACATAGCATCGCTTATATGGAATCGCAACAAAAGTTTGCCTCTGGGGTGATTACAATGATGCTGTGTTTTGTTTATCTTTGTGGGCATTTGCCGCGTGAGTCCATGGTGGTTCATTTGTAAATTTTTAATCGTTTTCTCATTGATATTTGTTTTATATACCGCAGTACACACCCACACCCACACACTGCACTATAAAGGATTTCAATCATATGATTGTTGGCAGTTGTTAATGCATTAGAATGCTATTTCTTCGAAACTAATTATTTTCAACTAATCCTGAAATGAATATCGAATGCAGTCCGAAGTTACTCCAGGGCAGATGCAGGTGCCTGCGTAAAGGTGTAAGATAATCCAATAATAACTAAAATGTCACTCTGCCTCTAATCCGAAATTACTCCGAACGAGATAAGAGGCCTGCCTGACAATCCAATTCGATCAGAATATCGTTTAAATAATCCAAACTGAATAAAATTTCATTTCGACTTTATTTCATTTTGCACCGAATTTTTCAAAGAATCTACTCCGAATTATTCCAAACAGACATAGACATTCAATAATAAATTTTACTGTTGGAAAATCTCAAAATTTTACTTATGCCACGCCCACAAACTCTAAATGTAGCTTTGTTTCATCCAATTTAAAGTTGAATGAAATTATTTTTACATTCAACCTAATAACTGTTACATACCTATATACCCGATTCGCCGAAATGTAACGGCTTCTTATTTAGCTTCTTAATGGTTTCACATTTATTTTGAATATTTTGGATGTGATTAAAGCTAAAGAGTATGCCACATGGAAGTTTACTGTTATGATAATATTTTTAAGCAAAAAAATTTGACACACATATACAACTAAGCATGAATTTACTATTAAGGCTGTGGCACTGTTACTTAACGGGCTTGCGTTATAAGAGGATTTTCTTAACATACTTATACACCAACAACAACAACAACAACACAGCATAATTTTATCTGAAAGTTTATAGTTTTATTTTATTATCCTTTTACATACATATATATAAGTGTGTGTGTGTGTGTGTCAAGGAATGTTTCTTGTAAGCATTTGCATACGATTCGGCCAAGGTAAGAAAGTGTGAAATGTGTTTGCATTTAAATAAAATGAAGACATTTTTCAAATTGCATATGTGACACACACAGGCACTCACACCCACAAATGGAAGAAGAAGCATTTAAAACAAAACATAAAGAAATAGAAAAACAATGCCATCGTCACCATTAAAACTTGCTCAGATAGACAAAGTGCTCACAATGTGTAAGCGAGTGTGTGTGTGAGTGGGTGTGCAATAAAGCAGCTACAATTGTAAAACCCATTTTAGAGCAACTTACGATAAACTACATAAGCTAGTGTGCTATATATGTAAATGCATGCACACATACCTAAACAGAAAACCATCTACACTTTTTAAAATATAACATATACGAGTACACGCTTTTTTGTTTTGTTTTTGGAAACTAAAACAAATATTTGCAATTTTGTAGTCAGGACATGAACATGTTGGTGGCGAGTGTCTGTTCGTGTTAAGTGGTGAGACAAATGGGTTTTTCTGTTTTTCTTTCTTGTTTATATTGCGTCTTCCATTTGTTGTCCGTCTCTTGTACTCGCTTTATTTATTTATTTATTTTTTTATTATTATTGTCTTATCTTTTCGTCTCCCCGTCCACCCTCTCTGCCTCTCTGCCTCTCTGTGCCAAATTTTAGATTCAATTCAAGCTGCTAATGTTGTTAAATGTGTACCTTGTCATTGTCAGTTAACTGCAAACAAATGAAGACAAGTTCACTCTCTACCTTACACAACTCGCTTTCAAGCACTATTGTGCTGACTTTGGCGCAGTATGATAGTTCAGCAAAAAGTAGAAAAAATAAAAGAAGAAGAAGAAGAGTTTAGAGCAGTTACCAAGTGTTAATGAAAGAGTGGGAGATGGGAGATAGACAGACAAGCAGATAAGCACTTATGCTAACATACAAAACACACTGACAGACACACTTATTTAATAGATACAAAGTGCTTATGTGTAGGTGGGCAATTTTTGGAAAATGGACAAACACACGGGCACTGAGAAGGAAAGCATAAAAACGTATAAAACGTTTGAGAAATAAAACCGAAACGTGATCGAAATGTTCAAGAAACCAGAAAAGACTTCATCCCGAACAAGATTTATTTAATTTTTACATACGCTTGATATTAATGAATTACACGAGTGCAATAGTAAGTAAAAGCGGGAAAAATTTTATTGAGCGACAATGACCATATAGGTGCTGCTTGAACTATAAACAAAAAGTTTCAGCGCCACTGGATTAGATAGAAATTAGAGCAGATAAAAAAGCCAATTTCCAAGAATACAAATATTTTAATCGAATTTGTCTTAGGTATATATATAAAAATTTTGGGCGTGGCAAGTATCCGATTACACCCTTTCATAGTGTTAAAAATTACTTTTCCACTTATCAGTCGGATTCTATGCTAAATAAGGTATTTTGTAAATTTTAGGGCGTGTCTATTATCTGACCACGCCCACTTTTGGCATTTCGATCAATGCAGTAATTATATGTCGATTTCACAGATTAATTCTTACAGTTCGCAGACAGAGTTTTGTTGTTGGTGGGCGTGGCTATTGTACGATTTTTCCTCTTATAATTAAGGACCTAGTCTAAGAATGTCTGTGTCAAATTTCAGCTCAATATATCTTAAGGAGAAGCAAAAACGAAAAAACCAAAAACATCGATTGGATTAGATTTTAATGCTGGTCACGATAGTGAAATATTACTCCAAAACAAAATATGCAAATACGTCCCACGGAAACTATAAACTTAATGCCAACTAATTACTAACTTTACCCTTATTATAAACAAGGTCATCATACATTATAGATGAAAGATATATTTGAAAATATGATTTTTATCTTATTAGCAGAAAGAAAAAACTTTCTCACAAAACACTCATTGTCATGCCAGAAGTAGGTGGCCATCAAAAGTTGCATGTTTTTGATAAATGCCAACATTATGTTGGAACACAAACAACTCACCCATACCTAATAAATAATGCACACATACATATATACATATACATATATATATATAGAACCAATGCATGGGTTTTGTTTTATTCTTCACAACACTTAAGGAAATTAAATCTTGAAATGATGGAGAAAGAAGAAGAGAAAAAAAGGAAATAAAGATAAGACAAGTTGAAATGTTTGGCTTGGGCCAATTCTTAAATATCCTATAAAAACAAACAGTGGGCGTGGCAAATATCTGATTACGCCCTTTGTATTTCACATCTTACATAACAACTAACAAGTCAAATTCTAAGCTTAATAAGGTTTTTGCAAAAATTATGGGCGCGTCGGTTATTCGACCACGCCCAAAATATGGGATAATTATAAATATTTATACCAAATTTCATCTATATAGCTCATCTTTTGCATAAGATAAACCACTATTTGTAGATTGTGGGCGTGGCTTTTAATCGATTTTGCTCAATTTAAATAGGGATCTGGGTGCTATAAAACTAGAAGTATCTGTATAAAATTTCCGCTAAATATCTCAAAATGTACGACCGTGACAAGTCACCGGACGCACGGACATACATGTCTATATGGACTCGGTTTTTAATGGTTTTTTCGGTTTTATTGATTTCTTACTAATAGAAATAGCATGCAACAGGGTGAGATAATACAAATTTGCGCTATATAATATTAATATTTTGAAATTGATGTCTAAATTCTGTCTTTCGAGAACAAAGACGAATAGACGGACAAAATCACAAAATACTGAGACAGGCTGAGGCTGTAACTTGCTTACAGAGTGTTGCAAACATTTTGACAAAGTGATTACATCCTCTGGCCATAAAAGTTAGAACAAGAACATATTTGCTGTTAGTTGTCATTGAAATGCTTCCAGGAAGCAGAACTGCAAGATGTAAAGAAAGAGAAGAAGAAGAAACCAGAAGTCTATACCCAGTGATTTGTGTCCTTTACCACAACAGATATTTCCCTTCATCAAACATGAACAAGTAAAGAAAAAAGTAAAACATTCAAAATTCATTCAGGGCAATCCGACATCAATCCGACTTAACTCGCAAGTTAAAGACCAAGGAAAACATACTTTAAAAACACTTCCACATGATTGCATTAACATTTCTTCATAGTACATATACTTGCAAAGCATCTTTTTTCCCTTAAGTTCTCCTTTCATTAGTTGACCATCACCAACCACATAATTTTTCATATGTTGTGTTCATGCTTACGAAACAATACAAAAATACAAAATACTGTTTCCGTACAATCAATGGCGATAACAATTGCAATTATCTTTATACGTGTGTGTGTGTGTGTGTGTGTGTGTGTGTGTGTATGATATTTTCTCCATTATTTTACTTGCATAGTTTTGCATTTTATCATAAAATGTAAATGGAAACGAAAGATGTTCCAATCTCGTTGACATTCTATTACTTTGATTCCCTTTCTCTCTCTCTTTGAATTATTCTATATGTGTACGGTTATCATTATTTATAATTGTAATTGGCTGTTGTTTCCATTGTTCATCCATTGCTTTATTTTATTTTTCTTAACAGTAAAACACACACATTTACATATTTTCTATTTTAGCTAGCAAGTGAAGAATGTGGCCTTTGTCTAAGTATTTTTTATTTTGTATTTTGTAAACTTTCAAATGATGTAAAACTTGGCACATTTATTCCTTTTACATAAAAAACAACTCAATTGAGCCAAGTTAGAGCGAAATCAGTTGATTTTAACCTTATGTAAATTTTCAAAATTTTTTTTTGAAAATTTTTATTGATGTTGATTCGTGACAAATTTGAGTGCAATCGAACGATTTGTACATTTTTGCCACTATTTTGCAAAATATTTTACCAAAATCCAACCAGTAGTTTTCTAGGTATAAGCTAAGCAAATATTTCATTCAAGCATCAAAATGTGTGGCGTCCAGATTTGCACAGTAAGCGAATCTTGATTAAACATATTTTTAAAACCGTATAGCTTAGAAAGGACTAGACGGATTTTGTGCAAACGTTTTGTAAAAACTTGTCAATTACTTCAGCTTTCAAACAAAACTTATTGTGTGGGCGTGGCACCACCCATTTAGTTAATAAACGAGAAATATGATTTAAAAAGTCATTTTCTAAGAAAATGGGCAGTGCCGCGCCCATTATTTAAAGGTGCTTAGAAAGTTAAAGAAATTTCCAACTGTTTGCAAAAAATTTCACATAAATCGGAGTTGCGGTTGAAAAGTTATAAACAAAACAATATCACCTTCGTTTAAAGTGTGGTTGTTGTTGTTGTTAGAATTTGAAGAATTTGGCAAAATAAGTCGAAATATTTTTTAGACCATTTTGCCACAATGCTCACATTCAATAGCTTAAAACTTTTGAACCGCTGCACGGATTTTGTTCAAACCAACTGCCCATAGGTGGAAAATTCTTCAGCTTTATAATGATATATATTTTATGGGCGGGGCATTGCCCACCTAATTATAATAATCCATTTCACAAAGTAGTCTTTTGTTCAAGAATGGGTCATCCTAGGACCTCGATACCTAGATTAATGGATTCTTCATCGGATTTAGAAAAAGGGGCGCAAAAATTTTCAGATCGATAGGAGCTACCGTTTCCGAGATATAAGCGTTCAAACTTTTCATTGGAAACAGACTCAAACTGATTGATTTCCTTACAATACCACCTAAGAGTTGGATTGACTTCTTTATATGCATTGAATCGGTCAGGTATTTGATTAATCTCTGGCTTTAGTTAAATTAAATTTGACAAATTTTTGTAAAATGTTTTTTTCGATGCCATTCGTTGGTTATTGATTATGCGAATTGAATGCTGCAAATTCTCCATTGCTGTATTTCGTTACATTACATAGTTGTTGTTGCAAATACTTAATTTACTAAATTGCCACTTCAAGAGTGACATTCGATATTTGTACAAATTTTATATTTTATTTATTATGCTTCAGTTGTTTTATGTCATACGCATCATTAAGTTGGTGACACATGAGTAAGGTAGTGACTGGGACTGACAGATATATACACACACATAGATATATCCAAGTTTGTGTTGATACAAAGCATAAATATATTACACGTGTTGTGTATATCAAGAACGAGCATCTCTGCAGTGCGCAGCTCTATTCAATTTAGTTGTTCACGCTTGTTAAATCTGGAATAAAATGAAACAATTCAAATATATTGTAAAACGAGAAGAAAACTAAACTTGGCTTTGGTTAAATCTTAATTACCCTCCATATCTACAACGGTGGGTGTGGCAGATTTATATATATATTACGCCCTCTAATAATGCATGTAATACATAAAATCAGCTTTAAAATATGTTTTTTGTGAATTGTGGGTGTCCCTGTTGAGCGTGCGACCGCACCTATTTTTGCCACAGTTCCTTAGTGTATCATTTACTTAAACTATTTACAACTGAAATAGTTAAAGCAACAATGAAAGTAGCGATAATCTTTTAATAATAGCGCGTGTCTAACACTCAAAATGAATATTTTAACCATACTTTACCGCAGCAACAATACTTGTACACTTGTTTTTGCATAAATTATCCTTAAAATGTTATTTTTGTAAAGAGTGCATGTTGGGTGGAGTCTAACATTTTATTTTCTGTGTATAACTTACAGTCGGATCCACTTGGTTTCTATAGTAGTAGTTATTTAATGAGCTGCTACATCTTGTTGAGAGGAGCATCAGCCTTTACATCATCAGCAAGAATTAATGACTGAAAGCGTCACTTGAAACGATGAACTTATCTTCAACTTTTAAATTTTCGTTCTTACTCTTGTTCTTGTTCTGCTCTAAATATATCTGTTTTAAAGACTTGTGGAAATGTTGGCTAATTTTGAATTAATGATGATGATGATGATGATGATGATTTTCTTTTTTCTTGCAGAAAGAATTGTTTATTAGTAAAGTTGAACCGGGTTCACCGCGCGCCGAACGTAAATTTTCAACAGCAGCCACGCCACCCTCCATGAAAACAAAGTGGCTGAAAGCAATTAAAAGCCTAAAGCCGGCTTCTGGTTCAGCAGCCCCAACAGATAGGTAAGTAAGGGAGACACGACGCTCTACTACTCGTTTATTTATAACAATATTACTAAAACAATTTTAAAAAACTAATCACAGTATTTAAAAGCTTGCACACATGCTGTGTGTGTGTTTGTGTGTGCACATTACACATGTTGGAAACCATTTTCTAATACCACAAATGTTACTTAGAAACTTGCCATGACCCATTTTTTCCCAATATCGATAAAACGCACTGGCGTACATATGATGCATGTATGGCCGTAGGAAACAAACAAAATAGAAAAGAAAAGATCAAAGTTGCAATATTAACATTTAAAGGCTTCCACTCCTCTATTCCTCCTTTCGCTCAAGCGTATTGTTCGAAACATTGCGCATCAAGCGTTTTCATAATTTATTTAAAAAGTATACAAGAGAATGTGAATTTTCCTTATACCCCCCATATGAAAACAAGTCATTTAACACAAAAAGAGCCATTACACCCTAAACCTATACTCTTTGAAGCGGTTTCGTCCACAAACATTTTTAGTAAATTTGGTAAAAAAATCATGGTTTGGTTCCAAAAAACAAAATTTCTTGAAAATAGGTCGATTTAGGCCATCTTTAGGAGGTATTCCCACGCAGTTTTATAATTAGTGTTCAGTAATGGATTCAGATTTTTCTGCTAAACAATAACTTCCATATTTTATAAGGTCTCGGTTCGGCATCAAACGAACTGACAAACTTAATGCACTTGGTACGTAGTATTGGAAAAAAGCTATGGAAATATAAGTACTTGGCCACACTTTGCTATGTTCGTTTTATTAATGATGGTGCTGATGACGATAATGATGAGAATACATAATGATGACGAGCATGATATGCTGAAGTGTCCTCGCCAAAGGTTTCTTTTCACAAATATTCTTCCCTCTTATCCGCGTTTTTTAAGTTTTTTTCTATATATATATTATATGAAGCACAAAGATTTAAATAAAGTTTTACTAGTTTTTGGCTTGGGCCAAATCTTAAATACCCTTCTTTCCAATGGTGACCCTGGCAAATATATATTTCCCCTCCTCTAATTGGGCGCGTCAGTTATTCGACCACGCTCGTCATTGGTGCATCAATTGATAAGTTAATTGTAAATCATTATACCAAATTTCCACCACAGAGATGATTTTTGTGGCAGATAACGATTTTTTTAGATTTTTGATTGTGGACGTAGCTTTTGACCGACTAGCGATCTACATGTAGAAACTAAAAGAAACAATTTCAGCTCAATATCTCAATATCCATGAGACAGACACACGGACATTCACGTTTAGATGGACTCATTTTTTGATGCTGACTATATATATATATATACTTTGTGGGATCTCTGTCGCAAACGGAAATATAAACTTGGTATACGCCATATTTTATAAAAACGTGTAAAACTTATGAATTCAATGAATCGTAAAATGTTTCTGCAAACTAAAGGAAAAATTTTGTATAAAAAAAAAGGAAAAAAATGTTAAATTAAGTGAGAAAAGCTGTCGTTGGTGATAGGGAGTGATGCTGGAATAAAAAAAATTCAAAAACCACCTACCTAGATACTTTTTTTAATGAATGCAGAAATTTATTAAAAAGAATTCATTAAAAATGTTTCACAGTAAAAGAAGAAGAAGAAGAAGAGTGCATAATTTTAATCAAAGTATAAAAAGTAGCGGAGCCAAATTTGGCTTAAGCCAAATCTTAAATACTTTTCATCTTCATATACAATGAGGGGCGTGTCTATTATCCAACCTCGCCCATGTTTAGTATATCAATGGATACCTTAATTATAACTATGGCTATAAGAGATTTTTGTGAATTGTGGGCGTGGCTATCAACCGATTTTGCTTATTAGCGATCTGTAAACAGTTATTCCGCTAATTATGTCGAAATTGACCACCTTGAGCGTTCCAACCAGAAACGGTTTACGGACAAACAAGTCTGGAGCACCGCAAACTTTCAAGTTCTCTGCTAAAATTGTTTCATGCATAAATTTTTTTTAATTTCTTTGTAACCTTTTTATACTTTTACCTTCTCTTCTCTGTTATACAATTCCATTAAACGTTTCTCGTATAACGTTTTTCTCTCATATTTCTACTCAACACCTCAAGTGAAATATGCCATTAAATGGAAATGCTTTTAAATTCATTAAATTTTATTTTGATTATAACATCATTTTATCTTCTTTTACATCCTCACCTTCTTTAAAAATGAAAGTCATGTTATATGTATATGCTGCAAAAAACAAAAACAAAAACAAAAAAAAAAAGAAATAAAAAAAATAATGCCCAAGGCATCGAGCAACATGAAGATAAGTTGGGAGCATGCAGCATGACAGCCAGAGTATTAGAGCAAAAGTCAGTCAAGAGTGTGTTAGGAAAACTTTTCTAATATTCAGTTGCAGTGTTTATGTAGTTTTACTGGAGTTGTGCTGTTTCTCTCTCTCTTCTTCTTCTTCTTGTTTATATATTGTATGTGCAAAGGCTTCTTTTTTCCTCTAAATGCTGTTAATGATGATGGCGTTAATGATGAAGTGTTTGTCGGTGGTTAGTTTATTTTTTTTTTTAGTTTTTAATACATTTACTAAGTAGTTTTCCCAGTTTGAACATATTTATTCTTATTATACTCATCCACATACACACACACACAGTTGCACTGTAATGTAACTCTGGAAAAAAAAATGTTTTTGTGGTCGCTGTGTGTGTAGCAAAACAAAAAAAAAGTTATTAAAACTTAAAGCTACGTCTCCACCTCTTATGGTTGGTTTTTGGCTGAGAGACGTGGTACTTGCCGGTACCTAGTTGTTGCCTTGGTGGTGGTTATGTCAATGTTTCACCAGCTTCCTAAATATTTCATTAAGTCTCTGATTAAAACACATTTTTGTTCATACTGAAACAGTGCAAGAAAGAGAGAGGGAGATAGAGATAGAGATAGGGCGAAAGAAAGTGAATTTAAATTTAAAGGTAAATGAAATTGGTTTCCAATCCACACACACATGTAACGTTCAGTAAAAATATACACAAATAATATTTAAAAAAATTCCGTAGAATGCGGTTTTTTGCATTGTGGGTGCGTCTGTTATCTGATACATTTTAACTTTAAATGGCGTTGCTATTGACCAGTTTTGACTACCTTAAATAACGATCTGCGCGCAAAAACTTTAAGTACCCGGACAAAGTTTCAGCTCAATATCTCAACGCCAACAACATACAGACACGCGGACACACATGTCTAGGTCGACTCAGATAAAAAATATTCACAACAATCATAATGTTTCAATAAATTATTATAAAAACAAAATTATTGTCATTCACTAAAATATTTATTTTATGTATCTCATTTTTGCACATATTGGTTGAAAAACAACTTCCAAATATTTTAATACATTTTCTTTGAAACGTATTTGTGGTTGTTTCTCTCTCACAAAATTTACTTTAAATGAAAAAAAAAAAAAAAAAACATTTTTTTCAACCAATTTGAAAAATTCAGTCCAGCACGTTCAAATCAAATGTATCACGCTGTGTCAACTGTTTTAACTTTAAGGTAATGAATCAAAGAAATTACACAATACAAATAAATTAAAAAATTATATAAATTGTTCACACACATACAAATTATTCTTACAAAACGATTTACGGAGAAAAAAATTTAACAAAATTTATTTATTTTCTTTAACAACTTTGTATATACTTAACATTCATAATTTATGAGTTTTTCCTAGATTCCTGTGTGATAATAATTGATGTAGTTTTTCATAGAAAAATATTTGCTTGGATTTAAACATTAAGTATAAATAATTAATTTCTTTTATTTATAAATGTTTTGTAGAGTGATTAAAGGATAAATAGTTATAACTTGGACCACTTGTGGCAGGGGGTATATTAAGTTTGTGTGTGCATTTGTAACTCCTAAATGGATAAGGTTACGTGCACCCCGAATCAATTTAATGATGTCCGTCTGTCCATCTGCCTGTTATGCTTTTTTTTTTTTTAGCGAAGGGGAAAGCGATTGAAAGCCTAGTCAGTGTGGGACTTTCACCCACTAAAACCCCTTCAACGTCCGACGGCAGTTCTCCTGGAACTACCGTTAAGTATTACGTCAGGGGAAAACGTCTGAGACTATGCTCAAATCGTACGTACAAGTACCTACAATGTCGGTCATTCTCTGTCTGTATCTGTGACGTTCTAGCGCTCTAAGGCTATTCATGATGTTGGCACTTACGTCCTCTACGCTCGCCCGTACATTGTTGTCTCTGATTACGTACTTTGCGATAGCGCTGCCGCTAAGTGGCTCGTCAATTACGTCAGCGATTTTCGACCGCTCAGCCTCAAATCTGGGACATTCTATCAAAATGTGTTCTGCCGTTTCTTCGCTAATTTGACATTCACAACACCAAGGTTCGCTGACATGACCGAAGCGGTATAGGTAACTACGGAAACAACCGTGTCCGCTGATGATCCGCGTCATATAGTAATCAGTATATTCGTGCTGCCTGTTTAGCCAGTGTGTGATGTTTGGTACAATAACGTGTGCCCATCGACCTCGGTTAGATATGTCCCACCTTCTTTGCCATTCGTGGTAGCTGTCAGTCACCACGGCGTACTTTTCTTCGCGTGTGAGCGTTCTGTTTAACTGTCTTCTGCGGGAATACAGTTCAGCGGACTGTCGGGCTAGTATATTAGGCGGGAGAGCGCTGCGTCAAGGGATATAGTTTCAAACCCACAGCATACTCTGAGTGCAGTTGCCTGTTATGTATACATGTACATTTGTATGCCACAGTTTTTAAGATATTTTGATGAAACTTGATGCAAGGCCGTGACTTGATTCAAACATGGGCATTATTGAAAATGGTTCAAAAGGGACCATTTTTAGAACTTATTTCCATATGTAACGAAGTGACTGGTAAGGCAAAGCCTCCCTTTTACTTAGTGTAGCATAATTTAAGAAGCTAAGTGGTGTAAGGTATTGAATGGTCGACCTTGACCGATTATAATATTTTCACTTAGTTTTGGTTTCATTTATTTGGTGTCTGGAAATTTGCAAGAGACAGACTGACGGACATTTATACCAATACTTGATTTTCGTATTAATTCTAAAGCCTTTTGAATGATTTATTGATAAAATGAAATGAAAAAATGTCTTCTCTTATATGGAATTGACAGATATCTTCTTCTTTGCAAATGAAACTCGTAAACATTTTACAACATGAAACAAACAAAAAATCATTGCCCAGACGGATATTAGGTTAGAATAGAAAATATTGACTCGAACTAGTTATAAATAAACATTTCGGTATTTCGAGTTTATTACGCAAAAATCGGAAAGAATTTTAATCAAAAAAAAAAACAACACCAATTTAAAGTTAAAGGTAACGCAGACTTCCCATTGGCAAGCCTTCTTAGTTAAGTGCTTGCTTTTTGTATAGTTTTGCTCTTTTTTTATGAATACACACATAATGTGTGTGTTTGTCTTGATTGACAAAAGAATTATTCCTGGTAGTAGTAGCACACTTCACTGCACTGCTGCACTCCAAAGGAGTTTTTTCCTTCCTTTTGTAATTTGCTCGCAAATTAGAAAAATTATAACGTTTTCAAAATTATGAGACCGTAAGAAGTACCTCACTCTATTGGCACCAACAACAACAGCAGCGCAGGTACAACACCACAGACACTTGTAAAGCGCTTCAAACAGGAACACATGACACACATAAAATAGAACAAGCTCCCTGGTAATCGTGCACACAAAAAACATTCATCCACATATTCCATGAAGAGAAAACTTACAAAACCTACATCGTATACATAGGTACGTACACCACCTCTTTCAACAACACCCTCAACCAACTAACGGATAAGAAGATTTTGGCTTAGGAGACACTCTTCTCATGAATTGTACGCATTGTATAAGAAGTGAGAGTGGGCGCGGCAAGTACCCTTTGGAAATGTATGTATTAGGTGTCACTTTATAATCAGAATTTGTATAAATTGTAAGCGTGTCTGTTATTTGACCACGCCCATTTTAGTACGTCCATTTGATGTACTAGTAATAAATAGCTGACTCAAATTTTGTGGCTAATAGATACGCTTTCATCCATTTCAATTGCGGGTTTTTCCACAGGAATGATAAGCTTAGCATATCCCCCCCCCCCCCCTCTTCACTACTTAAAAAAAAAAAAGTACAACAATAATAACAACAACAACTAAACAACTTTTAAATAATTGGTTAAAAGCTTACGTTTGAATTGCAAAGAGTGTTACGGGGTTGAAACAAAACACGAACTGTTATAAATAACAGCTTGATACCTAACAACAATAACAACAATAACAACAACATAAGCTAATGTACATAGAATTGTGTACAAAATTACAAAAATCGAGATTCCAGATATCCCAACACACACATACAAACACAGATAATACATAAATTAAAAAGTAAGCAAGGATGAGTTACGCCCAAATATTACAATATAAACATAGATGCATATGCAGATGTGCAGCCAAACACACATTTATATTCAAGTGTACTCTGAAAAACTCACACAAATACAAGTTATTGCCACTTTTTCTTTTTCTTGGGAAGCAGTGAAATGCTTATCCCTACCATCACATAACTATATGTATGTATGTATGTATGTATAAATTGTTCAATTTTTGTTTTACTTTGTGTTGTTGCTATTGTAGCTACTGTTAATGCTGTTGTTTTTTTTTTTTTTGAACTATTGTGTTAAACTGTATTTTTTGTTTTTGTTTTTGTTTTTGTTTTTGTTTTTTGCTTTATGAAGAGTTTTCAACCAAAACATATTTCACTTCTAACCCACCCATCGGGGATACCCTTCCTATCAATTTTGGGGAAGTAGAAAAACAATTGTTGTTGTTGTTGTTGTTGTTGTTTTTAGCCAGACCCTAGTGGTTTTATTTGTTTAAAGGTGGTAAAGGTAGAGCAGTAGTAGTATGAAAACTTCGCCTTTGACTTTTCCCCAGCACAGCACACTTGCACACTTAACAACTCTTTCAAAAAAATTTTATGAAATTCTTACTTCGACCACCATAAACGTGATATATAATGTATGTACAACATATAGAGAGTTTACATATAGGAAAGTTTTAATTAATTTTTGAACACTTATCTATTCTCTAACCCCCTCTCCCCACCGAGACGTATGAGTAACAATTTTATTACGAACAATAGTTCGTACGGGTATATCAATATTATGTAAACTTGCTACTAATGAATTCATTTTATCGTGTAAAGTATCAAACGGTATTAAAAACTTCCACACGGATGGTTTTTTGAAAAGTTTATTAACTTTTACACAACGTAGCGGGCTGCGAGATCTTATATGAAACAGGCAAACAGTTGTAATACCTAAGTGCTTTGCAGCAGGCACACGTTCTTCTGTATACGAGTATACATACAAAAGAAAGTCCAGTTGAAAATGAAAAAATCTTAATTGAAATTGTTAGACTTCACCTTGAAGATAAAAGCCCAAATGAAAGTAACTCCAATTCAAATTAAAGCATTTCCATTAGAGTATTAAAAACAAGGTGTCCTTACTTTCAAAAACTATCAACTTTAAAGATGGGTCAGTCGGTCAATTTTGAATGAAAAAACTTTAATTATTTTAATTAAAATGAAAACGAAAATTAATTTAAGCCAAACTGCAATTGAAAAATTAAATACTTTCATTTCCTATTGTTCGATTCGAAGCACTGTGTAAAGCCGTACCAGTCTTTGTATCATATCTTCGCTTGCTCTTCAACAAATTTGCTAAAATTGTTGCCAATGCTTTAATATGTCGTTACGTTGTGTGTGTTTAACCATTTTCCATTTAATTAATTTTTTAATGATATTTTATCGCATATTTGCGCATCGTATGGAATTTATTTAATAACTGACATCGTTCTAGCAAAACGGACCCATTACCATGTAGCGTGCGTGTGCGTTTGTACAGATGCTCAGCTGCTTCCACAATATGTTTGCGAAAACTGTTTGCCTTTGTTTAAATTAAAAATTACTTATTAATCGATTAGTTAATTAATAATGATGAAATAAAATGGCAAACGTTGAAAATTATTTAATGATAAAAAATAAAAAGAGCCACCACCGCCTGACAATTCTATTGAAACTGTTTAAAGCTTTCATTTGTTAAAGCGTGAAATTGCACTTTCATCAGTGATTTAAATAATTGATCCTCAAAGCTTTAAGGGTTAGCGGTTTGAATTGAAACAAAAACGGAACTGAAGCCAAACTCTTAACAATGCATCCTTGAATTTTTTTATCTCGCGCGTAAAACGCAATAAGAAACGTTTTAAATTGATGTATCGACTCAAATACCAAAAGCGCTGCAAAAGGAAAAAACGGCTTTGGTTTTAAATCCCATGACATACGCGTACTATTGCATTGTAGGGCACAAATAGCAGCGAACCCATGAAGTACAGCGTATGGTACCATGCAGTAGTAATGGTTGCTATTTCTAGCTGGTGCAATGAATTTTAGAATTCAATATTTGAGAAAAAAAAACGAGAAACCAACAGCCCATCGAGTTTGTTGAGTGAGATTTATTGGGTTTCTTGTTATTGTTGTTAGGATGTTAATAGGGTGAAATGTTTCTTCTTGTAGTTGTTCTGGTTGATGGTTGGATGTTGTTATTGTGGCGGTTGTTGCTGCTGCTTCAAAATTGTTATTCTTGAATTATTATTATTATTATTATTGTTGTTGTTGTTGTTGTTGTTGTTGTTAGTTCCGCTATGAAATTATTGTTATTGCTGTTGTTGTATACATAGCCTTCCATTTGTCATTTACAACTTTTTTGCACAAGCCCATCAATACAATATACAAACAACAACAACAATTACAAAAACAAATAAAAAGGAGTAAAATATTTATATTTAGCTTGGAAAAAATTTCGCAAACCCACCTTATTAAAGTAAAGCTTATAACTGCCACTGATGGCTGTGTATTTGGGGCGGAGTTAGTAATTTTATAATAAACAATTATTATAAAAATCTTAAAATCCTTTTAAGGAAAATTGATTTAATTTCACCCAATTTTAATAACAACCTGCGTAAACGTGTATTTAGTGCCTTTCGGTCAATAGAGATTTGTGATAATTCAACAAGCGAAGAAAAAGGAAAAACGACAAAAATTCAAAAGAAGAGAAAATGGGGAAAAAAGTTAGGTTTAAAGGGACTTTGTCCTCAGCTTCTCTTATGGGACAAAAATACCAACCTAGCGATAACAATGGAAATAGTTGGAGTGCTAGAATCCTCCATAGTATTTTACATTTTCGGTTTTATTTTCTGTTTGTTTTATAATTTCATACTTTGTTTTCATCCTTTCCTTTTGTGGTTTTTGTTGTTTCTGTTATATCGTAATGTAGTTAAACTTTCCCAGAATTTATTTCCCGCCCATTGAAACTATGCAAGCAACTAAAACGCATTATTTATATATTTGACAGTGACAAATAGCTAACGTACATATAAACTGGATTTGACCACCAAAAATATAATACAATCCGTAAATGTAGGCAATTATCGTGCAATTAGTCTTTCCCTCCCAACATTTTAATAGATTTATCTGCTTGTGGAAACAAACTTTGGTGTTAAAAAGTTCCGGTTCGTTGTCTTTTTCATTTTAATCTCATTTCAATTTCACCATTATTTAGAGTTTCTTCATTTTCCCTTAAATACTTAGATTAACGAATTGATATCGTTTCAAAAATATATTAAATAATATTCGTAATTAATTGAAAATTTGATTTTCGATTTCATTTAGACGGAATGGAGCTGCAGGAGCTTCTTCGCAAACAGTACGTCCCACTGAAGATGGTAGCCATCACTTGCAGGAGTACACCTACAAAAAGATAACAGCCTGTGATGTTTGCTCGCAAATCTTAAGAGGTAACCAAATAATTATCGATGAAAATCGCTAATATTTGTCTTTGTATTCGTAACACCAGGCGCTCAGAATTGCTCAGAAAGCAAATCTTGATTCAACACATTTTTTTTAAACCGTATAACTTAGAAAGGGGCCAACGGACTTTGTTTGAACATTTTTGCGAAAACTTGTAAATTAATTCAGCTTTCAAGCAAAACATATTCTATGGGCGTGGCACCACCCATTTAGTTAATAAACAACATGTATATTAAAAAAAAAAAAAACGCCCATTAATTATTGATCCTCGAAAAGCTACAGAAATTTCCAACTGTTTGCAAAAAATTTCACAAAAGTCGGAGTTGCGGTTGAAAAGTTATAAACAAAACAAAATTACCTTCGTTTTCGGTGTGGTTGTTGGTATTTGTTAGAATTTGAAGAATTTGGCAAAATCAGTCGAAATATTTTTTAGACCATTTTGTCACAATGCTCACGTTCAATAGCGTATAACTTTTGAACCGCTGCACGGATTTTGTTCAAACCAACTGCCCATAGGTGGAAAATTCTTCAACTTAACAAAGATGTATACTTTATGGGCGTGGCATTACCCACCTTATAATAATATTCCATTTTACAAAGTAGACTTTTGTTCAAAAATGGGTCATCTTAGGTCCTCTCTACTACGATTAATGGATTGTTCATGGGATTTAAAAAAAAGGGGCGCAAAAATTTTCAGATCGATAGAAGCTATCGTTTCCGAGATATAAGCGTTCAAAGATTTCATTTGAAACGGACTGAAACTGAATGATTTTCAATAACAACAAAAGTTGTTTAAATTAAACCATGATAATATTCTGTTTATAGCTTTCCCACAACAACTCCGATTTTAGTGAAAGTTTTTGCAAAAATTTGAAAATTTCTGTAGCTCTTCGGTGACCTCTAATTAGTGGACGTGGCTCTAACCGTTTGCTTAGGAAATTACTTTTCTAAAATAATTGTTGTATACTATTTAAATGGGCGATGCCACGCCCATAGAATATGTTTCGTTTGAGAGCTGAATTAATTTACAAGTTTTTACAAAGAGTTTGAACAAAATCCGTTCAGCCATATCTACGTTTTAAAAGTTTAAAAACTGAACTAAAACTTTTAAGATGAAACGTGTGTGTAAGTAAAGTCGATAATTTATCGACAATTTTCGAAATTATCGAAACTATTTATTTGCATTATTGTTTATGAAAAAACATTATTGCATATTTTAGGGAACTTTTATTTAAAATATTGTTGTTGAGGTGGTTTTATATAACATCACACAATATTTTCCCTTTGTCCGGCTCTTTATAATAAACAGCGTTCATACCTTTACAGAATTCTTTCCGAATAAATGAATCCTTTGTTTTTTCTTTTCTTTCTATTTTTCCGGTTTTCAAACAACAACAATTACAAAAAACAATACGAATAAAAGGTCATACGCGCCAGGGTCTGCGTTGCCGCATCTGTAAACTGAATGCACACGGTGACTGTGCAGCACAGCTGCCGCGTTGTCAACCAAAGCAGAAATTGTTGCGTCGTCAGAAGAGTACTTCCGAATTGGAAAATCGCATCGAAGCGGAAGAAGAAAGTAAGTGTTTGCCGTTTCAGTTACATTCCAACCATCCCCCGATATTATACGTGCATATACAATATGTACTTACAACCCCATAGAAGTATGTATGTGTATGTATATACAAGCGCTATCTCCACCAGAATTTCATTTTTGTTTTTGTAACATTTTTACATTATTTTACATGAAAAATAAGCCAGAAAACAAAACAAAAACAATGGAGAGAAATAAAATGAAATGAAAAATTGAAAACAAAAAAACAAAAAAAACAACAACAACTATTTATAGCGTAACATAACCGTGAAGGATATATTACTTGTCTTGTCGGCTCTTTTAATGCTTTTCAAACTAAGCCACTAACTGTGTAAAGATGAAATCAAAATAAGCGTTAAGTGTAGAAGTTCGAGAGTGTTTTAATTTAAATTTAAATCATTCATTATTTTTGCTGTTTTGTTTGGTATGGTTTCGTTTGATTTGTTGTTGTGATATCCGGCGACACACTAACAAAGTTGAGAAAGTTCAGATGAGTGGTTTTTTTTTGTTGTTGTTATTGTTGTTGCTATGAATTGGATAAAGTCTATATTTCAAGAGTTTTTTTTAGCAAAATTTTTCTGTTTTTTCTTTTTTGTATTATTTTAATTTATAGCTTTTTTTCATATTAAAACACAAACGCATACACAAACACACTCAATAATAACTGTTAGTTCTCGCTGATGTCAGCAAATGGACCAATGTACAATGCAGTACTGAGTGTGTGGGTGTGTGCGCCTAAAGCCATAAATTTCTATTATATGTGCTTTAAATGCACTCTAGTATCATTTAACTGAGTGTTATTTTATTTTATTTCTTTTTTATACCCTTCCCTTTATAGTGGAAGGTGCACTGAGTTTGTCATTCCTTTTGTAATTGTCAACACATAGCTTAAAAAGCCATATCTAGTACATATATTTTTTATGAGCAAGAAATTCAGTCTGGGTGTCCGTACGTCCATACAGTGAAATGTTTCGAATTTTAAAAGTCAACATCTATGTACCATAAAGGGGCTACAGGGACAACAGACACGCCCACACACATGCACTTTTTCAAAGCCGAATTTAACAAGTAAGCTAATATGTTATACACGTTTGATCGGTGGGCAAAATAAGGTATATACAACTGTGCCACGCCCACAAATGTGAAGGGTAAGCAAGATTTGGCCCAAGCCAATTATAATTTTTGTTTTATTCTATAAATATTTATAAGGAAATATTTCTCTCTCTGTCTAAACCGCCACAACTTTTACAAAATTAATCCTTATATATTTTTTTCCATTATTTGATTTAAAACAAACAAATATTTAACAAAAATTTAAAAAAAATCATTAAATTCTTTTTATAATTATAATTTTTAATTAATGAAAAAAATGATTATAAAAATTTCAAATAGTAGACGAGGATTTGGCCAAAAACGTCTTGACAAATGCGGAGGCCTCCCCGATGACTTCAAAGAAGTTTCGTCAAAAGACACCATTCATCGATCGTATAACGAAATTAGGTACATATAGGACAAAATTAACAACAATGTATTAAATGCACAACAACCATGCACACATAGCCGGTAGTCTTGTGAGGTGGTTTGTTTAATTTTAATGAACTAGATCGACAAAGTATTTACGACCCCCGCTGCCAGTCATTAAACAATAAGTGTAAAAAGAATGACTCCTTCACACTTGTACAGATCCGCAAAGGTGATCAAATTAAAGCTTGATGACAGTAAAATAGCTTGATGAAAATAAAATAATTCATAAATCATAACACGCCATGCCATGCCAAGCTTTAGTGATCCACCTACTGTGGGGTGTGCAAGTGTATTATCAATGCCACGGTTAGAAATATTAACTGTATGTTTGTGTGTGTTACGCTTTATAGTTGTCATTTAATATTCACCACAAACCAAAGAATGTAAAAAAAAGTTTGTCGCAGCTCAGCTATTAACCAAAAAATTGAACAGAACTCAAAATTATTCCTTTCTTCATAATTTGCGTGCTTTCAGTTTTTTTTGTTTTTTTTTTACATTTTCGTAAAAAATTTGGTTCAAGTCAAATCTGCACTAACCACCATCTTGACTAAGCTTTAAAAAGTCTACCTCATTTAGTGGGCATAGTGGGCGCGGTCAATATATATACACTCTCTGTGGAATATTTTCAACAATTTTAAATTACAACCGATGATGAACAAAAAAACTACAGTGGGTGTCCTTTCCTAAATTTTAATAACAATCCGCGCTTTCTTCAATTACTTTAAACGTCCAAATAGAAATAGTTGTCTGTGGTTGGTTTTATTACATTTTAATAACAATGCGCGGTTTCTGTCAAGTTTTGAACAATATTTCAATTTTTTGTAACCTAAAAAACGTTTACCATAGGTGGACGGACAGACATAGTTCAAACGGCTCTATATGTAATGCTTTTGAAGGACTCCTTTTTTAATAATGTTGATATAATATATTAAGCTCAAGATGGCGGACGGATATAAAGAAAAACTCACACATCAACACTAAACTATTTAAATATTCGAGTAGCGAGTGTGAGTGAATAATAAACATAAAATTCTTTATTGTAGTGTTTTCTTCTCTTGTTTTTTATAGAATTTTTATTTCATAGCGTAGTTTAGAATAATTAAATAACACATAACACCACACCACACTGTTCAACCATTATAGCGTTTATTTACACACTGAGTTAATTAGAAGAACACTCGTGTACTCTTACACTTACTAGAGTTCTTATTCTTATTAAATAATGAAATTGAAAAAAGAAAAAAGAAAACCTAGAAAAAGTTCTTTAACACTGTTAGGGTGTTATGGTATAAAACTGTTCCTTCCTTTTGTTGAATTTTTTTTTTTTTTTGAATCTTAAAACCCCTCGAAAATGCTCAAAATCAATCGAATTTTGTTTACTTTTAATAAAATTGTAAAATTTGTTTTTTTAAACAATTTCAAAATTTTTGCTGTTAAACTCAAAACAATTGGACTTGTAACAATAATCTGATCACTAATCTGATGACCATTAATGATCAATCAAAACAACCAAAATCGCCCAAATCGCCTCGCATTTCATGTAAATCCATGTCAATTATTATCATAATGTCATAACCAACAAAACCAAAAACAAAACAAAAAAAACAATATTCATAACTGGCGATGATGAACAAATGTATGTTGCACATATGTGTTTGTGTACCTATGTACATACCTACATATACACCACATATCAGAGCTAACTGATATCCAACAAGTTTATCGTGCGCTTAAACAAGCGGGCGATCTTAAGAACAGCAATCATCATATTACAGCAGAGAAATCCGTCCAAAGTGTTGGCAAAGAGGGCGGCTCACAAACAACCGATATACCCATAGTGCATGTGCCCGATTATCCGGAGCGTAGTGATCGGCCAGCGGCCACAGGTAGCAGTAGTGCTGGTACATCCGCACATAGGGAGAGTGCAGCTTCGGGTAGCGGTAGAGGTGTGGTGGTAATGCGGCCCGGTATCAGACCACCACCCGTGGCTATGCCTATTCTGGGGGTGCAATTGCAGCAGCAGGAGCTGCAGCGTAGTGGTTTAGGCGGCGGCGGTGTACCGACTATAGCTGGTGTAGTGAGCGCAGCATTGCCAGTACCAGCGCAAGATCTTTCTAGTAGCTCAGGTCCGAAAACAATTCTCTGTGTCTCTATATATATTTCTCTCTCTCTCTCTCTCTCTCTCTCTATCTTCTTCACTTTCCCATTTTTTCATTTTTTTTCTAAATAATTCTTAATATTCTCTTTTGCACTGTAAATCTCTAAATTTTGTTATTATCACGCGTAAATATTTAATTATTTATAATTAAGTTTGGCTTAAATCGTAACTTTGTGGGCGTGGCAAATACGTCTTGATGCGCTCTTTCAAGTTTGCTTCTACTTTTGGAATTCTGCTTTCAAGATTTGTAAATAAATGTAAATTGTGTGGGCGCGTCTCTTGTTTAATCTTAAATATTTAACTTTATAAAACTAGTTTCAAGAAATTATGGGCGTGGCAGACATCACGAAGGAACTTGTGGATACAAGCAAACAGTATTTATGTAAAATTTAAGCTCCTTTTAGCTGCAGATGTAGTATAAACTCGTATATACGTAAGGACGTGCGGACATGCTTAGGTTACGTTTTATCTATTTTATTACCTTCCACGCCCTCTATATTTTATATTTCGCCTAAGGCAAGGTTGTACTTTAACACCTGTACCGGCCACAGTATTTAATATTTAAACGTGATAAAGTGATGTTATTTGCTTTATTACCCGCCACGCCCACTGTATTTTTTTGATTAAGTAAGTTTTTTACTCTAAATTTGGTTACAATACTTTTCAATATTTGATTCCTTTTTTTATTTTTAAAAATTTATTTATTTTTTATTCAAAAAAGAAAAATATTTTAAAATAGTTTTTCCATAAACAATTATTTGGTTTATGTAAAAAGAACTCTCAAGCACAAAAAAGTTTTTTTTCCTTTCAATCACAAACATGTTTTTTTTTTGTTTTTTTTGTTTTTTTTTTTTTTTGTTCATAACAAACAAGTCACATACTTGCATTCCATACAAATTGTAACCCAAATTATTATCAAAAATCTGTACTTAACCTGCATTTTAGTTTTTTTTTCATTTCTATTTTTTGTTGTTGTTGTTGTTGTTAAAAAAATTTTGAATTGTAAGTTACAATTCCCACACAACCATCCCATATCAACAGATTCTGTGCTGTCATTGTCCTTGTCTCTCTCTCTCTCTCTCTCTCTTGGGTGTAAGTTTTGAGATTATTTTTTTTATTTTTTATGCAATCGTTACTTTTTTGTGTTAACCTCTCTTTATCGCATTTGAACGTTACAGTTTGCCTTCAAAATTTGCTGAAAAGTGGTTTGGGGGAAGAAAGTTTCCAACTTTTAAATATAAAAATATTCTGTTTCTCTAATCCTGGGAGTTTTTTTTTTATGTTTATTTTATGATTTTGGTTTCTAGCTGTATTATCTCCAAAGCTTTTTCGCTTTCACATTTTCATGCATATAAAAAACAATTAAAATAATTCAAGTCTGTTATGTGACCATTAAAAGAAACATCTAAAGCAGCTTGAACAGCTCGAACAGCTCGAACAGCGCATGTAGGAGATTTGTAAAGAATTACTACGAGTCCGTGTAATCCAAGCGGTGTAGCAGCCCGACTGTCCGATAATAGACGATAACTCACTGCAGCAGTTTGGTTATTGTAAAGACTTATAAAGAATTAAAATGAACATCCGTCCAACCATCCATCTGTCCACAAGAATGTTAAAAGCGGTTATTTACAATGATTTGTTAACTCTTTGAAATTTTTAAAGCATTCAATCATATCACAGCACCCATCAATTTTAAAGCCTTTGTATATATTTCAAACGGAGTACTTAAGACTTCATATAATTCGCGTAAGTAGTTGCATTTATTGTAGACGAAATCTAGTAGTAGTGGTAGTAGCTTCTGTAGTTATAGAAAAAAAAATTGTTCAAACTCTTTGCCTGATGTTCATTTTGAATTGTCTTCATAGCTTTAATCAAATAGTCACCCTTCTGGTGTAAACGAGTTTTGTTTTCACGCTCAATGTTTTTTTTTATAAATCCCTTTTAATTTGCTAGCAAAAGCAAATTACCCTCATTGGTTTTTTCATTATTATCCATTACATTTATTATTAATGCAGTTGTTCGTAGGTGTATATAATAAGCAGTATGCATAACATGTAGGAAGAAGTGCCAAACAATGAACTGAAGTAGCAATAATTTTATGGGTTTGCTGATGTCAGTGGAGGGAAATGTTATCGTTTGTCAAAAAAACCATATACCTACCACACCCACCGTTATAAATGTAAAGGGTGTTTAGGCTTTGGTCTAAACCAAATTTAGTTCTCTTACTTGTTTGCTTGCAGTGTACATAGAGACTTATCGTCATCTGTATCTATGCTTCTCACAAAACTTTTACAGTTAAAGCCTGCAATGAAATTGTTAAGTACTACAGAAACTTCCCACTAAACATGCTTTCATTAAATCATTTCAAAAGAAAAAGAAAATGGAAACTCTTTGCAAAAAAACGTGAAGAGGTAGGAAACCCGAAACGGTTCGGTTCGCTTGTATGGAGAGAAGTGGCTGTAACTGCATTTTTATAATAATAAATTTTCTAGTGAGCAGTCATAGCTGTAGAGAAATAAGCGGATACCACAAAACTTTCAACTTGTGGTAATAATTTCTTGAAAAAAACATCCTTTTATGTACGCATCACACACGGCCTTGCCTGTATGTGTTATTATATGTGGAAAGACATACACATGGAACTTTGGCTAAAGATTTTTCAATTTTTTAGTTTTTTTTGTGATAAATTTATGTCTAGGTTGCTTCTGCATTTAGCTGTATGTGGGCGAGTGTGCGTCTTTATATATGTTTTGCTAGATATTTGTTGTTGTGTGTCAGACTTCTTTGTGGATATCATTGGTGATGGCCATTGTTGCAGTTGTTGTTGTTGAAGCATTTTACTGGTGCTAAAATCATGACAATTGCGTTGTCCACACATACGCACAGTACCCATAAAGATTATTGCCACCATAAATAATCTTGTCTTGCTTATATTTTACTTACTATCGCCATTGTACTATGGCTCCCTTAAGGGATAATATTTCAAAAAAAAAAAAAAAAAATGAAATGAAAGAAAGTAAAAAGAGAAAGGAAATAAAGCTACAACAACAACAACAGCAACAACCATATGAAACTAAATAAAATACTGGGGAAAAAAACGAACAATTTTAACATAACAATCTTAATGGTTGTGTGGGAGTATGTGTTGTTGTGGTTTTTGTTGAAGAACTACATAGTGGCACTTTTGTTAAGAAGTCATCTAAAGACTGTGAACTTCCTGTTAGTTATGTACTCCCACAGCCAGCCATTGGCTTGAACCAAGTTTTCCTTAACAATCCTACTCAAGTGTTATGCGACAGCAGTAATTATATAATATAAATAAATTACAATAACAACAAAATTATACAAATTACAATTCAACTTAAATAAATACCACAACGAACACAACTCTCGATGAATGCAAACATAAATAAAAATTTCATGCTGAATAGTTTCAAATACAACATGATGAAATTTGCACAATTGGGTTTGTCTTCTCAGAAACTGTCAAATGGCATCGAAAATTTATGTGGATTCTTATAAAAATTGTGTACATTTTTATAAAGTTGTTTCCGGTATTACAAGGAAATCATTTAGTTTCAGTCCGTTTCCAATGAAAACTTGAAACGCTTGTATCTCGGAAACGATAGCTTCTATCGATCTGAAAATTTTTGCGCCCCTTTTTTTTAAATCCCATGAACAATCCATTAATCGTAGTATAGAGGACCTAAGATGACCCATTTTTGAATAAAAGACTACTTTGTAAAATGGAATATTATTATAAGGTGGGTAATGCCACGCCCATAAAGTATACATCTTTGTTAAGTTGAAGAATTTTCCACCTATGGGCAGTTGGTTTGAACAAAATCCGTGCAGCGGTTCAAAAGTTATACGCTATTGAACGTGAGCATTGTGACAAAATGGTCTAAAAAATATTTCGACTGATTTTGACAAATTCTTCAAATTCTAACAACAACAACAACCACACCGAAAACGAAGGTAATTTTGTTGTGTTTATAACTTTTCAACCGCAACTCCGACTTTTGTGAAATTTTTTGCAAACAGTTGGAAATTTCTGTAGCTTTGTGAGGATCTTTAAGTAATAGGCGTAGCAACGCCCATTTGCTTAAAAAATGAGTTTCTAAAAATAATTGTTGTTTATGCACTAAATGGGTGGTGTCACGCCCATACAATATATTTCATTTGAAAGCTGAAGTAATTGGCAAGTTGTCACAAAAAGTTTGAACAAAATCCGTCTAGTTGGTTTCAACTGATAAGACTTTATAACTTATGTTTAATCAAGGGTCCCTTACTCAGCAGTTCAATTCAACATTTTTTATATCCTGATATTTTAGTACAAAGCCAAGTGGAGGAGAGTATCTTCATAAGACCACGTTTGAATTTCTGTAATATTTAATTAATTTAATTAATTTTAAAATGTTTATTTTTGGGGAAATTGTTTTTTAAATTGTGTTTGAATGTCGTTTTGAATGTTGTATAATCATTCATCCCATACACTTAACTGCTTAAATTGTACACGACCAGCATTACAGGCCATTACGCTTAAGTATGCAAAACCAACTTTATCACTCTCATCAATCAATTACTTTTGCTACCAGCAGCTTATCCTTTAATAAATGTGTTACTTTATCCTTGCACACACACACATATACACACAAATGTCACACAACCAAACAGCTTCGGCAACAACATCCGCTTCATCAACATCCCAACTGTCGACGACAATTTATCCAAGCGGTGGACGAGGTTTCAAATATAATTACGCTGCTGCTGCAGCTACATTATCATCATCAGCTCAGGCAGCTAAATTTTATGAATACTCTGCTAACCATCAGCAACTTTACCAACAACAACATCAAACACAACTATATCAAGAGTTTGCATCTGGTAGTGGTGCTGCTACAAGTGCTGTAGGGGGCATGGAGTCGAGTCAAATGCGTCGCCGTTTATTTGCCGGTTTTCGTCCCTCTACAGGCTTAGAACGATCTGCTCAATATCGTTTAGCCCAGAATCGTTCAATATCATTGCCCGAAAGTAATTCAATTCTAAATCCATATTGAGTGTGCACCTTCTCTCCCCCTCAACTCATTTTATTCGAATTCAACTTTTTTCTCTTCTAGTGGGTACTTTCTTTACTTTCTTTCTTACATCTGTGTAGTTTTCTTTTGTATAAGATCAATGTATGAATTCGTTGTATTTATAAACATTTTCCATTTTATGCCTGAACTTGATGAAGTTTTCTTATGAGCATGAATGAATGAATAAATGAATTTCTTAAATAATTATGGATCCATAGAGTTTGTGGATGTAACAATGCTTGCGTGACCTTTTCATTATTCTACATCAGTTTTCTTATACGATTGCGTGTAATTTTCTAGACAATACAAAAACAAAAACATTAAAAAACACAGAAGGAAATACAATAACAAAAAATCATTACAATGAAAAACAAATAAAGTAACTTTTATATATAAAGTATGGGCGTGGCCTTTTTTAGCATAACATTTTCCATTGAGTGAAAAATACTTTGGTGTAATTAAAGAGTTGCTTTTGTCTGGCCACGCCCATTTTTTCAATATTAATCATTAAACTAAATATTAAATATTAATTTATTAATTAATCAGTTAATAAAGGGCGTGGCTGCCATGCAAATTCGTCCATTTTCAAAACATTACTTCAACAAATAAATTTTTACAAGTGTTTCTAAATATTTTTATTTTACATTTTAAACAACAAATTTTATCAATTGTGGGCGTGTCTTTTATATAGTTTACCCTAATTGAGAATTATACCTTCAGAGATTATAAAATTCAATCAATAAAGCAGATTTTAAAAAAGTAAAATGTTGGACATACGGACATTTTTTAATAAATTTAGATCATGGCGTGCAGTCAATGTTAACTTATTGTAGTTTTGGGTAAATTTTCCACAAACTCATTAAAATTATTATATAATTATGTGCTTAAATGGGAAACAAGGGCAGGCATAATCCTTTTATTATCCGTGCTGGGGTCTACGGTATACAAACAACAGTAATTATAACATAACAAAAACAACAAAAACAACAATACGCCATATGTGAACAATTTTGCTGTTTTTTATGAAATATGTAATTAGAAGCAAATAAAAATTTTGCCTTTCTTTCACTCTCGCTCTCTCTCTCTCCCCTCTAACCCCTTATCACCCTCACGTACTAAATAAATGAAATTTTCTTTTCGCAAGCCACATAAAGCATACAACAATAACAATAAATAACTAAAAAAATATTGTATTACTGCCAAATTGCTAGCATTTAATATGTAACGGAAAATATGTACTTGAATGCAATCAACACATGTTCAACACGAACCCAACAACTATGTTTTATGCATAAAGCATATGAACAACAAATTTCTATATTACACCACAGCATACAACTTGTTATAGGTACGTTTATGTACAGCTTAAGCACCTCAGTAAAAGTTGCAACAACAATAAATGTGGAACACAGAAAAAGAAGAAGAATAGGTATCTGTGAACTAAAGTGCACAAGCTGTGGTATGCACCAAGCATCCATTGAAATGCAGTTCATTCCAACGGAAAAGTATTTGAATACTTTCATTGTTCTTCTATAAATTTCTTCCTTCTGCAGCGCTTCTCCCTTCTCTCTGCTCTCTTCTCCAAAATATAATAATTCTTAAGTGTGAATATTTAACAAATTTCTATTGAAATTTTATCTCACCTGAGTGAATTTCGTTTCAAGGAGGATATTTGTCTTCAATTTATGGGATTAAATTGCCAGAAAAGATAAACATTCCTCCTCCATTTACCTCTTGTTGGATTGCTCATCAATAGCTAGTTAAGTAAAAATAATAAAATTTTCCATAAAAAAGCAAACCTTTGCTCTCTCGCCTGGTGCATCCATTTTCAACTGTCCTAACAATTTAACTGTCAATTAGTTTGACCCAAATTTTACGCATTCTCTCGATTTTTATTTTTTATTTTTTTTTTTTTTTGTAATTCCCCTTTTCCATCATACAATGAATCACTCGAGAATAAAATTTCAGAAATTTCTCGTTTTCTTTAGAAGTTTTTTTCTAATTCCTTCTTTTGTTGTTATACTCATTTAAACGTTTTTCTATAGTTGTTCTTTGTTTCATAAAGCGAGGTGGCGGTAGGAATATTTTTTCTTAATTAGAAGCATGAACCAGTAAAACGCTGGGTTAAAATCGACACAGAAGCTGTCTTAGGGGTCTCATCGTGCTCGAATTTGTCTCAAAATAACTCAATAATATGCGGAATTATTGAGACAAGCTTCATGGAAAAATATTGAGTATTGTGGATTTTGCCATATTGGTGCGAAAAAGTAGTGATTTTCACTACAACGCTGGGTTAAGATCGTCACAGAAGCTGTTCTTTGGTTATTTACTCTTTTTTCAACTTTTTTTAACTTTTTTTCCTTTTTTTTTTTTTGTTAAGAAGAATTTCTTACAGTGGTTTTATGTTTATGTGGTTTTTGTTTAATTTTCTTTTTATTAAAAATGAGATTCTTTTACAGTTTTACCAAAGTGGTAATTCGCTGTTCTGAAGCGACCGTCATCAAGATGCATTTCATTAACTTTAATTTAGGTTAATGAAATGCATCTTTAAGCTACTCGTCAGGCGCCTTTGTTTAGTACCCATACACAAGAAAGCAAGTTAACTTAATTAACCAGAAGTTAAAGTTTTTAATAAGAAGAGGAAGGGTGGAAGAAAATAAATATACAGGATGTTTTTTACTCATAATACATTCGATTAAATATTAACTTTTTTTGTAATTTCATAAAAATTTTATTTCCATCCAAATGCGTTTCTTCCTTTTATGATATTGTCACAATAACTTTGTATAGCGTGCGAGGGGAACTGTCTATCCACCAACCCCCTACGTCTACTCTAATGAGAATAATCATGCAAAAGATTTGTCACATCAAACAAAAGTTTGTACGCCTACTCGTACTCTTCCATCGCATACACAAACACTTACACGTGCCTACACACAAACTAACTGTGTTTACAAAACAGAAATACTTTTGCTACCTCTTGCTTGTTCTTTTTTGAGTTTTCTTTATATATTTTCTCAACTTGTCTTGTTATCCTTATCTCATCATATCTTGAAAAAGACAACAAAACACAGCAGCTGAGTTGCAAATATTGCTTTGCCAAAAATGTTCCTTGTGTTTTTTCTTGTTTCTATGGATGTGCGTTTGTATTGAGAAAGTAATTTGGTGTGTTCTGTGAACAGTTGAGTTATTATTGTATTATTTTTTTCACAACACACACACACACATAGCATGACTCGAATGCACAGTCATGTATGTATGAACGCTCTTGCATTTTATATAATACGTGTATACAGACAATATTTATTTTGTAAGTTGGTGTGTATGTGAATGATTTTCCTTTTCCCTTGTGCTTGCTTGCTTGCTTGCTTGCTTGCTTCTAGAATGAAATTTCCTTATTTCGCATTAAGGAATGTTAAGACAAGTTTTTCCATGTCTGTGGTTCTTAATTTTATTTGATATTTTATAGTCATTAACGTTGTCGAAATGTTTGCAACATCTAGGCAAAAGTATATATATTCCTGGTTAACATGAAATGCTCAATCAATTTAGCTATTTGTCGGTCGGTCCGTCTAAGTGAGGGTATGTAGTGAAGCGAAAAAACATTTAAAAAATGAAATTTCGGGTTTTTTTCGCCTTGCTTATAAATTGTACCAAATAAAAGAGACAAAAAAGTAACGACCACGCCTACTTCTTTTTCGACAAAATGTAGAAAACATACATTATTTGTTGTTATTGTTTAAAAAGGAAATCACCACTCCTACGAACTCCTAAGAGCATCTCCATCAGCCAGTGAAAAATTTCAATTTTTGTTTAACTTTATTAAAAAATGTAGGGTCTTCCAAATTTGGTTCAAGCCAAGTATGCTGTAGTACTCCCACTTGTTTACTCATGTTTTTTTTAATCTTTATGAAAAACTTTTTTATTTGTTTTTGTTTAAACTTTTGTGGTTTTTATTATATCAAAATAATTCATGATTAAGGGTTTTTAAATTTTTGATTAAGAAAAACGCTGTCAGGATTATAAACCAACCAATAACAAACTAACAGTGTCTACCAAACTAATCAACTACAGGAGAAGAACAAAATAATATGAACACCATGCATATGAACCATCTTGTTGTGTGTTGGAAACACTGCTTCTGTGCGTCCGTATAAATAGTGCGACGCGTATGTATTGCACAGTTGTTCTTATAAGCAATCGGTTAAATGCGTGATCTCTCAGGCTTCGAAAGAGGACAAATTGTTGGTGCTCGGTTAGCGAAAGTGTCGGTGACGAAAACAGTTGAATTGTTTAACGTTTCACGAGCGACTATCTAAAACTACAAAGTGACAAAAGTGACAGCAAAACTTAAGTCCATACTATTTCCACAAAAACGGGTCTGCAAATTCGAAACTCCTTACGTGTCCAGTG
Organism: Ornithomya chloropus; assembly: GCA_963971445.1. Classification (NCBI taxonomy): domain Eukaryota; kingdom Metazoa; phylum Arthropoda; class Insecta; order Diptera; family Hippoboscidae; genus Ornithomya; species Ornithomya chloropus. The sequence goes on along the minus strand of OZ020530.1, from coordinate 22,397,538 downwards.
TTCATATTATTCTGTTCATCCCTTGTAAGTCTTAAAAAATTGTTCCAATCTAATAGAAACAGCGACATCTTTCCCATCTTCCACTTCCAGTAGGGTATCCTTGCTTTCACAATATTTAAAAAGTTAACGACAACGCTATAAAATGAAATAAATTGAAGATTTTATTTTTGCAAACATATTCTATAGTTGAGTATTTGGAAAATGTACCGAATTCGCGTCCTTTTGGTGAGCCGCTTATGCTGAAAAAGAAGACTCTGCTAAAGCATCATGCCAATAACAACAATAGATAACAAAAAGTTCAAAGAGGAGAAGATCATACTGTCGTGGCATTTGCATTATAATCATCTGTTACTGTGAAAATAGAGGGCCGCCCAATACCTTTACGAATCCGTGAACGTGTCACAACGAAAAAAAGAAAACGAAAAATGAGAATCCTTTAGTGTTGAAGAAAGTGTGAGAGAAAATGAAAAAAAGTGTGAGAGAAAATGAGTGACCCCGCGTGACCAAGTGAATGTATGATTTTTGTTGTGTGTCTCCCTACCCTTACATTCGGGAAAAATTGATGATCCAACTGTTTAACCCTTAGCTTTAGGAGTTTATAAATTAAATGTTTTTTTAAATATTTTTATAATAGTATCAATCATTCTAAGACATATTAAATGATAGACAAAAGTTCGTAATTAATGAATAAAAAGTTATTTTGTAACAAAGACGTGATTTGTTTATAGTAGTTAATTTGTTGACAATATTTTTATTAAGTTTTAGATTCTTTTTAAAATTTTTTTTCTATTTTTATACCCTCCATCTCTGTGATGACGGTATACTGAGTTTGTTCTTCCGTTTGCAACACCCAGAAGGAGACGTCAGAGACCCTACAAAGTTTATATATTCTTGATCAGCGCCAAAAACTGAGTCGATTTAGACATGTATGTCCGTGTGTCCGTCTGTTGTTGGCACTCTCACGGAGGTAAATTTTGAGATATTCAGCTGAAATTTTGTACAGGCACTTTTAGTCTTTGCACGCAGATCGCTATTTAAAATGGGCAAAATCGGTCAAGATCCACGCCCACAATCAACAAAAAACTATTTATCTGCCACAAAAATAGAGCTATAAACTTGAAAATTGGTACATACATCTATGAATATTAGCTTCATCGGTATGACAATAATGGGCGTATTCGGATTACAGACACGCCCATAATCGACATAAATCTATATATCTGAGACAAAAGTTTACCTAGGAACTTGAAATTTGGTACGCGTATACATAGTTATCCCATTGACTGACGTGCCAAAAATGGGCGTCGTCGGATAATAGACACGCCCACAATTTTAAAAAAACCATATTTAACGTAAAAAAAGACTTGCATGCTGATACGTAAGGCATACACTATTAGAGGGCGCAGTATATATATATATTTGCCACACCCTTTCGTGTAGAGGCGGAGGGTATTTAAGATTTGGCCTAAGCCAAATTTAGTTTTATTACTTGAATTATTTAACATTAAAAAGATTTTATTATTATTTTTTAAGATATAAAAAATTGTTAAAAAATTAATTCAAATATGAGATATCTTTTATATTTATATGTAACATGTGGGCGTGGCATGTATACAAAGACGTTTTTTTTTTAACTTTATACCGTAGTCGGGAGGTAGGTTTTTTTATAAATCACAATCTTTAATACGTGTCACTTTTAAGTCAACATTAAGTAAATATTTATGAAAAATTAAATAAGTTTCTTGTATAAATGTCCATGTTTTTGTAAATTGTGTGCGTGTCCAAGATTGCTAACCATCCTTCCGGTAGTTGCCAATGAAACGTATATTCCTTAATCACCGTTATAAAATCCTTTTTATTGCCTTTTGATTTATTGCGTAATATGTGTTTTTTGTTTTTGTTTTACTTTTTTTGTTCTATATTCACCTCACATCAACTTTATTACTTAAATTCCTTTCCGTACTCATTCATATTTCATTACAGTTATTAGCACATACTTATTGTTGGCAATTAATTATCCGCATAAACCTTTATCATGAATGAGTACCTCTACACGCCCATCTATTTCGTACTCACTCTTTTATCAAGCAACAGTGGTGCGACTTGACATTTAACACTTAAAACACTTTTATATATACATGTATATATATACGAGTACGTGTATATGTAAATGGAGAAAATGCCTTTTGATTTATATCACCTGACAAAGGATTGTGACATTGCTCTCCACACCTTAGTGAAGAAGAGGGTATACAACAATAATTGAGTCGTTCGGCTTGCTATTTAATACTGGAAAAAAAATCTGATCAAAATTTAAATCTGATTATATGAGTAATTTTTTTCTTGCAAGTTTGTGATATATTCAGGGAATGGACAAAATAACATGAACCTGTTTTCATTTGTTTAGTTATATGAAATTTATGTATTGCTTACTAGTGTTGTTACGTATGCAGTAATACAAGCATTTGTCATGTGCCACATTTTGCTTTGTTGTTGTTGCTTCAGTGTCAATTTGTTTACATTCACTCCCCCTATATGTAGTTACGTGCCCACATAATTATAAAATACGATAATTTATTTTATAATATATTTTATACTCGTGTTGAACTCATGTATGATACAATATGTGTGTGTGTACATGTGACGTGTGATTATGTTATACATAAATGTGTGCGTAAAGTATTTGCATAATCGCACGACAAAAGAATTTAACGTATACAGCTGGGGTGGGCAAACACTCATTTAAGGTGTATGTAATCAGCCACGCCCATAATTGATATAAATCCTTTAAAGAGCTTAAGAGTATAATTTTTTATAGTAATTATGATTACATAACGCTCCTATGCAAGCCAAGCCTACAATTTATATGCAAAATAAAATAAAGATAATCCCAGTTTTGATTCAAGCCACATATCGATTTATTACCATTGAATCAAACTTCAAATCCAACTGATTGATGGATATTTGTGTAGAATGAAAACGAGTTTAAATTTTAATTCCCGATTCCATGTTAGCATACCACCCCTCTGCTGCAGTTGCGGTAGCGCGTAACTGCTTTTAAATAATATGTTTTAATTTTTAATTCTTTATTATGTGATAAAGCGGCTATGAATTCATTAGTATGTATGTTTCTATTATTAATGTATACTTTTTCATAACTTTAGCAAACGAATCAATAAAATTAAAATGTTGTTATTTTGAAACGGATGTGTGCACCTTTTATTAAAACAAGTAAATAAACTGCATTTGGTTCAGACCAAATCTTAGATACCCTCCACATCTACAACGGCGGTACACGGACGTACATGTCTAGATCGACTCAGTTTTTGATGCGGATCAAAAATAAATATACGTTGTGGGGTGACTGACGCCTCCTTCTGGGTGTTGCAAACGCAAGAACAAACTTAGTATACTCCCCATCTTATGTTTATGTGGAGGGTATCATAAATATATATGTATTATATTATTTGTAGAAGTAATCTTGTAATTAAAAATGAACTTTCACCCTGCGTTCCTCTTGTTTTCATATCAAGATTTTCTTTAGATCACATTATCTTACACTCTTCCTTATCTATCTTAATCCTACATTTACATCTTTATGTGTAGTTGTACAAATTAACTTAAAAAGAAAAAAAAATAGATGAAAAATTAATTGATAAAATTTGTTTTCTTTAATCAACGATAACTTTTTGATTCATGCCACCGTTGTTGTTATTGTGATTTCTTCAATCACACACCTTTCGCTTTTTTGAACAACATAAATTCCCTCCATAATAAATATCAACAACGAATAAAAACCTAAAAAATATAAAACAAAACAGCACCGCACTCGCCGCGTCGACAAAAACTGAATTTACGAATGAAATCATTAAGTTTGGATTCACCGGAATCGACGGAACTGCATGGGCAAATGAGAAGGCGACAACAGCAACAGCAACAGCAACAGCAACAGTCGTACCAACAACAAGTAACAACGGTATTAACAGCGGCCACCACTTCCATGACAGTAGCTTCTACTGCTGCTGCTGCCAGCGATTATTACCCGAGCGGATCTGGAATAGGTTCAGGTAGCCATTTGGACTATGGTACACCGCCTTCCAATAGTAGTCGTTTACATTGTAAGTAGAGTGTCAGCAATCAATTAAGTTTTCCCTCCCTTCTTCACATTTCTGCAACTAACCACCCAACTAAATAATACACAAAATGTTAGTATTTTGACCAATTTTCTAAACAGAGATATATTCCACTAAGGGCCGTTAGATGCACTAATAATAAAAGATGCCAACAAAGGGTTTGTTTAATACGCTGTTTATGGCTGGACATGTACAAACTCACTCATCCAACACTCGCCATTCATAATAAACAAATGTACTCGTAATAATCGTTACTGTAGTTAATTTGACTGTAGTTGTAGTTGTTCCGTTTACTTATGTAGTAAATGCTTACATTGATTAAAACGGTTGTTAATGCGTTAAAGTTAAGCTTGCCTTTGTTTTTTATAAAGAAAAAATATTGTAATTCAAATTCAAATTCAAATTCAAATTAAGTAATTTTCAGAATCCATTTGTTTACTTACTAGTTTATGATTATTAATTTTTTCTTTTCATCTGAATTTTTTTATTTGTTTCATTCTTCATACGTTCCTTACTTGAAACCTATTCCTCGTCCATTGGTTTTCTGTTGTACTCCCTTTTCTATTGTACTCTTCTGAATTTTCACTAACAACAAATAACGGTGACTAATAACAATTTGCTCTAATTTACAGCACCCTCTAGTCCTTCTCATCAGGGCCGTAAACTTTTGTACGCTACACGAGGTATGCGTGGCGGCAGTATGGACTTGCCCGATGAAATGGAAAAATCTCAATCATCAGCCAGCACTTCACCATGTCCTTCGCCAGTAAGACAACTTTTTTTTAGTAGTACACTTATGGTCCAAGTTGGTGACAATTAATTGTTAGCTAAAATCTTATCGTTACAAATTTGTAATAAACTGCCAAATTGTTCATGTTTATTCCTTCTTCATCTTTTTATTATGTTTTTCTTCTTCTCTATATAGAAATCTCATCGCCTTTTGCCAACTAATTTATATGTCGCGCTGTACAACTTTAAGGCTCGTCATGCTGATGAATTGGATTTGAAAGCGGGTTACAAGGTGGGCAAGATGATTATCGAAAATTGTACAAAAACCTCTTCCGAAGTGTTGCGTAGAAAATGTCAAACTTAATATAGCCTCCAGCGCGTAAAAATTAATACCTGTGCTGACGTGAACATGTCATTTAAAAACATTTTCATATGTCAATAACAATATTTATTGATCTCTTATGGCAACAAATCGTTCTCGCTGTGTCTCTCTCTTCATTTATAAACTTACGGTTATGTATACATAACCGTATATATATGGACAATAATCATGACATATTGCTTTTGCCTGACAGTTTATTTTATATCAATTTATATTGACTTTATGTTCTCCTCTCTCTCTCTCTCTCTCTCTCAGTCTATCATCATTCATGTATTGCACGCTGTGTCGGTACACGATGCCAATAAAATCTAATGTACCCTGTCCAATACTGTTCACAACAGTTGTGACGCGTATACTCGTATATGCATTGTCAAGTTATATAAATCCATGCATTTGTTTGCATACGCTTGCAAACGGACAAAAAGTGCAATCGTTAGAAAGAGAAAAATCCAATATGTGTTATATAGCAGTCCAGGATAGGTATTGAAAGCAACTGATTCGTAGCAATAGCAATTACTCTCGTGCATTAACACATGCATACAACTTTTTGCCTTTTAGCCGGGCTATATTATTATTTATGTAAGTAGTTTTAGGAGGAAAAAGGACAAATATTAGCTGTTTACGGCTTAGCTTAGAGGTATTTAGTATATAAACATGGGCACTAACACACATACTGACAATTACTATTAAAAAAGTTACAATCTCTTCAGGAGAACGTTTTTCATTCATTCAATTCAGCCGCTATGGTATTTTACGGCATTTAATTCGTATAATCAATAACTATCAAATGGCATCAAAATTTTTATAAAAAAGTATTTGTAATTTTATATAAAACAAATTTTGCAAAAATTAGTATTAATTTTTTTTTTTGTTTTTGTAAATTCTTATAAAAAAATACAAAAATTTGTCAAATTTAATTTAACTAAAGCCAGAGATTAATCAAATACCTGACCGATTCAAAGCATATAAAGAAGTCAATCCAACTCTTAGGTGGTATTGTAAGGAAATCAATCAGTTTGAGTCTGTTTCCAATGAAAAGTTTGAACGCTTATATCTCGGAAACGATAGCTTCTATCAATCGGACAATTTTTGCATTCCTTTTTCTAAATCCGATGAAGAATCCATTAATCTAGGTATCGGGGTCCTGGGATGACCCATTTTTAATAAAAGTCTACTTTGTAAAATGGAATATTATTATAAGGTGGGTAATGCATGGGCGTGGCGTATATATCATTGTTAAGCCAAAGAATTTTCCACCTACGGGCAGTTAGTTTGAATAAAATCCGTCTTGCGGTTCAAAAGTTATAAGCTATTGAACACGAGCATTGTGACAATATCGTATAAAAAATATTTTCACTGATTTTGCCAAATTCTTCAAATTCTAACAATGACAACAATCATACGAAAAACGAAGATAATATTGTTTTGTCTCTAACTTTCCAACTACAACTTCGATTTTGGTGAAATTTTTTACAAACATTTGGAAATTCCTCTAACTTTCCGAGCATCTTTAAATAATGGGCGGTCCCACGCTCAAGAAAGGTGTTTTTTACAATATACATTGTTTATAAACTAAAAGGGCGGTGTCACGCTTATACAATATACTTCGTTTGAAAGCTGATTTAATTTACAATCTTTCACAATAAGTTTGAACAAAATCCGTTAGGCCGTTTCCAAGTTATAAGACTTTAGAAAATATCTATAATCAAGAATTGCTTACTGAGCCATTCTGAGCGCCTGGTATTTTTCTCACATTTTTGATGTTTCTGTGATTTTCAAAATTACGACCACAAAAATGAAGGTGAACTTGCTTGGCTTATAACGAGAAAGCTACTGCTCCGATTTTGGTCAAAATTTTTGCAAACGTTTGGAAATTTCTCTAGCTTTTCGGGAATCGATGGGCGCGGCACTGCCCACTTTCTTAGAAAATATTTTTATAAATAACGGGCGTGGCACCCCTCACTTTCTCACTTTCTTAGGAAGTGACTTCTTAAAATACTTGTTGCTTAATAACTAAAGAGGTAGTGCCACGCCCATATAATATGATTGTGTGAATTTCCTTGGCTTATATCTAAAAACTACTAGTTCGATTTTGAATTAATATTTTATAAACAATTGACAAAAGTGGAAAAATCGTTCGATTTCACGGCACATTGTCATAAGTCAACAAATGGAATTTAGGTGCCTTAAAGGTATCAAGAATTATGGATTTTTTCATGTAACGATCTTTTCATGGGTTGCTTTCCCTGGTGTTCTGTTGGTACAACGGTTTACTTAAATGTTTCAACAACTTCGAGTGTAACAAACCTTTAGAATGGCATTTGTAATGACTGGTGAATGGTTTGGACAAAAGTGTTGATATTGTATTTTGGCAACATTTTGCCATTTCTGCCGCATAAAGGAGGATGTCACCATTAACTTGTTTACTCGTTTTTTGCTCTATTTGGAGAAGGAAAGCTTAAGTGTGTTGGTTGTGTGCGATAGGGAGGGAGAGAGAAAGGGAAAGTGTTTGGTGAGTGTTTATAATGCATTACAAGTCTTGTGTACCGAGTTGTTTGTTGAAAATTGTCGGCCATTAGTATAAATCAAACCAGACAAGTGATTCTAGTGTCCTTTGTTGGATATATAGGAATTGTATGCGAAATGGGAGACATCAGCGCAGCTTACAGAGAATAAAATCCATTACTGCATACCGGGCAATACACACAAGTCGATAAAATATATTGAAATTGAACCGTAATATCACCATCACCAGCATTTGTTCTCTTAACATCATCGTCACTGTTACGGTTAGTTGAGTTGGCAATGGTCTGAAACAAATTAAGATAAGAGGTAAGGAGAACTGTGCTTGTGAGACGGTGTTCGTGGTGACCACACCAGCAGCAGTAGCTGAACATTAACAAATATAATTTGAAACGTTGTACTAAATAAAAACCACTGACATGTCTATGCTCCAGGAGCAATATGGTTGACCAATTAAATAGAAAATTTACACATTCAGTAATTTGTGGTTGGAAGTTCTAAAAAATGATAAAATGTAGTATTTAATGAATTTCATGTTATTATAAAGTACTAGTGTAGTTGGAAGTGGAATTTAATTTCCTATTGATATTTCAGGTCACTGTTATTGATACATCCGATCCGGATTGGTGGAAGGGCAAAGCGATGGGACGCATGGGTTACTTTCCTTCCAAATATGTAGTCCGTTTGAATGCCAATGAGAAACCTTTACAAGTGACTCACAATCTTCAAGTTTCGGATGGTGAACGGGGCGACAGTATGACTCTTCTAAGAGATCAAATTGTGATTCAGGTAAGTGACACATTTATCGCTTTACACGTATCTGCAACTTTCAACTTCATCAGGCCGGTGATGAGTTGAATGGTATGGTTTTAGTACGAGCAGCTGACAATCGACAGGGTTATTGCCCCGCCAAGTATCTACAAGAGGTGTGACAGCCAGAAGAGACGACCAAACGTGAACGCGACAAGCAGCCGCACAAATCATCACTCTCATCAAAATTACTCGATAAAACTAAACGCAAGATACGTATTGTAGTAACTGATAGTGCTGGCGAACGCACTTCCACATCATACAACAATTTTGATAAAAGTAGAAGCGAACCGAAAAACATTAACGTAGACTACAATGGCGAATACGACTTGTACAAGACGCCTAGTTTTGCTTTAGATGGTAATGGTAGATCTAAGAATGATAAAAATTGGGAAAATTGGGAGCGTATACGTGAACAAAAATTGGAACGCATGAAAAACATTTGCTTTGAAAGTTACCGCCAATCGAAGCGAGATAAAATGCAACAATGGAAATCGAAACCGCGACAATTGGACCCCAACTGGTACACTGAAAATATATTTTCCAATCGTTCCGAAGATGTGGAGGAAGATAATTATATACCTGAATGTCTTAAGTATGCACCGCCCTCCACGTATCGAAAGTTACGAAATATTCGCGAGCACGATGAACTGTTTATAGATACCGGCGATGGGGATGAGTATGTAACGGATTTTGTAGGTGAAGTTAGGGAGCGAAGGGGTGAGGGCGAGGGTTCGGCCGGTTATGGGCTGCAACGATCGATTAGTTGTAAGGAGTTTCAACAGTATCCCAAAACGCAAAGTTATCTATTCGGTTCGGCTGGTTATGAAGAAGATTTGGCCAGTGCTACGGCTCCCGCCGTATCACACCTCGTACCCCCCACATTACCACCCTCAGCGCCACCAACTACTTCAATTTTGAAAAATCGCGCTCACGTGCCAAAATCATATTCCTTTAGTGCCGCCACTACCTCCTCATCTGCCAAAACTATGCCTTTCGATGTAATGGATTATGAAGTGCCTCCAACTGGAGGAGTAGGTGGTAGTAAATTAAGACGCGATCGACAAGAGGCTTTCCGCAAATCAATAGGTTACTATTGTAGCAGCAGTCTTGACGAAACTGCTCTGCCACGTACCCACGACGTTTTACATCCCTGTTGCGCTCGCGAACATTGTACAAGCGCCAAATGCCTTCTCGATGATATTTATCCAGAGACTTATGATACGATAATGGAAGGCACCCGACGTCGTCCCTGGCGACGGGTAGCCCCTTCAACTTCGCCCTCAATGTCTGGTTTTTATGGTGCTGGCGCCAGCGGTGGTAGCAACAGGAATATACATGAAGCCGATTGGTGGGATGATCGAAATAATCAGCGGGTGGCAAGGGCCGCACGCTACTCGTTATTCCCTGGAGCAGGACGGGAGCAGCTACAGCAGCCGCTGCCACCCACAGTGATTTGTTGCTGTGCTGCGGATGCTAACTATTGCTACCATCGCCAGCAACATCACCACTTAGCCAGACCCCGAGCACCTCGTTATCACTGCCCCAGCCATCATCCGGCTGCCGAAGAAGAGGAACATTTGCATTGTCGTCCTACCACCTATGATACCGATCTGGACCATTTCATTCGCGATGAGCGCGAAAGGTTATTGCTTCAGGACAAATTCCTCGATGAAGATGAGCGTTATCTCACCACATCAAGTGTTCCGCGACGACACTATGCCGTATATAGACGTCCAACCCGCAGCAAATCAATGTTAGAGGTCCAGCCGCCAGATCGTTTTGATGAGGATTCTTGTTCCGATTCTACGGAAATGGATTTGCGTGACTTTAACATTGATTTGGAAAAATATTGGGAGGAGTTGGAGAAACCACCTAGTCCTATTGATTTGGATATGCAGCGTCGCAATATGCAGAGCAACCTTAAGGTGAAAAACGTCAATGTAGGCTGCTACAATAATGGACAACCCATCGATTTGTATGATCGTGAGCAAGAACGAATGATGATTAAAAAGTCGTTGTTGGAAGGAATGCCCTCACCTCCTCAAGTGGAACATTCCACAACATCCGCGTCAGCAGATGTTAACAATGATGTAAATAGTTTTCATTTTTTTGAAAATATGGGCTCCCCAGTACATCGTTCCTCCTTTAATTACGGCCATAAAGTATACCCAGCTGCCGAGACTTTGCCTTCGTACCAGTATAACAATTTTTATCCCGAACAACATCCAGTACAAACACAACAACCCACAAGTGGTGGCCACCACACCTCTGCCAGCGGTCATTCTGCTCTAAGCTTGATCAACAATATATTCTCAATTTATAAGCCAAATAAATACGCACCGCAAAACTGCCGCTTCAACAATGAATCGAAACCAGAGCCTTGCAAAAAAATGAATGTCCCCAGCACACGACGTCCCCTGGGTGCACCCCATTCCGAGTATATGCACTCTATGAAACGACCATTAATTGTTAGCACCGAGCAACCCCACTTTAAGATAATACCGGAGAAAACCGGCCTGAAAATAACACCGTTCTATAATTATGCTGAAGAAGATCTTCTACCAAGCGAATATGATATGAAACCCGAACCAACACGTCATAAATTGACTAGTACAGCGCGGCCGTTAATGCTCCCGCACTGATGGTGCTGGACATTTCCATGGTATGGGGGTTGCTAAAGTGATTCGGCAACAATAGTAAAAACAAACGTCACCACTACTACCCACCTCACTTAAACTCTAACAGAAGGGGATCAAGATTAATAATAATAACAACAACAACAACGTTTCTAGCTATACATCCATTCATCCATCCAACAAACACGCGTTACCATCAAACAACAGCACCTAAATACGATTTTTGCTCCAATATTTATAACATATGAGAATTTTTTAAATCTCGTGGAACGTATGTATAGAGCGGTATATGGTTTGATTTGGAACGGAATAATCCGATTATGCGAAAAACAAAAGCGGCGAATAGAAACGTTAAATCCATACCAGTGGAAAAGGAAATCAAAAAACAAAACTCACACATTGGAGTGAAACGCACGCCATAAATGTTGCATTTTATCTGCCCGGAATTAACGTTGATTTGATTTGGCTTTGTTTCTCTCCCCGGCTCAAAATGATAGCGAATACAGGGGTAATTATGCACGAATGCGCTTAATATGTAAGATGTGAGGAGTGCCTCTGTATCTCTCTCTCTCCCTCTCACTCATCAAACCACTATACATACCCATAAGCAAGCGCCAAGAAAGTCTTGCGAAATACGCTCAAAATTATTCCCAATTTTTCAATAAACAAAAAAATTAAAAAAAAAAAATTTTAAAAACAACAACAACAACAACAAACTTTTAAAAACTTAGAAAACAATCATTAATATCAATAACACACATGTGTACACACAGTTTATGTAAGTAAAGCAACAACAACAACAAACAACAGCAACAGTAGAAAAAGGAAGACAAACGGAGAAAACTGAATAAATTATTAATAATAATGATGAATACACAACTTTTAACAATAAAGGCAAACTTTTTTAAACAAATAATTTTTTTTGACAAATTTTTCCTCTCCCTACAAAATAAAGAAAATAAAAAAGAGTTTAAAAAAAGAAAGCAATTGTAACGATTTTTCACATTCTTTATATACTTTTTCTATTTTTTATACCAAAAACAACAATAACAACAATAAGAAAATACTATGGAATAAAGCAAACAACAACAACAAGAACAACAAATAGCCAGAAAGCTAACAATTCCGAGTAATTGCTCTCAAACCATCCACAAAAAAATCAAAAACGAAAGTTTACAACTTATTTTAAGTTTGTCTGTCCCGTTTGGTAAAAATATTCACAGATAATACAAATAGAAATCTCAAATCCTTTTAATAAATCCGTGAAATGAAAAAAAACTAAATTTGGCTTAGACCAAATCTTAAGCATCCTCTACATCTACGTGCAAAATGTAGGCGCGACAAGTAAATAATTACGCTCTCTAATAGTGTATGTCATGTATGTATAGTCAGCTTCCAAGTCGAGTTTTACACTTAATACAGTTTTTTTGTAAATTATGAGCGCATCTATTATCCGACCACGCCCATTATTGGGACATTGAGGCATTATAAACACATATACCAAATTTCATCTTTTTCAATTTTTCGTCAATTTTTATGACTGATAAGTATACTTTTGTCGATTGTGGGCATGTTTGTTATTTAACCACGCCCATTTTTGCATATCAACTGATGGAATAATTTCAAATATGTACGAGTATATTAAATTTCAACTTTATAGGAACATGTTTATGCTAGTTATATATACATTTGTGTCACTGGTGGGCGTGTCTGCTATCTGACCATTCCAATGGACGTACATAAGGAGATCGATTCAGTTTTTGCAGCTGATCAAGAATATATATACTTTGGCCTCTGACGCCTCCTTTCGGGTGTTGCAAAAGGAATGGCAAACTTAGTATATGTGGAGGGTATAGAAAAAAAAACAGAAAACAGAAAACTTATTAAAGCACTGTAGTTGTTATAGAAATTACAACAACAAATATATAAATAGGCAATAATAACAACAACAATACTAATCTAATGATAGAAACTTGGCAACATTGCCTCAAGAACACTCAGCCGTTTTGTTTGTACTCACTCACAACATTATTTTAATTTAGTTGCTTCTCTAAGTTCATGTTTTACATTTTTATGAGGCCCCTGGTAATTTGGCATCGTGTTATTTGCCATTAAATTTATATCCTTTTTTTCCCACAATTATACCAACTTTGAAATGTTTCCTTTGTTTGTGCATTCAGCCAACATAAATTTTTCTCATTTTTTATTGCAAACATTACAAACTTTACATTAGAACACGTATTTATAGAGGTATCCCATGTAAGCTTGTCTACATACAATATATATAAAACAAAACCAAAAACTACTATATACTCGTATATGAATGTGAACATATGATAATTAAACGCCCAATTCTTATGAATGCAAATTTTTATCAAAAGGAACATTTTCTTGGATTCATGCCACGACACACAACACTTGAAGCACTTGTAATATCACCTATTCTTCTTCTTCAAAAAAGAAAAGAAAAAGAATAAAACAAACATTCGTCGTCAGCATGAATGAAAATTGTATCCTAACGAAGTGTATAGAAGGAGGATTGATAAAAAATGTTATAAGAAAAAAAGTTACCTACTACCGTATACATATTTATAAAGGTAATAAATTTAAGCTTAAATTGTCACTTGAACTTATAGGAAAAAATACAAACAAACAAACAACTGCAACAAAGTAAAAAAGAAAGGAAGAACAATTTGAACAAATAATATAAAATTAAATATTTATTATTAAATGTTAAAAAATAAAAATAAACAAGTACGAAAACTTAATTTGGCTTGGGCCAAATCTTAAGTACCCTCCCCATCTACAACGATGGGCGAGACAGGTGTAAAATCTCACAATGTACGACCGAGAATGCCAACAACAGACAGACACACGGACATTCATGTCTGGATCGTTTCTCAGTTTTTCATGCTGAATAAGAATAAAGATATATATATAGGTCTCTGACACTTTTGGGTGTTGTACACGGAATAACAAACTTAATACACCCTCCATCTTATGTGGGGGGGAAAAATATTCTCATAAATAAATAAATAATTACCTTATAATTATTTATCTATTTTTATTTATTCATATTTTTTTAAATAACTTTTTTTATTAAATATTTTATATTATAAGAACCACATGATTGTTACAGTGCTTTGTTGAAGCTCAATCTTGCACCATAAAATTCGTCTGATCAATAAATATCGAATGCCGTCGAAATTTTTGTAAATTTTTACAAAAAAATTTTCGTAAATGTTCATTTAATAAAGTTTCTAAAATTTTGCCGAATTATAAATTTAGCTAAAGCACAGGGAATAATCAAATACCTGACCGATTCAATACGTATACATATGTAAGGAAATCAATCAGTTTGAGTCTGTTTCCAATGAAAAGTTTGAACGCTTATATCTCGAAACGGTAGCTTCTATCAATCGGACAATTTGTGCATTCCTTTTTCTAAATTCGATGAAGAATCCATTAATCTAGGTATCGGGGTCCTGGGATGACCCATTTTTGAACAAAAGACTACTTTGTGAAATGGATTATTATTATAAGGTGGGTAATGCCACGCCCATAAAGTATATATCATTGTTAAGCTGAAGAATTTTCCACCTATGGGCAGTTGGTTTGAACAAAATCCGTTTTGCGGTTCAAAAGTTATACGCTATTGAATGTGAGCATTGTGGCAAAATGGTCTAAAAAATATTTCGACTGATTTTGCCAAATTCTTCAAATTCTAACAATAACAACAACAACCACACTATAAACGATGGTAACATTGTTTTGTTTCTAACTTTCCAACCACGACTCCGATTTTGGTGAAATTTGTTGCAAACAGTTGGAAATTTCTGTAGCTTTTCGAGGATTAATAATTAATGGGCGTGGCAACGCCCCTTTTCTTAGAATAAAGATTTTTTTTTAATAATCGTTGTTTATTAACTAAGTGGGTGGTGCCACGCCCATACAATATAATTCGTTTGAAAGCTGAATTAATTTACAAGTGTTCTAGAAAGCTACACCTCCGATTTTGGTCGAATTTATTGCAAACATTTGGAAATTTCTGTAGCTTTTCGGTGACCTGTAATTAATGGACTTGGTATCTTCCACTTGCTTAGGAAGTGACTTTTCTTAAAATAATTGTTGATTATTCACTAAAAGGGTAGTGCCACGCTCACAGAATAAGTTTTGTTTGAAAACTGAAATAACTTACAAGTGTTTACAGAAGGTTTAAACCAAATCCGTTTACCAGTTTCCAAGTTATAAGAGTTTAAAAAATATGTTTAATCAAGATTCTCTTACTGAGCCATTCTGTGCTCATGGTGTTGTGCACACATTTTCCGATTGCCCTCAAACTTGTCCCAAATGTATGTTAATGGAATTATTGTGCCGTTGATTGATATCAAGAATTGTGAATTTTATTCATATATTTTTGCCTATTTTTTATAATAATTATAATATTTTTTTAATATCCGAGTTGAGTTTTTTTATATATAATAATAATTTAATTTAATTTTTTAATTATAAATTATTTATTGTTATATGTTAATTGAACTTTGGATTATAGTTAAATATCTTTTCAAACTAATTATTAATAACTAAATTATTTATAAATATATTAAAAATTTAATAATATATATGAAAAAAAACCTTTCCTGCACCCTATAATATACATGCTAAGGCAAAAACCTCCTCAATCACAATTTATATAAATTTATGCAATACTAGCAGAAATTGTTCAAAAAAAACACATTTCACTTAAAGAAACCCAACAGTTTAGTTTCAAATACATTTTACATTAAAGAAATAAGTAAAAAAATACAATCACCCACAAATATGTTCATGAATATTCCTTGAAAAAAACAAAAAACAAAAAACTTACTAAAATATTGAAAAAAAACAAATAAGAAAACTAAATTTGGCTTAGGCCAAATCTTAAATACCCTCCACCTCTACACGAAAGGGTGTGGCAATTATACATATATATATATATACTGCGCCCTCTAATAGTATATGTCTTACGTATCAGCATGCAAGTCTGCTTGTACGTTGAATATGGTTTTTTGTAAATTGTGGGCGCGTCTATTATCCGACCACGCCAATTTTTGGCACGTCAGTCAATAAGATAACTATGTATACGCGTACCAAATCTCAAGATCTTAGGTCAACTTATGTGGCAGATATATAGATATATCGATTGTGGGCGTGTCTGAAATTCGACCACGCCCGTTTTTTGGCACATCAGTAGATGGGATAACTATGTATTCGCGTACTAAATTTCAAGTTCATACATCAACTTTTGTGGCAGATATAAAATTTATTAATTGTGGGCGTGTCTGTAATCCGAATACATTTTTGGCACACCGATGAAGCTAATTTTCATAGATGCACATGCCAAATTTCGAGTTTATAGCTCAATTTTTGTGGCAGATAAATAGTTTTTTGTGATTGTGGGCGCGGCTCTTGACCGATTTTGCCCATTTTAAATAGCGATCTGCGTGCGTTTCAGCTCAATATCTCAAAATTTACGCCCTTGAGAGTTCAAACAACAGACGGACACACGGACACACGGACACACGGACATACATGTCTAAATCGATTCAGTTTTTGACGCTGAACAAAAATATATATACTTTGTAGGGTATCTGAGGCCTCCTTCTGGGTGTAGCAAACGAAAGAACAAACTTAGTATACCCTCATCACTGAGGTGGGGGGTATAAAAAAACAATCTCCCCAAGCTATAAGCAAAATCAAACATGAATAAATTCATAATTGAATAATTGAATAAATTATGACACGTTTTACTTTAATGAAAAAACGAAACAAAAATACATTCAACTGAATAAAGTTTAAGAAGAAACCAATTTACAAAAAAGAAAACGAGCAGAAGAGAAGATAAAAAACATTCATTTGTTCATAGATATATTAAAACGAAAAACTGAAAACTAATAAAACATATTCTTTGCCCACTGTGTCTCATCGAATGGTAACTCTTTTCCAAACAACAACAAATACTTAAAAATGGTGTTTTCATTTCAATTTTTTTCCTTCAACATATATTGAATACATAATACAAACAATGTAAATGAAGTAAGTATACATGTTGCTTAATGGCATCAACCTAAGGTAAGTTGTAAGAAAATCTTTATTTAATGTATAGTGGTAGTTAAGTACCTGCCAGGCCCCCTTTTTTAACAATAGATATGCAGAGTAATTAGAATTTGATGTAAGATGGATATGATCCTCTTACTTGATTACATTACTAAAAAAAAGAAATATTTCTTTTAATTCCATAAAATGTTTATTTTCATTACTTTAAATTATATCACATATTATTAATTATGTACATATATTACACAATGTATAAAAAATAAAATTAACGTAAGCATAAACTGACAATGCAACGTCTGTCTCTGTAACATTTAAGTTTTTTATATCATTTGTCCTTGAAAGGTTCATCTTCTCTGTCACTTGGCGTCAACAAAAATAATAATAAATTACTTGTTACCGAGTTATAATTATTTACAAAATCGTATATGAAAAAACAAACAAAATAAACTTAAAGATTATTTTAATTTACAAACTAAGGACGTACGTACGATCTTATTTTTTTTTTTCTTTTTTTTTTTTTAGAAAATATTGAAAAAAAAATTAAATCATTTTGATTTTTACCTCGTAATTAATAATTATTTTACAAACATATTAATCAGTCCATTGAAGTTATTATTACATACAAACATAAATACATAAAAAGGAGTGACATTCATTGGCAGCACAATCGAGTGAGTTAAGTTAGGAGGAGTGTACCCCCGTGTCGTACCCGATGTTATGCATCAGTTGTTAACTGATATTGGTGTTAAATTGACTGATGGTGCAGTATTAATGTTATTATTATTGTTGTTGTTGACAGTTGTGGAATTTAATAAATGAATAGCTCTTGTACTGGATGGTGCTGATGGTGATATTATTCCTTGGTTGGTTGGTTGAATCTCTATAGAGTTGAGGGTACTGGTGGAGCTGCCCTTTTGATTAGGAAACAATACTGAATAGGCTGGTGGCGGATCTAATTCCTCATAATTGGGTGGCCGTGTATTGTTAACACCATGATTCTGCCCATTAAAATTATTCGAATGTGTAGCAGAATTCATTGAAGCCTCCCGGTCCGTATTGTGACGATCATGTTGCGAAGCCGAAGCTGAAAGTGAACGTATTGTTTCAATGTGTAAGCTAAAGCGATTACAGCAAACTGTTTGAGTTGAGTTTTATGGGGTTTATTAAAAGTAGGTAAAATAAAAAGAAACAACAACACCATTCCACTTTTTTTTTTAACTAAATTGAAACTCACTCAACTTACCCCACAAGCCGCATATTAATAAAGCGCCACCGCACAACAGCATACCCAACATTAAGTAGCCCCAGGGTCCATATTTCGACAAGTCCGAATTGAAACCGTTCCGTGTACTGTTACGTGAACGACCCAAGAAACTCATACTCTCCGATTCGGCGGTATTATTCTCAAATTGTTTATCCCCCAAAGCCAAGCCCGGCTCTGCACCCGATGAGTTATTGAGATTCGTCTCATGAACGGGTATTTGATGTAAGTAAGTAGTAAGACTGGAATTTTTACTTATGTCCTGTATTGCTGTTGTTGTTGTTGTTGTTGGTACATCGAAGGCAAACAAATTACGAAATACCTCCCAAGCGAAATGTTCAAATATATCCGTTTCCATAGCAGCGGGTAATGGCTGTTCGCCATAACGGCTACGTTTCCAGCACATATTATAATCCTCATCACTGTCATATTCATTGCTATAGGGACAATGACGTATCCCATCACATATCAAATCCTTTGATATACATAATAACGGTTCATCTCTATTGTCAAAGAAGAAAATTTGAGAATTCTTAAAAAAAAACAAATATTTTCTTTTATTACCCAATTTTCAAGCATTGATGTTTTGTTGAACTGCGACATTGTTCACCTCTACCCAATACTGTCACCATTAGTTTGGAGTTTAATGTATGATTGGCATGCTCCCAAACGATGCGCACACGCCCATGAAATAAACGCACAGGATCCTCCATTTCTGGAGCCATATCCTCCAATTGGCAGGGATCAACGCGCCACTGCGGTGCGTGAGGATCATGCGAGCTAAACTAATTACAATGAGAAAATATAAACAAAAAATTGGTAGCTCAATGATATATTTCTAGTAATAATAAAAAATTATTTATGAAATAATTATAAGAATATATTCAAAAAAAGCCACAATTTGGATGGAATGGAATTCATGATGCAATGTACGGAAGAGTTCTAAATATTTTCAAGAGATGGTGACCTCTTGCATCTGCTTAATATTATTATGATTCTCTGTTCTTTATATTTTTCTATCTTCTTCTTCATATTGCTTTCTCACATAACTAATTACAGTCACGTTCGCCTGTGAGTATGTGGCGTGAAATGGAAACATTTATCTGCACCAATATTATGTATTATGTATGCAAAATGAATGCATTTATGGAATCGATTGTATTGAGTGGTAGTTCACATTTACATATACTCGTACACTGTTTATGTATTCATAGTATATAAACATCTAGATACGTGAAAAATATCAACAATGTAACGAAAAATGTTTTTTATGTGCATTCCCTAAAAAACGTGACATATTGCGCAATATTTCATAATGTGCAAAAGCGCGCAATTTTTGCGGAGTAGAAGATTTTTAAGCCATTCAACATGCATTCCTACCGACCTTGTTAGTGTTATTTATTTTATTTTTTTAGTACTTGTCACCCAGTGTACATCATCATTATAAATCTAGCATCCGCTAAATATAATGTTATTGTTTTTGTTTTTGTTTTTGTTTTCGCTACGATCGGTTTTCTCATTAATTTGCATACAATGGATTTTATTGTACTGCGATGTTGTAATTAACAGTTATTTTTATAAATCTTACCACAACGTTGAGAGAGTGTGTTCATTTTATGGAAAAAAAAGCTTCAAACGTATTAATTATCCGTTTTAATTCTTCAATACGATCCGTGTGTCCATCTGTCTATGTATCTATTTGTATGGAAAACATTCTTCTGGGACGAAAAACTTAACCTTTTAACCTAACCTTAGAATTATTAAGAATATCTGCAGACGAGTTGATGTGAGAATTGAATGTATTCTTAAAAAAGGGGGCGTAATTTTTTTATTCATATATTTATTCAAGTAAAAAATTAAGTTCGTCTTCAAACCAATCTTAATCTTACCTTCCTTATCTATATGTAAAGGCGCGGCTTGTACTTAATTACTTCCTTTGTATATGTATGTGCTATGCAACAAATCACAAGTCATGTAAAACCCACTCATATGTGATTAAAAGGGTTGCAAATGATATAACAAACTTGGTTCATCCGTGTGGGATGAGTAGGGTATTAAGAAATTAAAAATCGAAAAATATCGCATAATTTTACATACATGTTGAGGTATTTACTACAAGATCCATACATTGTTTACTTATTATTATTATAGTTGTTGTTGTTGTTATTATTGTTATTGTTTTACTTTTAATAAAAATAAATTATTTACATAAAAAACCAACAATTCTTCACAAGTCGTTGTAAAGTCAGTCGCCTTACAACGCCGTCAATTCTGTTGTTTAAACCAACATCGTAAAAAACAAATAAATAAATAAATGAATGAAAAAAAGATGAAATTAGCTTTTGAAACTAGTTGCAGTCAACAACAGAGATACCACAGAAATCTATTTTTAGTCAAGAAACAAAATAAACAATAATATAATAATACACTAAAACAGCAACAACAACAACAATAATAATTGTGTAAACAAGTCCACACCCACCCTACCCAATGTGTGTTGTGCGTGTTTGTACTCGTAAATTATTTTTGAAAAGAAAAAAAAACTGTAAATATACATTGCTTATGGAATATGCGAGACGCATATTCTGTTGCTCCATCTTTTAATCGCAATCGCAATCGCAATCGCAGTCTCGTGGATATGAATTTTTTTTTACGTTTCATTATAAAACATTTGTATTGGTGTCTACTTACTACACTTAAAGGGCAGCTACGATCTTGTTGTTGTTGTTCTAGTTGTTCTAGTTGTTCTTGTTGTTGTGTAAGTTTTATTGTTAAATTCTTCTTTTTCATAACTTTTGTTGTTGTTGTCATATTTAAGCGATTCTCCATTCTGCCCTTCATCTCATTCAGTTTTCTACTCTCGAACAATTGCACACCATCATCTTTATTTTCATTATTAATTGTACTTTGTTGTTGTTCTTGGCGCTGCTGTTGTTGTTGATGATGATGATGCCGTAACTTTGGTAAAATTAAACGTATAATAAAGCCATAATTGGTTGGTGCACTCAAGATGCGTGTACATAGCTTCATATAATGTGTCGCAGCTGCTGCTGCTGCTTCTGCTGCTTCTGTTTTTGTTGTTGTTGTTGTTGTTGATATAGGAGAATTAAATTCTAATATTAGACTAGACTCTTTGCCTTCACATTCGATAAAATGTTCAGAGGGCACATTACAAATGGGTTCAAATGTAGGTGATGCACGAAAATTATCGTCTGTAAGAAGAAGAAGAAGAAGAAAAGAAAACATCAATAGAAAATTTGATATCCTGGAAATTTATATATATATATATATTTTTCCAAATATACAAATTTTTGTACCAAAAGAAGTTTTTCTATAAATTAAATAGCGATCTGCGTGCAGGAACTAAACGTGTCTGTACGAAATTTTAGCTCAATATTAAATTTCAAAATTTACGCCCGTGACAATGCCAACAACGGCCAGGACACACGGACACACGGACGTACATGTCTAGATCGACTTTGTTGCAAACGGAATGACAAACTTAGTATACCTCCATCTTATGTGGAGGGTATAAAAAAAGGAATTGTTATAGAAAGAAGAAGTAAAACGTGATGTGAAATAATATATTAACAAATTTTATTTGATTTTTTTATCTCTTTGTGTCTCTCCCCGATAACAGTTTCAGTTTCAATTATACGAGCTTGCGGTTTTGTTAGGTGGTGTTAAATGTGTTCAAACGATTTCAAATGAATGAAAAATATTCATGATTTTTGTGGTTAAGAGACTTGTCTGGCTTTTTTATTGTTGTTTTTCTATAATCCACGTATGCGTTTATATTCATTTCATAAACAAAATCATAAAATGCAGCTTTTAGTTTAAACTCACGGTTCCCAACTGAACATGAAATATTTATTTAATACTATAGTAAAAAATCATTCGAAAAGCTAACAGAGCTGTGAACTTCATCACACGAGATATTCTCTCTATTAATTTTCGTCTTTTTATATATTTTGTCGTAAAATTTTCATTTTTTGTATTCATAATCACATATACGAGTATATTCATATATACATGCATTACATTAAAAAGACTACTAAATATATTTGGTATACGCATAATATGTCCTTATGTGTTACATTTGGCTGAATTTTGCCCACCCTGGTTACACACATATACAATATATGTACAACTTATTCAATGTCACTTTGTTGTCCTTGCTCTTATGATTGTGAAGACAGATCACTGACCTTTGTAAAGCAATAAAATTTTATTGATAAAATCAATTATTTTTTATTCCATTTATATGAAAGCTTTTGTTTCCTATTTTTAACGCATATATGAGCCGTTGTAAATAAAAGTGCTGCGAGTTCACTTTACCAAGAACACTAAAATTTGAATAATCATTAATGTTCTATTAATGAAGTAACATTGGACTGCACATATATGTATTTATGTATCAAGTAAAAAAGAAAGAATATGCCTGGCTTAGGTCTCAAATCTTTTTCTTATTTTGTTCATAACTGAAAACAAATGGTGGACGTGGCAGGCTGGACTAAGCTTTATGCAGCTTAAAGACTGACACCTGACGAACATGTCTAAACCCATTCCGAAAATTAAGAATTTATACTTTGGAACAAATTCGCTTAACAATTAAAGCAATGTAAAGATTATGATATCATTAGTAAATGATTTCTAAGATTTATATGTATGCGTGTGTGCGTGTGCATGTTTGTCGGCGCATTACCATCATATGTATGACCTCATTATAAAGTCAATAAATGGTCGCCCACCCACATGCAAGTCATACATAAATGAATAATTAAGATGAATAATCAAGAGAGAGAGAGAGAGAGAGAGAGAAGAAACTCAATTTGCGTGAGTGACTGTTGCTTACATACACGTACAGTACGTACCTGTAAATATAGATGAAATATAGATAAAGTCTCCGAAAGATAATTACTGCCAGAGCAACTTTCTAACCCAGACTTGACATTACAGAAGAACGTTTCGTTTGTTTGTTTGTTTATTTGTTTACCTTAGCATTACGTTCCCATTTTTTTTTTTTTCAATTTACACAAAAATCATGAAGTCAAACTGGATAAACGACCATTCACCAGTCATTTAGTTAACCAAACATTTAACCAATGTTAGTCAAGAGGAAAAAGAAGACTTAAGCAACTGATAATACATGAAAACTGGATAGAAAGTTAGTAGAAGAAGAATGAGCAGAAGAGATGTTCTAGAGTTTTTCTTTTTATATGAGTGTGCGACGCACAGTTTGAGTTTAGCACTGTTTCATAAATAACCTGATAGATTTAAATGATCACAGAAACTGTCCCAGTGACTTGATTAAGCTTAAAATTGCAATTGAAATTTTTGTAAATATTTTCCAAAATTTTTAAAGAAATTGGGTGGTGCCGCGCCCATACAATATAATTCGTTTGAAAGCTGAACTAATTTACAAGTGTTTACAAAAATTTTGGAAAAAGTCCGTCCAGCAGTTTCCAAGTTATAAGGGTTTAAAAAATATGTTGAATCAAGATTGGCTTACTGAGCATTTCTGGGCTCCTGGTGTTATGCACACATCTCCGTATTTAACTACATCTGGGATACAAAAATGCTAATGAACCTCACATGTCTAGTTGTATAAAAGTAAAACGTCAGTCCATAAATTTATCATTTTTGCGATTTATACAAATAACTTCGTGATTAGTTTTTATGTTATGAAAGAAAAACACACCATAAAAATTATCGCATGACAAGGCATGTCATTCGTACCATTGAAATTTATGCATGAATATAGCGGGTGTGATGTGCTCATCATTATCATTGGAAAGTGACAGCTGCAACTTTGTTGTTGTTGTTGTTGTTGTTGTTGTTTTTGTTAAGCTATGTGCGCTTCTCAAAATTTTTCACCACAACCTTCCTATGTATCATATGGGTGATGTCTATAAATTACTTTAGTTTTTCATTTCAATTATTGACATTTCAAAACTAAAATCGTTCTCTATTCGGTGACAGGCAATTTACTTGTCCAATCAAATCCAATCCAATCCAATCAAATCAAATCAAAATGATCGAAATTACTTTTGTACAACTATTGTTCCGTTCTATTCGATTCTATATGCATGTATGAAATAATTGTTGTTGTTTTTTTTTTTTCGAAATCTCATTTGAATAGGCGTTTAATTTTTTATAAATTGCTATAATAACAACAACAACAGCAATAACAACAACAGCAATAGCAACAAAATGGACTTTTATTCTATTTATGACTTAAACGTCGTTTACACGCAAATAATGATTTTAAAATTATTACTTTTGTAGATGAATTGAAGTCTTTAACCATAGGTTACGATGATTTTTGTAATTCATCGTAATTTACGTAATTCAATTAGAACGACAAAAACAATAACATTGGGTTAAACAGTGACAGTTCTAAAGTTAATAATTTTACATGTAGTTTATGCCATAAAATCCCTGACGACCGACTAGTAGTTAAAAAATAACACTTTAAGTTATTCATAAATAACGCCTTTTGTTCGTCTATTCATAAACTTTTTATTACAAATTTAATTATAACGAAAATAATTATTTATACATCAGTTACTTAAAGCAGTTTTTGTTCAGTCAATTAGTTGTGCTTGTATTTCGACTGCATTATTATTCGAGGGTGGTGTACTCTGTTACTTTCTGCAAGTAATGGTTTTGTTGTTTTTGTTTTTGTTTTTGTTTTTGTTTTCGTTAAAAGACTATTTAACACCGCGTGACTCATACGGTAGGTCACACTAAATTATAAGAAAAAAATTATTTTGACCACAGCAGAGAAGATTTTTTAATATATAAACAAATCCTTTAGTGTCCGTGTGTCTGTCTTTATAATTATACATACAAACACTTGTCACTTATCATCATTAGAAGCAAGGCAGTTGATATTGAAGGCAAACCAAAACGATTAAGAGACACGTCCACTCTACCACCCGTTTTTGTATCAAATTTTTCATATTTATAAAACCATTCGTTCAAGAAGTTTA
Source organism: Ornithomya chloropus (assembly GCA_963971445.1). NCBI lineage: Eukaryota > Metazoa > Arthropoda > Insecta > Diptera > Hippoboscidae > Ornithomya > Ornithomya chloropus. Next base: position 22,371,970 of record OZ020530.1, on the reverse strand, counting down.
TTACGGCCATTCATCATTTGTTGGTTTCGGTATAGGTTGATATTTAACCGTTAACTTCTAACAAATATATCTTCTTTTCTCTTCTCTGAAACCCATTAATAATTATATTTAATAATCTTTTCTTTTCTTCTTGCTTTGTTGGACTTTTGAACTTTTTCAATTCCGTTACTCGTTCAGCTAGTTGCACAAGTTTATTTTCTTTTTGGGTGGGTGGATATAATTAGCACGCAATGTTTTTCTTTTTGGTATATTTCTCATCTCTTACAAATTGGTGGGAACACTTGGAAGCAGTAGCATGGGGGGTGGGAGGGGGAGGGGGAAAATCTTCTAAAATTATATAAACTTCATTTTATGTACTTACTCGATAGTAGTTTGCTTTTGTTTAAAATGAACTCTCTCTTTGTACACGTTAAAGGAAGTGCTTCATTCGTGCAATCGCTTGAAATAAAATTTCAATTCAATTATTTTCAACAAATTAGCTCAAAATTTACGCCCATGAGAATCCCAACAACAGACAACAAACACATCGTGTGTTGTCTTGATCGACACAGTCTGTGATGGTGATGCCGCCTTCTGGGTGTTGCGAACGGCGTGACAAACTTAGTGTACCTCCCAACTTAGAAATTCGTCCACATTCAATAGCGTAAACGTGCACGTGTGTATATGCAATTATGAATATATAATAAGAGGATGTGCTACATCATCATCATTTTTAACAGCAGCTTCACAAGCACTTACTGTTACATTTACAAAAAAAGGCACATTTATCATCATGCAAGAATGAGTTTAGCATAATTTAACCGCAATTCATTAAATACAGAAACAAGCACAACAACAAAGTTGTTTTTGTTATTGCTTTTATCAAGATTGATGCAGAGACCAGCAGCGGCAATACGTTTGCTGTAGATTTACTTGTAACTCACCTTTTTTTTGTTTTTTTTGTTTTTTTTTTTGGTGCAATATTATTCATATTATTGCGTGAGGTGTAATAAGTTTATCAATATGTATGTAACACTGGAGAGATATGCTTCTTAGGGATTAGCTGTAAAATTTAACTGCATTTCGTTAAGTTTGACGCATGGTTCTGTCTAATTTATGATGAAAATTATGAAATCTTGATCAGACATAAATATATCAATTACCACGCCTACCAATAAAAAAAACTTTTGTTTTAAGTTTTTCCATTTATTCAATAACGAACATGATTTATAAAAACTCTCTTGAATGCCACGCCTCGAGAAGAAATCTTTTAAGTCAAATCCATCTACAAAATCAATGTATGGAATAACATATTGAATAACAGTCACGCTCGTAATTTATAAGATTTTTAAGAAGATGTACAAACTTAAAAAAATTCTTCATTATGAAACATGGGCGGTATTGACGTTCAGTATATGGCCCGAGGCAAATATAAATTTTTTACTAAATGTACAAAACTAGAGAAGACGCACCCAGATCGGAGAGCGTGGCGTTCTCTTTCGCAACAGGCCAAGGACCTGCAATCGGCCAGTCATGATGGTGATGTGTGATGATTCATGTATTTTTATGGTGTTTTTCTTCTCTCTTTTTCTCTCTCCCTTTCTTTCTCTAGCATATGTGCCGTATGAAATTTGCATATTGGGTCGTTTTTGTTGTTGTTGTTTTTATTTTGTTTCTTAAACCCAGATAAATACCGTTACACATATTTGTAATATTACGCAGGTAGCACATACAAATTACAAACAAACAAAAACTTGCTAAATTATTTGTACTACTAATAACAGCAACAACAGAGCATCGTAACATGCCATTTAACAGTTAAGTAATGATGAGAAAAATGTTTGATTATTTCTTTTTTGATTTTTTGTACATTTCCTTTTTCTATGAGTGCTTCTCTGCGCATGTTACCCATTCGTAGTGTTAAACTGTAAATAACGGAGACTGGCACATGTATGAACGCACGCACTTGCAATAATAATTATAGGATTTAAAAAAAAGAAGAGTTAAACTCACTTGTATGTAGATAATATATAATTATATATAATGTATATATATACATATATATAAAGAGATATATAGAATTTATTAAGTTATTCCTCAAGGTCTCTCTCTACAAGGATTTCTGAAATCAATACTTCACAATCCTCTGCTCCATGTATTAAGAAGTAAATAAAGCAAGTTTTTCAGGCAATTTTTTAACCTTCCACATATAATGGAGGGTATGCTAAGTTCGTCATTCTAGAAGGAGACATCACACATTCGACAAAGTATATCTGTTGTTGGGATTCTCATGGGCGTCAATTTTGAGATAGTAGGTTCAAATTTGGTACTAACATAATCATATACCTGCCACGCCCACTATGATAGATGTGAAACGTGTTTAAGATTTGGCCAAATAAGCCAAATTTCATTTTCCTACTTGTTTGTTTACGATTAACGAAATAATCGATTGCTTATATTATTCTTCTCGTTTGTAATAAATAAAAAATTAATTGAAAAAAACATTTTTATTTCCAAGATCCAATCCAATACAAGTTGCTTTAAAATCAAATTATATTCTAATTCGAAAAACAAGTTCACTGAACATTTTGATATTGTAAATTATTGAAATCCAAAGCCACACACGCACTTGAACACATGAGCCTTTCAGTGCACACATCGATTAACTCCATAAAACAAAAGGTTGGGAAATCCAATGAAATAACTTTATTAGTTATGACTATACCAAGTGCTTTGATGCCTAAATTTAAGATTTTCCAAAAGGTGGAGTTAATCAGTGTGTGCACTGAACGGTTCACATCATAACATAAATGCCGATTTTACGGACAATACAATACAATAACAACAATAATAATGAGTAAGCTTAAAACAAATATTGATTGCCCTACACATTTATGGGCGTGGCATTTTTAAATTTTTACTGCACTACTACTAGCACTAGTAACTGTTCTAAAATAGCGCCTTTGCATGTAGTACAGGGAATGGACAAAATAATATGAACACAATATCTATTTATTAATTTTTATCACTAATTTGCAATTCTTCGCGGAATAGATTCGTAGTGTGTCTGAATAGTTCCGCTGTCATTTTTGCGCGGTAGTTTTATGTTGTCCGGCTACGTTTCGGGCAATACATATGCGTCGCATCATTTGCAGGGAAGCAGTGTTGCCAACATGCAACAAGATGTACTACATTGCGTGGTGTTCATATTATTTTGTTCATCTCCTATATTTGCAAACTATGTAACAAACTTAATACAGCCTCTGTACCACTACGATAATACGGAGGGTATTATAATTACCTCAAAACAAACAAACATGTTTAACTCGGATTGTGTTTTGGATGCGATGTCTACTGCAAAACAGCAATATGAGTGAGTAAGAGAATGCAACAAACAAAGCACTCAAACACACATGTACGAAACATATGTGTTGGTGCAACTGTATCTATTTATACGTGTACATGCGTTCGCTTGGTTATGCCATTAAAAAAATTATGTATTTTTAACTTGAAGTTTATTTTTATCTACAATATCGGATTTGTTATATTGTGTTCACACTAGTTGTTGAATGTGTTGTGCACGCACACATGTGTATTTAGATATAAATTACAATCATTCGTGTCAATGATCTCGACAGTAAAATAGAAAAAATCATTTCAAAAATTCAATTTAATTTAACAAATTTAATTGAATTGAAACGATAATTTTTGAAACTGTCACTCATACACAGAATAGACACTTTTATTCATCAATGTCTCGAAAATGAGTGAGTAAAATATTGGACACGCCCACAATTTACTAAAAAGCACCTTTTATGCCACATTGTGATCTTTGAGGAGTGGCTCACAATTCCTTTTTATATTTTATTAAATATTAACAAAAAAATTTATTTTATTTAAAACTAAAAAAAAATGAACTTACTTGTATAAACAGCAGCACCCTGTACTGTCATTGCTGTTGCTGTTGCTGTTACTGTTGCTGCAAGTGTTGTGATCAGTATAAAGTAACTGGCTGAAAGAACTGTTACTCTTAACGCTAGGTGTTGTAATATCGCCTTAGAGGAGAGTTCGGGTGCTTTCCTTTTAAAATATTGCCTTTGCAGCTGTTGTTGCCAGCTTTTGCTGATATTTTCTGTACACTTTATAACAAACATTTTCAAACAACGAAACAGAAAAAAGTAACAAGGAAATGCTTCACCAAATATATATATATATATATATATATATATATGAATCTGTTTCTTTTATTTTCAAAATTATTCAAGTTTTCTTTGCTTCACTTTATAACCTTTCATTTCGTTTCTTTTGTTTTTGTTTTTGTTTTTGTTTCTTTCATAAAGCGTCTTATCTCTTTGCTGGTTGTGAGAATTACTTAATTTTCGTTTTAAAGAAAAGTCGAGATTTCATCAAATTTTTAAATGATTTTTCCTAATTTCCATATAAAGTACAACCCAAGTATATACACACGTTGATATGATTTGTTGCTTTTATTGTTATTTTATTTTAATTTATTTTAACTTATTTTTCTTCAATCGATTATATTGCATGTAACATAATTTTTAACGATCTACGAACGTTCAATATCAAGTCTCAGCTTAAACTAAGCGGGGCTTTCTCACTCTTGAGGTAACAGACGTCGTCTAGTGCAGTGCAACTAATAACAACAACAGCAACATACACACACAAACACCAGCATATTAGCATCTTTAAACAGACAATATATAATAGTTTACCCCGACTGACAAAAAAGTCGTTTCTACTATAGAAACGAATCTGAATTCTCAGGGTACATAACTAAGCACTCATCTTAACGTGCATTCGTAACACTCATTTGTACCGTTTTTATATAACATTTGTAACATTTTCTCTTCCATGTTCTCAATTTACACCATGCCTGCATAAAGTGAAGAGAGCGATCAAAACAAGTACGTCAAGTATAGTTGACTTGAAATGAATCTTGGATACCCTTCATAGTTGCATATAAAGAATAAACGTGGCATATATATAACTGTACCTTTTATGTACCGGCTATTACTGTATTATATATCAACTCAAGGGTTCAATTTTGCACCACAGCACCTTTTTTAAAAAGTGGGAGTGTTTTTTTTTTCGATATTTTCATCATTTTTATAGCTCAATATTTGTAGGTATAAGGGGCATGCCCCTCTTTTAAGTTTAACAAAGTGTTCGAATGACGAATCATTTACAACAAATACTTTATAACAGATGTTTTACAGTGGATTTTATTTCTTCTTACAGATAAAGAAAAATTGCAACAGACACCCAAACACAGACACTAGATCAACTATATAGTCTCTACAGCCTGACTGATATGATACAATTTATAAACTACAACTCCTTTCCTCTTCAACTATAAATGCGTGCGGGCATGAAAATAATGCTTAAATCGGATGAATCACTCTTTATTATATATACGCATTGGCGTACATGTGTATTTAAACAAATGCTATCCAACGTGGTTAACCCAGTTTTTTCTTTTTTCGTGTTTCATAAACTGCCATAAAATATTTAATACCTTTAGCATGTATTGCCACGCGTACCCATGCGACGAAAAACGATAAAAAATAAAGTATATAAAAATTCACATGAACGCGCTAAAGAGCAATAGAGAAAAATGTATGGAAAGACAAAAAAGATCGAGTTTACCAAAAGAATATTTAATGCTCAAGCTGACACAAGAATGCCTACAAACTCATACTTAAGTGGCTTAACAATTTTAAGCAGTCAGCTATAATGATCATGATTTAAACTATAAAAATCATTATTGTTAAATATAATAAATAATATATAATACTGATGTGTTTTAAGAGTAGAAATCATGTCCGTCTGTCTATTCTTTTTACAACAAAATCTTCAACGGACAAAACTTTCAAATGATTTTTATATGTAAAGAGGGTGGTATTGATCGAGCACCACGCCCACCACTAAGACAAATCTTTAAATATATAAAATTATTGAAAATTTAAGCAACATATTTATATTTATTTGTTTATCATAAAACAAAAAAGGGCGTGGTCGAAAACCTTTTGAAGCTTTTGCATTAAAAAAAAACTTATTCGAGTTCGAATTTTTATTAAATCGACATGAAATCGATGTTTTAGATGGTTTAGTCCTATATCAGCCACGCCCACTTTTTGTTAACAATTATGTAATATACGCTAGATTTGGCTTTTAACTGAATTTAGTAAATTTTAGACTTTATTTAAATACAAACAAATGCTTTACACGATGAACAATATATTACAACGAAAACTACGTAAAATTATTGTTTGTTTGGCAATGAGACATGTGTCACATGTGTAATAAATGCTGTGATTGGTGAGATGAATAAAGCGCGATGTATGATCAATATTTGTCTAGCTATCAACTTGCGTCTCTCTGTCCATAGACATACAGTTATTATTGTTGTTGTTATTGTTGTTATACGATTTCATTATAAATTTTGCGTAAACCGCATCCTTATGTACAACCAGCTTCAGCCACCGAATAATCAAACCAAAAATGTCAACTTGTCAACAGACACACACACACATATTCTATTGTACAAATAAGTGCATATGTATGATGCGTATGTTTATACATATGCCACCATTATATGAATGACTGTTATGGTTTTATGTTTTTGCAAATTTTGTATACCCTTCACATAGACTGTGGTGGGTATACTAGGTTAGTTATTCCATTTGCAGATTATAAATATAATAAGGAGAGAGAGAGAGAAAGACCCTATGTCCGTGCGCCTGTCGGTCACGACAAAATGTACGATTTTCAACGGGCCAACAGCATCAACAGGCACTCTATGGAATTTTTCAAAGCAAATCGGTTTAAAATCGATCAAAAGCCACTCCCACAATCTTTAAAAATATATTTATCTGCCACAGAAATTGATCTATGAAGTTGAAATTAAAAATTATGCGAAAAATGTGCTTGGTCGGATCATAGACACGCCCACAATTTACTCCCCCTTGCTTACATGTAGATAAGAATGGTACTTAAGGTTTGGCTTAAGCCAAATTCAGTGTTTGTTTATACACATAAACGAAATGTTTTAAAAAATTAAAAATTCTCTATTATATGAAAATGTGTGTGCTTGCATAGGTAAACACTTACAAATTAAGTTGTGGTCAAATATGTAGATGGAGTGGTAAACATGTATAAAAACAAACTTTTAAAGTACAGTTTTTTTTTTTTTTTTTTAATATTTTTCATTTTACCATATGTGTAGGCAAGCTGTGATAGTGTTTTGGTTAAACCAACAACAACATGTACAACACTAATTAATTAATAAGCATAATAAATTTATGAAGCTATATCAAGTATAAATTGGGTTCGGATTTTTTTCTATAAATACCTTGGCAAACATTTCCTACTGACCGCATAACAAATGGCTTCAGACAAATGAGTGAAATATGTTGTAAATGATTTTAAATTATTTATTTATAATTTTGATTCAATGTTCAATAAAATTTATAATTTTGGAAAAATAAACTTGGACCACTTTCAAAAATGATGCCTCTCTATGAAGAAACAGTGACAATAATTGATCTTTATTAAGCAGAGTTCATCAGAAAACCTTCGTGTCTAGTATATTTTCTATTTTTATTCAAACGCATACAAATATATATGTAAACTAATTTATTCATGTCTATGCCTTAAATGGTGCATGTGGTATATATAGTAAGTGTGTATATGTACGTTTATTCTTAGTCCACATAATACTATCTGTCATACTGTGTTACTCTTATTTGTGAGTTTGCTTTTTTCACTTTTCCTTTTTCTTATATGCCATCTTTCGTTCACTCTAGCTCTAGCAAGACTTTTATATCCTCTACCTCAGATAAGTATTTCTATGAATACTATTCCGTTCGCACTTACTAGAAGGTAAGCTGTCAGTTATATATGAATGAAATATATCAAAAACGATCTGTCTCCATTTTTCGTATATATCGATTTAGCTTTTTATTAGTAGATGTTTTTCATAATTTTTTTTTATTTCAATGTTTTTGTTAAAGTAGACTAAGATCACTTTTCATTATCGGACGCACACACACGCCCCCACAATTAAAAAAAACTTTCTTTCGTAAAAATTCGTTACTTAAATAGGGCGTAATTTTTTTTACATGCCACGCCCACATTTTATAATGTCCAATAAGGTTATTTCCTACTTGCTTTATGCATACAATTTCTCTCTCTCCATCTCTCCTACTGTCTTCTGTCTTCTGTCTTCTTAAATTCTTGCGTTATAAAATGTTTGCACCATGTGGTTTCTCAATCACTTTTACTACGTTTTCATACAACATTCGCAATAAACAATAACAATAGCAATAACACCAGCTAACCGTCACGTTCACACACAACTGAATATTGATGTAATTTAGTTATTACGTTAAGTGTAGAGGAATATAATTTATTATAATATTTAATGATTGTTATTGTCAATATTTATTTTTTATTGTACAACATTTAATATTCAATAGTATGTATATAGAAACTATGTCACACATCTATTATATATTTTATAATATGTTGTATGAGAGGAAAAATAATGACTTGTGTCATTATTTGTAACCTTTGACTGCATTCATCATTCGTAACGTATTAAACGTAATAAAGAAAGTGTTTTACGATGTGATACTTTAAATATTAAGTTAAAGTTTTTCGAGTATGTAAATGAATTATATCTGTAATTTGAAATGAACTCCTTTATATTGTATATCAATAAAGATCTTTCAGACTAAAATTACAACTCTATGATTGACGAGAATATTTTATACTCTAAATATAAAACTACTGCAAAATAAGTAAGAAAACTAAATTTGACTTAGTCCAAATCTTATATACCCTCCACATCTATAATGGTGGGCGCGGCAGGTATACGATTACGCCCTCTTATGGCATATGTATGTACATATTGTATCTGTACAAAATTTTAAAATTTATTGTAAGTGGGCGTGGCAGGTACACGATTTTCTATATCCGTGAGGTGAGATCGGCACGCATTCATAGGGGATATCTCTTGAGTGCTGATTTTTTTTAAATAATACTGTGGAAGGTATAATTAATGATTAAATGTGACCTTGACTTACTTAATTACAACAAACAGTAAAACATTAACACTGTTATAAAAAATTTTGTGCTACTTACGCTTGACTTCTTACGATATTTCTTGTATATCGTATCGTATCGTATCGATTCCTCTGAAACTCTGGAAACCTTACTTGCGCGGTATAGTTATGACACAAACCTAAGGCGAAAGCTTTAAATGCTTAATAAACACTTTTGTTTAAATTTTAAACCTTATCCACTTAAAATACCGTTAGTATTAAAAAAAAAGCAACAATATAAAAACAATATAAATTTAAGGTTTAAAATTTAAAAACATATAAGAAAAAACTGCATTTAATCGATTTTTTAATAAATCTTTATTTTAAAAATTAAAAAAAAATTTTCACGATATTTTTTTAACTAAAAATAATTCATATATTTACAAAACAATTAAGATGAAAGATTGGACAGACAGAACGGAATTTTTATGAAGAAAAGCACAACAAATGAGAAAAAAAAATTTTTTTTGATGTAACATTTATATATGATAGAGAAGGCATAAAATAATGGCGCGAAATATTGAACATATTATACCCACCACCGCTGAGACTGCAACTATAAAAAATTAATTGTAAACACTAGTTAATCTAGCTATGTCTGTCTGTAGGGCTATCTGTGCGTCTGTCCGTATGTCTGGGAAAAGTTTTGCTTGTCAAAAACGCTTTTTAAAAGACACGCCCATACTACTAAAAAAAATCTGTAAAATAATTATTTCGGAAGAGACTTTATTCTAGTATTTGTTTAATATAGGAGAGGCAGAGGATTAAGAACTGCCGCAATTGAACCTTAGAAGAATTTAGTAGCCGGGTGGTAGATATTCCTTAAATGGCCTAAGCCAGATATTGCATATTGTTCTTGTTTTATTTATAATTTGTGGCACTTTGAAACATGGAAGTTTACAAAAGAGAAGGAAGAAGACTCCGAGGCGCTGCTTATCTTTTGATTTTTTGCATAACATTCTCCAAAATACTAGGATCCAATGTATTGGCATGTTCCAAATCCTCACCGCTTACATTCTCCTCAGCTACGCTCACAAATGTACTGGACAATTCACCATTTAATTTATTCACCGCTCCAGTAATAATGTCATACATGTAAATCTCCTGTTCTGTAGAATCCAGGGTGGATCTGAAAGTATTCATTAAAAACCGAAATTTATAACCACAATAATGATGAAACTTACTTGACCACTAATAGAACAACCGATTGTCTTTCTACATCATTGTGAGCCTCCTTTTCCAGCCATCTCCGAAAGTTATCTTTTGTTGGCTTCTTAATAACCGTTCTAATCAAATCACCGCCTAAAAATTTCACTTCTTTACTATCTTCACTTGTTGCAGCCACCGATGGGTGATGATTGGATTCTACCGGAGCCAATACAACAACACTTTTAATTATCTTATCTTTCAAATCCTCCGTTTCCGGTTTCGGAAATTGGGCACCATTTATTTTCAATGGCAAATAACGATTGTATTGACGTTCTTGGGATATTATAACATCCGAAGGACTTTCATAACCCACCAATTTAACATCATTTGTTGAACGTAACGGTACCGAGTTGGATTGTTTAACGCGTTCTAAATCTTTTTCATTAATCTGAACCTTATCTCCATTGGGTCTTACTACGGTTAATATTTTCTTCGATTCAGATATTTGACCGCCACCACCGGCTCCATAAAAATGTTGCAAATGCTCCGGTGGTAGATTTTCCAAGGCGGTGTCACCAATTTTATCATAATCCAAAACCGAGATATCGGCATGATTCAATATACCAGAAGTTAAGAGTTGTTGTCGTAAATCTTCGGGAACTTCGTCGGGTAATTGCAGTAAAGTTTTAGGATTCACGGTACTGCTGCTGGGTGTGGGATTTGTTGAAGTTGTTGTCGGAGTTGTTGACTCTTGTGTTGTTGATTTGTAGATAGTATGCTGTTGTTGCTGTTGCTGTTGTTGTTGCTGTTGCTGTTGTTGTTGCTGCAATTGAGATTGAATCGGTGTTGGATAGCGTCTCTGTTCAAGCTCTTTGAAAACATCACCCGCATAATTGGAAACACTATACTTGCCCGGGTTAATATTTTCCGCTGATTGTAGGGAGGCTTGTATTTCAACGCTGGTGGAACCCTGAAGTTCTTCGGCTTGCTTGGTACTTTGAAGTGGCTGCTGATTATAGTATTGCTGATAATGATCCCCTTGAATTGTTTGTTTCTGATGTTGTTGTTGATGTTCTTGCCTCACTTGTGTACCACCCACTTGAACAGAGTTCCTTGGTTGATTATTCGCTTTGCTTTGATATTGTTGATGGGTCTGATACTGATTGTACCCTGTCGGCGGCTGTGGTGTAACAATCATAATCTTTTGGCCATCTGTAGACTGTCCGAATTGGGGAGATTGAGTAGTACTTACATATGCATTGGTGACGAAATTACTAAATTGTTGTTTTTGTTTTGATTGTTGAGCCTGAAGTTGGTATTGTTGATTATTATACGTGGACTGATGTTGTTGCAACTGTTGTTGTTGGGATTGTTGGGATTGTTGTTGTTGGTTTTGTGGTGTCAAATTGGGTGCTGGTATGTCATGTATGACCTGATTTTGATTTTGATAATTGTGGTGTTGTTGGATGGTTTCGGTGATGTGTGTTTCAAACTTCGGTATCGACTGCAACAATTCGGTCTGCTTGGCATTGGTTCCTGTTAACAAATTTAAAGGATTATAATGATTACCACCATCCCCAGCACCACCAGCACCACCACCACTATTCCCTGCTCCCCAACCAGAATAGCTCTGATATTTCTGCTGCTGATGATAATTTTGTTGGGCTTTTTGTTGCGCTTTTTGAGGGAAATATTGCTGCTGATGACTTTGCACTGAAGTTTGAGGTTGTGGTTGTGGTTGTGGTTGTGGTTGGTGTTGTTGTTGGTATATGGATTGCTGTGTATGCTGTGGCTGAGGTCGCAGGTGGGCTTGATGTTGTTGTTGTTGAGGTTTGTAGTAATTATTTGTTTGCGTTGAAGTTAAGGCAAAACTTGGAATCTGTTGCGGGAACGGTTGTGTTGGTTTATGATATTGAAAAGGTTTGATGTTGGCCGGCTTTTGTTGGATTGGTGTATGATTGATTAGAGCACCTGCTGTGGGTCTAAATTTAATGGGTTGGTAAGGAGCTGGTGTCTGATGACTCGGTAACTCTTGTGTTTTTCCCGGTGCTGTAGGAAAATGTATTGGCTGACCTTGTCCAAGAGCTTTGCCAGGATTCGTTGGCTTTTGTTGATAGTTAATAGAGAATTGTTGTTGTTGTTGGTGTTGTTGTTGTGGATGAGATTGTCTGGGTGGTTGGGGATATTGTTGATTAAAATTCACATAATATTGTGCTGCATGCTGTTGTGGTTGCGGTTGGGGTTGCGATTGGGATTGTGGTTGCAGGTGCTGTTGTTGCTGATTGTTGAAGGGTTTTGTACCAAAATTATAAGCGGGACGCTGCTGTTGTGCTGCAGTTTGACTCAGCGGCTGATAGTAGTGCGACTGTGGAAAGGATTGCGATTTTACAGCACCTGCTGCTGCTGTCCCGCTACCCGTTGTTGGTGGGGTTCGAAAATACTGGCTCCCATACTGATGAGGCAATTGTTGACCTTGTTGTTGTGCTGGATACACTATCGGTGATGAAAGGGCTGAATTAAAATAATAACTATTACCGTTATTCCCTCGAGTCTGACCGAAATTTTGATAATTTAGTACTGGGCCCCCATTGTAATTGGGTGACGTTTTGTAGGGAGCTGTTGGTCCTATCGGCAATGCCACCACTTGACGTTGTACACTTTCAGCATCATGTTCTTCAATAATGTCACCCTCATGCGATTTATGCTCTGAACCAAATGTAACATGAATGCCGCTGTTACTGTGGTACTTCTCTGAATCGGGATGGATAACAGTTCGTAATGTGGTCGCTTTAATACGTGGATGTGGAGTGGGATAAGGCACCTCTTCCACTTCTTCCTCCTCCTCCTCCTCGCCATTGCTGTTGTCATTGTTTAGAGAGGCGATTGGCGTTTCCAAGTGTAATTTATTGTTGGCATCTTTCTTGTAATTCACATAATACACTTGAATCTTTTCTTTCTTCTTTTTCGATTTGGTTATGACCGGTTGTGGGGGTATTGTATCGTTAGCGTCCTTAATAATGATTTCAATAATAGGCTCAGGAGCTTCTAAATACTGGGGGTAGGCGGGATATTGAGGAAGTGCAGCTAAAAGGAAGTTTTCTTTATGTTCTAAAATATTTTCTTACAAAGCCTTTCTATTCGAAACTTACCAATAAGATTTTTTCCATAAAAATTACCCCCCTGAATGGTGGGTGAGTAAGCTCGACCGCTAGCCTGATAACTTCCCGTTCTTCTCGATGCTATTTGGGGATATAAAAATCCACCATTACCGAAATCATATAAAGTACGTTTTCCACGGTTGTCTTCCGTTTTCTCGGTACTTTTAACACCCGATTTCAAAGATTTTGAAGAGCGTGAGCTTGAAGTTACTGTTGATGGCGTAGAAGTGGCAGCCGCAACAGCATCATTAATTTTCGTCGGCTTTTCATTACCCACCTTAGTATTGGAACTTTTACTTTTCGTTTTACTTGCTGTTGTTGTACTGACGGCTGCCGTTAGGGATAGAAATCCTATCCCTATTAACTGTAAATAAATGCAATGTTTATGAGTTGTTATAATTACCACAATTATCACTTTGTTTACGTTAGAATTTGTCATAAAACTACAAAACTATCAAGCATTCCACCCACTCCACCCGCATTCGGTGAAATTTTACAACAATTTTCACTTCGTCACGTACGATTTGTAACCAAATTGAGTGTATTGTAAATTAGAAAGTAAAGAAAATAAAAAACCATCAATAATGACTTTCTTTACGCCAGAGAAGTAAAACCATGCACCTCGCATTTAAATTATATGCAAATTATATGTATGTGACCAATTCTGCTTGAGTAAATTGTTGTTGTTTCTTTTGACCTATATATCTACATGCGATAATACCCCAAAACAAAAATGTGTTTTTCATAATCTGTACTTTATTTAGTCATTTAGTGGAGACTTGTTGTAGGACACTCTTCGAAGATGTTATAAATTTTTTACAGCTTTTTAAAAACCTTTACGACGACGACCTTACCAACATTCTTTCACCGGTTTGACCACTTTTACTTTTACTTATTGTTTTTGTTATTTGTTAAATACGTAATACAGCATCATAACTATCATCATAACACACACACAACTCTTCTTCTTATCATTCCATCATATTAATCCACATGCAAAACACAAACAAAGCAAAAAGTAAACTACATACATATATACTTTGTACTCTTTTTGACGCCTCCTTCTATCGACTGCAAATGCAATGACAAACCTATTATATCATCCCATTTTAGGATTTAAAAAAATATACAAACTCTCTTCATGTTATTAAAACAACAACAACAACAACGATAACAACGATAATAGCAAGTGGTATGCATACAATTATTATTTTGTAGACGGGTTTGTATTATTACATGAATATTTCATACGCTTATACACTCGTACATAACTATTTGTGTTTATCTTTGATCACACTTGTGCTTTTCATTACATTGTACAATATAAACAGTGAAATGATCGTTTTATGTTGACTTTACGCTTTGCACTAATTTCACCTTTTCTCTTTACTTGTGTGTTTTAATTTCGATGACTTCCGCTTCAAAATTTTTTAAGTTATCCAAGCTTTGGAAAATTTTATTATTATTATTATTATTATTATTATATATTAATTGTATTAAAGAGAACATTTCCTTGAAGATGTACTGTTCTGAGTAATTTTTACTTAATAGCAAGTTTGTTGCTTAAGTCTTTTATATTTACTATGACTATTCTCAACGTTAGGAAAACTATCAAAACAATTTAACTTTTGCTCGATAGAATGAAAATAGACAATGTTGGGTTACAGTTATGCCACCGCTTCCAACTATCAATCCAATTATCAATATCTTTACAACTATATGATGTGGGTATCAAGTGAAAGCTCTTTATGACTAGAACGCCGTATGTTAAGAAAAACATTACACTAAAACGAATATTTTTACCACTACAATATGTTTAACAATAAAAGAGGTGTCAAATGAAAGGTTGAGATGAGTAGATTAAAATGAAATGTCAGCGTACCAACTCTAACTAACTGAAACCATACTAAAACTAAACTTTCATAGTTCAATTTTTGGTGGAAGATATATAGACTAAACTTAGTCTACCCATACCTCCCTCCCTTTTATGAGGAATGTATAGAAGGAGCACAAAACAAAATATAAGTACCATAGTTTAAATTAAATCATTTTTTTCTCACACAACAGCTTCGCATTTTCTGCCAATCACACCTGAGTCACCTTTAACATTTATATTGAAAAGCGAATGCATTTGGAGAGGAAAAAATGGAAGATCATTGAAATATATTTCAAAAAATGCTGTAAATAAAAGTATTAAAATGTATACAAAAGTAATACTAAAGCTCTCGCTACACAGCAACGCAAATATTTTTTAAGAGCTGTCACTACAAGTCAGTTCAAAGGGGAGAAGCAAAGCTATTATATAAAAAGATACAATAATATATATAATATTTACAAAAATTATTTTATTTTATTTTTTTATTTCGTTTTATTGGATTGAAATAACAAGTTTTTGTATACAGTCAAGCCAAGCCAAGCCTTCCCTTTCACTTTAGTCATCTGCTTTTAAAAGCATGAATAAAACAACTGGAGAAAGAAAGACACAAAAGGAGTAGGAGAATGCATGCGTATACCATACATTGCATACTATTGCAAAACTTTATATATTCCTAACCCAACGTGTTGTGTTGTTTGTTTTTGTAAGCATTACAATATTTTAGGCAGGCTTTGCTGTGGCACGACAACATTAGGAAAATTATGATAATTATATTTTGCTAATGGCAACTACCATCGCACACATACACACACGTAGTTACATGCCAGTCAAGTGCTAGTCTAAGGCACACACGTTGTGTGTGCGCCAAGTAATGATACGTTTTACGCTATTTTAAACCTACCTCTACGACACTTTCAATTTATGTCTAGCTTAACAAAAGCAAAATGATGATAAATTTTGTCATTTCCACTTGTTATGTGACGGAATTTATGTTAATTGAAAAAAAACCCTTTTTCATATTTTATCTGCAGCAACCGTTTCTGTTGGTGTGGCTTGCGTTATGAATGTTAATTAGTTGTTATACTTTACGTCGAGTATACCATAGTTTACGTATAGTTTATGTGTTAAGACTTTTTTTTAACCACAATTTGACTACTTTGCTATAACTGTTCATACCGAATAATCTTCTACGTGGCTTAAGATATCATTTTATGCAGCGATAAGAAAAGCGAAGCAAGAACGAATACAAGAAAAAAACGCAAGGGAAAATGTCAGTTAGTTTAGTTACATTAGTAAACACTTGGCATTGCCATACAAGTCACTTGGTGCAATGTCATTATATGGAAAGATATTCTAAAAATGTTCCGATGGGGTCAAATATTTTATCCAGTCAGTTAACTAGTCAAAAATTACTAAATATTGCGAGTTTTCTTCTCTTATAATAGTAACCTTTTATGGGCTAAGGGGTTCTAAAAATATTTCACTTCCGACCTTTTTCAATAGAATTCCTCCTTGAGATAAAATATATCCCTTCATCAAACTTTATCGAAATATCGTAAAAAATGTGACCCGTAGATTGCAAACAAATTTACATGGACAGACAGACGCGCATGATTAAATCGATTTTGCAAGTGACTGCCTTAGTATAAGTTATATAATACATCCCAGCTAAGTGGTAGTTTGTGTATTTAAAGGTAATAAGTTTTTGGTACGTGTGCCATGTACACATGCATACATGCAAATAGCTTTTCCTATATTTGCGGTTATACTTTTTTTGGACATCTTTCCCACTCTGCAGTGCATATTAAATATATTTGTAAATGGCTAATGGTTACCTCAAAAAAAAAAAATTTTTTTTAAATATATTTTTTAATAGTTTACCATGTTACATGATTACTTGGAAAATATTTG
The DNA here is from genome assembly GCA_963971445.1 of Ornithomya chloropus. Lineage (NCBI taxonomy): Eukaryota > Metazoa > Arthropoda > Insecta > Diptera > Hippoboscidae > Ornithomya > Ornithomya chloropus. Next base: position 22,354,772 of record OZ020530.1, on the reverse strand, counting down.
TTTTCATTTATATTTGTTGTTGCTGTTGTGGAGTATGTTTGAGTATATTTGAGATTGTGCCTAAGGTAAATTTAATTTTCCTTTGTTGCTGTTGTTTTTCTTATAGTTGCCTATTTATTCAGTAAACATCTTACTAATCTCCCCACATTTTCTTCGTGGTGTTTGCATGTTTTTGTTTATATTGCCACCCATTTATGTAAACACGTCTATACACGTACATTTTAGTACACATGTAACCATAATTTACACTATTTACATATAAACCAAGCATATAGACCTACATGCAACATGCCCGACTATTATGATAATATATTGCTTCATAGAGGGTAGCTTAGGTAGACAACTTACAGTGTAGTAAACATGACAACATTTTGCCACCTAAGTAGGTAGTAAAGCTTTTAACTTTAACATACTTTTGCACTACACAACATTTGAGGTTACTATACTAAAGCAGTTAAGTTAAATTCAAAAAGGCGGATTACACGTCATGCACATAGAACCAGACAACCTTTGCATATGATTGTTGCGGACAGGAGCTGTTACTTAACATAATGAACATGTGATGATAGATTTAAATTTTTTATACCAAATCCAGTACAACACTATCCTAAATCAAATCTCCTAAAAAAAACCTTTAACCGTGCAGTGTGAGAAACTGATCTGTAGCCAGTTTATTGCTCAAGTCGTTTATTATAGTTTTCTCTCTTACGCAATATCATTGATATGAAAAGTTTAACCGTAAGTACATACATTTTTACAATAAAAAAATCATCATCTTTTATTATTTTATTATTTTGCGGTTCTTCACACATTATTACTAAAGTACATACAAGTCATTCACTCTGCGCCATTTTCGATTTATAAAAGAAAATTTTAATGATTTAACCGCACAGTTAACATACTGCTTATGAGGTAAAATGCTCATTGGATTATGTAATTGGCTATGAGAGAGATTTTGTGAAAATTTTGCGTTCAAATTAAAATAAGTTTTTTTCGTATTGTACCCTCTACGCTAAAGTGGGCGACATGTTGAGTTTATTATTCGTTTTGTAACATCCAGAAAGCCTTTACGAAGCCTATATATTAATAATCATAACTGCAAAACTGAGAAAATGTCCGTCCTTGATGGAATATTGAGCTGAAATTTGTTAGGAATTTTTTACTTTATGCAGGCATCGATATTTATATTCGTATATGAAACAATTTATTGTATTTAAATCTTCTTCTTCTTCTTCTTCTTCTTCTTCTTCTTCTTCTTCTTCTTCTTCTTAGTTCTACGTAAAGTACACATAACACATTCATATGAGATCGTCAATTGATTTCTATTTTCTTATTTTTCTTTTTCTGTTTATATAAAAAAAATTGATATCTTGAAATATTTTGGAAAATCACTGCAAGAAAGAAACTTTCTCAGCGAAATCATTTTAACACAAGCATGACAAGAATATGGTATCTACTATATACACTATATATCGTGCATTTATATTTAACATGAAATTTGTTCAACTTGAGAAATTTTATTTATTGTACCCTCCACATAAGATGGCGGTGTACTAAGTTTGTTCTTCTGCTTACAACACCCAGAGGGCGGCCGTCAAAGTATATATATTCCTGATCAGTTTCAAAATCGAAACCGATCTAAATATGTCTGTCCGTGTATGCGTGTGCCTGTCTGCTGTAAATACTCTGACCGTCGTATATTTTAAAATATTGAGCTGAAACACTTCTATCTTCTACACGTAGTTTACTATTTATAGCAAAAGCCACGCCCACAATTGACCAAAATCCATCTATTAATCACAATAATTAAGATACAAAGTTGAAAGTTGGTTTAATTAACACTTCCATGGGTGTAGGCGTATAACAGGCACGCCCACAATTTACCAAAAACCTTTTTTTTTTTCTGCGCAGGGTCCTACGTTTATATGTATCGTAATGAAGAACCTGCTGCGCCTACATTTCATAAATAGATGTGGTGGGTACTCAAGATTCGGCTTAAGGCAAATTTATTTCTTTTACTTATTTTTTTTTTTTTTTTCTTTTGTCTTCTTTTAAACTGACATGCACTGCCAAAGCACATCTGCAAGTAGAAAAGTATTTTTTATGAATGAGTAAAAAAAATTTCTTTTTTTTTTTAACCCCATACAGCGGTGTGCATAAATATTGGTTTTTAATTTATGCATAAATAAACTTAATTTCCTCGGTATTGTTTACTTTGATCGTGAGAGAGAACAATATTTTTTGATTGTTCGTTTTTAGTGTGTATACTGGAAAAGAAAATAAGCAAAAAAGACTAAAATGAATTTGAAAATAAAAATAATTAATTGTCTTGACCACTTGAGACCATTTTGTATTTACACACAACTTGTGACATTTTTATAACCAACGCCTAAGATATTATTATTAGACAATAAGTTTGGCATTCGGTTTGTAAAGCATATGAATAGCACGGACGGACATGTCTATGTTGACTCAATTTTTGATATCGGTCAAGAGTATATACACCATGTGCAAATGCGATGGCAAACTTAGTACACCCTACATCTTACGGTGAGCTATTAAAATATGCACCAACGAAATGGTAAGGTCATCCATCCATTGCAAGCTAAATTTTAAGATTCAACTTGTTCATCCAAATTGCAACAACAACAACTACTATATTATTATACTTGTACGTATTTTTCTGGGTCAGTTACTATTCGTACTCATCTTATTCCAATTCATTTGTTCAGTTTTTTTTTTTGTGTTTTTTTTTCTTTACATATTGTTCGCAATTGTTTGACCTTTCAAATAATAACGCGAGTATGCGTCGTCTTTCTTCTTCTTTAATATGTTTTTTGGATCACGAACTTTAGCATTTAACTGATCATGAGTGGTCACAATGGTGATGATTAGTGTCCATGTTGGTTGTGTTGATGTTATTGGTATTGGTGCTGCTTGCAATTGATGAGAATGTTTATGATGATGTCTTTTATTGTACACACGTATGTTCCAAATATACTTTCAAAACAGAGATTCTTTAAGTAGATATGTGAAGGTTGCCACCATTAATGGTGTTATAATTAAGCTGGTTATATATGTATGTATGTCATATAATAAAATTGTTAATAATTTAGTTCAAACAGCAGGTTTTTCATTAGTATTTGAAAATCCGAAAAAATCAATCAATTTATTTTATTACTTTTAATTTACAATCTAACGGTATAGTATTAATTAATGATAATCAAAGCGGGTACGACTTAGATGAAGGTGCAAAAATTTTTATTATATTTAATTTTTAATTTTTTTAATGATTTAGAAATTGTTTTTTTTTTTTTTTTTTTTTTTTTTTTTTTTTATAACAACATATATAATATGAATCTTTTTTTTTTTTTAATAATACTTTAGATTTATCGTGGACTATCTGAATACCACTTTACATCCAAACTATGTGACGTTGGAATAATCCACCGGCTGAAAGCCAACGACAACGCGACTTCGGGCTGTTTAGTACAGTGCTGCTCAATCATTTCAAATCAGCAGATGCATAATCGGGGACAATTTTCGAGATCTTATTTTTTTCGTTATTTTTTTTTTTTTCATTTATAATTTTTTTTATTTTCTCCTTTTTTTTTTTTTTTTTTTTCGTATTATTTTACTTTTTCACATTATTATATACTTTTTTCTTATTCTTATAAATTTAATTTAATAGAAATTTGTCATATGCATAATTTATAAGAAGAAATTCGTGTTGTGCAGGCGTTCATATTGAATAAATAAATAAATAAATAAATAAATAAATAAGTAGATCGATTCAGGTGGTATATATAAAACCAAAAAAATTATTTAATATAAATAAATAAGTTTAAGTTTAAGTTTAAATTAATGTTTTTTAACTTTTAAAAAAAGTAAATTTTTTGCACAAATTATTATTTTTATTTATTTATTTATTGATTTATTTTATTATTTAATATTTTTTATATTATATATATTTTTTTTATTTTTAAACAATACTTTTTAATTAAACCCATTACTTAACTTTTAAACCAACCCTCATATATAGTGTACACACACAAAATTTTCTAGTTTAGTTAACACTTAATAATAATAATTTTAATAAAAATTAACAACTTACCAACAACTGAATAATTCTCATTTTGTAGAAAAATAATCCAAATTCGTTTTGTTGTATACACCACGATGGATGAATTTATTCACTTAGAAAGTGTTTTAAGAGAGAAAAACTGAAAAATATATACTTTTTATTATTTATAGTTAAAAATTATATTCAATTTTTCATTAATTTTTATTTAATATATTACAAAATTCTTATTATTAAAGTACTTGTTTATTTTTATTAATAATATAATTTATATTTTAAATTACTTGAAATAAATTGATATTCTTTAAATTTTTATTAAAAACAAGTGAAAATATTATAGTCGGTCAAATACCCTACACCACTTGATATATTATACAATTTAATTTTTTCCTTTCAAAAATGAAATTTTTTTTTCTATACCTACTATTTTTTTGTATTATCACAAATTTCAAAATGATACATAAGTCAGAATTTTTTTTATTCTTTGTTTGTTTATGATATCAAAAAAAAATTATATGGGGAGGGGTTCTAAAAATGGGCCAATCAGGTCCATTTTCAAAAGGGTTTACTTTTGGGTCAATACTTTTCCGCGTATCAAATTTCATCGAAATATCTCAAACATTAACAGGACCTCATATAGGGAGGGGTTCTAAAAATGGGCCAATCCGGACCATTTTCAATAGGGTTTATTTTTGGGTCAATACTTGTCCTTGTACCAAATTTCATCGAAATATCTCAAAAAATAACAGGACCTCATTTGGGGAGGGGTTCTAAAAATGGGCCAATCCGGACCATTTTCAATAGGGTTCAATACCTGTCCTTGTACCAAATTTCATCGAAATATCTCAAAAAATAACAGGACCTCATTTGGGGGTTCTAAAAATGGTTCGATCCGGACCATTTTCAATTAGGGTCCCCTTTGGGCCATTACATGTCCTTGTAAAAATTTTCATCGAAATATTTCAAAAAATAACAGGACCTCATTTGGGGAGGGGTTCTAAAAATGGTTCGATCCGGACCAGCTTCAATAGGGTTCAATACCTGTCCTTGTACCAAATATCATCGAAATATCTCAAAAAATAATAGGACCTCATTTGGGGGTTCTAAAAATGGTTCGATCCGGACCATTTTCAATTGGGGTCCCCTTTGGGTCATTACATGTCCTTGTATCAAATTTCATCGAAATATCTCAAAAAATAACAGGACCTCATTTGGGGAGGGGTTTTAAAAATGGTTCAATCCGGACCAGTTTCAATAGGGTTCAATACCTGTCCTTGTACCAAATTTCATCGAAATATCTCAAAAAATAATAGGACCTCATTTGGGGGTTCTAAAAATGGTTCGATCCGGACCATTTTCAATTGGAGTCCCCTTTGGGCCATTACATGTCCTTGTACCAAATTCCATCAAAATATCTCCAAAAATGCGACCTGTACCTTGCGTACAAATTTACATGGACAGAGAGGAGGACAGACGGACAGACGGACATGGTTAAATCGATTCAGATTTTGATTCTGAATCGATCGGTATAACTGAAGGTGGGTGTAGCATTTGCCGTTTAGGAGTTACAAACATCCGCACAAACTTAATATACTACAGGGTGGTGCAGGATATAAATAATTCAAAGTATTATAATAACTTTGTAAACCGTATTATTATGTTAGAAATTTATTTATTTATTTATTTATTTTTTAGTTTTTTTTTTATTTTATTTTAATTTTTATTATTGAATAAAAAATTATATTGAAATTTTTTACTTTCACGTGTAAAAGTATCGAAAAAAATAGAAAAATTTTTTTTAATTTTGGAAAATTTCAACCCACACACAGAAGAAGAAATATAAATGGCACCAACAATAACCGAAGACAAAGAAAGAAAATCTCTTAACGTTTCATAGCAAATGAAAATAAAATTTCTTTCAGTTTTTTTTTTTAATTTTTATTTTATTTTTTAAATCTTTTTTCAGTTTTTGACAAATACAATTACACGTGTGTTCGGTTTTAAGTTCGAAGTTAAACTGAAACTTTATTAAATGTAAAATGTAAAAAAGACTGAATACTGCCATCAGCGTCACGGCGTTTATAGTTGACTAGCTGGTTGGGTGTTTGCATGCTTACTTACTAGCTTGACTTATTGTTATACATTGTGTGTGTGTGCGTTTGTGCTTGTATAGTGTGTGTGTATAGTGTGTGTTCATATGTCTTTTAAAAAGTAAAATGTTAAGCAGCCGAAAGCTTTATTCAACAACCAGCAGCTTGGCAAACAGGCCGGTAGGCTGACAAGAGGCAAGAAAATGAAAATTATTGAAGAAGACCAACTTCATATATTATGTATAAGGATGTGTAGGTATATATGTACATGCCTACATACACATGTATACATATATATATACATGTGTGTATATGTTGTGAAAAGTTAAGAAAAAACGAAAACTCGCTGCCTGAGTACATTTTACATAAGATGACAATTTGATGATGGAGTTGATGTTGTTGTCGATGTTCATGTTGTTGCATGTTTGTTAAAATCGAATTAATATTAAAACTATTGTTTTGTTATTTGATTTTCTATAAAACACTTGCTTAAGAAACGATTTTTCACTCTTTTGTAACATCCTTCCTTCCACACTTAGGCCTTTGTTTAGTTTAGCATTTTAAAACCTATTGAAAAAAAACCAGTTTTCCTCTTTCCTTGTAAAACTCTCCCTGGTCTGGTCATTCAACATCATATATTACATATATTACATACCATGCTGATCTATAATCTTGTGTACATGTGTATGTGTCCGTATATCCTCCATATAATGAAACCAGTCTTCCAATAAATTTCTTTTTCTTTTTCTTCTTCTAAACGAAACACTTTCAATTTCTATGAGTTCCGCATTTATAAACCGGCTTCAGTTTTTACAGCCCACCAATCCACTCTTCTTCTTACATTTTTTATTTGATTCTTCACTGAAGTTATTACAAAACAAGTGACAAAACTAAATTTGGCTTGGGCCAAATCTTAAATACTCTCCACATCCACGTATATGATTACGCCCTCTAATAGTGCACGTATTTCGTATCAGCTTGCAAGTCGAGTTTTACGTGGAGTATGGTTTTTTGTAAATTTGGGGACGCGCTTGTTATTCGATCGCGTACCAAAGTTTAAGTGGGAGACAAATAGATATTTGTCAATTGTGGGCGTGAGTCTTGATCGATTTTTTAAACAAAGATCTTCCTGCAAAAACTAAAATAATCTGTGAATACAAAATTTCAGCTAAACATCTCAATATTTACGCTCGTGAGAATGCCAACAGCAGACAGACACACGGACATACATGACTAGATCGACTTGGTTTCTGTTGCTGATCAAGAATATATATACTTTTAAGGTTGTCTGACGCCTCCTTCTGCATGTAGCAAGAGGAATGAAAAACTGTGCAATCATATGTGAAGGGTATAATGGAAATTTTTTATATACATTTTCATCATTTATCATCATCTCTACAGTCTTATCATCCTAAGGGCTTCTCTTTCCTTCGGCTTCAGTTTTTTTAGGTCACGCTGTCAGTGCGGCAAAGTATAAAAAAGAATAATTGGGTTAGTTTTGTGAAGCCCGAGAAAACATGAATGAAAACGTGGATAAATAACTTTGAGGTGATGTGTCAGATAATGATTGAACTGCTATCAACCCTGATGATGATGGTGCAGTATTGTTCGAGACTTCTATGATGATGCAATAAGCGAAACACCAAGCACACAAATTGTCAACGTGGCGGGAACTCCACAAAGTTAACGTTCATGGAAGGGCTGCCGTTTATGTTAGGTGTTTATATTATTTTGTCCATCCCCTCTATATACTTTGTCTGCGACTTCTTCTGAGTGTTACACACGGAATGACAAACTTAGCATACCTTGACCACAAAGTTGGAAGGAATAATTACAGTTTACAGTCTTTTTCATGTTAATTCAAATAAAAAAAAAAATATGTAACTTTTGTTGAACTTTCAAGTTCATGGCAAAATTACTACAATTATGATCTATAATACATACTCTCCTGTATTATGTATTATGTGTGAATGTTGCGTGACAAACAAGTTGTCCAAACTTTTGTCACCTGTTGTCCTGTTCAATCAACTTCTATTTAATATTACGCACAAGAAACCACCACAACTTTCTTTACAAAAGAAAAAAAAATTCACAAAAAAAAACAACAAAAACATCAACAATAAACTGCACATATTTTCAATGCCACAAATTGTCAACGTGGTCGTAATTATCATCATTATCATCATTAACTTTCGGTGAGCACCATATTAATATTATTATACACATACAGCCAATCAATCACACAAACAACTATTCTAACACGTTTTTTGTGTGTAAAGTGATTATTGAATTTTTTTTTTTTTTAAGACAAAAAAATATGACAACTCACGCGTAAACATAGTTCACATTCAATCACCACATTCACATAATAATTATAATATACATACGTATGTATATATGTGCAATGCATGAATGCATTTACACCACAAAGAGAAAAATTCAAAACACACACAACACTTATTTTATTTATGAACGTCTTTTTCTTGGTAATAATAAAAATCAGGGGAAATTTCACTCACCCATGCGCGAGATCTTTATATATATATAAACATAGTGCGTTATATATAAGGTGGCGTTATTACAATATTATACTCTCGTAAGGAGACGATTTAATTCAATTTGATTCCATCCCATATTACAGCATTGCGTGCTTTTCAGAGCAAGTGGTGCATGTTTTACTGCACCAGCAAACTGTATACGATTTTATTCATACATGATTGGTACATGCTTATAGTTTATATATGCATGTATGTATGTATGTATGTATGTTTATATAAATGTTGCATGTTGTCATTATTATGTGGAGTTATTTTATTTAATATTTGTATTGTGCGTTGTCGTCATCGCCGTGTTGTTGCATTTTTAATGCACTGAAACTGAAAGTGCTCTTTCTCTTTCTATCTCTTTCTCTTTTACACATGAATGCAAGCACATATGCTTACACACACACACACACACACACACACACACACACGAGCACATAACCACCAAGCATGTTTACTTAAACTAATTTTGGTTACATCAACATTTTTATAGCCATCACCTTGACCACGCAGATCAACTCACTTGGTCAAAAGGTTTGTGACATCCAATGAAAAAGAAGCTTCACAGACTATACAGACTACATAATTATAACTTTTTCTGATTAAAAAATATTTTATAACAAAATTTCAAATACTGGTTACAAATAATTAAATGAAGGACACCACGCCCACCATATCCGAAACCTTATGTAGTTTATTGTACTGCCCAAAGTAAGAAAATGTATTGTGTTAAAATCATGCCCTTTTTTTCCATAAAAAATTCCAAACATTTTCAAGGTGGGAAGCATCTAAAATTCGACTTGGGCTTTGTATAGCTTTTCTTGCTTATATTACTGCCTTTCCATGTTTTTCTCTTTCTTTTTCATCACTTGTACTTGTTTATTATGGTTCCACTTGAAACGCTTGTTTACTTAGTTGGAGTTTTCTTGTTTTGCATCACTTTCAAGTCCATTGCAAGCTGGTCATGTTTGGCTTCTGTAAAGTTTATACAAATCGATTTTTGTGTTTGATAAAAAGTGCACCAATTTTTTAGCAGACATTTTAGACAAATTTTGTCGTTTAACTTAATTTCTGGTTTTTATTTCACGTTCACGACAAACGTAATTCTAACCATTAACTATAAATTTAAACTTGTCGACTAAACCTGTCAGCTAAATGGTTGCCACAACTAATGTCTATGTAAATAGTTTAATGTTGGCTAAATATTTCCATGAATCAGTTTCTTAATGTAACCTAGGAAAGAGTATAAAAGTCATTAGTGACCGTTATAAGAAAATCATTCAAAATGTTCTTCGCCATACGTTTATATCGAAACTACAAGCGGATTCTATTACGTTGCGCGCTCTTTCATTCTTTTTATTTGGTATTATTATTCAAAATGACACGAGGCCTTAATAACGCCCTCGTGCAGTTACTGGCCGTTGAGGATATTGAATATTTTAAAGAGTTTATTAAACAAGTGAATGCGGAACGAGAATTTCACACCATGTTCTTTATGCAAAATCGCAAATTATTACCGAATGATCCGCGCATCGATTTCATAACGCAAATTGTTGTGCCCACTCTCATATTGGAGGAGGACCAAGAGATTTACATTAAGTGGGATATAAACAGTGAAATATTTGCGATAGTGTTTGCTGTGGAAGAGTACGAGACCCGATTATTTGATGCTGTAGCCGCCAGCATCAATCACATCCGCCCAGTGCGGGTCTTTGTGATGGCCTTTCATGTTAAAGAGCGTCGCAAATTTCTCCACTCCCTTATGGATTATTGTGAGGATCATAAAATTATCAACTTGTTGGTGAATTTTATCTCAAACAATTGGGAGGAGAATGCCATTTATCATCAGTTGCAACCGTTTCCGTGGTTTCATTGGTCGCAGCATTCTCTGAAAGTGGCGGAAGAGGGAATGTTCTATCCACCGCATTGGCGCAATATGATGGGAAAAACTTTATATACGCTGCCCGATCAGGTGGAACCTCGCTCTATGGTGTTTGTTGAGAAGAAGGGTCAACAGATCAGTGGCTTTGTGGGCAAATTGTTGACGCTGTTCGCGCAACGGTACAATGCTACACTGAAGTTTCCATTTCATGTGCATCCCGGTGAGGTAATACATTCTTTAAAAGTGGAAAACTATACACACAATGGTATTCTCGATATTGGCATGAGTTTGGACTTTGCCTTCAGCAATGCCAAATGGCAGGGCTTGTCCTATCCCATAGAGGTAAGCAAATGGTCGGTCATGGTACCGTGTTCACAGCTGATACCTTTGTCGGAAGTGTTTGCCTACGCCTTGACCCCGGAGATATACATGCTAGTGTTTGGCTCCACTTTGGTGCTTTCCCTTTTGGAGAGTATCTTCCTGATCGTCCTGAGGGGTCACACTTTATGGCTAAACTTTTTCCTTAACGACAAAGTACTGCCCGGCATGTTGGGCAGTTCCATTACATTGCCTCGCATAAATTTTACTGCCCTACGCTTCATTTATGGAGGCATCTTTCTACTGGGTCTGTTCACCAACTCCTTGTATTCGGCTCATTTGAAAACTTTAATAACAACACCCAGCTATCAGTCACAAATTGAAACATTTGATGATCTAAGACATTCTCCCGCCAAACTTTTATTTGATTACGCTGACATGCCCATTTTGGAATCCATTCTTACGCCGGAATTGGACGCCAAGTTGCAGGATTGTATGGTGTTCACTTCAGATACGGCCGGTGTACAGAATTTACGTAAAAGTCTTAATACCACGCATAGTTATACAGTTACGGTGAGTCTGTGGAATATACTGCAGCGTCAACAGCATTCTTTTATACACAAAGTATTCTGTCGTCCCGAGGATTTGACCATTTTGAATGGTATGCTTATGGCTATGCCGCTGCAGGAGAACTCACCCTACAAGGAGGGCATCGATCTGTTCATACACTTTGTTCATGCCAATGGTTTGATTATAGCTTGGCTGGCGGATACATTTCATGACATGGTGCGTACACACCAGATTTCTTTAGAGGATTCCAGCGAAGTTTTACTGCATGTTGGCCTGAAAGTTTATGATTTATATTATGCCTGGTTTTTCCTACTGGGTGGTCTCTCCATCAGTTTCGTGATATTTCTAACTGAATTGTTTATTTCCTATATGTACAATAAAATAAAAAATATATTTACCAAGTAATAAAGTGGGGTGGGGTGCGAGTTCAAAAGGGTAATTTTTAACTTGACTTTTTATTACAAAGTAAACAGACGATAAATAAGGAGAAAATATTTATGAGGAGACACTGACTACGTGCCATAACGTGCAGTGCTTTAGAAAGGCATAAAAAGAAAGAATAGAGTCAAAGTGAATTAGTTAATACCCTACTATACCACATATTAGAAGAAACCTTTTCAATAGTTGTACAACAACAACAATAACAATAAAAATCAACTTGAAATCCCTAGTGTATGAAGGTAGTTTTTTATTTAACATAAAATGGGCAAAAATTGAAAAAAATATATCAACTATAAGCCTATAAAATTGCGCTATAATAGTTAACTTTGGTGGACATTAGTTCATTCATTAATGTCACAAAAATGGGCATGCTCGGATAACAGATACGCACACACTTTACAAAAAACCACACTTGCTGCAGAGTCCTGCTTATAAGTTATCACAGAATACTTAAATGGAGCAAACAGGTATCAGCCATGCCCACTTTTTCTATCTATAGATGGAGAGGTTCTGTAAGGTTTGGCTTAAGTGACATTTCATCATTGATTTGTTGTCATTAAATTTGTTTCTACAACAATTTTTATTACTTTTGAATACCAAGCTGCTGCCACCAGTTTATGATTCTCAAACACTCTCAATAAATATGACACATTTTATTACCTATGCTAAAATATTAAGTTATAAAAAAAATCCTCTATATATAATGCCAGACTTCTAAGATAACAAGAAACAACATGCGATTCCTTTTCATTTTATACCTAAGCAGTGTTAACGCTTTTTATTCATCAGAAAATTTAACCGAAATTCCAAGATTCTTAAAAGATGTTGCACAGAATTACAATTTTCATACAATGCTTTGGTTATATCCGCAGAGCTGTCGAGATTGGATGGAAAGTGAAGATACACTAGTGGATCAACTGACAGCAATACCAATGATTCATATTGGGAAGCCCGACGGAGGACAACAGTTCCACTTGAAAGAACATTTCAATTCGGAGTTGTTGGTGTTGATGTGTCTGCAAAGTTTGGATCATGTTGTAAGGTATTTGGAAGGAGCTTTTAGAGCTCTACAGTATTTAAAAAGCAGCAGTAAACTAATCTTTTATATAAACACTCCTACACCAGTTAATTACGAGGATGGTTTAGCAAGTTTATATCACTATTGCTTCCACGAAAGTATTTTAAATGCTTTACTAATATTTAAGGATTTTCCCAAGACACGGAAATATTTCTCCTATCAACCATTCCCCCAATATCGCTTGATTGTCAATTGGTGGCATTATGATGAAAAGAATAAAGATTTCTTTCCCGAACGTTTAACTAATTTGTACGGATATAATATATTAACCATACCCGAGCAGGTGATATCTCGCTCTGGCCTCAGGTCTGGAAATGGAAAACAAGATCGCATCATTTTAACCGGTTATGTGGGCCGTCTATTGAATTTATTCGCTGAACGTTTAAATGCTTCGTTAAAATTTCCCTTTCCCGTACGTAATGGCGAAATCATGTTTTACGGCGATATGGAAATGTTGACTTGGAATCGTACCATCGACATAACCGGTGCTTTAATACCCAGCTTTAATACATCCCTGTTGCCCTACTATTCCGATACTTATGTATTGGTGCGTATGTGCCTTATGATACCACTGGCTGGCCCCGTACCCATCGCCTGGATATTCTGTTATATATTCGTCGTTAATTTATTATTTTCCTACATCTTCACTCTGTTATTGAACGCTCGTAAATATCAGATGCGAAGACCGTTGCGTTCTATTGATTTCATCCTGAACGATACAGCATTGAGGGGTATTTTGGGTAGTAGTTATTCGGAGAGAATGGAATCGGGAGCTATAATGAAATTTTTATATATACTCCTGAATACAACCGGTTTGTATTTGAGTGTAATATTGAGTGCCTATCTAAACTCGATACTGACGCACCCACTGAAACAGAAGCAACCGCGTACATTTTCAGACGTTTATCAAGCGGGCCTGACACTAATGGTGTCACTGCAAGATTGGCGTTTTTTCTATGATTTCCAAACCCTACCGCCTATGGTGAAACCTTATATAACCACATGGGAAGATTTTCACTATCATCGAGATCATCTCAATACCAGTTTTGTATACGCCACCAATAATCTTCTCTGGCAAACCTACTTTGCCCGCCAACAACGTTATTATCCCGAAGACATTTTTATATATTCGAACGAAGCTTGCTTTCCGGGTCGCGTTCCATTAAGTTTTTCCCTGCCCGAACCTTCTATATATCGGGCCCGATTGAATCGCCTGCTATTGGAGGTTAGAGCGAATGGCTTAATTAACTATTGGTTCAATACCAATTATATGGATACTCAGTTAGATTGTATGGAGACTTATCATCTAATGGCAGCTGAAGCCCACAGGAAGAAGAAGCCGAATTTTATGATACATTATCTAAGTTTTGAGGACTTTGAGTGGCTCTGTTTATTCTATATAGGCGCTATATGTGTAAGTTTTCTTATATTTTTAATCGAAATGATTGTTTACCAATTAAAAAGTCGATTCCAAAAAATATTATAACATGAACGATCTTAAGCAACATAATTGAAAAAATAAATAAAATTTTAAAAATTTGAAAAAATTAATAAAACTAAGTATTGAAATAAATAAAAAATAAAAATAAATTAAATTAAATTGAAGGAAATAAACGTTAAAAACTAAATGTTTTACTTAAATCAAATCTAAATCTACTCTTCCTAGAAATGTGTCAAATTTGGCAATCTTAAGATTGCCAACAACTGATATAAGTTCGGACGGACATAACTAAATCGATGTTAGATTTCAAATGCTAATCAAGCTACATGTACCTTTTTCTAAACTTTACAAACTAAATAACGAAGTTAACGCGCCCCACGCTTTTGAGTAGGTTATAAAAATGCATAACAAGCTCATAAAATACGTAAAAAAATTATTTTTATTCTGTTTGTTTTTCTTTTTCAGTTTAATATAAAACGCCTTCATCACTGCACAATCACTTAAACATTAGCAGCATCTTTTTTTTATATACTCGTATATATCGCACAATACATACCTAAGCATACATATTTATTTGTTAGTGATAAAGCCATCGCAGGCAGACGTATATTGTGATGAGTTTGGGATGACGAGCACGTTTACGTTCACATTGTAAAAAACTGCAAAAAACGTGTTATAAGTGTCGATTGTTTCGCATCGATTTCTGCATATTGCGTAATATCATCTTTTGCGGACCACTTTACCACAATAACACACTGACACAAAAACCATCTACTTTAACAAGACTTACCCGCTCACACTCGCACACATGCTTTTATCATCTTCATCATTATTATTGTTGTTATAACCACCTATACGAGTACATTGATCGTGCATGAATAGTTGTCATAATCATCATCACCGCTTGTACTTGATGATGAAAATAATGTTGGTGGGCTGGTAGTGATGTTGCGGTTATACAAAAATTCAAAAGTAGTTTTCAGAGCTTTGTTACCCAAACACACTTCAAGGGTGATAATAATCAATGCAAACCAAAAGTTTCAATAAATCATCGACTCAATCAATTATCGATTCAAATATGTGTGTGTAAATCGCTCGCTATGAATCCTTATTGTTGTAAACTAAAGTACTCAAGCTCTCTAGTAGTAATGTCGTACAGGTTCTCTACAAAATGTAGGCGTATTTTTATCAATTTTCAACGTCATATATTCGTTTCTTGGGGTATAGATAGAGAGATTTTGGTCAGTTGTGGGCGTGACTTTCAACCAACACGCCCACAACCGCCAAAAATCTATGTATCTGTCATAAAAATTTACCAATAAAGTTGAAATTCTGTATACATGTTTATAATTAGTCCATGCATCGTTCCATGTACCAAAAATGGGTGTGGTCGAATTATACAGGCGCCCACAATTTAGAAAAACCCCTATTTAGTATAGAACTCGACTTGTAAGCTGATCAAGTGGGCGTGGCCACCTTTTGTACACACGTGTGGAGGGTATTTAACATTTGGTCTCAGTCAAAATAAAGTTTTTTATTCGTTTCTTTTTGTTTGTTCATTTTTTGCCCATCATTGGTTATGGTTGAGTCATGGTGTAATAAGAATTAACTTTAATTTGTGCCCACAACCAATGCAATTTTTATAAGAAACTAATCATCGCTACCATTGATTATGCTGAGGATAACAAAAGATTCAAATGTTTGCATAATAAAAGTAAAAGTCAAAAACTCTATAAATCAGGTTTAGGAAAATGTTTGTATGGAAACTTGATTTTAGTTATAAAAAAATAAGCAGGAAAACGAAATTTGGCTTCGATTAAAACTTAAATACCCTTCACATCTACAATAGTGGGCATGGCAGGTATACTTTTACGCCCTCTAAAAGTGTCAGTTAACGTATCAGCTTGCAAGTCGACCACGCCTTTTTTTGGCACATCGATGGACGAGATAACTATAGGTATGTGTATCAAATTTTATTTTTCTAGTTCAATGTTTGTGGCAGATAAATAAATATTTGTCGATTGTGGGCATGGCTAATTTCCCCCTTTTTTAAATAGCGATCTGCCTGCAAAAGCTGCAGACGAACACACGAACATGTCTAGATCAACTCAGATTTCGATACTGATCTAAACTATTTAAACTTTGTGTGCAGTCTCTAACGCCTCCTTCTAGGTGTTGCAAACGTAAGGACAAGCTTACTATACCCCTGTGTATCGTATGTGGAGGGTATAAATGAAATATTGGCCAAAAATTATGAAAATTGCATAGTTGGGGATGTGTGTGTATGTGTGTATGTGTGTGTATGTGTGTGTATGTGTGTATTAATACATTTGGTTATTACGTTATTTTTTAATTTTTTTTATTTATTTATTTTTTTTTTTTTCAGTTAAATCATTACTCCGCACAAACCTGATTGATCAATGGCGTCTATTATAGTAATTTGGAGCTTGAAGAAAAAATCTCTAAATTTTCATGTTGTTACGCCTACAAATTGGTATTGCCATGTAAATATGTTGTATCTGTAACTAGAGCTTTGCTTTGTGTAATCTGGTGTCTGGTGTCTGGCCTCTCGGCCGTTCGTTCGCAAGGAAATTAGCCATTTCAGTCAAGTCTGCGTACGCTGCCAGCATGTAATATTATTAAGTAAATAATATTGTAATTTAAGAAAGTTTAATTACCACAATTAAATAAGCAGCAACAACAACTCCAAATAAATCAATGCATGCACAACAAAAGAAAGCACAAAATGAAATATCATTTAGAGCACTTTAGTGTCTCGTTGTTTCATTACAATACCAAACACTTGAACGTACACACACACGCGTACATATACATATCTTATTGTATCTTCTATGTCGTACGCGCACAAAGCAACTGATAGACAACAAATGTTGTAATAATATGTGTGCAGTGTATTTACGTACATCCCCCAAGCAAAAAAAAATGAAAATAAAAATAAAAATGAAAATAAAAAATGAACTAAATTAGCAAACATTTCATTTACTTCCTTCCTCATGCAGTTTATGCTCGTTTGCTCGTTAAACGTTCATATTATATAAAAGCTGAAAGTAATACCTGGATACACTGACATTAGTACGCGTATTGAACCGTAACATGACATAATAAGTATCTACTTACACACACATATGCACATATAGATATTGCGCAATGTAATAGTGTGCAGAGAGAATTTAAATAAAATAAATATTTTTGTGTAAATAAAATTAAAAAAAAAATAAATCAAGATAAAATAAATGAATTGAAATAAAAACAAGAAAACCAAATCTTAAATACCCTCCTCGTCTTCACACAAACAGTGGGTGTGGCAGATACATGATTGAGCTTTCTAATATGTGGGTGTGTATTTAATATCAGCTTGCAAGTTGGGTTTTATGCTGAGAACGGTTTATTGTACATTGGGGCGAGTCCGTTATCCGACATGTCGATGGTTCGAATAATTATAGATATGCGTACCAAATTTCAAGGTCACAGGTCAATTTTTGTGACAGATATATACATTTTTGTGGGCGTGTCTGTTATCCGACCACACTACGCTACTCTAAGATCGATTTTCATATTCATATGGTTGGATTTTAAAAAAGTGCAAAATCGAAACTATTTCATAATGTTTCTTAGTTCGCACATATCAATATTCTGCAAAATACCGTTTTCCCTACAACACTACCTTCAACACTTGCATTATATAAAGCTAATCATCTCTCATCACAAACAACGTGAGAATATAATAGGTTCACATAAAAAAAAAAAAAATGATGATGATGATCAACTTGATCAACATCATCATTACCTTCATTAAAATCCAAAAAAGATTTCATAAAATGTTTTCAGCTTCTGGTATTATACATAAAAAAGACACTTCCATTCAAAACAAAACAAAAAAAAACTGTTGCACTGGCATTCCTCTCATTTTAATTATTGATGCTGCTCTGCAAAAGATTTCATTATATACACACGTGCATATGTATATATAATGACTTATGAATAATAATAAGCGTGTGTATTATGAGTTTTATGATCAGTTGAATAGATAAAATTAAGATAAATTTGTTTTTTGACCCCGTTATTCAATTGAATTTTCACTAAAATTACACACACACACACATATATATATATATATATATATATATATAAGGTACATCACTTGATTTGTTTGTATACATTATTAAAAAAAACCGTAACAAATTATATTCAACTCTAAATAACTGAAATGTTCAAAATTTTCCAAAAAAAAAAATAAGAACTTCAAAGTTAGAAGGCGTGGCACGTATACAATACAATTATTGATATTAGTTCAGAATACTTCAGATATCTGAACAAACAAGACAACAAGTACGTTGAAACTTTTCATTTGTTTACATGTATATATATTTTACAAGTAAAACTACTCTCATTTTACAGTGTTACATTCTTTTTTCGGAATCTCCTGTAAAAATTTTACTTTCAACTTCACGCACTGGTTCTAGCAAAGTCATGATTTTCAAACTTGGCACTACCGTTTGCGAAAAATTCTGCCTAGTTTGAGAAGCTTTGTGCATTTTCATCGCCTAACAGTTGTCAACCCTGCTGCTAGTCAGCTTTTTTTATAATACCACCAAAAGAGCAAGAAAATTAATTTAATTCGTACAGTATAGAATATTTAGCAATATTTACAGTTTATAAACATTTCCAACCGTTTAAATTAAGCAAAAAAGTTCTATAATAGATAGTAAAGAAATGGCTGATTCGAAAAGGTAAGTTAAAAGGAGGATAAAGAGTTAATGAAAGCCGACAGAGTTAATATTCAATTTTTTGCAATGTCACGTTAGTGGATGGTGTGTTTTTTCTTTAATGCTTATGAGTATTCATCAATTTTGGTTTTTTGTTGAAACGTTGTATCAATTAGTAATTGGTTTCAGTAACAACTCCAATTATTGAATATGTATGAATATGACAAATAGAAAAAAAAAGAGATCACATTTCCTACGATACAATTATCAAAAAAAAAAAAAATTGATTGGAAAAATTGAAAAAATTTATTTACTTATTGAAAATTTTAAAAATAAAGAAAACGGGCAGACACACGGACGGAATTAAAGGGTTCTATTGTATTAAACAGAGAGAGGTTGTATAAGGGAGAAAGTGTTGAAGTGTTTGTATACCTTCCATTGTTTGCTCTTCAACTCTGTATACAGGATTAAGAAAAAACAAAATTTGGACCTTTAGAGACAACTGTTACAATATCTCTGTCTAACCTATAACATTACTCACTCATAAAGCACACAATTACACGTATAGCATTGAGTGCGAGAGTGTGTGCGTGTGAGCTTAAGTCTGTACAGTAATGGCGAGTGGTAGTAGTGGTGGTCACGGTAGTAACAAACGCGACAATACACGACGTTCAATGGCTTTTCCTAATTGGCACAACGACTCGGATCCAAATGACGATATGATGGAAGAAGACCTCGATGTGTCCAGTTATGTGCAAAAATACCGCCAAGATCAGGATGCTTTAAAAAGATCACGCGGTTCGTTACAACTGTCAAGTCAAAAAAAAGAAAATCCTAACAACCATGAGTCGGGATCTGGCAAAGAGAAGCGGTTGGCATTAAAATTCCAATTCATTCTAAACGTTCACTTTTCTGTTTTTAAATTAATTTGTTAAAAAATTATTTTTTTTGTTTTTTGTTTTTTTTTCGAAATATATGTAGTGAGGATTTGGCAACGGCCATTTTGAAACGTAAAGATCGTCCCAACCGTTTAATTGTTGAAGAAGCCACCAACGATGACAACTCAGTGGTGTCATTGTCTCAGGTTAGTAAGCACATGAGCGTGATAAATATTTTATTAAATTTGAATAATATTTGATTTTCAGGCGAAAATGGATGAATTGCAATTATTTCGCGGCGATACTGTCATCCTGAAGGGCAAACGCCGAAAAGAAACGGTTTGTATCGTCTTGTCCGATGACAGCTGCCCCGATGAGAAAATACGCATGAATCGTGTTGTGCGCAATAATTTATGTGTTCATTTATCGGATGTTGTTTCCATTCATCCCTGTCCCGATGTCAAGTATGGTAAGCGGGTGCGTATTTTGCCCATCGATGATACGACCGAAGGCGTTACCGGCAATTTATTTGAAATCTACTTGAAACCATATTTTCTGGAGGCCTACCGGCCCATACATATGGGCGATAACTTTATTGTGCGTGCTGCCATGCGCCCCATTGAATTTAAAGTGGTTTTAACCGATCCGGAACCGTTCTGTATTGTGGCCCCCGATACGGTCATCTTTTGTGATGGTGATCCCATTAAACGTGAGGTTTGTTGAAAACGTAAAAGAAATTTTCTTTGGAATCCCTTTACAAATCACTTAAATCTTAGGAAGAAGAAGAATCTTTGAATGCTGTCGGTTATGATGATATTGGCGGCTGTCGCAAACAATTGGCGCAAATTAAAGAAATGGTTGAGTTACCGTTACGTCATCCTTCATTGTTCAAGGCGATCGGTGTTAAACCGCCACGCGGCATTTTAATGTATGGTCCGCCTGGTACAGGTAAAACATTAATAGCGCGCGCTGTGGCCAATGAAACGGGTGCTTTCTTCTTTCTCATCAATGGTCCGGAAATTATGTCCAAATTGGCTGGCGAATCTGAATCGAATTTGCGTAAAGCTTTCGAAGAGGCTGAGAAGAACTCTCCGGCCATTATTTTCATTGATGAGATTGACGCCATCGCTCCGAAACGTGACAAAACTCACGGTGAAGTGGAACGTCGCATTGTGTCGCAATTGTTGACTTTGATGGATGGCATGAAGAAGAGCTCACATCTGATTGTTATGGCCGCCACCAATCGTCCAAATTCCATAGATCCCGCTCTAAGGCGTTTCGGACGGTTCGATCGGGAAATTGATATCGGCATACCGGATGCTACCGGTCGCTTGGAGGTGTTACGTATACACACTAAAAATATGAAATTGGCCGATGATGTGGATTTGGAACAAATAGCCGCCGAAACGCACGGCCATGTGGGCGCTGATTTGGCTTCATTGTGTTCGGAGGCAGCTTTGCAACAGATCCGCGAGAAAATGGATTTGATTGATTTGGAAGATGACAAAATTGACGCTGAAGTGTTGGCCTCATTGGCGGTCACCATGGAGAACTTCCGTTATGCCATGACCAAGTCAAGTCCTTCGGCTTTACGTGAAACGGTGGTTGAGGTGCCCAACACCACTTGGTCGGACATTGGCGGTTTGGAGAGCGTCAAGAAGGAGTTGCAGGAGTTGGTGCAATATCCGGTAGAGCATCCGGATAAGTTTTTGAAATTTGGTATGCAACCCAGTCGCGGCGTATTGTTCTATGGGCCGCCCGGTTGTGGTAAAACTCTCCTGGCCAAGGCCATTGCCAATGAATGTCAGGCTAATTTCATATCCGTGAAAGGTCCCGAACTGTTGACCATGTGGTTTGGTGAATCAGAGGCCAATGTGCGCGACATATTCGATAAAGCTCGGTCAGCGGCTCCTTGTGTTTTATTTTTCGATGAATTAGACTCCATTGCCAAGGCCCGCGGCGGTAATGTGGGTGATGCTGGCGGTGCTGCTGATCGTGTAATTAATCAGATTTTAACCGAAATGGATGGCATGGGTGCCAAGAAGAATGTGTTCATTATTGGGGCCACCAATCGGCCCGATATTATAGATCCGGCCATTTTGCGACCCGGCCGTCTCGATCAACTCATTTACATACCATTGCCCGATGATAAATCGCGCGAAGCTATCCTCAAAGCCAACTTACGCAAATCGCCGCTGGCCAAAGATGTAGATTTGAATTATATAGCCAAGGTGACGCAAGGCTTTTCGGGTGCCGATCTCACCGAAATATGTCAGCGAGCCTGTAAATTGGCCATTCGTCAGGCCATTGAGGCGGAGATACGGCGCGAAAAGGAACGTGCCGAAAAACAAAACTCGGCCATGGATGTAAGTGTGAACTAGAGCTATAGTCGGTCTCGCACACCACATAGTTATGGTGTAGGGGCGGGCGGACTTTAATGAAATCTAAACAAAATGGCAACAACAACAAAAAACCCTTTCCTCCATTTTTTACAGATGGATGAAGATGATCCAGTACCAGAAATAACACGAGCCCACTTTGAGGAAGCAATGAGGTATGCTCGTCGTTCGGTGTCCGACAATGATATACGAAAATATGAAATGTTTGCCCAAACGCTGCAACAGTCACGTGGTTTCGGTCAAAACTTCAGGTTTGTAAACATTTTCTTGTTTTTTTACCTTTTACTAATGAAATGTAAAATTTCTCTCTCTCTCTCTCTCTCTCTCTCTCTCTCTCTCTCTCTCTCTCTCTCTCTGTGTGTGTGTGTGTGTGAATTCTTTTATTTTAGATTTCCTGGTGGTGCGGGTGCCCAACAAGGCTCTGGTCCGAATGTACCAGTGAATCCTCCGGGCGATAATGGTGATGACGATTTATACAGTTAGATTTCTCGTTTTTTAGATATAATTTCAATAATAATAACAACAACTACAACAACAAATCCATTTCAAAACTGCAACAACAACAACAACAACAACTTAACATCAATCGATAATGTTCATCAAAAACGGAAAGACGTCACATATGTGGATGACATGTTATCATCTTTCCATTATGCCGGTGTAAACTTTTTTGAAACGAATGAATAAGAATTGCAACAACAACAACAACAACATATAATTATCTCTTGCTCTTATTATTCCATACAATCCATAACCATACACACACATTGAAATTTATATATAAAAATAATTGTAATGAAACAAAAATAAAGCAATTTTTAGATTGAATACATCGTCGACATATAATGAAAAAAATTAAACCATTTCATGCTTTCATTTTCTCATAAGTTGGATCTTAGCCTCCTTAACTACACGATGTATGCATCATTTCTTTCTAATATTGGCGTGACTGTTAATCGATGTTGCCCCGATAGAGACTTGTTGCTGCATAAATCACAAATATCAGTTTGATGTGTCAATATATACATCTGTGGACGTTTCCACCATACACGGGTTTAGAGATCGATTCACACTTTTATTATTATAGTCTCCACATAAGAAGGGGTGGTAATTTAAGTTTATCATATCATTTGTAACATCATAAATAAAGTAGTAGTATTCCTGATTAGCATCAAAAACTGAGTCGACCTAGTCATATATGACTGTCTAATGTTGGTACTCCCGATCGTTAATTTTGAATTAAAATTATTAAATTGTGCGCAGACTCTTCTAGTTTCTGTACGCTATTTAATTTCATCTAAACCGGTAAACAGCCACGCCCACAATCGATAAAAATCTATATATCTGCCACAAAAATTTACCGATAAAGTTGAAATTTGTTGCACATATTTATCATTACCCCATCCATCCCCATCCTAAAATGGGCGTGGTAGAATAATAAAGACGCCCTTAATTTACAAAAAAACTCAACTTGGAAGCTTACGTATCAGCTACGTAGGTTACTTACATGAACTGTATGCTCATTCGTTATATAAATACAACAACACTAAAGAATAATTCATTTTTATTAAGATTTATTTATTTCTCTTAAATTTTTTGCATTCTTGTGTAAGATTTTCTTTTTTAATATTTTTTTGTTTTTGTTTTTTGTTTTTGTTATATTTCAAAATGTAATACACATACAACACAACAATTAGTATTATTATGTATCCATTTATTAAGTTTTTTTTTTCTTAATCAAATGTTCCTGTTCTGTGCAGGATGCAAGATGCAGTTGCAAACGCATTACATAACTTAACATACCATGTATGCAAGTGTTTCTCTATAAATATATATAGATAGGTATATATATATATATGTATTTTTCATTACAATATATCTTATTTCATTTTAATGCTTGTATGGCCTTCAAGTGGTTTAAGAGGATTCATTTGTTTTTTGCTTTTTTAATTATATGGCGTGAGCACTTATTACACCTTCCACATAGGATGGGTATATCAAGTTTGTCATTCCGTTTGCAACACCCAGAAGAAGGCGTCAAAGACCCCACAAAGAAAGAGTATATATATTCTACATAAATAAATGGATCAAGAGTCACGCCCAAAATCAACAAAAATATTTTATTTATATATACCACAAAAATGTCCCTACGAAGTTAAAATTTGGTAATTGGTATTGTTACCCCATTCATCGATATGCCAAAAATGGGCATGGTCGAATAAAATACACGCCCACAATTTACAAAAAACCATACTCAACGTAAAACTCGACTTGCAAGCTGATACATTAACTGACACTATTAGAGGGTGTAATATATATTTATATATATTGCCACGCCCACCATTTCTATGTAGATGTGGAAAGCGTTTAAGATTTGGCCTAAACCAAATTTAGTTTTCTTGCTTGTTTTTTATATAAATTTCAAGTGGATAGATTTTAACCTAAAAGCAAAGACGCTTCATCAAACGGCAATACGACATGTCTTAAAAAAAAACTTACAATTATTATTAATTAGAAAATAAATTTTAATTTTATAATTTAGATTTAATTAAATTGCTTCTCATAAGACTTTATAAGTGTGTACGTGTGAAAGAGGCTGTACAAAGGTGTGCTTAGGATTAATAATGAAAATGTCCAGCACTTTCTATTATTCATACAATTATTATTTTATTTAAATAATATATGTGTAAATGTTTATAATTCCTTTAGAGCCTTTTCTTCAACTGGCCAAACATTTCAAGTTGCTTGTATTCGCTGTCACGTCTTCCTCTTAATACTTTATTATATCCTCCACATAATAGGGCGGGTATATCCTTGGCAACTCACATAAGAAGGGGTCAGAGACAAAGCACAAAGTACAAGTCCGTATGTCCGTATGTCCGTCTATTGTTGGTACTTTCACGATCGCAAATTTTGAATTAAAATAATACATTGTGGACTGAAATTTTATAGAGATGCCTGTAGTTTGTGCCCGCTATTTAAATTGAGCAAAATCGGTTATAAGTCACGCCCACAATCGATAAAAATCTATTTATCTGTCACAAAAATTTACCTAAGAACGTGAAATGTTTACTTGTCCTTTAACTCTGAATGGTGCCGAAAGGGGTGAATTTGTAAAAAGTTATTTTTATTGTTTTAGACTGGAAATTAACAACAACAAAACATTTATTGCTGATATTGAGATATTCATGAGAAATCGAAAATTTGGTAAATTTTCTGCTACTCTATGATTGGATTGAATGATGTCATAATTTATTTATTTATTTGTTTTGTTTTTAATCCTTTGTCCAAGTGTTGTGATCATAAATCTAAGTCTTGACTTATGTTTTAAGTAAATCTATTAATTTTTCTGTTTTTCAATTGATTGTGCTTAGTTTTCTTTGGATATTTGCTCTAGAAAATTGAATTTTTTCAGTTGCGCTTCCTCTCCACTCTGAGATAATATTATCAAGGGAGGGTCCGCTCTTTGTAGGGGTAGTGTACAATATGAGAAGAATATTTCAGTGTACAAGTGTTCCCTTCATTATATATATATATATATATATATATTTTATCTTTGTAGGTGTAAATAAGGGTAAAGATTTTTCGTTCTACTTGTAGGGTTTTTCTTCTAGTATTTGCATCTCTTCCTCTAAGGTTTTACACAACACACATCCTCCATAGATTATCTCTGTTATTTTTGTTGCAATAATGTTTTGTGAGTCTCATTGCATTTTTTATTTTCTTTTCTGTTTTAAATTATTGTTTTATTCTATTTTTGCGAAAGCTTTTGATTTCTTCAACGTTTTATGAAAAAATTATTTTCTGCGTGCTGCTCTTGTATAATACATAATATGGAATTAAATTTACAAAAAAACATCTGCCTAGGTGTAAGCGTTTCTTATAGTTTTTTCAAATAAAATCAAAAATTAATTTAATTTGATCAAATAAAATAGGATAAAAAATAAAAAATAATAAAAAATTAAATAAAAAATATTTGTGTTTTTATTTACATTGGAAATAATAATCGATAATGTATGAATAGATTGTTCCTAGAAATTGTTTAAATAAAAAATTATTTTAATTAAACATAAAAAATAATAAAATGTGTTTATGTATATAATAAAAATAACAAAAAAATTATTATTTATTATTGGTTTTACATTTTTTTTCTTACAACTGAAGTTGTCTGCTCCATGATTAAATTTCGATTTCTTCCCCATTTTATTTTCTCGGTGTTGCAATAATCCTACACACATTCTTCCACATGATTAGATTGATTTGACTTATT
The DNA here is from genome assembly GCA_963971445.1 of Ornithomya chloropus. Lineage (NCBI taxonomy): Eukaryota > Metazoa > Arthropoda > Insecta > Diptera > Hippoboscidae > Ornithomya > Ornithomya chloropus. Next base: position 22,328,054 of record OZ020530.1, on the reverse strand, counting down.
ATTAATTTAATTTACTTTAACTATAGTGTGCCACGCTGACACACTCTTGTTGTTTAGCCTTAACAACTAATACATAAAACAAAATTGTTCACATTATTAAATAATATTTTTGGAAATTATTAATTTTTTTTTTTTTCATTTAAGCAGCCTGTAAATATTTGATTGTAGTTTGGATTCAATTCTGCTGCGGCTGCTACTAATATTTATTGTTGTTATTGTTCTAATTTTTATGTTTAACATAAAGTATAGCAAAAATCATTTCCTTTGTATATAAGTGTGTGCGTGTGTGTGTGTTTGGTATGCGCCTTAGTTGCCAGCCATATATATGTATAATTATTTGTATGTGTATGTGTGTGTGTGTGTGTGTGTGTTGTTATATTGGTATGCTTCAGACTTTTTATCGTGTATCGGTAATATTACTTTTGCTGCCAAATATTTTTATCAGCTGTGTCTCATAATCATCAATGTTGCGCTTCATAATCTCCATGCATGGCCCCAACAAACGTTCGAATGCCTCAACCTCCAGGACTATTTTCGTTTTGTTTTTGTTTGATTTTTTTATTTGTAATTTTTTTTTTTTTTGTTGTTGTAGTTGTTGTTGTTGTTATAGACAAGAAGAAGTGTTGTTTTAACAAACAGGATTAATAACAATAAGAAGAAACAAGAAGAAGAAGAAGAAGAAGAGAAATCCAAAAAAATAAACAATTCATTATAAATATATTTAAAAAAAAACATTTCTTTTAAACAATCAATAGTAATTGAATAACTTTGGCAGGGGAGAGAAGGACAGGGTTTTTTTTTCGGTCGTTTAATATACAGAATAATAAAGGATAACAAACATGCTTTTCATTCAGGTTAACAGACAGTTAGGTAAGCACTTAGTAGGAAGGAGGGTGGGTAGGTGGGAGGAGACACAGAGAAGAGAAGAGCAACAGTAAGGTCAACAACATATGTAACATCCCAGAAGAAGAAGACAGTTTGACATGCAAGTCCGAATAATTTTTTTTTATTTACCGATCAGCCATTCTTTAGGCTTTATGTGTATGTGCAAATCTTCTACTAACTATTGTTATATATATATATAAAAACACGGAGGTGGTAGTGGTTGGTGGCTCTTAACCAATTTCTCTAACTGCAGTTTTAGTTTTTGTACCCTCCACATGAGAAAGAAGGGTCATTCTATTTGGAACACCCAAAAGAAGGCATCACGGTACAAAGTATAAAGTATATCTAATCTGAGTCGATCCACACGTATACTTGCGGGTATCCGTAAGTTTGTCTACGATTGTAAATTTAAGAAGATATTAAGCTGAAATTTTGTACAGACACTTCAAGTTGGGAAATAGGGCAAAACTGCCACAAAAATTGAGCTATAAAGCTGAAAGTTGGTGTGCAAATTTATGATTATCGCAACCATTTATATGCCAAAATTAGGCTCGGACGCATTACAGACACGCCCACAATATACAAAAATCCGCATTCAACGTTAAACTTGACTTTCAAGCTGACATACGTAATACATACAGTATTAGAGGGCGTATTCAAGTTACCTGCCACGCCCCTCGTTTATGTGCAAATGTGGAGAGTATTTAAGATTTAGCCCAAGCCAAATTTACTTTTCTTACTTGTCATTTTTAGTAAAAATCTATAATTATGTGCCCACATACCGGGGTGTGTAAGTTTACGTTATTGTTTAGTTACTGCTTCGATTTCCTTTAAATAAACACTTGTTTAAACCATTGCTTGTAGGTATAGGTGTATAATGCTTCTTACCCACGTCCATTTTGTCTTCTTATACCAAAAAAGCTCTATGGTATCAATCCAAACCCAAAAACAAAACAATTCTTTGGTTCTTTGAATTGACAGCGAGTCCCATTGATTGTGCGTGTGCGAGACAGTGTTGTTGCTTGGTATATCTAACATATTTTTTCTACATTTTGACCATTTATTTTGTTTGTTTTCCTTTTCATTCTCGGTAAAATAAAATTCATGTTCAATATTTATTTCGTATTAATTTGTTTACTTTCGCAACCAAAGGACAAGTACAAAAATCGAGTATGCGCTGTTTTATAAGGAGGATATCCTTAACGACTGTTCAGACAGTCTAATTTTATAAAACCAGTTTTTTTTTTTGGAAAATAGCTCAACAGTCACGCCCATAATCGCAATCAATCTCTCGCGCAAACACAAAAGTACGATAAAAGTACAAAATAAAAATTTGCGATCTATTGCGTTTCAAAGTGGGCGGTATTAGGTAAGATCACATACCTTTTGAAAACATTCCCTTGATTGTAGAAATACAAAAATAAAATATTGATTGAAAATAATTTCACACAGTCCTGAGAGAAATTTTCTGCTTCGTTGATCAGTAGTCAAGATTTGTCCTAAGCAAAGTTTCACCTTTTTTCCCCCTTTTCCTTGTAAATAATGATAATTATGTAGTAATGATGGTGATTTTGAATTGGAGTCTTTGGGTAAGACCTACTTTAACACGGTCTTCCGTTACACGATTTTAGTAATTAACCGCTTAAATCGCGTGTGTAACTGAGTCCGCACGATTTCGATTCAATATAAATTTTATCAACTAACTTGGATTTTTATTTCATATTCAACAACAATATAAACAACAAACGAATAGTGAAAAGTGTGTGGAAAAGGCAAAAAAATTCATTCAATTCATTTACAAAGCCTGACGGGCCAGTTGCGTTAATTGACTTTCATAGACGCCCATACGTTTCTTGAGTATGTCCTTAAGGAAGCCAAGAATTCGCTCGAATGCTTCAGTCTCCAAAACTGTACAACAAAAATAAAAAGAAGGATAAAGGAAAGCAGGAAGGGAACGAAAAGGGTTTTATGAAAATGTTTTTTTTTTTTTTTCAATTTAAATGCAAACGAATTAAGAAGAAGAACGATTTTTTCATAATTACTTTTTTTATTTTATTTTATTTTTTTTTTTTTTTTTTTTTTTGATAATTTTTAATACTTCAAATCATCTAAGGACTTTAACGATTTATAATACGAGCGCAAATCTTCATCCAAATATTGATAATCGGTAATGGAGCGTTCAAGCAATTGCAGGCATTTGCCCAATAAACGTTCAAAACAAACTGTATCTAAGACTATAAATGTACCGTACGGTATCGGTATGCATTGTGTGTATGGAGGCATGTATATAGCAAGCAAGCGTGTTGGATTGCACATGTGTGTGTATGTATGTTTTTTTTTTTTTTTTTTTTTATATATAAATACATCGATACATGTACAAAAAAGAAAAGAAAAGAACAAACGAAGAAGAAGAAGAAGAAGATTCCATTTGATTTTCAATTGGTTGTCAATTTTGTTGTTGTTATTTGTTATTGGTTTTTTTTTTTTTTTTTTTTTTTTTCATAAATACAATTAACAGAATGTATATTTGGTTGTAAGCAGTTGAGGCGCAATGTTTTTTTTTTTTTTTTTATTTTACGGAGAGAAAAGAAAAAAATTCATACAAAACACATTTTTCGTTGTTACAAATAAACAAAAAAAAAAAAAGAAAACGGAGGAGAAAAAAGAAAGAAAGTTTTTGTGTTAATTTAAAAGATGTTTAAAAGAAAGAAAGAGAGAGAGAGAGATGGAAGGGGAAAGAAACTTGTTGTATTCTTTCAGAAAGTTACCCAATAACGAAATTGAAAACGGAAATAAGAAAAAATAATATTCAGGTACATGAAGAAGAAGAAGAAGAAAAAGAAGAACATAAATACTACACGACGCTTTGTAAAAGGCATAGCAAAGCTAATACAATGTAATTACAAAATAACAAACTAACAAATATAAACCAAAATGAAATCCAAAACTCAGTTCAAATTCAATTCAACTCAATTTAACATATATACGATACGTTAAAATGATAGCAAGTAAGAACGAAAGGGAAAGAAAGAAGTATAGAGGCGACGACAGCCTACGGCATAAAACAATTTCTATTTGCGTTACTTACATGCCACCTTAACGTCACTGTCAGCATAAACGGATGCGGCCCGTGGCCGATGTGTAACCAACGCCAATTCACCAAAATATTCACCTTTGCTAAGGCGGGAAATTTCAATTTCCGTGCCCTCCTGATCCATTTTAATAACCACGGTGCCCTCTTCTATAAAATACATGCCATCCGCCACATCACCTAGATATGAAATGAACAACAACAACATCATCACTAACAACCAAAATTCAATTTCATTGTGACACATCACATCAGCATTAAGAGTGTGCCCATGGCTACCGGTAATAATACCCAATAATGCTGCTAATGATTCGTCTCATGTCCTTATGCGCTGCACCACTTGTTGCAAAGCGTGTATTAAGTCTGTGTGAATGTTTGTAATTCCTTAAACGCCACACCCACCGATCGATGCAGAATCAAAATCTGAATCGATTTAACCATGTCCGTCTGTGTAAATCTCTGCTTAGGCTACGGGTCACATTTTTCGAGTTATTTTGATTTTGATGAAAATTTAGTATAAGGACATGTCTTGGCTCAGAAAAGAGTCCTATTAAAAAATGGACCGAAACGGAGCATTTAAAAGGAATTGATAAAGTTAATAATAATTAATTAGGTGCCAAACTTGGATCCAATTGGACCATATTTAGAATCCCTTCTCATACAAGGCAATGCCTCTGAGTTTACGCACACATCTAAACTAATTGCAGCATATTTGGCGGAGCCAAGTGTTAAATGGTCGGGTGTGGTGTAGTGTCATAAATGGTCAGGCGTCATCAACTACAACATTTTCACTTGTGTTTGCATTGTTGTTTTATGTTATTACCTTGTTTAATGATTCGTTCATCTTTACTAAAACGTTTAGTGACCAAAGCATCAGCCAAATTCATGCGCTCATAGTTCTGTGTTTTAATGGGTTCGTAAAATACGAGTAGAAAGAGAAGAGGAAGCAAATAAACAAAAATTCCATTTAATGGCATTTTATTTAACAGCCCCACCTGTAATGTCTTCAACATTGGTACACTGTTCAATAGAGATTCATACATTTTTCGCTTCTTGAACGCAGACTTCAATAGTATGCGACGGAAAGTTTGACGATCCATGGCCCATAACAAGCCGCCCGTTTCAGCCTGTATGGTAGCCGCCCTTCATAGAGAAGAACAAAATAAAAATTACTTCATAAAATTTAATCAAATCTTCTCATCATCTACTCTCCTGCTTACCTTGGCATGTTGTAGAGTAAAGCCAATTCACCAAAGATACCGTTATTGTTGTATGTGTGTATATGTTTTTCATTGACAATTACTTTGTAAATGCCACTGCAAGAAAAGAAGCACAGGAGAAAATTTTAGTAACCCATTCAAATCCTTTGCATTTATTTTAGGGAAACAACTTCATATACATAAGAAGGCGTTCCATTTTTGGAATGTCTGATTGTATCCAAAAACTTGTTATAGTGAATTTTTAAGCTAAATAAGTATTCCTGGCCAACTTTTGTTTAAAAAAATATTAGGAACTGAGAGTCAGTGTCATGTAAAATCGTACAAAAAAAATCGTACACATTTTGAAAAACGATTCTAGCTACACTCTTGCAAAAACAAATTCACTTAAGAACTGAAGCCTATGTTGCTTTCAAAAGCCGAAACTTGAACAACCCTTAAATAAAGTGTTACATAAGCGGAGGTTCGAAAAATAGATCAATTTTACATCTAAATAACCGCCTTTGGGTTGAGCTATAACTTTATTTTGAATTTTATTGAATTATTTGAAAGAGTGTGGCCTTTAGGTTAAGCAAATATTCACAGGAATAGGCAACAAAAAATGACGGACAGATGGACAAAAGCAACTCCATTGAGAATCGAACGGTACAATAAAAAGTTGGTGTATTTTTAATTATTTAAAAAGTTCCACACTTGCACATAAACTTAAACTTTTAAAAGACTGAAGGAGATGTAATTCTATAGCATTCATACGCCCTGTACACCCAACTTTATTAACATATATAAAACAGTCATTATATCACACACACACACTGTTTTACTTACGATTCAATAACATAAAAATTATCACCATCATCACCCTGACGTATAATATATTCACCGGGTTGTACACGGCGCTCGAACATGGCATCTAATACTTGATTCATCTAAAAACCACAAAAAAAAACATTAAAAAATGTTACAGATTAGAGAAAGACAGAGAGAGAGAGAGAGAGAGAGATTGTTATACCTGTTCCTTTTCTAGCGAACGGAATAATAAAACATTTTTCACCGATTCTATCAAACGAGCACGTTGATCATCTGATTTGGGGAAAACGGCAGTGGCACCCTCATCATCATCAGCATCAGCTTCTGGATCGTAAGCTTCAGCAAATACCGATTTACGACGTGTGGCAAAACGTTGAACAACAGGTTCTGCAACGAAACAAAATCAACAAAAAAAAAAAACATATAAACTTGAAGAAAATCTATCATCAGCAGATTTTTTATAATATATTCTATCTCGTTCATTACTCTTCTTCATTCTTATTCACTAGGCTTACCCGCCAACAATGTGTTTGACGTTGAGGCAGACATTTTTTTGATTTTCTTTTTATTATACTTTTTGCTTTAAATTTATCCTTGTCTTACTTTTACACCGAAGAGTTTGAATTTGACTTGAAAAATAAGGCAAAATAAGTAAATTTAGCTTAGGTCGAATATGAAATGCCGCACAGTGATGTAAGCAAAATGTGGGCGTGGCATATGCCTAAATACCCAGCTTAATGGTATTACCTAACTGCTTACGAGCCCTATTTTATGCTATTTTTTTTTTTTTTTTTGTAAATTGTAGGCGTGTCTGTTTTGTGATCATGCCCACTTTTTATACATTTATGGAAAGTTCTGTACGAAATCTTCACTTTGTAGCGGCGATTGTCAATGGTGGGCGTGGCACTGAATCAAAATCGCTTCATTCCAATAGAAATGAAAAACTAGAAATATTTATAGAAAGTTTTAGCTCAACATCATAAAATTGTAAGATTCATAAGTATTTCAATGACAAATGGACGCACGGACGCACGGACGCACGGACAAGCACGCTAATCAAGAAGATGGTATCTCTGATTTTACTTTCTGGCTGTTGCACACCACTCTTATGTGGTGGGTTTAAAAGCACATGAAATTTAAATTAAATTCAAAATATTCTTCTTCTTCTTCTTCTTCTATGCATTATATCATACACACATCATTCTTTTGCTTTATAATAAATTATTTTGATTACATCATCTTCTCGCACAATACAAATGAAAAAGAAAGTAAAATAATTGCATTTCTATTGTTGCACACATTTAATGATCCGCAAATAAAATCACAACGGAATGAGTTCTCTGGCGTGTATTGTGTTTCTTAATGCTATAAAAAACAAAAATAGGTCACAATCAACGCCTTCACAAATTAAGTAAGTGGGCACAATTATCAGCGATCAAAATGAAATCACTGAAAAATTCTTATTTTTGGATAAAGTATAACACTTTCATGCTGGATAACAAAAACAACTTCAGGAAAAGAGGGGAACCTCCCTCTTTAAACAACACACGGTACAATTTACAGTTATATGAATTTTTTCTCTTTTTTTTTTTGTTTTGCTTTGCTTCAATAATAATTTCTATCAAATAAATTTGAGCAAAAAGAAAAAAATTATTTGCTATATCACTTTATGCGACAGATGGACAGCAACTAAATTATTGCACAAAACTATTTAAATGCTTAACATCCAAGTTTTGATGAACAATGTCATCTCATGTGTGTGCACCACTATGAGTGCATTGTCCGGCTTAATGTTTCCTGCCTCAATATACATGCTGCTACCTACCTACATACATATTGCATGTCATTGTCAGTGGGATTTTTATGTTTGATGAAAAGAAATTTACACTCTCCTGGGCATAAAAATAGAATTTTGTGCAAACATACGTCGTCTTTGCATATATGCTCGCCCATGAAGCTACCATAACTGAAAGTGATTATGTTGAGTGTGTACGGTATGTATTAGGCGGCAGTATAAACACAAACCCTTCAACTATTTGCATCATGAGAGATATATGAGGAGATGGTTTTGCTCTCTAAACACAACTACAAAAAATGAAAGGTACGCTAAGTGTGTCATACTGTTTGGAATACTTTAAACTTGTAAGGAGCAGCAAAATAATCACATCTGTCCGTATCTCCATCTTTTATTGTTAGTTATTAAGCTAAATTTTATTTCAATTATGTATTAAAAAAAAAAAACTGCAAAAAATTGTGTCAATTGTACAGCTGTTGAGTTATATAGGGTATTAAATAGTTGGATTTAACCAATTGTACTATTTTTACTTATTATAAAAAGTAAACGTGGTATGGTGCATGCATGGTGAATGGGCAGTTAATAGAGTAGAAACAATATGTACTTTAAAGTCCATTAAACAAAACAGAAATTTTAAATAACAACAACAACAGCATCAGAAACCAATACCTTGTCTAGGTTATGAAATCCTTAACTGTATTTATAACTATCCACAGGCTAGTATATATCAAAGTTGTACAAAAAATTACATACATACATACATACACTCGTACATACGTCTAAAGAAGTGTTTATTCATGTGGAATAAAAAAAAGGAAATTGTTTGAAATTCATTTCATGATTTCTATGTGTAATGATAATTTACAATAAATTATAACAGTTTATAACAGCTTATAACAGTTTATAACAGTTTGAATTTGTTTTAATTTTTTCAACAAATTTCATTATTTTGTTTATTTCTACATACACTCATACATTAAGCATCCTATAGAGTTCTGTAATAATTAAATAAATTTTTTAAATGCTTGTATATAACAGTTTCCCCCAATTGAATTTTTCTGCTCTCATTATGTTATATCTTTACACTTCATCGTACCATAGTACAACGGTTCAGCAAAATTTAAATTAAGTTATAAACCCTGCGTAGTTCGTTTATAGTATTTTTCATTATAAATCATTATACGTATGTAAGTGTATATGTATAAAATGTGTATGGGTAGTAACATAGTAATGTGTGCTCATGTATGTCTAACTTGAAGATAATCATCAAGAGCTTATTCGCACTCATCACGTCACCACATACATGGTAGACTAAGCCCCGAACCCCTTACCCACCCAACGAGAGTATTAAGATGAATGCAGCATATGGGGAAAAAAGTTCTCCCAACATGTACACAAAACCGCATACACATAAATACGTGGGATGAAGTGTTTTTGGGGTGGAGATGCAATGCAAACAACTCTGTGGTGAGAGAATTATTCATCCTTTAGAGCATACAAACAAGTGCGCTATGTATGTATATAGTATGTGTATAGTGGGTGTATATGCGTATGTTGGTAAATTTTAAAAATCCTTTTTAAAGGTTTTAATAAAATTGCATGCTTTGACACATGAACAGACATGTCACACACATCCACATCTGTTTGTTTAAAAGGCAGTCTGTTGTGTCGATAGCATAAATATTTTAATATATATATGTGCGTAGTAAGTGACTTGCGATATAATTTGTTTTTCATTTTTTTTTTTTTTTGATATTTTTCCGGAAAAAACGTGCTTGAAAAACACTCAATATTGTTGAATTTATTTTCTCGACATAAGTTTTTGTGGTTTTTCATAGAACAAAGCAGCGCGGACTGTTTAACTTATGCTCTTATATGTGGTATGTGTGTGGTGCATAACTTTTCGATTGAAAAACCAATACTTTCGTAAAACTATTTTCATTTGAATGAAAGTAAAGTAAAGTGAACATAATTATAATCGATCGGGTCTACTATTTTTACACTACCCACACAACTTAATGTTAAAAATGGGCGTAATTGGGCAAACGACACGCCCATAACGAACAAAAGGTCTTTAAAATTTTACTTCTAGCCGTTAAAAGGAGACGTTTTTGTATGCATGTCACGCCCAAAATTTCCACAAAAGAAAATAGTATGTGATGAAAAACATAACCAGTAAGGTTAATAGTGTTCATCAGCACATCATATGCGTAAAATGGGTCTCCCACCCCATGCCTGCCTGCGGCTCCCATTTCGAACAATAACACATAAAATCATTTTCAATTGTCGTGTTCATGTATAATGAAATAAAATAAAAAAAGTAAAAAAAAATAACCAGCATAAATGTAGCAACAATAGTAACAAAAAGTTATTGATAATAAAACATTAAGCACCACTGCACAGCACACAGGCGTGCGCGCGCCTCAATATAAATAAAGAAGCTGTTACTTTATAATAAAAACACCCACACCCACACCCACACACACACACACATATACATATACATATATGTACATAAATCAATAAATTGAACTTAATACCGAAATGAATAAAAAACGAAAATGTTCTGGTGTTTAAACGCCTACATATGCACACATATGCGAAGTTATAAAACAACTGCTATTATGTGTTTTGTTTTTTTTTGTTTTTTCATACATCCATGAAAGTTAAACAACTCGTTTATTTTATACGGATGCAGTAACCTATTAATATAATTAATGTACACAAACATACGGATGCGGCAACTCTGTGTACCGTAAAAAAATAATAATTTATTTATATTTTAAGTGAATTAACTAACGCGCTATATGTAAAAAGTTATGTTCGAATCAAATTAATGACACTCTATATAAACTATAAACATGACACGCCCTTTTATATATATGATGGAAACGGAAGATTGGAGAATTTAAGACAGACATTTCCTTTTCACTTATTTAGCTTCATTTTTGCGGAAATTTTAGTAGGCGTGTTTGTGATTTTGATCATTTTATTTGGACTTGGATATAAATATAGATTAAAAGTAAAAGTTATGGCCAGCAACGAACCTTTTTGGTTAATAGATCAAGAAAAACGATTAAAAAAATTTGAAAAAAATCAATGATCGAAAAAATTATAACAAATTTAATAAACTTTCCATGGAAATATCATGCATTTCTGGTATACGCTTCCCCAAGACACATCACGCCCTTGTATAAGTGGGCGGAGTTAACTATGTGACTATATTTGGCGATTATGGCAACATGGGACTTGCCCGACTGTTAGACTAATTTCATTAGAGATGAGTAATGTTTTTTTGTTTATTTCGCCTTCTTAATTAATTAGTTATTCTTGGATGAGACTTTCCAATGAAGTTTGCTTACAGTTACGTTGCTTATCTTTTTCTCTTCACAATACGCTTACAGAGAATCCTAAGGCAGAAAGGTCTGTTTAGAGGTCAATTAATAAACGAAATGAGTCTTTCATACAAAACAAGTAGAAAAAAAAAAACTGTTTATTTGAGAAAAGTCTCTTCAGAAACTCTCATCATTCAAAGTATTGAAAGGAAAATTCTTCTACTCTAAGTACGCAGTGTTTCCATAGACCACCACATAAGCGACTTTAGTTTTATTTGCTTTAAAACAACAACAACAACAAAAACAACAACACCCTATAGTGAGGGCGGTTATTAAAGAAAACCACAAGCGTAGAAGTTATCTCATTAAACAATTTCCAACCACTAATTATTCGAACATTTACACACACACACACACACACACACACACACACCAACTTTATGTATCTATTAGGTTGTTATTAGTACTTAAGTTAAAAAACTCGCTTTACTTTCATGAACCGCCTAAGTTAAGTGTACAGGTTATGTTAGGCTTCCGTTTCATATGTTTGCCTTGACATTTTCTATCCCTGCGCAACCATCACAAGTACACGTACACTTTTACATATATTTGAAACTCCGTTTTTCTTTCTTTCTTTTTTTTTCTTCGCTACGTTATGCATACTTTTACAACAAATTGTAGATAAATATTAAACGTAAAGTATATGCAAACGTAGCTATTTTTATCAGTATGACATTTGACATTTTATACAAATTAAATGAAATAACTCTCTCTGTCTCCTTAAAGAGAAAGTCAAAATGCCAGTAAAAGTTATAATTGCTTTTTCTTTGGCATTTTTTTCCTTTCTTTAATTGGTCTTTCTGGTAACTAGTAACTAGGTTGCTGTTTACAAAATCAGTCAACTGCCACGCCCCCATTTTTTTTTTTTTTAGATGAAGTAGTCATGTGTGTGTATAATAAATATTATACATAATTGATGTTGATTTTCTAAAAGTGGGCGGGGTTGTGGAGTACACACAATTTACAAAAACCTTTATTTGGTGCAGAATTCTATGAAAAGTTGAAATGCAACATAAACTTTTTTATATATATGCCACGCCCACATTTTATTCACATGTCACCTAAAAACAAATCAAGTGTGTTTGTAGTTTTTTTTAATAAGTATTTAACTGTATATTTAACTGAAAGTATAAGATACCCTCTTTAACACGGTTTTTGTACTTTTACCCGATTTCTTCGACAGTCGTTTAAATGGAAAGTTAAATGTTTTATATAATATGTTACATTTCAACTCTTTTAGAAAATAATGAAAAAGCTTAAATTGAAGATTTACAGTTATAAAATGTAGGCGTGGCTTGTATACATTTGTATACTTTTTTACGACTCTGTATGGAATTTACCTTAAATTATTTGGTTTTGCATTAAAAACAAGAAAACTTATGGTCGTGTCTTTAATACCGCCCCTTTTCATATTTAATAGCGCCCCCTTTCATTGTATCGTTGAATTTTGTACCAAAGTTGAATAAATTTTGTGCAAGTTTTTTTTTCTTCGTACAGATATTTTTGGGTAAGATTTTTTCGTAATTGTGGGTGGGGCCCATAACGGTTTTTGATTTATTTTAACTGAAAATATCTATTCCAACTTTCAATACAATATCTAAATTAGACAGACAGAGCCTAAGCCTTTGAAAAATCTTTTCGAAAGTAATAACAAACTTAACATATCTTCCATTTTATATGAAGGGAAAGTTTAATAAGGAAGTTTTGTAGACTGTTTTATTCTCATTAAAATAAAATTTAACCAAGATGGGTTGTTGTTGTTCTTCTTTCTCATACTTCTCATAAGGAGCTTCGCACGTATCAATCACGACAAGAATACTTATGACGCTTCTATATATATGCCTACTCCATATAAGTTCGTAAATGACGTAATCTCAATCTTTCACACTCTCTCTCTTTTTTTGCATCACATCCCCTCTCATCACCACCTCAACCTCACTTGAACAATTTCACTTCTACTTAATGAGTGCAGTATTGTGAATAGTTTTGCATTCCAAGCGTACGGCAATTAAAGCAGAATTGTGTAGATGTAAGTACAATAACAGCGCAACACGGCAACACGGCACAACATAACGCACACAACACACTACGGCCGTAATAATAGCGCACATGAATTAATATGATTTATAGGCCTATAAACAACACTTGCACACACGCACACACGCACACACGCACACACGCACACATTGCATACAAGGTATTTCAATTTATTGTAGTTTACACTATATAAACGTTAGTTAGCTGGTACTGTACAAAATGCTACACAGCACGAGTATATCCGTTTATAACTATGACGTCAAACTGCAACCACTACTAACTTGTTAACCTATTCATGGTTATACGCTTGCCCCTATTCCGTATATATAGTTGTCATAGTTGTATGTACTTACCTTCTTCTTCTTCTTCCTCTTCACATGACACGCTTTCTTCACGCTCTTGTCGTGCTAAAGTAATGCGACGTGATTCTTGCTGTTTGGCAAAATATTCAACAGCAAAATCAATAACATCACCGGGCTGCTCAAGCAGATAGGCTATCGAAAATTCTAATAAAACTTCCCTTAGGGCATTAGGCACCTGTATACGTTCTTTTGCTTCATTCGACATGCTGGACGTTTCTTGGGAGCTACAAATATAAAAATTATAGAAAACTAGTTACACCGACTCAATATAATACCCTACGTATATAAGACACTTTGTTAAGAAATTTTGTTCTAAGAATGGTCGGATCTGATTCAAAACTATAATATTTATTTATTACACTAAATAAATGATATTTATCCAAAAACTATAAGAAATTAGGAATTTTTCCTTTAGAATAAATCAATTGAAGGAAAAGCCTTGTATGAAGAAACAGGGTTCCAAGAATGGTCCAAACGGCTTTTCTACACTCAATTATTTAACCAATTAACCGTATCGCATCAACTTGCATTAAGAAATATTAAGAATAGTGAATTTTCTTCAGATAAAAGTTCATTGCAAAATACAGCTGAAATGGGCGCAAGTTCCGAAAATGCTTCAATTATATCCACTTTTAATAGATGTCTTCTGAAATATGTTTTTTTACCAAATTTCAGTGAAAAATCTCCATGCAACATAAAATTTACGCAAGCAAACAACATATGGACTGAAGGACATAATGAAATTCATTCACAAATGATTTTCTTCAGCCTTCATTCCAACACAAAACTTTATATATTTTTTATGTTCAATTCTATTCAAAAGTTTATGTAAAAAAGTTTATCTGATTCAATTAATTGTTACATCCTTACCACTCATAAGATAAGTTGGAAAAAACATGCATAATTATGTTATTATACTCATTTTGTAAGGAAATTATCAATTTCATATAATTGGAATTGCCCTTACATCATATACGTAAGCTATCAGAGCAGTAAAGTGTTTGTCAGAGTTCATAACAAAACGGAAATCATGTCAGATTGCTAGCAATTAAAAAGTCATGTCCTTACACTAACATTGGATAAAAAAAAATTTCAAAAAAACTGAAACTAATAACAAACTCTCCACAAATGAAATGAAATGGTAAGTATAGCGCTACTCAGACTACATTGCAATTTATATACAACTCCAGTAAAGAGTTAATTTGTTCAATGTCCGTCAGTCCGTCAGTCCGTCAGTCCGCTTGCCCAACTAACCGAATGATTTAAAAAAAAAACTTTATTGTAGAACAACAATAAGAAAACATGTTAACACATATGCTCACATAAAGCACTGCGTGTATCAATATCTACACTCACTCAGTCATCGCATTCACGTGACGAAATTGACTGCATTTGACAATTGTTTGCTGGATATGGTCAATGAAACACATTTATGATGAGGCATTATATGGTATGTGTGTCTATATGTATATGCGTTAAAACGTCAAGGTTCAATATTAATGTCATACGCGAAACAATAAAAAATAATTTAAAATAAAACAAGTCAATGTATTATAGTCGAGCCAACCCTACCCAGGTTGTACCCTAAAAAGCCTAATTAGTGATGGCTGTGTAGGGTATAAAAAAGCTTAATAAAATGTCAGTGTATACTCAATTTTTAAGTTTTGGCAAGCAGTCAGATTTTAAGGACAAGTTCGCTTTAATCATTAGTATGCAACATTAGTGCAATGCCAACACACAGCAAACTATCGCTTAACGGTGACGGCTGCTTTTACACTCATTTTACGTGTAGATGAACACACAAATGCATAATATTAATATATCATCAGAAGTGCAGATGTGTAGAATGACACATATTTACAACAATAAGAGCAACTACACAAAGTGCATGCTATAGTCTATTGTGTGCGTGTGTGCGTGTGTGTTTGTGTTTTTTGTTTGTTTACAAGCATTTTATTTGACAGCATTTCTAAATTGAATTGTTTAAATTGTTAGCTAATAAATAACACTCTCACACATATGGTATATTCCCAATCATGTTGTATAGGCCACTTAAAAGGAGAGCACAGCTTACAACACACAAAGCAGCAACTTTTAATTGTTATAAAAACAGACGGACCAAACAGATGCGTGCCCTTTAGCAATAATTAAGGCTGGGACCGAGAAAATCACTATTAAAAAAATATAATTTTTAAAAGGGATCAAATTTTTTTTTACAAAAATAAAATATTCTACTTATATAACCATTTCGATAAAAAACGCTTTTATTCAAAAAAAAAAAAAAATCATAATTTTTGTAAGCGATCGAAAAAAATTTTTAAAACAAAAACAACAAGTAAGAAAACTACATTTTTAAATACCCTCCACCTCCACAACGGTGGGCGTGACTAATATATATATATATTGCGCCCTCTAATAGTGTATGTCTTACGTATCAGCATGCAAGTCTACTTTTACGTAGAATATGGTTTTTTGAAAATTGAGGGCGTGGCTATTATTCGACCACGCCTATTTTTGGCACGTCAATCAATGGGATAACTATGTATACGCGTACCAAATTTCAAGTTCTTAGGTCAACTTTTGTGGCAGATATAAAGGTTTTTATTAATTGTGGGCGAGTCTGTAATCCGAATTCGCCCATTTTTAGCATACCGATGAAGCTAATATTCATAGATGTACATACAAAATTTCAAGTTTATAGCTCAGTTTTTGTGGCAGATAAATAGTTTTTTGTGATTGTGGGCGCGGCTCTTGACCGATTTTGCCCATTTTAAATAGGGATCTGCATGCAAAAACTAAAAGTGCCTGTACAAAATTTCAGCTTAATATCTCAAAATTTACGCCCGTGAGAGACAGACAGACACACGGACACAAGGACACACGGACATACGGACATACATGTCTAAATCGACTCAGTTTTTGACGCTGATCCAGAATATATATACTTTGTAGAGTCTCTGACGCCTTCTTCTGGGTGTTGCAAACGGAAGAACAAACTTAGTATACCCTCATCACTGAGGTGGAGGGTATAAAAAAATCATAATTTTTGTAAGCGATCGAAAAAAATTTAAAAAAAAAAAACAAAAATTATGCAAAACAATGATTAAAATATTGAAAAATATCAAGTTATCGAAAAAATTATATTGATCTTTTATAAATTTAAAAGCTTTCCTACGATTATATCTATTTCAAAATTTCCCAGGAAAAGTTTTTTTTTTATTAGAAAAACATTTTTCGATACCAATTAATCGTTACCTGTGATTTTCCCCCCTAACTAATAACTTATGTTCTGTCTCTGAATTAATGTTTTAATCAACTACCTAAACAAGCAAAACAACTCTAATTAGCTTTTTTTTTTTTTTCAATATTATAACATAGGTGCTGTAAATGTGTTTGATTTTAATGGGTCAAGGTAGTTAACTTTTTATTTATTCATAATATAAACACACGTAAGGGGTGTCTAATGTCTCTCTCTCTCTCTCTCTCTCTCTTTCTTTTTCTTTGTAACTATGAGAAATTTACTCATTACAAACAAACTACTATTTACATGACATCAAATTAAAATCAATTTTTTTTTAATCAGGATTTTTATTAAAGGTCCTGAAGATTAAAAAAAATTAAGGATAATAAGAGAAATATTTTAATACTCTAAATTGTATGATTTAACTGTGGTAGTTCTCTGTGTAAAATTTTTCTAGAGTACATTCAACATGGCAACCCTCTCAAAATGGCCGTTTGTCAATTTCATCATCATGTACTTAATATGGGTATCAAATGAAAGGGCTTGACGAATAGAATGTTATAAAGTAAAACGTATCATAAGAACATTAATATGGAGGACGCCCCAACATGAATATGAAAAAAAATATTTATACATACATGTATGGATGCCAAGCATGTAATCACTTGAAAGTTGTTTTCTTTTTCGTTTCCATGAAACCCTTTTCACATGTACAAATGGACAATGCATATACAATACATAATGAAAATTTATACAAAACTTATGATTGCATTATATACATACGTTTATAAACGTTTATGGTAACACATGCTATGCATGCATACCAATACAATACATGGGCAATACTCATGCATGAGATCCCAATACACATTCAAATATCAAATATATATGTGTGTGTGTGTGTGATTATGCTATTGTAATAATGTACTTTTGCTTATGGTTTTTTCCTGCACTTCATTTTGCTACCAGTACGCCATAGTCACGCACGCAATTTGTTCATATATGCATGTTTGTGTTTGTGTGTATATTGTGTCAGTATGCTTTTACAACAATAGTTGTACTATGTAGTAATATAAAAGGTACAACAACAACAACAACAACAATTGTTATATTTTACAATAATTTGTAATTTTGTTGTTCTTGTTGTTGTTGTTGTTGTTATGCTTACATTGCATTTACGTTTATAACGCGAATGAATCTTAAAGTGTGTGTTTATGTCGCCTTTGGGTAAATGAGTTCAAAATTCTCGCTAAATTAGACACACACACACACACACACACACACACACACACACGCGCTCATGAATATATAAACATATTTAAACTATCACTTTAGTTAGCGCCTTTCATTTCAACTAACATGCTTGCAAGACATTCCATGTCCATACATCCATTTCTTTAACAATTGCAAACAGTTTAATTGTTGCTGTTGGCAAAATTGAAATTTTTACACTAATTTTGTATAACATGGACACCATTTATGATTTATTTAAATAAAAACAGCACCGTTTCGAACTTACTCATAATCGGTCGAAAAGCCTCGCTCATCTTCTGTTGATGTTGTTGTAGAATTATCAGCATCGCCGACTAAAAATACGCCAGTTTTTTGCATTCTTTTGGTTTACAAAAATTTTAAATATCGAAATAAGGGGTTTTTTCTTTTCTTTTTTTTTTATATTTTTTTAGACAAACAAATCAAAGTTGTGTCAAAAAAGGCTTTCACGAACAATTCTATCATATTCTCGATGTATTTATGTATAATATTGATTCGTTTTGGTACAAAAACCTTATAAGCTGGAGCAGAAACACTCGTGGTGTCATGCAGAGATCATTAGTAAATATTATTACTAAAACTAACAACAACAAAAATAATAATAATAAATAAAAAATATCGAATTTCACAAAAAATACCAAGAATTCATTGAAATATAATAAACACCGTTATTGTGCATGTAAGTGTTGTTTTTGTTGTTGCTGTTGTTGTTGTTTTAGTTGCAGCTAAGTATTATATTTATTTTAGCTTTAATTTCGTTACTATTCAAATAATCCAAAAAAGAAAAAAAATTAACAAAAGCCACAAGAGGTTAAATTACAAGTGCAAAGTAAGGTAAAAAAGTCAAAACAGGTATTAAAACTAAAACTGTATGTCCATACATATATATATAAAGTGGGCGTGAGCGTGTGTATTACAAGGCGGATTGCTCTCTAATGAATTTTCCCAACTACGTGGACTAACAATGTCTGTACAAAATTTCAGTTTCGTATTTCAACTGTCAATTATCAATAGACACACACACACACACACATATATATATATATGGATAGACTCGGATTTGGATGCTCCTCAAGAATACATATGCTTTGCAAGGTCTCTAACGCTTACATTTGGAATAACAGACTTAGTGTACTGTCCATCTTAAGTGGAGGCCACACTATATGAGGCACTGCGTAAACTTTCCCTTTACTCCTCTGATTTGATACCCTTTCCGTAATTCAAATTCAAACTCTTGATATTGAAGGCAAAATATTATTTCAAATTAGAGAGGAACTGCCATTAAGTTAATCTATGCACATAAACTGTACCATGCAAGCTGTTAACAGCACATGATACCCTGTACCGTTACCGAATATATATTCATTAGGCACAGTTGGCCAGACTATAAAATCAACGACAACCATATGCATACTTATTCCCATAAATTATAATATGTGTGCGAAAGAAAAAAAAAATATCGATATTCTTCTTCCGTTATATTGTGTGTGTGCATGGTAAAGTATCACATTATCTTTCTAGCAATAACAGTTGGGGTGATTTTAAAGGAGTCTGTACAACACACTAAGTAATAATCTCTTTAATCCCATACACACACAACCCGTTAAAGTTTGTATTCTGTGCTGTGTGATATTTTATTAGTTGAATCTTTTAAAGTGTTTTTAGGCAAAAGTGGGCATGATTGTCAAACAATTTGCTAATTTCTTATAGAGAACTATACCAAATTTCATTCCAATAACTCGAAATTTTTTAACATCGTAAGCATTTTATGAAAGCAAACGGACACACGGACATACGGACACACGGACATGTCTAGTTTCAAAGCTAATAAAGAGTACATATATCTATGCTTTCCGGGGTTTCTAAGGCCGCGCCCTGATAATTGCTAATGAAAAACTATATCTATATACTTTATAGTATGGTGTAAAGATAATATTAGCGAGAGTTTAATTATGTCTTCTCTCACCAACTGAGATTTCTGAGATAATGTGAGAAAGAAATTTTTTTATTGTTTCACTTAGATCATCATAAAATTTAAAATAACATTTTAACTGTATCTGCAGTAAGTGGTCTTGTGTGATACTGACATTGAGTCTATGTGGGTGTATAATCGCGTTTTACAAAGCTTCTTATCAGTCCAATTATTGTAAAAATGCCTTGCCCATGATATTCAAGTTGCAATATATGTAAATTACACAATAAACCCATTTGTATACCATAAAAGCAGATACATATACAATGTGAGGAATAAAAAAAAAACTGCTGTCTCCAACTAATTAGGGGGAGCAAGAATGACGCAAAATTTCATAATCTTTTTTAAGGAAAAACAAGTAAGAAAACTAAATTGGGCTTGGGCCAAACCTTAAATACCCTGCACATCTACAATATTGGACGTAGCTCTAATAATGTCAGCTTACGTATCAGCTTGGTAGACCAGTTTTATGTGGAGTACGGTCTGTTATTCGACCCCGCCCATTTTTGGCACATCGATAGATGGGTACATTTCTGTGACGGATATAGAGGTTTTTTCGATTGTGGGCGTGTCTATTATTCGATGTTATGTATTTTTGGCACAGCGATGTAGTCAGTTAGTTGTGGAGGGTACAAAAAAAGTATGAAAAATAAACAAAATCCGTTTGTGTTGCTTGAAATGACTTGATTTGATTTAGGTACGTATTCACCCAATTTACATACTATTTACTTGGACTTGATTACACTCATATGCACACACACACACATACACACACACACACACATTCGTGTGTACATTAAGAATATATGTTTATTATCAAAAAAAAAAAAAAAAAAATGTTGCTGTTGTTGTTTTTATTTGTCTGTTATATGTAAATTTTGAAATTATTTTTTGTAAAGTTATTTATCATTCACTGTGCATACGTAAAGCGATGATTTTGTATGACGTCTTTGCA
The DNA here is from genome assembly GCA_963971445.1 of Ornithomya chloropus. Classification (NCBI taxonomy): domain Eukaryota; kingdom Metazoa; phylum Arthropoda; class Insecta; order Diptera; family Hippoboscidae; genus Ornithomya; species Ornithomya chloropus. The sequence goes on along the minus strand of OZ020530.1, from coordinate 22,307,025 downwards.
AGCTACAAGTATGTGTGTTGGTATGATTATGTGTAAGCAACTTTTTTTTGTTTACATCAAATAAGTAATTTGCCATTTGAATTGACAAAGTACCACACATAACATAAATTATTAAAATACTTTTACATCCAACTTAAATAGACAAACAGTTATGTGTACAACTATGACAGAGACAACAAATAAACTTAAACTATCATTAGTGACATGATGCAAAAACGTTTATTACAACAAAAGAAATTGTTATAGTTGATTATACTTGACCATTTAATACCCTATACTACATCGTTAAGTGGAAAGGGGTTCTAAAACTGTCCGATCGGGTTCAAATTTAGCGCAGCCTAACAATAAGCTAATTAACTATTATTCACCAAGTTTTAACAAAAAACTAAAGATTGCGATTTTTTGCCATATAAAGACTTTTTTTATATTGGAACCTTATAAGGGGAGGACTTTCAAGAATGGTCCAATTCTGTGCATTTTCAATTCAGTTCCATTTTGAGCCAAAACAATGCCTTATACTGAATTTCATCAAAATATCTTAAAAAACATGACCTCTTGTGTAGACACAAATTTACATGGACGTACAGACATGATTAAATCGTTTCAGAAATCAGGAATGCTCATGTATAATGACAAATGGGTGTGGCATTTGTTGTCTAGAAGCTACAAGCAGTCGCAGAAAACTTAATACATCCCTTACCGAACTTTATGAATTGTTTTTCGCACCTTTTACCCTTCAAGGCTTATTTCCAAATTGAGTACTTTTAAGTTAAACATATGATATAGACTAGATTTGGACTGAATTGTTTCATTTTTCTATAAATTATTATTGTTTTTGTTGTTATTGTTGTTGTTGTTGTTGTTGTTGTTGTTGTTGTTGTAAGTCATTAAATGAAAACAGGTTAGGCGTGATTATAATGATTATAGCTATAGAAAGTCAGTAGAGTGTTTGAAGATTTCATCGTAAAACCGTTTATAGCCTTTATTATTATACCCTCCACATAAGATGGGACGTATACTAAGTTTGTTCTTCCGTTTGCAACACCCAGATGGAGGCATCAGAGACTCCACAAAGTATATATTCTTGATCAGCGTCAAAAACTGAGTCGATCTAGACATTTATGCCGGTGTGTCCATGCATTTTGCGATATTGAGCTGAAAAATGCTATTTAAATGGACAAAATGGGTCAAAGTCCACGCCCACAATTGACAAAAACCTATATACCTGAATCATCATAAGGAATATACATAGTTTGATGCCTTCTTTAGGGTGTTGCAAATGTAATGACAAACTTAGTATACCTTAGTATCGTACATGGGGGTTATAAAAATGTTATTTTCACGTTTGAATGCATTACCTAAAAACACACATTTTTTTTTTTTTTTTATTAAAATTCATATTCACGCTTCAAAAAGATTTAAATTAAACACAATTCGGCAGAAATGTGTGTGCAATCTAAATAACAGCTTTGTTTTGCTTTTGTTACACAAATACTGTGAACGTGCTGGTTTATATGAAATGTATATTTATGCCAAGTATGTACACATTTATATAAATGGCATACATTCTGGACATTCTGATCGAAGTGACTTGTGTTTGTTTATTTTGAAATATATTCCTTTGCGTGGCAAATGGTGTGTGTGTGTGTGTGTGTGTGTGTGTGTGTCAGTTACACAATATGTTGGCTGGAGTATAACTATGAAAGCTATTACTGTATTACCTGGTATGTGTAGGTGCAAATAAATGTTCACCTTTCAAATAATTTGTTGTTGTGTTTCTGCATCTTTTGCATTCATTTCGAATACATTATAAATAATTTTATCCGTATAAGGTGACACGACACTACATTTTCTTCTTTTTTGTTTTTTTTTGTTTTTTTTGTTATTTTGTTTGTTTCGTTCGTTGATCGCACGCTGATGACATTTTATTTGCAATTCAAATAATTTTTTTTTTTTGTTTTTTCGCCTTAAATGAAACTGTATATATTGTATAATAAGACAAGAAGAATGAAATACAAAACCCAAATAAATTACTAGTAATTTTAAAAATACAATAACAATGCTTGGCCGATAATTTATGGACAAGTTCTTAACAATTTATTTAAATAAGTTGTAGAAAATAACGTAACAATAAACAGTTATTTGACCTTAAAATGAAACAAGTAAGAGAGCAAAATTCGACACTAAGACCAGGTCTTAGAAACGCTCCACATCTACGTAAAAACTGTGGGCGTGACAGGCATATGATTACGCCTTCTACTAGTGTACGTATTACCGTATCAGCTTGCAAGTCGAGTTTTACGTGAAGTATTGCTTTTTGTAAATTTCGTAGGGGCTCTGACGTCTCCTTCTGGGTGTTGCAAACGGGATGACAAACCCATCTTTTGTGAAGGATAGATAAATCTGTATATGAGGCAGAAACCTATGAACTTGAAATTTGGTATGCGTACCCAATATGTAAAAAATAGGCATAGTCGGTTAACAGGCACGCCCACAATGTACAAAAAACCATACTCTGCATAAAACTGGACTTGCAAGCTGACACGTAATACGTACACTATTAAAAAACGCAATCGTACATCTGTCACGCCCATATTTTCCTATACTTTAATCCTACAGTTTGCTCCAAGTTATATAAAACGTATTGTACGTTAAATTTTTACGAGAACTTTGGTTATATGGTAACGTATCCAACAAATTGCAACACTTACGCATACATTTATACGTTACCTTAAGTATAGTACTTATTCGTGTAGTACATTGCAGGGCTCTAATAATGTACCTACTAAATGTAATGGAAATGTATGTATGTGTGGGTGTGTGCACAAATAACATTTCTGGGTACTCTGGGTACATATACATATACATATACATACATAGTAAATGTTTGGTAGTTATAAAGTTGGTAGAAAGTAATGTTGTGGAGCATTTCCGATTAATGTGTTTTATGTGCCCTGCACCGCTGCTTGTGGCAAAATGTATTTCAAGTTTGACCTAAATGACCTATCTATTATACCTATCTATTCAGAATCAAAATTTCAATCAATTTAACCACGTCCGTCCATACGTCTCTCAATCCATTTAAATTTGTGCTCAAGCTGCAGATGGCACTTTTTGAGATATTTACAGGAAATTGGGACATATATTGGCTGAAGAAGGAACCCCAGTGAAAATAGACCGAATTGGAGCATTTTTAGGAGCCCTCCTCATATGGGGTTATTATGTTAAAGAAAGTTTTTATAAAGAAAAAAATCGCAAAATTCGTAAAATTCGCAAAGGTGATGTAGAGTATTAAGTAGAATCTGGCCCAACTGACTGTAGCATTTTCACTTGTTTTGTAAATAGTTTAAAGTCTCCGAAAAGGTCACCAATTAATTTGCTGCACAAAATCTATCAAATAGAGTTCGCAAGAAGGTAACTTTATGGCAATATTTTACAGCAAAAATGTCACATATTGCCAAAGTTATGACTTGGGAAATGTAATTTTTGTTGCAGTAAATTAGTTTGTAGAATAAAAATTTGAACATGCCAGGTACCCGTACAAGCATATAAACCTTAAAAGCTAAGCTATTGACCACAAACCGCAAACAATTTACAACAATTCTAATGAATAATAAAATATATCAATAAGGTTAAATAGATTGCTTCCAAGTACTCGTACACTCACACTCAATTACGAATACTTCGTATAGGGGTATGTCGAGTTTCATTGAGTAGAACACAAGTTTCGAAAATTATTAGTAGAGACTTTATTGTAAACAGAAGAAGAACAAGACTTTTACATTTAAATCAAGTGCCATAATTAATAAAGTACGCACTCTCTGCCGCACATGAGCTGGGGATGGTTAACCTGCTTTAAACCTTGAATTTGTAAAGCCCAATTAAAGATAAATATTTGTAAATTGTGGGCGTGACTAATGATCGAATGAAAAAAAATAAATGTGTCTGAATAAAATTTCAGCTCAATGTCGCAAAATTCATTTATATTTTATATGGACAGACGGACATTACAGATAGGATTGCTTTTAAAGCGATTGATTTATTTAAAGAAATGGAATCATTCACAATGATGTAGGGAGGACAAGCACTTATACACCCACATAAAAATTTAAGACTTATTACGAATACGAATAAATTATTATATTCACAAAAACACTCACCTTCTGTACAAACTTGATTAATTATGCAGAATTTATTAGATATGTTGTTGTTGTTGTTGCTTTATTTTATATTATTTTTGTATTTTCAAAATTAGCTGGAAAGTTGTTTGGTTGTGTTGCACAATGTTGCCGTAGACAGGTTTCAGACTTGTCCGTGTTATATGATAAATTTTTCCTTCTTCGAATGCACACAAAAATTATTTGAAAATTGCTTATTTTTTTTTTTTCTTGTTTCTCAATTTCCAACAGGTTTTCTATTTTATGCGTACATTGAAAACATTTCATTTAATAGTTAAATTTATTAGAGTATCGATATCATATACACACATAGTCAACAACTTTACACGCAGTATAGTAAATAAACGACAATTGAATTGTTAACAGCTTTATACAGCTGGTACATTTATGTGGGATGATGAGAGTTTAGAAAACTTGTTGCAATTTTTTTATTTTTTTTTTTTTTAGTTTTTATTGTATTATAATTAATACTGAGTTTATATATGAAATGAGAGAAAGAAGACTTGTTTTTATGTGTTTTGTATGAATATTAAATATAAGCACAACATGTATTGCGAATGAGTACCGTTAGAGTAGAGCAGAGTAGTGGTATTGATAGCAAAACTCACAATGGATTGATATATATACAGTTAAGAGTTTCATATACGGTTGTTAAGTGAGGTGCGCTTGGGTGTTTAAGTATGTGTGCGTATAAGCGTGTTTGTGCGTAAAATTAACGACTTTTTTCTTTTCTAATATTTCAAGTTTTCATTTCAATTGAAACGGTGCATGATTGTTAAGCCGCTTGTTTTTATATACGTTGTTGTTGTTGATGTTGTTATTGTTATTGTTATTGTTTTTGCTTATTTTAATTATAATTTATAGTTGAGTGTATTTTATGTGTTCAGACTGAAGTTCATGCATGTATGCTGGCATGCATTAATGTGCCTATGTGAGTTTTTCAAACAAACAATTCTTTAATAATTTTAGTGTAAATGTCTGTCCATCTGTCTGTCGTTTGTATTTGCAGTACATGAAAATAGATAAATATATAAATAAATTAAAAAACAAAAAAATATACTTAGCTAAGAATACAACTTTTCAGTTGACAAGTGATCAAATATAATAATAATACACAAATGGGCGTGGTCACAATTTACAAAAAAAGTTACACCAGGACCAGGAATGCGACTTTAAAGTTGATAGTTAATGTATACACTGTAAGAGAGCCTGAAGCAGATAAATGCCACGCCCCCTTTCCCACCCCCATTTTTGTAAATAGATAAAGATTTGATTTGATTTAAAGCCAATCAATAAGCCGGGATCCTTTCCTCCAACATAAGTGTTTTTTTTTTTCCCCAATTTAAACATACACACACACACACATGTGCGGAGATATATTTTATAGTGCATATAATGCAAGAAAACTATAAATTCAAAGTAAGTAGTCTGTACAGTATTTAGCCTTGTGCAAAGTAAGAACTTTTCATTTCTTATAAATTTTGTCATTGCATACTGAAAGAATTTTTAACAAATTTAATATTTTTTATAAACTTGCAATTAAAAATTATTGGCTTTTCTATTTATTTTTGATAATACAAATATCTTTAGGAAATATGAAAACCCCGAACCATCACCGAACTAACTAACAAGTTATAAAAAGTTACGAAAGCAACACATTTTATACTAAATCAACCGACCTACCAAACGCGACACTGTTTCACTAGATATTGATTCTTTCCACTTGCTCTATTGCACACACGCACACACACACACACATCTGCATCCACACGAATATACACTAACTGATATCTATGGCAATCAACTTTCGTAATAAGCGCCTAAATATGGAAAATAGGAGCAGACAAGTATGGTGTAGAGAGAAACATATTTATGATTAGAAAACTAATATAAAAGATTTTCCAAAAGTGTTTTTTTTTTTAATATTTTCTTTCTACTGGAAAATTCTCTTTTAATATTTTTGTATAACACGCTTTGATTTACACAAATATTTTACCGTACATTTATATCTATTTTCTACACTTGTCATTACGTTCTATTTATCTTAATCATCTACTATTTAAGCTTACGGGTGTATGTGTTTATAGATAAGTGTGTTTTTTCTTTTCTTTTACATGGCGTTTTTTCTTCCCAAGGATTTTTCTTATCACTTATTTTATTAATAACTTTTCATTTGAATATCTGTTGCTGTAGGCTTTACTTAAACAATTACGTTTTCTCTTTTTATAACTAACTAATGCGGCTTGATTGCTTCTTTTTTTATAAAGACAACACACACTTTTTGCAATAGATTATTTGCAAAAATTTTTCACAAGCGTACATTTTTTAAAGATTACCATTTAACTTATAATAACAACTCACTTCAACAACTTCACTTCTACTACTGAAACTGAGCAGGTACAAATACGCTAACTAATGATAGCGTACGATAAAATTACTTTGCATTTATCATTTTAATGAAGAGCTATATGGTTTATTGAAAAGAAAGAGAGAAATATATGTTTATAGGAAAAATTACGCTAGACGAAGCCGGTGTGAAAGTGAGGCAACGGTGAATAAAATTCCTAAGAATGTAGTTTAATATGTTAAATGTGGCAACACTTGAAGTAATCGTTTTTTCATTTAGTTTATTATTGCGGCTTATGCAACTCTGTATGGAAATAAGATATTTTAGTAATTTCCAAACTCTTTTTTTTAACAAAATAATCATTGATTAATGAAAAAACAAAGGATTTATAGGGTTTTTATTAAATGTTTAAAGGCATGTGGATTGCGGAAAATGAAAATAAATGGAAAGTGAATATAAATGAATTGATTTGGCTACAAATAATGACTGCATGTCCCTACCTAGCAGACCTGCCGATAAGTACTCGGAGATATTAAAGATAAAAAAAAAGTTAATTAATATTTAAATAATAACATTACAAAGCTATGAAACGCTAACAATTTCATGTGGAATACTCTTCAAGCTGTACAGATTGAAAAGGTTAGGTTAGGAAAGTGCTTGAAGCAACAGAGATTCATTAGCGACCATATTAAAGATTAGATATAAAATTTAATAGATATGAGTAACAATTATGAACATAAAAGGACCACGCCCTGTATGGGTTGCATGCGTATCCTCAAGTGGATACCGGTAATATTTATAGCTTCAGTTATTGTATGGTCGTATTATGCCTACGTATTGGAACTGTGTATACGTAAGTACTTCACTTTCGTTTTGCTGTGCGTGTTATAAATAATAATAAGAGTCTTTCCTTTCTTCCACACAGTTGCCATCGATAACATATTCGAGAAGGTTATATTTCTAATATTCTACCATATAATCTTCTTCCTATTCTTATGGTCATATTGGAATACCATTTTTACACCAGTGGGCACTGTTCCACCAACGGTTAGATAATGAAATTTATGCCTTTAGTTTTCAAACTCGTTGATTTTTGTTTTTATAACAATAGTGGCGCATACCCGAGGTTGAAATTGAGCGTTTATATCGTGCTGAAAGCCAAGAACAGCAAAAACGCATTTTGGAAGTCTTTGCTAAAGATTATCCCGTTTGCAATCGGTATGTTTTAATCTGTTTTTTCATAACATTGAATAATTTATATTTTTTTATTTCTATATTGACAAAAACAAAAACAAAAACAAACCAAAAAACCAGAACACTGAATGGCTCAATACGTTTTTGTGATAAGTGTCGCATTATTAAACCGGATCGTGCTCATCATTGTAGTGTTTGTGGCGTTTGTGTATTAAAAATGGATCATCACTGCCCTTGGGTTAATAATTGCGTTAATTTTAATAATTATAAATATTTTGTCCTATTTCTGGGCTATGCTTTACTTTATTGCTTATATGTGGCCTTAACATCGTTGGAATATTTTATCAGATTTTGGCGTGTAAGTATTTTATGTTTTTTTATAGAATTTTTTTTTACTCCACCACTTTACAAAATTGTATGTAAACTATCAAAAACATGCCCAAAGAGCTTTTACGTCCGTACGTCCGTCCGTCCTTGATTCCTTTTCCTTAAGTTGATTTCTTAACTTTTTTCAATTTATGGAAATGGAAGATAACATTTTTTTATTATAATCGTTTCGTTATCAGTGGTGTACAGTATTTTATAATCGGTTTTAGCCGAATTTTCTTTCATTTATTTTTTATGTATTTTTATTTTTATAAATCTATGTTAGATATATATTTATGTATGTATTCTTTTTTTAAATTACGTATGTATATATATGTGTGTGTCTGTGTTTGATATGGTTAAACAAAGTCGGAATTCGTTGAACAGGGTGAATTGAATGGTGGCATGGGACGTTTCCACATACTCTTCTTATTCTTTGTGGCTCTAATGTTTGCCATCAGTTTGGTGAGTCTCTTCGGTTATCATATATACTTGGTGTTAATGAATCGTACCACCTTGGGTGAGCATATCATTACGAACGGATATTCCCGTTAAATTTTCTAATATCAATCTTTCGTCACTTTGTAGAAGCATTTCGTGCGCCAATCTTTCGTACAGGTGGCCCAGACAAGAATGGCTTCAATTTGGGTAAATTGGCCAATTTCCAGGAAGTATTTGGTGATAATTGGAAATTATGGTTTATACCCATCCACTCAAGGTGAGTCATTAATAGTAAGAGATTACTTTTACTTAAAAAAAAATCGATTTCTATGGCTTCGGTAAGAATTTTTTTTATTATGTAAAAGTAAGGAAAATCATTCATTGAATGGCTGTGAAATATATATGTTTGGCTAAGTAATTAAGACAATTAACTTAGATATGTTTTCCAACCTCTAAGTGTTGCTTATAGTTTTTTATGAATGTTTCTTTCTTAACCATAAAAAAACCAAATCATCCAATTCATTGACATTGTTACTAACATATAAACAAAACATTAAAACTAATAATATTTGTAAGAAACGAAAAATTCGAATATTTCGCATATAAGGAATATGTTTATCACTCACACATACCTGCACATGTATATAATTTATATAAAAACAAGTGAAAATGTTACAGTCGGTCAAGCTCGACCAGTTAATACCCTAGACCACTTAGCTTCACAAATTATCCTACACCTAGTTCAGTTGTGTCAGTAAACCCAGAGGCCGGTTGCCATCTAAGTCTTTTCGTGTAAAATCATAATATGGGAAGGGATTCTAGAAATGGTCCGATTGGGTTACAGACAATTATTAAACTAATTAACTATTCTTCAACAAATTTTTTTCCATATAAAGCCTTTCATTATAATAGAACCTTATATGGGGAGGAGTTCAAAGAATGGTCCAATTCGGTTTTTCTTTTTAAAAAAGTTCTTCTTTGGGCCAATACCCGATTTCAAAAAATGTGACCCATAGCTTAAGCATAAATATGTATGGACAGACAGACAGACATGGTTAAATCGATTTAGATGTTAGTTATGAATCGATCGGTATAATTGAGGGTGGGTGTGGCACATGCCGTTTAAGAGTTACAAACATCCGCACAAACTTAACTCTTACCACATACGTAATGTGGTGTAGGGTATAACGATCATTTGTATTTCCTGCCAAAATATTCCTCCCACTAAATTGTGTAATTTTTATAGTAAGGGTGATGGTCAACACTATCAGATGAGAATGAATATGATACAACAACAACAACCGCAATATGTTCCTACATACGATTCAATGGGAGCGACCGCTGAAAATCGCCGTTTGGAGGTACAGGCCACAGATCAATTAATAAATTCTAATCAAACAATACCACCATCACTGTGTAGTAATCCTAGTAGTAGAAATATAACAAAACTCCAAAATCTGGACTCAAACAACGGTAAGGCGAACTTTAACATGGCACCCATGACGGCAACAGCAGCACCAACAACAACAACATTAGCGGCCATACCATCATCGTCATCATATTCAGTAACTAAAGTGGCCACAGCGGCCATTTTATCTAATGGTGGCACTGTATACATTGGACTACAGCCAAATAATGATAATTCCAAACAATCCAAAACCAATTTGTATGAACCATCATCCACATCATCATCATTAACATCTTCATTATCACCACCACCACCACCACCTCCTTCTTTACAACCACCGCAACAACTACCGGTATCACTATCATCCTCATCGTCATCGTCATCAGCATCGATGCAAATTATTGAAATACATGCCAATACATGATTTATCCGATCAGTGCGATTATATGTTCTTATTATTGTTATTGTTATTGCTATCGCCCATATCAGCAAGCATAACGAAGTGCATTTAATTTTTATTCGTCATGTTTTGATTATTATTGTTTAAGATTTATGCAATGTTTCATGATATATATATGTTTGTTTTTTTTATAAAGCCATCATATTTTGCTTAACTATAAAAAAAATAGAACACTTGTACAATTTTTTTTACACATAACAAATGTTTTCCAATTAAGCTTAAATCTTGTCTTTTATTACTAAAAATACAGATTTTTTCACTTATACTGTTGTTTGTGTGTGCGTTTGATGTGTTTATATATCATGACTGAGAAATGTGTCGTTTTAAAAACGTTTTTTGTACCCTGCACCACTTGTGGCAGAGGGTATGTTAAGTTTGTGCAGATGCTTGTAATTCATGAACGGCAAACGCCACACCCACCTTCAGTTATACCAATAGTTTCAGAATCAAAATCTGCATCAATTCAAGCATGTTCATCTGTCGGTCTTATCCATGTAAAATTGTGCTCTAGGTTATGGCCACAGTTTTTAAGATATATCAATGAAATTTGGTACAAAATGATATCTTGAGCCAAAGATGTGTAATTTTGAAAATGCTTCAAATTGAACCATTGCTTGGACCCTTCCCTTTATAAGGTCCTTATTATAAATAAGTCTTTATATGGCAAAAAATCGCAATTCTTAATTATTTTTGACAAAAGTTGGTGAAAAATAGTTAATTAGCTTAATAAATGGCTGTAACAAAATTGAACCCAATCGGACTATTTTTGGAACCCCCTCTCATATAATGATATTTCACAAAATAACTTGTATGATGGAACCAAGTGGTGTAGGGTACTATAAGACCGCACTTGACCGTCTCTAACTTCACCTTAATTGAAAATATAAAGATTCCAATTGTAATTGAAATAATTTTAATGAATTTTGAAAAAGGGTCCAACTAAAATTGAATAGGATCGCAAAGAAGGGCAAGACATGTAGTTGAAATTGAATAAGTTCTAATTAAAATTTAAAAAAACGCTACCTTTAGAGTGGTTCTAAAAAAAAAGTTCCATACGATCTGTTTGCAATAACGAACGCTCTTGGATCCTAATAATCGATATTTTTTCAAGCTTTCAACAAATTAATAATAATGCAGTCCCACTTGAAAGTAAAAAGATTTTACCTAAACGGAAAATACTTTAAAAGGGGTGTGATACACCCATTTTCAGCGAACGTCAAAAACTTCTTAGAAAAGTTTTAAATGCTACTCAACTAAATACTCGAAGGATCGCGGGTTCAATACCTACAACAGTCAAATCCGTAATAAGTTGTTTTTAATTTTTTTAATTGGTGGGTAAGATCGGAATAATGTCAGGAGACTTTTCCTGAATACCGATCTGTTGAATACATAATTTCCTGGACAGACAGACAAACATGGCCTGACAATGATTCTGAATTGATGCATATAATAAACGGTAAGTCCCTCTTTAGCTGTTTAGCTTAACTTACTATATTTTTTTAACACAAGTGGTGTAGATTCAAAAAGTGTTTAACTATACTTCTTTACATTTAAATTTTTTACATAAATAGTTATCATAATGGTCCTTCGAGTGAGAGAGAGAGAGAGAGGACTTGTTTCTTTTTATCTAACACTTAACTAAAAACCAACTCTCGTGTTATATACATAATGCATAATAAAACTTAAACTAATTTCATTTTACAGTTTCGGTGATGGCTTTAGTTATCCGATGGGTCATCGCGATGAAGATGCCGAATCCTTATTAGGTCACAGTGAGACACACATCGAAATGGAGGAGGACATCTTTCCCAATATACGCTTTCATGACACGATAGTTCCATAGTTAATAATAACGGCAGATAATGTGGCCACCTATTATATATAGTACATAAACATACATCACATCCAGCACATAGGCAAAAACCAATTAAGCCAAAATTAACCAAAGCATGAAAAAATTAATGTTAAGTAAAAATATAAACAAAACAATAATAACAAAACAATAACAATAAAAACAACAACCGCAAGTATTACCACAGTGTGTGAGTTCACTATATATTAAGAGAAATGGCTCAAGTCAAACTTTGTCCATCCCACCCACCTAAAAACTGTAAAATGTAATTTTTCCCCAAAATCAAAAAATGTTACAAACATATGATGTATATGCCTCAAGGTGGTGGGTTTAGAAATTTTCCATTAATCAATAAGTTAAACAAGTATGAAAATTAAATTCGGCTTAAGGCAATTCTTAAATACCCTCCACATCTGCAAGCACACAAAAAGCGTGGCAGGTACATGATGACACTGTCTAAACATTACGTATTAACGTACAAATCAAGATTTCACAGAATAGAATTTTTTATAAATTGTGGGAGCGTCCGCCCATTTTTGATACATCGAGGTGTGACCTAGTTTTAGGCAGGTATACCAAATTTCAACGTTATAGCTCAATTTTTGTGGCAGATACATAGATTTTGGTCAATTATGGGCGTGACTGTTGACCAATTGTACCCCATTTATAACAGAAACGGACGGACTTGATAAACTTAGTGTACGCTTCTTATGTGTAGGGCATAACAATTGCAATCCTATATATGTAGATTTAATATATATATATACACATACTTAAGTAATAAAATTTCTTTATATGATGAGTAAAGAATTTCGCATTTCATATAAATCACTTATTGTATACATATATATACACCTGGACAAGTTCACACATTCATATAACTATTATTAAGATGTAAGAAAATATTTGTATATATCACCATATATAGATGTGCTTGAGCAAAGACCTTTATGTACCTTGAAGGAAATAATTCCATTCTTTTTTTGTTTTTCTTGGATAAGCTTCGTGTTAGCGTCCAAATTTGACTCTTCCACTTTCTAGAATCTAGAATATCCATCTTCTTTGCTTTAAACTTAAGCGAAACATTTCCATTAATAATTAAAAAAAAAGTTAGAAATATTAGCCTGTTAGCTAAGAAACACTACCTGAGAGATGCATTGCCACCGCCACACAAGTAAATAAATTTTTAAATAATAAACTAAATATATACATAAAGTATAGTCTAAGGTATATAGTTTTGTCGCTTTTTGGAGAAGATGAATGGCTTAATTAACATACGTGTATAGAAATGTAAAATTTTGTTGTAAAGCAAAAGAACAGTTACGTAATGCATTGTTTACATTTGTATATATTTTAACATAAAGTGTTAGATGTAATGTTAACTGTGGAAACTGAAGGCCACTCGGAAATTATAAAATTTATAACTCAACAAATATGATTTTGTTTTGAAATATTTTTAAAGAAATTAGACAATTTCATGTACTTACAGTTACTTTTTTCTTGTCCACTTTAATCGAATCTACTTAAATCTTCCTCATCCGTCTTATTATTCAAGTAAGGTGTCTTTGACGATTTTGTTTGGGTGGCAGGTACAATTTCAAAATCGACCGAGATGGGTTCGTTCGTTACGGGCTTCGGCTTAAAAGGATTTATTCTTGTCTTTGTTGCTTTCTGTTCTTTTAGTTCTGCTTTTGAATCATTATGATGATTTTGTTTTATTATTTGTGATGATTGTTGCAGTTTTTCCTCATTACATTTCTCTTCATTTAATTTACGCTTTAAGGCTTTCACTTTGGCTTTCGTTTCACCCGGTTTAGGTATAATGGTTTTCTTCGTATCCGTACTACGTGGTAGACTTTCCTTAATAAACTCAACACCTTCAATGTCGGGTATTTGTGCATTGATTTTCTCTTGGACAGCAGCCAAAGCTATCAATAAAGCTTCCTCTGTCCGTATTGTACGGGAACCCTGCTTGGGCAGAACATTTAGATAATGATCAAATAGTAATTCAGGTTCATCCACTTGCAGTTTATCGTCATTAGTTAAAGCCGCCTCTAAGCCGTGCAAGCCACCAAACACCAGCAACATGTGATTGTATTTGATTGTTTTGGTGGGTAAGTCACGTATATTTTTGCCATGATCTGAAGTGCCAATTGTGACATCATAACCACCAGCATACGGGCACTTGGTAAATATATCTGATAAGGCATGAGCTATACGTACAGTATAGCCCCAATAAACGCCCGTTTCACGTCTCGGCTCATCCGGACTGACAATGCAGCCCCGTTGTTTTTTAAAAGTATCTTAAAATAAACACCCTTTAAATGCTTTTCATTTTATTAGTCATTTCTACCCACCTTCAGGATTGTTCAGTTTAACAGTAACCCTTAAGCCCGCCTTTACTGCTTTATTCACCAAAACCTCATTTAATAAACCAACATTCACATAACATTGGCCAGCTTTGGCCGGTTTCTCCGTGACAATGCCTTCACGATAACGAAATACATTTTGTTGCCGCAAATGATGCGGTGCATCCAACGGATTTAATAATCCAGAATATTTCAAATCTTTGTGTAGCGGAAAGAAGAATTTACGCAAATATTGTGGACACTCTAGATATTGTAGAATACGAGCCATTTGCAAGCAACTGTTACGTATTGTTTGCGTACTGTTCGCCCCAAAACCATTGTCATTGTTGCCGTTGTAATCAATTTTCATTTTACCGGGTGTATCTATACCCACATCATCAAATACAATCACCTCGTTGACACGAAAAATACACGCAGCACGAGCTATTTGCCCCGCCACATAAGTCCGCAACTCTATGGATTGAGCATTCTCCAGAATGGAGCCAGGTACTGCTATTGATATGGTGGAAGGATTCGGTTTAGTTTCTTTTTCATCCACATTCGCTTCATTTTTTAATTGATTTGCAGCACTTTTGTCCGCGTTAATTTTCTGTTGCTGTTCGAAGGCTTTTAACAGTTTCTCTTGTTTGCGCTGTTTCCTTAATGCTTTACGTTCTTCATTTATTTTCTTCCATGATTTGTTAGAATCATTTTTAACATTAGCAATCATTTTCTTTTCCTTTTTTTCACTTATAAATTGATTAGAATTATGTTGAATGTGTTTAAGCACGTGTTATAAACAAATTACAGGCACTGACTAAAACAGTGTTGCCAAATTTCATGAAATTATCTTGCAAGATTACATAGCTTGAAATAAGAGAAAATCGAAACTCGAGTTGACTAAAAAAATACTTTTCATAGGCAAATGCAAACTGTAGGCGTGGCAGATGCTTCTTTTCATTAAAATTTAAACCATTAAATACATACCGCACAGTGTTAATCTGTATTAAGTTCGAATTTTTGTACGATGTAAAATTGACTCTACAGATGCCTTAACTTTCTTATCCATTGGAACGAATGTTGAAACGTTCTTTCACGCAATAAATTTTTATATTCCCAAACCGATTACAATATTCAAATCCAAATCGAATATCCGAAGGAGGCATCCGCTTATGTTATACTGATCGGCATAATAATCTGAATAAATCATGTCCGTCTGCCTAGGTGTTAATGCATTTCTCTGACGCAGTCACTGTGCTGCGACTATTACGAGTTTCTAAAATATTTCATAATTTTTGCATCAAACGAAACTTTATTTTATCCTTAAAGGTACAAGGAATAACATTAGATTCATTGAAGAGGATTGCTTTATAATAAAATATGAGTCGTGATATATTGGCACCACCTATAATGCGTATGGAACCCAATCGCAACTATCGAATCAATTTAATACATGAAGATTTTGCGGAGCAACAGAAAGCAGCCCAGCAGACCGGTAGACCAGTATACCAAGAAACCGGTAAATTATCTCTTATAACCTCACTACCCGGATAATAATTTGTTTATTTAATAAATAATAATAATAAACCTACCCAGAAATATATGGAGAGGACTACAACGAAACTGAGGATGAGCCGGGTGATGACTGTGTGAACATAGAAGAGTTGCCCAATTCTATGTTTAAGCTAACAATGCATGTAGCACCGTAAGCAAATTTGAAAATTGAAAATCTCTAATCATCATTTATTTGCCATATAACCGTTAGGTCGTTTTATGGTGGTCTTATTGGTCAAAAAGGAATGACCAGAAGACGTATTGAAAGTGAAACCAATACTGAGGTAACCGTACCACCACGTAGCAATAATACAAATACGTTCGTTACAGTGAAAGGCAAGACACGTTCTAGTGTAGTGGCTGCCAAGCATAGAATTCAATTATTATTAGATTCGTTAAGGAAACGCATGCGTGCCACCCATTTTTATGGAGTACCATTAAATTTTGGACAAGTACAAGAGAACTTTAAAATATTCCGCGTAAGTTGCTATAAATAATTATGGCAAGGTTTATGTTTAATGAATGTTTTTTAAAGGAGCAAATTTTAGCCGCCGAATTGCCCGGCATTGAAGAAACTTTATTTCAAAGTGACACTTGCTTACATCTCACATTCGGTGTGTGTGTGTTAATGGATGAAACGGAACGTAATAAAGCGACAGCTCTATTGCAAAGTTGTCGGTAAATTTTTCAAGATCGGGATATATTTTAATTGTGATTGATTGTTTTGCCTTTAGAGAGTTTTCAAGTGATTTGCCCACACCTTTTAAAGTGAACGTTAACGGTTTGGGGATTATGAATGACGATCCCAGTGCTGTTCGGGTATTGTATGCTGGCATTAATTCACCCAATCTTCAAATATTTGCCGATCGTTGCTATAAACGTTTCAAATCGAGTGGTTTAGCCAAAGACGAATCACGCGATCAGGTAAAATTACACATGACCATTATAAAGAATCGTTATAAGGAAAGAGACTCGACGGACAATAAAATAATGAAAAGTTTCGATGCTCGCGAAATATTAAAGCGTTGGGGAAATTTCGATTTTGGTTCAGTTGAATGCACTGAGTGCGTTTTATGTATAATAAGTGGTTCGGAACAAGAAAAAAATCAATTTTATAAAATTACCAGCAGTTTTAAGTTTTAATTAAATTAAATTGAATTGAAATGAATTGAAATGAATTGAAATGAAATGAAATGAAAACGTTATGTGCAGAACTTAATATTGTTTTTTTTAAATTATTTTTGTATGAATGCTTGTAAAGGAAGGAGTTTGTCTTCTCATAGTATAAATGGACGCATTTTTTTTGTTTTTTGAATAGTTCTTTATATTTTCTGATACGTTTTGGCCAAATGTGTATTTATTCGAGTGAAATCTTTTCCTTTAGTTTTTTTTCTTTTAAATTTATAAACAAAATTTTACAGTTAATTTACAATTATTGTTGTTATTGTAAAAGCACAAAATTTTCCTTTTTTCTTTTTTACTTTCTCAAAATATAAATACTTAATAATAATAAATAAATTACACCTAAATATATGTGATATATATCGTCAAAATAATATTCAGTTTTGTATACGTAAAAAAATGTTTAAAAAATTTACATACATACTACAAGATTATAGCAATCGGTTTGTTAGTGTATAAATATATACACATATATATATATATATATATAAATATGTGTGTGTGCTTTACAAACATGTGCATAAATGTGCGTGTACATTAATTGATCAAAATCAAACTTTAAGCAGTATTTTAGAATACTTGAGTACTCACAATTAGAGAAGCGATACAAGTCGGTTAAAAAAAAAACTAAAATTAATATCTGTGACTTGGACCAATCATAATTATGAGTATATGTATATATATATATATATATATGTATATGTAAATGTGTATAAAAAAATAGATTCCTAAAGATTGAAAAAAGATCGATTGCCTTTCTTATACTTTAAAAAATGAAAACATATAAATTTTGGTTATTATTGTTGTTTTAACGTGTTAATTTGTTATCTTTACACACCATCATTTTCCTTGTGATTATGTTTGTTGTTAAGGCTGTTGTTGGGGCCGCCATACCATTGTATTTTTCCTACTATTTGGCATGACCGTTACTTAAGACGGCCGGTAATACATTTGCTTGTTGTACCACTGCATTAATGGCTTCGATTTCTTTCTTCAAAAATGCAGCACTCTCGTCACTTAAAGGTTTACCCGTCATTACATTGCCAGTGCTGCTGTCCGCATTATTAGCGGCTGGCAGTATGTTGGTACGCTTACGTAAATTATTCGAAAATTCACAATCACGCATTAAGTCGCGTTTAAATTCCACAATACCGCTAACCGTTTCGGTTACAGTCTTATCAATAAATTCTTCAATATTTTTAGTTTCTGCTTCGATCTTCTCCATTAACTTCGTAGACAATTGATCCATTTCACATTGATCATGCTTGACACGTATAATATCGCGCGCCTCACTCACTACTCTATGTTTCAAATCGAAAGGTGGTGGTTGTTGCTGTTGTTGTTGTTGTTGTTGCTGTTGAAATTGATGCTGGTGTTCCATATTATTTATTTCATAATTATTATGAGCCTTAGAATCGACAACATTGAGATCGTTTTGAATTAAAATTCTTTCATTTATTTCGTTTGTGTTCAACGTGACATTATCATCATTACCGCTTTCCGTTGTACCAACAGAACTCAACAAACGATCACTGGTGGTTGCTTGGGTAGCGTGCACATTATGTTGGGATCGTTGTTCGCCTTTTATGAATTTCGGTAATATATAAATGGTGGTGAGTGCAAGTATATGAAGACACAAAAAAAATTTCAGGTACAATTTAACGCTACCCTGAGACAATAATAAAGCAGTAACGATTATATTTATATAAATTTTTATATGTTATCAGCAACTCACCATAAATTCAAGTATAACAAATGGAAATGTTGTGTAACCCATAACGATGCGCGTGGTTAGACATGTTAGAATGTCATAAAACATGCGTGTGAATTGTGTTTGTTGGAAGCGATGCCGTATCAGACGTCGAGCCTTAAAAAAACAACAAGAAATATTAATAATTTAGAATTTCCCCTAGTTTATACATACATACCACACGGGCCGAGGTTACCATTAGAGCACCGGTAGCAAATGTTAAATAATAACCGGGATAGAAACCATGCCATACAGCACTAAGTGTGAATGTTAAAATGGTGCCATATTTTTTCGGTACTCTCTCATAAACAATGCTGCGTAGCCAGCGATTGGTGCCACAATTCCAATTGTTAATGGCGTCCCGCATATTGGTAGCAAACTGCAATCACTTTTTATTATAAAGTTTTTCATAATAATTCAACAAGAACACTTTACCTCAAATCCTAATATATTAATATTTGATATCAAATCCCAGGTGGCGTTGCCATCTTTATCATAACCGGTAAAACCTAAACCGGAATTATTGCAAATGGCGTCAGCCATTAACCAAGCATGATAATATTTAAACCGTACAAATGTGGTGGACATCATGGCATACCACAGTTTATACAATACCGCACCGTTCTCTACAAAGTGCTTCTCCTTCATGGTCTTAACCGGATACAGTTTACTAAACTTGATGAATATTAAAGCACACATTAAACTGCTGACCACTTTTTTAATAACGGTTTTCATAGGCGAGGGTTCCAGTACTAACGGCGATATATTCTTATCCGTCTGAAAGTAAAATAATTTATTTTCCTCCAATTTATACACAATATTTAAATTAAGACCAACACAACTCACATTTTGGCCGGAATGCTTTAATAGATTGGTACCCTCCATAAAGTCAATATAATCGCTGTAGAATACGACCGGTCCAGCCAACAAACCGTGAAAATGTAAAACGTATGAAAAGTACTCTACCGTGGAGGGCATTTTTCGCACAGCATGATACTGTTGAGCTTTTGTCAACTCCTGCACATTAAACAGATGATTAAGAATTAAAAAAAAAACAGGAAGTTTAATAAAATTAGTTTTTACTTCACCTTTGCTGGCTTAACAAAACCATCATGTATACTGAACGCCAGGCTGGTAACCTTTTGTGTTATAATCATAAGAGGAGCGGTTATGTCCAAAGCTTCTGTTTCATGATCATAAAATACGCGCACTAAATGAATACTCAGCAAATACGTCATGGCCACAACCATAACATATCTGGAAAAATATCATATAACGCGAATATATTTCATTTAAGTGATGTGTCTTTGTACCGACCTTTGTACAACTTGAGGATTTTGTGTACGTATAACAACGTAGCATAGTGTTGGAAGACCGGCTATATGTATGGCTTGAGGTCCAAAGCAAAAGTAGCCACAGCACAGACCGAGTATAAGGGCGATAATGTGGCGTACATTGGAAGATACTTTGGAAGGATGCAACACTGAACGGTAGAGCGAGGCGAGGAAGAGAGCTGTCATTTGGCATATAATGAAGTTTAGCTGCAAGTGAAAATGAAATAAAAGTTTAGCCACGCGACC
Organism: Ornithomya chloropus; assembly: GCA_963971445.1. Taxonomy (NCBI): domain Eukaryota; kingdom Metazoa; phylum Arthropoda; class Insecta; order Diptera; family Hippoboscidae; genus Ornithomya; species Ornithomya chloropus. The sequence continues at coordinate 22,286,365 of OZ020530.1, read as the reverse complement.
GACTTCATTGATTTAGAATATCACAAACGTTACAGCGTACCATAAACTTTAATTTTTAAATAAAAGAAAAACAAATAAAGTTCTCTACCACCTTAATTATGCACCCTATTGAAAAAGGCTCTCATTGAACATTATATTTATTTTAAATTATAACCGTGGGTGTCAAATTCCACCTTTATAAATAAATTTTTGAAGCCGTCAGAATGGTTGGTGCAACTCTGCAAACAGAATCATGGGTAACCAATTGCAGGGGCCATAAAAGTTATAATTCAAACTAAATTTCCAATATTTTCCATATTTATATATAACTAGTGGGCGTGGCCTGTATTCAAAGTCTACTTTTCAATCCTACAGTTCAGATTTACATTTTTTTTCATAGTTTTAAACTTGATGAAGAACTTAGTATGGTCCCTCATCTGATATGAGCGACGTAAAATATATTTTTTCAAAGCAATTGTTCTGCTTTTATTCACATTCAATTAAAATCAATTTATTTATTTATTATTGTTGTTGTTGTTATTGTTGTACTACTGCACGTGTATTTTTATAAAGAAAATAAATTGTAATCACACCACCCATTGGCTTATTTATAATCATTTTATGGTTAATGTACAGATCACCTTATTTAGAACAAAACAAAATACTTTAAACATAAATACAGATACAAGTATAAGTAGAGCAATGAAAAGAATGAGTTTTCAATTTTCTAGCATGATTTCTAGTGTTTCTGCTCAATCTATATTCTTGTATAGATGCTGTTTATTGTTAGTATGCATTGTTTTTCATGAACCTGAAGATGTAACATTATATCCAATTTATTTGCTCATGCACTAGTATAATTATTACATTATGTGTATAAATTACTAAAAAAAGAAATTGCACTAAAATTTTCATATGGTTGCCTAGGGTAAAGAATGTAACGGCGCTTCTATTTCGTCATATTTGTAAACATTACTCTCTAGAAATTGTGATTAATTCTATACAGAGTTGAATAGAGAGGGGAACGGGGGATAATTGTTACAAAATTTCTTTCCATCTCTGTCTCAAACTTACGAAATAATTTCGTTATTTCCTGAAATAAAATGTAATTATTATTAATTGATTTAACCTGCGTTACACATATACACAGTCAATGTCGTTCCTACGAGTAACCTCAGAAGCTGAGGACATATTTACTAAAATGATCTAATAAAATCCGAGTGATATTTAGTGTTTAAAAGCAACCCTTACGTTACCTGTTAGTTTATTGATTAATTAATAATCAAAAATTAGTTAATTGAGTTGAATATTATTATTCAGTCAAGGTAGTAAGAAAATTTGCTTGACTTAATTGTATACTTAAACACTTAAGCTTTTAACGTACTTTGCATTCACACGTCCAAGTTCGTTTTGAACCTTGTAGAAATAATAACCTAGGGTAAAAGTACAAACGCGCATTCAGAGGAAAGATTAATGAACTGTGAATTATAATTCAAATGGTTCAAAAACCTATATGTACACACCTAGACGGACATAGCTGGTCCTATGTCTATACTAAAGTCTTCCTCTAATGATTGCCTTTGGAAAAGGGTATAAAATGAACCGCGTTGTATAATTGTCATTATCATTGCTTTACTTCCCACATATGTTGTAATTGAATACTGACAATTCCACATTTCTATCAATCAACAATTGCTTTATTTACAAAACAAAGCGAAGCACCTTTTTTGCTTTTTTGTATATGATGTTATCTCTTAAAGAGGGACTAAGTGTGCGTTACTTTCTTACCTTCAAAATCATCTCAACACAGAACAATTGTTGTCATAACCGAATGCATAAACAACAACAACACTTTTTGGGGTCAATTGCAAATGGAATGTTTACATCAATGTATTTATAAGAGTATACTTATTTTTAAATTAATAAACTAAATCGGAATGTATTTTATGGTGGACAAGTTAAATGAAGTGTGTTGCTATTAATTTGTGTTTGTTGTGCTATTTTCATATACATGACATCACCATGCCTCTCTATATACTTAACTGTTAAATGAAAAAAACATTAAATAAACTAATTTTTTCATTTCGTATATATATAGCAACACAACTTACCAAATCAAGACGTAAACCGGTGAGATCAGCCAGCCATGTAAAGGTGTGACTGCCTCCATAATAATCCATTTCAAAATATTTTATTGACTGCAACATATCTATACTGTATGCATGTGTTGTGTGCATGTAAATTTTACGATTTTTTTCTTTTAAATTATTTAATTTTTAAATTTTTTACTAGAATTTCATTTAAATTTGGCTAAATCTCATTACAAGACATTAATGTAAAACTGCAAGAGAGAAAGAATGAGAAACAACAAATAATTTGTTTGTTCAGGAAATTCATTCTACACATAAATATTAATAACAGCAAACAAGTCTTTATTTGTATACACAAATATGTGTCCTTCGCATTCAACCACATATATATGCAATACATCTTTATTTATTTGCGGTATTTCGTTTGGAGACCCAAAAACGTTGCATTTTCAATGTAATTTTACAATATATTTATATTATTTGCAATTGACTGCTAAATTTCCCTTCGTTGTTTAACATTAACAGTAGCAGCCACCCATTTGTATATTGTCTTGAGAAAGGTTAATTTTTTTATGATTAATTTTCTTTCACTTTTTTCTTACAACAGAATTTTCTATAATTGCGTTTTACTTAATTTATTATTTTCCATGATTTTTAATGAATACACGTTTAAAATTGAACTCACTTTTTTTTACTAAATAATATATAAATTTCATGATTTGTCGTTACTTTGCGGTCTAAAATATACAAATAAATAAAATTTTGTGCAAATGATAAAATTTCTCAAATAGCTTTGCCTTATGAGAAAACATAATTGCCACATGTTTAATTTCTATTTCTAACTATCACGTTAGGCAACATAGAAATGGTGAATTTCTCAATTTCAAAACATCTGTTAATCTCACCATTTGTATTTCGTATTATACATTCAATTTACTCGCTAAATACTTATAAAATAATATATCTTAAATATAAAATTCTTGAACTTAACATTTAACATAATTAGTTCTTATTATATATAATGTAATATAAATGAATTATAAATAATAATAAACACCTCGGCTGCTGTTATCGATAATTACTCAACATAGTAATTTCACTGACAATAAAATTCATTTTCTGCAGTGTATTAGAGAAAGTGTCCGGGTTTATTTTTTGCAAAGAATCTCATTATTTTATTTATTTTATAATGTTTAAAAAACACAATATTTAGGTAAAGTAAATATTTTCCTTTCCTGCTAGACATATGAGTACAAATCTTAAAGTAGAAAAACATTTGATTTAATACTATTTTATAAGAAAACGGGGTAAGTGGAATTTTATGGAAAATTTTTGATGCAAAATTGCACTAAACATGTGTTTTATTATATATAAATAGTATAAAATCTTGACGAGCATGGAATGCGATCGTTTGGCTGAAATAAAAGCTACCCTACGGTCACTAGTACAAAGTACAACGAAAAAAGTCACCGTGGAACAATTAAATCGGGATTATTATGAAGTGTTGGGTACATATATACCCTTTAAGACATTTGGTTTTAATAATTTGGAGAAATTTCTTCGATCCCTAAACGATACATTAGTTGTAAGGATGCTTATTACAATTGACATACACAGAATATAAAATTAAACTTTTTCAATACATTTTATTATTATAGATTATTGGTGATGGTCCTACTGCTATCGTATGTTTTATAGGCAGTGAAAAATCTCAACATATACATAACTTGGTAATGAATCAAAAAAGTATGCGATCGAAAGGTGCTAGAAGACGAAATTCTCCGCTAAAGAAAACTAATTCACAACGTTTTAATAATAAAGTTACAAGCGAATCCAAAGGAAAGCATACATTACCTGGGGCGCAATTATCTAATTATGAAAATGTCAATAGAAAGTGTATGATCCGTATACCAAGGCTAAGGGATGTTCCAATACAAAATCCCCCATTGCTACCAAATGGTACCATTCAATCAGAACATAATGGAATGTCAAAACGTTCACCAAATACAAACAATACACCAATTATTGATCAGAATACTACACCAGCGCTGTGTAATAATAAAAATAATAAACCATATAAACCGGACAACAACTATATTTATACAAAGCTCAAACAAATATACAATCATCAGAAATCAATAATGTCGGCAAAGCATCAAATAAATATAAATCATCAAAATACAACAAAATCAAATGAAGTGAGAGTAAAAATGGAGGACGCGTCATCAGACGTGTTAGATTTGCTAGATGAAATTAAAGCTTTACTGTTAAGTGAAAGTGTACAGTATAGCATTCCAAAAAGAAACCTTAACAATGCTGTAAAAATTAATGGGAATGTAGCGTATAATGGTTTTAAAAGTGAATGCGACAACACTTCTGATAATACTAAGATTGCCCTGCAAGCTAATGAGGACGAACCGTACGATAATTTTCATAGGAAGAACTTGACCGAAGCAATACCAAAATTTGCAGTACCACCCGAAGCAACGACATACCTTCCGAATGATGTAGAAGAAGAACTAAAAAGGAAAGAGTATCCTGGTGAACTCAATAGAACGTATAGCCACAGGCAAACGGACGGATTTTGTCAAAATACATTTAATCCAACGAAACGGCAACAGATGAGGGAATTGGCTCTGAAATCCGAAGGGCGGAAAAATTCTTTACCACATGATATAAATGAATCTGAAAAGATCTTCGATACAAGTCTGAAAATCAGCGAAAATCAACTGCATGATGCAATACCACAATTTGCTGCAGTAAGTTATTGAAATAAATAATTCTAATTATGCCCTGCACCACTGCACCACTTGTCGGTCGGACTTGATCCATGATTATTATACCCTCCACCTCAGTGATTAGGGTATACTAAGTTTTTTCTTCCGTTTGCAACACCCAGAAGGAGGCGTCAGAGACCCAGAGTATATATATTCTTGATCAGCGTCAAAAACTGAGTCGATTTAGACATGTATGTCCGTGTGTCCGTGTGTCTGTCTGTTGTTGGTACTCTCACGGGCGTAAATTTTGAGATATTGAGCTGAAATTTTGTACAGGCACTTCTAGTTTTTGCACGCAGATCGCTATTTAAAGTGGGCAAAATCGGTCAACAACCACGCCCACAATCAACAAAAATCTATTTATCTACCACAAAAATTGAGCTATAAACTTGAAATTTGGTATGTACATCTATGAATATTAGCTTCATCGATATGCCAAAAATGGGCGTATTCGGATTACAGACACGCCCACAATTAATAAAAATCTTTATATCTGCCACAAAAGTTGACCTAGAAACTTGAAATTTTGTACGCGTATATATAGTTATCCCATCTACCGATGTGCTAAAAATGGACGCGGTCGGATAACAGACACGCCCACAATTTTCAAAAAACCATATTTAACGTAAAAAAAGACTTGCATGCTGATACGTAATATGTTCACTATTAGAAGGCGAAATATACATATATATTTGCCACGCCCTTTGTTGTAAAGGTGGAGGGTATTTAAGATTTGGTCTAAGCCAAATTTAGTTTTCTTACTTGTAAATAAATAAATTTTCACTTTTCAGAATGATTTGGTGTTCCGTTTGGATGCTCCCAAAATTGCGGTACCATTTGGTAAAAAAATACCACCCTATACGTTATCCAGTGATATAAAAGTTGGCACACGTTTAAAAATATTCATTTCTGAGGTGGGATATAAATTTGAATATAAAGAAAAAAAATTATGCATTAAAAATGATTAAAAATGATTGAAATGTTGTTGCTTAGATTCATAACGCATATCGATTTTGGTTTCATATACAAAAAGATGATCATGAATTGGATGAATTAATGTATCAACTCGAGTAAGTTTGGCCAACGATTTATAAATTTCATAACATCCACTTAATTCCTGGTATTTTTCATTTATTATGTTAAGATGCTATTATTCCAAATTGGATGCTGACGAGTTGAGAATACCTATTGTATGTATTACCAAAGGTCAGGTATGTGCTGCAGCTTATAATGGTTTGTGGCATAGAGGTGAAATTTTAAGCCAAGCGGTGAAAGGAGAAGTTAAGGTAGGCAGGGGAGGAATGAAATTTTTTTAACTTTTATATTTAAATATGTACAATATATTTGGAGGGTTTACTATGTAACTGTTTCACACCACTTCGTTTCACAAATTATGCTTCAAAGTGTATCAGTAAACTCAGAGGCATAGCCATAAAGGTCATTTTGTGAAATATAATTATATGGAAAGGTGTTCTAAAAATGACCCGATTGGGTTCAAATTTGTTACAGCTAATTATTAAGTTTATTAACTATTCTTCATCATCACATTTTGTTAAAAAATACTAAGAATTGCGAATATTTGCCATATAAGGACTTGCTTTGTAATAATAACCTTATATGGAGGCGGGAGGGATTCTAAAAATGATCTATTTCGATCCATATTCGGTACGGTTTCTCTTTCATCTATATGTACCAAATTTTATCAAAATATCTTAAAAAGTACGTCGCTTAGCCTAAACAGAAATTTTGCATGGACTGATAGACGGACATTGATTCAGATGTCATACTGAAGCGATCCTTTATAATTAAAAGTGGGTGCGACATTTTGCGTTTAGGAGTTACAAACATCCGCACAAATTTAATGCACCCTTTGCTGTATGTGCTGTAGGGGGTGTGTAATCTATTTACACACCTTTAACAATTTATATAAAAACAAGTAAGAAAACTAAACGGCTTAGGCCAAATCCTAAATACGCTCTATACCTACCATAGTAGGCGTGGCGTATATGATTACGCCCTATACTAGAGTGTGCATTACGTATCAGCTTAGAAGGCCAGTTTTATGTGGAGGACGATTTTTTATATAATGTGGGCGCGTCTGTTATTCGATCACGCCCATTTTTGGCACATTTATGGATGGCATAAGTATAGATATGCATACCGAATTTGAAGTTCATAGGTCAATTTTTGTTGCAGATATATAGGTTTTTATCGATTGTGGGCGTGGTCCTTGACCGATTTTGCCCATTTTAAATAATCATCTGCAGAAACTAGAACTGTCTCTACAAAATTTCAGCTCAATATCTCAAACTTTACACCCGGACGTACATGTCTAGATTGACTCAGTTTTTGTTGTTGTTCAAGAATGTATATACTTTGTAAGGTCTTTGACGCCTTCTTCTGGGTGTTGCAAAAGGCTCTCCGTTATATGTATTATCTACTTATCGCCTATTTCAAGAACTTGCCACATCCAAAATTTGCATGTAGATGGAAGGGGGTATTTAATATTCGAACCAAGCCAGCTATAATTTTTTTTTGTTTTTGGTTTTTTTTCTTCGCTCTTGTTTAAGGTGTTATTTATGGATTACGGTACCGTGAGTGATGTTAGCATTAATGATATCAAATATTTGAAATCATGTTACGCTACATTACCTTGTCAAGCATTACGCGGTTGCTTATCATACATTCAGCCAAACGGTCCACATTGGAGTACCGATTCTACGGTATATTTTTTATCTTTGGTAAATAATTTAATGTTGTTTGCTGAAATATCCGAAATTGATGAAAAGGTAAGTAAATTTAATTAATATGTACATACATATATATATATATGTATATACATATATACAAAAATATATATAGCTTGGTGTTCATATTATTTTGTTCACTCCGTGTATATAAAAAATAAATATTACATTACTTTATTTATTTTTTTATTAAGGAACGCGTCTACTATATGGTGATATGTGAAACACATAACGGTGTAGTGCAAATCAACAAAGCGTTGATAGAGAAAAAATATGCATTATATGATAGTAATTGGAAAGATTTTAAAATAAAGCAAGTAAGTGGTTTAGAAGAAGATATTTCCTGATGATTAAACTTGTTTAATTTTTAGAATGGTGGCCAACGTAAACATCATCTACGTGAAGATTTTCCCAAGTGAGCTTAACTTGAAATTTTGCTTTCAATAGCTTCAATAGCGTATTTTATATATAAAATAGTTTTTCCATATTAGAATCTAGTGAGTATCCCAATTTAACTCAATTGGTTTATTTACAACAACACGGCATCGAGTACGAGTCCATTTATGATGCCGCTATGTGCAATCCTGGTCTCATACTGAATAAAAATCCGGATGCTCCCGAATCTATACGTGATTTAGATTTTTGTTTATTATCTACTAATCCGTTTCGTAAGGACATTTGGTTAGAGATGGTAGAAAAAATGTCCTCGTGTCCCAATTGATTGATTCGTTCGTATTTTGGGCACTCCATTTTATACTTATTTTGTACTGAAGGTTTTTCAATTGATATTAAATTTTATTTTTCTTATCATTATTTTCTCTTATATTATCTATATACAGGGGATGAACAAAATAATATAAACACCACACAATATAGTACATTTTGTTGCATGTTGGCACAGTTTACGTGCCAAGTCCCGTATTATACGTTTTGTGTGTGTGATCTTAAACTTCGTTGGTGCTCGGTTAGTAGAGGAACGACGAATATTAAAAAGAATTTGTACATCCCCTGTACATGTTCTCTACTTTAATGAATTGAAAATCTTTTTCATCTAGTGGGAATAATACTAATAATTTAAATTGACAAAAATATACAGAATAATAATTATAGGAAGTAGAAGAAATCACATGTATGGCATGGTGTTTTATTGTAATTTCTTGCAAAAATTTTATAGTAACAGGTGGAAAAGAGGGTTGCACTATATACATGACACGCCCCTACAATGTTATCAATGGTTTTCATGCTCTTTTCATGCTTTTCTGGGAATTGGTTGAAAGGTGAGCGCGCATGCCACGCTTACATGATTTCATCAATTCATCAATAATCATTATTCACCACGTTAATTACATATTTTAAATATACATTTTCATTATATCAAGAATACGAACCTTTCATTAGAATATTTTTATCCTGTTCCTCCATGATCCATATGTATACCCTACACCATTTGTGGCAAAGGGTATACATATTAAGTTTGTTAAGCGAATGTTCGTAATTTCTAAACGCAAATGCCACACTGATCGATTCAGGATCACAATCTGAATCGATTCTGTCTGTCTGACGATATAAATTTCTGCTTAAGCTACATGTCACATTTTTTGATATATTTCCATGAAATCAAAGAGGAATGTTATTGAAAAAAATCGAATTGGACCATTTTTAAAAGTCCGTCCAATTTAACGTTCTCATATAAAAAAGAAATTATAAAAAAAAAACATTTGCGGTGTAGGGTATTTAATGATCGGGATTAACACACCATAATAATATTTTTAAAAAAATAATTAAAATTCATATGACCTGCGTGTGTATGTATATTTTTTGCTTTTTATTTTATTTATTTATTTATTTTTTTTTTTGGTTTATTTATTATTTATTTTTGTTGTTGTTGTTTTAATATATATTTTTTTAAGGCAAACGCTGTCCTTCTGGTTTCTCTCAAGTTTGGTTGAGTTCTTCATATGTAATAAAATACAAGTAATTCTTTACAGTTACATATTTCTTTGTTTGTAATTGCTGTTAGTTGTTGTTGTTGTTGCTGCTGTTTATCATGTTTTGCTTACAAATGAAACAAATACAACATACTTTATAATTAAGTGCTATATATGTATGTGTGTGTTCACCTAATTGCGATTTTAATAATGATGATAATAATTAGTCATAATAATACAATAACAATAACAATAACAAAAAAAATTGTATATAATAATTAACAATTATTTGATATAACGGTATAATGTTGCTAAAAGTAATTGTTGCTCGATAGAAAGATTGAGAGAGAGAGAGAGGCATAAGTAATTGATATAGAAAAAAAGAAGAAAAAACTAATAAATACATGTAATTACTAAACTATATAAAGTAAAAATATAAAAATAAAAAAATTGTAATTATATACAAGTGTTGCAAAATAATGAATATTTTTTTATTAATTTCAATTATAATAAAATAACTTGTAATAAATAAATAATACATCATATTATAATAAATAACATAGAAAAAATATTTTTTGAAAATAATTTTAAAAAATAATTATAAACAATTTTATTTAATGATATTAAAAATATTATTTTATAATATTATCTTCAAATAAACAAATATAATTTAATTTTTTATATATTATAAAATATGTTAAAATTAACATTTTCTTAAATTTTTTAATAATAATAAAGTAAAATAAAAGCAATAATAATAATTCATAAAAAATAAATACAAAAACTTGTAAATATTTTTTTCTTTTTTATAACAATACATTTTATAATAATAAATATATAATAATTTATCATAAAAAACAATAAATAAAAACAAAATTATATTTATTTTTTATATTTATTAAAAAAATAAAAAAATAAATAAAAATAACCTAAATATTTTAATATTTTCATTATTATTCATTTTAATAATAAAATAAAATAATAAATTACCATTATAATAAAAAATAATAAATAATAAAAAAATTAATTATTATCATTAAAACATCAATTCAAATTAAAAAAAAAAAAAACTTGTAACCGATAAATATGTTACGCTTAATTTCGTTTTTATCTATTTTCATATTTTTTTCAACTGATTTCCTAATATTTTGTTTTGTTCAATATTGCACGTTTTAGTCTATATATTTTTTCATTTTTATATATTTGTATAAGTATGTGTATATATTTATTGTAGTATGTTATGTTTAGGTTGCCGCTTCTACAAAGTGTAATAGTACTAAAACAAATGTCTTGTGTGTGATTTTTGCTTTGATTATTGTTGTTGTTGTAGTGTCGTCTACTTTATAACAATAACATTTTCAACATTTTTTTTATTTTTCATTTGTCAATGTTACATATAATGCATTTTGCATAATGCATTTCATTATTTTTTTTTCTTTCTTGTTATTAACTTATAGGTTATGACAAAGATTTTATATGTTTATATGTGTTTAACATAATAATTCAGAGATTTCTACGTTTTGTTGGTTATGTGAAGGTGATGTGTTTTGCCTACAGAAGCAAGAAATTATAAGAATTTTATACATATGTTTATAATACGTACTTTTCTACCACTAATGGGGTCAGGTGTATATGGTATGTGTGTGTCTGTGGGTCGTGGATGTTTCTACATGAGGTATGATTAGGAATTCATCTACATAGTTTTTCTATACTTTACTACATTTTTTAATTACTAAACAATTTCTATGTTTGGGAGCTGTTCATTTACGTTTTCTTTACTTGTGAATGTTTAGTGGGTGTGCTACTGCAATTTTTTTTTTTCATTATCATTCATTTTTTCTCTTGTTTTCGTTATTTCATAAACCGAGAGAGCACAGTTATAAGATATATAGTCAACGAGGGGCTAACGAATGATACAGGGTGATGTGGCGAAGAGAGAGAGAGAGAGAGAGAGACGAGTAGAAAGGTTTAATTTGTTTTACCTAGAAGGTGGGCGGGCATTTGTTTGTCTATTTATTATCTTTAAGTTGCTAAACCTTTACTCTAAAGTGCTGTTGTTGTTGGATATTTATTTAGTATAAATGACTGTTACTAACGCCACAGAGGGAATTCCACTATGATCTTAATTAACATAATGCTGTTAGTAGATAAGTACTCATAATAGTGTGTGTATGTGTGTGTGTGTGTCTGTGAAACTCATTCGGCATTTGTTTTACCATTAGTTATCTGCAATAATTCGGTTAGTTTAGTTGTTGTTTTTGTTGCTATAATAAGTTTTAAATTTTTTTTTAGCAAGTGTTTTCTTTTTAACGTGGTTTTTTATTTAGTGTTTATTTTATAAATTTTTTTAAATTGTATTTAATTTTTTTAAAAATAATTTTCTTACATTTAAGTCATCACAGTTTGCGGAGCTGAAAAAATTTGTAATTTTTATTTTGTTTTTCTTTTAATTTAAGGACTTGTTGTTGCTGTTGTTGTTGTTGTAGTTGTAATTGTTACTATTATTATATGGTATGACAACTATTTTGCTACAAGCGCGAATTCGTTTTCTACGTGCATTGAGTACAAATTGAATACATATATATATATATATTCAAGAATAAATTCCAAAGGCTGTGTGCAACAAGGAGAGAAAGAACGAATGGGTAGAAGGAAATTATTCTTGAAATGCTTAATTTTTCTTGGAATACCGAAAAAATTTTACTCATAAAGTTTTTGTTTCAAGAAATTTTGAAAAATCTTCACTAGAGTTTTGTAAATTGTTATAATAACTCTTTTTTATAAACTTCAAGCTTTGTGACGAAAGAAGTTTGTAAGAAAAATTGATTTTAATGCTTCTTAATACTTAAATAGTTTTAGTCGTGGAAGACGAATGAAAGGTTTTTTATATATTTTTATAAATAAATGTTACAAATTACAAAATATATATCAAAATTAATTGGAAATGAAAAATTTTCAATTGTAATTGAAGAAGAAATAAAATACAAGAAAAAAATTATTTTTTCAACTAAGTATTGGAAAGAATGGAATATATATTAAGAGCAATTGAAAATGATAAAGTTCATTTCAAAATGACAAACTTTCAGTTCACAATAAAAAACATTTATATTTTATAAAGAATATTTACCGTAAGCAATAATAATGAGAAATTTCTATTTAAAAGTGAATAATTTGCAATGGAAAAGTAAAGGTTCAATTCAAAATGAAAAATTCACCTTAAAAAATAAAAATAATCAATTTAAAATGGAGAAAGTCACATTATTTCAGTTAGTAACGGATTCAGGTACTTAAGGGTGTGAAGCGAAAGAAAATTACAGCCCATTAGCTTTTAACAACAGGTTTCTGTGCAATTTTGCAGCCCTTTACAGTACTTTCAAAATAATCCATTTAAATAAATGTAACGTACAATATGTAGAAATTAAATTTTTGCAATATTTTCAATGTCGCATATAATTTATTTTTCAATTTCAATTGAAATGATTTCAATTTCCATTGATTTTCTTGCAATTTCAATTGAAATTTAATTCAATTCAATACAAATCCACAAGAAAAGTTTCAAGTTGTCATAATTGAAAATCTGAAAGAAATTTTCAAAATTATTGTTATTGTTGTTTTTGCACCATATATATGTATATATTATGGTACTGGAGATAGGGAGATATAGAGACAGAGCTGTTAATTAATGAAATCATTTAAGGAATGTTATGCTGCTTATGTTTACATGGGGTAAAGTTGCTTGTATGGGGGGTTGGAGGCGTGTTTGTTATTAATTGAAATCATAGTTTCGCTTAAATACGTTTATTATGTTATGCGTAAGTAGTTTTTCTCTTTGCAATGATTACGTAGGTATATAAAGTTTTTTGTTGTTGTTTTTTTTTTTTAGTTATTACTATTTCATTACACTACAGTATTACAATATATTTTATATAAAGCAATTTTCTTTTTTTTTGTGGTTTTTGTTTTTGTTTTTTGTGTTTTTTTGTTTCTGTTTTTTGTTTTCTTTTAAACAATACATAAATTATTACAATGCATAGCAGATAATTGCTAATGTTATGTGTATGTTGGATGCGTTGTAGTTGTTGTTGTTGCTGCGTTTTGTTGACTTTCAAGAAATATGACTTTAGGCGCCTAATGCTACTGTACTACTGCTGGCTTGGCTGCAATTATAACTAATTTTTTGTATGAAGAATGTTGTTGCCTTCTCATAATGTTAAGCTACGATATGATGAAGAAGAATGATTGCCACCTAAATCACTTAAAGTAAACACCAGAGACTGGTGATGATGAAGATGATTGTGACTGTAATGGTGACCATCGTGATCATGATGTTGTGGATGATAATGATGATGATAATGGTGCAGCTGTTGCAATGTTGAAGACGTTGGAGAGGTTGTATGTGACGTTTCTCAATGTCATGGTGTATTGCCTTCGAAGAGGGCACGAAACTCCCCGCTACGCGGTCTTGGCAAACCTTCACGTATTGTTTGTATCGGCTCCGTTATGCTTGACTGAGAACCATTCAATAGATCGTCTTTGTTGTCATCGTCATCACTAAAACATGGAATTCATTATAAATCGTGCGTTTTTTTTTTTTAAATAAATTTTTTTCTTACTCATCTTTGCAGTCGTCAGCCTCGGCTGCTAAAGCATTAACCACTGCCGTTATAGTATTCGATTCTGGATTACTAATCTGTTCATCTTTCTGTTGATGTTGCATAATATTGGGATTTTTACCAATCTTGTTCAAACGTTCAGCGGCCACTGTCTCCATAGTTTTTCTCATCAATGGATACTGATCCAGTACACAATTGAAATGATCCACAGATAGTGAAAATAAATTGCAATATGTTTCTGCTCTGACACTGGCCACACGGCGAGCATTCGTTAATAAGCAAATCTCACCAAAATAAGAGCCATCTGATAATGAGGTGGCCACCTATAAGGAAGTAATTGAATATTTACAAAGTGTCCGTCATAAAAACAATTTAGTAAACAAAATCTAGCTTAAACCAAATCTTAAATACCCTCCACACAAATAGTGGGCGTGACCGATTTATGATTGCTAAAATTTTCAAAATATTTCATAATTTACGACCGTAAGTGTGCCAACAAGAAACGGCTACGCGGACGTACGGACATACATGTCTATATCTCCTCAGTTTCGTATGATGATACTTTAGGTAGGGTCGGTGATGACTCTTTCTGGGTGTTGCAAATGGAATAACCAACTTAATATACCCACGGATCTTATGTGGAGGGTATGAATAGTATAAAAACCAACCTCTCCATTGGCCATGACAATATCCACCACACCCTCTTGTATAAAGTACATTTTGGTACCAATTGTACCTTCTTTTATAATAATATCACCTGAAAATTATATAAAGTTAAGAATAACTGTTATGGTTAGTGAAAAATTTTCATATCTGGATATTACCTGGTTGGAATACTTCGTATTTAAGTTTTGTAACAACATCCGAAACGAAATTGGAGTCAGCATTTGCAAAAAAAGGCACTGACGCAACGAGGGATCTGTAAAGAGAGAAGGGACAAATCTAAGATTGATCAAGTTCAAATTTGTGCGGATTATTATGCAAAGCAACTGTTTTTTACTAATTATTCTGAAAAAAAAAAAATAGAACCTGTTATGGGGTAGAGTTCTAAAAATGGCCTTATTCGATCCTTTTTTGAAAGAGAAAAGAGTGTGTCGTGTCTAGTATATTTCGCGCTCTCTATCTTCAACTCTTCAACTCACCTACAATTATAATTGATAACATCTTCTCGCAGTTTTTCGCTCAATTCCCCTAAAATGCATTCTTCATCGAAGAATTTACCCTGATACCGATGCTCAAAATATTCGGTAATACGTTGACGCATATCACGCGGTAATTTACGGTATGCCATATACTCTTCCACCTGTTTAACCTTTTCACGATATTGCCGTCGGCTAGAATCTAAACTTTGTATTAAATTTGTAGCATGACCAAGGAACAAAGCATAACAAGTAGCACCCGATATCATCGACAACATGGTTAGCCACATGTCGGTTAATGATTGAGGCGGAAATCTATAGTTAATTAAATATAACAACAGCAACAATAAATACATATAAGCTCATATATAATATAATATAATACATACCGGCCATAACCTATGCACAGCATATGAGACATGGCCTTAAATAAAGCCCATGAGTACTGCTCTAGCCAGTACGATTCCTATTATTTGAAGTATAGGCATTAAATTTGTTAATATTATATATACATAATATATATTTATATATATACAGCTAATGCTCAATTTAGACGAATAAAAAAATATTTTTATATCCGTGGTCTGATGACAGACACTTGACTAAACTTGAAATTTGGAATGCCTATGAATAATTGTCCTATCCATTGATGTGCCAAATATGGGCGTGGTCGAATAACATACACGTTCATAATTAACAAAAATTCACACTCGACGTCTTGGACTTACTTATATACGCTGTGGTATTTAAGAGTTTTTTTTATCATGAATTTTCTTTTACATTAATTCCTCATTATTTGTTGTAAATTGAGAGCTAATTGTACTTGTATAAATCTATATATATGTATAAAAAGTTTACCTGCAATTCATTGATCGACACCCATGAGTTGGAGGGAAAACCTTGCAGCATTGGCACTAAAAATTGTAAACAGCCACTCCAATGGCCAATCAACAACATCATACATATCAAATTGAAGATACGCATAAACACTGAGGCCATATTAAGAAACTGTAAAACATACGCACACACATATACTCGCATAAAATATACATATACAAAAATACATACATACATAAATACATATGCAAAATTATTCGTATAACAATACAATTAAAAGTGCCTAGAGAAAGAACTGTAAACTCTTAGTTGGTAGTCAAAGGAAACTTAGGAAAGTTCGTGTTTTTGATATTCTGAATGAAAGCCCTGCTCACAAATGTCCAAAATTTATTGACCCATTAACTCGAACTTCAGGTACATATATAAGAGTTTGCACGGATGTATAAAAAAGTGTGTAAAAAGTGGGCGTGGCCACATATCAGACACGCCTACAATGTAAAAAAAAATAACTTTTATCGTGAAATTGAAAACAAACACTGTTACATGACGTAATTAGGTACCTACAATGCCCTCTTTTTATAAAAACATGTAGAGCGTATTTGAAATTCGACTGTAGCCAAATTTATTTATTTTTACAATTTTAATGGAAAGAAAATATAACAGAAATGTTTTTTTTTATTTTATTTATTATTCAAACATTCTGCCTATGATACAAGAATGTATGAATACAATATATAACAAAGTCTATAAGATTAGAAAAAATTCCAAATTCATTAATATTGTGTACAAGTGTGGAACGTATGTATAAGTGTGTATGTAAATGTATTGCAATGTTTTTAAGAACTTGTTGTGTGTAAATAATACATAACAACGCAATGCTTTCACAAGCAACATATGAAATAATCGAAAAAAAAACACATTTCAACTATTAAATAGAAACACTTGCAAATATTATATATATAAATACATATGTAAATATTATGAATAATTTTCAATAATCAATCAAGAAGACAATAAACCGAATTAATGTGGCGACAAAATTGCAAATTCGATATATTTACATTAATTTATACGTTGACACACGCTGCGTATGAGTAATTGATTTTTTATACCCTGCCCCACTTGTGGCAAAGGTTGTACAGGGTGGCGCAGAATGAGCTATATGGTTTGAATTCTTTATAACCTTCTAAATTATTATTTTTTCTTTGTTTTTTTCAGCATTTTGTGAAGAAGTTGGAGAATTAATTATGAATTATTACACGATCGAACAACGTACAAAAATAATTGAATTTTATTTTTCAAACCAACAGTCTATTGTGTTGACACAGAGTGCATATCGTCGTCATTTTAATGTGCGCATTGCACCCACAGCGTTAGCAATAAACCATTTGATTGGAAATTTTCGTCAACATGGGTCTGTAAAAACCCTTCCTGGTGCCGGAAGAACACCTACCGTGCAAAATATTGAACGTGTACGGGAGAGCGTGCAGCATAGTCCATCAACATCAACAAGGAGGCGTTCGACACAACTTGGACTATCACGGCGGTCGCTGCAGAGAATTTTGAGTACATTAGATTTGTTTCTATATAAAGTTCAACTTGTGCAAGAATTGAGGACGACAGACTACCAGCAACGACTTGAATATCCCATTCGTTGCCGTGAATAAGCGGAGGAAAATCCAGACTTTATTCAAAATTTGGTAATGAGCGATGAAGCCCATTTCCTATTAAATGGGTATGTCAACAAGCAAAACTGCAGGATTTGGGCTACGGAAAATCCAAGAGCAATTCATCAGCGACAATTACACCCACTTAAGTGTACTGTTTGGTGCGGTGTATCCTCCGAAAGGATAATTGGCACATTCATTTTGAAAATGAAAGTGGTGTCTCAATCTCTGTCAGCGGTAGTGCATATCGGACGATGTTGGAAAATTTTGTTAGGCCAGCTGTGGAAAACCATCCAAACTTGTGGTTTCAACAAGATGGAGCCACAGCACATACTGCAGGTGCCTCAATGGCTTTGTTAAGGGACATATTCGGTGAACGCATTATTTCACGCACAAGCGATTTTAACTGGCCTCCACGTTCACCAGATTTAACAGCTCCTGACAGTTTTCTTTGATATTTGAAAGAAAGAGTATACGTTAACAAACCAAGAACCATACTTCAACTAAAAACCAACATTCGAAATGAAATCATGGCCATTAAATTCGAAATTTTGCGAAAAGTTATGGAAAATATGCTAAAAAGAGCACGTATGTGCGAAGCAGAAAATGGACATCACATGATATCATTTTTCAAAGCTAATTGCAAAAAATTCCCCAATAATATACTGTATTTAAAAAAAAAAGTTATAATAATCGCATAAATAAAAAAGTTATAAACCATTTAAACCATATAGCTCATTCTGCGCCATCCTGTATATCAAGTTAAAGCGGATGTTTGTAACCACAAAACGGCAAATACCGCACCCATCTTCAAGTATACAAACTTTCTGACTGTAAAGGAGTCTTTATATGGTTACAATTCTTAATTGGCTTAACAAAGTTGGACTCGATCGGAGCATTTTTAAAATCCTTTGCCATATAAGGATAAAATGCAAAGTGTGGTTTAAAATTTAACATAATAAAAATCACATAAATCGTATACTATATGTGTATGTGTTCATATATATACTTATAATTAGATGTGTTAATGTATTTAAATTTGTATTGTACTATAAGTGTGGGTGGATGTAGAGATATATATTTTTTAATAATTTTTCTTTTTCTACAAAACAACAAAATGGCAAACTTTTCTCTAAAACTAACATATACACACTTGCTATATATGCTTATAGTGAGCTACGATAATATATAATATTATATATATAGATATAAAGACAGCACGTACAATATAACTCTTAATCAACGCATTAAAAACCATAGACTTTGAAACAAGAAATCAAAGAAAATCAAACAAACAAAAAAAACCAAATCTAACAACAGCAACGACTACATATATACAATGTGAACATATTAACAACTAATTGTAACAATAACAACAACAATAACAATAACATTTTTAACTACTACAATAGAATCTTAAATGAAATTTGGGACTGACTACTAAACGAAGCTAAAAAGTCCCTCTTGTTCTTTTTTTTTTTTAATACTAAATGAATTCATCGATTCTGCATAATCTATTAATAATTATTATTGATTCATTTTTTCTTTTTTTTTTAAATAATTTCTGTCACAATGTCTCCATTGGATGAGAAGGGTAAAAGCCAAGGCAGCTAGTTATTCATTTTTTTAAATATATTTTTTATTTACGCAACAACAACAACAAAATGTTTTTTTTTTTTACTAATTAAAGACATTTTTTTATATATGTACAATCGAGAGGGCGTCTGGCATTTTAGTAATACAAATTCACATACAAATGTATGTTACTTAATATGCCTTAATAAGGGGTGGGGTGTAAAAAAGAAAATTTGCTAAAATGTTCTACCGACGCCATCTGATAATTTTTTGAAAAAAATGCCGTTATTTAGATAAATACAAAAATTCATGTGCAAATAATTAATTAAAAGAAGAAGCATTTAAATTGTTCCTCGCATATCTTTCATAATTATGGTTGTGATACCATAACAAAAGTGATTGTTTAAAAAAAAGCAACCATTCTCCATTATATTTATACCCTACACATAAATTGGGATGGTATATGTAATTTGTCATTGGATGTGCAACATGTAGAAGGAGGTGTCGGGGACCTTACAAAGTGCTGGGGATGAACCGAATAATATGAACACCTGACATATGCACAATATTTATTTATTAATAAAGTGTGTGTTTGGCCATCATTTGCCTTTTACATGGAAGCAGTATTGCCAACATGCATGGTGTTCATATTATTTTGTTCATCCACTGTATATAAATTCTGGAGCAGCATCAAAACCTGTCTGTCTGTTTTCGGCATTATCACAGTCGTACATTTTGAGAATTTTCTTCATACTCTTCAGATTTTGCACGCAATTTACTAAAATTGTGCAAAATTGTTCAAGAGTCACGCCCACAATTGACAAAAATGTTCTTATCTATTATAAAAATTGACCTAAGAAGTTGAATTCTTATACAACAGTGTATAAAAAAAGGGCGTAGTAGGATAATAGAAATGCCCACAATTTATAAAAAAAACTTTGTTCAACTTGAAAACTCGACGTGTATGCTGATACGTAGCACAAACACTAGTAGAGAGCAAAATCATAGACTTGTCACGCCCACCGTTTTGTTTGTAAATGTGAAGGGTATTGAAGATTTGGCTTCAGCCAAATTTTTTGCTAATTAATATCGTTTTGTTATTAAGCATTATTATTAAGTAAAGCGTTAAAGTTAAAGTTAGTTAAGCCAAGAAAGAATGTGTCAGGGAGAGAGTTTCTATTAAAGAGAACTATAGTTTTACCTAAAAATTTTTTTATATGTAATAGCGTTGTTATGTTGCTAATAAGCTAATTAAAAGCATTGCATTATGTTTACAAAGGCAATGCAAATGTGTTTGTCTAAATATTAATAAGTCTGTCCCTCTCTCTCTCTCTTCAAGGTATTGTTGACAATGCAAAAGCTAAAGTGTCCTTTTAAAATTCCAGCTCAATATCTCAAGAATGAGAACGCCAACAACAGACAGATGCACGGACATAATTGTCTAGATCGACTTTTATGTGTTGCAAACGGAATGACAAATTCAGTATACACCCCATTTTAAGTGAAGGGTATAAAAACGAGTAAAAATCAATTGATTTGTTACTCAATCACCCTTTGACACCATTTCCGAAGGTACAGATTCCCTTAAATTGACATTTCTTTTTTTTTTAATACACTTTTTCTCACAGTTACTTTAATAAAACAGCACAATGAAAAAACAACAATTGCATTGACTTTCCCTTAAGAAAGGGGGAGAGGAGCATTCTTGACGTATATTTTGGAAATATTTGTAGAAATATAGATATTTTTCATAAATATTTAAAAAGAAAACCATTACAAAACAATAACAAACAAAATTCGAGAAAAAAATATGATCTTTCGAAGTGATTATATTTATGTACAAATTTCTAGATGAATTTAAAGCACGTCTTCTAGGTTTTTTTGCAAAATATTGAATTTTTGACTTAACAAGCATAAAATGTTACACTTTTAATCACTCTACATATGATGAAAAGTATATTAAATTTGTCATACTGTTTGCAACAGCTTCCTACGTTTTGTTGTTTTGAAATAAAAAAAAATGTTTTTTGTAAAGATTTCCGAATGGCGTTTAAATACACTGAACTCTCGTACAAGGGAGAAAGGATTCCCTTGTATTTATTATATATTAGAAAGTCCTTTTGATGAATTTTTTTCATCTTCGTGATAACTAATTAGCTAACAGAGCAGATAAGAGCGGTCTTGTGGATGTCAGCTGACCTGCTCACTTTATCAATAAGTTCTTAATTAAATTTAATTAATTTATGTGTAGCCTCTGCAAAAAATATTCAACAATAGATTAATGAATTTCTTGTTTAAAGCAGGTAATTGCTGAAAAAACAAGTAAGAAAACTGAATTTGGTTTAGACCAAATCTTAAATACCCTCCACATTTGTAAAGGTGGGCGTGGCAAACTACACCCTGGAATATGGTTTTTTGTAAACTGTTGCCTGTCCACAACCATTTTTGGCACATCGATGGATGGAATAACTAACTATAAATATCGACTGATAGAACGTTTATAAATATGTTTATTTTCACTTAATAACTCAATATTTGGCAGATAAATCGATTTTGGTCGATTGTGGGCGTGGCTCTTAACCGATTTGGCCCATTTTAATTTCAGCTCAATATCTCAAAACTTACGCCCGTGAGAATGCAAAAAACAGACGAGCACACGGACATACATGTCTAGATCGACTCAGTTTTTGACGCTGACGAAGAATATATATACTTTGTGGGGTCCCTGACGCCTCCTTCTGTATGTTGCAAACGGAATGACAAACTTAGTATACGTCCCATCTTACGTGGAGGGTATAAAAAATGTGTAAAAGTGTTTTTACATAAAAAGAAAAAAATTGAACAAAATAGATTTATTATCATAAATTAACATGAAAGCAACAATAACCAAATGGGGTAAGAGTAAGAGTGTGTGTGCATGTGTATGTCTTTTTTATTCAAAGCAATTTTTCATTTAACAAAAAACAAAAACAATTTGATGAAAACTGAATGTGTGAGAATAGCGTCGTGGTGGTGGTGGTGGTGGTGTAGAATGTAAATTAAAAGTGTAAACATAATGTATGTGCGTGTATGCGAGTGTGGGTGTGTTGCTGAGCGGTAAAGTGCAGTGGAGGTGGTGGTGGTATTATATACCATAATAATTAATTAATTGGCTTTTAAGCAATTTATATCTCATTCAATCATTAAAGCGTTTGTTGCGCACCCAATCAATCAATCAATCAATCCATCATTCAATCAATCAGTTAGAGATGAGTGAGTGTTTACAATCGGTTGTGAAATAATTGAATTTGAAAAATCACCATTTCAATTGTTCTTCTTCTTCTTCTTCTTTTTATTGCACAGTGAAAACACAAAGCGAACGAAACAACAATAAAACATCAACCAAACCAAAAAACATTGGAAAACAGCAATAACAACAACAACAATAACAACAACAACAATAACGATAATCAACTAAAAAAAAAACAATAAAAAAACAACAATAACCGAAAAAAAATTGAGCAAAATCAGTTCAGTTAAAAAAAAATACAATGCAAGATATTGTTGTTGTTTTTTTTTATTTTTTGTTGTTATTTGAAACACATATCAATCAATCAATAAATTGATTAATAGGAACTGTTTTTTTTCTTTGTTTTTTTTCCTTTACTATGATCAGGAGAAGGAGGAGAGAGTGGTGAGCGAGGTGAAGGAAAGATAGTAGTAGTAGTAGTAGCAGTAGTACAGAGAGAGATAGAGAGAGAACAGAGAGAATTGAGTAGAGTTAGGTTACCTTTAAAATTAGGTTGCTTTTTGTTAAGCCCTCTTTGTCTTTTCTGTGCATTCGCCCTCTTCGATCAGCACTTTTTTTCTGTAGATTCTGCAGAATCTAGAACCACACACATACATACATATATATATTTATATATTATGTATATATATATATATAAAAACTATATATTATATCGGCCCTCATCATCATCAACAACAACAACACCGCTACATAATATACAAACAAATATGTTTCACAAAATATTTTTATTTTGTTGTTGGTTTTATACGTTTATTAATTTTTTGTTTTTGTTTTTGTTTTATTATGTTTTTGTTTAAATGAATTCAGTTTTATATGAAAAAAGAAATCTTTTTTTTAAATTAAATGGTAGTAAAAAATAGTTATAGTAGAAGTGGTGGTGTGGTTTTTTTGTTTTCTGTTGTGGTTTTTATTATTATTTTTCTTTGTTGCGTGTTTTTCTAAAGAAAAAATATTATTTCCTATTTATATATACATAAATATGTGTATGTGAGCATAGTACGAATAGTGTGTTTAAACACTTTTTTTTTTAAATACTCATGTCTAATAATAATAATAATGAAAAAAAAAATCGACTGAAAAGCAGAAAATGTTGATTCATAAATTTCGCAGAAATTAAGCGTTTAAGCAAACTGAACATATTTTTAAATTTTTATATTGAATGAATAAATTTGTTTGCTTTTTTTTCAAATTTCTATAAAAAATAAAAATTGTTCAAACCTTGAAAACCGAAAGTTATCATTAGTTAAACCTGAATCGTTTTGTTCTATTCCAACCATATTCTACCAATAACCATTCTAGACATACTCAACAGCCTTACGCAATAAAGAAGCTAAGGTTCACGACTCCTATAGAATAATACAAAGCTGAGAGAGATCATGTCTCCCATGCACATAGATTTCAACACCTATTTTTAGCCAGTCTCTACTTTGGAACTATCTATATTAGAAGCGCAGGAATTATGTCCTCAGTTTAGTATTTAACGAAGAATTTCAAGTTGTGTGGAAGTTATATCATTAAAAAAGGATCCTTCCAAAGTCGTTGGGGCGTCATTAAATGGTAAATAAAAACAAATAACGTAAGAAAACTAAATGTGGCTTAGGCCAAATCTTAAATACCCTCCACATATGTAATGATGGGCGTGGCAGGTGCGATTTTTTTTGTAAGTTGTGGGCGCGTCTGTTATTCGATCGCAACCATTTTTGGCACATCAAAGAATAGTATATATATAGAGAATTTCAAGTTCTTAGGTCAATTTTTGTGGCAGATAAATAGATTTCTATTGATTGTGGGCGTGGCTCTTGAACGATTTTGCCCATTTTAAATAGACGTTTACCCCCCATCTCAAGTGGAGGGTATAATAATGAAATAAAATTAATAGAAAATACAATAGTTGCCCCGTCTGCTATGTAATTACTGAAAATCCGTCTCAACAAGTTCTTATATTCATTTAAGATGTTTGCTACCCTTGTTATTGTTATGTAGACTCAAAAAATATATTTTAATTGATTATGATGATTAATTAATCTTAACTATAATCTAAATGAGCGGGTGAGACTAAAAACAACGTGGACACCTGAACATTTTCGAATTATTTAAGGCCCTTGTGGCATCATTGATAAGTTTTAATTACAACTAAACGGTTGTAAACATGAATAAAATAAATATTTTAAATTGAAAGAAAATCGTTTTGTATAAAAAACATAACAGCAGCACAGAATTAAGAAAGTATGATGAATAAGCTTTGAAATTAATAAATGAGAAATATGAAAAAAAAAAGAAACGAAACAATTTCAACAAAATTTAATATACTTACATAGACTTCCTCCCATTGCGACACATAACGCACCAATCTGGACAGACGCAACAATCTAACTAATGAAAGCAATTTCGCCAAGCGTAAGATGCGCAATGCTCGACCGGCGTGTAATATTTGAAAGGAATCGGAGAAATCCTGCAATTTCATAATCTTTATTAAGGACATGCGATCTGTTGGTGGGTTCACAACGTACTTGATTAAAAATTAAAAAGATATAATCCAGCGGTATGGAGGAAATCAAATCGAGAAAAAACCATGTCCTTAAATAGTGTTTGGCTATAAGCTTGGGATCTAAAATAACCTGTTCAGCGTTGTCTTGTTGCATAATTCCTTAAAGAAAACAATGACAACCACAACACATTAAAATTATTAACAATAAATTAGGAAAACTTATATTTGGCTTTAGCCAAATCTTAACAATCCTGCATATATTTTTTTTTATGCATTTCCTTCATATTTTATATATTTATATTAAATATATGCGAGCTCCTTTTCATAAATTTTTATTAACGGACAAACAAACTTAGTATTCCTTCCCATATGTTGGGTATAAAAAGAAATAATTTTAAATAATATTTTATGTCCATACCAGTTCTAAAATTGACTACAATATCTATTAAAAAAATAGTATCACTTAGGCAGTTGAAGGCAATCCATCTTGTGCTCAGATCATCGTTGAAGAATGATATTGCGACTGGCAGGATAATAAGATTTGCTACTAATAATAAAAGCATACAAAGGTCCCAATAAAATCTAAAACAATAATAAAAAAATATTAATTAATTTACAAAAGTTTTAATCATTTAGTGAATTTACCTGAATGAACTGCATGGATGAATGACCCAATGTCCGGATGTTTTCTGGCGTATACGTTCCTTGACTAAAGCCTTGCGGCTGCCAAATAATTTCATAGCCAACCGATTGTCGGTCGGTTGGAACCATGATTGCAATTGACTTTTCAAAAAGTTTGCGGACACTTTCTCCGAGACAATGGGAATGGAAGGCATTGGCTCCTCTTTCGGAGTCCCATACAATGATACGTCATCAAAATGCACCTGTTGTTGGTGATGATGTTGAAAATATACAATTTTTTGAATTTTCATTAAAATTTATATAAAATAATTAATTAAAACAACAACAACTAAATGATCCATATCTACTTTATATAAGAACAACAAGAACAAGAACAATAATAATAACAAATAACAAAAATTTTAATTGCTTAATATTGCAAGAATTATAAAAGGCGAATTCTTCTACACATATGTGTATGTAGTAGGTAAACATATGATTTACATGTGTACATATGTGTATGTAGGTTTATAAATTAATGATGATGAATGAGTTGATTATACCCTGCACAAATTATGGCAAGGGATAAATTTTAAAGTTTGAGTGAATGTTTATAACACCTCCCATCAATTATCGCGTTCGATTCAGAATCAAAGTCTGAAACGATTTAATCATGTCCGTCTATCTGTCTATGTTTGTGCATAAGCTACAGATCGCATTTTTTAAGATATTTCCATTAAATTTGGTATAAGGGCACGCATTGACCCAAAGAGAAACTATATTGAAAATGAACGGAATTGGACGATTTTTAGAACCCCCCATAAATCTATTATCATAAAGAAAGTCTCTTTATATATAGAACAAATTCGCAATTGTTAATATTTTTCACAAAATTGGTTGAAGTAGCTTAATAATTAGCTGTAAAAAATTTGAGCTCAATCGGACCACTTTTAGAACCTCTTTCCCTATAATAATATTTCACGAAGTGACTTTTATGGCAATGCCTCTGAGTTTATTGATAAAGTTTGTAAATGTGTAAGTGGTGTAAGGTATAAAATGACCGGGCTTTACACATATATACGGGCTTTAAGATATATTCATTTGTTTTTTTTGAGACACAAACTTAGTCAAGATAAATAACTTTGATAATGTACTTAATATATATATACAAACAGCTATATATATATGTATATAAGAAGGAACTATGATGTAATTGAATATTAAAAGGTTAAGCGTTAAGAGGCAGCATATGGTTGTGAAAATGACTTCCACACGGATGATAATGATGCCGATGATGTAAATTAATGATGTGTTGATAAATATATATACATGATGGGGTGTGTGTGTATTGTAGATTCTTTTCTATTCTTTTTTTTTTTCTTTTTTCCTTTTGCCTCTTCCTCACGATGCCACTAATTTATATAAAATAAACCTTTATCCTTGCCATTTCGTTTCCTTGGTCGCATATTAGTAAAGCTTCATCATCGAATGCTGTTACCAATGAGTCGGTGCAGGTATTCTCAAATGATATTCTCAAGTCGTTCTCATTCACATTTAATACCGAACAATACGAACAGCGTACAGAATCTTCACTATCACGTCGTATTAATCTGTTTTAAAAATAGAAGAAGAATAAATCAATAAAATAATACAATTGACAATAATAATAACAGCAACAATATAAATTCAAGTATTGATAACTATCGTACACATATTTGTATGGAGTGCAGCTCATAACGGTTGAGTTTAACGTTTGAGAGAAATTTATTGTTTCACATATTTGTGCGTATTATTGCTGCAATATCACGTGTTAATACAACACATATCACATCATTGCTTTAAATAAAATTTTTAGCGTGTAATTGCTTAATTAAGACATTACGGAAATAATGCGGAAAAAGTAATTCACAAATAGTGTTGAAATGGAATTAAGGGGAATACCTATAATTGATAATATCCACCAAGTGTTTGTTGTTGATTGTCGTATTTTCTAAGATCACCCAAAATATGTTTGTATATACTGGGTACATGAGATTGCCGACGAGTGTGCAAGAATCGGGGCGAGTAGACAAGACATTAGCGAGAGAGTGGTGGTGCGGACCCCCCTTTCGAAACTGAACGGCCGATTGGATAAGGAGGCGGTGAGATGTACAAACAGCAGATGGAGTACCCTATAGAGCTGTTACATATCTCGCACTCTCTGACCTCGGCTAAATTATAAACGAACTAAAGACCTACTAAGTTTAAATAGGGAATCGATCTCTGCGGTCATAGGAGTCCTAACGGGGCATTGTCTCATAGGCCATATAGCCAGCAGATACGGTGTCCCGTATAACGATTTCTGTAGAAGCTGCAGGGACGAGGAAGAGGTGGAAACTGTGGAGCACCTGCTGTGCGAATGCCTGGCCCTACAGGGAAAACGATACAAAACACTTGGACTTAGATTCCCAGAGGGAATGGCGGATGCTAACATTTTCGACCTTAAACGATTTATAGTCGTCTCCGGGTGGCTAAACTGAACTCTGTGTCATGTTCCGTCGGGTATCACACTGGGCCTACTTATTCGCCTAAGTGAAGCGCGTTTATAAGCGCACATTCGACCAACCTAACCTAACCTACTGGGTCCATATTGATTGAAGGCGTCTGAATTTAGTTCTTACGAGCATGAGTTCTTTTAGTACCAAGAGTTGAAAGGTATGAAATTGTAAAGAGTGAACTTAGCTTAGGCGAAATCTTGCAACACTAAACAAAATATGGGCGTGGCAGGCTTTTCAAAAGGGTATGTAATACCCTAATACCACACGTTGAATTCTGCAGGAAAAAGGTGTATTAACAAATAAATAATATAAATAGTTGACAGAAACAAGAATTGCCACACACATCACGTACGTTAGATATTTTTTATATATATTGCAGCTCAATTTTTAACTATAATTCAAATATAATATTGTTGTAGTTGTCATAACGAATGGAATTTCAGGTTAAATAAGTTCTTAATTGTAAACAACTGCTAAATTTTACAAAACAACTACATAGCGGCAATATAACTAAATTAGTCATTACGTTGACTGATCACATTCCATTATTTCCACTCTATTCTATTCCATCTGTTGTGTGAATAGGTAATTACTATTTGTATTGTGTGCATTCCATATACTCGTACTTGGACACATATTTGACACGACTTATTTAGATGAATAAGATATTGTCATAGTAAAAATGGCACTAAATGTAGTCTAAACATATTTAGAAGAATACTATCTCCTCATACCTCATGAAGCAGCTTCATTATGAACACATCAAAAACTAATTAACTAACCTACAAAAATTAATTAACTAATCTCTAAGGATAACTAAGATTAATAATAAGGTATACGGATAGACAGACATTTTTAGATCGTCTCCGATTGTAATGCTTTTTAAAGTTTCTGCAGCTTCTTTTCGAATTCCACGCATGTGTTGGGTATAATTACAGTATTTTATTGCCTATGGGGCTAAGTTTTATGAAGCTTGAACTTGAAATTTTCGTTTGTACTTGACATTGCCCGGCAATGAATTGCTTGCCTCTCTCCATATGAATTGTTGTTTTATTTTGCGTAACTGTAACGCACAATTTTAATGTATTCAGCGATAAATACTTGTTTGTGAAATAATAGATAATAGGAAATAAAAATATTTGCGGAATATAAAGCCAGGTGGCCTACATCGCTTATATGATATCGATAATGAAGAAAGTGGTCTAAATTTTGTATACACTTCACATTCTTCTTATTAACGTTGGATTTTATTAAAGAATTTCAAGTTCAAGGAGCTCACGTTCAGATCAGTTAGTTACTTAATGTATTAATAAACCAGAAAGTCACGTAACGTACGGAAGTATTGTAAATATTTTATATCATTTTTTTTGTAACAGAAAGCACTCTGCTGATCATGATTTTTCTAAAAATAAATATTTAATAGTCCTCTTTAAATGAGGGGATTCTTTCCACACACAAAAGAACTAAGAAACGGAAAATTTCTTGTTCTGAACTCTTTGAGAAGTGTTTGTATAAATTTACAAATATTTCATCACTTTATGAGTAATCGGGATATATCTGTAAACAAACAATTAAGTTATTGATTTGCATGAACCTGTAAAACAGAGCGGAAACCAGTCGCCTCGCAAAAAAAAGATCGAAACTCTGGCTGATGACCTAAAAACAAAACCGAAGCGCGTGGAGTTCTCTTTTACAACAGGTCAAGGACCTAAATAAATTGCAATCCGCCAATAATGATAATGGCAATGGTGGACCTATAGAAGTGCTCTTTAACCGAGTTTTTTCTAATCACTACCATTTGCAAAGGAGTTTTCCAATAATGCATTGAAGAGATAGACAATAATCCATATAGACAAATATTCAAAAGTAATTCAGTTCTGTGTTCAATTATAATCGAAATAAGTTAAAAAAAGTATCCTTTATAAACAGTGGGCATGCAATTACGCTCTCTAATAGGTATCAGCTTGAAAGTCGACTTTTACACTTCATAAGGTTTTTTTGTAAAATTTATGTACTCTCTGTATTTCTACCACGCCCATTTTTAACATATTTTTGGATAACGTAATTATATCAAATTGTAACAATTTTTGTGGCAGATATATAGATTTTTCTAGATCAGTTATGTCAAAACTTTTGTCAAATGGAATGACAAACTTAGTAAATCTTAATATCTTATGTGCAAGGTATAAAAATGTATGTATACAACAATGAATATTTGAAACAAACGTTTTCAGCAATTAAATATACGTTTATCGAAGTGGTCGATATAAAAAAAAGCTGTACGCGTGCTTTGGTTTTAATTGAGTTTAAAGGCAATAAATTATTTTTTTTTTTATTACTTAACACATTTGAGTAAATGTATGTTTGTGTGTTGTGTGTATAAGTATGTTGAAGATCATCCAGTTGTTGACATAAAACTTTTGTATAATTTATCAATTTCAAAGTCGAGGAAAAACCTTGCGTATCAAATATCGAAAAGTCATGGAAAGATTCGTTATAATCTTTATATGTATAGCGCTTGTATACGAAAAAAACAAAACCTTCTTCTTTTTCTTCTTCTTCTCAGGGGGAAATTGTATATTGAGTTGTTATTGTTGTTAAATATTTGCCAATTCTCCCAAGTGTACATATGATAGTTATTAGAAAATGAATATATTTTTATTTGTTGTTGTTGTTGTTGTTGTTATTGTTATTATTATTATTATTAGAGTTTCCTCTTATCACTTGTATCTAAATGATATTTTTATATAACACGTTTCCCTACAAGTCATACTTTTTATCAGTTAATGGCAATATGTAGGTGGCGAAAGAAGAAGAGGGAGAGAGAGAGCGAAGGAGAGAAAGGAAAAGAATTTCAATATCAATCTGAATAGTACACACTTCTGCTTAGGGATGTATGTATGTGCCATCAAACGTTTTAAATGATAAAACCAGTTATGTGGGTGTTGCTGTTGTTGTTATCAATAAATTTGAAGAAACTAATCATTTGAATAGCCCCACATACTTGTGCGTGGGTGTGTGACATGGAGAGAGAGAGAGTGTGAGCCGATGCACTCTTTATTGCTGAATTCAATCATAATTTATTAAAATGTTTAATTCGTTTACAACACAACATGCCCGAGTACACACTTTCCATTCTAGTTAGTTAAACACGCGACCGCAATTAATTTTAATATAAATAATGTGACACAAGCACACTTAAGTGGTGCGTTAAATATATATGTATATCAGAATATCAACAACAACAACAACAATCAAACACACAATCTCCAATTTAACATCCCCTCCCAATCAATTATCATTGTAATCATTGGTCAGCACAATTTTGATTGTGTTTACAAATGCTATTTATTTATTGTTACTACACACACTACACTACACATCACAACATACAATGTAGTGAACTAGTTTAATATATCAATTGTTGCCACATTGGATACTAAGGTATACTAAGTCTGTTGGTGCATTCGCAACACGCAGAAGGAAAAATCAGAGATTGTATTGAAGGTTATATATTTTATTAACATCAAAAACTGAGTTGATCTAGACATGTCCGTCTGTATGTCTATATGTTGTAAGTAATCTCACGGTCATAAAATTTAAAATATTGTAGTGAAATTTTTGAAGAGATACTTCTGGTTTCTGCACTCGGATTGCTATTTAAATTGGACAAAATCGGTCAAAAGCCACGCCCTCAATCGATAATATAAACAGATTATTGTCACAATAATAAAGCTATAACGTCGAAATTTGGTCCAAATATTTATAATTAACCCATCCAGCGATATGCCAAAAATGGGCGTGGTCACACACACCTACAATCGATAAAAATCTGCTATAAAAATTTACTTATGAAATTGAAAATTGGTGCATATATTTATAATTAGCCTATCTAAAGTTGTGCCAAAAATGGCTACGGTCGGACAACAGGCACGCCTACAATCCACAAAAATTGATTTGTGTGCTGCAAAAATGTATCTATGAAGTTGAAATTTGGTTCACACTTTTATAATTACCCCATCCAGAAATGTGCCAAAGATGGCCATAGTCGGGTAACAGATACGTCCATAATTTATAAAAAACCATGCTCAACTAAAAAACTCAACTTGGAAGCCGATACATAATAGATTTTTAGAAGGCTTAAGCATAAATTTGCAACACCAACCATTTTCATAAAGTTGGAGGGTGGAGGAGGGTGTTTAAGATTTTGCCAAAGCCACATTTAGTTTTTATTTGCATTTTATTCTAAACTTACCTGTCATTTAATTTCGTGTTCCTTTGACGCTTAATATGGCGCCTATTGAAACTGTTTGTGCACGAATTCGATGTTGGCTTCGTTAATATTGTTGATGTACGGTGTTGTGCTGCTGTTGCTGTTGCCGGTTGTAGTGATGATTGTTGTTGTTGTTGTTGTTGCTGTTGTTGCTGATGATGATTATGAATATGATGATGACTGTGATTATGATGCTGTTGCCGTTGTTGATAATACTGTTGCTTTTGTTGTTGTGTTCGATTATTCGCACTCGCAACGGTCGATGTTGATTCACCGCCGTACACAATGCCACCAACTTCGTTGGCCGAATGATGTGATCCGTTACTGATGGATGAATGATGCGTATAATCGGTTGGGGCACTAAGTTGACGATTAAATTCAGTTTTACGGCGACTAACGTCTGTCAGACAGTATTTGTTGAGGTGACCGTTACTGGATAATGAGCTCTTTGGCGATATAGCATGTGGCGAAGTACTGGCATGTAAACGATGGCACGAATTTGTGCTAACACTCAATTTATTGCCGTCGCTAATCAGATTGCAATTTTTGTTTTGAATTTTGGCTTGTTTATAATGTTGCTGTCGGCCCGAAACTATATATTGTTGCTGCTGCTGGGCCTTTATTGCTGCTTGATCACTAAAGCTGGGGCTGATACTTAATGCGGCACTAACGGCTGTTTCACTTTTTATTGAGGAACGATATGTGGGATTAGTCGATTTGATGGCACCGTTTACTATAAATTGTGTACTATGCCTATGTCCGACGTAGGCCACTGATGGTGTTATAAAAGACGATGTTTGTGACTGCTGCTGCTGCTGTTGTTGTTTCTTTTCCACCAAATATAAATTCAAATATTTATCACCCGGATGCAGAGAATTATCCGACACTGCATTCGTTTTCGCTAACAATTGATTTTTCTTCTTAGCCCCCGATGTCGGTCGCGATTTCAGTGACAGATTCCGCAATTTCCGTGTTTGCTCTTTGATTTTATTGGTCCTCAGAAATGATGGACTATTCGCTATATACTTAAAGATGTACGCTTTATTAACCAGACGCTGCTTGTCGGCTGCGCGAATCGTATCTAAATCATTCTTATCATAAATATTACAATCGCTGTAATGACTCTTTAGTAAGGGACATGCATTCGTTACATCCTCGAAATAATGCTGACTATAGCTAGTGGTGGTAGTTTGTTGTAAAGGATCGGAATTACTAAATTTTCGTAGTACTAGATGAGTAAAATCAGTTTCTGCAGTTGCTGTTGGATCGTTATAATCAGAGTCATGTATCGCAAAACTGCTATCCTTACTGTTGGGACTGATGGACACACGACTAGGTGGATTTGTGCTGTCCAAATATTGACGGGGATAACGTGATGGTGGCTGATCAGTTAAGGACAATTGTTGAGGTGAATTGCTGTCAAACGAAGTTTGTTTGGATAGATCGCTGTAACGATTAGTGAGTTGGGTGTCGTAGTACAAAGAACTTTGATCATCTGCAGCGTAGGTTTTTGAATAGCCGGCTGCAGTGCCGGCTGGTATATAAACACTTTTCCGTTGGGCGGTTCTCTCTTCGATAGCAGCCGTTAAATGAAATTCGTTATCGTTACCGGCTGAGAAACTGAGTGAATCTCGACAGGTATTGGCAGGCTGGCTGGTGGTAGGGGTAAGAGTGGTGGGTGTGGTTAAATTACGGGCGGCGGCACTCTTCGATGATGTTGTAAACTTAAGGGACTCACAACTACAAGACTTTTGTTTATATAAATTATTACCGGTTGTAATCTGTTGCTGTTCTTGAGGATGTTGCTGCTGCTGATGTTGATTACTGGTAGATTTACGTAATACTCCGCGTAAATATGAACGTTCTGTGGGTATTGGTGGTGCTGGTGCTGGTGGTGGCGGATTTGAAACTATTGTTTGTTTATTATTGCTACTAATTATATTATTATCGTCCACCGATACCGAATAATTTTTATACGTATTGACCGTCTGAGCACTTGTGAGGTTGTTTAGCGACTGACGCAATATGTGCTGATGCGAGTGATGTTGCGGTTCGCGTTGATGATGTTTTGGTTGTTGTTGTTGTTGTTGTGACCTGACTTGATGATTTTGTTGTTGCTGCTGCTGCTGCTGTTGTTGTTGTTGTTCACTACTATACTCGTTTTCTCCGCTAACATTATAAAAGACATTTGTCGCACATTCACATACGCATACAAAAGAACACCAAAAAATATATTAGTATACACATATATACACACTTTTCATATATAATATACACATATATATATGGTAGAAGCGCTACTGTATAACTAAAAAAAAAAAAACAAAAAAGTGCAAGAGAGTTATAGAATATTAGCCCGAAATACATACAATTACACAAAAAAAGAACAAAAAGGTAGAGCATGGGAGAGACGGACAACAGAAAAAAAGAAAGAAAGAAAGAAAAAAATTAACAACAACTTACTGAGAATTTAATAGATAAATATAAAGGAATCTAACGACTACCACACATACATACATACATACATACAAACACATACACTTTTGCTACCCAAACATTCATGCATTACTCTCAGCATCACTATTGAAGAATGTCAATTGATTTATAAAAGATGCTAAGGAAGAACAAGCACACACATACACACACAACTCTATATTTACGTATCTACACATACATATATACATGCTGGAAAGGGTGTTTGTGTGTGTGTATGTGTGTGCATGGCTGTGCATACGGAATTGCCAAACAAACTAACAACAAACAAACAAACAAACGCACGAATATAAGATTCTAGAGATTGTAACTACACAGTAAGCAGTATGCAGAGTGTACAGCAAAACTAATAACAATTTGTACATTTGTGGATAAAATGAGAGTGAGAAACAATAGAGAGAGAGAGAGAGAGAGAGAGAGAGAGAGAGCTCCATGTTGATTTTTGTTAACAATGAACATTTGAAATGCGCTACACATGCTACTGATTGATAAGCAACCTAAATATTGAAAACCTTGTGATATCGCACAGATATCATACCAATGAGTGGAATAGTAGAAATCCTCCAGATCTTTAAGAAACATAAACTTTCGCCAAAAGATTTTTTTCAAAATCTATACCCAACTGTATTAACTATTTCAATTTTGTATCTATTCCCACATATTGTGCACATGCGGAGAGCTAAACTCTTCCAAAAACTGGATTGATTTCTTTATATTCAAAATATTTTCGATAGCAATGAAATGTGATTGTTTTGTATACAACAATAACAATAACAACAACAACAACAATAGTAATGTTAGCAATAAAATTAAACAAAAAGAAGTCGACTATGTGCCCAGTCATACAATTGTTTTCAGTATTCATTGCTTTTAGATAAAGGCTAGATGGAGAAAGTAGTCTTCGGAAAGTAAAAAAAGAAAAAAAATATACCCGATCAAGCCAGACCATTTAATAATGTACAGTTACATAAATTGTGGGGGTGGCATGCTTACTATTGCTTCTCATTCTAACCTTAAAAGGCAAATTTTACACAAAAAAGTGTTTTGTTTTTTTTTAAGTAAAGACGCATTTATTTTAGGACCACGCTCACTTTTGGCACATTCATAATTATAAGTACAAGATTTTATCTTTAAAGCTTTATTTTTGTAACTGCAGAAGATTCTTGTTAAATGTAGACGTGGCACTTGACTGATTCTACACAAATTATTCGACCGCACCCAATTTTAATATATAAACAATATATTATTATATATAAATTATTAATATGTCGGCTATACCAACCAAAATACCTTCTAGCTAGGGGAGGTTGTTGTGGGCGTGTCATTTGACAAATTCTTGCCCACATACAAAGACTACAAACGTGTCCTGTTTTGCAAAAATTGTTTATCAAAAAAATATTCTTATATAGTTAGGGGTTCAAAAGAATAGGTCCAATATAATCTAAAGTTACAATAAAACTTATGAGTTTTAGGCTAACAAAATATTTGGTCCAATAAAAAAAATTTCAAAAATTTACATGGGGAAAAAATATCCAAAATTATATTTAATGATTTTTACGCTAACCAAATGATATGATTAAATTTTAATAAGAATAAGTAAGAAAATTAAATTTGGCTTAGGCCAAAACTTCAATACCGTTCACATTTGCAATAGTGAGAGTGGCAGGTACATAATCGCTAGTACTGTACGCATTACGTATGAGCTTGCAAGTCGAAGAGGAACAAATAAATTGAGAAAGTTGTTCCGAATCGATTCGATAGATTTCTGGTTAGCATACTTCACTGTCCACATCAACCTGTGCATATACTATACTATTTCTAAAACAATTAAATAATTAAATATTGTTCTTTTCTTGTCTTTTTTTCCTTTTTCATTTTTGTTCAATTGAAATTCTTTTAAGTGTTTATATGTTTACACATACATATATAATATATGAACACATATACAAAAAAATGGAGGCTAAAAAATTAAATAAGAAGTCAACAGTAATCGTTCAAGGTCAGTGTCATGGTGTTATGATTAATTCCCAACCAATTAGTTAAAGACAATGACCAATTGAGGAAATTTCAGTTCATTTAAGTTTAATTGGAGATGCTTACAATTAGGCTGATAGATTAAGTCAATATCGATACTTTTTCATAAAATTTCCAATTTTACCGTTTGTGACTTGGATCACTTTCAAAATTATGGACTTGTGTGGCCATTTGTAGTCTTGATTTGTCATTTCTCACATTAGTAGTCATGAATAAGTTATAAAAGTCGTAATCACATATCCGCCACGCCTACTTTTTATCTTTAGAGATGTAAGGTATTTAAAATTTGCCTTTCACCAAATATAGTTTTTTTTTTAATATTAATTAAAAACATTTATGGATGTAAGTATAGGAATTTATGGGTGTAAGTATACACAAGCACACCGTAGAATTTATATGTAGTTAATAGGCGGCATTAGAGAAAGTATAGTGAAAAATATAAATAATAAGTGATCTCACAAAAATCATATAATATGAAGGAAGATGTTGGATGTTGATGTTGATGTTGATGTTGATGTTGATGTTAAGGTGTTGTGTTAAGGAATTTGAAAAAATGTTGTTTAGCCAAAATACTGAAATGCTTTAAGTAACTAAAGACGGCAGAAGCATAAGCGGTTATCATTATATAGTAAAACTAGCAACTTCCTAATTAGCAAGTGATTTTTTGATTTTTTATACCCTTCACATACGTTTGTCATTATATGTGCGACGTCCAGAAGGAGACGTACTCTCTGTCTGTCTATTGTTGGCAATCTCTCAGTCATAAATTGTATACAAGCACTTCTAGTGCGCAGATCGCTATTTAAAATGGGCAAAATAGGTCAAGAGCCACGTCCACAATCGACCAAAATATATATATCTGCCACAAAAATTTAGCTTATTGTACCAAATTGAAATTTGGTACACATATTTATAATTATCCAATTCAACGATATGCCAAAAATGGGCGTGGTCGAATAACAGACACGCCCACAATTGCTTTTCCAAAAATTTATCTACAAAGCTGAAATTTTGTACCCATATTTACAGTTACTCCAACCAACGATATGCCAAAAATTGGCGTGATCGAATAACAGGTACACCCACAATTTGCGGAAAACCATATTCAGCGTAAAACTCAACTTACAAGATGATACGAAACGCCTCTAGTAATAGTGGGCTTATTCGCTCACCTACCACACTCTCTGTTTTTATGTATATGTGAAGGGTATTTAAGCTTTGGCTTAAGCCAAATTTACTTTTTTTATTGTGCTCTAGCAAAAATAGAAAAAAAAATAGAAGAAGCTTTTAGCAAAAACTGGTCAACTTTTCCCGATTAGTTTATAATAAAAAAAGGAATGAAAAAACATACTGACAGCACAATATAGAGGTTCAGGTGACTTTTTCTACAATATTTATGGCATTAAAGCAAAGAAGGGTAATTTTTGTGTTGACAGATTTTTCTTAATTTAATCTTCAGTACCTTTACTGATATGGATTTGGATTGAGAATCAGTTTTACTGCAGTTCCTTTACTTTTTTGCTTTATAATGTTTTTTTTATTGTAATTTATTTATCTATTACTGTTCGAGTGTGTATTTCTGTAAAAACAAAAATTTGAAAATTTAGTTTTCACCTCAAATTTGAAATATATATTTGTAGACAATAATAAAAATTAAATTATGAACCCCAAAAAAATATATATTTTACAGTTCTAATAGAGTGTAAATTATAGAACACAAATTAAAATTAATTTAAATATATTTATTTTTTATAAATATAATAAATTTTTTTTTATA
Source organism: Ornithomya chloropus (assembly GCA_963971445.1). NCBI lineage: Eukaryota > Metazoa > Arthropoda > Insecta > Diptera > Hippoboscidae > Ornithomya > Ornithomya chloropus. The sequence goes on along the minus strand of OZ020530.1, from coordinate 22,247,501 downwards.
AAAAACATATTTGATGACGTAGACTTTCTTTTCATCGATTTGCAAGACCTTCTTTCATTTAATTAAATCAAAATGGACAAATGTTACCAAAAAGTTCATTTTCGAAAGGCTGCAGTAAACTAGAAATAATGAATTTTTTTTTTGGAAAAATATTTCACATATAAAGATTTTGCCCTTGTGTTAAACTCTGATGTTATGAAAAGTTTTTATTACTTCTTTGCATTGTAAGTGATACTTATCCATATATGTAGGCAAATAATATTTTATATTAAATATATATGTGTGTGTATGTGTGTTTTGTGCGGTATTTAACATTGCTACTAAAAACAAATTGATAATGGTGTTAGTGGAGAGTGTAGCTAGTTATATACAAAATTAACTCATTTTTACTTATTTTTACTCATTTTTAACATAAATTTGCCCAAAAGTATGCTACAATGGAAACTTTGAACGCTTATAACTCGGTAAAGGTAGCTCCTATCGATCTGAAAATTTTTGCGCCCCTTTTTCTAAATCCAATGAAGAATCCATTAATCTAGGTATCGCGGTCCTAGGCTGACCCATTTTTCAACAAAAGACTACTTTGTGAAATGGATTATTACAATTAAGTGGGCAATGCCCCGCCCATTACATATATATCATTATAAAGCTGAAGAATTTTCCAGCTACGGGCAGTTGGTTTGAACAAAATCCGTTTAGCGGTTCAAAAGTTATACGCTATTGAACGTGAGCATTGTGACAAAATGGTCTAAAAAATATTTCGACTGATTTTGCCAAATTCTTCAAATTCTAACAATAACAACAACCACACTATAAACGAAGATAATATTGTTTTGTTTATAACTTTCCAACCACGACTCCGATTTTGGTGAAATTTTTTGCAAACAGTTGGACATTTCTGTAGCTTTTCGGGGATCAATAATTAATGGGTGCGGCACCGCCTATTTGCTTAGAAAAATACTTTTTTTTAAATAATTGTTGTTTATTAACTAAATGGGTGGTGGCACTCTCTTAGAATATGTTTCACTGGAAAGTTGAATTAATTTACAAGTTTTCACGAAAATTTTGATAAAAATCCAGCCTGCCGGTTCCAAGTTATATATAAACAAGTAAGAAAACTAAATTTGGCTTAGACCAAATCTTAAATACCCTCCACCTCTACACGAAAGGGCGTGGCAAATATATATATATATGTATTGCGCCCTCTAATAGTGTATATCTTAGCATGTAAGCCTACTTTTACGTTAAATATGGTTTTTTTTTAAATTGTGAAAGTGTCTGTTATCCGACCGCGCCCTTTTTTGGCACGTCAGTCAATGGGATAACTATGTATACGCGTAACAAATTTCAAGTTTCTAGGTCAACTTTTGTGGCAGATATAAAGATTTTTATTAATTGTGGGCTTGTCTGTAATCCGAGTACGCCCATTTTTGGCATATCGATGAAGATAATATTCATAGATGCACATATCAAATTTCAAGTTTGTAGCTCATATTTTGTGGTAGATAAATAGATTTTTGTCGATTGTGAGCGTGGCTCTTGACCGATTTTGCTCATTTTAAATAGCGATCTGCGTGCAAAAACTAAAAGTGTCTGCGTGTATAAAACTTCAGCTCAATATCTCAAAATTTACGCCCGTGAGAGACAGACAGACACACGGACACAAGGACACACGGACATACATGTCCAAATCGACTCAGTTTTTGGCGCTGATCAAAAATATATAAACTTTGTAGGGTATCTGACGCCTACTTCTGGGTGTTGCAAACGGAAGAACAAACTTAGTTTTCCCCTCATCACTGAGGTGGAGGGTATAAAAAAACTTTCAAAATATGTTCAAGATTGGTTATTAAGGAACTGTGGGGGCCTGGTAATGTTTGCATCGTAAAAATCGCCTAATCAACCTTTTAACAAATGGAATTAATGTTTCAAGTTTCATTGGAAAATATCAAGAATTGTGGATTTCTTCCACCAACAAAAAGTTTGAAATAAAATTTGAAATTTTTGTAAAGATTAAATTCTTAATTTTTGGACAATTACAGAACTTTATGTGTGTGGATTCATGGTGAGCCATTTCATATAATGAAATTTCATTTTTAATCATTTCGTCTTTAATCCATTGATTTTTAACTCCCGAGTTATTAAAAACAAATTTTACTGAACTGTTTTGATAATATCTATATCTACAGGGATTAAATAATATTAAAGTTTCTTCAAAGAATAAAATACATTTGTTATATACCGCGTAGTTATTTATAACTTGTAAAGTTTTGCCGAAAAAAATAATAGAATAAAATTCTAATTAATCAGATGGGAAATGAAAATAATTGAAATATCCAGAAATAAGTCAATCATAACAAATTACAAAACAATTGCAATAGATTAAGCTCTTGATGAAACATGATTTTTTTTTAATCATTCAAAGCAAATAAAAAACATTAATCCTATTATATAAACAAAGAACATGTAAAAAACTAAATTTGGCTGGGTCCAAATCTTAAATACCGTCCACATTTACAATTACAATAGTGGGCGTGGCAGGTACATAATCATGCCCTATAACAGTGCATGTATTACGCATCAGCTTGCAAGTCCAGTTTTATCTGGAGTACGGTTTTTTGTATATCGCATGTCTATTATTCGATCATGGCCATTTTTCGCATACGAAATTTCAACTTAATAGCTCAACTTTTCTGGCAAATATATAGATTTGTGTTGGTTATGGGCGTGGCTCTTGACCGATTTTATCCAAATAGCGAACTGCATGCAAAAACTACTGCCTGTACAAAATTTTAGCTCAATATCTCAAAAATGCGCTCGTGAGACGGACATGCATGTCTAGATTGTCTCAGTTTTTGATGTTGATCACGAATATATAGAACTTTGTAAGGTCTTTGGCGCCTCCTTCTGAGTGTTGAAAACGGAATGACAAACTTAGTATACCCCCCATTTTATGTGAAGAGTATAAACACAAAATAATAAACTATCGCGTAAATATATATAAAAAATATATATAAAGCTAATTGGGGGTACATTTGAGTGTGTGTTGATATTGAGTGTATGAGTGTGGGTGTGAGTGTTTATATCGTACAATATAATAATGATTGCAATACACACAATATTGATCAACATTTAACACAAACGCTGATTATTTGGCTGCTTTAATAGCTATTAACACTGTCTTTGGTTTTGCTTGCTTTTTATTATTATTTAATCGTAACAACAACAAATATTATTATTACAACAAATAACACACGCACAAAAAAACCACTTTTATCAAACACATAAAATGAAAGCAAAAACCTTAACAACCCCAATAATGTTTTTTTTTTTTTTAAGCACTGCAACAACAATGAACATAAAATACCTACAAAAACGAAAAAAAAAATAAAAAAAATCAATAAAAAATAAAAACAAACAAAAAATACACGCACACAACTTACACAATTATGTTAAATAGAAATATTATTAAACAGAAAATTGTTAAAAACAATAACAATAACAATAACAACAACAACAACATACATATATAACGTAAATGTATATAGTGTGGGTGTGTGTGTGTGCGTGTGTAAGTGTTAAGTGTGGTGTTTATGTTGGCACCTGTTTACATACCATTGATCATTGAATGTTCCAAATGCTCCAGGTCCACTTACTCTGCGTTGGGTGTGTTTTACATGCATTTTATTTAATGACAATATTTGTTAATGCCCATCTTCAACACCCCCTTCTTATACTTCTACTTGTACTTCTTCTTCTTCTTCTTCTTCTTCTTCTTCTTCTTCTTCTTCTTCTTCTTCTTCTTCTTCTCCTTTTCTAGTAATTTTTATTAATTTCCACCAAAATTGAACATTGTTGTTGTTTTTATTATTAACAATTATTTTTAATGATTTTTTTGTTTTTTATATTATATTTATAATATTTTTCTTAATTTTTTATGTTTTTATAATTTATAATAATTTTTTTTAACGATTTCTTCATTTAAAACCTTTTCTTTAGACACAAACATTGTTTTTCGTTTTTTTTAATTAAAATTTTATAATGAGCTGGTTTATATATTATCTGGCTTATTGTTTTTGTTGTTATCCTTTAGAGCAATTCCTTTACTATGTACAGTCGTTTACTTATGAGAGAGATAGGGATAGTGTTGTTGTGTTAGGTGGGTATAAATTAGTGGGATTTTCTTTTAATAACTACATCTATACTATATACAGCTCACTTGGCATATTTATGTTTATGACACACAAGCATGTTTTCTTTTCTTTTTTTATTTTTTATTATGTTATATATATCTAGAGAAAGAAATTAGAAATTACAGTATTAGGATTATACAGTTATTCGGTCCATTGGGAGAGCTTTTAATTATTTTTATTTAGTTTAACTACCTAAGTGTCACTGCGGGAGTTGTACCTGCTAAGAGAGACATACTGCATAGAATGCTAATTTTTTTTTATATCATATATTAAATATTTACTGAAATTTCAATTTAACACGAATGAAAGAAAAACTAGTAAGAAAACTACATTTGGCTTATGCCAAATCTTAAATACCCTCCACTTCCACAACGGTGGGCGTGACAAATATATATATATATTGCGCCTTCTAATAGTGTACATATTACGTATCAGCATGCAAGTCTACTTTTACGGTAAATATGGTTTTTTAAAAATAGTGGGCGTGTCTGTTATCCGACCGCGCCCATTTTTGGCATATCGGTAGATGGGATAATTATGTATACACGTACCAAATTTCAAGTTTCTAGGTCAACTTTTGTGGCAGATATAAAGATTTTTATTAATTGTGGGCGTGCCTGTAATCCGAATACGCCCATTTTTGGCATATTGATGAAGCTAATATTCATAGATGTACATACCAAATTTCAAGTAAATAGATTTTTGTTGATTGTGGGCGTGTTTCTTGACCGATTTTGCCCATTAAAATAGCGATCTGCGTGCAAAAACTAAAAGTGCCTGTACAAAATTTCAGCTTAATATCTCAAAATTTACGCCCGTGAGAGACAGACAGACACACGGACACAAGGACACACGGACATACATGTCTAAATCGACTCAGTTTTTGACGCTGATCAAGAATATATGTACTTCCTCTTTCTTGGTGTTGCAAACGGAAGAACAAACTTGGTATATCCTCATCACTGAGGTGAAGGGTATAAAAATAATAATTTACATATACAGGGGATGGACAAAATAATATGAATCTGTAAATGGAAATATTTTATGAAATATTAAAAATGGGCGGATTAATTTAAAAGGCACACCCACAAGTTCTATACAACTGTCACGCCCACAATTTACTTTTAGCTATACTGAGTATCTTAGATTTGGTGCCACCTTGTATAGCTGTTTACTTGTTTCCTGTTACAGTCATTGACGCGTACAATAAATAATCGTTTTATTCATTAAATATTTTTGCTTGATTTATTCCATTTATGCACCGTATATAAGTAAATATAAAATCAACACTAAAATAAAATTCATAATATTTTTCATAAGTTATTTACAACTATTCTACATATCCCAAATATAAAATATGTATATGTATGCATATGTACGAGTAAATCGGGTATAAAATACATGTCGCAACGAAAATCGAAAAAACACACATAGTTATAAATAATAAATGGATTGAATTGGTAGATGTAGTTGTATGAGCGTTCGTATGTAAACTAAAATATTAATCATGCAGTGTGTGATGACGTTAGCTTTTATTGTTGTAATTAGAAGGACTCCGTTAATATACTGTGAAACTATTGTAGTTGTTATATTGTTTTTTTTTGCTTTTTTTTTTATACCCTCCATATAGGATGGGGGCTATACTAAGTTTGTCATTCCCTTCGCAACACCCAGAAGGAGGCATCAGATACCCTACAAAGCTTCTTCTTCTTGATCAGCATCAAAAACTGAGTCGATCTGTGTTGTTGGCATTTTCACAGTCGAAATTTTGTACAAACACTCTTAGTTTAAAATTGGCAAAATCGATCAAGAGCCACGCCCACTATTGGCAAATATCAATTTTTCTGCCACAAAAACAAAGCTATAAACGTTAAATTTCGTACACAAAAATTTTAATTATCCCATCCATCAATGTGCCGAAAATGGGCATTTTCGGATAACAGACACGCCCACAATTGACAAAAACCTATATATCTGTCACAAAAACTGATCTATGAACTTGAAATTTAGTATGCATATTTATAGTTATATGATCAATCGATGGGCCAAAAATGGGCATGGTCGGATAATAGACACAGGTCACGCCCGCCACTGTAGATGTGGAGGGTATTTAAGGTTTGGCCTAAACCAAATTAATTTTTCTTACTTGTTTGTTTTTATTGTGTTTTCAGGAAATCAGTTGCTAAAGTGAAAATCACATTAAGTGAGAGCTGATTACCCAATAACTTACAAAGAACAGAGATTTTTCATTATTTACTAACAACGTATATAATGCACATACATACATATGTAAATTTATAATATATGTGAATATTGTTCGACGTACGTATTGGTTTTTGTTCACTTTATTCGTTACAAACGTAAAAATTGAATTGAAAAGTATTAAAACCAAGGGGAATTGACCAAGTTTGGGGTGTAAACCGAACGGGAGGGATGTACTCCACAATTTCATCTATAATATAATATATGGGCGTGGCATGGTTACAATTGTATCTTCTCTTAAGCTTGATTAAAGTTTTTATTGTATTTCATTCTAAAAATCGAATTCGGCATCAAAAAATCGTCTTTTCAAAATTGTGGGCGTGGCATATAATTTTTTACGAGCCTTTGTATTGTATTGTTGTTGTATTTTACTTAAAAAAATTAATTTCGTCCTTTAAAAAAAAAAAAAAAAGGATTTTTTTGTAGGCGTGGCATATAATTAAGTTCTTTTTAAGATCTTAAGTTTAGTTATTCACGGGCGAACATAATAATATTGACCGATTATTTGATTCTAATTTATTAAGTTTCTGCAGTCTTTTCTTGAACTCTCAGTATACCGCCCAACCTCAAGGTGATGGATATAAGGATAAATCATAAAATAAATCTTTCATAGAGAATCATGTACAAAAGTGGAATATTATAATAATGCGAAAAATAAATACCATTAAGGCTAAAAGAATAAAAAAACTCGTCGTCTTTTGTTACAAGGAGATGGGCTCTTACAGATTTTATCCTTTATTAATATTTTATATGGGAATGTCAATGCATGCTTTTAGCCAATTACTGAAGTATTGTGCACTCAAACAAGCACACACACACATACACATACACTCTTACTCGTTCTCTTTTACTCTCAGCATTTCATTCGTTCCTTTTAGGCATCCTTGAGACACAAAAATAAAAAAATAATAATAAATAATTTAAAAGGCTACCGCACTCCTTGAACACATATATTGTTATTTTTTCTTTATTTTTTTAACAAAAATGGTTGCATGTGATGTTTTAATGCCTACACACATACTCGTACATATGCTTTGTGTGCGTGTGGTACATGAGTAAAGGTTAATTTCATTTTCAGGGCATAGACTGTACTGTACGTAAGGTTGTATTATACAATGCTGAAGAGGTAAAGGTCTAAAAGTGAATTTGTTTTTATACCCTACACATAAAATGGATGGTACACAAAGTGCGTCATTCCATTTGCAACACCCAGTTAGAGGTATGAGAGACTGTACAAAGCATATCATATATATTCTTAATCAGCATCAAAAACTAAGTCTAGATCTAGACATGTATGTCCATGTGTCCGCATGTCTGTCTTTTGTTCGTACTCTCACGATAGTAAATTTTGAGATATTGAGCTGAAATTTTGTACAGACACTTCTAGTTAGAAAAATCGGTAAGAGCCACGCCCACTTTCAATAAAATTATATTTATCTAATATGAAAAAAGGGCTATCAAGTTGAAATTTGATATATAATAATAACCTCATTCATTGATATGCCAAAAATGGGCATGGTCCGATAACAAAGGCGCTTACAACCGATAAAAATATATTTATTTCCAACAAAAATTTACTTATAAAATCGAAATTTTGTATATATATTTATTTGTAACCCTTTCCTCTATGGGCGTAGTCGGTTAATAGAAACGCCTACAATTTATTAAAAACCATACTCAACATAAAACGCGACTTGCCAGCTGATACATATCCTCTTAAAGGGCCTAATCATATACCTTCCGCGCCCACTTTTTGTTTATAGATGTGGAGGATATTTAAGATTTGGCCTAGGAGGATACTTATGATTTGGCCTAAGCCAAAATTCAGTTTTCTTATTTGTTTTCTTCTATTGTTTTAAGAAAATAAGAACAGAATGTAAAATATACACATATACACACACATATATATATAAGAACCAATGTGTTTTTATATGAGTGGAAAGGTCCCATAATATGTACTTTCTTATTCATTCCATGCATAAAGTTTTTGATTGTGTAATATATGTGCACCACACACACCAATACGTTACAAGTTCAACCTCAATATGTGATAATTGTCGGTAGTTCCATAAATTTATATTTCCTTTCTTTCTCTCTCTCACTCTCCCTCCCACATTGGAGGGTTTTTCTGTTAAATCATTAATCAAATAAAATAAAAGCAAATAATACGTGCACAAAAAAGAACAAGCAAAACAGCTTAGTATACCTTTTACATAAATATGTAAATTAAGGGGTGTAATATTACGCCTTCTTTTAACTGCTTTAACCATGCATAGGTGATAGATATATTCAATTTTATCAACTTGAAAGGCAAATACAAGTCCAAAGGGGCTTTTTTTTGAAAATTGTGGGCGTTTTTGTTATGGAACCCCGCTCATTTTCTTAGAATAACATTGGCTCAGTTTATTAAAGGTATAAGTAACAAAATTTCAACTTTGTAGCTTGATTGTAGGCGTGTCTATTATATGCTACAACTCACTTTTATTAAAACATTTTTTCATTCTCATAAGATTTTGGTAAAACAGAATTTGAATTTAATAAAGGCTTCATCGTAAATACTCTTCAGATCTATCTAAAATCAGTGGGCGTGGCAAATACCTAATTACGCTCCTTTCTCAGTGTCTGCATTAAGATTTAATTTACAAGTCACCCACACTTTCTCCTTCTAGTAAAGATTTTATGTAAATTCTGGGTGTATTTGTTATTTAACCCCGCCCATTTTTACTATATAGATGGATTTACTAATTAAAATGGGTATATACACATATACCAAATTTCATTTTTATAGTTTAGTTTTTGTAGGTGACAGGTATATTTCTGTTAATTGTGGGCGTGTCTCCAAACCGATTTTGTCCAATCTATAAAACGAATGTATAAAAAATCTGCTTCATTGCTACAACAGTTACAAGGACGGACACGTCGATCTAGTCAGATTTCAAAGATGATTAAGAATATATCAATATGGGCATATTCAGATTTTGATTCTGAATCGATTGGTATGATTGAAGGTGGGTGTGGCACTTGCTTTTTAGAAATCACAAACATCCGCATAAACTTAATATGCTCTCCCACCATATACGAGTATAGTGTAGCGTACAAACATTTGAAATTTCAAATGAAAAATGTCCATTTTCAAGTGAAATATTTCCAATTCAGAATGGTAAATAAATCGTATTTTTCCTAATTGTCTGCTTATCATCTTCCGAATTTTTTTTTTAAACAAGAAAAGTTTTTTTTCTGAATGTTATTTTTAGCATATAGTGGCGCATCAGCTACGTGTTGTGTGTTATTGTTGTTGTCATTTCTATTATTTGTTCTAATTTACCAGCCCACGCTCAATTTGCTATTGTATAATTTCTACCTACATGCTCCACCCCGCCCCCAAAAACTGTTTACGTTCTCTTTGGCACTCACTTAGGCAATGAAACGAGTTAGTGTCGTGGTGTGTTTTTCATCCTTTTTCTGAAAATTCTTCAAGTGTGTTATTAACCATGATTGGGTTAAGTAGCAGCCAGCGAACAACGGCATGCATCAATACTCTAACGTTTGCTAAAAAAAAAAAAAGCAACTGAAATGTGTTTTTGATTATGTAATTATTCTACATGTTCCCTGCCATGCATTTATTGAATATAACCGATACACTCACAACGTTCGTCATCGTTTAAACACACACAAATACACACACAAACGCACACCCACTAGTTCGTATATACAAACACATACACTCACTATATATATGTATATATATGTATATATGTATATGTACTGTTATATGGCAAATGGGTTTAACCTCTCAAGCATTTACTCACTCACTTAAACACAAGTGACTTTGGCTAGGTTTTGCTTTTCACAAAAAAGAAATCTTTATCAAAAGACAAATTTCCTTGGTTTGGATTTTGTTTTTGTTGTAGTTTTTTGTTTTTTTGTTTTTGTGTTTCTAAAAAGTTTATAAGGTTAGGTTAAGGACTTTTTTCCACTTGCTATTGTATTTCTCGTTTCTGCTGCTTCTTGTTCTTATTCCTCTTCTTCTTCGTCTTCTTCTTTTTTCACACAATAGAATTTCACTTTTCTTTTAACGATTTTTTGTTGCTCTTCTGGCCTTTGTTCATTTTAACTATTTTGTTGTTGTTGTTGTTACTATTATTATTATTATTATTATTGTTATTATTGTTATTATTATTATTGTTGTTGTTGTTGTTGTTGTTGTTGTTGTTGTTGTTGTTAATGTTTTGTAAAGAGAACTTTTCATTTCATTCGGTCTGATTTGGTCTGATTTGGTCTGGCATGCTTTTTATCAGTTCGGTTGGCAGCTTCCCTAAAAATTTCACTCTCATTTATGAAAATCTTTATATAAGTGTGTGTGTGTGTGTGTGCATGTGTGTTTATGTGTGATTGTCATTTACATATTATTCAACTTTCATTACACCATCACCACACACACACACACACACACACACATTCACACACATTTATAAATTTGTTGTTTTTTTTTACCTTCAACCATCACTCACTCATTAGTGCTGTAATAATTCGATTTTCTTTTTTTTTTTCTCCTTCTTTTTTCCTTTTTCTATGTATGTATTTTTGATTTAATATTTGTGTGTAAATTTAAAATCTTTACATAACAAATTTTCTTTCTATCGCATATTAGGCTGTTGTAGGTGTGGATAGAACTTGAACAGAAATATATACATGTACGAGTTATATACATACTATATATATATAATATATATATAACTGTTTTTTCTTAAATAATCTTTTTGTAATGTTTTTTTTTTCTATTTCGTCGAAAGTTTATTTTTTTTTATTTTAATTTTTTTAATAAAAATTTTCACTTTTTATAAATATTGCACATAATATAATAATAATTTATACGTTGCTTGTGGCCCACGAGTTGGAATAACTGACGTTCTTAATTCGTCTGTTTTATGTAGATGACTGTTACTCAACTTGTTTTGTTGAAAATCAATAAAACAAAAGAGCACATCCTGCCAATCCTGAAAGCTTTTTTTAGAGAGACTATAACCCGAGAGAGAGAGAGAGTGAGAAGTAAAACTTTTACCGAAAGAGAGTAAGAATACATCAAGAAAAATGACATTTCATAAGCAATTGTAAAAAAAACCAATTGTTTTGTTACTGAAATTGTTATAATCAGTCAATCTTAACCATTAACTGACCTACATCAATTTTGAGAATACGACCTTTAAAATGATATAAAAATTTCTTTTCTAGCTGTATTTTTCGCAAAGTAATAACAGTTCAAACTTTGTGTTTTAGTGACGCCGAGAATTTCTCAGTAAACCAAACTTAATTGAACATATTTTTTAAACTCTTACAATTTGCAAACGGCTGAACGGATTTTGTTCAAATTTTTCTTGAAAGCTTGTAAGTCAATTCAGCTTTCCAGTAAAACATATTCTGTAGGCGTGGCAGTACCCATTTAGTTAATAAACAACAATTATTTAAAAAAAAAGTATTTTTCTAAGCAAATAGGCGGTGCCGCACCCATTAATTATTGATCCCCGAAAAGCTACAGAAATGTCCAATTTCACCAAAATCGGAGTCGTGGTTGGAAAGTTATAAACAAAACAATATTATCTTCGTTTATAGTGTGGTTGTTGTTATTGTTAGAATTTGAAGAATTTGGCAAAATCAGTCGAAATATTTTTTAGACCATTTTGTCACAATGCTCACGTTCAATAGCGTATAACTTTTGAACCGCTAAACGGATTTTGTTCAAACCAACTGCCCGTAGCTGGAAAATTCTTCAGCTTTATAATGATATATATGTAATGGGCGGGGCATTGCCCACTTAATTGTAATAATCCATTTCACAAAGTAGTCTTTTGTTGAAAAATGGGTCAGCCTAGGACCGCGATACCTAGATTAATGGATTCTTCATTGGATTTAGAAAAAGGGGCGCAAAAATTTTCAGATCGATAGGAGCTACCTTTACCGAGTTATAAGCGTTCAAAGTTTCCATTGTAGCATACTTTTGGGCAAATTTTAACAAAAATGTTAAAAATGAGTAAATTTTGTTTCAGAGAATAACATGGATAACAAAACTTTATTAAAATTATTTATTAATGTGCTTTTTATTACAACAACAACATTTTTTTGTTTACACTGTATAAACTTGCTTTATAAGAAATATTTAACAAAACTTTTTACCTAGTAAAATATATTTACATATATTAATAATTTCTGTTTCTTAATATATATATTTGTTTGTTTGTTTGTTTGTTTGTTTGTTTGTTTTTTTAACAAAACCTTGCAACTATTTAATGCTGTGGAAAAGTAAATAATAATAGTATTAAAAAGAAGCCAACAGGCAGTGTTTATATATAGATTTGTTATATAGCGTATTTAGGAAAACATCACATTGTCGCTCACGTATACAAACATACAAACAATTATGGTTAAAATACTTAAAGGCAGTAGGGGGGTGGAACCTGAGTTGCTGGGTGTGAATATTAAAAAGGTTCGCTGTTCTTTTATGGTTGGCAAGGGTTGGCATTGGGTGGCAAACCACTGTCGCGTCAAACCGGTACTATCTCTGGCAATTATACAAATCTCACGAGCCTCTCGAGGTTTCCCCCGGAATCGGAACGTCGGTATTATCACTTTTCTGACATTATAGGCAACATCCTCTTGATACAAAATGTTATTCAACATGTCTCGTACATATACCGTAAATTCGGCCACATCATCAGGATTAACTACCAACCAGCGTACCGTAATTTTACCATTTTTACTGAAAATTTAAAGAAATTTTTAAAAGAATTTCGTTTTTTATCTTCATCCACTTACTTAACAATGTCTCTAAAACGTATATCCGGCAATTTGTCATACTTGACATCATCATATAATTCCTTTTCGTGATGTGAACATAATAAATTTTCATCATTTGTTTGAACTAATAATGTGTTGGCATTATTACTGGGCGATCTACATGATAAACTTTTCAGATCTTCGGAGAATTCAGTCAATTCCAATGTATAGTGTTTCAAAGGACGTATAGCGCAACTGCAGTGTAATGGATTGTTTTGATAGAATACTTCCGAACCGTTCTTCATAGTCCACAATAGAGTTAATGGGAAATCTCTTAAGCTATTGTTTCTCAAATCAATCACTTCCATTTTCGGCTCTTTCACAAAATTTTCAAACGGTAAACGATGCAGTCTATTGTTTTGCAAATAAATGTGAGTCAAATTTTTCGGTAAATCGAATGTATGTTCTTCGGAATTGAAACTTGTTAATTGATTGTTGGACAAATCCAAATATTGTAATGATGTGAAATTGCTGAGCACTCCTAAGGAGGAAAAATCAAGTGAAAACATTAAATTTGGCTTAAACCAAATCTTAAATACGCTCCACAATCTACATACAAACAGTGGGTGTGGCAATATATGATTACCCCCTCTAATACGACCACGCCCGTTTTTGGCACTTCAATGGATGCTGCAATAATAAATATGTGCATAAAATTTCAACTTTCTAGATTAATTTTTGGAGAAGATAAACAGATGTTTATCAATAGTGGGCGTGGTTTTTACCGGTTTTTTAAAATAAAATTTTAGCGCAATATCTTAAGATTTACAACAGCAAGAGTAACAACTGACGGACACCCGGACACACGCACAGAGATGTCTAAATCAACTCAGTTGTTGATGCTGATCAAGAATATATTATATACACTTTGTAGATCCTTCTCAAACTCATTATATTATACTCACCTCTTCTCAAGTCATTGAGATAATTATGCGACAGATTTAATTTATATAATTTTTTCGTGCCAAATGTCATGTCGTATGTTAATACCGGCATGGTGTTGTAGCTTAAATCCAAATAACGTAAATTATACGGTATATATTGATTTTCGGAAAAGGTTTTCTTGGTAACAAAACTGATTTTATTGTGACTCAAATTTAAGTCCTCTAAACTTAGTAAATCCTCCAACACACCATTCGTTTTATTGTCCAATTTGGTTAATTGATTATAGGACAAATCCAATTTACGTAATGACGGCAAACCAATAAAAGCATCATTAGGTATAGACTCCAAAGCATTGGAAGATAAGTTCAATTGTAATAATTGCAATAAACCTTCAAAAGCACGTTTACTAAGGGAGTGTAAGAAGGAAATTACAGTTCGATTTTATTATTGCATAAATTTAATATCAGTTTACCTGATTTCTGTGATGCCATTATTATATAAATTTAGTTCAAACAGAACGGGTAGTTTACCAAAGGCATGCTTCTCCAAAACAGTTATGTTATTATTCTATAATGAAGTGGATTTTTTAAATGACTCTTTTAAATTATTTGTATATTAACAAGTCACCTCCATATATAAATATTGCAACGTACTTAAGACGTTTAAACTTTCCGCTGGTGGCTTACTAATGCCATTCCCTCTTAGCAGCAACTTTTGCAACACTAATAAACCTGAAAAACTTTGCGAATCCAAACTATTTTCCAATTGATTACGACTCAAGTCCAAATAAATTAAAGAATTCATTACGGGCCACGTATCTGGTGGTATAGCTGCCAAACGATTATCATTGAAATACAGTTCATTTAGAGAGATCGGTATTTGGAATAATTTCTCCAACTGATTGTAGCTTAAATCCAACCAACGTAAACTGGTCAATTTGGCTAAAGACCCGCGCATTATATTCTTTAGAGTGTTGCCACGCAGATTTAATTCGAGTAATGTTGGTAAAGTGCCAAACAGGGATGATTTGATTTCCTCCAAACTATTATAGCTAAGATCCAGATAACGGAGTGAAAATAGAGTTTGAAAGACACCGTTAAAAATTGATGAAATATTATTATGAGACAAATCGATGGTGTGCAGTTCATATAATTTGGGAAAGGAATTTTTCGGTATTTGCGCAATATTATTATGCGAAGCATTCAATACACGTAAACCAGTCATGTTGTGTAAAGGAATCTGCAAAATTAAATAAAATTAAGTCATTTTATTTATTTTCACTAATTAGGCTGTTGGAGGAACTCACCTGATTTAGATTAGTCAGCTGATTGTAAGATAATTGAAATTCGGTGGCAAAAGTCGTTTCATCGAAAACATTTTTGGAGAAATTTTCCAAACGATTATGCGATAAATCTAAAATGGTTATATTAACACAATTCTCAAAGGCCTTCGGCTGTATAGTGTTCAATATATTGTAAGATATATTAATTGAAGCTTGATAAATGTCCTTGAAGGAATTTTTCTCAATTATTGAAATATTATTTTCAGCCACATCTAAGATCTATCGAGAAGAAAAAGAAATACATTACTTTTAAGGACAGAACACATTGTGGGTAAAGTCGAAAGAAAGCCTGTGCAGCTCAAGTATTGAACGTTTGGTGAATACGTTTGTCATTCAAAGTCAAGTTTTGTGCGGACACCGTGTCTCTAAGCAAAATATCATTACTAACCTGAGTGTGATTAGTTTAATTAAAAAAATTAAATCTTAGTTTAGGCGGCCACTTAATAATAATGTAGGCAACACTTCAAAAGCCTCAACTCACCTCTACATAATTCAACTGGGTAAACATTTGATATTCAATCTTCTGTAAAGCATTACGTGCCAGGTCAATGGTGCCAATGCGTGCTACTGAACCAAATGTGCCACGACCCACCTCCATTATTGCATTATCACTCAAATACAAACGTCTTAAATGGAAAACAATTATTGCTTTAAATATAATGCATTATAAAGCAATCGCAAAGTTCACCTTAAGAAACGCATTCCCCTGAAGCTATTGGCATCGAGGCGCTGTATTCTGTTGTGCGACAAATTTAAAACTTTTAAAACAGCATTTCGAGCAAAGGTACCTCTGGAATTATGAGAAGGATATTATTTATAAAATATTCACCTTGACGGCCTTCTCAATAGCATTAAGTAAAATCTTGCTCACCTTGCCAATTCACTTAGCGCATTGTGGGATACATTACACCAACCCAGCTTGGTTAAATCGGCAATATGTTGAGCTTCTAGTTTTTTGATTTGATTAAAGCTCAAATCCAATACTTCCAGTTCGCGTAGATTTTTAAACTGATTTCTTTTCAAATTCTCCAATTGGTTGCCATGTAAATCTAAAGTTTTTAGCTTGCGTAGGGGCTGCAAAGCAATTTATGTAACGGTTACTTCACTACTAAATCATTTTCCTACATACTTGAAACAATTCTATGGGCACATCATTGAGTGGTCCATTAACGATCCGTATAACTTCCACTCTATGGGCAATTTCTTGATCCGCAAATAGATTTTTATTAAAGGCGGTAAAATTGTGACCTTCAACGATTAAATGCGTCAATTTGCCCAGAATCTAAAAAATAATTAATTAATTAAATTCAATTTAATTTGAGAAAATTAATAATAATAATAATTATAAAACGTACTCCAAAGGAAAGTGGAGTTATTTCAGTTAATTGTGTATTTATTAGATGCAGTTGTTCCAGAGTATTGTTCAAACCAAAAAATACATATTCGTCAATGGCGGCCAACGGTGTATCCTTGATAATCATTAGTCGTGCTGTAACTTTGGCGAATAAAGGACCGTATAAACGTGCTAGGACATTACAAAATAAAAAAGTCATCTCGTAAATATTCTAACCTTTCATAACATAACAACAATTCATTTACCAAAATGTCCTTTATTTATGATTAACTGTTCTATGGGTAAACGGAAAGTGGCCAAATTTTGTAAGCCCACCGATAAAGTAGCCAAATTGGCGTTATCACAGGCCACATAAACACCCACATCACTACCCTTGACACAACGGCATGGAAAAATAAATTTCGATCTAAATTAAAGCAAAACAAAAAACGTCATCATGCATTATAATCGTAATCGTAATCGTAATCGTAATCGTAATCGTGTTTTTAATTCCCTTACAATCTCTTAAACAACTTACTTTACTGGGCACTTATATTTTGGTTCACCGTACACATAGGCCGATGCACTCACTAGGTGTAACAATACTACCGCAACGGCTACTGTTAAAGTCAAGGTTTCATAAAAACTTTTCATACACATTGTAATTTTTTTAATTTTTATTAATCCTAATGATTCCGTAAATTTTTACGCGTGGACAAGACTTGCAGCAATTGAAACATTATCGCAACTGGTTTCTTGCTTAAGTCTTTTGTTATTTTCTTTTTTTTCTTTTTTTTTGTGTGTGTGTTGAAAATAATAAAAAATTATTATATTCAATTTAATTTTTAAGGTCTTTCAGTACAAATACATTAACATTTAGCAAACTAATGAATAAACTAGTTTAGTTTGGTAGTCTAAAAATATATGGAATAACAAAACAAAACATTATATACACTAATTAAAGTCAACAGCAGCAACAACCACAACAAACGAATAATTATAAATCCGCAAAGAGACCAACAAAAACTTTCACATGATTTCTAAAGCGCACCATTAAAGAAAATATTCAAAAAAACGCAATAGTTTCTCATAATTTTAATTGTTTTTTTATTTTGTTTTTAACAACAATGTTTTTCAACTCTATAACAAATTTATACTTTAACCGCTCATAACTAATGTTAATGTTAATGCTGGTTAAAGTTTTATGAAAAAAATAAGAATTAGCAGTTGAGCGCTACGAAATGTCTTTTTTCTAAAAGCGCCATCTATCACTTCTTGCAATTGTGAATGCTTATTATTGTACGAAATGTGAATAATATTTAATTATTACAACTCAGTGCTACTATAGACTGTGTTCTATAGGAAAAGCAAGCGGGAGAAATATTCTTTGCTCCCGTTTTGTGCCGCCATTGCTTAATCAGCCAATCAGCGTTGCTAATTCTCACACTGCGGCACTACAGCAAGAAATTTTCCTATACATGTACGGAGATTGTTGATTGTGTTGGTGCAAAGGGAGAACGCGATTTTATTTACCTCATTATTTTGTGAACCACACAGCCGCCATTACTGATTCGATTTTGGTATCAAGTAGTTCGTTTGCGAATTGTTATAACCGCCAAGTGTTTTGTAAATATAAAATCAAACTAAATCAAGGTTAAAATAGAACAATTTACATATATTTCCATTTGTTGGACAATTTATAAAAAAAAATTTTTTTAAAAAAGTTGCAAGCATGAGTTATCAAGTTGATGCACTGAATGCGGCCCATTTAGAATTGCAAGGCGGTAATGGTGCCGAACTGAGACGCCCCTTTGATCCCACAGCACATGACTTGGAATCTACATTCCGTTTAACACGTTTTGCCGACCTCAAGGGACGTGGCTGCAAGGTACCCCAAGAAGTATTGGGAAAATTGGTGGCCGCTTTGCAACAGGATTATACGCTGCAAGATCAAGACGCTCAATTTATGAATATGGCCATACCACGTATTGGTATTGGTCTAGATTGTTCGGTCATACCTTTGCGTCATGGCGGCTTGTGTTTGGTACAAACCACCGATTTCTTCTATCCCATTGTGGATGATCCCTACATGATGGGTAAGATTGCCTGTGCGAATGTACTAAGCGACCTGTATGCCATGGGTGTAACAGATTGTGACAATATGCTCATGCTGTTGGCGGTTAGTACAAAGATGACTGAAAAGGAACGCGACGTTGTAGTCCCGTTAATAATGCGTGGCTTTAAAGATTCAGCTTTAGAGGCCGGCACCACAGTGACCGGTGGCCAAAGTGTTGTCAATCCATGGTGCACCATAGGTGGTGTTGCATCGACTATATGCCAGCCCAATGAATACATAGTTCCCGACAATGCTGTGGTGGGCGATGTGTTGGTACTTACCAAACCCCTAGGCACTCAGGTAGCAGTAAATGCTCATCAATGGCTAGATCAACCGGAACGTTGGAATCGCATTAAGCTGGTGGTATCCGAAGAGGATGTACGCAAAGCCTATCATCGTGCCATGAATTCAATGGCACGCTTAAATCGCACCGCCGCCCGTTTAATGCATAAATACAATGCTCACGGCGCCACTGATATCACTGGATTCGGATTGTTGGGCCATGCCCAGACCTTGGCTTCACATCAAAAGAAAGATGTCTCCTTCGTCATACACAATCTACCTGTAATCTCGAAAATGGCTGCTGTAGCCAAAGCGTGTGGTAACATGTTCCAATTGCTGCAAGGACATTCCGCCGAAACATCCGGTGGTTTGTTGATATGTTTGCCTCGCGAACAAGCGGCCGCCTACTGTAAAGATATTGAGAAGCAAGAAGGCTATCAGGCCTGGATTATTGGTATTGTTGAGAAGGGTAATAAAACCGCACGCATCATTGACAAACCTCGTGTTATTGAAGTACCAGCTAAAGATTAGAATGAATGAATTACACGCACACAACACATTACACCCGCACACATTCGCACACAAACAATTTCAAATTAGGAAATGTTAATACCTATTTATATTAACGACAGCTGCTATGGTGCTAATCTTAGTTTGTTTTTCCTTTTTAATAATCCAAGGAGCTGAGATCCAATCCATGAAGCTACCTAGTATTGTACTTTCTTTCGGAATTCCTTTCGTTGATTTCATTACAATGGTATTGTAAAAATAGTTTGCTTTTAAATTTATTACGTTATCACACAGGTGTACATACTCGTTGGTATGTATGTAACAATTCTACATGTCATCGTTGCAATTCTGTAATTTTACAAAAACGTGTACCTGTTGGATTTGTTGTTTAGCAGTGTACATTACTATATATTAACTATCGTGTAACAACATTGCGTTTTAATTGTCACCTTTTATGTTTCTGCAAATCTGATCAAGTAAATAAAATTAATGAAACAACAAGCTTGCCGTGTATTGTGTGTTTAATTCGAAGAAGACTACGGTGCTGGTGGTTGGTGGTAATTCGATAAAAATTAAAGGAGGCAAGAATGTGCAGAGGTGCCTTTTTTACAATCAGGCCAGTTCCATTGATTGCATACGTACCAAATTGCAAAATTCATTTACCGCAATAATACGATTTAGTACAGTCGGAAAACTTGTTCGTAAAGTACCACAAACAACTACATAAAGTGCTAATTAGTCGGGCATAATATTGAGGTAAATTAAAAAAATTTAATTTTGTTATAAAATATGAAAACCATTTCATAGATTATTTCCATCGAATGTTATCTAATGTTTTTATCAAAGAATGTCTGATCTATATACGAGTATTTCACCTTTTATAACGTTTTTGTTTTTGGCTTGCAAAGAATCCATTCACAATAGCTTTTTAAAGCCTTTGGCGTTTTTTCGCTAAAGTTCAACCACATTTTTTAATAATTCTAAATGCAACCAAACTGAATCAATCGAGTGCTATTTTTCGGCAAAACTATAAAACAATTATCCGATCACCAGAATTTCTGAGAATATCCTGAGCGAAAAACTGTAACCGGCTAAAATTTTGATATAATAATTCTCTTATTTATTTCACTATATTTACTGGAAATTAGTGCCATAAACGTTGCCGCGAACCAATTAATTTCTTGCCATGCCCATTTTTACCGTATAAATAAGGAAGGTGTGCCGCCGGATTATACGTTTGCTTACCTGTAACACACTTCAGGTACTTATTTAACTTAATTGCTTACGAAATCTTCTTTTTCCAGTACAACGACATTTATACCTAAAAAACCTGTCGCTTCAAGTCCGGATTTGTAAAAAAATATTTCATTGATTTCTAGGTAAATTGCTCTATAATGGGGGTTACCTCATAGACACCCACTCAAAATCTGTTCTACTCAGGCCACGAGTTAATGTGTTGATGTAAAATTCAAAGAGAGATACAGATAAACAAGATCTAGCCAACACCGTAAGTGTATCTCAAGTGGCATATAGAGAAATTATAAAAAAAAGCTCACTGAGGCAGCTATCTCTTATAAGTTGTTGTTGAACAACAACAGCGTACAGTAAGATCGGTATGCTCTTAAAATGTACCGTATTTTATACTACATGCACACGCACACAAGTGTTGCGAATGCGAATATTTAAACAGTTCAAAATAAGTTGACTATCTGACTGGGTTGGTGGTTATCTCTTCAAGTTTATACACCGGGCAAGCTAACCATACAATTTAGTATAGATTCGGCTTTGGGAGCGTAAAGTACACGCTGTAGTTTAGGATCCTCTCTATTCCGTAAACAAAAATTTTATTTCAAATAATATAAAAAATAAAAGATATAACCGAACGTTTAACTAACTCAAATAGAAATAATTTCTATTGCATATGTATATATAACAACAACAACAACAACAACAACAACAATATCACTTTTAAGCTTTCTTTTTTTTTCTTTTTCCCTATCCAAGGTGTAACCAACCACGCACAAAATATTTACCGTGAAAGTGAAGTAATACAAAATTTATTTTTGCACATAATTAAACGAAATTTGAGGGAAGAAAAAAAAAGAGACAAAAAATTCAACAAACAAACGTGCATAGTTCGAATAGCAAAAAGTATGTATGTATGTTTATAAATATGTATATAATCATAATAAGATAAGTGAAATAAATATATTTGTGTGTATGGTTGAATGTTAATGTTTGCTTAGAAGGCAAACGCTCATGCATACCTACAATACGTGTTACCACATATATGTATATGCACGTGTGTGTGTGTGTTCAATTGAACTTAGTAAAAGAAATGAAACAATTTTGCACATATACCCGCACCTTCCCATGTGTCTGATCAGTCTGTTCGTTAGAAGAAGAGTGAGAGACTATACAATGAGCTTCATTGTATTTTGTTGTTGTATCAAAATCAAACAAACCAAACAATAGCAGAATTAAAAAAATATATATACATTAAACCAAAACAAACGCATTAGAACGTATATATAGATGTGTGTGTATATGGATGCGTTTGCGTGCGCAAAAGAAAATAACAGCCAAGTGACAGTACCGTTAGGTTAGTGTTTGAACAGAAATATATAACTTAGTCCAAATTTGAAATACCCTTACAGAGATTAGTGGGCGTGGCATGTTTTTTAATAACCTGCCTGTTGAACTCTTTTGTTTATCAAAATATCCAATATTCTGTTTTCGATTTAGAAGATTTTTTTTTGTTTTTATAAATTATGGACGTGTTTGTGATGCCATACCGCCCATTTCAAGCGTAGCAAAACATCAAGAGTCAAACTAATGTGTAAACTAAATTTTATCTCTTTCCTCCGGTTCCATTTGTCTAACCATAGAAGATTTTTAACAATTGTAGGCGTGGCTTTTGCTTTTTTGCAATAAATACAACCTAGAAGTATTTCTATTAAATTTCATCTCAATATTTCAATATTTTCCCTCAGGAACATGTCACGGACTCAAATTTTAATGTTCTTCGATACGATTTGTGAAATTTCTTTGTAACAGTTACAAACGTAATGACAAACTTGGCGTATCTACAGCGGTATATATAAACAAGGAAAGCGTTTATTGTACCAATAAACGTAAATATTGCCACATATGTATATATGTTTATATATATAAAATTATTATATTCGATATTGTTATTTATGTATGCAATCAATCATGTGTACATATGTATCTCTATGCTAGTATTGTACAAAAAAGATTATTCACACGGTACAATGTAATGCTTAAGATTATGTTTACAACATACTGTGTGTGTGTGTGTGTGTGTGTGTGGGTGTATGTATTTGTGTATGATGGGTAAACAATGCGAAATGCGTGGTTTATAGAAAAGTATGGAAAAAAAGTCTTATACGAAGATATATATGAGACGAGCCATATGGCGGTGGGGGCAAACAACAATTTACAATGAGACGTTTATACATGTACACACATTTTTACTACACCCTATGCATAAGAGAAGCTGTTTAATAAGTTTATCATTCCGAGTGTAACACCGAGGACAAAGCTTCAGAGTATATATTTTTTTTAATCCGCTTCAAAATCTAAAGCGTTTTATTTATGACCGTTCGGGATTCTGTCTTTTGTGAAATGTTGTTGGAATATTAAACTACGCTCTTTAACACACGTTAAAAGATTTTACAAATTGGGGGAAATTTATCAAGTGACACGCCCACATTTAACAAAATTCTATCAGCTATGAAGTTGAAATTCTATAAATTTATTCATAATTACCTCATATATAGCCGGGTTCAAAGAACAGACACGCCCACTTAAGGAATTAAAAAAAAACAAAATTCGATTTCTACGTTAATGTGTAGTATAAAATATTCAATAGTAGAGAGCGTATTATCACATAAGTGCCACGCCCTCAACTTGGTAAAAAGACGTTTAGGGGTTTAGGGTAAGCTTTGTCCCAACCTAAATTTACGTTTTCTTGTTGTTATAAGTTCACATTCCCACAGAGAAGCACTCACAATGAATTGTGTTGGAATCGATATTGGGCTTTTAAAAATATTACATGTCTGTACACACATATCTATGATATACAAATACTATGCAGGGAAATCTTTTACAATGTCTCATTTAGACATTAGGTTACAGTTGTAATGACCGCGAATGCTTGCGTTGCAATAAAGATTTCAATCAAAGATGATCTTTAAACTGCAAACCAGTCTCTCTTAGGACCTATTACAAGAAGCATCAAATCATTTGAAAGTTTTGTGAGAATGGTTGGTAGATTACATGTAAGCCTTAGTTGTGATTTCCCAAATAATTTTCTGTTAAAAATGTATCGTTTTCTAGAAAATTTACGTATTTCGAAAATATATTTTTATATAATGAACCGATATATGTATATATTTTTGTATATACTGTTCAAACACAATTCTTTTAAATGCTGCGTCTGAATAAGAAACGAAAAAATTTAATTAAAGAAAAAGTAAAACAATTTTTTTTTTTTTTTTTTTGGTTGGTTGGGGGTTATTTCAAGTGAATCATTAAGCGGAAAATATTCAAAGAAGAAGAAGAATATATATATAGAAGGAAAATTAAATATATGTACATATTTGGTTCAAATATATGTACAAATTAGCAGTATTTGTGAGAGTGGTCATATGATCCCTGCGGTCAAGGGTCTACAAATTTTAAATAGAATGAAAAATAAAAATCGATGGATTGGATAACTATGGATATGCTTTTCGAGATTATTGCTCAATTTTTTTGGCAGATATATAGATTTTTGACGATTGTGGGCGTGGCACTTGGCGGATTTTGCTCATTTGAAATGGCGAATAAAAACAAGAATATATATACTTTGTAAGGTGTTTGGCGTCACCTTCTGGGTGTTGCAAACGGAATGACAAACTTTGTTTACCCCCCATCTTATGTGGAGGGTATAAAAAAAAATAAAAAATAAAAATGAAGTACAGCCTACTGACAGTGAACTAATTTTGAATATTGCCAAAAGGAAAATATATATTTAAATATATATTCCAACACATAAACACATTTTCATATATAAGCCATAATATAAAATAAACCGAATGCGTATGCACACAAATATGTTTGCATACATATGCAAGCAGATGACTGCTGCTACGTGCACTTATACTCTCACTCTAGCCCATTCATTGATGTGGCACAAATAACATTTAGTTATTTATATAAATTTATGTATGAAATGTACATTAGAAAATAACTCAAGTCCACTTTTTTCAAAAATGTCCAATTTTCACCATACACCACAAAGAACTAGATGTTGCAGAATAGTTGAAAGGAGGTTATTGGAAAAATGGACTTGGCTGTTTTCTAAAACAATGTTTATATATAGTATGTTAAAAATATTGAACATTTGTGTAGATGAACAAAAACATCTCTAATCCTTAAGAATTGTTGTTGATTTAGAGTGGACGTACGGACATTTCATATATTAAATGACTTCCTGAACCATAATTTTAACATGAATTGTATAAATTGTTTACCGCCACTTACCTCCTTTAGTAGATGTGCATTTGAAATGTAAATGCACAAACATTTACACTTTTATACTGTACACCTTAACACACTTATGTCATCATTACTTTTTCTCTTACCTACGAAATTTCTGTATGAAAAGCTTTCATGAGCTACTTGCGAAGCTTACTATTAGCATCTATAATTAAATAATTTGTAGTTTCTCTCACAACAACAAAAATTACATTGCGTATATAAAAACAAGTAAGAAAACTAAATTTGGCTCAGGCCAAATCTTAAATACCCTCCACCTCCACAACGGTGGACGTGACAAATATATATATATTGCGCCCTCTGATAGTGTACGTCTTACGTATCAGCATGCAACGGTGAATATGGTTTTTTCTAAATTGTGGGCGTGTCTATTATCCGACTATGCCCATTTTTGGCACGTCAGTAGATGGGATAACTATGTATACGCGTACCAAATTTCAAGTTCATAGGTCAACTTTTGTGGGAGATATAAAGATTTTTATTAATTGTGGGCTTGTCTGTAATCCGAATACGCCCATTTTTGGCATATCAATGAATCTAATATTTATAGACGTACATACCAAATTTCAAGTTTGTAGCTCATATTTTATGGTAGATAAATAGATTTTTGTCGATTGTGGGCGTGGCTCTTGACCGATTTTGCCTATTTTAAATAGCGATCTGCAGAAACTAGAAGTGTCTGTACAAAATTTCAGCTCAATATCTCAAAATTTACGCCCGTGAGAGTGCCAACAACAGACGGACACACGGACATACGGACATACATGTCTAAATCGACTCAGTTTTTGAGTGTTGCAAACGGAAGAACAAACTTAGTATACCCTCATCACTGAGGTGGAGGGTATAAAAAATAAAATAACTGCTTTGAATGGCATGCACATGCTCGTATATGAGTCAACTACAAATTATATGTAAAAGTTATTGAGATCATAATTTTTGGAGATTGAAAAAAACAAACAAAACAAAACAAAAAAAAAAGTTGAAAATCGGGTGTAGAATTTATACTATTGTACCCATACAAACAAAAACGCCTCTGTGGCGCCCACAGCTGAATAGTATTTGCTTGCCTTACATTTTATACTGCACCGAGCGTATGACTTAATTGCTTTTTACATGCATGCGCCAACGGTAGGTGAAAAGAATAAGAACGCAAACGAGCTTATATGTAGGTGCCCCGTGTTTATATACTTTTTATATGCAAGCATACGTGTGTGGTTAGTAAATGTATTCAAATTTCAAATAAAAAAAAAAAAACGGGATTTACTTAAAATTTTTCAAAACCCAGAAGAAGCATAGAATGCAACTCTCTTTGATCCATGTATTCCAAATTAAAAAAAAATACTATTGTAAAAATTGTTACGCTACATAAATTATTTTTAAGGTAATTTGCTGCTGGTTTTCTTTTGTAAAAAAAAATATTTTTAAAAGAAATTTTCGTTTTCATTCAATGCATTAAAAAATACTTGTGAACTGACGATGAGATCATTTTGCTGTGACTTTGTATGCAAAAAAGAAACTAACACAACAACAACAACAACAACAACAATACATAAAACCAGACAACACTAACTAACACTCAAAGTCAGCGCATGGCCTGACTCTCATACGTCAGTCAGTGTGTGCAAAGCAAAATGAAAAAGAAAAAAATTAAAAGCATCACAATAAAAAACAAAAACACAAACAAAAGCAAATAAATTTTTAATGTGTCGAACGTGTTGTTCAGTTGGGGTATAAAGATAAAAAAAAAATAACTGTACCACCATCGTAGCATGCATAGCACAGCACAAATTAATTTTTACACACATATGTACGTATAGAGTTGTGTGTGTATATGCATGTGTATGTAGAGTAAAGCGTCTGGGCCAATTTGCTTTTAACAATATTATCTATGGTGTGACATGTTTATGTATTCGCTGTGTATACAATGGACACACTCACACATACCCACCCACGCACATCAGCTTTCTAATATTCATACAAATCGTCTATACATGCTTGCATGCATACATATAATAATAACAATGACATAAAAATGTAATCAAATCATTAATGGAATGATAAATTTTGTGGAAGCTGACTAAGATATAAACAAATGGGAGAACATTAGCTATTATGTAAACGTATAATAGTCATTAGTTTGAATATTCTGAAGATCAAGGTCTTTTTATTGTAGGAAATTTGTAAAAATTTTATTTTCCGTTTTTTTCTCCTTTTGCTTAGCCCCGAGGGTATGAATTGGTGCTGGAATGGGGGTTTACATATCTTGTCAAAATGCTTGTAACACCCAAAAATAAATGACTGAGACTCTACCGAGTATTATATATTCTTAACCAGCCTCAAAAACTGAGCCAATCTAGTCATGTATGTCCGTGCGTCCGTCTGTTGTTGGCATTCTCACGGGCGTAAATTTAGAAGTATTGCGCTGAAATTTCATACAGACACTTTTCGTTTTTGCATGCAGATCGGTCAAAGGCCACGCCTACAATACACAAAAATCAATATATCTACCACAAAAATTAAGCTATGTTATTAAAATTTGGTACACATATTTAGCTGTTCCATCCGTTGATGTGCCAAAAGTGGGCGTGGTCACATAACAGATACACCCAAAATTCACAAAAAACCATACTCAATATAAAACTACACTTACAAGCTGATATATATCTGATATATATATATATATATATATGCCACGCCTGCCGTTGTGAAGGTGGAGGGTATCTAAGATTTGGCCTAAACCAAATTTCGTTTTCTTAGTTTCTTTTTATGTGATTTTAAAGTTAAAACGAATCTTGTGCAAAATGTTATTACGATCACGCCCACTTTTTAAAAACATATGTAACAAATCATCAATTTGACTTTAAGTGGGTTTCTAAAAGTTCCTTCAAGCTAAATATAATTTTTTTATTAATAATTTCTATTTTATAGCCTACACATATACGCGAAGAGAGGTGTAGTGTAAACAGTTGTTACGAGTGTTTATTTAATATTTACATAAATTATTTATGCGTACATTGACGAATACATACAAGTTTTTATACATTTAACGTGTAATAGTGGCAAGCATATTAAGTTTTCTATTTCTTTGGAACATCGATGAATGTTTAAATAAAATTCTTCATTAAAAACAAAGTCCGTCCGTGAGTCTGTGAATTTTTTTTCGTTAATATATAACGAATACCGATAAAAATTAAAGGTGAAATTTTTTGCCGTTGGGTTAACAATTGACATAAAATCCCGAAGAACTGTAGAGTTGGTAGTGTCCTTGTTTATTGTCATAAAAATCCAACAATTTGTTAAAATTAGGGCGGATTTAGTAATGTGCACGCCCACAATTGATTAAAAAAATGCTGAATAGCAACAAAGTTGATAGTATGCGTGTTTTTAATTACAAAAAATCATTGATTTGCTACAAATGGGCGATATTGGCTAATTGACACGCCCATATTCATTATAAAATACGGTATTCGAATAACATTTACGTTGAGAATGCAATTGAAAATTATTATGAAGGGTATACAAGATTTGACCTAAACCGGAGATTTTTTACATGTTAAGTCATTTATGTAGAAATTTATGCGTAAACATGTTATGAGTGACAGCACTTCATGAATAACGGAAATGACACATATTTTATGGCCTTTATCTTTGTTTTCGTTGCACTTGTTGTTGGTGAAACCCAAAAAAAAAGAAAAAGAAGAAGAAAATTCAAAGTTCCATAACACTACACCACTCATCATCTATTACAACATTAAATAAAAAAACAACAAAAACTTCAAAATCTAAATTTTTTAATCCTATTCACTTTCAGTGCTCTTGTTGAAGGAGTGATGCAAGCATTAGTTCAACATGAGATCCCATCACCTCAACTCTCTATAATACTTCACATCATTTAAGGATAAAAAACATTCATTCATTAAATAAATTTCATTTTATTTATCATATATGAACTATTTTGCCATACTCGCACTATTGTCCAATACACGTACAAATGCTATTTTAATTATTTAATTAAGATAATATTTTATGGTTTACATCAGTTATAGAATTGCAATGAATTCATAGTGAGTTTATTTATTAAAGGAAAATTCTAAATTGCTGACGTGATTGTTAATTGAAAGATATTTATTGTTGATTGGATACTTGAGTCTCTCGTTCGCAGCATCTACATGAGCGCCAACGTCATTTTATTACTATTTTTTCCATATTCCTCCAACCATATATCTCCCATTAATGTAAACATGCAAACAATAGTCAATCAAATTTAAATATACAAAGCAACACATAGACAATTACATATATGCCATGTAAATATGACAACGAGGAGATCTTATTGATTGCATAAATTAGAAGCAGCTTTAAATCATCGTTAACAAGTAACAACAATTTACACAAAACTTGAAAATATAAAATCGTTTATGTATCTATAAGAAAAAATAAAGGTGCGGCAGGGTATATCAGTAAGGTTTGTATAACATATGTACAAACTACTTACGCATCCATTTATAGGTTGAATAGGAACTTTTTATTGCGCCGCTTTTCCTGAGACTTTGTATACACAGAATCTGCTACAGTGGGCTAATCAAGCTCAAACTTATACCAATAAATTCGTTTGATCACTATCTATACAACGGCATCAAGATTTTTGTAAATATTTATAAAATGAAATTTTTCCTGAAATTTACTTGACTTTGTTAAAATTTGCCCAAAAGTAAACTTTGAACGCTTATATCTCGGAAATAATAGCTCCTATCGATCTGAAAATTTGCGCCCCTTTTTCTAAATTCGCTAAAGAATCCAATAAACGTGGTTTCACGGTCCTAGGCTGACCCATTTTTGAACAAAAGACTACTTTGTGAAATGGATTATTATAATTAGGTGGGCATTGCCACGCCCATAAAATATATATCATTATAAAGTTGAAGAATTTTCCAGCTACGGGCAGTTGGTTTGAACAAAATCCGTCTAACGGTTCAAAAGTTATACGCTATTGAATGTGAGCATTGTGACAAAATGGTCTAAAAAATATTTCGACTGATTTTCCCAAATTCTTCAAATTCTAACAACAACAATAACAACAACCACACTATAAACGATGGTAACATTGTTTTGTTTATAACTTTCCAACCACGACTCCGATTTTGGTGAAATTTTTTGCAAACAGTTGGAAATTTCTTGAGCTTTTCGGGGATCAAGAATTAATGGGCGCGGCACCGCCTATTTGCTTAGAAAAGGCCTTTTTTAATATACATGTTGTTTATTAACTAAATGGGTGGTGCCATGCCCATAGAATAGTTAGTAATAGTAATAGGTTGCTTGAAAGCTGAATTAATTTGCAAGATTTCACCAAAAGTTTGAACAAAATCCGTGCAGCCGTTTCCAAGTTATAAGGTTTTAAGAAATATGTTGAATCAAGATTTGCTTTCTGAGCAATTATGAGCGCCTGATGCTTTTCTTACATTTTCTTACATTTTGAATGTTTCAAATTTCATTGGAAAATATCAAAAATGATGGATTTTTGCCATATAACAAACAAACTTTTGATAGAGAGCCAAGTGATGATTTTGAACTTTAATAAGTTTGAACTGCTGTGACTTTGCGAAAAATAAAAGTAGAAGAAAAATTATTACATTTTTTAGAATCTTTCTTACATTCTTCAAATTTATATCGATGGCCCTCGTATAATACGAAGATTTCCCACCTACACCTTACACACAGAAGAGAAGAATCTTTGATTTGCAATCATCAAATCTAAATCTAATATATTTCAATGTATATATGTATTCATGCCTATATGCTGACGAAACAATTATTAAAGAAAAAACTCAATTCAGGGGCAGATGCGGTCATCAACGTATTTGATTAAAATGAATTCTATTATAATGCCATAGCGATCTTCCTTAAATAAATACAAAATACTGAGAGACGGTGAGGTGTGGAGAGGTATGTACCTATGTACACACATACATACCTTTATATATGCATACACCTAATGAACCATTAAAGCGCTTTTATGTCTATTTGTAGTACGTAATCGTATAATGAATTTCTCAATTATTGCCGTAATTGCGCTTTAGAGAAGAAGACTACAACTACTCGCTACTCGCTACACAATTTCCAAATGAAATTGACCTTTACAAATGACAAATAAAACAAAGGCATATAGCGTTGACTTCTTTTTTCAGTTCTGTTCGTAAATTAACCCTGAATTCTGCTACTTTTTGGTTTACATGAAATCCATACAGTTTTAAATCCTTAAATATTACAATAATAACAACAACAGCAAATAAATTCAAGTTCAGTTTTACACACACACCCAATAAAAGATACAAAAAAAACTAGTATGCATATATAAGGCATGCGTCTCTCTGTTGAAGATTACTCCTCAAGGTTAACAGAAAAACGAAACAAAAATTTTTAAACAAAGCGCAAAAAAAAAAACTTTGAGAAATAAAATAAAATAAAATAAAATAAACAATGACTAAATTTGGCATATAAGCATGTATTTGTATATGTATATATATGTACACAAATGGCATTGTGGGACTCCTTGATACAAAGCAATTATTCCACTTGCGCATGGCTTTTATTCAGAGCAGTTTAACCGCTTAAAAGCCACATAAATCAACAGTGAAATGTCTTATTTCTCCTTCAAGTAATACAAAATATTATTATGAATGCATCTTTGTTCTATTCTCTGCTTGCAGGAATTTCAATTAGTACGGAACCTTATTCATCATCAATCATTCGTTGTCACTTTTTTTTGTAAAGAATGCAGTATCAAAGTCGTTCCGAGAATTACGCGTCTTCTCTAAGAGACTCGCCCACCAAATGGTCGGGAGTTAAGGTGAGTTGTTATTATTTGGTTAGCATCATTAAACTGAGACAAGTTCATGTGTCCGTAAGTCTGTCTATTCGTCTTACTCTTACAGTCGTAAATTTTAAGGTATTGGGGTGAAATTTTGTTCAGACACCTCTAGTTTCGGAGATTGCTATTCAAATTGGGGAAAATGGTCAAGAGCCACGCCCACAATGGACAACAAACTATTTATCTGCCACAAGAATTGTGCTACGAAGTAGAAATTTTGTGTACTTATTCATAATTACTTTAATATTAATCGACTAACGGACCCTGAAAAACTTTATGAAATATCATATTCAGCGTGGAACTTGTCTTACAACCTGACACGTAATGCACTATACGTGGAGATGTGGAAGATATGTAAAATTTGGCCTAAGCTAAATTTAGTAATTTCCTTTTTTTTATGAAATTAAATCAAATTAAATTAAATTAAATGATTTTAAAGCAAAGCAAAGGTTATGCTTATAAAACGGCATCATATCAATATTCAACACCGGGATCAGGTGGTATAATGACTGGTAGTAATGCTAGTCAGACGTATTTAGATAAATCTGCTGATAAAAATATCGATCAATTGGATGCTTTGCTAGAAGATTTGAAAACTGAACGTCACGTTACCAGAGACAGAGGTAATAGATGAAATGCATATCCTTAATGATCGTAGTAAATAAATTTTAATTTTTTAATTCTAAACAGATCACTCTTTAAATTATCGAACTATGTAAGTAAAATATAAATAATTTTTCAATAGGGGCATAACATAAAATAACACAAATTTCGAGACTTGGAACAATTCCTGCGTTGTTTTGATCTTGTAAAGATGTAAGATAAGATTGTTATGGAAATTTGGCCACAATATGGTTTAAGAGATTTGCAATTCTTAAGAACGACTTGTAATCGATTGGTGATTTGGTATATTTTGAACAGAAACACTTACGGTGGCAATATTTTTGATACTGCGACCGGTGCATTGACAGCATTTGACTGGAATTTATCTACTATAGCGTGTGTAGCCTGGTGGTAAAAGGATTTTAACGCTCTTTAAGTTGCGATCAAACTTTGCTCGATTTATAAACTTCACCATCATAAAATATTAACCTTGACTGACGTTTTAACGTTAACAGATCATGAAAAACGTCCAAGAATGAATTTGTGTTAAAATTCAAAACTGCTATGTCCCTATTGAAAAACCTGTTATCATTAGCTAAAGAGTACGAAAAAATTTTAAAAAAATTGATTTAATTGAAAAAAAAAGAGAACGTTCTACTAA
Source organism: Ornithomya chloropus (assembly GCA_963971445.1). Classification (NCBI taxonomy): domain Eukaryota; kingdom Metazoa; phylum Arthropoda; class Insecta; order Diptera; family Hippoboscidae; genus Ornithomya; species Ornithomya chloropus. The sequence continues at coordinate 22,214,050 of OZ020530.1, read as the reverse complement.
TGAGGATCCCTTAAGTGGCACCGTCACCCGAACCACTAGAATTGTAAGGACGAGTAATCAACATCCCACTTATGATGATGTTGACTTTGTACCTAACACCACCACCGATTACAGCACCATAAGATCTAATAGTTCAATTAAACATAACGATTATCAAACGATTGATAAAACTTATCCAGCCAGTAAGTCTTTCATTTAATTTCATTTATAATCTAATGATGTATAATTTTATAAAACAGACAAGCTTTCGCCGGGAGGCTTTTATGAGGCGAAAAAGACTCATTTGTACGAAAGCAATCGATCATTGAATCGTCCCAATATGGATGTAATACCAATGGGTGGTACAACTACCATAAGCACTACTTCACCAACCAGAGACGTTCAATTGGAAAAAGATTTACAAAACATTGCCTTAACGGATGACATTTTGCCAGTACCAGGTACTAAGGTTACCACCACTGTCAGAACGTACACTTACGAGATACCGGCCAATGCGCCCTCCAACACTACAAACACTCTCACGCGTAAAAATTTAATCTATAACGCCAGTGATACTAACAACATAGTGCAACCGCATCCTCACCACGCTATACCACCAACGGTGGTCTATAATACCGAAAGCTATGCAACTTTACGCAAAGACCAGGATCGACCCATCGTTACCCATCAAAGTTATGAATTGCGCGATCACTATGAAACGAAATCAATGAGAAGTAGTAATGGCTTACCACCATCGGGAGGCGGACCAGCTCCCATATCGCCTCGGGGTCATGGCCAACCATTACCACCACCTGGCACTACCGTTGTATACAATACAACAACTACAACAAATCGTTCTAATTATCCACCCAGTCCGCAATATGGTGGAGGACCGCATAGTCCTGTACGTGGTGGTCCAGGTTCTCCCCACAACACCACACCCCATTATATATACAAGGAGACAACCAATACGGTGAATACAATACCAGGTCCAGGTAGTCCGACGCAAGAACCTTTAATCATACCCAAACAGGCACCACAACCATCGCAACCACTATCTAGATCACTGCCACCAAATGATCATGGCAGCTATCCACCTGGTAGCAATGTATCGTATAAGTATACCACGACTACTACCAATACACGCCGTGGTCCCGATTATGGTGGTCCTCCTTCACCCAGTTTGCCACCAGCACCCTTTCCATTGGATGGGGGTGACTTTCCCTTAAATAATGCCAATCCACCACAACGTGTCGAAGATTTAATGCAAACATTTGGAAATGTAAGTGATTAAAAAAAATAGGTTTATACCCTTACCCTGTATCACTTAAGGCAATAAGTTTAAGCAGATATTTGTAACATCTGAACGGTACCTTTTACTATACCTAACGATTCAGAATCACTTACAATTGTACTTAGTCCGTCTGTACGTCTGTGTCTTGTGTAAATTTATAAGCAAGGTTTTTGCCATAGTTTTTAAGATATTACAATGAAATTAGTTGCAATTGAGTATCTTTATCCAAAGATGGGTACTTTTCAAAATGGTTTAAATTGGACCACTTTTCAGAACCTTCCCCGTATAACGTTGTTATTTGAAATAAATCTTTATAGGACAAAAATTTACAATTCTTAGTATATTTTGATAAAACTTGAAGAAGAATAGTCACTAATTGGCTGTAACAAAATTAAACCCAATCGGACCATTTTTAGAACCCGTTTTAACTCCAATTATTAAATATTCACTTAACAGGCCGATGCAGTGGACAAATCTGAATTGAATACACCACGTAAGCGTGAAATTGAAACAGCTGTAGCGTCACCCAATCAACAAATAATACCCTCAGTTAATAGGCCTGGCAAAGAGGTCTATTATCCGCCTGGTCACGATATGATGCTAACCAAACGTGAACAAATGTCTGCCAGTTCAGCTGGCGGTGTAAGTTTATCATGCATCCATAAACTTTATATTTAATTTATGTAAAAAATTATGCTTTTTTAGGGTCGTTGGGCTAAAGGTTCGGGCCGATACGAATACGAATCTGGTTATAAGTCGAAAACGAAAACTAAAGCGGGCGGTGCTATGGTACCAGTTTGTTTGCCATTATGTTGTGCCATGCCTTGTACAATTATGTAAATTTTCAATTGTTATTGTTGTTTTGTTAAAATATTGTACACTATTTATACGATTGTATTCTGAGATCGGGTCTAATTTCTCTATTTTTCTTAACACACATATAAACCTGTTTAATAACCCGTTATAAGCTGAACCCATTAATTATTGATTTATACTCGGATACGTTTATTTATCTAAAACGTAATATGTTTTAAATAATGTTGTGTGTGGCTGCTATTAGTTGTTGCTCAATTAACAGAAACTTGCTCAGACCTAGCGGAAATGTGTAACTGAATGTATATTTAATACATTGTACACGCCCAAAAAAATTATATCTACTTACTAATTACAATTTTTGCTGCTTTAGTTTTATTTTTTTTATATATCACACAATATGCCATAATTTGTTTATTTTGTTTTACATCACACACATGGCTTATGTATGTATGTGTGTGTATTTTTATGTAACGAAGAAAATTCAATTTATTATTAAATTCGATCGCTTATGAAGGGAAATTCAACGACGCCATGGTGTATTTAACTAATACAAGAATATGTACAAGTATATGAAATATTCACTAAAAAGTTTATTAATAAATGAAACCACGCTCGCAGCGTCCTTAACAGATATTTGAATTTTTGTTTTATTTGAAAACAAGTAAGGAAACTAAATTTGGCTTAGGCCAAATCTGAAGTACCCTATCTATATATTTTAATAATAATGCAAATTATTAAAGAAATTTCGATCTTGATCGTAAATCGTTAAAAAATATTAAAATTGTGATAAAAAATATTTTAAAAAATTACACAAATAAAGAACTTTTTCGGAAAGACTGTAGGCAAGTAAAAAAGTGGGCAAATATTTTAAAAAGTTCCAAAAAATTTCGATCTTAATCGGAATATTTTTATCTCTTTTTTAAACAAAATATATGATTTTCTTACTCACAAGTTTTTTGCCATTGAAGAATGTAATACATCCTTTATTTATTTCATCCTTTACAATTAATATATCCATCGGTGTTTCAAAAATTGGGCGTCGTCGCATAACAAACGCGATATAAATCCATCGATCAAGGTTGGAATTCGTACAAATATTGTCAACATTCGCTTATTTGCACCTGGCTGCTACCATTCACCTATAACGAGCAATAAAATCACATTTTTTTTTATCGCAATTATGATTAAAATAGTTCGATTAAGATCGAAATTTCTTTCAAATATTTAAAAATCTGCTTCTTTTTTACGTACTTGCAGCTTTTCCATATAAAGTTTCATACTTCTGTAATTTTTAAATTTCTTTTATGCCATTTGTGATTAAAATTAATTTCAATCAAGACCGAAATTGTTTTAAAATTTTACCAACATTTACTTCTCTTGTACTTGGCTGCAGCAATTCCCCTAAAATTTTACACTTTTATTCATTATGAGAATTTTATTAATGTTATTATTATTGTTGTTGTATAGTTTAATAATAATGATTTTTCTTTTTATCATTTCTATTTGTATATAAATGTTTTGTTTCGTTTTGTTATAACAATATTTTATTTTCAATTTTTATATTAAGTAATCTAAATATGTATGTGTGTGTTTGTTTGTTTGTTTGTTTGTTTTTGTTTAAATATGTTATATCACAAAAATTAGTTTTCGAGTTTATTTAAATATAATTATATATATATATATATATATATGTATATATATTGTATGTATTTATTATTATTATTTTATAAAGTTCTTATTTTAAAGCAATTCGTTATTAATAGAGTTCAGGCTATATGTGTATGTGTAATGTGTGTCATGTATTATATAAAGTACAAGATTTCTACAGAAATGTTTTTTGCTTTTCATTTATAGAATACCGTAAAAAATATAGAATTTTGGCAAAAGTATTAATAATAATAAAAAATATACATGTGTTTAAAGAGAGAAGAAATTTGGCTCAATGGGATATATATGATGTACAACATATGTATGTTTAGCTTTACATTATATTTAATTTTCTATTTTAGATTTTTTTCCTTAACTTTGTGCAAAATATGTATTGGAAGCAATTTGTAGGAAGAGCTAGTTTTAACTATACATGTTTAAAAAAATTCTACACTGTGCCAATAATTTATGGAAAAATCTCCAAGCTAAGTGAATACTAGCAAATAAAAGTGGCTTTTAACAATATGTTCAATATATAATAATTTTGTATAATGGTAGTTTTGTGTGTGTGATTGTATAAGAGATAAAATTGACTCTAATAAAATGGCAAAGACATAGTATGTATGTACCTATCCATATCATCTATTTATGTATATAAATGTGTATATTTTATATATATTTGAAAATAATGTTTTCATAAAAAAATAAAATAAAATTCGAGTGGTAATAATTTGTATATAATCGTCTGCTCCATCGCTGCTACACATGTAAAATATATCTCAATGAATGTAATTATGCTTGTTGTTCGATAATTTTGAGCTCTGCGTAATACCATGTAAACGTGGGATAAAATTTATAGCTATAGATGTCATATTTAATGGAATTTAAGCCATCTATACCAATCTTACTTATGCCATTAACTAGATGTTCAAATCTAATAAGATAACACATGGATGACATGGGTATGTTAAGATCTCTGGTTGTTTGTTTTACATAAGAGAATATTACCTGTTCGGGTTGGCCTTTTCCTTTTGATGTTTTAACATAATGTAACGAGCAATATTGATGGGATAGCGAGCTATAAATAGATTAGCATTTCGCAACCTAGAATAAATAAAATAAATGAAAATGGGCATGTGTTGGCAGTAGGTTTAATATGTTTAATATCCAATACCGATTAGACATGTCGTCGTCTTCACCACCCCAGCCAAAAAATGTATTGGAAAAACCATTTACTAAGAGGAAGTGTTCTTTTGTCATGGCAGAAACGCCACCGAATATGGTACGATAAGGCAACCTTTCAAAAAAATATTTTTTTAATACATTAATTTACCATTCTCAGGTAGACAACGGTACTCTGAGAAAAGCACGAATAGTTTTTTTTCACATTTTTCAATACACTTACATGTAATTTAATTGATCAACAGCCACTGACATGTGCCGCGGTTGTCGCGGACAATTATATAAATTTCTATTATCCAAGGGTATTAGATCGACATCGTGGAATATAAAACAATCCCAATTGTACAGTTTCATGGCCTCTAAGAATCCCACATTCATTAAAGCAGCCCGATTAAACGGTTGACCATTCGTTTGTTCGACTATAAAGATTCTATAATAAATGTTTTGTTTCATTAGAAATGGATGTATGTTGCGTAGAAAGATGGAAAGGTGAGCATAACGATCACGAAATGGCACCACAATTGCTACATGATGGCGTGCATTACAGTGTTTTGGTTGGAAAGCACCACCCGACTGTAGCAGAGGTCCCAATTGCGCCTCAACAACATCTAATGATTCCAATGTAATATTGGGCTCAAAAAGACTGTCTATGTGTGTTATAAGAAAAATTACTTTGATTTAGTTAAAAAAATAAACAATTCCATTCACACTTACTTCCTTCATAAACCGGATCTTGGCACAGAGGTCGGCCATCTTTAATATTATTACTCGTTATTTCAATAGATTCGTTTATACTGACATTCAATTTTTTATTCATATCAGTGATAGCGGGAACTTTAACCATAACTGTTTCCTTATTTGTTGTGTGATTATACAATGAAGCATTGTGCTTGTATGGTTTACGTAAACTGTAACATAAATTGTGCTTTTTATTATTTATATAAGTAGTTTTATTCAGTTGTATTTACCTGGATCGACTAAACGCTGAGGGTATATCTACTTTATCACCCAAGTAGTTGACTACCACATTCAAGATCAGAAGAAGACAAATGGCACATAACAATATTCGTAATGTCACATAGATTTTACTGGACATTCTTACCCAGCTAGACCCACCAAGAATCAATGAACACAATTTCTTTGGCGTATTAGTAATATATGGCTATTTGCACGAACAATTTGTTGTTTAGATATTAAAACCTCCATTTAGAAAATTTCGACACGGTACGAATCCAATTAATTGCAATTTTTTTTTAACTTCCTACGTCTACAAAAATTCTCGACATTAAAAATAGAAAACAAATACGGGGTTGTCATTCCATGACAATTTGTGTTTACAAATAAAAAGCAGCTGTTATTTTTGGGCTGAAACACATAAACACCATAAATGTGATTCGGGAAATTATTTTAAATAAGTGGGATTTTTTCGTTTTGTTGTAGCCAGCACTGGGAGCAGTTACACAACCGATTACGTATGATTCCCTTTTTGCAAATACAAAAATGCAAGCTTTTACGTTTTCCAAACGAAGTTAAAAGGCATATTTAATAGCATTTATTTTTTTATATATAGGCCACTACCATACAGGCATCTTTTGTCATTTATTATTTTATAGAAATTATTATTAAAAAGCTGCCAGCATGGTAAATGCATGCCTATTAGAAACTGCAGGTTTAAATATATATATATATATATTTATATAACTAACCAATAAAAATTATAAATTGTTATCGCGGCAGTCGCAAAGCTTCCAAATCTTTGACCTCAACAGTATTTTCGTAATCGTTGTACTTGTAGTCGATCTTTAATACTTTATTTTCTCCGAAACAAGGATCGTAGAAACCAGGCAAATCGCTCTATAAAAAATTTGCAAGTACATTAAATTTTACATAAACGTTAGAGAAATGATTCATCCATTTACCTTGGAGGAGTCATACAATAGGAGAACGCCATCTTTCACCAAACATTGCAGAGGGATTTTTACATCAATAAAAGCATTTACCCGAAAATCAGTACCACTATCATCTAAACTGCCGTAAATTGCGCGTGTTATAATTAATCCTTTACGTTCCGTTTCCTCACTAACTATGCGCTCGTAGGTACGTTGCATTAGATCAATAGCAGCGGCGGCTTCTTGGCGCCTCAGTGATAGGCGCTGTTCATTGTTGCGTTTGGTTTTTTCAATTTCAAGTCTTTTACGTTCGGCCATCATTGGATCAATAATCGATTTCTTAACAAATAACCAACCAATGAGCGGCGTAATTGCAGCGTAGAATACAGCAGCCGGTACAATGCCTTCACTGAGATGTATTGGAAAAGTGTAGGTCTGGTGTGAGCGTATAACTCTGTCCGAGACAAATTTTGAATGTTACGAGTTACGACATTACGTCCCTTCGCGTATGAAAAATTCAAATAAAACTTACTTAAACTTTAGTATGACCCCGGTTGGTACACCAATCGATACAGCCGCACACACAGAGCTATACTTAGAGATTTCCTTTTCTGCACCGCATTCGGCAAGGAAACCAAATGTACCCAACTTACCAGCCAATCTCAATTTCAATTCGTTCTCAATCATTTTGTGTGTATATGCAATACTAAAATATATATGCGGTGTACCCAAAACAAACGAAGTTGTCCAAGCATGCTTTTTATTGCTGCGATGAATTTGCGCTGTCATAGATGAGTGCGAACTGGCATTCAAAGTTAATGTACCAACTGTATGTTTATCCAATTGTACAGCTAACGTTGAAAACAGTCCCGGTATTATGCCATTTTCTTTGAAATTCAATGTTGTGCCGCCGTTTAGGCTTAAAATCGAGGTTAACGTGCGACCACCTTGTTAAAGAAGTAAAAATATATTTTTACATGGATAACTGGACTTTTCAAACGTATTGTATTGCACACCTTTCACTTCTAAAAGAAGACCATTTCCAGCTCCCACATCCAACTCTAACCAACCTTTATTAAGCAGTCGCCGCCCACACACCACGAATTCTCCCAAACCATTGCCATTCGCTGACATTAAATTACCATTCAGTATTATTGTATCACGTCGCGTTATGGGAGCTTCAATCGATTGCGAGATACTCATCGATGCGATTTCAATACGTGGCATTTCCGTATCATCGTAGGGTGAAAATATCTCAGTTGCATTTATGTTGATCTTAACATTACCGCGTGGATTTGTACTCTGTAATAATTTACGCTCCTCGGCCGCTTGAGCTAAACGTTCGTATTCTTCTAGTATTTCTGCAGGGGTTTTAGTGCGCTGAACTAACTCCCAACCATCTCTACGCAATCCCTTCTCACCTAAATTGTCGTAAATAGCACGTCTATCGGGATCGGATAACACTTCGTACGCTTTCTTCATTCGATTAAATAACATTTCAGCTTTCTGCTTGCTTTCCGGTTCCATATGTTTATCCGGATGATAGATGCGGCTAAGTTTACGATACGATGCATTAATTTGCTCAACGGTTGCCTACAAAACAAGAGATCTGATCAGTTTTCTTTATACCACGTTTAAAGTAAATGATGATGAAACCACATGAAAATACTTACATCTTTAGGTAAATTTAGAAAAGTGTAATAATTTTCTTCCAATTCATTGTCGGAATCGTTGTCGTCTGACATATTGCATTAGCTTTATGTTAAATGATTGGGGTCCTGCAAAAATAAATAACTATTTTGCCGGTTAAAATAAATTTGGTTAAAAAAAAATTTTTTTTTTTGGCTGTAGAGTTGAAAATTTTGAAGTATTATTCTATGGAAAAAAAGAGTTTTCAACAATTTGTTTAACAGCTGTTTTTATAGCACAGTTAAGAAACTTTAGCGTATGTTTATCGTGGTGAAATTGTCATTCTCTCTAAGCACTCAAGCAGCAATTGGAGAGTAACGGTAATTTATATTTCTCTTTAATAAAATGTTAAAATCATGCATGATACCTAGATGAAGAAATTCTAATGCATGAGCAGCTTTTATTTTATGCATTAGTTGATGGATTTTATGTTTAAGGACAAAAAAAAAATAATTTACTAAAAATATACATCATTTGCTCAGTATTTTATTGAGTAGCTGTTATCTCTTATGTATTAGTATTTTTATGTTCAATAATTTATATTTCCACGCCTTACACGCCTTACACGCCTTATTGTTCTAGAACAATCTCGAGTTTTTCCAGAACACAGGGTATTTTAAAAATCCTATAAAAAGAGAAGCACTCTGTACATGTACCATTTTGACAGTACACATTATTATCGCAGTCTACTATCGCATTCATTCCACAAAGGAAAAAAACGTGCACGCCATTGCGACTATAAAGAATTTTAGTCTTTTAAAATACATCGATTGATGATAATATAAAAAAAAAATCGTATCTATAAATTGAAAAGTATTAATAATAAAAGTAAATTAAAAAATGTTACGCGTTTCCAAGTTTCTACCACGCCTAGTTGGCCAACCTCAAGCAAGCTATCTAATTGGGAAAAATTCTAGCATTTTCGAAAATGTAAGTGTGTTGTGTCGAAGTGGTCACAAAGGGCATTTTGAAAAAGAATCGAGATACCGAAAAATATTTATACTATTTTCCTTTTTAATTCACAGCAAATTGTCGCATTAAATAATGCTTTTGCAGCCCAATTACGTCACAAGTAAGTTAACGTAACATTTAGTTTCCCAATAATTATAAATTTAATGTTTAAACAAATATGTTTTTTGACAATGTATGTGAGATACGACTTTTATGGTTATGTAATAAGAAAGTTGAAAATATTTGCCGGCGATTTTTTAAGAATTCAGTTGAGGCTGTTGCGTTCTTTATATTAAAGTAGATTGTATGAAGTTTCATAAAAGTAAATCGTAATTTCACAATGGCTACAAAGACGGATAAAATATATTCGTTTTAGTGCACATGTGTAGGAGTCTGTATATGTATGTCCTTATCTAAACAATTGTGTAAATTATAGGCAATCATTTTTGTACCATTTGCACGTTTACTGTTGACTTTTGTAGGACTAGTGAAGTTAAAGGGGCTGTTATTGGCATCGATTTGGGTACCACCAATTCATGTGTGGCTGTCATGGAGGGTAAACAAGCCAAAGTGATTGAAAATGCAGAAGGTGCTCGGACCACGCCATCACATGTGGCCTTTTCCAAAGACGGGGAACGTTTGGTGGGCATGCCGGCTAAAAGACAAGCTGTCACCAATGCCGCCAACACATTTTATGCTACCAAACGTCTAATTGGCCGTCGCTTTGATGATCCCGAAATCAAAAAGGATGTCAAGAATTTGTCGTATAAAGTAACGAAAGCTTCCAATGGTGACGCTTGGGTACAGGCAAGCGATGGCAAAGTATATTCGCCCTCTCAGATTGGTGCTTTCATTTTAATGAAAATGAAAGAAACCGCTGAAGCTTACTTGAATACGCCTGTAAAGAATGCTGTTATTACGGTACCAGCTTACTTCAATGATTCTCAACGTCAGGCTACCAAGGATGCTGGGCAAATTGCTGGTCTAAACGTGTTGCGGGTAATTAATGAACCTACCGCTGCCGCTTTAGCGTACGGTATGGATAAAACTGATGATAAAATGTAAGTATTATCTAGTTGTCCCCTGACCCACCACTACAGTTGTGTAAGATTTCGTTGGTTTTCAGTATTGCTGTTTATGATTTGGGAGGCGGCACTTTTGATATATCAATTTTGGAAATACAAAAAGGTGTATTTGAGGTGAAATCGACAAACGGCGACACCTTGTTAGGTGGTGAAGACTTCGATAATGCCATTGTTAATTTCTTGGTGCAAGAATTTAAACGTGATACTGGCATCGATATAACCAAAGATACCATGGCTATGCAGCGTCTTAAGGAGGCTGCCGAAAAGGCCAAATGTGAATTGTCATCATCTCAGCAAACGGATATTAATTTACCCTACTTAACGATGGACACGGCCGGACCTCAGCACATGAATTTGAAATTAACGCGAGCCAAGCTAGAAAGCTTGGTGGGTGATCTTATTAAGCGCACCATTCAACCGTGCCAGAAGGCTTTGACTGATGCTGAAGTGGCCAAATCGGACATTGGTGAAGTGTTGTTGGTGGGAGGTATGACACGTATGCCGAAAGTGCAGGCAACCGTACAAGAATTGTTCGGTCGTCAGCCGTCTCGTTCAGTTAATCCCGATGAAGCTGTAGCTGTGGGTGCTGCTGTACAAGGTGGTGTTTTGGCTGGAGACGTTACTGACGTTTTACTGTTAGATGTCACACCTCTATCCTTGGGTATCGAAACGTTAGGCGGCGTCTTTACTCGTTTGATTTCACGTAACACTACCATTCCCACGAAAAAATCGCAAGTATTTTCCACAGCGGCTGATGGCCAAACACAGGTTGAAATTAAGGTACACCAAGGTGAACGTGAAATGGCCTCGGATAACAAATTGTTGGGTGCCTTTACATTAGTCGGTATACCCCCAGCACCGCGAGGTGTTCCTCAAATCGAGGTTGTCTTCGACATTGACGCCAATGGTATTGTTCATGTATCGGCGAAAGACAAAGGTACTGGCAAAGAGCAACAAATTGTTATCCAAAGCAGTGGCGGTCTAAGCAAAGATGAAATCGAGAATATGATAAAGAAGGCGGAAGAGTATGCAGCCAGCGATAAAAAGAAACGTGAATTGATTGAATTAGTCAACCAGGGCGAAAGTATTGTACACGACACAGAAGCCAAAATGGAAGAGTTCAAAAGCCAACTACCCGCTGAAGAAGTAAATAGATTGAAATATATTTTCGTTTATTATGAACCGATAATTAAATAATTTGTTTTTTTATGTCTATTAAAATTTATTTATCGAAACTAGTGCGATAAACTTAAAAAAGAGATTGCCGACTTACGCACACTATTGGGTAACAAGGAAACAGCAGAGCCGGAGGAAGTACGCAAAGCCACCACCCAATTACAGCAATCTTCATTGAAATTATTCGAAATGGCATACAAAAAGGTGGGTAGCCCAGTTCATGAACTTTGTTTAATTTTCATGCTGTAACCATCACGTTTTCTTTGCAGATGTCTGCTGAACGTGAGAGCGCTAATACCACAGACAAAGGCAGTGACACAAGCGGCACCAGCAGTACAGAAGAACCCAAAGCTCAGGAGAAGAAAAATTAAACAAACAACAACGCGTACAGGTTGTCCTAAGTTGCTTATACTAATATTTTTTCTTTAAGTAATTCATAAAACGACAAGTTAGTTCTGCTTTCTCTTTTCCCTCATTACGAACGCCAATTCGGTAAAAGCATAAATGTTTTTTTTTTGTTTTTATGCACACTTCTTGGTATAGATCTACCATTTTTCTAGCAGATCACTTGGTAGGAAGATAGATTTTAGTACCCACCCAAAACTATTAACAAATTCTATTACATGATTAATGGCAAAAATTAATTAGATTACTTGGTAATTGGTGCAGACTTCTATAGATGGTATTAAAAATATAAATACAAGAGGAAACGATAAATTCTCATCTACTAAAAATGATTCCTTCAAAAAAAAAAAAAAAAAAGTACCAACTTTTAAATTTCTCCATAAATGAAAATGGGAATGTATTTATAAATTGTAAGCTGTCCTTTGAAATAAAAATGTTGCATAGAAAGAGACGGAGAAATGAAATTTTATAATTTTTAAATAAATAAACGAACAAAAATACACTTCTGTTTAATGTGGTGATTGAGAAATGAGATAGAGATCTAACGGAAAGGAAAGAGGATATATACATACACTGTGTTTCCTGTTTGAAAAGGAAAGTATAAAATTTCTGTGAACTGTTTAAAAACTAGGCAGCATTAATGTAATTTTCATATTGTTTCCGCTTGACTGACAAGATCGCGTACTAGTATTTTTTACATTTTTCAGACTACAAAAGTGTGCTCTTCAACAATCTGTATTTATTTCGTGCAAAAAGTTTGAAATAAATAAATAAAAGGGATTAAATCAACAAAGAGATCCAAAAAATGGATCATATCACTTCATTTTATTAGTGTAATACCATAAATATAAATAAATTATTACACCTAATCTAAAGTGCGACATATAGACTTAAATATCACTAAAAAAAAGTTATTAAATAGCACCAGTTTGCAGTTTGTATAAAGTGTAATAAAGGCCACGTTTTTCGAGTAGTTGATTGTGTGTACCTGATTCACAGATGTGGCCATTATCGAAAACAAATATTACATCGGCGTCAATAATAGTTGCCAAGCGGTGAGCAATACTAACTGTAGTACGACCTTCGCTGGCCACTGCCAAAGCATCTTGAACAATTCTCTCACTTTCCGCATCCAAGGCTGAGGTGGCTTCATCTAATAATAAAACTTTTGGATTTCGAATCAAAGCCCGCGCAATGGCTACTCGCTGTTTCTGTCCCCCAGAGAGTTGTGTACCCTTTTCACCCAAGCGCGTTTCATACCCCTAAAAATGATATATATTTCTGAATATTTTATACGATTCAGCAATTGATTGATTGACATACCGTGGGCAGAGATGTAATAAAATTATGAATATTAGCCTTTTTGGCCGCTTCTATAACCTCTGGCATTGATACTAAGCGGCTATTATCACCGTAAGCGATATTCTCATATATTGTACGATCAAAGAGCACCGGCTCCTGCGAGACTATGCCCAATTGTTTCCGTAAATTTGAGCTGGAAATATTACGCACTTCACAGCTATCTAATGTGACTGAACCATCGTCAACATCATAAAATCGTTGCAATAATTGTATACAGGTGGATTTGCCACAACCGGATGCTCCCACCAAAGCCACCTTTTGTCCTTTGTAAACGTTCAAGTTGAGAGCTTGTAAGATGACAACATCGGGTCGGGTGGGATAAGAAAATTTCACCTTTTCGTAAGCGACATCACCTTGTGCATACCAAGGATCCGTGGACACATCAACACTATCCGATATTTTTGGTTGTCTCATCAAAAGCTGATAAATATTTTTAGCTGCTGTTAAACCTTTTTGAAAATTGGGAGCGAATGCCAATGCACTGGCTATGTTGGTGGCACCCATAATTACGGCATGCGCCACCTTAAATACATCTCCAAATGGCAATCCCTTATTAACCACTAACGATCTACCATAATACATACAAGCAGCATAAGCAAAGAACATTAACGCTCGAGCGGCACCAAAAACAATGCCACGCAAATGGGTATTGCGTTTGGCTTTCTAAAAGTAAAGTGGGGTAAGTACAGACTTGGAGTGTTATATGTGAATCTGAATCTTATATTGAATTTATATTGAAAAATTCGAAATTGAAAATCTCTCAATTTCAATTGGAATCTATTTATTATACCCTATATTATATGTGTATATTAAGTTTAAGGGGATGTTTGTAACTCCTAAATGGCAAATTCAATTATACCTATCGATTCAGAATTAAAATCTGAATCGATTTAGTAATGTCCGTCTTCCTATCCATATAAACTTTTGTTTAAGCTAGAGGTCACATATTTAGAGATATTTAAATGAAATTTGGTGCAAAGACATGTCGGAAAGAAACCCTGTTGAAAATGGACCGAAATGGACTATTTTTAGAACCCCTACCCATATACAGTTCTATTATAAGGAAAGGCTTATATGGTAATTTTGTGGAGCTAAGTGATGTAGGGTATTATCAGGTGCTGTAATTCATGAAAAAAAAAATCTATTAACCGTTACTGCTGGCAGCAATTTCTCCATGTATTGTTTGTGAAACATGTTCTCAAGGCCCAAAGAAACCACTGTACGTATATTAGATACCGCATCGACACTCAGCTTGAATAAGTAAAAAAAAATAATTCAGAATTCGGAATTTTCCAATTTTTTTTTGTAAATTTACTTTAGTACATTTCTCCATACTTTTGCTAGTACCCATATTCTCTTGGGCCATAATCTTGCGCTGGTAAAACATTGCCACAAATATTAACGGAGTAAACGATAAAGCCACCAAACCCAGACTCCACTCGTAGTACATGGCCAACGCAATACCAAAACACATTGTACTTAAAGACTGCAAAACTGTACCAATACGTTGCCCGGTAGCCTAGGTTACAAAAAGAAAGAGTACAACAACAAATTATTTTAATAGATTTTATTATACTAACACCCTGAATAGCGGCTGCATCACCAGACAAACGAGCACATAGACTGCCCGTACCATTCGAACGGTCATCAAACCAAGCAACTTCCATTTTAAGCATAGACTCAAATGATAAACATCTCAAACGTTCAGTCAACTTCTCACCAGCAATTCCAAATGAATATATCTTTATATTAAATGAGTTGAGAATATACTGCGCAAATTATTAATATTGAAATGTACCTGTAAAAATGTACCCACGCCCACCACTATGCCACATATTACAAAATACAAACTGTACGTGTTGGTCTCACTGCGTATATATGCTGTATCATCATTTGAAAAAACTTGCATTATATTGCCGAATAGTATGGCAAACAGGGGTATGGCGGTGCCATTAATTAAGGCAGTCAAAGAACCACATAGAATGTACAGCCATTCAGGAGCATTCAACTTTAATATGGACCATATTGAATAATTAATTTTTTCATCTTCTTTTAACGCCTGATTGAGTTTTCCATTATCAGCATTTTGGCTGAGTTCCATATAATCTTGAACGTGGTTACTTTTAGCTTTAGAGGACAAATCCCTGTTGTCGCTGCCCACTGTACTGTTATCCTCTCCTAATTGTCTCATCACCAAATTATAATATTGTTCCCTCAGAGCCATCAGATCATCGTGAGTACCACTCTCCACCTCTTTACCATCACTGAGGACCATTATTCGATCAGCCCGTCTTATAGTCGATAAACGATGAGCCACTATAACTGTTGTACGTCCCTTACTGGCCATTTCTAAAGCATTTTGTACTAATCGTTCACTTTCCGCATCCAAGGCTGAGGTAGCTTCATCCAATAATAAAATTTCAGGATCTCTTATTAAAGCTCTGGCTATAGCAATGCGCTGTTTTTGTCCACCCGACAACTGAGCACCCCGTTCTCCCACCAACGTATGAAAACCGTTAGGCAGTTTTTTTATAAACTGTAAAGCGTTAGCGGTACGAGCAGCAGCCTCCACCTGCTCAGCAGTAGCCTCTTCATAACCATAACGTATATTTTCATAAATGGTTGTTGCAAACAATACCGGCTCTTGTCCCACTACTCCGATACGTGCCCTCAGCCAATTAACATCCAAATCCTTTACGTTGACACCATTAAAATAGACTTCACCAGCACTGGGATCGTAAAATCTTTGCATTAACTGTATGCAGGTAGATTTGCCACAACCGGAAGAACCCACCAAAGCCACAGTTTGGCCATGATCAATTTTTATATTCAATTTGTTGAGGACGTTGACTTCTGGACGGGTAGGATATGAAAATTCAACATTTCGAAATTCCAACTGAGTGAAAGGTTCATTCAAGCGTTGGCCTTCCTTTTCAATTGGATTAATAATCGGTTTTTGTTGTATTAATTTGAAAATCTTCGCACAGGCACCCTTAGCAATACCGAATGCTTCAACATATGGTGAGGCTAGGCCAATATTCATAGAACCCATCATAACAGATAAAAAAACCTAAAAAAATTCATATGAAGAACAATTATCAGAGGGGGAGGAGTATGTAAGAAGGGGATTCATTTCTAATTCCGTAAAGTTTGAACTATTGTAACTCAGAGAAAAATTATCGTAGAAAAAAAATGTTAAATTTCATATGTATGGATAAATATTGAGTCGAAATGAGTGCGTTCCTTACCGTTATCATGGTACCGGCATCATAATTGGAATAATATTCATTGCCCGCGTAATTTTTCAATATTAACCCGGTGCCATACCAAAATGCCAAACCATATGAGGAATACATGAACAACCATAACAAACCAAAACCCAAACCGGAAAATAAATTACGCTTTATGTTCAAAATGCGAGAATGAATGACTTGATCTTTATAAGCTTGGGCCTCCTTGTGTTCACCTTCGAACGCCTTAACTGTACGTATAGCGCTAAGAGCCTCCTGAGCAATATTACCAGCCAAAGCATAAACACTTAATTCTTCTTTGGCCAATTTTGAAGTGCCCTAAATAAAACAAGTAAGAAAACTAAATTTGACTTAGGCCAAATCTTAAATACCCTCCACCTCCACAACAGTGGGCGTGGCAAATATATATATATATTGCGTCCTCTAATAGTGTATGTCTTACGTATTAGCATGCAAGTCTACTTTTACGTTGAATATGGTTTTTTGTAAATTGTGGGCGTGTCCGACAACGCCCACTTTTGGCACGTCAGTAGATGGGATAACTATGTATAAGCGTACCAAATTTCAAGATCATAGGTCAACTTTTGTGGCAGATATATAGATTTATGTCGATTGTGGGCGTGTCTGAAATTTGACCACTCCCATTTTTGGCTCATCAGTATTTGGAATAATTGTGTATACGCGTACCAAATTTCAAGTTCATAGGTCAGCTTTTGTGCCAGATATAAAGGTTTTTATTAATTATAGGCGTGTCTGTAATCCGAATACGCCCTTTTTTGGCATATTGATGAAGCTAATATTCATATATGTACATACCAAATTTCAAGTTTATAACTCAATTTTTGTGGCAGATAAATAGATTTTTGTCGATTGTGGGCGTGGATCTTGACCGATTTTGCTCATTTTAAATAGCGATCTGCGTGCAAAAACTAAAAGTGCCTGTACAAAATTTCAGCTCAATATCTCAAAATTTACGCCCGTGGGAGTGCCAAGAACAGACGGACACACGGACATACGGACATACATGTCTAAATCGACTCAGTTTTTGACGCTGATCAAGAATATATATACTTTTAGGGTCTATGACGCCTTCTTCTGGGTGTTGCAAACGGAAGAACAAACTTAGTATACCCTCATCACTGAGGTGGAGGGTATAAAAATAAAAAAAGCTGACATTTCAAGAAAAACTCAAAGACTTCTTTAGTAGTGAGCAATAAAACTTACCACTGATATGAAACCCATGGCAATAAAAGTTACTGGTAGACTGGACAGACATACTAAAGCCAATTGCCAACCTTTTACAAAAGCCAAAGCAATCGAGCCGAGAAAAGCTATCAGAAAATGCATAAACATGACCACCTTCTCACCCATGCCCTCTTCCATTTTTGCCAAATCTCTGAAGGATTTTCAATTTTTTGGTTTTCGTTTTTTATTCTCCACTTCATCCAATACTACTCACTCATTCATCCGACTGGCTATTTCACCACTTTGATTAAAATCAAACCAGGACATGTCTTGGTGCAAAATGGAATTAAAAAACTCTCCACGTATTCGTAATATTTGATCCTGGGCAGCATAATTGAATAAAGTAACGGAAATATAACTACAAACTAACATTACAACACCAATAATGGTGCTTTGAATAGCAAACGTTTCGACCGCATCCAAAATATCATCAAACTCACTGAACCTGGCAGTACTGAAAATAGTTTTACCAAACTCAACCATACCCTGGAATAAAAATAAAGGACAAAAATTAAATCTTAAATACCCTCCACATCTATATACAAAAAGGAGGCGTGGTAGTTACTTTATTACGCCCTCTAAGAGTATATGCATTACGTTTCTCAACTTAAAAGTCGAGTGAGAGTTTTTGTAAAATTTGAGCCACTTTTCAACTTCAGAGTTCCATTTTTTTTGTTAGATAAACAGATTTTTTCCAATTGTGGGTGTGGCACTTGACCGATTTTGCTCAATTTAAATATCGAAAAAGTATTTATACAAATTTTCAGCTCAATAGTAAATAATATTATATAGTAAATAAAATGTATGACCGTGAGAGGCCAAAAATAGATGGACAAGCGAAGAGACATGTCTGACGCTTCCATTTTGGTGTTGCAAATGGAATGACAAACTTAGTATACCCACCCATTCTACATACATTTACTTACGTTAACCAAATTTCCAATGAGTAGACTATTTGCTGGTACAGTTAAACCCGTACAGATGGCACTTACTAAACCCAACAAATACATAAAACGATTACTGGTGCTGGCATATTGAAACATATGAAAAAATGCTACCGGCGGCACATCGTCTCCTTTACACACTGACTCATCTTTATGGTTCTCGGTAGGCTTTAGTTTTTCTGACGTTGTTTTCGTTTTACTTATGGGTCTAATCAAAAGATAAGAAATTCATTTCTAGATAATAACCAATGAATGTGAATAAACGCCCCTAACTAAATATTATGATCTCTCCTCCATTCATTGTATTTACTTTTGCACATTGCATTTACAGTAAATGTTATCAGTAGTACAATATAAATTGTTCATAAATCCACACACTCATCATCATAACGGAAAGCATAATAATCCCAATTCAATAAATCAGCACAATTATATGACGATGGATGACTTGCATTTATTCCAAATGTAGAGGAAGTTATTAAATAAATATTTTAATGAAATTTAAGTTATAAGGAAATTTACGGATTGAAAAAAACAAT
Organism: Ornithomya chloropus; assembly: GCA_963971445.1. NCBI lineage: Eukaryota > Metazoa > Arthropoda > Insecta > Diptera > Hippoboscidae > Ornithomya > Ornithomya chloropus. The sequence continues at coordinate 22,194,596 of OZ020530.1, read as the reverse complement.
CTGAGTCATTCATAAATACAACAAGTAAGAGGAAAGCGCATAACATGGTAACACTTAACAAAATACTGCAAAGTATTACAAATGCTTTTAAAAGTAAATAAAAGTTATATTTTATCTTCACTCACTTATCACAACTTATCTAGGTCTGCTATTTTTTTATAACCCCATAAGGGTGTATGTGGGCAATTATCAGAAGCAGGCGTTACGAAGGTCATATACGTATGCGTATTCATGAATCAAAATATAAGTCGTTCGAGACATTCCGTTATTGAAACTCTAAACATTAGGTTGAAATTGACAGCCACGCCTACAATTGAGCAACATTTTGGGCATGATGTAATATGTCTGTGTAAAGAACTACATTAAACTTAAGTGGAGTCTTAAATACCCTTCATATTTGCATATAAAATGGGGGGCATGGCACGTATATGATTATGCCCTACAATAGTATATATATTACGTTACTGCTTTTAGTTCAGTACACAGTACAAATCTTGTAAATTAAAGGCATGGCCACGCCCATTTTTGACTTATAGATGAACAGACACAATTACATCTGTATCAAAATTCACCTACACATTTTTATGACAAATAGATTTTTAGCAATTGTAGGCGTGGCTCTTAACCGATTTTGTCCAATTTAAATAGCGCTCTGATATTCATATTCAGATCGACTTAGTTTTTCATACTGATTATATATTAAGAATATAATTCTTTTGTAGAGACTCTAACGCCTCCAAATTTTGTATACATATGTTGTATGTTTTTGCCCATTTTCAACAGAGAAAAACTACCTAATAAAATTAATAAGTTGTTTGGGGTGATGAGATATGTTATACATCTGAAGGCTATATATTTATCTATATATAGGAGATATCTTCTGCCGATTTTTTAAAAATAAGTATAAATCATATTTTGAGATCATAAATTATTTAAGCCACAACACGCGTTTATCATTTTAATCATTTCCGCTTTATAAGCTGATCAAGAATTTATCCCATGCTACATAAAAAAGGAGTCCTTGTATATAGATGTTGCAAAAGAACTGAGAAACTTAGTCTTCGTATTAATCTTAATCTTCGAATTCACGCATATCGTAAAATATTTATAAAAAAAAGCACTCAGCTGTTACAAAAGTATAAGCAGGAATAGTTCTTTTTTTATACACTTTTCTTCCTCCTTTGTTTTTTTTTACATTTATTTTACACACACTTACATAGTAGTACCCGGTTTTTTACATTCCATACTTTCATCACGTAACACTAGGTTTTGCTTGTAAAAGGATACATTGTCGTCTAAGAAACTTTCGTTTGTACTCATTATTGGTTTTATTGTTTTATTAATTATTTATAAAAATAAAAGGATAGACGATGGTTTCGTTTATTTCCGTTTCTTTTTTTTCTCTCTTTTATTCTATTCTACTACAAAAAATCGACTGAGTTGATTTAAGGTTTAGACAGTTGTATTTATAATGAGAAAATTTCAAAAAAAAGCGTTTCAGTTTTGTTGTTGCGTTTATTGGACCGTTATAATGTATTTGTGATAAGTTATCACAGTTTTATGATAGTTACACCAATAACGGTACAAAGTAAATAATACAATGAGCTTATATATGTATGGGAGAATAAGTTTCACAAAGAGAGAGAGACAGCAGAGACAGAGAGTTAGAAAACAGAGAAGGAGTGTCATCCTCTTTAAAATTTGTTAACAGAATCTCAAGATTTATTTCGAGGCCCACTATATTTTACATTTTCATTGTATACAATGAATACAGGCAAATGTGTACACAAATATCAATTGAATGTATACACAAATATGTTACTTGTTACGCTGACTTCTGTTATCAAATTTAGCTTGTGTTTACTCGTTGTATATGTTTTTTACTTTACTTTACAAAACATGCAGACAAAATGGATAAATGGTCGAAAAGTGGAAAAATCGAACGATGACATATTAAAGAAAGCCTTTTCTTCATTTATTAATTATTTATTTATTATAATTTTTATATATATTAAATTATATACACTTCATAATATATAAATTAAATACACATTATAATATATTAAATTCGTACGTATAAATGTTTTCGCCAAAAGTAGGCTGTGGGACGCCAAGGCTAGAGTTAAGTTATATATATTTGAGTATATATAACACGCACTTCCTAAGCAATGCTTGGACTATTTACCCACTATAACAAAGTGGGCTCTGGGGTAAAGCTAAAGCTGAAGGGAAAATGAGAAGAAAAGCTCGGAAAAATATTATCATAATGTCAATTCAAATAATTTATTATTATATATAAACAAAATAATGAAATAATTTATGAAGAGGAGACGTTCAGTTTGGCCAATTTCCTTGGTTGTGGGAGCTTTTTGGCGAAGCGTATAATTTTTCGTAAATAGTCTTCACAAATCCACTTGGTATTTTTACATAATAATACCTTAATTAAAAATTTCAAATAGCTAACGCGATGCTCCTTACAACCGTCATCTTCCACAAACCGAGGAAATTGCTCAGACGTTTTCTTTAAGATGTCATCTAAAATTAGCCGACGGACATTACGCAGATGGGCATATTTTTGAAAGAATTGCTTATACCCCAAAAACTGGTATGAGCAAACCTCATAATACCCATACAATCTATGGTATTCCCTTTGCTAAGCAAAAGCAACATATATATTATATTTTTAAAAAAAATATATATATATTTTAACACTCCTCCACACCATATTACAATTTAAAAAGTTGATAAAAAGCAACTTTACAAAACATCAATTAAAACAAGGACCCAGAATCAAACCAGCAATATACAGTTCATAAACCGTACACTCTAACACCAAACCACACAGCATTCTTCAAACCGTTCGCTTAATACTGGACCTATATAATCGCACATAGAACAAATTCGTTGTGTGTGTTGAACATATACACCATAATATTATAAAATTTGATAGAAGTAAAATAAAAGAACACCTTATTTGCATTTACTAATTAAATAATTATTCATTCATACTATAATTAATTACATATGTACAAATGTTTACGCCAAAATCCACCGTATTCCCTTTGCTTTGCTTATAAGCATAGAAAAACAACAACAGTAACATGCATAAGAAAACCAAGAACAAACAAAAAACTAATTGTCGGTAAATTGGTTATGGATTAGTATATTCACACGGACACAAAACCTCTTGCTTCCCGCACCTCTTTACCAATACACATAGGAAATCTCGCAACATCGCCGTGAAGTGGTTGAAAAATCAAAATTTTAGTAAATCTTCAACTCAGCTTTGCTATGTGCGCTATCGAAACAAAAACACAATCGATTCCTCCTAGCATACGTGGATTTATGGTTAACATAACTTGCATTTATGTAATTCGTACACTATAAGTGGATATATATTTGTAAAAACTATACAATTATATTCAAATTGATGTATTTAATTATATTCATTCATTATTTACACGCCTCATGTCCCATGTCAATTACACGTCGACGTCTCTTAGATAACATATAATAATGTTAGGGAGGAATGATTTATCTGCCTATGATGTGTAAGCTCCATGCGCATATAACCATACATGCTATACAATTCACATATGCTATTATTATTTAAAAATACCAAGTGGATTTGTGAAGACTATTTACGAAAAATTATACGCTTCGCCAAAAAGCTCCCACAACCAAGGAAATTGGCCAAACTGAACGTCTCCTCTTCATAAATTATTTCATTATTTTGTTTATATATAATAATAAATTATTTGAATCGACATTATATTAATATTTTTCCGAGCTTTTCTTCTCATTTTCCCTTCAGCTTTAGCTTTACCCCAGAGCCCACTTTGTTGTAGTGGGTAAATATTCCAAGCATTGCTTAGGAAGTGCGTGTTATATATACTTAAATATATATAACTTAACTCTGGCCTTGGCGTCCCACAGCCTACTTTTGGCGAAAACATTTATACGTACGAATTTAATATATTATAATGTGTATTTAATTTATATATTATGAAGTGTATATAATTTAATATATATAATAATTATAATAAATAAATAATTAATAAATGAAAAAAGGCTTTTTTTAATTTGTCATCGTTCGATTTTCCCACTTTTCGACCATTTATCCATTTTGTCTGCATGTTTTGTAAAGTAAAGTAAAAAACATATAAAACGAGTAAACACAAGCTAAATTTGATAACAGAAGTCAGCGTAACAAGTAACATATTTGTGTATACATTCAATTGATATTTGTGTACACATTTGCCTGTATTCATTGCATACAATGAAAATGTAAAATATAGTGGGCCTCGAAATAAATCTTGAGATTCTGTTAACAAATTTTAAAGAGAATGACACTCCTTCTCTGTTTTCTAACTCTCTGGTGATAGTTTAGTTATTTTAAGACAAAAGAGAGTCAATATTAAAAAGCTTTTTACTTTTTTACTTCTTCGTACAATTTATTTGTTTTCTGATGTAAAATAATTTTTTAGTTAAATGAATTTTAAAATATTTTATAAATTATTTTTCTCCTCTACATGCACATTACCATTTTCAAAGCATCTCTATTGATGCGCGCTTGTTTAAGTATATGACCCTCCACAAATATTTCACTCTCATATTGTAAATAATTAACACATTTCTCCACATACATAAATGACTCCTCCAATAGCTCCTTGGGTGATATATTGGTTTCTGCCGCTATCCGTCGCGTCTGTTCCGACAAAGCCGAATGCATTTCAAAGCACAGCGTGCCTAATAAACGTACTTCACCTATACACACGTATGTTTAGATATAACTAAATGATTATTGTTTATTGTCCATATTTCCAATGACTTACATGGTGTCAACAGTTCATATAATTGTATTAATTCTTTTGTATAATTCAGTTTCATTTGTAATTCTTCATTATTGATGATCATCAAATTTTTCATATCACGACCAATACTCTGAATTAAATGTATTTTGACTTCACTCATATAATAATGTTGACTCGGTAACCATTTGCTGTAATGTTTTAAATATCTAGAAAAAGCAACAACAATTATAAAATTTTAAGCCAATTAAACCAAGATAATATCCTTAACTATCATACTATGCACCCAATTTTAAGCTATTTCGTTGAAATTTACTACACAAAGGTGTCTTGAACCAAAGATATTCCCTATTGAAAATTGGTCAATTTGAACCATTTTTAGAACCCATTCCCATATAACGCTATTTTTTAAATAAATCTTTATAAGTAAATAGAATAATTCGTGGCGTAGGGTTTTAATTGATCGACTATAACGTTTCACTTGTCTTTAATATAATACATAGGGTCACCTTAACACGCTGTGTAATAGTAATAGTAACGGTTAACAGAATAATTATTTATGTCATGTCAGTAATTTAGATAACATTGTACATTAACAACAAAATTATTATGTATCGCATTATGCGGGTTATGTGGCTTGGGCGAAACTTTGTAGCAATTAAGGATCGTGCACATTATAGGAAACATACACACAATAAATACATATTTAAATGAAAATTCTTACTTTAAACAATTTTCTTGAGTCTTTTCCATGGCATTAAAGTCGGTACTGGCTCTATCCAATATACTATTAACATATGCTTTATCCACTCGGTCTCCACAAACATCACAGCTACAAATAAATAATAACTGTGTTATAATGAATTCATTAAAACACGCTTGTGCGTGTGTCTGTTAAGTCCTTTGCTGCTCATATATCACCATTAATTATAAACATTAACTTACATCCACTCTTTATGCCAATCGTTTAATGATAACGGTAACATCAAACCACAACAATTGCTCTTCTCACATTTTATGGCACTATATTTGGTACCATACTCGGTAACATCCAGACAACGAGTACAATTACATTTGAAGATTTTCGTTTGCATTAAATGACGTTGCCTGTCCGCAGTGGCCCATACAGCATCCGAATAGCATATACTCAAATGTGCACCCTTTTCAATACGTTGCGGTGCCCATAATATTAAATGACCATCTTTGTTGAAACTTTTGGCTAAATTCGGTGTACACGAATGTTCCAGAAAAGAAGCTTTATAATATATGGCAACATGAGCTGGATCTGAAGTGGGTACTTCATGGCCATTAATTTGTAATATACCGATTATTTTCATTATTTCATCTTCACTAAATAGTTGCGTATTGAAAAATCTATAAAAAACAAGTAAGAAAACTAAATTTGGCTTAGGCCAAATCTTAAATACCCTACACCTTAATATCGGTGGGCGTGGCATATATATATATATATATATTGCGCCCTCTAATAGTGTATGTCTAGGTCAACTTTTGTGGCAGATATAAAGATTTTTATTAATTGTGGGCGTGTCTGTAATTCGAATACGCCCATTTTTGGCATATCGATGAAGCTAATATTTATAGATGTACATATCAAATTTCAAGTTTATAACTCAAAATAGATTTTTGTCGATTGTGGGCGTGGATCTTGACCGATTTTGCTCATTTTAAATAGCGATCTGCGTGCAAAAACTAAAAGTGCCTGTACAAAATTTCAGCTCAATATCTCAAAATTTACGCCCGTGAGAGTGCCAACAACAGACAGACACACGGACATACATGTCTAGATTGATTCAGTTTTTCATACTGATCAAGAATGTATATACTTTGTAGGGTCTCTGACGCCTTCTTCTGGGTGTTGCAAACAGAAGAACAAACTTAGTATACCCTCATCACTGAGGTGGAGGGTATAAAAATAATGAAATTTATTTAAAACAAGATAGAGAAGTTCGGTTAAGACCGAAGCTTAAATACCCTCCACCTGGTATAATCATCTAAAAAATAAGTTCCTATTGCCATATTTATGTATGTGACTATTTCATGTATTTACGCAAGTAGTGTTTTTTTTTTAATTATAGGCGTTTGCGTCTTTCAATCACGCCCATTTTTGGCACAGTGTTGGATAACGGTACCACTTATATATATACCAAATTTCAACTTGATAGGCATAGTATTGTGCGATATATATTTTTTGAAACATACAATTTTTTTGAGGTATGATGAGATTTTTGTTTATTGTGGGCGTGTCTCTTAACTGATTATGCCCAATTTCAATACGGAACAGCGAAATTAAACTAAAAATACGTATGCAAAGTTTCAATTTGATATCTCTAAAATTGAGAGTGAGAGTGCCAACAGACGGACATTCGGATACACGGACGGACATGTCTCAAACGATTTCTCTTTTCATGCTGATTAAGAATATATATGGTTCGTGGGGTCTCCGAGGCTTCCTTCGATGTGTTGTAAACGGATGATCAAAGTGAATATACCCCTTCCCTAAGGTGGAAGATATAAAAATGTCCATCTGTCTGTCCAGATAAATTTATATGCAAGCTACAGGTCGTAATTTTTGAGATATTTCGGTGATATATGATATAAGGAAATGTTGGATGTTTTAGTACAAAGGGGAATATTATTGGAAAAAAACCGAATTGGATCAAATTTAGAACCGCTTGTCATATTCTATTCTATTTCGGAATAAATCTTTATATGAGGAATATTTGCAATTCTTAAAATTTTTCAACAAAATTTCGTGTAAAACAGTTAATTAACTTAATAATTAGTTGTAACAAATTTGGTTCTAATCAGACCATTTTTTGAACCCCTCTTCCTAAAATAATATTTCACGAAGAGACTTATATGACAATGCCCTGCATTTGATTATTTTAAATTTATTATTATTGGTTTAAATTGATTATTTGGGAGGTGTCGAGCTTTTTTTTAACTTTAACGTTTTTATAAACATGGATTTATACCATTTTTTCGAGTAACTTACTTTAAAATAAACCTGCAGACACTTTCATAGTCAGCTTTCCATTGCATAGAGCCCCGCCTTTGTTCTTCCAAAGACTCCAAAGTGTTTAACTTTTTCCATAATTCAAAATTTTTATCGCGCAACATTAAACCGCGTACCGTAGTAACACACTGGTACATGGGATGTGGATTGGTAAACTCTTGTACGTTCACTTTCTTGCCTCTCTGTTCGGTAAGATAACATTCGTATTGATGTTCGGATTTTTGATGACATTCCACTCCGCATAAAGGCCAACCGCATAAATCACAACTTATATAATCGGTAGGATCAATGCTATTCAAACAACCCAAACAAACGGCCGGTGTTATTTGGCCGGGACCTCTCAACAGAGGAGCTTCTTTAAGCAAAATCTCATTACGTTTAATGGTGCGGGTGGTTATTAAATGACGTCCCAACTCATTGTTGCTGGTAATCTAAATGTGAATGTGAGGGTAAATGAAAAAGTATTCAAAGAAAAGCGAAATTTTGAAAAATGTTTCACTAGATAGTACTTTAAATGGGTGGCAATCAATTTTATGAATTTTCCAATTTTCTTTCTGATGTTCCACACCACAGTAAAAGACTTGTTTGCAATTGGAGCAACTGTTTTTCGTTTCTTTGCCACATATTTTACAAGAATTCATTTTCTATTCCTTCAATTTAGGTTTTTTTCTTTTATTTCTATCGCACTGAATGGAATTTCTTCAACTTTTTGAATGAAATGGCCGACACAACGAACGAACAGTTTGACTATTTATAGATTTCTCTCATGGATCGTTAATGTCTCTGTCTACTCAGCTGCCGTTACAGAGAGTAAAAGTCAACGTAAAGAACAAGCAAGCAAGCAAGCAAGCAATCAACCGGTTGCAAAACAAAAATTAAAATTAGTTTTTGTTGCATTGTTTTATTTTTATTTTATTACATCATTATTTATCATTTGGTTTTGGATATTTTTATTTAATTATTGAATTGATGGTACATTAAACACTTGTAATATTTGTATTATTGTAGAATATAATATAAACACAAGAGTACCACCATACAGCACCATTACCTCAACAAAGTTTAAATAAAATATATTTCGTATCATTTTTCTATTACCATGCTAAATACATATACACACATACATACTATTCTATTCTATTGTACACTTAATTGCACATTTGACTGCTTCAAGCATTCGATTCAGTGGATTCCAAGATTTTTTGATATTTCTTTAAAATTACACTATTTTTGGTTAACTCGCTTTTGTTATTGAAATGTTTCATTTTTTGGATAGGGTTGTCGTCCTCCTTCTCCTCCTTCTTACCCTCTTGTAATATAATGCCATTTTCTTGTTCTTGTAGTTGTTGTTGTTGCTGCTTTAACATATTTGTACATTGTTTATGCGATGATGTCGTTATCGTTGTAGTTGCTGAATTATGATTTTTATCCGTATTGGAGTGTAGCTCAGTAAATGCTTTATTATTACATTTCATGTCGGGTAACAAGGAATGTTTATTGTTGCTTTCCTGTTGTCCGTTTGTTATATAATTACCTATAGAGAGAATAAGAAAAAAATATTATATAATTGTTTGAATTATTTAATAAAACCTAACAAGTGAAAATGTTATAATCGATCAAGCCCGACCATTTAATACCCTACAGCACAGATTATACAACACTTAATTGAGTTGTATCAGTAAATCTCAGAGGCATTGCCTTCCATCTATTCTTCTAAAAATGGTTTGATTAGGACCAAATTTGTTACAACCAATCCTTAAGCTAATTAATAATTTTTCACATTTTCTAAAAATTTTTTCATTAAAGTTCTAGTTTGGGCCAATACATGTCCTACAAAGACAAAATTTTATAGAAATATCTCAAAAAACCCGATCCGCTTAAGCAGAAATTTACGTGGACAGAGAACAAATGAACGGATGCCGTTTAGGAGTTACAAACATGAGCACAAACTTAATACACCCTTTGCCATAAAAATGAAAAAGAAAGAAACCTACCTTTGGCTCCAAATAGATCAGCATGCCGTATATCGCTGCGCTTTGTTTTGATCTTTTTTCGTATATTACTGCTCAATGTTTTGCTTTTGATCGATCGTTTCAACTTTTCTGAACGCTTCTCGGATGACATCTTTATCATCGCCATTTCAAGCGATATTCGCTCTTCGCCATTCTGTTTAATAATTTCTGCAGCGTTGCCCAGATTCTGTTGTTTTTGTTGTTCTTTGGTTTCTGTTACACGGTAACTATGATCCAGATTGCTTTCGGTATCGGATAAATTTAACCCCGTAGTAAGAGTAGTGTCTGTTTCTTCCAATTCATCCTCATCCACAATTTCAATCTAAATTAAATCCCATTTAAAATTTACATGGAATATATAAACTTATAATTATGAAAGTGATCCAAGTTTAATTTCTGACTTGAACCATTTCCACCAAAAACCTTAATTTATACCTCTTCTGTAAGTGATGGTCGTAATAAAATTTCTGGTCCGCCTCCATATATGCCATATAAAAATCGCCAAAGTGGAGCATTTAGTTGAGCATAATCGGAACCCAAGCGTATATTGCGTAGGGGGGAAAATTTCGTCGTGACATCACAATTGGGTGTCACGATATTGGTATTATTGATGGGGCCCGGTTCTTTGTAGGTTACACCTCTGGCAAATTGTTGCCATTTTCTTAGCCAGTTCATCGATATAGCATAAATAGCTCCCGAATCTAATTCCGTCTCAAGTCCACTATAGCGTATAAATACCGCATGTTCATAACACTGACGACGTCTCAATGTTTCGGCCATATGTTTACAGGTCTCACATTCAAACAACATATTGATGGCGGGACCGCCACCAAATTTATTCTGTAAAAATTCCCACAATTGTTGAGGTAATGGAACCGCCAATTGTCCCATTACTGACACTTTCGATTGCATTATACCACCGTGTGGACATAATATGGCCCAATTATTAATGGGACCCGGTTCAGCGAATGTATTGAAACGTACCAACCAATCTCGTGATATATAGAAACGTATGTCAGCCTGAGCTACTGGATAGCTGGCAGCTAATTCACTGGCCTCGAAGCGCAACAACTCCATTTGGGGATTATATTTATTATAAAATAAAACATACGCTTGACATTTTTGTACTGCATCAGCGTTGACTTCGGTAATATGATGATCGTCAAACTCATACCAACGGTCCAATAAAGCGTTACGGGCAAAGCAGGTGTAATGTCCCCCTCCCACGGTACCATAATGACATATCACCGACGAAAGATTGTACAAAGGCACTTGTGACTTGCAATCCTTATGCAGATAAGGTCGCATATCGAACAGTTCCAAGGGAAATTCAACATGGGATGATATCTTGGAACTGTACGATAAATCGTGACGGAAACGTTTCAAGTGTATGCACAGAACTTCAGGTAAATGGAGCACTTTTGAATATTTCACACCCGTCCTCAATTTATTGCACTTCTCACAACTATACATATTATCGCCCTTCAGTTCGTCGGCACTAAAAAAGCTGGCCATACAATCGTGCAAAGTAACCGAAGGACCCCACAGCCAAGAACGCAACAAATTCCAAAACCACGACAACCAGCCTTCATTAACACGTGCCGTTGACGTGGTCGAATCTATCGAATTCAGACTTTGCATACTAATGCTGTTTGCCTGATGCAGTACCGTTAAAAAATCACGATCTGGTATCGGTAAAGACAAATCCTGAAATGTTTCTTCTCTGGTAGAAATACGATCACATGTCAAACATTGAACAGAGGAAAGTAATTTTCCATCAAAAATGTCGCTAATAATTGAACGTGTCGTTGTTGGGCCAGTAGGACAAGTTACAGTTGATTGCCCAAGTGCCATGAAATGATTGGTTAAAGTAGATGGCGGAGAGGATGTTGTACACGCTTCATCACATAAACTCGATTGTTCAGAGGCTGAACTTTCACATGTAACGAAATCTAAATCACCGGTACTCGATGAAGTGGAACTCATTTCAGAAATGGTATCTTCCTCATTATTACTGTCGGGTACTGAAGCATTGCCTTTAATAGGCCGCTGTTTAGCAGAGCGGTATATATGCTCTTTCAACTCCTCATGTAATTGATCCATCAAACATCTCAAAAACTCTTGAGTGTCATGCTGCTGAAAGCCTCTAAACATAGGATGTACACTACGTATGCCATACAAAATACTACGAGGAGCTATATAATCTGCAAAAGGGAAAAGATTTTTTTTAATTTTTTTATACTTGTACTTAAAAAAAAGGTACTTTTGTCATCATTCCGTTTGCGCCATATATCGCATATAAGACGTTGATAGCTTTTCGCCAAACCAGTTTTATGGCGTGCAGGTCCCTGTTCCAGTATATGATCCACTAAATCACCACAATTTAGAAAATAATGTGTCATTGGCAGCACATTGCTTAAGGCTTGCAAGGCCGAATTCATATAGCATGTATTGGCAATATTTTGTAAACCTACTAGTCCCGTCCCCATACCATGTGACACCTCAAAATCGGAATCTTCATCACCCGAGTAATGCGTTGATGGTGGCTCACCCACCTGCGTGGCTCGACTTACACCACACAACGTAACCTCCCGCTCACATATGTAACACCAAGCGCGTTGCGACGACAGATTCAAATGAATGCAGTGTAATTGACGATCAACATTACGCTCAAAGTGTTCAGTACTATGATCTTTAACCTGTTCCGAGCAGCCGATTTGTAAACAACTGCGATGCAAACAAATCCACAGATTTGGTCCATTGTATTGACATTTGGCACATACGTATTTCTAATAAAACAAATAAGTATTTTTTTGGTTATTATTCTTTCCTTTAGTTATATGCTAAGATAAGAGAGCTCTTTCATTACGGTATTCAGCTGCTTAATGTCCAGCAGTGTGGAATGGTCTGCAGTTAAATGCGAACAAGATGGCAAACTCTTGTTCATGATAATAATAATAATTTCACATGCACTTAGTTTCCCAATATTCTCTTTTCATAAATAATGATTAGTTTAAGACTTGGATTCCCACACAATTATAAACATATATTATATATATATTTTCTTGAATGAAATAGTGATGGCAATAGTTTTAAAATGAGAAACCAACCATTAGCCAATCACGTGGGTATAATAACATTAACTTATCAACTGACATTGACAGTGCTTGCTCTTTGCAAATTATCGATGTTACAGGAGATGAGTGAGGAACTCTTTTAAAACACAGAAAACAACAAAACAGAAATTTATGAAAATGATTTTAGAAAATTAATAAAATTATTACTCCGAGGAGAGTTTTATTGTAACAAAGAACCAGCCATGTGCAGAATTTGAAAATTGAATTTATTGTGGAATTCCGTTTATACACTGCTTCAGAATCGATTTTCACTGGTGAAACATGGATACATAGAATTGTACCCACAAATCTAAATTAAAGTTCAGTTTAATTAAAAGGAAACCTAATTTATATTTATATGTATATGTAAAGTTTTGTGGAAACTAAAAAATTAAAAATATTGAAGTGTTTTGTGTTTTATGGGCAGCAGAAAAAAGAAATTTGTAATATAACCCTTACATATATGAATATATGTGTGCATATGTGTGTGTGTTACGAGAAAAACATAATAAGACGCTAGTATGCAACATCAGCATACTAGGACATTAGAAGCTTCGTTGGCAGCTCACTCAACTGGTGGAGCATCTTATGATGGACAAATTGCCGGCTTATATGATCTGGAAGAAACATTAGGTTCGGGACATTTTGCTGTTGTAAAATTGGCACGACATGTTTTCACCGGAGCAAAAGTGGCCGTTAAGGTCGTGGATAAAACTAAATTGGATGATGTCTCCAAAGCTCATCTATTTCAGGAAGTTAGGTAAGCCTTACAGTGCAACAATATTTTGATATAGTGAGATTAATAATAATAATTAAACAAATTAGATGCATGAAACTAGTTCAACATCCGAATGTTGTGCGTCTTTATGAGGTAATAGACACTAAGAATAAATTATATTTGGTATTGGAGCTGGGTGATGGTGGTGATTTGTATGATTATATAATGAAACATGATGGCGGATTAAATGAAAATTTGGCGCGCAAATATTTCCGCCAAATATTGCGAGCAATAACCTATTGCCATCAATTGCATGTGGTGCACAGGTGAATCAATATGAACGAATTTTTAAAATCAACCATTAAAGTAAAAAGTTGAACGTTGTAGAGATTTAAAGCCGGAAAATGTTGTATTCTTTGAAAAATTGGGCGTGGTTAAGCTGACGGATTTTGGATTTAGCAATAAATTCTCTCCGGGTCAGAAATTACAAACATTTTGTGGCAGTTTGGCATACTCAGCACCAGAAATCCTATTGGGAGACTCCTATGATGCTCCAGCTGTAGGTATGTCTTTACAAAAGTGAAAAAAATGTCATTCAGTATAAAAAACGTTGCTAACAAATAACATTTTTGCCAGACATCTGGTCTTTGGGCGTTATTCTGTACATGTTGGTGTGCGGGCAACCACCATTTGAAAAGGGCAACGATTCTGAAACCTTAACCATGATAATGGATTGCAAATATAATGTGCCACCACAAGTAACGAATGCTTGTCGCAAACTGATCGCCTCAATGTTGGTTAGGGATCCCAAAAAACGTGCCACCCTCGAGCAAATTGCTTCAGATCCCTGGGTGAAGGAAAATGCTGCTACCGATGATGCAGATTTTCTGCCACTAGTTAAACGTGAACAAATAAGTGAAGATGATCATGCTTTTATTATACAAAAAATGATTAACGGCAATATAGCTGGCAAGGAGGATATTGTACAGTAAGTGTAGGCTGCGCCTTTGGAACGAGTGTGGGACGATTAATTTCTTTTCTTTACTCTTAATTAGAGCTTTAGATAAAGATAAATACAATCACATAACTGCTACTTATTTTTTGTTGGCTGAAATACGTTTAAGAAAGCGTCGCGAGGAGCTGCAATTCAAACAAAGCACTTATTTGTCTGTGGAAAGTAAAAAAAAGTAGGTTTTTTAATTTAGTACAAAATGTTGTACAAACATTTTCACCCGATTTATATTCTACATTCACCCGTATGTAGAAGTAACTGTAATAGTATTGAGAGTTTACAAGTGGAAGATAAAAGTAGAGAAACGTCCTCTAAAAAAAAACCGCTAGTGGTGCCCATCAAAATAGTGTGTACTCCGGAGCCGGCAGTGCAAGAAACGAAAACGGTATATTTAATATTATCGAAGAATGCTCGATATTTTTCATTGCACTCATTAAATTATTATCAAAACTAGGAAAAACGTAGCCGAAAATGTAGTATAGTACGCGAAGAGGATGAAGAAGAATCCTCACATGAATTATCGTGCGAGGGTAATGAACTAAAAGTGGCCACCACGCGGCATGAATCCATTTCTGATGGGCGTCTGAATCGATCTGTCCAGGAGCGAGTTTTAAATATCACAACCAATGTCGCAAATATGGGGGAAAATATGAATGTTCATGCAGCTGGCCCTACTAAGGAAGCAAAAGAACAAAGACCAACTGTGGTAACGGTGGATGCTGCGCTGGCGCAAAAATTAAATCAAATTGACAATGTAACCGATGTCAACAATTCAAACCAAACGGTCAACGAATCTTTAGAAATCCAAGACACTCTGCGGGGCCTAGAGGAATTGAAATTGAAATCCAACAAAAATCCTGTATTGACACATCACAGGCGGCATTCAAAATTAAATAAAATACGTACACCATCCTGTAGTAGTTCGGAGGCATCTGATGATGATACCAAAACGCGGAGTAAGAAGAAAATGCAAAAGTTTGTAGGAGATGCACCCATAAGGTTCCGTATGCATCGACGCGACTCTCACGATGATAGCAGTGATTCTCAGGAGCAGGGTTTTCCGCCGTCCGCCACTCATGCTGGTCATGATACAACAACCTTGTTAACTAACTCGAATATAAACAACAAGAAAGACAGTCAAACGCAGGTGAGTAAACAATATCAATAAAAAATTGTAAATATGTTTCCATCTACATTATAATTTATAGAATAAAACTGAAGAAACACGTCACCACAAATCATCGCATTCTCACAGTGGTCAGGCAAACCACAAATATAAGACCAAACAATTAAGAGATGATTCTTTTTCTATGGCAATAGACAACTATAGACAACAACAACAGCAACAACAACAACAACAGTATCAGCAACATCATCATCATCATTCCCTCTTGGAGAAGACGCAGGCAAAGAATTTGAATATAAATTTACGTCGACGCCGAGTAAGAGAAAGTCAATCATTAGATCGTATAACGGAAGCGCAAGAATATGAATTATTGCGTTATCATCATCGATCATTACTTTCCCAACCGGAGCCAACAGCACAATGCGGCACTGATCAGCATATATCTTTATTTAATCTAAACACCTTTCCGGAAACGAAGGAGGAGGAAGTGGTATACGATGATATTAATGAAACTTATGCTTACAGTTCGGAACATTTGAAAAATTCGTTAAATATTTTGAAGGCAAATGCTCAAATAATCACGTACAATAGCGGTCGCAATCATAGCACTGAAAATAGCATTTACAAATTGAGTTCCATTGAGGAAATCGATTTGATATTAAATGAGAAAAATCTAAGCAAAAGTACAGACAACTTCAACGCGAAATGTTTAATGACCATGAAGAAAATACGTAAGGTGGGCAAATATTTTCCTGTGATGAATTTGTCTTAATAAAATACAAGGCAACCCGTATTAACAGCAATACATGCCAATGTAAAACACCAATAAATTAAAGAAAGAAAAAAACACACATACTTCGCTACTGCTTCTTTAACAAATTTATGTTGAGTATGTTATTCGTTCGTGTGGTGCATTTAAAGGAAAGAAAAACAAAATAAAACAAAGTGTATTCGCGCCTACACACGGCACAAAAAAAAAGCAAAAAATAAAAAAAACGAAAAGCCAATAAGCAACAAAGCTGCAAATTTCGCGTAATCGGCATAACAATTGAGCATGTTAAATATATTATATAAATACATACCACTTTGACACATTTACAAGTATATTTCTTTGATTAGTAATTTTAATTAAGTGTAACTTGTACGATTTCAAATCACATATATGATTTATTTCAATTATGCAATGCAAAAAAAACATACTTATTTAGTAATTATTATATGTGAGGGGACAAAATTTACATATTCCACAAAATAAAAAAATGAAAAAATATTTTCCCAATTTTTATTTATTTAATATTTTATTAATCGCAAAGTAATGAGTTTGATAGTTCAAAATAAGCACAGCTATAATTTTTTTTAACAACCCTGTCCTAGATACACTTGTAAATCTTATTTGAAACACTTGGCATCTCTAACACGAAATCATTATAATAAAAGTCAGTTGTCTCGGTAAGAAGCAGAGAAAGTATATAAAGATTTTTTTTTGCTGTGATATCGCTTAATGATTGGTTTAAAATTTATAAAAAGGGAAAAAACTATAAATTAAATAACAAAGCCTTCAATAAATTATTAAAAATACTTAATAACAAAAAAAAAAATGATGAGAATAGCTAAGCAAATTTCACACCGGTAAGAAAGTTACTGCAGCTGTAATTATGAAGTACAGCAAAATTTATTTCGATTCTTTACATTTTTACATTTGCAATTTTCATAATTTGCAATAATTTTTAGCGGTGCTAACAAACGTTTAAAATATATTTGTGGTAAAATACTGATCAGCACAAATGCAAGATATTCGACGTTAAGTCAAATAAGTAAGCAGAATAGTGGCTGTAATAATAAGCAACAGCAACAATACTTTTTGGTGCCGAGGGGCCCCAAAGGATGGACAATTCCACCAAAGCGCAGCTATGGAATGGTGGTGGTGCGTATATTACGAGGTGCACTTAAATTGCGGTACTTACTGCTGGGTGGAGCCATTGGAGGTGGTGTCACCTTAAATAAGGTATTGCCGGGAATTGTTTTTTAAGTTTTAAGTTAAGTGTATATAAGATTATTTTCGAAAACCTTGTTTTGTAGAAATACGAAGACTGGAAAGATGGTTTACCTGATTTCAAGTGGTTAGACGATGTTCTGCCGAAAGGAGACAAATGGTCTCAATTTTCTACAAATTTATCTGAATTCGGCAATGCTGTAAAGGATGTGATAGAAATTGGTGAGTTAAATATTATGTATGTATGTATGTAAGTAAATGCACGTGTGTAGGATCTCTCACCTTAGAAAAAAAGGAATTACAGTTAATTAGCGGAATTATACATCCACACCTACATATTCACACAAATAACGTGAGTTTCATTCCAAGTCATTTTGTTGCGGTATTGTTTTTAAAATAACAAATTTTTTTGATCTATACATTACTACAATACGAACTTGTGTTTTCACATACAGATCCCAAATTAAGACAACTTGGGGAAAACAAATTAAGCGAATGGAGGCAATGGTTTGATACACGCTTGGATGATGCTATTGAGGCAGCTGATTACCAAGGCTCCGCTTTAGGTGAATTTCGATTATTATTATTTCTTTTAATTAACTGTAAAGTGAGAGATTTGCACATATCATTTATTTTGTATTTGAATATTTCATAATTTTTTTGTTTTTTTCTCTTTTGGAATATGTTCCTGTACAGCAAAGGAAGATATAAAATCGAAAACCACAGTAACTGCTCTGAGTTTGTCCAATGATGAAAGCCGCAAAAAGTACGGTAAGTGTATTTCTTTTACCTTTCTTATTTTTATTATCTATTTATATTTCCTACTCGTTTGATTTCATAATTTCTCTATGGCAGAGAACCTTCAGACTCAGGTGGAGACATTACAAACTGAAATTATGAATGTCCAAATAAAATACCAAAAAGAATTGGAAAAAATGGAAAAAGAAAATCGCGAATTACGGCAACAGTTCTTAATACTGAAACAGAATAAAAAGACAAGCACCAAAAAAATTAAAAAATCTCTTATTGATATGTATTCTGAGGTACTGGATGAACTGAGTGGTTATGACACTAGCTATTCAATGGCCGACCATTTGCCTAGAGTGGTGGTGGTGGGTGATCAAAGTAGTGGCAAAACATCCGTATTGGAATCAATTGCTAAGGCACGTATATTTCCACGTGGCAGTGGTGAAATGATGACCAGAGCTCCGGTAAAAGTTACCTTAGCTGAAGGTCCCTACCATGTTGCTCAATTTCGCGACTCGAACCGTGAATATGATCTAAATAGAGAATCTGATTTAGCTGAATTGAGACGCGAAGTGGAGTTTCGTATGAGGGCCTCGTTGCGTGGTGGTAAAACTGTTAGTAATGAAGTGATATCTATGACTGTTAAAGGTCCAGGCTTACAACGAATGGTGTTGGTCGATTTACCCGGCATTATATCGGTACTAGTGTTTATATATCAATGTTTGTATACAAGTGAATTAAAGTTATATTGTTCATCAGACTATGACTGTGGATATGGCTCTGGATACCAAAGATTCCATAAACCAAATGACCAAACATTACATGAGTAATCCAAATGCCATAATTTTGTGCATACAAGACGGCTCTGTGGATGCCGAACGTAGTAATGTTACCGATTTGGTAATGCAATGTGATCCATTGGGCCAACGCACTATATTTGTCTTAACCAAAGTGGACTTGGCCGAGGAATTAGCCGATCCAGATCGAGTATTGAAGAATTCTATAAAATTCCTAATTACTAATTAATAATTAATTTTTCTATATATTATGCAGATTAGAAAAATCTTGTCGGGTAAATTGTTTCCTATGAAAGCTTTAGGTTATTATGCGGTAGTGACTGGACGAGGTCGTAAAGATGATAGCATTGAAGCTATACGTCAATATGAAGAAGAATTTTTTAAAAATTCCAAACTGTTCCAGTAAGTATTCATGCAAGTTTATTCTGATTTGCTTATAATTCATATAATGAGTTAATTAATAAAGCTCTTCTGTTAGCCGTCGCGGTGTCATTATGCCCCATCAGGTAACCAGCCGTAATTTAAGTATGGCTGTATCAGATCGTTTTTGGAAAATGGTTCGTGAGACTATAGAACAACAAGCTGATGCCTTTAAAGCGACCCGTTTCAATTTGGAAACGGAATGGAAAAACAATTTTCCAAGGTAAGTATAATTATTTAGTTATTTCTCGCTTTTCTTAATATTTCACATTGTAATGTAAATTATTTATTTTGTTACGTAGATTGCGTGAATCGGGTCGTGATGAATTATTTGAGAAAGCCAAAGGTGAAATTCTGGATGAAGTGGTGACCCTATCACAAATCTCGGCGAAAAAATGGGAAGAAGCTCTCAATGAAAAACTGTGGGAAAAGCTGTCCAATTATGTTTTTGAAAATGTTTATCTGCCAGCCGCTCAGTCAGGTTCTCAAAGTAATATTTTGTAATGTAGTTTGTTTTGTTTGCGGGAGTTCATTAACTTAGGACAAGAAACAAATTGGGAAAAATTCAAAATTTCAGAAAATTCATACCAAGAAACGCAAACTGAATGGTTATAGCGATGAATTGAATTAATATAGAAAGTATTAAAAAACACTTAATCATATTAATAACATTTTGAATAAGCATAAAACTGACATCTCTTAATTATGTATAATCCAAAGATTCCTTCAACACCATGGTGGATATCAAGTTAAGACAATGGGCTGAACAAGCATTACCTGCTAAATCTGTTGAGGCCGGTAAGATGAGAATTTGATTGAGAATATTTCATTGTAACACAAGCTCGCCTATTTAATACCCTACACCACTTAATGGCGTTTGCCGTTAGTGGCGTTTTGCCGTTTAGGAGTTACAAACATCTTAAACTCAATATATCCTTTGCCACCAATCATTCATTATAGGTTGGGAAACGCTACAAACGGAATTCATCAATTTAATGGAAAAAGCAAAAAAATCACCCGATCATGACGATATATTTGATAATTTGAAAACGGCGGTAGTCGATGAGGCGATACGTCGACATTCGTGGGAGGACAAAGCCATCGATATGTTAAGAGTTATACAGTTGAATACATTGGAGGATCGTTTTGTCCATGACAAAACCGAATGGGATCAAGCGGTGAAATTTTTAGAAACATCTGTTAAAGCGAAAATGGCACAAACGGAAGAGACATTAAGTGAAATGATGGGGCCGGGACAATTTACGCGCATAACACATTGGAAATCATTAACGGAAGATCAGAGCAAACGACGTCACGTGAAAACGGAATTGGATAAAATTTTAAGAAATGATGATGTTAGTATTGATTGCTGAATATATATCAGCGCGATGTATATTTCATTAACATTCTTATTTTAACTTTTTAGAAACATTTGCCCACGTTGTCGTATGATGAACTAACAACTGTAAGAAAAAATCTGCAACGTGAAAATGTGGAAGTAGACACAGACTACATAAGGCAAACATGGTTTCCAATTTACAGAAGGTGAGTTCATAAGTGATTGTTCAAGTTGTCTAGAGTATAAAAATAAATTTATTTATTTCATAATTGTAAAAATTTATTTATAAAAATAATATTTTTTTCAGACACTTTCTGAAGCAGGCTTTACACAGAGCCAATGATTGCCGTAAAGCTTATTATTTATATAGTCAACAGGGAGCAGAATGTGAGGTTTGTTTGTTGTTGTATTTTATATACATATGTATTTATTTTACTTAAATCAAATCAAATTCATACAGATCAACTGCAGTGATGTAGTATTGTTTTGGCGTATCCAACAAGTCATCAAAGTCACCGGCAATGCTTTACGACAACAGGTTATAAATCGTGAGGCACGCAGATTAGATAAAGAAATCAAGGAAGTCTTAGATGAGTTTAGTGACGATGAAGAGAAAAAGTCACATTTATTAACAGGAAAGCGCGTAACACTAGCGGAAGAATTAAGTGAGTTGAAAAAAAAATTTTTAGAAAAATTTAATTGATTGTACTTCGCTTATTAAAGTTAAAGTGCGACATATTCAGGAGAAATTGGAAGAATTCATCAATTGCCTGAATCAGGAGAAGTAACAACAACAAAACCAAATGTAATTTATGTATAATATAAGAAAAAACTGCTCCATTTGAAGGGCCATTTCTATTTAGTCGAGATTTAAACTAATGATAAACGCTATCATGAAAATTACTTCATATTGATGTAAACACACTAAACTACTCATAATGCCTATGGTTACAAAAAATTTCATCATTACAGCACTTTCAACTTCATCTTAGTTAATAATTTAAATTAATTTACCGCTTCCTTTGTTTTTTATATATGTTATTATTGTGAGTTTCAATTATATTTCTTTTGCTAAATTCAATCCAGCAGAAAAAGAAGAAAATAAAAAAATCTTACACGGTAGTTATTTTATGGTTATGTAATTAAAAATCAATCAAGGGAAGTTATGTCTCAAGTTTCATCAAAAAATCTTTTCATAGTCGGATGAATGATTTTTTCACTGCAACACAAAATCTACACCAACGTAACGTTGCGAATTTTTTTAAGGTTGAATTGTTAATTTTTGTATGGATGCAGAATTTTATGTGTGTGGATAGATATTAACTTGAATGGACCACTTTTCGTTGGTAGTTTCTCATTACAGCAGCTGTTACAGTGGATTAATCAAACTCACACTTGCATTAATATATCCGTTTGATCGTTATCTATGAAATGGCATCGAAATTTTTGCAAATTTATGAAAATAAAATGTTCTCTAAAATTTACTTGACTTTGTTAAAATTTGCCCAAAAGTATGCTACAGTGAAAACTTTGAACGCTTACATCTCGGAAACGGTAGCTCCTAGCGATCTGAAAATTTTTGCGCCCCTTTTTCTAAATTCGATGAAGAATCCATTGAACGTGGTTTCGGGGTCTTAGGATGACCCATTTTTGAACAAAAGACTACTTTGTGAAATGGATTATTATAATTAGGTGGGCATTGCCACGCCCATTACATATATATCATTATAAAGCTGAAGAATTTTCCAGCTACGGGCAGTTGGTTTGAACAAAATCCGTCTAACGGTTCAAAAGTTATACGCTATTGAACGTGAGCATTGTGGCAAAATGGTCTAAAAAATATTTCGACTGATTTTGCCAAATTCTTCAAATTCTAACAATAACAACAACCACACTATAAACGATGGTAACATTGTTTTGTTTATAACTTTCCAACCACGACTCCGATTTTGGTGAAATTTGTTGCAAACAGTTGGAAATTTCTGTAGCTTTTCGAGGATTAATAATTAATGGGCGTGGCAACGCCCCTTTTCTTAGAATAAAGATTTTTTTTTAATAATTGTTGTTTATTAACTAAGTGGGTGGTGCCACGCCCATAAAATATGTTTTGCTTGAAAGCTGAATTAATTTGCATGTTTTCACTAAAAGTTTGAACAAAATCCGTGCAGCCGTTTCAAAGTTATAAGGGTTTAAAAAAATTGTTGAATCAAGACTCGCTCACTGAGCAATCCTGAGCGCCTGGTATTTTTCTCATATTTTGATATTTCTAAATTGCGACCGAAATTGCTTGCATTTGCTTGGCTTATAACTAGAAAACTACTGCTCCGATTTTGATCAAAATTTTTGCAACCATTTGGAAATTTCTGCAGCTTTTCGGTAAATCTTTATTCAATGGGCATGGATTTGTCCATTTACTTAGGAAATGACTTCGTTATTGGTCGAATATTTTGCAAAAATTCTATCATTGAATTATTTATTATAAACGAAATAAGAACACGAGATAAAAAGAGTATTTTATAAAGTATATTTATCTTTATTTTAATCAATAACCATACGTATGCAATGTAGTCTTAAACCATTAAATTTGTATACTTGCACTAGTCAAGGAACTGGCACTAAATCTTATAAGCTAAACATTATTAAAATTTCCAAACTTTATGGATTATTTTATATACACATATGTAAATAACCATTAACATAAAATTATTGTACAAGAGGCAAAAAATTAATAAAAATTTCATTTGTTTTCTTATAAAATATTATTTAGTGTACAAGGCTTCATATTAAAAGCATTATTATACCTTGGCATATATATCCTGCATGTAAGTTACTTAAAATATATGTAAAAATAAATGAAGTACATAAAAAAATCACTTAATTGGCTACAACTAGTACTGCTGCTGATGCTGCTGCCGTTGCTGTTGCTGCTAAAGGCACTCGGTTTACATTTATTTTATTATTTATTACATACAAGTAGAAATATTTCTCTGTTAAGGTAAACAACTTGTAAACAAGATAAAGAAAATTATTTCATTGAAACATGGATCAAGTTTATATGGTAAGTTATGGGAGACTTGGTTGAAAGAAGAACAAGTAAGAAAACTAAATTCGGCACATCGATGTACCAAATGGCAACTTAAAAGCTCAATCTTTATGGCAGATAAATAGATTTTTGTCGATTGTGGGCGTGGCTATTGACGGATTTTTGAATATCGCAACATTTGCGCTCGTGAGAATGCCCACAACCCACAGACGCATGGACACATGGACACACGGACATACATGTCTAGATCGACTCAGTTTTTGATGCTGATTAAGAAAATAAGCGATATACTTTGTACAGTCTCTGACGCCTCCTTCTAGGTGTTTGCAAATGATAAACTGCGGAATGACAAACTTAGTATACCCCCTCTAATGTGGAGGGTGCAAAAATATATGTCATAAATTTTTTTTTTAATTTAGGTCCATTGTGCTCGGTTCATTAGCAAGTTTGATTTAATGAATGGATTTTAATATTAATTAAAATTGTTTTTTAGTTGATTCAGTCTCATTGGATCATCTCGTTTTCTTTTTGTATGTACGTATGTTCAGCTATTTAAATGATTATTCATACATATGCGTACGTATGTGTACGTACTAGTATATATTGTTTGCTTATTTATTATTTATCAATGTGTTCAAACAAATTTATATTGTGTTGGCGTTATCTAATCCTAAATCATATGCTTTTTTCAATTATTTATTATACAAATTTAAATATTGCTGAAACTTTATAAAAATGTTATGTTTAGCAAATTGTAGGACGTTCAATAGTACACTTTTTGTCCGTACGTCTATTAATTGAAAAGGTTCCTTTAGAAGGCAATAAAAGCTGTTGCGTACATAATGATGAAAATAAAGGAAATTAAAAAAAACTCTGAATGAATGTTAAACTAACTCTGAAATAATGCTTTGTGTACAATGAAATTAAAAAAATATTAATAGTAGTAATCACAACAACAAAACAAAAATAGTTGACATCTCTTAAGCTCGCGGCAGAGGTTGACCAGATTTCTCGTTACGTTTTTTCTCCCAATTGGATACACACGTCAAAGGATAACAAAGGAAAGCTGAAACTAATATTAAACCGCCGGCAAAATAAAATGAAACATCATAACTGCCCGTCATGTCGAATAAAACACCTACAGCAACAACAACAAATAATAATAATAAAAATTATAGAACAAATTAAATGGAATTAAATTAAGAAGAAAAATGAAAGAAATAAAAAACCCATATTTGGCTCAGACCAAATCTTTAATAATATATCTAAAAGGTCGAATGTGGTACCACACAATGCCTTTTTTTAACTAAATTATGGGCGTGGTATTTCCCGCGATAATAATTTCAACAAAAGACGGTTATACGGACATTATTAAATTAACACAGATTTTAGCGCTGATTAATGACCAAGAATTCTTCCACTTACCGGCAATTGGACTGCCTACCGTAGCAGCCAAACCTTGGAATAGCATAAGAAAGCCAAAGGCGTTTGTAAGTTTTTCCAATCCAATCATTTCAACGGCTATAATGGAACGTAAAGCTGAGAAGCAGGCGATACAGAAACCGAACAGTACCGCAAATGTCCATTGAGTGGTATTATTAATAGCAACACCGCTAAATATCGTAGCAATACCGCCAGCCGTAATTGCTATATTATTCAATAACAACGGTTTCACACTGGGAAACGAGGAAATCGAACCACACAGCACCCTAGCAATTGTGTTAATTAAACCGATACCGGACACCACGCCCAACGCAGAGCTTGTACTCATGCCCGCCAATTCCGCACGGGGCACCAAAAATGTGAATGGCACAAAGAAACCCATCATGGTTAGGAAGCCGGAAAAAGCCAACAACATAAATGAGGGTGATTTTAGTAGTGATGTGTCCAACATGGTCGCCAAAGTACGGCGCACTGCTTCTGGACATAAATGGCAACCGCTTTGATACTCTTCCAGTTCATCTTGTTTGGTGGGCAAACGTGTTACCGACATATGATACGCCAACGATGATTGTGATTGATATTGTGGTATACGAACTAATGAACCGCTAAAGAAAATATCGTCACGATACATGGGACGAGTAACGGTAGTATGGGCAGCTTCTGAAGATTCCACAGTAGAGCGTCGAGCAGCCAAATCCTGTGGTCGCTTACCGGAAACGGTATGACGTCGAGCCTGTATTATAACCGGATTAGCTTCACTTGTTATTAAATTCTCGTTTTCCGCATCTTCTTCATTTTCACCCACTGTGGTTAATTCTTTATTTAAATTAAATGAAATTTGCGCTTGCGCTGTGTCGCCATTCGGGGTAGTAGGTTGCGATTGTTTACGTAAATTTTTCAGTTCAGTTCCCTTGGTGGAAGCGCCCGACAAGCGACGTTCCATATTAACGTTTTTAAAAACTTCAGCAGCTGTTGGGTAATGATTTTTCGGGGTCTGACCCATATACGTATTCTGAGCCGAATTGGGCATCGAATAAGCGAAACGTCCTTCGGGCAATGGTTTGCTAAAAGCATTGGTAGCAAATTGTGGTTTGGGTGCCACTGTATTGCCATGACCATTAGCTTTGCTGCGCCCCTTCTCATCCTCGGCATTATCAATATCGGAGACCGCCAATGTAATGGGTTGTATAGGTCTAAAAGCCAAACCAAATATGGAGCAAGATATAATAATACCGCCCTGTACGAGCATAGTGTTCCGCCAACCATAATTCTCCAGCAGATAATTGGAGAGGGGAGCAAACACAAAGGTGCCAACACCCGAACCGCACATAGCCAACCCAGTGGCCAGAGCACGCCATTTCTCAAAATAAAAACCAATAATTACCACAGCGGGTATGTAGACCATACAAAATCCAATACCGCCCATTATTCCATAAGTGATGAATAACATTTCTACGCTGGTGGCGTAACTGGATACAGCAAAGCAGGCGGCCGCAAATAAGCCGCCCGTTATAGTGACTGGCCGGAAACCAAAGCGATTAGCTAAAGCACTGACAAAGGGACCGGCCATCAAATAGCAGCCACTTAGCAGGGAAGAGACGAATGCTACATAACCCTTGGACACATGAAATTCAGCAATTAAAGCTTCTTGTATAAGGCCGGAACAAAAGACTATGCCATCGATTACGGTGCAGCAAAAGAATGACGCCACCATTACCACCCAAGCCCAGCCACTATCTGGTGGCACAACTACAGCTGCCGTCGATTTGTCAACATCAAACTCTTCTTGGTCATCTTTAGCATTTTTTCTGTTATTGTGATTGTTGGTGATTTTATTGTTTAATAGATTTTCGGCAGCGGTTGCATCACCACCTGATGGTATTCGATGATTTTGTTCTGTTGTAGACATGTTAGGTTAGGTTGAGTGAGGCTAGGTTAGGTTGCACTTTATAAAGAAAGGAATAAAATATATAAATGATTGATTTAATATATATAATATTATTTGAATTTAAATTTATAAGTAGAGATTATTTCTTAAAGAATTTTATATCATTCCTCTTTCAAATAAGGAGTATTGACCACGCCCACCAGAACATTTTCTTTAAGCAAAATCGTTTTTAATGATTTTATTCTTTTTATGTGAAAGAAAAACATAAAAATTTCATTTTAAAAATCCAATATAACCACGCCTACCAATATATAAGTAGCTATAATTTTGTTAGTCTCAAAATTTAAATTTAATGTCTTCAGATGGAAAGTATTTACAAAAAAAAAAAAAATAATCAAAATTTCAGATAAAAATTCTAATAAAACCACGCCCACAAAATATGAGTAATGATGCCAGTTGAAACTTTTCATTTTTTTGCTTGTTAAGAAAAGAAAAGTCAATCATTTTAACCAAAATTCACATTTAACGCGGATTTCAATTAAACATTCAATTTAGACCACGCCCACCAATATATAAGCATCAATGCCAATTATAAATTTTTGATTTGGTGCTTCAAGGTGCTAAGTACTTAAGATTTGTTTTAAGGCAAGTATAACTTTCGTTAAATGTTGTTGTTGTCGTTGTTGTATTAAATTTTAGTTCATTAAAACAAAAAAATATTTAAATGGGTTGCACGCGTCATATGGATCACCAAAAAAAACAACGTTTTTTGTGGGGTTTTTTCTTCTTCTTCGTTTATTATATTAATTCCTTTTCAAGGTTAACCGTGTTATTGTTTTTGCATTTTATTTCCAATTTATGCGTTTGGCTTTTTAAAAAAGTCATCATCATCACACAAATAAAAAATATATATAAAATATGAAACAATTTATTAATTATAAAATACCTGCCGTTAGCTGATGTGGATAAGAAATGTTTCGTTTCCCGCTCTCTATACTTCGTATGAAATTAATTTAGAAATACTAACTAAAGCACAATTAAAATGATATTAAAGGTATTTAAAATTACTTCTAATCTCAATTCGGTTTATTTAGTGTTATAGTGTGTTCTTATCTGCGTACTTCCTTAATTATTTTTTTATACCCTCCACAGAGGATGGGGGCATGTACTTGGTTTGTCATTCCATTTGCAATACCCCTAAGAAGGCGTCAAAGTATATATATTCTTGATCAGCATCAAAAACTAATTAGATGTCCTTCTATTGTTTATACCCTTACCATCGTACATTTTGAGATAATAAGGTAAAATTTTTGTACCTATTCGTATTTTTGTATGCAGATTGCTTTTTAAATTAGGCAAAATTAGTTAATTGCCACGCCCACATTTGATAATAATCTATTTAATTACCACAAATATTGAGCTAGAAATTGGAATTTAGTAAACATTTTTATAATTACCCCATCAATGAATGTTCCAAAAATGGGCGTGGTTGGATAAAAGACACGCTTACAATTTACAAAAAACACACTCAGCTATAAAACTGGATATTAGAAGCTGAGATGCGTAATGTGTACACTATTAGAAGGCGTAATCATGTACGTGCCACGCCCACCGTTTGTGAACAACATTTAAGATTTGGCCTAAGCCAAATTCACACCATTTACTTGCTTGTAACTTAATCTTTATTCAGTGTAGAGTAGAGCAGAGTAGATAATTATTGTTTTAACAATATGTACTTCTAATTAATTAATTAAATTCTACTTTGTGTACGTCATGATCCATACGTTCTATATACATATGTATAATTTGCACACACAAGTGTAACTGTCGAAAATTGTGACTTTATTAATAACGCTAATATTCGACAATGCACACAAAGTATTTCTCTATTGATTTAATTAATTACTGTAATGTAATTTAAATTCGTTTTAAGCGTGCACTTCGTTTAGCTAACATTTGTCTAATCTTTTGCGAGCATGTGTGTATGCGAGGCATTCGTAATCTGATAATCTAAGCATTTGCAGTGATAGCTAATAAGCGATAGAGCTGCGATCCATTAAAACGTAAATTGTTCAGCTTGTTACCAACGTCTTATGTTAATAGAGACGAAGAAGTAGAAGAATCAAAATTCTAATGTCCCATTATTCTTGTATAGATTTGAACACAATAATAACTTTATTATTTATGCATATTGTCATGTAAGTCACTATATGAAAAGGATTTCTAAAAATAGTCCGATGCGGTCCAAATTTGTTGCAGCCAATTATTAAGCCAATTATTCAACAAATTTTGCCAAGAAATAATAAGAATTGCGAATTTTGATCTTTTTTTGTTGTTATTTGTTGTATAAATTTTATTTTATTTTTAATTCCAAAAAAAAAACTTTCCATTCGAAGTTGAGTATACAAAATATGAACCAAGTGTTATGTAACATATTTGACCCTGACTTTCATTTTAATGTAGTTCATAAACTAAATTATATATAAAACTATTCGAAACTTTGCTAATTGCTAAATAAATGTAAAGTATGTGTTCTAACACGATTTCGTGCACTCACTCATAAATAAATAATTTTACGGTTTATTTCACTTAATACAATAATACAAAACAAACGCCCCTTTTTTGTAATGCACTCATACAATGTAACGTTGAAGAGTTAAATAACTGATTAACAGTAAATGCAATGGATGGAAGAATGGACGGATAGTTTATATTCCACAGGAGCTGTTATAGTAGCCCGATCAAGCTCGAACTTTTATCAATGAATTTGTTTGATCGTTATCTATGAAATGGCAAAAAAATTTGTGTAAATTTTTGGTAAAAAAATTTTACTCATTTTTAAGAAAAATTTGCCCAAAAGTATGCTACAATGAAAACTTTGAACGCTTACATCTCGGAAACGGTAGCTCCTAGCGATCTGAAAATTTTTGCGCCCCTTTTTCTAAATTCGATGAAGAATCCATTGAACGTGGTTTCGAGGTCCTAGGATGACCCATTCTTGAACAAAAGACTACTTTGTGAAATGGATTATTATAATTAGGTGGGCAATGCCCCGCCCATAAAATATATATCATTATAAAGCTGAAGAATTTTCCAGCTACGGGCAGTTGGTTTGAACAAAATCCGTCTAACGGTTCAAAAGTTATACGCTATTGAACGTGAGCATTGTGACAAAATGGTCTAAAAAATATTTCGACTGATTTTGCCAAATTCTTCAAATTCTAACAATAACAACAACCACACTATAAACGAAGGTGATATTGTTTTGTTTATAACTTTCCAACCACGACTCCGATTTTGGTGAAATTTGTTGCAAACAGTTGGAAATTTCTGTAGCTTTTCGAGGATTAATAATTAATGGGCGTGGCAACGCCCCTTTTCTTAGAATAAAGATTTTTTTTTAATAATTGTTGTTTATTAACTAAGTGGGTGGTGCCACGCCCATAAAATATGTTTTGCTTGAAAGCTGAATTAATTTGCATGTTTTCACTAAAAGTTTGAACAAAATCCTTGCTGCCGTTTCAAAGTTATAAGGGTTTAAAAAAATTGTTGAATCAAGACTCGCTTACTGTACAATTCTGAGCGCCTGGTGTTTTTCTCATATTTTGATGTTTTGTGTGATTATAACCTGCACCACCCTGTGGAAAAGGGTATATTAAGTTTGTGCGGATGTTTGTAACTCCAAAACGGCAAATTCCACACCCACCTTCAATTATACCGATCGATTCAGAATCAAAATCTTAATCGATTTAACCATGTCCGTCTGTCCGTTTGTCCTCTTCTCTGTCCATCTAAATTTGTGCGCAAGCTACAGGTCACATTTTTTGAGATATTTGGATGAAATTTGGTACAAGGACATGTATTGGCCCAAAGGGGAACCCTATTGAAAATGGATCGGATTGGATCATTTTTAGAACCCCTCCCTATATAAATTTTTTTTTTTGATATCATAAACAAACATAGAATAAAAAAAATTCTGACTAATGTATCATTTTGAAATTTTTGAAAATACAAGTACGTATAGAAAAATAAAATTTTTTCATTTATCAAAGGAAAAAATTAAATTGAATAATATAATATATATCAAGTGGTGTAGGGTATGTGATGGTCGGGCTTGACCGACTGTAATATTTTCACTTGTTTTCTTTCTAAATTGCGACCGAAATTACTTGAATTTGCTTGGCTTATAACTAGAAAACTACTGTTCCGATTTTGGCCAAAATTTTTGCAAACGTTTGGAAATTTTTATTGTTTAAATTATTTAAAATGGTTTTTATTTTATTTTATAATTTAAATATTTTATATTTTTGTAAATATCAGGATTATTCCTTATGTGATTACAAATGATTTACACTGTGGCCGTATATAGTCTTTCTCCCGTTTCTTTTCTCTTTGATCTTTAAATTGATTGAAAAAGTTTCGTAATAGAGTTAGATCAATTAAGTAATGATACATATCATATATGTCTGTACGTAACATATGTTGTTATGTATGTTTTATGTATTAAGGCATACCGGCATGTTATTATTGTTTCAAGATATTTGTTTTATAATCATATCGCGTTAAAAGGTTCTTCACTGCGTACAATGGAAAAATAATCTTTACATTAAACAAAGCAATCGAATTTAGGCCACCTATACACATGTTACACAAAAGTATTGAATAAATAATAAAATAATAATAATGACGGGTATAAAATGAAGATGGACGTACGTACATAATGAAAGCAAGAAAAGCTTCAATCCGTATTAATACAATAGTTCCAGTTATCAAAAGGTTATCAATAAATTCTTTAACCCCAAATCACTGTTATCAGCTGTCGATTGTATTTTGTGCTTTTTGCTCTTCACTTATTTATTAATTTATTTACTTTTCTAATTGGTTATAAAGTTTAAGTTATCACCTACATTACAAGGCAAACGTGAGTAAATAATAAAATAAATTAATTTAAAAAAAAAAATTTTAATATTAAAAAACAACAACAATTGTAGACAAACTCTTTATCTTTTAAACTATGGGCGTGGCATGTGATTGTGATTTTTTAGCCATTTTTTTAAATCATTGTAACTAACCATCGAATTACTTGTGTACTTGGGTGCCCTTTACATCAATTTATTTTTGTTTTTTTAAAGTGGGCGTGGCATGTAAATAATGTTTTTAACCATTGCAACCAGTTATGGATTAAATCGAATTATTGAGTTTAGAGGCAAGTCACACATAAATTGTTTTTTTTTATAATAAATAATAACAGATAAGATGGTTTATCTAGGTATGCCACATATAGTAAAAATAAGACTCTTTTGCGATATGATAAACAGTTTTTAAAACAAATACAACAACAACAATATGACGCACTCACAAGGATTGTAGAGTGTACAAGTAGCGGACTTTGTCAACGTTTGTTTTTGTGCTTCAACTTTTGAGCTGCCGTTAATAAATTTACTTGTAGTAACGGTGTAATGAGGATTCTTGGTGTAGAGGGGAACGGGTACACGTACCACACGCCTATAGAATGTGTCGATGACGACGTGTGGCAAACTGCTTTTAAAAGTGTTGTTGCAGCAGTTACTAAATCTTACGTTGCAATTTTTATTTTATTTTTTAAACTTTCCGTCTGAGACACATACCAAAAATAGCATAGGATTACACGAACCTGCGTACGTACACGATTTGTGACATTCTTCAATAACATAGCTTTTTTTCTATGTGCATGTGTGTAGGCATTAATATACGATCCTCGTTGAGAGATGGATCCATTTGCAAGAAGAAGACGTCAGCAGCTTAAGAAAGTATATACGGCACACGGACAGACATGTCTAGACGGATTCAGTTTTTGATGCTGATCAAAAAAAAATCTCTTTCTGGATCTTATTAATTTCCATTTTGTTAATGATGAAAAATTATGGGCGTGGCTATATAATAAAACTATCAATTCTGAACAATACAAACGGACAGCCAGACGGATACAACAACTTCAACTAAGAATCATGAATATTTTTTCCTTAGTGAACACACGTTGTGACAAACTTAAGATAACTTCCCTGCTAACGGGGAGGATATAAAAATAGACTTACTATAGAATACCTATAGAAAAAAACACAACAACAACGAAATTAACACAAGTTACGACTTCTTACGCGTTTCACACGGTATTATAGTTGATGTGTAAGCGAGAGTGTGTCTATGTGTGTGCGTGCGTTTTTTCTTTTTTATATATGTAGCGCAATGTGAAATGTTTGAGCCGGTTAATAATAATACAAGTAAACGATCTTTCTTCTAAAGCAGAAGCAACTTAAACTCTCTTGAAACATTTTTTTTCTTGTGTACCCTACACATGACATATAAAGGTATACTAAGTTTGTCGTTCCATTTATAATATTTGGAAGGAGGCGTCAGTGACTTCTTGATCAGCATCAAAACCTGGGCCGATCTAGTTATGTACATACGTCGGCACTCTCTCACGTCGTCAATAAATGAAAATAAAATTAAAAAATCAAAGTTTGGTCTACATATTAACCCATCTGTCGGGGTGCTCGTTTTTTCCTTGCTTTCGATCTAAGTTCAGTGTCTGGTTGAACGTAAATGCCATTCACTTCATAAATATATAAATGATAATGATCATGATCAGTTCGTTAAACTGTTGGTTGCTGTTGTTTATTGTGTAAAACGTTTAGGGGATCTTATGAATATTTATGACAAAAAAAATTATATAAAAAAATGTTGCAATTTTGCAAAAAATAATATTAATAAAAAAAAATTAAAATAAAAAACAAACAATACAAGTCGTGCACACATTCTACTTCATGTAATTGATTATATGCGTCTACACACACACACACACATACACTGCTACTGAATATATTACAACACTAAATAAATATTGATCGCAGAACGGACGACACGACACGTTCAGTTGTAAACACACCATTGGCTTAACACACCAATGAAGTGTACGAAAAATTCGTTTTGTATGAACCACCGACACTATTATAGATTTGGTGATATTGCTGTTGGTATATACAATAGACCCTTCTTTGTTAAGTTTATGTTGCGTTTATCGGTGATGGTTGAAAGGTTGGTTGTGCCTGTGGTTGGAGAGGAAGTTTTTCCCTGAACTTTGCGGCACTCAAACGAACGAAAACACACTTGCGTAAACACACATTATATACACTAAACTATATACCTATATAAATTAATGTTATGTACATATGTATACTCGTATACATAACTATTCCGAGCTAAGGTCATAAACGCACACTTATCAGTAAAGTTTTACTCAACTCATGGTTTTTATTAGAAAGTTAGTTTTAATGAATAACTTTAATGCTTTGGTAATTAGAAACATTTGAAATCAAATAATAAAAGGTTTAACAAAACAAAAAAAGAAGAAAAACAACAACAATAACAAAACGAGTAATAATAATTGAATTGAAATCAAAACAAGTAAAAAACTGAATTTGGTTTAAACCAAATCCTAAATACTCTCCACATGTACGTAGAAATAGTAGGCGTGGCAGGTTTATGATAACGCCCCCTAAGTCTGTGCAGGATGCACCAGCTTGCAAATGCAGTTTTTTAATTGAGTACGTTTTTTGGTAAATTGTAAGCGACCACGCCCATTTTTAGCAAATTAATGAAAGAGGTAATTATACATAAGTGTACCAAATTTTAACTGCATAGGTCAATCTTTGTAGCGGGTAGAACGATTTTTCTCGACCATGCCCATTTTTGACATATTGATGCATAGGGTAATTATAAAAAACTTTGTACCAAATTTCAACTTTGTAGGTAAATTTTTGTGGTAGATAAATAAATATTTTTTAGATTGAGGGCGTGGCTTTAACAAATGTAATAGCTTAAAATTTACCATCGAGAGAGCAACAACCACATCCGGACACACGGACACACATGTCTACATAGACTTAGTTTTTAATACTGATCAATAATACTTTGTTTGTACTCCGAGACCTCCTTTCCAATGTTGCAAATAGAATGACAAACTGAGTATAGTGATGATTTCTTATGTTGAGGGTAAGATATATTCTAATATTTGAACTAGGTAGACATTCAAAACCAAACAAGTTATGACGCGTTGTTATTGTTGTTGACAATTGTATAATTTCCAAGTAAGTGGAAGTAAAAAGTTGTTTAAGAGCTTGATTATATAAATCCATAGTAATAATGAGATCCTGGACCGCACCTTTCCGCGCTTTCATATAAAACTTTCAACTAAAGAGCTCAACGTTTGAGATGTGGAAGCGTTTTATCAATAGGCTTACGGGCAGTTAAAGTGGAAGTGAAGGGTATAAAAGCAGTATATAACCGCTCATCTTCGTTATAAACATGCACCCCATTCCTAACGTCAATAATACTTGCCAACTAGCAATACTTGCACGTGTGTGAGGTATAAGAAAACCGCTTTAACTTAATGGCACTTAGGCGTTGTGAGGAAACACCACTTATTTATTTTCTTATCCTGAATTGTGAAACACTCGCATTTACCAATAACTTTAACCCTCCAACGGAAACTTGCCAGACTTTCGCTTTCGGTTTTTTTTTCTATTCCATGATATATTTAAATCATCAAAATAGCTGCTGCAGTGTGCTGAGCAAGCTTAAACCTTTATCAATGAATTTGTTTGATCGTTGTCCATGAAATGGCATCAAAGTTTTTCTAAATTTTTGGAAAAAAAAATTTTACTCATTTTTAACATAAATTTGCCCAAAAGTATGCTACAGTGAAAACTTTGAACGCTTACATCTCGGAAACGGTAGCTCCTAGCGATCTGAAAATTTTTGCGCCCCTTTTTCTAAATTCGATGAAGAATCCATTGAACGTGGTTTCGGGGTCTTAGGATGACCCATTTTTGAACAAAAGACTACTTTGTGAAATGGATTATTATAATTAGGTGGGCATTGCCACGCCCATAAAATATATATCATTATAAAGCTGAAGAATTTTCCAGCTACGGGCAGTTGGTTTGAACAAAATCCGTCTAACGGTTCAAAAGTTATACGCTATTGAACGTGAGCATTGTGACAAAATGGTCTAAAAAATATTTCGACTGATTTTGCCAAATTCTTCAAATTCTAACAATAACAACAACCACACTATAAACGATGGTAACATTGTTTTGTTTATAACTTTCCAACCACGACTCCGATTTTGGTGAAATTTGTTGCAAACAGTTGGAAATTTCTGTAGCTTTTCGAGGATTAATAATAAATGGGCGTGGCACCGCCCCTTTTCTTACAATAAAGATTTTTTTCAAATAATTGTTGTTTATTAACTAAGTGGGTGGTGCCACGCCCATAAAATATGTTTTGCTTGAAAGCTGAATTAATTTGCAAGTTTTCACCAAAAGTTTGAACAAAATCCGTGCAGCCGTTTCAAAGTTAAAGGTTTAAAAAAATTGTTGAATCAAGACTCGCTTACTGAGCAATCCTGAGCGCCTGGTATTTTTCTCATATTTTGATATTTCTAAATTGCGACCGAAATTGCTTGAATTTGCTTGGCTTATAACTAGAAAACTACTGCTCCGATTTTGGCCAAAATTTTTGCAAACATTTGGAAGTGTCTGTGACTTTAATTAATGGGCGTGACTTTGCCCCTTTACTTAGGTAAAAATAGTTCGACTACGCTCAAATTTGTCACAAATCAACGTTATAACTAGTGGAATGCATGTTTCAAGTTTCATCAAAAAATATTGAAAATGGAAGGGAAAAATATATATAAAAAATTTAGCAAAATTGGAAATTTTGAAACTGATTTACTGTTACTTTATTTTATAAGTTATACAAACATACCCACACGAAATGTATATTTTGAGCTTTTTCAACCGCCCTAGCGATATTTTCTTTTTTGTTTTTCTTTTTGATAAATTTATTTATATTTTTATCAAAGATTTTTTTTGTTTTTTCTTTTTTTTTAATTTGTATTTGCTTTAAATGGTGTCGCCGCCACCAAAAACACACAACACGCACTTAACAGTGAGAAAATATTTAAAAAAATATATAAAAAAAATGAGTTTTTTGTGTTTTCTTTTTTTTCTTCTTGTTCCTCTATTTTGTGATTTTATTTCTTTTTATTTAAATGTTTTTTGATTAATTAAAATAAATCCACGTGTTATTTAGAGTAACATTTGAGAAGTCTGTGTGTGCGTGTGTTTCTTTATTTTTATTATTTTTATTTCTAATTAATTATTATTATTATTATTAAATAATAAAATAATCATTTTTTTTATTATGTTTCTTAAGTACAAGTAAAAACAGAACAGAACAGAAAATGTGCTTTACCAACGCATGAGTTTAACGTACTCTAGATATATTTGTAACGCGTGTATGTGTGCGTTTTTTAAATTGTGTTATATTATAATGAACCAATCAACCGCTTCTTATGACTGCTAGAATATAACTAAAGAGACATAAATGTTTCAATGCTCCAACTTGCTCTGCTTGCCTGCTTACTTAGCTAAGTGGGGCTGTGGGACTGTCTGGCTGGCTGGCTAGCTTCTTATTTGAATTGTGTGTGTTTGTGTTGTTTTTGTTTAAGTGTTATGTTGTGGATCGCTAGTACCACTAGTAAGCAAGACTGCCGCTCGACATATCAAAGCATATCATTGAAGGCGGAATACAATATCGAAACGGCGACACAGTTAATCAGTCAGTTAAAGACATAGTTAGTGGAAATATTTTTGCCATTTTATTTAACAGAATTTTAACTCAAAAACTAAAATTTGAACATCTGCAGAGTTCTAGCAATCAACTTGTACAAGGACGGGCGGACATATAAAAATCAAGCCTGCTGGTTTGTAAAGCCCTCTCTGACAAACTTAATATATCCGCCACACTAAAGTGTAATGAAAAGACAAAATTACAATCAAAGAATAAATAACAGAGAGACCCAAATATAAATTCGCTTTTTTGATAATAAGAAAGCTATTGATACACATTTATTTACAACTAAGGAACACAAATGGATGCTCTATTATCTCTGTAGCAATAATTAGCTCTATTTCCGGTTCACCCGTTATAAAAGAAATACGCAGACACCCCATGTAGTCGGTATTTGTAAACAGCATGCTGAATTCTATGTAAATATTATAAGAGAGATGGAGAGAGAGAGAGAAGTTGTTATAAAAAATAAAGTTTTTTTTATATTATAAATAAAAACTTACATAAACCACCAAGTCTGGAGCGCGGGCAAAATGATAATAAAGCTAAACGCCACTCAATTTCGTTTTCTTATTATACAAGTGCTTACAAGAAAAAAAAAACAAAGCCGCCGTGTTCACTACAACAGATTATGTGTTATAATATGTAGTATAAAAAACTTTATTAACCACTAAACCATATAAAACCTAGACTAACACATATAAAATACGTTAATTTCATACGTAAGAAAAATTGAATTGAAACATAATTAATCAACACGTAAGAAAACTAAATTTGGTTTAGGCCAAATTTTAAATACCCTCCACCTCCACCTGGGCGTGGCAAATATACATATATATATTGCGCCCTCTAAAAGTGTATGTCTTACGTATCAGCATGCAAGACTACTTTTACGTTGAATATGGTTTTTTGAAAATTGTGGGCGTGTCTATTTTTGGCACGTCAATCAAT
This sequence comes from Ornithomya chloropus, assembly GCA_963971445.1. Classification (NCBI taxonomy): domain Eukaryota; kingdom Metazoa; phylum Arthropoda; class Insecta; order Diptera; family Hippoboscidae; genus Ornithomya; species Ornithomya chloropus. Next base: position 22,155,469 of record OZ020530.1, on the reverse strand, counting down.
GGGATAACTATGTATACGCGTACCAAATTTCAAGTTCCTAGGTCAACTTTGTGGCAGGTATAAAGGTTTTTATTAATTGTGGGCGAGTCTGTAATCCGAATACGCCCATTTTTGGCAAATCGATGAAGCTAATATTTATAAATGAACATATTAAATTTCAAGTTTGTAGCTCAATTTTTGTGGCAGATAAATAGTTTTTTTTTGTCGATTGTGGGCGTGGCTCTTGACCAATTTTGCTCATTTTAAATAGCGATCTGCGCGCAAAAACTAAAAGTGCCTGTACAAAATTTCAGCTCAATATCTCAAAATTTACCTCCGTGACAGTGCCAACAACAGACGGACACACGGACACACGGACATACATGTCTAAGTCGACTCAGTTTTTGACGCTGATCAAGAATATATATACTTTGTAGGGTCTCTGACGCCTCCTTCTGGGTGTTGCAAGCGGAAGAACAAACTTAGTATACCCTCATCACTGAGGTGGAGGGTATAATTATTTAACACTAAACCTACCGGCATTTCATATATACCTAATCCTACCATGAGCGGTCAAATGACCGCTTCAAAGAAACGTAAGAAATTTTAGCCAATTGGATAGTAAACAAAACATTTTTCTGGTGGTACAAGAAAAACCCGCTCCCCGCTTTTCTATTAAGAAACTTTTATTTATCTTTATGCATTTTCAGCACATTTTTTACAAATCACATCATTTTGTATTGCACATTTTCCACAAACGTATTTTTTACATTCTATACACATTTTATTAGTCTTATTGACTTTACAATATCTTATTTGACAAGATTTCCGCCAGAAGAATGTGTAGCAGTTTTTATTTTTGTTTTTGATGAACATTCTTTGCTTAGCTGTCTCTCCTTTTGATATATGGTCCCAAACTCTTCTGACAATTGAAATATCGCGATATCTTTCATGATTTCTTTATCCGTCGTTTCTTTGTTTAAAATCCAAGCATTTATACCGGCTAAATCGAAGATATTGAAAAATACATGTAAAGGCCATCTTTGAGATTTAGATTTTACACTATATTTTTTAGCCATTTGATCGGTTACATCTACACCGAATTTTGTGCTATTGTAAAATCTAATTGTCTCTTGTATACGGGTGTAACTTTTTTCAATTTCAACGGATGAATGCATTGAACTAAGTATCAATACTTTTTTATTCGGTTTAGCTTTATAAATAGTAAGAATAAAATCATTCGATTTGTACAATGTTGTTGAGAAGCGTGTCATACCATCCTTTGCCTGTCTCGATAATTTTGGTAGCTCTCTTTTATTTCTGCGGATAGTTGCAACAAGCGTAGTTTTTTTTGCTAGAAGTTTACTCGCTAATGACGCGCTTGTAAAAAACTGTCAACTGTTATATGTCTCCCATGGCCCGTATATGAATCTACTAATTTTGAAGTTACAAACTCCCCAAGTGGGACCGATGATTCTCTCCCTTCATCTTTTCCCAAATATGGAAAGCCGTTTACTATATACTTACTACTTACATCGGAAGCTAACCAGAATTGTATGCCAAATTTGTCCGGTTTGTTGGGCACGTATTGAGTAAATCTACAACGTGCTTTTGTAAAAAATAATTGTTCATCTATAGCAAGATATGCTCCTGGTTTATAACAGTTTTGACTGTTTGATAAATTTGTTCCAAACTTCAGAGGTCAAAGCGAACTTATCGTTTTGTAAGCGTTGGCTTCGTTGATTTTTGTTGTCAAACCGAATAAATCTCATGATTTCTGCGAAGTCATTTCGGCTCATAGTTATGGAGAAAAATGACGGACTCCATTTCGTGTTCCATAAATATGATATATCCATATTTTTAGCCCCATATGCGCCACGAGCATATAGAAGTCCAATAAGTGCATATAATTTTGCAATAGATACATTCCATTTCATATTCAACACTCGAAATGCCTCTAATTCCGTATATTTTCTTGTACATTCAATCATGTTATGATCAATCATCAAGGAAAATGCTGACTCAACTCTGCCCTTCATAATATATCTTTTAGCGTAAATATTATAAGTCAGTGCTCTTCCGCGATTAGACCGTTCTTTTATTTTTGCCACACAGTTCCGTCCATAGCATTTTCAATGTCTTCTTCCGTTTCACTTTCGGAACTAATTATAAAAGTCTTTCTTTTCGTCCCCTTCGAATATTCAAAATATTGTCTTCGTCCGTATCGCTGTCAAATAAGTCAAAATTATTTTCTGCTATATCAATATCAATATCAATATCGGAAACTTCTTGATCATCTTCCGAACAATCCTCGACGATATTATTTATTTTCTCTAATAAATTGATATTCCTCGAATGTCTTGACATTTTTGGGGATAAATATACAAAGGATAAACTAAAATATAAAAATATAAATTAAACGGGGCAAAAACATTGAGACCAGAAATAAAAACATAAAATATTGTTGGCAAAATATTTGTTGAAACTATCAATTATATCACGTAATAATTTCTATTATACCACGAACCATATATGTCTATCACGAACTATCTATCTATCTATCAAATGACCGATCGGTCCGATGACCGATGTTCACGGGAGTGAGCGTTGTGGTAGTGAATGTGAATGTGGTGAACGTAGTGAACATGGTGGTTCGTGGTTGTGAACGGTCATTTGACCGTTCGTGGTAGACTAGACATACTATAAATTTTTTTCGGAAAGTAAAATAAAGAAAGTTGTGAATATTGAAAAATGGTTTGTATGTATATTATAGGAAAAGTAAATAAGCTACAGGGTGACATAGCTTCGTTGTATAGGAGAATTTTTAAACGAAATTTCAAAAACGGTCATTTGACCGCGCATGGTAGGTTTAGTGTTAACGCAAATTATATAATTTACTTAGAGAGAATCATGCCTATAAGTATTTACTAACTATTGCATACGAGATGGCGCTCCATTTTGTGTAAGATATAAAAAATTTTATGCAGCTCTGTTTTAAAAACCTATTACAAAAATATTCTTTCATGGTTGGTAATTTTTTTACGTTTCTGTTACAACTCTGTTAAAAAAACATGTTTATCAATCGAGTATGAAATGACTGCACTGATATTAAACGCAATGGCTTTGTCTCGTTCTTTTATTTCCTGCATTGCTTGAGAAAGTTTAGGAATTATGGGTAAGACGTGAAAAATTAAAAATATATTGTATTAAATGTTAATTAAAAAGTGCGAAACATAGTGTTAAATAAAGTATTGAAACATATAATTGAAAACAATTACAAAGAATTTTAAATTGTTACCTTAAAAGCGATTAAATTGCGTGCCGTATGTTGGCTTATGCCGAATAGAAGCCGCATTTTTTACTTGTAATTGTGTAAAAAACGTATTAATTGTAAATCTAGAAATATCAGTGGCATCTTAGTAATCAATGCTGCATAAAAATATGTAAATTATTTAATAATTGTGTTATAATCTAATCTATTGAATATTTTTTATATATATTTCGAGATGAAAGCAATTTTATTGTTTCCGTTTTTTTTTTTAGGTAAACCTAGAGGTTTGCGTACAGCTAGAAAGCACGTGAATCATCGTCGCGACCAAAGATGGGCCGATAAAGATTATAAAAAAGCACATTTGGGTACCAGATGGAAGGCCAATCCTTTTGGTGGTGCCTCACATGCGAAAGGCATTGTTTTGGAAAAAGTGTAAGTATATATAAATTGAAGTTGTTATGAAAGTATATAGGAAAAATACACCCAGTTACCGGCCCGCAGTATATTTTTGTGTTTTTGTTGTTTTTATAAAGCAAATCACAGGATTATACTGTGAGTCGTTTGGGTTCATACCATCACAGAGGATACTTTGATTGTACAGTTTTATAAACTGTTTATTGTTCATATATAAGGGTGTGAATGACTGTTCTTTTCTTTTTGTTTATTGTAGCGGTGTTGAAGCCAAACAGCCAAACTCTGCTATTCGTAAATGCGTACGAGTTCAGCTTATTAAAAATGGCAAAAAGATTACCGCCTTCGTCCCACGTGATGGTAGTTTAAATTATATTGAAGAAAACGATGAAGTTCTAGTTGCCGGTTTCGGCCGTAAGGGTCATGCTGTGGGTGATATTCCCGGTGTACGTTTTAAAGTTGTTAAAGTAGCAAACGTGTCATTATTGGCTTTGTACAAGGAGAAGAAGGAACGTCCCCGCTCATAAATATGTAATAAACATTTCCTTTTTTTTTTCAAAAACAACAAAATCGTTTGCTTTAATTATTGTTGAGTAGGGAATATTTTATTTGTATTATGTTTAAAATTGAATATGAAATCATGCACGATGTGTTGTTTAGAGTCGCGTGAGGATGAATGTGGGGCTTGCGAGCCATTTCTAATAATTAATATAATTGATTAAATTGATATTTTTGTTTAGTACACCATGTCGTTTAAGGGTAACGCATGTTAGAGAAGTTGCTGGCAGGTCGACGTACCCGACGTGCTCGCTGTCCTCGTTGATTAGAAAAATTACGATAAGGAATGTTTTGCTGTTCTTGACCGCCCATATTTCTTTGACTGGGAGAAGTATTACGAGAAGTGCCTGGAGATTCTACGAAAATTTTTCGTCAATTTCTTAAACAGTGGTATATATGTAGAGAATATGTACCATACTTACCCTGCCAAATAATTGGTGTCGGTCTGCCAGCTGAGCCTCGTACAAAACCTCGAGATCTTCTGGCGGGTGTTGGATTTTTTGTTGCTTTAGATCGTGTGTTAATTGAAGGTGATGTAGTAGCTTCCGCCTCACGTCCCTCTTCCTATTTTTAATAAACGCGTTATTTACAAATTCATTCTCACACTGCCTCTTCTTCTACTTACTTCGATCTCTTCAATGGCTTGTTTTTCTCCTTCCGACGATACACCATCCGTTCCTTCATTATCTTCTGATGTCGCTTCCATTTGGCTTTGTTGTATATCCTGCGATTCAGATTGTGTGGCACCGCCCGCATTTTCCGACATTTCTCCCGATAAGCTGCCACCTTCAATAAAATCTTCATCCGCCTCGCCTAACCTTTCTTTATTAGTTGCTGATGATTTCTTTTTGTCTTCCGAGGTTGTCATATCGATGGCACCCGACACGCCGCTCCCTTTACTTGCCTCAATTTCTCCAGCATTTGTAAATGCGCTCTCACTCATGATGGCATTCTCATTATCACACGCCTGACTTTCCAATTCCGGCTGGTTGTTGGGGCCATCCGATTGTTGGGCTAAATTTGTGGATGTTGTACCGGAAGTGTGGGTACATTTCGAATCCTGTGGTGAACTAACAATGTCCGTGCTGCAAACATAAAAATCGAACAGAAGCTAAAAAAAAATTCTCGATTATCGATTTTTAAAAATTTACTTATCTACTCGTCGATTGGATGTAGCGTCTGCACTGTCATTGGCCTCGCCCTGTTGGGAGCTCTGTTGCAGCATCATTAGCGTGGCTTTCTGTTGACGGGTCAATGTGGCCGCGGTAGCGGTTTGCTTCCAATTCTGTGACTCTCCACTACCACTGCTAATAGCTTGACTTTGCTGATTGTTGTCCTGCTGTAAACTGTGTGCTTTGCTTAGAGCTGCTGCAGCAGCAGCACTAGTGCTGGCTCCCGTGGTATAGGCGTCGGCATCTATTTGTGCAGCTGTACCGGCCGAAGTACATTGGGCCTGATTTTCCGGACCTTCATCAACATCCGCCTCGTTATTATCCGTTTCACCAACATCGGCCCGCATATTGCTCTCGTTGATTTCCGGGCACTCATTCTCATCCATGTCTTGATCTTGATCGTAAGAATCTTCGTATACTTCATGATCGGCATCCCCATCCGTGGGCCCATCATCGGCTTCAGCTTCCGCCATGCCTTCATCATCGTCTTCAGAGTCCACCACCACGACGTCATCTTCTTGATCGCGTTGCGATGAAGTGGGCACTTGATCGACATCAATGCCCGAATCCGTAACGCCCGCTGCCACTAAGGATATTTCCACACCATGCATTGGTGGTCGCATGCGTTTTGGATGTTTTGAAGACGAATGTTTATCTTGGTCATCGGCACTGGTCGATGAGTCACCCTCTGGAGGATCACGTGGACGTTTATGGCCGGCCGAGGAGCCCGCTTGCGTTGTGGTCACATTACTACTTGATGGTACGTGACGACTATGACTACTGACGGTGACATGGGAACTGCAACTGCTGGATCCCGAAGTGCTTGGCTGTTGGTTGCCTGCATCTTGTATAATTTGCATATTTGGCGAAGTGGTGGCCGTCTGGGAAGAGGATGTAGTTGATGATGAGCCTTCAACCCGGGGCGACACCAATGCTACCACCTGCACTTGACTACTACTACTGGTACTGGTGCCTCCACTCACATGGGTCGCCTGCGTTTCATTTTGTTGTTGCTGTTGCACGCTTTCCGCCTCCTGTGAACTTTCCGCTGCCGAGGTGCTACCCATTGGCGGTATAGTAGCGACTGCCACAGACACCGAAGTACTGGTGGAGGGCATAAAATCAGTGTGGGACGAAGTCGGAGAGGATGACATTGTCTCTAGGGAACTGCTACCGGTTGTATGAACTTGTTGTTGAGGCGGCACTAAAGCAGTATTGCAACTGCTGCCGCTACCTCCTCCTCCACCCCCGCTACCGGCAGCCGTGGTAGAGGAAGTGCCCGAGGACGATGACGACGTGGAAGTAGACGATGTAGAAGTAGATGCTGATGTACCCGCTACCACCCCAGCACCACTGCTTGTATTCTGTTGACTGGTTGGTAAAATGGCTGCTGTTCGGGTATTCTGTACAGATATTGGTCGAATACTGGCCAAGGGTGTTTCGCTACCGCGCCATGGTGTTACCGTGGCCGATTGTTGAACTGAAGTAGAACCGCTCATGGGCTTGACATTGGCTGTGCGTGGTGACGAATCCGAGATATTGCCTTTCTCGGATATTGCCACCGAGCTGGTCGATGGTTTGGCGGACTGTTGCAAGCCCAACTGACGGTTCAGTTGATTTATTCGTATAATCAAATTTTCATTTTCTCGCTGCAATCGAGCCACGTCTTCCTTATGACGATTATTCTGTTCAAGCAGTTCCTCCTGTAAACGTCCCACGGTGTCTTCAAATTGTGTTTTGATTTCGTTAATGGCTGCCTCATGAGTTTCGGCATTTTGTAGCAATTTATTTTTGGTGGTTGTCAATTCGTGAGTGACTACGTTCCGTGATTCGGTGAGATTGACAATGTGAGTTCTTGCTTCGCGTAACAACACCTTGGTACGTTCATCAATTTCAATTGTAGTCTTCAGGTCCTCATAGTCCTTGCGCACCTTGTCGTTCTCTTCCTGCATGGTGCGTATAACAATGTTGAGACTTTCGATGGTAGTGCGCTGTTGCTCTAATTCGTTGGGGCCTACTCCTTCCGAGGGTGCCGTATTACCTGTGCCACCACCACCACCTAATTCCATACTATCTTGACTGACTGCCGCGTTTGCTGCATTGCTAACATCACCGCTTCCTGCTGCCGCTAGGTTGGTCGGTTTGTTCACCAGTTCCATGTATGAGTCTTTGTAGCGTTTAGCAATTTTGCGGATTTGTATTTCCTTATTCTTCGAGTCCTGCAACTGCTTCTCCTTCACCTCCAGCTCGTCAGTCGTCTTTTGGACGGTTTCTTCTTTTTGTAATAATTTCGTCTTGAGTTCCATGATTTCTTGCATTAGACGTGAATTGGTTTGCTTCATGACAAATAAGTCTGCATGAGAGGATCTTTTCTCGTCATTCAATGCTGCCAGATCCGCTTCCAGACGTGCCTTCTCGGATCGGATGCCGCTCAATTCCTCTGATAATTGTTTCATTTGATCCTTTTCCGTTGTCAACATTTTGGCTAGGTTCTCTCGTTCACTTTGTAAACGTTTAAATTCTTCTGGATTTTTATTACTTTTCTCCACTAAAACATTAGCTCGCTGACGCCATTTCATCGCTTCCGTCCGTAAAGAAGTGTTCTCCGAGGTGAGTTCATCAATTCTTGTATTCAGTTCGCGAGTTTCGTTTTGCAACGGGAACAATTCCTCTTCCAATGCACTGATGCGACTGTTTAAGTCTTTGACGCGATCTGCCAAAGCATTACGTTCTCCGCGCAACACCCGATTACTGTCCGTGATGGCACTTAAAGTTTCGATTTTACGTAAAATCTCTTCATGTTTGGAGGCTGAGACTAAATTCGTTGTAGTTTTGGCCTGTTCACGATTTAGGAAATCTTGCAACTCGTCATTCTTCTTGTGCAGCATGGAGAGTTCGGCTTGCAAACGACTATTTTCCGCTTTCAAAATATCCAACTTGGCTACCGTAAGATCTTTTTCTTTACGCAAATATTTAATGATTTGTAAAAGTTGATGTTGATCTTTATTGTCCGCATCACCCTCGGTGAGCGAGCGATTCAAATCGCCCGCAGAAGTGTCCATTACCATGGAATCATTTGCTACTTGTACGGGGGCCGCCGTTTGACTTAAAGATGTTAATTTCGATGCAAGTGCTTCAAGTTGATCGTGTAGATTCGAGTTGAGAGTATTTAAATCTTCAATGCGTTTTTCCATTTCCTCTTTCTCTTGGCGTAATAATATTAATGAATCATCTTGGGAACGACGCAGCTCTTCAAGGGCCGCCTTTGCATTATCTCGTTCGGTAACAATTTCTTTAATTAGTCCTTGGTTCTAAGCGAAAAATGGTGAAAATGTTGTAGAGGGGAAAATATAAGCAAAAAAAAATTATATATTTTTTATGAAAATCTTAATTAATCTTGGCATGTCCGCGTCTCTGGGTCCTTTTATTCTATATTGTTTTCGATTTTCGTGAGGGCGTAAACTTTTATATTCATCAGATATTTTTAATGTAAGTTCGTCCTTAACAAGACGAATTTAGTTAAGAGGCAATATAAATAAAAATTATTTATTTAGCTATCAAAACTTACCTATAAAATTGAAATTTGGAATACATACATAACAGACACGCCCATAATTTATTTAGGGGAAACCTTATAAGAGAACGTAATAGGTACCTATTACACCCATAACTTACACGGGAACTTTATAGCGTAGGGCGTAATAGATACCTGTCTCGCCCACAATTTGCTTATAGATGAAATGGCATGGGCTCTAGGCTAAAATGTTCACTGTTTTCACTAAACTTCTTACAAATTAATGAATTTTTGTGAGCGTACCGGTAACCATACGAACGAAAGGATTAAATCGATTTAGAATCAGGGGACTGGTCTGGGACTGGTTTTGGTAAATTGTTTATAATGAAGACTAAATTGAAAATTTTTAATATTCATTACACACCTTGATTAATTCCGCTTTAACTTTAGCCAATTCCTTAATGTCAGTTGAGTGGGCAATCATTTCATTCGCATACTTGGCTTCCACATTATTCAATGACTCCGACAGTTGTGTATTTTCCGAACGCAACGAACGCAACTGTCTATTGCATTCACTCAATTTCTGCAGGGCATCCTTCAGTTCGTCTTGCGATCGCTTCAATTGATCAGGTTTTTGGTCGGCTGCTGCCTCCACCACTGTCACCAATTGTAATTCCGCTTCCAATTCGGTGATGCGTGATTTCATATTTAATTCGTTCGTGTGCAATTCCTTCAGTTCGGCCTGAACTTTCGTGTGCATCTCGTGCAAACTGTTGATTTCCTTTTCGGCACTTTGCGACATCTTGTAATACTGTTCGGCATGTTCACGCACTTTAGCCAATTCACTGTTGAGTGAGGCGATTTCAATTTTGGCATTTTCATATTTCATTTCAAATTCACGAGCCTTCTTGTTCGCCAACGCTATGGGATTGTCATTCTTCGAGGGGGTGAGACTCTCTTGCAATTTACGGCTAAGTTCGTCGATCTGTTGGGTTTTTGTGATGAGTTGTTGGCGCAGACCGTCTATTTCTTCACGCACTTTGTCACCTTGCAATTTTTCCTCCTCCATTTGCTTTTTGGCCGTTTCGGCCTGACGCTTGAGATCATTTGTGGTCTCCCGGAAGCGATCTTCTTCCTCCTGGAAGCGTCTACGTTGGGCGGCCAATTCACGTACGGTGTCATCTAAACGCTGCTCCATACGAGCACGTCCTTCCATTTCGGAGCGCTCCAAATTCGATTTTATCAATTCCAAATTGTTCAGCAATAGAGCCTGACTTTGCTGGTTGCGATGGTAGATCTCCTTTTCGGATTGTAAACGGCCCACGGCGTCCTTGAGTAAACGATTTTCGTGACGCATATGTTCTGCTTCCGATTCAGCGGCTGAAGCTCCACGGGTTGCTTTCATCGTCTCATCCTTCAAATACATAATCGTTTGTTCGTGTTTGATGATGGTGTTCTCGTAGTTTTTACTGCGCTCCTCCAACGTGGCAATCTGTTGCTTATAGGTGGCAATATTTTTTTGTTGTAGTTTAATTTGTTCTTTGGTAAATTCCAGTGAGGAGGCCAACTTACAGTTGTTGGAAGTTAGTTCACGCACTTCCGTGCGCATGGAATCGAATTGTTCGTTGAGGATTTTCTCATTATTCTTTTTCTCTTGGGTATAATATTCATACTGCTCCTTCAAGGTTTTGTATTGATCCTTCATATCGCGCAGCTGTTGCTCCAAATCACGTATTCGTCGTTCATTCTCTTTCATCGATAAACTTTTATTGGGTGAATTTTTATACTCTTCAGCATTATTTGCTGACTGGCGAGTATTTTCGTCTGCATTCTCTCTCATGGTCTCATCTTCCATGTCGCTCATATCATCATCATCTTCATCAGCTTCCACTTTTCTACTCAGCTTGTGGCGCAGTTTCTTTTGCAGTTCAAAGTATAACTTCTTATAACGCTCACACTTGGACAGCAGTGTGGCCACCGTGTTGTTTTGCTGATTTAAGGTGTCTTGCATGTTTTGGAATTTGCGCGTATACTGCTCCAGTTTCTCCTGATAACAAGCTTCATCCATTTCTTGCTTCAAGGCCTCAGCCTCCTCCACTTTACCGCTAAGATCACGCACCAGCAGCAATAATTTCTGATTGTTTTCTTGCAATTCCGTTATGTTGCTAAAGGTGACCAGCTTTTTGGAAATCACTTCATCGGTTGTGGTCATATTGTGTAAGTGTGAGGAATTGCCGCCCGTTGCACTGTCAGACATTAAACCAATGCGCAATTGTTCCACCTCCTTAAGCAGTAAACAAACTTGTCGGCTTAGGTCGGTTTGTGATTGTTTCAGCTTTCGGTTTTCTCTCTCCATATGACTGATCTTGGCATGCGCCTCCATAAGCACTTCTTCCATATCTGCCTTTTTCGAAATCAATTCATCACACTGATGCGTTAAAATATTGTTCGTCTCTAGGAGCTTCTCATATTCCAGTTCTTGTTTTTTTATAGCCGGAGCATTTTCATTCAGTTCACTTAAAATCGTTTTCAATTGTAAATTCAAACGAGAATTTTCACGCTTCTGTAATTCCATTTCTTCGGAAGTTTTCACGTACAAAGAATACAATTCGGTTAGAGACATATCGGCTCGGATTAGACGTGAGGATATTGCGGCAGTGGGAGCCAATTTGGAAATAGCACTCTCCACAGACTCCTGCTGCACTTCCTTTAACAAATCATTAGCATGAGCCAGCTCGGTTTTCAATGAATCGATGATTTTATTTTTTTCTTCCAATTCTTCTTCATGCTTTATCTTGGTGGCTTTTAAAGTGGTCTCTAATTCTCCGTATTGGTCGGTAGCCTCGGCTAACATGCGCTTGAAATCGGCAATGGCAGCACCCAGTTCATTACGCTCTAAATCGGTATCCTCACAGTTGCTTTTATACAAATCCGCCAGCTTGGTTTTAGCATCCAATTCTTTTTTATAATAATCCATCATTTTTTGCGTTTGTTCTTTTTGCGCCAATATAGTGCTGTTTAGTTCTTGTATCTTTTGTGTTAGTTCCTCATTCGACTCTTTATACTGATGACACTGATTTTGTACAATTTTTACTTCTTCGGTTTTCTCCATTAGTCGTGTCTCCAAATGCATTGATTGCATGGTATTTTCACGGCGCATATTTTGCAATTCGGTTACAGTGCGATTAAGATCTTCGGTTAAGTTTTGGATTTGCTTCTCAAGCATTTCACGTTCCTGTTCCATGCGTCGTTCCTTGAAATTTAAACTGACTTCTTTACTTTCGATTTCATCAACACGTGCCAACGCTTCACATTTGGCCGCTATGGCTGCCTTTAATTGTTGTTGATATGCTTTCAAGTCCTCTTGAAAACGGTCCAGTTCACTGTTTTGTCGCTCAATCATCTTGAGTAAATGGTCACGTTCATCTGTTAGCATTTTTTTATCATTCCGTAATAGACACAATTCTTTTTCATGCCCCTTAATAGATTCTTGTAATTGTAATCTTTCATTGGATACAACGTCCAACTGAGAACGTAATTCAGTAACATTTTGTGAAAAATTTTCCATTTTCAATTCATAATCATCAATTTGTGCTTGCAACTCCTCCGTTTTCTGTTCATAGTCCACTGAATATATATAGATAAAAAAAAAAAAAAAAAAATTCATTTAAGCCACATTATCTTTCTGCCAAATGCGCGACCGGCATTTTATTATATTTCACATACAAACATGCATACGAATTTATTTTGCAGCTACTAAATTTTCAAGTTAACAATTCTTTGTTTTATATGTGTATATTATATAAATATAATTTAATTATTACATTTAAAAACACTTACCCAATCGATTAGCAGCCGCTTTATTGTTGCAATATTCGTCAAAGAACTCATCTAGATATTTCTTCAATTTTTCTTGAACTACTGGCGGCGTCTGTTCCAATTCTTCGGACGACAGAACATTCTCCAATACTTGTACACCATTATGATCCATTTTTGCGTAGGTTTACAGATTTATATGCACAACACAAATTGGAATGGTTAAAAATTATATATATATGTATTCTTTAGCACAATTCTTTTTTTCCGATTACTTTGTTTAAATAAAATTTGTAAAAAAATCTATTTCACTAACACGCATTTACATAAAAATACACACGAAACAAAGCAACTTCTCTGAAATATAAGGGATGCAAATAAATGTAACTTTTTATAAAGTATGACTGATATGCTGTATATTTTAGTACTTAATAGGTATAAGGTGTTTAAGAGTACAATAATTTTCAGATATTTGGATATTAGCTTTTTTGTTTAATACATCTATTTTTTACTATTATTAAATCTTCAATAAGAAATTAATATTAGTGTAGCAATAATGCCATAACATAGACCAAGTATACGAATTGTTGTTAGGCATTTATAAAACAGGCTATATATGATGATGAATTAAAGAATAAAACAGAGATGTTCTAAAATTATTCTAATAAATACTCATACTGCCATTTTTTCTTTTTAAATGTTGCCGTACATATAACAACGTTAGCACTTTAATAAAAAATTATGAATTTAAGCAATTACATATTTTTAATTGATAAACAATAGAAGAAATATTAGGATATGATATTAAATACAAGCTCTATATATTTAAATGCAAAAAAGGAAACTCCAGTTCGAATCACCAACAAGCAACTTAAAAACTAATTGAAAGAATTATTCATTTATGTAATTTATAAATTTCTTGTTTTTTATTCAATTATCAAAGGAAAAAACTATAACGGGAATTTTCTTACGTTGTTAGTGCGTCTACATAAATTAAGCGAAACATTCTTTTGGAATGCCAAGCCTCTAAAATCACTTTTTACTGTAAGCATTTGCCAAATAAAAACAAACAAAAAAACCGTGCCATCATAATTAAGTCTTATCTGATAATAAACATTTCACATTTGTTATTCATAGCTAGGTAAGTAAAAAGGAAATGCAAGGCACCAATCAACCAGACAGTCAGCCAGCCAGCCAACCAGCCAAAAACAAAATTGTTTATCTCAAATGTATGCCCTTAGGATTAGACGGTACCAGTAAAACTTATGCTGCCAATCATTGGCAGTTAAAAACCAAATATGAAGAGAGAATAAGTTAAATTATTAAAGCTCATATGTGCATATTATAAAAACAAGACGATGCCAGCAATCTGTTAACATGTGTATGCACAATATTACAAGCGCGAGCAGTATTAGCTTACAGCTAAAATTTGTGTGCACTCTCCAAAAGCGTTGTATACGGCCGATCACTTTCAAACTAATCGCCCAACTTCAAATAAAAATCTTGGCGCATGCTGGTAAACCAAAGAAAAGCACACAAACACACGAACAAACAAACAAACTGCATGCGCCTGCCAATCCCGTAGGAAGCTAAACTTCTTAGCAGAGGTCAGTTAGTGAGGGTAAACAAACAGACAAACAAATGAAGCAACACAGTGATGCTGTGCTATACCATCGTATATCTCTAGCAAATATTGTTTGGTTGGTTAACTAAATGTGTTATGTGTGGATATGTGGCTATGCAATGCGTTAACAGAAAGAGAGGGTTGGTCTATGGTATCGTATCACTGATCATCATCGGTCGCCGCTCCGCAAAAAAGGTGGGCGTGTGACACTGTAGTCTCTATCACTGGAAAATCTTTGGGCTTTTAAATGTTAATACAAATTATTGATAAGAAACTCAAACGCCAAATATTAAAATACTCAAGATACACGGTGAAAAAATTTTGCTTACAATGTATTATTAGGCAAGCCATACAAGGTTGATAAATAGATTTTTTTCGAATTTTTTTTTCATTTCGTTTGAAAATGTATATCCTTGCTTATATTTAATATATACACACACTCATGCAAACGTATATTTGCACATATTTATATCTCTATTATTGCATTCTTTTGTGACAGTGTATATCAAAGATTCTTTGAGGTTTTTTCTCTTTTTTCTCTTTTCTTTTCTTTTTTTTCTTTTTTTTTCTGTATTAAATAATTGCGAAAAGGTGTAGTCAGTTAACGCTTATCAGAGATTGAACTTTTTTGGGGAAGTTCTGCCTCTCTTTCTTGCAGTATTTCACATACCAAATTGTGTTTACATGAGACTGGTGGTGGCAGCAATGCCAAACAAAAATATTTTATAGTAAGAATTAAAAAAAAGTTCCATTTATTTAAAAGTTGTATGGAATGATAAATGCTGTTTAAGACGATGAACGCATTTGTAGACATTGAAACATCTTTATGAGGGACTAATGATAACTGCGGTAGGTGAGTATGTGGAGGGAATACATTGTGTACACACACATGAAACTGGTGATTAATTAAATAATTATAAAATAAAACGAGTTTGGTCAATTCTTAAATGCATACAAATGGTGGGCGTGGCAGGTATAAGATTGCGCCCTCTGATAGTGTTTAACTCATCCGTTTAAAAGCCGACTTTTTGATATGAGTACAGTTTTTTGGTTTTCGTAAATTGCGAGCGTGTCTGTTATCTGACCGCGTCCATTTATGGACCAGTCATCGGTGGGTTAATTATAAATTTATATATAACAAATTTAAACTTTTTAGCTAAATTTTAGTGGCAGATAAAGAGATTTTTGTCACACACGGACGCACCTGCCTAGATTGACTCAGTTTTTGATGCTGATCAAGAATATATTATATATACTTTGTATAGTCGCTGACGCCTTCTTTTGGACAAACTCTGTATACCTTAGTATCCTATGTGGAGGGTATAATTAAGTAATAATCGAAAACCTTTTAGAAACCTTCAAAAATTCATCGCGGGCGTGTTTTGTTACAATTTTTGATCAAATTCAACATTCAGATAGCAGCAAAATTTATTTTTTTATTTCATTTATTTATTTATTCCATTAGTTGTAATATGATTTTAATTACAAATTAATACAAATCTTATACAAGACTTTTAAAATAATTAGTATAATTAAAGAAAAAAAAATTGGAGCAACAACAAAAAACAAAAACAAAACAATAAGATATAAATTAGGAGTTTTGTGATCGGGAATTTATTTACCTAGACAGACAGACAGACAGACATTTATGGTAGTAGTAGAAATGGGGGCTGTAGCCTCCTTTCCCTAAACTTTTATTCCTAGTATTACACGAGCAATGATCACCAAACCAACAACAACAACTATTACAACTATTAAAACGCAGTGTAATTTTTTGCCTGCGGGAATATGTTTACCTAAGACAGACAGACAGACAGACAGACAGACAGACAGACAGACCTAACGGAAAATTGCAACATAATACTTTTAGCCCTGCTATCACAACGTCACCAAACCAACAACAACAACAACCATTACATTAGAGACCTCAACACAATTTTGGTCTCCAGGAGTATAATTATCATAGAGAGACAGACAGACAGATATGGTTAGATTGTGTGAGTGTACCTCCTATCTACGACCACCCCTATAGAACCATGCACAGTAAATTTTTTATAAAAAAATTTTTTTTTTTTTTTTTTTTTTATTATGTACCAACTGACACTAACTACATCAGTGATTAAGAATTAAAAAAATAACAACAAACAAAAGTTGGACATTAATCGTTATGGAAAAATCTATTTATGGTAAACGAGTTACACTCCGATATATATAAATATTAGGTGTTTATGTAGATAAATGTTACCAAATAAAAAACAACAACAACAACAACAACAACAACAATAACAAAACTATATTGTAAATGAATATGTTAACACTTTTTTTAACCATTAAATAAACCCGATATGAATATTCAAACGTTTATTATACATACAGCGTACAGTTGATATGTTAATGTGCATGTATGTGTGTGTGTGTGTGTGTGTGGGTGCGCGTATACAAACAAATGATAAACAAACTTCCAGTAAGATCCACCAATTGGAGAGCTCCAAAGAAAATGAATAATGTATATATACTAAATATCTCTACATATAAATATGTATACGAGTATATGCGTTTAAGAGTGTCAGTCGCAGTCGCAGTCACAGTCACAGTCACAGTCACAAGCTAATGAAACGGGTTTCACACTTTTTCTTTTTTGTTTTTTTTGGCATTTGCTTAGAATAAGAATCTACAACATATACTGTATGCGGATAAAATTGTATGAGAAGTTGAAAATTTATCCAAAACGAAGTAAGAAAAGCTTTAGAAGGGGCTAAAAGACAAATCCTGAAAATAGGACGTGTTTACGCCCACTTTTTTAAAACAATTATTAATATGTTCGTGTATGCTAAGTATATATATTATAATTGATTAAAAAGATGAATATTTGAAGTTTTTTGTAAATTGTGGGCGTGTCTGTTACATGTTTTCATACATTTTTTGCATCTCTATGCATGGTATATATATATATGGTGCATTTTAGAGGTATTCTTAGAAAAAAAATGGGCGTCAATTGTAGGCGTGCCTGCAAAGCTATAATATTTCTTTTAGATGTGACTCGTGTGTATGTTTAAAAAATTTTACATCTATATTTAAATATTTTCCACAACACCCACACCCACACAAACACAAACACAAACAAACGAACGCCGATAAATAAATAGATTTTAATACTGATCACACAACATGTTGTATATATGTATATATATGAATATATGTATATATGTATATGTGTAGGGTTCACTGAAGTCCACTTTACTTCCTATTATGCAAAGGCTATATATACACTATGGCATATAAGCAAACATTATATTTACATACACATGTACACTTATAAATTAACAATGATTTAACAAATAAATGGTTGGTAGTATATTAAGCATTTTACTATAAAATATTTTTCGTAAATTCAATGAAATTTTAAATTGCTTGGAAATAAAATGGATAATTATCTATCGCGTCTGTCTGTCCATCCATCCATCTGTCTATTTCTAATCTGACTGCAATAATATTTCTTAAATTAACAAAAGCGGATTTCCCTTTGTATAATAAAAAAAAAGCCAAAACAAAAACAAACAAATAAATAAATAAAAATCATAGAGGTGCCTAATGTCACGGTTTACTGATCACAAAGGGGTCGCAGCCAGTTCTCGTTATACCCCACACATAGTAGAGCAATAATCTACCAAGTTTGTTATTGCGTTTGCAAAAAATATCAGAAAAAGGTTGCTCAGAATATATATTTCTGATTAGTAGAAAATTTTAATCAATTTGACTACGCTCGTCCATCCGTCCGTCCTTTGTTGATGTACTAACGTTAGCAAAAAATTACGTATTAAGTAAAAACTTATATATATAAAATTGTTTACAAGAATTCTTAACAAATATAAGGGGTGTCCTATTCAGAAAGTGGGCGTGAAGGAACGCGTGCATAAAATTCATTCTTGAATATACTGTAAAGAGGAGGTCTGAGAAAAAAGGCACGCCCATAATTTCTAAAAAAATTTCCAACTTGGAGTTCCTTTAACGTATAATAATTAGCTTAGTTTATATATAAACCACGCCCACAAAATGAAATTTAAAGGAAAGGATTTAACGTTCTACTTAAACCAATTATAACGTTTTTTAAATTTTATTTTTCTGTATATTCTAAATGACTCCTCCGTCTCCGTCATTGCACTTGAGTGTCTGAGAGTCCGTAACAGTTTAATGAGAGTAATCATTGCATGTATGGGAAAAAACACTGATATTTATATTTGTATAATGTATACCACATGTTG
Organism: Ornithomya chloropus; assembly: GCA_963971445.1. Taxonomy (NCBI): domain Eukaryota; kingdom Metazoa; phylum Arthropoda; class Insecta; order Diptera; family Hippoboscidae; genus Ornithomya; species Ornithomya chloropus. Next base: position 22,136,862 of record OZ020530.1, on the reverse strand, counting down.
TTGTTAAAAGTTAACCATTACGGACAGAAACTAGACATGACAGCAAAGCTTGATTTATTTTTAATTTTTTTTTTATTTAGAATAGAACCCGCTCTCGTGTACATTGTACAAGTCTGTTATGAGTTGAGAGGAGCGAAAATAGAAACAACGGTAAGTCATTGCATGCATATACAGAGGGAGTTTTTTTTTACCAATACATACATAAACAAGTATGTTCCCGTACCTTTGAAAAATAGAGCTTTACTTACGATCTTGCTTTTTATTCTATGATTATCTAATCATTCTAATATAATTTTCTTCCCCCTTATCTCGTCTGTTTTAGTATTTATTCTCTTACTTTTAGTTTAGTTTGCTTTTTAGTTTTTTTTCCAAATAAAGCTTCAGCTGAGGTGGTGAGTTCTGAATATAAAGATGAGATTTTAGATTTTCGATTTTCGATTTTCGATTTTCGATTTTTTTTGTTTGTTCACAGAGAGAGAGAGAGAGAGAGAGTATGTATATGAAAGTTTATGTTTTTGAAGTAGATATTTAATTTTGTTATAATATTCTCTTCATGTGTTCTCAAAATTCACACAGGACTTGTATGTGAGAGGAGAGTAGTAACACAAAAAGAACAAGTTTCATTTCTACATATTATAGCCAGTGTATGCCAGCAACACTTTAGACACTCTATGTTAAATGAACATTTGTTGTTGTTATTGTTGTTATTGTTGTTATACTATTGCTTTCAACAATAGTAATAATGTTATTGTTGTTTTTGTATTTTTATCCCATAAAAGTTATATTATTGTTGTTGTTCTTGTTGTTGCTGCTGCTGCTGCTGCTGCTGCTGTTAATACTGTTGCTTTTAATGATGTTGTTATTGTTGTTTTTTGTTAGTTTGTTGTATTTTTATTTCATAAAAGTTTACATTGTTGTTGTTATTATTGCTGCTGCTGTTAATAATAATAATAATAATGTTGTTGTTGTAGTATTTGTTGGGGGATCGTGTATGTTAGTAAAAAAAGCCAAGTTAACTAAAATCTCTTCTGTTGTCCGATGACGTTATACACGATCGGTTGTTTTTATTACGTTTGTCCGCTTGCTCGTGTTCGCTCATTTAATACCTGCCGCCGCTGGTACTTTGATTAATAAATATTTGTTCCCTTCAAATCTTCATTAAATGTTTATAAAGTGAAATTTTTTCTTTATTTTTCATCATAAAATACTATTTCGGTAAAATGGTGTAAATATGTCTAATGTGTTGTTGTAATTTTTTTTTTTTTTTTTTTTTTTTCAAAAACGGGCTCACTTGATATTTCCAGTGTTTAGTTAGGCTTACTTGCAGCGAGAGCATGAGAAATTTAAATGGAAAGCCCTAAAACCCTTGGCAGTTATTAGATACTCATTAGATATATAAACAATTAGTGTGTGAATGTAGGCGTGTTAGGGCGAAGTAAATGCGTGTTGTGTGTTTTTTAACTGCAACTACGGATGCGAAAACGTTTAAACGTAAAACTTCAACTTAAACACATCAAAAGAAGATAATTACAAAACGAAAAGGAATAAAAAGAATAAAAGTAAATAATCAAGTAATTAATGAAAAATTATTTTAATTTGGAATTATAAAAAAAAAATAAAGGTGGGCCTCACAGTTAAAAAGTTTATAAAAAAAAGTGTTCATAGAAAATATGAAAGTGTGACCTAAACACATACAGAAAAAATTTACAACAAATAAACAATCAAGTGTATGCACGAAATATTTCGATATAGCCGCGGGTGGCTACGGGCTAAACTCATTACATTTCCTCTATAAATATATATACCTCGTACTCAATACATATAAGTACATATATTAAGATCCACCATCACTGTTTTGTGGTAAAAATCATCTGTTATGTATGCAGCGGGCGGTTTATGTACGTTTTGGAGTTTTCAGTGCCTCATTATTATTCAGTTGCTTGTGGGGTTATAAAAAACAAAAAACAAGCAAAAAAACTAAATTTGGCTTACGTCAAATCTTAAATACTCTCCACAACTGCATATAAATGGTGGGCGTGGCAAGTTCTTTATTAAGCCTTCTAATAGCCAAGTCGAGTTTTTTTAGTTGATTATGGTTTTATGTAAATCAAGGGCGTATTTGGTATTCCACCACGCCCATTTTTTGGTACGTCGATTGATTCATTGATGTATACCAAATGTCAAACTTCATAGGTAAATTTTTTACAACAGATATGTAGATTTTCGTTGTATGGGCGTGTCTGTTCACCAACTATGCCCATAATTTTGTGGCAGATAAATAGATTTTCGTTGATTGTGGGCATGGCTGTTTGAACGATTTTGCTTAAAGTGGGCAAAAATGAACATGCGTCTAGATCAAGTCAGTTTTTGATACCGATCTAAACTATTTAAACTTTGTGTATAGTCTCCAACGTCTCCTACGGAGTGTTGCTTACCATACCTTAGTTTCTTATGTGGAGGGTATAAAAAACAAAACAAAAAAAAAACAACGTAAAAACTATAAATTTTTTTTTTACAATTTTCCAATGTACGATGCGTGAGCTAGTTGGGTATGTTATGTATGCTAGTAGTAGAAATCTAACGGAAAAATGCAACTTTGAACAAAATGCTTTTAGCCCTAGTAGTACAAGACCAATGGCTACGAAACCAACAACAACAACAACAGCAACAACAATTACAATTACAACAGAGACTTAAGCTTCAATTTGAAGTTTTGATTATTATTGTTGTTGGCCACGTTACGATTATAACCACCTCCACCACAACCACAAAAACTCATAACATTGCGAAGTCATCATCATCATCAGTTACGATAGTAAAAATAATAATATTAGTAATAATAATAATAATAACAACAACAACAACAACAATAACAACAAAAATAATAAAAATAAAAACGTCGAACGCAACAGCAGCGACAACGTAAAATGGAACCCTCATATGATCACGAACATCCACATCATCAACAACAACAACCACAACAACTGCTAACAACAAATTACAAGTAATACAATATTTACATTTTTCCCATGCTAAAGCTTTTTTTCGCCATAGTTTTTACTACAATTTATACTATATACGAGTATATACATGTATGTATAGTGTGTATGTTAGAGACTCTACTCTGCCAACTACATATGCGCCTGCATGCTTATATAAACTTCAGTTTGCTTACTTATTATAGCGTCGGTAATGATTGTGTAGTGTATAAAGTTTTTTTTTTTTTTTTTTTTTTTTTTTTTTTAACATTCTATTTAATTATTGTATATCCAAGTCAAGCGTAGATCCATATCTTTAAGATAATAACCATAATAAATAGAAGTGTAGCTACGTACAGGCAGACAGACAGACAGACAGATTTATAACCACATATTGCCACATGCATACATATACATACATATATAGACATTTGCGTACTTATGCAGATTGTATATATTATGTTATTTTATGAAACTGTTGTTCTTGCACTGGGCCTAGAAATACGCGAAAAGGTTGGACGCTATTGCGAAAAATTAATTAAGTCACTAATCCATGGTTAGTGAAGATTTTTTTGAATCCGTTTTATAGTCCAAATGATTTCAGAGACAACAAGCAGTAGAGAAGTTCATATCACTTTAATATTTTGCCGTCGGTACTTTAACTAAATTAACTATTTCTTATGATTTATTTATATTCAGTCTGTTTTAAAAGACGCCGTGGGCTGTTCATGTTTAAACTTATACCACTACATTGATCCCTGTCTACGAAATTATACTAAAGTTTTCGCAAATTTCAAGAAAAAAATTTTAATAAAAATTTGTGAAAAAGAAAGTTTTTTGGCTAAAATTTACTCATTTTTTTCAATTTTATTTCATTGCATTAATCATTTTCTATCCATTGGCATCAACATTTTTGTGTGTTTATTAAATTTTTTGTCAACGACGTTATTAAGAAATTTAAAAATGAAGCGATTTAGCTCTAATTTGGCACAATCGAGCTGTAGTATAAAATAAATTTATATGTAATTTTTTGTACTCTCCACATAAGATGGGGCGTTACACTAAGTACGTCATTCCATTTGCAACACCCAGAACGAGGCGTCAGACACCCTACGAAGTATATATATTCTTAATCAGCATCAAAAACTGAGTCGATACTATTAGCATTCTCACGGACGTAAATATATATATATCTGCCACACAAATTGTGCTATGATTTTGAAATTTGGAACGTATGTTTATAGTATTTCATTTATCAATGTGCCAAAAATGGGCATTATTGGATAACATAAACGCCCCCATTGGATAAAAATCTGTAACAAATATTTATCTACGAAATTGAAATTGAATGTGGACATTTATAATTATTGCATCCATCGATGTGCCAAAAATGGACTGGATAACAAAGACGCTCACAATTTACAAAAAACCATGCTCAGCGTAAAACTCCATTTGAAAGCTCATATGCAATATATACTCTATTAGAGGGCGTAATCATATACCTACCATGCCCACTACTCTAGATGTGGAGGATATTTAATATTTGGTCTAAGCCAAATTCAATTTTCTTACTTGTGTTTTTTTATATATCATCAATGGTCGATTTTCTCCACAAAACGCTTTAAAAGCTTCTAAATATTCGTTTAAATAAAGAATTTCATATATTGTCCCCTGCCATGTGTATTATATAAAAAGTTTATAATTTCCTATATTTGATATTTATAGATTTAGAAAAAATACAAATATTATACGAGTATATATATATATAGTATTCGTGCATGCAAACAATTTTCCATGCGGTGAAAGTGTCTGCGAGAATGATAATTCATCCTAACTGCATTTCCCCTATAACATATATATATATATATGCTTATATGCAACTATTATATGTATGTATATATTTTTGTTTTTCCCATAGAAGACATTCTGTATAATATGCATTACATGTGTAGATAAATCTAAGACATTTTATGTTCAAAGTTGTATAAAAAAAAAAAACAACTCGAAAAATAAGAAAAAAATATAAAAAAAAAAACATCAAGATATATAAATATGTACTCATACATACATATTGTATGGTATGTAGTATTCGTAACTAAGGTAAGGTCTATATATTATATGTACTTGTATAGATTATGCATGTGTGTCATGGTTCGTGTATCAAGTGAATGAATGATAAATACATTCATTAATTTATTTCACGAACCTTTTAAGTACAGCGGGTGTAGCAGGTACTCTTGTTGTTGTTGTTCTTGCTGTTGTTACTGTTATTGTTATTGTATTTCTTTATTCAACTTTGCTTTTTTTGCTGCTGTTGTTTTATATCTTTATTATTAGATGTGTTGTTGTTTTTTTTTATTTGTAGTTGTAGTTGTTGTTGTTGTTGTTAACATCTTAACTGTGAGAATTAGGTCTTCTTTGTTGCCATTAGCCAAGTTGTAGGAGAAAATGCATGCAATTATAAATGTTTATATGTCTCTATGATATACGTGTATACATACATAGGTATAAGTGTATGGTGTATGTGATTTACATATGCAATTCTGTGCAATATATTTGTGTTGTATATGTATGTCTTATATGCAGATACATAAAAGAATCACACCATACATAAATTATAGGAAAAATTTCTAGTAATGTTGACCTTATATACAATGTAAAATTGCAACTGGAACAGTTCCAATAGAAATTGAAAAAAATCTTAATTGAAATTGAAAGAATTTCAATTGATATTGGAAAATAAATTTTTTACAAATTGGTGAGTATGTTATGTTTTTTCAAATTGACAATAATTTCCGTTGACCAATTTTATTCTTCAATGGCCATGATAATCCAAAAATTTTATGCTCCCAAACGGTAAATGCCGACCCCACTTTTTTGGAATGGAAATCTAAATGGATTTAATTATGTCCATCTCTCCTACCGTATGTTTCTTATAATCCACCTACAAGATGTAAATTTTTGATATCTTTCGATTAATTTTGATGCTGGGATAGCCAAGGCCGAAAACCTCATTGAAAATGAATTTAATCAATTTTTTAGGACCCTTTGCTATTAATTTTTCTAGATTTTTTTTCAATTTAAATTGCACTTTTTTCATTTTCAATTGTATATGACCTGAGCGATGGTATGTCATTACAACAGATATTTTATATCCAGCTCCGCTATTTATTTGGTTAATTATCTAGAAAATAGTTATATTTATACGTAACGCGCGTATATATATATGTATATACTATATATAGTGGCTACATATATGTAAATTTCTTATATATGTATGTTCGTTTGTGTAATGCACGTGCAAAAATATCCTAACTGGCTAAGGAACGCTTACAACCAGTTGTCCAACATGTCATAGAGCTGTTGTTGTTGTTGTTTATCTAGATAACAGCCATGGTGCATTTTGAATGTATCCCCTTTTACAACAAGCAAATGTTGTTGTTATACTGTATGTTGTCTATTAATACTTAGGTAGAGTGCTAATGGCCACTCTCTCTCCATAATGATCATAATATTTGTTCATATATGTTCCCAACCGCAACATTATAAACAGTACGCAATAGCTTTACATATACTATGTGTATACAGTCACGTACAATATATACACAAATATAGATGAGACTGGTTTTGTTTTTAATATGTAAACACACACACACACTTCAAGTTTGTATATTGTTGTTGTTGTTGCTGCTGTTGTTATCGAACCAATTTAAAAATAACACTCTTGCAAGCAACCAATGAAGTGCAACCAGAACCATATTGTATTGTAGTATAGTGATGTTGTTGTTGTTGTCGTTGCTTATACACAATCAACACATTTATATAGACACACCCCCATATGGTTCACGTTATTATAATAAACTCAATTCATTACAAAATGGTTTCCGTTAGGTGGCAAGATGATGCTTGCCTGCTTGCTAGCTTACTTGCTTGCCTGCCTTTTTAATGCATCATTTACATCATTTACAATCATTGTTTGCATTGCTATTGCTATTGCTATAGACGCACACCAACAACAAATGTTGACAAATTATTATAAAGATTTGCATTCAAGTTTGAGTTTGAGTTTGATTTGTTTTGCGTGTGATATCAATCATTGTTGTTGCATTCATTTATTCACTTAGTTTTTTTTTCTTTGCGCTGCAGCATTATTTCTTTGTTTTAGATATAGATGAGCGTGTGTTTGGCTTTTTATCTGTGTGTGTGTGTGTGTGTGTTGAATGTAGTGTTTGACGCTTCTATGCTTTATAAGGACATTGTCTATTGAAGTCTGTATTAATTTTTGAATTATTTTGTATTAAGTTGTAAACGACAGCTTAAAGGCGCCAATACAATTGATTGGTAAAAAAAACTTAGATGTACCAGTGGTTTGTCTTTTTTAAATTTATTTTATAAATGTTTTATAAAACGACGAAAATGTAAGTAAAACTCAACTACTCAACTGTTAAGACATTTTTTAATAGTCCCTCTAATATTGAATTGATCTGGACCGTCTTTTCATATCCAATACCTACACGGCTAATTATTAAGCTTACTAAGCTTCTATTCTCCACAAAATTTTTGTTAAAGAAATATTAAGAACTGCTTATTTTCGCCATATAAAGACTAACTTTATATTGGAGTCTTATATGGGGAGAGGTTCTATAAAATGGACCGATTCGGTGCATTTCTAATAACGTTCCTCGTTGGATTAAAACATATTCGTGTACCAAATTTCAGCGCAATATCTTAAAAAATGTGATCTGTAGCTTAAGCAGAAATTTACATGGACTGACAGACGAATATGATTATATCGATTCAGGTTTTGATTTTGAAGGTGAACAAAATTTTGCTTAGACCGAATCTTATATAGATTAGAAGTGTAATATTTTGACATGTAAAAAAACTAACCATCACTCATATGAATAGAATAGAATCATAAACGGACCAAAATTGCGACACAAACGAATACAATTACATTTATGTACATATTATACAATAATCACATATAAACCTCTGTATGATGTGATTGTATTCGCAGACAAAAAATTTCAACAATTTAGTACGGGACACAAGAATTTCATCTGCCATCATGACTTTTAGCGGAGGTGGAACATATAGCAGAACAGACACACCACCATCGCCACCTTTGCCATCACCAAACCATAAAATGAACCAGATTTAGAATATTCCATAATATTCTTAAAGATTGTTGACATTTTGCAGCAGCTTAAAACTATGCCGACATGTACCAGCTAACATACTTACATTCATTTACTAAGATGCAATATATTGCTTGTTTGTTTGTTGCTTGTGCTTACTTGCTTAGTTGCTACCTTACCACAGTTTGAAAACGCGCTCCATGTACTCCATTGAAATACTTGATGACTTTAAATGTCCAGAACGATCGTTACAGTATAACTGATAATATTACCATCACTACTACATACCAGTCAGCTTACCACTGCCAACAACTACCACTACAACTATTATTCTATTTGATTTATAGCATCGAATGGCTTTCGGGGCTCATATAATGTAATGTTCTGTTTTGTTAAACATTGATTGTGTGTGTGCGTGTGTGTGTGTGTGTGTGTGTGTACAGCATATATTGTGGATTATATGCGAGTACTTAGTTTCAGTTTTAATCTGTATTTTTGTTGTATGATTTTGTCTACACATCGGGCATCTTTTTACAATAAGCGGTAGCGCGGCGGTGCCCTATTTAAAATCATGAAACAACAACAACAACAACAACAATAATATACATATACGCACAGTTGGTTGTAGGCAGAGACAATAATGATGGTTAAGTAAATATTTTGTTATTGTATTAGTTAGTATATGTATTGCCGCGGCTACTGCTGTTGCTGTTGTTGTGGATATATTGCAGATATATTTTACAGTAACCAGTAAACAGGGGTTTCTCCTGCTAACTTTTCGTTTCAGAATTGCATATATAATAAAGCTACGTTTGTGTAAGCCCCATACGCGTAAATGTGACTAAAGTTAAAGTACAGTGAATTGCATTAAAACAGTAACAGGAGTACTAAGAGTACTATTTTTTAGCTTGTAGTCATTTTAAGGGGGCGTGGAGGGGTAGTTCTTCCTTTTCAAAGTAGTTACCTATTCTAAGTAGGAAAAATGTATAACCTGCCACACCTCTAATTTAGAAAAACCTCTTACGGCCACAAAAACTTATATTTACTTGATATGTACTTGAAAAGTCGGCAAAATCACAAAATTGTATAATAGACACGCCCTAAATGCACAAAAAACACTTTTTAAGGTACACATCCACCGTTGAGGTAGAACTCAAAAAATTATTAAACAAATGAAGATGTTGTAGTCGGTCCAGTCTGACCATTTAATTTGCTCAAACATCCGCAAAACCTTTGTCAGGGTATAAAAAGAGGGCGTAAGTCTTTTCAGCTTTGCATAACTAACTGTATAAACTTCTAATGCATTGTCTGCAGCATTTTGCTGTGCAGTATAATAATTACATAGATTATAAGTAAAATTGTTCTTTTGGCACTCAGTGTAGTTGTTTCGTGGATTAACGATTTTTAGCTTTAATACCAAATCATTTCATACTGTAGGGGTAACCTACACATATATACATATATCAATACATATATATGCATAGTTAAACAGCTTATAATAAAATGTCACAAAGGCCCCAATAAATTATCAAGTTCTCGCTCACATCCTTCTGTTTGAATAACTAACGAAGAAACCAAAACAACAACAACAAAAACAGCAGCAATATCAAAGAAATAAAATAAAAAAAATTCAATCAACTTGGACAAAAATGAGCAGCAGTAATAATATTGTAGTACGGTTTGTACTTTATATCGTTGTTGAAATAAACTATACGAGGATGGCTTCAAAATTGTTAGAATTTAAAAAACCAATGTGGCTCAAAGGCTACAAATTGGGGGTGTTAGGGATTCTTATTAATTTCATAAAGGATATGGAGGTTTTTGTGAGGTTCACTTTTGTATCCTTCAAATAAAACACCCTACAGAGTATGTTTGTAACTCCTAAACGTCAAATGCCACACCCATCTTCAATTATACCGCTCGATTCAGAATCAAAATCTTAATCGATTTAACCATATCCGTCTGTCCCCATCTAAATTTGTGCGCAAGCTACAGGTCGCATTTTTTGAGATATTTAGATAAAATTTGGTACAAGAACATGTATTGGCCCAAAGGGGAACCCTATTGAAAATGGACCGGATTGGACCATTTTTAGAACCCCTCCCCACATGAGGTCCTCTTATTTTTTGAGATATTTCTATGAAATTTGGTACAAGGACATGTATTGGCCCAAAGGGGAACCCTATTGAAAATGGACCGGATTGGACCATTTTTAGAACCCCTCTCCATATGAGGTCCTCTTATTTTTTGAGATATTTCTATGAAATTTGGTACAAGGACATGTATTGGCCCAAAGGGGAACCCTATTGAAAATGGACCGGATACCATTTTTAGAACCCCTCAAAAAGAAACAAAAAATAAAAGAAAATTTCTGACTTATGTATCATTTTGAAAGTTTTTGAAAATACAAGTAGGTACAGAAAAATAAAATTTTTCATTATACCCTGCTTTTTCAAAGAAAAAAATTACATTGAATAATACATCAAGTGGTGTAGGGTATTTGATGGTTGGGCTTGACCGACTATAATATTTTCACTTGTTATTTTAGATCAAAAACTGAGTCAATCTACACATATATGTCCGTGTGTCCGTCTTCTTCTTCTTAACTTTCTCACGGTCATAAATTTTGAAATATTCAGCTGAAATTTTTTGTTTAAAATGAGTCAATAATCACGCCCACAATCGACAAAAATTTATTTATATGTTATAAAAATTGAGCTATTAAGTTGTTTTGTATTTTGTATGCAAATATATAATTATCCTAACCATGTTCAAAAATAGGCGTGGTTGGATAACACAATTACCAAAAATTATACCCAGCGTTACAAGTTGGTATGTAATACATACAGTATTAGGGGGTGTTATAATATACCTGCCACTCCCTCCGTTTCTTTGTTGATGTGGAGGGTATTTAAGATTTGGCCTATTTTACTTTATTTTATTCTATTTAATTTCATTGAATTATATTTCATTTTATTTATATTATTAATCACTACTACCCCTCTACATATGTGTACAATACGCAAAGGAAGAGAAATAGGGAGAGAGAGAGAGTGCACAAAAGAAAATTATCAGTAATTATTTTCTTAAAAATGTTTTTCTTCTTTTTTGCAAACTATGTTGAAAACGTTAAATATATGCCAACATTGACATAAGAGCACATTGCACATAAATTTAAATAGCCTCCTGCATATTGTTACTTTTGCTTTTACACTTCATACGCTATGTATGTGTCAGTGTATGTTTTGTAGTATAATTCTTAGAACTCGACTTACTTTGAAAAGTGTCGAGAAGATGTCTCCCCTGCTTTGCTCGCATTTCTGAATTGAAAAAAAAAAAAAAAACCAAGGAAAAAATATATTGCAACCAAGTATGAGTATGTTTACTCACTAAATTTTGTAACCTTCAGCCAACAATATGCAACTACTTGTTTATATGTACATACACACACACATATATATATATATATATATATATATATTTATATACATATATAACATTGTGGTGCGGTCTTCTTTGATAGTGACAATAGCTGCACGCGCCCAATTTACATTTATGTCTACCGAAAAGCAATGTTCAAGCAGCAACCTAAAAAGTACTTCGTCTTCTTCTTCTTCTTTTTATTATTTCTTTCTTCTTCTTAGGATCATCATCAATACCTACCTACCAAACATCGATGGAAATATATTTATATGCACACTATGTGTATGTGTGAGTGTGTGTCTGTGTTTGTCTCCGTATTATTGAGCCGCGCCACACAAACCTTACTTGTGCTTTATGTTAATAGTTGGTGGTAGAGTTGTATGGTAAAAAGGTTGCTCCTGCACTGTTTAAATACAAACATTACACAACGCAACAAACAGCTTCTTCAGCTTAAGTTAAGCTAAACAAGTAAAGTTGTGATGGTCGAAACTCTGCATGAATAGAACAGCAACAGTTAGCTGAACGCGATTTTGCGGATGACAGTAGGATTCACGTTCTTATTTTGTATTTTTAAACTGGACTTCTTTGTGTTTGTGTTGGGTGTGTGTGTATGGGTGCTTTATTTAGAATTTTCCTTTACTTTCATTATTTAAGGGCTAAACTGTCAATGTGTCGCTTTGAAATGCATATATTTAGCGATCCTTTAAATCGTTAGCGTTGCGCTGCTTGCTGTTAGTTAACAATTCTCGCGCTTAAACACATTTATAGACTTTCATATATAAATATTTTTGTCTATAGCTTATAAGCTTGTATGCAGATGCTTGAGCAGCACTTTTTTTTTAAATTTTTTCTTGTAGAAGAATGTCTTTGGTTTTGGATTTTTAGAAACCGTTAGGTGTTCGTGTTCACATTTTGTTTTGTTGTTGTTGTTATTGTTATTGTCGAGACTTGTGTTTTGTTTGCGCTTTCGATTCTAAGGAAAATTGATTATCTTTCGATCTCTTGAAAACGCTTTAATAAACACCGACTAAACCGGCAAAATTTTTCGATTAACTGTCGTTTTATTTATTAATTTATTTGTTTCATTCTACTGAATTGTTGTGCTGCTGCTGCTTGATTTAATGATATCTTTGACAGTTCAAAAAAATATCATCTACATGCTGGTAGCCGAACGTCGCCTCAATACGTGACTAGCGCTACAACAACAACAACAACAGCTACAAGTGATTTACATCCGGATCATACAATGTTGAATGACGGTCACATGTCGGCCAATTTTAATGAAGCAACATTTCAGTTTCGTCACGGCAGCGAACACTCCTCATCCAGTTTACATTCACCCGCATTACATCATACGGCTGCCTCAACACCCACTCATGGTAACAGCAATTATGAAACGGAACATCATCTGTCCGACTCTACAACATTACCGCTGCATTGTCATAATGCAATGATTGCCAGCGGCTCATCTTATTTAACCTCAACACCCCCACCCCCACTCCCATCATCTGTTTCCGGTGGGCTTACACAACAACATTTTCTACAATCGAATATGTCCACACCCTCGTCATCCATTATGCTGAATAAATATCTGTCGTCTCATGGTGGTATAATGTCAGCTGTACCAGCATCTGCCATAACACCCGATACTGAGGAGAATTATCCATCCGGTGTTATGGATAATACAGCCATGTGGACGTATGATTATAAAGGTGATTTGTGTACCACGAATTGTAACTTCATGGATCGGCATAAATTAGTGAACGAGGTGTCAAAGTATCGGGCTGTGGTGAGCAATCAGTCGAAATGTGCCAAAGAGACCCGCATCAGACGACCAATGAATGCATTCATGGTGTGGGCGAAAATTGAACGGAAAAAGTTAGCTGATGAAAATCCCGATTTACATAATGCCGATTTAAGTAAAATGCTGGGTAAGTTTTAGTTTAATCTTATACAAACACAAAGACCGACAGACGGACATAGGTGAATTGTTTGGGTCTCTGTTGTAATTTTCATGTATTCCGTTCCGTTCATATTAGGTAAAAAGTGGCGTTCGTTAACACCCCAAGATCGACGTCCTTACGTCGAAGAAGCAGAACGTCTAAGAGTCATACATATGACCGAACATCCGAATTACAAATATCGACCGCGTCGACGAAAACAATCGAAAATGCGTAACTTGCAAGCCAATGGTGTTAAAGAGGTGAATGGGGCCCATACCACCAATCACAACAAATCAACCCCGTCAACGCAATCATCACCTTCTACACCGCCCCATTCAATGGCCATGAGCAGTGGTGGTGGTGTTGGTGCTTCAAATAGTAGCGTCTATACCTCAACGGCAACTCCCAATCATATGCATCACCATTTGAATCCTACCCCGATTTCACTCTACGAACAAACATTACGTTCCAATTATTCACCCAGTTCACTGGACTGTTATAGCAATTCTGAATTAACAGATAATACCAGTGAATATATGCAATGTCCTCCAACTAGTACTGTCTCCACGACGCCTAGCGATCATACATTTGGTTTAGAGGAGAATTGCAGTAATAGTGTAACCACCACATCAAGTAGTAGCAATCAGGGTAAGCGGAACAGTCAAAAATCAACTACAAATATAAATAATATGAAAAATGTGGGTAAAGCGAGGCAACAGACATCAGTTTCCGCTGGACAAACAAAGGCTACAACTAGGGTCTCGAGCGATATTAATAAAACGGAGAAAATATCTTCGGCTGTTGATAATGATATTGTCAGAAGTCAACATGCTCAAATAGCTTTGCAATCTTATCCTTTGGCAGCCACCTCATTATCTGTGGTGGCTGGACGTGGCATGTATGTTACGTGCAGTAATCGTGGCCTATTGGACCATGGACATTCGGTTAAAGGCACCTTTTACCCACCGGTTTCTTCTCTCGATGATGATAAATTACAACTATCGAATGTAAACTCTCTAAATGTGAATAACAGCACAACCAATGTCCATTTAATGTCACCAAATATGCAATTAGCTTTACACGCTACCACCACCGCCTCCCCCTCCGCATCGAATTCTCATGCAATGTCTTCCTATCATTCACGTCATTATCCACACCAGACCAGCCATCAACCAACAGAACTGAGCTTTCCATTAGAATCCGTTTCAGCTGAATATTTAAGTGTTAATCCAAATGTCTCCTATGAGGATTATTTGCGCTATACAACCGCTACCACCTCACCAGCCGCTAATCAGCATCACACTACAACATTAACAGATGGAGGAGGTTATGTTGCAATAACCAGCGATAATAGGATACTTGACGGTGACAATAATCACAATTCGATTAAGAGTATTATGATTAATTCATCACTGGATAAGCAAACAAAATATCCCGACAATAATCATAATTATGATACCTACGAAGCGTTCAATTCTATGGTTATACCGACATCAGTAGCTGGCAGTGGTTATTATAGCCAACTGCCGTATACATTGACGGGTCAAGCTTTCCCTTTACAATTAACTTTGCCGTTACAACAGTCCACCTTAACGGGGGGAGTTTATGGACAAGCTGCCACTGCCGTTGCCTCGCATGGACAAAACCAAAGTTATTTACATTATAATCATTATGCTGCACCGCAGATAACATCAAGTCCCCAACTAGTGAATGCTTTAGAAACGGATCACGCCAATGTAACAGATAGTCCGGGTAGTAGTTTAATGCAACAGGTGGGCAGCGCCCCTATAGCTGCTACACTAGTACAAACGACGCCTGCTACATATCCCATCCATCACCAGCATCACCACCACCACCCCCCCCACCATCATCATCATCATCATCATCAGGTAGTAGGTCCGACTGGTAGTAGTGTTTTAGGTGTAGGCGAAATGATATACGATACAAGACGCGATGAAGAGATCAGTAATATATTGGCCGGTGTTCGTAAGACTTGCTATAGTAATTAACACCCAAGCACACACATTGTAATTGTCGTTGTATAATAAATATTTGGCTTAGGCCGAGTTTTTAATACCCTTCACATTATTTATATATAAAATGGGGGCGTGGAAAATTTAAGTTTTGCTTTTTTAATTATTAGATTATATTTTACCGTTCAACTAATGCTAGAATCTATATTAAATAGGCGTGTCTGATATGTAATTTTAGTCCATTTTCAATAAATTTTTATCTTAATTTTTGGGACAAACATTTTTATGTCTTAGCGGAATGATAAATTCATTCCTCCCGAGCTGATGTGAAGTGTATAAAAACAATTTTACATTTCTATATAATCATGATGATATAATCGATTGAATATGACACTCTAAAGTTAAACTGTCGTACAGTCGTTGTCTCTTTCGTGTTTTTTTTTTTTTTGTATTAATTTAATTGGTTGTTTGTTGAAATCTATTAAACATTATAATCTACCACTACCACACTACACATATTATTGTACTTTTTAAAACACAAAATTCAAGCTACTCTCAATTGTAGATTAGAGTCTAATGTTGTTGTCCTCTGTGTATTTTTCCTACACATTGTTGTACATAATTGAATGTAGTGTCGTTTTAAAATAAATTTTAGTACATGGTTTATAAAATTTAGAAAAAGAACTTTTTATCACTGCACTGTAAAAGTCAAGTCATGTAAGTATGGAGGTAATGCTCTGGTGGATGCTTTTTTGAAATACATACCACTTGCCGACAGAACAATGTCATGTTTATGTCAATGACAACATTTTCTTTAACACTTTGACCGACTCTAGCATTTTCATTTGTTTCGTCATAAATAACTGAATATTTTGAAGGAAAATTTCAAAATGTTCCCCGTTAACTATAAACATTGACTCATTATTAATAATAATGATTCAACGGAATTCCATTTCAGAATCTATACATATATGCGAAAAGTTAAGATAATTTGCATGAATGAGTTTTTATTTTAATCAATGATTGAAGTTTTCCTTCATGCTATAACTTTAATTAATGAAAAATTTGCATATCCGCAGCAGTAAGTAAGTATGACAAGTAAAAAGGTCTATATTAGAGGTACACCAAATCTGGGAGACTTACTATCATTACTCAATATCATAGCCCTCTTGTATGCTATGTTAAGTTAAATTGAATGTTATGTAACGTTTAAACTTAATTAAACATGATCAGTTAAGCATAGCGCAGCCATACACATTAATTGTAAAACGTATTATACCATTATGCCCCCAGATCATTATGCTGATGAGATATAATAATTTATTTTACACTAGCGGAAATGGATGGAATTGCTATAAACACAGAGATTTATAATTTTCATTTATTGTGAATGCAATTATTATCTGACAGTCCTTTACTGCACATTACAAGCAGGCATGCGCTAACTTTTAGTCTTTACCCATTCAGGATTTTATTTTTGGGATTAGTTGTATATTATAACGTTACATAAAAATACGGTAGCAGTACAAGAAGTAAATGTTTTCTTTAATCCACTAAAAATTTTCATTGATATGTTGTGTAGAGAAATTTAATGTTTACTTAACGGCTTGTGTTTAATAAATTTCCCATTTCATTGCAGTTATTGAATGTGCATAAAAATTTTCTTTTCAACATAGAATATATTTTACAATCCTTATCGATTGATGTATATACCTTTATATATATATATATATATATATACATATATATATGTAGAGAGAGAGAGAGAGAGAGAACATTTTTCACAACAAAAAATGTGTTCTTTAAGTTACATGCTACAAAAACATGTTCCATCAATCTATCATCTAAACTAATTTGCTAGCAATCGAAATGATTGGAACGATAAACATTTTAAAAAAGATCACCTAAAGCTATACTAAAAGGATATTGGAGGAGGCGGAAGAGAGAGAGTGAGGGAGAGAAGAGCAGAATTTGCATAAAAATTTAAAAAGACCAAAAAAAAATCAATAAATTAAAAAACATATATTTTTTAACATTACTGGCCATTCAATTATAGGCTACGAATCTTCTTCATCCAACATCATTGTCACCTATCATCCATTAAAGAACGCCGAGTAAAGTTAGGCACTAATCATCATTATGTCCTTATTAAATAAATTAAAGGCCACCCCATTGCCGCCCATAAAAAACATCATCAATGTAGCGGTGCAGACAGCGCGCCAAACAATGCCTGATAAAAAGGATTATGAACAACCTCCCGGTGTAAGTATGGCTCATCAGCCTCCTCCATCACCAGCACCACCTCTCAACACATTTAATGCGGATGAGAACTATGAAGAGGCGACAGGTACATTAGGAAAGATTCCATTCATTATATAATAGCTTAGTTGAGTTTTTTTTGCTTTGTTTTGTTTTATAGATAAACCAACTGAACTGAATCCTTTTCGGAATCCCAACAATTGGACAGATGAAACGCTCACTGGGGAATATAAAACGGAAGGTTATCAAACAACCTCATTTATTGGCAAAGATGGTAATTATCGGTATGTAAAGTTCTTTCTTATATTTAGCTTTTATTTATTCTTATTTTCTCTTTTTGTTTTTCCCCTATGAAAGTAGACAAGGTAGCGTAGTTTCGGAGGGTAGCTCGTTTGTGGGTGAAGGCGAGTGTGGTGGCGGTTCAAAAATCGATGAAATGCAGGCTGCTTGGAATGTTACAAATGCCATCCAAGGCATGTTTATTGTTTCACTGCCGTTTGCTGTACTACATGGTGGTTATTGGGCCATAATAGCTATGGTGGGTATTGCTCATATATGCTGTTATACGGGAAAAGTTTTGGTTCAATGTCTATACGAACCAGATCCCGCCACTGGTGAACTGATAAGAGTACGTGATAGTTATGTGGCCATTGCCAAAGTATGTTTCGGTCCCAAACTAGGAGCTCGCGCCGTTAGCATAGCACAATTAATTGAATTGCTAATGACCTGCATACTGTACGTAGTAGTATGTGGTGATTTGTTAGCTGGCACCTATCCGCAAGGCTCATTCGATTCCCGTTCGTGGATGATGTTTGTGGGTATATTCCTTTTGCCCATGGGCTTTCTTAAATCCCTGAAAATGGTCTCACTATTGTCCTTTTGGTGTACCATGTCTCACATTGTTATCAATGTGGTGATTTTGGGTTATTGTCTGTTGCAAATTGGTGATTGGGGTTGGTCTAAAGTGCGTTGGACCATTGATATGGCAAATTTTCCCATATCACTGGGTGTCATAGTATTCTCGTATACTTCGCAAATTTTTCTACCCACCCTCGAAGGTAATATGATTGATCGCTCCAAATTCAATTGGATGCTGGACTGGTCTCACATAGCGGCGGCTGCTTTTAAGGCCGGCTTTGGTTACATATGTTTTTTGACATTTCAAAATGACACCCAACAGGTAATCACAAATAACTTACATTCACAGGGTTTTAAGGGTTTGGTGAATTTCTTTTTGGTTGTTAAAGCCATCCTAAGTTATCCGCTACCCTTTTATGCTGCTTGCGAACTGTTGGAGCGTAATTTCTTCCGTGGCCCGCCAAAAACTCGTTTTCCCACCATTTGGCATTTGGATGGTGAACTGAAAGTGTGGGGTTTGGGATTTCGTTTAGGTGTCATTGTCTCCACCATATTGATGGCCATTTTTATACCACATTTCTCCATATTAATGGGTTTCATTGGTAGTTTTACCGGCACCATGTTAAGTTTTATTTGGCCATGTTATTTTCATTTGAAAATCAAAGGTCATCTCTTGGATCAGAGGCAAATGGCCAAAGATTACATGATTATTGGGTTGGGTGTATTGTTCGGGGTAATTGGCATTTATGATTCGGGTACCGCTCTTATCAATGCCTTCGAAATCGGTCTACCCTTTTAAATGATGTCACAGTGGAGAGTAGGGATAAAGAAAACGTTATCAATTATACATTCTTTACACATTATATACATAGACGTGCATTTAAAAAACAAAGCAAAACAAAACAAGAAATATTACATAAAAAAATTAATATATGTACAAGGAAATATCTAATGTAAGGATAATAACAAATCACAAATATATTGCTTAGGGTTTAATTGTACGACGTCTTCCAAAACGATTAGAAAATAATGAATAATTGTCTTCCATATTAACAATATTTAATATAATGATATAATGTAAACAAAGTCTTCCAACATAAAACATAATGTGTCGTTAAAAATATTAATTATTAATATATTATAAAAATTCCTATATATACATATATATATATACACACACACCACTAAAAGCGAATACCATGTACAATATATCTCTTAATTTAATAATAAAAAACGAATACCAATAATTACCTAATTGTGTAACATTTTATTATCAAGTTCACAACTTTATAAATAATTAAACTTTTTGAAACTGAATTCCTCAATGTATGGGGTAAAGAACCAAGAGAAAAAAAGTAAAAACACTAAATTTGGCTTAAAACAAATATTAAATGCCCTCTACATTTACATAAATAGTAGGCATCAGCTTGCAAGTCGAGTAGATTTTTTCGTTAATTATGGGCACGTCTGTTATCCGACCATGCCCATTTTTGGTACATCGATGGATAGGGTACTTATAAATAAGCATACCAAATTTAAAGTTCATAAGGCAATTCATGTGGCAGATATATAGATTTTTGTTAGTTGTGGGCGTGTCTGTTATTCGAGCACGCTAATTTTTAAAGGATAATTGATTAAATAATTGTAAATATGTGTATGCATACCAAAGAGGTCAGTATCTCAAAATTTCATGACAATGAAGAAAATATGGTGAGTTCGAGTTTTTTTTTTATATTCTCCACTTCAGTGATGAGGGTACACCAAGTTTGTTCTACCAATTGCAACACCCAGAAGGAGGCGTCAGAGACCCTACAAAGTATATATATTCTTGATCAGCGTCAAAAACTGAGTCGATTTAGACATGTATGTCCGTGTGTCCGTCTGTTTTTGGCACTCTCACGGGCGTAAATTTTGAGATATTGAGCTGAAATTTTGTACAGGCACTTTTAGTCTTTGCACGCAGATTGCTATTTAAAATGGGCAAAATCGGTCAAAAGCCACGCCCACAATAAACAAAAATCTATTTATATGCCACAAAAATTGAGCTATAAAGTTGAAATTTGGTATGTACATCTATGAGTATTAGCTTCATGGGAGTGCCAAAAATGGGCATATTAAGATGACAGACACGTCCACAATTAATAAAAATCTTTAAATCTGCCACAAAAGTTGACCTAGGAACTTGAAATTTGGTACGCGTGTACATAGTTATCCCATCTACCAAAGTGCCAAAAATGGGCGTGGTAGAATTACATTTGCGCCCACAATCGACACAAATCTATATATCTGCCACAAAAGTTGACCTAAGAACTTGAAATTTGGTACGCGTATACATAGTTATCCCATTGACTGACGTGCCAAAAATGGGCGTCGTCGGATAATAGACACGCCCTCAATTTGAAAAAACTATAATCAATGTAAAAGTAGACTCGCATGCTGATACGTAAAACATACACTATTAGAGGGCGCAATATATGTATATTTGCCACGCCCACCGTTGTGGAGGTGGAGGGTATTTCAGATTTGGCCTAGGCCAAATTTGGTTTTCTTACTTGTTTTCAAATAAAATAAATAAAACTTTATATATAATTGTTAATTTTTTTTTCATTTATTATTTTTAAAGTCTGTATAGAATAATCGAAATATGGGCATATTTAAAAGTTGTATAAAAAATATGGTTCTTATAGATGTGATTAGTATTGTTAATTAATTAACTTGAACAAAACAAAAAAAAAAGAAATGCAGAATATAAACAAAAACAATTATTGTTTAATATCTTTAGCAGTAGTTTTAAAAAATTTATGTTCTTGAGTATCCCTGGTATGTTGGAATGCACCTTGTTTAATTTTATGTACAGCACACGTTGTGACTGGAATAGTTTTATATTCCATTTTATAAAGACTTGAATGTCTTTCACCAGCACCACCTTTACTACTACTACTACTACTGACAACATCATCGCCCAATAAAATTGACGATTGATTGGCACGCTGTCTGGTAATGATACGATCAGCATTTCTGTTATAGGATGGAAAATTTATACTCGAAGTTGTATGATGATGGTGATGATGTTGTTGATGATGCATAACAGAAGATGTTGTTTTTCCACTGAACTCCTTATTTTCACGATGCATGCTAGTATAGCTGCGTCTTTCACTGGCTGAAGAATCGGTTTCTTTTTGACGATGAATACTGCTACAGCTTTGGCGTTCACTGGGGTACCAACTAGTGCTGGATGGTTGTTCGTTTAAGTTAAGAATACTTCTTCTCTGTATTTTACCATTTGTTGATAGACCTCCAACAAATTGAAGCGATTCGGTTGATACATTTTTACGATGTAAGATGGCATTGGACGCATCCGCTTCGGATGAAAATTCGGTGATACGATGATGGAATTGTTTATCCCTGCTACTCGACTGTATTATTGATGATGTATCTTTAGACTGAGCTTGGTGAGTGTGACTGATGCGTTCAGATCTCTTGAAATTATCTAAACTAGTTGATTTTGATAGATTTAGACTGTCTGAAGTTTGATTTCTCATTTCAGAAGTATTGGAATGCATTTGAGTGGATTTCTTCGATATAAAGTTTCGTTTATTGACTGTGGAATCGGTAACATAAGAATCTCGTTCCGATAATATAGTTTTCATATTCACATCACTTGGATGATGTTGTTGTTTAGGTTTACTAATCAATGGCCTACTATTTGGATCATTGGATGGGCCATTTCTGATACCATTACTAGTAGTTATCAATTTATTTACTTCGGAAGTGTCCACATTATGTTGATCAGAGTGGGCTATCGAATATGAATGTTCCGTTGAATTGATATGTTTCTGAGTGGATTTTTTACTTGAGGTCTTAATGGCGGAATTCATTGAATCATCTTCAATAGTGCGAATAATTTTGTTTTTACCAATAAGACGATTCTGTGTAAGTGACACGTTTTCATCGTAAATGTTTTCAACATTTTTCACATTTTTATTTGTTGTTGTCTTTTCCACATTTTCAATTATATTCACTTTTCCCGGTCGTTTGATATACTGAGTCTCCGGTTCTTTTTTAGTTGTACCTCCTATAACAGTGGTTACTCGTTTTGTTGAAACTATAACCATACCATCGGCTGGCTTTTCGGTGTTTAAATCGCTACTTGGTATTGCCGCTTTTCCGGATGCGTATGTCATTTGACTTGTTGTCTTCAGAATTGAACTATCTGTACCCAAATTAATAGAGGAACTGTTGTGGGCATATTTGCTTTTGGTTTGACGCACAATCATTGTTTGTTTATCCATATCACTCTTCCTTACAATTTCCATTGTACCTTCTAGTTTCAAATTATCAGTTGGGCGTTTTGGAGTCACCTTTTCTACAACATCCCTTGGTGAAGTGGGTTTTTCGGATTTATAAAATTCTCCCTCGGGTTTTAAGTTATCCACAGGCTTAAGAGCTGACGGTCTTTTAACATATTGATATGTGTTTTTTTGTTCAAAGGTCATTTTTCCTTCGGTTCGTAAATTGTCTTTATGGATAACACGTTCGACCCGTTCGGCGGTTCTGTATTTCGGTTTTTCTGGGGTCACAAAGTCTCCTTCAGGTTTTAAATTATCCACGGGCTTTTTCGGTTTTGGGCGTTCACCTGATCTGTAAACTGGTTTTTCAGGTGCTATAAAATCTCCCTCCGGCCTAAGATTGTCTGTAGGTTTTTTAACAATTGGTCGTTCCACAGGTTTAAAAGTGGGTTTTTTGGGTGATTCAAACTCTCCTTCAAGTTTAAGATTATCTACTGGTTTCACTTGTTTCGGTCTCTCTCCAGGTTGATACTTCGGTTTCTCTGGTTTATAAAAATCTCCTTCGGGTTTAAGATTATTCGGCTGTTTAATTGATTCGGGCCTTACAACATGATGATATTCATTTTTATCAATAAATGTCATTTGTCCTTCCATTCGGAGATTGTCTTTTCGAATAATGCGCTCAACTTTTTCGGATTTTTTGTACTTGGATTTTTCCGGTACAATAAATTCTCCTTCAGGTTTTAAATTGTCTTCCGGGCGTACTGGGGTGGGTCTTTTTACAGAAGCAAATGTTGGTTTCTCGGGCCTATAAAAATCCCCTTCAGGTTTTAAATTATCTTCTGCTTTCTTTTGTACCGGCCGCTCAGTTGTTCGGTACTTTGGTTTTTCCGGTGTATAAAAATCACCTTCAGGTTTCAAATTATCGCGTTGTTTTATAGGTTCAGGACGACTGACATAATGATATTTTTGTTCTTCAATATAAGTCATTTCACCTTCCGTGCGTAGGTTGTCTTCCCTTTTTATACAAACAACCTTTTCACCTGGTGTAAATTCACGCTTATCAGGTACCGTAAACTCTCCCTCAGGCTTAAGATTGTCTTCATGCCGAATTGGCATAGGCCTTTTGACAGGTGAAAATTTGGGTTTCTCAGGTGCATAGAATTCACCTTCGGGTTTCAGATTATCTTCAGGTTTCTTTTGTATTGGTCTCTCTGCTGGCCTGTACCCTGGTTTTTCAGGAGTATAAAAGTCTCCTTCCGGTTTCAAGTTGTCCTGGGGTTTCTTTTGCACTGGTCTTTCTGCTGGCTTATAAGTTGGCTTTTCTGGGACATAAAAATCGCCCTCAGGCTTAAGGTTATCATCGTGTCGAACTTGAGTGGGCCTTTCGCCAGGTGCGAATTTCGTCTTTTCAGGTGCATAGAATTCGCCTTCGGGTTTCAGATTATCTTCAGGTTTCTTTTGTATTGGTCTCTCTGCTGGCCTGTACCCTGGTTTTTCTGGAGTATAAAAATCACCCTCTGGTTTTAAATTATCTTCAGGTCTCTTTTGCATTGATCTTTCACCTGGACGGTATTTGTGCTTTTCAGGAGTATAAAAGTCACCTTCTGGTTTCAAATTATCATCGTAGTGAACTGGCTTCGGCCGGTCTCCTGGAGCAAAATCAGGTTTATCAGGTGCATAGAATTCGCCTTCGGGTTTCAGATTATCTTCAGGTTTCTTCTGTATTGGTCTTTCTGCTGGCCTGTACCCTGGTTTTTCTGGAGTATAAAAGTCACCTTCGGGTTTAAGATTGTCCTCAGGTTTCTTTTGCACTGGTCTTTCTGCTGGCTTGTAAGTTGGCTTTTCTGGGACGTAAAAATCGCCCTCAGGCTTAAGGTTATCATCGTGTCGAACTTGAGTGGGCCTTTCGCCAGGTGCGAATTTCGTCTTTTCAGGTGCATAGAATTCGCCTTCGGGTTTCAGATTATCTTCAGGTTTCTTCTGTATTGGTCTTTCTGCTGGCCTGTACCCTGGTTTTTCTGGAGTATAAAAGTCACCTTCGGGTTTAAGATTGTCCTCAGGTTTCTTTTGCACTGGTCTTTCTGCTGGCTTGAAAGTTGGCTTTTCAGGGATGTAAAAATCGCCCTCAGGCTTAAGGTTATCATCGTGTCGAACTTGAGTGGGCCTTTCGCCAGGTGCGAATTTCGTCTTTTCAGGTGCATAGAATTCGCCTTCGGGTTTCAGATTATCTTCAGGTTTCTTTTGTATTGGTCTCTCTGCTGGCCTGTACCCTGGTTTTTCTGGAGTATAAAAATCACCCTCTGGTTTTAAATTATCTTCAGGAATCTTTTGCACTGGTCTTTCTGCTGGCTCATACCTCGGTTTCTCTGGAGCATAAAAGTCACCTTCTGGTTTCAAACTATCAGGTCTCTTTACGGGTTCGGGACGAATGACGTACTGATATTTTTGTTCTTCAATATAAGTCATTTCACCTTCAGTGCGTAGGTTGTCTTCTCTTTTTATACAAACAACCCTTTCACCTGGTGTAAATTCACGCTTATCAGGTACCGTAAACTCTCCCTCAGGCTTAAGATTGTCTTCATGCCGTATTGGCCTAGGCCTTTTGGCGGGTGAAAATTTGGGTTTTTCAGGTGTATAGAATTCGCCTTCGGGTTTCAGATTATCTTCAGGTTTCTTCTGTATTGGTCTTTCTGCTGGCCTGTACCCTGGTTTTTCTGGAGTATAAAAGTCACCTTCGGGTTTAAGATTATCATCGTGTCGAACTTGAGTGGGCCTTTCGCCAGGTGCGAATTTCGTCTTTTCAGGTGCATAGAATTCGCCTTCGGGTTTCAGATTATCTTCAGGTTTCTTCTGTATTGGTCTTTCTGCTGGCCTGTACCCTGGTTTTTCTGGAGTATAAAAGTCACCTTCGGGTTTAAGATTGTCCTCAGGTTTCTTTTGCACTGGTCTTTCTGCTGGCTTGTAAGTTGGCTTTTCTGGGACATAAAAATCGCCCTCAGGCTTAAGGTTATCATCGTGTCGAACTTGAGTGGGCCTTTCGCCAGGTGCGAATTTCGTCTTTTCAGGTGCATAGAATTCGCCTTCGGGTTTCAGATTATCTTCAGGTTTCTTCTGTATTGGTCTTTCTGCTGGCCTGTACCCTGGTTTTTCTGGAGTATAAAAGTCACCTTCGGGTTTAAGATTGTCCTCAGGTTTCTTTTGCACTGGTCTTTCTGCTGGCTTGTAAGTTGGCTTTTCTGGGACATAAAAATCGCCCTCAGGCTTAAGGTTATCATCGTGTCGAACTTGAGTGGGCCTTTCGCCAGGTGCGAATTTCGTCTTTTCAGGTGCATAGAATTCGCCTTCGGGTTTCAGATTATCTTCAGGTTTCTTTTGTACTGGTCTTTCTGCTGGCCTATACCCTGGTTTTTCTGGAGTATAAAAGTCTCCTTCGGGTTTCAAATTATCATCGTAGCGAACTGGCTTCGGCCTTTCTCCTGGAGCAAAATCAGGTTTATCAGGTGCATAGAATTCGCCTTCAGGTTTCAGATTATCTTCAGGTTTCTTCTGTATTGGTCTTTCTGCTGGCCTGTACCCTGGTTTTTCTGGAGTATAAAAGTCACCTTCGGGTTTAAGATTGTCCTCAGGTTTCTTTTGCACTGGTCTTTCTGCTGGCTTGAAAGTTGGCTTTTCAGGGACGTAAAAATCGCCCTCAGGCTTAAGGTTATCATCGTGTCGAACTTGAGTGGGCCTTTCGCCAGGTGCGAATTTCGTCTTTTCAGGTGCATAGAATTCGCCTTCGGGTTTCAGATTATCTTCAGGTTTCTTCTGTATTGGTCTCTCTGCTGGCCTGTACCCTGGTTTTTCTGGAGTATAAAAGTCACCTTCGGGTTTAAGATTGTCCTCAGGTTTCTTTTGCACTGGTCTTTCTGCTGGCTTGAAAGTTGGCTTTTCAGGGACGTAAAAATCGCCCTCAGGCTTAAGGTTATCATCGTGTCGAACTTGAGTGGGCCTTTCGCCAGGTGCGAATTTCGTCTTCTCAGGTGCATAGAATTCGCCTTCGGGTTTCAGATTATCTTCAGGTTTCTTTTGTATTGGTCTCTCTGCTGGCCTGTACCCTGGTTTTTCTGGAGTATAAAAATCACCCTCTGGTTTTAAATTATCTTCAGGTCTCTTTTGCACTGGTCTTTCACCCGGACGGTATTTGTGCTTTTCAGGAGTATAAAAGTCACCTTCTGGTTTCAAATTATCATCGTAGCGAACTGGCTTCGGCCGTTCTCCTGGAGCAAAATCAGGTTTATCAGGTGCATAGAATTCGCCTTCGGGTTTCAGATTATCTTCAGGTTTCTTTTGTATTGGTCTCTCTGCTGGCCTGTACCCTGGTTTTTCTGGAGTATAAAAGTCACCCTCTGGTTTTAAATTATCTTCAGGTCTCTTTTGCACTGGTCTTTCTGCTGGCTCATACCTCGGTTTCTCTGGAGCATAAAAGTCACCTTCTGGTTTCAAATTATCAGGTCTCTTTACGGGTTCGGGACGAATGACGTACTGATATTTTTGTTCTTCAATATAAGTCATTTCACCTTCAGTGCGTAGGTTGTCTTCTCTTTTTATACAAACAACCCTTTCACCTGGTGTAAATTCACGCTTATCAGGTACCGTAAACTCTCCCTCAGGCTTAAGATTGTCTTCATGCCGTATTGGCCTAGGCCTTTTGGCGGGTGAAAATTTGGGTTTTTCAGGTGTATAGAATTCGCCTTCAGGCTTAAGATTATCTTCAGGTTTCTTCTGTATTGGTCTCTCTGCTGGCCTGTACCCTGGTTTTTCTGGAGTATAAAAGTCACCCTCTGGTTTTAAATTATCTTCAGGTCTCTTTTGCACTGGTCTTTCTGCTGGCTTGAAAGTTGGCTTTTCAGGGATGTAAAAATCGCCCTCAGGCTTAAGGTTATCATCGTGTCGAACTTGAGTGGGCCTTTCGCCAGGTGCGAATTTCGTCTTTTCAGGTGCATAGAATTCGCCTTCGGGTTTCAGATTATCTTCAGGTTTCTTTTGTATTGGTCTCTCTGCTGGCCTGTACCCTGGTTTTTCTGGAGTATAAAAATCACCCTCTGGTTTTAAATTATCTTCAGGTCTCTTTTGCACTGGTCTTTCTGCTGGCTCATACCTCGGTTTCTCTGGAGCATAAAAGTCACCTTCTGGTTTCAAATTATCAGGTCTCTTTACGGGTTCGGGACGAATGACGTACTGATATTTTTGTTCTTCAATATAAGTCATTTCACCTTCAGTGCGTAGGTTGTCTTCTCTTTTTATACAAACAACCCTTTCACCTGGTGTAAATTCACGCTTATCAGGTACCGTAAACTCTCCCTCAGGCTTAAGATTGTCTTCATGCCGTATTGGCCCAGGCCTTTTGGCGGGTGAAAATTTGGGTTTTTCAGGTGTATAGAATTCGCCTTCAGGCTTAAGATTATCTTCAGGTTTCTTTTGTACTGGTCTTTCTGCTGGCCTATACCCTGGTTTTTCTGGAGTATAAAAGTCTCCTTCGGGTTTCAAATTATCATCGTAGCGAACTGGCTTCGGCCGTTCTCCTGGAGCAAAATCAGGTTTATCAGGTGTATAGAATTCGCCTTCGGGTTTCAGATTATCTTCAGGTTTCTTCTGTATTGGTCTTTCTGCTGGCCTGTACCCTGGTTTTTCTGGAGTATAAAAGTCACCTTCGGGTTTAAGATTATCCTCAGGTTTCTTTTGCACTGGTCTTTCTGCTGGCTTGAAAGTTGGCTTTTCAGGGACGTAAAAATTGCCCTCAGGCTTAAGGTTATCATCGTGTCGAACTTGAGTGGGCCTTTCGCCAGGTGCGAATTTTGTCTTTTCAGGTGCATAGAATTCGCCTTCGGGTTTCAGATTATCTTCAGGTTTCTTCTGTATTGGTCTCTCTGCTGGCCTGTACCCTGGTTTTTCTGGAGTATAAAAGTCACCTTCGGGTTTAAGATTGTCCTCAGGTTTCTTTTGCACTGGTCTTTCTGCTGGCTTATACCTCGGTTTCTCTGGAGCATAAAAGTCACCTTCTGGTTTCAAATTATCAGGTCTCTTTACGGGTTCGGGACGAATGACGTACTGATATTTTTGTTCTTCAATATAAGTCATTTCACCTTCAGTGCGTAGGTTGTCTTCTCTTTTTATACAAACAACCCTTTCACCTGGTGTAAATTCACGCTTATCAGGTACCGTAAACTCTCCCTCAGGCTTAAGATTGTCTTCATGCCGTATTGGCCTAGGCCTTTTGGCGGGTGAAAATTTGGGTTTTTCAGGTGTATAGAATTCGCCTTCAGGCTTAAGATTATCTTCAGGTTTCTTTTGTACTGGTCTTTCTGCTGGCCTATACCCTGGTTTTTCTGGAGTATAAAAGTCACCTTCTGGTTTCAAATTATCATCGTAGCGAACTGGCTTCGGCCGTTCTCCTGGAGCAAAATCAGGTTTATCAGGTGCATAGAATTCGCCTTCGGGTTTCAGATTATCTTCAGGTTTCTTCTGTATTGGTCTTTCTGCTGGCCTGTACCCTGGTTTTTCTGGAGTATAAAAGTCACCTTCGGGTTTAAGATTATCCTCAGGTTTCTTTTGCACTGGTCTTTCTGCTGGCTTGAAAGTTGGCTTTTCAGGGACGTAAAAATCGCCCTCAGGCTTAAGGTTATCGTCGTGTCGAACTTGAGTGGGCCTTTCGCCAGGTGCGAATTTCGTCTTTTCAGGTGCATAGAATTCGCCTTCGGGTTTCAGATTATCTTCAGGTTTCTTTTGTATTGGTCTCTCTGCTGGCCTGTACCCTGGTTTTTCTGGAGTATAAAAATCACCCTCTGGTTTTAAATTATCTTCAGGTCTCTTTTGCACTGGTCTTTCACCCGGACGGTATTTGTGCTTTTCAGGAGTATAAAAGTCACCTTCTGGTTTCAAATTATCAGGTCTCTTTACGGGTTCGGGACGAATGACGTACTGATATTTTTGTTCTTCAATATAAGTCATTTCACCTTCAGTGCGTAGGTTGTCTTCTCTTTTTATACAAACAACCCTTTCACCTGGTGTATAATCAAGCTTATCAGGTACCGTAAACTCTCCCTCAGGCTTAAGATTGTCTTCATGCCGTATTGGCATAGGCCTTTTAGCGGGTGAAAATTTGGGTTTTTCAGGTGTATAGAATTCGCCTTCAGGCTTAAGATTATCTTCAGGTTTCTTTTGTACTGGTCTTTCTGTTGGTCTGTACCCTGGTTTTTCTGGAGTATAAAAGTCTCCTTCGGGTTTAAGATTGTCCTCAGGTTTCTTTTGCACTGGTCTTTCTGCTGGTCTGTACCCTGGTTTTTCTGGAGTATAAAAGTCACCTTCGGGTTTAAGATTATCCTCAGGTTTCTTTTGCACTGGTCTTTCTGCTGGCTTGAAAGATGGCTTTTCAGGGACGTAAAAATCGCCCTCAGGCTTAAGGTTATCATCGTGTCGAACTTGAGTGGGCCTTTCGCCAGGTGCGAATTTCGTCTTTTCAGGTGCATAGAATTCGCCTTCGGGTTTCAGATTATCTTCATGTTTCTTCTGTATTGGTCTCTCTGCTGGCCTGTACTCTGGTTTTTCTGGAGTAAAAAAATCACCCTCTGGTTTTAAATTATCTTCAGGTCTCTTTTGCACTGGTCTTTCACCCGGACGATATTTGTGCTTTTCAGGAGTATAAAAGTCACCTTCTGGTTTCAAATTATCATCGTAGCGAACTGGCTTCGGCCGTTCTCCTGGAGCAAAATCAGGTTTATCAGGTGTATAGAATTTGCCTTCGGATTTCAGATTATCTTCAGGTTTCTTCTGTATTGGTCTCTCTGCTGGCCTGTACCCCGGTTTTTCTGGAGTATAAAAGTCACCTTCGGGTTTAAGATTGTCCTCAGGTTTCTTTTGCACTGGTCTTTCTGCTGGCTTGAAAGTTGGCTTTTCAGGGACGTTAAAATCGCCCTCAGGCTTAAGGTTATCATCGTGTCGAACTTGAGTGGGCCTTTCGCCAGGTGCGAATTTCGTCTTTTCAGGTGCATAGAATTCGCCTTCGGGTTTCAGATTATCTTCAGGTTTCTTTTGTATTGGTCTCTCTGCTGGCCTGTACCCTGGTTTTTCTGGAGTATAAAAATCACCCTCTGGTTTTAAATTATCTTCAGGTCTCTTTTGCACTGGTCTTTCAACCGGACGGTATTTGTGCTTTTCAGGAGTATAAAAGTCACCTTCTGGTTTCAAATTATCATCGTAGCGAACTGGCTTCGGCCTTTCTCCTGGAGCAAAATCAGGTTTATCAGGTGCATAGAATTCGCCTTCGGGTTTCAGATTATCTTCAGGTTTCTTCTGTATTGGTCTCTCTGCTGGCCTGTACCCTGGTTTTTCTGGAGTATAAAAATCACCCTCTGGTTTTAAATTATCTTCAGGTCTCTTTTGCACTGGTCTTTCTGCTGGCTTATACCTCGGTTTCTCTGGAGCATAAAAATCACCTTCTGGTTTCAAATTATCAGGTCTCTTTACGGGTTCGGGACGAATGACGTACTGATATTTTTGTTCTTCAATATAAGTCATTTCACCTTCAGTGCGTAGGTTGTCTTCTCTTTTTATACAAACAACCCTTTCACCTGGTGTAAATTCACGCTTATCAGGTACCGTAAACTCTCCCTCAGGCTTAAGATTGTCTTCATGCCGTATTGGCCTAGGCCTTTTGGCGGGTGAAAATTTGGGTTTTTCAGGTGTATAGAATTCGCCATCAGGCTTAAGATTATCTTCAGGTTTCTTTTGTACTGGTCTTTCTGCTGGCTTGAAAGTTGGCTTTTCAGGGACGTAAAAATCGCCCTCAGGCTTAAGGTTATCATCGTGTCGAACTTGAGTGGGCCTTTCGCCAGGTGCGAATTTCGTCTTTTCAGGTGCATAGAATTCGCCTTCGGGTTTCAGATTATCTTCAGGTTTCTTCTGTATTGGTCTCTCTGCTGGCCTGTACCCTGGTTTTTCTGGAGTATAAAAGTCACCTTCGGGTTTAAGATTGTCCTCAGGTTTCTTTTGCACTGGTCTTTCTGCTGGCTTGAAAGTTGGCTTTTCAGGGACGTAAAAATCGCCCTCAGGCTTAAGGTTATCATCGTGTCGAACTTGAGTGGGCCTTTCGCCAGGTGCGAATTTCGTCTTCTCAGGTGCATAGAATTCGCCTTCGGGTTTCAGATTATCTTCAGGTTTCTTTTGTATTGGTCTCTCTGCTGGCCTGTACCCTGGTTTTTCTGGAGTATAAAAATCACCCTCTGGTTTTAAATTATCTTCAGGTCTCTTTTGCACTGGTCTTTCACCCGGACGGTATTTGTGCTTTTCAGGAGTATAAAAGTCACCTTCTGGTTTCAAATTATCATCGTAGCGAACTGGCTTCGGCCTTTCTCCTGGAGCAAAATCAGGTTTATCAGGTGCATAGAATTCGCCTTCGGGTTTCAGATTATCTTCAGGTTTCTTCTGTATTGGTCTCTCTGCTGGCCTGTACCCTGGTTTTTCTGGAGTATAAAAATCACCCTCTGGTTTTAAATTATCTTCAGGTCTCTTTTGCACTGGTCTTTCACCCGGACGGTATTTGTGCTTTTCAGGAGTATAAAAATCGCCTTCAGGCTTAAGGTTATCATCGTGTCGAACTTGAGTGGGCCTTTCGCCAGGTGCGAATTTCGTCTTTTCAGGTGCATAGAATTCACCTTCAGGCTTAAGATTATCTTCAGGTTTCTTTTGTACTGGTCTCTCTGCTGGCATGTACCCTGGTTTTTCTGGAGTATAAAAGTCACCTTCAGATTTCAAATTATCTTCAGGTTTTTTTTGCACTGGTCTTTCACCTGGACGATATTTTTGCTTTTCTGGAGTATAAAAATCGCCTTCGAGTTTCAGATTATCATCGTAACGAGCTTGCTTCGGCCTCTCTCCTGGTGTAAATTCAGTTTTTTCAGATGCATAGAACTCACCTTCTGGTCTTAGATTATCTTTAGGTATCTTTTGCACTGGCCTTTCTGCTGGCTTGTATCCCTGTTTTTCAGGAACATAAAATTGCCCCTCTGGTTTTAAATTATCTGGCTGTTTAATTTGTTGTGGTCTACTATAGTAACTAAAAATTTCTTCTTCAATTGTGGTCATTTCATCTTTTGTACGGAAATCGTCTACTGCTACTGTGACTTTCTTGAATTTATCTGGAGAGTAAAATTCACCTTCTGGTTTCAAATTATCAACTGGTTTCTTTTGAATTGGACGCTCCGCAGGTACGTAGTTTGGTTTTTCCGGTGCATAAAATTCGCCTTCTGGTTTTAAATTGTCATCTGGTCGTATCGATTTAGTTCTAATAATGATTTCGTACTCGCTTTCCTTGTTCGTTGTTTTATCTGTAATTTTTCGGTTTTCTGTAGTGAGTTGCTCCTTTTCAAAATCCGACTTTGACCATGTGTTTGTGCGGATTCTTCTGGTCTCAACATTGTCAACCATATCTATAAAATAATACAACTAAGTTTTGTAATAAGACACTTATACAATATGGAAAATACCAGTGGATTGAAATAGTAAATCCTCTTGAAGAGACTTTTTGGTTGCTTCGCTGGTAGAGCAATGATGTCGCCTACAATTAAGAACAATTCAAGGTGAACACTTTTATTTATACAATTACTAAAGGTTAACTATCTTACCCACAAGTGCATATTTCACAAATACACATTTCCGCGTGCGTAGTCCTCTGAGTGTCAAGGGTTTTTCTTTTGTCGACTCCATCCTTTAAATTGATGCGTAATTATTATATGATACGATTATTAAGTACAGTTTAACTCACAATTTTTGAATCGATTCTCTTCCTTGACCTAACATACTCTTCGTCTATTTGATCATAAATATTTTCCGTTATATCTTTACTCTTTGATATTTTATTTAAATTGAATTCCAAATTTTCAGTATCTTCTACTAGTTTAGAGTTTTTCTCAATTTCTGTATAGTCATCAATGTAAATGATCTTTTTGGGAGTTTCAACGATTTTCTCTAGAACGTCAGTTCTAGTTTTCTCATCCAGAACACGCCAATCATTGATACTCGCATCATAAATCTATAACAATAATGAATCGAAGTAGTTCAATGCAATCTCTTGATTTTAATTTGTTTTTATAAGAGAATACTTATCGCTCTTTGGAAATCTTGAGCTCTTACCTTTGTTATTTCAGTGGTAGTGGTTATATTTGCTACATCGGTATTGTCCTTTTCAATTTCTCGCACAATATCTTGTGGAACAAAAGCTTCTGCATCAACATAAGATTTCTCGTCAACAACTTTCCACCGGCCCAGCTTAGAGTCATACACTTTCGTTGTATATGTTGTGGTGGTTGTGTTGATGACATCATCCACTATTTCTGGATAACCCAAGTCATACGTATTGTCTACCACTCTCTCCTCTGTAATACGCCACTTGTTGTTACGTTGATCGTAGATCTTCTTCTTGTATGTAATTTTATATGTGCCATCTGAGTCTCGGCTAACAATACGCTCGAAGCTGGGATGCTTCTTATTGGCTATATTACCCTCGCGATATTCACTCCATGTTTTTGTTTTCACATCGTATACCTCCTTCTTAGAGACTGCCTGAGATTTCTTACTCAAGCTCTCTTCAGTTGTTCGCTCTTTTTCTGAAACGTCTCGAATTGATGTTCGCTTCATTTTATTGTCACGTATAATATTCATCTCACTATTACTCGTAGATTTGTTGCTATTGTATATGTAAGCTTTATTATTCAGATTTTCTTCATTGATGACGTTACGAGTTAGTGACGCAGTAGAGTTTGTAGTAGTAGAGACAACATCATTAATAGCACCATCTCTACCATTTACGTGGGAAGACTTGGTTTGTATTGTTGGTGTAGGCAGTATTGAATCAGATGACGTCACACTTGGTGACTTAACATCAATACTTGATTGTGCAGGCATTAGAATTTCTACTGTGTCTGGCGGTAGTTTAACAACATCATTGCTTTCATATATTTTACTGTTATGCTCTTCATTAGTGCCGGCTTTTCTATGTGAACTGATATTGTTAGTATTGCTAATTGTTTGAGTGGTAGTGCTGCTGCTGTTGTTATTTCTTCGTTCGTTCACAGATTCCGCAGTAATAAACTGGCTTGACAACATTGCCGCTGTCGACGGCAACGATGATGATGTCATTTTACTGGCTTTGTTTGCTGATTTCTCAAATATTTGACACTCCAATTGTTGATTGGTTTGGTCTATTAAGGCATCTTTCGTAATTAAAGAGTTACTAGGTTCATAATCAATTTGTACGAAATCATAATGAGGTGTTAAATCGGTAATCATTGTTTGGTTTATCGATTTGGATGAGTTTTGGTGGGAAGACGTTTTCATTGAAGAGGAGGAGGTGGTGGTGGTGCCGTTTTTGGTGGAGGAAGAGTACATTTTCTTCATATTACTGGCATTGGAACTGGTGGCCAATTCCACAACATCTATGGGTACAGAAAAGATCGGCTCTTTTTTATCACTTTCTAACAAATCTAAAGAGGATATAATTTGTCCACCACTGGACGACATCAATTTGTCTTCGCTAAAAGCAAATTCGGCGGCTTCCACTAAAGATTGATTTTGCCGGGAACTGCTCTTACTTATGGTTTTGGACGATTTTGAAGATGATGTTGATTTTGATGAAGTGGTTGCTTCATATTTCTCTACTTTACTGGACAGCTTTTGTGATGAACTTGTACTGGCTTTTTCTGTTCTTGAGCTTGTACCGACTGACTCGATGAAATCGCTAGAGACTAAATCTACATTTTCTGAATCAGGCAAAGTTTCAACAGTTATATTTCCCTTGGCGCTACTTGGCTCTCCAACAGACTGCTGTTTATTTTTGACTTTTTTTGAAACCATATTTTAATCTAGATGGTAAATGGCACTTGGATGGTGATGGTAAAAACGGTTAAGTTTTGAAATTATTGACGCTTTCAGGTCACACTCACACATGTGTTGGGATATGTTCACTAAGAAACTTTATAATCTATCGATTAAGTGACTAAGATTTTTGCTTTGCAGGGCAATGTTTTTCGTTTAGATAACTTGTACGTTTTGCGGAATTAGATAATTTCGTTTAATAGATTAATTGTCAGGGACAAATATAACGCACACACACACAAAAACAAAGTTAAATGTCGAATAAAAAAAAGTTATTTTTAAAATATTATTCAATCTCACTGTTTAATATTCGCACCAGAAACATGCACCGCGAAACGACAGTACGGCCAGGTACTATATTACTACTGTTGTTATTGTTAAATGGTATCCTACAACCACACCACCTATAATTTGACTTATAACAAATAAATCAACATACACACCACTGGCATATATGTATAGTATGTATATGTCATACCTATACGTAGAAAGCACCGTACCCTACTAACTGTGTTTTTTATACCCTCCACTTCAGTGATGAGGGTATACTAAGTTTGTTTTTCCGTTTGCAACACCCAGAAGGAGGCGTCAGAGACCCTACAAAGTATATATATTCTTGATCAGCGTCAAAAACTGAGTCGATTTAGACATGTATGTCCGTGTGTCCGTCTGTTGTTGGCACTATCACGGGCGTAAATTTTGAGATATTGAGCTGAAATTTTGTACAGGCACTTTTAGTCTTTGCACGCAGATTGCTATTTAAAATGGGCAAAATCGGTCAAGAGCCACGCCCACAATTGACAAAAATCTATTTATCTACCACAAAATATGAGCTACAAACTTGAAATTTTGTATGTATATCTATGAATATTATCTTCATCGAAATGCCAAAAATGGGCGTACTCGGATAACAGACACGCCCACAATTTTTGAAAAACCATATTTAACGTAAAAGTAGACTTACATGCTAAGACATACACTATTAGAGGGCGCAATATATATATATATATTTGCCACGCCCTTTCGTGTAGAGGTGGAGGGTATTTAAGATTTGGTCTAAGCCAAATTTAGTTTTCTTACTTGTTTCTAAATAATTTTTTTTATTTTTTTTTTTATAATAGTTGATTGGTATTTGTTGTCTTTATTATTGTTATTGTATTATTGCACTAAACTTTTTTTTATTACTTCTCTCGCTTAGTTAAGGGGTTAGGAGAGGAGTTTGGATATATCGTTATGTTTTAATATTTTCGTTTTTTGTGTTTTTTTTTTTTCTTTTTAAGAAAACCAACCGTTGTCTACCAGCGCACAACACGAACTGATCATTATTTTTTGAACTGAAACCGATTTCAACCTGTAATTGACTGAGCGGCTGCTGCTTTTTATATTAATTTTTTTTTTTTTTTTTAATAAACACAAGTGGGTTTTTATACCATCCACATAAGATGGCGGTGTACTAAGTTTCGTCATTCTGTTTGTAACACTCAGACAGAGGCTTCACAGATCGTACAAAGTATATATATTCTTAATCAACATCAAAAACTGAGTCGATCTAGACATGTGTCCGTGTGTCCGCTTGTTATTGGCAATCTCACAGTCGTAAATTTTTGAGATATTGAGTTGAAATTTAGTAAACATATTTATAATAATCCCATCAATCGATGTAGCGAAAATGGGCGTGGTCGTATAACAGACATATTCACGATCGATAAAAATTTACCTATGATCTTGAAATTTGGTATGCATATCTATAGTTATGCCATCCATTAATGTGATAAAAATGGGCGTGATCGGATAAAAAATGCGCCCAAAATTTACAAAAAATAATATTCCACGTAAAACTCGACTTGCAAGCTGCTACGTATTATATACACTTTTAGAAGGCTTAATATATATATATCTGCCACGCCCAGCGTTATAGATGTGGAGAGTATTTAAGATGTGGCCTAAGCCAAATTTAGTTTTTTCGTTTTTTTATAGCTCTGACAAAATATTAAAAACATTTACTCTCGCTTCTTTAATAAATATTTATACAAATGTGAAAACAAAAATAATAAAAAAAATTGACTCTTTGTCAATTGAATATAAAAATTCGATAAGAGAGAGAGCGTGAGATATAGATTCGCTAGCGCTAGCAGCCGGCTTATATGCCAACACAACCACAACAAAAAACAACTTCATACTGAGCGCGTTGAGCGCGGACAATTTGCATCTAAAAAAAGGTGAATACTATGCAATATAGCTAGCGTGTAGGTAAATACACAATACACTGCGTAGGTAATCAGTTGATTGAGATGACGCTCACGCAATATACTTGTACATTATAAAAACATTGATCCGAATTGAATCACTTACAAAAAAAATTAAAAATCTGTTCCCAAATTAAAATTCAATATGATATGAATAATAAAAATTTCACACACATCTCTTTTTTGTCATTTTTTTCAGAGGAAAAACACATATCGGCTCAAAGTCTAATGACCGGTTTATGGTGAAATATTTATCAAAGACAAGTAAAGAAAACTAAACTAAATTTGCCTTAGGCCAAATATAAAATATCCTTCACATCTCTTCCAAATAGTGGGCGTGACAGGTTTATGATTAATTATTTTTGAAAATTTCAAAAAGTAAATTTTTGTGGCTAAGATATATTTGGGCGTGGCTATGAAAACTAACAACACTTGCAACAAATTTGGAATCGATATCTCAACCAAGACATGATTACCACAGAACACACCCACATACACACACGGGCAGACAAACATAACTAGGTCGACTCAGTATTCGATGCTAATTCAAAAAATATATATTTTATAAGATCTACGACGCCTCCCTCTGGGCGTTACGAACGTTTCATGTATACTCCCTTGCACATAGAAGGGTGAGTATAAATATATTTATTAAGTAACTACATATTTGAAAAGAGTATATATGTATGTATGTTCAGATAAATAAATAGATTGAAATTTGAACAATTTATGAAAATTATTTTAACAGACTTACCCCGTAAATCATAATAATGATAATTAGGACAGCTTCAGTTAATTACCTAGAAGGAAAGAACAAATTATTCAATTATAATGAAAAACAAACAACGGAAATTTATTGTTAAAAGCTTAATTGAAAGACATTTTCACAACCCCCTTAAATTACAACTTTATTTAGATATATTTTTTTTTTCACTTTCAAAACTTCCTACTCTAATATTATTTGTAATTAAAGGTTATAGAAAATTATTATTGATACATTTTACATAACACTGAGAGAAGTATCTCTCTAATCTGATATGATTTGATATTAAAACCGTTTAAACTTAACCGGTTTGTATTGATAAAGAATTCATTAATGACTTAAGGAAAGCTTAACCATAGTAATAATAATGATGATAGTATATCATAAATAAAAAAGAGTAGTGTATGATGGCACAGTTGCAAAGTGTAAACTTTTTTTTAATGCTTCATCAGTTTGTTAGACAGTAGCGAATAATGTATAAAATAATAATATACGTAGCATATAATGGCACACTTTAAGTCTTTTGCTTAAGCACAAAAAGAATTTAATTGTAGAAAATGTTGAACTCGACTTAGTATGACTTTTTAGAGAAAAAAAAAAAATAAACTGCGCCTTTTTTTATAAGCTAGTGTCACCTATTATTGCTTTGTGATAAGATTTAGACTATCATATGTCATTTTTGAGAGAGAAAAAAAAAACTGTGCCATTATACGCCACCCTCCCGCTTTTTGCTTGTGATAGCATTTAGGATGTCTCATAATATATTTTAAAATCTTTCAATAACTGTTTACTCCTAATACGTTTTACTAAAGCTTTGTTGATATTGGACATGGTGTAACTCTAAACCTATAAAAATTGTTTGCAAAAATCATTTTAATAGATTTTCCAATTAAAAATTGCCAACTTTTTTTATTTTACATCAACTCGTTACAACTCCAAGGCATTTTAAAGAATTGTCTGGAAAATGTTTTAAAAATAGAATTAACGTAGGCGCCATATATTTAGCAAAAACCAGTAATATGCTGCAAGGAAACAGCAATTGCAGCTGCTTATACATAAATATTTTTTTGTAAAATATTATGGAGATAATTCATATATATATGTTATATTGATTAAGATTCTCATTCATACATACATACATACATACATACATACGTAGACATAAATTTATACTTCTCAGAAAAAGTAAAAATCAGCCATAAGTCATAAGTAGAATACAGTTTGCTTAAAAGGTTGAATGACTAAACAGCGAATGCCATTGAAATTGATGTGAAATCAAATTAGCAGACATTACTGTAATTATTACGTCATGCATTCAGCTCTTACTCTACTATTGTACATTGTACAATATATAATTAACTTGATTTTGTTGTTTTGAAATTTGTTGGTTTTTGGTAAAAGCAACATTTTTTTTCTCTTTTGTTGTATTGCCAGTTGTGTACAAGTATTTATATATTTAAAAAAACAACATATATTTTCAAGATCATTGCATACCTTATAATTTAAGACTTTTGTACAAAGATGCATTTTTGCGTAATAACTGATCAGTTCATGTGCCAGATACTGCAACGAAACAAAATGTGAACAATTGAAAATTCATAAATCGATTTCAACTGGCCAAGTGACAGATTGACGCATTGACGTGACCCTTGATTTCCTACAATAAACACTTGTTGATGTTAAAAAAAAAACATATTTGGCTTAGGGTAAATTTTGCTTCAAGTATATTTTTTTTTTTGTAAATTGTGGGCGTATCTGTTATTTCAAGACGCCCATTTTTGGTATGAATAAAACGAAATATTAATACTTTTCCCAAATTTCAATTTTATAGCTTATTTTTTGTGGCTAATAGCTAGATTTCTTATCGATTAAGGGCGTGGCTCTCAATCGATTTTGTTTAATGTCGACATGCCTTTACTAATAACTTTATAGTTCAATTGTTGTGGCAGATAACTAGATTTTTGTCAGTTGTGGACGCGGCCCTTAATCAATTTTGCTTAATATAAAAACCGATTTGCGTAAAGAAAATACAAATATCTGTACAAACTCAAACTCAGTTTAATATCTCAAAAATTTACGACCAATAAGGGATAAACACAAGTTCTATATCAAATATTTATGCTGATTAAGAATATGTGTACTTTGTAGAGTTTTTGACTCTTCCTGGTGGATGTTGCAAATAGTATAGCAAACTTGGTATACCTTAGTATCTTATGCGGAGGGTATAAAAACTATTACATAACAAAGTTCATTGAAGAACTTACGAATAAGCTCTATGTATACAAAAAGTAAAGTAATTTATAAAAACTCCATATATATATATAAATGCTGCCTTCAACCACATTTCTGCACTCTCTTCACACTTTAAATCAACAATCGTTCATTCTTCTGTTTGTACTCACAAGCCTTTAAGTGAAGTTAGCGTGTACAATTGAATCAATTTCAAGGTAAATTGTATTTAAAAAAAACAAACTGTACTTTTATGAGGGTGGGAGAGAAAGAGAGTGCATTAAACATGTGTAAATAAATAACAAAAGTTTTTATGTAAGAGAAAGCATTACAAAAATTTGTTTACAAAACGAATACGATTTATATATAAGGTAATAAAATTATACTTGTAATTTATTTGAAGCTCGGTTATATGGAATGTCTCCCCCTGCGACACTTTTTCCCCCAAGGTGAAGGTGAAAACAATTTGTAATAAAATTCTTACAGCCTATGTTTGTAGAACACTGCAAACACTGTTGATTGACACACTTTCTCTATAGACATGTGGATATGAAATTTTTGAAGAAAATTCTTTTACTGAAATAATTCTATTAAGCTATATGGTGCTTTTGTGCCAATTAAGTCAATTATCTCTCACTCTCTGATATTCGTCTTATCTTTATTATGCGAATAGTTTGTTCGTGCAGTAAATGTATAAAATTGCTATAAAAAGAGAGGAGGAAGTAAATAATTTGCATATAAAGAAATCAAGTTTTTATATATATTGTAGATATATACACTATTTGGTGTGTGTGTGTGTGTGTGTGTGTGTGTGTAGAATAAGCAATTAATTGGTGTTATTGTTAATATTTAATTCTATAAACAAAATTTTAAACGTTTACAGAAACTTCTTTATAGATGAAACTTATGCACATTCTTTACATACTTATAATGTTTATAAAAATATATAAAAACAAATAAGAAAACTAAGTTTGACTGAAGCGAAATCTTAAATACCCTCCACATCTACATAGGAGCGGTGGGCATGGCTGGTATTTGATTAGACCTATGAAGTTGACATTTGGTACAAATATTTATAAGTAACCCATCCATTGATATGCCAAAAATATGCGTGTCACGCCTACAATTTACAAAACACCCGTACTAAACAAAAGCTTACAAGCTGAGATACATTCAAAGTACATTATAACAGGGCGTAATCATATCAATGCCACGCCCATTGTAGAGGGTATTTAAGATTTGGCCTCAGCCAAATTTAGTTTTATTTTACTTGTTATAAATTGAACTTGTTACGTATGCGATTTGTTTGTTTGTTTGCTTAAGAAACTTAAACTTAAATTTGTTTTCATTACTGTTTTTAACACATATTCACTTACATTGTGCATATATGGCTCATACATATATGCGTACGTGTTCAATAACTTTACGGGTTTATATATGAAAGTTGTTGTTATTTTACAACAACACAAAATAATTGTGTTTTTTTTATCAGAGACTGGATTTAACGATTTAAAAAATCACTAATAAATTATTTTATTTTTAAAAAACTTTTTCGAACAAACGAATCCATATGTTGGATGTAAGGCCGGTTTTTCAATTGACGGACGTACAGACACAAAAATACTGTTCAACTACAGTAATTTTGTTGGTACATCCATCAATTGAATGATGGTTATAGCAGTCAAAATATTGCTCCGATTGGTTTCAAATTTGATACAAGAAATCCTAAAAGTCATAAAGAATGGGCGTAATAAATGTTTACACTAATATTTGCCATTATTTTGCTTTTTGGCCCCTTTTTGCAATTGACGGTTGTCGGATGTACGGACAAAAAAATAATTTTGAACAATGAGAAATAGTCATAGCTTACCTTACGTGCAGCATGTAATAGGAAATCTTTTAAAAATATAAATCCTTTCCTTTAAGCAATTGTTCCTTTTCGTCATTCGTTTTCTCTTTGCAAATCACTGGATGGAAATAGTGATATTACCACCTACACAAATAAAATGCGGGCAAGTGTGATGATTGTGAAGAGTACTCATAGATATCCTAAGCTGCTCTTCATTGTATGAAACGTTTCTTTTTGCCTTTTCTAAAATGAACACTTTTCAATGCAAAACTTTGGTAAACAAAATTTTTCTCGTACTTACCATAGAATTAATCCAACTCTACTTACATATACACAATTACGTTATTTTTTTAACAATCATTAAGTATGAGTCACATTTTATAAAGAAAATCTGTTGGTTTTTTTTGGAAAGCGTGGGGGCGTGTCATAATTTATTCATATGACTTATGTATCAAATTTGAATTTATAGATCTATTATTGCAACCGCAATTTTCCCCAATTATACGCGTCTTTGTTCAATTATTTTGTCCATTTTACACAGGAAACTAACTAAGCATCTCAAGAAGAAATTTCAGTTGAACATGTGAAGTTTAGTCAACGTAAACCTTTCAAAAACCCACACCCAGACACACGGACAACATCATGAAATCGACTCTGGATTCTTGATCATTTTGTAGGATTTCTGTCGAC
Source organism: Ornithomya chloropus (assembly GCA_963971445.1). Classification (NCBI taxonomy): domain Eukaryota; kingdom Metazoa; phylum Arthropoda; class Insecta; order Diptera; family Hippoboscidae; genus Ornithomya; species Ornithomya chloropus. Next base: position 22,093,309 of record OZ020530.1, on the reverse strand, counting down.
TTACTCTGCCCTTAGTTTATCCCTCACTTTATGCATTTTGAAGCGTCAAACACTTTTCATCTTCTTTTCTATTTTTTACTTTATTTTTTTTCTTCAAATTTGTTTTTCTCTTGAGCTTATATTAAAATATATATTCGGTTAATATTATAATTTTTCTTGGTTTTTTTCATACATTTTGTAATTTATAATTTTTTTATTCATTGTTTATTATTATCATTATTATTTGTTGTTGTTGTTGTTGTTGCAATGCTTAACTAGAAAATTAAAACTTTTTTATACAACTTTTTATATTTTTGTGTATTGTAATTTGTTAATCTTATGTATAGGGGTGTGTATGTTTCTCTCTACTTAGATTACAGTTAGATAAGATTATGCCGAGGATGGGTGGGTGGGTGAATGGGTGGCTGTGAAAGGGGACTTTTAAGATGATGACTGCTCTGGGAGTTTTTTAATATGGATGGGTTTTTTTTTTTTGCTTATTTTTAATGATTGTGTAGGTGGTCATGGTGCTTGGAGAGAGGGGTAGGCGGAGAGGTGCTTTGAGGCACATTTAGCTTTTCTTCTTACTTTTCTGAATGATTTTGGTTTTTTCCTATGTTGTCATTACTAAAATTGTGTTGTTGTTGTTGTTTTTATTGTTATCCGATTACCTTGCTAATTTTATATACTTTTTTTATATTTAATTTTTTTGTGTTGCTTTTTGTGTTAATTTTCTTCTTTGTATATACGTTCCTGGGTGTATACGTTTGTGTACGTAAAAGTTCATATATATATATATGTGCAAATGCTCATGATATTTTATTGTTGCTGTATTACTAATTTACTTCCTCCAATCCTATACACAATCCTTTCTTATAATAATTTTTTTTTTTTAATATCAGAAATAATCAAGAAGACAAAGAAATGTTAAACACAAAATTAAATTTTCTGGGAAGAAAAGTCCAGTACTATACAATTAATTATATATGCTTTATATATATATTTCCACAAAAAAAAAACAAAAAATGAAATCCTAATAATAGTTTAAAACGATCAAACATACTTAAGTGTGTACTTTTCCAGGGAGAGAGAGAGAGAGAGAGAGAGAGATATTTTCTTTGAATTCAATAATACATCCCCCCTCAGAAGTACTTTTTAACAGAACTAGAATCTTGGATTACGCTCTTGTTACCGTTGAAACAAGAAAAGGTTATAGTTTTAGATGCTACCAATGCATCGTTACATTACTGCTTGATCAAAGTAATGCATATAACAATTTATTTCTTCTCTTTTTTCATGTTATTTATAAAATCGCTTAAGAACTATTCTTTTTTCTTTTTTATGTGTTTTGTTACACCTTTCTCTAAAACAAAACAATTGTAAGTGATTATACCCAACACACAGTATATGCAAAATCAAAGTCAATCACATACTACACACATTTCTAGTTTTTGATTGAAGGTACGTATCTAAATTGAGAACAAAATTGGTTAAAAACCACGCCTACAATCGATAAACATCTATTTATCTGTGGCAAAAATTGGGCATTGAAGTCGAGGTTAGGTAATTATTTTTTATAATTAGAGCATTTGCCAAAAAGGTAATGTCGAATTGCCAAAAAAGGGGCGTGATCGGATAACAGACACGCCCGCAATCGACAAAAATTTAATAATCTGCTACAAAAATTTCGCTATTAAGTTAAAATCTGTTTCAGTTTTTTATTATAAAATTACTTTATTTACTGATGTGCCATAAGTGGGCGTGGTAGGATGACAGGCACACCCATAATTTATAAAAACTTTAATATGGAACATGATCCGTTGCGATAATACGTAATATATAAACGATGTTCACTAGTGCCACGCCCACTCTATGCACATTATATTAAGTAAGCTAAATTTACTTGTTTGAAACTGCAAATCGAGTAGACTCTTAACCCGGGACAGCCGCATGTCAAATAAACGGTTAACGTAAAACGACAAAAACCAGAAAAAATTGAATTTGTTTTCAAATATATTTTTAAGCCAAGCCTTGACAAATGCATGATTAGTCATTTTATATGATTATAAAAAGGAAAGGTGATTGGGTATATGGTGCTATTCGGCTAAAGCCGACCATTATTATTTTTTGTTTTGTTGTTTTGTTGTTTTTTAAAATCGTCATTCACATGCGTTTGATTTTTCCCAACTTCTTAGTATTATTTTCTTATCAAGCATTTACAATTCAATGTGAAATTTAATGATGTGTGCATGTGTGCACGTGTATGTGTGGTTATGTGTATATTTGTGTACTTATAATTTACAATTTTCATATATTGATAAAGAAAAGAAAAATCGATAAAATTAACACGTAACATATGTATGTAACTTTTGTTATATTTTATGCATATTATTGTATTTTCCTCTTGCTTTATTTATATACTTGATCACTTAAATCTACCAAAAAAAGGTAATTATTAATTAATCAATTATTACATCAAAAAAAGGGGGTGACAAGAGGTAAGGTATGGTAAGGGAACGAAACATATTAAGAGAGAGTGAATGGGGAGGCTGAAGGACTTTTGCATCCAACGTTATAATTCATTATTATACTTTATGCTCTACTCTATTTATAAACGGCACCCACCTACCCAAAAACATTGCTGCGACAGATGCCTTCAATTTTTGATTATTTACACACTACCACACAGGTTTCATAAACAATTTAACTGCAGCAATCATAGGCAATCATAGGAAATCGAAATAGGTGGCATATGTAAATATGTGGTGGAAAACGGAAGGACTATTCTATAATAGCTTAAGAACTATTAGCCGGTATGAAGGTTGTTTACTCTACATGAGTAACTCAACAGCTGTTGAGATAGTTTGATAGGACGGTAAGCACGGAGAGCTTTCCATACATAGTTTGACTTATATACCAAGCTGCTTATCCTTTTCCTTTCCTATCCTTACTTGTCCTTGGGTTCTTTTTATTATATCTCAAAAAAAAAAAAATTGCTGCCTTTTATTTCTTTTGTTGTTGTTTTTGTTTAATTTTTATGTTAAGCTTTGGTTTTCTCGCGGTAGATTTATTTCATATTTCATCACTTGGGCGGTATGAGAGCGGCTGCAGATGGCTGTTACAACATTTGTGCATGAACTGCTCTGGATCGCACATAACAACTTCTTGGTTATTTATCATGTTGTTATTATTGTTGTCTGGGAGTGTTCTGTCGAAGAAAGGGGTTGATTTGTAGCATAATAAAAAAAATTTCTAAATCTGACTTGAGCCAAATTTTAAATAGCCTCCACATTTATATGAAAACTGTAAACTTGACAAGTCTTTGTTCGATAATGCCTTTCCAATAGTAGCATAACAATTTTGTATTTTAATATGAACGCATCCTTGTACCTTTTTAATGGTCTGGCGTTGTGACGGTCACAACATTAGTCAAGATTAACATTTTTATCAGGATGACGCTGACAAACGAGCAATGTTTTGAAATGATTCCAAGTCAATGAAGATTTTTTGTAAATTATGGCGTTAATCTCAACATTTTTTTTAACAAAATTTGATGAAAAATAATTAATTAGCTTAAATTGGTATCGGATTGGACCATTTTGAGAACGCCTTTCCGTATAATGACCTGTCACGCAGTGGTGGCTGTGCTTCTCGTTTACTGTTGTAGCATAATTTGTGGAATTAAGCGGTGTAGGGTATTAAATGGTAATATTCTCACTTGTTGCAACAAACTTAGTTTAGTAACGAACTTGAATTAATTTGAATTTGGATTTAAAAACTTTTGAAACGCTAAAAGCTCGGTTAATATTATATTTTCAGCCCAATTTTTTAAGCTCTCCACATAACTAAGTTTGTCACCATCAGACATATATTCTTGATCAGCAACAAAAACTGAGTCGATCTAAACGTGTATGTCCGTGTGTCTGTAAACTTTGAGATATTGAACTGAAATTTTGTAGACACTTTTTTAGTTTTTACATGCAGATCGCTATTTAAAATGGGCAAAATCGGTGAAGAGCCACGCCCACAATATACACAAAAATTGAGCTATTAAGTTGAAATTCGATATGGGCTTCTATAGATATCCCATGAATCTATGTGCCAAAAATTTGTATGGTCCAGATAGTCAACACACTCATAATTTACAAAAAACCATATTCCACGAGAAACTCGACTTTCATGGTGATACGTAAACCAAACACTATTAGAGGGCGTAATCATATACCCGCCACGCCCACTATTGTAAATGTGGAGGGTATTTACGATGAGGCCTATGCCAAATTTAGTTTTCTCACTTGTTTTAATTTTATTACCACCATTACTATAAAAAAAGTTTAATTATCATGAAACGTTAGACAAAATTATATAAAAAAAAAAAGAAAACAAAAAAATTGTGCAAATAGAAGGCAGTTGAAGTTGAAGTTAGGGGGATCATATGAGGAGTATATAAAAGTAAACTTATATGTATGTATATATATGAAAAAAGCTACAAAAATTTTTGGACACTTACACGTTGGCCTGCACAACTACAACCTTTTGTTCTTTTCTCAGTTGATGTTATAGTTGTCGTTGTTGTTTCTGTTGTTGTTGGTGATATTAGTTTGTTGGACATGGTGGTTGGTGTTTGGATGAGACATACAGAGTAGTAGGCGTGGTGGTGTTGGTGGTAGTAGTATGTGGTGAGAGTTGGTGATCATTTGTTTGTTTGTTTGATTTTGTTCTGTTAAGTGTTCAACACACCTGTTGCTGTTGTTGCTGCTGCTGCTGTTGTTGTTGCTGTTGCGTTTGCTGTTGTATATTTGATTTTGTATCCAAATGTTGGCGCTGGTGCAACATTAAGTGATTCTTTTGAAAGAAGGCTTTGCCACACTCGCACACGTGAGTGCGTACGGTGCAGCCACCGTTCGGATGACGGCGATTATGCTGCATGAGGCCATGTTTGGCGGCAAATCCTTTACCACAACTGGCACAAAAATGTGATTTCGGTTTATTCTGAGCCTGCTGTTGATGTTGCGGTGCAGCCGCCTGCTGTTGTTGTTGTTGATGGCCAGCCGCCGTACCATTTGCCAACTGTTGAGCGGCATGCTGATGCTGTTGATGTGTGGGCTGTACGGCGACGGCAGCGGGCACAGCAGCAACCACTGAATGGGGATTTGTTGTGGCGGCGGCCTGCACTAAAGTTGTTTGCGACATAACCTGACCGGTCGATGATATGATTTGAACTGGCATTTGATTTTGGGCTATAATGCTGGGATTGGCGGCCACCACCGTTGTACCGCCCGGCTGCAAGCTGGCCGTGCTTAAGAAGTGCGGCGGCAAAGCGGCCGTCAAAGCACACAAATCGGTCATAAGATTTTTATCGCCTGTATGCAAACGTTGATGTAAAGCGAATGCTTCGCGACTATTGAAGGCACTTCCACATTCACTGGAATTGGGAAAAATTCATACAAATCAAATTATATCAGACATCGTGCATAAATTTGAATTTTTGATTTAATTTCTTACCGACAACCATACTGAGGTCTGTTCGGATCGTTTGCGGTTACTGTTAATAGTGTCGAACTATTCGGATTACTGACCACGGTTATGGTTTGTGGATGATTCTGGTGTTGTTGTTGCTGCTGTTGTTGATGTTGTTGCTGCTGCTGTTGCTGTGCCTGAGTCTGATGTACTTGCTTTAATAATCATGACAAAATATATTTTCACTCGCGCTTGATAAAAAATAAAAATACAACACAATACCTGTATAGTTTGGGTGTTTTGCTGAGCACTAATCATGGGATTGCTTGATACTATGGCCGTAGTCGAAGAATTTGGATTAATTCCACCATGTGTGCTGCGTATATGATGATTCAAATCGGCCTTGGTCATAAAGCCTTCACCGCAACTAATACAAGGGTAGGGTTGATCCCCAGTATGTACTCTACTGTTGGTTAAATAAAAACAAAACAAAAATTAATAAATTACAAAAAAAATATTTTTTGTATAAATATTATAAATTTAACTTTAGATTTAAAAAATAATATATTTTTTTCAATTTACCGCATGTGTGACACTAAAGTGCGTTTCTGTAAGAACTCTTTGCCGCAAACAGTGCATGAATGAGGTATTTTGCCATGAATGCGTGCATGATTGACCAGTTGAAACTTGCGGGGAAATGTCACACCACAGTCTTGGCATACAAACGGATTAATCGAGCCATGGAATCTGTTTCAGAAATAATTCACATTTCATCAATGAATAAATAATGAAATCAATAAAAACAACATTCTGCACTAAATTACCGTGAATGCATAATAAGATGATTCTCTTGGGCGAAACTTTCACCGCACTCTTCGCACACGTAGGGTCGTTCGCCAGCATGAAATTTACTATGCGTCACCAGATGACGTTTAAGTGGAAATGTCCGTCCGCATTCTTGACATACAAAGGGACGATCGCGTGAATGGACACGCGAATGTGTCAACAAATGGTGTTTCAAGGTGAAACTTTTCTTGCACTCAACACACTGATACGGACGATCGGTGGAGTGCAACAGCAAATGTGTGTTGAGGCAATGCTTGTGAGCGAAGCTTTTGCCACAGTGGGTGCATATGTGGGGACGTTCACCTATACAAGAGCAACAATGTAATAAAATTTGTTAAAGCGTTAAAGTACGTTAAAGAATTTACGTTTCTTGTACCAACCGGTATGAACACGGGCATGCGTGGTCAAATGATGTTTTAACAGAAACGATTTACCGCACTCCTCACAGCTGTAGGGACGTTCTTTCTTAATCGTAGCATCACCCTTTAATTAAGATTACAGTTTTTTTTTAATGGATTTTATAACTCCCGCTGTTCACAGATAACAGTTTATTACCTCATTGAAATTAATATTATCTTGAAGTTCATTTTTCGGTGATATTTCCAAAGTACCCGGTTCTAGTTTCAAATTGGGAGCAGCCGCCTGTGATTCGTCATTATCCTCCAAGCCCTGTATGACTTTTTGCACTTGCACTGAGATACCAGGTAATATATCGCCTATACAGTGCAGAAAGGGACAAAGAAAGAAAACCAGAAAATTTTATCAATTAAATGTTTGCTAGAAGAGTAAAAACCGTTGTAAAATGAGGGAAATAAAATAAAATTAAAATAAAAAAAAATAAATCATGGCTTTTATTTGAAGAAAGAAAGGGAACCCCCCAACATGAAGCCATCTTCAAACTGAGCTATATAAGCATGTGCCACACCCCCCCCCCCCCCCCCCCCCCAACACCCTATTCAATTGAAATAAATTGAAATTATATACAATTCCCTTTAAATTGAAATGTGTGTGTTTTTAGTTTACTTTAAGTTTAGTTTAGTTTTTTTAGTTTGGTTTTAGTTTGTTTGTTTTCGCACCTGCGCCAGTTGCTGTTAAAGTCGTAGGGGCCTTGGGATCCACAACACCATTGGCCAGCGAGTGCGACTGGTACATTTGATGATTAACAAGATCTTGAAAATGTACAAATTAAACAATTTCACGCTCATTTCTACAACGGGTAACTGTAAATAGTAAAGGGGACGAGAGCTTACAATTTTTGTCACAATTAAGACTCAACACCTGCTGTTGATCCGGCTTCTTCACAACACTGGAGGTGGCAGCAGCGGCTCCAGTAATAACTCTAAATAGAAGAAAAACAATTTTAAACAAATTAGTTAAGAGGTAGACGGTACGAATGTCACAATTACCTTTGGGCTCCGGTGGTAAATGGATCATTTACTAATACCATGCGACGAACCACACCTTTATTGGCCGCCAGAGCACCTTTTACATCTTTCTGTACCGTTAATGAGCCATCCGTTGATAACAGATAAGGCATCTGCACGGGAAACGGAAAGCAATTCTAGTTATAAAGTAAAGACCGCGATTCTTAAGCTGCTTGTTTTTCTTCATTAATGTTTGAATATTTTTCATAATAAAAAAAAAAGAGCGGAATATTACACGTCTAAAGTCCAAGTCATGATCCGGTCTTGCTACCCATAATATATTCATTCTATAGTTCAGGTTGAATCCCTCAACAAATGTAAACAAATAATAAAAGCCATACAACTCTGCATGAAATTGCCATTTGGAGGAGGAATGGAAAAAATACAAATTGGCGCGTTAAATTGCACACAACATAAAACCATGTTTACAGTCCTATTGTGCACTGCACTGCACGCGTGTGCGTCTTTTGTGATAGAAAAAGTGACAGTGGCTGTGGTGGTGTTGATGATGGTGGTGGTAGTTATGTGTGGAATTACTACTAACCGCCAAAATATATCCTATCAATTGAAATTGCTGAAATTTTACACTTCATCTTCTTCTTCTTTTTTAACCATAAAAATATCGATGAAAAAACGAAAAACATCTAGTAAACCGTTTTAAAGAAGTAAATATGAAAATTGAAACAACGTTAAACTACAAAACAGGTATTTACACACTACACCGACACATCCCATACAAGCTAACCAACTTATCACGCGCGCATTTTTTCTGCCTTTCATTCCTACATCGCCACCATATATGTATATGCACACACACGCGCGCACACAAGCACACAATACATTCTGCATGCATTGTGTATAAAATTCATGCTCGCATGTGTACTGTACTATATATATACATATATATATATATAGAGAGTTTTCTGCTTCTATTCACACAACATTTATACATATATATGTACACTATGAGGTAGTCGTACGGGTACAGTAGTACAGTCACTTTTGTAGTATGCGTGCTTGTGCATATGTTTGTTTCTTTATTTGTCATATATATAAATCACGAGAGAGAGAGAGAGACATTAGCACATTGAGGGTTAGAGTAGGAGGGAGGCATTTACTTACATTTTCACTGCTAACCGTATAATTAATATTTGGGGATATTTCTAGCACGGATTCAGCCCGAGCATTGTCGGCGAAACCCCAGGTATAACCACCAAAACTTTGGGCTGGATTACTTTGGGCGGCACACATATTCAAGGCCTTGATTTTTTTCCTTTTCGTTCAACACACACGCACCCCGTGTACTACACGAGCTTACAAATACTTTTCCAAGAGTTGAAAAGCAACACAAGTACTACGATACGCACACAAAATACGCTTTTTTATTTCAATATTTCTTCTTCCGATTAGCACACACTTTAATAAAAATTATGATATGAATGCGTCTTCTACACACACTTTGCGCACTTTTATTATTTGGGGCGAAAGTAAACAATTTATAAAAAGTTTACAATTCACGCAATATTGAGAAAAACCCCGATGTAAAAAATATTAATTACCCGAATTGTGTGTGGTGAAAAATAAATCAAGACGTCGCAAGCGCCATTTTTATTTTTTCTTTAGCGTAACTTTTTCTACAGCGAGAATTTTTTCCCTGACTTTTTCAAAATAGTTAATTTTCATTAGATTTTATCCATTCGTATCAGTTTTTTGTTTATGTTTTCATTATTCACAATTTTATTGTTGTAATTAGGTAAAAATCACCACCAATAAAGATTAAATATGAATATATAAAATCAACACAATTGAAAAAATTCATTCCATCACTCTACTAACGTCGCCATTTTGCTTTTTTACTTTACCCACCAACCAAGTAGGCAGCACTAAAAATACATTGCTCTCACAAGATGGCGTAAAAATTTAATAGCATGTTTGATTAAAATAAACTGAAGACCTTGCAACATTTTTGTTGAATAAATGTAATTTAAATGCACCTCGCAACAATTTTGATTAATGCAGTTAAAGCAGTTTATATTAACATATGCTAAATGATATATTAATATCTACTGGTTGAATTACAGCTACTTCATTGTTACATTTTACAATACTTAAGCTTATTAAATGGGCTGCATTCTTAAAATAAAACTTTTGGTGCTAAATTTTGCAGCCATTCAATAGTAGTCACTTTGTACATTTCATACCTTCAGCAACATAGGTGATAATTATTGTATCAGATTAATTGTTTTACACTGTGTCTCTACCTAGGTAATGAATTTTTAGTGAAAATCATTTATTATCAGTTTTACAGTAAATTTATTTAAAAAATTTGTTAAGCGTTTGATAGAAATTAGTAAATAAATTGTACATGTTAGAAATGTTTAAAAATATCGAACAATGTGTTTAATGTTAAACTTACGTAACAAGTATTTTCTTGCAGAAGTATCCAAGGGAAATCATTTAAAACAACATGACTAAAGAACCTGCCGTTTCGTCATCTGTTCCAAATTTACGGGGTTTACATCATATACAAACTAAACGTAACTTGTTTGTGGCTATTGCCCTAACCACTGCAGTCACAGTGGCCTTTAAAATGCTAATCAACGATCCTCGTAAAGAGGCTTATGCCGAATTTTACAAGTAATTAAATAAAAGTCATTTATATATGACATACTTGAAAAATAAGAAATTTGGCTCTATTTTCAGGAATTATGATGCAGAAAAGTCCTTTGAACGAATGAAGGCAAATGGACGCTTTCAATCTTGCTAAATTCTATATAAATCAAAATGTAAAATTAATTTGAATTAATAGAGAATGAAGTAATATTACAATTCTAAAACAGAAAACATTGTTTTTATTAGTAATTGGTAGTTTCCATAACCACTTTAACTTTTAACATTTGCTAAGATTATGCGAAAATTCAGCGACCTTGGTCGGCTCTAATGCACCAACATCAACTACTAAACAGACCTCCAAAACATTAACAGTAGAACAGAAAAACTTGTATTTATATTGAAAATAATACATATTATAATCGTATATCGGTGGACCGGCCACTACATGGTCTTTTGTCTACTACATAAATATATATTTCAAAATAAAAACCTTAGTACAAATAATAAACTAAACAATCAATTCAGTCGCATCGAAGCACGTAACAATCAGGTAGTTGTGCAATAATCAATGTACAAAGTTTAGTAAAGCCAGGGATGTGTTTACGGACATGCTTCAATTAAAAATGCACAATGCAGCCAAGTATTTCATTGCTGCAGAAAATAATATGGTTTCTTTGAAGAATGTTAACATTTATAAATCACATTCTTTTTAAAACACTTTAAATATATAAATTTACAATGGAATCAAACATATGTGTCTTTGCCTTAACAATGCGTGCAATGCGTAAATTGCAATATCAATAGAATTGTTTATTTTCCTAATCTAAATTGTGCTTTAAGATTGCAGTCTCTCAATTTTTAAATTAACGTAGTTCTCACTTAATACCATAATTTTTGCCGATATTTACATATTTTTGTTTATGGCTTTATCGAAATTTTTATAAATCTAATGTACAATTATTGTATTTGTATTGAAATACGTATTTAGAAGTCTGCTTGTGTTGCTTAACAAGGCTTGGAAAAGTTAAGTCATACTTTTTACATGTTTTAAGCCTACGACTGGTATGCGTTTTTGTTGCATGAACTCTTAAAACGGTAGAATGACGCGCAAACACAGGGTTGTCAAATTCATTCTCTCGTTATTTTGAAAAAATTAATGTTAAGAAATTTAATAGATTTGTTTCAGTAATTATTGCCAAAGAGTTTTATATAAAAAGTTTCATAATTTAAAAATTTACTATTAATAGCATAAATAAGTTTTAAAACACTTTTCCATTTAGTTAATGAGTTCGGTTTTTTTGCCATGCCAGTAACTTTCAGTTTTGGCAAACAACTTCTAATAAATAATTTACTTAAAAAATAATTAAAACTAAATTTCGACATGAATTCCAGAGACTACAACTGTATAGTTCTTGAACAATATTTTTCTTTTATTACTTGTTACCCGTATTTCGTACTCTTGTGTGGCAGAGCATTTCTCAATACTTGTTTTGCGTGCTCTTTCGCTGTTTTTATCAATACGTTTGCTCACCGAGTGTCAGACTGTAGCACACACATACAACATATAGTCAGTTGGTTAGGCAGACAAACAGTCAGCTAACTCTTGCTTGGTTTGGATCACTAGAGATTTTTGGCCTAAATCTGCAGGCCTTGAGGAATCGCTGCACACAGTACGCAGCGAAGCGAACAGCGTTTATTAAGTGTGCGGGAAAGAATTAATAATAATACACACACGCACACAAATTTATATGCATACATATATAACACCCGAAACCCAATACCGTTCACACCGGTGTGTACAAAGAGCACTTATTGGGCAAAAGCAAAAACAAAAAACTATACAAACGTCTCTGTTTAAAATCAAAGTCAGTGTTGGTGTGTGTGTGTTTGATTATGTGTAACTTGCACACACACTCGCACTCACACTCACACTTGAGCATATATGTGTGTGACATATAAATGTATCCATTGGGAAGAGGGAGGGCTGGAAGTGTTAGGTAGGTAGGTACGTGTAGCTAACACAGAGCGCCTCAGCTTCACGTCTGCGTTTAGTTTGATTTGGTTTGTTAGTCTGTCTTGTCAATCAGTATGTTTTCGTTACGCGACCATTGCGGTTCGGTATTTTTCTATTCACCTTCCGTTCTTCCAACTGTGTAATGTGTTGTTTTTCGCATATATATATACACACACACCCACAGAATTAAATTTTATTTTGTTTTTTTTATTATTATTTTTCTATTGTAGTTTAAGACAATTTTTTAAAAGCGTGCCGCCTACATGTGTTTCTGCCATATAAACGGAAGCGTGCGTGCGTGTGTGTGATTGAATATTTTCGTAAACGCCAATTACACAGACCGTTGTATATGCTATTTCGACAATAGAAGTGCAGCAAGGTGTTGTGTGCATATTTTTTTTGTATTGATTTCGGCATAAAAGATTTATTTTCTTTACATCCTCGGTCTTCCTTAGCATCGTGTCGTGATTAGAATTTTTTTTGTAAAATATATTTCTCAATAAAAAAAAAGCTTTAGTGAAAAATATTGCAAAAAAATTGTATGAAGAAAAAGAAAAAAAATTAGGATAAAAGATACCAACAACAACAAGAAATATTACAACAACAACAACAACAACAACAACAACAACAACAACAAATCAGTGTGAGTGTAAAAATTTGCAAAAAAAATTGTTATTTAATCATTTTTGTTTTTGGGTATAATTCTGCTTATAAGAAAAGGATAAATGCATGCACGCACACGTACGTATATTTATGTGTTTGTTGTGCAAGTGTAACGCGTATATTCTTACATTCAATTTATTGCAACGTGCCAAACATGCGTTTATAGGTGTTTTGAAAGTGTGTTTGTGTGTGTTTGTGTGTGTGTTATTTCCCTTGCATTGCAACACACAAGCATTTCTTAACTGGGTTATGTTACAAGCTCACTCTTGTGGGCTGTTATCGTTTCGTTCGTTTTGCCCGTTCTCGTATAAATTGCAGCAATAATAATAACAACAACAACATCAACAACAATCATAATAAACATATAAGCAAGACATAACTTCTATGAGAGCTTGTTTTTTTTCTTTTTTCTGTGAAAAAGTATGTAGTCTGCAGGTGGCTGTGTCGTCTAGTTATTAGAAGTTGTTTACTGTTGTTGTTGTTGTTGTTATTGCTGTTCAAGCCAAGTTGGTTGCCTTGCTGGCTTGCTAGCATACACCACCTAACAACTCTAACTACCTGTTCTTGTAAAATAATATTCTCGGCTATACCCAAAAAAAAAAAAAACCAGTCACCTCCTCCCTCTCTCTCTCTCTCTCTCTCTCTCACTCCTTATTAACTCTTTTTAAATTTACTTAATTATCTACCATATGTTTTTTTAAAAATATTTTTTTGTTTTTTAAGATTTTTTCCAACTGCCTCAAAAACATTTTCGAGAGCAAGAAACACATTTTTTATTTAAAAACAACAACAACATCAAAATAACAACAAAAACAACAACAACAATAAAAGTGAGGGAGATTCAGTTACTTTGCTTAGTAGCTCTCTCACTCTCTTATTGACTGTACAATATAGTTAATCTCATTTTTTTTATATTTTTTTATCGTTTTGTTGGTAAATTTGTGCTAAATGTTTGTTGTTGTTGTTGTTGTTATTTATTGGATGTATGGGGAATTGTGACACAGAAAACTACGTAATAAGTGCATAAGAAAAAAAAAATGAAGAAAAAAATTTTTTAAAAAACAAGAACAATACTATAATAATGGCGGTTAGTGCAACCACACTCACACACACACATTCACTTGCATACCTAGCTTCATAGCTTAACTAAGTAATTGTACAATAACGTACAAGTTGTTTTTATAATGAAAATAAACCAAGTGGAGTAGCAGTGAATGTTAAAGGAACAAAAAAAAAAAAAAAAAAAAGCAATACTATTACAACAACAACAATAGTAATAATAAAAAAAAAAAAAAAATAGTGAAGTAACCAACATTTTGAGTGAGGAACGAAGCGGGAAATATCATTGTTTTAAACACATACTGATACTCATTCATTTATTATTTATAACAGCAACAACAACAAAAATGGGTGCATTGTGTGCAAGTATTGCCGTTTCCGTTCTGTTGAACGTCGTTGCACTTCCCACCATCTAGGTAAATGGGCATTGGTTGTTGTTGTTTTGTTTCGCGGTTTCTCAACACAATCGACTCACCGACACACTTACACCAAATTTAATGCTGAGAGTTTTGCACAATATTTTGCACAACTCCCAAATATTACTGTTGTTGTTGTTGTTGTTATTATTATTATTGTTATTGTTGTTTTTAATTCGTAAATATATACATATATAAAGTACTTGACGTTCAATGGTCTTTTGCTGTAGGTGTAACTTTGGCAAAACTTAACGAAACGGAACCACGAGCTATTTGTTGTTAAATAGAAAAACAAAATTTAAAAAACTATTATTTCTATTATCTTATTGGAAAAATATATATGTATTATATATATATGTTGCCATTCCGTTTGCAATACTCAGCAGAAGGCGTATATATATTTTTGATTAGCATCACAAATTGAGTCGATCTAGATATGAATGTCCGTGTGTCCGTCTGTTGTTGGCATTCTTGGGGACGTAAATTTTAAGATATTGAGCTAAAATTTTGTACACTTGTAGTTTTTACACGCAGAAAATAGGCAAAATCGATCAAGAGCCACGCCCACAATCGGCAAAAATCGATTCATCTGCCACAAAAATTGAGCTGTAAACTTGAAATTTGGTATCTACATCTATAAATAGTAGCTTCATCGATATGCCAAAAATGGGCGTACTCGGATTACAGACAAGCCCACAATTAATAAAAATCTTTATATATGCCACAAAAATTGACCTAGGAACTTGAAATTTTGTACACGTATACATAGTTATCCCATCTACTGAGGTGCCAAAAATGGGCTTGGTCGAATTACATACACGCCCACAATCGCCAAAATCGATTTATCTGCCACAAAAATTGAGCAATAAACTTGAAATTTAGTACGCCCAATTATAAGTAATCCATCCATCGATGTGCAAAAAATGGGCATGGTTGAATAACAGAAACGTCTACAATTTACAAAAAACCATACTCAGAGGACAGCTCCAATTGTCAGCTTATACTTAATACATACACTATTAGACGTGGGTGTAGCAAATATATGATTACGCCATATATTTGGCACACCCACCGTTTGTAGGAGGGTATTTAAGATTTGGCCTAAGCTAAATTTAGTTTCCTCACTTGTTATATACAAATATAACAAATGGTTGAAGGTGCATTGAAGCATAATGGGAGCAATGCAAGCACCACCATTACCACCATCACTCCAAACCAGTTGACCCAATTTTCTTACGTGCGTTGTCGTGTGATTGTTTGCACAACAAAAACATACACACACAAAAAGAATACAACAAATGATGACGACAACGAAAATGCCAGCAAAGAGCAATAACAGTAACTGAATGACTGTATTCGCATGTGGTGAATTATGAGGCAAGCATAGCGTACAACTGAGTGAGAGTTTGTAATTGTGGTAATTATAGAACAAATCTACCATAAACACACACTCACCGTCATGCTCATCAGTACAAACTAATGAAAAAGCAAACAAACAGCTGTTACGCCATGGCCCACGCCATTGCCATAGTCAACGGCTTGGCATTCCCGAGTTAGTTGCATTTTCAAACGCTAAACACCTGCAGTAGCTTAATGCGTTTCGACTTCTTGTGATTGTGTCACATATCCACCAAGTATGTGTGTATGGTGAGAATTGTTTTCTTCTTCTTCTTATCTCATGCATGCGTATGCATATAATATGTATGTATGTGTATGCTGCTTAAGTGCTTACAAATGTGTGTGATGTGAATAAAGCAAAAATGTTGTTGCCGAGTTGGATGAAATAATAGAAATATTGGTTGATACAACTAATAATTTGGATTTAAATAGATTGCACATCTATTTACAAAATATGGACGTGGCAGACAACTTGATAGGGCTCTGTAATAATATCATATGTATCCGCTTGCAAGTCGAGTTTTTAGTAAATTATTAGTAATAATTATCACATGTGTCATAAAGGTGGGAAAAAAAAGCTGGGAAACTATTTTTCGCGCTCTTTGTATAACAAGAACTTCATATGAATGGATATTAAAGGAGAAAGAACAAGAGTAGAGCACTACTTATCGTTTCAAAATGTATAGAAAAACACCA
The DNA here is from genome assembly GCA_963971445.1 of Ornithomya chloropus. Taxonomy (NCBI): domain Eukaryota; kingdom Metazoa; phylum Arthropoda; class Insecta; order Diptera; family Hippoboscidae; genus Ornithomya; species Ornithomya chloropus. The sequence continues at coordinate 22,076,741 of OZ020530.1, read as the reverse complement.
AGAGAGCGAGAGAGAGAGTGGGAGAGGAGGCGGGAAGAATAAAATCATTATAATTATTACAACAAAATTCCACATTGTTCCAAATAAATTTTTTTTTTCATTAATTTCTTAATAATGTTTTGTTGCTGGTGTTGTTGTTGTTGTTAATGTTGTTTGCTTAGAAGCCCAATGGTCATAACCTACCATCATTTATACAATATTGTATGAAATTAACAATGACTTCTCTATCTCTCGCTCTCTCTTTCTTTCTTTTCAACTGATTTTATAGTTCTCGGCAATAACACGGTAATTGCAACAAATAAACAACAACATTCGTATTTAAAAAAGAGAGCAAGCACAACCAGAAGAATTGGGTCAACAAAACAAACACCACCACAATTGCCTCTGTTCCCGTTTCCGCTCTAAAAATCATAGAATGCATTAAAAAAACACAAACATTGTTGCAGCATCTATACACATACATATGTGTATGTGTATAAGTCAACACAACTAAATAAATTAATACGCACGAGTACAATTATTTCTTAATTGAGAATTTATTCAAAGAATAGCTAAAGAAATATTTCTCGGAATGTATTGTATGTTTATATGTGTTAGTGAATTTTTTGTGTAATCATATTATTCTCTCTCTCTTTACCATTCTCACTTCGCAACAAACTCATATATATATATATATATGTGTGTGTGTGTGTATTAACCCGTTAACGTGCTTTATACCTGATTCATTCCACCTGTTTAAAACTTCAATTTCTAAATTATAGTAGATATAAAAATTGGGCAAAATTGATCGTGGTTAGTGGATCGAGTTACGATGGAGCTGTCTGCCATAATATATATAAATTGAAATCGAATTTTTACAAATATTTTTCGTAGCTTTTCGTAATAATGGGTTAAGGTTTTCTAGCCATTCTATGCTTAGTTAGAAGAGAGTGAGAGAAGGTTAGAGATACTTAAGATACTTAAATTGTATTTGTATGCATTATTAACATCATCTTACACTTGCTGTTAATAAAAAAAAAAAAAAAACCAGCAACAACAACAACAACAACAACAACAATCAACCTAAATAGCTGACAAATGCAAGTGCATGTTTTTATTATCTATGACATGCATGCCAACACTAGCAAAGCAAACGTTTGCCATGTGCTGGTATAGTGGAATAAAAGCATGAATTTTTTTCTTTTTTGCAATATTAGTTTAAGTATGCAGGCACGGTATGTTGCTAAAGGGAACAAGTTCACAACAATACACGTACATACACAACAACACATACAAATAGACAGACAGACAGACAGACATTTGCAAACGCATAGAGCATAAGCAATTAAGTTCGTTAGCTTGCATGCAACTTTGTTTATATGTTGACATTTAAAGATAATTTATACAGACGCACACACACACACACACACGTATATATGAACAACTTGGGTAAATTTCGCAATATTTTCAATAGACACTAAACTACATACAATAAATATCAAAGTTGCTGCCAATTGTTGGTTATTGAACATTGCTTATGATTTGTCTCTCTTTGGATATGATGTTGCTCTCCTTTAAGCTCTTTGGAAGACAATGTAATGACGAAATATGACAATACGGTACAAAATAATGTCACCAACAAACTAATAATTGAAAAGAATAAAATAAGAATAATACAACATTTTATACACACACACACACACACACACACACACGTACATTATACTTGTTTTGAAGCATAGATCATAAGGTTTATATCCAAAACTATTTATTCTCATTATTGTGTATTCACCACGTTGAAGGCAGGCGTCTATTAATTCAAAATTAAAAAACGTAAAAGTTGCCATAAGGCCACGCCCACAATCATTGTTGGATACAAATTGCATTTTGATTATACTAAATATTTAATGTTTTGTATGGAAAAATACAAATACATGTTGTTGTTAAACAACAACAAAATGTATATAACGTTATAAGGGGCGCGGTCTGGAGTACTAGAAACTAAACTTTTTTAGTGAATTATATTTTTTAATTAATTATTTACACTTACTAATTTAAAAAAAAATAAATTTAGTTTAAGCCAAATCTTAAATACCTTCCACATGTACATACATAGAAGCGGTGGGCGTGACAGGTTTAAAATTATGCCTTTTAAAAATGTATGTAAAAGTGTATGTAATTTGTGGGCGTGTCTGTTATCCAACCACGCCCCTTTTTTTTACCACATCGATACCAGGGTTTTGTACCAATTTTCAAATTGTAAAAATAAATGGATTTTTGCCGATTGTACGTTCGTGTCAGTTATTCGATCACGCCCATTTCGCGTTATTTCGTTGCATGGGGTAAATGCAAATATATGAATAAAATTTCAATTTCATAGCTTTAAATTTATGAAACAGATAAAGAGATTTTTATTAATTGTGGGTGTGGCTTTTGACCAATTTTGCTTAATTTAAATAGTGTTCTGCGTGCACAGAAACTAGAATTTCAGCTCAATATGTCACATTTTACGACCGTGACGGTAACAACAACGGGCGGACCTACACACATATTTGTCTAGATCGACTTAGTCTTTGATGCTGATCAAACGAATACTTTGTATAACTTGGGTGTTGCAAATGGAATGACAAACTTAGTATACTTTAGGGTATAGCTTAGGGTGTGTATGTATGGTTGGTTGTTATACTCTTCCTTTTACATTTGGGATACTTTACTGATTTGTTCTTGTAAAGCTTTGACATTGATATTAAGTGTGCATATAGGTGGGGTTGAAGTTTGTGTGTGTGTGTAAAAAAACAAATTCTTCTCTGCAGTAACAATGAATAGAGAGAGATAAAGAGAGCGGGAGAGACATTCCTGTTCCACTTTCTATCTTTGGGAGAGCACGCATACAAAAAAAAAAAAAACAAAAAAAAAAAACAAATATGAAAGCGTGTATGCATGTATATGTTATTTATATAGATGCGCGTGCATGTGTGTTTATAAGCAAGTAAAGTATGTCATAGCGCGGAAAGTGGTTTTCGTGCTTTGTGCACATGTTCTGTCAGCCAACTACTAGTCATCTAGCACATCTGCCAAAGTACAGTACGTGTGTGCATGCGTGTGTGTGCTATTGTATATTTGTTTTATTTATGCCGCGCTTATACTTTCAGACAAAAAATAGTTCATTCATTTGTTAATTGGGGCGGGCTTCCACCTAACCAGTTTCTTTTTCACACATTACACCACTTGGCATGTAAAGTTTGAGTATATGTTGGTAAATTTGTAAACAATTTAGAAAAAAAACTTACCTTTTATTTATAATAATACGTTTAGAATGAGTCATTGAAACGATTTAACCAAGAATGTCTATCCATCCGTCCTTTATGTAAATTTATGTTTAAGCTTTGGGTCGCACTTTTTTGCCACATTTTTATGATAGTTGGCATAAACAGATATGCTTCAGCTCAAAGAGCATCCTTGTTGAAAATTTTCCGATCCAAATTTGTAGTACTTTTCTTCATATAAAGTTTCTTTGCATTGCATCGAAACTTTTCGTGAACTACTTTTTTCATGTAACGGTTCATCACGAAAAGGCCAATTTTGCATAAATTGTGAAACCAAGTGATGTAGGGTATTAAATGTTCATGCTGCTGGGATGACTGTTTCATGACATTTGCACTTGTTCACGTTCATTCATTGCGCTCATTCTTTATCCGGTTACTCGTTACTGTCCACGTGATGAGTTAACATTTTTTTGTTGCTTTTTTTTGTTGCTGCTTATTTGCCATAAAAACAAGTGATATTCACCTATATTTGTAAACAATGAAAGAAAACAAAACAAAAGTAATAAAAAAATTGGTTAAAACAACTTTGCCTGGCTTTACTACATGCACGCACGTACAAGAGTTTGACGTTTTTTGGTTTTTATACCAGTGTGCACATATATATGGTAGATTTATATGGGTCATGGTAAATTGTGTGTTCAACATTATTACCTTCGCAGTTAAAGTGTGTGTATGTGTGTGTGTATAGTGGTCGTGGTAGTAAGCAGCTCTTGTTACTTTGTAGATCATCGTTATTTTTTTTTTTTTTTTTGTTATTTTGTATAAATTGTGAATATGAATTTTTTTTTTATTTTAGACCATATATGGTGGGAAATATTCTTAAAAAGAGAGCCACTAATAGATTTTTTGTTTTTAAGCTTTTTTTCGGCCAAGTTTGGGCATAAAGACTTTTTGGAAATAGACAAAATCTGATTTAGGTGCCACGCCCACAATTTTTTTTTTTTAAGATGTCTCCTATAAATACATAAAACGTGCTGATCTTAGCCCCTACATATAGAAATTACTCCCCCATTTAAGAAACGACAAATGCTTGTGTGTATGTGACTTTGAAATATGTATGGATGGATGCATGCATGTATGTATGTATGCATACAAGACAAGAAAAGAAGTTAGATTGAAAAGGTGGCGGTATACAAACAACTTGTTTCATTTAGTTAAAATAAGGCCACCAACACAAATAGCAACAACAACAACAACAATAACAACTCATCCATGTATATTTAAATATACATTTACATACATATTGTTTGTGTGCATGTTTATGAACTGATCAAAAAAAAGTGGATCATCGCGTTGTGAAGAAAATAAATAATACATTAAAAACAGGGGGACGACAAAACATACAAACACACACACACACACACACACACACACACACGTACACAAAGTAAGAAAGAAAGAAAAAAACGCATAAAGTTTGCTGTTGATTATATTTGTTCAAAGCCGCTTGACATGAATTCCTTTGCTAAGAGAAACAATCAACCAACCAACCAACCAACCAACCAACAAACCAAGCAACAGCAACAACCATCAACAAGGCATTGAAAACGAATCTCTTAGCAATAGATTTTCAGCTGATGACGATGATGATGATGATGAAGTGGGTATATGTGTGTACACACACGCATACACAAACATATTTTAAAGTGCATATTAATGAAGTCATTAGGTCAAGTTTTTAAGGCCAACTAGGTCAACTTGGTTTATAATAATAATAAACACCCCAGAAAGTAAATGGTTAAAAATGAAACAACAACAACAACAACAACAATAAACAAGTGAAACAGCCAAATCCGAACATTATAACAGGCGAGCCTTGCGTTTGAGACAACTACAAAAAAAAAAAAACGGTCGATAAGTTGAGGAAAAAAAAAAAAATAAAAATAAAAAAAAATATTTATTTCGAATTTTTCATTTTCGTATGGAATATTTTTAATTTCAATTGGTTTTTAACTTAATTATTAATAATGATTTTTTGTATTGAATTTTTTAAATCTAATTGAGTTTTTTTCAAATTTTCAAATAAAATTCTTTTTAACTTAAAACAATACTTTTTAGAATTTTAATGAATTTTTCAATTTCAATCAAGATTTTTCATTTTTATTGCAATTTTTTCAATTTCAATTGTGATATTGATATTTTTTCATTTGCAAATGGATTTAATTCAAATTGAATTTTATATATAATTTGAAATGTTTTCAATTTCAGTGGAACTTTTTTGCATGTTCATATGAAAATTGTTCAATTCCAATTGAATTTTTTTCAATTTCAATTGAAAATCACAGTAATTGAATTTTTTTCGCTTCTAATGAAAATGGAACACATTCAAATATAAAATGTATAGAATAGATGTGTGTGTGTGTGTGTGTGTATAAGTTCTCAACTTCTCTTCCATAAAAATTGTTTACAGATTTTCTTGCAAAATTGTGTTCTACAACACAACAAGCTCATGTGTTATGGAACATACACTTGTACATAATTCACATCAATCAAAAATGTTTTTCATATATTGCGTGTACTTGAACAAATAGAGCACGTGTAGAACGTGTTTGGAGTACGAAAAGATATCTTCATATATCTATATCAGCACATGCACTCTACATGCCATACATATATATATATATATGCCTCTTTTTGTGTCACATACAATATTTTGTATGGGTGTGTGAAACTTTCTATCTAATTGTATAGTATTCATTACAACATCTACATCCCACACATACAACATACAGTGCTACGCCATGTGTTCTAAAAATAGGTTTCACTTGTGCCAACTACTCGACGTTACATATATGAGTCCTAAATTGCAAATATATATAAAACACACACAACACCCACCCATCCACCTTGTTCTGTATGCTTACGCGTATATAAGCATTGTGTACATATGTTTATAAAGTAGCCCACAAAACGGCATAACTAACAATATTTTATAAATGTCCCAGTTTCGTTTACATACATACATACATACATACATACATTGTATACAATACTTGCTAAAAACAGAAATGGCCCTAATATTATACCCACACCCATAGTACATACTCTCGTTGTTACGATTGGCCTACAATAAACTACTGATAATAAACCGAGAAAGAAAGAGAAAAACAATCTGCAGCTGGGATAGAAAGATTTTTTTTATGTATTCGCGCGAATTTTGCAATTGCTTGTGGCAAGGAAGTGATAAAATTTGTCATATATTACAATATAAAAAAAAAATTCATAAGCAGTCAAATGCCACGCCTATATTGAGGGAATATATCTCAGGTTAAGTTTTAAAGTTAACAAGTAAATAAAGCAAATTTGGCCTAAGCTAAACCTTAAATACCCTTCACATCTAAATACAAATGGTGGGCGTGGCAGTTACATGATTACGCCCTTTAATGGTGTACGTATTACGTATCACCTTGAAAATGCAGTTTTTTTTTAGATTACGTTTTTTTGTAGATTGGGGGCGCATCTGTTATTGGACAACGCCCACTTTTCGCCCATCGATGGATGGGGTAATTTTAAATCTGGATAACAAATTTCAAGTTCATAAGTCAAAATCTATGGTAATTTCTATTATCTTGTTATATGGAGGGTATAAAGGCTCACTCTTACACTTTGATAATTTGATCCATTTATTGACGAAAATAATGATTTATAAAATAAAAATTTGCAAAATATCTTCAAGCTCAACCTTCAAAATCAAATAGTGGCTCAAACAAAGTGAGTAAGACAGAGAGAGGGAGAGAAAGACAGGGTGCGAGATTAATGAATATTAAAATCAAATAAAGAGAACGCGTTGGTTGACCCATCAATAATAATTATAAGCTTAGCTTTAAAACTGACAACAACAACAACAACTTTAGAAGTAACCTCATTAACCTGAACTGCGGTGTATGTGTGTATACGAATGTTGCGAAAAAATTGCACTTTGCGTATCTGAAAATAACTGAACACACACACACACACACGTACCATTTCGCAATCATGACAACTTTAGGCATAGACAGAAAGAGCGGCAGACAGACAGATGGACAGATATATAAAGACAATCACAAAGATAAGCAGCAGGCAGCTAACATGACAGACAATACCAAACACAGCGCTTCATTCCTTCACTGTTCACTGTTCACTCAAATTCAAATTGTTTCACTCTAATGCCGTTTGCCACCACCACTCGTTCTATTACCAAATATTATAGAAGAAAGAGAGAGAGAGAGAGAGAGGGAGAGAGAGAGAGAGAAGATATAATAAGAAGAGGAAAGAATTCTTACAAAAAAAAAAGAGTCTAAAATAACAACAAACAGACTAAGAGTCTTCGTCTGTCCATCTGTCCGTTTGACACATTCGCCTATAATCGAGTTTCTGATAATTCATTCATTCATACATTCGTTCAACTTTGCCATAACATTTGGTTAAAACAAGTACTCAAAAAAAAAAAAAAAATTATAGTCACACACATACAGTTGCATACACCCCACGGTAATAATATAAATACATAGGGTTGGGAAATAATACACAAACTAGTTTATGGCTTTAGTTAGTTAGGATGGATAGAAGTCAAGTCAAGTAGGCGAGAAGCTTTACACACACACTCACGCTATGCCACAGAGTAGCCCCCCAACTAAAACTTAAGTTAACTTGAAAATTTAACACACAAGTGAACCGAGCATGCGTGCAGTTTAGTTAGATGGTCTCGAACAAATTATTTGAAAGTGTATGTGTGTGTGGAAGTGTGTGTTGTGGAAATAGACTGAGCAGTCAGGTAACTAAACATTCAGACCGCTTCTGTATGCCAGTGTTTAAGACTGTGTATGTGTGTGTGTGTTTATTACTCAAGTGCGCATATGGATGATGACCGTAATCAGAACGCAACCATTGGTAGCAAGCAAGTTATTGCAGAATCGTTGGTTTGGCATTCAGGTTATCACAGAAAACAACATTTTTTTCATTATTATTATTATTATTGTTGTTGTTGTTGTTGCTATTATTGTTGCTTCTACATATTTTGGATTTGATTAATTTTTTTTCTTTGGTTTCAATTTGTGCTTATTTATTTATTGTTGTTGTTGTTGTTGTTGTTGTTACTTTGGTTGTTATTGTTGTTATTGTTGATTTTCGCAATCTACAGAATCGCTTTCAATTTTCGTTGAAAAACCGCCACAATAAGAATTTCCATTCTTCTATTTTTCACGCAGACCAACAGCAACAGCATGACTGATACAATGAGCACCACGGCTGCGGGTAGCTTGGATATGTCGTTGGCTAAGGACAATCGCCTAATTGTCGATATGTCACCAACCGCTGCCCTATTACATCATAACGCCGCCTTGGCTTCTCATGCTCAGGCTTTGCGCAATTTGAAAATGGATCACAGCTGCGAGGAGCAACAGCAACAACAGCTTCACAATTTGTCCGTAATGGATGGTGGAAGTGAAAAGAATCTAACGCCTACACCAACTATTTCAGCCAATATCAGTATATCGCCCACAAATCTTTCAACAACTGGCATCATGTCGGGCAATACTGCAGCCACCACATTCCGTTGCGAAAGATGCGAAAACTTTGAGACCACTTCACGGGGCTCTCTGCTATTGCACGTAGTTCAATGTCTGGCCAACAGTACACGGCTTAAGGCGGAAGAAATAGAACCGGACAATTTACAAACTCTGGCCTCGGGTCAGTTAAGTAAAAGCAACAATGGCTCAGTGGTAGACATTCGGCAGAGTATGGCCATTGCAGCGCCGGCCAGTAGTGTTGTGACTGCTATCGCTACTGGTAGTGCCAGCAGTCCGGCAGCTACTTCTTCGTCTGGTAGCTCGACAACATCATCCCGCAAAGTATTCGAGTGTGATGTGTGCAATATGAAGTTTTCCAATGGAGCGAATATGAGACGTCATAAAATGCGACATACCGGCGTCAAACCGTACGAATGTCGGGTTTGTCAAAAGAGGTAAGAATATCCAAATAGAAGCCTTAGGTGTTTGAGAGTTTGTACATTAGATTCCCGCAGAGTGTAAACCTGCAGGAACTTGCGTTAGAATGGGAGTTTTAATTAGAAGATAAGAAGGGCAGGATTCTCCTCGGGGAGGTTTGATCAAGCTTATGTTATAATGCAGCCTGTTTCATTTCAGATTCTTTCGTAAGGATCATTTAGCCGAACATTTCACCACTCACACCAAAACTTTACCATACCATTGTCCCATTTGTAATCGTGGCTTCCAAAGGCAAATTGCAATGCGCGCCCACTTCCAAAATGAACATGTGGGGCAACATGATCTCGTCAAAACTTGTCCCTTATGCAGTTACCGAGCCAATTCAATGAAATCACTACGAATACATGTGTTCAGCAAGTTAGTAACTCCGCTCTTGTACAGTAACTGAAAAGCAGTCCTTAATTATATGTATTCTGTAATAGGCATGGCATTGATTTAGATAACCCTGGACCTGCGGGATCATCGACACTGTTATTGGCTTTGGAGTCACAGGCCTCACAGGTGGCAGCAGCTGCGGCGGCTGCTGGTTTTGTACCCGCCAGCCTTAATGCTGTAGCAGCGGCTGCGGCTGCTGCCGCCAATGTTGCTGCGGGCACCAATGCTGCTAACACAGTGGCGGCTATCGCCTCCGCGGTTAATAATGCCAGCAGCCATCAGAGTGATAGTGGAGAGTCGATGCGTTCGATAGAAAATGCCACACCGCCCATGCATTTTCTTACCCCTCATGTGGAGATCTCGACAATGGCCGAAAGCGGTCTGTCATCGGACAACGCCCTTTTCAATGTAACGCACTATTCCAATTTTAACGATACTCTAGTTTCTGTTGTTAACTCATTGTCCTGTTGTTCATCCTATTCGTTCGTTGACAATGTGCTCTTATGCATTTTACGTGCGTTTGCTTTACAGGGTCACAACCATCACCAGCAGAACCACAACCATGCCGGCAGTGGTGGTAGCATTGGCAATAATCACAGCAATAATGGACTTGATGGTAACAATGGCACCATAATGGACTTGAACAAGGAACGTGATACGATAATGCAGTCACCCGTACCATTGACTATGATACCGGTAGCTCCGCCCCAAGAACATCCCTTGGATTGTAATGCCAAATCTTTGCCGTCTAGTACCAGTAACAACAACAATAACAACAGCAGTAGCAGCAGCGGCAGCCTTAATGGAACCATTTGTAGTGCAATGCATTCAGTCTCGCCCAAAATTCATCAACATCATCATCATCCTCAGCATCATCACGACAATCACATAACGCCCTCTATCAGTTTAATACCCATTAAACAGGCAAGTACCTTTATCGTTAGTAGAGCATCTTCTAAAACAAGTCAAACAATCCTTGGATTATCAGCAGGAACCGCCAAATGATGATATAAATAGTGAAATGGTGCGCAGTCTAATCAAATCGTCCACTTGTGGTATGGTAGAGCCAATGAATGCTGGCGATAGCAGTGAATCGGAATTCTCATCACCGACAACTCGCTTAACGTCGTTAATTAAGGTTGGTTGAGAAGGTTGGCCCATAAGGGTTCCAACGAAATTCAATGTTTAATTCCTTACAGGTCTCCCCCTTAAAGTCTTTGCTAAGAGAGGATTTAAAAAGGCGCATATGCGCCAAAGCTAGCAGTCGCATAACCCGCAATGCTAACGCTTTAGAAAATAATAATATTATACAGAGTACATTGACTCCAACTAATGGGGTGGCGGTGTCCATATCATCGTCAACGCCCATCTGTAACGGCACCATAACATCAAGTGGTCAAGACGGCGACACGGGCTCATTAAATCGTAAACAAATTTTAACTTGTCTATTTTGTGGCATCGAATTTCCAGATGAAACGTTATATTTTCTCCACAAGGGTTGTCACTGTGACAGCAATCCATGGAAATGTAACATATGTGGGGAACAGTGCAACAATGTGTATGAATTCAATTCGCATCTATTAAGTAAAAGTCATCAATAGCAGCCAATGCATCAGATGCAATGCCAGCAGCTAAATATGATTAATAGCAATGCAATAATAGTAAGAGAGGCGGTAATAGGTAATCGATGAGTTTTTTTTTTTTTTTTTTTCAATGAATGTTGTTGATGGACAAGTGCGTCAACAAATGCGATTATTTGTAATTATATGGAAGAATAAGTAGAAGTGAAATAAATTTTTGGCTTAAGACAAATCTCAAGTGCCCTCTACATATACTATATACAGGATTATATAAAGGGGCGTTGCGCATTTCTGATTCCAAGCTCTAGGATATTAACTAAGAAATCGTCTGAAATAAAATCCGTGCCAACTAATAATGTTTGTAAATTGTGGGCGTGTCCATTATCTGCCTTTTTTTTCAATTTGATTTCATCACTGGATGCTCTAACTACAACTTTTAGACTTCCTAACTGTATATCTAAGACTGTAAATAGATTCCTAACGATTGTGGGCATGGCTTTCAAGCGATTTCAATTAATTTTAATTAAAACCTTCCTAACTGCACTACAAAGCTGCTAAATTTATGACCCTGAATATTACAAAAATACTTGGACATAAGGACGGACATTTTTGCAGCGTTTTAGAATGACATTGATCGTGTTTATATATATATAGAATGTATAAATTTTTTATAAAACTCTTATGCCTACTTTTAGGCGTGACAATGATTAGGATTTAACGAACTTAATAAACATTATGTGGAGGGTGGTTAAAAAAAAAAGAAAAGGGCAATGGCAATATTTTTACCTACAAAACAGTCGTCTGGATTGGTCGTTTGTATATAAATATATATATATATATAGAGTATAGCTAATAAGTAATAGAAATTCGGAGTGTGATAGTTAGTCGTTTGTAGCTTTTAAAAGAAACTAGTTTTCAGAGCGAATAATTGTTAAAAAACAAAAATTTATCGTTAAGAAATATCTAAAATGTTACAAACATATAATATAAAAATATATATATAAAAAAAAAAAAAACACAAACAAATAAAAATAAATCACTTCACTGGAAAACAAGAAATGGGAGATGTCATGTCCTGCTCATGCCAATTAAGGATTCAGCGGTCGAGTGACTTGGGATTCATGATTAAACTAAATCCTTTAAAATCAATTAAGGAGTATCCTGAACAAATTTGACACATCAACTAGTTGATTTAAGTCGCCATCTACCACGACGTCAATCGCTACATGTTGAACACTGAATGGTCGGATGGACAAAATCAAATTGTTTTATTAAGGCCAAACATTTTCTCCCCTATTCACTTTTTTACGTTAATTATATTTTAATTAAAATTTACTTAATTTACTGGTTATATACAACAACAACAATAACGTCATTATTATCATGATTATCACTCATAAACAAAAAAACACAATCATGTACCTTGAAAAACAAACCAATAAAGAAATATGTAATATCGTAGTGTTAAAATATTAAATGCAAACAAAGTGAAAATGTTATAGTCGGTCAAGCCGAGTCATTTAATACCCTACACCACTTAGTTCTACAAAATTAAACTACAATTAGTGGAGTTTGTTGCCACGTAAGGCAAGTTCGTGAACAACTTTTGAATAGAAAAGGCTCCTAAAAATGGTCCAATCGAGTCTAAATTTGTTACAGCCAATTACTAAACTAATTAACTAATATTCATCATATTTTGTTAGAAAATATTGAGAATTGCAATTCTTTCGTCATATAAAGACTTTCTTTATAATAGATCGTTGTGTGGGTGGAGGTTCTAAAAAGGCCTAATTCGATCTATTTTCAACATGTCTTTGTACCAAATTTTATTGAAATATCTCAAATATTACCTGAAGCTTAAACACATATTGACGTGGACAGACAGACGGACATGGTTAAATCGATTCAGATTTTGAAGTTAAGTTACAAAGTTGCAAATATTCGCACAAACTTAATATAACCTTTGCCACAAGTGATGCAGGGTATAAAAATACAAAGTAAGAAAATCGAATTAAAGTAAGAAAAAATCAAAATAAAACAAGCTAGAAAAAGAAATTCGGCTTAGGCCAAATTTAGACAAACACCCATCTTATGTGAAAGGTATAAAAATAAATAATTTAATATCTATACATATAAATAATAGAAAAAATAAAACAATAATAATAATAATTTCTTTGAATAATTCGAATAGTTTACTAAGACAGTTAAGTAATAAAAATTTTATTAAAGAATTAGAAGAAAAAATTAAAAAAAAATTAATTTAATTTAAAAGTTAAACAAAATGTTTATAGAAAAAGAGAGAAGTAAAAAAAAATGTTATTTTTTTAAAGCAACAAAGTTGAGCTACGTAGTTACCTATAAATATACACTTCCTTAGAATTATCTTTGAAAACAAGAAAAATCCCCATTCGGCACAAGTTACAAGAACAAAACAAGGATTGTATAATGTTAACGATTAATTATAAAAAAATAATGTTTAAAGAAAAAAAGAAAAAAGTTATCTAAGTAGTAGTTTAGTATAGAAAAGCCTCCATAGATAAAGAAAATTTACAATTGACAATCTTAGAACAAATATTGTTATACTTAGATGCTATTTATAAAACAAAAACAAAAACAAAAACAAAAATAATAATAATAATAATAACAGCAACAACAAAAACAAAAACAATTGGCTTTAAAACTCCTATAGAAAGTATAGACAAGTTTATTATATATACGATATAATATAAAAAGTCTAGCTGCACCCTTCACCTTACTTAGGGAATGCTCAGCGGCTGGCAACCATTTATTTTTCAATTGGAGCCAAATTTTCATAATTTCCTCCTAAGGCATCTATACATTTGCCACAAATGGACGTTGCTGGATAAAAGACACGCCCACTTCTTTATCAAAAAAATCTTATTTGATAAAGAACTTTAATGGTTACTTAGTTGATACATAATGCAAAACATAAACTATAAAGGGCGTAATTAGGTACCTGTCACGCCCACTATTTGTGCATGAAGGTGAAGGGTATTTAATATTTGGCTTAGTTCAATTTTTTTGGAGGAAACCGTTATACACATAAGAAGAAAGAGAAGAAAAGAGATTTATTAGTAAAGTTTTTTGGTGGAGGGTAGTAAACTCATCTCTGTACAATACGAACTAACGAATTATTATTAAATATATATAAAAATAAACGAAATGTTAATAAAGCTATTGTTGACTTAATTTATATTAAAAAAAATTAATTATAAAAAAAAACTATTACAAATTGTAATATTATCTTAGATAATATACGTCACCTTATATAAGTTTTAACTAAACTAAACATTTAAGGCTTTAAAAACATTGTTAAGTTTTTCCAGAAATTTAATAATTAAATTTAATAACTTACATGTAAGTCTCCTGCCTTCAATGGTGAAATAACATGAAAAACAAAAAGTAACAAAAAAAAAAAAAAATAACAAAAATATTTTAAAAACTTTTAATCTCTAAAGCGTTATATAGAAAATTAAAGAAAAAGAAAAACATTTATTAACAATAAATAAAGCCAAACCCAGCTAAACTCCAAGAGATGAAATACACGAAAGCAATACAATTAATTAACGATATATTAAATTTAATTAATTAATTTGAAATTCCAAAAATGATCACATAACACCAACAAACGACAAAAATAAAGGTTAAAAATAATTAGTTTATTAAAAAAAAAACTAAATCAAGAAACCAATATATTCGATAATATCCGTCCACCAAAACAAAATTATATATAAATAAAAAAAATATATAAGAATATAACTAATTTCCTTTATTGTGAATTATTAAACCAATAAATAATTCGTAATTGTAATATTGTGTATTTGTATAAATTTAAAAATAATAATTACTTTTTTATAGAATTATTTTTTATACATATATTTGAAATTCATTTTTTGTTTATTATTATTCGTCAATTTTTTGTAAAATTTTTATTTGTATGCTCTTCTCATTGTTTATATTCTAACTTGTACATTTTTAAAAACAAAATTTATTTATAGTATATATTTTTAATTTTAGACCTATTTATTCATTTAATTGATTTTTTTAAAACATTTTAATTTTTTATTTTTTACCTAAAATTGCATTTAATTTTTTTTTACCTTGTTAAAGAAGAATTTTCGCATTTTTTTAGTTCATCATAAGTTTATAATTTTTTAAGTTGCTTTCAAAAAACAATTGAAATTTTTTATTTATTTTTGTGTGCGTTTTATTTTGTCATTTATTTAAAATGTACAATTTTTTAATATATTAGTTATTTTTATTATTATTAAAAAATAAAATTATTATGTTAAAATTATATATATGTATATATATATATCTTGCATCATTCTAGTTAATTGTTAATATTATTATATTTATTTGTTGTAGTTATATTCTCTTGTTTGTTGGTTTTGTTATATATTTTTTTTATATTTTGTCCGGTCGCTTATAACAAATAACTTTTTTTAAAATAATTTTTAAAACGTTCTGGTTTTTTTTTGTTGTTATTGAATTTTTGTTATTAATAATGCAAAATAATAATAATAAAATAATATAAAATAATATTATAAACAACTATTAACAAGGAAAACGAAAAAATATAAAAAAAGAAGCATTGCGTTAAATAAATTATTGTGATTGCATCTTAGGCACACTCACATAAAAGCAAAGACACTTTTTAGATATATATACATATATATATATATATATTGTTAGATATATATGTATATTGTTAAAAATGGAGATATTAAATATTATTAAATAAAAAGAAATCTCTTAATGAAAATTATATAATATTTGCCCTTTTCTTTAAGGTGGTATCAGAGACCAAGAACAAAAGCGCACATAGCAAAGCTGAGTTGAATATTTGTCAAAACTTTGATTTTTCAACCATTTCAAGGCGATGTTGCGAGATTTCGCAAGTGCATTGGTAAAGAGATGCGGGAAGCAAGGGGTATTGTGTCCGTGTGAATATACTAATACATTGTAAATTTCCTGATCATTTCTTCCGGACCGAAAACAGCGAAGCATTGGTTTTTTTTTTGTTCTTGGTTTTTTCGCATGCGTACTGTTGTTGCTTTTTCTATGCTTATAAGCAAAGCAAAGGGAATACCATAGATTACACATACAAGGCAAACAAATGTTTGCGATTGTGGCATGCGACTTGGGTTAAGAGAGCGACACTCCGTCTCTGTTTTTAAAAGTCTCTGATATTACGATAAAGACTATAGTCGGTGTCCATGCTAATAACTCTACTAGTAGTGCTGCCACATTTCATTTGAATTTTGTAATTTTTTTGCGCCTAAACCAAATTATAACAATTTAACGGATGATGGACAGAATTTATTATACAAAGAAAATGAAAAATACAGGGTGAGGAGAAAAGATTGAAACTCTTAAGTAGCTTCATAAGATGAATTTTTTTTGAAAAAAACTTCATATACAAATATTGCCCCGTTGGACGGGAAAGAGGATCAAAATAACCTTCTTTTAAACCTACAAATTTGTAAAATGGAATTGAACATGTTTGAGCTTGATCGTACCTCTGGGACGGCAGCTTTGATCATTTAAATCATTGTGTTTGATGTCCTGCAAATACTTGGTGTACAAAACTGGAGAAGGCGCGCCCAAGACCGAAGCTCGTGACGTTCTCTTTTGCAACAGGGCAAAGACCAACATAGCTTGTAATCGGCCAGTAGTGATGGTGATGACTTGTTTGTGACTAAAACGCACAATTCTCAATATTTTTCGATGAAACCTGGCACAGTTATTCCATCTACTAAAATGTTCAATCGAAACAGCTATTTTTTTTATTTTTTATTTTTATTATTTTAATAATTAGGCATTTTTCAAAAAAAAAAAAAATTTAAAGCATTAATGTGTTTTATATATAAAGAGTTTATTTACAATCTAAACATTTTTGCTCAAGTATATGTACTTTTTTTTATATTTAAAAATTCTTGATTTACTTTATAAACTGCGCACATTTCGACTCTACTGCTGCTACCATTACAAATACAATTTATTTATATCAATATAAAAAAAAAAAAAACAAATTCATGATAAACTACATAGAGAGAGAGAGAGAAAGAGAGTGAGAGAGAGAGAGAGAGAGAGAGGGAGAGGGAGACAGTAAGAGGGTAATTCTTTTTAGTTAGATAGAATGACAAAATTGAGAAAATACACAATTCCCTAAAAGGACATCAACTTTATCTATTTAAATGTTTTTGTAATAATTTCATAATAACTTAATATAAATAAAAATAATGTCATAATGTATCATCTAATGCTTATATTTACGGTTATTTTTATTAAATCATGATATATATATATATATAATTATTATATAAGTGCTGCCAAGTTAATCAATTTGTTTAGTTAAACATAATTGTTGCTTTTTTGTTTGTAAGGTAATTACCTTGCTTCGGAGAAAAAAAATAGAAAAAAAAAAAATGAGGAAAACTAAATGAAAGCAATTGAAATGCATTTTTAAAGACTACGTCCTTCTTGGTATGAAGAAGAATATCCTTTTTTTTTTAAGATGATTACATTCAACTTTCCATGGGTCGCACTTGAGCCGGTTCGGCCACCATCACAACGGCTGATGATTGGCCGCCACCCTTTGTCAGACTAACCGCACTATTACAATGTGTTGCTGTAGATGTCGCCGCCAAACTGGTTATGACAGCAGCATTTAAATCCGTTGTTAAATTATTGTTGGTTATACATGACACTGCAGCAGCACCAGTACCACTATTTGTTGTTAGCGTATTTAATAGAGGACCACCGCCACCAGACGTTGCCATTGCACTGGTATTGGGAGTTGTTACAATATTTGTGCCACCCATACTAATTGGGGTGTGTGTGTGTGTTGGTGTTATTGTTATTATAGCACTATTATTCGTATTAATACTTATATTATTGCTGCTGCTGCTGCTGCTGCTGCTGTTGCTCATATTCGGATTGTGTGCACTGAACACTTTAAAACGTTGATAGAGACGATAGGGTGTCTTTTTTACATCATTTTGTATCACAACTTTGGTTTTCGGTATATTGGACGATGGCCAAGTGTTGTTATTGTTGTTATTGTTATTATTGCTGTTACTTGCCATTGTATTGTGATTAGCGGCTGTAGTTATATTACCCAATAACCAGTCATTGCACTGTTGCTGCTGTTCATCAGTGACGTGCCTCTTTAGCCAATGCTGAGCGAATTGTTGAAAGCGTTTATATTTCCTTTGCGTTATATATGGATGACTCTGTTGGACGACAGATGATAATTGTTCGTTAAAATCTTAAGATTAATGAGATGATTCGTTCCCGGGCTTTGCTCGGGATCAACAAGTGTGAGTTGTACATCTTATTTTTGAATTTCATCTCATACATTGGTCGCGAAATGTGGGTGTGGTTAAGGCTAAAACTTTTTTGTTTACGCGAATTGCTACTTCCCTACCTATACGTGCTGTAAAATTTGTATATAACCTAAATTCATCTCCTAGGTGAGTAATATCTCCTCGCGATTTTTTCTATAATTGACCAAAATAGTTGAGTCGAGTTCTGTATTGTATTATTTCTTCTTGATACGCCCTATTCTTCATTTAATGCACTCTATTCTGTAAGGTATCCATTATTTTTATTTTTTTTTATGGTCCAACAATTTTGTATTTTAATACGAAGACACTCTTGAACGTTTTTCATGATCTGGCAACACCAACACGTCAATCAAAGTTGACATTTTTATCATGGTGAAGTTCGTAAACTGAGTAATGATTGCAAACTATTAAAAATTAATTTAAGAACGTTTTCTCCAATATTTGATCGTAATAACTGACCCACCAGCCTCGGGTGTATAAATTCAACTCAATATATTCAAAATTGAAGGTTCCTGGACCAGCAAGACAATGTTCTGGTCGAAAATATAGTAATCTTGGTGTCAGTTCAAAATCACGCAAATGAGTCAATTCCACGCCGGTTCTCAAAAATTGGGAATTTCTTAAGCCACATTGTAGCGAATTTTGCATAAAGATCTTGTCCTACACTTTTGCAAGATCAAATTAACTCAAGAACTGAAGCCTCCTAATCATTGAAAAAAATTTTTATAAAAAAAAAAAAACAATTTAAAAAACCCGATATTTTCCGTATTAGCCGACGGCATGGAAGTTGTGCATGAGATTATAAGATTCTTGGAAAACATAACACTGATATACTGGGAAGCCGGCATAAAAATGTGTATAAAAATTGATTTTTATCTATGAGGGGAGTACGACTTATGTACCTAAGAGGATTTTCCTGGGTGTCGATTTAAAAAAAAAAAGACTAATATTCATTGAAAACGTGTAACTTTAAATTCATGTTCAAAAAAAATGTGTAAATTGGGAGTTTTATGTATGTGGGTATGTATTAAGAAAAGAAAAACTTACATTTTTCGCCTTTCGTATCGAATTCAATTTATACAATTTGAGATTCTTACTAATGACAAACACTTGACGCCCCATTGCATTCAGTTTAATTTCATCACGATCGTTTATAAAATATTTTTCACCACTCATACACACCAGATTACTGCTATCTATACGTTCTGGTGGCCGTTTATTCCACAAAGAAGATAATTGTGCTGCTGCTGCTACTGCTGCTGTTGTTGTTGTTGATACTATGGTTGTTGCCTGAGTCCCCGGCACTATATCCGAGTTAGTGGCCGTTTTTAAAGCATTTATCAGCTTTTGATGTGTTGTTTGATTCGAGCAGGCGGTGGTTGTATTAGCGTTTGCCGCCTCACTATTAGTGCTGGATGTTGTTGTCACTAAACCAGTCTTACGTTCATGCATTAAACGTAAATGTTCGGTCCTTAAACGGGCAGAGCGTTTATTGCGGTTAAGAAAACGAGCTTTGCGTGATAACTGTGCATCCTAAAAAATAGAAAAGAAATAATTACAAATAGAGAATAAAGGAATAATTAAAGTGTGTGAAAATCTTAAGAAAATTAAACCAAGCCTATCTAGCTAGACCCTATGACACTCTTTATTAGGAATTAGGAAAAAAGACACAAACACAGAGTAGTGGACAGACGTAGTAGCAGCATGCTTTAAAAAAACAAAAAGTAAATCTGATTTAGACCAAATCTTATAAATACCCTCCACATCTACAACAGTGGGCGTGGCAGATATATGATTATGTCCTCTAATAGTTTATGTATTACGTGTCAGCTTGCAAGAAAGAATTTTATGCTGAAAATGGATTTTTATAAGTTGTAAGCGTATCTGTTATCCCACCACGCCCACATTTGGCATGTCGATATTGAGGCCGTTGTAAATATGTTTATCAAATTTCCACTTTATAGCTCAATTTTTGTGGCAGATATATAGATATTTATCGATTGTGGGTGTGTCCTTTGACCGATTTTGCCTATTTTAAAAAGCGATCTAAATGTGTTCTGTGGAAAGTGCCAATAACTGTAGGATATACGGACAGACACGTTCAGATATTGATGCTGATTAAGAATATATATAAAGGGTGTTTCAAAGAGGACATAACATAATATAAGTTTCGCAGCTTCAAATAATTAGAAGGTTTCAGTTCTTGAGTTAATTTGTAACAAACGATAATTACGACAAAAAAATTAGAATAAGCGTAAGTATTCATTTTTAATAATTTCCAATCATTACTCAGTTTGTGAACTTCATCACAATAAAAATGTTACTCTTGACTGACGTTTTAGCATTGTCAGATCATGAAAAACGTTCAAGAGTGCTTTCGTATTAAAATTGAAAATTGTTATGCCCCTATTGAAAAACCCGTTATACTTTATAAGATCGATCTCTGACACCTGCTGCTGAGTGTTGCAAACGGAATAGCGAATTTAGCATACCTTAGTATTGTATGTGGAGAGTATATGAAAACATTTTACATTTCTTCTTCATGTATATAAACTCACATGGAAACAATAATTAAGAATATTTCGTATGCATGCAACAATTATCAATTTTCTTATTAATTATAAAAAAAAATATTGAGATAACACATAATAATAGTCCCTTCTGTTTAGATAGTACCAGGTCAAACAAACAACGCCAGCTTTTTTTGTAGTAAAATTCATTTAATATAGAAGGAAACCATAATCAATTATAAGTGATAGCAAACCAAGATGAGAAGACTACTTGAACAAAAATATGAAATGTTGGAAAAGCAGCAGCAGCATATGCATTTAAACAAATATACATACATATACACAATAAATACATATATATATATGTATAATAATAGTAATAATAATTATAATATAGTTAGCAGCAAGAGAGAAAGAGAGAAAGAGAGTGAACTAAATGATAGACTTACCTGGATAATCTAAGATAAGCGTTAAACTAAACCGATTCTATACATATTACCCTGATTGACTTTAACATTAATTTATAAAAATATATAATTCACTGGCTTACTGCCTCGCTACTGTCATGATGCCGTTATTAATGAGAAAAAAACATTTTATACAATTTTTTCTTAAAGGTTTTATTCAAGTTTTTTTTTAATCCAGAAAGAAATATTTTTTCCATAAATATTTGTAAACTCTCCTGGAATTCTCTTCATCAACACTATATATATAAAGAGGCCATATAAAACTAATTGCGGCGACATTACATTTAACTGGTGTTTGTTGCGTATAATTTTCATTTAATAGGAGAGTTTTTGAGTGGAGAACACCTCTATACGTTATTTATACATTATAAACATTTTCCTTTTTTGTATTCTCTTTCTTCTTATTATACACTTTTATTGTATTGATAGCGCTTTGGTGTGTAAAATGCATTTGTTCAGTATTTACAAAAAGTTTTCAATAAACAAAACCTTGAAGATAATGACAGAACACAAAACAAGTAAGAAAAAGGTAAATTTGGCTTAGGCCAAATCTTAAATACCCTTCACATCTATATACAAATAGTGGGCAGGGCGGGCAGGTACGTGATTCCGCCCTTTAATGGTGTACGTATTACATATCAGCTTACAAGACCAGTGCAGTGCTTCCTTTGAATACCGTTTTTAGTAAATGTGGGTTCACGCCCTTCTTTGACATATCGTTGGATGAAGTAATTATAAATATTTATACTAAATTTCAACTTCATAGCTTAATTTGTGGCAGATTTTTAACGATTGTGGGCGTGGCTCTTGACCGAGTTTACCCATGCTAAGTAGTGATCTAAAACTGTCTGCATAAAATTTCGGCTCAATTTCTCAAAATGCGACCAATAAACGGACATACGGACATACGGACATACGGACACTTATGTCTAGATCGACTCGGTTTCTAAAGCTGATTAAGAATATATATACTTTGTGTCTCTGACGCCTCCTTTTGGGAATGACTCTGCCATCTTTTGTGGTGAGAGTAATAACTTGATGTGGAATGGGTGTAAAGTGAAAAGGAAAAACAAAAAAAATTCAAATACAAAAGTTAACCGAACCTCGAAACATTTTGTATTTGAAGTTTTTTTTTTTCTCGTTACTCCAGAGTTTTCATGGTTTTACGTCACGTCTTAATGTTCATTAACATACATTTAGCAAACAGTAGAATTTTTTATAAATTTATTGCTGGCTTTATAAAAAATCTTAAGTTAAACATAAATACAATATGTGTATAGTGTGCTTTTTTATTAATAAAGGAGGAGAGTAGAGCGGCATAGGAGATGATAAACAAACCAAAAACAAATGGAAAATTTTTGTATATGTTTGTGTTCCATGTTGTGTTCAGTGTCTAGTGCAATATGTTTCTTTTTTTTAAAATTAATTTTAAGCCTTGGGTTTGACCTGGTACAAGAGAAATTGTAAAAAAAAAAACAACAAAGAAACAAATCAGAGAAAATGCAAAAAAGCATTGATTAGTGGATTTATACTTTATTGTTGCGGTTTAAATGTGTTGGTGGTGGTTAAATATCAAACAAACAGAAATTAAAAACAAGTTTATACATACAAACAGAACAAGTAAACCGTATACACCACTTGAATCAAATTTGTTTGAGGGGGTTTCTTTTTCATTAGAGACATAACAATTTTTTATTTTAATCTTGTTTTTTGTGATCCGTTAACGTTAAAATGTCAGTCAAGGTTAACATTTTTTATCACCGTTAATTTCACAAACGAGCAACATTCTTTGCCAACAAAACATGTACAAGGGATGGAACACATTTCACCACTAAAATCGTGTAAACTGCTTATTATTTAATCTAAACTAAAAATCTTTTTTTTTAATAAAATTTAGCATAATTTATATTAATAGAGAAGCAGCAGCACTTACCAGACCATCATCATCCCAGCACTCGGCTTTGACGTCATTATTTGACAATGAGTTGTTGCCACCACCCATCATGTCGGCGGTGATGAGATTTAAAGAAGTACTGGGACTGGCTTGATTTGGCAGATTATTGTTATTATTATTATTATTACTGTTGTTGTTGTTATTATTGTTATTATTGCTCACTCCTCCTCCTCCTCCTCCTCCTAACGAATTATTAATAACATTATGTGTAGAGTTGGGATTTGTTGTTAAACGTTCCACATATTTTGACCATGATTTCACTTTATTAACAGGCTTTTCACGTTCACCAGCCACATCGTCCGATTCAGTATCCAATAGTTCGATGGTAATGCGACAATCAATTTTATACTAAAAAAACAAAAATCATTTGTAGGTTACTTAACACAACATACATACACAACACAACAACTGACACTTACAATATAAATTTTAAAGCAATTCTCCTCGTGTAACATCTCTTCAGCTTTACGCTGGTAGGCAAGCTCAGCATTGAAATTGAAATGAGCCAAACGACACAAACCACCGGCTGCATTATGTTTCTGTTCTTGCTGAAACAATTCAACACACTCCAGAGCAGTGCGTTCGGTGACGCAATTCTGCAATTGACGCACCGCATTCGTTACCACCTTGTCCAGTGTGAATGATATGTAAGCGTGTATACCAAACATTTCACGCATCGAATCCTCAAACGTATTGCTGTCAATGTTGTTGTCCAGCACATTCTTGAGCATGTCCAAAAATGTGGGATAATAATCTTCGACGGCTACCTCATTTTTTGGTTTCAGTCTTAAAGCGATGGCAATATTCTCACGACGATTACTTTTATATTTGGCCTCCTCGGCGGCAATAATTTGTGCCCGCTCGTACATGGTACGTAAACGTTCGCACAGGATGGCATGCAAACGGAAGAACAAGTACCAATTGTTATTGGCGAAGAATAACGTGTACGCTTCATCCTGGACATATATACAAAATAAATTTTATATAAAAATCGATTAAAATTTATAAAATTAACTAACCAGATGTTTACTAATGGCATGCGGTGGAACCACTATATCACTGGACAGTGGAGTCATCTCTTCATCACGTTCCGTTTTGATTTCCACTTTAATGCCGGCGGTTAACCCGGAAGCAGCCGATGATAAGGTGGCATTCGCATTATGATCTGTTGGTGCTGCCATACAACCACTGATGCTTGTGTTTGATAAAGAGTTTGTTGTACAGTTGCTTACTGCTGCGGTGGTAGTTGCCACCGTTTTGCTATTATTCGTTGTTGTACTTGTATTAGTTTGTATTAAAGGAGGCATTGCAGTATTTTGCGAGGATGTTGTTGGAGTTATTGTAGTAACAACTTCCATGCCATTTCTTAATGCGGCTGCTGCTGTAGTGGAAGCAGTTGTTGTTGTTGTTGTTTTAATTATGTTCGGATCACATTTCATATTAATTGTGGTAATGTTAAAATTAGAACATTTTTCATTTGAATTAGTGCTACTGAGGCCACAGCTATTCATGGGGGTATTGCATGCTTGGCCTGTATTAATGCAAGAGGTGTTAACATTAGCAGCTGTGGCAGCAGTTCGGCTTGTATTTGTTGACGTTACATCACATAGCGCTGTTGCATTTACAGAGGCTGCAGCAACACTACCACTGTTGTTAACATTTATTACAGCAGCTGCCGACTTTGGTACAGTTATTTTATCGGTTGTTGGTATTGCGGTGACATTCGTTGTTGTTGAAGATGATGACACTATTAAGCTGCCACATGTTCCCATTTTTGTTGTACTCATCTCTGGAATTGCCCCTAATATGTTATGATTTATAACTGTTAAACCTGTGCAGGGTTGCTTATTATCCTCCGTCATGGTATTACCACCACCACTAATACTGGCGTTTCCGCCACTATGACCGTATTCACTTTTAATTGTGGTGTTGTTGGAAGAACTAGTGGTTGTTGGAGTAACTGTACCTAGCATTGTCGTATTTGAATTTATTGTTGTCGTGATTGTTATGGAATTGGAACTGCAAACACTGATGGCGGTCATATTTGGATTATTGTTATTAAAGGAAGAATTCTTATGGTGTGTGTTGGTGGTTGCACAGCTGAACGATGTCTTATCCTTAGTTCCACTGATAACTGTGTCTATATCAATTTTATCGTTGTCATCTCCTAAATACGAAGAAAAAAATTCAATTAAATACTCTTCATATCTACACACAAAAGAATGGGCGCGGCAGGTACATGGAAACGCCCTCTAATAGTGTATGTATTACGTCTCAGTTTGCAAGTAGAGTTTTACACTAAAAGCGTTTTTTTTTTTTTTTTTTTTTTTTGTAAATTGTGGGCGTTTCTGTTATCCGATCACGCCCATTTTTAGCACATATATGAATAAGGTAATTTTAAATATATGTAGCATCATCTTTATGGGTAAATTTTGGTGGCAGATAAGTAGATTTTTGTCCATTATGGGCGTGGCTTTTAAGCGACTTTGCCCAATTTAAATAGTGATCTGTACAAGATTTCAGCTCACTATATCAAAATTTTCGAAAGCGTGAAAAGACCAAAACAGACGGACACACGGACCATAGGTCCAGATCGACTCAGTATATAGTTTGTAGTCTCGGTAGCCTTCTTTAAGGTGTTTCTAATGGAGTGTGCGCCCGATATTATATGGAGGGTAATTTTAATTAACAAATTTCTCACCGTCTTCTCGCTCATCATCACTTAATGGTTGACGTGTGGCAAAGAAGAGATCAGGCACAAATTGACGCAATATATGTTTGATTTTTGTCTTCTCCTGTTTCTGTATACCAGTTTGCCGTTTAACATGATGTATTAGTAAATTGGCAGCATCCTCTAGAATGGTTTTATCCTTGTACGGTAATACTAGATGTGGGCCGGTAACTGGTTCACCATTTTCATCCTCCTGATCGTGACGCTATAAAAACATGAGTTCAAAAAAGCAAAAGCGAAAAGAAAAAATGTTAGGCGGGAAGAAAAATAGAGGTGAAGAAATAATTCTAACAACTGACCTCATCGAACAATGTTTCAATTTCGTTGAATAGACTTTTGGAACGTAGCGCTTTCATATCGTTGGGCTTAAAGTTAATGGCCTGATGATCGAGCGATTTTAAATAATACTTTTCGTTTTGTTCACGCCATTGTTTATTAAACGTCTGAAAGTAATTATTTTTTGTTTTTAATTTTTTCATCATCATCGGTTATTATTTAAAAAAAGAAGTACCTTTTGAGCGTCTCGCCATTCTTCCTCTTTAACCTTGAGACGTTTCAGCACAATGGGCACCGCAACGGAGGGATTCTTTTTCAATCCCTGAATAATCTCGCCCGCTTTATCACCATATATGCGGTAGATGGCGCGCTGATGGATGGTCTGAGAGGTGCCACCTAAATAATCATCTAAATGATAACGGGCCAAATCTTCCGGTGACATACGGGACATTTTCTTTTGTACACCTTCCAACACCCTGATTGTTGAACTATTAGTTTCGATGACCACATCCAATTCGAATCGTTCATCTTCAGTTCTGTGGATATTCCTTACATTTAGAATGTTTATATATTTTAATGATTTTAAATTGAATAATAAAAAAAAAATATAACAACAACAATAACTACAACAACAACTACAAGTAACAATGTCGTTCAATTTAAAAGCAATTTGAATCACCCACCTGTATATGATTTCTTCGAATTGTGTCTTCCGGGATGTAACAAATGTGGAATCTTCACTGGCCCACGTGGGAAACGAGACCCATTTATCATTGAGCACTTCACGGCACAATGCCGTACGTCCTGAGCACTTTTTGGGGACAGTTGACGGAGGTAATGCACAGTAGGAGGCGCCCAAACGTTTACATGTGGCCAAATCGATTTCTTGGGCATGATCGTTATTTTGCTGCAAACTGTTTTGGCGATCATTCATATTGCCGCCACCACCACTGCTGATGCCACCGCCACTGCTAGTACCACCACCACTACCACTGCTGCCGCCCCTAATTGTGTGACTGGCCGCCACGGCACCGCTGTTATTACCAGCACTCTGTTGACGATGGGCTGCTTGTAAAGGTATGCTTTCAGTGTGGCCGCCGCCGGTATTAATGCCAATACTAGCGCCCATCACTTGAGATACGGGTGGTCCTAGGAAATCGGTAAACCAACGCAACAAATCGGGAAACTTGCTGAGGAACGGCGACACCAAATTCAACAATTCAGTCTTCGAAACAATCTCTTGTGTGTAGAGAGTCAGACAGCGTAGAAAATTTTCATAAACTTCTGGACTGCGCAACGCTTTGCGCACCTTGTCAAAGAACGCAGCATCCTGAATACTGCATTTACGCGAAGCCTCCGAGAAAGAGATATCACGGGATATTGGTTTGTGTCGCTTGGCTGGTGGCATCCCAATCAAACCACCCATATTGTTTAGGTCGGCATCAACAGCATGACGTCGCGCACCAACATGGGTGATTTGGTCATGATGGTAAGCGTTATGTGGAGTTGATGCATAAGTTAAGCCACCGGCATTTACCATGCCGCCGCTCAAATGTGCTAAATTCGTTCCACCTGCCGCTAAACCTGCCGCTGCTGCTGCTAATCCGCCATAACTTGGCGACTTCTTGGAAACATGCCCCACCAAACCGCCACCAGCACCAGCCACATGCGTTCCCATTATATTTTGACTATTTTGATTGTGCATGGCTGAGTGATGATGCGTCATATATTTTTGGTTGCCACCACCCGCAACAACAGACACATGATGATTAGTTCGATGCGAGTCTTTTGTTTCGTAGGAGCCACCTCGTATATTACCACTTATACCGATGACATTGCCGCCGCCGCCGCCGCCGCCATTGCCACTGCCACTGCCAACTCCTATATGATGATGCCCCGTCGCTCCCGATGTAGCATGATGTAGATTAACATGGACGCCGCCTCCACTACGATAGTCTTTTTCGTAGATTATATCACTTCCTGGAGGGCCGCCACTATTGCCGCTACCACCAATATGATTATGTTGTTGCTGTTGGTTATTATTGTAGACGGCGGCAGATGCGGACGATTTAATGCTTACGCTAGTATTGACGGCAGATAAATTACCCAAAGCAGCTGCATGAGCACTGTTGCTAATTTGCGACAAGGTGGCAGCACCACTATTCAAATGCAGTGATGAACCGCTCGCACCGCCACTAGACGACATTGTTATATGTGCACCACCACTAAGAGCTGCTGCTGCAGCCGCTGTGCGTTTGTGTTCATTGTGTGATTTACTCATATACTGTTGGGCCTGATGATTAGTGGCATCTGGCAGAAATTGGCCAAATTCTCGCAACAAATCCTCGTCTTGTCCGAACAATTTTGCCACTTGCGTGTAAACTTCTTGTTCTGTCAGCGTCTTACCTTGGTTCATACCACATATACCACCGGCGCCACCACCACTATTATTATTCTCTTTACTAACTTTTTGCTCTTTTTGATAAGTGTGCAAGATCTCCAAAAATTTCTTGTACTTTTCGGGTTGATTTTGAAAGCGATTCTACGACAAACAAACAAAACAAAATGGTCACACACAATAATTAACAAAAAGCACAGAAAAAATCCTAACGGTATATACGTTTTATCCGCAATGTACATGTGTACGTTTTATCCGCAATGTAGATGTACGATTTGTTTAACACACTGTGGCATCATCATACAATATGATAACGGAGAAAAACAAGTGAAAATATCAAGTCTGACTATTTGGTTACACTATAAACTAAAAATGGTGATTTTTTTATACCCTCCACCTCAGTGATGAGGGTATACTAAGTTTGTTCTTCCCTTTTGCAACACCCAGAAGGAGGCGTCAGAGACCCTACAAAGTATATATATTCTTGATCAGCGTCAAAAACTGAGTCGATTAAGACATGTATGTCCGTGTGTCCGTCTGTTGTTGGCACTCTCACGGGCGTAAATTTTGAGATATTGAGCTGAAATTTTGTATAGGCACTTTTAGTTTTTGCACGCAGATCGCTATTTAAAATGGGCAAAATCGGTCAAGAGCCACACCCACAATAGACAAAAATCTTTTTAACTACCACAAAAATTGACCTAGGAACATGAAATTTGGTACGCATATACATAGTTATCCCATATACCGATGTGCCAAAAATGGGTGCGTTCGGATAACAGACACGCCCACTATTTTTAAAAAACCATATTTACCGTAAAAGTAGACTTGCATGCTGATACGTAATATGTACACTATTAGAAGGCGCAGTATATATATATATTTGCCACGCCCTTTGTTGTAGAGGTGGAGGGTATTTAAGATTTGGTTTAAGCCAAATTTAGTTTTCTTACTTGTTTTTTTTTGGAAGGGAATTCTAAAATAAGATATGGATTATGCCAAATAGATATTCTTCATTAAATTTTCTTAAGAATCACATTGAAAGTGAAAGATTATATATAAAAGAGATGATGTAGAAGGAAATTTCTCACCTTTATTTTATTAACATAAGTAATGGCGTGATTGAATTCTACCGGTTGCTGCGGTTGTCCAGCGGATGTCGGTGCCGTTTCACCCATTATAATGGACTGATGAGCCTGTGAGATATGATGTAAATTGTGATGACCAACTCCAATTGCACCTGGTTGTTGTGGACTTAGATCATTTAACGAGTTCGGTGTGGGTGGTCCACCTACAATTATATTACCAGAGGATGTTAAATTGCCTGCGGTAGCACCTATGCGCTCGCGATCACGTGAATAGTTTTGCGGTAAATTGACAGCAACAGCAGCACTAACCGAAGCCACAGTTACTTGAACTGGAGCTGGTGAAGCGCTAGCATGTGAAACATGTGTTGGTGTACGATTGCCACTGCTAAGGGATTGTTGTAGCTGCGCTGGTTGTAACGCGTGTATTGTAGTCTGTGGCAGTGGTGTCCCACCATGAGTCATCAGATTGACGGCTCCTCCTCCTCCCGACGAAGCGTTTGTCTGCAATTGATGTACAGTAGCAGTATTGCCGCTGCCCACTTTAAGCTGACCCAATGTTGTCATGTTGGTGCCCGAGACAGCATGCACTATGGTTGTGCCACCACTACCATGAGCAGCACCCGGAGGTGAGGGCATCGACACCACTGGGACCGAGCCACCCAATTCATCCGAATGAATTTCAATTTTATAGCCCGGCGGTAAAAACATATTAAATCCGTAGATCAGTTCTGTGTGACCCTTAAATAGAGTGGATACCCGCTGGATGACACCGGGTGTATCGATGCAATGCGACTTGAACTCCTTCATTATATCCAAGAAATTATTGTAGATTTGTGGCTGATCAGCGTACTGGTATTTAACCTGATCCAAATAGCTGAGAGCATCTTCCACTTTGAGACGTGGCGGTGCACCCGGCTGACCCGGTTGTGGTGTGCCATTGCCACCAGTTGGAGCACCACCACCCACTTGCGAACCCGAGCCTGTAACCGTATTTTGCTGCACCAACCCTTGCGATGATGTCATATTGCTGCTTTGCGTGCCACTAATAGTACGCTGACGCACTGTATTGTTGCCCGTTGCTACCGTTGTAGCTGTACCTCCGCTGGCGGTTACATGGATTTGTACCGTGCCATCAGATGTTTGTTTTAAAGTACTGCCAGATGGAATGGAAGACACATTATACGCTGGAAAAAAAATTTACAGGAAGAAACATTAGTACCCCCCACCATGAGTTGATGTGTATGTATAGTAATTACTTACAAGTTGAATACTGAACAGTTTGCGGATTAAGAGCCCCTCCTACACAGGGGCCACCAGAAGTCACTACAGCACCGGCACTCAATTGAGTAATACGACCACCACCGCCGCCGCCAATTGTAGCATTCGATCCATCTGATCCCGTTGAACAAGTAAGGCCATCTGTCGTTACGCTTGCAGTCTTCAGATTGGTGGCATTCACTGGTGTGGTAGATGGCAAATAGGCAATTGTTTGGGCACCACCATGCTGTGGCGTTAATATTCGATGATGAGCTATTGAACCGGTCGTGCCCAAACCTACCGTCAAGGCGCCCCCACCACCCGCGCTACTATGAGCACCCGGTACAACGGTTCCGATGTTTATGGCACCGCCACCGCCTGTTACATTTATTGCAGTCCCAGTAACTACAGCAGCAGCCCCTGGAGCAGTACCGCCAACTACTCCAGCATTTCCACCCGGTCGAGTACCATATTGTACCTCCTCTCGTGTACGTTTCATCATTTTCCCGTATTTACCTTCTCAAACTCTACTTTCTCGGTCTCTCGCTCTCACTCGACCCCTCCGTTTGCTTACAAACACACAAACGAGTAGAGTGTGTCTGACGGGGTTGAAAGATTTTTAATATTTTTGAAAAGCCCTTTTTTTTTAATGACTATAATTTTTTTGTACGTAATAACTTTATTACTCTTTTATACAATTCGTATCCTTGTTTAACGTAACACAATCTTTCGTAGATCTTTTAATGAATGTTTATAGTTTTTGACGATATGATTACGACGTTTTCTCATCGGAATACAATTAAGAAGCATTTTATGGCATTTAATATTACTTTGAATAGAATTGATTTTTATTTTGAGGTCCGCAAAGGGCTAAATGCCTATTGGGGCCGCCAAATTATGTATATATATATGTATATATATATATATATATATATAGATTCGATGTGACGAAGAGATTGCACTAGAACGAAAATAAGACAAATCTGTTTAAACGTTTCGTTCTAAATGCATTGATATAAAATACAAATAAAACAAATTCAAATCGGCTCTAATTTATAATTTTCAATTCAATAAGAAAAAATCCCAAAATGATATAGAATTTGACATAAATCTGACCTTTGCATCACTTTGTGAAAAATTGTACTATTACATAACAATTTTTAATCATAGACATAAATAGACGTATCGCCTTGAACCAATCGAATAAAAAGTCTGTACTTTTTTTGTGGTCTCTAGAAGCTACTTCTTTTGTTGTTACAAAACATTGTGATAGAGCGAGTTTATCTCCTCATATTTTAATGCTGAATATAATAAAAAAAAACGAAAAAAAAAGCGCGCAACATAACAATGACTAGTCCAACTTGAATCACATCTTTTTATATGAAGAAGGCACCAAAGCAGAATAATACCCAAATGCAAGAGAAAAATGAAGAGAACACACGCAGAGCAAATATATATATTTTATGTTTTAATCATACATCCAAACAACAAAATTACGAATAAAAAGCAACAACTATAAATATGTAATCTGCTATGAGAGTAAAATGTATATAAACAACGGTGAAATGACGAAAGTTTTAGTTTTTTCTCTTTTCTTTTACGAATAAGCTCCTTGCCTGATATTCACATTTATACTATTTTAATATTTATATCAACAATCGTATCCTTTGTATAAAAGTTAATATTTTTTCTTGTCATATATACATAACCATACACACATGGGCTGTATATGTAATCGTGTATGAGAAAGCAAAATATGCTTTACTTTGAGGAAGGTTTCACTGGTAAGGGCGATGATTTGTGATTTTTGTGTCTAAATTGGATTTCTTTGTAGCATCGAGAGAGTTTTTCTGTTTGTAAACTGTACCGACCGATAAGACATATATAGTGCACTATATAAGCGATATATGTATATAGCCAAACACAACCGACCACCAGACCAGCTAGTCAATAAACGACCAGTTTTATTAATTCTTCTCTGTCTCTATTATACCGTGTCTCTTTTCTCATGTGTAGTGGTAAAAAATACAAGAGATAACAAATACAAAACTTGTAAAGAGTAAATTCATTACCTTTTAGAGTTGCCAACTTGCCATTTTTGATATTATACCATATCTGTTTTTGGGCATATATAACACTCAACCAACGAACGGTAAAAGAAAATTACTTATTTCCGATTTTTTTTGAATTAAATTTTATTTAATAAATTTATTTATTAGTTGCAAATAGCAAACATAAGTCAGCTAAGAAACGTTTGTGGGGTATTTTACAGAAAATAATGCACAATGTCTTTATTTCCCTCTTACTCTAGCTGTGCTCTGGTGTAAATGCAACCAACCCAGGGGTATAATCATTTCGAAGCATGAAAAACGCAGGGAATTACTACAAATAGAAAAATGCGCGAGACCCACAAAATCAAATCATGTAAACTTTATAGATGTATCTTGTTTATACACACTTCTATACAAACATATGAAATAAATTTAGTTGTTATGGGCGAGGGAGGTGGAGGATTGAAAGTCGAAGACAAAAAGCCTGTACAATGTGTGAATGAGTGTGTTAGTGAGTATAAGTGCGAGAGACAAAACGATTACGAACTTAACTAAAAACGACTATACAACGACGACACCAAGTAAGTGTGGATAAGTATAAAACGTATGCATGCATGCATCTGTGTGCGTGTATCTACAAATACTAAGCTAATAGAAAAAATAAAGTGACCTAACCTAAAAGTTTGTGTATTCTTTGTGAAAAATGTAAAATATCAGAGTTAAGGAAAATATAATTTTCATAATTTCAATCGAATTTTCCATTTTAACAGATCGAATCACATTGCTTTCTGGCATCATTTATGAAAATTGTAAAACAATTGTTACAAAAAATTTCTATTACCAGCAGAACGGTGCACATATTGTATAGAAAGAAGAAAAATATTTTTCACTTACATCAGCACCGAGCACCAAAACACCCAAACGAGGTACATACATAACTACTATTTGACTGTTGGCTGCTTATTCTTTATCTGAATACAATTATGCGTACACACACACACCACACATGACAAAAATAGCTTAATTCATTTTTCATTTCAAACAAACTTTTCCATCAATTTTACTGAATATCTGGCGTTTTGTGAAATTTTTCTAATTTTATAACAATATGCGCACTAACGAATGTATATTATAAAAAGTTGTTTCTTCCACACACATTCGTACGTCAATAATTATGTATTTTTTTTTTTTTTTTACCTTTTTTCCTTCTTCACATTATCTCTGGTTGAAGAAAAAAGGTTGCCGAATTCTTTTTTTCAAATAATTTGTCCATTCACACACACTTTTTTATGTGATATTTTCACATAAATTTTCTATATTTCATATTTTTCCAAAATTCAGTATTTCTTTTCTTCTTTTTGTAATCTTTTTTCAGGAGAAATCGTCTGTATACATCTGACCACTACCGCTAACATTTCCGATTTAAAAACTTCGACAACAGCACTGCAACGAAAACCTTTTCATATATATTCACAACTAACGAATAAAAACGAAGCTATCAACAGTGGCGGAGAAGCAGAAAATAATAATAATAACAACAACAACCATATGTATAATAATAGAGACACAATATTTATGACGACTTTCGGCAACGAAGTCAACACAGAGCTAAAAATTCAAGTTAAAGGAAACAACAAAAGCACAATTGTGCGCACAAACATGTCGTGACTGGGAGAACGAAAGTCATGGGGAGATATTTGGACGATTACCAGAGCACGCAATATTCTTAATTCTCTTAGTTATTTAATGCACACAAAAGGACAGAGAGCAACTAACATATAGTGCATTTGTGTGTTTATATATATACATAATAGAAGCGGAGGTGAAGGTGTGTTTATCGCAAAAAAAAAAAAAAAAAGTAAAAAGAAAAAAAATAAAATCATTTTAAGGTGGCTTTCAGTTTAGCTTCCATAAATATTTTGCACACACTAATTTCATTGTCTGATAGTGCGCATCTCAACCGTGTTAACGAGAAAATTTTTATATATATATAAATTAAGTGAAAATTATACACAATGCATACGGTAAATTTAATTTTCTTAATTAAATGATTTCTTTTTCCTTTTCTTTTTTTTTTTGTTTGCTTTGTTTTAATGTAATTCACACCGAGTTTTATTTCGAAATTAAAGCAAACGGAGTTTTATGCGAGTTATTCGTTGGTGACAATTTTCTAGAATCCCACCCATTTAGTTTAGTAGTTTTTACAATATTTTATTGATTAATAGTGTAACTTCACCTAGACGCGACATATATATAACGTATTTACGTGAAAGGGTGGTAATGTGTATAACATGTAAGTGCTACGTAAATTGTAGCAGATAAAAAATGTCACAATTATCAAGAAGAAAGTAGTCAAAAGGGAACTTATCCGATTAAATTATAGTTTATGCCATTCTTATATGCACCGTTCAGGGCACACATTGATTAACTCCACTTTTTCAAATATCTTAAATTTAGGTGTCAAAGCACTTGGTATAGTCCTAACTTAATTATTTCATCGCATTTCTCAACTTTTTCTTTTATGGACTCATATAGTGGGCGTGGTGTTTTATAGCATAATATGCCCAAGCGAAAGTGGCCAAATTTCCCGAAATGGGAATGGAATGACTTTGAAGACCTAACAAAAAATATATATATATAAATAGGGCCATTTCTTTCTTCTTCTGGAATGGAATGAAAAAATTAGTAGAACATCCTTAAAAAAAAAATAAGTTCATTTTTGAACTCATATTTAGCGGATATATGCAACATGTCGCACCAACTTTATTTGGAGGAATTGAAAAACAAAATAAAACGTTTAACTGAGAGATTAGTAGTAATAGAGAAGTTTAGAGAATGTCTTTTTTCCTCTACACACGCCATCAATTAAAACAAGGTTTGAGAAAATGCATAAAAAAAGATCAAAGTTCAAGATTAGCAAGTAAAAGAAGACTGAATCTGAGTTTGGCCAAATCTCGGTTACCCTCCGCATACCACTTTAGCTAAATGGTTGAATTCTGCAAAAAAAATTTATAAAGAACTCTTTAATTATTTTTTTCTTTTAATTCATCGCCACGATTTTTCAACACATCAATGGTCTCATTTATATATATTTACAAAAAAAAAAAAAAAAAAAATTGAACAAAAATTTTTTTTGAACAAAAAAAAATTTGAACAAAAAAAATTTTTTTTTGAACAAAAAAATATTTATTTTTTTGAACAAAAAAAAAAAAAAAAACAGGCATACTGTTACATTCCACTAGCTTTCGATTATAAATCACAAAATTGATATTAACATTTACGTAGAAAGCGTGTGCTTTCGTATTTATTCGAGTGTTAAGTTATTCTCTAATAACTGCCGTCGAGTGGGGGTATTAGACACATTATGTTACAATACTACTGTACTAAAGGTATTCGTAGCATTTACGAAAACATTTGTTGGAACCCTTTATTTTTTTTTTCAATAATCTTTTCATAATTTTCTCCTTACTTTTTCGATAACCTAAAAACACTGCGATTCATTTTGTGTATGTTTTCTTTAATTGTTGAAATAAAATTTTATTTGCTTGCATTTCGTTCCATCACTTCTTGCTTACCGGTCTGTCCCATAATTATTATACGTATGGTTCAGCACGTGGCCCCACCTGCATTGTTACCCATCAAACATGCGAACACACGCGCAGAATGGTCACAAGTGATTTTATGTTTGTTTTAGATTCATGTGTAAACAAAAATATTCACAAAATTTATGTCTGCTACACGATTTAGGCGATTGATTAACACAAGTTTTAAATTCTACACTAAAACGATTATTTTTACACCGACTTCTTTCAGCAACTGTTCAAAGTATTTGACAAACCGTCACTTAAGTAGGCAAATGAACTCTTTGTACTTCCACATATATCGAATATATTTCTATCTACCTATTCAAAAATGTTTAATCGAATTATGTATGTTCTAAATTTCACCAGCAGAACACCTACACTTCTCTCTATCTAAACCAGCTATTGTGTGACTTGGGTAACGCACAGAGGGATACAATAAATATCAGGTAGACATTATATGAAGAATGCTACTAAAATTTCCGTTTATTTCATTTTATTGCAATTTCGTGCATATGCAAACAATTTGCCAAAATATAATGCGATAAAATGAAGCAACTGTATATTTCCGAGTACGACGTCATGAAGTGAGAGAGAGTGAACGAAACAAGTACATGTGAATTATGAAATTTCACATTCATGCACAGGGTTGCCACCGCAGACACATTTAAATGGCTTATTCGTAGATATTACAAAATATAATATTAGCCCGATGTATATATTTTTAAGTAATCTTGTAAAGGTGGCAAAAATAGTTAAACGTCATGATGAGTACACGTATATTTTATATATATAAAAATCGTAGTTAAGAGTGCTGGTGATTTTTCCTATTATTTCAATGAAACATTTCTCTTTAAATGATCTTATAAAGAATTGGGAACCCTATCGTTTTAATTATTTTGTTATTGTTGTTGTAAATGTAATTTTTAAATATTGCTTTTGTACTTATTTCTCGCTTAACGTTATCTAAGTGAATACTGTCATTGTGCAATCGAAAGAAAACATACGTTTATTATTTTTAGATAATTTTTCCATAAAAATGCATCATATTAACAAATACCTATACTTTGGGATATGTGTCGCGTTTATAAATTTTTCACCTAAAACGAGGTCATGTACGTACATCTTCTTTGGGTAAAATTCACTTTGCTATAGTAACCATCACGTTATAATTAGCTGCGTAAAACTCACGCACCCTTTTCTACACTCCTATTACTATTTCATTGCAAAACTACGTTTTTCTAATGAATTTACATAAAACCGTTCACAAAAAAAAAAGAAAACACAACAAAGTGAGGTTAGAACGAGCCAAAGACAAAAAAAGTCTGAACATACATATTTTAGCCGATAAAATAGTGAGATTTTTCACTTGTAGGTATCTTTCCCATCTCACCATCAGAATGCTTAAATATGTGTAAAGCTTACCCTTGTTTGCACTAATTACACTGGATCATTTTTCCGAACTTTTATTTTTACCACCAACAGATATATGCAGTCTTGTTTTATATGTAGTATTATCGGAAAAAGTAAGATTCACCACCCCACCGCTCTGATAATACATTAATATTTATATTTGAGCTTTGCGTTGTCAATGCAAAGAGGACCCTGAACTCGTGGCGTTTACTAGTAAAATTTCACAAATTTTTATTATTCAGTTATTCATATAGAAACACTACAGCATTACATACGCCCGTAAACACTAAAATACGACTTTTATATACGTTCGCCATTTTGTTAATCATCGCACAATACCAATTACCCTACTGATGGTGTATATTCTACATATTTTTTCATCTCTTTTTCTATGTGTGGTTAAACCTTTTACAAAGATTTTTTACCTAAATTAAATCACTTTTATACATTTAATTATGTATACTTCTATACTTTTCCTTTGCTGGAAATTTTCTGCAAGCGAGAATTTTGTTTTTACGACTTGCAGCGCAGCTGACCGGATCTCAACTGAACACACTTTACAATATGGCGCGCGTGTTTTTTGTACTATATAAGGTAGAAAACAAAGGCGATGTAAGAGGGAATGAAAATATTTTTCCCAGGGTTAGAATCTTCATAAGTATTATATTTAAAAGTCAATCAACAATTGTTAAAAATGTATTTTTGTTGTTTGCGTTTGTTTAAAAAAGAAAGTCTAAATTAAAATACTTTTCATCCAAAAACCTTTTCAATCAAAAATAATAATTACGATTTCGGTCAAATTTTGCTTTTATTGCCTTGCGTTTTATTAAAGCGGAAATGTTAAATATTGGAGTAAATCTTAAGTATTTTCCTCAAATTGATTAACATTCCCATTGTAATTGCAGAACTTTTCTTTTTCTCAGATTTTTCAATCATTTTTATGACTTTATACATTTTGTGAAAATTCACTTCTCTTTTCAAATTCCTGTCTTTTCAAGATGATATTTTTAATTCGTAAAATCTGGCAACCCAAATTTTTAAATCAAATTTAAATTGATATGAAAGCTAACACATGCAAAACCCCAAGTACTCAAGTTAGTTTTCCTTAAAACTTATGGAACGAAGTGTTGCGATTCTTGATGTTGGTAGAAAAGGAAATGGAAAAAGAGAAATTCAGTTAAAGGAAGAAAAAGGATAAAACAAGTTTTAAATTTGAAAGCCATAAAAGCGAATTTTTTATTATCTAAATAAACATTTCTGCTCCATATCATTTGATACATGTTGGACACCTGCCGTGCTTGTTCTTGCAGGTTGCAACATAGCATAGGATTGCATTGGATTATACCCTAAGTTTAATTATTAAACTTGGCAACACTCTTTGTCATAAAAAAAAAAAAATAATAGGAGAAATTTTCAAAACAAAAGTGAGAATGTGAGTTAATGTCAATAAAAAAAATCTATAGTGCTACACAAAAAGAAATTTTATTTTAAAAATAGCCAGAAATTTTTTTTAACAATTTTCATAAACTCCTCATTAATGTTAAGCAAACTAATTGCCACGATTTAATACAGAAACCAAAACCTATACACAAACGTTTTTGCTGTAAGCTGGAAGAATTACAGAAATTGATTGGTGGTGGACATAGAATGTCAGCGATGTCACCAAGCGAGGTACGTAATTTATAAAGAACAGAAACAAAGAAAAGTGTTTATTTAAAATATTTTAAAATGTTTCAAATATGTGCAAAATTGTTTCACATACGTATATGTATAAATTTCATCTACCCTTTGATTACCACTTCTTTGTCCGCAGTTCATCAGATGTGTATTTTATATGATTTTGTTAACAAACATTCTCTTTACATCACACCTTGGATTGTAAGAAAATCGAATTCGGTGAAAAGTTGAATCATTAACCAAATTAAAGTGAAAGCATGACTGAGACGGTCCATAAATGAAACAACGTGTTGTTTACATTTCTTGATTATTAACAAATGCGATTCCAAGGTCTTTTTTTAATAAGAGAAAAATTGGAAATTTTTAACATAAACAAAACAAAACCAAACAAAACAATTATACACAAATAAGTGAACCAAGTGAAAGCCTATAGAAGATGAAATCTGAAGACTGTGGGTAATGACTACATCTAAAAATACAATATCATACACATACAGAGTGATGTACTTTCCTTTTCTTATTACGTATAGGTGAAATGGAAGGTCAAAAATTGGTTTATAAATATAAATAGAAAAGTCCTTGCAGCTAAGGCACATTTCAAAGATAACAGTGTGTCTATAATTAGAATGAAGGTTAGCAACTTTAGTTTTCCAACTTTTCTTATTTTTTTTTTTTTTTTGTGTGTTAAGTATAACAAGTGTACGGTATTTCTGTATGACATTTAAATAAAATAGAATCCTATAGAGATTACTGTTCATCTGTGCTTATTTTTATAATACAAAAAACCCTCCACCTCCACAACGGTGGGCGTGGCAAATATATATATATATATATTGCGCCCTCTAATAGTGTATGCCTTACGTATCAGCATGCAAGTCTACTTTTACGTTGAATATGGTTTTTTGTAAATTGTGGGCGTGTCTATTATCCGACCACGCACATTTTTGGCACATCAGTAGATGGGATACGCATATGCGTACCAAATTTCAAGTTCCTAGGTCAACTTTTGTGGCAGATATATAGATTTATGTCGATTGTGGGCGTGTCTGTAATTGTACCACGCCCATTTTTGGTACATCGTTGGATGGGCTATCCTTTAATAAGTACACTACATTTCAAGTTCCTAGGTCAACTTTTGTGGCAGATACAAAGATTTTTATTAATTGTGGGCGTGTCTGTAACCCGAATACGCCCACTTTTTGCATATCAATGAAGCTAACATTCATAGATGTACATATCAAATTTCAAGTTTATAGCTCAATTTTTGTGGCAGATAAATAGTTTTTTGTGGATTGTGGGCGTGGCTCTTGACCGATTTTGCCCATTTTAAATAGCAATCTGCGTGCAAAAAAAAGTTCCTGTACAAAATTTCAGCTCAATATCTCAAAATTTTGCGCCCATGAGAGTGCCAACAACAGACGGACATACATATCTAAATCGACTCAGTTTTTGACGCTGATCAAGAATATATATACTTTGTAGGGTGTCTGACGCCTCCTTCTGGGTGTTGCAAACGGAAGAACAAACTCAGTATACCCTCATCGCAGAGGAGGTGGAGGGTATAATGACATGCATGCACCTTGTTTCAATTTTGATGTTCTCTGGTAATGAGATTAAATTTTAGGTGTTAAATACCCGGATGCTGTTTTCATTCAAAAAAACAGAATTATAAAAAAGATAAGTTGTTTTAATTAAATGTTTTAATTACAAAGAGAATTACTTTCATTACTTTTCCTTTTTTTAGTCTCATTTAGTTAATCGATTTTGTAAATAGTTGATTCATATTATGGTATTATTATAAATACTTGATGAGTATCTCTTTGATTAGCCCATTTCTCCATATATAATTGCCTGTCACAGAAAACAACAATAAACACAATAATAATAATAATAATAGGTCATAAATAAATGCAAATATTTTATAGAAGACAACGGGAGGCATTAACGGTATGTTGTCATATGCATACGGTTACGGGTGCATGGCATGTCATGCGGTAATTGGAAAATATAATATATTTAAACCTTAAAAACCTATCACTTTTGATAGGCAATTTTCCATAACATGCAAACCTGCTATGCGTCATCGAATGTTTATCTGTAAAACGTGAACATTTTTGCTTAGAGACGGAAGAACAACAAATTGTCTTAAATTTGATTAGTTTTCAGCCATTTGTTTACTAAGTTTATTAGCAAGCCTAAAAAAAGATTACTTTACATAATGTTGATGCACATGTACAAGCACATGCGAAATTTACGTAAAAGCGTAAAGGTTTGTGTACACGTTAATTTTCATGTCACCCTTCCTTGTGCTAATGCAGCACCAAAGATTCCAAGTGTAAAACACTAAAGGGTAACTGTTTCTCAGTTAACTACATAATTATAATCAATTGTTCATTTTTTCTCTCTTTTAAAAATCCAAAGGTGACAACTGTTTGGTTTAATAATACCATAATACTATTATTGATCTAAATTTTGTCCTTTCACTTCATTTTTATAATGTATTACTTCTTGCGTGTTAACATAAATTTAGCATAACTTTTATAAAATTCTTTCCATTTACACGAGTGTTATTTGCTTGTGCTCTTCAACTATGTTCCACACTCACGTTGTGCTCATAAATTGTAAGCTATCAAATCACCGTATTATATCTAGAGACTTCTCTGTACTTTGAGGTCTCTGATCAAAGGCGATGCGAAGCTCACTTATTGTGTTAGTTATGTGCGGCACGCGACCATATTCAGTACGTTGAAGGCGGAAAGAAAAAGTAAATAATTTTAAATTTTCCCAATATAAGTTGAAATAGGAGTGTGCAGCTAAAAACTTTATTATTAAAACAATAAATGGTTAATAAATTGAAAAAAAAAAATATTAATAAATAAAGCAAGTGTAAAAAAATTGCTTTCTATAAGTCAGAAATAAGCAAAATCAAAGGGCATTTAAAAAGGAAAAGACAAACTTCTCATTATGTTCTTTTTTTTTTTAATAATCATCATTTAAGGATATAGTGAATCATAATTTGAATCATGATAAATGGGGATAAAGTGGAAAAATGATTAAAACATACAATTGAAAAACGAACCGTTATAGTCGACTACATAATGCTCTACAACCCCGTCTTAATTGAATTGTTAACTTCACTAAAACTAAAACTAAAAAAATAACAGTTATTGCAAATGGCAAATTTTAAAAATTACGGTGCTTAGAAAAAATGCAAAATGCAGAGTTAAGCAAAATTTTGTTGAACTTGAAAATAACTTTGTTACATAAAAAATTCATTTATTAAAACTTTCTGAAATACCCACCCATATAACAAATGAAGAGTTTATATATATTATACATAAGATTGACATGGTTAGATATGATACGCAAGCTATATATGGACATCAAGAGTTTCCATTAACATTACGAACAGTTCATCAGTGTTGTCTCTGTGAAATACATTTAATAAATGGAAAATTAATTTACAATATATTGCCATAAATAAATAAGTGAAAATGCTACTGACGGCCAGGAATGATCATTTAATACCCTACAGCACTTATATATATATATTTTTTTAAAAACGAACACCAGCTATCATTACATTTTTGATTAGAGTTTTTTACTTTACAAATAATAAATGTGTTATTGGTAAAGCTCCTGATTTGTAATATCGTCTAAAAATAATTACTTTCTCAATGAATAGGTGCAGGCAGACATATTAGCTAAAGAGATAGAAAAATGAAACATTATTGTTTATTCAAAAAACCATGCAAAAAACAACTACAAAACACACAAGCCCATTCAGAGAATAGAGAAGAAATACTTTTTATACAAAATCGGTATATGGAGTTGCAGTGGCGATAAGGTGGAGAAGGCCTTCGAAAAGTTCAAAAAGCCTTTTTTTATATCTATATTTTAGAGCTCATAAATATTTACTTGTATCGGAGAATATTGGTAAACAAACAAACAAACAAAACACCATTAAAGTGGAGTGTACTATATAACCATAAATAGTACATAAATGTATATGTAGAATTAAAACAGTAAAGTGTTTGTAATGTTCGAAGTTTCAACAAAAGATTCAAGTACAAATGTGTTGAAATTGTATTTATAATTTGCCTAAAAAGAATGCCAAAACTTTGTGGTGTATCAAATTAAGTAGCCTTTGAAATATATGAATGGAATGTATTCAGACGTTTTTACACCCTGCACCACCCTGTCGAAAAGGGTATATTAAGTTTGTGCGGATGTTTGTAATTCCTAAACGGCAAATGCCACACCCACCTTCAATTATACCGATCGATTCAGAATCAAAATCTGAATCAAAATCTGATCGATTCAGAATCAAAATCTGAATCGATTTAACCATGTCCGTCTGTCCTCGTGTCTGTCTATCTAAATTTGTGTGCAAGCTACAGGTCGCATTTTTTGAGATCTTTTGATGAAATTTGGTACAAGGACATGTATTGGCCCAAAGGGGAACCCTATTGAAAATGGACCGGATTGGACCATTTTTAGAACCCCTCCCCATATGAGGGCCTATTATTTTTTGAGATATTTCGATGAAATTTGATACGCGGAAAAGCATTGACCCAAAAATAAACCCTTTGAAAATGGACCGGATTGGACCATTTTTAGAACCCCTCCCTATATAATTTTTTTTTGATATCATAAATAAACAAAGAATAAAAAAAAAATTCTGACTTATGTATAATTTTGAAATTTTTGAAAATACAAATAGGTATAGAAAAATAAAAGTTTTCTTTTTTCAAAGAAAAAAAGAAAACAAGTAAGAAAACTAATTTGGCTTAAACCAAAACTTAAATACCCTCCACGTCTACAAGAATGGGCGTGGAAAATATATATATATATATATATATTGCGCCCTCTAATAGTGTACGTATTACGTATCAGCATGCAAGTCTACTTTTACGTTAAATATGGTTTTTTTAAAATTGTGGGCGT
Source organism: Ornithomya chloropus (assembly GCA_963971445.1). NCBI lineage: Eukaryota > Metazoa > Arthropoda > Insecta > Diptera > Hippoboscidae > Ornithomya > Ornithomya chloropus. Next base: position 22,031,774 of record OZ020530.1, on the reverse strand, counting down.
GTCTATTATCCGACCACGCAAATTTTTGGCACATCAGTAGATGGGATACGCATATGCGTACCAAATTTCAAGTAGGTCAACTTTTGTGGTAGATATAAAGACTTTTAGTAATTGTGGGCGTGTCTGTATTTCGAATACGCCCATTTTTGGCATATCGATAAAACTAATATTCATAGACGTACATACTAAATTTCAAGTTTATAGCTCAATTTTTGTGGCAGATAAATAGATTTTTGTCTATTGTGGGCGTAGCTCTTGACCGATTTTGCCCATTTTAAATAGGGATCTGCATGCAAAAACTAAAAGTGCCTGTACAAAATTTTAGCTCGATATCTCAAAATTCACGCCCGTGAGAGTGCCAACAACAGACGGACACGCGGACACACGGACATGTCTAAATCGACTCAGTTTTTGACGCTGATCAAAAATATATAAACTTTGTAGGGTCTCTGACGCCCCCTTCTGGGTGTTGCAAACGGAAGAACAAACTTAGTATACCCTCATCACTGAGGTGGAGGGTATAAAAATTGAAAGCAATACAAAAAATAAAATTTTTCATTTATCAAAGGAAAAAATTAAATTGAATAATATATATCAAGTGGTGTAGGGTATTTGATGGTCGGGCTTGACCGACTATAATATTTTCACTTGTTTGTACTTAAAAACTTAAAATGAAAGTGTAAAATAGATGTGTGTGTGTGTTTCGGTAGAAAAACATATGCTATAACAAAAAATAAATAAATAAATATAAAAATACTTTTATAGATACGGGGCACACAATACCTTCCAAATATTCTCTGGAAAAATCTTAGATTTTTAAACTATTGTGGCCTGTATTGGAACCGTTCAGTGCGTACATTGATTAACTCCACTTTTTGAAAAGTCTTAAATTTAGGTATCAAAGCACTTGGTATAGTCATAACTTTATTATTTCATCGCATTTCTCAACTTTTTTTTATGGAGTTAATCGATGTGTGCACTGAAAGCCTCATATATAAAGTCATACAAAGGAACTCATAGAAAAGGTTGCAAAATAAACAAGTAAGAAAACTAAATTTGGCTTAGGCCAAATCTTAAATACACTCCACCTTCACAACGGTGGGCGTGGCAAATATATATATATTGCGCCCTCTAATAGTGTACGTATTACGTATCAGCATGCAAGTCTACTTTTACGTTGAATATGTTTTTTTGTAAATTGTGGGCGTGTCTATTATCCGACCACGTCCATTTTTGGCAGGTCAGTCAATAAGATAACTATGTATACGCGTACCAAATTTCAAGTTCCTTGGTCAACTTTTGTGGTAGATATAAAGACTTTTATTAATTGTGGGCGTGTCTGTATTTTGAATACGCCCATTTTTGGCATATCGATAAAACTAATATTTATAGACGTACATACTAAATTTCGAGTTTATAGCTCAATTTTTGTGGCAGATAAATAGTTTTTTGTGGATTGTGGGCGTGGCTCTTGACCGATTTTGCCCATTTTAAATAGCGATCTGCGTGCAAAAACTAAGAGTGTCTGTACAAAATTTTAGCTCAATATCTCAAAATTTACGCCCTTGAGAGTTCCAACAACAGACGGACACACGGACATACATGTCTATATCGACTCAGTTTTTGACGCTGATCAGATCTCTGACACCACCTTCTGGGTGTGGCAAACGGAAGAACAAACTTAGTATACCCTCATCACTGAGGTGGAGGGTATAAAAATAAAAGAAAATTATAATAACCTCCAATCAAGTTTGAATGCTCTTGAAACTTTTTAGATTCATTAATGAAACTTCTTCATCGGAAAGATACGGAAAGAGTATTCAAGATTTGATGTAAACTAGCTAACTTGTTTACTTGTTCTGGCTGTGGTTGTTTGACGTTTCATTGACGCCATATTCCGACATATTGACATCAAATTGTAACAACATTCCTGTTGTCTGTTATTTATGGCAATATACATATACTCTGTAGGACTTGTGCTAATATTTTTATATATATATTATAAGTTTAGATAAACATATCATAACAAAGTTTTATTGAACCCAAATTACAATAACAAGAACTTTGTTGTTACGACAAAAAAACAAAAAGAAAAATGCTAAAATTATTTAAAGGGAAAAAAGACAAACCGCACAAAGCGGAGATAATCAATGAAACTAATCCACCAGCAAATAAAAATAAAAATGGTGGCAAAATATTAATCTTGGATAATACACGTTGGGAGGCAAGTATTTAAAATGGAAGATGGTGCAATTACCGTTTTTCTTCTTCTTCTTTTTCTTATAATATAATAATATTTTTACTCTTCATGATGGTTTTTTATATATTGCGAAACAATTACGAAGAGGTCATAAAAAAAATAATTCTTTACTTAAAGGGATTTTTTTTTTTTTTTCAATAATAAAAATAATTTTTAATGTGTTTCTTTATCTCTTTTATTTTTGTTGTTGTTTTTTATACATATTGGCTTAGCTTCATTTTTATAATTTATTTGAATTTAATTGAAATTGTTGAATTGGTTTGTAATTAAATAAACTAAAATCTAATCGTTAATTTATACACTAGATATATACTCGTATGTGAATATACATATATAGCTGTTAAGTAAGATGTAACTGCAAGTACGGTTCTTTTCATATTTTCTTCTTCTTGTTTACTTTATTGCAGCGGAGACTACAAAAGGAGTTAATGTCGCTAATAAAAGAGCCACCACCTGGAGTGTCTGTCGATACCGAAAGTATAGCCCAGAATTTATCAGAGTAAGCTTTTCCTAATGTCTCTATGTTCACAACATGCCTGAAATCTATATTTCGTTTGTTCTTTTCTTTTTGAAAATCTAGATGGAAAATTAATATTGCTGGTTTTGAGGGGACATTATACGAAGGTGAACAGTTCCAGTTATTGTTCAAATTCAATAATAAATATCCATTCGATTCGCCGGAGGTCACATTTATTGGCAACAATATACCAATACATCCTCATGTCTATTCAAATGGTCATATCTGCCTCTCCATATTAACTGAAGACTGGTCACCAGCACTGTCAGTGCAATCGGTTTGTTTAAGTATAGCCTCCATGTTGAGCAGTTGTAGAGAGAAAAAGCGACCACCAGACAATACATTATATGTGAAAACATGTAATAAAAATCCGAAAAAAACTAAATGGTGGTATCATGGTACGTAATACAGAATATATTAACAAAAAAAAAAAAAAAAAACAAGATAGAGAAGTTCGGTTAAGACCGAAGCTTAAATACCCTCCACCTTTCATAATCATCTAAAAAATAAGTTCCTATTGCCATATTTGTGTATGTGACTATTTCATGTACTTACGCAAATAGTGTTTCTTTTAAATTATAGGCGTTTGCGTTTTTCAATCGCGCCCATTTTTGGCATAGTGTTGGACAACAGTACCACTTATATATATATCAAATTTCAACTTGATAGGCTTGATAGATTCAATTTTTTCGAGGTATGTTGAGACTTTTGTTTATTGTTGGCGTGTCTCTTAACCGATTGTACCCAATTTCAATACGGAACAGCGAAATTGAACTAAGAATACGTATGCAAAGTTTCAATTTGATATCGCTAAAATTGCGACCGTGAGAGTGCCAACAACAGACGGACACACGGACACACGGACGGACATGTCTCAAACGATTTCTCTTTTCATGCTGATTAAGAATATATATGGTTTGTGGGGTCTCCGAGGCTTCCTTCGATGTGTTGTAAACGGATGATCAAAACGAATATACCCTCTTCCCTAAGGTGGAGGGTATCAAAACATATTTAATCCTGAATGCAAGATAGATAGAAGGAGTCTTTGCCTTGTTACACTTTACCTTAACTGTGGAACTCCGTTATTAATTATGGAATTTTTTAAATTGGGGGCGTGGATGTTCTGTGATAACGCCCACTTTTAGGCCAATATTTAATTAGTCAACGTTGTAACCTTAATTTTTTTTAGTCAAAACAAAATTTTTGTCCCTTTTTTTGCACGATTTTTTTTACACGAATTTGATTTAACACGAGTTAAAACGAAAAAAGTTCTCATTTTACACGAATTGTTTTATTTTAACGCGATTTTCAAGTTATTTTTAGGTCTGGAACCAATCTGCTATTCTTCCATTTGGCCAATATCTTTATTTTTTCTCGAATTTTTGGGGAACGTATCTATCGTGTAAAAAGAGAATTAGGTGTACCTTCATTTGAAATGAAAATTTGTCTACCAGAACAAAAATGTCTTTTTCCAAAACTTAAGCTTAAAATAATAATTTTTGTAAACAATAAATGATGAAAGGGAGCGACACGGCCACCTTGACTCAGATATCTCGAGTAAATTTTATCTTGTACATCTTGCCATATTTACACATGTGCAAGTATTTCGTTTTATTTGCGATTAATATTTTCTTTTCAGATGACACAGTTTAGTTAAACGGGCTGAGCGGTGGTGGCCTGTTTTGTATACATATTGTGTGTCCCAACTTAATCATAATTGCTGGTGTTTGAGTTGCCACAACAGCGAAGTATAACCACAATAACAAAAACAAAAACACTTACTGTTAAAGTTACTATTTAAGCATAAATTGACTGTGAAACATATACGTCGGCAAACCAAACATTGCTGCTTAGATCTAAGAAATGGAGTTTACGAAAATTGCTATAAAAAACAGAAGCCAAACTATTGACAACTACAACAAAGTTATTAATTTAATTTTGTGCTCTATACAGACAAAAAATTCATTCTTTTCCCTTTTTTAGTTTAATCGTTTCCGCCTTGAACCCGATTACGATTTTATTGAGCGAACATGTGTCTTAGAGCCCAAAACCGAAAATTCCCAATCATAGTGATTTTATTTGGAAATATATTACCGGCATATATTATTGTATATCCTTACACACCTTTTTTTTTGTTTTTGTTTTGTTTTGATTATCCATCAAGTGAGTGCAATTGGCTTTTATAACAGACTTATTCCATGATACATATATACTTGTGTTTGTGTACTATTATTATTATTCTAAATTAAACTGTAACCAGATAACAGCATCATTTTGCTCTTAATAAAATTGAATACGAAATAAATCGATAATAATAGAAGGAAAGCAAAACGCAATCACAGAGATTACAGTTGTGTTGTAGAAAGAAGAAGAAAACTATTCATTGCATTTATCAAATATATAAAAAATGTCAACTTTAATTAAAATAAATGAATGGCCTTAAAATGCTTATGCACTATCAATACGCTGCCACATTCCACATTACATTTATACATAAATCTAGAGAAAAAAGAGGTGATTCCCATGAGATTTAACAATTCCTTGAACAAGACTTTCATTTACAAAAAAAAGAAAAAAAAAAATTATATAAAAAATTATAAACCCGGGTAGCTCAACAAGCTTTGTTTTCCCTTCCGCTTTTATATTTCCATTTTCTTTATTAAATTATCGTTTTCCCAACTCTTCCCCTTTTAAACATAACTTAATTATGTGATCATCCGCGTTAAGTAATTAATTATTGCTTACTATCCTTCAGTGGTGGTAGTGGTGGTTAAACAATTTTGCAATATTTTCAAATACAACAACAACCTTAACGATTGATTATGTATTGAATATGAAGTGTGAATAAATTATATAAGTATTGTAAATAAATTAAAAGTGATCTTGTTTTATTAACACATACTGTTGCAACAAAAACAAAACAAAACAAAACGAAACAAAAATTCAGTTCAGTACAGTTTTTTTTCAATTATTATTATTATTATTCACATATCAGTTTACAGTCGCCCCATGAAACAGTCCTTGCATGGCCTCTTGTAGAGCACGTTGGCAGGCAATAATCGATTTATAACCTCCAGCTCTCTCTGTAGAGTTTTCACTACGTATATGATTCATGAAACCTTTTGTTTCAATCTCATGTACAGCCGGTGCATGCGGTCCATCCATATATAATTCGGGCAATACATGTTTATACAATGGTCCCTCGTCATCTTTGGGTACTGGCAAAAACTGAAGATCAGCCGACCGTCCGAACTTGATGCCGGTCGAGAATTGTGTTGATGCTTTAGGTGGCGGTATATGTTTTTCTTCTTCCCTTAATTTTTCCACCTTTTCGGCGAACTCGCTAACAATGGCGGTAGCGTCTTTGCCGCTGCACATCAGCTCATCGATGAGAGCTTCTTTTTCGCGCACCTTTTTCTTCTTATGCTCATTCTCTAGGGCTAACAGTTCTTCGCGCCGTGCTTCCTCTTGAACCTTTTCCAACTCCAGCATTTCCTCCAATTCGTATTCATCCCTACCCATGCGCGCCTTATTACGTTGTATTATCTCACGATTCTCCTTTTTATATTGCTCAATACGTTTGTTTGTATTTATAATATCAATATTGTTGCACAAATTATACACAATCGCTTCAATTTCTTCCAGATAATCATTGTATTCCGCCAAGGAATTGAAATCCTCCTCTTTTTTATTATAATCGCGTAATATACGTTTGCGTATATCAACTTCTTTTTCTACCATAGGATCTTCAAATAATTGTATGCGGAAATTGTTGCGTCGCAATGGCACTAGACATTGCGGGCAGGAACCAGATCCTTTGAGAAATAATAGATCTACGCAAGATTCGCATAATGTGTGACCGCACACATTCACCATCAATTTCAATGATGGATTACGATATTTGGTTGTTTTGCACCTAGGACAAGCTTGATCATCCATAATTAGTTACTTCTTTAAGATCTTTTAACAATAGCTGCGCTTTTATTTTGCCGGTAATACAAACATAAGGAGAACAGCTGAAAATATTGTTGATTAATGCTGATAACACGTAGTAAGGGCCCAAGCATAAACTCCGTAGTAAATTCAGTTGCAGGGTTGCCCTTAAATTAATATGGGAAGCGCCCTCTATATTATATACTTTATATAGAACTATTTTACACGTGCTGGTAGTTCTGGCTTCCTGTTATGTTGTGCTGTGAATTTTTTTTATACGTTTCATAGTATCCAGATTTATTTAGCAAAAGCGCCCTCTACATTTAATAAAATGAAAACATTTTTTAAAAACGTTTCATATCAACCAGCTTTATTTTACAATAGTGTCCTCTATATAAAATAACATGCAAAATGAAAATTAAAGCGCCATCTAGATTTTACTATGTCTACATTTCACCTACTGTATAATGCTGGGCTCCTGTTCTTTTGCTGTGAATTTTTTACACTTTTTCGTTTTTGCGAAAACGTTTAGAAGAAACATTACACACACACACACACACACACACACACATACACACATACAATGGAGAAGTAGGTAGGTTGGTGTGTGTTTTTAATTTTCGACTGTATAGTAAAAGAAGTTTTGTTGTTTTTATTGTTTTTTTAAACATTTTTATTGATTTTTACTTTGAAGTTTTTTTGTTTTTTATTTTTAAATCATTAATTTTCACTTTTAAATACAATTTCTTTGTAAGTATTCATATACATTGATACAAGTGTAGTAGTATTTATTAATAAGGCTATATATACTAACTATTAAGCTATACGATTAATTTATTGTTGTTTTTCTTCCTTTTTTCTTTTTGTTATATATTTCATATATACAAAAATGTTAAAAATGTTGTTGACGGAGAGCGGAGCGTTACCTACAACAACAATTTTGCCGTATAAATGGTCTCAGAGAGAAGAGAAAAGTTTTGTTTTAGTTTTTATAGCAACAACATTGGATGATGATAAGAGCAATAGTGTTGGGTTAGTGTTAAACTATTTCAAATGACTGATATCTTCTATTAGGTGAAGTTTTAAGATACGTACGTATGACATATGTGTATATACATATTTACATAAATTCTTATATATATATTTATATGTATGTAGCTGTGGCTGAAGACCAAAACTTTTCATATGTAAATTATATTTTTTATTATTTATAATTTATGTTTTTTCTTTCTTTTTTTAGTTATTTAATCATTCTCTAATAAATTGCATAAATACGTTTATTCTATAGCGTTCATTCATATTTATTGATATATGTGTATATGTAATAAATGTTGCGAGTAAATAACTACTTTTTATGTAGATCGTGCCTTAACTAAATTAACGTACATTAGCAAAATATTAAGAAAAGAAGAAGAAGAAGAAGAAGAAAAAATCAACAATTCCAATAAAATAAATAAAAACAGGTACCCACCACTCAAACAAATCTTTTACTTGATAAACATAAAGTTGTTCACATATGTTGTAACATTAAACACAAAGTATGTCCTTACATATATATATATATATATGTGTGTGTGCTATAAACTAAGTTAAGTAAAAAAAATTATAATAAAATCAAAATTTTTCTTATTATTTAAAACAAATCACTGTAAATATCACAATTTCTTGGTTATGCGGCATATATTTATATATATATATATGTGTGTGTATGTATGTATGTAGGTACCATATCTCTAATAAATGGCTTACACAATATGCTTTACATCTACCTAAGCAAAGAACGCATGTTTATTCCCGCCACCTTAATGTTTTGGATGTACTTTGTTTAGTATTCTTTTTAGATCCGTCTGTATGTCCATCTGTTTTTGGCACACTCACGATTGTAAATTTTTGCGATATTGAGCTGAAATTTCGTACAGACACACTTCTAGTTTTTTCACGGAGAAAGATATTTGAATTAAGCAAAATCGGTTGAGAGCCACTCACACAATCGGCACAAGTCTACTTATGTGACACAAAAATTTACGTACATTTGTAATTAGCTAAAAATGGGCGTGGTCAGACTCGCTTACACTTAACAAGAAACGGTATTCAGCATAAAACTCGCCCTGCCAGGTGCTACGTAATACATACACTATGGAGGTGGCGAGTATTTAACATTTGGTTTAAGCCAAATTCAGTTTTTTTACATGTTTTTATCAAGAAGCACACATTTTAATGTAATGTATGTACATATATATACATATCGGTTCATTACTTTGTTCATTATGTCACTTTTAATTTTAATCTACATAATGGATAATGGAAAAAGAAAAAATACATGTTAACATAATACAACGTATAGATAGAGACAACGGTGGACGCTGAAACATTTACATTTACAACCCATTCATTTATTAAATTTATTATATAAATTAAATAAACTATGCTAAAAATGATTTGCGGCTTCCTCAATTATTACAAAGTTTCCATTTCCATTTCCTCTAGCTAAACTTTTGTTTTAATATTGTTTTTTTCAAGAGAGTTTTACAAAGTTCGATAATTAGAATTACGTTTGCACATACATTTATATTTAACGACACATACTAGCTAAATATATTTAGCAAAAAAATTAATAAAAAACGAACAAAAAAAACTTGAAACTTGTTTCATTTCATTTATAAAGTTTGTAAACATACTCGTGTGTGTGTATGAGTAAGTTTGTTATACAATTTGTTTGTAATTCAGCTGCGTATGAATTTTTCATTAAAGTTGAAGCTTTTTTTTTAAATAATTTTCCATTTAATGGATTTTTATTATTTTCTTCTTCTTCTTCTTTCTTGTTCAAACGAAGTTTACTGCACGCGGCTGTCATAATTTAATTTAAGCTGAAAAAGAAGCAAGATTGACAAATTAACTGGGATTAAATTAAGTGTTTTTGTACCCTACACATAAAATGGGGGTAAACTAAATTTCTCGTTCGTTGTTTTTTTTTTTTTTTTTTTTTTTATATAACTCACCTTTGCAAAGCTGTAGCTTCATCCAATTCACCGTCGCCTTCATCAATTTTAGAGCCGCTGCAACTGCGACATTTACAGCATATAATGCAGGGCGCTGCTAGTAATAGTAGTGGTGAAGCTACTAACAGTAAAATGCCAAAACCGGCAAAAATGCCAATAACTTGAGCTCGATGCCACACCACCGAGGCACGGGAATGTCCAAGTTTATTTTTACACGGTCCCTTATCATAGTGGCGCAATAAAAAGTCATCCTATGTTTGAATACAAAAAAAAAAAAAAAAAAAAAATTACGTAAAAAAATAATTTTTTTGTAAAAAGAGAAACAAATGGAGTTACATACATCCAAACTAGCCAGACAGTACCAACAAAAAACATGTTTGCAACGTTTGCACATCATTTGAGCACAGCCTTCATCCTTTTCAATCGGTACCGCACACATCGGGCAACATTTTATTAAATCATTATCGAACGGTATACCGACGTCTTCATGACCATCAGCCACCAAACGACGACTATATTCTTCGCATGTTAAATTGGGATGCCACTATTAACAACATGAACAACAACAACAACAACAACAATAGCGAAATGAAAGAAGAAAAAGTTGAAATTTTTTTCATAAAAACTGTAAAGAAACACTTCCTTACCGATTTCTTGCAAGCTAAACAGAATTCATCTTTACAGGAAGGACACTGCACGGGTATACATAATACAGTTATATGATCGCCATTTACTTCCACACCATTCGTATTCATTAGATCACTGGCAATGCTGGTAAAGGTGGTGGCATTGGTAGCTGAAGATGTAGAAGGTTGTGAATCGGATTGTTCTTGTTCTTGTTGATTAACTGCATCAATTAAACAAATTGTTTCACAACCAGCTCGAGGACACCACGTACGATTTTTATCCAATTCGATTTCTAAACAACAAAAACATTCTCGAATTATTATCACAAAACGCTTTACACACAAACGCACACACATACCTCGATTTAAACGATATCGATGATGTTTTTTCATTAAATTACTTGTTGTCAAATTGGCTATTTCGGGTAATTGCATAACACCCTGAGCCCAACATTGAGCATCGGGGCATGAGATCTCATAAGCTCCTTCACATATTTCAAATTCCACATAAGCACGCATGCACTGCAAAAACAAAACAAAAAATTATTACCTTTTTTTTCTTTCTTTTTGGAATCTGTTGGATATTGTAGAAATGAAAGTTGTCAAGGAATAGAGAGAAAAAATTAATTTGTTCTGCTTTGTAAAACAGCACCAACAGCAACAACAGCAAAATTGTTTGAAAAACGGAAACAATAAAAAACTTTTTTTTGTTTAATTGCCGTTATGATGCATCACTTACATACGGTTTTATGCATTTCTGCATTTTTGTGTACATGACAAATGCACACAAACAACAGAGAAATGTTCTTGTACAAGTCAAAAAGCAATTTAAAAGTTTTTTTTAGTTTTTTTTTTTTTTTTTCTTAACACAACAAATGCCGGCTTGCACAACATGTACAAAAAGGGACCAAATATTTGGCTGGTAAGGAATTTAGAATGTGCTACACTTTCATGGAAACAGCAACAAAACTACTTTACGCAGACGCATGTACAGACGATGCTAGTCAATATATATAAATGATGACTGTAAACTGGTTTTGACCTTTCTCAGTAGGTAACTCTTCTTATAATCTAAATCAATTAAAAAGACGGACTTACTGACACATTACAAATCATTGATATTGAATCATTGATATTGATTTTGTGGTAAATCTTTATGTCTTATGTATATGTGGACCCTACGCAACTGCTCTATTATATAATAAAAACCATTGCCTGACCAAAACTATATTCCATGTGCCAAGATTGTAAGTATTCAAGATTTCTCTTAAGCCAAATAAAACTTTTCTACTTGTTTTTGTTATTATTATTATTCTTGTTGTTCTAGTTGGTTAAAAAAAATGTACATTTTACTTGTAACCACCACGTATATGTTTCGTTGTTGTTTATGTTATTTGTTGAAAAACTATTCTCTTGTAAAGTTAGTTAACTAGGAGGCAGAAAATATTCAGATTTTCAAATTTAACCGAATACCTAACACTACCTACATTAGCTAAAAATATATATCTATCTACAAAACTTATTGCACTTTAGAAAATTTCTAACCTTTAAGAATATATTTCTTTTATACTGTGATTACTAGTTGATTAATGTTTTTTCTTGCCTTTAAGCACAACTTACAGCATATAATTTACATATTTATTACATTCGATTAAAATTTTATCTTATTTTGTTAGAAATGCTTTTCGACACGACTTCTGTCTGAAAGGAAGTGAAAAGTTTTATACTCACTGATGCATCTTAACTGTTTTAAAATTATTTCAAACTATACACAAGCGCCCCCTGCATTAGGCACAATTAGTCCAATTGCTTTTATTGTTGTTTATTACACTAGCTTTGCATGTGCAAATGACTTGTATTGTAACACATATATCATAATATGTGCTTAACATTTTATTTACATTATCATTAAATGACAAACGATTCAATATTATAAAACTTGCTTTAAGAAGAAACATTTTCATTAGTCAAGATCATTTCTATAAATGACATATGGCAATACTGTCTGCAGTAATTCCAGTTATGGGAAGTAACAAGTAATTTTTCGAGTGTCACGTGAATTGAGAGGAAAAAAAAGCTTTCTGCTCAATTCTTGCCACTCGTTTGTACTGTACGTACTAATGTCATTTTTACTTTATTGATCGTCAAGTTCACAGTAGCGCTGGAAATCATATTGGAAAGAAAAAAAGTAATTTTTAATCTTGTAGTTAATAAAAATATAATTTTTAAAAAAGTAAATGCTTTAAATAATACACAGTTAGTAGGTTAAGGACAGATTTTTCAAGTATTGATGGTTAAATTAAAACGTTTGTGGTTTTTGCCAATGATCTAATAGTCAGCTGACAAGTGAAAATTTTCCAGTGTTCAAAGATTAGCAAAAAATCTATTGTTACTGTTTTTACTTCACTTTTGTGCTAATTTCAACCGTTTTTTGTTATAAATTGCTTTTTATTAATTTTTTTAAAGCATTCCATTGAAACGAAAAATGTCCAATTTAAAGAAATTTGCTGATGAAGAACGTGAGGGGGTATACGGGCGGGTATTCGCTGTCTCAGGTCCAGGTAAGATAACTATTATTTAATCATTTATGTTACCTTGTTTTCGTGCTTTTTATGTGGTTTTTTTTAATTATCGTGTTTTTATGTGTAGTGGTAACAGCCGAATGTATGTCAGGTTCGGCTATGTACGAGTTAGTACGTGTTGGTTATTATGAGTTGGTTGGAGAAATTATACGTTTAGAGGGTGATATGGCTACGATACAAGTTTATGAAGAAACTTCAGGAGTTACTGTAGGCGATCCGGTGCTGCGTACAGGTAAACCGTTATCGGTTGAATTGGGTCCCGGTATAATGGGTAGCATTTTTGACGGTATTCAACGACCCCTTAAGGATATCAACGAAATGACCAATTCCATTTACATTCCCAAGGGTATTAATGTGCCCTGCTTGTCCCGCACGCAATCTTGGGAATTTAATCCTTTGAATATACGCGTGGGATCCCACATCACCGGAGGCGACCTGTTCGGTTTAGTACATGAAAACACATTGGTGAAGCACAAAATGGTTGTTAATCCCCGAGCTAAAGGTACTGTACGGTACATAGCGCCTGCTGGTAATTATAATGTGGAAGATGTTATTATGGAGACGGAATTTGATGGCGAGATTACCAAGCATTCAATGTTGCAAGTGTGGCCGGTTCGTCAACCACGCCCAGTAGCTGAAAAATTACCCGCCAATCACCCGTTGCTAACGGGTCAAAGAGTGTTGGATTCACTCTTCCCTTGCGTGCAAGGTGGCACCACAGCGATACCTGGCGCTTTCGGTTGCGGCAAAACCGTTATCTCTCAAGTGAGTTTTCTTCCATTTTTTTTTTGTTTTTTTTTAATGGATTTTTTCTAGGCTTTGTCCAAATATTCCAATTCGGATGTAATTATTTATGTGGGATGTGGAGAGCGTGGCAATGAAATGTCTGAGGTGTTGCGTGATTTCCCTGAATTATCGGTTGAAATTGATGGTGTTACTGAGTCCATTATGAAACGTACCGCCTTGGTGGCCAACACCTCAAACATGCCGGTAGCGGCCCGTGAAGCTTCCATTTATACGGGAATTACTTTATCCGAATATTTCCGTGATATGGGCTATAATGTGTCCATGATGGCTGATTCCACTTCACGTTGGGCGGAAGCTTTACGTGAGATTTCGGGACGTTTGGCCGAAATGCCGGCCGATTCTGGTTATCCAGCCTATTTAGGGGCCCGTTTGGCCTCCTTTTATGAACGTGCCGGTCGCGTCAAGTGCTTGGGTAATCCCGAACGTGAAGGCTCCGTTTCTATTGTGGGTGCAGTGTCCCCACCTGGTGGTGATTTTTCAGATCCCGTCACCTCTGCCACCTTGGGCATTGTGCAAGTGTTTTGGGGCTTGGATAAAAAACTGGCACAACGTAAACATTTTCCATCCATTAATTGGCTGATTTCCTATTCCAAATATATGCGAGCTTTGGATGATTTTTATGATAAAAACTTTCCGGAATTTGTACCATTGCGTACTAAGGTGAAGGAGATTTTGCAAGAAGAAGAAGACCTTTCGGAAATTGTGCAATTGGTGGGTAAGGCGTCTTTGGCCGAAACGGATAAGATTACACTGGAGGTGGCCAAGCTGTTGAAGGATGATTTTCTACAACAAAATTCCTATTCGTCCTACGATCGTTTTTGTCCTTTCTACAAAACAGTGGGTATGTTGAGGAACATGATTACTTTTTACGATTTGGCCAGACACTCGGTCGAGTCAACCGCTCAATCGGAGAATAAAATCACCTGGAATGTGATACGTGAAGCTATGGGCAATATCATGTATCAATTGTCTTCCATGAAATTTAAGGTAAGTTTTTTTTTTATTTTTTTTTTTTTTTGTAAAAGGAAAAATTGAAAAATTTCATTTCATTTTTACTCTAGGATCCCGTTAAAGATGGCGAGGCCAAGATAAAAGCCGATTTCGAGCAATTGTATGAAGATTTGCAGCAAGCGTTCAGAAATCTGGAGGATTAATTTTTTTGCAGTATTTTCCCACAATTTTTATTGTCGCGTTCTATTGTTTTTTTTTTTTTTTTTATTAGTAAAAAAGTCAATTTTTTTTTTTTAGTTGCTTGTTAAGGAGAAATCCTTCTTCTGCCTTATTGATATGTGTCAGTTACACACTCACACATGCATATATATATATATAGAAATATACTTAATCATTGTTTTTGTCTTCTTCTTGAACATTAAGTTTTAAAGTCATTGCAACTGTAGATTTCTTTTATGTTAAAAAAATTATGTACGTATACAAATAAATAAATAAATAAATAAATAAATAAATAAAAGTTTTTAATGAACGAAAAAAGAGAAAAAATACTAGATTAGAAACTTTTATAAAAAGTTATCTATAAACCGGATTGGGATTATGAAACGTTTCTAGATGTAAAAACAGGTTTCAGAGGAAAAACTTTAAATAAACAAATAGTTGTCTGTTGGCCTGTCCCTAGCTACTGGTCCTCTGGCAATAGTATAAATTAACATATTTATGTACTAAGTTCGTCATTTCATTTGTAACACTCAAGAAGGTGGCGTCAGAGCTTATACAAAGTACATATATTCTAGGTCAGCATTAAGAATTGAGTTGATTTAGACGTGTGTCCGTCTGTCCGCCTGTTGTAAATTTTGATATATATATATCCGTAAGATGTTGAAGTTTGGTATGGGTATCTATAATTATCGCATCCATCGCCCATTTTTGGAACACAAGGTAGAAAAATCCATACTCGGCGTCAAACTCTACTTGGTAGCTGATGCCACACCCAATATCTATATGTAGATGTGGAGGGTGTTTAAGATTTGGCCCCCAAGTCAAATTTAGTTTTTTACCAGCTTTAAACTAAAATTGAGAACTTTGTTTCTTTATAATCACGTTTATTGCTTTTCATAATACATTAAAATAATAGAAAATTTCGTGAACCCATACATTCACATATTTGCCATAATATAGCAGCAGCAGTTTTTTTTTTAAGAAATTTATTTTATTTGCATGAGAAACCGGATTAAAGAGAGTGCGTGTTGTTGGTGAAAAATTGTTTTTATTTTTATTCAAATCGTTTCCGCTTCATTTGGGGGGATTTGAGTTTAAAACAATAAGCTGGCAGAGATTTACATATTTAGTGTTACAAAAATACTTTACTTTTCAAAACACTCTGATGGGTTTTTATGTGTGTATGTGTGTAAACACATAATCTACCTCTTGTTGAAAATATCTCAGTCACAAATGTAATGAAAAATTTACTTATTTACAGAGAAAGGGAGAGAGGGCGAGAGAGATTGGATGGAACCACGGTGGGGGAATATGCAAATCGGAAAATCAGATTAAAACTTAAGTTCACAAAAAGCACAAGTTCTGTACTTTTGTCAAAAAAAAAAAAAAAAAATCACAGCATGTAAAGAAAGAAGAAAATTTTATCACTTGTCAATTTTTTTTGCCAAGGCTTTATATCCCTTTTTAAGCATTTAAGGTACATTTTTCGAAAATATCTTGTCTTGACCTACCTTGATTAAACATATTTTTTCCAAGTTTCATAACTTGGAAACGGCTTAAGGGATTTTGTTCAAACTTTTTGCAAAAAATTGTAAATTAATTCAGCTTTCAAAAGAAGTACAATCTGTGGGTGTGGCACCACCCATTTAGTTAATAAACAGCATATAGTGTTAAAAAGTTTTATCCTAAGCAAATAAGCAGTGCCACGCCTACTATTTTAAGATCCCCGAGAAGCCAGAGAAATTTCCAAACGATTGCAACAAATTTGACCAAAATCGGAGTTGATGTTGGAAAGTTATAAGCCAAACAATATCACCTTCGTTTTCGGTGTGGTTGTTGTTGTTGTTGTTAGAATTTGAAGAATTTGGCAAAATCAGTCGAAATATTTTTAGACCATTTTGTCACAATGCTCACATTCAATAGCTTATAACTTTTAACCCGCTGCACTTATATTTTATGGGCGTGGCATTGCTCACTTAATTATAATAATCTATTTTACAGAGTAGTCTTTTTTGCAAAAATAGATCATCCTAGGACCTCGACCACACCTTTAATGGATTCTTCATGGTATTTAGAAAAAGGGGCACAAAAATGTTCAGATCGATAGGAGCTACCGTTTCCGAGATATATGGGTTCAAAGTTTTCGTAGAAACAGACAGAACTTTATTTCCGTTGACAAATAAAAAAAGACGTTTATAAAAATTGACAAAAATTTTGTGTGCCATTCTATTCTTGATGGCGAAAAATATATTGTGATGTAAGTTTCAGTTTAATTGGCTAGTTGTAACGCTTACTGGAGTGGATACGCACTACTTATGGCAAAGAATTTATTAAGTTTGGCCAGATGTTTGTAACTTATAAACGACAAAGCCACCACACCCACTTTCAATTATGCCGATCGATTCAGAATCAAAATTTGAATCAATTTAATCATGTCCGTCTGTCCATGTTATTTGTGTTTAAGCTACAGCTTGCATTTTTGTAGATATTTCGATGAAATTTGGTACAAGGACATATATTGGCCCAAAGAAGAATCTTATTAAAGGAACGAACCCCTTCCCCTTACCATGAAACATACTATTAAAAAGGAAATTTTTATATGGCAAATATTCTTAATTCTTAATATTTTTTGACAAAAATCGATGAAGAATAGTTAATTAGCATAGTAATTGGCTGTAATAAATTTGGACCGGATCGGACTATTTTTAGAACCTCTTTCTGTATAATTGATATGTCACGAGGTCTCTTCTAAGGCAATTCCTGGAGTTTGTGCAACTTAGGGGTGGTGTAGGGTATTAATTTGTACCCCATTTATTGCTGTTAAGTTCAAACTTAACAAAGTCAAGTGTCTTTTTTATGGCCACACTCACAATACAATTAGAAATTGATGGAAAAAATTATTGATTCTGTGTGAACATCAGCCATTATTTCAAAATATTCACAATTTCCATTAATTTCATTTAATAATAAAGAATGACAGCAGAACATACACCGCAAGCAATTTAAAAAAAATAAGATTACTTTATTGGATGACACATATACATGCGTTTCTACCACCTCCTATTGATTATTTTATGGAAGGTAATAAAGAGAAAAGCCCTGTGTAAGACGTTCATACATATATTTTATTCACATGTGAACACATAAAGTATGGGAAGATGAAACGCGCTTACGCAAGCAATTTATGGATATTTGTACGTTTCATATATTTCGTTCTGCCGTATTATCACGTACAAGGTATAGTCGCGAACATTAAGGATTCAATGCAGGCACTCTTGGTATCTTCAACATATGCTCGACAGAGCTTCTGTACGCATAGTAAGAACATATATATGTATTGCATATACGTATAGTGGATAGACGCTCTGCTATGCTTATGAGAATTTGTAAGCTTCGTGTGTAGGAATAATATTAACATTGAAAATTGCAATTTGTAGTAAATCAAACAAGCAGCTATTAGACGAGTTTTATGTTATATGTGTATATATACAAATATGTGCAGCGCACCAAGTCAATGCTTCCTTTTTACACCCTACGCATAAGATGGAAGGTATAGTAAGTTTGTTATTACAATTGCAACATCTAGAAGGAGGCGTCAGAAACTTTACAAAGTATTTATGTCCTTGATCATCATAAAAATTGAGTCCGTCTGTCTAACTATTTATTAATGGTACTCTCACTAATATAAATTTTGCGATATGAAGAGGAAATTTTATACGGTTATAGTTGCTACATATAAATCGTTATTTAAATTAAGCAAAAAAAAAAAAAGAGCCACGCCCACAATGGACAAAAATCTATGTAAATGTCACATAAAATGAGCTATAAACTTGGAATTTGGCACACATATGTATAATATTATCCCATCAATTATGAATGTCCCAAAAGTGGGCGTGGCGATTAAGATTTACAACAACAACAACAACCTTATAAAATGTAAAACTAGACTTGCCAGCTTGTAAGTAAGTACCGGTATTATGTACCTGCCGCGCCCATTATTTGTGTGTAGAAGTGAAAGGTAGTTAAGCTAAATGTAATTCATTTTACATGATTGTATAAGTTGTGTTTATACACATGATCGATAAATGATAAGAAAATTATACCATTTGGGTAATAAAAAATTTCTCTCTATATGGCATAAATAAGTAAATATGATAAGGGCATACACACATACCAATGGACTTTGTATGATTTATTAAAAAATAAATAAATATATATATATAACTGTATATATATTGCAGTTACTTGTTGAAATGGGAACAGACACGCCCCTAAGTTACAAAAATTATTATTTTTTTGGTATATTTAAGCGCGCTCAACCATTAATATGTAGAGAGTTAAATTTTATATATGCCACGCCTACAATTTCATAAATAAATGTACAGAGTATTCAAAATTCGAACTAAACCATTATATACTAAAGCCGTTTTACTTGGCTATGCTAATTTCAATTGAGAACAATTTCATCAAAATTCCCTTTTGCGTCTCTCTCATCTCTGCATAACTTTCCACTAATGAAATAATACTTTAGCAAATTCTCAATAAATTTTCACATATTTTGCATACAAATGTTCTAAACATGAATACATTCATTCAAGATATGTATCTAAACATTTATGTTTGTGTGTTTGTATGCATGTACGTATGCATGTATGCATTAATCGATTCATACCTATTGAATATGTTCTCCTTTGTATCTTCATCTTTATACCCTTCACATAGAATACTAAAATTGTCATTCCGTTTGCAACACCCAGAAGGACGCGTCAGAGATCCTACAAAGTATATATAATTTTGATCAGCATCAAAAACTCCGATGCGTGCGTTTTTTGCTCGTTTCTTGCTTCCACGCCCACCATTATAGATGTGGCGGGTACTTAAGATTTGGCTTAAGCCAAATTTACTTTTCTAGTTTCACTGGGTGTGTTTGCATAAATTGGCTAATTTATGGAAATTGTTTTATACTCTTTTGCTACTTGGTTGGTTGTATAATTGTTATGAATCGTCAGTAATCCTTTTTGTGAAATTATCCAAGTCAAGAAATAAAGTTTTCTCTAAAGGCTATGATGTATAATACCGCTGGGATAAAGAAATAACTTTCTGTCCGTCATTACTTCCTCCTTAAGTGAACAAATTTACAAAACACGTTCATCGCTCACATTCATTATAAATTCTACAAATTTAAAATCAATATGATTTCCACCCTTATACTAATATTGTGTGGGACCATGTCTAGACCGGAATATAACCAATTGAAGGAAATGGTATAAAAATGTTGATAAAACTGCTGTGAAAATTAAATTCGTTTATAAACAATCGCGCGGCATAAGAAGTGGGTACGAAACAAGTATAGTCGATCAAGTCCGACTATTTAGTGTCCTACACAACTTAATTACTCAAATTATGCTACAATTAGTTTCGGTAAATGCGAGGCTTAGGCTTTGCCTTACAAGTCACTTTGTCACTATGGAAAAGGGTTCTAAAAATGGTCCAATTCGGTCCATTTTTTATAGAGTTCCCTTTTCGGGGCCAATACGTGTCCTTGTACCAAATTTCAGCGATATGTCTCAATATATGCGACTTTTACTTCAAATTTACATGGACAGATAGACGGACATGGTTAAATCGATTCAGATTTTGATTTTCAATCGATCAATATAATTGAAGATGGGTGGAAGGAGTAACAAAATTCTGCACTAACTTAGTATACCCTTCGCCACAAGTGGTGCCAAGCATAAACAAATATGGTAATGGACACATATACCATAGACTACATATGTAGAAATACGTATAAATGTATGTAAGGCACAGTACGTATGTATATTGCATAAATACATTCTTTTAGTTTACTTGCAGAATGTATAAATACAAGTTTTTATAAATTTTTAATTTTTTAATTTTTGACTTTTTTGTAGAATGCTTGTTTAATTGTAAACTTTTTTAATGATTTTATTTCTAAAAGAGAAAATGTTGTAAAGAATACGACTTTTACAATATTTCATTACTACGTGAAACAAACGCTAATTGTATTTATGTATTGTACTTGACATAATGAAGCATAATACAATAGATTTATACAAATTAAATCCAAATACATAATTAAGCTACGAGATAAATGTCTTGTCATTTGTTTGTTACACGTATTGTACGAATAACAGAAGAAAAGTGTTGTTGTGTAACCGTGTAAATGTATGTAGGTTACATTTAGATGATAATTAATGGTTATAAAGAAGAAGAAGAAGAAGAAGAAGTAAGAAAATTCCACTACAACTGTTGCAACTCAATTAAAATTTACAATAAAGATCTGTATCAGAATACGGTGAATAGAACGTAAAGAGAAGGACAGCTAGCTCAAGCTTAACAAAGAACAAGAAACCAAATTGGTGTACACCGAATCTGGAATGCCCTCCACATTCTCATAAAAATGGTGGGCATGGTGTATGTATAACATATAACGTATCAGTTGGCAAATCGAGTTCTATGCTGAGTAGAATTTTTTGTAAATTATAAACATGTCTGTTATACGACCACGCCCATTTTTGGCACATGAATGAAGTAATTATAATTATAAGTACCAAATTTCAACTTTATAGGAAATTTTTTGTCGATTGTGGGCGTGGCCGGGCTTCAATTGAGCCCTCTTTTAAAACATTTGTTACATTTCAACTTGAGAGCTGAACTCAACTTTAAGGAGAAAACTTTCTTTGGTCAGTTGTGGCTGTTATCTGGCCATGCGCCTATTTTTACAATTACTTTTTTAAATTTTAATATTAACTTCTCAACTCAATTTTTGTGGCTTTTTTTCCTGAATGAATGTTTTTTTTTAATTTGTTGTGGGCATGGCACTGGACCAATTTTTGTCTATACTAAATATGGCTCCAATTGCAGAAACCAGAGTTTGTAGAAATTTTTTTTTTAATCTTAAAATTTAATGAAAGTTTAAATAATAGATGGATGGACCGATTTTGATTTTTGTACAATATATGATATACTTAACATGCACCGTTTTTGTCATGTAAAGAATGGAAATATACAGGGTGTCCGCCGGAAAGGTATACTACTTTGTTTTGCCGCCATTTTGGTAAACATTAGTCTTGACAGTTCATATTTGGCAGTCGTGAAGTGGACACGTGGCAAATTTATTATGGAAAAATATTCGATAAACCAAAGTGTTTTACTTGTTAAAACATTTTATCAAAATCAATCATCGATTACTGTGACAATGAGAAAGTTACGTGAAATTTTTGGGAGAAACAACGTGCCAACAAAACGCACTATTTATCGTGTAGTGAATGATTTCGAAGAAAGAGGGTCTGTAGGTGATAGGCCCAAGCATGGACCACAACGTACTGCAAGATCGACTGAAAACATTACTGCTGCTGAAGAAAGTGTTCAAAACAATCCATCAACCTCAATCCGACGCCGTGCTCAGGAGCTTGGTCTTCAAAGAACAACTTTGGCCACAATTTTGCATTTGTTTCCATATGAGATTCAGTTGACACAAGAGCTTCTTCCACAAGACCATTTACGCCGCCGTACATATGCCAATAGAATGTTACAGCTCGCCCATGACAACTCCGATTTTCATGAAAAAATCATAATGAGTGACGAGACACATTTTCATTTGAATGGATATGTGAATAAACAGAATAGTCGGTTCTGGGGAATGGAAAAACCTCAAATTATTCATCAATCACCTTTGCAACCATTAAAAGTGACAGTCTGGTGTGCAATTTGGTCAGGAGGAATCATTGGACCTTACTTCTTTGAAAATGAAAACGGCGTAACGGTAATTGTGAATGGGGAGCGATATCGTGATATGATTGAAAACTTTTTAATGCCACAACTGCATACTTTGGGCTTGATTAACATATGGTATCAACAAGACGGTGCCACATCACATACAGCCAGGATTACAATGGAATTACTGCGAGACCTCTTTCCACAACAAGTTATTTCAAGAAATGGTGATGTTGATTGGCCTCCACGGTCGCCTGATTTGACTGCTCCGGACTTCTTTTTGTGGGGATATCTGAAAAGCAAGGTTTACGCAAACAAACCAGAAACGCTTGAGCAACTCAAACAAAATATTCGTGATGAAATTAATGAAATACCGCGTGAAATGTGTGAGAATGTAATGAAAAATGTGCTCAAAAGGGCTCGCATTTGTGAGGCTAACAGAGGCGGACATTTATCGGATATTGTATTCCATACATAATTGCCAACATTACATAAAACATTTATCAATATAAGATCCATTCTCTTTCATTTAATCAAAAATTATAAACAAACAAAGTAGTATACCTTCCCGGCGGACACCCTGTATAAAATAATTAAAAGGAAGAGAGAGAGGGATTTACTCCCAAGATATTTAAAATAATTTTGTTGCTTTATTGCAATTATACCAAAATTGTGACCAGCTAGCGAGGCAACATCTCTTGCATTTAACAGTTAACTAGAAATATGTATGCATGTATGTATGTATGTATGTATGTAAAAATAGAGTCTTTAAACATGTTTTTTAATTACTATGTAAAGTAACAAAATATTAAACTTTTTCTCTAATTTAATCCATTTGAACTGTTTTTTGCAATCTGATTACACACACCCATGACTGATATGTATATATATGTTAAATATGAGTTAAAGTAATGACATCCGTGTAAAGAAAAACTCCATTAACGTTATCACCTTCTTGGGAAAGAAGGTAAGAAGCAACGAAAGATACGCAGAATCATGTTTAAGAGCGTTGGAGATAAAGTGGAAATGCAGGTAGTAAAAGGATTTTTTGTAATTTGAAACTATGGTCGGAAAAGTGGAAAACTTGACAAATGTTGTTGTTTTGTAAGCATTAAGAAAACATGATATACACAAACACATACAGAAATATATCATGGAATGTTATGTTAACGCAGCTGTTAAGTAATGCTTGCCCTAGAAAATCATGCCTCGGCACATACACATGATTGTAGTGCAGTGTCTTACTTTTGTTGTTGTTTCTGTTTCTGTTTCTACTTCTGCTTCTTCACTTGCACTTTAGAGACCATAAACTAAATTAAACTGAAAAATTTTGTTGTTGTTGTTGTTGTTATTGTTGTTAAACATTTCTTCACATTTGTTTTTCTTGGTTTCTGTTGTTGGTTGATGTCGGGTAATGTGGCGTTTGTGACACACATGAGGCACAATAATTCTTCTTCATTTATGCCAAAAACACTGCAAACATAATTTCACGCAATAATAATAAATGACAAAAGCAATATTTACATAAACACACACACACACACACACACACGCAAGCATTATATGTTCATCTGTGGAAAGAAACTTTTTCTTTTTTTTTGAGTTTTCATCGTGGCTCAAAAGATTTACAATGCAATTTTTTTTTTTTTAATCTCCATGTACAACATGTTGGTTTCTTATCATATATTGTGTCACTCAAGAAATTACTTTCATTTAATGTAGAATCAAACATAGCTTGATAATAATTACGAAATTTTTATTAGAAGTAAAAATTTATGTGTAGAACGGTTACCTCCCTGGGGAATTTTTTTGTATTGGACGACTGCGACCATATTTGGCACATACGTGGATGCAATAATTACTTATATATATATACCAAAATTTAATGTAAATCAACAAGTTAATTTTAGATAGATTTTTGTTGATTATGGGCGTGGCTTTTAATCGTTTTTGTTTAATTTCGGTAGGTCTAGAACCAAGTACTAAATTTAACATGATATCTGCTTCAAACAATGCATAATTTTTTGAAATAATTGTGGGCGTGGCACATAAAATATATAATTTTTCGATAAACTCTGGGCGTGGCATATACATGCTCTTTACAAAACATTCAACGGCTGTTAAAGAATGAGTTGCCACTCTGAGGTTAAAATCTGTAACTAGAGGGGTTTTTATAAGTGGGCATGTTTATTATTCTCCCCGCCCAATGCCATATCATTTAACGCAACTTAACTTAATAATAACGACAAACAACTTTCACTGTACAATGGTTAGGTATTTATGCATATGAGGATGTAAGTGTTAAAAAATTTGGATTGAATTTCCGCCACTAAAACAGAAATTTTTTTCACACCCCAGCAGTGGTTTGCCGTGTACAAATACTACTTGTGTAAAAAAAAATAGAAAACAAGAAAATCTTTCATACTTTGAGGTGGTTTCCGTGGTTGTGTTTTGTCTAAAAAAAATAAAAATAAAAACCATGCGTTGTTTTTTTTTTTTTTTTTGTGTAAAAAGTAAAATAATGCAATAATTATACAAAACAGCAGCATTCACGCTCTTCCAGCTGTTTTTGTTAAGTACAATTGAAAGCATACCTCCCACAAAAATACTTTTCTTTCTCTCTCTCTCTCTATCTCTCTTTTTAAACTTCCTTAAAAGTACAACATACCATATATACCAACAACAATTACAACAACAACTTATTAAAATAAAAATGTTCAAATAATTCTAAACCCCAAAATAACAAACAACAACAACAACAAAGTAGAAAAAAAAAAAACAAGTAAAAATGGGATCAAGATAAAAACGAATAAAACTGGTATTAAAAAGTTGTTTTCTTATTTGCTTTACTGATGGCCATGGGGAGAGAGTTGATTATACGTACAAAACCAAAGTATGTAAATATTGTCAATAGCTTTTTCTCTCTACCAGCAAGATAAGCACAACTTTCTTATATTTGTTGGTGTGGTTTTTGTTACGTGTGCTGCAAAAACAGTAACAAAACAAACAATTGAAAAGACTACATTTGGTTTAGGCTAATGTCATAAATACCCTCCAAATCTACCCACAAAAAGAGGGCGTATGTGTTATCCGATCACGCCTATTCGTGGCATATCTTTAAATGGGGTAATTATAAATCGAATGACAAACTTAGTACACCCCCATATTGTGTAGGGTATAAAAATAATTCTTGTATGCTTAAGCATGGTCTGTTTGGGCCGAATGGTCTTTTGGATAAAAAAAAAATGTAGAGAAAAGTTTTTTATAACTCTGAAACTATTAGAAAGAAAAATAGATCAACATCACCCCAATGTCACCGCAATGAATATTGCCACCACTCTACATTTACATTTATCCATATCGTTATATTAATATTTGTGTGTCTATGTGTGTTTAGTTTTGTGGGTTGTTTTTCTATTCTGTGCAGCCTTGAAACGTGCCATGAACATGCCATGTGCATATAAGCACAGAATTGCTTTTTCTCTCCTTCACGCATAATAACAACAATAACTAATAACATAATATTTTGTGCTCTACTCCGATTCGTTGCAATACTTGCATTAGATTAAAGCATACTTACCGCCCGAACAACAGCGTGAACGGCATTTTGCATGCTAGATTAACATTATGTCGTACACGATTATTTGATTTACACTTAAAGAGAAAGAATGAAACGTTTGTGCAGGTAATGTAGATGTTCGTGTGTCTAGTATGTACACATAGATTTCTTTCCATATTAGAATTTTTCAAATTTAATTTGAAAGCAAGTGAAACACGTAAGAAAAGTAAATGTGGTTTAGGCCAAATCTTAAACACCCTGCACATCTACATACAAACGGTGGGTGAGGCAGGTTTATGCCCTCTAATAATACATGTATTACGTATCATCGAAACAAGCCTACTTCTATGCTGAATGCGGTTTTTTGTGTATTGTGGGCGTATCTGTTATCCGACCACTCCCACGCTTCGTACAAATATGAATGAGGTTATATCTATACTAATTTTCAACTTTATAGCTAAATTTTTATAGCAGATGATTAAATACTTATTGATTGTGGGCGTGATTCTTGATCGATTTTGACCAATATAAATTGAAAACTGCGTTCAGAAACTAAAAGTGCAAAATTCTAGACTTTTAAATTTTATAGCTTAATTTTTGTGACAAGAAAATCGTTTGTGGGCGTGGCTTTTGACCAATTTAACTAGATAGCCAATGTGCAGAGACGTGTCTGAAAAAAATTCAGCTGAATACGTTAAAATATACGACCGTGAGGCCTCCAAGAAGGGATAAACAGACGGACAGACGGACCGACGGACATTTATTTATCGATCAACTCAGTTTTTGATGCTTATCAAGAATAATATATACTTTATGGAGCCTTAAAAGGTTCCGGCTGGGGATATTACAAATGCAAGAACAAACTTAATGTATCCTCACCACTAATGTGAGCTGAGTATTCATTCCCCGCACATGTGTAAAAGTTTTCTCGTAGTTGTACATTTTTAAAGTCTCTTTAATACTGAACTGCGGTAATATCGTTATCCGTAACAAAGCTACTACTGTAACAACAATTAACTGGCCATAGGAGCTATCCTTTAATGCAGTAGAGGAGAATTGAGAAGCTAAACGAAAAATGTCACATTACGAGTGTTTAGAAAATAAAGAAAAATAGCTTTGCCACCCACATACATCCATAGAAATTTTATACAATAAACAATTTTTGTAAACGACCGATGGTAGCTGCTAGAATTAAGTTGGAAAAGTTTCATGCAAAAAAAAGAAAAAAAGAGCTAAAAGGAAGAATGGTTTCTTTTGTTGGAAGCTAAAGCACAGAAGCATTGTTGACAGCACTCCAATAATGATACAGAGAGTATATACATTTTGGTAACTGAAACGTATTTAATGTGTTTGCTGTTAAGGCTACAAGAAGTATTATTCACGTCCCATTTTCTAATGGGTCATAAAGAGAGAGAGAGAGAGAGAGCTAGTACACACATAGAACGTACCCAACCATTCACACAAATCCCTATGGACACCCAAGTTATATACACAATATATATGATTTTAAGATTACTTGAAATGTTTACACAATTGTATACAACTCACCTCGGTACAAAACTGACACCCGCATTGTTGCAATATGGTTGAGTCACTGGCTTTCTCCACATCCCCCAAACACAATTTGCAGGTGAACTTTTCAAAGGGATGTAATGGTATTGGTGTTGTTGCTGTTGTTGCTGCTGTTTGTGTACCAGCATTATTACCATGTAACATGTTGGTGGATGATTTTAATGATGATAGTGTTGATGACTCCACGGTGGCCAATTCCTCCGTTTGTGTTAATAGAGTCACGCTTTTCTTTGTCAGAGGATTACCAGCAAATATATAACTATTATTATTATTGTTGTTGTTGTTGTTGTTGTTATTAATTTGGCCAAAAGATGAAATGCTTGCATTAGCGGATACCGTGTTGCCCTGCAACATTTGTTTATCCGTTTTGGCATTTTTGGGCGCCGCCGTACCAAACATAACGGCCTTGGCCGCGAGCACTTCCTGTTCGTTTTCCTCTTTTAAAGCAACATACAATGTCGGTGAGTTGGGTACCGTTAAAGTGTTATTAGGATCGGTGGGTGGTTGTGCTGCTGGTGGCGGTGGCGGTGGCGGTGGTGATGTTGATGATGATGATGATGTTGTTGATGTTGAAGTAATAGGGGCGGTAATGGGTGAGGTTACTGATGTTGATGTTTTACTATTACTTCTACTACTACTACAACTGCCCATACTGTTCGCTCTGACAGTGCGGGCACCAATTGCTAGCATACGGCCGGAGGATTTTGTACCATTAAGCATACATCCGCTGTACTCGGCAAACGCTGTTGTTTCACTGCTATTGCCAATCGTTTTTCTGTTATTTAAATTATTATTGCTTACATGGCTGGGATTACGCATCGTAATACCACCATTTCCGGATGTACCGTTTAGTGAGAATCGCGAATCGGTGGCGGCCATTGACAGCAAACTAGAACATCTGGAACAGGTAGCATTGATGCTAAATGCACTATTTCGAAAACGATTCAAGGGACGTATCTGTTCTACACCGTTAGCACTAAATACACCACTACCCATATGGGAGGATGTAGAGGGAAGACGTAATCTACTGCCAGTTACATGATTACGCGATTGTGAAAAACCGCCAACGCCACCACCTCCACTACCTCCACCTAATGTAGGCGAACACAATGAGTTGGCCTGACGCGTTAAAGCCAGAACAGTTTCACATTTTCTTAGATTCGTATACTGCACTATAGATTGGGACTTCTCGTGATATAAACTGTTCGAACTGCCATCTCTTCGTATAATGTTCCATAATTTCTGTTGCATCATATTCAATGACGTAGAACTACCAACATTCGCTAGCTTTTCTCGGCTACGGCCAGTTGCCTGTTGGTCCGCCACATTCCGTTCAGAAGGAGCTCGGGTAATGGTAATTTCCGGTGATGAAGGGCCTGTTGTTGGGACCTGTGATACACCGGCATTACCATTATTACCCGGGCTGCTATTCTGATTCTGTTCGTAATTGTTCGCAAGTGATTGATGTGAATTAATTGATGGCCGTAAACCCACCAAGGATTTGAGAAAATTACCGAATCGTACACGTCTCGGTTGAGGGCCCCCCACAAGCCCCAATGAGCTCGCTTGAGGGCCCTCTGCCGACTCATAGCTGGTAAATCCTGCCGCAACTGGACCAAATGTCGTTCTATCAGTGGGACTTATGTCTCTATTAGCCGGCGGCTGTAAACAGCCTTTGGAAGATGAATTTAAGGAATGTTGCAACGGTAAACTAAGTTTGTTGCCACCACCGCTGTTATTCCGGGATTTTGTTGTTTCTATATTAATCGGATTAACTTTTGTATGATATGGGCGCGTGTCCAGAAGTATTTCAGTATCCTTCTCCGTTAAATCACCGTTATCTGTGGAACCTTTACCTTCTTTGTTCAGTTGTTTCTTCTTCTGATTGGCCAGATTGTGTTGAGGAGAAGAATGCTAGTAATAAAAAAAAGTAATTTCGTTTGTCAACTTTAACAATCTATCACATATGTCTTAATTATGTACTGCTTTAGGGGATGTTAGTGAAATGTCATAAGAAAAAACTGATTCGTTAAAACTTACCCTTGAGTCCTGTTCTAATTCCTCTTCTAAAGCGCTATAAACCGGAGCGTACCAAGAATACGATAATTGCTTGCGATTACTGCTCGATTTTGCACAATCTTCCGGCTGTGAACGTTTGCTAGCTGGCAGCTTATGTAAAAAGCCTGCTTGACAATTACCGGCGTTACTATTGCAATTGCTGCTGCTGCTGCTGCTGCACAGATGATTATTATTATGACCAATACATGTAGTACTGGTAATCAAATTATTATTGTTGCTATAATTCAATTGCAAACTACGACGCTGAAATGATTGCTGCTGATGCGAAGCTGGCAAATGCTTGGTGGCGGTTTTACGTTTGTGATTCTCCTCAGAGTTGGAACGTAAATTGGAATGACAATTATTGTGTTGTTGGCGTCGTAGTGCAACAGCCGCGAAATCACTCGATTTAACGCCGCTGCTGCTCTGTGTGTTCGTGGTTTGTGAATTACGTCCAATATTGTTATTGGTAGTGTGAGAACGACGGCTGGCCGATTGTGTCAGCGTTTTGAATGGATTGAAACCACTGCTGGGCAAATCTTTTTTGGTGAACACCAGTGAATTGCTATTTTTATGCAAGTATATGGAACGTTCCGTATCATTAACGGTAGCCTCAATGTTGGTTAGTAACGGTTCCGTTTCGGACAGTGGCAGATTAATGATGCAATCGTTTTTATTGCGTGACAGCAATGGTGCAGTTGCGGTAATCGTATCGGCTGGATAATTTATAATAAATTTCTCAGCAGCATCATCGAAATTGTGTATGGAATGGCTAGTATATGGGCCAGTGCTGTCAACACTAAGACTGCAGTCTTCACTGGAGGTGGAGCAGCGCGAATATTGACTAAACAATGATGAACGCTGTATATTCGAACTATTTATCGCATTGGTGGTATTACATGGCGGCACTTCAACAACGGGCCGTTGTAGTTGTTGTTGTTGAAAATATTCTGCAGTTTCATGCGTTGGCGGTGTGTCTATATTTAGCAATTCCGCCGATTCATCAGCAATGACCCGATGACCGGCAAATGAATTGGTTTCTGGTTGATAAGCGTCTGATTGTTCTACTTTAGCGGATAAAAGCTTTTTTACAGATGCTGCTGCATTTGGGGGCGATAAAACTGTTGAGCAAGCCGTTATTAAATGATTTTCTACCAGGAGCTCGCGTTCTCGATCTAATTTTCTACTCAATTTATCAACAATGTGTTCTTGCGTGTTTGTTGTTGGCGGTACGTCGGTGACATTCGTTATCACAAATGCTGATTGATTGTTTCTATTGCGCTGCTGCTGTTGTTGATGATAGTGGTGATGTTTCTGTTGTAACTGATGCAAACGATTTGCTTCATTCTGTTGCAATGCATTCTTTTGCATTGGCGGCCGCATTTTTCTCGTAAGTGGTTTTGCAAAAATGATTTTCAACAATAGTTGCTAGAGTGCTACATTCGATAGAATTGTTGTACAACGTAAACAGTAACAACTGATTGCATGCCTGTGACAGTAAATCAAAATGTGGCACAATTTTGAAAGCCATCTTTGTATTCAATATTATTAAAATGAACTGGAAATGGAAAGAAATAACAAAATAAGAAGAAGAAGAAGATCAATAACAATACCGAAAAGTTTTTCGCAATTCTTATGCCCTGCACCACTTGTGCCTTATAACTCCTAAGCGACAAATGCCACACCGATCGATTTAGAATAAAAACTGAAATCGATTTAACGACGTATTGAATGGTCGAGCTCGACCGATTATAACATTTTCACTTATTTTTCAAAATGTATATGAAATCGTAGAACAGCTACTCTCCGCTCTATTTTTGTTCAATAAAGAGAAAAACCTGGGAATCTTGGCGCGCGAGAAAACCTAAGAGACTTGTGTTGGTGCTTTATGGTTTCTTTATTTGTGTAGCTTTAATACATTTTATCTTTCTTCCATCATTATTA
Organism: Ornithomya chloropus; assembly: GCA_963971445.1. Lineage (NCBI taxonomy): Eukaryota > Metazoa > Arthropoda > Insecta > Diptera > Hippoboscidae > Ornithomya > Ornithomya chloropus. The sequence continues at coordinate 22,000,007 of OZ020530.1, read as the reverse complement.
ATGGGAAGAGAAGCTTTCAAAAGAATTATCATAATGCCTCTCTCATCTTTTCGTTAACACTAAAGAACTTAATCGGATTAACGGAAATTTTCATAGCTTTTCCCAATTAAGCAATTTTTTATTGCATTTCTTTGTTTCCGCAGTTCGCTTTCCTCGGGGTTACTCTTAAAACTCTACTCGTTTTGTTTTTAACTTCATTTGGTATTGTCTTAATCAGGAGGTTAAGTATTTTTTTCGTATCTTACGTAAGGAAATTGAAAGGATTTAATTACAAGAGGACTGCTTTGCATTCTTTTGACCTTTACTTAAAGTATTTATTGCACTTATCCGTACGAAAATTCACGAATACATTTTCGGTTCTTTTATTTCCTTCCTATTATCTTTTTTATTATACTTTCCTTGTTCACTTTACTTGGCCTTAAAAAGTTGACCAACTACCGAATAAGGCACGCTATAAAATTTATTTACAGTTGGTTAAGACTTTAAAGAGAGCTTTCCTAGCTAGTAAATGTTATAGGAATCAAAGCATTCAATACAATTGAAACACTTACCGTTTCCAAATTGAGTTATAGTAATAAAAAGCGAAATTTCTTGATTAATCCAAATAGTTAAACTGCAAAAAACAAATCAAACAGATATCAATATTAAATAAGGTATTATAGAAAGATATTGTAAATGGTTCAATAAAAATAAAACCAAATTAATTCATTAAAAAATTAAGTGAAATAATTAATTGGAATCCATTAATCATTATTGTAGCATATTATTTCATTATTTGCTAATTATATTTTATATAAAAACATAAAATGGGTTATAAAAGTATAAAAAGGTGTAAAGGCCTTAATTCCAAGGGTGGGCAAATTCAACTCTTAAAAGGATTCTGTTTATAGCGCCGAGAAGTGGGCGCCAAAGACACTCCTTCTACTGATAAATATTAAAATGTAACTCTATTTGGCCATTTAATCAGTTCTACAAAGTATATATTCTTGATCAGCATCAAAAACTCAGTCGATCTGGATGTGTATGTCCGTGTGTCCATCTGTTCTTGGTATTCTCACGGTCGTAAACTTTGAGATATTGAGCTAAAATTTTGTACAGACACTTGTAGTTTTTGCACGCAGATCGCAGAATGAATAAAAGATTCATATCTGCCACAAAAATTTACCTATAAAGCTGAAATTTGATACGCATATGTATTACTCCATCTATTGATTTCCCAAAAATGGGCGTGGTCAGGTAATAAACACGCCCACAATCGAAAAAATATATATATATGCCAAAAATTGACCTATAATCTTGAAATACGATTCCATCGACGTTAAGAAAAAGGGCATGGTCGAATAATAAACACGTCCCCAAATTGACAAAAAACCATATTCAACATACAACTCGAAAATACTATTAAACAACAACCACAACATAAATGGGTGAGATTCTGTAATTCCCCGTAAGATGGTAGTAGTAGCCATCTCTGTAATCTACACTAACATTATATATTATAAAACCTGCACCCACTTATAACGTAATCGTTAGGCATCACCAGTTTGCATGTGAATCTCGTACACAATATATTATTAATTTTCCCCACAACAACACATCATTCATTTAGCAACAATATTGTCTTTTATTACTTCTACTATTATTTCTCCCATATTCGTAAATTCATATGGAAGCGTCTACTTAAAAATCGTCCGAATAAGTTTCGATTACACATCGCTGTAATTATATGGTATAACGTATGGCATAACGTAACTTTTACGAAAATTAAAATTAATGTGGTATTCTATACAATATTCCAACCTTTGCTTTCACTTCTAAATAATGATTATAGATGTGTTGTAAGAAATTTGCCTCTGTTTTAAAAATTGTTGCTTTTTGTTTAAAACGTAATATTTTAATGATGGAATAAAAACAAAACGATTGATCGAAAGTCGAAAGATTTAATTGGTAATAATCTTTCCTTTTATAGTTTAGAAGATTTAAACAAAAAAACCCATAAAAATGATGGTCCTTGAAACCTGACAATTTACAAATTTAACGATTAGCACGTGCCGCTCGCTAATCATACACTGGTTGGTATTCATTGAAAAATTTTACTCCCGGTGAGATGATTTACCGTTTTATATCTTACTTGGGCAAACGGCACAAATGACTATAAATCTTTAAGAAAAAATATATGTTTTTTCCAATTTTTACGACCATTTATACGCTTTTAAAGAAAGAACAGGAAAGAAATCAAAATAAAATGGAAACTTTATGAGCCGAACTATAAAATGAACAGTTCTACCATCAAAAGTAGAAGACAAGTAAAATAAAATACGTTTAGTTTTAGACCAAATATTAAACATCTTCCACATCTGCATATAAACACTGGGCGTGGCAAGTATATGGTGTGTAAAGCATGCAATACAAAGCAGCTTGCAAATCAAGTTTTACGCTGAGTATGGTTGTTTGTAAATTATGGGCGTATTTGTTATTCGATCATGCCCATTTTTGGCACATCCATGAATGAGGTACTAAATTTCAGCTTTATAGCTAAATAAATTACGTAGATACAGAGATTTGTATCAATTGTGGGCGTGACTTTTGACCAATTGTGCGCATTTCAGAAAACTATACAAAATTTCAGTACAATATCTCAAAATTTATGACCGTGAGAAGGTCATAATTTATGAACGTTGACATATGGACATTGATATCTAGATGGACTTAATTTTTGATGCTAATCAAGAATATATATAATTTGCAGTGTATTTGATGCCTGCTTCTGGGTATTGCAAATGGAATGCCAAACTTAGTATGCTTAATACATCTTATGTGGAGAGTATAAAAAGTGACAAAAATCAAACAAAGAAAAAGTGAAATAATAAATGTTCAGAAATTGTAAAATAAGAATTTAATTAAAAAACTTTTTTCTCGCCCTCGTAGTTTGTTTGACTTTTTTATGGTATGTAATAAATTTTATTTAAATAAGTGATTTTTTATTTTTTTTTTTTTCATTTTTCAAAAACCACATTAAGACAAGTCACACTATACTGACCCGATTTCACTTCCATGCTAAACATTTGTAAGTTTTAGAAAAGATTTGGCCTAAGCTAAACAACAACAATAACAACAACAACAACAACTGTTTTTTAGATGTTTTTTTTTATTTTATTTGTTATAAAAATCTCATTAAATTTTTTGTTAAATAGAAATAATGAAAAAACTACCACAAAAAGTGGGAAAAATGAAAAATGTGTACAAAAAACATTCCTTCATACCAAATGATGCTTACAATTTATATCTATAGTACTGTACTATACAACGTAAGGATTTATTGTATAAATTAATGAAGTAAACAACGAAGGGGAGTAAAAATCTCATAACATGGCATGTCAGTTGTCACATGAAATTTATACAAATCTGTGCATAAAACACATTGACACGTATATGCATGTATACTGAAACATGTATATAGAGTACATAACTGTATATTAAGCGACATATAGCCAGAGGTTGAACGTTGTAACTGTTTTATGCTCTACACATAGAGACATAAGACATATTTATAATTAGCTTATTTATAGAAGTATTAAAAAGTGGGCGGGTTTGGGTGACAGACCGTCTTAAAAATTCACAACTCGACTTTGAATTTGAAATATTTATTTATAGTTCGTGTGAAAGCTATGTTACAAGTAGGCGTGATCGTATAACAGATATGTTTACAATTTACGAAAAAAAAACCTTTTTCAGAATCTCACTTAATATAGCTATAAAGTATAAAAAGCGATACTGCTCCGCCCTCTGTTTTTATATAGTTGTGTAGGGGATTAAAGATTTGATCTAAACCAAATATACTTATTTACTTTTATATTTATTATAGTCATGAGTTTTAGAAAAAAAAAAAATTTATTATATTTTTCACTTTCCCTCTCTCTGCATTTCTCTCTATATCTTACTCCCTGTTATTATTTATTTCTATCATATCTAATGAAATGTTCAGTCAGAGGGAGAATTGTGACCTGTGCATATAGAATACGCACAAAACTTTTTATATACATTGTAATTTATATACAATTTTTATTACTCCACGAAAAAAAGCACTAAGAACTCTAAAAACACCTACATATTCACAATCAGCATCAAAATCTGTTGAATTAGTTATGTCTGGGTGTCCATTAAGATAAAAGTTTGAATTTTTATAACTCTGCGTAAAATGATGCCAGAAAATTTGATAGCTAATATTCTAAAATTTCAATTTGATATCATGCCTTTTATTGAGCTGGAAAGAAATTAATATTTGAAAACAAGTTTTTTTCATGAATTACACGTATTAGCTTTAAAGCCTCACATAATATGCTAGAATGAGTAAATCAAGCTTAAAGTTGTATTTTTGTATTGGTATTTGTTACTTTCTTTCGATTGGCGTCAACATTTTTGTAAAATCTTCCAAAAAAGTAGCCAATTTTTAACAAATCGTACTAAGGCCTACAAAGGCCTAAGGCGTACTTTGTTAAAAAAATGCTATAAAACTGAAAATCATCCAATTGAACTCGAACTTGGCACGATTGAGTCTTGTAGTAAAAAAAATTTACAGGGTGGCAGTGATCATTTGCTTAAGAAAGATTCTTTTTCAATTCATGCTGCTTATTAATGAAATGGGCGATGTTACGCTCATAATTTTGAAATCCATAAAAAGCCAGAGAAATTTCCAAAAGTTTGCAAAAAATTTGACCCAAATCGGACCTGTACTTTTGTAGTTATAAACCAAGCAAGCAAATCTTTGTTTCTCGTGGTCATGATTTTAAAATGCGCACAAAGTACCAGGCGCTCAGCATAAACATATTTTTTTAAGTCTTATAACTTGGAAATGGCTGGACCGATTTTGTTCAAACTTTTTGCAAAAACTTTTAAATTAATTCAGCTTTCTGTGGGCGTGGAACCACCCATTTCATTAATAAACAACATGTAATTTTAAAATGTTTTATCCTAAAAAAAATAAGCACTGGTGGCATTTGTTTCAAAAATTTAATTCAAGTCAATACAAGACAATAACTTTTATTACTTCTGTATGTGTGATTGTTTGCTTGCATTGTACAGATAACCCTCGACAAATACCAAGTACTGGAGAGTCTGGGTGAAAAATATTCAATTTAAATATTCTATAATATGTGTTATGTTACACATAGTTTACAGTAAAATAAATGTGCTTGAGATAATGGCGATGATAAGAAAATCACTATCACAACAAGCCCTTCCGTCTTTTGTTCATATTTCTCCCTTTCTTCGCATGTCGAATGCTTAACATTTCAATGCGGACACCTGAGATCTTTACAAGCCAGCGCATATAGTATGTACAGATAAAACTCATATAGTATGTACGCATATATTCAAACAACAGCAAACAGGATTTTATTACACTTTTTTTTTTTTTTTTTTTTTCAGAGGAAACTTAATAAGAGATGATATTACTGTTAAAGAGTTTTTTTTCCACTTTAGCAAGAACATTTAAATTAAGAATATTATCATTCGAATGAGAGAGCGCACTGAAATAAGGGGAAGGAATGTCAGAGATTGTATAAAGTATATATATTCTTCGAAAATGGGCGTGGTCGGGTATCAGATTCACCCACAATTAATAAAAATGTTATTAATGGCAGAATACATCTTGTTATGTCAAGTATAATTTGCATTAATTATTGAAAGAGTAATCATATTTTCGCCACGCCCATCGTTTATATATAGCGAAGGTATTATAAGATTTTGTTTTCGAAAAATTTGAATTTTTTTACAAACTTCTATGGTGGGGAATATTAAAGAAATATTTTCCAAAAAAAAAAAGACGAATTTTATGTTCCACATATAGTTCGTGTGCAAGTATATATTTCTGATAACTACATAGTATGATAGTTTTCACACAAAATACTTAACGCGTGTATTGTCATCAAGTAGTATCGAATGACATGAAAAAGGAAAAACAATAACAGCAACGTAATTACAACAATGTATTTGTACATTTATACGCACAGACACATGCATATATAACATGTATAACTACAAGCAATTGTAACAGAAACTGATTCCGTTTGATATTCACTTGTCAGATGGTACAAAACAGTTCATTTGTCTTCTTCAATATGTACATACACACACATAACACATACAAATGCAATATATACGCATATGCTTGGTTAAGTACAGCGGTAAGAAATGTTAATGATACTCTAGTTAAAATGTTTCAGTTCCGACCTAATACCATGTAGAAGAGCACTCCAACCCAGCCATCAGTTCTACGAAAGCCTCGTTTACGTACAAAAATATTTTGTAATTGACATTATTAAATATTCAAAAAGCAATAAACGGAAATGAAATAGTCTGTATTGTAGCAACACATCAGTTGTTATGAAAATGACATGATGTGTCGAAAAGGCAGAAATCAACTTAACCCTCCTTACTCCAGCCGTAAATCCTCAGGCACAGAAGCACCATTATTAACTTTAACTTGATTTTATTTATGGGCACAAAGAAGAAGAATATGAAATGAGAATTTCATAATTTCGTTGCACATACACAGCACAATATATTATAAATTTTAATTTATGCATCCTCTCGTTCATACCAAACGTTGAAAGGGAACATTTTTCAATTCTCTAAAGGCTTTAAAAGTTTTCCTTTGTACAAGACCAGTAAAAAGAAGCAAGAAAAGTAAAGTTTAGGCCAATACTTAAATACCCTCTGCATATGCATAGAAACGGTAGGCGTGGCAAGTATATGATTTCACCCTAGTAGGGTATGTAAGCGTAAGCATCAGCTTGCAAGGCGAGTTTTGCGCGGAGTACGGTTTATATGACATAAATTTGAAGAATATTTAAAGATTTTAAGCCTACATCAGGTTTCTTATGTTGTACAATATTTACTTTTGACGAATGAACTCGACAGCAGCAAATAAGAGAAGATGCCGCACTGAGAGGTGAGTCTGGCTTAACTTTTTTTTTTCTTTTTGGTAATTGCATGAGATTTTATACTAGTAATATACGATACCACAGCTGGTGCAGAATATGAAAATATATAATAAATTAATAATTGGAATTTTACACTCGCGTGTGTGTGTATGTGTCTGAGTAGTTTTAAGGCTCTTTCTTTACACATATCATGGACAGTTTCCATTTAGTTTAAACATTTTTATTGGAAAAATGTATGATCGGAATGAAGCAGCTCTTTATGTATGTGCAGCTACAGCATTATTTAAATATTTTTGTAGCTAAATGCAGCACTTAAAGGGTAAACAGGACATTTGAATAGAATCAAATTTGAATGCAATTGAATTGAACCGAACCGAACTGAACTCTATTTAACAAAATTCTACACAAATTATATTTATTGAGTATATATATGTTATATATACATATACATATATGCATAGGATTTATTTATAGTCATTAGTTGGATAGAGAGAAAATCCAATATTTTTGGTATTTCCCATAACGAGTTGGTTAGATGTGTACATACATACTGCACGTACGTTTACAGATTAAACAAATACTACATAAATATAAACTGTATGCATATATATTTAGAGTAATCAACTTTATTATATTTATTTATAGAGAGAAATGATTTAATGTAAGAACTACATTGCAGCAGCCTGCAGGGTAAAATAAACAAAATATTAATTTTCCTTTTATTCAATAGTTCGATCTTTTACGTAACAAACTGCATTTGTATATGTGTATATGTAATAAACAAAAGGAATATATACTATGGAACCTCATACTTGATCCTAATTAGTGCTAAAGGTTAACAACAAATATCTCTTACAAGTAATCAGTTTTCATTTATTACAAGTGGTGATAACAAAATTAAATAAAATATTCATACAATATATTTATATTTTTATACCCTACACATAAGATGGGGGGTATATTAAGTTTGTCATTTCGTTTGCAACACCCAGAAGAAGGCCTCAGAGTCCCTACAAAGTATATATATTCTTGATCAGCATCAAAAACTGAGTCGCCACCACCGTGCTTGCACGAATAGGGGTCATCCCCGGAGTGGATGGTTAATAATAATAAAAAAAAATGTGTCTCCCTGTGTCTGTCTGTTGTCGGCATTTTCACGGACGTAAATTTTGAGATATTGAGCTGAAATTTTGTACAGATACACTATTTCCATACCTTCGTCCTTATTGAGGTGAGCCATAATACTAATTTATATAAATAAATTATGTTTTTCTTTAAAGCTATGACGTCGCACTATATTGACGTCAAGTAAAGTAAAAAACCTTAAACAAAGTCTGACTAAATGATAATTTTGTGTGATTTTTACACCACAATATATTCAACTGCTTTAAAACATTTATAACAAGTAAGAAAACTAAATTTGGCTTAGACCAAATCTTAAATACCCTCCACCTCTACACGAAAGGGCGTGGCAAATATATATATATATTGCGCCCTCTAATAGTGTACGTATTACGTATCAGCATGCAAGTCTACTTTTACGTTGACTATAGTTTTTTGTAAATTGTGGGCGTGTCTGTTATCCGAGCGCGCCTATTTTTGGCAGGTCAGTCAATAAGATAATTATGTATACACGTACCAAATTTCTAGGTCAACTTTTGTGGCAGATATAAAGATTTTTATTAAATGTGGGCGTGTTTGTAATCCGAATATGCCCATTTTTGGCATATCGATGAAGCTAATATTCATAGATGTACATACTAAATTTCAAGTTTGTAGCTCATATTTTGTGGTAGATAAATAGATTTTTGTGGATTGTAGGCGTGGCTCTTAATCGATATTTGCCCATTTTAAAAAGCGATCTGCGTGCAAAAACTAAAAGTGTATGTACAAAATTTCACCTCAATATCTCAAAATTTACGCCCGTGAGAGTGCCAACAACAGACGGACACACGGACATACATGTCTAAATCGACTCAGTTTTTGACGCTGATCAAGAAAATATATATTTTGTAGGGTCTCTGACGCCTCCTTCTGGGTGTTGCAAACGGAAGAACAAACTTAGTGTACCCTCATCACTGAGCTGGAGGGTATAAAAACAAACTTTAAAAACAATTTTTCAATTTTTAAAACGAGATACTCCAGTGGCGACAATTTTTTCTATTCTCTACACACGATTAAGAGTATATACAGTTTTTCAATGGGGACAGTTACATATAGTCACTGCGCTGAGGTTGAAAACCACGTACGCAATCATTATAAATTTATCTAGAATTGCCATAACTCTAGTTATTAGTCACAAAAATGTATCTAGGAAATTGAAAACAGCCAACTACATATATTTATAAGAAAACTGCAAAGAGAACGACGCGGGTTCGACACCGGTTCGAAGGTACCTCATTCCCCAAACACAGTTTCGACCGTTGTGTTTGTGGAATGAGGTACTTTCTTCATTGGAGGGTAAGATCGGCACGGTGTATGCACTTAAAGAAAACATCTCCCGAGTGTAGTTATTAAAAAAACAATTACAACTTAAAAACGGAGTGGTTAATAGGCACACCCACTTTTCGGCATGTATTTATAGGAGACATATGTATGAGAGGGCGTCATCCACCCCTTTCAGCTTATGTATAGCTATGAAGGGCATTTAGAGTTTCGCCAAAGCTAAACTCACTGTCTCTGCTTGTTTTCATTTTAAAAGGCTTTTGTTTTTGTTTTTATTTTGTTTTTGCATTATATACGGAAAAGGCCAAAGCATACAAATGCGCAATAAATTATAGATTTAAAATTCAGTCATTTTATATGTGTGATTATATGGCTTCTTCTCGGGGGACGTGAACAAATTAATTTGTGCAAATCTTATACAGGCGCCCAGTTGGTTGATACTGTTGTTGTTGTTGTTTGTTTATGCTGTTTATTGATTATTCATTTAACACAAATTAATGAAAAATTATTGCGTTTAATTAAACTGGAAGATAGCGAGAAGAGGAGTAGGGGAGTTGTCAAGGTGTGTCTATTTATGTTATAAATGTTGAAGTAATGCAATAATAAAATGGAAAAATTGAAAGTGTTTGTTACCCGACCATGCCCACTTTAAGTATATCCCTGAATAGGCTAATTATAAATATGTGCACCATCTTAACACTTCACAGCTTGTGACAGATAAATAGATTTTTGTTATCCGACCACGCCCATTTTTGCTACATCGATAAATAGCGTAATTATAAATACACGCTCGTTTTACACGGTAGATACGTTCCTTACAAAACCGTGTATTTCGAAAAAATTAATTTATATATGGAAAAACCGTGTAAAACGAAAACGACTATAAATAAGCTTGTTTTAGACATTTATGGAACACAAAATATAACTAGTACACTTAATAAAATATAAAAATATCACATAAATCATAGAAAACATAAAAATAGTCAAATTTATTTGTAAAACAAGTGAAAATATTATAGTCGGTCAAGCCCGACCATCAAATACCCTACACCACTTGATAAATATTCTATTCAATTTAATTTTTTCCTTTGATACATAAGTCAGAATTTTTTTTTATTCTGTTTGTTTATGATATAAAAAAAAAAAAAATTATATAAGGAGGGATTCTAAAAATGATCCAATCCGGTCCATTTTCAAAAGGATTTTTTTTGGCTAAATGCTTTCCCGCGTATCAAATTTTATCGAAATATTTCAAAAAATAATAGGATATCATATGGAGATGGGTTCTAAAAATGGTCCATTTTCAATAGAGTTCCTTTTGGGCCAATACATGTCCTTGTACCAAATTTCATCGAAATATCTCGAAAAATAGTAGGACCTCATATGGGGAGGGGTTCTAAAAATGGTCCAATCCGGTCCATTTTCAATAGGGTTCCTTTGGGCCAATACATGTTCTTGTACCAAATTTTATCTAAATATCTCAAAAAATGCGACCTTTAGCTTGCGCACAAATTTAGATGGACAGACACGAGGACAGACGGACATGGTTAAATCGATTAAGATTTTGATTCTGAATCGATCGGTATAATTGAAGATGGGTGTGACATTTGCCGTTTAGGAATTACAAACATCAAAGGGTATATTAAGTTTGAGCAACTTAATATACCCTTTTCCACAGGGTGGTGCAGGGTATAATGAAAAAAAAAAAAAAAATAAGAAATCTACTTCATAGAAAAAAAAAAAGAAAAATATGTACTTCATTTAAATGAAAAAATTTTGGAAAAATAATAACTATAAATAAGACTTATCTTCCTAATTTTAATCAAACTTAATTGCTATCACTTTCAACGATGGACTCATCGTCTTGTTTTTCGAAATTGTATAATATCAGATTCATCACTGGGTAACATAATCTCATTAGATTCTGCTTCTACAGTTGCTGTATTGATTTTAGTCGTAGTTTGCTGAGACTTTTTAGGAAAAAGTCTGAAATAAAGCATGTATAGGTCTGAAATGTTACCCGGTTTATAACTAAGTAGAAATAAATTCCCGTGCAGTCAAAATTAGTTATTTTCTACAAATTTTCTTTAAATTTTCATTTTAAAAACCGTGTAAGATCGAAAACGTGCAAAACAAGTACCGTGTAAAACGAGGAATGACTGTACGTCTACTAAATTTCAAATAATAAAATAAATAAATTTTTATACACAAAAAATCGAATTTTGTCGATTGTGGGCGTGGGCTCTTGGCCAATTTTGATCAATTTAAATACCGATCTATAGGCAGAAACATTTTTGTACAAAAAGTTCTGCTTATAATCACAAAATTTACCACCCAGGGATACACACGAACTGACGGACATAACTATTTCTAGATTTAATTTATAATACTGATCAAGAATATATTTAAATACTTTGTACAGTTTCTGACGCTTCTTTCTGCGTACTGCAAATAGAATGACAAACTTAGTATACCCCCTCATCCTCATTGTGGAGTAAGAAGGAAATTGTTAAAAACAAAGAGGGAGAAAGTTTAACGACGTAAAACAAAATAAATTAACGCAAAAAGTAATATTTGAATGGATATATTTTAATTAGTTTATTGGCGTTAATGAATATATAAAATATCGCTTAGTTATGCAAATGTTATTACATGCAAAGGCCAATGTTATATATATTGTCATATACGCGCAAGCTTACAATGCCAATTATCACTATTCGTTGTCACAGTTACAAGTAGAGTGGTAGGTAGGTAGGTAGGTAATTGATAAGTACAAACAGGCCAAAGAGGGGAAAAACAGCAATGGGAAGAAGAAGATGGTGATGATGATGAAATTAGGAGAAAAAACATTTGGAAGCGTTTTTTGTTAACCAAGCCGTTCGCTAGGTTTTCAAACAGGTACTGGTTCAGTTCAGGCACACACACACAAATGCCGAATCAAAACAAAATAACGATTATTGCACAAACGTGTTATATATGAAAGACTTTCACCTTAAACAAACAACTTTACGTAAACAAAGGCGCATCTGATAAAACAAATGTCAAAAGAGAAACCATATGAAAATAATCAATTTCTCTCTCCCTCTCTCTTTCTATCGTCTTTCCAAACACTTTTTAGAAAAAGCTTACAAATAACCTAAAAATTTCTTTTCTTTTTTTTTTTTTTTGGAAAAAAAATATATAAACAGCAACAACAATAAACAGAAAACAAGGAAAAACATTAAACCTGTATAAGCGGATTCCATTGACCTTAACAAAAATAACAACAACAACAACAACAACAAAAATAAAAAATTATAATACACGGTCAATGTACAAAATATATAAAAATTTATGTGTAAAGATAAATTAAAATTCACAACCAGCGAATATGTGGTGTGACACACCATCTCAGTAAATTATATAACGATGTAACATACTAACCATGTGAAACACGTAAACGCAGTATACATAATACGTTTTTCATAGTCCTTACAATTCCTTTACTAAAATTGTAAATCTTTAAAAACCAAAAACATTCATCTGAAATTAATTGATATCGGGAGTAATTCGAAATCTATTTACATAAAATTCGGTATAAAATTTAAATTATTTTTAATTATGTACATACTAACACATGAATTAATTTCGGAGTGAACTTTGACACTGAACTTTGTTATCGGTTAATCCTCTGTGGCAATTTTGCCATAGATTCGAACTAAATTCGAAGCAAAAATTTCATCAATTAAGAAGATCTGAAATTACAGGGGATGGACAAAATAATGTGAACACCTGACATAATGCATTTCGCAATTACAGTCCTTCCATGAATGTTGGCTGTGTGGAGCTTAAGAATGGGTAACGTGGTTAGGTGCCAACTTTGAATTATTTCGGACTAAATTTTTTTTTTACATGAATTTGAAATTATTAAGACTTGTATCGCTTTTGTGATTAATTCCTTGAATGATTCGTATTGTTTACGCAGACATTATCATAAATTGAGTGTATCTACCCCATCATTCTGAAGGCAATTGTGGAAATATATGCAATCATTTATTGTAATTGAAATTTTAAACAATTGTACAATTCAAAGTCATGTACACAATTTGTATATATATATACTATTAAAAAGTTGTTACTGTTATTGTTGTTATTTATATTTCTGTTAAAAATGTTTGCATGTTTACAGCCTACAGCGTACAGCAGCAAAAGTACTCTTATCCCATACAAAACACTGTAAAATGCATATGAACCCCGTATGCGGTTGAGGTTTTTTTTTTTTTTTTTTATAATAAACAACAACAAGGAAAGGAAGCTTAACGTAGTTGTTGTTGTTGTCGCCTCCTATTTCAACATGAATAAATGCAGGAATGCAAAGGTTAATGTACTTACACGAAACAAAAAAAACAAAAAAAATAAAAACATTTCAAAAGCCTACGAGCGGCTTAGCTTATACTAGAGATACCCTTTACATTACTATTTATAAATCGAGGGCGTGGCATGTTTAAATTTATGTATATCAAAATATTACATTTGTTACAGATCTCCTTGAAAAGGTTGAATTGTGGGCCTTCGTCCTGCCATTTTAACTTGGTAGCTATATTAGTTCATGTTGTTGCAAATAGAATGATAAACTTGTTATACTATACTTACAAGTACAGCGAGGGTGTCCGTAAAAAATGTCTAGCATAGCATTCACTTTAAAACGACATTACAAGAAATAATTTATACAGTTGCACACACAAGTACATATATGTTTATACAAAACGTACGCATTACATTGCATGTGTGTAGGTATGTTTTTTATATAAATAAGTTATCCCTCTCTTCCTTCCTTTCTTCTATGCTTCTAACTTCAGTTCATGCTTTGCTGTATATCATATGTAGACAGAATCAGGAATAAATTAAAACAAGTAAAAAACAAGACAATTAAATATGGCTTAGGCCGCATCTTAAATATCCTCTACATCTGCATTGGGTGGGCGTGGCAGATTAATTATTAGGCCCTCTAATAATGTCAGCTTACGTATCAGCTTGCAAGTCAGGTTTTACGCCGATACGGTTTTTTGTAAATTGTGGGCCTATCTGTTATCTGACCACGCCCATTTTTGGTATGTCGATGGTTGGGCCAAATATAAATATTTATACCAAATTTCCAATTTATCGATTTTTATCGATTGTGGGCGTGGTTTTTGACCAATTTTATGTAATTATGTGCGCACAAGTGTCTGTGCAAAATTCCAGTTCAATATCCCAAAAAGTTAACACGATGAGAGTGATAAGAACAGACAGATACACGGACGGACAAATCAAGAATATATATACTTTGTAGAGTCTCTGATGTCTCCTTCTGGATGTTACATATGGAATAACAAACTGACTATATCCACCATTTTATGTGTAGGGTACAAAAATCCTCGAGACAAACAACAGCAATTACACAGGTATGTGTGTATGTGTGTGCGTTTGCGTATATATATATTTCTATATTATTATGAACGTTGGCCAACTAGCTAGCTGGATAGATAGCAAGCTTACATTCTCCCTTTAGAGTTATAGATTTCCAGTAAACAAGTCAAGAAATTTATTTTTCAGATCATATGGTTTTTTCGTTTCTTTTGGTGATTATAGTGTGGTGTACATATGTATATAACTCATATGACGTGACAGACAAGTTTATTGAATGTTTTAATTAAAAAACATTTATATCGTCATTATTTTCTATGGTACGGACAGATAAGATGACTGTACGACATTTGTTATTTTGATGAAAAAAAAAAATATTTGTGCTCAGCAGCAAAAGCCATCCATTCGTCAGAGAATGTGCGTGTATGCATGCATGTATGTGCGCATTCTATTTTATTTTATTACAAAATACATACAAACGCACTGATATGGGTGAAGTGTGTTGTGTTGTGTTGTTTTGTTCTCCATTACAGTCTCCTTCCTCATTATTGTATTATTTTTAGCATTGTTATCATTTTGTGTAATAAAAGAATGTGCGTGTATTTGTAAGTGTGTAATAATGATACAGTACCCATCCATTAAATTACAAAATGTTAGCACAAAATTTCTAATCGAGTTGGTCTTCGTGTCCATTAAATGATTCTCAACCTTATTATTCAATTGACGGACGTGCGGACAAAATTATTTATTATGGGCGTAAGTGCAAACTATTTTTTTTTAAATAAAAAACAGAAACTTAATAAACTCTGTGAATATGTTGAAATGAAAAATTTCCAAGTTTCTGCTTAATTTTTTCTCCAAGTAGTAAAAATACCATACAGGAGGAAAACCCAGATGTCAAGTAGAGAAATAATTATACTAAATAGACAGAGGGTAATAATCTATATGAAAATAGAAAGAAAATTTCGTCTTTACTCTTCTACATTCATGTGTATACATTCACACCTACACAGTGAGAAAAACAAACATTTCGTTGGGTTATAAAGGGTTTTTCGATAAAGACATAACATAAGTGTCGGCATTTCAAATGATGAAGAGGCTTCAGGCTCGTTTGTTAAATTCACCATGAGAAAAATGTTAACCTTGTATGACATTTATACGTTGACAGATCATAAAAAACGAACAAGGGTGCTTTCGTATTACGGTACAAAATTGTTATGGCGCTATTGAAAAATCCGCTACATTATACAAACATTGGGAAGGTAAGTAAGTAGGTTGGTCGGGTGAAAGGTTATGAAAGCACTTCACTTAGGCCAACAAGTAGGCCCATTGTGTTACCCGACGAAACATAACACAGAGTTTAGTTTAGGCACCCGGGAGGCGACTATAAATTGTTTAAGGTCGAAAATGTTAGCATCCGCTAGTGACCCTAGACCCTCTGGGAATCTGACTCCAAGTGTTTTGTGTCGTTTTCCCTGTAGGGCCGGGCATTCACACAGCTGGTGCTCAACAGTTTCCACCTTTTCCTCGTCCCTGCAGCTTCTACAGAAATCGTTATATGGGACACCGTATTTGCTGGCCATATGGCCTATGAGACAGTGCCCCGTTAGGACTCCTACGACCGCAAAGATCGATGTCCTATTTAGCCTTAGTAGGTCTTTAGTTCGTTTATAATTTAGCCGAGGCCAGAGAGTGCGAGATATGTAACAGCTCGATAGGGTACTCCATCTGCTGTTTGTACATCTCACCGTCTCCTTATCCAGTCGGCCGTTCAGTTTCGAGAGGGGGCCGGAACAACAACTCTCTCGCTAATATCTTGTCTACTCGCCCTGATTCTTGCCCACTCGTCAGCAATCTCGTTTCCGGGTATACCTGAGTGTCCAGGGACCCAGCAGATCGCAACGTTATGTTGTCGAATCTCGGCAAGCGAACGCAGACACTGCGTTACGCATATGGATTTGACCTTCACAGAGTCGAGAGCGAATATAAACATTAGGTGAGCAGCCTTTTAGGTATTGATAGTGCCACACCCACAATGCTACGATTGAAAGCTGAATTAATTTACAAGTTTTTGCAAAAAGTTTTAAAAAATCCGTTAAGCCCGTATTTTATTCTAAGCAAATGAGCAGTGCCACGCCCATAACGAAAATTTTTGGAAAAAAAAATATTTTTTTTTTAATTAAAAAAACCTAAAACCATATGAATTTTGAAATTATAAGCTTTTAAGCGATGTAAAAGTTTTTTGTTTTACGCATATTTTTTGCAGTATTACAACAGTTCTAAATAATTTTTATAGTGAAAAATTATATTTTTTACCTTTGAGCGCCCTTATTATTATTGACTTAGGTATTTTACTAACAATTCATAAGCTATCTTTTGCGGGTATTCACCTCAAGAATTTTCTGCGTTTGAAATAAATTTCACAATAAAATATTAATTATCATTAAAACTGGCTGGAGAATTAATGACGTAACGAGAAAACTATGTCTAATATGTCTAGATAAACACAACAATCAATTATGTAAATAAAACGAGCAACGGATACGGACTTTGAACGTACACCTACAATTTATAATTAAATATAAATATATCGTATTTGCGCAATAGTAAGAATACGCAATAAAGTAATGAATATAAGGGAATGCCCTCCCACCAACAAAAGGAATAAATAAGGCAAAACTTAAATACCCTCAACATCCATATAAACACATTGGGCGTGTCTAATACATGATTACGCCCTCTAATTGTATTCCGTATAACCTTGCAAGCCGAGTTTTCCGTTGAATTACACTAATTTTGTAAATTAAGGGCGTGTTTGTTCTCCGGCCATGCCCATTTTTGGCACTTCAACAAATAAGGTAATTATAAATACATAGTTATACGAATTTTCAACATTTTAGCTCAATTTTTAGGCAGATAAATAGAGTTGAGGGCGTGGCTAGTTAGTTCAACTCATATTTATTATATATTTTATTTATTTATTTCAAAAGTTACAGTTAATGGGTATATAGTTTACATGGGTGCCTCCCACCTCTCCAGCTCAGAGCTTATATGAGGTAGGAGTGTGCACCAGATTACCATATAATGCTTATCAACTACTTAACAACTAGTTACAACTAAATGTCGTTCGCATAGCCTTGCGCGAAGTGCAACATAATGTCTCTCTTGAAGCGAGCAGAATTCCGTGTGGTCTGTAGATGGACAGGGATGGCATTCCACCACCGGATTGCGAAAACAAAGAAATGACGTTCAGACATTAGGGATATGTGTCGGATAGGTCTAATATTCTGATTGCGATTTGACATTGAAAATTCGAGCCTGTTAAACAGGTAGCCTGGATCCTGCTTTGAGACAATTTTTTGAAGTAGGCATAGCGCTCTACATTTAAGCAGGTCTTCCAAGGTGACTGATAACAGAGTTCTTGTGTAACTTGAAACGGTCATACCTCTTCAACCCAAAAACGTACCTGATAATGGAGTTATTGGCCTTTTGAAGTTTCTGTTTAGAAATGGAATCACAATTGGCAAACAGCTCGCATCCATGAAGGAGTTTTAGATACAAGTAAGCTTTGGCCAAAAGTTTTCTAATGTTTAAGGGTGTGAATCACTGTAAGTGCCATAGAGATCTTAACATTCCGTATACTTGTCTCACATTGTTATTGATATGGTTCTCCCAAGTTAGCGTTCTGTTGAATGTCACTCCGAGGTTTTTTACAGAGTCAACAATCTCTACGTCCGTCCCTAATAAACGGATTCTAATGTCCCTAAGGTTCGCCTTCTTGTAAAATACTATGCACTTGGTTTTAATAGGATTCAAGGCCAGACCATTTAAACAGGCCCAATTTGAGATATTGGCTAGATCCTCATTAATTTTGGTTGCCGTATTGATGATGTTGTCTGGGGGTCCACTAGTCCAGATCTGTACATCATCCGCATACATATGTACTTGGCACCACCTGAGAAGGCTGAGATGGAAGGTCATTTACATATAATGAAAAAAGCAGTGGACCCAAAACGGACCCTTGCGGTACCCCCCGCTTAATTGGAAGTATGTCAGAAGAGATATTATTTACAACCACTCGCTGATACCTATTTGCGAGGTATGTTTCAACAAGTTGAGAGGATAGGGAATCAAAGTTAAACAGTTTCCTTAGTTTGGCTGTTAGTAGTACGTGATCAACGGAATCAAAAGCTTTTGTGTGGTCTAGCAACACAAGGAATGACATGTTGCTTTTGTCCAGTTTGCCCCTTATGCTTTCTGTCACATCAATTAAGGTGGTAGTGCACGATCTATTTTTTCGAAATCCGGACTGAGAGTCAATCATTAAAGAGTTAATGCGGACATAATGGCATATTTGTCTTTTGATGATTTTTTCAAATACTTTAGAAAGAAACGGAAGGATCGCAATTGGCCTGTAGCCACCATTGCTTTTCGGTATGGGTAAGACTTTAGTTAATTTCCAACAGTTCGGAAAGGTCGAACGCATAATTACATCGTTAAAAATAAATGTAATGCGTGGTAACACAATCGGAAGTATTACTTTGATAAAGCGCGGATCTATATCGTCCAGTCCGATTGCATTAGACTTAGTGTCCAGTATGCACTCTAGCACTTCAGCTTCACACACACCAATTTTAGTGGACTAAAACCGAAATCAGTTTCTATTTCTAAATAATGAGAGACATTAGGGTTGCCCATTGGTATGTTAACGAATTTATTATTAATTTCGTTAATGTCCAGGTTAACTGGAGTTGACAGAGTGTTTCTGTTGATGCCAATCTCCCTAATCGTGGCCCATTTCTGTCTAGTGCTTAGGGCAGAAGTAAACCTAGATACAAAATAAGCGATTTTCGCATGCCTTATAGCGTAGGAGACCTTTCTGCGTAAGTGCTTAAACTGTGCATTTTGCGCAGGTGAACGAGTACGCCTCCATATGCCATAGGCCTCGTCCCTAGCTTGAATCAATCGCTGGATGTATTGGTTAAACCAGGGACGTTTGTGCGAATTCGCGCTAACCGTTTTTAATGGGATATAGGCATCAAACAGTGACCGGACATTATTATTAAACCAGAGTAATTTGGATTCACTATCCGGTATATACACAATCTCGCTCCAATTAATTTAGTTCGCTGCACATTCAAGTTCGTTAATGGCAACACTTTTATAATCCCTATAAGTATGATATATGTGCGCGTTGATGCTAATCAACATAAAACTTGTCCTTCCAAGTGCTTCAAACGGAATAACCAATTTAATATAACACCCGCCATATAAGGAAGTACATATAATAATAAAAATACTCTCGTACTTAGAAAATTTATGAATAAATAATCAAAAAAAAAGCTGTTTTTAATTGAATTAACACACGAGCAATAAGAACAAGATAAAGAGTAAATACAACATTTTCACATTCCATGTACAATTCATACTCGTAGTTCTCGTTTTGAACGACACTTTATTTAATTATAATTAACTAATCAGATCACACACAAGTAAACAGACTTTGCAGTCTCTGATCAATTTGACATTTATGTAGTTTACTAATCATCTTCCATACATATCTAGCTGAACTTTAGCGCGACTTCACAATTTTTTCGTAACACAGATCAAATGTCGCAGTCAAGGTTATTTTTTTACCCTCCACATAACATACTAAGTTTGTCATTCCGTTTGCAACACGCAGAATGAGGTCCTACAAAGGGGCGTATATTTTGAGATATTAATAGAATAGATTTTTGTTGATTGTGGGCGTAGTTATTGACCGATCTATGTGCAGAAATTAAGTGTATAACATAAAATTTCAACTTAAAATCTTAAAGTTTATGACCGGGATAAACCAACAACATACACGACACACGGACATACGGACATTCACGCCTAGATCGACTCAGTTTTTGATGCTGAGAATATATATACTTTGTAGGGTCTCTGTAGGTATTGCAAACGGAATGATAAACTTAGTATATTCCCCATATGTGGAGGGTATGAAAACACACATGCGCACATAGGCATATAAAAAGAATTTTTGTTAATTTTTAATGTGTTTGTTATAAGAAAAGGAAATTGATAAAATATGTACAACAACAACAACAACAATAATAAAAAGAAATCATTTAGTATTGTTTACTTATTTACTCACTTTTTCTATGATTATTATTATTAATCATTTAAAATTTTTGTTTATAAAATGTGTTAAAATTTCCAAGGTTAGCTAGCTTTTGGCTGGGTGTTAAATAATAAAAAAAACAAAAAAAATAACAAAATTTATGTCAACAGCTGTTTTTCAACGTTTGAGTTTTTGAATTGTGTTATATTTTGTGCTGTGTTTTTCTCTTTATCACTCTCTCTCTCTCTCTTGCTTCGATACACTGTTATATTTCTTTTATATGGATTTGTCGTTTACACGCTCTTATAGGGTTAAAGCAGAGATAAGGTAGATTATTATTATTAAAAAGAAGAAGAATTAGTTTAACTAATAACTACAGAATAGTTATAGAAGCAAAACTTTTATTAAAAAATAACCGTACTAGGGAACCTTTTGGTTATTGGTTATGTGGACTTGACTTTTTTTTCATTGCATTGAGAATTTGTTTGGCTCTCTTCTTGTACGTATACTTTAAGGTTCGCTTCTATATTTTAAACACCCATTTTATAGAAAACATTGAGAGGCACTTTTTTTATTTAAATTTTACGCTCACTTTTTTTTTAGTTGGTTGCGTAGATTTCTTTATGAAAAATTTCCATTTTCTACTAAAACAATACTAACAACAACAACAAAAATTGTGCTTTTTTTTTTTTTAATTTTAATTAATTTAAACGCAATTTTTTTGATTTATTATAAATTTTTAACAAAACACCCTCAAACGCGTACGCGAAGCTTTTTTGTTTTCAGCTCGAGTAAGTTTTTTGCTTGTTCAAGTTCCAGCAGCAGTTAAGCAATCAGGCTGTTTCGTATCTCGCTCTAACTTCAATCTACCAACCTACTACACACGCACACACACAGGGGTTTGATATTTTTTTCTATAAAAATAACTAATCGTTGATATTTCTGGATATAAAAGAGTAAAAAAAAACAAAAACTACAAATTTTTTGCAAATAGTTTTAGAACTCACTTCATTTATATGAAGCGTTAAATTTAAGTACGTGTGTAAAAAATTGCAATAATTTCTGATTTCATATGAAAAATTTTCTACGTTTTTGTGTGCTCACACACACCTCCACTGTGTGCACACATACGCATATACACACCTTATTAAAAGTGCACGCCATGACAGCAGCTTACACGTTCACACATACACAACAGTTAGTACATGTATCGTTTTCACAATTCTATTCTATTCCAAAAATCGCTGAAAAAATTATTGAAAATTTTCACTTTACCTACAACAGACTTAAATTATTGTATTTTTAGGTTAACAAAAAAAAAAACAGACCACCACAAACTTAAAATTAGCACATTTTTTCGTTTCTTTTGTTTTTTCACAGCAAAACGAAATCTTTCCCGTTATCTTGATTTGTTCACAAGCAATATCCACTCAACATCTTTAGATCATATTCCTGTTTATTATTATTATATGTTTCTTTATAATTATATATATATATATATTATATATAATATATACACTTGTATATATCAACAAAAAACGAAATATTTTATTTCTTTGAAGAAATCAGCCCGCACTCTAAAACAGTAATTTCTCAACTAAACAGTTCAATGTGTTATACGTTTCTTTTTGCCGCAAGCTCTCAATAGGTGTGTGAGTGTGTGTGTGTGTGTGTGTGTGTTGCTTGCTTGCTTGCTTGTGTACCTCTTTTCTGTCTACCTAAACGATTCGTTGTCTTAATAACAACATCAAGCCACTCACCACTGGGCTGCTGCTGCCACTACTATTACTACTACTACTACTATTACTCCAACCTACACTGACAGACTAAATTCCAACATATGATTGCTTATATATATATGCTTATATATGCTTTGTTATATTGTGAATCGTACACAATCAAAATATTGTAAAAAAAAAAAGAAAAAGCTTATTATTGTTGTTGTTGTTTTACTAGTCGATTCGTAAACACATCACCTAAATAAAGAACAAAAACAAGTAAGAATAACTAAAAATTGGCTTAAGCCAAATTGAAAATACCCTCCACCTCTGTATACATATAGGAGGCGTGGCGTAAACCTGTATACTTTTTGTATTGTTTTATTATTATAATTACACTATATATATACACCCATCCCTCGTTTTACACGGTACTCGTTTTGCACGTTTTCGATTTTACACGGTTTTAAATAACTAATTTTGACTGCACGCGAATTTATTTCTACTTAGTTATAAACCAGGTAACATTTCAAACCCATACATGCTTTATTTCAGACTTTTTCCTAAAAAGTCTCAGCAAACTACGACTAAAATCAATACAGCAACTGTAGAAGCAGAATCTAATGAGATTATGTTACCCAGTGATGAATCTGATATTAAACAATTTCGAAAAACAAGACGATGAGTCCATCGTTGAAAGTGATAGCAATTAAGTTTGATTAAAATTAGGAAGATAAGTCTTATTTATAGTTATTACTTTTCCAAAATTTTTTCATTTAAATGAAGTTCATATTTTTCTTTTTTTTTTCTATGAAGTAAATTTCTTGTTTTTTTTTCAGTTTACAAATAAATTTGACTATTTTTATGTTTTCTATGATTTAAATGATATTTTTATGTTTTATTCAGTGTACTAGTTATATTTTGTGTTCCATAAATGTCTAAAACAAGCTTATTTATAGTCGTTTTCGTTTTACACGGTTTTTCCATATATAAATTCTTTTTTTCAAAATACACGGTTTTGTCTGGAATGTATATCTCGTGTAAAATGAGGGATGGGTGTATATTTATTATACACTCCACATGAGATGGGAGGCGTCAGAGACCGTACTAAGTATTCTTGATCAGCAAATGAGTCGATGTCCGTGTGTTTGTCGGTTGTTGGCATTCTCACGGGTGTAAACTTAATATACCCTCATCACTCAAGTAGAGGGTATAAGAATCAACAACAACAACAAATAAATATTATTCTCAATATTCAATTAAAGACTTGCCAATGATAACATTAAAAAGCATACATTACACTAAACTCTGCCTTTCTCTTTCTCTTTTTCTCTTTCAAATGTTACACTAACTATCTATACATATAGAATGAAAAATAAATTTATTTCATTTTCATTTAACAAGAAAAATGAACAGTACTGGTCATTCGAATAAGTAATGATTCCTTCAATAGGATTTCTTATTTGTAATAACATGACTTCCTTCAAATCGTTAAAAACAATTTAATGATGCAGTTTGATGAAAAAACCTCTTATGTATAATACCAATTGTTTTCTTTATAATTCCTAGAATATTTCTATTTTTGGCGAATTTTTTTACTCTAACACTATATATTGTATAAAAATATTTCATTTGCTGCTTATATATCATATATACATATATGTTCTTTTATGAAACTACATCATTAAATTGTTTTTATTTGTTAATTAAATTTTATTTATATTTTTTTAAATTTATGCACCCAAATGTTATCAGAATGTTAATTACTTGTATGTATGTTAGAAATAACAGCTCAGTCGTCTTCTTATTATAATAAAATACTTTAATTATTTAAATTTAACAGAATTCCACCTATACTCTATTAAAGCATGTATTATGATGTATTTGCCACGCCCATAGTGTATGTAAACATATAGGTGTGATGGGGGCGTTAGATTTAGATTTTAAAAATTCTCAATTTTACTTTATGTACAGGAGATGAACAAAATAATATGAACACCTGACATCAAGAGTGTCACAATTGCAGTCCTTTCTTGAATGTTAGCTT
The DNA here is from genome assembly GCA_963971445.1 of Ornithomya chloropus. Lineage (NCBI taxonomy): Eukaryota > Metazoa > Arthropoda > Insecta > Diptera > Hippoboscidae > Ornithomya > Ornithomya chloropus. The sequence continues at coordinate 21,975,362 of OZ020530.1, read as the reverse complement.
TGTGGAGCTCCCGTTTCGGCTACTATTGTAGAAACAGTATTACTCAAGTGAGTGTTGAGTTCTGCTGTCATTTTTGCTGCGGTAGCTTTATGTTGACTGGCCACAATTCTTTTTAATGTTCGTTCGTTAACATTAAGTTGAATTTCGCAAACTATTCCTCTTCGCCGTTTTGCGTTTACTGTCATTACCGTGGATACTGTCACTCGTGAAATATTAAACAATTTACAATGTTTTCGTCACAGACGAAAGTAGTAGTAGTAGTACGGAAGTAGTGTTGCAAACATGCAACAAAAATAGTACATTTTGCATGGTGTTCATATTATTTTGTCCATCCCCTATATATGTATGTGTACTACACTCCCAAAAATATATTATATACTTTGTATAATACATACAATGGCGACTGATGATTCAAAGTTTTTCCAGAAATTATTCTTGCCACAGCACGGACAAATTACATATAAACAGCATTTGGAAAGATAAGAAAAATAAACAATTTATTTGATGTGCTGCAAGGCTTATACAAATAATTCATTCACAGCAAAATTTATTTGTTTATAATTTATATATTTTACTGTACATCACACGCCCACCACCCTAAGTACTTATAAGTGTTTTTATTCAAGAGGCTTATTTAAATATTTCCATTGTTGTAGTTGTTGTTGTTGTTGTTTGATTAATTTAGCACCATTTGTATGCATTATGTGTAAGCAGAAGATTAAAACTCTTAAATGTGTGGCATTAACCACACCAACCAAAGGCGGTCTTTATGTAAACTTATTCAATCATTTAAAATGTTTTATAAATTATAGATGGGGAAGACAGAAATGTATTTAATGTAATCAATGTATTTACATTTATAGTTGGAAGACATGCTGTATATTGTAAAATGCGTTCAGAGACCCTATAAAGTAGCAACAAAATCCAAGTCGATCGGGGTGTCTGTCTTTTGTAAATTTTGTCATATGGACCTCAAGCTATATATTATTATATAGATATTCATGCTTTATTACTTATTTAAATAATGTAAAAGCAGTTAATAGCCACGCCCACAATATACAAAAAATTAGATTTTGTGCAGTAATCGATTTGTGAGATAAACTAAGACATATTTGAATGATCATAAAAAAAAGGCGTCATAGTATGCATGCCACACCCACTTGTTGCATATAAATAACTGTGAATGAGATTTGAGAGTAAACGGCCTTAAAGATAAACTGTGACTCATACTTAAACGTTTTAAGAAAAAAATGCCACGCCCATTACTCACGTTTATAAATGTAAAGGGGATTCCACATTTGACTTGAGCTTTGACATTGTTTTTTTTTTCGTAACGCGGTTAGATCACTCACTCTCATTAAATTATTTATTTAAGTAATATTACAATAACAACAACGACAATTCTGAAATATATAATCCTTTATAATTACTGTGGTCATATTTATAGGAATAAAAAATGAAGGTGTAGTTTTTTTAATACCCTCCACATAACATGGCCGGTATGCTAAGTTTGTCATTCCTTTTGCAACACTTAAAAGGAGGCGTCAGAGACCCTACAAAGTACATTAATTCTTGATCAGCATCAAAAACTGAATCGATTTAAACATGTGTCACCTTGTGTCTGTCTGTTGTTGGTATTCTCACTTGTGTAAATTATTAGGTATTGAAATTTTTTACCGGCCTTTTTAGTTTTTGCACGCAAATCGATGTTTAAAATGGAAAAAATCGGTCAAGAACCACGCCCACAATCAACAAAAATCTATTTATCTACCACAAAAATTGAGCTAATAAATTCAAATTTGATATGCATATGTACCCCATGCATCAATGTGCCGAAAATGGACGCGGTCGGATATCAGGCACGCCCACAATCAACAAAATTTTTGTATCTGCCAAAAAAAAGACCTATGAACTTGAAATTTGCTGCACATATTTATAGTTATAGCATATATCGATGTGCCAAAAATGGGCGTGGTTAGATAACATACACGCCCACAAATTACAAAAAACCATACTCAACGTAAAACACGACTTTAAAGCTGATACAGAATACATACACTGTTATACCTACCGCGTCCAATATTGTAGATGTGGAGGGTTTTTTAGATTCGGCCTAAGCCAAATTTCTTTAAAAAAAAGAGAGAGAGAGAGAGAGAGAGGTGTGAAAGAGAATGGGAAAAATAAACCACAATTTTACTAAAATGACAAATTGCTTACAATTTGAATACATCCCATGTAGTATATAATATGCTATGTGCAAGTAAATATATATGAATACAAAAAAAATGAATTTTAATTAATTTTAATGGCACACAGTGCCCCTTCTACGGTCACTTGTGCACATTATTATTTATATACATAAATCAGTGTTAATAAATCACTTATACGCCCTCGACAATTGTTTTCCATTTATTTTATATATAAACGTATATAATTAAAATAAAGTTGCACTTAAATGATTTCAACACAGTATTAATTAAAACAGAATACCTATCATACATATAATGTTTACACTTTCATACAGATGGACAGGAAATTACGCACAAAAAAAATATTTAAAACTTTTCACTATTTATACCCTGCACCTCCCTGTGGAAAAGGGTATATTAAGTTTGTGCGGATGTTTGTAACTCCTAAACGGCAAATGCCACACCCACCTTCAGTTATACCGATCGATTCAGAGTCAAAATCTAAATCGATTAAACCATGTCCGTTATGCGTCTGTCCGTTTGTCTGTCCATCTATATTTGTGCGCAAGCTACAGGTCGCATATTTTGAGATATTTCGATGAAATTTGGTACAAGGATATGTTTTGGCCCAAAAAGAAACCCTTTTGAAAATGGATAGGATCGGACCATTTTTAGAACCCTTCTCCATATAAAAAAAATTTTTTTGGTTTCAAAAACAAACAAAAAATAAAAAAAATTCCTGACTTATGTATCGTTCTGAAATTTTTGAAAATACAAGTAGGTACAGAAAAATAAAATTTTTCATTTTTCAAAGAAAAAAATTAAATTGAATAATGAATCAAGTGATGTAGGGTATTTGATGGTCGGACTTGACCGACTATAATATTTTTACTTGTTTTTACGCAAATTTACAGAACAAAATAATTAATTATATTAATAGAGTGGTTTTTTGTTGGAATTTTTCTTGGTCCAAGTAATATATAATCATTAGTTTCCATATAACAAAAATGGCCATTCTAAATATTTGACAGAATTTGGGAAAGAATAGTTAATTAAATGAATAATTATGTAGTGACAGGATTGTAGTTGACAGAGGGTAACATAAGTAATAGTAAGTAATACAACGCTTTACAGGTGACCCTGGTAAAGAATGAAAAAAACATGCCATGAAATATGTACATACCGTACTAAACACTGTTGGTGTTGTAATAAACATGCAATGCCTTCCTTCTTGTCTAATGAAAATATCGAAGATGCATTTAGTTTTTCTTTTCTATGACTTTCTGTGTGTTTACAATAACAAAGAAAGAATTTTAATGACTTTTATACATTTTTAACAAGATACCCAAATGAAAGACCTGAGCTTTAGCACAGAAATCAAGGAAATGGGTCACTTTAGAGTCGATTTATTCAGAAAAGAAATTTATGTGGAGCGAAAACGAAGAAAAAAACAACGACGTAAAACATTTAGTTTTTCAATCATTTACTGAACTCATCCACAACGATATACAAGAATGGTTGATGCAATAACTTTCAACTTTACCATATATATATTGCAATGTGTGTTTTTGTGTGTGTTTAAGTATTGCCTATAGCAACACTAAAGTGCTGAGAGGTTGTGATAGCATTACAGCCATATACGATGCACTCGCACTCGTACACAACTTGGCCATAAACATCCGCATCCGCATCACACATTCTTTTACAAAGCTCAGTGAATATTATTCTTTTATAAACCAATGAACAAGAGACAAAGAGTACCAAAAAAAAAAAAAAAAAAGCACAAAAAACCAGAGAATATATTAATGTATGTATGCTTCTATAAAAAAATGTGCTCCCATTTACTGTTAAAGGCTGAATGAATGAATGAATGGCTGACTGTCTGTATGTCTTGCTTAATTGCTGGCCATCATGAAACATGAAAAATAATTTTCAACTGAATGGTAAATAATTTGTGTACCCTCCACTTAAATTTGTCATTCCATTTGCAACATCTAGAGGGAGGCGCCCCAAAATGAACATCCTTTAGAATGCCAACAGCGCACGGACATACGGAAATACATGTCTATATCGATTCAGTTGCTGATGCTGTTTAAGAATATACTTTGCAGGGTCTCTGACGCCTTCTTCTGGATGTTTCGAACGGAATAGCAAACTTAGTATACCCCCAATCTTATGTGGATTAAAGTTTGATCTTGATACAATCACTTGTACCATGACATTTACGGTCACCATTGATAGAAAATTTGAATTTTATAAGGTTTCTAATAAAAGAAATCGAACAAATTATATGTGCCCTCTATGGTAAAGGCTATTAGGTGTGCTAATCTGTTATATATACTCGTATATAAAAATACAAATGTAAAATAATTCTTTGATGATTGATTGCATGTCACAGAGCAGTCAATCGAGGCAGTTACAAGCAACTTATACGATACGATTATTATACCATTACACCAGCTTAATACCTTTGTAAATGTGTATGTTAAGTCTTAACTAATACTGCAAGGTAAATGTTATTTACAACAGTTCTATATATATATATTCATTTAATTTCATTTACCTAAAGTGAATAGGTGAAGACGATGTAACATAAAAACGAACATAAAAACGTAAAACAAAGGGTTTTTCAATAAGAACATAACAATTTTGTATTTAAATAAATACACAAAATAATTAAGATATTGAGCGGAAATTAATTCTTAATGCAGAACACATGTAATATTTAACTAAGAAATTCCTTATCGTTCATATGGCCACCGCGAGTGTGATTGTATAGCGATCGTTGCATCAATATTTGAAGCAACTGATTTGGCTCATTTTGAACTGAAACACTTGCAGCTGCAATATTTTCGATATTTCCACTTATGTTTTGGCTCTGTGACACAAGAACTTTCGATAGTGAACATTTTAATTCGCATTTATTCACTATAGTTTCTACCACAGATTGAAAATTAATTTTTAATCATTTCCGTATGTTGCTCATTTGTGAACTTCACCATAATAAAGATGTAATCCTTAAGTGATATTTTGACTTCAACGGATCATAAAAAACGTGTAAGGGTGCGTTCGTATTAAAATACAAAATTGTTATGTATCTATTGAAAAATTATATATTCACTCTGCTTTCACAAGAAACAGACAACACAACACAACACAATATGAAAACAAGTGAAAATATTATAGTCGGTCAAGCCCGACCATCACATACCCTACACCACTTGATATATTATAATATTCAATTTAATTTTTTCCTTTGATAAATGAAAAATTTTATTTTTCTATACCTACTTGTATTTTCAAAAATTTCAAAATGATACATAAGTCAGAAATTTTTTCATTTTTTGTTTGTTGATAAACTCAAAAAAAAATTATATAGGGAGGGGTTCTAAAAATTGTCCAATCCGTTTCATTTTCAAAAGCGTTTATTTTAGGGTCAATGCTTTTTCGCGTATCAAATTTCATCGAAATATCTCAAAAAATAATAGGCCCTCATATGGGGAGGTGTTCTAAAAATGGTCCAATCCGGTCCATTTTTAATAGGGTTCCTCTTTGGGCCAATAAATGTCCTTGTACCAAATTTCATCGAAATATCTCGAAACATAATAGGACCTCATATGGGGAGGTGTTCTAAAAATGGTCCAATCCGGTCCATTTTTAATAGGGTTCCTCTTTGGGCCAATAAATGTCCTTGTACCAAATTTCATCGAAATATCTCGAAACATAATAGGACCTCATATGGGGAGGGGTTCTAAAAATGGTCCAATCCGGTCCATTTTTAATAGGGTTCCTCTTTGAGCCAATAAATGTCCTTGTACCAAATTTCATCGAAATATCTCAAAAAATAATAGGCCCTCATATGGGGAGGTGTTCTAAAAATGGTCCAATCCGGTCCATTTTTAATAGGGTTCCTCTTTGGGCCAATAAATGTCCTTGTACCAAATTTCATCGAAATATCTCGAAACATAATAGGACCTCATATGGGGAGGGGTTCTAAAAATGGTCCAATCCGGTCCATTTTTAATAGGGTTCCTCTTTGGGCCAATAAATGTCCTTGTACCAAATTTCATCGAAATATCTCGAAACACAATAGGACCTCATATGGGGAGGGGTTCTAAAAATGATCCAATCCGATCCGTTTTCAATAGGGCCAATACATGTTCTTGCACCAAATTTCATCAAAATATCTCAAAAAATGCGACCTGTAGCTTGCGCACAAATTTAGATGGACAGACACGATCCAGACGGACAGACGGACATGGTTTAATCGATTCAGATTTTTATTCTGAATCGATCGGTATAAGTGAAGGTGGGTGTGGCATTTGCCGTTTAGGATTTACAAACATCCGCACAAACTTAATATACCCTTTTCCACAGGGTGGTGCAGGGTATAATAAGCAATGCCTCAACTTAATAGGGCTTAATTTGTTTAAGCGTAAAGGGTGTTCAATTATATTAAATTTCTCTTCTTTTTTTTGCTGTAAGTTAACTCGATACAAAGGCACGGTGGTGAGTTTAGAGAACATTACTTGTAATACGCTTAACAGTTATTTCTTTCTCATATTTCTTTCCTCTAAACAAAGCTAGCGCTACGGTACCACAGCGGGTCTTCGTCTTTTTTTATTTTACACAAAGTTTAACTCTTCGCCATAAATTTAGAGGTAAAAAAAGACGAATTTATAGAAAAAATAAGAAGAAAAAAGTGCATAAACCACCAACAAAAGCAATAATGGGTAGCATCTAATACGGATATATTGAAAATTGAAATGCGGTAAAAAAATGAGTGCACAGAAAAAAAAAAAGAACACAAACATATTGTAAGCACTTACCCAGCCATTGTGAGGTATTTCCTGGCGTATTTCGTTAGTTGGGTGAAGTGATGTGTAAAACCCAATTCTTATCGCTCTACTTTTTGTTTATATTGCATATCCATGAATGCACACACCCTGTCACAGTTAATATATTGTACATATACGTATTTGTACTTTACGTATATAAAAAAGGATATATTTAAAAAAAAGGGAGATTTTTTACAATAGTTGAGTGTAGAAATCACTCAATGATAGTGTAGGAAGCATTGCTACGGTAGTACTAAACGAAACAAGTCAAAAAACTAAATTTGGCTCAAGCCATATCTTAAATACTCTCCGTTTCTGCATAGAAACAGTGGGCGTGACGGACACACAATCCTATCCTTAGAAAGGATAACTATACATAAATCTACCAAATTTCAACTTGATAGTTAAATTCTTGTAAACAGATTTTTTTCAATTATGGGCGTGGCTCTTGACCAATTTTTTCCATTTTAAATAGCGTTCTGCTGCGGAAACTTTCAACTCACATGATCAATATTTATTACCTTTAGAGAGCCAACCACAGCCAGTCAATGGGACGGACGGACATTTCCATATCGACGTGGATTTTAATGCTAATAAAAGTATATATTATATATATGAAATTCATTGTCTGAGTCTTCTTCCGTTACAAACGGAATAGCGGACTTAGTAAACCCCCCGATCTTACGTGGAGCTTGTAAAAAGAACACTATGTAGACAACTTTTCAACATCTCTCAAAGGTATGCACTCTAATGGAATGTTCTTGACTTTTGTTTGTACTTTCTTTTCCTTCTTTTTTTGATATGAAGGAAGAACTTGTGGTTAAAGTCGTTTCCTTATTGAGAAATTATAATAAAAAAAAAAAAGGAAAATCTTTTGGTTTGAACGAGTATTTTTTATTTTTTATACATTTATATATTTTTCTTGCAAATAAAAACTTGTCTTCATTTATTGTTGTTATTGTCATGGAAACCTCACGTTTGTGGTTTTTTTTTAAATATCCTTTTTTTTTTTTTTGGTTAAGAAATTCTTTCTTTTGTTTTAACTTTAATACAAATCACAAGAAAGCAACAACACCATGACAATGAGACATAGCAAAGTGACATTTAGTTTTCTTAAAACTCAACATAAAACAAGAATTTATTACTTGGAAAATATCTAATATAATAAAAGTTTTATATCACATAACATTTGTCCAAAAATTGCTGACTACAACCAAGTGTTGCAAAATTGTTAAATAAAGGCTTGAATGGTAAACAACCTTGTATAGGATGTACATCATGTTTTGTCAATAGATGCTTAGATCCATATTTTAACTGTTAAAAGTACCAGTTTTACGCTACAGCAATTTTGTCCGTACGTCCGTCATTTCAAAAATGTGTTAAATAGCCGGAATATGAATGAAAAATGGAACAATCCGGTTCAAAAGTAAATCATTTTCAATTATCAAGTTAATTAATTCTCTTTTTTTGAAATCTTTATCAAAAATTATTAAAAATTCGGAAAATTCGTCGTACAAAGAGAGGAGGTGTACTAAAAATATAAATTACATTTTTTTTCATTAGATCCCATGTTTAGGTGAAGATAGATCGCCATATCTTGAAAACTGTGGCCATTTAACTTATGCTTACATGGACCTACCAGCGAACATAGTTAAACAGTTTCCAGAGCAGTATTTCTCTAGCTTTTTAAAAGTTACAAGCATCCGTCCAGACTTAATACACCCCTTTACCACATACCACAGAAGAGTTTTATAAAATTAGGTTATATTGGATTAGAATCTCAATTGCATGAAATTTATACGAAAACAATTAATTATGAATATAAAATGTTTTCGTATTAAAATTAGATTAAGTTTTAAGCAATTTACTTATAACACATCTACACAAATGTAACATAGTCTACAATTTAATAAAAACTCATTTCAAATGTAATGTAAAGGTAATCACATGAAATCTACACATTTATGAACAACATTAAAAGTCATAAATTTCCGATTAGGGTCATATTGCTTGCTTACCTCTCGTTGTATGTATATGTACAATACCTACAAAATGTATGTCATCGAAAATGATTATAAGCTTGGACACGTTTACTGTGAACGATTATTGATTATCGTTCGTATATATATGGAATATGGCTTAAGGAAGCCACAGCACATGCTTTGTAGCGCACGTAAATTATGCATTATGCACTAAAATGCTAACGTTGGCAAACATATGTTTAACTATATTGCGTGAACGTATTTAGTTTAACTAGATGCAGGCATACACTACCTTAACTTAGAAAGGTATTATTACCATCATAGACCTCAATGATGCAACATTTATGTATGAGTATTAATCCTAATGTTAACATGTTTATATGGAATGCTTCTGAAAATTGTTTAAATAGTGCTTTAGATGCAGAAATTTTTTATAAATATATTTATTAAATTCATCCAGTGTTTCCTAGCATTCATTAACATTTTCACTTATTGGTAACATTGTAAAAAGCATAAATGTAAATTTGGACTTTTTTCAAATAAAAAAAAAAAAAAATCATTTTCAATTGTAATTTTATCGATTTAAACTGAGAATTGTTCAAATTGAATTGAAAATTTGTTCAACTTGAAATAACATAAAACTTTACAATTTCAATTTTCTATTTTAGTTGACAATTTTTCAATTTCAATTAGTTATTTTCCGATGCCAGGAAGAAGTTTCCAATATAAAATTGAGAGTGAGAATTTTTTATATGTAATTGAAAATAAAATTAAACTTTACCATTGAATTTTCAAATTAAATTGGGAATTTTTCAATTTCAAAAAAAACTTTTTCAATTTTTCAATTTAAATTTAAAAATTTTTTCATATTCAGTTGAGATTTTTCATTCTCAGTTCAAATTTTTTCAATTTAAAGTAAAAATTTTTCATTTTCAATTGATATTTCTTCAGTTTGTTATAAAATTTTACATTTTTAATTGAAATGGTTTTAATTTAAATAAAATTTAAAAACAGTTTGGAAAACATTACTTAATATTGTATAAATTACCACTATGCACAAATATATATATATATAAACATAGCCTAATAGACTTAGTACAACGCTACTTTTCCTATTCCTGCCTGCTTGTCCTAGTATTGACAACATATTATTATAAACGCTTATTTCTAACTTCCCTCTTCTACCGTTTTGAACATGTTAACGCAAAAGTTTTTGTGTAAGAAAAAAAAACAAAACGTAAAATATTGTCAATATCGTGACAAGCAGAATTAAAATATTTGTACTGTTACACATTTGCATTAATGTACACGATGACTCTTTCTTTCTTCTGCTATTGTTTTGTTTTGCTTTTACGTCCTACGTTTGTAAAGGTGACAGGGTAATATCACTACATTGTATGCATGAATATTTAAGCGTGCTTTTGCCATTATTATCAATGTTATTTATTGTTGTTGTTATTTTGTTATTTTGCTCTGTTGATTGCTATTTACAGCCATCCACAGTAAGGAGTGTGTCAAATTTGTTTGTTTTTTTTTTTCTTTCATTTATAAAACCGTAAACAACTGTAATAATATCACAACCATACCCAATTATATTGCCTCTTCAACGAGCGCTTGTAAAGTTTTTTTTTTTAAACCCTAAAGGTGATATTATGTTTTGTTGCATATGAACATATGTATGTGTTCCCTGTGTACCCTATTTGTACCTCCGTATTCAGTACGATTTTAACATATATTAAGCTGTTGTTTATTATGAATTTTACAACAACAACAACAACAACAACAACATTATCAAAAATGAGTATAATAACAAAACAACAACAAAACGGTAATTACATGTATCACCTGAGGCCTGATATGCACTCACACAGATACACAAGAGGGACAAAAGTATGTTATACGTGCTACGTGAAATACTGGTGCATACAATTGAATAAGTGTATTTACAAGGGATGGACAAAATAATATAAACACCTGACATTAACACAATATTTATTTATTAATAAGGTGTTAAGCCGCCACCTGCAATTCTTCGAGGAATAGATTCGTACAGTGTCTGAATAGTTCTGATAGCACCTTTGCCGGGGGAGTTTTTTTGTGGTCTGGCCACAATTCTTTTTAATGTTCGTTGGTCGGATTTATTTTAAAATAAATGAATTAAGTTAATAAAAATGAATTTTACATATATCTATAGTTCAAAGAACCACGCCCGCCAAGATACAAATTTAAATCACGGTGAGAAAAATTATGCTCACTAATTATATTTAGTCTACCTATCGACGTCCGCAAAATTTCAAAATGAATCTCAAGAAAATAACCCATATTTTTATTAAGCCAAATAAACCTTTTTTACTGTTTTTTTTCCTTCATATGCACAATTATTTATAACTCATACGCCGAGCAAGCCTGAAAGGAAACTTTCATTTACAATATGATGATAAATGCATTATTAATGATTATTTATAATGACGTTGTAATGCTACTCATGTTCTGTGTTTTTACAACTTACAACTTTATTACATTTTAATCTACTCAAGCATATAAAGCGATTGATTTAAATTAACAAATAAAAGCTGATTAGTTGGTTTAAGCAAATCTCGGCTAATCACTACCGTTGAAAAGGATGATGATGATGAATATGATTGGTAGTGTGGACCCTCCACACACCATAAGATTAAATGAAACAAACTTTCACCTTAATATGTCATACTTTACGATCTTGAGAGGACTAAGAACGAGCGGACATACGGACACGTCCGTACATATATTCGGATATATCTAGATCGACTCAGTTTTTGATGTTGATCAAGAATATATATATTTTTCAGGGCCTACTTCTGGATGTTGCAAATGGAATGTTAAACTTAGTATCATATGTGAAGGATATAAAAATATTCTTTTTTCTTGTTTAATAGTAACTTTAAAATGCAAATCTCTTCCAAAACATTATGTTCTGTAGCACATCCTACGCAAACGTGCACATTACATATTTATCAATGGTTTATAAAGCTGATGTTCCTTTTTTATACATACTTTATTGCCTACACATGCCTTCAGCGACAAAGATATAACAAGTACAAGTCAATCAATCAAGGTTTTTATGTCTTTCTCTGTCTTTTTTATTTACTCCCCTTCTGTCTAACATTGTCGGATTGACCATCAGCCATCATTTGGTAGAGATTGGTTTATTGGTCTGCCTTTTCTATTTGTCATCTACTTAAATATTGCATCTGTGTCTTAGTATGTTCTGTTCCATTGTTCGTCGTTAGTCCGTTCTGTTTTTTTTTTTTCATTTCTTTAAATAAAGCGATTGTTTCAGATTTGTAAAAATGAAAGAATTTCGTCTATACATTATGTAAACATTCTCATCACTTGTCAATATCGTACTTTTGCTTAAGATAGACCAGCCAACATACTCTGACTTCCCTGAACATTATCAGAAAATTAGATTATTTTTTAATGCAGATTTCAACATACAAGTGAGCGTAATGCATATATGCCACGCCCATCATTTATAAAAATCCTTCACATATATCAATTTTCAAAAATTTCTATAGGCTTCATATATTGAATAAAGGCGAATTTGAATAAAAGACACGCCCACAATTTCCAAAAACAAAAAACTCTTTTTATTTTTTTAAAATTTAATTTCAACCATAGAGTATAAATGTAACACATAAATTTAAAAGGGGGCGTAATTTTATTGCCACGCCCTTAAGTTTATCTATAGAAATAAGGAAGTATCTGAAATATATGATAAAACAAATCCAGCTGTTTTACTTATACTTCTCCAAAAGCAATTTTCTGTCTAGCTGTACGTACGTCCTACATATGTTTGAAAGTAATATTAAAGTAAATGATTCTAAAAGCAATGCTTTTCGCACTATCATTATCTTCTGGGAGCATATATCTTTTTTATAATTTGATAAAAACCGCAATAATAATACAAATTAAAATGTTATGTTCAACTTTTCGCACTGACACATGTTCGTTTGTGTATACAATTGAATAAATTATATATGTATACATATACAATATATGCAATGCATATGTATGAGTTGATGCGATCATTGAAAAGTCAAATGCTTTCAAATTCCACTCATTTCTAATTCAATTATAACAATAACACCAAACATTGTTTACTTTACAAATATTACACATACATGACGTGACGCATTGTTTTTAACACCACCAATGCAATGTTTATAAAGCACAGAATAATTTTATAAGTTTTTTTTATTATTATAATTTTTGCATGCATTACTGTTAAAATGTTTTCTTTAATGTGCTTCACGGAGCACACTCGCACACATATTTTTCTTCATATTTTATATTACAGCGAACTTTTCTATCAAGAGCCAGCCATCTGGTTGATTGTAACGACAAGCCTAAACTGAAATTGAAATTAGAATTCAACATCATTACCGTTATACACCATTTTAGTCACTTTTCACTACACCGTCACAAATGACAGATATATGACTAATATACCGCGTACAACAACAAATACATGAACGCAACTATTACAACATTCGTCATACGCACAGTTATCCGAAAACGTATAACATTGCTTAACAATGTGTGATGGACGAATAATAATAATATCATGTAGTGGCTTACTCTGGGGGTGCCATCTTTGAATTGAAATTCATGTTTTAGTGGTAAATTTACAATATAAGCTGTATGGTGAAATTGTGTGGTGAAGAGAATTTTGCGTGAGAGAGACAATGAGTCCTTTAAAAGTACGCCGACTCCTTGCTCTTATCAATAATATTTATAAACATGTTTCAAATTATTATTAAGGAAAATTCATACAAAAGAAAATAAAAGAAGAAGCAGAAGAACACTTTTAATATCTTGAAATGTCTATGACAACGCGTTTATATGTTTATAAACAATGAATCAAATTTATGGTATTGAAAAAGTTTGCACGTCCGGGGTGAGGAACATTGTTGAAAACTTCCACAGAATCGATAACAAATTGATAAATTTCATACCAATGGAATTAATGCTCATATAAGTACATTATAAACAAGATAGAGAAGTTCGGTTAAGACCGTAGCTTAAATACCCTCCACCTGGTATAATCATCTAAAAAATAAGTCCCTATTGCCATATTTGTGTATGTGACTATTTCATGTACTTACGCAAATAGTGTTTTTTTTAAATTATAGGCGTTTGCGTTTTTCAATCACGCCCATTTTTGGCACAGTGTTGGACTTATATATATACCAAATTTCAACTTGATAGGCATAGTATTGTGCGATACACAATTTGTTAAAGATACAATTTTTTCGAGGTATGTTGAGATTTTTGTTTATTGTGGGCGTGTCTCTTAACCGATTTTGCCCAATTTGAATACGGAACAGTGAAATTGAACTAAGAATACGTATGCAAAGTTTCAATTTGATATCTTAAAAATTGCGACCGTGAGAGTGCCAACAACAGACGGACATACGGACACACGGACGGACATGTCTCAAACGATTTCTCTCTTCATGCTGATTAAGAATATATATGGTTTATGGGGTCTCCGAGGCTTCCTTGGATGTGTTGTAAACGGATGATCAAAATGAATATACCCTCTTCCCTAAGGTGGAGGGTATAAAAAGGAACTTTTCAAATATTACCCGCTTAATAATTTACATACGGCACGGAGAATATACATTGAAATGGTTTTTTCTTTTTATACCCTCCACCTCAGTGATGAGGGTATACTAAGTTTGTTCTTCCGTTTGCAACACCCAGAAGGAGGCGTCAGAGACCCTACAAAGTATATACATTCTTGATCAGCTGATTAAACCTTTATATCTGCCACAAAAGTTGACCTAGAAACTTTAAATTTGGTACGCGTATACATAGTTATCCCATTGACTGACGTACCAAAAATGAGCGTGGTCGGATAACAGACACGCCCACAATTTAAAAAAAACCTAATTTAACGTAAAAGTAGACTTACATGCTAAGACATACACTATTAAAGGGCGCAATATATATATATATTTGCCACGCCCTTTCATGTAGTGGTGGAGGGTATTTAAGATTTGGTTTAAGCCAAATTTAGTTTTCTTACTTGTTTTGTACTGCTTTTAATTTTGTTCTTTTTTTCTTTGAAAAAAGAAAAATTTTATTTTTCTATACCTATTTGTATTTTCAAAAATTTCAAAATGATACATAAGTCACAATTTTTTTTTATTCTTTGTTTGTTTATGATATCAAAAAAAAAAAAATTATATAAGAGGGGTTCTAAAAATGGTCCAATCCGGTCCATTTTCAAAGGGTTTATTTTTGGGTCAATGCTTTTCCGCGTATCAAATTTCATCGAAATATCTCAAAAAATAATAGGCCCTCATATGGGGAGGGGTTCTAAAAATGGTCCAATCCGGTCCATTTTTAATAGGGTTCCTCTTTGGGCCAATAAATGTCCTTGTACCAAATTTCATCGAAATATCTCGAAACATAATAGGACCTCATATGGGGAGGGGTTCTAAAAATGGTCCAATCCGATCCATTTTCAATAGGGCCAATACATGTTCTTGTACCGAATTTCATCAAAATATCTCAAAAATGCGACCTTTACCTTGCGCACAAATTTAGATGGACAGACACGCGGACAGACGGATAACGGACATGGTTAAATCGATTAAGATTTTGATTCTGAATCGATCGGTATAACTGAAGGTGGGTGTGGCATTTGCCGTTTAGGATTTACAAACATCCGCACAAACTTAATATACCCTTTTCCACAGGGTGGTTCAGGGTATAAA
Organism: Ornithomya chloropus; assembly: GCA_963971445.1. Lineage (NCBI taxonomy): Eukaryota > Metazoa > Arthropoda > Insecta > Diptera > Hippoboscidae > Ornithomya > Ornithomya chloropus. The sequence continues at coordinate 21,959,586 of OZ020530.1, read as the reverse complement.
CACCAAATTTAGATTGGCAGCACTTAAAAAACGTCAAATCTGCGGTGTCGTTAATACGTAAGTACCAAAAAAAACGTTAAGATTCTGTCTTTTATCTCAATAACATTTGCTTTTGAAGTTGCTTTTTTTTTTTTTTTTTGGAAAAATTTCATCTTATGGACTTTCTATATATTTCCCTCACCCTATATATAAATTATTAAGCAGATAATATTTGAAAAGTTCTTTTTTAATTATGTAAATATATGAGAATGAAATTCTATTATGAAATTTATTAATTTATATGAAAATTGTGGGCGTGGCATATAAACTATAACGCCTTGTTTTAACATTTATTAAATTTTGTGCTACATTTCTTTCAAAATGTACAACTCTGCCATAAGTAGAATTTTTTTTCCCAAATAGTGGGCGTAAAACACGATATATATAGCTTATTGATTGAAAGGCGACCTTCTGACCATTATAATATACCCAGGATCATGTCAACATCACATATATTGTAGTATTGTATGCAATGCCACGCCCATAATTTCCGTAAAATGTACAAACGAGACTTCATATGGCGCCCAGAATAAAAATAATTTTTTTTTCTTTCCTTTAACAACAAATTATTGTTAGAAACTCAATGGAGAGAGATAGAGAGAGAGAGAGAATGAATAGCGGTATGCACTCAAGCGACTCCTCCAAAATGCTGCTGCAACTAATATAATATGTTTGCAAACACATTACATATGGCATATAAGAACAATACCAACAACAACAACACCAACAGAATGTACACAAACCGAAGAGGGACTACCAGCTTGTAATTGTTTATAACAGCTTGTACCAACACAGAGAAAAGAAAATCTATAAATGATGACATGCCCGCGTGCCGCCATTACATGTTAGTTATTACTGTCAGCCTGTAACAAAATAACATAATTTTGTTGTTTTGTTTTGGTTGTTGTTGTTCTTCTTCTTCTATAAGAAAGTCAAGGTTTTTGGCTAAGATTCAATCGGAACACTTAAGCTAAACTCAATTGCATTGTACAAACAAGTAAAAAATATTGTATGTGTCTGTGTGTAGGTGGAAAAATTCCACAAGCATCACAACTATATTTATACCCTATAGTACAAAAGTAGGAAAAGGGTACGCGATATATGGCACATGCACCTTCTTGATTTAGAATCCAAATCTGAATCGATTTAACCATGGCCGCCTGTCCATCCGTTCATTCAAATGAAATTTTTGTCAAGCAACACATCGAATTTTTTGAGAGACTTTGATGAAACTTAATGCATAAACAAGTTTTGACCCAAAGAACAATCCTATCGAAAATAGATCAAATTGGACCATTTTTAGAATCACTCGCCATACAACAATCAAACAAAAAAAGTTTTTATATGGCAAAAAATCGCAATTCTTAATATTTTGTAACAAATTTGAACCCGATCGGACCATTTTTACAACTCCTTGCCATTTAAATTTCAACTGAATAGCTCAAGTTTTGTGGCAGATGGATAAATTTTTGACGATTGTAGGCTTGGCTCCTGACCGACTTTGCCCAATTTCAATATCGATTTGCAAAACTGGAAAAGTCTGTACAAAATTTCACTTGAATATGTCAAATTTTACGACCGCGAGAGTGCCAACATGAGACGGACCCACGGACGTATAGATATACATGTCTATATCGACTCAGTTTTTGATGCTAATCAGGAATATATATACTTTGTAGGGTCTGCCCGTGCTGTTGGGTGTTGGAAATGGAAATTTTAGTGTACCTCACATCTTATGTGGAGGGTATAATGACTCAACGAATTATACGAAATTAATCGTGAAAGGTAGTAAATAATCGACTAGAAGGGACTGAAATTTTTTTTTTTTTTGATATTCCAACTATTGGAATCTCCCACATCTACTATAGATTCTCCAAAAAAATAAGAAAATACCAGCATTTTCTAAATACAATTTTTATATAAAAGAATAAGTACGGAAAAGGTAAAAATTTAAAGGCCTTTAAAAGATTTTAAGAAATTTCATTTAAAATGAAACGAAAAGACGTAATAAGTGCTACGTGTCCTCTTAATTGGTTTGATATTTGTGCGTGGCATGTGTTATGATTATTTATTGCACACTTTGTCGCCCATTCAATGTCAAGTCCAATGTAAGCGACAGTACACAAGGACACGAAGGACATGCATTGCTTGTTAACTGCATAAAACTTTTTTAGTGAGAAAACTTTGCTTATACGTTGTAAAGCACACGCTCAGAGAAGACTTTTCACTTGACTCGACTTTAATAAAAAAGTTTTGCAATAAAATATTTTATTCAAACAAACTTGACCAACGCAGTAAACACTGCCTTTATCAAATAATTTCTGAATATTCATCTTTTCACTTTTCTTCGCTTGTTAAGTTTCTAAAACCTTAAAGGGATTGTGTTTCCCAACTTATCAATACAACATTTTAAATATTTAAATTATAGAAATGTGTGTCTGTCCTCTTATTATACTGGAACATGCAAGTTGGCATAATTATGAGGAAACAAAAGAGAGCGCATGCATGGTTTTGACATGATTAAATTTATAATAGATTTCACGTACACACATACCCATACACGTATAAAATATTATCAATTCATTTGGATGGTGGCCAAACTTTCTGAACACAAAGGAAGGGTCATCACCAGAAGAGAAAAACCAAAAACAAAACAATCATTATGAAATTTTATAGAGGTCAGCAATTTCAGAAATTGAAAAAAAGTGAAAATGTCATAGTCGGCCAAACCGCCCATTTAATACCCTACACCACTTAATTCCACAAATTCTGCTACCGTTAGTTTAGTTATAAACGCAAGGCATTGCCATATAAGTCACTTCCTAAAATATCATTATGGAGAGAGGGGTTCAAAAAATGGTTCGATCGAGTCCAAATTTGGTTCAACCGAATCTTAAGCCAACTAATGACGCTTCACGCATTTTTGTTAAAAAATATTAAGAATTGCGAATATTCGCCACATAAAGATTATCTGCTATCCGACCACACCCATATATTGGCACATCGAAGGATGGGTAATTATAAATGTGTGCACAAAATTTCAACATTTTACATAAATTTAAATAAATAGATTTTTGGCGATTGTGTGGATGTGGCTTTTGGTCGATCTTAACCAACTTAAGTACAGACCTGTGTAGGAAGAAAACTAAAAATGCTTCTACAACAAATTATTTACCCAATATCTTAAAATTTACAACCGTACGAATGCCAACACAAGGCAAACTCACGGACACCGGACATACATGTCTAGATCGATTCAGTTTTTAATGTGAATCAAGAATATAAGTACAGTCTCTGACGCCTCCTTCTAGATGGTGCATCTTGTGCGCAGTCTTTAACAATGAATAATATAAATTAATTAATTTATAATAATTAATCGTCGATTAATTTTACTATTTTATTTGCATTATTTATTGGTATAACAATAGTTGTGTATTAAACCTGTAATATCGTTCTTACTATATACATATATAGATATATATGTTGGTAGCGATGTACGCAAAAGCGATTTTTCCCTTTTGTAATACATAACGCGTATTTGATACTGGCATGCTTACACTTGTATAATGTGTAAGAATGCATTAAATTTTATTATTTTGTATCATTTCGTCCCACCGTGCAACGATATGGAAACATTTTCATATATACGTATTAATGCTGTAGTAGTGTGCATATACTAAACGGTGTTATTAAGGAAAGTTCTTAAATGTAAACAATAAATTATGTATATAAATTAACACCGCCACGCCCCACTACACGCATTAGCAATTTGGATAATGGCATTGTTACCTCCTGGACTATTTGTATATATATAGGGGATTATGCGTACTTATACTCTCCAAGTCTTTTTCTCTTGGACATTATTTAAGAGGCGTGCTTTGATTTTACAGACGACTAAGGATTGAATATGATTTTATATAAACTGATGAACGTGCTGGCTTGTGTATTGAAAGTATCAAAGAGCGTTAATTTCTAAACCAAATCCAAATATGCTGAGCGTGCAATATTTGTCCTTGGCCAAATTTGATAGCTTTTCCCCCTTTTATCATTGCCAGTAAAAAAAAAGAAAGAGACAATTAATAAATTATTTCTTTTCTTAATATTATATGTAAAATTAAACAGTTCATACTCCTAACACACAATAATAATCCAATATATTAGAGTATTTTTTTATAGTTATATATAAAATCTTATTAAGGAATCAAGTTTTGTTATAATGTTAAAATAATTTAAAAAAAAGTGCGAAGAGTATAACAATAATTAAATTAAAAAAAAAAAAATTCTTTGCTTAACTCCAAGTTTTAGGTAAACTGAATGGTCCATAACGCTGGTGACAGTCCATCGCTCTTACAGCGAAATAGTAGCGTTGACCCTCCTGGAATTGCGTCAGAGTGACAGCCATTGGCAACAGCATAGCCTTTACATCGCCCACATGACGCCACGAATCTGCTGATGGCGGCCCAACCGGCTCCTGATACGCATATATCTGATATGTGACACATTCATCATAATGATCTAAAGATTCTTCCATAGTCCAGGAGATAACAATGCCATTATCCAAATTGCTAATGCGTATAGTGGGGCGTGGCGGTGGTAATTTCCAAGCTGGATTGAAGACTTGTAGTGGTGTGGGTGGCAAGGGTGCTGGATGATTGTACTTTAAACGCGGTATGGCAGCACTATTACCCACATTTACCCGCGTTATACCGCCCCCCGTTGCGTTTGCATTACCCATACCTGGATAGGGTGGTGGCGGGTTTTTAATATCTGAAATTCATAGACAAAAAAAATTATTTTATTACAAAATTAAACATCTTTGAAACATTTACACACGTACGCGAATTTAAGGGTGATTGTAAAGGAGCTCTGGCTCTAGCAACTGCCATGGCGTTTACTCGCGCTAACGGTGGCGTAGAGCGATTATATTGCGCATTCACATTAGCTGCAGCGGGTGGGATGCGACGCTGGGTGACACCACCACCTCCGGATAGTGTCATTGAAGGGGCCGGCGGTGGTGCTTCATCCTCATCGGTTAAATCAATGAAAGCTTTATCTTTCGGTTTGGCCGATGTGATGCTAACGGATGTATTGCTACCACTCAACTGATTTATGGAGTTCAGATAATTATCCACCGATAATGATGCGGCAGTTGGTGCCGTTGCATTGGTGCCCAGGGGTTCAGAAGAGCGTCGCGCCAACAAAGCACTCGATTGTGAAGATTTGGGCAAGGAGTTGGCAGCAACCGCAGTCGCAGTCCTTTGTCTTTATGGAAGTGATAAGTGAGTGATAAGAAACAAAAATTTATTGAAAATCACTTAAAAGAACTGAGGACGTAGCATGTATACAATTACAATTTTTAGAGGGCTTTCATGTTATTCGACTACACCCATGTTTGGTACATCGATGAATGAGGTAATTATTTTTTGGGCGTGACTCTTTATCGATTTTGTCCAATTTGAATAGAGACCTATGTACGGAAACTAACACTATTCTACTTCTTTTTTTGGGGAGGAGCATACAAAAAAATAAAAATAAATACTCACCCACTTGTACTGACATTTGTTTGACGCTGTAATTGTGAGGCGGATGCTGGTAACATTGATAACGATTGCGATTGTTGTCGTACTGGCAGCGAATACCTTTGTACTGTACTGCCACTACTTAGAGCTGCACTCGGAATGTTATTATTATTGGCATTTTTATTTAATATTCTTGGTTGATTTGGTAGTGTTGTTGCTGTTGCTGTTATTGTTCCAACACCTGATCCAGGTGAAATCGGTAGAGAACGATATCCGGGCGTTATATTTGGAGATGGAGAATTTAGTGTAGGCATCGGACGGGTGGGAGTTATTTTCTGAACACATCCACGTCGAGTATTGCCACCAACTGCCGATAATGATGATGACGATGATGCTGCATTGTTACTGATACGTGTCGACAGAGTTGTAAAATTATCCGAAATATTCGTAGATGTCATCGGTCTTTGAGGGGATATTAGTTGTTGAGCTAGTATTCCACCGGAACGGTGTGGTGATATTTGTGTACTGCTGTTAATCGTTTCCGTTATGTTTTTCTTACTCGGTATATACACCTGCAGACCGACAGCTCGCGTTATTTTCACCGGCATTATAAATTGTGAATTGCGCGATTCAATATCTTTGAGAACCCGACTGTGTACCATTTCCAGATCACGAAACTGTTTCGTCAGTTCACTTAATTTATTTCTATGACCTGCAATGATTTTCTCCTGCTTATCAATCACTTCGCGCATTTCGGAAAATTCACTTTTATGTATAATCGCTTCGACCACCTTTTGTAAGATCATCTCCTCCAGATCGTGTTTGGTCATTTTGTCAAAAGTTTTGCGGAAACGTTTCAAGAAATCCAAACTGAGTTTGTAATCCTTGGCGTTGGTGTTAAGGAGTTTTGGTGGCGGGTATAGCGGAATTTCTATATGACAGGGCACCCCTATCAACTCCGGGATCTCCTTTTTATTCTCCACCAATGTCACAGTTTTTAACTTATCATCCGTTTTCACTTTTTTATTACTTTCAACAGTTTTGGGCGCCTGGTCATTTTCCTCATCCCCTTCTAATTCAATCACTTCATGAGATCTTTTAAGAGAACTGGTTGCATTTTTATTTTCAGCCTTTTCATCACTTATTTTCTGGCTTTTGTCTTCTTCGGTTTGTGCCACAACAGCCGTTGAACTTAATTCGCTTTCGACGGTTGTTTCGGCCGAATCCACCTTGGTCATGGAAGCTTGTGTCTCTTCATTATCCACACTTAAACGTTGTCGTTTTAGGGGTGGTGGCATTGTTTCATTCGATTTTTCTTCAGTTTCTTTCGTTTCATTTTCAATAATTTCCAAATCACCTTCATTATCATCTAAATCATTTTCATTTTCATTTTCGTTCTCGTTATCATTCTCCTCCTCATCATCGTCATTATCGGCTTCGGCGGGTGAAGTCTGTTCACTTATGTGTTCAATGTTTTTCGCTTCCTGCAATAAATTACTTCCACTACTACAATTACTATTCGTTTCTTCAGCTTCCTCGGCCGTTTTCTCCCGGTCTTTTTCTTCGCTGGGTTTTTTGGTGGTAAAATCATCACACGCATTATCTGAATTGTCAGGCTGTAGGAAAGAGCCCGCTTTTGTGCTTTCCAAATTTTCCCCAGTATCTTCACATTTATTCTCTTTTGTTGTGCCTTCTTTTGTGGACTCTTTCACTTTATCAAATTCCGTTTGTGGCTGCTTTTGCACCTTTTCACTTTCATTTCCATTATTCTTCTGTTTCTGCACTTCGTCATTTTCATCGTCCAACAATAGTATCACATCACTGGCATTAGCGGCCTCTATGGGATTGATTTCCTCTTCCTTTTGTTCCATAACTACTTCAACTTGTTTGATCTCGTCTTTATTATTTAACTTTTCTGCTTCTTCTTCTATTATAACAGCTGTTAATTTTGTCTCTTCCTCATCAACTTTTATTTCGATTTTCTGCTTATCATTTTCTTTATCCAATTCTTCTTTATTGTTTATATCTTCATTTTTTTCCACTTCTATATCATTTTTATTTACTGATAATTCTGTATTTTCGATGTGACTTTCTTTTGCCCGGTCTTTAGTATTTCCTTCCACAATTTCGTTCCTTTCTTCTGATTCGTGGAGTTTTTCTTTAGTAATCACCTCTAGTTCAGTTGCTTGGCACTCTTTAAAATTTCCATCTTGTTTGATTTCATTTTCAACTGTTTCATTTTCTTTCAACTTTCCTATATTTTTCTCTAGCTTTGCGTGATCAGTTTCATTTAAACTTTTCTCCATTTCTACGTTTTCTAAAGTTAATATTTCCCTTGAGTTGCATTTAATATCACTAATGGTGGAACTTTCCAAACTCTGACTTTCTTTTTCTTTCTCGTCAAGCAGCAGTTCTTTACAATTTTCATTCAATTCATTAATTTTTTTACAAACTTCCATGGCTTGCAATTCTTTTGCCGGATCGACTGGTTCTTTAGTTACAATCTGATCCTCCTCTTCCCCAATTAGGATATATTCAACATTCTTTTCTTCGCCATTTCTTTGCGCCACTGTTTCTAACAGATCAGCTAGTAAATCTGTGGTATCTGACTCAGTGCAACTCATATTTTTTTCAATATCTGACAATAATTCATTTGGGTCAATTTTTTCCCTTGTATCTGAATTTCCAGCTCCTTCCGTGCAATCATCTACAATATCATTGATCTTGGATAAAAGAGTATCTAAATCATCCCCCACATTACGTTCATTTTCGGCATCCATTATAGAACTTAATGCGTCGATTTTATCGACATCTTCTTCCACAATAGCAAGATTTGTGAGATTTTCCGCATCCATATTCGCCGCAGTTTCTAAATCATCATCGGCTAATAAAACATCTTCCAATTCCGAGGAATTTACCGATGTCTGTAAATCTGAGCTATCAATGGCTATTAAAGAAGTAACGACAGCTTCGGCATCTGGAAATATATAAGATAAACATCGTAGGTCTTGATCTATTCTCGATTAATTTTTTCAATTTTCTTTTTTTAATTTAATTTCTTTTATCTTACTTACCGCTACTTGCTTTTAATAAATCGCTTTCAATATTATTTAAGGTTAGATCAGTCATGACGGTGTCGTTATCATCTAGTGATGATGTGCCGTTACTTTTATTATCACCCACTATCTCAGTGAAATCCACTTTTGTATTAGGTTTTACTTCCATCATTTTGTATTGGCTCCGTTTTTTTTTTTTCAGTAGGTTGTAACTTTTGATAGAACTTCACTGCAAAGCATGCAAAAAAAAAAAAAACAAAAATTATTACTATTTTTTTTTTTTAATTGAATCTTCTAATGTAAAGTTGTATATTCAATATCCCTCGATTTCATCTGATTTTCTTGGTTTCCTGATCTCTTGTATAAGATTTTCTGGTTAGACTTCTAAAGAGCCCTGACAGCAGTTTATCTATCAGTTTAATGTGTTACCGTTATACCAATTATGCGCAACTGTACTTTTACGCTGCTAATAGTGTGCACAGTCCCCCCCGCCACTTGAGCCTATGTTATTATGTTTAATGCATATATTATCGAATTGTGTCAATATTTGGCATGCAGTTCATTTGTTTTCGTTGGTCTTATAAAATGGCTACCTTACTACTTTGTACAATCAGCGCCCGCGATAGCGTTTAATATCAATTTCAAAATTTGTCCACTGCCTGGTGCTTATGCTGAAAAATCGATAAATAGTGGCAGATTTCTTTATGACGCGAAAAAAGTTTTTCCATAAAAATCGACTTGACTTTTAACTTATATGAAGTAAAGCACATGCATAATTATTAAAATCGATGACCTGTTATACATATTTCTTTGTTCAATCATGTGGCATCTCTTTTTTATATCGTGCAAAAATAAAGCGTACGAACACAGCTGTTGTACTCTACGTTATTTCTCTTTTGAATTTTGTTTCGCTAACAATATTTTCAGCTCATAAGTGCAGGTATGTGCCATTTTTTTTTACATGGGGCCAAATATTACGAAGTATATTTTGGTAAAAAGGTATTTCAACCTTTCTCTCTCTGGTCGAAATTAAAAAAATAAAAATCCAGACTGCTGGGAAGATGTTTGAACCGACTTCGCGCCTTTCGATTATATTATTGCTTTATAATAATTAAATTTGGCTTAGGTCAAATCTTGAATACTCTCCACATCTACATACAAACGGTGGGCGCGGTACGCCCTCTAATAGTATATATACTATGTAGCAGATAAAAATTGATTTTTACACTGAGTACGTTTTTCGTAAATTATACGCGACCTCGCCCATTTTTGACACATCGATTACATATGTGTACAAATTTCAACTTCAAAGATCAATTTTTGTGGCCGATAAATAGATTTGCAACCGACGCACGGACATTCGTGTTTAGATTGACTCAGTTTTTGATATACCTTCTCGGTATCCAAAATGCCGCGGGCGGGCCGCGTATTGCTCATATCTGTTTTATGGACCTGGTAACCAGATATATTGATATATTGTAAGAATTGAAAATATTGAGCAGACAACATCGGTAACTTTTCAAAACTCATATGAATTGTTTTAGGAATCTTTTCAGAGGGTCTACCATGAATGCTCAAAAAACTTGTAACTTTTTCTTCGGTTTTTCTGGGATGGTGCTACAATGAAAAATTATATAAGAGATCTCCTCAATGATATGACAGCATATATCATCTCGAGTGTTGGGTAAAATAAAACCAAAGCAATTAAATACATACAGCAGACACATCATGTAAGCGAAAGTATTTATTACAAATATTAGTCCAGTACACAAGCATGCCATAACGATTAGTCACACACTTATAAACTTACACACATACTTACCCTTTGCCAGATGTGTCCAACCTTTTACGTTTACATTTTCATATTGGTTTAAGCAGGCACTCACACAACATACACATACACCACCACCACACATACAATATGAAACAAAAACTGTTGCGAGTGCAAACTGATACTTAGGGAACATTATGGAATGTAAAAAGCAAACAAGCATACTTAAGGAACTACATGAAACTTATGGCAAACATTTCATTCCTTTTTTCGTTCCTTAATGTAATCCTATCAGACGAATAGTCATAAAGAATACAAAACAAAATAAAATAAAACATAACCTATGTTTCATTAAGTATTTGGTATACGGAATTTATGTAAGATAGAAAGAGATCAATATAGAGTACTATAAATAATTAAAGCCAGTGGAAAACAAATGAAAGAATAAAAAATCATTTATGGGAGAATGAAAAAAACTTACATATATATAGGAATCGGCCGTTATATATATAGCGTGTATATATAATTAGTAGTCGGTTGTGATATTTTCTGAGCCGTACACGTATTTAAATATCTAATCATTTATATAGAGAGTGTAGTAAAGTAACAAACACCACGACCGTCCGTAAACACGTGAAACAGAAAACTGAGCAACGACTTTAGAGCAGCCAAGCAAAAGATATTGCTCTGTATATATATTGTTTTGTTACCCTGATGTATCTCGATATGTTTTTATTCGTCTATACAATCGTATCGTTGTGTTTCGGTCGGTCTTCGTCAAAATATTTCGTACCATGGAACTAATGGAACAGACTGTACTTTGAATGATTTTTAATCCCTTTGAACTTGCCTTTTTTTGTATATACATATATATATATATATAAATATATATATATATATATATAAAGGTTAAGTGTTTACCAAAAATTAGCGTTTAGGAAATTTGGAACATTTAGCGTTTAGGTTAAAGGTCATGAACTTGCCAACAGCAGAAAGAAATTTTTCATTTCATTACAATTGTGAACAATTGTTGTCTTGTTTAAAAACGTTCGGTTTGTGCAGAGCGGGTATACACAAGGGAGCTCATAGTAAGCCTCCCCGACATACATAAAATTATTAAGATTCAAGTTTTGCCCACCTCCTCTCTTCACCTTGTAAATAACCGTATTCATTCTTTCTCTCTTTCTCTCTCTCTCTCTCTCTCTCTCTCCCTCCCTCTAACACTCTTTCTCTTCTTCTTAATTGTTTCACAGTACAAAGATCAAAATTTTTTAGGTGTTATTGTTATTAATTACAAACATGGTCCAGGCTTTCATAAACAATTTTTATTTTTTTTATTTTCCAAAAAAGATTGTTTTTCTTTCTATTCAAAGTTTTCTTCTTTCAAAACATTTTATCTAAAACATAAACATGAAATCCACACTGTAGATGTAAAGTGGAACTATGTGGATGGTAATAGATTTTCCAAAAAAAATTTCATATAATTTTACAAATTATTTTAAATTTAATTAAAAACAATTTCATCAAAGCAGCGAACAAAGCAAAACTCCATTCGTGTGTCCGTGTAAGTCCATGATTGTTTTTTTTTTAAGAATGAAACCACTTTCTACTAATTCACCAATTTTTTATTTCTCTAAACCCAATAAAAAATAAATTATAAAAAGTGGTGTTTTTTCTTCAATTGTATAAAAATTATTTTGTGTGGAACGTAATTTTTTTTTTTAATAACAATAAAACTCAGACATGGGTGTATACCGAAGAATTTACGGTATACATACTAAAAACGAACAACAACAACACGAAGCATTTATTTAATATAATCAGCAAGATATGAGAGTAACCTAAATAGGGAAAGGGCAACAAATGAAACAACCTTTCTCGCGTATTCTAAAAATCGATGCAAAATAATCAAAAAAAAAAAAAAATTAATAAACTTTCAAAAGATTAACAATTCATTGTGACAGCCGAACCTAAATCATACGACTGAACTACGCCATATGATTCTAATTAATAAATAACCGAAAGGGATACATTTTATAAAAAAAAAAAATAAAATCTAAAATCCAGTCTCTGAAAAAATCTAGTTCTTCATTTATTTTACTTTCATTTCATTCTTTTTTTTGCCTGTAAAAAGTCATCACTACTACTTTTCAGAGCAGTCCAAAAAATGGCCCTTAAGCTTTATAAATATTTAATAATATACAGCATAATCGAAGCCTTTATTCAGGATGAAAATATATCCTACGCCCTTCGGCTTTTTAGATGAACTTTGCTTAAGGGCGTATTGACCATTTCCCTACAACCTCTCCCTTTGTTATTGTTATAAAGTAGTACAGAAAATTATTCGTGTTATACTGTTATACAAAATATTAAATTTTGCTATTCTTACGAACTATTTTAATTTATTTAAAAAAAAAATTATTATTATTATTTTATGTGCCAAAGGTTGGACACCTCCGCACAAAACCCGTTTAGTGCTATACGACTGATATTTTAGCCATACACCTTTTTAACTATATACGTAAACAGTAAATTTATGCCAACAAAACATATATACATGTCCATTCCACGCGATTTTTTGATTAGAAACAAAAAATACATAAAAAATTGATAAATCTAGAATGACCCCACATACAAACGAAACCAACGCCCAAAATTTACCCATTCAATTGATATGCACTTAGGCAATGCGAGAAGAGAAAGGACATATGTTACAATAAATATGGCGTCATTCCCGAATACGGGCGTGTACGAGAGTACGTACACTCTATATATACTGGCAACATATACAAATATGTAAAATACTTTATAACTGCATATAAAAAAAAAAAAATATGTATATGAATAAATAGATAGATACACAAAAAACTAACCTCATTTTTTCATTTGTATGGCAAGTGAACTATCGGACATAAATTCCAGAATTTCTATTATTATTAAGCGATAAAAGTAAACGTGGTTTTTTAATAAAATACCCACGAAGGCTAATACTAGTACTGGAAATGATTCTCTCCCCTCTATATAGCTTTCTCTTTCACATTCATTTAAAACTATATTCAGACTATATATATATTTGCCCTTTGCCATTAAAAATATATATATATAGGCGAACTTGTTGTTGTCTTTTCTTAAATTAAATATATTCTTTTCTTTTTTAAATAAATGGTAACAACAGCCGCGGAAGATATTTCATGAGTTGAAAAAAAAAACTACCGAAAAGAATAATTCCAAATTTTTAAGATATAAGGAGGTAGGATTGCATCTATATTTCCAAAAAAAAGCCATAACCAACCTTGGCCACTACATTTGGGCCGGTACAGCCCGGGTAGAGGCGAATTAAGGTGGTAAGGAAAAGGCCATGGGAAACAAGTAGAACGCTTGTACAAGTAACCATAGACGGGAACATTTACAAACCTTTGTACATGTGCTTGTATGTACATAAAATATTGCATATTTCGGCCTACTCGTTATCAACTTTATGATAATAGGTGAACAAAAAATTTTGATGTATTCGTTTCCTCTTCAAATGAAATAAAATCAATTTCGGAAATTCTTAATTACATAAAAATAGATGAAAGAAGAGTAGCAGAATAACGAAAAAGCGAACCAACATAGAAGACCGAAATTATTATAATTTGTCTTAAAACATGACAGAAAGAGACAAACATAGAAGCATTTAATCGTCGACAAAAAGCCAGATATAGAAAATGTGGAACATATATATATATATATATAGATATATATAAATATAAAAACTTGTCTAAAAACCCCATTGTTCAGAACCCAACCCAAGTTTAGGCAAATGTACCATTTTCCCCGCACCCTTACAGATCGTTACATGCCGTAGACTTTGTACGCAACTATGTATGACCTTATTCAACCAAGCAAACAACATTCAAAAACATACATATCTACATAAAAAAAAACAAGAAATGGAAAACAAAACCAAATATATAGATTTCAGAATTTCACATTTCGGAAATTCAAAATCCATAGTCTTACACTAAAGCACTGATTCCTTAAGGGGTGGGGAAAGAGATGGAAATGGAAGAAAAGCTAAGTAATGGACGTGTAAAATCAATTTTTTATATATACATATATATGTACCTACGTACAGAAACATGTCGACACTGTACCTGGCAGATATTTTGTGTATCTATCTATTTTTTGCCCTTGCAAGCATATAGCTAAATAAAAAATAAAAACGGAAAAATATTCATCAAACATGAAACTTACTTTAAAACCTTGTTTTAAAAAGTAAAAAAGTTAAATCTCGATTCATTATTGTACTAAATTACGTGTTCTCTTCGAAAGTTAGGTACGTCATGTGTCATTTTTATGGATTATTTGTGATAATAAAGAAAAAAATTTGAGGTTAGGTATTTATAGCTTTGTTAAACGATTATATAAATGACACTACTATATAGAAAATCTGGATATTTTGCAAAAATATTTTCTTTCTGTATATATTCCTTAAGAAATGCTACTAATATTGTCAGTGTAGGGCTAATTGTAGAATAAGGTTGCCACGTATTGATTCCTAAGGGCATGTAAGAAAATGCCCAATATATAAATCAGTGAAACACATGAAATGTTATGTTTATAAGTAATTACATATAAATTATTAATAGTACTTGGTTATATATATAATCTTAGACGCAAAAGGCAGCCATAACTGAGGTGAGAAATTCTACGGGGATGTACTGTACTACGTTTACAAACCTAACAATTGAAATTATTTCAATAAAAATCTGTTCAATAAGATTAACAAAACAACAAATTATCATATCAGAATCAGTACCTTTACCATTCTTAAACATAGCCACTATATGAACTTTATACCTTTAGTTCTTAATAAATAACATTCATTAATATTTGGTTATATGATAAATATCGCGCCAAATCATTTATTCATGCATTTAAAAAGGAACCCAACTAATATAAAATAAATATATAACTTTCATTACTTTCTAAATACCTTATCATTCTAATACCGTTTACTACTTTTATAATAAATATAAACTTTGGCAACTCTATTTGTAAAATATATAATAATAATTCAAATATTTAACAAATTTTTCATTTTTCATTAATTATAATATAAAGGACATAGAAAAACTTATTCGGTATATCAATTTATGTACCACGGATATCTTGAATAGTTACTTACCTTATCAAGTTTAACTAAATTCATTAATTGTGATAAAAATTATTTATGTGAAAAAAACGTCATTTCCCCGCTTTTTTTTTTAAATATCTTCTTACCACTTGTAATTATTTTATACTTATATTTTAATTATATATAAATAATTATAAATGTTTCATATGCTTTTTTATTTAATTTTAACACTTTTCATAAGAAATTCGAAAATATCATTTGTTTTTTCATCGTCATATTCGATCTTGTCCGCGTCAAAGAAAAAATCGGCCATTCACAACAACACTCTATCACAAACAAAAAAACTAAACTTATGAAACTGTCATTTCATCTAACTGTCACAATGTTTACTTGAAATATTATTAGTGAAGTTAACAAGAAAATTATACGTTATAGGAAGAAACAATACAAAATGGTGGTTAAAAGAGGTTAAAGTTAGGAGAAGTCATTTTGCTAACTATTGAATAGAAGAAACAATTGATTTTATGTTCATTATTAATAATTACATAATGTAAATGTGATCACAAGTCTAATTTTATTGTGTAATCTTCATCTTCTGTATCGATGGCTAAAATGAAATGTTTATGTTGAATATATCGTTTAGGTTGCTTTTCTAAAAGTGATGCAGGTTACAAACAGATCGAAAGCAGCTGTCAATTGTTCACCTTGCAAATTTTTATTTTATTATTATTATGGTTAATGAATTATTGTCATTAATAAATAAATTAAAAATTACAAGGAATTGAGTTTAATTATATAAAGCTTAATTTACATGTTTTATAAATTATTAAGAGGATAAAAAAATCCATGTCTTCTTTCTGCTTACAGCTTAAGATTAATGTTTTCCTTCAACAACTGGTTGATGGTTTAAAGTTTATATTTGTTAGTAATAATTTATTATATTCTAGTTGACTTAAATTTCCTCCAAAAGATTCATTATAATCATTAAATAATAAGAAAAATATGAGTAACTTGCTGCAAGTGGCATTAAATCATACGAAAAATTCATTAAAATTGCCTCCCATGAACTCTGTCTATGCTGTAATCAATCTTAAGCGGTTACCTTTATTCAATTTGAAGGGCAATGCTCTTGGACATTCATCAGTACCTTATTATAGAACAAACAAAGTGAATAATTTTTGTAGCCGAGCTTATGATATCAATACTAATGTGACTAAAGATGTTGTATTGTTTAAATATGAGAATCCACGTTTCTATAAAATCCTGAATATATTCGGTTTAAGTCAATTCGTATTTTGGACTTATCTATCACATTTTGCTTTCACCACCTTAAGAGATGCACCCGTCCTGGAAGAGGGGGGCAAGGAATTGGCTTGGTATGAGAGAATTAATTTGGGTGAAAATAAGTACCGCAATGGCATCACGTTGATGTGCTTCGTAATAGGTAAATTTTGTTGTACAACTTTAAGCTTTCTTCTTAATATGAACCTTGATTGATTCAGGTTATGGTATACTATTCTCTGTATGGACGTTTACGTTACGTTCTGTGCGTTTCCTGATTTTACGTAAAGGCGGCAAAGATGTTTCTCTAGTCACTTATACACCATTTGGTCAAAATCGTATATTGACAGTACCTTTAAAACATATTTCTGCTCAACAGTCAAGAGAACTAGCTTCAGTACAGTTGCCATTAAAAGTTCGCAATAAAACATTATTTTATGTTTTAGATATGAGAGGTGAATTTAAGAATCCTAAACTCTATGATTATACAGCTGGTTTAAATAGACGTTTTTAGTTGTATTTAATTTATTCTTAATTTAACTTAATTCAGTAAACAATGTTTTAACTATTAAGTTGACGAAACGGCTTCTTAGTAGACATTTTCAGGTTTTTGGGTTAAAAGTAAACCGAAACGTTTCTTTATAAGCAAACGATGTCTAGAGTATTTATCTTCAGGTGAAAAGCGAGCCGGGTGCGCTGACATAGTTGGTCTGCCATCATCCAGGCGTTTCTACAAAATTGCTTTATTAAATACAATTTAAAAAGTAATTATAAGCAATAATCCTTTACCTTTAAAGTGTAAACGCGTTCACCTTTTTCATTTAAAACATACATTAAATACATTTTTAGAAAACTTTTTTAAATTAATATCTCGCTTGTAATTAGCTCACGTGTGTTCTTTGTTTACGCTTATAAAAATGCTGCTGCTTCTTCGTAAAGAATAACTGTGAGTTGTTTACGTAGTGAACTGTACTGTAATGTTAACACCAAACTATGATTGTTAAAAAAGATATAAAAAGAAGAAGAAGAAAAACTTTAAATTAAGCGGCAGTAAATTGATAATTATGGATTCAAAAACCGACAAATTATGGAAAAAAGCGGTACGAGATCAACAAAAACGCCTCAAACCAGGCGAATGTCAAAAATTTGTACGTTTATTATTAGATGCAAGCATTATTTCAACAACTTATGGTCAAGATTTGTTAACAGAACTGAACGAATCAAGACAAAATGTGAAATATGAATTAAAACAATTACCAATAAAACATTGCGTTATGTGGGAACGCAGTATGAGCCAACTTGTCATAGATCCCCACCAAGCCAACGCTTTAAGTGAAGAATGGCAAAAAGAAAAACAAATTGTTCGAATTCTTACAACTGATGAATTAAGTGATTTGATCAATAATGGGACTGTGGATGAATATCAAAAAGAATTGAAAATCATATATCCAGATATGCAGCACATAATATTGTACCTAAAGGGGAGAGAAAAGCCAAGGAAACGAATAACTGAGGCATTAATAGAATTGCAGATTATTTATAATTTAAAAGTTATGGAAATTATGGGTAAAGGTCCAGAGTTAAAAAATGAATTGTTAAGGTTAACTAAAGCCATAGCAGAGGCTCCCTTTAAACAGCAGCGCTCTTTAGCTACAGAAGGATTTAAGAAATTCTTGAACAATGATAATAAGCAGTGTGTACGAGTGGAGGGGTGTAGTGGTTTTGGTCGTTTATGGCAGCAACACTTGAATAGATTACCCATGGTCACTCTGGAAGTGGCTGAAGCAGTTATAGAAAAATATCCCTGCCCCAGCAAACTTATGCAGGATATTAAAACCAATAAAGATGTAATTAAAGAGTTGACCGAATTGAAAATTAAACGCAGCGGCAATCAAGCATTATCAACGGTAGATCGTCGCATCGGTCCTATTATGGCAGGAAAACTTTACATGCTATATAGCACAAGAGATCCCAATGCTTTGATTTAGAAAATGCTTCTTCTTTTTTTTTTAAATTTCTATTACGCTTATAGGCCTTACAGTATTTTTATTATTGTTATTCTTTAGCTTCTATTTGTAATTGAAATATTTTATTTATACGAGTAGGTTACCTTTTAATTGCATTGAAAAAGGAAATACATACATAGATAGTATATACATAGTGTTTTTGTTTTGCTTTGTTTGTTTATACAAAAACAATCGAATGCTTATGAAATTAATTTTGGATGTTTTTTTTTTGTTTTTTTTGCTTCTATTCATATTACACCCTTAGAATATAAAGTGAACGGGACTATGATGTTCAATTGCTATACAAGATGTTGGGACGATTGCTATTGATATGGCTACCACCTTTGCTTGGTTAGTGGTTGCAGATCCTAACATTATGGATCTCATCTATATATTTCAATTCTCGTATATTCCATTTGACTGACGAGTGTTTCACTTTTCGAGATTTCATGTCATGTGTTTGCCAAATAACCCTTTTATATGCTGTTGCCACAATATATTTCCACTCGTAATATTTTCATACCTTACCTTACCCGCGATTCATGCGTTTTTGGATTAATCTTTGTAAAGATGTGCAAATGAACGGAATATTTATAAAGTAGCTAAAATACGTGTAAAACCTAGACAAGCGGATACTATGGTTTGACCTAAACCCCATACCATAGCATATATAGGAGACATGGGTAAACTGGAGGCACGATGCACAAATGCTATAACGGCACTACTGACAATACCACTAAGGGCTGGTGACAAGAAGCCCATCACTAATATTAATATGGAAAAGAAACGTCCAAACTTATGTTTACGTAATGTAACGAAGGCTACGAGGGCGGCACATGTATGTATAAATACGGATGAAAATAAAGCCCACAGAAATACGTGATACCACATTTCACGAAATGTATTCAAACGGCTATGGCTACGCAATCCCATTACATCGGCGATAGTGTCCAGCTCATCGGTATCATCAGGATCGGACAACATTACAAATTGCGTTTGGGTGGTGATGGTGATGGTGTTTGATTCTTTCGTTAATAATGACCACAGTTTGTTGCTTAATGCTGTATTGGACAGTGATGAGCAGCTGAGTGAGGTAAGGGCTATAAGCCGCAAATTATAACGCTGTAATAGTTGCGACAAAATCGTGCTTATATTGGGTGAGTAATGTTTAAAAATTTCAGGGTAAAGTAGAAGTTGTCTCTAGTTGGCAATCAAATCTCTCTGCTGGTATTTTGCTTAACTTTTAATATACTCCGGCTGCTTGTGTTCTGGTATTGCTGCTGATAAGCATTACGCGACCCCTGTAGGCGTCTAAATGTAGTAATGCCTAATATCGTTTGTAGCATTATTGAATCTACAATCAGATGAAAAACAACCTAACTAAGGATTTTTTTTAAATTTTCCACAGAACTTACCTGTCAAGGTATACGCATTAAATCTATGCCTATAAGCAAACTTTTCCCATTTATTTATTCATTCCCAATTGCAATCTTACTTTAACATTTTCCTTTTAAATTTGCCACCCCTTCTTAGCATCACACTTAGCATTAACAATTTACTAAATTTTGCTTCTTATTGATTTGGCCACAAAGAACACAACATACGCCTAATTTCTAACTTAACGTTAAGTTATTGGATAATTTATTTATTATTATTAATTTTTTTTACACTCTTTAATAAATATTTTCGCGTTAGTTATTAAATTATTTATAACTTTGTTTGTTTGTTATTGAGTAAATGTTTCTTTAAAATTATTTTCCTTGTGTTAAAAAGATATATATTTGTCAATTGAAGAAATTGAAGGGTTGCCACTTTTGTTTATAAATTGTTAACTGTTTTGCTTTTGGGATTTCCTTTTTTAAGCAACAAAATGAAACAGCTGTTTTCAAAAAACATGTTTTATACATTCTGAGAACCGTAAGGGTTAAATTTTCTCTTTTTTTAAGAGATTTGGTTATAGAAGAGAGTTTTCTATACCGGCATTTAATATTTCATTAGACAAAGAAAGACGCGTTAGGTTGTGGAAAAATGATGAAATTAATAGTTTGTTTAATTTTTGCAATATTTTGCTGTAAAAGTGTTATTACCTCAACAAAATTAAATTATCCTCGTGTTTTGTTGCCAATCTTCGATAAAATATCCATTAATTTTACCTTGGAAGTGATTGAAAGAGGCTGCTTTAAATGGTTTCTGTCTACTTTTCCCGCCAATTTCTTGCAAACTTTACTTTTCTTAATATTTTTTTTATATTTCATTTAGGATATCTTCCCGGCAGGATTTGATTTTAATAACACCGCTTTATGATGACACCGAAATCGAATGTTCATATCAAGCCACCGTCACTGTAGTGTCACGTGAACGGCAGCGTAATACGGTAATAGTATTGGCGGAAGATCTATCCACGGGTGAATCTCTACGCTGTGATGTTATACTTGATGTAATTGACAAATTGGGTGTAACAACCACAACGCGTCAATTGTATTTGGAAGAGGCACCCGAAACGTTTGTTTTACGTGCCGAAGATTCTCAGGGTAATGCTTTTACCACATTGGAGGGGGTGGAATTCCATTGGTCCATAGAGTCCTTGAATAGTGTTCATAATGACTTAGTGCCCGCTTTACGTTTTCTAACATTCACGGAGAGTTCCTATCATGAAGTGCCATCATCTTTGGAAAAATTTGAATCTCAGGGCCGCAAAGGTTATAAAGTGTTATTGGAAGGTATTAATACCGGCACAGCCAAGGTAAGATATTGTTTTTAATAAATATTTTTTATTCATAAAAATATTAAAGAAAATTTTTTTTCTTTTTTAGGTTACGGTTAGCATGCCTCATCCCGAATATCGTCATGTTTCCATCATTGAAACGTACATCAGTGTATTGGCCAATATTATATTGGAACCTTCAGATATTTATATGTTGACGGGTGATAAAATAGAATTTCATATTTTTCAACTAAAAATGGGCAAACTGACGGAGATATCATTAAATAATCAATATTACTTGGAAGTGGAAGATGAGGGAGTGGCAACCATGTGGGGTACAAGTGTTACAGGTCAAAAAATTGGCCGCACATTGGTGGTGTTGCGTGATCGTAATGTTCCAAATGATAAGAGTTTTATGAGTGATCAGCATTTAAGTACTCAGTCGTCAGTACCAAGTGCCCGCCTTACTGTAGCCGAACCAAAAATACTAAAATTAAATCTATTGCCGCATAACAACTGGTTGACGGTGGTGGGGGAAAAACATGAAATTGCCGTTGATTTGTACACCAAGTAAGTTTATTGGCTATTATTGGTTAAAAGAGTTAAAAATTTAAATTGTTTTTTATACCCTACACCATTCAACCATCATCAATTATATCGAACGATTTAGTATCAAAATCTAAATTGATTTAACCATATCCGTCTGTAGCTCTGTCTGTTCCTGTACAATAAATTTGGTTCCAAACAGACTATTTTTAGAACCCTTTGCTATATAATGACATTTCATGAAGCGACACTTTCAGGTCAATGTCAACTAAATAATTTTTGGCACCAAGTGGTGTAGGGTATTAAATGGTGGAGTTTGACTGATTACAACATTTTCACTTCTTTTTTCTTTTTCTTTTAGAGATAATCAAAAAATC
The DNA here is from genome assembly GCA_963971445.1 of Ornithomya chloropus. Lineage (NCBI taxonomy): Eukaryota > Metazoa > Arthropoda > Insecta > Diptera > Hippoboscidae > Ornithomya > Ornithomya chloropus. Next base: position 21,937,168 of record OZ020530.1, on the reverse strand, counting down.
ACTTTGGGCTCCGGTTATGGTGTTCACTCCGAATTAGATGAAGTGTTGTTTTATGTATACAAACGCAGTGATAACGGTTCTCGGTTATTCGGTGAGACTATACGTGAGGGTACTACTCCGGTTTATGGCTCCTTTAAAGAACTGACAGCTCAAGCGGAATTGCAAATTTTCCGGGAGCTCAGTTTAGTGCCAAAAAAAGTTATTCTACCGTATGATTCTAACATTAAGAAAACTCAGCAAGTACAATTTCGAGCTCAAGGAGGTGACGGCTCTTATGTATGGCACACATTGCAACCGCGTCTGCTCTCCATCAATTCTCATGGTTTGGCCGCCACGGTAGTAATGGACAGTGACACGAAACGCACTCAGTTCGGTGTACCATCCGAGTCCAATACTACTGTGCGGGGCTTACAGGCACATGTACGGGTAGCTTTGGCCAAAAATCACAGAATCTTTCGTCAAGCGGATGTTTACTTTGCAGCACCCATAAAACTGAAAATTTTAAAATATAATTTTGAAACAGCCCTCCACGATTATGTGCATTTGCATGTAGCTGTTTATGCTCAAGTCAATAAAACTGTCAAGCCGTTGACACTTTGTGAAAATCTTTTGCTGGACTGTGAACTCTCCCAACACATCTTTGAAGTGGACTACAATTATGCGAAAGGTGCCGAACTGATGACGGAAGTTTGTCAAGTGTTACATTTACGTAGTACAGCGATCGGTTTAACTCAATTAAAGCTGAGTTATAAATATCAGGATAAAGTACTTAAAGATGAGGTGACCTTACATGTCTACGAGCCCTTGACTGTAGTGGAGCCTAAAGAAAATGCCATAATTCTACCTATTGGGGCAGCGAGTAATATCATTTATAGCAATGGCCCGCAACGTATTTATACCTTGGAAGCTGAACTGACCAAACATCTGACATATGATGGCAATCTGGCCACAGTGAGGGAAATCGAATTTGATGATAATGTGAAAAATTTTTACGCTTTCACCATTTTATGCAGACAAGTTGGCTCAATGGTGTTGACCTTCAATGTGTTTAATGCTTTACTTGCCGCCACCTTTGAACCGTACATCGCTAAAGTAAAAACAACCGTTGATTGTGTTAAGCCGCGTTTCTTAAATCTCTATGCCAATGAACCGATACGCACCTCCTGCCCGATGGAAATGAAAAAGACTTTATTGCAGTTGAAGGAACGCAATGACAAGTTTCATATTGAAGTTGAAGTTCAGGATGTGAAAAATCACAAACTGATGAATATTAGCTCGTTATTGATTGATTGGGAATTTGCGGCCGGCAATCAGCCCTACCGTCCCGGCGTAATAACATATCACATAGAAACGGAGGAACGTTTATATGAGGGTGTCCGTTTGCCGGGTACTGATATTTTAGTTATAACCTTAAATGAAGGTGTGGGACAAAATTTCCGCATCAAAGGTACGGTGGTTGGTTATGTGGATGAGTATTTGAGAAAGGAGAATATATACCCGGAACTACCACCATTTGGTATTGAAAATGTAAGGATTTATGTTGATTTCAATTTTTGATTTTTATACCCTCCACATATACTAAGTGTGTCAGTCCATTTGCAACAGAAGGATGCCTCAAAAACCTACAAAATGTATATCCTTGATTACCATAAAAACTAAGTCGTTTACATATGTCCGTCCGTTGTGGAATTCTCATTAGTATAAGTACTTTTAGTAGTAAAAATTTTTAGTTCGTACATAGGTCTCCATTTCAATTGAGTAAAATACAAAATAGGTCAAGAGCCTCGCCCACAATCAACAAAAATCTATTTATCTGCCACAAACATTGACCTATGAATTTGAAATGTGGTATCTATAATTATCCCCTCCCCCGATGTGACAAAAACGGCCGTGATCGGATAACAGACATGCCCACAATTTACAAAAAACCATATTCACCATAAAACTCGACTTGCAAGCTGATACGTACTACATACACTATTAGAGGGCGTAATCAGTTACCTGCCACGCCCACCAGTACATGTGAAGGGTATTTGAGATTAAGTTTAAGCCAAATGTATTTTTTCAAATTCTCTGTTTTAGTCCAAAACTGGTGAAATTACTACGCCTCTCATTGAAAATGAAATCCGCTTTATGACCGTCAACAGTACCATCTTCATGACTGATCATGTTAGCATTTTTATGGCTAAAAATAAATCCCAAAAGATACCACTGATGCAGGGTAGTGGTTTTTATGATTTTCACTTGAGTGAAAAAGGTATTGTTCATGTGGATCTGCAGACGCAAAAAAGAGAAATTATTTTAAGTCCATTGCGTACCGGACATGTAAGAATGTATACATTTCGTTGAAATAGAGAAAATCCCAAAAAGCTTTTTTTTTATACCTTTTACAGACCCGTCTAGAACTCCATGATTTGTGCTTAATGGATGAGCCGGCTTATCTTTCCATTTCTGTTGTTAGTATAGGAGCGATACGTGTTCAAGCTCCTGATCGGGTGGAACGTACTAAATCGATTGAGGCTATAATACAATTATTTGATACGTATGATAATCCTTTGCAAGTGGATCCTTTCAATTTGCAAATTTATGAGTTAACTGAAGAGATTTTCAGTCCTCATATATTGAGTGTACAATTAGGCGAACAGCAGAATTTGAATGTTGGAGAAATTCGGTAAACAAACCAAAGCTGTACAATTTTTATCAAATAGTTAAAAAAAAATAACCCAAAAGTAGGTGTGGCACATCCTAAAAAGTATATATATTCTGAATCAATATACCATGTCTGTCTGTCTGTCCTCACTAAAGATAAAAACAAACCTATTCAGAGTAGAACTCGTCTTGCAAGCTGATGCGTAACACATACACTATGAGGAGAGCGTAACCATGTGCCACGCCCGTTAATTGTATGTAAAGTATTTAAGATTTGACTTAAAACCAGTTTTAGTGTATTTACTTTTTTTTACTTGTTTTTATAATGTTTTATGTTCTTATACATAAGTGTGTGTGTTTTATATGATTTTCTCAGTTATATATTAACCGGTAATAATTTGGGCGACACTAAAGTGATTTTTAGTGCTGGCAGCGGCGATTTGTTAATAACCAGTGAACCTCTTACTGTGCAAGTAAGTTAAAAAAAAAAAAAAAAAAGGAGGCATTATTGTTGTTGTATTTGCTTATTTTCTTATTTCTTTAGGTATTTCCTCCATTAAGATTGTATCCCCGCAACTCTACCCTAGTGGTGGGTTCCAGTTTGCAAATCTACCATAATGGTGGCCCCCAGCCTGATGCCAATATTGTCTACAGTGTGCACGATAAAAAAGTTATCTGTATGTATAATGGTTGCGTGCATGGGCATTTCCGTTCTCTTTGTTAGTATTTTTTTTTTTTTTTTTGTATTTTTCTTCACCAGCTGTAGAGTCGGCCATTGTTACTGCACTTAAGCTGGGACAGACCAAAATTACTGGCAAATGTGTGATGATTAATCCCGGAAGTGGTAAGGATGTGGTAGTATCCGAAGACACAATTGACATTGGAGTTGTACTATTGTCTGGTATACAATTGAAAACGCCTTTGGTAAGGATACGTAGTGGTGCCATAATGCCAGCCGCTATATGGGGTTAGTTCTTAGTTTATAAAATTTCTTTAAGTTTGTACTCGACACCACTTGTACCAAAGTGTATATTAAGTTTCTGTCAGAAATAAATTAACTTAATCATGTCCGTCTGTATGTCCATGCAAAATTTCGCTTAAGTTGCAGATTGTATTTTTGGAGATATTTCGATGAATTTTGGTACAAAGACATGTATTAAGTCAAAGAGGAAAACTTTTGAAAATGGAACGAATTGGACCATTTTTAGAACCTCTTGCCATATAACGACCTTTTTTTATGAAAGTCTTTATATGGGAAAAAGATCGAAATTTTTAATATTTTCTAACAAAATTTCATTAAAAATAATTGAGTAGCTTAATAATGGACTGGACGGAATAAATTTTGGTGCCAATTAAACCATTTTTAGAACTCTTTGCCATATAATACGATTTGATAACTGACTTACATGGCAACGCCTCGTGTATACAATAGAATAATTTGTGAAACTAAGTGGTGTAGGGTATTACATTGTCGGACTTGATCGATCGTAGCGTTTTCACTTGTTTATATATCATTTTATTTTGTAATATATACTCAGGTACTCCAGATTTATCACCTTTAATATTGGGCACATTAAATAATATGCAAGTCAGCTGGTTCACCAATCAACCAGATGTTATAAGTATCTACAATACCTTTGCTGGGGCAGGTAAGACACATTTGTATAAGTTGGACTTAGATACAGTATTGAATGTTAAGTTCAACAATTCTTTACTCACCAAGGGTCCATAAAGAGAAAAGTGTTTTATGATGAACTTGAAAGTTGAAGTTTTACTTCAAGTACAGATACGGAACACACAAATACGTTTTCCAAACTTTTTAATACATTTTTATAATAATCTTTTTTATTTTATTTAAAACTTTAAAGGCATAGAATATGAAGGTTCTGACTTGATCTCTGTACGTATTAAGGCTTTAAATCCGGGAAAAGCCAAAATCACAGTTTCAGTACAATTACCTGGCGGCCGTAAACTTACTGATGACATAGAGGTGGTGGGTAAGTGGGAGCTATATTTAATTTTATTACTCAAATAAAACATTTATTCTAAAATTTTGGTAGTTTTTAAAATTTTGGCTCTGGAGTCTCCCAAATATATGACAACAGATAGCATATTAATGCCGCCTAGTAGTGCGATACAATTAAAAGTCAATCTAGATGATGCCATTTATCGCATGACCAGTGAAAGTAATAATATTGTTACAGTAGAACATGATGGAGTCATACATTCACGTGAAGTACTGGGTAGAGATTCTATAATTGTAAGTATTTTTCTTTATTTATAAAAAAAATTCGTTTTATTTAAAAAAAAAAAAAATATTAATCTTTTTAGGCGAAAACCTTTGATCAATCTTTGGCAATTGGTGTTGAGGTGAAAGATGTCCAATATATAATGGCTTCCTTGGATTATCCCTCGCTTAAATTAAGGCAAACGGAGAGCAAAATACCGAGCGGTACAAATATCGCTTTGAAGATCTCGCTACATGATAATTTGGGCAACGAGTTTGCTCATAGTATTGGTGATGCAATGGGCTTGAAGTATGAGTTGTCTCACAAGGACATGGTTGATGTACAAATTGGCCATAATCTAACCATTATGGTAAGCATTTTGTATAAAAAAAATTATTGTATGATCCTGCGAGAAAACTTTGCAACTTAAAATATTTACGTATTAGTGGGTTTAGTGAAAAATAACGAACATGTCCAGAAGCGCTTTTGTTTTTGATGCTAATCAGGAATATATATACTTTGTAGAGTCCTTGGGGCCTCCTTTTGAGTGTTGCAAATTGAATGTCAAACTCATTATGCCGCCCATCTCTTGTGTAGGGTATTATAATGCAATAACAAGTTAGTAACCCTGCGTTTATATGGTAATTAGGGAAAGCTGTACAATAAAGAACGGACTTTGCGTACCTTTGAACGTTAATTAATTTCATAAAATGCAGCAGTTAGTTAAGGTGGTTGTAATCTTAAATACAAAATCCACCACAACGTTTCAAATACGCAAACATTTGCCCCCAATCTCTCTTACGTTTTATCTGTGTAATCTTTATATTTATATGAAATGTAAAGGAAAAGTTTACCGTAGCCAAACATCGCCAACATCATCACCACCACCACCGCCGCCACTACCACCATTACCAGCTACCTTACAGCACGTTCATTATCAACTAAATAAACAAGTATCCTTGCTTGCATATACTCGTACATACCCAGATATGTGATATTTTATGAATGAGACATTTGGTCAGTAAAACACACACGCAAATAAATAAATCCCAACTGCTGCGGCTAGCAACCTTGTTACAGTACATGGAACAGATTGTGTCCATAAACCGCATCACATAGAATTTGTACAGAAACAAGTTTCATGTTGTTATCTAATGCCGTGTCTTGAAAAAAAGTTGAAAAAGAACAAAGTTTTTTTGTTATGTACAATAGTTTGAAAAAGTTTTCTTTTTCATAAACGCTTCAAAAAGAGTGAACAGAAATATGAAAAGATTTATAAAAATTGTTCATCTATAAAAGAGTCCATAGCTTAGGTTTATATTTGAATAGATTGAGAGACGTTATGAAACATTAACATCATTACTGAGGGATTAAAACTTTTAAAGATGTTAGGTGCTTAAATTCATTAGGTTCTATTGATTACCTGGGTATATAAGCATTTAATTTATCTTAAAGCCCCTGAGTTTCGTTGGCCCATCTCATGGGTAACAAGCCTTAAACTTTTGTTTTTTATAACTTTCACTTAACAAGTATACTAAGTTTGTCATTACATTTACAGCAGCCAAAAGGAGCCACCAAGCACCCCTAAAAGCAAATATATTCTTGATCGGCATCTAAAACAATCGATGTAGACTCGTATGTCCGTACGTCCGCCTATTGCTGGCACTCTGAAATTTTCAGTCACTCCTACCATTTGTATATATTGTGGATGTGGAGGGTATTTTTAGATTTGGCCTAAGCCAGATTTAGTTTTTTTGCTTGTTGTTGTTGCCTATACTTTGTTCTTATTTTATTTTCCAATATCGTTGCTTCAGTTGACATTGTTTAGAGTAAACTTTATTTATAACAGTGTTGTAATTGTTGTTGGTGTTTTTGTGTTTATTTCATATATATGTGTAGATAAATCTGCCACGTGAAACTAACAACATGATAGCTATCAGTTTAAAGGATAGCATCGGAGTTAAGCATGCTGAGGATTATATTAAATTGTCGGTGGCCGATTCCAAGCATATTTATCCAATAAAGGTAAGTTATACAAACAAATGCTGTCTACCCATTTCATAGATATTGTTTAAACTAAACAGAAAGAATGACAAAAGAGTGATGGTAGAGACGGGCAGGGAAAGCAAAGGAAAGGAGAGGAAAGAAAAGGAATGTGTAGAAAATATAGAATAAAATTGTTTGGGTGACCATATCTTACAAACAAATTTATTTTGTCAATGCCCTGCTTTTTGTTGTTGTACTATTGCATACAGACACTATGTACTAAGATTCTCTAGCTGTTTGGCACAGCGGTTGCCAAGCAGTTTTGATATATACAGAAAAAAAAAAATAAATAAAATTAAAAATAATTTAGGACAATATTAAGATACAGAGAGAGTGAGAGAGAGAGAAGGAAAATATTCCACAATAAATACATACAAACAGTGGGCGTGACTGATTCATAATACATTACGTATCAACTTGCCAGACGAGTTTTTTTTTTTGCTTTATAAGGTTTTTTGTGTACTTTATGGACGTGTCTTTAACACTATATATGGGCGTGGCATTTATACAATTACATCCATTAACAATGTCTGTAATACATATCATCTTATCATCGTCGGATTTTGCCTTATTTGTAAATTGTGGGCGTGTCTGTTATCCGAATATGACCTTTTTTAGTACATAGTATCATAAAGGTTACATTTTTATGGCTAATAGAGAGATTTTTAACAATTGTGGGCGTGGCTCTCAACTAATTATGCCAATTTAAAATAGCAACTTTGGACAGAAACTCTGTATAAAATTTCAGCGTAATGTATTAAAATCTATGACCAACAATAGACGGAATTATGGACGGACAAGTGTAGATAAGAATGGATATACTTTGATGATATCTGGTGCCTCCTTAGAGGGAGGGTATAAAAAGGTGTAGAGAGTACATTTTAATTCAGTTTATGCCACCGTCGGTTGTATCTCTTACTATAGTGTGGTCTAGGGAAATAGCTTTTAACAATAATTTCACCTGCTTAAATGGGTAAACTAATGTTTTATTCTTCTTGTATTCTTCTTCTTATTTCATGTGAATCGCCTCTAACGGGCGGCCATTCAATTAAATGATGACGAATGAAATGCTGTAAAATTCCAAAACAAAATTGCGATTTTTTCACACTGATGCTATTGCAATGATATTGCTGCTGCTATGCCACATAATCATTGGTATGCTCTTTATGGTTATCAATTGATGGCACTGTAATGATTGTGCTTATATGCTGTTGGCACAATAATAATGACTCTCACTTACTTGTCACACTCTTCACCTCAACAACTTACCGCCACTACGCTGTTTGCTGCTGCTGCTTTTGTGGATGTTAATAATGATGTGCCTCACGGAAACATTTTACGTCTAACGTTTTAACATTTTTGTGATGATGGGGTTTTTTTTTTTTTTTTTTTTTTTTGAATGGAAAATATTTTTCACCTTGAATGCATTGCTAACTGCTCCCCTGTTGTGTTTGTTAAATGTAATGGATCGCTTTATACTACCGCTCCCACGAAAAAAAAAACTATGTTCATATCGGTATATGGTTGAACTGTGTGTGTGTTGTTGTTGGTGTTTGTAATTGTGTGCGGCTATTGATGCTTTTGTACGTAGACAATTTTTTCTGTTGGTGACATAATATGCTTTGAGTCGCCATTATCATCATTGTTATCATACTGGTCCAGTTCCGATGAACACATTTTATCCATCGACAAGCATACCGGTAAGTTTATTTCTTACTTTATTAACAGAATTAGTTGAAATTTGGTTGTTGTTGTTGTTGTAAATTTTTTACTCCTTTTGCAATACCAATACTACAATAATATATACATTCCTCATCACCATCAACATCTGAGTCAATATAGACACGTTTGTCCGTACGTCCAAGAGTTGCTGAATTGCTCATCAACGTAAATTTTGATATATTTCTATATTGTGGTTCTTGTTTGTAAGTTTCTATTGGAATTGAGAATGGAATGGGTTGACAGCCATGCCCATTATCGATAAAAATTTATGCATCAGCCACAAGGAAAATTTCTTTTTCTTTTCACTCAGGACATGTCTTCTATAAATGCCTAGCACTGCACCGATCTTATCCGCCTAACTAAGAAACATTTGTAAAATACATCACAACCGTATGCAAGGGTTCGACTATGGCGACCGTTCCATTTAGTTAAACTTGATTTCTTAATAGTTTTGTTGTGTGGTACACACATGCAGGAGGGGGTGTAATCTCTGTTTTAATTGTATTACACTTCATCGTTTTTTATTTTCTGTAAACAAACTTCAGCAAAATTTCAGCATTAATCGATTTCAAATTACAAAAAAAAGAAGAAAAATACTTTCCAACTATATTCAGGTAGAAAACAAGTTTTGTGTATGTTTTGGTCGCATGTTTATTGAAAAGCAAAACTTTTTCTGATTACTTCATAACTTTAACATCCTGTTTTTATTTTTGTTTTTGTTACGTTGCCTTTGACTTATTGAGTTGTTTTCAATTTATGTTGTATCGCAAAGATATGTTTAGTCGAATAAAGTCTTGATCAACATACTCAAAAAACTATTTTCTAATTGGATTGAATTTGAAATTTATTCCATTTTAAATATGTCAAGAATGTTTGTCTGCACTCACTGATTGTTAACGAATCGATTCATTGTAGACCTTTGTTAATTGTGGAAGAGTGTTAACTTTACGTTGTTAAAATTTTGAGTCAAAATTTTTCCAAATGAACTTGGTGTAGTTTTTTATTTCATATATTTATGTGAAGGATATAAAAACCATCACTTAATAATTTTGCAATCAATTACAACAAAGTTTTCTGTGTACCCTATACTGTACGTACGTACGTATATTGAGGCAAATACAAACTTCCTCTTGGATGTTGCCCCGTAATTCCATTGATATTTTTGTACCCTACACTAGGTGTTGGAACTTATTAAGTTTGTGAAAATGTTGGAAAATATAAAAACGTCACTTTTTTTTTTGAAATGATTTGACCCATCTGTTCTTCCATCTCTTCATTCATATGTTAGCCCGTCCATCTGTCCAACCGTCCGTACTCTCCTTCATTAGTAAGTATTTTCGTTCTTTCTTTGTTCCGTTTTTTGGCCTTCCGTCATTTCGTCCTTCCAATTTTTCGCCATTTCGTCCTTTTGTCCTTTCGTCCTTCCGTCCTTCCGTCTATTCTTCTTCCGTCCTTTCATCCATCTCAAACTTAAATATATTGTAACAGCCGTTTGCCTAATATTAGGGTATTGGATGGTTTAACTTGACCATCTATTAAAGTTTCAGTGTTTAACCTTGCGTTTTATTGATATTTTTGTGAGTATGTTTGTTGTGTAGTACTTCCTACCAGAAGGAGTCCTTCAAATAAAGTTAATACTAAAGTATTTGCTGTGTGTGTGTGTGTCTGTGCTTTCATCCTCATCGCCGTACTAATGTATTGGTTAGGTGATGGTTGTTTTATAGTATTTTTTCCCAATAACCGTTAAAAACCACAAATTTATGTAAACTAATAGCAAACATTAAAATCATCTCGTAAGGTACTCGACATATGCAAACACACACACACTCACATACATATTTATAACATGCAAAATATTACTTAATATTTTTCCATTTTGTATTTTGCATTTGATTCGGTTGCTGTCTATAAACACATACATTTATACGTACTTGCAGTTTGGCTAGTATTTGTATAGAATTCGAGAGTTTTACTTTTTCTACTTTTTTGTTGTTTTTTTTTTGGTATTTTAATCCACCTTTCTCTTTCTCTTTTTTTCGTTAACACCTTACCCATTCTTTCTCTCTTTTTATGTTTTACAGGAGTTGGCCAAGTGCTTGGCAATCGTTATGAATTGGGCGAAAAAGTGCTAGTTATCAATGGTGATCGAGTAAGCGGCAATTTTATAAAATATGATGTCGAAGTTCGTGATGCTGATGTGGTAAGCTGTACAATTGTTATACAATTTATCACTCTTTACTACAACTAACATATAAGTGATTAAGAATTGAGTGCAAAATGGTTTTTCAATCTTTTTCCTTTTTTCGCTTATATGGACAGATGGTTATGTTAGAGTTATTATAGCGTTCACATAAAATGGGTAGATATAGAAAGTTTCTCACTCTATAAATATAAGGAGGTGCGGAGATCGTATGATATATATATACTTTTGATCAATATCAAAGTCTGTACGTCCGTATGTCCACCTGTTCTTGACGGTTGTGAATTTGAACATATTAAGCGGAAATTTTGTACAAATATTTCCTAGTAAAATGCCACGCCCCCACAATAAAAGCAGACACGCCTCCCAAGAGAGAAAAAAAAGTAAAAATGTTACAGTCAATCAAGTCTGATCATTTAATGCCCTAAACCAAATAGTAACTACAAAAATGCGACCCGTATGTAGCCTAAGCACAAATTTACATGGTAATGCGGACGTATGGACATGATTACATCAATCAGATAAGTGAAAATTGTGGGTCATTTACTGTTTAGGAGTGTATAATTATGTATAGTATAATTAGCGCAGGCACAAATTGGGCGTGGTTATGCCCACAATTTATAAAAAACTTTTTTATGACAGAAACTCTGAAGACGTCGTTACATAATATATACAATATTGAAAGGGGCCTACTCAACTACCTGCCACACCCCTTATTTTTACATTGAAGTATTTAAGATTTGTTGTTCAGGTGTAATTTTTCTCCTCTTCTTCCAGATACAATTTGCCAAATCATTTGATATATTTAGTGGCACTCAGTATCGGGCTCACTTTGTGATACGTCATCACTTACAACGCGATAAACTAACAAATTTGATAGCAAGAAATATCACCAAATGTGTCAACATATTGGAGAAAGTACCGATTAAATTGTTTAAATGCCAACTGAAGAGTAAACATGAACTGGGTCAACGCTTACTGGAACACTATACGGTGACGCCGTTATTTGATGTAGAGGTGGGACGTTATGCTTGTGAAATTGCCCTAAAATCACATTATAATGAAGTTTTAGCAATTGTCAAAACGAATGATGTGCAATTTGATTTAGAGGTAAGGAAAAACACCGTGTATATAATGAAATTGAATACAAATGTTTTGTTGTTGTTATTTAGGTAACACTTGGTGTGAGCGATCTAACTGATGTATTATCTTTGAAATTTGTACCCGGCATTAAAGTTATGCCAGATATTTTAATGTCGGATAATTTACATGAACAAGATTTAACCATCACCGGTTTGGATAAGATTTTGCAAAAGGTTGAGGTAAGTAGAGGATTTTTTAAAATAATATTTTGAATAATTGACATTACGTCTGTCTGACCATGTACCATGCACCAATTCTGCTTAAGCTACACGTGGCATTTTTAAAGATATTTCGAAATTTTGAAATTTGGTACAAGGGTGTGTCTAGGTACAAAGAGGAGGTCCAGTGAAGATGGTTCCAATTAGAACCCCTTCCCTTATAACAGTCTCTTTTAAAGAAAGTCTTTATATCGAGAATTTTCGCAATTCTGAATATTTTTGGACAAAAGTTCGTTAATTAGCTTAATAATTGAGTCGAACAAGTTTGGTTCTAATCAGGTCCTATTTAGAAACACGTTCCTTATAATAATATTTCACTTTTACGGCAAAGCCTTGCGTTTACTGTTGCAACCAAAACAATTGTAGCATAATTTGTGGAGCCAAGTGGGGTAGCGTATTAACTGGTAGGTCTTGTTAGGTTTGTAAATATATATGTTCCATGTCATGTCATCTTTTTCTCTTTTACGTTGAACTCCCCTTTCCTTTATTCAACACACCAGCAAGCGTTTCATTTTAATATTTATATTCCAAACAAGAAGAAAAGTGAAAAAAAATTGGCAAACTCTGCTGTAATGGAAGATAAAAACATTAAGAAAAAAAAAAAAAAAAACTAAAATACTTTGAAGGAACTTAAAACTTGAAATTCTCAAAAAGAAAAAAAAGAAAGAAATAAGACACTTTCAGTACTCTGTTCTCTCAGCCCTTATACTGCTACCTTACTATTATAAAATGTTGCTATTGAAGAGAAAATGTTATTGTACAATATATGATAAAATATGAACAGTTTGACAGCAAAGGTTCTCCGCTTGCATACATATGCAATATTGCGAGTAGAAAGAAAAGGATGAAACAAGTAAAAAAAGTAAATTTGGCTGAGGCCAATACCCCTTTTAAACACCCTCCATCCTGGATTCGGTACAAAAGGAAATTTTTTTATCATGGGCGTGCCTAATATGCGGGCCCGCCCATGTGAATTACTAATTGTAAAATTGTAACTTCATAGCTCAATTTATGTGTCAGATAAATCGATTTTTATTGATTGTTTTGGTGGTTGTTTACCGGTTGTGCCCTTGCCTTTAAAAGAAATTTTATCAAAATATGTTAAAGTTTGCTGATTAAACGTAAACCTTTTTGGCAAGAATGAAGACAGACGGAGAGACACATTTGGATAAATTGAGAATTCGGAAAGTTATTCTAAATCTTTATGCCACGTCTTTAGCTTTAAACAAACTTAATATAGCTTATGTTGCACAGTAACATATGCTGAAGAGTAGAGAGTATAATCAACACATTGCCAATCAATGGAAATAATGTGAAAAAAAACATTTGATTTTTATTTTATGATTTCACTTCTTTTTATATTCATGCCTGTTACGTATATACTTGTATATGAATGTGCATATATGTGTGTAGTTTTGTTGTAGTTTTGTTGAACACTCACTCAAGCATTTATTCAGTCTTCCATTTTATCAGTTACTGTTGTGTGAAATAGTTCAACTTGTAATTTATTTTACTTTTCTTTCGTTTTGATTACTACTTACATGTCGTAGCAACATTTTGCTAGACCAGCAGAAAGCCTCAAACACAAAATAAAACCAAACATTAGGCAGACATTCATTCATAGTTTTCTAAACCGATACACTGGTGTAAAAAGAAATGCTGATAAACGAAAATACAGTTATGCTTACGAAAATGAAAAGTAATGAATTTTTTTTAATTTAAAAAATTCATAATTTTTAAGTTCTTTTCACATCCACATGTAATATTCTTATTTGAGTTATTCTCAATTCTATTTGAGTCATTTTTAGTTTTAACGCCATTTAGATTATTTTCCATTAAATCCAATTTTTTTTCTACTTGAGTTCTTTTAACTATTTGAGATAATTTTCTATTAAATGTGAGTTTTTTCCAGGCCATTTGAGTTTATTTCAAATATATATAAAAAATTCATATTTTTAAAATTTGAAAATTTCATTTGAGTTATTTTTTTTTAAATTTGAGTTTTTTTCCGATTTCATTTGAGATTTCCTTAATAATATTTGATTTTTTGTTATCCTTTAATTTGAGTTGTTTCATTACATTTGAGATAATTTAAATTCCATTTGAGTTCTTTTCACATCCACATGTGATATTCTTATTTGAGTTATTCTCAATTCTATTTGAGTCATTTTCAGTTTTAACGCCATTTAGATTATTTTCCATTAAATCCAATTTTTTTTCTACTTGAGTTCTTTTAACTATTTGAGATAATTTTCTATTAAATGTGAGTTTTTTCCAGGCCATTTGAGTTTATTTCAAATATATTTAAAAAATTCATTTGAAATGTTTTCAATTCGCTATTGTTCGCCCAGTTATTGTTGCTATTGTTGGTGTTTACTCATACAGTGTTTTACCAGAACTTTTTTTTATAAAATATTTTTATTTTTACATCTTCGTTTATTGTTGTTATTGTTAAAAGTTACACATAACTGTGTTACTGTAATGCTGGTTTTATATGTGCGTTTGGGGGAAACTAAGAATTCATTAAGTTAAGATACAAAATAATCTGTTCCGTTCCATTGTGATACGATATGAAAAGAGAGAGGGGGAGAAAGAGAAACAGTAGAGACAGTTAAACATACAATTCCCTTTGCACAGTGGCGTACACAAAACCACAATTGTGCAACATCTGGGTATGCAACCCATACTAAATTATTAAGAGTTTCGCTTTCTCTGCATTTCTTTGCATTTTTTGCAAATTGTGATTATTGCTTTTCGGTGCTGCTTTGCTATAAATGTTCAACGTTCAGAGAGCAGGAGATGTTATGGGAATTCATTCGTTATTATTATCATTACGTGTTGCAAGGACTTGAGACTTTTTTTAAATTTCTTTAAAGTACTTGTGTCTACATTTATTTAACCATTTCCGGCCATGTACCGATGATACATTCACGACCGGAAAATTTGAGATATTAAGCTGTGAAATGTTATTTCATTAGATTGAAAATTAAAATTGAGTTCTTTCCATTCCCCATTGAGTTACTCATCTTTCTTTTCAATTAATATTGCTTTTAATACCTTTCCTTTTTAAAACAATTTGAGTTATTTCCAATTCGAATAGAGTCCTCGCCTTTTTCAATGAGTTTTCTATTCTATATGAATTCTTTCTATTCCAAATGAATTATTTGTTTTGTTTGTATTTGAGTTCTTTTCATTTACAATTGAGTCTTTTTCAGTCACATTTGAGTTTTTCCCATTTCAAAATGGATCCATTGCATTTCAAATTAAGATTTTTTCGCTTGAGTTTTTTCCAATTCCATTTGAGTTCTTTGCAATTTCATTTGAGAACTTTTATTTACAATTAAGTTACTTGTACCCACTTCTGCTTAAGTACTCTTTATTTCCTATTGAGTTTTTTCCAATACCATTTGATTTCCAACTGAGTTCTTTCCAATTCCAATTAAAATTTTTCAATTTTGTTGGAGTTCTTTTAAATTACATTTAATTTTTTTCCATTTTCAATTGAGTTTTTTCCAATTTCACTTGAGCTTGTCCCATTTCCAATTGAGTTCTTTACAATTTTATTTGAATTTGTTCCATCTTGTGTTTTTTCCATTTCCACTTGCATTGAAAAATTGAGAGTTTATTATATTTTTAATATAATTTGCCATAAAATAAGTATTTAGTCCTTAAAAAAAAAAAAAAACACAAAAATTGATGCAGTTTAATCATCTCGTAGGCCTTATTTAAATCAATATCCTCTGTATCTGAGTGAATTACGTGTGTATGTAGTTATATGCTATCTTTTCCTGCATTAACGTTGTGTATCTTCTTCGTTCTGTGTGCCATTGTGTTGAGACATTGTAAAACGATAAGTGCACTTTGACCGTACAACTGACTGATAAATGTTACGCACAGACACATTGGAACATCAACATATCTACGTAGCATACATACTGCAGATACACAATTAAGTTGAGTGACAATCAGGGCATGCACTTATTGTAAGCGGAAGGAGGGAGAACAGTAGAGAAGTAAAGAATGGCTAGGATTTATCTTATCGTCTGATTTAAAAAGAGAGATTGTCGCTTTAAGCTTTTGATTAGACATAAAGCGTACTTTACTTTTTGAATTTATGCTAAATGGTTTTTCTTGTTTGCCAGAGTGTAAGGAAAACACACAAATACAAATACACAAACACATACATGGCTGTCTTTCTTGGCAATTTAATTCATTTCGAATTTCGAATTTGGTCTGTCATGGATATAAAACTTTGAAAGATTGATTTGATAGTGAGTGTTAGTTTGAATTGCTCACAGCACTGTGTGGTAGAATGATACGTTTCTCTATATAAGTAGGTATGTATATGATATTTTCGACTATTATATATTCAACATTTGTATATTTAAGCCCACCCATCCATGGTCGGAATTGAGTGAAGTTTGAAAACAAATATATATCAAGCGAAATCCATCTTAAAAATTGAGGCGTACTACATGCCTTATACATTGTAATAGGGGGCGTAATTAAGTATGCATTTGGCAAATTTGTGTTCCATGTGCAGCTTTTAAAAGAAATACCTAGAGACTCCCATTAGTATATAAATCTGGGTTAATTTAAACATAACCGTTCGTACATCCGTCTGTAGTTGGCTCCGTTACGGTCATAAATTTTACTATATTGAGCTGAAATTTTTATATAAACTCTTCTACTTATACTCAGATCGGTATTTAAATTGGGGTAAAATAATTTCACAGCCACGCCCACCAAATATAACCAAAAACCGGATTTAACGTAGAATCTCACCTGCTAGTTTATATATAATACATACACGATTAGAGGGCGTAATAAGTAACTTGCCACGCCCACCTTATGCCTAATGTAGCGCATTTTAAAATTTGCCCTCATCTGACAAGTTTAGATTTTTTACTTGTTGTGGTCTCATCGTGGCGTTTACTCCACAAGTTACTTGAGTCTTTACCTCTTTATAAAATTATATTTAAATAAGTTTCCCTTTGGCCACTTGTAAGTTTAGCTCTTCTAACTGTCTGCAAATTGTCAAAGTTTTCAACTTATCTGCGCCTGCATGTGTATTACTTAATGTATGTATGTGCAAAAGTCCGTGTTCATGACATCATCCGTTTCAACAAAATGGCAATAACTGAAGACGGAGTTTTTTCTATATTTTATATAAAATAGATTTACATGAATTGAATATCAATGCGACTAAAGGTGGATTCTCGTACATATGTTTCAAATTCTAGAAGTTCTTCTCAAGTTTACTTTAATATTAAAAATTCATAAAATTGTATTAAAAAATTGTTGAACTTCATGTCATAACTTATACTTATGCGTGCATAAAAGGTTTATGAATATTATCCTGGTACAAATATTGTTCACAATGTAAGAGAATGTACGGTGTGTGTGTGTCCGGAAAAAGGATTTTATATTTAGTTTTTATCAATTCATAATAGAGAAGGAAAGCAAAGTTTGTTACACATGTAGTATACAATACATTACAATACATTTATAAGTCGTCTCATTATTAACAGGTGCATAAAATATCCGTTTTGTAGTATTGGTTTTGTTGCTATAAGAGGGTTTTTTATATTTTATAAAGTGGCATATGACCAACTTTGCCCGAGTGTGGGTGCGTCTGAACGTGCCCACTTATAACGTACGGATTAGTAGTCTCATTGATAATAGTTGTATAAGATTTCAATATTTTATAGATTATGGGCATGGAATTGGACCGATTTCACCCATTTAGACCTTAAAATTTTGAATACAGTTTACTATTTATGAATGTACTTTGTGTATGAAAGTACCACCTAACACTTTACAAAAAACTTTTTATACCCTCCACCTCAGTGATGAGGGTATACTAAGTTTGTTCTTCTGTTTGCAACACCCAGAAGGAGGCGTCAGAGACCCCACAAAGTATATATATTCTTGATCTGCGTCAAAAACTGAGTCGATTTAGACATGTATGTCCGTGTGTCCTTGTGTCCGTCTGTTGTTGGCACTCTCACGTAAATGTTGAGATATTGAGCTGAAATTTTGTACAGGTACTTTTAGTTTTTGGACGCAGATTGCTATTTGAAATGGGCAAAATCGGTCAAGAGCCACGCCCACAATCAACATAAATATATTTATCTGCCACAAAAATTGAGCTATTTGAAATTCGGTATGTACATCTATGAATATTAGCTTCATCGGTATGCCAAAAGTGGGCGTATTCAGATTACAGACACGCCCACAATTAATAAAAATCTTTATATATGCTACAAAAGTTGACCTAGGAACGCGTATACATAGTTATCCCATCTACTGATGTGTCAAATATGGGCGTGGTCGAATTACAGACACGTCCACAATCGACATAAATCTCTATATCTGCCACAAAAGTAAGCGTACTCATAGTTATCCCCTTGACTGACTTGCCAAAAATGGGCGTGGTCGTATAACAGACGCGCACACAATTTACAAAAAATCATATTCAACGTAAAAGTAGTCTTGCATGCTGATACGTAAGACATACACTATTAGAGGGCGCAATATATATATATATATATATTTGCCACGCCCGCCGTTGTGGAAGTGGAGGGTATTTAAGATTTGGTTTAAGCCAAATTTAGTTTTCTTACTTGTTTTATTTAGCATACGATGTCTAAGGTAAATAATATTACAAACACTACTAAAAAAGTTACAATCCCTTTACCTGCCACGCCTACTTTTTAGAATATATGAAGAGTATTTTCTATTTAGCTGTTGCTATAAATGAAGAATTTTTATGTGCAATTGCACCACATACATGCATATGCATTTTTATTATGTTTAAATTTTGTACGTACGTCCATTTCAACGTTTACATATTTATTTAAATGTATATGCAATAGTTTTGATTATGTATTTATATGTTATACAAATTATATGATTGTGTAAGAATGGCAATTAGTTATATGAATTGTATAAAATTATTATACACATATTGTTTGCATTATATTGTAGTTTTGTTAACATTATTACAAGTATTATCGCATGCAATAATATTAATCACTTCCTGTAACATAAATTCCATATATGTTCATGTAAAGATGTTATGATTTGGTATAAATATGTATAGAGGGAAATATGTGCGTATATCCGTTTTTGGAAACTGATCGGAAATTTCTATTTATTTATGGTTATAGAACCTTTCGCTACAACTTCAATATATTTGTGAAATATATTTACTTGTATAATAAACGGATTATGAAAAATACTAAACTTGACTTTTCTTTTATTTTCAGGTGAAAGCTTCAGATGAGTCCTTGTTAAAGGTAACACTTGGTGTCAAGGCTCACGGTTTGTTGCAGTACAAGATAAAAGTTCTTAAAGAGTTACCCTCAGATGAGCAGTTATTTGTTCATGTCTACTCAGCAAACACTCTTCAAGATATACAAGTAAGTGAATAGTACGCATTATCATAAGCTTTATGCAGCATTGTAGCTAACATATACTATGTCTTAACTTTTTTCAATGGTTTTCAAACGTACTGAGTAAAATGTTTGTAGCCGAACAGAAAGTGAGAGAATAGAATCATAAAAATAGGCCCAGTGGGTGTTCCGTTTTTTATACACCTAATTCTCTTTTTACACGATAGATACGTTCCCAAAAAATTCATGCAAAAACAAAATAATTCGTATAAAAAGAGAATTCGGTGTACGTCGTTACCCTACGCATAATTCGACATAATCTAACTGAATTGTGAGGAATTTAACGCGATGCTACAATGCATATTTGTGAGGAGTGAGAATGAAACAAATTCAGCAGAAAAATTCTCGGAAAAATTCATAAAAAAGTTCATAGAATTGAAAATCGTGTTAAAACGAAACAATTTGTGCCAAAAGAGAGTTTTTTGTTTCGTTTCAACTCGTGTTAAATCAAATTCGTGTAAAAAAAATGCGTGCAAAAAGACAATTCGGTGTAGTTGTTGTTGTTTATGCATTTGTGTATTCTCCTGGTTTTCCTGTTACACCTTAGCATGCATTTAAAAAGATAAATGTGTGCGGAAAGTTGAAATATACGGCAGTACGAGGGTAGGTAGGTTTATGTACATACACGTATGTGTGTTTCGATTAAGTCGCATATTTTTTATGAAGTTGTTGTACATCCTTCCCGGAAGTTATGAACCATATACGAATATACTTTTTATTTTTTAAAAATGTCTCTACAAACACACCTTCACGCATTTACATCTTTAGTATACATGTTTATATATTTGAGTATTGAGTAATTCTATTGGTTGCTATTAATATATTGGTATATAAACTTGACTGTATGTAAATGAAAGTTTCAAAGCCTATAGTTTTACGTTAAGTGATTTGTAATCGATATGTCTCTACTGACAATAACAACTTTTTTCCATTTTCTTTTTAGATCCCTTTTGTTGGTACAGCCATTACGGCTAAATGCTCTTACCAACCGTTCGTTGCCACCACATCGCTTCTATACAAAACTTTATCATATGTTGGTCTTGTAATAACATTAATCGTTGTATTAATAATCTCGATATGGGGTAAGTTGTACAGAAGAATTAAATTGAAATTATCGATTATTTTGAAAAATTCCTTGTCTACTACTTTTAGTGTATCTGTATTGGAATCCATCAACTGGTGCCCATCACATTAATGCAGACGGTAAGTTTATGCAACATAAGCATACAAAATCATTACTGGGTGAGAGAGAAAAAGAGAATTTTTTTTACTAAAAAATGAATGAAAATGAAAGGAAAAATTCCATAAAAAAAAAAAAAAATTAAATAAAAACAGTTTAATCTCAGCTTATACTCGTATACTTATGTAACCGCAAGTACATACCTGTGTTTATTTGTTGGAGTAATTATGTAATTGTGTACTAGAACTAAAGAGCTGCAGAAAGTTAGTCAGTAATCATTACACCCTCTACACCAAGTTTGTCATTCCCTGTGCAACACCCAGAAGTAGGCGACAGTAGGTGACAAAGTAGATAGAACTAGACATGTCCGTTTGTGGTTGGTGCTCCACGTAAAACTTGACTTGCAAGCTGATACGTAATACATAAATTATGAGAGGGCGTAGTAATGTACCTGACACGCCCACTGTTTTATACAGAAGTGTAGAATATTTAAGATTTGGCTTAAGCCTCAAATGTAGTTTTTATATAAGTTTCTAAAAACACAAGAGCACGCGGTAGCAATGAGTGGTGATGTGGTTTATATGCTATTGTGCAATTCACTCTCTCTCTCTCTCTCTAAAGCATTACCGCAAATCATTATGATAATAGTACAGCGCAGCATAGCACATAATAGCTTACGGTTTAGGGTCACAAATTTTTATTTGAAGATTTTTTTTATAACTGTTGCAAAGAGTTCTTATTTTACAATGCTATGCGAGTGTTTTGCCCGCGCACGATAATGACAACTTAACTTTGTTTATTTTTTTTTTTTACCAAAAATTGACGTATATAATAACTCAGCGTGACACAGCTTGGACTTTTATATTAAGAGATAAGAGCGAAAGAAGAAGAAGAAGAAGAAGAAAGAAAAATAAAAAATGAAAAATTTGTATGTATTTTTAAACGTTGACTTATTATATAGTAGTTGTTATTATAGTTGTTATTGTTGTCCATGTAAATGTGCTACTTTGGAGTTAATGGAGAAAATCGTAAAAATATCCTTTGTGAGTTGTTGTTGTGACATGAAAAAGAAAAAACAAGCATAACTTTAAACAAATTAAATTTTAACATAACTTTCAACAAAAATATAAAGAAAATGTCAAGCTTAGTTACTTACATACACACACACACATGCATGCATAATGTGTCTCTTGTGTCATTTCATTTATTTAATATATTCTTCTTCTTGTTCTTGTTCTTGTTCTTCTTCTTGTTCTTGTTCTTCTTCTTGTTAAATTTAATTTCATGGGGAATAAATAAATACATGTATATGTGTGTGTACGTGTATGTTCGCATGCGTATGTATAAAACTGTTACATGATAAACTGTACGTATACTAAAGGTGTTCAGGTATGAAATTAAATTAAATTTCTTCCTTTTTTACTTGGTAACATGTTACACTTAAACAAAGTATAACAACAAACTTTTAAAATTATTATATAAATACTGACATGATGTAAATGAAACTTCCAAGCTTAAAGCTGATGTGCAGGGATATTATTTACTGGGGCTACAAATATAAGATGCTACAAAGTTTATTGTCTCATTTGCAATTAACCAGAAGAAAGCATTAGAAATCTTATAAAAGTAATCGGCAGCATATCCGATGATCCGATGTAGCCATAACTGTCTGTCCGTCCGTATATTTTAAAACATTGAGCTGCAATTTTCTACAGACACTTATACTGTACTGCTGTATACCGATCGCTATTTAAAATGGGCAAAATCTGTCAAAAGCCACGCCCACAATCGGTAAGAAACTGTATATTTGCCATAAAAAATGACCTATGAAGTTGGAATTTTGATACACTTATTAATAATTAGCCAATCTATGGATGTGCTAAAAATGGGCGTGGTTGGATAACAGATACGTTCACAATTAACAAAAAATCATACTCAGCGTAAAGCTCGACTTGAAAACTGAGGGCGTAATCATATAACTGCCACGCCCACTAATTGTATATAGATAGAGAGAGTATTTAAGAAAAGTTAGTTTTTTTCTTGTTTTTTATTCGCTTACATTGTAAGGATTATTTATCGATAATTATCGATATTATTATACACACACACCCAATACAGTTTATTATTATTTTTGAATTAAACCATAAGTCAATCATTTCCCTTAACTTGCTAACATCTTTCACACCCTTAACTATGCCAATTATTGATATTATAGTAATTGGCGAGTTGTGAAATGAATGTAGGAGAATGTGAAAGAAGAAACGCCCCAGCCATTCATGCATTAAAGGAAGTTTTTACTTTTGTTTTCTAAGATTTATTTTCAATTGAACTAAAAATGTTGGAGTAGTGCCAGCGCTACAATAATTCCTGTTCCAATTGAGATGCCATCATGTTAGCAAGTTAGCTACTACCGTTAGTTTTCTTATTGTTCGCATGTATTGCAATGTCAGAGTCATTCATCATAGTCATTAATTTGTGAGAGTAACGAAGAGCGACAAGTCTTTAACACTAGTTGTGATCTGATATTCACAAAGGCATGTGTGTGCATGTCATCATTATGTTCATCATCATTATTATGAAATGGCTACCCAATAAGCCACCAAGTGGATTAAGGGATGTATGGAGGTATGCTGGCATGTTGTGTCATTTTAACGACAAGAGCTAATAAACCATTCATGCGTTATGTTTGAAAATGCTGTTGCTGCTGCTGCTGCTACTGCTGCCGTGTTAAACAAAAAGCCCCTTCAAAAAGGAAAAAGCTTGCCAAAGATTGTGTGGAATTAATGTATAAATAAAAAAAGAGCTGAACTGAGTACTTGTTTATTGCCATACATTCATCCATCCAGACATCCATTCATCCTGTTGTCTGTTGTGTACCTGTATGAAAATTACCATAAACACACAGCCGTTTCCTTACTGAATTTATACGTGTGTTGTGTTGAATTTTGAGTACCTCTTTTTTTACTCCACCTTCTTCAGGTTATTTTTAATATATTTTGTGTGGGTGTGTGGGTGTGTGGGCCCTTGTTAGGTGTTTATACCCACTTAAGTAGTCAACTTTTCAAAAAAGGTTTTACACTAATTTCTACTTGTATGTGGACGGATTTGTGGATGTATTTTTCTTTATAAACTTCTCATCCCTTTATACAGTCACGTCCGTCGGTGTTAAATTTTGAGTTATTGTAGTGAAGTGAAATTTTGTACACACATACATTTATTTCGCAGATGAATATTTAATTTGGACAAAAAATAGATTGACAGCCGCGCCCACAATTAACAAAAATCTATTTATCCAGAACAAAAATCAATCTATAAAGTTGAATATTTATCATGAAGTCCTTGTATTTAAAAAATTGGGCGGGATTGAATAACAGACACGCCCAAAATTAAAAAAAAGGTTTATTTTGTGCAAAATCCTTGATAGAAATTATTTTCATTATTTATACAACATTTACTCTTAAAAAGTGCAATCAGTTAACTGCCACGCCCACATTTTCTACGTAGTTGTTTAGTTTTCTTACTTTAAACAAAGCATAAATATGAAACGGTTTATGCCAAATCTTAAATACCCTCCATATTTATCTACAAGCAGTGGGCGTGACAGGTTTATGATAACTTTCTTTAAAAGCGCATGCATTATGTATCAGCTGGAGTATGATTTTTTATAAATTGTAGGTGTGTCTGTTATTCTACCACGCCCACATTTGACACACATCAAGGAGAGAAGACCAAATTTTAACTTCTTGCCTCAATTTTTGTGGTATAAAAAAAAGGGTTTTAGTCGATTGCTGGCGTGTCTGTTATCGCATCACGCCCACTTTTCCTACATGTATGAAAAGTGTAAATTTAAATATTTGCACCAGATTCCAATTTTGATGTTTTTAATAAAATGGAATTATAGATCACTTTGGCTGTTAATGGGTTGATTCGTCATTAGTTGCTTGGTAGTCTGTCGTGTAGTTGACAATGAATAATTTAATCATGTCCTCTTTAATATATCAAGCCTTTCTTATGTTTGTGCAAGCCTTGTGTTTAAAGTCATGAATGTTGTTGTTGTTCTTGGTAACAAGCCAGAAAAGGTTCAGCTTTTATACAAACACTATCAGCGAACCATTCAAATTGATTAAGTGCTAGTCTACTGCACTGCCAACATCAACACCAACACTGTCTCTATCACTATGTGTGACTTTTATACATTACGTGTTGTTGTTGTTATTGTTGTTATAACTATTGTTGTAAACACATCGTCTGTAAATCAATTGCTGTAAAATGAAAGACTGTCTGAGAGTTTACTTTCATACTCTCAGAGTGTGTGTGTGTATTGTGTGGGACAATATTTTAAAACAAATTTGTCAACGTGCCGGTAGGATATATGTGTGAATAGAACAATTTCCACATATATCTCGTCTTTAACAATTTCAACTCATCATTCATCCATCCATCCATCCATTATTATCATCCTCATGAAGAAGAATTCAAAGGCGCATATGTTCACAATCACTACGAAATGTTGCCTGTTGAAGTAAATTTATTCATATGGTGCAAAAGTATGCATATCCTACTTTATATGTAAATAATATCACATCACGATTATGTCTATATGTCTGTACGTCCGCATGTCAGAGCGTTGTTGTTGGCCGCTTGCGACAACAACCCTAAATGATTTTTTCCATTTTGTTTGCCATCTACACATAAGTGGATATGTAAAAAACTTGTTACCTTTTTTAAATTCATTAGCGTGTAACCTAAATGTATGGCGGTTGCTGTTGCCTGCTGCTGTTCATCGTTTGCCTGTCTTTATTCTGCCGTTGTTACCCGTTTTGAAGTACCAGCAACATGACACTTCATTTCTTATGGTATTATTGTCATCAGTATATAAAAAGATAGAAAGAAAATGTAAATTAATTACGAAAACAAAATGCAAGACAGTTGCTGTTTGCCAAGTGGCAGAAGTGATAAAGGTAGCAGTGGTGGTTATAGTCTGGTAGGATTATCCTGCATTTCCCTTCTTCACATAG
The DNA here is from genome assembly GCA_963971445.1 of Ornithomya chloropus. NCBI lineage: Eukaryota > Metazoa > Arthropoda > Insecta > Diptera > Hippoboscidae > Ornithomya > Ornithomya chloropus. The sequence goes on along the minus strand of OZ020530.1, from coordinate 21,911,307 downwards.
ACAATTAATTATTTAGGTCGTTCATACCGATTATATAAATATTATATAGTTGATTAGTGAGTACGTGTGTGAAATTCGAAAAAAACGATTTATAAAAATAGTAAGAAAGAAATATTTAAAAAAATTTTCAATGACTTCCTTGGCAATGTTTTACTTTTGGCAAGGAAATATCCTTTTGATATAAAAAATATGAAGAAAAAGAAAATACGCCCTCTGGAGGAGTGCAATAACCTTAAATGTGGAATGACGACTTCTAGCTTCCCTTCCATTTGTTACTCATATCATAAATATTAAGAAAAAATATGTTATACGCCATTTTGGAACTTCCGCTATATTAGCTTTAGAAGGACGATTCATTTGGACATATGTACATATGGAATAATTTTTTAAAAAATACACAATCCGTCATCTTGTGGTGGCAAAAATGTCCACATGTTTGAAAAATCAGTTGACAATTATTTTCTAGTAAATATGTAATATATTATTTAAATTTTTTTTTACATCATATAACTAATTGAATTTTTTCTCTCATTCAGTTTTCTCTTCCATTCCGAAATCGCCTAAACATACACCATTAAAATCTCCTTCATCAGATATTGCGCACTCGTACGGTAAGTACAAAACTTAATAACACACTTGATAAATATTTAAACTAGATTTGGGGGTAATTTTAAAAAGTCTTTAAAATAATTTTTTTATTACATTAAAATAAAAAACTCTTATGAAAGAAATTTAATGCTTTTCTATTAAAAAAGCCAAGTAAGAAAACTAAATTTGGCTTAAGCCAAATCTTAAATACCCTCCACCTCCACAACGATGGGCGTGGCAAATATATATATATATATACTCGTATATTATGCCCTCTAATAGTGTATGTCTTACGTATCAGCGTGCAAGACTACTTTTACGTTGAATATGGTTTTTTGTAAATTGTGGGCGCGTCTGTTATACGACCACGCCCATTTTTGGCACGTCAGTCAAGGGGATAACTATGTGTACGCGTACTTTTGTGGCAGATATAGAGATTTATGTCGATTGTGGACGTGTCTGTAATTCGACCACGCCCATTTTTGACACATCAGTAGATGGGATAACTATGTATACGCGTTCCTAGGTCAACTTTTGTGGCATATATAAAGATTTTTATTAATTGTGGGCGTGTCTGTAATCCGAATACGCCCACTTTTGGCATACCGATGAAGCTAATATTCATAGATGTACATACCGAATTTCAAATAGCTCAATTTTTGTGGCAGATAAATAGATTTTTGTTGATTGTGGGCGTGGCTCTGGAACGATTTTGCCCATTTTAAATAGCGATCTGCGTGCAAAAACTAAAAGTGCCAACAACAGACGGACACACGGACATACATGTCTAAATCGACTCAGTTTTTGACACTGATCAAAAATATATATATTTTGTAGGGTCTCTGACGCCTCCTGGGTGTTGCAAACGGAAGAACAAACTTAGTATACCCTCATCACTGAGGTGGAGCAATAAAAAGAAAAAAATCATAATAGAAGAAAGTGAGTTATTTATGTTGGAAAACGACTAAGTGATGTAACAAAGACATGTTTTTTTTTGTTTTTGTTTTTTTCCTCAACAACAGTTCAACGTGAGTGCTCACAGAATATACACAATTTATCGCCTGGAAATGATTATCTAGTTTATGGTGATGCCACATTAGTATCACCGCAAAGACGATTGCATCGTCGATATTTATAAGAGGCAAGGAGACGAATGACCAGCACCAGTAATCTCGTATACATACATTGAATACAATCAAAGGAAAAAGGAAAATGGAAAAAGCAGTTATTTATGCAGCAGTTAAATATGAATATGAAATATGCCACCAGAGATTTCTCAACTCATTGTCCATTCAATTGTGTTCTGTTGAGTACTTATTCTCTAAGTGGTGTGGTTTGTAGCCTGTGGAGAATAATATCGATACATTATATAAAGAATGCTAATGTTCTACTATATGTATATATGTACTAGTGTGTATATATTAAATTATGTAATGTTTGTGTATTTAATATATTGTAGTAACACTCAGGACTTTTATACTATTTAACTGTAAGCAATTGTTCAACAGTGTTGGTTAATTTAAGTGGATTATATGTTTTATTTGTTGGTTTATCACCCTCTTCATTATAATTGAGTTCATTATACCGCTTGCAGCATAAGCTAAAGGAAGCTCAAAAGATCTTCTTAAGTATAATTCTTGATTATTATTAGAATCTCAGTTGATGTCCTTCCTTATGCGTATTTTTTTTTTGTTGAAACCTTTTTTTTTTAGATATTTTTCTTAGAAAATTGCTTGACAGCCACACCCACTAATAATAAAAATATCTTCTTTGACATTAGCTATAAGTACGTTTTCAAAAAAAAGTGGGCGTTTTAAAAATCCGATACGCCTACATTTGCTTAAAAATAGTGTTTAATGTGAATTTTTTGAAATGTCACCGTTAAGGTAAAACACGCGTTTGTATTAATTTTCATTTCATTTTAAACCACGCCTACAAATTTATATATTTAGTATAAATGTAGAGGGTATACAGGATTACAGCATTTTCAATTTCTTATTTATTTACAACTATTTCTCACTTACAGTTTTTTTGTTCGTTTAATTTTGTCAAAAATGTTTCTAACAAATAAAATTAAAATTTCATTAATTTTTGTTGTTGTAATATATATTTTAAGGTGGAGATCTATCTCTCTCATAAGAGAAATGTTGTCTCTTAAATTTAAGCTAAAACTCTTAATTTTCTCTCAAACATAAAGAAAATAAATAATCATTGCAGCAGCAACATCTGGTGCATTTTAACAACAAAATTTATTTAAAGCGAATCAGGCCAACACGAAATTGTAGTGCTTTTCATTAAAAAAGTTTCTATCATAAAAATTAATTATACGTATATATACTCATACAAGCGATATAAGCTTGAGCGTGTGGACAGATATTATTGCCAGCCAAGTTAAAGTTTTATAGTAGTAGTAGTAGTAGAAGAGAAGGTGTTGTGTTCAATCTATGCGGGAGTGGGAAGTATGGTAATAAGAAATTTTCATATGTGCATTGGTCGTAAATGGAAACCTCTCGAAATTGTTTATTACAAAAATATCCTCCTTCACTCTTTCTTAAAAGTATTTATATGTTACCCTGCCCAAGGTACATATGTAAGTACTTTAGTTCAATATCCACTAGAATTTCTTTGTATGCTATGATTTTACTGCACGATATTTTATAACATTGCTGCTGTGTTCGTATGTTTGGACAGTTAAAGTTAACACTCGAACAAACCGAAGAAAACTTCCAAAAAAAAAAATATAATAATAACGGGAATGTACCAAATAAAGCCTGCTGAAGAGAAGAAAGATAGTAAGAGTAAACAAGTGAAAATGTTGCGGCAGGTCAAGTCTGTTCATTTAATACCCTACGTTATTACACTTAAGTAAGCTGGAATCCTTAAATTTTTTTGAGGACGTCGCTTTTTGAAGAATATATGCATAAAGTATAAATTATTTAATCTTTTATAATTTGCACATTATAAAAAAAAAGATAATTAATTTTTTTTGAGGGCGTGGATTTTTATGTATCTTTAATGTACGAGAATTATATAAAAAAAGTGACATTTGTGAGCTTTGTCTTCTTAAGAATATATTTAAATCTTTTTTAGTTTGTAATTTTTATTTTTTAAGCTTACGAGTAATAAAAAAAAAAAAAATTCACTAATTTTGTTTAATTTTAAATTGGTTTTGTTTTGTGGGCATGGCATAGTCGTTGATTAAAGTAGCCCATTTTCCATTTTAATCAATTTAAAGAGAAGTCATTTAAAAAATTTTTCAAATTGAAAGAATGTTTATAAAAGACAGACAAACAGACATGATTGAATACGTGTAAACTGTATGTCTTTAAGTCAAGAACGCTGGGTAATACAAATGTTTTGACAAAGTAAGTATCCTCTCAAACAAGTTAACTTAAAAATATGGTCTTTCCATGGCGTAGGATATAAATAAGATAGAGTCCTTGTGTTAGCTTCCAAATGCAGTAAAATCTTTAAGTGCTTCAGGGCACTTGACTTTTTAACAACTTCATTGGCCATCAGAGCTATTCATACACTGATTTACTCACTCACTTGATATTGTTGCACTGCTGCGATAATAATACTTTAACGTGAAGCTTAAAGTACAAGTAAAAGTTTCTTGTTTGAAAATATTTTCTATCATTCCACTTACCAGGTAACTAAGTGATCCTTTATGCGATTAATAGAAGACTTAACGCTTTAGTAAACAACATTTTTATTAAAGAAATCTATGTTGCATTGAATAGGGCTTGAAAGCCTTTTATCCGTTATTTTTTTAAAGATGTCAGTCAGTCTTGAATTTTCAAATTGAACAAATCTCTCAATTGGAATTGTAACCTTTAACCTTTTTGAAGTGCTAAGATGTCTTTTGGGCAATATGCCTAAAATGGTATTAAGAAAATCATTAATTTTATGTACAGTTAGAATTTATAATACAAATGTAGGGAAGGATGTACGGACGCATTAAGAAATTTAGATTAAAACAATGAAAATATGAAAAACCATAATTTTAAATGCATTTCTTCCTCTTATTCTAATCTATATAATCTACTTTAAGGCTATTTGTAATTAATTAAAAGAAATTTAATTCTTGGATCAATACTCTGTCTAGCTTAATTGCTTTTGTTCAATTTTATATAATCACCCTTCAATCATTCTTTGTTTATATGGTATACACTATAAATATTTGATATATTCATTTTACAGTTACAAATTAATAAATATCAGCATAAAACAATATAAATTTCATTCATTCAAGTGCTTCAGTCTATGCTCATGGTTATATCATACGCTTGTATTTAACACATGCATAAATAATATTATATATTAAATATAAGATCAAGATATTTCAAAAATTTATTAATAAATAGGTATTCTTACGGACCTATGGTCATACGGACCTATGGACATACGGACATAGGGTCGTACGGACATAGGGAGATTCGGTCATACGGACATATGGTCATAAGGACCTATGGACATACGGACATACGGACATATGGTCGTACGGGCATAGGGAGATTCGGACATACATATTCGGATATATACGGACATAGGGACGTACGGACATATGGTCATACGGACCTATGGACATACGGACGTAGGGACGTACGGACATATGGTCATACGGACATAGGGACTTACGGACATATGGTCATACGGACATATGGTCATACGGACATATGGTCATACGGACATATGGTCATACGGACCTATGGACATACGGACCTATGGCCATACGGACTTATGGACAAACGGATATAGGGTCGTACGTACATGGGGATACACGGACATAGGGACGTTCGGACATGGGGACGTAAAAACATATGGTCATACGGACATAAGGACATACGGACAAATGGTCATACGGACCTATGGACATACGGATATATGGTTATACGGACCTATCTCCATAGGTCCGTACGAACATAGGGTCGTACGGACATAGGGACGTACGGCCAAGGGTCATAGGGACGTACGGACAAGGAGCGTACGGACATAGGGACGTACGGACATAGGGACATACGGACATATGGACATACGGACATATGGACAAACGGACATATGGTCGCACGGACGGACGTACGGATATAGGGACGTACGGACATATTGTCATACGGACTGAAGAGCACCGTTGGTTTTATATTACATGAAGTGTTCCTTTTATATTTTTATTATAACAAAAATTTTGTTTTTATTGGACATGGAGACGTACGGACTAATGGTCATACGGACCTATGGACATACGGACACAGAGACGTACGGACATAGGGACGAACGAAAATATGGTCATACGGACATATGGTCATACGGATATACGGACGTATGGTCATACGGACTTATGGTCAAACGGACCTATGGACATACTAACATAGGGAAATACGGACATAGGGACGTACGGACATACGGTCGTATGGACAAACGGACATAAGATCATACGGACCTATGGACATACGGACCTATCGACAAACGGACATAGGGACGTACGGACATAGGGACGTACGGACATAGGGACGTACGGACATATAGTCATACGAACCTATGGACATACGGACATATGGACATACGGACATATGGTCATACGGGCATATGGTCATACGGACATATGGTCATACGGAGCTATGGTCATACGGACATATGTTCATACGGAGCTATGGTCATACGGACATAGGGACGTACGGACATATGGACAAACGGATGTAGGGTCGTACGGACATATGGACAAACGGATATAGGGTCGTACGGACATATGGTCATACGGACATAGGGACGTACGGATATATGGATAAACGGATATAGGGTCGTACGGACATGGGGCGTACGGACATATGGTCGTACGGACCTATGGACATACGGACATAGGGACGTACGGACATAGGGACGTACGGACATATGGTCATACGGACATAGGGACATACGGAGATATGGTCATACGGACATATGGACATATGGACATACGGACATGGGGACGTACGGACATAGGGACGTACGGACATATGGTCATACGGACTGAAGAGCACCGTTGGTTTTATATTACATGAAGTGTTCCTTTTATATTTTTATTATAACAAAAATTTTGTTTTTATTGGACATAGAGACGTACGAACATATGGTCATACGGACATATGGTCATACGGACCTATGGACATACGGACATATGGTCAAACGGACCTATGGACATACTGACATAGGGAAATACGGACATAGGGACGTACGGACATATGGTCATACGGATCTATGGACATACGGACATACGGACATATGATCATACGGAACTATGGACATATGGACCTATCGACAAACGGACATAGGGACGTACGGACATGGGGCGTACGGACATATGGTCATACGGACCTATGGACATAGGGACGTACGGACATGGGGACGTACGGACATATGGTCATACGGACCAATGGACATACGGACATAGGGACGTACGGCCATATGGACATACGGACATATGGTCATACGGACGTATGGACATACGGACGTAGGGACATATGATCATACGGAGTGAAGAGCACCGTTGGTTTTATATTACATGAAGTGTTCCTTTTATATTTTTATTATAACAAAAAATTTGTTTTTATTGGACATAGAGACGTACGAACATATGGTCATACGGACCTATGGACATACGGACATATGGTCAAACGGACCTATGGACATACTGACATAGGGAAATACGGACATATGGTCATACGGACCTATGGACATACGGACATACGGACATATGATCATACGGACCTATGGACATACGGACCTATCGACAAACGGACATAGGGACGTACAGACATGGGACGTACGGACATATGGTCATACGGACCAATGGACATACGGACATAGGGACGTACGGCTCTATGGTCATACGGACATAGGGACGTACGGACATATGGTCATACGGACATAGGGACGTACGGACATATGGTCATACGGACATATAGTCATACGGACATAGGGAAATACGGACATATGGTCATACGGGCATATGGTCATACGGACATATGGTCATACGGAGCTATGGTCATACGGACATAGGGACGTACGGACATATGGTCATACGGACATAGGGACATACGGAGATATGGTCATACGGACATATGTACATACGGACATGGGGACGTACGGACATATGGTCATACGGACTGAAGAGCACCGTTGGTTTTATATTACATGAAGTGTTCCTTTAATATTTTTATTATAACAAAAATTTTGTTTTTATTGGACATAAAGACGTACGAACATATGGTCATACGGACCTATGGACATACGGACATAGGGTCTACGGACATAGGGAGATTCGGTCATACGGACATATGGTCATAAGGACCTATGGACATACGGACATACGGACATATGGTCGTACGGGCATAGGGAGATTCGGACATACATATTCGGATATATACGGACATAGGGACGTACGGACATATGGTCATACGGACCTATGGACATACGGACGTAGGGACGTACGGACATATGGTCATACGGACATAGGGACTTACGGACATATGGTCATACGGACATAGGGACATACGGACATATGGTCATACGGACATATGGTCATACGGACATATGGTCATACGGACCTATGGACATACGGACCTATGGCCATACGGACTTATGGACAAACGGATATAGGGTCGTACGTACATGGGGATACACGGACATAGGGACGTTCGGACATGGGGACGTAAAAACATATGGTCATACGGACATAAGGACATACGGACAAATGGTCATACGGACCTATGGACATACGGATGTATGGTTATACGGACCTATCTCCATAGGTCCGTACGAACATAGGGTCGTACGGACATAGGGACGTACGGCCAAGGGTCATAGGGACGTACGGACAAGGAGCGTACGGACATAGGGACGTACGGACATAGGGACATACGGACATATGGACATACGGACATATGGACAAACGGACATATGGTCGCACGGACGGACGTACGGATATAGGGACGTACGGACATATTGTCATACGGACTGAAGAGCACCGTTGGTTTTATATTACATGAAGTGTTCCTTTTATATTTTTATTATAACAAAAATTTTGTTTTTATTGGACATGGAGACGTACGGACTAATGGTCATACGGACCATACGGACACAGAGACGTACGGACATAGGGACGAACGAAAATATGGTCATACGGACCTATGGACATACGGACATATGGTCATACGGATATACGGACGTATGGTCATACGGACTTATGGTCAAACGGACCTATGGACATACTAACATAGGGAAATACGGACATAGGGACGTACGGACATACGGTCGTATGGACAAACGGACATAAGATCATACGGACCTATGGACATACGGACCTATCGACAAACGGACATAGGTACATACGGACATAGGGACGTACGGACATAGGGACGTACGGACATAGGGACGTACGGACATATAGTCATACGAACCTATGGACATACGGACATATGGACATACGGACATATGGTCATACGGGCATATGGTCATACGGACATATGGTCATACGGAGCTATGGTCATACGGACATATGTTCATACGGAGCTATGGTCATACGGACATAGGGACGTACGGACATATGGACAAACGGATGTAGGGTCGTACGGACATATGGACAAACGGATATAGGGTCGTACGGACATATGGTCATACGGACATAGGGACGTACGGACGTATGGATAAACGGATATAGGGTCGTACGGACATGGGGCGTACGGACATATGGTCGTACGGACCTATGGACATACGGACATAGGGACGTACGGACATAGGGACGTACGGACATATGGTCATACGGACATAGGGACATACGGAGATATGGTCATACGGACATATGGACATATGGACATATGGACATACGAACATGGGGACGTACGGACATAGGGACGTACGGACATATGGTCATACGGACTGAAGAGCACCGTTGGTTTTATATTACATGAAGTGTTCCTTTTATATTTTTATTATAACAAAAATTTTGTTTTTATTGGACATAGAGACGTACGAACATATGGTCATACGGACATATGGTCATACGGACATATGGTCAAACGGACCTATGGACATACTGACATAGGGAAATACGGACATAGGGACGTACGGACATATGGTCATACGGATCTATGGACATACGGACATACGGACATATGATCATACGGAACTATGGACATATGGACCTATCGACAAACGGACATAGGGACGTACGGACATGGGGCGTACGGACATATGGTCATACGGACCTATGGACATAGGGACGTACGGACATGGGGACGTACGGACATATGGTCATACGGACCAATGGACATACGGACATAGGGACGTACGGCCATATGGACATACGGACATATGGTCATACGGACGTATGGACATACGGACGTAGGGACATATGATCATACGGACTGAAGAGCACCGTTGGTTTTATATTACATGAAGTGTTCCTTTTATATTTTTATTATAACAAAAAATTTGTTTTTATTGGACATAGAGACGTACGAACATATGGTCATAGGGACCTATGGACATACGGACATATGGTCAAACGGACCTATGGACATACTGACATAGGGAAATACGGACATATGGTCATACGGACCTATGGACATACGGACATACGGACATATGATCATACGGACCTATGGACATACGGACCTATCGACAAACGGACATAGGGACGTACAGACATGGGACGTACGGACATATGGTCATACGGACCAATGGACATACGGACATAGGGACGTACGGCTCTATGGTCATACGGACATAGGGACGTACGGACATATGGTCATACGGACATAGGGACGTACGGACATATGGTCATACGGACATATAGTCATACGGACATAGGGAAATACGGACATATGGTCATACGGGCATATGGTCATACGGACATATGGTCATACGGAGCTATGGTCATACGGACATAGGGACGTACGGACATATGGTCATACGGACATAGGGACATACGGAGATATGGTCATACGGACATATGTACATACGGACATGGGGACGTACGGACATATGGTCATACGGACTGAAGAGCACCGTTGGTTTTATATTACATGAAGTGTTCCTTTAATATTTTTATTATAACAAAAATTTTGTTTTTATTGGACATAAAGACGTACGAACATATGGTCATACGGACATATGGGCATACGGACATATGGTCATACGGACCTATGGACATACGGACATATGGTCAAACGGACCTATGGACATACTGACATAGGGAAATACGGACATAGGGACGTACGGACATATGGTCATACGGACCTATGGACATACGGACATACGGACGTACGGACATAGGGACATACGGAGCTATGGTCATACGGACATATGGTCATACGGACCTATGGACATACGGACATAGGGACGTACGGACATAGGGACGTACGGACATAGGGACGTACGGACGTATGTTCATACGGACCTATGGACATACGGACCTATGGCCGTACGGACTTATGGACAAACGGATATAGGGTCGTACGTACATAGGGATACACGGACATAGGGACGTTCGGACATGGGGACGTAAAAACATATGGTCATACGGACATAAGGACATACGGACAAATGGTCATACGGACCTATGGACATACGGATATATGGTCATACGGACCTATGGAGATACGAACATAGGGTCGTACGAACATAGGGACGTACGGACAAGGGTCATAGGGACGTACGGACAAGGGGCGTACGGACATATGGTCATACGGGCATATGGTCATACGGACCTATCGACAAACGGACATAGGGACATACGGACATAGGGACATACGGACATAGGGACATACGGACATAGGGACATACGGACATAGGGACATACGGACATGGGGCGTATGGACATATGGTCATACGGACCTTCGGACATACGGACATAGGGACGTACGGACATATGGTCATACGGACCAATGGACATACGGACATAGGGACGTACGGCCATATGGACATACGGACATATGGTCATACGGACATATGGTCATACGGACATAGGGACATACGGACATATGGTCATACGGGCATATGGTCCTACGGACATATGGTCATACGGAGCTATGGTCATACGGACATATGGTCATACGGAGCTATGGTCATACGGACATAGGGACGTACGGACATATGGTCATACGGACATAGGGACATACGGAGATATGGTCATACGGACATATGGACATACGGACATAGGGACGTACGGACATAGGGACGTACGGACATATGGTCATACGGACTGAAGAGCACCGTTGGTTTTATATTACATGAAGTGTTCCTTAAATTTTTTTAATATAACAAAAATTTTGTTTTTATTGGACATAGAGACGTAGGAACATATGGTCATACGGACATATGGGCATACGGACATATGGTCATACGGACCTATGGACATACGGACATATGGTCAAACGGACCTATGGACATACTGACATAGGGAAATACGGACATAGGGACGTACGGACATATGGTCATACGGACCTATGGACATACGGACATATGATCATACGGACCTATGGACATACGGACCTATCGACAAACGGACATAGGGACATACGGACATAGGGACGTACGGACATGGGGCGTACGGACATATGGTCATACGGAGCTATGGTCATACGGACATAGGGACGTACGCACATAGGGACATACGGACATATGGTCATACGGACCTATGGACATACGAACCTATGGCCATACGGACTTATGGACAAACGGATATACGGTCGTACGTACATGGGGATACACGGACATAGGGACGTTCGGACATGGGGACATAAAAACGTATGGTCATACGGACATAAGGACATACGGACAAATGGTCACACGGACCTATGGACATACGGATATATGGTCATACGGACCTATGGAGATACGAACATAGGGTCGTACGGACATAGGGACGTACGGACAAGGGTCATAGGGACGTACGGACAAGGGTCATAGGGACGTACGGACAAGGGGCGTACGGACATATGGACATACGGACATAGGTACATACGGACATAGGTACATACGGACATATGGTCATACGGACCTATGGACATACGGACATAGGGACGTACGGACATAGGAACATACGGACATATGGACATACGGACATATGGACAAACGGACATATGGTCGCACGGACGGACATAGGGACGTACGGACATATGGTCATACGGACTGAAGAGCACCGTTGGTTTTATATTACATAAGGTGTTCCTTTTATTTTTTTAATATAACAAAAATTTTGTTTTTATTGGACATGGAGACGTACGGACTTATGGTCATACGGACCTATGGACATACGGACACAGGGACGAACAGACATATGGTCATACGGACCTATGGACATAGGACATATGGTCATACGGACATATGGTCATACGGACCTATGGACATACGGACATATGGTCATACGGATATATGGTCATACGGAGCTATGGTCATACGGACATATGGTCATACGGAGCTATGGTCATACGGACATAGGGACGTACGGACATATGGTCATACGGACATAGGGACATACGGAGATATGGTCATACGGACATATGGTCATACGGACATGGGGACGTACGGACATAGGGACGTACGGACATATGGTCATACGGACTGAAGAGCACCGTTGGTTTTATATTACATGAAGTGTTCCTTTTATATTTTTATTATAACAAAAATTTTGTTTTTATTGGACATAGAGACGTACGAACATATGGTCATACGGACATATGGGCATACGGACATATGGTCAAACGGACCTATGGACATACTGACATAGGGAAATACGGACATAGGGACGTACGGACATATGCTCATACGGAACTATTGACATACGGACATTCGATCATACGGACCTATGGACATACGGACCTATCGACAAACGGACATAGGGACGTACGGACATATGGTCATACGGACTGAAGAGCACCGTTGGTTTTATATTACATGAAGTGTTCCTTTAATATTTTTATTATAACAAAAATTTTGTTTTTATTGGACATAGAGAAGTACGGACATATGGTCATACGGACCTATGGACATACGGACATACGATCATACGGACCTATCGACAAACGGACCTATGGACATACGGACATAGGGACGTACGGACATGGGGCGTATGGACATATGGTCATACGGACCTATGGACATACGGACATAGGGACGTACGGACATGGGGACGTACGGACATATGGTCATACGGACTGAAGAGCACCGTTGGTTTTATATTACATGAAGTGTTCCTTTTATATTTTTATTATAACAAAAATTTTGTTTTTATTGGACATAGAGACGTACGAACATATGGTCATACGGACATATGGGCATACGGACATATGGTCAAACGGACCTATGGACATACTGACATAGGGAAATACGGACATAGGGACGTACGGACATGTGCTCATACGGAACTATTGACATACGGACATTCGATCATACGGACCTATGGACATACGGACCTATCGACAAACGGACATAGGGACGTACGGCCATATGGACATACGGACATATGGTCATACGGACCTATGTACATACGGACGTAGGGACATATGATCATACGGACTGAAGAGCACCGTTGGTTTTATATTACATGAAGTGTTCCTTTTATATTTTTATTATAACAAAAATTTTGTTTGTATTGGACATAGAGACGTACGAACATATGGTCGTACGGACATATGGTCATACGGACCTATGGACATACGGACCTATGGACATACGGACCTATGGACATACTGACAGGGAAATACGGACATAGGGACGTACGGACATATGGTCATACGGACCTATGGACATACGGACATTCGGACATATGATCATACGGACCTATGGACATACGGACCTATCGACAAACGGACATAGGGACATACGGACATAGGGACGTACGGACATATGGGCGTACGGACATATGGTCATACGGACCTATGGACATACGGACGTAGGGACGTACGGACATGGGGACGTACGGACATATGGTCATACGGACCAATGGTCATACGGACATAGGGACGTACGGACATATGGTCATACGGACATAGGGACTTACGGACATATGGTCATACGGACATAGGGACTTACAGACATATGGTCATACGGACATAGGGACATACGGACATATGGTCATACGGGCATATGGTCATACGGACATATGGTCATACGGGCATATGGTCATACGGACATATGGTCATACGGAGCTATGGTCATACGGACATATGGTCATACGGAGCTATGGTCATACGGACATGGGGACGTACGGACATATGGTCATACGGACATAGGGACATACGGAGATATGGTCATACTGACATTTGGACATACGGACATGGGGACGTACGGACATAGGGACGTACGGACATATGGTCATACGGACTGAAGAGCACCGTTGGTTTTATATTACATGAAGTGTTCCTTTTATATTTTTATTATAACAAAAATTTTGGTTTTATTGGACATAGAGACGTACGAACATATGGTCATACGGACATATGGGCATACGGACATATGGTCATACGGACCTATGGACATACGGACATATGGTCAAACGGACCTATGGACATACTGACATAGGTAAATACGGACATAGGGACGTACGGACATATGGACATACGGACCTATCGACAAACGGACGTAGGGACATACGGACATAGGGACGTACGGACATGGGGCGTACGGACATATGGTCATACGGACCTATGGACATACGGACCTATGGACGTACGGACATATGGTCATACGGACATATGGTCATACGGACCTATGGACATACGGACATATGGTCATACGGATATATGGTCATACGGAGCTATGGTCATACGGACATATGGTCATACGGAGCTATGGTCATACGGACATAGGGACGTACGGACATATGGTCATACGGACATAGGGACATAAGGAGATATGGTCATACGGACATACGGACATATGGACATACGGACATATGGTCATACGGACATATGGACATACGGACCTATCGACAAACGGACATAGGTACATACGGACATAGGGACGTACGGACATAGGGACGTACGGACATATAGTCATACGAACCTATGGACATACGGACATAGGGACGTACGGACATAGGGACATACGGACATATGGTCATACGGACCTATGGACATACGGACATAGGGACGTACGCATAAATGGTCATACAGACATAGGGACGTACGCATAAATGGTCATACAGACATAGGGACGTACGGACATATGGTCATACGGACATAAGGACGTACGGACATATGGTCATACGGACCTATGGACATACGGACATAGGGTCATACGGACAGAGGGAGGTACGGACATAGGAACACACGAACAAATGGTTATAAGGACATATAGACATAGGGACATAGGGACGTACGGACATGTGGTCATACGGACATAGGGACATACGGATATATGGTCATACGGACCTATGGAGATACGAACATAGGGTCGTACGGACATAGGGACGTACGGACAAGGGTCATAGGGACGTACGGACAAGGGTCATAGGGACGTACGGACAAGGGGCGTACGGACATATGGACATACGGACATAGGTACATACGGACATAGGTACATACGGACATATGGTCATACGGACCTATGGACATACGGACATAGGGACGTACGGACATAGGAACATACGGACATATGGACATACGGACATATGGACAAACGGACATATGGTCGCACGGACGGACATAGGGACGTACGGACATATGGTCATACGGACTGAAGAGCACCGTTGGTTTTATATTACATAAGGTGTTCCTTTTATTTTTTTAATATAACAAAAATTTTGTTTTTATTGGACATGGAGACGTACGGACTTATGGTCATACGGACCTATGGACATACGGACACAGGGACGAACGGACATATGGTCATACGGACCTATAGACATAGGACATATGGTCATACGGACATATGGTCATACGGACCTATGGACATACGGACATATGGTCATACGGATATATGGTCATACGGAGCTATGGTCATACGGACATATGGTCATACGGAGCTATGGTCATACGGACATAGGGACGTACGGACATATGGTCATACGGACATAGGGACATACGGAGATATGGTCATACGGACCTATGGACATACGGACATAGGGACGTACGGACATGGGGACGTACGGACATATGGTCATACGGACTGAAGAGCACCGTTGGTTTTATATTACATGAAGTGTTCCTTTTATATTTTTATTATAACAAAAATTTTGTTTTTATTGGACATAGAGACGTACGAACATATGGTCATACGGACATATGGGCATACGGACATATGGTCAAACGGACCTATGGACATACTGACATAGGGAAATACGGACATAGGGACGTACGGACATGTGCTCATGCGGAACTATTGACATACGGACATTCGATCATACGGACCTATGGACATACGGACCTATCGACAAACGGACATAGGGACGTACGGCCATATGGACATACGGACATATGGTCATACGGACCTATGTACATACGGACGTAGGGACATATGATCATACGGACTGAAGAGCACCGTTGGTTTTATATTACATGAAGTGTTCCTTTTATATTTTTATTATAACAAAAATTTTGTTTGTATTGGACATAGAGACGTACGAACATATGGTCGTACGGACATATGGTCATACGGACCTATGGACATACGGACCTATGGACATACGGACCTATGGACATACTGACAGGGAAATACGGACATAGGGACGTACGGACATATGGTCATACGGACCTATGGACATACGGACATATGGTCATACGGGCATATGGTCATACGGACATATGGTCATACGGGCATATGGTCATACGGACATATGGTCATACGGAGCTATGGTCATACGGACATATGGTCATACGGAGCTATGGTCATACGGACATGGGGACGTACGGACATATGGTCATACGGACATAGGGACATACGGACATATGGTCATACGGACATAGGGACTTACGGACCTATGGACATACGGACCTATCGACAAACGGACATAGGGACATACGGACATAGGGACGTACGGACATATGGGCGTACGGACATATGGTCATACGGACCTATGGACATACGGACGTAGGGACGTACGGACATGGGGACGTACGGACATATGGTCATACGGACCAATGGTCATACGGACATAGGGACGTACGGACATATGGTCATACGGACATAGGGACTTACGGACATATGGTCATACGGACATAGGGACTTACAGACATATGGTCATACGGACATAGGGACATACGGACATATGGTCATACGGGCATATGGTCATACGGACATATGGTCATACGGGCATATGGTCATACGGACATATGGTCATACGGAGCTATGGTCATACGGACATATGGTCATACGGAGCTATGGTCATACGGACATGGGGACGTACGGACATATGGTCATACGGACATAGGGACATACGGAGATATGGTCATACTGACATTTGGACATACGGACATGGGGACGTACGGACATAGGGACGTACGGACATATGGTCATACGGACTGAAGAGCACCGTTGGTTTTATATTACATGAAGTGTTCCTTTTATATTTTTATTATAACAAAAATTTTGGTTTTATTGGACATAGAGACGTACGAACATATGGTCATACGGACATATGGGCATACGGACATATGGTCATACGGACCTATGGACATACGGACATATGGTCAAACGGACCTATGGACATACTGACATAGGTAAATACGGACATAGGGACGTACGGACATATGGACATACGGACCTATCGACAAACGGACGTAGGGACATACGGACATAGGGACGTACGGACATGGGGCGTACGGACATATGGTCATACGGACCTATGGACATACGGACCTATGGACGTACGGACATATGGTCATACGGACATATGGTCATACGGACCTATGGACATACGGACATATGGTCATACGGATATATGGTCATACGGAGCTATGGTCATACGGACATATGGTCATACGGAGCTATGGTCATACGGACATAGGGACGTACGGACATATGGTCATACGGACATAGGGACATAAGGAGATATGGTCATACGGACATACGGACATATGGACATACGGACATATGGTCATACGGACATATGGACATACGGACCTATCGACAAACGGACATAGGTACATACGGACATAGGGACGTACGGATATATAGTCATACGAACCTATGGACATACGGACATAGGGACGTACGGACATAGGGACATACGGACATATGGTCATACGGACCTATGGACATACGGACATAGGGACGTACGCATAAATGGTCATACAGACATAGGGACGTACGCATAAATGGTCATACAGACATAGGGACGTACGGACATATGGTCATACGGACATAAGGACGTACGGACATATGGTCATACGGACCTATGGACATACGGACATAGGGTCATACGGACAGAGGGAGGTACGGACATAGGAACACACGAACATATGGTTATAAGGACATATAGACATAGGGACATAGGGACGTACGGACATGTGGTCATACGGACATAGGGACGTACGGACATATGGTCATACGGACATAGGGACAAACGGACGTACATATCTAGATTGTGTAAGTTTTTGATGCTAAAACTTTTTAGATTCTCTGGCGCTTCCTACGGAATACTCAACTAAGCATATTTCCATCACTAAGGTGGAGTAGCGTGGAAACGTGCATTCATACGTTTGGTTTGGATCATTATGGTTATTGTAGCAATTAAAGTTTTTTTAAGAATAACACGAAACCGCATACGTACACACATGTATAATAGAAGCTTGAACATTTTGTTGGAGATGCGACAATGACATGCTGTTATCTTGGGTACAATACGTATAAATAAGAGTGCATGAATGCGTATATGTGTGTGCTTAACTATTCAATTACAAAGTACTCAGCAATTGCTTCGTGGAATTTTGTGGCAAACGGAAAACAGAATATGAGAAAAGTCATTTTTAATGTAAACATAAAAACAAGTGCACCAAACCACAAACCCCCACACACCCGCACAGAGGCACACGTGACCAACTCTTACCGCCTTTTTAGTTCACATGTTGGTGACTACTAATAGTAAATACTGAAGATGTGTTATAGGGCGTGTGTGTGTGTTGGTTGCTTGTTAAGTATAAATGTTTAGATTTAAGCTTTGGATTTAGGTTGGTTTTGTGAACAATTTCTGTGGGCTCGGCTGACTGTATTTTTTATTTGTTTTTCATTTATTCTCGTTTTTCCTTTTATCGCACTTTTAAGTTGTTAAATACATGAAAGTAGGTGACTGTCGTCTCGTGTGTGTGTGTGTGTGAGTATGCAGTTGGTCTCATGTGTTTTGAAAGGATTTTTAATTAATGGTAATTCTCTCACGTAGTGAAATTTTGCTCTTCGAACAAATTTTCAAAATTTACTCAAGCGCAATGTGTTGCATAAACCACAATTGTGTTGCTTGTTGTTACTACTGGTGCCGCTGCTGCTGTTACTGCTACTGCTGCTGCTGTTGTTGTGAATTTATTCATTTATGTTAATGTTAGTATTGTTGTTCTTGCCTGTAATATATATATTTATATATATAAAGTGGATTTGTGTGTGCGTGTGTGTATGTGCGTGCTTATGAGTCAGTGTTTAAATGAGGTTTCGGTTGCCAACATTTATCGCTGAATAGCACCAACAGCACAATTTTGCTTTATATTCCAACAACAACCCAAAGCTACTTACATACATTCATTGTATGAATACTCGCTTTCTATATATATATATATGCGTGTGTGTTAGTTTGTATTCATCTATCTGGTATTAGTGGCCGCTTTTGTTTGAGCTGACCTGAGGATTCCGTTTATTTTATTTTTCTGGTCAATTTAAATGTTCACTGTACCACACACACACACACACACACACACACACATACATCACACAACATATGCATATTATATGTCTGTTCGTGAACTTTGCCATGTGTTTGTTTAAGCATTAAATATTTTAATTTTTTGAGGCTACCGAAGAAAACACAATCGTCCTATACACACACATATATAAAAATGTTTGTGTGTTTGTGTGCGTTTCAGTTATTAAGGGATTATCATTATCGTTAAAGTTTTCGTTGCCAACATATTAATTACAATACTTATTACAATTAACGTAAACTTGTAATTGCTGGGGTATGGGTGAGTATGTCTAATAGAGAGTTATGTTATGACATAGCATAACATAACGAAAAATGACATAAATTCTTAAATTCAGTTAATAAAATAATATACTTGACATAACATAACGTAACGTTGGGCAACATAACTTAGCGTAACGTAACTTAACGTAAGTTCAATATAATAAAATACTTATATAAAATACTTATCATAACATAAAGATAACATTAATAATATGCCACGCCCACTTTTTGTATATAGAATGTTTATTGTTCGGCTTTATCCAAATGTAGTTCTTTAACATGTTTCAACTTTAACATATATCACCAACACCAACACCAACACTCTTAATCTTGCATTTTTTATATGGCGCCATTGTTGCGATTATATACGTAACGTGTTCCATACAACATTTAGTTTTTTTCAAGTTTTTTTTTTTTTTTTTAACCATATCTCTCATCAGTATACGTTATGAGAGTAGTATAGTAATGATACTCGTGCGTATTTATTCGTTAAGGGCATTAAGGATTTTTAATAACTTTACAGTCTGGAGATTTTTAATTATATTCTTTATAATACTTTTTACGCCATGTGTGTGCTTCTTATCTGCAACAACACATAATACATATAATATATATATTGTTGTTGTAAAATATATTGTAATTGTTTAAAAGTCAAACGGGAAAACGAGCCGGAAAAGCCTCTTATCTCATATAACAGCAGAATAAATAAATAATGAAAGCCTTGTCACAGAATTGACGGGAGAAGGTTTGACTGAGGGTGGGGTGGGTCATGTTGATATATTGTCCGTATAATTATTAATGATACGTATATATGATAATTGTTTGTGTAATTTTTCGATACAATTTAAAAATGTTATGTAAGCGTAGTTTCCTCTTTTAATATCATTGTTCAACAACAACAACAAACATATTAAAAAAAAACCTCATAAAAAATAAAAAGAATATAAAAACCAAAAATAAAAAACATCTTTTGTTGGTAAACTGATGATGATATATGTGAAAAAGTGTAAGTGTGCCATCATTCACTACCCCTAAATATTTTTACAAATGGCTCTTTTTCCCCTCCCATAAGTTGTATTATACACAAGAGTAGAAGAATTTCACTTAGCAAGTGTGCCATTATATGCTACTAAATTTTTTTCATATTTTTTTTTATTTAAGGTTGTACGGAATAATAATTTTTGACATTGAATGTATAGGGTTTTTATATATGTATTCATTTTATAAGCGTTCAATTTGTATGGTAGAGTGTTTAATGTTATACTTAGAGCTTTGTACTAACTGAGTCGCCTTTTGTAAAACTAACTCATTTTCAGCCAGAGAATCTGGAAAACAGAAAATTGTTAATAAAGGTAAAAAAAATATTTTACAATAAATTTACCAATAACTAAATGCACCGTTAGAACTTTGAAATTGACAGTATGATGCCAAACATTTAAATGATGCACCGATCTGGTAAAGAATTTAAAAAATTTATTTAAAAACAAGTAAGAAAACTAAATTTGGCTTGGGCCAAATCTTAAATACCCTCCACATAGACAACGATGGGCGTACAAGTGTCCTCTAATAGTGCGAATAGAAGTGTTTTTACAAAATAACTCAAAATCTACGCCCGTGAGAATGCCAACAACGGACGCAAACACGGACATAACTGTCGAGATCGACTTAGTTTTTGATGCCGACGCCTCCTTCTAGGTGTTGCAAACGGAATAACGAACTCAACTATTATCTTATGTCGAAGGTAAAATAAAATATTTAAAAAGAAACAAAAGCTTACTTTACTCCCTCGATGTTTAAGAA
This sequence comes from Ornithomya chloropus, assembly GCA_963971445.1. NCBI lineage: Eukaryota > Metazoa > Arthropoda > Insecta > Diptera > Hippoboscidae > Ornithomya > Ornithomya chloropus. The sequence goes on along the minus strand of OZ020530.1, from coordinate 21,888,773 downwards.
ATCATTTCTTAAATCTTTTAAACATAAATTATGAGGTACTGAGTCGATTAGGATAAGAAAGGATTTCTTAAACAAATGCACCGTAGTCAAGACCACAATTATTGAGAATAATAATGTACACAGGGGATCCAAAAAGCCAGCTTTAGGCTGAAGTGGAAGAAACACAATTTAATATTTCGTTATGACACTAATACCATAAACTTACATAAAATTTTATTAATACTGAGGCAAAAAAAACACCAAAACTTTGCACTAAATCACCAATAACATGAATCATGGCCGCACGTAAATTTAAATTATTATTAACGTTACTGCAAAAACAATATAACGGAAATCAATGTTAAAAATATAGAATTACGGTGAGAGAAAAAAGTATAACTACAGGCATGTGTAGGAAAAAAAAGGCAGCAAACGACCCTATTGAATGATGACAATTTTATCTGATGCAATTGGGTCGCAGGCATGCCGAACTGCAGTGCAATGCAATTCAATTGAATTTTAATTCAATTCAATTAATTCCAGATATTTGTTATACATTTTTTCACATTTTATTTACTATTATTTACCCGTCTATGTCATGTTGTAAACTATTTCGATTCGCTACTAAAGACTCTTTAGGCAATTGTTGCTCATTGGCTAGTGGTGATGCAGGGGCTTTAGCATAACTAGACCGATGATTGTGACTGTGATTGTGACTGTGACTATGATGATGATGTTTACTGGAACCCAATAGCTGTCCTGTGGGCAGTATACAGTTGGGCGTGTGTAATATTAAAATCATTCTAAAATGGGAAATAAATAAAAGCAAGACAAAATATTGGGGTATAGTTTTAAACACCCTACACATGAATTTGCAAAAAAGTGGGTGTGGCAGGTACAATTACGCCAAACCAATTTTAACTAGATGGTACATTTTTTGTTTTAGTTAAGTGGATTTTTGTTTATTTGGGGGCGTGGCTCTTAACTGATTTTGTCCAATTTAAATAACAAAAATCTTTATATAAAAATTCAGCTTAATATCTCAAAATTTACAATATTGAGGGTAATAACAGCAGACAGTCAGACGGACGCACATTTTTAAATCGATTTAGATTTTGATGCTGATCACGAATATATATATACTTTGTAAAGTCTCTGAAGCCTCCTTCTCTGGGCCTTGTTATATATGTACGTGTGTACTGCCTTCATTTTATGGAGAAAGTACTGACGATTGATAGTTTCAGAACGCGTTGCTTAAGACATAATTTACTCTCCCCTTCTTATAGCTTCAATGCTATAAATAAACTTACATGATATTAATTAAAATTCCAACCACCGAAACAATTAGCATAGCATTGGCATCCAAGGTAAAGTCCTGATTATAAAGGCGCTGCAAAGCCGCATAAACCAAGGTTGCGGTTAAAAGCCAAATGCCCAAAATGGAAGCCAAAGCACCCATGACTTCTATTATAAATTACACGATAATTTATTAATTAATTCATTAATTACTTCCGCTTGGGTGTTTATTGCATAAAAGAAAGCAACACAGATAACTGTTCAAAAATATCTATAAGAACTTGAATGAAACATTATCTACTGAAGTGCTAATGAAAACAACAACAATACGTAACAATGTTGTTATTTTGTTTTTTGGTTAAGACGCACAACACTTTGTTTAACACACATACACCAATGCACAAATGCTTGTTCTTGTACATTTATAATTAGATTGCAGTGGATGGTTGTGCTACGCGCGTAAAGCAACATTTCACACATACACACATGCTAACACAACACAACACAACACAACCCATCTGAATAGAATACATTGTTAATATTGACCAAACAACGACAACAACAACAACAACAATAACAACAAACATAGAAAAAGAGAAAACACTTACCTATACGCTTGTAACCGAACGACATTTTATCATCCGGTGGCCGACTGCCCAACCAAATTGCCAACAAACCAATCACGAAACTAATACAATCTGATGCTAAATGCGCGGCATCCGACATAATGGCCAAGCTTCCGGCTATATAACCTCCTAAGAATTCCACAATCTACAATAACAGGGACAGGGGGATAAAAGTGGCAAAAGAGTGCAAACGATAGAATGAGAAAAAAGCAAAGAGAAAAAGAGGAATAGTCATTAATTGTCAGGTGAATCGAACACACATTTACATGCAAAGGGATAAAAACTTCGTTCTATCCTGCAACAACAACAACAAAAACCAATTTGTGTACTTACCATGAACAGGCAACACACAACAATGGCGGCAAGAATTTTCGATTTTGCTATTTGTGTTGATTTGTAGCACAAATCGTGGCTGAAACCCTGCTGTCGACATGGATAGTGTAGCCATTCCTGTGGTATGTCCTAAATGAAAAAAAAAGACCATTGTTGCGATTTAGATAAATTAATGATGATTTATTTACTTAAAGATTTTAAACGCTAAATAGTTGTAAGGTTGGGAAGAGGTTGGACAGATCAGAAAAAGTGGAAAAGATCGAAGAAGATCAGAAAAGATCGAAAAGATCGAATTGAATAAAAAAAAAAAAAGGAAATCAAAAGAAGCTGGAAGAGGTTAGAAGAGGCCTTAATATATAAAAAGGATTTTTTTAAGATCGGAAAGGATCGGAAGATGTTAAGAAAAGATCGAAAATAATCTGAAGAAAGAAAGCAAGAAAAGAGAGAGGTCGGCGTCTTTTAAAACTGTCAAATTTTATAAGAAATTTTTTTAGTATTAGCAAAAAACTAAATCCACGAAACGAAACCAAAGCTACGCCTACTTCTATAAAAGTACCGCTACAAGGGTGAAATTAATTGACTAAAAGAAACCATTATATATAGTCTAACAATGAAAAAACAGACACGCCCATCATTTACCAAAAAAAATTAGACATTTAATATAAAGTTAATTAAAATTCATGCGAGGCTAGTTGTTAAAGAACATGCCATGCCCACAATTTACATTTTGTCATACACGATGATATGCGTCAGATGTACCATGTAGTCACAGCCAAATACAGTTTCTTTCTTTGTTCTATATTTCTTTTCCTTCAATTGTACAAAAAAACGAATGAACAAAGCAAAACCAAGAGGGAATTGAATAACGTTGTACTACGATTACATACTTATCTTGCAAATTTATAAACTTGTCGATAATGTGCAAATTTTGTATGTAATTTTTATAATCTTATTATACCGCAGTTTAGCAACAACTACAATGTAATTATTTTGTTGTTTTTATAGCCGGTTTTCTATATATTGTAACTATGTACTCATGTATTGTATGTACACAACGTGTTGCGCGCACATGCATTTCTGCCTCTTTCTCTCCGCCTCTGCAAGAGTGTGAAATTCTTACAAGTCTATTGACTTTGGTAAAATATATCAACAGGAGAATTTCTTAAAGAAAACTGTACTGTTTATAAGGCTTAGCATTGATCTAGATATCGAGTGCGTCCACATGTTTGTCCAAGGAGAGAGAGAGAGAAGGGGAGAGCAACTTTGACTTGTAATGGAATTATTCATAATTCTATGAACTACTTGTAGCTAAATTATCTGGGTAGGTATTGTATTTATGAAGCAAACATCGTGACATTTAACTCGTTAACATATAAATTTTTGTGAAAATTTATAGAAGGGCACTCTACTTAGGAAATATAATTTTACCCTACAATTAGAGGGTTATACTAAGTTTGTCCTTTCGTTTGTGCAGCAGCATGTATAATACGTATAATCTGGTATTAACTTTGCAGTGTAGGGTATACCATAAATATTGAATAAATTTAAATATTTAAAAAATTTTACTTGCTTCGTTGTAGTTAGTGTTGTTCCCATGACGTTTACTGTTATTAATGTTGTTGTTGTTGTTGTTGTTGTTGTTGTTATTGTTGCAATGATTTCCTACATTATTATGATCAATGTGTTGATTGTGTTGTTGTTGTTGTTGTTGTTGGTTGTGATTCAGCAAGGGAACATCCAGGGCACTCTCATCGCTATCTAAAATGTTTACAAAACAATTGTTGCTCGTACTGTGTTCATTGCTGATATGCATTGTTTTATTGTTGTTATTATTACTATTATTGTTATTGTATATATATATATTATTGCTTTTGCTGTTGTTATCGTTATTATTGTTATTATTATAATAAATTTTATTTTTACTATTGTTGGGATTATGTATGAATGGAGACAGATCAACTTGAGTGACTTCAAAACTTTTTTCATATTCTTTTAAATCATTCGGAAGTTTCATATCATCATTTAAATGGTAATAATTATCATCGAAGTAATTATTAGGAAGAGTTGCAAGCATGTGTTTTTTGGGTATAACTGTTTTATGATTAGAAGCGGCAGCTGTTTGATTGTCTTCCTCATCATCATCATCATCATCATCATCGTCATCATCATTATGTTGGTTTAATAAATGATATTGTGACATTCTTTTTTATTATATCATAACTTTTTTTTTCAGTTTCTATTTTTTGTTATTCTGACGTAAATAAAAAATAAATAAGTGTGTTCAGCATTTATTAGGTTAAGCTGATTAATACAAATTGTCGTGCTTATCAAATCATTTATTATTTATTGTATTATCTCTCTCTCCCTTTAAAAAAAATAAAAAACAAAGGTTAATTAACTTTTCGTTTATTTCCTCTTACTTCTGTGTTTGTAAAAGGTTTTTATGTTATAGCACAAAAAAAAAAAAAAAAGATTATAATAATTTTTCTAAAAATCAACCGTTTACAGCACTCGGTGAGTTCGTGATTACTAAGGTACTAAACTTCACTTCTATTCTGTTTACTGATCGTTTTAGACTTTCTTTAAACGATCACTATAAAATGTTCATACTCTTATACAGGCTTATCAGCCCTGTGTTCTTCTCACTCTTTGAACTCATCTAAGGTTTTATGTACACACAGCTAGTGTGAAGATTACAAGCTTCCTCTCTCTGTAACTCTTTAGAGTGTTATTGTTTAGGTTCGTGCCTCTACTCTCTGCTTATGAGCCACACACCTTTATGACCGTACACCCGTTCTTATTATTTGTTGGATTTAATATCTTTTTTATTTATTTTTTTACCGCTGGGGGTTATGTGTCAGAAACAAGTTTCGCAACTTTTAATAAGATTTTTTTTTAGTTCTGGTTCTGTTGTAATAATTTCATCATATTTTTTTCAGATCACTACTACAACAACAAAAATAAGAATCATTGAATTGATTCTATATAGCAAAGTGATCTTAAGAAATTGACGCCCTAATTAGAATTTTTTTTTTAAGAAATTGCGACAGGTTAAGGTTTTCAAACTGTAAAAGAACAGGTTGTATTATATGTACAATACATCTGTCTTATTTATTTATTATTTACTTTGCAGCTTATTATAAATTATAAATTAATAGCCACGCCCATAATTGTTAAAAATCTCAGTTTTTATATATACTTTGTGGGGTCTCTGACGCCCTGTCTTGGGTGTTGCAAACGGAATGACAAACTTAGTGGAGGGTATAAAAATTCTTGCACACATACACATCAAAGTTTTTGGCTAAATAGATAATAGTATCCATATTTAAAAATATATGAGGCGAGCGTCTAGTTAAGCAGCTTAAATGAGTAAAGCTCTTAATCTTATTTAGCGTGTATCCAAACACACACACACATACGCAATCGTACATATTATATTATTGTGGCTTACGAACCATCATTAGTAGTACTGTATGTGAAAAGTTTTGTTTTGTGTGATGGCGGGGGTAATTAAAATCTACAATTTAAAAAGCATTTTTTTCATTACTACACTCTGGTCCTGGTTATCATTTATCACTCATTTATAGTATAGAGCGATATGTTTGTTTGCAAAATAGATTTATTTTCATGCTTCAGCTATAATTTAGATGATTTTCAGTCTCCCCCTATAAATCACATTTAATTCTTTTACCGCAACCAAACATTTTTGTTCACATTTTCACCGAGTTGTTGCACGTGCAAATGTAATTGTATGAAAATAATACATATTCTAATGATTATTGTATAAAGCGATTATTATCGATATATATGATATATATATGGGTACTTATACACACACAAGCATATTTTATTAACATGCACCTATGCTAACATATGTTTTGTTATTGCTAAGAGAGACCAAATTTTTTATACCCAAGCCAAAGGAAGGAATTTAAAGTAACAGTTATGGGCGTGGTCTTTTTATAATGCAATTTTTTTTGGAGTGTAAAACCATTTAAAATCTTTTCAAAATTATAGCCGTTATTCAGTTTTTTAAATACTTTTTGAAAAGTGGGCGTGGCATATAATGACGCCCCTTTTAACAAGTATTAACTGTTAACATAACCCAAAGGTCGAATTCTGTATCAAAAAAATTTTTTTTTGGTCACATTATGGGCGTGTCTATTATGGATAGGCTAAACATATGTAAATAAGCAACCAAGTATAAAAAAACAAGTGAAAATATTATAGTCGGTCAAGCCCGACCATCAAATACCCTACACCACTTGATGTATTATTCAATTTAATTTTTTTCTTTGAAAAATGAAAAATTTTATTTTTCTATACCTACTTGTATTTTCAAAAATTTCAAAATGATACATGTCAAATGATGAATGTCAAAATTTTTTTTTTTATTTTTCCTTTGTTTTTGAAATAAAAATTTTTTATATGGGGAGGGGTTCTAAAAATAGTCCAATCCGGTCCATTTTCAATAGGGTTCGCCTTTGGGCCAATACATGTCCTTGTACCAAATTTCATCAAAATACCTCAAAAAATGCGACCCGTACCTTGCGCACAAATTTAGATGGACACATAGGAGGACAGACGGACATGGTTAAATCGATTCAGATTTTGATTCTGAATCGATCGGTATAACTGAAGGTGGGTGTGGCATTTGCCGTTTATGAGTTACAAACGTCCGCACAAACTTAATATACCCTTTTCCACAGTGTGGTGCAGGGTATAATAAGCCTTAGTATTCTAAGGATAGACATATAAGCAGACATGGATATAATGGTGATCAAGAATTTATTTACTTCAATGTGTTTTTGATGATTTCTTCAGGTAACTGCAAATGGAATAGAAAATTCAGTACATCTCCAATCTAGTGTGGTTTTATTTTGATGGCTTAAAATATTTAATTTTAAAACATTTCATTTCCTCTATCTCCCAGTTTACAATAAATTAGCTTTAGGCAGGTGTCTTTAATTATTATTCAAACACTCGTTCATGGCTTTGTGGATTATTATATAATTTTGGTTTTAAATGTTTTTCGCATTATCTCAGCCTCCTTTCCCACTCTCCCTCCCTCTCTCTCTCTCTTCAATGTACATATTGCCTATAAAACCTTTACCATTAGCGTTCCTTAAGAATATTTTATTACAGTTAAAGAGTTTGTATTTTTTATACGCTAGAGTTTGGTGGGTTTCCTCCCCGTCACCCAAAAGAAGCGTGACTACCATTAATCATTAATCTTATCAAATGGCACATAAATAAGTGCTAAATGAAACTTTTTTCTACCATGTAAGAGAGTAACTTGTGTTTTGAAAACGAAAAGCAACAACAACAACATAGAACCACTTATACATGAAAATTTAATTAAAAGGAAATCTACATTAATCTATAACAGGGTTTTCCCTGTTATTGGCTTGGATTAAAATCAGAGAAATTCTAAATTTGTAGGCGCGGCATATATCGATGTACGCCTCTTTTAAAACGGTTATTAAAGAATGGATTATTTATAAACTTGACGGTTGAATTCTGTAAAAAGTGAAGATATTTTGCTCTGTGGGCGTGGCATATTGTCAAATATAAAGTTTTTTGTAACAACTGGGTGTGGCATATTTCCAGCTACGCCTTATATGTTACAAGTCATCCCCATAGTCGAATTGTGCAACAAAAGAGATTTGGTTTATTATACCACACCCGTTCTACTACTATAAGGATAAGGTTAGAAAAACAAGCAACAGTTATCGTAAATACTACAAGTTACAGTACAGATTATATATGTAACACAACAAAGGATAACTATTTTTATAAAAAAAAAAAAAATTGTAAACTTTTATAAGCTATGTTATGTATTACCGCAAAGTTCTTCTGCTTCTTCTTCCTGTTATTGTGTTATATAAGAAAGATTCCCTTTCGAGGCTGCTGTTCCTATTTATGTTTAATATTCTATTTACTTCATATGCTGCAGATAAGCATGAACTGTTAAGTCATAGTAAAGCTTAAGCATGCATAGTCATGCTGTATGATAAGAAGGATATAAAATAGAATCAACGCAGAATATTAATTATAGAATAAAAGGTGAAATAAAATAAAGAAAAAATGTGTTTAAAGTTGAGTACGTGGATACTTCACATTTATTTATTAGAAATTTATAACAAAAGAAATCTCAGTTCATATATCATGCAGTCAATGGCTTGCTTGCTTCCCCCACCTAATACATACGTATTTCTATTATATATTAAGTGTAAAGCATTTTCAACATTTTCAACATTTTCGACATTTTCAACATATGGCTTAGCCGGGGTTAACTTGTTTATTACCTTCTATACAATTCAAAATTTATTGAAATTGAATTCCTTTAGAATATTTTCTATATAAAGTGTGTGTGAAAAAATTTAAAATAACACTAAATTTTAATGGGCATCATTTATATAAGTCGGTACCTGTAGCAGTAAATAATGTAAATAAAACAAGTAAGAAAACTGCATTTGGTTTAAGCCAAATCTTAAGTACCGTCCATATGTACAACTCTGGGCGTGGCAGACATATATATATTACACCATGCAGCCTGCAAGACTATTTTTACGTCGGTTTTTTGTAAATTTGTAAGCGTATCCCTTATCCGACGACGCCCACTTTTGGCACATCGATTAATGGAACAACTGTATACCGAATTTCGAGCTTATATTAAAAAATAATATACATGTTTCACGCTTAGGTGCTTACTCATAATTTGCTTGACCGCTCTTGAACGACTTTAACATTTTCACTTGTTAACTTTTAATGCATCCTTTTTGTGGTTTCCTCAAACCCATACATTTTAATAAAACAACAATAATAACAATACATATATCACTAATTATATCTGTGCTCATACGCATACAAGCATAGACAATCAAGTAAATGAGATTTTGTGGTTCCGCATATAATTATTTATGGCACTTGTACAACGTATGAAGGAATAAGCCACAAAACAATAAATAACATACAAACATATGCATCAACACAATAACATAAGGATGAACGTATTGGAAACACATAAAGATGGATAGAGTGAGACAAAGATAGAGTTTTTCATTAGCTTAGCTTGAGCTTGCTTGTTCGATACTATTTCCGGTTTAATAAAAATACTTTTAATGTTATGCTGTTGATAAGGCTTCATATGCCTGCACAGGACTGAAGCAAGGCAATCAAATTTACAAGTTTGAGAAAGTATTTTTAGACATTTCACAAAAGGACAAACAACAATTTAGTTCCATTTTATGTAAAATGTAGATTTGATTGAATTTTAAAATAAGTGAAAATCTACTACAGTAAGTCATCCCAGACCAAATATTATGGATGTAGGGTACATCCATAAATGAAGCTATAATTAGTTCAGTTATCTTTATAAACGCTAGGCGCTTATAAAAGTCACTTCGTAAAATATCATTATATGGCAAGGGGTTGTAAAAAGGGTCCGATCAGGTTCAAATTTGGAACAACTAATTATTAAGTGAATTAACTATTTTTCACGAAATTTTATCAAAAAATATACAGTATTGCGATTTTTTGCCATATAAAGACTCCTATTAAGTTATATCGTTATATGGCAAGGGGTTCTAAAAATGATCCGTTTGGGTTCAAATTTGTCACAGCCAGTTATATAGCTAATTAACTATTCTTCACCAAGTTTTGTTAAAAAATATTAGGAATTGCGAATTTTCATCCTATGAGAAGGGGTTCTAAAAATGTTCTAATTTTTGAATCCCTTTCAATACAGTTCATCTTTGGTGGAATACATGTCTTTGTATCAAATATCATCAAAATGTCTAAAAAATGCAACCTGTAGCTTATGTACAAATTTCCGTGGACAGATGGACATGTTAAAAACAATTCAGTAAATGATTCTGAATCAATTGGTAAAAGTTTGGGTTATTTAAGACTTGCAAGCGTCCTTACAACCTTAACATACTTTTAGCCATAGAGGGTGTATGTTATAAAAACTCATTTATAAAGGAAGAGAGAGAAAGTGAGAAATGTCATGCAAAAACATAAATACATGCACATAATATAAAACGTAGTTAAACTTAATACAAGAGTAGGTGTAAAGCCGACACTAATAAATGTCCATAATATTGGCAAAACAAGAAAAATAAACATTACGAACTAAAACAATAACACAAAACAAACTTTACACAACAAATGCTAAGACAATATACGTATCTTAAAATACGGTAAAAATGAGTATGATGACGGTGATAGTGATGATGATATGAAAAGTAAACAGAAGAGATGAAAAATCAGTAAAAGTTGTTCAACAGAAAAACTTTAAACACACACACAATTAACGAGATAGCGAAAACATGACAAACAACTAAGTTTAGCTTAAAACAAATCGCAAATATCCTCCACATTTGTGTATACAAAAAGTGGGCGTGTCAGTTGTATAACTATTTAGTTATACCCATAATTTGTAATTTTTTTTTAAATTGTGGGCATATCTGTATATACACACATATATATATGTATATAGAAACTCATATTTTGGTAATAATCAATTATATATAGGCCTGACCCCTTTTTTTGGTTGATGCATACGACATGACAAACTTAGTATACCAACAAAATTATGTAGAGTGCATAAAAGTGTTAATACAAAAAACTTTTATTTGTCTTTGTTTTTGCTTTTGTTTAACTTGAATGTTTTCATATAATAAGAACACAAGGACAAACACACACGCATACTTACATAGGCATTCATTAATATTACCTTCGCAGCCAATCGAGTAATGCGATGTAGAATAAAGAATTTTAGTAAAAATTTTTATTGAGACTTTTAAACTTTACAGTTTTTTTGCTTCTCTTTGACATTATTTCTTATACGAATACTTTACATTCCAGTCACCTACAGTGTTTGCTAAAACATAAAACTACATCCAGAGAGAGGAGTAGAAAGAGAGAAGAAAAACTTCTGTTATGATGGTAACAATAACGGTAACGGTATTATACCTAACAAATAATCAGGTAAGTAAGTTAAACAGAAATATCCAAACATGCTCAAGCATATTAAACATCTGGTCTTAGTTTTAAAAGCACGTTCTTAAGCTGCCTAAATAAAGAAAATATATGAAATCCTTATGGACCATAAAAAAATTATTCATGTAATGCTTTAAAGTAAAATTTGACTTATACCAAATCTTATACATCCTTTACATATATATAGAAAAAGTGGGCGTGGCAGGTATCTGATTATGCTCGTTACTATTATTCATTACATTATCTACTTAGATGTCAGATTCTGTACAAAAGGTTTTTTTTGTTAAAAATATGGGCGTGTCTGGTATACTTTATTGTATTGAAAAGCTACAGTTTGTTTATATTTTGTAAAATAACAAAATATTCACTCATAAGGATATAGCTATGTGGCGTCTATTAAAAAGTGCATGTATGCGTGCTTGTGTACATACTACGGAAAATTGATAATATCCAATTAATGTACGATAACAACAACAGATGCTACAAACGCTAATGTATCTTTAAACACTCTCATCTTAACGGATATATTTATACTTTACATGGTGTAATGGTTTCGATTACATATCATATACCTATACATACATACATACATACATATGTACATGTGGTTCATAAAAAAATTACATTTTTAGTGTTCCTTACATTAATATAAAATTATGGTTTTTGGTGGCTTGATTATGAAAGAAGGGACACGCCCATAATTTATAAACTGTAATAGGTTTTTGAAGTGAAATATTATATATATTTTAATTTGTACTTTTTCATATATTTAAGCACGACGTGTTTAGCGATACATTTTAAATTCAGGGGATTGAATAACAGGCACGCCCACTATTTACAAAGAAAAAACCCCTCTTTTTAGGTAGAGTAATTATTGTGAGTTGATATATCATAAAGGCCTTAATAAGGTACTTGCCACGCCCACTCTTTCTATGTAAATGTGTAAATGTTAAGTATTTTGATTAAGCATGAGCTAAATTTAGATTTTTTCTGCCGCTTTCATTTTCTCTATGATGATGGTGATGATGATGATGATGAAACGTAATGGTGTCAGCTGCGTTCACTTAAGCCTTAATCGTTTAGTACGTTATGAAATTTGTATTTGAAGTTTTGCAACACGGAGGTAAAACCGAAACGAAATATTGAAAGTTTTTGGGAAAAATTCCACTCCCGACAATTTATTAAGTAGAAAACAATGCTAGTAACAGATGCATAGAAAATTGTGTGAAATGTTAGGAGAATAGAGTGAAAGAGAGAGAGAGAGAGAGACAAACACTTTAAGCAAAGACATAGAATTGTAATTAGTTAAAACACACACACATGTGTGACATATATATATACATGTACGAGTATATATGAAAAAGCATAAGTTTCCTATTAATTATTTCTATTAAGAAACGTTGTTCATAGAAGAATGCTTCTTCAAATCTGTACTGTTATGAAAAGTAATGAAAAGGCTTCTCGGCACATATGTTGTAAATAATTATGAATCATTTTACATTCGCATGTAAGGAAATACGTAAATTTGTTATGTATACGTGGGTGATATTATTTATTCTATACAAAAACAATAATAACAAGAACAGTATATTTGTAGGTTAATATTAAGTATAGTATGGTTTATGAAATGTAGTGTTGATGCCTTATACACATGGTAAGCTGCGTATACATTTCACTTAATTGGAATTTTTCATTTATTTACCGTTATATGTAAATATAATATTTTTATTCGCATCCACCAGGTAAACATACTGAACTGGGTATAATTTCATTGATGTCCGTACGTCCAAGGGAGCATATTATAAGCAATGAAATTAGCTACATGGCTTTTTATTATTTTTTTTATTAAGTTCGTGAAAAAGTCAGTTCAAAAGCCACGCCCACAATTGAAAAAAATGGATCATAAAATAAACCTAATAGGTTGAAATTTCGTCTTAATAATTCCTCAATTCTTGTATTGTTATAATTAAAATGGGCGGCATTAACACGCCCACAATTTTCAAAATAATCTATTTTGTATTGATTGTACATTAAGTTAAAATTTAGTAGACTATTCAAAATCATAAGTAATAATATCTATATGCCACGCCTACAAAAGGGGGAGAATGTATGAGATTGGTCCTATATAACTAATATTAAACATGCCACGCCCTTTTCTTAACATATACATGTGGACCGTATTTCAAATATAGTTTAAGCCTCATTATTTGTTTACTGTTCAAATTGAAAATTCTTGTTGTTGTTGTTTTTAATATAACAAATATTAAACATGCCACGCCCTTTTCTTAACATATACATGTGGACCGTATTTCAGATATAGTCTAAGCCTCATTATTTGTTTACTGTTCAAATTGAAAATTCTTGTTGTTGTTGTTAATACAACAAATATTAAATATATTAAATTTTATTTTAAAAATACAATCAATATCGAATATGTTTATCGAATGTAAATATTATAGAATTGCAATCATACAAAAAAAAAATCAAATGCAAATTTTTTTTCATTTCGAATTGATTTTTTCTCAGATGCAACATTTTACTTTTGTGTAAACATTTACTCTCCACATAATGATTTACTCTTTCTTTCACCTACTCTTTGGCAATGAAACGCGTCCTAAAAGAAGAAAAACCGAATTAATCGAATGTATGAAAAACTTGATGAAAATTAATCAGAATAATTTCTAAGAATAGCATAAATTCCCACATGATTCAAATGAATTGTAATTTTCCATATCTGTGTACACACACGCATAAACGAAAACAAGTAAGAAAACTAAATTTGGCTTAGGCCAAATCTTAAACGCCCTCCACATATGCAATGGTGGGCGTGGCAGAATTGATATATTACGGTCTCTAATAGTGTGTGTATTACGTGTCAGCTTGCAGAACGAATTCTACGATGGGTATGGTTTTTTGTAAATTGTGGGCGATTTTATTAATTATAGATGTGCATACCGATTTACAAGTTCATAGGTAAATTTTTGTGGCAGAAAAATAGATATTTGTCGATTGTGGGCGTGGCCGTTTGGTCGATTTAGAGATATGCGTGCAAAAACTAAAAGTGGCTGTACAAAATTTCAGCTTAATATCTTCAGATTTACGACCGTGAGAATGCCAACAACAGCCACACACACGGACATACAAACATACATGTCTATGTCTCGATTGGGTCAGTTTTTGATGCTGATCTACATATATTGCTAATATATATACTTTGTAGGGCCTTTGACGCCTCGTTATGAGTGTTGCAAACGTAGTGACTGAGGTCATGTGGAGGATATAACAAGACAGGCACAAAACTCATTTATGCATACACTTGGACCATTAGCATATGCACACTCAATATTTAATTGCTTGCTACTAAGAAAACACATACATTTAAATTGAAGCATCGAAGATGCAAATGAGATGGTGTTAACATAACTGAATATGAGTGCGTGCGTGTGTTTATGTATGACACAACATCCTTTAGACTTCGGTTTAACTATTAATAATACAAACATATATAATAAGGATACTTCTGCTGCCATTCTGTACATGTACCTACATGGTATGTGAAACTGATTGCAACATTAAAGGAGATACTTGACTAAACATAATTTGTAGCATATATGGGTAAGAGGGTGTGTGTGGTTGCTGCGCTACGGTGATGATGGTCATATAAGGAAATATTTCTACATCCTGGCAACCAAGCAGCAGGAACACAAATGCTATCAGGAGAGGTGTGTAGCTTAGCTTAGCTAGTCATTCCTGCTTGCCTTTATTATTAATGTTTACTGTGCTAGTCAAACTGTACTTAGAAACGAATGCACCTGGCATTCCAGCTGAGCCTTTAACTGAATATTTGAGATATGTAAACGGTTGTGCAAATGTTTTCCGGTCAACTCAACATATTTTCAACTGATTTAATATTTAAATGTAAGTGGTAGTGAGTGCAACAAGAACAACAGTAAAGCAGATATTTGTGAACGAGCCAGTAAACTGTATCATTGTGCTACCGCCACTGTCTGTGCCAACAATATGATTTAGTTTCACTGATGGTGGCTTCCTTCTTGTCTTCTTCTTCCTCTTTTTTTTTCTAAGTAAAATATCAAACACATAAAAAGTATACATGCCGGCTTTTTGTTCTTGTCTGTTTTTTATGGTGGTCTTCTATTTAAAACGTAACAAAACTACAGACACACAAAGAACGTCGCGTTAGTAGAAGAGCATCATAAATTATTTTAGAAGAGCATTGCATGGTACAAGTCAGCAGCCTGTCTTCACTTTTTTGTACTGTTTATAGTATGAAGGAAGGTATACTAAGTTTATTAAAACAGCTTTTACTCAGAGACGCTACTTAATCACTAATAAAGCCTGAGTTGCTCTACTTATGACTATGTCCATATGTCCTGGTCATAACTTTTATTACATTGGAGGTCAAATGCTTCTATTTAAGTGGGCGTACATGATTAGGTGCCACGCCCACTTTGCAGAAATATATTTGTTATTAAAAATTTGAAAAATGTACAATACATTTATAACAGACAACACGCCCCCAGACACGCCCACAAATATAAATTTTTTTTTATCAGTCACAAGATTTAAGCAAATGTAATTTAGATGCATATTTACAATATATCAACCGATGTGCTAAATGTGGGAGGGATTACGGAACAGACACGCCCACAACTTATAGAAATCTTCTTTTGTAGGCAAAATCCGTTGTGTCGGTTAATGCATATTTTACAAATACTACCCAAAAGCCTAATAAGATATTTGCCACGCCTAGTTGTGAAAGATTTTTAAAAGAAATTTAGTTTTTTTTTTACAAAGTTTTAAATTTCTTTAACAACGCGTCACTTATCATCGACCTGATACATTGTATAACCCAGAACGCAACAATATATCATTCAAACGAGTTGTGCTGTATTGTCCCATTTTGTATAGATACTTAACATTGACATATCAACAACAACAACAACAACAGCAGCAGCAGCATATAGTTAACAAGCATCGTTATAGAAAGATTATATAAACATGAGAGGAGTTGAAGTTATATTCAATGTAGTGAGTGTAGTTGCTATTAGAGCAGAGAAAATAACACTAATAACAACAATTGCTAATCTGTACAGAGTGAGTTTGTATTAATATTGTTACTGTTTCATATAACACATTAGCACATTTACAATACATTGTACGGGTGTATAAAGGGATAATACAAGCTAATCAATAAAGAATTAGAGAGATGGAAAAGATTTTAAAAAAAGAACAGGAATATTAATTTCGAAAATACCCTCGACATATGGGTATGGGTGTGGCAGATATAGTGTATGTATTACGTATCGGCCAACAACAGACGGACAGACGGGCATACATGTCTAGATCGACTCGGCTTTCTAAGGTGTCTAACCTAGTGTACCCCCCCCATCTTATGTGGAGGGTATTCAAATAAAATGAAATTTTAGCTCAAATGTTAACACACAAACTATTTGGTGCCACACATCGTATGAGTGATATTTATTTATTGTTTATTTGTTAATTTAAATACTAGACGAAAAGTGAAAAACTTATCAGCGTTAAATAAATAATTTATTACTTTTCATTTATTGTTACTTCATGCTTTTGTACTCCTACCACCTCTTTCACTCCAACTGGCTCTTATTCGGGTGTATTTATCATTGAAATAAAATGAACGGCTGTCATTAATTGTAATTTTTATGTAAATATTTTTCAAATATCAATTTTATGCAAAATGTTAAACAAAATAAACATTGCATACACATACACATAACATGTAAACACAATTAAAGTATGAAAAGGTTCAAATGTGAGCCATTTATAAATATATTCAAAACTGTTTTGTTTTATACATTGATATAATGAAGCAGTAACAACAACAATAACAATACACATACAAATACAAACAATACACAACAGAGGCTTTAACAGTTTTAACAATTATATATTAAAATTTTTTTATGAATTATTTATTGAATATGAACAGAATTTTCATCAATTATTTTTATGAGAAGACGAACAAATTTTATTTTGTAATCAAATTCAATAATATTTAAATAAATAATCAATACAATGAAAATGATGAACAAATGAAAAAATAAAAGAAAACAATAAATAAATATATACAACGAATAAGTCGTGTTATGTTTCAAGTAGAAAATTAAAAAAAAGATTTTAAATAAATTGTGGGCGTGTCAATTTTTGTAATTAAATTTGTTCAATTTTATAAATTTAAGTTATATTTTTTGGTCATGAGTGATTTTAGGCATGTTTTTTGTACTAAATTATAAAGCAAAATTGTTAAGAGCCATGCCCCTAAGAAATAACAAATTTTTTATAAACGAAAAATGTCAATTTATAACATTAAGCATAGCTATGACCACTTTTATGATTTTTTTTTTTTTTATAAAGAAAGTTCTTTTAAAAGGTAAAATTTCTTATTGCAATAATTGTTGAAAAAAGCATTATTATGCAGAAGCCACACCCTTTATTGTCGCATAGTTTTTAAAAATTCCAGTTAAAAGTCTTTGCATGGGTCTTTGTAGGGTACCAAGTATTAACTTTTAGTCTTTTTCAAACCAAACGATTTGTTCTGTAAATACTTGTGTCTTGTTTTTGTATTTTGTGATCAATTTATATATGTGTGTATACACAATTTCATATTTATATATATTGATAGCTTTCCGCTTAAGTGTTACGTATTTTTCATTCGTTTTAATTTAATTTGATACAAATTTTATGTTAAAGATTAAACTAACACTAACATTAACACTTACTTGATGTATACGAGTACACACACTTTTAAAACTTGTAATGAATTTAGTTCTCTTAGGTAAAGAAAGAACCAGACACAAACCGTACCATTTACCTAATACATACACATACACACCCGCACCCACACTCACATACATATATACTTTAAAAAGTTGTACTAATGAATTTAGTTCTCATAGAAAACGAAAGCACAAGGCAGACACAAATTTTAAGAACAGCATAAAAATGTGAACAGGGTGGGGAAAAAATGCTAATCGTAGTAACTTTTAAGGCCTCCACTCATACTATAAATTAACACAAATTTTGCATATTACAAAAAATCTAAATTTGTCTTAGGAGACCCTTCACATCTACGTATATACATTAGTGGGCGTGGCAGGTAGATGATTTCTCACTTTAAAGGTGTGTGCATTATGTAATAACTGAAAACACTTTAAAATGAATACGTTAAATTGTGGGCGTGTTTTTAACCGACTTTATGTGTAGGGTACAAAAAACAAAAACAAAATTTATTTGTTTAAATTCCATCTTTGTTATTATGAAATGAAAGGTTTGTTGAACATATAAATGACAGCTGACTTTCGGCCAGTCATTATTTACAGTTTAATGAAAAATGGAAGAAAGTGGAAACATGACAAAGAAAAGGAAACGAGGGTAAAAATATAATAAAATCAACACTAACAGAAGTGTCCACTTGTATTTTGTCTGACTGTATGTATGTGTGTATGTGTTTTTGTCGTCTTTTTCAAAAGAAAATCTCTCTGTATTTAACCTGGAGAGCAGCCCGCTTAACATTTTGAAAGCAATTATTGTTCTTTGTATATAAATACATATAAATAATACTAGAAGTATAAATACATGTTTAGTGTACTAAATACTTGTAAGGAGTGTAGAGCAAGAAGAAGCATTTTGTTTTTTACAGGTCACAAGTTTTATTGTTGATTTTTTTTCATTTTTTTTTATTTTTTTTCATTTTTCTCTTTAAAGAGTTCATAAGGGTGCATTATATTGTTGTTGTTGTTGTTGTTGTTACTGTATTTATTGTCATTTATCATAATTTTCAAGCGACCTTTTATACCTTTTGTTTGCAGTTTTTATAAGAAGGCATCAGAAACATTACAAAGTATATAAATTTTTGAAGAGATTCTTGTAGTTATGTCCGTCCGAGTTATGGCTTGTTGTTGACTTGGTTACGATTGTAAAAAGTGTCATAATGAGGTATACTTAGTTTATGTAAACAGTTTCGCTGATTCCACATTAATGCCACGCCCACAATTTCAGAAAAATTGCTTATAGTAAACAAAAACTATGTATAAATTTACAATTTAGTATTTATTCATAATTATTTCTTTGATTTACATGGAGAAATGGGCGCATTCTAACAAAAGACACGCCTACATTTGAAAAAAAAGCTTACTTTAGTAAAGAATTCAATCAAATGCTTTAATTGAAATATTAAAGTAAAAATATGGGCGTATTCTCATGACAGACACACCCTTATTTGCAAAAAAACTTTTTTTTTGCTGAAAAATTCAATCTCTTTGATAATCAACATATTTTTTAATAATCATTATAACATTTTTTATTTTTATTATTATTTTTACAGTATTTGTAAAATTAATTATTGTACATAACATAACATTCTTGACAATTGTTTTTCAACACATACCACTGATGTGTTTTGAATTGAATTTTTTCTTATTTTAATTAAACAAAAATTTCATTTTAGATATTAATGGTTTTCACGTGATTACTTATGTACTATATATGTAAGTGAAAACAAATATTGATTGGACTCTACCTTAGTGAGGGGGTATACTAAGTTTGTTAGTGTGTTTGTAATATCAAGAAAGAAGTGCCAGAGACTGTTTAAAATTATAAATAATCTTGTTCAGCATGAAAGCGTAAGTGGATCTGAATTTGTCGCTTAAGAGCCACACCCACAATGGTCAAA
Organism: Ornithomya chloropus; assembly: GCA_963971445.1. Classification (NCBI taxonomy): domain Eukaryota; kingdom Metazoa; phylum Arthropoda; class Insecta; order Diptera; family Hippoboscidae; genus Ornithomya; species Ornithomya chloropus. The sequence continues at coordinate 21,868,805 of OZ020530.1, read as the reverse complement.
AATCTATTTATTAGCCACCAAAATTATAATATTAACTGAGAATATAATAATATTTGGTTTTTTTCATCGATATGCCAAAAATGGGTGTGACACGCCCACAATTTACAAGAAATCATTGTTGGGGTAAAATTCCATTTGTAATATATGCACTATAAGAGAGTGTAATTAGGGCATGTGCCACGCCCCTTATGAAAAAAGTGGTAGAGGGTATTAAGGAATGGTGTTAAGCCAATTTTCTTTCTTGTTTTCACTTAGTTTACATCCAATGATTTGTCATTGTGATTATTTTACAATCAATCCATCAGTCAAACAAATCTGTTAATGTTGTACAAAATTTCGATAAGGTGAACAACGGAGAAACAAATACTTATTTGAGTAAATATAAACAAAAACTTAATTGCTTACTTTTTAGCATGTGAGATACACATGCGTGAGTCCTTTTTTTTTTAGTAAAATTACTTTTTGGGGTCTCTGACGCCTTTTTGTGACTGTTGCAAACGGAAAAACAAACTTAGTATACTTGGTAGTGTCTTATGTGAAGGGTATAATTAAAGAATGAAGTCCTGTAGAGTATTAATTGATTATGTGAATACGGACTACTTTACCATTTTTTTTCGAAGCATTCTTTTTTTAATCTTTTTAAAAAAACTAAACGTTCTTCAATTAAATATGCATACCATGCAGTTAAAGAGAACAAAAAACAATAAAAAATAACAACAATACCAAGAACATTCACAAGCGAATAACGAAAATTGTTTTTTTTTCTTTCTCTCGTTTCTCTTTTAGAATTCGTATTAATTTGAAACAGCAAACAAAAGCAAAAGCACCAAGCATCAAGCAGCAAGTACCAAAACTAACGACAACATCACTATGTAGTACTTAAAGCTAGCAAGTAAGTACCCAACCAAAAACAAGTGTATAAAAAAAACTATATTTAGTTAAGATTAAAACCTAAACACCCTCCCCGTTTACATATAAATAGAGGATATATATACATATCTGCCAAATTTCAACTTTATTGCTTCTTGCATAAATTTTTGTGGCATATAATTAGATTACTATCGATTATGGGCGCGGCTCTTTACCAACTTTGTTCGCTTTGAATAGTGGTGTGTTTACAGATGAGTTCAATATCTAAGTTCACGGACGGACATGTCTTGGTCGATCGATCAGGAATATTTAAATTTTGTGTAATCTCTGACGCTTCCTTGCTGCATACGGAATGACAAATTTAATGTACTTTAGTACCTTATTTGGAGGGTGTAAAAAATAGTTTTTTTTTTTTCATTACTTTACAATGGAATGGCATGTAAAGTGTAGGAGAGGGACTTTGTATGAACGATAAACTTGAAGGGTACACTTACACACTCGCACACATACATCCAAAACCAACAGAGTGAGTAAGTGAGTGACATAAGTGTCACAATTATTGGACTGTGATTTATATGTAACTGTATCAGCATGCATTTGTATATATTTAGTTTCTTATTGTACATATCTGCAACATTCATCACTGGCATTTGCACGATCTTCTCACTCAAACTCTAACTCAAAACAAGCAGTCAGTCATCCAGCCAGCCAGCCAGCCAACGCTTGTATGTTAGTGTTAGTTTGTTAGTGTTTTTCCCTATAAATTCATTGTCGTTGAATATATTTTGTTAAACGCACTTTTATCTGTAAGAGAGAAAGAGAAAGATATGGAAATTTTTTTCCGAAAAAACAAAACAAAACAAACAAAAAAATTATTACTTTTGAGGTCAAACTACAAGTGGAAAATATGTGTGTGTCGTGTGTTATTATTTACTGCTTTGCAGTTAAGTGCATGTGCATACATGTTTGTGTGTTTGTTTGTTAAAAACATTTTAAACAATTTTTAACCCTTTTTATTTCGTTCTTTCTACATTTCATCGTCAACGTTTATATGGAACAGAATCTCACTCCAATCCTATTTCATTTGTAGTATTTGTTGTTGCTGTTGTTGTTGTTGTTGTTGATGCTTTTTACATAACAACAATGTCAAATAACATACAATACATAAGATTGCAAGGTTATTAAGAACTCTCGTTTTCATGAGAACTGTAAGCTGTGACACAACGACTACTAATACTACCCAACCCCAACTTGTGACTTTATTACGCTTATGTGGGTATATATAAATGTATGTGTATATGTGTATACGTATACTTGGCTTCGTTATTATTATTAATTGTGTTGTTGTTGTTGTTATTGTTGTTAATGTATATGTAAATTACATTTTATTGTCAACCCTTTATATTGTTCTCTCCACTGCTACTAATGTCATCATTTCTTAACGCCACATAATTGGAATAATAACAAAAGCAAAAAAAAATAATAATAAAAAGTGAAGAAATAGAATAAAATTCCTTAACCAAGAGGAAAAAAGAGGGAGAAAGGAAAACTATTCCGAAAATCTTTATATTTATATGAACATAAAGTCACTGTCTGTCAGTCCATCTGTATAATTTACCGCATACACATTTATCTAAATATTTTATTCATAACATTTTTTACATTATGTTGCATGACTTGTATTATAAGGAATTATTATAGAATGGAATAACTGAAACTACTATTATTGTAGGTATACTTAAACTCTTTATGCCCTACATTATATACAGGGATGGACAAAGTAATATGAACACCCGACACAAACAATATTTATTCATTACTACGATATTGGACCACCTTTTTCTTTTATAACAGCTGAAATTCTTCGCGGCATTCGTAGGTCATCTAAATAGCTCTACTGTCACCTTTTTTTGTGATCTGGCCACAATTCTTTCTAATGAGTTTCGTTCGCTATTTCTCGACGCCGACAATGTTTTTCAATACGTTGTGTATGCTGTCAGCGTACAATACATTGAAATATAACCTACAAGGCTTGGCACGTACACTGTGCAATTTATACGCGTCGCATTATTTGCAAGGAAGTAGTGTTTCTTACATGGTTGAAGATGTTCTTTATTGCATGGTGTTCTTATTATTTTGTCCATCCCTTGTACGTATTTGCTGATAAGTATTATATATGGATATAAAGGAAACATCAGGTGCCACAGTGGGTATAGACGCATAGCTTTCCTAACTAAACTTCAGCTGTCGTTACATTTTATTAATAAAAAACATAAGTGTACGCTTACACATACGCACACATTTTTTTAGATAAATAGAAAAACACAAAAAACAAATTTAAGACATATCAGAACTTTCGTTGTAGAACAAATTCTTCTTTTATCTAAAATAGATTTTGTGAGAAAATTCTTGTATTTTTCCATAAGATAGGGGCGGTATACTATGTTTGTCATTCCATTTGCAACACCAAGAAGGAGGAGGCAGAAATTCTACAAAATTTCTGTATTATTCATATTAGCATGAAAAACTGAATCGATCTAGACATGTCTGTACGTCCGTGTATCCGTCTTCTGCTGAACTGATGAAAGTTTTTTTCAGTGTTTGCATGCAGATTTCTATTTAAATTGACCAAAATCGATTGAGAGCCACGCCCATAATCAACAAAAGTTTCTTTATCTGCCACAAAGATTGAGCTATTAAGTTGAAATTTAGTATATAGATTTATAATTACCATATTCATTGATGCGATAAAAATGGGCATGGTCGGATAATAGGCGCGTCCATAATTTACAAAAAATTGTACTCATCTTGGCAGTTGATGTGTATATAGATGCGTACACTATTAGAGGGCGAATTCACGTATCAACCACGCCTACTTATTGTATATAGATGTGTAGGGTATTGAAAATGTGTTCTAAGCCAAAATTTAGTTTTTCACTTGTTTGCTCTATATTTGTTTGAATATGTATGAGTGTGTGCATGTGTGTGTTTGAGCCTTGAACTGCACTGAACACATCTGCACTGGCTTTCACTGCCAAAGAATTTTGATTTTAACATTGCTTTGCAATATTAATGCTTACAATTCGCCGCGTATTGTGCTGAAATCTCTGCTGAAAATCGTTTATTTTTTTTTCTGTTTTTTCCCATTTGGCTTTCTTTTCCCTTTTTGTTTTTTTTTTGTTTGTTTATATGTATACATATGTTATAAAGAAATTTCATATAAAAGTGTTTGAGGATTTAAAATTGCTGAAAATTATTTTATGGATATATTTAGAAATTAAGGTACCTAACGGTTTTAAAAGAGCATCGAATAAGGACCAGCTGGCATTTTATTATAAACTGAAAGTTCTAGTTTCTACTTAGCTTGAGGAAAATTTATATATGTATGTATAATAAACAAGTTATTTAGTTGGAAAGGTAAAAAAAGTACAATGATGGACGTTGTTGTTATTGTTCATACACATAGAAAAGTTCTTTTTCATGTTGTTTTACTGTTGTTTAGTTTTGCCTGAAGTATATCATGCATACGTATATAAATGACCGGCAGGGTATAATAGTACAGGAAAATACGTACCCACACCTGTACATGCACATTAATAACAAGGTGTGCTATAAGTTATTGCATGAGTGGGCGGTGAAATGAAACGTAACGTAAGGAAAGTACAGGTTTTAGTAACCAAAGGAAGCCACACAAAGCTTTAGTGTATCCGCTTTTAATGTAATTTTCTTCCATAACTACATACGTATAAGTACGGTCGCTGCTAACACTGCTACTGTACAAGAGCGGTGTACATTGTTTTCATTCAATTCACATTATATAATACTACGGATACTGAGCTGGTCAACTAAGGAAAATAATGCTTGAGATGTTTCATCAAAAATATGTGTTTTTGATCAAGCTTTTATGTTCAATGGCGGAGTCAGATAACTCGCGTCACAACATAGTTCAATGGACACGCCCACAAAAATTTTAAATCAAGAATACAAGGCAAGAAGTACGCCCTTAATTTTGCTATAATTATAAAAACAGGGAATGCTGTATAAGATTTGTCCAGAACCAAATAAAATTGTCATAAAACAAGATAGAGAAGTTCGCTTAAGACCGAAGCTTAAATATCCTCCACCTTTTATAATCATCCAAAAAATAAGTTCCTATTGCCTTATTTATGTATGTGACTATTTCATGTATTTACGCAAGTAGTGTTTTTTTTTTTAATTATAGGCGTTTGCGTCTTTCAATCACGCCCATTTTTGGCACAGTGTTGGATAACGGTACCACTTACATATATACCAAATTTCAACTTGATAGGCAGTATTGTGCGATATATAATTTTTTAAAGATACAATTTTTTCGAGGTATGTTGAGATTTTGGTTTATTGTGGGCGTGTCTCTTAACCGATTGTGCTCAATTTCAATACGGAACAGCATACGTATGCAAAGTTTCAATTTGACATCGCTAAAATTACGACCGTGAGAGTGCCAACAGACGGACACACGGACGTACGGACGGACATGTCTCAAACGATTTCTCTTTTCATGCTGATTAAGAATATATATGGTTTGTGGGGTCTCCGAGGCTTCCTTCGATGTGTTGTAAACGGATGATCAAAATGAATATACCCTCTTCCCTAAGGTGGAGGGTATAAAAAAATTAAAGTTTCTAAGGCATACATTCTCGTATCTACAATAGTCATATATTTATAAGCATTAGATAAGAGGAGGGTGGTATACAGTGATAACCAAGTGTACGGAATTTAACTACAAAATATAAAATATTGTATTTAACAACATGCATGTAAACGTACGAATGCAAACACATAAGAAAAGGGCTGGAATTCTTAGTTTCTAGTTAATGTGCGTGCGTGTATGCTTTAGTAAATGTGTTCGACAAGGATATTACGCCATTAAAAATTATTTCAACTTTTGTGTTGTGAAAATGAACACACACACACATACATGTGCATAGTTAGTTATATATTTATTGTTATAAGTTTACAAAAGCTTTTGAGATTTCCTCCTCTCAATATTTTAACCATGTTAACGTCGTTGTTGATTTGTTGTTAAATGACTTTTCCAAGAATATTCGTCTGTTGTTACGATTGTTATATATAATTATATGTTGTTGTTGTTTTTGTTGTTTATTACAATGCAAATATAGAACAACAAGAACAATGTCAGCACGCTTTTTCTAAGAATATACATGTGAATAGTAATAGAAAGTGTGTAAAGAGAGTGGAGAGAGAAGTTTTTAAGAATTTTTATTATATTTTAATACCCTATACGTAGAAGAAGGTATACAAAGTTTGTTTTAACATACGGACTTACTATCAAAGGAGTTACGGAGACACGGACATTAAGACATATATATGTCTAGAACGACTCAGTTTTTGATGCTGATCAAGAATATATAAATAATGTGTAGCCCCTGAACCGTTATTCTGGATGTTGCAAACGGAATGACAAACTTAGTGTACTTATGTGAAGGGTATAAAAAGAGAACAAAAACAAAGACAAACAACAGTTCACCTCACCTCAGCTTTTACTACAGTTTGTACGACCTTTCCCCCTCCTGTTAAGCTTATTCATGCAATCACATGAGTTACTTGTTATTGTTGTATATATATGTGGATAGTGTAAAAGTGTTAAAGCCTAAACATTGTAAAGAGTAAGAGGAAGCGAAAACTAAAACAAGCTGCTTTAGTCTCCGCACCTGTGTGTGTGTGTGTGTGTGCTTGTATTGCTGGATTATGTTTTTAGCAAAATCAGGTCAAAATGGATGGACACGTTGGATGTTGTTGTACACACACGCACAATATACTTCGATACAAACGCGATATAAATTCCCAATATTCTTATAAATGAAGTCCGTGAGCATCTGTTTACACTGTTAGTGGGGAGGCTCGATATTGTTCATATATATAGAATATATATACGAAAGAATGTGAATACATTTAATATATGGACAACATGAACCACTCATATAGTAAATGTGTTATCTATACATATATTTCTCTATGTTTGTATGTGTGTATATGTGTGTATATATTTGGATTTGGTTAATGCCTGCATGCCTGTGTGTAAATATTTGTAATTGTTTGCTGTACGGATTCACTCGTTCATATATTTTGATGTTTAGTCATGTTATCCTAGTTGTTGTTGTTGTTGTTGCTGCTGATGCTGTTATTATTGTTGTAATAATATACAGTTTCTAGTAGCCTGCTGATTTATTTAGTGACTTTTAAGGCTTAACGTGTTGATTTTTTCAATCGATTTATTCATGTCCGTCTGTATGTCCAGCTAAATGTTTTGTGAAATCCCTCTTATACACATATTGTGACGGAGGAAAATCGCTACACTCATTTTCCTCTCACACAAATCCTACTTGTATTATAGTACATAAATAGTTAATACTTATTTACATATGGATATAAAGAAGCATTCATATTAACTAGAATATTATACAATTTTCTCGCATGCTACAAACGCGTATTGATAAAGCAAGTTGTATTAGTTGATAAGTGTATTAATCTGGCCACTCCACTCAATGTCCACGTCATCATACTCGGGTCACGATACGACAACTACCGATTCCAATACCTACGTGGAAAAAAAAGCCTTCTTGTCGAATCGGAAAGCATCGATTCAGGGAGTTGACTGTGAGCTATGAAAGTGTAAGCATCGATTCAGAGATTGGACCGTGAGGTGTGTAAGCGTGAACATCGAACTCTTGTCTTGTAGCTGTGAAAGCAAGAAGACCTTAACGACAGACATACAAAGGGGAAAGAACCAGTTGCAAACGCAGAGGAAGACTTTTATTCTAGCCAGACTTTATTCTAGCCACAAGTTAAATAATCCGAGGGTCGACGGTGATAATCCTCGACAAGAGCTGGATAAACTATTATACACTTTGTTAAACCACACGTTCCTTACGGTCGATGGTGACAGTCCTCGACAAGAGGCGGATAACCATATTACATTCGATGGTGACAAGTACCTCGAAGGCCACTGAGGAGTGGAGGGCTGGATAAATATAGTCGAAATAGTAATATAGATTTATCAGAGAAATAAATTGCAAGAAAAAAATTGAAAAGCGAGCGTTTCCCATTTATAAATAAATGTGCGAGTCACCCTGAAAACCGACGGCTTCAACCCAGGCTAAGAAAATCTCGTTACATTGGCGCCCGAGCAGGGACGCTCGCATCTCAGATGTCCTTCAGAGTCTTCTGGTTATAATCACCAAATCCCCACCAAAGAAATTTGCAGGCATGTAGAATATATATAAGTATTGATCTTAATTGTCTTACCTTTTAATGCATATACATATTTGTGTGAAAAAAAAATATCAATTTGTGAAACAATAACAACATCAAGTGATTTGCGATATAAAACAATTCAAGGTTAAGGTACCGCAAATCACAAAAGGTAACTTTGCTTAAAATTATGAAATGCGCAATATTGATATTCATAACGGGCAGACAAATAACTAAGAAAAAGCTTTGGAAGTTTACCGCTAGACACTTGATATAGACTTAAGATAATGGCATGATGCAATGAGAATGATAGAATCATAAACGTTATGGACACGAGTGATTAAAGTTGATTTAACATAAAGCGGTCAAAAACTAAATAAAGTGTGAAACTGCATCAGAAACATTGACTTAAAATAAAATCGTATACAATTGTTGAAAATATGTGTATTAATCGGTGAAAAAAATTTAACTATTTGAATTAAAATTTCTATCAACGAATAACAAAGGTAAAAGTTACCTAGTTAAATTAAATTTTTCCTTTACCAACATATATCAAAGATAAAAAAAAAAAAGGGGAAAAAAAATATAGTGTCAAGAATAAAAGCAAAGGAAAACGAGTAGTGTTTTATTAACACCTACGTTCATAAATTATAATAAATTGTGGAATTGCATATTCATATTTGTTAAATAGTGTGGTCAAGTGAATTTCTACGGCGTATAATACTCGTATACAGCCTGAATTGTTATAAAGTCGAGAGAGACCAAGACAAAAAAAAAAAAAAAAGAGAATTTAAATATAAAACTGTGCATACTCGTCACCGCATATTACATACATCACATTAAATAAATAAATTTCCCAATAACAGCAATTACAACATAAGTGTCATCGTGGAAAGAATTGGAAGACAATAACACAGGTGCGTACGACTTTTTATACACCGTTTCTTTTCTTTTAAGAAAAAAAAAAAATTTTGCAATATACATAAAAATAAACATTACTCTACGTATATAAAAAAAATAATAATAATAATAAACTTTATACATTTATTATAAAATAATAACTGTGCATGTAAATAATATATATATCACTGGTTTACGATTCTAATACACATCCGCAAGAATAGTTGTTGGTCACCCTGTCGTGCCATTTGTTCCTAATAATTTTATATTTTCCCCAAAATCACTCGTCACTATGGCACCTATCGAATTCCGTACGTCCTGGATCTACACTTTAAATAAGGAAACATTGTCTAGTTATTGAATGGAGTTCGGGGTCGAGACCGAAGGGACCGTTGAGGAACTCCGTCAAAGATTCAAGCAACTTCTAAGTGAACCCCTTTCCACTAAGGCGGCCGAAAGGCTCCTGGTTATGCAAGAGACTCATACAGGATCAAGAGCACCGTCGAGTAAAGGTGAGTCATCGGGCTCTGAGTCCGATGATGTCGGTTCGGTTAGACTAGTAGTACCCAAGGTAAAGAGATACCCTGTTACGGAAGACAAAATTCCTGACCAACAACACTCTGTTATGAGTAAGCGTACCCTTATGGAAACAGTTCAGAAATGGGGAATCACCTACGCGGGTGGCCCTGATCCCTTCCTGTTCATAGAACGTTTAGAAGAAATGGCCCTGACATATGATTTAGACGAAAACGACCTCCTTGCAGCTATGCCTCAATTTCTAAAAGATAGAGCATTAACATGGTATCGTAACAACAACGCGAGGTGGGGTGAGTGGAAGTCGTTCAAAACCGACTTGATAAAATTTTTCTTGCCTCCACGATATTTGGAAGGAATCGAGGATGAGGTCCGCGGTCGCTTGTCACCGTTGCGCAGGATTAGGACATTTCTCTCGAGACTGTCGGAATCCTAAACAATTATTCTGCTGGGATTGTGGGCGTATGGGAGTACGAACTATTGACTGTTGTCGGCGTTCGCAGCTGGGAAACGCCAACGGAGCCCGTGCTCAACTCGGGGTGATCCATGTCCCAACGTCCAGCCCCTCCGTCTCAAGGACGATTCTAAGTTGCGATGACCATAGGCTAACAGCCGAAATTTATATTAATAATCTACCTATGACTGCTATTATAGACACCGGTGCCAGTAGTTGTTTCTTAAGCCACTCGTTTGCTACTCGTCTCGATCGTCATGCAATCCGAGAAGGTTCTGACTTTGAAATTTCGCTCGCTGATGGTTCTAGGAGATGTATTAGACAGGCCATCGATTGTAATGTTCAACTTGGCAATATAAAGCGTAGGGTTGAATTTCGTATTATGCCTGGTACCACAGTGGATGTAATATTAGGTCTTAGCTTTCTGAGAGCGTTCCAAGCTTCACTTACGTGCGCTGGAGCCAATGTACAATTTCAGAGGCTCAACAACACCGTGGGCTTAATCATTCGGGAACCACGATCAGTCACAAGTAAGGCCGTTCAACTTGCACAGTCGGGCGATACGACCGAAAACGTGGCACGACCTAACTCGACACTGGCGCTATGGCCGTGTGTACAGCAAAACTTGGCACAGCCTAACTCGACACGACCGTATAATGAACCCATAGTTTTTAACCCGAATATCCTGGAGACACGACCGGATCCAAACGACACTGGGAAACTAAACGACACTCAGAAAACCATGGTTTTAGAGAACGGTCTAACCAACCGTAAATCAAGATTAGCCCCAGGTAAAGCAGTAAGAATATCACCAACCACTAGCACGATCAACAATGACAACCACACTCTGGTGACATCGCCGAGTGATGACAATAACCGTAATATTCGCACCAACGCTCTGGAAACACGGTCGAGCGAAATAAGAAATCATGAAACTAGGGTTTCTAACCCGAATATCCTGGAGACACGACCGAGTCCAAATGGCAGTGGGAGATTAAATGACACTCAGACGACAACACCGGAAGTACACACCAATCAAAACCCAGAGTCGACGCCTAGGGCATCCAAAGTTAAGTGAAATACAAAGCGAAGTACCAATCGGGAAACCCAATCGAATTTTTACCAAACAAAATCTACAATGGACAAAGAAAGAAACACTCCGCAGACGTGGTCAAGCGTAGTTAAAACCTCACGCACCGGTACCAGTAATGCTCGTCCTTGCCCAACCACTGTAATAAAGATACACGATTCCCCACCGTGCACATCCCGCGGTGCTCGACGCTTGTTCAAGACCGGCGAGAGAGACATTCGACGCCCGACCCACGGTTCTCCACCACGCACATCCCACGATGCTCGGCGCTCTTCACATCATCGCCAAAGAGACGGTCAATACAAACATTCAGGGGACCGCCAGGTTGGTAGCACAGCACAAATGCGACACCCTAACAAATATCACCGCAATGGCAACACGGCCACCGGAAGTCGCCACCTTCCAGCTTGCACCGCAACGACTCCTGGAGACATCGCCAACGCTGTTCATCCTCGGATCGTTCGCGTCCTCACGCCGTTAATACTCGTGGCACTGAGCGAAGTGCCAGACTGCCAGAACGCCCGGTGAAAACTCCGCAGGGCTGGAACGCGGCAGGGATCCCTCCTGTCGTACTCCGCCAGTTGGTGCCAAAAATCGAAAAGGCTTTGACAGAGATCCCGCCGGGAAAACGATGCAAACGGGTGTACCACATGAAGGAAGGCCGTTTCCGTGTCACGTTCTCTAAGGACGGAACGGTCACAATCTACATATTGTACTTGGAGGAGGAGGAGGAATAGCGTGTTAACCGAAAACACCAACCTGACTGGCACAAATTGTACTTTTTTTTTTATATATATACGCTATACAAATAATTGCTATTGTGAATTATATTCTACTGAACTCTTATTGTTTTCCACACCAACACGATTGTTACAACTTTATTTTCATATATATACGCTATACAAATAATTACTACTGTGAATTAAATTCTACTGAACTCCTATTGTTTTGCCACACCAACACGATTGTTACAACTTTATTTTCATATATATACGCTATACAAATGATTACTGCTGTGAATTATATTCTAATGAATTAAAAATCAAGTTAGGTTAAGTTACATAGTAAGAAAATATGTTAGATTAAGCTAAGTTGATTTACTGTAAAATAATAAGTAAGTTCCCTGAATTACATTGAACATTGTAAATTAGTCATAATTTGTTTCCTTACACGTTTTCCGAGGAGGGGAGGTAGTGTGACGGAGGAAAATCGCTACACTCATTTTCCTCTCACACAAATCCTACTTGTATTATAGTACATAAATAGTTAATACTTATTTACATATGGATATAAAGAAGCATTCATGTTAACTAGAATATTATACAATTTTCTCGCATGCTACAAACGCGTATTGATAAAGCAAGTTGTATTAGTTGATAAGTGTATTAATCTGGCCACTCCACTCAATGTCCACGTCATCATACTCGGGTCACGATACGACAACTACCGATTCCAATACCTACGTGGAAAAAAAAGCCTTCTTGTCGAATCGGAAAGCATCGATTCAGGGAGTTGACTGTGAGCTATGAAAGTGTAAGCATCGATTCAGAGATTGGACCGTGAGGTGTGTAAGCGTGAACATCGAACTCTTGTCTTGTAGCTGTGAAAGCAAGAAGACCTTAACGACAGACATACAAAGGGGAAAGAACCAGTTGCAAACGCAGAGGAAGACTTTTATTCTAGCCAGACTTTATTCTAGCCACAAGTTAAATAATCCGAGGGTCGACGGTGATAATCCTCGACAAGAGCTGGATAAACTATTATACACTTTGTTAAACCACACGTTCCTTACGGTCGATGGTGACAGTCCTCGACAAGAGGCGGATAACCATATTACATTCGATGGTGACAAGTACCTCGAAGGCCACTGAGGAGTGGAGGGCTGGATAAATATAGTCGAAATAGTAATATAGATTTATCAGAGAAATAAATTGCAAGAAAAAATTGAAAAGCGAGCGTTTCCCATTTATAAATAAATGTGCGAGTCACCCTGAAAACCGACGGCTTCAACCCAGGCTAAGAAAATCTCGTTACAATATGAAGATAATGCTAATATTTTTATTTTATGCCGAATGTTTTCTATGAAGAAGCCAAGCCAAATTAATTGGCTGCCACGCCTATATGGTTATAAATATATAATAGTCTCAAAAGTTGAAATGCAAATGTATGAATATAATGTTTTATAAGTTTATAGGGCTTCTAGGGAAGTAATGAAATTGGGTGTGGGGGTGTGGTAAAATAGTCACGCCCAAAATTTTGTTAAAATTCTTTTTTTTTACAAGTTCCAATTCCACTTAAGAAGAAAGGTTTAATATGTACTCCAAAAAGGGTCGTTTGCCACGCCCATATTGTAATAAATCGCTAGATAGCGTAAACTAAAATATACGCACAAAATTTTAAAGTCAACAGAGTTGTTGTTGTTGTTGTTGTAATATTAAAACCATTTACATTTAGTCGTTGCCTAGTGAATTAGATGTTGAAATATTGTCATAAAAATTTTTTCACTACATTTTTTCAGTAACACTAAATTTGCGTTAGACTTTTTTTCTCTTCTCTTTACTACTTCAATACTACTACAACATATGCCTTTTTTTTGTCATCCTTTTATATTGGTTTTGAAAAAACCATTTCACGCGATTTTGAATTCATTTAACAAACAGTTTTTTTTTTTAATTTTTATTTTATTTTATTTTTTTTTTTTTGAAAAGTAAACAATTTGGCGTGACACAGAAAAACAAACAAGAACAATTGAACAACTAGTCACATAAATTTTTTCTATATCTTTTTTTTTTTTTGGGTGAAATCATCTAAAACAACTAATTCCTGGGTTCATATTGTAAACTAAGGCTATAAATTTAACAATTTTCGAATTTCGAAAACAATACAAAAAAAAACAAGTGAAAATATTATAGTCGGTCAAGCCCGACCATCACATACCCTACACCACTTGATATATTATAATATTCAATTTAATGATACATAAGTCAGAATTTTTTTTATTTTTTGTTTGTTTATGATATCTAAAAAAAATAAATTTATATGGGGAGGGGTTCTAAAAATGGTCCAATCCGGTCCATTTTTAATAGGGTTCCCCTTTGGGCCAATACATGTCCTTGTACCAAATTTCATCAAAATATCTCAAAAAATGCGACCTGTAGCTTGCGCACAAATTTAGATGGACAGAGAAGAGGACAAACGGACAGACGGACATGGTTAAATCGATTAAGATTTTGATTCTGAATCGATCGGTATAATTGAAGGTGGGTGTGGAATTTGCCGTGTAGGAATTACAAACATCCGCACAAACTTATTATACCCTTTTCCACAGGGTGGTGCAGGGTATAAAAATAGAAAAAAATGAAAAGATGAGCGGAAAAACTGTTTTTAATGTGATGAAAAAGTTTAACACCATAAATAAGGTTATAGTGAATAACAGAGAAATAAATATTTCACGTTTATAAAAAAGTTATACATATATATGGTACATATGTATGTATGCATGTGCGTACATTGTTATATATGTATGTAAGTAAGATAGAGAGTAGATGTCACATTCTGTGCCAACGAGGGTTAATTATTTTGTAAATTGTAAACAGGTCCTTCTTTTCTGATAATTACCAACGAAGTCATCAACTTAATATATTCCCAGTATGATGTATTACGTATAAAAAGCCACTAATTATAAAATAATGTGACTTGGCAAACAAATACCAAATAATTTGTTTACATATAAATATTAATAATTTGTGAAATTAATTGCAAAAGCAATAAAGCTATCGAGAGGAATAAAATCGCAACCAGACAGCCTATATATAGCCTACATAGACATACATTTATATACATAAATGTCTATACAAAGATGCAAGCGTTAGAGTGGGGACGTATGCATAATACTAAAAATTATTATTTATTCACACATGTTGAAATAATCCACAAATGTTGTTATGTGTAAAAAAACACACAAATGTGTATTAAATTTCACAAAACAAATAAGTAATATTTCTGTGATATTTATATATATTTTATTTAATTGTGTACAATTAATTGGCAATCTCAACCTCAACTTCAGCTCACAGCAATGAAACTCATTTTTCAACATTCAAACACGATTTATATTCCAATTAATCGCTAAGAATACAAAAAAAAGTAAATATATATAAATAATGTTAAATATTAAATAAATCATTGGCTGAAAGTAAACTAAAGCCGAAAGGCCTTAAAAATCTGTTTAAAATTTTATATAAGGTCTCTCAATGAAATGAAAGCTTTAATGCTAAACTAAGCGAGAGCCTCGGTTGTTTCCTATAGTTCGTAAAAAATAATTCAAATTGGCAAATCTTACAAAATAAGTCCATCCATTCTTATGTTCACTATGGGTTCCTATGTATAAGACACACCCACAATTTACAAAAACCTCTCTTTGGCACTTAAACTATGCAGTATAAATATTCTCTTATAAAGCATTGTCCTATACCGGCCACGTTTACAATTTACTGTAAAAAAAAACAGGAAGAATAGGCTTGAAAATAATCCGTTAGTTATAATCCACTAAGGTCTTATTGTTATTATAAAAATAAACGGACATATTAAAAGTAACGGTACTTTATTAAAATACATGAGTGAACGTATTAGTGAAACTGTAGATAATGGTAATGTTAGCTTTGTTGTTTAGTAGTTAACTACTGTTGCTGTTTATTTATGCTACAGCATGCCCTGTAAATATTTAACAGTTCAGTAAATTATAAACGTGCATGTATATGTACGCGTATGCATAAATGGTGGCACTAATGCATGCTCTTCTTCATGCATTAGGTTTTTGTTTTATCATTGCTACAGAAGTTTTACAGTTGACACATGTATGTGTGTATTGCCGTTATATATTTAACATATGAAATTTATTTGTTGCTTACATGTGCTACTATGAGGCTGCAAAATACTTAAACAGTTGGTGTTTCTATATAATACTTTATTGTTGTTGTTGTTGTTTAACATTTAATTGCTTTTATGCAGCAATTTTATTGCAACAACAAAACAAGCATCATAGTTTTTTTGTATTAATGTATTGATACTTTCGTTTTATACGGGGCTGCCACTGTAACAATATTCTTCTTCATCTTTTAGATGCATCTATTGTTGTTGCAGGATTGAAAAAATTGAAATATTAAGCTAAAATTGTGTTGTACATACAATAGGTTTCTACTTAAATTGGGCAAAAGAGGTTAAGTGCCACGCCTACAATTGAGAAAAAAAATTTTATTATCCACAAAAATTGACCTGATGTTTAAATTTAGTAAAAATATTTATATCTAATATAAATCAAGTGGGAGTGGTTGAAAAAGACACGCCCACAAATGCAAAAAGTAGCCAAACAAAAACATTTGACATTTAACCTCGGTGCATACATTTATATGTAGTAGGACGCGCTACAAGCCAAGTGGGTGTGGGTGTGGTTGTGGAAAAAGGACACGCCTACAAATTACAAAAAATCACACTTGACGAGGAATCTGTTTTATGAGGTGGTATTATATATATATGCTATTAAACATACATTATCAAAGAGAGTAATAAAAAATCTGCCCCGCCCACAATTTTTATAATTTAAAATTGAAGTTTGAATCAAGCTTGAATTTTTATTAAACTTCTTTAACTGTATCCAATTATTTGCAACTATCATGTACAAAGAGGCTTCATAGTACTTGTATTCTTCAAATTTCCTCAATTATCTCTACTTTGCAATATCTTCAGTCTCTGTGTTTGTATGTATTTCATCTATTACCGCTTTTCCACTCAACATAATTTGCGGTAAACAATTCGTCCATATATACACACATATATACTCTTACTATCGTTTTGCTGTAGATAAGTGAAGCTTTCGATTGTATACATATTTACATACGTTACTGTATGTATATTTATTATGTAAATGGGTCAATGTTTCACTTGAACTGTTTGCAGCCATTTATTGTATAAACACATTGATACGCACTCTTGCATGTATATATATGGATGTATATACACATATATATATATATTGACATTAACCATGTCATGCTTTTATGTCAAGTTATCAACATGTTACTGTCACAGAATGAGCAAGAAAATGCCACTGCCTGCGTTAACAACAATTCCCGGCCGAGTGACCCGAAGCCATTTTAACATTGGCGTATATGTGGCGTGTTGTATGTGTGTATTGTTCTTTTTCCACAAATACATAGCTGCTAGGCGTCTGTTGTCCTTGTAGCCTTTGTCAATATTGTTTCGAGGCACTTGACAGTTGCTGCAGCAACAATTCCAATTTATACTTTATGTAGTAGTGTGTGTGTTTGTGTATGGGTACCGGTTAGCGCGTCAATACGCGTGTTTGTTACAGCTACAGCTTTACGAAATCCTTGCTGTGTGTATGCGTGCACTTTGTGCAGACTATTTAAAAGATTTCTTCTGTCTATACACACTCACTCGCTGGCTGGTATAAATGAAAGCAAACAATTTTTTCCTCCATGCGTTTGTATAAAATGATGCGGGGACGTTGACAGGCAGAAGAATTTTTTCTGTTTTCTATTTTATCCACTTTTATTGCCTACTTCTAGCCATTTATGCTGATTTTTTGTTATTGTTGTTTGTTTTGTTTTCTATTAGTGTTCTTTCGAAAGGAAAAGTTCATCTATTTGTCTTTTAGATTGTAGCAAAATCTTCTTCTTCTTCTTCTTATTCTTGTGATTGTATTTTGGGAGATTTACTGGAGGGAGTGTTGTTGTTATCATAGAATGCCTGCAAATAGACATCCTGGTTAACGGGCTTTCTGCATGAACTAATTTTAACTGAGACTCTCATCGTTTATTCGTTTATTTGTTTCTTTGTGTGGGGGTGTGTGTTTTATATTGTGTAAATATATGTTTCGGTGATATACAGCCTTTAAGATGTACGTTTAACATATGGAGAAAAATTCTTATTAAAGAATGGCCCGTCGTGCCCCCATTTGTCAAAAATGTTAAAAATTTGATATAAATGCACATATTTTTTATTTAGTGTTTATAATAATGTAAGTATGTAGTGATTGTTTAAAAAAGGGAAAGTACGCATATGCCACGCCCACACCATATGGTACATTATATGGCGTTCATACAATGAGAAAATCTTTTTACCGCTTTTGCCGTTAATATCATTGTTGTTGTTGTTGCTACTATTCTCCATTATTGTTGTTGTTATTATGCACACTCATCATCACCTTGTGTGTCGTTCATTTTTTGCGTTCGTTTAACTTTCTTGCATATTTTCTGCTGTGTATTGCTTTTCTATTGATTCTCTTTCACTTTACTTTTTTTTACCAAATTAATTTCATACTTCGCCAAACTTTTTTATATATGTTGTTTTTTTCGAAAAACTTTAACTTCTCTTCACTTCTCTAACATTTTCAGAGAAAGAAACGAATAAAGGGAAGAAATGTTTTTCTTTCGTTTTTGGTTTTTTTGTTTTCACAGTTTTCAGTTTTTGATTAGTTTCTAGTACATAAACGTGACCACCACCACTACCACCACCCTTCAAGCTGTTTATTGTACTCTTTGATACATAAGGACATCATAAAGGTTTTTTGATTCTGAATTGATGGTTATAATTGAATTGATAGATGTGACATGTATCGTTTATAACTAAATTACAAGCATGTGCACAAACTTAATAAACCCAACTCATGTAGGGTATGAAATATTAAGAAGAATAGAAGAAGAGTAATAGTAGAAGAAGATCAAGAAAATGCGGAAGAAAAGAAAAAGAAGTAGAAGAACAAGGAGAAGAAGGAAAAGAAGGTGGAGAAGGGGGAGAAGGGGATAATGATAAGAAGTAGAAGAAGAATAAAGAGTAGAAGTAGACGAAGAGTAGTAGTAGTATTAAAAAAAAAAAAGAAATAGTAGAAAGAAGAAGAAGAAGCAGAAGAAAATGGTAGAATTTGTTAGAAGGCAATTTGTAATGGTCTCTTCTCTATCGTTTATATGTTATATGGGTTCTGTTTCGCTTTACTTTAAACTTACTGCAAATACACACACACACACACGCACACACACATTTTACTCTTGACAGCATATCATGCTTAATCCTACATTTACAGGACAATTGAATTGACTTGAATTGTATTAACAACTGTTGCATGAACGTCTATGTTTACATATGTATGTATGCATGTACTTGAGAGCAGAAATGGATAAGTGGTGTGCACAGCTTTTATATGTATTGGACTATGTCCGACCACTATGACTGAAGTGGTCATCATACAAGTACTCGAACGTTCATCTTTGAATGTTTGTCTAACTGTTCTAAAGTTATTGTTGTAAGGGGGAGGCATTTGTTGTTATTATTATTAGTATTTTGGATTTATTTTTAGTCCATACCTTGTCTTGTTTGCTTAGTTTTGTTTTTCTTATTTTCTCTCTCTTTCATTTAAGCTTTCTTTTTTATCCTTATCTTTATCACAAGCTGTGTGTTATTATTTTAGTTCAGCTAATGACACACACCGGCATCAGATACCTGACGTATTCGCTTATAATGAATGCATTGCATGTGATTGTCATTTAAGGCCAAATATGGACACTGTGTGTGGCTCTCAGGTTACACTAATTGCTGGCTTGAGATATTGAAATTTCGTAAAGACGTTAGTTCGCTTTTTATAATTCGTCTGCTCGCCTGTATTTGACAAAAAATGTCATTATTTGCCACAAATCTTTAGCTATAAAGTTGAACACAAACATTAACCGCTTAGTGGATGAGCAAAAATGGGCGTGGTACTCAGCTTTAAACTTGATATGAAAGTTGCTATGTAATACAAACACTAATAGAGGGCGTAATCATGTACATGCCACGCCCAAAACTTATAAAAACAATATACTTGAAACAAAATTCTACTTGTATGTTAATACTAAATATATAGGGTTTTAGAGGAAGTAAGTTGGTAAATGCCACGCCTACTATAATGGAGGTGAACATTATAAGAGAATAATTGAAGGAAAATAAGTATTTCAAATTGTTATTATTGTTGCTGTCGCATAAAGTTGATTATGATAGAAAAATAAAAAAGTATATAAACTTCAAAAAAAGAAAAAAACAATTTTAAACTTAATTACAGAAGAAAATATTATATACAAGGCAGCATAATGACTAGAACAATACTCATTAAAAAGAAATAATGAAAACAAGAAGAAGATAATTATAACATTTTATCAAGCAAAGAGCATTTATCTGTTCGGTAAAAGTGTTCTTCATCTCTCTCCCTCTTTCTCTTACGATATTGTAGTAATTTTAAGATTAGTAACCGGAAACGGGAAAAGGAAAACAAATGAAAATTGACTAATATGTCATTTTATCAATGGCATATAATGATAAAAACACATGTACGAAAACAGATAACATGATACAACTGCATTTTGCACTTGTACAAAGTTCAGAACTAAAAGTATTAAGATGGGAAGTGTACTTGAATGAATGGAAACTAATTTCAGGTTTTTGATGATTTACCAAATATTCTCTGTCAAAATAGCTGTGTCTCTTTCTTTATCATACTCTCTCTCTCTTTCTTTTTATGCAGTTAATGTGAAAAACCAGAACAAAAATATGTAAATTTTTTAAAATCCTGAATACTGTTCAAATGTATATGCTGCTTGAGGGCGTGTCTTTTTTATAGATAAGCTCTTTGTTTGTTACATATATATCATAGTAAATGTAAAATTTTTAGTTGTAGATTCGATTTTGTATAAAAAAAAGTTTTCTTTTTGAAAATTGTGGGCGTGTCTGCTATTACGCCCATATTCACAATTTTATTAAATTTAAATAAATTGTTATGTAATAATAATAATAATAATGTAAAGAAAAGTTTTTACAAATTGTGGGCGTGTTTGTTATATAATGTCGTCCATTTTCTATATTTTGAAGTTTAATTTTTTATCATATTTCAGGAGATGGTAATATTAATTATTAATATAATTTTTGTCCATAGGCGTGGTATGTACCTCAATATGCCTTTTTCAATGTCTACACCATTTTAAGGTTAAATTGAGAACTTCCAAATTATAATTGAGAACTTGCAAATTGAAATTGGGAAACTGAAGTTTTAAATTGAGAAAACCAAACTCAAATTGAGAGAACCAAATTGAAATTGAGAAAACTAAATTGAAATTGAGAAAACAAAATTCAAATTGAGAACTTCCAAGTTCAAATTGAGAAAACCAAATTGAAATTGAGAACTTCCAAGTTCAAATTGAGAACTTCCAAATTATAATTGAGAACTTGCAAATTGAAATTGGGAAAGTGAAATTTGAAATTGAGAAAACCAAGTTCAAATTGAGAAAACCAAATTGAAATTGAGAACTTCCAAGTTCAAATTGAGAAAATCAAATTCAAATTGGGAACTTCCAAATTGATATTGAGAAAACCAAATTGAAATTGAGACAACAAAATTGAAATTGAGAACTTCCAAGTTCAAATTGAGAAAACCAAATTGAAATTGAGAAATTTAAGTTTTATCTAAATTGAAATTGGGAAAGTGAAGTTTGAAATTGAGAAAACCAAATTGAAATTGAGAAAACGAAACCAAATTGTAATTGAAAAAAATAATATTGAAATTGGGAATTAAAAAATTAAAATTTTAAAATTTATCTCAATTGAAATTGAGAAAATAGAAATTGGAATTGGTAATTTCACATTTGAAATTGGGAACTTCCAAATTGAAATTGGGAAAATAAAAATTGATATTGATAAAATCAAAATTGAAATTGGGAACTTCCAAATTGTAATTGAGAAAATAAAAATTGAAATTGGTAACTTAACATTTGAAATTTTGAAAATACAAATTGAAATTGAGAGAATGAATTTTAAAATTAAAAAATTTTAAAATTTAAATAAGTTAGGAAAATTAAAATTAATATTGAAAATTGGGTTTTTAGTAAATAAGATAAACCAATTTTTATGCTTCAAACTTAAATATTTTATTCCATATATTTTATTCGTATGTAGTAAAAAAATGAATGGATATAAAATTAAAAATTCTCCAACTTAAAATTCATATATACATACATAAATAAAAACTTTATAAATGATTCTCTTACTTTATATTAAAAACTCTTAATTTAAGTAAAAAATTGGAAAATTGTATCTTTACATTCCAACTGACATATCCTCTAAATTAATTGCTCTTTCATAAAACGTTGTAGTATGTTGAACGTATCTTGCACAATCCCCACTTGTCAACGTTAGTTTAGCTTCGTCTATAATGCTTTCTAAATACGCTAAACGTTGTTCGCCTACTCTAAGTGGAGTTGGATTTGGAAGTCCCATATATTTCTTCACGTGGGACTTTACTTTTGACCATGCACCTTCAATAGGATTGAACAACATTGGTGAGTATGAACTGAGTCTTAAAAGAGTTGCCTCGGAATTTTCAAAAACTTCTTCCAATGAAGAATGACATGGAGCATTATCACAAACGCATCTTATTTACTAAAAACCCAATTTTCAATATTAATTTTAATTTTCCTAACTTACAATTTAAATTTTAAAATTTTTTAATTTTAAAATGCATTCTCTCGATTTCAATTTTATTTTTTTCAATTACAATTTGGTTTCGTTTTCGCAATTTCAATTTTGATTTTCTCAATTTCAATTTGGTTTTCTCAATTTCAAATTTCACTTTCCCAATTTCAATTTGCAAGTTCTCAATTATAATTTGGAAGTTCTCAATTTAACCTTATAATGGTGTAGTCATTTTAAGCAATTAAGAGTTTGGCTTTCACTTAATTTCCTTCGGCCTTGTTTTGGTTTCTTTTCTATTAGCTTTTGTAGATAATTTTGTCAATAATTATAATTTCCAAATAATCATTTCTAAATAAGACACTTCCAAAGATAAGAATAATGATAAAGTAATAAAGAAATTCCCACAAATTAAAGTAAAGCATATTATCCCTTGCTTGCCATCTAAAAGAAAGGCACCAGGGACTTGAAGCTTGAAGGTAATATGTGTGCTGGAGACTGTAACTGAAAGGGAATTATATCATACATTAAAGACATCAGAAAATTACACTAAGACCCTTAAGAACAACAGCAACATTACCTTAACGCTCATGATGATTGTGATAATGATACTTTGGATAGTTACACCAACACTTACAAGCACAACATCTTAAATTAAGTTAACTTAAATGTTAGGTTAGGAAGTTGGCGGTGGTGGTTGTGGTGGTGATGGTAGTGGTAGTGGCTTGGTTTGGTTTGGTTTGGTTAAAGTGTGTAACAGATGTGCAAGCATCAGCAGAAGAAGGTGCGTGTAAGTAAGATAAAGAAGAGATATGAAAATGACATTAAACAGAGCGCCATGATAGCGTAAAGTACCTAGGACAATGTACCAAATCGCACACTAACATTTTCCAAACCGATTATGATAACTGCGTACATAATGAGGTCACAAACAAGTTCAATATAATATGAATGTAAGAAGAGAGTTGATGATGATGTAAATTTGATTGGAAAGCAACTGATAGCTGAATATGGAAAGGAGAGTAAATGATAGAAATCTCAACAATACTTATGCCAAAGAAGAGAGAGAGAGAGAGAGAGAGAGAGAGAGAGAGAGAGAAGTAACAGCAAATTAAAATTGAGCCAGAGATGAGCTGAGCAAAATTATTCCATTATAATGACAGTTTTCATTACGCGTAAGAAAGAGAGAGAGGAAGAGAGAGAGTGATGGAGAGACCACTTCCAGAGAATTAGAAAACAGAGACGTATTGTCATTCTCTTTAAAATTTGTTAACAGAATCTCAAGATTTATTTCGAGGTGCAGCCATTACAGAAATATGTTACTTGTTGTGCTGACTTCTGTTATCAAATTTAGCTTGTGTTTACTTGTTTTATATGTTTTTTACTTTACTTTACAAAACATGAAGAAAAAATATATGAGTTTTCCATGTATCAATATATCTAGCTTTTTGAAACAAATATTTTTATGAAATAAATATTTCATATGGATATTTATGAAGGAAGAATGTATAAATGGTCGAAAAGTGGAAAAATCGAACGAAGATAAATTAAAGAATTATAATTAAAATATATTTAATTATATACACTTCATAATATATAAATTAAATACACATTATAATATATTAAATTCGTACGTATATATATTTTCGCCAAAAGTAGGGTGTGTGGAAGCCAAGGCCAGAGTTAAGTTATATATATTTGAGTATATATAACACGCATTTCCTAAGCAATGCTTGAAATATTTACCCACTATAACAAAGTGGGCTCTGGGGTAAAGCTAAAGCTGAAGGGAAAATGAGAAGAAAAGCTCGGAAAAATATTATTATAATGTCAATTCAAATAATTTATTATTATATATAAACAAAATAATGAAATAATTTATGATGAGGAGACGTTCAGTTTGGCTAATTTCCTTGGTTGCGGGAGCTTTTTGGCGGAGCGTATACTTTTTCGTAAATAGTCTTCGCAAATCCACTTGGTATTTTTACATAATAATACCTTAATTAAAAATTTCAAACAGCTAACGCGATGCTCCTTACAACGGTCATCTTCCACAAACCAAGGAAATTGCTCAGAAGTCATCTAAAATTAGCTCACAGACACCAGGTAGATAGGCATATTTTCGAAAGCATTGCTTATGCCACAAAATGTGGTATGAGCAAACCTCATAATACCCATCACTTGGATTGACTAATTTTAGATGATCATCATCCCCATAATTTTTATTTTTAATACGTAACTCCGACCTATCCTCTAATGCATTATTTTTTTTAATCAACCTATCCATACAATTCTGACATTTTTTTTTATATTTTATTTATAAAAATGACATACCCTGACAAATACCTTTTAACTTGCATTTCGCTATTATCTGCAACATCCTTAAAATCGACCTGCACTATTGAATCCTCAACATCAAAATCTATGCTATCCAGGTGCTTCTTCCTCAATTAAGTCATAGTTGACAGTCCAATCCAGCATTATTTCGTCGTCTTCTTGGCAATTCTTCGTGGTCACGTTGAAAGTTCCTCGTAATATCTGTGGTGAAATGAGCCTCGCCGTAATAAACTTAACTTCGTTGAGGGAAGGATGGTTGTTGAAAGGAAGTGAAGCGCGTATTCTTGAAAAAAAGTTCTCCAGCGCGTCCTGATTGAATTTTCCCGGCAGCACAAATTGTATGTCATCCATCTGCAACAGCTCCTTTGATAACTGTATTATTCCTAAAATTGTTTGCTTAAGTCCCTCTATCCATTGTGTTCTATTTTTTGTGGAAAGAGTGTCCAAAAATTCCACGTAATTTCTCATCCGCTCCCTTTTGTCCATACTGACCCTTGTGATGGGACGGCTCAGTGATTTCTTTGAATTCAAGACCTTCACATTCAATTCGTCAAAAAAATTATTCATATAAGTGACGTATTGAATTGTTCCATCGACATATGTATTCAAAGATGAATCACTGAACATGCTGTTATCCCTCGCCGTTTTGATGGCTGCTACAACCGACTTGCTAAGTGTTTGTACTGCTCTGGATACCGACATCTTGTAGAAATCGTTGGGGAACATATGTCTTTCGGTCAGCTTGGGGCACATCTTGATGTGTACATTTACATTTTCCCTGTCTATATTGTAGACCTCTCTTATGACCTTAAAGCTAAACATATTTGGGCCAACTTTTACGTCAGATGACAGAAGGGTGTTCCTTGCCGACTTTATTAAGTGGCAATAGTCATATAAACAATAAATGTTTACATGGTTGTGCACAAATGTGGCCTTTGTGTCATTCACACCCAACTGTCGGTACAATGCTCTATTGTTAGAGCCTTGATCACATATTACGGCTCTTGGTTTGAACTCTATGTCCATAAGTACGTCAAGCGATTCTTTTAAAATTCTATGGAGGGTCTCCACGGGCATATCATCTGCGGAGAAATAATAACCTAAAATGAACTTCCACCTTGACGTAATCCCCTTTACCATAAAAAATTGACACTTGCTGCCTATTTTTTGCGTCCTGGTTCCTCTGCCCAAGTCCTCAAAGCCGTCTATGATGTCATGACCTCTGTTATATACCAAATTTGGTTGTATTGTTATTTCATCAAGTACGATACAGCATTGCTTCTCTCGGTCGTTCATCTCTTGCGCAGCTTTGGCCAAATTGTCTTTAACAGAGTTCATAATCCCTGGATTAACGTACCTAATGGGTCTCCATGATAATAAGGTTTTAGGGTGAGGTAAATGAAAGTTAAGGCTGTCCCGCATAAAATTATAAGTTTTAGCCGAAAGGTAATTTATACTGAGTGCCATGGCCCTACACTCAGTATAATACCCTCTCTTTGGCACGCAAATTAATTTTGCGAACTCCTCTGCATTTTTGTTAACGTTGTCCAGTACAATTATGTCTTCCGATTCCAGCTTCTTTATAGCGTCTCCGTAAATTTTTTCCTCCAGTTCCCTGACCGTTTCCTTCGGCTCCTTGCATCTATTGGTCAGCTCCAAATTCCGCTTCATGTAGTATAATACCCTTTTTCTCATTTTTCCCTTTAGCTTTAGCTTTACCCCAGAGCCCACTTTGTTGTAGTGGGTAAATATTCCAAGCATTGCTTAGTAAGTGCGTGTTATATATACTCAAATATATATAACTTAACTCTGGCCTTGGCTTCCCACAGCCTACTTTTGGCGCAAACATTTATACGTACGAATTTAATATATTATAATGTGTATTTAATTTAATATATTATGAAGTGTATATAATTTAATATATTATAATTATAATAAATAAATAAATAATTAATAAATGAAAAAAGGCGTTCTTTAATTTGCCTTCGTTCGATTTTTCCACTTTTCGACCATTTATACATTTTCCCTTCATGTTTTGTAAAGTTTTTTTCAACTTTTTTTTTTTTTGTATTATTGGGCAGAAAAGTATATAAAACAAGTAAACATAAGTTAAATTTGATAACAGAAGTCAGCGTAACAAGTAACATATTTGTGTATACATTCATTTGATATTTGTGTATACATTTGCTTGTATTCATTGTATACAATGAATACGTAAAATATAATGGGCCTCGAAATAAATATTGAGATTCTGTTAACAAATTTTAAAGAGAATGACACTCCGTCTCTGATTTATAATTCTCTGTATGTACTCAACGTTTGTTTGTTTTTGTTTTCTCTCCTTACATGCTTGCCTTGTCTTAACGTGAGATAGGAGAAAGATTTCGTTACTGCGCATATGCAAAGTTAGATAGGTATAGATGCGTAGGTAAATAGTAAAGGAATGTGTGGATAGCGGTTTAGTGGCGTGATTCCGTTGCTTTTTTTTTTTGAAATATGAAACACCGGTACACAAAGGAATGTTCATACATATAAGTATACCTCTTTTTTTTAATTTTATTTATTTATTCATTTATTGGGGAACACGAAATCACAACAACTGATAAATTTATTTGAGACAATTTAAACAAAGACAATGAACTTTAAGCTGTACTTAATTGAGTGCTAATATATAATTTTTGTTTGTGTTATCAATGTCTTCTTTGAAATTAAGTATATTTTCCCAATTTTTTTGTATGTGTAACCTCTCTAAAATATATCTTTTTCTTTCCTTCACTTCCTTATCTATAATTTCGGTATTGTTGAAATAAGCTATGTGACCTTTTTCTGTTATGTGCTGGGAGAGAGCTGTAGTCGATTTACCTTTTTCAATATCTGCTTTGTGTTCGATGAGGCTTGTCTCAAGATGTCTCTTAGTAGTACCTATGTAAAGCTTTCCACAGCCTTCATTGGTGTTTCCTTTATATTCAATCTGGTATACTGCATTACTTTGTTAGGATGTGGGAATTTTTGTTTTGTTATTAGTAAATAGAGTGTTGATGGTCTGGTTGGCTTTGTAGGCGAACACTATGTCTTTATTATTGTTATTAAAAAGATCATTCAGGTGATCTTTATCTGTTAATCCAGTTATATATGTCATACCGAAATATTTTTTTGGTTCCGTTGTGTGTTGTGATTTCTGAATGTTATTTGTAATGTTGTTAATTAGATTATTGGTTAATTTTTTTGGAAAGCTGTTTTTTCGTAATGTACTTTTTATCACTGGTGTTAAGAACCTGTATCATATAGTCCATTTGAGAACTGTGAGCTTTTTGCATTTGCCGACCAACATATTGTAATACGTTGCAAAAGGTATCAGGGGGTAAAGCATTTATTATTTTAATACCTTCACAAGCAGTAAAAAATTAACGTGTAATTTAATTTAATATAATTAATGATAATAAATTCATCTACCGATCCGTTATTTTTAACCAATTAATGCTCATAACTGTAGAAAAAATCAATTTTTTTGTGTTAATATATTTTTGGACTGAAAACCCAGGTCATGTGTACAGATTGGTTAAGACAAGCGCTTGTAATTTATCCTTTCACTAACATTTTTCGACCCGCATTAATATTGCAATTATTTATTAAATTTTGTCCTGCTATCTTAAACCAAACGAACAATCGTGGTCCTGTCTTACGGACATTTAATCCATAAGTCAAAGAGAACTGTATTGACACAAAATTTCACTGACTTCACAAGGATAGCAGCAAGTTTTGTACAACTTATAACCCACACTTATATTCTGCTGCTATAGTGCTCCAAAGCTGAACTGAAGAATTAATTGGAAGTATTTACATAGCGTGGGACATAATGCTTAATTACAGTGTATTATAATGCCACTGCAGAGTAAATGTTTGATCTTTTTTTAGAAGTCCCTGCTGACAGTATATTGTAAAACGCAGCCAAAGATTTATCAACATTTTCATACTCCAAGTTCCGCAATATATAAAGATGCCTCTAATTATATTGGCTTTGCTAAAATCAAAATAATTTTTATGCACAACGTTTTTGAAAAAAGCTATTTTTATTTATTCTATGTGTTAATTTTTTACAAAAATTGTTATAAAAAATCTTTCGAAAAATTTTCACCCCCTGAATTTTTAGTATATGTTTCCTAGCACATCTATGAATATTTTAAAATTATTTCCAAGTCCCTAAGTGAATATTTAAAAATTCATAAAAAATCTTTGAGAAATTTTCACCTCCTGAATTTATCATATATGTTTCCTACATATCTAAAAATATTTTAAAATCGGGAATGGTGAATGTCTTCTGATTCTGTTAAAAAACATTTTCGTTAACAGTATTATTATATGTTATAATTATTTTAATTGTATACGCACCGACAACAAGAAAATGAAATGTAGAAAGAGACAATTATATTCTTTTGAATAACGGAAAATAACTAAAAGCAAAAAAAAAAGGTATAAAAACCACATGTGGTATGGTGAAATAAAGAATAGAAATGAAACTGATTATTTGAATAACGGGAATATATATATTTTTTTTGAGTATATAAAGCGGGAAAAAAATTTATGTATTAGATAACTGCACATGAGCTTCGTCTCCGTCCAAAAACAAAGATTATGTAAAAAAAAGACTATATAAATACAAAGTAATATAATATTGCAATAATTGAATTAATTTTCTATTTTATTTGTATTTTACCAGCTGGTGCCAAACTACTAATTAGTGAAAAGTTCCTGGAATTATTAAATTAATTTTATTATTGAATAAAGAGGATGGAAAATCTTCAAATAGGTTTATCATGTGAAGAATTGTTCGCTACCACCGAAGGTTTAACCTATAAGTAAGACAGTTAAAGCTGAACCTACAATTTTCATTGTATAATTTATAATTGTATTTCACAAAATGCAGTGATTTTCTTATACTGCCCGGATTTATAGACCACCGCAGAAGTTGATTTCACGTGCCTCTCTTTTATTGTCCCCATTGGATACTGTTACTGAATCTGATGTGCGGTGACATGTTTATCAGAACAATTGTTTGCATATATATGTAATCTAATGCAATTAGATTCTTTTACAAGATTTTATTGTTTATTTCGTGATAAAGAAAGTACAATGTCCAATAAAGTACTTAATAATTATAATAAAAAAACATTAAGCCAAATATTATTAAAATTTTAAATTATAAATATTATTAAATATCATTTAACATCTTGCATTACAAAGTAACCCAAACTACTTTGTAACGATGAATAGCAATTGAATATGGTTGGCACACTTAATAATGTGGGACAATTCATTGGTATACAACCTTTGCAAAGTTGTTTAGGTTTTAGGTGTATGTGCGGCATTAAGTATTGTTTGCATCAAAGTAAACGTTGTGATCATTTCGTTGATTGTTTCATTTTGTTGATTGAATTTGGTTGCATTAGTAGAAAAAGTATAAAAAGAGAGCAAAAAAAATCTGCAGAATTTTAATATCTTTAATCTGCAAAATTTTAACGGCGCCTGCTACAATTTTGTTTTTATTAATTAGGGTTCTGGTCTTTATCATCGAAAATGGTCTTCAAAATGGTCAATTTAACCTCCCGTTTTAATGTACCGTGTATGTCGGCAAACAAACGCCCTATATAGTCAACAAACATGGGATCGTCAGCATTTACATATTTGGCTAGGGCGGCAGAAGCGGTGTTAATTTGGACTGAAATTTTTAAAAATCATCATATAGCAAACTTAAGCTCATGTTTGATCGACTATAATATTTTGATTTACTGTCTGTGGACTTTTCAAAAGTACATATATCGTTATTCCAGAAAAACGGTGACCCCTGTGGGACTTGTTGTTGTTGCGGTTGTTTTTCCGCTCCTTGCATGTCTTCTGCGTCTTCTTCGTCCGGTTCTTCTTCTTGTTTTTGGCGCGGCAGCCAAAACAGCTTCAGTTCGTGGCAAAGTCTGTCCCGTAAACTTTTCTATCCCTTCTTGCATCGCTCCGCTGCGGGTAAAAAATTTATTATTATTTATTACAAGTGAAAATATTATAGTTATTATTATTAAAAATTATAATTAATTAATTATTATTAAAATTTTCATGTTATAAAACAATTATTTAATACGGGTTTATATTATTATATATTATTAATATATATATTATATATATATATACATATATATATATATATTATTATAATAATATATATATATAATATAAATAGCTGTAAGTTAACTTTAAGCAGAGACTTCTAAAACCGAGACGGTGTCGCTTTCTCAAATTTTTGCCGACAGAATCTCAAGCTAAATTGTAGGTCCATATCGTACGGTCAAAATTATCGTAAAAAAGCACAAATGGCGTATATAATGAATTCGTTCCACTGACTTGTTCTATCAAATGTGGCTGGTTTTTATTGATTTTATACAATTCTTAAAGACTCGCTTGATACGTTTCTACAATAAAAAAATTTTGAAAAAAAAACTTTACAAAACATCAAGAAAACATGTATAAAGGGTCGAGAAGTGGAATGAAAAACGAAATAGAAAACAGCCTTATTTTCATTTATTAATTACATATTTATTCATTCGTAAATACATGAAATTACATACGTATAAATGTTTGTGATCTATGGTATTCCCTTTGCTTTGCTTATAATAGAAAAAACAACAACAGTACACATTCGAAAAAAACCACGTCCAAATGTCTTTAAGTATGTGTATTGTCTTGTATGTGCAATCTATGGTATTCCCCTTTCTTTGCTTATAAGCAGAGAAAAAACAACAACATTACGCATGCATAAAAAAACCAAGAACAAACAAAAAACTAATTATCGGTAAATTTACAATGTATTAGTATATTCACACGGACACAAAACCTCTTGCTTCCCGCACCTATTTACCCATACACTTAGGAAATCGCGCAACATCGCCGCGAAGTGGTTGAAAAATCAAAATTTTAACCACCACACTATATATGATAGAATAGACAAATAAATCATTCCTCCCCAACATTTATATATGTTATCTAAGAGCCGCTTGCGTGTAATTGTAGGTCGACTTTACCCACTACACGTAATAATAATAATAAGAGCACAAAAGCTGTTGGCTTTTCAATCGTTTGTTTTTGTGGCGCACGCGTTACAGAGTCAATATATTTTTAAACAGCACTTGTTGTTGGTTTATGTGTACTTACCGTTTCTAAATGTTATTTGTTTTTATTTGTGTATTTATTACATCTGATATAAGAAATGATTAATATTTGAAAGAGTTTCTCTCTAAATGAAACAAAGGTTGAAATGGTAAGAAATTTTTAATTGCTAAAAAGATTTTAAACGTTATGGACATCCAAAAAACCCTCTTCAAAAATGTGTTGTTTTAGGTTGTGCGTGGAAGAAGGATAAATCATCCGGGACTCTGTATCGACTCCCAAAATGTGAGTCACTACTTCAAAAGTGGTGCGCCAATTTGGGGCTTGTTATAGGGTCCATTAATTCCAAGACGAGGATATGCTGGCGGCATTTCGACAAAGACGTTATCGGCGGAAACAGGATTAAAAATAATAGTTTGCCAACAAATTCCTTAGGTAAGATAAGATAAGTAGAAATAGTTTAATTGTTATAATTTATTTGAAATATGTAATGTGTTCTGTGCGTCTAATTTGTGTTAATGTGTTTTGTGCGTGTGTACTTATATAAAAGAGTCATGGCGTGATATTCTTTTCTATAAGAAATATTTCAATTTATAATTCGCTTGTTATTTATATATATGTATGTAGAAAGGACAAATACAGACGTAGGACAGTAAAAAAGGCATATATATTTGAAACAAAAGCTTTTCCGATAGAAAAACTGTCTACCGGAAACTTTTTTTTATACAAATGAAATCTTAAATTTAATAAACTTTGTAATGAAATATCTAAAGTTTTCTTTTAATGCACTAAACGCTTCACATTTTTATATGCTTAACTCTGAACTAATTTTTTTTCATTTCTACTTTAGGATATGAATGTCGCGCCTTATACCCCAAAGAAGAAGCGCTTTACACGAAGAAGGATGGGTACGTGGACTGCGCCGTTAAAAATTGTGTAAGTAGTACAAATTGTAAATATTTTGCTTTACCAACTAATACTGAGATGAGGGCGAGGTGGTTAGTAATTTTACCATTAGATTTATCCAATAAGAAAGTGTTAGTTTGCGATAAGCATTTTAGTTGGGAAGATATAGGCGGTCGCAGATTAAAAAAATATGCAGTACCACTACCACTAGCCAGAAGAGGATACCATGGAAAGCGAGTGCAGAATTGCAGATGTATCAGAAGATAACGACGGACATTGGCGCGTGGGGAGGGAATCGGGAAGTGGAACGTTGTAATACTTGCGAAAAGTATGCAAAAAAAGAACAATACTATATAAAGCGGATTTTGGAGCTGAGCAATAGATGCAAGGAGCTGGAGGAAAAACTTATGAACAAGGTGAAATCGGAAAACATAATTGTACTGGACAACGTCAAGAAAAATGCAACGGAGTTCGCAAAATTAATTTGCATGCCAACGAGAGAGTATCCTACTGAGTGTAGGGCCATGGCACTCAGTATAAATTACCTCTCGGCTAAAACGTACAACTTTATGCGAGACAGCCTCAACTTTCATTTACCTCACCCCAAAACCTTATTAGCGTGGAGACCCATTAGGTACGTCAATCCAGGGATTATGACCTCTGTTAGAGACAATTTGGCCAAAGCTGCGCAAGGGATGAACGACTTAAAAAAGCAATGCCTTATCGTATTTGATGAAATTACGATACAGACAAATTTGGTCTATAACAGAGGTCATGACATCATAGACGGCTTTGAGGACTTAGGCAGAGGAACCAGGATGCAGAGAATTGGAGCAAATGTGAATTTGTTATGGTAAAAGGGATTACGTCAAGGTGGAAGTTCATTTTAGGTTATTATTTCTCCGCAGATGATATGCCCGTGGAGACCCTCCATAGAATTTTAAAAGAATCGCTTGACGTACTTATGAACATAGGGTTCAAACCAAGAGCCGTAATATGTGATCAGGGCTCTAACAATAGAGCATTGTACCGACAGTTGGGTGTGAATGACACAAAGGCCACATTTGTGCACAACCATGTAAACATTTATTGTTTATATGACTATTGCCACTTAATAAAGTCGGCAAGGAACATCCTTCTCTCAACGAAGTTAAATTTATTACGGCGAGGCTCATCTCATTGCAGATATTACGAGGAACTTTCAACTTGGCTACAAAGAACTGCGAAGAAGACAACGAAATAATGCTGGATTAGACTGTCAACTATAAGGACCTGATTGAGGAAGAAGCAGAGGGCGGCAACTTCGATAGCGTAGATTTTGATGTTGAGGATTCAATAGTGCAGGTCGACTTTAACGATGTAGCAGATAATAGGGTAGAAATGCAAGTTGAGAGGTATTTGTCAGGGTATGTCATTTTTATAAATAAAATAAAAACAAGTAAGAAAATTAAATTTGGCTTAAACCAAATCTTAAATACCCTCCACCTCTACAACAAAGAGCGTGGCAAATATATATGTATATTGCGCATTTTAACAGGGTACATTGAAGCGGTTCTTTCCTCCGGTTAGTCCGGTCCAAGCCGAGGTAGCTGGGCGGTTTTCCCCAGGGGCTCCTTTTCAAGAAATTTGTTTGAATAAAGGACTCGGGTGTGGTGTTAAATAGTATTAATTCACTTTATATTTATGGCTTGACACTATCCTCACTTATACAATACAATAGTGTTGTTGTTTTCTTGCTATGTTCAAAACTAAGTACAGCAAAAAGGCTAGCACGGTGACCTGCAAACAACCATGATAAGCAATCCTTTAAAGTTGATACATCAGATTATGATTATGATGTAAATAATATATATGGTATAATCCCACAAAATAAAAAAGAAATAGGCTTAATGAAAGATGAAACATCAGGTAAAATAATGACAAATTTTGCTGGACTTAAAGCAAAAGCTTATTCATTTTTAGTGAATAGTAAAGAAAATAAAAAGGATGAAACGAAAAAGATTAAAGGCGTAAAGTCATCTGCAGTAAAAAAATTAAATTTTGATAATTTTAAAGAATGCCTTCTAAATAAACGAACTTTTTATGGTGAACAAAGAGTAATCCGAAGCAGGGCTCATATATTATACACCGAAATCGTCCGCAAAATTACTTTAAATTATAACGACGACAAAAGATTTGTTTTACCTGATGGTATAAGTACTTTAGCATGGGGTCACTTTAGAATAAATCAATATAATTAATAATTATATTTGTATTATATAATTGTATAAATTGTGTGTATAGTGTATAATTAATTTGTTTCAATAATATTTCATATAGTTTCGTCGACCGAGCCTAACTCCTTTATAAAGGAGTAGGTAAATTCCGGAATTATTACCGTGGATGTGATAACTCGGAAAAAAAAACTATTAAATTTAAAATAATAAAAAAAAAAAAATGTGATGTTTTGACCATCATCATCATCATCATCATCAATAATTTCTATGCTGCAAAGAAATAGCATTAAAAAATTAACTTTTTTTTTTTAATCATTTTTAAAGTTATAATATTTGACACTCACCATGAAGGCTCTGGAGATATTATCTCTACGCTTAATGAACTCTGGGTCTGTTCATTATCCATTCCTTCTTTGCCATTAATATTTAAAAAATCTATGTTGGGCGTCTGTACGAAAAGACGCCGAACTTTCTCTGCTCCATATTTAATTTCGCTTGTATCCAATTTTCGCTTTTTTTTTAATGCGAACATAGCTTTTAAAAATTCTTCTTTATTATTCATTTTTCTTTTAGTTTTTATTATATATATGTTTCACTATTTTTTTGGGAACTATAAATTTTACTTTCAAATTCACTATACTTCACTATATTTTTCCTTCCTTTTGGAATGCAGTTTAATAACTAAATTTTGCTTCATCATTTGCTTTAAAAGAAAGTTCTGCAGAGGAGCTGCATGCGCCGCTTAACATATTGCGTTAAGAATTTTTTTTTTTTTTGATCTAGTATGCCGATCAATTTATGGTTTCAATATGTTTTTTATTGCCTACCCTCCTAAGTACTTCCACCATAATTCCACTTAAAAATTGATTGTATTGTATTCTCAATAAGTCAAGTCACAGCATGTTAGATAGGTAAGCCATTTTTTCATTATATTGTGAAATAGTGGTTTTTCCCCATTACATCATTATGTGAGGGTAAAATGATAAAAAAAAGTATTGTGTGTATGATCAAAAAGGTTAGCGACCATGTTAGGTAGCTAAGACAATTTTCATAATATTGTGAAATAGTGACTTTGTGTATGGTCAGCGCGGTGCTCAAACTATTACCTAACGTTTTATAAATATTTTACTGAACATTAAAATTTTACTTAAAAGAAGTTTTTTATCCTATAGTCCCCATACGCATTTTAACCCTAATTCCTCTACATCGCATACTACTTAGAAAATTTTCAAAACCGAAAAATCATTAGGCTCTCAGAAAAAAACACAGAGATCAACTTGTTTTCTTTTTAGCTCATAGTAGTTTATGTGCGCATGTGCGGGCGGTTTCCTTCAATACATATGTTTGCTATCTCTCTTTTCCTTGTGTATGCTCTAAGCCTATTGTGTGTAATAGTTTTCATATCTTAATGGTTTTTTTATTACCGACCCTTTTTTTACTACTTTCACATTTTTTATTACCTGCTCTTATCTTGAGTAAATTCAACTTGAGTCATTTAAAATGCTACTTTCCCCAGCTGGGACATTTTTCTATAAAATCCGTTATTTTCAAAAAATTGATTTTTTCAAAAATAAATTGGTTTGTGTCCAAGAAATTCAAAATTTTTCCCATAAAAACCAGGACCTTTACCCCTTATTTCCCCCCTTATTTTCCCAGTTCATCTATATCGCATACTACTCATAACCAACGAAATACCAACCGGCCGAATACCGCAGCCAAGCTGGTCGTTCATTGGTCATGCGCAATGGCTTCCCTATGCCCCTGAACACTATACCTGTTGTCACGATTTAACAGCAAATGAGTCTTTTTTAGTTTTATGCTTGCTTATATAGCTATTCTTTCGTTAAATACTACGCGAGAGTGTTTGCGTTGTTGTTTGCATTTCACCACCTAACTCAACCTAACTCATGCTCTTAACTTACTCTCTTAATTACAATACTACTTAAGCTACTTAAATCACTAAATATTTCCTACTGCGCAATACTAACACCGTTTGGAATGTCAGTACCGCTATCCTCGTGTGCATATTAATAAAACAAAAGTTAATACAAAATCTAAATTCATTGTAAAAAAACAACAACAAAATATTGAAAAGAATAATACAGTTCGTTTTTTTTTTTACATTACTTATATCATAAATGACCACTCCTTCATTTCGCGTCCTCACAACATATTACGTATCAGCATGCAAGTCTACTTGTATGTTAAATATGGTTTTTTAAAAATTGTGGACGTGTCTGTTATCCGACCGCGCCCATTTTTGGCACATCGGTAGATGGGATAACCAAATTTCAAGTTCCTAGGTCAACTTTTGTGGCAGATATAAAGATTTTTATTAATTGTGACGTGTATGTAATCCGAATACACCCATTTTTGGCATGCCGATGAAGCTAATATTCATATATGTACATACCAAATTTCGAGTTTATAGCTCATATTTTGTGGTAGATAAATAGATTTTTGTCTATTGTGGGCGTGGCTCTTGACTGATTTTATCCATTTTAAATAGCGATCTGCGTGCAAAAACTAAAAGTGCCTGTACCACATTTCAGCTCAGTATCTCAAAATTTACGCTCGTGAGATTGCCAACAATAGACGGACATACATGTCTGAATCGACTCAGTTTTTGACGCTGATCAAGAATATTTATACTTTGTAGGGTCTCTGACGCCTTCATCTGGGTGTTGCAAATGGAAGAACAAACTTAGTATACCCTAATCACTGAGGTGGAGGGTATAAAAAATAATTGTAGGAATTGTGTGGATAGGTTGATTAAAAAAAATTGATCGTTAGAGGATAGGTCGGAGTTCCTTATTAAAAATAAAAATTATGGAGATGATGATCATCTAAAATTAGTCAATCCAAGTGATGGGTATTATGAGGTTTGCTCATACCACATTTTGTGGTATAAGCAATGCTTTCGAAAATATGCCTATCTACCTGGTGTCTGTGAGCTAATTTTAGATGACTTCTGAGCAATTTCCTTGGTTTGTGGAAGATGACCGTTGTAAGGAGCATCGCGTTAGCTGTTTGAAATTTTTAATTAAGGTATTATTATTTAAAAATACCAAGAGGATTTGCGAAGACTATCTACGAAAAATTATACGCTCCGCCAAAAAGCTCCCACAACCAAGGAAATTGGCCAAACTGAACGTCTCCTCATCATAAATTATTTCATTATTTTGTTTATATATAATAATAAATTATTTGAATTGACATTATAATAATATTTTTCCGAGCTTTTCTTCTCATTTTCCCTTCAGCTTCAGCTTTACCCCAGAGCCCACTTTGTTATAGTGGGTAAATATTCCAAGCATTGCTTAGGAGGTGCGTGTTATATATACTCAAATATATATAACTTAACTCTGGCCTTGGCTTCCCACAGTCTACTTTTGGCGCGAACATTTATACGTACGAATTTAATATATTATAATTTGTATTTAATTTAATATATTATGAAGTGCAACAGTACACATGCATAAAAAACCACTGTCCAAATGTCTGTAAGTATGTGTATTGTCTTGTATGTGCAATCCATGGTATACCCTTTGCTTTGCTTATAAGCATAGAAAAAGCAACAACAGTACACATGCGTAAAAAACCAAGAGCAAAAAAAAAAAACCAATGCTACACTATTTTCGGTCCTCAAAAAACAACAACAGTACACATGCGTAAAAAACTAAGAAGAAAAAAAACCAATGCTTTGCTATTTTCGGTTCGGAAGAAATTATGAGGAAATTTGCAATGGATTAGAATATTTGCACACGGACACAAAACCTCTTGCTTATTTTCGGTCCGGAAAAAAGTCAGAGCAAATGACTCTGTGACGCGTGCGTCACAAAAACAAACGATTGAAAAGCCAACCGCTTTTGTGCTCTAGTTATTATTATTACGTGTAGTGGGTAAAGTCGACCTATTTGCGCACGTTCCTACAATTACACGTGGACGGCTCTTAGATAACATATATAAATGTTAAGGACTAATGATTTATTTGTCTATTCTATTATATATAGTGCGGTGGTGTATGAGTTGCATGCGCATATAACCATAAATCCACATATGCTAGGAGGACCTTAATATGCTTTTGTTTCGATAGCGCACATAGCAAAGCTGATTTGAAGATTTGTTAAAATTTCGATTTTTCAACCACTTCGCGGCGATGTTGCGAGATTTCGCAAGTGTATGGGTAAAGAGATGCGGGAAGCAAGGGGTTTTGTGTCCGTGTGAATATACTAATACATTGCAGACCGGACCGAAAACAGCGAAGCATTGGTTTTTTTTTGCTCTTAGTTTTTTTCGCATGTGTACTGTTGTTGCTTTTTGAGGACCGAAAATAGTGAAGAATTGGTTTTTTTTCTTCTTAGTTTTTACGCATGTGTACTGTTGTTGCTTTTTGAGGACCGAAAATAGCGAAGCATTGGTTTTTTTTCTTCTTAGTTTTTTACGCATGTGTACTGTTGTTGCTTTTTGAGGACCGAAAATAGCGAAGCATTGGTTTTTTTTCTTCTTAGTTTTTTACGCATGTGTACTGTTGTTGCTTTTTCTATGCTTATAAGCAAAGCAAAGGGTATACCATGGATTGCACATACAAGGCAAACAAATGTTTGTGATTGTGGCACACGACTTGGGTTGTTTTTTTTGAAGGAAATTCCATGTAATTAATAAATGAAAATAAGGCTGCTTTCTATTACGTTCTTCGTCCCACTTTTCCACTTTTCGACCCTTTATACACGTTTTCTTAATATTTCGCAAATTTTTTTTTTTTTCAAAAACTTTTTATTGCAGAAACGTATCAAGCGAGTCCTTAAGATTTGTATAAAATCAAAAAAAACCACCCACATTTGATAGAACAAGTCAGTGGAACGAATTCGGTAAATACGATATTTGTGCTTATTTACGATAACTTTGACCGTACGATAGTGACCTACAATTTGTCTTGAGAATCTGCCGTCAAGTATTTAAGAGAGTGACACTCCGTCTCTGTTTTAGAGGTCTCTGGTCTCTATTTTAGAGGTCTCTGTTGTTACCAGAGAATTATAAATCAGAGACGGAGTGTTATTCTCCTTAAAATTTGTTAACAGAATCTCAAGATTTATTTCGAGGCCCATTATATTCTACGTATTCATTGTATACAATGAATACAAGCAAATGTATACACAAATATCAATTGAATGTATACACAAATATGTTACTTGTTACGCTGACTTCTGTTATCAAATTTAACTTATGTTTACTTGTTTTATATACTTTTCTGCCCAATAATACTAATAATGGTCGAAAAGTGGAAAAATCGAACGAAGACAAATTAAAGAACGCCTTTTTTTCATTTATTAATTACATATTTATTCATTCAATTATATCATAGGATAGCAAATTACATACACTTCATCATATATAAAATTACATACGTATAAATGTTTGTGATCTATGGTATTCCCTTTAAGAAACAACCTAAGTCGCGTGCCATAATCACAAACACTTGAACACAAGCCAAATTCGATAACACATGTCAGCGCAACAAGTAATATATTTGTGTATACATTTGCTTGTATTCATTGTGTCCAATGAATAATACGTAAACGTAATGGGTCTCGAAATAAATCTTGAAATTCTGTTAACAAAATTTTAAGAGAGTGACACTTCGTCTCTGTTTTATCATTCTCTGGCAACTTATAGCTAAATATGGAAATGAGAGTAAATGATAGAAATCTCAGCAATATTTATGCAAAAGAAGAGATAGATAGATAGATAGATAGAGACAGAGAGAGAGAGAGAGAAGTAACAGCAAATCAAAGTTGAGCCAGAGATGAGCTGAGCAGAATTATTCCATTATAATGATAGTTTTCATTACGCGTAAGAAAGAGAGTGAGGAAGAGAGAGAGTGATGAAGAGACCACTTCAAAGCGTCGCTTCTATCAGAGTCCTTCAAAAACAATCATTTATAAAAATTTATATAAAGGTGCTCACATACAGATTCAAGGCGACGCTTACTAAAAGCAAATAATTGTTGTTTTTGTAACAGACGTGACTTAAAGCAAGGTTAGCTCTTTGACATTAGCATAAGAGTAGACTTTTAACTTTCTTATTTCTCCTCTTCTGCTTCTTGTTTAAATTATTATTATTCGGTAGAAAGTTATTCTCTCTCTCCTAGTTTTGCTCTCATTCCATCTCTCTTTTTTCCAGTTCTTAAGTAAGTTAAGTCTCTTTTTTCCATCTTAATTTTTCGCAGAGGTCCTTAATATGCATTAGTGAACTTGTTTATACCCTACACACGGCATATTAGGTTTCTGCACATGTTTGTTTTATTGTAAAAATTATTTAAGAATATTTTTCTTAATCGATTTAACCATGTTCGCCTGTCCGAATGAGTGTCTCTTTTGTTATATATGTGTTTCCATCTGTTTTTGCTACACGTACGATCAATAAATCACTATTAGAGGGCATAATAATACCATGCCACGCCTACTATGATAAAGATGAGAGTGACGGAGGGTATTTAAGATTTGGTCAAAAGCCAAATTTATTTATTTTTACTTGTTTTACTTCAATTTCTCTTCAATATTCTCAACTCACATTACTCTCTCAGAGTAAGAAAAGTGCGCTTAAAAAAAATTGGTTTAACTCCTGTGTGTTGTAAATGTACGTCACTAATATAATATGGTAACAATCCAATTAACTCTCATATGAAATTCTCTCTCGTTCTCTCGTTTTCTTTATATATTATGTCTATAAGTGTGTTGTATGTGCTATTTTATGCAAGTTGCTTAGTAAAACTGTGTAAATGGCTGACTTTCCATATCAAAATGTTTCAGTGTACGGACGTAAACCAAACGGATTCCGATAGTTGACGGTATACACTCGTAGTAAGAACTACTGAAAAAGTATTATAAAAGAAAAATTTACACGAAAAAAAAAAAAATAAAAACCAACAACAATCAAATATGTCGGCAAACGAGATTGAACCCATTACGTGAAGCTGTGTGAAAATAAAATTAAGCATAAAAGTCCAAATCTCTAAGTGTTATATTTATACAACAAAAACAACGAACAAGAATTTGTTTTAATTTTTTTTTTACTAAAAATTGTTGAAAAATATCTTTCTAACTGAGACTTATGACAACTATAACGCTTGTAAGAAATTACATTCAAATAAAAATAAAAATAAAATTTCATTATTATATGTGTCTATCTCGGCGAATGTCATATATAATAAAAAAACCCTCAGCAGCACCTCTAAAGTGTGTCAGTTTTTAAATACAATCAAGAAATTGTACGAGACATAGTCACGAGTTACATGGTGTGGTTTCGCGCGCCTTCAACCAAGTATTCTACACTTACTCATACCCAACATCTCACAACTGCTATCTCGTTGTACTTGTTTGTTTAAATAAAAATGTGTGTATTTGTGTATGTAAGCATATATGCTGTTAACAAAATGTCACTGTCAAAGCCTCCAGCCCTTTTTTGCTAATGCATTCAGTTCGGCTGGGCTTGTGTGATTCTATTACATACGTGCAAAGCAAGTGAAGCAAGTGAGGTTCAAGTGCTTCTTTCTATAGCAGGGAAAAATAGTAAAATAAAAAGTAAAAGCAACTCAAATAATATATGTGTGTATGTGAATTAAAACCAAATTCTATTTTAAGCAGATACCATAAAAAGTAAAAGGGAAAAGAAAGAAAACCTGAAATATTCTACAACTGTATACGTTATATACCAGCATACCTGCTTGAAAGTTATTTATTATATGAAAATAAACAAGAATTTATTATAGGTTTAAATCTGTTATGAAGGTGACTGTCATTTACATACTACATCCTTAACAAAGGCATTCATTTATTTTTGTGCATACCTCCCTCCTCACCCCCTCAGAAAACATTGTACGCTGGCTGGGTTTGGGCTTTGCATGTTTTGTTAAACGGATGTCAACGTTTTGTTTAAAACTTGCTCAAGACAAAGCATATAAGCAAGTGTCACATTTAGTGAGTGAGTAAATGCGTGTGTACGTTTGTGAATATAAATAACATCTCCGAATAACTAGGGTTGACATCATCATCATGGTTGTTGGTAATAATTTGCATTGAAGGATAACTGTATGAAAAATTAAAATAAAACTTAACAAACAACAAACAACAACAACAACATCATAAAAAAGGGGTAAGCACAAGAATACAACAAAAAGAATCATTCTTTGATTTTACTTGTTAGCATAATAAACTAATAATGAAAAGGAAATTGAAATTTAACAAAAAAATTGTGTTCATGAATTATGGAAATATTATTATTATAATATTCAATGTCACCCACATAAAGCTGTGAAAAACATTCTTTTAGTTTTGGAGAATAAATTAATAAATTGTGCTTTTTTACAATAACTGAATATTTTTGAGATATTTAAATAAATACTTTGATGTAAGATTTCATTAGAAAGTGAGTATAAAGTATCACTCATACG
This sequence comes from Ornithomya chloropus, assembly GCA_963971445.1. Classification (NCBI taxonomy): domain Eukaryota; kingdom Metazoa; phylum Arthropoda; class Insecta; order Diptera; family Hippoboscidae; genus Ornithomya; species Ornithomya chloropus. Next base: position 21,825,138 of record OZ020530.1, on the reverse strand, counting down.
CCGTAGGTGCCTAGAAACGAAAACTTTGGTAATATTTCACTATAGGATTAAATTACTTTTTATTACTTATACGCCATAGGCACCTTGCAATGAAAACTAGAACAATTTGTTGTATTTTTATAGGGTTAATATAAATATTGCTTATACGCCATGGGTGCCTCAGAAAAAATATATAAATTCTTAATATTTTGCGTCCAAGAAGAACTATGTTGAAAATAAACCATTTTTAGAGCCCCTCCCTCTGTTTGCAACACCCAGAAGGAGGCATCAGAGGTCTTACAAAGTATATTTGTGCTTAATCAGCATCAACAACTGAGTCGATCTAGACATGTCTGTCTGTATGTCCGTGTGTCTGTCTGTTTGGACTTGAAAGCTGATATGTAATTTATACACTATTAAGGGGCGTAATCATATACATACCACGCCTACTAGGAGAGACGTAGAATGTATTTAAAATTTGTTTTAAGCCAAATTTCGTTTTCAAGTTTTTAACAAATTTTAACAAAATTTTGTTAACAAACAGTTAAGAGTGTGTTCTCACTTTTGCTACTGAGTGTATATAAGCCTTTTTTTATTATATGAGAGTCATATAAATAGACAAAGATTTTCTTCTATAAACATTTCCGACTTATGTACGTAAGTGTGTGCATAACATTAAATACAGTTGGCTGACCTTAGAACAAAAAAAAAAAAAACATTTTCTATTCTATGCTTCGGTATAAAACTACTTGGTATATTATCCTTTAAATTATATACACCCACCCATATAATCTTTTTGTATAACATATAAAATGAAACAAAGTGGTTGAATGGAAAGAACAAAAAAAAAAAAGAAAAAAGAAAAAACAAAGAGAGTAAAAAAGTTTTATGAATATGTTGTGAATGGAATGGATTAAAAGTGTATATGAAGCAAGTGAATTATGGTCGCTTAAGTTGAACCTTATAACACTCTACTCAAATTTTTTTAAACCCTTTGTTAAACCTTTGTTAATAAAGTATATCCTTATATATTTTTTTCATAGTACATATTAACTTGGAGTATTACAAACCTTTATGACACTAGAAGATTTTTTTCAATTGTAGGCGTGGCTTTTAAGCGATTTTGCTAATCTTATTTAAAAGCTTTAAAGAATTTTCATTCAATAATTGAAATTTACGATGATTGGAGAAAGGACAGAGAGACGGACATTTGTAAATCCCCTTGGATATTGACACTAATCAAGATTATATAAACTTGGTGAGGTCTTTAATTTACGAAGCAATGACCAACTTAGTATACATGCCACTATGAAGTGCACATAGGAGCAAAAGGCTAAACCAAGTTTCAACTTGATAAATGTATACATAGCATGTGCATATAAGAATAGCACAAAAAGACAACATATGACTCCTTCTCCTCTATAACGCTTTAACGCCAAGTTATGCATAACAAAAATGTCATGAGATAAAAAAGCTATTTACTCTCTAGTGCATCATAAGCAGAAGCATTCAACTACATTTATAGAATGAATAGAAAAATGTTTGTATGTATGTTTAATAATGTTTAATACGAGAAAAAAAAAGTTGCTAAAAGCAATGTTAGAGAGTTGGCTTAGGAGATCACAAACAATGAAAGATATATTCATTATGAGTGTTACAAACGGAGCAACACACTTAGTATACCTTTCCATCACATGCATACATGTAGAGTATAAAAACTCATTATATTTGAATTTGAATTGCCTACTCCACTCATTATTATTATATAATGGGATAACTGGCTTTTAAAAATTTAACATAAATTTTAATGAGTTGTATATAAAAATGAGATCTAATTAATTTTTGTCTGAATGTATGAAATATAAAACTATTGTGTCACTATGTATGTGCAATACATTAACGTTAAGTTTTTATATACTCGTACATATGTTGAGGTAAAATTATAATTTGATTATTCCAATTTAAAGGGGCTGTACTGTGCTTGTGCGTATTTGGAAATTGGACAATTTTTCACAAACATAATGAAAAATGGCTATAAAGCCGTATAGATTGTAAACTATTATTATTGGGACAATAGATTTATTTCAAATATATGTGTATGTATAAAATATAAAACACCCTACACTTCAAACTCTTCTTTTTAACTATTCTATGTTCCACTATAGTACCCGTTTCAACATCTTTTTCTAAGAAAATGAATGAATTTATGTTGTTAAATGAATAAATATGGGCGTGTCCTAAACAATTTCAGTATATTCTTTCATGGTATTAACTTGAAGTTGCACAAATCTTTGTAGTCGTAGGGTATTTTGGTAATCGTAAGAAGATTTTGTTAATTGTGGGCGTGGTTGTTACACGATCTTGCTTATTTTAAATAAGAAACTAAAAAAAATGTCAACTTATTAACTCAAATTTTTGATGGTTAAGGTTTTAATCTATAACTTGTTTATTGGACAGACATCCGGACATTTGTAAATCCACTTAGATTTTAATGCTTATCAAGATTGTATAAACTTTGTGATAATCTGTAATGTAAATATAATAACTGTACATATATTTGTTTAGTACTAGTGTTTAGTGTAGTAATCACAGGAAGTGGTGATGGTGGTAAAATCCTATACAATTAAGCCTCATAAATAGTTCATATTATTGAGGGAAAAAGAGAGAGAGAGAGAAAGAGTGTTTTCTTCCTGTTACATTATGCTGGTTGGTTGGTTATGTTTACTGGGTTGCTAAATATTTATGAGTAGTTTGCATATAAAAACATAACCACAACATACACAACAATTGTTGTAAAATTATCAACAACAATAACAACAATAATAAAAACAGTAACAACAATAAAAAACCAACACCAGATTTTGCATATATACAATAAAACGCATTAAATGAACATATATAAAAAGTGGTTGCCAGTATTTGTGAATATGAGCAATGTTAAGCTGGCAGTGTTCTGTTTATAGCTGAAATTTATGTAACACGTGCCCTCTTCTCCATTCATGTACATGTACGAATATTTGCTTAAATCACAATAGAAAATAATAATAATATTAAAATGATGTGCGTATGAATATATAATACATACATACATATATGTATATGTGTATAAAATTAGGCTGAGTGGTAAAATGTTCACTGGTTCAAAATGTATTCAAAAAGTAAGCGATTTACTACCACCGCATATTAAATTATTACACACACACATACGCGCATAATTTTTACATATATTTCCATCCTTCTATTCAATTGATAATTCATTAGCTACTTAACTATACTTTCATTCTCTATTATGCTGATGTTGGTTTATTTGTTGCCAACAATATCACTCATACGCATAGGATGCTTTAATGGGTACCGTATATATGAAATATTGTTGTTCTTTATAAAAGCTAATATTTCAGTTACTTGTTGCTGTTGTTGTTGTTATTATTATTGTAGAATCCAGTAAGAACCGCGACACAGGATAGCTTTTTAGTTCGTGATTTTTGGAAGCTTGTACCCACCATGGTATTCAAGGATGGTGCGTGATTGTTATTATTTATTATGCATTGTCATAACTTTATTTTTGAGCAATTTTATTTTACAAAACAAAATCATTTATTATATTGGATGTTTTTTTTTTTTTTTTTTTTTTTATGCGTTTGTTGCTTGTTTTGGTAGCCATTTTATGACACTCTTGACTGTATGGCCACTTTATTCTCATGTCACATATTCACATATTAAATTGTTCTATTATCATCATCATCATCATCATCATCATCATTGTTATTTATTAAAATTATGATTGCGACCGACTGACACATATTTGTAAATGTTTAGTAGGCATCCAGCTTCACGTAATTTGTATTCATAAATGGTTTTTTTTTACATAATAAAGAAAACATGTTGCAATAAGTTATTTATAGGATGACACTTTCTTTTATTGAAAGTACACTCTACACAAAGTAACAGGTGTGCTTAGTTTACCATAACATTTGTGACATTTAGATGGATAGATGGATGGACAACTTACAAAGCCATTCTATTTAGGTTCGTCCGCATGTCTGTCATAAATTTTTGCGTATTTTAAACTAAAATTTTATACAAACATTATTTTTACACCAAATTAACCCAAAATAGTTTATTATAGACATGATATAGTCTTCATTCTATAGCCTAAGAATAAAGAAAATATTTAATCTTTTAGATTCGGTTTAGTGCGTTTCCTTTAACGATCACATTCACACCACTTGTTTGCTTGTTATGTCTTAATCATAAAAAGGAACATTCTTCCAACCACTTATTTAACAAACTTAATGAATTTTATGTAGAAATTTACATACAACTGAATAGGATTTCTAGCATATTTTATTGCTTACACATGCACACGTAAGCTGATAAATGGAAGGAATGCCAAAGCGAATGTGAATTGTTTGCTGTTAGGGGCAAATGCTTTTAATGGAATGTATGTGAAAGCACGTTTGCACTTTTTAAGTGAATTAAAGTATTTTATTGTATTTTATTGTATTTTATTGTATTTTTTGTATGTAAAATGAATTCAATTTATTTCATACAAATTACTTTTGGGTACTTATATGTATATATATAGATTTTTAATGATTTTAGTTGATAAATAGTAAATACATATTAGAGGGCATAATCAGGCATAATGTGCCACGCCCACAACGTCTACAATATCTAGATGTAAAGGATATTTAAGATTTGGCTTAAGCCCAAAAATAGTATTTTTTACTTGTTTCACTTAAAATTTCGATAAAAGCCACGCCCAGTTTTTGTTATCATCATTTTCATTTATATATCTCAATGTAATGGTTATCAAAATGTTGCCCTAAGCTACATATAGGCCTTTTACAGGTTGTTGTTGTTGTTGTTGTTGTTGTTGTTATTGAATTTTAATGAACTTCTATTACCAGCTAATTAACAACTCTACTCTATTAATTAAAGGATTGTTCACCACCACTTTGATGCCAAAAAATATTTTTATAAATTATTTACCTCTATAACCACATAACGGTTCTTTTCACATATTAATTATTGTAATTGTTGATATAAAAAAAAAAAATTCTGAATCTATTGGATTAAACACACCATTCCTGCCTTACAATTGTCGATTGGATTTAAACAAATGTTACAACAAGTAATTAACGGTAAATTAATGTTATTATCACACATACATTTTACTGTCAATATAATTAATAACATTTACATTTGAATGGCAAAATGTTGTCATGATTGCATTGTTCTACAGCAACTCGATGTCACGCCATTTGCTTTGAAGAACATAAAAAAAAAATAAAATAACCCAACATGTAAATAAATAAACCATAAAGGTTCAAAAAAAAACAGTTATAAAATAGGTGTTGCTAAAGTCATGACTTGAATGAAAATAATTATAGACATCAACACAAGCAGGTGCGACACACTTCACTGTGCCACACTTTTAATTATTCAAATTAATGTAACTTGTTTTTTTATTTAAATTCAGTTTAAAGTTTTGGTTCCGATGACAATAAATGGCGTTGAACCCACCATTTTAGAAACTACTTAATATGTATATGAAATGAAAGGTCTTCACGCGTGGAATGCTTTGAGTTAGATAATTTCAAACTAAATCCAATATGCCGGCTGCAAGTGCATGTTATATTGTGTTTCCTATCAAATGAAAGGTTTGAACAAATGGAATACAAAAAACAGGGTGTAACAGTCGTTACAATATATTCCAAAATAAGGTGAATTTTATTTTACCAAATTTAAAATGGCGGCTTAACAATTACTCTTGCATTGAATAATTTTATACTTATTGAATCTTGCTTCTGCAGTAGTAAAGTAATTTCATTTTTGTGACACTTGCTCTATCATCCAATATGGCGGAAGCTTGTTGTATGTTTTATGAATAGTTTTCCTTTTTCACTAAACACATAACTCGCTAAAGTTATTTATATGTATAAGCAAAAGCTTACACATAAGAGGGGAGAAACTGTAAAGTGTATGTAAATGTACGAAAAGTTATTTCAGTTTAAATGAAATAAAATAAAACGAATTCATTTTTTTTATATGTTACGTGATGCAGAGAAACAAACACTTGAGAATGTAATGGGAGTAGTACTCCCGGTGAATATTAAATATTAAGTATATATGTATAAGCAAATCCCTATATTCATATACGAGTATAAGTTTGTTTTTACAAATTCAAGTCGAAAGATATCTTTAAAGCCGTTGCCGGCGCTAAGTAGGTTTTCGCTGGGAAATTCATATTTTGTAGGTGAACATATGAATATATACATATGTATAACTACATACAGTTATAAATAATGGTGAGATTTCTATCGACATGCGTTTGGCACGATTATACTTGTGCTGGCATGTCATGAAAGGTATTTAAACCAATTTGCATATTTTTATTAACATTGAGAGGGGAAAGAGAGGCACTCTAGAAAACGTAAAAATTGTATGTATGCATATGTGGGTGTGTGTGTGTAAGGAGAATGTGCATGTATAACAGCTGCACACGCACCCTTCGATAGAGATAAAAGAAAAGGAATTTGTGTATGATTTATGAGATTTCAACCTGTATGCATATCTATCCATTTCAGACATTTATGGAATTTTTATACACAGTTTTGACTTAGTTCTCTCTTTATATTGATTTATCAAATATTTTTTTTTTTAATATTAAACCCTCAATAAATTGTTGTAGAAAGGTGTTAAATTTTATTACATTTTTTTTATAAAGTTTATTCGAAATTTATTTAAATATCTATGACGCTGCACCACCCTGTAGAAAAGGGTGTATTAAGTTTGTGCGGATGTTTGTAACTCCTAAACGGCAAATGCCACACCCACCAGCCTACCAGTTATACCGATCGATTCAGAATCAAAATCTGAATCGATTTAACCATGTCCGTCTGTCCGTCTGTCCGTCTGTCCTCCTGTCTGTCCATCTAAATTTGTGCGCAAGCTACAGGTCGCATTTTTTGAGATATTTCAATGAAATTTGGTACAAGGACATGTACGAGTATTGGCTCAAAGGGGAACTCTGTTGAAAATGGACCGGATTGGACCATTTTTAGAACCCCTCCCCATATAAAAAAATTTAATTTCAAAAACAAACAAAAATAATAAAAAATTTTGACATTCATCAGTTGACATGTATCGTTTTGAAATTTTTGAAAATACAAGTAGGTATAGATAAATGAAATTTTTCATTTTTCAAAGAAAAAAATTTTATTGAATAATATAATATATCAAGGGGCTTGACCGACTATAATATTTTCACTTGTTATAGTAAAGTATTGTGTAAGAGAGAAAGAGAGCTTTCCTACTGAGTCACGTAACTTTTGCAGATTACTCCTCCTCTCCAAAAATATATATTAGCACTTTTTGTCACGCCCATAATTTACCTCAAGCTAACTTATACATTCATGATTACTCTAAACTTTATACTAAGCGCCTTTGGCCCAAACTTCTGTCTTTGTGTTAAATTTCATGAAAACAACTGCAAAACTGCAGTGTGCGGAATGAGTATAAATTTAAATAAAAAGACAGATGTACTGATTATTATACAATAATTAAAATCAATGCAGAGAATAATTGTGAAAGTAATCTTTTAGAAATATTTCAAATGTCCTTCCATACCAAATACAAGCTCTACCTTAAGAGTAAAACTTTCTTAAATTTCAGTTCAAATTCTCAAAATTTACGGTCATGTCCAGATGACTTTGTTTTCGATACTGATTAAGCACATACATAGTTTGTACAGTGTGTGGCGCCTCCTTCTAAATGTTTCAAACGTAATAACAAACGTAGTCTACCTTCCAATCTCATGTGGAATGTATAAAACAAAAAAATATGTGGCATGCCCAAGAAATTGAAACAAGTGAAATGAAATTTAGCAGAATTGCTTACCAAAGGAAACTTTAACTCATTTACATATAATCAAATCTGCATAAATTTGTTGTGATATTCTATCTACAAATCAGAAAGAATTTGACTAACAAATGATACAAACACGCAAACAAAAAACCACAAAATGAGGAAGAGTAGCAAAGAGATGAAATTTTTTAAATACAGAACAGAACGAGTTATAAATTATTTTATCCATAACTGGGTCATAAATTGAAGGCTTTAAAATTTAGCAAGTAAACGGTATATATGGTATATAGGTATTTGTGTGTATGTATAATTCTGATATAAGCCTAAAGCAATAGATAGCAATCTCTTGGAAGAACACCAGTGACATAAGTTTATGTGGAAACTAAAGTTGAAACTAGGTCTGAGTGTAAGACAACAAACATTTTACGTTTCCATATATTTACTTATAGAGTATATAGAGCAGAGTGGCACTTTCTGATCATATGGTTTGTGGTGGAATTCTAATTAAATTTTACCTTGGCCTAAGGATTGTGCTTTTCTCTTTACGGACGTACAGACACAAGCCATTACATAAACTAGATTTCTGTATACCGAAAAACCAGCATATGTTTATTTTCTCACACAACCAAGCCAATGCAAACAACTACCCAATCATCAGCATATATATGTACATGTACGAAAAATTATGCATGACCCTCCTCTGTCCCGTAAATCTGTTTAACCTAAAATGCTTTCACCAGGATTCCTGTAAATTGCTTCTGTTAGAGTCTACTTGTCTTTTATTTTATAAATTGCTGCATATGTACGTACGTACATAAATATATATGTGTTAGGTACTATATATATGTACTGCTTGTTAGTTATGTGCCATTAGCAGTTGTGGTCAAGCTTCATGTGTGTTTAGTTTTGTCGTAGATAGAAATTTTGTGAATAACAACAATTCTACCGTAAGTTGAACTCTTCACACTTTTTAAGTGCATATACAATGGATTTTTTGTGTGTTTTGTTTTTTGGAAAATTCCTTACAAATGTTTCAAATGATGAATTTTTCAATTTAGCATTCTCCTTAGCTATGAAATTCGTAAAGGATGCAACATTTCATATATAAATGTCACACCTAAAATGTTTACTCATTGTCAACAAAACATTCTCAACACTTTCTACATATGTTATATGTACGAGTATATGAAAATAGAAAATGTTTTGTTGTTGCATCTCCAAAGAACTTTCATAATAATTGGAAAAAGGGCGAGTTTTCATTCTTGCAAAAAATATGTTATACATGTGACTTGGGCTAAATCTTTATATATATAATAAGTATTCTAATTGTGGGCGTAGCATGTATTTATAACTAAGTTCTTTAATGATCACTAAAATGGGTGTTAATACCTTACTAAGAAAATTCCAAACACTAGAGAGAGTTTTTTGAAAACTACGGCCCTCGGCACACATAAAAATTCTTTAGTGGACTTTCTCTATTAATTTTCATTTTATTTCTTGGTTAACCTTGATACTTTGCTTTTCATTTTCATTTTCATTTTTTATCACATTTATGGACTAGATTTTTAATTAAAATTTTTCTGCAAAAATTTATGTATTTTTATATTTTTTGTAAAAAGACTTTTTCTTTCCAATTATACGGGTGAGTAAGGATAAAATGAAAAAAAAAAAAAAAAAAAAATTCACACTTTCTGTTAGAAAATAAACCCAAGCTATGACCAATATATGATATAAATGCATGCTAGTTTAGTATGCAGAACAGGCTCCATGTTTGATAGTTTGATAAAATAATGAGTTTTTCTTTTCCATACAATGCTTATAAATTGGCTGCATTGAGAATATAATACAACGAAAAAAGGAAAAAATTAAAACACAAACTTTCAATTACCCAATGGAATATGCAAAACTTTTCCACAATTACCGTTTTTTACTTTGGCAATGGATTGGTACTTAAGCGTTCTTACAATTTTCGTAAAACTTGGCAAAAATTTCTTTTTTTTTTTTATAAATATTCCATTAATTAATATTCTTGCCTGTATTGTTTTCTGCATTTCGCCCTTTCTCTCTCCCTTTCGCTTTGTTAAAACAAAGTTTATTGCGAAATTGTTGCTTTCCCTTTTTTCCCTTTTTTCCCCTTTCCATGCGAGAAAGTATGAACTACAAAAAACTACTTAAAGTGTCAAACAAATTTTCATACCATACCTTCACTTCACTTCACTTCACTTCTAGGCTTTTATTGTTTTCTAAGTTTTCATGTTTATTTTCCTAATAGGTTATGCAGCAGCTTGCTACTTATAGCAAAAGGCCAAAAACAGTTCATGCAAGTATTGTTACGTTTTCGTTCCTGGTAAACATTTAATACATTTATGCGTTATTTACTTACTTGGCGCAATTGTTTCATTATGTGATGGAATTATAAAGAAACTAAGGACATAGTCATGAGAGGAAAAGGTTTCTTATTTTGTAGCACAATTCAAAACGGGAAAACTGAAGGTATGGGATTTATTAAGTTCGGTAGATACTCTAAAAAGTTTATATTGCATATTCTTTAATCATGTCCGAACGTGTGTGTGTGTGGGTTGTAAATTTTGATATTTGATGGATTACATTTCCATACTCAGGTTGTTATCAAGCGAAATAGCTCAAGTGTCACGCCCACAATCACCTAAAAGAAAGGTGAAGTCACAAAAATTTACGTTCAGTGAGAATTTCTAAATTTGCTAAACAATGTCAAAAAAATTGGGCATGGTCGTACAACAGTTACGCGTACAATTTATAAAAAATAACTTATTTGAAGCAGAGTTCGACCACTTGGTTGATACTTGATGATAATAAAAACCTAATGCAATGTAATCAATACCACGCCTACAGTTTGTAAAGTATAAGACATTCACGACGTTTATCATAAACATTATGCTAAGATCCTATCATGAATGTATTTATTATAATTTTTTGTTTTTGGCTTGCCGTTCAAATTGTATTTTAAGTCGAAGACATGAAGTCGCCTTATTGTCATCCAGACTTGTCTCCAGTCTACCAATTATATGCGCTAGTTGTTGAAACAATCAAATTACATATTTCTATAGAGTATGGTATTGTACATAAATACATATGCTTACAAGAAATATAGCATAGTTGCTAAATTACTTTTTGGCAACCATTCGACAATGAGTTGAAAGGGACAATTTTTTCTACTTGTGCAAGTTTCTTTTTTTAACAAGTTAATTAATAAGAAATAAATAAAGAGAAATAATTACAAGAAACACAAATAACAAGTGAAGATATTAAAGTTGGTAACCGACCATTTAATACCCTACATCACTCAGTTATAACAAGTTATTGGTATCTTTTGTTGAGTTTTACGGTGAAGCAGGTCTTTATATGAAAAGGGGTTCTAAAAATGGTCCCATTCGAACCATTTTCAAAAGTGTGAATCTTTGTTTTAAAATACGCGCTTTTACCAAATTTTGTCAAAATATCTCATAAAATGCGATTTCTAGGACACAAACTTACATAAACAGGTAGACAGATAGACGGACGGATGATTAAAACCATTGAGAAAGTGTTGGTGACAAAATTCTAATATCAACTCGCAACCTTGTAAAACTATTGATTGTTCTTGTAAGTATTGGTTGATATTAGACTTGGGCAAAATCTATGGGGAGACACGCCCACAATTATGAAAAAACATAAGGATATTAAATTTTTGTGCACATTATGAACCGGTCCTTAAGCTGTGAGTGCTTTAAAAATCCTCCTTCAAAACATAAACATCATGGCCACCAGTCAGTTGTAACTTTTCGTTTAATATCCCAAGACGATGAATATCCAAGATTTGGCATCCGCCAATTATAACTTTTTCACTTGTTAATAATCAGCACAATTGTTCACCTTCAATTCGTTCCATTCGTTCCATTCGTTCCATTCATTCATTAACTTTAGCTATGAAGAACGTTTAAACGAATTATACGAGTATAAATGGCTCTTAGCATCATCCGAACTGAAATGTCAAAAGCTGAAAACTTGCTTTTTTATTCACATTGAACTAAAACTGGGAATTGGGAATTATTGCCACTTTCAGAAAAGTGGTAACGACTATAGCAACAACAACAACGTATTCATACCCGAAATGAATGGAAAAAAAACTGAAATGAAAATAGCTTTTCTTCGAATGTTTCGCCATTTGCTTTTCTATGTTTTGTATGTAGTTGTAGCTTAAAAGTCAGTTGAACGAAACCCTCTTAGGGGGTGTTTTTTTTCATTCAATCAAATGACAGAAAACTTTCCGTATAACCATGGAGAGCATATAAATACCTTTACCCAGTACCTCGTGCAGTTAACAACCTTAACAATAAGGATTTTCATCGATTATGGAGGTCACAGGTTATATATTGATTCAATTAAGTTACAAAAGAGAAACTAGTTACACTTACTTACCGTTACACTTGTACTTACATAAAAAGTGCAAATCGATGAATTTTTCTCTTTCTTTTTTTCAGTTGGTTCTTGCGGTTTTGTTAATACACATACGTGCGTATGGAGCATGGGTATATTGTGGTTATGTGATAGTAATTTCATTACTATACACCTGGTGTTAGGTGAAAAGGTCACTAGAATTTTCTTTTCAATTTTTTTTAAATTCTATTTTATTTTTCTTTATTTTTCCGTTTTTTCTCTGAGAGAAAGAGAGAGAAAAAAATGACCAAGTGAAAATATGGGCGTGGCATTTATACAACTTCTTTATTTTTAACGATTATTCTTACACACTATGAAAAGTATATTTTTTTGTAAGTTGTGGGCGTGTCTGTTATACGATTTAACTAAATATGGGCGTGGTATTATCTATAAAAAATTGACTGTATTTCACGTAATTATGTTTTTATAAATTATGGGCGTGGAATACACAGAATGGAACTAATTTTAACCATTATTTAAAGACGTGACATATCTTTAATAAATTTCAGCTGGTTAGTTATGTAATCGTGGAAAATTTTAATGTGGGCGTAGTTAAGAAAATTGTTATCCATTTTCCACACAAATATAAAGGCATAGATTAAGAATATGTGAAACAATTACTAAAGATTGTAAACGATTCACAAGACAGACACCCGGACAGTTTAGCTATTTTAACAATTTAAAGCTTTTAAGATCTCCGAACCTTTTTCCTGTTACTTGTAATAGAAAAAGATAACATATTCTCCATAACAATGTGAAGGTTTTCAAAAATGAATTAAATTTCTTTGACAAAATCCTTGGCAAAGTTATTGAACACACAAAATCTTAAAGAAAGCAAGAACGAAAAAGGAACACACAACACGAACAAAAAAGAAAAAAAATACGAAATGACAATAGATTGAATGAAACTCTGAATATTTTGAATGAATGTCACAATACTGTTAAAAATATTAATCTTAACGCAGAGCAGCACATATAAGTCACAGACACTGTGTGGCATATATGACAAAACGGCCTCAGAATTGCAAACAACTTTATATCAGAACAAAACAAGACAAGACAAGACAAGACAAGAGGAAGAAAGATATTTCATTTCATTTCAATTCAATTCAATTGTTTTATGCTTTATTGAGACTGACAATGAATAGAATGAATGACAGAAGAAAAAGGAAGAAGAAGAAGAGAAGAGCACAAAAGAAAACAGCCTTGCGATATAGGAGATGAATGAAATCTTGCAGAAAACAAAGCTTTATGAAACAAGAGAAAATGTTATACTCGGTTAAGACCGGCCATCTATAACCCTACATCACTTAGTTTCAAAAATTCTGCTAAAATTAGTTGAGTTTTATCAGTCAGTCGTATAAGTCACTTTGTGAAATATTTTCCGTGTGTAGAGGAAAGGGAAGAGGAGGTTCTAAAAATGGTGTGATCGGGTTAAAATTTGCCGTAAATTGATAAACTTCGTTTTTATAGGTTGTGACCTATAGCTTAAGCACAAATCTTTAAAAACGGACAGACGGACATAATTAAATTGATTTAGATTTTCATCGTTTTAATTGAAGGTGTTATGGTATGGGTATAGTATGCGTCATTTAGGAGTTACAAACATCCGCACCAACGTTTTATACTCTTTGCCACAAGTGGTGCAGGGTATAAAAGTGTTAAGCCTACATAAAGCAAAGTTTTTCTTGTTTTTTTTGTATATTTAAAATATTATTAAAGCAGCTGATGAATTATATACTTTAGAACAAAATGACGTGTTCAGCTCCACTGCGTATAGTAGGAATTGAATCATGGGCAGAGAGAGGTTATGGGACCTTATTGACACATTACTTATTATTATAACGTATAAAATCTCGCCGGCGTGGGCCAGTGCTTATGCAACTTATCTCACGCTACGATTTAAGCTCTTTCTGTGTTTGCTATGAGTTTATGAACAATTTGCGAATAGGCCCAACAGTCGATTACATGTGAGGAGAACGCGTTCAGTTCAGGGTATTAAAATGTATGAACACCTGTCGTCAGTCAGGTTGGTTTCTACATCCCATTGGATTAATTAGCATTTAGTATGTAAGCTGTTATTGGATTGTATTTCATAGTCATATACACACCCACTTACGGAAAGTGACCCGCATTAATTTGATTGTTTGTGTAAATTTAATCTCCCAGGTAACGATTCCCTACTACAACAATTCTACGCTGCAACTTAGATTAGTGCGATGATGAGGATGTTAATCGTGGGTGTGTTGTCATTACTAAAGGCTTTTTCGGTTTGATCCGTTGATAATTAATGAAACGCAACTTAAGGTCTTTACAACACCACTTACAAATGACGAAATGTGTGTGTGTGTGTGTGTGTGTGTGTGTGTGTTGTATATAAAGGCCAGCACTCTGTTTGTGTAGCATTAATTTCATGATTGTGTCCTTATTAGCATGTGTGTGCATATGTATTAATGTTTTGCTTTGATATTGATATTGACGGGTCACCAGTAACTACTGTTCGGCGAGTTGGGATTTTATTGGATTTTCAACGTTTATTAAGTTACAATCATCTTCAACTTTGTACAAATCAGTTCAGTGAAATTGTCTTTATGGCGCCCGACACTCATTCATATGAATTATAATAGTTATTAGCCTTTGAAATTCAACGATTATTGGCACTAGACTTTATTTTTAAAGGGGTTTGGTTTGAAGGGAGAATGTGGACTAGTGCAGCAAAAATTAGATGTAGGCTTAGGCTAAACTTTGATTTTAAATAAAATTGTTGAAAATAGGCATGGTTAAGTGACAGACACGCCCACAATTTCATAAAAAAATGTATCTTAAATATTTATGATTGGCCTGATTATTAGCCCATTCATAGAGATGTTGAAAAGGAGGGCTTTTGGGTAACGGACACGCCCACAATATTTCGAAAAGTTGAAATTTCGAGTAATTACTTAAGAAACTGTCCCTTAATGTGATTTATTAGGGTGAAAATATTGAAAATAAGCAGGGTTGGATAGCAGACACGCCCACAATTTTTCAAAAAGTTGTATTTTTAGATAGATTTAATAAACTATTTATGAATGTGATTTATTAGCATGGATGTATTGAAAATGGGCGACGTCGCATAAAGGACATAATTTTTTTTGATTTAAGTTAAGTTTAGTTGTTTTTACTACAATTTGGTAGGGTTCGCATAAAAAGAGAAGGCAGTTTATGTGCTTACTCCCATCCTCACAAATGATACAAGTTTAATAGTAATGCCAAGCAATTAGTTTATATGGTTGTATGGGTAAGTGATATATGGAGACTCATATCATAAAGCAAACAAGTTATAAATACAGTGTTAACAATTTTGAAAACTCTCAAAGCCTTAGAGGAAAATATAAGCATATAATCGTGGGACACATAAACCAACACAATTTATATTTATACAGATGCAATATAAAACACACACACACACACACACACACACATATATGTGTATAAACAAAAATTTTTTGTATGAACGTTACCTTTGTAGCTGGTGTATGGTGTCCTGATTTATTTTATGATACCATTGATACCTTTGGGGAGTTTTTGAAAATATAAAAGGTATCTGTCTCTCATCCCTCTTGCCATAAAAAAATATTTGTATGATAGTTTAGCTGTGTTTTATTATTCATTTTTTTTTGCTGTTGCTTCTCTCATAACGTGGAAAATATAATCTTTTTCATGACATTTACTGTTTCGGTAACCGATATAAAGCAATTTAAAAAAAAAAATTATATACGTACGCACAACGACTCATACAAATGTGATCTTAATCTAAGGGAGCTACAACACGTGGTGTTTTTTGTTATTGTTTATAAAAACTTGCATACACAAATAAGTATGTAATCGTGTATTTGCCGTATCGGTGGTTAAGTGTTGTGGAAATATTTTCAATTATTTATGTATTTTTTTTTTTTTTTTTTTTGGAGGAGAGTGGAAGTGTGTCGCTTAAATTTTTTATCTATGATTTTCATTAAGTACGATGACGGATCAATATTGAAGTAAAGGGAAATTTTTATTCAACATTGGATCGGAAATTTTTTCTCAGTAGGAATATGGTGCAGAGGGTATGAAGTGCATAAGTTCTGGTTTGTGTACGTACTTACAATATATATAAAATGCTGATTTTTATATCAGAATCAATGGAAGATAATAAAATAACAACAATAACAACAATAACAATAACAATAACAACAACAACAACAACAACAATGTTAACAAAGATTACAAGAAAAGCATTGTTTCAGTCGATATGAGTATGGAGTCAAGTTTGCAACACCTTCCTTAACAGAACAATATCAACAAGAACAACACAATTAGATATATGCTCCGCCCGCTTTTTGTAAAAATAAAGAAATCTTAAATAGTATTTAAGATTTGGCCTAAGCCACATTTAGTTTCCTTACTTGCAATATTTGTTTAACAAAATAATGAACAAAAATTTATTTCATGATAGCAATAATACAATAATAATAATAATAATGTCTATGTGTATGTTCAGACAAAAGGTAGATAGAAAGGAAGATAAATGTTGAACGTTTTACACACATTTGTTTAAATAATAAATGTTACTTAAGCATGCTATGCTACAACATAAACATGCATGCTGAATACAAATGTTAATGTTCTGACACTAATGTGCACGAACATGTGAAAGCAGATAATGCACTGGTAACCACTGCGAGTAAGAACAAGTCCTAGAATATTTATTAGTAAAATAATGAAATATGAGATAAAAGTGTATATGTATGCTTTATGGCTACGATTGTATCATGCATCGTGTTAATTTGTAATTTTTTTTTTAATCCTAACTTGCATGCTTTAAATTAATAAATGGTTCCTACATACACGTGGATAAAGAAGATTAACACGACAACGCAACCAGGGGTTGATGTGGCGCAGTTTAGGGTTTGGGTGTTTGTTTTATAGCATTAAGTTCTAATTAATGCAAGGACATAAATTATTTTATAGCAGGATAACAAAAAAAAAAAATTGGTTTTTAATCGCATAACATACAAATGACAAAAAAAAAAAAAAGGTTTACAAATAGTGTGACCTTGACTAAGGTCATTATAAATAATTCAATTAGAATATTAAAATTATTAAGTAATAAATTTAATTTGTACAAATGAAAGGATACAAAAATTTCAAATTTGTAAAAGCGGTAAATTAAATAACTCATAAACCTTTCCTACTATACATATATAAATTAGAATTCAAAGTTCATTTTGGTGATATAACTTTCATCATCATCAAAATCTGAGTCAAGATAGTGCTGTCCGTACGTCCGTACATTTATGTCTGATACGAGGACCGTCGCAAAAAGCTGTGACATTAAGTAGAAACTATTGGTGCATATATTTAGTTTACGGAGGCAGTAAAAGCGAGTAAAATCAGCTAAGTGCCACGCCTACAATTAATAAAAAGTTCTTACTGACACAAATATTAAGTTGATATAAGACAAGGTGTACATATATGCTATGTATAAATGGGCATGGTTGCATGTCAGACACGCCCACTGAACAAAACATGGGTTTTTGTTATAGAATTCGCAGAGTAAGAGTAACGCATTATATTTACATACATCAGTCTAATGCAAGGTATTAAAAATTCACCTCTCATCTAAATTCTTTGCAGTCATGTTGTCATGTTTATAATCATAACACAAATTATGCTTACTTACGTTCCACATAACTCAATAATACTTTATTTATTAAAGCATTTGTGCATATATGTATATAAATGTACACATATGTTGTACGTGTTTATGCAGTTATGACGATTTTTAATGAATCATGAATATTTTAATATTATTTCAATTTCGAATCATTGGTATTGTGCGGAAATTTTAATTGATTTCATGTGGTAACAAAGCCGCATCAAATGCAAAATTAATAAACATGTAATTAATATAGATTTATAATGCCAGAAATATATATAATTGGACACAAGAAGATATGCGTATTTGATGAGTGAATCCACAGAGAGATAACTGGTAGATTTAAATTTTAATTAAAAAATCATCAGGTCACGTTGCATATGCTTGCGCCTGAATATAAACTCCTCCATATATCTGTATAATATCATTGGATTAATACGTAAATGGAGAATATTGAAAATAAGCCGACATTAAACACTTTACTTAATTAGTATTAGTTGCTGCTTAATCTCACTCACGGATAAAATATTAGATTAAAATCTTTCTTTTTCTAAGTGAATATATTTTTCTATAAGAAATGAATAATTTAATAATAAATACATTAAAATGTTAAAATATAATACAAAATAAATCATGGACAATAAATACTAACAATAATCATAAATGATTTGATTTTGGAGGTGTGGCATGCCCGCTTCTGGTCCTTGTAAACGTCTAAACAAAAACAATACATGCGCACATGACTCTGATGATGGACATAAAAAAGCAAAATTTTACAAATAAAGATTGAAAAACAACAACAACAGCTATAAAATAAATAGTTTACATTATCACCCTACATTTTATTCTATTTTCCTAATTTTCTGATAAAACTATTTAAAATGTTTCCTCTAAGCACTGAAAACTTTATAAAAAAAATTGCAAAAAATTGAAAACCCCCCAAAAAAGTGCACAAATAATACAAACGGAAGACGTATTCAAAAGTTGAACATTTTTGCTTTGAACCGAAATAGTTGTGTTTTTTTTCTTGAGTTTTTTTTTTGCGACTGACAGTTGTGGCGGATGTAGAGTGTAACGGAAGTGCGCGAAATTTACTTGAATATTTTATAAACAGCACAGTTTTCATTTTTCTATATTTTCGTTTTTCTTTTTTGAAACCTTTATTCATATATTTCTGCATTGTTGTTGTACGGTAGTTGTGTTTAGTTTTATTATTTAATATAATGGCAAACACATGCAGCAGCACACAATGCGCCGCTGATGTGGTAATGCTTTGTATGGCAGCTTGGGGGAGGGACGAACACATATATTTCATGACATTTTCATAATAATGTTTTATAATGTGGTGAAAGTGTGTGTGTGTGTGTGTGTGTGTTTGTGATTGCCTGCGCTTGCTTTATTTGTGTTAGTGGTTAAGGGAGTATAACCGCCCGTAACGATGTATCTATAACTTGACATTTACAAATTTGTCTTGATAACGGTATATGTGAGTATTGTGTGTGTTTTGTGTGGTCTCATAAAAGCCAAGAATATTTTTCCTTTTTACCAAAACGGAGAATATGAAAAAAAATTGTAAAATCGTGACAATTTAAGTTGATTTCTATATTCATCATTATATCTATAACTTTGTCCAAAAGTGTTTCAAATGCCCAAAAGAAGGCCTCAGAGACCCCA
Source organism: Ornithomya chloropus (assembly GCA_963971445.1). NCBI lineage: Eukaryota > Metazoa > Arthropoda > Insecta > Diptera > Hippoboscidae > Ornithomya > Ornithomya chloropus. Next base: position 21,805,481 of record OZ020530.1, on the reverse strand, counting down.
CAAAGTATCGAATATTGACGTTGATCTAACCATGTCTAGTTATCCCATCCATTGAATAACGGACGTGCTCATAATTTACAAAAAACTTGCAAGCGGATACGTAAACTAAGCACTATTAGAGGGCGTAATCACATACCTGCCACGCCTACCATTGTAGACGTTGTGGACAAATTCGGTATTTTTGCTAAATTCGTTTTATTTGATTTTCAAAAAGATTAAACTTTATTATCATCGCTTAATGTGTATAATTTTTCTTGCATATTAACTTAATTAGGTCGCCCGCCTTTCTCATTAAATTAAGTGAAAATGTCTTTAACATCCTTGATGATTTTTTTAATGATGATTTTTGTTTTTTGCTTCTGTACTCAACTTTTGCTTCTGCTTCTTCTTCGTTTTTCGTGTTTTTGTTCACGGCAACTATTAAGCCTCTTGGCTAGCAATTAATTTTAATAAAATGTTTTAAGGAGACATGTACACGTGAGTATATGTCCTTTTATATGAATGGTGTTACTTACGCATTTGGCGACATGGAATGCAACGTTTACGTGATGTGGCACATAATTAAGAATTTCAGGCTGTCTGCTGGAAAGCCCAAAAGCAGACAGACAGACAGACAGACAGACAAACAAATAAGTGAGGCTATAGTATGGTACGTTTAAGTGCCGGTATATACACATGACATGTTTTTCTCGGTGATAATAAGACTGAAGAATTTGTTTAAAGGAGGTGTGTGTATGTGTATGTGTATGTGTATGCGTGTTATAAATGACATGAAATTACACACACTTGCAATGCAAATGCATGCTGTGTCTTTTCTGTAAATACTTTTTCCGTTCTTTACAGCAATTTATTTCCACCACCCATGACTCTAAAGGTACACTGTTGATAATGTTCACAAATGCACTAAAAGGACACGAAATTGTTTAAAATATAATGAAGTTAATAATGATGTTTTATTTTATAAAGTTTAACCTAAAAATAATGTGAGATAGCCTTGAAGTAAATAAAGCGAGATGTTGAGTGAAAATCTTGTTCAAAAAAGAAAAAAAATATTTTACAAAATTTATGCCTGTTGTCCAGTTGTTCAATAAAACAATACAACAATTGTTTTGTTCTGTGCTTTTTTTTTTTGTTCTGTCAGCTACATCGATTGCATTTGCTTGGCTGTAAATATTTTTAATAATAATGAAAATCAATTTATTGCTTGCTGCTCTCTGCCAAAACATTGTTCGACTTGTATTGAATGCATGTACAAAAGGATTTAGTGCTTCAGAGGCGATATAAGGTATTATAGTTACATAGCGAAACTAGAAGTCACCAGTAATTGACAGAGACCGACGATCATTAAAAAGAATTGTGAGCAGACAACATAAAACTACCGCGGAATCTATTCATGCGAAGGATTGCAGATGTTCTAAAAGCAAATAGACTGTGTACATGTCAGGTGTTCATATTATTTTGTCCATATCCTGTAAACGATTTTGACGTCTACATTTTTCCAAAAAAAAAATAAAAATTAAATGTTTTACTAAGACATTTTACCATTACTGTATGGAGGCGATTTTTAAATAATAACAACAATAATAAAAATGGAAAATCTTTACTTACAATTGAATGATCTTTTGTCGTCTTGTACCTTAATCGGTATCGTTTTATATGTTTTTTTTTTCAAAAAGAAATAAAAAATATTGTATTTGCTTACGTTGGCATGAGTATGAAATGTTACCTGCATGTGGGTGCATGTGTGCGTTTTAATAATTTGCATAATTTATTGTTTTCAAACTCGTTTACATATCACTGCACCTGACAAGAGTAATTGGAGCGCAAGGCACCTTTGCAACTCCCCTATAACCCTCTAATGACGGTTTAATTGGGTGTATGGGTACTGCCTTGAAATTAATTTAATTGTGGATTTATGTTCAAGTGAAAAAAGGAAATATTTATAAAATAAATTGTTTGAGTAGAAGAAAAATGGAGGAAAAATATTTCAAAGAAAAAATTCTCTCTTCAGTATGCTCTTATGAATGCTATGTTTTATTATGTTCTGTTACGTTTGGGGGCTGTGGCTTGCCTCTTCCTCTGATATGTTTGTGGTTGAAAATTATGCGAAAAATTTCCCAATGAAACCTGTTCTGCCAGATGAAAATCTAACGCATTCAACACTTATTGCATTTTCCTTCTATACGGATTCTGGTGACAGTTCTATGATGCCTCGTATTGTATCATGCTAAGAAATAATTTATGAATGCAGAATTTGTCATTGTATTGTGTTTGGTACAGATTCCATGACACCGTCAATGTAAGTAATAATACCTTACAGAGAAGGGCCAGTGATCAACCCAAAAACAAAAACAAAGCCAAACACTTCAATCCTTCATGAATCATTTGTGTTTACCACATTGTTGTTCTGTTGTTGTTGCATTACACTATGTCTCATTGACAATTGATTTCTTTCAGATAAATTCATTTGCAACTGTGTGCACTCTTCACCGTTCATTGAATGGTTTTAGGTTTTTATCGTTTGTGGTCAAGTGATTTTACTCCTTTGATCTTCTTTACACTTTGTCTCATTCCCTCTCCCTCTCCCTCTTCATCTCTCTCTCTCTCTCTCTCTCTCATTCTCTCTTCAGTATTTGTTTAATTTCTTATAAAGATTTTCAGTTTTGTTGGTTATGTACTCTTTTCTTGTTTCCAAGTGTTTAACTAATGATAAATCTGTGTGTGTGTGTGTGTGTGTGTATTCATTTGAGAAATGTGTTAATTTAATTAAAATTAAGTAGTAAAATTTGTTCTTCTTTGTTCTTTCCATTTTGTTTTGTAAAAAGTAAACAATTTAACTAAATTTTTCAAGTGCCAAGAAATTCTTTGAATAAGTTTTCAAGTTTTAGTTAAAAAGTTCATTGATGAAATGTTTATTTTATTTATTTCCATAACTAACGAAAGTTTTCAACAAATTGTATTAAAAATTAAGAAAGTTGCTCACATGTTCCCACCCACACGATTTACAAGAATCCTCAATATTAAATGAATGCAGCATGTTTGCTAAGAATTAATTCATATATTAATGTTTACTCTACTCTGTTTTTGAAAAGGTGGCAGGTCACGATCCCCATTAATAAAAAAATACGATTTTTAAAAAGACATTAACAGTAAAAAGCCAAAGAGAGGAACCTTTTATACACCTGCCATGCCCACAAATGTAAAGGTTCTTTAAGTTGAGTTAAGAGTTCATTAGGATCTTAAAAAATCTATTTTATTTATAATATTTTTGATTTTTTTTCAATAAAAATTATTATCAGGGCGTATGAGTGATATTTTTTCATATAATAATAAAACAGCGTTTGCTTAAAACTTAGTAGAGAAATGTTTTTGTTTTGTTTAAATGAAGTAGTAAATTTAATCCGATTTACGTTGTTAGCAATAACAATAACGACGTGGGAAAAATTACGATCAAGTAAAATAATGTTTTTGCTTCTTTATCGTGAGTAATGACACGTTCAGATCGGGAAATATGGGCACAACCTGTATATGCATGTACGTGTGTACTTTCTAAGTTCTCGTTGCTTCAACAAAATTTTAATATTATTGTTGCTGTTGTTGTTTTTGTATGCCATTCGTCAATGGTTTCAAACTGTTATCTATTTTTGTGTTATTATTCTTATTCCTGCTGCCGTTGTTGTCATTGTTGCTGTTGGTAAAGTTGTAGTATTTAATGCATTCATGTTTAGCTGGCAATTATACCAACACACCAACAATGAGTCATGTATGTAAATGATTGTAAAGGATTGATATGACAGCCGTACAAGCACCGACCAACACCACGGCAGGCAGGCAAGCAAGGCAGGCAAGCAGTCAGTCATTTAGCAAAGTAGAGAAACATCAAATGAAAGCATTTTACGATGGCTGTGAATGTTGTGTAATTATGGTTTAAATGTCTTCAAGCTGCATAAATTACTGTATATATATTGTATGTATGTGCGCACATATATATATATTGAGCAACATTCAAGCCATGACGAGAAACTGCAATTTTATGAAGCACACACGGGATTTAACGCTAATTCAAAGGCTAACAACATTTTGTCATGATTTGTTTTACAGTGTATGCTATCTCTCTCTTTCTCTCTCTCTCTCTCGTTCTCCGTTTGGGGTCATTTGATGTACTATTATTGTAGAGTGTGTGGCATGATGTCATGAGTTTGTTGAGTTTGTTGTTTCGAATGTACTTTCTATGTAATTCACTAAGAATTTATTGCCCATTAGTTAGGAAACGCAATAATCTTAGTATCAGTTATAGCACGTTGTGTACGACATTCCTGCGTTTGTTTCATTTTACTAATAATTTATTTACTTTTTTTTTTTATTGCTCTGGTTGTTATTGTTGTTGCTGTTGTTGCTGTTGTTGCCATTACGACATTTTCATATTGACTGCTTTTCTTCTGGCACGCTAAGCTGAAAGATTTGTTGAAAAAAAAAAATCCAATAAAATACAATTCAATAAATTTCGCAAACGAAGAAGAATAAGAAGAAGAAGAAGCAGGAGAATGAGTGAGAAAATTAATGAGACAACCGTAGTACAAATCACAAGTAAAAAACTAAATTCCGTTCAAAACAAATTTTCAATGCTCTCCTTATCTACATATAAACAGGGGGCGTGACAAATACCATATTATATAGTCTATAGATTAAGTATTCCTTAAGAACTAACAATTCGGATTCTAAAAACTATTGGAAATTTCTCTGGCTTTTTGTAGGTTTTTAGTTTATAAGCGTGGCACCGCCCACTTTCTGAGAAAAGCACTTTTAAAAAATTCATGTTGTTTATTAACTAAATGTTCGATGCCACGCCCACATAATATACTTCATTTGAAAGCTGAATTAATTTCCAGGGGTTCACAAAAAGTTTGAACAAATTCCGTCCAGCCGCTTTCAAGTTCTAAGGCTTTAAGGAATATGTACAAATTTTTGCAAACACTTGGAGTTTTTCTCTTCTCATGGTGGTAATTTTATATGAAATGTAAGTACAGCATTTGTCAAGGAACCTACTGTCTCTCTCCTATGAAGGAAAAGTAACGAGCTACAAAACTGTAACACGGGTTCGAACAAACAACAAATCTTTTCCCCCACTTTTCTTTCGTTTCAATGTAATTGCATTTGATGTTTGAAATTGAAAATCATTGACATTGATTGATGGCTAAAAGTTTATATTGTAGCTCTGTGCGGTACCCTAAAATAATGTATAACAAAAATACTGTTAAGCATGGTGATTTTTTTGTCAGTTTTTGTGTTCTATGAGAATTTTTCAATATATTTTGTGTGAAAAATTTAATAAAAAAGTTATTGAACCTTACAAGTTATTGAACATAAATTTTGTTAAATGAAAAAAAGAAAAAAGAAAAAAGAAAAAACGGATGTCTTCTTCTTCTGTGATTTGTGTAGTGAGTGAGTAGTGAGTTTGAGTTTAACGTACGAGTATATGTTTACCAAGTATTCACTGTTCTAGTTCAGCACCAATTACCTGGCACTCAACGTTTATATGTTTTTCCTTCTCTTCTTCTGCTTCATTTTCTCTGCCACTGTTTTAATTCCATTACTGTGTAGTGTTTGCTCGACTTATGTTCAAAATTGTTTAACAAAAAATTTTCCATACATGGGTTGTGTTTTATATACGCTTTCAGTATATTTAGGGTGCGGTCTATTGAAAGGTGCCTTTCCGTAAAGTTGCATTTGTTGGTTTTCGTTGACAACTCTAAAATGTTTCTACACTTTGTATCGTATTAATTTCTCTTTATACCCTACACATACAAAGGATATTTACTCAGTTTGTTATTCTGTTTGCCAAACACAACAAATTAACAGATGTTCACTAATCAGCTGCAAGTTATGCTAGAATAGGGAACGTTTTTATGTAAGTGAGAAATGAAAATGAAATTTCTTTATATTTATAAACAGTTTATGTATCATATTGGTATAAATAGGCGTGGTTGTACAATATAGACGCATACAGTTGACGAAACAATCTTCTCTGGCTTGACTAACGTTTTACATACGCTGTACCACAGCGTACCCACATACCTGCCACTCCCACCGGTGTCTTTTTGTAAGTAGAACGTATGTAGCATTTGTTCTAAGACAAATTTGTTGTTTTTACATATTTGTTCATACATTTTATTTAAAATACTTTGTATGCAGCTTTGTCGTTTGCGGTTTGGAGAATGTTTGAGGGTAGAAATGCAACCACTGAAGTGTAAAATCACAAAGTTTCATTTTACTTTGAAAAAAAACCCAAAAAGAAAACATGACTGAGAAAATAAACTGAAAATGTGTTAAATTTTGAGAGTTTTGCTATAAATTTAATTAATCATTTTATAGTTTTATGAAAAATTAGAAAAAACCTTCAACCTTCAAACAGCTGGAGGTGAAATTAATTAGATTCATTTATTTATTTTTTTGCAAAACAAAACTATTCACAACTATTAGTTAGCGTTATGGTTAATTAAGCAGATTTCTCTTATTATCAGCAAGCACCCTCCGGGTTAGATTTATTAATTTAAATGTGTATTATAAATTATATAAAGTTTGTAATAGTATTTGTTATGAATACTGTAAAACTTACACAGATGGAATATATTTATTAGCTGTTAGAATCACTTTTCAATAAATAAACGTGCGGACGTACGGACAAAATTTGTGTAGCGAAGGTAAACTGCTAGAGAATGTGTTTGAATTACTTCACCAGTGTAGCAGAACCAAATAACTTTATTGACTTTGATATTTTGCCGTGTTGGAAAAAGTTTTTATTCTTACAATAGACAGCGTTTCCGCCCAATGTCTGCTCTCTTGTTATTAATGAACTAATTAAAAGTATTGTTCGTGTGAATGTTGCTGTATAGCGACTGAACGCTTTATGGTTGCGGCACCCTTTTATAGATCTTTTGTTTTATGAAAAATATTCCTATTTTTTCATCACACTTTTTAATGATAAAAAGACTCATTAATTATTTTTTAATGAATAACTTTGCCAGACACTTTACTTGCTTCACTTATATAACATTATTGTACCCTTCATGCATTTAACAAACTTAGTAGTGAACAGGGTGTATTAAGTTTGTTGATATGTTAGCAACACCCAGAAGGAGGCATCAGAGTGCCTAAATGAAAACTATTGATTCGCAATAAAGCGTAAGTCAATCTGGATGTATATCCGTTGGTACTACCATGATAGTAAATTTTTGAGATAAACATTTGAGCAGTCAGTTTACTATTTAAATGAAGTAAAATTAGTTAAATGCCACGCCCACAATCGATAAGAATATATTTATTTGCCACTAAAATTGAGACAGAAAAATTGAAATTTGATTTAGTTATCTATACAATAATTTCTTCCATCGATGTGCAAAAATTTGTATGGTCGAATAACAGACGCCCCCACAATCAACGCAAATTTACATATGCACCACAAAAATGCAACTGTGTCGTTGAAATGTGGTATTCATAGTAAAAATTAACTCTTCAAGCAGTGCAGTAAAAATGGTCGGGATGGCGTAACGCCTACAAGAAAGGGTAATTAGGTAATTGCCACGCCCATATTCTAGTATATTAAAGTGTAGGAATATTTGGGATTTGGCCTAAAGGACATTTGTTTTTTCTTTCTTCTAAATAAAAAGAATGTTTAATCCGACACCACAGCAGTTGAAGGTAAACCGAATCGTGTCGCACACCCTTACATGTAACTCTAAATAAAGTTTTGGATAATTGTGTTAAATGAATGTATTATGAAAATATCTACTTTGACGGCATTTATCTCATATTCATTATTAGCTAAACTCATGCAAACCACAACCGCCCCGTTCAGTCACGCTCGTGTTTGATTTGATTATAATTTATTTATACAAGATTATTATTGTTTATATACGAAAATCATTAAATATGTAAACAAAAGTTTTGATGATGAATAGTAGCTTGCATGTTTTATAATAACAACAACAATAGCGCAGCTGTTAACAATTATTTGTTTATTTAATTGCTATAGCTGGTCGCTGTCTGTTCTGCATGTTACTTGCTTTTAATTTATGCTTAAAAAAATGATTTATTGAAATTTTCTTTTTAATATATGCACAGAGTACACTTGAAAAGGAAGAAGAAGAAGAATGTTATTAAAAATTTTTACAAGAAAATTTCGTTTTTTTAAAGCCTTCTTTTCCTTAAGGTGCCTTTGAGAAATGTTCATTTAATTAAATTAAAAACCACTTCCATGGACTTACTTAGATAACAAAGCGTTTAAGTATGTTCTGGGAACGTGTTGTAATTATGTGACATCATATATTATAAATACCGTATAATTGAGATAGAAGAAGCAGAAAATGAAAAAGACCAGAAAAACTGCAATATTATCCGTGTCATTAGTTATTCTAGCATTCTGCCCGTTGTCCCATTAAACGCACACCATCCTGCAACGTCACGTTTTGCCATTATTGTATAATTTATATATATTTTATATACGCTATATTCATTAGTAACGTATTACGTACAACATGCGGTCACTTGATATCACACCATTGTTCAGCCATTTGTTCTTGTCTTTTATTTTGTTCTTGTTTTTTGTTTTGTTTTCTCCACTCATTGTCAAGAGGGTGCAAACTGAGCTGTATAAGCAAAAGTGCTGCTTATATTTATGCTTCTTCTTTGTTGTTATTATTGTTTATTTGTATGCAAGTATGTATCTGTACGAGTATATCTATTGTTTTCGCTGCTCTCTCCATGTTTGCTTTTATTTTCAAACAAACTTATTGTTTAATAATTGTGGAAATAAATACGGATAAAAACAAAAAAAAGCTAAATTCGGCTCAAGGCAGATTATAAATACCCTTCACATGTAGATATATAAAGTGGGCGTGGCATACCTAATAGTTTATAAGGTATTAGCATGCAAGTCCAGTTTTATGCTGAGTATGATAACTTTTTAATTGTGGGCATGTCCGTTATTCGACACCATGTTGAAAACGGTGATTATACATATGTGTACCCCTATTTAAATTAAGCATTGGACGGTCTAAAAATAGTCCGATTAGGTGCAAATTTGGCCCAGCCGATGATTAAGCTAATTAACCATTCTTTACTAAATCTTGTTGAAGAAGTCTTGTAAGTATTGCAATTTTTTGCCATATAAAAACTGTTGTAATATAATAGAACATTATATGGGGAGGCTTTCTAAAAGTTATCCAATTCTGTTTGTTCCGAGTCCAAACCTGTCCTTGTATAAAATTTCACAAAATTTAAAATGAAAAAAGCATGCTATGAGCACAAATATTTATGGACACGTAGACGGACACACAAACATGCTTCAATCGATTAGTCGGGTGAGTGCGGCATTTGCCTTTTTATAGTTGAAAACATTCGTTCAAATTTATTGAACCCTTCGCCACAAGTGGTGATGAAATCATACATAAATAACATTATCTGTGCGTTATTCATTTATATGTTAAGCGGACTGAAATAATCATTAATTATAATTAATTAAAGAATTGTGTCAAAAGGGGTTTGAAGGATTAATGCATTTCATAATATTTATAATTTTTTGTTGTTGTCTGAAACCGGAATTGAATGAAAAACAAAAACAATCAAATAAAGTTATTTATGGTCGCCCAGCATATCTAGAATACTGTAATGTATTTGCATATGTAAAAAATGCTTGAAGCAAAGTGCATTTTATATCATAACTAAATTATAAGCCTTCATATTATTACTCATACGCCATAGTAACCGAATGTTAAACTTTATTTTATTTAATGACATTTGTATGGTATAACGTGAGTTTGTTAAAGTGTATGCATGTATAAATGTGAAATTCTTTCATAAGACATATACATACTTACACGCACCCACTCTAAAAATTACTACGAGTTGTAAGATAATATTGTGTTGAAGCCATACGCCCACACACATGCACACACACTCACATACAAATGCTAATATGCAAATAAAAAACAAGTAGGTCAAGTATTTATTTACATATGTGTACAAACGTCATATTTCTAGAGCAACATTAACTGTACATACTAGAGAGGATCACTGGCGCTTACATATGTTTGAATGTTTGCAAGTATTTTTGTAAAAAAAAAATGAAAAAGATTTAACATTTAATCTTTATAACCGTAAGCCAGAACTTGACCGCACTTGACAAACTTGCTGTTGTGTTTCATCCATACACACACACGCTCATAATATATTCATGAAAATGTGTCCTTCATGTACAACTTGTACAATTTGTGAAACGTAGAGAACGGTGAAAGGAAATCATAAATAATTACTTAAGTAAAGAAATTCCTCATTTCCTCTCTCCCTCTATCTCTCTATATCTGTACTTATGTTCTTATTTTTCAAGATTGTTCATATAAAAATCGGTTTATGTACACAGCGTATAAATGCAAGTGTTGCAAACAAAGGGCCTAAGCCCAGGCCTAGGCTAACATTGCATAGAAGCATGAAAATGGAAGTAAAGAAGGATATTCTTCAACACTTTAACAACAGCACGCTATTAGTTTATCACTTAAACTTTAACTATTTTTATTACTTTTCTTTAGGTCCGTATGTATGTTTTTTATTTAAAATATAATTTTGCGTTTTATTGATAGTTTACCGACTTTATCAGCACCTGTCCGTCTGTATGTCTTTCTATAATATTGAATGTAAAAAAAAATTTAACCCATCTTTATGTTTACTATGTGCTCATAAATATTCCCATTAGAACGCGTTAGTGAGGTATGTGAAATAAAAAAATGTTTCAAATTTTATAACTTCGAAACGGTAGCTCCTATCGATCTGAAAATTTTTGCGCCCCTTTTTCTAAATTCTCTGAAGAATCCATTAAACGTGATGTCAAGGTCCTAGGACGACCCATTTTTCTAAAAAAGACTACTTTGCGAAATGAATTATAATAATTAAGCGGGCAATGTCACGCCCTCACTATGTTGATATGCATTTGTAAAGCTGAAAAATTGTCCAGCTACGGGCAGATAGTTTTTTGAATCAAGATTCGCTTGCTGTGCGATTCTGGGCGATTTGTATGGTTTGCAAAATTACGACCACAAGAATGAACGTGAACTTGCTTGGCTTATAACTGGAAAACTACTGCTCCGATTTGGGTCAAATATGTTGCAAACATTTCGAAATTTCTCTGGCATTTTGTAATTTTATAATTTATGGGCGTGGCATTATCCATTTAGTTAGTAAACATGAAAAAATTAAATAAAATCTCTCCTAAGCAAGAGGTTAGTGCCATGCCCATCAAAAAAATTACAATTTTCAAAATTTTTCGATTTTATTTATTTACGTGTATTGTTAACAAAGAGTATATATACATACGTATACATATGTATTCTTCTAAAGGGTGTTATTTCGCTTATGGGACGATAAGAGTTCTAAATCACATTTTTAGTTTTTTTCCGTTTTCATTCTTTATCACAACTTAGACTCAATGAAGTCATGCACACTTTATTCTATAGCTAAAGTTAACAACTTTTTTGTATCTATACATAAGATTTTTTCCCATTTTCACTTTGGAATCATGTGTCAGTTCAGTCACACGTAAGGCTCTCATTGTGTTCAAAATAATGTTAAGTTGGCAGAAATTTTATAAAACAGAAAAAAAGGAATAGCAACTGACATGATAGAACTGAATAGAAAACCTTATCCTTATAACTACAGATAGCTGCTGTTTATTGTCCGTATTCCCATAAGTTTGGCATGTTCATAGAGCAAGCTTTTAATTATAATTTGCTTACTGCATGTTTTTCTATGGGGTGTAATTCTCAACTGCAATTGGAGAGGAAATAAAATGGCACAAAAACAAGAAACAAATACACATCCACTGAAAAACATTTAACATATATGGAGGAGATATACCATTGAATTTTTAACAGACCTCAGCGAACATACAGCAGGAGAAGGAATGACTGCATAAAGATTATTGGGCTGTACTCATATGGTGTACGGTTCAGTTGTGCAGCATTTTAATTAACTCATATAAATGCAAATGTAATGTTCACGTTGACTTCTGCCTTTATATTTACAGTTACTTACCATCTATCCGTGCAGTCCATTTGTCTGTCTGTCTGTCTATCCATGATTATTAACTGCATGGGACCCATATTCGTTTACTTGTACTCGTATGTGCGTTGGTGCCATCTGTTAATTAAAATATATCATAAAATACAACATTAAGATTATAGTAATGGCGGCCATTGGTAATTTTTTCCTGTAAAAATAATTTTTATAAGCGTTTTTTATTTCACATTATTGTTCATTTGTTATAAAACTTAAATATCATTTATACGAGCGCAATGTGGCTTACGTGATTACATTGCAGCAACTTAAACGCCCCTGAGCGACTTTAAAGCGATTTAACAATAAATGACATGTCCGTACATCCTCTTCATCTTTGTTTTATAAATTCTGTAAAAAAATAAACAACAAATGCCAAAAAAGTCCGTTATTTTTTTTATTATGTTCAATAATATATATTTTATTAAAATACATCTATAAACACGAATATATTATGGTCATATGAAAGGATATTTGCTAATTCAAATGATGATCGGCTTGCAAATCCAGTTTTACGTGAAGTATGGTTTCTTGTAAATTTTGGGTACGTCTGTTATTCGGCCACGCCTATTTTTGGCATATCGATGAAAGAGATAACTGTAAATATGTATTCCAAAGTTCAAGATCATAGGTTAATGTTTGTGACATATATATAGATTTTTGTTAATTGTGGGCGCGGCTCTTGGCCGATTTGTCCATTTCGACACACTTACTTTACCCCTTATGATAGGTGGAGCGTATAAAAACTCAAAATTATATTAAATTTAAATTTATTATAAAATTTAGCAACAACATCAACAACAACAAATTTAATGAAAAAAAAAAGGAAAAAACAATTTATGAGACTGTAACAAAATGTTTGTTATATCATATTTGGTTTATATTTTCTTCGAACAAAAGTTTTTATGTACGTATGGGTATACGAGTATGTGTGATAGATATGTAAACACTATTATTCAACAATGTATATAAAGTTGCAGATGTGTTCAGATACCATAAATGTGTCCTTTGAGAACAATCTGAAATTTATCTGGTTCTTTGGTAATAATACACTTTGGCTCTAAAGTAAAGTAAGAAGAAGAAGAAGAAGAAGAAGAAAAATAGTAGTTCAAATTAAAGTTTTCTTTCTGTTTTCAGCTTCTTCTTGTTCTATAATCTGCGTATGTGTGTTACTGTATACCATCTTTTTTTTTTTTTTTTTTTGGGTATTTTTACCAGGTTCTTGTTGTTGTTCTTCTGCTTTCCTTACAACTTTAAACTTTGGATATGCTTTACAACACTTGCTTGCTTGTGTCCTTTGGTTTTTTTATACTTTTTCCCAAGTAGATCAGTTATCATCATATATCACTGTGCATATAAGGAACATCTCTCTCTCTCTCTCCCTCTCTCTGTCTATTTCATTCTATTGCCTCATACATGTTGTATACTTTTATGCCCTTTACCCTTTGTCCTCCGTTTCATTCAATGCAACGGAAATTATCCTTTTTAAATTCTCGAGAGATGCCTGCTGCTTCTTCTTTTTGTACTTTTATATCCCACACATAAGATGGTTCTACTAAGTTTGTTATTCCGTTAGACAAAAACCAGAAGAGGCAAATTTTACAAAATTTAAATATTCTTGATTAGCATCAAAATCTGAGTCCGTACGTGTGTGTGTGTGTGTGTATTTGTGTTTGCAATAAAGCGGTTTATATAAGTGATCTGGAATTGTGTATAATTCTATATTCTAAAGGAGAGTTTTATTACGACAAGAATCTCCTTGTCAGGTGTACACATTGAAATTGATCCATAAAGTTGAAATTTGCATAATTTATAATCTTGTGCATTTATTGCTTTGACAAAAAATTAGGCAACAGACACGTTCACGATAAAAAAATCATATTTAGCCAAAAATGTAGCGTGCAAGTTGATAATAATGATATTTAAAGCATACATTATTAAAAGTTTAATAAGGTATCTGTCACGCCCACTTTTTTGCATACATGTAAAATGGTATTAAAAATTTGTCTTGAAGGAAATGTTTTGTTTTTTATACTGATGGTAATTTTTTATTTATTTATGCAAAAAAGAAGAAGAAGAAGAAAACCAAGAAGAAAAAGAAACAGTCATCAAAAGAGAAAAACGTTATTTTTTTATTATTCTGCTATACACACAGCTCTCCAACAAACACATATTATAACCAAGTGTTGCTTGCCAAAGTGGCCTGTTTGATTGCGATGCGGCATTGGAGACTAAATACATTTCGGTTCATTTATTTCTATTCATCCATTCTGAAAGCTAAGTTTATTATAAAAGTTCGATGATTTTCTCTTTTTCTTTCCTTTCTACCATTGATGGACGTTGATTTAGTTCAAAGTTTGTTACGAGTTAAAAATTGCTGGCATTCAACTTAGATTGTATGGTTGCCTAAAGGTCTATAGGGCATTTAGATGTTACTGCCCAACCTTACCTTTTATGTATTAGTACACCCCCTCTCAGCTGAAGACTTATTTACTTGCGGTATATGTTGACAATGTCTACAAAGTTTTTACATACGCCCATATGTACGGACACACATGCGTATATGAAGATGAACATTTGTTGTCAATATTCTGTTATACAACATGTTGGACATTATGGTTTAGGGGAAGGACGAATACATTGTATACGCACACATGTGTGTATACAAGACAATCGCAAACATTACGATTTAAAAAGGAAAACAAAGAATCAAGCATTTTATGTAAGACATGAGATTTTCTTTTTGAACCCGCTAAAGAGGGTTTTATAAATGAAATGGTCGGCACACTAAGTTTGTCATTTCATTTGCAACACCCAGAAGGAGACGTCAGAGACTCTGCGAAGTGTATATCTGAGTCAATCTATTTGGCACTCTCACGGTCCTAAATTTTGACGTATTGAAGTGAAAGTTTGTACAGGCGCTTCTAGTTTTGCAGATCGCCATTAAAAATTGCCACAATTGGTCAATAGGTACGTCCACAATCCACTACAATCTATTTGTCACAAAAATTGATCCACATCCATCGATGTGCCCGAAATAGGCATGGTCGGATAACAGATGCGCCCACAATTTACAAAAAAATATACGCAAACGAGGTGTTTAAGTTTTGTCTTAAGTCAAAATTTAGTTTCGTTTACTTGTTACATTTTTAACTTGATCAGTTTACATTCACTTACACTTGTTTTACGAAATGCACCCTTGTACGTACGTACGGATAAAATTACAAGGTGAGATGGTGTTAACACACCTTTTCAACTATCATGTCAAACATTGTATATTTTTGCTTTGGCGTTTGCTTTTTTAAAAGTGTTTTAACAGCTTTTGTTTTGTGTTGCTTTTCTTTCCATTTCGTGTTATTTTTGCTCTCTTTTTATTAATATCTTGTAATTGCTTTGGTGTTGCGTTTAGTTGTAGTTGTAGGTGTTGTTCTTTATTACTGGTTGTGGTCCTTGTCATTGTTGTTGCTTGGAATTCTATTATTGGAATTTAGTGATAATTGTTGTGGTTACTTGTTGTGTTCTTAGTTATCTTTTGTTCTGCTTGTTTACCTGTGTGATAGATTTGCTACATCCACCACCTCTTAGCAAGTCGTACATAGCGATGACTGAATTTATTACATGAAACTTAATTATTATTTAACTCTGTTCTATAAAGTTGTAATAAAACCATTAATTAGGAATTTTGTGTGTTTTTTATTTATAATAAACAATACGTGTTATTAATTTTTATTTTCATTCATAATATAGTTTAATGACCTTCGACTTAACAAGAAGCTTTTTTCTAAGAATTTCTCTTTTTTTTTTGCCAAAGTTTGTTGTTTTATGGTTCTACCTCTTTATACTCGTAACCGGTACTATTCTATACATACAAGTTGGCACATAAAGCTTCTGTTGTTGTTGTTGTTGTTGTAGACAATTTGCTTGAAGTTCTATTTTTTTTTGCTTTGTTGTATATTTCATAACTTTTCGCTTCACTATCCAGCCTTTTTACTATTTAACACGTTTATTTGAGACTTTTTGATGAGATTGCTGCTGCTATTTACATGCACCATGCGTGTTGGTGGTAGTGCTGGTGATTATAGACCACATAATAATAATGGTTGGGTATGGTAGTAGTTGTGGTTGGGTAATGTTGTTGTTGTTGTTGTTGCTGTTGTTGTTGTTGTTGTTGGATTTGGTCTTTCACGTTAAAACATCTACTGCTTATATTGTCTGGTAACCAGTGGTAACGGATGGCTTCTTGCGGGATTTAACTTTATGCTATGGCTTGACTTTATAATCAGCTTTGGCCGGATGAATGAATAGTTAATGTATATTTTTTTCAACTTTATTATTATGCGTTTTCTATTTGTTTGTTTCCTCTACCCCAACATGCAGCATTTCGGCTTTTACTCACTCTCTCTCTTCCTTCTTGGCCATTATTAATGGAACATTTCTAAAAAAAGGAAAAAAAGAAAAGAAATTAAAAATTATATACGATACTTAATGAAGTAAGATAAAGAAAATATGTGGCAAAATTATGCAAGTTTTGACACTTATTTGAAGCATGTGCTTTAAGTTTGTGGTGTCATTTTGCAGATAATTAATTTTTAAAATAATTTCTTAATAATTTAAGTAAATAGTAAAATTTCAGAAGCAAAAAAAGAAACTCAACTAAATTAGACAAAAAAGAGGGATTTTTCTAAAAAAAAAAAAAATAAAACTTTTATTTGTAATGGTATCTTTTTAAATTAAAAAGAACAATATATAGCTTGTGTTACTCTACTTGACCCACTCTTTCATTTGATACCCATATTGAGGAGTATTGAAGGAATTTTCATGTGATCAAATTTAGTAAGTCGCCATATGGAATCCATTATAAAATTGCTTAGCTTATGGCATCGTTGAACATTGAGCTCTTCCCCTTCTCGATACTCATATATGTGATTTGGGGGTGGTCACCATAATTAAAAATCAAAATATTCTTCTGTGAAGATTCCCATCCAACATGATTGCTTATATGAAAAACTTGGAATATAAATGAATCCATTTCATAGGCCGCCATTTTGTATTTCGCTTGATGCCATTTTATTTAAAACATTCTACTTGTCAAACCCTCTTTCGTTTGTTACCCATACCATACAGTTTGCTGAGCAATGTAAGAATTGCCATTTTGCGACATTCGCCATCTCGATTATATTGTATTGTCAGTATTTTAAGCATGACAGGACATAGCGTTGTGATTCTGAAACTGCAATCTAACAGTTGTCTCTTCGGTGTATGGATAACTTAAATGGGAAAAATTGAAAATGTCAAATTGAAAATTTGATCGCTTCATTTCCAATAATGGAAATGTGTTTATATTCCCAGTGTATAAACGAGTATAAACGATGGACAAGATATCTAAGGAATAAAATAAAAACAATAACAGCAACAAAACAACACTTTTATCATAATTTGATAAATCATAGTGGTCATCAGTTTAGGGCACACTGTCACTGTATGTATGGTCATCATAACACGTATAGGGGCAGCAGAGTATCGTTAGAAATACGTTTTTATTGCTTTTAAATCCATGCACATGTTGTACATACGTATGTAGAGAAATGCATGTTTGCTATTGATACTTTTATGTTTATGTTTATGGAACGTAATTGAATTGAATTGAATTTCATAAATGTTTTCCACAAGATTGATTTTGGAGGCTAACAACATCACTAGAAACAAAAGCCATCCTTCCGTTACATTGTCACACAAAACAGCAAGCATTATAAATGCTATAATAAAGATGGATAGATAAAGAGAGAGAGAGAGAGGGAAAGAGAAAAAGTGCTACTATCAGTGCATATGTGCCTTGAACACTAAACACACTCGCATAAAAGCATTTCTGTGATATCTTGTCACGAGCAATATTTGTTTTTACAAATGTTCAATAATTTCTACTACTGCTGTTGTTGCCGCTGTTTGCAACAGTATAAACAGCAAGCAGCAGCATCAGTAACAACAACAACAACAACAACAACAACAACGACAAGTTATAATAGCTTTAACCAGATGGGTCTTATAGGTTTTTTTTTACAC
Organism: Ornithomya chloropus; assembly: GCA_963971445.1. NCBI lineage: Eukaryota > Metazoa > Arthropoda > Insecta > Diptera > Hippoboscidae > Ornithomya > Ornithomya chloropus. Next base: position 21,787,319 of record OZ020530.1, on the reverse strand, counting down.
ATTTTTTCTATATTTTTTTTCAAAATTGAAATTGTATTAAAACAAGACAAATACAACAACAAATACAACAAAAAACAACAATAACATAACGTGTCTCTGAGTCAACCAACTATTTCCACTTAAATGATGACAATAGCGATGATGCGTCATTAAAAAAAATGAGAAAAAAGTGAATTTGGTTTAGAACCAATGTCAAATATCCTGTACATTTATATAGAAACGGAGGGCGTGGCAGGTAAATGATTAAAAAGTGACGTCAACAGACAGACTTATGTATACTTTGTATTACTTTGTTTCTGACGGCTCCTTCCAGGTGTTTTATATGGAATGACAAACTTAGCATACCGGCCATCTTATGCGGAGGGTATAAAAAGGTCAGCAGCAGCAGTGACTATAAACCTTGTTTTGTGTTGGTCCAGTTGTGTAAAAATTAATGCACTAGCCTAGAGAGGCGAAATGTGATATGATTTGCAGACAGTATCCTGATATCTGCAACTGCATTTATTGTTACTGCCAAACCAACTCCAACCGCCACAGCAGTCCACAAAAACAAAAATATATAAAACCGTTATAGTCGGTTATATGTGACCCTACACTACTTGGCTTCACAAATTATGCTACAATGAGCTGAGTAAACATGAGATAGTTTCACAGTTATTTTGAAAAATATGATTACATAGGAAGGGGGTTCAAAAATGGTCCCTTCGGGTTCAAGTTTGGAATAGCTCATTACTAAGCTAAATAACTATTCTTTACCCATTTTTGTTAACAAATATTAAAAATTGCAATTTTTTGCTATATAAAGACTTTCGTCAAAATAACAGCCGTGTACGGGGAGGGGTTCTACAAACGATTTAATTTCGCTAATTTTCAATAAAGCTTTTCTTTGAGTCAATATATGCTTTTGTATCATTGAAATATCTGAAACAATTCCACCTGTAGCTGTAGCATTTACATGGAAGGACGTGGATTACTCTATGCATGTCAGGATTCTGAATATATAGATTCTGATAATTGAAGATGGGTGTGGCAAACACACACCCAAAGTTAATATAGCTTTCGTCACAAATGATGCCGGGTGGAAGAAGAGAAGAAGTGCACCGAACAAAACAAAAAAAAGGGAAATTCAGATTGCTGCCCCAAGCGTTTTGTTGTATCAAAAAAAAAAAAAACCGATTACAGTCTTTCCATCTTTCTGCACACACAATCTCTCCCCTTTTCTCTATGAAGCATTCGATATCATCACCCAATCAAAATTGTATGTGTGCACGTGTGACTGACTCTTTCCTTTATTAAATCGCTGAAATTGTCACAAGCATACACTTCAACGCTTGATAGGATGAGACGATATGTACACATATGCACACAATTATATTTCTACACCTTCACAAACGAGTACAACAACAACAACAAACATTTTTATCTTTCCTTGGTTTGGTTTCGTAAACGGAAAGCATCTCTGTGGTCTTACGTTCACTCAAATACATTTAATTTCATAAATCGATTTCTTTTTTGCCAAACCTGACATTTTCTTAATATGTCATAGCTAGCGACTACTACAGTCATATTTGTGGTAGGTGTGGTATACTGCTTTGGCTATCCGTGCGTGATGCACACATTTCCAGTGCAGTCTAGTTCATATGCATACATATTTGGTTTCATTGTTTGCGGTTGGTTTTGATTATGTTTGAAAATAGAGAAAATTTGTTGCATTAACTTGGAAATTTCTGCAGCTCTTCGTAGATTTAGGATTTATGGACGTGGCACCGCCTACTTGCTTAGAAAATTACTTTTTGTAGGAACATGTGTTTTATTAGCTAGGTAGGAGATGTCACGCCTATAAATATTTATTTGAACCCTGAATTATTTTAAAGTTTGCACAAGAAGATTCAACCAAATTCGTACAGCCGTTTTTAAGTTATAGGATTGTAAACAATATGTTGAATCACAATTATTTTACTTAGGTGTTGTGGTTGACTGGTGAGAATTTTCAGTGTAATGCAAAGTTTTAAATATTATACATAAAAACAAGTGAAAATAATATAGTCGGTCAAGCCCGACCATCAAATACCCTACACCACTTGATATATTATATTATTCAATTTAATTTTTTTTCTTTGAAAAATGAAAAATTTTATTTTTCTATACCTACTTGTATTTTCAAAAATTTCAAAATGATACACAAGTCAGAATTTTTTTTTATTCTTTGTTTATTTATGATATCAAAAAAAAAAATTATTTAGGGAGGGGTTCTAAAAATGGTCCAATCCGGTCCATTTTCAAAAGGTTTATTTTTGGGTCAATGCTTTTCCGCGTATCAAATTTCATCAAAATATCTCAAAAAATAATAGGCCCTCATATGGGGAGGGGTTCTAAAAATGGTCCAATCCGATCCATTTTCAATAGGGCCAATACATGTTCTTGTACCAAATTTCATCAAAATATCTCAAAAAATGCGACCTGTAGCTTGCGCACAAATGTAGATGGACAGACAGGAGGACAGACGAACAGACGGGCATGTTTAAATCGATTCAGATTTTGATTCTGAATCGATCGGTATAACTGAAGGTGGGTGTGGCATTTGCCGTTTATGAGTTACAAACATCCGCACAAACTTAATATACCCTTTTCCACAGGGTGGTGCAGGTTATAATAAATACTGAGCACTGAAAAAAAGCTTACCTCTAGAAGTTTAAAAAATTTATTGTGATACAATATAAACAATGCATGGCCGAGCTTAAGTTTTATAAAAAAAAGATGCAATCATTTCAAAAGCAACCATAAATAATCTCAAGCCTATAACAACAAACAACAAACAACAAGCAACAACAACTGAATACAAACCATTTTAAAGTATAAAGGTACACACAAGGACTTTTGTGTCTGTTTGGAGCGTGTGAAAAATTCATGTGCGAAAAATAATGAAATTTAATAAAACAAAAAAACAAAACCAAAAAAGGAGAATTAAATGGAAAACAAAAGAAATGAAATCAAAACAGCCAATACCAGCAACAAAACAATCAATCGGATTCATATTTAATGTTGGATGACACAATTTTACTTTTACTTACCATCGTACACACGTATTAAAAATCACTCATACGCCACGACTGGTCATTGCGAGTGCGGGGATTTGCAATGTAGAAATGTATGAGAGGACAGCGATATAAAGCCCAATATATTTATTTTATAAAAAATATGTTCATGTACATATATACATATATATACATACACACACACACATATATATATATATACATGTGGAGTGCATATGGGTTGTACAAACAGTTGTTTAATTGCATAAAAGATTTTTTCATGTGTGTAATTTATGGCACAACAAACATAAATATATGTACATATGCACATACACATGCACACATTTATATATATTCATAAACATTCACACAAACCATCAACACTTGCTGCCAAAATTTATGGTTTGCAACACTAAGTCTCAGTTATTGGATGTTGGATGTTGTGAGCACCCATATGTGTTGTGCGGTTACCTTTTTCTGTGGCTTTCGCATTTGTTTCAAGTTAAACAATGAAAAGTTATAACTTTGGTAATTTAAACACAAGGTAGAAAAACAAAGTCAGAAGAAAAGTTTGCCTGAAAATGTTGCATGAAAAATGAAAATTACACCAATAAATCTATTTCAACTCTTAACCACTCGTACTTACGTCCACACCAAACATTTATTTATATAAATAAAAGAGACTGCGGCTAGTTATTAAAAAATCGTTTATACAGCCAGTTTATTCATTTCCGCATTGTTGTTCATTTCATGGAGGCTATTATTGTTGTTGTTGAAATTCTCTATGTAGTGAACGGTATAGTAAGTTTGTTACAAAATATATTAGCTTCATGAAGAACATAACGGATATTCTAGATCCGTAAAACCTAAGTAAGCCATAACATGTTCATGCGTCTGTTCTTTATATCTGCCTTAAAATGCTTACATTTAAGGGAACACAATTTGGTACATGTACATATGTACTGCGTATGCTTAGTTTCTGTTTACGTTTAGAAAATTTTATTCAAAATGAGCAAAATCGATTCAAAGCCACGCCTTAAAAAATATATTAATAATAAAAACTCTATACCGGGTCCCACATTGCAAATGTTTTAATAGTAGGGTAAGTTTTTTTTATATAAATCCAATAAATTAATTTAAGTATTTTTCAAGTCATATTTCTTTCGAAACTTTCGATTCACACGGCAAAATACATATACGATAATAGTCATTACAAAAGATGATGTATAAAAGTGCCACGCCTTTAGATTAAATATATAATAGAATATAAGAACGAGTACCAAGATATTGACTTAACTAAGTGTAGCTTCTTTTTTCTTTGTATACATTGTTGTTGTTGTTGTTTTCATCGTTCATTTATTTTATTGTTTGTTTGTTGTTGCTATTGTTATCATTGTTGGTATTTTTTATTTGAAAGAGTATAAAAATAAACATGAAATGTACTTTATAGCGTTTTACCTTTAGGGGGCTATTAATTTTTTATACCACACACAGCCACACACATTCTTATTCCTTCGCTCTCTCCCTCTCTCTCTCTCTCTCTGTGTCTCCCATACAAAGATCTGGATAAACGAATAACTCACGAAACAAACAACTTATAAAGTATTTATTTATGTTTCATATGATTGCACATACATCAATGACATATAATGAATATAATGGCAATAATGGCAAAACAATTAATATAAAAAGCGGTGACTGCAGCATTGCAAAGAAAAAAAAAACACAGTAATATTGTAACCCTAGGGCTCTACGGCGAGTGCAGGTATCTTTATCTCATTATAGGATTTCTTCCTTTTAAAACATTCATCACTTTCACTTAGTTCACTATGGAATATAGAAAATAAATATTTCAATTTTATGGCTCTTTTTTCACGATCGTAAATGATTTTGTGAAAATTGTGGGCGTGATTGGCTACTAATTTTGTTGATTTTATCAGAGAAACCGCATAAATTAAGAAATTCTGGAACAAAATTTTATGTAAAATTTTCATTTTTTTAAACCTTCACCATGCAGCCAGAGTCCAACGGACACGCGGACATTGTAAAATCAGTTTAGGGATGTTTGCAGTGATCAAGAATATATAGAATTTAAAAATTCTCTGAGATTTTCTTTTTGTAAAAGCATATAAAATGACAAACTTTATATAATTGCGTGATTTAGTTTACTGTAAAACTTTCCAGTCATTGTCAAACTATCATTTTAGCAAAGAATTTATCGGTAATTCTTGGTGTAAATATTATAAAATTTGTAATAAACGCTTTTGTTATAAATAATAACAATTTCAAAGTTTTCTTTTTTCTTTTACAATGCAGTTTAACAGTTTATTTAAACGTTGAAACGTTGAAACGTTGAAAGTTGAAAGTTGAATGGCTGCGAAAATGTTGTCTCAACTTGATGCAGGAAGGATATAAAAAACTTCTTTTATAACATTTATTGTTATGTATCATAACAAAATTAATTGCAAAGAAGAAGAAGAAGAAAAAGAAGAAGAAGAAAAAGAAGAGGAAGAACAGCAACAGGAAAATTATTCATATTGACAAATTACAAATAATAGGCGATAAATTATGCATTCATTATTAATATTATTATTACGGTAACGACAAGACGAAGCCAACCAAAGTTTATATTGCTTTTAAAGCATTTGTTGTTGTGTGTCGTGAAGTTATAAGTTTGGTAAATAGTAAATAGTTTTCTTTTATTATTATGCAAATGGGAAATTTTAAAAGAAAATATACGACTTTTCATAGACAGGAAACCTTATGGTTGAACAATAACAATAATAATAATTGATATTGATTGAAAATATACTGTTTTTGTTGTTGTTATAAAGTAGTTTCCTTTGAATATTTATTGTCAAGAAAAGTATTACACATATAATAATAACCATCATGCTGATGACAATGATTATAGTTTGTAAATAATTTATAGCATGATTCAATTTACAGCTTAAGACTGCAAAATCAAAGATTGAATTAATTAAATTAATCTCTGAAATGAATTTTTGCTTATGAAAAATATGTAAAATTATCAAAAACTGTGGTTGATTTACTACGTCCGTCCGTATGTCTATGTCTTGTTATTCTTATGTTCATAAAGTTTAAGTCATTGAGCTGAAATTTTGTCTAAAAACTAGTCTAGTGTCTGCAATAAATAAAATAAAATTTTAAAATAGGTTAAATCGGCCAAGTGCCATGCCCACAATTGAGAAAAATATATATATTCACCATAAAAATTTACTTATGATATTACAGCGTTTATTGATATGGTAAAAATGGTCGCGCCCATTAACAACAACCACACTCAAAGCGAAGGTAATATTGTTTCGCTTATAACTTTCCAACAACAACTCCGATTTTGGTCAAATTTGTTGCATTAATTTAGAAATTTCTGCAGCTTTTCGTAGATTTACAATTTATGGGCGTGTCACAGCCCACTTGCTTAGGAAATTACTTTTTAAACGAACATATTGTTCATTAACTGAATGGTTTGTGCTACGCCCATATAATACACTTTGTTCTAAGGCTGAATTAATTTCCAAGGTTTTACAAAAATGGATTTATATGGGTTTCCATATTTACGGGCACACCGATAAATGTTTATGTTTATGTACTTTTTTTATAGTTTCTAATGCTTCCTGTGTGGCCCACAGTTCTACGTTAAGGTAAATTAAAGTATTTATGTGTGCATATATGTATGTGAAGTCATGTAGAGAGAAAAGTCATAATCGTCCACAAAACAACAAAAGCAAAAGTAAAACAATAAGCGATAAGAAGAATAAAAAGGTAGGAATTGTAATGACAACAACAACGACATGTAAGAGCTTAGTTTACATTCCAACACACACACACACACACACACACACACACACATATATATAATATATATATATATATATATATATATATATATGCGATGTATTCACAAAATAAATAAAAACCACAGAAATCTAGACCGCACGCATATATGAACGTGTACGTACCTACAGCATATAATCACTTATTTTGCAAAGCCCAACGTATTTGTACCAATACATACTTTTACGTCGTATGCTTAAATTCCTTAAATTTTCTTTCTTTCTTTCAGAAGGTACATGTTTTTTTTATATTAAAATTTTTGAGCAGATTTATCCATGTCCGGGTGCCCGTCCGTTCATGCATTTTTAACGATGTTAAAAATTCTCATTTTAACATGAAATTTTATTACACTTCATTTAAGTAGCTTCGTATTTAAAGAAAGTTCAAACCCTTTTGAGAGCCACGCCCGCAATTTCGAAAAATCTCTAACAGCTATAAAAAATTTAGCTAGAAATGGAAATTATATAAATGGATTTTTAGTTATCTTGTGCAAGGATGTGATAGTGGGTGGAGTGAAAATGAACAATAACGCCCACAAAGGAAAAGAATTCTAATTTTGAAATGCATTAAAATACTTCAAGTTTTTATCCACTTGCCACGCCCACAAATTATTTATACAAATGCAGGTAGTATTAAATATTTGTTGTTGATTTTTTTTTTTTTTGTTTACTGTTGTTGTTGTTATTTTTTTTTTTTTAATACTTCTGTTGCTTCTTATTGTGGTTTTTGTAGTTGTTATTTTGCTGTTATTATATATTCTGTCGTTAGTTAGCTTGTTTTTGTTGTTATTGTTGTTGTTGTTGTTATTGCTGCTTTGTTACTGTTTTAATATTCTTAAGACTTGTGATGTTCGCTGTTACTAATACTTCCTCTTTTGTTTCTTTGTTTGTTGTTGTTGTTGTAATTGTTATTATTATTATTCTTATTGTTTTGTTGTTGTTGTTGTTGTTGTTGTTGTTGTTGCAGCTATTTCAATTTCTTATATATGAACAAAACGTACACAAAAGACACCATCAACCATAGTTATGTGCACTCTGATCCCTTCTGCTTGCTAACGAAACCAAAACAGTATTTTTGTGTGTATGTAGGTATGACATCAGCTTTTTGGTTTTAGCAATTTATTAAACAACAGCAAAGTCACTAAACACGTTTTTTTTTCACATATGTGTATAAAGTATTCTTTGGATTATACTTTATAGGAATAACACACACACACACACACATATATTCATACATAATCGTAAAAATTCATAGTGTATAAAGACATACATACAGATAAGTCATGCATGGCATTATTATAAAATAAAGAAGAAGAAGAAGAAGAAGAAGAAAATATGTAAAAACTAAAATATGAGTTGAAAGCATTTCAATGTACAAACAAACGCGCATATGCATGCATATGCATAAATATATATAAATAAGTATGTGTGTTGGTGAATTGAAAGCAAACTATATGTCTGTATTTATGTGTGTGTGTGTGTGTGTGTCTGTGCGTTGTAGTTGAAATCCTTATTACTTTCCTGCCACGCTGTTTACGTCATTGCTGCTTAACAATATTTTCTAAACTAACATCAATGTGGCCACATAGTAAGTAATATTAATATAGACAAAGAAAAAACAAGATAGTGTGATGTAGCGATAGAGAGTGGGATAGAGAGAGAGAGGAGAAAGTTGTAGGGTAATGTCTAAGGGATTCGAGACAACGCCACCACCATGTGTCACATAGTTCACACAAACACTTGTTCAGAACATTGCATACATAAGCATTGCATTCATACATACTTGCATATATATATATATATATATATATACTCATACGTTATTATTACGTTAGGTTTTCTTCTTATTTTTGTTGTTGTTGTTGTTGTTTTCAAAGTACTATTATATCAAGATTATCGCAATAACATAAGCATGCATGTATGTATGCATGTGTGTGTGTGTGTGTGTGTGTTATGAATAAACACATTATGAAATGAAAAAGAATTAAATACTGAATTTATAGCATAAAAGCATTTTTACATGAGCAGCAAAAACAAAAAAAAATTCACAACTCACAACTTCTATGAACTGGAAAATTGTACAGATTTTCTTCTTCTTGCATTTTCTATTTTGACATATTTTTCATTAAAACATTCTCATTTTATTATTTATTACACACTACGCATATACATACACTCACCCAAACACACAATATACACACATACGTAAGGACTGTATATGCAGATGTACCGCAACAGTTACGTAAGGAATTAAAAAGTGTTCTGAGAATTATTACATGCACTAAGCACTGCATGCATGTATATTATTAAGTAAAAGAAAATTCCATTCCAATCTATTCCATTCCATTCCATTCCATTCCTTATAGCTTACATATATATGACAACGTCTTTTTGCATCACTAAAACTTATTTAAAAAAAAACCTTATATAATAAATATTTGTAAAGCCGATTATATTGTACTTAAATCTATAATTGGGCAGAATTTTATTTTTATAAAAAGTATGACAAAAACAACAGCTGCCAATGATTATGATAGCATTTCTCATATGTCAGCCATTAGTGGTTATATGTATACGTCATACATTTATTCCCATCCATACAGAGTACATGAGCTTATACATTTACATACGTATATATACGTACAATATAAAACTCTTTCATATAGATCCTCCCCTTTTTTCTGTCGATTTTGTTGCTTAAACAATTAAGAATTCATAACATTTTAAATCCATTTCAATTGTGGAATAAATGAAAAGTTTATGTGAAAAAATTAATAAAAAGAAATGTATTCGGCTTAAGCCAAAGCTAAGACACTCTACGCAACAACTATTAAGGTATGTTTGTATTATATTCATTCGCAAAGTGCATTAGAAAACGAATTTTTGAACGAAAATTTTAGGGCGTGTCTGTTATGCGAAGATGCTTATTGTTATTCTTTTTCAACAAATACACTTCAACTTGATTATTTTAATTTTAAGGATGTGAATTTTTTTTGTTTTGTAGACGGGGCACTTCTCTTTCTTTCCACGAATACAATTTTACTATTTTAGAATTTATCACCTTAAACGTATTGCAAAGGCTTATGGGCAGACAGATGGGCATGGCAGAACGATTCAGATTTTAACGAGAGTCAAATCTTTACTGTAGACAAACTTAGTAAACTTTTTCATCCTTGCAAAGAAGATATAACAACCAATGTCATACATATGTATATATGTATACACTTAAGTCAATTTTTGTGTATGTGTGTGTATGTTAAAGAGAGCAGGTGGGTAAAGAAGCATTTATAGGCTGGCAGTCTCTTATGTAGGCAGCTGCGTTCATATGAAAATCTGCTTTATTGCAGATGCATTTATGTTATTAACACACACACACACACGTGTATATATAATTAGTCATATACTTTATATGAATGGATTATTTTGAAACTTACTCAAGTGCGCCTTTATAAGAATCTCAAGAAATGTTTGTATTCGGAAAATGGATTTAGGCTGCTTTCTAAAAAATAATCCATAAACGTTTGTATGCATGCATATGCATGATGATGATTTTTATGCAACATGGATTATAAGCACATGTTACTTTTGTATGTTTCGGTCAAGGTAACAAATGTGAATAAAAATTTTTCTATTGTTGCTATTGTTGTTGTTCTTATACACATTCGTACGTAACGTTGTTATTGTTGTGAATGCTTCTATTAGTTGTTGTTGTTGTCTATTGAAGTAAAATAACTAATTCCATTCAATCTACTGAGTACTTAGTACTCGTATGGAGTTAATGTTCATACAAGCAAAGCAATATTTTCTCTCCTTAAATTCATTGACGATAATAGAATATTTATAGAATTCTTGTAAGAACATTAGCAACACATTTTTTCAATCAATATTAATAAAATTCTATAGAATTGATTTGTTTGCTAACATTTCAAAAAGAAGAACAGGAAAGCTTTCGTTTTATCACAAATAATACAAGAATCTCTGTGACCTACATTTTATCTTTAGAGAATAGTTACACACTTGAAAATAAATGAAAAATTGATTCAAACAGATAATTGAGTTTATACAGCTTCACATATCATTCTGCATCCACTTTCTGTTTAACAAGTCAACTCTAAAAGGCGGACTGACAGACACACTCATAGAGTCTCAGTATTAAATGCTGTATACAGAGGTTAAATTAAGCTTAAACTTCAAACATGAGAAGCTTGTTTTAAAATATATTTCTATCTGTTTATTATCTAAATGGGAAGTGCCACACCCATAAATTAAAAGTCTTCAAAATGCCAGAGAAATTTCTCAATGTTTGCAACAAAATTGACCAAAATCGGAGCAGTAGCAGTTTTCTAGTTATAAGCCAAGCAAGTTCACGTTCATTCTTGTGTTCGTAATTTTGAAAATCACACAAATATACAAATATTAGCAAATTACCAGGCGCCCAGAATCGCTCAGTAAGCCGATCTTGATTCAAAAAATTGTTTAAACCCTTATAACTTGGAAACGGCTGGACGGATTTTGTTCAAATTTTTGCGACAACTTGCAAATTAATTCAGCTTTCACATGAAATATATAATGTGGGCGCGGAATTAACAATTTAGTTAAAAAAACATGTATTTTTAAAAGATTCTTCTCTAAAAGGCAGTGCCACGCCCATTCATTTGATGTCACCCTAAGTCTGGATTAAAAACTTCTGTTTTGTTAGCGTTTGTTGTGTTTTAATCAAGGTGAGGTATCTGTGTTACATTCGTTTTAATTAAATTCAACTCAAAATTACAAAAATTGTGTTCACAGCTTACTCATGTACGTTTGTGTACATCAATGTATGCATTACACTACTATGAAATCGTAATCTTTTTGTATATTTATAAATATATTTTTTGGCATTTTTTATTTACATTCATTAAATTTGTTTGCCTATCATGCATTTGTATCGTGTATGCATTTAATTATTATTTTTTATACATTTACAAGCAAATATATGGAAAGAATTAAATCTATCACAATATGCGTATTTGTGTATGAGTGTGTGTGTGTGTGTGTGTGTGTGTGTGTGTGTGTGTGTGTAAAGGTATATGCATTTATACAATTCTTTAAATAAAATTATATAACCGTTACAAACGCATACACTGCATGCCTGCATATGTGTATGTGTATGTGTTTTATTTCAGCATTTTTGCACACAGTTTTAATTTGACTTTTATATTTTGTTGTTGTTGTTATTGTATTATTATTATTTACATACATAAACAAAGTTAATCTACCGTTGCCAAAATATAAACAATAAAAATAACAAGTAAGAAAACTAAATTTGGTTTAAGCCAAATCTTAAATACCTTCCACATGGTGGGCGTGCTAGGTATACGATTGCGCCCTCTAATGTTGTTTGTTTGATGCAAGTGGAATTTTTTAGTTGAGTAAATTTTTTTTATAAATTCTAGGCGTGACTATTATTCTACTACGCCCATTTTTTTAAACATCTAAGCATATATTTTTTGTCAAATGTAGGCGTGTCTATTATCATACTACGCCTATTTTTGTCACATTGATGAATGGGATAACTATACAGAAGCTAACCAAATTTCAACTTAAAATCCCGATTTTTGTAGCAGATAAATAGGTTTTTGTCGATTGTGGGCGTGGCTCTTAACCGATTTTGCCGATTTTAAATTCGGCGATCTGCGTGCAAAAACTAAAAGTGCCTATACAAAATTTCAACTCAATACCTCAAAATTTATACCTCATGAGAATGCCAAAACCAGACACATGGGCTAGTCTAGATCGACTAGATCGACTCAGTTTTTGATGCTTATCAAGAATATGTATATACCTTGTAGAGTCTTTGACGCCTTCTTCTGTGTGTTGCAAACGGAATGTCACACTTAGGTTATGCCCTTAATGTGGAGGGTATACAAATAAAATTATTAATAAAAAAAAATGTTTTTTTATAAATAAATAAATGTTATGTTATGTAGTAACATACATATTTTAAGCTGTACAGGTTTATACACTCAATTTTTTCTTTTCTTTATAGTACGCATGCATTTATGAAAATGAATAAATAATTTTTTTATTATGCATACAATATATTTAGAAAAAAATTTCAACATATTTTTTTTATCAAAGACATATATACTCGTACATAAATACCTCATAGCTGACTAATTCATTACAATTGAAATCGGAATGGATTTGTCCATGTCCATCTATCAGTCTGTCTATTCATGTAAATGTTCGTGCAAGCTATTGGTCGCAATTTTTGAGCTGTTTTGATGGAATTTGGTACAAGGCAAAAAATTGTAATTCTTAATGTGTTTTGACAAACTTTGGTGGAGAATAGTTGATTAGCTCTATAATTGGCAGTGCCGAATTTGGACCCGTTTGGACTATTTTTTAGAACCTCTTCCCATAACACCGTTATAGGGCAATATCTCGTGTTTACTGACTCAACTAAATTAATTGTAGCATACTTTGTGGAACTAAGTGGTGTAGGGTATTAAATGGTCGGGCTTTACAGACATTTTTACATGTTTTGTTTTTGGTTGTTGTATCATAATGTTGTCACTTACGAAATAGATAAATGCCTACAAACATACCAACAAGCTTATGATATAACCTCTAAAATATAAAAATATAAAATAAACGTTAAATTTTCTCGCTTAATACTCCATCGCATTACATCTTATGATAAATGATGTCGTAAAATCATTATGTTTACTGCCGTTTGTTTTTTTTTTTGTAATCCTATGTAATTACGATCCACTACTGAAGCGTTAACTACAACTTGACATGTATATGTTTATATGTAAGTATGTTGTATACAAGCGTTAAAGCAGCACTTGAGCTTCGGTTGGGTGTTGAGTATAAGAAAAATTAATTGAAAAACTGATTGCACCCAAGTTGCCGCCGGTCTCAAACATTAATTAAATTAAGTTGGTGAAAAGACGATTGCGTCTGCACTCTGTACAAAGCGACAGCAATAATATGGCAAGCATGTGGGCAACCGAACTAACCATCCAGCCAACCATCTAGCAAAACAATGACAATGAATGGCAAACGCAACTCTTGCAATTTTGTGGCGGAGGCAACATATAAAATAAATAAATAAATAAATAAATTAAATGTGCGTTATGGTGGTAGAGCATGGAATCGCACCCTGTTGCCACCGTATTGGTGTTTAAGAGTAGTCACATGGAGAGAGAAAGATAGGCATCAATATAATTAGGTTTCCTGTGCTCATGACTTTACTGCACAATTTCTCAACAGTTACTATACAAAATAACAACAAAACAACAATAATAAAATTCTTCACGTATAAATTTGTTTTTGTTTTGATTTACTTGCAAAAAAGGCCCCAGTTTATACAAGCATAAGCACTAAAACAGTAGAAAACAAGTAAGAAAACTAAATTTGGCTTAGCCCAAATCTTAAATACCCTCCACCTCCACAACGGTGGGCGTGGCATATATATATATATATATTGCGCCCTCTAATAGTGTATGTCTTACGTATCAGCATGCAAGACAACATTTACGTTGAATATGGTTTTTTGTAAATTGTGGGCGTGTCTATTATTCGATCGCGCCCATTTTTGGCACGCCAGTCAATAGGATAACTATGTATACGCGTACCAAATTTAAAGTTTCTAGGTCAACTTTTGTGGCAGATATAAAGATTTTTATTAATTGTGGGCGTGTCTGTAATCCGAGTACGCCCCTTTTTGGCATACCGATGAAGTTAATATTCATAGATGTACATGCCAAATTTCAAGTTTATAGTTCATATTTTGTGGTAGATAAATAAATTGTTGTTGATTGTGGGCGTGGCTTTGGTCCGATTTTGCCTATTTTAAATAGCGATCTGCGTGCAAAAACTAAAAGTGTCTGTACAAAATTTCAACATAATATCTCAAAATTTACGCCTGTGAGAGTGCCAACAACAGACGGACACACGGACATACATGTCTAAACCGACTCAGTTTTTGACGCTGATCAAGAATATATATACTTTGTAGGGTCTCTGACGCCTCCTTCTGGGTGTTGCAAACGGAAGAACAAACTTAGTATACCCTCATCATTGAGGTGGAGGGTATAAAAATGAATGAAAAGACGTAAAAAAATTAAATTTGGCTAAAGGCACATGTTGAATATCCTTTACAATTATCATATATAAAAGCTTAAGGCGTGGCAGGTGCTTAATTACTCCGTCTATAGTTTATGTTTATTACGTTTTAACTAATTTTGGCTAAATACAAATCATTCATTTTTTTATTTTTATATTTAAAATGTGGGCGTGGCAAGTTCCTAATTAGCTAATACCTAGTTACTCTAGTTTATACGCTGTTACTACACAAAGATGAATATTTGTTATTTATGGGCGTGGCACTTGACTACTTTCGCTTAAATACTACAGAAAATGTGTGCTAAATATTGGCAAAAAATAAATGTCTCAAACTTTGCAATCGTTAGCGTTCAAATAAGAGATGGACGCACGTACACATGGACACTAAAATTATTATTCTGATTAATATTTTTTTATCTGAGTTTGTGAGAACGCATGGCCCTCACGAAGCGAATAATTGGCCATCACTGGTATAAATAACATAAAATGAACTGAATTATTCTTTTGCTACAATGAACTTAGTTTTTAGTTAATTATACGAGTATAAACCTTTGTTTTTGTTATAATGCATACGAGGATAGCGGGACTGACATTCCAAACGGTGTCGGTCATTACGCAGTAGAAAATGTTTAGTGATTTAAGAAGCTTAAGTAGTATTGATAATTAAGAGAGTAAGTTAAGAGTATAAGTTAAGCTCGTGGTGAAATGCAAACAACAACGCAAACACTCTCGTGTATATAATCAAGCATAAAGCCAAGAGAGGGACACTGTCTGTTAAGCTGGGACAAGATCAACAACGGGTATATAAAACAGGGTGTAGGGAAGACATACAAGACAAGTAGCACAGTGCGCCGAATCCGACGAAGAAATCGCGAGAGTAACGTGTAAAGTACTGGTGATAGCACAGGTCACCGTGTTAGCCTCCTTTTTGTTTTACTTACTTTATACATAACAAGAAAGCAACATCTCTGTTGTATTGTATAAGTGTGAAAGTGTGAAGCTATAAATATAGAGTGAATTAATTTTATTTAACACCACACCCGAGTCCTTTATTCAAACAAATTTGTTGAAAAGGAGCCCCTGGGGAAAACGGACCTGCTACCTCGGCTTGGACCGGATTAACCGGAGGAAAGACCCTTCCTTTGTGATGTTTCATTGTAGATGTTACCAATGGAATAGTACACCGAGCACACCTTAACCTGTGTGGGGTGGGAATATAAAAAGACATTGTAGCCAGCAACTAAAAAGTAATTAAAAATTAATTGACTTTATGGGACAGTCAATGATGTGAAAGAATGGAAGCTGTTTATACTTACAGTGTAGGCCAATAATAACAACAACAGCATTATTGTTTACAATAATTTAACATTTCATCGCGACATGTCCTTCTCTCGCACAGAATCTATTAAATATTGTGTAAAAATTTATTACATTACCTATGTATTGTGTATGGCGTGTATGCATATATTTTTTTCGCCTACTTTGCCACAATGTCTCGCACATTGTAAAACATTATTAAAAATATTGCTTTTTCTGGTTACGTTAATGTTACATAACCTATAATGAAGTCATGGCTTGTCATTGTTATTGTTGTTGCTGTTGTTATTGTAGTTTATAATCTACAATCCCACACGCATACAAACACAATAGATATGATTTTATGAAGTAAAATTAATTTAAATAATGCTGAATGTTGTTGGCATTGTGGTTGCGTTGTTGTTAGTAAAACATTAATTTGTTGTTATTGTCATAAATAAAATGTAAAGTCACACGTACAACTGTCCGACTATTAATGTCAAGTTTTAGGGAAGAACTTTTCATGCACATAGTGTTAGTGTGGATGTGTGTGTGTGAAGTGAATTAAAATAAATATAAACTCTATTCCTGTTGTTACAGTTTTTTGCGGGTAGATCAATGTCAAGCACATGCGTACAAGTACACTCGGTGATAACTGAGTGTACATGATTATGTGTGTAGCTTGAAAATGTATGGTTTTTTGTAGAAATAATTAAATTAAATCATTAAACCTTAAATCACATAAAACAAAATGTTTAACACACACACACACACACATATATATATATATATAAAGGGCGTGGCTAAATTTAAATAGAAAACTATTTATAATAAATGAAAATATTGGTAAAAACATATGAAATGAATGGGTTACACTTTACAAGCGTATAAGGTCCAATAAAAGGCGGACATACGGACGGACATATCTAGTTCAACTCAAATTTTAACGCTAAACAAGAATATTTATGCAACAACAAACTTAGTGTAACCTCATCACTGAGATAAAGGGGATAATAGGCTCAAGTTAATATGAATTGAATAAAAAAAAAAGCATAATTTAAGTGAAGTTTCATCGTTTCATACCTGACACCACTTCGGTCCGAAATTCTCTTTTTGCCTAATATTTACCTAATAACAGCTTTTTAAATAGGGGCATAACAATTCCATACTTATGAACCGTGGACTGTTCCTTGTTATGTAGCAATGTTAAAAAGTTAAAGAGTTAAAAAGTCAAGGTTAACACATTTATTCTGCTGAAGCGTACAATAGTCAATAGTTATGTCTTTATTGGAAAAAAACATTTCATTTCTCTATTCTCTTCTCTGTCAATCTTCATTATGCAAATTAACATAAATCAACTTAATTGAAGCAGAAAATTTTGTGGTTTTTTTTTTTTTTTTGCAATTTGTTTCCACTTGAAATGTGTGGCACGAATTCACAGCATTCAATCATCACCTTTAAGTCCAATCATTTTAATCCAATTACTTGCTCCCTCCCAACACAGCAATAAATGAGTTGGACGGGGGAAGAACAAGAAGAAGAGAATTCCATGCAAATATATGCATTTATGCAATTGTAACTATTTTTGGAATAAATTTCAGTTTTTTTTCCCGCTTATTTTATGTTTTATTTTATAAGCACAAGAGGTAAAAAGAAGGAGGAATCGTTTTATTTAAATTAAAACAATTTTTTTGTACAAATATTTTTTCTTCTTTCCTTTTGGTGTTGCTTTCTTTTTTGGTTAAAAAAAAAGTGATGTGTGTGCTAACTTTTTTATACCCTCCGCCTAAAATGGAGGAAGGGTGCACAAAAAGACCAACACACGCGCTCACAATTTATAGAAAATCGCAAGTCTCCACGAAAATGGGAACTTGCAAGCTGAGTAGTTACATGTACAATACTAGAGGGCGTTACCACATACTTGCCACGCCCACTATTGTAGACATGAAGGGTATTTAGGATTTGGCCCCATTTACTTCTCTTACATGTTTTGACAATTTTTTCTTATAAAACTGTTTTCTTTCCTTTTTTCTCTTTGCAGCTTGTGAAATGAACAACACTGTTGCAACAGTGCAGAGCTTAACAAAGGTGAAGGAGTGCTTTTTTTAATATGAATTTAATGAAATTTTAGGTAAAAGTGAAACGAATAAATTGAACCACTTATTTGTTGCTGTAGATTGATATGTTTTGTGTGAAAGGATTTCTTTATATATCTGTTATTAACATTCCTTCCCGCTCGGTATAGAATTTCTTTTCATTTCAATTGTAGAAGCAATCCTGCGTACATTCACAGGTTTCTACAGTTCAAGTGTTTACATTAATAGAGTGTGTGTGTATGTGTGAAGTTGGCGATAATTAAACGGTAAAGAATTCATGTGTAAAGTAAAGCTTCATAAATGAGAACAAAAAGAAGGGCAATAAAATATTAAAAGAAGAAGAAGAAGAACAAATAATAATAATAACAAACTTTATAAAAACAACAACAGTAAAAACGTTACAATATTTTTTTTTTAACAATTATAGCAACAACAGCTAAAAACAGATGTAACAGCAACACAAATATTTATAAAAAACAGTTACAAAAAGAACAACAACAAAAAATCTAAAAAAGTTGCAAAAGTTTCGCCTAAAAAAACAACAATAGAAACATTTGTACTTTTTCTTAACAAAAAAAAAAAAAAAAAAAAATTCAATAAATTCCACATTGTGGAAGATATTGCAGTGTTGCGTATGTCTTAAAAATAATCACTTACAAACACATACAAAACTGTCTGAGCAAAGTAACGAACAACGTACAAGAAATTTTTCCATACAAAATAATTGTGGGGTTGGCGGAGTTATAACAACAAAATATTCCGTTTTTATAAAAACCAATTCAGAACAATAACAATTATAATGTAACACTGCCACAACACCATCAACCGAATATATTCTTTGATAATGAACAAATAAAGCCTTGCATATAAGCCCATCTACACTCACCACACTTTTAAAGAAATATATGAAGCAGAGAGAGAGAGAGGGAATAAAAAGAGAAAAGACAATTTAAGAAAAAATGAAAAGAAATGATGAAATGAATAAATTATAAATGTAAATGTGTCGCTCTGTTAACGACAACAGTTATAACTGTAAAGAAAAAGTACGCACGGAATGTACTCTACGTAAAAAGGTGAACAATGCAACAAACAACTTAAGAAAGAAAAATCCAGTAAAAAATAAATAAAAACACAAAAAAACAACAACAACAACAACAACCCACAAACCGACAAAGTGTTGCGCAATTTCAAAACAATTGCAGTTGCCATTTATCACAGTGTGCGTCTGTGTTTGTATGTATGTGTGATCAGCATTCATATAAAATACAAAAGATAAATTGTACACACGAACACCTACATACATATGAAACCGTTACAAAATAAATTTTATACATTTTACCATAAACAATGCATGAATAACGAAAAATAAAAACAAAACAAAAAAAAAAAAAGTAAAAAAAAGAAATTCCTTTCAATGTTTGTGTGTGTATATGAAATGTTATAATATATTGTAGTATTGCAGTCGTATAACAACAACAACAACAACAACAGCAATTCATTTAAAACACCATTAACCTTAATCAACGACATTTGTCACATCTCGCTTAAACGAAAACCATTCATGCCGCTAGACATGCTCAACTATCAAGACGGATGCCATACGTAGAAAAGTATCAGCAGCAGCAGCAACAACAACAGCAACAACAACAACACTAACGCACCAGCAATCCTTGTTAGTGGATTGGTAATTTGTCAACATTTATTTAAGCAAAGCGACACTGTAGCATACAGCTACAGTAGCACTGCAGCAGTGTAGAATGGTAGTAGACTTTACAACAGTATTATACTGCACTAAACAAATGTTGCCCCGATATACGTTCATGCATTTACTGGAATTACGCGTTCTACTCATTTGCCTGCCATCGTTACTATTGGCCACCACCCTAGAGCCAGGTGAGTGTACAGGAAGAAAACAAATGACATTTCAAGTACCTTGAATTATTTAAAATAATAATTTACCTTAATTTAGTAAAATACTAATATTCCATAAATTAATTGTAAGCATATGAGGGCATACCCGGCGTATGAGTATTTATTTACTAAATAAATGCTTCACAGAAAATTTGTTATTTAAAGAACAAATTAAAACATATATTCCGTTTATTATAGAAATCAATCACGCCCAGGTTCATTACAATCGGTTAATTTTTAATTTTTTGCCATTTCCTTAACAAAGACGATTGATTATACACTTGCTTAAAAACTGACAAGTTGTGGAGAATTTCTTTTTCAATATTGCAAAAATTTAAATCAACTGAAAGGGAAAGGACATTTCCAAATGTTTGCAATAAATTTGACCGAAATCGGAGTTGTCGTTGGAACGTTATAAGCAAAACAATATTACGCTCTCTTTAGTGTGTGGTTGTTGTTATCGTTTCATTCACTGTTTAATATAAAAACTTTGAACGCTTATATCTCGGAAACGGTAGCTGCTATCGATCTGAAAATTTTTGTATTATTTTTTCTAAATTCGCTGAAAAATCCATTAAACGTGGTTTCAAGATCCTAGGGTGACAAATTTTTTAGCAAAAGACTACTTTGTGAAATGGATTATTATAATTAAGTGGGCAATGTCACGCCCATAAAATATATGCAATTATAAAGGTGACGAATTTTCCAGTTACGGGCAGTTCGATTGAACTAAATCTGTATAGCGGTTCAAAAGTTATGGACTATTGGACGCGGACATTGTGACAAAATGGGATAAAAAATATTTCCACTGATTTTGCCAAATTTTCTAAATAATGATAACAACAACAACCACATTGAAAACAAAGGTCATTTTGTTGTTGTTTATAACTTTGCAACGACAACTCCGATTTTGGTCAAATTTATTGCAATCGGTTGGAAATTTCTGCAGCTTTTTGTAGATTTACGATTTATGGGCGTGGCACCAACCACTTGCTTAGGAAAGCACTTTAAAAAATACATGTTGTTTAATTACCAAATGGATGGTGCCACGCCCACATTATGAATTTCATTTGAAAGCTGAATTAATTTGCAAATTGTCACAAAATTTTGAACAAAATCCGTCCAGCCGTTTCCAAGTTATAAGGGTTTAAACAATTTTTTGAATCAAGATCGGCTTACTGAGCGATTCTGGGCGCCTGGTATTTTGCTAATATTTGTGTATTTGTATGATTTTCAAAATTGCGACCGCAAGAATTAATGTGAACTTGCTTGGCTTATATATGGAAAACTACTGCTCCGATTTTGGTGAAATATTTTGCAAACTTTTGCAATTTTGTATAGCTGTGCCACGCCTATAAAAAATGCCAAGAATTTTAATAATTGTGAACGTCAATTTTTAAAAAAATATCAATCGAATTTAATAATGTAAATTTCCGCTTAATCAAGCCATTGTAACAAATTCAAGGACGATTTTTATGAAACCAACAAAAATTTTGTTGCCAATCTTTAGATGATGACTAAATGAATTCAATAAAGTGAGCATGAGGTTCATCTTCTCACTGGGATAGTTTCTGTGACGATTTAAATCTGAAATGGTTTTTTCATGTTTTCAGGCAAATGTGAAATTTTTACTGGTTATGTGTTATTTAAAGAAAACTCTATTTAAAGAAATATTGCAAAACTCAAGCGCTGAGGGTTCGTGCTTGCTAAAGGGTAACTGGGTGATTTAATAGAGGGAAACAGTTTAATTTTCATTTGATGAGTTATGAAATTGCAGCGAAATAGTAAAGACTGAGATTTTAATTTTAAAACTCAATTACGGAAAACGAAATAATGATAAAAAAAATATCAAAAAAGCATGCAACACACTAGTGGAATGAGATGCCTCATCTTATTATTGCACTCTGCTCTATTTTATACATGTGTTTTTACACATATGAATTTTCCACGTTTATAATTAGAAATTGTAGCGAAAAACTTGTACAAACACACACACACACACACACACACACACAATACATTCTATACAAGCGTACAAGTGCAAGAGTAAGCGGGAAACTTTTGCAAATAAGCCCGAAAACACTCCCACAAAATTATATAAAAACATATTGTATCATACACATACACATGCATATATAGCGTATAATAAGGTTTCATAAACATACATATTGGGTTATTTTTTTGGAGAGTTGTACTATTATGTGTGTAGCGTGTGTATTAGAAAAGTTTGGCTGCGGTAAGCGGGTATGAACACATATGTTTATACAAAAAATTCATAATAAATTTCATAATAAATCCTGAGAAGGATGACTGCATAGGGAACATGTACATTTTATACATAAAAGTGTATTTATAGATAACCAGTGCGTTCTAAAGTTTACGCCTCTACCAATGCAGAGAACAAATTATTGAAAATGAACTTTAAAACGAAATTTGTTTTAAAGCAAATCTTAAATACTAATCACCAGCTCTTTCAAAGTGGGCGTGGTATGTATCTAATTACTAATTTGTGAATATAAAATTTGTTAACATTTAAGTAGAATTTCGAGCCAAATACATTTTGCTTGATTTAGGGCGTTTCTGTTAATCGACCACATTCAATTTTGGCACATAGTTAAAAGGGATAATTATGTATATATGTACCAAATTTTAACGTAATGGCTCAATTTTTGTGGTAGATATATAAATTTTTGGTTTTTAGGGGCGTGGCTTTTAAACAATTTTCTTAAATTTAAATAGTTTTCCAGAACCCGAAAATATCTAAATAAAATTTCAGCTCAATATAGTTAAATTCGTTCCTGATAATGCCTACAACAGACAGCAAACGGACAGGCAGTGTGTAGATAGTGTCAGATTTTGATGAAGAATATACGGTGACACCTCTTTCCGAGTGTTGCAAAACGTAATGGCAAACTTAGTATGTCCCCCATCACCAAGGAGGGAGGCTTAAAAGCAAATATTTAATATTGGAAACATGTGTACATATGTATATAAATATTTACATGGTAAATCAAACGAATGTATATGTACTCAGAGGCCACAAAACCATATTAAACGCTTGCCGCAAACTCAAACCTGTTAAGGTAGCACTGTTAATGCAAGTTTAAATGAGATTTCTCTGTCTCTGTCCTTGCGCCAAACATACAGCATAAGTTGGTGGCCTTTTGTTTTCTTTTATTATAAAACATTTGTTTCAAAAAAGTAAATGATTTTTCACATATACGCTGCATACAAAAATATTCAGTTATGTTACGGTTCTGTTAGTACAGCTGTGTCCATAATTTAACAAGAAGCAAGAGATTCAAAAAAAAAAAGGTACCGAAAAAAAGAAATCATTGTTTTTACAAACACATAACGAGTGTAATGATGTACGTGTATGAACACAATCGTAGAAATTTTTTCCATTCCCTACGCCTAAGGCTGAACAATAATATATAATATAAAATTTAAATTCATTTTGAATTAATATCATATTTACTGAGAGGAATTGAATCAAATTGAATTAAATGCATCCAAGGATGGAATTGAAGTTGATTGGTTCATAATAGAAATTCTTGGTTTATTTAAATGATCAGAAAATTATACAAATCTATAAAGAATGGAATGGAATGTCATCAGTTAATCGTTGAAAAATCCAGAAGCTTAATATTAAAAAATCTACTTATACCTATGGCTTCCAACTTAGTCATTTATTGGTGTTGGAGTTGAAAAAAGTCTAAAAGAAATTAATAAATTTTCCTCTCTTTCATCATAACAGAACAAAAGTCGATACTAACGGATGGTGATTGGAAGAAGCTATGGATGCGAGGCGGTATAAATCCAGATGTAAAATTGGATAACAACAATATCGATACGAGCGACAGTCCCATGTTCGAAGACAGTGAAGTAAGTATTTTATACAATCTCTCTCTCTATTTCTCTCTCTATCCCTCTCTATCTCTATACTCTCACATACGATACCAAGATTTGATTAAAAGAAATACATTTGCGGACAGATGGACATTTTTAATTCCATTCAGATTCGGCTTCTCTTTGCGGGACTCTTGCCATTTAAGAGTTGCCAACTACCATGTAACTCGTGCACCACTTTGTGGTGTAGAGTATAGTAAGAAAGTACTGTATATGTATTTATGTACAAACTCAAGTTTATAGTTCCTTAATATTTATTTTTTAAAGTTACTCAGAAAAAAAATAAAAAAAACTTCATCTTATTTAAAAACCAAACTTCTTCTATCTATAGAAACTTGTTTGTTGTTTACTTTCCTTCTTCTTGTTTGCATTTCAGATGATGGCTCATAACACGACCGTCCAGTTAGGTGGTACAGCGTTTCTGGTGTGCAAGGTGGCCGGTGTGGATAGAGTGGGTGTAAATTGGGTTTGTTTAAAATATTAATGCGTCTTAAAACGCATTGCGTGTTTGTGTGTATGATTAAGCGGCATTCTCTTAGTAGAAAGTGCTTAAAACTTTTCAGTTTAAATATTCAAAAAAAAAAAAAATCAATTTAGCAAATTTTCCTTTAGCTTTGCCTCCTACTGCTAAATTGATGTTAAAAATAATGACAAATGTCTCTAATGCAATTTAATTAATTACAAAGTGTACAAAAAAGGGATTGAAAAGAAAAGGTGAAAAAAGTCACGGCGGCTTGTTCTTGTTAAAAAGCTTTTTTCTATAAAAAATGTAAAAAAAAACCTAAAAAATTTATGAAATTGTAAAAAAACTACAATATATAAAAAAAATTAATTACTATAAAAGACAGAGAGAGAGACAAAGAAGAGATAATGGAAATAAACTATAACTCGTGACAGCGTATAATTAACGTGATTAATTTGCACAGTTTGTCACTACAGTTGCAACACCCTGAAGTATTTAGTCAGACACCCTAACAAGTTGAAGTTGTTTTTGATCAACATCAAAAACTGAAGCAATCTAGATATGTCCAAAGCTGTGTCTGTCCGTCCGATTTGTGTTGGCTTCCCTAGGATATTGAGCTGAAATTTTATACAAACATTTTTAGTTTTTGTCCATCTTTACTTCAATTGGATGGAATCAGTCAAAAGCCACGCCCACAATTGACCAAAATCTACTTCTAATCTAAAGATTTAGAAATTTGTATTTATAATTACCCAATATAACCATATAGTAAAAATGGGCGTGGTCAGTTAATATAACGGCTTGCAATTTACAGAAAAACGTAAACTCAAACACAGTATTCTTATGTATCTGCCACGCCTGCTATTTGTATGTGTAGGTGGAGGGTATTTTAGATTTAACTTAAGCCAAATTTAGTTTTTTCCTGCGTTTTTTATTTCTTATATATAATTAAAATGAAGAGGAGAAAGAGAGAGAGAGATAGGACTTTAGAATTTTTAAAATAAGTAAAAATTGTACGATTGGCTTAAGCGAAACCGAAGATGTTTTTCACATTCCCTTATAAAATTGGGCGTGGCAGGTATGTATATGTATTTATAGTGTAATGCTATATAACGTTTACACACGTATTAGGCGCTCCTTGTTTATTATCCGCTGCTCGTTTGTTTACTGCAGCTGCCTGTGTAAGCGTTTCTTTTAATCGTATTAAAAATAAATAAAATCGAATAAAAAAATGTTGTTGTTATTGTTTTTATACTTTTTATTTATTTATTTATATGAAGGTTTGTGTTTGTATATATTTTTTTTGATACAACAATAATTGTTTTTTTTTTTTTTTTTTGTAATGCATTTAATCGCGTATTATGGCATTATTTTTATTTTTATTATTATTATTATTGTTTTTATTATTACATCACCATTACTTACATTTTTATTGTTATTTAAGTGCGCATTAATACGCACGTAAAACGTTGCAGCAACAAATTAATCACATGACCAAACATTAATTTGTTTTAAAGTGTTACTGTTGTTGTTGTCATTAGCCAATAAACAAGAGTGTTGATTGGTTTATGTTGTAATTGCGTTAAGGTGTGTGGTGGGTACAAAAAAACAAAATTTGTAGAATATGACACTAATTTATACTAATTAGAAAGTTTCTTTTTTTTTTCTATTTTGTTGTTATTATTGGTGCTGTTGTTGTTTTCACAACATCTGTGCATTTGTCAGTTTTAATGAAACAAATTACTTTAATGAAATATTACACGAAGATTGGAAAAAAATTGTGTTCATTTAATAAACAAAAAAAAAAAAGGGGTATTTTTATACCCTACACATAAAATGGGTGTATACTAAATCTGTCACTCCGTATGTAACACTAAGAAAAAGGCTTTAAAAATCCTACAAACATATATTCTAGACAAGTGAAAATATTATAGTCGGTCAAGCCCGACCATCACATACCCTACACCACTTGATATATTATTCAATTTAATTTTTTTCTTTGAAAAATGAAAAATTTTATTTTTTATACGTACTTGTATTTCAAAAATTTCAAAATGATATCTAAGTCAGAATTTTTTTTATTTTTTGTTTGTTTATGAAATCAAAATTTTTATATGGGGAGGGGTTCTAAAAATGGTCCAATCCGGTCCATTTTCAAAAGCGTTTATTTTTGGGCCAATACATGTCCTTGTACCAAATTTCATCAAAATATCTCAAAAAATAACAGGACCTCATATGGGGAGGTGTTCTAAAAATGGTCCAATCCGGTCCATTTTCAATAGGGTTCGCCTTTGGGCCAATACACATATAGTACCAAATTTCGTCCAAATATCTCAAAAAATGCGACCTGTAGTTTGTGCACAAATTAGATGGACTGACAGGAGGACAGATGGACATGGTTGACATGAAGGTGGGTGTGGCATTTGCCGTTTAGGAGTTACAAACATCCGCACAAACTTAATATACCCTTTTCCACAGGGTAGTGCAGGGTATAATAGGTATTAAAAACTGAGTTCATTTAACTATGTGTGTCTGAACTAATACAGTATATACTGCAACACTTAGTTGTTAAAAGAGGGATTTATATATATATAATTGCCACGCCCACATGACGCATATAAATTTGTAAATTGTTCAAGATTTTTTATATAATTTTTTTTTTTTTTATAAGCTTCCCTTCACTTTTATATTATTGGCTGTGAGTGTGTGTGTGTTGCATGTAGAGTAGAGTTATGTGTACCACAACATGTTTTACAACTTGATTCTATAATTTACCACCATGCTGTCATATCTTGCAGAATCAAATATCTTGGATACGACGTCGTGACTGGCATATCTTATCATCGGGCGCTCAACTGTATACAAATGATGAACGTTTTGCTATATTGCACACGCCCGGCTCAAATATGTGGACGTTGCAAATAAAATTTGTGCAACGACGTGATCATGGCATGTACGAATGTCAGGTAGGTTGAAAAGTTATCCAAAAGACTGTTGGCTTCTTCTTCTTCTTCTTCTTCTTTACTGCTTTTTCCATATTTGTCACCGTATTATACTGTGACACTTTTTTATGAGAATGAATTATCACAGATTTTAACCCGTAAATACATCACCGGTGAAGTTAAGATGTTTCAGAATGTTGTCAAAAGAATTTTGAGTACTTTTCTCTCTTATATGTAAAAATAATTTCATAACAATTTTTGATGGAATTTTTCCGAAACCAAAAAAAAAAGGCGAAAATTCATCTTTAATAACTAACAAGCTATTACTTTACTGGGAGGGATTCTTTCTATGTTAACAAAAATAATTTCAATTAAAATTTGATTTTTTTCTAATATTCTAAAAAAAAAATAATAATTAATATTTTATTTATTTATATATACCCACACAAGCATACTTGTTTATCTATTTACAAGGACATAAAACTATTATTAGTACAGGTTTGTTGTTGTGTATTGTTCATGTAACTCATATAACTAAAGCAGGAGCAAGAGAATGGAAGCACTTGATAATTTTAATACAACCACAAAGTTCAACTCGATTTAATAGTGTTGCTGGTCAGACGCTTCAAGCTATTGGTTAGTTGATTATGGTTTATTATACCCTACACATAAGCTATTAAGTGGTATACCTTCAAAAAGGAAGCATCCGACACTATATGTAGCATACATGTATTCTTAATCAGCATCTAAAAATGAGCCGATCTAGACGTGTCTGTAAGGTGCTCGTCTGTTGTTGGCATAACCATGATCGTAAATTTTGAGAAATTTTGTACACTTCTAGTTTAAATAAAACATTGATTAAATTTGAACGAAATCGTTAAAGAGCCACGCCTGCAATCACCAGAAATCTATTCATCTGCCACAAACATGAAGTTATGAAGTCGATATTTCCTGTATATAGTTATAATTAAGCCATTTAAAAATGAGCGTGATCGAGTGTTAGACACACGCCCACAATTTACAAAGATCTTATTTCGAGTAATATTCGTCTTGTAGATGTGAAGGGTATTTAAGATTTGATCTAAGCAAATTTAGTTTTTCTTTCTTATTGTTGCCGTTGTTGTGTGTGGTTTGGAATTAAAAACTTTTTCTATTTCTAACACATTTTCTGTGTTGTTTAGATACTTTTTTGTTGAAAAATTTTTGTTTATGGAAATAAACTCCAGAGCAGTGGCATTAACAGAGGGAAAGAGAAAAGGAAAGGCATAAGAATTGAGATAAATGAAACTATGGAACAAATTTAAAAGCTGTTCATTTGTACAAAATATGTAAATAACCCTAAAATGTATACTCGGGGGTAAGCACAGGCCAGCAGGCAGTAATCATACACTTGTACTAAATACAATATTTACATACACAAGTACAAGGAATATAATGCAGGAATACAGAGGAGAGCAATAACTGTTATGCAGTCATATGGAAATAGTTTTGCACAAATGCTTACATTGCTTATACTGCCACGTTAACTGCTACTGCTGGCCTAAGAAATGATTTGCATATAAAACTCTTTCCTCCATACAATATAAAACTCTTGCTAACACTAGTGAATAGTGCTTTACTGGTGGACATGGATATGTGAAAAAGCAAAAACAAAAAAACTCAAGATAGCTAAATTACAAAATTCCTTTTAGTTTTCCTGTGTTCTGCTTTCTCACCGACTCACTGTACGTAATAAGTAGATGAGTGAGCAAGTTTTCTGTTCTTTTTCATGCCTTCTGCACATGTCTGTAGAGGATAGACTATATGTAGTTTTATCGTTTCTGTGCAACCAAACCTTTAGACACCTTTCAGCGTGTGGTTGGAAAATCTCAATCAATCTAGAATGGTCACGATCGGGAGTATATTGAACCAAACTGCATATAAAAACACGCTTAGTTTTTGCCGAAGGTCCCTATTGAAAATAAGCAGAATATGTTAAATGCCACGCCCATTTTTTTAAACAGAAACATACCTTTAACGTTGATTACTTGGTATTTTAGATTTCTCACATTTTTTTTAAATATTTCACCGCTGTGTCCCATAAATAGGTGATAGATTGAACCGCCGCGCTGTACTAAACAACTGAAGCTTAAATGCTTACATTTTGTGGTAATTTTGTTAAAAAAACACGCCCACTTTATAAAAAAAAATCGTCTATGAGGCGTAATTCATCTGTAACAATGAAATGAAAAAATTAACAAAAAGCTGTTGGGGCATAAATGCCACACCTCCCAAGATAAAAATAAATTTAAAGATTTCACAAGATTCGCCTTCACCCATATACTCGTTTATACTTGTTATCTTTCCAAGGAAAAAAAAATCATGTGAATCCCCCCAAAACATGTAAACATGTACAAGTACAACTATGCAGGTCAACAACTTTTGACACAACGCTATGCTATGCAGAGTATAATAATATTCAAAGACTATGTTTTAATAGCTGATTTTGCTGCGTATGTTGGTCAGAGAAAAAGAAGAAGAAGAAGAAGAAGAAGCAGTAGCAGCAAAATAAATTCACTTCACATTCATTTCGCCTGACAACTGAAATTGCCTTTTGCCAGTTCATGCAAATTAAATATGTAAAGCATACGCTCTGCGTGCTGCGTTGTGCCTTATTTGAATAGTTGCTGCAACCAATATCAGCCCGAATGAAAGGGGTTTCGCAATCTATTACAATTATAACTTAATGAAAAAGGCGAGAGGGAGGCCAGCTGCAAATTAGAATATAATATAAAAAACAAGAGAAAATGTTGTAATCAAATAAGCGCGACCGTTTTCATACCCTACACACAAATAACGCTACAATTAGTTATTCAAGGCAGAAACATTGTCAATTTGTGAAATATCTTTCATATGGAAAGGGGTTCTAAACACGGTCCGATCAGGTCCAACTTTGCCAAAACCAATTATTAAGCCCATTAGCCATTCTCCACCAAATTTTATTGAAAAATATTTAAAATAGCAATTTCTGGGCATGTAAAAACTTTATTTACAATAAAACCTTATATGGGGAGTGGTTCTAAAAATGATGCAATTCATAGAGAGACCGCAGGACAGCGGACATGGTTACATCTATACAGACTTTGATTCGGAATCAATGGGTATAAATGAAACTTAATATACTTCTTGCCACAAGTGGTGCCTGGAATAAAACCTCACACTCTAAGAATCTTATCACAAAAGAATGTTTTTGGTATGACCCCGTTAGCCTTTAAAAGCACTCGTACACAAAATAAATGGAGGCGAATTATCCACTACCGAATGAGTGTGTTGGCACAAAGTTTATTAATTTTTTCTCCTGCTTTAATTTACAGATAACGCCTACACACCTAACCATCTAAAACCTGCATGTACGATAAAGTAATTTTATCTCTCATGTTCCACTTTGTGTCATATGCAAATTTGCAACATTTTCTATTTAATGGGGCAATAAATTGATATTCTCACAGGAAATAAATTTGAAAAAAAAATTTATATAAATTTTATTCCAATTATTTTAGTTTTAATTGATTGGTTGAAAAATGTAACAATTTTGAATTTTTTCCTTTTTTTTTTGTTTTTTTTTGTTTTTGTGACACAAATTTTATGTGGACAATGTGTCAACAGAAAAGAAATGAAATGAAATTACTTGTCAGCTATGTTATGGAGCAAAAAGAGAAGGAAATGTCAATTAGGTTTAGACACAATTTTTTCTGCAGGCAGGGTTTCACAAATGAAGGGACCTTTTAAATCTAGGTTTTCATGCAGGTTTCTGGGCAATTATTAAAAAAAAAAAAAAAAAAAAAAAAAAAAAACAACAAAAAGACGGACAGAAGGACGTGTACATCTTCACATAAACTCACTTTATTTCGCAGCCATTCTGAAGGTTTCATAATGAACTGAAGCTGATGACAGAATTTCTTATTTAACATCTACTGAGCTAATCTATAGCAAAATATTTCCTTTTACTTGTTATTTTAAAGGTTTCTACACCCACTGGCATAATATCACATTTCGTTAATCTTCAAGTGGTTGTACCAGAAGCTTTCATATTGGGTTCCGGTGAACTGCACGTAGACATGGGTTCAACAATTAATCTTGTCTGCATTATAGAAAAGGTAAGTTTCACAACACACACACACACACAAATCTACTGTTTGCATAATTGTGTAAACTGTATTTTCATAACAAAAGCATAATATTACAAACACATTAAAACAATTCCCTACTGAGTGAGTTATTCTTATTCTGCATTGTTTTTAAGTTGATTATGAAAAAACATAAAAATTTCAATCTATTGTAACATTCGTTCTATGGCTTTGATGTCTTTTATTACAAAAAAAACAAGCAAGAAAACTAAATTTGCCTTAAGCCAAATCTTAAATACCCTTTACCTCCACAACGATGGGCGTGGCAAATATATATATATTGCGCCCTCTAATAGTGTATGTCTTACGTATCAGCGTGCAAGACTACTTTTATCGTTGAATATGGTTTTTTGTAAATTGTGGGCGTGTCTGTTATCCGGCCATGTCCATTTTTGGTACATCGATGGATGGGCTATCTTTTAATAAGTGCACTAAATTTCAAGTTCACGGCTCAACTTTTGTGGCAGATATATAGATTTTTATTGATTGTGGGCGTGGCTTTGGTCCGATTTCGCCCATTTTAAATAGCGATCTGCGTGCAAAAACTAAGTGTCTGTACAAAATTTCAGTTCAATATCTCAAAATTTACGCCCGTGAGAATGCCAACACCAGACAGACACACGGACATCAACTCATTTGCTGATCAAGAATACTTTGTAGGGTCTCTAACACAGCCTTCTAGATGTTGCAAATGGAATGACAAACGTGGTATTCCCCCCATCATATGTGAAGGGTATAAAAAACCAAATAGTTGTTCTTATTATTATTGTTTGTTGTCTTCTGTTTTTGAGTTTAGATGACACAATATAAATTATTATGCACCAACAATTACTTAACAGTAACTACAAGGAGAGACAGAGATGAAAAGACAGAGATTCTAAACTATTTTTAATATCAAGTTTTCTCCACAATTTTGTAGTGTTGTTGTTGTTGTTGTTGTTGTTGTCTTTATTTGTATTTTTATTGTTTATGTCAGCAACTAATTGTGCTTTACAATCACAATTCTATTACTCTTGGGTGAAAGTTTAAATATGTTGTAAAAACTTTTTTAATAAGTTCAAAAAAAAAAAAAAAAAATGCAGAATATGTGAATAATTGAACAAACCGGAAAAAGTATTTTTTTAAGAGAGAAATGTTTCTCTGTTATATGCAATGTGGTCTCAACTGTATAAAATGTACCAAACAAGTCGCATATAGTTTGGAATATAAAAAAAAAGCTTTCTAAATAAATTAATTTTGGAAAGTTTTTCAACAAGAAGCAATAAATCAATATATAAACAAAATGGTTTAAAGAAAAATCTTTTTTATAAAAATTTTTCATTTTTCTCAACATTTACGCATAAAACCTGTGGGAATGGCGTCCCATACGTACGCATTTTCATTTATTGACTGTTGGTTGATTTCCAAATTGTGAATTGTGGGCGTGTATTTTATTTGATACCGCCCATTTTTAGCACACCTCCTTCCAACAGAATTCTATCCTTAATACAAAATGCAACGAATATTGTAATAGTGCATGCCACGCCCTCTTTTTACTTAACAACTATATCCTTTCACTAATCCACTAATTAACTTATTTGCTTATGACATTTTTAGAGCCCCACACCGCCGCAATATGTGTATTGGCAAAAAAATGATCGTCTCATTAATTATTATGATTCAAGGCGCGACATAACAATAGAAACGACACCAGGTCCACGAACACAAAGTCGTTTAATTATACGTGAACCACAAATATCCGATTCTGGAAACTATACGTGTTCGGCGAGTAACACAGAACCAGCCAGTATATATGTGTTTGTGTCAAAAGGTAAGTTATGGAGAAAGCAAACGACATTAATGGACGTACAGACATTTATTGTATGAACTTGGGTTGCTTGGGTCTAGGAGGCAAATAATAAAAAAAAATTATATAAAAAATAAAATAAAATAAAAATTTTCGTGCAAAATATTAATTTGGGGCTGTGGAGTAAATGATTTTTTCCTCATGAGAAAAACTTGTTAAGCACAAATCAAACACTTGGATTCGAAGTTACATGATTGGTTGTTTTATTATTTAGGTGATAATATGGCTGCAATATCCAGAAGAAAAACATCATCGGCGCATCGTTTAGCAGCGATATTTATGTACGTAGTTGTATCCACGTTACTAATAAACACGTTAAGAAGACGGTAAGTTTCAAAGGAAAACAAAACGTAATAAATAGATTAAAAAAAAAATTAATTTTGTGTTCAATTTTTTCCATTTCGATTGCAGACATTTACTTTTCACTTAAAAGACACATCAAGACCAGCACTAGCAGCCGCCTGAACAAAAAAGGAAAGTGGAGGACACAAGCCGACCTCGCCATACCACTGATTACATTCTCATGCTAAACTGTAAGCATTCATTACACACACACACACACACACCGTAGTTACAACATTTAGCAATGGATCCAAAGTAAAGTTAGCAAATTAGTGACGGTTTAAGTTAAAAAGAGAAACCAACAAATTATTCAAATATACTGAACCTCCAAAAAAAAAAAAAAAAAAAAAAATTTAAAATTAATCAAAATACAATCAAGTGTTTTTATTAAATTAAAGTTTTTTTTTTTTTTGCTAGTAACAACAATACCAACCAATACTAGACAAAGCGGTCTAACTGAACTAAACGAACGAACGATTATATATTAAAGATTAGAAACAAAAATTGTGCATATTATTAAAAAAATAATAATAATTAATAAAATATTATTAAAGAAATGTTTTTTGATTTATAAACAATTTCACGCATATATATGTATATGCTAATATAGACATAAATACGAGTATTTAACAAAAATTATATAAAATCCAATCATTACTGTCTCACTGTTTAATAGGTAAAAATATTGTTGTTATTGTTTTGTATAGAAAAGTAAAAACCAAATAATAATTATGTACAGTTCTTATAATTATAAATCAATCTTAATATTGTATTAATCTTATATTGTGTCAGGTGTTCATATTATTTTGTCCATATCCTGGACTTCTGCAGTAACTTTGATTTCTACTCAACTTAAATGAACTATTTCTTAAAATCAACTGAAGTCTTTGATAGAAATTAGCATAGAAGTGGAGTAATTATTGTTTTTGCCATTTAGATAAAGATAAAGATGTGTTCGAAACAATTTATTGCTTTCTAAACGTTCAATATTTAAACGCTTTAAAATGAAAATTGATTTCAATTCATATCGTGATTGAAATGACTTTAAACAATTTCTTTTTCCATCTTTATTTTCATCATTTACCTCTTTGCGATGATTTCTATAACATTATAAATAATGTCCTTGAATATATTTTTTATTTACTAAAATTCCGCAAAACAAAAAACTCATCAATTTTCATTTATGTTAATTATAATTAACCCATTTGTTTGTTTATATACACATTTTCCAAAGAAAAAGTGAAATTTTCAGCATGTCTCACAACTAATTGAATTCCTTTCAATTTCATTATTGACCGAAACTTATGATATGTTCCTTCACTCCCCTCCACAAAGGTTATGTTGCCACAAAATGAAGCAAAATATTTGAAGAACATTTATGTGAATTTTTCAAAATGAACCAACAACCATTTCAATGCAAAGTGTTTAATAATTATTTTGCGTTATAGTCATAAAAAGATTGTGAAAGTGACTGAGAGAGGGAGGGTGAGTCAGTGACCTAAAAAATGTATTGATCTTGCTATAATAATTGTGCCATATACAGCAAATATGATAAGTGTACACAATGAAGGGATTTGCATCCAATGTAAACCAACACAAACGCACTCACTGCATACTTGTGTGAGTTATGATGGTTGATAAGGGTGGGCGGTGACATTTCCCTGCCAGTATTTTATACGAACGCATGATTGTGCACACATAAGCGTACTACAATATTAACGATTAATTAGTGCAAACCTATAATATAAAGTGCATCAGGGTGATGTTGCGTAAGGGAAGAGTGGGGAGGAAGAGAACGAACGAAAAACTTCTTCATTGAAATTAACATAAATTATTTAAAGTTAATCATATGATTTATGATATGTCGGCTTTCACACACACACACACACACACACACACGTGCATACATATATACTGTACAAATATCGAACCCTCACATACAGAGAGAAGGAGATGATTCTGCAGTTGTGTGAAATCAATTGGAAAAGTCAGAAACAAATTAAATTTGACACGAAACAAAACTGTTCAATGTTTGTCCTAAATAAATTTCCATCATTTCAGTTTTAATCAAAGCTGTGAAATGTTTATGCAAATAAATCAAAACACCATAAATAAGGGAGTGACGTTAAAACTCAACTTCCACTCTCTCACCTTACTGTTTCACACTTCTTTAAACTTGTCACACTGTAATCATAAATATTAATTTTTGTGATTTAATAATAATTCCAATAATTTGAAAAAATGCTTAAGCATAAAATAAACAAAGACGAAAAGAAAAACAGAGAGGAAATAAATCAAGAAGTTGCTTGAACGAGCAGGCATATAATATACACCCATCCCTCGTTTTACACGGTACTCGTTTTGCACATTTTCGATCGTACACGGTTTTAAATAACTAACTTTGACTGCTTGCGAATTTATTTCTACTTAATTATAAACCTGGTAACACTTCAGACGTAGACATGCTTTACTGTCATAAACTCGTACATATGTTGTCCTTTGATAAAAAAAAAAAGAAAATGGGAATTATTTAAATGAAGTACAATTTTTTTTTTTTTATGAAATAGATTTCTTATGTTTTTTTTTTTCATTTTACAAATAAATTTGATTAATTTTATGTTTTCCATGATTTAAATGATATTTTTATATTTAATTAAGTGTACTAGTTACATTTTGTGTTCCATAAATGTCTAAGAAAAGCTTATTTATAGTCGTTTTCGTTTTACACGGTTTTGTCTGGAACGTATCTGCCGTGTAAAGCGAGGTATGGATGTAATTTTAATTTATGTATATATTTTCATAAATTTTTTAAATAATTTTTTGTAAACGAACAAATTATTTTGTTTTTATATTTTATTTATTTATTAATTTAATTTTTTTTAAATAATGTTATTTTAAATTTTTAATTTATTTATTATTTTTTTACTTCTTCGCTTCTTCATGTACGTTGTATTTTATTGTATATATATTTCCTTTTATATTATTTAGTAAAAAAAGAAATATTTTTGACTTTCTAAATAAAAAATTGTTTATATTTTAACAACAACAACAATAATAAAAATACGATTTATTACTGTATTATCAATAAAAAAAAATATATTTGCATACTCTAATAAAAAACAAACAAACAACAACAACAACAACAACAAAATAATAAAATAATGTCATTAAAACCGAATTAGAATAAATTAAATTAAACAACAACAAAAACTCTAATATAACATTTCTATGTATAATGTATGGATATCTCACACTCACACTCACACTCACACTCACATAATCATTAATAACAGAGCAAAGCATTAAATTAAGCAAAAAAAGTAATAATTAAAATCACTATAAAACGAGCAAACAAATATAAAGTGTTAAATAGTATAAAAATATTTCATAAATTATAAATTATTACAATAAGCAAGACAGAAATTAAATAAATTATGAAGAAATGTATTAGTAATAAAGTAATGTATAACAAAGGCAACAACAACAAAATATAGGTGTATTAAAAATAAAAAATCTTGGGAAAAAATTTAAATTGAAATTGAAATTTTTATTGCGGTTTTAAGGACTTAATCGCGTAAGTATTTAGAAATGACTTTTTTATTAATTATTTAATTCTTTAATTCTTTAATACGATCATTTAATTTCGTTTAATGTTTAATTTGTTTCCTTTGTAGTTCAGCTTTTTATAAAATGAACCTGAAACTATGTTGAATACAAAATTTTAAAAATGCAGAATTTTAAAAAATATCAACCATTTAAAAACAAAAGCTTCTCTAACTGCACCTAGTACCTGAAGTTATGTTCAGTATGTATTGAAAAAATATGAAGCCAAACAAGCCAAACAATTCAAAATATTTAGAATTTTTTTTTATTTGGAAAGCGCGACTTCTTAAATCTGTTTTACAAGGGGAAAAATATTGTCCAATATTTGCATTAGTCAAATAAATCAACAAATAAAATATTATGAGAGAGAGAGAGAGAGAGGGTGGGGGATAGCTACAAACAATGGTGAATGGACACAATGTAAACTATTTGGAAAAAGAAAAAAAATCACCGCCTACACCAACAAGCACGATGGTAGCAAAGCAAGCAGCCAACATGACCACAGCGTGTTTAGAAAACTTTTTCCATTATCGAGAGTACTCTGAAATTTTTATGCAAACACATGATAAAATGTAATTTATGTGTTTGTTCGACGACCCGAGGAAGCTAACGCGGTAGCCAACATCACAGCCAAACAATATTATGCACACTTAGCTGAATGGCCAGCAGCAACGACGACATATATACGGAGAGACAGAGTTAAACAAAATACAAACTAAAGCATTAACACACACACAAAAAAAGAGATGGACAGACAGATACACATATGTTTGCAAACAATATTATATACATAGATTTTCTGCCAACTTCGGGCCATTTCAACCAGTTTTTGTTTCAGTTACAAGACCCAAAAGCAATACGTATTTAACTGTAACAACAACAACAACAACAACAACAACAATAAATATTATTATATGCACTTAAACAGTAGAAAAGGACAAACGAGTAAGTTGCCAGATCATTGACAATATTTTTTATTGCTCTGGCTAAATGGCTCACATTCCGTATATAAGGCTGGATAAAAAATGTTGCGACAGCAACTAAAGCTTTTTTATAAATCATTGTTAAGTAGTTTTCTTTTCATTTATTGATTTTTTTTTTGGCTTTAAATTCTATTTTTATTGAAAACCAATTAATAGTAAAATATGAAACTTGCCTCTGACACTGCAAACGATGGCACAGATCAAAGGGAATTTTCAAATTAAAAACAAAAAATAAAAACGATTTAAAAAAAACCAAAAAAGAAAAAAACTCTCAAAGGAAATGAAAAACTATGTAATAAGTATGCTTTCACGAAATAATGGCTAAAAAAACATTTTTTATACAAAGAAATCAAATCAAAGTTTTTCTACCTCCTGCTTGTGTTGTCTTGTTTTGAAGCAAAAAAAGAAAACTGTAAGTTATCACAAATCGCAAGATACACTGCATTTCCAACTCTGTTCAGTATTTATAATAAGTCTTTCTTTTTGAAAGAAGAAGATGAAAATGTATGCCATGTCCGTCAGTAAGTCCTTCTGTTGTTGAAAAGATGACAGCCTCCACGTATGAAACGTTAAAGTGATGGTTTTTGTTTAAAAAGTTTCTTTATTATCAATTAATGTTTTGAAACTATATAGCCACGCCTCTTTTTTTTTTATAAAAAAAAATTTTAATCCGACTTTTGAAGTAAAACATGTGTTACGTTGTACTTGTTAAAATCGGCCTGAATTATATCAATGCCACGCCCATCAATAAGAAGATTATACCAAGTTTGCCTTTTTTTCATTTTTTATTTTAGATTTTCTAAATGAATAAAAATAAATCCCCACAGTCACACTAATTTTGTTATATGTCAAGGTTGCTGCTTCACAGGCTTACATGGCAAGTCCTCAAGATTCTGCTTAACCAGCAAATGATTGTTTTTTTTAGTTATTTTTTCTTCGTTCTTAAACGAAACGATTCTATAGTAAACATAACCTAATGAAAGTAACAACAATCAAACGAAAATGGCAGTAACAACACAGGCAGCAGCAACAATGAATTGAATTTGATGGGAGGAGGGGGGAGGGGGGAAAGAGAGGGAAACAAATTGTTAAAAAGCAACCAATTATTCTACACAATACCAGCATAATGCAGTTTTTGTTTGATTTTTAGATGTTTTTTTTTAAGGACTCTTGTCATATACACATGTGGAGTATATTGTATAAACTCATATGTTGGTATATTCTGAAGAGTTCATTAAGTAACCTTGAAAAAGGATTTGTTTAGGGTTGGTGAATATTGGAGTAGCTTGTTAGTTAGTTAGTTTGCTAGCTAACTACAATAGTTAGTTCGTTAGTTGGTTGCGGCAATTCAAATAAAAGACACAGAGAGAGAGAAAGAGAGAGAGAGAGAGAGAGAAAGATTACAACTGCATTAAGATTACGTTCAATTAAAAACACAAACGAAACAAAGTTTACAA
Source organism: Ornithomya chloropus (assembly GCA_963971445.1). Taxonomy (NCBI): domain Eukaryota; kingdom Metazoa; phylum Arthropoda; class Insecta; order Diptera; family Hippoboscidae; genus Ornithomya; species Ornithomya chloropus. The sequence continues at coordinate 21,747,298 of OZ020530.1, read as the reverse complement.
CTAAGCATGCATGTGTGTTTGCTATCGTTTATTAACCATTAGCTAACAATATTAATACCAATTACGATTAAGAAAAAAACAACAACAAAAATAACACAAATTCGTTGCAATATAGTTTCAGAGATTTCCAATTCTCGCAAACAAGGTGGAATCGACTCATTTGACTTTAGTTTGAACTAAAGGACTTGTGGTTGTTATTTAAATGGGGTAAAATTGATCAAATGCCACGCCCACAATTGACAAAAATTAATCCATTTGCTGGAAAAATTTAACGAAATCTGAAGCACGTGTTTATAATTACTTTATTCATCGATTTAACAAAAATGGGCGTGACTGAATAACAGACGCGACCATATTTTACAAGAAAAAAACTTAGTTAGAATCCAACTAGTTAGTTCAACCAACTAGTTGATACGAAATACGAAAACTATAGAGTATGCAATCAGTTACATGTCACGCCCACTTTAGGTATATAGACGTGTGAAGGTATGTAAGATTCATTTGAAGACAAATTTCATTTTATTTTATTTCTTTATTTTCACACAAAATTTTATTTTCATTTTTCCCCTCCGTGGTTTCATTTTTGTCACTTTTCTTACTTTTGTATTTTTTAGTTATGAAAAACTATTTTGTTTTCTGTATAATATTATAATATTTTACTTTAAATGTAAATATAATTTTTTTTCATTTTAATTTTTTTTATTTCAATTTTATTTATTTTTCTGTATTTTTACTTATTTTCTTATTTATTATTATGCGCGGTTTTATTTAGAAAAAAAAAAAAACGCCAAACAACAAAAAAATAATTTTAAGCAAATTGTAAAAGTTTTCCTCTTTTCAGTCAGTTGGTTGATGCACTTTTCAATCAAAAGCATACTTTTCTGTTTAAGGATTACTTTTGATATAATCTCTCTTCCCCTCTCTCTTTCACTCACTCTCTCTCTTTCTTTCTATCATTTTTTATGCCCATTGATGGATGTTTAAAATATTAACTTCATAGTTTCGTTATAATGATAGAGAGAGATATATTTGTTGTAAATTGAGGGCGTGGCTTTCAAGTGAGTATCAATATTTTCACAACAATATTTCAATTTTTGCCAGCAAGTGAATACTTATCGCAAACGGACATTCAAACGGACAAATGGACGTACAGACATAAGTAAATTCACCTCAGTTTTTTATGTCCCTCCTACATATTAACAGCGCCAATCTTGAAGTACAACCAAACAATTGATTAATAATATTTGTATATATTTTTTTAATTTCTCACTCTCATCATAATATGTTTTTTTTTTTTTTTTTTTTTGTTTTGAAAGAAAAATAATGAACTTCTGTTCATGAAGTAAGTTTCAATAATAATTCATTTACATTATTAAATTTATATAAATAAAAGTTCATAAATATTAAGTGTTATACTGCTGTGAGAGAAAGAGACAGAGAGTACATGGATAATTGCCAGCTTAAATTAATAAATCAATTAATATCCAACAGATTACAACTACACGCCATGTATTTATGGATGTGTGCGTGTGTGCATATATTCATTATAAATATTTGTTCTTTCCACCTATATTACGCACAAGCACACACATTTCATATGCAAATCTTACACTTAATTCAATATTCGCGAGCGGAACTATAGTAAGCCGGCAGTGACATGGTGGAAGCCGTTCTCTCCCTTCCTGTGACATGCACCTTAATCAACTTCAACTGAAATTGATTGCTGGCACACATTTATCAATTATACAGTGATATTGCGTAGAGACAAAAAATGCTTCTTCTTCTTCTTCTTTTTATACATATGCATATGTATTGTATCTATACGGTGAGATGGTATATAAAACCCAGATGAAGAAATTTTATTTATTCCTACTAATGAACTGACAATAAAGTCAACAATACGCACTTTTACAAAATAATTGTTGTTGTTGTTGTTGTTGTTGTTTTTCATATCTGCATTTAATTTACAGTTAATTACAATAATACGGTAATAATTAAAGGCAAGTCATTAATTACCTTGCAAAGAAATATTTCTTGCTTGAAATGGTATGGAAAAGTTTCCTTCACCAAGTAAGTACAAATGTGTTAGTGTGAAGGTGAAAAGGCCTATATATGGGAATAGTTTTTAATAGGGCGGATATTAAAGGTGTTCTGTAGACGGAATTGTGAAACCTCAACAATAGTTCCGTTACAATCATTCACACACACACGCACACACATTACTTAAAACGTTTTGCTTTAATGACTTTTATAACTTTACAAATATTGTGCAGAAAGCCTTCTCTGGTAAACTTATTATTAAGGAAAGTTTTACATTTGAACGCATTAGATGTTAAGTTGTTTTGTTAAGTGTTGAATTGTTGTTGTAAACGCCTAATCAAACACTTTGATATTCACGGAAATATGGTAAAATAATTATATTTTTCCTTCAACTACGTTTAGGCCAACTATTATGCTTATTGTGGTCGTAGTCTTTATGTCATTCTTATTTAATTTCTTTCTTTTTTTGTACCCTGTAACACCCAGAAGGAGGCGTCAGAGACCCTACAAATTATATATATTCTTGATCAGCGTCAAAAACTGAGTCGATTTAGGCATGTATGTCCGTGTGTCCGTATGTCCGTCTGTTGTTGGCACGGGCGTAAATTTTGAGATATTGAGCTGAAATTTTGTACAGGCACTTTTAGTTTTTGCACGCAGATCGCTATTTAAAATGGGCAAAATTGGTCAAAAGCCACGCCCACAATCGACAAAAATCTATTTATCTGCCACAAAAATAGAGTTATCAACTTAAAATTTGGTATGTGCATCTATAAATATTAGCTTCATCGGTATGCCAAAAATGGGTGTATTCAGGTTGCAGATACGCCCACAAATAATAAAAATCTTTATATCTGCCACAAAAGTTGACCTAGGAACTTGAACTTTAATACACGTATATATAGTTATCCTATTGACTGAAGTTTCAAAAATGGGCGTGGTCGGATAATAGACACGCCCACAAATTACGGAAAACCACATTCAACGTAAAAGTAGACTTGCATGCTGATACGTAAGACATACACTATTAGAGGGCGCAATATATATATATATATTTACCACGCCCATTCTTGTAGAGGTGGAGGGTATTTAAGATTTGGCCTAAGCCAAATTTAGTTTTCTTACTTGTTTTCCAATAACAACAGAAAAGAATCACGAAATATATTTATTATTATAATGTGATGGGCGTGGTCAATATAAAAATTATAATTCTATGCCCTTGCAATTGCATTTTATACAATTATGATTATAATGGACATATATATGAAAGATGTGTAAAATTTTGTTTAGAGTTTATTTACTTTTTCAACTTAATAAAGTGGAAGGTTAAGGAGACAATGAATGAACGCATTGTTGAGAGAATTATGACCAAATGTCGCCACGTCAGGCACTTACTCTATAAAATTGAAATATGAATAAATATTGTTTTCAAGATTTATAGTCTGAAACGGCTTCAAGTCAATTTGACCCCTCACACAAGGAATGTAATTTACTTGACATGTTTTTCCAGTTTCTAGTGTAAGTCTCCTAATCCAACACTCTGCGGCTTTTCATTTATTACTTAATACAACGTTTTAATAGTAAATAAGCCAACTATTGAAATATTTTAATCAGCTTAGAATGCTTTTCTCTAATTGAAAAGAAAAGAAAAAAAAAAAAAAAAGATACAAAAGGAAAGAAAACAGTCACCGAACCATTAAAAAGATTATATATTCTCACCACAAATTATAACCATCTGGTGAAGGGAACTGAAATAATTTATGAATTGTATTTAAACTTCATGTAGAAAACACCCTTGCAGACAAGCACCTACAAGTGTATATGTATGTAATAAAAACACATAAACACTTCGTTTATTGAACAATAGTAGTACTAAACGGGAATTGTGCTCGAAATATGTATCCGCCGTGCAAAGCTTAAACGAAATACCATACAATGACCAACCCAAGCAGCCAAGTAACCAACGAACGGGTCAGTCGGGCAGCCACCAAGCCATACACTATAGAGAGAAATCAAGGTTGGTGAACGTTATGTAGAAGAGAAATGTATGACGTTAGAGATTGTAAGCGAGGTTGTAGTAAATTATTACATATTTCTAATGTTAAATCTTCACAAACACACAAACAAACTTACACATGCAAGCTGTGGAAGGAACAAGTTAGAAAAGTAAAATTGACTCAGGCCGAATCTTAAATACTCTCTCCGTCTACAAACAAATTGGAGGAGTGGCCGTGTCTGTTATCCGACCATGCCCATTTCTGACACATCCTTGGATAGGATAATTGTAAAAATGTGCAGTAAATTTAAACTTCATACCTTAATTTTTGTAGCAGATAAATAGATTTTTGTCGATTGTGGGCGTGGCTCTTAACCGATTTTGCCCATTTTAATAGCGATCTTCATGCAGCAAAAGTATCTGAATTTCAAACCAATATCTTAAAATTTTCCATCGTGTAAGTACCAACAACAGACGGACACACGGACATAAATGTCTAGATCGACTGAGTTTTTGATACTGATTGAGAATATATATATATATATATATATTGTAGGATCTCTGACGCCTGCTCCTTCTAAGTGTAGCAAACGGAATGACAAACTTAGTATACCGCCTATCCTATGTGCAGAGTATAAAAAGAGTGCTGAGTATATTACACAAGAGTGGCGGTAATAAAAGATTACAATTCATCACCCGTATAATACAATAGAAAGCTAAAGATAAGTGTAAAACACATAAAACAGAGTGAGTAATAGTAACTAAAAAGAGAGAGACAGATAGATAGATAGCTACAGCGGAAAATTATTATGCTTTTACGAAATTTTGCGCGCATAATAGAATATATTATCGCCAGGTAGTGTAGGCAGGGAAAATGGAATTCAAAAAAATATAGAGAAAGGAAAATAGAGAAAAACTTATTTATAACGAATAAAGAAATGACCGCGTGAACCCGGCCAATTCCTTTACTAAGGGCCCCAACACATCCTCCCCTATTACTCTCATTTACACATTTCCCTACAACTTTCAAAGCCGGCCATTTAATGCTTCTAAAACATATTATATACCAGATATATACTCATGTTGAAAACATGCACAAAATGAGAAAAGTTTACAAAGCAATAATTTTTCAGACAACATTTTTTTTATGCTTTTTATGAACTAGTTACAGCATCCACACATGAAGTTGGAGCAACTAAGTTGATCTATTCCTTTTTGCCAAAAACACAAGAAAATATCAGAGAAAATATCAGAGAATGTATAAAGTATTTATATTCCTAATTAATACATTTTTCGGCATTCATCGAGGCATGTCCGTCTGCATGAATATTTTCATTGAAAAAATATAACTATGAAGTTAAGTTTGGTTATTTTAAAAAATTTTTAATTGTTCAACGTTTTTACATTTGAGCTATGATATAAAAGCCACGCCCACTATCGACAGATAACATATATGCTACAAAGTTAAATTAAGTGCTAAATTTATTTTGAAACTTTCAATTGTTCAACAGCTTTAATAAGAGTGGACACGCCCACTATTTGCAAAAAAACTTTATGTGAAGCTCAATCCAGCTTAAAAAGTGCAAGTTGATACATGTCGTGTTAATAAAAGTAATACGAAACCTGCCATGCCCATTTTTTGTTTCTACATGCGAAGAGTACTTAATAGTTGGCTTAAGTCAAATTTATTTCTTTTCACTTTATTTTAAATACACTATTCGTATAGTTTTTTGATAGTTCTTTGTATTCTAATGTGAAACTCAGGAGGGTTCAGTTGATAATTACGTGGCAGCAACTAAATAATATGAAAACTTTTTGAGCAAATAATAATCAGTTGAATTTATAACCTTTACCTTTACACTCAGCTAACGGATGCAAATATTCAAGTTTTCTATAATATTTTGAAGGAAGTACTTTCATGTGATACCAGTGATGAGTTTCATTGTGAAGAAGTTAAGAGAGAATTACGATCACTTTCCCTATTTTCAGTTGCAGTAACAAAGCCGAGGAAAACAAAGAAAACTCTGTTAAGTACTTTTGGTTGCAGAAAAGGTTAAAAAGGAAATTCTAGTCAAAGGGTACTCATGTGTAACAAATCCTTTTGTCTCATAAAGACTTAACTCTAGATGGATAGACGTACACGCTTAATTTAATTCACAACTGTGAACTAATTTAAAAAAAATCCATAAATATAACAATCTGCACTTAATGTGTCACATTTTTAATAATTTTTAGTGAAAGGAGGAGAAAGGTAAAGAGAGGGAGAACCGAACAGACTAACAGCTAACATTATAAACCACTTGAGAATCCTGTTCATTTACATTAAAAACAAATAAATAATATTACGTAAGATTATGTTAAGGAACGACTTCTCCCTCTCTCTCTTCTCTTCTTCTCTGCTTCAGTTCACAAAGGGAATTCATAGGAAAACAGAGTTGAAATTAGTTTTTTTTTGTTTTTTGTATAATTTTCGCTTTAGAGATTATTAAGGTCAACTGAACTCATTACAAGTTTATCCTTTTGTATAAATTAAATGGATTGTTGGATTGTTTGAGGAAGTATGAATACCAAAGGGAGGCCATTAAAAAGTTCAAAGTTCTTTTAATAACATAACCAACGAATAGAAAACAAATTATTGTAAAAAACTAAACTGGTTTCAAAAGCCAAGTCTTGAATACTTTCACATCTATATATAAGCAGTGGGCGTGTTAAGTTTTCAAATATGAATATTTTTTTTGTAAATTATGGGCGTACGACCGCGCCCACTTTTGGTATGTCATTGTAAGTGATAATTATTAACCTGTGTGTGTACAAAATGTCAATTTTTTGATTGACTTTTGTTATTTGCGGGCGTGGCTTTCAATCAAACTTCACATGATCCAGATCAAGTCAACTTTTCACGCTGATCATGATATATTTCCTTCGAGATGTTACAAACACGAAACTTAAACTTAGTATGCCTCTAATCACTAAAGTGTAGGGTATAAAGAGAATATTTTCTTAAATAAATTATTTTACTTCAAGAATTAAATCATTTGTCTTCGTACGCTCAAATAACTTAAAAAATAAAGGTAAAAAAGTTATGAGCGAGAAAGAGAGAAAGAAACATGAGAAACATTAATTGTTATCATTTGTTAACAATCTAGAAGCAATTGATTGTCTTTTGACAATCTTTTACGTTCTGCCTTCACATCTCACTTACAAAATCATTTCTAGTACTGCCACTCCCACATACCCAATGCATTGAACATGATGTAAAGAGAATGTTGTGAAACTCAAGTGTTAACGACAGACACATACATTTAAACACAATTTTTGTTTTTTTTTGTTTTTAGAAATATTTAGAATTTCATTCATTCTTCTTCTTCTTCTTATTCTTGTTACTCCTTTTCCATAAATTACAAACCGATTTGAACAATGTGTCACAGTGTCAAGTTAACAAAAAGTTGAATAATTAACAAAAAATAGAAAAAAAACAACAACAACAACAAGTAAAATTCAATTCAATATTGTTTCTGTTTTTCCGCCCATACTTGTACGTTGCATACCTTTGTCACACTTTCTGTTATTTTTTCATTACAGAATACACACGTTGGTAGGTGTGCTTCGCGTATGTAAACAGACACCCAGGATGTATTTTTAAACTTTTCTTATCTCACTTGCCATATATCATGTACACATACATGCGTACGTATTTGTATCCATGTGTATATATTTGTACTGAAGCGCTGTGAAACGTATGCTTGTTCTTAAAGGAAATGTCACAATGTTATTTTTCTAATCAAATCTATTTTAGACGACAATCATACTTACACACACCTACACCTTACACCTACACACATTTTATATTGTAATAAAATGTCAATCATACGCCACCTCTTACGTATTTCATACGAAAATAATTGAAGATTCTTATTTGTGTGTAAACTAATTGTGTATACGTTTATGGATCATGGATCACATTATATCTGAAGATAAACAGTAGACGATATTCTTCGGTTTATCTTCAGGTAAATGAAAATAAAACACACACACACACACACACCCAACCATTCATATATGTGTACATATATGAAAGCTTACATTACTATGCATACCCGCCAAGTTCAATTTCCTGTCATTACAATTAATTTTGATGCGTTTAATTTTTTGCAAAACATTTGCTTGCTTATCGTGTTAAGAAAATCGCTATAGAGCTAAAAGCAGTATACGTGCACAAACACGCAACAATAATTTTATTTTACACTTAACATACAGAAAAACATTAAGAGAAAGGAAGAAGAGAAAGAAGAAGAATACGTATACAAATGTTTGATCCTGGCAAAAAGGCTAAAGGCAAAATAAACTTTGTTGAACAGAATGGATGAAAACCAGAGGGACATAAAGAGAGAGAGGGACAGAGAGAGAGAGAGAGAGAGAGAGAGAGAGATAAAACTTACAACTTGGCACTTATCGAGTCGTTAAAATACACACGAAAGTTATACAACAAGAAGTACAAGCAAATGTAGAAATATTAAAGGGTTAAAGTATATTAAACAAGCAGAAGAAATGTTTGAGACTACACAAGAACACGCTTTGTTTGAGTAATTTATTAGATAAACACACAAACAAACAACAAGCTCAACAAGGAGCATAATCTTGTGAAAAACGAATGCTTGGCAAACTGTGCGTGTTTTACGCTTTGTACGATTTTTTATAAGTTTTTAAACGTTTCTCTTATTCCACCACGCCCATTTTTGATACAACGTTGGATGAGTTAGTTATATATTTGTTTAGCAATATTTTTTAAGTAAACTTTTTTCGCCTAAAAAATAAATTTTATCGATTGTGGGCGTGGCTTTTTTTTTTGAAAATGTTTTTTTTTTACTAAATAGTGTTTGCCTTTAGAAACTTTTGGTGCATGTAATAAATTTCAATGAAAATGTTGCAAAATTTACGATTTTGATAGACGGACATATAAACGGTTTAGTCTGGGTCGACTTATCTTAAGAGGAGGGTATAAAAAAGAGAGTCTATATGTAGTGTCTTGAAAATATTCTATAAACAATTTCATGGTTTCTTGTTCTTTTCCTCTTTGGGGATATTTTAACTTGTGTTGTTGTTTTTTTTTATTGTTTTTTGGGTGGATTTTTTGTTTCGTTCGCTTGTTTTACTTCATGATACAAATAATGAAATATTTACTTAAAGTGTGACTATAACACTCTTTTGTGTGTGTTTGTGTGTGTGTGTGTTTGTGTATGTTATGTCATGTTCCCAAAATCCCAGTTCAATTTTATCTCTCGCTACACTCAATTCAATGGTTAGTGTACTGCATAGTAAAACAAAGAATGTGTGTGAGGGAGAGAGAGAGAGACAGAGAGAGAGTACATATAACCTTGTTACATACACTTTAACACATACAAATGAAAATTGCACTTCCCTGTGTGTTCCTGTGTTTGTATGTTTTCTCAGATCCTAGCTAAACAAGTATGAATGCATGTCTGCCTGCCTGCCTTGTCCTTACATTCTTTGTGGTTTATCTTGTGTAAGTGTTTTTGTATGTGTGTGTGTGTCGGTTTTTTTCCTTCTTAGATTTCTGATTACACACCAAGAATAAGATTTTCTTCTCCCCTCTTGTTCCATATCTACTCTCTCTCTCTCTCTCTCTCTCTCTCTCTCTCTCTCTCTCTATTGCTGATGACAGCATTTGTAGTTGCTGTCTTTTTTATATTTATATAATATTTTATTTCTTATCTATTATTTAACAGCAAACAAAACATTGAAAATCTATAAAAAAAAATATATTTTCTCAACTTTTATTGCTTACAATAAAAGTTTAGAAGCAATGTTATTGAAATTTGCTAAAAAAAAAAAATTATCCGTGTTATAGGGACATTTTCTACATTTTAAGTGAGAGAATCTTTTGTTTTCAATTAACTTGAAAATTTATTACCGCCTCACATGCTGACACTTTTAATTATAATGTTAAGCTTTAGAAGTTAATTTCATTATTTGTACAAAAACATACATGCATACATACGTACATATGTATAATATGTATATGAATAACTGTATTAATATGTGCAAGCATGTGTGTGTATGTGTACAAAAGAAATTTATAGTCTACCAAACATGCATAAAAAACACAATTTTTGGTTGCCTGTTTAAACATGAAAACAAATGTTGCCCATAAAACTTAAAAGAAATGGTTTTTCAGTGTACTTTACAACAACAGCAACAACAACAACAACAACACATCGGTTCCATTGCATATACTATGAAAGTGTACTTAAATGAAAATGTTATGATTTTTCTGTTTTCAACAAAAGTGAAAAGAAAGTCGACAGTGGTTCACTATCCCTCCCGTCCCTTCTTATCGTCACTTCACTACAACATCAACTATACAAATACTTTACTGAGAAGAAAATTTATTATGCAAGAAATATAATTACATTAGAGAGAATAAATAAGTTGAAAAGACAGACAGACTGCATAGTTAGACTCAAACCTAACACTTAACACTCATAACACACTTTTGCCTCAAGGTAGAGCAAGAAAAAAAGTTTGTAAGAAAAATTTCATATAAATATTGTTTATATGTATATGTTATAGTTGTATGTATAAGTGTGCGAAATTACATTCTTCAGTGGTAACAAATTCATTTGATTGGCTGGTATGTCGTTCCGTCCGGGTGTTCCGTTTATGTTATTATTTTATTTTTGGACAGGTCACACAACATGCATGCAAAATAAAATATACACACACATTTTGTAACTGTAAGCGGTGCAATCCATCATACATTATATATATATATAGGTGGGTATGTATATATGAAGAACATGCTGTTGTGCCTGATGGTGGGGATTGCCTGTCTTTAGTTTCAATTTTACACCCAGTCAGTGAAACATATTATTGTTTATAGTATATATGTAGTAAAAATAACTTGTCAAGTTCTCTTAAAATATATGCAACAACAAAATATTTGTATGACAAAGGGAAAAAAAGAAGAGAAAAATAAACTACAACACTTTTCATGGTGGTACACCATGGCTTCTTAGAATCAGAATTCCAGACATACGTATATACACGTTTCATAGGTAATATAACACCGTTGTCATGCAACTTTCTGTTACACACATACACACACATCGTCTGTCACCATTTTATAACAAAACGCTTTTGTTAATATGTGTGTGTGTGTGTGTATAGCGATGAATATGTAATGGTTGATAAGAAAAAAGTGTTTTTTTAAAAGGATCGTTGTTGTTACAACACCACCACTTGATTATTTAGTGTATACACGTGATTTTTGATATGGCAGCGAAAAGTTAACCAATCACTCATACATACAATATTTTCTTAACTGTCACATCTAATTCATGCAGGTGACATTTATGATATAAATTGTTTTGTAGATGAAATATTTTATACAAATGTTAGTTAAGGTGAAAAATGAAAAAAGAAAGATTTTCGAAACACACAATACAACGCCATCGGTTTGAAATGAAAAATATTGAAATTTAAAAATAAATTGTGTGTAAATTATGTATTCCAAGTATAAGAGAAAGTACTTTTTAAATAAGTCAAATTTTTTCATTTCGAATTGGAAATTTTTCATTTTAAAATAAAAAAATGAAACATACTCAAATTTAACAAAATACTGAAATTAAAACAAACTATTCTAAAAAATATATATTTTTTTCATTTCGAATTGGAAATTTTTCATTTTGAATTCTAAATTTTTTCTTTTTAAATTTGGGAAACTTTAAATTCTTATTTGGTACTTTTTTTTTGATTTTTTTGAATTTGAATTTTCACTCTCAAACTGCAGAAACTATTTCTCACTTATTTAACAGAAAATCGTTATCACAACCAAAAAATTGTTATCACAACCTCAATGCTTTGTTGTGTTTATAGCCAACGATACAACACAAACATGTTTTTGCTCTTGTTACGAAATTTTAATTTACACAGAAACACATACACACACACATACACAGACACAATTTAATCAGCTTTAATGTTCAACAACAAATGTGAAAATCTTTAGGTCACGGTAACATTACCAACAAGTAAACATTAGACAATGTTACAAACGTTCACAAACCTGAATGGTTTAAATCATTTGATGCACTCACAGAACTCACCAAATACACAATTGATGTACAAATTATACCAAATTATACACAGCAACGAATAGTGTATAAAATAATATGAGAGGATTAGTAAGTTTGTCATTCCATTTACAGTAATACAGAAGGAGACGGAAAAAAACCTTTAATGGATTTATCTATAATTATGATAAAGATCAAATATACATTTATATATATTAATGTCAATCAATCTTGCTATGTTCGCCCATATAGCTATAGTTAGCACTCAGATATTGCTTCTTTGTTCTTCATTTCTGTAAATGCTTTTGTATTTTGCATGTTGTCCTTGTTGTTGCTTTAAATTGTTTTCATTTCGACAAATTTTACTATAAACGAGAATTGTTCATAATTTGAAAAATTAACTGCGTGTTTTAATGAGTTCATAGATACACCTGCATGTGTATTGAAACATATTTAAACAACATCAACACTCGGACCAAATTAGTGACCAAACTGACTCATACCTTTCAATCCATACCACTACCAAGCATATTATTAACAAGCAGCCAGTTTAGATAATTGGATCATTCAGAATTCAGCATTCATTTATGATGTTTGACTAAATGTGTATGTGTGTGTGGGTCCATCTATTATACTGTTTATAATTAAAATTTGCTTTATACTGAGTGCATATATATTTTAATCATATAAACGAGTGGAGCACAGTACAAACAACCATGCGCTAATCTCAATAAGCGAAAGCAACTGCAACAGTATGTCACAGCTCGGCTTTAGTGGTCGGAATGATTGTGATACATTTAGAAAATTGATATCATAGCAGTAACAACACAAACAACGCACTGCAATATTATATACGAAAATATTAACAAAAATAGAAAAAACAAGTAAGAAAACTAATTGGACTTAGGCCAAATCTTAAATACCCTCCACCTCCACAACGGTGGGCGTGGCAAATGTATATATATATTGCGCCCTCTAATAGTGTACGTATTACGTATCAGCATGCAAGTCTACTTTCACGTTGAATGTGGTTTTTTGTAAATTGTGGGCGTGTATATTATCCAACCGCGCCCATTTTTGGCACATCAGTCAATGGGATAACTACGCGTATAGGCGTATTAAATTTCAAGTTCATAGGTCAACTTTTGTGGCAGATATATAGATTTATGCCGATTGTGGGCGTGTCTGAAATTCTACCACGCCCATTTTTGGCACATCAGTTATTAGTATAACTATGTATATGCGTACCAAATTCCAAGTTCTTAAGTCAACTCTTGTGGAAGATATAAGCATTTTTATTGAGTGTGGGCGTGTCTGTAATCCGAATATGTCCATTTTTGGCATATCAATGAATCTAATATTTAAAGACGTACGTACCAAATTTCAAGATTATAGCTCAACTTTTGTGGCAGATACATAGTTTTTTGTCGGTTGTGGGCGTGGCTTTGATCTGATTTTCCCCATTTTAAATAGCGATCTGTGTGCAAAAACTAAAAGTGCCTGTACTAAATTTCAGCTCAATATCTCAAAATTTATGCCCTTGCAAATGCCAACAACCGACGGACGCACGGACATATCGACTCAGTTTTTGATGCTGATCAAGAATATATATATATTTTGTAGGGTCTCTGACGCCTCCTTCCAAGTGTGGCAAATGGTATGATAAACTTAGTATATGGAGAATATAATTAGTATATTTTTTATACAATATTTTCTACTACTCATCATGTCTTTGGATACCTTTATGCTTAAAGTGTAATTTCAATTATTATTCCTGTCACGTTGTGGCGTGCGTTTTACCGCACATTACGTGACGATTGAAAATCACATATCGAACGTGTACCGAAGAAAGGGGAGGTCTTTTAAAGCCTACTTTTTGTAGTTATAAACGTTATCTCTCAGTCTAATGTGGAGGGTATAATAAAAATGCAAAGATTGTAGGCTGACGATGACAGTACATTCTTGGCAGCTACAAAGAAAGTTTTTAGCGCTTAATTATTATTGTAGGTGAGATTTGTTTTGATTGACTTGAAACTTTTACTGTTCGATTTTCATAAATTCAAGGACAAATTAAATTAAAATTAATTTCCATTCTTAAGTACTTAAAGCGTTGCCTTAAAAGCCTTCTTCCACCTTTGCGTTAAACTTTGTGTATAAATGGGCAGATTTGGCCAAAGCCACAAATAACATTTTTAGTTGTATTTAGATAAAAATGATGAGATTTACTTGACAAACAAAATATATACAAATTCTTCTTCTTCTTTTTTATTAATACACATTCGTGCTTACATATATAAATGTGTCCCTAAGGAATCTTATTTCATATTGATAACAAAAAAAAAGCGATTTTCTTTATAAGTAAATGTCTGTATGTATGCATGTACATATGTATGTGTACGCAAAGCTAACAATAAATCTACTTTCACTTTTACATTATTGCTGTAAATGTTGTTGTTGTTGTTGTTGTGTTTGTGGTTAATATTCTCCTTTCGCTACATATTGACATAATTAGTCACGTATAAATTATGCTCGAGGCTTAATGTTGTGGTAAATTTTATACACAATAATAAATAAAGACAAGATTAAAAGTGGGCGCTATGTGAAGGCACGTGTGGCAGCTCTATGCAAGTATAAATTACTGCTTCAAAACTGATATGTATGCACCTTCATACTCAGCCACATACAGTCACGTATAATATGTTACAAACACACACACATCCACACACTAACACATCTTCTAATAGAATGTACACTCAGGCATTTGCTAACAATGACATATGTACCATAACTAAGCATGTAACTGCGTGTTGATTCTTATATGGTACGGCTGGCTATGAGATAAATACCAAAAAAAAAAATTAAAATAAAAATTTTGCAAAAATTGTAAGCATGTAAGCATGTGGAAGTATGTGTGCGTTTTAATTAACAATGTTCATAACAAAATATTTAAAACACCCCCTCGCATGCTAATATACATTTATTCACACACACACACATATAAGTAATCGTGTATGTAGATTTTTAACGAGTACAGAGTGTAGAGTTAAATGAACATTTTAACACGTTTTTGAAACAAACAAAAAGTTTTACTTTCATTATATTTGTTATGCATGCAGTAATGGATACACACACACACACACACACACACACACAGGCATATTAACATTTTTATTTGTACGTGAAAAAAAATATTTTTGTGAGAGTTACAAGTGAGAGTGATAGATGTTAAAAATATATTTTTCATTTAGCAACTTATTTAATTCTATAAGCACTTAAAAGAGGAACGTTTTTCTTATTCTTATTTCAGACGCTTTATAAGCGGGATGAGTAGTTATATACCTGTTGTCTTGAAGAATGAGATAAGAAGGAAAAGTTGCTAACACTCTGTCTATTACATTACCTTTGCGTCAATGAACACACCTTATTAAGCTTAAGCTTTCAAAGCTACTTAAAAATATGTTACTTTAAAAATTTCCCATCCATTGGAAACTATATAAATATCAGTCTTTTATGATTAAGGGGCGTGTCTCTACTCCAATTCCACCCACTTTCACAACAAGAACGTATAAAATAACTAGAAATAGATGTGGCGTAGATTGTGGGCGTGATTAGCAATTAGAATTGTATTTGAAATAAACTTTCCTTGCATCAACTAAGAATGTTTACAAGAACACTTTCAAATTCTTTCACAAAAATATTCAAAGTCCAGCTTTTCTACAAAGTTAATTTACTTAGAGAAAAAGTAGATTTCTTTTACAATTAGAAATGTTTAAGAGGCAAGCAGCATATTATTCAAGAACGTATGTATTGCATGTTAACTTATCTTACTTTAATCTCATACCTATAAACATAACATATAAACGTTGGATTACTTGTTTCTTGCATTTTTACATATGAAGAAGAGTATGACTTGAATTTGTTTTCTTTTTTTTTTAATGATACACATGATAAAAGCAAAGCAAACATACAATAATAATAGTAATAGTAATAGTAATAATAAAGAACTTTCACATTACACTTGCCACTAATAATTGGCAACAACAACAACAATAACAACAACAACAACGATGACATTACCAACTACACATATACATACATAGTAAGTAGTTCGTACGTGCTTCATATGGCAGCACAATAACAAGTGGTCAGCTACGTGATAAGCATACGTTCCAAAGAGAAAAATGAAAAAACATTGATATTTATATGTTTATTAGGAAAGTGTAAAAATTCTTGATACAAGAGTGAGAGAGGCAAGAATATGTAAGCAAAATGGTAAAGTGATATGAAATACACTCGAGTGAAATAAATTTATGCATTAAGAGCAGTAAAAGTAATAAAATATTCTTAAAACGGAAACGCGATAAGTCAGAGATTAGAACTTGTGTTGGAGGGACCATAGCATTAGAATATACAACAGTTGGGAATTTACTAAGAAAACGGGGAAAGATATTTAAGTAGAACTGAAACCAAAACCAACTTTGGCTTACACCAAATTTTAAACATTGTACCCATCTACATATAAAAAGGAGGTGTGGCAGTTACAAATATACATCCTCTAATATTAAATGAATTTCTGCTTGCCGATATTTTATTTAAGAAAATAAAGAGGCTTTCAAAGACCCTACTAAATAAACATATTCATAACCAGTAGTGAAATAATTTTTTTTTTTTCATAAAAAAATATCTTCCCTTGACCTTTTTTTTTGTAATTTTGTTTTATTTAATGCTAAAGTTTGTTTATTGTTTATAATCGTTTTTTAATAATGCATGTCGCGGCATTTTGTATGAAAAGAACAAAGAAAAAAAAACACCCGAAAAAAAGCTTAATCGTTGACCCCCTTTATGAACTTTTTACACACACGTATAAATATTTTTCACAAAAGATTTATTACCCAACAACAACAAATATATTTATCCGTTAACTCTGTATTTAGTTAAAAAACAACAACAACAACAACAACAACAGCAACAATTAATTTATTATTGTGATAAATGGAAAAATGTGTTGTTGTTTTTTTGTTTGTTTGTTTCTTAAGTAACTAATAACCCGTTAAGTACTTTTTAACTACAATACACATACAATCATAAAAATAAATATTGATAGCTGTTGCAAATCAAATGTCATTGAGAATGTAACGAAAGGTCAGGCCAAAGTGTTCGCACTGCGGAAAGATTTGTTGTTGACAGTAATGAAATAATTGTTAATGGTAACCAATCAAGCGTAACAAATACTATTGTTATAAATGGTTACGTATAATAACAATAACAACAACAACAATAACAATAACAACCACTAGAATAAAATTGTAAATGAATACGGGCCAGAACGGTGTCCATTGTCTCTATATGAAAAAGTCTGCTAGAATTGCAACATTTGTACTTGTATGTGTTAGGTGGTATCACAAAACAACAACAACAACAACAAAAACAACAACAAATCTAATGTAGAACAGAATAATGTAAGCGAAAAAAACCGAGACTGCCAATGTTAATATTGTTGTTGTTGTTGTTGTTACTATTGTTTCAGTGATTAACATGCAATTGCCAGCGATTTCAAATCAATTATACTCCGTCTATACACATACGCACACATGCATATAAGTGTATGTGTATGTGTGTGTATGTGCAGCAGCCAAGCAATGATGCTCGATATGCTAAAAACTATTTGAATGAATTCATTTACCACACACACACACACACACACCACATACCCAACATAATGATCATCATTCTCAAGCAATACACATACATACACATACGCATGCACATACACGCGTATTCAATCTCATATTATCGCTGAACATGGAGCATTTGTTACAACAATAACAGCTATAATGAAACGTATAAAAAAAAACACATACACACACACATACCATTTGTAGAAGAAACACCGTTATAACTGTATTGTTAAATAATACAATAACAACAACAATACTACTACAAAAAATTCACACATCAACCCAAACAAATATTGCCATACGTACGAGTATGTACGAGTATATGCATTAGAACAAAACAATGAGAAGAAGAAAAACAAGTCGAGAGGAAGAAGAAGAAGAAGAAGACCAAACAATTTATAGAAAAACAAAAACTTTGCCAGCGGATCTAAAGCAATTTGACCGTATTATTTCGAATTTGAACAAATCATTGATACAAACAACAATAGCAATGGCAACAATAGTAACAACAACAACAACAACAACAACAACAACAACAACAATGGTAAAAGCATTCAGCATCATTATGGTATAGAATAACAGAAAAACTAAATGCAGGCTCACCTCTATACACACACACACACACATACGCACACAACACAATGACTTTGAAAATAACGGAATAAATGAAAATTTTTAAAAATCGATTAAACCCAAAAACTTAATACACTACATACCATTCACATAAGCTATAAAGGTGTAGTATACTAAGTTTATCAGATCGTTTGTAATAATCGGAAGCAAGTCAGGGAAATATATACATTTCTAAAAATCGATTAAAGCCAACCTTACTTTACCACCCACAAGGGATACATTTGTCATAGAATTTAACATTTGAATCGATCGAATCGAATCTGTAATTGGAGGTGGATGGGACTTCTTTTTTTATGAACTACAAACATCCACACAAACTTAATATACTTTATGCCACAAGTTGTGTTCTCTATAAAATAAGTGAACAACAGTTAGCTGATGGTAACAAATATGAGAGTGGAAGATGGGAGGTGATAATAAATGACATTTAGGCAGATAATGATATTTCATCAGTTTCAATTATAGTGCACCTCAATGACCATGTATTACATGCTTGCAATTAATTACAGCTTTGAAGTTGAGCGAGCAACCATCATTAATCTTCAATCTAACAAAATGTTTCAATCATTTAACAGCATTCTTTAGTATTGAAAAAAAACAAAATAAAAAAAAAATTCTTTTACAAGTGAGGTTAGAATATACGTATGTAGTGTATGAGTAGTGTAATGACTATATTTACTTACCATTGCTTGGCAGTGCTGCTGTAGTGCTTAAGAGTAATTACTACAAATTCCTCTTCTCTAAGCATTGAATCTCAATGCTCCAAAGCTCTTTAACTAAAAAAAAAAAAAAAAAAAAAAAGAGAAAAAATTTCTTAAAAAATTTTTTCATATAGTTTTTGTTGTCATTATTAAATTTGGCAATTTTTATTTAATTTTTAAGATTTTATTATGTAAAACTATATATTGTGAATAATTTTTATTATATTTATATATTTATTTTTCTCTTTTTATTCATTTTAGATTTTCTTATTTTTTTATTTAATTTTTTTATTTTTTTTCTACTACTTTTATTTATTATTTATTTATATTTTTGGTTGTCATTGTTACATTTTTCTTTTGTAAAAGATGTACATTAGTTTGTAGTCAAGTCTATAACTAATAGAATTAATAAATAATAAAATAATAAAGATTGACCTGTGGTTGTAAAAGTAGAAAATACACCACAATGTTAATTGAATTAAATGCTTTCTGCTAATAATTCATATGAAAAAAGTGCGGCATCGTTATCTTGGGTTAACGATGAATAAAAAATTGTTCCATTTATAATAACAGAACAACACTCTCTCGGATATGTAAGAATATAACCAGCGACATAAAAACATTTAACATTTCAAACTTTCACTTCAAGTATCATATTGTTTGTTGTCACAGCGATAGCGTTAACGTTAACGTTAATGTGAACGTTGCATGACCCCGTTACTCTCTGTAGCTGGCAACTATTTAACCATTCTAAACACATTCACGACTAGATTGTAGGTTAAGGCTAATAATATTTTATGTAAATATAGCAGAAATTTAAAAACAATTCACATCATTCTTCTTTCATCATGATTATACTGTCCGTGCGTCTTTTTCTTTTTCTGTCTTTTTCTTTCATTTCACCACCGGTCACTGCCATTGTCCATCCAACTGACATCACTATTTATATATAATATATATGAAATGCCTGAAATTTTGCTTTCTTTACCTTTGCATGAAAAAAAAAATTTAAAAAAAAAAAACTGGGTTAACTAAATGCAGAACAACAGCAACAACAAGAACAAAAAAGCACAAAATCAAATGAAGCAAACAGTAAAAAGACTTTTATAAGAGTTATGATGATAAACAATAAACCAGAATTAGTAGCAGTGGCAGCAATGGATGGATGGCTTACAATAACAAAAGATTTTTACAATAACAACAACAAAATTTCTACTTTTATTTCATTGGTTTTATACCAAATAACCTTTTGCTTCATTAAGTAATGAAAGTCTATTGATTTTGTTAAACTCAGTGCTTTTTACACTTGGCTGCCCGTTGTATTGTTACAAGTGCGTGCACTCATTAAATTTTTTTTTTTTTTTGTAGAAGAGTAATTAAAACAAAAAACATTGTTGTTGAAGTTTCTACACATTCAAATTAAGCAAAATTGGTTAATAGCCACGCCCATAATCGTCAAAAATCTCTCAAAAGGTTAAAATTGGATATGATTCAAAAAATTACATTTAATTAGACGTACTCACACAACAGACACGCCCATAATTCGCAGAAAATCCTCTACAGTGTATAATACGATCGAGGAAGTAAGAGTATCACATGCTTTAGTAATAATTAAAGGAGAGCTCCACTATATCTATGTGCCACGCCTACAATTTATTCATAAATATGAAGAACATACATTTTTTTTTATTATTTCCTTAAATCTCAAATCATTGGTATGTCAAAAGAACGTTAAGAACTACTGCAAATTAATTAAACTAAAATTATATTAATGCCATAAAAAAGACATTTTTTTTATGTCAACTCTATTAAAAACAATGAAAATAAATTAAAAAACAAGTGAAAATATTATAGTCGGCAAAGCCCGACCATCAAATACCCTACACCACTTGATATATTATATTATTCAATTTAATTTTTTTCTTTGAAAAATGAAAAATTTTATTTTTCTATACCTACTCGTATTTTTATAAATTTCAAAATGATACATAAGTCAAAAAAAAATTTTTTTTGTTTCTTTATGATATCAAAAACAAAAATTATATGGGGAGGGGTTCTAAAAATGGTCCAATCCGGTCCATTTTCAATAGGGTTTATTTTTGGGCCAATTCTTGTCCTTGTACCAAATTTCATCGAAATATCTCGAAAAATGCGACGTGTACCCTACGCACAATTTTGAGGAACAGACAGACGGACAGACGGACATGGTTAAATCGATTAAGATTTTGATTCTGAATCGATCGGTATAATTGAAGGTGGGTGTGGCATTTGCCGTTTAGGAGTTACAAACATCCGCACAAACTTAATATACCCTTTTCCACAGGGTGGTGCACGGTATAAATATTGAGTTGCCAAAAAAGTAATTGAGGCTTAAAATTTATGATAAATAAATAAAGTCTGCTTTATAAATAGTCAAACTGCAAACTGCAGCAATAAACGTTTCAAGAACAGACGGACTCACGGACATGGTTATATTGACTCTGATTTCTTTACTGATCAAGAAAACAGCCTTGTAGTGACCCTAAATGAGATAGGTAGAGAAAAAGAGAGAGAGTGAGTTTTATATAAATTGTTAAGTCTTTTACAAAAACGAAAATGTTTTAATATCAACCTTTTTTTTTTTTTCTTTTTACAACATTTTATAACGAAATTAACACTTGAGCTAAAGACGAAAAATTCTAAACAAAAAAAAAATAAGGTAATTACCATCCACCGCAGCAAATATATGAGATTAATGCCTCTCTTAAGCCATAAATTCTTTTAATGTATAAAATCATAAAAAATCTCGTGTTGTGTTAAAACACTTACAATATAGGTACGTACGTACGTACGTACGTACGTATGTATATATGGTATGTGGGTATATGATTATAATGACCATTAGTATGATCTCAATGACCTACATTCATTGTTTGTGTGCGTGCGTGTGTGTGTGTGTACAAATTAATTTACTTATATCTTCATTTAAGAATCTTCTTCTTCTTCCTTTTTAAACAATCTTTTGGAAATCCCCAGAACGAAATAGAAAAAAAACTAAAAAAAAAAATAACAACACTGTTTGAATCAAACTTCCTCATGCAACATCACACACACACACACACACACGCACACTAACGAAGAAGAAGATAAAACCAGTAACACCTTTTTTCAAACTTAACTGTAAACAAAACTATAGCAGAAGAAGTGAAGAAAAAAACATTAAAGCCGGTCTTTGCTGCATACACTCACTCATACATTATCTCTCAACGAACTCTTGCTCAGCTTGACCAACAGACAATGCTCTTTTTCTCTATGTGCTGCTGTTGTTGTTTTCATACAACCACGCACTTGTTTAAGCCACTTTTTTGGGATTTATTTTTCTTGTATGAAAGTGTGCATGTGTTCATGTAGTAGTGGTCTGTTAAAGCTAAGCTTTGACTGCATAGCAAACCTTTGAGCCGTAACCATAAGATTTCAAACTTCGTCTTTGCTGTGGATGGCGGTGGCAGTCGTAGTGGTTAAGAGTTAAAATAGGTTTTTTTTTTTTTCGTGTCTGTTTCTTTATTTGGTATGATGTCTGGTTACATGCTTACATAGTAGCGGACTTTGAAAAAAATTGAGTCTGGAAATAGTCAGTACGTTCTATACCGTACAAGTGGACAGATCGTGAAACGGGCTTCACTGATAAACGTAAATTTTGTAAATTAATACAAGGATGTATGTATTTATGCACGTGCATATATATAGATACGATCAATGATACAATAAACACGAAGCAAAGGTGAAAAAAATTTCAGTGAATGCGTGTAACGTTAAAAAAAATTTTATTTTTTTGAATTAAGGTGAACAATTGGTTTCAAAAGCAAATAAAATAAAGCAAGTAAAGAACCTAAATTTGGCTTAGACCAAACCTTAAATACCATCTGTATCTGCAGAAGTGGACGTGGCAGGTACATATTTGTTATCAGCTTGAAAGTCGAGATTTAGATGGAGTATGGTTTTTTGTAAAGTTTAGGCGCGTTTGTTATTCGACACGCCCATTTCATACACAACGATTCATGGGATAATTGTTCAAGTTCATAGGTCAATTTTTGTGGCACATATAGAGGTTTTTGTTGATTGTGGGCGTGTCTGTTATCCGACCACACCCATTTTTAGCACATTAATGACTGGGGTAATGGTAAATATTCGTGTAAAATTTCATTTCCATGGCTCAATTTTTGTGGCCGATAAATAGATTTTTATCGATTGTGGGCGTGGCTCAAACGGAATGACAGACTTTTAGAGTGGAGTAAAACTAAATTTGCGACTAAGGCTTAAATACCCTTTATATCTATATACAAACTTTGGGTGTGGTGGTAGGAGCCTCAGTACACCCATTAATACTAAATGTAAAACATCTCCAACTTACACGTTGGATTCTGTATGCTTCTCACCTTATGTACAGGGCATCAAAATGATTAATATTTATTAATAAAAATTTGTGTTGTAATTTATTTGCGGTGTTATTTTTCTTATATAAATATTTTACCAAAGAATTGTTATGGTTGTGGTAATAAATTGTGAGATGTAAAAAAAATATTTTTCTATATTTTTTTATATATTTTTTTCATTTTATTTTCATCTCAGTATTGAGTTTTAAACGAAAACTCCTTTCCACGAATATTATAAATATTAAATCAAATACAAAAGAAAAACCACAGAACAAAATTGTATTAAAAAATACATACATTTTCCATGCTTACTTATATAATATAACAAAAATATATAAATAATAAATAACGAAAAACAAAGAACCAACAACAGCAACATCGACAACAGCTCTGCTCGAATGAGATTTTAACACACTATCATCAACAGGTAAATTGTTGCAAACCAACGCATATTTTAGGTGTTTTTTATTTAAAAATATTGTCTATTTTTTTTTTTTAACAAAAAACAAACACACACACACGCGCGGATACAAAGCTTTGGTGGATAGAATATGATCTGAAAAACAAATAAGAAAACCAAATTTGGCTTAGGCCAAATCTTAAATACCCTCCACAGCTGCATGCAAAGGCTTGGCGTGGCAGGTATATGCTTACGCCCTCTAATAGGGTATGTGTTGCGTATCAGTTTGCTAGTCTGAGTATGGTTTTTTGTAAATTGTGAGCGGGTATGTGAGCCGACAACGTGCATTTTTTGGCACATCAGACAGACACACGGACTTACATGTCTAGATCGACTTAGTTTTCGACGCTGATCAATAATGTGTATACTTGGTAGGGTCTCTGACGCCTCCTTCTGAGTGTTGCAAAGAGAATGATAAACTTATCCCATTTCTGTGGAGTGTATAAGAAACACTCTTGTACAAATTTTATGAAAAATGCTTCAATCCGATTATACAACTATTGAGAAATTATTTACATAACAAAAAAAAAAAAAAAAAAAAACAATAATATTTTTAATAAAATATGGAAAAAGTGCTAACATAAAGAGAAATAGTGTAATATATATATATTTTTTATTAGATAAATATTAGAAAAATTTTAACGTTGATGGGGGGAGAATCCCCTCCGTTCTAACTAAACTAAAATTTATTGCAATAAAGTGTAGCTTAAACAATATTATATAAATTTCATAAATTCGTTTCAAGAAAGATATTTTGTCAGAGGGATTTAAGTCTCGAATTTATAAAAACATGAAATCAAGCATCCGGTCTAAAAGCTAAAAACTGTACGGCAATATTGAGCAAAGAAACATGTTCAAATGCCTCACTTGTCTTAAATTAGTCGATCGATCGAAGCCGATTTAGACATGTCTGTCTTAAAAACATTGATTGATTAGTAGTTGATTGAAATTTTCGACATTTTTTTTTTTAATTTAATTTTTTTACGTCGATTGCTTTAAAAATTAGAGTGAGTGATTAATTGCCAAGCTCTCATTTATTAAAAATCGTTTATTACCACAATTTCGAGCCAAATAGTTAATATTTTTTATTTTCTACTAATAATAGTTACTATCGAATAACTGCCCCCCTAATATTTATCAAATACATTTTACTACCAAGAAATACAGCTAAAAATTTTATATATTTCATATTTTCAACTGATAATAATAAATAAAAATGACCTATGAACTTGAAATTTGGTACGCGTATACATAGTTATCCCATCCATTGATGTACCAAAAATAGGCATGGACGGGTAATAGACACGCCCACAATTTACAAAAAACCATATTCAACGTAAAAATAGACTTGCATGCTGATACGTAAGGCATACACTATTAGAGGGCGCAATATATGTATATTTGCCACGCCCATCGTTGTGGAGGTGGAGGGTATTTAAGATTTGGCCCAAGCCAAATTTAGTTTTCGTACTTGTTTTGTAATAATTACTAAATTATAATACAAGTTCCGCCGCCTATTTCCTTTGTTGCATATGTTCCCCATTTAAGACTTTTTGGAAGAATTTCCTTGGCTTTAGAACTAAACGAAAAGATTCAATTTGTTTCAGTATCGTACGCGCATCCGATTATCAATGTTTGGAGAGAAGAAAAGTAAATAAATCGTAAATGAAAAGCAAACACATAAAGACATAGTATTTTTATATGTGCGTATGTGTGTGTCCTATTTTGTTCCTCTTCAAAAAATAACGGCACTTTCAATAGCTTTTAATTTTATAGAGTTATAAACTAAAGAATGGTTATAAAGAGATAAGAGGTTTAAAGCGCAGCAAAAGGCAAAAGGAGGGAGCGGGAGAGGACGATGGGGAGGAAATATTTTACCAAAAGCCACGAAAAGCTAAAATACCTACAGCTAGTCATACGATTAAGTGTTTTATAACCAATTTATTGCTCTTTCACTTTTGATGATGATGACAATTGAGAGAGAGTTTTATATACTTATATATACACACTACACACATGCACAAACCATTTATATAGCACACTTTTGTTTTAACATTTTTTTCTTCTTATTCTTTTTTATTAAAATTGTGTAAAAGACAGCTTTGCCTTTACAAGCCACTTAATTGATATCGAAACAGAAATTTCCCAAAATTTAAATGCCGCTTAATTGAAGCTTAAGCAACAATTGTTATTATCTCGCAAATTATAAGTGTACTGGCAATAATCCACAAAAAATATTGCATGCAATTTTTATTGTAATTTTTTGTTTTTGTTTGTTTTAAATTCATGACATGATGCGAAGAAGAACTAGTAATCCACAACCACCACATATAAAAAACCTAAAAATTTGATTATTTTTCATGTACTTCTCATACGACGTAGATGTGTGATGCCTAAGGCATCAAATCAGTTGAAAGCCATGCCCACATTTCATGAAAATCTATCTATTAGCGGCAACAATTTATATAATATCATATATTTAAACCGTCATGGGGTGTGGTCACATAATAAACACGCCCACAATTTATGAAAAACTTTTTTAGGCTAAAAGTTCATCTCCTTGGTTGATATGAAGTTGATATTCTTGATAAATGTTTCCATATGCCGAAATGGGGTGTGGTTACATAATGAAAACGCCTATAATTTATAGAAAACCTTATTTCGTTTAGTAATGGGCTATTTGTTAGTTGATTCCTGATACAAAAACTATAAGCAGGATCACACGATTAAAATTTAAAAAATTAAAAAAAAAAACAAATCATAATTAAAATTGAAAAACCTCAAATGAAACTATTTGTAATTATAATAGAAAGATTTTTCATATGAAATTGAAAAAAAAGTGTCATGAAAAAAAAATCCATTTGAAAATGAAAAAATTTCAATTCATGTTGAAAAAAAAATTTTTTTAATAAAAAAGAAAGTGTTGTAAGGTATTAAATTGTTTCCTTTAGCTTACTTGTTTACTCTTCTTTTAAATATATTTCAACGTCATTACAAAGAAAATGAAAAAAAACGCTAATTTGCGGCTTCACAACGTTTCCGCTACACGATGTATTGTATAGTGTATGCAATGTATATAATTGAAGAGCACACAGCTACATACCAAAGATAAAGAACCAAAAAAAAAAAAAAGGAGCAACAACAAGAACGAAGAAACACTTGTTGTAACCATTGTGTCGTTGCTCTGTATGTCTGTATGGTATTGTATGTGCACACCAAGCTGAGGAACAACACAAAAAAAAAATGGGCTTTTGCTGCTGCTGATGATGATAGTTGTTCTCTGCCAGCCTTATACTTAACAGACTGTCTATCTAAACTGCCCTGCCACAACATAACGTAACATTATTATTATAAGAGAATATTAAGTCGTGAGATGAGATGGGATGAGATGAGATGCTTATAATAAACTTTCTACTCTTTTTTTACATATTTTGTGCGCTTTTTTCTTTGTTAACGTGACGTGTAAGAAGGTTGATGCCGAAGGTATGCATAGTTTGTAGTAAGATTTGTACCAATAAACCAATTTGCTGACATCGTTCGGATTTGATTTGAACTCAAGGTTAACCGTAAGCCTTGAACTTGCTCGGACAGCTGCGTACCATACTTTCTTGTGTTAACTTGAAAAACTTGTTTAAAGTTGTTGCAAAATTTTATTTTATTTATCATTCATTTAATTAAACCGTAACTATTAATAATGTCTGTACCTCTGTCTTTGGAATATTGCAATATTTTACAATTTTTTATAGAAAATTTTTTTCCATTAATAAAAAGTTGTTTATCCACCTGAATAATAAGATTTTTTTATAGCAATTAATCAATTATTGGTAGAAAAAAATACATTTTAATAATTTTTTTATCGTGTGACTCAGTTTTGCTTGTTATAAATGGAAACATGAACGGACAGTTCAATGGTCAGGGTTAAAAGGTATTTAAAATTCTTTTGAAATCAATTAAAAGCGATTTTTTATATTTCGTGTTCTTATTAAGCTGTTTAAGGTGTTATTTTATTTTTATTACTGTGTGATACCACTGAGAGGTACGTTGTAAACTTGTTTTGATTTATTGTTGTTGTTGTTGTTGTTGTTGTTGTTGTTATAATTGTTTCTTGTATTGTTGCCATATCTGTTTTGTTGTTGTTGTTATTATTGTTGTTATTTATTCTGTTATTATTATTGTTGTGGTTGCTGCCGTTTCTGCTTTTTTATCTCTATTGTTATTGTTGTTCTTGTTTATTTTTATTCTGAGTGTTGTTCTTGTTGCCGATTCTATCTCTATTTCTTTTTTCTGTTGTTTTTGTTATTGCCGTATCAAATATTGTTTTTTTTTTGTTATTTCTCCTGTTATAGTTGTTGTTGCTTTTCTTTATCTATTCCTTTCTCTTTTTTTTTCTTTTCGTTTCTTTTATTTTCCGACGTTTTTCGCTTTTGGCTGCTGATTCTCGTTCTACTTGTTGTGACTCGTTTTTATTGTTGTTGTTTTTCTTCTTCTTAACCCTCAATTTTTTTCTTTCCTTTTTTTCGTCCAATATTAGCAGCAATAACAATACCAACGACAACACTTGGTGAGGCTTGTCATATAGATATAATGTTATTGTTGTTGTTATTGTTATGATTGACTACTGTTGCTGTTGTACTAGTTGCTGAATATTATTGACTTACAATAGCTAAGAAAACAACAACAACAACAACAACAACAACAATACTGCACAACATGACTGGTAAACACTTGTTCAATCTTTCGTTTGTTACTGCGGCTATATGTTCACTTGTTCGGTGAGTGTGTTTGCTTGCTTGGTTGCCACTCCTCTCTTATTCTCAACTCAAGTATTTCGTTTATTTTCTTAAAATATTCTTGCTTTAGTGTTTCTTTTTTTCTTTTTCTACATTTGTGTAACTATGTGTGTAAATATGTGTTCATGCTGTCTTGCTTGCTTTGCTTTCTTTCAATGATGCTCTTGTTCCTGTTGTTTCTGTTGTTGGTGTTGTTGGTGTTGTTGTTTTCGTTGTGTTAATTAAAAAGACAAGTTCGTTTGTTGGTTCATTTTTACTGTATTTCCAACGTGCTCTCACTGTGATTTTTCTTTAGAACAAAAAAAAAAAATTTATTTATCCATGATGTTGTTCGTTGTTTTTGTTGTTGTATTTACAGTAACAATGCCAAGAAATCAAACAAACCAAACACTATTAGTTATTATTGGGGAAAAAAAAGAATCACTTGTTAAATGATTTTTCACTTGACTTGAAGAACAACAATTTCAAACTCTATGAGATGATTACAGTGGCTGGTAAAAGTTTGTAAAAAAAAAAGAATTATCTACAATATTTAATACAACACATATACACACAAATAAAGATTAAATTGCTTAAAAAAATCTAATAAAAGGAGGCGTGGCAAAACTAAGTTTGTTAAGTTTCCATATAAAATATTTAGAAGAAAGTATCAGTGAATCTGTATAAAGTACAATGTCTTCATATGTGTCCGTCCGTACCATTTAAAGATGACACTCTCATGGTAAGTACAACTTTTGATACATAAAACTTAAAATGTTTACAGTTTATCTCAGTTTTTTCACTTAGATTCGTATTTAAATAAGTCAATATTAAGCAAATGCCACGCCCACATTTTAAAATTTTTATTATATTTGGCCTATAATCTCTCCTGTGTAATATATAAACTATAGAGAGCGTAATTTGATAACTGCCACGCCCACTGTTTGCATATAGATGTACAGGATATTCTTAAGATATGCAGCATAAGGTTTTAATTTACAAAATTTTCCTTTTATATATAAACCCGAGCACAATGTAATTGGTGTTGAGTTCAAGGCAACAAAAAACAAAACAAAAAACAAAACAAAACTATAGCATTATAACAAAAACTAATATTGCCTCAATATTGAAAGCTATTAACAACAACAACAACAATTGACTTTTACTCAGAGTTTAGAAAAATTAAAACAAACTACAGCAGCACCACCAACAATATAGTTTAACATACATTTACATAAAGATGTGCTTGTATGTAAACCTATATAACGTATATTGTTTATTATTAAAAAAAAAAAAAAGAAAAAACATTCAATTCAAACATATTGACCCAATAATGCCAACACAACAACAATGCGGAAGCATGTCTTTTCTATACTTTCAATATTTGAGATGTATGTACACGTTCATACTCATGTATATAATTTGTAAATACATTATACATATATATGTATGTGTTTGTTCTGGGAAGCTTATTTCCATATCGATTGTTGACAACCTCTACACCTTAATGGAGAATATAACGAATCTGAGTTTTGTGTCAAACAGAGGCGTTCGAGAGTTGTCAGTATAAAATATTTGGGGTTTTAACAATGTTGGTATGTCTGTCCATTTAGATGATTTTCTTCTCTAAAAAAGGCGTAAATTTGGTCTAAATCCCCGCCCACATTTGACAAAATTGTTCCCACTTTTAAGTTAAGGGGATTCAATAATCATTGAAAGAAATATTCACTTTGTATACATGCCACACCCACTTTATATATATATATATATATATATATATATATATATATATAGGTAAGATAGACATGATAGATAGGAAGGGTATCTTTACTTTCGCCCTAAGCCAAACTGTTGGCTTTTTAATTTGTTTTATGTATTATTTTAAACTTTTTCATCAAACCATGAAGAAGAACCAGGAAAATAAGAAATGAATAGGAAATACAAAAAACAACAACATGTAAAACTCTTTTGTTTACATTTTATTAGAAAAATATTTCAATAAATAGTTTTTATACCCAACACCACTTAAGGCAAAAAGCATATTATGTTTGTGCAGATGTTTGTAACTTTTAAAGGGAAAATGCACATACCATCGATGCATTAAAGCTGGCTAGTGGATAGATTGTAATGTAAAAAGTACTAAGGAACAAAGTTTACAAAGTTTTTCTTATACTGTAGGCGTGACATTTGAATGATTTTGCTCATTTTCCATACCAAACAGCCTACAAAGACTGTTCACACTCTAGCCAGATTTACATTTCACATGTAAAGTTGTTCAATCAAGATTATGATGTCCATAAACAGACGGACCGACAGACATTTTATACTTACACATATTATTATCCTTAAACAAGGCTGCTTATGCCACGTAAAATGTTTGCTTCCATCTTAGGAGGGATTACTTTGAAAGTTGGCAGATTACAAAAACAAATGATTATTAAAACAGTTTTACGGACTTGTACTATTTTTACCACATTGTTCAAATCAAAAAACATTACAAATGATTGCATGGTACCGGCACTAAAGATTACATCTTCTTACACTTGTCTAATATACATTTTATTCCTCTGCTGATACCACACACAATTTTCTTTAATAGTTTTTCAAATTTGTACGTACGTACGTACGTGTGTGTGTGTGTGATAATTAAGTTTACCGTTGCAAGTGAGGTACTAAGGAAGGGAAAAAAACAAATGGAAAAAAAGCAAAATTTGGCGCTTAGTCTAAATCTGTAATACCCTCCACCTTCTCTTCATAATGAGCGTGGCATTATGCTCCATAATAGTTTCGTTAACATAAACGTTGAGTTTTATGCAAAATAAGATTCTTTCTAAGTTGTGGGCGTATTTGTTATCCGTGACCATGCCCATTTTTACCACTTCGATGTACTTCCTAGCTTCATAGCTCAATTTTTACAGCAGAGACATAAATTGTGGGTGTGGCTCTTGACCAATTTTAACCATAGTAAAATTTCATCTCAATATCTCAACCATGACAGTGCCAACAACAGACAGATACGCGGACATACGGACATAAATGTCTAGATCGAATCATCTTGTGATGATTTCTTCTTCTGGACAATGTAAACGGAATAGCAAACTTAATATACCTTCATGATTAAGGTGAAGGGTATAACAATAACAAACAACAATAATAACAATGATACAATGTTTTTTAAGATAATGTTGCTGCCGCTGCTGCTGCTACTGCCACTGCTACGGTTGCTGTTGAACTTTCTTATCTCCAACATGTAACAAATAAAATACAAGAATTTCGTTATATTGCCATTCACATTTTAAGCTGAGATGAGTTTGCGAGTATGTGTGTGTGTGTATCTATGAGTGCATGAGTGTGTGTTACATAAAATGTTATTAAACACATATGAAATATATATGAATATACGAGTATAAACGAGTGTGTGTGTGTATATGTATCTAGATGCTTGCATGCTTATTGTATTTGGTGCTTGCAGTCAAAATGATTGAATTGGAATTTGTTCATTGTTTTTTGTTATTGTTGTTGCTGTTGCCATTGCTGGTTTCTGTAACTGTTGTTAGGATGTCGTTAATGTTAATGTTTTTTTCCCATAATTAACACTTAAGCAGACTTTTGGCAACAATTGTTAAATAATATGTTCGACTCAATTTCACACATTAGTATTTGGTGTAGTAGTATGTGTGAACATTTTCTTTATATAAGTTTAGAGGTCTATAACAAGCATGCAACATTTTTCAGAGTTATTGTTATTGTTATTGTTGGTTTTGTTATTATTTTGGTTTTTTCATTAAAATTTTCTTAAGAAATTTTGTAATAAGATTATGAATAAAAAAAAAATGTAATAAAATGAAAATTTTTACTTGGTTTAGGTTGAATATGAAATTCTCTACATATCTATATACAAAAAAGTGGGCGTGGCAGATAACTAATTACGTTTTTAATAGTATTTGTATTAAACAGAAACTTCCAAATAGGATTTTAAGCCAAATGAAGCTTTTTTAGTAAAAGTAGGCGTGGCAACATTATAGTATTTTAAAAAAACTTATCATATTTAAGCTTTATAGCTTTATTTGTGCAGTTGTTAGATGAATTTTTGTGTATTGTGGGCGTGGCCCATAATTTCAAACTCCACAGCAATAGTTCTGCAATTGTGAGAGGATGAAAGGTAGAATATCCCTTCTCTCTCTCTCGTTTTCTCTTGCTCTATCTTTCCTTTCTACGTACTTTCACTATTTAATTAAATCGAAACTCTGGATACAAGAGATGTTTTATTTCCATCCGGATAAAAAAACATTCAATTTTCCTAAAGTTACTTTTCCCCTTCTCTGTTTCTCTCCCTCGTTACAGTTTTCTCTCTTATCATTTTATATTGTGTTGTTGTTATATAACATAAATTGCATAGTGTGTCATGTGCATGTTAATGAATTGTCTGACATGATATTTATTAAGTGTATAAGTATATATATATGTATGCATATATGTGTGTGTGTGTGTGTAATGCGGTTTATATGATGTTAAGCATTTACTCTAGTTATGTAAACTTACACACGCAAATGCATTTAACTGTAAGTAATAGGTACACATAAAACTCTATTAAAGAATAATCAAGGCGATAGCAATGCGGTAATATAAACTAAGTGTTATGTTAACTGTTGCGGTTTTCGAGCCAAATTACAATATTAGAGAAAATTGTAACGAAAATGTTTTTAAAAATATATAACAAGTAACATGTCAGAGAGTGAAAATTGTTATTAGGGGGGCGTGATCTTAGAATTTGTATTCGGCTTTAAATAGGTTGTTTTGGTAAATTGTGGGCGTAAGTTTACTTGACCACGCCCATATTTATTATTATAAAAAAATTATTTACAAATTTCCCCTTTTATAGCTTTTGGTCTATTACTATGAAATATTTTGTTTTAATGTAGGCGTGGCATTTGACCTATTTCAACAAATAAATTTCAATTAAATATCTTAAAAAATTGATATCCATAAAAAGACATAGGCTGCACCATTGTTAACTGATTTAAGGATTAAGGTTCTCGCAGCTGTTGTTGTTGTCATGTATCGCCCTCTTTTTATTTTCTTCTTCTTCCTCTTTTTCCTTGTTGCCTTTTGTTTTGTTGTATCCTACAAAAACAGCTCTTCCAAGTCAATGATTTTTTTTTACTTTATATTAAAAACAAATAAAAAGAACGAAAATGTGAAACGTAGAAAAAGGTAACCATAACAACAACAACAACAACAACAACAACAACAACAACAACAACAACAACACTAAACAATGAACTAATAAAACGCATAAAGTGTTCTCCACTCTCCTTACTTACATTCATCATACACTTAATTATAAATTATGTGAAACAAATTAAAATTTATGAGCATATCAAAGGAAAAAAAGACAACAACAACAACAACAACAGCAACAATAGCAACAAAATAATAATAATAACAAAGCCCATAAGTATACCTACATAAATATCAGTAAACATTAGCAGCTGAAGGAAGGTCTTCAAATTTCCATTCAACTCCCTTCAAAAATATATATTTTTGAATGCAAAATATTATTAAAACAAAGAAAAATAGGGTAATAGCACAACAAAAGGATGGAACAACGGTACATAAAGTAAAAAAAAAGTATGCAATAAGAACAAATAATAAAAATTTATAAACTGTAAACTCGAAAACTCGTAAACTCAAGCGAGAGCAAGTCAGTGGGATAGATTTCCTACAAAAACTCTTCTTCTACAAAAAAAAAAAAAAAACTACTCAACAATGGAGTAATAGAAAGCAAAACAGCAGATTATAATGCTCTTTCTATGTAAATATGATAAATTACTTTCATAGTCTTGTTAACTATTTTTCATTTTGTTTCATTTCTGTGTAATTTTGCAAAACTTTTATTAACAATAAGCGCGTAATTCTTGTTTATAGTCATGACGCATTCGAATTGGGGATAAACTGAAACATTCGTTTTTATATATATATAAATTAAGGGCGTGGCAAACATGGGTTTTGTAATCTTACAAAAATCGTGCAGCGTTAGAACAAACCAAACAAGTGAACGCAGTCAAAGTTGTAGTACATTCAACACGATCATTGAAACCCCCTAAAATCTTTGTTGTTGTTGTTATTGCTGTTGTTATTATTCCGTAATCTTATTTTCAAACGCTGAAGACCGCACAACAAACAAAAATCAGATTGTCGTTTAACTTGAGGCGTCTTCGGTTACAGAATAAAAATAGAAAAAACAACAGCAACAACGGCCGTGAATGAAATGGGTAAAAACTGAAAAATGCATTTTAGTTCATTTTAAATTTTTTCAACATTGACACGACTTAAGAATGTTTCACGCGCATAGCAACAACGTCAACAACAACAACACTAGAGATCAGCCGTATACGGAGAGGCCAAAAGAATAACACTTAATGCAATGGCAAAATTGACAACATTTAACATTGTGTGTAACTTGAACAACTTCAAACGATTGATTGGCAATATGGTTGGTTTCACTCAGATCGGGCTGGTGGATGACGAGTAATCATGTTTGGTGTTATAAGTGATGATGGTGAATTGAAGATATGCCAACGGCAACGAAAACAATGACAATAATAGTAAAAACAACAACAACAACAACAACAACAATCATTGAATGCCAGAAATTTTTCAACTTACTCAACATACCACCACAATCACCACCACCACCACCACCACCACTCTGCTTTCAACTGAATTCATCACTCATAACCGCTATATATACGAAATCATCAATACATACACATACACACTCATACCATATACTCGTACATACAATATGTGGCAACTAAGAAGAATATAATTGCCAAACTTTTCATTTCATTTTGTTGTTGATGTGTTTTTTGTTTGTTTGTTTGTTTTTATCTTTCCTCTTGTTGTTGTTTTTTAACGTGGATACATACTCACTATATATACATATATATATATATATATATATACTTCACTTTACTGTTGCGTTTCGTACACTTTTTCTTAAATAATATTGACGCTTATTGTAAAGCTGCACCAGATACACTAGATATATGTATAGTGACCGCATTTTGGGTATGAGAAGTGGGTCATCTACCTGGATACTAAAAATTTCAATGAATGAATAAAAGTTGTTGTTGTTGTTGTTGTTTTTGTTGTTTTTGTTTTTTGTATGCGTTACAGATGTTCTTCATTTTTTTTTTTTTTTTTTTGTTTTTAAATTAATACCAAGTTGATTTCGAAATGACAAAAGCGACCGGTATGGCAGCACAAGGGGCAAATAGCGATTGGCTGTGGTTGACCGCAGCTATCGATATTTTGTTCAGTCAACCATATGAAAAAAAAAAATTCTGTAAAATTCTGTACAGTTCAATGCGGTGAACTGATTTCTGTACACGTTTTGTTCTCATTTTTATGGTTTTTATGCTGAGTGTGCTTGTGTGTGTGTGTGTATGTTTGTATTAGTTGCTGTATAAGTGTTCGATTATCGTTATCTTTTTAACAAAAGATTATTCTCATTTATAATTATCATGGTTCCGTCCATTAGCCATCACACCCAGTATCATCATCACCATCACCATCACCATCAGCATCGTCATAAGTGTTATTATAATTGCTTTGCTGCATAGATATATATATTAGTTGAGATATTATTATCCTCCTGTTTTAGAGCATACAAACCGATAAAACGCCACATCGCTCTCAGCCACATCACCGCCAACAACCATTTAACCAAACTTATCATCCCCAACGATTAACGTCAAAGTGCCGTTTTTCTAAAATGCACTTGTTGTTATTGTTGCCTTTGTTGTTGTTATTATTATTATTATTATTATTATTGTTGTTGTTGTTGCTGCTGCTGTTTTTTGTGCTTGTGTGTGTGTGTGTGTGTGTGTATGCATGCAGCCAATCAAGAGCCAACCGAAACTTTACCTCAAGTGATATATAAATGTGGTCGACACCATTTTACCACAAAAACACACACAAACACCATTTCGCAGTTGGAGCTGACTAGTGTATATGGATGTACGTATGTGAGGGATTAGCATGTATAATATATTTTAAAGTGGGCATCTATTAGAAATGTTTGCTTTTGACTTTAAATACACTTAAAACCGACATAAATAACATTTAAGGCGATTTCAATCATATTGTATAAGTGGACGGTAAAAATCATCTCGTTGTAAGAGTAAGCACATATTCATACAAGTGTTACTTTATTGCAAAAAAAAAAAAAAATATATTATTTTTATTTTCTTTATTTAATGAAAAGTTGATTAATGTTTAAATTAAGAATTTAGCACAAAAAGAGTTTGAAAATTGTGGACGTGGCCAATCCCATCCACTTTTTTTTTTTTTTTAATTTGAGTCCATTTATTAAAACGAATCGTAATTTAAATTATTTGGGGACAACTTCACAAATTTTAAAACTAATACATATATATAGCCATGCCCTCATATAAAATCTCTTTAAAACCTACACATAAGTTTAAAAATGTTCAACTTAATATCTTAGAACGACTGTGAGAACATTTCAATGACATTTCAATGACGGACAGACATGGCTAGATATTGAAATCTCTAACGTGTCGTTCTGAAAACTGCTAGTAGAGAGTATAACAATATTTCTTGTATATAACTTGCCACTTTTTCGATCTTACAACTGCTCCATGTAGTGAGTTGTTGATGAAAGACTCTTACTCTTCTTCTTCCGTTTAAAGTGAAATACTTATCAGTTACTTTCACCTTTGTGGGGTCTACTGTTCCCATTTAACTGTAATAAAAATTATATATATGTGGATATATAATCTTTTGACAAACTATTCATCAAATTATTGTATGTGTATCGATAGTTTATCATCGATTTAAAATCATAAATCATCAACAACTAAAAAATCAAACAAATTCAAACTTTACAAATACAACAACAATAACAACAATATTTAGTGAATACATATGTGTTTGTTTTGTTATTATACGTACAAAAGTGTTTTTATTAAAACTTTTGTTGTTTGAAAACATATAACAACAACAACAACAACAACAACACATAAATTATATTTTCCTCTGTATGCTATTAAAATGAGTTGTTGTTGTTTTTTTCTTTGTACTGTCCATCGCCATAATTTATTATTATTTGTTAAAGGACATTTTTAAACCGTTCACCTAAGATGAAGAGGGTATACTAAGTTTGTCATACCATTTGCAACACCCAGAAGAAGGCCAAGTCTGGATATTCTTCATCAATATCAAAAACTGAAACAATCTAGATAAGACCGTCCGTATGTCCGTATGTGCCTTTCTGTTGTTGGCCTTATCACGGTCGTAAATTTTGAGATATTGAACTAAAAGTCTTGCGCAGGGTATAGAAGATTTTGCTTAAAACAAATTCAGTTTTTTTTTTACTTATTTCATATATTGTTGTATATCATGCAAGGAACGTACTTGGGCCCATTCTTTATAAGTAAAAAGAATTTATGAAATATTTACGTTTGAACAGTTGGAAGAGGATGAGTCAGTCAACAAATACAATAATACGTTAATGCCCTTTATTGAAAGCATACAAAAATGCCAACGGGAACAATGAAAAATGATGTAAACGAAAAAAAAAAATGAAAAAGAAGAAGAAGAAGAACATACATATATATAACACATAATAAAAACATTTCAGTTTCGAGGTCATTTAACGATTTTCTTGCAAGGAAATGTGCCTGCAGCAATATTATAAGAACAGACATTAAGTAGCAACAGCAACAACAACAGCAACAACAGCTGAAAATGATAATGTTGAAAAAGAAATACATCAGAAGGAAATATTCAGTTAAAAACATTCCAAACGTAACCAATCGAAATGTCATGCTTGTATGAATATAATGCACCATGACATGCCATGCCATGTCATGCCGCGTGCTTCGCACTGCCAATATGCCGCAATTAAGTATTAAGTACACGACAGTAAGTATATGTTTAACTGCATATTACTTACATACAATATATTTGCACAATATATCAATTTTTGGAAGTGAATAAGCTCATGTATGTATGTAGGTGTGTGTGTGTGTGTGTGTGTTTGTTACAACACCCTACAAGAAACTAGGTTTCTTAAGAAGATACATTCACTAGATTCTTATTCAATTTAAATGAAAGGCCCTTAAATGCCACACCCACAATTTAATGGTGGCTAAAGTTAGTATGTTGCTATTCAATAAATTTGAGACATTTTATGTCTTGAGTTT
Organism: Ornithomya chloropus; assembly: GCA_963971445.1. Taxonomy (NCBI): domain Eukaryota; kingdom Metazoa; phylum Arthropoda; class Insecta; order Diptera; family Hippoboscidae; genus Ornithomya; species Ornithomya chloropus. The sequence continues at coordinate 21,708,281 of OZ020530.1, read as the reverse complement.
GTATGAAGGTTTCTATTGAAATTGATGGAGACAGGGTTAAAGCCACGCCCACAAGCAACAAATCTTCATCATCATCTTCTTTATAATTAATCATAATTAATTGTGTGTTTTAAAAAAATGGGCGTGGTCTTATAACAGATACGCCCACCATTTATGTAAACTCTTATAACAGAAGAAGAAGAAGACGAAGAAGAAGAAGGTTATATACAACTATTAGAAAGTGTATTTCAGTTACTTGCCACGCCTTTAATTCTCAATATATCGTTGTAGTGTAGGGATATTTAGTTTTTGCTTTGAACGAAAATTTTCTATTTTTTTAACATTAATTTTTAATAATTTTATATTCTTCTTCTTATTATATTTTGTTGTTGTTGTTATATTATTTGTAATTATTATAAAAACCGTTTCGTAATCTGAAAATATTTGATGACAATCATCGTCATCATCAAAAATCCCACATAAATAATACACACACACACACATATATATATATATATATATATACACCAGCAAGTTAGTAAATATTTATTTAGAGATATGTATTATGCATTATTTATATCATATTGTTGTTACACATGTATTATGAATCATGTATGTATGCGTGTGTGTGTGTGTTTGCATGCTTGTAATTCGCGCAATGTAAACAACTTGTATAATTCATGCATAAACATCCTACACGCAACAACAACAACAACAACAATTTTGATATGTGATGTTGAGCACACATGCATGGCGTATAATATTGTATGTGTACGTATGTGGCAGTGTATGAACGAAATTCTCATGCACCATTACGTTCAATTTCATAATAATCTGTGTAATGTGTATTAGTAGGTATGTACGTATGTGTGCATGTGTGTAGAGAGTATTATAAAATGTAAGCTTACTTTATAAAAGTGTGTGCGTGTATATGTCAGCTTATATGTTTGGTTGTTGTTGTGCGTGAACTGATGCTAACATATTTCTTTCCTTATCTCGCTAACAAGTAGCATCCATGTGGTGTTATCACAATGCCACTCGTTCGCTTATTCTTTCGCTTAAGTATTCATTCATGCATTCACGCATTCATTCATTCATTTTCATTTTCATTTATCTCATTCATACCTTCGTTAGTTACTTACAATCTGATTATTTCATCAAATTTATAAATAATTTAATTTGTTGTTGTTGTTGTTGTTGTTGTTGTTATTTTGGTTTATTTCAGGTATGAATTATCTTCTTGCCTTATAGACTACATCAAATCTTCTCTTGAACAGCTTGAATACAATCGATCTGGTAAATATAGCTTTGTCTGTCTGTCCATACTCCATTGCTGCTCATAATGGCCTAGAATTCACATAATTAAGAAGAAATTTTGCTTCAGACATTCTTAGTCTATAGAAAGGCTATTCATTAAAATGAGCAATACTCGAAATCGATAGAGATTCCAATGTTACTAAAATATATGCATACTTTGTGGAGTGATTTCTATCCGGTAGTTTGCCTTACTCCCACCACTCATCCCATGTGAAGGATATAAAAAGTGATTCAAGGTCATTGTTCATTTATATATGCATGTTTTATATTACACTCTATAAATATACAACATAAATGATGTGTGTTTGTACGTGTCTACTCATAAATTATGTAATTGCTACTATGCTTGGTTAACCCAAATAATTAATAAAAACTTTTATCATATACCACTTGCGTTAAGTGTACAGCAGCAGCAACAACAATAACAACAACAACAACAATGATACATTACAATATTCTAAGGAGAGAGAGAGAGAGAGAGAGAGATGGAGAAGATATTCATGGGTTATCTATTCAAGTGGTTTGCTGGGTTGTTTTTACAATTATGTACACATCACTTCAACTTAAGTCGTGATAAAATATTCATATACATACATATTTATAATATATAAGCACCTACACTTACACACATTTAATCTACACATATACATTATATTATATACGGTGGTGTAGTTTTTTGTATAGCAAAAGAGAAAAAACCAACCAAAACGTTTGAATTTGTTGGCAAGCATTTACATATATTACGGATCAGTGAAAATATACAAACAACAACAACAACAAACAATAACTAAATGTTCCAAATAAACTAAACTGAAAATATAAACTAACACATACATGATATATGAAGTACGGCTGCCTGATTGCAATCGTCCTAAAACAAAAAACCAAACAAAAAAAGGCAGCTGCTGTTTAGTTTGTTGTTGTTGTTTAAGCAATCTACAGAAGATGGGCGGTATACTAAGTTTGTCATGTACGTTTGCGTTCATATCATAGATGGAACCTGGGGAGATTCTTCATTACTTACACATGATTCTCAAGGTTATTATTAAAATTTGACGCGATTTGCACATGTCTGTCCCTGTGTTGAAATACAATTTTAAAAATCTACCTAACTCTCTTTTTAATTACTTTATCCATGGATGTAACAAAAATGGGTGTGGCCAAATATCAGTTACGCCCTTAATATACAAAAAATCTATGCCACCGAATCCGCCTTGTAGGTTAATTTATAGTACCGACAGTGTAATCAGACAACGGCCACGCCCACCTTATTCACATTCACATGTAGAGGATGTTTAAGATTCGGCCTAAACCAAATGTACTTTTTCTACATACTTGATGTATTTTATGCCTCAACAATTATGCCAGTTGCTCAAATTTATATAAAAATGTGCTTTTTTTTTTTTGCCTATTTCTGCATAATTTATATATAAATTAGAATACATTTTACTAGCTGGTGATAAATTTTTATTGAACGTTTTAAAATCCGTGTTGCAATCATCATCATAATACCATACATCCGTTTCGCTTTGATTATGTTGAAACATTAGAAATAAGATTCATTTTTGTGTATTCTAAGCACTCTACTTGATGGAGAATTACAGAGTCAAAGTTGAGTTGAGTTTAATTTTTTCGAAACAAAACTGTCTGTACGTCCGTTTGTATTTGCTATGTAGTGCGTCTGTCTTACAGACTTTCCGTTCATTTGTGGTGTTTATTATTCGTTACCAACTAATCACTTGAATTTTTTTTTTTTATTAGCATGGTTTTATTTTTTAATTTAATCTTTTTTGCAAGTGCTGTTAATCGTGAGAAAATAAATAATTTTATTGTTTTTATGAATTTATCATGAAACGATTTTTGCAGATTAGTCGTTTTAGTGTAAAATGTCATTTTTTTGGAAAGTAATTGACGTTTAAATATATGCTTTTATTGAATTTTTTATTGCAGTCATCAATTATATTTCATAAAAAAAGCCGAGAGTGTTAAAAAACCATATTTGTCACAGATTTCTTTAATCCCTAATTACACTCTCCAACAAACCACGCCTACTGTACACATTAAAGGTTCGTCCTAATCTGTTAATTTTACGATGTTTTTTATTTAAAACCAAATAAATTTTATAAAAAAAAAGCCTCTCAATAGTCTAATCAGCTGCCGTGTAATCCAATAAATAAGCATGACAAACGTTTTTTCCCTCTTTTCTTGAATTTATTGTTGTTGGACCCAAAAATATGAAAATATTGCAAAAAACATTCTAGGTCAGCTTAATGCACATAATGGCACAGTACTCGTACACAGCTGTGTTTTATTTACAAAAATGTTGTCTTAGTAATGAGAAAAAATAGCAACTGAGGGGGAAAATAAAGAAAATCAACACGAAAACAATTTATGGAAAATTTCCTAAATTGAATTTTTAGTACTTTAGTAGGTAACAGTAACGGAGTAGTAATCTAGGGCTAAACAAAATTTCTTTTTCTCTTTTTTATTTTATTACTGAACTATTTGGCTTATGAGCAAGAGAAGACACAACAACGAAACAAACTTATTTAAAATTATACACTTAACCCAAAATTCATGCTTAAGCACTTGAACGTTTTATTAAAGTTGAATATTAAGCGAAACGAAAAATGAAAGTTTATTAAAAACAAAAAAAATAACAACATAAACGTGGACACAATTAAGGTCACAGCTAGCCAACGGCTAGTCGTTAGGAAAATTTTCGTTTAATGGTTAGTAATTTTATAAACATTTGTGTACTGCAAGAAGAAAAACAAAATAATTGTGTTGCTGAAAAAAAAAAGGTAATTGTAAATACAACAACAACAACAACAATAACTTAAACAAGGTAAAGAAAGTTGAGACCTTTCAAAATCCCATTTTATACAAAACATCTACACAATCATCATCTCTATATATTCTTTTGGTAATGAACTCCCAGCAACCTGTTGGAAGATAAGGAGAAAAAGAGAAAGCAACAAAAAAAAGTTTAATTTTTTCGCTTAAACCACTTCTTGAATACTCTTCACTTAAAGCTCTAAAAGTTTCCAGTTGCCAGAGATGTTTATAAATGTTAAGGGATTTGGGGTGTCGCTGGACCAATGTTGCTCAATTTCAACAACTATCAATATTTTGGGCAAATTTGAAATCGGGTAATTTTGCAAATTTGCTACAGGAAGAATGATTACCTCAGATGTATACACAGACGTAAGGGCAGACAGAGAGACTCGGCTAAATGGTCTAATCTCTTTAGAGTTATCATGCTAATCCGGAATATATGTACCCTGTGAGGTCTCTATGGGCTGTTTTTCGCGGATGCAATGTGACTGTATCCTTCTCTATCTCAAGGATGCGTTTGAAGAGTATTATTTACTTAAAATTCACAGTCACCGTCACAGTGCCGTTGCTGTTGTTGTTAACGTCATCATCATGGTTACAGTTACCATTATTGTTACTTTTGTCATTGTCGTTGTCCTCGTTAGCGCTGTTGTTCTTAATGTTGCTGTTTTTGTTGCTGATGTTGCTGTTTGTTATTGTTGGCGTCCTTTTGGTTATAGTTATTATTTTTGTTTATGTTGCTGCAGTTACTATTGTTGTTTTCATAGTTTTTGTACTGTTCACTATTTACTGCTACTCGTTACTGTTTACTCTTTTACTCGTTACTAGTTTACTCGTTATTGTTTACTCCTTATTATTTACTCATTAATATTTACTGTTTTTATTGTTGTTGTTGTTATTGGTACTAGTTACTGTTTACTCTTTACTCCTTACTCGTTTACACATTATTGTTTACTCGTTAATATTTACTGCTTTTATTGTTGTTGTTTTGTTAGTGTTTCTCGTCATAGTTTACTCGTTACTCTTTACTGTTGTTGTAGTTGTTTCAATTAGTTACTCGTTTCTTTTTACTCGATACTCCTTGTTCTTGTTGTTGTTGTTTCTAATGACATTATTTGCATTCAAACTAAACACTTTAGTGCTTTGCAACTTTGATACAAAACTAAAAAAAAAAAAAAAAACTCTCACTCCACCCCTCCTTCACTTATCTACACCATTTACATAGCTAGCCATACAACGACTGCTTTTGTCATAATAATTTCTACTGCAATACAGGTCACTGGTGACTATAAAGAACTTGGAAACAAAACAAAAAAAAAACAAAAACAAAAATTTTCTTCAAAAGTTTTTTTCTATGTCTCCGCACATATCTTACCATCTAACTACGTAAAAACTTACAGCACCAAAACATACCAACACATAAACAACTTGAAAGGGTGCTGACATTATATGCAGCAAAGAACAACATAAACAAAGAAACAAACATGTCCTACTACTAGGTACGTAGCTAGGTACCCTGAGATTTTAACAACTCGGCTGGTGTAACATTTTGTAACTTTATACCCGTTACTTTAACCTAAACACACACACACTTACCATATCATGCACTATGCATAGGGAGTAGATGTCCTTTCACTGGGTCTATGTATATGTGTGGTGCGTACCATCACTTGCTCTCTTACTCTATCTTTTCTTCTTTTTGTAGTTTTGTTTTTTTTTCTTTTTTTTTGTTATTGTTTCTTCACACTTTCCATTTGCTGGTTGTAAAGTTGTCGTTTAGATTTGGAGAAAATTTATGCTAAGAAGCGGTTACACGGTTATGCCACCACTACCACCACCGCTACCACTACAATACAACTAACACCAGCGTATACAGAGTAGTTTTATTTTCCGCACACTCGCACATACCCAACAAGACACCCATGATATGTGATCGCAGGTGTAAATGTACTGTTACTGTACTTAAAATATGCACACAGACTCTCTAGGATTTATGAATTTTTTTAACAACCTTTGCAACTAAGTAGGAGAGGCGGCTTCAGAAATCTTCTAAGCAAAAAACATTCTTGAACAGATTTAAAATGCGAGTAAGCCTATAGATAAAAGTATATAATATTAAAACTAAGCCACGCCTACTTACTTGTTGACGTGGTTGAGTATATCCCAGATCAGCATTAAAATTCGAGTCAGCCTTGCGATAAAAACAAGTATAAAAATTAAACTGAGCCACGCCAACATTTTGTGTGTGTAGGGTATTCCCGAGTCGACTCCTTTTTTATAGTTTCCATATATTTTAAACAAAATTGCAAAAATGTGGGAAAACTAAGTACCTAAGAACATAAATTTTTTGTACGGTATGCTTGTTCTTAAACCATAATATCCTAACTCACCGGAAAGTTTTTTTTCTTTTCTTAAAAAACACACTACTCTGTTGTTTACAAGTCACGAAGGTGTGTATATAAATAAAAAATCTCAAAATATTTAAATGAAAATAAAGAGAGAGAGGGATAGTGAGAGTTAGTAACAAAGCATCATCAAAAAAAATCATGATACAACTTAGACGGCTATGTGAACACATTTTTATTGCATGCGATAGAATTGTGTTACTTTTAATTCAGTTAATCGATTTATACACTACTTGGAGATGCTTCCCAAACAAAATAGCCAGCACTTAACCCAATTCCAATTAATTGTATTGACCCCATGTAAACACATCTTTTCCACATACATCACAATATTTGTATGTATTTATTCCTCCCCAGAAAATCTGTATTCTTACGCATGATATTTGTGCGGAATAAAAGATTTATAGAAAGAAAAATGAAATCAGATCTGATGAACGTGTACGTGCACGTCCTTTTGTTCTTGTTTTCATTGTTGTTACTGAATTTATTTATTGTATACATGTTTGCTGGCTTTTGTTGTTCGTGTGCTGGGTAAATGCAGTATACGCAACTCAGGATAGAAGGACAATTATGAAAATTGTTGTATTTTTTTATTTCGGACAATAAAATGTAAGTTAAACAAATAAAAAAGAAGGAGGTATGATAAAAAACATAAAGTAAGGAGGTCAAGGAGAAGTATTTTTTACACACACACCCTCAAACAGCTTATACACATAAAATATGTAAAAGATGAACAAGAAGTAAAAAATAACATAAATTTGACTTGAATTAAATCCTATATACTCTCCAATAGTGTAGTGGGCGTGGCAGTGTAGTGACCTAATTACGCCTTTTATAATTTACATATGAACCGTTCAGTGCACACATTGATTAACTCCACTTTTTGAAAAATCTTAAATTCAGGTACCAGAGCACTTGGTACAGTCCTAACTTGATTATTTCATCGCATTTCTCAACTTTTCTTTTATTGAGTTAATCGATGTGTGCACTGAAAGGCTCATATTACGCATCAACTTTTAGCTGAGATTCTACAGCATACAGTTTTTTGTAAATTGTGCGCGTAAAACGCGTAAAATTCTTTTAAAGTTTTAGCCCAAAAGGCAGCATTGTTCATATAATTCTCACTTACATTACAATAAATTTAAGTTTTATAAAAATTGTCTTCATTTTTATGGAATTTTTTCAGATAAGTGGCAGCATTTAAAACACTTGATGTCTGAACTTAAGTTTCAACTGCTTTTTTATCGCACATTATTATTTAAATATACATATACGAACACATATTTTAACATATAATATGTTTTTATATATAAACGTTTTTTTTATTATTTATGTTAAACGGAAATCCTGTTTACACTTAAAAACAGCAGAAATCATGAAGAGAACTCTTATCAGGACAATTTTAAATAACGGAATTTCAATACTGAAATTATCAGCTTCATGCTTTTTTAAGTACATATATAATGAATGCCATAAATATATACAAGTAAATACATAAAACATTGTGTATGGTGGACAAGTAATGTTCTTGTCGTAAGCATTGGAGTGATGCAAAATGTTTTAAAATGATGGAAAAATGAACAAAATCGTTATCTCTTGAATACCTTCGCACTTGGGATCCTCAACCCACCTCAATAACGACTAATATTTCTGGCAAGTTTGGTCTAGATGTATAATTTTTTTCCAGCAGCAGAAGAATGTTAATTACAGCCAGTAATACGGACGGAGGGACAGACAGGGCAAAATAGATTCAGAATTTAGATGCTGATCAAAGTGGGTAGGGTATCTAACACGTCCTTCTGTCCATCTATCAAACACAAAAAATTTACGCTACAAAATTGAAATTTGGTATGTTGTGGGTGAGTCTGTCCGTCCATGGAAGTACTAATTTAAAATATATGTTAATAGCGTTTCCATGAAAAACCAAAAATGGGCGGGGTTGTATAGCAGACACACTTATAATTTTAAAAAAACACTTAAAAAAAAGACAACAACAACAACAGCAGCAGCAATAACCACGCGTGTTAAATAATTTGAAAAAAAAAACTGCAAACGTCATCGATTTAATTATGCGCGATTAAAATAATTTATGTTAATTTCCTTTTGACATTTATCCACACACACACACACACACATACACGCAGTCACCCACACGTATAAATTTTCACACACAATTGATTCAAGCCGACCTCACTGTGTGTGACTGATTGCTCCAACCCTCCAACATTGTTCACAAGCATTCAAACGGTAAACGTCACAGTGTGTGCATGTGTGTGCATGCAAATGATTATATCATCGTCTCGTGATTATGTTGGCATCATTTCTTTCTTTTTTTTTCTCATGAATTCTTTGTTTTTTTGTGTTTGTTGCTGCAGGACTCGTTAATTAACCTGTCAGCCAAACGGTTTACAATCATTATTTTATGTGTAATAAGTAGAAATTCATTAATACAGAGGTAAACGTACAGGTATGCTATTGTTATTGTTCTATATATTAATACAACAACAACAACAACAATAATATTGATTAATAAAGTGACAGCTTTCATTTACAATATCAGAATGATCGGAATTTATTTTATAAGAATTTATAGAAAACGATTTTTAATGACTTTTTTCTTTTGTGGGCGTATGTGTGTTGTAAATAAGTAATGAACAGATACATTTTTTATAGAACATAATTAAAAATTGCGAGACATTTTTTTAATATTTAACTTGACACCAATTAATCGTCTTTTATAATCACATATTTATGCATTACATCTGCACAAACTTAATATACCCCATTTACCACATGTGGTGTCGGGTGTGGGGAATAAAAATAAAAGAGAAAGAGACACAAATAGAGTAATTGTTATATCCAGTAACTCAGTACAATGTAATCTATATTTGACTTAAAATAAATCCAGAGTAGCTGTAATTATACGTAAAGTAGTGGGCGTGGCATATATACAAGATGTCTTATTAACAATTAAATTTTTTGTTCAAATTCGATTTTTTTTTATGAGAATTTTTGTAAATTGTAGGCGTGTCTATGGCATATTCTATGCCGCCCATTTGTTTTTTGTTTTGTTTGTCATCATTATACCCTGCACCACCCTGTGGAAAGGGGTATATTAAGTTTGTGCGGATGTTTTTTACTTAAAAACTTTAAGTTACTCATTACCTAAATCCTTTAAACACTCTTCTTCGACATATTACAATTTCTCCCTCTCTCATATTATCAATATATATATGTATATGTTTATAAAGATATTTGTGAAAATTCTAAGAGATTTCCTTAGCGTACGTTTTTGTTGTTGTTGTCATCTTCTATACAATGAAGTAGCGAAACGGAAGCTTTTCCTTAAGTAACGAAGAAGTTGACTATTTTCCTTTTCTATAAATTTTTCTCACCTTAACGGTTCTCTATTTAGATTAATACCAACTGATATGTGTTTCTTTTCTATCTTCTTCTTTCTAAAAAAAATTTCCTTTTTTTTTTGCATTTATGTCTTCTTTCGTTTTCTCTCAGCCATGTATTCTAAATCACTTGTTGTTGTTGTTATTATTATTATTATTACTGTACATTATGCATTGTTAAATAATGTTGAATGACTGAGGAAGGGTGAGAAAGAGGAAGAATAAGAGACGAACCTTTGTCACGTTCCGTTCTAAAATGTTTTTTGTATGCACAATTTTCTTAATGTCAAATGCGTGCAAATGTGTGTTAGTGACTCGTTTACCATACTTACAAAGCGACACTCATTCACCCACGGTACGAATGAATGGATGAATGCATCAAATTAAAATCATGTGCTTTGTATGCATATATGCTTGCGCTTCTTTTAAGCTGTACTCGTATATGGTATGCAATGCAGCTGCTTCACCGCTATTCCTGTTCTGATGGTGTTATTATCCTTAGTTGTTATTGTTATTGTTGTTGTTGTTTTTGTTGTTGTTATTATATTTATTGTTATTATTATTGTTGCCATAAAACGTAAACCAACCAACAACTGAATGGTTATAGAAGCATTCTTAAAGCATATCTTTGTAAAGAATTTTTTCATTGATTACTTAATTCAAAAATCTTCCATTGCAAAAACTCTTAAATTGAAAAGAATATGAAGAAAAATGGTTACTGAAATATTAAATTTTATTAAAATTATAATTTTTAAAGAATGGACTTAAGTCACTTTCATTCTAAATACTGATAGTAGTGAGTTTCAAAAAAAAAACAAATTTGTTGCAAAATTTATCAATTAAAGCAAAATGGGCGAGTTGACACGCCCATTTTTCCCAAAAAAATAGCCCAATTTGTAAATTGATACGCAATACTGAGCAAAGTGAACGAATTCTAGGTGAATTGTGGGCAGTCACGCCCACAATTTCCCAAAGAAAACCGTAAGTTGTAAAAAACCCAATTTGTGAGTTGAAACGTAGTACAAAAACAATAACATAATACAAATTGCGCATATTTTGCTTGTTCTTTTGTTAAGGCAAGGGTATGTGGGTGAAAGTCTTTCAACGTTAATATCATTGAGAAGACACGCGCTTGGATTATTTGTCATAACTTTGAGAGCAAATGAACTTTCTTTTCTTTTCATTATTCTTTGCCTTTATCTAACTACATAAAGATGAAAGATGAAAAGCAAGTTAGCGTATAAATACAAGTAAATTGAATTTTTGAGATATTCCCAAAATCCTGCTAAACTTGAAATTTCGCAAAAGTTTCTCAATTTTAAACTTAATGAACTTTTCATCTTTGTCTGCTTTTCGCCATTGGTGCTATATCTTTATCATTCTTCTTCTTCTTTTCCTTTTTCTTTTTCTTTTTCTTTTGTAATATTCATATTTAATTAAGTTCGTCTTTTATAGCGCCTAATGAATACTACGACACCACCATTTTGCATTAAGTTGCATGACAAAACAGAAATTGGTACGCGTGTCACATAGTTTTCAGAGTTTTGCAATTGCAGTTACTTGCACGGTCGATACCCTCATCACTCATTCTGCTCACCATTCATCAGTGCGCCAACCGAAAATGCTTTGTTTTCTAAGTGGGGAAAAAAAATAAAGGTTTGTAAAATGTTTTAATGTAACGGAAAATTTATGGCAGCGTCTCGTATCACCGTTCTATCTATACGATACATGGATACTGCTACAGCTACAAAGACACTTTGGTTTAGAGAATGGAGTTAATGAATAGGGAGAGCATGCAGGGGTAATAAAATGAAAGAGACGTGTCAAAAGTTTCCTTTTTATAGATGAGCTTCCTCACCTGAACTGTTTGCAAAATGTTAAGTTTTCTTATCAGTTGGACGTGAAATTTGTCCTCTTGTAACACTAAAGAATATGAAAATATCACCAAAAAATTTGTTATAAACTAAAATTAAACAGTTACAACAACAACAACAACAACAACAAGAACAACAACAACAATAAATCTGAAAATCTTAATAAACTTAAGGTCAACTCAAAAAACACCCTTTCACAAGAAACATTATTTTGCATTATAAAGGGCGTGGCCAAGAGCCAATTTTGCTTATTTTAATTATAAAAACAGTTGTAAATTGGATTTAATTTGAAAAATTATCGATTGAGAATATGGGCATGGCTAAAATCGATTTTGCTTATTTTACAGCCTGCATTAACAAAGAATGTCTTACCAATCATGAATGTCTTAGCTGTGGTGAGCGGGACAACAACAAAAATACTCAATCACATATATATACGGACGAACATGTCTAAATTGATTCAAATTTTAACAGAATCAATATATTTGAAAGATATCTTTGAGACCTTTTTCTGATCTGAGTTGCAAAGCGAATGATCCCTTTAGTCTGTTGGATATAGAGTGTTGGATATAATAAATATTTACCAACATTTTGATTTATTGAAGTAGTATTTCAAACAAACTATAAAGTGCCATAACAAAACTCTGTTTCTAATATTGTACGAAAATATCCGAAGTAAAAAGGAGAAAACATAATATTTTAATTGCTCAATTGTACTACATGGTAAAATGCTTCTCCTCTTTTTCCAAAACCCAATTTTGTGTATGTATGTAAGAAAAGTAAAAGAGGAAGAGAAAGAAAGAGAAAGAAAGAAAGAGTCATCTTAACAACAGTACAGCTGTCAACATAATTAGAATTTGAATATCATACAGGACATACCACTGCACAGAATATTACCTGAGAGACACCAACACATAAAACGTGACCAAAATCTTTAAAGTAACATCAATTACAGAGACAGTAATACAATGAACCTGAAATAATTTCTTATTAAATATATGTAAATGTAGGCGTGGTAGGTGTTATTGGTTTTTCCACACGTTTAAAAGGATTTTTTGTAAATTGTTGCCGTATTTTTCAGGCAACTGCTCATATTTTTGGCACAACCTTTAATAATATGAATAAACAAATTCCAACTTATTGGCACATGTTAGATTTTTGTGGGCGTGGCAATGTAAAAAACAGTTTTTAAATAGATTAAAATTCACAAAGTTTTATTTTTGCCATAAATTAATTATTTTCTCTTAGAAATTTTTTTGTCACTCATACGTCCTGTAGTCCACGTCATTCAACAATAAAAGAAATGCTTGAAATTTAATGCAAATAATATCATTCAAAAGTCATGAAATATAATGAATGTATAATTTTTGTTCATATATTTTTATTTACTTAAACTTTACTTTAACTATAACTGAATCTATTCAAGCTGGCACGAGCTTGCTTTACTGAGTAGTATCTACTGGAAAGATCTTTCTTGGCAAAAGCGTATGTTTTTTGTATTCCGCCTATATTTATATGGAAAGTGGTTAAAGACTTGGATGGTGATGATGATGATGTTTGCTCAAAGGCATGCTCTTTTAGTGCACAAAATGGCGCTTGTCCAATTATATAACAATCTATACAATATGGGTATCGAATGAGATGGCTTGAGGAGTAAAATAATGTCACAAACTAAGTAGAACTTTAGTAAATTCAATATGGCGGAACTGCGAATATCTTAAAATAGTATTCTGCACAAATCTGTTTTATGGGCATCAAATGAAAGGTCTTGACTTGTAGAGTACAAACAAATATGGCGAACTTTTTGAGAATATTATTTATAAATTTATTCTTTCTTTAAAATACTTGGAGAGTCATATCTAGCTTTTCCACTTTCTTTAAGTATCCATTCAGCAAAACTTCAAAAGTACGCTCTTAACAGAGAAAATTTCCTTACACATAAACTATGTACTTACAAAACCCCAAAATTTGCAATGAAACCAAGACACATAACAACAACAACAACACACACACACACACACAGCACACAGTGTAGCGTGTGTATGATACTTGGTTACTCTCCAAACACATCTAATCACACCTAATTCCCTGTACTTAGTTGTGGTTTTGCTGACAACACACGACTGCCATTGTTAGTCTTTACTTGTATACTTTTACTTTAGCGTTTGTATGTGTGTGTGTGTGTGTGTGTGTGTGTGTGTGTGTGTGTGTGTGTGTGTGTGTATGTGTAGCATATTTAAGTAGATGATATTTTGTATACTTAATGGGACAACATTGGCCTAATTGTAAAAACATTGCAAAGCTTTTAGAAACAAACAAGTATGTCCTTGGAATATATTTAATATATAAAGACTAACATTTTGATTCTATTTTTCCTTATTTTTTAGGAATTGTCGTAAGAAAATAAAAAGGATTAAATTTTTGCTGATCCTGAAAACAAGAAAAACATCGCTTAAGAGACGTTTATAAGTAGCAACAACAAGAACAACAACAACATAAACAATGCATTTAATTGCATCCATAGTGGTAAGCGTGATGTTGGTGTTAAATTTAGGCGTGGCAGCATATACACCAACCTCTTATCCAGATGGATTACCTGCGGTCACCAGTAGCAAAAGCAGCCACATTAATCCAGCCAATGTCAACATTAACCATAAATATGCTGACAATCCAACATCCCGACAATATAATGAGGCGGCTGCCGTTAACCACAGACAAAGCACAACAATTACTACTTACTCCCCTACAGCTAGAAGAGTCACTAAAATTACTTCATCAATGCCAGCAACAGTCACAACAGCCACTACAAACCAACCAACAAAAACAAAAACACCAACAACAACAACAACAACAAACACCCAACCGCAACATTTAGAAGCAGCTTTTGTTTACAGAGCTGATCTGCCGCCAATAACTGATGACATTATACAAAATAGCAGCAGCAGTTACATTAAGGATAGCAATCATTCTGCTAATGCCAACAATAACAACAACAACCACTTTAATGACAACACATACAAATTAAATAATGACAGTGATGTGGGGAAAAAAATTATCGGCTCTAGGTAAATATATATGTGAAGAGAGAGAATAGATAATTATGTGGTTAAGGTAAATGTATATTATTGTTGCTGTTGTTAATTTTATCCTTCGGCAAAATGTCCTCCATTTTCTTTCAACTTTTCTTTATAAACCCCTGCATGCTTAAAGTACAACACACTGGAAATCTCTCCACCAGCTTCATAAATCATTTAACTTTGCTTATTTGTAAGGGCCAACCATTCAAATCTTCTTGTTTGTATTCCAAAAAGGAAGAAGGATAAAAAGTATACAAATAACTTACCGTTAGGCGGAGGGCAAACTCATGCATGCACTCTTGACTAATAGTTAGACTAGACTTTAAACACGTATGTATGTGTTCCCACATGACGGTGAGTGGGTGTCCGTAACTGTAAACACCATACAGGAGATACAATCTGTTGGTAGCGTAATGTAGCAGAGCCCCAAAAAGAAAAAATACGAAAAACTATGCAAAATAGAGAAAGTAGCAGCAAGAGGAGAAAAGATTTGACTGGAGCAGGCATGAAACATTGCATTGAAGCACTCGAGTGCTTTTCAACTTTACAACTACAGTAAAAAAAAAACAACAACAACAATACAGTGAAGAAACTGAAAAAAAAATCAGACAAATTTTTTTGTTAGCCTTACTATCCTGACTACCACCCACAGCCATCCTTACAAATCCCTGCAGATAAATTGGCTGGAAATGTATTTTAGTTTAACAGGACAGAAAAAGCCAAATAAAAAGCTTCCCTTTAAGATATTACACAATGGCTTTTATATTATTGAATTTTTGAATTTTGATTTTGATTTTGATTTTCTCCTTTTCTCTCCTTTCACTCGTTGCAGTAAAGTCACTACAGTTTCTGTGGTATTAAATGGTGATGAACCGCAATTTACAAATGCTTTGGGTCATAAAGTACCGAAACCTCAACCGTCCATCCAAGTAGCCAGCCCTATAGATCTGCTTAATCCGGATCGTTATGAATTTTATACATTCGATGAAAATGGTGACTTGGTAAAACGGCTAATGACAATGCAAGAGATACAAAGTATTGTGGCGAACGGTGATGGTGAAGGACCCTCCTACATACACTCCAGTACCGTTGCCCAGGAACCGGATCCCGAAAATAAAGTTCAAGATATCGTGAAGACGGTGCAGAATGTTTTAAATAAAGAGGTGGCTTCAAATAAAAATGTCAGTCAAACGGATAAAAAACCAGTCTTGGATACACCAGATGTATCTGGGTCATGGTCTATGATATTACCGGCCATTTTTGGTAATACCGGTGATGATATTTTCCCAAAGCAAAAACCCCATCAGATTGTTATGACACCGGAATCAGAAATACTGGAAACCAGCAGCACAACGGTCAAACCAATCAATAAACCCAAACCAAAACCAAGTTACAAGCGTAAAACTACTCTTAGTGCTACAACTCTATCAACCAAAGTGACGCCACAGGTGGTGCAAGAAGAATTAGATCCCAATGAGTCGGTATATACAGGTCTACAGCAGTATCAAAGTATGGCCGCTAATATGGAAAATTTTGATAATTATGCTCAATTTAATATACATCCAATCTATCAAAATCAACCGGGTAATAATCAGCAGCAACAAATTATCGATTCGGAGATAATAATGTTGGAGGAAGGGGCCAACTATAAGCCAACAGCGCCACCAATACGTAGAAAGAAGCCCACGTTCAGTACAGTAACAGCCACCACTTCAAAACGTACTCAAACTACTAAAAATAAAGTGAAGAAGAAGCCAAATACCACAACAACCCCCATTCCAAATAGTACGAATCAAAAAACGACAAATCTGGTATCAACCAATTTCGATTCGACTTCTATAACTAATACACCTCTAACTAAAGCTACTCGTAAACCTATAAATCAAGTAATATTGCACCATCAAGAAAATCTGGCGGAGAAACCTCAAATCATGGAAATGGAATTAGTGGAACGTCCATCGGTAACTTCGTCTACAAGTCATAAGCAAACCACCATCATCTCGGTAATTAAACGAAAAAAGAAACCTACGCAACAGCCAACAACCACTTCAAAAATTCCAACTACTTCAGCACCAATAACAATAAATGAAAAAGCCGAAGCTAATAGTGACAAAGTTGTCACAGTAGAGGAAGACAATGTGAAGCCTTTAAATAATTTGGAATTACAAAGCAGTGACCAGCAGCCATATTTCGTACCCCATATACTGCATGGTATCTTCAAGCCCAAACCAACAACTCAAAATCCAACAACTATAACAGAACCTACAACCACTACTGTGGTGTATGCTCCAGTTCCTACAACAACTCATACTTTGCCACCTTCCCCAATGAACGGAACATCTTTAGTTGTACAAGAATTTCCAGGCTTGTCATCTACACAAAAGAATCCGTTAAAATCCGAATTAGCAAGTACTATAAATTCTATTGCTGAATTACCCAACTATACAGCTTCTGACTCTGGCAGTATTGACACTAACGCTTATCCCAATAATGAAGAATCTGCTGAGGATATACAAGACCTACATACTTTGGAATCATTTGACAAAATTATGCAATCCTTGACACAATCTTTACCATTTGTAAATAAATTTAATGACTATTCGAGTATAAAACCAATAAAATATGATAGCGCGGAAACTATGGATAAACTAGAAGATATGGCAGATAAACGGAAGAAACCTATAAACCGACCATTGATAGAAGCACCATCCACGACAATACCATTAAACAAAACCCCTGAACAATCAATGAGTATGGACATCTCCACAGTAAGACCATTTACTGTAAATGAAGAAGGTAGTACTCTACCCACCATATATAACGAAGAAGAGGGTTTTACAGTAAACCCCGATAAGTATGAGACAACAACTCAAAATGAAAGTGAAGACTCTTCAGTGGTAGTAATTACAGCACGGCCTCATTTCATCTCGGGTTTAAATAAAAAAGAGGAAAGTGAATTCAGTTACACAACAAAAGCAGATGACGGTGAAGTTGAAACATCGGATTTGCCAAGCAATAAACCATTTAACTATGTAGAAACTTCAACTTTACAGAATACAGATCTTGAAACTACTAAAAGAAGCACCGACCATTCAACTGATCATACCAAATTTGTAACAAAAGAATCTCTACTTACAACCTTGAATAATGATAAGGACACTACAAGTATAGGGCATGAATATACAACAGAGTATACCAGCAGTGATATAAAATCGGAGGATACTACCACAGATTATAGCGTGACTAATGCAAAAGAAGAGAATGTCATGGTAGTGGATCTTGTGCCACATCTTAACATGGAACTTCTTAAGCCTATAGATCATATTACTATGTCCGATTTTCAAACTCAAGCAGCAACAGTTGCCTCCACACTACTCGACGGACTTCACACCCTACCCTCCGACATTTTAAATACAACAGATGATAACAAAAATGATTATCAGCTGGTAACTGATGCTGTAGAACAAATAGTTAATTACGATAGTCAACCATCCTATGATTACAATAGATTTTCGAACCTTGTTCAACTCAACAATTCATTTCTAAGTGAATCGTTGAAGAAAATCTCAAAACTTCCAGACCTTTTACATTCATACCATAATAAAGACAATTCCAAAGAAGATGAAGGCAGAGTGGAACAAGAATTAATACATCGAGATAAACTTACAATAAATATTGATGAAAAAAATCACCTAGAAGTAACTTCTACTGCAGACGCACTAGGAGAAGAGTCTGAAAACAATGCTTTAAAACACAAACAATCTTTAAAAACAAATATAGAAGAAGATATCTCTACAGAAAAAGAAGACAATCAATTTAAAGATGAAACTGCGATGGGATTTGAAGAAGAAATCACCGAAAAAGAAGACAAAGCAGTGACAAGTACAATTAATGAAGAATCTTCCATTGAATTTGAAGAGGTTCCATTATTTACACAAGAGACTCCTACTGAAGAAGATGGAAAAAATACTCTAACCACTCTAAGTGTAACTAAGGATCACCTCAGTGAAATGTACTCATTAACTGAAAAGCCATCAATTGCATTGGATAGCGTTGAAAAAGAAAACTCTGCTCTAAACTTGTCAACACCCCTATATTTAGAATTAGACAACCTTCACGACAGAGAAGCTTTATTTGAATCCAGCAATTCACAAGATCCTCTAGGGATTCCCTTAACTGAGGACTATCAAAAACAATTCTTTAAAGACAATGGTGTGTTTAATAAAAAGGACGACGAAGAACAGTCATTTACAAATGAAAATGATAGCGAAACAACTACGGAGTACGCTATGAGAATAAAGCATGAAGAAGATTTGTTAGATAAAGTTGTAACCGAATCCGATTTTACTAAAAATCCTGAAATTTTATCAGAAAAAGAAACTTCATCACCTCTCCCTGATGCAGATCAAACACCTACCACTGAGGATGAAGAAATTCTCAAAAATACCACTCTCGATACCGAAACATCAGCCTCATACTCCCAATCTCTATATGAAAATCTTGAGCAGATCAATGAAAGCAAAGTTGAGATAACAAGTAAAGTGAAAATCGATTCCAACAAAATGGAAGCTACTACGGAAAGTTTCACAATAAAAGAAGAAACATCTGAAGCTTTAAATTCTATGATATCTGAGAAACAACACATTAAACACATTTTTGAAGGGGATCCTTATGTTAAGTTGGGAGAAACAACACAAAAATCTTCTTCAACTGAACAAGCGGTGACAGTGCACTCCAGTACAACACCAACCACTACTACAGCTTATTCAAAGGTGACAAAAAAATCTGAAAACATTCGACCATTAGACACCGTTAAACCGGTTTCATACTTCAACAAGCAATCTAGTTATTCCTTGTATCAAGATAGCTGGGATTCTTGGAACAACAAACGAGAACCTTTAGCCCCAGGCCAAACTTCAAATAACAAGCATTCAGTGGCCACACCTCAACAATCCAGGCCTATGCATAGACCACCACAACTGAATAATTTGATGGCTTCTTCTACCCAAGCAACCAGACCTCCCGTCAAACTGGAACCGTCACCCACTTACTCCAAAGGTTTAGAAGCTTCCCTCTTTCACATGGACAAAGATGTTTTAGATTTTACCGAACTTTGTAATGAACTCGCCTTTAGTTATTGGAAAGCTATCACTTCCGAAAAGATCAGTTCAGCACGCAGTTTAATAATATCACCGTTTGCTTTGACCTCCATGTTGTCCATGGTATTTTTGGGAGCACGCGGTGCAACATCTGGTGAAATGAATGATATGTTACGGCTTGATGATATGGTAACATTTAATCCGCATTTAATTTTTAAAAATATCACCGATTCTGTGGAGAGATCAAAGGATAAAAACATAGCTACGACAGCATTTGTACGTGAACTGTTTAGTGATCGTTCGAATGGTAAAATTCTGCAATTTTATAAAGAACGAGCTCAGCAGATATACTCCGGTCATGTGGAAGAGGTTAACTTTCATGTGGTCAATGATATTATACGGCGGCGTACAAATCTTTTAGTGAAGCGTCACACCAAAGGCAAAGTGTTTGAATATTTGCGTACTAATAGTATTTGGCTAAATGGGCCATTGGCTACCCTTACTGCGAACTTGTACCAAACGGACTGTTCCTCGGGGTCAATACAAGAGAGAGATGGTGAAATGTTCTTCCAAGTACATCCCAGTATACGGCAGAGACGTTTAATACCCATACCAGCGGTAGTCTTTCGTTCTGGCTTCACGGCTGGCTACGAGTCTACATTGGATGCCACCATTGTTGCTTTTGGTAGTACTCTAAATACTGTCAGCGTGTTGTATGTAATGCCAGGTCATCAGTATTCTGCCTCGCCAGCGGACAATTTGATTCGTTTAGAAAAGGATTTAATGGAGACAGCCATTAGTAAGGGAGCGTGGAGTAAACTGTTAACTTCTCTTATGGATCGCCCCGGTTTGGAAGTACAATTGCCCCGTTTCTCACACCGCTCCTTTATCAATGCTACAGCAGGCCTGCAAAACCTCGGCCTTAGTGGTTTGTTCCGGTCCGATTATGCCGATTTAGGCGGTTTAACGGGTTCACTTAAGCGCGACATTTATCTCTCCGATATGATTCAAATTAATACCTTTAGTACGTGTGGTGAAGAGAAAATCGCTGATCATCATCATATTGAAATGTATCCAGCACCGCCCTTACGTAAACGTAATAAAAACGTTGAAACTCTAGAGTTGAGAAATGATGATGAGGACGATGATGATGTTGCTGATGATGATACCGAGCCTATTGCCGATTTCGGTTCTTTGGTACAAGACCCGGCCTTGGGTCGAGGCTTTTACGATGATTTACTTAATCCTAAATATCTGGAACTGCCTTTGCCCTTAAGACCGAGACAGGCTCGAGTACCGGATGCTCCCAGGCTGCGTTTTGATAAACCCTTTCTCTACTTCGTCCGACACAATCCAACTGGTATGCTTCTGTTTATGGGTCGTTTCAATCCGCGTCTCTTACCATGAACCCCAGTGAACTCATTGAATGGTATATAAAAATAATTTAAAGGATTAATAAATGACAGCAGAAAGCTTAATAGCACGACAATTAGTGAATTTTTTTTTCTACATTTTTCCAAGAGAGAAAAACATAAAATAGTTTTCATCTACTTACTCGCCCAGCTGCTGCTTTAAAATATATTTGTATCCTATCGAATGCTTTGCCTTAATCACGAATCACATCCAACGATTTATATCGATTTTATGTGTTATGCTTCAACGATGAGCTAGTTAGTGAGATTTACTTTATTCTGCCATTTCTTTTACAAAACGTGGCATATCCACGCTCTTTTTAATTGGAGCTGAATTGTGTTGGGTGCTGTGATTCAAGATTGACGTAAAGTTTTCCCATATATAACAACACATGGGTGTTTCACCTCTTTTTTTTAAAAAAGAACTATGTACATAAACAATATATTAAACTTATACACATACATATATATACGAAAATAAGGGGATTCCCAAATACGATGCGGTTTTTAAGACCGGACCCCATAAAACGAATTAATTTGTCTTAGTTAAAATTTTTAAATACCCTCCTTACCTAAATAGAAATGGTGGACGTGGCAGATACATGTTTACTCCCTCTAGTAGTTTAAATATTACTCAGATTTATAATTACGCCATCCATCGATGTGCTAAAAATGGGCATGCTCGGGTAACAGACACGCTCACAATTTACAAAAAAACGTAATCATATACTTTTAGAGAGACTAATCAGGTACATGCCACGCCTACTATAAAGAAAATGGTTAAAAAAAAATCAGTTTTTTTACTTGATAAGTTTTTCTTTTTTTGATATGCGATCACGATATATTTGGGGAGTCCTGCATAATAATAATATTTTTTTAATATTTACATATATAATTATAGATGTTATTTAGGGAGTTTTTTGCCACTTAATTAGATTTTTTTGTTTTTCTTTTTTTTTCACCCAAATATTTATTTAGTATAAATGTTGTGAAACAATAAAAAGTATTTTATTATATAAAGAGTTTTTTTTGGTTTTTTTTTTCGTTTTTTTGTTAAAGAGGTAAGTGTGAAAAAAATCATCATATCCTTTGAAATTTTGAATGACTGAATATTCTCCTCAAAACAACAGCAATAATAGCATATAATTTATTTAAGCGCTTAGTGCTGCAACTGTGAATGATTCTTTGGTTATAAATAATAGTAAAGCAACATTCTGCCGGGCATAAAGAAGAAGGACAACTAACCAAAAGTTATATAACAGAAAACAGCTGACGTAAGCCGTTGGTTATGGGGACAGGACAACAACAAAAAATCATTAAATATAACAGGCATAGGCCTCTAGCACAACCAACACTGAGCACAACATTGTTAGAATTTTGAAAACCTTTCCCTCTTTCTCTCCCTGAGCGATATCACCCGCAGGCATTTACAGCACAAGACACAACACATCACGCTTGCGACATTGTATGGGTGACACAGTAAGAAGCCTTAATACCGATTTAAAAAATATTCACCAGTCAGAGTCGTCCCATGATAAAAATAGGAGAAGCCTAGAAAGAAAGAAAAACCCCACTGAAAATGAAATTAATTATGAAGACAAGAAATAATTGCCTGGTCGTCTTGCTTGCTTGCTGTTATTTTGCCAACAACAAACGATTGCTGTCAACCAGCCAGCGAGCGAACAAAAACGAATTTATTTGCATAGCATGCATATGCCGTGCCTAACATGCAATATTGGGTAGCCAGCCAACTGCACACCATTGCACACCTAACTATTAATGAAACGACATTTGAAAGAGAATGAAGGAAAACACACACATACGCACACACACTCTCAAAACCATCAAAAGAGAAAGGGAGAGGAACAACAAAAGAATGTGGCAGACATTCACACAATTTCTAAAGATATTCAAAAAATGGTTGAACAAAAATTAAAATGGTGGTCCATACATAACCACAACATACACACTGATACGCATATAATCAAAGCAAGCGGTTGTCCATTTGAATGCATTCCTGTTAACAAAATACTGAGATTTTCAGTTCGCATTTCTTTTATTCTGCATTTTGAGAAGGACTAACAAAAGCTAACTGGACCATAACAATTAACTGTAGTCTTTGCAAATAGAATCAGAAACAATAAAATACTAGGAAACAGCGACAACAACAACAACTTGTCAACATTGTAAAAAGTAGAAAGAAAAAGGAAATCAAAAAAAAATTATATTTGACTTAAACCGAATCTTAAATACCCTCCACAGCTATATGTGTGGACGTGACAGAAACTATAAGCTATCATCTTATCAGTCGTTTTCACATCAAGTAGAGTTTCTCTAAATTGTGGGCGTATCCATTATATGCCACGCCCATTTTAAAGAAAAAGTCTAAAAAATTTATATCAAAAAATATGTGTTTTGATATAAATTTTAATCTTCTGCTTTATTTTCTCCTCCTCCTCCTTCTTCTGATACCACTTTTTTATTTTCTTCCTCTTCTCTGTTTATTCTAAAGAAAGTTTTAGTTTGTTTTATTGTTCCTTCATTACTGTGGTATTGGTGTTTATTTCCTATGCATAGAAAAGCTTTTAGTGAACTTGAGCACGATTTCTTAGTCATGGTTAAGAAGTTTTTTCGAAAAAATTGATTTTGCTATAGCAACCGTAACTATTTTGTACATATATGTACGTTTGTATGTGTATAAAGAAAAATCCTATTGCATGTTTTTTCATTATATTGTATAATCCTGTTGTTGTTGTATTCATTTAAAATAAGAAAAGTTTTACTTGACTGTGTGGCGGAAATTCATTTCAGCGGGAGACTTGGTTTTAATCCTTCCTTCTATATCTATCTCTGCTTTTCTTCTTCTTGATCTTTTTCCTTTAACACTTTAACACCATAATATTATAACAGAATACAGACAATTTTCGAAGGAAAAAAGTTTAAATTAAAAAGTCATTAAAAAAATATATATTTGACGCCGTTATAGTTGTATAACAGACATGGGAAAGGAGTAAAGGTTATATATGTCTATGTATTATATAAATTTACTAAGCAACCGACAAAACCGAAAATGTAATCAGAACGCAACGAAAGGAAACTCTTACAATTTGTGCGAATGTGTTAATGATGTCATTAAAGTTTTCTTATTACTTCTTATTTCTTGTTTCTCTCTCTTTTTCTCTTACGTATACTTACATTTTCACATTCATTTGATTGAATTTCCTAAAATTTATTTCTTAGAATGTTCATGAGACCATAATATTCATATGATTGAGCATTTCTTCCCTAAATAGAAAATTGTTCCCGAAATTAGAAAACGTTACAAAATACAAAATACTCGTAATCACCACGTATGATTGATTAAGTATGATAACATTAATTAATACACAAATTTCTACATGCATAACTCTAATTTGCCATTTTATGTTTTTCCTAATTGATGATTTATGTAGAAGTACAGAAACGCTCTCTATGCTATGAACGTTTACTTACAATTACAACTAAAACAAAATAATGGTATCGTGCGTATATATGAATATTTATGTATGTTAGGAAGAGAAAAGAAAGACAAAGAAAGAGATAGAGAGAGAGAAGAAGATAGAAGTCAAAACATTTTGTTCAATATTTAAATGAAGCAACAACTTATTTACGTGAAATCTCAGTTAGTTACGTTAGTACATACTCGTACATCCACATACAAATATATACGCTGTCAATAAAACAACAACTTGTCAACATTGTAACAAGTGGAAGGCAGATGATATCGAAGAAAAATACCCTCCAAAGCTATATAAATGGGCGTGGCCGGCACTCGATTACGCCCTCTAATGCTGTAATATATTTTTACCTATAAACTTACAAATCGTTTTCTCCATCAAATAGAGTTTTTCTAAATAGTGGGCGTGTCCACGCCCATTTTTATTTTAAAATCCATAAATATTTCTAATAAAATTTCATTTTCATAGGTAAATATTTATAACTAACGGTTATGGGCGTAATGTTTTTATCGATTTCGATTTGTTTTGAATTTGATGAAGCTCATGATAGTAAATGTATGTAAAAGGACTCAGCTAAATTTAAAATTAGCTGAAATTCATCAAGTGCGTTTTTTTATTGTGGGCGTTTCTGTTTTCAATTTTTAGAAAATCCATGGAAAAGCCGAATATAAAACGAATTTCAATATTTTTTATTAAATTAAATTAAATTTTATGGTTAAAAGATGGATTTTTGTTCATTGTAGGCGTGGCTTTCTACCATTTTTCCCTCCATTTAAAAAAGTAATATGTAATCAGGAACTTGAAGAGTTTGTTTCAAAACTGACAACCATTACAGTGCCCACAATGGACAGACACCCAGACGGACAAAACTTAGATTTTGATGCTGTTATTAAAGTTGTAAAGACTTTATGTGAGAAATGGATACTTGTACAGTTAACATTTACATAAATACTTGGTTTTGTATACGAAAATGTGTGTACGTATGTAATACTCATGTAGTGCGGGTACAATGGCATGCTGTAGACATATTGTTCGTCTCAGTGGTTAAGTAAAAATTTTCAAACATAAAATCATTTTAAATGCTTAAGCAAACAGTTTTACATCTTATGTGGGTGTGTGGGCTTGTATGTGTGAACGGGGGTGTTTTATTTTAAATATATTCATCGTGACAAACGAAAATAGGAAATTTTCTTAAAAACAATTCCTGTCATTGTTATACTGTTCATATGGAAAAGTTCATGTGTGAGTGTTTCTATGTGAGTATAAATGTACAGATGTGTGTGTACATCTGTGATATCAGCAGTAACACTTACCAAAACATTTCATTTCATTTTCCAAAGCCCTGTCGGTGAAGCCGCATGTTTTTTGCTTCATTTCTTGTTTGGTCTCGTTCAACGGAGATTGCTTTGAGTTTCATATACCATATTATGTTGTTGTTGTTGTTGTTGTCGTCGTTGTTGTTGTTGTTGTTGTCGTTGTTGTTGGTATGAAGTTGCCATTTATATTAAGTGTTTAATGAAAAGCAGTCGCTTTCAGAGTTGAAATTAAAGTTGTGTTCTTTCGCTGAATGGTGATCGTTGTGTTAGTTGCGTTATATTAAAACTTTACTTATATTTATTGTAATGTACAATTGTTGTGATTGTTGTGTTGTTGTTGATGTTGTTGTTGTTAAATGTTTTCTGTTCATATTTACAGTCTACTGCATGTCCTTTGAGCTGAAAGCTGACTAACTTAACTCAAGTACTTTTTTTGTAGATACGTAGCATGTAAGAGGAATTGGGAGTGTGCATATATGTATATTTATATATATATTTCTGGTAGTCATATACTGTTGTTATCCTTACTTAGCTTACAAACTGTGACGAAACCTGCAACATTTGTTTATGCTTCCACATCTCTAATAACTGTTGTTTTTTTATTGTTTTTTGTTATTGTTATTGTTGTTATTGTTGTTATATTATATATTTGTTGATTTTCATCATTTATTTGAAAGGCTTGAGAAAACTGTTTGCTGCAAAGAAATCAAATTATGAGACTGATTAAAGGAAGTAAACGCCGAAAGCTTTGCTATCAAGAATACTTGTTCGTTTTCAAAATTAAATTATATTTTTTTATATTGTACATATATTGTACATGTCGTACAAGACAACTTTGACAACAATGACCATTAAAAAATTTTTGTGTAATTTAGTAAAAGATGAAAATGCATTGAAGTGTGTGTGTGTGAGTCTAAATGGTATAAAATCCATTTACAAATTTTTGGCAATATTGAAAGTTAAAAAAATTGATCGAGAGTATAAATTCCCTTCACAAGGATGCAGACAGACAGACAGACATGATTAGTTTGATTCTATACTCAACATTAACCTTGTTTACATATTCAAGAACAGGATATTTCAGATTTGTTTTAAGCCAATTTAGTTTTTTCTACCATGACATAAATATTCTGTTGGTTGACTTGGTTTTGACACTGTGTACATATGCTTCGTTTGAATCGAAAATTTATATTAAAAACAAGTAGGAAATCTAAATTCGGCTTAGGCCAAATCTTAAATACCCTCCACATCTGCAACGGTGGGCACGGCAGGTATATATGTAATGCGCCTTTTCATAATCTATGATATGTATTACGTATCAGCTTGCAAGTCTAGTTTTAAATTAATAGCTGATTTTTTTTTGGCTGATAAATAGATTTTTGTTGATTTTGGGCGTGGCTCTTGGCCGATTTTACCCATTTACATATCTAGATTGACTCTGTTTTTGATGCTGATCAAGAATAAATATACTTTGTAGGGTCTCTGACGCCTTCTTTGTGGTTGTTGCAAACGGAATGACACACTTTGTATATCGCCCATCCTATGTGAACGGTTTAACTAGGTATGACAACATATGATGCACTGCTTGATAACCACCATTCACATATACTACCACAGTATGACCTGCAATCGCTTATACATTCAAGCTGGTTGGAAACCAGTGCAATAACTATTAACGGAAGAGTGATTGCAGTAACAACGGAACAGTAACAACGCCAATAATAAAAAATAGGAAATAATAAAACATTCAATACCATCACTAGTAAGCCCCTTTTGTGCCTGTTGCTTTTAATTCTTTTTCTTATTTTTTTATTTTTTATTTTTTATTTTTTTTTTTTTGTTAGTGGCCTCAAACCTGTGCATACATTTATATAAACATGTATAAAAAAATATGATTGTATAGATTCATTGCTGCTAACATTGAAACTATACATAGAAAGAGAAGGAGGGAGAGAGAGAAAGAGGGAGAATGATAAATATTTTGGATGTAATCTCATTGTTGAAATTTCAAGCTTAACATTGAATGAATGATGAGAGATTTCTACTTTATTATTGCTACAGCAACAACAACAACAACAACAACAGCAATGCAGCGACATTAGAAATTAGAAATTAGAATTCGTAAAATTTGTAGTAGAGACAGAAAGAGAGCTAAAGCCGAATTTTGTTTTTTGTATACTTTTTAAATGGAAATGAGGGGCGTGACATTTATCATCTGCAATCTTTTTGAACTATTATTAGACCAAGTATGTAGGTGACACATTTTATGTTAAGAGGTTTATATATAAAAAGTGGGATGGGCGTGGCATATTTATTCAATATCATAAATTTTATGAACGTCTCAATAAGAGAAAGACACCCCGACATACAGGCAATCAGATTTTGATTTCGATTTTCTTAATAGTTTTACACACACGTTTAAATTTATTTCATGACAACAACAATTACAAACACTAACGAAAATAAAATAATATTTATACTGCCATACAAATACGAGTGCTTTCAAATATATGTGTACACACACACACACACACACACACACCTTTACACATCCGTTATTAAGAACCATGACATTTACTTACGTTTACTCCAAAACACACACGATAAAGGAAGTGAGAGAGAGAGTGGAGGGGAAACAGAGAGGAAGAGAGGGTGAATTTAAAGTATGAGACAAACATTAGAAAGCCACAAATCAGTGGCAAACGTCAGCCATTAGAATGGTGTATGTGGGTGTGGGTGTGGGTGTGGGTGCGTGGGTGTGTTGATGGCCTTTCAAACTGATACATACATTTATCTTGTGTTGGATGGTAGTAACTGGTTATGCAACACAATATTACTCTATGAACATGCGTGTGTGCGTGTGTGGGGGTGTGGGTGTGGGACCATTTCTATACATAAACTTAATCGACATACCTACATACCTACATACATACGAAGACAACATGTTTGTTTGTGGGAGTTGTTATCCATCCGTAACATTTGGTTACATTAGATAACACGTTAACACTTGATATGGTTGCAACCAAAATACACAATAATTACCGCAAAATACACTTCAGACATATTTATACCCTATGTGGTGTTGGTACAAAAAATATATCAAATTGCTGCGAATGTTTAGAACTCTTAGATGGCCAACTGCCGCCACCCACCATTTATCGTCTTGTCCTTTCTTCCTTTTAACGATTAAAAAAAAGCGTTGCTACTCTTTAAACATATATCACTGTGACACCCTTTAGTCTTCAGGATGTGGTTAAAACAGTCACCGACTCTTTTTTGGTGCGGTTTCAACACTGTTCCCTTTACTACAAAACATGGCGTGACGAGGCAAACACACAATATGCAGAGGAAATGAAAAGCTAGACCAGACACATGCAAAAAATGTGCCAATTTATACATTTCAATAACATAGCGAACTGTACTCTTGAGCTCTTCTATCGCTCTCTATCTCTCTCTCCCTTTTCGTGGCTTTAAATTTTAAATTTAATTGCGTGGATAAATGTGTTTTATGCTTATCCTTGAAGAAATGTTTTTAAATAATATTTATTTTAATGTTAAAGATATTATTGTTGTTGCTGCTGTTGTTCTTAAGGTTCTTCTCCCACACACCCTTCACCTTCTCTTTCCTCCTCATCTTCAACTTCATTTTCTTCTTCCTCCTTGAAATCTGCTTCTTCTTTTTCCTTTTCTTTTTCATCTTCTTCTTCCTCTTTCTCTTTTCCTCATCTTCTTACATTTGTTGTTTATCTTTTTCATCATCTTTTCGTCTTTTTCTTCTTCATCTTTTTCGGTTCTTTCTATTCTTCTTCTTCTTCTTCTTTCTCTTCTTGGTCTTCTTCTTTCGATTCTTCTTCTTCTTTTTCTATTCTTTCTCTTTTTCTTCCTTGTTCTTTCACCACTTCACTTTCTTCCTCTTCTTATTCCTCTTTATCCAGTCTTATATTCTACTCCCCTTGTTGTTCTTCTTCTTATTCTGTTTTTTTTTAACATTTTATAAGGATTCACCGACTCGTTTACAAATCGAAACGATTTGTTTACTATGTGGTTAAGTAACGTTTCAATAACAAACAAACATTGTATGAGTGTGTTGTTGTAGTTGTTACATATTTATTATAATTGTTATTACTGTTGGTGTTGTTTAGTGATTTGGCGCTGTCTTTAACACTTTTAATATTTAACAAACAATAACTTGAAGAAGCAACCAAGCCACACGCAAGATAGACAACAAACCAACAGCAGCAACAATAAAAGTAAAAAAAAAATTTGTAAATTTATACTTTCACTCTTCTTATGCTGTGCCATGAACCCAAAGTGGTTTATGTGAGACCGCTGCCTGCCACTACTATGCAGCAGTTTACTTACCACCACTACTATCACCACCACAGCTACTTCTTCGTTTACATAAATATTCGGTAAACATTTATGTTTATTTTTTATGCTTAGCAATATATATAAATATACAAATATGTGTGCATATGTATGTACATGTATACACATTGTTATTAATGGTTATGGTGGTGAACGTTAACTTATATAAGATGTTGTTGTAATGGCAATAATTTGTAAGAAGGAAGCGGATGCATATGCAATACAATGTGTTTGAAGAGAGAATTATTGTTGTTGTTGCTGTTGTTGAGGCTTCTGTCTGAGATGTATTACTTGTACTGCACACTTTCCTTGGAAGTCATGAAATTCATTTTTATTGCTTAACTCGGTTGAGTGGTAGTTTCGCGAGCTTTTGATTTTATTGTTCTACCTATGTAGGGTACACTAGGTTGTTATTCTGTTAGTAATAATTAGAGATGTTAGTGCCTGTCTATTTTGTTGTTGTTGTTGTTTTAATTATTTTTGTCTTGATTACAAAAATTAAGATATTGAGCCGAAATTTTGTATTAATATGAAATAAATGAAATTGCTTGAAGGCTTACAGTCAAGGTCGCATTTCATATAAGAGAATGATTAGTTATAATTGGATTAAAGGCCACGCCCACAATCCAAAAAATCTCTCCATTAATATGTATAATAAAGCATTACATTTCCTTAAAACAAAATGTGAGCGTAATTCAGTCTTGCCACGCCCACAATTCATTTATACATGTGAAGGTTATTAGGTTAGTTGCAGAAGTCTACTTTTGTTATTTGTTGTATTTGTGTTTATTCCTATTGTTTGTTGTTGTTGTTGTTGTTGTTGTTGTTGTTGTTGTTGTTCTTGTTGTTGAATATTGCAGCACTCATGGTACTTTGGTGTTACATTAACCCTGGTGAGAAGTACTATCTCGAATGTTTTATTGTTGTGCTTAAAAATTCAATGAATTCTAAAATTTCTTTATTTGTGTGTGTATGTATACCTTATATACCTCCATCAAGTACCCACTTTCTTCCCAACATACCAACCAGCGTATGGTGCTACAACATTTATTCCCAAATACATAAATACTCACAGAGACTGTGTAACAAATGTACGAAAGAGAGACACACTCAGAGAGAGAGAGAGAGATAGAAAGATTTACAGTTACAAGAACCTTACGAAATATTTATTATATGTATGAAGACAAATGTATGCAGATGTATACACTTTTGCGTTCATTTATCTTCATACAAACAAATAACTACATTTTTGGCCGTTAAAAGATTGAGATATTCTGTATGTGTTTGTTGTGTTCTTATTGTTATTGTTTTAAAGGTAGAAAAATGGTATAAAATGTATTCGTATTATATTATTATGAGCGACACTATGCGGTATAGCAACTGACAAGCTTAACTCACTGGCTGACTAGTTAGCGAACTGAAACTGATATTTGCTTATGTTGGGAGATAGAATTCTATAAAATACTTTAGACATTAATATGTTAGTTATGGTAAAGAAGGTATCATTCTATGTTCAACACCCAGAAGGAGTTCTTGTTGTTGTTATTGTTGTTATTATTATTATTATTTTTGTTGGTGTTATTAATATTGTTGCTATAGTTATGTGATTTAATTCATATTATTGGTTTTTTATTGTGTTGTTGTTCATATATAGAGCGAATGGATGGACTGATGGACATATTAAAAAACCTAACCTTTTCCAAATCCTCCCTTTCCTAACCCATTCCAACTTTATTATCATGTATAATGCACACATACATACATATGATAATTTTTTAAAGCAAAATGAATGAGGGGACCACAGTACGTATGAGTGACTATTTATTCATATAAATGTAAACTAACAGCTCTGCTCTCTATTTTTAATTTTCAAACATTTAAACACTTGGAAATCATTTCTACTAAACGTCGGCAATATAAGGTAATCCACATTTATATGTTAGTTCGGTTCGGTGGTGGCCGCACAATGTTTCAGCCCTACAAACAGAAATCATAGAAAACAATGGAAAGAATAGGAAACGGTGCTTAATAAAAAACAAAAACAAAAAACAACAATAACAATAACAAACTGAACACAAAACTATTAAGCTGTATACGGACATAAAATATATTTCATACAAAAGCCGGCGCACACTTAAGCACTTACTTACAACTCAACCTCAAACCGACTTTATCACTTAAGCAACCATTACAATGACAAAATGATTTTTTGTTGGTTTTTTGCTGTACTTACACACACACACACACTTGCGCAATAGTTTCATGATTCATTGAAAAGTTAACACTTATTATAACACCTTTAATACAGCACAAACACAAGCACAAACGCAAGCACTAACAACAACTATATTTATATGTATAAAGTGGAGATAAAGCTCATTAATTGGAAACCACAAAGAACTTTTAATAAGTTCGTTCAGTTACATTGTACTCTACAGTAGAAACTGTGTAAGCCATGTAATTGATGTTCTAGAGAGAGAGGAGAGAGAGAGAGAGAGAGAGAGAAGGAAAGTTTTGACCAAAAATTCTCCTTTTTCTTTTTTTGGTTTTCGGTAAAAAAAAAACAAAAAAAAACATAAAAACCATTTTTACATATAAGGCTCAGCTATCCTATAGAAATAACTGTAAATGGTATGAAGAGTACCATTCATCGCATACATTAACCAGTATGTGTGTTTGTGTGTTTATTGTTAAACAAGTGAACAACATAGTTGGAATTGTTCATATGCCTTTTACGTTTACACACACACTGACACACACACTGACACACACACACACGCATATTACATACATTTCAAAAACCATAACTGTGCTAACGAGAACAACATGGTTGCATCTGGGCTGTAAAATGGCGTAACCAACAAAAGCAAAAAAAAAAATACAAAAAACAAGAAAGTATGCATGTTGAGCATGCAAAGAAACTCAGTCACTGTACATAGATTTCCTTTGTAGTATGATTTAACATGTGTATGTAATGCACACACACACACACACACACCCACACGCATACATTGCATTTAAGTATAGCGTCTGTGATGAAAGCCTGCCAACGCAATATTTTCAATTAATCCAGCTACCAAGTGCGTGGGAGTTAACTTTGTAAAAGGTTTCCATTTAAGAATTGTTGTTGTTGTTATATAAACACATATTAAGCTTTTCTATTAAGTATCACAAAATATAGGCGCGGTCATATTTACTTGTCTAAATGTTTTAAAAATCTAATTGAGAATTGAGTATTGGTGGAGAGTGGAGTAAATGCGTATAAAACTTAACCAGAGCACGTACAGTGAGTGTCTCTGGTTCAATTATTTCATTGTCTATAACTTTGATAGAAGTGTGGTCATGGTCGTATGGTTCTTGTTGTGTGCATGTATGTGTACATAAATATACATTCTGTATATGCACACATTACAACAACACAATTTTCCATTTTGTAGAATTATTTATGAAAATATTAAACTTTAGTTTATGTTAGATGTGTTTATATATATATAGATAGGTTAGGTAGCGTAATTAAAAAAAAAAAAATAATAATAATAATAATTACAATAACAAAAACAATTACCAAAAAAAAGAGAAAAAATACCGCAATTAAAAATGGCAAAATTACAATGCCACACAGAAATAACAATAATAATAAAAACAATAACAACAATAACAAATCCAAAAAGATTATAATAATAGCACCAACAACACCAACAGACCCTACAAAATTACAAAAACAACAATAATAACCAAAAAAAAAACAAATTAAACAAAATAACAGTAAAAAGAACGATATCAACGATACCAAGAACAATATATACAGAAGCAACAACAACAACAATAACAACAACAACAACAACAACAACAATAGCGTTACGTTACGTTAAATAAAATTAGAGTAATAACACCAACTATAACAGAGTTTCATTTTTATGGCTGACAGTTATAATGGGTGTGGCTCTCAAACGATTTTTCTTTATTAAAATCTTTATTAAATCGTTACTTATGACATATCATACATTAACTGTACATAATAACGAAAATAAAATATCTGCCACGCCCTTTTTGTTTATAAAAAGATTTTCAGGGTAGTTAACATTCAGCGTAAGCCACATTTTAGTTCTTTTTTTTACTCGTTTTATTCAAATTTTTGTTAAATTTTTAATATGTTAACGTTTAGCATGCATTTGCATTTGTAAACATTTAATACTTGGAACAATTTAAAAGTAAGCGGCAACACATACACATGTGCATACAAATACAAAATTTATATATATTACATGTACACAATACAAGCACGTACATATATAAACATTATTCAAACATGAGGTAACAATTGATGCAAGCAGGTAGAAGAAGTAAAAAAAACATACTGAGCGAGGGGGAGAGAAGGTAAGCAATTGAAATAATAAGCACACAAAAAAATAGTTTTACAAACACTTAAACTCATACGGCAAGCTCATGTCTATGCTAGGCTGCTCGACTTAGGAAAGATGAGAAGAAAGATTTGGAACACAAATAAACAAACAAACAGAAACAAATACACACGCACACACGTACTTTGGTCTGTAAATGCATGCGCTGCACCTGAGTCATGAAAAGTATGTTATATGAAAACGTTTTTATACCCTACACCACCGGTCGATGCAGAATCACTTGCTGAATCAATTTGAACATGTCCGTCTGGCTGTCCATGTAAATTTGTTCTTAAGCTACAGATCGCCCTTTATGAGATATATCAAAGAAATTTGGTACAAGGTTATCTATTGGGCCAAAGAGAAACCCTATTGAAAATGAACCGAACTGAACCATTTTTAGAACTCCCTCCCATATAGGGCTCTTTTTTTTTAAATATATCTTTATGTGACAAAAAATCGCAATTCTTAATATTTCTTTACACAATTTAGTGCATAAGAGTTATTTAGCTGAATAATTGACTGTTACAAATTTGGACCCAATCCGACTATGTTTAGAACTCCTTTCACTTTTTACTGACTTTTAATGCAATGCCTCGCGTTTACTGAGACAACTAAATTAATTGTAGCTTAATTTGTGAAACTAACTGGTGTAGGATAACAAACGGTGGAGCTTGGCCGACTATAAAATTTTCACTTGATTTTTTTTTTCTTTTTTTTTTTTTTTTTTTTGAATTGTTGTGTTAAAGAAGTTTTTTTGTATATTTTTTAATTGTTGTTAATGTTGTTGTATTAAACATATATATCACGTATATTTTATATAAACATTTCATGTATGAGTTTTATGTTTACATTAAAGGCTCTTGTGTATGCTAAATATGTTTGTTGAAGTGTTGTTTGTATATGCATCTACCTTCATTCTTGCAGCATACTTGAAGAAAATTTATTTTGAATAACATGTAGAATGATTAAAGATGAAGAGAGTATGGAAAAATTTAAACAAAATCTAAGGAAATATAAGAAAAGAAAGAATCAGTGAATCTATATAATGAGTTTTTCAATAGGGACATAACTATTTTGTATTTCAATGTGAAATTATTCATAAACGTTTTTCATGATTTATTATGAATAAAATATCCATCAAAGTTAACATTTTTATCATGTTGAAGCTCACAAACGAGCAATATTTGGAAATGATTAATAGTAACTATCTATTAACTATTGAAATTTTAATCAAGTCTATAATTAAATGTAGTACAAATACTGCACCTGGGATAAATTTCAGCTTAATAAAATTAATTATTCGGTATTTTATTTAAGTACAAAACTGTTATGTTCTTATTGCAAAAACTTTGTACTAGCATCTCTCTTGCATAATACCCTGGTAGTCAAATATTGTTTTGTGTGCTTGCACTTATATTATAACATCAGAGAAACTCATTTCTCGGTCAATTTCAAAGAGAGAAAGAGAGAGAGAGGGAAAGATAAAATATGCACAAAGTATTGTAATCTTCAGTTATCCTGCTAAACGTATTATTTACCAACAATATCATTCACATGCTTGCCAGCAATGCCTGTTTAATTACTTGACTAAATCTAAACGTCTCTTCTCTGTCTCTTCTCTGTCTCTGTCTCGGGCTCTGTCTTTGACTTTTACCATTATAATGTTAATACATTCCATTTACATTTAGTATCATGCGGTGTGTCATCTGTTCTGTGCTACAATATGTCATAAATGTATGCTAAATACCATAAACACACACACACACACAGAGATGAAAACATTCATATGTAGTTCATTATATAAATGAAATTTTACATTACAGTACAAAGGCAACAAAAACATTTTTTACATAAAATATGAATGCATGCATGCATGTATGTATGTATGAGTGAGGTATGGTATACATTTAATAAACCGACAGATATCTGCTTAAATGTTTCAGAATCAAAGTAAATTGCAAATAAACAATATTCAAAATTGATAAACAATTTACAACAATAACAACAATAACAACAACAACAACAACAGTAAAAACAACAAATGCAAACAACATTCCATTAAGCCAAGCAAAGTACAGCATTTTATTCTACATATTTTTATCAGTTATGGATGCATGGACGATTGATTTAGAAATGAATGTCTGCCTGTGCAATTAAATAACACCAAGTTTGTTATACCGTTTGTTATACTCAGCGGAACATGCCAGAGGCTCATTAAACACATTTTTGATCAGCATTAAACTCTTGATCGTCCGTGTTGCTGAGTATCCACCTGTTGTTGACACTAACTCAGTTTGTGAACTGTGAGATATTGAGCGGAAACTTTTTTACAGACACTTTGCTATTTTAATTGATCAAAATCGGTCAAAGGCCACAGGAATTACTTTTGTTGCATAATTAATGTTTAATTTAATTAACTGGAATATGAATAAATTCGAAATTACAAATTATATCTGCCATCTCCTACTCCAACTCTCATTAATTATCTCATCATTTAATCAGGTTTCCACCCTTCCGCAAACACCGTATTCAGTGGTCAAACTTAAATGAAATTTTTTTCTGAACACAATAAAAAAAAATAAAAGAAAAACATAACACAAGATAATAAACAACCGAGTAAGTAATAAAATAAAACTTTAGAAAAGAGATAGTGGGGAATAAAAAATAAACAAAATAAAGAAAAAAAAAAACATTTCATTTTATATCCGTTTAGTTTACACAATGTTTAAGTGTATATAAAGCTATACTCAACTAAACTTGTGTATGTATGTAGTACTATGCATTATATATATATATATATATATATATATATGTGTGGATGTAGTTGAAAAAAAGGGGGAAAAATTTGATAAAGAATGAAGAAAAATTCAAATTGGTTTGAATTTCGTGGCATTTATGCATGACTGCATACTCAATATGGACCTTAGGCAGTAGCAAAAACAACAACAACAACAACAACAACAACAACAACAACAATAGTAATATTAGAAGCTTTGTTATTCCAAAACATACAAAGGCCACAGCAACCATTTATAAAAAAAGAAAACCGCAACGGACAGTGTGTGTGTGTGTATGTGTGTGTATGTGCGTGTGAAAACAACATTTTCAATGTTATTTAATGCAATAAAGAGCAGGACAACAGTTATATGCTGCAAAAAAAAGCAAAAATAAAAAACAAATATATGGACCGACAGACAAAAATGTTTATGTTTGATATTGTCTACAGCAGCCATAACAACACCAAGGCTAACTAATTTTTCTATTTTCACTATTGCGCTGTGCTTCTTCTTCTTTTTTTTTTTTTCTTTATACACTCTGGTTGATCCATCACTAAAATGTCTGAACATTGAGTTCGTATGAGATAGTATTCAAAAAAAAAACAAAAATACAAAATTTTTTTAATTAAAAAAATCGCCATTCTTTGTTAAAGCTGACAGGCAACCAAAAAAAAAATATATAAAAAACAACAATAACAATAGGCTAAGAGAGAGAGAAAAACGATAAAGAAAGGAAAGTGAGTCAGCTTCCCCATCATCTCTTATAGCCAGCAGTTGCAATACAAACATCAATTAGTAGGACAGTAAAGCGACATAAGAGTTATTTGCTTTATAATACACGAAACGCCACACAGTCAATCACTAATACGTTACGTAGGTAAATGGCACAAGAGAGAGTGAGAGAGAGAGTGTGTGAAGAAGAGTTAGAAAGTGTTTAGCAAAAAAGATTCCATCATAATAATCGATATGATAGTTTGAAAGCGCTTCACTGCTTTTGACAGTTTGAGAGCAATTGACTAAAGAAACTGCTTAGTGTGACACGCTTGCCTTGAAAGTTAATATTCATATAAAGAACCCAAGTTGGTGTTAACTTACAAACTAGCTGAAACACACACATACATATGTACAAAATCTAACTGTAAGGAAAGAGTTTAGATCACTAAACATTAACTCGCAGTTTGGAAAAATAAAACTTAACAGAGAACCCTATTTCAACTGTATTTTTTTCCAACGTATATATATTAATATATGAAAAAAAGTGTATATGTATGTATGTTAAGAAAAATTTTTGCATTTGTTGCAAATATTTTCAAATTTAAATTATTTTAGGCACGCATTCTCAGCCCAGGCACAAAAAAAAACTGACACTTAAAATATTGACGTATGTTTAAATGTATGCACATAAATGAGTTCACAAATGAGAATATGTCTGGCATGATAGAGAGATAATAGCAAGCAATTATATTTTTTTTGTAATTGTAGAAAATGGTCGGTGAGATAATGAAATATGTGTACAAAGGGTTAACAGTCACGCCTACGTATTATACAATATAATAATAAAAAAAGCGTAATTTTATATATGCCACGCCCAATGCTGCAGAAAACAATTGTCTGAACACCGGGATGTTTTTTGAGTTAAAAATGCCACTATTGAAAATCCAATTAACCGGTCGCAATAAAAGGCCTTCCGATATAACAAAAATAAAGCCAAATAACTAAAAAATATTTTTAATATTTTTAAGGTAGAAAAGTCTCTAAAGTAGAGTATTTTTATACCAATAATATGTTCTTTAAGCATGGCAGCATAAACAGGGTTGTACCCTGTGCTTACACAGAGATGTTATCACTTTACGGTGATTTCTGTTGTACAAATAAGAAGAGTTCATTTATTCAACTTGTTGTTGTTAAGAGGAGGTCATGTTTTATTAAAAAATACAAAATTAAAGAAATGATTACTTAGACTCCTCTAAAATAAATACTGAAGATCTAAAGAATTATTAAAAGAAAAAGTATGTTGCGCTTGCTGTTAAATAACTGCATACCCAGCAGGTGATATTGTATGAAACTTAAAAGTAAACATTATTATGTCATCATTTAATTAACTCAGGAATTGTGGTCTAAAACATGTGATAAAACGACCGGCTAAGGAATATACCTCAACATGGCGTAATTTAAGAATGCATTACAACAAACCCATGGCTGTGTCCCCCGCGAATACAGCGAAGGAATCAATTTTAAAATTACGTTCTGTGGTATTAAGTGCTGGGGGTGTTTCTTTAGCTTTAGGCTTACGTTGGTTTTGTCTGCCATCAGAAGTTTTATGCGAAGGTAATCGTTTAGAAGGCGTTTTACCACTAAGCTGGCAAACGAATAAAGCAGAAAAATTTGATTGGCAATGTTTTTGGTTGTATTTAAAACCGCATTTATGGGAATTATTGGCGGCCATTGGGGTAGGAAAAATTATATTTCATATGGATTCAATATAAAAAGATTTTGTTTTCGTTTTTTTGCAGGCCGCCCTAGTTGTTGCCTTTATAAATATACGCACACCCAGTCTATTGGGCGATTTAATCAATATATTGGCTCGTTATGCCAACACCTACGTGAAAGATCCCTTAAGTAACTCCTTCTTTCATGATGTAAAACGTCCGGCCACCAATTTGTTAAGCTTGTACGTTATGCAATCCCTTTTCACCTTCTCCTACATTTATCTATTAAGTCGCATTGGTGAACGTATGGCTGCGAAATTGCGGCAAGATCTGTTTAAACAAATCATTATACAAGATGTTGAATTTTTCGACAAGAATCGTACCGGAGAATTGGTGAATCGTTTAACCGCCGATATACATGATTTTAAGTCTTGTTTTAAACAATTCATTAGTCAAGGATTGCGCAGTGTTGCTCAACTGATAGGTGGTGGTATATCTCTATTCCTTATATCACCTCACATGGCAGCTATCGCTTTAGCTTCGGTACCTGTAGTTGTTATGTTAATGTCATATTTGGGTAGTCAGCTGCGCGGTCTCAGCAAACAATCTCAGGCTCAAACGGAACGTGCCACCTCGGTGTGCGAAGAAGCTTTAGCCAATGTGCGTACAGTACGGGCCAGTGCTGGAGAGTATCGTGAAATGCAATTATTCGATAATGAAACGAATGAAGCTGCCTTGTTGGCTCAAGAGTTGGGTTATGGTATTGCCATATTCCAGGGTCTTACCAATTTCTTTCTGAATGGTTTGGTTTTGTCAACATTATTTTTCGGCGGACATTTAATGTCCACGGAAAGTTTGACGCCGGGAGCTTTAATGTCTTTTTTGGTGGCCGCTCAAGGTGTACAACGTTCCCTAGCACAAGGTTCCATATTACTAGGCACCATGATAAGAGGCATGACTGCTGGTACCAGAGTTTTTGAGGTAAGCTGAGGCTTGTTTAATTTCTGTTTACAAGATTTAGACTTGAACCAAAATTTAAATATCCTTCACTTCTACAAATGACCACTCCTATTCTAATATACTCCTAAGAGTGTTGCAAATGGATTGGCAAACTTAATATTCTTTATCTGTGTGTAGGGTATAAAATCATAATTAATTTTTTTTTGTATTATTTTTTAGTATTTACAAATAGAGCCCAAAGTGAAGCTGAATCGAGGTTACGAAATACCCGAACAACGTTTGCACGGAGAAATACGTTTCGAAAATGTCTCCTTTGCTTATCCCACCCGGCCCGATCAGGTATACTTTATTTTATATTCACTTTATATAAAAATTTATTGACTGCTGTTCTCTTTGAAAAGCTGGTCTTGGAAAATTTCAATTTGGTTTTAAGACCGGGCGAGACTGTGGCCTTGGTGGGTGCCAGCGGTTCTGGCAAATCAACCATTGCTGCACTGGTAGAACGTTTTTATGAGCCTTCGTGTGGTCTAATAAAAATCGATGGCTACAAATTATCCGACATATCACCCTATTGGCTGAGAAGTCATGTTTTAGGTTTTATAGAACAACAGCCCGTTCTGTTTGCCACCACAATTTTAGAAAATATACGTTATGGACGGCCGAACGCCAGCGAAAACGAAGTATACGAGGCAGCTAAATTATCACAAGCTCACGATTTTGTTGAAGCATTACCGCAAGGTTACCAAACGAATGTAGGGGAACGTGGCACCCAGTTAAGTGGTGGCCAAAGGCAACGCATAGCCATAGCAAGAGCTTTAGTGAAGAATCCTAAAGTGTTGATATTGGACGAGGCCACCAGTGCTTTGGATGCGGCCAGTGAAGCAGAAGTACAAAAAGCTTTAGATACTGCCGTTTTAAATCGCACCACCCTAGTAATAGCGCATCGCTTGTCTACCATTAGGAATGCAGATTTAATTGTGGTATTAGATAGAGGCAGAATTGTGGAGGTAGGAGTGCGCAAAGGGCAATCTTAAGGTTTGTTTATAAAAAATTTTTATTTGTTTGCAGTCTGGCAGGCATGAAGAACTGATGGCCCAGAAAGGTTTATATTATGATTTAGTGCGACAACAGGAACGTTACGGTTCCAACACCAGTCCTACCGCTTATACTCAAACCACCTCCACTGCTAATGCACAAGACAATAAATATAGCAGTAGCAGCAGTAGTCGTAGTAATAATAGTCAAGACCAAAACCCATCGTCTCCTAGACAACAAGGTTAACTTGTAACTAATCTTTAGACGGTTATGTTAAGCGAAATGTTAATTTTTTTTTATATTATATATTTTATATATAATTTTTCTTCTTATTTCGATTGTGTAATTATCGCACACCATAAAATATATGAAATTTGATTGAAAATGTTATTGTTAAATAAAAAATAAAAACATTTTATTAAAAAAAAAATTAAAAATGGCATTTTTTCCATTCATATATCAAACTTAATCTTTAAATTAAGCAACATTTTAAAAATTATGTTTTAACAATGTTGTCGTTTTTATACGAGTATAAGCATTTAATTAAGATTTTGTGTGAACGTATTTAAACGTATGAAAAAACAACAACAACAACAATAACAAATATTTGACCCCCACCATCCCAATATATCATTTATGACATTAGAACTGTCCATAGGTAACAATTGCAAACAGCGTTGGCTGGCAGCATGATATGAACGATTATAACGGACAAAACGGGTCTAGACCAGTTAAAGGCTTATGCAGTTAATCTAAGAAGAATTGTTTCAAAACAAATGAAAATGTTCTATACAACCGTGTAAAACCCTACAAAATTTATTTTGTACTATAATTAATTTTGCTGTAAAAAGGAATCATTTGCAATCTATAGCGTAAGCACGAATTTAGGTGGATAGACATTAATAATGAAATTGCTTCACAAAGTGATTCCAAATGGATCGGTATAATTAAAAATTGCCATTTAAAAGACTCGTTTTAGTTTCTCTTCACAGATGGTTTTTATAAATGAGCAAAATCGATTATAAGCCACGCCCACCATTCACAAAATTCTATCCTTTACTTAACGTACTACGTACGCATCAACTAAAGAGTCAATTAAGATTTAAAGAAGACAAAATAAGTTGGGATCCACGCCCACAATTGCCAAAAATTTATATATCAGCCACAAAAAAACCAAAACAAAAAAAAACAAAGTAGAAATTTGTCAAAAAATTTTATAATTATCCCATTCATAAGCCGAATATGGGCGTGGTCGGATAATAGACACGCCTAAAATGTACCAAAAACCTTTATACAAAATAAAACGGGACTTTCAAATTATTACGTTACTGTTACAAAATA
The DNA here is from genome assembly GCA_963971445.1 of Ornithomya chloropus. NCBI lineage: Eukaryota > Metazoa > Arthropoda > Insecta > Diptera > Hippoboscidae > Ornithomya > Ornithomya chloropus. Next base: position 21,664,753 of record OZ020530.1, on the reverse strand, counting down.
TAATTATGTACCTGCCACGCCCACTGTTGGTGCACAAAGAATATTTAAGATTTTTATCAAGATATTCTAAAAACGTTATCATCGTCATCAGTTACTTTTTAAACGAAATTTTTTTTTTTTGAAAAATTATGAAATTTCCATAGATCACCCCAATCAATTGGCATTTAATTAATATGTATTACATTATGCGAAATGATTATTACTAAATCATAAGTAATACTGTTTTTGTTTTTGTTGTTTTGTTTTTTTTTTTTTAATTTTTAATTAATGTGCGGCACTACTACTCAGCACATAAGTAATCACGTTATTATACCGATGACCTCATGCTGAGTGCAACAAAATGTAAAAATCCCACACATTTTCCAAAAGCCTATCAAACCAAAACCAAAACCAAAGAGGAGGAGAAGAAGAAGAACAGCTGCTGGTATATGCATTAACGATTTTTATTTAGAAGAACCGTTTTTTATTTATATACGCAATAAAAAGCGGTTCAGGTCTGTGATGTGTAAGCGCCACCCGTAGTTATGATCATTACCAACTTCATCATAAAATATGAAAACTTTATTGCAAATTAATTTGCCGAAAATTTCAAAAAATTTTATTCTAAATAATCACTTACATACTAAAGTCCATGTTATATATACATATATATATATGTAAATAGTAAATGTATGGCATTGCCATCATAAATAGAAGAGAACTACAGTTTAAATGTATATAGGTTACACCCACTTTTCTTAAGCCTATTCAAAGAAATGTTGCCTTTTACTTCAAATGTTGAATTCTGAATGAAATAAATTGTTTTTTGTAAATTGTGGGCGCGGCTCAAAATCCGCCCACTTTCAAAACTTTTCATGAATGAAGTACATTATAAATATTTCTACACAATTTAAATTTTATAAATTTGATTTTTGGGCAAATATAGGTGTGGCTCAAATCCGCCCACTTTTAAAATCTCTAATACTTGAAATAAATTATAAGTATCTGTACAAAATTGCAATTTTTAGCTTTGATTTTTCAGCAATTGTGGGCGTGGCTTTGTCCAATTATAAACTTTTCCGGGTCATAAAACTCAGATGGAAAAACAGTACAATATATGAAATTCATATTGAAATTGATGGTTTAGAGGTGAAGGATGTAAAAATTGTAACCCTCGTCTCAAGTTTACCAAGAAAATTGAAGAGCAATCAATTACTTAAATAAAATTAACAAATAATGGCCAACACACATACAACTGAAGAATTCAAATTAGAAGATGGTAACATACACGCTTGACATTCTGTATTCTGTGAATACTGTGTAAATGTATGAGTGGCGTCAGTGGCGCGAGGTTGCATTTCAATAGCTAGCCATCTAGTTATAAAGTGTTTGTTTACAAAAATTTGTGGTTTTTTAATCGATTGCTGGAAGGTGGATGTCAACTCTTCAAATAAATTAATTTATTATTAAGTTTTCTGTTGTTGTTGTTGTTGTTGTTATAATACCACGGCCACCACACACACGTAACATATTTTTTTTTTTTTGTATACAAATAAATTTTTAAAATATCTTTTAAGCAGTGAATCGTTTAGTTTGCATGTCATCATACTTGATCCCTTTATATCGGCAGAGTGACTGATTAAACACGAAAGCCTAAGGATAGCCAGACAGACATTCAAGAGTGCGTGAGTGGCAAATCTTTCTATTTGTCTTTTTATACTTTTTAACTTGTTGCAGTTAAATGAGTTGTTTGCCCAATGGCTGTCATTGTTCAATACCATCAATAAGTGAAGCAGCACAATCTTACATTAGCATGGAAATAAAATAATTAAAAAAAAAAAAAGAAACACTTTATACAAGTATCCGTTTAGTACCATAGAGAAAGAGAGGAATACGCAGAAATCGCATTTAGAGGTCAAGCATAGCGTGCCAGCCATAATAATACATGTGTATGTATGTTTAATATACTTCTTCTTCTTCTTATGCTGTATTCTGCATTGCTTTATAATCAATGGGATGTAACGTCACCAAAAAAAAATTATAATTATTTCTTTGGAATTATTACACTAAAGTGGCGAAAAAATTTTATTTACTGTAATAGGTAATGAACTTACACTACACTTGTTCACTTTTATAAAACAATGTTTATTCCTTGAATCCTTTTCTTTGTCTTCATCATTGCACTACACTGTCATTATCATCAACATCATTAAAAACGTCAGGAGGAAAACACACACAATGAAGGGTTAAACTGTAAAGAAACAACAACAATAATAACAACAACAACAACAACAAAACATGTATTGTAAATAAATCACATTCTCAACACCCAATTTGTTGCTGCAATCGTTTGTATTAATTTTGTTGTTGTTGTTGTTGTTGTTGTTAAACATCCAATATATCGAAAATCAATTTGACATCCCATTCAATTCAAAAGTTGATATATACAAGTAGAGAGATAACACATGACTTGACATGAAGATATGGTAACCGTCTCAACTCAACTTTGAGAGACTCTCAAACATTTGTACATGACTACGTACGTAATCACATTTATACACAATACATTTATTTTTATTGTTTCGGAAACAAAAGGAAGAGAAAACGGTACTTAATGTGTATGGTGCAAAGGAAACTGGACTGGTTGTCTGTTATGTTGTATTTTTTTTATTTTTTATTTTTTATTTTTATTTTTATTTTTTTTGATTATATGTAAAAAGTCTTTTATCCAAGAGTTATGTTTTAGCAGACAATCTGTGAACAATATATACACACTCCATATGCTTTTAGTGTGTGTGTGTGTGTGTGTGTGTGTGTGTATATATGGTAGTTGTTATTTAATTTGACTTTTCTTATCATTATTGTTGCATGTTTACCATATCGGTCCTCATGCTTATGTTTTTGTTTTTTTCTTTCAAAGAAAAAATATCGTAATTAACGATTATTTTGCATTTAAAAAGTTTTTAGGTCAATAGAAGTGATTGAAAAAATAAAAATATAAATCGTGATCGAAAAAACATATATCGATCATATCTAATCCTTATTCAATTTTGACACTCTCATTTATCAAGTGAAATATTCAAGTGATTATGTTTATATAGATGTTGGATGTAAATTTGTCTGTACATCCATCAATTGAAAAAAGGTACTAAATCAAAATAAAACAAGTAAGAAAACTAAATTGGGCTTAGGCCAAATCTTAAATACCCTCCACCTTTACAACGGTGGGCGTGGCAAATATATATATATATATTGCGCCTTCTAATAGTGTATGTCTTACGTATCAGCATGCAAGTCTACTTTTACGTTGAATATGGTTTTTATTAATTATGGGCGTGTCTGTAATTTGAATACGCCCATTTTTGGCATATCGATGAACCTAATATTCATAGATGTACATACCAAATTTCAAGTTCATAGCTCAATTTTTGTGGCAGATAAATAGTTTTTTGTCGATTGTGGGCGTGGCTCTTGACCGATTTTGCCCATTTTAAATAGCGATCTGCGTGCAAAAACTAAAAGTGTCTGCGTGTATAAAATTTCAGCTCAATATTTCAAAAGGTACGCTAATGAGAGTCAACAACAGACGGACATACGGACACACGGACATATATATCTAAATCGACTCAGTTTTTGATGCTGATCAAAAATATATGTACTTTGTGGGGTCTCTGACGCCTCCTTCTGGGTTTTGCAAACGGGAGAACAAACTTAGTATACCCTCCTCACTGAGGTGGAGGGTATAACAAGTAAAAAAGCTAAATTTGGTTCAAGACAAATCTTAAGAACCCTCCATATCAACACTCAACTAGTGAACGTGGTAGGTATCTGATTACGCCCTCTAATACTGCATATATTATAAAAAGTGCACTAAATTTATTAATGATCGAAATATATTTTTCAATCAAATATTTGCTTTTATATATGTTTTTATTCGTATTGCATAACTTTTTGTCTAAATTTCCGCATAAAGTTGAAAAGTTGTTTTATAACCATTTCGATATTTGCTGAACAACATTCATAAAAGTTCAATACGCTATAAGTGTGTGCGTTTAGTATTGTGTATCAAAAGCAGTGTAATGAATATTAACACTAGACGACATTAATCAGCTTACCTTACTATTTATGCATGTACACAGCAAACATCGATCGAAGCGTATCTCTGCTTGAGTGTGTTTGTTATTAGATATTGTACAGTTACTACCTTGACATCCAAATCCAATGAATTGAATTGTAGGAAATTTAAGCAAATCTGCAAAAGAAACAAATAAAATTTCAAATTAATGTATACTGTCGAAGATAATGTGTTGAATAATAATTGGAGCGAATTATTTAGACGACAACAGTATTAACGGTTGTGTCACAAATACCATGTAGTCAGTTTTAAAGTGTGCTTTACTGTACAATACATTTACACATGGATCAATTTATGATTAAATATATTTTTAGAAACATCACAAATTGAGAATATTGAGATGAATTGTTTGTTCAATAAATTAAGAGTGAATTTATGAACTTTTTATTATAACGGTCACACATCAAAAGGATTTTTATAGCAAATCCACTTAGTGTGACCTCTCAGCGGTTTGCTTTCAATAAATTAAATGAACATCAAAAAAAAAAGTACTTCCGTCAAATGAAGCAAAAATTAATTAACTCGAAAAAGTTTTTATTGCACTTAATTCCACGATTATTGTTGCTTTTATACCCTCCACCTTAATGATGGAAGTATATTGAGTTTGCTATACCATTTGTAACATTCCGACAAAAGCCGCGGATAACCAAATCAAAATCCAAGTCAATCTGAATGTGTCTGTCCGTATGTCCGTATGTTCGATTATCTATTGTTGGAACTCTAGCGCTTGTTACTTTTGTACAAATAATTCTAGTGTCTGTAGCTAAGTTCCTATTTAAAGTGCCACGCCTACAATCGATAAAAATCTATTTATCTGTCACAAAAATGTATCTGTGAAGATGATATGAAAATCGTGGCATCCATTTATAAACCAAAAAGAGGCGCAGTGGGATAACAGACACGCCCACAATTAATAAAAACCTCCTTTTTTTGTTCAGAATATTATAAATACTCTAAATTGATATGAATCGTTTATAGGCCTAATCTACAGTTACTGGCCACGCCCACTATTTGTTATTAAAGTTAACCAAATCTATTAAATATATTCCCAATGCCACTTAAGTTGATATATAACACATATACTATTAGAAAGAAAGTACTAGCCACGCCCACTTTTTATACGAATTTCTTCACTTATGTAATTTATTTATGATTTTATCGAACATTAAAAGAAAATTATGATCTAGTGTTTGCCTTTGATTTTTTTTCCTTTTTCATTTATGCACACCCATACACATGCATATATGTGAATGTATATATATTTTATTTTGTTATGATGATTTATCACCCACATCCACCACGTACTTATTAATGTGACCTTATCGTTAATGCTTAAAAAATGCTAATGAAACGCTAGTTATTGGTTAGATTAGATTAGTGAAGGATTCAAAAAGAAAATCACAGTTTTTTTCTGTTTTTCAGTTTTTTATGATTTATGGTATTGATTGAAATGTTTGAATATGTTTGTGTATAGAGTTCAAAAGCAATTGCATCATATATCATAACTGGCGATCTGGCGATTAATCGATTTTTCAAACAAACGAAATTTATTTCAACGTTTTTACATATTACTGACCCACATAAGCAAAATACAAAATAAATGCATGTTTAAACATGTTTTTGCCATTATATAATATTACAATCATAAATCGAATATGAAGCCAGCGGCCAAAGGGCAAACCAACAGTAACCAAAAAAGACTTGAAAATAGAAGAGAACAGAACACAAGTTCATTTATTAATATAATGGTTAAAGCATAATTACACGATTGACATTTACCGATAAACCGCTAGAGAGATAACACACCGAAGAAAAGTCGCTTTGCTAACACCATGAGGCGTTAAGTGTCATTTACACACAGTACATACATACATGTACATACGCAGGCATAGACTTGAACACCATATACCAACATACGTACATACATACATACATATATCAAATAGTCATTAGAACCAGTTGAAGTGTAAAATTCAATGAACGGTATGACAGACAGTTAGACAGGTACATACATACCGAGAGTGTAAACAAGTCATTTGTCACATTTGCAACAATCCAATTACACATGGGCATACTGACCAACCAACCAACAAAACAACTGACCAAACAACCAACCAAACTAACAACAACAACAACAACAACAACAACAATATTGAACAATGTCAGTCAATGTTGATTATTTACGGTACAAACACTTCATTACCGTACTATTGCAGTTAAGCGGGCGGCCATGGTTAGTTACACTGATGATGATGATGATGATGATGATGATGATGATGATGTTGTTGATATAGAGGAAAGTCTCTTCATGAATGTTGAGATTTTTCTTAGTTTTTAGAAAAAAAAGTTGTTGTTGTTGTTGTTGTTGTTTTGCTTCTTTTTTTTTTACTAAATGTATTTAGTAATTTGTGAATTTACAACCTTGTCCATAAATTTGACAATTTTTCAACACTTTAGTAACAACAACATATTCACACGCATATATATGTAAATATATGTATGTGTGCGTATAAAATTTAGGTATTTTTTTTTATTATTATTAATTCGTGGTATTTCAAAAAATTTTGTTCAAAATAAATTAAATTCTAACTCGCTTACATGTGAGTGTGTGTGTGTGTCTAAAATAATTAAAACTCCACACCACATGTAACTACCAAAGCAAACAAAAAACTTTAAATAAATTGCCTTATTTTTATTAAGCAAAAAAGCAACAAAAGCAAATTTGAAATCATGGATTTGTTAATGGAATTTCAAACACGTCCTTACTTCCGTCTTCTCTTTGTAAACGTTTCTGTGGCTAAAAGTACATTAAGTGCAAATGTTTGTAACTCTTAATTGTACAAATGCTCAACCCATTTTTAATTATACTTATCTAAATAAAATCCAAATCTGAATAGATTTAACCGCGTCCGTCTGTACTTCTGTCTTTCCATGTAGACTTGTGCCTAAGCAACAGAACGCATTTTTTTGATACATTTCAATGACAAATTGGTACAAGGAAGATTGCTTTTGAAAATTAAACCAAATAAGATCTTCTCCGGCATGTGGTAAATACAAGGACAAACTTATTAATCTAATAAATTACGTAAAATAGATCGAAAACTACAACATATGTTAATAGCTCGGATGGTAAGTAATAATCTTTAAGCAATTAATTATTAAATATTTACATAAATTTCAAATTTTTTCTTAATTTTTTTTTTATTTTTTAAATTTTTATCAGAGTAGCTTTTAGGCTGTCTGTATGCCATAGATGTGACGTGAATAAATGGCGTGATGTTATCAAACGTTTCACGCAATTTTTCATTACTGTTCAAATTCCAATGAAAAGCATTAAATGTTTATATGTAACAGACTACTTATAACACATAAATGTGTGAAGAGTTATTAAGACCATCTCAAATTTATGGCTATGAGTTTTTTATTTCCTTCTCCTCCTTCTTCTTCCTCTTGGTTAACATTACAACACTTTGAACTATGAACAAAGAAAGAACTAAATGTGATTTAGACCATATTTTAAAGACCCCTCCATCGCCTTCACCATAGTGGGCGTGGCATATATTGTATATGATTACTTTCTCTATTAGGTTACGTCTCAACTTGCAAGTCAACGTTTTTCGGTTTTTTTGTAAATTAAGGGCGTTTCTGTTGTCTTGTGTCTGCTATTCGACCATGCCCATTTTTGCTGTATCAATGTATGGAGTAATTATAACTAAGTATACCAAATTCCTATTTCATAGCTCAATTTTTTGTGGTTGACAGGTAAATTTTTATTGATTGTGGGCGTGGCATTTGACTTATTTTGCCGAATTTAAATGGAGTTTTACATGCTAAAAATGTTTGTATAAAATTTCAGCTCAATATCTCAAATTTTACGATCTAAGAGAGTAACAACAACAGACAGACACACGAACAGACATGTCTAGATCGGCTCAATTTTTGATGCTGTTCATATTCTTGAACTTTGTACAGTCTCTGATGTTTCCTTCTGAATATTGCAAACGAAATAACAAACTTAATATACCCTTCACTTTGGTGTAGGGTATACAAAATTAATTGTAGGAATAAATGGTTATTTTATTTATTGTACTTTGGTACATATATAAGCCAACACATCAACACCATGATTCATTACATTCTTAAACACTTTTCAACACTTTTTCAATGTCATCCAAGAAAGACTCGCCATCGTAGATAAAAATGCCTTTTAACACATTCATAAAAGCCATATCAAGTCATATAAATTATCACAAGTTGGTGTGGGCGTTTATATATACATAAAATTTAATAGGTTTGTGTACACACGTAAAATATGAATAATAATGATACAATAACAACAACAATAAAATCCGGGATTAATAGTTTTGCGAACAACATTAGAAGAGAGCTATAAAAGCGCATTAAAAGCAATGATGATGTATAACATATTTTTATGTGTCAATTGAGAAATGGCCATAAAAATATGTTGCAAACTTTTCATTTCATTTCATCATATTATATAAAATTCATATTCAATTTGTCTTCAATCGATCGCTCTCTCTCTCTCTCTCTTTCTGTCACACTCTTGTACCAATTTATGCTAATCAGCCGATTTTTTATCGTTATTGTTATTAATTATTTAATGATAGTAAATTCTTCTCTAAAGATGTTCGTGTGTGCGTGTGCGTGTGTGGGCATTTGGATCAATGATCAATGTGTTAATCGTTTTATAACTTTTTTCTTTTTGTTTGTTTGTTTTGTTTTGATTAATAGTTATCATTGGTGATTAAGAAATTTCGCAAAATTTAAACTTAAGAGGAGAAAACAAGTAAAAAATAAATAAATTTGTTTTAGCGCAAATCTTAAATACCCTTCAAATATAGATATATAAAAAGAGTGGGTCGTGGGTCGAGTAGTACGCTTTATAAAACTTTTTGTAAATTGTGGCAGCATCTGTTATCTGATCACGCCCATTTTTAGCTCATCTATGGATAGGCTAGTTATAAAAATATATTAACAAATTTCATTCTCTTAACCCAATTTTTCTTAGCTACAATTGTGGACGTAACTTAAATCAGACCGCGCCCATTTTTCCCATATCGAAGGATGGGATAGTTATATATAAATTGTACGTTTTTTCAGCTCAATATCTCATAGAAGAAGAGATTTTTGATAACTTTCAATAATGGACCATCTGCTGTCGTTTTATATCTGAATTCGTTCGACTCTTCATTCTAACTGGCCGTCTGTTTTTACAGCTAGTCGGCCTATGTAATAATTTTGATAACATTTGATATAAGAATCTATTTTCGATTAATTTTCTTTCTAAATATAAGCAACCAAGTCTGTATGTTCATCCATTTGTGTGTTGCTCCATCTCTCCGTTCATATTTTATTTTTTTTTAAATTTCATTTAAGAAGACATTTTCAAAATAAACCATGATTGGGTCCATTTTTAAATTAATTTTAGAAAAACTTTAAACTTGAACAAATTTTAGACCGAGCCGTACCGTTATTAGAACACCTTCTTACGTAAGGATCTGGCATGGTATAGGGTATGAAATGGTCTTGATTGCCTAATTATACCATTTATACTTGTTTTATTACTCTTCTCTTTTTTATTGTCTTACTTTCTAATCATATCCATTAATCCAATTATTTATCAAACACAATATTTTATGTTTGAAATGTTTATTTCACAAATTTACGTCATCGAAAATTCCCAAAAAAAAAAAAAAAAACATACATGAATAAAAAACAAATTAGTACCGAAATTATTATTCCGCCTTGTATTGTTTTTGTAGTTAATGGTTTTTCTCAAACTCGTAATGAATAGATTTTATGTGATTGTTGTAATTTTTGTACTGTGTTGAGTCATCATCATCGGCTCAGTTCTCATTTGAATATAAATTTGTCTTGAGTGTAGAAATCCGCAATAGAATGAGAACAACATGATGATACAGATTCACTATGGAAATTAAAACACAATACAACAACAACAACAACAACAAAATTATACAAAAATGGTATTTGAAACATCTTACTTAACATGTACAACTATATACACCCAAAAAAAAAAAAAAAATGAATTTTTTTATTAAATGATCAAGCCTTAGAATTATCATACTCTCACAGCAAGAAAACAGCAGTGAGAGAGGTGTGAGAGAGTAAAACTTAAACAGAGCATCTTCTTAATGAACAAAAAAAACAACAACAAGCAGCAACACAGGCAGCAGCAGTAGCAGTAACAATAGCAATAGCAACACATTCACACACGCATGCAAAGAATAATACATCAGCCAGAGTGCACAACAAAAGAAGAGCTGCTGTCGCTGCTTATGTTGCTGTAGACCTCAACAGCTGGCGGCGCTGTTTAGTAGTTAACGTAACAACGAAAAGAAATTTTGTGCGGTTGCTTATAAAAAGGCGAGATCTCGACAAAAGTAAATACAATCAGTAACAAGTAGCGCGTGAACGTGTGCTTTTCTAGCCTGTGGTTAAAAATTCAATGAAACGAGCAAACGTTTCTACACTGAGCGTAAAGTTTTTATTATAGGAAATAAATATGTTTTCAGTTAATTATTAGTTAATAAAAACAAAAAGTGAATTGAATGATTTTTTTTAAATAAAATCTAAAAAATAGAAGAAAAAAAACATTTTAAAAATTAAATCACAAATTTCAAATTTAGTGTCAACAAATAAACTATTAATAACTTTAAAAAATGCAACATTATTAAACATTTATATAATATATAAAAATGTATTAAATTTTAGAGAAAAAAATAAATTAATTAAAAATATAAATTTAATTTAAAAACAAATAAAATTAATATTAAATTAAATTGAATTAAAAATAAAACAAAATAATATTAACATAAAAAAATTAAATTATATAAAATAAAAATATAATTTAATTTAATCAACAAATAAATTAAATAAAAATAAAATAATTATAAAATCAAATTATATTAATAAAATTTACAACAATTTTCAAAACCTTTGATTGTTGTTTGTTGCTATAATAATGTCATGTTAACGTTTGCCCCACAATTAATGACCAATTGTCGTTTTTTTTATTTTTTATTTATTTTTTTTTTTGTTGTTGTCGATTTTCTTGTAAATTTATTTCATTTACTATTCAATCGATTAGACGATGATTGATTTAAGTGCTACCACTACCACCAACCACCAACCACCACCAATCGCCATCAATGCTAACATATGTTTAACATCTCAAATGGATTTGTTTAATTTTTTTTCTTTATTTTTTGTTAATAAATAGAGAACAATAGCCTCATAAAATCAAGCGCACACAATTTCTCAATATCTCTGCAAGAAATTTATGTGTTAACGAATGCCAGTTAAAGCTAAAGTTTGTTAATTTTCTAAAACTAGGATTTATTTTATTTTATGTTTGTTTTTTCCAATTTTTTTTGAGATGGTCTAGTGGATAAAATATTCTACAATAAATACGTTGGAATGTTGTTAGGTCATCGTTTACTAACTAAGAGAATGTTGGTTACAAAACGAGTTATCTTTATTTAAATGCAAATTTATATAATTTTAATAACAACAACAGCAACAACAGCAACAACAGTCAATCATTACCCAAATAAAGCACATAAATAGGGAAATCGTTCCAAATATTTCAACATTAAAAAACTAGAAATTATGACTTTGTTTTTAGTTCATTGATGTTGTCTTCTGTGGTGGGTAACCTTCAAATTTTTTTCTTTCAATTTTTTTTTCTTTTTTTTTTTTTTTTGAGTTTTATTTAGACTTTGTCGCCGTTGACATAAATAATATAATAGTTTTAAAAATAAAAAATAATAAGTCAATAGATAGATGGTGTATATACGTCCGTCTATATTTTTTAATTTTCTAAAAAATTATTATATAAATTATTAAAAAATAATTTTATAATTTTTACATATAAATAATATTTTTTATTTTTTATTTAATTATATATATTTGTACTTTAATTAAAACTAATTTAAAAAAAATTAATGCATTTATTTTTTATTATAAATATATAATAATAAAGAAGAATTTACAACAACAACAATAAAAAAAATTAAAATATATAAAAATCAGATAAAGACAAAAATTTGAACAAAAAAACTCGCCTCAAAAGCCGGAATTTATTGAGTAAACTTGTGCATAAATTGTAAAAGACTTAAGAAACAAACTCGATCTGTCTGTTTCTATGATAACTCTTCAAAAAAGGTAATAATCACCAGCGTAGTAAGTAAATTATCAAAAAAAAAAAAAAATGTATTCAAACTTAAAAACAACAACAACAACCATAACATAATACTACCACTAACAAACATACACATATATGCACTCGTTATGCTTTATAGATATGAAATTAATTTACACAAAGGCAAACAAACGAACAAAAAAACACACACACACACACACACATACACACACATTCAAAAGAGGTGTGTGGACAATAAAAAAGGCAAACACTGTTCTTCTAAGTAAACACTTTGTCACAGACGTCACACTGCATATAATTCCACAATAAATGATGTAAAGAGCTCAACAGCACACAATTCTATTGCATAACAAGCTTTGAGAACTAAATATGGTATCTCTCTCCCTCTCTCCCTCCCTCTCTCCCTCCCTCTCTCCCTCCCTCTCTCTCACTCGTCCGTTGGTTACCGTTTTAAGTGATGAACTTTTATGCATCTTGCGAAGAATGCATAATGCGTGTGTGCAAGAAACCTGCCCTCTATATATTACAGTCTTGGTCTTTCCGTAAGCATTGCATGCGAGTGTGCGAGTGAGTGTGTGTGCGTTTGTTTATTTCATGATACAATGCGGAATGATTTATGGCAGTTAGAATTGTATTGTGTGACAAATTTGTTGAGCAATTTCATTGACTTGGATAAAATATGCATCCACTTATGTTTATATTGTATATGTACGTACCCATATATGCGCGTCATTTGCTAACTTTGCAATATTTGCAATGTTTTTAACATTTTACAAAAATTTCAATACAAGAGGACGTTAAATAACGAGGAAAATCAAATGTTACAATAAATATTTTTTTTTAATTTTAATATTTATTAAATATTTTTTTTAATATAGTTTTTTTTTTATAGTTTGAGAGTTGCCATTTCGATAACAATTATTTTTTTAAAACAAAAAATAATTCATTTTCAAAATTTAAATAAAAAATTAAAATTATAATTAATAATTAATTATTATTTTTAATCTTTAATAATTTCTTAATTAAAATTAAATGAAAAAGATTGTGATGACGATTTAAAAAACTCAAAATTTGGTTAAATAGTTAAATCTTAAATAGCCGCCTAGCATATATATATATACATATATATATATATAATGGGCGTGGCTTTCGTAATGTTTGTAGTACGTATCAACTATGTTTGTACAAGTAGTAAAAATTTATGGACAAATCCCAATGAGTCTTCACTTTTGTTTTAAAAAAGTGGGCGTGGCCACATGCCTTCTTTTAAGTTTCATTAAAAAGCAAAATAAAGCTCTTTTTAGCTTAACAAGCGAAAAATGTGGAAAAGAATTGGAAAAGTGGGCGCGGTCTTACGCCCATTTTTTAAATTATCTTTAAAATGTAAAAAATAAATCACGTTTTAGTTTCAAAACGAAATCCGAAATGAGTAAAATTTGTCTTGTTGCTTCGGTTGTCGTCCCTTCTTAAAATCGATTAAAGCAATGTTAAGTTTTATATAAAAATGTGTAATGAAATAAATCATTAACCAGCGATTGTCAAATGCTTACGTTAGCAAAAATCAAAAAGGAAGTGGCGAAAAGTACACACATACAACCCACTCTTGATACCCTACTCATAAGTAAATTTCCCTTTTTTCTTACAGCATTTAATTAGCAACCAGAGTGACAAACAAGGAATTCTCAATTACAACAAAAAATGTTTTATAAACATTTAATAATATTAAGTGTGTGGAATATATTTGGTGGCGGTGGTGTACTGTGGATTACTGCTGCTAATCAATATGAATCGAACATGTTTTTAAATGGCGCTTATCAAAGCGGCTTAAACGAAAGAAATGGTGAAGATCACGAGTCGTCGCACAATGGATATGGTTTGGCCTTGACCTCTCTATTAAATAAACGGGCCACACCATTTGTGGGTGATATGTATTTGCCGACACTGTTAGAATGTCGAGGCCGCAATCAACAATGTGTACCTAAAGCTCAATGCCGTGGCGGCTACTATACTGAGCCTCTAGCACAGCCCGTACAGGTGAGTTGTGTTTACGTGTGTGTGTGTGTGTGTGTGTGTGTGTTTGTAATTTGAGGTTTTGTGTGTGTTGTTGCGTTTCGTTTTGTTTATGGCATTATCCTAAAATATGTTAATGTTCACAAATTATATGTATTTTATTATTGTATAATCATTGTAGTGGGGAGGTTGGTTGGTTGGTTGGTTGGTTGGTTCGTTCGTTCAGTTTTACCGCATAAGCTTTTGTAAATGAACAGAAATTTTACGAAAAAAAAAATCATTGAAAACAAACCAAACAACAACTGAAAAACATAAATTACTTACAATATATACTTATATATACTTGTAGCAGAAACACACAACAACAACAAAGAATTGCATGTTTATCAAGTTCAGTTCACTTCAGTTCAATTTCAGTTTTATACGATATGAAAACAAAGTAACGAAAAAAATCTCATGCAATTTTTTTTTTTTTGTTATTTTTTCCCTACATACATACGCCTGTCCGCCTGGCATTTATGAAGTTTGAGAAATTTTATGAATTGTATTGATGGGTCGTTTTGGGCATGTGAATGGATGAACGGACGCATAGATGCTTTCTCATACGTACACCTAGTAACAGTAGTAGCTCAGTAGCCCATAATTTGTATTTCTTGATGCTATTGTTGTCGTGGTGGTGGTAATTTTTGTTGATAACAGTTTTTATTTTATTTTTTGTTATTGTTGTTGTTTTTGCTATTATTATTAATATTGTTGTTAATGTTGTTGTTGTTAATGACGATGTTGTTGTTTTTGTTGTTATTTTTGTTCATATCAGTTGAATTTTTTCTTCTTCTGTTTCTTGTTATTGGTATTTTTTAACACTATGTGGACCGGAGATTTTGGTAAAAAATTAGGGGGAGGGGATTTTTCTTCACTTTTATTTGTCATAAAGATAACACCAGCCGACGTTCACGAATATGCGGACGGATGGACATCCCCAAAACGATTCATAATCAAATGTTAGTCAATATTTACTTTACTGTAAATTGTAAGCCCTCATTTTTTCTGAACCATTGAACCATTGAACCATTTATTTGAATCGTTTACTTTTGGCGGTGGCTTGAATGACTTCAAAGAATAAATAACTTTTAGAATCATGTAGTAAACGATCCTAATAATAATCAACAGAGAGTATAAAAGACGAGTATAGTCGTCATGGGTCCCTAAAGTATTAAAATGGTTGCTTCTTCTTCATCGAGTTGTTGTTATTGGTAGTGTTTTTATTATTTGTTTTTGTTGTTGTTTGCCGTTTCTTTTTTTTTACACTTTTTTCCTTCTCTCTTGATTTGTAGGTTAAGAGCACAAACCGTTAATTTCCGGTTTCGTTTTTACTGCACAAAACCCAACAAAATGTTTTGTTCGCTTTTTGTTTTCTGTTAAACTAAAAACAAAAAAACAAAAAACAAAAAACAAAAAAAAGCACAAATAAAATAAAATGCATAAAAAGAAAAAAAAGGTTGCAAACATTTCGTAACTTCACAACCACTTGTCTGGAAAAATGCACATGCTACAAAGCAAAAACAAAAACAAAAACAAAAACAAAAACAAAAAGAAAATACTGTATTTAGGCAACAGACAGTTTGCGAGCCATGTGCGTAGCATACGTTTGATTACAAAACCGGTTTAAAACAAATTATGTTAATTTTTTATTTTTATTTTTTATTTTATACTTTTTTTGTGCCAACGAATTTTTTTTTTTTTTTTTTTTTTAGAAATCATTTCTGTCTTATCATAACTGTAATACTGAAATCAACTTTTCTACCTTTTTATCGTTCAATACATACAAAGACATTCCTTATAATCAATCTACCACTACTACCACTACCACCACTACTACTACTACTACTACTTCACATGATGATGACCTGGTGCCCCACTGCTCATATATATAAATATTTAATACAAAAACATTTTGAATATCTTGAAATTCGACCTCTTTAGAAACTTGAGCAATAAACTAATCTTGCAGTTTGCGAAAGAGAAAAAATTAACTTCTTATTATCATGCTATGGTGGAGAGGCAACAATGTTGAAGTGGCAACGTACATAAAATACATGCAAGTTGTCTTCTTCTTATTATGATACCCTCCACATTATAGCTGAAGGGAAGTATACTCGGTTTGTCATGCCATTTACAAGTACAAGAACAACACTTAACCAGCCCATAAGCTTTTTGTCCGTGTGTCTGTCTACCCCCCACTGGGATATTGAGCTATAACAAACATTATCAGTTTCTGCGGGCAGATTCATATTGAAATTGAGGTGAATAGATTGAATTTTAGGCGTGGCTAAAATTGTTTCTATACTTATATTTGTTGATGTGCTAGAAATGGGCGAGGTCAGGCACGCCTATACGGAGGATATTTAAGATTCGGCCTCCGCCAAATTTAGTTCTTTTACTTGTTTTTGATAATTTTGTTCATCACCTGTTTTTACGTGACGTTTATTATATATTACAAGTTAACTGTGCAATAATTAATTAAATTTTTTTTTCTTAGTTATTAGACTCATATGATGTTACAAGCAATTTTTTGAAAAATTTGGAAAAAAATCAAGAAAAAAAATTCCAGAAATGCATAATTTATTACAACAACATACGTTCATGCATAAATGTTAAGTGTGCACGCATGTGTGGTAATATATTGTAATATATAAAAATTGCGGAATGTACACGGACTCGTTATAACAAATATTACAAAAACAAAATTATTATTAATAAATCTTTTGATTTGGGAGTCTCAGAGTGTGGGGAGCATTTTGTTTTGTTTTTTGGTTTTTTTTTTCAAATTTCATGAGTCGTTACAAATGTCAATACAATGACACAGTAACATCAATAATGCAAACGAAATATAAACGAAATGAAAAAAAATAAATAAAAACAACAATGACAAGTTTATGTTAATAGCTTTAGCACACACACACACACACACACTTATATTTAAACCACCCATACTCTGTCATTCATTCTATAATTAAAATGTGTGAATTGTTTTTTGTGAACATTTGCACTCATTTTCCAATTCATTACGTTGTAATAGCAACACAGCAACAACAGCAACAACAGCAACAACAGCAACAACAACAACAATTAATATTCACTTATTGTTGTATTGCCCAACACACAATACTTGAAGCTTAACTATCCGTCAACAAATGCTCTGTGGTGGCAAACAAATAAGTATATGAGTTAGAGTGGGAGAGAGGGAGAAAAAAGTAATAATTCATTTGTCAGTTGAGTTCTACTTGCTTTGCGAAGTCAAAGTCAAGTTTACTTTTTGACTTTTTGTGACTCTGTGCTTCGGGCTTCGTCTGTTGCCTCAACTGTTGTCGCTAATCAAAGTTACATCTACTCAGTCTTTTTCTACATGTATTGTCTATTGTTAGATATATGGTGCATTACAAAATGTAGTATCTAAAAATAAATTAATGAGGCGATGTGTAGAGTGACTCTTAAACTTAATTAAACTTTGTCCGTCCATTTACTTATTATCCACCTTTTAGGGATATTGTCAATATTGCAAAAATTTGTTTATTTTGCAGCGACTTCTTATTTAAATTGAGTGTAAGAAATTAAGCGCCACGCCCACATTTTACAAAAATAAAACTTTATGTAATAAAGTAGTTTAGACATGATTTATAAAATAACGGTCGTACAAAAAAGACACCTTCTCATATGCAAGCCACGCCCACAGTTAATGAAAATCTCGATTATTAAAATATAAGATAAGATAAGATTTCACTCATAAAAAAGGCGTAGTTGCTAATCGTTCTTGTATATATGCCACGCCCATAATATCCTAAAAACTTAAGTTAAATATAATGATCATTAAAAAGAGGCGTAATTGTATACATGCCACATTAAAAGTCACGCTCAACATCGAAAAAAAATTGTAACTACCGGACCATAAAAATAGGGTTTGAAGTTGAAATTTGTTTGTATTGAAAATTCTAGATGCACAAAAAGTGGGCGGAGTTAAATACTTACACTCATAAACATATTTATAAAATATGTTTTTGGCTTAAAAACTTGATAAATTAAAAGAGAGGGAAATTTTCTAAAAATCACGCCTCCTTTAAGGTGACTTACATAACTAAAGAGTTGAGTTAGTTGTTGGTTTTTTGTTTTTATTTTTTTTTGAATGTTTTCGTACAAATCTACGTGACAACGGTTATAATAAAAATCAAAGCCAGTGACCATGTATGTGTGTAAATAAATGTTCATTACGTGTTTAATTTATTTATATTTTTATAACAAAACACAAGGCGTACACGGTACCACCCCCATAAAGTTACATTATACTAATGTTAGAAAGTGATGTAATGCAAACCATAAACAAGTAAAGCACATGTACACACACATGCACGCACACACAATAGAATTATAAATTATTTGTTTTTTTATAAAAGTTATTCTTTAAAATTAAATTAATGAGTTTTAATAAAGAATAAAACAAAAAACAAAAACAAAACATTAAAGAGCTTTCAGTTATCTTAACGAAATGATTGCTCATCGTTTCAATAACATTTAATGGTGTTTGTGTGTGTGTGTGTGCGTGTGTGTGTATGTATGTTGACAATTAGTCATGGTAAAATTAACAATTTTACCATTTTATTATCATTGTTTTGCTATTATTGCTATTGTTGTTGTTGTTGTTGTTTTGATATTAACAGCTATAGTTAACATTTGACTTTGACTAAAAACTCAATACACACACACAGACACACAGAATATAACGTTACACAGGAAAATTTTGTATTTGTTGACACAGTGTGATGATGGTGATGGTGATGGTGGTGGTGGCGGTGTAGTGTACCATTTACTGTTATTATATAAATTACTCCTATTAAGTACAATAACCGTTTATAGCTTCAGTTAGAATTTTACGATAACTTGTTAAATTTTTTAACATCTTAAGAGGAAAAGTTTGAAATTGAACAGAGAGGGACCAAACAAATCAGAAACTATATGTGGTTTAGGCCAAATCTTAAATACCCTTTACACGTATATAATTACGCCCTCTAATAGTGTATATATATTACGTATGATCTTGCAAGTCAAGTGTTTCGTGGTGTATGGTTTTTTGTAAATTGTGGGCACGTCTGTTATTCGACCACGCCCGTATTTGGCTCATTGATGGATGGGATAACTATAGATATGCGTACTAAATTTCATAGTTCATAGGTCAATTTTTGTAGCAGATATTAAGATTTTTGTCGATTGTGGGCGTGGCACATAACTGATTTTGCCCATTTTAAATTCTGCGATCTGCATGCAAAAACTGAAAGTGTCTGTACGACCGGCCAACAACAGACAGACCCACGGACACCTGGGCACACGGACGTACATATCTAGATCGACTCACTTTTTGATGCTGATCAAGAATCTGACGCCTCTTTCTGGGTGTTGCAAGCGGAATGACAAACTTATGTGGTGCTTATACAACTGTACTCTTAGTAATTTGTATCATACATATATGTCATTAAATAATTTATCGATAAATTTTATATATTTTCTTTTTAAATATGAATCCACATAAAATATTTTTTAATAATTTAAAAAAAAAATACTTTTTCAATAAATAAAATTTAATGGATTTTTACAAATCATTTTCCAATTAGTGTTAACGTAAAAATTAATTAGCCATCAATCGATAAATTGTTTGAATATTTCAGTACATTATAATAAAGATTGATAGATTGTAAAGCAGATGAGAAGCTGGCGGGGGGTATAGAAAAGAGAAATCTGTCATAAAATTTCAAACATTAAAAACTTTAATGAAAACATAAAATTGTTTAATGAAAATTAGTTACGTTTTGAAGGTGAACGTTTTTTATTTTTCTATTGCTATTATTTCAATTCTTTTATACTGTTTTTGTTTTTGTTTTTATTTTTGTTATTTAATTTATGCATTAATTGCAGCTAATTTTGTGCAGATTAAAATTCTCGGCAATGTCAATGAGCAGCTAGTTGAAAAGTTTTATTATACCCACCACATAAGAGGGGGGTAAACTAAGTTTGTCATTCCGTTTGCACCACCCAGCAAGAGGCGTCAGAGACTCTACAGAGTATATATATTCTTGATCAGTGTCGAAAACTGAGTGGATCTAGACGTGTCAGTGTGTCTGTCTGTTGTTGGAATTCTCACGGTCGTAATTTTTGAGAGATTGAGCTGGATTGCTATTTGAAATGGACAAAATGGGTCAAAAGCCATGCCCTCAATCGATAAAAATCTATATATATGCGACTAAAATTGACCTATGAACTATGAAATTCAGTACGTGTATCTATAGTTATCCCATCCGTAGATGTGCCAAATATGGGCGTGGTCGAATAACAGACAAGCTCACAATTTACATAAAAACCATACTCAGTGTAAGACTCGACTTGCAAACTGACACGTAATACATACACTATCATATTCCTGCCACGCCTACTTTTCGTTTATAGATTTGAAGGGTATTTAAAATTTGGCTCATGCCAAATTCAGTTTCCTAACTTGTTTTGTTTTGTTTTTGATAATTTTTTGTTTTTCATCACTTTTCAAATGATTGTCAAGTGTGTCCACATACACTCGTGCCATGGTTACTTTTGTATGCTATAGTGTGTCTCTGTTTATTTATGTACATATGTAATTAAACAAACAAAAACGTAAGTAATGATTGTTTTTTACGATGCTGTGACATATACCAAAGTTTTCGTTCACATATCTATACATTTAGTGGGCATTAGTGATTAGTGTTGTTATTGAATGTTTTATGTACCATATTACATACATACATATTATAACATAGTTAACATACATGTATGTATAATAACGGTTAATAGTGTGGTTTGTTAAATGATGTTAACGGCTTGTTAAGCGGGGAGGTGGGACTGGGGCTCACCACATATCACACAACCAGACAACACCAGAGGTCATTGCAAATCTATGTAAACGATCTTTTATGGTAGCATTGGGTGGATGTTTTTTTGTTTTGTTTTTTGTTTTGTTTTTTTTTGTAAACACAATGAAAATACAAACAAATCAACACAATGTATGGATGGAACGACATCTTGTATATAAATTGATCTTTTTCACACCCTACACATAAGACGAGAGTACAGAAAATTTCTTATTCCATTTGCAACATCTTCCAAGAGGAGGTCCATCCGGTTTTGGCAGTCTCCCGGTGCCATAACTTGCAATATCTTATATAGAGATGTCTCGTTTTTAGACCGCAGTGACTACTTTAATTTGCCAAAATTTAACAAGTGCCACGCCCCATACCAATCTGACCTAAATTAATTAAATAAATGATTTAATAAACGTTGGCCATAATTACCACATTCATGAATAGGCGGGGTCAAAAAGCGCCCATATTTTTGAAAAAACCTTATTTGAGGTAGAATTCGATTTTGTTTGTTCCATAAAATATCTTTTTTTTAATTCGCCTCTATATAAATGCCACGCCCTCAATTACAATTTGATTATTTTACTTGATTACTTGTCGTTACAGAAAACTTTCCTACATGCCACGCCTTCGTGGTAAATGTTAGGGGTATTCAATGTTTGGCCAAATATAACTTTTTTAGTTGCTTATTTTGTTGTTGTTGTTCTCTTATATGCGGTATACATTTCAAAATTGTTTGTCTGTGTATGTGTGTGTGTGTGTGTGAACGTTTCTTTTTTTCTTTTTTGTACATTTTTTTATTATGTGCAGCCACAATATTTGTTTTTGTATAGAGATTGGACTTTAATGTGAGCATTGCATGTTGTTGTACATGAATATGAAAAATGGCGTGCACCGTGTAACCTTTTGTTTTAATTTTAACCTGTTTTTAATTAAGATGCTACACAGTATAACGACAACAACAGCAGCCGTAGTAGCAGCAGCAGCAGCAGCAGCAGTATCGTCCGTTCGGGTCCGGCACGGTAAAATGGTCATTAATTGTTACAAAATTTTACTGTCAGGCGATTATTATCACCTCGTAGACAGACTACAATAACATAAAATGACACCCCTTGTTATTATTGTTGTTGTTGTTGCTGCTGTTGTTATTATTGTTGTAATAATTAATGTTATGTTATAAAATAAATTTAAATTACAACTCGAATGCTTCAGATTAACTCCAAACATAATGATCGATGATGTTGCTGTTGCTGGTGCTGGTGCTTCTTCATTTTTTATGGTATACTCTGCCAAAAAGGTCATCATCAATATATTTCTTGTATATAAAAATTATCAAATTAATCCTCTCGGTTACAAATCTGCTTAATGTGTTGGGTTTTTCATCTTCTTCTTCTTCTTGTTTCATATTTTTCAGAGTTGTGTACCTGAGGATAACGTATGCTGCACGTATAAACCGCCAACTACTACCACCACTACAACAACGACCACCACCACACAGACACCATTTGCGATATGTCCAACAAATACGGCCTGTGTGTCCACTCGTGACTGCCGTAATGGTGAAATTCTAAGCCAAACAGTAGTCAATTTACAGGTTAGTGTTAACATTTAACAAAAGACTTAAGTTACAAACTTGCTAATCAATAACCTGCTTATTGCTTGTATGCCACAATTTTACATTGAAAAATATATAATTAGTATATATATACAAAAGAGTGCAAAAATATGCATGTGTGCGTGTGTGTATATGTGTTCGCCCTTAATTGCGCACAACATGTTGCCTCGCATTATGTTGCATAATGCAATGATGCTTGTTGGTTGGCTGGCTGGCTGGCTGGCTGGCTGGCTGACTGGTTAGTTGATTGTTACTCAAGTTAGGTTTGCTTTTTGTACCCTACACTACACTGCAGGTGTACTAAGTATGTTATATTGTTTGCAACACCCAGAAGTCTCGTAGACCCTCCAAAGTACTTTTTCATCGGATAATAATTTGTTTTTTTATACTTGCCACGCCCAAAAAGTATTTAACATTTGGTTTAAAAGCAATTGGAGTGTTTTTTTATTTGTTTAGTAAAAATTGATTTATGAAAAAAAATTCTTAAATCATTAAAAAGAGTCCTCACAGATGTCTTTTTCAATTATTCTTTCAATTCTTTATTAAATTTTTTTTACAAGATCGAAATTTTAATCATTAAAAATGGTTTTTAAAGATCTAATTGTAACTTTTCAATAACTGAGTTATATTTCAGTGAATTTTTTTTTTTGAGTATTAAAAAATGTTCTTCATTTAAAAATGTATTTCCATTTCGATTGTGACACATGTATAAGGGGAGGAAGGAACACTCATTTTTGGGCGATAAAAAACTGTTTGACCGAAAAAGCGATAAAATCTAAATTGAGAATTTTTTTTTTTTGCATATCATTTAAAATAAAATTCATTTGCAGTGAAATGCCACAATTCGAGTTATGTGATAACAACAATAACAACAAAAACAATTTGGTGCAAACCACAGAAATTTTTTGAAACTAAATTAAAATGATTTTTTTGTACTCAACAACAAGTGTATGTTGGCATTAACAACAACAACAACAACAACAACAGCTATGTATTGAAATTCCTTTTCGTTAAGCAGCAAGGAGTATGAAACTGCAACAAAGTTTTATTATTATTATTTTTTTTTTCAATTATATGTTTATATGTATTCATGTGTGTGTATCAGTGAAGCTTATAAAAATGTTGCCCATGAATTATGCGAAACATTCACGACAAGGTCGTTGAAGGCTGAGACTGGCACCACTACCTTAACAGCCACCAACCAACCAACCGACCAATAAACCGGTGATGTTGGTGATAGTGATGGTGGTGGTGGTGGTGGTGGTGGTGGTGTTAGTTTAGTGATGGTGGTAGCATACCAGATCGACACCAAGCACTAGCCACCAGCTAGCCACCTTAGCAATTACATATCTAGATGAATACTTGTCATACAATAACAACAACATACACACATACTAAATGCCTCCCTCTCTCTCTCTCTCTCTCTCTCTCTCTCTCTCTCTCTCTCTCTGTCTTTCTCAATCTCTGCTGTCGTGACTATTAGAGTCATCAAGAGACACACAACATGCACATCAAGCGATAAGTGTAAATTTTTCTTATCATCCTTAAAAGCTTTACATAATCCTGCCATCGCACTATACCCACAGCGCTTATGGCAGCTGTATAAAAATATCAAAACAAAAACAAAAAAACACCTGAACTTCATTCAAGTAGAGCATGCATGGTAGGTAGAGTGTGTGTAGGTTGAACTACCCATTGAGACATAATTATCGTTAAATAATGGGCATGAAATTTTCACTTTGTTATTGTGCTCCAACTAAATGCAAAATACAATAAACATCATCAACAACAACAACAACAACAACAACAACAACAACAATTCAATTTTTATTTTTATTTTTATTTAACGTTTAAGCCGACAATACGCCAAACTGACAAATCGTAATCGCAAATAAAATAAAATTTAAAAAAAACAACAACAATAATAAAAATCCAAAATTAACACAGAACAAAATTAAAGAAATACGATCGTGTTTTGAGTTAAATTTGTTGTTTTTTGGGGGGCTTTTCTCTTTTGTTACCGCTAGCCAGCGGTTGGCATGTGGACTCTTTATGTTTATGTGCATGTTTGCCAACTCATTTCGGGGATAATGATGATGATTTTTCCCTAGGGGGCCTCCTGTTACTGTTGCTTACATCTTTTTTTTCATTATTGTTGTTGTTGTTATGATTATTATTTTGTTGTCTTATTAATGGCATTCATTTAATTATTGGTTATGTTATTTGTTATCGTTGCTACACACAATACATTGTTTATCAGTGTTGGGTGTGTGTGTGTGTCTGTGTGTGTGTGTGCGCCTGTATGCTGGCTGTTTTCCCATTTCAATATTTCGTTTATTCAAGCGTTTCACTTCATTACAGCCAGCCAGTTAGTTGGTGAGTTAAGTAAAACTACAACTACATATAAATCGCGTCAAAACGCCCAAAATATACGCCTATTATTAATAAAATGATAATAATATTAATAATAACAACAACAACAACAAATACTACTACAATTATTTAATTCGTTTCTTTTTTCTTCTTTTTGAGGTTTTTTTCAATACAAGTTAATAATAATTTTTGAAATTTTTTCTCAACATTCTTAAATTTTCAACAAAATAAAAAAAAACACATACATAAAACAACAACAACAACTTCTTGATGCTGTTGCGTTATTTTTATAAGGCTTCTGTTGTTGTTATTATTATTATTATTATTGTTGTTGTTGTTGTTGTTGTTGTTATATTAACATTTTTTTTAATGTTCTGTTGTTGCTACTGGTTTTTAAACATATTCGCTTTTGTTTGGTTTCATCCCTCCCTCTCTGTCTCTGTCTCTATCTCTCTCTTTCTCTCTTTTTCTCGATTCGGTTGCCAGCCACTCGATAACAGACCAAAAACAACCAAAACTTTACATCATTGTATGGTACGATGGTATGTCTTGCGGTAGGGAATCAACGCCAACAAACAAGCAAACGAGCAATTTGTTTACTTTTTTCTTGGTTTTTTTTAACCATTCCGTTTTCTTTATAAAAAGAAAAAACAAATACAAGACAAAATAGTTTTTCAAGGTCTCAATTAGAGGAAGAGACGTAAAAATAAATATTTATAAACGAAAAAAATTTGTTAATCAGCGTTTATAATTAATCGTTTTTAAAGGTCGATTTTCGTACTAAATAGCCATAACATGTCATTCATTTACATACACACACACATGCACGCGGAGAAACATTCAATATAGTTGGAAGGAAGGCGCACGTGTTACCAACAAAAACAAATACATTTAATAAATATATAAAAAAAAGAAATCTAAAATGTAATCCAGCCACAGTGGTTGCAAGTCCATTTCCGAATCTCCCAGCGTATGCTTTTTTACATGTAGTTTAGCTGGATAAATCTAAAAACGTTGGTGCTTTTTTCTTTTTTTGTATTGTTGTTGCTGTTGTTGTCGTTATTATTATTATTATTATTGTTGTTGTTGCTGTTTTGTCATCTTATAATTATGTTACTGTTTTGCACAATGAGAATTCGCTACGAAGCCCTGTAATCGAATGTTAGCCATATTGTCGATAAAGATGTTCAAACAATGAAAGCAATAAATACGATTTCATTTATTTGATGAATTTTAATTGTTGCCACAACCATCAGTCTCATTCATTATATGGATGCCTGCATGCATACACAGTTTCTTATTTTTTGTTGTTGTTGTCGTTGTTGTTGTTTCTGCTACATATTTGTATAATATGTTGGATTTTGTTCACACTAAACTAATGCAAACAAATATCATCAAAATCAACATTGTTGCTGTTTGTACTTATTGTTGTTGTTGTTGTTGTTGTTATAACATTATTATTACACATTACATGATGTTTTGAAAATATCATGTTTTGTAAATATTTGCATACGAGTTGCTTAAGATCTTGTCTTAACAAATTTTTGTGCTGATAAAATAAATCTCTACAGTGGTTGTCGTAAGTGTACATACATTTAGACACTAATGTGGTTGTTGTTGTTTCTTCGTTTTATTAAACATTAATCATAATGTTACTCAATTAGTGGCTTTTGTGATAATATGAAAATATTTGAGATTTTTGTTTACCCCAGATGCCTTATGATGGAAAAGCAGATGTCACAGCTTAATCAAAATGCTTGTTATTCAAGTGTTAGTTAAGTAAGAATTTTTTTTAACTTTATAGATATGTTTACTGCGAGATATTTATGTCAATTACACACACACAGGCGTGACATTAGTTTCATTTCATCCAATGTTTTGTAGACAAACATATTTAAATAGTTTCAGGATTTAATGCTGATTAGGCGTATTCATCCTGTAAAGCTCTTTACCAAAATACCGCTTTATATATTCAAATGGTTCTAAGAATGATGGAATTTGAGTTTTTTCTTTCCTAAAGCGATTAAGCTTAAGTGCTTACAGCAAAATTACCTTAAAATATTTTAAAAGGTGCGATGTTTAGTACAACCACAAATGAAGTGGGAGGGACACATGGACATGATTTTCAAATAAAAATTTTATTGTGTATATATACGTTGTAGAGTGGCTGAAGTCTCCTTCATTTAATTAGAAACGAATACACACACTTGCTATGCCCCCACTAAAGTGTGATTAAAAATAAATATTTTAAAAATTCATATAATATCACTCATTCAACTTATTTAAGAAAAGAAGAAAAGCTAATATAATTTAAAAAAGCACACACTTACCGACAAACATCTTTCAAGTCGGCACCGTTACAATTACATTTCACATACACTTGCAACACAACGTTTTTCATTAAACACTCTTTTCATAGGAATTTTTTTCTTTTAACAATTTTTACACAAACATTTATCACAAATATTTTCGTTTACACTTTATTTATATTTTCTATATATTTTTGGCACATTTTAGGGCTTTTTTTATATTATAAAAACATTTTTTCACTCTGCGTCAACACTTTTGCACATTTCATCATGATTACTAAATAAAAGCTGGGATGTTTAGTGAAAATGCCGCACTTTTGTAAAAACAGCATTACCATACACTTACACAATAATGAAAGGAAATGGAATTAAAAACTATATGTAATTCATAGAAAATCAATAACACAATATCAAATAGACAACGGAAATAAAAAACACACCCTTACCGACTGACATGCATCTTTCGAGTCGACATCGTTTCAATTATATTTCACATACACTCTTGCTACACAACTCTTTTCCATTAAACACTCTTTTTCATAGAAAATGTTTTCATTGAACATTTTTTAAACTTTTTCAACTACTCTTACACAAACATTTACAACAAATATTATATTCACACTCTATTTATATTTTCTACATCTTATTGGCACATTTTAAGGCTTTTTTTACTTTAAAAAAACAGCATTTCTCTCTGCGTTAACAGTTTTGCACAATTCATCATTATTACTAAAGAAAAACTGGGATATTTGGTAAACATTCCGCGCTTTTGTAAGAACAGCATGCCAACAAGCCTAGAATAGCAACAAGCGTGTTATTGTAATGACAAAAATTATTATAAGAACAGGAATGGCACACGCCATTTAATTCAGCTTTCACTTATCGCGTTGTTTAATATTCATATTTACACGAAGTAAAAACATGTTGTAATGGCCTTAAAAAATGTACAACATGCTATAAAAACCACCCCAAGCTGATGTATAACATATAACAACAAAAAACCAAAAAAAAACCTTCACTTCCACATACACTTAATTAAAGTGAACAGCAACAGCCACCACATGAACATAGATTATCACCTTACACATGAGGTATTGTTTTTTTTCATTTTTTTGGAAACAAGATACAACATAGCGAGCGATGATAAATACCGTTTTTTATTATCTGTTATGGTACCTGTTTTACTGATTGATCCACATACCATGCAGTGGCTGTTCCACATACATACAAAATCAACTTGACAAATTAATAACTAATAAAATTATGACAAATGAAGGTCGCCTGCGTCTACATTACTTGTATTTAAATTTGATAACGTCCATAATTTATGTAAAAAGATGCGCCTTTCCTTTAAAAACCCCCACTCAAAAAAAAAAACAACAAAAACCCATACTTACCATCCTTAACATGATTTTTTCAGATTTTAATCTCTAACATTGGCTTGAATTTTATTTTGCTCTTCATAACCTGCTCGCTATGAATGTACTTAACATATTATGCACATAATTTAAAACATTTATAAATAAATATTAATAATAAATAATAATGATAATAATTTTAAAAAAATATATTCCGTTATTTTATTTTTTCAGACACAAAAGTGCTATCAGCCCAAAATTTGTTGCAATTTGTCATCAACTATGTTAACGGAAGACGGTTATATATTAAAAACGCCACCCAATCCATTTGTTTATCCATCAGCAACACCTTATAAACCTACTGCCAGTAGCGGCAGCACTGCGCCAGTTAATAATCAATATTTACCACCATTGGGGCCAAGTAGTACGGCTGCAACAAGTGGAAGACAACCGACACCCACACAACAACAACAACAACAACAACCTCAAACACCATTTAGGCAACCAACCCAACAACAACAACCACAACCACAAACCCCATATAGACAGCCATCACCCACACAACAACAACAACAACAACCACAAACACCTTTTAGGCAACCAACCCAACAACAACAACCACAACCTCAAACACCTTTTAGGCAACCAACCCAACAGCCACAACCACAACCACAAACTCCATACAGACAACCCTTACCCACACAACAACAACAACAACAACCTCAAACACCTTTTAGGCAACCAACCCAACAACAACAACCTGAAACGCCTTATAGGCAACCCTCACCCCCACCCACGCAACCACAAACACCATTTAGACAACCCTTACCCACACAACAACAACAACAACACCCCCAAACACCATTTAAACAGCCAACACCTGCTACTCAACCCTCAAGGCCGCACATTGGCGATGAATCTCTTACTCCTGGTACGGGTAAAAGTACAGATACTCAACAACAACATCCATTCCATCCACCTCAATCCAGTACCAGTATAGCGCACACGCCATCCAGACAATTTCCATCCAAAGTACCGACACTCTCAACACCAGCATATTTACCGCCACGACCAAACGTTTACACAACCAGACGGCAACAGCACCAGCCACATATTAATGAAATTCCCAGACATGAACAGAAAATGATTTTAAGAGGAGAAGATCAACTGTCACCACAAATTTTTCCCAAACAACGAGAACGTTTTGATAACGGTTTACCCGATTTTTCAGCACCAGCTGCACCACCAGTAACCTGTGCTTCCGCTCTAGTTTGTACAGCTGAAAATTATTGCAGCTCGATAGGGGTAATCAGTGAGACACCAGTTGAATTATCATCATTCCGGGTACCCTTAACCGATTGTATAATTGAGAGTAGTGGAGCACCGGGTAAATGTTGCCGTGATCCTAATTATGTGGATCCCTGGCCGGTCAATTTGGCGGGAGTTTGCGCTCAAAGAAATAAGGTAAGCGGGCGGGCTCCTCATGTAGTAGACTGTAAAAATATATATTTGTCTCTTTCGTACTCATAGAATACCAAACCGCAAGGTATTAAAGAGTTTGATGCAAATTTCGCCGAAGTCCCTTGGCAAGCCATGATTTTGAAAGAATCCACTAAAACATTATTATGTGGGGGTGCGATCATAGGAGACGGTGTGGTTCTGACAACAGCATCCTGTGTGCAAGGGTAACTTTGTTGCCTACACATGTAATTGAAAACATTAAAAATAATGTTGTTTTTTTTTTCATCCAGTGTCCCAGTAAATGATGTACGTATCAAAGCGGGTGAGTGGGAATTGGGTAGTACCAATGAACCGTTGCCCTTCCAATTGACTGGAGCCAAAGCCATAGAAATACATCCCAGTTACGATGCCAACAGCGGTTCCAATGATATGGCCGTTATTCACTTGACAGATCGGCTACAATTCGCTTCCCATATACAACCGCTTTGCATAAATGATAAAGATCCCAGTCCCTCAGAAACCTGCATTACAACGGGTTGGGGCCAGCAAGCCTTAAGCAGTAAGTTTTCTTTGGAAGTCTTCTTCTTTCTCTACAAATTTTCATTTTTTTTTTTTTTTTGTATCACTTCATAGTTCATGAGGAGGGTGCCATTATGCATATAACCACTGCAAAGGCAGTGTCACGTAGTGAGTGTAATGCTGATGAAACCGGGGTGTGTATGGCAACAAATTTTGATTCGTGTCAATTTGATGCCGGCAGTGCTTTAGCTTGTGGCACTGGCTCCAACGTTCAACTGAAAGGTATTTACAGTGCAGCGAATGGTTGCGGTGAGGGTCAGGTGGTGCGTTTCATTAAACCGGACGTAGCCTGGGTGAATAAACAGTTCTTGGAACGTAGTAAACCTTTACTTTTGCAACAACAAGCGTAAGCACAGCCCTTGAGAATGTGTATAAATTTTCATATTTAAACCATACACATGGAAACTGTCACCGCAAAAGCTAAACAGGATGTGTACCTATGCAAGCGCTAAATGACTGCTTCGAATTCGCATCAAATAAATTATTTTGTAACTAAAACATATTCTATTTTTTTACCAACTCATTCATTACCATCCTTTTCCTTTCTAACTGTACTTTATATTCAGCTTATTTCATATTGATAACTCTGACATTCTTTCTTCCCCAGTCGATCTTCATTTGAGATTATTTTAACACATAGTTAGACAAAGTAAATGTATTCTACAAGACACAGCAAGAATTTCATTATTTTTGCTTACATTTTAGCCCGTTACTCTCATAGTGGCATTCACTGTTCAGTAACTACTCAATCACTCACTCATCATATTATGCACGCATTACTACAATTTATTACATAAACTATTTCGGATTATATTTTTCAAATTTCTTTAAACTATAATTTATAAAATATTGCGCAAATTGTTGTAAAAAGTGTCTATGTATAAATAATATTTTCATTATATTAAGTAGTGTTTAAGTTGTTCTCTCTCATTTTTTTTATTTGCAAACAAAGAAAAATATTTTATTTTTTAAAGTTTTCTGTAAAGATTGTTTAATAATAAAGTTAATTATATATAAGTATAAACTAAATTGCCTTTGGTTTTATTATAATCATCTTAATAATGGTCAAACTTATGTAAAAACTGCTCTTGTAAAAGGTAGCTGATTTTAGCCTATTAATGTGGAACGAAAAGTACAGTGAATTGAAAGTGATTTCAAAGCTAAAAAAGTTTGTGAAAGTTTTTGGCAAATTTTCTATGTTATCTGGACAAGCCCATTTTATTCACATCGGTACACGGTATCAATGTATATTTCCCTTTAACTCAGCTTTACTATATGAATAAAGGGCGTGGCAAATATATACTTAAGATTTCTAAATTTCATACTTTTTGGCAAATCATTTTTTTTTTTTTTTTTTTGAAATATTCTGGAATTGTGTGTCCTCAGACCACACCCACTTGTTTGCTACATTGGTAAAAACATTCATTACATTATATATATTAAGTATTCAATGTCAATTTCATGACTGCATTTTGCTAAATAATAGAATAGGATGCATTTATAGGCCCAATAACAATATCGATTTCTCTGAAATTGCTGAAGTGATGTATGATTTATCCCTTAACTATTCTGGTATTATTATTGCTGGGGATTTTAATTGTAGTGTTCTTAGTGATAGCAGGCTTGTTGATTTTATGCTAAACGTTGATTTATCGCCAGTAAATTCTACAATGCCCACGCATTTCACGTCAACTTGTACGCTTCTTGATCTCTACTTTGAAAATAACTCTATACCTAACTTTTCAAAACATGCCTTGATCTTTTTGTCGTACCCTACAGTGGTTAGTACTACAACTGGAATATTGATTATACTGCTCTACAGAATTATGTTAATTCTGTAGACTGGGATATGATATACTTGCTTCCTGATCCTGATTCGAAGCTGTCTTTTTTTAATTACAATATTTCATTGTTATTCGACAGGTTTGTTGAGGTTAAAATTGAAAAAGTGAATTATGAACAACCTGAATGGTTTAATGATAACATCGCCCATCTCATGCAAATCAGGGATGATTGTTACAGGAGGTGGAAACTGTTATGTATCATAGTATATCTGCCAAAAGTAAATATTATGATCTTAAATTTCGTACTGCTACTAGTACCAAAGCTAAATGGAATTTAATGCATGATATTGGTATTGGCAAAAGGCGAATGTGTGAATCTATTGAGCTTGATGCCAACGACATCAATAGCAAATTCGTGGATTTACCTAATTTGCCTACGAACCCATCGTATTATCGGATATGGTGGTAGATCATAACTTCACATCATTTTATTTTACTAACGTGAATGAAATGGATGTTTTAGAAAGCATTCTTTCAATTAAATCCAATGCTTCTGGGTATGATGGTGTAAATCCTAAATTTCTGAAAATTATCTTGCATGCTGTTATTATTTCTTTCTAGAGCCTTTGAACGATTACTTCATAAGCAAATTTACTCATTTTTGCATACTAACAGTCTTCTAAGCGACCGTCAATATGGTTTTCGCCCAAAACGTACCTGTGTCACTGCACTTATTGATGTAATAGAGCAGTTTAGGGTCAAGTTGGATAAAGGTCTAGTCTCTTTTTTGATTCTCCTTGACCACTCGAAAGCTTTCGACACCGTAAACCATAAAATTCTTTGCTTTAAACTTGTAAAACTTTCTAATTTCTATCTATCGGACAGATCTCAACGTGTGTTTGTTAAAGATGTCTATTCTAACAGCCTTTCTGTAACACGTGGTGTGCCTCAAGGGTCTATTCGATCTTCCATCTATCCTTAAATGGTGTAATGTTATCATGTATGCTGATGATGTCCAATTATATTGGTCGTGTCCTGTTGGCCAAGTATCTGATTTTATTAACAAAATTAATATTGATCTTGCCACGGTGTCCAACTGGGCTAATACTAACGGACTTTGCATAAACCCGACCCGAAATGTATTGTTATTCATAACCGTTTTCGGATATCAAGTTCGTGCTTTTTGATACACGATGAGGCTATTGAAATTTCTGATACTGCTAAGAACTTGGGCATTATTTCTAATTCAAAGTTGAACTGGTCCAATCAAACAAATTGTCGTACTGGGAAAGTTTATGGTATGTTAAGAGCATTGTGGAACGTTCAACATTTTACACCTTCGCACGTACGTTTACTTATAGCAAAGACTTACTTGGTTCCTATTTTGTTGTATGGTTGTGAAATATTTGCGAGGTGTGATTATGCGTCAACTTGTAAGCTTAACAAACTATTTCATTCCATTATAAGATATGTTTTCAATTCAAGAAGATGTGATAGTTTAACAGCATACAGAAATAAATTATATGGAATGTCATGGGATAAATTATTGCAATTTAGAACACTTATTCTACTGCACAAAATCATTACTCTCCACGAACCTAAAAGTCTTTTTGAGAGAATTGAATTTACTCGTTCTAGGAGGCACAGACAAATTATTCCTGTCCGGCACAACACTCTTATGTCTGAGCGACAATTTTTTGTCAACGCAATCCGTCTTTGGAACTCGTTGCCAACTGCCCTCCACTTTGTATCTGGCACTAAGGAATTTAAGAAGGAACTGCGCAAGTATTTTGCATCTTAATTTCAATTCAAGTCTTCCTATCTTTTCTTTGGAATTTACTTCTTATTTCTTATCGACTTTCTTTCTCTTTTACTTTTATATATATAAGGTTTAATAATATTTTTTTATTTTAATTTATTTAATTTGATTCAATTTTTTTTTTTGTAACGGTTTTGCTTCATTAACCAACTTAGTATAAGCTATTAGCTTGGTAGTTGAGTTCATTTTTTTTTTTTTATAAATAAATAAATAAATAAATAGATAAATAAATAAATATTAACAAGTGATTTCAACAAGATGGGACATCTCGCGACAATTTATTATTATTGATAGAAAAAATTACTTTATAAAGCTCAGCTTTTAAAAGGTGGCAAAGTTCAATTTCAAGACTGAATTTGTGAGTAATGGATAAATATTCGTATGGGCGTGGTTGTTAAAAGATTTTACAAAATAGAGAACTAAAAAATCAGCTAAATATAGACAGACCCACGGACCGCTATGGCTACAACAATTAAGATTTGAACTGATTTCCTTCGCTAAGTAAAAAATAACGAATCAGTTGCTTTACCTGTCATAAAAAAATGCACATTTATTTCCTAGCTTCATGATAATGTTTACAATACCAATCAACGCTTGTTTTAACCGCCTGTCTAAAATCAGTAAATTGAAATTCGGGCAATAAAGAACGTAATTTTCGATTCGAGGCCGTTTTCTTAAACTGACCATCCGCCTTGCTGGCATCACACACTAATGAACCCTTAAAATTAAACGCTGTAGAAATCGCTTCGGCCACTTCATATATGCTAACCTCTTGATCTTCATCCACACTCAATATAAGCGGTTCAACACTTTGATATGAACGCAATACCCAAATCATCAGTTTGGCCAAATCTTCCGAATATATAAATTGACGCAATGGTTTACCAGAACCATATACAATGAAATTTCTTTCCTCTTCGGGCACATCGGTTTGCTTATTTATCAAGTTGTGCATGCGGTAGATCATGCCGGGTATAACATGACTTACATCAGGTTTATAATTATCATTCGGACCGAATATATTGCATGGTATCACTGAGGTAAACAAGCGGCCGTACTTTTCATGGTAGGCACGATTTTGTATATCAATTAAACGTTTTGCGTAGGAGTAGCCGTAATTGGATGGATGTGGTGGTCCATTGTGCACCATTGTCTCATCAATGGGATATTTAGTATGATCGGGAAATATACAAGTGCTTAAGCAGGATACCACTTTCTCACAGCCTGCCTCATGAGCGGTTTGTAACACATTATCATTAATTTGTATATTTGTGCGCTGGCAAAGAAAATATTATTTCAATAGAACCATTATTGCCTGAATTGTACCAAAACTTACCAAAAAATCTAAATTATTATTCATATTGTGAAACAAGCCACCCACCATGGCTGCCAAATGTATAACATGAGTGGGACGAAAACGTTCAAATAACATTTTCGTAGCTTCCAAGTCTCTAAATAATAAATTCATGATAAAAAAAGAAAAAAAAACTATTAATAATGAATAAACAAAAAGTGCTTTACCTTAAGTCGGCATCTTTGCTGCCCACAAAATACCATTCCTCATTGGAAGGTTTCTCCTGCTGAATAACTACTTCCAAGGCTTTCCCCACTAAACCTGTACCGCCAGTAACCAATATTTTTCTCATTTTTATAGGTTTTTACAATCTATATGGAAGTATAATTATTAAAGTGCTATTTGGCCAGTAAAAGTCTACGATTTTGCCATTGCAACAAGTAGTAAATATACTTGTGCTTATGATTCGCTATTTAAGTTTGTTAATTTCATTGCAATAGCATTGCTTTTAACAGCATTATCAACCTTAGAGATATTCAGTCAACAACAGGATTGTTAAAAACAAATTTTTTCTTCGATAATTTTTATTTATTCATTTTAAAAATTTTCATTTTATTTATTTAACCGACAACTTTAATTAAAGATAAAACTTACATTTTAACATGAGAGCTTAATTTTTCAGTAAAACGGAGAATACAACTTAAAGTAAGCAAATAAACAATGAGAATATGCAATAACGAGTCCTAGTATATTGGAAAGAAATTTCTTGGTGGTAAATGATACAGGTAAAAGTAAAGCTTTATAATAGGCATGACAGATCACGCCTTGCTTTACACACAAACACAGTAAAATGTAGACATAAGCAACATAAAACCTAAGAGACAAGAAAACCTTCGTAGGGTGCTTGATACCTCTCTTTGAATTTTACAAATTTTACCTAAAATTTTTGTTGACATTTTACCTAAAAATCGTTAGTAAAACAAACTGCCCTTACCTGCATCAACTAACTGTGCTTTTACCAACCGTCTGCTGCACGCTTACGTTTAACATTTTACCTGCTCACTATAAAGCAACTCTACTTTTGCACTTTTCGTTTCAGTGAGAGAATATCTCTTCTATTCGCTGTTATTGTTTTTCAGTCGTTGTGTCTTTTTGTTCTTTGGTGTGTTGGTAAGTTAAAGTCGCCTATAAGGTCATGAAAGCATGCTAAATTTTGCAATATAACAGAATATAATTATTAAACAAAAAATTTTGTAATAAATTATTTCCATTTTAGGCGGTCATTGCATCCAAGCATTGCTACTAATAATGGCTGATCTAGATGATTTTTTCGCTAAGAAAGATAAAAAGAAATCGAAAAAACCGAAATTCTTGACTGCCGAAGAATTGGTAAAGAATTTGGAGGAAACATCAAAAAAAGAAGTGGTCAAACCGAAAAAAGCTGAAACGACTGCACCCACTACAGTTAGTACTGTTGGTGATGCAGAGGATAAAACGGACACCGTTGCGCAGGTAAAAAAGGAAAAGCATGTGTTGTGGACACGCTGGCACAGACGTTTAACAACAGAAAGTTTTTTGTGCTTTTCATGTATTTAGACCGCTGAAGAGGAATGGAAGGAATTTCAAGAGGAACAACGCAAGGACTATACGGGCTTGAAAATTGGCCAATTGACATTGAATGATGATGATGATCAGAGTGCTTCGGAAGGTGTAGACGATGATGGCGAGGGAAATGGTGATGGCAGTAATGGGGGAGAATTTGGCATACGTTCGGGGGGTACTGGCGGCCCCTGGAAAAAAGTTATACCAGCCGATGAAGTAACACAAATTCCAATACCGGCAACCAAACCTCCAGCCCTCTATAAAGCAGTAAGTGGCAACGAGTTTAACAAAGATTTTATGAAACTGATTGTTTTGTTTGTAGCACGGTCCGGGGGTGAGTCTTAAGTCAAAACTGCGTAATAAGACTGCACCCGACATCACTAATGCTGACTTCTTTCCTACGTTGGGTGCTGCGCGACCCGAAGAGCAACGGAAAAAGAAGAATGAACCTGCATTTGAGGAGGTGCGCCATGGTAGCCGCATTCAAAAACTAAAAGAGGCCACCGCAGCTCCTGTAAAAGCCACAAATCGTTTCCGGTGGTTGGACGAAACCGAAAGCTAGAATTCTTTGCATTCTCTCAATAGCACGTGAACTCCGCAACAACTAATGCTTGAGTTCGGCAACAATATCTTAGACGCATTTCAATATACATACAAAAGCTACTTCAAGGAATGCACCACCTTCGAGTGCTCCATCTTTGGTGTACTACAACTACAATGGCTTTGTCCACCTACTCGCTTATATTTTGGATGTTTTTTTTTTGTTATTTTCTTCGTATATCTTATAATAATTGCGCCTAATTAAGAAATCTACGGAATAACATCAACAATAACAGTAACAGTTAGCTCATGGTTGCCAACTTATTTTTGATATTTAAAGGTATCCCCTATTCCTTGCAAATTTCATTTCATGTGTACACCCCCCCCCGCAGGCTTGTAAAAGTTTTAGATTGATTGGAACCTTTATGCCTTCATCTAGTGATTTATTTGCTTATGTAAACATAAAAGAAACAAAAAACAGGAAAAAAATTTAAAAACATAAATAAACGGATGTGAAAACCGCGTAAAGCTCATTTTCATTTGTATTCGAAAGGTGACAAAATTAGAACTAAATAAAAATTTATTCATATTTACAAAGACTTGTTAAACAAATAGGAATTTGGTATGGATGATTGGTTCATTTTGGTGTTACTTCCCAATGGCTTGTGTGGAGAATTTCATCATGTAACGTGATTCCAAATAAGTGGAATTGTAAACATTTTTATACAAAATTTGTTACATCATGTTTGGGTAAAGGATTCATTCGATATCCTCCTAAAAATTCATATCATTCTTAGCGCTTATATTTACATCACGTTCGGACCTTTCTTTATAGGGTCTTTCCTTGCCATTATGATAGCTTTCTAGGAATGTTTGTTCCAACAATTTTGGCGGGAAACTTCTTATCAAATACAACCAACACATTAGAGTCCTTAAAAACCGTATGCATACTTTAAATAAATAGAAAATTTTTAAATAAAACTTCTACATACTCTTGCTGATTATCCATTTTTATAGCTTGCATTTCACGGTCATAGTACTGAGGATAATCTTCCAATATATCCAAGTTACTAAACATTTTCTCATCTACTTCATAAATTTCACCCCGGACATTACGGCCCATATCAGGTTTGTCCAATAGAAATGGTATATTATAACGAGTAGCTATTACCAAGGGGAACTTTTTCACCGTTTCACCACTACCCAAAAAGCGCGCATAACCATTTTCAGTTCGTGTTAACCAAAAATGATTGGGCTCTCCTCTCTTTAAGGTGCCATAAACAAAAACTTTCAGTAACTTTTCGGGAACTTTATGCATTGCTTCTATGTTATCGCATTTGTAAAATAAAATGCAATTAATTAAAATAAATAAAAGATATCTTAGTATATTTGTTAAGGGTTGCCACATTTAGAAAGGGGAAATCAAGAAGAAGGTTTCAAGAACAGAGATGTAAAAATTGTACAATTATTAAAAATCCAACTAAGAGAGGCATATTTTGCAATATTCATTTCTCTATCACTTTAATTAATATTATGATATTCTGTCTGATTTTCTTGCAAACAGAGTTGTTGAAAACTAAAAAGCATGGGTTGTTAAATAATTGTTAAACTACCATAACTAAAGGAAAAATATACCACCTTTATAATACTTTATTGTTCTAGAATTTTTCCCCTAAATTATTATTATATTGAAATAAAATATTTTACAATTAATTATGCCGCCCAAAGAGGCAAATCCAACTTGTGTGGATTGTAAGAAGACGGAAAGTTTACTTTGGACTAAAGTGGAGCTGGGGCAAATCTGTCAAGAATGTTTTCAACAACGAGCAACTAACGAGTCCACGGATAATGTAAATAGTGCTGAAGAAAAGGAAGATTCTAAAATTGAAGAGACAAAGGAAAATGATAATAAAGAAACGGTAACAAAACCGGAAAATAAGAATGCAACAAATACTGCAGTTATGATAGAAGAAAAACGATTAAGAAAAAGTACTAGAGCTACACGTTTCAAGGCCAAACAAAGTATAAATGTGGGCGGTGGAAGTAATGCATCTAATGGAAATGCAAAAAAGAATAGTAGCAGTGGGGGTGGTGGTGGTGGTGCCAGCGGTAGTAATACAAAGAATCAATGTAAAGGACGCAATAGAAGAAGTGTTTTCAAGCGTACACCATTCAAAACACCTACATCGCAGGCTACCACACATTGCGTGGAAAGTTTATTTTACAAGGTAATCATGGTGGCAGTTAAACAATTGTTTGATACATGATTAAATTATATGTTAAATGGTTAAAGGGCTCCTATATGCAAATAGGTGACATAGTGTCGTTAATGGATGGCCATGAAAATATATTTTATGCTCAAATACGCGGCTTGTTGGTGGATAATTACGGTGAACAGTCTGCATTTTTAACGTGGCTAATACCAACACAGGAGAGTCCCGATCCTAATGAAGGTTTTGATGCTGCCACTTATTTAATTGGTAATTATACTAACTATGATATTTATTGAAAAGGTTCCGACATTTTTTCAATTATATTTAGGACCAGATGAAGAACGGTCACGTAAATTATCATGTTTGGAATTTGTTATGCATGCTCCCAGTAACTATTATCTAGATCGGAGCACTCCCTTCCCTTTGCCCGATGAAATGGAATTTAATGCCCGACCTGGTGGCTATATATGGACAACATTGCCAGAAGTTCAAAGGAATAAACCAATTGTACTGTCTTCCGATTAATTAAAACGCATGTTAATATAATTAAAAATGTTTCTTTTTTAGTTAAAAACATTTTTTTACAATAAAAAAATACATTTCAGTTGTAAAAAGTCTAATCGTGAGTAAAGCAAAGTCCAATCAATCCGTAAGCTGTATAGGTAAAGCTTACGGATTTGATTGGAGCTGTATAGGTAAAGCTGACGGATTTGATTGGACCTTGGTTGATTATGTGCGTAGCATATAACATAACCATATATATACAAGCATTTTCAATTCCTCGTATATTGGTGACCATAGTGGAAATGATGGCGTGAATAAATCACACATGCACACGCAGAGTCATGGATTTGTTGTTATATACACCGATACAAGATTTGATTATAAAATCTTTTCTTTTTTTATATTTTCAAACCGTCATTCAAACGGTTTTAAGGTCGGTGTTGCCAACTTAGTTAAACTTTTAATGTGTTTGTAAATGTTAAGTGAAAAGTGCAAAAAGTAAAACGAAGCAAGTAAACTATATGCGACTTGGAACAAATTTTGTAGACGTGGCATGTCCAATTTATCCTCTTTTACATTTTGTGCAGAGTTTACCTTGAAAATCGTGTTAAGGATATATTAAGTTTGTGCGGATGTTTGTAACTCCTAAACGGCAAATGCCACACCCACCTTCAGTTATACAGATCGATCAGAATCAAAATCTGAATCGATTTAACCATGTCCGTCTGTCCTCCTGTGTGTCCATCTAAATTTGTGCGCAAGCTACAGGTCGCATCTTTTAAGATACTTCGATGAAATTTGATACAAGGACATGTATTGGTCCAAAGGGGAACCTTATCAAAAATGAACCGGATTGGACCATTTTTAGAACCCCTCCCCATATGAGGTCCTACTGTTTTTCGAGATATTTCGATGAAATTTGGTACAAGGACATGTATTGGCTTAAAGGCGAACCCTATTGAAAATGGACCGGATTGGACCATTTTTAGAAACCCTCCTCATATGATATCCTATTATATTTTGAGATATTTCTATGAAATTTGATACGCGGAAAAGCATTGACCCAAAAATAAACCCTTTTGAAAATGTACCGAATTGGACCATTTGTAGAACCCCTCCCCATATAAGGGTCCTATTATTTTTTGAGATATTTCGATGAAATTTGGTACAAGGACATGTATTGGCTTAAAGGCGAACCCTATTGAAAATGTACCGGATATGGACCATTTGTAGACCCATCCCTATATAAATTTTTTTTTTTTTGATATCATAAACAAACAAAAAATTAACAAAATTTCTGACGTATGTATCATTTCGAAATTTTTGAAAATACAAGTAGGTATAGAAAAATAAAATTTTTCATTTATCAAAGAAAAAAATTAAATTGAATAATATAATATATCAAGTGGGGTAGGGTATTTGATAGTCGGGCTTGACCGACTATGATATTTTCACTTGTTTTAATTTTATATTGTTTTCATTTGATTTATTTTAATTTCTATATATTTGCTCAGAGATTTAAGAAAATTTTCATTTACAACAACTTCTTAAAATCTCATCTAAAATCATTTAACTGATTCATAATTTCCTGTCACTGTTGTAATAACTTATAAAAAAAAAAAGAAAAAAAACAAAAAGGATTAATGAGCTAAAGAAGTATTTCATATAAGAATTGTAAAATGTTCGTCTTATAAGATTCTGTGCTGTGAGTATTTGACTAAAAAACCCATTAGTTTAGCGTTCAGTAGATGGCATAATTAAGATTCGTCATTGTTGTTGTTTTTATTATTATTATTATCATTATTAGGAAGTAAAGTTACAAATTCAGCAACAACAATAACAACAAGTAGAAAAAATTATTGTGGGCTTAGGGCAAATGTTAAA
The DNA here is from genome assembly GCA_963971445.1 of Ornithomya chloropus. Taxonomy (NCBI): domain Eukaryota; kingdom Metazoa; phylum Arthropoda; class Insecta; order Diptera; family Hippoboscidae; genus Ornithomya; species Ornithomya chloropus. The sequence goes on along the minus strand of OZ020530.1, from coordinate 21,622,159 downwards.
TACCCGCACATCCACTTTGTGACGTTAATGTGAAATTTTCAATTGGCAGAAATACTTTTAGTGTGTGGGCGTGGACTTTCACTTGTCAAATTCAACTGAATTAACAACAACAATAACAACAATAGATAAATAAATTTATTTATTTCACATTTTTCGGTTTAAATGAAGTAAAATCGGTCAAGAGCCACGCCCACAAATCAAACAAACATCTCTTTACCAGCCACAAAAATAAAGCTATGAAGTTGGAATTAATTGCACATATTTATAATTACCTTTTTTTATCAATGTGAGAAAAATGGGCATGGTCGCGTAACAGGTACGTCCACAAGCATCGGGAGAATTTTCATTATGGATAGATCGATGGATAGTTGGAGGAATGGACACTTAGGCAAGCGGACGTAAAGAATGACCCACTCAGTATACCATTATTTTCCAAACGTAAAAAGTGTGAAAAAGAGTTTTTCCTTATAAAACGATTTTCTGTTAATTTTTCACTTTTCCAGTAAACAGGATATTAATGAAAAGATGACAGACAACGGGCAAGTAATGGAAGAAGATTTTCAAAATTATTTTTGTAATTATTAAAAAAAAAAATAGGAGTAATTTTAATAATTATTGTATATTAAGAAAAACGGGAAATTGTGTTTAAATTGAAATGAATGAAAAGGATTTTTATAAAAGAAATTAATTGACTGAGAGAGAAAGAGAGAGAAAGAGAGAGAGAGGGGATTTAATCAGAAAATTATATTACATTTAACACTAAGTAAATCCTTTATAAGGATACGAGTATAAGACATGAATAAAAATTCTTTTTCAAATAATTTAATCACCGCAACTAATTGGGAGAAAACATAACACAGCATGACATTTAACACATTTTTTTACAAAATCCTCGAACGCACACACTTACTCCATATCCTTATGTATAGTTTAATGATTTACTCTCATTTTACATATAATCTTCTTAGAACAATAACAACAATTGGGAAATGCTGGCAACTAACAGCGGAAGAACGTAGTTGATAATGTGTCCCGTGGAGTCAACGACACCCTCTCGCATTGTTTTGTACTAAAACCTAACTAAATCCGCTTAATGCGAAAATACAACAATATATTAACATGATATGTGAAATATGGTGAAAATGAATGCAAAACAGAAACAAAACCAGAAGCACGACCAGCAACAGAAACTCTTAACGTTACTCATCAACTGCAACTGTATGGAAAATGTTTGAAAAATAATGAAAATTTGTTGTTAATGCTACAACAACGTTCACAACAACAACAACAACAATAATAGGAACAATAATAATAAGAAGAAGAAGAGCAGCAACAACAAGTAAGCAAGCAAGCAATGTTAAGTAGTAACTTAAGTGAACAATAATAATCAGACGTAATCGTTGTACTCTCTGCTGTATTCCTCAGCTACCATCACTGTTACATGAGTAACTAGAAAAAAAAAGAGCTGGGTTCTGTTTTTGTTTTTTTTTTTTTGTTTTGTTTTGTTTAAGTAGATGAATCGTTTACATATGCTTCTCTTTATACTTGTTTTGTAATCGTAAATATAATGAAACAAGATCTTAAAAATACACCACATGAGGTCCTTCCTTCTCTACCCTCCTCTCTATCTCTATCTCTATTTCTATCTCTCTCTCACTCTATTGTAAAAGTTTTGAATTCACAAACTTGAATGGTTAGCAGTTACTCGTTATTGTTATATAAATATTTCATGTTATTGTGGTTTTGTGGGATTTTATATTCTCTCTCCCCAAAATAGAAGGTACATTAAGTTCATCAAACTGTTTGTAATTAACAGAAAAAGTTTTATAGAGTAATAGTCGTAACAGTTAAAATATTTACGGGAAAATTTGTTTAGTTTCTTCATGAGCCTTTTAGGTGGTGGACGCGGCCTTAAGGGATTTTTTATATGTAACTCCTATAGCATTCTCTTCCTATTGTTATTATAAAAAAAAAAAAAAAATTCATTAGATTAAAAGAAAAACTTCTAAGTTATGGCACGCCCAAAAAAGAAGGAAGATTTTTATTTTTAAGTTGTTATTTAAAACGTACTCTATTAAAATCGAATTTGTGTATGAGCCACGCCCACTTTGCCCACTTTTTTTATATGGTGGAGGATATTTAAAATTTGTCTTAAGCCGTGTACAGCGTTTCTTACTTGTGTTTTTTGGCAACTATTGCATAGAGAGAGAGAGATAGAGAGAGAGGGATCATTAGCTACTTAGAGGCGTTATTTGTTTGTACAGAATTTCCTTTTGTCATAAATGTTTGCAAAGAAAACTACTTAAGTATCCTTTTTTCTTTCCTTTTGTGTGGTTACAACATGTATTGCCATCAAAACCAAACCGATTTTTTATAGCTTAATAAACGCCCAAAAATATAAAGTAAAGAAAAGGAAAAGGAAGAAGAAAAACGTATCAGTAACATGTAATTAATGGTACATAACTAGCAAAAGCAAAAGCCCATGGAATCCACCTTTTTTGTACGCTAGGAAATCAAATATTGTCACAAGTATTTATTACATTTTAACGATCTTGTAAAAGAGATGAAAGAGAAGAAAAAAAAACTTCCTGGTGTTTTTTTTTTCTTTTTTTTTTTTTTCTTCTTAATATCCTGTATTTTCTTGCGCATACAAAAACTTTACGTTCCTTATAACTAACTTATTATAAACCTCTACATAAGATGGACGGAATACTAAGTTTGTCATTCCGTTTGCAACATCCACAACGAACCATCAGAGACTCTACAAAGTATATATATGCTTGATCAGCATCAAAATGTGAGTCGATCTAGATGTGTCCGTGTGTCCGTCTGTTGTTGGCACTCTCATTAGCGTAAATTTTGAAATATTGAGCTGAAATTTTATACACGCAGACACTTTTAGTTTTTGCACGCAGATCACTATTTAAAATGGGCAAAATCGGTCAAGAGCCACGCCCACAATCGACAAAAAACTATTTATCTACCACAAAATATAAGCTACAAACTTTAAATTTGGTACGCGTATACATAGTTATCCCATCTACCGATGTGATAAAAATGGGCGGGGTCGGATATCAAACACGCTCACAATTTAAAAAAACCCGTATTTAACGTAAAAGTCGACTTGTATGCTGATACGTAGTATGTACACTATTAGAAGGCGCAATATATATATATATATATATTTGCCACGCCCACCGTTGTAAAGGTGGAGGGAATTTAAGATTTGACCTAAACCACATTTAGTTTTCTTACTTGTTGTATGCTAACGATAACTACAAAAAAAAAACCTACAAATGTTTTATAACATGAAGATGAACAACAAGAAGAAGACAAGGTTTATATGAGAAAAGCAATAGGTGATAAAAGCGGATTATTTACTTGATTGATTTAAAAAAAAAAAAAAAAAAAATTGAAGAATTTTTCCTTGAACATATACGTTTTTATAAAAACAGCAACAACAACAACAACAACAACAACAACATCTACAACAAAACATCAAACATTAAACGCGTATATATACAAATACTAATAATAATAATAATAATGAAATGACGACGGAATCGTAACATTTGTTGCAGGTAAACGCCTCTTCAATTTGTTTTTGCGGCAAGGGGCGGAGTTATACTCGTAAGTACGAAACAAAACAATAACATGTTAACAAAATTATAGCAAAAATTCAATCATATTCATTTTTATAACATCAACACACTACAATATTAATGAAATATGAAAATGCATGCTACTTGCCCACCCTAGAGGTGGATTTGGTTACTGCGTCATATGCAGAATCCCTTGCTTGGTATAAAAAGTAAAGTTTCTTTTTTCATGAAACAGAAAAGAAACTTATTTCGCGTCTAAGTAAAATCTCATATATTCGTTACTTTTTATTTTACTTGTGGGCGTGGCTTGCATAATAATAGATAAAATGAATAATTTATAGAAAAAAAGCCACTATTTTAGCTTAATTTTTTAGGCCGCATCGCATTTATTTTCAATTGTGGGCATGGCTGTTCACCAATTGCCCCTATTTCGAATAGAAAAAAAATATATATTGAAATAGAAAACTCGCCCTTTTGGGCGTTGCAAATTAGTTAGTGACATGTACCCCCCACGATGGTGGATATAGAAATTGTTTTAAGTTTTTCTTCAATAGTTGCCGTTGACAACTGTCCAAGTACGTGAAATAATTGAATTTAAATTTTAACTTTATATGCTAAGCAACTCCGTTTTGATTGTATGTAATAATGAATAGCCGTAGGCATCTTTTTCGTTTATCCTTTCTTTTCATTTTGTTTGTTTTTGTTTTTGCTTTGGTCGTGGGCTGTAAGAGTCACATGCTGTCATTTAGCCTCCAGCTTTCCTTTCCATATATGAAGCGTTACACCTTCTCTGAAATATCGAATGAAGTTGCCCAAAAATAATAAAAACGTGCAAGTGTTGCACCCCAAATTTTGATTATTGTTGTTGTTGTATACTTAACTCGTCACATACCAATCAAAAACAAACTAATAATTACTTAAATGTTTGCTAAAGATTGTTGGAAAACGTAAGTGAGTGAGAGAGAGAGAGAGAGAGAGAGAGAGAGAGTGGGAATAAAGTAAATTATTAGAAATATATTTGTGTATATAATGACAGATGTCATCTAGATTGTACAGATTATTATAACAAGACATTCCATTCCATTTAATTATGAAACGATAACAGAGAGTGTGTTTGGGTGTTGGTGTGTATGTATTAACTAACAGCAGGATATTGTTGGCTATGAAGGAAGACTGGACTACTGGGCGATTGGTGCAAATGCTTAAACCCTCACATATTTCATATAATAAACGAAGTTGGTGGCCGTTGTTGTAATAAATTAATTCATCCCAGTGATTTTTTTTATCATATTTCTGGTTAGAAATTTCTCTTAAATCCTTCAGCAACTAAATTTGATTTTATAATGATTATTAAACAGCATAAATACTCTATGCATTCACACACATGCATAATACTTATGTGTCAGTGAGCCGCCGGGGCCACCATTTGGTATTCATATTATTTTGTCCATACTCTGTACATGAGTACATCCTCTAATATTGTATGCATTATATTAAGTACGAATTTTAGGTTATATATTTTTCTATACCCTACACACAAGATGGGAGGGATACTAAGTTTGTTACTCCATTTGTAACATCATTTGAAAATTGTAAATTTTGAGATATTGAACTGAAAGAAGGTATAATGAAGTACCTGCCATGCCCACTGTTTGCATTCTTTTATAAAATTGATTGTATTTTAATGCCATGTAGCGTTCAGTGTGTGCATCCCTACCATTACGTTAATGACTCGCTTGTGGCTTTTGCGTTCGTGCAGTTAATTATTGTTGTTGTGTGCAAATTAATTAAATTGAAAATTGTTTAATCAAAATTTAATTTGTTGGATTTTCATGTGGTTCCTTTGAAACAAAAAAAACAAAAAAAAAACTTGTATGTTTGTATGCAGACCAAATCTGTGATAATTTTTACATTTACACGTATAGGCGTGGCATTTTTGGTATATATGACACAATACTCTCCTAATAACTATTGCATGCATGTAAAACCTTAATAAAAATACGATATTTTTTTATACATTGTAGGCGTGTCTATTGTCAAACTTCGCATATTATTTTTAACAACTTTATATAGAGGTACACACCATAGGTAATAAATTTTAATTTTGATAAGATTTTGTCTCGGTGGACATGTCCATTCCTGTCACAAGTTTTGGGATATTTGCCTGAATTTTTGTTTATATATAAATGTGGAGAGATTTACATAAAATATTTTTAAGATTTCGTTATTGTTACTGGAAAGCCCTCTTTTTGAAAAGTATTATATATATACATATATAATTTTAATTACTTTGTAATTATTTAATTAGACAGCAATCATTACGACATGTCATCTCCCGACAAGCCGCTTAATTAATATCTAATTCGTTTAAGGTTTGAAAAAAATTAAACAATCATTAAATGAAATCATTTTATAATTAATGAGGTGACAGAGATATAGGAAGAGAGAGAGAGAGAGAGAGAGAGAGAGAGAGAGAGAGAGAGAATGAGTGAAGATTATAAAATCATTTAATAGTGATTATAAAAATATTGGTTTTCAATTTGAAACCAATTACACAGAACAGAACTTTTATTCAATTACAACAACAATCATAATAGTAATGTTTCATTATTATTATTATTATTATAGTTGTTGTTGTTGTTGTTAATTATGACGAGTTTACAATAAATAACAATCATGCCAAGTAAATAAGTAATTAAAGGAAATGTCTGTTATTAAAAAAAATTGATTTCAATGTCCTGAAATTGACGTCCATAAGAGTGATAATAACAGAGGGACACATGGACGGGCATAACTAGATCGGCTCAGGTTTTGATGCTGATTAATTCTTGTTGCCTTCTTCTACGTGTTGCAAACGTAATAACAAACTTAGTATAACGTCGTGGGTATAGGGTGCAGGGTATAACAACAACTAAACAACTATATTATACATATACCGAAATACATGTTAGTTAGCATTAAAGAGGAATTTTTACATATGTAAAAGTGTACGTGTGTGTATGTATGTATGTGTGTGTGTTTTTACTTCCTTATCTTAATCACTATCAGCACTAACAACAATAACAATAACAACAAAAGACATTTAAATAAATCAAACCGCATACAAAGACATTCTCTCTAATTTCATCATGCGCTCATTTTCTCAATTATTCAATTCAATTTAATTTTCCCTGCACACAAAACCTCCATCTAACAATCCGTTCTAAAAGGTGTTCACTATATATATATATATATGTAAATATGGTATGTATGTATGTATATATTCGTTACTATAACGGTACATTTTCTTAAGATGAACGTTCATCGTGTAAGAAAATTTACTCTAACTATACAAGCCATCATAGCTTGAGCGCTGCTAGCTAAAAGAAATTTTCCTTTTCACAATCTTCTATTCATACATATGCATATATGTATCTATGTGTGTATATAAACAATTTTCCAAGCATTATTCATTACTGCTGTCGCCGGGGTACAACAACAAAAAGAATCTTTTATATTAAATTAAAGGAAACTTTACATACATAAGCTGGTAGATGAATGAGAGCGAGGACGGGAAAGTATGTGAAAATGCAATCATCTTCTGTATGCGTTTTTATGCTTAAGACACAATAAATAGAATTTTTCAATTTACATTTAATTAAAACTCATAACAACTACATATTAATTCATCAGCTTATCATGCTGTTCATATAAAGTGCTTGTTGTAGTTGTTGTCGTTGTTGTTGTTTATGTATACACATAATCAATTAGAAATGTTTATCTATTTAACAGCAAGAACAAAAATGAAAAAATCAGTTTTGGCTTCGGTTAAAATCTAAAAATAATTCTTCCTAAAATAAATTCATATTCTATTTAATATTTATCAACTAACAGTTCATATTCTAAGGTTTTTATAAAATGTGGGCGTGACGTTTATTTGAGTACGCCCCCTTTAGTGTATCACCTAAAAAGGTTATAACAAATCCTTGAACTAAATGTCAAATTGTAGCTTAAATTTTGTACTGTTGTAGGAACGTACCAGCGTACGAACATAGGGATGTACGGACATAGAGACGTACGTAGATACGAACGTACGGGCATAGGGACATACGGACATGGCGACATACGGACATTTGAACATTTGTACATTTCTCTATTAGGATATTTGGACATTTGGACGGACGTACGGATACACATATATACAGACATACGAACATATGGACGTACGGACATGCGGACATCGTTAAGACCTCTTTGACGAAAATGCCAATAATCAGTTCCAAACTTGTGCATAGTCTAGTAGTAAAGATGTGACAGTAACACTATTGTACATTAGTCTGCTTTAAATTGGTTCAAATATGGTTTATATGGCTCGTATTATCATCTCTAGCACAGATTCTATTTTTTTTTATGTTCTCATCTATACCACACCTATGCATGTATAATGTACATGTTTGTGTGTACATAAATTGATTAAATAATCTTGTTGTTGTATATATTGTGTGTAAAATTGTGTGTGATGTGTTGTGCCAATTGCATTTAGAGAGCACCTTTGCCACGTTTCCTTTTCCAATTAAACAATACCACCATTTTCCATTAATGAATTTGCATACGGGTGCCGGTGTAAAGATATTGCGAAATGCAGAGAAAACACAGACACACACTCGTTTATACACACATATGATCATATATATAAATAAATAAACACACATGCTAAACTACCTCAACGGCATTACTACCAACACACATACACATCCGTATAGAAACACATTTATACACTAACTATCTTGCTATCTCTCAAAACCACCCACTACCCACCCTCTCTCTCTCTATCGCTCTGTCTATCTCTGTCGTCGTGGCCTGTCATTCTCTTGTGTTGGTGAGTATTTCTATAATAAAATTAAATTAGAAGACCAGAAAATTAAATCATCAAAGTACGACGATAGCGTCAGCTACAACAATTATAACAATAACAACTTCAACACACATCACAGCAGTCATTTAACAAGTGCAGACAAAAATGGAAAAAACATCAATCTTACATACATTTCTAGCATTGCATGGCGTCCCCTCTAGTCGTATGAGTGAAATTTTTAAAATGTTAGCCGGAGTAGTGACATATTCGCTTTCATCATTCCTCATGACTGGGTAATGGTATGCTGCTTACCCTGCATTTATTTGGATGGTTAGTCGATTAATTATACTCTTTACATATCAATTTAGGCAAATTCTTTTAAGTATATTAAGTTTATGTGAATGTTTGTAACAAACAATGAAAAATTATGAAATATGAAATTTGGTCTCTATGTCGGTTCGTTTCAATCTTGTAAGTCTAACTGAGGAAGACTTTAGCGGCCCACCCACTTACAGTTGCAGTACATATAAAAAGTCTAACCAATTTATATATTTATAGAGTAATAGACGGCATTTTGCAATAGGCACACTCATCATGTTCCAATAAAAAAGAAAAGAACTTTTAATAGTATAAATAACAGTTCATCTCAAACATAAATTATAATAGTTAATACAAATAAAAAGGTGAATTTTGCCACGCCCATGTGATACATAAGAAAAGAGTACTTTTAAGTTGACTAATGCGAAATTTCACTTCTCTTGCCAAACGAACTAAGTAATTATACTTAAAACAACAACAACAACAACAACAACAATAACGTCATTTACGGTATGTACTCTATAAATGAAAATCAATTTAGACGCAAATATATAACACAGAGTGGATGGGAGTTGAATGTACTACTAGAGTCATCTATCACATCTTAGCCCCAGTCGAACATAACACACCACACCTTGGCCCACAGCTCCTATAAACAATGCTACATAATGGATACATATGTATATTTAAGCAAGCATTTTAAATGCTTGTGTATAAATACAACAACAACAAGTTTTTTTTGGCTATGGAAGAGGAAACATTTTTCATTAAAATTGAATAATGGCTGAGAACACACAAAATACAACAACAGCACACTAACGCACACATCCTCCCAATACTGACCAATTCTCATTTATGGTCATCACAACAATTCTTATATATCGCAATCACACATACTATAGACGTGTGTAGAGTATATGCTTTTTACATAGCCACCCAAGCAAGCAAGCAAGCAAAAGCGTTAACAACACGACAACAGAGGCCTAAAATGGTTTAATTTGTGCGGCAACAACGAATGGTTGGTGCACAGTAATGATGATGATGAGAAGAGATAAATATGTAAGAAGGGGAGATGTTCGCCTATATTTCATATACGAGTATACAAACCCATGCACACGCATGTATGTGATTGGATTGGATTGGATTGGGTTTGGGACATCATAAATTAAATTCTTCATCAACTCAAACACTCATTAAAAACCAATAAAGCTGTAAAGAGAGCATTAATTTGTCTATGAGGGTGTAAGCATGAGTGGTTATATGTATGTGTGTATATGCAGAACGTGAAAAAAATTTATAAAATATTTAAGCATAGAAATGAATGAAAACTTTATGAAGAGCGCATGAACTCTGATTCTATTTCTCTCTCTCTCTCTCTCTCTCTCTCTCTCTACGTCTCTGCTGAAATACAATACTCCTTTATTATATTGAAGCTCCGCCTAACTATAAGAAATCAAATTGAAAATAACGGGAAATTTTCAAAGTCTCCAATATTTCTCTCCATGTCTCTATCTCTCTTTCTCATGTGTACGAATTCCGTTGGTTTTCTCTCGGCCTTATACAAACTTGTTTGCTCTCCCTCTCCTACATGTCTGTAGGTAACACCTGATTGTAATATATGATACTTGTGCAGCATAGTTAGCCAGTTATTTCATTTAATTATGTAAAATCAACATTTTTAAATCAATACAAATTATTGTAATTGTGTTATTATTGGAAATGACAACCGTATATATAGCTATAAATATAATTGTATACCTCATTGCTTGCACCTTTTTATACATATTTATATATAATATACGAATAACTATCAAGTGCTTGGATACATTTACATATAAATCTACAAAATTGGTTCATCAAAATGGGTTAATAGTTGCGACTGTTTACAAATGAAAATTTTCATTAAAGTGAAGGAGTGAAATACAACTTTACCTTACCCCATATATGATGCTACATGCATCATATAAGTTACTTCGTGAAATATCATTATATAGGAAGGGCTTCTAAAAATGGTCTGATTGGAACCAAATTTGTTACAGTCAATTATTAGGCCAATTAATTATTCTCTACAAAATTTTGTTATAAAATATAACCAATAGCAATTTTTTGCCATATTAAGATTAATTTTAAAAACGAGCGTTGTATGATAAAGGGTTCTAAAAATGGTTCGATCGGGTACAAGTTTGCCACAGTCAATTATTTAGCTAATTAACTAATCGTCCCCAAATGTGGTCAACAAAAATTAAGAATTGCAGTTTTTTGCCATATAAAAACTCCCTTTATAATAATAACCTTCTATGGGAAGGAGTTCTAAAAATAGTCAAATCTGATTTATTTTGAATAATGTTTTTCTTTAGGTCAATACATGTTCTTATACCAAATTAACATTGAAAAATCTCAAAAAATTGGAACTGTAGCTTAAGTAGAAATTTACGTGGATAGACAGACGGACAGACGGACATAGTTAAACAATGCATTGAAGCATTAAAAACTCTATAAAGTATGCACAGTGTGAGGAAAAAATTATGGAAACTTTTCTAAGTAACATCTTGGGAACTGGTGTGAAGTTAGCCCAGAAAAAATAGCCTACAGTTTGATTGTCTCTGATACGGTGTGTGTCTTGGATATTGTGGACTTTCTTCACACTTTTTGGGCTAACTTCACAGGACGAAACAAGGACATAAAATAAAAATTTTGGCAAAAAAAAAAGATATTTTTATTTATTCTATATGTTAATTTTTTACAAAAATTGTTATAAAAAATCTTTGGAAAATTTTCACCTCCTGAATTTTTCACATATGTTTCCTAATACATCTAAGAATATTTTAAAATTATTTCCAAGACCCTAAGTAGCCTTCATATGACAATCAGCCTTGGAAGGACATCCCCCATATACCGAAAAATTCATAAACAATCTGTTGGGTATATATATATATATATATATACATACTTAGCTATTTAAGTATGTTTTTGTTAATAAAAAATTTTCAATAAATATAAATAAATATGCTACTTCAAATTCATATTTCAACAACGAAAGAACTGGACCGCTTCTTGGGATGATACTTTTCGAAAAAACTTCAAATATAAAGATTTTGTGCTCTTTTTTAAATAGCAAACTGATAAGCATACAATATCCAAAAACTGATCAGCGTGAACAATACAACAACAAACGGATGCATGGTGATTCATGATTAGAGAGTCCGTAGGTCTGTGATTCAAGATTAGAACTTTTATATGTCCGTACGCCCGTAATTAATGATTTGAATATTAAAGATTGTTGATCAAGAATGATGGCCGATAGTTAGATGGGGATTTGGCAACTTTAGTATGAGGATAACGAGTGGATAACAGTCAGATAATTATAATGATTATAGTGATTGATTCCAATCAAAGTTTAAAACAACAATTTTTGTTTTGTTTTTCTTTTGTCAAGATGTTAACTGTAGTATTTTGGTGGGCGTTAACGATTCATGCAACCGCAAAACAAAAGAAAGCCGTTAGTTTTTTGGTATAAATCAATATGGCTGCCATCTGTCATCTTGCTTTTAACCCTTGCCTTCTTACATAGCATTTGATACAATAATTTTTCAATCATACGCAATACGAAAAAATAAACAAAACCAAACTAACCACAAATATAATCACATATACGAGTACTCGTGCAGATACCCTACCCATGTTTTCAATTAATTTGAACAAGTATGAACAACAACAACAACAAAGAGAAAAATGAAATGAGATTTTCGTTAGCATCCATTAAGCCCAAAACCGCACACACACACACGCATACTATTGCACTGCAAAACAAATTGCAAAATTTCCCATTTGTGTGTTTGTTAACAACAATAACAGCTAAGGTCAGAAAAATGGGAAAAAAAGGAAAAATTGAAACAACGACAACAACAACAACAACAACAAAACTTAATTCTCATATACATCTCTCTCACTATCTTTTATCGAAATCCTGAACAAATATCTCAATTATCTCTTTAAGCGTATGTTGATGATGTCAGTACCCATACAATGTAATTGCACTTCTTCTTTGTCCTTGCCCTGAATTTCCTATATGCAACAACTAAAACAACCACAATAATAGAGCTGGTTAATATGAAAAATTGTGCAGCAGAACACGTCAACACCTCAACCTTCCTTTAGTAGTTGTTTGGGCTACTTTTTATCAACCAACAACATCAGCAGCCGCCCTACTTACTTACTACTTACTCATTACATTATGTAGTTTTGCCGCCATTAACATTATCATTGCATTAATGGTAATCTTTAGTTACGGTTTGTTTTCTTTTTTTCAAATATTGTAAAGGGATGTTCATAATGATGAGGATGATGATAAAACGTACAGTGTTAAGTAAATAAGGATAAGTCTTATTATGCTTAACACATGTGCATGTGCATAGTTTTTTGAAGGCGCTAGAGGGACCATATAAGCCTTAAACTCGGAATCGGTCTGGCCGTATGTCTGTCTGTTTGTTATTTGTTTTTTAATTATCTATGTTTCATTTTTATCTTATTTGTTATCTTTAATATTTTATCTAGATCCTTATAATTATTATCTATTTATATTTTATACGGATATTATCTATAATATTATCTGAAGGTGTTATCTAAACTTTTATAATTATCTATGCTATATTTTTATCTTATCTATTATTTGGAATATTTTTTGTGGACTCTTATAGTTATTATCTATTTATGATTTGTATGGGTATTATCTATACGGAAGACATTATCTGTACTTTTATAATTATCTATGATAAATTTTTATAATACGCATTATCTGAAATGTTTTATCTACACCCTTGTAATTATTATCTAATTATATGGAACGTTGGCGTAATATATAAAAATATTATCTATTATCTGAAATATTTTATCTGGAGTTCTATAATTTTTATCTCTACATTTCTTATAATTATTATCTGAAGGACTTAAATTGTATTATATCTATGTACATATGTTTGCAATTAGAGAAAATTCACTATTAAGACTTTCTTAGTTTGACCCAATTTTGTAATTTATTCTGCGCAAAAAGGAAAAAAAGGAAAAAAAATGAAAAAAATCTCTTAATCTGTTTGTCTATTAACAACGAACATTATAAAAGGGAATTTTGTCAGCTGACAAAAACTTCTCAAGTCAAGTAGAATTAATAACTAACACTCTCCCATTCAATGTTAGTCCTGCCACCACATAAAATAAACCATCACACTGGTTTTTTGTTATTGTTTTTGGTTTTATTTTATACCTTGTACAAGCAGAGACAATAGAAAGCCACTCTATGGTTGAGAAATAAGCCGAAAATAATGTGAAAACAATTTCACACATTTGTTGGCGGTAAAAAATAAAAAGAATTTTTGTTGTTGGGAAAAAGGAAAAAACAAAAAAAAGAACAAAAACAAGGAGAAAGTATTGCGCGTGCTCGTTACGTATTAAAACCTTGGCTCTCTTCTGTCTCTTTTATATTATTATACACAGAAGCAAATCCGTTAATAAAGAAAATTAGTCGAAATTTGAAAAAAAAAAATTTGTACAAAATTACGTTATAAGTGTATGCTCTTTAAATAGATGGCAGAGATAAAGAAGAATAAGAAGAAGAAGAATCGAATTATGCTTTATAGAATTACTCTCTCTGCTCGCAAAGAAGCAGGCCCACAACGTACATGAAATAATGAACGTGTAAATAAATCATCATATGAAACTCCGCCCATTTCGATTTCAAGTTAGTTTAAACAATAATCACCACCACCACCACCACCACCAATACCACCACCATGGCCTAGGTTTTTAGGCAGAAACCGGTTTCCAATTTGAATTTCCCCTCTGTGCGTGCAACCATAACAACAGCTCCAATAGTAATAAATGAAACAACAACTCGATGGTGTATACCCAGTATATGTTTTGGAAATTTATGGGCTTTTACGGTGATTGCCACCTTTACGGCAACACAGTTTAATAGTTTATGTTGTCAGTTAAAAGCTTGTAGTCCGTTCCCTACGGAACAAATATAACGTGTCGCGCATTTGAAATTTGTTCAATATCAAGTATAGACAAATATTTAATATAATCTTATAATTACATTTACTGTGATAAACACTTTTCCTCTAATCAGGAATTATTGAAAAAAAAAATTCATCAAAAACGAAAACAATTTTTCAATTATCTCAGTGTATGTATGTGAGTTTGTTTGGGCGTGAAAATAATTCAAAATCTATTCAGATTATGTTAATTATATAAACAAAACAAAAAAAAATAATAAAAAAAAAATTGGTAAAAATTATTTTTGAAAAAATTAAAATTTTGTAAAATAATAAAAAAAACTAAAAAAAATTAAAAATATGGATATTAAAACTACAACACCACCGCCGCCGCCACCTGGCAATGCAAATGATACACAACAGCAGCAGCCAGCCACACCGCCTACTACTACCCCGCCCACAAATTCGCCCGCAACAACGACAACAGTGAGCAGTGCTGCCGGTTTAAATGAGGTACAGAAGCAAACGTTTCAACATATTTTCGAAAAATTAGTTACTAGTGGCGGCGGTACAACCAAAATACCACCAAAACAATTGGAACAATTTCGCAATTTGTTGGCCAATGTACGTGATCCGAAAAATCTCCAAATAATTGTGGAAAAATTTAAAAATTTGGAACATTTAGATGTATCATCATCAGCATATGGTTTGAATGGCAGTAAAACTCTGGTGAACAATGAAGGTAGGCGGTAGTTATTTAAATGAATTATTAAATTAGATTATACCGCAATTTAAGAGACTCTTTATAACGACTCTGGATTTAATAGAACTTTTTCATTTCTAAGCATGGAGCCAAATATTCCTGAATCTTTCAAACACCTTTTTTGATTTAGAATCAATTCCTTCTATGTAGAAGCTACATAAAAAACTGTGCCATTATACGCTGTCTACTCCTATATTTAAAGTTTATGCTGAGAAGCAAATTATTTTTTAAATTGTCATTAAAAAATATTACCAAAATTTAAAAGTAGATGTTTTTCGATTAGACATTGGTGGTCTTTTCAGTAATTTTTCTTTCTTCAAGTTTAGAAACAATTTAATGATGCAGTTCGATAGAAGCATCTATTGTGTATAATACAAAATAATTACTTTTAAATTTCTAATATTATTGGATTTTTTTGCGAATTTTTTTCCTTTAACTATCAAAAAATTATACATTTTTTTGTAAACTGTGACGCTTTTACATACTTTTTCTATCGTAAACTATTTACTTTTCCTAGCTGCTAGAGACCAACTTAACTCAGTTTTCGTATTAAAATATTATTTTTATTAAAAGGTAAAAACGAATTCCTTGTTATTGCATTTTTTTTATTTTTTCTTTCATTTTTAATAAACTTCACTAAACTTACCTTCCTGTACTGCCGGCCATTGTATGCGAAAATTGCATTTTCTAATTTCATTAAATATTTATTTAATAATAACAAGAGCAGCAGCAATAACAACAACAAGAATTCATTACTTTTATAGAATGAATAATTAAAACAAATACTTGTATAGTATGAAAAATATGTAAATAGTATAAAACATGCGAAATAAGGCAAACAGTGTAATGATATTATAATGGGATAAAAGCAAATAAGTACAACCCAACAATTAATAACAATAACCTTAATTTATGTATCGTATATATGTTTTACAAACACAACAATAACAATAAAAAAATTATAATCACTTGGGTTTTAGCATATAAACTTCACCAAGTCAGTGAGGACGTACGGACGTTTAGACGGATGGACGTACAGTATGTATAATATTAGTATCATACATAAAAAGGGAGAAGATGGAGAAAGAAAGAGACATAAAATAAACATGTATTGTTTTTTAAAGACATACAAAAGGCTACTTATCTGACTTGGACTAAATCTTACATGCCCTGCTCATGTAGACCTACTTTGGACGTGATCTTGTAAGTGTCTCATTACACTATGCATATTATAATGTACGCTTCTTTTTAACCCACCAGTGGAAGATTTCCGCCCCGAACACGCTGCACATTGTGGACGTATCTGTTCTACCCATTCCGTCCATTTTCAAACTTGTGTAGAATATATACAAATATGTTTAGCGAAGTTCAACTTTGTGGCACCATTTTTGTTGACGCGAAAATTTTTTGTCAATTGTGGGCGTGGATATTAAAAGATTTTTTGACACCTGGACGCTTGGCTAATACACAACTTTTCTAAAGTTTCAAATTTCAGCTTTGTAGCGTTTTCTTGTTGTGAGCTTCAGAGTTTTTTTGGAAATTGTGGGCGTGGCTAATAATGGACTTTACGAAGGAAACTACGTATATGAACTAACATTGTATAGTTCTAAAATGTAATCAAATATCTTAATCTTTATAATTCAATATTGAGACAGACATATGGACATTTTTACATGGACTTTGATTTTTAACGCCAAGTAAGAAAATATCTATTTTTAAATTATTTTTCCGGTTATTGCAAACAGTTTGATTAACTTAGTACACCCACCCATGATAATCTGTTTTTTTTAACAAATTAACTTAAACGCCACAAGAACACGCTTCAAAAAAAAAAAAAAAAATTGCCAGTTAAATCATTTACAATCAGGCGACATTTTATGTTGGTTCGTCCTGTGCTGTTGTAGGTAGGTAGTGGAAATGAAATTAAAAAAAAAATTAAATATAGGTTCCACAACATGTTGCTACAATATTGTGAAACATTCTTAATAAGTACTTTCACAATGAACACGCATAAGTGTATATGTATGAAAATTATTAAATTAATACTAATTGCAAAATGTTGTACATACCGCATAAAAGAAAGAGAAAGAAGAAGAGCAAATAAAATTGTATCGTTAATATGTAGGCTTTGAGAGGAGCATGCTTTTTTTTGTTAAAGGTATGATAAGCAGAAAAAAGTACATTAAACTCAATTTACACGAATTCAAAATTACACGAATTCAAAATTACACGATTACATTTTTTTATTATCAGTGTCAAAAATATTGTGTTGATATCTTCTTTAAACGGTTTTTCTCGTACACGAACGTTTTAGAAGCCAATTATTCGTATAAACGGAGAGTTGACTGTACCTTTGAGAAATATTTTTAGATGTTTTATATAATTTATACTATACTATAGTAAGTGGCGCCTAGTGGAATTGAGAACCTTTACTTTGCTCTGCACACTGTATGCTTAACGGGAAATCATTTATGTCGATATATTTTTTATGGATGTTTTCCATTATGTATTCATGTGTACAGTATATTATCACGCAGCAGAGTTAATTTTTTTCTTTTCTGGTTTTCATGTTTAACACATATTTTCTCTTTATCCTGGCGACTTTTTCCCTAAATATTGCAATTATTGCCTTTTATTTGCTTTAACTATAAAGTCAATTAACTTGTTAGTTCTTGTTAGAATGTTTTAGTTTTGTATGTTGTTGTTTGTATGAAAATTATAAAATAATTAAAAAAGTAAATACTTTGTTTTTTTTTCTTTAATTAGATGGCGAGTTGTGTGTTAAAGATAATCATGGACGTAAATTTATTCATACTGGACAAACACTAACCCCACGTCACACCATTGATGCTATTTTGGGTTTAAAAAATCGTAATCAAGCCAGCAATGATGGTAAGTATGTTACAATAAATTTTAAATTAATATTAAGATATCCATTAATTTAAAAAAATTCATTATTTTCGGTTTAAACGAATCTGGGATACCCTTCGAGATATTGAAATAAAAGTTATAATTAAAAATGAAAGAAAAACTGCTTAAAACCTCTTAAAAACCGTATAAATTGTTAATAGAATGTTGAACTCCAGCTCAAGGTCAACATCATCATTCTCTTAACAATAAAATAAATAACTTTTTCCGTTTATGTAAAATAATATTTTGCCATAAATTGGAATCAATGCGTTTTTCTCGGTTCCGAGGGAATGCTTACCAAAGAAGGACGTACAGATATACCCTACAATGATTAAATCTATTCCATTAAATCTGTGTAAAGTATTTAATATATGTTTCTGACTTTAAAAAGTTAGTATACTATACGATCTTAAATATGCTGAATATTGAAAAGTTGTTAAACGGGTTTATTTTATGATAAACTAAATGAAATTTTCAATAAGTTAAGCGTGACATGGAACCTGATAGTTTTATAAAATTTTTAATTTATGGACTTTGTCATTAAAAACATTTTTATACCCTCCACCTCAGTGATGAGGGTATACTAAGTTTGTTCTTCCGTTTGCAACACCCAGAAGGAGGCGTCAGAGACCCTACAAAGTATATATATTCTTGATCAGCGTCAAACACTGAGTCGATTTAGACATGTATGTCCGTGTGTCCGTGTGTCCGCGTGTCCGTCTGTTGTTGGCACTCTCACGGGCGTAAATTTTGAGATATTGAGCTGAAATTTTGTACAGATTTTATACACTTTTAGTTTTTTCACGCAGATCGCTATTTAAAATGGGCAAAATCGGTCAAGAGTCACGCCCACAATAGACAAAAATCTATTTATCTGTAACAAAAATTGAGTTAAAAAATTGAAATTTGGTATGTGCATCTATAAATATTAGTTTCATCGATATGCCAAAAATGGGCGTACTCGGATTACAGACAAGCCCACAATTAATAAAAATCTTTATATCTGCCACAAAAGTTGACCTAGGAACTTTAAATTTGGTACGCGTATACATAGTTATTCCATTGACTGACGTGCCAAAAATGGGCGCGGTAGGATAATAGACACGCCCACAATTTAAAAAAACCTAATTTAACGTAAAAGTAGACTTGCACGCTGATACGTAAGACATACACTATTAGAGGGCGCAATATATATATATTTGCCACGCCCGTTCTTGTAGAGGTGGAGGGTATTTAAGATTTGGTCTAAGCCAAATTTAGTTTTCTTACTTGTTATAATTGTAATAGAGCAGTAAGAAAAATGGCAAAATGATGTGGAATTTAAATTCGTTCTAATACTACGCTACATAGTACTAAAAGTTGTTTAAAAACAAAACCGAAACATGGGTCTGCCTTTGTAATAAGTTATTGTAAGTGAGGTTGAAAAAGTGATCCGAATTCTTTATAAACGGGTAATATTAAACAAGCATAAATAAATAGCTGTAGGAATGACTTCCGTGCGGAAACTTCAGTCAGCTAAAGTAAGTCTTTAAGGCTAGATCAATAGAGTCTTTAATTAAAATGTAATTACTTTGAAGAGTTTATGAAGCTTAACTTTTAAGTGTTGCAAACCTCATGAAATACTTGCCGTGCCCCTCATTGAGTACACTGACTCAATTGGAAACGTTTTAAAAATAACATTAAACGATAATTTTTATTTAGTCGTTTATCAAAACCGATCGCATTAACATGATGTATTTAGCAATTGGAATCGGTTGTCTTTATTTGTGGCGGCTTTGGTTTAAAGGTCCCACATATCGTAAACGAAATCGTGTTGATGGTAAAGTGGTTATTATAACCGGTTGCGATCGTGGTATGGGCAAAGAGTTGGCTTTCGAAATGGCTAGACGGGGTGCTCGTCTCTACATGGCCTGTGTGGATAAAGAACGCTGTCAACAAGTTCGTTCCGAGATTATTGCTGAAACTAACAATTCCGAAATATTTGCGCGATTTGTTGATTTGGCCGATTTATTAACGGTGCGCCAATTTGCGGAAGATTTTCATCGCGATGAAAATCGTTTGGATATTTTGATTCATAATGCTGGAGTATTGGGACCGCCACAAAAATATAGCCGTCAAGGCTTTGAAATACATTTTGCCACCAATCATTTGGGACACTTTCTACTCACAAATTTATTATTGGATTTATTAAAAATCTCAGCACCCAGTCGTGTTGTGGTGATATCTTCCTCTTGCCTATGGGGTGGTGCTATAAATCCCTGTGATTTGATGGGCGAACATTTATATTATTGGAAAACATTTCGCCAGTACTGTAATAGCAAGTTAGCCAACGTTTTGTTCGCTTTAAAATTGGCTGCCATACTTCAGAATACTGGGGTGACCGTAAATGCTTTGCATCCGGGTTCAGTGCGTACCGAAATCTTGAATGGTTATAAAAAAGTTCAATTTCTACAATATATGTATTTAGGAAAACTGTTTACAATTAGTACCTGGGAGGGTATACAAACGACTTTATATTTGGCTCTAGATCCGGATGTAGAAAATGTTACGGGTCAGTTTTTTGTACGTATGAGTCCTGTTTATATACCACCATGGGCTAAAGATCATAAAATGGCTGATTGGTTGTGGCAAGAAAGTGAAAAATTAACTGGTTACGTAAACGTTAAAATTCCGGAGAAACTAACCGGAGAAGCTGAAATACCCTCCACCTTTTATAACCCTCTAAAAAATAAGTTCCTATTGCATTAAATTGTTGCGTATCTATTATTATTATTATTCAGGTCATTTTTAAACAACAAATAGTTTTTTTAAATTATAGGTATTTGCGTTATTCAACCACGCCCATTTTTGGCACAGTATTGGACAACGGTACCACTTATATATATACCACATTTCAACTTGATAGGCATACTATTGTGCGTTATATAATATTTTAAAGATAAAATTTTTTCGAGATATGTTGAGATTTTTGTTTATTGTGGGCGTGTCTCTGAACTGATTGTGCCCAATTTCAATACGGAACAGCACAATTGAACTAAGAATACGTGTGCAATACTTTCAATTTGATATCTCTAAAATTACGCCCGTGAGAGTGCCAACAACAGACGGACACACGGACTCACGGTCGGACATGTCTCAAACGATTTCTCTTTTCATGCTGATTAAGAATATATATGGTTTGTGGAGTCTCCGAGGCTTCCTTCGATGTGTTGTAAACGGATGATCAAAATTAATATACCTTCTTCCCTAAGGTGGAGGGTATAAAAAGATACAATCGTGCTGGATAAGTTTACAATTTAAAGTGGGCGATTTTCTCAGATGCCTATAACTCGATAATTGGCTTACATACAAGAAGTAAAAGAACTAAGTATGACTTAAATGGAGCAACCATATCTGCAAGCAAACAGTGGGCGTGACAGATACATGATTACGCTCTTCAATAGTGTATACCTAACATAGCAGCTTGCAAGACCAGTTTTATGCTGAATATGGTTTTTTCTAAATTGTGGGCGCGACCACGCCCATTTACAGCACGAACATTATAAATATGTGCACCAAATTTCAATTTTATAGCTCAATTTTTATGACGGATATATAGATTTCTGTCAATTGTAGGCGTGGCTTCTGACCGTTTTTTGACCCATTTTAAATAGCGATGTGTACGCTGAACTTTATAACTATGTTAATACAAAAATTTCAGGACAATATATCAAATGGACACACGGGCATATGTACATCGATTCAGTGTTCTGATTAAAAATATATATACATTGTGGAGTTTACGACGCTTCGTTGTGAGTGTTGCAAATGGGATGACAAACTTCTTATGCGGAATTTATAAAAATGTTCATTAGTAGTAATTAAATTGTTAAAAACTAGTACTAATTAATATAAATTTATTAATATATCATTAAATTAAAAAAATATACAACAACAACAACAACAACAATAACAACACCATCAAGAAAAACAATGCTTGCAATGTGATCCAGTTTTTAAGTTCATAAAATAAAAATAATATAAAAAAGTAGCTTTAAACTAAATCTTCGATACCCTACACATCTTCATAAAATATGTGGGCGTGGCAATTATCTGATTATGTTACTTAATATGTGTATAAATTTCTATAAGGGATTCGGCATAAAAAGTGTTTTTTGCTTGTTGCTTAGATTCTATTAAGAAAAATTTCATTTTCAAAGACATGACTAAAACGATTCAGATTTGGAAGCTGATCATTGATGCCTTCTTCTAAACGTTGCAACTAAAATGACAAACTTAACATATGTTTCATTTAAGATAGAGCGACAAATAAAAACCAGACTTTTTTTTAACAGTGAGTAACAAAAAGTTAGCAAATAGTTGTTAGAATTATTTGCAACGAATGACAACAATAACGACAAAATTGTATAGGAATAGAAAAAGAAGAACAAGAGAAACGTTTGTAAAATGTCACGTAATCGTAATCATATCAGGGTTCATGTCTGAGATCATATAACTTGATAAGGAAAAACACAATTTGTGTAATTTTTATTTAGCTACTAAACTTGCACACACACACACACACACACACACACCATACATGCTCAACTAAGCGCAAAAAGAAAACGAAAGCAAACAACTTGTTTGTCCTGTGTAATAATTTGTTAGTGGAAATAGCGAACAATTTCAATTGCGGATATAACACGTGATATGGAGTAATATAGAAAAGAGAAAGAGAGGACGAGAGGGCAGAAAAAGAAATATATGAATTATTATATTTATTATGGAAAAATGAACATTACACATACAACACACAATCATCATACATTAAAAAAGAGAAGAAGAAGAAGAAGAAATTGAAAATATTTTGACACATGCATTTGGTTACAACATAGTATACCCGCGCAGCCTTGATATCCAATAGATCCATGTCATAAGATAATACTTTACTAACAGGTGAAAGAAGGCGGCTTTGGATATTTTTCTACTTTTTTTTTGCTTTTTCGGTTAAAACACTGTTTTAGAATGAAAGAAAGTAAGAACTGCAACATGAATTAAAGGAAAAGGATTAACGGATAAACCCATGCACGCTAGAGAAAGTGTATATACGATGAGTGGGTGAGTGTTGAAAAGGAATTTTGCCAAAAAAACAAAAAAAAAGTTAATTTAAGTTTTCTTTGACTTTAACCGCCCACTTTATTTTTTTTCTATAAATTAATTACATTTGTCTGTCGTTTAGTTAGATCTGCTTCGTACCAGACACTAATGTCGTATTCAACGTCGTCATTGCATGGTTGAAGGCGTTAAGCAAATGAAAAACTGTATAGGGTGGTCCCGGCTATGGGAAAACAACTGATTTCAAATAATAGATATAGATTAAACACCACAAAGTGTGGCTGACAAGTATGCATATACACCTACACACAGGCACGCACACACACACATGTGTAATGCCATAGTTAAGAAAGAATTTCAAATAAACAAATAAGAATATTCTTTCCCTCTCTCTCTACCTTTAAAGTTTAGATAATAACTCACCCACTAAAATGCTTTTATTACAAACTATGAAAAATAAAAAATAAACTAAATTTGACTCAAGTCAAATCCACATCTCTATATAAACTGGGGGCGTGTCGAATACCTGATTTAATGTTCTGTCAGTCTATCTACAATACATCCTGAGGATAAAAATATATGAAATTTTTCAAATTTCAATAGAACTCCAAATGCATTCCATCAAATTTTTTTTCTTATCATTCTTTTGTCGACTAGATACAGATTTAAATTGTTTTATGTCCTTACAAATACTCTCCATTGTGATGGTGAAAATGGGTGCTACAGAAAAACAGACACGCCTATAATTGGCAAAAATTGTCATGTAGACAAAAATAGACTTGTGGAGTATAAATTTGTTCTACTGCCTTACAGATAATCTTTATTGAGATGGTAAAAATGGATAACATGGAAAAACAGTCACGCCCACAATATCCAAAAAGTAAATTTTTTACATAAAATCAAACCGAAATTAAAGCTCTTGGCTAAAATGAAATAATTGTGTATATGCCACGCCCATAGTTATGTATATAATATTATTTTCTATTTTTAAGTTCTCTGTACTGTCCATGACTATGTAAATAAGAAAGGAAGCCTTTTGTACGATTTTTTAATTAAAGTTGGATTGCTGTGATTTTTTAAATATAATTTTGCACTTATATCATATATTATACATCTGTATATGTATGTACGTATTGTTCTTTTTGGTTTGTTTATTACTTTATTTAATTTGATTAAATATATTGATGTGTAAGAAAAACACTGCTCACCAATTATGTTGAGTCATTTAACCATTAAGCGGACCATGTAGAGGAAATTTTAGTAAGAAGAAGAAGAAGAAGAAGAAGAAGGAAACCCACGCGCTCTCTGACTTAAAAGCATCACAGAGTGTGTTTGTATTGTAGTAAGCTGTCATCTTTTATAGAAAATGACAGCTTAAGGTTGACGGCGTCTGGTGGCCACGAGTCCATTACCGATTATCTTCTATTCACATAACGATGTTATGCTATAACGTGATCTCTCCTTTGTCCCTCTCGCATTACATGGTACACATATTGTCCATATGATATGTGGACAATGTGTTACTTAACCATTTATGCAACAGATCAATAGAAAGCCACAATGTTTTAATCAGCTTTTCAGTGCTTGCGGGCTCCTTAGAGTGAAGATTCTGTTGTAATACCGTGAGCTTTACATTTTTCATATGTTTGCAGAATGCATTAACTCGCCCAGATAACATTAATGATATTCACGATAGGTATTAGCGAGATGCTATCACAACAAGGTGATCTTATTCGTTTCACTTATTTGACCCCCCCTTTGTCACTCTCTCTCACTCACTCATTCTTAACATTAATTGGTTTTATTGCTGTTTGATAGACTTTTAAAGGCAGAAGTAAGATGCGGTAGAGAATGCTTTATGTAGAACTTTTGTATAAGGGAGAGTGTCCAGGGGCTCTACATATTATGATTGACAGTTTAATAAGCTTTGTTTGACTTTTGAACATTATTGAACATTTGTAAGCACTTAATCAGTTTTAAGTGGTTATTAATGCAGATGAATTTGAAAAAGTAAAAAAAAAGACAAACAAAGAAAACAAGGGAAAATGTTATAGTCAGTCAAAAGCGACTATTTCCTACCCTACATCACTTCGTTCTACAATTAGTTGCGATTTGCATCAGTGATATATCTTTCATATGGAAAGGGGCTCTAAATACGGTAATTGATTTAGTAATCTTTACTAGATTAAAAAAAAAATATTAAGAATAACAATTTTTTACTGTAAAAAGGCGTTCTTTATAATAATAACCTCATAGGAGGAGAGGTTCTATGAATGGTTTAATTCGAACCATTTTTAATGTGGTTCTGAAGCATTTGGTATAATTGAAGATGGATGTGGCATTTACCATTTAGGAGTTGCAAACATCTGCACAAACTTATTATGCCATAAGTAGTGTAGGGTAGAATGATATATTATCCAATATATAGATGATTTGAGCAGCTCTAAAGTAAAGAAAAAAGAAATTTCTATATTGCTGGACATGGATTAAAAGAAATTTAAATGATTGTATAAAAAATACAACAACATTTATAGAGATAAGCAGTAGATTGTTATAACTACAAAATTCATTCATTTTTATATACTCCATATAAGATGGGGGGTATACTAAGTTTGTCATTCCGTTTGCAACACCCAGAGACCCTACAAAGTCAAAAACTGAATCGATCTAGGCGTGTTTGTCCGTGGGTCCGTAAATGTTGTGATATTGAGCTGAAATTTTGTACAAACACTTTTAGATTTGGCACGCAGATCGCCATGCCCACAATCGATAAAAATCTATTTATTTGTCATAAAAGTTGAGCTCATAAGATTACATTTGGTATGCATATCTAGTCACATATTGCAGATGTGGAGGGTAATTAAGATTTGGCTTAAGCCGAATTTAGTTTTTTCTTACTTGTTCTATTATTAAATTATAACGAATTCAAGGGTCCCATAAAGCCAGCCCGTCATGATTCAACACATTTCATTATGAAGGGCACTCCTACTTATCTCAATTGTAATCAATAATTAACAACAAATTAATTAAAAAGAGCAAAAAAAGAAAAGAAAAAGAAAAAAAGCCGCTTCTTTCTTTTTCAGTAATTTGAAGATATTTTTTTTCGGTCTTTCTTTACTTCTTTCTTAAGTTTACATCTTTGTGGATATATTTCCTTAAGATTAGTGTCAAGTTTTTGTATTTTATCTTTTCAAATGCACTTGAAAACAGTGAAGCTTTAAAATTAGCTACATAACATATAGATGTGTGTGACATGATTAGTGTCACCTTAAAAACACATCATTCTACTAGAGAGTATTCATGCTTAGAGCAAATCTTAGTATATCCAAATATAAAGCAACAAAAAACAAGTGAAAATGTTATAGTTGGTTTATAAAAGTATATGGTATCTGAAATACACTCTAAACAAAGTGGCAAGTGCTTAAATGTCTCGGGTTTTTGTTCCAACATTATATTCTACGACCAAGTGGTTTGTTTGCTAGTGAAATGAGAGTTTTTATTAGACCACGCCCATTTCTTACATGTCGCATTTTTCAATGCGGTAATTCTTAATATGAGTACAGGGGATGAACAAAATAATATGAACAGCTTGCCATATAGTACGCCTTATACAGCATATATATACTTTGTAGGATCTCTGACGCCTCTTTCCTTCTCTCTCTTTTCTGTTGCAATTGGAATGATAAACTTAATATAGCCCTGATTTTATAAGGAGGGTATAAAAAGATTCTAAAAATGTTAATTGATTTTTCTTTACTAAAAATATTCACTTGTTCAAAAATGTTTTAAAAATTGAATTAAAAATCTTTTATTTTATTTGTTTTTTAATGCAATATCGTTTTAATCATGTTTTACTGAAAATTACTTCTAATTACATATTTCTTTCTTTTTGAAAACCATTCATTTCCATTCTCTAGTACATGGTGTACGATTACTAGTAATTCATTAAAATTCAATTTGTCTAGAAAATGAATTGCAATGTAATGCACACACATACATACCTAATAATTACAATTTAATTAGTCTTAGCATGTAACAACAACAACAACAACAAAACTCTTTTCATTTAACATTCGTGTGTAAGGTAGTCAAAGTAATTCAGATTACTTAAAATGCAAGCAAGCAGATTTCCTATGACCATGTAACTGGCTACACATCGTATACGGCGAATGAAAATACTTCATAATTATACGCTTACAGAGAATTAGAGTACTTTGTTTTAAAACAGTTCCTACCATATACATAGTTTATTGTGTATATACTCTTATCAATCAAAAGCATTATAAAAGTCGATCTAAATGTTATTGTTGTCCACTGTAATTGCTAAGCTGGCAATTAAAAAGTTACTACTCCGTTTTTCTTGCAGTTATTTGAGGTAATGAAATTTTTTCTTTTACTCTCTACATAAAATGGGGGGTATACTAAATTTGTTAATCCGTTTGCAATACTTGGAAGGAGGCGTCAGAGACCCTACTTTATCAGAATCAAAAACTGAGTCGATCTAGACAGTTATGTCTGTGCGTCCATGTGTCTGGTTGTTGTTGACATTCTCACGGGCGTAAATTTTGTGATATAAAGCTGAATGTTTGTACAGGCACCTTTAGTTTTTACACGCAGATTTAAATTGGAAAAAATTGGTCAAGAGCCACGCCTATAATTGGCAAAAATCTATATATCTGCCACAAAAAATTAGCTATGAAGTTGAAATTTGATTCTCCCATTCATCGATGTGCCAAAAGTGGGTGTGGTCGAATAACACAAACGCTCGCAATTTACAAAAAACCATACTAAACGTAAAATTCAACTTTCAAGCTAATACGTAATGGAAACAGTATTAGTGGGTGTAATCATATACCTGCCACACCCTTTGTTTGTATATAGATATGAAGGGTATTTTAGATCTGGCCTAAGCCAAATATGTTTTTATATATAAATTTTAATTGAGTGAGGCGAGCTAGTTATGGCAACGTTGGTAAGTGATAAACACAAATTCACCACTTAGTTTGCATAATCATACGTCATAATCATGTGTGATTTTTTTCTAACTAATATTTTAACTTGTTTGGGTTTGTTTTTCGATATGTAGATGAATTGTAACTAACTTTGGGCATTTATAACAGTTAGAATAAAACGTATCATGTGACATGCAAAAAAGTCATTAGCGGCCTGATATTGTATATGTTAGTGGAGGTAGTGGAGGTAGGTAGGTGAGCAGAGAGGGAGAGAGTAAGGGTAGAAGAAATGTAGTCCTTGCAGTTAAAATGTTTAGAAAGGCAAGTGTAACAAAGGCAATAAAATATTTTGATTTGTCTATGATTTAAAGCTCGGCTGTATAAGTACTTTATCAAAATATATATTACACCCATAACACAGCTTTGTGGGGGTCTTCAAAAGTTCAAAAGTTTTTCAATAGAGACATAACAATTATGTATTTAATACGAACTTAGCCTTGGACCCTTTTTCATGATCTGTTAACGTTAAAATGTCAGACAAAGTTAACATTTTTATTACAATCAAGTTTACAAACGAGCAACTTTAAGAGAGCCTACTTCAATAATCGTCTCACCAGACAGACTGTGTGAGCTTTAATGGATAAATTCAGGATATCTATATTCACAAATTTATAGAGAAGAGTAAGGACAGCCTATGCAATTGATATTTATTAATAAGTATCATAAAATATGCAAGTTTTTAATCATGTCAGTCAGTCCATGTAAGAAATTTTTTCATATTAAGCAAAAACATTGATACTCTCGGTAAAAATATTTGGACAAAGTATATATTTTATCCAAACTAGGGAACGCCCTTTAATTAATGACATACAAATTATTACACTTCATTTTTAGATTAAATGCAAGTTGCAAAAGTATATGGCATACCATGCCCACAACGCATACAAAAATGTGCATTTGGCATATACATCAATGATCGTTTGAAAAGGGCGCAATATATAAAGGTACATATGCCGTGCCCACAATTTATAAAAAAATACCTATTTGGCCCTTCAATGATCGCTCAAAAAGACCACAAAGTGTAAAATTGTTTAATTTTACAAGTAGAGGGAACTGTGCACTCATTCTGAGCTTAATACGCTCTGCTTTTCTTGTTTATTGCTCGTTTTTTTAATTTTTTTGTTGTTGTTGGTGGGGGAGGGTTCATTTTATAGTTTTGGCGGAGTGTTAATGATATCCTTGTTGTTCAAGTTTATACAATTTCTATTATAAAGCACAAATTGACTTTTTTACCAGTTGTAATCAATTTGTGGCTACATTTAAACTATTTGTCGTTAAACATGTAATAAGAAAAGGAATGAAAAACAGAGAGAGAGAGGAAGATAGATAAAAACGTAAATCATACCAAATCACACCAAAGTACAGTAACAACAAAACTCACCCTCAACTCAACTGAATTGAATTGAATTGAATAAGTGAATAAATGACTGACTGGCTGGCTGATTGCTTTTATTATTCTGTGTTGTTGTTATTGTTACCATCAAATGTATATATATATATATATAATTATTGGCACTAACCAAATCCAAAATCTATAATTATTTATTTGTATGAATTCGTTTGTGTGTAGCTGTGTACGTGTGTTGAGTAATTGCATTTCCAGTGTTGTAGGTGTTTTTATTTCTTTTTTAATTTCAATAAATGCCATAACACTGTCATAATTGATTGTCCGATGACAATTAATTGGAGCGAGTATGTTATTTGACGTTAATCTTAAGTAAAAATCATTCTATAATGCAATTAATATGAATATCAAATGAAACATTTAATGGTTGTTTATAATCGGTAACAATAATTGTCCTGAATAATGCAATAATATAACAAAAAAATGCATGTCCGTCTGTCCTGAGGTATTTTGCAACATTTTGTTACAGTTTCTCATTGGAATTGCTTTAAAACGTGATCCTAATTGGCATGTAGGTGTGGCAGGTATATAATTACACCCTCTCATATTATTTAGTAATCATATGAATTAGCTTCCAAGTAAAGTTTTACGCTGAAAATGATTTTTTTTTAAATTGTGGGCGTATCTCTTAACCGATTGACCCTTTTTTGGCACATGGATCCCATTGCTAATTGTAAATAAAATAATTGTACCAAATTCTAAATTTATAGCTCGATATTGGTGTCAGATGTAAAGATTTATATAAATTGTAGGCATGTTTGTTATCCAACCATGCCCATTTTTTGGTACATCGATGAATAGGATAATTGTAAATATATGTATATAATATGTGTATCAAACTTGAATTTCAATTTTTGTGGCAAATAAATAGTTTTTTTCGATTGTAGGCGTGGCTTTTGATCAATTTTGCCCAATTTAAATAGCGATCACCGAAACTAGCAGAAGTAAAAAAATTCCAGCTCAATACTTCAAATTTTACGACCGTGAGAGTAACAGCAACAGACGAGCACACGGACATACGGACATAAATGTTTAAGGCAAATGAGTTTAAAATTTACAAAAAAAAAAAATAAATAAATAAATACAACCTTTGTCAGTCACAACCTAATATGCTATCTTTCATAGGTGATAATTCCAACGATGCTACAGATTTACGTTGCAACATGTCTTTGACGCAATTGCGCAACATGGAGAATCATCATCAGCAGTTGGCTGTTTATGTTAATCATAGAAATTCGGTAATGTTTCCCAATAGCGGCAATAATACACAAAACAATCATCATCAACATCATCATCATCATCAACAACAACAACAACAACAACAATTAATACAACAGCAACAGCAACAACAGCAAAGTGGTAGTATAGGTTTACATTTACCGCCACCGCCATCCAACCATCATATGAGTTATCATCATAATTCGTTAATGGGTTTCCAACAGCATCAACAACAGCAGCAACAGCAACAACAACAACATTTTATGGCGACCGGTAACAATCATCAGACTCTACAACAATATGCCACCACTCTGGCGGAAGCTACAGACGTGAATGGCGTTGGTAGTAGTCGCGATGGTAGTGGTGGCGACAGCGGCGGCGGCAGTCCATCGGCCATAATTATGGGCAACAATTATTTAAATTCGATGCATCAAATGGTCGAAGCCAATAATTTACACAATCAACAACAACAACAGCAACACTCCCATTTACACTTATCATCCTCAGCTGCTGCTGCGGTAGCATTAGCGGCTGGCTCTTGTTCCTCCAACCATCATCATACACAAATACCGGCGGGTGTCTACCATCCGCAACAACAACATTTAGCTGCCTTGGCAGCTCAAGTCCAACACGAGCATAAATTTGCTAAATCATCCGTCAATTCATTAACAGCAGCCTCCCGGTCTTCTGCCTCATCATCGTCATCATCATCCGTTTCTCTCTGTTCTGCGGCCGTAAACATGGCCAATCATTTAACCGCAGCAGCAGCAGCTACAGCGTCTGGCTACTTCAACACCAACACCAGTACAAATTTAACTTTATTACACGATTACGATGAACGTTCATTGTCCTCCTTATCGAATGATGCCATGACCGAAGATGAGGATACTAAAGATCACAATGATTCGCATACGATTGATGTCATTTCACCACAGACACCGGATAAAAATTCACTTAATTCTAGTACGACAACGACACGTTCGATAAATTTCGGCAATGGTTCTGGTTTGAAACGTAAGTCAACAGCAGCAGCAGCAGGATCAACTTTGAAAACAATTAATTACTGTGATGAGTTAAATTTAATAAATAATAATGACAACAACAATAGCGTCGAGAATAGAGTGAAATCTTTAATGAATGGTAGTGGAACGGAAAATTATAAAAGTCAACAACATCACCAACATCACCAACATCATCATCATCAGCAGCAGCAGCAGCAACTTCATGAAGGGGTCAGGCCTCGCTCTTTGGAAGATATGCAACAACCAGGATTTACCAGCAGCAGCAGCAGCAATATTTCGGATACCGGATTACAGTTAAACTCATTTCACTCAAAAAGCGGTAAACACGCGGATGAATATCGCGTAGGTGGCTCTAGCGGAGGAGCCGCAATAGGTGGCGGTGGGGCATTAGATCATCAAGAACGTTTAAATGATACTGAAAGTCTAATGAATGGCAGCTGTGCCTCCAGTGAAGATCTCAATCAAACCAATTCCAGTGAACAAGGTGAAAAGATTACTTCTGGCAGCGATGATGAGGGTAAGGTTCTCTTATTATAATTTTCATAAACTTGCCATTCTGCATGTATTACAAGGAAATAGAAATCAGAGACAGAGACAGAGAAAGACTCCACATATATATTCTTGAATAGTTTAAAAAATTGTAAAGTCCGTATGTCCGGCTCCGATTGCAACGTTCTTGGTTGTAAATTCTTAAAAAACTGAGCTGAAGTTTTATACAGGGACATTTAAATTGATAACGGTGATGGAAGCCATGTATTAACAAGAAAGGTTGTGCCATGTACAAGAAAATTCATACAGATATTGATAATTGGTGAAAATAAAGCCGAGGACAATACACAGACACGCCTACTTGGCCAAAAACTTATCTATTAATCTTAAAAATTAAAGTCGGGTAAAATAAACTGTGTAAAACAATACCTCGACAATGTTTTTAGATTTGAACCTTATAAAAAAAATTAAAGCGTTTAACTTTGAAATCGTATCAAAAAAAATTCGTTTCAATTGAGAGTTTACTATAAATTTACTTCTAGGTCAAGATGATAGTTGTTCAAAGAAGAAACATCGTCGTAATCGTACAACCTTTACCACATATCAGCTGCACGAGTTGGAAAGAGCTTTTGAAAAGAGTCACTACCCGGATGTATATTCACGCGAAGAGTTGGCTATGAAGGTGAATTTACCCGAAGTGAGAGTACAGGTAAATATTTTACTTTTTAATATTATGCAAAATTTTCTCTTTCCAACTAACTGTCTGGGTGTATGTCTAGCTTAGTGAATAGCAAAAATGCGTGTATAGGGTGTAAGAGAAGAAAAAACAAAACGGAAATTATTTAATTTCCGTTACAAATTTATTTATTTTTTTTTTTGCATTTTTCTATCTTTCCGTCTCACTCAACATCTTGAAGTAGAAATTAGTAAACAGACAGTGACCTGAAACCGCAAACATGAAACAAACAAACAAAACATTAATCATTTGAAATTATTGTGTTAAATAAAGATACCGGTTGGCGTACGAGTACAAATAAATTACTTTTAAATTAGGAAAAGTCCATTGTAGAGCCGCAACTATTAAGTAACTAAAGGGGTTGTCACCGTTAGTGAGGTTTTAAAAAATATACAAAAAATGTAATCATCAGCATTATTGTATTTCATATAAATTAAATTATAGTTTATGAACACACATCACTACACATCACATCATCTCAATCATAACTCTCTTTCAATCCATCCATTGTTAACTCAGCTGAATAGCGTCTGATTAAAGTTTCTAAAAAAACATGACAAGTACATAAGTGTGCATGCAAATAATGTGTCGGAAGGAAAGAATGAAAAACAAGAAAGAAAACCACATTTGGCTTAGGCCAAATCTAACATACTCTTCACATTTATAATAGGGGGCGTGGCAGGTACATGATTACGCGTAATTAAGAGTGTATGTATTACGTATAAGTTTGCAAATGTAGTTGTACGATGAATTCAAGTTTTTTTGTAAATTGTGGGCGTGACTCTTTTCCAACCACACCCATTTTTAGCAAATTTAAACTTAATAGCTCAATTTTTGTGGCAGATAAATAGATCTTTGTCTATTGTGGGCGTGGCTCTTGACCGATTTGTCTTTTTTCAATAGCGATCTTCGTGCAAAATTTCACCGAAATATCTTAATATTTACGACCGTGAAAATGCCAACAAGTAATGAACCCACGGACACATATGGTTAGATCGACTCTGTTTTTAATGCTGGTCAAAAACATATATACTCTGTAGGGTCTTTAACGCCTCCTTGTGGGTGTTGCCAACAGAATTATACCCCCTACCTTTTGTGTAAAGTATAAAAAAAAGAAAACTTTATTGAAAATATCAGCTGTGGCAGGTGAATACAATAAAAAAGTTCCTAAAAAAAACTCACTATCTTAAGAGAATTATAAATTTTTTTTTCAAAATTTCATTTTAAGAAAATCTTCAGGGACTAGTAAGTGAGTATTTGTTTACAATACGAAAAGAAGAAGAGACGAAAACTTCAACTTTTATCACAAAAAAAGTTATCCTATGAGGATGGAAGAATTTTCTCATACTGATCAAAAGTTTCCTAACTTTTATTATACTAATTTGCTAATCTCCGGAACATTTTACATATTAATGTTTTATTATGTATTTCACTTAACCCTTGAACTTTTAAAAAAATCCAAGTCCCAAAACAAATTTGTGGTTACAAGTTAATAACAATAAGGTAGAGAAGAAGAAAAAAAGAAACACATTCAAGTCCTTAAGTTAAATTTGAAATACTCTTTCTATTCATATCCATCTTCAGGGGATGATGTAAAGTTTTTAAAATATTTCTTAATTGGGGCGTAATTTCTATATCTGCTCATAAAAGCAAAATTTAGTTTTTCTACTTGTATATAATTTTCAACATTTCTATTTGGTAACTTTTTGAGACGTTTCAGTTGAGAGGTCAGATCATTTTTGAAGAGACATTCTAGTAATATGATCAAAAGAAGTTTGATGTGAAAAGTGTACAAAATAATGAAAATCGTTTAAGTCGCCACTATATCAAATTACAAGAGTTGATAAATCAGTTTTATTGACTAAACATATCATTTTAGGAACGCAACAACACGACACAACACAACGCAAAAACAACCTAACCCCACCACTTACGAGGTGAACAAGAATAATGAAAAGGAAAAAATCGAAAGGAAACAAAGAGACACAAATTATTTTAGACAAACACACCGCAAGCCACAAATGACATCACAACACATCCCATGCATACTGTATGCATACTCGTATACCACAGACGACAAGGGAACGGAAAGCATGTTAAAAAGGGTGGCAGACATAATAAATATAACGTGCTCTAAACAATATAAATAAAATCATGTAAAAATATCTACATATTGTATACATAGGAAAGTGTCTGTCTGTACAACCACCTACCGTACTTTTGCAAGTGTATATGAATGGCACATAAGAAGACGAAGAAGAAGAAGAAGAAAAACGAATTTGATTTTGATTTTGCACACTAAAAAATTTATCTTATCAATAAGTTTAGATGGTGATTGTTATGAGAATGTTTTTGTGTGGGTGGGTGGGTGTGTGTGTGTGTGTGTGTGTGTTTGACTTATAAGGGGCCGAAGGTTAGTGCCATGCTATGCCTTCATACTCTCCGGCATACGAGCATTGCATTTAAAGTTCAGCCCTTAAATGTCACTTTGTCAAATTGACGCTAAATTCAAATTATGTCATATTCTTTGTTACACACACATGTACACTTTTATTATATTAATATTTAGCTGCCTTTATAGAAATGTTGCTAGCAGCCATGAAGTAAAATAAAAAAATAAAAATAAAAAATAAAACAACTGCTAACGTCAGACATGAACTCTTTAATGTTCTGTTTTCGTCCTTTGTTTGTTGTTCAATATTTAAAAAACAAAATTAAAAAAGCATAACATTCCAAGTTTTCATAGAATCATGAATGCAATAGATTTGTTAAATGTTTGTTTAAAAAGTTTGATTGGATTTCTTTTTTTCTTTTTTGCTTTGTGTTATTTTTTTGACAAAAAATTGCATTTTAATCGATTCCATAGTTAGATTGAAAAACATTCATTAAGAATGAAAATTACTTAATGATGAAACAATAAATAAAAATAAAACAAGTAAGAAAACTAAATTTGGCTTGGACCAAATCCTAAGTACCCTCCACCTCTACAACGGTGGGCGTGGCAAATATATATATATATATATATATATTGCGCCTTCTTATAGTGTGTGTCTTACGTATCAGCGTGCAAGTCTACTTTTATCGTTGAATATGGTTTTTTAAAAATTGAGGGCGTGTCTATTATCCGACCACGACCACTTTTGGCACGTCAGTCAATGGGATAACTATGTATACGCGTATTAAATTTCAAGTTGATAGGTCAACTTTTGTGGCAGATATATAGATTTATGTCGATTGTGGGCGTGTCTGTAATCCTAATACGCCCATTTTATGGTATATTGATAAAGCTTATATATAGATGTCCGTACCAAATTTCAAGTTTATAGCTCAATTTTTGTGGAAGATAAATAGATTTTTGTCTATTGTGGGCGTGGCTCTTGACCGATTTTGCCAATTTTAAATAGCGATCTGCGTGCAAAAACTAAAAGTGTATAAAATCTGTACAAAATTTCAGCTCAATATCTCAAAATTTACGCCTGTGAGAGTGCCAACAACAGACGGACACACGGACACACGGACACACGGACATACATGTCTAAATCGACTCAGTTTTTGACGCTGATCAAGAAAATAAAATAATTGTTTTTAAGTATATATAATAACAATCACTCTTTATATCTATGAACCCTTTAAAGTGGTCCAATTTTTCCTTTTTTTTATTCAGATTTTTATTACAATTTTTTTTGCTGGTTTTTTAAAACATAAATTACAGGCTTGGTACCTAATAAGGATATAAGTCTTCTGTTAATTACTTTAGTACAAAAATCCCAATTAAGGACCGATCTCATACATATTTTTGGCTGCTAATCTTATTTTCCCCTTGATGGACGTATGGACAAAATGAGAATATGATATAGTAATATTGTCTTTACGTCCTTCAATAAAAAATATATTACTTAAAATTGTCGTGATTGAATCAATTGCATATATAATAAAATCCTATTACACAACTACTTCATATATATATATATATATATATGAATCGGGTGTTTGAAATTTGAATTTAATCATTTAATCGTTATTCATGATTAAAAAAGATGATAAGCTTTAAAAAAATGCAAAATAATCCTTTTGAGCGATTTTTGACTTGTAACCGTTATTATCAAAATTTTTCTTCACAGGGGCTACTCAAGAAATTTAATGAGCCTGAAATGAGAATAGAATGTATATATATATTATCCCTTACACACACAACTCCCTTTTTTATAAAACATATTGTTAGGAAGGTGTCTACAGACTAACATCACTTTACGTTTTACAGAACAATTCATA
Organism: Ornithomya chloropus; assembly: GCA_963971445.1. Lineage (NCBI taxonomy): Eukaryota > Metazoa > Arthropoda > Insecta > Diptera > Hippoboscidae > Ornithomya > Ornithomya chloropus. The sequence goes on along the minus strand of OZ020530.1, from coordinate 21,584,494 downwards.
ATTCTTTTATAAACTTTTTGTTACAAATTACACTTGATTTGCTTATTATTTGTGAAGGAGAGGAAACCTTTTAAACGGTTACTTGAAAAAATGAAAAAAAAAAAAAACAAAAACGAAACAATTTCATACTCATTTAAACAATAAATTAACCCCCCGTCCTCCGTACCAAGAACTCTGCTACCCAGAGAGTCACCCTTGGTAAGCAATTGAAATAAGAAGAGAACGAAGAAGAAGAAGAAGAGGAGTAGAATGGAAAACCACTTGACATCTGACATTAAAAAAGTTTACAAAAGTGTTTTCCATCTCTGTCTATCTATAACTAACTCTCTCCCTTTCTCTCTCTATTTCTCTTTCATTCTATATTACAAAAGTGGCTTAATGTGCAGGCACTACTCGTTTTTGTTGTTGGTGTTATTGCAAACAAAAACTGTAATAATGGTAAAAAATAAAAAAAATAAAAAAAAATAACAACAACAACAACAACAATCACAACAACAAACAAATCAAGTATATTTTAAATATAATGAAATTTTCGTTAAAAGTAAATTACATTCAGATTTGTTGGATATGCATGGTAGGTGGGTGGGTGTGTTGGCACATTATTTATGTTCATTTTTTAAAGAGTTTTTGACTTGTGGCGTTGGCGGCGCATATTGTAAGTGCAGTGCCTGCACACATACTTAATAATATTTATAAAGTGTTACTATACTCAATCTCTCTCTCTACTGTTTATAAGTATTTGGTATGATTAGAAACCAAAGGGAGTGATTTTTAAACCTTGTACGTAGGCAGTGTGTTCACTTTAGGGCTCAATTGTTGAACAGATGTGCAATTCATTATGAAACATTTAAGTGTTTGGAAATTGAATAAACTTTCATAAATGTGTATGAAAAATGAGTACAATAATAGCAACAACAACAACAACAACAATAACAATGTGACAAAATAAATTACACGTGAAATATAGAAAATTTTGTGTTGTTTACATAATTGTGTCATAAGGGGCTTAATAGAGGTGGACATAAACAAAACAACAACAACAATAAACAACAAAGACTGAAAATGATAAATACGGTTAGGCCGGATCATTTAATACCCTACATACATAATACAATTAGTTGAGTTGTATGGAAAAATGTTCCAAAAATGGTTCGATCGAGTCCAAATTTGCCACAGCCAATTATTATATCAATTAACTAATTTTTGATAAGATTTTTTTTTTTTAAATATTAAGAATTGCAATTTTTGGCCATATAAAGACTTCCTTCATATATGGGCAAGGGGTTCTAAAAATTGGCTAACTTTAATCATTTCCAATAGAATTTTTGTTTGGGGTAAAAACAGGTCCTTGTTTCAAATTTCATGCAAATATCTTAAAAAATGCAGCCTGTAGTCTTAGACAGACTGATAGACGGACGTGATTAAATCGTTTCAGAAAGTGACTCTAAATCGTTCGGTATAATTTAAGGCGGTCGTAGTATATGCTGAACAAAACTTAATATACTTTTGTGGTACAAGTGATGCAGGATATAAGCCGAGCATAACTAGGTAAATGTGAAATTTGAAAAAAAAGAAAAGACAAGTGTTGACAGCCGTTATAAACATTAATGTAAAACCACCCGCTCAACACTTTGTTGCATTTCAATGAATTTATAATGGATACAAATTGTATACGCGCTACATACAAACCTACGTTCACTGCATAGAAAACAATTTAACGAAAATGAAATATTAAATCAATCCGTATAGCGGAGAACTGAGACTGATGAGTGTAAGCATGTAACTCTATTTTAGTTGTAACTGCGATATATTAAGTTACTCATGCAGTTGAAAATGTGATTGTTTATCATAAATATTATCATATTAGACAATTTTATTACCCATAATTATATTCATGTATATTATTGTTGTTTTTATGATGTTTTGATGGCATTATTTTGGGTAATAAATGGGTGGATTGTATGTATTGGATTTCAGTAATAAAAGATAATAACAAAACATTAGCAGACATGACGAAAAATGACAAACAATTCTGGCAATAACATTACACATCCAAACATATGAGTATTCTATATGTGTATGGTATGCATGTATACCATCTAGTCTAATATTTCTAATAAATAATAAACAAAAATGAAAATGAGCAGGTGTAGGAAAAGGTATCTTCTACACGCTATATCTTCCCTTAATCCCTATGTTTAATTTTTACACCCTACACTTATATAATTGTTTAACGTTTCACGAGCTACTGTATCCACGGTAATGACAGCATACACAAAATATAGTAAAACATTGTTGGCTAAGAGGAATGGTGTGCGAAACTCAACGTTAACTGACAGAGACCCGAGAAACATCAAAAAGAATTGTGGCCAGACAACGTAACATTCATGAAAGGGCTGCAATTGCGAAGCTCTTTATGTCAGGTGTTCATATTAAATTGTCCCTTATGTATGTTTATAGTTGGCATTCTCACAGGTGCAAATTTTGAGACATTGAACTGAAATTTTGTACAAACATTTTTAGTTTTTGCACACACATCGCTAAAACTACTCAAGAGCCATGCCCACAAACGACAAAAATCTATACATCTGCCACAAAAATTAAGCCGTCAAGTTGAAATTTTATATACTTATGCATATAATTACTTCATACAAAGGGTGTGGTCGGATAACAAACATTTATGTACAAAACCCCATACTCAGCGTAAAACTCGACTTGCAAGCATACATGCCCTGTTGTGGGACGTAATCATAATCCTGCCACGCCCACCATTTATATATAAATGTGTAGAGTAGTTAACATCTGACTCAAGCCAAATGTAGTTTTCTTACATGTTATTTACGGAAAACGAAATCAATCACAATTAGTTTCATTTAATCGATTTTAGTTAAGCGTTATATGTTTTTTTTTGTAGAATTTTTCCATTAAATTACTTTTTCATTAACCCTTTCAATGGGAAGCAAGTGGACAATAATAACAGCGTGATTGCCTTTATTACTCTTATAACGTTATGAGGATTTTTTTCTTTCGGTGGTACAGTACAGCCCAACTATGAATGTCTGCTGCTGTTACTGTTGTTGTTATTGTTATTGTACCATATTGACAATTTTCTTTGATGATTGCACTTAATTCGGCGTATGATTAGATGTTAGGCCAGACATAACTGTAACTTTATATTATAACAATTTATTTATTTTGCTCTCCCGGACCACACAACACGTGTATCGTGTGCTTTAGTCCACCTTTTTAAAAACCAATATTTCTACATCCCCTTTCGATATTTATTTAGTTACGATTATAATATATAAAGAAAAAGAAAAGGAAGAAGAAGAAGAAGCATCATTCTTTCCGGATTGAATGGAACATAGGATTTTTTTTTATACCCTCCACCTTAGGGAAGAGGGTATATTCATTTTGATCATCCGTTTACAACACATCGAAGGAAGCCTCGGAGACCCCACAAACCATATACATTCTTAATCAGCATGAAAAGAGAAATCGTTTGAGACATGACCATCCGTGTGTCCGTGTGTCAGTCTGTTGTTGGGACTCTCACGGTCGTAATTTTTGAGATATCAAATTGAAACTTTGCACACGTATTCTTAGTTCAATTTCGCTGTTCCGTATTGAAATTGGGCAAAATCGTTTAAGAGACACGCCCACAATAAACAAAAATCTCAACATAGCTCGAAAAAATTTTATCTTTAAAATATTATATAACGCACAATAGTATGCCTATCAAGTTGAAATTTGGTATATATATAAGTGGTACTGTTGTTTAACACTGTGCCAAAAATGAGCGTAATTCATAAACGCAAACGCCTATAATTTTAAAGAAACACTATTTGCGTAAGTACATGAAATAGTCACATACATAAATAAGGCAACAGGAACTTATTTTTTAGATGATTATAAAAGGTGGAGGGTATTTAAGCTTCGGTCTTAACCGAACTTCTCTATCTTGTTTTTTTATAAAAAAGAAGAAGAAGAAAAAGAAGAAGCTTTGTGGGTTGATTTATTATTTTTAGTTCAATTTCTGAAAAAGTGGAAAGGAGTTAGGTTTCTCTCCATAAATAACAAGAAGAAGAAGCATCATTTTTCTTTTCCACATTTATTATCTACAATTTTTTGTTCAATTTCCGAAAGATCGAAAAGGAGTTTGATATATGGTTTCTAGAGAAGTTTCTCTCTGCACACGATTGTTACCACTTTTCATGTTTTTATGCTTTCTATTCATTTACCGAAAAGGTTGATTAGTGTATCATTTAACCCTTGATTTTAAATGGTTGTCTAAAGTGTCTATTATACACATAAACACAAACACATTTTCTCTTAATATATATTTCTGTTTTCTTTTCGTTGTCATTACTGACGCCTTTCTCAGTTATTTAATCCTTGGAAAATGATTGTCTTTTACAACCATTAAATCCTAACATAATTGTTAATGTTTTTGTGGTTTTTGTTGTTGTAACGGTTATATGGTGGTTTTGCAAAACATATGTTTTGGATCTCATTACATTGCATGGAATAAAATAAGTAAAGCGCAAGTTTTATTTGACTTAGGTCGACTTTTAAATACCTTCTCGTAAAGGCGTGGTAGTTATGGTCATGTTTTCTACCTTATGTCTCATCTTATAAATCCATTTATGTTCTAAATGTTTCTTTTTTAGTTATGGGAGCGCCTGTTTTTTCAACTCCGCCCATTTTGTATGAAAATCAATGATTTTAACGTACGGCACGCCACGGACGTACATACGGACATGTCTGAATCAACTTAAATTTTCATGAATTTATCAAGTTTCTGATGACTCTTTGTGGGCGTTGCTAACCAAATAGCAAACTTAGTATACCACTCACCTTAGGTGGAGAGTATAAAAACGAGAGAAAAAACATTTTTTGATACAACCGAGAATTGTTTTTATTTTGTGACATGCAATTTACCAAGTGTCACAGTATTAAGATAATCTAGCGCATAATTTGAAGATTAATTGTGATGGCATGAAAAATTATAGAATCTTAATAAGAATGCAAAAAAAGCAAAAGGAAGGCGAAACAACAAACTATACTGCACGGGATTATTTAGCAATCTTTCTAGTCTCTCCAGTTGTTAGAGCAATAAATAAAAAAAAAAATTCAATTTATTCTATCCTCAGCTATCCTGCCTTATTAAGCAATGTGTCCGTTTGATTTTCACTAATTTTTTTACTCCCTTTTATACACCTGAATACTAAGCACATGTGTTTTATAAGCAAATGTGTTTTTTAAATGTATTACGTTGTATTGTACGTTCCTTTATGAAAATCAATATCCTTGTCGGCATTTAAACTAATTAAAGTATTTCCTTTGTGTCCGTCCTCTCTATTCCAATGAATTGTTTGAAAGGCATTTAACAAATTAAAACAGGATGCCATACAAGACATTCAAATTGTTGTTTGCTTCTTTATTGTGAAAGGACTTTGCAAAAGGCGGAACTAGAAATTAACCTTCAAATCAAAAAACTGTCTGGCAACAGCACAGCAGCAATGAAGAAAAAAACATAACATGTCATAATTCTTATGAAATGTTTTGTTTAAGAGTAATGTTGAGAGAACGCCAAGCCAAGGGAAAGTTATGGTAAAGGGTCAACAAGCATTTCATGCAATATCCTTAAAGGATAAGGCAATAAAATCGTATTGAAATGTATATTTCTACTTGAATGATTACTTACAGCAAACATTGAATTTCAAAATTCTTTTTCCCTAGATGGGATATAGGACTGGAAGGGCCCATAATGCATAAGATGGGCAGTAAGTATAGTAAGTTTGGCATTACATACGCAACACTTAGAAAGAGGCGGCAGAGTCCCTACAAAGTATATATATTCTTGATCAGCATTAAATACTGAGTCGTTTTTGATATGTCCGTCCGTATGTCCGTGTGCCTCTCTGTTGTTACCACTCTCACAGTCACCAACTTTGAGATATTGTACTGAAATTTTTTACAGACACTTTTGGTTTCGAAGATCTTTATTTAAATTAGGCAGAATTTGTCAAAAGCCACGCCCTCACAAGACTAAAATGTGTTTATCTGCCTCAACAATTGAGCTATAAAGTTGAAATTCGCTATTTCCAATTACCCCATGCATCGATGTGCCCAAAATGGGCATGGCCCACCTTATGTAAGTACATGTGAAGGGTATTTAAGATGTGGCCCAAGTCAAATTTAGTGATTCTATTTTTTTCATTTTTGTTATTTTTGCTAATTATAGTTTTGTTCCTCTGGTATGGTTTTAATTATAACAACAGGATATAGCATGAGTTGTGACTGCACCACAGGACTTTTAGTCAAAAAAAAAAAAAAAAAACAAATAAAAAAATTTGATTTATATAAAATGAAAATCGGCATGCCTATTATGCAGGAACCAAAATAAAACAGAAAGAAACGGAGAGAGAGAGAGAGAGGCGCCCCGTATCAATCAAAGTTTTGTAACTTTTGATATTAATAGGATTTAGCTGAAAACCATTGGCCTACAAGCAAAGACCACCAATGACGTTTTATGATTATAATTTTTGCACAACTGATGCATAACAATTTTATGTTGAAATGCATTTTATTCTAATATGCGACAAATTTAATTAAAGGAAGGTTGAGATTTTTACAAATAGTAAAAGAATTTTGTTTACAAATCTGATATAGTGGCCGCCTTGGGATAACTCAATTCTTTATATCATTACAATCTATATAATATGGGTGCCTAATGCAAGGGTTTGCCGTTAGCGAACTAACATTATACTAACTCCGGAATGGCGGCCTCTCCTTATTAAGGGAAAATTCTTCTTGATACTTGATAGGCAGGCACAAACTATAAAAGTAGGTATCAAATAACTGCCACGCCTACTATTTTTATATGATTATAAAGGCTACTTCAGATTAGTCTTAAGCCGAATTACATACAATAAATTTTTTTTACATTTTTCACTTATTTTTTTATTAAAATTTATATGAAAAATTTTGTAGCAGAAATTATTGTTGTTGTTGTTTTTGTTATTTACGCTTGCGGCATTATTTACTTTTCAGCTTAGTTGTGTGTGTGTGTGTGTGTTTGGGTTGGTGCTCTTTTGTTGATAAACGCTACAAAATACAAAAAACGATTGAATGCAAACAAACATACAATCAAAGACATTCAAGCGAAAGGAATAATATACTAGAACAACTCTAATGACAAAAAGAAAGAATTACAGTTTAACTGTTTATTATATAAAGGTTGGTGCTGTTACCACCACCGCCACCACTACGGCACGAACGCTACCATCAAATGCAGTTTTTCGTTTTTATCAACAACACATAACGCCCCTTTTATACAATATATGTTTTGTATTAGAAAGGCAAGTGTGTGTGTGTGTGTGTGTGTGTGGGTCAAAGGACCTCTTTGGTTTAACAGCTAATTAAATACATGATGACACGTGACTTTAGTGTAAACAGCAGCAACAGTAACAGCAGCAGCCGTTGTTTGGCAGAAAGATCTCCATTCCATTCCACTCCATTCTATTCGAACTTCTCAGTTCTTGGTACTTTTCTGCCATTCATTCATTCATTCAATCTATTGTTAAAATTAATAAACATGTTTAACTTTATGAGATGTCAACGTTTATAAGGTGGTGTCAATCATTCATACGATGATGGTGTTGTTTTTGTTGTTGTTGGAAACGTGTGTAATGTCTCGAGCATTGTTTTGTCACATGTTTAGTGTTCCATTACACATTATAATCAGTTTGTAATGAAACAAAAACCGTTATTATAAATTGCAACAAAAAAAAAACAACAACAACACATAATTAGGGGTATATGTACACACGGACATGCATACGAGTGTATAAAAAAGTAAAGTTATGTGAAGAATTCCAATCCACACGAACGTGTTCACGTTGTTTAATGCAAATCAAAAGTAGAAGTTTGTCAGGTTTAGACAGAAGCGGAAATTGTGGTAAAAAGTTTGCCGGTTAGAAGGCGTTTAATATTTAGTTTATTTTTTGAAATTTTTTTAAAATTTTTTGAGCGTTTCATACGTTATGTTAAAGTATATACTCATTCGTAGGGTGTTGTATTATATATATATATATATATATATAAGAGTATGTGGATTATCTAAATTTCATTAAAAGAGGGGTGTACTGTAATTAACACATCTAATAAGTGGTAGAGTTATAGGGTAAGAGTGGGTGAAAAAAAAGCAAAAAATGGAAAAAAGAAATACAAAAAAATTTTTTTTATAAAAAAAGTGAAAACAACAACAGTACCGTTGTTGATTTTTTTATATAAATTTTTATTATTGTAGTTTGAGTAAGTAAAAGTAAAGTTGAGGAAGAGAGGTAATAAAAAAATGTTGTAAAAACAATTTTGTACACTAGGGTATAGGGTGTGCAGGGGTGTACTGTAATTAACACATCTAATAAGTGGTAGAGTTATAATGCAAGAGTGGGTGTAAATAAAAAAAAACACTCTTTGAAAGAAGTCAAAAACAACAACAACAACAATACGCTTGTTGATTTTTATATTTTTTCTTTCTATTATTATTATTGTTGTTGTTGTTGTTGTTGTTGTTTGATTAGGTAAAAATAAGGTTGTCAGGGTAATTATTTAATTTTATGTGGTTTTATTGTTGTTGTTGTTGTTGTTATTATTGTACAATAAAACAATAATAATAATAATATTAACAACAACAACAACAACAACAACAACAATGTGAGTGTGTTATATACCTACAATGGAACAAGGGTGAAAATTATTATTTTATCGGTTTTTTTCCTTTTTGGGTTCGCGTTTAATAAAACATCTGCTCGTAAATGCTTATAAAAGTCTGACTGAACATTATACAGCTAATAAATGATTTTACAACCAGTAAAACACCAACAACAATAAAACCACACATAAGCAAACAAAAAAAAAAAACAAACCCAAAACCAGAAATTATTATTTTATGAAGGCATAAAAACAAACAAGTGAAGTAAGTTCATTATAAAGGTATAAACAACAACAACAACAACAACAACAACAACGATAACAAGCATAATCATCATGAACAACATATGATGATAGCGGTTTTGTTAAATGTCATATCAAAAGCAAATCTTAAGAAAATACCGTATATTAAAATGTTATTAGAATCACAAAACACACATACACGCACACTTACGCAAATATTGGTTAACACATATATAGAGGGAATGATTGATTGATTGATTGATTGATATTGGGCAATAAGGAAAACAACTAAATTTGGCTCACGGCAAATCTTAACTATCCTACTGCATCTATATACAGATAGTGGGCGTGGCAGGTACATGATTACGCCTTTGAAGAGTGTATTTATTACGTATTAACTTAAAAGTAGATTTTTATGCTGAATACGGGTTTTTTTTTAAATTGTAAGTGTCACGCCCATTTTTGGACGATGAGATAATTAACTTCATAGATTCCAGCTAATAAAAACTACCCACAACAAGTTTGGAATTGATATCGGAACCAGACAGCGATTACCACAGAACACTCAAACAAGCGGACGGACAAATTTGGTTCAATCGACTTAGTATTCAATGCCGATTCAACATATACACACTTTGTGGCGTCTTCAATACCTCCTTTGGTCGTTACAAACGTGGTGACAAAGTGATGTGCACCCTCATATATTAACATATGATGGGGGGTATAAAAAAAAATGGAACTTTTTTTAAATCTTAACAATCCATACAAGTAACAACTAACAAAACTAAATCCTTATCACGTGTCATGACTCAATTCCACTTAACTTCATTAACCTGATGGGCCGCACCACACCAGGAAATACGAACAAATAATATAAGAAATGCAAGAAGCCGCTTTAAACAAAAGAAAAAAAGAAAAAGAGCAGCAACAAAAAAAAAAAAAAGAACAGAAAAAAAAGAATTTTAATAATTGTCAGGCGGCGGTACGCACATTCTTTTGCGTATTTATTTAAATCCTTGTTAAACATCAACACACACACATGATGTGTGGAGTCGTGTAGGAACACGTTTTCTAGTTCTTATTACTGATGCTGCTTCGTCTACTTAGCTTACCCTCATATTTATTATAGATGTTACATACCTCTCATCCTTTTGTTATAATACATATTTAGTATGTGTGTCTTCTTAGGTTTTTATTGAATGTGAACAATTGCCTAAACGCAGTGGTAATTGGATGCCCTTAACAATTCACCGCCTATTTGTTTAAGATATGCCGCCAAAGCTTTGACAAGAGCTTTAAAGAAGCCAGAAATTTCTCACATAATAAAAAATATTTTTTTTTTTGGTATTTTTTTTTCACTTCTTATCTTATTCTAGGTTCTTTAGTAGTCACCGAATCTACCGTAAGAGTCTTTTTCTTTTTTGTAGCTTGATGTATATTTTAATTGTTCAAGACACTTGGAATTAACTAATAAGTCTTGTACAAATTGTTGTTGTTGTTGTGATTGTTGCCTCTATTAATAGACAAAAGTTTTTTTTTTTTGAACAATTTTCATTAAATTGATATGAAAGTACACGAACCCTTGTAACTTATATGGATTGCCTTTCATTTTCACCACAAATTACTTTCCAAACGATTTAGATTTAGTATTTAAAAAAAGGAGGCGTGGTCAAACAACGCACACGCCCACTTTTTGGAAAGAACACTCTTAGCTTTTCAAATATTAGTGTAGTTTATTTCTTTTTCAAAGATGCTTATAACTATAATTAACATGGGTGCCTCCCACCTCACCAGCTCGGAGCTTATATAAGATAGGAATATGCCTCAATTACCTATCTATCAACTACTTATCAACTAATTGCAACTAATTGTCGTTCGCATAACCTTGTGCGAATTGCAACATAGTATCTCTATTAAAGTGAGTAGAATTCCGTATAGTCTGTAGACGGACGGCCACCATCGGATTGCAAAAACAAAAAATGACGTTCAGACATTAGGGATATGTGACGCATAGGTTTAATATTCTGGTTGCGATTTAACGTTGAGAATTCGAGTCTGTTAAACAGGTAGCTTGGGTCCTGCTTTGTGACAATTTTTTCAAGTAGACATAGCGCTCTACATTTAAGCAGGTCCTCGAAAGTTACCGATAACAGAGATATTGTGTAGGTTGAAACGCAGTCATACCTTCTCAACCCAAAAACATACCTAATAATGGAGTTGTTGGCCCTTTTTAGTTTCTGTTTTGAAATGGAATCACAATTGTCGAACAGCTCGCATCCGTGTAGGAGTTTAGGATACAGGTAAGCTTTGGCGAAAAGTTTTCTAATGTTTAAGGGTGTGAACCACTGTAAATGCCACTTACACTTGTCCCACGTTATTATTTATATGATTTTCCCAAGTGAGCGTTCTATTAAATGTCACTCCAAGATTTTTTAATTCAGTCAATTATCTCAACGTTCGTTCCCAATAAACGGATTCTAATGTTCCTAAGGTCCGCCTTCTTGTAAAAAGCTATGCACTTAGTTTTAAGAGGATTTAAGGCTAGACCGTTGGAAAACGCCCAATTCGCGATATTGGCCAGATCATCATTGATTTTCATTGCAGTATTAATGATGTTGTCAGGCGGTCCACAAGCCCAGATCTGAACATCATCGGCATACATGTACTTTACACCACCCAAGGCAAGTGGATAAATCATTTATGAATAAAGAGAACAACAGCGGACCAAGGGCGGACCCTTGAGGAACCCCTCGCTTAATCGGGAGTAGATCGGAGAAACCATTATTGGCAAACAGCCTGGAGGCTGTGGTATGAAAGCTGAAGAATTTTCTAAGTTTGACTGCCATCAGCAAAGGGTCGACAGAATCGAATGCTTTTGTGTGGTCTAGTAACACAAGGAATGACATATTGTTGTTGTCCAAATTTCCCCTAACGCTTTCTGCGACATCAATCGGGGTGGTAGGGCATGATTTATTTTTTCGGAAACCGGAAAAATGGATCATGCTATAGGGTGCAGAATTCACACGATGAGATAAATTGTAGAGATCGTTAAAAGAAAATGCTATATTATACAAGCCACGCCCCCAATTTTGTAAAATGTAGTGGAAAATGGTTTAAGCCCAATGCGAGTTCTTTGCACTAATTTTATTTTTATCTTTAAATCGTTTATCTGTAAAGTTAAATCTTAGACTTGGGAATTGATTTCCAAAAACTTCTTCGAATGTATTGTGGTGTATACTCGTACATGTGTTTGCACATAAACTATATAAAAATACTTAATAATGCCATCAAATGTATTTCTGTAACATAATTTTCTTTATGACTTTGCGTGCCCAAGAGTGTGCGTTTAAGTTAAAAGTCAATTTTCCAATTTGCAAACTGTCAGAAACATTCTCCAAAAGCAATTTAGTACCATACTCCCCCACAGCTCACCCTTCTCGCATCATCAACCAAATATTTTCTCACTCACACTGACTTACTCTCTAAATAGATTCCAAAAAAATAATCACAAGAGAGAAAGAGAGACTTTGTTAAGCAAGCAAAAATAAGTGGAGAATAATCGCATACAATGAGATGAAAAAGAGTGTGCGTTGTGCGAGAAATTGGAGTTGGAAACATTGTTGCTGTTGGACGGATAGATTGCTCTACGCATACACCAACAAAGTGCGTTTTCACAGCTCCATGGGTGGTGTATCCAGAATATATGCTTTTGTGTGGGTATGGGCGGCTTGATGCTTTAGCCAACAAACTTTTCCCATAAAATTTGCCATCTTGGTTAAAAAAAACAAAAAAAAAAAAAAAAAACTAGAAAAAGAAGAAGAAGAGAATAAAGGTTAAGTATACACAATCGCACACTGTTTGGTCCCTTTTGATAAACTTCTATAATACAAGCACCCAACACACACAAACACAGAAAATCTCATGGATACATGTATGTGTTGGTAGAAAGAGAACAGCACTTTATCAAGTTGGTTTGTTGATTCAGGCACGCACCCACACCCACATACCAGCTGAAGTTTATGAAAGAGATTAAAACTGAAAAGTGGTTGATGCCACACTTACACACAAACAACATTAATTTAGTGTAGTATGTAGTGGGAGCAGGAGGAGGAGGAGGAGGAGGTCAATTTTGTTTTATTTGATCTCTCCTCCTTTCCACTCAAACTCGCATCCATGTGATGATTGAAGTTGAAACATTAATATACAGTTTGGCTCGATAGTGTGGCGTAGTGGCATAGCAGACGCCCACTTGAGTGTTTTTTTTCTACTACCACAACTTCATTTATATACATATTGTATTAGTATGTGTGTGTGTGTGAATGTGTGGTTAATGGGTTTGTGTTTATTTTCATTATGGCGCGCCATGAATGGAAATTACAAAATTGATTTTTGATGATTTAATTAAAAGGAAGAAGCGTTGTTTTCTGTTTATAGCAGCAGCAGCATCAGCAGCAACATCACCAGCCTTCGCTACAATTTGAAAAGCATGGAAAAAGAAATAAGTAAAAAAAACATTTAATTAGAATTGTTTGTTGGGGAGGACAAAGTTCAAGAGAAAATTGTAAGAAAAATCTTATGGAATGACTTTAAGATATGGAGGGATAGAAGGAGGGAGAGAGAGAGTAGCTTGCATAAAATATAATTAAATTATAAATAAAATAAAACAATTAAAAAAGCACTAAATCTTAAATATCCTTCTCATCTGTGTACTAAGAGTAGGTGGCGTGGCTGGTATCTTCTCATGCCTTTTAATTTACCAATACTTACATAATTGATTCTGTAAAAAGTTTTTCGTTAATTGTAGCCATATCTCTTAAACGGCCACGCCCATTTTTCATACTTTTGCGCAACAGTTCAGTATAAATATATGTACAAAAAAAAGTCAACTTTTTAACTCAATTTTTATACCCTCCACCTCAGTGATGAGGGCATACTAAGTTTGTTCTTCCGTTTGCAACACCCAGAAGGAGGCGTCAGAGACCCTACAAAGTACATATATTTTTGCTCAGCGTCAAGAACTGAGTCCATTTAGACATGTATGTCCGTGTGTCCGTCTGTTGTTGGCACTCTCACAGGCGTAAATTTTCAGATATTGAGCTGAAATTTTATACACGCAGACACTTTTAGTTTTTGCACGCAGATTGCTATTTGAAATGGGCAAAATCGGTCAAGAGCCACGCCCACAATCGACATAAATCTATTTATCTGCCACAAAAATTGACCTATGAACTTGAAATTTGGTATACGCATACACAGTTATCCCATTGACTGACGTGCCAAAAGTGGTCGTGGTCGGATAATAGACAAGCCCTCAATTTTTAAAAAACCATAATCAACATAAGAGTACACTTGAATACTGATACGTAAGACATACACTATTAGAGGGCGCAATATATATATATATATATATATTTGCCACGCCCACCGTTGTGGAGGTGGAGGGTATTTAAGATTTGGCCTAAGCCAAATTTAGTTTTCTTACTTGTTATTCTAAATAAATAGATTTTCATTTGTGGGCGTGGCTTTCAACCGATTTTGCTTAATTTAAATAGAAAACTATATCCCCTTACTCTATAGAAATATTTGTATAAAATTTCAAGTTGAGTTATAACAAAATTTACCACTGTAAACATTTCCACAAAAGACAGACATGCGGACACAGGTATAAAAATGTTTCAATTGTTTATATACGTTGTAGAATCTCTGAGGTCTCCTTTTTAAATGTTGTTAACGGAATAGCCAACTTCGTATATTCTCCATATAATGTTGAGAAGGTACAATAACTCAGCACTTAAATATAAATCTCATCAATTATTATTAATTATTTTATGAAAAAGTTTATTGAATTATTGTTGTAAGATTGATGAGAAAACTACAACACACACACACACACACACACACACACATCCACCCACACACGTGTTATGAACCAATTATTCTTATATTGGTGAAAAATATTGCTCGTCATATATGTGTGTAATATTATTATTATTATTGTTGTTGTTTTTGTTGTCTGGGTGAATAGATTGCATTTACAAAATAAATTATCTCAATTATATGCTCATTTAGTTTGGCTGTCTATCATAAAACACTTAAATATATATATAAACACCACTACTACCTGACTCTTCAACTATCACTATAGCCATGACGCAGAAAGAGACAAAAACAAAAAACAAGTCAAAGAACTAAATTTGTTTTAAACCACATTTTAAACACTCTTCACATTTGTGTAGAAATAAAGGGCGTGGCAGGTCCATAAATGCGCCCCCTAATAATAAATGTGTTATATATCCGTTCGCAAGTCGGGTTTTTATATGAGTAGATAATTTTTTTGTAAGCTATGGGCGTCATTTTAAACTCATCGAAGCGTAATTATAAATAAAAACTTCAACTGCATAGCTCACTTTTTGTAGTAGATCAATAGATTTTTATCGACTGAGGACGTGTTTTGCGTGGCTCTTGACCGATTTTTCCCATTTTTTCCCCCATTTACTAGTGTCTGTACAACATTTCAGCTCAATATCTCAGCATTTCTGAGAATAGCAATAACAGACGGATAATATGGCGCGTATTTCTAAGGGTTGCAAATGGAATGACAAACTTAGTATACCTCTACATCTTATATGAAGGATATAAAAGTGAAATAAAACATAGGAAACCATTATTAACTCCTCCATCCTAAACTTTCCTATGAGGTACTGCGCCTCTTACAAGCTGACTATGTTTCTATCCATTCCGCCATTGTACGTATATAAGTTTGTGGCATTGTATGTTTGTGTTGCGATAATTCTAATTACTGTTACAGCACTAATTGAATTTTAATGCTTATACACACACAAACATAGCCAGAGACACACAGAGAGAGACAGAGAGTGAGAGTCTTCCCATTCTTTGGCATTTTCTCTTAATTTATCTCGTTTATTTTTACTCCCTTTACTTAATTGCACTGCATTACTGTTTGTGTATCTGTATGGATGTGTATGTAAGGTTTATAATGTTGTATTTTAATGGGGCTTTATTTACTCTATTAAACTCATTTAATGTGTTCATGAAAGTGTCTTTATATAGTGAGTGTGTAGCAGTTTGCAGTTATGCTCCGCCATTTTGTTTTTCATTACGTTTACATCTTTTTGATGAAGATAGTGTGTTTGTGTGTGTGTGTTTGTGCAGGGTTATAATTTAATATGGGTTTCTTTGTTGATGTTGTAATTAAAATTATTCTGTTAAAGAGATGGCGGTAGATAGCTGCACTACCGCATATATGAAGATATTAAGTGTATCTATCTCTTTCTAACTGCCTGTCAGCTGTCTTGTAAGAATATTTCTAATTATTCTCCTATTACGGTTCAACAAGAGTTGCTTTTTTTATAGATATTTTTAGTTTTTTTGAATAGGTTGAAATCGAACCATTGCCACGCCTACATTCTTTCATTTCTCACAGACATAAAAAATAGTGCTGTAATATAATAGTATATTTATATAGCTTGATAAGTAGTATATCTTTTGTTAAACTGAAAATGGGCGTGGTCGTTTAGCACATGATTCTTTTCCTTCTTTTCCAGAGCCATAAAATTAAAGCAATAATTAAAAAATTTTTATTAAATTATTTAGCTCAGAAAAATTTAAAAGTGGGCGTAATTACGCCCACATTTTTAAAGAAGTAATTATAATAATTTTTGGTGTTAAATTCTTTTATTAAGGTAAAAAGGATTACCTACCGCTCCTTTAATTTATATATGAAAAATCTTAATTATATCAGATTTTGCAAAATGTTCATTAAGTAGAATTGCAAAAATTAAGCTAAAATAGACATTTCCTGTTCCATTACTCTATTAAGCGTTGTGCCACACCTCCAATTTTCAAAATAACAAAAATTCTAAAGTGCTTCCTGTTTATGTGTGCGTGTGTGTGTATGTGTGTACATGGTTTTCTCTTTTTCCCTGACAGTAATTAATTTTTTCGTTCATTTAACTAATTGTAGCTGCAAGTTATGCAGACTAATTACTATAAATGAGCAAAAGAGAAAAAACAAAAAATCCGGAAATGTTTCATTATCGTCATCATTTTGTGGGGATTTAATAAAACTTTCATTAAAATTGTTTATCTTAATTATTGTTAATGTTATTATTGTTGTTGTTGTTTTTTATGCAAATTTTAGGTGTGGTTTCAAAATCGACGAGCGAAATGGCGACGACAAGAGAAATCGGAAAGTTTGCGTTTGGGTTTAACTCACTTTACACAGCTGCCGCATCGTTTGGGCTGCGGACCATCAGGCTTGCCTGTTGACCCTTGGCTATCACCCCCTTTACTGTCCGCTCTGCCAGGTAAAAATCAATATTTTTATTTAAAAAAAATTACCATTTCACCATAAATATATAAAAAATTAATACGAAAAAAATATAATAATGTTAAAATTTTTCTTAATAGGCTTCTTATCGCATCCCCAAACGGTTTATCCCAGTTATTTGACACCCTCGCTCAGTTTGGCACCCTCCAGTTTATCGATGTCAACACTGGCTAGTATGGGTCACCATGGACCACCACCACCACCACCTAATAGTCATCATCATTCGGTTTCACCATTAAGTTCGAGTGCTTCTCATCATTCTGCCCATCATACTGGTCATCATTTACCTCTCTCTCATTTGTCACCACATCATCATCTAGCACGCATGTCACCACAAAGTTTGGCCGCAATGACACCACAAATGCTGAGCGTTAGTAATTCATCATCAGTGTCGGCGAATGCACCCTTAACCACATCCAACAATAATCAAAATAATTCACCTTTAGCAAATTTGCCACTGGCCCCACCAGCACCAGCACCACCACCACTACCATTAGCACCCCAATCTACAGCACAACCGTTGTCACCACAAAATCTCACCACTAGCTGTGCTAGTCCCACTATAAATAATAGCAACAATAACAACAACAACAATTCGTCCAGTCCTAATACTGATGACAACTCGGGCTCATCTTCGGAGAAGAGTCTAACACATAATAACAATATTGAAGTAGTGGATGTGGGCTGTGAAAGTCCTTTAGATACGGGATCCACATCAACGGTTCCTACCACAAATGTTGGCGCTAATAATGAGGCAAATACTAACAGTAGTCAGCCACCACTAAGCAGCCAAACCACAGACATACGTTCCAACTCGATAGCAACGCTGCGCATTAAAGCGAAGGAACATCTTGAAAATATCAATAAAAATATGGCCATGGCTTAAAAGTGGTCCTCTTCTTCTTGTTCTTGTTCTTCTTCTTCTTGTATATATTTTGCCATTCAATTAGGTCCAGAAATTTTAAAATATACTAAAAGAAGTTACTCGTAATGTATTTTAATAAAAAAATTGAATTTTTGAAAACGAATATCCAAAAAAAAACAAGTGAAAATATTATAGTCGGTCAAGCCCGACCATCACATACCCTACACCACTTGATATATTGTAATATTCAATTTAATTTTTTCCTTTGATAAATGAAAAATTTTATTTTTCTATACCTACTTGTATTTTCAAAAATTTCAAAATGATACATAAGTCAGAATTTTTTTTATTTTTTGTTTGTTTATGATATCTAAAAAAAATAAATTTATATGGGGAGGGGTTCTAAAAACGGTCCATTTTTAATAGGGTTCCGCTTTGGGCCAATACATGTCCTTGTACCAAATTTCATCAAAATATCTCAAAAAATGCGACCTGTAGCTTGCGCACAAATTTAGATGGACAGACGGACAGACGGACATGGTTAAATCGATTCAGATTTTGATTCTGATCGATCTGTATAACTGAAGGTGGGTGTGGCATTTGCCGTTTAGGAATTACAAACATCAGCACAAACTTAATATACCCTTTTCCACAGGGTGGTGCAGGGTATAAAAAACGAAAAGCAAAAAAATTCATTAATGTAATTCCTAAATATATTTTAAACATATCATGAAAATAAATTTTATGTTAAAAAAAAAATTACATTAAAGTGTAAGAATGGAAGATTTTCTATTTAAAAGGTAGGTGGCTCAAAAATTAATTATGAAGAACATGTACCCAGGCGGGACTCTCAAAATAAATCTTTCCAATTCACTTTCATAAAATAATGAAAACAAAATGAAACGCTTCTGATTATCTTGTATTCACAATGCTCAAATCAACCACAAAACTTGTCCTTTTCAATTGGTTTTCTTATTTTTTATCGATATCAAAAATTTTTGTAAAATTTTACAAAAAAGAAAACAAATTCAAAAATTTGTCTATTTTTAACAAAAACTTTTGCCCTCTTTTTAAATTCAAGCTCTTTAATAACTAAGTAGGTGGTGTTACGCCCACAAAATGTACATCTACAAAAAGCGATCGAAATTTCCTAATGTTTGCAAAAATTTCACCAAAAATGGAGCAGTAGTTTCCTAGTTACAAGCCAAACAAATTTTACTTCATTCTCGCGGTCGTAATTATGAAAATCACACAAATATAAAAATATTAGCAAATTACCAGGCGCCCAGAAATGCTCAGTAAGCCAATCTTGATTCAACATATTTTTTAAACTGTTATAACTTGGAAACGGCTGGACGGATTTCGTTCAAATTTTTGTGACAACTTGTAAATTAAATCAGCTTTCAAACGAAGTATATGGGCGGGGCACCAACAATATAGCTATTAAACAACATGTATTTTTAATAGTCCTTTTCCACAAGAATGGGCAGTGACACGCCTATTAATTGAATATTCCCAAAAAGCTACAGAAATGTCCAAATGTTTGCAACAAATTTGACCAAAATCGGACTTGTCGTTGGAAAGTTGTAAACAAAACAAAATGACCTTTGTTTTTAATGTGGTTGTTGTTGTTGTTATTATTTAGAAAATTTGGCAAAATCAGTGGAAATATTTTTTGGACTATTTTGTCACACTATCCATGTCCAATAGCTTATAACTTTTGAACCGCTGCATGGATTTAGTTCAAACCAACTGCCCGTAGCTGGAAAATTCTTCAGCTTTACAATAATATATATTTTATGGGCGTGGCGCTGCATACCTAATTATAATAACCTATTTTACAAAGTAATCTTTTTTGCAAAAATGGGTCATCCTAGGACCGCGCAACTACGTTTAATGGATTCTTCAGCGAATTTAGAAAAAGGGGCGCAAAAATTTTCAGATCGATAGGAGCTACCGTTTCCGAGATATAAGCGTTCAAAGTTTTCATTGGAAAGAGACTGAAAGTGAATGATTGCCATGCAACGCCATCTAATAGTTGAATGACTTCTTTATATGTTATATATTGACTAAGTTCGATTTTGGTAATTTTTTTTTGCAAACATTTGGAAATTTTTCTGGCTTGTTTCGGTAATCTTCAATTAGTGGGCGTAGCACCGGCCACTTGCTTACAAAAGGATTTAAAAAAAAACATGCTGTTTATTAACTAAATGGTTGGTGCCACGCCCATATAATATATTCATTATACTTCCCAGGTTTCCAAAATATATTTTTTCCATATAACAAACTTTTCATGCATCAAGTGATAATTTTCACTGCAACACAAAGTTTGAACTACTGCAGTGCAATGAAAAATAATGTCAGGCAATAAGTGATTGCCTCATTTTAAAGCTAATCATCTGAAAATGTATATATGTATATTAAACTTTTCATATATATGTTTTATATAAAATTCATATGAAGTTAAAATAAACTACATAGTTGGGTCACAGAGACTTTTTCATTTAATAAAGTCTTAATTGAAATCAGGATAGCAGCTGCTATAATGGATCAATCAAATTCAAACTCTTACTACTAAATTGTTTGGTCCAGTAGGTTTGGAATGGCATCAAACTTTTATTTCATTATTGTGTTTAAATATACATATTTTTCCTTTACTAAAACCTTCCTGTTTAAATTAATTAAAAACTGATATGAATGACAACGCATTAAAAAAAAGGATAACAATTACAGACGAAACAAAAAAAAATTCAATTCAAATTTATACCTGAATATTTTATATACTCGTATATATATATATTTATATATATATATATATGAATGTGTGTGTATGTAATTATCTCCAGTTAGTTAACAGGAAACTTATTAAAAACAATGTCGCATGCCTTGTTATGATGGATAGCTATAACTGGCATTTACTATGCCTCAGTCAGGTGGGGTAAATAAACTCCACCACAGAGGAAGCAACAATAAAAAAAAAAAACAATAAAAAAAGTAAAATTGCCACATGCCTCTGCATGTTAATATAAACTGTAATGCAGTCATGTTAAAATTAATCAATTAAATCAATTAAAATATTATCACGAAGAATAAATCACACGATAACAATAATAACAAGAGCAGCAGCAACAACAACAACAACAACAACATCAACAATTATTTAGGGTAAAAGTAATGCAAATAGGTAGTGAGAAAAGTGGGAGTTGTAGGTGGGGTTAAAAAAAAACTTAGCCCAGAAAGAAAGAAAACAGCTTTGCTGCGACAACTGGCAATTAAATATAATTATTGCTTAAGCGGAGGGAGAAACAATTAAAACAACAAAATGCATAATAAACAAAAACCATAAATTATTGGAGTAACAGATACACTGCACGGTAGGTAAGTAATGAATGCAATGCAAGGCCCGGGCCGTGAATGGGAGTGGGAGTGAAAGGCAACAAATCATAACCATATAACCGTTATATGTCATAAATTATACTACAGCGACAGTTAAAGTTAAAATTTGTTGCTACTACACGGCAACGAGTAAGCAAGTGACATATTTTTATACTCATCACTTGGAGGTTTGAAGGTAATTATCATTCTGTCAAAAATCAACCAGAAGAAATTTTAAAAGTCTTCACAAAGTATATGTATATGTATATACTGAATCACCATAAAATTCTGCATCGAATTTGTCATGTCTGTCTGTCCATGAGTTTATTTACGTATTTATGACATGCTTTTGATCGAAATCATTGGAAAATTGATTGTGAAGTATTCATAGAGTGTAATATTAAAAGTGGGCCAAAATTACAACAACAACAACAACAATAACAACAATGCAACAAATAATGAGAAAACAACAATTCAGACACAGTTGATAGTGTTAATCACACACAACAACACAACAACAACAAAGTAGACATTTGTTACATATATATATAATGAGCTTAATTGAAAAGGTGAAAATGGGCAATAGTAGAGATACTCTTACTTTAAAAAAAAAAACTTTATTTGCTGGAGAATCCAACTTTTAATATATTCTACAAGGAATATAATGGGGTTACCTGCCACGCCCGCCATCTGTTTATGAATGGGAAAACAATTTAAGATATGACTTAAGATACATTGAATTGTTTCACTTGGTTTTCATAACACTCTCTCTCCTCTCTAACCGCTTGCTGGCAGAGAGTCCTTCGTTTATCTCCATTTATAAATCTTTTATTCGTTTTGCAAAATTTGTAACAAAATTATCCAAAAATCATATAAATTACACTGACTCTATTCATTTTAATTTTTTTTTCGTTTTTTTAATACGGGAGGGTTTCATAAAACGTACACATCTTACCACCCATTGAGAAAATTATACACAACAAACATGATTATGATTATGGCCCCTTAATAAGCATTTCTGTAATTGAAAATATAACATAATCTGAAATGAAATATCTCTTGCGTCTGCAGAAAGAGTCAAATGCTGTAATATCGTAAATTTAATAAATTTGGAAAATTGGGGTGGTTTTTTCTTCATCATATATCGTAAGCGAAGACAAACACTTAAGGCAGACCAGTAACTAGAAAGAACTCTGGTGGCCAATAGAATATTTAAAACTTATTAATGCCATCAACCATAACGGAAAATACCGTTAAAATATTAAACTCCAATGGTCTTCACAAGGGTAAAATAATTTTATGAGAGAAAAATGGTAAAATTGTTCCGTTAAGAAGAAAATAAACTGTACAGAGTTAAGAAGACTTTCTACAGTTAAATTTTTGATTCGAATTTGCAGACTTTTAAAGGTTATCTTTAATTTTTAATTATGTCCCTTCCTTATAAGTTTAAGTTTAAACCACCACTTAGGGCTTTTATGGCCCAATAAAACAACTTCCTTCCTCCCTTCCCTCTCCGCCTAACATCCGATGCGTTGGGTGGGACGGATGTGGCTTCGGTTGGGGCGAGTGCCTAATCGGTAAAGGCATAACACCTGCCGATTGGGCTCCTCTTCCCCCCTTCCTCAGTCGTATCTTAGGCTACCAAAAGCACAAGTCCGTCCGTTTTTGTGTTGCGCTCACTCGGTATGGTGCGAAAATTTAAAATAGATTCCTGCAACATTCGCGGACTGCGGGCGAACTTTTTCGCTGTATATGCCCACTCACGTCAGTTTCGGCCCGATATATTTGCCCTATGTGAGACTCAAGTGGCTGCAGATTCCGATCCTCAGGATTTCCACCTGCCTGGGTACCACATTTTTCCTAACTTCATCCCCCGCAGAGGCCTCGTGGTATACATACGCAATGGTATAGAGTTCCAGTGCCAGCAACAATATTGCACGCAGGATCCCCAATTTACCACATCATGGGTAAAATTTACGATTCGGACACATACGTTGCATTTCGGGTTCGTTTATCGAAGCCCAAACGCGGAGAGAGTGGTTTCCATTGATAGCGATTGGTGTAAACAACAACTTCGCTCAATTTATATCGAGCTTCTTGAGTAATCGTTCAATTCGGGTTGTGATCGACGGTTACTCTTCAAATCAGTATACCCTAAATGCAGGCGTACCTCAGGGCTCTGTTCTCTCCCCTTCCCTTTTCCTGGTGTTCATCAATGACCTTCTGTGCTTAAACAGTAAACAGGGTTAGTTTCAACGCCAACAAAACACAGTGCTGTCATCTGTCGCACAGGGACAATGATGGGCGCCCTCTATCCTTCGACGGCGTAAATGTGGAGGAATCGGCCGCTCTTGACATTCTGGGCATGCGAATTCAGTGTGACGTCCGCTGGACGGAGCACTTGTTCGAATTGTCCAAAGCTGTAGCCAAGAGCTTGGGTTTTTTAAAACGGTGTAAAAAATACTTTACACCAGCCGACATCCGAAATATTTACGCTGCCTATATTCGGCCGAAACTTGAGCACAACTCGCACGTGTGGACGGGAGCCTCTAACACATGTTTGGAGACTCTCGATCGCATACAGCAAAAGGCTCTAGTGATCATAGGTGACGAGGAAGTATCTAACTCTCTCGACACACTTGAACACCGACGAAATGTGAGCTGTGTTGTGCTTATGTACAGGTACTTTTATGGCATGTGTTCTAGAGAGATAAAAGAGATGTGTCCTCCGCAGAAACCCTTCAATAGGACAACCAGGCTTGCTCACCAATCTCACCCATACGTTATGGAGTTGCCGGCGTATCGCACAACGCATTACCGAACCGGTTCGTTCTTTAGCCGTGGTGTTCGCCTCTGGAACCACCTACCTCCAGGGGTATTTCCCGCCGTGCCTAGTGTGCGCAATTTCAAAATCAACGTACACAAACACTACTCCCTCTATCCTCCTTCCTTCCTTCTCGCTTGATTTGGCCTCCTTTTGAAGTGACGGGCTGCAATATTTTAAATACTTTGTCCGGTACGTTAAATCACTGGCACAGAAATATTCAATATTGAATATTTTGACTCGAATTTATTCACTATCGCAGGCAGGTCCCCGCCCTGAAACGGAGCACCGGCATAGGTGTTTCGTCCAAGGATCACGGGGCAAAAGCAAACCTGCTATTGATGACATATATCTAAGAGTCTGGATAAGTTCCAGGACCCATAATACATTGTAGCAAATAATATTAAAATGGGCTACCAACCCATGCGCAATAAGCTGTTCTGTTGGAAGATCAAATGATCGCCAGTCCTACCAGAAACTAAGTCTGGTACCGCGGGGTACTGGAGCCCCAAAGACCTAATGGTTCTTGCCAGTACGTACTTTCGGGTAGGCCCCCTTGTGGGAGCATCGCGGGGGCTGTGGTCATTATGCTTGGGAGTTCATGGCATAAAACCCTTCACAAAAGGGGTGAGCTATATAGTCTATGATGTAGTTCTAAAGTTTGGTACTTCCTTCGGGCGGGGCGCTCGGGATGCTTAAAAAACCCCAAAATAGTCTATTTAGGCCTTCACGGCAGGCATAAACTCAAAACACTTTACTTACTATCGCAGGCAAAGGCTATCTGGTGGGACCGAAAATGGGAGTAGTGCTATTTAAGTTACTCATAATTGCGGAATTATACCTCTCGTTTACGAACTTTACCATGTCAAAAAAATTCTAACCTTGACTGATATTTTTACTTGGCAAATCATAAAAAACTCTTAAGAGTAGATTTTTTATTAAAATACAAAGTTGTTATGTCCCTATTGAAAAATCCGTTATGTTCCACCATTAAAGTAAGCACAATTTCCCGATCAAGAAATAAAAATATATATATAAAAAATGCATTTCCTTCTTTATCTTTTCTTTAATTTAGTTTAAAATAACTTTTTAATGCATAAGTTCCAAATAAAAAAAAAAAATAATTCCTTAAAAAAGTTTTAATAATTTATTATTTAATCGCTATGCATAAAAACACAAAATATAAAAAAAAATTAAAAGGCACATCAAGAACACCAAGTTGTTGAGTGGGAGTCACATTAGCAGTGTTGTGGATAATAAGTGTTAAGGGTCTACAAAGAATATTCAGTCATTCATATAAGTGTGAGTGAGGGTGTGTAGTCACGGTATCTAGTAGAAGCAGCACACCACCCCATGTACTCCGCCACCATCTTCATATCCGAACATAAATAGGGAGTAAAATGAAAAATGCTTAGAAGCACTTGCGATGAACAATGCCGGGACCAGATTCATCGTATTCTTCCTTCGAGATCCACATCTGTTGGAAAGTGGACAGCGAAGCCAAAATGGAACCACCAATCCATACCGAGTATTTACGTTCCGGTGGAGCAATAATCTTAATCTTAATGGTGGATGGAGCCAAGGCAGTAATTTCTTTTTGCATACGGTCAGCAATGCCGGGATACATGGTGGTACCGCCCGACATCACAATATTGGCGTACAAATCTTTACGAATATCCACGTCGCACTTCATGATCGAATTGTAGACCGTTTCATGAATACCACACGATTCCATGCCCAAGAATGAAGGCTGGAACAAAGATTCTGGACAACGGAAACGTTCATTACCGATGGTAATCACTTGACCATCAGGCAATTCATAGGATTTCTCCAATGATGTTGAAGCAGCCGCTGTCGCCATTTCTTGTTCAAAGTCCAAAGCAACATAACATAATTTCTCCTTAATGTCGCGTACAATTTCCCGTTCAGCGGTGGTGGTGAACGAGTAGCCACGTTCAGTTAAAATCTTCATTAAATAATCGGTTAAATCGCGACCGGCCAAATCCAAACGTAAAATAGCATGCGGCAAAGCATAACCTTCATAAATGGGTACAGTGTGGGAGACACCATCGCCCGAATCCAAAACAATACCCGTGGTACGACCGGAAGCATACAAAGACAATACCGCCTGAATGGCTACATACATAGCGGGCGAGTTGAAGGTTTCAAACATAATCTGGGTCATCTTTTCACGATTGGCTTTAGGGTTCAAAGGAGCTTCAGTCAATAGAACGGGATGTTCTTCAGGGGCTACACGCAATTCATTGTAAAAGGTGTGATGCCATATCTTCTCCATATCATCCCAATTGGTAATGATGCCGTGCTCAATAGGGTATTTAAGGGTCAAGATACCTCTCTTGGATTGGGCCTCATCACCAACATAGGAATCTTTTTGTCCCATGCCAACCATTACACCTTGATGGCGGGGACGACCCACAATAGAGGGAAATACAGCGCGGGGAGCATCGTCACCAGCAAAACCGGCCTTACACATACCGGAGCCTATGAAAAGAGAGAGAGCAGAGAGAGAGAAAAGTCAAATTATTGTATCTTGAAAGAAATAAGTTTAAGTTGATAGAATTTAATGGAATCTTGAACTACCAGTCTAGGTAGTTACCACCTAAGTAAAGGTAAAAGTAGGTAAAGCTTCTTTCTTAGTAAACTGGAAAGCGGGTTCAAACTCAGTTGAGCAATAAAATGAAGAGGTTTCTTCAGCGAGGACTTGAACTCGCCTGTTCAGTTGGACAATTAACAATATTTCCATGAAAATTAGGGGATTGGCTTAATAAACGCCCACAATTTATACAAAACATTTTTGTCCAGAATCCTGCAGAGGACTAAGCGACATATTATATATACTGTTAAAAAGGCGTAATTAAGGAACTGTCACGCCCACAATTTGTTTATAAATGTGGAGGATATTTAAGATTTCCTTTAAGCTAATTTTAGCGATTTTCCAGGTTTTTGGTTAATTTTTCTAAACTTCTTTTATGGGATTTAGTAGAAAATGGTTCAGACGGACTGTGGTGAATCTTTTTTTTTAATTCCCCACTCTTGATTCTCAACTAAAACGTGCAAAACTAATGATTTTTTTAACCATAATTATCCTTTTACACAAGCACAAAACAATTTAAAATCTAAATTAATATTAATGTAAAAAAAATGTTCTTTTTTAAACACACACCATTGTCTACGACGAGAGCAGCTACTTCATCATCACACATTTTGTTAAGAGATTTTTTTTCTTTCTTAAATTTGAACTGTGGCAGGAGTTTAAAAACTTATGTTAAATATATATGACCGTACGCTATGTGCTCTGGTACACAACTATGATATGACTAAACCAACAGCACAATAATTGCCGGATTTTATACTACACACACGATTAACAAAAGCAGCGAAAACGTGAAATGTTAAGAAGACGAAGAAAATTTAAAAATTAAAAAAAATCACTTTTTAAATACATGGAGAAATATACATAAACACACCCACATACTGTATATTAGAAAAATTTGAACCGTATACGCACACTTAAAGAGATCTCGGTCACTATTCGAAAGTATGTGAGTGTGTGTGTATTGCAGTAAATTGAGGTGCATGAGAGTGTTTGTTGGTTCATTAACCATAATTCAAGATAGATGACAAATCTTAAATACCGTTTGCACAGACTTACAAACAGTGGGCGTGGCAGGTACCTTATTACGCCCCGTTATAGTGTATGAATATGGTTTTTTGTAAATTGTAAGCCCCTCAGTTATCTCACCGCTCCCATTTTTGGTAATCTCACGGAGAGAATAATTACACATATGGGTAAAAAGTTTCACATTTTAGTGGCATATAAATGGATTTTTGCTGATAGTGGGCGTGGTTCGGAAGAAATCTTACCCATTTGAAATAGCGAAATGATGAAAAATTGAAGAAATGTCTGTACAAAATTTCAGTTCAAAACTTACAAACTTGAGAAAGCCATGGACCAATGGACGGATTTTGACTTTGCTCGAGAATAAGATTCTTTAGAGTGTTGCAAATAGAATGACAAACCTAGCATACCCTTCCATCTTGTATAGAGAGGATGAAAACCAATTTCACTCTAACACATACATTAAGAATATTAGAAAAAAGAATTCTACAGAGGATCACATGAAAGATTTCTTCTCCATTAACATGAAAACTTAAACATTTAGGCAGAATTCTAATTATACAACAATTTCGTCATCATAAGTTTTGATTATTATTGCTGGTCTGCCGTATCTCTCTCCCATTTTCATATTTTTCCAAAAAGTTTCATAAAGATCGTTACTAAAAATATATCTGCGCCACTATGGACCCGCACATGCATATAGTTTATCAATATGTTTTTCTCTCTTATAAATATATTTTGTCGCTCTCTCTCTCTCTCTCTGTACTTTTTTTTTTCTCAATAGTATGAAAGTCCAAAAATTTCTTTTATATTAGCCGTATATGGCCAGCGCCACTTAACAAATTTATTTCAAAAAAGCATGGACACACAGACAGAAAGACATTGAGGATTTTATTAATAACTAATTGTTTACATATATATAGATTGTACAATTAGAAGAAATAATAAGTAATAACACACGCAGTTTGAATATTTTTAAAATTAAATTTTTAAACTTTGCATACAATAATAATTATTGCTTATTACAAAAAAAAAAAAAAAAAAAAAAAAAAAAAAAAAAAAAAAATTAAAAAATTAGATAAAATTTTAAACAAAATCCAAGCACTATTATTATTTCTTAGTTCTGTTCAATTATCTGACCACGCCCATTTTTCGTACTTCGATAAAAGTACTCCATATTTATCAATATATGTAAAAAATTTCATATTCGTAAATTGTGGGCGCATATGTTATCTGACCACGCCCACTATTGCTACCTTAAGCAATGCTAACAATCGTGAGAATACCAAATACAGACAAACATGCGGACGGATACGTTTAATTCAATTCAGATTTGCATGCTGATCAAGAATATACGAGTATATACTTTGTAGAGTCCCTGACATATTTTGCTTGGGTGCTGCAAACGGTATAACAAACTTAAACCCAACCGACTAAAGTAGAGTGCATGTATGAAAACACATTCCAAACGAATGTGAAATGATTCAAAAAATATGTTTATGCAAGAAAAACTGAAGAAAATTTTCTTGTAAATATTCACAAATAGAATATTTTTATAAATAACACGGTCAGAGACTAAAACACACACAGAGAGAGAGAGATAGAGAGAGAGAAATAATTCATTTCAATAATTTCATTTCTAAAAGGAATTCCCAACCATATAAGGCGAAATAATTTTATTCATAATAGCAGCAGTGGAGGTGGCTACAGCACACACGCATATACATATTGTACATGGTATGGCATACATCACCATGTATCACACACAACAGATGCCTTGTTGTGTATGTTTTCAGATTGATGTATAAAAATAACAAATAAAACTGTTTGAGCAGAAGAGCAACAATTAGCAACAAATGGCAAAAATTTATAATAATTTATATAGAATTGGCAAGGGGTTGTTGTTGTTGTTGTTGTTGTTTAAGTGAACTTGAAAAATTTACTTTCTATACAGAAAACATTTCACTTGAGTGATTAAGGAATGCTAGAGATGCACCAACAGTGACTCGGCTGACACGATGATATTCACAACAAATGATTTAATGATAATGAATATTGTGTGTTGAACATGTGTTTCAGCATATAAACAAACATATCATATAATCATGATGATGGTGATAAAGATTATTAATAAATAAACAAAAAAAGGGAAGGGATCACGCATATGTGGAAAATTCTCTTCAACATAAATTATAAGCTAAAAAAAATTTAATAAAAAAAAAAAAACAAAACAAAAAAAAATATATAACCTAGATCTAAAATACATCATCATTACTGGTCGATTACAATCTTTTATGAAACCTTGGAAATGAATTCAGCTTTCAAACGAAGTACATTATATGGGCGTGGCACCAACCATTTAGTTAATAAACAACATGTATTTTTAAATAGTCCTTTTCCACAAGAATGGGCAGTGACACGCCCACTAATTGAATATCCCCAAAAAGCTACAGAAATTTCCAAATGTTTGCCACAAATTTTACCAAAATCGGAGTTGTCGTTGAAAAGTTGTAAACAAAACAATATGACCTTTGTTTTTAATGTGGTTGTTGTTGTTGTTATTATTTAGAAATTTTGACAAAATCAGTGGAAATATTTTTTGGACTATTTTGTCACAATGTCCGTGTTCAATAGCTTATATCTTTTGAAACGCTGCATGGATTTAGTTCAAACCAACTGCCCGTAGCTGGAAAATTCTTCAGCTTTACAATGACATATATTTTATGGGTGTGGCACTGCTTACTTATTGTAATAACCCATTTTACAAAGTAATCTTTTTTGCAAAAATAGGTCATCCCAGGACCTCGCAACTACGTTTAATGGATTCTTCAGCGAATTTAGAAAAAGAGGCGCAAAAATTTTCAGATCGATAGGAGCTGCCGTTTCCGAGATATAAGCGTTCAAAGTTTTCATTGGAAACAGACTGTTAATATATGTACTGTGTCTCTGCAGCTCCTTCTGAGTGTTACATATGGTATAACAAACTGAATATACCCCCGATTTTAGGTGAAGGGTTTAAAAACGCCCCAAAAATTAACCTACAAACCCGTTTGCTTTATGGCTTGATTTACTTTATGACAGAACTCAAGTACGTATAATAATAATAATAATAACAACAACAACAACAATAATAAAGTAACTCCAAAAAAATATCAATGCTGGTACATATTATTGCAATATTAGGTGGTTGTTTTTTTATTACAATTTTATTGGATTTTTGTGTCTCTTGAATAAAACAACAACGCTTGTACGTATACTTCGTTTGTGAGAGAATTCAGGCGAAATCAAAACATACCCTACGGGTTATTTATTTAATGTGAAACCAAAGGGTTCTTTTTTTCGTTTTTTTTTTTTTTTGGGATAAACGAACTGAAAATTGCCATCAAAACGGGCAACCTGCCTGCCCCCCCTATGACACTGCGGGCTACATCCACTATAGGTACGAGTCTGAACAAATGTATGTGAGCTGCATGCAGAAATTGTGAAAATTCAATTAAAGTCTTCCAAACGTTAAAATAACACATAAACACACACGCACTACACTAAATCTCTTACACGTCAGTCAACGTTATTGTTCGCCAGAGTAAATATTTGTGGGTGCTAAATTCTAAGCATGTGCCTTAATCGCTGCATAGGGGCAATAAATGGCTTTCCTTCTCTACAATTCCACCCCGCACTACAGCGGCATTACAGTTAAATGTGTCAGAGTATTGTGTGAAAAAGGGTTTCCTAAGTGGAAATTGATTTTAGTGTCAAGCGTTCACATTTTGATAATAGACGGAGGGACAGACACATATCAATAATTAGCTGAAATTAGCCCAAATAGCAAAATTAAAAAGGATTGATTGATGGGAAAATCTTCTATAATTGAGGGAGCGTATAATGGATTAAAACAAATCGCTTATGAAGGTCATTATGCGGTCAATTCGGTTCGAGTTGGTTTTCTCCAAATGTGACAAATATTGGATTTACTTTGATAATAAGCCCAGCCAGCCAACAATTTTGATAAATTCCATTTACACACAAGTTTAACACATCTGACCACTTATTAATCTTCGAGTTAATTGACAGTTTTCATCCCAAAATTTATTTCAAAATAGTTTTAAATATTTTTTATAGTAAGGGACCCAATTTACTGTTGATTAGATCAATAATTAGAAAGAGAAAATTTGGAAAAATATTTTTTTGAAATGTGTTTAATGCTTCTGATTCCGAGGAAAGTTGAAATAGACCGAATGAAGTCATTGTCAAGACCCCTACCCATATAATTATATTTCACGAAGAGACTTATATGCTAATAAGTCGTGTTTACTGAAAAACTAAAATAAAGGAACGAGCTTGACTGACCAAGACATGTTTACTTGTTAAAGTAGTAGTTGTAGCCTTTTTTATTGTGTGCTGTTTATTACCTAAGTAAGTGATGTCACGCCCACAAATTGTAAATCCACTAAAAACGGTAGAAATTTCCAAGCATTTGCAACAAATTTGACCCAAATCGGAGCAGTAGTTTTCTAGTTATAAGCCGAGCAAGTTCGCGTTCATTCTCGCTGTCGTAATTTTGAAAATCATACAAATATAAAAATGTAAGCAAAGTACCAGGTGCCCAGAATCGCTCAGTAAGCCGTTCTTGATTCAACATATTTTTTAAGCTGTTATAACTTGGAAACGGCTGGACGGATTTCGTTCAAATTTTTGTGACAACTTGGAAATTAATTCAGCTTTCAAACGAAGTACATTATATGGGCGTGGCACCAACTATTAACTCAAACATTTTCCAAAAAGTGGCATAAACGTAGAAATCATCCGCTTTCAATGGTAATAGGTGCCAAAAGTGGGCGTGGTTAGATAATAGACAACAACCTCAATTTACAACAAACCATACTCAGCATAAAACTCGACTTGCAAGCTGAGATAAATCATGGAACTGCCCCGCCCACTGTTTTTATGTACATGAGAACGGTATTTAAGATTTGGTTTAACCCAAGTTTGGTTTTTTTTGCAAAGAGTTTAAAAGTGATTCTTGGTTAAATGTGATGCGTAGTGTAGCGTAGCGTAGTGGAAGCATGAGAAAATGTGTATGAATAGTGGGTGGTTTAAAAGGTGTTACTATGGAATTTTCTTTCAAAAGAGCATTTCACACATACATACATGCATACGTACATGCATACATTGCTTCTGTTTATTTTGTAACGTGTGCTGGTAACTTTATAGGCCTTTGATTAAATCCTTAAGGTCAATAAAAATAGATTTAATTTACTCTATATGTAGTAAGTATGTATGTAAGTGTGTGTATAAGTGCTAATGTGTTCATTATTTGTTGAACAAATCGTTGGGCATCGTTAGCATATCAACGAAAGCTAATTTTAGCACGTGTTAGCTATAAAAATAATAATAATAACAATGTTAACAACAACAACAACAACAACAACAACAACATCAATGATATTGTATATAAAAGAAGCATACACGATTGTGAACATATTTTCCTTACTAAGCAATACTTTATTAAATTACGCTACTGCAATAAAATGTTGTTGGTTATGTTATTGTTGTTGTTTTTGTTATTTTTATTATTATTATTATTATTGTTGTTGTTACTGCGTGTTTTTATATCCTGAAAATCTGTCAACTGAAAACTGATTTGATTTTTATTAATTTTTAAACCTTTGTAAACATACAACAACAACAACAGCAACAACAGCAACAACATTGTTGTTAAATATTCACTTCATAAAATGATTTTCTTATTAACTACAGTCATAGGGAAAAGGTTGTATCAATGTGAATATGGCATGACAGAAATATTTGATTCAGAATACATAGCAGAGAATGGAAAGTAGAAAGAGAGAAAGTAGAAAGAGAAGAAGAGTTTGTGTTGGGCTCAAGGTAAACAAGTAGACATTTTTTATACATGTATCCCCAAAAATGATTACCAATGAAAATTATTTTAAATGAAATCTATTTCAACAACAACAACAACAACAACCCAAAAATTATTTATAAATACAACAACAATTTGAAATATTTTCGTTTTACGTGTATAGATATGTAAAAATACACAGTTCGGCGGGTAAATGTTTTGCCTACATTTTGATGTTAAAAGGTGACAAAAAAGTAAAAGTTATTCGATTTTACTCAGATTTGCATTGAGTGTGTCTTAAAGCAAAAGAAATTTATGAGTGGAATTTTTTTTCAAAAATATCAAAAATTGTAGTTTTTTTCCATACAACGAACTTTTCATAGAGTGTCTGGTTCTGCTTTTCATTACAATTTTAAACTGCTTCAGTTTTTATGAACTGATATGTTTTGTGTTGAGTTTTGAGTTAAGTAGATACTGTGATGTCTTCTTCTTCCAAACGACATGTTTTTTGTTTTTAACCATTTTACACTCGTACTTAAATCGACTTCATAATGTATTCAATTGACAATAATTTTCTTCAACAAAAAAAAAATCAATTTCAAGTAGTTTCAACACTTGAACGAAATAAATAACATAAAAAAATAAGAAAAAAATAATGTTTCAATTAGAGATACTTGTACTAGAATCCGGATGAATTCGAATTCGAAACAATTGAAAGAAGAACAAAAAAAAAAAAGGAAAAATACACACCAAAGCGGCAAAAGATGAAATGTTTGCCAAATGAAAATGAATTGAATTGAATTGAATTCAAAAAAAAAAAAAAAAAACGGAATAATTGCCATAAATTAGTCATTATTTGTGGTTAAATCAGGCGCATAATTAGATGCTTAACCAACACACTCCACGTGCACTCACACACTCACTAAATAGGCTCTTCAAATCCTCACACATATTGTCATGAGTATGTGTGACATAAGCAAAAAGGTTGAAAAATCTTCTTACTTATGTGTTTTTTTTTTAATTCCAATGAATGAAAAGTAAAAGCGTTAAAGGAAAGGTGAACATGAATGAAGGTGCGGTGTGATGGTGTGTGGAGAGGTATTGTGTAGAGGTTTTGTTGCAAGTGTCACATTTGTCACATGGTAATGACACTCTTTTGTTTTCACTTTCTTCATCCCCCTTTCCCTCTCTCTCTCTCTCTCTCTTCTTAACACCCGTAAAACCACTTCACTAACAAGTGAGTCTCCTAAATGAACCTATTTTCACTAATAAGTTATTCATTAACAAATAATATTGTCATCGGAGTAGTGTTTATGAAAAACACAAATAGACTGAATGGGAAATCTTTTGAAATGTAAATGAAATCCTTAATTATTATCCACAAGTCTATATAAGCCTAGATTTGATAGAGTGATGAGACAACTTTTATGGAATAAGTTGTTGGCACTATAACGACCCTACATTTTAAGCTATTGAACTAAAATTGTGTGTCAATGTGTCTATTTTTAGAGTCATGCCTCCAATCAACAAAAACTCAACTATGAAGCTACGAAATCCAAATTCGATGCACTTAAAATATGTGGACTTTTTCAATAAGGATACAACATAGCATAACATAACAGCGTCATTTTGGAAACGTCAAATAATTAAGTGGCCTTAGGTTTTAAATTATTAGAGGGCTTATCATATGACTGCCACGCCCATTGTTAGTTTGTACATGTGACAGGTAACTTCCTTCTCACTTGTTTCAAGTGTTTTAATTTCGTGAAAAAAAATCGTGTCGATTGAGTGCCAAGTGTAGTAGTTAAGAAACAAGTTTTTTACCAATGACATGACACGAAATAACTCAGGCAGACCTTGAAAAAAACACTCACTCAAATAATGTTAAAAATTTCTTATTTGCGATTTGCACTCACACAGCACTCCGACTTCGATAATAATTAAAATTATGACAAAACATGAAAAACGAAAAAATTCTTTCCCATGGCCATAGGAGCATTACGCTGTTGAGAATATGGCTGTGTACTTCCTAAACGTTTTCTTAAAAGTCAATTTATTCTTTTTATTCGATTTAATTGTTGTTGATTTTAATTTTTTTTTATTCTAAGGTTTTACACAGTTCAGCCCACTTTTTTACCTTTTTTTTTTTTTGTATGTAAACATGAAAAAGAAAAGAATCACAATATAATAAAACAAAAACAAAAGATTTCCACTTCATATGATTTTTTAAAGTTAAACACGCACAATACAAAATTCTTTAAAAAAAAAATGGAAAAAAAAATCACGTTTCACTTTGATGCAATTTTTATATGATTTTATTACTCATAGTGAAACTATATACAACAATAACATTCAAATTGAAGGAAATAAATCAAAATTCTAAATTCGATTTTTTTTTCAAATCTAAAATCATATTCTTTACACATACTACACATCTGTATTTACATACATACATATGTACATAATATATTTGTAAGCCATTGTGCTTGTAGTTGTGGTTAGAGAGTGTTTAAGTAAGTAGAGGTATGAAAGTAAATAAATGGCTAACGCCATACTGAAAACACCCTTTACATGTGGAAACAAAAATTGGGCGTGGCAGATACCCCATTATACTTTGTGTATGTATTACTAAGAAACGAACAAGTGGGATTCTTTTTTTAATTTGTTTTCTTTTCATATATTTGTGTTTGTGGTTTATAGTAAGTAATTTTAGTAATTGTGGGCGTGGCTGTTGTCGAATTTTGCTTGAAAATTTCACATATTTTTACAAAATTTTCATTTTGTACGTGTATTCTTATAATTATAAGAAAAAAAATTTTAAAAGTAGGCGTGGCAAATACTTTTTAATAACAAAAACTGTATAAACTAAAAAAGTCTGCAACAACTTTAATTAAACAATCAGTATATCAAGTTTCAATGCCATTACAGCGCCAACAATAGGATGGACACCCGGACGGATTTGATAAAATCGACTTGGATTTTAATCAATGATTAAAAATATTTATACATTATAAGGTGTGTGAAGCCTCCTTCTAGCATTTGCAAAAAGAATGACAAACTTGGTATGCTCGTGCCCTACAATAATGTAAAAAGTGTATGCATTGAAATGTATACGTGACACACGGGTGTGTGTGTTCAATACCACACATGGCATATGGTCAATTAGGGCTTCTCAAAAATCATTTCAAGCATGCTAGTATTATAATAAAAAGCAGCAACAACAACAATCAATCAATGAATCATAATAATAACAACACATAATATTAACAACAACAACAACAATAATAAATCGTAGAAAAAAAAAAAAAGTTCACAATTTTTTACTAAAATTGCGCGTAACGAGTGCGAATCCTTCCTTCCGGGCGCGTTATGCAATCACATATATGCACGGGAATATTGGGGGAATGACATATAAATTCATATAAATTCATATAAGTACATAACAATCTATGTGTATACGAGTATGTGTGTGCTTGTAAGGTATGTTTCATAAAAATCAGTACCATTGTTTTCACATCAATTACTATCGACTGGTGACTGCTTAACGCTTATGATTGTCACCCTTTTTTAACAAAATCATTTGCATTGTTGTTGTTGTTGCTGTTGTTTTTTAAATTTTTATTATTTTCTTACCCGTTATTATTCCTCTTCCACATATAAGCACATATATGCATTTTTTTATACCCTACGCATAAAATGGGGCAATTCTCTAAGTTTGTCATTATCTCATACGCCGCTGTGACAAAAGTGGGCATGTTAACAGATACGCCTACAATTTATAAAAAACCAAACTCAGCAAAAAACTCGAGTATTAAAGGGCGTTATCATGTAACGCCTACCGTTTGTGGAGGGTATTTAAGATTTGGGCAGAGAATGATCTAATACCTGACCGATTCAATATATATAAAGGCGGTCATTCCAGCTATTAGGTGGCGGACGTTGCGTGGCAAACAATCAGTTTCAGTCTGTTTTCAATGAAAACTTTGAACGCTTATATCTCGGAAACCGTAGCTCCTATCGATCTGAAAATTTTTGCGCCCCTTTTTCTAAATTCAATGAAGAAACCACTAAACGTGACTTCGAGGTCCTAGAATGACCCATTTTTGCAAAAAAGACTACTTTGTAAAATAGGTTATTATAATTAGGTAAGGGGTGCCACACCCATAAAATATATATCATTGTAAAGCTGAAGAATTTTCCAGCTACTGGCAGTTGGTTTGAACAAAATCCGTGCTACGGTTCAAAAGATATAAGCTATTGAACACGGACATTGTGACAAAATGGTTCAAAAAATTTTTCCACTGATTTTGCCAAATTTTCTAAATAATAACAACAACAACAACTACATTAAAAACAAAGGTCATTTTGTTTTGTTTACAACTTTGCAACGATAACTCCGATTTTGTTCAAATTTGTGAAAAACATTTCGAAATATCTATAGCTTTTTGGGGATATTCAATTAATGGGCGTGGCACCGCCCACTTGCTTAAGAAAGCACTTTTTAAAATTAAATGGTTTTTTATTAACTAAATGGGTGATGCCACTAGTAAGCTTTCGCTTTAATTTTGATCAAGTATTTTGCAAAAACGCGGAAAATAAGGCTTATATTAAAAATGGGAGTGATTGGATAACGAAGACGCCCACAATTAAAAGAACCGTATTCAACGGAAAACTCGTCTTGCATTACGTATCAGCGTAATGCAATATTAAAGGGCATGACCATGAACCTGCCACGCCCTCTATACGAATGTACATGCGTAGGGTTTTTAAGATTTGGTTTAAGCCAAATTTTATTTTAACAATTATTTGTTTTTTTGTTTTTTTTGTTTACTTACTTGTCACACAATAGAAAGTGTTTTGTGGTGGTGGGAGAGAGTCGCCCCTTAAATGCTATTTGAATTAAATAATTATTGGAAATATTTTGTATTGAAACTCATGCTCAATGATTTTTATGAATTTTTGTTGTTTTGTTGTTTTGTTGTTTTTGCTTTTTGTGTCACATGTAAAACGTGTTAAATTTTAGAAAATTAGTCGAGTAGAAAACACTCACTCTCTCACTCTTTTGGCATCATTGCAATATAATGGTAATCGAGTGTTGCACACAAATTGATTAAAATTTTATTAATGTTAAATTTTTATGCGTCCGTCCGTCTAGCCATTCATGCGTATTTTTGTGAAGTTTTGTGTGCGTTAAGGGTAATTAGGTGGAAGTTTTTAATCACGATTAATAATGATGGATTTTATGTACATACTGCGCCAAAGGTACTTGAAGTAACTGGCTGTAGGCTGTAGGGTATACATTGGCTGATTTCTTTACTATTACCAGAGCTTTTTGTGAAGCAGAATTTTTCAAAATACTCATCATCCGTATGGGATCGAAGTAAAGGTAATAAAATGTTTCAAAATTCCCTCCAAGAGTGTACGCAGCAACACATTGTCTCTCACGGAATAAAATTGTAAGAATGAAACTTTAGGCAATTTCCAGTAAACATATTTCCTAAACTGTTTCCTTTCCGTTTAATGAAACATTAGTACATTAAACCTATTACAACACTACAACAAACCAAACCAAACGTAATGAAACCGAAGCCAATCCAATCCCATAAAAACTAACCAGCCAGCCAGCCAGCCAGCCAGCCAACCATATAATAGTCCCAACGGGAGGTCTACTATTAACATTGATTTTCCTTGTTACTCCGTTTTTCATTAAAAAAGAACAACAAAAATAAAACCTTACACTAACACAATAGAAAACTTTTGCTAACAAAACAGCAACAATTTGAAGGGAAATGACAAAGTTCTCAATTAAGAAAAAAATATGAATAAAAACCGGTAAGAAAACTAAATTTGGCTTAAACCAAATCTTAAATACCCTCTCTTACCCAACCACGCCCATTTTTTAAAATGGGTTACTTGTAAATACGCGTATTTCAACTTAATAGCTAAATTTTTGTGGCAGATAAATAGATTTTTGTCGATTGTGGGCGTGCCTCTTGATCGATTTTTCCTATTTTTAAAAACTAAGAGTGTCTGTACAAGATTTCAGCTCAATATCTTAAAATTTACGCCCGTGAGAATGCAAACAACATATAGACAGACGGACATACGGACATACGGACATACGGACATACATGTCTGGATTGACTCAGTTTTTTATGCTGATCAAGAATATATATATTTTTTGCAGGGTCTCTGACGCCTCCTTGTGAATGTTGCAAACGGAAAAACAGACTTAGTTTACTCCCCTCTAATGTGGTGGGTATAAAAACACCGAAAGAGAACATTGAAATAAATATAAGTTTGAGTGTAATTTATTGTTGTTCCTATGAAAAAAAAAAATTAAAAAAAAACTAAAAGCTGTAGAAAAAGGACAAAAGTTGCTCATCTTCAGTTTTTAGCTATTTTTGTTTTTTGATCCTAAACAATTGTTGACAGCTATGCTACAAAATCTATACAATGTCAGTGAGCAACCATGTGACTCACCAGAGAATAATAATAAATATTCTCCCTTTTGATTTTATTAAATCAAGCGCGATAATTGTTAAAGTGGGCAATAATCAAAAATCGACAGCCAACAACAAAATCATATCAAAAAAAAAGAAGGTCGGTTTATAAAACGAAATTTGACTGCAAGCAAATCTGACGTGTCCTCCACTTTAATATGCACAATGTGGGCGTGGCCTCACAAAACTAAACAACCAACTTAACACACTCGTCATACAATACAGCACGGAGGCAATAGTAACAACAACAATAACTATGAAGGAAATCCTGTTTCAGTTGTCCTTTTTCTTTATTCATTTGCTCTAGTAAAGTCATCATGACTTGTCTGCGTTGGTATGTTGTGTAAGTTTTTCAATTAAATCTAATAAATTAGTAATTATAAACAAAAAAATAAAT
Organism: Ornithomya chloropus; assembly: GCA_963971445.1. NCBI lineage: Eukaryota > Metazoa > Arthropoda > Insecta > Diptera > Hippoboscidae > Ornithomya > Ornithomya chloropus. Next base: position 21,543,719 of record OZ020530.1, on the reverse strand, counting down.
AAGTAAAGCACGCGATGTTGTATAGCTTTGTGCCGTCACTTCAAGTTTATGTGAGTTGGTGAATGCGGTTATAAAAACGGAGTGAGGATATTTGCTTATACACACACATGTGTGTATGTGTATTCATATTGATGTTATGTTTGCACTAGTGTTTGGTAAATGAAAGGAAATTTAATTAAAAACTACTTACATATGTAAATAAATAAACATGACATATAAGGCACATGCATGTGCTTGGCAATGGTATGACAGTGATTTCCGCCAAGTAAAATAAATTAATTAAATATAGATAACAAATAATAAAATAAAAAAATATACAAAAACTTGGAAAATGGAATAAAACAAAAAATTTATATAAAATAGTAAAAAAAATTCGTTTTTTTTAAATTAAAATTATTTTTTTATTTCTTATTAAATAAAAAATAAAATAAATAAAAATAAAAACAAAAAATTTCACAATAAACAAAATAAAACAAATTTCAACCTACTTTATACACTGTCGTCCGCTACGAATTTACGTTTGGGCATCTGTATATGTGCGACACCTAAATATTTTGTAGAAAAGTTACCTTAACACCTGCCGGGTTTAATTACATGTGAAACATATTGTTGTAGGGAAATGAAATGCAAATAAACTTAACATGTTGCCTTGTCTGTCCCTCCACCCCCTGTTTCACACTAAACAACACCTTTACATAGTTTACTTATGCACTAACGTTGTTTTGTTTGTTTGTTTGTTTGTTTGTTTGTTGGTATTTATTATGTTTTATTATTGTTAACAGCTGATGAAATTCTCACCTCATAAAGAGTGTCGGAGTAGTGTCGTAGTTTATAGGAGGGGAGCAAGCGTGCTTGTATTAATTCAATTTAATTGTTTACGGATTTTAGCGGGTTAACTAACCTAGCCTATGACAATATTTTATGATATTTGTTTTTGTTTAAAAATAATTGCATTTATTGCTAAACTGTGTCCGTTCCGATAAGATTCGCTTTTTAAGTTATTATTTATCATTCAACGGCTTTATACATATTGTATTTTTAAGCAAGTTTCTTACACATGGTACACTCCTATTACATCTCCAAGTCAATATAACGAATCACAGTTTATTATTTGCAAAGCAACAGAAGTGTTAAGTTAAACTCAAAGACTAGTTGCGATATAAAGAGAAATTTGTTTATTTGCCTCTTAGTTACAATAACACTTTATTTTATAATATACTCGTACATGTATTTCTTTACTTTACTAAAAAGGTGCAGGAAATATGTGGATATGTACTCATACCAAACATTATACAGCAACTTATTTATTCACCAAGTTTTGTAGCAAGGTTGCAACAGAGATTCCCAATTTGCTACTTGAGACAAAATATAAGAATTTTTCCATAAAATGAATAAAACAAGTAAATTCCATACACTTTCTGAAAGCATCGGCTTTCAAATGATGTAAAAATTTTGATTCTACGTTTATTTTTCACAAAGTTATAGCAGTTCAAACTTTGTGTTATAGTGAAAATCATTACTGGCACACTACGAAAAGTTTGTTGTTATATGAAAAAATCTACAATTTTTGATATTTTTGAAGAAAAAAACAACAAAAATAAGCACCAGCCGCTCAGAATTACTCAGTAAGTCCATTTTGATTCAACAAATTTTTCAGACTCTTATAACTTCTTAACGGCTGCACAAGTTTTTTTCAAACTTTTATTAAAAACTTGGAAATTCAATCAGCTTTTCAGTGAAGCATATTCTATGGGCGTGGCATCACCCATTTAGTTAATAAACAGCATTTAATTTTAAAAAGTTCTTTCCTTAGCAAGTAGGTGGTGCCATGCCTATTATATGAATATCCCCAAAAAGCTACAGAAATTTCCGAATGTTTGCCATAAATTTGACCAAAATCGGAGGTGTCGTTGGAAAGTTATAAACAAAACAAAATGACCTTTGTTTTCAATGTGGTTGTTGTTGTTGTTATTATTCAAAAAATTTGGCAAAATCGGTGGAAATATTTTTTAAACCATTTTGTCACACTATCCATGTCCAATAGCTTATAACTTTTGAACCGCTGCATGGATTTTGTTCAAACCAACTGCCCGTAGCTGGTAAATTCTTCAGCTTTACAATGTAATATATTTTATGGGCGTGGCGCTGCATACCTAATTATAATAACCCATTTTACAAAGTAGTCTTTTTTGCAAAAATGGGTCATCGTAAGATCTCGAAACTACCTTTAATGGATTCTTCATTGAATTTAGAAAAAGGGACGCAAAAATTTTCAGATCAATAGGAGCTACCGTTTCCGAGATATAAGCGTTCAAAGTTTGCGTAGTATTTCATGAATTTATGCTTCACTCACAACTTGCGCAACTATGTGAGAAAAAGTTTGAGAAGTTCTGCTTTTTTGTAAAAAAAAAAAAAATTAAAGAAAATAGTATTTATAAAATAAAATATTGCTTTAAAAAAAAACAAGAACGAAGAAGAACTCGCCTGGGTCTTGTATGTGGCAGGATATTACAAGAAAATAAACATTATATAAAAACAAGTAAAAAACTAAATTTGGCTTGGGTCAAATCTTTATCACCTTCCGCAGTGGGCGTGGCAGGCAGATTATGCCTTCTAATAATGTATGTATTATGTATCAGCTTGCAAATCGAGTTTTACGCTGAGTATAGTATTTTATAAACCGTGAAAGTGTCTGTAATCCGACCACGCCCATTTTTGGAACATTGATGAATGGAGGTATTATAAATATGTTTACTGAATTGGAACTTAATAGGTACATTTTTGTGGCAAATAACAAGATTTTTTTAAATTATGGGCGTGTTTATGAACTGACTACGCCCATTTTTAACACTTCTAAATTTGGGATATTTATAAATAAAAGATTTGACTTTATAGCTCAAATATTTGTTGTAGATAAATGGACTTATGTCGGTTGAAAGCGTACAATAGAAGGACATACGGACAAACATGTCTAGCTTGACTCAACTTCTTTGATCTTAATCAAGAATATGTCTACTTTGTGGGGTGTCTGACGCCTCCTTCTAAGTGTTGCAAATGATATGACAAACTTGGAATACTCTCCTCCTTAGAGGAGGGTATAAAAAACCAAAGATTTGTTTATCTTAAGATTTATTGAATTTTCACTAACATTGTTCACTTTTTTTTACCGAAAGATTGCTGTCTTTTCCGTATACAGTAGTTTAAGTCCCAGAGAGTTAATGGTTTCACCCGTTATGATATTGAACTGAAAGTCCTTTGGCTATGTAAGATGAGTATGATGATTGCGATTGTATAATGATTGTCATAAATAATCTTTATCATCCCTTGCTTTGTCATCATCATCGTCATCATGTGATTTCTTTATTTGTTGATGGAATTTAATTTTGTCATTTCTACCAAAGTATTGAATAAGCGTGCGTGTGTGTGTGCGTATAACATCCTTTGCAAATAAATTCTAAATGAAAGTTGCCATCAATGACTTGTGCGCTGTGATACGTATAATGTGGTAAAAATTTCATAAATTCATGTTAAGTAGATACTCGTGCAATGAGATATTTAGTAACTCAAGTGTATTTACATTCAGTTTTCTCCTTTTCTTATTTCCATTCCACTCATTCAGTTGCTGGTGAGTTAGTCGTCTTTGCTGGTAAAAGTTATGAAAAGTAAATAAAATTCAAATTAAATGGGAATTATTAAATAAATGACACTTGCAATGATGATGACGATGACGATGACGATGACGATGATGATGGCGTTGGTACGAACAGAGCGAACGAATGAAATGGAATATTTCGAATTTCGCATGTCACAGCAAATCTCTTATTAAAAACATACCACCCTCAAAATTATTGTCAAAAAAATGAAAATAATATAAAAAAATCAACAAATTTTTTGTATGGAATATACACGCTAAGCTAAGAATTAGTAAAGTCTTGTCAATACCACAAATAACAACAAACAAAATATCGAATAACACACAAAAGTAAATAACAACAACAACAACAATAAACTCTTAATACACAGATAATTATGATTATTATTATGAGAGTTGACAACTGATACGCTTGTAACAGAGACGAGAAGAGAAAAGGGCCGCTCGCTTAACAACAACAATTTGTCATTATACCGCAAAACTAAATTGCTGGCAATTTAGCAAAACACTAACAACAACAATGCATTGAAATTCTCTACAATAAACTACAACAAAACGAAACAAAACGGAGCTGAGCAGAGCGTACTCTATACCATACACCTCGTGAGGTATTAATAACAATTTCCGTTAAGTTTCTTTAATTCCTTCCATTGACAGTTATGGCAATTGTAATGAGTATATAGTTGTATACTTTTTGTTTTGTTTTTGTTAGGTAATACGATACATTAGCTGTCTAAGGTAGCATTCATTAACATTGCAACAAATCAAAAGGCACCGAAGTATGCTTTCTTCTTCTTCTGCTTCTTCTATTTTGGATGGATTTCCTCTACCCTTAAAACCAAAACCTCTCTACTATCAAACAAAAGAATTAACAAATGTTTCATGTCTATTATATTTTAATGATCTTGAGTATTTTTTTTCTTTTTTTCTGTTCATTCTCTTTAGTCTGTCAAGCATTTTCTTGTTTTTTCTAGTGACTTATAAAATTGTGTTGTAAAACATTTAACAGCAAAAACGAAAAAAAAAAAAATGTCCTAATCAGGGTAGATGATCACAGATGGTAAATTTTATAAGTTTGGTTGCGATTAAGTGAGCTGACCAATCAAATTAATTGTTCTTAAAATAAATAAGAAACTAATCAAAACAAGTAAGAAAACTAAAATTTAGTTAAATTTGGCTTAGGCCAAATCTTAAATACCCTCCACCTCCATAACGGTGGGCGTGGCAAATATATGTATATTGCGCCCTCTAATAGTGTACGTATTACGTATCAGCATGCAAGTCTACTTTTACGTTGAATATGGTTTTTTAAAAATAGTGGGCGTGTCTGTTATCCGACCACGCCCATTTTTGGCACTATATATACGCGTACAAAATTTCAAGTTCATAGGTCAACTTTTGTGGCAGATAAAGAGTTTTTTGTTGATTGTGGGCGTGGCTTTTGACCGATTTTTTCTCATTTTAAATAGAGATCTGCGTGCAAAAACTAAAAGTGCCTGTACAAAATTTCAGCTCATTATCTCAAAATTTACGCCCGTGAAAGTACCAGCAACAGACGGACACATGGACACACGGACATACATGTCTAAATCGAGTCAGTTTTTGACGCTGATCAAAAATTCGTACACTTTGTAGGGTCTCTGACGCCTCCTTCTGGGTGTTACAAACTTAGTATAGCCTCATCACTTTATACCCCCCACATAAAAAACTAAATTTGGGGTGTGCTAAATCTTAAGGGGGAGTGGCATGTACTTAATATCATTTACCATCTGTGTATATACACAAAGTGGGAGTGGCATGTATTTGATAACAGCGTTTGTATTTTCGTAACTGACATCTATATACAAAAACTAGGCCTGTTTTTAATAACAGTATATATATTAATAATAGGGCTTAATGTAATTATATATAAAGTTAGGTTGGTAGCGTGTGCGCTTATGAAAGCGCTTCACCTAGGCCAACAAATAGGCCCATTTTGTTGCCAGACGAAACATAACGCAGAGTTCAGTTTAGCCACCCAGAGGCGACTATAAATCGTTTAAGGTCTAAAATGTTGGCATCCGTTGGTGACCCTAGACCCTCTGGGAATATGACTCCAATTGTTTTGTGCCGTTTTCCTTGTAGGGCCGGGCATTCGCACAGCAGATGCTCCACAGTTTCCACCTCTTGCTCGTCCCTGTAGCTTCTACATAAATCGTTATACGGGACACCGTATCTGCTGGCCATATGGCCTATGGGACAGTGCCCCGTTAGGACTCCTACGACCGCAGAGATCGATTTCCTATTTAGACTTAGTAAGTCTTTAGTTCGTTTATAATTTAGCCGAGGCCAGAGAGTGCGAGATATGTAACAGGTCGATAGGGTACTCCATCTGCTGTTTGTACATCTCACCGCCTCCTTATCCAGTCGGCCGTTCAGTTCCAGAAAAGGGGGTCCGCACCACCGCTCTCTCGCTAATGTCTTGTCTACTCACCCCGATTCTTGCACACTCGTCAGCAATCTCGCTTATATATAAACTTTGTAGTCAAAGTTTATGAACAAAAGTTTTGTGTGATTTCAATATCAGGGCAGACTATACAAGGTTTACAAATGATGTCTCTATTTTCTAGACCAAAATTATTATTTCCTAGCTTAGAAGAACAGCCAGACAGCCAATTAAGGCTATATAACCTTTTATTTTCATTTCTAATGCTTGTATATATTATTTTAAACCTCCGAGACCTAATTCTGAATGTTTCTAAACATTTTAACATAGTTTTGAACCTTAACCTTAGGTTGTTGAATACAAAAATGTTTCAGGTTTTACCGTGTAATACGTATATAGAATGAAACACATATAGAAAAAATTTATTATTAATTTTGCAACATATCTGATATTGACCTAAATTCGATTTATATCTTTTTGTAATAATTACCTTCTTTACACTAAACCCCTACCTTCCCATCTATAGCATCCTTACAAGTATTTAAAGGTCTCTGCGTGTGTGTGAACAAAAACCACTCAAGACATTTATTTGATTAAAAAATGAGAAATTTCGTAACAAAATAATAAAAATTCATAAATATTGTAGTATGAGTGATTGAGTTCTTCTTCGTTTTATTATACTCAAGTCACTTTCCAATTCAATGCCAAATAAAACAAAACAAAACAAAAAATGAACCTTTTCCTTTCTTTATTATTTATAATGTTTTTTGTCTTTAATTATTCTGCAGAAATTGCAAAATTGAATAAGCACGCACACACGTGCATATGTGTTTCTATTCAAGTGGAAGTACTTAATTCCGTTCATTATTCAATTTCTTTTTTTTTTATATACAATATATTTCGATTTTAGACTTTATTATATATATTAAGTACAGCCATCACATACACATACTCTTCAACACTTAGTCGTTGAAAAATCTCAATAAGTTGTACAAGAGTGCCGCATAAAAATCAAGAACAACAAGTAAGTAATAGAAAAAGTAAAATAAAATAGAGGGTATAATAAATTCTTATAATGATGATGATGTCGAATGTTGTTGTTGTTGTTGTTGTTGTTGTTATTAATATTATTGAAGAAGTTTAAAAATGTAGCATTTGTTCAAGGGGTGTTGTATTAAATAAATGAGTACCTCTTCATATACAATATATAAAATCATCTCGATATATATATAAGCTTGACTATGTGTGTTCGGGTACATGAACATATTATTATTTGTCTTCCTGTGGTGTTAAATGCTACATGCCGTTGTTTGATATGCCATTTATGATACAAAACAATACAAAGCGAAAAATAGAAGAATTAGTTGCGATTCCTTGCTTTCATTAAATACGTGTGTGTGTGTGTCTGTGTGTGTGTATAATTCATAATTACATTTTACTCAAAACTAATAATAATAATATTAAAAAGGAGTTTTCGATATCTAAACTGCATCTAAAATGTGTGTGAAAAGAGTTTGGCGCGGCGGGGTGTTTAGCAAATCTGAAAAAAAAAATTATTAACAAAGAAATGAAAAAAATTAGACAAAAGAAAAGTGAAAGAATACATTTATATACATTTTTAATAACATTCATAATATATATGTAAGCTGTGTTAATCAAATATTTACTTTATATAAAACTTTCTTACCGTGAACAATGCGGAGACGTATTGAAGTCGTGAAGAAAGAGTGAAACAAGTTCAGTCAACCATTTAATGCTTATTCACCACTTAGTTCTATAATTTATGTACTTGTATCAACTATATCAAACATAGCGTAGCATAACATTACGTAGCATAGCAAAATTGTTAAGAAGATCAGTCACAAAGCATAACATAGCTTCGAAACTTTACGAATTGACAAAACGATGCGAAAAAACCCCTTATGGGCATAACTTAGCCTAACATTACAGGCCTTATTAAAGCTTTGTGAAAGTTAGGTGGAATTTAAGTAATGACTTTTTTTTACCATTTATCCTTCATTACTATGAGAGTAGACCTCAAGACCTTCAATTCAATCACATAACAAGTGAAAATATTATAGTCCGTCAAGCCCGACCATCAAATACCCTACCCCACTTGATATATTAAATTATTCAATTTAATTTTTTTCTTTGAAAAATGAAAAATTTTATTTTTCTGTACCTACTCGTATTTTTATAAATTTCAAAATGATTTTTGTTTGTTTATGATATCAAAAAAAAAAAAAGAAAAATTATATAGGGAGGGGCTCTAAAAATGGTCCAATCCGGTCCATTTTCAAAAGGGTTTATTTTTGGGCCAATACTTGTCCTTGTACCAAATTTCATCGAAATATCTCAAAAAATGCGACGTGTACCCTACGCGTACCCTACGAGGAACAGACAGACGGACAGACAGACATGGTTAAATCGATTCAGATTTTGATTCTGAATCGATCGGTTTAACTGAAGGTGGGTGTGGCATTTGCCGTTTAGGAATTACAAACATCTGCACAAACTTAATATACCCTTTTCCACAGGGTGGGGCAGGGTATAAAAACAATATTTTTACCAAGAATTTTAATGAAAAAATTATATCATTTGAAAGGTAAAATTATCCATTTTCAAACTTTATAAAATATGTTAATATAAAGTGTATAATATAATTTTGGCAAATTATTTTGTGAAAAAGTTTCAAAAGACAAAAATTAAGTTTTTCCATTAAAATCATTTTTAATCAAATAAACCACATGATCATCCATTTAACGGTAAATGTTATTAAAAAACTGAAATCCTTCTCTTTCATTTGATATATTATGTGTTAAAGAAAAAATTAATTATTTATGTATTTTTTATAAATATAACTCGAGTCCAATAGAATTTTTTTGTACTAAAACTTTGTAAATTAAAGATCTGCTTATTTAATATAAATATTTACTTACTTTCATTTTTTAGGTAAATAATTTAATAGATTTTTTATAAATTATATATTTTTACTACATTTTCTTTTATTAAATCATTAAATTATTAAACATTAAACTAAATAAATGAATGGTTGAACACTTTTTAAAATAATTTTTTTTTGTTTGATAATATTTTATACAATCTAAGGCTTTGCTAACATACTTAAATTTCAATTAATTTCTTTAATTATAATCTTTGATAATTTTTAATTTATTTCCAAATTTTTTTTTTGGTTTTTATCACCTTTTTCTTTTCATTTCATTTTTACTTATTTTACAAATGAAATTTTCTTAATCTTCCTGCGTTCCCCACTTAATCATCATTTTTAGTTACCACCGATACTGGTGATGATGCAGCACTGGTACTACCTGGCGCCGGACTTTTCGGTGAAGTGGCCGCTGATGAATTAATTGTTAAACCAGCACTTGCTAACAGATTGGTGCTGCAGCCAGTTATTAATTGTGGTGATGTGTCACGGGGACTGCTATTACTACAGGGTGGACTGACTTGTGCAGTGTTCGGTTGCATACTTAGATTTTGTGGATAACCGCCAGCATTGAAGATACCATTCAAATTACTCAAACCCATGTATTGGGAGAGCAGCGTATGGAAATTGGGCAGTTTGTAGTGGGGTATAAGACCTTGAGGCAATAGAGTGGGATTGAAGGGCTGGTGTAAGGCAAAGTGAGGTGGCCAAAATTCGGCGGGCAAAGCACCTGGATGACCGGGTAGACCATGAGCGATAGGTATACCCAAAGGAAAGTCACCTAAACCTGAAAATAATTTAAAATATATTAATATTAATAATGCGCTGAATAATGTTTTTTGGAAATCATGGACGTATCTATTAAACAACCCCACCCATTTTGCCTTATCAATGAAAGAGATAATTATAAATATTTATATTAAATTTTAACTTCATGGATACATTCCTGTGGCAGATACGATATATGAATATTTGTTTATTTTGCAGGAGGGTCCACGCTCATGTTTGTCAAATCGATGTATGCTCTAATTATAAATATGACCAAATTAAAAATTTTACAGCTCAGCGATTGTGGGCGTGAATTTTGATCTATTTTTCCCAAGTTACGATCTGCGTGAAACTCTAAACGACTTAGTATATTGTCAAAACTTAAGCTTAATAGCTTAAAAATTACGATCGTAAAAGTCTCATATGGACGGACATGACAAGATCCACTCAGATTTTAATTCTGATCAAGAATATATTTACTTCGTTGGCAATCTGACGCTTTCTTTTATATGTTACAAAATAAATAGCAAACTTAGTATACCCCCACCCGCGGGGGTTTGCGCACCGTTCTAGACTCCAAGCTCAATTGGAAGAGCAATGTGGGGGAAAGAACAAGAAAAACCCTGTGCGCCTTCCATTTGTGTCAAAAGACCTTTGGCAAAAGATGGGGCATGAAACCGCAAGTTACACATTGGATGTATACAGCGATTATAAGGCCCATTTTGCCATACGGAGCGATGGTCTGGTGGAAAGCGGTCAACACCAATACACACCTAAATAGCTTTCGTAAAGTTCAACGAGTCACCAGCATCGGCATCACAGGGGCATTAAGGTCAACGCCCCAGGTAGCGCTTGACGTGATGCTTCACTTGATGCCAGTAAACATCTACATCAAGAACACTGCCGCCAAGGGCATTCTTAGATTAAGAGAGTCCCACATGCTGGGGCATTGTCACACTGGGCATGCCTCCATTCTACAAGAGTTTGGGGGCGTCTCAGTTGATGAAGAAAGCGACTACATGGTGGAACGATATGACTTTGAAAAAAGCTTCGAAGTAAAAATGCCATCCAGAGAAGAATGGAAGTCTGGCACTATGGGTGCAGACGTAATGGTCTTCACGGACAGCTCTAAGATGGACATGCACACAGGTGTGGGAGATGATTGCCTCAAAGGTCGTCATCTGTGTAGACAGCAAAGGGGCAATTTTGGGTCTTGAATCTATGAAGGTCAGATCCAAATGTGTAGCGCGGTGTCTGCGCTCGCTTACCGAGATTCGACAACACGACGTTGTGATCTCCTGGGTTCCTGGGCACTCAGGTATACCTTGAAATGAGATTGCTGACGAGTGTGCTAGAATTGGGGCGAGTAGACAAGACATCAGCGAGAGAGTGGTGGTGAAGACCCCCTTTTCTGGAACTGAACGGCCGACTGGATAAGGAGGCGGTGAGATGTGCAAACAGCAGATGGAGTACCCTATCGAGCTGTTACATATCTCGCACTCTCTGGCCTCGGCTAAATTATAAACGAACTAAAGACCTACTAAGTCTAAATAGGAAATCGATCTCTGCGATCGTAGGGGTCCTAACGGGGCACTGTCTCATAGGCCATATGGCCAGCAGATACGGTGTCCCGTATAACGATTTCTGTAGAAGCTGCAGGGACGAGCAAGAGGTGGAAACTGTGGAGCACCTGCTCCACATGTGAATGCCCGGCCCTACAGGGAAAACGGCACAAAACACTTGGAGTCATATTCCCAGAGGGTCTAGGGTCACTAGCGGATGTTAACATTTTAGACCTCAATCGTTTTATAGCTGCCTCTGGGTGGCTAAACTGAAAGCTCTGTGTTATATTTCGTCGGGTATCACAATGGGCCTACATACTGGCCTAAGTGAAGCGCTTTTTATAAGCGCACACACGCCCAACCTAACCTGACCTAGTATACCCCCATGTTATGTGTAGGGTATAAAAAGAGAAGAACTTACCTTGTTCTGGCAATAAGTAACCATTTTTATCCTGACTCATGAATTTTTCGCGTTTTCGCCATTTCGCACGACGATTTTGGAACCAAACCTAAAACATATTAAAAGAAATCATAATAAGCCGTTAAATTGCGTGAAAAGTTAATCATTTTTATATACACATACATATCTATAACATATACACCCATAGACTAAAAGTTAAGTTCGGTTCATATAATTATCATAACCGTTTATTAAACGGTAGGCTAGCGTTGATGAACAAAACGCCCAATTAACCCTTTTAATGAAACAAGTACTTAGGAAGATGGCGATGATGATGAAGAAGAAGAAGAAGAAGAAAACCTCAATTGATTAAAATCCTTCTTTATACACAATGATTAAGTTTATATACGCTACACGTACACACGTACGTACACACAATTTTATAGAAAAGTTAAAAGCAAAGGGGGAGAGAATTACCGTTAAATACGCACTTCTAACATTTCTTTTAATACAGTTAATATTATAACACCAACCCAGACAATAGAATCCAATCGGAAGTTGAATTCTGTGATTTTCTGCCTCAAACCACAGACGAAAATAAAACCCGCCTGGACTGGACTGGAATAAAGAAAGACCCTTATACACACACATACGAATTCTCCCACATACACACACACAGTGACTAAATGACTCTTCATATACCAGAATATTTTATCTACGTTTACAGCGCAATAAGAAGAAGACAAAGCTCTTAATATTCTACCTAGCCATACATACAAAATACTCGAACATTAGAAGCGATAAGGACTTTATTAGTGTATGAATGAATGAATTTGAATGAATGTGTTTGAAAGTTGGGTTGTTGGTGTTGTTGAACATTTGTCTTCGTGCTTATTAAATGCAATTTACAATTGTGTTGATGGATGCTAGTGGTAAATGTACCGCACACACAATCCCACAATCACTTACCACCCACACATGGCTTATATATATACTCGTATATATATATAAAAGAGTATCTGCGTGTGTTATTCGAAAGTTTAAGGTATTTTCTAGACCAAAAGTAACCGAATTGAATCAATTGTCTATACATCCTGTTCATCTTACAGAAGCGTACAGACGTGCAAAAGTATGTGTGTATGTGGTGGTAAATAATTGTAAATATATATACAAATCCATTTAGTACACAATACTGTGTAGAGAAGTCCTCTATCTTTTGCTTAAGATTGCTAATGTACGTCTTGCTCTGTGCTGGCTTGCTTTGCATACCATGCCATACACGGAACAATTGTTATGCAACTGTGCGTGTAGAAAATTAGTAATGATTTCCTGACAATAATTGTTACAAATTATTGTCAGTTACATGTACATGCACATACACACACACGGAGAAAATTGTGTTCTTTTCATTGTACCCTTATAGTAATAAAGGAAGTGAAAAACCTCATTCTACTCATTCAACTCAATTTCTGCCTCCCTTTCCATCTCTCTCTATCTCTCTCTCTCTCTTTCTTCCTTCCTTTGTTATACTGTTTGCCTTGCCTTTGTAAATATACAAGAAATTGTTCAACAAGCACTTTTGCAACTGACAGTAAATACATGTACGCCTCAATGACAAGGAAAAGCCAAAGACAGAAAGAGAGAGAGAGAGAGAGAGGTATATTTTGTATATAAAATTATCACCCATTTAAATGATATGACAATTTTAATTGTTATAAGGACAATTATCTTTTATTATTATGTGTAATTAAATGTTGAAGGATAATAATCATAATAATCATTACAATCATGATCATAATAATGTGGATGATGATGATGATAATGATGACTATGTTGACAATAAACGAAGCCACAATTATTATCATGTTTTTTTTTTATAAGGCAATCATTTGTAACTCTTTTCTTTACTTCAGTAAATGGCTAAAGCTTAAAATTATGAGATTATGATCGCGCCACGCCCCCTTAACAAAAATTTTAAAATACTTTAACTTAATGATTATTTTAATTGTTAAGAAAAGAAAACATAGGCGAAGGTATAGAAGACCACGCCCACAATTCGGAAATATTATTTTGAAGTCAAAATTTCTATTTTAATATTCCAATATAATAAGTAATGGAGTAACTTTTGTATGCTCTTTTTATTATAGTTGTCAGCCACGCCCACTATTTTTAAAGAAAACGAACACCACTGAAATAAAAAAACTCCTCTTTAGTGTAAAATATTTCGAAATTTAAACCCAATATACGAGTATATAAACGTCCACCCTACTATGCTATTTATATAAAGAATTGCTTTTTAATAGATGTAGAAATTTAATGATTAAGTTAAAACGTTTAAAACGTTTTAAATGAAAGTGCATATATAGACATGCCACGCCCACTTATTCGTTTTAAGCCATATAAAACCTTTTTTCTTGTTCCCTTATAAATAATTACAAAATTTCTCTTTAAACAAATATTTCTTCATCTAAGAATGACGAGACAAATCTTTTTTAGGTATTTTTTTTTGTGGCTCAATATGACAACAAGTTGTTGTAATCGTAATCTTTCTATTTAAAATCAAAATCATAACAAAGCATGACCAGTTACAGTCAATGATGGAAAAAAATAAAAAATAAAAATTTATAAAGATACAACAACTTAATACATATGTTTATATATGCAATAAAAAAAAAAGAAAACGTTAATGTAGAAATGGGTAAAAAAATATTGTAAACAAATAAAAATTTTGTTAAAAAAATAAAAAAATTATAAATATCATATAAAGGCAATGGCCAACCGTGCTGTATAATAGCTTAAAGATGGAGAGAGAGAGAGAGAGAGAGGGAAGAACAAGAGAGATAGAATTAAGCTTATAAAAACAACAACAATTACAACAATAATACCAAATGACAATCAATCAAACGCTTAAACATAACTGCCCTACATGCTCCTCTTCTCAGCTCTATTCTGTTCAATTATGTTGCGTTGCGTTGTGTTGTGTGTTTTCTGGCAATTGCATTAAATCCGAAAATAATTGCCCTGTTACATTGTATACGTACAAATAATACAATGTGTACAATATAATATGATATAAAAGCAGGGAAAAAATCCACTCCATCTATATGTGTGTGTGTGTTGTGATGTATTGTTGTTAAGTTGTCTCTCTTGTTAGCTTAATACTCTTGTATAAGCGTATGTGTTCGTACCATGGGATCCATTTATATCTTTTTCTTTTTTTTTTTATTCTACGCGTAAAATATGCATAGAATCAGATTAAATAAAAAATAAAAAATAAACAACAACAACAACAACAACAACAAAAGAATTTGTAGTACGTACGTATTCAGAGAAAAGAGCTGAAAATGTCAAGGATTAAATCGATTATTATTATTGTTGTTGTTGTTGTTGTTGTTGTTTATTTTTGCATGGTTCGTTAAATGCTTTTGTATCATAAAAATGTAGCCAATTTGGCATTGTTGTTGTTGTTATTATTATTGTTGCCTTTCGTATAACAACACGTTTCATTTCATAATGGTATTGGAAGATTGAACAAAAAAAGAAATCGTTTTACAGAGATTTTTATCAATGACCAATTAACGTTTCAATTCTCTATAATATGTACGCCGCGTACAACAAATTAATCACTTACAAGTACCAGTTCCTGATCAAAATGCATGTGTATGTGCATGAAATACGTATCCTTGCATAAGTTTGTGAATATTTGTTTTTTATGTACTTTTTTTTTAATAAAGAGAAGAGATACAACGTTTTATTTAGTTTAGATTTTTCATTGCTGATAGGTCAAGTGGTTATGTTTACAGTATTAACATTTTTTTATACGCACCACATACAATACTAAGGTATACAAAGTTTGTCATTCCATTTGCAACAGCCAGAAGAGGGCGCCAGAGACTCTACAGAGTATATATATTCTTTAGCAAAATCAAAAATTAAATTGATCTAGAATTGTCCGTCCGTATATCTGTCTGTTGTTGGCACTCTCACGATCATATATTCTGCGACATTAAGCTGAAATTTTGTATAGACATAGAAAACTGTTTAAATTAGCTAAAATGAACAGCCACGCCCACAATCAACAAAAATCTTTTTATTTGCTTCAAAAATTAAGCTATGAAGTGGAAATTTGATATACACCTTTATAATTACCCTGCGCCAAAAATGGGCGTGGTCGGGTAACAGACACACCTATTATTAACAAACAAAAGAAATGGGGTAGAATAAGTCTGTGATTCTCAAACAAAGATGAGCAGAAAATGGGCGTGATGGATAAACAGTCACGCCCACAATTTTAAAAAGTTGCTATCATAAATAAAAATTAAGAGTTTGGCATATATATATACTCGTATATATATATATATTTAGCTTATGCATCGATAAACAAAATTAAAAATGGGCGGGGTCGGAAAAGCTGTTACGTCCACAAATTAAAAAAAACCTTTTTTTAACCAGAATCTGTCACGTAAGGTATAAATAGTAATGGAAAGCTTAATCAACTGCTTAACAGGCTCACAGTTTGAATATAAATTTTGAAGGGTATTTAAAAATTGACTTGAGCCAATTTTACTGTAGTTTCTTTCCTGTTTTTTAATATTATTGTTTTTTTTTTATTTATTTGTTATTGGCAGGCTTAGCACCCTAATAATGTGTGAATTGTGTAGTTTATCAATGCACCCCTTGATTGATGATAAAACACACAAGAAACGTTTAGTCGCCGGCTTACTTTGTCACCACCACCACCACCACCATCATCTCCATTCCTTTCTCATCATACATACAAAAACATTAAATCAGCAGTAAAATATTATACCGTTAATGCTGAACTATTACGGTAAAACAATTTAATCATTTGGAAAATCTCTCCTTACCAAGTAGGTACCTATACGTGTTTCTCCCAGACCAACCCTTTTGTGTTGAATTCACTTAGGTTTGTTTACGTACTGTATACCTACATATGGCCGCCTTGATCACTCTATAATTTAATTGCAATGTGTTGTTAAAACTATTTACAAATTACAAATTAGTTTCGGTCTCGAGTGTTTGCCCAACACAAAAATATGCGTAAACGATCAGATACTGTTTCTAAATTGAAATGAAAAAGAAAAGCTTTTTAACCTTCTTAACTACCATAAGGCATGAGGGTTTTTAATATGCAAATTTTCACAATTTTTTGTTTAAGCAGAAGCATGACAAAATCAGTTATAATCTTGTATTCGTAGTAGGGTAAAATAAAAAAACAACAACCCCTCTTTCTGCTCTTATAACCAGCAAAATGGGAATTTGAAAAAGTTTAATTAGAATAATACTAATAAGAAAAATCTGAAACATTATTAAAATTTGAAGCCATCGTTTGGAAATGTCCGTCCGAACTCATACATTTCTCAAAATCAAGATATTAACGTGTCTGGTTTACCTACCACAACTTTCCATGTAACTACGTAACTGAACAGAATCATGAAGTTCAATTGCCACGCCCATAATTGACAAAAATTTTATTATGATTACAAAATTAACGTTAATCAGTCCATGTTTTTAAGGATATAAATAATTATTGTGTATATGTCAGGTGTTTACATTATTTTGTCCATCCCCTGTAATTTATTTTCACACGCTTTCTATTAAAAAAAAAAACGTTCAATTGCAATAGCAGCCCACTTAACAGTGGTTCTTAATGTGTTCTCCATATGTTAAATGGTTTTTAATGAAATTCGTCTTATATTTAGGTTTTTAATTAATTTTGTAATTGTTGCAATTACAAGACTTTACCTGCACACGTGCTTCACTTAAATCCAAACGCATCGCTAAATCTTCCCGTGTAAACACATCCGGGTACATAGTTTTTTCGAATTCGCGCTCTAGTTGATGGAGTTGAAATGTTGTAAACGTGGTACGCGATCTACTGATGGCAGTGATATACATGTACACACGTACAATCATATATATAGAATGAGAAGAGAGAAGAATATCAAACATAAGCGGATTTTGTAATTGAATGTTTTTTATATGTTTTTTTTCCGAATAACAATTGTATTAAAACGCTTTCAACTTACCGTCTTACTTTGCGCGGCCGTTCCATATCATTTAAATCGTGACCATTGTTGTTCAGTGTAGTCGATAAATCATCATCCGTATTATCAACATCGACTCCATTATCAGGTGTTGAGGGTGATTTCTCTTCATCTTCTTCTCGTTCATGTTTCTCAGCATTAGCTGGATGTTGGTGTTGTTGTTGGTGATGTTTATGTTGTTGTTGTTGTTGCTGTTGTTGTTGCTGTTGTTGATGATGTTGATGGAGATGATGCAGATGCTGTTGTTGTTGTTGTTGTTGTTGTAAAGCCAATTGATGTTGAGGTATTAAGTGTAGATGTGTGTGTAGATGAGGCGGTAACGTTTGCTGCAATGCAGTCGCGGCATTAATAGCCGCTGAACTGTTGTTACCATTACTACCACTATTATTATTACTATTACCATTGTTGTTATTGCTATTATTATTGTTATTGTTGTTGTTGTTGTTATTATTATTATTAATATTTAATGTAGGCAGGTGCTGATGATGACTTAATGTTGTTGCACTCGTTTCTGTTCATATGAATGAAAATGAAAAATTATTAAAGTATTAGTTTTGTATTATTAAAATATGAATACAATGACGAATAAGAAGAAGCAGAAACATGTATCAAATACATATATAATCCTTAAAAATTACATCTGCTTATCATTCTCAATCATTTTAATCTTTTTCGCATGCAACGCATTATAATCTACACGTTACTACAAAACTTTTGTACCCCCCTTTAAATGGCATCTGATCCAAATATTGGGCTCTTTTTTTATACACTCAACAATATGTTTAAGAGCAGAATGAAAATGTAAAACTTTTTTAGACCTTAGGAGTGCTACAAAAGTATTAAAATTGGTCCGTAATCTATCCAATGCCACGCCCATGATTATAAAAATTCTCTTATAGCCCTAAAAATGAAACTAAAAAGTTAAACTCTTGTTAATTATTTATTTATATGCTTGCCTTTGTGCCAAAATGGGCATGGTTTGTAAATAGACACGCCCATAATTTAAAAGAATTAAATAAAAACAAGTAAGAAAACTAAATTTGGCTTAGGCCAAATCTTAAATACCCTCCACCTCTACAAGAAAGGGCGTGGCAAATATATATATATTGCGCCCTCTAATAGTGTATGTCTTACGTATCAGCATGCAAGTCTACTTTTACGTTGAATGTGGTTTTTTGTAAATTGTTGGCGTGTCTATTAACCGACCGCGCCCACTTTTGGCATATCAGTCAATGGGATAACTATGTATACTCGTATTAAATTTCAAGTTCATAGGTCAACTTTTGTGGCAGATATATAGATTTATGTCGATTGTGGGCGTGTCTACAATCCGAATACGTCCATTATTGCCATACCGATGAAGCTAATATTCATAGATGTATGTACCAATTTTCAAGTTTATAGCTCTATTTCTGTGGCAGATAAATAGTTTTTTGTTGATTGTGGGCGTGGCTTTTGACCTATTTTGCCCATTTTAAATAGCGATCTGCGTGAAAAAACTAAAAGTGCCTGTACAAAATTTCAGCTCAATATCTCAAAAGTTACGCCCGTGAGAGTGCCAACAACAGACGGACACACGGACACACGGACATACATATCCAAATCGACTCAGTTTTTGACGCTGATCAAGAATGTATATGCTTTGTAGGGTCTCTGACGCCTCCTTCTATGTATTGCAATTGGTAGAACAAACTTAGTATACCCTCATCACTGAGGTGAGGGAATAAAAATTATTTAAGTCAAAATTCAAAGTAAATTGTAATTTTAATTGTATTGATCGTTTACATAAGCCGCAATGAATACAAATGCCATGCCCACAATATATCTAAATATATAGAAAGTTGAACCCCGATTACACCTAAGACCCCAAGATACCTTTCCTATTTTTTTTTTATTTTTTAAAATAAGATTACAATGAAACCATTTTTACTGTTACTTGCTTTTTAAAAGAATTATTTTGAAGATGACTTAAGTCCAATTTTTTAAAAACATCAAATTTTAATACGTTTACAAAGCAAAATTGCTATTACAGAAGTGAGATTAATATATTTGAAAAACGGACTTAAACCACTAAGTGTGTCTTTGTGGTTTAAATAACAAAACATATTCATTTCTTCGATTTTGTATAAATTTAGTCAAAATTTAAAATTGATTTGAATTAATTTCTTTATTGTATTAAGTCGTAGAAGAATTATTACGTCCTTCTATTTATTTAAATCTTATAATGCGCGTGATATAAAAGCTGTGAATGAAAAGTACAGCACAAAAGGGAAATGAAATCTTTTTTTCTATCAAAGACTTTCACAAGAGTATTTACTTTTATTACTAAATGGTAAATATAACTCTTCACAAGCACACAATCACACACACACACACACATGCACACATACGTACGCATACTTACTTAGGCGGCAAATAATAGAGAAATTAAAATGAAATCAATAAGTTGGTAAAAATAAAAGCAAATAAATCGTGTAACAAAAAACTTAGGCTTAGGCCGAAGCTAAAGTACCCTTCTCCAAAAAAGAAAGTTATAAACAAAGTAAAAGCGAGGCAGATATATTAATTTACTTTCTATTCGGTGTATGTGTTGCGTATTAAGTTCGATGGTACAAGTTCACGCACTTTTTTCATTACTAACCATCGACAATTTTTGTATTACTTATAAGTAGAATTCTATTTTAAAGAAAAAAGTTTTTTTATTTTAAATTTAGGACGTAATTGTTGGTCGACCCCGCCCACTTTTTGTCGCAAATCGATAAATGCTTTAATTATAAAAATTTTTACCAAAATTTCATTTTTCTTTAACAATTTTTATGGTTAATAGAGAGATTTTTAATGTTTGTGGGCGTGGCACTTGATCAATTTATACAGAAACCTTCTGTAAAAAACAAAACATAGCTTACTATCGTTCAAGTTTCAACAACTAATTAACGCACGAACGGACATGTCTAGATTGACTCAGATTTTAATGCTAATCAAGAATATATATATATATATATATATATATATGGGGCGTTATTCTATATGGTTTAAGCAGTACAGCAAACTTATTTGGAGGGTATAAAAAAGAAAAGAAATTGAGAGCGTTTAGCACATTACTTAGTTACACACACACACGCACACGCACAAACACATCCATCCGCAAATCAGTTCAATTGAATTTTTATTCAATTGAGTATTTTAGGTAAACACATAAAATCAAATGTTAAGTATGTAAGCAAACAATGGGTTAAATATGGTACAATACCCAATAGACAGACAGACAGACAGACATGGAGAAAGAGAGAGAGAGAGAGAGAGAGTTTGAAAACAAATGCAAACCTTGCATAATTTCAATTCAACACTTAACGTCTATAACAAGGCAACAACAACAACAAAAACGAAATCCCAAAATTGAAATCAATTCAATTGAATTGATATGAATTTGATTTTCGCCTTTTTTTTTGTTATTTTTGTTTTTGAGATGTTTTTAAGGCTTTTAAACGTTGAAACGCTAAAACGTTAAAGCGTTGCCAAGTGAAGAGGGTTTGAGTGATAAGTACAATATATAAAAAATTGTTAACTTGAGAGCTTTTCTCTTTTTTTCGCTTTTTTTTTTTATTCTGTATTAAATATTGGAAAGGAAACAAGAAAATAGGCGCGCAAATTGAAACAAAAAGCTGCACTTCACACAATCTTCGTTTATAAATGCTTAACGCAGCTAACGATTCAATGAATGAATGAATGGATGAATGATTGAAATTGTTGAAAAAAAAAACATTGTAACAAAAATCAATACAAACTGGTTTCTAACTTAATATACAATATTTTTACAGTATATATATGTAACATACTGCAAAAACCCTTCTTTTGTTCCAATAAATTACTTGAAAATGCTTTTATACCCTTCACATAATATGGAAAGTATACTTAGCTATTCCGTGTGCCAGATTCAGGTGTTAGAGACACTGTAAAGAATATAATTTCTCGATCAGCATCAAAATCTTAATCGATTTTGACATATCCGTCCGGGTGTCTATGTGTGTATCTGTTGTTGGCATTTTCACAGTCGTAGATTTTGATTCAATGATAAAGTTTCCGGGTAATTTGGATGGATTATGCTGTTGTCGTTTTAGGAACAGAGATATAAAAGACGGACACCCGCACATTCGAATGAATTGTGCCTAAAATGGAGTCAGTTTTTCATAATATTCAAGGGACACACATGGACACTTGTATGGACAACGACTTAATTTTTCACAATGATCAAATTTCCATGTAACTTGGATGAATTGTGCCTTTAACGCTTTAGAAACAGAGATAGGAAAGACGGACACCCGAACACTAGAAAGAATTACATAATAATTAATGGATGGACAGCCAGACTTTCGGTTGAATTGTAACTTAGTTTTCAGGCGGTAACCTTCTTCTATATATCTATTCAATGTAATAAATACTTATGTAACTACCGCGCCCACTGCTTGTAGAAACACCTGGAGGGGATTTTAGATTTGGCTTAAACCCAAATTTTTATGTTTTTCTTGTTTTGAATGATTTTTGTGCTCTTTTGTAAAAAAAAAAAAACAACACGTATCATACCTTCTCTCTCACTCTCTTGTTGCATATAACCCATAATCAAAATTTAATGAACCTCAAATTAATAAAAAAAATTTTTTTTTATTTTATTAAACTGTATGTAAACCTAGAGTTAAATACGATACCATTGCTGTCACACCAGGAGTCTATTCACATATATTCACACATACGCTAACAACACCAGCATTTAATTACTACACTATGAAATATTTTGAGCTTGTTTGGCTCAGCATGATATCACGAAATTATTGCATAATTCAAAAGGGAAAAAACTTTATCAAATAAAGTGCAGATTGAAAAATAAAAAATGTAAAATACTAATAATTGAAAAATGTCGCTTGTGTGTATTAGCAAGTAAGAGCACAAGAGAGATGTGTCCGGGCAAGAAATGATAATTTATATGCGAAGCCTCAAATCAGTCATGCTCGTCATCAACCCACAGCTACACAGCTACACAGCTACAACAACAACAGCAGTACATATAGATTAAATTGACGAAATGTGATTACAGAGTGTACGCGTAATAAGCAATTCGCGTTCATTCAGGCACTTCAAATGTCAGGTTCATTTAAACTGTTGAAAGGAACGTGCGCTGTACCGATCATCTAAATAAAGCATCACAACTCGAACTACACATCCCACCATACAGCCGCTGGTAAATGTATAGCTGCTGACATCCTGTTGAGCTTTTATACGACCCGTTTAAACGCATACACGCACGTAGGTATAATTTCTATTTCTTGCCTATTACTTGCTGGATGATTGAAGTGAGTGTGACTAGAAAGTTGAAAAGAGATTTTTTTCTTTTTTGTGTTATAGGAAAAGGTCGTTATGGGCGTTCTTTTTTTTTATATAGACATATAGAGTAAAAAATATTGTAATTGATACATTTTCATATTTTTTCTCTGCTCTCTGCTTTTTTTTCATAAATTTCGTGTTCAGTCACAATGAGGTGTTTATTCTGTTATTAACGCCTCGGGTTGTAAGTGTTATTATTTTGATAGCTTTCATTTTGCCAATTATACAAAGTTCAGCAAATGTACGATTTTTGTATTTATATGGAGGCAACATATTTGCAATTATAATAATTTTTTTATGAACTTTTAATCAAATTTTGGAGCAAAATTTTTGGCTTATTTCATTGTTAACTGAAGCACAAACTGAACATATACACTCCATTCTACTTTTCAGATGTCCGTCTATCGATTATAATGAAAAACTGAATCAATTCTTTCTCGGACATACGAGCAGTCCGTTTTTTCTATTGCTGTTTCTAAAGCGTTAACGGCATAACCCGTTCAAAGCACCCGGAAACTTGATCATTATGAAAGAGTGAGACATTGAAGGTACAATCCTTCTACGTGTCTGGACGTCCGCCTTTGGTGTCTTTGTTTCTAAAGCATTCACGATTTAGATATTAAGCTAAAATGTGTTCCTTTTTTATGTAGACCGCTTTCGATGTAAAATAAGTGGGATAAAATAATAGCCACGCCCAAAATTGTCAAAAAATAAAGCCAACAAGTAACAAGTAAGAAAACTAAATTTGGCTTAGGCCAAATCTTAAATACCCTCCACCTCTACAAGAAAGGGCGTGGCAAATATATATATATATTGCGCCTCCTAATAGTGTACATATAACGTATCAGCATACAAGTCTACTTTTATTTGGTTTTTTTAAAATTGTAAGCGTGTCTGTTATCCGACCGCGCCCACATTTGGCACGTCAGTCAATGGGATAACTATGTATACGCGTACTAAATTTCAAGTTCATAGGTCAACTTTTGTGGCAGATATATAGTTTTTTGTTGATTGTAGGCGTGGCTTTTGACCGATTTTGCCTATTTTAAATAGCGATCTGCGTGCAAAAACTAAAAGTGCCTGTACAAAATTTTAGCTCAATATCTCAAAATTTACGCCCGTGAGAGTGCCAACAACAGACGGACACACGGACACACGGACATACATGTCTAAATCGACTCAGTTTTTGACGCTGATCAAGAATATATATACTTTGACGCCTCCTTCTGGGTGTTGCAAACGGAAGAACAAACTTAGTATACCCTCATCACTGAGGTGGTACAAAAAACCTAAATTTACTTTAGACCAAATATTAAATACTCTCCACTTCCACAAACAAATAGTGGGCATGGCATGTACTAAATAACGCCAATTTCTAACGTGTCTGTTATCTAACCACGTCCCTTTTTTGCATTTCCATGGATGGATAATGTATTTATACTTATGCGTAACAAATTTTAATTTCATTGATCAACTTTTGTGGCAGATATGTAGATTTTTGTTGATTGTGGGCGTGTATATTATCCGACTGCACCCATATTTGGCACGTCAGTCAATGGGATAACTATGTATACGCGTACCAAATTTCAAGTTCCTAGGTCAACTTTTGTGGCAGATACGTAGATTTTTGTCGATTGTGGGCGTGGCTCTTGACCACTTTTGCCCAATTTATTAAGTTTCGGCATCTAAATACAGCTTAGAACATCATGTAAAAGCTTAACACTTAATTACATCATGTTTTTTGTTTTGTTTTTGTTTATTATTTATATTCATGAGAAATTTGTTTCATTATGCAAATGCCTCTAAATTGAGTTAAATTTAACTCAACAAGAGGGTTTTTTAAATTCACTTAAACGAGTGTCCACATTTATATATCATATGAAATAATGTGTTTATAATTATGCAAATTACACCAACTACAACTACAACTACAACTACAACTGATTAAATTCATTTCATATTCCACACTTCAAATTTGCCCAATTTGGATGAATATGTTCAAATTTTAAGTGCCTGTATCAGCTGTATCAGAATGGTTGCATTTCGATTGAGTGAAGTTATCTCCCTTTCATCCTTTATTGAAAAGCAGCAATTTATACAAAAATATGTAAATATTTTGGGGAGTGTATTAGTTTGGTAACGTCATCATCACCGGGAATCTGTTTATAAACATTTAAGAGTGATTTTATCTCCCAGAGTGGGTTGGCATTATGAGCTAATATTATATTTGTAAAATATACATGAAGGTGTGATAATGGTGGCCACAGTGTGAACATACAATGAATCAATTTATAGATTTATTCAAAATGAATGCATTGCGTCATAAGCTGAGGAAGTAAGCTACGTTTTCGACTTCCTTTGTAACAGCGAGAAGGAGGCGTCGGAGGCTCTACAAAGTATACGGGTTCTTGATCAGCTTTAAATTCTGTCATTCTAGTCATGTCCGTCCCTATAGCTGTTCATGGTCATATATTTTAAGATATTAAGCTCAAATTTTAGTACAAACATTTCCAATTCTTACTCACAAATTAAAAATTAGAGAAAAGTGTTGAAGAGCCACACCCACAATTAACAAAAATCTATCTCGGACCCCGAAAATTGTACTTCTGGAATGAACTTTCATATTTATAATTAATCTACCCATTGATTTATAATAAATGGGCGTGGTTATATAACAGACACGCCCAAATTTGATAGAAAAACTTGTTTTGTTAGACCATTCATTTATATATCAATAATCATGGAAGTAGTATAACGGACATGTCCACATTTTACAAAAAAAAAAACAACAAAATTGTAGCAGAATTTGACTCCTTTGTCAGTTGATTCCCTAATATATCGAAAAACCAAATATTTTACTTGTTTAAACCTATTTTTCCAAAGTCCTCCGTAAGTTTAAAATTCTGATCGAAATTTTGATATTTTCGCACCCACATGTTTTCTTTAAAAGACTCTGACGATAAGGGTTTAAAATTTGGATCAAGTTTAATTTTACTTTTTTTCAGAGTTAGAGCTCAACTATTACTAATACATGTTGAAAATTTCTATATAGCCGTCGGCTTTGTATATATATCTGTCCGACCGCTACAAACTTACCGTTATTCCTTTTCGTTTGATTGCCTAAAATTTGATCAATACTGTAAACAGCGCGAGGTCTTGAAACGGGACTTTCCTGTATTGGGCGCATAACCGGTGCCATTATGTTGTGAGCGGCTGTAGTGCTCATCATTATTTAGAAGAAGCTCTTTTGTTTCCAAAATTATTTAATTTAATTTTTTAAATTTTCTTTCATTTGGGTTGAAAAGGATAAAATTAAAAACCATTTATTTCCATTATTTCAAATAGTTTGATTGTTTTTTGTGGCAAATCTTAATTTGATAGATTACCGTTAATTGTTAGTCAATGTTGTTTGTTTTTAATTAAATTCCCATTTTTTTACACTCCGTTTTAATGTTTTTCTTTGGTAGTTTATATATAGTATATATTTCGATGCAATACGTTCACGCTTAACCATTAACCATCATCAACTAAATGTGGAATCGTTAAATCGTTAGCATTAAATACAATTATCACACTCCCAGTTAAGCAAGTGTTGAACTGAAATGGCCTATAAACAGTTAATAAATGTGTAATAGTGTGTGTGTGTTGTTCTACTACTGTGCTATAGTTCAGGGGTTGATGATATTGTTAGCCCTTGGCTTGTTCATCGTACATCTCTTTCTCTCTTATTTGCTGAATTTTGTTATTGTTGTTGTATTGTGTGGATAGCATAAATAGAGAGGGTTGGTTTTAGCTACTCACACACATTCACCTCAATATACTTTATACTGTATTACTAACTACCCAGTGAAAAGGCTGGTTTTGGTTTTGGTTTAGGTCTTACACTCTCTCTCTCTCTCTCTCTCTCTCACTCTCTCTCTTTCTCTTGGTTTCTATGAATTTTAAAAACAAATTACACCTAAGTCTGTTTTTACACGGTCTTTTTTACACGGTTTTGATATAACACGGTTTGAAAATTGAATATTTCTAATTTTTTTACACGATTTTATTCCACTTAGCACCATTTAAAATTGTATGTGCTTAAATTTTTTTGTCAAATTTAATTTTTGCGAAGTATGTTCATATCGCAAAAAAGTAAAAGCAAGAGAAAGTCCAGTTCAAAATTATTCCAGCGATGATAGTGAGTGTATACGCGTTCGAAGCAAGCGAATGCGAATAACTGATGATGGCAGCAATTAAATTTACGTTGCTGTATTTATGATTATCACTTATTCTATTTTATTTTCTTACCTTAAAAATTGAATAACCTATTCTTTTCGTTCACAACATAGTTGTTTAGTTCCTGAACTTGCCATACATTTAATTTATATTATTTTTGAGGTTAGAGTGCATATCTTTTTTATCTTTAATAACTATGCTTGTAAAAATAAGCATTAAATATGTGATTTAATAAAATAAACATGAATTCTTGTTTTAAAAAAATTCTTGTTTTTCACTAATTTTAATAGGTTTTAGAGATTAGGAACCAATCACCCATTTTTGTATACGATCAATGTCTTTTTTAGACGGTTTTTTTTACACGGCTTCTTCTGGAACCAATCTACCGTGTAAAAGCAGACTTAGGTGTATTCTCTTAGTGATTTCTTTCTTTGCTTTAATGATTATGCGCATTTACTTGAAAATTTTTTTCATTCAAATAATTCAAACAAGATCATTACTGTTATTTATCTCTGCTCTCCATCTAAAGGTGACTGGTGACTGGTGACTGGAAGAGGGTAATTGTGATCATAAAACTGGTTTTGTATTTTCTCGAATCATTTTTCTTTGTAGTTTTCGGTTAAACAAACGCCATCATAAAAAAATCATAATTCCATAATTTGATTTTAATGGTTTTTGTGGTTTTACTTTTTTCATGGTTGACATACAATAATTATTGTTCTCTCTTTCTCCGTGGTAAATAGGGTAAATGAACTTATTCTGGAAAAATTCATTTTTAACTGAATGTTTGTTGTTGTTGCCACATCTACTATTACCAAAAAAACTTTTTTACACATATATTTGATCTTTGAGTTGAAGTCTGACAAACCTTTCCAAAAAAAAAAAAAAAAATCTTTTTTATTTAATCAACCAACCCATGAAGGTTCGAAAGGATTAGAAGAGGAGAGAGCAGTGCTTCTTAACATTAGACTTGAATGCGAAGGCTTCAGGTAATAAATTGTCGCACAGGGCTACGCCCACACTTTATAAACAAATTTGCGATTTTCCCTAAGCCAAATTCGTTTAGATTTACATATATATAGCTAGGCTTGGTTTGAAATAAAAGAGGCGGATTCGCTACAGCCACGCCCACATATTAAAATATATATTATTTAATGTAGAATCGGTCACTTGATATATAAAACATATCTTACCAAAGGATTTAGTAAGCTATCTGCCACGCCCACAATTTATACTACCACATAATGTGAAGGGTATAATCATTAAGACAGTTTGAATTGTCTTACAGATATGCTTGAGAGGGATGTTTTTTTAACCCCCATTAATCCTCATACACAGAAAACAACATTTTTAACAAACTTATTAAAGTTTGTTTTTTAAAACACGAGAAAGTCTCTCCGTAATCTCTTTCTCAGCTTTGCCATCCTAAATAAACATTTCCATGATATACTTAACTAGAGATTTGTAATTTAACTAAGAACTATATTTGCGATACTTGAAGAGACAGCGTTGCTCAGGTATCAGGTGAATGCTAATCTTAAGACAATGTTTAGTGTGTGCGATCTATTGTTCCCTCTATTAGGATTTATAGTCAATTTGCATTAGAAACCATTTAAACACTACATACCGATCGCTGTTGTTCCATTGTTATTTAGATGGTGGCGGCGTCATTTTGACAGCTGTCAAAATTAATGAGCCACTAATGCGGTTGCTCTGCATTCCATTCATACCCTTACTCTATACAAATTATGTAAGTTTTTCATAAATTAACGCACAGACCGAACAGTATTTAACTTAAGAGGGATTTTCGTTGCACTTGGTGTTAAGGACGACAAAAGGAGATGAGCAAGACTAATAAGAAGTGATTCTAAGAAAATTGCATAAATTTCATAAAATATTCAAGGATTTAGGATATTTTGGAAAAACATTAATTTTAAATAAAAATTTAGCAGCAAGGCGGATCTTTGGTATAAACTGATTAAATCAGATTTAAAATAATCTGAGGTTAACATTTAGTTAGAAAGAGGCGAAACCTTGGGATAAATATTGTTTTTTCTTTCCTTCCATTACCTTAAAAATGATTTAGATTCGTTTAGGCATGATTTTCAGTTCAAAATGAAAAAAAATTCCAAATTTTTAATGAAAAAAAAATTGGAAATTCCAAAAAGTCTCTACTTCTGTACACACAAAGTTATGCGTGGCAGTTGATTGTGTTCTACAAGGTATATAAAAAAGTGGGCGCAAATATTATATAGGCCACGTCCCCAAACATATTTATACGCTATTGCAGATTTGGTGTATGCTGAATCATTTCTATATTCCATTGCCACATAATTCAATTTCATGTAAAAGCTAAAGGGTACTAAACGGTCGTCATAAATTTGTGATTTGTCATAAGACAAAAACGCAATTCATTCTAAAAGATTTGCCACTTTTCATCCACTTAATTGACCCTATTAAAGCTGATGATTACTTTAAAATAACAAAATTGGACTTAAACCACATCTTAAATACCCTCCACATCTACAAACAAACAGTGGGCATATCCACGCCCATTTTTTCACATCGAAAGATGAGCTCCATGGATGGACTGATTATAAATATGAATTTCAACGTTATCAATTTTCGCTCAATTTTCGCAACAAATAAATAGATTTTTGTCAATTGTGGGCGTGGCTCTTAACCGATTTTGTCCAATTTAAAGAATAACAATAACAGACATATGCATGGACGAACATATCAAGATAGACTCAGTTTTCAATGATGATCCATAATGTATATACTTTGTAGCATCTCTGACGCCTCCTTCTGTCTGGAATAACAAACTTAGAATACCTTCTTATCTAAGGTGAAATGAAATTATGTTTAGTTGTTATTGTTGTTATTGTTTTTAAATAATAGAAAACATATCATATTACCAATGCTTTAAAAAAAAAATTTTTTTTTTTCAATTTTTTTATTTTATTTTTTTTATGGATCTCCTCAATAACAATCTTATAATACTTTTTAGATAAGTAACAAGTGTTTCTCTCGCTAATGCTAACGCACTGTTAAATACCAACATGGCTCTCTTTTATTATACCCTCCACCTCAGTGATGAGGGTATACTAAGTTTGTTCTTCCGTTTGCAACACCCAGAAGGAGGAAGGTATGTCCGTGTGTCCGTGAGTCCGTCTGTTGTTGGCACTCTCACGGGCGTAAATTTTGAGATATTGAGCTGAAATTTTGTACAGGCACTTTTAGTTTTTGCACGCAGATCGCTATTTGAAAAGGGCAAAATGGTCAAGAGCCACGCCCACAATAGACAAAAATCTATTTATGTACCATATGAGCTATAAACTTGAAATTTGGTACGTACATCTATGAGTATTTACTTCATCGGTATGCCAAAAATAGGCGTATTCAGGTTGTAGATACGCCCATAATTAATAAAAATCTTTATATCTGCCACAAAAGTTGACCTAAGAACTTGGAATTTGGTACGCGTATACATAGTTATCCCATTAACTGATGTGCCAAAAATGGGCGAGGTCGGATAATAGACACGCCCATAATTTACAAAAAAAACATATTCAACGTAAAAGTAGACTTACATGCTGATACGAAATACGTACAACATAGAGGGCGCAATATACATATATTTGCCACGCCCACCGTTGTGAAGGTGGAGGGTATTTAAGATTTGGTCTAAGCCAAATTTAGTTTCCTTATTTGTTTATATTATGTTTGTTATGGGGAAAATGAAATATTACTCATGCGCTGTAAAGAAAATTTTTCATTGGGTGTTTTCCACCAACACACACCAACTACAACTACCACTACACAAATACATACGCACACTCCCACTTTTTCTCTCTTATCATCATTCTATACAAGTGCAACTTTTGTTAACCACTTTAATGTAATAATATTTGTAAACATATTGTTGCGCTTATTGCCTCAGACAACGACCCCACACTCCACATCATCATCAACAATGGGGGTGTTGGGGAGGGGAGGCTGCGAATACTGTTATTATTTTTGTTGTTGTTGTTGTTGTTGTTTTGTTTTTGTTGGTGGTGATTTAAAGTGCTGTATAATTGCCAGCTAGTTGGCATTCAGCTCACCTTTTAATAAGGTTATCTAGGTATAGGTTACATAGACAAAAAAAAGAGCATTTCTTTCTCGCTCTACATTTACACCATACTTGTATGTTTACATGCTTATAAAGTTAAGCTTCTAAGCTTTAGTGTGAGTGAAATGAAAACATGTGAGAAAAATTGAAAAAGTAACTTTAGTCCTTTAGTCTTCCCCCACGCCTCTTTTTTTCATCTTCATCATCTTCATCATCATCATCATCATCATCAGCATTATTTCTCATGCCTCATGCTGCTACTTACTACTGCTTTATAGTATTCTCACACAAATGTTGTTGTGGTGACAACGGCTGCTCTTTATATATATTTTTTTATCCTTTGCCTTTGTTGTTGTTATTGCTGTTGTTCATTTCTTTTGCTACTTTATAGTTGTTCGTATAGAAACATTTTTCTTTGCCATTAAATTTAATATATTAAGGCAATAAAAATCCTGATTGTCATGCTTCTTCTTCTTTCTGTTGATTTTATCAACTTTCCCTCGCGCGCGCTCGTTTTCTTCCTTTCTTTTCTTGTGCTATTGTATCTGAATGATGAATGCTGAATGCATTGAGATGTAAGTAAGTGTGTGTGCGTGTGTGTGTGTGTGTGTGGGTGTGTATAGTTATCTTTATACTTTAACTAGATAAAATGATAAAATTTCATTTTAATTTATTTATAGAAGTGGAGTTACTACAGCAACTTAGAGACACACAGAAAAAGAGAGAGAGAGAGAGAGAGAAAGAGAGAACAGGAAAGATGGCAAATTGCAGACTACAGGAACTTGGTTGGCTTTTGTAGAGTTTTATATATATAATATACGTAAGTAAGTGTTTGTAGGTGTGTGTATGTGTATGTGTATGTGTGTCTGTATTATATAGAAACAATAGTTAACTTGTCTAATGTGCTAGATAGAGATTAACAACTCTGTGTAGTGGTAATGAATGCTGCTGTTTTACTACCAGTATTGTTATTTTTATCATCATTATTATTGTTGTTGTTGTTGTTGTTGTTGTTTGTGTTGTTCAGTTTAAGGAAATTGTAGTTTGAGTCTGGAAATGATTTTAAATTTGATTTTATTTGATTTTTTCTTTTCTACTTTTTTATTATAGTTGTTGTTGTTGTTATTATTATTCTTTAATTTACCTCTTATTTTAGTTAATTAAATTCGTTCTTTACTCTGCATCACTTATGGCAAAAAGTATATTAAGTTTGTTTTGATGTTTTTTTCTAACTCGTAAAAGGAAATCTGAAACGATTTAACCATATCCGTCCATCCGTCAGTCTATTCATATAAATTTATGCTTAACTCGCATTTTTTAAGATATTTCAATGAAAGTTAGTACAATGACCTGCTTTAAGCCAAATTTTTGAAAATGGTTCAAATTGGACTCAATTTTTGGAACCCCTTCCTATATAGCGTTATTTTTATACCCTCCACCTCAGTGATGAGGGCATACTAAGTTTGTTCTTCCGTTTGCAACACCCAGAAGGAGGCGTCAGAGACCCTACAAAGTATATATATTCTTGATCAGCGTCAAAAACTGAGTCGATTTAGACATGTATGTCCGTGTGTCCGTCTGTTGTTGGCATTCTCACGGACGTAAATTTTGAGATATTGAGCTGAAATTTTGTACAAACACTTTTAGTTTTTGCACGCAGATCGCTATTTAAAATAGGCAAAATTGGTCAGAAGTCACGCCCACAACCGACAAAAAACTATTTATCTGCCACAAAAATTGAGTTAAAAAATTGAAATTTGGTATGTACATCTACAAAGATTAGCTTTATCGATTTGCTAAAAATGGGCGTATTCAAATTATAGACACGCCCATAATTAATAAAAACCTTTATATCTGCCACAAAAGTTGACCTATGAACTTGACATTTGGTACGCGTATACATAGTTATCCCATTGACTGACGTGTTAAAAGTGGGCATGGTCAGATAATAGACACGCCCACAATTTAAAAAAAACCATATTTAACATAAAAGTAGTCTTGCATGCTGATACGTAAGATCTACAGTATTAGAGAGCGCAATATATATATTGCCACGCCCTCTCTTGTAGAGGTGGAGGGTATTTAAGATTT
Source organism: Ornithomya chloropus (assembly GCA_963971445.1). NCBI lineage: Eukaryota > Metazoa > Arthropoda > Insecta > Diptera > Hippoboscidae > Ornithomya > Ornithomya chloropus. The sequence continues at coordinate 21,510,098 of OZ020530.1, read as the reverse complement.
GGCCTAAGCCAAATTTAGTTTTCTTACTTGTTAAAGATATTTCAATGAAATTTAGTACAAGGACCTGTTTTAAGCCAAATTTTTGAAAATGGTTTAAATTGGATTGAATTTTTGGAATCTCTTCTCATATAACGTTCTTTTTTGAAATAAGTCTTTATATGGCAAAAAACAGAATAAAATTTTTATAAACATTTGTTAATTTAATGATAGATTTTGTCTTCCTCTTCCTTTTTTCTTTTTTACAATCTTGAGCCACACACCGCAATTATTTGCAATAGAGAGATAAGTGCTACATACGTGTACTCTATGTTGGTCATACTATCACTTTACCATAAAAACTTTTAACAAATATCCTTTAATCTTTACGCACACGCACACATACATAGTTATAGAGTTCATATAGAGAACTCTTCAATTTGTGGTTTTAATATTAAGTTAAAGTTATACTAGTAGTTATTATAGCCGCAAGGATTTGCCATAAATAGATTGAAAGTGGAAGAAAGAGAGAGAGAGAGAGAGAGAGTTTGCGGTACTAGTATAAAAAGCTACTCAACATAACATAACCTAACGTTACATATATAACTAAATAGTAAACAAATAAAAAAGTTTTATGAAAAGTTTAGCACAAATTTTGAATACCTTTATAAATAAATTGTGGGCGTGACAGGTATAAAATTACGCTTCATTTTCATTACTCTTATTATGTACAACAGCAACTCTTCAACTTACCCAATGTGTTGCCTTAAAAAGTTTTCTTTTTTTTATAAATGTTGAGGGCGTGGCATATACTATAAAACTATGCTGTATTTTTTGTGGCTATTATTATATAAAGCACTTTACTCCAACTTATGAATACTTTACCATGAAAACTTTTTTTTAATTGAACTTAATTATAAATTGTGGGCGTGGCTGTTATTTGATTCGTATCGGATACTAAATTAAACATTTTATTAATCTATTTTTTATGGAAGATATATACTCATTAGAATTGTGCTCCCTTTTAAGTAGGAAACTTCTTGGATAAACTGAATGAATTTGTAGCAAATTTCAGAAAATACAAAAACACACACACAAATACACATACAGGCTAATGTACAACCATGCAATCGATTCTGCTTTTAATAATTTTTACTAAAACCGAAAGAACGGTAAGAACTCCTTTAACCACATAACCTTTGACCGAGAGATCATGTTATCAAATACACATACACACAATGCTTGTACAAAATATTTTATTAATTTTCTTATTTAATAAATTTCTCCTCATGTTTATGACAGTTTTGTTTATTGTGTTCTTTGTATGCGTTTTATTGTCTAAAAATGAAGCAAGCAAGTATGCAAGCAAGCTAACAAGCACGTTTGTCATAATAATAATTATAAAAGATTTTCTAATATGCGCTCTACCCATCGCTCTTACTCTCGTTTCCTGATTATACCCTCCGCATTATATACTAAGGTATACTAAGTTGGTCATTATGTTTGTAACGTCCAGAAGAAGGTTTCAGAAACCTTACAAAGTGTCACGCTTAATATGACAAAAATGGGCGTGTTCGGATAACAGGAGCGCCCACAATTCAGCGTAAATCTTAACTTGCAAGTTGACAAGTCAGGTACTTTATTGGAAGGCATACTTATATACCTATCACGCCCACTTTTTGGTATATTGATGTGGAGGGTATTTAATATGTGCTTGTTTTTTATTATAGTTACTTAGCGGTAATCTTATATTTATCATTTAGCAAACAATGTCAACTCCCGCCGTTTTTCTATCTAAACGGCACTCTTCCTCTTATATTAGTTTAAGGACTCTCATTACATCGTTTGCTTATATTAAGATTTTTGCTTACATAAAATATAACGGTTATTATTATAATTAGCATCTTCAACAATATGTTGTTGTTGTTGTTGTTGTTGTTGTTGTTGTTGCAGCTAGTAAACATGTCATAAACTGTTTTAAACAGTTACACTCACACTCTATGTGTGTCTCTCTCTCGCGCTTCCTCTTTCCTGTTATCCCTTTCAATTTATCTTATTTACATATAACTGATTTTCTTTTGTGGTAATTTGTATGCTTGTGTGCTGTGCCTTGTGTTGCCTTCACAGTTTATTTGATTTTATTATTTATTTATATATATTTCCAAAAAAAAAAGTTTCATTCATACCCAGAAGAGCTTCTACACACACGCACAACCACAAACACTCACACACAGTTGGTGGGCTGGCGGATAAAATATAATATTAATAATAAGCATACGAGGTGAGGAAGAGATAGACAGAGATAGAGAGAGAGAGGGAGACAGTTTTCTATTATAATTCATTACTCCTAGATATTATAATATCTCTACGTGCATATGCATGTAGGTACGTATGTATGGCATACTAAACATTTTGCGGTTCAACTTGGCCAGTTTTACATTTAGCATTGTTGGTATTGTTGGTATTGTTGTTAGTGTTGTTGTTGTTGTTGTTTCTTATGTTATTACCATTATACTTATTTTGGGATAATTTCTTTTTATGTGAGAGACAGAGATTTGTGTAATTTGAGCCTTTTCTGTTGCATGCATGCAAAAGACATATGAAATGAAATTAATTGCAAATGGGTAAAAAGTAGACAAATGTTTGACTTTCGGTGACATATGAAGCACTCTTCTCTTTGGAAATGTTACATCAAACAGTGGGCGTGGCAGGTTTATGATTTCCTTTTTAGAGCTTTATTTTGTGACTGTAAGAGATACATTTTCCTTGATGGTAGGCCCTTACTGAATCAGAGTTTTATAAATTGATTAATTTATAAACAGCTGCTCAGTTAATCATTTATTCATGTTTAAATTTCTAAAAACTGATATGCATCGCATACCCACATATGTAAATTAAAACCCTAGATTAAACAAACACAAATTCTAAGAACACTTCAAAGTGTGTCTATTGTTGTTCTTTTCTTTTCTTGTTTTTTTTTTTTTTTGGCTTATTATAAAAACCATATATTAACTCTCTCCATATATGCTTTGTATGCAGAAAAAATTTGAAAAAAACTAAAAAATCTTTTAAGCTAATCTAAAGACATATGACACCCTTCTCACCTTACAATCTCACATCCAATACAACACATGTGTCAACAGATAATCCAGAAATTTATATGAGACTAAAAACAACATTAAAAACTGCTCTTGACCAGATATATTGTAATAGCAATTGTGTGCGTATGTATAAGTGCAGATTTCATAAAAGCCATATTAACCGTAAGCAATGCAATACATGTGTGCAACGAGTACAACTGAAGGCGTTAACATCTCTGCACATAATTAGGCACTATACTGATTATGTTTTGTTTTCGTTTTTTTGCTAATTTTCCTATAACTAGATACATATGACCAAAAACAGCAGCAGCAACAACAACAACAATAACAGCAACAACAGCAAAATATATTCGAAAAAAGACCAAATAACAAACTTTCCTAGAAATCATCATCAGTTGAACACTTGAGTTGCATAAAAATTATTAGGAACAAACAACAATAACAACAACAACAACAACAACAACAAAAGTACCACTTTCTTTCACATGTCTGAACTGTAACTGAAACACAAACAAACAATAATGACCAAGGATAATAAAGGATAACGACACATAAATGGAAGCATTTAGCTAAAGACACCTTTGATCCCTATATGATGAATACTTAGCCACAATGTACAAGTATGTGGCTAACTAATCAAGAAGATTACCATTTGGCTACCGGACTGTCTACACATGAGAATATTGTCTGAAATCTTTATTTATAGTTTTAAAAGAATCTTGCATGAATACACTGAAAGAAATATTGCTCTTGGTCTTGCAGTATATCCAAAGATCATGTTTGCACATAACAGAGCATAATTAATACATAGGACAAGTAAGAGAGATAATATGTGATTTGTGAATGCATCAACTTATTGAACTGTATGTATGCGTAAAGGAACGAGCAGTTACATAAACAACTACTTCAATCAATTCTATTTTCAAAATTGAAACCATAGAAAGAAAAATGGAAAATTTTGAAAAATTTTAAATATTATCGCTTTAGAGGGAAAGGTTTTAAAAGTTTACCAATCACGTTTGATTTCTTTAGTAACCTTTCTTGGCTTGAAAGACATTTTTGTACCAAATTTCATAGAAAAATATAAAAAAATACGACTTGTAGCTTGATTACAAGAAATACATGCACGTACAGACAGACATAGTTAATCGATTCAGTTTTTAATTCAGTTCAGTTCGATTATATGATGAAACGTAGTCCAAATTTTTCTAGTTTCTGCCACCGCGTGAAAAGGTGTTTAAATTGAGGAAAATCGGGCAGAGCCATGCCCACAATCAACTAACTCTCTCTCTCTCTCAATCAAGATGAAGTCTCCTTTATCACTATGAGAAACATAGGCATGGTCAGATAACAGACACGCCCACAATTCAATATCGTACCCCACTTGCAAGTTGATCCTTACCACATAAATGATTAGACAACGTAATCATAAACCTGTCACGCCCACTTTTTGGTATGTAGATGCATGGAAGGCGGAAGATTTGTTCCAAGTCAAATTTATTTGTTATAAAAAAATTCCATTGTATAGGAAATTACAATATGTAAGTGTATACGTGTGTGTTTGTATTATTATTGTATTTTCTTTTTTTGAAAATCTCTAATAAATGCTATTAAACTCTTAACTTAAGGTTATTGCTTTATCAAGTATGCTTTTTATATTATAAACACAACCAATCTGGAAGCATTACCGTTTCCATCTCCCTCTCTTTCTCACTCACCATCACAGTATTCCTTGATATTAAAATCGATGTGTTGTGTTAAGTAGTTAAATGTATTGTTGTTATATATAGGCAACCAACATATATTGCATTATAGCAAACTTTTATGCAATGAGTACCACAGAGGGGTATGTACGGGTATGCATCATAGTTTACCAAATGCATTAGCTTGACTTATTGCCATATGTAAAATTGTTGTTGATATACTTAATAGGTTCTTATAAGAAAAATGTTTGCATCGCTTTTCCTCTCTTCCGTGTTGAATTGTGTAAATGATGGAAAAAAAAAAAAAGAAAATCCATTAAAATATTTTTTCCGTAATTGACTATATAAAGTAAGTGTATAGAATGTATGTATCGATATGGGTACGTTTAGAATCATACTGGGTATGGACAAAGTAATATGAACACTATTCAATATGTGTACATCTTGTTGCCTATTGGCGGCATTGCTTCCGTTTATATAAAGCGTCACGTATGCATTGTACAGTTTTCATGCCAAGTCTTTTAGGTTATATTTCAGTGTATTGTACGCTTTGTGCTGCGATCGGTGAAATGGGTGACCTCTCATTAGAAAGAGATTCTGTGACGAAACTAACTGAATTGTTTAACGTTTCACATGCGACAATATCCACGGTGATGACAATGCACACAAAACATGGTAAAACATTATCGGCGAAGAGAAAACTCAAGGTTAACTGATTCAGATCGACGAACATTAAAAAAAATTTTGGTCGAGCAACATAAAACTACCGCAAGAAAAGGGACAGCAGAACTCCACACTCGCTTAAGTAAACTGTTTCGACAAAAAATAGTACGACGGGACCTCCACAAAACTAACACTCATGGCAGAACTGTAATTGTGTAACCGCCTTATGTCAGGTGTTCATATTATTTTGTCCAACCCCTGCATATATTTATCTATGTGATACTTTCTGAAAAAACTATAATATTCTCTTCTATGCCACGTACGCATTATCCTGAAACTTGTTCTACATAAATCGATCTTCTTCCTGTTTTAACCACATGGAAGTGTTTGTTGTGTTTGTTGGTTGTAAGGTTTTTTGAACCTAAAAAAAAAAAAACAAAATATTTCGCCTGAATCATTTTTATATACGTATGTAAAGGTATAAACATACAAATAAATCTACAAATGTTTGCTTGAATGCATCGCTTCTTATATCCGGTTTATAGGTTTGTGGTTGTGGTGTTTTTTTCTTTACATCTTTTTTATAAATGTTAATCATATTTTGTATAATATCAGGATGTCAGGGAACGCCCACAATTTATTCTTTTTAACATAAAATTACAATTTGTTATGTAACATATAACGCATGCCTTAATAGTAGTTAAAATAGAACAAAATAGGCAAAATCGTTAAAAAAAAAAAGCCACGCCCACAAGTAAAGAGAAGTTTTTTACGCTAACATATATAGAACTAAGTGCAGTGTTAATATTTTATACAAATATATTCATCGATGTTATGAAAAACAAGTAAGAAAACTGAATTTGGCTTAGACCAAATCTTAAATACCCTCCACCTCTACAAGAAAGGGCGTGGCAAATTAACATATATATTGCGCTCTCTAATTGTGTATGTCTTACGTATCAGCGTGCAAGACTACGTTTATCGTTGAATATGTTTTTTTGTAAATTTTGGGCGTGTCTATTAACCGACCTCGCCCATTTTTGGCACATCAGTTAATGGGATAACTATGTATACGCGTACCAAATTCCAAGTTCTTAGGTCAACTTTTGTGGCAGATATATAGATTTATGTCGATTGTGGGCGTGTCTGTAATCCTAATACGCCCATTTTTGGTATATTGATAAAGTTTATATATAGATGTCTGTACCAATTTTCAAGTTTATAGCTCAATTTTTGTGGAAGATAAATAGATTTTTGTCGATTGTGGGCGTGGCTCTTGACCGATTTTGCTCATTTTAAATAGCGATCTGCGTACAAAAACTAAATGTGCCTGTACAAAATTTCAGCTCAATATCTCAAAATTTACGCTCGTGAGAGTGTCAACAACAGACGGACATACGGACATACAAGTCTAAATCGACTCAGTTTTTGACGCTGATCAAGAATATATATACTTTGTATGATCCCTGACGCCTCCTTCTGGGTGTTGCAAACGGAAGAACAAACTTAATATGCCCTCATCACTGAGGTGAAGGGTATAAAAACACGCCCACATTTAAAACAAAAAAAAAAAAAAGGTAGGAAAGTTCGGTTAAGACCGAAGCTGAAATACCCTCCACCTTTTATAACCCTCTAAAAAGTAAGTTTCTATTGCATTAAATTGTTGCGTATATATTATTATTATTATTATTATTATTATTCAGGTCATTTTTAAACAACAAATAGTTTTTTTTAATTATAGGCGTTTGTGTTATTCAATCACGCCCATTTTTGGCACAGTGTTGGACAACGGCACCACTTATATATATACGAAATTTCAACTTGATAGGCGTAGTATTGTGCGATATATAATTTTTTAAAGATAAAATTTTTTCGAGGTATGTTGAGATTTTTGTTTATTGTGGGCGTGTCTCTTAACCGATTTTGCCCAATTTCAATACGAAACAGCGGAATTGAACTAAGAATACGTGTGCAAAGTTTCAATTTGATATCTCAAAAATTACGACCGTGAGAGTTCCAACAACAGACTGACACACGGACGCACGGACGGACATGTCTCAAACGATTTCTCTTTTCATGCTGATTAAGAATGTATGTGGTTTGTGGGGTCTCCGAGGCTTCCTTTGATGTGTTGTAAACGGATGATCTTCTCTAAGGTGGAGGGTATAAAAATTACCTTAAAATTTGGTGTATACATATATTTGTATGTACCAAAAGCGGACGTAATTAATTAACGGACATGCCCACAATTTACAAAAAAAAATTTACATCGCACACAAAGTCTGTCTTATTAGTTGATACGGGAAACTTACATTATAGTAAATGGACTCGTATTTATGCCACGCCCACTTCTTTATACATAAATTTCAAAGGCATTTAAGTTTAAATCTATATTAAATTTCATTATTTTATTAGTTTGTTACATTTTTTACCTCTACACTAACTTACTCTATAACTTATGTCTGTAAACGCTAAGGATTGGTTTAATAACTCAATCATTCATTAATGTTTACTTTTATCTCATGCCCGTTGCTTTCTTGTTTCCTTACTCTTGTTGTTGATACATTGTCGCCATCTCATTTTTATTACATTTGTTTTAACCTTTAACATCGACATCCGTCTATTCTTAAGGCTTCTCCAAAACAGCAAAAAAAAAAAATACTTTACTTTTTTTTTTTTTTTTTGTATTCATATATATTTTTGTTCGTTTTTTTTCGGTTTTATTAGTTTTTGCTGTTTTCGATTTTATTAAATTTTCCTTTCATTTGTTTGTTGATCTTTTGGATTTCACTTGATTAGTATGCGCTTTGCATGGTAATCATAAGGGTTAGGGAGAGAGGAAGACAGAAAGAGAGAGGGAGAGAGAGATAGGTATGTATATCCTTGGGTTTTTATTCTATACACTCGTAGCTCATCTCAACTTTTTTTGTTTTTTTTACAACAAAAATCGTTATTTCTCTTTTAGTGTCTTCTTCTTCATTTTTATTTGTGTGACAGCCATTTTGTCAATAAAAATTATTTACGTACTCAAACTGAATTGAAGAGGAAACTCAATATATTTAGACATGTACGGTGGAAAGGTGTGGATGGAGTGGTAGGTTAACCAAGTAGATAAACAAATTGTTGTTATTGTTATTCTTAATACTACTTTGTGTACATAATGTAATAGAGGGAGAAAGGAAGTGCCAAATATTTGTACATACCATATAAGATGGATGGTATACTAAGTGTGCCATTCCGTTTGCAACCAGGGGGAGAAGGAGACGTCAGGAACCCTACAAAATATATATACTTGAGGGTGAGATTATGTAATTGGTATTTTGGAAAGTGACCCAAGTCTATTTCTTAAAACAAATCAATTTCATTTATCTTACTGAGAATATTTCTTCATAACTTTTACAAATTCTATGTATTTACCTGTACATACATGCGCACCTATACTGTGTGTATGTTTCCGTGATGGATTTGCGTTTACACAATTTAAATGAATGAAATGAAATAGTTATATGCAGAAGTATTCACTCACTCGCCCATCTTCGAAGAGTATTCTTCTTCTTCGCCTTCTGTTGCTTCTTCGTGTCTGCTGGGCCTCTTTTAGCGCAAGCAATTTACAAAAACAAACCTTTCATAAAAAATTTCATTATGTGAAATAAATGAAACTTTTACAGTTTGCAATACAAACACACACACACACGCGCACAGTACACAGTGAAGTCATATGCACAATTTGCGGTATACAACAACAAGCATGCATATAAGAAAATCCAAAACAAAAAAAACAACCAAATTGTGTTACAAAATTTAGCATGCATGGATATGTGGAAGTGTGTGTAATGAAAAGTGAAAAAAAAGAGGAAAAACCGTAAAAATCCAATTGCACAGACAAAGTTTTAATTCCCGTTAGTATGTATGTATTGATACATACATGAACATTTTTTTATGCGTTTATAGCACCAAATTGCACACACCCAGCCCCACACTCACACACCCCGCCATATGATATGAATGCATGCCATATATGAACAAAATTGAAAAACTTACAAACACACAAAGTCATATAAACGCTTGTTAAGGCATATTTACATAGCAGCCTTTTAGCAACGAAAATAACAACAACAACAACAACAACAACAACTATAATAATAATAATAACACCACCAGCAATAAAAAAGAACGTTTATTGCATTTAGTCCACTTATTCATTCACACACACACACACACACACCCGCATACACCCGCATACTTATACAAAAGATTCGCTAAACTCCGAAAATTACAAAAAAACGCCTAAAAATGCCTAAAAACGGCGGGCATAGAAACATACAACATATGTGAAACGGAAAAATTGAAAAAACATAAAATGCAAAACTCAAATAGAAATTGCACTTTGGCCACACACCCACACACACACACTCTAAATAAAAAATATAAATACAAAATCTTATATTTTCTCTCGCACTAAAACCGTTACTTTTATGTACTCTACATAGCAAAGTTGGGAATATTACTTAGTGCAAAGGTTCGTAGCGCAATTTCACAAAGTTTATTCACATACTGAATCATTATTGAATAAGTTTGTATTGAATTATGTCTGTCTGTCTGTCCGTTTAAAGGCTGATTAAGCATTAAGCCAAATCGGTTTATGAAAAACATGCTAAATCTTAAACATTCTTCACATGCACATACAAACAGGGGGCCTGGCAGGCACAAGATGTTGCCGTCTAAAGTGATATATTTTAAATAATGCAAGTCGAGTTTTATGCTGAGCATAGTTTTTTGAAAATTGTGAGAGAGTCTGTTATCCCACCACGCCCACTTTTTATACATCGATGCATGGCACAATGATAAATATGTGTACCAAGTTTCAAAATAAATTTTTATTGCAAAGTAAATAAAAAATTTTGTCGATGGTGGGCGTGCTTAGTATTCAACCACGCCCACTTTTGTCAACATCCACAATAAGGCATCAGATACCCTATAAAGTATAAAAGAGTAAGCATTTTTGATGAGACGATCTGGATATGTCTGTCCGTGTGTCTGTCTGTTGACTTGAACTAAATTTTTGTTTCTTACTACATAGTACATAGTTAATATTAGTTAGTATAATATGTTGAATATTAAAGCAAACTTAATTCTTTTATATTCTCATTTTAATTAAAATGAAAAGTAAAACAAATGCAACAACAAATAAAAAAATATATATACTTGTATAGACCGCTTATCCGTATAAAAACAATAATAGAAAATTTCCCTTAAATATGCAAAAAGATTTTTCTCTTTCTCTTTCTCTCTCTCTCTCTCTCTCTACCCACTAAATACGAAATTATTAAAATTATGATGTCTCATGCATTGGCATGTGAATGCGGCAGAAAGTAAAGGGTTACAGAGTAAGTAAATCAACGGTGGTGTGAGGGTGGGAAGAGATATTTTTCTTTTTGTTATCTGTGAGTAAGCAATTGAGTGCAATTTTCCACGCTATATTAAAAAATTACAATTTTTTATTTTCTTTACATTTTTTTATTTCATTTTTTTAAGGCCTTGCATTCATTGCCTATGGTAGCCTTAATGTATATGAGTATATGTAATCACTTGCAAGCCTTCTTTCCCCCTCCTTCTACTTCTACAACGTTTTTATCACCTAGACATGTATTTTTGAATGCATCGCAGTTAATTGTGTCGGCTTTTGTGCATGTGTGCGTATGTATGGGTTTTGGCTTGATTGAATGCCTATGAATATATTATGACGATTGTGAGTGTATGAGTGTGTACATAGTAGTAGCGATTTACTCTTTTCTGTCTACTTTTGGTTAGTCAACTGATTTCCTTTTTTTTATTCCTTGTTGACGGCATTATGATGTTTTGTTTCTTTTTCTGTGTTTTTTTTTTATTTCGGGTTAAATATATATCAACAATGGCAAAAATTTTTAATGAAATTTCTGAACAACTTCCACATTATAACATATATGGCACTTGCAGTTATGGCATGAGAGGCGAAAACTTATTACATATATGTTAGGCAAATACACACACACACACACACACACACACACACACACACACACTGAGTAAGCCTGGTATGCAGATGCACTCATAAACTTTGTTAAAAACAATATAATGAATGTAAGTTTCATATATATTTTTAGAGCAGCAACAAAGCCTTTTATTAAGTTATGAATACAAACGTAAGAGTTTAATGGTAACAATCGAGCTTTTCGGAATAGGTTTTAACCAAATTTTTATTCAAAATTAATGCTCAGTTGTTTACGAGTACAATTACGAATTAACTTGGTGTACTAGAAATTATTCGGAAATAACTTGGAGTCAATAAGGAGTAATTTTTGGTTACTTTTGAGCACATAATTTTTTTTATATATATTTGCACGAAAGTTAACATAATTTCGAATTAAAATCGCCCATTTTCTTTATATTATATGGTTATTCCGAATAAATTCGGAACAAATTTTTAGTCGGTACGAATTCTATGTTATTCCGAAACGAAAATCATTAATTAAAATAATAAAATAATTCCTTCGGAATAAATTCAAACTAAATTCGGAGTCATTTTTGCTTACTTATTACAATATAGGACATTTTTCTATATATATTCAGGCTAAATATTTTAGTTAATATAAATTCGGAGTAAAATCTTCCATTATCATTGTATTTTATAGATGTCCTAAGAAAGTTTTTCGAATAAATTCTGGATAAATTTTGATTGGTTTTACCCTAAACGTATATATTTAGTATAAAAACAATATAATTACATAATTAGGATAAATTCGGAATAATTTGAAAATAATATTACCAAACAACGTAGTATAAGGTAATTATTCGGAGTAAATTAGAAAAAATCGGAATCTTTTTGAATGTACTGTTATGCTGTTATTTGTTTTTTATACTTTTGAAATGTTTTATAATAAGAAAGTCTCACTAAACTTAAATTTAAACTTAAACTTGTTTTTACAATAAATAAGATATTTATTCGGAGTGAAATTTATATATATATTGAGTCAATATACACCCATCCCTCGTTTTACACGGGAGATACGTTCTGGACAAAACCGTGTATTTCGAAAAAATAATTTTTGTATGGAAGAACCGTGTAAAACGAAAACGACTATAAATAAGCTTGTTTTAGACAATTATGGAACACAAAATGTAACTAGTACACTTAACTAAATACAAAAATATCATTTAAACATAATAATAATCAAATTTATTTGTAAAATAAAAAAAAACATAAGAAATCTATTTCATAAAAAAAAAAAAATTGTACTTCATTTAAATAATTTCCATTTTTTTTTATCAAAGGACAACATATGTACGAGTTTATGACAGTAGAGCACGTCTACGTCTGAAGTGTTACCAGGTTTATAATTAAGTAGAAATAAATTCGCGTGCAGTCAAAATTAGTTTTTTTCTACAAAATTTTCTTTTAAATCTTGATTTTAAAAACCGTGTAAGATCGAAAACGTGCAAAACGAGTACCGTGTAAAACGAGGGATGGGTGTATATTCAAGATTAATTATAAGTAGAATCGCACACCCAACGTATTATAAAAAATTCTAAAAAATTCGAAGTCGATTGCAATTGTTTTTATGTATAAATATATTATTGGTACATTTTCGGAATAAATTCAGAGCCAATGAAGCGCAATTGCACAATTTTCAATCTTTAGTAAGAGCGATCAATTTTTGTATCACTACGTATGAGTAACATTTTTTAAACAAACGACGCAAACAGGTAAAGAAGCTTAACTTGGCTTAGGTCATATCTTAAATACCTATCACATGTACATACAAACGGTGGGAGTGGCAGATACATAATTACGACCTCTGATGCTTACGCATTAACTTGCAAGTGGAGTTGTAAGCTTGTAAAGTTTTTTATAACCTGTAGACGTTATTCAATTGCGCCCATTTCAGGCCCATTGATGAAAGGAATTATTCTAAATAAGATCATAAGCTTGCAACCGTGAGACATGGCCAGATTGACTCAGTTTTTGACGTTGATCAAAAATATATATACTTTGTAGGATATGTAACGCCTCTTTCTGGGTGTTGCAAACGCAACAACAGATTTAGTACACCCAACCATATTATATGTAGGGTATAATTAGAGTATAAGTATATATAAATAATGTATAATTTCATTTTATTATTGTTAACACGTTTCGTTTGTGTATTGTCAACAGTTTGGATGATAACTTGCAGGATATGTGTGTGTGTGTGTGTGTGTGTGTGTGTGTGCGGGCGCGATATGGATAACAGTGATAAAATAAATCAAATAATAATGGTAAGTAAATAATACCTTAAACATAAACGTACACGCCAGCACGCGCACACACGTAAACAAGGGTTTTATAATAAAATTATAGCGCCGAACAACAAGTTTTGGTTCATAATGAAAGTGTTTACAAAATAGTTATAAAAACTGTCATGTTTGTATTATGGAATAATCGGGCGTATCATTGACAGTCATGTGACGTCATGTGTTGACGTTATGAATTGTGTTTAGTAATAAAACATAAAATTAACCGTTAAAAGCATTTGGATTAAAGAGAGGGTTCAAGAGCTTCAAAGGTATCAATTATTGAAAAAATAAAAATTTTGTTATGAGCACGAAACACACAAAGACGCAACAATTGCGGCAAATTATAATGAAATTTCCTCTTCAATATTATCAATCAATCAATCAATCAATAAAATCACTCTCAGTCACATCCTCTCACTTCAATCTGTGGTCAATTGTTACTCTTAACAGAAAAATTTCAGCAAATAATTTAATATCCGCTGTTAACATTAACTGGTCTACTACCACTACTTGTACAAATACACTCTATAGTCACTCAATTCGGTAAAGTCATCACTTAATGCTTAAGTGTATGCGTGAGTGTGTGTGTCTTAATTTACTGTTTAAAATTCATCGCAGTCGCGATTTTCTACCCGGTACAGCAGCAACGGAAATGAAAAGACCATTAACGAAAGTCAAGTGGACCGAGAGGCAGAAAGAAAGAGACAGAGAGAGAGAGAGAGAAAGAGAGTAAAAGAAATACTTAACAAAAGTGTGTTCACTTTTGCCCCTTTCTCTGGTTTACCTTATACACTGCCATCACAAACTATAGCATACATTTGGGCTGTAATTCATATTTGATTGAAAAAATTTGTTGATAATTAGGCGGCTGTACAATAAATTGCATATGCATGCACATGCATGCATGAACATCCGGTATCCATTGAGTTGAAGAGAATATAATCATATATGAAATAATTTTAATGACTTTTTATTATTCCTAAATAATTTGATTTTTTAGCATTATTTTTAAAATGATCGTAACAGCCACACCCACAATTGATAATAATTTGTCTTGGTTAAAAAAATTGCATATGTTTTTCTTAATTTGTCTTTTGTACTGCAAATTTTTTATTTATAATGACAAAGATGGGCATGGTCGGATAACAGCCACACCCACCCATTAAAGATAGAGTGTCTTGGTCGCAAAATTTATTTGATTTTGTTAATTTGTTTTCTTTACTGCATATTAAATTTTATTGAAATTTATCAAAAATGGGCGTGGTCGGATAACAAATAGGCCTATAATTGACAAAAATGTGCCGCAGCCATAAAATTTGTTTCTCTTTGTTACATTGTGTTTGTTTGCTGCATACCTTTTATCCAAATTTATTTAAAATGGGTGTGGTCAGATAACAAAACACGCTCATTTTGGCATATTTTAACATTAGACATGTTAATGGCATGTTTCTTCTAAATTTTGCATATTTTTAGACACCTTGCATATCTTTGCATTTTTTTATTCTCTATACATATTTTTTGCTGATTTAATCATGTGCATGCTTTTTGCATACAAATTAATCGTTTGATTCTTTTAATATCTTTTAATTCAATGCAATTGATTAACAATATGTTAATTAATTTCTCATTTGCTCTCTTGACATATATGCACACGCCCCCCACTCATCAACCTTCCACAACACATTTAAACCTTAATTATGTTTGTATGTAGGCTCAGTTGAGTTAAGCAAGAATCGAATGAACAAGCAGTAGTCACCCATGTACTGGTGCTCTTGTGCTTAAAATCTCATTTCATTTGTTGTTTGGTTGTTAATCAACGTTATTAGCGTATTGTTATGCACAAATGCTACTTATTATTAAATGTTGCACGCACACACACATACGTAATGCATATAATTGTGTTTAACCAAGTACAAAGAGTGAGTAAATATAAGAGCCAGAGAGTGAGGTAGTGTAGTATACTGAATGAATGCAAGCAATTGTGTTGGTATGTGTGCCTGTGTGTAACAGTTATATAATCATGATAATCATTACTAATGCGCACCAATAATTAGTACATGCCATGTGTTGTATGTGTAAAATGCATAAATGAATGTAATGTGCTTTGAATGCACGAATATGTGTGTGTGTGTGTGTGTGTGTGTGTGTGTGTGTGTGTGTGTGTTTATATGTCTCAACTGTGGATTATTACAATTGCCTATAATTACATTTTGTTGTAAACATTACCATTAAGTCCTCTTCATAATTTCATCATTTGCAGCATAATTTGAGCCAATTTTCCACTTGCAGTACTTCAATGCAAATAGTAAATGCAAGTGGAAGAAGAAGAACAAGAACAGGCAGAAGATTAGAATATAAAAAGAAAAAAGGGAAAACTCAAGGGCAACCATATTAAATGAGAACAATGCTTTCTATGGTTTTTTATTATATTTTAATATATTTATGTATTAGAAAAAAATGTCCGTGTCAAAGGTTAAAGGGCAGAAGGATATTAAGGCATAAGGTAATATCAACGCACATGATACGCTAACTGTCGTACACATAATTCGGACATACGGACATACGGACATAATGACATTTACAGTTAAACACCTAAGCTGCTAAAATATTAAAAAAGTAATTAACTTATTTTATTAATTAAACAGGATAATTATAATAATGAGCACCATTTAAGCGGCCTCGATCACGTACTTGCTGTTCAGCTCTTCGCAGCTTTTCATTGCCATCAATACCCAAACCGATCAGTTCAATAAATTTTGCGCCACGATAACCATTAGTCTTAAAAAAATTAAGAAAAGAAAAATTAGTGAAAAACTATAATAATTAAAAAAGAAATTACCCAAAAAAAAGTTAAAAAATTACTGTAGGGTATAATGGCACAGATTTATAAGTAAAATATATAAAATTCCTTAATAAAAACCTCATAAAATAAAGCTCGCCGCTTTTTGGCAATCTCTGGATCAAAATCCCAATTTGTTTTTTGATGTGTTATCGGTTCACCGGCCACATTATTCTCCAAAGTTTCCGTTATTAAACGATATAGAAAAGCTTCAGATTTAGAAATTGCTACAGCCAACAATAGTAAACAAATAAACTGGATATAATGTAAAGTAAAAAAAAATTAATATATTTTAATTATTTTTTTTTTCTTTAATTAAAAAAATCATTATTTAAGAAAAAACTGTACAAAACAAGAGAAATAATTGAATCCGGTTCATTTCCTAATGACGAATTACGACGAAACATTACAAAACACTGTCAATAAACACAAACAAACACGCACATACACCAAGAAAGAAAACGTGAAGAAATCGTTGAAAGGTTGGTAACCGGTTATAATTGAAAATGTTGGTGCAGCTTACTTACTTTCTTCAGGCAAATTAACCGAAACATTATGAAACTGTTATAATCATTTATTAAACTAATACTTCTTCTTCTTCTTTTACTTTTTTCTTTATCACCAACCCGCTTAACTGCCGAGTTGAAGATCTTTTTATACTAAACTTTTTAAATAACAACTAAGGCATAAAATCGAACGTGGTTTATAAAAGCAGTACATATGCAAGAGTTTGAAAGTGGTGAAGAGAAATTATAAAGAGAGAGTCTTCAATATCAGTGTTGTAACCAGAGATCTATAAATACATTTAGTCATAGGTCTCTGGTTGCAGCACAAGTGTCATCATATAAAAAGTTTAAGTAGCTGCTGAAAGAGAATAAGTGCAACTAATTAATATCTCTCTCTCTCTCTCTCTCTTTCTTTGTGTTTATAGCCTCCACAAAAGTTTCCTCATCACTCCTCACCCTGTATCTAACTAATCTATTTATATTATTTCCTTTTTCCTATAAAGAAAGTGTGTGCAATTGTAATAAGTTCATACTCTAACACAAATGAGACCTTTTGTGTTTGTAAGCTTGTCAATTGTTTTTGTATGCGGCTTCGTTAACATGTTAATGTATAAAGTAAATGGGTGGGTTATTATGAAAGTGACCCAAGTCCGATTTTCGAATCAAGAATGTATTTACTTTGTAGAATCTCTGACACATCCAGCTTGGCATGACAAACTTGGTGTACTTCCAAAAATGAAGGGTATAAAATTGAAAAATTGCTTCAAGAAGAAAATAGTGCTAGATCTCTCTCTCTCTCTCTCTTACTCTATCTATCTCTTTATTTACTTAAATCAAGCTCTTAAGCTTTTGTTTTTCTCACACACAAACAAACAGATTTATTAAGTAAAGCTTTGCCAAATACCTTTTCTATACATTACCACGCATACACACACACACACACACACACACAAACACACATACCCGGGTAATAAGTATAAATTGTTAACTCTTGCTTACCAAACACAACTCGTTTGTATGCATTGGTAACCAAGTAAATAACAAATAAAAGAGATAAAGCATTATAACAACAACAACAACAACAACAACAACAACAAAACAATCCTCGACGATCATAACCAATAGTATACAATCAACGCACAAACATTTGCGCTTTATTTCAAAGTTTAACAAAAAACGTTTTTATTTCAGTTGCAAGCCAAACGTATACACGTAGCCTTACCAGGGACTAACTTCAGCGGGTATTAAGTAAAAAATTATAATTAAATTAAAGGAAGAAGAGCACAAGAGTAGCTTCAAAAATCGCTATTTATTAAGTGAAATATTAAGGCAAACCAAAGAAAACAAAATGATAAAAATTAATTTTCTTCTAGTGCCTGTAAGTGTTGATAACCAATGCGCATACATAAAAACAGAAACTTTACACCTTTTACCATAAAAAACATTTAAAAAAAAAACAAGAAAAAGAAAATCTTGACACCTTCGTGACTTTGAGTTTAGATTACATGTGTTGGTACATAATTCCACACCGCACGTTAAAGCTTTTACATGGATGTCTACATAATAAAAAACAAGTGCAAAAAACAAACTGAAAACCTCCTTTTTAGAGGGCGTGGCATGTACTCAATAACTTTTTTAAATAGCTTTTATATTATGAGTTACTATTCAAGTGGTATGGTGTGCAAAGACTGGTTTTTTGTAAATTGTGGGCGTGTCTGGTAACATAACAATTGATGGGATTATTAGATAAATCTACAGCAAAAGTTCATAATTCAATTTTTATGGCAGATAAGTAGAAATTTTGTCAATTTTGGACGTGGCTCTTAAACGATTTTGTCCAATTTTTCCTACATCAAATTTTGTCTAATGTAATAAATTCTTTCTTCGTAGAGAAACTGAGTGTCCGTACAAAAAGTCAGCCAAATATGATAAATTGTGGGCGTGGCTCTTAACCGAATTTGTTCAACTATTCTGAAATTCATTAAAGTGATTTTCGTTCATGTCTAAAATGAAAATGTCTAAACAATATTCCACCTACATATTCCATATAATGGGCGTGGCTCTTAACCAATTTTACTCAACATTTCCCAACTTAAAAAAGCAATCTTCGTACAGAAACTAAAAGTGTCTAAATAGTATTTCAGCTTAATATCTCTATATTTACATATGTGATCGCGAGATTGTGTGCCCACAATAGAGAGACTAGACTAGATCATGTCAGATTTTTATATTAATCAAGACTCTGTATACCTTTGGGAGGTCTCTGAACGAATTTGGTATATGCCACACATTATGAGGGCGGTATAGATTTAAAATTTGAAACCTTTTTTTTCTATTTTTGACTTGAATTTTTTCATTTTAAACTGAAAACTTCTTAAATAACCAACTACATGTTTATATGAATGTATATGTGAATGTATGTATGTGTTGTCATTACATTTGAAATCAATTTCATTTGCAACCCAATTGATGGACTATTAATAGGTTAGTAGGATGTATGTGTGTTTGGGTGTCTTTCAAACGCTTACTCAACACACAACGCAATACCGAATATAGTTGTTGTTATTGTTGTTGTTGTTATTATTGATCATCACGTTTATTTCGTGTTTTCTATAAAGAAGCAAAGAAGAAAAAAAAACAGACCTTGATGTTGAATGCCTTGATTGGTTTTATACAACAACAACAACAATAACAATAACAATAACTCATAGACATTAATAATGATAATACTGAAACATGCATGCACACTTATGTGCATATTATCTCTTCCTTGTTAAAATCATGTTTCTTTTTTTCATTTTTATAAAATTTTGCTTTAATTGCAGTCTTCCACATAAGACCAGTTTAAAAGTTTTTTTTTCTGTATTTTTTGATAATCTTGTTTTGATTTGGTGCAAGAGTACGGTTTCATTGTTGTGATTGCGATTGTGGTTGTTGAGCAGATGCGTGTGTATGGTCATATGTGTGTCATAATATATAAGTAGTTAAAATTATTGATTATATAACAGTAACCTAAACCAACTAAGCCATGACGAATACATCTTTTTTCCTATACGAACAAAGCCCATACGCACACATACCCATAAGTTCATAAAGTTTTAAGACTTTATCGTAAATTTTTATAATTTTGCAAGTGGTAGTGGTTTCTTCCAAGTATGAAATTTATTTCAAGTATATACTCCCAAAAGCCACGCCTATCATCCAAATGTATTATTTAATGTGAAAAGTTTTATATATAAAATTACTTTAAAAAACTTATCTGGGGCACAAGCAACATGTATTTTTATTTATATATATTTTTTATATACAACCGTTACTTAGTTAAATACTGGGTGTTTGCTTTTGTTTTTCAGGTACTTATAGTCATTGTCTGGTTTTTACGTTTAGTTAAAGCTACTGTACAACCCAGAGCACCAAATTTCCAATACTTTGAAAGGTATTTGAAAAAAATTATTTCAATAACATTCTTTAATGTCTCTATTTTTCTATATTTGCTATTCCGTAGGCCTAAATACCGTTATCCTTATTATGATCAAAATGGCCGCGGCAAACTGTTATATGGTTATGGTGGTTCCGATTTATATCAATATAAAACTTATACACCGCTAGAGGGCATACATTAAATAATACAAAAAATTCTCATTTAAAATATTACAATTTGTTGTTTTTTATTAATTATTTTTATTAATATCTATAATGATTGAATTATAAATAATAAAAATCATTAAATTATATGCAATTATAAACTAAATGATATAAATTTCTTGTATTAATAAAAGGAATTGCAATTTAGTCGTTAACACGGTTCTGGAGTTGTTAACAATGCTCTTAAATAATATGAAATACAACCCTTCTTAAAACTAATGCTTGTTCTATCTGCAGCAGAATTATTCATTTCACATAACATTGGGACATGCTTGTTAAATTATTTTGATAAAAGTTAAGTATTTTAATAAAAGAAAAAAAGAAAAAAAGAAAATGTCTCGCAAAGAAGCTTTATCACAATTCATTAATCAAATACATGGTCGCCCTGTGGTGGTAAAACTAAATAGTGGAGTCGATTATAGAGGTAAATATTGTAAAAAATGAAAATTTAATTTGGTGGCTGTGTGTGCCAAAGCAATTTTTGTTTTGTTGAATTAGGTGTTTTGGCATGTTTGGATGGCTACATGAATATAGCATTGGATCAAACGGAGGAATACGTTAACGGGCAATTAAAAAATAAATATGGTGATGCATTTATACGCGGTAATAATGTATTATATATATCCACACAAAAAAGGAGAGTTTGAGAATAAAAAAATGGAGTTATTTTCCAATAAATATATTAAATAGAAAGATATACTAACTAGGATACCAAGCAGCCTCAAATTCTTGCGGTATTGCACCATATTCGCGTAACTGAGCTAAGCTATAACCTTTGCCCAAAGCATCAATTAAATCTTGACCGCGCCATCCATATTTATTAGCATAATAGGGACGCCAAGCTCTGCCAAAATACGGATCAAATATTACTTCACTTTCTGGTGTAAATAGTGAATTGCCAAATAAAAGATTTTCAAAATAATCCAACACTGCTTTCTTTCTCTGAAAGTGTTCCAGTACGAAATTCACTTTACCGTTCGCTTTAACACTTTGTGACGGTAAGTTCTTAAAATATTGATGTTTTGTAAAATCCACACTAGAAAGGTCGATAGCTTCATTTAAGGCCGACAAGGTAGCATTGCTTTTAGGCAGACAATTAAGGAGAATTATCTAAAGAAATGTTTGTTTAATAAAATGTATTATTTTAAGCACAATTTTCATATAAAATTCACCAGAAAATATATTTTCATATGGATCATACTTAATGCTTACAGTGGCAATTATGAAATTAAACTGAATTGAATTTTATAACAATTGGTCATCTGCACTTCACCAGCCATCAGAAATTACCCAATCATGCCTGCACAATAAAAAGATTGCTTCATTCTGAATTGATTGCACCATCTTACACTAAGCGGTACCTACTGCTGGTATTGTAAATGTCACTCAAAATAATTATTATGCTGATCAGGTCTTTGCTGGCGCATGCCGTTCATGTATTTCAACATAATTTCATTTTTAGGCTATAAAATTGTTGCTTTATTTTAATTTTAATTTTTGTGGCTGTTATTTTAAGGAAAACGCACTACAAAGCTTATATAAATACAAGAGAGAGAGAGAGAGAGAGAGAGAGAGAGAGAGAGAATGGTGGTCAATTGAAAACGAGGATTATTCAAGCTTTACTTTGTCTTTCGAAGAAATTATAAGTTTACACGTGTTGTTATTGTTTATATATATATATATGTCGGTTAAGGTTATTTTGATTGTGCTTAAAAAAATACAGTTAAAGGCTTCCGCAAAGGATCGTCCTCTTGCCTACTGCCTTTGCATGCCATTCAGTTAAGCAATGTTGTTATAATTGTAAGAGATTTTTTCTATTCAGCCCATGACAGCAGCTCTTTCATAGCAGGATCGTCCATATCATCTACAATCGATTAGACAAATAGCAGAAACAATTTATCGTTATCTACATTATATATATATATATATATTTATATACCAGCAGGAGCAGCTGCAGTATTAGAGGTGGTGGCGTTGGCTTTTTTCTTTTCTTTGGCTTTCTCCGGCAACTCATCGGCCGGCACTTCGGGTAGTGTTGTAGCTGGTTCAGGTATGCCAATGATTTCTTTATCAAAGTTCTCTTGTTCCAATTCCTCCAATTCTCGTTCCAAATCTTCATCATAAACATCGGCCCCAAAGGCAACCGGATTGGAAATCGCTTCAGATATTTCCCGTGCAACATCTTGTTGCTCAGCAATATCATCCATCATATCATGGACGTTATCCACATCCCTGAACCGGGTACATGAAAGTGTTTTCCACAAATTATGAAAAATATTTTTGACAAGAATTCACCAATTACGTACATATTTTGATGAGCCGCCTTCAAGGCATCAGCGGCATTTTTCATTGTTGTCAAAACGGCTGTATTTGTGTTGGCACTCTCCAGTGCCTCACGTTGCATTTCAATCGTTGATAGGGTGCCATCGATTTGTTGTAATTGTTTTTCTAAACGCTTCTTCTTCTTTAAGGCTTGCAAAGCCACTGAACATTATTTTTATTATTGTTAATAAGCAGAAAAGAAAATTTATATCGTTATGTTGTCATACATATAAACATAACGTGTCAGTGTAGTGTCTATAATGTAATGTACGTTACGAATGAGTCATAAACATCTCAACACTTCCTCTTTGACGCAATATAACACTAACGACGTAATTTTAGTACAAACTAAAAACTAAAGCGTTTCTAATCCAGTTGTCGTCATCATATGCTTACCCCTTTTATTTTTTGAGGCATTTTTACGGGCTATGTTTAATTCGTCGTCGATTTTCGTCTCCAGAAACTCCTGCTTCTTGATCAGCATATTTTCCGTTTCACGTAGCTTTTGTATAGCCTCTCCCGTGCTAGGAGCCTGCTCCTTTTTTCCACCAAACATTTTACCAAAGAAACTCATTTTACTTGATATTCAATTTATTTCTTTTTTTTTTATATATTCTATACTTTATAAGGTTTATAATAAAATTTTTAACAATTTTCTAGTTTTTCGTTAACAAATTATTTTTTACAAACAATGGTGGCTCCGTCGCCTCTACAATTGATAATTGTCAAAGAACAATAGAATAGTAAAGTAAAAGTAGAATGGTAACAAGTTTTTTACCGCAAGGTGGCGCAACGACTAGTTTCTTTTCCATTTACTTTCGCGTTAGTTTTCCTAACAAAACAAAAAATTGAAATAAAATTATGGCCAATCGTACGGTAAAGGAAGCGAAAAATATACACGGCACCAATCCTCAATATTTGGTGGAGAAAATCATACGTTCCCGCATTTACGACTCGAAGTATTGGAAGGAGCAATGTTTTGCTCTGACCGCTGAACTGCTGGTGGACAAAGCCATGGAATTACGTTTCATAGGCGGTGTTTATGGTGGCAACATAAAGCCCACCCAGTTCTTATGTTTAACATTAAAAATGCTGCAAATCCAACCGGAAAAAGATATTGTGGTTGAGTTCATTAAAAATGAAGAATTTAAGTATGTGCGTGCGTTGGGGGCTTTTTATTTACGTTTAACCGGCAGCGCTTTGGATTGTTACAAATACTTGGAACCCTTATACATAGACAATCGAAAGCTGCGCAGACAAAATCGCATCGGGCACTTTGAGATTGTCTACATGGACGAATTTATTGATGAATTATTACGTAGTGATCGCGTGTGCGATATAATTTTGCCTCGCATCCAAAAGCGTTCCATATTGGAGGAGAATAATGAATTGGAACCTAAAGTGTCCGTTTTAGATGAAGATTTGGATGAGGATATTGTTAGTGATGAGGAGAATACAGGTATTGTTGAGGATGATAGCAAAGGCAAGAGTAGTAAAAAATCACGAAAGGACAAATCCCGTAGCCGTTCACCATCTGTAGAGCGTGAAAGACGTACTGCTCGTACCGCTCGAGATTATGATAACGAATTGGACAGTTATCAACGTGATCGGGATAGAGTTAGGCACCCTATACCCACCAGCACCAATTCGCGTCATCATTATCATGAGGAACGTGATCGCGAAAGAGATCGAGACACTCGACGTGATGAACGCTATAATCGGGATGACTATAGAGATAGTAAACGTTACGAGTCCAGGGATATACGCAATGATCGCGACAGAGATCGGGATCGTCGTGATAGAAGATATTAGTGTAAGATGTTTAATTAAATATTTCAAGTAATAATGTTATAAAAGTCAACATATAATGAATAATGAAACACTTTATAAACACAATATAATGAAAAAGTTCCTTGTTTTAAATTTCTATCCATTTAACAATCAATGACGGGGATGTTTCATATGTTGATAGAACTGTTAACAAATGTTAAAGTCAAACAATATGAAGAATATACAAATCAAGCAATAGAAAAACTTGAAATTCATTTAAACTAAATTTAAAATGAAATTATAAAGATTTAATTATAAAAAAAAAACACTATTCGGATATAAATTCATTTAATTAGTAGTTTGAACAAAAGGAAATATTGTGGAAAATATGTAATAACTGTGCCAATCACTGTGATATAATAGCTTGTATATTTATAAGAGGCAAAAGGTCACCTTGGAGTGTCAACATACTAAGCATCTCACCTTGGTAGTTGTGAACTTTACTATTACACTAATTAAGTAAAGTGTAGTTCATTAGAGAGAATTAAAAAATAGTAAAATAAGTGAAACGAAATTGACTTGAAATTATTGAATTATATAAATTATCAGTGAATAAAAGTTCATTTAACAAACGATAAAACTTTCACCTCGCAAATGCGT
The DNA here is from genome assembly GCA_963971445.1 of Ornithomya chloropus. NCBI lineage: Eukaryota > Metazoa > Arthropoda > Insecta > Diptera > Hippoboscidae > Ornithomya > Ornithomya chloropus. The sequence continues at coordinate 21,484,600 of OZ020530.1, read as the reverse complement.
TTATTTTAGCATAAAGAGAAACAAATTTTTTGTGAAATTTTTCTTTAACTAAAATTGTATGGATTTAAGAAAATTAAAGCTTTGAAGTGTGCACCTGAGTGTGTGTTTGTAGGTGTTTGTTTTGTAACGAAAATATTGATTCAAAGGGCAAACGAAAATTGACTGGTTGACGATTTGCAAGTTACATTATAATGGCTATCCCTAATCAACGTTTTATTGAACGTGGCGCTCACCGGGGCAAAGGTTTAGCTGTGTTTACCAGCGGTGGAGATTCACAGGGCATGAATTCTGCTGTAAGAGCATGCGTTCGTATGGGCATTTATCTGGGATGCAAGGTACAATCAATTTATTTAAACATGTACTAATAATTATGGACACCTCTCTTTTTGACATAGACATACTTTATCCGAGAAGGTTATCAGGGTATGGTTGATGGTGGCGATAATATTGTAGAAGCTAATTGGGCCTCAGTGTCATCCATTATACATCGTGGTGGTACAGTAATCGGTTCAGCTAGATGTGCTGCTTTTCGTGAACGCAGTGGCCGCTTAAAAGCGGCTCAAAATCTTATCAAAAGTGGAATTTCCAACTTGGTGGTAATTGGCGGTGATGGCTCATTAACTGGGGCCAATTTATTCCGCCAAGAATGGCCTTCTTTGTTGGATGAATTAATATCGGAAGGAAAGATTACAATGGAACAAAGAACAAAATTTAATTATTTACATATTGTGGGCATGGTAAGTTGGACGTTTTGTACCATTCTTAAGGTTGCTACATTGATGTTCTTTTTTTTTTTATAAGGTTGGTTCCATTGATAATGATTTTTGTGGCACCGATATGACAATTGGTACAGATTCTGCTTTACATCGCATCATTGGGGCCATTGATGCTATTTCCAGCACCGCTTACTCTCATCAGCGCACTTTCATTATGGAGGTGATGGGCCGTCATTGCGGGTAGGTTTTATGTAGAAACTATGGGAAAAAATAATTTTTAAAAAATATTATAAAAAAGTGCTATAATCCGTTTAATAATAGTTATTTGGCACTAATTACTGGTATAGCAACTGAGGCTGATTATGTGTTTTTACCAGAATCGCCGCCACCTACTGATTGGCCAGAAAAGCTTTGCGATAAATTGCAACAGGCAAGCATTGTTAATTAATGTTGTACAATTGCATTGTTGCTACATACATATGCATACATGCATTTAGGAGTTGATAACATGCCAAAAAAAACAAACAAAAGCCATTATAAGCGTATAAGGAAACTAAATTTAAAAAAATGTTCCAACTGAGTATTTTTGTATCCTCTGCTAATTGCTTGGTTTGATTATACATCAATGTTGCCCTTTGTTTGTAAGCTTGAAGATCTCAACCGGCGCATGTGCTAACGCCACATGTATTAATTATCCTTGCTGGACCTTATCTATATATGTTTGTTTTAAGCCGTTTTTTCCCGCTGTTTGTCGTTTGTATTTGTAAACAATTATTTGTTCATACTTTACAGTTATCTTGCTCTGGTAGCCGGCTTATCATGTGAGGCTGACTATATTTTTATACCAGAGAGTCCTCCAAAGCGCGATTGGCCCGACAAATTGTGCCAAAAATTAAGTCAGGCAAGAATATTAATATTTTGTATAAATGTCGTCACTCTCCTTTGAATATCCTTAATATTAATCTTTAACCTTTTTTTTTACTGGAAACATCATTTCATTTATTTATTAATATTTAACCGAAATCATTCCATTTTTTAATGTACATGTTGGGTGTATGTGTGTGTGTGTGCCTGAATTAAATATAGGTTTAGTTTGATACTCTAATAATAGTGACGGTTATGGTTATTGCATGATTTATGTGGTTAAATAAATAGAATAAATCATTCATAGATTGAATATATATAAAATTTATATTTATTTGGCTTTCATTTAATATTATTTTTGGTATTCTCTCTTAAAAAACTAAATATCACTTCATAACTGCCTAATTTTGTTGCACGTTCGCTTATAAGATTTACAATAAATGATGTTTGTGTTATATAGAATATTATTATTAAAAACTTATTTCGATTATTATTATTAAATATATTGAATTTCGTTTTGATTTTTGCTAAATTTATTTACTTAAACTTTATATTAATTTAATATATATTTAAGCAAAAACTATAATTATTCTAATCACCCTGTAATCGCCAAAGGGTTACCACATTTCATATTTATTTTAAAAGCATCGCAATAATTCATTTATAATACCCTCCACTCAATATGTACTAAAATGTGGCTCTAAAGACTTTAAAAATTTTATATATTCTAGAATATTAATTATTCCAAGAATATAAAACCTATCTGTTAATGGATAACTCAAGCTGGATACATTTTGAGAATATTTTCAATCAACTTTTTTAGTTTTTTATGCAAGTTTCTACTTTAAATATATCAAGTGCCACACCTACAAATGACAGATATATAGAGTTTTACGTGTGCACCCGCCAATTGGTCTATCGCACGGCGCCTCGAGCAAGAGCTCAGGACACAGGGGAATTTTTAAGCGTTTCCAGCGCCCCCGAAGGTACCACATATAGAAACCATATTGTAAGTATACAGCTTCTCTCCTTGGTGAGGGGTGAGATTTACCTACTCTCTATACAACCACAACCCCCGCGTGCTTCCACAAGGGGGCCATCTTCAATGTACTGGCAGGAACAATGGTTTCTGGGGATCCAGTATCCCGCGGTACCAGACACAGTTTCTGGTTGGACGTTCGACCCTGCAGAACAGAGTCTCCCAGTTCGAGTTATCTTACATCTACGGGCTGGTGCCCCGATAAAGGGTTGGGCGCCACAAAACGGCACCCAAGGGGGCAACGGATGAATATACAAGTATTTTCATAGTTACCCCCCCAACAAACAAAACAAAAAATCGAAACAACAACAACAACGAGAATATCTTATAAGCAACTTAATCTAAACTGACACTATACTAAAGTTAAACTTACACTAGCCGTCGGTTACAAATCTCCGACGTCCGACGTCTCGTAAATACAGCATCGGCAAAACTGGCCAGACATGTGTAATGCTCTCTACTAGAGACAACATTACTAAAGTCATAAGCTCCTTCTACCAAGCGGATCCCCATGGCATCTAGGGTGCCCACACACACATGATCTGGAATCCACCAAGCGCCTATTAAAGAGAAAATCATTAAAGGAATCATGTCCCGTCAGTATAAACCCAAGGAAGAGCGAGAAGTTCAGGCCCTTACTTGAGTACACCGTCCCGACATCTAGCACGAATCTATGCGTGACCCTACCATTCTCACAACAACTCCACCTATGTTGCCATCTATCTAGAGCCGACTCCACTATCGCTTGTGCGCAGATGTTCGTTTCAAACGGACTATCCCTGACCTCGCTCCAGACATCCGGCCCAAACGTCAGACCCCTCTTAAGTCTGAACAAGAGTCCTCTCTAGGTCCAATGGGAGGACTCTCATTAGATCCTGTAGAGCGACAGTCGATACTGTCCGGCAGACCGTTAAACATGCCAGCAGCATAACGCGCTGACGCATCGCCAGTCTAGACTTTCCAACATTAGACATCGCGTATCCATAAAGAACTCCTGCTCCAAATGCAACGCAAGCCACGAATAATCCATCATAGATTATTCGAACTGCGTGCCGACTTAGCCCCCTCTCTGATCTCAAAACACGTCGGAGCGATCCGAATACTCCAACAATCCTCTCCCTCATCAAGGAAAGGTGAGGGAGAAAATTCATTCTCTCGAAAATGGTGATGCCGAGGTAACGGACTTGAACGGCATACCTAATAGGGTGGCCGCTCACGTGTACTGTAGGGTGCCGGTTAGACGAAAATCTACCTTTCAGCATCATCATTAAGGTCTTAGTAACCGACACCTCCACCCTCACCCTATCACCCCATCCACTAACCAAGGGCATCACTTGAGCACAATTTCGCTCAAGCTCAGCCCTTGACTCCCCCCTGACGATAAGAAGCAGATCGTCAGCGTATACACTTACAGAGTGGCTCCAGCTGCCGCAGGAGGACATCGATCATGAGGTTCCATATGTAAAAAACACATATGGACCCCTGAGGACACCCACGCACAACAGCTTTTTCCACTATGCCGTAAGGTCCCACTGCACAGGCTCGTCTGTCGAAGTAGTAAGTTCTCCATATCCCCATCTCATCACATCCAATCTCCTGCAGCCGATCCAAGACATTACTCCATAGTAGATAATCGAATGCCCCTCTGAAACCCACAAATATCCCCAAGACATAGGTAGACGTGCACTCAGCAACATATTTTTGTACCTCAATCCAGGCATCCTCAGACCCTCTTCCTGGTCGGAAACCGTACTGGGCAAGAGACGCCTGAATATCACCTAACCTATCAACCATCACCTGCTCCAATACCTTGCCAAACGCAAGAAGCAGACTAATACCCCTGTAGGACCAGTCTTAACCTTCTCCCGCGATTTCAAAAGCGTAATGACACGTGCGATCCTCCACTCACGTGGAAAATAGTCGGTCTCAACACACTTAACGTACAGGCAGAATAGACGGTCTGGAATAGCCCTCCACACTGCTTTGCACATGTCGCCCGTAATTCCATCCAGCCCAGGCGACCTCCTTGATTTAAGGAGATACACCGCAGACGAGATTTCATTACGTTCCAGGGGCGGTGAACGAGATTCCTCACCCACAAATGTGGGAGGGACGTCCGACAGCCCAGGAAAGAACTGGTTCATCAGTCTGGTCATGCAGTCCTCCCAAGTGGTAAATACATTATTCCCTTTTTTTAGGGCGGACACGTCTGTGCTACGGCAGATTCTATAAACACGCCCCCACGGATCTTCCCTATTTTGAGAGGCGAACCGACGCCAATCGCCCTCTTTAGCTTTCAATACTGACTTCTTAATCTCCAGACGAGATCTTCGATACTCCACACCAAGGCGGTCAACATCCGCTGAAGCCAAACATCTGGCCCTTTGGAAAATCCGTCTCTTGCTCCTAACACCTCCTTAACCGAGTCAAGTCAGGAGTCCACCAACTCAACCCTCTTCGAGCAGTTTTATACTGCCTTCCAAGGAGCGAGTCACTGACCTCCTCAATCGCCTCAGTTACCCTGACGATCTGCTGGTCAACGTCCAAACTAGAAAATTCAGACAAGGGGATATTTGAGAAGATATCCCCAATTAAAACAGAAAATGTATCCCAGTTGGCATACCTGGTACGCCAACACTTGAATACATCACCAATAGCACGGACAGGACACCCTAATTACAATCGGATTGTGATCGGTGGTCTCACCACCATCTACGACATCCCAACCAAGGCTGAAACGTCGCCTGGCAGAGTCATTTATTAGAGTAACGTCTATGTCACTAGCCCCATTGCTACTTTGAGATGTGTGTAACTCGGACGGTTGACTAACGGTGTTTATCCCGTGGGACACACACCATTAAGACAGAACGACCCCTCTAACCTGAGTGTAGTTCCCAGTCGAAGTAGATGGTTTGCTAAACCAGAGTGAGGAAGTCGCATTAGCGTCTATCCCCAACATTATTGGAGCATCACCCACTATCCGAAGAACCCCATCCAAGTAGTCCAAGTACGGTTCTATATCCTCACTATATCTGAAATAAGATGCGCAAAGATACAGACATCCGAACTCTCTGGAAACACTTATACATATCCCAAAGTCAGACTCGTCTACAACTACACAAATAAAGTTAGGATTATTTACGACGATTGCAGCATTACACCTCTGGTCAGCATATTTACGCATGGAGGCCGGCAGCCCCCTAGGCTCACCCAGGTTGCTGTAGGGCTCCTGCAGGACTGCAATTCTGCAATCATTGTCGGACATTATCTGTCCCAACTCTGCCGTAGCAGCACGACCACGACCACAATTCAACTGCAAGACACCAATATCCATTAGTGTCTTGCAGAGATCCCATCTACGATCGCTTTATACGTTGGGCATGCCAACGACATCATCAAATGGTCAGCGGGCCGACCATAGAATGCGCAATTGCGGCATCTTAACTCATTGGGGCACAGAGGGCTGAGGTGCCCTTCGGAACCATAACGCCAAAAAGCATACTCTTCACCTTACAGTCCTTGACCCTGTGGTCAAAGGGCAAACACCTGAAACACCCCATTATGTTCTCAGTGGTGACCACTATGAACGAAAACCACTTAATATAAGCTCGGCCTACCTCTGCTAAGCGCTGAATGGCGGCATTCTCCCCTTCTATAACTGCATCAATGGTCCCGCTCTCATTTCCCTCCCAAGGCCTACAAATGACCTTATGCTCTGAAATTGTCATTATATAATTTATTAAAATAAAAATGGGTGTAGGCGGATAATAGCTACGCCCACAAAGTACAATAGTTGATGCAGGATAAAACTTTTAAATTGATCGTACCATTATAAATAAACGTAATAAGGTACATGCCACGCCCCTTTTTGTTTATAGAAAGTGGAGGGTATTTGAAACTTGGTCTAAACCTGGAATTGTTTTTTATATTATAAAATAGTAACTGGTTTGTGTCTTAGCTTCATTCATAATTTCCCTTTTTCATCTTCACTAACCTAGGAACGTAATGCTGGTCAACGTTTAAATATAATAATATTAGCTGAAGGTGCGGTTGATTTGGATGGTAATCCCATAACGCCTGAACAAGTGAAAAAGGTTGTAGTGGATAAATTACAACAAGATACCCGCATAACGGTATTGGGTCATGTTCAACGTGGCGGTAATCCGAGTGCATTCGATCGTATATTAGGCTGCCGAATGGGTGCTGAGGCTACACTAGCTCTAATGGAAGCGACACCCGAATCTGAACCGGTTGTAATGTCGCTGGATGGTAATCAGGCGGTTCGAGTACCATTAATGGAATGCGTACAACGTACCCAAGCGGTGGCTAAAGCATTGGCAGATAAAAATTGGGAATTGGCAGCGCAATTACGGGGTCGTTCCTTTATATGTAATTTAGAAGCTTATAAAATGTTGGGACGTCTCAGACCCCCCTCTAATATTACATCAGTAAGTTTGGTTTCGTTTTTTTTTTTTTTTCTATAAACAGTAAACATTTCGTTTGGCAATATTAGGAAGGACGCCACCGGTTGGCGGTTATGCATATTGGTGCACCAGCCTGTGGCATGAATGCGGCGGTACGTAGTTTTGTACGTAATTCGATATATCGTGGTGATCGCGTGTTTGGCATACATGACGGCATTGAGGGTTTGGTGGCTGGCAATATCCAAGAGTTATTTTGGTCCGATGTTAATGGCTGGGTGAGCTTGGGCGGTGCTTTATTAGGCACCAAACGTACCCTGCCCGAATGTAAATTCAAAGCTATAGCCGATCGCTTCAAGGAATATAAAATTGATGGTTTATTAATTATTGGGGGTTTTGAGGCTTATCATGCCTGCGGCCAAATTGCTGATCAACGTTCTCATTATGCTGAATTCTGTATACCGCTGGTGGTCATACCAGCGACCATCTCCAATAACGTGCCCGGCACCGAATATTCGTTGGGCTCTGATACGGCTCTGAATGAAATTACAGAGATTTGTGATCGTATGCGTTTATCGGCCCAGGGCACTAAACGTAGAGTGTTTGTTATTGAGACAATGGGTGGATATTGTGGGTATTTGGCAACCCTGGCCGGTTTAGCGGGTGGTGCCGATGCTGCTTATATATTCGAGGAGAAGTTCACTATAAAGGATTTACAGCAAGATGTCTACCATATGGCCTCTAAAATGGCGGAGGGGGTACAGCGTGGCTTAATATTGCGCAATGAAAAAGCTTCCGAAAACTATAATATCGATTTTATACATCGGTTGTTCTCGGAGGAGGGCAAGGGTATATTTTCATGTCGCATGAATATCTTGGGTTAGTGAAAACAAAGACGGGGCTGGCATATCCAAGTAAAATAAAAAAAAATTAAAAATTTTTTTTTTTTTTTTATAAATAAAAAAAGGTCACATGCAACAGGGTGTTACACCTACACCATTTGATCGTAATTTGGGCACCAAAATGGGGGCCAAATGTGTAAATTGGTTTGAACAACAATTGAAGGCGTCTGCGCAACCGGATGGCAGTATTAAGTGTACGAACAAGGAGAGCGCCTGTTTGTTGGGCATGTTAAAGCGTCATTACAACTTTACACCGTTGGCTGACTTAATAATTGAAACCGATTTTGAGTGAGTTGAGTTTTCATTTGAATTTTTTTTTAAAACTTTTTGTAATGAAAAACAGGCATCGCATACCAAAGAATCAGTGGTGGTTGAAATTGCGCCCCTTACAGAGAATCTTGGCCAAACATGATTCCGTCTATGAGGAGGAGGGCATGTATATAACAGTTGATGAAGAATTGGAAACGGAGGCTGTAATTTGAAACCAGTATTCGCCGGTTTAAAACTCTACCTCAACCTCAACCTTAACAAGTTTTATTTCAAATGTAGCAAAACGGTGAAAAATTTATTTAAGTGAACAATTTATTATGCTTCCAAGTTTATTTTAGAGTAACTGTTTTTATTATTTTTGTTTTTTGTTTTCAATAAACCACTCTATCCTTCTTAATTATGGAGAGTTTTGGTAACGGTAATAAAGTTGTTTAAAGGTTTGTATGCGTGTGCAAATAAGAAATGATTCAAATGAAATAATAAGTAATTGTTAATAATAATTGTTTGCTTTAATTTTGAAGAAACCTTTTACCATTTTGTTTTTTTTTTTTTGCTTTATATGTTCTGAACGTGATGAAATTATTAATTATTCCTTTGTATGTATACACACATACATACTTAAAGTTCTATTTTACTATGAGACGTACTTTTATGGGGGAAGCGATGGTACATTTTATGCACACTTTATGCACAGTTAACTAAAAGTGATCAAGTTGGTCTTCATCAAACGGGTTTTGTTTTTTTTCTGTACTGCTACAGATGTTAATGTATTATGAGTTCCTGTGAAGGCCAAAGTCATGGACTGTGCAGTAATGGAGGAATAATAGAAACATTTTTTTTGTTTTCTTTTCTTTTGTAAGCAGTTCAGGTTTACTTCCTCAAGCGCTATAAAGGAGTTATGTGAGAAAGAAATTGAATTATTATATAAAAGGAAAGAATAATAAAAATACACAATAATTTCCATTGTAATGAAAATTTTAAAAAATCAGATTTAAAAACAACAACAACACATATCACACATATTAAAAGCAAAAGTTGGAAAAAAATCCATATCAAACTAGAATAATAATAATAACAACAACAACAACATAATAAAAAAGTATCATCCCATAAAGATGTGTGTGCGTGTGTCATATAAATAAAATCAAAATCAAAATTTACACAAACATACGTTCAATTAAATTAAATAGTTGCTTTTATTTTGTTGTTATTGTTGTTATTATTTTTTGTTTTATTTGTTAATTGAGCTATTATTAATGATAAACAGGTACAAACATGTAAAGGTATAAATGTGAGCCATCATATACAACTAGACTATACATACTCGTATGTATTGGTGAACATCTCGCTTATATATACATATATATACTTCAGCTATTTACTTATAATAGAAAAAAATTCAAATCAAAACAAAACTTGCTACAGTTTGCCGTTAACTTAAATCCAAGCTTCTAGTTCAGTCATGAAACGGATTTTGTAGTGAAAACTATCCATCACATTATTATTGGCACTAACTAAATAGAAAGAAATTGATTAATAATTAGAGTGTTTGTTTAAAATTGAAAATAATTAAAAATATATTAACCAAAAAATAAAAAAACAAAAATTAAGATATTATGGTTAAGTTTGTGTTACCAGCCTTGTTGCAACATTTAAAGTATTTCAAATGGGACAAATTTTCTATGGAACCAATTATATTTATATTAGTATTTTCTCACAGTTTATCAGGTAATGCATGAAATGAATAAAAAAGAGCTTATTTAATTACATTTCCACAAAAAATATAAAAATGTGTTTTGAAAAATGTGTTTTCTTAGGCACTATTATCAAACATGAAGTCATTTATCAAGCTTGCCGTATTATATTACATTATAATGAAAGTGATTGTGTTCAGTTGGGTACAAAAAATGTAACAGGAGACTTACAGGTAAAATGTTTTTACCTAGAATAAGACAATTACGTCCATAAAATATTTTAATAATGAAAAAATGTTCATTTTATTTAAATAAAAACAATAGTACAGGGTGTCTACCATGTAAATTTCATAATAATTACTTTCTTACATTATTAAACAGGGATGACAGCATTATTATGTTATCGCTTAAGTTTCATAACGGTTAATCTATAACAAGACTAATTGATTTCCTCTTAAAACGTGATTTAATATGAAATTTTCAAGAAGAATAAAATTGAAAATTAATAAAAGTTTAATACCAAGTTTAAATAACAATTAATTTCGTCTTCTTCTGCCAGAATATCGAAACCGTAGTACAACATTATGTAACCAATCTCTTTATGATGCGTACATTATTGGAGAGTATTATACCAGCGATTATTGGCATTTTTATTGGTTCGTGGTCAGATCGCTATGGACGTAAGCCTTTATTGGTGATATCAATGATAGGTGCGTTACTAGTAATGCATAAAATAAATGATTAAAAATGTTTCATTTTATTTATAAAAATGTCTAGGCTTCTCGTTTACTTATTTAATAGCAGCGGTTATTTGCCAGATATCCCGTTATATACCCATAAATCCCTGGTATTACTTATTAGCGGTTGTACCACATTCGGTTTTAGGCGGTAATTGTGTATTTAGTGTGGCTGTCTTTTGTATTATATCCGATACTACAGATACCAAATCCAGACCTTATCGGTAAGTGATATGGGCTTGGATCGATTCTCTTACTTAAACATATGTTTCTTCCAGAATGATTAGTTATGAAGTATTTTTATCAATTGGCTTAACGGCCGGCTCTCTATTATCAAGTTTTGTCTATGATGCTACAAATTCTACCATAACTTTTTCAATATCCGGCCTTTTAATGTGTCTCATAACTATATATATAGCTATATTCATACCGGAATCATTGGGATTAAAAGAAAAGCCCAAACTTCATATGGAAAATGCTTGCAATGATTTAGATGTAACAAAGGATACAAAAGCTACTTATACCATGAAATCAGAATTTCAATCGAATAAAATTGAAGCAAACTTTCAAGTCATTCCACTAGACAACAATGATGAGATCAATACAAAAGCAAAAGGTGTTGAATTAAAGCAGCAAGATACAGATGTGGATTGTAAGGAGAGTAAAGCTGGTTTATTTAGTTATCAACATATCACAGACATGTGGATTACATGCTTTAAACAAAGACCACATTATGATCGTGCTATTATACTATTGGTCACCGGCACCATGTTTATATTTCTGTTTGTATGGGGTATGAACTGTTACGAGTATATACTATATATAGAACAATTGGGAGAGAGACTTTCAACTCTCTCAATCAAATATTCTCTATTACGGTATAAAGCTTTTAAAAGCTTTCTACGATAACAGTTGATTTGATCATTTTGTACAAAAAAAAAAAATATTTCTTTTAAATATTTTTCTTTTCTTTTTAAAGATGGTGTTTTAACAATTTTTTATTTGTTTGTACGCGAAAAGTTTCAATGGTCTATCAGGGAGTTTACTTTATATGAAACCATAAATTATATTATATCGATTTTTGGATCTATGGTGGGCTTCATTATATTACGAAGGGTAAATTACGAAAATTATTTCATTTATATGTTTGAATATATTTTTATTATTGTTTTTTTTCTCTCTTGTGCTAAATTTTAAGGTATTTCATATGTCTGTGGTAACGTTGGCTTTGTTGGCATTCTTCAGTCAAGTGATACGTGATATAATACAAGCTCTAGCTACCGAGCCATGGCATTTATATTTAGCTTTAGGTGTTAGTGTTTTCAAATCTATAGGAGCCGCCATGTGTCGTACTATTATATCGAATATAGTGCCGGCCACCGATTTAGGTAATTATTAGAAATGATATTTTATTAAAAACAAAATGAAAATAAAAAAAATATTTTTCTTAATTTCAGGTAAAATTTTCAGTATAAAGAATATTTTACAAAATATTGCACCATTCGTGGCCGCTCCCTTATATGCGGAAATTTATAAAGCATCATTAAATTACTTTCCAGGACTGTTTAATTTATGCAGTGCCTTTTTTCACTTACTGGGTTTTATATTTATGAGGTAAGTACATTTAAGTTATCTTGTTATTTATTTTTATATTTTTAAAAACTTATTGACAATTTTTTTTATATAAAAGAAATAGTCATACGACCCTAAACATTTAATATGATAAAAAAAAGCATTTTATTAAAAATTTTTAATTTTTTTATTTTTTTTTTTTCCTTTTTTTTTGTTCTTATTTTTACAGTTTTGTTTTATATTTTAAAATGAAGTCTAACGATTATTATAAAAATATATTAAAATAATTTTTCTTTTATTCAAATATTAAAGAAAAAATATTTCCTTTTTTTATAATTGTAACGAATTTAACTATAATATTTACATGCTTTACAGAAAGCAGAAACTTGAATATCAATAAATGGTAAAAAAATTTAAACAAATTTTTAAAAACTTGATTACATAAAAAAATTTAAACGAATCCATATTTATATATATGTTTAATCACCTATCGGCTGGTAGGAGGCACTGGTGGCCATTGATTTTTGTATACCAAAAATTGTGCTGTAATATAAAAGTGATGTGAAAACAATTTAAAAAATTAATAGATTAATCAAAATTGGCTTGGGCTAAATCTTAAATACCCTCCAGCATCTTTTCCATATTTCGTTGACTATGGTTTTTTGTCAATTGATGTTTATCAAGAATATATATAGTTAGTAGGGTCTGTGTGATGCACAGGATATATAACTAAATTGTAATTATTTCTCTAATTATATGATTGTTGAAAACTTACGCTATCAAAGTATAACACAACAGAAATATACCAGCAGTTATGAAATTAAACAAGCCCGGATAAAATGTTAGAGTAGCATTGTAAACCATTGTGTATAAAGGGGCAGCAATAATTGGTGATAAGGATTCCATTGATGTAGTTAAAGCATAAATTTTACCTAAAAAATAATGTTGGTTATAAAATTTTTTAGGAAAAATCACAGTCTTTAGCAACAACTTACCCACTTCTGTAGAGGGGGCAACATGTGATAATATAGCTCGTGACATAGGACCCAATATGCCGCGCATAAAACCTAAACTTAAGCCCACATACAACTCCCACCAATACACCGCTGTAGCACGCACAGTGCTCTCTAAAACACAACTGCCCATAGCTATCATATCCATGCCAACTATAGAGATTTTCAACAGCTAATAAGAATAACAAGAAAGTATAATTTTGAACGCAACTTTAATGATTAAAAAGTTTACCTTCTTCAGTATATACATGGCGACCAAACTGCCTACAATTTGGGCTACAATACGTATAGCATTGAATAGAGTATAATCCTTTAGAGTCCATTCGAATTGTCTGCGTACAAACAGATAAGTAACATTGGAATCGCCCTCTGTAAACAAAAAAATTATTATTATTATAGTTTGCTTTTCCGTTGCATCAAAAACTTACCCATTGCAAATAGAGATAAAGTTAAAGCTATCATGGTTAACCAAATAATGGCCCGATCATAATTGAGGCGTCGTTTTAAACAGGTCGAAACCAAATCTTTAACCAGGTCCAATCGGAAGAAGGCTTTAAATTTGGACTGAAATTTATAAAAAGATCGTTTCAATACTACACTTTTTTTTATACCCTACAGTACACTCTACATTAAGTTTGTGTGAATGTTTGTAACTTCTAAACAGCAAATGCCACCCAGTTTCAAATTCTATCTATTGATTCACTTTTTAAGTCGATTTTATAATGTCCGTCCATACATCTGTCTATCCATGTAAATTTCTGCTTAAGCTATAGGTCTTATTTATTAAGATATTTCGATGAAATTTGGTACAAAAACTTTCTTTGACCTAAAAAGGAAGCCTATAGAAAATGGTTTGAATTGGACCATTTTTATAGCCCCTTTCCATATAAAGCTATTTTTTAAAATACATTTTTTATGGCAAAAAATCGTAATTCTTAATAATTTTTGACAAGATTTGGCAAAGATTAGTTAATTGGCTTAATAAGTGACTGTAGGAAATTGGAATCTAATCGGCTCATTTTTACAACTTGTTTCCATATGATGGTATTTCACAAAGCGGTTTTTTTACGGCTTGAATTTACTTATACTACTAAAGTAATTGTAGTGTAATTTGTGAAATTAAGTGGTGTAGGGTATTAAATGTGTATATACGTACCGTTTGACAGATTTGTTGAGGTTTCAAACTTTCCGTTACAAATACATATACATATAATAAAGCTAATAACATTAGGGCAGTGCTAACGGTAAATACTGTTACAGTATTTGTGGCAGCATATAGATAACCACTTAACACATTACCAAACATCATACCAGCACTTAAAGAAGCCTCATTGAAAACCATTCTATTAGAAGGAAAAATTAAAATAAAAAACATAACATACATTTAGGCTGTATTTATATAATGATAATTGTAATTGTAATTATACCTCCAAGCTCTTGTTTTTGTATCGGCTACATCGGATATATAACAATAAATGCCGGTTATAAGAGCACACGTACCACCCGATAATACTGCTGGTATAGAACCCAATAAAAACAGCCATGGACTTGTTATAGTTTTCGTAGATATATAAACTAATATGGTTAGTATGATGGAGCCAGTTAAATAACCTGAAAATTTATGAAAAATTAAATTTAAAAATTCGTATTTTTTTTTCCTTAAGTTTAACTCACCAGTAAATGTTGTTAAAACGATTGGTCGTCTACCAAATTTATCCGACCATGGTCCTATAAATAAACTAACTATAGCTGGTATAATACTTTCCAACAAGGAACGGGCCATTAGTATTTTCGCTACATAGGGTTGTATGCTGGCTTCAATGCGCTGGCCATGAAAAGAAGATATTGCTTATAAGTCATGGTTGCAAAAGTAAAAAACTATTATCGTGTTAACGCTCTTTCTTTGTTTCAAAGATTCTTCTAAGAACCAGTTTTTTTTTTAGTTTTCTTTCTCTGTGATGAGTTCACTAAAGTTATTATTGTCATTGTTTCATTGTTTTGAAGAAAATTTCAACAAAAACTAATGCTCAAGTAATTGTTATAAACTATGGACTTTACATACATGCAATGTTTTAATAATAACACAGATAAGAGAAGACTTTGTCACACAAAGAAACAAATCAAGTCTACGCCCCCCATTTACTTTTTCCTTTTTATTCATATAGTGAAGGTCTAAGCTTTAATTGGGACGAGTCCGTGGTTAGTGTACTGTATTGAGATGATTTTCTAATGATTATTTTGTATCCATTACCAGGATGATTATTATTGGAATAAATTTTGTTACATTCATATTAAAAGAGACCACTTTCCCTTTTCAGTTGATCAACAAGAGCTTCGATAAGATTTTTTCTAATGCTTTCGGGCATAAAAAAGAGAGATTTTTCTAAACTCTTTGGTAAAATAATCTTATTTTGGTTTGGTTATTGTTGTTGTTGTTGTTATTGTTGTTAGTAAATCATTTGGATATAAATTGGGATGAAAAGCTGCATAATATGATCATTATTAGTAACCCTTTATACGCACTTGAACTTCTGGAGATTCACGTTCTACACCCAACAACGGCTCACATTCGCTTTTACTATAATTGTAAACGTATGTGCAGGTTTGATACAACAATTGATTTGTATACACTGTGGCTAAATGATAGTAAATACATAAAATTCCATTTTACTCTCCTATGCATACACACATCACACACATTTACAATATTTACCTGATAAATACATGCCCAAAAACACTAAAAATACAGCTGGTTCCAATAGAAACCAACGTTTGGAAGGGTTAGACGTTGTTAATGATGCTGATGGTGGCAGTATTGTATTAGTGTGATCTACAGGTAAATCATCAACGTCAACATCACTGCTATTGGGTGTTGTTGTTGTTATTGCATCAATATTTTCTGTTAATTGATTTTCATATTCTTCATTTTGAGCATCATATAAACGTTCATTACCAATGGCCATTATGTTAATTGAATTGAATTGAATTGAATTTTTGTTATTGTTATTGTTGTCAGGTACAAATAAATAATTTATTAAATTAGTCATTAACTTTTATATTAACGACGCACTATATAAACATTTGAGACAATTGTTGGTTTGTTGTTAATGGCATAGCATCATTGTTGTTGTTGTTGTTTACATTCTTTTTCTTTATTTGTTGATTTACTTTATTTACTTTCTAAATTGTTATAAAATTTTTAATTGGCTACAATAATAAAATTCCTTTCTTTTGTAAATATAATCTCCCGCCACTTGTAGTTCCGTATAACAACAAAACGCAACTGAAATTGTTTTTATTTAGTGCTTGGTTTTTTTTACGCTGTACGCTCAAGCTTCACCTCATAATTTTAATACAAAAACATTAATTAAAGCTTTCTTCGAGTGCATTAGTTAATTAAATGATTAAATTAATTATAAATAAAGTGAATTGTTAAGTAAAAGCAATGAAAAATGCTTTTATAACTAAATTTTTATGAAAAAGTTTTACATTTCGTAATTATTTCTTCATCATTCACCCTGTGTTCACAGCTGATGTCAGTGGTTTTAATTAATTTTTTTTGCAAAATAGTACGTCACAAAATTTCTGTTTCCTTGACTTGTCCGTTGCTTCTCCTATTTAATTATTACTAATTTACACGTATAATCTAAAAAGAAGTGTTTTATACTAAAATTGTTTAAAATAAAGAGAACTATTCGAGTTTGTGAAACTGTGTGTTAATTTGGGAAAAGCACTTCAGTGACCTTAAGTATGAGAAGAAACGCGTAAGTAAAAAAAAAAAAAGTGATTAGAAATATATATTAAAATAAATGTATTAAAATTTTTAAGGCGTTCTTATGATGCTAAAGAGAGTGATAGCGGCACATCTCTTACCTTTGAGCCATTAATGGGTAATGGTTTAGTGGAATCAGAAAACTTTTTACAAATGGAACGTTTACCCACTACCAACACCTCAAATTCTACAACGCCGCGTTTTGATAATACCATAGAAGCCAAAGTGGAGCCGGGCGATACATTGCAAGCAATGGCATTACGTTTTCAATGTACTGTGGCCGATATTAAACGTCTTAATAAAATTGACAAGGACAACGAAATACATGCGCGAAAAGTACTCAAAATACCAATTACGATACACAATGTTCTGCTCGATAACTTACCCACCGTTCATATGAGTGGTAATAATAGTCCAAAGGCGCTTAACAGAACTGATAATGACAGTCCAGCGCATAGTAGAGAAAGTATTAGTGGATTAAGTAGTTTGATACGTAATCCGTTGGAAGAAAGTGAAACAGTATTGAGTGAAAAATTAATTGTGGCTTCTGTGAATGCTGCAAGTTTGAAAGATGGTGGTGGCGCCAGTTCTAGTGCAATGGCTATTAATGATATAATTTTAAATTCGAAATTTAAACCTACTCTTTATACGGATGAAGGTGAGTATATTAATAGCACATATAAAACCATTGTAGTGTATTTGATGTATGAGATAAGCAGAGCATTTTCATAGGGTCCAAAAAAAATTAAGTAAAAACTGTAAAGAAAGATTTACTTCTCCTCCAGTCCAGGTCCAGTTCGCTTTAATAGGAAAAGAAAAAAATGTCTATGTCAAATAATAATTATATGATGAGTTGACGTTTTAAGATTGCTAAACTTTATAACGGTATGAAACACTCTGTGTTTTGTACAATAATAACAGAATTTCAAAGCAACCCTGTGCATAGATTTTACTTGTCTGTTGAGTAATTTGTAGAGTCATTGCTAAAAAAGGCGGAGAAAAGTGAAAATTTTTTCAATAGTTCTGCGTAAAAATTATTAATATTTAAAAGCAAAATGCCAGATTATTTGGGGGATGATCAACGTAAAGTTAAGCATGAAGAAAAGGAAGAGAAAGAGATAAAATCTTTGGATGAAGGTGATATTGAGTTATTGAAAGCGTATGGCCAGACTCATTATCACAAAGCCATTAAAACGATTGAGGAAGATATACAGAAAGGCATTAAACAAGTCAATGAATTGACGGGCATTAAGGAGAGTGATACGGGCTTGGCTCCACCTGCTCTATGGGATTTGGCAGCAGATAAGCAAATTTTACAAAATGAACAACCCTTACAAGTGGCACGATGCACCAAAATAATTAATGCCGATTCGGATGATCCGAAGTATATTATCAATGTAAAACAATTTGCCAAATTTGTTGTGGATTTGGCTGATTCGGTGGCACCCACTGACATTGAGGAGGGTATGCGTGTTGGTGTAGATCGTAATAAATATCAAATCCATATACCTTTACCACCCAAAATTGATCCAACGGTAACCATGATGCAAGTAGAAGATAAACCTGATGTTACCTATAGTGATGTGGGTGGGTGCAAGGAACAAATTGAGAAATTACGTGAAGTGGTAGAAACGCCATTATTGCATCCGGAGAAATTTGTTAATTTGGGTATTGAGCCGCCCAAGGGTGTTTTATTGTTTGGTCCCCCCGGTACCGGCAAAACTTTATGCGCACGGGCTGTGGCCAATCGCACTGATGCCTGTTTCATACGTGTTATTGGCTCGGAGTTGGTGCAGAAATATGTGGGCGAAGGGGCCCGCATGGTGCGGGAACTCTTTGAAATGGCTCGTTCCAAAAAAGCTTGCCTTATATTCTTTGATGAAATCGATGCTATTGGCGGAGCTCGATTTGATGATGGGGCCGGTGGTGATAACGAAGTGCAACGTACTATGCTGGAGTTGATTAATCAATTGGATGGTTTCGATCCACGCGGCAATATTAAAGTATTAATGGCTACAAATCGTCCCGACACTTTGGATCCAGCTTTAATGCGTCCCGGCCGTTTGGATCGTAAAGTGGAATTTGGTTTGCCCGATTTGGAGGGTCGTACTCATATATTTAAAATTCATGCTCGTTCCATGTCGGTGGAGCGTGATATACGTTTTGAGTTGTTGGCTCGTCTATGTCCAAATTCAACGGGTGCAGAAATACGTTCGGTATGCACCGAAGCTGGCATGTTTGCTATACGGGCACGCCGTAAAGTGGCCACAGAAAAAGATTTCCTGGAAGCTGTCAATAAGGTCATCAAGAGTTATGCCAAATTCAGCGCCACTCCACGTTACATGACTTACAATTAAGTTTTTGTAGTTTCCGTTTTTTTTTTTTTTATGATTGTATTTGAAGGAATGAATGAATATATTTACAATATATCTCAAGATGAAATAGAGGAATGAATTCTTAAAACGATTTGCAAATGTAATTAAAACAAGATAGAGAAGTTCGGTTAAGACCGAAGCTTAAATATCCTCCACCTTTTATAATCATCTAAAAAATAAGTCCCTATTGCCATATTTATGTGTGTGACTATTTCATGTACGTACGCAAATAGTGTTTTTTTTTAATTATAGGCGTTTGCGTTATTCAATCACGTCCGTTTTTGGCACAGTGTTGGACAACGGTACTACTTATATATATACCAAATTTCAACTTGATAGGCGTAGTATTGTGCGATATACAATTTGTTAAAGATACAATTTTTTCGAGGTATGTTGAGATTTTTGTTTATTGTGGGCGTGTCTCTTAACCGATTGTGCCCAATTTCAATACGGAACAGCGAAATTGAACTAAGAATACGTATGCAAAGTTTCAATTTGGTATCTCAAAAATTACCACCGTGAGAGTGCCAAAAACAGACGGACACACGGACACACGGACGGACATGTCTCAAACGATTTCTCTTTTCATGCTGATTAAGAATGTATATGGTTTGTGGGGTCTCCGAGGATTCCTTCGATGTGTTGTAAACGGATAATCAAAATCAATGAATATACCCTCTTCCCTAAGGTGGAGGGTATAAAAAAAACAAACGTATTCGTTTCAAAGGTAATGTTTTGTATATTTTTCCTTCAACTTATTACAGATACACATACAGCTGGCAATTTAAATGCCAATGATGATAATGATGCTGCCGCTTTACTAATTACTGATATATTAGATGATTCCACAAATGTACCGAAAATGCATCGCATTAGAGGGCCGCCATTAGGAACGTTAGATTGGTCCGGTACAGATTGTGACATGTCCTGGGTGTGCCTATTTGTACTCATATTGGCCTTATGTTTCGTTATACCGTTAGTTTATGTATTTTACATAGCAGAACATCACCACAATAGCACAATAGCAGCAGCACATCATTGACAATAGGGGTGTGATGTAACTTTTAGAGAAATTTTAGAGAGTATACATACGCACTCTATATGTATAGCATTCCTTGTTAAACCATCATCACCAATATACAGTTAGATCAGTTAATTGTCAAGAACAAGAATAGGAGTAAAAGGTAAATCGTTTTTAGCTTTAGATACATAATATATGCCAGCACACACAAACACATACACACACATGTATCAATGTGATTATATTCCTAACTAGACAATACATTCAAACACCAACACAAGGGTATCTACCCCGATCAATTATAACACAATAATATTAATGGCTTATCGCCACAAGTAAAATTGTATATTTGTAAATATATTGATTGACTAACTTTTTATATCAACTTTTAATCTCTATGCAGATTTCAAGAAACGAAAAATATTTATATTAATAGAAAATGGAATATACGCTAAGTTTATAAGTAAGCAGTTACGAGTAAATATTTTCTATATTCTGCATTCATTTCCATTTTAAAACATCAATCAAATCATATCAAATCAAATCAAGAGTTTTTCAAGAAAGATGCATGCATGGTAAGTTATTAATTATTATTACAATAAAAATATGCATTTTAGTATAACCTACTATTGTAATACACAGTAGGATTCCTTCAATTCAAACTCACTTTTTTTATTTTCTTTAGTTAACCAAGTCGACGTAGACATACATGTCCGTGTGTCCGTCTGTTGTAGGCATTCTCACGATCGTACAGTTTAGGCCATTAAATTGAAATTTCGTTTTGTTCGAGACTAAAAGAACGGCTTCCCGTTACAAGTGTGAGAATGAAAAAAAATAAACAAAAACATAAAGATGTCCGTGTTCGTATTCTTCGCGGGGTTACCTGTAAATTACCAATTGATTTTTATCTTCTTTCTTTTTTTTTAAGAACACAGTAAATTTATTTTAATTTAAAATCATACATAACATGGCACCCACTTTCTATACCTATAATATTTCATTTTGGTTTACAGCTCTAAGTCAATACGATTTCAAAGTTTGGTCTCCACCAAAAACAAAATTGATAAAATTATTCGTGGAAATAATTCTCAATTTCTGTTCAATAATACACACGCCTAAAAAAATGCCTCATTTTTTCTTTTGTGTCCATATTTACTTAAACTTTAAATTTTCAAAGAAAGCAATATTATTTCTGAGGCCACCACCACCGTTAGCACCACCTTCACGCATCGCTTTACAACTTGTTGTATCCGTGGGAGTACCAGGGGTTGAATGAAAAATAGGTTTATCTTTGGCAATTTCAATAACAGAAGAAGGATCTCTAAGGAGATTTTTGAAAGAAAAGTTTTAATATCAAAGAAGAATTTTGAATAGACCACTTACGTTTCCAAAGAGGACAAATCCGAGGTTATGGTTGTATCTTCAATTGGTTCATTTTCATAAGGACTAGATTCCATTATCATTTTGTTTGTTCCATCAATAGATTTCTTCTGAGTAGGTGTTAATATTTTAAGCTATAAATGTCATAAAATTCACTAAGAGTGATAAATGTTTTGTAATTTAGAGCATTTCAATAGGGACATAACTGTTTTGAGTTTCAATATGAATTTATTTTTAAACGTTTTTCGTGATTTTTCAACGTTCCAACCTCAGTCAAGATTGATATTTTTATGATGATAACGTTCACAAACGAACAATGTTTGGAAATTATTAAAAATTACTAACGGAATTCTCCAAAGCGTAATAATCAACCCACCAGATAGGCTGTACGTGCTGCAAAGCATAAATTCAAGTGAATATATTGCAGCCGCAAGGGCTTCACTTCAAAATGAGACAAATTCAATCGATTTTACATTGTTTACAAGAATTGCGAATCTTTCAAACCTTATTATGGCGAATTTTTTTTAAAGATCTTGACTTACACTCTAATAACATCAAATTAGCACAAGAACTGAAGCTTATGGATCCTTTGAAAAGCTCAAACTTATGTTATGTTATGTTATGTCCTTATTGAAAAAGTCTTTATAAAAATAACCTTTTTTGGTTCGGTATGTTCAGTTTGACTAGGTTGTGATGTTGATGAGCTTAAAAGAAAAGCTTTAGCTAAAGCTTTAACCGAAGGCAACGCCTGCACTATCTCTTTCTCAATTACCGGTCTTTCAGCAACACACGTTGTTAATACCTGAAAGTTTTAAGCATGACAAATTTCCACAAAAAAAGGCTCCATTTGAATTAGACCAAATTTTATATATCCTCCAAATGTAAAAGCAAACAATGGGCGTGGCTAGTATGTAAGAGCGTCATAATTTTAACTCGCAAGTTAAAGTTAGTTAAAGGCACTAAATAAGGCTTTTTTGTAAAATGTAGGCGTGACTGTCACTTTGTATAGAAAACTACTGCATGGACTAAGAATGTACCAAATGTAACAAACATCAGCTGACTATCTCCATTTTTAACAGATGGACGTACGGACACTGTCAAATTGACATTTATGTCTAAATGGACGCAGATTTTGATGCTGATGCTTTGTAGGGTTTTTGACACGACATGGTGTGTAGACTCTGATGTGGAGGGTATAAAAATTAGCACTAAGAAGTCACTTACTGGTACATCTTCCTCAAACGATAACACTTGACTAGGATTGATTAATTTTCTTTTGGGTTGTAGAAATTTGAAAGCAGTCGGTGTTGAACCCCGTCCAATACTCTCCGATCTATTTAGACTCAATTGTTTTGGTCTCTCACGCATCATAACCGCAGCCTCCCCTTTCTCCTCCGTATGCTGTTTTTGCTTCATTTCATGATTTTCCGTCGCTTCTTGTTCTTTTTCTGATATGTGATGATTATCACCATTTTGTCGTATAACTGTCGTTTCCTGTTTCTTAAAATCATAAATACGTACAGTTTCGGTATCATCACCACTGGTTGAATATGTTTCCGATTTAATGGATTTTTGTGATGATACCGTATCAAGAGATGAAACGGACTCTTCCACCACCACCACTACCTTTACCGGTATCGCTTTATAAACTACATCATCACCATGTGTTACACCATCAGGGCTAATACTAGCTACCGTATGGTTTGTGGGTGAAGAAGCGCTGGTTACTGGCAGTAATGTATTTTCCTACATACATATTTAGATGTTTGGTTTTTGTTTTTTTTTTTTTTGAAAGGAAGGGAAATTTGTCACCAGTTACCACAAGTTTTGGAAAATTATGATTAAATGATGTTAAAAGTGGATGAGAAAGAAACAGAGAGAGATGGATTATTATATAAAAATTTAAATCATTCGAAAATGTTTAAAGTTCAAGTTAAGTTGTTTGGTTAGGTAATGAAGATGGAAATGGGAATGGTTTGAAAAATTGAGGTTAGGTTAGCTTTAAGCTACCTTTACGCTTTTACCTAATGAAACAAATGTTGTTAGTAAAATTTGACACCAATCCTTAACGACTATCTCGGCCCAATCCTTTATTAGGTTTTCTAAACTACTTGGTTTTAAATTTGTTATAATTTATAAAGTTTAATACTTACTCTGATTTGGTTATTGGAAACTAACATAAGTGCAAACGTACTTAAAGTATGCCTTCCAATAATGTATAAAATAAAGAATTTTGATCTCACTCTTGAGAGCGAGAGAGGTAGCGAGACGGAAATATTTCACTAAAAACATTTGTTTCTTCTTAATACGAGTATGATATGCTTAAAATCGTGTTTCAGGAATAACTTTATTGATTGCATTACTTAAAAACTAACGAAATATTAGCCAACAAATATTAATTAATATAGATACTAAACACAAACAAGACTCTTAGCAGTAACACTAGAAACGTTAGGAAGATTTGGATAAGATAGAGTCAAGAGTACGGGAGTAGTATAAATCGTTGCAGTTATTAGTAAAATATTGAAATTGTTTTCAGGCTAATGGCACTAATTATGATAATTCGATATATGTGAAATGATTGAATATAAACTAAACCATGGTTGCGGTAAGGACTAGTAACTAATGGTGGCTAAACAGAGACAGATTCAATGGTGATTGCACCGGTTGTGTTTCGTAAGGTTTCATACTTTTGAAGGTCTTGAATTTCCTTTGAAAAGATCGTTTTGCGACTTCGGTCCCTTGGATCCCTTTCAATATCATGAAAGCAACTGCTTAAGGGGCTAAGGGCTGTAGATTTCTTAGAATTTCGCAGTCTTTAGACTTTAAGAAGTGGTGGATATTGAAAATTTAATTTCTACTTTCTTTTAAGCAAGCTCTACATTCTCTTTCTAAATCTTTATTACTTTTTAATACCTCAACCGTAACGAGTTGTCTTCGACTTTCTTTAAATCCCTTTCACTACCGAAACCATTCAAACAACTATCAACGCCCGAATCAGCCGCCTCCGGATCATCATTACAATGATAGTTTATCGTCTTTCCATTCCGCTCACTGTATAATTGATCATTTTCGAATAATGGATTCAAAACAAAATCTTTGGTTGTGGCGGAAATCGCTCTAAAACTGTTCCGTTTTAAATCTTTGTGTAACAATTGTTTCTCAAATTGTGACAAGACTTGATAACTATTGTTTTTACCAGCGGTACTCTCATTATTACGATAACAATACCCATCACTATAAACACTTAGCAGAGACATGGTACGCCGCTTCAGGGGTAGAATGGTCGAACTATTACTACTACTACTGACATGATTATGATGTTGGGAAGAGGATTTCATTGGAATAGCTGCCACATTTCTATATTTCAATGATTTGTGATTGGTTTGTGGTTGATTTAACGTTTTTAAAGAACAGCTACGACGCATGGGTATTGTATTGGTAGATATGGTCCATTGATAATGTTGATTATATTGGGATGTTTGTTTAATGGGTGTGCTATCTCTATATAAATAATGTTCATTTGCTCTCTTAAGCAAATTTACCTCAGAGTAGTTTTCTTCGCCATTTTCTGCTTTGGTTGGTTGTTGATTGTTGGCCTCATGTATGGAATTATTAGAGGAGGAAGATTTACGCCCATTATTTATGTAATAATCGCGACTATATCTGAAATTCAAAAGTGAACGAAAGGTTAAGAGATGGTGGAGATGGAAACATTAAAATAATATCTGCTCCGGACACCTACCTTCTATATTCATTTTCACGTTGATTTTGTTCTTCATCGTTTAGTTTTCCTTGAGTTAAATGCTCTAAAGGATTTGAATCTTTAGAGGGACTAATATTGGGCAAATCAATATACGATTCTTGACTGCCACTAATGCGTCGCTTCAAGGCTTCAGGTGCATATGGATTGTTGGGCATTTCTACAGCATTAAACCACTTTTTATGTTCGCGTTCCGCTATAGAACCTATAACAGAATTTGAATTGCATAATGAATCAATGGTCTCTTCCAGTAATGGAATGAAATTTTTTGAAGACTACAAGCTAACGAAGAAATGAATTCAACTCTCACTCTCTCTCTCTTTCTCTCTCGCTCTCTCTTTTTAAATTTTCCAATGAGATGTAATATTCAATTAGAGTTATAAAGAATGAAACCAGTGATGGGAGAGATAGAGAGAGCGAGAGAGAGAAAGATATCTAGAGAAAGGAAAGTTCTATCAAACACACACACACCACACCGAGTTTATGAAAATGTTTTTATAGCCTCTTTCTTCTTTAGTTTGTTAGTGCGAGATTATGTGTATGATGTACCTGGTACAAATTTAGGTAACACAGCTACAATATCATCACTTTCCTTCATTTCAATAACATTATCATCATCATCATCATCATCATTTCGTTTTTTATTATTATTATCATGATGGTTTATTAAAGTGATACATCTCTTAGTAATGAGCTCATTATGGATCGTTTGGTTAGACGATGTTGTTGAACTTTCAACTGCGCTTGTTCTTTCACTACATGAACTATTTTTACTATTGAGTAACAATTGGTGATGATTTTGTTGTTGTTGTTGTTTTTGTTGTTGTTGATGATGAGTATTAGTTATGATATTATTATTATTATTATAATTATTATTAGTAGTAGTGAGACATTCATGATCAATTGTATGATGGTTGATTGTATTAGTAGTGATTTCGACTTCTTCAAAATTCGTATCATTTTCTATATATTCCTCGTCCGTGGGTGGTGCATTGCTACTATCATTGGTTAGTTGATCTGAGAAGAGAACATTATTAAAGATATGAAATGAATTTTCATATAGTTCGCCTACAGGATGACTATGATTATGACAATCGCTACTACTACTAGGATCACTATCGTTGGCTGGGGAAGTGCTGCCTAACGAGTATGTAGCATTTTCACTATTTCCCTGAAATGCCGAAATCAACTCATCTTCTGCTGAGCTGTCGGTTGTCTCATCGAATGAACTAAGATATCTATGCATGACCAATATTTGTCGTCGCCGTTTCTCAAGCGCAGCTAAAAGTCGCTTATCGTGTATATATTGTTGGCACATGTCACCCAAGCCGATTGTTTTCTTATTCAAATATTGGCTATCATCTTCTAAACTCGGTGCGTTGGAGTCTGCTATACAATCTTGGCGGTGTAATCTTCTCAATAACATATGATTACCTAAATTTACTTGAGTATCTTCCTCTTCATTTAAGGAGAAGGATTTGATAGTTTTACAATCTTCACATGATTCTGCACTTGACTGAAGTGGTGGCAGACTAGAAACTTCAACGGATGCTGACTCTTTAACAATTAGTTGTAAGGTTTCAGCTTGTTGAGTTGGATCGGTTGGTATAGCTGATTCCGTTACTATTAATGTAGACGATTCGGTATTAACGATATCGTGGTTTTCTTGTTGGGTGTCAGCCTTTATATCTGTCAGTGGCAGTTCTTTAGATTCTATTTCAGTGCTTTCCTTACCAACTATTACTTCGGTTGTTATCATAGCGTTGACAGCTTCAGTTATATTTGTAGAGACCTCTTCTGAAACTTGATTCTCTTCAACAACCTGACTGGATGGTTCGTTTTTTTTAGCCGCTTCATCTACGTTTGATTTTTCTGTCTCGAACACATCTGAAGTTTGTTTCTCTTCAACAACCTGAACTAATGATTCGCTTTTTGAAGCGGTCTCATCTACATTTGTTTTGTCTGTATCGGACACATCTGAAGTTTCAACAACCTGAACTGATGATTCGCTTTTTGAAAAGACCTCCTTTACATTTGTTCTATCTGTATCTAGTGCATCTAAAGTGCTCGATTGTTCAGTAATTTCAACCGCTGCTGCTACTTCGTTAATGGGTTCTGTAGTATTTGCTTGTGGACTTTGTTCAGTAATTTCAACGGCCGCTGCTACTTCGTTAATGGGTTC
The DNA here is from genome assembly GCA_963971445.1 of Ornithomya chloropus. NCBI lineage: Eukaryota > Metazoa > Arthropoda > Insecta > Diptera > Hippoboscidae > Ornithomya > Ornithomya chloropus. The sequence goes on along the minus strand of OZ020530.1, from coordinate 21,456,879 downwards.
TGTAGTGTTTGCTTGTGGACTTTGTTCAGCAATTTCAACCGTTGCTGTTGCTTCGTCAATGGGTTCTGTAGTATTTGCTTGTGAACTTTGTTCAGTAATTTCAACGGCCGCTGCTACTTCGTTAATGGGTTCTGTAGTATTTGCTTGTGGACTTTGTTCAGCAATTTCAACCGTTGATATTGCTTCGTGAATGGGTTCTGTAGTGTTTGCTTGTGGGCTTTGTTCAGCAATTTCAACGACCGCTGCTGCTTCGTTAATGGGTTCTGTAGTATTTGCTTGTGGACTTTGTTCAGCAATTTCAACCGTTGATATTGCTTCGTGAATGGGTTCTGTAGTGTTTGCTTGTGGACTTTGTTCAGTAATTTCAACGGCCGCTGGTACTTCGTTAATGGGTTCTGTAGTGTTTGCTTGTGGACTTTGTTCAGCAATTTCAACGGCCGCTGCTACTTCGTTAATGGGTTCTGTAGTGTTTGCTTGTGGACTTTGTTCAGCAATTTCAACGGCCGCTGCTACTTCGTTAATGGGTTCTGTAGTATTTGCTTGTGGACTTTGTTCAGTAATTTCAACCGTTGATATTGCTTCGTGAATGGGTTCTGTAGTGTTTGCTTGTGGACTTTGTTCAGTAATTTCAACGGCCGCTGCTACTTCGTTAATGGGTTCTGTAGTGTTTGCTTGTGGACTTTGTTCAGCAATTTCAACCGTTGCTGTTGCTTCGTCAATGGGTTCTGTAGTGCTTGCTTGTGGGCTTTGTTCAGTAATTTCAACGGCCGCTGCTACTTCGTTAATGGGTTCTGTAGTGTTTGCTTGTGGACTTTGTTCAGCAATTTCAACCGTTGCTGTTGCTTCGTCAATGGGTTCTGTAGTGTTTGCTTGTGGACTTTGTTCAGCAATTTCAACCGTTGCTGTTGCTTCGTCAATGGGTTCTGTAGTGTTTGCTTGTGGACTTTGTTCAGCAATTTCAACCGTTGCTATTGCTTCGTGAATGGGTTCTGTAGTGTTTGCTTGTGGACTTTGTTCAGTAATTTCAACGGCCGCTGGTACTTCGTTAATGGGTTCTGTAGTGTTTGCTTGTGGACTTTGTTCAGCAATTTCAACGGCCGCTGCTACTTCGTTAATGGGTTCTGTAGTGTTTGCTTGTGGACTTTGTTCAGCAATTTCAACCGTTGCTGTTGCTTCGTCAATGGGTTCTGTAGTGTTTGCTTGTGGACTTTGTTCAGCAATTTCAACCGTTGCTGTTGCTTCGTCAATGGGTTCTGTAGTGTTTGCTTGTGGACTTTGTTCAGCAATTTCAACCGTTGCTATTGCTTCGTGAATGGGTTCTGTAGTGTTTGCTTGTGGACTTTGTTCAGTAATTTCAACCGCTGCTGCCGCTTCGTTAACGGGTTCTGTTGTAATGTCTTCTGTGATAGATGACCCTGGTGCGTCAGCATTAGATTCGGAACTTACATTTGATACTTTTTCTGGCCCTTCTTCACTATTCTCACTTATAACATTTAACACTTTTTCATTTTCTGATAAGTTTGTTTGAGGCTTCAAGAAAGGAATATCCACCTTTGCTTCTAATGCTACTATCGTTTGCGTTGAGTGTTTTACAGATTCCTGAACATTAGGTGGTAATTCTTCAAATGATTCATTTACAATTAATGCTGCTTCACATAATTCAGAAGCACTACCTATTTGTTCTGATTCTGTCATATTTTGCGCTTTTGTTATGATGACACCTTCAGATGCTATGGTATCGGGAATTGTGGATACATTGGAGTCAACGCAAAGGTTTGCTTCTGTATTTTTCCCTTCAGAGCAACCATTTTGACTTTCACATACTGCCTCGCTTACAATTAAAACTGGGGATGTATTCTCTATATCGTCTTCGGGAGTTACTTTAACTAACACGGCATTATTATCAGTGGAATCTCCTAAAGTTTCTTCCATTTCTTGTGTCACATCATTACCTTTGCCAATGATTTCAGATTGTTCAATAAATTCCATTGACGCAAATATACTTGGTGGCTCAATAATGTGATCAGCGGTTTCTTCTTGCAGGTTTAAGTCTAATAAGGGTTGTGCAAGAAGATCTGCAATTAATTGATTCGATAAAATGTCATTCATTACGTTGTCTTGGTCTGTATTGAAGTTTTCGATCGATGCATCAAAATCCATTAAATTCTCTATAGTAGTGGACTGTTCTGTCAATGGGGATTGTAGGATTGCACTATCCTGCAATTCAACCGAGGGCTCAGAAATTATTGATTCAGATATTTCTTTCATTATTTTCAACTCCGTTTCCTCAATTAAATTTGTTGAAATTTTAGAAGGTTCATCGGCATCAACAGTCTTCTCTATTTCTACGGATACTACCACGTCTTCTTTTGTTGATTCTGTGCATTCAATAAGATTTTCAACGTTTTCACAAGTTATCGACTGTGTAACTTCCCCTGTGGACTCCTTCGCAATATCATTTGTAATATCCGTTGATGATATTTCTAATCTATCATTATTTTCTACGATTTCGTTCAAGTCTTTTTCCAACTTTTCACTTTGAATTTCAGATTCATTTTCTATTGTCTTCAAAGATGGTTCTGCGACGTTACTTAAATCCACGAGAGGCGTAAGTCTGGGTTCGTTTATGATATTTGATGGCTTTATGGAAGCGGAAGTCTCTTCCAAGTTACCTATGACTTGTTCATTCTTACTGGTATCTAATATTGATGCTGTTTCCATTTCAATTTTGTTTGATGAGTCGTTGATGGTGGTAGCTTCTGCAACTTCTTCAATTTTGTTAGTTTCCATTGAGTCCGGTTTATTGCTGGTTTCTACAGTAACCGAAATATTTGTTTCAGTTTCATCCTCCGATTCTTTAGATAGTTCAGCCACGGTTTGTCTGCTTATAGTATTATTATATGTTTCAATTTCTTCATTCTTGATATCTTCATGTGGTAAAGCTGATATTTCATCCGCCATTATATTGTCTGATATATAAGCCATTTCTATTTCCGATTTTTTTAATATAGAAACCAAAGATGGTTCCGCGACATTATCGAGAGGTGTTAGACTCTTAGTTTCTTCTATATCTAGTGCCGTATTCGAGGGATCCTCTTTATCAAATGAATCTGTTAGAATATCTGTAACAGTATGTTGGTTAGGTAAAAAGGACCCCTGATTTTTGTTACTTTCTTCAGTCTCTTCAGAAATTGTTTCTTCTAACATTGATGCAGTTTCTATTTCAGACCTTTTTAAAGTTGATACTAAGCTAGACTCCGTAACTTCTGAACAAACGGTACCATTTACTTCTTTGTCTTTTACTAAATTTTGTGCTTCACTAGATTCTATTTTCACCGAAATATTCAAGATATTGCTATCCTTATCCATTAATTCTTCAAATATCTCTGTTAATGTGGGTTGCCTATTCAACGAAGGATGATTTTTACTTTCCTCGTGGGCTGTAGGCAAACTTTCTTCCGTTGCAAAATTTTTGGATATGGTTGCTATTTCTATTTCGTATTTCTTTACTATGGATACTACAGATGGTTCAGCTACGTTGTCTAAATCTAAATGAGGAATGACTTGCGCATTTTCTTCAATATTTGATGAATCTTCTATATCAATAGAGTCTTTTAAAACTTCTATTATTGTAGTCTGCTTGAGTAAAGAAGGTTGGTTATGTATCCCGTCGTAATCATTCATATCTTCCTCGTGGGTTATAGTCAAACTTTCATCTGTTACAACATTGGTGCATATGGTACCTACGTCTATTTCGCATTTCTTTATTATCGATACTACAGATGGTTCCGGTACGTTGTCCAAGTTTAAATTAGGAGTGAAATCCGTATTTTCATCAATATTTGATGGATCTTCTTTATCAATAGAATCTGTTAAAACTGCTACTATTGTAGATTGCTTGAGTAAAGAAGGTTGACTGTGTTTCCCATCATCATTCGTATCTTCGTCGTGGGCTATAGTCAAATTTTCATCCGTTAAAACATTCGTGGATATGGTTGCCATTTCTATTTCGTATTTCTTTACTTTGGATACTACCGATGGATCCGCTATGTTGTCTAAATCTAAATGAGGACTTACTTCTGTATTTTCATCAATATTTAATGGATTTCCTTTATCAATAGAGTCTGTTAAGACTTCTATTATTGTAGGTTGATTATGTAAAGAAGAATCTATTACTTCTTGATCTTCTTTAATTACTTCATTTGATATTAATGCCTCCGCAGTTGTTACAATTTCGGAGATGGGCGCCATTTCTATTTCAGAGAGATCCGCAACATTATCCGAATTTAGCTCAGATATGGGTTTTGCATTTTCTTGGACATCTGGTGCATTTTCTTTATCTGGAAATATATTTGTCAACGCTTCTGCCATTGTAGGCTGAATGGTTGACTCGTCATTTTCTTTTAATAAAGTGTTAATTTGCTCTTCTAATTTAGTCTTTTCATTTTCATTATTATCCAGTACAACGTTAGGCTCATCTTTTGCTTTCGATACATTGCATGTTAATGATTCATTCGTGCCCTCCATTGTTTCAGAAATATTCTCATTTTTAATTTCAAGTATTGTATCTTCTAATATGTTGTCTGCATTATGCATTGCTGTAGGTAGAGATGTATTGTTGTTTTCAAAATTGTCGTGAATAGTTTCAAGTCCTAAATTCTTTTGTTCTAAATATGCCTGCTCTTCATTAAATGCTTCTTCTTGGGTTGTTCGAAGCGTATTGTGCTGTTCTATAATAATATCTTCTTCTGAAGCATTTGTGTTCTCGGGAGTGGTTTCAGGGGCTACAGTTTTGTCTGTTGCTTCCTTTTTAAGTGATTCAATGTGTTCTTCTTTGCTGTCTATATCAATAGTTTCATTTCTTTCATATTTTACTCGGAGCGCGTCTTCTTCAGAAATCGTTTGCATTGAAACATCTGCCGCACCTATATCATCATTTGTATCCACCTGCATCAATTCAGATGTACTTGGCTCTTGTAAATTTGTCAATTCCTGTACGATTGAATCGTTTTTTTCGGTATTTTGAGTATTTGTGGTTACTTGAACTGCATTGCTTTCGACAACGGTCATTGTTTCCTCACTTTCTTTATTGTTTATGGCAGGTTTTTCCATTGATACATCATTTTTACTTTCACTTTCATGTGTCTCTTCTATCTGCTGAACTTCTAAAGTCACATCCTCTTTTAATATACTTTCACTAATTTCTACAATATCTTTTTCAATCACTCTACTTTCTGTTACGTCCACTTCGAATTCTGGTGGTGGTACGATAAATACATCCATTAAAGCTTCTTCCATATCAGTGGGGGGCTTTAAAATTAAATTTTCTTCTATAAATTGTAAGGACATTTCTTCAAGAGGTGGTAAATTCTTCAAATCAAATACAAAATCTTCAAACGGTTTGATTTCATTGATTTCCTCGGGTATCATTTCCAAATCATGGGCCATGACTGCCCCACCTTTAGATTTTATTTCGGCCAAAGCCAAATCTTTCATCTCTTCAAGTTTTGTTAATTCATCTGAGGTTAAAAGTGGAGACTGATCACCCGTTGGTACAGCTATCATGGGCCTAAGGGCCATTGCTGCTAATATTTCTATCACTGAAGATGGTTGTTCTATAATTTCCGCTGTAAAATCAACGTCTTCAGTTTTATTTTCTGAAAACATAAACGAGTTGGATGGTGGTTGGTGTGGTTGTCGGATAAAAGTTCATTGATCAGGCATAGATATCCTGCATTCGCTACATTCAGGGTGACAATAATCGATTTGGCTGGGATTTTACAAATTACTAGCAAAGAAGGAAAGTAGGATGTTTCTAGCAATCGTTTAAAAAACGATTCGTTTACTATCACAAAAATCAGCTGTTTAAAGAATGAAGCAAATAATTATAAAAACAGTAAACTTACCTTCTGCTGCCTCGCCTTTAACTTCATTTAATCCTTTACAGTCACTTTGTTTACCAATATTAGCATTAATGGCTTCATTTTTAGCTGGTGCATCTATAACGTGCTCATTCAAAGTGTCTGTGTATTGATGGTCTCGTCCCTCATACTCCCCAGAACTTGTTATTGCAGTACTCTGTTCAATCAATTCATCGAGTATCATTTTGCCATTTTGTCCTCCAATTAATTCTTTATTTAATAAACGATGATTTAGTGGATCTATTTTGGTATGCAACGACGAAGACGAATCATCAGTTTCCGAACCCAATTCAGATAGGTCACTAAATTCATCGGCTGCTTTGTCACCAATTTGAGCACGTATATCTTCCTTAGGATTGGGTATTAATATACCACTGACACTACCTGAAATTGGGCCCGGTTTCTTTTTAAATAACCAATTATTCTCCCAATTTCCTTCCCCCTTGGCACTCGAAGTAACCGAAACGAAATCTTATCAAGTGAACAGAAAAGTAAAGGAATTAGTGGTGAATCGAATCGAATAGTTTCGTTTGAAAATACATCAACTTACCATCCTCTTCAGATTCTGTAGGCAAATTGGAAAGATCTGGTAGCGGTACCATATGTGCCGCCACATAATCACTCATTTCAGATTCTCGACCAGCATTTTTACCCATCTGAGACCGGCTTTTGTCAACATCATTCTTAAAAGAAAAAGAAAGAACCAACCAAACTTCCTAACACTTCTTGAATTGTTACCGCATTCTACCTACATTAAGCAGTCGATCGATTTCACTGTAACTGCAATCACTATTCGGCTCCACAGAACTGCCCGATGTAGTACTTTGACATTCTAAATTATAATTTGTATCTAACACATCATGATGCGTGTTTCTTAAATCTGGAGTACTCTCCGACATGACTTTATTTTGTGATTGTTTATCAACAATCTAGAGTGGAAGAAAAGAAACAAATGGCCTTGACTTTTAGAAGACGAAAGACATAATAACAGAATAATTCGGTGTGAAAAGCATGTATGAGAAGGAATGCAGAGTACAGACGTTTAAGCTTTTGCAAGAAAATCCCTCCAAAGTTTGTCATAGGTCAAACAATAGTTAATGTCATTGATACCATTATTTTATTGATTATCTTTATTGTGAGAAGGCAATGGAAGGTTCAAGATCTTGAAAGTTTTTTGGTTTTTACTATATTTTTACTAATGATTGAAAACTGTCAACGAATATATTGGAAAGAATTTATATCCTACAATAAAAGGTAACGTTCTAAAATTTTAGTTACAGCGCGATATATTTTTCCTTGAAATCTATAGAATCAAGATATTTAAAAAAAAACACTATTTTTCTTTACATTTTCATTGAGTTCTGCCATTATCCTCTACTAGAAACTATATCCCATTGATGTCTTGATCTCTTGATAAGTTTTGTAAGGAATTTTTTATAAATTGAAAATTTTATCCAATTAGTGTAGTTAAATGTTTAATAGCTCTCCCTTTCTTATGTTCTTTCGCTATGTGTAACGTCTAAACGGTTTAAAGGTTGTACGACAACTGAAAGAATTTTCTTTCTAGCGATATTTTTTTAAATGCTAAAGGAAACCTTACAAGAGAGTATTTAATGAAAGCAAGGGATTTTCTTTCGGTATAGGCACGTCACAAATTGGGAAAACTATTGCTTTTGTGGATGAGCAATGCATGTTGTTGGCATGATTTTTCCGATTATTTTTACTTTATTTAGCCGGTTGAAAGGTTTTGTAGAAACTGTCTAGAAAACTGCACAAACTGGCTACAGGTGTTTAAATTAAAGCTTCTTTAAGGTAAACGGAATTTTATATGCTTTTCATGTTATTTTAAGAGGCGGTATACTAAGTTTTTTGTACACTAAGAAGAAGTAAAAGTTGGAGGAGTCAATTTTTGTGGCAGATATAGATTTTTGTTGATTGTGGGCGTGGCTATTGACGGATTTCGCCCAATTTAAATAGCGTTCTGAGTGCAGAAAGTGTCTGCTCAATATCCCAAAATTATTTAGAACCTGAGAATTTTAACAACCACCAGACATGGGGACGGACTAAGATTTTGATACTCAAGTCAGATACTTTGTAGGGTCTCTGACGAATTTTTCTGGGTGTAGCAAAACGGTACAACAAACTTAGTATACCGTTTATATTATTTGGTTGAGGTTTCGGCCCTTGTATGACCACTTTACCTTATTAAGTACCGCTGTAGCCAACAGATCCTGATAAACTTTCGGTTCAAAATAGTACTCTGAACGATGACGTTGACCATTCCTTTTCGCATTAGGCCGATCTAGAGTAGTTTGACTGGATCTATGATCTAAAGCTATTTCAGAGACAGCTTGATTACTCGTCAGTGGAGGCATTGTAACAGTTTCTGCAATAATTTTTTGTATCATCTGTCGTAAGCGAGTCTCGGATATATCCGTAAAATCGGTACTATTTTTTCTAGATTGTTGTTGTTGTTGATATGTGGCATTATCAACATCATCTCCATCACCATTATACGGCACACAACCATTTTGTTTATTATTGGTTTTGGGAGATGATAAATCTATAAAGAGAAAGAAGAAACCCTTCTATGAAATACATGTACATTCTTCATTCATTCTTAATTCAAATTAAAGTTTAAAATATTTAAAGAAAGAAAAAAAAAATCATGCTTTTTTTTAGTTCAAGCAGTGGCATAATAACATGTTCATAGAGCGTAGATAATAGTTACAAAGGTGTATTTGTAATATTGTCACCTTTGCAACACGAATCATTCAAACACACACACACACACACACACACACACACACATATATATATGGGAAAAATACTTTACCTAATTTGATATGTAATACATGCAATACGAAAAACACTAATGAGACTATTATCGCAAAGACGCCTGTAAGCAGGCCAACGAAAAAGTCCATATTTTTGTTACACTTTACTTTTTCTTCTTTTTCTTCTTTTTAGACTTGGTCACATACACACATTCACATGTTTTGTTTAATAATAATTCATGCTGATGTCAGTTAATGTGATTGTTGTTGTAGTAATAGTAGCAGTTGTTGTAGTTTTTGCTGTTGTTGTTTTTGTTGTTGTTTATTGACAATATCTTTTCATAACACACATTTTTACAAAACACTCTTTTCCAACAACGATACGTTACGATATCACAGTTTTTGTTTTTGTTTTTGTTTTTGTTGTTGTTGTTGTTGTTTTTACTTCTTGTGTATATTTTACGCTTATCAGTTGAATGAAATGTTATTTCTTTGGTGAGACTTTTTTGTTTTTTTGTGTTTTTGTTTTCTTGCTTTTACTTTCTGGTGTGGTGGCAACTAACTTATGCAAATTAGTGGCAAGCGATTATTATTACTTATTATTGTTGACTTTGCGTTTTCTGCACTTTTTTTTATTGTACATAAACAAAGAAGAAAAAAATTAAAATAAAATAAAATAACTTTTCTTTTAATTATCTATGTCACGTTATATGCATTTTTGTACAAAACATGTGTAGCAACGTATATGGGGAAGAAAAAAAAAACGAAAAAACTAAAAAACTAAAAAACTTGCCATTCATATGAAAGAAAAATATTTAAAAATTGATTAAAAAAAAAACAAATGTATGAACACCCTACATCACTTGGTTACATAAATAAATATTCTGCAAGTAGTTGAGTAAACGCTTGGCATTGCTGCATAAAATTCACTTCGTGCAATATATTTAATGTATTGTCCGGTCAATAATGTTTATTTTGCGTTCAACCTTGGATGCGTTTGTTGTTTGGTATTTCGTTTTATTATAGTACCCTATGTAACGTATAGGATTGATTGCTGATGAACTTTGTTTTATCAAAGGTCATTTAACATTGAACTTGTACTTTTCACTTGAAATTATATTTTATAATTTATATACCCTCTCTGCCTAAGATAGTAAGGTGTACTAAGTTTTTCATACCATTTGCAACACCTAGAAGAGAATCTTTGTGAGAGGCCCTACAAGGTATATATATTCTTGATCAGCAAAAACAGAGTCAATTTAGACATGTATGTCCACATGTGAAAAATGGGCGTAATCGCATAACAGATACGCCCACAATAGATAAAAGCTATTTACCACCATAATTGAGGTATGACGATGAGATTACTGAGATGCTAAAAATGGGCGTGATTTCATAACTGACACGCCCACAACATACAAAAAACCGCATTCAACTGAAAAAACTCAACTTGAAAGCTGTTGTGTAATACATACACTATTAGAGTAGTAGTAATTTTGTATCTGCCACGCCCTATTTTTGTATGCAGATGTGCAGGGTATTTGAGATTTGACAAAAAACCAGCATTTGTTTTTATTCGTACTTTAAACTTGAACACGTATCAGCAGTACCTGTACTTAGTACAGAACAAATGTTTAAAAATATAAAATAATTAAATCAGATATAATAACGAGCAGTAAACATGTTTAAGTGAGCAATTAAAACGAATTTTTATGCAATCTACACATTTATTGGTAAAAATCAAAGAAGAAACTTTCAACAATTCTACTAAATAAGCGTTAAATTCAACTAAAAAAACCTCCACATTTTCTTAGTCTTGTAACTCTTCTATTATTTCAATAATGGGGGAATTATTTTTATTTTATTTTTTATTTTATTACACATAAATTATTATTGCAAATGTCACGGAAATATATCAATTTTTTTCCGGGTTGAATTAGTGAGAGATGCGCGGTGCGAATGAACATCAAAATTTTGCATTTTTTACATAAATTATTACAGATTGTATTAATAATATTATACAGTTAATGGATGATGAATAAAACATCTCTTACTTTATTAGGCTTTTTTTTTTAAATTTCCACTGACACATGCCTTAGACGCCCATTTATTACAAAAATTATTCATTTTTGCTGACAAGACCAGTTTTATTTTTTTTAAATGTTGTTTATTGTGACGTCGGATTTACACTCGTACGGTTATAACATTTTCTACACTAAGTACAATGTAATAAAAATGTTCTTATTAAGGCATTAAATTTCTTGCCAATAACTTAATTAAGGCAAGTGTGAAATTGAACTTCAGATGTATGAAGAATATTCTTCTTCTTTCTTGTTCATATTTATACCCTCCAGTACTAAGTTTGTGTGCAGATGAGGGAAGGTATTTAAGATTGGGCCGAAGCCAAGTTTAGTTTTCTTATTTATTATTCGGGAGCGGGAGCGGGAAGGCAGGATGCAAGCGAGAGAGTGAAGGTGCGGGTGCTCCTTTCGGAATCGCACGACAGGTTGGATAGGGAGGCGGTGATATGGACAAACAGCACCAACTGATTAATCAATTAAGTAATCAATTTAATTAAGCAATTGATTAAATTTTTTAAATAATCATTTTGTGGTTTAAGTTTCTTGTTAAAGTTGCTAAATAGATTCAATGAAATCTAAATTGTTTGTACGCTACTTGGGATTATTTGCCGTTGTAATTGCTAAGTACATAAAACTTTTATTTCAAGTCTTTAAGTGCATTTTGAACTTTAGTTTTGGATTTTTTGTTTTTGTTTTTTATTTTTTACTTTACTTTGTCGGCCAATGCTACATTGTTTTCACTTTCGCTTTAATGTCATTAAAAAAGTGTTGAAAAATTAATTTGAATGTTTATTTGATAGGGAGTGTAAACTGTAAATTATGTTGCAGCGAATTGTTTATTGAAACCTTTACATTACAAAACTTGTTATTACGTTTGTGGCTATTTTGCTCCTTCTTAGTCTGCTTAGATTTTTTCCTTTTTTTTCCTCCAAAATTATGTTCAATTGGTTTTTTGGAAGTATTGCTTAAACGTGTCTGTATTAAGGTAATAATATGAACTGATGCCAACACCGCTACAGAGACTTTCTTTGATTACTTAGCACTTGAGTTGAGTTGAGTTGAGTTGAGTAAATAGTTGTGTTGGTGACTTTGCGTGCCTTATCATAAAAATAAATAAATAAAATATACCGGCTATATATAAGTGAATGTATATGTACATGCACACATACATACATACATATTCGTTAGTTCAAGTTTGGCAAGGTGACATAGCTAACGGTAGCAGTAGTAGTAGTAGAAGGAGAGATATTGCGTAGTTCTTGTTCTTATTTGAAAATATTGTGGAAATTAATATATTATTTATATATATTGGGACATAAATAACTAAAAATATTATTAATAAATAAATATATATATATACTTTTTACATAAAAATAAAAAATTAATTTTTATATATTATTATTTCTTATTATTATTATTATTTATTTAAATAGTACAATTTGTTTAATTTTTTTGTTTAATATATAATAATATTTAAATAAATAATTTTATAAATAGAAAAAAAAAAATAAATAAATAAAAAAATTATTTATTTTAAATAATTTATTTAATAATTTAAATAATTTATTTAAAATAAATAATTTTTTTATTTATTTATTTATAATTAAAAAAAATATTTTTTCTTAATTTTTTAAATTATTTATTTAATTACTATATATATAAAAAATATTAAATTAAATAGAAAAATTCACTTTTTATATAAAAATAAAAAAGTTAAATTAAAACATAATTTTTTTGTTTTGTTTTTTCAATCTTTTTAAATTATTTGTTTGTTTATTATTATACAATATATTAAAAAATATGTAAAGAAAAATTAAAAATTAAGTGTTATATTATTTCTTAAAATTTTCGTTTAATTACTGTTTTATTTTATATTTTTGCACTTTTATTAATTTTTATTTATATAAATTTTTTGTAACAATACAATTTAATTTAATTAATAATTTAATTTTTTATTATTATTATTAATTTTTTCTCCAATTTTCCAAAAAATCCACATTTTCTTACATATATAAATTAATTTTTTAAATTTTATTTTTTACTCTAATTATGGAAAATTCCTTTTTTTATATAAAAATGTTTTTAATTTGTTTTTGAACTGAAAAAACTGTGTATTTACACGTTGGCGCGCGACTTGCAACTAAATATTATCACATTATTGACTATATTTGATCGTTTTTTTTTTATTGCAAATTTTTATTGATATATATGTATGTACATGGTAAGGTACGAGTATGTAGAGAGACAATAAACAGCACACGCTGTGAGAAACTCTTGGTATGTGAGTCTCGTCGTATGTTGGCGCTAAGTTGGGGATCGTTGTTTTTGGTGTTAAGCGTTTGTATGTGTGTGCGTGTGTGTATGTGAATGATATCAGTTGTTGCAAACAAAGTAGATATTGTATGGGATTGTAGGCAGCCAACAAACACACATTATAACAGACTGACTAACTGCCTGCTTGCCTGCTTGCTTAGTATAATTTTACATCAATCGTCGTTCGTGTGTCATCTTCTTACATGTTTAGCTTACATTTATATATATGTTTGAATGTTTATGTTGATGGCATTTTCTCTGAATATTTTTCTCTATTTTCTATTTTTTTTTTTAATCTTTTGCTTTTTTGTTTTTTTTGGGTATGTTCAATATTAATGAAAAATATTACGCGTTACTCTTTAACTGCCTGAGAAGATGTTGTGTTTTCTTATTACCTTGTTTTCACATGTGTAATGTTGCGTTGTTGTTGTAATTTTTGTTTGATTTTTATACCCTCCACATTAGATGGGGGGTATATTAAGTTTGTCATTCCGTTTGCAACACCCAAAAGGAGACGTCACAGTCTCTACAAAGTATAAATATTCTTGATCAGCATCTAAAACTGCGTTGATCTAGACAAGTACGTTCGCGTGTCCATATTTGTCTACACATGCAAGCTGATACGTAATACATGCATTATCATATACCTGCCACGCCCACCATGCGGAGGGTATTTAAGATTTGGCCTACAGCAAGTTTAGTTTTCTTACTTTTTTTTTGTTATTGTTATGAGTGCTATTATAGTTACTGCTGCTATTTCAGTTGCATATGGAGTTAATATATTAAATGGTCTTCTTTTTGTCATATTCGACTTGTGTGTGTATTGTTTTTACGGAAGATAAACAAAATCGCATTTTGGTATGCTGGGAAATTGTACAAGCAATAGTTGACTATTTAAGAAAAATACTAAAAAAAGATAACATGTAATAAATAATTGAAGGTGGAGGGTTAAGGGTTTTCATGTAAAGTTTTTATTCAGACCATGCCTACTTTTTATGCAAATTTCAATTAAGCTGAAATTTTGTACAGAAATGTTGTTACTGTAGTGTCTGTGCCGAATTTTCTTGTTAAACAAAATTTGCTTAAAGCCGCGTCTACTATGAGCGAAAATCTATCTCTTAGTCAAAAAAATCTAAGAAAATAATGTTTTTGTGCATATATAGATAATGAGAAGATTCAGTAATTTGCCAAAAATAGGCGAATAGGCATATTACAGACACGCCCACAATTTACAAAAACCCTTATTTGTATAGAATTCGACTGTGAAGTTTTCCCTTATTGTTACTGACTACACAAGCTGAACACAACTTTTCTATTTGTTCTGTTCTCTTCTTCTTTTTGCTTTATACGTATATCATATTACATTGTAGTTGTTTACTTAACATTATTAATAATATTTTTTTTATATCTGTTATCGAACACTTGTTGCAGGCGCTTTATAAGTTATTATCTATCTTTTATAACAGAGTTAAAGGTAAAGTACAATACTGTACAGAACTATGCTAATAGGTAGAAACTGTTTAAGAAAATTTACTAAAAATTTTACCAAAAACCCGTAACAAAGTGAAAAAGACCAAGTAACTGTAATTTCTGATAGAAAAAATTATCTTTTGTTGATTGCTTCCAATTATGAGTACCTCACAGTATACTTTATAAGGTACAAAGCCATTGCTTATTATTAAGTTTAAAATATTTTTACAACATTCTTGATAAAAAACATAATTTTGAGTTGAAAATGAAAAAAAAAACTTAGATAAGAAAAATAACCGAAATAGATAAGAATTTTAATAAGAAAGGCAGGGTTATCTAAGTTAATGAAATGATGATAAAGAGTTTTGTCGTATATGAATTTGTGAAAGTTCTTCTTTACTAAACGTTTTTTGTCTTCAATGACTCGGAATTACACCTGTTTGGTTTCTTAAGATGGATTCGCAGAATCGTGCAGTTATAAACTGCAATATAATTCATTCCAATCTGGTAGAGATGTATTCTTAAAACTGTATACATTTTCCCTTTAAATATTTCATATTTTCGAAAACAGGTTTCCATAGATATGTTGAAATATTTGCAAAATTCTTTATGCCCGACGAACCTTATAATATTGTCGTAATTCAATAAAGTGGAAACATTTTTATTTACAAGTCATACTTGTATAAATTATTAAAGCGAAACATCATTAAATATAAAACATTATAAAATTTCATGCGTTCCAGCCTGCCCTTATAATCCCTGTTGCATTATAAGATTTTTAACCCAGGTGCAAATGTCGGTCAAGACCGACCATTTAATACCCTACATCATCTAGTTTTATAAAATGATGCTTTAATTATTTTAGTGGTATCATGTAAACGCTTGGCATGGCCATAAAAGTCACTTCGTGAAATATCATTATTTGAAAAATCGGAACCGAATTTCTTATAGTCAATTATTTAGCTATTTTTTTACCAAATTTTGTCCAAAAATGTAAAGAATTGTGGATTTTCCTCAAATAGAAACTTATTTTATAATAGGTCGTTATATGGGAAGAGGTTCTAAAAATGCTTTAATTCATTTACAATGGGGTCCCCCCTCAAGCCAAAGCAAGTCCTTGTACCAAATTTC
Source organism: Ornithomya chloropus (assembly GCA_963971445.1). Lineage (NCBI taxonomy): Eukaryota > Metazoa > Arthropoda > Insecta > Diptera > Hippoboscidae > Ornithomya > Ornithomya chloropus. The sequence goes on along the minus strand of OZ020530.1, from coordinate 21,441,186 downwards.
ATAGAAATATTTCAAAGAAATGCGACCTGGACAGACGGACATTGTTAAATTGATTTTAATTCTGAATCAATCGGTATAATTGAAGAATGCCTTTTAACAGTTACCAACATCGTTTCTAGCTAATACATCCTTTGCTACAAGTAGTGCAGGGTATAATAATTCGTACGTATATATACGTAGGTAAACGCCATGACGTATGATTAACATGCTTAGTAAAAACATTGATCTCTTGTTGTTTTTAAAGTATTTACAGCCGAGTTAGTGTTAAATTAATTTGAAACCGGTTTTATTTTAAACTTTTCCATTAACACATGCTCTCCTCTCTCTCTCTCTCTCACTCTATTTGAGTATAATGAATGATACACTGCACTCACCAAAACCATTACCGTTACCATCACCATTACTGCTGTTTTTTTGGTGTGGTTGTCGTTGTTGTTGTTGTTGTTTTTGTTGTTGCTGTTTAATTAATACTTCTTCCATATTGGAAAAAATCTCACTCAATATTGAGTGATATTTAGTAAAAAGTTTTAAATCTATAAGAAAAAGCGTTATTATCAAAAGTAAAAGCTTTAGGAAAACGCTTTTTTTGGTCTCTAAAAACAAACGCTTTTTGTTAGAAAACTTTTATGAAAAAGTTTCATTCGTTAACATCTACCAAGCACAAGTTAAATAGAAAAAAAAAGTAAATAAAATTATGAATAAATAAAATAGGTAAAGGATGATTATCGAACGCACCCTACAAAGAACCTTAGAATAGACTTTAACTTCAATCTTCGGCTGCGTTTGGCTAGTAATTCAATTATTTAAGTTGAGGCTACCAAGTGATATTAAGGTCTTGGAAAATATTGTTATATTCCGAGAAATTATCAACTTGGTCTGAGAAGGTCTAAATTTAGATTCTCTAAAGCTAAGAAAATAGTAACGCAGAGCCGGAAAATATGATTTATTTACTTACAATTGTCACTTTTCGATAACTGTTGTACCGAAATGGCATCCAAGTTGCCACCTAATAATTGCGCTACAATCTCTTCAACATATTTGCGTATTTTTAGTTTTTGCTCCACTGTTACAACAGCTGAATTGGCACCCGTTTGACTAATACTTTCAAAATCTAGGAAAAATTAATTGTAAAAAAATAAAATGAAATAAAATTGAGAATGGATTCAAAGACTATTTCATTTGATGCATTTACTGGCATTATCATCGTTGCAATCAGTAATGGGTATAAAGATTTCACTGCGCGCTCTCAAAGGATACGCCAACTTATGTTCATTGAATGACAATTGATTGGCCACCCACGATGAGGTGTGCTCCAATGAATCTTTGGACGTTTGACATAGCTCACATTCCCATTGAGCTAACTTTGGTAACCAATCGCCACATTTGATATTGCGACAAATAAGCTTTTGGCAACTGTCACACTTAACGAAACTGCAAAAAAAAAAGGAAATAAAAAAGTTTAAAATTAATTAGCTTTTACAACATATTTATGCCCTCCATATACGATACGATACTACGGCGTACTAAGTTTGTCATTACATTACATGTGGAGGGTATTTAGTTTTTCTATTAACTTTTAATTTATTTTATTAAAACTTACGTTTTAAGTTGATTTGTTTGGATTTCTGTACAGCAGACATTACAGAAAATCTGTTCACTCAAGGGTTTCTTTTTATTACGTTCCGTTATTTTGCTAAGAAAATAAAAAAAGGAAATATAATAGTTAGTAAAAAATTGCTTTTTTTTTCTATAAAAAACAAGTTTATTGCAAAACTAATATAAATTCTCAAAGCTTTTACAATCAATCACCAAATATGCAGTTTATACATCATTTCCTACTTATTTTAATTACACATGAAATAGTTGTTGAATTGGCACTTAACCTTTTTTTTTAAATTAATTAATTAATTTTTTATTTTTTTGGTTTCTTTTCAGCATTTTATTGTTATCGCCGTGAATGATCGATTATTGGTAAGTGAATGCCATTTAAAGTTGTTAATTATTTATTTTTATAATACCATATACTATTAAGATCTTGAAGAATTATTATATATCGTTGGGCAACAATCGCTTTTAAAATTGTTGTACAGTTTATCCTTGTATTATATCGTTATACAATCTTGATTATTTAACACTTTTTTTCAAATGAAAATGTAAATAGTCGGCTATACCCGATAATTTAATAATCCCACATCACTTGGTTACTTCAATTATGTTATAATTATTTGAGTTGTTTCAGTAAAGGCGAGGAATTGCCGAAAAAGTCATTTTGTGAAGGATCTTTATATAAAAAATGTATATAAAAATGATCTGATCGCATCTAAATTAGTCAGTTAATTATTTTTCACCAAATTTTATCAAAAAATATTAAGAATTACGGATTTTCCCTATATAAGGACTTATTATATAATAGGTCGCTATATGAAGAGGTGTTCTAAAAATGGTCCGATCGGAACCAAATTTGTTACAGCCAATTATTAAGTCAATTAACTAATCTTTACAAAATTTTTTCAAAAAATATTAAAAATTACGAATTTTTGTCATATGAACAATTATTTAAAATAAGAGCGTTATATGAAGAGGGATTCCAAAAATAGTCTAATTTTCAATTGAGTTCCTCATTGGATCAAAGCAAGTTCTTGAATCAAATTTCATCGCAATACCTTAAAAAATGTGACTTGTAGCTTAAGGACAAATTTACATAGACAGACAGACTGACAGACGGATGTGATTAAATTGGTTTAAAAAGCGATTCTGAATCAATCGCCATAAATGAAATTGCTTGAGACATTTTCCCTTTAGGAGTTGCAAACACTTGCACTTAAACTTAATATACATCCCGTTTGTCACAAGTGCTACAAGGGGTGCCGGGTGCCGGGCTTAATTTTCTTATTTATTGTTCTAACTTATCCACTCATTGGATAAACAATGTAATAAACAATTCATTTTATACATCTCTGAAAAGTTACTTTTTTATAAATCTCTACTAAAGCTTCGATAAAAACTATACTCTGCCAGAAAAATAAATATTTTCTAAACACTTGCACGTTAACACCGTGAACTGACTATACAAGCTAAAACTAATGTTACGATTTTAGTTATGAAATTATACTTTTTATTGTTCAACTTCAAGACAAGACTAAAGACAAGAGAAAGCCAAAACTCATTTCTAGAGAAGAAGTTAAAGGGATAGTAAATTCATATTATCGATAACTTAACATTTTCTCCCTTAATATGAATTCACCATTTACAAAAAATAAAAATAAAAATTACTTCAAACCTAGCAATCTCACAAACTTTTCATGTTTATCTTTACTCAGATTTTTTGTTAAAATATCAGCTATCATATCGTTAGTACTTAAATATTCCAGTTGTATTTCCTTTTTATTTATGATTTCCCTAACGAAATGATACCTAATATCAATGTGTTTGCTGCGACTATGATACGTAGCATTTCGAGCAAGCTGTTGTGCACTTAAGTTGTCGCTATATAACACAATATTGTTTTTCTGCACTCCAATTTCTGCGAGCAAATTCTTCAAATATATGGCTTCCTTCACAGCAGAAGCAATCGCCATGTATTCGGCCTCGGTTGTACTGAGCGCAACACTATTTTGACGTTTAGATTCCCAAGAAAATACACTATTAGCCAACATAAACGCATAACCGGTGTAGGACTTTCTGTCAATAGAATTGCTGCCCCAGTCGGCATCTACATAACCCACAATAGGCTCGCCTGTCGCTCGATACACTAATTTGTACTTAATTGTATCAGCCAAATATCGTAATACATGTTTAATAGCAGATTGATGTTCTTGATGAGGGTTCTGATTTCGCTGTGCAAGTTTAGCAACAGAATTTAAAATATCCGGCCTAGTGCATAATGCCAAATACATTAGTGCACCTATAGATGATTGATAACTCGTTACGTCTGCTCGTACACAATCTGCTTTTGTACAACCAATTTGGAAACCAGCGTCCAGTGGAGTTGAAACTTTACGACACTGTTCCATTTTATGTGATTTCAGAAGTTCTTTTATATATTTTTCTTGACCAATCGAAATTGCACCTGTTTCCCCTTCACGCTCTATGTCCATGCCCAAAAAATCTGTTATGGGACCTTTATCCACACAGTCAAACTCAAACATGATTTGTTTTTTAATATGGATCAAGTCATCTTTAACTTCACTGCTAATAATAAGGTCATCTACATATACAGCAATTAGATTTAAATGACCTTTAGAATACATTTTGTACAGACATGGTTCGTTGATACAAGGCGTAAAACCAATTCTTCGAAGAGCATCATCAAGACTTTGATTCCACTCCCTTCCAGACTGCTTCAACCCATAAATAGCTTTATTAAGTTTAAGCACTTGATTTGGGCTTGCAGTACATTCAAAATATTCGGGTTGATGCATATAGACGACATCATTGAGTTTACTATTCAAATATGCTGTACATACGTCCATTTGGTGAGTATACATTTTTCGTTCTACCGCTAATGCCAGTATCATACGAATAGTTGAGTAACGTACTACTGGTGAAAATGTATCTGTGTAATTCACGCCAAACTCCTGGTTACAACCCTTAGCTACCAAACGGGCTTTAAAACGTTTTACATTTCCATTTTTATCATATTTAACAGTATACACCCATTTTGAACCAATTACTTTTGCGTCTTTCGGCAAATCTACTACAGTCCATGTGTTGTTGGAAATAAGCGCATCATATTCTTCTTTCATGGCTTTTTGCCACTCATTGGCATATATACTTTCCTTTACCTCAGCCAAATTTCGAGGAATTCGTATTTCTTGTTTGCTTTGCATTATATTGACAGTATTGTATTGTTTTCTTGGCCTTCCAGGCTTACCTGTTCTAATGATTTTTGGCCTACCTGCTTTAATTGTTTTTTCAGTATTATTATTATCACAAATATCCGGAGCCTTATTTTCAACATCGTTGACAATTTCATCATCGGCAGATTCATATGTTTCTTCAGTGTCAGTATCGTTAACACTATCATTATCAATATCGTTATCGTTAAATTGTAATTTAGCTTTTTGATCTATCAATATTGGAGACACATTTTCTTTTTCATCATTATTGTGTAGGATTGCATCGGAAAAATCAACTACATTTGGCTCTATTGTACGTTCCATAAACATCACATCACGTTTTATTACAACTGAACGTGATACAGGATCATACAACCTATAAGCTTTGGATTTAGTTGAATACCCGACCATTATATAAGATTTTCCTTTGGGTTCAAATTTCTTGGTACGTTTAGTTTCTAATGCAACCGCTGGTGATCCAAAAATTCTAAAATGTTTAACATTTGGTTTGTGGCCACACCATGCTTCATAAGGAGTCATGCCATTTAAGGACGCTGAAGGTGATCTATTTCGAATGTACACAGCAGTCGCTACGGCTTCAGCCCAAAAACTTTCATTTAAGCTTGATTGATACAACATACTGCGTGCCATTTCAACAATTGTACGATTGGCTCTTTCAGCGACGCCATTTTGTTGAGGGCTATATGGTACTGTTGTTTGATGTTTGATACCTTGTTCACAAAGATATTGACTAAATTGCATATTAATATATTCACGCCCATTATCACTACGAATGGACTTTATTTTCTTGCCTGTTTGTCGTTCAACGTATTGTTTAAAAGTCTTAAAATTTTCAAAAACCTCACTTTTAGATTTTATAAAGTATACAAATATTTTCCGTGAGTAATCATCGATGAACGTTAAAAAATATTCAGATCCAGCAAGAGATTTTGTTTGAAATGGGCCGCATAAGTCTGTGTGTATAGTTTCTAATATATCTTTTGCATATTTTTCACTTGAACGCGGAAAAGGACTACGTGTTATTTTACACTTGAGACATGTATCACACTTATTTTCTTTTACAAACTCAGCTTTCTCAAGACCATACACCATTTCCTTACATTTCAATTCTTGTAGACTAGTAACGTTTAAGTGACCATAGCGCTGATGCCACTTGGTACCATTTTCAATTCTAGCAGAAAAGCACTTATTATTATTATTATATATATCAAGTAGAAATAGCTTATTTTGTTTTACTGCTTTCATCTTTGTTTGACCTTGTTTGTTAATAATACGAGCATTATCATTATCAAAAATGACTTTTGAATCTTTTTCCACTATTTTTGCGACCGAAATAAAATTTCCATTCATATTTGGTACGTACAGCACGTTTCTTAGAACTATAGGGCCTTCTTTTGTTAAAAATCTCACATCACCAACGCCATCTGCTGTTATATATTTGTTACCAGCTAAACTAATTTTTTCACTGTGGTGTTCTAGTGATGAGAACATATTAATATCGCAACACATATGCGAAGTTGCACCGCTGTCGAGTACCCAAGTGCGTGAACTTATTTGTTGAGCATCTGCTGCAGCTAGTACAGAATATTCGCTTTCTTTTTCTCTCACACTTGATAATTTTTTACCTTTGTTTCGACAATTTGCTGCGTAGTGACCACTTTGTTTGCATTTGAAACATTTTACGTTTACCTTTTTTTCTTTTGACGCCATTTTATTTCTAGCCACATATGCCTGCGTTTCGACATTCTCCGAATTAATCGTACTTTTTCGTTGATATTCTTCTAGAAGTTTCGATTTGGTTACACTTAACGATGGCAGATCGTCTCTTGTCTCTATAGCTACAACAAAATATTCGTATTCCTTAGGCAAACTAGATAATAATATTATAACCTTTAACTGCTCCTGTAGCTCAACACCCGCTTCGTTTAATTTTTCAATTACATCGCAGAAATCATTTAAATATTGAGACATTTCTGCTGTACTACTCATACGCATATATATTAATTTTTTGTACAGTGATACTTTATGTACCGGTCCTCTTGAGCAATGTATATTCTCTAAAGCCTTCCATGCTTCGGCAGAGGTTTTACATTGTTTAAAGTGATTTAGCTGCGTTGATTTTACACTTAGCACGATGGTTGCTAGAGCTTTTTCATCCAAACTATCCCAATCTGAAGGATTTTCTGCTTGTTCTCTTTTATATCTTTCGCAGACCACTTTCCATTGATCTGCATGCACAAGCACACTCTTCATCTGCGTTCGCCATGCGTCATAATTAGTATCGTTGAGTTTTTCTATATTATACAACGAATTCATTCTCTTTTACGGCAATGCGAATTTACAAACGTGATGACTGGGCCCATAACCTATGTTACGATTTTAGTTATGAAATTATACTTTTTATTGTTCAACTTCAAGACAAGACCAAAGACAAGAGAAAGCCAAAACTCATTTCTAGAGAAGAAGTTAAAGGGATAGTAAATTCATATTATCGATAACTTAACAACTAATTATGGCATTTATTAATTGTTGCCGTTATTTAGAATACACTGTACTTCTTATTTAATCGTTTGTTTGCATTTCAAGTTTATTGAAATAAATAAAAAAATAAAAATTACCGGTTTTGAGAACAATTTTTTGCCAAGTACTACAGAACATACACAACCTACCTTGACATTGCGTAATTTATTATAAACAAAACAACGTTTTTAATAAGATTTTTTTTCTATTAAACTGAATGCTATAAAAGCAATTGAAAACGAATCAGTGAAGTTCGTTCTAACGATATTTAACAATTTTTTTTATACCCTCCACCTAAGATCAGTTTGTCTTTTCGTTTGCAACACCCAGAAGGAGGCGTCAGAGACCCTACAAAGTATATATATATATATATATATATATAGCGTCATAAACTGAGTCGATTTAGACATGATGTCCGTGTGTCCGTCTGTTGTTGGCACTCTCACGGGCGTAAATTTTGAGATATTGAGCTGAAATTTTGTACAGACACTTTTAGTTTTTGCACGCAGATCGCTATTTAAAATGGGCAAAATCGGTCAAAAGCCACGCCCACAATAGACAAAAATCTATTTATCTGCCACAAAAATTGAGTTAAAAAATTGAAATTTGGTATGTGCATCTATAAATATTAGCTTCATCGATATGCCAAAAATGGGCGTACTCGGATTACAGACAAGCCCACAATTAATAAAAATCTTTATATCTGCCACAAAAGTTGACCTAGGAACTTTAAATTTGGTACGCGTATATATAGTTATCCCATTGACTGACGTGCCAAAAATGGGCGTGGTAGGATAATAGACACGCCCACAATTAAAAAAACCTAATTTAACATAAAAGTAGACTTACATGCTAAGACATACACTATTAGGGGGCGCAATATATATATCTGCCACGCCTACACTTTGTATATAAATGTGGCGGGCATTTAAGATTTGGCCTAAGGCAAATTTAGTTTTCTTATTTGTTTTTTTTTATCTAAAAATCGACCCAAACATAATGTTATTTAGAAATATCATTAAAATCAACTTTAGATTAATTACCGTTTTAATAGTTTTAATAGATTTATAAAACAAATGATTTCTAACTTTATCTTTCGAACGCACAATATGTCCATTCCATATTAATTGTGGCAAAACTTTTTATTGAAAAAAAAAAAAAAAGTTTCATTAGTTGTTGGCAACATAACATCTGGTCAAGCCACATTCGCGATGGTATGCAACAACTTCATGTTCGTGCAAGTAACCAAAAAATTTATAGACACTCACAGACTGGTTTCATAACTAGCGAAATATTGTATATAGCTGTGCGTGTGTTTGGCAATCATGAAAAGTTTTCAATTGGCTTTTGAGTAAAGCCACCACCGAAACAAACAAAAAAGACTTGCAGCTGAGTTTTCCTTGTTGTTTTTGCTTTTTTACCATTCCATTTACCATTACACTGATTGTGGCTTGCGTAAAATAATGCGGAAGTCTTTTTAGCAAATTGCACAAACACACATTTATACTTATTGGCAATATGGACCGATAATCGTTAACCATAAAATAAAACTCTTTGTTGTTTATTATCAACAACTTTTATTATTCTTATTTAAAAATATCACATTTTTAATAACATGAGAATAAATATATAAAACAATTAACAAAAAATTTTTCCAATTAAATTTTCAATGTTTTTCAAAAAGTTCACTGTTACCATAACTGACCGTATAAGTACTTGTGTGCAATATAATAATTTTTATGTGAAATGCTTTCTTTGTTGTTGTTGCTCAATTGTTCACTACAGTTTACACACTTTGAATATTAATTATACACGAAATGTTGCTTGCAATTATAGGGGAACACCCACGTACAAACAATTTGTTTCTTTATATAATTATTATTTATGATACGATAAATATACACAAATATAGACAAACTATTTATTGCATTGCCATTAGATATAAAGTAAAAGTACTTAAAAGTATGTGTTCACAAACGAAAATGTTATGGTCGCCGAACTGCACACATATAGTACAAGACATCACTCAAATTGTTGTACATTTGAAAACTGTATTATATAACTTTAATGTTTAAATAATAAAAAAGATTTTTTTTAATATTAAAAAATATTTTTTTAAATAAATATAAATAAAAAAAAGTTATGCCAAAAAATTTGTTTTACAGTAAAAAAATTAATAATCAAACTCAAAATATATATATTTTCATGTTTGAAGATGTAAAAATATATTTTTTTTAATTTATATAAATTAAAAAAAGTGTTTTTCATTATATTTAAAATATATAAATTTTTAAATGTTTAAAGATATATAAAAAATTATTCTATTAATGATTAAAGATATAAAAATATTTTTTTATTGTTTAAAATATGAAAAAAATATTTTTTATATTTAAATCTATAAAAAATGTTTTATGGTAAAAGAATATTATTATAAATTTTAAAAAATATTTTTTCATGTCTAAAGATATAAAAAATGTTTTTTCTCATTTTAAAATATTTTTTTTTTTTTTCGTTAATATTAATTATATCTTCAACATAAGATAAGCGGAATACTAAGTTTGTCATTCTATTTGCAACACTTAGAGGCTACATGGAGTGCAAATATTTTTGTTTAACATCAAAAACTTGTGCAATCTAGACGTGTATGTCCGTGTGTCCACGATCGTAACTTTTCTCAGTCTCTATAACCGCTTTTGTGTAAGGCTGTGTTTTTCATATTGCAAAAGGCAGATTTTTTCACTTTTCTTTCCATCTCTTATACGTAAAGAATCATTCCAGTCTTGATAAAATATTGCCACCATGCTGTTATACTCTAACAATGAAATACCTTTTTCTTAATACATATAACGATATATGCCGTGATTTCTATATAAGGTGCGTGCACCATTTAAAAAACTAACACTTCTGTGATTACGAAATCCACTTATGGCTGTTTGAGGGGACGAATTTCCATGATGTTGTTGGACATCATCATAATATGAATCTTCTTCATATTCATTCACATATACATTAACACCACCGCTTACATCCTCCTCCTCATCATCAAAATAATCCATTTGGTAACGATTCATAAATAATATTTGTGTTGTTGTTTTCAAGACAATCACTTCCATGACACATACCAGAAATAGTAGCGATAATAACATTAATTGATAGTGATCGAAGAATTCTAGCTTCTCCCAACCACCAATTAAAGATGGACTGAAGTACATTTTGCTGTTTTTTTTTTTTCCAATAATTTAATTCAATTTAATTTTAAATTTTAATTCAAATGCATTTTTTTTTTTTGTTATTATAAATTTAACCCGCTTGCGTTCGATTATTTTCACTGTGTGACTTTCTTGAATGACGGTTACTTTCGTATTGTTTGGCTAACAAACGGTTTAGACGCTCAACTGATTGTAGTTGAACACTATGAACGCTTAACCTGTATAAGCGTCGATTTGTTGTTGTTGTTGTACTTTGTATATAAATCCAGTTATGCTCGAGGTTTGCTGTTACAGTTGTTGTTGTTGTTGCTATTATATTTTTATACCCTCCACATAAGATGGGGGGTACAATAAGTTTGTTTTTCCGTTTGCAACACCTTGATGCTGATCATGTATAAAAATCATATGTAGGATCTCTGACGTTTTCTTCTGGGTGTTGCAAACGGAAAGATCAACTTAGTGTCCCCGCCATCTTATGCGGAGGGTATAAAAAAATTGTACATTTTTTCCGTTTTTTTCCAAAAAAATATTCCAAATTTTTTTTAAATTTTATTTATATATATTATAAATATTGTTTATGTATGATTTAAAAAAAAATTTAATTTTTTTTCCAAAAAAATCTACTAAAATTTTTCTTACGTTTTCTTTAAGTTTTTTTTTTTTGATCATCCTTACATCGTATATTATCTAATAGTAATTATTCATTCCTCTTCTTCTTCTTGGTATTGTTCTTCTTCTTCGATGCGTACCTATAATATCCTGTTCAACTGCATCAACATGTGTTCACTTCACTTTACTGTTGAATGAATAAATGATTGATTGATTCATTACTTTTCATTTCATCTGAAGCGTGCCTAACATACATGTTGCTAACAGTCTGTCTCTTTTACGTATACGATAGGTTTAAGTGTTTATACTCTTTATGCTGTACGTGGGAGTTGTACTGAGTTGGGAGTCATACTGAGTTTGTTAGAAAGGAAAACTTCAAAGACTTTATACATTTATTGCTTTGATAAGCATGATAAGCAAATTCTAAGTTACCATATCCGTCCGGATATCCGTATAACCATTTGTGTAAGATAAAATGCTTACATGTGCAGAAATTGAGTTTGTTCAGGTGGAAAGGTTAAATGTGAAAGAAAGGACAAAATTGTGTAAGAACCACGCCCACAATTTACAATTAACAAATTTGCCTCTAACAGCCTTACAGCTATTTCTCATTGAATTCTTGCCAGTGTAACATTAGCTTTCACTGATTTTGTTTTTGTTTTTATTTTTTGCTCATTTTCTCTCCAATGAATAATGGATGGAAAAAATTTTAAAATTTTCAATTCATTAGCAACAAATAATAAATGTGAGCTGAATAAATGTATGTATGTGTGTATGCGAGACTCAGGCAGCCAGCAATGTTTTGAAGGCAATAACCTCGTTGAAATGTTGCTGCTCATTCTGCTGCTGCTGCAGCGTTTTATTGTTATTATTGTTATTGACGTTGTCAATGTTTTTGTTGTTGTTATTTGCGGTTGTTATTAATCATATTGATGCTAAAAAAAAACACAAAAAAAATTGGCCAACCTGCTAAGTGTTACTGGTTTTATGTTCTCATTTTCATAACTGTTTATTATTGTTTACGAAATCAGATTAGTGATGTATAAATTTAAAAATATATTAAGTTCGATAGTATGTAACATTTAAAAAATTTTTATTTTATTATTTTATTTTTCATATTTGGTAAAATATTTTTTTATATATTTTTTATATTTTTATTTATTTTTTTATTATTTTTTTATTTTTCATTATATTGTTAAAATATTTTTATTTTTTATACTTTTATGTATTTATTTTTATTATTTTTACATAGTATTTTATTTTATTTTTTTTAATTATATATACCATATTAAAACATGTCCGATATTCGAGCACGCCCACTTTCGGCACATCTGTGGATAGGAAAACTATAAACTTCAAGTTCATGGGCTATTTTGTGTGCCAGAAATAGGGATTTTTGTTGAATGTGGGCGTGGCTCTTGACTGATTTTACTCATTTTAGATGGCGATCTGCGTGCAAAAACTAAAAATTTATGCTCGTGAAAATGTCAACATCAGACAGACACACAGAAACACATGTTTAGATCGACTTTGTTGGGTCTCTAACGTCACTTTATGGGTGTTGCAAATGCAATGACAAACTTAATATAACCCCCACTTTATGTGGAGGGTATAAATATATATTTTTTCTTCAATTTACTAAAATGTGATAGCCTTAGATTATATATCACCATTTGAAATGAAAAGTTGGCCAAAAGTAATATTTTCTTTAAGCCTAATACTATACTACAAAAAAGTACAAAAAGTTTCATTTTTCATATTGGTGATAAATTCTAATATGTTTTTTTAAATACACATTCTTACGTATACTTTATACGTCCCGCAAATATTTATTTTTATGTTTCATTGATTTTTATATAAGCATATATATGTGTGTGTGTTTATATTTCAGTTGTGTTAATTACATCCGTTTAAAGTAAAACAACTTGTATTTGTTAAAAATTTTTTCAGTTTTAATTTATTCAACAGCCTTGAACATCAGACACACATAAATATTTAATTAATTTTTGATTTTTTTTAATTGTAGTTATTACCACATCATTACGTATATTTTTTGTTTTTCTTTTTTTTTTTTTTTGTATTCATATGCGCGAATATTTATTCATATCAATAGTTGGTCGAAAAAATTTCAACGATTAATTGTTATGATTGTATAATAGGCTAGATTGTTGTTGTTGTTGTTGTTGTTGTTGTTGTTGTTGTGTTTATTGTTGTCTGTTTGTTGCAGTTTTATTTCTGATTTTTAATTGAAATTTACAATTTTCAAACGTAACATTTAATAGTGTTTAAAAAAAAAATAAACGCTTTTTATTGATTTCATTGCACCAACAATTTAAATAGCACTGAAGCTACTTTTTATCGTGTAAGATTTTCACTATTATAAAAATTAAAATAATAAAATGAAATTTGTGGTTCCTTCTCTCTACTAGTAGGATTTAAATAAGGCAGACTTAATCAACTTTAGTTTTCTTACTTGTTTTTTCTAATTGTGGGCTCGCCTGGTATCCGGCCACGTCCACAAATATGTATAAGAATTCTCAACTTTAAAAAGTATTCACAAAATCCAAATATAATATAATTCACAGATTTATTTCTTTGGGTGTTATTTCCTTGTTACTTACTTTAATACCGTTAATCGTTCATTGCGTAATTTTTGTATATAAATGTTAATTTAATACATCCGCATTTTTATAACCTCGCATATATTTTTACATCTTGCGCTTTAACAGCTGTTTTCAACCGTTCTGATGGAGGCAATGAACGAGATATGATGAATGAAATGATTCATTTTTAATACATTTCATACTCCAGCCATTCTGATATCAGAATAAGATTAATTTGTTATAACATAAAGGTAGATATTGGATATAGCAAAGGTGTGGCCATATGGCGGGCATGTTGACAGACATACCCGAATTCATTATTAAAGTTAAAGCTTCAATAAGGAAACATTCTTAAAAACCAGCTAAAAGAGAAACCAAGTTAATTAAATGCTTAATCCTTAAACGTTTACCGACAAGACATTTTAGGCCTTTATAGGCACTTATTGGCCTTTTCAACTAAACATTATAAATAACAGCCAAGTGTGGAATAAATCAAAATGGCAAACAGTTGGCATATAATCAAATTATACTTAATAACCAAACACACACAATGTTTAGGTCATCCAACTATTAAAAGGCATGGGAAATGAAAGTAGCTTAAGTTGAGTAAGCAAGTCGTCATCGTGTCAGTTTATATCCATATGCCTCACTTAACATAAGTTTAAAACAAACAAACACAAAAAATTAAAACAAGTAAGGAAATTAAATGTAGCTTAGGCCAAATCTTAAATACCCTCCATACGTACAATAAGGGGCGCGACAGGTATATAAGTACGCTCTCTAATAGTGCATGTATTACGTATCAGTTTGCAAGTCGAGTTTTTCGTGGTGTATGTTTTTTTGTAAATTGTGGGCGTATTTGTTATACTATCGCGTCCATTTTTGGCAAATCGTTGTACAGGATAACTATACTACTACATGCTAAGTGTTAAGTTAATATGTTAACTTTTGTGACGTATATGTAGATTTTTGTCGATTGTGGGCGTGCATGTTTTCTGACCATGCCCATTTTTGGCACATCGATTGATGGGATAATTATAAATATACATTCTAAATGTCAACCTTATAGCTCACTTTTTGTGGCAGATGAATAGATTTTTGTCAATAGTGGGCGTGGCTCTTGACCGATTTAATCCATTTCAAATGGCGATCTGGGTGTCAAGACTAAAAGTGTTTGCACAAAATTTCAGCTCATAATCTCAAAACTGACTACTGTGAGAATGCCAACAACAGACAGACATGTCTAGATCGACTCAGTTTTTAATGCTGATCAGAAATATATATTCTGAAGCCTCCTTCTAGGTGTTGCAAACAGAAAAACAAACTTAGTGTACCCACACCTTATATCGAAGATATAATAAGTGGTGTATGACTTTCTCGCTAACAAACCAATAGTTGAAAATATGGGCGTGTCTCTTAAGCGATTTTGTTTTTGTTCTTTTAGATACAGACCTTTTTAAATAATTTTAAAATTGCTGTCAGTTAATTAACTAAAGTCTGTGCTACTGCGAGCTTTGTTAACAAAAAACACATGAGCACAAGGACAGAAATGGATGCTTTAGGCAACCGCCTACGGTCTCCTTCTGGTAGTTTTCAACGCAATAACTAACTTATTGTACTCTTTGCCGTAATACATAAAGGATATAATAAATTTATAATTAGCGGAAGGCTTTCACACACAAAAAAACCATAAATAATACAAACGACAAACGGGAGAGAAAGAGAAAGGGAGTGACTTTAATGTGCAGGTGGTTGTAAACGCATATTCACATAAATGTAATTATAATTTATATATTTATTATTATAATATTTTTTGCGTTATTAGTGTTACTGTCATAATTTTTCTTTGTTTTTGTGTGTTTTTGCAAAAATGAAACATCAATAAATAGAAGAAAGCCGTTAAAAGCAAAAGACAGAGATAGATAACAAATACAGCGAAAGGTGGTATAACGTGATTATTTTACAATTAAATGCTTGACTAGCTCGAGTGTAGCACTGCAGGCGACATAAATACCATAAATGACGCCGTTGTAACCGTACAATGGTAAATGTATGTAATTATGTAATGTGTGCCATTTGTAGATAACGTCGAAATTTAATCATTAACCAAATGCAGAGCTAAATTATACCAACAAGTAGAAAACTAAATTTGGCTTAGACCAAATCTTACATACTCTATACGGCTAATACTACGTATCAGCTAAATATTTCAAAATTTATTGCCCTAGAGATTGCCAACAACAGACGGACACCCAGACATACAGGCGTATGGACGTACGGACGTACAGACATATGGATATATGAACTTTCGGATATACGGGCATGTAGACGTACGGACATATGGACATACGTATATATGGAAACACGGACATTCCTAAGTCGACTCAGTTTTTGATGCTGATCCAGAATATATGTGCTTCGTAGCGTCTGTGGCGCCTTCTTCTGTGCTTTGCAAACAGAATGACAAATTAAGTATACTCCCCATGGAGGGTATAAAAATCGATAGCTTACACGCGTTACACAACAATTGTTGTAACAACAATAACAACAACAACAACAACAACAACCATATAAATATCTAACATATATATGCTATTGGATGTATGGCACTTACCTCATCAAGGTTTGTGTGGTGCGTGTTATAAGGAAGATACTGCCAATAATGCCAATGACGGCTGTTATGCCAGCCGCCAAATTATTGCAGCGCACAATAGAAATATCACCAGCGTGCATTTGATTGTTTTGTTCGTTTCCTTTCAGCACACATTCATCTACACATAAACACTCTCTCTCTCTCTCTCTCCACCGTTTGTCTGGCTGTCTGTCTGTCTTTACTTTTTCTTAATTTGTTTAATAATTACTTTACCATGATTTCTGTTTTAGAGATATTTCACATCAAACAGGAATATGTCTAATTTGTTCACATAATTTTCTTTTCTTCAGTTGCACACACGCACACACTACATAACAGTTGGAACGAAATGAAAACTCTTGTAACCAAAGGCTTTCTTTCATACAACGCACTACACCACACACACGCGCGCGTTCAATTAAATTGTATACTTATCACCTCAATTATTATGATCTGTACTATGTGCTACTATGTACATAAGTTGTAATTGTTGTTAACAGTAAAGTGTACCGTTTGGTATGCGAGTACTACAGCTAGTGCTTCTCATGCCGTTTTCGATTATTGTTACTTACACATATCATGCGTCAATTAATTGTTATACTTTTTTTTGTACGTATGTTCAAGTGATTGTTTACTTTTTTCATTCATATATATATTATCTGAGTTTCTAAATGAGTATGCGAGTGTGTGTGCGTGTGTGTAAATATCATAATAATTATTGTAAATATTTTTATATCTTACAGCACTTAAGGATTTTTCAAGTCTATTAAGTATGTGTGGATGTTTGAAACTTGTAAATATCTACACAGAGACACTGCGATTGTTTTGGAAATAGTTTTTGCACACCTTTAACCGTATCCATCCGTCCGCCTACTGCTATTTGTCCATCCGTGATTGTCCATACGTCTGTCCGTCTGTGTACTGCTATTTGTTTACCCGTGTCTATCCGTCCGTCTATTACTACAATATTTGTCCATACGTCCATCCGCGTTTGTCCCCCTGTCTACAGGTATTTGTCCATCCGTCTCTCCATTGCTATTTCCTAAACTTTTGCGCTGAATTTTTTGTAATATTTGCATGAGATTGAAAATAAAACTTCACTCTGAATTCGTTCCGAATCTACTAGGTTGAGAAGCTTATTTGTCAGGAAAAAAAGCATTATATTCACTTGCTTTATTTATTTAATAACTTATACACCGATAAATAAAGTCACATGTTATTAAATGAATAAATTCATGTTAATTACTGGGCACAGGCGGTAATTGATAAAAATATTGATGTACAGCAAATATTTGCTGTAATTGTTGACAAAAGAGAGACTGAACGACTGATTATAAAATATGAAATTTTTGTATCGTCAGTTTTTATCCTTTTTTTTTCTTAGATTTTCATTTTCATTTTAGATTTTGTCCATAAGCAACGACTTTTTCGGAATTTGTTGTGTTACTATTATACTAATTCGTTACCATACACCTTGGTTGGGAGTATAAGAAGTTGGTGACTCTCTTTGCAAAACGCACATGAGGCCTCAGGGACTCTATATAGTATATACAGGAGATGGACAAAATAATGTAAACACCTGACATTAAGGGTTTCGCAATTGCAATCCTTTCCATGAATGTTAGCTTTGTGGAGCTTCCACATTCTTGATCAATATGACAATTTTGTCCGTCCGTGTGTCTGTCTCAAAGTCGTAAAGTTTGAGATATTTAGCACGTGAAAAGTATTTAAATTTTTTTTCTTGATTTCACTTTTTGTTGTTGTTGCTGTCACTTAATTCAATAACTTTGTTGCGCACTTTTCATAGTTGGAAGTACAATATACCCGATATTGAACTATTGAGAGATACTCTGTTGCTGTTGTTTTCTTGTAAGATTTTAATTTAAACACAATTTCACCGCAGAAGTTCATGTAATGAAATTTTACCCCAAACACACACTGATGTATGATAAGATTGGATGTGTTTATGTTTAGTGGCACACAAAACTTCATTAACTGACCATATACAGCAAGAAAGCCTATTTGTTAGACAGACAGTTAAACAGCAAGTCAAGCAATCCAAACCTTTTCGTAAAGGTTTAGCGGTTAACTTGAAGTTATTTGATTATCTAGATTGCCAAGGTTCAAAGTAATGATAAGCATTTCGATGTGTGTGTGTGTGTGAGGTTTTATGATACGCGTACAATAATTTGTTAGTCATTCCAGTCGGTGATAATTTTTAAAATTTTGATAGGAAACTGAATGATAAATATTTTCTCTCTTGTTAAATAATTATCTACTCACAAATACATACATAACATAATTATATAAATAATTAGGTGTGAAAATGTTGTTTTTGTTTTTTTTAATTTATTGCTTTATGTGATTTATTCCATTTTATAATATTTTTTCACTGCGCTCTACTTCCATAAATTTTTTTCTTATTTTTATGATAATTTTTAGTCATCTTGTTTTTAAATTTTTTTTAAATTTTTTTTAATTTCAATTTTTTTTCTTAACAAAAATCTGTGCGTTGCGTGTCTAAAGCATATGCGGAACTGATATATTTCTCTTTTTGTTGTCATTTTCTCATTATCTATCTATTTACAATTTTATTTGTTTTCCTCTCTTTCTCTTTCTCGTATGGCCTTTTGTCTGTCTGTCTGTCTGTCCGTAGTATATTGATTATGCGAACTTACTTACTTACCATGTTTATTAGGCAAAGTGTGAGGTGTGCGTTAGTGAGTGTGTCTGTTAAGCATCTGAAATATTCGACTGTAACATGTCATACAATACAAGTACATAAAAAAAACTAAAAATACTTATACTGTGTACATGGCAATTATGAAGAGAAAGGAAATCCATTAAAAAAAAAGCTCAGCCATTTTTGTTGTTGTTGTTGTTGTTGTTATTGTTGCTGCATGTCAAGGGGGTTTTACAAAAAGAGAAGCTCATAACGATTATGCATAAATCGATATGAAACTTATATATAAGAAATTATATTTTAGTAATCTACTTAAAATGAATATAGCCACGCCCACAGTGAACAAAAAAAAGATTTTTGTTTATTATGGGCGTGACTTAAGTGTATTGATTGATTGTATTGATTTATTTTCTTTTACAAAGATACTTATAAATATAATTAACATGGGTGCCTCCCACCTCGTCAGCTCGGAGCTTATATGAGATAGGAGTATGCCCCAATTACCTATCTATCAACTACTTATCAACCAGTTGCAAGTAATTGTCGCATAACCTTGTGCGAAGTGCAACATAGTATCTCTCTTAAAGGCGAGTAGAATTCCGTGCAGTCTGTAGACGGACAGGGATGGAATTCCACCATCGGATTGCAAAAACAAAACAATGACGTTCAGACATTAGGGATATGTGACGCATAGGTTTAATATTCTGGTTGCGCTTTGACGTTGAGAATTCGTGTCTGCTAAACAGGTAGCTTGGGTCCTGCTTTGTGACAATTTCTTCAAGTAGACATGGCGCTCTACATTTAAGCAGGTCGTCCAAAGTTACCGATAACAGAGATATTGTGTAGCTTGAAACGTGGTCATACCTTCGCAACCCAAACACATACCTAATGATGGAGTTATTAGCCCTGTCTGTACAAAATTTCAACTCAATATTTAAAGAATTACGGATACATGGTCATACATGTCTAGATCGACTCAGTCTCTGACGCCTTCTTCTGGTTGTGGCAAACGGAATGACACACTTAGTATACCCCCCCTGTTATATAGAGGGTATAAAAAAAAACTAAATTAGACACCCAATCAGAAGAAACAAGGAATGACAACTTTTCTTGAGAAAATTTTCCCTTATTATATATTTCCCACATTAAGTGTAAAAGACATTTTTTGTAACATTGCTGAATCTACTCTATTGTATCTTAGAGATAAGTTAACATAATCTAAGGAATTTCACAAAAAAACACCCAACTAAATATATGTATGGTATGTATTTAGAACACTCACCTCAGACGTTCACGTAGCTTATAGTAATGTTCTCGATCACGTTCTAGGGCTTGTAAAATGCGCTCAAATTGTTGTAAATTTTTGTGTAATTGCATGTTCGTATTATGAGGCGGCGTTGGCAGGAGATGTAATGTATACGTGTTGGTATTGGTGGTGTTGGTGGCAGTAGTAATGGTATTGGTAATAACAGCTTCTATGCCACTATCGAAACTGCAGTCCGGTATGGTGGTAGGACTGCAACTACTACTTTTGCCGCTATCTGAGCAACGTGAAATGTTTATTAAATCACTTGTGACCGCATTTGTAATGGCGGGTGGCAGTGGTGGTGGTGGTGGTGGCGACAGTTCTCTGGTTGGCGTTATTAAAGTTTTATTTTTTCTATTTTGTTGTTGATTTATTGTTGTTGTTAGAAGTGAATAATTTAATTTCTGCAAAGACATCATTTTCTTTTGCGGCTCTTTTTTGAATTTTTTTATTTAATTTTTTAAAATTTTTTTCTTAATTTTTCTTTTTCTTTGTTAATCCACTCCACTCACTCAACCTTTAATCATCTTAATGTCGTTTGTAGTTCATACACTGTTTCACACTGTTGTTGTTTTATTATAACTGACTGCTGTTCAGTTGTTTTCTTTCTTTCGTTCCTTTTGTTATTTCTTTTTTTTCACGTAAACATTATTTATTATCGCCTTTCTCCATACATTTCAAGTACAAGCTTTATGAGCAAAAAAAATATATTTTTTATATTATATTTATCAAAAATTGTTATCATTGTTGTTTTCTAAGAAAAATTATTTACATTTTTTTAAATTTCTTCTCGTAAGGTTACACCTAAAAACAAACAAAATTTCTCATTCAATTATTCACATTTTTTATTATACTCAGGAGTTGACTTTATTCAGTAAAATTTTCTTTATTTGAACGTCTCACGTGGGTAATCAAAATTTGACTGGTTTTTTATGGAAATGTTTCTTTAAAAAAATGCCAATTAAAACTTCTTTCTTTTTTCCTATAAATCTAAAATCCTATTTTCTTCTAGATGTTTTCCTCAACTAAACCACTGTACGTCTGCTTTATTTATATAAATGAATAATCTATTTTTAATGATATTGTTTACATTTTACTTGTATATTTGTACCCTCTTCATTGCGGTTCTGAAAGGATGCATATAAAGTTTTTTATACTTTTTGCAACTAAGTTAGAAGGAACTCTCTCTGAGATCTTAAAAAGTGTATAAATTAGCGTTAAAATTTATTATAATATAAACATGTTCGTCTATATATCCTTCAATGAAACGCTTCCAGCCAAAAAAATGGAGATTTTTACATGAAATTTTGATACAGTTGTTGCTAATTAGGCAGTTTTCTACTAAAAATTTTTTAGCCATTATATAAGAAAACATTTTGCATAAAATAATGAAAATTGCCAAAAAAAATCTCTAGCCTTTAAAAATATCAATAAATTTAAATTTAGTAAGGCGAAATAAAAATGGGCGGAAAAATAAAAGCCACGCCCACCATTTTACAAAAAAAAGCATCTTTTTTTTACTACCTGAGCTGATAATAATTGTTTAAAAAGGCGTTACCTGAATACCTGCCACGCCCTCGGGTTACTTATTAATTTATAGGGTATTTAAGATTTGGCATAAGCTGAATTTAGTTTTTTCTTTGCCACTTCCCAATCGTTCCATTATTCGGTTTCATTTGTTTAAAGTTTTCATAAACAAATTTTTTTATATACCCCCGTTAGACTCTTTGTTTTATGCATATTTACTCAAAATATTATATATTCACTGCGAGAATTCATATGTAAACAGCGTAACGTATAAACAATACATTCATTTGAAATGATTTTAAAAAACTTGTGGTTTAGTGATTAGCTTTAATGATTTCAACAAATGTCAATGCCTTTCAATCATAATATAACACATTTTTTAAATATGTTGAGTGTTACACACCGCGTACACATTTATATAACCATAAGCCACTTAAAAATATCTTCAAGATAAGTATACAATTAGACGAAAATGACGAGTAAAAGAATGTTAACAAAAGAGAAAAAAAATCTCATTGAATGGTTCGTCAGGTATGACAGTGAGACAACGCTATTAACAAATACCCATGTAACTACATATACCATATGTTTATCTATCCATTCTATTCGTTGTAAATTATCACAAACAAACTCGTTACACTTGCTGAATTTTGCACTTACATTCGGTTCTTCTATGTGTTGCTAAGCTGTGTGACATGGAAAGGAGAGAGAAATGTTTGTAGAATGAAGAGAAGGAAAGAGTGATGGAGTCGAGTCACACATAGTTTCATATTACAAAAGTAGAAAATTTAGAAAACTTGTGTTTACTTGGAAAGAATGTATGTATATATAAACACTTGTCTAAATAACAGTTAACCGATGTATGCTAAAATATTGTATGTAAATATGTAGCATACTTACAAATATGTGTGTATTTAAATACAGTGACTGACAAAAGTAAGGGTTCAATGGAAATATTTTGCAATGTTTAAAAAAAAAAAGACAAGCAAACAAGAGTTAAAAAGTGAAAATGGACTAATTCCATCAATTATAATGATATTCTTTTGGCTTTTGTGGGTGTGGCTTGTATAAAATTTCGCTCTTTTTTATTAACAACTACTAAAGTATTTATTTTATTATAATAAGGGTGGAAGTTTACACGAAATAAATAAAATTTTTGTTCATTGTGGGCGTGTCTATTGTTTAACCATGCCAATTTTTAGTTTAATGTAGTACTTTTTACTTAATTTTAACTTTAAATCTTTGTATTTTTGTAAAGGTGAAATTTTTGTTCATTGTGGGCGGGTCTATTCTTTAACCACGCCCATTTTTAGCCTTTCATTGGAGTATTTTACATAATTTTATTTTAAATCTTTATTATTTCTGTAGCTTTTGGTAAATTTTTTAAAAGTGGGCATGGCTGTTAAATTTTTTTATATGAAATAGAAAACTGCCTACTTGGTGCAACATTCCAAATTTATGTTTATGATTTTAAGGCTTTATAAGGGCCCTAACGCCCACCTTATCTTATCTTTTTTTTCCTCGTAAAACTTAATTGTAAAAGTTTTCTTGTATATATAGTTTTGCTGTTCACTGCAGCTGACTGTGAAATATAAGCACTGTATAGTAGTAAATCGAAGTATTCATCACACACTTGTTGGTCCGAAAGTCACACCTTAAATATCTATCTCTATGAATAGATTAAGTTTCACGTGCAATCGAGTTTTCTTTTTTTTTCGAAAGCATTTCTTCTACAGTATATATATACCTGATATCTTAACTCCAGTTCAGTAAGGTATGTTTGCCAATAGAAGAAGATTATTTTTTTTAAGCAAAAAAAAAAAAATTGATATCCATAACCACTAAGTTGAAGGTTTACTCGTGGCCACTGCTACACTCAATAGCTATTTTAGTTGCAAATATTTGCCAGCATTTCTTTACTTTTTCATATTTTTTTCGTTCCTTTTTATTAAAGAGTTATAGTTTAAGTTAG
Source organism: Ornithomya chloropus (assembly GCA_963971445.1). Classification (NCBI taxonomy): domain Eukaryota; kingdom Metazoa; phylum Arthropoda; class Insecta; order Diptera; family Hippoboscidae; genus Ornithomya; species Ornithomya chloropus. The sequence goes on along the minus strand of OZ020530.1, from coordinate 21,417,266 downwards.
AGATCGAGTTAGTTTTCTTGAGGCGACATTTATTCATTTTGTTTGAATTGAATTTGGCCAGCAGTAAAAAATTAGAGATGAACAGTTGTGGTTGTGGTGCATTCATCACAAATTCACATATAAACAAATTAGAAAACTCAATTTTTGTGGCGGATAAATAGATTTCTGCAGATTGTGTGGGCGTAGCTCTTAATCGATTTTGTCCATTTTAAAAAGCGATCTGCGTCTATCTATACAAAATGTCAGCTCAATAGCTCAAAATATACAACCATGAGAATGTCAACAACAGACAGAAACACAACAGACATGACATGGACGGAAGGACATTACTGGATTGGTTTGGAAGTTTATGTGGATCAGGTTTACTTAGTAAAGCCTTTGAAGTTTTTTTCTGGCACTTACGGTAGTTGGCAACACGATGACCAACAAAGTGTGGTAAAGTGTACAAAAACAAGGAAGCGGATACAGAGATACCTTCCTATCAAAAATGTTATTGTTTTTTCTTTTACCCGTTAACGGCATCAAGTCATTAAAGTTAATTTGAGGTACTTGAAAAACAACCTTAAGCTACTGTTGCTGCTGTTGCTGCTGGTGTTTAACACAGACTTCCATTTAGAAAAAAGTGTTGTTTTGTTGTTGTTATTGCCTTTGCTTTAAACCTACAAATTAGTCTGTTACCCATCCATTCATCTCATATGCATACTCATACAAATGATTACCGCTGATTAAATCTATTTAATGCATAATGCAGAAAAACAGAAACAAAAAAAACAAAAAACAAAAACAAAACAAAACATAATAAAAAAGAGAAAAAAACTGAAACAATCAAAAACGTGTTTTATTTTCTTATGATAATCAAAGGCCCCCTCCTTACATAATCGCGTATATATGAAATTCGCATGAATTTCAATAAAACGCAGCACGACGCGTCTTGTGCGCATTTAAATATAATAAGCAATTGTTGTTGTTGTTGTTGTTGTTGTTATTGTTATGGTTATTACTTGTACTTATTCCCTTCAGTTTACATTCATATTATTGTGATAACAATTTCGTAAATGATATAAAAAATAAAAAAATAAAAAATAAAGCAAAAACAAAATGTGAAAATGATACAACGGGAGAAAGGGAAATTTCAAGGTCTAAATTGTTGTAATATATAAGATTTTATACAACCTATATTATTTAGTTTATATAATTTAAAGTAAACTACTTCATTTTAATACCCAGAAGGAGATATTTTAACATTGTGCGTCCGGGTGTCCGTATGTGCAACTGTGGCTGGAATGTTCCTGGTCGTTGTAATTTTTTTTTATACATTACGTTTTGAGTTTAAATAACAAATTAGACAAAATAGGTCCATTTTATTTAATTTAAATAAAAGTGTTAGTTAAGGAGCAATTTTTCAATGGAAGGATGTACGGACAAAAAAATAGTGTATTTGCAACTGCTACAGTAATTTTTTGTGTACCTCGAACAATTTAAAATTAAATTAACTATAAATTTCATTTTGTTTAAAATTTTTTCAGGCCAAAAGGCTGAATATTAAGGATTTTTTTACCAAATTGTTTTACTGTGTTTTTGTTCAAAGTGGGGCGCCCTCCATTTTGAAAATCCATAATGTGAATGATTAATATTTCATAGTCAACTGAGTACAGTCATTGCTAGCTAATGCCTCTCATGGTTTTGGTTTTAATGTAAACAATTAGATTATTACCTAAGTTTTGCTTTATATGACAAGTGACGTGATTTCAAATAATTAATTTCATTATAAAATGAAGAAGCAGAAAAGGTAAAAAGAAAAACAACAATATTTCATCATGTTTTTAATCACGTATGAATCTTGAAACTTGAAGTTTGGTTTTTTAATTGAAATTCTTTTAATGTAAAGCGAAATGTAATAAAAAAACTCTCAACGCGTTCAAGACAGTTTCGTCTTCTCTATTTTCGCAACTAAAAACATTAACCCCATTAATTATTTTCGTCAGCTAGCTATCAAAACAGAATGTAGTAAAAAAACTAAAATTGGCTTACACCGAAACATGAAATACCCTTCATCAATTCCGACGTAGTGGGCGTGGTGTGTTCCCCATTACCCTTTCTAATTATTCGTTAACGTACAGGTCGAATTTTACGAGAAAAAGTTCATTCGTAAAATTGAATGTGAAAGTTATGTTATGAAAGGGGCGTGTTTGTTACATAAACAACGCCCTTTTTTGGCTTATCCATATATAGGGAAATCCTATATACTATAAATTTTATTTTCGCAGCTCATTTTTTGTGGCAGATATATAGATTTTAATCGATTGTGGGCGTGGCTGTTGACGGATTTTGGCTCAATTATAATTTAACGATTTGTTTATCGAAGCTAGAACTTCATAGGTTAAATTTTGTGAAAGATAAATCGATTTTTAAAGTCTGTTATCCGATCGCGCCCATTTTTGGCATATCGATGACTGAGATAATACTAAATATTTGTATCAAATTCCAACTTCAAAGCAGATAAGTAGATTTTTGTCGATTGGGGGCGTGGCTGTTGACGGATTTTGGCTGAATTTAAATAGCGATTTGCGAAGTATCTGTAAAAAATTTCGCGTTAATATTTGTAAATTTCCCGAGCCTAGCTCTGCAGGTTGCACACGGAATAGCAAACTTAGTATACTAACCTCCTACTAAGGTGGATGGAGTTTAAAAATATTGCTTAATAATTTTAAAGTAGAATGATGTGCTAAGAGCAAGCAATTTAACAAAATTGTATAAAAATGTAGCAAAAAATACAGCGTGTCAACGACAGCTACAACAACAACAAAATAACAATTTTTAATAAGAAAATTAATCAGATATGATGGCAATAATTGTTTGTGTTTAACAAAATAAACAAAGAAAAAGAAGAAGAAGAAATAAAATTATATTCAGTCGGGCTATTAAATGCTTACAATGTAGCCCCCACTACACACAGTAAGCAATCAAAGAAGTCGTTACTGGTGGTGTTTCCGTGCTTGTTGAGCGTAAACATTTTGAAATATAGAAAAAAAAAGAAAAAACCTTTTGGCACTACAACTAATTGTTAGTTGTGCTGAAAGATAAATTTTGTTTAACAATCGAGGCCCGAAGAAAAACATGAAAAAAGAATTTGCTTTAATTTCAGTGAAAAATTGATTTTAAACTCAATTTCCATGACACTACAATTAAGTAATCTATTAAAAAAGAAGGAAAAAACAATAATAATTACTGCATTAACAACAACAACAAAACGATAAGAACATTCTAAAAGAACCAACACAACCAACCACCATCGCTAGCAGCAATTATTTACCCAACTGATACTAAGATCATGATAAATTATAAAAAAATAAATTGTGAGAAATGTGTATTGTATTAAATTACAACAACAACAACAACAGCAACAATAATAATAATGATAATAATTGTACCAGCAATCATCATAATAGACATGAAATAAAATCATTGATTATATTTCTCGCGCCTTCTTTTCACACAATTGTTATCTCCGTTAAGGCTGTACATGTACAAAGTACAAGGGAAACCAGCGCAAATGGCGTGAAACATTATAAATTCATTTACAAATGTATAAAATATGTTTAGTACCCTACACCAGCATAACTAAAAATATGCTGTTTTAAACTTAGTTGCCAGTAAAGATGGGAGTGACATATTAAGGGTGCTAGTCTGTTTGCAACTCCCCAAAAATGGCTACCAAAACGTTTATATGTTCTTGATTAGCATCAAAATGTGTGTTAACCTAGACATGTCCGTCTGTATGTCCATATGTCTATTTGTTGTTGGCATTCTAGGGGGCGTAAATTTGGAGATATTTAGCCGACATTTATTTCAGATATTTCGATCACTGTTTAAATTGGGCACAATTGCCACGCCCGCTATTTGTAAGTAGATGTGAAACACATTGAAGATTTAGTTTTTCTTCTTGCTAGTAAATCTTTGAAGTAAAATTTTCTTAATTAATTCAATTCAAATATTGAATATTTCTTATTAAACGAAAGTGATGTTGGTGGTGATGCTGGTGAAGGGCCACTTATTGGCACTTTTATTACTTCTTTGATGATCTATAATATCTCCTCTTTTATGCCATAGAAATCATTCAAATGGAACGCATAAAATTATCATCATAAAATTATTATTATGACTCCTCTTTATCATTGATCGAATGGAGAAAAGACAAAAAGACCATTTGACGAACATTTTGTTATTCACCACCTGTCTAAACGAGGTTACCAGTGATGTTTCACTTCTTTTTCTTTGCATTTTACTGTTTTTATTCCCTTCCAGTTGATTAATTTTATAGTTACTGGTAAAAAAAAAAAAATAATTTCAATTAGAGAAAGAATAGGTAATTAAAGAGAAGGAATGAAAGTGTACTTGAATCGAGGTTAGTGGAAGAAAGAATAGTTTTAGTTCGGAAGTAATAAAGATATCTCTTCCTTTTAAACCTTCATTTCACAATTAAAAGCAAATTCTACGAGTATTTATTATATGCTGCGTTCTTTTTGGAACCAATAAAACAGAGTTTCGAAATCTTCAAAAGTCCTTCATCGGCATCAAAATATAAGTCTGTAGCTATAGTCTCGTCCGTAATTACATACCAAAGTTTATTTGTGATGTAGAATCGGATATCTAGGCCTACAAGGTCCTCCATCTACATCGGATAATGCTTTGAATTGGGACTAAAGCAAGACACATTTCTGTGAGAAGACGATTTGAGTGTTTCGATGCTTTACCACTTAAAAGTGTTAGTTTTAAAAATTAAGGGGGTTAAAAATTTTTTATATAATTTTTTTTATTCTTTTATTATTATTTTTTATTTTATATACTATATTGTAATATTTTATTATATTTTTTGTTATATAACTTTATTTTTATTTTATTTTATTTTATTGTATTTTATTTTACTTTGTTTGTTTTTGTTTAAATTTTTATTTGTTAAAAATTTAAATTTTTTTCAATTCAATCAATATTATTGGGCCACCTTTTATCATAATTATTAATTTTTACATTTTGTGTTTTGGTTTGTTTACATTAATACAACAGCAACAACAACAACAAATGCCATATCGCACGCTCTAATGACCCAGTAGGAAATTTTGCAATAGCAAAAAAAAAAAAAGTTTATAAAAAAAATTATTATTATATGATAATCAACCATATTATTCATATTGTGGTTTTTTCTTTTTTATATTATTTCTCACGTTTATTTATTTATTTTTAATTTTTTTTTCTGAATAAATTCACAATAAAAAATATAATAAAAAGTGATTTAATAAAAATTCATTAACCCATATCTTATTGCAAATAAAAATATATATAAAGAGAAAAATAATAATAAGTGGAATTTAAATTTTTTTATATGTAAAATATTTAAAAAAATGTACGGATTTGATTCTGTTTCTTTTATTTGTTTTTTAGATTCGTTTACAATTACAATTTGCGCTTGAATGATTTGCGGTACTACGCTTAAGTACCGTACCGTACCGTATTGCAATCTCGTATATCGTATTTCTAGTTCTACCAGCTGAGCACTTGGTGTTCTTGGTAAGTTACCTTTTTCATTGTGCTTTTTGTTTAATACCTTTTCGATTTTATTAGTTATTTACTATATGTTTAGGATATTTTAAAAAATTGTTGCTTTTTTTTTTATTTTTCGTTTTTCGTTTTTTCGATTGTTAAACACTCTCACTCCGCAATTTTGTTTTGCTGTCACTGAAGGTACAAACGCGAATGACGAAATATATGAATGAACTGAACACGGTATTGTGTTGTTTTGTGTGTTGTGTTGTGCGTTGTGCATAAACATCTACATGTAGAAAAAAGTGACTGTTTGGAGTTGTGTTGTGTTGTGTTGCGTTTCTCGGTCGGTCTCTATATTGTTTTGTTAAGTCTCTTTATTTACATGTGGCATGGGTTTGCCTTAATGTGTGTGTTTGTGTGTGTTTGTATTGGCTTTGTGTCTGACGGTTAGTTTTGTTCGTTCGTTTGCTTGCTTACTGCCTTGGTTTGGTTGTTGTTTACTTTCAGTGGCCAAACTCTATAAAAAAAAGTGTTGTTGTTGTTACTGCTGTTGTTTTTGCTGCTGCTATTGTCAACATGTGCCACACAGCTGACGTTTGCTGTAGTAGCTTAACGTTTAGCTTGACATGAAAATATAAAAAAATAAAACAACAACAACAACAAAACACAATGCATTGTGCATTGCATTGCAATCACCATTTCTACTCTACCTATAAACCATACATTTACACATACACACCATACAATTTCGCATTCATTTCATTTGGCGAAAACTTTCTGTTGTACGCTGTACGATAGCGTCGTTAGGTATGTGTGTGTGTGCACATATTTTTATATTGAATGGACATCACAATAGAGTTTAGTTTTTCACAAATTTACTTACTAGATAATTCTATATATCGTATTGAACATAATATAAGCAGGCAGGTATGGATGCACGAATGCGATGATATTCTTCTCCATCTCTTTCTTTCTCTACTACTCCTCTAGTAGTATTCACAATTTAGAGAAATTTTTCTAGAAATGAGACAAATAACTATAAACAACAAAAGTAACAACAACAACAACAACAACAATATGAGCATACGTTTTTTTATTGTTATTGTTATTTATGGTTTGTAGGGAGGGAAAGGAAGGAAATCATTTATGCTTAAAAACCAATTTCATTCATATCCACTTAAGTAAAGTTTTTTGGTTTTTGTTTTCATTTTTCCTCTTTCCTTTTTCGTTTTACTGTAACCCAAAACCATTGAAGCAGTTGGCATTCTTTGTCTGCTTCTCCTTGGCTGTAACCATTTATGTAGAGAAAATCTTTCAATATAAATTTGACTTAAGTAGAACAACAACAGTAAATACTTATCATCTTGATACATTAGAATGAAATTTTTGACTTAGTTAGTAATGTTTATATATGGCGAATGCAACCTTAACTCTTGCTTCCTTCCTAATATATGAACAACATTAAGAACGATTAAGTAAGTATTAGTAAAAAAATGCTACATTTCGGGTTTCTAGGTTAAACCACTAGGTGTGGGAGTATATATCATTAAACCTTTGCTTGTCCTACCCTCCACATAAGATGAAGGTATGAACTTGAAATTTGGCACACATATTAGTCCATTCATCCCATCCATCGATGTGCCAAAAAAGGGAGTGGGCGGAAAACAGACACGCCCACAATCGACAAAAGCCTATATATATGCTACAAAAATTGACCTATGAACTTGAAATATGGTTTGCTTACCTTTGCCTCAAAAAAAAAGGAAACATATGAACATACCGATATTTTCCGAATTCTTTGCTTATCACAAAAATATGTAAATACTCTAAGGTCCAGTTTAAACTAACTGTAGTTTGCAGTTAATATGTATCCTTTTCTTTTTTTGCAAGTTGATTTATTGTTATTGCTTTTTTTGCACTTTTACTAAAATCTTGTTCATCATCAATAATTTTTGCAAATGTATCCCAAATATGTCTACAAAATGATAGCTTTGGCACTTTCATTGTAGCTGTCCTGTAAACTGCTTATCAATCAAGCTACTCCAGTCCAACTGCAGCACAATTTGTTTTCACTCTTTCTCTGTTCACGTCCATTATACGGTGGCATCTTTAAATAGCTGCGATTTTATTTATTTACGATCATCTTTTCTTGATTTTCATTCGTAGTGTCAACGCACAGGTGTCGTATAAATTATGGAGATGGCATTAAGTCACCGTTTATTTATACAATGAATCATCATTTTATGGGCATTAAGATTGATATGCGTACGTTTATTTATATTGTTTGATTGATATTTGAAGTGGAAGAAAAATGCCGCTGAATGAAAATGGAATTATGTAAAAAAACTGCACAATTGTTGATGTTAAAAAAAAGGCACTTAAATATCTTTCATTTTAGTATAAAAACATTTAATATTATATGGGCGTGGTACCACCCATTTAGTTAATAAACAGCATTTAATTTTAAAAAGTGCTTTCCTAAGCAAGTAGGCGGTGCCACGCCTATTAATTGAATATTCTCAAAAAGCTACAGAAATTTCCAAATGTTTGCAACAAATTTGACCAAAAACCGAGTTGTCGTTGCAAAGTTATAAACAAAACAAAATGACCTTTGTTTTTAATGTGGTTGTTGTTGTTGTTATTATTTAGAAAATTTGGCAAAATCAGTGGAAATGTTTTTTAAACCATTTTGTCACACTATCCATGTCCAATAGCCTACAACTTTTGAACCGCTGCATAGATTTTGTTCAAACCAACTGCCCGTAGCTGGAAAATTCTTCAGTTTTACAATGACATATATTTTAGGGGCGTGGCACTGCTTACCTAATTATAATAATGCATTTTTCAAAGTAGTCTTTTTTGCAAAAATGGGTCATCCTAGGACCATTATACTATGATTAATAGATTCTTCATTGAATTTAGAAAAAGGGGCGCAAAATTTTTCAGATCGATAGGTGCTACCGTTTCCGATATAAGCGCTCAAAGTTTTCATTGGAAACAGACTGAAAGTGAATGATTGCCATACAACGCCCTTCACCCAATAGTTGGAATGACCTTCTTTATATATATTGAATGAATCAGGCATTAGAACATTCTCTAAGCTTTTAGATAAATTGGCAAATTTTTTTAATTTTTTTTTTTTTTAATTTACATAAATTTTACGCACCAAGAAAAGATGATTATAAGGAAAATATCTTTTATTATAAAAATCCATCATGCCAAGTTTGAGTTGAACAAAGGGCCTTTAATAAAAATTATCAAAATATTCGAAATTTTTACTGGAATATGATAAAAAAAAATAAAATATGATAAAAAATGACCAAAGGATTTCATTAATGTATGTCTAAGCGTAATTGAGCCCCCATAGCGGCAGCTATGCTTAATTTAAACTTTAGTTTCAAACGATGAAAAACACTGGCATTCTACTATACATACAATTCACAATCAAGTTCATATTGAAATATTGATAATATCGTAATAATACATATTAGCAGGTGGTTGTTTTTCCTTCAAGAGCGAATAATTGATTATCGTGCGTTGTTGTTGGTATCTGCAGAAATATGAGCCAACAACTAAATGAATATTTCACTTTAGCTATAACGCTGCTAGCTGCTAGATGCAAGGTGGTAGTTACAATGGCCTCCTGCTTAAAATAATGGTCAATGTCTAGTTAAGAGTGTGTATGTATGTATGCATGCATGTGTGTATGTGTATGTAAAAATGTCTATGATTGCATGTTATTGACCCAACCCATTAAAATAATTGTGTGTGAAGGTGTCTCTGCGAGATAGTGATTGTAAAAGGAAAAAAAAATGTTCATATTGAGAGCGCTTAGTAGTGAGTGGAATGGAAAAGAAGAAGAAGAAAATAAAATAAATTGTACAAGTCCCATGTTCGACATTGTCTGATTTACAATCAAATTATGGGTTTTCTATTTAAAAAGACAAAATACAACAACAACAGCAACAACAACAACAAATTAAACAACAATAACAATATACATACATACAACACAAATACTTTGTTTGTGTGTGTGGTGTAGGCTGGTGAGGTAAAATGTCTGTATGTCTGTCTGTCTTTTGCAACACCCCCAGCCACCGCATTTTTAATTCGAACATCAATTTTTTCCAATTGTCTGAGCTAGCAGAGCAATAGTTATTGTTATTGTTATTGTTTTTTTATTTTTTGTTGTTGTTATTATTATTATTATCTGTATAATGATTACCAAGCTTGCTGGTGGCGCAGGTTGCAACATAAACAATAATAATAATAATAACATTTACAACAACAATAACAACAACAATTTCACTATCTTAGTAATATAAGCAGCATAACATGTGTTATAACAAAAGTGAGAAAATTTCACAAGCTGTAACGGTATAAATTCCTTTATTCTTTTTCTATACCCTACTACTACTACTACTACTACCACTACTACTACTACTACTATACTGTATTAAAATTACTCTGAAAGCGAACTCTTTCGACACTTGCTCTGAATTTAACATTGTTATGGTGGTGGTGATGGTGGTGGTGTTGGTGTCGGTGATGGAGCAGACAGATAACCACCAATTCAAATCTTATTTGTTTGTTGCTTGCTCATATAAGGCTGTGGTAGTGGCTGCTGATGTAGTGCGTCTACATATTTGAACTGCAACACTTTAGTTTAACCATGGTTATACACAATTCGCTAAGCTTTGCTCATAATTAATGCTCAAACATACCATAAACAACTTTGCAATAAAGGCGTTGTGCACATTCAGTTACATTCACATTCACATTCACATTCATATACCTGACAACCTAGCTAAGATTTGCAAAACAAAGTATATTTTTTTTGGCTTTATGTACTCTAAACCACTTGTGGCAAAAAGTATATTAAGTTTGTAAGGATGTTAGTAACTCCTGTCTGTCGTCTGTCCCTCTGTCTAATAATGTAATTTTGTGCTTAAGCTACAGGTTGCCTTTTTTGAGATATTTCGCTGAAATTTGACACAAAAACATGTATTGGCCCAAAGAGGATCCCTAGTGAAAATGAATCGAATTGGTTAATTTTCGGAACCCCTCCTCATATAACGACCTTTTAAAAAACAAAGTCTTTATATGGCAAAAAGTTGCAATTCTCAATACTTGTTGACAACATTTGGTAAATAATAGTTGATTAGCTAAAAAATGAAATATCCCAAATTTGAACCCGATCGGATCATTTGTAGAACCCCTTTCCATGTAAAGATGTGCCACAAAGTGACGTTTTTATGCCAAAGCCTCGCCTTTAGTGAACTTATTACAAAATGATTATTCGCACCAAGTGCTATAGGGTATTGAATGACTGGACTTGACCGACTGTAACATTTTCACTTGTGTTTTGTGTTTTGTTTTTGCATTAGTTTCGCTCACTTGCGCATAAAATGTGTCCAAAACTGTAGGTTTGCTTGCGTACCCCATTACATATCTTTAAATATATATGAGCGGCAGATATGTTATGCGATTGTCTTTATGCGAAGTATGTTTTTAATCGTTAAAAATGTTGTGCATGGTAAACATGAAGTATGGCAAGCGTAAATGAAATCTCCCAACAATTTGTAAATTACAACAAAACAAATTGTAATTGGTGTGAACAGGTGCATATACATACAAACATGTACATTATATCATTTCTCAATTAAGTGAACGGTTAAAAAGAGATTCAATTTATATAATTGGTCTGAATCTATTTGAACATGTCCGGGTATCCGTCCTTTTACCTAGCTGTTCATAAGAAATTGACCCTCTTGAAGGGATTATAAGAACACATTTTGACTAAAATTCGATACCTATTGAGAATAAATTGATTTGATGTATAAATCTTTTTTCAGGTTTGAGGTTTAACCTCAAACTAAGTTTAATCGTGCAAAATGTAACAAATGAAAGGGGTCCTAACAAACGATACGCCCACAATTTACTTTAAAAAATCTTATGTAGCTTGCAAGTATATAAGTATATACATATATATGTAGTACAATACCAACCAACTTACCATAGAACATAAATAACGAATAAACGAAAAAGTTTTGCCAGGAAAGGAACAATTCATATTGAATGAAAAGTTAGGGGTTAAGTTAATGTAAAGTAAAGTAAAAAAGTTTAAGTTAATCTCATGGGAGTTCACCTCCCATTTAATCGGTTTATTGTTCGCTTCTAATGGTTATTAACAACAGTGATGTTACAGTTTTTCTTCTATCAGATGTTAAGTATTATGTAACAGTAGTTGTTATTGTTGTTATTTAATGAGCATACAAATTAACCTTCACAATGATAGTTGGAGCAGAGAAATTTTTTTTATTATCTTTCGTTCACATATTTGTTGTTGTTTCAATACGCAGCAATAAACTCATAAATCATTTTAAAATGTATCTTAAAAAAAATAAATATAAATTTATATAATAACAGTCAAGCAAGTCTTGAGAGATAATAAAAAGTTTCATAATAGATTGGTTGGTAGATAGGTAGAGTAATACGAGTAATGTTGAGTCAACTTTAAATGATTGCAAGTGATCAACAATCACTAATAAAACATTTAAACTTAACTAGTTAACGTTTAATAGTTTATGGTTATAAATTAAAACACACAACAAGAACAACAACAACAATAAAAAAATAACAACATTACATAAACAATACTTTACAATTAAACTAAATTTGATTTAGGCCAAAATTTAAATACCCTCCACACGTACATTACAAATAGTGGGCGTGGCAGGTATATGATCATGCTCTCTAATAGTGTTTGTATTATGAATCAACTTGCCACTTGAGTTTTATGCTGAATAATGGTTTTTGTAAAATGGTGGGCGTGTCTGTTTTCGATCGCGCCCATTTTTGACACATCATTGGATGGATGTGTATGCCAAATATCAATTTTATAGCTCAATGTTGGTGGCAGCTGGATAGATCTTTGTCGACTGTGGGCGTGGCTCCGATTTTGATCAATTTAAATAGCGATCTGCATGCAAAAGCTACAACTGTTTACTTAAACTCTTAAAATATACAACCACGAGTGAATAGATGGACATACAGACGTACGGACATATGGATTTTTGAAGCTGATCAAGAATATATAAACGCCTACTTCTGGGTGTTGTAAATGGAATGACAAACTTAGTATGCTCCCCGCCATCTTATGTAGAAGGTATAATGAAAAAGAAATGTGGTACATGTGTTTAGTGGCCGCGCTGCATACTGTCAAATGTTCAACCACATCGCCAACCAACCAATCAACCGGCATTTCTCTTTTAATTATATATTAAATGGGAATAAATTCATTACATTCATTACAACCGTATATAGTAATTATGTGTGTATGCTAAGTGTGCGTTTGTGTGTGTGTGTGTGTGTGTGTGCGTCTAACCACTGAAAGTTATTAGAGGAGAGTACTTGACTACTTGATGCAGTTTTGCTTGTGTACGCATTATGACCAGAGCTGCAGAGAATTTTGTGGTTTACACTTAAAAACCGAAAAGAGGCTCTTCATTCCGGTTATTATTGTTGCTGTTGTTGTTGTTGATCATAATTCCACAATGACATAAATTTTAAGCAAGTTAATGCAAATATGCAGCTAAGCAGGAAGGTGGATGATACAACAACAACAACAGCAACAACAACCAAGCAAGTAAATGCCCAACTAGCTTTTAAGTTGTTTCTACACACGCTTCTTCATCATCATACGCATTAAATCAATGCAAAGTAAAAAGTGCACGTTTCACATTGTAAATTTTCTCGAATGACAGCTTGTTCTCCTTCGATATATGTGTTGGGATTACATTTCAATTTAATAGATTTTCAAAAAGATGTATCTGATCTCCTACTCAGTCACTCACTATACATTCTACGATTTGAAGAAAGAATAGAAGAAAATGTGATTTAGAAGCAATCCTCTATCTAGTTAAAGAATGATTTGCAATTTCATTTATCGCACGCAAGCATCTAAAGATGTAAATTTTTTCTTTTTGAACAGGAATGCAATGTAGTGGAGGTCTCTATATAACTATAACGGACACTTCTGTGTTAAAGAAATCTTTACAATTATTTGTATTATAGTTTTAGGCGTTTTTTTAAAACAATTTTCATATTAGCCAGCCCACACCAGCCACCTCTGCATATAGTAGAAATGATTTGTAGCATAGTTTTAGACTTATTTTCATTTTTTATTATTATTATTTTTCAAATTTCATATAAAAACATTACAACAACAATAATTTTCAGATGAAAAACCATTAGCGTTTTCAACGAAAATATTATGAATTTTTTTTTTTTAATTTAAAAAAGTTCTTATTGTTGTTGTTGTTTTTGTTGTTATCGTATGCAACTATACAAGCCAAGATTGTTTAAGAAAATTATTTTCACCATATTTTTAGATTTTTTCATCAAATATTTGTTATCAAATCATTACAACAACAACTTTATATTTTTTATAAAATATAATGTTGTTGTTGTATATTGCGGCTTCATAAAAAAAGTCATAACCGCAAAGTTTTTTAAAATGTGGGCGTGGCTAGTAAGCAAATTCTTTCATTTTCTTATTCTAACAGCATCTTATCACACACAAATGTAATGAATGGACGTACAGACATTTATACAGACATTTATCCTTAGGCTTCCGCCTATTGGTTGCAAGCAGAATAAAAAACTTAGTATGACCTCTATCATCTACCGTTATAAACACACGCGCAACATTAAGAGAATTACAATACAAATAAATACAGAGAGGAATCATTTAATTACTAAAATGCCGGCCGGCTTAAGAGAAAAATAGGATTTTGCAAACAATTAACAAACAACCAAGCAAAAAAATTGGACATTTTAATAAATTAATTAAATTTATAAGCAAATTTCTTTATCTAAATGATGCACCAAACGTTGTTGTTTTTGAAACGAAGTTAAACATATTTTATGTACAGTCTGTCTGTTAATAAATTTATTTGAATGCAAATAAACCTTAAGTTCGAAGCTCCTCTTTGTTTGTACTTGCGCCCTTACTGAGAAGAGAGAGAGAGAGAACATTACTCTAAAACTCGTATCATAGCCCACCAAGTCCACTTATACACGTACAATACACAAACACCTACAATATAATATATCTATGTATGCGTACATACACACACACATGCACTTGCACTTGGTTTATGAAAAAGTCCTTTCAACTTTTCTCATTTGTTGTTAACTAAGTGTGACGTAAACGTTTTATATGAATGGACCATAATAGCAGCAGCAACAACAACAACAACCAAAGATGGCGCGAAAACAAAAATCATATAATTGCGTTGTTAGTTAAAGTAATGCATTCAGTTGTCAGGCGACAGTTCAAACGTTGACATCCATCCTCTGCTGCTAAACCCAGTATAACCGAAGAGATCTCAAAAAATTATATTACAAAATAATAATAATAATAATAATAATAAAAATAAATTTTTAAATAAAAATTTAAATAACGTAAATCAGTGTTTACTGTGTGTGTGTGCATGTGTATGTGTGATTGTAAACATATAATTTAAAATAAAAATAAATTGACAGAAGGCTTGAGTGTGTGCTTGGGGTGCTGGTGCGACAATATCGCATTAAATACAATTTAACTTAAATTGTTTGAAGCAATTATTCAATTTAGTGCAGTAGCAATAACACAACAACAAACAACAACACGCTAAACCGCACGAAATGATTTTTTAAGCAATAAAAAAATTCACTCCACAGCAACTATGTGTTAACATTTTTTTATATCAAACTCAAGCCTTATCATCCACCACCAGCACCACCAACACTACCTTTGTCACAATCATCAGAATTCATAAATCTCTAAAATTTATATGACATGTTTATATAAAATATTTAAATATATGCATGTTCAGGTGTACGGCTCCGTTTTAACACGTTGTCTGCATAAAGTGTAGCGACCCTACTCTCAAACACAGCCGTCGCTACTTTTCAAACGTTCAAATAATTTATTTATGAAATATTATGAATATTTTTTATATATTTCGCATAAGTTGGAAGGTATAATAAGTTTATTATGAATTTTACAAGCAAAATAAGGAGGACCCGGGTATTTATGAATGAAATCAAAATTGATTTAACAATGTCCGTATATCCGTCTTTTCTTAGGTCAATTTCAGACTCTGAATCACAAATATTGAGTTGAAATTTTTCTAAAGCTGTATGTAGACCATATAGATAGTTTTGTCCTAAAAAAACAGTGGCCGTGTTGGCTAAGCCAACCACGCCTCTAATTAACAAAAATCTTTAAAAAAGAGCTGCTTTCTCTAATAATGAATACTTTTATAAAGGGGCGGTATAAAAAAAATGGACACGCCCTTAATTTACAAAAAATGTGTAATCTATAATCTGCTACGCCTACTGCTTAAGTGTAAAAGTCAAATATGTTAGCAGCCACGCCTCAAGAATTTCTTACATCTAGAAAAAATACTTTTTTATTTTATTTAAACAAAGAGTTTAAAAATAGCAAAGAACAGGCACGCCTACAATTTACAAAGAGATTTTCTTTTAGTATAGAGGTCAATCAGAGGTATTACACTTCAACGATATTTTAATTGTCTTTAAAGGAGACGTAATTATATTATTGCCACACCCACAATTTCCAAAAAAATATGTACAGAAATTAACCTTTGGGTTAATATGTAAAAGGTTAAACGTATTTTAATATCTATTAAAAGGGCGTGTAATTATACACATGCCACGCCCCCTTCTTGTACATAAATATAAAGGAGGGTACTTCATATATTCGCTTAAGCCGAATTTATGTTTTTTTACTGGTTTTTTCCGTAAATCTGCTGTCTTCTCTCTTCCTCTATCTACCTTTCTCTCTGTGTATCTCTATGCTTCTCTTGGTACTGACTCTATATTAAAATATAAGCTGGTAAAAATGTATTGCGGTAAAACAGCTGTTCTTAGTAACTGCTTATACTTCAAAGTGTTCAACTGTCTGGTATCGAATAATTTTTTTTTCCTACCAACTAACAAATTATTATTTATTACAATACAAAAGAAAGAAAAAGTAATTAAACCGTTTCGATGTTTATTGTGATTGTGTAAGCTTGCCACACACAACAATTTTGTAAACAATCGTTTCTAGCTGCATATTACATAATTTTTGTGCAAAAAAAAAAAAAATGAAATGAAATTTTGTCAAGGCAGAAAAAATCCATAAATTGATTTTCATTCCAAGTACAAAACATAAACGTGCTATGGTTGTATATGGATAGCATATGTGTGTGTGTATGTTTGATTTATAAACATTCTTGTCGGGGGTATTGTTGTGTTGGTTACATTTCTTGTGCTTTTGTATCCTGCCTGCACCGTAAACCGTAGGTGTAAAGACTCTTAAGATTTACGATTCCCTCTCTCTCTCTCTCTCTGTGTCTGTGTTTCTACCCACTTTTCCATTTCCTTTAATTACAATTTTGTTGTGACATTACTCCTTATACGTAAAAGGCGCGTATGCTTAAGATTTTGTTACAAACAATAATTACACAAGTAAGAACACTAAATGTGGCTTAGGCCAAATCATAAATACCCTCCACATCTATAATGGTGGGCATAGTTCGATTTTTGTATTAAATATATAGATTTTTGTCGATTGGGGGCGTGGCTCTTGACCAAATTGGCCCATTTTAAACAGCAATCTGCGTGCAAAAACTAAAAGTGCCTGCGTGTACAAAATTTCAGTTCAATATCTCAAAATTTACGCCCATGAGGATAATGACAACAGCAGACAAACACATGGACAGACGGACATACACGTCTAGATCGACTCCGTTTTATACGCTGATCAAGAATATATGTACACTCTAGGTATTGCAAATGGAATGACAAATTCAGATGGGGGGTATAAAAAATGAATAGAAGAACAAAACTTGTTAACGCTCACTGTACCTTCTCCCAGCAGCGATATATGCTTACAAAGTTTTTCTTTCATTTAAAACTTTGTTGACATACTATTTACCAAGTTCGCCGCTTATTTACATACGTTTTAGTGTACGTATATATGTATGCCTGCTCTGGTAGTTAAATCAAACCGTACACAAATCCCTTAGGCTGAGTAAATATGAAATTTTACAATTGAGAAAACTATGTTTAAATTTTTAAATAAATATTGAAATATTGCAAACTATTCAGAAATATTGTGCCAGCATTATGTACGTATTTGTTAAATTTAATTTAGGTTTAAAGAATTTATTGAAAAAATTACTTCTTGAAAATGACATTTGCTGCGTACTTCATACTGTTTGGGTGGATCAATTAGGAATTCATTTTTGAACCGAAACTACCATGAGTGTCTGAAGGTGAAATTAAGTAGTGTAGATTATTACATGTGGGCGTGCCCAAGTGTCCAAAAACTGTTCATTATACGCTCCCCATAACATGGGCGTACAAAAAATGAGTTGAAACACTGAAAAGACCCTACAAAGGATATAAAATATATTCTTGATAGGTTTTAATATCTGAGTTGATCTATACATGTCCGTCCGCGTAACTATCTATTATTTCTACTCTTACGTTTGTAAATTTTGAAATATTGAACTAAAACTGACCACTTATACTTTTTGAACACAGATTTTTATTTAAATTAAGTAAAAAAATCAACAAAAACTTATCTCTCTGTCAAAAAAACTGTCCTACATATTTATATTTACCTTATTTATCAATTAAATCGAAAATGGGCGTGGTTACGTACACAATTTATAAAAAAAAAACGTTTTTCAACATAATACTCATCGGGCAACTTGTTATGTAATATAGAGAGCGTAATCAAATATCGGCCACGCCCACTGTTTATATATTGATGTAAAAGGTATTTCAGATTTGATCCAAGTCAAATTTGGTATTTTTTACGAGTGTATTTCTTAATATTATGTACGCAAAGGTCTCATAGGCGTATGAGTAATTATCTTTATTTAAATATTTATAAATTATCCTTTACTTTAACCTCCACATAAAATGCGGGTATACTAAAATTGTCTTTCTGTTTGCAACATACAGAAAGAAGTGTCCGGGTCCCTACAGAGTAAAGTTTATATGTTCTTGAGCAGCATCAAAAACTGAGTCAATCTAGACTAGCCCGAGTGTCTGTCTGTTGTTGGTATTCAATTTTCTGACATTGAACTGAAATTTTGTACAGACACTTTCAGATCGCTTTTTAAAATGGGCAAAATCAGTCAAAAGCCACGCCTACAATCGCCTACAATCGACAATCGGGTATGATATTGAAATTTGGCACATGTATTTATAGTACTTTTATCCGACGATGTAACAAAAAAGGCGTGGTCGGATAACAGACATGCCCACAATATACAAATAACCATATTCAGCGCAAAACTCAACTTGCAAGTTGGTACGTAATACATACACTACTAGAAGGCGTAATTATATAACCGTCATGCCCACCATTGTAGATGTGGAGGGTATTTAAGATTTGGTCTAAGCCCAAATTTCGTTTTCTTACTTGTTCATTTTCTATAATTGTAAAATTACAAGCCATCATCTTACTAACTGCTTAATTTATTATAAATGTTGTACTTAACTAATAATAAATGATTAATAAACTTGTTCATGATATAAATGAATTATATAAATTAAACTTCCACTTAATATAATTATAAGACTTTGAATGTTATCATATGTGGTGTATGTGTGTGTAAATAATATAGGAATTTATAGCTACAAAATTTTCATGAAACATTCTAAATACTTTGCCTAACAGAAACACGGACGTACAGACATTATTAGATCGACTAGGATTTTAATATGAATCACGTACATATTTACTTTGGAGGATTTCTCAGAACTCTTTTTAAAGTGTTATAAATGAAAAACAAACTATACTACAATATATCACAATTTTTGTAGG
Source organism: Ornithomya chloropus (assembly GCA_963971445.1). NCBI lineage: Eukaryota > Metazoa > Arthropoda > Insecta > Diptera > Hippoboscidae > Ornithomya > Ornithomya chloropus. The sequence continues at coordinate 21,397,828 of OZ020530.1, read as the reverse complement.
CGTGAGCATATCAATGCAAAGCAACGGAAACACGGACGTACAGACATTGTTAAAACGATTTTAAACTTGTAGAAAACATCATCTAAAATAATGCAAAACCGAAAATAAATTTCCTAATTCTATTATTCAGTTATTACAAATTATGGGCGTGGCTTTTAACACATGATTTAATAACTAAACATATTTAACACTAACTTAATTATCAATAAAAGCATGTCTAAATCAACCATAAATTATATGTGAAGCATTTGAGCCCCCTTCGTACACCCACCCACCATTTTAAAGATTGTTTTGAAAAGTGTCTGATAATCTTTTCAATAATGTAATCACTTTAGTTTTTGTATAATATCCGGCTATTATAAGAGTTTTCCCTACCACTCTGACCCTCACGCTCTCTCTAACTTTGTTTTAAAAATTACAAATGTTTTCTTTTTCATTTTTTTTTTTCATTCAAATAACAATTATCGTAATGGCACAAGTATTATGTAATGTTTTTTAATGGCTATACACACACACACACACACATACACATAGGACACATGACAGCATTATTGTATATATGAGCTTGGATTAAAGAAGGTAATGCGGGGATGGTGTATTATACAAAATGTTTATGCAGGAGAATCCCTAAAGGCATTTAATTCATTTAATATTCAATTCATGGATGGTGGACAATGTTGATGATGATGATGATGGTGATGATGAAAGTATTACGCAACAACATTATCACATACTACTGTTGTTATTATTTCAATGCTCATACAATTCTGTATTTGATAGGTTTCGCTGATTCCACAGCTGTTGGGGATAATTTAGGTTCACACACACATGCGACATGCATGTCATAATAATACGCGTACATTACACCCATTGGCACATACACTCACACACAGTCTATGTGCGTGTCTTTATTTATATAAATTTCTCTATTAGCATTGTGTTTAGCTTAATAGAAAATTAAAAATTGATCAATTAATTCACACTTTAACAGTTTTCAACGCAAGGGACTAAGAAAAATGACAACAACAACAACAACAACAACAACAACAAAAACATTTTTCATATAATTATACTCTTCAACTCTGTAACATCAATAACTAAATCGATCTAGACTTGTATCCATCCGTCCGTACGTCCCAACTCTATGTTGTTGGTACTTTTAAAGTATGTAAATTTTAATATATTAAAATGAAATTTTGTACAGACACCGATCGCTATTGAAATTTAGCAAACTCCATCAAGAGACACGCCCACAAGCGGCAAAAACTATATACTCGTATATCTGCCGAAAATTTGATTTTTTTTTTACACACATATTTATAATTACGGTTTTCATGGTTGTTACAAAAATGGGCATGGTCGAGTAACAAACCCATCCTTAATCGATAAAAATTTATATATCTGCCACAAGAATTTAGCTATAAAAATGAAATTTTGTAAACATATTTATACTTAACCCATCAAATAATAAACGCCCATTATTAATGTGCCCAAAATGAACGCGGTAGAATTACGAATACGTCAACACTTGCACACTGACCTACGCAATACGTACAAAGGGCCTGCCACCACCGTTTGTATGTAGATGTTAAAATAAGTTTCTCAGCAATTTATCTTGAATGAAATTTTATTAAGCATCACTTATATAAAAACATTATAAAGAGGTCGGCAAGGAAGGACATACGGACATTGTTAAACAGACTAAGATTTGTTAGAAAAGATTTAAAACTTTTGTAAAACAGTTACAAATAACAAAGTATATCTTTTATATCTTTAATAAAAACTTCATCATTTAAAATCTAACTAATATATAAATAATCACTTCATACGTTCACTTCACATGATGTTTACACAGAAGAGTTCTACTCTGCTCATAACTAATGTTTAGATTGATTCTGTTTCTCTATATTATACTGATAAATATAACAAGTAACGGAGCTGAAATTTTTTATTATAACTTTAGATAAACTTTAACATATGAACATACTTTACAAACAGTGATGGCCACATAAATAAATTCACATTTTATTTAAATAACTTTTTTTACCATAACTTCATTATTATCAATTATAGAATTGTGTATATTTGATTGGCATGAAAATACGAGACAATTTAGATGCATGCCACGCCCACAATTGTATAAATAAAAAGGGTACTTAAGTTAATTCCAAATCATATGTAAATATATGAGGTTAAATATCATTTTATTAAAGCACTGGCAACGCCCAAAAGGAGGCAACAAAGACCTTTCAAAGTATGTATATTCTTAACTAGAATCGAACACTGAATCGATCTAGTCATATCTGTCTGTCCATACGTGTTTATGAGACTATTTCTTTTGTCGTCAACTTAAAGCAATTTTCCAAAGAACTTATTCCTCTAACCACCACTGCTTTTTTATATACGTATCATACATAAATGTAAATATATTATCATATATTGTACACTAATATGTATAATGTACATTTTTCACATATTAAAAACGCAATATTTATTACTTTTAAAATTGTTTTCTTTGTGAATTCAAGAGAAAATAAATTTTTTTTTGTTTCCTTTTTTCACTTAACTATAAATAATGCATAGTTTTGGATAAAAGAGGAAATTTTCAGGAATTTTCATACACATTCAAACAATATATCTTAAAATTGTATATAAACACAAATAAGCATGTATCTCAATACTTATATATACTAATAAAGCTGTTTATTGCTAAATGGAGGAAAATGTCTGTATGTCCACACATATTTTTTAGGTATTGAATGGAATTTTTCAAATATTTTGAAAAATCGATTTAGCACAATGATTCACTGCAAATTCATAAATACATTTTGAAGAAGAAAAATTAAAGATTTTTATTTTAACCATCTTATCTTATTATAAATGAAAGACAGACTTACGGACTTTAAGTTAAAATTAAAATTGAAATTAAATGATATGCGAAACGTATTTTTGTTGTAAATAAACCTCAAACGATATATTATTATAGTATTATATATTTCTCCTGATCGGATTGTAGTATTATAAAAAATCTGCACCTAATTGCTTAATCAAGTGCTTGCAGAGCAATAGAGAATCACTCACCACATCGAATTGTAAATTCAAGTGGATTGAGTTGGATTTCTTGAATATTTCACACATTGCTTACACTTTCCATTCTGTGGTTTTCGTTTTATGTGGTTTAATTGCTAGTGGGACAATTTTACGTTTCTTAACTTACGCTTATCATACCGCAGCTGAGTTAATTAAAAATTCTTGCACGACCAACCGCTTATAACTTTATTCTACTTTGCGCGAGTGTGTGAATCTTTTATTTTATTCGCTTTATATTAATTCTTGCAAGGATGAGTGAAAAAACAAACAAACAAAAATAAATTTGGTTTAAACCAAATCTTAAATATCCTCCATAACAATAAATAAAAGATGGGCGTGGCATGTACATGATTACACCCTCTAACAGTGTATGTATTATACATTAACTGCTAAACGAGTTATAATAATATGTTCGAAAAATATTGAAAATTGTGCGTTTGTGCCACATAGCGATCTTTTCCTAATATATATATATAGGCCCTGTTGTTTCCATATTGATGTTGCAAATGGAATGAACAACTTAGTATACCCTTTATTCTATAAGTAGGATATAAACAAAATGCGAATTTCAGTTATACGGATAATTGTCCTTAGCAACGTTTCTTTAGTCTGAAAAGTTAAAAAGGGCATAAAATTTCCAAAAAAAAAAGAAAAAGAAAGGAAGTACTTTTCATTCCGTTTCCGTTAAAGTTGGTTTCAATTGACTCTGGTGATAGATAGACAGCTTCAATTAAAACATTTAAAAACAAAAAAAAGTTTGCCATTGCGTGAGATTTGACCAGTTTTAGTAAAAAGAATTGTTTGATAATCATGGACTTGCACTCTCTCTCACTGTCCCTCTCGTTGCTTCCATCTCGCTTTTCCTTTAATCATTATTTTCAATGATTCAGCGAATGTTTTTTTTTTGTGACAGAATTGTGGAGAGTTTGAAATGAAAATTTCACATTTCAAATTTGTGGTTGTGTCAGTGTGTCAGTTTGTCAATAGGAAACTAATACATATGCACACAATAAAGGACATTAATTTTCAACGAGCATCACTTGCAACACTTGCATAATTTTGTGCTTGTAATTAATTTTTAAGCGTAGAGTTTATTTGTATTGAACGCTTTGGATTCACTGACAATACCCATCAGGCATTATGCAAGTGATATTATGGCTTCTCTCGTTAAATGTATAATTCCCTAACATACCACATTTTGGAAGCCAAAGCATTATACTTCTATGTGATGCGTTACATGCATAATTTTGCGGCTGATAAGTTAACGAATTCAATTGAAATTCACGGGTATTGATGGCAAATTAATGTTAATTGTATGGTCTGTGTAATATACCCAAGGAAGGTATACTTCTGTGCATGTCTTATGTACGAGGGTAGTACCAAAACTACTCGATTTCCAATACAAAAGGCAATTGTTATTTAAAATGATTTAAATTGGTGGAAAGCTGCGCGCACAAATAAAAAGAGTTCTACAAAGTCGAAATTATGTGCTTACATATGTTCTTATATAAAAATAATTTGCCAATTTAAATTTAGTTAAAGCACAGAAAATTATCCAATTCAATATATATAAAGAAGGTCATTCCAATTATTAGATGGCGGACGTTGCATGGCAAACAATCAGTTTCAGTCTGTTTTCAATGAAAACTTTGAACGCTTATATCTCGGAAACGGTAGCTCCTATCGATCTGAACATTTTTGCGCCCCTTTTTCTAAATTCGTTGAAGAATCCATTAAGCGAGATATCGCGGCCCTAGGATGACCCATTTTTTAAAAAAAGATAACTTTGTAAAATGGGTTATTATAATTAAGAGGGCAGTACCACGCCCCTAAAATATATGTCATTGTAAAACTGAAGAATTTTCCAGCTACGGGCAGTTGGTTCGAACAAAATCCGTGCAGCGGTTCAAAAGTTGTTGGCTATTGAATACGGACCTTGCGACCAAAAGGTTTAAAAAATATTTCCACTGATTTTGCCAAAATTTCTAAATAATGATAACAACAACAACCACATTAAAAACAAAGGTCATTTTGTTTTGTTTACAACTTTGCAACGACAACTCCGATTTTAGTGAAATTTTTTGCAAACATTGGGAAATTTCTCTGACATTTTGAAGATTTTTAATTTATGGGCATGGCACCGCCCACTTAATTAGAAAAGCACCTAAAAAAATACATGTTGGATGGTGCCACGCCCATATAATATACTCCCCTTGAAAACTGAAAAAATGTCCAAGGTTTCACAAAAAATTTGAACAAAATCTGTCCAGGCGTTTCCAAATTGTAAGACTTTAAAAAATACATTCAATCAAGATTGGCTTACTGAGCACCACAGGAATGAAAGTTAATTTGCTTGGCTTATAACTAGAAAGCTACTGCTCCGATTTCGGTCAAATATTCTGCAAAAATTGGCAAAATTATCAAAAAATTTTATAAATTTTTGGAAAAAAAATGTTTTCAAAAAAACTTAGCCACAGTGTTAAAAATATTTTAAAAAAGTAAAAGTTCTCCGATTGTATCACAATTTGGCATAAATTGTATAATGTAAGAAATTTATGTGTGATGTTTATGTTTTAAAAATATCAATACTTGTGAATTTTCCATATAACAATCTTTCCGAAATACACTCGATAGTGTTTTTGCATAATGATGGCAAACACACCACAGCGCTACACTTAAGCATTTGCTCGTATAAATATAAATAAAATGTAGTAGACTACAACACTGTTTCAAAGTGTTTTATAATATTTTTATATACATGCTCCACGTGGTTGTAAATGTTATGATAAGATTAAATGTTTTGCAAATGAAAAGAGAAAGCTACACTCAACGCAAGCAGTCAATCACCCATCAACTGAGTATAGATTGTTTTTGTTTATTGCTTTATCATTTCACTGATATTTTAGTAGAAAGAAACAAAAACAAAAAAAATCAAATCAAATATGCTTAAATTATGACGTAAGCAAAGTATCATAATTATTATACACAGCGCAGACGAAATAATTGTAAGCAGAATTTCTACTAAACTGGTTTCTTAAGGCTTCTTTGAGCATTGTCTTTTTACGTTTATAAATAAATTGAAGCTTTTTACGTAGTAAGCCTTCATATGAGGCGAGAAAATACTACTTATCCGAATGAGAGCGACTCTTAATGCAAGAAAACAACTCAAGAAGCATTGAATCATTTCATTGCCATACAATAAGTACGAAACTTATTGTTGTCGTTGTCGTTGTCGTTGTTTTTGTATATTTTTTTTATTTGCAAATGATTTACTCATAATTATTGTGTGTGAGAAAGAATCAATTTAATTATAAAAGTGATAATTTATACATGAATAGAGTTCAGGGTTAAAATTTTTTCCTTTAATTTTTTCATGCCCTCCACATAAAATAGGAAAGCGTACTAAGTTTGTTATTAAACTCAAAAATACATCGATGCGTCATCGATGCGGCGTGCTTGGATATTAGAAACGCCCATAATAGACAAATATTTACACATCTGTCACAAATATTTGACCCATGACCTTGACATTTAGTATATATTTATAATTAGCCCACTCAACGATGTACCAAAAATGAGGGCGGTTGGGTTCCAGAAACATTCACAACTTTCAACTTTCATTAGAAGACGTAATAAATAATCTGCCACGCCCCCTGGTTGCATGTAAATGTGGAGGATATTTAAATTTTGGTCTAAACCGCATTTAGTTTTTTTCCTTGTTTTTTATTTTATTCTTAACAAATATGCACTCTCAGCACTCCATGTATTCTCATTAAATATTTATAAAAAAAAAAAAGTTTAATGAAAAGATTTATAATTATATTCCGAAACACTTGTTTGCATTTAATTGCTATTATTTGATTATAGAATTATCGCAAAATTAATTAAATAATTCTTTTTTCACAAATTAAATTAATTGTTTTGATTTTATTGAAAATTTTTTCATGCGTAAACGAATTACATTAATTACCAACATTTGAAACAATGATAAGTTCATGACAACAATAGTGAATTAGAAATAGTTTTTTTTCATCCGATTTCCGCACTATTGGGGGTATATTAAGTTTGTCATTCCGTTTGCAACACTCAGAAAGAAGCGTAAGGGTCCCTACAAAGTTTATATATTTTTGATCAGCATCCATATATGAGTCGATCTGGACATGCATGTCCGTGTGTCCGTAAGTCTGTCTGTTAGTGACAAATTTACGGGCGTAAATTTTGGGATATTGAGCTAAAACTTTGTACAAACAGTTTTAGTTATTGCACGTAGATTTAAAATGGGCAAAGCTGTCAAGAGCCACGCCCACAATCGACAAAAATCTATATATTTGCTACAAAAATTGACCTATGAAGTTGAAATTTCGTATGCATGTCTAGAGTTATCCTATTCATCGATGTGAAAAAAATGGGCGTGGTCGGATACCAGAGACGCTCACAATTTACAAAAAACTATACTCAACATAAGACTCGACTTTTAAGCTGACATGTCATGACAATCATATAGCTGCCACGCCCACCGTTGTAGATGTGGAGGGTATTTAAGATTTGGTCCAATTCAAGTTTAGTTTCCATACTTGTTGTAAATATTATTATAATTTTTTTTCACAGTAAACCCTTTATATGCAAATGCCTGTAACCCATAAATCATCAATGTGTCATCGCTATGAAAACTGTAAATAAACAGTACTGTAAAATCCAAGTATAGATCTATGTACACATTTACGTAGAATTTTTTAAATCAAATGCTATTTTGTTGAATTTTTATTTTCTCTAAACAATAAATTTTAAAGTTAAATACTTTGTCATAAATCATTCGAACAAAAAATTGTATTTACAGTTAGCAGCACTCTTTGTTCGATTTATGATTTGTTGTAATTTTTGTTTTTCTCTGATATTTTACGTGAATTTAAAACAAACGAAAACCATAAAATGAGCGTTAAATGGAAAACATCTACAATTTTTGAATATAGAAATAAATCAGTTTAGAAAAAAAAGTATTTTTAATATAAAACTTAATCAAGCCAAGTTTCATTACAATCAGAGGTCTTTTTAATTTCGTTCCAGAATGCAGAATTTCTCAGTAAGCGAATCTTGATTAAATATATTTTTTTAATTTCTTACAACTTAGAAACGGCTGCACAGATTTTGTTCAAACTTTTAGTGAAAACTTGGAAATTTATTCAGCTTTCCAGCGAAGCATATTTTATGGGCGTGGCACCATCCATTTAGTTAATAAAAAAACATTTAATTTTAAAAAGTGCTTTCTTAAGCAAGTGGGCGGTGCCACGCCCATTAATTAAATATCCCCAAAAAGCTATAGAAATTTCCAAATGTTTGCCACAAATTTTACTAAAATCGGAGTTGTCGTTGCAAAGTTGTAAACAAAACAAAATGACCTTTGTTTTCAATGTGGTTGTTGTTGTTATCATTATTTAGAAATTTTGGCAAAATCAGTGGAAATATTTCTTAAACCATTTTGTCACAATGTATTGTCACTTAATTATAATAATCCTTTTTACAGTAGTAGTAGTCTTTTTTGCAAAAAATGGGTCATCCTAGAACCTTGATACCCCGATTATTGGATTCTTCATGAAATTTAGAAGAAGGGGCGCAGAAATTTTCAGATCGATAGGAGCTACGGTTTCCGAGATATAAGCGCTCAAAGTTTTCATTGAAAACAGACTGAAACTGAATGTTTGCCATACAACGCCCGCCACCTAATAATTGGAATGACCTTCTTTATATATATTGAATCGGCCAGGTATTGGATGTGCAATTTAGCTAAATTTCAATTTCCAAATTTTTGCGAATTTTTTTATATAAAAATGTACTGTGTACCTGTTTTGATCATTTGCAATAGGAAAGAATGTCTCTGTCACATTTGAACGTTTTGCAACAGTCATTGAATGATCAAGCTTTTCTGCTCAGCTCTTCTTCATTCGTCCCCAACCTGTTCTGCTGCTTTTAATTACTGATAAACTTTAAAACCTTTTTCTATACCCCCACGTATCGTAAACAACAATCGTGAAATACATTGAATTAAAAAAAAGCCTTAAAAACGTGATACAATATTGTTGTGTGTGATTCTGTTTTTATTTATTTTGTTCTACCTTCAGTTGTAAATCGCCCTCGCATTGAACGATATACAAAAACGCGGCAATGTGTCACGCGTAACAAAACATCAGTCAAGTCAAGTAAATGAAATTGCAAAAAAACATAAAAAAACAAAATAAATTTAAATACAAATAAAACACGATAAGAAAGGCAAGGAAAGGAGTATCAATTACCAGATCATTATTTATTTATTTATTACTTATCGAGCGATAAAAGCGGCAGCGCGAAACAAACAAACAATATCGTTCCTTTCTTCTACCGTGAATATAAATAAATGTAGAATTTATGCAATGTTGTCAGTCATTTGATATTGTTGTTATATTATTATCATTGTTGTTATTGTTATTGTTATTGTAATTCTTATGTATTATTTTGTCTTCCAAATCATTAGCAACGCTACAATCACTCAATTAGAGATACAATCAGTCTCTTGAACCATTTGTCTACCAATTCCGGGTGTCACGATGGAATTTACTTATTCATTTATTTATTATCTTCTAATTCATATAAAGGGTGTGGCAACTTGAGAGTTTTTTAGTATTTATGTTTTTTTACTTTTTATTGTTTACTATGGTTAGTGTGACTCAACGTATGTGTCACACGGCCGGTTCAATAGCATTTCATTACATTCACTTAACGTCTACTTTTCATAAGAAAAGTAAATTTTGTAAATTTTGAATGGACCTAAAAATGTCCGTCTGTCCATTCTTTGTGATTCTAAAAATGAAGACATCAACTCCAAACTTTCCATAAATATTGTTTGCTTACAGATAAGGTTGGTAATGAAATTATGAAAAATGGATTAAAGGACACGCCCACAAAAAAAGAAACTTAAAAATGAAATTTTTAAAAGTTTTTTAATCGATTTTCATACAATTTTTCCCTCAAAAATTTTCTAAAAACCCCGCCCCCAATACATAAGCATAATTATCAATGATAACGTTTCTTTTAATACACATGCATTTTTCATATGATATGATTGTCATGTGATTTCATGTTAAACACCCTGTAACCACTTATCCTCACAAGAGATAAAATAATGAAAATAAAAAGAAACCAATCTGGTTTATTTGTAAAGCGACACTTTCTTGTCATCATACATTTTTTACAAAAAATAGCAAATTGTTGTGCAAACAGTGAAATGCATCGTCTTCTGTATTGTATTCATGACTTTCGTGCTGAGTGTGTTTGTTTAAGCATGCGAAAAAGTTTCAAGACAAGATTGAAATTGAATGCAAAGGTTCAGCTTCAATGTATGGACAAAATAAAGAACAAGATGTATGTAGTACATGTATTGGATGGTGTTTAAATTATTTCATCAATTCTCTGTACATCAGTCTAACCCGTGTATAGGGTGTTTTTAAAAAGTTTTATAAATTGGGTAAACATGGGTAAACATGGTTCATGGTGCTTTAAAAAAAACAATCGCGTACTCTCCATCGTATCTGGAGAGTATAATAATAAAATCATCAAGAATACTTTTAATGGATTTTATCCTTAAGATCTTTCAAAATTTTATTTTGTTGAAAAATTAAATAATTTATCAAAAAACTCGTTCAATATCTTTGCAGCTGTATTTATATATTTTTCAAAACTGTGGAATTTTTGCACAAAATAAAAATAAATAAATAAAAATTTATCTAAATAAAATGTGATTCAATAATAATAATAACAACAACAACAACAACAACGAAGTGAAACAGTAGCACAAAACCATACAGCTTGGAGAAGCCTTTAAATAAACCACCGTCGTCAATTATTTAAAATTATTTAAATTACCCGCCCATCTCTACAAGGCCCAGAGGGCTGTTCTCATTAAAAAAAAAAAAAAAACAGGAAAAGAATATTTAGAAAAAATATATTAAAAAAAAATGCAATAAAAAATAAAAAATATTTAAATCAAAAACACAGATAAGAAAACAAAAATAACAACAACAAATACTCTAAATTCAACCAGCAATCTTCTGCTAATACTGACCACCTACCATCTCACGCAGCTGAGAAGAAATAGCCGAATAAAGGATACTTGAGGGAAATGGATTCGAAACCTACCGATATGAGTGAATTCACCGAACCGTATAATATAACAGGCAGCAAATCGACAGATTTAATTAAACCCAAAGATGAGGTAGATAATTTTTCACCTGCGGCGGCAGCCAATGAGGAAGGTAAGTGAGGAAAAATGTGAAAAGTAGAATTTATAAGATAACCGTAAATATGCAAAAAATAAAAAAATATTCACGTTTAGTGGTGTGTCAATGTTAAAATAGTTCACCAGCACATAGAAGAAGCCAAGCAATGTCATACAAATAAGACATGAGCTGGTATCACAGAATGTAGCCACCTTTAAACATATCACCTGAGATTTTTATAAAATACACACACACGTACACAATCATTAAAAAAAAAAAAATTATGAATAAAAGGGCGTCAAACGTTTGGTTGGTGTCGTAACGTGCGAGTTTTAATAAATGAATCAGAATGTAAAGTAACATGTTTTCAATATAACAACAAAGACTATCACAAGATACAATGAAGAGATTATCAAAAGCTATTCACTTTGGTAACACACTACACACATACATACATACATACATTTTATATTCATAACCGCGCACACATTTAAACAGCACTCTTTGTGCATAAATGAATATCGTAGCATATATAACGGCAGCGTAGTTTTTACGTACATTCATAGAGTATATCAAGGCAATAAATTTATATATAAACAAGTGAAAATGTTATAGTTTGTAAACACTGACCATTTAATACCCTACACCACTTGGCTCCATAATTTCTGCTATAATTGGATGAATTACCACATAAGTCACAACATTTCTTGATGAAAAGTTCTCAAAATGATCCGATTGAGTCCAAATTTGTTACAGCCAATTATTAAGCTAATTAATTAGTCTTCACTAAATTTTATGAAAAAATACTTTAAAATTTAAATTTTCCCTTATATGGGGAGGTGTTGTAAAAATGGTTCAATTCGGTTTATATTCAAAAGAGTTTCCTTTTAGACCAAAGCACGTCCATGTACCAAATTTTGTCGAAATATCTTCAAAAATGAGACCTGTACCTTAGAAATTTACATAGACAGACGGACGGACGTGGTTAAATCGATTCAAATTTTAATTCTGATTGATCGGCGTAATAGAATGTACGACGTTTGTCGTTTAGGAATAACAAAGGTTTGCCCCAACTTAATATACATGGTATTTATCACAAGTGATTGTAAAAATTGATATAAAAAAAGATTATGAAAAAGATTTATATTTCATATGAATAATTTACTTAATCGATTACTAACATATAGAATGAGGTATTAAAAAATAATATATTAAAGGTGAACTTTTGTACTAATTTTCAGTGTTTTTCTTTTTCTTTTTGTCTTTTTTTTTTAGTATTCAAAGTCTATAGACGAAGATGGGCCGTTTTAATATTATTTGCTTTCTATTCGGCCTCGAATTCGATGCAATGGATCCAGTACAGTATTATCAATAACATTGTAACAAAGTAAGTTGCAATTTATAATTATTTCTAATAACAAAAAGTACAATATTTAACCACAATAATTGAAAAATCATAATGTACCATGTTACACGCCTGAAAGTATATTATTGACACAGTCACGTTTTCTATAATGTACGTATGACGTTAATGTCAACATTGTGCAATGAGCATATAAAATTACAAGATATGTGTGTGTGTGTGTGTGTCAGTATGCCTGGACATTATTGAAACGCTTAGAATCGATACATAAACAAAATCATGTCCGTATGTCTGTCTATTATTAAAACGATTATTATGTCCTTAATGATTATGTCCGTCTGTCCATATACATTTGTGCTTAATCTACAGGCCGCAGTTTTCACTGAAATTTGATGGAAGGGTGTATTATAGTCCCAAGAAGAGTTACAGTGAAAATGGATTGAATGGTTCCTCTTTTAGGACTCTTCCCCATATAAAGCTTTATTTGGAAATCAATGTATTTTTCACTATTAAAGTATAAAGCAAGGGATTAATAGCAAAGTAAACTGTTTATATAATTCCTTTATCCTTTTCCTTTTTCTCCTATAAATATAAAAATAAAAAATCTGTAAAAATCTGCACAAAATTGTATTAAATAAAATTTAATACTACTTACTTATCGCATTATATTACATTACAGGTATTATGGTGTTAGCGACAAATGGATTGATTGGACGTCAATGATTTACATGATACTGTACATACCATTAATATTTCCCGGCAGTTGGTTTTTGGATAAAATGGTATAAATATATATTTTTTTTTGCTCATTATTAATTAAAATCGTTTTCACTTTATTTATTTTTTTTAACACATTAATACATATTTTATAATAGCTGATGTTTGCTTGCATTGCAGGGTTTACGGATAACAGCTTTGGTGGGTGCTTTTGGGACTTGTGTGGGCGCTTGGATTAAAGTGTTCTCGGTAGAGCCCAATCTATTTTTTGTTGGATTTGCTGGTCAAAGTATAGTGGCTTTTTCACAGGTAGATTGAATACAATAATAATAAAAACATAAGCACTTTTTCCCAACGCAATCAATATATTTTTATATTCTTTTTTTTTTATTATAAATAAGTTGTGTTTTTCATATATTTTATTTTTATTTTTATTTAAATTCTACTCGTTAACAGTGGCTTAAATCTAATAATCTGGTTTACAAAGCACTTGTTTTTTATTAAAGTAATTTTTTATTCAAAGTATTACAAGCTACGATGAATCAGATGTATAACAAAATCTGTAAATAAATTAAATATGTTTTAAGCCAACTATCATCACTTCTGATCTAAGCAAAATTTTTTAAAAAGTGGCACCGCTCCCTTGTTTAGGAAAGACCAGAAGTGTGACTCAACGTATGTGTCACAAAAGTATGACACACCATGTGTGTCACATAAAAAAAATTGAATAACTCTAAATTTATCACCCTGAAATGACTACAAACGGTTTTGATACTGGTCGAGAATATATATACATATTTTATAAAATCTTCAAACGTTGTGACATATTATGTATACCCTCGATGTCAATGTAAAGCATCCTCTAAAGTTTATTTAATGATTAGTTTATTTACTTAATGTTTACACTTTGTTGTTGTAAGTGTTCGTAAAAAAGTTAATACTTTTTTCCTTTTTTTTTTCAAAAGGTTTGCATACTATCGCTACCTGCTCGTTTGGCTGCCGTTTGGTTTGGTCCTGATCAAGTATCATCTGCTTGCAGTGTTGGTGTATTTGGCAACCAAGTAAGCGAATTTTTTTATTGTTGTTATAACATTATTATAATTAACCACAATTAAAAAAAGAAGAAGAAAAACAGAACAAGTACCTGCCTCCTCTACTCGTATAACGTTGCTCTAACGTTGTACGTTGAATTTTTATTTTTTTTCAAGTTGAGGCTTAAATAACAAATGAATTTTATGTGGGCGTATTATATTCCATGTGTTTTTGCATATATTTGTAAATGGAAATGTATTTGACAGTTCACTCTTTAGAGTAGTTTCTCGTTTTAATAACTTTTTCGAATAGTTTGTGTTTGCGAAAATTGGTTTCGCCTGATAAAACATGAAATAAGAGAAAAAATTAAATAAAACAAAGAAGACAAATACATTAAAGTTAGATTTGAAAACAAATACCATTTATTACACCTACCCTGAAAAGAGTATATTAAATTTGTGTGGATGTTTGTAACCAGAACATAACTCTAAATAGAAGTAACCATGTCCGTCTCTCCGTCTGTCTGTTCATGTAAATTTGCGCTTAAGCTGCAGGTGGCATTTTTGAACATATTTCGCTGAAATTTGGTACACAAACATGTATTGACTTGGAGAGAAAACTTGTTGAAAATTGTCCGAATTGGACCATTTTTAGAACCCCTTTCCATATGACGTTCTTTTTTGAAATAAATCTTTATATGGCGAAAATTCGCAATTTTTAATATTTTTTGGCAAAATTTGTTAAAGTATAGTTAATTAGCTTAATAATTGGCTGTAACAAATGGTTCTGATCGGACCATTTTTAGAACCACTTTCTATACAATGAAGTGACCAAGCGTTTACTGATATAATGAAACTAGTTGTAGCATAATTTATGAAAGCAAAGGGCGTAGGGTAAATTAACTATTTGCTTATCTTAATAGAAAAATGCAATTGAATTTTGCAATAATGCTGGTGTCGTTTCACTCTATTGAAATTTTACACTCTATCGATACCTGAACTTTTTCCATCATTATTTATTTATATAACCTTTAACCGCATTGGAGATAACCAGTATGTTTACTTTAGGAAAACTTTTGTTACATTAAGAAAAAGTTAAAAATAGTTCAAAATTTGACTTCAGCCCCACACAACACTTAAATTGGTTATAATACATGTGATAACATTGAATTTTTGTACTAGTAGTAGTAGTAATTTACGGTTATTAAATAAACGAATTGTTTTAAGAAGAAGAGGAAACTTTTCTCATTAAATAACAACCTTTATCATTGACTACAACAACAAGGCCTCCTTAACATAAGAGAATTTGTTCAGTGCACGCCGGCAGCGCACATTCAATGTTTAATTTCATTTATGGCAGCTCACATATACCTTACACATCACACACATTTCATTTAATTGTATTTAACGTAAAAGAACAGAAAGATGAAAAAGTTTCTCTTTTTTACTTACACTTTTTTACTTTTCATTTCATTAATCCTTGTGCGGTACACCCAGCACATTGGTTAAAACTCTTACATAAGGAATACATAAAGTACAAGCCGCCTTTAACTTAAGCTGTATGGGGGGTTTTAATTTAGTTTACCATATTTATTGTTATTGTCGGTTTTGTTTTCTTCTGTTCTCGCACTACAATGATCACAATGAACAAAAAAAAAGAAAGATAGATTTTTACATTGATTCTGTTAATTGAAGCATGAAATTCCCTTTTTTTTTGTCTTAACAATATGTATACAATGCCTTTCTCTTTCATTTAAGCAGAAGTTTATTTCTGTTTTTATATCCTACACACACAGAGGCATATACTAAATAGACATATTCTTGATCAGCATCAAAAACTATATCGATCTAAACCTGTATGTCTGTACGTCCGTGTACCGGTCTGTTGTTGTTACTCTCTCAGGTCGCAAACTTTGAGATAACGAAAAGAAATTTTATGCGCTTACCTTTAGTATTGTATACGCTATTAAAATTGGCCAAAATCGATTGAAAGCCACGCCCACAATGGACAAAAATTTATTCATCTGCCACAAAAGTTTATCTATAAAGTTGAAATTTGGTACACGTATTTATATAACATCGAAGTGCCATGTGGGCATGGTCGAATAACAGAAACGCCCACATTTTACAAAAAACTACACTCAGCACAAAACTCGAGTTGCAAGCTGATACCTACTACATACTCTATTAGAAGGCGTAATCATGAACCGGCCACGCCCATTGCTTGCATGTACTACATGTACAGGGTATTTAAGATTTGGTTCAAGCCAATATTATTATTTTTTCCTCGCATAAGAAGCATAGAGGAAACTGCACACAATGAATTTATTGCTTACCCATTAAAACTACTGTTGCTGTGTTAGTAACTCATTGAAATAATTGTTAAGACTTTACTTGCTACAAGGCTAAATGAGTATCATAAATAAATTTTCACCTAGAGAAAGAGAGAGTTGTTATTAAATCATGCTAATAATGCAAAGAACGCAACAAAACGTTTAAATAAGGAATTTTTTTTTGAAGACTTCTTCATTGAACTTATGGATCGAAATGGTTAATATTTTGTAGTATTTAAGCAAAAGGGTTCAAGGTTTTTGAAAGTTATTAAAAATTTGACCTAGAAATCCATAAAAATTTCGGATGCATATGAAAGGAAATTTAATAA
The DNA here is from genome assembly GCA_963971445.1 of Ornithomya chloropus. Classification (NCBI taxonomy): domain Eukaryota; kingdom Metazoa; phylum Arthropoda; class Insecta; order Diptera; family Hippoboscidae; genus Ornithomya; species Ornithomya chloropus. The sequence goes on along the minus strand of OZ020530.1, from coordinate 21,380,719 downwards.
TGTCCTTAATTGATATATTCAGCGTTTGCAATTCACAAATTATGTCCTTTCTTATTAATCAGCATTAATTTCTGAATCAAACTAAGCCTATCTGTCTGACGGTCCGTGTTTGATTAAGTCTCTGGTAAACAGTGTCTACCAGTGAATTCCAAACTGTAAAAAACAGCAGACCATTTTTATAACATTTCCATTTGTCGTTTCAAATGATTTTTATGAATTTTCCAAAAAAAACTCATTAAACAGTTACGTTCAAGTTCTGTTCTTCTGCATGACTCCAGTTACACTTAACACTTGATAATGTTATGAAAAAATATCAACTTTAGTTATATAATAAAAATGCTATATAACAAATAAAATATAAACGGACATGGGTATGTGTGTGTGTGTAAATGAAAAACTTACATAAAACCTGCATTAATTTTTGTCAAGTTGATATGAAGACAAGACGAGTAGTAAAGGACTTTATGGAACGCGCAGCTTTCACATGAAATGCTTTAAACATTGAAAAGTAAATTTTTATGCCATTGAATGGCATTCCACGACCAGAACACAAATAACAGAACACTACATACTAAACGACATTTTCTAGGTCGGTCGGTATCTCCCTCCCTCTCTCTCTCTCTCTCTCTCTCTCTCTCTCAATATTGTTAAGCTAACAATAAAGTACCGAATGGTTCATAAATAAAACCAAGAACATGAAAAACGCTTTAAAAAAGAAGAAGAAGAAGAAGAAGAAAAAGAAGATAGAGGAAAACAAACACTGAAACAGCATAGAATTGCATGCGAGAAGAAGAACACCTAACTAAACCATTGAATGATAACAAATAATAATAATAATAAAAAAGGTACAAACACACACACTCACACACACACATACATACGCGCGCACATCTTCTTTGAACGTGGCAGTAACGTTTAGAAATACATACATAATATATGACCCAAAGAGCACTGTCGCGTTGCATAAAACTACCATTCATTCGCATCTATTTTCGAGATAAAAAATACAAGAAAAATAAAACTATGCAGAGTAGAGCAGAGTGGAGAATGACCGAACACATATACAAATAAAAATAAAGTAAACGTCTTTACAAGCTGCAGTGATTTTGTAAAAACAACATCTGTAACATATGGTGGTTGGGTGGCATGGTGTGCGGCATGGATGTGAAGAGATGGATAAAATAACATGAATGCGTGGAAATTGTCTTTTTTTTGAAGGGAGAAACTGTTTATTCAATTGGAAAGCCATGAATACGTAATAATCGAAACGTATTTTTTATAAATTTTTATGTACGTACACATGGACATACACGTTTATTATAAAAGTTATCAAAAACAAAAAAACAAAAAAACAAGGGAAAATGTTGTGGCTGAGTGTGACAAAAGCCACGCCCTGTATTTGTTTATATTATATCCTATCCGAGCAGTGTTTCAGATTTCCTCTACACTTAGTTTTCAACTTGTTTTTTTATATGTTGTTGTTGTTGTTGTTTTTTAAATAATTGAAATAGCTTCATTAACTTTTATCTACTCACAAACCCATAACTTAAACAACTTTATCGCTTAGAATGACAATCGTGACCACAATGTAGAATGTTGCAAAAACAATTTTCTATTTTTGCATATTTTAAAGCGTGAGAGGTCAACTTGCATGCTTGCAATAAAACGTACTTGTGCGTGTGTATACTTGCTTGAAAATATTATCAAAATGGAATTAATAAGAGATGAATGGAAAAGTGAACACATGACAGACTCTTTAGATGCTGCTTATGTAGCGAGGGTTAAGAGGGTTAAGAGTGTTAAAGTGCAGATTAAGCTGTTTATAGAAAATGTGTAAATATTGTTAAATCTGTGCAACGAAATAGAGAAGAAAACCGCATCAAAATAGAAAGAAAGAGAAAACTTAAGCTGATATCTTGTTAGCGTGTTTTCGCCTTTTTTATTACTTGTAAATATATATGTAGGACTAGATGTAAATGCAGCATCGTTGCCTTGATATAGACTTTATAACCCTTGCGTGCATACAATCATTGAAAGCCATCCAAGGTCACACAGTTTCAAACAGAACACCCGACTGACTGCTGATACTGACAAATATTTATACAACGTGCAGCCGCTGTAACTGTTGTTGATATTCTATTTCGTGTTGTTGAATGCTGGCCTTTGTACGCCTTTCATTATATAAATACTTTTCTATTAACAGTTATTTTTCCATTTCGTTTTCTATTATATGTGAAAAAACATGCTAAGAAATAACTGATGAAGAATTTTTTGTTTTTTTTTTTTTTTTTTTTTTTTTTTGAAAAAAATATATATGAAACGTGTAGTGCTGTGCTTACATAAATATATAATCATAATACTAATTTATATAATTTTCATTTAAAACGAAATGGGATCAAGTTACATAAAGTAGCGAATTTATTAAGTACCACCAGACGTATGATTAACATTTTACTACCATAGGCAATCTTTTTACCATCGAAGGGAGGTCTTGTTTAAAATGCACGCACAAATTTTGCATCTACACGATATTTATGAATATCAGCTTTAAAATGATGTAAAATATTTTCTACGATGTTCATTTTTCCCAAAGTTGCAGCAGTTCAAACTTTATGTTGCAGTGAAAAGTATCGCTTCCTTCTCTCGGAAAAGTTCGGTACATGAAAACAAGTAAGAAAACTAAACTTGGCTTAGGGCAAATCTTAAATACCCTCCACATCTTTAATAGTGGGCGTAGCAGGTATATGATTACACCCTCTAATAGTATATGTGTTAAGCTCATAAGTCGAGTTTTTCGTTTCGAGCATAGTTTTTTATAAATCGTGGGCGCTTAATCATGCCAAGTCTCAATACCATCGGAGAACTTTTAATTTTTTATAATTTTTTCAACAATAGGGGGGTATAAGGCTTTTTTCAAAATTTTCAAAATCTTTTTTGGAAAATATTTCAAATTTTTATTCAACACATACCCACATAAGCGTGCTTTAAAAACTCTAAATAGTTTAATAATATGTTATCCAACTTATTATCATAACCTGGGGACATGTACAAACATGCAAAAGTGTTCGGCTGTAATTTCAGTGGCTGTGGCTTATGATAGAGGCGGAAAAAAAGTGCATGTCATTTACAGTCGCACAATTGTTATGTGCAGCATACATACAGAAATCGTGGCATTCATATGAATATATATTTATTTGTTATATACTTGAGAAGATTTCATTGTTAGCAACAATTGTTGACAGGCACTGCAGACGACTCACCCTGCTCACCCCATGCACACTTAAATAACAATAGGCCACCAACTGCTGCTGCTGCCGCTGCTGTTGTGTTACGGCTGTTGCTAATGTATTCATGTTCACTCATGGCTGGCTGTGGTGGTGGTAGCTAAAAATAAATACAAGTCAAGTGCTGCAAAATGTTTAAAAAGTTTTTTAAATTAAACATTTACTTTAAAGGATTTGCTTTGGTGGCAGAGAATGGAAAAATACAACCGAGTTATATTTAAAAGTAAAAAAAGTAAGAAAGGGCGTGGCAGCTATTTCTTCTTTTTACAAAATAAACAAGTATATATTTTATAAACAATTAAGGGGCGTGTCTAACATGTTTTCATAAAGAAAAAGGTTTTAAAAATTTTTAAAAACTTTAGCAGTAGATGGACGTACAGACAAATGATCATAGACTCGGATTTTCTTATTAATTAAACTTATTTCCTAACTGTTGTGAATAGAACAACTTGTTTAATATACCTTTCGGTATAATGTTGAGGGTAGGAAAGCGTATAAAACATCCGCTCAAAGATAAGACCAAACCGCACTAGTTCTTAACTAACTCTCTTAGTTGAAACCGAAAATAATAAAAAAAATTTTACAGGAAGAGGAAGTTTAGGAAAACAATTCTTTTTGTAAAACTTGAAAACTTTTCAAACATAAACACGAAAATATTTCCTTATTTCTTGCAAAAATGAATGAAAAAAACGCGAACGCAACGCTCATCTGCGAACGCTTACAGTCTTCACAAGTTTCATACACTGTAGCAAGTAACAATTTATCATTCTATATAGTCGGTGTCATCCCAATTTTCAGGGACAGTGATTGCTTCTTTACATTTCATTGTTTTCGCATTTAATGAAGTGTTTAATGTCTTCACTTTATCACTTTCTGTTTAACACTGCGATTTTCATGTGAAACAATAATTTTCCACATAATTAACAAACTTAATTTTGCGAGTTGGAATTTAGTCTTGCACACACATTCCTACAATACATTCATTCATTATTCTATTCAAGAGTGGAACAAAAGCAGAAAACATACACCAGGCAAGACTGTTACAGATAAAGTCATAAAATCCTTCATGTACATACTTACTCGGTGTGTATGTATGTGCCAGGCATTACAATGTACATTCACTGTGCTTTTCTATATAATAGGAAACTAAATAATGTGAAGATGCATGAAACAATCAAAAATATTCTTAGAGGTAGTCTGTCTTTCTGTTGAAGCTACTTGTAAACAAATTTCATTTGTAATGAAAAATATTATTCAAATTCAATTAAAAACAAGTAAGAAAACTAAATATGAAGGGGGCGTGGCAGTATCAGCTTGTAAGTAGAGTTTTTTAACGGATTCTGAACATTTTGGTCACCTCTCACCTCTCGCCAAAGTTATTTTTTAATAAAAACCAACTTAAGAATAAAAAGCCGCCATTTAAGGCGGTTCTTCACCAACTACGGCTAAGCCTACTAATGAGACTTTGCATGTATTTTCATTTTTTACATTTAAATTTACACTCTCTCTCTCTCTCTCTCTTTCTCGGAGTAGTTCCCTTAAAGTATTAAGAGTAAAATGTTCAGCAATTGTTGTCGTTGTTGTGAGATTTTTTTACTAGTTTTTTTTTTATTTCTGCTTAATGTAGTAATTTGCATAAAAAAGAAGACGGAGAAGAAGAAGAAGAACATACAATTTCTGTGTGATATTTTCCTCTACTCACCAACACTTGCACAGTTAGTGATTAGCCAAGTTGAATTACCAACAACAAGGAATAATGTAAGCGTTTAAGCATTATGTGCTTAAGTAGTGTTATACGTAAGCCTAGATGTACGTATGTGTGTAGAGAGCATTATATGTTAAGGAATTGTGTTCCTCTTTTTTTTTTATCATTCTGCTTAACATCCTGCTTTATTGCTTGATTTTTTTTCAATTTTTTGTTGGTAGTGGTGATGGTAGTGATGGTGCTGCTAGTGCTGGTGATGTAATGTTTTAATAACAAAAAAAAAAAAAAGAAAACTATTATTAAGCAAAAGTGAGACGTGTTGTGTGTGTGTGTAGTTTTTTTCTTGTAGTTGTATATAATATGAGGCAAATATGTTAAAATATGCGCTTATTAGAAGAGAAAATTATGTTAAGGTCTGGTAACTTTAAAACGGAGGGATGGACAAAAGTTTTTAATTCATTTCGATAAGAACAAGAATAGATTTGAAAATTACAAAATTTTAGAATCAATTAAAAAAAATGATAAATTTCTGTTGTTCAAAGGACTGTTATTATTGTTGTTGCCTTTCACACAGCCGAGAAAGATAATTAAAATTTTATATGTTTCACTTTCCCAACAATTTAATAAACGATGTTTCATTTAACGCTATAAAGTTTCGTTAACTATTGTTGTTAGCGTTGTTGTTGTGGTCTTTTTTTTTACTCTGTTTCACTATGTGTTATACGGCAACAAGGCGGGAATCGTCTATCATTGTCATGAAAGATGTTGCTGCTCTTCCATCAATTTGTATATGACGGGTGGAATACCCACCACAAAAAAAAAGAGAAAGAAAACAACAACAAAACAATATTATAAACCATTACTCGTTAACAATATGCCAGATCAAGAAGAAGAACAAGAAGAATGATAAAAAAATGGTACAATAAAGTGTCACATTTTTTTTATGGCTCAATAAATAAATTTAGAGCTGACTTTTTAAGCCTTCGAGTTTAGTACAATTTGTTTAAATGTGTGTGGGAGTGTGTGTGCTTGTAAATTCCATCACATTCACAACATTTTCATGGTCACAGAAGATGTGTTATGCATCAATTGGTCAAAGTTGAAGACCATTGAAGTTGATGATGAAGATGAAAAATTTTCTATAGTTTACGGCGAACCTGGAATACCCTTGATATGTATATGTATATATAAGGGGGCGTTACTTGCTTATTAATACTCCCTTTTTTTATTATTTAACAAAATTGGAGTAAAAAAAATTCTACAGCAAAAGATAATTCTTCGAGATATCAAGTTATAGGCGGGCGTTTCTGGATAAAAAATTTGATATTTAAAAAAAAAAATTTGTTTATTAAGTACGACAATTAAATTAATGATGAATCGCAAAAACTTAATTCTTTTACCCATGTCCGCCTATGCATCCTTCTGTCCATGTCAATTAGTACAGGTCGCATTTGTTAAGATATTACAATAAAATAAGTGGTGTAGGGTATTAAAGAGTCGACTATAATGTTATCAATCGTTTTTTGGGGCTTGTTGTATGAATTCATCTTATATGAATCCATGTATTAGAAGGTTTACTCTACCAGTGTCTCTAAGTGATAGGTGCCAGTAGGTAGCAGCTATTAAATTGGATTTATCACAAGAATAATCCTTAACGTAGGCCTACCATCAATTTTTCTCGTTTTTTGTTTTTTTTTTTTTGTTTTCTGACATTGCAGACTTAATCCTTGCTGTAGGCGACATCAATCATATAATAGCTTTATATTGCAGCCACACACGACAACCAGAAAGTGTGTAGACTACGAAAATGTATCCTTTAAAGGTCTGCTTTTATATCGCTGAACATATAAATATGTTCCATCGTCCTTACTCTTACTTACAATTAAATTTATCTCCGGTTGTTTTATTATCTGACTTATTTATTCCTTTTTCTATTTTTTTTCTTTCTTTTTTTATTTATAATCTGACAGCTTGGTGTGGCCATTGGTTTTGTGTTGCCTCCCATGCTGGTGGCCAACTCAGATGATCTTTCGGTTATAGGGCATGATTTACAATGGATGTTCAACTATGTGGCTGCCTTAACTACCGTACTATTCATCTTAATTGTGTTGTGTAAGTGAAAAATGTTTTTATCAGCAAAATTTCCCGAAAACAATATTTTTTTTTTTCATTTTGTTTTTATATCCTCTACATAAAATAAGGCGTATACCTAGTTTGTTTTTCCGTTTGTAATGTCCAGAAGGAGGCGTCACAGACCCTACAAAGTATATATATATGCTTGATCAGCACCTAAAACTGAGTCGACATGTATGTCCGTGTGTCCGTATGTCCGTCTTTTGTTGGCTATCAAGTTGAAATGTAGTATGCATATTTTTCAATTAACTTATCCATTAATGTGCCCAAAGTGGGCATGGCTGGGTAACAGACACGCCCACAATTTACAAAAAACCATACTCAGCATAAAACTAGACTTGGAAGCTAATACTTAATGCATACACTATTAGAGGGCTTAATATATATATATCTACCATGCCCACCATTGCCGATGTAGAGGATAGTTAAGATTTGGCCAACGCCAGTTTGCGTTTTCTTACTTGTTCTTTCTATTTTCAAGTTTTTCAAGATAAACCACCCACACCACCGTCAGCTGCCCAAAAAGTTGCAGCACCCGGTTCAGCGGAAGCTGAAGCACAACTCACATTTACGCAATCACTAAAAAATTTGATGACAAATCTTAACTATATTTTGCTGCTGATATCCTATGGCATGAATGTGGGCGTTTTCTATGCCATATCGACCTTATTGAATCCGGTAATTATTGTGTAGTGAGACTTTTGTTAATTCGAGATTTGTTACTTCATGCAACCTTTCATTTGTTGCAAGGGGAAGTAATTATGTCCTTTTTCTCATCAATTTTGCAGCAATTTTCGTATATTTTTATTTTATTTTATTTTTATTTTGACCTCAGCTAACAACTTTTGTGTTATTTTGTAACATTGCCGGAGTCTCTTTGCGGTTTAAAATGTTTCTTTTATTACGCGTTTTTTATTTTCAGGTGGTTCTTAAATATTATCCTGGTCATGAAGTGGATACTGGCCGTATTGGTTTATCGATCGTTCTTAGTGGTATGCTGGGTTCAGTTGTTTCTGGCATCATTTTGGATAAAAGTCATAAATTTAAGTAAGTGCGCAAGAGATGCAATAAAAAACAATTGAATAGTTTTCTACAATTTTTATGAATGCGAACTCACTCACAACTGCAAAAACAGACGGATTTGTCTCAAAACATATATATATTGTATATATGTATATCTCTTTTTTTTCACCTTTAAAAAGTTTACTAATTCTATTTAAAAGCAAGTAAAATAAATAATTTAAATAATGCCCACTCTCTTACACACAAAATGTGGGCGTGTTTGGTTCCTCAAAAAGACTTTTAATAACATGTATAAAACTTGTCAATTTTTCCATCGAATTGGCAAGAAAAAAAAAAGAGGTTTTATATAAAGTTAAAGGCGTGTCTGTTATGCAATTTCGCCCCTTTTTAGCGAATATTTAGAAATAAATATGTGTACATCAAAATCGATCGAAGCGAGAATCAATATTTGTGGCTGAGAGATACAATTTTATCGATTGTGCGATTTTGAAATAAATAATATAATTAAAGAAAAAGAGAAAAATATATGCAGCAACAACAACAACAAAAAGCAAACAAAAAAATTATTAAATAAAAAACAAACCAAAATAAAAAATAATTTAATGAAAAACAAAAATAAAAAACAAAAATTAATAAACAAAAATAAATATATAAATAAAAAATAAAAATAATAAGATATAAATTAAGAGTTTATAATTTAATCCAAAATAATATAAAAAAGCTATAAAAAGTTCTTCACTTTTTTTTAAATTGTAGTTTTTGCTTAAAGTAGTCTTCTCTTGAAACATTTCCTATGACAACATATATGTGTGTGCACACATTATATTACTTCGTTCTTTACAAGAATACAATGCACTAACAAGACAGCATTATTTATAAACCCATCTTTCCTCTGCACACACTGCACATCTATTTCTGTACTTGTACCATTGCAGAGAAACAACTTTGGCTGTGTATGCCTTCTCCATGGTGGGCATGTGGATATTTTCATTCACATTGGATACCGGAAGTATTGCTGTAGTTTATGTGACAGCCTCATTACTGGGGTAAGTTTCCTTTCTAAAAACTTTTCAACTCATATCTCAAACAGTCACGCTCAAGCTTCAGCGTTAATAAATATTTTTACACGCTATTATTCTCCCCCGATTGTGCGGCTTTTGCAGCTTCTTTATGACCGGCTATTTACCGGTAGGTTTTGAATTTGCAGCTGAATTAACATTTCCCGAACCCGAGGGCACATCATCGGGTCTGTTGAATGCCTCGTCCCAGATATTCGGTATTATCTTCACCTCGTTGTATTCCTGGTTGCTGGGCGATTACAATGATGTGGTGGCCAACGTTACAATGGCCATTATGTTGATTGGTGGCACCATTATAACCGCTTTCATAAGTTCAGATTTGCGCCGTCAAAATGCTCAAACTAATAAAAGCATTGAACCATAGATTAAAGAAGATTTTGTTTAAATAACACAATAACACAAATAGAAACAATTAAATCAAACGAAAAAGCAAAGAAATGGATAAAAGTGTCACTGGCTCGGCTAAGGGTAAATGAACAGTAGGTGCTGAGTACTCGAAAAATGTCAGAAAATCCAGTTGCAAACAAAATTGTGTTATTTGAACAAAATCGTTATAAAAATAAGTCCTTATTGTGTAAAGTATGAATATGTTGAAAACGAATGTTGCTTAGAAATTACAATTATAGTTAGGTTAAGGTGAAATTTTCGGTTCAAACAAGTGAAAATGTTATAAAAGTAGTCGGTCCAACACGACCCTTTAATACTCTGCATGCACCTCTAAGCTCCACAAATTATGCTACAATTACTTTATTTGGTTCAGTAAACGCTGCACGCAGCCTTTTAACTCACTTCGTGAAATGTCATTGTGGGGAGGGGTTCTAAAAATGTCCCAATTCGGTTTATATTCAATACATCTTCTCTTGGACCTCAACCAAGACCCTGTATCAAATTTCAGCGAAATATCTCAAAAAAATGCAACCTATAGCTCAAGTATAAATTTACGTGGACATACGGACATGATTAAATCGTTTCCAGCAAGTGGCTCTAAAACGAACGCTATAATTAAAAGTACTTAACAAACTTGACAAACCCTTTGTCACAGGTGGTGCAGAGTATAAAAACCGGTATGAAGGTTATTATATCCTTAAATGTAAAGTTGTAGAATTTTGTTTAAGAAAAAGGAATTAAATTCGTTTTATTTAATTAATTTAATATTATTTATATTATAGACTCGGTATATGTATATATTTAGGGACTTGAGGTTGTGTGATATTGTATTTAAATTTCAAATTTCTGTCTTTCTCGAGCTTTTAAAAGTAAAGCACAGCACAGCACAGCACAGCACAGCACTGCACTGCACTGAACTTTCACTCTATCCGGCTAGGGGCACTTGTATCTACACAAAAAAAAAAAAACCAAAAAAAGAACGAAAAAAAAAACACCTGACTACACTTTAAACCACCTTAAATTGTTAAATTGAATATTTTTGTAGATTTATACACACACTGCCAAACAAACAAACAAACAAAATAACAGTTGAACACACCTACGAACCATTCCGCTTACCATAGGCTCAAATTTATATTACATTCATTGTTCAAGGCTGTCTATTAAATCATTGTTAAATGTATTTTATTTGTTGAGTTTAATTAGCAAATTATGATGTACTTGTGATATGATGACTCCAAGTCAAAGTAAATTATTCTGGAATGAAAAATATGGAAAAACAACTTTTAAGAGAACCTCAACTCAATTGCATGACAAACATGTACTGCTTTGAAAACCAAAGGGCGTGGCCAAGCCAAAAAAGCCATAAAAAGCACGTGAACTGTGCAATACATACGCGTCACATTGTGTACACAAAAGCAGTGCAAGATGTACGATATTGCATGGTGTTCGTATTATTTTGTCCACTCTCTGTATGTGGCAAAACTCCTGTTGTTTTATACGTTATACAATACTTTAAACACATTTACTAGTTTATTAACTAAATAACTTAATTAAAACAAAACAATTTTATTCGTTTTTTCTTATTTTGAAATTGTTCACTTAACCTCACTTTTAAACCACTAAACCGCTAAAAATATTTATGAATTTGTTTTAAAAAATATAACGTTTAAAGAGCATGCTTCATTATTAGACATATAACAACAACAATAACAACAACCATTCATTAAAAAGTTTAAAATTTATACATCCCAAAAAAAAAATCTCTTATATATATAAATGTATTGTATTGTAGTTAAACAAAAAAAAATAGGAATTCAAACAATGTTAAAAATAAACAACAACAACAACAACAACAACAACACAAAACTTTATAAAATTCAAATAAAAGTTCCAAAAAAAGGAAAAAGAAAAACATTTATTATACATAAATATTACAGACAAACAATTTGCTCAAATAATTATTAAGAAGATAAATAAAATTAAAGTAAAATCGTAAAACGGGAAACAGAGGAAATAATGCAACAATATATTCTTAATGAACGGATAATTCTACTACAAAATGTGATTATATATATAAATAGAGGAAGCATAACAGCAATTGAAATGATTAACATTTCGTCATACGTCATAAATGAAGGACATTTCAGAAGGAGAAAATATTTAACGAATAATATAAAAAAATTATAAAAAAACAAATAAGAAAACTACATTTGGCTTAGGCCAAATCTTAAATCCCTCCACCTCTACAAGAGAGGGCGTGGCAAATATATGTACATTGCGCCCTCTAATGTGTATGTCTTACGTATCAGCATGCAAGTCTAGTTTCATGGTGAATATGGTTTTTTTAAAATTGTGGGCGCGTCTATTATCCGACCACGCCCGTTTTTGGCACTTCAGTCAATGGGATAACTATGTATACGCGTATTAAATTTCAAGTTCAAAGGTCAACTTTTGTGCCAGATATATAGATTTATGTCGATTGTGGGCGTGTCTGTAATTCGACCACGTTCACTTTTGGCACATCAGTAGATGGGATTTCGAATTTCAAGTTCTTAGATAAACTTTTGTGGCAGAGAGAAAGATTTTTATTAATTGTGGGCGTGTATGTAATCCGAATACGCCCATTTTTCGTATACCGATGAAGCTAATACTCGTAGATGTACATACCAAATTTCAAGTTTATAGCTCAGTTTTTGTAGCAGATAAATAGATTTTTGTCGATTGTGGGCGTGGCTCTTAAGCCTCCATCTTATGTGGAGAACAATTTTTCTTAAATCAAATCTTATCAAAATAATTCCGCCCACTTATGGCAAATTAACGAATAAATAATAAATTTTTATACCATAAAGCAATTATGGGCGTGGCACTAGAACGATTTGGCTCAAATAACAAATTAAGAATCCTATGTGGAGGGTATAAAAATGATATAATTAGGGACTCGCTAATAAAAAGTTCGCTTTTTTGTTGGCTTATAATGGAAAGAAACCATCATCATATCAGAAATATTAATAATAAATCATTCAAAAGGAATGCATATGTATGCATATACACATTTATACATTCTATTAAATGTGAAATTACTCTATTATAATCCTTATCTATTACTCGTTCTCCCATTCTCCGAATCGCTTAAGTACGACACTGTAATTGAATTTGTAGCCAGCCTTGTGTTACTTAACAATATTTGATGTAAACTTATTTAAAGCAAATTGTTATACTAAATATTGAATGCACTCTTCATTATCACAGAATTCATTTCAAGATCGTTAATGAAAGCAATTAACTTATTCAAGATAATCGTATACAGTGTTTATGCATAAAATAGTAAATTATCTTATTTATAATAATAATTGAAATATATAATTAATACACATAAATATGCATGTGTGTGTGTGTATGTGAAACTAAACTGTTTAATACTATTACTAGTTGTTACTATCAAATTATACACTTGGATGTTTATATGATGTTGCATGTTAACCCGTTTAAATCTGTTGCATACTTTAAGGTTTTCTTTTCTCTAATTATGATAATATTTAATAATCGAAAATGTTAGAGTCGGCCAAACACGACCATTTCACACCCTACACTACTGAGCTGCACAAATTATGCTTTTTTGCATTACTTGGCGCGATAAAGAAGAAAGAGGTCTAAAAATGGTCTCATTGGGTTAACATTTGGTACAGTCAAATATTGGGATAATGAACCAAATTTCACCAAATTTTGTTAAAAAATATTAAAAATTACCATTTTTCCCCATATAAACATTTATTTTAAAAAGCAACGTTATAGGGGGAGGGGTTCTAAAAATGGTCCAATTCAGTTAATTTTCAATAGGGTTTCTTTCTGAGTCAAGACTTGTCCTTGTACCAAAATATTTCATTAAAATATCTCCAAAAATGTGTCCTATAGCTTAAGCAAAAAAATTTTATGGACACACAGGCAGACGGTTAGGCGGACTTGATTAAATCGATTCAGATTTTGATTTTGAATAATTGCAGGTGGGAGTGGCATTTGCTGTTTAAAAATTACAAACATTAGCAAAAACTTAATATACTCTTGGTGGTGTAGGGTATAAAAATGTTATATTATTAGTAATCCAACACCAAAAAAAAAAACAAAAACGAAATTCAAAAAATAAGTATCATGTTAACAATTACAAGTAACACATGACAATAAAATAACAAAGAAAATATTACATGCACACCCTCACGTACACATCCTTTTAAACACCTGTTTTGTATGTACTAAAAGAAAAACAGCTATTGTATCGTAACAAAATGTTTATGTGCTGAACAAATCTACATGGATTAAAACGACACTTATTCACGCTTTGCTTACAAAACTTATAACCAAGACACACTCTGGCACTCCAAAGCACGTAAAATAAATTAGAAGCAAAAAAAAGGATATATTCTTTACCGTTGTATTTATATAGCTTAAGTCGCGTTTAGGATGCATCCTACATGTATATGTAAACGGTAGGCCTTATTCACACAGACATAAGGACATGATAAAATCCAAATATTTTAATAAATAACCAAATTTTCAGATCGGCAGGAGTTACTGTTTAGAAGTTACAAGACTTTGAAAATTTCTCAACTGTATGCACCGCCATCTAGTAGTAATAATAATAAGCGCAGTAAATTTAACTAACGCACAGACAATGATTCAACATCTGACTGATTCAATGTATACATAGATGGCGTTGTATGGCAAACAATCAGTTTCAGTCTGTTTTCAATGAAAACTTTGAACGCTTATATCTCGGAAACGGTAGCTCCTATCGATCTGAAAATTTTTGCGCCCCTTTTTCTAAATTCAATGAAGAATCCATTAAAAGTGGTTTCGAGATCTTACGATGACCCATTTTTGCAAAAAAGACTACTTTGTAAAATGGATTATTATTATTAAGTGGGAAATGCCACGCCCATAAAATATATTACATTGTAAAGCTGAAGAATTTTCCAGCTACGGGCAGTTGGTTTGAACAAAATCTGTGCAGCGGTTCAAAAGTTATAAGCTATTGAACATGGACATTGTGGCAAAATGGTTCAAAAAATATTTCCACTGATTTTGCCAAATTTTCTAAATAATAACAACAACAACAACCACATTAAAAACAAAGGTCATATTGTTTTGTTTACAACTTTACAACGACAACTCCGATTTTATTCAAATTTGTGGCAAATATTTGGAAATTTCTGTAGCTTTTTGGGGATATTCAATAAATGGGCGTGGCACCGCTCACTTGCTTATGAAAGCACTTTTTAGAATTAAATGGTTTTTTATTAACTAAATGGGTGGTGCCACGCCCATGTAATATACTTCGTTTGAAAGCTGAATTAATTTCCAAAGTTTCACAAAAAATTTGAACAAAATCCGTCCAGCCGTTTCCAAGTTATAAGACTTTAAACTTGATGTTTTTGTGATTTTCAAAATTACGACCGCAGAAATGAAAGTGAATTTGTTTTGTTTATAACTTTCCAACAAGTCTGATTTTAGTCAAATTTGTTGCAAACATTTGAAAATTTCCTTAGCTTTTCGCAGGTTTAAAAGTAATGGGCGTAGCACCACCCACTTAGTTATTAAACGGCATGAACTAAAAAAATCTCTTTTTTAAGCAAATTTTAGGGAAATTTAAAAGGAATTCCAAAAATTTTAATGCCAATCGATAGAAAAGAGGCAAAACGAGTTCAAAATGAACTGATGATGTCATACAAACGAGTAGAGTGGTGAAATAATAATTATATAAGAAAATGTGTGTGTACACAACACATCTCTTTGCAAATAAACTAATACACCATCAACCGACACACACACTAATAATAATTATTCTTTGTTGTTATAAATGTGTTTATTGTATATACAAGTATGTGTTTATATATATAAAACTATTGTATTCGTTGATTCACTTTGCAATCCTGCACCTATGTAAACCACGTCTATTAGGTTTAGTTGTATAAAAATATGTGTAATATGCTTCCAATGTAAAGGATTATATCTTCTTTTTGTTTAAATTTGTATAATGATAAAGTGATGTTGCGTGACAAGTAGAATACGTTCAATGTCACTCCAGATGTTTGCATAATTATTAATCGCAAAACTGAAATTATGAAATAAAGAAAAAAAAACAATTTTAGAAAACCATTACAAAGCAACTCTGTTTTTATGAAATATGGCAAACAGGTAAAATATATATATGACACGTTTACATTGATTACAATATAAAATATTTCTCAGTTCAGATCCTTTCTCTATGTTGAGCAAGATTAGTCATTTGCCACGCCCACAAACAACAAAGTTCTACTTTGTCAGCCCCAGAATATCTATTTAAATATCCATAAATTTGCATATCCATACAAAAGCTGATTGCTATTTAAAGCACTCGCATATCAACTAACAACATATGGCAACGTTAAATTTTAAGCAAAAGTAACAGGAGCCCAGCCCAGCATTGCTTAGAAAGTATGTTATAGAAAATTTTATGTTATAGAAAATTTTACGTTATAGAAAATTTTACGTTATAGAAAATTTTACGTTATAGAAAATTTTATAGCCACAGTCAATTTTAAGCAAAAGTAACAGGAGCCCAGCATTACTCACAGAGCAAGTTGAATGAAATTGATTTTTTTGAAATGCTTATAACTTGAGAACGGCTAAACGGATTTATATGATTTTGATGTCAAATGAAAGGGTTAAAAATAAAGCAATCCGATTTATTAATATAACGAAATTTAAGGCGGGGAAGTTTCTAGCCTTAAAAAAATTACCTTCCTTTACAGCAAAACAATTTACAAATAATTTAATTTAAAAAAAATTTGTTGTTTAAAATTTCGATGTTTTTATTAAAAAGAACGAAAAAATCTGTTACAAGAATAAACATTTAAAAAAATACTAAAGAAAATCGTGGGAATTATTAGTAATTAATACTTGGTTAAATTAACATTATGAAGCGATTATATAGATATATATGTATTAAATGCCATAGAAAGTATAAAGCCATTGGCAATTTCTGTTCGAGTATTTTTTTTTTTTTTTTGATAATGAAAGTTTTGTAAGGATAAAAGAAATGTTCTCAATTACCAGGCATACTAACAGTGAGATTCTTTTTATAATAAACAACATATAAATAACACATGTATGTAATAGAGACCAAAAAATGGGAAATTGGTTAAACGAAAACGTTATTCACGAAATACCATTTGCGGTAAAGTTCTTTCTTTCCGAGACACATGATATCAAACTAAATTACTATTATAACGTAAAAAACAAAAATTGATAAGAATTTAAAAAATTAAGAATATTATTGCGGTGGGCCCCAGGCTCGCAACAATGTTAATGTTTTATTTAGGAAAGCACACCATTCTTCTCTTTCTTCCCTAGTATCAGCTGATAGCAGATAGCGCACTATCGTTGTACGACCACTCGGTATTATTATCAGAGATTGTTGATCATTTTCTGCAGCCGGTCGTTGACATTCCAATAGGATGGTGTTTAGACGCGCACATATATCACGCGGTGCTATGGTTACTTTACGGGCACAACATGTATACAAATCAATAGAGCCAATGGGCGCTTTTGCTTTTTCATCATCCGGATATTTCCAATAATTTAAAACGCTACCATTCAAACAACACCAACGTCTATGCCAAGCACCAAAACCGGATATATCTTCGTACATGGTGAGGAAGCCTTTATGTTCCACCGTTACCGATAATTCACAATTTAATTTCATGTGCAGTATACCCTCCAAAGGACTAACGCCCAACACCTTAAATATGGATTTTGTTAAAATTAAATAAAAACAAGTAAAAACACTACATTTGGCTCAAACTTAATCTCAAATACCCTTCATAGCTACCCATAAATATGTGGGCGTGGCAGATTTATAATTGCGCCCTCTGATCAACGCATCAACTTGAAAGTTGGGTTTTACGCTGAATACAGTTTTTTGTGAATTGTGGCCACGCCCATTTTTGGCACATCTATGAATGGGGTACTTATAAACATGTTCAAACCAAATTGGAACTTTATAGCTCAATTGTTGTGATTAATAGGTAGTTTTTTGTCGATTGTGGGCGTGGCCTTTTATGTTATATATGAAGGGTATAAAAAATTAATAAATCTAAAATAACGCTGCTAACCTGCGTTAGGGTCCAGTTGGTTCGTTGTATCTCCTTAATGGAAAATATGGCAAAACCGTATTGAACCAGAGCCGGTGTGCGTATTATCGGTCCAGCTGGACTTTGTACAGGCGGCATTATTAGACGACTTTCAGGCCCTTTCCTTTTCGGTGTCTTTACGCCCGATTTCTTATTCATATTAATACGATACTTCACCTCATGCGGCAGCACTTCACGCTGAGCGGTCATACCATAAACTTCAATTGTCACCTTAAAGTCGGCATAGGCATCATTCACTTGTAAAACATCGGGGAATTTCACAGCCAACAGACCGGGCAATGTGGGGATAGATTTGGTGGCTAGAACGTGTTCATTGTATTTAAGCAAACAGACCAAATGGTGGCCAGAGATTGTGTCGGAGGCCAGTTTACGGATATAATCCTGACGCAAGGGTACGGTTATCTCTTTAACGGTGAGGCGGCCTTTTTCGCGCGCTCCACCCAACGGTTTTATAGTTTTCTCCACCCTTAAACGTTGTATTTCATCTAAGCAGGCTTGCCGGCGATGAGCTAACGGAACATGAATCGAAATTAAATAAATTTAAAAAAACAATTGATTTTAGTATTGTTTCCACTTACTTGCCACCAGCAAATGTCGTTCACCTTCCACCGATTCAGTTGAACCGGAAAATTCTATAGTGGCCGCACACAAGTTCAATGCTTGGCTAGTTTGTGCTATAATTTGCTGTTGTTTACAAACTTCATCTAAAAGTCTCTTGATTTTCTCTTGCACCCTACGTTCATTCCTTTGTTCATCGACATCATCGTCCTGTGAATCGCTACCATCATCTTCATTTTCATTTTCATTACCTTCTGGTATACTTTCATTAAATTTCAATGAAGTTGCGGCCGCATGTCCCACTCCGTCCTCGTAATTACTCTCATTGTCGAAATTCTTTAATGCTAACCGTGGTATTTGTTGTTCACGTGATATTTTACGTATAGGTGTGGAATTGGCACTCTATGGATTAGACGAAAAATAAATTATTAAACAAAGAAACACATAAATATATAATTTAAGGACCACCCTGCTGTTTATATATATTCTTAATTAACTTACACTTGTGTTTTGTTGACGTCGATAAAAGCTAACGGTATGCACTAAAGTCACCATATTGTCATCATCTTTGTTTACACTCAATTCCGACTTGACCGGAAGCATATGAGACTTTTCCGAGCTAACATTAGTCACTGCATTGCTGGTGGTAGTGGACGTTGTTGGACTCTTCATATTATTATTGTCGTGTAATATTTGACAAACGCTTTGCTTTTGACCCAAAGATTTACGATACGTAAAACTATGAGAAGCAGTTGTATTAACGCTCTAAATAATATCATAAAAAAAAATTAATTAACAAAAAATAAAAGTAAAAAAAAACAAGTAAGAAAACTAAATTTGGCTTAGGCCAAATCTTAAATACCCTCCACATCCACAACGGTGGGAGTGGCAAATATATATATACATTGCGCCCTCTAATAGTGTATGTCTTAGGTATCAGCATGCTAGTCTACTTTTACGTTGAATGTTTTTTTAATTATGGGCGTGTCTATTATCCAACCACGCCCATTTTTGGCACGTCAGTCAATGGGATAACTGTTTATACGCGTACCAAATTTCAAGTTCCTAGGTCAATTTATGTGGCAGATATATAGATTTATGTCGATTGTGGGCGTGTCTGAAATTCGACCACGCCCATTTTTGGCATATCAGTAGATGGGATAACTATGTATAGGCGCTCCTAAGTCAACTTTTGTGGCAGATATAAAGATTTTTATTAATTGTGGGCGTGTCTGTAATCCGAATACGCCAATTTTTGGCATATTGATGAAGCTCATATTCATAGATGTTCATACCAAATTTCAAGTTTATAGCTCAATTTTTGTGGCAGATAAATATATTTTTTGTCGATTGTGGGCGTGGCTCTGGACCCATTTTAGCCATTTTAAATAGCGATTTGCGTGCAAAAACTAAAAGTGTTTTTACAAAATTTCAGCTCAATATCTCAAAATTTACGTCCGTGAGAGTGCCAACAACAGACGGACACACGGACACACGGACATACATGTCTAAATCGACTTAGTTTTTGACGCTGATCAAGAATATATATACTTTGTAGGGTCTCTGACGCCTCCTTCTGGGTGTTGCAAACGGAAGAACAAACTTAGTATACCCTCATCACTGAGGTGGAGGGTATAAAAAAACTAAATTTAGCTTAGGCCATATGTTAAACGCCCTCCACAAGTATAGGGTGGGTGTGGCAGATTTTTGATTACACCTTCTAATAGTTATCAGCTTGCAGGTCGAGTTTTGCACTGAAAACAGTTTTTTATAAATTGTGGGCACATCTGTTATTCAACCACGCCCATTTTTAGCATATCGATGAATGGGATACTTGTATATATGTGTACTAAATTTCAACTTCATAGCTTAATTTTTGTGGCAGATAAATAGATTTTTGTTGATTGTTGTCCAATCACGCTCATTTTTGGCTTATCGATCGATAGGGTAATTGTATGTATATAAATAAAATTTAAGGTTTATAACTTTATTTTTGTGACAGGTAAATAGATTTTTGTTGAATGTGGGCGTGGCTATTGAAAGGTTTCATCCAATTTCAATAGTTATCTCCGAAACTAGAAGTGTCTGTATCTAAAAATTTACAATTTTAGTGCCGTTGGTAGACAGACATACCGACGCACGGACATACATGACTAGAATAGGATAACTTAATTTTTGGTACTGATTAAACACATTTGTATTGCAAACAGTTTCTAACGTTTAACTTCTGTATGTTGCAAGTGGAATGACAAACTTAGATTATTATTAGTAGGCTATGTGTAGGGTATAAAAAATTCATAATAATTAACTTACATTCCTTGACAAGTGGCTTTCATCTTTTTGCTCATCTAATGCCTCATCTAAATAGTCGTCTATCTGCAGCGATGCATCCGAGGAATTTGTCGAACTGACGCAACGCTCATCATTCCTTTGTATATATTGATTTTCATTTGAGTAGCGCACCTGAGACGATATAAAGTTTTGTTTAATAATAATTATTATAAAATTTATCTTTTCTGTTTATTTACCTTTAAATTTTTAATATTCTTCCGTTGTTGTTGTTGGTGTTTGTCTTTATTTTGCGCCACATATTTATTACAACCCGCACCAGTGTTATTATCGCTACTTTCTTCTTCTTCTTCATCATCATCATCATTTTCATCTTCATCCGTTTCCATATAACTAGCAAGGAGAAGAAAAACACACGCACACAAGTTAGTTTAAACCTTAACAAGAATATTTGTGTAATAATGATAAATATTTATTTTACATGAATAACAATAAAATACTTAAAATGATCAACTAATAATATTTAGAAATAAATGCGTTTTGATATTTGGTGTTTATAGAGATGGTATGGGTGATGATGAAATTTGGTCCATATAGCATATGAAGGCTTTGTTAGATTATTCTATACAGAGCATACATAATAAACAAGTATAAAAACGTTCAGCACACCTGTCTTCCTCAGCTGGTGCTGGTTCATAAGCTTGCTGATTATTACTCGTTAATGGTATATTGGCCGCTTCGTCTGCCGTAATGGTGGCGGTGGTACAACAATTATTTTCACTATCCGAATACGATTCTTCATTGGAATCCAAATCCGATAGTCCCGGATATAAGCGATTATTACTTTTACGAGCACGTTTACTTTCATCTTCGATAGCATCACCAGCTGGGAAAGGAAAAATAAAAATTAAAAAATTTATTTCATCATAAATAATTTTTAATAAATTTTCTTACATGATCTTCTCTTGGCATAACCAGTAGCCGGCTGTGCCGTTGTATTGGCTAGTGGTGGAGGAGGAGGAGGTGGTGGTGGTGGCGGTGCCGGAGCTTGACGTTTCACTTCCTTTTTATTTGTTGATAATAAAGCCGCCGTGGCTTTCACTTGCTCTTTAATCATAATATTATGCTGCTGCTGCTGCTGCTGTTGCTGTTGCTGGTGATTGCCAACTGCTTCCCTTTGCTTATTGAAACGATTTGTCAGCAACTGCATATCTTCTTCTCGCTGCCTGCGTATATCATCTTTAATCTTATTTTCATTGGCAGCACTAACTAATGCCGCCACCTTATCGCGTACATTACTCTCAGCATTCGCTTTAACTAGGGGTGGATTTGTAACTAGAGTCAGAAACATTAAAAGAAGACATCACGAATTTTCTATAAAATAAACAACAAAAACCTACTTTGATGTTGTTGTGAATGTTGCTGCTGTTCCTCTATTTTCTGTTTTGTTGGACATGACTCCTGTAAGTGTTTACTAACGGGTGCCGCCATACCGAATGCCGCCTTCGGTATAAGTGCTTCACCTTTATTCTTTTCAAATAATTTCATGCGTTCCTTTAAGGACAATTCGGTGGGGTCCTTTTGCTGTTGTTGTTGTTGTTGCTGCTGTTGCTGTTGTGACTTGTATGTTTGTTGTTGCTGTTGTTGTTGTGATTGATATTCAAATATGGCCGCCCGGCCCGATACCAAGCCTGTCTTAATATTTGCTTGTTGTAGTTTCCTTTCAACATTTTGAGCACACTTTTCCAACTTTTGCTCATTATTTGCAGCCATTGTTCCTTTACCACCACCCATCACATTCATTTTACCCACTGATTCATTTTTCTCACAGTCAACATTTAAAACTTTCTCTTCTATTTTATTACGTACATATGGTTGTTGGTGTTGGTGTTGTTGTTCTTTATTAAAGTCATATGACACCTTAACAGTAGAGGAGTCACGACGCTGAAAACCTTGAGCTTCTAAAGAATTGATAACCTTTGGATCCCATTCTAATTGTTTCGTTTTAGTATCATTGTCCGTTTTGGCAGTACTGTCTACGGTTGTTAATGTTGTTGTTGTTACGGTTGCTGTTGCTAGTGTTTTATTTGTGGTAGAAAAACTGAATTGACCTCGGCTGGGTAGGTCGGGTTTGGGTGGTGGTGCATGGTTAGTATTTATATTATAATGATTTGTATCGTCTTCCCACTGATTAATTGTGGTTGCCAATGCGGCCAATTTTCCTAATCCATGATTCGGTTTTCTTGCCTTACCGTCGAGTATATTGTCGTCGTCGTCGGTGCCTGCATGAAATTGTCCTTCGGTGCGATGTATGGGTGAAGATATTTCAGCGGTATTGGAGTAGAGTGCTCCTAAACGCTGTAAGCGATTGCGTGATGTATCGCGCAACTTAACAATCGACTGCTGCTGCTGCTGTTGTTGTTGTTGTTGCTGAGGGTGTTGTTGAATGGTTTCTTTGTCAAACGGTTTAGCGTCATTACTATGGTCGTCTCCTTCTTCCACTTGCACTTGTACCTTAAAGTTTGTTTTAAAATACACACACACACATATACATATATCACACGCTTTATCATAAACACAAAGCAAAAAAGTTCTAATAATAGATTTTAAGATTAGTTTTCTCCTCCAAGCGAGCACATTTTATCCATGTTAAGCATACATAATAAATTTCTTATTCATACACATTTACTTACTTCCACATTCTTATCTGTCATAATATTTATTTCAATGCCCAAATCCATGTTTTCTTTATCCACAGCCGCAAATTGTCGTAATACTTTTTTGGGTGAACCATCTTGTGACTTTTGTATGATGTCTGTTGAATTTTTCTCCACCACTTGCAATTTGTTCATATTTCTGGTATTATTAATACTGGTTGAATAGAATTTTTCTTGTTGTTGTTGTTGTTGCTGCTGCTGCTGAATTTTCAGTTTATTTGCGGCCATTGTTGATGTGGTTGCGCAAACTCCACCGCTACTCTCCACATTAGCTTTATTGTCTGACCTTGTACTCGATGAACATTCACTTAAAGGTAATTGACTTATTGCCCCTGCACTACTAATACCTAAAGCCCGACTACGTTGCTCAGCCTTTTCAAGCATACGCTAAATTGTACAATAAGGGATAAGAAAAATTCTTGAAAAGTTCCCACGAACTACAACTACAAAATTCATTATAAGGGACCTCCCTTACCTGCGTAAAAGGATCCATTTTCGATTGGTTTTTTTTTCTATATTTTCTTTTGTTTTATATTGCTAATAGGACACTTTCTAGTTTAATTGTCTTTTTATAAAAACTTCTTCAAATATAAAAATCACATTTATTTTAAATTTCACAATTTTCCGGCAACTTTTTCATACGTTCTCGAAATTAAAAATGACGCCGCGGCTGCTATCTTTTTTTTTTTGCAGTTGAAAGAACATCAAAATTCAAATACAGTCTCTAATAATTGCCAGCAGATGTCTCAAGTAATCAAACGCAGGGTTGTAACAAAACATCACAAAACAGACTTGCATTCTAAATCGTTTACAAAAATGAAAATATGGCAGTTTTAGCTAAGATCCCTGCCACCTAGATTAAAACTCATTATTTCCGTTAAAATATAAATTTCTCTTTTAATAAAAAATATGATTTTTTATAAATGCTAAACTTTTTTCATAAAGCTACTGGGCGGCGAAGACATGGTTACAATTGGTTCATAATTATTACAATCTTTATCGTTAAAACAACTAAACGATGTTACAGCATCCACACTAAACATTGTGGCCAAATGGCCACTGGCCTCCAATTTATTAATAATCATATTCACTTTACTTTTGCCATTTGTTTTAATTGGTGTGGTTGTTGTTTTTAAAATTGGCGAAGTAGGATTACTACTCAGATGGGAATCCAAACTATCGAAACCTTCGCCCGTGTCCGATGATGAATTTAATAAATTTTCTTTTTCACTCAGTTTACTTTTCGTTGGTGACGTGGCCACTGAATTGGTGCCATTTTGTCGATTCGATGATGAAGTGCTTTTGTTCAGACGATTTAAAAACCAATTTTTCGCCGTCTTCTCGGGCGACACTAATGTCAGTGTCTTCTTGGGGCTATTTTGTGGTGTAAACGATTTCCGTTCCTTCCTATGGTCTGTTGTAGGGTGTGGTGTGGTAGGTAATTGTTGTAAATTGTTGTTTATCAATGTATTCGCATCATTTTGATTGGCTGACATGTAAGATAATTTATTGGTTTTTTTTAGATTCAATGGGCCAGCTGATAACTGACTAGACAGCTTATTGTGTACATCCTTGATTTTAGCCTGAAAATCCCATTTCTCTTCAGCATTATCAATTTTACAATATGATGAATGGGTTTTTAGCAGAGTACTAATGCTGCTGGCTGTCGTTATGGGGACAATTTCTGTTTTTTCAAATTTCTCGGTGCTGGTTCTGAGAGGTTGCGCTGGATATTTGGGTATATCATAATCAAACCTTTGCGCCAATTCTTTGGGACTATTTTGTTTTGTAGGCAATTCAGGAGGTTGCTTTTGCTGCTCTGCCTCCTCTCCCACTTCTTCATCATTTGCCGCTATTAGGAATTCCGAAGGTTCATTCATTTGATATAATGGTGACGGTTCTTCGTAGATACTATCAGTTGTTGGATTTATTAAATGTTGTTTTGTGTTGTTATTGTTATTATTGTTGTTGTTATTTATTTGAAAACTGCTCAGGAAAGTTAATTTCTTTTGGGTCGGCGGTGTGGGCAGTTTCCGTATACTAGCCTTGGCTAATAAATTCATTCCATTTCTGTCGTTCCGTATTGCCGCCTCTATAGCATGAATCCATTCTTTGGCATCCACCTCATTTACCGCTTGAAATACAAATCGTTTATTCGCCTCGGTGGTGGATATTTGAAAGCATACATCCCGTCTCTTACCCTCGCCAAAATGTTCAATTTCAATACCCGGCATTTTCAAGTACAAGGATGTAGACGGTTGCGCCGCCATAGGACCATCGGCATAGCACAGAAACCAATCGTCCAGAATGCCGCAATAATACTTTTTACTCTGATCAAAAAATAAACGCTTCTCTATACGATTCAATTGTCCATATTTGGAAGAGTTCTGTATGGCCAAGTGGCCAGCTGGTAAATCTTTGTAAGGACAATGAATGTCGGGTATAGTTAGATCGGAATCTGATCTAATAACCTTGTGTCTTTCTTCTTCTTGCAGCACGTGATCCTCCTCACCATCCGATCCTTTGGTAGTTACCTGACATATATCATAAATTTGGGCATTTTCATCATCGTCATCGTCATCGTCGTCATCATCATCATTATCATCATCTTCATCATGATCATCATCATTGTTCACATTATGGTTTTCATTTAAAAAATCATTGCATCGATTATGCAGGGTTGCCACACCATTTCCATTCAGAATTGTTGCTTTTGTATGTTTAATCATATGGGTGGAGCAACGAAATGTTTTATCACTATCGGCTGAATTATGTAAAGGATTTTTAATCTCCATACATGAAGTTGCTAAATTAAAAAAAATAATTCAAAAATATTGTTATTAATAATCTTGACATTACTTACATCCTATATGCTTACTTTTCTTTATAGCCTTAGCTGCTGTCATATCTAAGTAGGAAATATCCTCCTCCGCCTCCTCTTCCTCTTTCGATTGTTCCTTGATAGTTGGAATATTCTCTGCTTTTGCTTTTAATACATTTTTACAACATTCATTAAGCTGAACAGGGCGATTCAGACTGTCTTTAATTATATTAGAATGTTGTTCCAAACCATTGGTTATTACAGCAGTATTCTTATCGCCGTTCATGTTAGTTAACAGTACTTCACATCGTTGCAGTAGTTGTTCGGTTGTTTCAGAGGCAGTCACAAAAAATAAATTTGATGTATTTTCATATTCGGACGTTTCCAGTGATGCTTTAAAATAATCTCGTACATCTGGAATTAAGTAGCATTTATAAAATCTCCAATAGTTATGTTATTGTCGAATCGTGTTATACCGAATATGAGCTACTCGGAAACGTTTAATAGGAGTCCTCTGATAGTAATAATGGAAGAGTATGCTTGCAAAACAACGTTTACATTATTGTGTATTTCACCTAAGATGTAGGGTATTACTAAATTTGCTATTCTGTTTATATATATTATTTATCAGCATTATGATCGTGGTTGTATAATATTCGCGCCCACAATTTAAAAAAAAAAACTTATTCTGAAGAAAATTCGATGCAAGTTGACTCCTAATTAAAGGGCGTAATCATGTACCTGCCACGCCCATTCTTCGTTTACAGATATAGAGGATGTTTAAGATTTTATCCTAAGCCAAATTTTGTTATTTTACTGGTTTTAAATTGAAGTGGGTTATAAACGCCACCCACTGTCCATTAATCATTATTGAATCTTTGAATTTTTATGAACTATTTTTATTACTCTTTTACAATATACTAGATTGATTGTCTATACAATTCATTGTTATTGTTTTTTGTTGTTGTTGTTACCGTTTTATTAATTTTATGCTTTACTGAGTTTTACTTTATGCACTGCTTTACTTAATATAAAAACTTTAAGAGTTTACTGAAGGAAATGTTCGAGTTCACTTAAAAAAAAAAACTTAGCTAAACACAAAAAATCCGACAAGAATATGAAGCAAGTAAAAAAATCAAATTTGGCTTGAGTAGCTAGCAACTTAACCACCATTTATAACATCTAGAAGCAGACGTTAGAGACCCTACAAGGTATATACCTTCATGATAAGCATCAAAAACTGAGTCGGTCTAGACATATACGTCCATGTGTCCGTATGTCTGTCTGTTGTTGGTAATCTCACGGTCGCAAATTTTCAGATATTGAACCCAAATTTTGTGCAAACACTTCTAGTTATTTAAATCGGTAAAAATTAATCAAGAGCCACGCCCCCAATCGACAAAAATATATTTATTTGCTACAAAAATTGGGATAAAAAGTTGAAATTTTCTTTATACGGTTATAATTAGACCGTTCATTGATTTTTCAAAAATGGGCGTGGTCGTACGCGCCCCCAATCGACAAAAATATATTTATTTGCTACAAAAATTGAGCTATTAAGTTGAAATTTTGTATAGATATTTATAATGATCCCATCCATCCGTATAGAAAAACGGGGGCGCCACGCTCACTATTTACAAAAAATCTTGTTCAGAAAAAAACTCGATTTACAAGTTTATAACTGATTAGAAAATGTAATCATGTAACCGCCACGCCCACCCTTTGTATATGAATGTGGAGGGCGTTTAAGATTTAGCCCAAGCTAAATATAGTTATTGAAAGCTGTAGTAGTAGACAGGAAGTATAGTGAACTCATTCGCAATTTTAGTTCAGACGAGTTCGAAATAAACAATTAAATACAATAAAAATAATAATCATAAAACAACAACATAACTTACCACATAAGAATTGTGCAATTTCATTGTCTTTGTCTTTGGTTGTTTGCAAGAGATCCAAATCCATGATGATGATGCTGGTGGTGTTAATGATGTATGCAATTTATATAATGATGCTGTAAACAATATGACAGCAGTTTATCCAAATACAATGATTGATGATGTTTATAAAGACGGTAATTTATCATAAAACACTTTAGTTTGTTTATCAATATTTAGCCGCCATAATATGGTTCATAATGTTCATCAGTTATTAGAGTTTGCTGTTAGACTTAACATCTCCTGCTGTGCCCAATATACTTGGTAGCTATTATTACACATAAGTTGTTCTATTTTTGTCGATTTGTTTTCTATTGTTCTGGATTTAAGTATAATAACTTGAGGTTGGATGGTTCCTAAAAATAGACAGAAAAGAAAAATCGTTAATTTTGTTAAAATGGATTTTGTTTTAATTTTTTTATAAATAGTATAGAAGTTGTTGTTGTTTATTTTCCAGTTTTCGTATCTATTGTTTTAACGAAAATTATCAACAATTCTATTCATGGTTATGTTAATTTTTGTTTCATTTCAAATGAAGTCATTTATGGTCGATCTGACACAACAACTCTAAGTGACTCATTCGCATTTACTGGCACATTGCTGGGTTAGTCAGTAGTTGGTTCAGCTAGCGCTTGGTTAGCTTGAGTTGAGTTGAAATAAAAAAAGAGTATTTAATTGTTTTTAATTGAAGTGGAATGCTAGCAATAAGGGCAAGTGTCTTTACTAAGCGTCACAATCAACTTTTGTTCAGCAAGGTTTTGGAAGAAAAATTTAACATTTGCTTAAATTTTAGAAAATGTACAGATGTCAAGAATTACACGGACCGACCGACAAACGTTAGGAAGGATGCTGAAAATGGTTTGTTTGAATAAATAAATGAAAAAGTTATGGTCATTCTAGCCCCAACCAATTAATACCCACTTGGCTGCACAAAATATGCTACAATTGGTTAATTTTTGTCACTTCGTAATATATCATTATATGAAAATAAGTTCTAAAAATGGTCTACTCGGGTCTGAATTCAAATCAAGAAATATTAAGAATTGTGAATTTTTCCCATAAAAAGATTTATTTCAGAAAAAGTGCATTATATGAGAACAGGTTCTAAAAATGGCGCAATTTGAACCATTTTCAATAACCTACATTTCTGGGTTAAGATATACATCTCTGGAGCAAAGTTCGTCAAAATATTTTAAAAAATTAAGGCCAAAAGCTTGGCCATAAAGTTACCACACACAGCGGACAGATGGACATTATTAAATTAATTCAGGTTTTTACACTGAATCGATCGTTATAATGAAAAAAAAACTTAATATAACCTTTGACACAAGTACTGCAGGGTATAAAACATATACTTTTATAAAGCCAAGTCTTCTATAACGCGGGACGTTTTTGTGGAACAGATTTTCCTTTAAACCGGTTTTTCATGCAAGACATTTCAAACTGTTATTTATTCGATATTTTATACACTTTTATACGCGTACTGTATAAAATCTTATGCAGTACCAGTAAATTATTTAATCATTTCAGTTTCGTACAAATTATAGGTTTAGTTTTTATTAATCATATATTTACGATATATTCCATGAACCCTTTCAAAATTTATGTTCACCATTTCCTTAATAAAAAAAGACTATTCCATTGTATACATGTGTATATACAGTGTAGAATTAATGCTTATAATAAACCATAACCACAAGGTGAACACGATTTTAGCAAAATAACAGAAAAAGAAAAAGATTTATAAAAAAAAAAAAAAAAAAAAACTACACCCAGTTTGATTAAGAAGAAAAACGGGCAATAAAAGTTGAAATCAAAATAAGTAAAGGAATTACCAACGAGTAACAAAAAAGTATTTATACAAGCTTAGGGCCAATCTTAAATACCCTCCAGCTTATATGGAAAATGTTACCCGGCACGCGCCGTAGCAAATAATTTTCAAACGTTTTCTTAGTAACGTGAGGGTGTGGCATGTGAACTGCGCCCTCTTTCAACTACGCATGCTATGCACGTGTTACCTTTCCAAATAATTCGAGGTATACTTGATTAAAAAGGATTTTTTCCAAATAGTGGGCGTGTCAAATAAACGTTGTGGCCTTGCAGATATTATAGTCTGCGCAAAACTATGAATGTTTATCACAAAAATTCAATTTTTTTACCCTTTGAGTAACAACAGTAGACGGACATCCGGACATATACAGCAAAATCGATTTTTTCAATTAACTAAACTTTCTGAAGCCCTTTCTTTTTCGTAGTAACTAAAGGGACACCTAACTTAGTATATGTATCCTTATAATATGGAAGACCACTAAGCACCAATGGCTGTGCCTACACACTAAAATTAAAAACCAAAATAACCTGCTTGAGGGTAAAAGGAATTTTGTGCTTAATAAATAAAAAGCGAGGAAAAAGAAACAAATTCTCAAATAAGAGATACCCACCAAAAAAACATGCTTTAAATACACGTTTACACTTACACCTAATATGGACGTAGCGCAATGCAAAAAAAAACAAGTAAGAAAACTAAATTTAGCTCAAACCAAATCTTAAACGGTCTCCGTGTCTACATACAAACAGTGGGCGTGGCACGTACATGATTACGCTCTCTAACAGTACATTTACAACGTATCATCTTACAATGTTTTTTTTGTAAACTTTGGCCGTGCATGTTATCCGACCACGCCCATTTTTGGTACATCAATGAATGGGCGAATTATAAATATGTGTTCCAAATTTCAACTTCATAGGACCATTTTTGTGGCAGATATATAGATTTTTGTTAAATGTGGGCGTGGCTCGTGGCCGACTTTGCCTAATACAAAGAAGCGATCCCTGAAACTATAAGAGTCAATATAAAATTTCACCTCAATATTTACGACCGTGAGAGTGCTAACAACAGATGGACGGAAGGACACACGGACGTATGCAGATATAGATCGACAAGAATATATATGTATATATACTTTGTATAGTTTCTGACGTCTCCTTCTGGGTGTTGTAAATGGAATGACAAGTCTAGTACACCTTCCATCTTATGTGTAGGGTATAAAAAAAGCTTCTGGCAAACAAGTGTACTGTACCACCGGAATACAACAAATATGTACGCAATGAAGTTTTGAAATTCTTGCTTCCATTTTTTTTCTTTTCGATTCAAAACAAATAAATTACATTGCGGGTGGTGACGATGCTTTGCCGGCCAATACAATGGGAAAAAATCTATAGACAGACAGACAGACTTAAAAGGCTTACTAAAGATCTACACTTTTGATATTGTTTTTCCAATACACCAGCTCAACCAAGCAACCAACCTACCAACCAACTAACTAACCACCACCAACATTGATACCAACAATTATTAACTACATACATATGTAAACAATATTTGTGGCACGACCATACACAGCCTCACAAGACATGCTTGTATGTGTATATGATACTTATAAATAATATTGTACGTTGGTAGGCACGGTTCTTATGGATAAAAACTTTACACGGAGTTTGTGTGTACATTGGTGTTAAACGCCACCTTACAATATCTTATACTCAGCTTGTGGCTTTTTTTTCGATTTTATTTTAATATAATTTTTTTTTTTTCGTATCACGAATTTTGAACAGCAGACATTGGATTACATGTTGTTGCATGATTTCATATATTCAATGATGATGAGGTCGGTCGGTCTCGGTCTTGTTTTTTTTTTTTTGTTTTGTTTGTTTTTTCGTTCGATTTATGTTTTGTTATATAGTTTTTTGGTTACTGTTGTTGTTCTAGTTTTCGTATCACATACTACGTGTTTAAAAAGGATCTTAAGTTGATAAAGATGTTTGTGTTTTTTTAATGAAATATTCATAAATTAACGTAATTTATTACCATAAAGGTATTCTGCCTTTATTTAATTCTCTAAAGAATTGCAGTGAATAATGTCTGTGCGTCCGTTAAAAGAGCATAACAATAAATCACAAGTTGTCATTGAAAGAAAGCAAACTAAGCTGGATTATTTATAGAAATTCTCCCCAAAGAAATGCTTTTTATACCTTGAGGGGGTATACAAAGTCAGTCATTCTGTTTGCCACACACCCAGAAGGAGGCTTCAGAGATCGTACAAAGTGATGTATATCCTTGATCAGCATCAAAAATTGAGTCGATCTATACATTAATATCCATGTGTCCATGTATCTTATAAAAATTGACCCATGAAGTTGAATTTTGGCATATATACATGTATATATGAAAATGGGCGGATTTGGATACCAGACACGCCTATAATTTTCAAGATTTTACTCATCTCCACGTGCAAGATGATACGTAGTATCATCCTATTAGAGGGCCTCATCAGGTACATACCTGCCCGGTCCACTGTTTGTTTGTAGACGTGTAGAGTATTTAAAATTTGATTTAAGCCAAATTCATTTCGTTTAACAGTATCTCCCGATTATGCTGTTTACATATGTAGGGGATATAGAGAATTTATTGTCAGCCTAACTTATTCGATATTATTGAATGTTAACCGATTGTTTCCTTTTTATTCTCAGCCTCAACAACATAAAACAAATATTAGGAAAGAACAATAAGAAAAAAAAATCAAAATTGCATTAATTTTATGCATGACGTTTGAACGTGTTGTGGCAACATTAATAAATTTATGTACGTTCGCGTGTGTGCATAGGTACCTACATCTTATTCGAAGTATGTTTTTTTTTCATTCTTTTATGAAAAGTAGGTAGGTAGTGGGTAGTTAACATAAGTATTCCCGCTTCATACATACACATGCCACAAAACCACTAAACCGCATTGGAGTTCCTTAAAATCAATAAAATTATGGGATTAAATTACTTTGAGTGCATAATTTCTTGCATAATTAGGTTAGATTTTATATAATTCCCATACAATTAAAACGTGGTTACTTGTTTCTACCCTGCACAGGGGATGGGCCACAAAGTAGTGGTTGAAGGTCACTTTGTATATATGCCACGCCCATATTCTATATATAATATTTATGATTAGTTTCAAAATCTGAGCTGATCTCCAGCGTTGCTATTTTAAATGGAAAAATTCGGTAGATAGTCACGCCCACAATTCAATAAAATCTGTCAAAAGCACAAGAAATTCATTAAAACTGGAAGACATTTCACTACACATAACAAAATGAAGCTTAACTTGTAAAAATGGTGTGTGGTTCGTGATGATGTTGAAGTGTGAATTATTGATATAAACCATTTGCGCATGAACTTGCAAGGGTGGATTTGGCTCAACTGCTGATGAGAAATCGATGAGGGCGAGTTCGAAACCGGTCCAGGTTCAACTCCTCCAGTCGCCAACTATTAATTTTTCACATTTTTCAAATACATCATTACCACCTTCAATAGTAAGTCTGAATAAACTTTTATTTGGAAGACATTTGTTTGCAACACCTACAAGGAGGCCTCAGACACTGTACAAAGTGATATATATCCTTGATTAGCAACAAAAACTGAGTCGATCTAGACATGTCCGTGTAACCGTTTGTCTGCCTGTTGTGGGCCTTTCCACGGTCGTAATTTTTAAGGTATTGAGTTGATGGACCACTTATAATTATCCCGTCCATCGATGTACTAAAAATTGGTCTGGTAGGATAACAGACACGCTCACAATTTAGCTAAAATCATATGCAGCGTAAAACTCAACTGTACTCAATAGATAATATTAGAGGGCGTAATCATATACCTGCCACACCCACTGTTTCCTCGTAGATGTGGTAGGTATTTAAGATTTATTTTAGTTTTCTTACTTGTTGTTAAACCACGATGTATTTGTAGACATGCCACGCCCACATTTTCTATACATATATTACATTAGTCAAGTATCCTCGATTTGATTTAAATCAATTTCTCTTTTATTTGTGTTAAAAGAAAACTTTCTTTGCCACGCCTACATATCTAAATAGATGTTGGATCCCTGATTCGACATAAGCTAAGTATAAATATTTTTTACTTTTTTATTTATGTTTCGATCCTCCTGACACCGTAATCTTGCCATTTTTTTCAATGCGTAGTGTGAAGAGTATCATTTCGTTTCTTATGAATATAATCTAGTTTTGTTTTTAACCGCAATGCAATACAATACAACACAAATTTACGTGTGTATATATATATACATGTGTGTGTGTGTGTGTGTGCATGTATACAAAATACTCATTTATGTATTATGAATGTGTAATTATATTATCATGCGTTTATAATAAACGACGAAAGTATACAAAAGACTTCGACTTCCTAACTCCAACGGGAGCAATAAGTTTTTTGCAAACACTAATATCTTATGCTTAGGAAGATGAGAGATATAATGATTTTCAGTTCATTAACACTCGAGTGTCACATATAACAGTAGATTGACACACTTACTGAACCGTGTACACGTGTGTGTTCACATCTAAGTATCTGGTCTTAGAGTTACTTTCGCATGCACTGCATACGTTTACCATCGCAGAGTAAGAGTTTTGTATATAAAAAGTAAAAATTATTTGAAAAAAACTGCAACTAACACCGACTATTGGGTACCCTGTTATTCCAAGTATAAGTATCTTAAAATGTCAGTTTCAGTCTGCGATCCGGATTGCGGTGTGTTTTCTGTAATGTTGCAAAACTTTCGATTTAGTTATTATACTTTTCTTCTTTGCATATTATGATGTTGCATGTATTGTAATCTATATTTTATTGTTGCTGGTGCTGCCATAGCTACTGTTTCATATACAGACAACAGATGTAGAATTTCTTTCTTTCTTTCTTTCTGATTTTTTTTTTTTTTTTTTTTTTTTTTTTTTGTATAAACACACACTTACAATTTCGTTCCTTTTTTATGGGATCGTTAAAACAAAGAGAAATTTTTTCCGTAAAAAAAAAATAAATAATAAGAAACAGAGCAGTGAAAACACAATATAATCACACAGTGGGCTTAAGCAGCTACAGCTTGTGTTGCAGCTTTAGAATTGTTCTACGCCAAGCAAGAAATGGTTAGCTTATGACTTCTTATGACATTCAAGTGATTGCCCATCGGGAGTATTCATTTCCACTCTAAATGGCAACTAAAGCAACTTATTTATCAACTTATGTTTTACGGTCGCTTTTTGATGACTTTTTCTTCCAACTTATTGTACGCAAACAGAATATTACTTGGTCATTATCAGTGAACTTCGCCATAATGAATGAACACACAAGCATATAATATACAGTCAACACCTTTTTTGGGGCATTGTAATAATTTTTCTGGTTTTTTTTTTTTTTTAAATTGTTTCCTGCAAAATTTTGTTGTAGCTTCCATACATAATTGTAGAAGGTATACTAAGTTTATTATACAGTTTGCTTAACTATTAAAGAAAGGCATCTCGGAGATCTCTTAAAGAATGTTTATTCTTTGGGGAGTTTATAAAATTAGTCCGTACGTCCAAGTGTCTGTTATTCAAAAAATTTGGCAAAATTGTTTAATATCCACGCCTACATTTAGCATAAAAGTTAAACAAGTAAAAAAACTAAATTTTCCTTAGGCCAGATCTTAAATATCCTCCACCTCTACAAACAAATGGTGGGCGTGACATATGATTACGCTCTTTAATAGTCTACTTATTAGTCTTTATAGGACAGAATTCAACTTTTAACGTAAAGTAAAATTAGTCAACTATTATGAGATGCCACATGTACCTGCCAGGACCAAAAAAAATTGTTAACAAATCCTGACCGTTTTTCAACAAAGTCAGTCTAGTACAGATTTCGATCTTCAAAGTAAATTTGTATTTGTTTTTAAAAGAGGGTATATTTATATACATGCCACGCCCCTATGTTACTTATCAGATCCAGTTTATATTGAAAAATAAGGTCAGTTTAGTAAAATAGTTAACTTTTAAGTAAAGTACAAGTACATGATCGTAAAAGCCTTTTAAAAAATGGGCCGTAATTATATACATACTACGCCCACTAATTAATTATCACATGTCGCTTTTATTTTTATAAATCTAGTGCAGAATTCGATTTTTAAAGTAAATTGCTTTTAATTTAATTCTACTTAAAAGGCGTAATCATGCCATGCCCACATTTATATACATTGTATTAGTATGTATGCGTAAATCTATTTTAAGGCAATTTTTTTTTTTAAGAATATGTAAAAAAAAAAGAGTGATTATTTCCGTTAACTAAGTATCGAGTAAGTGGAATTATTTATGAAAAGCTGACGGGTATGCACTCCATGTACTTAAAGTGGCCCAAGTAATAGCCATTATTACCATAAACCAAACGCACACGTACACTTATTTAATATCGGAAGATAGATAAGTTGTGTGTGTGTGCGTGTGTGTGTGTTGTTAAATTTCTCATTGCTCATATTAAGGCTTTTGTTGCCTAAGGCCTTTACAATAACTATCACACAAATTATAATTGATTTATTATAAAATTTTATAGAAGGAAAAAAATTCCTTTTGTAGTAGTAAATAAATACACATCACGCAAGCGTACGTACTTTTCCTATGAAAGCAATCAAATGAATCATTTTTTTCCTTTTGTTATTTTTGTTTCTGTTTTTTTTTTTTTGTACATAAACAGTAAAGGTCTGTTTTGTATGCGGACATACGTACGTTTATCCAATCTATCACTTGCTACTTTGTGTACATTTTCTTTCCCTGTCTTTTTATTTCCACTGCATGCACTCTAAATACAATCAAACGGTTTGGTAAACAACAGGAGTTATTGGTAAGAAGGTTTACATAAAGAATAGCTCGATCGATGGCAGTTTGTTTTTCCGTTCTTTTTTTTTGTCTTTTTAGTGTTCTTTTAAACTCTTTGAGATAGCGACGGTGAAATAGTTAACATGCGTCAGCGACAACGTTTACGATGAGACTGACACCCGAAGACACAACAGACTGGAAACTAACTAAAATTGTATACACATTATATGTATAATATGTATGCATGTGTGTGTGTTTGTGTTGTACTCAAAACAGGCCCCATACCATGGAGAGGATATTAATGTTGTATTGAAGCAAGCGTGCATGGGGGTTCTTGCCGCCAGCCACATACATGCACATATATGCAGTAGTTGCCGCTTTAAAGAACAATAACAATAACAACAGCAACAACAACCACAAACATTAGTATTAAAAATAAATATATGCAACCGTTTTAATTATGTTTCATTCAACTCTTGCACAAAATCTAGAATAATTTATTTTAATATTTTAAATTAATAAACTGACCTTCGAACTGATTGCCGATGATTATTCACATGTACACACATATGCGACTACTATACTATCATTTTTCCATTATTAATAAGAATTGAGAAAATAACAAATAAAGACATTTTTATTTTACATTAGCCGGGTGGGTGGGCATGGCATATAGACGATTTATATATATTTGTAGCTAAAATAGTTTTAATATAAATCGTGGGCGTAGCTCATGAACTATGATCGCCTATACCAAATATCAGCTCAACATAGCATTTTTTGCAACAGTTTCAGAAATAGATACAAAAAAAACCTGGACATACGGACATTATTAAATCCACTGAGATTTTTAAGCTAATTAATAATATAAACTTTTTAGAGTCATCAAGGTTTCCTTCTAATGGTTTCATATGGAATAACAAACTTAGTGCATACCTTCCTTGCCAAGGTATAAACATGACATGATTGTTATATAAAAAAAACATGTGGACATGTTTGTTGCAAAACTTTAAAAGATCTCTCTAATGCCATTAATATAGCATGAAAGATTGCCAGCCGTTCCTACCGAAATTATTAATCAGACACATTTTATCTAAAGGCAGCTGTTACGTTTTTTTTTCTTTCTTTTTAAACTTTAAACCGATGCCCAACTAAGCAAATATGCGTAAAATTTTTAATGGTAATACGAAATATGAGATGAGAGGTAAGAAGGACGCAACAAGATACAAATATAACAAATATAACAGAAAGCCATTTACAGTGTGTTGTACGGTGTGGGCATTAGAAGAATGACCGTGACGTGATTATTGTGGCAAGATGATTAAGGGACAAGAAGACAATAACAAGTTTATAGCCTTGACTTTGCCATCTAATTTATACATACAAACACACACAGCACACATTGTATACCTGTTTGCTATAAATACTTCGGTGGCTAGGTAAGAATATGTTAGTTTATGCTTTTTATGCAGTCCCGAGCATCTTTCAGATGAAAGTTTAAGAAGAAAGAAAAGTTGCTTTTATAAAACGTTCATAGCCTCCAGAACAAATCAAATACTGTATAACGTCATTAAGTTTCCAAGTGCAAGAAGCACTCATGCACTTAGGACATCTTTTAGAAATAAGCCAAACAATGAAAAATGGTTTGAAGTTCATCTTAAAATGCACACAAGCGATCAAACTTTTTACTACCTTTTACGAAGGAGTCGTAGATGATGTGAGTACATCAAAAATTCGACCTTTGCTTATATTTCTTGACAATATTTTTTTTTTTTGCCTGTTGCCGCATTTTACTTTTTTGTAATGTGCGTGTTACGAAATTAGTTTTTAATGCTGGAACACACTAAAACATGTTTTTGTGGGCTTATAATGGTGCACCACCACCACCACCACCACCACAACACCATCAACAATGAAACAAGAATAAGAACTTGTTGAACAACAATCATATTAATGGAAAAAGAAAAGCACAATTCGATTAAGATCTTATAGATGACGGATTATGTTCAAATGATTACTAATTATGAAGATGAAGATTTCATGTATAAAAGTAATTGAGGATAATCTTTAAATAATTTTAATTTTTGTTTTTTTTTTAAGCAAGATTGGCAATTAGGAGAACACATGCTGTGTTCTAAATTCTATCAAGTCGGAAAAGCAAATTAGATATAAGCTTATAATATGAAAACTGAGTTTAAATGGAATCCGAGTTAATTGCAAAAAGCTTAAAGAAATTCATAAGATCCACCAAGCTAAATACTTAATTATTTCAAATAACACCCCATTAAATATTTAATAAGATGTAAAAGTAGGCTATATAATGGAATCTGCACTTACCTCATTTCAATAATGCTTTCAAACGCTTGTGTACTGTTTCGGCGCCGGCCGTTGACTTTTGCTTCAGTAAAGCGGCTAATTGTACTAAAGAATTTTGTTTTTGAGTTTTTGTACAGGCTTTAACGGGTGCTGTTTGATGTAATGATTTGTTTTTTAACTTGGCTTTTTTGTTATTTTTATTATTTGTAGTAGCAGTCGTTGTTTTATTATTAACGCCTGGCTTAATTGGCAATCGTTTTTGTTGCTTTTTAGGTGGTGCATCTTTGGGTATATTTTTTATTATTGTTAAACCAGCACCACTGGTGGTTTTATCCTTCTTTTTTCTTCTCATCGTATTCTCCTCTTTATTGGGTGCTTGACTGTTACTAGCAGATTTTACTTTTATTTGAGGTTTTTCCATTTGTACAAGTGTTTTATGGTGGCATAGCTCACATTTTATTTCCAAATGGTTTTGCATTCTTTTCCTTAACCACTTGGCTCGACATTTTTGTTTTCTCGTTAATAAACCTTGTTTTTGTTTTTCTTGAGCTTGTTCCAACTTTTTCACCAATTTTTCATTTTTCGCTTTACGTTTAACGTGTTGATTTTTCAATTTTAATTGAAATTCATTTTCCTCCCAAAAGCAACCACAATTGCGACACATTTGTGAAGAGGCGCACGTGTCTTTTGGCATTAGTTTCACAACATTGGCTATTTTTCGGCAAGTGTTACTGAAAGTAGATGTTTTTTAATATATTTAGTTGGATAAATACTAAAACTTATTCCAAAAATCTATAATTACTTACATGTAATAGGATTTTAACAATTTGTGCGTGTGAGATTTGGGCTGTAATGTTGTTCCACATTCCCATAACAATTTCACTGTATTTTCCGACGACATTTCGTACAATTAACGGGCTTTTTTATATAACTTTGCACTTGTAAAACACTTAATATATTTTTTGATTTAAGATATTAAATTACGCAACCCACGATGAAAAGTCTTTATCTAAACAGAGTTGTTTATGTTATTTTAATCAGCTGATAAAACAGAACAGGGGTGTCATACAAATTCTATACAATGCATATTGGTGACTTTTGCATATTTGAATGGCTGCAAAATTTGGCATTGAAAGTACTTGAAGAGTAAGAAAGACCCAAAAGCGGTTAGATAGAACAAAAGTAGTAGAAAAAGTTCTTTTTCCCTTAATTTTTTTCTCTTTTTAAATTAAACTTATTGAAACTTTAATTACTTTAATGAAACTTTTTATTTAGAACCGCTAGAACTGAAATGTTGCAATGGTACCTAAATTATCATCTCAGCCGATATGCTGCAGTGTGATAAAAACACGAAATTCTTATATCGTCGTATTACCGAGCACTAACGTCTAGAAAATACATTTTAATTATGTTTTATATTAAAGAAAAATCATTTGTATTAAAACCAAACGTTTTTAGCATTTTTTTAATAAAAATTTCTCTTTTAAATATCAAGCATTCATTATCCATTTCTTTTTTAAGCATTAAGGCCTTAAAGGTTATTCATTAGTGTGCATTTTTTACTTTCTTCTTCTTATAAAAACTAACTAATAAAAATTCAACAATAAAGTTCTATAAAAGTATCACTAAAATAATATATATATATATAAATATATAGTATAAAAAAAATAAATTTCTTTTAATTCAATTTCATTTCATAAATATTTTAACAAATTAAAGACAACATAAAATTTTTGGAGAAAATTCTGAGTGAGTTATGTGATTTAAGGAAAAATGTTGCTTAATAGCTTTGCATTGGAAGGCTAATTATGTATATATTAGGTTGGGTTTAAACGCCTAAACGTTGGGATTCAATGGCATAAAGTAATTTTTCACGGCGTACTCTTTGTCCTATTAATATTTGTTTACTTTGTGTATCACTTCCCGAGAATACTCCCAACATTTTCTTATGATCTCTTCTGATTTGAATTTCAATACCTTTATCAGTTGATGCTAAACGGGCTAATTCCGTATGCAAAAAAGTCCAGTTCACCTAATTATCAATACACACAAAAAAGAAAATCAAGAAAATATATTATTTTCATTATAAGATAAAAACAATCTTACCGTCCAGGAACCAAAGACGTCATTATGAGTTACATATAATAGACGATGATTTGTTACTAAAAGATATTCACGCTTGGGTATCACTTCTTCACAGTATATAAAACTATCAGTTGTAGCATATTTGCCTTTATCGACTTCTCTGTGAGTGAGATGATAATAAATACATTACATATATATATTCTTCGTTCATATCCATCACATTATGTTGTTATATACCTTAATATATGACTTCCTTTGGCATCATCTCGACTGTAAGGTCTTAAGATTTTATCATGGTGAAGAAAGCGTGGAGGCCTTAAACGTTTACTTTCTACCTGTATTTCGGTAGCACGTTTAACTGAGTCAAAGGTACCATGGGCAAAATCAACTATACCAGCTGTGGGTCGAGTAACCAAGCCAATAGTTCCTTTGCCCAAACCTTTGAAAAAGCCCTCCACCCCTTCATCGCGGGCTCCTGTTATAGGCTTTGTTACCACACCACTAATACCCTCCACAAAGCCCTAAAAGCATAAACAACTCTGTCATTTCTAGAAATTATTGAAATAAATTGAAATAAATTACCATAACTAAGCCCTTTCCACTGCGGGCCATGCCTTCATGGAATGATTTTGGCTTGGCAGTCATTAAGCGACGACGTTTTTTCTGATAATCATCATCGAAAGTTAAAACAGCCAAACCCTTGCCCATTGCTCCGGTGATTCTTAAAGAATAATTAAAAAACATCATATGTGGAGGTATGGACAAATTTATTTGCCAACTTACTTAGACACAGCACCAGCTGCCCCACCTACCGTATGACCAAATAATGATCTTACACCCAATACCAAACCTTCGGCAAATTCTCCAGGACCTTGAATGGCACCCTTTTAACCAAAAAAGTAACACATTTTTTTAACGATAATTGAAGCTTTTCTAACATAACCTTCACTTACCTGGAATGGTTCATAAAATAAATCTTCTACACCTTTCTTAATACCAACCACCAAACCGAAGGGATTACCCAACACATCTAAACCCAATATTAAAACGTAAATTTGTTTCAACGCTTGACCCGTATAATGAGACGTTATGTCCGATATCAATTGCCCTTGGGTATAGAACATATATTCCCGTTCAAAGAATGCTAAACGTATCACCACATCATTGACATCGGTTAAGGTGACACCAACACCTTGCACTAAGCGCGATATTAAGCCGGGCAATGCTGATGGTTCGACACCAGCCAACGAAAAACTAACATGCACCTTCATTGGTCCCAAATGCAAGTGATCATAGAAATTCTTTTGTTCCTGCAGTGATTTCACTTGCACCACATCTTCCAATGGCTTCTCAATGCTCTCAACATCTTGCCGGAACAATTTCACTTCCTCTTCCTCGGTTCGTTGGTTGGCCAGAAAGTCAAGCAGAGCAACAACAAATAATAGATCAGCTTTCACATGAAATTCTTGCACCAGTATGCTGGCATATTTGAATTGTTTTACCGTCGAGTTCGGTACAATTCTCTGTACAACGCTGCACTCAATGAAGGGCTTGAAATGTATAGTTTTGGCTAAAGTTTTGGGTGGCGGTATGGGTGCCAACACTACCGGAAATACACAATCGAACAGCTGATTATCCAACTGTATACGGTTAATTTTGATGTGTATTTGTGTTTGGAATGGTGACGTTTCCAATGATATCCAGACACCCGGTAGAAAAGTGCGTCTCAATGAACGTTTGCCACTACTTTTTGTTAAAATCATTTCATCGAAATCCACCTGTATTGAATCAAATTAGAATAAAATCTCAAATATATCGTATGTATATATAAACTTTGGAGATCGGCTTTAAAAAACCAAGAGCGATCTTTAGATTTAGCCCCATTTTTAGATATCTATGTATATGTCATGTCAACTTTGGAGCTTTATTTTGTAAGCACGAACGATTTTTGTCAATTGTAGGCGTGGCAGTCAATTTATTGTTTTTCAGTTTATTCGGATAATATATGATTTTTTCAATCAGTTTCTAAAAATTTTTCATTTATATAAGTCTACCTGTTGTTTCTCATCGAACGTGTAGGGTGTATCTCTGGATTTCTTTAAACCTCTATCTATTAAATATTCCTGATATAGAGCCTCAATCATGGCTGTATCGTGCATATTCATTTGTTTAAAACGTTGCTTCTTCTCCTTTTTCGATTCCCATATTATACCTAAAAGAAAAAAAATTAGAATTTTCTACTCAATAAATCTGGAACGCAATCTAATCTAAAAATTTTATACCTGAACTGGTTATACCCAAATACAAAATCTCTACACCGGTTTCATTGTTTAATAATGATAAACCGATACCATGAATTTTCACTTGAATGGTATGACTTATGGTTTGCAAAGCAGCTGTACTTTCGGAACGTGAAGCTATCTCTTCCGATTCGGTAAATAGTAAAACACGCTGTAAATCATCCAAAAATGATACCCAAAATGCTTTGGTATTATTTTCCAGACTGGAAGATATAGATTTTTTATCCCTGAACGAGTAATTTTATTTGCAACTTACATTAATTCACCGACACCATCTCGCCTTAAATCAGTTTCGGCTTTATTCTGACCAAATATAAGACGTCTTTCACCAGCTGGATCGGCCCATGTATAGAGTACTTTTTGACTGGGTAACAGAACACGTTCACTCCCAACGTTTTTCTCTCGAAATGTAACCGACATTCTGGTGTGATTTAATAGTAAACCGGGAGCATCACCCGGATTATATTCCGTAAATGTTATATAAACGCCACCTTCTGTATTTTGAACATCAACATTAACGCCACCATACTGTTAATAAGAAATACTTATTAAGAATCAAAATTTGAATGATTGCTACCGTCTGTCTGTCCGTCTTACCTTATTATTATTTAATTGTAATAAAGTTTGTACGGGATCGGAATATTTAAAAGGAACGGTCCGTTGTGAGCCCACCTTGACTACAAACATATGATCCGAATCAATTTTCGGCCACCATGGGCATGTTTGATCCACAGCTATCTGTGAAAAATTACTAAAAATGAAACCAGTTTAAATTTAACTGTTTAACATGGAGCTTTGCCTTTTTCCATGAATCTGCTGGTCGGGTATGTTCTTGTATTTCAATTATAAAACCACATTTATTTGTTACCGTGTAGAATGGTATGAAGGTAATCTGTTTCGTCAGGGAATTATTTGTCATGTGATTATGAACACCAACCTGAAAGAATATAACGCGTAAGAAAACTAAATTTGACTAAATAGACCATATTTTAAATACCCTCCACAATTACATATAAATAGGGGGTGTGGCACTTGCTAATAGTGTACATGTACTATTACTCATCAGGAGGGTATAAAAAGATTTTAAAAATATTTGATCAGATTTTTTTATACATTTATACCTGATACGTTAAACCGAAAGATTTACAAGAAACTGAACCGGAAGACCCGGCCACATCTAATGGGATTTTATTACTCCATTCTCCGGTATCCACACGTATTGAACAGCTTTTCTTACTCAATAAATGTTTTTCACGGAATGCATACAAAATGGGCCCAGTATACTCGGGGGGATGATATAAAACCTCCACCGATTCACTGTCAGTTTTATAACTTAACATTTGACCCGTTTTATTAATAAGCCAAAAAGGACTAAATAATGTTATAATTAAACTACCAAAACGATCGTCAAACCTATTAAGTAAA
Organism: Ornithomya chloropus; assembly: GCA_963971445.1. Lineage (NCBI taxonomy): Eukaryota > Metazoa > Arthropoda > Insecta > Diptera > Hippoboscidae > Ornithomya > Ornithomya chloropus. The sequence goes on along the minus strand of OZ020530.1, from coordinate 21,335,787 downwards.
TTCAAGAGAAAATCTTGAACATAACTGTAATATTAATAAAATACTAATAAAATACTTCACACATAATTCCATGGTCATCTTTTTTTCCGAATCGTAAGCATGAAATTTCCATACCGCATATTCGTTATGTTCTTCGGGAATTTCGGTAGTACAGGACCAATCCTTTTCCAAATATTGTATCATCTAAATTAATTAATTAATTAATAATTATTCAATTACAATTCGTTTGAAACTATAACTATAACTATAAATAACTCGATTACCCGTATTACTAAAAATGTTTTCAACTCTTTGGTCTCTTTAGCTAATTTAAGTGTAGGCAACTGCAATATTGTACCACTCTCGACTTCCTTTTCACCATAATTTAATAACTCTTCCTTCACCAAATCTATTGAAGAATAGGGCAGGTAGGTATGGCCATCAGGATCATCGGTGGAAGTGGATGAATCAAAATGTTTACTCGTTTGTTTGTTCACCATTTTAGGTGTACCCTCACTAGAGATATCAGTCTCACTGGTTATAGAAGGACGACGTTTTCGACGCCGTTCACCTGTCTCTTCATCAAATTCGACATCACGATACACACAACCCGCCATTGAAACGCTTATATTAATGGGTAGAGCATTACGCAAATACAATGGTGGACGTAAATGTAATGTATAGTAAGCACTAAGCAATTTAAATTTATTGGTTTGTTCATGATAGATTTCAGTCTTTTCACGATTCACTATGATATAGAACGGCTCCAAGGTAAGCTTCGGATCACACTGTAATACACGATTATAATTCATATCAGTAGGACTGTCATCCCATTTGATACCTTGAGCTGAAATGGCATACTCCTGTAATAAAGGGAAGGAACAAAGAAATAATTATTACTAAATCGTTATTTTCATCATCATCGCCACATAAGATGTAAGGTGTGTAAGTTTGTCATTTCATTTTCTAAACATTAAAAAAAAAAAATATTTAAAATTCGGGTTTTATTTCAATTTTGTCACTACGTCCGTCCTTAAACTTTTTTTAATCATCTTATACTGTAATTACCTCAATGGCAAAGTGTATATATTTCAGTTGGGAATAAATGGCATGTAATGGCACATGGAAAGTACTATTTGGTGCTACACTGCCAATCAGTATCATTTCACGGTTGCTATGTTTCACGCGATACACTTTAACGGTTGTGGTAAAATGATTATAAATCTGTAAAAAATAATAATAATTTCAATTTTTTATATATTATATAATAATAATGAAATATCTTGACACATACATCGAGTACGCCGTGAATGTTAACGACGGTGGTGCCATACTCAGATGAAACTTCCGAAACAATACCCCAAGGATCTTGATTGATGTCACGGAACAAGGCGAAATAACGTTTATCCACTTTGGTAACGGGTAAAACTAACATTTTTGCTATATGACCCACCTAGGAAAAAATGTTACAATTTACTCAACAATATATTTTTAGTTAATAAAAATTCCTACAAACCGTCACATGTAAATTGTATTCTTCCTCTTCGGCTCTACTTAACTTGGACAGAGTTTTGGTTTGCAAATAAACTTTACCGCCTGATGATATTTTACAGGTTTTAACATCTTCTGGTTTAAAATTCGTTTTATTTTTAGGTTTGGTATGAAAGATTAAAGATCGATTTAAATTTCTAGCTGGTGAACCGGTCGGCATATGGCATTCGTGTAAAGTGAATATGCCGGCAGTAAAATGTAGGGTAACATCAAATCCTGTATCATTCTCTACAACGTAGGGGGCGACAACTTCCGGTTTAATTAAACCTTTCGGATCCATGGCCTGATTGAAGGCCTCCCCCAACGAGCTCAACACATTTAGCAATGTTTTACTTACAGAAATTTCCAAATTTTCCGCTGATTTAACACGGATCACTTGCGTGCACTCCTCTTTATCGGCACAAATCTGTGACATTTTCGTTTCCGAGCCCAAACTAAATGTTAATTCCCATGGAACAAAAATCTTCTCGCCGCTCTTTTCGGTATGTTCGTTTAATTCGATTACCGGCTCCCAGACCCCCAACGCTTGATTGTAATAATTCATATTTAAGCACAACGAACCGCTGACACTTAAATTAGAACTCCAATTATTGGCGTTGGCATTTAAGCGGGTATCCAGAGATAATACCGGTTGGGCATAATAACCGATACCCGTTTCCAACACTAATACAATGCATGGCATTTCCAGAACACAACGTTCACTCTTTATTGCCACAGTAGTCGTTTTTTCACTTACTGCAGTTGTAATACTCACATCATCTTCAAACGCCTCTTCCGCTTCATCTAAAACATTAAAAAAAAATATTTTCATTTTTTTTTAAACATTCATTATTCCATTCCAATGCTCGTCTTTACTAACCCACTTGTACAAACCAATATTGATCATTTTTAAAGGGTTTTGGCTGCCAAATTGAATCATAATTGGATTTTTTTGCCTTTATCGTTTTGTCAATACTCTGAGCGCTTACTGATTGCACTGCCTTATTAACCAGTTCCAAGGAGCCCGGTGATATATTGATAATAATATCTGTAAAATTGATACTAATATGAAGGCCCTCATCATCGGGTGTGGAACCTTGCAGCGTAATAACACAGGGATGTAAAATATAATGCCGGGTACTTTCGCGTCGTTCCGGTAAAAATGAACACATATACATTTTCAGACCATCCACAGTACCTTTGATTATCTGTTTATCACCAGCGGTGCGATAATTCAGCTCAGAATGCAGCTAAATGGAAGATTAAGAATTATGCCTTCCAGTTCCTTCTTGAGTGATAAACTTACATTAAATATTATGGCACTGGTGTTCATATCCTCTAACGTTTCAACCAATATAATGTTGGGCTCATCTATAATGACATTTACATTCATAGTCGTTTCCGTTGCTTCTTTGACTTGTTCTTTCAATTTTGTCTGCCTAACTAGAGCAGCGGTAGTAGCTGTTATAGAAAATAACAAATAAGATAACTAGACAAAGTTTAAGCCAAAACTGATATGTCCTCCACATCTACATACAAATTGTGGGCGTGGAAAGTTTATAATGACGCCCCCTAACAGTTTTTGTATTAGGTAGCATCTAGCAAGCTGGGTATGGTTTTTTATAAATTGTGGGCCTATCTGTTATCCGATTACGCCCATTTCTGGCACATGGATGAATGCGGTAACCATTAATATGTGTACCAAATTTCAACTTCATAGCTCAATTTTTCTGGCAGATAGGTAGATTTTTGTGGAATGGGGGCGTGGCTTTCGATCCATTTTGCCCCAATTTATATAGCCATCTGCGAAACTAGAAGTGTCTGTATAAAATTTTACCTTAATAACTCAAAATGTACGATCCCAAGGGTAATAATAACAGTTAGGTACCCGGACATACAGACATACATGTCTAGGTCGGCCATTTCATGTGGAGGTTATGAAAATTATTATACCCTGCACCACCCTGTGGAAAAGGGTATATTAAGTTTGTGCGGATGTTTGTATTTCCTAAACGGCATATGCCACACCCATCTTTAATTATACCGATCGATTCAGAATCAAAATCTGAATCGGTTTAACCATGTCCGCCTGTCTGTCCATCTAAATTTGTGCGCAAGCTACAGGTCGGAGATATTTTGATGAAATTTGGTACAAGGACATGTATTGGCCCAAAGGGGAACCCTGTTGAAAATGGACCGGTTTGGACCATTTTTAGAACCCCTCCTCATATGAGGTCCTATTATTTTTCGAGATATTTCGATGAAATTTGGTACAAAGGGAACCCTATTAAAAATGGACCGGATTGAACCAATTTTAGAACCCCTCCTCATATGATATCCTATTATTTTTTGAGATATTTCGATGAAATTTGATACGCGGAAAAGCATTGACCCAAAAATAAACCCTTTTGAAAATGGACCGGATTGGAACATTTTTAGAACCCCTCCCCATATAAATTTTTTTTTTTTTTGATATCAAACAAACAAAGAATAAAAAAAATTCTGACGTATGTATCATTTGGAAATTTTCGAAAATACAAGTAGGTATAGAAAAATAAAATCTTTCTTTTTTCAAAGAAAAAAAGAAAAAAATTAAAAGCAGTACAAAAAAATAAAACTTTCCATTTATCAAAAGAAAAAATTAAATTGAATAATATATCTAGTGGTGTAGGGTATTTGATGGTTGGGCTTGACCGACTATAATATTTTCACTTATTATATTAAAGTATAATTAATAGGACTTACTATGCCAACTCTTTGAAGTTGGTAGGAGCACAGGTGGCTCTGTGGGCACGGTAGCGCGGGATAATTGATTATCGCCCGACATAATTAAACTTGAGTGGATGGTTACGACAGCTTTCTCTTTTTCAGGTACAATAGCTTCTGCTACCACAGGTGTTTTAAAGAATTCCGATAAATTTAACAGAAAGTCTACACACAATATCAGTTCGAAACTGGACACTCGCACCTTCAGAATAGTCTCGTTCTGTTTGATCGCACAAGTGAAATCCAGCATATAAGTGGTATCGCGGAAACAATGATCGACTCTGTCGCTAACCGTTGAATCTTTCTTAGTTAGCTTGTTGCCAGGCATACTAAGCCAATCTTTACGGCATAAATAGGTAGTAATTTCGCTGGTCAAGTCGGTGCGTATATCATCCAATTGCATATTGCATAAAACCACATTTGTTGTGAGAGTGTCATCGTTCAATTTATTACCCTTGACAGATATAAAATATAAACCGAAACGCGCCAAGCCTGTTGTATTATTTGTCATCAGATTTAAGACGATGCCATCCAATTGAAAATTGAAACGCATTTGTTCGTGAGTTTTTCGCTGACGTAGCATAGCTTTACGTCCCTTTTCTTTAAACTTATCCAAAGCCTTAGTCAGCGGACCCTCTTTTAAAAGTTTTACTGGTGAATGTGGTGGAGTGGCGCGTCTACCCTGTAGCTTCTGTTTGGTATCAGCTCGGACCTGGGGAAACTCATTAATGCCTTCCTTCATATTACGATTAAGTATAGACATTATTAAACCATAGTCATCCATAAGTAAATGCATTTCCAGCGCTTTCAATGCACCGGATATATCGTATTCGGCCACATTTTTGTACCAATTAAATGATAAATTACGTTTAAAATTTAATGTGAAGCTACTCTTATTCAAGATATTCACATTCGACTTGTAGCCCAATTCATAATCCACTTCGTCTTTTTCTTCGATTTTTATAAATCGGGTTTTCGTTTTTGTCGGAGACAATATAACGACACGTGTTATCTTCATGTCACTTAGTATGATTTTAATATCATCGAATACGGCAATGCCGCGTCTATCACTGTCACCATCGAAATTAATGTACGATTCACTCAGTACATTACTAATAGACAATTGACCCATATCGACTAAAATGGCCTCAAAACTTTGCGAATCGATTGGCACGATGATGACGGGAGCTTTTACCTTTATATTCAATTTCATACGTGTGACTTCTTTGGTATCCAGAACATTCTGTTTAGCTTTATCGGCAGCTCGGGCTCCGGCATCGGCTATGGCCTGTTGGGCCGCTTGAAAATTGTTCAAAAAATTCAATATCGAGTTGACATACCAGTTAACGAATATAATTTTCATGCAGCCCACATTAAAGTCGACCTGGATATCAACTTTATTGCTAAGCTTTTGAGCTTGGTACTTTTCATAAAGCACCACCTTTCCGGTAAGAGCATCCTGTCCCACGATACTAAGAAAGTTGGGATGCAAAGTGACAGGATTCATATCTTCTAAATTGATATCTTTAAGACCCAATTCTACTTCGGTATAGGCCGATTTTAGGATAACACCCGCATGCAAGGAACTCACCTTCAGCTTAGACAGTGATCGCTTTGTACACGTCAATTCCAAACCCACCTGTTTCAATTCAGCCACCAACTTTAAATCTATGCTCTGAACAATTTTGTCCGGTTCACGTGGTGATTTTCGTCCACTTATTGGGATAACTTCCATCCCCATAGAAGTACCCAGCAATAAATTATCTTCAGCTACCATCGACAGACGTCTCAACACATTCTCATTATTTGCTGTAGCCATGCGATCTTTTGGTAATGGTGTTTCTGTTGGAGATGCACCTTTCGTTTCTAATATAATTTTCTCTAATTTCGACTGCAATTCTGCCACCACCTCTAACAGACTTAATATGTTTTCCTGATGCAAAATAATATTGAGTATAGCGAACTGTACTTCTATCAATTGGACAACAGATTTGTATTTGGTAACAAAGTCGGGAGTAGCTTTGTCAACCATCGTATAGGAGACATTCAGGAGAGATTGTTGATCTTCAATAAAACCGGGTGTTTCAATCATTATAGATTCAAGTTCTGGTTTGTTGTAAGCGTTGTCGTAAAACTTTAAACTAATGTCGCCCAGCCTGAAAACAAATTAAATAGAACTCTTGTCATGGATGCACCCACATAGGTAATAATAATAATTTTAGATCCAGATCAACTACGTATAATATGATATATATAAATAATATTAATAATAATAATAAACTTACTTAGCTTTGATAACCGTTTCAAATGTTCGCTGAGCCATCTCTACCTCTAATTGAGTGACTTGAAGAGCTATCAATTTAATGCTCTGTACAGGATTTATAATAATTTGACTGTTTGTATCAAAAAAGACGGAAGAAATCGTTTTGGTTTCATCATTAACATTATCGCCTACTTCTTCTTGTTCTTCTTCTTCAGGTGTATTAAAACTGTCCTCGTCATTGAATGAATCGTCGGATTCGGGTGAGTCCAATTGTAATTCTTTCAAGAGAACAATAGTGAATTCTTTTAGAGCAAAATTGATTTCCAGGGAGGTATATTGAACCACCTCAGCCACTACCACACTATTGGCTAAACGTTTGCGACGCTCCATTTGATTTGTAAATCCCGGTATTGAACGTCTTATAGTCATTTGACTAGACGTTCTTCTTAAATTGCTTCTGGGTGGTGTTTGAACGGCTGCCTCATCTTTTTCCGGCAACGGTATACTCAAACCGATATGTATGGCGGTTATTATACGTTCATCGACCAAATGCAAAACTATAGAGGGCAAGAGTATTTCGATTCTTGTTTTGGGTAGACGGGGATCATCTTCCACTACACACAGTTCTACGTCCACGATTAAAGCGGTGGGCCGTAATAAATGCATACACGAATCGGAACCACTCTTAATGACATTTTCCCAATCCTCACGTGGTTTTACTACCACAACCTGAATGATGAAACCATAAATTATCTCAAAAAAGAAAAAACTTTAATCACTTAATGTGTAGTCTTCACCTGTACATCCTCTATGGTCAAATTGAAGCGATCGTAAGCCTTCAACATCATCATTTGCATAATTTCATCCTGCTCTTGACCACTTTTATGCATAATTTCTACATTTTTTGACCTATGACGATGTGGCTGCGAGGAGAATTGCAATTTACCTAAACTAACCACAATCATCGTTTGTCGGCCCGGTTTGTGGACACCGGCATATGGCAGAATGAATATGTTTGGCATTAGCGTCACATCAATATCCATTATGGAATGACTTTCAATCATATACTGAAGACCTGTCGCTGAACGTTCTTTAAAATTGGATATTTTCAGTGTGGCGGCACCTTCCAAATTCTTCAGATTCACTTGCTCTTTGGGTGTGAAACTTTTTAGTAATTGTAAAACAGTTTTTGCATTGTAAACGATTTGTAAGGGTCGTGTCTTGAGGCGGATTCTTTGATCGCATTGTTTATCCAGGGGATTGGTTTCGAAGAAGAAATCCAACAAGTTCGATCCAGGCGTTATTTTTGATTCCACAATAACGGGTAATGGATTATCGGGCATCTTATAACCGGTTATCTTCAGTTTATTCATGCTACCGGTGACCCTGTAAGAGAAAACAAGATGTAGCTATTTATTATAAATTAAAACGAGAAAATTAAATTTGGATTGTGCCAAATCTTAAATACCCTCCATATCTACATACAAACGGTGGGCGTGGCAGGTACCTGATTACGCCCTCTAATATTGTGTGTATTGTGTATCAAGTAGAGTTTTATGCTGAGTATGGTTTTTTTGTAAATTGTGGCCGTTTGTTATCCGACCACGCCCACACACATCGATAGATGTAGGGTCTCCTAGGTGTTGTAAACGGAATGACAGTCTTAGTATACCTACTAAGGTATGTGGAGGGTATAATTAATTTTCATTTCATTTAAATTACTGTAAAGCGTTGGCTGCTGGTCTCTGTTTCACCACAACAATAACTGTTGAATTGGTTAGTTTTAAAACGGTTTGAGGATTCGATTCGGCTGGTTGATTATCCTCGAATAACGTCAATTCCAATGTATTCAATTTAAAACTCAAACAAAAGGCTTCATAGTGTTCGGGCAATTCCAGAGGTGCTGTATTTTCTTGATAACCAATTGCTTTATATAATTTACTCTTCTCTTCCGGAGTCATGGCAGCCTGGAATTTCTTTTCTAAACAAATTAATTAACACGTGTTAGGGTAACTGGACATTACTACATAATTATAATACATACTGATATCTGAATCATCGGTTTCATCTTCACGTTTGCTACTGAACCAACCACTAAACCAACCAGCCTTCTTTTGTTCTTCCTTTTTATGGGCCGCCTGCTCTTTCAAGCGATCAACTTCCAGTTGTACTCTTTTGCGTATCAGTATTAAATTAAACAAATCCAATTTCTTTTCAGCCAAAGTGCACAACTCGACCAAAGAAGCTGGTGGTTTGGTAGTTAAACAGCGCTCTTTGTGAGCCTTAAAATATAATCAAATAAAAAAAAATGATTTTTCCAAATAATGAATTTCTACTACAAACCTCTGCATAATTTTTACATAGGGTATGATGCTCATGCATATGATTCCATGTCCAGGCACGGAAATTTTTACGTATTTGTTCTTCCAACACGGCTGTTATAGCAAAATTCCACCACTCTTTGCTATGACCCTTGTAGGCTGTAATTTTTTATATTTTTGTTAATTTTTTTTATTGCACTCATCGAGCACTTTTTTATACCCTCCACATAAGTATAATAAATTTGTCATACCATCGCAGTAATCAGAGACTGTATAAATTATATATATTCTTCATTAGCCTCGAAAATTGGATCGATCTAGACATGTATGTCTGTTGTTGGCACTCCCCCTACATTTTGAGATATTGAGGTGAAATTTTATACAGACACTTTTAGTTTCGTAGATCGCTTTCTAAATTGATCGAAAAATCGGTCAAGAGCCGCGCCCACAATCGACAAAAATCTACTTATCCATCACAAAAAGTGACCTATAAACTTGATATTTGATGTGCATATCTATAATTATCCCATCAATCGATGTGCCAAAAATGGGCGTGGTAGAATAACAGACACGCCCACAATTTATAAAAAAACGTACTTAGGGTAAAACTCGACTTGCACGCTGATATGTAATATATACACTTTTAGAGGGTGTAATCAGGTTTCGCCCATAGTTTGTAAGTAGATGTGGAGGGTAATTAAAATTTGGTCCAAGCCAAATTTAGTTTTCTTACTTGTTATTTATATAACGTACGTATATTATACGGTCTATACTTGCGGTACGGCAGTCCCAATGTCATGCGATTAAAAGCATCCAGAAGGCTAATGATATTACGATTTTGGGTACTAGATATGGCTAAATTAAGACTTTCCATGTCTAAAACCAAATCAAGTTTGGGTATAACAAAAGGGGGATCGTCACCGCTGGGATTTAAATTTAAGCATAATTTGGTCTCAGCCGATATAGGACCCAAAACTATAATGTGAAATAGAAAAAAGGCATCTTTATAAAATGTCGGATATATATAAAAAAAATATCATTTATTCATTTACCATAACTATATCTAGATGGCTTTGATTCTTTGCTCGCTATATTTTTACGAAATAAGTCCACCATATCTTTAAACGAGTGGGTACTATAGGTGATGGCAGTACAATTCATATACAATGAAAAACTGTCCATGGTCATCAATTTGAATACCCGACTCACAACTTCGGCTACATAGCATTTTTGCCAATTCTCATCTGTTGTAAATAATTCCAAATTATGTAAAGTAATGCCGAATGCGAACGGTATAGCGGTGGTTGTTGTATCCTCATAACGTACGTGGACATTGGCAATTTTCACTTGAACGTTATTTACAATGCGTGCCGTTAGTTTCTCTTGCAAACCAGGATCTACTACTTTGCCTACTTATTGAATGGCCAAATCGTTTAAATAATTTCAATTTTTGTTATTAATATTTTGTACTTTTTACCTTTTTCCAATTCCTTTTGATGAGCTTCATCCAGAGCCTTTAAGGCTCTCTGTTTAGCCAAGAGATCACTTTCTTCTTCCTTTTCGCTATTGTATTGAACCATTTGTCCCGGTGCAATTAATATATGCAGATCTTCCACTTGAGCCACAATCGCCTGACTGTATAAATTCTTCCATGGTATTTTCAGTACCAATTTACCCAAATAACCATGCAACAGTTTTATCGGTAAATCCAAATCATCTAAAGCATTGGCGCGTACCTTCAAATTGTTTAAGACAACATCGCCTACAAAATATATAAACAAACAAACAAACAGACGAAAAGAGTAGAAATTATTGTTTAATGAGAGAGCGTGTACGTTCGAGTAGCAAAAAAATTATTATATTTTCGTATAACGTTAAAAAAAAGTTATATTTGAACACTGTGGTGACCGGCGGTTTGGGTGAAAAATTATCTCATGGGAGATTTTTTTACTTTTAATTGTTATAAAAATACAAATGTTTTAAATGCATAAAAAATTTTGTCGCTAGAAAATAATTAGAAATGTGTGAATAATCTTGAAGACGCTTCAACAACGGACTTGCACCATTTCCACTCACAACGGCGCATATATAGCCATTTGCCTTAGTTAAGCTCTATGTACACATAACAACTATAAACAAACTATTTTTATGCATTATTTTTGTACATTTTAAAATAATAACAAACATATTTATACTAACTAAAGAATTCTCTTCATTATAAATGAGAATCAGTGAATCACTGTTATTGATGTTTACAAATGCTTCACCGTATATAAAACACATCTCATGCAATACTTATTAGAACTACGATAAACAGTTGCTTCTCTTATTTACAATATCAATTCTTTGAATTCTACGTTGTGGAATATATACATTGAAATATTGAAATTTGGAGTTTGCCACCGTTTTAAAACAGATAAAAAACTATATATATGTATGCACTAATAATTTTCCTATTTATACTGTTATTATAAAATTTGTCACCATGGTTATAAAGTAAAGAGTTTCATATAGATTTTGTGGTCTGTTCTAACCTCGAGAAAAAAATCAATTTTATACTTCATTTCCCAGCATTTATATGGATACAATTAGACAGAGATTGATGTGGATTAAATTACATACAATGCATACATGACATATGTATCCATACATGAATACCTTGACTAACATAATTACCCAAGTTAACTTTTTTATATAAATTAAATAAACTTACCGCCCCATATACCGATTTTTAACTGTTTGTGATCCAAATTTTCAATATATTGACCAACGAAACGATTTATTAAATCGGTTACAAGTGATTCAAACACCATATTGATAGAATAGTGATTTGAATTTGATTCCACAGAGAGATGTCTGTTGTGAGATCAATTTGTGAGGCAACAATGGCCTCACACACTTTTAGTAATGCGGCACACGCGATATTATAACTGCTGTAATTTCCTTCCTTTTTTTCTCAATCTCAACCTATATACATTACTTATTGATTTTTCTTATTATTAAAAGGCAATGACACATATAAACTTTAAAATTAAACTTGGAAATTTTCTTTTGCATATATTTGTATTAGATTATATTTGTACACTTATCTAAAAATATTTTTCATTTACAAAACTAACAAGAAAATTTACTGATGACATCATTCATTGAAGTTTTTCCAGCAATAAAACATTATTTTTCGTTTTTATTACACAACAGAATTTCATTAAAATCTGTATTTATTATTTGATACGCACAATAATCAATTTATTTAATGATTTAATTTAGAAAATTGTAAGGCTTTTGCTTTTCTTCTGTAACACAAATTTGCTATTTCACAACACAACCACTCAGCGAAAATATTCTTTTGTAACTGAGACGAAAAGAGACAATTCAACAAGAACACTGTAACAGCTGTTGTTATTCAGCCATTTTAATATAAAATACCACCCTGCAGTGCATTTGTGTATTTTGTGAAGAAGAAGAAGCAATAACATTTAACACGTATTGCATCGTTAGCATAAATAATTTTTTTTTGGAAAGTTTTAATAAAAATCTGTATATTATTGTAAAGTTAAAATGTATGTGAAAAATATAGTTTTCATTTTAGTATTATTGCCGTTATGTTTAACAAAAAAATTTCAAGATAACGAGAAGCCGGCATGGGCTAAGAAAGATATACGCGATTTCAATGATTTTGATATGGAACGTTTACTGGACCAGTGGGAGGTTAACATTTTGTTTTTAATAATAGTTTAATATGTTATTATAGCAACTTTATTATAATTAGGAAGGCGAAGAACCTTTAGAGCCTGATGAATTGCCCGAGCATTTAAGACCGCAACCTCAACTGGATCTATCCAAATTAAATACAGGTAATCCTGAAGATATATTAAGAGCTTCCAAAAAGGGTCGCACCCTTATGACTTTTGTTACGGTCAATGGCAATCCAACACGAGAAGAAGCTGAAACACTAACGAAACTTTGGCAAACTAGTTTATGGAATAATCATATACAAGCTGAACGTTATATGGTGGATGACGATCGTGCCATCTTTTTATATAAGGATGGATCTCAAGCTTGGGAGGCTAAAGATTTTTTAATACAGCAGGAACGCTGTAAAGGTGTAACGATAGAAAATAAAGAATATCCGGGTATTTACAATGAGAGAGAAGTGAAAGTAGATAGAGATGAACTGTAAAGTAGAAGCACAACTTTTCTTGGCGAGGCTTCCTCGAATACTCTTACAAGAATTATGAACAAATTTTGTTTAGTAAATAAGCAAAAAATTGAAAAATAAACTTGTGTTTTTTATTATTAATAGTGTTCTGTTTGTTTTGTTGAATAATTTTTCTTATTTTCCAACAGCTGCTTGTTTTACACTCTCAGATAAGCTGTATCTGTACTAAGTGATTGTTGTTGTTGTTTCTGATTTGCGCACGTGTTTAGTATTTCTTAGTTTGTTTTTATTATTCCTCTGCACAAATATCTGAAAAATTCCTGTCCCTGCTGCTGCTGCACTTTACACAATTTACCTAATTTTAAAAGAAAGAAAAAGTTTAGAAAAAATATTTAATTGAAAAAATGGTTTTGGCTAAAATCGGTCCATCCATTTTAAATGCTGATTTATCAGATTTGGCCGCCGAGTCTCGACGTTTATTAGATAATGGTGCTGATTATTTACATTTAGATGTTATGGATGGACATTTTGTACCCAATCTGACATTTGGACATTCCCTGGTAAAATGTTTACGGAGGAAAATTAAAGATACCTTCTTTGAAACACACATGATGGTATCCAAGCCCCAACAATGGATCAATTCCATGTCAGATGCTGGCGTTAATTTATATACATTCCATATAGAACCGGTAGAAAATGATGTACCACAGATATGCCGTCAAGTACAAGAAGCTGGCATGAAGGTGGGTTTGGCTATAAAACCGAAAACTCCCGTAGAAGCGGTACAACGTTATATTGAGCTGGCGGATGTTGTATTAATAATGACTGTAGAACCGGGTTTTGGTGGTCAATCATTTATGGCCGATATGATGCCTAAAGTGCAATATTTACGGGAAAATTATCCCAATTTAGATATTGAAGTAGATGGTGGTGTTAGTCCACAAACGATAGAATGTTGTGCCAAGGTAATGATGATGAAATGAAAATTTACTGAATTTAATAACTTTTTTTATAGGCTGGTGCCAATATGATAGTGTCCGGTACAGCTATAATACAAGCACCAAATCAAAAGGAAGTTATCGATCTCCTTAAAAGCACTGTACAAAAATATAACAAATGAAATGAAATGATCTGGAATGAATTGATTCATTTTTTACCAATAAGTCTACAGTTTTATTAAATAAAATGCTATTCCTTTTTACTTACTTGACCTCTTCCATTACAACGTTCTGTTTCTGTTTTGTTTTATCATTTATGCCAAACATTTATTTATATATATATCATATATGTATATATAGTGAGTGTGTGTTTTTTACGTTGCATATTATGTAGTTTCTTATGCGAGTGTAAAAGACTTTGTTCTGTTCTTTTTGGACAAGCATTCTTTTCATTTTCACAAATTTTCTTGTAGCAACATTTTGTGTAAGCAAATCGAAATACACCAAAGTTTAAGTAGGGTGTATCCGATTTTCGTTGGTATTAATTATACCGAAAAATTATTGTCTTTGTAAATTTTTTTTTTGAAATCTTAAGTAAAACAAAGTTTGTGCTTTCTTTCCAACAAGTGCATTGTTTTGCAATTCATTTTGTTTTCTTAATTGATAATTCAGAGCTACTGTTACAAGCTATTATTACAATATTTAAACATTCAATATATATATATGTATGTGCATACAGCTATCCCCCGAATTACACGGTACTTTTTTACACGTTTTAGCTTTTACACGTTTTTTGAAATATAGAATTTATTAAAATATTAGTCACTTATTTCCTAGTTCACTTAACTAGCTGAATTATGCTTATTTTAGTTTATTTATCTTTTGCACGTTTTTTTCAGGAACCCAACTTTCGTGTAAATGGGGGGTTAGTGTACTTTTGTAGAAACTTTGATTTCATTTTAACATTAATTTCTGTTTTCATAGGTTTGTAAAACATTTTTCAAAAAAAAAAAAAAATCAATTTAAGTTTTTTTTCACTACACAAGCGTTAATTATAATTTGACATTAATTTTTATTCCTTTTTGTATAAATACAATATAATGCTCTTGCAAAAGTTTATTGATTTATTTATTTTTGATACCGTGACGTCTTTGTATGTTTTTTCTTCTTATTTTGTTCTTAAAATCACTTTCACTTTTTTTTAGATTTTTGTGCTGTATGTAAGTTTCATATAAAGCTTTAAAAACTATTTTATATATATATAGAAAACCCCGCCTACAAATTAATTAAATAATTAAAACACCACCCACCAAGCTTGGCAAGGTCTAGCAGTGCCTTTTTATTTTAAGTAAAAGCTACAGGTGAATTCGAATAACGCATTGTGCTATAAAAACAAATATTTTTTATATTGTGGGCGTGTCTGTTATATAGTGTCGACCTTTTTTATATGTGTCAATTCAAACCAGTGCCATTTACACGGTCTTTCGATATTTTTTTTAATTGTAGGCGTGGCTGTTTATTGATTTTTAACTTAAAGTCTATTTAAAAAAAGGATTTTATAATAAAAAATGATATTTTAAGATTCACAATTTGATATGAATAATACAATTTTGTCCGTCAGTCCGTCTTGTAAAAAAGTTTACATTCAACGATTTTTATAGACTATCTTAGCAAAGTATAAATAAAACCGATTTTGAATCATTTATGGAAATGATTTAATCAGGATTATTCATCTTTTGTCTGACCACTTCAATGTTAAATGCATTTGAACTGCAGTATGTTTGGAACAAAGAAGTGTACTAATCTTATTTAAACGATTTTAATATTTCCTTTGAGAAAGTTAACAAAAAGGATATTTTATGGTTACTTTCTGATATGAATGATTTCATTGTTAGTATTTTTAAATGTTCTTTAAGTATATAATTGATGTAATTAACATTTCACTATCCTTACAAACGCCATAAATATATTTAATTATTTAATAATTACTTTAATGTGCGTGAAATTATCATAAAAAAGCTTACATCAATACATCTATGTTTGCATATGTGTAGGTAATATATGTATGTATGCATTACTGATGATTTTGTTTACATTCTTAATTTATTGTATATTTCTATAGTTAATCTGTATAATTCCTCTAAATGTATATAAATGTATATTTATCTATATAAATATAAATGTATAGATAAATTCATATAAACAACACTTGTTTTGACGAAATTATAAAGCTACAGTGTTTTTGTTATTGTTTTCTCTTTTTTTATTTTCTTTTTCTTTTCTTTCTTAAAAGATTCGGATTTTTTTCCGTCATTTGATTGAACAACAGAGCGTATGGGTAATGTGACATAGAGTTGATGCAATACGTATACAAAGTTGATGGTTTCGTTAGGTGTATGCTTTTCAAGTAGGGTGTGTAGTAATAAAGAAAAGTAACTTGTGTTGTAACTTCACAATTATGAATAAAGATTTACTTTTCAAAGGGAAAAAAATTCAAATTGAAAAAAAACAAAATAGAGAAGTTCGGTTAAGACCGAAGCTTAAATACCCTCCACCTTTCAAAATCATCTAAAAAATAAGTTCCTATTGCCATATTTATGTATGTGACTATTTCATGTACGTACGCAAATAGTGTTTCTTTAAAATTATAGGCGTTTGCGTTTTTCAATCACGCCCATTTTTGGCACAGTATTGGACAACGGTACCACTTATATTTATACCAAATTTCAACTTGATAGGCATAGTATTGTACGATATATAATTTTTTAAAGATAAAATTTTTTCGAGGTATGTTGAGAATTTTGTTTATTGTGGGCGTGTCTCTTAACTAATTGTGCCCAATTTCAATACGGAACAGCGAAATTGAACTAAGAATACGTGTGCAAAGTTTCAATTTGATATCTCAAAAATTACGACCGTGAGAGTGCCAACAACAGACTGACACACGGACTTACGGACGGACATGTCTCAAACGATTTCTCTTTTCATGCTGATTAAGAATATATATGGTTTGTGGGGTCTCCGAGGCTTCCTTCGATGTGTTGTAAACGGATGATCAAAATGAATATACCCTCTTCCCTAAGGTGGAGGGTATAAAAATTACAAAAATGAAGCAGGTTCCAAGCTATCATTTCGTTCACTACACCACCAAGTTACACAATTTATGCTGCAATTAGTGGAGTTGGTTTAGTAAACGCGACTCATTTTCATAAATGTAAATTTTATTCATAATTATTAAAAATTAAGACCCAAAAGTTGTATAAACAAATAAAGAAATGCATGGACGTACAGAAAGATTTGGTTAAATTTGGTAAAAACAGATTTTGTTTGGTATAACAGTGGGTGTGGTATTTGTTTTTTTTTTTTTTTAGCATACATAGTTTATAAAAATTAAGATTCAAAAAAAATTGTAAAAAAAATAAATATTTAATAATATTTTTTTATTTTTGAAAAAATTATGACTTTTTAGTTTGCATCATTTGTTCAGTGGTTTTTGTGCGATTTGCTTGTTATAATATGTAAGGGGGAGAGGGGGAGAGGAGGACAGTATGATGATTAGTTTGTTTCTATTATTCATTTAAAGCTGAAACCCATGCATTTTTAAGGTTTGTGTGTATATGAGAATTATTTTTTCATTTTCAAAATATACAAAAATTCAAATTTACTTTAATTAACTTTTACACAACACATTTTGTTTTTGTTTTGATTTTATCTTATTTTTGTTCATTCCTCCTAAGGAGTTGACAGTTTCTTCCAAGCAAACATTCAAGTATAATTTTTGTTTTTTATGTGTTTTTTTAATTGAGCTAATATTTTGTAATTCTATAATATGTATATTAACATGGTTATGATTTTGTCCATTTTCTATTTTCTTTAATTATTGTCATTTGTTTTATTATTATTGTTCTTGGTTATGTTGTATTGTTTTCCATATGAAATCGTTTTAATTATTGTCTTAGTTAATTGTGTTGCGAGATTGCCCTTCTAGGTATAGAAAACGTATAAATGTAGACTACATAGTAGAAGTATGTATGTATGCATGGTATGCATACATATATGTATATTAGTCCTAGTGTTAGGATAACCTTTTCCTTAATACTAAACAATTGTCTTGGGTAGAGAGTACACATTTTTTCTCTATAATATAAAAATTAATTAAAAATATTGTAATTTTAAATATTTCTTTTAAGTTCATTACGTACACCTGTTAACATATTCCATAAATTTTCTATTTCCATTTTTTTTTCAATTCTAATGCTTCAACGCTATTTTCTAAACACAAGCTTGGTATAACAAGAAAGATTTTCTATCTTTTTCTCTTTTATATATGTGTGTGGACAAAATAATATGAACACTTGACCTATACACATTATTTATTTATTAATAAGGTGTTGGTGAGTGTTGAGTTTTGCAGTCACTTTTGACGCGGTAGTTTTATGTTGTCTGTCGATCCTGAAACGTTAAACAGTTCAGCTGTTTTCGTCACGAATGCTCTTGCTAACCGAGCACCAACGATATGCTCTCTTTCGAAGTGTGAGAGATCACATATTTCACCGATCGCTTGTTTTTACCGTCGCAGAACAAAGCGTATAAAACCCTAACATATAATCTACAAGACTTGTATACATTCATTTATTTATATTATAACAGTGTTTCCAATATTCAACAACAGCAATTTCTTCTATATTGCATGGTGTTCATATTATTTTGTCCACCCTTAGCATAATTTATATATTATTTTGATATTTAATGTATTACAAAAACAAATTGACCAATGTTTTCTTTTCGTTTTAAATTGACTAAAAGTATTTTTGTTGCTGCTGCTTTTTTTGTATCAATTATTCATTATTGTCACCGTTACCATAATATTCCATTTCTTGAGGGCTGCGATTTTGATTTCTATGCGGCTTTTTCTTTTTCAATGGCAGCATAGCTAGATTGGACAGTATGTCGGGACCACCGGGATGTCCGTCATATTTTGATAATTTGTCTTCCGTTTTTAATGGTTTCGAGTGTTTTTGTATCTGTTCCAATATCCAGGGTACATATTTAATGACATTGGCATAGACTCCGGGTAATTTAGGGTGAGCACACATAATACCCCATGAAACAATGCCTCCAACAAACCAACGATCCTTTTCACCCGGATAAGTGCACAATAAGGGACCACCAGAGTCGCCCTTTACAAAAAACATTTTTATGAAATGGAGGTATAAAGAGGGCATGCCACATTCACAAAATTTAACATGTACTGAGCTAAACTATATATTTCGATTCCGATTTCAAAGAAAACCGAAATTAGTACATAAATAATAATAGTATTATAATGGTTACCCACTTAATAATGAGGGGTACCCTAGACTTTGCATACACCTAATATAGACCTTTTAAGTTGCTTTTTTTTATCAACATTACAATAAAATAAAAATTTAGTATAATATCAATCCACTTACTTGACAAGCATCTTTTCCACCTTCTTCATATCCAGCGCAAATCATTCCCTCCGATACTGTCAAATTATCTAACCATTCATCGCATTGTTGTCGCCTTATAACCGGCACTTGCACTTCATTTACTATATATTCATAGGTAGCTTTAGCTAGAACAAGAATTACTTCTTAATAAATTTGTTAAAATTTTTTTATTGAAAACTTACGATTTTTATCTTCACGCTTACCCCAACCGATAACAGTGCATAATGTATCAGGTCGCAACTGTTTTAAATTGGGTGGAGGTAAACAAACTGGCAGTAAATGTTCATGAAAAGCTACACGAGAAGACAGCTAAAAAGAGAGAGAGAGAAGAGAACTATATTGTACAAGTTTTTAAACGGGACTAAACCACATACCTGGAACAAAGCAATGTCATTGTCATGAGCTATGGCTGTATTGTATAATGGATGCGGTATAACTGTTTTAACTTTAACTTTCTGGCCGGAATAAGTAAACGAATTACGTCGCGTTATACCCAATTGTATAGTCCAGTCTTCCAAATCAATAAGAGTGTGACTGATGTTTTGGAATTATATAATAAATGGTTTATTATTTTTAAAACATTCCACTCACTTGCCAATACAATGGGAGGCGGTTAGAACCCATTGATCGGATATTAAAACGCCAGCACAATAAAACACCTTCTCAGGCCCGCCCAATATAGCAGCCAAAAACGGCCAAGAGCCCGGATGAGATTTATTACCACCAATTATTCGTGTCGTTGGATTAGTTTTAATTATTTTCTTCACTTTACCACATTCTTTAGAAGCATACAAATCATTAAAAAATCGATATTCTTGTTATTCCGTCTTACCATAATTAGAGCATGTCAATTCAGCAATCGGATAATCTTCATCCAATTCACAACTGGATAGTTCTTGTATGAGATTGGAACGTTTTTTAGCGTACATTTTCCATATGTCACCGGACACATTAACTGACGTTAACAAGGGTCGATGAGTTTTTTGTGTTATAACAGTGGTGGCATTAACCGAACTGTAGCCCAACATGGAACAAACCGCCATAGGGGAAACGGCACGATCCCAATTCTTTACGCAAGCCGGAGTCCATTCATGGGTACTCACGCGATATACCTCCAAAATGCCTTTACCCAAATCCCCATTACGATCGCTCAAGCGTACTGAGAAAAAATTTACAAAATGACAGCCACTTACAACTCAATGAAAACTTACTGCAATTCCGTTCATCTTGCCCGTAAGGACAATCCATTATACCATCACATATATGCTTGGATTGTATACATCGTTTATAGCCGCAATAAATTTCATCTTTCGAACACAATTCACATGAAGCCTCATCCGCTTGATCCATACAATCTAAATGGCCATCGCATACGTAGTCACTGGGTATACAACGATTGTGATCACATTGAAAGCCATCGCATTTCGGATTAACGGATGAACGCATCAGTTCGCGATACTGTTCGAGGCCAACGCAATCTTCGGAACTCTCGAAATCCTTGAACAATTTACAATTTAAGTACTCGGGCAAACTTAAACCGAACACATCAAAAAAGAAACCACAACGTCGCATTGTCTCACTGCATAGGGAATGGCAAGGTGGTACCGTTAAGCCCGTACTACCACATTTGGGCACAAACAATGTACATAAAAATAATGTTACCAATTCATAACAGCGTACATCCACCAAAGCCTCATAAGCTTCTAAATCCTTTTTATTGTTTTTAATAAAATAAAAATATTTAGGAACAGCTTTGTAGAGTACAAAAATCAATTTTTCCATACTAACCACTTGAGTTTCCAATTGACCGAAATGACCTATATAATTGGGGAATACGGTAAAATTATATGGAATATGCGAGCCTTGACAAAACTTCACTATAATCGGTAAACAAGTGCCGGGTGCTGGATTTTTGCCATAACTCAACGGATCCTCTAAACGTACCGTATTAATTATAGTCTTATTAACAAATTTGATGGTAGGATAAGCATTGAAATAGGCCGCTAAACAACCGGCTATAACCATTAAAGCCAAAGCATTGATTAAGATTTGCAGCAAACGAAATTTTAAACGTCCATTGGTTATATAAGGATTAGAACTCTTGCGACGATTCATTATCTAAAATCATTTTAACATTAAAGCTCAGTGAAGCTTCAAGAACAAATTTATACCTGTTGTGGCAGCGCCATGGTATTAGGGGCGCCATTTTGAAAACGTACAATTGTTAAACTGGTGGGTGCGGAACCATTACCGTTACCGTTACCTCCACTACATTTAGTTAAAGCAGACAACTGCACACTAGTAACCGATTCATCGTTGCTTTCATTTTGAAAATGTTGCCTAATATCGATCGGTGAAGTAATCGCTAAATCCCAAAACATATTTTTGAGTAAAAAAAGTAAAAATAATGAAAACCAAGTACTAGTTACCATTTCGTAAACGTTTCATAGATATTTTGGGTAATAAGGGAGCTTCCATGTTGAATTTTGTATTATAACCAGGACTAGATATTTGACTAAAACTGTCACTTGAAATGGTCGAATCTTGTCTGGAATTCAATTTTTTAGACATTTCCTCTACGGTCGTGGCACGACTAGATTCCGACTGCCTTACCGCTATGAGGGAGTTCATTTTTTTTTTTTTAATAAAAATTTGATAAATTTTTTTTTAAAAAGTTTTCATTACCTGGACTATAGGAGAAACTCTCACTGGATACATTAGAGTCTCGTCTGGTTTGTGCTATGGGCGGATAATGATTTTGCTTCAGCTGATTGTGTATGGTTAACACGTTTTGGGATTGTTGTTGCCGTTCGTCATTGCTTAAACTTTCCGAGAGATTTATTGGTAATCGGGCTGGCGGTACTGGAGGTAATGGACGTGATCGTTTCGGTAAGGATGATGGTAGCTCTTGAGTTTGGGATCGTGTATTATGTGGTGTTTCTGTAATCGATACGGATGCCTCAGTTGATATGGTCGAACCGCCCGATACAGCTGATGATGTCGAGGTAGAATTCGATACTGTCAAGTCGCTTGGATCATTATGTTCGGCCACATTATTCATGGACAATTTGGTTATATTTAAGGGTTGCAATTTCATTGACCGCATGGGTACCACAGGTGGTAATTCTTTCTTTAATATTTTTAATGCTGCATCATTATCGTTATTATTATTATTTAGTTTAAATGTTGCTTGACTGTTGTTGTTATTAAGATTGAGATTAATTTCGGGCATTTTATTACGACAAGTATCTGACAAACCGTTATCTAAGGAGGATTGTGTATCATCGGATGAGAAACGGCTGCGAAAACCGGTATTTGTTGAGGTTGATGTTAAACGTTCACTGTGCGACACATAACCTGACGAGGTGACACTAGAATCAATGGTACTACATGAGGATAGATTGGGCCGTTTTGCAGCGGTACCTGCATTATATTCGGAACTTAAAACTGCCAAAGTTTTGCTTGCCAATGAGCCGTTTAACAATTTGTTGTTATTATGATTAAATAATTTCACTGGAGTAGAGTTGAGTGACTCTTCAAACACAGAATTCTCTAAACTCATATGCTCTTCATCGGAGATGACCTCCGCATCATGATAGGAGACAATCTCAACAGCCCCACCATTGTTGTCATTCGATTTCATATATAAACAGTGAGATTTATAATCAACGAAGGGTGATGTTGCTAAATTGTTATCACAACTAACCCTACCACCATCATCACCCCTACAGTGTTCGTCTTCCTTTACACTTAACTCTTCGTTCACAGCAGTACTGTTTGTGGATTCACAGAAAATGTCTAAAGGCTGCTGCTGTTGTTGTTGTCGTGGTGGTGGTGGTGCTGTTGAAGGATACAGAAAAGAACTATTCACCGTTGATTGTTTAAGATGATTTGGGGAATTAAGGTTGGCGCCGCCAGCATCAACATCGGGTACAGCTGTACTATGCAGCTTACCACGAAATGTACGTTTGGGTACAGGCGGTGGTATGGTAGACTGGGTTAACGGATTAACATTTGTTTTTGTTGTGGCCTTTGTTGTTATTTGCCCTACTTCGGCACCGTCAGCTATTTCTAAAGTTGTTAAGGTTGCTGGGTTAGCTGAGGTTGCTGTGCTGCCAAGGGATTTGTTGTTTACCTATAACATTACACAACAGGATTTTATAAAAAAGAGAAGGCAGTAACTTTAATAGCTACACTAAACGTTAGTAGGTAACCGAATGGTTATTTGTCTACGTAAGCTTAAGATTAATGAGTTTAAGGAAAGGTAACTTGTGCCTTTGTCACATCACATCCATACTACAACCTAAGCTTTCGTAAATTATGTACCAACTTGCCTGTGACGGTTGCCTCAAAACGGGTATCATTGTTTGCTGTTTAATATTCGTGACAGTTGCTATGCTGGGATTATTTATGTAATTAAATGTTGAATTGGAAACTGCAACACCAACTTGAATGCCGTCTCCCTTTAAAGAGCATGATTCAATTGTTTTGGTTATTTGCTGTTGATATTTTTCCAGGTTGGGATAACAATACGATGAATGACGTCGCTCCACTCCATTACCATTAACCGTTAACAAAGCTATGGCACTAGGTGGCTGTTGTCGTTTCTTATAAGAATTCAATATTAAATCATGCGACAATACCAAACTGGAGGCACGCTCCGAACTTGTTTTGATTGTTTGTTATTATTGCAATTAATTTATTTACACAGCGAGTGATAAGTAATCCATTATAATAAATTGTTAAATTTTGTTTTTGTTTTTTAAAATTTTTTTGAGAGAGAATTAAATCGCACAAGAAACAGAGTTAAAAAGCATTGGTTAGTGTGAAGGGTTAGTATAACTTTTAACTATTAATTGTAAGGATTATTATTTTAGTTTCTTATAAACTTACCGTTGTTTTTGTTGTTGCTCTGGTAGCTGTCGCTGGTGAGGCATTAGCTGATAGTGGTGTCTGGATAAGTGTTCTTCATTAATGGATAAAAGTTTCTTATCATCAACCATCGACAAGGTGGCCATGTTAGGAAAAAGGAGACATTACTCTAAAAAAATAAAAATGTTATCGATCTAATGTGACCATTGCTCTATTCCTCTTCATAAGTTATGCATTAATATGTATCAGTCTACCAGTAAAATTGTATGAAATGCGGTTTTTGCAAATCTTTACAGATGAAAGGGTTCTAAAAATGGCACAAAGTCGCTTCAAAATTAGAATATTAAATATTCGCTACCCTCCTTAATCATCTCTGCGAAGTAAGCACGTTTTTTTTCATCCAAAAACTCCCCTAACGTTTTGGACTAATGATTCATCAACAATTAAGAAACAGAGAGCTTCAAAGTTTGTACGAAAATTGAGGCTAGGATTTACTCACTTTATGAAAAAAATTTTACAACATCTAGAAAGAAGTATCAGTGACTCTATAATCTAAATCAGCATGACATTCTCAACCGATTAACTGTGTCTGTCTGTCCGCCTATGGTAAAAATTCTCCCGATCGTAAAAAAAGATATCGCTTCTAAATGTAGGCCTTTTAGTCCATTGTGATACTCATAGAATATGCTGTGCTTAGATCAAGAACCATTGAGATGATGAAATAAAGCTTTTGAGGTAAAAAATCTGGTGAGTCCACATCTTCCGGGAACGTGGAATCGTTTTCCCTGTGGAGCCGGACATTTTACAGTTTTGATCGTCTCATCTTCTGCAGCTCCTATAAGGATCATAGTATGAGAGCATTATATGTCAAAGCCAAATGGTCTATAAGATAGGGTCTTGTAATGACTTCCACAATTGTAGAATTTGATTTCCTATTGAGACTTAATAAGTCTTCACTTCAATAACGATTTAACCAAATATAAGTTTTTCTACTACTTCCTAATTTCGAAAAAGTCTAGAGTGGCTAAAAAATTTAAGGTTTTAGTGATTTTGTTATTTAAGTAAGTAAACTATTTTATTAAATAAACAGTATACAGACTCTTATTTCCTCCTTAGACTTTTTAATAATGATAGACTTAAGAAAACTAATAAATAAAACAAATACACACACGCACAGCCTCCTCTGTCTCTCTCTCTCTATGTCTCATACTGAACTCTGTAAAACATGACAAGTAAGCATAAATAATAGACACCATGTACCATAGTATGGAAAAACAGGAGTAACAACAAGAAACAACAACAATTGACATAAATTCAATAAACTGTACATGAAAAGCAGTAATGGGAAGGAAGGAAGGAAGGAAGCGGGGCCGAGTGTGTAAAGTAAAGAAGTACAAGAAAGGGCTTCCAAGGGCTATAAGGAAATGCAATGTAAAGAAAAACACAAATAGTAGAAAAAAAATTTTCTTTTTTTGGCATCTAACTCGCACAACCAATTTAGTATCTAAATTGAGCATTTCATAGATTGTCAAACAGTTGCCAACATATGTGTGAATGTATGTGTGTAGGTGCATGTACAAGTATTTGATATAAAATTTAATGACAAATAACTTTTTTTTAGGTTAAATTATAGAGTTAAGGTATAGAGTTCATTAACGAAGCTTTTCTAAAGGATTTTTCAATTAGACCATAACATAACATAACTTAAATTTCGCCGCATTAAATAATCAACAGGCTTCAGATCTTGGGTTAATTTGATCTAGTAAGGGTGTAAAACAAGATGTTTAAGCAAATTTGCCCACAATGTGATTTGAGAGGTTTCCAACTATTCTAAGCATTGCGGAAGTGACTGATTTGAACTCATTTTTAAACTAAAGTGTTATCTCACTGGCATAGGAACACTTAGTACTAAATATGTTGACTCATATTTATCAACTATAGCACACACAGCTTGTCTAGTGGGATGATTATTACGAGATCTTAAAGTTGCAACCACCGAGTCACAGTTGCGGTAAGAATTTCTAATAATGCACAAACATTACTCGTTTGTAAACTTTCATCATAATTAAAATGTTAACCTTAACTGAGGCCTTACCATTGACAGATAATGAAAAACCTTCAAGGATGCGTTCGTATCAAAACACAAAATTGTTATGTCTTTATTGAAAAATCCCGTTATATATATTTTCTCAATAATTAAACCATTTCAACAAGTATTTACAGTTGAATGTTGTCCATACCACAAGTAAAAGAACATTAACAAACTATTTTTTTTGTTTTTCTAGCAAATGTAGCTTAAATATATTTGACATTCTTTGTTTTAAACATTGGTTTCTGCGGTACTACATAATTCTTGTTGGTTATGTGGTCTTACAGTACGAAGATATTGTTGAAAACTTGCTTTTTTAACTAAAATGTTAAGTAGTTTACAAACTATTCTATACAATATTATGTTTTTTTTTAATAAAAATTTAAAAATTTATTAAAAATTATAATTAGATAAAAGTAATTTTTTTATTTTGCTGCAGTACATATTGTCAATATAAAATATTTACCAATAGCATACTTTTAGGCCAACCGATATATAAAGTTTTAAAGCATATTCGTAGAGATATTTATAATTCTTAAACATAAAATGCCACACCCACTTTTAGTCAAAGCAATCGGCTCATATTTTGCCATATCCGTCCGTTTTAGGGGCTGTTATGTGAATACAATTCACCAGAAATCCTTATGAAGAGACACGCCCCCCAAAATATATTTTTTTAATGCAGAATTAATTTGTTCACGATTTTATTCAATGATAGTATTTGAAAAAGCATGTCATTTTATACTTGCCACACCCACATGCCACAATCAAAATATATAAAATGTCCAAGGTTTGTCCTAAACCATAGCTGATTGGCTTTTATAAGTGAACGTTAATGGCTCTTGGACAACAGTGCGCTATAATCGCATGCAGTGATGTTAGAGTATTTAATTGTATTTGTTTTTGCAATCACAATGGTGACCATCTAAGAGTATTTTTTATACCCTGCATTACTTGTGGTTATTAAGTTTGTGCAGTGTTTGTAACTCCTAAACGACAAATGCCAAAATCACCTTTAATTATACCGATAAAATATGAATCCATTTAACTGTGTCCGTCTGTCCGTCTGAGAATTTGTGCTTAAGCTAGAGGTCACATTTTTTGAGATATTTGGATGAAATTTGGTGCAACAACATGTATTAATACAAAAATAAACCCTATTGAAAATGGATCTAATTGCACAATTTTTCGAGCCCCTCTCCATATAACGAATTATTATAATGAAAGTCTTCATAAGTCGAATGTTTTCAATTCTTAATAGTTTTTGACACAATTTGGTGAAGAATAATTAAGTGGTTTAATAAATGGCTGAAACAAATTTGGTTCTGATCAGACCATTTTTAGAACCCCTTTCCATATAATAATATATCATGACTCTCATTTACTCGTTGTAACATTTAGGTATAGGATATTACATGGTCGGCCTTGACCGAATATACCATTTTCACTTCTTTGTGTATTTCTGCTTTGTGTGATTTGTTATGTGGTAGTAATTAACGCTACAACTACTGCTGCTGTTGATTCTGTAAACAACTTTTACTAAACACTCCATTATTAAGGGTAGAAATATTTTCCAAGAGTAGAAAGTACACTTACTGATACATTAACAATGATAAATTGAAACTGCACATATGCAGAGCAAATAATATAAGGTTTTATGTTGTTATACATTATAACACTTACTTAATTAAATTTCAAATCTGAATATATAGGTATAATGCCTTAAGTGAGACTTGCCTGCAGAAATAAACTCTAAATTACTTCCTGTAACAATTTAACCATGATTTTTGAACAGTTGCATTTAACGCTTCTATAGTAGGTTCTGAAATCATTCAATAGTTGTTGGCGCTATCATAAAAGACAGACGTACAGACAGATTTGGCTGAATGTACTCAGTAGTTGGTACTATGACATGTCATAAAAGACAGACGGACAGACATTCATGGCCCTCTCGACTCAGTAGATGACTATGTCATGCCATAAAAGACAGACGAATAGACAGATTCAGAATAGACACCTTTTTACATCTTCTTCTGAGCACTACTAGTGTTTTGATATATGTACATATTATGGTGAATATGGAAACGTTTTTCTTCCAATTCTTTAACATTTTGAAAACAATTCCACTTTTTCAATAGATTAACTGATATATTGAACGGCCTTGAACGATTACAATATTTTCCATTGATTTTCTTTAAAAAAAACAATTCCTTTGTCCGTTTCATACATTGCACGATTTCAGTTCATCAACTCTGTTCGTTATTCTTTCTCATCCTCCTTTATTCAATTATCCTTTTATTTTTATTGACAATAGCAATGATATTTATCTCATTGGCATTAATTTCTTTTCAAGTTTATTTGCATTCACTTAAATAACTTTATTATGGGATAAAAAAGGATAAATTCAATCAGAGGGAGAGAAAGGCCAAGATAAGGCCCTCCCGGTTGCTTCATGTACAAACAACATTTTCAATTAAAAAAAATTCACTGTGATCTTTATTATTAGAAATGTGATGCTTGGTGTTTTTTTTAAGAAGATAAATATTTAATAAAACGTATGATTCAATACTGTTTGCCCATCTCTGGTATGGTATATACCCGTTCATGTATTGTACTCACTATTTTAAATAAAAAACCTATAGAAAAGGAATTAAGAAAACAAAGAAAACGTAAGTGTATGTAGACTGCCTAGAAAAGAATTTTAAAATCTTTTTGGAAGCATTCATAATAAAAATAAAGAAATACTCATTAAAAAAGGATTATGCAAACGAACTTATATGAACTAAATTTGGCTTGGGGCTTAAATTGGATGCCCTTTACATCTTTTAACAAAATATGGACATGGCAAGAAGATTTACATCTTTATATAGGGGATATGTTATGTATCAACTTATACATTGGATTATTAGGACTCCCCCATTTCACATCGAGAGATGCATTAATTTTAAACAAGTGTCCTAAATTTTAGCTTCATAGCTCAATTTTTGTGCCAAATAGATAAATTTTTAACAATTATGGGCGTACCTGTTAACTAATTTTACCCATTTTAAATAGGAAACTATTTATTTAGTAAAGTTTTTCATAAACTGTAAGCGTGTCTGTTGTTAAACCACGCCTACTCTCATGAATAAATTTTATTCATTTTAAAAAATATCGATTTTAAACCTTTTTTTATAATCAAAATCGATTTCTGGTGATTAGGGGCGTGGTTATACAAAAACTTTGCTTAATTTAAAATTTTTACAAAGAAAATACATAAAATTTAAGTCATTTAACAAACGGACGTACGGACAAATGTGCCTAAAGTGATTTAGATTTGTTCCTAAAGTCTTCTCTTGGGTTTTACAAATAAAATAATATACTTAGTATATTCCTAAATGAAGGCAGAAGGTATAAGAATCTTCACCAAAGTTTTGTTTACCGGAAAAATCCATTTTATAGTTATTTAATGATATGGATAGAAACACAGCAAAATAATCATTATTTTTTAGTGTCATTGTAGAAAGGAATCATTTTTATGTATAAACTTTATATTAACATCTTTTTCTCTAAGGTATGTGTAAAGAAATTTCTTCCAGATGATTAGTTCTATATAAAAAAAACGTTTATATTCTAATTGCCTTGTTTAAGGACCGTCCTACCCTAACTGATTGTTCCTGGTACATATCTACACATAATATATTCTTTTTTTTTATCAGGTCATTAAAATTTAACTCAATTCTGTATTATTCGTACTACATACAACACAGGCACCAAGTAAGACTTTTCCTTGTACCCAACTGTTGTGCATAATTTTGTTTTTTCGGTAACCAGCGAAAGAAAAGAATTTTTGATAAAAGATAAACCAATAATTGAATGTGACACATACACGCGCATATATATAATGAAAGGGGAAACATTTTTATATAAATTTTAATATAAAATTATCGGCATTGTAGTAGAAGAGAGAATGTGAGAATAAAGAGAGAATTTAACAAAAGAAATGACTATTAAACCCAATGAACCAAAAATACATACACTCACATATATGTTATAGTAAAACCAGGATATAACACACATTTTTTATGGTAAAATTTTTTTTCACATTTTTTGATTTTTTTTTTTTTTTTTTTTTTTGTTGAACCCTCCCCTCACAACAACGTAACATTGTAACCACCAGCGTAAAGTGCCAAAAGAGCAACAATAGGTAATGTAACCCACAACACAACAAGTATACTTCATAGACACCGAATTATTGATAACCATCAGTGTTTTATGAATGATGCAAAAAATCTGGGTCAACAGTTTTTACAGCGAAAAGAAAACGTTATATGAGATGATGATGGTAAAAGAGAAGCAAGTAAGAATCTTAAATATCCCCCACATGTAGTTACAAACGGTAGGCGTGACAAGTATATGATTGCGCCCTCTATTTCGAATCAGTTTGCAAGTCGAGTTTTACGCTGAGTACGGCTTTGTGGACGCATCTGTCTGTCGCCCATTTTTGCCACATCGATGAGCGGGATAATTATGGATATGAATATCAAATTTTATATTCATAGATCAATGTTAGTGGTAGATTTTTGTTGATTGTGAGCGTGGCCATTTTAAATAGCGATCTAAAAGTGTCTGTACAAAATTTCATTTCAATATCTCAAAATTTGAGATCGTGAGAATGCGAACAAAAGACGGACACACGGACACACGGACACACATGTCTAGATCGACTCAGTTTTTTATGCTGATTAGGAATATACTCTATAAGGTTTTTGACGCCTCCTCTCTGGGTGTTGCAAACGGAATGATAAACTTGATTGCCGCCATCTTAAATGGAGGGTAACTAGCTAAAAAAGTCCCTTAACCAACATTTATAGTTATCATAATTAACAGACGGACTCGGATTTTCATAAATTTTAACACATATACATCCGTGTTTGTCTTTATCAAGACAGTGAATAGTGAACGAGAAAAACTGTATGGAAAGATTAACTTTTCAGAACTTTCAGCATTTTGTATTATATAATATTGTGCCAACTAAAATGAAATTCTTTATAAAGAGGAAGGCAAGTAATCGTAGGTAAGCAACTTTGCTACAATACATACAATATAACTTATGCTACGACAATGAATTAATTCGCATGCTTGCACTTGCTTAAAAACATACATGTGCACTTAATAGAAAATGAACTGAAAGTTTTATATATGTGTGACATTATTATTATGTAGCGTACTTGTATACCCATCACCTTTAGATTGGTATCAAAACGGTGGCAAAACAATCAGATGAAGACGTGAAATACACCAGAAGTACATTCTGAAACAGCATTGGGAATCGATTTAGGCATATCGGTGTGTCTGTGCGATTATGTGTGAAAAGTCAGTTGATCTAGATACGTTTCGAGACAACAACAGTACTGCGGCAGCTCCACAAAGCTAACATTCCTGGAAGGTCTGAAATTGCGAAACCCCTTATATCACATGTTCATATTATTTTGTCCATCTGTCCTGTAGAATTTGATTTAAACAAAATTTCAATTTCTTTTAATTCTTCAACGCCCACGTCTTCTTTAAAACATAAATTTTACTTTGAACAGCTTCGCAAAGCTCATAAATTTATCATGCACTGTCATTTACTAATTTAAGAGTTTGCTTTCATTCACTTTCTGTTCTTATCATTTCATTTCACTTGTTTTTTTTTTTTTTTTTGTATTAGAAATGATTGATTCTTACACGCGCCGTCATCATGTATGTATGCAATGAGAGCTTTAAACTTGGTGTGATATATTCTCAGTAATAAGAACAGATGCATGTGTGTAAGAGTATGTGATAATGTGTGGTAAATGGTAAATTGTTTTCTTTTAACAGGATTACTTGGAAAATTGTTCATTTGTTGTTGAGTTGAAAAAATTCTTTTTGTGTGGCTTTGCTAAGTAGTACGTGTTGTTGTTGTTACGCATGCACAAATAAACACAAAATGTGGTAAATTGTAAAATGAAGAAGAAGAAGAAGAATGTAACAATTTATACAATATATGTATTATTGTATTATTATTTGACGGTAGTTGCTTGGTATTCAATTCATTTTCTGCTGTATTCCCATCAAATGTTACTCATACGCCACAGTTAACAGATATTTTTTTATTACAATATTTATAAAATAAAAATATTTCTATAAATATAAAAACCACGAATTTGATTTTATCGCCTATTTTTATAAATTAGGGGCGTGTCTCGCATATATATTACTATTAATAATGATTTTTTGTGACTATTATCACAATAACAAGAAAGTTACCCAAAACATTTATAAATTTTTATACCCTCTACACAGAGTCAGGGTTTGCTAAGATTTGCTGCAAACAGAACGATAAACTTAACATACCCCCGCCCCCTTATACCACGCACAAGTCATGGTTTAAAAACTTTATTGTGCTATATAACTTCCGTTGAGTTCATATATTCTCTTGAAGTGTATATCCGTTTTGCTACTACTACTACTACTACTAGTACTGTTGTTGTTGTTGTTTTAATTGCTGTTGCACTGTTGCATGGATGGCATTGTTTTGTATTGTTCTGTAGTACATGATATATGTGAACAGTTTTCCTCTTAAACAATAGACCCCAGCCTGCTGCTAAGGACAACAAATTAAAGTTTTCTCATAATTCATATAAAGATATATACATGTATGATATATGTATGGTTAGATACGATGCACTAAAGTTGAGATAAATTATTAAGATGGATACATGAGCAACAAATAAGAAAACGAAATTTTGACTTAAGGCAAATCTTAAATACCCTACATATCTACATACAAAAAAGTGGCCATGGCAGGTTTATAAAGACATCCATTAATAGTTTATATGTAAGGTAATACCTCAGCGTGAAATTCGACTTGCTGACTTGCGACTTTTTGTAAATTTTGGGCCTTTCTGTTATCCGAACACGCCCAATTTTGGCACATGAATGGACGGGGGATGGTACTATAAATATGTGTACTAAATTTCAGCTTCATAGCTCAATGTTTCTGGTAGA
The DNA here is from genome assembly GCA_963971445.1 of Ornithomya chloropus. Taxonomy (NCBI): domain Eukaryota; kingdom Metazoa; phylum Arthropoda; class Insecta; order Diptera; family Hippoboscidae; genus Ornithomya; species Ornithomya chloropus. Next base: position 21,302,382 of record OZ020530.1, on the reverse strand, counting down.
TAAGCAGATTTTTGTCGAATGGGGGCGTGGCTTTCTGTCGATTTTGTCCGATTTATATAACAATCTGTATAAAATTTCATCTCAATATCTTAAAATTTATGATCCTGAGAGTAATAACAGCAAACGGACATACGGACATTTATAATTAAGATCGATTCAAATCTTCATATCTTAATGCTGATCAAAAACATACATACTTTGTACAGTCTATCACGCCTCCTTCTGGGTGTTGCATATGAAATGACAAACTTTCTAAACCCTGCCCCTCTTATGTGGATCGTATAAGCAGACATGAAGAAGCATAGTAGACTGTAAAGACGAATTTGATATCAAAAAGTTGTCAAATTGAAATTGAAATGAAATTTCTTAACGACACACAAACAAGTTCTAATCATAGCAAAAATGTTGATTGAAACAAACAAAAAAACTTCATAATAAAATTCATTACTTTTGATATTTGGCCACCCCATCCCATTAATTAACGTTAACTTAATTAACGTGCCGCAACAATTTATAGCTACGTACGCATGTTACATATAATATGATTTATGATAATAGGATTTAGGACATAAAGCATACTCATCAGCCTGGAACATCAATAAAAGCGTAAATTCATTGTTGCCATTGTTATGTTTACCAAATTGTTAATTAATTTTATATAATGAAAGCATTAAAATTTATCTATTAAGGGCGTATATGTCATAATTGTGTTTTTATTGTATAAACACATATATATGTACAGCAAGAAGAAGAATTATTTATTAAAGCAAGAGAGTCATTCTGTTTGTAACCATTAAAAGGAGCCTCTAGAGATATAGCTAATGCAGTGGGCAGATCAAGTTGAAACTTGCATTTTTTAATTACTTTGTTGCTTGATTTTTGCAAATTTTTGAAAAAAATTCAATTTTTCCCTTTGTTAATATTTGCCCAAAAGTATGCTACAATGGAAACTTTGAATGCTTATAACTCGGAAACGGTAGCTCCTATCGATCTGAAAATTTTTGCGCCTTTTTTTCTAAACTCCATGAAGAATCCATTAAACCTGCGATCGAGGTCCTAGGATGATCCATTTCTGCAAAAAAGACTACTACTACTGTAAAAAGGATTATTATAATTAAGTAAGCAATGCCACGCCCATAAAATATATGCTATTGTAAAGCTGAAGAATTTACCAGCTACGAGCAGTTAGTTTGAATAAAATTCATGCAGCGGTTCAAAAGTTATAAGCTAATGAATACGGACATTGTGACAAAATGGTTCGAAAAATATTTCCTCAAATTTTGTCATATTCTCCAAATAATAACAACAACAACAACCACATTGAAAACAAAGGTCTTTTTGTTTTGTTTGTTTGCAACGACAACTCCGATTTTGGTCAAGTTTGTGGCAAACATTTGGAAATTTCGTTAGCTTTTCGGTGAATCTTTAACTAATGGCCGTGGCGTTAACCCTTTGCTTAGTATAGGATTTTAAAAAAATAAAAGTTGTTTATTAAGGGAATGGATGATGCTACGCCCTTAAAATACACTTCTTTTGAAAGCTGAATTCATGTACAAGTTTTTACAATATCTTTTAACAAACATTGATGGTTGGGAGGTATAATTAGTTTATCATTCCGTTCGCATCATCCAGAAGGAGGCGTCAGATACCATGCAAAGTATAAATATTCTCAAAAATTGAGTCCATCTAAACATATGTGTCTGCCTGTTTTGGGTACTCTCCCTAAAGTAAATTTTGAAATATTGAGCTCGCCCTTTTTTACAAACACTTTCAGTTTCTGTACGCAGATCGCTATTTACATTGGCCAAAATTGGTCAAGAGCTATTCCCACAAACGTTTACATTGAATTTGTAAATTTTCAACTCAAAAGCAAATATTTTCAATTTAAAAATGAAATTTTTCATTTTAAACTAGAAATGGTTTAACATGTTGGATACAATTGAAAATTCATTTCTACTTACAGTTTGGTAAAACCACTTCATTTATATTTTTTTATTATTTTTTCTTTTTTTTTTCATTAATCCTCATCGAGATAGATATATATATATATATTATATGAATTAAAAAAAAATTATTGTCTTGATTTCAATGAAGCACAACAAAGGAGATTATTGTCTGGGGCTCATATATTGATTTTTGTTTGTTTGTTTGTTTGTTTGTTTATATGGTTAATATATAAGATAAGTCTTTTTCTCCTTCCACTGCATAATATTTATTGTTACAGTAAACATGGAAAAAAGATACTTTCGCAAGTATTTTTCTCATCATATATATCAGTCACACCATGTTTTTTTTTTCAACATAATTGTTTCAATTTTATCTAAAAAGAAGAGGCAGGATAATCAGATAGAATTCTAAGAAGCAATCAGAGCTTAACAACTATATATATATATATATATATTTATATATATATATATGTAAATCATTTTTTTTTTGTTAATTACACTCTGACGCGCCTAGTAGTAGGTAGTAGCACGTGCTCCGAGTTTGTTTTGGCTACAACGTCTACGAGAACCGCCTACGCACTGCAACTGATTTTACGTTTGCTGCTACTTTTTTACTATAAACTACAATACACCACACACAATAAACTAATTATTGTACACTACTTAATAACCTAATAAAGTACAATATCTCTCTCTCTCTCTCAATTCCTGCTGCATTTTCATATGAAATTTGTTGTATTGGCTATGGTAGGTTAACAGCTCTTCTCTCCTATTTTCTTTACTGCCTTTGGGTACAATTTTCTCATTAGTGGTGAATTAGTTCTTTAGTTTCTCTCTCTCTCTCTCTCTATCTTTCTTACAGCTGTTACACTTTTTTTGGGTATTTAACGGAATTTTTTTAATTGTTATTCAAATTTAATTTTATCAAATGTGTTTTTTGTTATACTAACAATAAATTATGGATTAAAAAATATCTTAAATTATTAATAAATCGCTAAATAAATATCCCTAGATCTACTTTAAACATATTACTAAATAAATGGCTTAAATATAAAAACTATGGGCGTGGCAGGTATACAGTTATGCACAAATCATAAATTCCTACAGTGTCTATATAATGTATACACATCCAAATTTATTTTATACAATATATATTAAATGCCACGCCCTTTACCTCTGTACAAACTAAAACTTAACAAAATTAACATTTTCAGTTTTTTAATTTTTTTCACCTCTTAACTACTTGTACTACTTTTTTTTAATAATTTTAAATATTTAAAAAATCAAACATTTTTTAAAACTTAACAAAATAATTATTAATTTAAAAAAATATTTAAAATTTTTTCCACTTGTAAAAAAGAATCACTCATACGCACCGTTTTCTGAAGTAATTTCAAATATTGTCACGTAACATATCACGTTAATATATTTCTCTTTTCTCTGCTATGATATTGTTTATATAGTACAACTTGTTATGGTGCCTTGTTAATTACAACTATTCAAGTGTTTCCACGAAGGGTTGGCAGAGCGTGGTCATGTTATGTTATTGTTATGATGCTTCAGAGTAAAAACCAAATTAAAGTGTACACAAAATATAATTTATACAACACAAAAAAAAAAAAAATCATAAACACTATTTAAAAAGTTGGCGTAAGTCGAATAAGGAATATCCCACACATCCGCTTATGAGGACAACTTGCTCAACTGTACAAGATTTTAGGAATTATAGGCAAAAAAATATTAAAATTAATGTTAATGAAATCTTTTTAATATAATTATAACGGTGTAAATGAAAACATGATGTTGTTTTTCAAATAATGAATTCTTATCCGTGTTAGAAATGTTGTTGCAAAGCCCTAACAACCTTGTTACAAGTGCTGTACACAAAAAGTGGAAAGTCCAAAATAGGAAAACCCGTTACATACAAACATATCTAAGAGCAAATCACAAGCGATTTGGAAATTTTAATTACTTTTTTATTTTTTTATTTCCATTTTTTTTTACTAATTACTATGCCCCTTCACTTGCTAACCAACCACTTAAGAGTATGAATCAGCTAAACAAGCAACAAATGAATTGAAGTTTTATTTAATATATGTGGTTTGTAGTGGTGGTTCTTTTTTAAACTTACCCTATATAAACTATTTTCAGAATCAATAAATGGGAAACTTATTGTCAATATTTTGATTATATGCATACAATCCACCTTCAATATCACGAATAAAACGATTGGGGAACTTAGCCAACATATGTTGGACAGCTATTTGTGAATCATTACCACGACGACACACTACAATAATCGGCTTTGTTTTATCATTCAATTGTTCAGCATAACTTTTTACAAAGCTATCATCCAGTATGGATTTTAATGGTATATTTTTGGCATCCGGTAAACGGCACAAATCATATTCACTTGGTTGTCGTACATCAATCAAGAAATGTGGTTGTTGTTGTAACTCTGTAAACTCTACAGCAGTAAGGCGTTGATCTGGTGATAATATATTTAGGGCATAATTTCTATCAGAGGCTCGCATACCGCAAAAGGTTTCATAGTTGAAATCAAGCGGTATAATAGTTACGTCCGAACAGATTTGACATTTCTCGTTTCTACCTCTTAGGCGTACCTTACGAAATGTACAATTTTTGCCATCGTATATTAATAAACGCCCGGAAAGTATTTCTCCGCCTAGGGCATCACCTACTACAATTTTGATAGTTTCCATAGCTTGAAGGCAACCAATGACACCAGTTACAGCACCCAAAACCCCACCATCACCACAATTGGTGACAGCTTCTTGGGGTGGCGGCACAGGGTATAAGCATCTATAACAGGGCCCAGTTCTATTATAATTGTAGACAGTTAGTTGACCTTCAAATTGCAAAGCACTTCCAGACACCAAAGCTTTACCCAAACGCACGCAAACATCGTTCAGTAAATACCGCGTTGGCACATTATCGGTGCAATCCAATATTATGTCATATGCTTCAATTATTTCTATGGCATTATCATTATTTAGTAAAACGAAATGCTCATCTATTTGGCAGATGGAATTTAAAGCTTTCAAAGTAAGGCAAGCACTCTGCACCTTGCTCATACCAATCCGACTTTCTCGATGCAATGTTTGACGATGTAAATTACTTAATTCAATCACATCATAGTCCAGAAGACCTAAACGGCCGCATCCAGCCGCAGCTAAATATTCTGCAGCCGGACACCCTAAGCCACCCATACCCACTATAAGGACAGCACATTGTTTCAACCTTATTTGCCCTTCAACACCAAATTTGGGTAATATCACTTGCCGACTATAACGTGCTATTTCATCATTAGGTAGCTTACTGCCAGCATATCTAAAGCTGCCCTTAGCACCTTCTTGCTGCAAAAGGTCTTGTAAACGTTGCTCTTTCGCATCGCACTGTTGCTTTAAACTAGCTATTTCCAAACGCAATTCACTGATCTCGTCTTCCGCAGTTTCCGACATAAGGTATATTTTTTAAATTGTTTTAAATAAATTAAATAAAACACTTGCAATTTGTACAAATTCTTATAGAAGTTAGCAATTATTAGTTTCTTTGTTGAAAAAAGTAAAGAAGAAGACACAACATTTTCCACCGCAGAAAAAAACCGTATGATTTTTAATAAAACATATGTTTATCTCGTTTATACCAATTTCTCTTTGTATGTTCATTTCATTTCAATGTAACGGTTTAATTCTTCTCTAACATGGTTGAGCCATTTACAGCAATCAGTTTTGTTTAAGAGCGAACGAGAAAAACCATTGTTGAACTAGCAACAACTAGTCCTAAATAAATTAAAATTAACAAAAAAAAATAATCAGTTCAACTGAACTAGTGTTTCTGCCGTGCAACCCATCTCTGTTCCAGACATATAATAGAATATATTTGCGTTCTGCAATATTTTTTTCAAGATTTTTATAAAGCAATAAATAAATAAAATGGAGGATATGATAAAAAGTAATTTTGATATATTATTGGCAAAATTGAATAATGGTATGACACATTCACCACCAAAAAAATTAATCTTTGAAAATGAATCATTTACCGAACCGCTTTTAGAGTCGGGTGAGTAGTGGTCTTTTATTTAAATGGAATATAAAAATATAATAAAATGAATTGTAGTAAGCAAAAAAAGGCGTTATTCCCAAAGCTTTGAGGAAAGTTCTTTGGAAATATCTAATATTAGTAATGTATCGTTAAATACCAGCACCACGCTACCAATGAGTCCATGGGAGAGCAGGCGCATAAAAGCTGATTTAATAGAGGCCAAAACTTGCGTTAGTTCACACATTTTTTATTTTTATTTTTATGCCTTACAATACACAACAATTACATTGTAGGTTAATAAATTGAAACAAGAAAATGAACGTATGCAAAAATTGCATAAAGAATCAGAAATTTTGCTAGAGAATCGCGCCAGTGAACTGAAGAAACAATGCGACTTCTCGAGCAACAAGATGGAAGATTTGGAAAAACATTTGCAGATTGTACGTAAGAGAGAGCATCAGGCGAAACAGGAATTAATTAAAACTCAACGCGAATTGCAACAACATAAAAACATAAGCGAAGAAACTATAATGAAATTACAAAAGGCGAAACGGGAGATTGAGGAGAATGCACGCTTGATGCAAAATGATTTAGTCAATGAATTGAATGAATTCAAACGGCATTCGGAAAAAATTGAATTGGTAAGAACAAGAAAAGAAGGATAAGGAAAAGTTAAAAATTCATTTTTTTTGTATTATTGAAGGAATTGGAATTAAATTCTGATGAACTGGACACCATTAAACAACAATTAATGGATTATAAAACAAAAGCTTCGGGTTTTGATGAACTGCGACTGTTAAATGAGAAGACCGAACAGGAGCTGGAAGTGGCCAAGTCTCGCATTAAAGAATTAGAATTCAAGATAGCTTCCTACGATGATTGGAAAGAGATCACAAAGAACTCTCAAACGCGTTTACTCAACCTGCCCAACTTAGACAAAGAATTGGAACGTTTGAGGAACAATAATAAAAACTTGCAAGATCTGTTGGGCAATAAATTGCTGCTGGAAGAACAGGTTTACAATTTACAAAATCGTCTCGCCAAAGAGGATAGTGCGCGCTCTGAATTGGCCACTGTACAAGTACAATTGAAATATGCCCAAGAAGAATTAAAAGAATGGCTTAAAGTGGCTGAGGATCATTGCCCAGCAAATACTTTGGTATCACCTTTAACACTGCGAGCTCGCATCGAAGAGATTTTACAAAACGATGTTGTCATGACCAGCGAGAAAACGTGCAAAGCGACCGAAACCAAATCAATGGAATCGGAACTGTTGGATTATAAGCAAAAATGTGAAATATTTGCTAAAAATATGGATGAATTGAATGCAGCATTGAAGCGTCACAAAACGTTCAAAGATCGCATACAGAAGAAATTGTTGTTGATATCGAAAGAGCGCGACTGCTACAAACAGTTGTTGGACAATTATGAAAAAGATCTGACCGTTACAAATATGACGACATCTGGCGGGGAAGGTGGCAATAATATGGAAGTACAATTAAAGTGCCGCATTGAAATGTTGGAGAAAACATTACTTAACTATAAAGAGTTGTGCGGCAGTTTGGAAAAGGAATTGTCCACCATTAAGAATGTGAGTGGCGGAGAAGCATCGGTGGAATGTAATGTTAGTGTCGACTCTTCGGTCGGTTATGAACATTTCAAAAAGGAATTGGACGCTTTACGTTTAGAAAATGAACGTTTGCGGCGCCGCAAGGAAGAGCTGGAACTGGAATTGGAGCATCGCTATTTGAGGGGAGATTTGAATTATGACAAATATAAAATTGTACATATGAAACAAAATCCGGCCGCTGATGCTTATGAGAGTTCGAAAAATGTAATTGAGAAATTGCAAGCGGAGGTGAGTATGAAAAACTGAGTCAATCCAGACATATACGTCTGTATGTCCATGTGTCCATCTGTTATTGTTACTCTCAAAGGCCTAAAATTTAAGACATTGAGCTTCTGCACGCAGATTTTTATTTAAATTAAACAAAATCGATCACAAGCCACGCCCACAATCAACAAATATCTCTGTATATGCCAGAAAATGTTGGCTATAAAATTGAAAAAACATTTATAATTACTCCGCCTATCGATATATACCAAAGAATGGACAAAATCGGTCAAGAGCCACGCCTACAATCGGGAAAAATCTATTCATCTGCCACAAAAATTAAACTATGATGTTGAAATTTGGTACACATGGTGACAATTACCCTTTCCATCAATGTGACAAAAATGGGTGTGATCGGATAACAAACACGCCCACAATCAACAAAAATCTAATTGTTTTTTGAAGTGGAAATTTTGTATATTTCTCCTATCCATTAGTATGGCAAAAGTGGGCATGGCACGCCCACAATTTACAAAAAAACAATACTAAGCCTACAGCACGCCCTGCCCCTTGATACTACTATGTACACTATCAGAGGGTGGAATCCTGTACCTGCCAGCCCCATCGTTTCTAAATAAAGATGAAGGATATTTAAGATTTGGTCTAAATTTAATTTTTTTACTTGTTCCTTGCTATCGTTTTAGATTGAACGTTTAAAGCGAAAAAATAAAAAGTTGGAGGAAGATAAAGAATTGACTCAGGCTCGCCTCAATGAAACAGCCACCATGACGATGAATATTAAAGAAATGAATCAGTTGAAATGTGAAGTCGAGTCATTGAATTTGAAAATGAGAAAAATGAAAGAATACTATAAAGCGGCCAGCATGGAATTGCGTGAAGTGGTCTACATGCTGTTTGGCTATCGCATAGATCGTGTGGGTGCCAATACAAATTACAAGTACGTGTCTAGAGCTTTTTATAGAGAAAATATTTATGATTTCTTTTGCAGAATTTCTAGCATGTACGCTGAGAGTCCGAATGACTATCTGAATTTTCGTTTAAATGAATCCAATGTTTTGGATATGCTGGAGACACCATACTCGGTGACATTAAAGCCACTCATTGAAACGCAACTGGTGGGCAATAAATCATTGCCGGCCTTCTTAAGTACACTAACATTAGAATTATTTCAACGTGCCACAATAACAATGTCTTAAGATAATACAAACAAAAACAAAAACAATTGAAAGGAGAGCCATGGATGGAAATCAAGAGAATAACTCTGCTTACCTTTTTCCATTTATTATAAATTATAATTAATCAGTTTTCATGCACAATTCATTTAAGTTCATTATCACCGTTTGTTTATCTTTAAACATTATGCAGAATTTTTATTTTTTTTTGATGATGTTTTTGTATTTAATTGATGATGTTTGAACAGTTTTTGTCGTCTATTGCGTTTTGCTGGATGCAATCATTTACATTGATTACGAAATAGAAACAAATAAAAAACCGAACCGAAATATCCCAACTTGCATTCACACATCACATCACATCTATGTGTGTGTTTGTATATGTTTTGTTTATAAAATGACGCCTTCTCGTCTAATAGTTTCTTTTTACTATATTTTTTCACAATGCTTCCTTTCCTTCTATCGGTTTCGTTCGTGCCGTAATATTTCTAGAAAAGCTTCCCATTCAAATTCTATTTTGTTTAAAAATAGCGATATTTTAATATTTTTCTTAATTTCCTTCGTCATTCATTGTTTAATTTACAACAGTAAACACAAAACAATATTTATGCAAATGGTTCACAAACAATCGCTTGTAAGTGACTGACTGAATGTAGGCGCGCTCTGAAAAAGATCAACTACTTGTTTAGTGCGACAAGTCTATATATCTTTAGATGCTTTATACTCTTTTACTCCCTTATAAGATGGCAGGTATGCTAAGTTTGTCATTTCATTTGCAACATCCAGCAGAAGTTGTCAGACATTCTTCATCAGCATCAAAAAGTGTATTGATCTAGATTTGTCCGTATGTCGGTGCGTTTTTGGCTCTTTTATGGTCGTAAAATTTAAGCTATGGAGCTGATTTTCATTTTGTACGGACACTTCTCGTTTCTACAAGCAGATCGCTATTTAAATTGGTTAAAATCGTTCCAAAACCACGCCCACAATTAACAAAAATATATTTATTTGTCACAAAAATTTAGCTATTAACTGGAAATTACAAATATTTATAATTAACCCACCCAACAATATACCAAAAAAGGGGTGTAGGCGTATAACTATCACGTCCACACCTTATAAAAAATCTTAGTTACCTTCCATTTTCAAGAACATACCTTATGTGGAGCAAAATCCCACTGGTGAGCGCTTTTTTATCACACATCACATTAGAAAGCCTTATTAGGTATTTACCACGCCCACTTATTTAAATGTGAAATCTACTTAAGATTTAACTTGAACCAAATTTTCGATATTTTTTATACCCTCCACCTTATGGAAGAGGGTACATTCATTCATTTTGATCATCCGTTTACAACACATCGAAGGAAGCCTCGGAGACCCCATAAACTATATATATTCTTAATCAGCATGAAAAGAGAAATCGTTTGAGACATGTCCGTCTGTTGTTGGCACTCTCACGGTCGAAATTTTTGAGATATCAAATTGAAACTTTGCACACGTATTCTTAGTTCAATTTCGCTATTCCGTATTGAAATTGGGCAAAAACGGTTTAGAGACACGCCCACAATAAACAAAAATCTCAACATACCTTGAAAAAATTGTATCTTTAAAAAATTGTATATCGCACAATACTATGCGTATCAAGTTGAAATTTGGTATAAATATAAGTGGTACCGTTGTCCAACACTGTGCCAAAAATGGGCGTGATTGAATGACGCAAACGCCTATAATTAAAAAAAACACTATTTGTTGTTTAAAAATGACTGAAAAATAATAATAATAATAATATATACGCAACAATTTAATGCAATAGGAACTTATTTTTTAGGGGTTTATAAAAGGTGGAGGGTATTTAAACTTCGGTTTTAACCGAACTTTTCTATCTTGTTTTTTACTTGTTTACTTCTTTGGGATTCTATCATAAGTGAAACTTAAATAATTGTGTATAATAAAAAAAAAAAGTCCTAATATAACGCCTCTAAAATCTTTGTCAAGTTATCTTTTAAGATTGTTTTGTATGTATGTGTGGATGCATGGTGATTTGATAACACAGCTGAAATTATGTTAGTTAGTTAAGCAATGGTATGGTAAGTATATAATATAAAGAAAAGTTTTTTCTCATTTCAATTTAAAAAAAATGCTCTCTCCAAAGAGAAATTTGCGGGTGTTTGTGTGTTTTCATTAGCAACTGATTGTTTTACGCTCTCCTATATATGCACTCACTTCACTTTAGCATGGAGTATGTGTGAGACAGCATAATTAAACATCACTTACTCATATATATACACCGGCCGTTATTTTAACATTATTACAGCTTCTCATGATCATTTAATATATTTAGGTCACTAAAGTAACGGCATTACAAACCGTGTGAGAGAATAATATTTAGCAAACGTTTTTCATAAATTATTGATGATTTCAAAAGCATGGAACAATACTTTTCTCTTTCTCTTAAACCGCTAATAGTTGAGCCACTTGTTCGGGTGTTTTGGAAAATATAGTTTCGGGCTGTTCGAAACCATTAGCTGGATCATGAACCCGATCATAAATTTGTTTATATATAGCAACAATAACATTGAATGATCGTTTCTGAACCGTTGACCGGTGACCGGCTGATATGATTAATTGAATTTGTGGCAAAAGTAAAACTTCCGGCATCTCTAAGAAATTCTCCATTTTGTTTATAAAAATTTTTAAAAGATTCACCTCAATTGACGATTGATTGGTTTGTAAAATTGTATAAATTGGATTCAATTGTAGATTGGCTACCAGGGAGGAGGCCTGTTCCGAGGTAAGGGTGTCAATTTGTGCTTCAGATTGGGCCTGCAAACGTTCCACTCGTTCATCCATGTATTCATAAACAGTCAACGTGCTTTGCATGTGATATAAACAATTTAATAGATAGACGGCCATATCCACGGTGGGCAAATGTGAAGCTGACTCCTGGACCGATTGCAGTAGCGGATCTACAATGCAGGAAACTATTTTAAGTATATCCGCTTGCCGACCATCCACCATGGTGGCAACTGAGAGAATTTCTTTAAGCAAATTTAGTAAACGTCCCAAACTGGCAGGCGGCAATAAATCCCGTTGTGGTGGTTCTGCACTAACGCCAATTGGTTTTTGCAAGATCTGACGCACTTGCATTGTTAATGCATTCAAATAGATACCTTCACTGGATTTTTGCAAATCAATTAAACATTGCTCCAGATTGCCACCCTGTACCACCTGCTTAATAATTTGCTGATAGAAACGCAACAGATTGGATATAGCGAATAAGACAATTGTGTCTTTTTCATTATTTAAAATAGTTTCAACGCGCACTTTAAGGGGATGCCAAACACCATCCGCTATATAGCCCAAAGCATTTTGTATTTGTTCGCTCAAATCTTTAAATAATAAAACGTACATATATTTTTAAAAGCAACAGCCAAGGTATTGTAATGAATTTTGTACCATTTTTATCGCATTGTTTTAAAAGCATATTTAAATTGTCCTTCTCGGAGGGTATCGCTTGATGCAACCAGGCAAACATATCGCCTATATAACGTTTGGGATCATGAGCGTGCATTTCGATGGGGCGGGGATTGCCACCAGCTCCACCCTCCGTCAAAGCTTCAATAAATGAACGCACTAAGACTGCACGTCGTGCTATAGCATACTCATCGATAACATATCTTTAAACATTAACAACATAATTATATATAATAAAATAAAATAAATTTATAACAAAAGCAAATTACTTGAATAGAACCGGTCTGTCCTGTAAACGATTCATAGCCTTTACCACCAATAAACCAATTTCATTATTTTCCAAATTACGACAACGATTTTGTGTCCATTTGTACAACCTTTCCAAGGCCCCTTCCTGATGTAATGTCATCTCCTGCATAATATCGCTGGCAGATGTTTCATAACCAGATTGCATCAAAACCCGACAATCGGAATGTATACTTTGTACTCGATCCAATACATCAAAGAATTCGGCAACAATGGGTGCATCTTTATTGGTACCGTATAACAGCTGATGTTCGGGTACACTCAATTGAAAATGTCCTAAAAATGCTTCAGCTATTTGCTGATGAACCTGCAAACGTTCTCGTTCTTCTCGTAACGTATTTGTTTGTTTAATTAAATTATGTGTCAACGCTTTAGAGGATTCCAAATCATTTTTCATTGTATTCACTGATTCCGCCAATGTATCCAATTCATTGCAAACAGCATCTAAACTTCGTTTAACTTCACCGAACGTTTTCAATAAATTCTCATTGGTCAGTACGAAACGTTTCTCAATTTTACTGCGCAAATTTCTACGATTTTGTAAAGTATTTTCACCAAAATAATTGGATATGTCTGTCAAAGCGTCCACGGTATCCTAAAGGATAATGGATATATATGCCATGTAAGAAAATGTATAACAAACACATTTCCCTACCTTTTCCACATCCAGACGAGTTTCCAAGATTTTGTTAACCTTCTTTTTTAATCGATCTTCTTCTACTTCATTTGCTGTGCTAGTCATTTTAATTTTTTTTTTCAAATGCAATTACAATTAATTATGAATAATTTAATATCTTGAATTATTATTTATAATTTTTATTTTATTAGAGATGTGTAGAGAATATGAATACTGCCAGCTGTTCATATCTTACATCAAAGTTTTCTGCTATAAAACAAAACATATACCGCAATCTTATATTAAAGCTCTTTGCTCTAAATCGACTGTTGATCAAAATTGGGGAAAAAAATTATATTTTATTTGGATTTGTAGAAAAAATTAACTAATTAATTAACGGCGTAGATGTCTTGATCTATGTCCATCAACTCCTATGCAAATTATCTATCCTCTTAGCTTAATGTTACAGCCTAAATAAAGAGCTAGCTGCTAAAAAACTCATAAAATTAAAATTCAATCATTCATCACTCCTTGCAGAAGGTACAAATGGTAATCACCCACATTCCTCTTATGCTTATGTTTACAATTGTTTTAATCTGATTTTTGATAATCTTGCCCCTAAAACTGTCCTCAACAAATTTGATAAATTCACAATCTGCAAAAATATCGTTCAGGATAAAAATTATTCTTGAAAAAATCGGCAGCCTATGCTGTAATGGCTTCAAAATTTTCTCCGCTGATGCCTCTATTCAGCAATTTTGTTCTGGAATTGCTCCAATCAAATTTTTCTTTTCAAAATTGAACAAATAACTTCCTCCCGGTACAGTGAACTTGTTGTGCTATATCAAAGGCCATTGACGGACGGATCATTATAAATGACAAGATCTCCCGTGCTACCGTAAAAATGCATCTGTAATCTTTTTTCTTCTGCTTCGTCCGACAACTCCCTGGTTTGCAATATTACGCACAAAATTAACTCTTCAGATGTTGCCCCTATTGTATTTATTTGGACTCTGTCATACTCAGGAATTAAAATAAATAAACTGGCTGATTTTTATGCAAAGCAAGTGACTTAAAGAAGGTCTCTCTCTATTTTTACTTAATTGGACTGGAATCATCCGATACCTGCACTTCATGCAATATCAAAAAGGATAATAATAATCCTTCAGCAGAATATATTTTCCTGACCTTTTTAAATTTAATAAAATCACTGACGTGCCTAAAGCATGGAACTTTAACATTTTTCATCAGCTGCTTGAATTTATTCATTCAAGCAATATTCGCTTAAAGCCATATGATTAATTTCGGGCAAAATAATTCTTTCACTCTCTGTTGAAAGTAAATCAAATTAAATCAAATCAATATTTAAGAAACAATGAGTAATTCCGCGTTAGCTACATTAACTGCTTCATATACAGATTCTGAAAATGAAGATAATAACATTTCGCCAGATTCTGAAAATTCACAAGCATCACAGGTAGGTGGTAGCAACTAGAGTACAATTTATATAAAATATTATTTATTACTGTCAGGTAATTATACCATCGGTAAAAAATACTCCACAACCAACACCGGAAACACAAGTTAAAGATGAGTTGGAAACGAAGAAGAAAACTAAAAAGAAACGCACCAAAAATAATGTAAAACGTTTGGTAAGCTATCAGGATGACACATTCGTTTCGGATGATGAAAGGCGTGAAAACGGGGAAGAAGACCAAGAAGATGAAGAAAGTGACACAACACAATCCACTGAGGAGGAGAAGGAGGAGACTTTGGAGGGATATCGGAAAAATGCACGCCCACTGGATATGGAACGGAACAGTAAAAATTCCCACCATGACGCACATAATGATGAAGATAATCGGGATGAATTTAGCATGTTGCAAAAAAATGCTAGTGGAGAGACATTTTCTAAAAATGAAAAATATACAAAATATGCTCACTATGGATTCTCTCTTCCGCCAGAACCGAAGAATAAGCCTTTGCCGGAACTGACGGAAAAAATTCGACAATTGTATGAGAAAATGGAAAACAGTTATATGGACATGAATGTCGTCATACAGCAGCGTAAAGATTTTCGCAATCCCAGTATATACGAGAAGTTAATACAATTTTGCGATATCAATGAATTTGGTACTAATTATCCACCAGAAATGTATGATCCTTTGCGTTGGGGTGCAGAAAGTTATTATGAAGAATTGGATCGTGTACAGTGTGCAGAAATGGCCAAACGGCAAAAGGAACGCAAAGATAAAGATAAAATTGAACAGGTGTCTGCTTTGGCTAGAAAAGTGGAAAAAGAAGCTAAAAAGAGGTTAAGTGTAATCCATCATTCGATTGGATAATGCATCTTCAAAAATCGTTTCTTTGCAGGAAATCCAAATGGGATCAACCGGCCACTTTAAAGCCATCATTGCCGGCCGCTTTAACTACCACTGTAACTGGCACCAAAGGTACCGTTATATCAGCATTTGGATCTCTACCAAAAAAAACTACTTAAATATAATATTTGTTAGAAAAGAGAATCATTTTGAAATAAAAACAAAATTAAAAATGAAACACTTGACAAAATTAGAACTAAAATTACAACCCTGTTTTTCTTTACTGAACAAATGCTTCTTAATTTCTCCTCAAAAATACGTGAAATTGTGATTTTTGCCGCTTTCTAAATAAAAAAAGTCACTCCTTTCGCCAAAATCCTGCAACAAAATGGTTATTACCATAAATAATTTACGCAGCCAATTGATGGCTTTGGTTAATTTTGCTGGCACCCATAAAGAACAGGCGGATCGCTATCGTCAACTTTTGGAAATTGTTCTCTCCAATTCTGGCGGTGAATTAGTGGATACTTTGAAACTATTCGTGGAAGCCATTGTCAATGAACATGTCAGTTTAGTGATTTCGCGGCAAATATTAAATGATGTTGGTATACAGTTGGCCAAATTGCCGGATGAAGTGTCCAAACAAGTGTCACATTTTACACTAGACAAGGTGCATCCACGTGTTATATCGTTTGAAGAGCAAGTGGCTGGCATACGTCAACATTTGGCAGAAATATATGAACGGAATCAAGAGTGGCGCGAAGCGGCCAATGTTTTGGTTGGCATTCCACTGGAAACGGGCCAAAAACAGTACACGATTAATTATAAATTGCAAACCTATTTGAAAATCGCACGCCTCTACCTGGAAGACAATGATCCCGTACAGGCTGAATTTTATATAAATAGAGCTTCACTTCTGCAGGCGGAAACAGCAAATGAAGAGTTACAAGTAAGTGACGATGCGAAGAGTACATAACGATATAATTAAAATGTTGTGTTTTTATGTGTGTTTTGGAGCAGGTACTTTACAAGGTGTGTTATGCACGTGTTTTGGATTATCGGCGTAAATTCATTGAGGCCGCTCAACGTTACAATGAATTATCCTACCGATCCATAGTGGATGAGGGCGAACGTATGACGGCTTTAAAAAAGGCATTAATCTGCACTGTTTTAGCATCTGCGGGACAACAACGCTCCCGCATGTTGGCCACTTTGTTTAAGGATGAACGTTGCCAACAATTGCCCGCCTATTCAATACTAGAGAAAATGTATTTGGATCGCATTATACGACGTTCGGAATTGGAAGAATTTGAAGCATTATTGCAACCCCATCAAAAGGCTTCCACGGTGGATGGTTCGTCGATTTTAGATCGTGCTATATTCGAACACAATCTATTGTCGGCCAGTAAACTTTACAACAACATAACATTCGAAGAATTGGGTGCTCTATTGGAAATACCAGCTGGTAAGGCTGAAAATATTGCCTCACAAATGATAACCGAAGGACGCATGAACGGACATATTGATCAAATTTCTAGCATTGTTCACTTTGAGGATCGTGAGGTGTTACCGTTATGGGATCGACAAATTCAATCGTTATGCTATCAGGTGAATTCGATTATTGAAAAGATTGGCGCAGCCGAACCGGAATGGATGGCTCGTACTCTCGAAGAGGTTAATAGAACTGCAGGTTATTGAGTGGATTGAATTAAGATATAAAAAATAAAAATTGCTGTCAAAAAGAAATATTTCCAATAATTGGATTTATACTATGTTCAAAACATTTCATGCATTTTTACTTAATTTAACAGAATTTTGCAAAAAACATTAATGATATAGAAGCAATTAAAGGAATTTCTTTTGGATTATTAAAAAAAAAGAAGGAAGAAGCAGACTTTAGCAGTAAAAATTTCATTTACGGTTATTAAAAGGAAAAAGAAGCAGATTTAATATTGACCTAATCGAAGTATTTGTCTTTTTACTAAAATTTCCATAATTGAACTTTATTTTCATTGGTAGTGAATTTTTTTTTTATATATATTTATTTTTTATTCACCTTTACTTTTAATCACAAAGCCTATAAATGAGATTTCTAAATTTATGTTTAAACACATAATAACGTACGTGTGTACAGCTAATGGAAAGTATTATTTCATCATAAATATTTCTATTATATATATATTTACACATTTATATATGTAAATATGTCATTGAATGCAATTCTCTTACGGGATTTTTATATTATAGGATATTATGAGAGCTCTTTATACAGTAAATGAGAGACATTATGAAATGCATAAACAAAGTAGAGAGACAGACAGAGAGAGAGCGAGAGAGAAACATTTGTTAACACACCAAATTAATCAATTAAAACAAAATTACAACTAATCGAAGAGAAAATAATAACAAGATAATGAGCACGTATAATGGAGAGAGTTGTATATGTGATCTTTTTTGTTTAACATAAAAAATATGATGATTATGATGATATTCTTTTGGCTGCCTCTGTTTCTGAGCGGTGACAATATCTAATGTTAAATTCGATTGGTGTTGTTGTTGTTGTAATCGTTGCTTTAGCTATGATTTCGACGAATAGTTATATAGTGGATATCATCCTTGAGTAGTGTTGCCACTGGAAGATGCTTCTTCATTTAATTGCATTTGAGCCAAAGTACGCACCACCACTCCCCGGTTAACGGGTGTCAAGCCCTGACAGAGGCTGACTACAGCATCTAAGGTAACTTCCGGGCAGTCCTGTTCAAGTATAATTATTACTTAAATTCATTTTGTATTTATGGTAGGGTTTCCTTTCCACTCACCTGCAACATTTGCGCTATAGACGAAATAATGGCATCTTTACGTACCGCATTAATATTACGCAATACAATGGAATCGGTTTTATTTTGTTCCAGATACCAATAAACCATTTGCTCATTTTTATCCCAAAGATACGACTATAACAACACAATCGAAATACAAATTAGTTAAATTAAATTAAATTATTAAAATATATTTTCTCTCTCGCTCTTTCTTACTTCTGTGGCTCCTTTGTCTTCCACCAGCCAACGCCTTAACATTTGCTTAGCTTGACCAACCGACAGGCTATCTTGAGTTTTGACAATTTTCTTAATAAAGCTATCTTCCAAGATCAAACGCCTTAAACGCCAATAAAGCCAACGCCGCGATTCACGCCAAGGTACAATTTCATTAATACAACCCTTGTCCAGCATCCGTTCGGGGGTATCGTGTAGATCGGCAAAATGTACAGCTACCGTATGGTAAACATGTACCAGGACTGCTATCCGTTCTTTCATCTTTTCTTCCACCTCCACAGCTTTAGTTTTGTCACCACTGGCCAATAGTTTCTCCAAGTCTTTTTTCAACTAAAATTAAAACAACATTTTTTTGATCTAACAATTTGTTTGATTCAAATTTTTATACCCTCTACATAAGATGCGGCGGGCATGTACTAAGTATCTTTTTTTAATAAAAAATTACTTTAAAAAAATTGCACAATTTTTTTTTTTATAAAAATTTTAAAATCAATCATTTCTTACCGCAATAGTTGCAGGATCTAAACGTTGTATGGTTTTTATTAAATCTTTTTCCTTATATTTTATTTCAACGATGCCTTCCGGTTCTAGAACACCAGCTCTGGCCTCCGGATCGGCATAAGTTTCCATATAACGGGGATTAATGAGAGAGTCTAGCACCGCCCAAGCACCACCACGCAACTCAGCATTGGGTGGTAAATAAATCAATACCGGTTTCTTGTACTCCCTTAAGCCATCAACAATGTAAGCGCCAAATTTCACTATTTGTTCGTACATATCTTTCATGCCGCCTGAAAAACCACGCCAATTGGCGAAAATAATTAACGGCAACTCTTCACGATTGAAATCTCTAATAGCTTGAGCTGTTTTGTAGGATGAATCGGGATACCACACTTGGCCAGCTTGTTGCAAAGTCTACAGAATGGACAGAACCTTCAGTATACCACATAAACGGTGAGTGTGTTATAGGAAATTACCTTTTCTTCGGAATCTAAATTGGCGGGATCGGCTGGCATTTCGACTTCTACTGTGCGCGTTTCTACAGCAATAACACCCACGGGTATGCCACCCAAACGAGCCCGACCCGTTACTACCGTTTTAGCCCAGGGTGCCATTATCTCACTCCAACTGTTACGATCAAAGAAACCATTCTCCCATTCACTAGAATTAACTAAAAAAAAAAGAATTTCCTTAAGTTTGCAACATTCGCACTTTTCCAATCATTCATTCACATTACCTGGATTAACTCGCCCAGCCAACATCCAGCGTGCATCATATGGTGATTTTGTTGGCATAAAATCCACAGTACGATCTATTCGATCATTGGGTTGAACAATGGGCAAATCGCAGCCTATATAAGCGGGCGCATAGGATAGCCAGGAGAGGATGGTATAAACACCGTCTAAATCTTGTGTTTCCGTTTTATGTGTTACTCCGTTATTGTACATAATTTGTACGCCACCCAATTGATTATTGGAAGCGTATACTTTGCGACCCAACAGTTTATTGAGGGCGGCATAGCCCGTTAGAATAATATGAGAATTATCGATTTGTATAACCCGTTGACCTAAACGTACCAAATACGAACCAATACCAATGGTACGACATGTCACCATAGATATGGTGACAATCTCTTCATAGGCTTGTGATGTTTCGCCAGCGATAAGACCAGCATAACGTAAATTCTCGACACCCAAACCATCCGTTTTGCCAATAATGTCCGTAATTTTATAACGGGGCTCACCTTCATCCTCAATGAGTAAAGCACGCACCGAATTTTGATTGGCCACCTTGGCATAATCTTCGGTGGTAAGATATAAATATTTGAAACCTTTGTCCGGCTCTTCGGGATCCTCCCAAGCTACTTTAAACATGGATTTCACCTCTTCGGCCAGACCAATGCGAGCACCACTATTTACGGATATGTAAATCTATATATAAAAAAATATATACAAATAAAAAATATATATTAAAAAATATTTTAAAAATAAACAAGTAAGAAAACTAAATTTGGTTTAGACCAAATCTTAAATACCCTCCACCTCTACAAGAAAGGGCGTGGCAAATATATATATATATTGCGCCTCCTAATAGTGTACATATAACGTATCAGTATGGTTTTTTAAAAATTGTAAGCGTGTCTGTTATCCGACAGCGCCCATTTTTGGCATATCGGTAGATGGGATAACTATGTATACGCGTACAAAATTTCAAGTTCTTAGGTCAACTTTTGTGGCATATATAAAGATTTTTATTAATTGTGGGCGTGTCTGTAATCCGAATAGGCCCATTGGCATATCGATGAATCTAATATTTATAGACGTACATACCAAATTTCAAGTTTTTAACTCAATTTTTGTGGCAGATAAATAGTTTTTTGTTGATTGTGGGCGTGGCTCTGGTCCGATTTTGCCCATTTTAAATAGCGATCCGCGTGCAAAAACTAAAAGTGCCTGTACAAAATTTCAGTCCAATATCTCAAAATTTACGCCTGTGAGAGTGCCAACAACAGACGGACACACGTACACACGGACATACATGTCTAAATCGACTCAGTTTTTGACGGTGATCAAGAATATATATACTTTGTAGGGTCTCTGACGCCTCCTTCTGGGTGTTGCAAACGGAAGAACAAACTTAGTATACCCTCATCACTGAGGTGGAGGGTATAAAAAATATTTTTTATATAAATAAAAATAATAATAAACAAGTAAGAAAACTAAATTTGGCTTAGGCCAAATCTTGAATATCCTCCACCTCCACAACGGTGGGCGTGGCATATATATATATATATTGCACCCTCTAATAGTATATGTCTTAGGTATCAGTATGCAAGTCTACTTTTACGTTGAAAATGGTTTTTTGTAAATTGTGGGCGTGTCTATTATCCGACCAAGCCCATTTTTGGCACGTCAGTCAATGGGATAACTATGTATACGCGTATTAAATTTCAAGTTCCTAGGTCAACTTTTGTGCCAGATATATAGATTTATGTCGACTGTGGGCGTGTCTGTAATTCGACCACGCCCATTTTCGGCTCATCAGTAGTTGGAATAATTATGTATACGCGTACCAATTTTCAAGTTTATAGCTCAATTTTTGGGGCAGATAAATAGTTTTTTGTTGATTGTGGGCGTGGCTCTGGTCCGATTTTGCCCATTTTAAATAGCGATCTGCGTGCAAAAACCGAAAGTGTCTGTACAAAATTTCAGTTCAATATCTCAAAATTTACGCCCATGAGAGTGCCAACAACAGACGGACACACGGACATACATGTCTAAATCGACTCAGTTTTGAACGGTGATCAAGAATATATATACTTTGTAGGGTCTCTGACGCCTCCTTCTGGGTGTTGCAAACGGAAGAACAAACTTAGTATACCCTCATCACTGAGGTGGAGGGTATAAAAATATATTTAAAAAAAAAAACAATTCTTATTAAAAAAAAATAATAAATTATAAACCTACCCGGGGAACTTTTCTAGCTCTGGCCAATTGAGAGGCTTTGTAAAACACCAAATCCTCTTGAATGCCAAAGGAACCAATGAAATACGTCAAGTCGTTGGCTATAACAATAATTTCACGACCTTCCGGGTATTCAGGGGTGGCCAACACCATACGCCAAGCTACCATACCAACCTAAATTTAAGACAATTATTCATACGCGCCTAGTCATGCATGGCATGCATCTGTTACTTACGGTATTTTCTCCAGGTAAACGTTTCATTTCTAATAAATTATCACCTTCCAGCACCAATTCAACACATTCTAATAGAATTTTTTCTGGTATAACAACATCAATGGTGGGCCGTGCCTTCGAAAACTCCTTCCAATGACGTTCAGTCATTTGACGGAACATATCGGGAATATCATAAACATATGTGGTGCCATTGCTTTGTGCTTGAAAGCGTTTCTGTTGTAGATAATCTTTGGTCATATAGGGGGTGGAAATGGGTACACCATGTAAAGCTCCCTGCTTTTCCCCATAAGCCTTAAATTTGATCTAATTGAAAGATCCAAAAACATTATCGCCGATGATTAAGTTGATTAATCATGTAATGTTAATCTACTCACCAAACCCGAATCTGGATCCGTATATTCCGTGTACATGGATATATCCAGGAAATAACCCGAATCATTGGCGATGCATAAGCGGACTGCTTGTGTAGGAGATTGTGGCGATTGGCGTATGACCATTTTCAGTTCAGCTTGTAAAACACGCAACTTCCATAACCGTGGACCATAACGCATAATCATTTTTGTAACAGATTCTTCGATTTTGGCTGGATCCATAATAACGGTGGGCACAAAATTCAAGAAGATGTGATTACAATCGGTACGTTTGGCGTGGGGATGGGAGAAGGCCACCTCCAGTTCGTCCATAGCCTCCAGCAGGACCCGTTCACCCTCATTCTGTAAATACTCGAACGAGGCTTCTTTGGTTATTAGATCTGAATGACGTATTATGGAGCGTATAAAGAAGCGATAATCGGTCACTTCGCGCCCTTTGGAAGCTTTGGCTTTCCCCAAGTATAAATGCATTTTCTGATTGGCAGTGGGTAAGGCTTCAAGATCATAGGTTTTCATGCGATTCAATTCCAGTTGGAAGGCACAGGCGGGCTCCAAATGACGATATATGCGATCTTCCTCAAAATTATCACGAGCTCGATAAGTGAAGAATTTCGGAAATTGCCGTCTAATTGTTAAAAGATAACTTGTAGAGGTTATCGAAAGATTTCTAAGTGAATACTTACTTCTTCAAGGCGGCAAAGGTGATGCGACGTACACGCCTTTGGTACAACTCATCTAAATGAGTTTTACAATAGTCGCCGAATAATTGAGCCATTTGTACATCGTCCATATCACCCGTTTCACGTACCGCTACACTAACTATATGGATCGGTTCGGTAGATTTTGCTTCTTCCGAGCCAGCATTCGCTCGCGTTAGAGGATCCGATAATGAGACATTAATTGAGGTACTTAAGCGGCTGCCACCCTCCGACATTGAATCTACCGCTTCAACCGCTTCCAATACTTTGGCACTAACAGTACCCGGTGACACTAAATCCTCCAACAAATCTAAAACCTCATCCGAATACATTTCGAAATGTTCAAAAGAATCAAAAGCCGACATGCAACCCCAACGAACATATGAAGTGGCGGGAGAACCTTCGGGCGGTTGATCTGATCCATCTTGTATGGCCCGTAAAAATAAACGATTAGGATGAGCCGTTGGCAATAGGAACTGAAAATGCACCAAAGGTAGCCCGCCGGATAATTCCAAATGCTGTAAACAAGTTAGATCGTAAGAAGTGTAAGCGCGACGCACGTAAACTTCCAAAGCGGCATTGCAAACGGCTCGATTCGAGTGATAGAAAAAGTCATGGAGTATATCGAAAATGGAGGTCTCCGACAAAATGAGTCGTTGCAAGTTTTCGGGATGAAAGTCATGGCCATACATATCAACGGCAGATAAGAAAATCGATTCCATTTGATTGTGTCGCAATTCGTAGGCTGGCTGATGGGCAGCTATCAAAACCTGACGTGACCGTAGAGCAACGCGTGAATGTTCTGCCCGATTGAGTGAAGTCAATTCGCTTAATGTGTTGGCCAACTCGTCCGTTAGGCCCGGTTCATTCGCCCACAAATGATCAATTAGCAGAGTAACCAATAGATTCTTTTTAGATACCTGAGAATGAGAGAAGATCGTATTCACCACTTTTTGCATATCATCCTTGTTCCGTTCCCTTATTAAGCCAACACACTTATCATAGTGGCCATGTTGAAATTGTGATTCGACTTCATAGTATTGACGCAATAATTCATGTACGGCTGCTTTCATGCGACCACGTATACCGTTGCGATAACGCTGCACCAGTTGGACAATACTTTGAGTGGTTAAGAAGAAGACATCACGTTCGGCACGTTTTTGCAAGGTGGCTGCATGAGAGTCAATGACACTGGCTATCTGTTGAGATGGAAATTGTGCCAAAACACTGGTTATATTACGTTCATACAGGGTCATGAGTTTGCGTATTTTCTTCTCCACTGAAATCGGTATACGACCCGAGATGGAAGCAATAACTTCTTGCAGTTCGAGTAGCGGCAACGAGGGATCACGTAAACTTTGCATGAATTTCTCTATAACATCGCGCAAACGCTGAGCATTGTACGGTTCGGGAAGACAAAAGCCGGCTAAAGTATTTTCGAGGATCGATTTATAAGTATTGTGCACCCGATTTAGTTTTTCGGGTATGGGAGGATTTTCCGGTTGCGCGAATTGGCCACGATACGGTTGAGCTTTAGTTACCAGAGTGGGATCGTCCAATTCCAAGTGTCCCAACAATGTACCCGCATCAAGAACAGCACCGGGTCGTCTCAGAAATGACACAGTACCTGCCTCTTGCGAGGTCAACGTCATAACCATTTTCATGACCTCAATTTCAGCATAGGCTTGCCCTCGTTTCACATGAGCACCATCTTCCACCAACAAATTGATCAGTTTGCCCGCTGACGGACTACGCAACAGTGACGGATCGTTTTCCTTTTCGAAAACACACGTTTGATTACCAATTACAATACGATAACGGTCTACCTCTTCCTTCATATAGGTGGTATAGGAGGCCCCATCAAATGACACCAATATTCCACCATCGGAGAGGCGATGTATTTCCACTTCTTTAAAGGAATTATTCATTAACAGAAAATATGAATTAGGACCACATTTGGCAGCATGAACTTTATACCGCATGCCATCATTAATTAGCTCCACATCTACCACATTGGTCAAGGTATTGGCTGCTTGTATTTGTCCCTTCTCCAGCGAAGTCCGGAAACTTGTAAACGCTTCCGTTATGTGACGATCGGCTATGTGCAGAGCACCAAACATAACACCCAGTAAAATGTCAGGCTTTTCTGCTTGAACACGTTCCGCAATCAAGGCATCCAACCATGCCGTATCGATTGTATTATCCAGAAAACTGTTTGTTTCCAGCAGAGTAATCAGATATTCAACAGTGGTACGAAAATCCCCACGAATGGATAATTCCTTTAAGGCAACCACTAAATTTTCGCGAGCTTGTTGCCGATTCTCACCCCACGAAAAGCAATGACCAAACTGTGAATCGGCGAATTCGTGTAGACCACCTGAGGCGGCCACACTGAAGTAACCCCAAACATTTTTGCTGGAACGGAAATTCAACTCTTGTACTGTACCCGAACTGGGCTTGAAACCTTCATCGGGATTTTCCGAGGTAATACGGGCGGCAATGACATGACCCGACGGTCGCGGTTTATTCGGCGGATTTTCAAAATCAATAACCGAAGTAGCCCAAGGCGATTCACCATATAACAAACGGATATCTTTAAGACGATAGAGGGGTATGCCCATACCAATTTGTAGCTGGCAAGCTGGTAAATTAACATCTGCCACCATTTCGGTGCAGGGATGTTCAACTTGCAGACGTGGATTCAATTCGAGAAAGTAATATTGACCTTCCGTATCGTACAAATATTCTACAGTGCCAGCACTAACATAACCAACCATTTTCGCTAACCTAACAGCTGCCTTCTCCATATCTTCAAACACTTCCGGTTTCGCTACAATAGCGGGGGCTTCTTCGATAATCTTTTGATGTCGCCGCTGTATGGAACAATCTCTTCCAAATAAACTAATCGCATTACCATACTGATCGGCAAGCAGTTGCACTTCCAAATGGCGTGCTCCGCGCGCTAATTTCATAACGAAAATCGGTGATCCAGGCACTTCGGCTTGTACCTGACGAAATAGAGCCGAAAACTCTTCTGCTGTATCCACACGTCGTATACCTTTGCCACCACCACCCTCAGAAGCTTTAATCATAACCGGGAAACCTTATGGAAATCGAGTTTCGTTAGTTACTTAGAGGATAGTTCCTAAAATTTATTTTTATATATATTTTATACACACCGATTTTGTTGGCTGCTGTCAAACCTTGTTCAGCATTATTAACGCAACCACGATTAAACAGTTCACTAGAGATTTTAATTTTTTTACCGCTATATTGTGCCTTCAATTCGGAGCCCGACCAAGGTAAAGTCGGTATATCGGCTGTTTGTGCCACAATCGAAGAGGCAACTTTGTCACCTAACGCCCACATTGCACGTTCTGGTGGACCCAAGAAGACTAAATTTTGTTTATGTAATAATTCGGGTAATTTCGGATTCTCCGAAGCATGACCCCAACCAGCCCAAACAGCCTAAAATATAAAACAAAATGAAACAAAACTATATTTCCCTTAAACCAAATCTTGAATACACTTGACATGTGGGCGTGTGACGCCCTATTTATACTGTATACCATTTGTGGCATTAACTTTGTGCGAATGGTTGTAGCATACAATCCACCATCGATTTAGCATCAAAATCGGAATAGATTTCAAAATGTCTTTCTGTCTGTCCATGTAAATTTGTGTTTAATCTAGATTGCATTTTTTAAAATATTTGGAGGAAATTTGGTACAAGCACAGGTGTTGGTCCAAAGCAGAAACGCAATAAAAATGGACCATATCGGACTATTTTTAGAACCCCTCCCCATATAAGCTTCTATTACCTATTGTCTTTATAAGGCAAAAATTGCAATAATATAATAATAATTAGCTATACCAAATTTAGACCCGATCGTACCATTTTTAGAAACCATTTCTTTATCAAAAATATTTCACAAAGTGACTTTGCTGGCCATTCCAAACGTTAACTGATACAACTATTGTAGTAATTGTAGGATAATTTGTGGGACTAGGACTAGGTACCAACTTTTATTTTGATGTGTGTCAACAACAATAAAAAGTCACACGAGAATTAATGATATCTACATACATATGTAGATATGTTTACATACCTGAACTTGAGTACGCAATGCTATATCAACGATTAGCTCAACATTGGCATAATTGTTGTTATTCGAACCACCCGGTACCGGCACATAATGATCAGCCATTTTTATATATTCAGCATTTGCTTTCAAATCTTCCGGTGTTACCATGACCACAAAACGTATGGCACGTTCATTCTTAAACATCTCATATGACCAACGACGTATGGAACGCATACATTTCACGGCAGCAATACCATTGTTGGCAATGAGTACTCGATTAATTACACGTACTCCACCAAATTTCTTGACAAATTCCTCAGTGGTGGCAATATGAAAGTCTCGATCTTGTAAACGCTCTTGGGCAAGGCCGGTGCCCCGTGACATACTAGGTCTGTAAACATTATTATATATATTTTATATAAATAATTTTTTTAACATTATTAATATTAACAAAATAAGTAAATATGAAAATAATAAAAAAAATTCATATTTACAAATTGCACGCATTTTTTTTAATTATAATACAACAACAACAATCACTATAATAATAATAAAATGTGAAAATAATGTAACGACACTAATTAGTGGAATGTTTTGTTTTTCATTTTTATAATATAATAGTTGGTAGTAAGAGTTTGTATGTATAAGTGTATGCTTAAGTTTTACACCTATGGATCATACGATGTATTGAATAATTAATAACCAACAACAATAAATAGTCGCTATTTACAATCATATACATATATATATATATACAAAGACGTCATAGTATTGTAAATAAGACAGAGAGAGAGAGAGAGAGAGAGAGCGAGAGAGAGAGAGAGCGAGCGAGAGAGTTTTTACCACTGGTGTTAAAACTATATTGAAATACTTGAAATCCTTAAACGGCCAAAAAAAAAATTCTTATTTTATTATAACAAACGATTTAAAAACACTTTTTGAATTCATTTAAACATGTCTGTCTATCCGTCTTACTGCTGTCTAAATTTGTGCCCCAGGTTGTGGCCACAGTTTTTAAAATATTTAAATGAAATTTGGTACACAGGCATATATTAATCCAAAGTGGAACACTATTGAAAATGAACCGAATTGGATCATTTTTAGAACCTCTTCCCACACAACGTTCTTTTTGGAAATAAAATTTTATATGATGAAAAATTGCAATTCTTAATATTTTTTGCCAATACTTGGTAAAAAATAATGAATTGGCTTAATAATTGACTAAGATAAATTTGAAGCCGATCAGATCATTTTTGGAACCCCCCTCCATATAATGGCTTTTCGCGAAATGACTTTTGGTTGCGTTCACTGATGAAATTTGTGTGATTGTAGCATACTTTGTGGAATTAAGGAAGAGCATAAATCAGGAATATTTTTTTTTTTTGTTAAACACACATGACAGTGATTGAATTTTTTAAACTTTTTCAAATTTTTCTTTCACTCACACATATATTTATAACTATATTACTAACGTATTAATATGTATATATTATGTAAACAATATAAGCAATCAACTGTTCCGTTTAACTTTCGTTTTTGTTATGAGGTTATGGGTAAATATTTATTTTCAGCCGAATTCAACAAATATTCACAATACTCGCAGCATTAACTGGCATTTATTCACATATTTATACACAAATAATAATCTTATAAAAACCATTCTAAACTGGTTAATAATTATTTTTCATTAATGGGTAAAATAACCCAAAAATTTTATGACATAAAAGAAGGAAGGCCAGACATCACTCAGTATGGTGTTGTTGTGTGATTTACATAAATTTCACTTGACACTATTTAATTGTTGTTGTTGTTGCTATTTGTTCCAGTTTTATTTTTTAATTTAGTTAATTCTGTTGTTGCTGTGTATCATCTTTATAACCAAAGCTTACTTTAATGTAACACCTGGTAATAAAGTGTTGCTACCATCACCATTACCAGTATCCTTGCTATTACATAAATTTGTGGTTAATGTTGTTCCTGTTGTTGTTGTTGTTGCTGTTGTTATTGTTGCTGTTGCTGTTGCTATTGCACTTGCATTATTGGAGATTGAAGCACGTCTTCTTGTTGTTGTAACTTTAGTTGTATCATCCGGTGAATCATTTATATAAAAAGTTTTCTTATTATTATTACTATCTTCCGGGTGTTCACTGGATTCGACCAACACAAAACGTTTACTCGGTCGCCGTTTTAACATGTTCATTAAGTGATTACCCAGAGTTACACTCACACACAAGAAAAAATATTTATTTTATAATTATTTTCCTAAATTTTTTGACTTCTTGATTAATATCGATTGAATAGAAAACTTTTTTTTTCAAATTTTCAATTTTTTTTTTTTTGTTTTTGACACAAACTTCACAACGTTTCATTTACAACTGAACTGCAAACGTTAACAACTATTTAACTAACAACTTGCTTAAGAGAGAAGTTTATATAATATATTATTTTTTATGCACATACTACCACAAAAACTCATCAAAAAGCTTAAAAGCTTATCATTTTTGAAATGTTTGATTTCTCAACAACTACAATAATATAAACAAACACAAGAGAGATTTCTGCAGTAAATTCATTGTCAAGGAAATGATTGTTTATATGGTTTTTAAATATAATAGAAACAACAACAACAAAAACAATAACCAATATTTTTTTGTTGTTACCAGATACTCTACTATCCGAATATATAACTATGAGTGTGCGTACTGTTGTGTATTTGTATTTGTATTAATTTCATTCATAAAAACTCTAACACAGCACATGGTTTCTTTATCTCTTTCTCTCTCTCTCCCTATATATATATATATATATATTTCCGCTCTCTTAATACGGTTTATTTGCATATTCAAAATTTTAAATGCGTATGTGTGATGAGTGATGACGGGCATTTGCGTGTGTTATATGTGGTTAGTGTTTGGCTTTTGTTTTCCTTCATCGTACGATGTTTAGGAATTACTATCAAATCAAGTTAAGCACGCCTAAGCATTATGGGCTTTCACTCTCTACGCTTGTGATCTTTATTTGATTGCACTATGCACATGCAATGTCAACTATATATATATAAATATTAACTCTTTACAAAAGCATTTACACATCACCTGTTTTATAATAAATGATACATAACATAAGGATTGACTAGTTTAACAAACAAAAAACAGATTTACCTTAAACGTTTCCGTTTATCCGCCAAATCACTATTAGTAAGAACATTACGTTCTACATGTTGGGTAAACTCATCATTGGATTCACCGGATTCATGATTACTTGTAACATTATCCACTTCGTCGCCCACCTAAAATAAAAAAAATTATTTTTAATAAAAACTAAATTTCACTTTCGCCAAATTTACAAAAGGTGGGCGTGGTACGCTTTCTAACAGTAATGCTAACTTTATTGGTTAATTTTAGTATCAGTTAATTAGATTTTTGTCGATTCTGGGCATGCCCATCCAATCACACCCATTTTTGGTATATCGATAGATGGAATAATTATATACCGATTTTCGAATTTCTTTATAACGGAATTTTCATGTCAGTTATGTATATTTTTATCAATTGTGGGTGTGTCTGACACGCCCATTTTTGGCATATTGTTGAATGAGCTAATTATAAATATTTGCATAAAATTTGTACTACATAGCATAATTTTTGTGGTAGATAAATAGATGTTTATTGATTGTGGGCGTGTTTGTTATCTGTTGACGCCCATTTTTCGTATATCGTTGTGTTGGTTAATTAGAAATATTTATAATTTCAACTTAATACCTAAATTTTTGTGGCAAACAAATAGATTTTTGTTGATTGTGGGCGTGGTTTTGGAACGATTTTGTTCAATGTAAATAGCAATCCGCCTGTAGAACCTAGAACAGTCTGCAAAAAATCAATATCAGCTGAATTGTTCAAATTTTACAACCACAGAAAAGTCAACACCAGACGGAGACCCGGACAAATATGTCTACATCGACTCAGTTGTTATGCTGATTAAGCAATTATATTAGCGAGACTGGGTAACAGCTGAAAAGGGATGGATGACATATATATGTAAAAAGAAAACTCACCAAAAAGCTGGGCCTTTCATTAGTTTTCTCTATTGCTGCTGTGCTGCTCATGTTAATGCCGTTGCTATTGTAGTTACTATTATTATTGCTATTGCTGAGATGATAATTGTGTGTGTGTTGATGGTGATGATGATTGGATGCGTGATTACACTCTAAGCAACAGTTGTCGTCGGCGTCGTTTAATTTATTACAAATTTGTGATGTTTCGAAGGTAATATTTTCATTGGAGAATTGCACTCTCTTTATACGTTCACCGCTATTAGTAGCAGCAGCCGCTTTTAATGTAATTTCTAAAATTGAATGTAATTTATTTTTATTTATTTTATATTTTTTAGTATTAACTACAATTTTTTTTTAAATATTTTTAGCTAATGCGTACTTTGGAATAGATAATGGAATAGTTTTAACATTATTATTAAACACAAACTAATAAAACTGAATTTAATGAGCACAAAAAACATTATCAGCGTGCCCTGTACACCTTTAGTAACACAGCCAGCAAATGAATACTAGGTAGGGCTTATTATACAAGCGGTGCTGTGATAGTTTAAGAAATTAAATCGATTTCCTTATCAATTTGAATTTCATTTTCTAATTTACATGCACGTGTTTACAACATGCTTTCACGTGATTTCAGAATAGATTTGATGACATTTCATATACTTGTTTATAGCCCTACCAATATCACTTGTTGCGAAGGGTGTTTTCAATTTGAATTGCCGGCTTAAGAGACACACGCACACCTTACTAATGGATTAAACAGTTTAATTTATCATCATTTGCTCAAGAGATTCAA
This sequence comes from Ornithomya chloropus, assembly GCA_963971445.1. Classification (NCBI taxonomy): domain Eukaryota; kingdom Metazoa; phylum Arthropoda; class Insecta; order Diptera; family Hippoboscidae; genus Ornithomya; species Ornithomya chloropus. Next base: position 21,269,871 of record OZ020530.1, on the reverse strand, counting down.
TTATGTCCTTCCGTCCATGTACTTTTGTTTTCAATCTATGTCGTATTTGGTATACCGGCATGTTTTGCTCTAAACATGATTTTTATTGAAAATAAACCGAATCAGATGCTTTTTTAGAACTCTTTCCCATATAAGGTCCCATTATAATAAAAGTTTTTATATGGAGAAAATTCATAATTCCGAATATTTTTGGACAAAATTTGATCAAGTGGCTTAATAATTGCCTGTGACAAATTTGGACCCGATCAGACCATTTTTAGAACCTCTTCCCATATAAAAATATTTCTCAAAGTAACTTATATGGCAGTGCCTCACGTATGCAGACACTAACTAAACTAATTGTAGCATAATTTAAGGAGGAGCAGTAGTGTAGGGTATTATATTGACCGACTATAACATGTGCACTTGTTCACAATATTAATTTTATTTAACAATTATTCACATTTTTTTATACAACTAAACAAATTTTAGTGTAAATTATGGAATTAAGGGTTTTAGGTTATTTGTATGATTATAATATTTAACAATTGTTTAAATTATTTATTAATTTTATAATTAATTAGTAATGGGGTAAAAGTTCGTTATTTTTGATTGACAATTAATAAAAATAATTATAAATTTTTTTCTTATTTTTAATTGTAAAGATTTCCCTTTTATTAAATCATTTTATGGGTACTTTTTTTTAGGAGAGTGTCACCATATTAACGTAACGTTATTTTTCAGTGTACACATTATAATACAAGGTGTAATGAATATCATTAAAGTTTGAACATTGAACAAATTAAAGAAGCACTTGAACCTCTGTTGGTTCAATCACATGAAATGAAATATATATACATATATATATATATATATATATATATATATATATATATAATATTTTAGTTAATTTCATTATTTGTGCTAAACACAAGCATCACATGGCATTTTTTATTAATTTAAAACACATTGCATTTTATAAGATTCCCGCTATTACCGTTATGATATTTTTTAAATTAAATCAAGAGTAGAGAGAAACTCTTCATAGCACGACCGTTAAGCAGCAACTAAATGAATATTTCGATTAACAAAAGCTATTATCGTTTTTTTTTTCTTGTCAAATGCCGACTAGAACGCATAATAATACACAGTACATATCTGTGATTTATTATTATATGCATTAGATGTATAATAATAATAAATCACAGCAAATCTATGAAGCGGTTTAAGAGCACGCCAGCCATCGTTCGGTAATTATAAGCGTACTAGTTTTTACCGCTTTCAAGTATTTTGCGATAACATTTCGGGCGATCTTATTAATCAGTGTAAATAAAAAAAAAATGTCACAAACACTCACACACACACAGCTTATGGTGTGAAGTGAGCATCTGACGTTCAAATGTTTTGGAGCATTCTCAAACATTCATAGAACACCAATGTAATGTAAACTATTATGTAAATTACAGCTGGTAGCGTAGGTGCAAATATACCTTCTTACACATAAAAAAGGACAGACGGATAGACATGGCCTACTATATGGGGTATCCAATGCCGATGCTGAATATATATACTCTGTTGAGTCCATGAAGCTTACTTCTGGCAGTTATACATAATTTCACTCTCAGTACTTCAGGTATATAAAAACTAATAATGAGAGAGGTAGAGAACATTAAACTTTGCTGTTGTTTTGCCTTATACTACCGTACTTACTATCCTACAACTGAAATGAGAATTTATTTACCGGTATAGCTAGCAACGTAGACAGGTGTGTGCGTGTGAGTCTGACTACTTTAAAAATTCATTTCTCTTGATAAGGATTTACACGAACGTGGCGCGAGTTTTCACATCCAATAGAAAATCAAGGTTATCATACATATACACACGCATACACATTTAAAATGCATAAATATTAAGAAAATGTTAAAAGGAAAAGTATTTAATTTGTTATTCAATTAAAAAACGTATCATTATCATTTAGATGTAACAAAATATGTGTGTGTACAATTCAAAACATGAATGCATGTAATTTATTTCTTCAAATCATGCACTTCTTGTTAGCCGTCTTTTACATATATGTATGCATGTATGCATGCATGTGTGCATATTAAATATCACCTGATGTCGCTTTATGGCCATCATTTTCTTTCCAATACATATATCTTCACTTGCAATTATAATAACATATAATTTAGGCATTTTACTTTACAAACCTTCTTCCATAATTAAAAATAACTTTAATTTTCTTTTAATTATGCTATAGGTCTGCCGTTTTTAAAATAATTAATCAATAAAATGCATTTGTTTAGAGGTAATAGCGGCTGGCTGTGGACTTTCAATTATAATCACTTGAAACTTTTTCACAATTATGTTAAAAAAGTTATTCATTTATTATATTTATCTACAGTTACTTTTTTATTCTTTATTATACTTTGTTTAATTAATATTATTTATATATTAGCATTTTGCAAAATTGTTTTCACTGCACAAAAAACACTTTTTCCTGCGGTTTAATTTTCACTCCAATAAACAATGATGCCATGTGGATATAACTTTATCCAATTGTAAAGAGAGATGTGGTATTTCTCAAATGTCATTACTTTTCACCCTGTGCTTACAGCTGGTGTAGTTTTCCAAAAATTGTTGTTAACTTTATTCTTTCGTTATATTCTCTATTCGATTATTCACTAATTTATGAATTAAAGAAAAGAAACTAATAAAAAGCTTTAAAAAATACAACTAAAATGAAATTTATTCTTTTTTATTATACCCAAGTCACCTTGTGTTAAATACGGTTCAATTTACTCTTTCATACTTGCTGTGTTCAGTTACAAAAACAGCTGTTAAATATATTCTGATACGTATTGCCGGCATTTTCATTGAAATAGCGGGAAAGTGAAAGAATTTCGTGCTAAAAATTTAATACTAAAAATATTTCCACATGAAAATGTTTGAAGTAGATCCCATTATTGCTGATCACAAAGATGTCATACACGATGTAGTATTCGATTATTATGGAAAACGTATGGCTACCTGTTCCAGTGATCAAACAGTAAAGGTGTGAAAAAACAAAAAAATGAAAATGCGTAAATAAACAGGGTTAATATATTCGGGTGGTTTATATTATTAGATTTGGGATGAAAATGATCAAGGCAAATGGTCAGTAACGTCGAGTTGGAAAGCTCACTCGGGTTCTATATGGCGGGTGTCGTGGGCTCATCCAGAATTTGGGCAAGTTTTGGCTACCTGTTCTTTTGATCGCACCGCTTCTGTGTGGGAAGAGGTTTTGGGTGAAAAATTAGCCGCCACCATGACACCAACGCGTCGTTGGATACGACGCACTACTTTAGTAGATTCACGTACCAGTGTAACGGATGTTGAGTTTGCTCCCAAATATCTTGGTTTACTATTAGCCACCGCCTCTGCTGATGGTATAATACGTATATATGAAGCACCCGATATAATGAATTTAAGTCAATGGCCGGTTCAACATGAAATTGCAAATAAATTACCGCTAAGTTGTTTATCATGGAATACATCCAAATATAAGTTGTCCTCTCAATTATTAGCGGTAAGGAAATATTTTTTATACAACTACTGGATATAAATTTATTTTTATACCCTCCACCTCAGTGATGAGGGTATACTAAGTTTGTTCTTCCGTTTGCAACACCCAGAAGAAGGCGTCAGAGACCCTACAAAGTATATATATTCTTGATCAGCGTCAAAAACTGAGTCGATTTAGACATGTATGTCCGTGTGTCCATGTGCCCGTGTGTCCGCGTGTCCGTCTGTTGTTGGCACTCTCATGGGCGTAAATTTTGAGATATTGAGCTGAAATTTTGTACAGGCACTTTTAATTTTTGCACGCAGATCGCTATTTAAAATGCGCAAAAGCGGCCAAGAGCCACGCCCACAATACACAAAAATCTATTTGTCTACCACAAAATATGAGCTACAAGCTTGAAATTTGGTACGTACTTCTATTTGTATTAGCTTCATCAGTATGCCAAAAATGGGCGTATTCGGATTACAGACACGCCCACAATTAATAAAAATCTTTATATCTGCCACAAAAGTTGACCTAGAAACTTGAAATTTGGTAGGCGTATAAATAGTTATGCCATTGACTGACGTGCCAAAAATGGGCGTGGTCAGATAATAGACGCGTCCCCAATTTACAAAAAAACCATGTTCAACGTAAAAGTAGACTTGCATGCTGATACGTAAGATCTACAGTATTAGAGAGCGCAATATATATATTGCCACGCCCTTTCTTGTAGAGGTGGAGGGTATTTAAGATTTGGTCTAAGCCAAATTTAGTTTTCTTACTTGTTTATTTTTCGTTTCTTATATTAAGGCTGGCAGTGATGAAACGGCTACAGTTACCGGCAAAGTGTTTATATTTGCGTACAGTGAAAATGCTCGAAAATGTGTTAAAGTGGAAACCATCAATGATATAACAGATCCCGTTACTGATTTAGCTTTTGCCCCTAATGCCGGACGTACATTTCATATGTTGGCTGTAGCTAGTAAAGATCTGTATATTGTTAATATTAAAGGAATCACGTAAGTAATAGTAATAATAAATGTTTAAGAAGAGGAAGAATTTCATTATTATAAATAAATAAATATTCTTGTATTTTTTAGAGATGCTGTGGGTGTCTCTAAATTGGATGTACAAACCACAAAATTTAGTGATCACAATTGCCCGGTATGGCGTGTGTGCTGGAATATGTTGGCCACCATGCTTATATCTACGGGTGATGATGGTTGTGTTAGAATATGGCGCAGTAAGTAGTTTAGTGAAATTTATTTATAATCATAATAAATAATGCGTTTATGTTTAGTTCAACTTTTTACATTTTATACACGCCCTGTACTACTTGGGTACATTAAGTGTGTAACTCCCAAATACCACTCCCACCATTAATTATACGAATCGATTCAGAATCAAAATTTGATTTACATTTAACCGTGTCCGTCTGTATATCCATGTAAACTTGTACTTAAGCTACAGATCGCATTTATTAAGATATTTCGATGAAATTTGGTACAAGGACGTATAGCGACCTAATGAGGACCATTATTTAAAATAAACTGAATTGGACCATTTTTAAAACCCCTCTCCCCTATAATGATCATTTATAAAGAAAGTCTTTACATGGTCAAAAATCGCAATTCTTAATATTTTTTAACAAAATTTAGGGAATAATAGTTAATTAGCTTTATAATTAAATGTGGCAAATTTGCACCCGATTGGACCATTTTTAGAACCCCTTTCCATATAACGTTATTTTTTGAAATATATCTTTATATGACGAAAACTTACTATTCCTAATATTTTTAGATAAAATTTGGTAAAGAATAGCTAATTAGATTAATAATTCAATGTACCAAATTTGGGCCCGATCCAACTATTTTTAGAACGTCTTCCCATATAGTGATATTTCACGAAGTGACTTATGTGGCCATGTCAAGCCTTTACTGACACAACTAAATCAATTATAGCATTATTTGTGTACCTAAATGGTGGAGGATATTAAGTGGTCCACCTTGACCGATTTAAAAAAATGTTATTTTTCTTTTGATTTCTTCAAATTTCAGTGAATTATAATAAAAATTGGAAATGCGCTGCAGTTTTAAAAGCAGAAGGCAGTGGTCCCCCACTAGAACCTACAGTTAATTCACCAACATTTAGTACCTCGGTAGCAGCCACCGCCAAATATTATAAAAAGGGTACCATTAGTAATCCCAATCAAGTTCCATGGCATTAACTAACCATAACATAATAATAAGAACAAATTACTAATTGTCAACAATCAAGAAAAACAAAAAATTAAGTCAATGTAAGTGATTTTCTGTATTCATGTTTTTTATAACACAAATTATTCCCAAAAACACAAAAAACATTTCTACACATATGTACCTATTTATGTGCATAAAATCCCCATGAGAGCTTAGGCAAGTTGAGTTGTTGTCCATTTGCATATAATGACAACCCGATATACGCTAAATTAAACCATTAATAAAACGATTATTTTTGGGTAAAAAAATAGAAAAAATTATCGCCACCTGTTTACATTCATATAAGAGAGCACTTTCGCTTTAATTGATTTCTATGTAAATGTCGCAATAATCGATAATGTAACAACAACATCAGACTAAGTTGCATTAACACTTAATTGCGGTATAAAATAAAATATTTCATATCACCAAAATTCATATGAGCATGTTATGTATAAGTTATGTATAAATAGAAAAGATGAATAATTGAAATGAATCGACCAACCAACCTACCAACCAACCAATCAACCCTCTCTCTGTTGTTATAATTATGACAATATTGTTTTTGTGTGAATGCTAAAAGTTAACTGAACATTGAAATCCTGTTAGATATCAAAAGAGCTATCAACTATCAGGGTCATGCTTATTATTATAACACAAAGCCGAAGAAAGCCTGTTGATATTAGTCAGACGGGCTGTCTGTCGGGCCTATAGAAAGATATAACACGGCATTAATCTTTCATAGTACCAAGCTATATAAATGCATGCATAAAATAATATCCAACTAGAATTGGTATGAGTTTGTTGTACTCGTACAATAAGTACATGTAGTGTATAGTGGTGGTAGTTTTTTTTGTGTGATTTTTGTGTGATGTGCTTGTGAAATTTCTTTGAAAAACCTTTTTGCAAATAACTGGATGGTGGTAGGAGTGGAGTGGGGTGGGGGTGAACATTATTGCAATGTTAACTAACCAGCGTGGGAAGTCATTTCTTTATTATCTCTCACGTGTATGTGAGAAAATGATTTTTCAATATATTTTTTTTTATTTATATTTTCATTATCATCTCTGTCCCATGTAAAGAATGTTTATAAAGGGTGTAAAAATTGAAAATTTCGTAATAAATTTCTTCTTCTTTGATTAATTAATTTAAAATTTTTATACCCTCCGCCTTAGGGAAGAGGGTATATTCATTCATTTTGATCATCCGTTTACAACACATCGAAGGAAGCCTCGGAGACCCCACAAACCATATACATTCTTAATCAGCATGAAAAGAGAAATCGTTTGAGACATGTCCGTCCGTGAGTCCATCTGTTGTTGGCACTCTCACGGTCGTAATTTTTGAGATATCAAATTGAAACTTTGCATACGTATTCTTAGTTCAATTTCGCTATTCCGTATTGAAATTGGGCAAAAACGGTTTAGAGACACGCCCACAATAAACAAAAATCTCAACATACCTCGAAAAAATTGTATCTTTAAAGTATTATATATCGCACAATAGTATGCCTATCAAGTTGAAATATGGTATATATATAAGTAGTACCGTTGTCCAATACTGTGCCAAAAATGGGCGTGGTTGAATAACGCAAACGCCTATAATTAAAAAAAACTATTTGTTGTTTAAAAATGACCTGAATAATAATAATAATAATAATAATAATATATACGCAACAATTTAATGCAACAGGAACTTATTTTTTAAAGGGTATTAAAAAAGGTATTTAAACTTTGGTTTTATCCGAACTTTTCTATCTTGTTTATTATGCCATTTATTTTATTTATATTTAAATTTATTTTATCAAAAATATATTTTTTAATTTTCTTTAGAGAAGTCTTTCCGTCCGTCTACATATATGTACTTCATTCCTCCTTATAAGATGGAGGTATACTAAGTTTATCATTCCATTGGTAAAGCCCAGAACATGATCTGAAGCAAAAACAAAGTCGATCTAGAAATGTATGTCCGTATGTCCGCTTTTGCACTCAGTTTGCTTTTTAAAATGGGCAAAATTTGTCAAACACCACGCCCACAATTAACAATAATCCATTTATCTGCCACAAAAATTTAACTATGAAATTGTAATTTGGTATAAATATTTATAATTATCCCATGCAATGATGTGGGAAAAATGGGCGGGGTCGGTTAACAGAGACGCCTACAAATGACAAAAATTTTGTTATAAAGTTAAAATTTGCTATAAATATTTCTATATTTATGGATATGCTAAAAATGGGCGTGGTCGAATAACAAAAAGCGCCCACAATTTACAAAAAATCATACTCAATTAGAAAACTCGACAATAATACGTAATATATACACTATTAGAGGGCTTAATTATGTATCTGTCACGCCCACTTCATATATAATGTAAATCAAATTTAGTTGTTTTAACTTGTTGTTGTCGTCTTTAGTGAAAAAGGAGGCGTGGCTCTTTAGTAATCTTCATTTAATTTTTTATTTACAATCTTAGTTAAAAATGTTAAAACTTAGGAATACAAGCTTTTGAACAAAAGACGGACACACAGAGAGATGTAGTTAAATTGATATAGATTTCAATCCGTTGCTTTATAAATCAAATTTTGACGTTTTTCCGTTTGGAAATTCTGCATGACGTCAGAAAAGACGTGTTGGAAGGTGGGTGAGTTCTCAAAATACATAAACTAGGAGAAATTCTAATTTTAAACACCTCTGAGAACCTGCTGTTGGCTAAGCAAGGCATTACCCCTACCCTTAGAATTGTAAATATTTGTATAAATTTACTGTAATTGCTGTGACCCCGAAAATGTTTTATGAACATGCACAGTTTGACTGCTACAGTGTTAGATGTAAAAGTGAAAACACAGCCTTAATAGTTATTTTCTAAAAATGAAACGATTACTATGTAAAAATGCGCATAAATTTACATAAATGGAAATTATTGCAAAAACCAACAAAAAAAACTCATACTGCATACAGCTGCCATTAAGAGATAATTAAAAACGCGATATATGCCGTTTTAGTACAAGTTTTAACAATTTTAAGAGCTGACCAGACACAGCCTTCTAACGGATAAAACAAATAATTGCCATGGGTTTCTCTTTACGCCACAACAGCAGGGGGTTAAGCGGTACATGACATAATTTTCACGCGGTTTTTCTTTCCGCTTTATTTGTTTTTATTTTAATACTTACATATTTTTCAGCATAATTATGTGTAAACCTGTTTCGCTATCTTTTACCTATTATTGCAAAGGGTTGAGTTGTGGAAAAAACAAAAAAAAAAAAAGGAAAAAAAAAACATTTTGTATATTTTTTCCTTCATTAATTAAGCGATAATTTGTCGTGTTTTTATTTCCGTTTTTATTTTCTAATAATTTTATAAAAAATGTATAAAAATTAGAGGTAAGCTTAAAATTTTATTTAATGGTTGAATAAAATGAGTATATAAAGTAATTCTTCTTCTTCTTCTTCTTCTTCTTCTAAAACCTAATGACTTAGAATTTCAATATCAAGCATTTGAATTGTTGTTGTTGTATGTACAAAATTTATCACATTTTATACGATTGTTATAAGCTTTATATTTAGAGTAAAAGCTAAGGGGGCGGGCGACCCTACAAAGTGATCTTTTAGTTAGTAGGCGAACTTTGTGTCTGTACGTCCACCTGTTGCTGTTACTCTCCCAATCGTAAAAACGAGTCTTTTTAGTAATTTTTTTTTTTTTTTGACATACTTCTTTCAGTGCGCAACCTGCGCACCCTACCCCAACCCTACGAATGGGTAGATTAAGTTTGTGTAGATGTTTGCAACACCTGAACCGCAAGAGCCACATCCACCTTCAACAATACCAATGGATTCAGAATCAAAATCATGATTTAGTCTGAATCGATTCGAAATCGATCTGAATGTTCGTTTGCCCGTCCGTCTGTCCATATAAATTTGTACTTATTTGTGAGATATTTTGATGAAATTCGGTGCAAAAAAGAAACCCTATTAAAATTGAACCGAATGTACCGATTAGAAACATGGCACGCCCATTATGCAAATGTGGAGAGAATATGTAAAATTTTGGTCGAAGCCATAAATATTTTGTTAACTTGTTTTTAATGTATGCGTTGTTGTTGTCGCTGTTTTTGTTGTTTTTATTGGTTTGTTATTGTTGTTGTAATATCAATAGGCCATTTCGGCACCCCATGGCCGATACGGTTTAGAACCATTTGCACTCACATAAACGCCAGTATTGCTATTATAATCTTGACCAGGTGCTGTGGGGGGATATTGGGAAGACACTCCTCCGTATGCTAAATTGCCACCGGGTGGTAAGGCGTTATTAGCCTCACGATGATTATGATGCGTTTGACTTTGAGTGGTTAATTCAATATAAGTGGGTCCGCCACTATCTCCAGCACCTGCGGCCTGATGATCGGCTTGATGTGGAGCATGATGAGAAGTGTGATCGTGAGTATAATGCTGTTGTTGCTGCTGTTGATGTTGATGCGTTTCATGGGTGGTTGGGGTAAGCTGTGAATGGGCTACATGTTGTTGTTGTTGCTGTTGCTGTTGTTGAGCCGTTTGTTGATTCGTTAACTGACATTGGGTATTATCCTGAGCAACTGGTCCCACTGAAGTGGAGCGTCCATTATGTGATTGCTGCTGCTGTTGTGATTGTTGTTGTGGCTGCTGCTGCTGCTGATGATGCTGATGCTGTGCAAGATTGTGTTGATGCGGCTGCAAATGGGCAGTACTTGGGGATAAAGTTAAGGACGGATATTGATGTAGTGATGGTGCCGGCAAATTTGGTACATAAGCTGAAGTATTGCTAGTATTGGCTGCCGCATGAGCAGTAGCTGTTGCCGGATACGCTTGATAGGATGCCATTGCACAATTTGTTTGATAGCCCGCTGTGGTCGCCCAACCACCTGTACTGGCACAACTTTTCGCCGACAATTCGCGCTGTTGCACGAAATATTGTAAATGAGACATTAAACGTAAACGTAAAGGATCCTGTATATCCATCCCCTCAATAGTCACCAGGTAGCGTGCCACCTCCGCAGCACATTCACGAAAACCAATAATATGATAATCCATCGCAAAACGTTGTGGATCATAGCTTAATGCATCAACACCTGTAAAGAAAAAGGATAATAACTGTATATTGTCGGAATAAGAGTGAATTGATTTGCTATGTAAATGATTGTCGTTCCCACGGTTTCGGTGGTAGTAGAATAATATGAATATTCTTATTAGACAGAGGATTATTTTATATTGTTTTCTGTTTGACTGCTTTTAAGGGTGATTTCAATTGGTGTGTGATCGCGTTAATAATGATTTTCCCACTAGAGAACTTTGCTTGGTGTTATGTTTATTTCCGAAAAGGAATTACGGATTTATATCATGGTTTCTAATGAGCATTTAAATATATTTTTTCTATTTTAACTTTATTTTAAATATAAGGTTGAATTCCTCCGGAAGTATTCTCTTAGAAGTTCGCTTTTTATTGAACAGAGAAAAAGCAAAAAAATATACGACCTAATCCAGAATATCGGCAGTGTTGCAGGTTTCTTACCTACAACAGTTGAATCGAAAAGGACATATGTCCTGAGTTCCAAACTCTAAAAAAAAACAAGTAAGAAAACTATATTTGGCTTAGACCAAATCTTAAATACCCTCCACCTCTACACGAAAGGGCGTGGCAAATATATATATATATACTGCGCCCTCTAATAGTGTACATATAACGTATCAGCATGCAAGTCTACTTTTACGTTAAATATGTTTTTTTTTAAATTGTGGGCGTGCCTATTATCCGAACGCGCCCATTTTTAGCACATCGGTAGATGGGATAACTATGTATACGCGTACCAAATTTCAAGTTCCTAGGTCAACTTTTGTGGCAGATATAAAGATTTTTATTAATTGTGGGCGTGTCTGTAATCCGAATACGCCCCTTTTTGGCATACCGATGAAGCTAATATTCATAGATGTACATACCAAATTTCAAGTTTGTAGCTCATATTTTGTGGTAGATAAACAGATTTTTGTGTATTGTGGGCGTGGCTCTTGACCGATTTTGTCCATTTTAAATAGCGATCTGCGTGCAAAAATTAAAAGTGCCTGTACAAAATTTCAGCTCAATATTTCAAAATTTACGCCCATGAGAGTGCCAACAACAGACGGACACGCGGACACACGGGCACATGGACACACGGACATACATGTCTAAATCGACTCAGTTTTTGACGCTGATCAAGAATATATATACTTTGTAGGGTCTCTGACACCTCCTTCTGGGTGTTACAAACGGAAGAACAAATTTAGTATACCCTCATCACTGAGGTGAAGGGTATAAAAAAAAAATTAACTTTTCTACACTTGTCCCGTTTCCAAACTTTTCCGTGATTAATATGAAATAAAAATAAAATAAAAACCAATATGGGAATTGCTATTTCTCCTTTCCATTGTCTAAGAAAATTTTGATTTATTGTAAGACCGCCTTCGTGAAAAATTCTCTTTGAATAGGTCTCGCAAAGTTAAAAAAAAAGTTTCTTAAGTTTTTCTTCTTAATGTTAAGGTGAACTGCCACGCCCAATTATACTATACAGTTTTTAGTTAATCCATAATATTCTCCAACAGATTCTATAAATTTTTATACCTACAAAGTCTTAATTATCAGCAAAATCTCTAACCAATTAGAAACTGTCCGTGTGTCCATGTAGTGTTGAAGAACTTGGTCATAAAAATTGAGATATTGAACCGAATTTTGTGTGCAGACATTCTTTTTTTTATACAGTTAGGGTAAGTAATTAATATTTTCAAAATAGCCACGCCCATAATTAACACGGTTGACACAAAATTCGTAGTTCATAAAATTAAAGCTACAAAGTTGAAAACTTAAAACTTGTGCTGACATGTATTTTATTCACTAATAGTACTAAAAATCGGCAAGATTCCATAACAAACACGCCCATATTTTACAAAAGCCCATGCTAATGGAAGGATGAATGAAATTGTATAACAAATCGGTCCGTAATTTACAAAGAAACCTATTGTTTAACCTTCACATTAAAATGTAACATAAATCTTAATAGTTGCTAAAAATCAGGGAATCAATTGTATAAATACCCCGCCTATAGTTTACCTAGAATTAAGAGAAAATATTCAAGATTGAAGCCTAAAATAAATAAAGTTTTTTCATTCTTTTTAATCAGTTTAACGGCGGTTTCAATTTATAATGTATTGGGAATTGTCAATGGTCTCCTCCTAAAAGCTTTTGTAGCTCTTTCGAACCCGAAGTCACCTAACGCTACATCTTATAAGTTGTAAAAATTTTCTAAAGAACTGATGCTTAAACTTCCGACGGCTTCAACTGATTGGTACGCTCACGAGACACCAAAAAACATGGAAATAGATAGAATTGAACTATTTTTTACACTCTGCGAGAATCGAATCTATCAACTACCGCATTAGGCTAATTCTGGTGTATATTATTCCGAGTGGGCCCACTGCCTTTCTCTTTCCTTTCATTCCACTCACCTTTACTTTGTAAATTTTTCAAATGTTCCACGGTTAGTTGCAATATTTCGGCCTTTTCCAATTTAGCTGAACCTTGTTTCTCATAAGCTGAGGGTACTAAACGTTTCAACTCGGATAGAGAAGAATTAATCCGATCACGACGTTTCTTTTCAATTACTCCACGTCTCTTTTTCCGGCTCATCAATTGACAACTGCCAGTAGCATCACTGGGCGATATTCTACAAAGAATGGACAATTTTCATAAAAATTTTTTTAAAAAAATTTCTACAAAAAGCCGTACTGTTCTTTAGATGATTCTTCCGAGTAAAGATCTTCACAATCACTTTCCGACATGGGCCGTTTAACACCATGCCCGCTGGTATTTGTTGGAACTTGTGGTGGCGGTACACCCCAATGATTTTGCGGCGGTACGGTTGGTACAGCGGGTGCCCCATAACTCCAATGCAGTGCCGTATTATTGTGCATATTATGATGCTCCATTTTAGCTTGCAATATTCCTCCAATCGGAAATAATTCTTATTAGATTTGGAATTCTTATTCCGATAAAAATTTTACAAAAAAATTATTTATTTTTTCTTCTTCAAATCACTTGTGAAGAAAATAAAACAATTTTTGAAAATTTGCTGTTGCTCGTATTGTTGCTGAATTCAAAACACGTGACTTATCGTGTGCGCGAACGACGTTCGACTGATTTTGCAACGTATGACCAGCATGTGCCGCGCAATTCTCAGACTCTTGTCAATCTTATTGGCCTGCATCAATAAAAATTTACACCCCCCCTCCAAGATGCAAAAAAAAAAGAAAAATGGAAAAAAACCGAAACCCACCCCTTGGCAACCAAGTCTATTGAGTTAGTTGGTCATTGTCTGGTTGGAAGGTGAACTTCAACGTGAGCAAGGGTTAGTCACTATTCTCTCCGGTAGCATGTGATCCTTGGTAAAAAGGAGAAAACCGTGAATTAAAAAAAAAAAGGAAAGAAAGAGAGAGAGAGTTAGTGAGAGAGTTTGTATAGTTTTGTTTATGAATGAATGACAGGAACGCTGCCGAACGCGCGTTCTGTTCTAACGAGCATTAACGAATAAGTTTTTTGTTTATTTTTTTATTATTATTGTTGTTACATAAGTGGAGCGGAGAGCTCTCGTGACGCGCTTTTCATTTGTTTATATATAATTATAGATTTGTACTCGCATTTGTCTCTTGTTCTCTTTTGTTTACTTTAGTATGCTTTGTTGCTTGTTGCTCTCCTTTCAAGATTGTTTACACTAACATTGTAAACAATTCATATTTGTGGCGATTGTTGTCTATTTGGCTGTTTGTTGCATAATGTGACAACTACTTAATATTATTATGGAACGCCGTTGGTGACGTGTTTTGGTCATGTTTTGTATTCATCAGATTTCTTTCTTTCTTTTTTTTATGTTTTTCTTTCTACTATCAGTACTGTATTATCTGCATGTTGTTGATGTTGCCACTGGCTTGACAAATCTTTAAGTGAAGACATGCGTTCGGTAGGATGAATGTGGAGAGTACACGTTTTGGTCTTATGCTGGTCGTGTGCGCCCCAACAAGTGCATCAACATTGCTGTTGTTGTTTGTTGTTGCCTGCTCTATATACATACTAAATAATATTCATCATCTAGGTCGATTGGTGTCCTTCACTAGTAGGTGGGCTATGCCACATGGTTTACTGCATGAAATTAGGTCAAATGGTGGTTTTTTTTTTTGTTTTCTTTTTTTTTTTTTTTTTTTCTATTTACTATTGGAGGTGTGTAACAAATTCACGACAAAATTCTTTAATTGCGTGCATTGGCTAAGTGCGTGTTCCTCCCAACATAACTAATTATAGGTTTACATAAATAAATTGCAAATAATACCGTTAAATGCTTAAACGGTTCAGTCACATGCATTTAGAGAGTGGTGGAGATTAATAATAAAAAAGAAAATATTTCCATTAATATTAAACATGAACTGCTAAATAATAAATATCAACTTGATGTAAAGATTTATAACGTCGTCTCCTCTCTTTCTCTTTAATATTAGCTTTTTAACTGAAAAACAAATTTCTACTAAGAATGCATATAACCTTAGAAGAGAACAAAGAGATGCAAATATTTAGACTCGCCCCATAAGAAGGGCGGTATACTAGGTTAATCATTCTATTTACAACACCCCGGAGGAGGTGTTAGAAACTATACAAAGTATAAATTATTACTTAGCAGCGTCAAAATCCAAGTCTAACTAGGCGTAGACGTTCACACGTCCGTACGTCTGTCTACTATTGGCCTTCTTCCAGGGATTAATTGTTAAGACATTGTGCAGTGAAATTTTTCAAAGGTCCTTCATCTAGTGTCTGCACGTAGTTCGCTATGGAAATTGGTCAAAATTGATCAGAAACCACGCCCACAAGCAACAAAAATCTATTTATTTACGACAATTATTTGAGCTACAAAGTTGAAATTTGTTACACAGAATATAATTAAATTATACATTGATATGTTAAAAAATGGGCGCGGTACACTTACAATCGACATAAATCTGTTCTCTGCCATAAATGTTTGGACCATACAGTGGAACTTTATATTTATAATTACTTCAACCACCGATGGCGTGATCGGATTATAAGAACACCTAAAGAATGTATTGAACAGTTTTTTTAACCAGAAATTTTTCGTTACAATCGTTAGAACATTACTACAAGGTTAACAAGGAATCAATGTAAGTTAAGCTTAACGTTTACAGGCTCTAATGTAAGCAAGAATAAAGTGTTTACAAAATGGCGTTGAAAAACAAAATGGCTTAGAAAAATGTTGCTATAAAGTTTGTTAAGGGTTTTATTAAGTAAATGCATGTTTTTTTGTTTGTTAATGTTTTACATAAAGGGTGACCATCTAACTTATGTTTAATAAGAATTCCCTTTTCTTTTTCAAAAACTTTCTAAAATTTCGTCGAAACATTTATTGGTATGACGTAAAGGAGTAAGAGCTCAATAATGCATTAAAAATATTTTATTTTGTATAAGAGCAACGTGTATGGGGACTACACCAACTCACCACCAATCCTTGAGACCATACAATGAAAAATCAAAGGACGTGGAATACAAATGATAAGCGCAAAAGTAAATGCATTTACGCATACACCGACACACACGCTTGCTGTAAACACGATTAAATAATAAAAAGTTGTAACCACCCAAAAGAAAAACAACATTAGCCAAAAAAAAAAAAAAAATACAAAGGAAGGAATAAATAATAATAATGATGATGATGATGATGATAATGATGATAATGACGATGATTTCGTGGGAAAAACAATTCATCGCTGTTTCTCACGCATGTTGAGCACGTGCCGCACGAGAAAATTACAAATAAAGTTCACTTCTGAAGTGAAGTCTCCCTGAGCGAAAAAGCCAACAAACGAACGTAACGGCGCATTAACTGTCCTCAGCATATTATGATGGCACACATATACATCCCGAAAATGATATTGGACACAAAAGTAACATAAAAATATTACTTTTGTAAGTATATACGCATATAAAAGGTTATCCACGTGTCGGTGACCATGTTTCTTTTTTGGATGCATGAATGGAGTGAATAATTGAATGGCCATGTAAAAGGCTTTTTTTTTTTTTGGTTTAGTCAAAATCTAAGAAAGGGAGAAAGCCAAAAAATATTTTTATATCCTACGCACTAAGATACTAAGGTATACTAAGTTTGTCATACCATTTGCAGCACTTGGAAGAAAAAGTCAAAGACTAATCAAAATTTAAGACGATCTGGACATGTCTGTCCGGGTGTCCGTGTATCTGTTGACACTCGTACGGTACTAAATTATGAGATATTTGACTGAAATTTGTAATGTACAGAAATGGATCTCTTTTGAAATTGGGCAAAATGGGTCAAGAGCCACGCCCACAATTGACAAAAATCGATTTTTATTTCACAAAAATTGACCTACAAAGTTGAAATTTGGTATACACATTTATAATTACACCATTAATCGATGTGCCAAAAGTGGGCATGGTCATATAAGAGAAACGCTCATAATCGACAAAAATCTATTTGTCTGGCTCAAAAATTGACCCGAAATTTGATGTAATTATCAAATGTAATGATATATTAAAAATGGGCGTGGCACGCCCACAATTTACAAAAAAACCTACTTAACCAAAGAACTCGCCTTGCCAGTTGATACGTAATACTAACAGTATTAGAGGTCGTAATAATGAACCTGCCACGCCCACTCTCAGTATGTACATAGTTGTGTAAGCTATTTAAGATTTGCCTTAAGCCAAATTTAATGTTCTCACTAGTTTATTATTATTTTATATATATATATGTATTTTTATTTTTTAATGATTTTGTCGTTTTTTTTTTTTTCAAGTACATGGGCTTGCTCCGCTTAAAACGATACAATATATATATTTATATTGCATATAATTTTATTAATGGATTCTTTGTGTAAAAGGATTCTTTCTATTTTTTTCTCTTATATACACGTGGACGTTGTGTTGTAGTTGTTGTAGTTGTAAAGTATATTCGTAGCTTAAGCGTAAATTTTAGCATTTTATAAAAGCGTGCTTTTTTTACCCTATACCACCTTAAAGAAAGTGAAATAAAATATGAATCAATTTAACCATGTCCGTGGATCCGTCCAAAACCTTTTTGGCGTAGTATTCAACCGTTACCTACCTCGAAAGTCCTTAAAAGAGGGAGAACTTTTATATGTATAAAAAATGGAGGATATTTAAAATGTAGCTTAAGCTATATATAGCTGTTTTTTTTTACTATATAGTTATTTGTTGTAGTGGTTGTTGTTTAACTTATTCCTAAATAAGGCAACGTTTCGGATAAGATAAATTTGTATCATTTAACAAATGACTGTTAACACTATCTAACGAATCATCTTCTTCCAGCCATGTATACAACGTACTGGAACTGGAACGATAACTCGACTTACACGATTCATTATCACCAATACCCTGATGGTGATATTGTTGCTGTTGTTGTTGTTGTTGTTGTTCGCCATTCAAATGACGCCGCTGTCGATTTTGTGACAAATTCTCAAAATTCAACCATAACGAGGATTCATCTTCCAATGAATTCCCATTTATGTCCCATTTTACTACGGGAGTCATTTTAAAAAAATAATCCGGTTCTTCACTAATGATTAGCTGCTGATAGTTACCGTTCGATTTGGAACCCAAGCTAACGTTGACGGGTAAATGTTGAGTCGATTGATAGGTTTTATGGAGTTTGGTTAAATTGTTGTGGGAAAGATGTAGAAGGCCGCCATTGGTACTATAACTGCTGTGTGTTGTTGTTGTTGTAATAGGAATTGTTGTTGTTGTTATTATTGATGTTGTTGTTGTTGTTGTCACAGTCGTATATGCATTGCTTACGGTGGTTTGATTTGTTATTGTAGAACCATTACAGCCCAAATGGCCTTTGCTGTCCTCAACAGCATCATCTGCATCATTATCATCATCACTGCAATTTACTGGATAAGTAGAATTTTCTAAACTAGTAGAGGACGGTGTATGTCGGAGGTAGCGTACATTTTGTTTATAATTCATTTTAGCAAAAACTATACTTTTCAGCGTTAAGGCTGAACTGTCTTTAGTTGAGACGTTGTCATCATCATCATCATCACCATCATTGTCATCATCATTCTGATGATGATGCTTCTTACCAATTAAATCTACCTCATATGGTATAATTTCAGAGACGGCATCATTATGATTGGACGGCAAACGTTTGAATTCAAAATTATCTGAGTTATGGAAAAATTTTGTTGTCAATGTTTGCAACACCGTCTGATTACAATTCTCGTCAACATTATGTTTTGCAGCTGTGTTTATATTAATGTTTGATAGTTGTTGTTGTTGTTCTTCTTCTTCTATAGTTTCTTTCTGGTTTTGTTTATGATTTGTTGTTGTTGTTGTTGTTGTTGTACATATTGGAGATTTCTTTACATGTTCCACAACCATTGTACAGTCATTGTCGGGTGTTGTGTCATCCTCCTCCAAACGTTTCACAAATATCTGCTTAGTGGAGAGTTTTCGTAAAAGCTGTAAAAAAAGGTGAAAAAATTCTGAATTTTTTTTGTATATTTTACGTTAGGTATGATGAACTAATTTATATAAGAAAATATTAGAATAGGGAAATTTTTGTTTGGGCCGAATATATTATACCCTACATATGTTTTGTTTCTTTGTTTGTTATTGTTATTGTTTGTTCAAGACCCCAACAGGAGCATCTGAGACAAAGCATATATATATATATATATATATATGTTGATCAGCATCAAAATCTGAGTAGATTTAGAAATGTCCTTCCATGCATCTGTCTGTTGTTGGCACTCCCTCAGTCGTAAACTGTAAGCTATTGAGCTAAAATTTTGTACGCATATTAATGTTTTCGATAAAATGGGTAAAACAGATTAAAAGTCACGCCCACAAACGACAAAAATTTATATATCTTCAACAAAAATTAATCTATAAAGTAGAAATTTAATATATATTTAGAATTCCATTCACCGATTTAGCAAAAAGGGACGATATCAAATAATAGACACGCCCACAATTTGCAAGGTGAAATTTTTGAGAGATATTGAGGTGAAATTCTGTACAAATACTTTTATTTTCTGCCCGCAGATCGCTATCATTATTTAAAATGGGCAAAAGCGGTCAACAGACTCGCCCACAATCGATAAATATCTAATTATGTGCCACAAAAATCTATATAATTACTCTACCCATTGGCGTGCCGAAAATGGGCGTAATCGAATAACAGACGCGCCCACAAATTTGCAAAAAACTATACACGGCATAACGTTGAACGGATATGTAAAGCATACACTATTAGAGAACATAATCATGTACCTGCCACGCCCAGTTTTGTAAATAGATGTGGAAGATAATTAAGATTTGGCTGATTTATGATTTTTTACTTATTTTTTTCTGTTCTATTCGTCTCCTTAAAGATTATTGATTGTATATGTAAAAGGGTAACCTTGTGGTTTCCAGCCAAGAACTATCCAATGTTTTCAACAATTTTTTTTATTTTTTATTTTTATTGTTATACACTTACCTTAAGACATGATTTTTTCGTACGTTTTAATAGTTGTGACATGATTGGATATGATGCGCGTCACTAATCCCTAAACGTTTGTAGTTTGTAGCCAAAAACAAAAAATTATTAAAAATTATTAAAAATTGCTCAAAAAATATACATTTTAGTAACAATTCGTTTAAAATATTTTTTTAATAAAATCCTTCAGCTGAGTACGGATATAATGGTTAGTTGGTAGTGTGCGTACATGGCAATAACTACTTAGCACAGTAGTCGCTGGTAAATACTGAATTGCCACAATCGTTAGCCGACCACTCAAACACTACAACAGCAAATGGTGCATGTGTGTGTGTGTGTGTGTGTGTATGTATATGAAGAACGTTGACTATATATGGGGATTCAAGTGAACCTTCTCCCCACCCCCATGAGTATATTGGACCTCCAAGGACATTTTGCTCTTGGCACGCTTATTATGTACACAAATGATTGTATGGGTATATGTGTGGGGGTGTCGTTCTACTCGTCTGATTCATGGAAATATTGTTTTTGTGGTTTAATTTGAAAATCTTTTTCGGTTTTATAACACGTGCTGTATACTAAATATAAATTAAAATACTTTTCCATTGTACGTGTGTTTGTATGTATGTTTGTATCAGGTATTGTATGATGCATACCACTTGCAGTGCACAGGCGCAGTTGCACTTTGACATCATCTCCCTGACAGTTTACTTTACATTCACTTCCATTTCATTCATTTTTTCATTTTTATATACTTGTTGTATGTGTATACTAACTAATACAGTGGCATTTGAAAATCTTTTATGGATGACAAGTAGGACATACATACACATTATTATAAGATTTTCTTAAGCAGACACGGATATTTGGAATGTAATTAAAAACAAGTAAGAAAACTAAGTTTGACTTAGGCCAAATCTTAAATACCCTCCACCTTTACACGAAAGGGCGTGGCAAATATATATATATATATTGCGCCTTCTAATAGTGTACATATTACGTATCAGCATACAAGTCTACTTCTACGTTAAATACGGTTTTTTGTAAATTGTGGGCGTGCCTATTATCCGACCGCCCATTTTTGGCACGTCAGTCAATAGGATAACTATGTATACGCGTATTAAATTTCAAGTTCCTAGGTCAACTTTTGTGCCAGATATATAGATTTATGTCGACTGTGGGCGTGTCTGTAATCCGAATACGCCCATTTTTGGCATACCGATGAAGCTCATATTCATAGATGTTCATACCAAATTTCAAGTTTATAGCTCATATTTTGTGGTAGATAAATAGATTTTTGTTGATTGTGGGCGTGGCTTTTGACC
Organism: Ornithomya chloropus; assembly: GCA_963971445.1. NCBI lineage: Eukaryota > Metazoa > Arthropoda > Insecta > Diptera > Hippoboscidae > Ornithomya > Ornithomya chloropus. The sequence continues at coordinate 21,248,178 of OZ020530.1, read as the reverse complement.
GATTTTTTCTCATTTTAAATAGAGATCTGCGTGCAAAAACTAAAAGTGCTTGTACTAAATTTCAGCTCAATATCTCAAAATTTACGCCCGTAAGAGTGCCAACAACAGACGGACACACGGACGCACGGACACACGGACATACCTTCCTCCTTCTGGGTGTTGCAAACGGAAGAACAAACTTAGTATACCCTCATCACTGAGGTGGAGGGTATAAAAAAAAGAAAACTTGAAGGAGAACTAACTTTTTTGATTTAAGCCAATAATTAAATGGCCCTTACACATTACGTAAGATGGGCGTGGCTGGTTTCTGATTACGCCTTATAATATTTTGTATATTAAGTATCATATAAAAAATCAATTCTCAATAATTTTTTTATACGAAATTGTTAGCATGTTTATTATTTGACCACGCCCATTGTTTCTTTTGATAGGGTCATTATGAATATGTATGTCTACTGAATTCCAACTTTATAGGTCAAATTCTGTGGCAGGTATATAGTTTTTTGTGGTTTGTGGGCGTGTTTATTATTTGACTACACCCATTTTTGACTCCCACTACTAGGTCTAAATTAGAGCAGTGATTAAAACAAGTAAACAATTGTAAATTATTTTCATTTAAATCTTAAATACTCTGCACATTTATACATAAAAAGCAGGCGTGGCAAATACTTGGTTATGTTTTTAAATAGTGTTTTTTTACACATCAACTTATCTGCCTTTTTATGACTGATAATTCGATTTTTGTGAATGGAAGGAACTGTCTTATAACTGTGTATACCAAATTTCAACTTCATAGGTTAACTGTTATGGTAAATAAATAGATGTTTGTCGATTGTGGGCGTCACTTTGAAGCAATTTTGACTAATTTACAATAAAGAACAACTTGTAGGCAGAAACTAGAAATATATGCACAAAATTTTGGAGAGTGTGACCTTTCCAACATCACACAAACAAAGGTATGGACGGACACGTCTAGGTGAAGCGATATTTTTATAATGATCATACTTAGTAAAGAGACCCCAGCTCAGTATGATGCTTTTTACTGAGTGTTATAAACGGCATAATAAACTTAGTATACCTGCACGAATGTTATAAAACAATGGAAGGTGGACTAAACGTGCATGTGCCTTTCGATTATATTCTGTCCACTTGTTTTTATTGTTGACAACATCTGCTTTAATACGAATTTTACAATAATTGAAATGTAATAAAATTTGTTGTTGTTGTTGTTGTTGTTGTGTGTTGTTGAGCACGACCTAACTATAACCAGAACAAACGACCGCTAATTAAAATTATTTCTGAAAAATTGATTACAGTGTTGCTTTGCAAAGGTCAGTTTTGATTATAGTTTATCCCCTTGACCACAAAATCATCACATGTAACACATATGTTGGGGTGTGCGTGCGTCTGTGTGGAGAGAGATGGAAGTTTCAAGTAATGTTTAAAATTCTAGTTTATGCTTAAAATTCTGTCAAATTTCCATTATTTACGATGCATAATATTTGGGATTGTAAATAATTTTAATCATATGTGTGCATAGGCAGCAGACGTGGAGTGTCATTAAAGATTTTTATGGAATTTATTACAAATAAATGTAAAATTGTCATCAAATGGAAGAATAGTTGAAAATACTCACACACACATACACACACACACACACATTGAATTTTAATTATATGCTATGAATAAGTTTGGGCATGAGTGTGAATGATATCAACCCTCCAGGAGGGAATCACTGTTTATAAAGGACTTTGCTGTGCTTTCATTGCCTTGCAATTGACAATAACCGTTCGGTCGTTCGGTCGTTCGTTTGTTCGGTCGTTTTGTAAAAAGTGGTGTTAAATTTCGTCTGTATATACTCGTATATATGCGCGCGTGTGTATATGTGTGTGTGTGTGCATTCGAAACTCTCCACTGTCAATGAGGCGTGCGACAACAATCATTTTCCACACCTGAGTAATACAAAAAAAAAAAGAATTATCTTCATATAAAGTATGTGCTTATATGGGTTAAGTGTTCAATTGTCTGTGGTATCGATGACAGAACGCCTCGGGTCATTAAAACAACAACAACAATAGCAACAAAAAATGTGTCAAAATTAAAAGTTTCCACTCTCTTTTTTTCTACAACTGTACAGCTAGCTAGATAAACTAATCAATCAACTAGTTTTTAGGCATTTCTCTCGATTGCTTTGTCATCGATACGTATTTTGGTTTGACCAAAAATTCGATTGTCAACATTTCCTTTATCCTTTGGTTACTCCGTTCATAATTTCATCAATAATAAAATGTCAAAAAGTAAAAAACTAGATGAATGATTATATTTTTAGTCATCTACTGTATGCAAGAGTGGCATGATAGAAAAAGGAAAAAAAAACTTAATTGTCATTCTCAAGTATTGTTGGTGTCCTCGTCAGTTACAAATTACTAAAGAAAAAATGAATTCATTTAATGCATTTTATATATACAGTCTGACTTTCAACCCTTTGAAAGTCGATGTTTTAACCAAAGTTTATAATGGACAAAATAATATAAACACTTTTGTGCGGTAGTTTTATGTTGTCTGGCCACAATTACTTTTAATGTTTGTCGGTATCTGTCTGTTAACGTTGAGTTTCCCAGCACCAACGATTTGCCCTCTTTCGAAGTCTAAGAGTCTTCACCGATCGCTCGTTTTAACCATCACAGAGCAAAGTGTATAATACACTGAAACAGAACCCACAAGACTTGGCATGAAAACTGTGCAATATATAGGCGTGGCATTATTTAAGGAAGTAGTGTGGCCAACATGCCACAAAATGTACTATACTGCATGGTGTTCATATTATTTTGTTCATCCCTTGTATATATGTAAAAAACACAAATTTAGCTTAAATAAAAGCTGAAATATTTGAAATTATACGATTTAAATGTACTTCCTGCACAAACAAAATCCATTAAACCGAAATTTCATGGTTATCACTCTAACACTCAAGAAGGTGCCATTAAGTAATGATTTCATTGTCAAAGTGTACAAAACTTTATTTTTAAATATGTGTTATAAAAAAAACAGACAAGTAAAGCAACTAAATTTAAACCAAATTTTAAATATCCTACACATATATATAGAAAATGTGGGCGTGACAGGTATATAATTACGCTTTCTAATAGTTCATGTCCAACATATCAGCTAGCAAGTCGAGTTTTTTAGTAAAGTTCAGTTTTTTGTAAATAGTAGGCGTGTCTGTTAGTCGACCACGCCCATTAATCTATGGCTGGCGCAATTATATATTTCTATATTTGTAATTTTTAATTATATAGACATCTATGTATATTTCTAATATTTGAACTTTAAATAAATTGTAGGCGTGGCTCTTAAACGATATTGCTCAATTTAAATAGCGTTCTGCATGCAGAAATTACAAATTTTAGCTCAATATTTCAAAATTAAGGACCGTGAGAGTGCTTTCAACAGATGGACAGACGGACACGCGCATATTTACGAACACAACTCAGTTTTTGATGCTGATCAAAAATATATATACTTTGTACAGTCGCTGACGCCTTTTTCTGGTTATTACAAATGGATTGTCAAGCTTAATATACTCACCATATTATGTGGAGGGTATAAAAAACTTTAAAACTGAATGAGTGATGTGACCAATGTTCTCATGTTTTCTGTCAGAAAACAAAATTCACACCTATAGTGAGAATTCAGTTGTAATTGTTGTTGTTGTTATTGTTGTTAAAAAACGAAAAACCAAAAACATGTTTAACTTCCTTTAAAAGTGTACGAGTATGTAATTGTAAAATAATTATATAAACTCTTGATAGTAGTGAAAGGGACTCAATTCATATGTAGACGAGGAGTAAGGAGTATATGTTAATTTCCCGTACGTGTATCATTTATCAAATTTTTTTTCTTCTTGAGCATTCTTAATGATTCTCTTTCTTCATTTCCTTCTCTCTAATGAATTTGTAACCATAAACTAATGATAAGTGATCATAACTCAATACAAAGTTGTATGTAAAGCACTCTACCTGAAATAGTTGGTACTCCGACAGAGAGAGAGAGAGAGGCTTTATTTATTGTAGTTACATTAAGGCAGGCATTCTTATCTACTCAATGTAGCTGATAAACCTTTAACCTGAAAACAATGTTTTTGTTTTCAATTAAACTGTGAATGAAATTTTTCACTTTTTACTGTTCAGTTATTATTTTCGGTTTGTTCCTATTGAAAATTGTTACGGATTTAGGGCGAAAAATTAAAATAATGTTTAAAGAAGACTCAATTAATTATTACACCAATGAATTAAATTTGAAAAGTATTGTTAAGGCTATCGATTTTGAAAGTCTCGATGAAGCTGTTCATATATGTGATTTATCTAAACTTGAAGAGAAATATAATAATTGGAAAAAATATATGCCAAATATTACCCCATATTATGGTAAGTAAGAGTGATCTCTATAGAAATACCCTCCACCCTCCACTTGAGATACAACTAGGTCTGTCGGTCCGTCTGTCTGTTTTTGTAAATTTCTGCTTGAGCTACAGCTCACATTTTTTGAGATATTTTATTGAAATTTGGTGTAAAGGCATATATTGGCGTAAAGAGTAAACTTATTGAAAATGGATCGAATTGGACCATTTTTAGAACCACCCCCCATATAACGAACTGTTATAATGAAAGTGTTTATATGGAAAAAAAGGGGTAGGGTATTAAATAGAGGGACTTAAACGACCTATAGACATATCGACATGTCTATAGTTATCCCATTCATCGAATAACACATACACCCACAATTTACAAAAAACCAAACTCGAATTTCAAGCTTATATACACTATTAGAGGGCGTAATATGTATATACCTGCCACGCCCACCGTTTCTATGTAGATGTGGAGCGTATTTATGATTTTGCCCAATCCAAATTCACATGTTTTTTAAATTCTTGTGTTTTTTTTATACTGAATTAGCGGTCAAATGCAATGACGATCATTTCATTGTACAGATTTTAGCTAGTTTAGGCTGCAGTTTTGATTGTGCCTCAAAAAATGAAATTAAACAAATTTTGAACCTAAATGTTAACCCTGAACGTATCATATTTGCTAATCCATGTAAACCAGTTTCACATTTACTATACGCCCGCGATAACAACGTTCTAGTTGTTACCGTAGATAATGAATTTGAAATATATAAATTACATAAATATTATCCCAACTGCAGGTAAGTAGCAAGAAAGAAAATGTTCTTGATTCCAAAAATTTATAACTGAAGAGTATTTCCTTCATTCGCTGTAGTTTGGTGATACGTTTCCGTAGTGAAGCTAAAGCCGCCCAATGTCCTTTGGGTGATAAATTTGGTTGTGATGCTGAGAATGATGCCAGCGCCTTAATGCTGCTAGCGCAAAGTCTCAATTTAAAGGTGAGTGACTTAAAAAGTAATTAGTATGGCTATCAAATAACTAGCGAGTGTCGTTGGTGTTGGAGTGCAGGTGATTGGTGTTAGCTTTCATGTTGGTTCCGGTTGTAATGATTTTCCTGCTTATGATCGTGCCATCACCACCGCCAAGAATCTATTCAAGTTCGGTTCCTTGTTAGGCTTTGAAATGCATTTACTGGACATTGGTGGTGGCTTTCCCGGCAGTGATGATAACAAATTTCAAACTGTATGTAAAACAAGAATTTGTTGAAAAACTTATCTCAATAATATATCCTTTCCTTTGTAGGTGGCTGCCATAATCAATCAATCTTTAGAAACGAATTTTCCACAACCCCACAAAATTAATGTTATTGCTGAGCCAGGCCGCTACTTCGTAGCGGCTGCTTATACATTGATTTGTAAAATTCATGCTAAACGTGAAGTACGCTCTCCCCTCACAAATCAATTAATAAGAAAAATGTATTATCTGAATGATGGCGTCTATGGTTCGTTCAACTGCATTTTATATGATCATCAACATGTCACAGCAGAACATTTTTTGGTTAGCTTTTCATGTCATTTGTTTGTGTAACTGTTATAATTTTACTTTTTTCATTTATAAAAGGATGATGAGGAACAAAATTTGATAAAATTTAAAACTCTCATTTGGGGTCCTAGCTGTGATGCTTTGGATAAGGTACATAGATAAATTTTAAAATTATATTTTCATACATTGTTTTGTCTTGCTTTGTAGATAATTGAAGATATTGATCTGCCCGATTTGTGCTGCGGTGATTTGTTAGCCTTTCCTAATATGGGTGCCTACACTGTACCAATTGCTAGTCCATTTAATGGTTTTATGTTGCCGAAAATTTTGCATTTTCTTAAACGTAAAACTTAATAAATTAAAAATATTTTTTAACCCAAACTCAAGTGACATGTTGATTCCTAATATGTACACTATTAGAGGGTATAATCATAAACCTGCCACTATTTGGCCTTGACTATGTACATATAGAAGAAATTTAATTTTTTTTTAAATAATTTCTATGAAAAGTAGGTGACAGATATGAACTTAGCCCAAGTTTTAGGTTTTCTCCATTGAAATCTTATTAAATCATCATGTTATAACAGAGCAAGTCTCTTAGATTACATAATCCCGTTATAAACAAAAGTAATCTTTCTCTCGTTCCTACGGGGGAAGACTCTTGATTTCGCAATCAAGACAAAATTTCAATCAATCACAATCGATACTTCTATAAATTATTTTGAAAAACATGTTATACCGTTAGAATCATAAAAACGTCTATTTTCAAACGTTATATAATATAATAATTTAACGAAAATATTCAAGTTTTTGCAAACGAGTTTTCTTAAATGATTCATGTAAAGGTATACTCAACTCAAGTTTTTTCACTTCCACTTGATATATTGATATTATTAAAGCCTTCAATTTCATGCAAAATTAATGGATTTCTTTTTACTAAACCTTATATGTAAAATGAAATTATTCGCTTAGTTAACGTTTATTACGTTAAAGGTTTAACTCATACTTCAAAGATCACTTCCGCTTGAATCTGTAAATAAGTTGAGTTTATGTTTTAAAATCAATTAATAATAATTTATTATATAATAATATTGCTTGTTTATTATCATTTAATTTTACAAAAAATATTGTATTAACATTTGTTAAAAAGCTTCTCAACGAAGGAGGTCGGTCGGCCGTCTCTTAAGAAAATAAAGAATTTTTAAAAAATGTTGAAAACAAATCAAATTAATTATTATAAAGACCACTTAAATCTAGAAAATATTGTGCAATCGATTGATTTTGATCAAATCGATGAAGCTGTTCGTGTAGTTGATTTAAAGAAAATTGAAGAAAAATTTCATACCTGGCAAAAGTATATGCCAAACATTAAACCCTATTACGGTAATAGTGAATTTTATGGAAAAAAAAAAGAAGTGAAAGTGTTATAATCAGTTCTATGTAACAAATGAATACCCTACGTCACGTGTAATCACAATTTGTGATATAAACAGTTGAATTATTTTCGTATAAAAGTCTCTTCGTGAGACATTGTTATATGGGAAGGGGTTCTAAAAATGGTTCAACCGTCTTCAAATTGATCACAGTTAATTATTAAGCCTATTAACATAATAATTATTATTTTTTTTCCAAATTTTATCTAGAAAAATTAAGAATAATAACTATGATAAACGGGGGGGTACTTGTAAAAAAATACATGGATGTACAGACGGATATGCGTAAATAGATTCAGATTTTGCTTCTAATGCGATCGGTATTACAAATATATGCAAACATATTATACTTTTAAATCATAAATATGATTTTATTCTTTTCCTATTAACCAACTAAAGCGGTGAAATGTAACAACGATGAAATGGTTTTAAAAACTTTGGCCAAATTGGGATACGGTTTCGATTGTGCTACAAAAAATGAACTAAAACAAATTCTAAATTTAAATGTTGCACCCGACCGTATATTATTTGCTCATCCTTGTAAACTGATAACACATTTAGAATATGCTAAAAAAAATAATATTACTATTGTGACAGTTGATAATGAATTGGAAATGTATAAAATATATGAAAATTATCCAAAAGCAAGGTAAGTTGTTGTGTGAAAAAGAAAAAAAATAATTTACAATACCCTCCACATACAATGGGGGGTATAATAAGTTTGCCATTCCGTTTGCAACACCTAGAAGGACTCATCAGAGACCCTATAAAGTATTGACATATATTTTTAATCAGCATTAAACCAAATTTAGTTTTCTTACTTGTACATAACAGTTTAGTGATTCGTTTCCGTTGTGACGCTAAAAAAGTTCTGGTACTATTGGGTAAAAAGTTTGGCTGTGAACCGTACAAAGAAGGACCGGCTTTAATGACTCTGGCGAAGAAGTTAAATTTAAATGTGAGTTAAATGTAATAAACATTAAATAGGAAAATGCAAATAATTGAATAAAATTTTAGGTAATTGGTGTAAGCTTTCATGTGGGCTCTCATTGCTTTGAATATGCGGCTTTTGAGCGGGCCATCACTATTGCTAAACATTTATATAAAGTTGGTGTACTGATGGGTCATAAAATGAGAATAATTGATATTGGTGGAGGCTTCCCGGGCGATGATGATGAACTTTTTAAAAAGGTACCTTCATAACTTATTTATTTAACTCATTTAAGTATAAAGTTTTTCTACTTTTCAGTTTGCTGCTGTAGTGAATAAATCGTTGGCAGAAAATTTCCCCAATAGAAATAATATAGAAGTTATAGCTGAACCGGGTCGTTATGCTGTAGCTGCCTCCTATACAATAATATGCAAAATTATTGCTAAACGTGATGTGTTGGGTACGCCAAGTAACAAATTAATGAAAATGTATTATTTGAATGATGGCATTTATGGTTCATTTAAAGCCGTCATCAATTATCCCGAACATCCGAAAGTTACTGTTAAACATTTCATAGTAAGTGTTTTGTATACATTTTTATAAAAAAATAATAAAATTTTGCTTCTTCTTTAACAATCACTTAGAATGATGAGAAATTGAAAAAATATAAAAGTGTTCTGTGGGGTCCCACCAGCGATGCTTTAGATAAGGTAACATTGTTGTTGTTGTAAGATTTTTTTTATATATATTTGAAATCTTTTTCTAGATTATCGATGACATCTATTTACCCGACTTACATTACGGCGATTTAATATATTTTCCTGATATGGGCGCTTATTCTACCAGTACAGCGGTCTTGAACAATTTCATTGGTTTCCCAACACCAAAAACCATATATTTTCATAAAATGTATAATTAAGCATTAAAAACAATAATAAACACAATTATGTATTAATTAGATAAGAGTACAAAAGTAATCTTCATTTGGATTCAAAGTTTTTGTGTTCCAAAGAAAGCACATTAATTGGTTTCATTTACATCCCAGTAAATTTCATCTTTATTGGTGTAAAATTATTGGATATTTATTAAGAAACAAACGAGTTCTTGTTCTTCTTCTTTATAAATGTTTAATGGCGGCAACATGTATTAATTAAAAAAAAAAAGAAAGCTCAATAAATCAATTGTTTATTAAACTGACCCTTTATTTAATTGGTAACAATTGATTTAGAAGCTTTTTTCCTCCTTTTACACTATTTGTTATTGTAAAAACCAACAAGTTTTTTAATATTTAATCTAAAAATATGGATGATAATGTGAAGCATTTATACCCTACACCATTACAAAGGGATGAAACGGTATAAATTATATGAGAATTTTTGTAAAACTTAAATGGTCAGTGTCACACCCACATTTCGCTTTCCAATCAAAATTTGAATCAATTTAACTATTTCCGTCTGTATGTCCATACATTTATTTTATAAACAAAATGCTTGTTATATTGGTTATTTTGGGTTAAAATTTGGCAGGGGGGTGTGTTTTGATTCAAGGCCGATTACTATTTGAAATTAAACCCGATTGGTTAATTTTTAGAACCCCTTCCCATATGACGATGTATTTTCAAATAAATCTTTATATGACGAAATTTTACAATTATGAATATTTTTGGTTAAAATTTGGTATAGCAAAGTTAATTAGCTTAATAATTGGCTATACCAAATTTGAAGCCGATCCAACCATTTTTAGAACCTCTTCCCATACGGCGCTTTCTTACGAAGTGACTTTTATGTGACAATGACTCAACTAATTATATCATAAATTGTCGTATTAAGTGGTGTAGGGTATTGTATGGTCGGTTAAACCTGATTATAACATTTTCGCTTGTTATATTTGCTTTATGAGATATTTCTCTAACTCTGATGATAATAATTAACAATAATTCAATTGTTGTTTTTGTTTTTCTCTTTCTAATCCTTAATTGCTTAAATACACTTTTCTGTGTGTTCTGATATGTTTCGTTAAGGTTTACTTTTTGTATTGATATGTTTTGTAATTGTTTTTTTCATACTCTCCACATTCTAGTAACTAACTAACAATTACTAAGTTTGTAATTGTGTTGGCAACAAGCAAAAAATGGTTTTCAGAGACTTCAGGCAAAAGTATATATGCTCTAGGTTAGCATTAGAAGCTGTGTCAAGCTAGAATTATATGTGCAGGTGTGTCTTTCTTGTTGTTGGAATTTTGACTGAAGATCTCATTCCTAATTTACTTATGGAGAGTATTTCATATTTGTCCTAAATTTAACTTTTTCTTATTTTTGCGTTAAAACGTTTTTCAATATCAATTGTTGTTGTTGCCTAGTATTATTTATTCTATTATAATATAATTATTTTAAGCTTAAGCTTTTGTAATATTGTTGTATAATAGGTGTGTGCTTGTTTAAAATACGTACGAACATTATAATATATTGCTGCAGCACACTCACAAACCACTTACTTTCTTAATCAGTTCTGGTGTATATTTAAGAAAAATATTTATATATATGTACGTGTATATATATATAAAAGTGGAATATTTATAAGAAAAGAAAAAATGGAATATTTTTTTAATATTTAAAAAAAAATTCCGAAAAAAATCTAAATATTATAAATTTTTCTTTTTTTTTTTGTAAAATATTGCTAAAGTAAGGGGGTGTTTGGGGGGAGGAAAGGGTTAATATATGCCATATAAAGTGTTGCTTTGTAAGTGTTTGTTGTATTTGCTTTCTAGTTAACAAAATGATTGTATTTCACAACAGCGATAACATTTAGATATAAGTTTACAAGGTAAAAAACAACAACACACAAACACAACGTACAACATTCAACATTTATTTTTGTTAGTTTTTTTAAGCCCGATTTTGATTTTGTAAAACTTTTTTATTTATATCATGAACTGTTTTCTTCTTCTTTGTGGTTGTTGTTGTTTTTATGCCCTCCACATACGACACTAAGGTATGCCAAGTTTGTCATTCCATTTGAAATACCCTAAAAAGTATATATATATATAATCAGCATCAAAAACTAAGTCGACCTGGTTACGTATGCCCATGTGTCCGTACGTCTGTCTTCCGCTGTGCATTCTCATGATTGTAAATTTGAAGACATTGAAGTGAAATTTTAAACAAATATACTTTTAGTTTTGTAGATCGTTTTTTGAAATTGGGCAAAATCCATCAAGAGCCACGCCCACAAACGACAAACATCTATATAACAGACAGAAAAATTGGCCTATAAAGTTAAAATTTAGTATATCCATGGCTGTGCCAAAATTAGGAATGGTCGGATAACAGACATTTCCAAAATTTACATAAAACTGTATCCAACATACAACTCGAATTGTAAGTTGATACGTATTACATATTAGAAAGTGCAATTATGTACCTGCCCCGCCCACCATTTAAATGCAAATGTGGAGGGTATTTAAGACTTGGTTTTTTTTACTTGTCCTAAAATATATTATTTTTCTAAATGACATTCAACAACATTTGAGAGATTCTTTAGTGATATGTTTGTAGATAAGGGTGGGTAGGTATAGACCCTAATATATTTATATATATCGTATATATGTATAGAGATTTCCCTAATATTATATAAACTAAATAATAAAAAAGATTTTATATAATCTTTTTTTTCCAAAAAGTACTTCTTTTGGTATAGAAGGTAAAAAAAAAAATATTTCCTTTCTATAAAATATCCTTACAAAAAATAGCAGTGCACGTATCTATGATATGTTATGTTTCATTTTGTTTTTCAAATTCATTGATTTTTTTTCTTGTAACGCGATCACTGTCTTCAGTGAATTCACTTCTTCCACTTCCACCAATCGAGTCCTTAAAAAGTACACAAAAACATCACTTGCAAAATGACTACGGCTACAAGTAAAGGCCACAACGCACCATTGTCTAACAGCTGTAGACCGCCGCCATCTTTCAAGCCAGCACATTCCATTTTCTCAAATGGCATCGATTGTATAAAATATTCACGATTTTCGATGGGCATGTGACAGGTGGGCTTCTTCTTTTGTGCCATTTCATCATCACGATTTTTCAAATCTTGCAACAATTTCGGAAACCAAGTCAAATCGCAGGAACATATCAGGGGGTTGTCTATATGAAAAGGACGAGAGATCCAACGTATATCTTATTATACGAATAATTTTATCTGTTTATCCGTATACTTGCCTGTAATATCTATTATCCGCATAGTGTCTATAATATGTTCCATTATATCGGGTTGTATGCTGGTTAATTTATTATTCTGAATATTCAACGCTTCCAAAGAGTTCAAATTCTCAAATATCATGCTAGGTAATACTTTAATGCTGGCGAGGAATGAAAGTCGGAATGTAATATAGAAAAAAGTATACATTTTAAGGCTAATGATGATAAATCCTAAATAATAAGGTAAATAAAGACAGTCTTGAACTATATAATTCGCCGCTTTAAAGAAAAACTTAAATTTTCATTTTAAAAACTTAAAAAATGCTTCTACTCATTGTTTAAGTTTCTATGTTTATATCAGGCCTCGTTATGGCCAGAGAGCAGCCTCAGACACCCTAAAAACTATATATATTCTCAATCCGCTTTAAATTCTGAATCAATTTTTCGATTTTTATACCCTCCACCTCAGTGATGAGGGAATACCAAGTTTGTTTTTCCATTTGCAACACCCAGAAGGAGGCGTCAGAGAGCCTACAAAGTATATATATTCTTAATCAGCGTTAAAAACTGAATCGATTTAGACATGTATGTCCGTGTGTCCGTGTGTCCGTCTGTTGTTGGCACTCTCACGGGCGTAAATTTTGAGATATTGAGCTGAAATTTTGTACAGGAACTTTTACTTTTTGTACGCAGATTGCTATTTAAAAAGAGAAAAATCGGTCAAGAGCCACGCCCACAATCGACAAAAAACCATTTATCTGCAACAAAAATTGAGCTATAAACTTGAAATTTAGTATGTACATCTAAGAGTATTAGCTTCATCGGTGTGCCAAAAATTCGGATTACAGACCCGCCCACAATTAATAATAATCTTTCTATCTGCCACAAAAGTTGACCTAGAAACTTGAAATTGTGTACGCGTATACATAGTTATCCCATCTACTGATATGCCGAAAATGGGCGTGGTCGGACAATAGGCACGCCCACAATTTACAAAAGACCATATTCAACGTAAAAGTAGACTTGCATGCTGATACGTAATACGTACACTATTAGAGGGCGCAATATATATATATTTACCACGCCCACCGTTGTGGAGGTGGAGGGTATTTAAGATTTGGCCTAAGTCAAATTTAGTTTTCTTACTTGTTTTATTTAGATTTAAATATAATTTAGTCACAAGTGTTCAGAGCTTATGCAGGCCGGTTTGTCCATTCATTATTTAAATAATAATATAAAAAAAGTCGTCTTTTTAACATAGTTTTTCATTTCATTTCAGATTCAACTTTTCATTCAAAAATTATATCAAGACCTTCCCCAAGACCTAAGAATTATAAGCTAATTATGAATGTCAAGAAACGTTTCAAGTTGGTGGATGCACAAGAATTGATTTAAGGTAAATAAAACTTTTTTATACGAGGGTCGGCCAAGTTTTCTTTATTTTTCCTTCTCTGCTTCTATTAAGACTTTTAAAATAATTCTTTGCAATAATCTACTAACAGGCTTTTGACTTGAACCGCTATGAACCAATTTATTAAACTCCTAATGTAACAGTAGATCGATCCGATCGAAACAGTCCGTTCTTCGCTAGCCTTCGCTATATCGAATAAATGCCCGCTGTTAAATCCCATCCTTACTTGTATAATTCATATCATTGTACCTTGACTTACTTATTTTTTTGCAAATTAAGGAATGTCAGTGAATCACCGAAGCCCGTGAATGCATCATCACTTATAACACTGATATTATTGTTGCGCAAATCCAAGTGACGTAAACGATGTAGTGGACGTAAAGCCTCACTAGGTATCGCCTGTATATTATTATCACCTAAACGTAAATATTGTAAATTTTCTGAAAGAACATTAATTGAAAGTTTAGGTCAAAGGTTTAAGGAGTTTAGGGTTTATTATCATACCTGTTAAACCTTTGAAAGCATCTTTATCGATGTCCTTTATTCTATTGCCTTCCAATTCTAAAGAGTTTAATAATGTCAAGTGCGAGAAGACATTGCCCGGCACCTCGGTAATCACATTGTGAGCCAAAATTAATGAATCCAAATTTCCGAGACCTAAAAAAATTGTGGATATTATAGATGTTCTGTAATAAATTCTTAAAAGTCGTTGAAAAAAGTGAACAATTGTATGACTGCCACGCCCACAAATAAAAAAATATGTTTTTAAACACAACCCTTGAGATGAATCTGTTAATAGTTGTTGAAGCAAAGGAAGCTTTGCCCCTAGAACTTACCCGCAAAATCACCTTCACGTATATGCTTGATTTTATTTTCTTGAATTTCTAATTTTCTCAAATTTTCCAAAATCGACAAAGCCTTTTGGGGCACTGCCGTCAATTCATTGCCACCTATATTCAAGCGTTTCAGTTTTCTGTAAAAACAGTAACAACAACAATAACAAAAAATGTAATTCGTTGACAAAGTTCCAACAACAACTTAGCAACAATTTACTTTTCTATGCCACGAAAAGCTTCCGGTTCAATGGTATTCAGTTTGTTTTCATATAAAGTTAATATTTCCAAGGTGTCCATTCCTTCGAAGGCATTACTGTGTATGGCGGTGATTTTGTTGTGATTTAAATTTAAAATTAACAAATGATACAAATGCTTTAAAGCCATTGAGGGTACCGTCTTCATTTGATTTAGGGATATATCTAATTGGGTTAAACCGCGTCCTATGGTAAGCAGGAGAGCAAATTGTTTTTTCTTTTTATCATAAAAGCTTACAAGTATCTTGATATCAATTTACCTAAAGAGTTGAGAGCACTTTCTTCTATGGCCGCCAAGCTGCTGTTGTGTATGGTGAGATGGCGTATGTCCAAGGCCAAAAATACAAAACCTTGCAATTTGGGTAAATTATTGTGACGCAACTTTAAATAGAATATAATGGGACTCTTATCCTTAAGGGTGCCCAGCGATCGTGTAATGTGCGTTAAATCGGTGCTTTCGCACAAGATGTCGAGACCGTTCTTCTTAACCGTGCATACACAGGGAGCAATGACACTTTGCTCGGGACATACTTGCTGTTGTTGTTGTTGGGGCTGCTGCTGAATCTGGTCTGAAGCTTCACAACTTGTCTGGCATATAAGCATCAAAGCAACAATTGCCAGAATAAACTGCTTTCTAATCTGCGGCATTTTTCTAAACGCGCTCATTTTAAGGTGTTTACACTAAAAAGTTTTAGTAGGTCTCGCTAATTATGCACCAATACCAACACACTAATTAAACAAAACACAATTTGTGCCCTCGCTCTCTCTTTCCCTCTCTCTGTTGTCAAACCGTTTAACTGGGGCCCGTTTATTTCTTAAATGTTTATCTCATCTACAAGTACACTTTAAAAGAATTTCTGCAATAGAGAATTAATCACATTCGTATATCCATCCTAATAAATTCTCTCTTTACACCCTGCACCACTTGTGGTAAAAAGTATATTAAGTTTTGTGCAGATGTTTCAGATCAGTAAAGATCTCCACTACCTTCAATTATATCAATTGATTCAGATGCTGAATTGATTTAATTATGTCCGTCTATCCGTCCGTGTGTTCATTTAAACTTGTGCTTAAGCTACAGGTCGCACTTTCGCATATACGAGTATTTCGCTGAAATTTGGTGTAAAGTCAATTTTTGGCCCACAGAGGAACTTTGTTGAAAATGGTGCGAATCGGACCATTTTTAGAGCACCTCCCCTTATAAGGTTTTATTAACATCAAAGTTTTTATATGGTAAAAAGTCGCAATTTTTAATATTTAAAAAATAAAATTGGAGAAGTATAGTCAATTAGCTAAATAATTGCCCATGGCGAATTTGAACCCGATCGCATCATTTTTAGTACCCCTTTCCATATAATGATATTTCACGAAGAAACGTATATAGAGGCAATACCTCGCGTTTACTGAGACAACGAAACTAATTATAGCATTTGTTGTACAACCAAGTGGTGTAGGGTATTACATGATGGACTATAATAGACTACAACATTTTCTCACATTTTATAATGAATTACTGCTTCTCACTTAACGTGCTGTGATTATTAGACAAGAGCAACAAATGCTTTAATTTTTTTTAAGTGCAAAACTGAAAGTGATGATCTGATAAATTGATATAATTGAATTAAACAATTTATATATGTGACAGCATGCACTTCTATAATGTATGTGTGTACACCTTGGACGGCCGTTGACACAAGATTGGCCGCGATTTTATTCAGATTTATTTTAATAATCATTTATCTCGAGCTTTACATGCAACTTAACAAAAAATATTTGTAACGCACAGAAAAAAAGAAAATAGAAACTAATAACTAAAACTAAGAACTCAAAGTTGAGTTTCTCTAGACATGGCTACTGTCTGACTTTTGCTAAAATGTTTAAATTGGGAAACTTTTCAGATTCATACATTTTGAGTGGACAAAATAATATGAACACCACGAAATAAACTGTCCTGAGTTTCATAGTTTTCGTGTCGAGTCTTTTACGTTATATTTCGCTTTCTTCTGCTACGTTAAAAACAAGCGATAGGTGAAATGTGTGACCTCTGAGACTGCGATAGAGGGCAAATCGTTGGTGCTCGCTTAGCGCGAGCGTCTGTGACGAGAATAAGTTTCTCAAATTTGGTCCAAGTTGAGATAGTTAATAGTTGTTAAAAAAAGGGAGCTATAGTATACACGCCACGCCTCTTGGGAATGTAAATATGAGCAGAATATCCCGATTTCGGTTTAAGCCCATATCGTCTATAAATAGTCTTCAAAACACTAAGTGTTCTTAGATATGCCACGCCCATAAAATATGGTTAGTAGTTACAAATTTACCCTAAACCAATTCGAAATCCTTTCTCTTAAGCAGAATTTTGAAAAAAAATTTCAAAAGCCTGCTGCATCAAAGTAGCATATAAAGCTGCGTTGCTTAAAATCGTCAGCAAACTTTAAAAATTAACTTAAAAGGCTCTCGGGCAAAAGAATTCCCAACAAAGAGTGTAATAGCACGGTTACTAACACTTTATAATTCTCACTATTCATATAACCGCGCGGTTTATTCTTTATTATTTACCTACTCATTGACTATTTTCATTGTTATTACAAGAGAGTAAGAAAGCTACATATCCTCCACACTGTTGCTGTTGAAAAAAAAACACCTGTCAATAGCAGACGTACTCATTTAAACGAGCAAAGGCAAAAAGTCTTTAAGGAAACGCACAAAACACGGCATTGTTTGTTAAATGATGGGGGCTTGTGTGGGTGTGTTTTAAAGAAAACAAAGCAAAGGACTTTTATAAGGTAAATAGGAAAGTAGAGCAAACTTCTCTTTTTTGTTAGGTTTTGTATGTATAACAGTTTCATGGTTATAATCAATACATTTTGCTCATTTATCTCTACCTCATAAATTGTTGATTCAAACAATATTTTATATAATATTCTTGGATTTCGATTTTAGATTATCACCTTTTTCAAATTTTTTTAATAATAATTTTTTAAATTTAATTTTTAATTTAAAAAAAATTTAATAATTTTTTTTTGCAATTTTTTAAAACTTTGTTTTTGGTCTTTGAAAGATTTTCTTATGTAACGTTTGATAAAAACATTTTTTTTTATTTTTCGTTTCTTTTTGTTATAAAAAAAGTGAAATATTTCAGGGTTTGTTTTAAGAATTTCTGTCTTAACTTTATCCCGAGTTGCACAGCTCCCTGCTTAAGAGAAAAAAAAAATTTTAACTTTACAATGAATTCTTTTGTTCCGTGTTTTAATGCCTACAAACACTGCCGTAAAAACGTACGTACAACTTGAACAACCGTAAATAGCGAACTGAATATTTTATGCGGAAAATAGAGCCAGTTGAATGTTATAAGGGAGAGATATTACAAAGCTTACCCCTTTGCCCTTCTAGAGGGTGGTCTTTTTTTATCATCACAAGTTCATACAATAGCTCAAGAGTTCATAAAAGCTATAAAGGCATTCAAAAATGGCAACTCCGTGTAAAGAATTACTACAATGTCAATACGTAAGGTTTGAATCCATAATTCATTCTATACTTGGACAATTATTCATGCTGAGAACCACTTTTAAGCAAGGACACTTAAAAAATAGTGGGTAATTTTTATGATTATCCATGACAATCCGGAGTAATCTATGGTTTGAACACCGCAAACAGCTACTAGGATTTTCTTGTATGAAATTTTTTAATAAGAAATAAAATATAAAATTAAAAGCTTTACAATGGAGGTTGTGGCTGTCATCGCTAGAAAGGTGATGTTTTTCACTACCTCACAAATGCTCACAAAGTTTAAACTGTTGTAACGCGGCGAAAAATGAACTTAGCAGAGAAAGGTTTACATCGCTTAAAAGCTTACACTGTTAATGTTAGTATGAATACATACAGGGAATGAACAGAATAATATGAAATAGATGCATCGTGCCGGAATTACCAGAAATAGAAATTAATCCTCAATAAAGATTTTTTTTAAACGACCCGTCACTTCATACGCGCCTTCAACTTAAAGGAAGGAGGATAGAGGGAGTAGTGTTTGTGTACGTTGTGTACGTTAATGCGTTGTGCGATATGCCGTCAACTCCATAACGTATGGGTGAGATCGGTGAGCAAGCCTGGTTGTCCTACTGAAGGGTTTCAGCGGACACATCTCTTTTATCCCTCTAGAACATATGCCATAGAAGTATCTGTACATAAGCACAACACAGCTCACATTTCGTCGGTGCTCAAGTATGTCGAGAGAGTTAGATACTTCCTCGTCACATATGATCACTAGAGCCTTTCGCTGTATGCGATCGAGAGTCTCCAAACATGTGTTAAAGGCTCCCACCTACACGTGCGAGTTATGCTCAAGTTTCGGCCGAATATAGGCGGCGTAAATATTTCGGGTGTCGGCTGGTGTGAAGTATTTTTTACACCGTTTTAAAAAACCCAAGCTCTTGGCTACAGCTTTGGACAATTCGAACAAGTGCTCCGTCCAGCGGACGTCATACTGAATTCGCATGCCCAGAATGTCAAGAGCGGCCGATTGCTCCACATTTATGCCGCCGAAGGATAGAGGGCGCCCATCACTGTCCCTGTGCGACAGATGGCAGCACTGTGTTTTGTTGGCGTTAAAACTAACCCTGTTTACTTGACCCCATTCGGAGATTTTTATGAGGTCGCGATTTAAAGATTCATTCATTATGCAACGTTTGTTTTCTATTTCCGCGTTGCTAGGCCTTTTATGAAAGGAAAATGAATGACATAGAGTGCTGTCGTCAGCGAAAGAGTAAACAGGGTTCTCCGTCAAGCACAGAAGGTCATTGATGAACACCAGGAAAAGGGAAGGGAGAGAACAGAGCCCTGAGGTACACCTGCATTTAGAGTATATTGATTTGATGAGTAACCGTCAATCACAACCCGAATTGAACGATTACTCAAGAAGCTCGATATAAATTGAGCGAAGTTGTTGTTTACACCAATCGCCATCAATTTGGACAACAGAGCATCATGCCATACTCTGTCAAACGCCTTAGAGATATCCAAAGCATCAACCTTACTTTCGCCAAAGTGGCGAATAGCTCGATACCTCTTTTCCGTAAGGTAGACTAATAAATCGCCAGTGGATCGATTTTTGCGAAATCCGCAGTGACGGTCGCTGATTAGGTTGTTGGCCTCAAGGTAGCTCACGAGGTGAAATTTTAAAATTGTGTCCATTGTTTTGGCTATGGCGCTACAAATAGCGATTGGTCGGTAGTTTGCAGCGTCAGAAGGGGTACCTTTTTTTGGTACCGGTTGTACATTGGCAATCTTCCAGCATTTTGGGTAAGTGTTTGCATGGTAACACCTACTAAAAAGATTGCGCAATGGTTTAGCAAGTGTTGCGGCGCACTTGCTAAGAAGTAGAGGGTGTATGCCATCCGGCCCTGGAGTTTTGCGAGTGTTGAGCCTAGCAAGAACCTTTTTTGCTGCCCGGGTACGAAAGAATAGATTAGGCATCGTATGTGCTACTCTTTCGACTCTAGAAAGTGGTTGATGGCTGTGTGGTAAAAGGGAGTTTGAAGCAAACATTTTAGCTAATACATCAGCTTTATCAACCGGGTCAGATATTATTTGGTCGCCTGTAAAGAGAGATGTAATTGATGCCGAAGTTTGATTTCTACATCTCTTTACAGACGACCCAAAACTCTTGCCACCCCAAAAGGTGGCAAGAGTTCTTGGTACGCAGTCGCTGCTCGTGCAGTTAACGAATTCGCGATAATATTTCCAAGTTTATTACAAACACTTTCGCACACACACACACACACAAGTTGTTTAAAATAACTAATTACAGATATTGTACTAATTCAACACCCAACAAGAACAACAACAACATTAACAGTCATATTTAAAAAAAAAAATCGTGAGGGAGATGCCAGTTTTTCTTACAAAAAAAAAAAAAAAAAACTTGAAAATTTTCTTTATAAACGCTTAACATCTTCTTACACTGAACACTGAAATGGATGGTAATTGAAGGTGTCGCAAAAAGTTGTCCAACTTTCTTTTGATAACAGCACGTGTCAGGTGATTTGACTACTATTTCTCTAACACCCACACACACACACACACACACACACACACTCCCACACACAAGCTATGTTACTAATCACTATACTCGGAGTCCTTTTTAACAATGCATAAAATATTACACAAGATTACACCAACAATTGTAATTGAGAAATTGTTTTTTTTTTCTAATATTTTCTTTTGAAAATCTTATATAACGTGTGTCGTGATGGTTATCTTTAAGGCTTGTTTCAATATCCTTTGAAAATTGTCTCTCCCTCCATCCATCCATGGAACACCATGCTATGAACTTGTCGTAATCAGTAGACTTTTAAATGTTCTTTATGTTGTTGTTGTTGATGTTACTTAGCGTATGTAAGCTGGGAAAAGCTAAAACCTTACAGGAAAAAAAAACTGTAAAGTATGTAAAATAAACATACATTAAGCATAAGGCGAAAAGTCAATTATGCCACTTGCCTTACAGAGATTAAGGGTTTACTCGTTGTATTAATAAGTTTGTGACACGTTTAGAAAAATGTTTCACGTGTAATATATTTTTGATCAGCATAACTATTACAAAGCATAAATATGTATGTACTCGCCACGCCCATTGTATGCATATGTGGATGTGGAGAGAATTTAACATTTAATTTCAAAATTGCTGCAAAAGCTCAACAACAGTGCTGGGTATTCCAGATTTGTCTTAAACTAACTTAACTTTTGTTGTTGTTTGTTTTTGTTGCTTTTGTTATGTGAAAGAAGAAAGAAATTCAAATTATATGTAAATCCTTGACATGTTCCTTCCACCACTACCACCCACACCACGGCCACCCCTTTTCCTTGCATGATATTCAACATTCACGCTACAAAGTCAAGTCAAACCCTATAATTTGTGAAACAATCCTAAAAGTGTAACAAAATTCCATACAACCAACAACAACACCAACAAAAACCATTATTTGTTATTATTTTTGGATAAACTTCTTCTTTCTCCACCTACTCCAACCGCTCTATGGATTTCGTTCTCTACTTCCCCCCTCATCATGGGAAATCGTTGTTCTTAAGAAAGTTGTTATTGTGTGTTATGTTAAGCCTAAGAAATCCATCGAAATTTTAATGCTGGCCAAAGCTTTGTACAGAGAAGAAATCAATTTTTTACAAGAAAGTTATTCATAAGAATGCAAAGAATTATTTTGTACCCTACAACGAGAAATTCAACATGTTTTGGTATAAAAGAGAAAAATACAAATTTTTATAGTCACTATATAAAAGAGGGGAAGGTGGGAGGGTTAAGAGGACTATTCTTCCTAGACGGTGATTTAAGATACCCTAAAAAGCATCAAAATCTGAATCCATCTAGATGTGTCTGTACGTCCATTTCTATCACGGAAGTAAACTTTGAGATATTGGGCTATACTTTTGATATTTTACAAAGTTAAGCAAAATCGTTTAAATGCCACGCCCACATTTGAGAATTATTGATCTAAGAAGTTGAAATTTGGTTTAAATGTTTTTAAACAAATTGATTTGCTTGAAATAAATAGGCGGCGGAATAAGATACACGCCCGCTTTATTTACAAAACATTCTGTTTTGTACGGAAGTTTAAAATGGTGTATGTAATACGATACACTCCTAAAATATACAATAAAGTATATGCCACGCCCCATTTTGTGTATAGTACAAGTTTAAAATGATGCCTAATACATATACCGCTAAATCAATTATAATATCTGTTATCTGCCACGCCTCTTTTTAATATAAAGATGTAGTTTTTTTTAATGGTTTCATTTGAAATTTCTCACTTAATATATTTTCATTTGAGTTGGCTTGCTCCCCAATAAGCTTAGTAAGGCAAAATAAAAGAAAAAAAAAAAAAAACAGGACACGTGGCAACACCATGTCATACCAACACCAACACCAACACCAAACCAACCAACAACACACATTTCACATCAAATTTCATCAATAACCCTTTCATCTCATTCATCTTTCTCTCTCTCTCTCTCTCTTTCTGTGTCCGTCTGTCTGTCTGAGTTTCATATAAAATGTTGCAAAACAGGCACATGTTGTATAGGGCAACGAAAATTATATTCAGGTTAAATGACAAGTTACATACACATGCGAGAGTGTGTGTGTGTGTGTAGTGTGCAGCTCGTCTTATCGTAATCGCATCCTAATTGCAAGAAAATTACTCCCACGTGCTTGTGTAACTTGATCATTCATATTATCACATTGCCCCATCACCATCAGCACCAAAGTGTTCAGTGTCCGCATACATACGTGCACTAGGCACAAATGTTGAAATATCACATACCAACATTGCGTGCATTGTGTGCCAATTGATTTTACTTTTTAACCGTTTAATGATTCGTTAAAAATGTTCTTTTTTTTTGAATTTCCTTTTAATGTAATTTGAATTCTTTTTACCGCTAATTAGTATTGTAATACTTTACAGTTATGTGTTTAAATTGAAATGAAATTAAGAGTGGAAGATAAGAGAGAGGGAGAGTAAGCATGAGTTTTTCTTTAAAAGACGAAAAATTTTGTTAGAATTAAAATTTTGTTAATACAATTAATAACGGTAAATGCCAATCTTTTTATTAAGTGACAAATTTTTATGTTGTTTTATTCCATATAAGAAATAAAAAATCCTGCCAAAATTTAAAACTTTCAGTTTTTAAACTAAATAATTAATTTGAACAATTTTGAAAAAAGGTTCTTAAAATTAGCTTAATGGAATCCAAATAAGGTTTTATATAAGGTAAGAGAGCCACGCCCACGATCAACAAAAACATATCTTAAAACATCCACCAAATCGACCTATGAAGTAGAAATTTGGTTTAATAAATAAACCCAACCCATCTTTGTAGTAAAAATAGGCGTGGTAGTATAACAAACACGCCCATAATACACAAAAAAACTCTATTTGACATACAGTCCAATTTACAAGTTGTTAAACATTATTAAAGAAAGCAATTATACACCTGCCACGCCCACTTTTTCTATAGAATAGCATACGACTTTCAAGTTATGTAATGCATACGAGAAGGGGAAATTCTGTATTTGCTACGCCCACTTTTACATGTACTTGTTATCCGACTACGCCCATTTTTGCTATTTGTCTATTTTTCGCTTACGATCATTTGTGGTATACTGGGTGTGGCACGTATATGATTATGCCCTAAAATCCTTTGTATTATCTATAAAATCGAATTCTATACCAAATAAGGGTTTGTTTATACCCTCCACCTCAGTGATGAGGTTATGCCAAGTTTGTTCTTCCGTTTGCAACACCCAGAAGGAGACGTTAGGGACTGTACAAAGTATATACATTCTTGATCAGCGTCAAAAACTGAGTCGATTTAGACATGTATGTCCGTGTGTCCGTCTGTTGTTGGCACTCTCATGGGCGTAAATTTTGAGATATTGAGCTGAAATTTTGTACAGGCACTTTTAGTATATTCACGCAGCTCGCTATTTAAAATGAGCAAAATCAGTCAAGAGCCACGCCCACAATCGACAAAAATCTATTTATCTACCACAAAATATGAGCTACAAACTTGAAATTTGGTACGTACATCTATGAATATTAGCTTCATCGGTATGCCGAAAATGGGCGTATTCAGGTTACAGACACGTGCACCATTAATAAAAACCTTTATATCTTCCACAAAAGTTGACCTAAGAACTTGAAATTTGGTACGTGTATACATAGTTATCCCATTGACTGACGTGCCAAAAATTGGCATAGTCGGATAATAGACACGCCCACAATTTACAAAAAAATATATTCAACGTAAAAGTAGATTTACAAACTGATACGTAAGACATACACTATTAGAGGGCGCAATATATATATATATATATATTTTCCACGCCCACCGTTTCGGAGGTGGAGGGTATTTATTAAATTTAGTTTTCTTACTTGTTTTGTATTAAATCTATTTTAAAATTGTATGTATTAAAAAATGCAACAACAACTATATATAATTATACGCCAATTAAACAACATATATATGACATATAAAGTAAAGTAACTGATATGAAATTTATTTCGATTCTTTATGAAATTATTCTATAAATTATTGCGTAAGAACCTTAATATGTTTTTACTTATATTGTATATGTAGGAGTTCTTCTATAAATTCTCAAATTACAAAAACTTTTCAATTATGTTGTTGTTGTTGGTGTTGTTGGTGTTGTTGTTGTTGTTTAATCTTTTAAATATAATCAAGCCATCAAATGCATCAAAAGCAGACATAATGATCATTAATGTGAGGTATGAGTATATGCGTGTGTGTGTGTGTGTGTGTGTGTGTTGGATACTTAAACCCGTTCAAATAAAGATTTAAATGCATTTCAATTTTGTCGTTGTTGTTGTTGGTATTATTATTATTATTGTATTTTTGATCTGTTTCATTTCTTTCTATCCGATTGGGTGACAAAGCCAGACACGCACTGACACGCCAAAACAATATAATCAAATACATACAATAATAATAATAACAATAAAGCCTATGATTGAATCGTTTGACAAATGCAATAAAAAAAAAAAACAATAACAACAACAACAACAACAACAACAAAAACTGAAATAAAAGAATATAATCCATCAATAATTAAATACCAGAGAGTGTTGGCAATACAGACAATTTACTATATATGTACACATGCACAAACTCACACTCATACACATACATACGTATATACGAGTATTGTTATATTGCTTTCACATTAATTGTAAGGCCGTTTGGTGCCGATTATTACGGCACCAAACCCATCCTAGCATACAGCGTAACAACAGCTTTCCACTATAGGTGTAAAAAGCAATAATTATGGTATGGTTGGTCATTGTCTGACAACGTCTGGGTATATTTAACAACACCAATAACAACAACTACAACAACTAGAGTATTATTGAGTATTAGTTGCGATTAGTGCATATCATAGTTAATAGTTGACCAACTAAGACGAGACAATATTACCCCCTGAACGAATGCAGCAGTCACTAAGCAGTAGCATCAGTAATATTTGCCACATTTTGGGTTTTTATAAACTTCACATAAGAAGCTACGCTGTCCCAAGTTTGTCGTGCCATTTGCAACATCCAGAAGGAGGGGTCAGAGATCCTAGAAAGTATATAATATTCTTGATTAGAATTAAAACTGAGTCATGAATCAAACTGAGCCACGCCCGCAATTGACAAAAATTTATTTATCTGCCACAAAAATTACTCTAGGAAGTTGAAAATACATATTTATAATTATTCTATTCACAGATGCACTAAAAATAGGAAAAAACGGTAAAATGCCACGCCCATAATCGATAAAAAATACATTCATCTACCATAAAAATTTCCCTATGAACTTGAAATTTGCCAAAATTTATCTCATTCATTGAGATATGCCAAAAATGGGCGTGATCAAATAATAGACACGCCCACAATTTACAAAGTAACATATTCAGCGTGAAACTCGACTTGCAAGTTGATTCCTAATACATACACTATTAGATGGCGTAATTATAAGTCTGCCACTCCCACTTTTTGTATATAAATGTGGAGGGTATTAAGGATTTGGCTCAAGCCAAATATACTTTATTTTTTTTTTTGGTTTTTCATACCAATACTTGGAAAACAACAACATTTATTTTCTAATGTATTTGTGGTGTCAGGCCGTTTGTCGGATTAAAACTGTTTAGGAAAAGCCTGAGGAAGCAATGATTTTGTTCAGTCAATCGTATTTGGCTTCTATATGGTTATATTATCCCTTAAATCCCAAACACTAAGAAAACAAATTGCCCACAATACCCATAATCTCGATAATAACCAAAAACACAAAAATGAAACTAAAACTAAAACGATAATCGTCACCATTCTAATGATGATGTTGTTCACAGTATTGGCAGCAGGCTTCATTACAACAACAACAATCGATACGATCAAAGACTAACCACATCTAGTGTGTGTTTATGTGTTTTCATACATTTTGTGCAAATATAACAAAATAGAAATTTTGTTTTGAAATTCATTTGTGTGCTGTGTTGCCGATTAAGAGATAAATGTATAGAAAGAAGAAGAGGAATAGAATGAGCAGGGAAGGAAATTCCTTTTAAAGAAAAGATGACATGTGACGAGAGAACCGTTATTTTTGACACTATCTATAATGTGACATCGATATGCATACACAAGCGCACACTAAGACTATCTTTTTTCATATATACGGACGTACGCACAAATTGTCGCTTTATTCTTTTCTATGGTATGATCATTCTGCGAAACTATTTACGGACTATTATCCGATATAATCTGCAAATCTGTATATTTTTGGTAAATGTTTAAATATTTCCTGAAAAGCGGTTTAAAAATATTTAAATGATTTTCTTTTTATTTTCGTGTTAAAACCAAACATTTAATACAACGTTATGTTGTTGAAGTTAAAGTTATAGATTTTTCTATTTAAAACCAATCAAAATACCTTAATCAATCAAATCTGACCAATTAAGAGCCCATACGAGTTAGTTTAGTTAACTTTAGAAAGTTTTAGTACATTTCGTCCGTCAGTCCAGGTAAAGTTGTGAACAAGCTACAGGCTACAGTTTTCTAAGCATGACTTTGAATTTTGGTGAGACAACATGTCTAGATTGAATAAAGGGTCCTATTGAAAATCCTTAAAACTTAGATCCGTTTTGGGTTCCGCCCCCTTATGACAAAATTATTTTCAAATAAAACTTTAAATTACGAAATTTTTAATTCTTAGCGAATTCCAAAAAGTATTTAGATTTTAAGACCGTCCGTTTTCCATAATACTTGTCTTTGATTTATATTATATTCTTCAACAATATTTTATTGAAATATCTTAAAAACTTTCACTCTATGTTGCATTTACATGAATAGACAACAGACAGACCGACAGACGGATACGCTTAAATCCATTCACAAAGTGATTTTAAATCGATTTCTTTAACCATTGAACAAATTGGAAGAAAGCTTAAAGATTTAAGATTACTAGTAAGCCTTTATTTGTATAAAAATGTAATTTTGTTATATAAGTAAAAAGTTCAAATAAAATACAGATTATACGTATGTATTAATATCATATACATAACATGGATTGAATATATTTGGTTATAACGGTTTTATACACTTTCATTTATTTTCGTACTCAATATATAAAAAACCAGGTTTAACCAATCTAAAAAGTTACAAGGAGCCGGTACAGCGTAATGCATATAAAAAAAAAATAATTGAGAAAAAGAAGTAAAAATATTATAGCCCGACAATTTAATACCCTACACTATTTAGCTATACAATTTCTGGTGTAAGTAGTCGAGTCATTCTCATAGAAAAGCTACTTCGTAAAAAAGTTTCATATGGAAAGGGTTTTTTTTAATGGTTGGTTCGGGTTCAAATTTGGTGTAGAGAATTTTTGAATGAATTAAGTATTTTTTACAAAATTTTGTAAAAAAATATTAAGAATTGTGAATTTTTGCCACATAAAGATTTATTTAAAATAGATCATTATATGAAAAGGAGTTCTGAAAACGGTTCAATTCGATTCATTTTCAATGAGATTGTTCTTTGAACTAGTATATAACCTTATACCAAATTTCAGCGAAATATGTTTAAAAATAGGACCTGTAGCGTAAGCACAAATTTACATGGATAGACAGATGTACAGACAGACACAGTTAAAATGATTCAGAAAGTAATTGTAAAGTTAAAAAAAACTTCAAATTAGATAATGTCCCGTCGACAGTTATAAATAGGTAGGCCAGACCTGTTTTAAACTCACACAAAAATATACAGAGAATGTGTGTATAATACCACTTCCGTCACTCCATATGTCCTTTTATACAAACTAACATTTTGTATCATAGCCCATAGTCAAAAATAATGTTAGATGACGATGATATTCCTCCCTTATACAATTTTGTTATATGCATATATAGAGTTGTCTCTCTCATACTTAATACAATAGATGTAAGTATAAATGGATGAATGGTTGGAGTGCATATACGTGTGCATGGGTTGTGTACATTATTGTAACAGTATTATGTTATAAGGGGTGGTCTACATTATACTTGCACGCACGCATATATACACATGCAACTATGAAAAAGGGAATATTTGTAATACTAATGCAATACATTGTTTAAGTACTTTACAACATATAGATAGAAATGTAAAGCGTGTGTGTGTATTTTATAACTTGCGGCTGCTTATACCATATGTATGTATACATATAGTAAACAGTAGCATATTGTGCGCATTTTCAACTTGTAGTATTAAGTAAGAAGCTGCTTGCACACAAACACACACACATTTATAAACATACACACAATCACGTCAAACAATAAAAGCATTTTTCATGCAAAAATCGTTCAGAAAGCTTTTGTTATACAAAATATATTAGTAATTATGTATGTCTTTATATATACTGTGCCATTACCAGCTACACTATATATCTACATGCCTTTGTATGTAAGAATGCAAGTTAAATATTTTCATACATGCGCATAACCTGATTATATTGTTTACATACATGTTATATTGCATATATACACCCATGCATACACTTTATATTGTTACATGATCTATAGCCAGGAAACCAGTTATAATTGGAAATCTCAACAACATACACCGTCAAATACATATATATATATATATCTATACATACTAGTTGTGTTGTATTGTATAACCTGAAATCCAGTAGGGATATCATCTTCATCATTATCATGTCATTATACATGTTTTTTACGCCAATATATCATTATTACGAGCATCTAACACTAGACGCAATTATTAAATAATTCCGACGGATTTTTATTAAAATAAATTAAAGTGCTACTGTCCTTGGTTTAGGCAGTTTTTATAAGAGGAGCTTCAGAGACCCCTACAAAGTGTATATATTCTTGATCAGTATTAAACTCTAAACATATCCGTCCGTATGTCCATCTGCTGTTGAAACTGTTGCAGTCCTTATGTTTAAGATATTAATCTGAAATTTTATATTTTATATTTTCTGCGTACGGGTTTCTATTTAAGTTGGACAAAATTTTATGGTTGCCACGCCCAATTTCAACAGATGTGTATCTACCTAACAGAAAATGAAAATTTTATACACATATTTATAATTACCCTTCACGTCGATAAGCCAGGAATAGGCGTGGCGGTACAGAAAACACGCCCACAATTTATAAAAGTAAAAAAACTAAATTTGACTTAGGCCAAATCTTAAATACCCTCCACGTCCACAACGGTGGGCGTGAAAAATATATATATATTGCGCCCTCTAATAGTGTATGCCTTACGTATCAGCATGCAAGTCTATTTTTACGTTGAATATGGTTTTTTGAAAATTGTAGACGCGTCTATTATCCGACCACGCCCATTTTTGGCACGTCAGTCAATGGGGTAACTATGTATACGCGTACCAAATTCCAAGTTCTTAGGTCAACTTTTGTGGAAGATATAAAGGTTTTTATTAATGGTGCACGTGTCTGTAACCTGAATACGCCCATTTTCGGCATACCGATGAAGCTAATATTCATAGATGTACATACCAAATTTCAAGTTTGTAGTTCATATTTTGTGGCAGATAAATAGATTTTTGTTGATTGTGGGCGTGGCTTTTGACCGATTCTGCCCATTTTAAAAAGCGATCCACGTGCAAAAACTAAAAGTGCCTGTACAAAATTTCAGCTCAATATCTCAAAATTTACGCCCGTGAGAGTGCCAACAACAGACGGACACACGGACACACGGACATACATGTCTAAATCGATTCAGGTTTTGACGCTGATCAAGAATATATATACTTTGTAGAGTCCCTGACGCCTCCTTCTGGGTGTTGCTAACGGAGGAACAAACTTAGTATACCCTCATCACTGAGGTGGAGGGTATAAAAATTAGTTAAACAATTTGTTAAGGTAAAAATTTACTTTTAACAGATTAGAATTGTTGTTGTAGTAT
Source organism: Ornithomya chloropus (assembly GCA_963971445.1). NCBI lineage: Eukaryota > Metazoa > Arthropoda > Insecta > Diptera > Hippoboscidae > Ornithomya > Ornithomya chloropus. Next base: position 21,217,176 of record OZ020530.1, on the reverse strand, counting down.
AAGATACTAATTTATACTAACTTTGTCATTGCACTTGCAACACCCAGAAAGAGTCGTCAGAGACCCTAGAGTATCGAAAACTGAATCAATATAGAATTGTAGGCCTTGTGTCCGTACGTCTGTCTATTGTTGGCGAATTTACTTTTCATTTATTCCAAATTATGTGGATTTTTTTTAAAATTATATTTAAATTTAGTGAATTTCGAATTAAAAGGCGGTTAATTATCAATAATGTGGCAGAATTTTTCATTAAAATACACCTAGATAGGTGTCTAGTTAATTAACATTTTAATCTCATACGTTCGTTTTCACATATTTCATTAAACGATTTTATTTGTCTGTTGTGTACGTGCGTTTGTTTGGGTGTGAGTATATATATTATTTAACCCTATTGTTGCTGTTGTCACTTATGTATTTCAGTTAACATTTGTCGCTATGCAAATATTTGTCTCAACACAATTCACAACTGCTCTCTTTTTTCCAGCATATGTGTGATCAGGCATTGTACAGTGTATAGTGTGTGTGTGTAAGTGTGAAGAATTTTACCCTTTAGCTTTACAAAGTAAATACTTATACAAAAACATACATCCATGCATACATCTGAGTATTTATCCTAACTCATCATCTCACCCGATTATCAAACCAACACTGTCTCCATATAAATGTCATCTCAAAATGACACACAATTAAATTACATACTTATGCACAAGCACAAGTAACATATATGTACGAGTACATGAAAGAGTTTATTTGATTGACATTGCTGGTATTTAAGTAACATACACACGTCGCCACACGTTGGAATGGTTTATTACATAAAAGTGTCATGTTCTATTACATTACGGTGCGAGTGTGTGAGTGTGTTCGGGAGCTGGTACTTATTAACAATATTTAACGCGCTCAACTACACTTTAATGCAGATTCAATTTTCAATTTTTTTCTTTTTTTTTTTGGTAACAAATGCTTGTTTTTTGTGACAGCATTTTATTTGCTCAATGTAAGGAGAGAGGGCGGCAAACATTGTTGTCGTTGATATACACTTGACGCTTCATTTTAATTTTCATCATTTCATTATAATAAGGAGATAATAAAAGATGCGTTGCTGGTGAAGTGTTGTCATCTGGGAATATTTGGGAGTTGCTCTTTTTTGCGGACACTTCAACACTTCAACACTTCAACATATTGAAGGATTTTTAATCAAATTAACATAATCAAGTGTTCTAACTGTTAACCATCATTTAAGAGAAATTTTTCTTTTTTTTTACCCTTCACACAAAGTATCTTGTGTGGTATACTAAGTTAGAGACTCTAGAAAATGTATATATTCTTCAACATCAAAAAGTGAGTCGTTGTAGACATGTCCGTCTGTACGTTTGTCTTCTCTTGGCATTCTCATGGGCGTAACTTTTGAGATATTGAGCTGAAATTTTGTACAAACGCCGATCGCCATTTAAATTGCATAAAATTGGTTGAAAGCCACGCCCACAATTAACAAAAATCTATGTATCTGCCATAAAAAATGACCTATGAAATGAAAGTTTGGTACACATATTTATAACTGTCAAAAGTGGGCGTGGTTGCATAATAAATATGCTCACAATTTACAAAAAAACCGAACTCGACTTGAGAGGTTATACATAATAGTGTAGATGGCGTAATCATATACCTGCCACGCCCACCATTTGTTAGAGTAGGTGGAGAGTACTTAAGATCTGGTCTAAAATTAATTTTTTTTTTATTAGTTGATAATTATGATACATGTCACGCCCACTGTTTGCAAATGGAGAGAAAGAAAGAGACCATTTAAGTTGTACAAAAAAAACCTATATTTGGTGAAAAATTCTATCTTTACGTTAAGGCATAATATATACACAGTTAGAGGGCGTAATGAAGATTACACCACGCCCTCCATTGAGGAGGTATAAATTTGCTTTATGTTAAATATAGTTTTTTAATTCGTTTGCCTTTTTTTTTTATTAAAATCTATATTTCATGCATTCAGTGGCACCGCATTTATATGCATTTAATAAAGAAAAAATATAAACCTATAGAGGGAAGATATATAAAGGGAAATAGATATAGAGTATCAGGATACGTATAGAAAACTGAGTTGTATGTTTGTTTTTAGTGCAACATTATTCAATGTGAGTATAAAAGCAATTCTCTAGACATACATTTAATGGATTCTAATCCGCTTTAAAAAAAAAATCTCAACACAGATCAACTTTACCACACAACCTTTCATTATACAGTTCATTTCATAAATATAACATTCAAATGGCTTAGATTTTACCTTTTCGTTGTTTTTTTTTAAATGAAACGTTTTCAATATGAAACCGTCTTTATAAGCATAACCTACCTTCCTGTATGTATATATATGAAAACCACAGTTTGTATGTTAATCTGTTTATTTGTTTTTCATACTTTCTACCTTAGATAAACTTTGTTAAGCCATTTGCACAACCTAGAAGAAGAATAAATATTGTAGACATGTCTGTACGTCCATCCGTCCGTTTACCTCGCTAGGCTGCATATTTCGAGATATTAGAGTTAAAAAAAAGGTATAGTTTCTTTTTCTGTTTGCAACTGTGTATTTAAATTAGGAGAAATTGATAAAGACACGCCCACAAAATTAACAAATATCTCTTAAAAGCACGTAAAAAAGCTATGTAGTTGAAATTTAATACACATGTACAATTTATTAATATGGGATAATATAAAAGCCACGCCTACAATTTACAAAAAAAACTCAGCTCTTGTGAATTCGACCATTCATGTAACATGTAGTGCAATACATATTTTAATAATCGCTAAAAAAAATGGGCGTAACCACGCCCACATATGTTTTATATATATATTTATAACAAGGGTTTTAATTTAAGCGGAATATATACATTTTTTTAATGTATTTACTCCAAGTTTCACTTTACTTAGCTTAGAGCTTATCTTCCCGCACATACTGCATACATATATATAAAGCATTAGTCACTTATATATAATATAATATATGGAAATTGTTTTTGAAAAAAATCTAAAATGCATACACACGTTACTAACACAACATGTACTGGTAGAGGTCATGTTTTAAGGTTTATTGCTGTAACAAAAAGGTTTTTCTCTCACATACACACATACATATACATATAAGCAAAAAAAAAAAAAAAGAAAAAAATGAATAATGATTTAGTTAAAACTTACGCTTAACGAACATTTCATTTACTTGAATTTATTTGTTTTGTAACTGTATTCGGAGAGATAAATGTGAATGTAATCTAAAGAGTTCATTTAGCTGCCACACAGACACACATGTTCGTGTAGCTTTTGTATTAACCCAAAAAGAATAACAACCACAACAACAACAAAAACTTTTATGAATTACTTTACTTTTAGATGCTTTAGGCACTTGTTTTTTATACCCTCCACATAAGATGGCGGGTATACTAAGTGTGTCACTCCGTTTGCAACACCCAAAATAAAGCGTCAGAGACCCTATAAAGTATATAGATTTTTCTTAGTAGCAAAAAAAACTGATTCGATCTAGACGTGTATGTATGTTCCGTGAGAATGACAACGAGATGAGATGTTGAGCCGAAATTTTTTACCGACACATTTAGTTTTTGCACGCTGATCGATATTTAAAATGGGCAAAATCGGTCAAGAGCCACGCCCACAATCAACAAAAATATATTTACCTTTCAGTTGACTTATGAACTTTAAATTTGGTACGTATATCTATAGTTATTCCATCCATCGATGTGCCAAAAATGAGCGTGGTCGGCAGAAACAGAAACGTCCACCATTTCCAAAAAATATCATGCTTTACTAAAAAACTCGACTTGCTAGCTGATATGTAATACATAAACTATTAGAGGGCGTAATCATATACCTGTCATGCCCATTACTGTAGATGTGGAGGGCATTTACGATTTGATTTAAACCAAATTTAGTTTTCTTTCTTGTTTTTTTTTTATGTGCGGCTTCAACTTGATGAAACTTTAATGGTTGGTATTGTTGTTGTTGGTGTTGTTGGTGGTGATGAAGGCGTTGCCCAGTTTCACCTTTCGTGCAACCAATATGACTCCTCATCATCGTCAACACCAGCCGCCGTCATTCTTTCGGTTCATGGCTTTATTATGCCATTACAAGGTACTCAGCATCGTTGCTGCGTCTCATCGTCATCGTCAACATCATACAATTCACCAAAAAAATACACCTTTTGTGTAACTTAATGATGATTAAATTTCATTATACCAGATGAAAATGTGTCTCATTCACTCACACACACACACACACACACACACGTAGACATCTATCACATTAGAATCATTTTAATGAAATGAATAAAGGCAAAAGTAAGAATCGCATGCGTGTGTGTGTGTGTGTGTGTGTGTATGTGTATGATTGAATTGGTGACAAATTTTATTATAATAGGTGACATTGTGACAGAGTTATACCAAGAGGTATATACGGTATACGAAGGCAGATAGAGAGAGTGAACTTACAAATGAAGCAACAAAACCTAAAAAAAAGTGTCAAATTATTTGTAATCATAAATAAAAGTGTACTCAGAATGAAAAAAAGAAGAAGAAAAATCATTCATTTTCCAAATGTATCAAAATGAAAATGAAAAGTATTCAATTACATTAAATGCTGTTAAGGGGAAAAACGGAAAGGAGGAGTTGAACATTCTTGTATTGTGGCTTCATAATTATAGTTAATTTTTCTATATTTTCGGTATTGCTTTTGTTAAATAACAAAACGCTGAAAATTGTATGCGGTGTACACATCCGGTATTTGACTACAATACATACCTACGAACGTTTGTTGTGTTTGGAAAAATAGCATTTTCCAGAATCTTGTGATCGCAAACAAAATTAATTTAATCAATTCTGTAGTATGTTCTCAGTAGTTGTTTTCGGGGATATGGATGCACCATATTTCGCAGAAGTGTTATTATTCACTTAGGAGATGATCTAAACTAGTTCGTAGGAACGAATTTGTCAGAATTTTTTTACTGTCGGAACTTATTTGTATCAAATTCGGATTTAAGGTACTTTAACTACAGGGACGCATCGGATATCTCAAAATTTGCGATTGTGAGAGTAGTGGAAGCTGCGGGTGCAAGGTCATTGTGGGCGTATCCTTTGCCCGATTTTGTCTCATTGCAGTAAGGATACTTAGTAAACCTCAAAGGTTGCGGGTACTAAATTTCAAAGCAATAGCTCAATTTTTAGGACTGTAAGAGTTCCAACAAAAAAGTATATTATTCACACCAACTCACGAACACACGGACTGACAGATTGGCTAAATCAATTTTTCTATTGATGCTGATCAAGAATATGTACATTTTTGGGGGTGTGGCTCGGCCTCTTCTAGTACTTACAAACGTCTGAATCAAAACATTATACTCGTACATCATTATGATGATGAGTATAAAAACTTAAAGGACCTTCAAGACTTTGAATCAATTCAATAGATTTTTTGAATATTTTTCATTTTGATTGAATTGAAATTTATTTCTTGTTAAACAAAAATCACATGCGGTTTATTGTATTTTGTTGTATTCTGTTGTTGTTGTTGTCGTTGTTGTTGTTTTTTGCAAAATGATATTAAATTACTTTTAGACAAGGAACAAAACAAAAAGGTCAAACCCACATATGAGATAATATTTATCTACGTACTTAGTTGCACGCAAGCTAGACATTACTTACTTACACATATACACATAGAAAGAAAGGTTGAAGGTTATCCATATTCATATATTTTGTATGAAATTTTAAGTAAATTGCTTTCGAATAAATGAAGGAAGGAATATATAGACGGAAAGTCGAGACTTGACTCAATTGTGTTAAAAATATTAGAGAGCAGACACACACGCGCCTACAAATGGTCTAAAGACTCTTGGGTGGATTCGGTTAAATTGAATTATGAAAATTTCATAAAAATATGAATTTGCCCGTGGGCAAGATTTGAATTACATGCATGCATACACAGTGCGGGAAAATAATTTCATCCCTTTTCTTCTCTGTTACATAACGTATCGTAGCGTATCATGTGTTTTGTGCATATAACCTAAATACGGTTTTTTTTTCGTGTGATATTGTAATCACATGCTATAATAATCTATATAGATGGATGGATGGATGGATGGATGGATGGATGATAAAAACGCATGAAATGTATATGCAAGTGTGTGTGTTCATACCATGCAGTGGATAGTGTTGACGTAACTTTGGCTTTTATTTTGGTATTAAGAGTTATAATACAAATCCGTTAAGATACCACATAAACAACAACAACAACAACAACAACAACTATAAAAAAAATAAATATTAAATCATAATAAAAACAACAACAATAACCATTTAAAATAACAAATTTATTAAATTGCAGTTACAGAAATCTACACAAACAGAATTTATGTAATTTGAGTACAAAACCGTGCAGCTCTCTCACGCTGAGCTGCTATATCTCGTTCGTGTGCTTTATGCTTTTCACTACTATATTACCAACAACAATCATACATTTTATTGAAATATAATTGGCTTTGTAGAGCAAGGATAATAATAGAGGGGACATTCGTAAAGAAAATGATTGAGTGAGTGAGAGAGAAGGATGAAAAGACAAACGAGAAATAGAAGGAAAAAAATTATATATATGAATTAGAACAAACCATGTTTATCCATCTTAAGTTGGAATTTTTTTTAATATCTTTAATTTGTGGGCGTGGTCTACAGTTAAAAAAAATATAAGCTATTAAAAATTTATTCTAACAGACATTCTTAATCCTTGTATTAATAATACTTATTTCAAATTAATAATATCCTTTAAGAGACACGCCCACAATCGACAAAACAAAATTTTATAATCATATACATAGCTTTATTTAGATGATTTATAAAATTAAAATTTCTATTTACTGTTTTTAGACCTTCAGTATATATATTTATATGGGCGTGGTCGAAACACAGACACGCTCACACTTTTGAAAAATTTACATTAAGCATAAAACTCGACTTGTAAGCTGATCGTACTTGTATACTAAGGGTATACTAAGTTTGTTCTTCCGTTTGCAACACCCAGAAGGAGGCGTCAGGGACTCTACAAAGTATATATATTTTTGATCAGCGTCAAAAACTGAATCGATTTAGACATGTATGTCCGTGTGTCCGTCTGTTGTTGGCACTCTCATGGGCGTAAATTTTGAGATATTGAGCTGAAATTTTGTACAGATTTTATACACTTTTCATTTTTGCACGCAGATCGCTATTTAAAATGGGCAAAATCGGTACAGAACCACGCCCACAATCGACAAAAAACTATTTATCTGCCACAAAAATTGAGCTATAAACTTGAAATTTAGTATGTACATCTATGAATATTAGCTTCATCGGTATGCCGAAAATGGGCGTATTCAAATTACTGACACGCCCATAATTAATAAAAACCTTTATATCTGCTACAAGAGTTGACCCATGAACTTGAAATTTGGTACGCGTGCCAAAAATGGGCGTGGTCGCATAATAGACACGCCTACAATTTACAAAAAACCATATTCAACGCAAAAGTAGACTTGCATGCTCATACGTAAGATATATACTATTAGAGGCCGCAATATATATATTTGCCACGCCTACCGTTGTGGAGGTGGAGGGTATTTAAGATTTGGCATAAGCCAAATTTAGTTTTCTTACTTGTTTTACTTGATTTCTTTATTACTTAGTATGCAGTCGCATTGCATGCAATATTCACTTTATTTATAGACTCACACACACACACACACACCTATATATATATACACCCTTTATGCATGCGTATGTTTCATTATTTTATTCCGCTTCTGTATTTTTCATACTCGTATAATGCTAAACTTATGAAGCATTTGATTTATTTTAATAAACAGTAAGCGGGAGAAATTTGAAACTTTATGCGTAGAATACAAAAAAAAAAAAAAAAACAAGAAAAAATCTGCTGCTACTGCTTTAGTTGGAAATATTAATGGGCTTCATTGTTTTCTCATTTAGTCAATTAGGGTGCTGGGGCGGCTGCTGTTCTGTTTCTACTTAAAATACAAACGAAACAGAAACAGAAAAAAGTGAACAAAACATACGTGGCCTGGCATTCATATCAAATAACGTTAACGTTACGTTAGATATTAATAAAAATTGACAGATTATATAATTACGTATTTTTCTCACTAAACTCTTTGCTATTAATACTTTTTTTATGATGATGATGATGAGTATCTCTACAATGTAATGGTTTAATACAACAGTTAAACGGCAAACCCGCTTTATAATTGAAAATTTATTAATGAAAGGGATAGACAAAATAATATGAACATCATGTAATAGCATGAAGACAGCTGAATTGTTTAACGTTTCACGAGCGACCGTATCCACGGTAATGACAGCATACACAAAATGTGTAAAACATCATCGGCGAAGAGGATAAGTAGGCGAAAGTCAAAGTTAGCGGATAGAGACCGGCGAAACAGACAACATAAAACTACCGTAGAAAAAGTGACTGTTTCGACAAAAACAGTACGGCGGCAGCTGCACAAAGCCAACGCTCATGGAAGGCCTGCAATTGTAAAACCGTTTGTGAACAAAATAATATAACCCGTATGTTCATATAATTTTGTCCATCTCCCGTACGTATGCTTATATACGAACATGCCTTTAATCAAGGCAGTCTTAATAACTTCTAGCAATGTTGTCCTAGTCACGGCCAGTACATCGTTATGTTCGAATAATTGACTTGGCCTGTGACAGTCATAATTATGGTCACATTTTCACTTTGATAATTTACTGATTTCTAATGTGAAGCATTACACATGATTACATCATGTGTGATCTACAATAATAACAATCTTCAATTAATCGAAACCACAACATAAAAGGATTCTAGAATTTAAAGCAAAATATTATGCACCCCTTTTTTTCCTTTTTTTCCTTTTTTTTTTTTTAGTATTTTATAAATATATGACTTGTAAACCCTTTCTAGCGTAATGGGAAACTAGGAAAGTTGGGTTTAGGACAAATCTTAAATACCCTTCATATGTACATGGTGGGCAATTGCCCCGCCCCTCCTTTCTCCTTCTTCATATTCAACTTCATAAGTACATTTTTAATTGTGGGCGTGGCATTTGACCCTAATTTAGCGTTAGTGGAATTGTCTAAAGCTTCGTCTTGAAACATTCAAGTTACGTGAAACACATCAGGGCCAGAGTTGAGTATAAAAAGGACATGCCTGTTATCCAACCGCGCCCATTCTTAGTTTAGTCGATGGGTTATAAATATGTGTACCAAATATACACTTCGTATGTACAGGTTTATGGCTGTGAAAGAATTTTTTCAAATTTGTGGGCGTGGCATTTAACTAATTTTACACAAATTAAACTTACGTCCTGATATTAGAAAAGAAATTCAAAAAATTCAGACTCATATGTCAGAATTTACTATCGTCAGAAAGCCAACTATGGACAGAAGCACGGACATACAGACGGACACGGCTAAAACGACTTTAGATTGTAATGCTGTATGGTCTCAAACTGTTGCAAACGGTGCAGCAAACTTAGTACATTTTATATGGACCGTACTTAGTAAACCATAAAAAAAGCGAAAACTTTAATTTCTGCAAACGCAGTTTCATTAATCTCATAACCAAACAAATAGATAATTTCACTTAAGTTTCAATCGTAATATTTAAAAAAATTTACAAAACAAACATTTATATACAGTACGTATAGATAGGCTTTACAATAATAACAACAACAAAGTATTTTGTTTCATTGAAATTGTTGACATAAATGATTAACTTTGAGAATCTTCCGTTCCGAAAATAACAATCAAGTGAAGCTGTAGCAACTGGGTCCTAAACCGAAATGAATAATAAATAGTCGCTTACATGAAGGAGTGACAACGACAATGAATAAATGGAAAGTAGAAAAAAACGCACGTTTTTCAAACACCCCCTTCATTAAATGAGCAAATGTAGTGTAAACAGTCAAACGCCTTAACGCGATTTGAATAAAACAATTTGTCAATAGCTTGAAAGCTGAAAAGGGACAAAGGAAGAGTAAACACATGTACTGTACTGTGTACTGCGGGTGGGAGTAATCATCCTAAATATATGCAAATTTAAAGACAATATTTTTATGTGGTCGCAATAATAAAAAGGGGAGCGTAGCACATCAGACGGGAAAGGCACTTTTTCCTCGTTCACTAAATCGTCAGAGAATCATGCAAAAAAAAGTGTTAATCACAAAATTTTTCATAAAACAACAGCAACATAAGAACATTTCTAATTTAATGTTTAAACAAGTAAGAAAACGAAATTTGGCTTCGGCCAAATCTTAAATACACTCCACATCTACAGTGGTGGGCGTGGCAGGTATATGATTATGCCTTCTAGTAGTGAATTATATTACGTATCAGCTTGCAAGTCCTTTTACGTCCTTAAAAAAAAAATTGTTTTCAAATAATGTTATCGCTAAAATATCCTTATTTTTAACAAAGGCCTACATGCCCATTTTTTAAAACTTGCGCAAAAGTATGCTACAATGAAATCTTTGAACGCTTATATCTCGGAAACGGTAGCTTCTATCGATCTGAAAATTTTTGCGCCCCTCTTTCTAACTTCGATGAAGAATCTACTAATCATAGTATCGAGGTTCTAAGTTGACCCATTTTTGCAAAAAAGACTACTATGTGAAATGGGTTATTATAATTAGATAAGCAGTGCCACGCCCATGAAATATATGTCATTATAAAGCTGGAGAATTTACCAGCTACGAGCAGTTAGTTTGAATAAAATCCATGCAGCGGTTCAAAAGTTATAGGCTAATGAATACGGACATTGTGACAAAATGGTTTAAAAAATATTTCCACTGATTTTGCCAAATTTTCTAAATAATAACAACAACAACAACCACACTAAAAACAAAGGTCATTTTGTTTTGTTTACAACGTTTCAACGGCAACTCCGATTTTGGTCAAATTTGTTGCAAACATTTGTAAATTTCTGTAGCTCTCTAGGGATATTCACATAATGGGCATGGCACCACTCACTTGCTTATGAAAGCACTTTTTAAAATTAAATGCTGATTATTAACTAAATGGGTGGTGCCACGCCCATGTAATATACCTCATTTGAAAGCTGAATGTATTTCCAAGGTTTTACAAAAAATTTGAACAAAATCCGTCCAGCCGTTTCCAAGTTATAAGGCTTTAAAAAGTATGTTTATTCAAGATTCGCTTACTGAACACTTCTGAACGCCTGGTATTTTTCTCACATTTTTGATGTTTCTGTGATTTTCAAAATTATGACCGCAAGAATGAAAGTGAATTTGTTTGTCTTATAACTCGAGAACTACTGGTCCGATTTTGATCAAATTTGTGACAAACGTTTGGAAATTTCTGTAGCTTTTCGGAGATCTATAACTAATGGGCGTGGCATTAACCCTTTGCTTAGTATAGGATTTTTTAAAAATACAAGTTCCTTATTAAGTGAATGGATGATGCCACGCCCATAGTATACACTTTTTATGAAAGTTGAATTATTTTACCATTTTTCACCAAAAGTTTGAACAAAATCCGTCCAGCCGTTTCCAAGTTATAAAAGTTTAAAAATTCGTTTTAATCCAGATTGGCTTACTAAGCAAACCTAGGCACTTGCTGTTGTTACCTCTTTTAATAATGTACATGAAAAATTTCACCTTCCCATCAGGTACAGACAGATATCGTTTAATCAGATCAAAAATTTGCTCAATACGTCTTGGTTTTTCAAACGGACAAAATATGTAAAGTTTGTAAAAATACTCCATCACATAATAATTAATAAATATGCCGCCATAAGTAATTGTTACTATAATTAAAAAAAAAAAGGAAAACATCATGATTACTGAAAACATATACATCAACACTCGACTCTGCCAACACATTATCAGTTGGCGTGGCCCTCTAACATTATCTACATCAGAATAAGTTAGCAACACATAAACTAGTGTTGTTGTACAATACTATATACATATGTGTATAAATATAAGAAAGCAGAAGCCTAAGCCCTTTTTTCATTTCATTTCATTTCATTTTATTTTATTTTAATTTCAGGCCTTCATTAACCAACCCAATGACTGATTGACTGACTGTTGCATAAATGAGTTGAAATGAAAAAAACAACAACAGAAAACAACTAAAATGCAGTCAGGACGCATCAAATTGAATGATGTGACAACTTTTCAAAATGTTGAACGATTTTAAGGTAACTTCAACAATACGACGCGACGATTATTTTCTCTCTTCCACCATCACTATAACACAAGTGGCGTCTTGTCAATAATAATTGTTTTTTTTTTGTATTTCTTTTAAATTTTTATTTATGTTTTTTTTTTTTTTTGTTTTTGTTTTTTTCACCAAACCAAAAGTAATACATCATCATCATTATCCATAATTTGTAATGTAATGCTTTCTGCGTAAGAATTAAGTTTCAACAAAAACAACAACAAGAAATAGAATGCTTATATTTATAACTACAACAACAACAACAACAATTAACTCTGTTGACTGACAGTTTTCTTTCTATGAACTTATGTTTCATATGTTAATAATAAAAAAAAAAAACACCAAAGAACTAAATTTAGTTTAGAACAACTTTTAAATACTTTTTACACATATAAAAGTACGGGGGGCGTGGCATATATTTTATTACATTTTCCAAGAGTCCATATTTTTATTAAAGGAATTTTCGGACAAAAATAGTTTTTTGAAAAAAGTTTAAATGTGCCACGCCTACTTTTTATACATCAATGCATGCGTAAAAAGTGGGCCTTTGTTCATTTTTATACTCTCCACGTATGATGGGAGGTATACTAAATTTCTCATTCCCTAATCATATACTTGCCACGCCCACCATTGTAGATGTGGATGGTATTTGAAATTACGCTTAAGCCAAATTTAGTTTTCTTACTTGTTATAGCTCATTTTCTAAGTGTAAGGAATAGTTTTTGGTCAATTGTGGGCGTGGCTATTAAGCAATTTTGCCTAATTTTTAAAAGAATAAAAATTAAAAATATTTATGTAAAGTTTTATACATAACATTATATGAATATGTGCACAATTACTACTCTCAGTATTCCAATAATACATGCGGACCTACATACAGACACGTTGAATTGAACTGAGATTTTGGTATTTTGTAAAATCTCTAATTTTTCCTTTCAAGTGTTACAAAACGGATAGCGACTCTAGTATATCAACAAGCTATGTAAACAGTTTAAAAACGAAAATATTGTAATAACACAGGAAGTGTATGTCGAACGACTAAACATGCCCAAAAAGTACTATATGAGCAACTTTTATGTTCTAATGTACAATTCATGAATTTTAATGTTGATGTTTTTCTTTTTTTAACAGTGAAAGCAATTAGCTGCAGAGCAAATACTGTCCGAGTTAGTATATGAAGGAAAAAAGAAAAAAAAAGCAAATTATTAATTATAATAAATTGTGCTTGTCTTAATATTTTACATCAATTTCTTCTCACCTGTAGCCAAAGAAAAGATCGTATAAAGGAAAGCTATTATAACCAAACAGGATAGAAAACAAAAACAAAAAAGAAGAACCGCCATATCATCGTGATCATTGTCATTGTCAGTATTTTATAAATATTCCCATCAAATGTTTACGCGCACACACACTTACTCCACATCTCACTTAATTACTCGTTTTTTTTCTTTTTTTTGTTACCTTTACCAGAAAAAAATTCTATATGCATGCTATCTCCATATCCATACATGCTTCCACATGTATCACTTTGTTTTTGTGTGCATGTACATTTTGTTTTATTGTAATTACTGCAACAGCTACCGTTTCGTTTTAGTGTCATTTGCTCGCTTTGCATTGTAATGCTAAATAATTGATTTCACACTCGTAAAAACATATTTCAAAGTGACATTTAATCGTTGTAGATGTTGTTGTTAATACGTTTATAGCAACAACAACAAAAAAGGGGCGTGTTATATACATATTATTTACTTTGGCTTAGCTACTGCTGGGGCTGTCATTGACGAACGTAACATGAAAACATGTAAGAAAACTAATTTTGGCTTAGGCCAAATCTTAAATACCCTTCACCTCTATGTAGAAATGGTGGGCGTGGCAGGTATATGATAACGCCCTCTAATAGTGTCTTATATTGCAAACGAGCTTGCAAGTCGAGTGAAGTATGGTTTTTTGTAAATTGTGAGCGCGTCTGTTATTCGACCACGCCCATATTATAATAATTATCATTTCATTGCAAACAACGCTGAATATATTTACAATTACATACACAGTGAATATAAACTTGTAAACATTTCAAGGGAGTTATCTTCCTGAGCATAGAATTGTGGTCGCATTAGTGAAATAGACGGATAAGTTTTTAATGGAAGAATATATGGATGGTAATGGAAATTGAAAAGCCAAAGCTAAGGCTGATTATATGTTATGTTATGTTGTTGTTGTTGTTGTTGTTATGGCTTATATTTTATTTTCATTTTTTTTACACCCTCCACATGAAATGGGGTATATACACTACTAAGTTGTCATTCCTTTTGCAACGCTATCGCTATCGCTTTAAAATGGGTAAAATCAGTCAAAATCGATGTGATGTCTTCTTGTTTTAAAAGTGGACTTAGGTTACTATCATAATAAACTCTACAGAATAATAAAAACCTTTCAGTTGAGTATATAAAATTTAAGGGGGGATAATACCCATCGAAATATTGATTTGCTAGATTGATTTCCCACCAAAAGCAACGTTTGATCAACTAAGGATGTGTAGCGTTTGAACAATATTTATGTTGAGTGATATTTCCAAGTAGGATTTCAAAAACAACACAAGACAAATTTCATTGGAAAGTAAACAACAATAACAACAACAATAACAGCAACGTTAAAAGCCATTTACAAAATCATGTAGGCGCCATTATTAAAACACACACCTACTTTTTCCATTTTTGTTTTGTTTTTTTGTTGTTTTTTTTTCGTTTGAAGATCATTTTCGTTATGGTTTCATATTTAATGGAGAAAAAACAAGTCCATCCGTTTATTACACTTTTTTCATTTTTATCTAAAATATCAATATCTAAACAAACAAAACAAAATATATTTGTCTAAAAAGAACTTGCGAGACCAACGCATTACCGACGGCTGCATTTATTTATACATTTATTTCTAAAATTCATTCATTCCGCCTAAACACTTGTGATAACAACTGGGACAGCAAATGTCCCCCTAAAAAAATAAAAACAAAACAAAACAAAACAAAAAAAAAAGCATACTGGCGCCAACTTATGACACGTCCGGTTAAGACAAAATATAAACCACTAGGTCGACTACCATCAGATCATCAGCACTAAACAACAAACCAAATGAACAAATGAACAAACAAGACAACCAGATGAGGAGGGGCGGCCAACAAAATGCACAATGTCAAGCTATTAATGTTGCTGTTATTGTTGTTGTTGTTAGTATTATTATTTTTAATTTTTGATCCACTTGAATGGTTTATTTAGCTGCTGTGTTTTTTTAAGGCAAACATTTGAAGACAAATATTTAAGGCTGAAAGTAAAAACACTTTGAAATACTAAAATAATCAACACACTCAAAAGTCGAACTGTCCGTCTGTGGTAAATGGTCTCTGGGCAGCCAAAAAAATGAAACATCGACTCCGAACTTGGTGATTTTTACATGAAGGTTTCGAATAAACACGCCCACACTTAAACCAAAACTTAAAAAAAGGCGGTTTTTCAAGCCAGAAAGTAAATGCATTTGATTCCGAGAAGATTTTACCTGAAAATAATCAAAAAGTTATGCGGATCGGCTGCACTCGCCATAAAATGTAGATAAATGAAATATTAATACAACAGAAGTTTAATAGTTCAGTCGAAAATTCTATTAAGACCACGCCCCTTAATTTATAAGCTCAATCAAATGGAACAGCTCAGCAGTATAACCTACCAATGCTTCACAATGGACACAAATATAAAGATGATGCTCTGTCTCCTTTTGTCACTTGCGCCCCTGTATTAAGGAAATGCCCCCCCCCAAAATGTAAAAATAAAAACACCGTGCAATTATTGTATTATTTGAATTGTTCAACTGTTTATTTGTTTTTTGTTTATATTATTATTGCATTCGGATTTAAATTGTCCTCTCTTTGTAATAATATTTGTATGTATTTGTAATATTTTTCATTTAAATTTTATTTTGTTAAATGTTGGAGCGTCTCCTTTAAACTATGTGTATGTTTGTATGTTTGTGTGTATAGGAATATATTCTTACAAATTAGTTACAGCGCTTTTTATTTTGTCTGTGTACGATAATAAACATATTGCAAATTATTTAAAATATTTATTATAAATTTATCCAAAACAATTGATCCGTATATAAATGAAAAGTCTTACTAGAAAAAAAGAAAAGAAAAGAAAATTACAGATAATAAAAGCCACTCAAGTTCTAACAAGTTGTTTAGCAGAACTGTGTATGTATGTGCGTGCTTTTCCGGTAAACGTTGGACGCGTTTACA
The DNA here is from genome assembly GCA_963971445.1 of Ornithomya chloropus. Taxonomy (NCBI): domain Eukaryota; kingdom Metazoa; phylum Arthropoda; class Insecta; order Diptera; family Hippoboscidae; genus Ornithomya; species Ornithomya chloropus. The sequence continues at coordinate 21,200,610 of OZ020530.1, read as the reverse complement.
TATCTGAATATAATCTGCAATAAGGTTTTTTCTATAAAAAGCTTTTAAATTGTAGTGGCATCCGCCACAATTGCTTTAAAGTGGCAAAATATAGCATAACTTCCTCATCTCATGCAACTCTTTTATTTGATACCCATATCGTACATATTGTAAAAAAATAATAATATATAGAATCCCTAGACGATTGACATATTGGGTCTAGTGTGAAGCCATTTAGCTCAGCTGGTTAAGCTGTTTACTTTGAAACCCATATTGTATAGGTTATAAAAAAAGTTGGTGATCAATTCTTGGGCGGCCGCCATATTTAATTGTAAAGCATTCTAAATTACTTTTTCAATTTTACTCGATTTCATTTGAACGAATATATTGTAAATAATAGTAATATTATACCTTTGAAAGGCCGCCATATTGAATTTAGTCAATTGTTACCTAGATTAGGGCATTCCACTCATCCAGCCCGTTCATTTGATACCCATATTGTATACATTAAGAAAGAATTCTTGATTGACTTTCTTAGGCCGCCGTATTGTTTTTAGTGTAGTGTAACGTATTACACTTGTCGAGCTCTTTCATTTGATATCCATATCAAAAATTTTGTAAAAGACGCCATTTTATGAAATCCGCCATTTCTTAATAATTTTTTAAGTATATTATATTGTATATATGGACGATTTAAAAAAAAATCGAAAGTGGACAGACAAGAAATTAAATAAAAAATTTTCATTTTTTTTTTTTTTTTTGTGAAAACTTCATCATGAATATAAATAGGTAATTATGTTAATAAAAACAAGTGAGAAAACTAAATTTGACTTAGGCCAAATCCGAAATACCCTCCACCTCCACAACGGTGGGCGTATATTGCGCCCTCTAATAGCGTATGTCTTACGTAACAGCATGCAAGTCTACTTGTATCGTTGATTATGGTTTTTTGTAAATTGTGGGCGTGCCTATTATCTGACCAGGCCCATTTTTGGCACATCAGTCAATGGGGTAACTATGTATACGCGTACCAAATTTCAAGTTCATAGGTCAACTTTTGTGGCAGATATAAAGATTTCTATTAATTATGGGCGTGTCTGTAACCTGAATACGCCCATTTTCGGTACCGATGAAGCTAATATTCATAGATGTACATACCAAATTTCAAGCTTGTAGCTCGTATTTTGTGGTAGACAAATAGATTTTTGTGTATTGTGGGCGTGGCTCTTGGCCGATTTTGCGCATTTTAAATAGCGATCTGCGTGCAAAAATTAAAAGTGCCTGTACAAAATTTCAGCTCAATATCTCAAAATTTACGCCCATGAGAGTGCCAACAACAGAAGGACACACGGACATACATGTCTAAATCGACTCATTTTTTTAAGGTGATCAAGAATATATATACTTTGTAGGGTCTCTGACGCCTCCTTCTAGGTGTTGCAAATGGAAACACAAACTTGGTATACCCTCATCACTGAGGTGGAGGGTATAAAAATATAAAAAGCAAAAATTCACAAAATTATTGTAAAAGGAAAAGCTAAAACAGAGGGTGAGTGTGTGGGTGTGTCGAAATCATACCTAAACAATAACTTATATGATAAATAATGTAAATACATATATAGTATATAACCCTATAGTTATATAAGTTTGAGTATATAAGAATTTCGTTTATTGCGCTAGCATTAAATAGATAGGAAAAGAGAGAGAGCGAGAGAGAGGCAGAAAGTGTCAGAAAGAGGCAGAGAGGAAACGTTTTGAAAGGTGCTGCTTGTTCACTATTTGTTTTTTATACCCTCCACCTTAGGGAAGAGGGTATATTCATTTTGATCATCCGTTTACAACACATCGAAGAAAGCCTCGGAGACCCCACAAGCTATATTTATTCTTAATCAGCATGAAAAGAGAAATAGTTTGAGACATGTCCGTCCGTGAGTCCGTGTGTCCGTCTGTTGTTGGCACTCTCACGGTCGTAATTTTTGAGATATCAAATTGAAACTTTGCACACGTATTCTTAGTACAATTTCGCTATTCCGTATTGAAATTGGGCAAAAACGGTTTAGAGACACGCCCACAATAAGCAAAAATCTCAACATACCTTGAAAAAATTGTATCTTTAAAAAATTGTATATCGCACAATACTATGCGTATCAAGTTGAAATTTGGTATAAATATAAGTGGTACCGTTGTCCAACACTGTGCCAAAAATGGGCGTGATTGAATGACGCAAACGCCTATAATTAAAAAAAAAACACCATTTGTTGTTTAAAAGGACCTGAATAATAATAATAATATATACGCAACAATTTAATGCAATAGGGTTATAAAAGGTGGAGGGTATTTAAACTTCGGTTTTAACCGAACTTCTCTCTCTTGTTTTTTTTTCTGAATAAAATACTATCATACATTGTATATATATCTCTATTTATATAAGTATATATATTCTCTAACAATTTGTGTGTGTTTGTGTGTGTGCTTATACCTTTATACTCATGTGTTTACATATCAAGAAATTATCCTTGTTTTCGGCTTTCTTACTTATGTCCTCGGCTTCAAAGGTGATCGTGCTAGAGTTTTGGTGTTGAATGTTAAGGAAGAGGAAGAGAAGGCGGAAGATAGGGAAGGGGATGCAATTAATGCCAATAATAACAGTAAATTTTTTCTCATTACAAAAAAATTCAGAATTTTTTTTGTTCTACAAGCGAGATCGATATCATGTAATTTCTGTTTTACTGTGGGCCATAATGTCAGGTGATGTAGAGAAGGGGCGATGCAACAATTGACCCGGATGATGATAAACGTTTGTTGATGTTGTTGTTGTTGTTGTCGACGTTGCTGCTGCTGCTGCTGCTGGTGGTGTTGTTGTTGTCATTGTTGTTATAGACGTTGGCGAATTACTACAACTCAAATCATGCAAGGTACACATTGCAGCTGCAGACGCAGCATGCTGCAAATGACTCATAGCCGTTAAACTGGCCGCCATACTATGGGCGGTTGAGTTTAATTTTTCTGGTGAATTGACGCGTATTTTTGGAGCTGCATGATGATGGTGATGATGTTGGTGTTGTTGTTGTTGTTGTTGATGATGATGATGATGATGCTGATGTTGTTGTTGTGCATGTGCTGTGGGTGGATGATGTGTTGAATGGCCGCTACCACAGTCTACAGTATAAGCGGCGGCCGCATAATTTGGATGCAAATGACTGCCATTCAAACCAGCCAACGCTTGGGGCAATTGTGGATGCGGCCGTATAACAATCGGTTGGATGGGGAATTGTTGTGTCATCTCCTTTAAATTCGTAAAACTTTGCAAATAACAGCCGGCATTAAATAAACTGGTGGCAGCATCTAACTTAAAAGTGGGCAAACAAGTGGTGGGCATACCAATAGCGGCAGCAGCAGCAGCAGCCGCTGCCGCCGTTGCTGCATTAGCATAAGCAGGTATACTGGTTGACGATGACAACGAACTGGACAGATCTCTGGGTTTATCATCATCTACACTAAGGCTCTCGTCGCGATCATTGGCGCCATTCGATGTTGAACTCGGACTATGCTGCAGTTGCAAACTGCTCGGTACCGGTGAATGAGTGCCTAATGAAATATCCGAATCCGAAGTGTCAGACGGTGTGGGCGAGGGTGCACTACCGGGGCGGCGACTGCGGCAACTTAAATTCGCCGAATTTTGATTGTGTTGTAATCTGCGTGACAAGTGGAAAATTTGTTCATGTTTAGTGTAAAGAAATGAAGAGAAAATCAGTAAAAGAAATTAAATTTAGCTTAAACCAAGTTTTCAATACTTTTCACATCTACACACCAGAAATGGGCGTGACTGGTACACGATGATGATCGCTAAAATATACTCATTTTTAACAAAGGCCTACATTCCTCCTTTGTTAATATTTGCCCAAAAGTATGCTACAATGAAGTCTTTGAACGCTTATATCTCGGAAACGGTAGCTTCTATCGATCTGAAAATTTTTGCGCCCCTCTTTCTAACTTCGATGAAGAATCTACTAATCATAGTATCGAGGTTCTAAGTTGACCCATTTTTGCAAAAAAGACTACTATGTGAAATGGGTTATTATAATTAGATAAGCAGTGCCACGCCCATGAAATATATGTCATTGTAAAGCTGGAGAATTTTCCAGCTACGGGCAGTTGGTTTGAACTAAATCCGTGCAGCGACTCAAAAGTTATAAGCTATTGAACAGAGACATTGTGACAAAATGGTTTAAAAAATATTTCCACTGATTTTGCCAAATTTTCTAAATAATAACAACAACAACAACCACACTAAAAACAAAGGTCTTTTTGTTTTGTTTATAACTTTCCAACGACAACTCCGATTTTGGTCAAATTTGTGACAAACATTTGGAAATTTCGTTAGCTTTTCCGAAATCTTTAATTAATGGGCGTGGTAGTAACCATTTGCTTCGGAAATTTTTTTTTGTTAAAACATGTTGTTTAGTAAGTAGATGAGTGGTGCCACGCCCATCGTATATACTTTTTATGAAAGCTGAATTAATTTAGAAGTTTTCACAAAAAGTTTGAACAAAATCCGTCCAGCCGTTTCCAAGTTATAAGACTTTCAAAAACACGTTTAATCAAGGATGGCTTGCTCTGAGTAGTGCTGTTTTTCATCCATTTTCGGGTTTGTGCGATTTTCAAAACGTAAGATAGTATCATCTGTGGAGGATATAAAAAGCCACCAAGCTATAGTTAATGTTAACTTGTCTTAATTATAAACCAAGTAATTCCTCTTCCCTCCGCAAACCCACTCCCTTAATAGCTAACGATTAATAAAAATTTTGACATAACTTCTTAAAAAAAAACACACTTCGTACACCATTAACTTGAAATTATTCTTAAAATGCGATAATATGGATAAATGCAGTAGGTAGAGGGCCCGGTATCCGTAAGTGTAACATTTTAACCTCTTTGTAATTATTCTGATGAGAGTAATTAGTTAAATTCTATAGAGGAACGTTGGCGGCGGTAATGAAACGTCATTTAACCTCTTCGTCTTCTTCTTCTTCTTCTTCTTCCTCTTCTTATATATCTTGTGCAAAAACCACTCAGTGGCTTGGCGGGTTGGCCTACACACATATATTGCAAGTCTTTGATGGTGCGCTCGCCTTAAACCTTTTCGGTTGTTGCATTAAACGTACATGTGGGGATGTGTGTGTATGTGTATGTGTATTGCTTAGTTTGACTAATGGACAAATTTAAAGAATAATGTTTCACATCTGCTCTTGTGCACGTTTGTGTGCATGTGCGTGCGTGTGTGAATTGAGATTTGTGGTAACATCTCACTTTTCAAAATTTAGTCATCAAAAGAAGAAAAGAAAGAATCCCTATGACGCTGAGTATTTATGTACTCATATATCACCGACTATGATGGTGGTGTGATTTGTCTTTAATTTGTTGTTGTTGTTGTTGTTGTTGTTATTGTTGGTCAAGTAAAATGACCAGTTAGTTGTCTGTAATGTTCTTATTACGTAAAGCATTTATCTTGTTGCACCCTTCACATAAGATGGGTGGCGGGTGTATTAAGTTTATCATTCTATTTGCAACATCCAGAAAAAGGCATCAATCAGTACATGTACAAAGTATATATATTTTTCGTCCACATCAACTAAACTAAGTCGAACTAGACATGAATGTCCGTATGTCCATACTTGTGTCCGTATGTCCATACTTTTGTTCGTGTGTTATTATTGTTATTGTTGTAATTGGTAGTTCGCATCATGTACGAGTATGTTAGATTTCTTTTATTATTGTTGTTGTTATTGTTGTTACAATAGTAAACGGTGATGATAATGGTGTTGATGGTATAGTATGGTGTGGTGTGATGTGGTGCAGTGTTATGTCCTCTCTATCAGCCCATTCAATCATCTTCCTTCTGATTAGTTTTGTTTTCAGTTTCCCCCCCTGAGTGCCTGTTAAATGTTAAGCATTTCATGTTTATTATTCGTACAATATGTTGTTTCAATGACTCTTGCTAGCAACTCTTCATCTACATCATCATCATCATCAGCAGCAGCAGCATTTGTTGTGGTCTCATCAGTTTCAGTTGATTTTTTTTAAGCTTCTTCTTATTTCCCCCCCCAAGAAAGTTTGTGTTGTTGTATTTTCAAGTGTTGTATGTATACCTACATGTGTACCATACGTGTTAAGTGATTAATGGCGTTCATAAGTGATTGTATAAGAGAAAGGGAGAGATTTAAAAACTTGTCTCATGACCGAGTCTTCGTACACGCAAACAAAAAATGTACGACTTTGGTAGTAGTGGTAGCCCTATTATATAACAAAACTGGTAGATTAAGTTTATCGTGTACTTTGCAATAACTAGTAAAAGAAAACGTTTTTTAAAAGCGTCAATATTTCAAACGGTTTAGTTGTGTCCATCCGTCCGGACATGGAATGTATTGAGTTAAAATTTGCTTTATACATTTTTAGCTTCTGTTGTGCCACACCCATTTTTTCACTTATTTTCTTATTTATATAAAATAAAAAGAAATTGTTTTTTTATTCTGTAGCGAAAATAGGTAAAAAAGAGGTGGGTGTGTACGAGTATATGTTGTCAAGTACTTCTCTAAAAAGCTTCCATATTATGTGTGTGATCATGTAAATGTTTTTGTATTCTTTGATAAAATCACGTGATTGTAGCGATTGTTTAAATGTTGTTGTTGTTGTTATTGTTGTTGTTGTTGTGCTGTGTTGTTGATAGACGGATCATCTTAAAAACTCATCTTCTTCATTGTTTGGTGGCTATGTTGGCGCAACTTTTACTTCTTAATCTTCTAATTGACGATCCGTGCAGTCAGTTTTTTTTTCTCTTAAATGGTTCTACAAAACTGTTTTTTCTTTTCTTAGTAGGCGTTTCCCCCATACATACAACTAATGTTGTCATATTTTCCAAAAAAACATTTATGTGTATAACAGAAGTTTAATAAGCAACAACAACAACAAAGAGAAAAGGATTAAATAAAGAAAAAAGGAAGCTAAAACAAAATCTAATCGATCGGAAGATAATTTAATAGACACGTTAAAAGGCAACCAACGGAACACCGTTTGAATTTAATGCGGATTTTGTTGTTGACAAAAATTTATTGGATAACTAATCAAGGATATCATTTATAGTATGGAAAGCGATGTGTGGTAGCTAAAAGTATAAAATTTCAAGGTCATTGAAAATGATCAAATCCGACTATTGTGTGTCTTATGTGCGTGTGTGTGTCTTTCTTGAGGAATAAAACATATCAGTTTTCATTATAAATCTTCCACACATACACGCACACACAGACACCCATATTAAATAATGATTTTGTAAATGGTATAAAAGCAACAAAAACAAAACAACCAAATCGAAACATGCACATAATGAGAGCTGACTACCGCCGGTATCAGTTAAATACGCTTCAATAAGAAATTGTATTTTTTTAATATTTTCCACACAATTGACTAAACACATTCCATTCAGCAACTTATACACACACACACACACACACACACATGCACACAAACATACATCTGCACACAAACCATTAACACTGCGATCAAAGCGTCACAGACTCGCTTACGTTCACTTTAGTTGGAGTATGTATTGAACATGGATTGTTGTTGTTGTCGTTTTTGTTTTTGTTGTTGTTTTTTTTTAAATATACTTCACATGATATCCCCATGCTTAAAAAGATCGTCGTTTATATGCATACGTATGTGTGTGAATGTCATTTTTAATATTGTGATGTGTGTAATATGATAGGGTACCCATTGGCACTGGCACTGGCACCTACCTAAATGACACGTAATTACGATATTTTGCTTATATCGCTTGACTGACATCTTGCCGTTCTTTTTTGTTGTTGTTGTTGCTGTTGCTGTGTTCTGTTCTTTTCTTTTTTTGCGTATAATATGTTGTATGTTGTCCACGTTTAAGGTATTGTATAAAGAAGTGGTTCGATGTCGTTGTTGTTATTGTTGTTGTTGTTTTTGTTGTTGTTGTTGTTCTTATTGAAATTCAATGCTCTCTAACAAAGAATTTTTTAATCGGCTCATGTCAATGGAACATAATACAACACACACACACACATATACACACATGCACACAGTACTGAGTACTGATAGACACACATGCCAACTCTCTACTTGAATTTAATCAGTGAAGTGTATTTGATAGCTATAACAAAAAATGATATAAAATAAAATTAACAACAACAACAACAACAACAACAACAACAAAAGCTACATTCAATCTATATTGAATATATTAAAATATATATTGTTGTAGTGAAACTTATTCGTTTAGGAAAAGGTAAAAAAATCTCATCCGTGTAACAAGTAATATGATCGCTTCTATATATGTGCAATATAGCTGTAATCCTGTTCATTTATATTTTTATAATTTTTACTTTTACTTTATTTGTGAATTAATTATTATTATTATTATTATGCTGTTTTTTTTTATAGTCATCATGCTGCAGCTGGGAGGTAAAGTCACTCTGTTAAAGCGTTTCTAACAAAGATCTTTGAAAGACTATCTAATGCGATCGTTGTCGATGTCCAACCGTTTAATCGAAACACTCTCGATCGTAAGCATTATCGTTCTTTATCTAGTTGTTGTTATTGTTGTCTTTCAAAATGTTTTTGATGTTTTTATTGTATTTTGCTTTTGTTTTATGCTTGTATTTATTTCATATTCTGAAATTATTGTTGCAGTTGTTGTTGTTAAAAAAATGCTGCTTGTTTTATTGTTTTTGTTGCTTTTGTGTATTAATTTTTTTTTATTTTTGTATTTTTTACAGTGATTTTTATATGTTTTGTTATTTCTTTATGTGTTATTTGCCAGAATTACAGTTATAGTTATTGTTGCTGGTGTTGAAGTTGGTGTTATTCTTGTTGTTGCTTATAATAATAATAATAATAATAATAATAATAATAATGTTGTAGTTGTTGTTGTTTTCTCCATATTTTAATAAATTAAAATTATGAAACGATTTACAATTAATCTTGTTAAACACTCTCTAAACGTACACATTAAACATTTTTTACTTCTTCTTCTTCTTCTTCTTCAATTATTTTCTTGTCTTTTACATATTTGTATATGAACTGTACTTACTGATTACTGGTTTATATGTTTAGAAAACGAAAAGCAGACAGACAGAGACAGAAAGGGTCACAACTACAACAATATTGGTTGATTTTGTTTTTCGAATAAATTACAATTTGACTTATTTTGATAAATCGATAAGTAAGAGTTTGTACAACTATAAGGGTGTAGGGTATTATTGTGATTGAAAAAAGTAAGAAAATCTGTCTCCATTGTAAACATATAGACATGGTCCAATAAATGTACTTAAGTGACGTGTGTCATGCTAACCACATAAGATTATTTCATATGACAGATGGTGTTATGGCATGCCTGATTACAAAATTACACAGACAACAACAACAACAACAACAACAACAAATATAATAACAACAATACAGGCCTACCACTACACAATGGCCAAGTATAATAAATTAATAACAAGTAAAAACACTAAATTTGGTTTAGGACGAAGCTTAATAATTCTCGATCTTCATATGAAAATAGTGGGTGTGGCAGTTACTAAATTATGCCTTCTAATTATGTTTGCATTGCGTAACAGCTTGCAAGTCGAGTTTTTTGTAGATTGTGGGCGCATCTATTATTCGACCATGCCCATTTTTGGCATATCCCTGCAAAAGGTAATTGTTAACTTTAAAGCTCAATTCAATTGCGTCAGATAAATAACTTTTTATGTATTATGGGCATGTCTAATATCCGACCGCGCCCATTTTTCGTATTGCAAATGGAACGACAAACCTGGTATACCTTGTTATCTTATGTAGAGAGTATATAAAAAACATGGATAATAACACACACACGTACAGATAATATTGTATGTATTGTGTGTATGAACCGTTATAATAAATATTATAGTAAAAGTGATTCATGTTGCTGGAAAGTACAACCACAACATATCACAATCAAATCAAATCAACCTTGAAGCAATATTAACAACAACAACAACAACAACAACACAAGCACATATTGTTAAATAATGTCCAAAATAAATCGAACAAATTATCAACAAATAGTACTTCTAACCAGCAGGACCTTTTTACATCATCCAACATGCCATCAAACATAATATAAATTTATTATTGGAAATTAAGAAAATAAGAAAAGGAAAAAGGAAAATATTGATTGAATCACTTGAGGGAAATATACGTTTATCAAGAGGTTTCAATTATTGCCAGCAAACTACAAAAACGATTAACTGGGTATACGTATGGGCGTATGGTGTGCCGTAGATGTATTCCACTTGTATTATAATAAAATATAATAACAATCTGTCAAATAAAGAAGTGAAAGAAATAGTAAAGAAAAAAATCTACAAGAAAGGAGGAAAAGCCCCAAAAAAATAAATAATATATACTGCAGTTACGCGGAATGGACAAAATAATATGAACACCATTGAAATATAGAAAATCTTGTTGAATGTTGGCAACATTGCTTCCATGTATATAATGCACAGTTTTCATGGCAAGACTTGTAGGTTCTACTTCAGTGTATTATACGGTTTTGTTCTGCGACGGTTAAAACATTTACGGAAGGGCTGTAATTGCGGAACCCTTTATGTCAGATATTCATATTATTTTGTTCATCCTCTATACATACTCTGTATAGCTGCTGATGCCTCTTTTTCAAAGTCCATACCGAATGATCCACCCTCGTATGTGTATTTGAATCAATTAACACTCAGTTAACATTAGTGACATATTCTATATGTGTCTACCTAAAAACAGCAACATCAACAACAACAAGCACAACAATGTCAAAGGTACAAAGCATTTAAATATAAGAACTGTGGACAAATTAAGAGTTCATCTAAATATATGTCTGAAAACAAAAACGAGGCATGTGTGTCAATAAACAATTGAAAGCGTTGGAAATTTAAAGGGAATCATCCCTTAGCCTTAAATACGTTTAAAATGAGGGCGACAGTTACAAATCGATTGTTCGTTTGTTTATTTAATTTTTCGCGCTTCATTTATAAAGTTGCTCTGTTTGTCAAATACTCTAAATGTACTACAGAGAGTTGAATGTTGTTATAAAAAACAAAAAAAAAGTAGAAATCAAAACCCAGGGGATAGAATATAATGTAAATGGTAACAACAACAACAACAATAACAACAAAAACAATATAATGTAAATGTTTTGATTGGAATTTATTTACAATACTATCAAATATTTTATATGTACATACACATATATACGTTTAAATGTAATGCTTCTAAGCCTTGGTATGGAAAGGAACTAAGGATTAAATTGTGCCCTGAAAAGTGTCACACTTTACTTTACTTTCAAGCAAAAAGGTAACACTATTATTTATATAAAAAAATAAATAAATAAGAGTGTGAACAATATACAACAACAATAAACGAATTGAGGGAAAAAAGAAATCATTTTCAAAAGCGGCTTAAGCTCAAACTTTAACTGCTTTAATACGATTGACTAAAAAGTTTCTATTAGCGACCCATTCTTAAGCATAAACCATAAACATTTATTATACCCTACACATAAGATAGGGTGTGTGCTAAGTTTGTCATTCCATTTGCAACAGTTACAAATAGACATCACGGACTGTACAAAGTACATACTTAATACTCTAAATGAAGTTTTTCGAGGTATGTTGAGATTTTTGTTTATTGTGGGCGTGTCTCCTAACCGATTTTGCCCAATTTCAATACGGAATAGCGAAATTGAACGAAGAATACGTGTGCAAAGTTTCAATTTGATATCTCAAAAATTACGACCGTGAGAGTGCCAACAACAGACGGACATACGGACGGACATGTCTCAAACGATTTCTCTTTTCATGCTGATTAAGAATGTATATGGTTTGTGGGGTCTCCGAGGCTTCCTTCGGATGATCAAAATGAATATACTCTCTTCCCTAAGGTGGAGGGTATAAAAATAATAAAAGCTAAAAATATGAATTTTTTAAAATTAAAGCAAAATTTCAAGGTGTCCAAAAGGGGTGGAGTCGTATAACTAATAAGACAAAAATTTACAAATTTCTGGTTGGGGCCAGAATATGTAACAAAAGTGTTCTTCTAGAGAACTTGGAACTTTTTCTTTTTCTAAACATATAATATTTGCCACGCCTACATTTTGTAGTATTTTTTTCATTAAGCTTAAACGATTTTTTGTATTGTACTCGTAGTAATTTCTAATAATTTTCATTATTTTGTAAAAGTTTTGTCGCAACATTCGTATATACATAAACAGGGTGAGGAAGAAAGATTGAAAAAAAACATAAACTTCAAAATCAAAAGTTTTCCGATTAGAGGAGAAGGTAGGTCAAAGTTAAGTCTTTTATGCAACTTTCAAAATCGATAACATAAACGCTTCACGAGCAAGTTCTTCAACGTTTTTGTCTCCACAATTTCGTTATATTTATTCTCGCCTTCCCTTTTATGTTAAATGCTCTTGAAGCAATTTAAATAAATGTTTTTAGAGTTCATTAAATATAATATCTATGTATGCATAAATGCCTTAAGTAAATCCTCTAAAGTGTCAACACGGCTTATGTTTATTGTATTGTACTGTGTTGTGCAGTTGATTGTCCTTGTTGTTGTTGTTGTTGTTATTGTTATTTGTGAACCTTAACAAATATTTACATACCTTTTTATTGAAATTAGATAAACAATTTGGGAAATTTGTCTTGAAAGAGAATCTATAATACCATCTCCCATCTCCCTTCTCCCTCTTACTCTTACTCTTACTCTGCATATAAAGAAAGTTAAGTTAGGTTAACAATCACTCTGTATCAGAATATTACTGAAGGAAAGAAAATTGTGCAAATTAGAATATTTTCCAAAACACACACACACACACACACACACATACACTACAATTATGTACATACGTTCCAACGTTTGTTAGATCATGAGAGTTAGTCAAGCAGTCCCAACTGGAAGACTGGGTGACTCGCAATCAATTGAAGATTGTTTGTTAACGATTATTGACTATTGAGAGAATTCTTCCTAATAAAAGGAAAATAAACAAAAGAAAAGAAAAATCTTCAATGTTTACACACATTTACAGCACAATACAAACGTAACATATGAAAATTGTAATCGCAGCTGAATGTTTATAACGGAGTGATGAGAATATAAGAAATAAGGCAACATACACGCCCACAATTTATAGAAACTTTTTTAAAACCATATTTGACACTGTTGACACTGACAACAATGAAAATACATCGCTTTGAATAGTTGAAAATAGGGGGCCCACCTATACATGACACGCCCATGGGTTACATCTTTGAAGGTCTTTATAAGTTTTTCCCACCATTGAGGTTGTAAAATTTTGCATCACTTTCAATAGTCGAAAAAAGTCGTTGCAACTATACATGCCACGCCCACAACTCAAATTTTTCAGAGATTTTATAAGCATTTTTTCACCACTGCGGTAAAAATGTAACATGGATTTCCATAGTAGAGAAGGCATTTAGACAAACCACGCCCACAAATCAACGTATTTGTTAAACGGCCAACGATAGATGGCAGACTTCACAGTCATGTCAAATTTTTTGTGTCATGCAGTTCAATTAAATATTTAAATAATTAGCAATACGTTGTTGTTGTTGTTGTTCGTGTTGTTGCTTAGCATACAGCATACACTTGTTACCTGGCACTGCTTATAGAAATTGTTAGGATGGAAAAAAAAAACTTCTAACGTAACCTTTTCTACAATGATCATCACATTAATTATTATTCATAATTTTTCTTCTCTTTTTTGCATAAAATTTAATTGATTGCTGCTTCTTCTTTAAATAATCAAATGACAAGACAATATGTATTCGTAAGCATTAGTATTATGTCGAGTTTTTTTCCCATCTCATTATAGAATATAATAAGGGGAGTTGAAAAAATGTATCTGGTGATTATATTAGATATTAAAACGTGGCCACCACTGCAATGGTTGGGCCTGCCGACGACTGCCGTCGTTACTATTTATATGTGTTTACAACTTGTATAGTTTTTAGTAACCAATAATGAAGGGCTTACATGTAGTTTTTTCTGTTGTTTTTTGTAATTAAGCAGAGAAAGGGTTTTTGTAGTGATGAGACCAACCGAAAGGTAGATACGTCAGATAATCATAAAAAAAGTAAAATTTTGCCAAATCATCGTATTTATTATTATTATGGTTGTTGTTACTGTTGCTGTTGTTAATAATATTGTGTATCACTCTTTAAAAGAAAACAGGCTTCCGTATATAAACTCTTGTTATATACTTGAACTACAACACAATGAACCAAACTCAACTGAACTGAACCCCTTCTGCTGAACATTTCTGTTGGAGTGTTTACTACACATGTATATATATTTTAAATACCTACTCTGCCTATAAACTTCTTGTTTATGGATTCTTTTTCCTCTTACGAAATAATAAATATGATTTTTTTCTCCATGGCTGCTCTGTCGTCTGCCGTATTTATGGTTCGATGGGAACTTGTTGAAATTTTTCTTTTCTTATTTGTCTGGAAGTTTATATAGAAAGCAACTCTCTGCGCCTTCACACATACATCACATACAACATTTGTTTTATTGTTATTTTGCCATTTTGTGTATACATACAATACATTATCAGGGAGTTCAGATTATTGTACGCACTGCAGCGCTGGTCAAGTGGTTTTAAGTGTAAACAATTTCTGTCAAATCATTGGGCGTCCTTGTGTGTGTCTTAGCACTTAATTCTTACTTTCATATAAGTTTTGCAAAAAAAAAAAAGTAGACATACCTGGGTAGGTAGGTGTGTAATACACATACATTGATACATCACCACAAAATAAAGTTTTTTTTACAAATTGTTACAATTTTGTCTCAGCAGTTAAATTATTCCCAAATATATTCTTATCCCATAATTTATGGGCGTGTCTGTTGCTCTATCTCCTCGGGTACTCAATGCAAAGGTGAATAAAACAAAGAGCAGGGTAGCTCTCCTCTTAATAATAAAGTCGTGGCTGTTAACTGATTTTGTTCATTTCAATCTGTAACCTAGACATGGCTTCAAATTCAGTCTCAATTATGTCCAATCTTTTGCGAACGGACACACGGACAATATCTTATATTTTTCGGCTGATGGAACATTTTCATACTAGGGATCCATAGAAAGTTTACAAAACTGTTTAGTATTCGATCACATATCGGCCACTATTACAATATTAGACAAGTATCATTCTGCTATAAGGCGGTCATTTGTTTAATGTGGCAACTAAGCAAAAACCACAAAACCTAACCAGAAATATAATAAGGAGAAGTCACCCCACTCCGTCTTATTCCTACCACAACTGACTTTGTTTTTACACAAACCGCCGCCCTATGGAGGTTTTCCTTTATTCACCTCAAAGTACTTATTGATCATGTAAAGCGTGTGTTTGTGTGTGTGCGGCACGGATCAATAAAAACACAAGACAAGACAAGACAAGGCACTACCATCACCACCACCACCATTACTCTCTGAGCATTACAACACATATAATAACAACATTTTTTTTTTATATCATACGAGTACAATAAATGCAAATGTGCGCTGCTGACCGACCTTTACTCATTAGTTTAGAGAGAAAAAAAAAACAGAAAACAGCATTTTTTTCATTCTTTACATGTAACAATAAATGGAACTAAAACGATATCAGTTTACAACTACAGAGTTAATCAAGATCGGATTACAACAATAACAACAACAACAATAATAAAGTAGACTTTGTCACATGCTTATATTGAGCTGCTTATAAAAAACCAAGTAAGAGAACCAAATTTGGTTTAAGACAAATCTTAAATACCGTCCACATTTATACACAAAAAGTGGGCGTGGCAGGTACATTATTAAGCTTTGTAATAGTGTATGTATTATGTATCAGCTGGCAAGTCGAATCTTTGCAGGATTTTTTGTAATTTGTGGGCGTTTCTGTTGTCTGACCACGCCCAGTTTTGATACATCAATGGACACAGTAATTATGTATATGTTTACTAAATTTCAACTTTATAGATCAAGTTTTGTGGCAGACATAAAGATTTTTGTCGATTGTGGGCGTGGCCCTTGACCGATTTTGCTTAATTTATATAGCAATCTCCGAAAGTAGAATTGTCTGCATAAAATGTGAGCTCAATATCTCAAAATTTATAACCAACAATATATACGAGCATATGGACGTACGGACAATTATGTCTATCATATATCGACACAGTTTTTCATGCTGTGTAATAACGTATACTATATAGAGTTTTCAAAGTTCCTTCTGGGTGCTGCAAATGGAATGACAAACTTAATGTTGTGTGGAAAGTATGAAAATCAATTCTATAATTGTCTATCCTTCCGTCCTTACTCTCGCCACATACTGGCCGTATAAGTATGTCAAACGCGCAACCTCATAAATTGCTTTAACAAACTATTTTGTGGTTTTCTTTGTTATATACCGTTCCATAACTTTGCTGTTGTTTTTTTGTTGTTATTGTTTCCTTTAATGCTTTTTCTTACACTTGTCTCCTCTAACCCGAACTGATATAAAGTAAATATTTCGTACATACCGATTTTTAGCAGCGGCTGCACGATCTCTTTGACGTCGATTCTTAAACCAATTGCCAACTTGTGTGGGATTTAAACCGGTCGCTTTGGCCAGTTCACGTTTCTTCGTTGGATTCGGATATGGATCCTGTAGGTACCATTCACGTAATAAGCTGCGTGTACGCTCTTTGAAACAGTGCGTCTTTTGTTCACCATCCCAAATGGTGGGGGGTAACGGAAACTTTTTACGTACCCGATACTTGTCGACCGGGCCTAAATGTTAAGTTTTTATAATCAATTTAAATTTCATTTTATCATCATCATCAGCGTCAAATAGTTACCCAAAGAACGTCCCCGTAGCTTTTCCGCTTCAATGTAATGCGCTTCAAGCCACATTGCTTGTAATTTTCCATAAGAAGCTTTCGTAAATTTATGATTTTCAATTATTGCATAAAGTTCCCTGGAAATGAAAAAAATACAATTTGTTTTTTTAATTTGCCCAAACTTTTATCTATAACGATCAAGCTAATTCAATGGTGCAAGTTTGAGCTTTATATAAGCCAAGCAAATTCACTCTCATTCCTGCGAAACATGAATGCGTGAGAAAAAATACATGATCGAACATATTTTTTAAAATCTTATAACTTTGAAATGGTTGGACGGATTATATTCAAACTTGTGGTAAAAACTTGTCAATTAATTCAGCTTTCCAACAAAGTCTATTATGTAGCGTCGACACCACCCATTTAGTTAATAAGCAAAATGTATTATTTAAAAAGTCGTTTTCTAAGCAAATGAGCAGTGCCACGCCCATTTAATAATAATCCCCAAACTGCTACAGAAATTTCCAAACGTTTGTCACAAATTTGACTAAAATCGGAGTTGTCGTTGCAAAGTTATAGATAAAACAATACTATGTTTGTTTTTAGTGTGGTTGTTGTTATTGTTATAATTTGGAGAATTTGGCAAAATCAGTGGAAATATTTTTTAAACCATTTTGTCACAATGTCCATGTTCAATAGCTTATAACTTTTAACCCGCTATACGGATTTAGTTCAAACCAACTGCCTGTAGGTGGAAAATTCTCCAGGTTTATAATGACATATATTTTATGGGCGTGGCACTGCTTACCTAATTATAATAAACAAATTTAAAAGCATGCAAAGTTTTTATTGAAGCATACTTTCGGGCAAATTGTTGGTAATTCATATTTTTTATTTTATGTTTTTATTAATATTTTATTTATTTGTTTCTTATTTTTATAATTTTTTATTATTATTTTTTATTTATTTCATTTATGTAATATTTTTATATATATTTTACTTATTGTGTTAATAATTTTTATACCCTCCACCTCAGTGATGAGGGTATACTAAATTGGTTCTTCCGTTTGCAACACCCAGAAGAAGACGTCAGGGACTCTACAAAGTATATATATTCTTGATCAGCGTCAAAAACTGAGTCGATTTAGACATGTATGTCCGTGTGTCCGTGTGTCCGTCTGTTGTTGGCACTCTCACGGGCGTAAATTTTGAGGTATTAGGCTGAAATTTTGTACAAACACTTTTAATTTTTGCACGCAGATCGCTATTTAAAATGGGCAAAATCGAACCAGAGCCACGCCCACAATCAACAAAAATCTATTTATCTGCAACAAAAATTGAGCTATAAACTTGAAATTTGGTATGTACATCTAAGAGTATTACCTTCATCGGTGTGCCAAAAATGGGCGTATTCGGATTACAGACCCGCCCATAATTAATGAAAACCTTTATATCTGCCACAAGAGTTGACCCATGAACTTGAAATTTGGTACGCGTGGCAAAAAATGGGCGTGGTCGGATAATAGACACGCCTACAATTTACAAAAAACCATGTTCAACGTAAAAGTAAACTTGCATACTGATACGTAAGACATACACTATTAGAGGGCGCAATATACATATATTTGCCACGCCCACCGTTGTGGAGGTGGAGGGTATTTAAGTTTTGACCTAAGCCAAATTTAGTTTTCTTACTTGTTTTTAATAATTTCTTCTTTTTATAATTTTTTTTATTTAATTCTTATTTTAATTATATTTTATTTACTTATTTTTATAATTATTATTCTTGTAATTTTTTATTAATTTTTTTAAATATTTTTATAATCTTTTTTTATATTTTTAATATTTCTGCTTTTCTTCCTTTTCAATAAAGTTACATTTCTGCGCTTCATTCAAACCGTGTGTGTGTATATACACATAAATTGCCTGACTGCTCTCTACTCAACAAATTCTTCTATTCTTGTACACAATTTGAAATTTGATCAGTTTAACTCATAAACTGAAAAATTCTTGGAAAAAATCGAACAAAAGCACAAAAATTGAAAAAGAAAAGAAAAACTTAACCAACTAACTAAAGGACGGAAGCTACCATACAACGTCCGTCCGTCTTTTCATGTGATATCACAAAAACAATCATTATTTGCATACCTAGCCATGGCATGATTGAACCAATTTAACAACAATAGTGTGGATGGTATGGAACGTTAATTAGTAAATTAATGCTTTTCATTGTTTATTAATTTCAGTTTGGTTGGGTTGGCGGGTAATCATCCGCTCGCTATCCTCCATTTCCTTTATACGATTGTATTAAATGACACTAAACTATTTGTATGCTGGCAATGGCTTTGTTGTTGTTCAATTATTCATGTGTTGTGAATCAAATTTCAAGTCGAATTTCTTTTTTTTTGTTTTTGGGAAAAGAAAAGAAAAATTAAAGTTCCTGCACTTGCTCTAAATTAAGTAAAGAATACTGTTCCGCTTGTATAATATTAATTGTAGGCGTGGCATATATAGTATGTAAGCCTCCTTTCATCACCATCACAGTTGGAGTTACATCCAGGAATATTTACAAAAAGGACCTTATAACACTCCTAGTTACGCCCACAAAGAGTCTTCTTCAATGTAAAATATTTACATGTACCTTATTTTAGAAACTTAACACGCTCATAATTTTTCATTTAATCTTCCCAATGTAGATTTTTTACGTTTAAAAATTTCTTTTTTTTACCCTCCACATAAGACACCTGGAACGAAGCTTCAGAGACCTTACAAAATATATATATTCTTAATCAGCTTTAAAAACCTAGACATGTATGTCCGTGTGTCCGTCTGTTGTTTGCATTCTCACGGGCGTAAATTTTGAGATATTGAGCTGAAACTTTGTACAGACACTTTTAGTTTTTGCACGCAGATCGCTATTTAAAATAGGCAAAATAGGTAAAGAGCCACGCCCACAATAGACAAAAATCTATTTCTGTGCCACAAAAATTGAGCTATAAACTTGAAATTTGGTATGTACATCTATGAATATTAGCTTTATCGATATGCCAAAAATGGGCGTATTCGGATAACAGACACGCCCACAATTAATAAAAATCTTTATATCTGCCACAAAAGTTGACCTAGAAACTTCAAATTTAATACGTGTATAAAGAGTTATCCCATTGACTGACTTGCCAAAAATGGGCGTAGTCGGATAAGAGACATGCCCAGAAGTTACAAAAAACCATATTCAACGTAAAACTAGATTTACAAACTGATACTAAATACATATACTATTAGAGGGCGCAATGTATATATATCTGCAACGCCCACCGTTGGTAAGTGGTATTTAAAATTTGGCCTTGTTTTTATTGCACTAACCTACCAAGTATGAAATTCACGTTTTTATATATTTTTAACATAATTGGCAAATAGTCAAAAAATTTACAAAATTCTAGCAAAGAATTCTAATAGGAATGAAATGTTGAACTAATTGAGTGAACTGTCTGTCAATCATTTTTTAGAAAAACGCAATATTTTCGATGTCTTTAAAAAAGTGAAAATTGTACAGCACCGCAAACTGAAATATTTAATACACTACAGTTCTAAATTAGAAATTTTAAATGTTTGAAATTTTCTAATACCAAGCACATGAAAATTGTAAATTGTATCAAGGAAACGCTCACATTTCAAAGATGTGAATCCATCTTAATAAAATTTCAGTTTTTATGTATCGTTTTTTTACTTTTGACTTGTATCCGTAAGCCTTTCTTATGTCCGTACGTCTGTCTAATGTCCGTACGTCTGTCCAATGTCCGTACGTCTGTCTAATGTCCGTACATTTGCGTATGCTTAAGCCTTTCTTATGTCCGTACGTCTGGCCGATATCCGCACGTTTGTTTTATACCCGTAAGTCCATCTCTCTCCTTAAATTGCTTACCTTAGAAAAGTTGTTCTTTCTATTTCAAAAATTGCATGTCTTTTTATGTATGATTCTTTATAAGAGCTTAATGCGGTTTTAAAGAACTGTAAACTTTACTACGTTCAGGCTACAAACAAAGTGTTTTATCCAATTTATTCATCTTGTATAAGCACCGTATAGTGTGCACCGAAAGGGAATTTAAAAACGCACCTGAAATTACCAACGTGATAGGCTACTACAGCTCTGGCTCTTAGTACCGCTTCACAATTTAATATTTCATGCATGTTGGGCAAGGCGACGGGTAAACTCCAAAGGAAACGGGCTAAACGTTCAATATCGCCGGAATCCTCTAACGTTTTGCAAACAATTTCCACTTGAGCGGCAGAGAAGGCCAATGTTGGTACAGCTAAAATTGGGCTGGGTGCTATAATTTGATGTGGGGCGGGCGAGTATAACTCTGTGGGAGGGTGTTGCTGTTTGCCCTCCGTCGGTCCAACGGCCATTTTATTCGTTGAATCCACTGTGAACAAATTCGCATACTACACGCGCTGCACAATATGTAAAAATGTTTGCTATGATTTTACCGTTTGTTTGTATTAACTTGACAAATGAAAGTTGAAATTATTATTATTTGTATGAATTAATATTTGTTTTTGTTAATTTTTTAAATGACTCGAAAGATATTTTTTGATATTATGAAATTCCTATAAATTCCAAAAACAAAATGAAGCACATCTTGTGTTGTTGTTGTTTCTGTTAGCAACAAAATACATGTTTTTAAAATTAATTATTTCTTCAAATTTTCCGTTTTTCTATTTCGAAATTTGTTTTGTTTTTCAAAATTAAATGAATTTTTTAAATTATTTTGTTTTCTCCTTGGAAATATTTAAAGCATCTAAGCACCGCTTATTATGCTACACATAGTGTCTCAGGCGACGGTATGTATAACACTATCAGCTAATGATAATGATACCGTTTGCATTGACCGTTAGTTAACTAATAATAAAATCACTGACATTCAACCACTATACCACATAGGCACGCACACACATGTATATTAGTTTTCCTTTTTTATTGTATTGTAGGTTCCCGATAAATTTGTGTAGAAATGTGTTGCTTTGTATGAAACGACGGCAATAACTGACTGACGACTACCAGCTGCCACCAACCACACACTAAAAATTAACGCACTGTGATTTTTCACTCTCTCTCTCTCTCTCTCTCTCTCTCTCTTTCTTTCTTTCTTTTTCTCTCGTTCTCTCTATCTCTGTTACATATATTGTTGGTTGGTATAATAATAAACTAGCTCCAAGTGGCTGAATAGCAATGAGCTGTGCAGCGTAAGTGATACGACGAAATATATCCGAAGCGTTTGTAGATGTTGTTGTTGTTATTATTGTAATGTTTGTTTTTGGTTAGGCAACCAGCCAGTAGTTAAACAGTATGAAACACATACATGCACACATACACTCCTCTTAAATGGAGACCTTCTAATATATGATAAAATCTCGTGGTGGTGGGTGGAAAGGGGCAGGGGCAGGGGCAGGTAAGCTAAAAAGGCGACGCTGCTCAATTTGAAAAAATCCGCTTTTTGGGTTTTGTTTCACTTCCTATTTCGTTTTTTTTCCCTTTTTTTTTTTTTTTTTTTTTTTGTGTTACATTAAATGTAACTCTAAAGAGGAGTAGTCGTAGGAGTATGAGTAAGATAAAAATGATAAAGTAGATACCGCACCGCACAACCACAATGCCAAACAAATATTATAGAAAATAAAGTTATCCATGAAACTGATAAGAGCGCAACATAATTGTCTTCATGGCTTCATGGCTTCATGGCAGATATTATATATATATATGTATATATATATGTGTGGATCATTATGTAATACACACTCACACATTTACACTAGGTATAAAACACACTAAAAACAGTTGCTGCTGCTGCCTACCGCTGGAGAGTCAATCAACGGCTCTCTTATTATTACACAAACAACAACAACAACAAACAACACTTCTATGCTTCACAATTCCAATAATAACAACAACAACACGCTTTACATTCTCATTAAGAGTTTGTTCAGCGACTGAAGAATGATTTCACAAAAAAACAAAAAAATTCTATTCAAAAAATTAAAAAAAAAAAAAGAACAACAACGCGCCGTATATAAATGTAAATGATATGCGATACCATACACAATGCGTTTCAGTAGCGTGTATTAACTCATCACCGTTCCAACAACAGAATGTATCTGATGAGAGTTAACCAGGTATCGTTAAATAAAGAGACGATGCTTGCTGCTTACACACACACATACGCACATATATGGAATATATAAATGCATTAACAACAACAATACCAAAAGAAAAACACACACTAGATATCATTAAGCGTACACAGTGACATGAGGGGGCGTAGCCTATTATGTAGAGAGCCAAGTCAACAACGTTAGAGCCATCTCAATATTAATGTTGTTACTCTCGCTTCTAAAACTGTGTATGTTTTGTATATACCAACTACTTACACTTTGCTTTTAATATGCTATGTATAGTCGTCCTTGTCTAAAAAAGACGCCATTTGTAAATTGTATGTATATACATTACAACAACAACAAATATTTTAAACAACATTGTATAAACATTGTTTAAGCATAATTCTCTCTCTCTCTCTCTCTCTCTATACTACTTCTCTTTTTCGCTGTATATAAGTATAATCGAAAATATACATGATCCGTGTTTTTTTTTCTGCTTTGTTGTTTAGTTTCCTTTAAATGGCTTTAAGTATACATTGAATGTAGGGTGTAAAGCATTTAAAGTAGAACATATTCAAAATGCCTGCTTATTTGGTGCGACTCATAATTATTTGACAACCGTTTTAGTCTATAGGACGGGATTATATGCCGTGATAAAGTATGTGTGTGTGTGTGTGTGTGTGTGTGTGCCTGAGTGTGTTAATGTGTATGTTTGTATGTATTTATGTTTCATATTTAGTTTGTTGAACTGAAGTCTTAAATGAATAATAAAATCAAGGAGTGAAAGAGAGAGAGAAGGGGGGGAGATACAGATAATAATGATAAGTGAAAATAATCTGAATGGTGTTATGTGCGAGTGTTTGTGTGTATGTGCCTGTATATGGAGATCAATGTTGTACGCACTGAATGCATCAATTTAATCCTTTTTATGTTATTATACACCTCGTCACGTAACATCTTCACCTATACGCACTTATATACTTAATATTTTGATAACTCATCAGCTGCATATTAATAACTGCTGTATGCATACATATATATAATGAGTCGTAATAATAGGCTTTTTATGTTCCTCTAGAGTGATGAATTTATTATAAATTTTATGTTCTACTAAAATTTTGCCCTCGTTGACTGAAAAAGATAGATATACTAAGTTTGCTATTCCTTACCCTCCAAGGTGTATATATTCTGGATTAAACTCAATATCTAAACCTCTCGTTAATCAATTAATTAATTACTAAAGTTAAGAAATTATATTTATAATTATATTATTTGATAGATTAACAAGTGAAAATGTTATACTTGGTCATACCTGACCATTTAATACTCTACACCATGCGAGGTTGTGCTATATAAGGCTCTTCGCGATATATCATTATATGAGAGGGGGTTCCAGTACAGTCAATTATGAATCCGATTAATCACCGAATTTCATTAAAAAATATTAAAAATTGCGTTTTTTTTCCATATAAAAACCTTCATTAAAATAGAACCTTATATGGGGCGGAGTTCTAAAAATGATCGAATTCAGTTTTTTTTCCAATAAAGTTTCTCTTTAGGCCAGTATATATATTTGTACCAAATTTCACCAAATTATCTCAAAAAATACGATCAATAGCTTGCGCACAAAATTTCATGGACATACAGACGGACATGGTTAAATTGATTCATGTTTTGATCCTGAATCATGTTACAATCATCCCCAAAAACTTAATATACACTTTGCCACAACTGGTGCAGAGTATAAAAATGGAGAGTTAAATAATTGACACGCCCAAATATTGCAAAAAAAACAACCTTATTTAACCAAAATTCAATTCAAAATATAATATTCTGTAGTGGTACAAAAATCATGTACTTGCCACACCCACTTTCCTTTTACAATTTTTTTAAAAGAATTTAGTAAAGTACAGTTAAATAACTGCATAATTAATTGTTAACAAATTTTGACCTAATCAAAGCATTTTTGAAGCCTTTCCACCTCTCCATATAATGTTTTTTCACGAAGCCCCCGTTTTGTGACGAGAACTTGTAGAAAAAACTAATTATAGCACAACTTGTTCATACAAGAGGTTTATGAAATGTTTGCACAGAATTTATCTATATTTTTTTCATAATTTCTTTTGCAAAGTTTTAACCATTTGGATCCACTGTACTTTTGTATACCAAAACATACATAACAAACAAAGCAAAATGTTATGAAATGTAAAGACAATGTTAATCTTAACAGTGGTTGGCCTGCCTTACTAACTATGGCTATGTTTCGAAGTGATTTAACAGAAAAATTTGCACATAACCATTAAGGCGTTGTGCGGTATAACAAAATTTCAATAAAAACGTACGTAGATGAACATGAGCATTTATGTGCATACGTCCTGTGACCATGGCTACGTGTAGTACTGTCAGCCAGCTATCAAAAGGGTATGAAACCTTCACTGTACATGGTAGTTGCAGCTATATACTGAACAAACACATATTGCTACATTGAGAATCATAAAAGCCCTTAACAATTATCAAACAAATGAGTAAAGAGTGCCGCAAATCGTTACAAAGCAGCGGTAAAGTTAGGGATTAAATCAAAATGAAATGAAATGATGATGATGATGACGGTATCATACCAAGGACTGTGAACTACATCAAGAGAGGTTGAGTAAAACACTGCACACACCACATACATGCATATCGCATAACATATTGTTAGAGTGTTAACAGATTAGTTGTTTATCAAGCCACAAAAGTAAATGGATTTTTTTTCCATTTTTGATGCCCTTATACTCCTGCCAAATAAACATAAACGCAGGCTGAGTTGTAACTGAGGTCTCTTATCATGCTCTCTCTCGCTCTGTGATTGATTGTACTCGGGTTGATACATATATATTTTGTACATATAAACGCTATATAAAGCGTTTCTCTGGCTGTGGTAGATGGCAGGATCTGCTTATTAACTTATCGGTCTCATGTTGTGTTGACGTCGCCTTATTATTATTTAAACAAACTGTTTGCCATTAACCGTATGCTGCTCAGCTGATGATTGAGCTGATGCTGAACAATGACTTTTTTGTTAATAATTGTATTACCAGCACCATCACCATCATCACCTTAATACTCTAGTTAGTCTTACATGTTGTTGCATAATATTTATTATAAATTACACGCTTCTACTTAAGAAGAAAATTAAAAAAAAAAAAACAAAACACTTTTCCATTCATCTCCGTTACGCGGCACTATTTAATAAAACGCAATTGCTGCCAGTTGGTTGGCAATAACTTTTATTGAGGATTGTGATGCTGTTGATATATTTTTTAAATTTTATTATGCACTTAAAGACTAACATATATACATATATATGTGATGCTTGAAGAGATTTTTTTTACCCAATTTTATCGATATAGCTGAAAAAATGCAATCTGTAGCTTAAGCATAAATTTACATGGATAGACAGACGGACAGATGGTTAGTCGATTTAG
This sequence comes from Ornithomya chloropus, assembly GCA_963971445.1. Taxonomy (NCBI): domain Eukaryota; kingdom Metazoa; phylum Arthropoda; class Insecta; order Diptera; family Hippoboscidae; genus Ornithomya; species Ornithomya chloropus. The sequence continues at coordinate 21,174,088 of OZ020530.1, read as the reverse complement.
ATTTCGATTCTGAATAAAGATGGGTGTGGGCTTTTCCGAAATTAGGCACATACAAACTTAAAATACCCTCTTACCATGTGGCCACGCCCATAATTCACAAAAATCTTTTATACGCACAAAATTAAAGCTAGAAAGGTGAAACTTTGTTTACTATATCAAAATTTACCATCCAGATCGTTGTCACATTATATACGGACAGACATTTATACAATATATTAAGTTAGATTTTGATGCTAATCAAGAATATATATGCTCTGTATAGTAATTGCCATTTTTTAAGGTTTTGCATATAGAATGACAAACTTAATCTACCCATTTTATGTGTAGGGTATAAAAATCTATAACATTCAAAATAGTATCTCAAATCTATGTCACTAGGCTGCCATAATTTGCTACCATACGGCCAGTAAAAGTTAAAAAAAAAGTCTCTGGCGTATATACACCACGTACGTTCCGTATATAACGTGGTTGGGGCATTGTGGTAGTCAAAAATCAAATCATGTGCTCAGTGGTTTATTTAATGAACAATAAATTTACTTGTAACAATAAATTGTTAGACGACCAACAACTTCTGCTAAATTTTCCAGTTTGGAGCAATAGCAGCGATTAGCTGGTTCTTCTTTTATTAACTTAAATATACATGTTGACAGAAAACGAGATGGGAGAGGGAAAGCAAATTTTAAAGGATATAATCTGGATGCCTGTTGGCTTTAAAAACAATTAAAAAGTAATTTAAATTGTACTTGTGCCGGTTGTGGAGGCAAAATCATTTCAATTCGCCCAACAAAGCGTTATAATGGACTTCAAATTAAATGAAATTTTATATCAAAGCGTAAAAGTTATGTTACAAGTAAAATATACACAAAGGAAAATGTGCTTATATTTATTGTAAAATTGATTAAATGTAAAAAGTCGTAAAGGAAAAGAGAAAAGGACAAAGAGAGTTAGTAAATATGATTTACCCAGTCAGATATAATATCCAAAGGTACACGCCACAATACAATTTAGTATCTTTTTATACAATTTTATATCCTTCGTCGTAGTGATTGGTTTATTGGTCCACTTGTAATACTTAAAAGGAGAAGAGAAATCTGTTGCAAAAATTTACCTTTAAAGTTGAAATTTATTGGAAGTATTTATCATTGCTTCATCCATTGATGTACCAAAACTGGGCGTGCTTGTATAACAAAAGAGCCCACCATTTATAGAAAACCATACTCAACTAAGAAACTGTACTGGCATAATACATACACTACTAGAAAGCGTATCCATGTATCTGCCACGCCCATTTTGTGTGTAGATGTAAAGTGTATTTAAGATTTGGCTTAAGCCAAATCAAGTTTTTGCCGACTTGTTTGAAAGGAGTTGTACATGTGGCACATCATACAATAATGCCAGCGGCTATCTTTATGAAGGGAAGATTTTAGTTCCTTTTTTTTGAAAACTTGTATGGTTAATCGGCTAATATAATTTGTTTCTTTATTACATTTAAATAATAGCAAGAATTTGTTACCAGTTTATGTGTGATATTCATTTTTACGACCATACAAACTTTGTATTGTGTGTGAAAAAAATCGTTGTATGGAAAAAATTTCAAGTTCTTGATAAAAAAAAATTAGACGCATAAAGTAAGCGAAAACAAGTGAAAATATTATAGTCGGTCAAGCCCGACCATCAAATACCCTACTCCCCTCGATATATTATATTATTCAATTTATTTTTTTTCTTTGAAAAATGGAAAATTTTATTTTTCTGTACCTACTTGTATTTTCGAAAATTTCAAAATGATACATAAGTCAGAATTTTTTTAATTTTTTATTTGTTTATGATATCAAAAAAAAATTTATATAGGGAGGGGTTCTAAAAATGGTCCAATCCGGTCCATTTTCAATAGGGTTCCGCTTTGGGCCAATACATGTCCTTGTACCAAATTTCATAAAAATATCTCAAAAAATGCGACCTGTAGCTTGCGCACAAATTTATATGGACAAACACGAGGACAGACGGACATGGTTAAATCGATTCAGATTTTGATTCTGAATCGATCGGTATAATTGAAGATGGGTGTGGCATTTCCCGTTTAGGAATTACAAACATCCGCACAAACTTAATATATCCTTTTCCACAGGGTGGTGCAGGGTATAAACAGCAGGTTGCTAGACATGATCAATAAACCAATCTTGAATAAACATATTTTTTGAAGCCTTATAACTGGGAAACGGCTGGACGGATTTTGTTCAAATTTTTGGTGAAACGTTGGAAATTAATTCAGCTTTCAAATAAAGTATATAATGTGGGCGTGGCACCACATATTTTGTTAATAAACATGTATTTTTTAAAAGTGATTTTCTAAGCAAGTCATAGCGATGCCACGCCCATATAAATTGAAAAATCTACAAATTTGACCAAAATCGGAGCAGTAGTTTTCTAGATCATTGTCACTTTATATCAGTTGATGTCTAGCATTTGATGTGTGCGGTTGATTGGTTTATTTGAATTTCGTTGTATTATTTTGGTATATTTTTTATTATATTGTTATTATTTTATTTTATTTTATTTTATTTTTAGTTATTTTGTATTGTTATTGTATATTATATAGAACACTGATCGACGCATATGCTGACACATATATACCACAGGCTAGGTTAGGAATACTATGCCACCCAAAAAGGTGGCAGTAGTTGATGTTGATAGATCCAACATGTCTGGTAGGGATCCCTCGGGGTTTAGTGACTCCGCGGGTGAGTTGCAGTCTGAGGAGGATTGTAGTACCCCCAAGAGTAGAGGTAGGCCAGAAAGAGTTTGGTCCGCTGTCCGCTTCGTCTGTACGTCCGTCCGAATTGTCTGTTTCTGCGCGTCCGTCTAATGGGAAGGCTGCTTCTAATAAAGTGGTGAAGGAGATGAAAGCAATCACGATGCGTTTGATTGCAGATTGCTCTGGTACTATGGGAAACCAAGGCTGCCATGGCTCAATCGGCTATAACTTTGGGCATGGAGTATGAGACTCTGCTGATGGAAATCATCAAGGAGAATTCGTTTCTCGAGGCTCAGTTGGCTGAGGCCAGAAATATGCTTTCGCGACCTCCTCCGGTGGTTGCTGTTCCGTCGACTGCGTCGCAGATGCCTATCGCGCCGCCTGCTCAATTTAAGAAGCCGGTTGAAACATGGTCCGTTGTTGTAAGGTCGAGGGAGGGTGCGACCTCCGGAGAAGTTATCATTAGCGAGGTGGGTCCCACGCTGGGCGTTAGAGTGCATGTCATAAAGCCTATAAAAATGGGTGGTGCTGTTCTGCGCACCAGGTCAGCTTCGAAAAAAGAGAAACTTCTTAGCAATAAGAAATTTGGTGAGGTGGGTCTTGAGGTTTCCCTCAATGCCCCACCAAAACCCAGGATGGTTATAAGGGTGGTTGAGACATTTGTCACTCCGGATGAACTGCTGACTGACCTATACGAGAAGAACTTGAAAGACGTTTTTCCTACAGCAGATGAGTTCAATCGGAATGTTTCCGTTATTAGGAGTTGCCGGTAAAACCGTCGATGTTGTTGTGGAAGGGCGTGATGACGTCATTAGGGGTATTGTTGACGTGGGGAGGGTCTACATCAAGTGGTTCTCTTTGCGGGTGTTTCCTCTGGAACGGATACCGGGATGCTTCCGATGCCTGTCGCACGATCATTTCGTGAAAGATTGTAGGTCAAAGCGGCTGGTATGCCGTAGATGTGGCGAGATCGGCCATGTGGTGCGTGATTGTCCTAATGCCTTGCGTTGTTGTAACTGCGCTTTTTACGGTCGGCCTGCGGATCATCTTATGTAGACGTCGGATTGTCCGACGTATAAGTTGGTGGTGGACCGGATAGCTGCCATACACGAATGGGTGTATTTCCCTTCCATTAATTAATGCTTGTTGTTGTTGTGGTGCCGTACTTTCTCCCCTGCCCTTGGAGACCACTGCGCTGTGTGGGACAGGGGGATCTCCTCTTTCTGTGGCTTTCCTGTATGCAGTGGAGCTCCGTGGGGGCGGTGGCCTTTGTCGTGTATGACACCTACATTTTGTATAGGTGCCCACATGTTCGATGTTGTGCTGCCACCTCTACCCTCCTTTTTTGATGTGTTATGCTGTCTCTCCGATGTTATGCTGTCTGTTTAATATGGTTTTGTTGTTTGTCTGTTTGATTTATATATATATATTTAAGTCGGGGCGGTACACTTGGTGAAGCACTGCCTCAAGTCTCTCCTCGTGTATCGCTATACTGATTTGTTTGGAGCTCGCATTACCGAGCTCTTACTTTCGGTACCAGCTACGAGTTGTAAGGCACCAACTGGTAGCATACCCTTCCATCTAGCGTTGCGAACTTTGACCGGAGAGTTATATTTGGTACCACGGGTTGCCGGAGCCCCAGCTTTTGCTGACCGGCATTGAGATAGGCCCCCTAGTGGGAGCGTCGTGGTGGCTGTGGTTTATCAATTTATTCCACCTTGGTGATGTTATTAAACCGCTAGGGAATGCATCCTTATAATGCATTCCAATCAAAATTTGTGCTTTGTACTGTGAGATTGAGCCTTAACGGCAGGTGCTCACGTTAAGCACATTCAGTAGTAGTTTTCTAGTTATAAGCCAAGCAAATTCACTTTCAATTCTGCGGTCGTAATTTTGAAAATCACAGAAACAACAAAATGTGAGAAAAATACCAGGCGCTCAGAAGTGCTCAGTAAGCGAATCTTGAATAAACATACTTTTTAAAGCCTTATAACTTGGAAACGGCTGGACGGATTTTGTTCAAATTTTTTGTAAAACCTTGGAAATTCATTCAGCTTTCAAATGAGGTATATTACATCGGCGTGGCGCCACCCATTTAGTTAATAATCAGCATTTAATTTTAAAAAGTGCTTTCATAAGCAAGTAGGCGGTGCCATGCCCATTATGTGAATATCCCTAGAAAGCTACAGAAACTTCCAAATTTTTGTCACAAATTTGACCAAAATCGGAGTTGCCGTTGAAAAGTTGTAAACAAAACAAAAAGACCTTTGTTTTTAGTGTGGTTGTTGTTATTGTTATTATTTAGAAAATTTGGCAAAATCAGTGGAAATATTTTTTATACAATTTTGTCACACTGTCCATGTTCAATAGCTTATAACTTTTGAATCGCTGCACGGATTTTGTTCAAACCAACTGCCCGTAGCTGGAAAATTCTTCAGCTTTACAATGACATATATTTTAGGGACGTGGCACTGCTTACCTAGTTATAATAACCTATTTTACAAAGTAGTCTTTTTTGCAAAAATGGGTCATCGTAGGACCTCGAAACCACTTTTAATGGATTGGTCATCGAATTTAGAAAAAGGGGCGCAAAAATTTTCAGATCGATAGGAGCTACCGTTTCCGAGATATAAGCATTCAAAGTTTTCATTGTAGCATACTTTTGGGCAAAAGTGAATAAATTTTTGCCAAAAATTTTTTCACGAAAATTTTGATGCCATTTCATAGATAATCATGAAACGAATTCAATTGTGCAAGTTTAAGCTTGAGCAGACTATTGTGATATATTCTGTGAGGACTTTAAACTACCAGGAAGAGAGTTGGAGAAATCATGCATGGGGCCTCTAGGCTGTATGTTTTCCATCTATATTCTAACGCATGATTAGTTAACTTTAAATATCAAATGGACGGACGAATATTGACGCTTTTGAAGCCTTCAACGCTATGTTATTAAGACTAACTAAAAATGCATTATATCAACTATGTATTTATTTTGGAAGTTATGTTCAGAACACCAACAACAGACCATGCTAGACTTTAGACATGAAGCAACCTAACTACAGTAGAAGAAAAAACGGATTTAATTTGAATTTTTTTTATAATTGGCCACGAATTGTTCGCCTTAATCAAAATCTAGTTATCATAAATGTTGCAATTTACTTTTATGGGATAATAAGGAGGAACGTTTTATACAATTAACGTAAATAAATTCTTAAATAACATAATTATAGTGAAAAAACGCAAAGCTCATGCAGCTTATTACACGAGCACACACACACACACACAACTGTGCTTGGTATGCATAGAAAAGAATGTGTATGACTTACACACACACACACACACTCACACACACTCACACACACAAACACTCGTAAAACGACAAAATGACGCCATATTATACGACATTTTTTGTTAACGAATTCAATTGAGAAGAATTTTTCATTTAAAAATAATTTTTTCCTTTTTTTTTCTTTTTTTATTTAAAATGTATTTTTCTCAAATGGGGCGAAATGAGAGCTTGGTTTTGTTATTGTTATTTTGTTACTGTATAGTAAAGAATTGTGTGTGTGTACAGGATGTGCTATTATATATAATAGCACTGGATGACACAGGGATGTCAGTCAACGTATATACATATATATATCCATAAATATGTATGTATGTATGTATGTATGTATGTATATTATAATTATATATATTTTGAGGGTGAGTACGGTTTGTTCTGGCCTAAGCTAGTCTATAGTAAAATGTCATCGTGATGGTGTACCGTACGGTATGGTATTGTTTTGTATTCCGTATCCAGCTATGTGGCAGTTTTCCCTTAAAATTGTTATTACTGTTGGTGCTGTAGTTGTTGCTATTGTTGTTGTTATTGTTATTGTACAGACAACTATCATATAACTGTGAGTGGTGTATGCTGTTGACTCTGTGAAAAGGTTACTGCATGTGAAACATGTACACTCGGGCAACACGTTTATTACATGCGATATATTTGTTATTTTTATTGCTATTGTACATATTACATGATGTACAATAACGTTATTGTACTCGATGATTAAATGAAACATTATGTGATTTCAAGAGTTCTGACAGAGCATACAACTACATGCACATCATTCAAACAATCACTCGTTCGTTCCGTCTGTCACATTCCCCTCACATCGTCGGTTAAATCAATTCTACAAAAGCCTTATTCAATACATATTACGCCCCTCCAACAGAGACACATTTATTACATTGCTGATACAACATACATTCACATAATATTTCCAACATTCTATTGATTATATGGTAGGCCATAACATTATTGAGACAACGTAGAGCAGTGGAATAATTTAATATGTGAAATATATGTCCTCCATGAGGTTAGAATATTTAACAATACCCAGGGGAAGTTTTTAGACACCCTAGAGTGTATATATATTCTTAAATAGCTTGATATTCTAAAACGATTTAATCGTGTCTGTCAGTCCACCCTAATATCTATGCCTGAAAATCAATAAATCTGGCCTTAAAATTTGAAATATCAATGAAATTGGCTAAAAATATTTATAATTAACCCATTCATTAATAATTCTAAAAATGGGCGGGGCTGGATTAATAAATACGCCTCCAAAAACATGTCTACACAAAGCCTTATTTGCGATAGAATTTGATTTGTTAGTTACTGCGTAATACATAAACTATAGAGGACATAATCAGACACCTGCCACGCCCATTTTTTGTATATATAGATATAAAAGGTATTTATAATTTAGCACAAAGCAAATTTAGTTTTTTTTACTTTTAACAAACTCACTTCTAAGTTCGTTAGGGTCAGACAAGATAAGTGACCATAAGTCGAATTTAACAAAATGGCGGATTATTGATTTTTTCATAACGTACTTGATATGGGTATCAAATAAAAGCTTTTGATGAGCAAAAGGTAATAATGGAAAAGATTTTATTTTCAATTATATATGGGCGAAGTAACAAAATGGCGGATTGTTAATTTGTTCACAATCTATGCGATATGGGTATTAAATAAAAGCTTTTGATGAGCAGAAGGTAACAAAACTAATTGGTACAACCTATATGATATGGGCATCAAATGAGAGCAATTGATGGGTAGAATGCATAGACATTGTATAACTAATATAACATGGGAATGCTTTTGCCACGGGATATAACTTTTGTTAAAACGTCTCGTTATGGGTATGAAATGAAAGTAAATGAAGTTTGTGAAACGTTAAGCTAAATCTTATTATTAAACTTTTTCAAATTTTCATTATAAACATATTTTTTTAAATTCGAACTTGTCAAGTTGTTGTAAAAAAGTTTTTTATTTTAATAAATTTTTTCTTCTTTTACAATTCCGACTATTCTGTCGCCATTCATGGCATTGCATTTATCATTTTAAGTAAATGTGCTCACTCGGAATGAGATTGTGTAAATGTTTGTTTGGTTGGTTTTGCTTTGCTTTAGTTTAGTTTGGTTGGTTGTTTCAATATCTGAACTTTTTTTTTTCCTTTTAAATTTTTTTTCTTTTTTTGATTTTTTGTGTGTGTGTGTGTGTGTGTGTGTGTGCTTTCTGCCACCAGAGAAGTGTTGAATGCTTCGTGTGTAAGTACAACATATTAAGAGTAGGTACTTTTGCCATATTGCGTACAATTACACATGAGCGTTCACTCATGCATAGATGCACACACACACGCACAGCCGCAGTGAATGTGATTGTGTAAGCAACCATTTCTATGCGTTAGTATTGTATAGCATATGGGTAGGTAGTAACTGCCATTATGTGCGTATTTTTTAAACCACACCCTCTCTCTTACCAGCCCCTTGGTGGCAAAAAAAAAAAAATTGTAAAAAAGGAAAAAAAAATAACAAACGAAATATTTCTATTCATGAATGCATGCACTAATAGGTATGTATAGTTTGAAAGTGTGTGTGTGTGTATGTTTGCCTACAGCATACATTTGTTCGTTTAACAGTCATCTCGTTAAGAGTCTTCTCTTCTGCCACATATTATACGTACATGTGTAATTGAAAATACAATTACAATTACAACCATAAGTAACAAGAGAACACACACACACACACACACGCACACATTCACTTACAACAGATGAGTACATTCTAGTTATACGAACCCTCCTAAAGCAAACTTATTGTTAAATGAATTTTTCAAGCTATTGTTGCATAAGAATAATAGCAACAACAGCAATACAAAGGAATAATGAAATTAAAAAATCAGTTACTGTTGCCAATTGGATTTAATACGGAATCACATTATCACATTACGTCGAGTTGAGTGGAGGCTTTCCCAGCAGGCAGTCAGAGGCAGACTCGCTCTCTTTCTCTCCTCTTCTCCTTCTCCTGCTTACTCTTTCTAAGTCTATGGTAGAGCAATCAGTTTGTTCCTTACTTACGAGGTTCATAACATCCTCATTCGCATATTTTTGTGCCCATTGTTCGTGTTTATCATCATCAGCAACAATTATTCAATATATGTACGTGCCCGTAGAATTAAGTTCAAATTACAAATTGTAGATTGTGTCTCTTCTTTACTCTCCATTTCCTTCTTTGGAACCCTATTCCTTTATTCCTTTGGTAATGTTACGTCTGCATAGAATTTTATAAAAAAAAATTCTAAGAAACATTTTTTTAATACGATTTCGATACTAATCAGGAATATATACACTTTAAAAATATTTACAAATGGCATTACAAACTTAGTATATCTACCGCACTCCACTATACGTGGATGGTATGAAAGTGTTCAAGAAGAAATGTTTTATTAGAAATGTTTGAAATCAACACAACGCAACTAGGCATTGCCCAATAGGTTATAAAGCAAGTGTAAATATTATATTCGATGAACGCCGACCATTTAGTACCCTACACTATTTAGTACCATAACTTGTATTACAATTAGTTTAGTTAGCATTGACATGAAAGTCACTTCGCGACTTATGATTATATGGAGAGGGGTTCTAAAATTGATCTGATCGGGTCCAAATTTGTCACAGCCAATAATTAAGCTAATTAGTTATTCTTTACTAAATTTGGCCAAAAATTATTAAGAATTGCGGATTTTCGCCATATAAACACTTCTTTTATAATAATAACCTTATATGGCAATAGGTTGTAAAAATGCTCCGATCGAATCGAAATTTTTTACAGCCAATTATTTAGCTAATTAATTATTTTTGACCAAATTTTGTCAAAAAATAATGAGATTTGCGATTTTTTGCCATATAAACACTTTCATTATAATAAAACCCTTATATAGGGAGGGGTTCTAAAAAAGGACGAACTTGATTTTTTTTTCAAAAAAGTTTTTTTTTGGGCCAATACATATCTTTGAACCAAATTTCAGTGAAATTTGACAAAAAATGCAACCTGTAGCTTAAGCACAAATTTGAATAGACAGACGGACAGACGGACATGGTTAAAATAATTTAGATTTTGATTCGGAAGATGAGTGAGGCATTTACTGTTTAGTAGTTACAAATATCCACACCAACTTAATATATTTTTAGCCACAAGTGATTGCCTGGTACAAAAACCGTGTATGTAGGAAGAAGAATCGAAAGATCCTATGAAAATATGCAGACAGACAGACAGGCGTAATGAAAAAGCAAATAAAAAAACTGCTTTAATGTGCTCGTATGTCACTTTGTTACCTCAGTCGAGTATCTTTCCTTTTGAACATAAAACCAATAATGCGATCGTATGGAGAAGCATAACCATCATAAACAACAGCAACAACAACGATAACACCAACGAACAGAAAACAGTAACAGCTACTTGTTGTTTGAGTTGTTAACCGGCAAGATACTTAAGTTTTGCACTATATAAGTGTGTGTCGTATGCCGCAGCCGTAAGGATCACACAGTGGACGATTACTGTGAGACATGGTTTTGAATGAAGCCGTGAAAAAATTATGATGACTCTACAATGATGAACTGTTGCGGCTGATAATGATGATCGCTTTTCATATATATTTTTTTTTAAGTTTTATATGCGTTGTTGTTGTTGTTGCCGGTTGTTGGTGTATGGTGCGCATATCATGTTGGCGTAAAAGGTATGAAATTGTTTTGAATTATGTACCCGCGTGCTATGCCAGCGAACCAAACAACCAATACACACACACGCACTCACACACCGTATACATGTAGGAAATGTATAATGTAGTAACATCATCATTGTGTGTTAATGGACAACGACATCGACATCGACGGCGACGATGACGATTTCTGATTAATATGCGTAATAATCGTTCGTCACGCAGTACAACCGTAGCAACACATCTTCAACTGTTCAAATGTTCTTAATGTCGTTTTTATGAACTGCTGCTGGTGGCGGAGTGTCTTTCTAACCTGTGTCTGGTTGGGTACTAAAAGTTAAAAATTAATGTGTCGTCATACTGACTGAATGTGTTGCATTTAAGCTGTATCTTCTGTCGGTTACTTACGTCTTCTTTAGTTAGTGGTGGTATTTCATCAAGGAAGAGAAAAACAAAAACAAAAACAAAAACAAAAACGAAAGAAAAGTCATTCAAATGGTGAGTCAGTCATTCAGTCACAGCCAGATATTCATCAAGTTAACAAATCTTCTTCTTCTTCTTCTTCTTCTTCTTCTTCTTCTTATAAATGTTGTTGTTGTTATTATTGTTTATTTATGATTGTGTTGCTTTCAGGTTCACTCAACATTATACACAAAACATATTTTATATGTAGTGCGTGTCTGCTGTCTATTTTTCCTGGTGTTTGCCACATAAACGCGCGCTTGATTAAAAACCGAATCAATGATAGTTCACGTAGTAGCATCAGATTCCATATCAAAGTTAAAACCAAACATTGCTGATGATTGTATCCTTTTGTAGGCAATATATCTGCAATTGGTGTTGTTGTTGTTGTTATTGTTGCTGTTGTTGTTGTTGTTTTGTTTTATTTTGTTTTTGCGTTTGGCACTGATGCTGACACTGAGCTGTAATGTTTTGCACTTGAATACCATATAAAATCGGTGGTGACAATGTTGTCATTGTTGTTGGTAGTGGTGCTGGTGGTGGTGGTGGTGGTGCTATTATTTATGTTTTTACATATATTATATATAAAAATATGGAATTATTGCATTCTATCGCATCTGATCATTAACTATATTTTCATTGTCAAAAGACGGACATGGGTAGATGGGACCAACAATTTGATGATTTATTGTTGATCAACTTGGACATTTTGCTGTTTAAAGAAAAAGAAAAACATTTTATATAAATGGTCGCACAATAGCAAAGAAAATGATATCTCAGATTTGCCCCCAAGTTGTTGTTGTTATGTGGAAATGTTTTATTGGATGGCATAGCAGGATCTTTGTTGAACAGCATTGCCATCTTCATCACAAGTTACCTAGTGACCTTTCCAACCATTTACTTTAACTTGCAATGACTTAATATTCAACAACCGACAAGCAAACAGATAGACAGAGAGTCGTACATTCAGAGACATGCAATGAAATCGTAACTACTTTCCCAAATATCATCTACCCCGTACAGCTTGCTGCGTCGTTTAAAAATATACTCCAAGAAACATTGAATCAAAATAATATTTTTATAATATATATAAAAATTCTTCTGTAGAAGTTTATAAACAACATTTTCAAACAATTGAGAACAAACAAAATGAAACAAAAAAAAAAGAAATTTGGCTTAGACCAAATCTTATATACCCTACATACATGTTATACGAATAGTGGGCGCGGCGGGTTCATGATTACACCTTCTATTGGTTTATATATTAGGAATCAACTTTCAAGATCACTTGTACGTTTTATAATAAATTGCTTTTAAAATAAATGAGTATACCAAATATCCACTTCTTAGCTCAATGGTTTTTTCTATTGTGGGCGTGGTTCTTGACTGCATTTGCCTATATGTGGTATGTCGATGAATAAGATTTCAACTTTATAGCTGAATTTTCTGTAGTAGATGAAGAGAATTTTGTCGATTGTGGGCGTGGCTTTAATCAATTTTGCTTAATTTAAATAGCACAAAAAAAACTTCACCTCAATAAATGAAAATTTACGGCCGCGAGGGAGCCAACAACAGACGGACACACGGACATACGGACGCACGGACATTTACTTATAAATCGACTTGCAATAGTTTTTATAATATACAGATACTTTGCAGAGTTTTTGACGCCTTATTCTGGATATGGCAAATGGAAGAACAAACGTAGTATACCTAAGCAACTTAAAATTAAAGTCAACTTAAACGCCGGCGCATTGTTTTTTGTGTTGTTTTTTGGAAGCTTTTATAAAAATCAATCATAATGATGATAAATTTTTGTATATTGCTTTTAATATAACAACAACAACAACAACAACAACAACAACAACAACAACAACATTAATGTTTTAATTGACAACAAAAAAAGACTTTTATAAGATTTTTCTGTTTCCCATACATGACCACAAAATGCATTCCAAAATTTTATTGAATTCTTGCACACAGTCGAAGAGATAGACAGACAAACGGCGATGTTAACTTGTATATGTAAGTATTATTAAGAAGTTATACATTCTGTAGGCAACAGAGACGCATAACCGACGATGAAAAGAAATTGTCAACATTTTCAATGAACAACTAAACAACCCAAACAACCCAACCAACGCAATCAACTATGCCATCAAGCAAACGGTTAATGTCTTAATTACATGGTGTTTACTGTTGGTTGTTGTTGGTGTTGTTTGTTCGTTTGTTTATGAAAAGAAACTGAGAAAATAAATGAAATGAATTTTTTTTCAATTTATGGAAATTATTAAAATTCTTTAATTTACTCAACACAAATAAACAGCACACACATATACAAATAAATATAAATTCTTTCTACATAATAATGATGGCATTGCTGATACACCCCAACACACACATATACACCATACTGCTGTATCGTTAAAAGCTTAAGGCTTTGAAGCAATTTATTCACAATTGTGTTCCTTGATTGAATTTGACTTTATATACATGCGTATGTAAGTGTGTATATTTGTTTATTTAATACAACAAATAACTAACATTTGTGTTTATTTGTTCTCTCCCTGTGCGTCTCTATCTCACTCTGCTGTGTACACCCAACCACCTACAATGCAAACAGCAAACATTTCGGTGTTATTGGACCACTGCTGCTTTCATAAATCAAAAATATGGCAACAAATTTATTATTCATAATGTATTCATATTTGTCGCAACAGTAAGTAATAAAGCAAACAAACAAACATAAGCATGCACAATACTCGTTTATATATAAAAACATATACGAAATAAGTAAGAAACTAAATTCGGCTTAAAACAAAACTTAAACTCTCTTCATCGTATACAAACAGGGGGCGTGACTGGTACCTAATTACCCCCCCAATTAGTGCTAGTAATACGAATGTATTGACAAGTCGGATTATGCATGGAAAACAGGTTTTTTCGAAATTGTGAACGACGCCCCGCCCATTTAAGTATGCTACTAAATTAGACTGATTTTAATTCAAGTCAAATTACATCAAATTTCAATTGTTAAGCCTAATAGAGAGATTATTATCGATTTGTGGGCGTGGCTGTTAACCCATATTGTCCATTTTAAATAGAAAATTACTTAAGCAAGTGAGTTGAAATTAGTTTGTAACAAATTTCAAAGCATTTCTGGGACCCTAAGCATATCAATAAAGGACGGATGTACGGACATTGTCAAATTGATTGCTTCAGATTTAAATGCTGAAGAATGTCTAAATCCACCTTCTGGGTACTATATAAACTCATATTAAGATGGTAGGTATGGTATAAAAGTCTTTTTTTGAAAAAAATTCAATCATTTTTTAATAAATAAATAACTTCCAAAAAACAGTGTTGTCACCAATCAGCAACAAAGAGAAAATCTATACGCATTCTCATTGAATAGAAACTTGATAACGAGTATTTGGTTTTCAAGATCTTTTAAATCAACTTGTGATAAAAAGATGAACGAACATTTATTCACCCAAAGATTTGCGGTTAACAAAAAACAAACAAAAAATTGCTTCAATCTGACTTTCCTCCTTGTATACCACGCTCATATGTAGGAATATTTCTTTCATCAGAAACCTTTTTATATAAATCAATAAACAGTGTCATAAACAGATTTGAAGGAAGCGTCTAAAGAGAGAGGAACTGATAAAATGTTTATGGAAACAGAACGCGATGAACATGATAACAGTTTACGTACTGATGAATAGAAAGGTGTAGAGGTATCATTTTAGGTACCAACCTTAGGTGCCCTCTAACCGGATATCATATTACCCATTCTAAGAGAGACAGAGAAAGAGAGAGAAACAGAGAGAAAGACGACTAAAGAGAAACCATTTAATGTTTTACCACTTCCTTGATTGATTTGAGGGAAGAAAATGGAAAAAAATATGAATCAACAACAAAAACAAATAAACAAACGAAGAAAAAAAATTGTATTAGAAAAACAGCTGTCACCTTTTTTTATGGCCCTCTTATTAATGCGAATGTATCAATACGATTAATATTTAAACAGATTATGTGAAAAGGAATGTGACATAAAAAGAAGGCATTCCACACATACCACATTCATCTGCTGTTTATGGGAATTGAGAGATATCAAGAAAAAGAAAAGAAAAACTCAACAGCATTTACCGTTGACATGCTATAAACACTGAAGCGGTAAAGTTGTTACAATATTCGTTTTCTGATAATGAAAAAAAAAAAAAAAACAACAACTAAAACAATAAAATTAATCTTAAATACCCTTTTTATCTATAGACTAAATGTGGGCGTGGTTGGTATCTAAATACTTTTTGTATATCTGCTCTAAATAATGTGTTGTTTTTTTTGTAAATTATGGGCGTGTCAATATCAAAATCAATTTTTGTAGTGAATGGGTAGATTTTCGCTTATTGTGGGCGTGACATGTGACAAGTAGGCCAAAATTCAAAAAAAATTTTATTCAAATTTACGGCCACGCCCCAAATATCTCTTCATTTTGTAAATTTTCCCATTGGTTTGGTTCTCTAGCATGCAGAGTATTTAAGATTCAACTGAATTGTAATAAATCTTTCTTCACTGATTCTTTTATGCTTTTCATATAAATAATCTCTCTCATAATTACTGCCCATAGCCCTGGGCTGGTGGTAGTGGTACTAAAGCTAATGCTGGTTCAATTCTTTTTGTATTAGTACAAATATGCCGACAATAGAGTTAAATTTTATTTTTTATTTTTATACTAATATGCCGTTGGTTCGATGAGCAGTCATAATTTATCATCGTTATTGGATAGTAAAGGAGGTGAGATGGTGAGGGGGTGTTTCAACTAAATTGTAACTATTTCCCTGTCACTGTACATAATACTATGTTTATTTATATTTTCATATTCTATGATATAATTGTTTATAATAATTATGTAAAATTATTTGGAAAACGTTTCCATATATATGTTGTTGTGAGTGTGTGTGTGCATATATGTATATCTCATGTTTGTCAAGCAAATCTAATTACAGACCCTACCATAATATTTACACATTTTTCAAGATATTCATCTAATTTATAGTGCTTGCCGGTTTATATAGTCTGTTATTATGGTGGTTACCCAGCAAAGACTCGCTTGCCTGCTCGCCGCGTGAGTGATTTAAAGAAAATTTAACTTAACTGTACCTGTCACCTTCTCATGTAACCAACCAACACTCTTAATGAGTTTCGCATTGTTTCACCTGGAAATTTGTACCCGAAAACACAACAAAAACAACAACAACAAAGTAATATATAACAAGTAAAAAAACTAAATTTGGCTTAGGCCACATCTTAAATACCCTCCACATCTATAATAGTGGGCGTGTCAGGTATATGATTACGCCCCCTAATAGTGTACGTACCACATATCAGCTTACAAGTCGCGTTCTACGTGGAGTATGGTTTTTTATACATTGTGGGCGCATCTGTTGGTCGACTACATCCATTTTTGGCACATCGATAGATGTGACAACTATAAACATGCATAGCGAATTTCAAGTGAAAAGCTCAATTTTTGTGGTAGATAGATAGATTTGTATCGATTGTAGGCGTGGCTCTTAAACAATTTTGCTCAATTTAAATAGTCTGTCCAAAATTTCAGCTCAATATCTTATAATTTACGCCCGTGAGAATGCCAACAACAGACAGACACACAGTTTTGGATGCTGATTAAGGTTATATATACTCTGTAGCATCTCTGACGCCTTTTACTGGGTGTTGCACACGGAATGACAAACTTAGTATACGCTCCATTTTATGTGGAGGTTATAGAAACAATGCTTTTGACTGTACAGCCAAGTTAGATATTAAGAAATATAAAATATGTTTTCATTCTGCTCTGTTTTTTGTGCTTTTCTTTTTTTTGTTTATACCGCACGTTTAGAGCCAAATGTTTTGACACAACGCTTATAGTCATCATCAGAGTTTAGTAATTCGTATAAAGACATATATGTACATGCCTACACACAAATAAAATAAATTTAAAAAAATTAATATAAATAAAAAAAAAAAAAAAATTTAAAAAATGCAAATATATGCACATTCTTAAAAACAAACTAATAAAATACTAATAATAAAATCCCCTACAAAAGCTAAAGTCTTTCATTTCTCTCAGTGTACAGTTGATGTACGTAGGAAACGTACCTAAAAGCCCGCTATAAATACGTAGTATAAAGTGCTTAACAACAAAAACGAAAAACATATTAAAGAAACTATATAACAACACACACAACAACAACAAAACCCATAAAGCTAAAACACCTAATAAATCGTTAGAGGCGTTGTTGGCAATTTGTAAACGGTGTGTAAAACGTCGTCTGTAATATAAACAAAACCAAAAAAAAAAACAATTCTTTTGTAATTACCGACACACAGACCGACAGTAAAGAGTCTCTCTCTCTCTCTCTCGCAAACATGATTCAAATGAGGAGTCGCGGTATTCACGGAGAGTTGGCCTTAAACACATTTATATTAAAAATCTATTTGGCGCTTACTTTGACATTTCATTAAAAAGAAAGAACAAGAAAAAACGAGTGAAAAAGAGGCGTTAGATTATTACAATTGCGGTTATTATTGTACAATATAATGACAATGATCATCATTTATAAACTAGATAAATTCATCTTTATCTCACCGACGAACCATTTTTTTTTATTTCATGAAAAAGATTTGAGCGACCTCTTAGAGAGTTTAGAACAGGTGAAAATATTATAGTCGGTCAAGCCCGACCATCAAATACCCTACACCACTCGATATATTATATTATTCAATTTAATTTTTTTCTTTGAAAAATGAAAAATTTTATTTTTCTATACCTACTTATATTTTCAAAAATTTCAAAATGATACATAAGTCAGAAATTCTTTTTATATTTTGTTTGTTTATGATATCAAAAAAAAATTATATGGGGAGGGGTTTTAAAAATGGTCCAATCCGGTAGATTTTCAAAAGGGTTTATTTCTGGGTAGAATGCTTTTCCGCGTATCAGATTTTATCGAAATATTTCCAAAAATAATATGATATCATATGGAGAGGGGTTCTAAAAATGGTCCAATCCGGTCCATTTTCAATAGAGTTCCCCTTTGGGCCAATACATGTCCTTGTACCAAATTTCATCGAAATATTTCAATATACTTGATCCAATGTAGACTTCGCCGAGCATTGTCGGAACACCACTATTTCATTAATGCCATACGTCTATCTATATATTTGCCTATTAGTTTTAAAGTATACTCAATGTTGCGACCTTTATAATAATAATAATAATAATATGTATATAATGTTATGCTAGAATTACTCAGTGTTGTTCTCATATATAATGTATAATATACACCTTGTACACCCACACTTTAAACTATAAGACGCAAGTCTTGTTGTGTGGATGAATCTTTAAATAAATAAATAAATGCGACCTGTAGCTTGCGCACAAATTTAGATGGACAGACGGACATTAAATCGATTCAGATTTTGATTCTGAATCGATCGGAATAACTGGTGGTGGGTGTGGCATTTGCCGTTGAGGAGTTACAAACATCCGCACAAACTTAATATATCCTTTTCCACAGGGTGGCGCAGGGTATAAAAATAGGAACTTTTTCCAACTACTTTTCATAGTAGGAGTAGTGGTCACAAAATTTGTCACAGTGGTCACATCAAGTTCAATCCTGCATCATAGAATTCGCTTGATCGTTATCTATGTAATATCTAAATTTTTGAAAAAAAAATTTTCTAAAAAAGGTCTACACCAGCCTTTTTTGCAAAAATTTTCCCCAAAAGTATGCTACAATGAAAACTTTGAACGCTTATATCTCGGAAACCGTAGCTCCAATCGATCTGAAAAATTTCGCATCCCTTTTTCTAAATTCGATGACCAATCCAGTAAAAGTGGTTTTAAACTTCTAGGATGACCCATTTTTGCAAAAAAGACTACTTTGTAAAATAGGTTATTATAATTAGGTATGCAGTGCCATGCCCATAAAATAGATGTCATTGTAAAGCTGAAGAATTTTCCATCTACGGGCAGTTGGTTTGAACAAAATCCGTGCAATAGTTCAAAAGATATAAGCTATTGAATATAGACAGTGGTTTAAAAAATATTTCCACTGATTTTGCCAAATTTTCTAAATAATGATAACAACAACAACAACAACATTGAAGACAAAGGTCATTTTGTTTTGTTTATAACTTTGCAACGACAACTCCGATTTTGGTCAAATTTGTGATAAAAATTTGGAAATTTCTGTAGATTTTTGGGGATATTCAATATATGGGCGTGGAACCGCCCACTTGCTTAAAAAAGCACTTTTTAAAATTAAATACAGTTTATTAACTAAATGAGTAGTGCCACGCCCATAGTATATACTTTTTATGAAAGTTGAATTATTTTACAAGTTTTCACCAAAAGTTTGAACAAAATCTGTCCAACCGTTTCCAAGTTATAAGAGTTTAAAAATTTGTTTGGCTTACTGAGCAAATCTGGGCGCCTGGTATATTGTACATATTTTGATGTTTGGTGAGATTTTTAAAATTGCAATCGTACAAAGTATAAATCATATAATAATCATTTGCTTGCTCGGCTTATAACTAGAAAACTATTGCTCCGATTTTGGTCAAATTTTTTTGATTCTGAATCGATAGATATATTTTTAAAGTGGGGTGTGGCATATGTGGCTTAGGGGTCTTACACTGGCAGTATTCCTCCTAGTGGAATATGCGGTTTGACCCAGGAACCTATTGCTGGTACCACGGGATGCTAGAGCCCCAGGAACTAGTTTCCTGTTAGCATTATGAGGAAAACTCCCTGGTGGAAGCATCGTGGTGGTTTTCCCCTAACGGTTGCCCCCTTACAATATGGCTCCTAGATTTGGTACCTTACGGGGCGTTGGGAAGCGCATATCTTTCCCCTGCATCTGAGCTTCGGCTTGAGATGCCGTGTAATTAAGCCTCCACGGCAGGAGCACAAGTAAAACACGTAAAACACGTTACTTCATATGTGGTTCAGGGTTGCAAACATCCTTACAAATTTAATATACCCTTTGCCACAAATGAAGGCAGGGTATAATTAATTGCACACATTTTTGGAAAAATCCTATTTAAATGTTATATAATGAATATATGTGTGTGTGTGTGTGTGTGTGTGTAATAGGGTGTGTGTATAAGTGCATTTTATGATACAAGGTACTTAAGTTACATATATATTCTTATATAATACAATCTTCTGAATATCTTCTTAGTTTATCAAATCCATTGCTGCTTCTTCTTCTTCTTCGTCTAGATACATATTAAGAAAAGCATAGTATGTTTGTTTGTGAGAAGGTGTATCCAAAATCAAATGAATGCTTAAGCAATCCTCACCATACATACACCCCGTCCTTTCATACACTCGCTCTCTCACTCTCTCTTTATACTTAGTTACACTCAAGTGTTTTGTGCATGATTTGAAATAAAGTCAAATATAACAACAACAACAGCAACAACAATAATATTAACACATTATATTTAAAATGTGGTACTAGTAGTAGTAGTTGTTGTTGTTGTTGTTCTTATCATTATTATTATTTTTATTAATAATATTATAGTTGTTAGTGTTGCTGTTATAACAACAAATCAAAGGTACTTGGCTGTATAATAATCATAACAATAGCGATGATGATGATGATGATGATGTTAATGATAATAATAGTGAGTAAAAGGAAATATATGAGAAGCACCCAAAGCACGGCTTACGTATAGATACACACACACACATACAAATTTATTTCGAACTATATGTTAGAAAGGTAGTTTATAGTAACTGCGGATATATTTGATTTTTTTACAACACAGTAGTGATGCAGTAGCGATGGTGATGGTGGTGGTGTTACTGCTGTTGTTGTTGCTCTGTAGTAGCAGTAGCTGCATACAAATATTAAATTAACCATGATTTCGTCTAACTTGTAACTTTCCTGCTGTTGCAATTGCTTGCTGACTTGCTTACGTGACTACTGCCGCTGAAGTGACGGCATAGCCAATATATGTACATATACACACCTTATTTATATATATAGCTTACAGTGCAACAAAATATGAAATATTGTCGTACGACAATGCATATACTAAGAACTCTCCTGTTGTCTCATTCACACACTCATGCATATACACACACCCTTATAGATATGGGTGGCAATATAATATAGTGGGCGGTACAAATAACGAAATGACGCAGCCCATCTACACATACACACACAATTCAATGCAATGGAGAGAAACCATGTAATAAACATGCATCTGTACAGGGGATGGCGTTCATAGTCTTTAAACTAATGTTCAGTTAATCACACAAAAAAAAAAAAATGTACAAATTGTACAGTTATTCATATATTTTTTTATATTTTGTTTATTGTTGTTGTTGTTACAGTATAAAAACTCGTACCTCGTATCATAAAATTTCGTCATAATGTTGGTGCGTTGTGTAATAACCAGCATCATCACTTGAAAGCCAAAATACGTGTAAAGTGTGACACATTACAAGCAAATGAGAGTATTGACTTTACATGTCCTGTATAAGGACCTATTATTAAATACCTTATATGACAAGTTTTTTTTTTTTCTCTTTTGAACAAAATCCAAAAATTTTATCTGAGTTGAAGACCAAAATATAAGTACCCTATTTATTTAAATGAATATTGTAGGCGTGGCATATCTACAATAGCTTTGACTTTTAACTCCCAAGGCGAGTATGAAATACATTTTACCTTGAAGAATAAATTCCACAACGAAGAAACTTTGTTGTCAATAGTGGGCATGACCCGCCCATTTTTAGCTTATTTATGAATATAATATAATAATTATATAGGTAAAAAAATTTGCTTCAAGAGAAGGAATTTCATAAGGTTTTTTCTTCTGTAATTTGTGGGCGTTGCCGCCTATTTTTTATTTAATAGATTAATTAATAGAAAGAATAATATAGATAATAAATATATATAACAATATAGTTAACAAATTTCCATTTTTATTATAAATTGTGGGCGTGGCTTTAAGGAATTTAGCTTAATATAATTAGGAATCTACCTAAAGAAAATACACAATATTTATAAAACTTTTCAACATGAAATCGTCAATTTTTTTCCGTACGAAACCGACAGATATTCAAGCAAAGACCTGTAGTTCGATTTTATAACGTTCCTAAAGCTTAACTCCAGCCTTCTAGTCTTTAATATACATAATTAATAACAAACCTTCTACTTGACTTAAAACTCCCTTCTATTTGGGGAAAATTTCTATAAAGTATATGTATTTTTATAAGAACCACTTGAAAGTGTATGTAACAGTAGCAGTTACAACAGAATAACATATACATACAACAAACACACCCATCCATACGTACACCCACACACATATATAAAAAAAAAACTTCAAATTGAATTGTATGAGTGTCGTGTCGTGTCGTGTTGATGTGGATGTGG
Organism: Ornithomya chloropus; assembly: GCA_963971445.1. Classification (NCBI taxonomy): domain Eukaryota; kingdom Metazoa; phylum Arthropoda; class Insecta; order Diptera; family Hippoboscidae; genus Ornithomya; species Ornithomya chloropus. Next base: position 21,151,356 of record OZ020530.1, on the reverse strand, counting down.
ATGTGGATGTCGATCCAATGTGATGTGGTCTGATATGTAATTCAGAACCAGCAGCATAGTCAACAAGCATTGTTTTTGTTGTAATCTGTCATTTTATATATAGCATATGTACGTATACATATGTATGTATGAGTATATATGCTACACCAGAGATGGGCAATTGTTGAATTGACGGAACTCAGTTTAGCTGTCTGTTCATCCGTCCATTTTTGGTAAACACTTGACCGGCAGATTGATAATGAAATCAAAAATAAAAATGAAAGATACGCCCACATAATGAAATAAAAGCTGAAAAATTGTCAAATATTTTTAAGTTTCGATACACTTGCCCATTCCGTGCTCTGTGTGCTATGCATGTTTAAGTGTACATTGTACTGAAAGTATCTTCTCCATGTCGTCGAGTGGCTGTCGTTGACATTTTGAATAAAATTTAATTGAGTTTTACACACAATGAAACTGTTTGCTTAACTTGCCACTTTATGCTATGAAATCGTTTGTTTTCTCCAATGAATGATTGTAATCCGGTGACCAGATTAATTACCAGGAAATTCGTATAGGTAGAAGAGCAAGCACAATAAAACAATGAAAGAAAATGAAATCTATGTACAATTATTTATAAATATACAATAGTTGTAAAAATATGAATTTTTATTAAACTTAATAAATAATGTTCAATGAACGAACGTTTGGTTATTGAAGCAAAGAAAAGAAAATGTGTCTGAAGTTTATTTATTATTTCGTTTTCATTACCTTGGACCGTTTTCAACATTTCGATCAAGTTCAAGCTTGCACCAATGAATTCGTATTTTGAAAATCTGTCGATCGGCATCGAAACCTTTGCAATATCTTCAAAATGAAATTTTCGTAAAAGTCGCCATCTTACAAAGGCTATATATAGCCTCGTTAAAATCGACCAAAAACATCGTCCCGTGGTGCTGAATCTTGTCTCAATTCAATATTACAGTAATCGGAATAATTGCGCCAAGTTTCATCGAAAAATACTGAGAATTGCAGGATTTAGCGAAAAAGTGGTGTTTTTCACTACAACGCTGGATTAAAACCGTCACAGCGGCTGTCCCAAAAGTCTCATCGTGCTCAAATTTGTCTCAAATTAGCCCAATAATATGCAAAATTATTGAGACAAGTTTCATCGGAAAATATTGAGAATTGTGGTCATTTTTGCCGTAACGCTCGCCTTAGTGCGCTAGTTTAAAATCATCACAGCTACTACTTAAGCGGTCTGATCAAGCTCAAACTTGCACCATTGAATTCGATTGGTCAATATCTATCGATTGGCATCAAAGTTTTTGTAAATTTTTATAAGAAACGCTTTCCAAAATTTGCCGTTGTTAATGGACGTAGGCCGAGAGGAGGACAGTTACATCACAACAAACTAGAAGTTACACCCTTTCATATGACACCACTTTCAAACAAATCACTGTAGCCGTTCTCGAGTTGTAACGTTTTAAACAAATAGTAGGCATAAAATTTTCTTTCTTTCAATGCTGGGCGCCTGGTATTTTGACTGACTTTTTTGTTTTTCGTGTTTCGTTTGATTTTTTCATTATTTTTACGTTATTTTTAAATGATCATAGAAGCTATTCTAGTGGTCAGGTCAAGGTCAAACTTGTACCAATGAGTTCGTATATTCAATATCTATCGATCGGCATCGAAATTTTTGCAAATGTTTAAAAAAAAATTGACAATTTAACAAAGGCTTATTTATATCTTTGCCAAAAGATCTTCCTTCCCATTGTACTTGAACTTGCCTCAAATGAACCGAATAATATGTAGAATTATTGAGACAAGTTTCATCGAAAAATGTGACGACTTTAGGCACAAAAACGTAATTTCTGTGTCCCAAGGGCAGCTTTTCGCTTCAAAGCTGGTGATCCTGCCTTTATCCAAACTGAAAGCCATTTAATGCATATAACAATTGAAAAAATCAAAGATGGGTAGGTGGCAGCGTAATATATTTATATAAATAGAAGAGGTTACAAAATATAATACAAAATTGATTAATGACAGTTTCTCCACAGAATTTAATTGTACAGCGTGTAGATTCCACCCCCAAATTTTTGTTATGTTCCTTTTGATTATTTACACCATATTAGCAACAACGCGCATCCTATAGTTCTATAGCTTAGCCGCGCGTTTCGTGCTTTTTCGATTCTATCCTTACAGAAATCCTCTGACGAGCTTTTCGGCTCTTACGCAAACGTTTAATTTTCGGTTGTTTCAACGCCATGTTGCGGTACGGTTGCTTCTCTTCGTCCGACATTTCTCTCCATAGTCGACCAGCTGCTTGAGCGGCACGCGCACATTCTCGCGGTGTCAGCTTCGTTCTAATGGTATCGCCTCTATTCAACGTTTTCATTCGCACTTCCGAAAGGAAATTGAAAAATGGATTTCGCGAAGCTTGCAATTTGGTAGAACGTATAATTTCACGTTGCAACGTACTGGGCGTGAATTTTACACGGGTTTTTCGGCGACTGGGGCTCAGCAAATAACTAATGACTTCCCAAATTTTGCTACATATAGCAGTCATAGCTCTCTGTTACAATTTACGATTTGTGGCTAACAAAAAAATAAGAGGAAATGTTACTAAAAAAATTCGAGAACAAAAATTTCGGCTTTCAAAAATTTCCAACTAAAAGAAAACTGACAAAATTGTCAAAGCCTACTCCCTGCTGTCGGTTGCTTAGTTAAGAATTATTTGTTAAAGTACACTGTATCATATTACTTTGCCCAGCCCCTGTAAGTGGTTGGCCAAATAAGTCCTACATGTACCTTTTAAAAGAAATATACTGAGAATTAATTCGTTTCATGTTTTAAATACAATCATTCTTTATTATTATTATCATCTTCATTTAAATATCTTAAATTAAGGAAAATGAAAAACTAGTAATATAGACTCCCATGGCTTTTTACATGGATTTACAAACTATTTGTAGAGAAAATCTTTTCTTGTAATTATGCCAGCAACACGATTTTCACCGTTCACTACCACCAAGTGGCGCAATCCCAAAGCACGAAATTTACTGAAAATTTTCGGTACTGAATCGTGCTGAATACACATTTTTTTATGAAAAAAAGAAAAAAAAATTATTAAACAAGTAAGAAAACTAAAAGTAAATACCCTCCACATCTACCATATGATTACGCCCTCTAATAGTGTACGTACTACGCATAAGCTTACAAGTCGAGTTTTACGTGGTGTACGGTTTTTTGTAAATTGTAGGCGCGACCAAACCCATGTTTGGCACATCGGTGGATACAATGATTGTAGATGGAGATATATCAAATTTCAAGTTTATAGATAAATTTTGGTGGCAGATATATAGATATTTGTCGATTGTGGGCGGGGCTCTTGACCAATTTTGCCCATTTTATTTAACGTTCTGCATGCAGAAACTAAAAGTGACTGTACAAAATTTCAACATTTGCGTCCGTGAGAATGCCAACGACAGACGGACACACGGACATACATTTGTAGATCGATTCAGTTTTTGATTTTGATCAAGAATTTTGTCTCTAATTGTCTCCTTCTAGATGTTGCAAATGGAATGACAATCTTAGTATCTCCCTCCTATCTTATGTGGAGGGTATAAAAATATTATTGAATTCTTTATAGCGAGTGGATGAGTATACTTACCTCTCTGGCGCAGAATGGTGAGGGATTCATAAAAATACTCAAATCAATAGTAAAATTCACTTTATCGCTGTTCATACGTACATTCTGGTAAATAAATCAACACAACAAACATTATTACAGTCAATCAAGCCTGACCCTATTATACTCTACACCTTAAATATTAATTTACGAATAACCAAATTAGGCCAAATCTTATATATCCTCTACATGTACACACAAACTGTGGGCGTGGCAGGTACATGATTGCGCCCTTTAATAGTGTACGTATTATATATTACAGCTTGAAAGTGAGTTTTTTCTTTGCATACAGTTTTGTGTAAGTTATAGGCTTGCCTATTATCCAACCGCACCCATTTTTGGCACATCCATGAAAAAGGTAATTATGAATATATGTACCAAATTTTAAGTTAATAGCTCAACTTAATATCGCAAATTTTACGACCGTAAGAGAGGCAACAATAGACAGGCACTCGGACATACAGACATTTATGTCTAGATCGACTCGGATTTTGATTCTGATGAAATATATTTACACTGTGCTGGGTATTGCAAATGGAATGGCTAACTTATTGTAGTAAGCCAATAGTAAGCATAAGAAATTGTAAAAGGTGCTAAGTATTCAATTAAAGAAAACAAACAAAAAAAAAACTTACTTCTACGGATGGATAGCGTGGATAAACATCTCGGAATGTTTGTATGGTGATTTCTTTCTCCCAAAATCGTTTATTTTCCACATATAATGATTTCAATAAAATCACAATCAATTGCGAACGTAGTATTATGCCACACAAACGCCCATTACAGCGTTCATTCTAGTAAAATAATAAAAAAAAGATATAAAAAAATTAAAAAAAAAAAAATCACTTTACTTACCCCCCTGATATCATCCACCACTGGAAAACCGTTATGTTTAAATCGAGTCAAGATATCGAAAACATAATTCGCTTTATCACGTAATTTTATGCACACCACCGGTGAGCTCATGATATTGTAAGCTTTCAAACCCATATAGTGAGGCAGTGGTTGCCACGGCAACATTGGTACATGACTAACCGCTATTTGTGTATCGTAAATGCCTTCATTGAAATAATCACCCACCCATTTGGCACTGATTAGGGTTAAAATTAATGGAAAAAAGAATGACGGCTCCATACCAGTAGTTTCCATTAATATTACTGTTAAACTAATAGTCATACGTAGTATGCCACCTAAATTGGCTGCCGCTCCAATCAACGCATATTTACCAGGACTTAAAAATGTCTGATGATGAAAATGGAAAATGTTAAAGATTTCGAATTGATCACAAAATAATAACAAATCGAAGATCGAAATCAAAGAAATTACCGCTTGTGGGAATATAGCATAAGTTATTGAAGCCACCAGACGACCCCAGGCCGCTCCTACCAGAGCGGTAGGTATAAATACACCCAAGCTTACATTAAGGCCAAATGTCAGACAGGACAAGAAATAGTACATTACAGTAAATGTAGCCAGAGTAAGAATCTTGTGAGATCCTAAAAACAAATAAAAAAAACTCTAAATTTCATTTAGGCCAAATCTTGAATACCCTCCCCATCTACTTATAAACAATGGGCGTGACAGGTATCTAATTATGTCCTCTAATCAGCTGGCAAATCGAGTTTTACGCTGAATACGTTTTTTTTTTGTAAATTGTGGGAGTTTTTATTATCACGCCCCAGTAATTATTAATATTTTTACCAAATTTCATGTCAAAGCAAAATTTTTTGTGGTAAATAAATCGATTTTTATCTGGTTTCGATCGAATCTGGTTTCCGACCACGTCCATTTTCGGCACATCGATCGAAGGAGTAATTATTAATAGATATACCCAATTCCAACTTCTTAAGTCAATGTTTGTAGCAGATAAATGCAGGAAGTTTTTCTCAATTGTGGGCGTGGATCTAGACCAATTTTGCCTATTTTAAATAGCGATGTGCGTGCAGAAACTAGAACAGCTTGTACAAAGTTTCGACTCAATATCTCAAAATTTAGAATAGTGAGTATGCCAACAATAGACGGACATATGGATGTTTTTGTCTACAACAACTCTAATCAAAAATATATATGATTTGAACAGTGAACCGCCCAAACCTAATATAATGACGAACATAAAACTTCAATGTAAGGTCCCTCCTCTCTCTCTCTCTCTCTCTCTCTCTCTCTTCTACATACCCGGCGGATCATGAAATAAGGCTCTGACCGTAGCCTCAGGAGTTTGAAACCATAGAGCGGCCACAGCATTGTATTCATCGTCTTCACAAAATAGCTGAAAAGTGCTTCTCTTTAGAGAGGGCGACGCACTGTTAAAAAATTAAAATCAAAACTTACTTGAGTGGGATAATCGGTGGGATCATTACCCAACTGACGACAATCATTGATAGTATATACCATGGTACAAGCCAGCGTTACACCCAATGCGGCCACAAACGTTGCTTCAAATACTTTGGAACACTTGTGTTTTATAAAACGTCCACGAAAACGCATTAAACGTGTATTCAGCATATTCCACATGGCACCCAATAAACCGCCCGTAATGCCATACAGCATAAATATGGGCAATTCATAATATGAAAAGGTAAGGGGTTGATCGAATTTGCCCAAATTGAAGAGGCCGATAAAAGTGAAATTGCTTAAGCCGTGATAGGCGGACAATACAATATTTAAAGTAAACGAACTGATAATGGAGGCAACCAAAGTGCGCCAAATTAAATTTTGATTCCAAAAACTGGCGGCCTCCTCCAAAGAGAACAACATACCACCAATGGGTGAACCGAATGCAGCTGCTACACCCGCTGCAGCACCGCCCAACACAAAATCACGTTTCTCATGATCGTCACGGAATTCTTTAAATATCTTAAAATCCTTGACAAATGTTGTACTTTTACCTTGGGAGATGCCAGCCGCCACCACAGCCCCCGTATGGATCATGGGACCTTCCTGCAAACCAGAACAGAATGATTTCTCATGAAAATAAAAAAAAATTTGAATAATGTTTCATTATAAATATACCTTGCCACCGGCCAGACCGCCCACCACCGATGTAATAACACCGATAGCTTTGACGGCCAACGTTTTTATGCGTACAAGGCGCGGTATTTTCACACCATTCAGATAACATTTAACTTGCGGCACGCCACTGCCAGCGGTAACGGGTTCTATGTAGGTGACCATGGCTGCACCTAAAAACACTGGCAGCATACTTAAGGCCAACCAGGCCGTATAGGGTATCACCAAATCACCAACATAAGTACCATTTACTTGAACATTCTCATCCACAACTACAAGCACCGAAACAACGATGATTAGATTCATTTAATTAAACCTCAGTGATTAAAATTGTCTCACACACACCACTTCACTTACGATATTTCAATAATTTGTATTTTTGATTGCATATCGCCTCAATGGCAATATCTATGCTGCATGCAATCAAAGCTGTAATAATTCCAATTTGTATGAATATAATCCACCTTAGTATATCTTTGCGTAAACTGAAGCGACTTCTGTTCAGGTTACGTTCCGCATCAAATAATACGTTTTCACATACATCGTAATCTAAACTCTACGGAGTGGAAGTGATGAAGAGAGAGAGAGGGATATTTTTTTATGTAGAATAATAAAAGTAGGCGAGTTCCACTTTACCTCATAAATATCCGTTTGATCGTTAACAACTGTGGTACGTGAACGTAAATGAAAAATGGGTTGCTGTTGTTGCTGCTGGTGCTGAGTTGTTGCTGTTACCGTTAGACGAGGGAATTCTGCTGCACCGTTTGATGACAAGCCTCGTGTAGATTTGAAAACCTTTAACAAAGGGAAACCACCACATACACATACATTCATATAACTTGAACAAAATGATTCACTGTTTAGAGAATCTTTAATATTTTAGATTTTCACTTACAATAGGATCTTCTATAATTTGTCCACTTGGTGTTGTTGTTGTTGCTTTTACATGATTTCCATCATTTTTGTTGTCTGCTAATAAAATTTCTTCATCAGTATCACTTTCAGTATTTCCACTATTATGTGGAGATGTCTGGACTGCATCTAAACCACCACCACCATCATTACGTTTTCCTAATAAACGCTCTCGTTCATCGTTTGATTTCATATTATAATCTTTATTATTTCTTAATTATTGTAAAAAAATTATTTTCTGCACACTTTGAATCGCAATGAACTCTTCTACAAAAGGCACTTCGTACTATGTTACAACAAAAAAAAAAACTAAAAAAGGGGTAAGCCCACATTGAAACAATAAAACAACAAAGCAACAACATAGCAAAATAGCAAAAAGAAAACAAAAAACAACTTTATCTTAATGCAAATTGCAAAACACTGGTTTTTGTACAGTGCATAGTTGCCAGGGGTTTCAAAAATTTAAGGGACACATATGAAAAACTGAAGCCATCTTGCGGTAAGCAAATTAAACTATTAGTTTCCAAGCCTGAAATGTCATTTATTTGCAAAAACATTTCATAAAAAACTTAAACTGTAATTTAAAAGAATAATAATACTGTTTTTGATACTTATCAGTTATACACAAAATCTGGATGTATGTATTTGAATTTGGCTATTTCAAATAATATACGTTTCGTTTCAATACGATTGCGTTCGTTTAGCTCACGTTGTATGTTGTGCAATGAAAATTCAAATTGTGTTAATATGTGTTGTAAACCATTTGGCGGCTGACGATCTAAACGGTGTTCGTCATCTCTTACATGTGCCACTTGGTTTAAGGTTGGCATATTATTTCGTATAGATTCGTAAGCGATATTACGCGATGTTGTTGCAGTTGAACCGAGACCCGAATTTATACCCATAGATAAATCCAAGGCCTGCTCGGATGCCAAGAAAACGTTTTCAACTTTTACCAATGATACGTTTGATTGGTGTGACCTGGCCAAGCCATTGTGTAGTGGATTATGATAATACTGCTGTTGACTAGTTCCACTCATATTTTTTATTGGTGGAGTTCCATTGGAAGAATTATAATTGGGATTTTCATCTGATGTGTACTCATTCAATATGTTGGGCTCAACTTCATCGGTCCGTACATTAAGCAAAGCCTGTAACAAGCAATAAAAAAAAGGTGCTTAATAATTATCATTCAAGGACAGAGAGAGACTATGTATTATACATTTTCTAAATGATCTTTCGGCGTCTTTAAGCTATAGTTTAACGGCTCTTTATTCAAATTTTTTGAATTAAATGCAATGTCATTATTCTCCTGAAATCACAAACCAAACACGGTAGATGGGAGATGAATATATATAATATATAATAGAGATCCTCTTCTTCTACTTACTACATAATTGTTATCCGTGTCTTTTTGTTCTTGTTGCATTTGAAGACATTGCAAAACGGTTTTCGTTTGAAATTTTTGTTTGACATTCCTCGATTTTGAATATTGGCGTAGTTCAGAAGATTGCCTCTTAAAACTCTTCGTATATTGTTGCTGTGATACATAATTAAATTTTCGTTTACGTAGGAAACGATCTTTTCGCTCCAACAATGAATTCACCTTCATTTCATGTAGTTTGCCTAACAAATTCGGATGACGCCGCTAGCAATTGTTGCAATTAAAAATTATATATATATTAGATACATATATTCTTAATCCTACTTACTTTAATATGCATATGAAAATTCCCAGTAGATCGAACGCTGCCACGATACACACGATCGGGTGGACAATGACAACACTTCACTATTACATTATCACCAATTTGGGTTTCTATACGATACAATTCTCCATTAAGTATGTAGGGTATATGAGTATGTTTTAATGATTCATTTTTTGTCTCAATATTTTGTGCACCGGGCCCATATTCTAAAGCAGCGTTCATTTGTTTAGTATTCATTAAATGTTTGAAAATTTCCATTTTTTTACATATGTAGCACACTTATAAAACAACTAACTGTATTCTTAAAATGTATTCGTTTTTAATTTTATAAATCCGCGCGTATATCTCTTAAATGCTATTCTAGAAAGCTATGGCAAAAAAATTAGAAAAAAAAACAAAAGCCAAATAAACCGTTAGATGCTGTAAAAAAAGGGTGGCCAAATTCCGAAAATAATTAACCTTTTTCTAATCCATCAAAGTCAGGTTTAAGTAACAATGTGATCCTAATAAATGTTTTTTAAATTACGTCATAAAATTTTAAGTGATATATAAAGTAAATTTTAAATGCTTTAAAATGTCCTTTAGTAATAATTCTTAATATTATAATAATTCTTAAGTATTAGTTGAGTAATGTAATGAGTTCAGTTGAACTAGTTTGTTGATGCTTTGTACATCTCTATTTTATTTGCAAAAACAGCGTGATACTTTATTTGAATAATTTTTACGGGAAATTTTTAAATGTCTGGAACTGGTGGACACTGCAGTGCTTTACCCAACATTCTTATTACAGGTAGGATATAGATAAATTTTGATAAGTAGGAGCGTATTAAATAAAGATATTTTGGTTATGTTAAGGTACACCAGGAGTTGGCAAATCATATTTGTGTGAACGTTTGTCCACACAATTAAAATGTCGCTGGTTGGATTGTTCCAAATTAGCCAAGGAAAAGAATTTTCTTGATACATATGATAAAGAGTACGAATGTCCAATATTGGATGAAGACAAAGTATAATTAATATGCATTTGTAAGAAAGTGTTTCTCATCCATTTATCATTTCTAGTTATTGGATTATTTGGAACCCTTGATGCAACAAGGTGGCAACATTGTTGAGTACCATGGCTGTGATTTTTTTCCAGAGAGATGGTTTCAGGCTGTCTTTGTCATCACCTGCTCTAACACTATATTGTACGATCGTTTGAAAGAGCGCGATTATAATGAAAAGAAATTAAAGTCGAACATAGAATGTGAAATATTTTCCACCATTTTGGAAGAAGCAAAAAATTCTTACAATATAGATATTGTGCATGAGTTAAAAGGTGACACTAAACAGGACGGAGAGAAAAGTGTAAAAGTGATAAAAGATTGGTACAAAGCTTGGCAGAAAAAGTAATAAAAACACAAATATTTTTTTAATTAATGACGTTTTATTAGTTTGAAACGTAAGGGACCGTCAGGTGCATACATAAAAGTTACCGCATAATTTAAAGGTTCATAATGATATTCCAGCTGGTAATTGCGTATAAGTTTGGCCAATAAAATTTGCATTTCTAAATCGGCCAAACGACGTCCCAAACACATACGGGCGCCATAACCGTATGGCAATGAAGCAAATGGATGCAGTTTTCCCTCGCAACCGCCTTGTGAAGCCTTCAGCCACCTTTCGGGTCGAAATTTTTCAGCATCACTTACATATTGTTCCATATTACCGGTAACCAAGGTGGGAAACACTGCTTGCACCTAAGTGCAAGAGAAATTCTTTAATAATACTGAATATAATGAATTCTTTCATTAGCACTCAATCTTACTCCTCTGGGCACTCGATATCCACATATAACCGTATCCGTTTGCAAGGTGCGTCCATTACCAATTACTGTACTATACTTGCGAAATACCTCTTTAACGAAAGCTTTCAAATAATGCATTTGATCTAACATTTGTATATTTAAAGTTTGAGAAGTATCGGGCCATATGCGTTTCAATTCTTCGTATATTTTCTGTTGTTCCTCATCACGAGTCGCCAACTGGTAGAGAATGGAACACACTGCCATAGAAATCTATAAAGAAAAAAAGTCCCTTTAACCCCAAAGAACTTTACTGTTAATTTATTTATATTTCAGCTAACGGTGTCTATGCCGACTAAAATTAAATCCAACGCCATTATTGTAGCAATTTTTTCATCCTTTTGTGTTAAAATCACCCGCTCCAACAACGAAGCATCTTTACTGTATTCCTTATCAGTCTTCATATTGGCTGTAGCTGCCTTAATATATTTCAAACATATTCTGTAATAATAAAAAGTTGCCTTATATTGCTTACTATGGAGATTGACAGAATGTTATAACGGACTCTACGAAAAAATTCATGTTACGTATGTAACGTGACCAGGTTGGTGTGGGAAAGTATCGCCAATAGGGTGCTTTCAATTCCAATGTTGCTACATTACGTAGAGCAAATTTAGCCGCTTCAATAATTTGTTGTGGTTCGGAATCGTTGGTTAAATTCTCTGCCAAACAACCCAATCTGGTGTCTAAAGCTACACGACCAATACCTAAAATGACAATAATTTACTATATTTAGATGGAAAAATTTTGGACATTTTTATAGACGTGGCACTGACCATTTGTTTACGAATGAATTTTTTTAACTTATAATGTTTATTATTTAAATGGGCGGTACCACGCCCACGAAAACTATAGAAATTTCCAAGTGTTTGCAACAAATTTGGCAAAAATCGGAGCATTAGTTTTCTAGTTAGCAAATTCAAGCAAATTCACTTTCATTTCTGCGGTCGTAATTTTGAAAATCACAGAAACATCAAAATGTGAGAAAAATACCAGGCGCTCAGAAGTGCTCAGTAAGCGAATCTTGAATAAATATACTTTTTAAAGCCTTATAACTTGGAAACGGCTGGACGGATTTTGTTCAAATTTTTTGTAAAATCTTGGAAATTCATCCAGCTTTCAAATGAGGTATATTACATGGGCGTGGCACCACCCATTTAGTTAATAATCAGCATTTAATTTTAAAAAGTGCTTTCATAAGCAAGTGAGTGGTGCCACACCCATTTATTGAATATCCCCAAAAAGCTACAGAAATTTCCAAACGTTTGTCACAAATTTGATCAAAATTGGACCAGTAGTTCTCGAGTTATAAGACAAACAAATTCACTTTCATTCTTGCGGTCATAATTTTGAAAATCACAGAAACATCAAAAATGTGAGAAAAATACCAGGCGCTCAGAAGTGCTCAGTAAGCGAATCTTGAATAAACATACTTTTTAAAGCCTTATAACTTGGAAACGGCTGGACGGATTTTGTTCAAATTTTTTGTAAAACCTTGGAAATTCATCCAGCTTTCAAATGAGGTATATTACATGGGCGTGGCACCACCCATTTAGTTAATAATCAGCATTTAATTTTAAAAAGTGCTTTCATAAGCAAGTGAGTGGTGCCACACCCATTTATTGAATATCCCCAAAAAGCTACAGAAATTTCCAAACGTTTGTCACAAATTTGATCAAAATTGGACCAGTAGTTCTCGAGTTATAAGACAAACAAATTCACTTTCATTCTTGCGGTCATAATTTTGAAAATCACAGAAACATCAAAAATGTGAGAAAAATACCAGGCGCTCAGAAGTGCTCAGTAAGCGAATCTTGAATAAACATACTTTTTAAAGCCTTATAACTTGGAAACGGCTGGACGGATTTTGTTCAAATTTTTTGTAAAACCTTGGAAATTCATCCAGCTTTCAAATGAGGTATATTACATGGGCGTGGCACCACCCATTTAGTTAATAATCAGCATTTAATTTTAAAAAGTGCTTTCATAAGCAAGTGAGTGGTGCCACACCCATTTATTGAATATCCCCAAAAAGCTACAGAAATTTCCAAACGTTTGTCACAAATTTGATCAAAATTGGACCAGTAGTTCTCGAGTTATAAGACAAACAAATTCACTTTCATTCTTGCGGTCATAATTTTGAAAATCACAGAAACATCAAAAATGTGAGAAAAATACCAGGCGCTCAGAAGTGCTCAGTAAGCGAATCTTGAATAAACATACTTTTTAAAGCCTTATAACTTGGAAACGGCTGGACGGATTTTGTTCAAATTTTTTGTAAAACCTTGGAAATTCATTCAGCTTTCAAATGAGGTATATTACATGGGCGTGGCACCACCCATTTAGTTAATAATCAGCATTTAATTTTAAAAAGTGCTTTCATAAGCAAGTGAGTGGTGCCACACCCATTTATTGAATATCCCCAAAAAGCTACAGAAATTTCCAAACGTTTATCACAAATTTGATCAAAATTGGACCAGTAGTTCTCGAGTTATAAGACAAACAAATTCACTTTCATTCTTGCGGTCATAATTTTGAAAATCACAGAAACATCAAAAATGTGAGAAAAATACCAGGCGCTCAGAAGTGCTCAGTAAGCGAATCTTGAATAAACATACTTTTTAAAGCCTTATAACTTGGAAACGGCTGGACGGATTTTGTTCAAATTTTTTGTAAAACCTTGGAAATTCATTCAGCTTTCAAATGAGGTATATTACATGGGCGTGGCACCACCCATTTAGTTAATAATCAGCATTTAATTTTAAAAAGTGCTTTCATAAGCAAGTGAGTGGTGCCACACCCATTTATTGAATATCCCCAAAAAGCTACAGAAATTTCCAAACGTTTGTCACAAATTTGATCAAAATTGGACCAGTAGTTCTCGAGTTATAAGACAAACAAATTCACTTTCATTCTTGCGGTCATAATTTTAAAAATCACAGAAACATCAAAAATGTGAGAAAAATACCAGGCGCTCAGAAGTGCTCAGTAAGCGAATCTTGAATAAACATACTTTTTAAAGCCTTATAACTTGGAAACGGCTGGACGGATTTTGTTCAAATTTTTTGTAAAACCTTGGAAATTCATTCAGCTTTCAAATGAGGTATATTACATGGGCGTGGCACCACCCATTTAGTTAATAATCAGCATTTAATTTTAAAAAGTGCTTTCATAAGCAAGTGAGTGGTGCCACACCCATTTATTGAATATCCCCAAAAAGCTACAGAAATTTCCAAACGTTTGTCACAAATTTGATCAAAATTGGACCAGTAGTTCTCGAGTTATAAGACAAACAAATTCACTTTCATTCTTGCGGTCATAATTTTGAAAATCACAGAAACATCAAAAATGTGAGAAAAATACCAGGCGCTCAGAAGTGCTCAGTAAGCGAATCTTGAATAAATATACTTTTTAAAGCCTTATAACTTGGAAACGGCTGGACGGATTTTGTTCAAATTTTTTTGTAAAATCTTGGAAATTCATCCAGCTTTCAAATGAGGTATATTACATGGGCGTGGCACCACCCATTTAGTTAATAATCAGCATTTAATTTTAAAAAGTGCTTTCATAAGCAAGTGAGTGGTGCCACACCCATTTATTGAATATCCCCAAAAAGCTACAGAAATTTCCAAACGTTTGTCACAAATTTGATCAAAATTGGACCAGTAGTTCTCGAGTTATAAGACAAACAAATTCACTTTCATTCTTGCGGTCATAATTTTAAAAATCACAGAAACATCAAAAATGTGAGAAAAATACCAGGCGCTCAGAAGTGCTCAGTAAGCGAATCTTGAATAAATATACTTTTTAAAGCCTTATAACTTGGAAACGGCTGGACGGATTTTGTTCAAATTTTTTGTAAAATCTTGGAAATTCATCCAGCTTTCAAATGAGGTATATTACATGGGCGTGGCACCACCCATTTAGTTAATAATCAGCATTTAATTTTAAAAAGTGCTTTCATAAGCAAGTGAGTGGTGCCACACCCATTTATTGAATATCCCCAAAAAGCTACAGAAATTTCCAAACGTTTGTCACAAATTTGATCAAAATTGGACCAGTAGTTCTCGAGTTATAAGACAAACAAATTCACTTTCATTCTTGCGGTCATAATTTTGAAAATCACAGAAACATCAAAAATGTGAGAAAAATACCAGGCGCTCAGAAGTGCTCAGTAAGCGAATCTTGAATAAATATACTTTTTAAAGCCTTATAACTTGGAAACGGCTGGACGGATTTTGTTCAAATTTTTTGTAAAATCTTGGAAATTCATCCAGCTTTCAAATGAGGTATATTACATGGGCGTGGCACCACCCATTTAGTTAATAATCAGCATTTAATTTTAAAAAGTGCTTTCATAAGCAAGTGAGTGGTGCCACACCCATTTATTGAATATCCCCAAAAAGCTACAGAAATTTCCAAACGTTTGTCACAAATTTGATCAAAATTGGACCAGTAGTTCTCGAGTTATAAGACAAACAAATTCACTTTCATTCTTGCGGTCATAATTTTGAAAATCACAGAAACATCAAAAATGTGAGAAAAATACCAGGCGCTCAGAAGTGCTCAGTAAGCGAATCTTGAATAAACATACTTTTTAAAGCCTTATAACTTGGAAACGGCTGGACGGATTTTGTTCAAATTTTTTGTAAAACCTTGGAAATTCATCCAGCTTTCAAATGAGGTATATTACATGGGCGTGGCACCACCCATTTAGTTAATAATCAGCATTTAATTTTAAAAAGTGCTTTCATAAGCAAGTGAGTGGTGCCACACCCATTTATTGAATATCCCCAAAAAGCTACAGAAATTTCCAAACGTTTGTCACAAATTTGATCAAAATTGGACCAGTAGTTCTCGAGTTATAAGACAAACAAATTCACTTTCATTCTTGCGGTCATAATTTTGAAAATCACAGAAACATCAAAAATGTGAGAAAAATACCAGGCGCTCAGAAGTGCTCAGTAAGCGAATCTTGAATAAACATACTTTTTAAAGCCTTATAACTTGGAAACGGCTGGACGGATTTTGTTCAAATTTTTTGTAAAACCTTGGAAATTCATTCAGCTTTCAAATGAGGTATATTACATGGGCGTGGCACCACCCATTTAGTTAATAATCAGCATTTAATTTTAAAAAGTGCTTTCATAAGCAAGTGAGTGGTGCCACACCCATTTATTGAATATCCCCAAAAAGCTACAGAAATTTCCAAACGTTTGTCACAAATTTGATCAAAATTGGACCAGTAGTTCTCGAGTTATAAGACAAACAAATTCACTTTCATTCTTGCGGTCATAATTTTGAAAATCACAGAAACATCAAAAATGTGAGAAAAATACCAGGCGCTCAGAAGTGCTCAGTAAGCGAATCTTGAATAAACATACTTTTTAAAGCCTTATAACTTGGAAACGGCTGGACGGATTTTGTTCAAATTTTTTGTAAAACCTTGGAAATTCATTCAGCTTTCAAATGAGGTATATTACATGGGCGTGGCACCACCCATTTCGTTAATAATCAGCATTTAATTTTAAAAAGTGCTTTCATAAGCAAGTGAGTGGTGCCACACCCATTTATTGAATATCCCCAAAAAGCTACAGAAATTTCCAAACGTTTGTCACAAATTTGATCAAAATTGGACCAGTAGTTCTCGAGTTATAAGACAAACAAATTCACTTTCATTCTTGCGGTCATAATTTTGAAAATCACAGAAACATCAAAAATGTGAGAAAAATACCAGGCGCTCAGAAGTGCTCAGTAAGCGAATCTTGAATAAACATACTTTTTAAAGCCTTATAACTTGGAAACGGCTGGACGGATTTTGTTCAAATTTTTTGGAAAACCTTGGAAATTCATTCAGCTTTCAAATGAGGTATATTACATGGGCGTGGCACCACCCATTTAGTTAATAATCAGCATTTAATTTTAAAAAGTGCTTTCATAAGCAAGTGAGTGGTGCCACACCCATTTATTGAATATCCCCAAAAAGCTACAGAAATTTCCAAACGTTTGTCACAAATTTGATCAAAATTGGACCAGTAGTTCTCGAGTTATAAGACAAACAAATTCACTTTCATTCTTGCGGTCATAATTTTGAAAATCACAGAAACATCAAAAATGTGAGAAAAATACCAGGCGCTCAGAAGTGCTCAGTAAGCGAATCTTGAATAAATATACTTTTTAAAGCCTTATAACTTGGAAACGGCTGGACGGATTTTGTTCAAATTTTTTGTAAAATCTTGGAAATTCATCCAGCTTTCAAATGAGGTATATTACATGGGCGTGGCACCACCCATTTAGTTAATAATCAGCATTTAATTTTAAAAAGTGCTTTCATAAGCAAGTGAGTGGTGCCACACCCATTTATTGAATATCCCCAAAAAGCTACAGAAATTTCCAAACGTTTGTCACAAATTTGATCAAAATTGGACCAGTAGTTCTCGAGTTATAAGACAAACAAATTCACTTTCATTCTTGCGGTCATAATTTTAAAAATCACAGAAACATCAAAAATGTGAGAAAAATACCAGGCGCTCAGAAGTGCTCAGTAAGCGAATCTTGAATAAACATACTTTTTAAAGCCTTATAACTTGGAAACGGCTGGACGGATTTTGTTCAAATTTTTTGTAAAACCTTGGAAATTCATTCAGCTTTCAAATGAGGTATATTACATGGGCGTGGCACCACCCATTTCGTTAATAATCAGCATTTAATTTTAAAAAGTGCTTTCATAAGCAAGTGAGTGGTGCCACACCCATTTATTGAATATCCCCAAAAAGCTACAGAAATTTCCAAACGTTTGTCACAAATTTGATCAAAATTGGACCAGTAGTTCTCGAGTTATAAGACAAACAAATTCACTTTCATTCTTGCGGTCATAATTTTGAAAATCACAGAAACATCAAAAATGTGAGAAAAATACCAGGCGCTCAGAAGTGCTCAGTAAGCGAATCTTGAATAAACATACTTTTTAAAGCCTTATAACTTGGAAACGGCTGGACGGATTTTGTTCAAATTTTTTGTAAAACCTTGGAAATTCATCCAGCTTTCAAATGAGGTATATTACATGGGCGTGGCACCACCCATTTAGTTAATAATCAGCATTTAATTTTAAAAAGTGCTTTCATAAGCAAGTGAGTGGTGCCACACCCATTTATTGAATATCCCCAAAAAGCTACAGAAATTTCCAAACGTTTGTCACAAATTTGATCAAAATTGGACCAGTAGTTCTCGAGTTATAAGACAAACAAATTCACTTTCATTCTTGCGGTCATAATTTTGAAAATCACAGAAACATCAAAAATGTGAGAAAAATACCAGGCGCTCAGAAGTGCTCAGTAAGCGAATCTTGAATAAATATACTTTTTAAAGCCTTATAACTTGGAAACGGCTGGACGGATTTTGTTCAAATTTTTTGTAAAATCTTGGAAATTCATCCAGCTTTCAAATGAGGTATATTACATGGGCGTGGCACCACCCATTTAGTTAATAATCAGCATTTAATTTTAAAAAGTGCTTTCATAAGCAAGTGAGTGGTGCCACACCCATTTATTGAATATCCCCAAAAAGCTACAGAAATTTCCAAACGTTTGTCACAAATTTGATCAAAATTGGACCAGTAGTTCTCGAGTTATAAGACAAACAAATTCACTTTCATTCTTGCGGTCATAATTTTGAAAATCACAGAAACATCAAAAATGTGAGAAAAATACCAGGCGCTCAGAAGTGCTCAGTAAGCGAATCTTGAATAAATATACTTTTTAAAGCCTTATAACTTGGAAACGGCTGGACGGATTTTGTTCAAATTTTTTGTAAAATCTTGGAAATTCATCCAGCTTTCAAATGAGGTATATTACATGGGCGTGGCACCACCCATTTAGTTAATAATCAGCATTTAATTTTAAAAAGTGCTTTCATAAGCAAGTGAGTGGTGCCACACCCATTTATTGAATATCCCCAAAAAGCTACAGAAATTTCCAAACGTTTGTCACAAATTTGATCAAAATTGGACCAGTAGTTCTCGAGTTATAAGACAAACAAATTCACTTTCATTCTTGCGGTCATAATTTTAAAAATCACAGAAACATCAAAAATGTGAGAAAAATACCAGGCGCTCAGAAGTGCTCAGTAAGCGAATCTTGAATAAACATACTTTTTAAAGCCTTATAACTTGGAAACGGCTGGACGGATTTTGTTCAAATTTTTTGTAAAACCTTGGAAATTCATTCAGCTTTCAAATGAGGTATATTACATGGGCGTGGCACCACCCATTTAGTTAATAATCAGCATTTAATTTTAAAAAGTGCTTTCATAAGCAAGTGAGTGGTGCCACACCCATTTATTGAATATCCCCAAAAAGCTACAGAAATTTCCAAACGTTTGTCACAAATTTGATCAAAATTGGACCAGTAGTTCTCGAGTTATAAGACAAACAAATTCACTTTCATTCTTGCGGTCATAATTTTGAAAATCACAGAAACATCAAAAATGTGAGAAAAATACCAGGCGCTCAGAAGTGCTCAGTAAGCGAATCTTGAATAAATATACTTTTTAAAGCCTTATAACTTGGAAACGGCTGGACGGATTTTGTTCAAATTTTTTGTAAAATCTTGGAAATTCATCCAGCTTTCAAATGAGGTATATTACATGGGCGTGGCACCACCCATTTAGTTAATAATCAGCATTTAATTTTAAAAAGTGCTTTCATAAGCAAGTGAGTGGTGCCACACCCATTTATTGAATATCCCCAAAAAGCTACAGAAATTTCCAAACGTTTGTCACAAATTTGATCAAAATTGGACCAGTAGTTCTCGAGTTATAAGACAAACAAATTCACTTTCATTCTTGCGGTCATAATTTTGAAAATCACAGAAACATCAAAAATGTGAGAAAAATACCAGGCGCTCAGAAGTGCTCAGTAAGCGAATCTTGAATAAACATACTTTTTAAAGCCTTATAACTTGGAAACGGCTGGACGGATTTTGTTCAAATTTTTTGTAAAACCTTGGAAATTCATCCAGCTTTCAAATGAGGTATATTACATGGGCGTGGCACCACCCATTTAGTTAATAATCAGCATTTAATTTTAAAAAGTGCTTTCATAAGCAAGTGAGTGGTGCCACACCCATTTATTGAATATCCCCAAAAAGCTACAGAAATTTCCAAACGTTTGTCACAAATTTGATCAAAATTGGACCAGTAGTTCTCGAGTTATAAGACAAACAAATTCACTTTCATTCTTGCGGTCATAATTTTGAAAATCACAGAAACATCAAAAATGTGAGAAAAATACCAGGCGCTCAGAAGTGCTCAGTAAGCGAATCTTGAATAAACATACTTTTTAAAGCCTTATAACTTGGAAACGGCTGGACGGATTTTGTTCAAATTTTTTGTAAAACCTTGGAAATTCATTCAGCTTTCAAAGGTATATTACATGGGCGTGGCACCACCCATTTAGTTAATAATCAGCATTTAATTTTAAAAAGTGCTTTCATAAGCAAGTGAGTGGTGCCACACCCATTTATTGAATATCCCCAAAAAGCTACAGAAATTTCCAAACGTTTATCACAAATTTGATCAAAATTGGACCAGTAGTTCTCGAGTTATAAGACAAACAAATTCACTTTCATTCTTGCGGTCATAATTTTGAAAATCACAGAAACATCAAAAATGTGAGAAAAATACCAGGCGCTCAGAAGTGCTCAGTAAGCGAATCTTGAATAAACATACTTTTTAAAGCCTTATAACTTGGAAACGGCTGGACGGATTTTGTTCAAATTTTTTGTAAAACCTTGGAAATTCATCCAGCTTTCAAATGAGGTATATTACATGGGCGTGGCACCACCCATTTAGTTAATAATCAGCATTTAATTTTAAAAAGTGCTTTCATAAGCAAGTGAGTGGTGCCACACCCATTTATTGAATATCCCCAAAAAGCTTCAGAAATTTCCAAACGTTTGTCACAAATTTGATCAAAATTGGACCAGTAGTTCTCGAGTTATAAGACAAACAAATTCACTTTCATTCTTGCGGTCATAATTTTGAAAATCACAGAAACATCAAAAATGTGAGAAAAATACCAGGCGCTCAGAAGTGCTCAGTAAGCGAATCTTGAATAAACATACTTTTTAAAGCCTTATAACTTGGAAACGGCTAGACGGATTTTATTCAAATTTTTTGTAAAACCTTGGAAATTCATCCAGCTTTCAAATGAGGTATATTACATGGGCGTGGCACCACCCATTTAGTTAATAATCAGCATTTAATTTTAAAAAGTGCTTTCATAAGCAAGTGAGTGGTGCCACACCCATTTATTGAATATCCCCAAAAAGCTACAGAAATTTCCAAACGTTTGTCACAAATTTGATCAAAATTGGACCAGTAGTTCTCGAGTTATAAGACAAACAAATTCACTTTCATTCTTGCGGTCATAATTTTAAAAATCACAGAAACATCAAAAATGTGAGAAAAATACCAGGCGCTCAGAAGTGCTCAGTAAGCGAATCTTGAATAAACATACTTTTTAAAGCCTTATAACTTGGAAACGGCTGGACGGATTTTGTTCAAATTTTTTGTAAAACCTTGGAAATTCATTCAGCTTTCAAATGAGGTATATTACATGGGCGTGGCACCACCCATTTAGTTAATAATCAGCATTTAATTTTAAAAAGTGCTTTCATAAGCAAGTGAGTGGTGCCACACCCATTTATTGAATATCCCCAAAAAGCTACAGAAATTTCCAAACGTTTGTCACAAATTTGATCAAAATTGGACCAGTAGTTCTCGAGTTATAAGACAAACAAATTCACTTTCATTCTTGCGGTCATAATTTTGAAAATCACAGAAACATCAAAAATGTGAGAAAAATACCAGGCGCTCAGAAGTGCTCAGTAAGCGAATCTTGAATAAATATACTTTTTAAAGCCTTATAACTTGGAAACGGCTGGACGGATTTTGTTCAAATTTTTTGTAAAATCTTGGAAATTCATCCAGCTTTCAAATGAGGTATATTACATGGGCGTGGCACCACCCATTTAGTTAATAATCAGCATTTAATTTTAAAAAGTGCTTTCATAAGCAAGTGAGTGGTGCCACACCCATTTATTGAATATCCCCAAAAAGCTACAGAAATTTCCAAACGTTTGTCACAAATTTGATCAAAATTGGACCAGTAGTTCTCGAGTTATAAGACAAACAAATTCACTTTCATTCTTGCGGTCATAATTTTGAAAATCACAGAAACATCAAAAATGTGAGAAAAATACCAGGCGCTCAGAAGTGCTCAGTAAGCGAATCTTGAATAAATATACTTTTTAAAGCCTTATAACTTGGAAACGGCTGGACGGATTTTGTTCAAATTTTTTGTAAAATCTTGGAAATTCATCCAGCTTTCAAATGAGGTATATTACATGGGCGTGGCACCACCCATTTAGTTAATAATCAGCATTTAATTTTAAAAAGTGCTTTCATAAGCAAGTGAGTGGTGCCACACCCATTTATTGAATATCCCCAAAAAGCTACAGAAATTTCCAAACGTTTGTCACAAATTTGATCAAAATTGGACCAGTAGTTCTCGAGTTATAAGACAAACAAATTCACTTTCATTCTTGCGGTCATAATTTTGAAAATCACAGAAACATCAAAAATGTGAGAAAAATACCAGGCGCTCAGAAGTGCTCAGTAAGCGAATCTTGAATAAACATACTTTTTAAAGCCTTATAACTTGGAAACGGCTGGACGGATTTTGTTCAAATTTTTTGTAAAACCTTGGAAATTCATCCAGCTTTCAAATGAGGTATATTACATGGGCGTGGCACCACCCATTTAGTTAATAATCAGCATTTAATTTTAAAAAGTGCTTTCATAAGCAAGTGAGTGGTGCCACACCCATTTATTGAATATCCCCAAAAAGCTACAGAAATTTCCAAACGTTTGTCACAAATTTGATCAAAATTGGACCAGTAGTTCTCGAGTTATAAGACAAACAAATTCACTTTCATTCTTGCGGTCATAATTTTGAAAATCACAGAAACATCAAAAATGTGAGAAAAATACCAGGCGCTCAGAAGTGCTCAGTAAGCGAATCTTGAATAAACATACTTTTTAAAGCCTTATAACTTGGAAACGGCTGGACGGATTTTGTTCAAATTTTTTGTAAAACCTTGGAAATTCATCCAGCTTTCAAATGAGGTATATTACATGGGCGTGGCACCACCCATTTAGTTAATAATCAGCATTTAATTTTAAAAAGTGCTTTCATAAGCAAGTGAGTGGTGCCACACCCATTTATTGAATATCCCCAAAAAGCTACAGAAATTTCCAAACGTTTGTCACAAATTTGATCAAAATTGGACCAGTAGTTCTCGAGTTATAAGACAAACAAATTCACTTTCATTCTTGCGGTCATAATTTTGAAAATCACAGAAACATCAAAAATGTGAGAAAAATACCAGGCGC
Source organism: Ornithomya chloropus (assembly GCA_963971445.1). Taxonomy (NCBI): domain Eukaryota; kingdom Metazoa; phylum Arthropoda; class Insecta; order Diptera; family Hippoboscidae; genus Ornithomya; species Ornithomya chloropus. The sequence goes on along the minus strand of OZ020530.1, from coordinate 21,127,757 downwards.
TCAGAAGTGCTCAGTAAGCGAATCTTGAATAAACATACTTTTTAAAGCCTTATAACTTGGAAACGGCTGGACGGATTTTGTTCAAATTTTTTGTAAAACCTTGGAAATTCATTCAGCTTTCAAATGAGGTATATTACATGGGCGTGGCACCACCCATTTAGTTAATAATCAGCATTTAATTTTAAAAAGTGCTTTCATAAGCAAGTGAGTGGTGCCACACCCATTTATTGAATATCCCCAAAAAGCTACAGAAATTTCCAAACGTTTGTCACAAATTTGATCAAAATTGGACCAGTAGTTCTCGAGTTATAAGACAAACAAATTCACTTTCATTCTTGCGGTCATAATTTTGAAAATCACAGAAACATCAAAAATGTGAGAAAAATACCAGGCGCTCAGAAGTGCTCAGTAAGCGAATCTTGAATAAACATACTTTTTAAAGCCTTATAACTTGGAAACGGCTGGACGGATTTTGTTCAAATTTTTTGTAAAACCTTGGAAATTCATTCAGCTTTCAAATGAGGTATATTACATGGGCGTGGCACCACCCATTTCGTTAATAATCAGCATTTAATTTTAAAAAGTGCTTTCATAAGCAAGTGAGTGGTGCCACACCCATTTATTGAATATCCCCAAAAAGCTACAGAAATTTCCAAACGTTTGTCACAAATTTGATCAAAATTGGACCAGTAGTTCTCGAGTTATAAGACAAACAAATTCACTTTCATTCTTGCGGTCATAATTTTGAAAATCACAGAAACATCAAAAATGTGAGAAAAATACCAGGCGCTCAGAAGTGCTCAGTAAGCGAATCTTGAATAAACATACTTTTTAAAGCCTTATAACTTGGAAACGGCTGGACGGATTTTGTTCAAATTTTTTGGAAAACCTTGGAAATTCATTCAGCTTTCAAATGAGGTATATTACATGGGCGTGGCACCACCCATTTAGTTAATAATCAGCATTTAATTTTAAAAAGTGCTTTCATAAGCAAGTGAGTGGTGCCACACCCATTTATTGAATATCCCCAAAAAGCTACAGAAATTTCCAAACGTTTGTCACAAATTTGATCAAAATTGGACCAGTAGTTCTCGAGTTATAAGACAAACAAATTCACTTTCATTCTTGCGGTCATAATTTTGAAAATCACAGAAACATCAAAAATGTGAGAAAAATACCAGGCGCTCAGAAGTGCTCAGTAAGCGAATCTTGAATAAACATACTTTTTAAAGCCTTATAACTTGGAAACGGCTGGACGGATTTTGTTCAAATTTTTTGGAAAACCTTGGAAATTCATTCAGCTTTCAAATGAGGTATATTACATGGGCGTGGCACCACCCATTTAGTTAATAATCAGCATTTAATTTTAAAAAGTGCTTTCATAAGCAAGTGAGTGGTGCCACACCCATTTATTGAATATCCCCAAAAAGCTACAGAAATTTCCAAACGTTTGTCACAAATTTGATCAAAATTGGACCAGTAGTTCTCGAGTTATAAGACAAACAAATTCACTTTCATTCTTGCGGTCATAATTTTGAAAATCACAGAAACATCAAAAATGTGAGAAAAATACCAGGCGCTCAGAAGTGCTCAGTAAGCGAATCTTGAATAAACATACTTTTTAAAGCCTTATAACTTGGAAACGGCTGGACGGATTTTGTTCAAATTTTTTGGAAAACCTTGGAAATTCATTCAGCTTTCAAATGAGGTATATTACATGGGCGTGGCACCACCCATTTAGTTAATAATCAGCATTTAATTTTAAAAAGTGTTTTCATAAGCAAGAGAGTGGTGCCACACCCATTTATTGAATATCCCCAAAAAGCTACAGAAATTTCCAAACGTTTGTCACAAATTTGATCAAAATTGGACCAGTAGTTCTCGAGTTATAAGACAAACAAATTCACTTTCATTCTTGCGGTCATAATTTTAAAAATCACAGAAACATCAAAAATGTGAGAAAAATACCAGGCGCTCAGAAGTGCTCAGTAAGCGAATCTTGAATAAACATACTTTTTAAAGCCTTATAACTTGGAAACGGCTGGACGGATTTTGTTCAAATTTTTTGAAAAACCTTGGAAATTCATTCAGCTTTCAAATGAGGTATATTACATGGGCGTGGCACCACCCATTTAGTTAATAATCAGCATTTAATTTTAAAAAGTGCTTTCATAAGCAAGTGAGTGGTGCCACACCCATTTATTGAATATCCCCAAAAAGCTACAGAAATTTCCAAACGTTTGTCACAAATTTGATCAAAATTGGACCAGTAGTTCTCGAGTTATAAGACAAACAAATTCACTTTCATTCTTGCGGTCATAATTTTAAAAATCACAGAAACATCAAAAATGTGAGAAAAATACCAGGCGCTCAGAAGTGCTCAGTAAGCGAATCTTGAATAAACATACTTTTTAAAGCCTTATAACTTGGAAACGGCTGGACGGATTTTGTTCAAATTTTTTGTAAAACCTTGGAAATTCATTCAGCTTTCAAATGAGGTATATTACATGGGCGTGGCACCACCCATTTAGTTAATAATCAGCATTTAATTTTAAAAAGTGCTTTCATAAGCAAGTGAGTGGTGCCACACCCATTTATTGAATATCCCCAAAAAGCTACAGAAATTTCCAAACGTTTGTCACAAATTTGATCAAAATTGGACCAGTAGTTCTCGAGTTATAAGACAAACAAATTCACTTTCATTCTTGCGGTCATAATTTTGAAAATCACAGAAACATCAAAAATGTGAGAAAAATACCAGGCGCTCAGAAGTGCTCAGTAAGCGAATCTTGAATAAACATACTTTTTAAAGCCTTATAACTTGGAAACGGCTGGATGGATTTTGTTCAAATTTTTTGGAAAACCTTGGAAATTCATTCAGCTTTCAAATGAGGTATATTACATGGGCGTGGCACCACCCATTTAGTTAATAATCAGCATTTAATTTTAAAAAGTGTTTTCATAAGCAAGTGAGTGGTGCCACACCCATTTATTGAATATCCCCAAAAAGCTACAGAAATTTCCAAACGTTTGTCACAAATTTGATCAAAATTGGACCAGTAGTTCTCGAGTTATAAGACAAACAAATTCACTTTCATTCTTGCGGTCATAATTTTGAAAATCACAGAAACATCAAAAATGTGAGAAAAATACCAGGCGCTCAGAAGTGCTCAGTAAGCGAATCTTGAATAAACATACTTTTTAAAGCCTTATAACTTGGAAACGGCTGGAATGATTTTGTTCAAATTTTTTGTAAAACCTTGGAAATTCATTCAGCTTTCAAATGAGGTATATTACATGGGCGTGGCACCACCCATTTAGTTAATAATCAGCATTTAATTTTAAAAAGTGCTTTCATAAGCAAGTGAGTGGTGCCACACCCATTTATTGAATATCCCCAAAAAGCTACAGAAATTTCCAAACGTTTGTCACAAATTTGATCAAAATTGGACCAGTAGTTCTCGAGTTATAAGACAAACAAATTCACTTTCATTCTTGCGGTCATAATTTTGAAAATCACAGAAACATCAAAAATGTGAGAAAAATACCAGGCGCTCAGAAGTGCTCAGTAAGCGAATCTTGAATAAACATACTTTTTAAAGCCTTATAACTTGGAAACGGCTGGACGGATTTTGTTCAAATTTTTTGTAAAACCTTGGAAATTCATTCAGCTTTCAAATGAGGTATATTACATGGGCGTGGCACCACCCATTTAGTTAATAATCAGCATTTAATTTTAAAAAGTGCTTTCATAAGCAAGTGAGTGGTGCCACACCCATTTATTGAATATCCCCAAAAAGCTACAGAAATTTCCAAACGTTTATCACAAATTTGATCAAAATTGGACCAGTAGTTCTCGAGTTATAAGACAAACAAATTCACTTTCATTCTTGCGGTCATAATTTTGAAAATCACAGAAACATCAAAAATGTGAGAAAAATACCAGGCGCTCAGAAGTGCTCAGTAAGCGAATCTTGAATAAACATACTTTTTAAAGCCTTATAACTTGGAAACGGCTGGACGGATTTTGTTCAAATTTTTTGTAAAACCTTGGAAATTCATCCAGCTTTCAAATGAGGTATATTACATGGGCGTGGCACCACCCATTTAGTTAATAATCAGCATTTAATTTTAAAAAGTGCTTTCATAAGCAAGTGAGTGGTGCCACACCCATTTATTGAATATCCCCAAAAAGCTTCAGAAATTTCCAAACGTTTGTCACAAATTTGATCAAAATTGGACCAGTAGTTCTCGAGTTATAAGACAAACAAATTCACTTTCATTCTTGCGGTCATAATTTTGAAAATCACAGAAACATCAAAAATGTGAGAAAAATACCAGGCGCTCAGAAGTGCTCAGTAAGCGAATCTTGAATAAACATACTTTTTAAAGCCTTATAACTTGGAAACGGCTGGACGGATTTTGTTCAAATTTTTTGTAAAACCTTGGAAATTCATCCAGCTTTCAAATGAGGTATATTACATGGGCGTGGCACCACCCATTTAGTTAATAATCAGCATTTAATTTTAAAAAGTGCTTTCATAAGCAAGTGAGTGGTGCCACACCCATTTATTGAATATCCCCAAAAAGCTACAGAAATTTCCAAACGTTTGTCACAAATTTGATCAAAATTGGACCTGTAGTTCTCGAGTTATAAGACAAACAAATTCACTTTCATTCTTGCGGTCATAATTTTAAAAATCACAGAAACATCAAAAATGTGAGAAAAATACCAGGCGCTCAGAAGTGCTCAGTAAGCGAATCTTGAATAAACATACTTTTTAAAGCCTTATAACTTGGAAACGGCTGGACAGATTTTGTTCAAATTTTTTGTAAAACCTTGGAAATTCATTCAGCTTTCAAATGAGGTATATTACATGGGCGTGGCACCACCCATTTAGTTAATAATCAGCATTTAATTTTAAAAAGTGCTTTCATAAGCAAGTGAGTGGTGCCACACCCATTTATTGAATATCCCCAAAAAGCTACAGAAATTTCCAAACGTTTGTCACAAATTTGATCAAAATTGGACCAGTAGTTCTCGAGTTATAAGACAAACAAATTCACTTTCATTCTTGCGGTCATAATTTTGAAAATCACAGAAACATCAAAAATGTGAGAAAAATACCAGGCGCTCAGAAGTGCTCAGTAAGCGAATCTTGAATAAATATACTTTTTAAAGCCTTATAACTTGGAAACGGCTGGACGGATTTTGTTCAAATTTTTTGTAAAATCTTGGAAATTCATCCAGCTTTCAAATGAGGTATATTACATGGGCGTGGCACCACCCATTTAGTTAATAATCAGCATTTAATTTTAAAAAGTGCTTTCATAAGCAAGTGAGTGGTGCCACACCCATTTATTGAATATCCCCAAAAAGCTACAGAAATTTCCAAACGTTTGTCACAAATTTGATCAAAATTGGACCAGTAGTTCTCGAGTTATAAGACAAACAAATTCACTTTCATTCTTGCGGTCATAATTTTGAAAATCACAGAAACATCAAAAATGTGAGAAAAATACCAGGCGCTCAGAAGTGCTCAGTAAGCGAATCTTGAATAAACATACTTTTTAAAGCCTTATAACTTGGAAACGGCTGGACGGATTTTGTTCAAATTTTTTGTAAAACCTTGGAAATTCATTCAGCTTTCAAATGAGGTATATTACATGGGCGTGGCACCACCCATTTCGTTAATAATCAGCATTTAATTTTAAAAAGTGCTTTCATAAGCAAGTGAGTGGTGCCACACCCATTTATTGAATATCCCCAAAAAGCTACAGAAATTTCCAAACGTTTGTCACAAATTTGATCAAAATTGGACCAGTAGTTCTCGAGTTATAAGACAAACAAATTCACTTTCATTCTTGCGGTCATAATTTTGAAAATCACAGAAACATCAAAAATGTGAGAAAAATACCAGGCGCTCAGAAGTGCTCAGTAAGCGAATCTTGAATAAACATACTTTTTAAAGCCTTATAACTTGGAAACGGCTGGACGGATTTTGTTCAAATTTTTTGGAAAACCTTGGAAATTCATTCAGCTTTCAAATGAGGTATATTACATGGGCGTGGCACCACCCATTTAGTTAATAATCAGCATTTAATTTTAAAAAGTGCTTTCATAAGCAAGTGAGTGGTGCCACACCCATTTATTGAATATCCCCAAAAAGCTACAGAAATTTCCAAACGTTTGTCACAAATTTGATCAAAATTGGACCAGTAGTTCTCGAGTTATAAGACAAACAAATTCACTTTCATTCTTGCGGTCATAATTTTGAAAATCACAGAAACATCAAAAATGTGAGAAAAATACCAGGCGCTCAGAAGTGCTCAGTAAGCGAATCTTGAATAAACATACTTTTTAAAGCCTTATAACTTGGAAACGGCTGGACGGATTTTGTTCAAATTTTTTGGAAAACCTTGGAAATTCATTCAGCTTTCAAATGAGGTATATTACATGGGCGTGGCACCACCCATTTAGTTAATAATCAGCATTTAATTTTAAAAAGTGCTTTCATAAGCAAGTGAGTGGTGCCACACCCATTTATTGAATATCCCCAAAAAGCTACAGAAATTTCCAAACGTTTGTCACAAATTTGATCAAAATTGGACCAGTAGTTCTCGAGTTATAAGACAAACAAATTCACTTTCATTCTTGAGGTCATAATTTTGAAAATCACAGAAACATCAAAAATGTGAGAAAAATACCAGGCGCTCAGAAGTGCTCAGTAAGCGAATCTTGAATAAACATACTTTTTAAAGCCTTATAACTTGGAAACGGCTGGACGGATTTTGTTCAAATTTTTTGGAAAACCTTGGAAATTCATTCAGCTTTCAAATGAGGTATATTACATGGGCGTGGCACCACCCATTTAGTTAATAATCAGCATTTAATTTTAAAAAGTGTTTTCATAAGCAAGTGAGTGGTGCCACACCCATTTATTGAATATCCCCAAAAAGCTACAGAAATTTCCAAACGTTTGTCACAAATTTGATCAAAATTGGACCAGTAGTTCTCGAGTTATAAGACAAACAAATTCACTTTCATTCTTGCGGTCATAATTTTAAAAATCACAGAAACATCAAAAATGTGAGAAAAATACCAGGCGCTCAGAAGTGCTCAGTAAGCGAATCTTGAATAAACATACTTTTTAAAGCCTTATAACTTGGAAACGGCTGGACGGATTTTGTTCAAATTTTTTGAAAAACCTTGGAAATTCATTCAGCTTTCAAATGAGGTATATTACATGGGCGTGGCACCACCCATTTAGTTAATAATCAGCATTTAATTTTAAAAAGTGCTTTCATAAGCAAGTGAGTGGTGCCACACCCATTTATTGAATATCCCCAAAAAGCTACAGAAATTTCCAAACGTTTGTCACAAATTTGATCAAAATTGGACCAGTAGTTCTCGAGTTATAAGACAAACAAATTCACTTTCATTCTTGCGGTCATAATTTTAAAAATCACAGAAACATCAAAAATGTGAGAAAAATACCAGGCGCTCAGAAGTGCTCAGTAAGCGAATCTTGAATAAACATACTTTTTAAAGCCTTATAACTTGGAAACGGCTGGACGGATTTTGTTCAAATTTTTTGTAAAACCTTGGAAATTCATTCAGCTTTCAAATGAGGTATATTACATGGGCGTGGCACCACCCATTTAGTTAATAATCAGCATTTAATTTTAAAAAGTGCTTTCATAAGCAAGTGAGTGGTGCCACACCCATTTATTGAATATCCCCAAAAAGCTACAGAAATTTCCAAACGTTTGTCACAAATTTGATCAAAATTGGACCAGTAGTTCTCGAGTTATAAGACAAACAAATTCACTTTCATTCTTGCGGTCATAATTTTGAAAATCAAAAAGCTACAGAAATTTCCAAACGTTTATCACAAATTTGATCAAAATTGGACCAGTAGTTCTCGAGTTATAAGACAAACAAATTCACTTTCATTCTTGCGGTCATAATTTTGAAAATCACAGAAACATCAAAAATGTGAGAAAAATACCAGGCGCTCAGAAGTGCTCAGTAAGCGAATCTTGAATAAACATACTTTTTAAAGCCTTATAACTTGGAAACGGCTGGACGGATTTTGTTCAAATTTTTTGTAAAACCTTGGAAATTCATCCAGCTTTCAAATGAGGTATATTACATGGGCGTGGCACCACCCATTTAGTTAATAATCAGCATTTAATTTTAAAAAGTGCTTTCATAAGCAAGTGAGTGGTGCCACACCCATTTATTGAATATCCCCAAAAAGCTACAGAAATTTCCAAACGTTTGTCACAAATTTGATCAAAATTGGACCAGTAGTTCTCGAGTTATAAGACAAACAAATTCACTTTCATTCTTGCGGTCATAATTTTGAAAATCACAGAAACATCAAAAATGTGAGAAAAATACCAGGCGCTCAGAAGTGCTCAGTAAGCGAATCTTGAATAAACATACTTTTTAAAGCCTTATAACTTGGAAACGGCTGGACGGATTTTGTTCAAATTTTTTGTAAAACCTTGGAAATTTATCCAGCTTTCAAATGAGGTATATTACATGGGCGTGGCACCACCCATTTAGTTAATAATCAGCATTTAATTTTAAAAAGTGCTTTCATAAGCAAGTGAGTGGTGCCACACCCATTTATTGAATATCCCCAAAAAGCTACAGAAATTTCCAAACGTTTGTCACAAATTTGATCAAAATTGGACCAGTAGTTCTCGAGTTATAAGACAAACAAATTCACTTTCATTCTTGCGGTCATAATTTTAAAAATCACAGAAACATCAAAAATGTGAGAAAAATACCAGGCGCTCAGAAGTGCTCAGTAAGCGAATCTTGAATAAACATACTTTTTAAAGCCTTATAACTTGGAAACGGCTGGACAGATTTTGTTCAAATTTTTTGTAAAACCTTGGAAATTCATTCAGCTTTCAAATGAGGTATATTACATGGGCGTGGCACCACCCATTTAGTTAATAATCAGCATTTAATTTTAAAAAGTGCTTTCATAAGCAAGTGAGTGGTGCCACACCCATTTATTGAATATCCCCAAAAAGCTACAGAAATTTCCAAACGTTTGTCACAAATTTGATCAAAATTGGACCAGTAGTTCTCGAGTTATAAGACAAACAAATTCACTTTCATTCTTGCGGTCATAATTTTAAAAATCACAGAAACATCAAAAATGTGAGAAAAATACCAGGCGCTCAGAAGTGCTCAGTAAGCGAATCTTGAATAAACATACTTTTTAAAGCCTTATAACTTGGAAACGGCTGGACAGATTTTGTTCAAATTTTTTGTAAAACCTTGGAAATTCATTCAGCTTTCAAATGAGGTATATTACATGGGCGTGGCACCACCCATTTAGTTAATAATCAGCATTTAATTTTAAAAAGTGCTTTCATAAGCAAGTGAGTGGTGCCACACCCATTTATTGAATATCCCCAAAAAGCTACAGAAATTTCCAAACGTTTGTCACAAATTTGATCAAAATTGGACCAGTAGTTCTCGAGTTATAAGACAAACAAATTCACTTTCATTCTTGCGGTCATAATTTTGAAAATCACAGAAACATCAAAAATGTGAGAAAAATACCAGGCGCTCAGAAGTGCTCAGTAAGCGAATCTTGAATAAACATACTTTTTAAAGCCTTATAACTTGGAAACGGCTGGACGGATTTTGTTCAAATTTTTTGTAAAACCTTGGAAATTCATTCAGCTTTCAAATGAGGTATATTACATGGGCGTGGCACCACCCATTTAGTTAATAATCAGCATTTAATTTTAAAAAGTGCTTTCATAAGCAAGTGAGTGGTGCCACACCCATTTATTGAATATCCCCAAAAAGCTACAGAAATTTCCAAACGTTTGTCACAAATTTGATCAAAATTGGACCAGTAGTTCTCGAGTTATAAGACAAACAAATTCACTTTCATTCTTGCGGTCATAATTTTGAAAATCACAGAAACATCAAAAATGTGAGAAAAATACCAGGCGCTCAGAAGTGCTCAGTAAGCGAATCTTGAATAAACATACTTTTTAAAGCCTTATAACTTGGAAACGGCTGGACGGATTTTGTTCAAATTTTTTGTAAAACCTTGGAAATTCATTCAGCTTTCAAATGAGGTATATTACATGGGCGTGGCACCACCCATTTAGTTAATAATCAGCATTTAATTTTAAAAAGTGCTTTCATAAGCAAGTGAGTGGTGCCACACCCATTTATTGAATATCCCCAAAAAGCTACAGAAATTTCCAAACGTTTGTCACAAATTTGATCAAAATTGGACCAGTAGTTCTCGAGTTATAAGACAAACAAATTCACTTTCATTCTTGAGGTCATAATTTTGAAAATCACAGAAACATCAAAAATGTGAGAAAAATACCAGGCGCTCAGAAGTGCTCAGTAAGCGAATCTTGAATAAATATACTTTTTAAAGCCTTATAACTTGGAAACGGCTGGACGGATTTTGTTCAAATTTTTTGTAAAATCTTGGAAATTCATCCAGCTTTCAAATGAGGTATATTACATGGGCGTGGCACCACCCATTTAGTTAATAATCAGCATTTAATTTTAAAAAGTGCTTTCATAAGCAAGTGAGTGGTGCCACACCCATTTATTGAATATCCCCAAAAAGCTACAGAAATTTCCAAACGTTTGTCACAAATTTGATCAAAATTGGACCAGTAGTTCTCGAGTTATAAGACAAACAAATTCACTTTCATTCTTGCGGTCATAATTTTGAAAATCACAGAAACATCAAAAATGTGAGAAAAATACCAGGCGCTCAGAAGTGCTCAGTAAGCGAATCTTGAATAAACATACTTTTTAAAGCCTTATAACTTGGAAACGGCTGGACGGATTTTGTTCAAATTTTTTGTAAAACCTTGGAAATTCATCCAGCTTTCAAATGAGGTATATTACATGGGCGTGGCACCACCCATTTAGTTAATAATCAGCATTTAATTTTAAAAAGTGCTTTCATAAGCAAGTGAGTGGTGCCACACCCATTTATTGAATATCCCCAAAAAGCTACAGAAATTTCCAAACGTTTGTCACAAATTTGATCAAAATTGGACCAGTAGTTCTCGAGTTATAAGACAAACAAATTCACTTTCATTCTTGCGGTCATAATTTTGAAAATCACAGAAACATCAAAAATGTGAGAAAAATACCAGGCGCTCAGAAGTGCTCAGTAAGCGAATCTTGAATAAACATACTTTTTAAAGCCTTATAACTTGGAAACGGCTGGACGGATTTTGTTCAAATTTTTTGTAAAACCTTGGAAATTCATTCAGCTTTCAAATGAGGTATATTACATGGGCGTGGCACCACCCATTTAGTTAATAATCAGCATTTAATTTTAAAAAGTGCTTTCATAAGCAAGTGAGTGGTGCCACACCCATTTATTGAATATCCCCAAAAAGCTACAGAAATTTCCAAACGTTTATCACAAATTTGATCAAAATTGGACCAGTAGTTCTCGAGTTATAAGACAAACAAATTCACTTTCATTCTTGCGGTCATAATTTTGAAAATCACAGAAACATCAAAAATGTGAGAAAAATACCAGGCGCTCAGAAGTGCTCAGTAAGCGAATCTTGAATAAACATACTTTTTAAAGCCTTATAACTTGGAAACGGCTGGACGGATTTTGTTCAAATTTTTTGTAAAACCTTGTAAATTCATCCAGCTTTCAAATGAGGTATATTACATGGGCGTGGCACCACCCATTTAGTTAATAATCAGCATTTAATTTTAAAAAGTGCTTTCATAAGCAAGTGAGTGGTGCCACACCCATTTATTGAATATCCCCAAAAAGCTTCAGAAATTTCCAAACGTTTGTCACAAATTTGATCAAAATTGGACCAGTAGTTCTCGAGTTATAAGACAAACAAATTCACTTTCATTCTTGCGGTCATAATTTTGAAAATCACAGAAACATCAAAAATGTGAGAAAAATACCAGGCGCTCAGAAGTGCTCAGTAAGCGAATCTTGAATAAACATACTTTTTAAAGCCTTATAACTTGGAAACGGCTGGACGGATTTTATTCAAATTTTTTGTAAAACCTTGGAAATTCATCCAGCTTTCAAATGAGGTATATTACATGGGCGTGGCACCACCCATTTAGTTAATAATCAGCATTTAATTTTAAAAAGTGCTTTCATAAGCAAGTGAGTGGTGCCACACCCATTTATTGAATATCCCCAAAAAGCTACAGAAATTTCCAAACGTTTGTCACAAATTTGATCAAAATTGGACCAGTAGTTCTCGAGTTATAAGACAAACAAATTCACTTTCATTCTTGCGGTCATAATTTTAAAAATCACAGAAACATCAAAAATGTGAGAAAAATACCAGGCGCTCAGAAGTGCTCAGTAAGCGAATCTTGAATAAACATACTTTTTAAAGCCTTATAACTTGGAAACGGCTGGACGGATTTTGTTCAAATTTTTTGTAAAACCTTGGAAATTCATTCAGCTTTCAAATGAGGTATATTACATGGGCGTGGCACCACCCATTTAGTTAATAATCAGCATTTAATTTTAAAAAGTGCTTTCATAAGCAAGTGAGTGGTGCCACACCCATTTATTGAATATCCCCAAAAAGCTACAGAAATTTCCAAACGTTTGTCACAAATTTGATCAAAATTGGACCAGTAGTTCTCGAGTTATAAGACAAACAAATTCACTTTCATTCTTGCGGTCATAATTTTGAAAATCACAGAAACATCAAAAATGTGAGAAAAATACCAGGCGCTCAGAAGTGCTCAGTAAGCGAATCTTGAATAAACATACTTTTTAAAGCCTTATAACTTGGAAACGGCTGGACGGATTTTGTTCAAATTTTTTGTAAAACCTTGGAAATTCATCCAGCTTTCAAATGAGGTATATTACATGGGCGTGGCACCACCCATTTAGTTAATAATCAGCATTTAATTTTAAAAAGTGCTTTCATAAGCAAGTGAGTGGTGCCACACCCATTTATTGAATATCCCCAAAAAGCTACAGAAATTTCCAAACGTTTGTCACAAATTTGATCAAAATTGGACCAGTAGTTCTCGAGTTATAAGACAAACAAATTCACTTTCATTCTTGCGGTCATAATTTTGAAAATCACAGAAACATCAAAAATGTGAGAAAAATACCAGGCGCTCAGAAGTGCTCAGTAAGCGAATCTTGAATAAACATACTTTTTAAAGCCTTATAACTTGGAAACGGCTGGACGGATTTTGTTCAAATTTTTTGTAAAACCTTGGAAATTCATTCAGCTTTCAAATGAGGTATATTACATGGGCGTGGCACCACCCATTTAGTTAATAATCAGCATTTAATTTTAAAAAGTGCTTTCATAAGCAAGTGAGTGGTGCCACACCCATTTATTGAATATCCCCAAAAAGCTACAGAAATTTCCAAACGTTTATCACAAATTTGATCAAAATTGGACCAGTAGTTCTCGAGTTATAAGACAAACAAATTCACTTTCATTCTTGCGGTCATAATTTTGAAAATCACAGAAACATCAAAAATGTGAGAAAAATACCAGGCGCTCAGAAGTGCTCAGTAAGCGAATCTTGAATAAACATACTTTTTAAAGCCTTATAACTTGGAAACGGCTGGACGGATTTTATTCAAATTTTTTGTAAAACCTTGGAAATTCATCCAGCTTTCAAATGAGGTATATTACATGGGCGTGGCACCACCCATTTAGTTAATAATCAGCATTTAATTTTAAAAAGTGCTTTCATAAGCAAGTGAGTGGTGCCACACCCATTTATTGAATATCCCCAAAAAGCTACAGAAATTTCCAAACGTTTGTCACAAATTTGATCAAAATTGGACCAGTAGTTCTCGAGTTATAAGACAAACAAATTCACTTTCATTCTTGCGGTCATAATTTTAAAAATCACAGAAACATCAAAAATGTGAGAAAAATACCAGGCGCTCAGAAGTGCTCAGTAAGCGAATCTTGAATAAACATACTTTTTAAAGCCTTATAACTTGGAAACGGCTGGACGGATTTTGTTCAAATTTTTTGTAAAACCTTGGAAATTCATTCAGCTTTCAAATGAGGTATATTACATGGGCGTGGCACCACCCATTTAGTTAATAATCAGCATTTAATTTTAAAAAGTGCTTTCATAAGCAAGTGAGTGGTGCCACACCCATTTATTGAATATCCCCAAAAAGCTACAGAAATTTCCAAACGTTTGTCACAAATTTGATCAAAATTGGACCAGTAGTTCTCGAGTTATAAGACAAACAAATTCACTTTCATTCTTGCGGTCATAATTTTGAAAATCACAGAAACATCAAAAATGTGAGAAAAATACCAGGCGCTCAGAAGTGCTCAGTAAGCGAATCTTGAATAAACATACTTTTTAAAGCCTTATAACTTGGAAACGGCTGGACGGATTTTGTTCAAATTTTTTGTAAAACCTTGGAAATTCATCCAGCTTTCAAATGAGGTATATTACATGGGCGTGGCACCACCCATTTAGTTAATAATCAGCATTTAATTTTAAAAAGTGCTTTCATAAGCAAGTGAGTGGTGCCACACCCATTTATTGAATATCCCCAAAAAGCTACAGAAATTTCCAAACGTTTGTCACAAATTTGATCAAAATTGGACCAGTAGTTCTCGAGTTATAAGACAAACAAATTCACTTTCATTCTTGCGGTCATAATTTTGAAAATCACAGAAACATCAAAAATGTGAGAAAAATACCAGGCGCTCAGAAGTGCTCAGTAAGCGAATCTTGAATAAACATACTTTTTAAAGCCTTATAACTTGGAAACGGCTGGACGGATTTTGTTCAAATTTTTTGTAAAACCTTGGAAATTCATTCAGCTTTCAAATGAGGTATATTACATGGGCGTGGCACCACCCATTTAGTTAATAATCAGCATTTAATTTTAAAAAGTGCTTTCATAAGCAAGTGAGTGGTGCCACACCCATTTATTGAATATCCCCAAAAAGCTACAGAAATTTCCAAACGTTTATCACAAATTTGATCAAAATTGGACCAGTAGTTCTCGAGTTATAAGACAAACAAATTCACTTTCATTCTTGCGGTCATAATTTTGAAAATCACAGAAACATCAAAAATGTGAGAAAAATACCAGGCGCTCAGAAGTGCTCAGTAAGCGAATCTTGAATAAACATACTTTTTAAAGCCTTATAACTTGGAAACGGCTGGACGGATTTTATTCAAATTTTTTGTAAAACCTTGGAAATTCATCCAGCTTTCAAATGAGGTATATTACATGGGCGTGGCACCACCCATTTAGTTAATAATCAGCATTTAATTTTAAAAAGTGCTTTCATAAGCAAGTGAGTGGTGCCACACCCATTTATTGAATATCCCCAAAAAGCTACAGAAATTTCCAAACGTTTGTCACAAATTTGATCAAAATTGGACCAGTAGTTCTCGAGTTATAAGACAAACAAATTCACTTTCATTCTTGCGGTCATAATTTTAAAAATCACAGAAACATCAAAAATGTGAGAAAAATACCAGGCGCTCAGAAGTGCTCAGTAAGCGAATCTTGAATAAACATACTTTTTAAAGCCTTATAACTTGGAAACGGCTGGACGGATTTTGTTCAAATTTTTTGTAAAACCTTGGAAATTCATTCAGCTTTCAAATGAGGTATATTACATGGGCGTGGCACCACCCATTTAGTTAATAATCAGCATTTAATTTTAAAAAGTGCTTTCATAAGCAAGTGAGTGGTGCCACACCCATTTATTGAATATCCCCAAAAAGCTACAGAAATTTCCAAACGTTTGTCACAAATTTGATCAAAATTGGACCAGTAGTTCTCGAGTTATAAGACAAACAAATTCACTTTCATTCTTGCGGTCATAATTTTGAAAATCACAGAAACATCAAAAATGTGAGAAAAATACCAGGCGCTCAGAAGTGCTCAGTAAGCGAATCTTGAATAAACATACTTTTTAAAGCCTTATAACTTGGAAACGGCTGGACGGATTTTGTTCAAATTTTTTGTAAAACCTTGGAAATTCATCCAGCTTTCAAATGAGGTATATTACATGGGCGTGGCACCACCCATTTAGTTAATAATCAGCATTTAATTTTAAAAAGTGCTTTCATAAGCAAGTGAGTGGTGCCACACCCATTTATTGAATATCCCCAAAAAGCTACAGAAATTTCCAAACGTTTGTCACAAATTTGATCAAAATTGGACCAGTAGTTCTCGAGTTATAAGACAAACAAATTCACTTTCATTCTTGCGGTCATAATTTTGAAAATCACAGAAACATCAAAAATGTGAGAAAAATACCAGGCGCTCAGAAGTGCTCAGTAAGCGAATCTTGAATAAACATACTTTTTAAAGCCTTATAACTTGGAAACGGCTGGACGGATTTTGTTCAAATTTTTTGTAAAACCTTGGAAATTCATTCAGCTTTCAAATGAGGTATATTACATGGGCGTGGCACCACCCATTTAGTTAATAATCAGCATTTAATTTTAAAAAGTGCTTTCATAAGCAAGTGAGTGGTGCCACACCCATTTATTGAATATCCCCAAAAAGCTACAGAAATTTCCAAACGTTTATCACAAATTTGATCAAAATTGGACCAGTAGTTCTCGAGTTATAAGACAAACAAATTCACTTTCATTCTTGCGGTCATAATTTTGAAAATCACAGAAACATCAAAAATGTGAGAAAAATACCAGGCGCTCAGAAGTGCTCAGTAAGCGAATCTTGAATAAACATACTTTTTAAAGCCTTATAACTTGGAAACGGCTGGACGGATTTTATTCAAATTTTTTGTAAAACCTTGGAAATTCATCCAGCTTTCAAATGAGGTATATTACATGGGCGTGGCACCACCCATTTAGTTAATAATCAGCATTTAATTTTAAAAAGTGCTTTCATAAGCAAGTGAGTGGTGCCACACCCATTTATTGAATATCCCCAAAAAGCTACAGAAATTTCCAAACGTTTGTCACAAATTTGATCAAAATTGGACCAGTAGTTCTCGAGTTATAAGACAAACAAATTCACTTTCATTCTTGCGGTCATAATTTTAAAAATCACAGAAACATCAAAAATGTGAGAAAAATACCAGGCGCTCAGAAGTGCTCAGTAAGCGAATCTTGAATAAACATACTTTTTAAAGCCTTATAACTTGGAAACGGCTGGACGTATTTTGTTCAAATTTTTTGTAAAACCTTGGAAATTCATTCAGCTTTCAAATGAGGTATATTACATGGGCGTGGCACCACCCATTTAGTTAATAATCAGCATTTAATTTTAAAAAGTGCTTTCATAAGCAAGTGAGTGGTGCCACACCCATTTATTGAATATCCCCAAAAAGCTACAGAAATTTCCAAACGTTTGTCACAAATTTGATCAAAATTGGACCAGTAGTTCTCGAGTTATAAGACAAACAAATTCACTTTCATTCTTGCGGTCATAATTTTGAAAATCACAGAAACATCAAAAATGTGAGAAAAATACCAGGCGCTCAGAAGTGCTCAGTAAGCGAATCTTGAATAAACATACTTTTTAAAGCCTTATAACTTGGAAACGGCTGGACGGATTTTGTTCAAATTTTTTGTAAAACCTTGGAAATTCATCCAGCTTTCAAATGAGGTATATTACATGGGCGTGGCACCACCCATTTAGTTAATAATCAGCATTTAATTTTAAAAAGTGCTTTCATAAGCAAGTGAGTGGTGCCACACCCATTTATTGAATATCCCCAAAAAGCTACAGAAATTTCCAAACGTTTGTCACAAATTTGATCAAAATTGGACCAGTAGTTCTCGAGTTATAAGACAAACAAATTCACTTTCATTCTTGCGGTCATAATTTTGAAAATCACAGAAACATCAAAAATGTGAGAAAAATACCAGGCGCTCAGAAGTGCTCAGTAAGCGAATCTTGAATAAACATACTTTTTAAAGCCTTATAACTTGGAAACGGCTGGACGGATTTTGTTCAAATTTTTTGTAAAACCTTGGAAATTCATTCAGCTTTCAAATGAGGTATATTACATGGGCGTGGCACCACCCATTTAGTTAATAATCAGCATTTAATTTTAAAAAGTGCTTTCATAAGCAAGTGAGTGGTGCCACACCCATTTATTGAATATCCCCAAAAAGCTACAGAAATTTCCAAACGTTTGTCACAAATTTGATCAAAATTGGACCAGTAGTTCTCGAGTTATAAGACAAACAAATTCACTTTCATTCTTGCGGTCATAATTTTAAAAATCACAGAAACATCAAAAATGTGAGAAAAATACCAGGCGCTCAGAAGTGCTCAGTAAGCGAATCTTGAATAAACATACTTTTTAAAGCCTTATAACTTGGAAACGGCTGGACGGATTTTGTTCAAATTTTTTGTAAAACCTTGGAAATTCATCCAGCTTTCAAATGAGGTATATTACATGGGCGTGGCACCACCCATTTAGTTAATAATCAGCATTTAATTTTAAAAAGTGCTTTCATAAGCAAGTGAGTGGTGCCACACCCATTTATTGAATATCCCCAAAAAGCTACAGAAATTTCCAAACGTTTGTCACAAATTTGATCAAAATTGGACCAGTAGTTCTCGAGTTATAAGACAAACAAATTCACTTTCATTCTTGCGGTCATAATTTTGAAAATCACAGAAACATCAAAAATGTGAGAAAAATACCAGGCGCTCAGAAGTGCTCAGTAAGCGAATCTTGAATAAACATACTTTTTAAAGCCTTATAACTTGGAAACGGCTGGACGGATTTTGTTCAAATTTTTTGTAAAACCTTGGAAATTCATTCAGCTTTCAAATGAGGTATATTACATGGGCGTGGCACCACCCATTTAGTTAATAATCAGCATTTAATTTTAAAAAGTGCTTTCATAAGCAAGTGAGTGGTGCCACACCCATTTATTGAATATCCCCAAAAAGCTACAGAAATTTCCAAACGTTTGTCACAAATTTGATCAAAATTGGACCAGTAGTTCTCGAGTTATAAGACAAACAAATTCACTTTCATTCTTGCGGTCATAATTTTGAAAATCACAGAAACATCAAAAATGTGAGAAAAATACCAGGCGCTCAGAAGTGCTCAGTAAGCGAATCTTGAATAAACATACTTTTTAAAGCCTTATAACTTGGAAACGGCTGGACGGATTTTGTTCAAATTTTTTGTAAAACCTTGGAAATTCATCCAGCTTTCAAATGAGGTATATTACATGGGCGTGGCACCACCCATTTAGTTAATAATCAGCATTTAATTTTAAAAAGTGCTTTCATAAGCAAGTGAGTGGTGCCACACCCATTTATTGAATATCCCCAAAAAGCTACAGAAATTTCCAAACGTTTGTCACAAATTTGATCAAAATTGGACCAGTAGTTCTCGAGTTATAAGACAAACAAATTCACTTTCATTCTTGCGGTCATAATTTTAAAAATCACAGAAACATCAAAAATGTGAGAAAAATACCAGGCGCTCAGAAGTGCTCAGTAAGCGAATCTTGAATAAACATACTTTTTAAAGCCTTATAACTTGGAAACGGCTAAACGGATTTTGTTCAAATTTTTTGTAAAACCTTGGAAATTCATTCAGCTTTCAAATGAGGTATATTACATGGGCGTGGCACCACCCATTTAGTTAATAATCAGCATTTAATTTTAAAAAGTGCTTTCATAAGCAAGTGAGTGGTGCCACACCCATTTATTGAATATCCCCAAAAAGCTACAGAAATTTCCAAACGTTTATCACAAATTTGATCAAAATTGGACCAGTAGTTCTCGAGTTATAAGACAAACAAATTCACTTTCATTCTTGCGGTCATAATTTTGAAAATCACAGAAACATCAAAAATGTGAGAAAAATACCAGGCGCTCAGAAGTGCTCAGTAAGCGAATCTTGAATAAACATACTTTTTAAAGCCTTATAACTTGGAAACGGCTGGACGGATTTTGTTCAAATTTTTTGTAAAACCTTGGAAATTCATCCAGCTTTCAAATGAGGTATATTACATGGGCGTGGCACCACCCATTTAGTTAATAATCAGCATTTAATTTTAAAAAGTGCTTTCATAAGCAAGTGAGTGGTGCCACACCCATTTATTGAATATCCCCAAAAAGCTTCAGAAATTTCCAAACGTTTGTCACAAATTTGATCAAAATTGGACCAGTAGTTCTCGAGTTATAAGACAAACAAATTCACTTTCATTCTTGCGGTCATAATTTTGAAAATCACAGAAACATCAAAAATGTGAGAAAAATACCAGGCGCTCAGAAGTGCTCAGTAAGCGAATCTTGAATAAACATACTTTTTAAAGCCTTATAACTTGGAAACGGCTGGACGGATTTTATTCAAATTTTTTGTAAAACCTTGGAAATTCATCCAGCTTTCAAATGAGGTATATTACATGGGCGTGGCACCACCCATTTAGTTAATAATCAGCATTTAATTTTAAAAAGTGCTTTCATAAGCAAGTGAGTGGTGCCACACCCATTTATTGAATATCCCCAAAAAGCTACAGAAATTTCCAAACGTTTGTCACAAATTTGATCAAAATTGGACCAGTAGTTCTCGAGTTATAAGACAAACAAATTCACTTTCATTCTTGCGGTCATAATTTTAAAAATCACAGAAACATCAAAAATGTGAGAAAAATACCAGGCGCTCAGAAGTGCTCAGTAAGCGAATCTTGAATAAACATACTTTTTAAAGCCTTATAACTTGGAAACGGCTGGACGGATTTTGTTCAAATTTTTTGTAAAACCTTGGAAATTCATTCAGCTTTCAAATGAGGTATATTACATGGGCGTGGCACCACCCATTTAGTTAATAATCAGCATTTAATTTTAAAAAGTGCTTTCATAAGCAAGTGAGTGGTGCCACACCCATTTATTGAATATCCCCAAAAAGCTACAGAAATTTCCAAACGTTTGTCACAAATTTGATCAAAATTGGACCAGTAGTTCTCGAGTTATAAGACAAACAAATTCACTTTCATTCTTGCGGTCATAATTTTGAAAATCACAGAAACATCAAAAATGTGAGAAAAATACCAGGCGCTCAGAAGTGCTCAGTAAGCGAATCTTGAATAAACATACTTTTTAAAGCCTTATAACTTGGAAACGGCTGGACGGATTTTGTTCAAATTTTTTGTAAAACCTTGGAAATTCATCCAGCTTTCAAATGAGGTATATTACATGGGCGTGGCACCACCCATTTAGTTAATAATCAGCATTTAATTTTAAAAAGTGCTTTCATAAGCAAGTGAGTGGTGCCACACCCATTTATTGAATATCCCCAAAAAGCTACAGAAATTTCCAAACGTTTGTCACAAATTTGATCAAAATTGGACCAGTAGTTCTCGAGTTATAAGACAAACAAATTCACTTTCATTCTTGCGGTCATAATTTTGAAAATCACAGAAACATCAAAAATGTGAGAAAAATACCAGGCGCTCAGAAGTGCTCAGTAAGCGAATCTTGAATAAACATACTTTTTAAAGCCTTATAACTTGGAAACGGCTGGACGGATTTTGTTCAAATTTTTTGTAAAACCTTGGAAATTCATTCAGCTTTCAAATGAGGTATATTACATGGGCGTGGCACCACCCATTTAGTTAATAATCAGCATTTAATTTTAAAAAGTGCTTTCATAAGCAAGTGAGTGGTGCCACACCCATTTATTGAATATCCCCAAAAAGCTACAGAAATTTCCAAACGTTTGTCACAAATTTGATCAAAATTGGACCAGTAGTTCTCGAGTTATAAGACAAACAAATTCACTTTCATTCTTGCGGTCATAATTTTAAAAATCACAGAAACATCAAAAATGTGAGAAAAATACCAGGCGCTCAGAAGTGCTCAGTAAGCGAATCTTGAATAAACATACTTTTTAAAGCCTTATAACTTGGAAACGGCTGGACGGATTTTGTTCAAATTTTTTGTAAAACCTTGGAAATTCATCCAGCTTTCAAATGAGGTATATTACATGGGCGTGGCACCACCCATTTAGTTAATAATCAGCATTTAATTTTAAAAAGTGCTTTCATAAGCAAGTGAGTGGTGCCACACCCATTTATTGAATATCCCCAAAAAGCTACAGAAATTTCCAAACGTTTGTCACAAATTTGATCAAAATTGGACCAGTAGTTCTCGAGTTATAAGACAAACAAATTCACTTTCATTCTTGCGGTCATAATTTTGAAAATCACAGAAACATCAAAAATGTGAGAAAAATACCAGGCGCTCAGAAGTGCTCAGTAAGCGAATCTTGAATAAACATACTTTTTAAAGCCTTATAACTTGGAAACGGCTGGACGGATTTTGTTCAAATTTTTTGTAAAACCTTGGAAATTCATTCAGCTTTCAAATGAGGTATATTACATGGGCGTGGCACCACCCATTTAGTTAATAATCAGCATTTAATTTTAAAAAGTGCTTTCATAAGCAAGTGAGTGGTGCCACACCCATTTATTGAATATCCCCAAAAAGCTACAGAAATTTCCAAACGTTTGTCACAAATTTGATCAAAATTGGACCAGTAGTTCTCGAGTTATAAGACAAACAAATTCACTTTCATTCTTGCGGTCATAATTTTAAAAATCACAGAAACATCAAAAATGTGAGAAAAATACCAGGCGCTCAGAAGTGCTCAGTAAGCGAATCTTGAATAAACATACTTTTTAAAGCCTTATAACTTGGAAACGGCTGGACGGATTTTGTTCAAATTTTTTGTAAAACCTTGGAAATTCATCCAGCTTTCAAATGAGGTATATTACATGGGCGTGGCACCACCCATTTAGTTAATAATCAGCATTTAATTTTAAAAAGTGCTTTCATAAGCAAGTGAGTGGTGCCACACCCATTTATTGAATATCCCCAAAAAGCTACAGAAATTTCCAAACGTTTGTCACAAATTTGATCAAAATTGGACCAGTAGTTCTCGAGTTATAAGACAAACAAATTCACTTTCATTCTTGCGGTCATAATTTTGAAAATCACAGAAACATCAAAAATGTGAGAAAAATACCAGGCGCTCAGAAGTGCTCAGTAAGCGAATCTTGAATAAACATACTTTTTAAAGCCTTATAACTTGGAAACGGCTGGACGGATTTTGTTCAAATTTTTTGTAAAACCTTGGAAATTCATTCAGCTTTCAAATGAGGTATATTACATGGGCGTGGCACCACCCATTTAGTTAATAATCAGCATTTAATTTTAAAAAGTGCTTTCATAAGCAAGTGAGTGGTGCCACACCCATTTATTGAATATCCCCAAAAAGCTACAGAAATTTCCAAACGTTTGTCACAAATTTGATCAAAATTGGACCAGTAGTTCTCGAGTTATAAGACAAACAAATTCACTTTCATTCTTGCGGTCATAATTTTGAAAATCACAGAAACATCAAAAATGTGAAAAAAATACCAGGCGCTCAGAAGTGCTCAGTAAGCGAATCTTGAATAAACATACTTTTTAAAGCCTTATAACTTGGAAACGGCTGGACGGATTTTGTTCAAATTTTTTGTAAAACCTTGGAAATTCATCCAGCTTTCAAATGAGGTATATTACATGGGCGTGGCACCACCCATTTAGTTAATAATCAGCATTTAATTTTAAAAAGTGCTTTCATAAGCAAGTGAGTGGTGCCACACCCATTTATTGAATATCCCCAAAAAGCTACAGAAATTTCCAAACGTTTGTCACAAATTTGATCAAAATTGGACCAGTAGTTCTCGAGTTATAAGACAAACAAATTCACTTTCATTCTTGCGGTCATAATTTTGAAAATCACAGAAACATCAAAAATGTGAGAAAAATACCAGGCGCTCAGAAGTGCTCAGTAAGCGAATCTTGAATAAACATACTTTTTAAAGCCTTATAACTTGGAAACGGCTGGACGGATTTTGTTCAAATTTTTTGTAAAACCTTGGAAATTCATTCAGCTTTCAAATGAGGTATATTACATGGGCGTGGCACCACCCATTTAGTTAATAATCAGCATTTAATTTTAAAAAGTGCTTTCATAAGCAAGTGAGTGGTGCCACACCCATTTATTGAATATCCCCAAAAAGCTACAGAAATTTCCAAACGTTTGTCACAAATTTGATCAAAATTGGACCAGTAGTTCTCGAGTTATAAGACAAACAAATTCACTTTCATTCTTGCGGTCATAATTTTGAAAATCACAGAAACATCAAAAATGTGAGAAAAATACCAGGCGCTCAGAAGTGCTCAGTAAGCGAATCTTGAATAAACATACTTTTTAAAGCCTTATAACTTGGAAACGGCTGGACGGATTTTGTTCAAATTTTTTGTAAAACCTTGGAAATTCATCCAGCTTTCAAATGAGGTATATTACATGGGCGTGGCACCACCCATTTAGTTAATAATCAGCATTTAATTTTAAAAAGTGCTTTCATAAGCAAGTGAGTGGTGCCACACCCATTTATTGAATATCCCCAAAAAGCTACAGAAATTTCCAAACGTTTGTCACAAATTTGATCAAAATTGGACCAGTAGTTCTCGAGTTATAAGACAAACAAATTCACTTTCATTCTTGCGGTCATAATTTTGAAAATCACAGAAACATCAAAAATGTGAGAAAAATACCAGGCGCTCAGAAGTGCTCAGTAAGCGAATCTTGAATAAACATACTTTTTAAAGCCTTATAACTTGGAAACGGTTGGACGGATTTTGTTCAAATTTTTTGTAAAACCTTGGAAATTCATTCAGCTTTCAAATGAGGTATATTACATGGGCGTGGCACCACCCATTTAGTTAATAATCAGCATTTAATTTTAAAAAGTGCTTTCATAAGCAAGTGAGTGGTGCCACACCCATTTATTGAATATCCCCAAAAAGCTACAGAAATTTCCAAACGTTTGTCACAAATTTGATCAAAATTGGACCAGTAGTTCTCGAGTTATAAGACAAACAAATTCACTTTCATTCTTGCGGTCATAATTTTGAAAATCATAGAAACATCAAAAATGTGAGAAAAATACCAGGCGCTCAGAAGTGCTCAGTAAGCGAATCTTGAATAAACATACTTTTTAAAGCCTTATAACTTGGAAACGGCTGGACGGATTTTGTTCAAATTTTTTGGAAAACCTTGGAAATTCATTCAGCTTTCAAATGAGGTATATTACATGGGCGTGGCACCACCCATTTAGTTAATAATCAGCATTTAATTTTAAAAAGTGTTTTCATAAGCAAGTGAGTGGTGCCACACCCATTTATTGAATATCCCCAAAAAGCTACAGAAATTTCCAAACGTTTGTCACAAATTTGATCAAAATTGGACCAGTAGTTCTCGAGTTATAAGACAAACAAATTCACTTTCATTCTTGCGGTCATAATTTTGAAAATCACAGAAACATCAAAAATGTGAGAAAAATACCAGGCGCTCAGAAGTGCTCAGTAAGCGAATCTTGAATAAACATACTTTTTAAAGCCTTATAACTTGGAAACGGCTGGAATGATTTTGTTCAAATTTTTTGTAAAACCTTGGAAATTCATTCAGCTTTCAAATGAGGTATATTACATGGGCGTGGCACCACCCATTTAGTTAATAATCAGCATTAAATTTATTTTAATAAATGGATGTTTGTCACAAATTTGACCAAAATTGGAGTTGCCGTTGAAATGTTATAAACAAAACAAAATGACCATTGTTTTTAATGTGGTTGTTGTTGTTATCATTATTTAGAAAATTGTCACAATGTCCGTGTTCAATAGCTTATAACTTTTGAACCACTGCATGGATTTTATTCAAAGCAACTGCCCGTAGCTGCAATATTCTCCACCTTTACCAAGACATATATTTTATGGGCGTGCTGCTTACCTAGTTATAATAACCCATTTTACAAAGTTGTCTTTTTGGCTAAAATGGGTCATCGTAAGACCTCGAAACCACTTTTAATGGATTGTTCACTGGATTTAGAAAAAGGGGCGCAAAAATTTTCGGATCGATAGGCCCTATCGTTTCCGAGATATAAGCGTTCAAAGCTTTCTTTGCTAACACAAGTCATTACTTTGTGTAGGGTACTAAATAGCCTGGATTGGTTTTGTACATATGTTTTTTTAATATATTTTTCTCTTACATTCCAGCGACCATTTATGGATTTCATTATCAAAGTCATGCGGCAGTTCTAGCTTATCATCCAGCAGAGAATCACATCGTTTTAAAAAATCATCAGTAATTTCTTCTAAGGGTTGCAAATAATTTCGTATTGTAGATAATTGCAAAATCGGTTTTTGTACTTTTGAACGAAATTCACGCCACGGTTCGCCATGTCTGAAAATAAGAGAAATTTTATAACGGCAAGAAATAATGCAATGAGTTTATACTTACACGCCTACCACACCACCCAATGAACCAAAAAAGTCTTTACGTACTACACTTTTATATTTCACCAAACTGGGCATTGATGGGCGGAACGGTGTGGGACCTTCGTTTCGATAACACTGCAGTTGAATAAAAAGTAAGAGGGAGGGGGAGTATAAAGTATAAGTAATTGGGCCAAATAATTTGTGGTTGTACCTTTTCAATTTCATCAGCATCATAGATAAATAATAGATCGGGTCGACCCATTAAACCGCCAAAGCGCACTATTTTACCATATTGTTTATGTAATTGAAAAGAGATTTCCGCAACATCTCCAATCGTATACTGCCCAATTATGGGCATCATTCTAAGAATGAGCAAAAATAAATTAATTAAAAAGTATACAAAAATCTGAAAGGAGGGCTTATGCCATGCCCACATATTATTTTTGAATCCAAGATTTGGAAGATTTGTTTTCAAGTTAAAGTTGAATTTATTTATTTCTGGGGGTAATCACGTAACTTTTGAAACTATTGTCGTAGCTGCGATGGTGGTAGTCGATGATAGTTTTAGTTTCATTCATATAAGACCATCACTCTCACCGTCGTGTTATTATTCATTGTGAATGACAATTTTTCAAATGACGTTTATTTTAGTAAACAAAAACACTTATAGTTGTGTTTTCTGGTACGTTACAATTATAACTTCTCAATTGTAGAATATTTTTGATCTTTTTTGGAAAAATGTAAGTATTTCACTTTTTATATTAAATAAAATAACTATTTATATATTTGTATTTATTATTTTTTATTAGTTTTTTCTCAGAAAAATATTTCTTTGCATTCTTTCTAGAAATTTCAATTTTTATTTAATTTTTTCACAATTTAGTAATCTTTTACTTTCCTTTTTTAATTTTATCTTTTTTTACATATTATCAAACGATAGCAATTTTGCAATCGCACGAAAACGGTTGTTTGAACGATGCTACTTGACAGTTTATAAGTTTACGAAAATAGAAAAGTACGATAATAGTTTGACGATGATGCTTTCTATCGCTTACGAAAATGAAAATTTTAAAATAACTATTGTCGTACCATCACTATCGCTTACGTTAAATCCCCCCCTGTTTTTTGTATAATTCATTTTGTGAGTGTTGTTGTTTTTGTTGCTTTTTTAAATAAAATAAATACCAAAACGTACAATTTATGAAACACTATGTGTATCCATCTCGCTTTTCAATTATATGACAAAAACACGTAAATTGTTTACAAATAATAAACGAAAGACTGAAGTAAAAAACTCACTTTCACTGACTTCCTTACTTTCGTAATCCATATGAAATGGGGCCGTTGCTTGGGTCATTGTAAACGTGATTTGGTTAATTTTTGTTTTTAATTTCTTAGACTATAGCAACAGCAACAACAAATGCAATATTTTTTATATGATTATATAAAAAATAAAACAAATTTAACATATTCCAAACATGTGCGTAACACACAATGTGTGTGAAGAATTGTCTATTGCAATCAATTCGAGTTTGTGTGTTTTTTGTAATATAACAGTACAACATATTATACATTTGATTTAATGCAAACTATATATACCCTTCATCTTAATAGTGAAACATGTGTTGCGAGACCACTTTTTTTGGTAACAGATTTTTTTTTTAATGACTGACTATTTAAGTTGGGCAAAGGCGCACAAGAGCCACGCCCACAATCGATATCTATTTATCTGCCATAAAAATTGATCTATAAAGTTGGATTATCAAAAACATACATATAATTACCTTATGCAGCGATGTGTTAAAAATGGGCGTGGTCGAATAATAAACACGCCTTCAATTTACAAAAAACCACACTCGGCGAAAAGACGGACTCAGTAATACAAACACTTATAAGAGGGTATAATCGTATTCTTGCCACGCCCACCTTTTGTTTAGGGCATTTAAGTTTTCGCCTAAGCTAAATTTGTTTTTTTTTACTTGTTTATACTCCTTTTTTTGACTACATGAAAACCATCTTTTGGATCATGTTACATTTATATAAATATTCAATAATTATCAAATTAAAAATTACACGTATACAACGCTCACAGAGAAATGCAAAAATAAATTATGAATAATTGTTATAAAAAGTGCTAGCAGATGCCGTTGTATCGTTAAACAAAATTCGTCTTTAGCCAAATAACACAAATTAGTTACGTAGCTGTTAATTAGTGTGATCTTCACGTTTTCACATGTTAATCTTTGACATTGACTTATTTATTATATAAATGTAAATATTGTTGTTGTTGTTGTTGTTGTATATATTGTATAGATGCTTAACGAAATGACTTTTATTACAAATTTTTTTTTTTTGCATTATCACACCTTTCATATAATATGGGAGGGAGGTATACTAAGTTTGCTATTTCCCTTACAGCGTCAGAGGTCATGTATATATTCTTGATGAGTATTATCACTTTGAGTCAATCGGTACATGTGTGTGCGTAAAGAAATTGAACAAAAAAAACATAAATCAAGAGCCATGCCCACAGTGCACAAGAATATATATTTATCTGCTACAATAATAATAATAATTGAGCTTTGACTATGAAATTTGTTACACATATACAGTGGCTCACAGCTTATTTGGTACACTACCCTTTATAGAAATAAAACCACTGTAGCTTCTAAACTATTAAAGCTATCAACGAAATTTGAATGCCAAGTTGTTGTTGTATGTTTAAACAACATTAAAAATAAAAAAAATTACAAAAGAATATTTCTAACTGTTTAATAATAAGAACTTTGTTGTAACACATCAAAAATACATGTCACAGCTTATTTGGTACAGTTGTCTTTTTATTTAAAAATAATAAATATTAGTATATTTAATATTTTGTATAGGTACCCTTTTGCTTTTATAGTACTCTGTAGCCTCTGTGGCATTGAATCTACCAGCTTTTAGGTAACATCTGGGCTAATTTTACCCCACTCTTCCAACAACGCCTTCTTCAGTTCATTTTTGTTTGTTATGTTGTGTTTCCTAACATTATTTTCCAACAAAAACCACAAATTCTCAATTACATTTAAATCTGGTGACTGAGCCGGTGGCGACATTAAAAGAGGGCAATTCCATTTCAAGTAAGTTTGCACAATTATTGCCTTGTGTTTTGGGTCATTGTCTTGATAGAAGCGGAAATTATCGCGTATATCAAGCTTCGTTGCATTTTGGAGCAAGTTGTCTTTTAGTATGTTGAGGCACATATTTTTGTCCATTATTCCTTCAACAAACACTAAACTACCTACTCCAGTTGCTGACATACAAGCCCAAACTAATACACTTCCTCCGCCATGCTTAACAGTGGTTTTAACGTTTTCTTTATTCAGCTCAGTATTCGGTTTTCGTCAAACGTAGGACATGCCGTCGGAACCCCCGATGTTAAATTTTGACTCATCTGCAAAAATAACTGAGTTCCAGAACTCAGAATTCTTCTCGACGTGGTCTTTGGCAAATGAAAGCCTGCTTTGTTTATTTTTTTACTTATGAATGGCATCTTACGAGCTACTCGACCATTAAAACCAGACTTACGGAGTACTCGACGAATTGTTTCGGCACTACATGACTTGCCTAATCCATTCTCAATTTCACAAGCCACTTTTGGTGCAGATAGCTTCGGATTTGCCCATATTTTTCTTACAATGTATCTCTCATCAGATTCATTGAAGATTTTGTTAGGTGCATTTCTGCCTCTACCCTTTACGCGGTTTTCATTAATAAAGCAGTGGATAATATTTTGAACTGGAGATTTACTCAAGTTCACAAAGTCAACAATTTTCCGTACCGAGTGCCCATTTTCATAATGATTTAGGACCAGTTTACCCTGTTCAATAGTTGTACGACGACCCATTTTTAAATTACGTGTTTTGATTGACAGTTATTTTAAATTACCAAAATTAGTACTTGAAATGATTGAAAATATTACCAAGAAGGCAGAGAAGAGAAAAATAGTGAAAAATGTTAGGACTAGATTATACTTAAGTGCACAGAAATAACTGTACCAAATAAGCTGTGAGCCACTGTATATAATTACCCCATTCATCCACGCTCACACCACTTTTTACTGAACACTTTATTCAGCGTAAAACTTCACCTGCAAGTTGTTAGTGTACCTTTTCAATAGGAACATAAAATTCACTAGTCACACTTTTTCATGTTCACGCTTATAATCACACCATACACGGGTATTTACCTTCAATGCTATCCTTTTCGTAACAAGTTTGGCCATCAAATATATATTTTTCAATTAAGTACGCAAACAGTATAAGAAGAATATGTAGTATATTCGAAAATCAAGTTTGTAGCGCAAGTCTTTTTTTACATATAATATCAAGTTTGTCGCTTGAGTCTTTTCATATTAAACAGCATGTATGCTGCTGAAGTTTTTTGTTTTACATTTAATGTTTTGTTTTTTAAACAATTCCAAGTGTTTTTTTTTTCAATAATATTAAGTTTGTAATTGTAACTATCATCAAGTGCTGATTAATACCTACCGCCATGTATTGCCTAGAATTGGTATTGGCCTTGGACCAGGTATCTCTTCATAAGGCAAGGCCGTTTGCCATTCTGTGGTCTCATGTATAGACAGATTTATGTCACGTTTCATAGCATTATTAACGTTAGATAGTAGAGTCGTTGTATCATCTGCATGTAAATGAGGGCACACTGTTGTTATTGTTGTTGCTGCTGGTGCTGCAGTCGCGCTTGAATTCAACCGTTTACTGTACAATCTTTTATAGCAATAATTATGTTTGGCTTGAGAAGATGCATGTAATGTGTGAATGTATGAGTTTATTAAACATTTGTAGTTGTTTTTGTTGTGGTTGTTGTAACAGTTAACAGCAACCCGCATTAATGTTGCATTTTTATTATACATGGTTTTTTGTATATATATATAGATATATTGATTATTTCAATTTCTCTTCACTGTATGGATGTGCGGAAATATCAAACGTTTTGGAAAATTTTCTTTCAAGCAATCTTTGAAATTTTCACTTCATAACAATTAAATAACTTTTTTTTTTTTACTTATAATTTGTGTTTTAATAATTTTTTTTATTATATTGGAGCTATTTTAACACCAACACTACTAGTTGACCGCAACCGTTGAATGTTTTAAGGTAACTGATTGTTAACTCGCGCTCTATGGTAAGCAACAAGTTAAACTAAATTGTAAAGCTTTACTGTTATCGAAAAGTACTGCAAGTTGAAAGCTTTTTTATGTATCACAAACTTGTGTACATACACACATATAGTGTATATAAACGTATACACATAGGACGTACGTATACACTTGTGGCTGAGAAGATATGAAGTTTGTAAGGATGTTTTAATACTCACCTCAATGATATATTCATGAAGTGACTTGTATGGCAATGCTTGGCGTTTACTGTTACAACTAAACTAACTAAAGCATAATTTGTGGAGCTAGTTGGAGTTGGTTTACGATGTTCAAATTAATAGTCAATAATGTCAGCGTTAGCTTTAGAAGATTGAGGCTAAACCGAAACAAACGCTTTCAATCATCACAAAACTTTACATCTATTTTGATTTGTTCCGTTTTTTATTTAATTTTTTGAATAATCTTATTGTTGTTGTTTTTTAATTAATTTACATATACATGGCATTCATACACATTGTTTGAAAATGGCAATAATTTCATATAATATTAAATTGTTTTTATACCTTAGTAATAATCATTTTAAAGAGATATTATTATTACTGCTGTTGTTGTTACTATTATTGGTATATATAGATTTATATTTTGTGCAAAATAAACAGAAAAAGGAAAGGTAGAAAAATGCCACAAAAAACCAAAAAAAAAACATGTGCTGGGGCTAGCTTTATGGTAAAATATTGATTTCATTTGTTTAGTGGCTTACACATACATATACACTCACTCACTTAACTACTAAAATGCGTACATAAAACGTACTTAACCGCATTCATGGCTTAAGTTAATCATATAAATTCTTATTAAAATATTTATTTGTTTCTCTCTTAAAATGTATAAAATATGGCAGAAAACGTACAAACACATAATTGAATAATTTATTATATTAAAACCACAAACAAATGATTTACATATGGCTTATTACATATACACACACTTAATATTGATAATAATCAAAAAAAAAAAAAAAAAGAAAAAAAAATTATATAAAATTGTGGTTGTACGTGTACATGTACATATATGGGAAAATAAAAAACAAATAAATTTTTATTTTTTTTTAATACAATACAATACTCTCTTCATTCCTTTTACTAAAAACAGAATTTCATTAAATGCATTTTTTTTTAAGTTACGGTTTAGCTTGCAAGAGTTGCCGTTAAGTTTTTCAATATTTTTCTTTGCTTTGTTAAATTTGTATAACTGTAAATGCAACTGTTTTAATTTTTGTTCTTTTTTTTTTCATAAAAATTTATGGTGTTCAAAAAGAGAATTTATAAAAAAAGAAAAACAAAAAGTGTGCTGCGTAGGTAACATTTCTACTAAGTAGTCTTAATATTTCAAAGGGTTTTTAGGTTAATATAGTTGTTCATGGTGTATGTTATGTAAGAGATAGCAAAGTGTTAAATATAACTTGATAGATAGATATGCCCTACATCGTCTTATATGGATGGTATGTAGGCTTGCAAACATATCAATATATTTCCGTTTAATAAGATTTAAGTTCAATTTATATACAACAAGAGATATTGTTAGTACAACCGTATTATAGGTGGTAGAGAGAGAGAGAGAGAAATAGAGAGAGGGAGAGATGAACAGAGATATTAATACTTACTTTGTTAATTAAAACCTGCAACACCCTGACTGTGATTTAGCTACCCTTTGTCACATCAATCTAAACCTATGCAAAACAAATTTAACACTGTGTTGTGTGTTTGGTTAGGATCTAAAATTTAGTGGTTAGGGTATTAATTTCATTGCCGCTATCAATACACTCATGCACTGTGGATTGTGTTGTTATGAATGATGATTCTGCGTTGTTTTGTTTCTTGGTTTTCGTTGCTTTGGCCGTTGCTGTTGTCGCTGTTGTTATAGTTATACGCGGCGTTTGCTTGAACATAACATTTAATGTAGTGGTGGCTGCTGCAGCCAGTTTATTGGTCAGATGAAAAGGTATCTTCAACGTTTCCTGCTACTGTTAACATTCAAACTCATTTGCTGTAATCGCACTTAAATCCTTCATAAGACCCTCAAGATTGGCCATTTCTTGATTCAGTTCCTCGGTTGAGGTACTAGGTGCTAATCGTTGTATTTCATCATTCGAATGGGCCACCGAGGGACAACCTTGCAAGCGATTTGGCGTGACAGCCGAAAAGGAGGGTTTCTTATAGGGCGATTGATTTTGTGGACGTATTGTAACGGCAGGTGCTAAAGAGGAAGAGACAAATAGAAATTAAAAATACAATTCAAAATAAAAAAATAAATATAACTTTTTCTTGTACCTACTTGTGACAAAAGGATGTGTGTGCGGATCGTTTAAACCATGTCCGTTTGCCCGTTTGTCCGTTTTTCTGTCCATGTAAAATTGGACTTGAAGTTTTTTTGGGATATTTCTATGAAATCTATCTATTGGCCCAAAGAAAAACCCTATTAAAAACGGACTGAATTGGACCATTTTTAGAACTTCTATTACAATGAAAGTGTTTTACATGGTAAAAAATCGACACAATTTGGCGAAATATAGTAAATTAGCTTAATAATTAAGTGTGCTAGGTTCGCACCCGATTGGACCATTATTTTAACCCCTTTCCATATTACGACCTTTTATAATTCTTAATATTTTTTGACACAATTTGGTGAAAAATAGTTAATTAGCTTAATAAAAAGCCATTTTTAGAACCCCTAGCCATATAATGATATTTCTCGAAATGATTTGTAAAGCAAATGCCTTCGCGTTTACTGGCACATGTAGCATAATTAGACCACTACTTGTAGGTTCTTAAATGGTCGGGCTTGATCAACTATAGCATTTTCATTTGTTTTCATATTAAATACTTACTAAGTTTATTTACCGGTGTAGCAGCAGCACCCGCGTTTGGTGGTGGTGGTCCTGGTACACTAAAACTTTTTAAAGGATGACCACGTTTTGTGCTTTCTATTGTGGATATTCCACCATTACTAGTGGGACCTGAACCACCACCACCAACGACCGACCCCGGACCACTAGCACTATAACCAGCATTGCTATGAAAATATTTTCCTATTAATTTCTTGTGTAAAAAAAAAGAGTAAATTGTCCAACAACTTACCAAAAATTACCCTCATACCCAGCATAGGGATGTTCGGGTGTTTGAGCTAATGAATTATTTTGTGTTTGTGTTAGACTTTGTTGCGATAGTCCCGTATCCACATTCATATGTGAACGATTAGCTGATATATTATATTGAGTGCGGGGATATTGAGGCCTTTCAATTGTAGAATTCATCGATGTAGCTGTTAATAAAGGAAGGCTCAGTAAAGCTCAGACATCATTGAGAAGTTTGTTGCATTGCTATACTTACTCATATAACCGGGCACATAAGAACGTTTATCCAATGAATTGGTTATGTGATTGGGCACGGGAGTGTCCACTTCATAGTCATGACCCACGGAACGGGGCAATGTTAAGGCACCACTACTAGAGGCAGCATCACTGCAACCTTAAGTAAATAGTTTAAAAAAAGATTAAAATACAACTCTTCTGTGGACAATATATATAGAGTCCCACCGGGTGTTGAACTGTGCATATTTTTGTCAATATTTTTCAATTCCATTTGATCGTGATGTATCCAAAGATCCGGGGGTTTAGGTACGCCCATACTGCTCTTCTGATAACTGTTCGAGGAAGGTAAACTACAATGAAAAGTAATATGTTTTTAGGCTCCTCTTGTTAGAGTAACACAGTTACCTACCTCTTCTTGGCATGTTCCGGTGATGATTGCGGCTTACGACGACACATTATTACCACCACCGCCACCACAATGAACAGAACAAAGGCAAAACCAAACATCATTATATATAAAATCATTTCATTATTAATGCCTTTGGCTATAGGATGATGTTGCTTCTCTTTATTAACGACACCGCCCGTTGTATGAGCTACAAGGGCCGAAAATGGAGCACCACTACTTAATGCAGAATTACTACCGCCGCCAGCACCACCTCCACCGCCCGTACCACTCATTTTATTAGTGCGCGCCTGAACTTTGAAATAATAGGTAGTGTGGGGCTTCAATTGTGGCAACATAAACGAAGTTTCTTCACCCGTAAATGTCTGTATATTCCAGTCTCGATCACGCTTATTGGTATCGGTGGTATAATAAATATTATAACCGGTTATTGGTAATACCGTATGTTTTGGTGGCAGCCATTGCAATACAACACTTTGAGGATTCTCATCATGGGTTTGCACGGTTAATTCACGAGGCGGTGTTATCGGTACATTCTGATAGGTGGTATTTAAAACAGCCATAGACCAGGCCGATTCGCGGCGTCCCTTCACCACCTTCACAGCAAACTCATATTGAGTGTTTGGCCGCAGATCACTAATCATGGTATTCAAATCGCTGGTATTGTAATAACGGTAACGACTGGAACTGGAAATGCCATAACGTACAATATAATGACGATTGTCGGTTACATGTTGATTCTTATTCAGAGTCGTATCAATCCAATACACAACTATGGAAGAGCTAGACATGGTTATGGCTCTTAAACCCACCGGTACTTCTAGGGGTGTAGGTATATCTAACGGATCTTCATCACGGGTTTTAATATTATCATAGACAGGTGGTCCATCACCATTAATATTGCGTGCTCTCAAACTAACCACATATTCCGTATTGGGTTCTAAATCCTTTAATATATAATAACGTTCAGATTCTTTCAATTCGACTGCATTCTCATCGGGTATACCGCGACCCCAACCCAAAACGTAACTACGTATTTTAATCTCCTGCTCTTGCGGTGGTGCCCAATGTAAAGCTATTGTATCAGCTCCCGGATGTCTATCCATCCATAACGGTTTGCCTGGTACTTGGGTTTCGTCCAAATCATTTTCTAAAGTCATAACGCGATACCATTCGGTAAATGGACCCGTGCCATTAACAGTCATTGCAGCAATTCTAACTTGATACTCGGAATTACGATCTAAACCATTCAATTCGAAATAACGAATATTGGCAGGAGTGCTTTTGACTTGGGGAGCATCCTTTAGTTTACGATAGCGTATCTTGTAGCCTGTAATTTGACCATTGCGATCTTCCTCAGCCGGGGGTTCCCAATGTACGGTTATGGACTGAAATGTTTATAGTATAATTAGGAAAAAAAAACACCTGACTTTGAATAAATTAGAAGCTCTATCGCTTGATAAAGCAAGCTTAACTTTTATGGTAATTTTCTTAATGAATGAATGAATTCAACTTCCAGCTGAAAAACGCTTTAGTCTGTGTTCTTCAGCTGCTTTTGAACCCGCATCTTAAAGCTTCTTTATCCCGAAACCATATTCTATTATAGAAAACTCACCGTTGAACTAGTTACCTCTAGGGTAACATTATTGGGCGGTTCCGATGGTGTTGAAGAGAACGTTTTAATTTTAATCTCATTGGATGGATCACCCATTCCATTTTTATTGAAGGGCACTACGCTTATCGTATAATCAGCGTAAGGCCTTAATTCTGTAAGCAATGCTTCCAGTGCAGTACTATCGTGATATAATTCCGCACCACTGTCACCTTCCGCATAATATATACGATATTTCAGTATTTCACCATTTGTTATTAAAGGTTCGTCCCATTTTAGATAGATCTCTTTGTGACTACGCGCATAACCTTCGACATTACGCGGTGGACCCGAAATATTTTCTTCCGGTTGAGTTGCCACAGCCAATATGTCAGATGATTCACCAGCACCAAAATTTGTATTGGCCACAACACGGAAATGATAAGTACGCCCCGGTATTAAAGATTGTATACTAACTTGTTGCTCATCCGATGATTTGGTAACGATTTTTTGTTCTCTATACGAACGAAGAAAAGGGGAAAGGGAAACAATTTACCTTGAAAAGCTTACTTTATATAATTGATAGCTCATACTCCTTTGCTGAATATTTAATATAAAATTCTTCTTTTGCCTAAAGGTGGAAATACAGACAGCATTTTTGCCTTCCTCCTCACACATAAAACAAATACCAGCAAAGCTCCTTGTTTGGTTGTCTTTTGTTGTACAATGAAAGTGCAGACATAATGTACATATTATTGTATAAATAAAATGAAAGGAATTTTTGCCACTGAAGAGACTTGAGAATTTACATTTTGCCAATTGGCTGCTTGCTGGTAGTAGAGCGCGGTGCAATAAGAAGAATTTCTCATTGCAAACTAATAAATAACTGTGTGCCTACGTGGATGGCACTGAATTCATTTCATTCTTCTTTTATGCCTTGTCGTCTACTGTCCTTTCTATCAAGGGCATAATAACATTTTTGGCAAAGCATCCACCATTAAATTGAATGAATAACGATTTCTGATATTGAGACACAATGCATAAGAATACAATTACTGTTAGATTAACATTACTATCAAATAAAAGCTGCATTCCTTTCAATGAATGGCTGAGGCCAGTATCTGAACCAAAGCACTTTAAATACGAGTATCATATGGGATGCCATTCATTCATATCGATTAATTAAATATTTCTAAATCATTGATTTAATATAGATGGTAGTTGGCTTGTACTCACCTCTCACTATTATTCATTTTATAATACACCGTATAGGAGACCACTTCTGAGGGATTTTTTAAGGGCTCCAACCAACTTAACGTTACAAAGCGCGGTTTAACAATTTGAGCCAACAAATCTCGCGGCGAACCCGGCAAATGATTCATAAGTCCCAGATTGTGTGACGTATCTAAAGGTAAAGAGGCTGCTGCAGCAGCCAATGCCATTTTCCTAGCTTCAGCATCATTATCGCCGTGACGTTCTATAGCTAGAGATGAATAGGAGGTGGTTTGTTGTTGTTGTTGTTGTTGTGATGTTGGTGAATTGGAAGAAGCATTAGAAGAAGCAGGTGATGAAGAGATTTTAGATGTGTCTCTAACATTATATTCGTTCTCCTCGTCGGTGGTGTCATCGTTTTGGTCTTGCCCATCTTCATCATCTTCTTCGTAAGCACTTTTATAGTCAGTTGAAGTAAATTTTCGATAGTCATGTATGTTAGGGGATAGTTGTGGTTGTAAATCCAA
This sequence comes from Ornithomya chloropus, assembly GCA_963971445.1. Lineage (NCBI taxonomy): Eukaryota > Metazoa > Arthropoda > Insecta > Diptera > Hippoboscidae > Ornithomya > Ornithomya chloropus. Next base: position 21,089,166 of record OZ020530.1, on the reverse strand, counting down.
GTCATCGTCATCATCCTCATCAATATCATCCTCATCGACGTCTCCTTCTCCATCCATTAAATCACCATCATCACTATCATCATCATTATAATGATGATCATTTAAAGGACGATCCATGATTTTAGGTAATTTTCGATTACCCGACAAATCAATTTTGTGACTTAATAAACTGTCTAAAGCACTTTTTGATATAATGCGGGCTTGTGCGGATGATTCTAGTGGTGTGCCACCACTACCGCCCGATTTCATAAACATTTCATTTTTATAAAATCGATGTTTGTTGTTGTTTTTATTATTGTTATTGTTATTATTATTAAATTTGCGTCTCTTGTGTTTCTCTTTTTCTGTTTGCAACGATTTCATGGTTTGTTGAGTCGACGACAAGGATGATTTACGAGAATTTTGCATTTTCAATGATTTTTTGCCTTTGCAATGGCGTGTGTATGTGTGGGTAAGTGTGATGGTATATACATATGGTGCAGGATGGATTTGGGATGGATTTACAGGAAATAGAATTGATGGAAAGAACGGGAAAAAGTTTAGGTTCAGTGGCATTATTTTCAATAAGGACGCAAAATATTTGAGTGCATGAGAGAAATAAAGAAAAGAAAAAAAAACCAAAAAAGCAAAAAAAAACAAGAAAAACAAAGAAAAAAATAAAAATGAGAAAATAAATTTTGCTTGGCTCCAACTAAATAAATGTATAATTAATGGATTATTTTAAATTTCATAATAAATAAATATTCTCAAAATTGTGCATCAGCAGACTGTTGTGTAAATTTTATTATTAGAGAATATTAAGATTTCTTAAAAGAGAATCCCTCTCTCTCTCTCTCTCCGAGTTTTTAACGATTTAAGAAATTTTAATAAAACTGGAAAATAAGATTTATAAAAAGCTCACCAGGCTGTATTATGCGTAAACGAGCCGCCGATTGCACACTGCCCGCTGCATTGGTACCCACGCACTGAAACATACCAGCATCGGATTGCAGTAGACCCAATATACGCAAATTGTGACCAGCCACCAATTGCATATAATCGTTGGGTGTAATGGCATCACCATTCTTCAACCATTTAATGACTGGTTTAGGTTTACCGCGTATAGCACACTCCAATTCCAGTTCCTCCTTTTCATAGGCACTCTTATCGCGGGGACTTTGAATGAATTTCGGCGGCACTTGCACCTGGACAGTAGCCTGAGCATCCATTGAATCTACTGTATTACTGGCGCGGCATTGATAATTGCCTGAATCAATATCTTCCGCTGAGGAGATTTGCAATGATCCGCTACCGATAATGGAGAAACGTGAATCTAAATCATTTAAATCCAATTCTTCACCATTACGCAGCCATTTGATTTGTGGCTTAGGTATTCCATTGGCTACACAATGCAGAGTCACCACATCGCCTTCTTTGACTGTTTTGGGTGAGGGACCCACTAAAAAGGAGGGAGCCGTTTGGCTATCTGGATCAGAATCTAAGTTGGCACTTTTTTTTATATTCAAATTTGTTTTACTACTTAAACGGGCCACTCCACCAGCGGTAACATTACACTGATACACACCACGATCAGCATAAACTACCTCGTCAATCTCCAGAGCGCCATTCGGCAATAATACCATACGTAACTTGTCCAACTGTAAAGGCATATCATCTTTATACCATTGTATTGTATATTTAATGCCAGTCGGCAGCTGGTTTCCACTCGCTCCAACCATGCAGCGAAAGTAGGCCGTTTGACCGGGCAGTAGATAGGTTTCAATAAAGTCTTGATTCAAATCGGGTAAATGGGCTATTGAAACTATAGCCGGCCGACTCACTATAGTACCAATACCCTCCACCGATAACAAGCACTGATAAGCGCCCGTTAATCCCCGATTCTCCTCCACCGAGCTAATGTAGAGTGAGCCATTCTTCAATTGATTTCGAAACGTGTCGCCCACTATACCCAAATCTTGACCATCCGGACCGCGCCATCGTATATGAGGGGAAATTTTTTGATTTTTACCAAATTGAGCTACACCCGCACATTGCAGTAAAGCCGAATGTCCTTCGGGCACCAAGACATCTTGAGGTTCGATGGTAAATGTGAGCGCTACAATAATATGAAAGGATTGCATTTAAAACTATTATCACATAATCACGATTTATCAAAAGAAAAACTAATGAATTCATTTTACAATAATTGTTAATTGAGAACCGTGTGCGTAACTTTCATAGAATATATAATAAATGCATAAATCATTGGATATGTGGGTCAGAGCACGTTCTGCTTGACAATTAATTGTAGCAATCAACAACATTTCATATAAATATTTGTATTATCGTTACACAGCAAATCAGCTTTAAACAGCCTTAACCCGTGCCAAATGTAAACTTATTTATATTCCATTTATACCAATAATAATATTGTTAAACAATAGAATAAATTAGGGAACAACCCATGGACTAACAAATGGAAAATAGGATGAAATGCAAGAAAGTAAGGTTTCGAAACATTTGCCATAAAATTATATTAATTTAGAGAGAAAGAGAGAGTATAGCAAGTATAAAAGCTATTTGCGGCTTAAGTCGTCTATTTAGACATCCTGCACATTTTTACTTCAACTAGAGGCCTTTTTTTAACAACTACTATCCGTTGAGTTTTAAACAACAAAGCGATCATTTTCGTAGTTCCAATTATGGGGCGTGTCTACTATACTCCCACTTTTATACTCTCCTCTTAAGATACTAAGGCCTCAAATATTTATATTCTGGATCAGCAACAAAAACTAAGTCGATTTGGAAATGTTTGTCTGTATGTCCGTGTATATGTTTTCGATTGGCACGCTCGAGGGCAATAAATTTATATATTGGCTTTATATACTTTATAGGGACTCGAAGAGGTCCTTCTGTTGGTTGCAAATGCAAGGAGAAACTGAGTTTGCTGTTGCCTACGAATGAATGAATATAAAAACAGCTGTGTACAAAAGGTCTATTGAGGGCGACCCCCTCTCTCTCTCTCTCTCTCACTCTCTCTCTCTATCCATCATTACAATGTAATCATAATAGAATTTAACAGAATAAGGACTCAGACTTAAAACGTATTGTTTATTCGCATACATTTGTTATAAAAAAAAATCTCCTCAACTCTACTTCTCTAAATCTTTTGTATGGCGATGTAACAATGCGAACAGTTAAGGACCTGATTTGGCTGCAGTTTCTAGTGCTGTTAATATACAATATATATACGCATGGGAAAGGATTGCTGTTTGTTGATCATTAATTAAACAAGACTTTATTTGGTTTAACGTGCCACCCGTTAATTGCATCCAATATAAATGGAGAAGGAGAAATCGGATTGTATGTATGCGGAATACTTTGTGTACACAAGTGTACTGCCGCTTGTAGTCGGTATCGTGTATTTGGGTGTGTAGGCAAAGTGCAGGAATTGTGAATGAAAGCTGTAAATTAACTCAAAGATTATGGAAAAATATTGAATAAAGGAGTAAATTATACACAAGAAGCCGTTGTACGCTCAAATTGCATCGAAGTCTATTCTTTATATATTTAAAATTTAGAAGGCGGTTAGAACGGTTTTTACCCTTATTTCCAGCTTATTTTGAATATATGCTAATCATTTTAAAAAGGTGAAATGTGTCAAACAAAGTGGAAAGCCTCTCTCCTTTTAACATATCTCTCTGCATTCCTGCTGCATCAGTTGGGGCAAAGGGGCAAATTAAGTTTATTTGGACGTTTGTAACTTGTAATAGACAACTGCCACACCCATTTTTAATAATACCAATCGATTCAGAATCAAAATCTCAATCGATTTAATCATGTCCGTCCGTCTGTCCATGTAAATTTGTGCTTAAGCTACAGAACGCATTTTTTGAGATATTTCGATGAAAATTAGCACAAAGACATAAAGGAATACTTTAAAAAATGGATTGAATTGGACCATTTTTAGAGTACCTTCCCATATAGCGATCTAGGAATATTCCCTATTATTAATATTTTTAGACAAAATTTGCTGAAGAACAGTTCATAATTGACTATAACAAGTTTGTACCCGATCGGACCATTTTTAGAACCCTTTTCCATTTCCAGGTCGTATTTTAATGCAAGTTTTTTATGGCAATTATTAATATTTTTTAACGAAATCGAATGAAGAATAGTTTAGTCGAATTTACTGATAAAACTAAACTAATTTTAGCATAATTAAGGGTATTATTAAATGGTCGGGCTAAGTCGACTAAAACACTTTTACTTCTTTTTTGTCAAAATTTTTCTTCATCATTTATATAACATGCGTAAGGGATGGTAAACTTGAGTGGTTTTTCGTTTTACTTAAGTACTTATTATAGAGTCCAAGTGTATGTCATAAGTTATGTAAGAGTTGTAGCTGAATAAATTACTAAAGTACGCCATTTTTTGATTGCCCAGCTCTGGTTGTTTAAACGTATATACATAGATGTTTTTATTCTACACCATATTTACATAGAATTGATGGATTACGGCTATATTTAATCTTTTCAATGTTATTTATGTTTAACACGAGAAAAGAGTGAGAGGGGGAGTGAGAGAAAGGGAGTGAAAGTAAGAAAGCAGTGTCAAGTGGATAGACACTTATGACAGCATAACATATTGTTATGCTTGTTGATGTTGTTGTTGTTATTATTATGATTACACAACGCATGCATATACAAGCACTCATGTACATGTTTTACTTTATACAAGTATTAACGCTATCTAGTTATATAACTTTGTTGTTAGTGTAAGGATGTTTCATGCCCCCCGCAATTTGATATTATTTAAAACAATTATTAGCTATTCTTAAACACTCTTCGGTAGTTGCATGTATATAAATATTAAAGATGTGTGGCTGATAGATGAATTCTTCTTAATAAAGGGCATCGTACTTGACCGATTTTCCTCCAATTTATAACAACTTGACATATCATTCTTTCCAAGTTCAATTAGGTTCATACCTGACATTTTAATAAATACATTTTCATGTAAAACAAAGACTTCCACAAGAGATTACTATGGTAGTCATATACTAACTGGGAACTCATACCCTATCAGGTACATATTAATTTATTCGCAAACATATTATCAAGGGATTCTTGGCGTGATAGATAAGTAGAGGTTGATGATAAATAACAATATGTTTCCATATGTATGAATGTTTGATGATGATGATGATATTCAAAAATTCCCCTAAGAATTGTATAAAATGTCGGTTGTATTGTTGTTATTGGTATGTATTATGGGAAGGTCTCCAAACCCTACTAGATACGTACGGCATGTAAGAACAATTGAGTAAAATTCTTTACAAACAAATTTGTAACTTGGTACAAAATAAATACAAACTTTTCGAATTTATAGAAAAAAAAGTGGGCGTGATTACGCCTTCTAGTGGTGTTGTTTAAGTAGGATAATGTCAATATATAAGCTAAGATCTTAAGCCAAGTATAGTTTTTCGCAAATTATGGATCCCCATATATGTGACCACGCCCACTTTTTTTTTACATCGAACCAATACCTATAAACCTAATTTCCAAATTTCATTTCCACACTTCAATTTGTTTAGTTTATAGATAGATTTACATCGATTGTGGGCGTGGCACTTGACCAATTTTATCCAATTTAAAGCGACTAAGAATTTGTGGTGGAAACTCCAACCTAATATGTAAATTTTTGCCATCATGAGCATTTCAAGGCACATGTTTAGACATATGGACTTACGGACGGACATGAGCAAATCGATTACAATTAATACACCCTTATAAACTCATCTTATGTGGAGCTACCTTAATTTACAGAATATTTTTTATTACAATAGAAAAAAAAACTAAAATCCTTTTAATACATTTTTACAATATATGGTAGGAGAGTGTAGGGTACAGAGAGCAATGGAATTAAATATTGAAACATTTTTCAATCCAAAGCCGTCCTGAATAGAGAAAAACACAAAACTTTATAAAACAACAACAACAACTGATTTTAGTTTTGTTTCTCATTTAAATAAATGTTTATTTTTGTTCTTATTCGTTTATTCAGTGACAAAGAGAGAGGGAGAAAGATAAAATCAAAAAATCGCAAATAGTGCATAATTACAGTTTTCCGTTTGAACTAATTTCTGGGTTGAGTTTAATTTTTTTTCTTTTTATTTTTTTATTTTTTGCTATTCATCTCTATTTTTTGCTATTTTGTTCGGTTCTTTTTTAATTGAAATTGCAAGAATATATATATATATATGTACAATAAAATAACAACAACAAATACAACCACAATTACAAAGCAATGTAAATTGCGTGTAATTAACGGACTGATACACTATAAGAAATTCTACTAAAACAATGACAGAGACTACATAACTGAATATTTTCGAATATTAAAATATTTTTGAACTTATCGGACTATTTGGGGTCAAAAACACTCATATATTTGATGAAATACTTAGATGGCGTCAAGGACAAGTGTCAAATGTACGTCTGTTGTTGCGGAGTCCATCTCCGTTTTCGCTCCAACGTAAAATGGAGGGGTGTACTACGTTTACAATAGTATTTGCCATACTATTACATGGCGTAATCATGCGTCTGCCACGCCCATTATTTGTGAGGGGTATTTAAGGTTCATCTCAACCAAATTTAGTTTTTTACTTGTTTAACTATCGCTTCATAAGCAGTATAAAGCTTTTCAATTTCGTACAATTTCTGAATAAATCTTTTTTCAGTGCATATATGTATATATCATATATACATATATGCACTGAAAATTATTTCGATTTACTTGTTTTTTCTACTTATAAAGTAATTAAATCAAAATTTAACTTTTAAGCACATGAACACGATTTACACAAATTTTCTCAGCAATTATCTTTTTGTTTACTCAGCGGAATAGATGAATGAATGATTGACTTGATTTGACTTGGTTGAATGGGTAGAGTGCGTCGTGCGTTTTCATATAAATTGATAAAAAAAAAAAAAAAAATTTAAACATTAATTGAATTAAAGCCATTTAAAGCGGAATATTTTATACGAGCACGAATACGAGATTCTAAAGAAATTGTTTTACAATAACAATACAACTTAACGACTTTTTTGTGATTTATTTAAATCAGTTTGGGGTCGCAGCATTACTGCTAATTTATAGTTTTTTTGGTTTCCTTTTATACTCGTATAATGGAAAGAATTTCAAGAATTGCAATCAACCAACCTCATGTGACAATATTTAACTAATGATTAAAGGAAATACAAAACCATTATATACAGAGAATGAGGAGGGTGGAGAGCAAACGATAGCCACGTGTGCTTAGTGGGAAATTTAAATATTCATGACTTTACTTTTTTAAGAAGAAGAAGACAATTGCATATCGCTACACATTTATCTAAGACTTGAAACAACGACGAACTGGCCATTACACTTTTTTGAAAGCGTGACATGTGGCAAACTTACCAAAAAATAAACACTAAACACTACACGTGAAGTAGAAAAACTAGAAAGCAAATTTTAAAGACCCTTCTTATCTATTAACAAATCTCTGAAACTATAGGGCTGAGAGCTAGGGCAAGCAAAGTACATATTTTTGGATTACAGTGTACTTCTGCATGTTTACAAATTGTTAAATTTTTCGCGTTTTTTTCAATTGTTGACAATTGTAGGCGCGGTTGTCAAACGTTTTTACTTATTAGAAATAGATAAACATTTGTTTGCAATTTCATCATTATATCCTATAATCTGAAAATGTTCCACTTGTACTATGAAAGTAAAACTATGTAATGGACGGATGGACGGACTTGCTGAATTGTTTTAGAAATTTGTCTATGTATACTAATGTACATCCTTACTATATGAATATATCCTACAGCACTAGTGGCATGAAAACTTTCCATGTTGTTTTTGTTGTTTTTGTTGTTGTCTTGTTATCTTTAACTGCAACGGTATGCAAATTTTTCCCCTTTTTATCTATGTGACTGTTGCATCTTCTCTCTTCGCTGGAATCTGCATAGAGAGTTCAAATGCAAGTTTTTATTCACAAAAGCAAAAACAAAAAACAAAAAAGTAACAATAACAACAAACGGCCAATAACTATAAATTCTATTTTATGTGGTTTTGAAGTTTTTAATTAAAGTCTACGTTTAGTTTGGTTCCGGAAAACTTTATTTAGTGTTTGGAATAAATTATCGATAACGGTTCGCTGTCGATTTCAATTAGTTCTCCCCCTCTCCTACACCATACACACCAACTATATGTACAAAATTTTGTATTATTTCTTATAGACTACATGCAGTGAAAGGTGAAACGTTAGGTGAATGTTGAGGCAATGGAGAAATGTTCTGTGAATAGATGGGAAAAAAAAAGAACACTTTTGTTGGAAAAATTACGATAAAGCCAATTGAACTTGTTCGAAAGCAAATGTTTATAAATAGTTGACGGCTAAACAGAATCACTTTCTGAATCTATTTCAGCATGTCCGTCTGTCTGTCCGTGTGTCCGTATGTCCATGTAAAGTTGTGCGCAACATTTTGGACACAGGTTTTGAAGATATTCTTTGATGAAATTTGGTATAAGGGCGTGTATTAGTACAAAGATGTGCACTTTGTGAAAATGCTTTAAATTGGACCATTTTTAGAAACGCTCATCACATTATAATGCAAGACTTTATATGACAAACATTCTTAATATATTTTGACAAAATTTTATGAAGAATAATTCATTGGACTATTGCATTTGTATTCCCATATAAATGCTTTTTCACGAAGCAACTTGTTTATGACAATAACTGGCGTTTACTGATACAACTAAACTAATTATAGCATTGTTTGTACAGTTAAATGGTGTAGGGTATTAAATAGAGGCCTTGACCGACTCTTAACATTTTCACTGGCTTTTCATTACTGTTTTTAGGACATCGAAATTGACACATTGTACATTTTTATTACATGCTACACAAAACATTTGTTTCTCTATAATGTATTTATGTTTATGGTATATGACAAGAAAAATAAATAGAAGTGCACACATACACACATACACACATTTAAAGATAAAGTTGTTATTCTGCGTGTGACATTTTTTCTATACAAAGTTTTGCGATACATTTTGTATTCTCTGTGGTACGCGCGTACACTGTTTACGTTCAAATGTATATAATTTTCATTTTATGTTGTTGTTGCTGTTGCTGTTGCTGTTGTTTAACCTGGTCAACATGACAATTTAGTTTGTTATTTTTATTGTCAACATGCTAGTAAACGATTACAGTCTCACTCTTAAATGACCAAAAAGAAACCAAAAAATTTAATGGACGGATGGACAGAATGTTTATGTCCAATATACACAAGTAAATATTAAAGATATAGCTGCTGTTTTTGCTGCACCTACTAATCCAAATTATTCTAATGAATTTATTACAATTTTTATTTTATGGAACATCAAGTTCGCTAAAAATGCTAAAAAAAAAACAACATGAACAATATGTGTCCGGCAGTCCACATATATATTATAATTATTCGTTTACGATAAAATGGGGAGTACACTAAGCTAAGGCGGTAGATCAATTTTCGTTAATTATGGGCGTGTCTTAATTTAAATAGAAATGCGGTTTTCATCCAATAACTTATCTTGTCTATGCAGAGCACCAGCTCTACTTTTAAAGGTATTTGAGTGTCGGCCCAAGTTAAATGAATTATTTTTTTTTCTTGGTACATATATTTTTAGAGGGACACATAATATTGATAATTGATATGTTGTTGGTTTTTTACAAAAAACAAAAATACGTACATACACACGCACCTGTCGTTACGAAAAAATATTGCAATTTAGTTAAAAACAAGTAAGAACAATAAATTTGGCATCAGGTTGGAACACCCGAATGTTCACCCAAGTCATAAACTTATGTGCTGGGTATAAAAAACCAATATTTTGGGTAAAAAACTTTTCAGTCATAAATGATTCAATGCAGATGAGTTTTAAACACAAACATGTATTTTGTAATTTTTATTCGTAATATTATCAATTATTTTTGCTGTGATAAGCTTCTGATTGAAAAATGTAAAATTGTGCTAGTAAATCAAAATCACAGTTTCGGGTGATAAAGTGTGATAGGCTTAAAGTTTAAGAAACATAGCCTGACTGTAGTGGAAGAGAGAGAGAGAGAGAGAGAGCAGAAAAATTAATAAATTATATATTTGATCGAAACAGCATTCACAGCGTAGCTAATAAAATTCCTAGGTATATAGGCAATTACCGTTTCCCGCTCTCTTTCCTCACTTCACTTTATTACTTTCTTTCCGCTTAATGGGAATGAAACGTTTGCAGATACTATGTACATAAACTCACACCAATTATTATTTTGAGAAAATTGATGTGCATTGAGCATGTGTTTCAGTAATTTGTAGAAAGTGTTGAGCAGAAGACAAGCAAGCCAGCAGACAGGCAGGCAGGCAGGCAGGCAAGCAAGATTTCTCTCTTGCCACAAAGCACGAGACATTTACGTGCGCTTATGCTATTATAAAGATTGATAGATTGTGATTAATGATGTGTTTTGAAAGTGTGCAGTTTTCGTTGTTGCATGTGTATGGAAAATTTATTTTCTGTGCAACAATTAATAGACAAGATCAAGTTAATAAAATTGAACATGAGGAATAAAATTTGTTTGAAGATGAACTAATGATGATAAGAAAATGCCTACAAGCAGCAACAACAAATACTCACACACTTGTACAGCTAACCAACTACAATCATAATTGAAGCAAATTATTCACTCTCGGGAAGTTTTCGTGCTTAGTAGGACAGTTTTGAATCTTCACAGAAAGTATCTTAAGGTTCTGATCAAACTTAAACTTCCATTTTGGAATTCGTTTAGTGATGCCCTATTGTTTGGCATCAAACTTCTATAAATTTTTACTAAAAAAAAATATTTCGCAAAACTTGGCAATTTTTTAAAAATTCTTAAAAATTAAGAATCGCTACTGATTTTTATAAAAAAAAAAAGGAGACAATTTTAAGCAATTTTGATTGGCGTGGCAATTACTATTTGTTTAGGTATGAATTTGTTTTAATTCATGATATTCATTAATTAAATGGGAGATGGCACGCCCATTAATTTTAAATTTACGAAAAGCTACAGAAATTTTCAAGTGTTTGCCACAAATTTGATAAAAATCGGAGCTGCTGTTAGAAAGTTATAAGCAAAACAATATTACCTTTGTTTTTAGTGTGGTTGTTGTTGTTATCATTATTTGGAGAATTTGACAAAATTTGAGGAAATATTTTTCGAACCATTTTGTCACAATGTCCATGTTCAATAGCCTATAACTTTTGAATCGCTACAGGGATTTTGTTCAAACTAACTGTCCGTACCTGGAAAATTCTCCAGCTTTACAATGACATATATTTAAGGGGCGTGGTACTGCCCTCCTAATTATAATAACCCATTTTACAAAGTTATTTTTTTTTTAAAAATGGGTCACCCTAGGACCGCGATATCTCGCTTAATGGATTTTTCATGGAATTTAGAAAAAGGAGAGCAAAATTTTTCAGATCGATAGGAGCTACCGTTTCCGAGTTATAAGCGTTCAAAGTTTTCACAGAAACAGACTGAATGATTTCCGTAATACGCTAAGGTGACATTGTTTTGTTTATAACTTTGCACCAACAACTCCGATTTTGGTCAAATTTGTTGCAAACATTTGGAAATTTCTCTGGCATTTTGTAGATTTTAATAATTTATGGGCATGGCATTGCCCATTTGCTTAGAAAACGACTTTTTAAATAATACATGTTGTTTATTAACTAAATGGGTAGTGCCACGCCCATAGACTATACTGCTTTTAAAAGCTGAATTAATTTACAAGTTTTTACAAAAAGTTTGAATAAAATCCGTCCAGCCATTTCCAAGATATAAGAATTTAAAGAATATGCAGAATGGCTTACTGAGTAATTCTGAGCGTCTGCTGTTTTTCACAAATTTTGATGTTTTTTCGGATTTTTCAAAGTCACGACTGAAGGAAGGGGCGTGAATTTGTTTGGCTTATAACTAGAAAACTAATGCTCCGATTTTGGTCAATTTTTTTTTTGCAAAAAAGTCGAAAAAACGTAAAAATCATCCGATTGTAATCAAACTTAGTACGAACAATATGAAAATTTTGTAAATTGTCATAACTCTGAATAAAATCAAGGTAGAAACAATTTTTTAGCATTAAATGAAAGGTAATATCCTGAAAATTCCGTTTTTCTGAAGAATTCAAAGAAGAATTTAAAAAACGTTTGCAATCTATTATTAATACAGGAGTCGTTTGCCGCTCACTGTATTATCTCTACCCACAGTATGTACGTTAAATGTAGTAAATGACGTTAAAAGCCTTTAACTTCCTTTTATAGCCATGTGCACTTGTACGTGTGCACATGTACACGCCTGTTTTATTTGTTGTGGTTTATTCCACTTTCAATATTGTAAGTAATGAGAATAAATCAAATTATAAATGTCTGGATAATATCCTTTGCTTGCTTGCTTGCTTGCTTGCCTTTTAATAACAAAACCCACATTTAACCACAGTTTGCGTACATGACAAGCCATTACATGCATAAATACACGTTTGAGAAAAGGACATCCTTTTTATCGGCAGACGTTACCGGTGTAAAAAGGTGTTCAAGTGGGGAGTTGAAGGTGTAAAGACCTTTGCAATGTATAAGTACTCTTGTTCTTTGCTTTTTATACTTTTTATACTTTTCACCACTTGTGCCAAAAGGTATATTACGTTGATGCGGATATTTTTAACTTCTAAATCAATTTAACCATGTCCGCCTGTCTGTCCATGTAAATTTGTGCTGAAGCTGAATGTTGCATTTTTCGAGATATTTCGATGAAATTTGGTACAAGGATGTGTATTAGCCTAGAGAAGAAACCTATTAAAAATGGACCAAATCAGCCCATTTTTATAATCCCTTCCCATATAAAAATATTTCACAAAGTGACTTCTAAGTCAATACCTCGCATAAAGCATAAATTGTGGAACTATGCGATGTAGGGTATTAAATGTTCGGGCTGGATCGACTATAACATTTGCCCTTATTCGTATTAGGCATATTTTTCAAATCGAATTATTTTCGGTTTTACTTCCATTTCTATTTCTGTTCATGTTATAATCTGGTGAATAGGCAAACACACAAACGAATGAGTGAATTACTGAGTGAGTAAATGCATATTACAGCTTCCTACATACAAGTATAAAATTGGAAATATTTGTGGATACATAGAGGATAGCACTAACTGCAACAGCAGTTGTCATCTGTGGCAACAGAAACGACTTTATGTGGTGTAGAGTAAAAACCACAACAAGCAGCCAAACTGGCAGGCGGACAGGTAAGACCAGAATGGGCCATTTATCTGTGGTGAGTTGAGTGACTGCGTTTTTTTTCTGTTTCTACAGTGATACGTTAAACCACCCTCACTAACACGTAGTCTACACAATTAATGTAGTAGCAGGAATACCTTCACAGTCAGCTTGTACACAATCCGGTAACTGTCGTCTTATACTCGTACTCGTACCCATACTATGTACAATTTATTGGAAATCCGAAAAAAAAATTGTTTGAATTGTGTGTATGTTTGTGTACGTTTATGCGATTGTAGACACCTTTGGGTTATTTGTAATCTGATGTTATGTGAAATGTACCCTGAGCAGCCACAATAACTGCAGCAACAACAAAAAATAAGGCTAAATTTGGCTGAGGGCAAATCTTAAGAACCCTCTACCTTTACCAGTGGGCGTGGCAGGTACACGATTAGGCTATCTTATAGTATATGTCTTACGTATCAGCTCGCAAGTCGAGTTTTACGCTGAATATGGTTTTTTTTTAATTGTGGGCGCCTCTGTTATCGGACCAAGCCCATTTTTAGCAACCTAATGTATGGGGTTATTATTAATATGTGTATTAAATTTCAACTTTATAGGTTAAGTATAGATTGATGTCGATTGTGGGCGTGTCTGTTAACCGCCCATTTTTGGCACGATGGAGTACTTATATATATTTGTACCGAATTCCAACTTTTTAGGTCTATCTTTGTGGCGGATATTTTGGATTTGGACCAGTGTGGGTGTGGCTCTTGACTGCGTGCAGGAATTCTCAGTGTTGCAAATGGAATGACGACTTTATTTACTCCCCCATTTTCAGGCGGAGAGTATAAAAACATTCGTTGTTGTCGAAATTGTCTTTTTACTCGCAAACAACTGCCAACTCAGCAACATTTGGTATCAGTTCTAATTTTTAAATATTTAAAAGTTCCCTTTTTGCTGCTTGTTATTGTATTATCGCCAATGTTTTTTCTCGGTCTCTGCCAAGCTGCCAATATGATGATATTATGGGGTAACAATGATGAAGGAAGTAAGTGGTTGTTTATAATACACAAACATGTGTATATGTGCACACCTTTCCTTGGCTGTGTGTGTATAAGTGTCGTACACGTTTTTGACCGTTTGCTTTTTAACTTTAATAATGTTTTCAATTTTTTCGTTATTTTTCAGAGAATTTCCAGCTGCTCGTAGTGGATGGTATTACTTGGTTTCCGTTTGCTTAAAACGTATAAACACCTATTCATAGGCTTCTGTCTGGTGGTTACTGCTTTAACAGACTGCCTGCCTAAGTTTTTCTTTTCTGTGTGTGTGTGTGTGTGTGTGTGTGTTATGTTTCTTTTAACTGTTCGATATTATCGTTAGATAGCATTAACAAAATTTTCTTATACCAAATTTGTTTTGAAACTGTAAGTAAAAAAAAAAACGAAAAAAACAAAGGATCGACGGACACACATCTTGTTAACTTTTGTGGTTGTTACTTAAACATACGTTTAGTTTACAGTTAGATAACTAAATTTCTTTCAATATGTATTTATCGATACGGTTCATAAGGGTTTTTGTTGTTGTTGTTGTTGCTTTTTCAAGTCATTTAACATATGTTTGGAATGTTATATGTACACCCTTCACCTTATAGATGGAAAGCATACTAAATTTGTATTTCCGTAGCAGAAGGAAGTATACTTTTATATATTTTTTTTTCAATATCTATTTCCAAGTCCATTTAATTAATGTCCGCCTGGGTGTCTGTCTGTATGTCTAATGTTATTGAAGCGCTCAAAGTATCAAAAATTTATTATTACTGACATTTATAGTCCAAAAAGGGCGCCCACTTTTTACGAAACCAAATTTTGTAGGTATAGTATTCAACTTGTAAAGTGATGTGTAAAGATAAACTGTTGGAAGAAAGTGTTAGAAGAAGATACTAGCCGCGTTTTTCAATAAGGACATAACAATTTTGTATTCAAAGAAAATATAGAATAATTAAAATATTGCGCTGAAATTTATTCCACATGCAGTGGACATGTTACATTTAAATACATGATATGCGATCTCATTCATATGACCACCACAAGCATGTTTGCAGAGATCGATTCTTTAGAATCGATATTCATAAGCAACAACTTGACGTAACCCCATAAAAATAAATCCAACGACATTAAATGGCATAAGCGAAGTGGCGGCTGCAATACAAATTAATGCAGATTTAAACTTACAAAAGTAATCCTACTTATTTATATAAGGCCACAGATTGAAGATTGATTAAGAACGACAACGCTTAGTTATGATTTGAAGTGATGTCAAGATATGCAGCACTTTAGGCTGCTGTGAATTTATGAATTTCATTGTAAAACACATTTGCTGGCGTCGTCTGGTCATTTAGAAGGGTTTCCCAAATGACTTTACATATAATTTTTCAAATCCATCAAATCTAATCCATGGAAATCGTTCTGTTTTGCTGGTGTCTACATTATATTGATTGATTGATAGATGTGACAATGGAAAGATACTTGCAGTGTCATTAGAGTTGAAATCTCTAGTCTAGGCTATCACTCAAGTGTTTAACATTTTCTAAACGTTTGCTCTGAGAGAACTGTGCGCCTTGGTTTACTTTACTTGCAGCCACATCATGTCATTGATACATTAAATTTTCTTACATACAAATAATATTATTTCCGCCACCACACTTTCAAAAGGGTGTGTTAGAGTGTTCAAGAAAAAATGAAATAAAATAAAATAAAATAAAAGCAACATTTTATCGCATTACCAACTGAAATCTTGAATGAATATTTATGAGTTTGCAAATCAAATGTACGTACACATGCCCTCATGCAGATATTTATAGATGCAAAATACGCGTGTACGAGTATTGTTGCACATTGAAATGGGAGCCCACAAAACCAGCATGACTTTCATTATTATTGTGTACCCGCACAATGTTTCAGCTAAACATTATACTGGATACTTCATATTAATCATTTATAGGCAAAATATATACGGAGACGAAGGATTAGCGATTTTATTGTGATAGAAGGTAGAGAGCCCCCTCCGATACCCGAACCTACATTAAGCTTAAGCAAATATAAAAATATATAAAAAATCTTAAATATTGTCCACATCTATGTGCAAGCGGTGGGCGTGGCAGATACATGATTCCGCGCTCTATTGGTATTGTTTTACGTATCTTCTTGCCTGTCGAGTTTTACGCTTTAAAAGGTTTTTTGTAAATTATGGGTGTGTCTGTTATCCCACCAAGCCTATTTTTGGCACATAAACCGTAGAGGCTACCATAAATATGAATATTATTACCCCTTTCGAGTGATGTCCCAAAAAGTTGGTGCATTGGCATAACAGACCCACCCACAATTTACAAAAAACCCTACTCAGTGCGAAACTAGCTGAAGCTTGCACCATTGAATTCGTTTGGTCAATATCTATCAATTGGCATTATTCAATGTGTTTCTAATGAAAACTTTGAACGCTTCTAACTCGGAAACGGTAGCTCCTATCGATCTGAAAAATTTTGCTCCCCTTTTTCTAAATTCCATGAAAAATCCATTAAGCGAGATATCGCGGTCCTAGGATGACCCATTTTTTTAAAAAAAGATAACTTTGTAAAATGGGTTATTATAATTAAGAGGGCAGTGCCATGCCCCTAAAATATATGTCATTGTAAAGCTAAAGAATTTTCCAGGTACGGACAGTTAGTTTGAACAAAATCCCTGTAGCGATTCAAAAGTTATAAGCTATTGAACATGGACATTGTGACAAAATGGTTCGATAAATATTTCTTCAAATTTTGCCAAATTCTCCAAATAATGATAAAAACAACAACAACCACACTAAAAACAAAGGTAATATTGTTTTGCTTATAACTTTGTAACAGCAGCTTCGATTTTTATCAAATTTGTTGCAAACATTTGGAAATTTCTGTGGCATTTTCTAGATGTTTAATTTATGGGCGTGGCACTGTCCATTTGCTTAGAAAACTACTTTTTTAAATAATACATGTTGTTTATCAACTATATGGGTGGTGCCACGCCCACAGAATATACTAGCTAAGTTAATTTAGAAGTTTTCACAAAAGGTTTGAACAAAATCCGTCCAGCCGTTTCCAAGTTATAAGACTTTAAAAAATATGTTCAATTAAGATTGGCTTACTGAGGAGCTATGCTGAACGCCCGGTATTTGTCACACATTTTGATGTTTGTGATCTGCTCCGATTTTGGTCATATGCGGAACGTATTTATTTAAGAGCCTAAGTCTTCATTGCATCTTCATTGGTTGACGGACAAGTTATCGCGCAATGTGTATTAAAAGAAGGCACCAAAGAAACCATCATAACCTTACAGAGAGTGAATAAATGTGCGAGGTGTTGTTGGTGTTGTTGGCAACATTTTCATTTTTATTCTTTCATTCATTTTCACGAGATTGCATTACGTAGCATTCTTCTCCTTTTTTATGCTATTCCTCTTTATCCCCTTACGTAATACAATTTGTACGCGTATGATACGCTCTATACCATCACAATTACGACGCCAGAGAGACGTCACATTAATCGCATACATAACCACACATTTTCATAACATTTTTATTATGTGGAAGCTACATAGGATGGGAGAAAGTTTGTCATTCCATTTGCAGACCCTACATAGACTACATGTTCTTGATCAGCATCGTAAAGTAATACAAAATACAATCGATGAAAATCGCCCACAAATTATAAGAAACCGTATTCGGCGTAAGACGTTGACTTGCAAGCTGATATATAATACAGGGGGCGTAATCATATATCTGACGCGCCCACCGTTTGTAGGAAGATGTGGAGGGTATTTAAGATTTAAGATTTAATTTTTTTACCTATTTTGTTTGTACATATCATACACTGAGAGACAATTACACTACAAATGCATAGAATGTGACAAACAGAGAGAGATAGAGAGATGTATGGTATGTGTACATACGTAGTCTTTTATGTGTGTTGTGTGTTTGCGTATGGCAAAAACTTATTCTTATGCCTCATAAAATTTATCCATCAATGCTGTTCAATTAAATTTGCTATAAAAGGATTTTTGTTACAAATGGTTTTTTCCCCATTTTTGTGTTATGTTGTTGTTGTTGTTGTTGTCATTATTTTCGTTTTCGTTTTCCTTTTGATGCAATCAAAGAAAAACACATGAAAACTAAATAACAGGCACAGAGCGTTTTCGTTAGATTATTATTTTATCTATAAAAGTACATGGGGACGTATGGGCAGACGCGTCTGCCATACAAAGGAAATTTCAAAGCATTGATATTTTTTTATTTTCTTGCAAAATATTTGAAAAACTCAACATCTCTGTGGTTTGTGGTGCTTAAAAACTTGTCACCCTGAATTACAGCCCACTCACTCTACGTTGCACCAAATGTAGTACAACCAGTAGTCTGTGGCCAAAAGAAAAACAAACAAGAAAAAAAAACTGACTTTTTTTTTTTTTTTTTTTCTTTAAAATAATTTAACATTTTTTCCATTGCAAAGCCATTAATTTGATTTAAAGAGATTATAATGAAAATAAAGTGCTAAAAAAATGAAACATTAAAGAAAAGACGAAAAAAAAAAAAAGAAAAAAATTAAAATTAAAACAAGTCGTAAAAAAGCCATAAACAATTTATGGGATTGAATTTGGTATACGCCACGCTACGACACTAAAAAGTTGTCGTCTACTTCATTACCTATGAATAGGAACAAAACTTTTTTCATTTTATTCGTATTTATGAAAAACTTGTGAAAATGTAAAGCTTTTAATTAAATATCCAGACCACATTTATACACTTGTACATACAATAGGTAAATGGCCAAGAAAACCAGTAGAAGGTCCAGTTTGATTATAAATATGCGTGCGACACTATATGTGAGTGTGTGCGTGTGTGTGTGGTTGTGTGTGGTTGTGTATGTTTGTAAACAACACCTACAGTTAATAAAATATTTTTTATTTATTTATTTTAGGTCTGCTGGCATCCAAGCGGTCAACAAGTCAATAAACTGTTTATAGAGCAATGATTTTATGTAGGTTTAGAACAACAACAATAATAACAATAACAACAAAAACAACAAAAACAACAAAAACAACTATAAAGGTTTTGCTTTTAACACAACTTTCATTTCGAACTGTAAACAAAACTCAATTTAAACCGAACTTTGAACACCGTCCTCATCTATAGAGAAGTTGCGGGCATGGCAGGAGGAAACTAACTATACTTTTAAATAGAGAATGTAATGCGTATAAACTTGGAATTTTAATTTTTCCTTTTTTCATTTAAAGGCGTGGCATTCAACAGAAATTTTCCTCAAAGTGTCAAAAACAAATGGATCTACGGACTCAACTGCCTAAACCAGATCACGAATCACGAATAAATTTTTTTATAAAGTCTTTAACGCCTCCTTTCTCGGTTTTTCCAACAAACAAACAAACTGCTTAACAAACTTAGTATATCCCCCTCACCACCCTTCTATGTGGTGGTTATAAAAAACCCAACAAGTGTTTGAAAAAAATTAATAAAAAAGAACCAAGAAAACTAAATTTGTCTTAGGCCGATTCTTAAATACCCTCCACATCTACATACAATAGGTGGGCTTCCAAGTCGAGTTTTACGCTGAATATGTTCTTTTGTAAGTTGTGGGCGTGTCTGTTATTTAACCACGCCTATTTTGGCCATTTAGGTAAATGGGATAATCATGAATCGTATATATACCGAATTCCAACTTCGTGAGCATCTTTTGTGGCAGATAAATAGATTATTGTGGATTATGGGCGTGGCTTTTGATCGATTTTGCTCAATTTAAATTGCGATATGCACGCAGAAACTACAAGTGTCTCAATATCACAAAATGTACGACCGTGAGAGTGCCAACAGTCGTATGATGCGCGGACACACGGACGGATATATCTAGATATTGTCAGTCTTTTATGCTGATCAAGAATATGTATATGTATTGGCAGAGTCTCTGGAAGTTGCTAATGGAATGACAAACTTAGTATACCATCCTCCGTCTTATGTGGAGGGTGTAAAAATAAAATGGAAACTAATAGAGAAGTAGAAGAAGAAAGCATCCAAACATCAAAGTTCAAAATATTATACATATGTTACGTATATACTTTAACGTACATCAATGCTACACACTTCTGGCCAAATGCTATTGTTTAGCTGGCATGCGAATTGGATCTACATGGTTTCATGTGCGAGTACATCTATATGTACATTATTACATAATGGTGGCAGCTGTTAACTCTTTGATGTTGAATCGTGTATTATGTACGCCAGCGTATTATTGAATAAATGAGAAATCCAATCAGTACATTAAGCAAAATCCAATTGCAACAAACAAACAAAAATATGCTTACAAAGAGAGAGAGAGAGATGTATACCTTCCTATACCTGCTTCTACATAAATCATTGAACACTTATAACCAATCACACAGGATAGCACAGCAAGCAAATAGGCAAAAATGCCAGTTGAGCTGAAAGGTTTCAATTACCACAGAACTTGTCACAAAGGAATGATTAAGTTTAAAATTTCATCATTCATTTCTCATAGCCAATCAGTATCGAATGGCACCGAAATTTTCAATAAATTTTCGCAATTCTGCCGTGCCCTAATATAAAGGCTCTGTAAATATATCTAAAATGAATCGATGCTACTTAAACTTGACGCTTTTGAGCTTTATAACCAAAGGAACTTATGTACTAAGTTTCATCAAAAAATATTGAGAATTGTGGATTTTCCCCCTATACCACCACTCTGTTCAAAGTAAGCTAAGCGGGGATTTGCTGTACAAGAAAAGTTTGAATTGTTGTAACTCTGCCTTAAATTATGATAGAAAAGAGATTTTGCCCTCATTTGAAAGCTAATCTTCTGTAAATTCGTTTTTGCTTTCATTTTGTTTATTCAGCTGGAAATAAATTGGTTTCTGATGCTCAGTTTCAAAGGGGGTTTTTCGTGAATTACAAATGTTAGCTTTAAAACGTCACAGAACCTGGCAAAGGTCTATTATTTAATTGCTTTGATCGTTTGCAAAAAATTTCACCAAAATCCGAGTGGTACTTTTCTAGTGATAAGCCAAGCAAGCAAATCCACTTTCCAGCTAAGCACATTCTGTGGACGTGGCTCCACCCATTTAGTTAAAAAACAGCATCTATTTTTAATATATATTCTTCAGCTTTACCATGATAATATATATCATGGTAAAGCTGAAGAATTTTGCAGCTACGGGCAGTTAGTTTGAACTAAATCTGTACAGCGGTTCAAACGGTATGCGCTACTGAAAACGGACTTTGTGAGGAAATGGGTTAAATAAAGTGTTCCCATGATTCGACCCAAGTCATTTATTTTAAAATGTACACATTAATCAGGTTTAGCTAACTTTGTTTATAGGTGCACTTGAAAAATGTTGAACAAGAAGGAAATTAAATGGAGAATTATGCTTGTAATGTAAATATAAAGTTGTGGAGCACAAGTACCTTTTTAGTGCCTCGCATTAATTTAATCCACTAAATATATGAACATGTTAAATCACGTCTCTTAGGTCTGACATGTCTCAGTATCTTACAACAACAAAATACGCATTATTTGAAACGTGCCTTAACAACAACAACAACAACAACAACAGCAACAACTTTTCATATGTAGGCATAAAGATTATTTGTTTTTTTTTTGTTTTGTTTTTTGTATGATATGTTTGTTTGTTGATGTTGTTGTTGTTGTTGTTGTTGTTGTTGTTGTTGTTGTTGTTGTTGTTGTTGTTGTTGTTGTTGTTGTTGTTGTTGTTGTTGTTATACAATATGTACGTGGTTGCGCTTTTACCACCATAATAAACCCAACGCTAACAACACAACAGAACACAATTGTAGCTTTGCGTTTGGTCACATGTGTGTGCGTGCATGTTGTTATTCTTTCAACCTGGCTTTTACGTACATTATTATATATGCACACATGCATATTTAACTGTTTGCATTGTGTCCGCACAACAATAATAATTCCTCGAAATGTATGTGATTAACGCTTTAAGCTCTAATTTACTACGCATGCACGTAGCACTACTACCACCACCACCACCACCACTACCGCACTGGAGACTAGAATAGTAAGCCGCCTTCTGCATACATTAGTTTTAAATATGCTATGTTTGTATGTATGTTATCTTTGTCTTTATCTTTATCTACAACATATTTTCTGCACTGATTATACAGCTTTTATTGTTGTTGGTGTTGTTGTTGTTGTTGTTTTGTGGTTTTTGTTGAATTACAAAGCTAAGCGACAAGACGGACACGCTGTCATTGTTTTATATGTTTCGTGGCCATAAAGACTCGTTGCCATCAGATGAGACGACATTGCTTTTTCACGCACTTCTTAACCATTAGCCTTTAATGCACGTTAAGTTATTAAGGATATGCGTGGAATTGTTGCTAACATAATATTCTGTATTTAACATACATGTGCCAAATATTTGTGTACCCTCCGCATAATATAGGAGGTATATTCCATATGTGAAGTATATATGTTCTTGCTTAGTATCACAATGGATGGATGGATTTAAAATTCAGCCTAAATTTATTTTTTTTACTTGTTTTAAACTTTTTTGACAATTTTTTTTTTTTAAACCTGTGGGCGTGGCATATATACAAAACGCCCTGATTTTTTACATATGTCCTAAATTTCAACTCAAAAGTTAAATGGAGTTTAAAATAAAGTTTTTTTGTAAAATGTAGGCGTGTCTGTTATATTATAACATTTTTGTAGTTTTAAGAGATTTTCCTTAATTGTGGGCGTGGCTGCTGGGGAATTTTGTTTATTTTTAAAAAGAATATTTACAACAACTTTGTTCCCCCTTGTAACCCTTGTAACTTTAATTTTAATGTTGTAAACAATATTTGGTTAATTGTGGGCGTGGCTGGTTACGAATTTTGCTTATTTTTAATAACAAGACTTAGAAAGACACCAAATTTCAAAGATAAAGTTAAAATTTTTATAGCTCTTAGAGGGATTTTGATTAATTGTGGGCGTGGCTGCTAAGGAATTTTGCTTATTTTTATATCAAGGTTTACAACAACACTAAATTCCATTCTTGTTTATTAAATTTTTGTGGCTTTAGGAGATTTTTGTCAATTGTAGGCGTGGCTGATCATGGATTTTCTCTATATTTAATAAGAAGATACGAACAGAAATCAAAATTTTGAATTTTGAAATGTGTTCAGCAACAGGCGAACGAACGAATGATGGATTAAGATTTTCAATATCTATATAGAATATATATAGAACCGGTGAAGCCTTCTTCAGTGACTTGATAAACTTAATATACTTAGTGCATGGGGGACAGTATAGAAACTCTGTACTCTGGAGTATGAAATGATAATAATACCTGCAAATCTTTTGCAAACAACACAACATTACAAGCATGAGGATAGAACGAAATTGCAACCATATCGTATATCACCGAAAAAACAGTATTATGCTGGTGGAACGTTTTGTTTGTTGCTATTGTTTAAGCAACAAACAGCATGAAATGTATGCAAGTACGAATACGCCTATAAACGCACGTAAATATGTAAATGAACATAAATACATACCCGCCCATATACATATATTCATAATGTTTACAGTAATTTATGTTATTCTCTTACTCTCTGCGTACTACTGCACACAGCCATTCATTTCTATTAAAGTTCTTCAACACAACAATGAATACAAAGTGTTAAAATATGGATCAACTGAGCTTATAAGTGAACAATATATTGTTACGAAGACGAAGAAGAAGAATTCATTGTTATGTAATACTTTGTATTATACAGCAACCACAATACAAATCCAAAATTTAAACAGACAAAACATTGTTTTAAGGATTTTTAACTACAGGCTTATATGGTAAAAATAAACCAGCACGATAATACTTATATATGTAGTGTACATATATTAAGCAAGTTGCTTATTTCATCATAATACGGTTGTCAGAATACATAACAAGTAAAGTTGTATTTAAAAAAAAAAAATGGTAAAAAAGGATTTCTGACAGATTTCATTCTCTTTGCTTTGGTATGATGCGAAAACCTCATTATAGGGAAAAGTAAACTAAATTTGGTTCAAGATAAATCTTAAGTACCCTCCACCAACACACATATATATATATATATATATATATATATATATAGATGGCGTTATAGATTCATACATAAAATGATTTTGCCCGCCCAGATCTATAAATTATTTCCCAATTAAGACATATTTTAAAAACACCCCATCAAAAAATACTCGACTTAATTGTGGATATCGAGCCCGCAACCCTCTGCATGGTGGGCATGGCCAGTACTTCATTACGCTTTGTAACATTGCAGATAATATTCTGAAAAAAAAAAACTGTTTACGACCTCGCCCACTTTCGGTAAATCGATGAACGTCCTATGTATAAATATGCTAAATCAAACTTCAACTTCATAGGTCCCACTTCATAGGTAGTGAGATTTTTTTTTTATTTTGGGCGTGGCTCAATTTAAAGATCAATCTGCTTACAGCAGAAGTAGAAATTTTTACAAAAAATTTCACCTCATTATCTCAAAATGTATGACCGTGAATGGACATACGGACGGACATGTTTAAAGCGACTTAGTTTTTGATGCTGTCGAATGTCCACGACTTTTTTCTGCGTATTGCAAACGGAATGACGAACTTAGTTCACCCTAATCACTAAAAATATAAGAAGAAGCATACAATCATAATAATAATCTTGTCATCATACTGACATATTTTTTTTTTTGTTTTTTTCGTTTTTTTCGTTTTTTATATGCTAACCAACAAAAATCAGAGCAACAAATGAAAGCATTTCATCTCAAAAGTTAATTAGGTTTTTCACAATAAGAAAAATAAAAAAAGTTACAATGTTAACTGTAAGAATTAAATGTCAGAACAATTGGACACTCTACTTTGCCATAACAACCGAGCAGAGATTGAAAACGTTCCCTTTTCAAACAATATTTTGAATAGTATGGCGAACGAAACGTTGCTTTAATTGAAGAGCTGTAAGTTGAATTGCCAAAGAGAAGAAGAGGAGGTTTTACTATAACCGTACATGGTGTCATTATCCATCACGTTTTATTCTTAAAGTTGATTAAGGGTTATGCCTGTGCCCGGAGAGTACATTCTAAAGGAATGATAGGCAAACTTTAAAAAGCGAATCTAAATCTTCATTATCATCATCATCACTGCAGTTTATAGTTTTCTGGCGACAGAAAACGTCATACTTTGATACTTGGTCATTCACACAGATTTAGATTTATTTTTAGTGTTTCTAGAACTTTAAACACTTGTTCCCTTTAATAAATTTTCTGTGATTTTGTTAAGACTTGATGACAAAGATTTTGATGAGATTCCCCCCTTCAACAATGTTGGTACAGGGATATTAAATGGAAATAGGTCAAGAGTGGGTAGAACCAAAGCTAAAACACAACCAAATAATGGGTTGGCATAATCATGATAATTATAATATTGAAGATAACGTTCACGATGACGGTGATGATGGTGTTGACCTAAAAAGAAAACCCGAAATGTTACAAGTGGTCTTTTTGCTTTTACATTACAAGTAGAGTTCAAGAAATTGGTTAACGCAACTGTTGGCATATTTTCCAATATTTAAAAGCTTACTATTTAAAATGTTAAACATTAAAAGTAAAAAGAATATTCAAAGATATTTGTATTAACTTCAGGAAGCAGGGAAACCTCGAAATAATGCAATATTTCATATTCTGCAAAAGTATTCATCAGAAAAACCGATTCGTTTTAAGAGAGAGTGCTTAGAGACTAAGAAAATATAATAAATAATAACAAAGATTACAAAAATAACAAAATTGATCTATTTATAATGAAGGGCGAATATATCTTACCGCCAAGAACCATGTAAAATAAATATTATAGAAAAACCATAGAAAGATACAAAAGTAGACATCTTGAGCAGATAAAAATATTTAATTTACCATCCAAACCTAGCGAAAACATTAAGCAGTAAAAACTATTTCGTGTAAATCTTATAAATACCGGAAAAGCACAAGTCAAGGCAGGTGTATACTCCGACAGAAAGAGAGAAAGACTGCATAAAATAAAATCTATTTCTCAGCTCACGTACAATAGTCATTACTTCTTTTTATAATCTTAATATAAAATGAGTAGTACACTGGGTGAAGAAGGTATTAAAGACTCTATAAAGTTTATATATTCTTGATAAATATCGAGATCAATGTTGGCGAGTCTGGGTTGAAACATTCACGGTTGCCTAAATTAAGATGTTTCGCTGAAATTTATTTATTTCTTATTTTCTTAGTTAATGCATCTAGGTTTAAAATGGGCAAAAATAGTAAAGTGCCACACCTACAAGATTGTCATTTCCCAGCCGCAATACATTGAAACATCTTCTCTCTCTCTCTCTATTGACCTCTATAATGAAGTTTGCTACTATTAATACTCAATAACGCTTAGAATTCGATACGTGCCTCAATATATGAAATCTAGAAATATAACATTCCGATCAATATCAGAAATGGTGCAACAACAACAATATACACTCGTAACAAACGTTAAAATATTGAAAATGAATTATTATCTAATGGTGGGTCCCTAAAGCCTTCTTCAGATTGAGTTTTAACAAGTGATGTAGGCGGTCAAGCCGAACCATTTAGTACTCTGTACCAACTTAGTTCCACAATTGGTTGCAACAGTAAACGCGAGACATTGCCCTTAAAGTCACTTCGTGAAATATCGATATGCGAGAAGGGGTTCTAGAAATGGTCCGGTAGGGTCCAAATTTGTTACTCCCAAATATTGAGCTAAATTTTGCTAAAAAATATTAACAATTGCGATTTTTTGCCATATAAAAATTTCCTTTATATGGAGAAAGGGCTCAAAAAATGATCCGATTCGGTTCATTTTCTATAGTTTTTCTATAGACTAATTCATGTCCTTGGATCAAATTTCATTGAAATATCTCAAAAACTGCAACCTGTAGCTTAAGCATAAAATTACAAGGCAGGCAGACGTACCGACAAACATGGTTAAAACGATTCGAACTTTGACTCCGATTGGATTGGTATAATAATTGAAGGATGATGTGATATTTGCCGTTTAAGAATTGCATAAATCTGCACAAACTTAATACACCCTTTGCTACAATTGATGTAGGGTGTAAAAAGTAATAACAAAACCACATCTTAGGCGGTAAACATAAAAGCACATTTGCACTCCTTCCAAAAATAAAAGAACCAAGCAATGCAATGCAATGCAGTGCATTGTAATTTAATTCCGGAGTTTATAAATAATTGACACCTTGGGTACGAATTGATCCCTTGTAAAGGGATGCATTTGTTGAGGATAAGAGTGTTTTTTTGAGTGTGTGGTAATGCTTGCCATTGAAGCTTTTATTGCAGTTTAAGTGCTTCGTCGGAGCTTAAAATGTTTACCTTCATTTCTATTTTGTCTGTACCCTGGTACATGCGTAGTCTCCGATGGTGGTGTTGGTCTGTGTACCATAAGTTTAGTTTTTATTATTTGACCACTTACCACACATACACCATTGGTTACTATTGTTGTTTAATATCCCTTTAGAAGCAGCACACTTATGGTAATTTATTGTTATTTTTATACTCTCTACAAAAAAGATGGGGCGGGAATAAACTAAGTTGGTCCATCCGTTTGCAAGACGAAGAAAGAGGCTTCAAAAACCCTTCAAAATATATATATTCACCATCAACTCTCACGATCGTAAATTTTGAGATATTGAACTAAAA
The DNA here is from genome assembly GCA_963971445.1 of Ornithomya chloropus. Classification (NCBI taxonomy): domain Eukaryota; kingdom Metazoa; phylum Arthropoda; class Insecta; order Diptera; family Hippoboscidae; genus Ornithomya; species Ornithomya chloropus. The sequence continues at coordinate 21,061,024 of OZ020530.1, read as the reverse complement.
ATTTGTACAAACACTTTTAGTTTCAGTATCGGTCGAAAACCGCGCCCACAATCATTAAATTTCTCTTTATCTGCCACATAAATTGAGCTATGAAGTTGAAATGTGGAAAACAATTTTAGAATTACCCCTATCGCTGATGTGCCAAAAATGGGCGTGGTCGAATAACAAATGCACTCACAATTTACAAAGAACCATATTAAGGATAAAACTGGACTTGCAAGCTAATATGGTGTTATTCTGTCACCTGTCACGCCCACCGTTCGTAGGTAGATAGATAGAATTTAGTTTATCTTTGTTTCAATGGAAATGCCCTTTCTTACTTCTTCTTCTTTTCCTTTTTCTTTCTTCTCTTTTTTGTTACATTAACTGCGTATATTTACGCTAGTGTTTCGATGTTCAAGACAATCATGTTGTTGTAGGAGAATAAGATTTCATTTTGCTTTGTGTGGTTAGTGCAGCTTTTATGTCCACAACTTGAACAATAAAATCCTTTTGTCGAGTAGCTGCCATTAAGATTAATGTTTTAACTGAATAGAATGCGTGTGTATGTGTAATGAAACGCTGATAATTATGACGATGATGATGATCTGTCCTATTTTTGGAACTTTTTCCTTTTTTTTTTTTTTCCATTTTACATGAAATGTTGTAAAAATGTCATTAACGGGACGGACATATATTATATTTATGTAGCGCTGTAACTCAATTTGTGTAAAAATAAATTTTATTTTTTCTCTCTTTTTTATTACTTTTAAATGTAATAACTGTAATATTCAAGTACTACTTTTTATCTGTCAAGTACTGTTATTATTTTATTTATTGTAATGCACAATAATGTAAATTCAGTTCAACAACAACAATAACAATAATATCGTTTCAAGAGTTAATGTTGGAGATTACTGTTGCTAGTTTTTTCATCATGGAAATCATTCAGTCTGTTTCTATGAAAACTTTGAACGTTTATATCTTGGAAATGGTAGCTCCTATCGATATGAAAATTTTTGCGCCCCTTTTTCTAAATTCCATGAAAAATCCATTAAGCGAGATATCGCTGTCCTAGGGTGACCCATTTTTTAAAAAAAGATAACTTTGTAAAATGGGTTATTATAATTAGGAGGGCAGTACCACGCCCCTTAAATATATGTCATTGTAAAGCTGGAGAATTTTCCATGTACGGACAGTTAGTTTGAACAAAATCCCTGTAGCGGTTCAAAAGTTATAAGCTATTGAACATGGACATTGTGACAAAATGGTTCGAAAAATATTTCCTCAAATTTTGCCAAATTGATAACAACAAAAACCACACTAAAAACAAAGGTAATATTGTTTTGCTTATAACTTTCTAACAGCAGCTCCGATTTTTATCAAATTTGTGGCATACACCGGGAACTTTCTGTAACTTTTCGTAAATTTACAATTTATGGGCGTGCAATTGCCTATTTAGTTAATAAACAGTAGGAATTTAAAGAAAATCCTTTCTTAAGCAAATAACCAGTACCACGCCTATAAAAAGGGTAAAATTTTTTTCGAAAAATATTTTTTTACAAAAATCTAAATTTTTTGGAAAATTTTTTTTTCAAAAATTTTGTTGTCAATCGATAGAAAATTACCAAATGAATTTCTTAAAGCAAGTTGCAGCTTAATCAGGCTACTGTGGCAGCTTATGTGATGATGTTAAACTACCTTGAAATTGTTTTTAATTTAATAATTTAATTATTAGAGAAACGCGCGGCTCAAGGCCCTTAAAATTGTGTATTTATACGAACTTTAAGATTGCATCCGTCTGCACGTCTGTTTTCTTTTTACTTTAATTAATTCGTGTCAAAATTGTTTATGATTTATTTTTATTATCTAATGGTATGTCGAGAACTCATTACACATTCAACTCTATTTTTATACTTTTCTCTCTAAAAAAAACGTAAATCTAAGAATAGAGATTTAGCATGAAAAGGAAGAAAATTATGGAATATACCGCAACGTGAGGCACGCGAATATCATACAAGTACAATTAGCGTAAGGTCAACTTTTTTTTTTTACAGAAGGACAGGAAAATATGGGTGATTATTATATACATGTGAACATGTGTGCGTGTTTACATAAATTTTTCTCTTTTGGGCGCAAGTAAATAATTTATTGACAATAAAAACTTAATGTGCACGTTATACACACACAGGAGAGGCAGGGTTATGAAAAGAAAATGCTTTTAATGTGTGACCATTTGTTATAGATTGTTGTAAAAAGTAAAAAAATTTCAAATGAAACTTTTTTTCCATTCCTTTTCCCATTGAAAAGGTGATGCCATAATAAAATATCAAAAATTGCGACCTGTAGTGGTTGATTATAGAGAAATATATGAAGGGACGGACGGACATGTAATAATACAATACATCCTTGTGGCGCAGGATATAAATTTTAAAGAGTTCTTTCAATAACATCAAGTAACAAGGACTTTATTAGGCGTACACCAAATCTGGAAGATCATCACTACCCAATGTCATGCACTTAGCCACACGTTATGTGTTATGTTTTGTAAATTACGTTATGTTATGTTACTCCCCATCTTATATGAACCACATGGACGGACATATGGGCTAAATCGATCTTGATGCTGATCAACAATATATTTGGGGAGTGTGGCTCATGCACTTCCGTACCTAACAAATACTTTGAACAGAACCCCATATCATTATAATGGTGGCTACAAAAAGTGACTTTTTAAATACTTTTTCAATAAACAGTTAACTTACAACTTACAACTGTTTTACTCAAAAAAAAAAAAAAAAAAAAAATCTTTTCATGAAAATAAAGTTTATTTTACTTTTTTTTTTTTTCTGATAGACAAGCAGAACAATTTTAACTGAAAGTTAAAGTTAATGTAGTGGAAGAAAAAATTTTAATAAACCTCTCGACAACCGGAATAGCTTACAAATAAGGAAAACAACATACAAGACAAACAGGCAACCTAACAACTAAGCAACAAGTGGATGAAGAAAAACTTTTAACATTTTTTTTTTTTTTTTAATTTAGAAATAATTTGAAACTTTGCAATCCTCATGTAACTGTAATGTTAAGGAAGCAATCTTTTCATCCGCAAAGCGAATATTAAATATTAACAACAACGATACAGTTTTACTTTCCTAATAACAACGTCCGCCTTTTTTTCTCATAAGCACGTAGAACGAATGAAGACAAACAAAATATTCCAAAGTTAAACACAAGTAAATACTTTATAAATATAAATCACCATCGTAACAGTGCTTACTGTATATTATAGTCTTTTTTTTTTTTTTTTATATAGTATATACAACGTCTCTAGTAATTGGGCGTTTCTTTCTACACATTTCACTATTCATAATTGCTCATTCCAAGGTAATAGGAAAACGATTATGGAACATCTGCTCAAGAGGCTGTTAACAGTTGGTTTCTATTTTCGTTTTTATATCCTACACATAAGATGAGGGGTATACTAAGTATATCATTCCATTTGAAATACCAGGCTGGAGGCGTCAGAGTATTTATATTCTTAATTAGTATTAAAAATTAACTCGATCTAGACATGCCTGTCCGTATGTCCATGGATATGTTGTTGTGTGTTATTGCCCCTCTCAAAGTCGCAAATGTTGAGGTATTGAGCTGAAATTTTATACAAACTAATACTTAGTCATAGCTTTAGACATCTATTTAAATTGGACAAAATCGAGCAAAAGCCACGCCCCTAATCGTCAAAAATGTATATATATGCCGCAAAAATTTATGTATAAAGTTGAAATTCGGCATATATGTATATATATATATATATCCTATTCACTAATATGCGAAAAATGGGCGTGGTCGGATAACAGACAAGCCCCCAATTTCGGCTTGTAAGCTGGTAGAGATTATATACTATTGAAGGGCGTAATCATGTACCTGCCACGCCCACCTTTATATATCGAAATATGTAGGGTATTCAAGTTGTGGCCTAAATGAAATTTTAGGTATTTTAGTTTTTTTTTTCTTTTTATCCCTTTTGGGTAAATATATAACATAACGAAAATGTTGTTGTTGGTAAAATTCAACTCTCTACGTATATCTAGTAAATTGACAGATGTTAGAAAACGAAACCATTATCGATAATAAATTAGTTGCTTCATATAATCTTGATAAATAACATCTTGGAATATCTTACCAGTTATATGTGAATTATAAGAGGGAGTGAGGTTCCCTTCCCTTCCAAATAGCAATTATATGTATGTTGAGGAAATAAAGATGTGAAAAAAGATTAGAGATATTTTATGTGCCATACAATAAGCAAAAAAAGCAGCTAAATGGTTGTGATGGGGACTGAAGAGCGTTAACACATTGAACTCTTAATTTACATGGTTTTTAACACGAATTCGTAGTTACACGATTTAAAAAAACATTTAAAATATATCAGATGAGAAACTTGAAATCCATTTTTCTATATAGCCGCCCCTCCTATATGTGGAATTATCAACTTCATTATCAACTAATCAGTCATATTGGGTTCTAAAAAAATTCGCACAAAACATAATTCTTGTCTAACGGAAAATAATCGTGAGTGAGAATGGATTAATGTAAATTAAGGGCGTGTTTGTTATGCAAGCCCGCCTATCTTTATCACATCGCCGATACGGGTTAATAGTTCCAAATGGAAAGACAAACAAGCTATACACTCTACTTTAATATGGAGGGATAAATTGATATACACTTCCAAATATTCTATTAAACATACATGCGCATAAGTATAATTAAAACAAAAGTCACATTAAGGTTCATTGGCAGGGACAGTGCATATAATGGGCTATGTAGGCACAATTGCATCTATGATGCACACAATAAAATTGAAAAGAAAAAATGATTCTGGTTGGGAAAGAAAGGACAGAGTAGCTGTAATCAGCAGCCAGACAACATGGCTGTCGAAGTTCAACTATAACTCTCATCGTGGTCTGATGAGTGCATAAATAAATATGTAGAGTAGGGAAGGAAAACGCTGGTGCAGCATAAAACTAATTAAATTAAACTGTCACGCGGACGCCTAACTTTTTTCCTTTTTTTTCCATGAAAGTAATAACGATTTAACGCACACAATATTTGCAATAGATACCAACACAGCAGCTGTGTAAGTTTATAAGAGAATCAACACTTTTCACTTTCATTGATACACACAAACCACAATTGATAGTGAGAGTGGGGCAAGGGGTAGGGGTACGGTTATAAAGTGATACTGTTTACTGTGGGTACATAAAATATTTTTGGCGAAAATTTATGGTATTGCATGATTCTTCATTACTACAGGTGGAAGCTCTAAATCTTCCACTAAATTACACCCAATTTTAAGGAATGCTTCCGTTTAAAGAGAAAGTGGCTGGAGTGGTTGAACAATATAAGAAATTTAGTGAAGTCCTACTATTTAGTTAAGTCATTTTCAAAAACTATTTTCTAAAAATCTTCTTTAATCAGTAATCGCCAATCTGCAACTGCGGAACCCCACGTGACCCTAACTCTTTTCCTTCCTTTATTGTTTTATTAGTAATTTAATTATTGTGGCAACGGACTTGAGATCTGGGGATTCAATACCTCCAACAGTTGAGAACCCGTGTACCTTTTCCTTTTTTAAATTATTTGTAAATATTTTCTGAAACTTCTATATGTACTGTCACGCTCCCCATTTTGTATTTACATGAGTACGTGTTTAAGATGTAAAAAAAGATGAAAAGTTTGGTAAGCACTGTTTAAGATAATGAAAGCCTTCCTTACGCAAAAGCTCCAACAATTCAATTCATTCCAACCAAGCATTTCCTTAACTAAGGTCAGTTTTTAAGATATGAATGTGTGCAACTATTGAGATAGTGAAGTAGTCACTAGTCATGGTGGTGGCGGTGGTGGTGGTTTCGTTAAGTATTATTATTGAAAAGATTACATAGACACTACTTTTTAAATCCTTCTTTAATACGTACTTCCTTGCTTTTGTAATATCACCCCATCACCGCAATATCATAAGAGTTGAAAATGAATTCTTTCTCCATCCTATTACATTTCTGCTCAGATAGCAAACGTATAAAGTTCAAATGAATTCTTCACTGAATAGTTGTATTTGTTTAAGAAAAATAAGACACAAGATATATATATATATATAGTATAGTGAAAGAGTGGGAGAAGAAGAAAGGAATTTCATTGTCTGCTGTCTTTTTAAACATATGAAGTAGAGGATACGTTGGGTGGGTATTCCTTTCATATCCTTTTCTACCATTTGTAAGATGATATAAGCCGCTTAAGTAGTCTACTTTATGCTCATGATTACCTAGCTCCTTGACGGTGGCAATGATGGTATAGCGGAGAAAGATAAATAATATAATGTTTCCCTTTACTTTTGACATAAACTTTAACTATCATTAACTTTAATATGAGCCTTGATTATGAAACCAACAGTCTAATATCAGAGCTCATTCAGTCTTTCTTCATTTAGAAAACTCTTTAGAAAACTGTTGTAAAGTTTTGTCGATTAAGTAGAACGAACAGTTATGACTTTTATAATCATTATCAATAGAAAGACAAGAAGTGCAACCGTTATAAATATAAGAGTGACGATTCTCGCACTTTATGTGTGAATGGCTTTGTTTGCAGGAGTTTATAAATTAAGTTGAATTTGATTTTCGCCCCCAACTCTCAATAGTATGCTTAAGCTTTCTTGTTTATACTCTAGCCACAATATTTAATTAGTTATCAACAATGAAAGATCTTTCATTAGTTATTGATTATCTCAACAAGAAACAAAAAAAACTTCCATTTATAAAAGACTAACAACAGAACAAAGTATTGCTTTTGAAGTTATGTCGGAAACCCAAAATAAATTATTGCGAGATGAAGAGGACGTAACGACAAAATACATCCATCATATAAAAAATAAGGTTACAAGTCTGGGAGATATCTAAAATTTGGAACTCACCAGCCCAAGATAAAAAGACATCGATTTTTGTGTTAATTTATTTGCAATAAAGACACGCCCATAATGTGAAAATATAGTAAAACACTATCACAGTATCATACAAAATAATTTTGTCTGTATGTCCATCATATAAAAAAATAAGACTACAAGCCAAAATAATGGACCGGTGGGTATAAAATTTAGAACTCACAATATTAAGATTAAAAGCTATCCTTTTTTGAATTAATTTATTGCAATAAAGACACGCCCATAATGTTAAAATATATTGAAATACTGAACAACAAAACACAGAATAATTTTGTCCGTACGTTCGTCATAATAGGCCGATCGGTATAAAATTTCTAACTCACAATGTTAAGATTAAAAAGAGCAGCCGCTTTTGGAAGCTTTTTGATCATTTCAAGCGCCGTAACTTATGTTATGTCCTTATTGAAAAATGCTTTAAATTCCACTTAATTATTATTCGTGTTTTTATTGTACTTTTACTCGTTATTGTTATGTTCTTTTTCTCTGGATTATATTACATTCCACGTACTAAAATAAAACCTCTTTTGTTCTCCCCTCTAGAACAGACTTACCCCTATATTTACAAGAATTTGAATATTAAACATGGGTGCAGTGAACCATTCTATAAAGTATTTATAAGTATTTATATTGTGTGACCTTATCTGTATCTAGGTCTTATTTGATAACATAAAAGCTGACATATGCTTTGTCATAGAATGGACGTGATTTTTATTGTAATTTGATAATTTGTTATAATCTCGATTATATTTGTTTTAAACGTTATTACATAATAGAAGAGGAGACAGCAAATATAGTCGACTTCTAATCAATCAGGGGGAAACTTGATGCTTTTCTTTTTTGTTTTTTCTTTTTTAGAAATTCAATATCTTCTCTTTCATTACATTCATTATAATCATTAATTATGGAAATTCATTTTCCAACATATTGTCCACTTTATATATATTTACACAACTGAAGACAAAGACATTAAAGGTTGTGAGTCCATTATAAATTGAGAGTTGAGTGTGTGTGTACTTTAGTTTGTATAGTAACTATTAATATCGCTTTTAGTGTTTTATACGCTCTTCCCTTCTCTCTTACTCCTTATATGCACGATGTAATGTAATAAAATATTCATAAATGAATTAAATGGAAAAGTCATCCCACAACATGGAGAAAGTGTGTGTGTGTGTATCATACCATACCATACAACCACAACGATTGAAATAAAGAGAGAAAGTGCAAATTTATACGAATTTTGTCATTTAGTTGAACATCCATTTATACAAACCATTACTCATTATTACCATAAAAGCTCTTAATAATAATAATAATAACGGTAATAACTCAGTTAAGATTGATTATAATGATATTTCACAGTGAGTAAATAATGGAAACACACACAACAATTATATTAGTTAATAACAGATTAAATCATAACAAAACAAAACTGAGCTGTAAAGTCGAAGTTGTCCCTAATCTCATAAATATTAGTCATGATCCTGGTATATAAAGCTTAACTGCGTGGAACAAGTAACAAAAGAAATTAAATTGGGTTAAGCCAAATTTTAAACACCCTCCTTATCTACATAAAAAAGTGGGCGTGGTACGCTCTAAAAATGTATATATTATGTATTAGCTTACAAGTCTAGCTTTACGCTGAATATGGTTTTTTTTTTTTAATGTGAGCATCTCTGTTATCCGAGCACGCCCATTTTTGCCACATCGATCCAAATTTCAACTTTTCAACTCAATTTTTTTTTGCCGATCTGCGTGCAAAAACTAATTAGAGGTGTCTGTTTAAAATTTTAGCTCATTATCTAAAAGCTTAAAACCGTGAGAGTGCCAAGAACAGACGGACACACGGACATACATGTCTAGATCGACAAATGTTTGCTGTAGCAAAACAAAAGGAAATTGACTTTTTCTTTTATTCAATATCTTTCTTTTTTCTTGTATCTTGTGTCAGACTTTATGGCTTCGAGGCTTTTTTTTTTTACATTGATTGTAAAATTTATTTTTATTTATGCTCAGTGTGGGAAGTACATTAAATAAATAAAAACCGAATCGAACCAGAACTTCAATTATAATGAAGAATTATGTAAAACTCTTGGAAAGTTAAGTTAAACAAGAAATTTTATTAAAAGAACTTGAACAAGATGAGCCCTCCCAATCATTTTAATAATAAAAGGATGAAGGTATCGCTTTGAGCTTTATCAAGCAGAAGAAGGCCCAAATTGTAGAAATCTAAAATGAAATATCTGCCACGCCCAACTTTTGTATATAGATGTGTTGAGTATTTAAGATGTGGTTTAAAGTAAATTTAGTTTTCTGACATCCTTGTCAAGTCATGAGATTGCTTAAAATCAGAAAATTAGGTTAACAGCCGCGCCTACAATTGAAAATATTTGTCAGAGCCTTGAAAATTTTAATGGTATAGTACTTTCTCATCGATTAATGTAAGAGGGGCGGTTTTTTATAAGACACACCCATAATTTACAAAAATAAAAATAATAAATTTAGAAGAAATGTTTTACATTCTTCAACAGAAGGGCTGCTATTTTCATTAAACCACGCCCCCAATTTTAATTATAAACACAAAAAAGTATCGTAGATTTGGTGGTAACATTGTGATATACTTTTTCAGCCGTTACCTAGTGTACGTATAACGTTCCTTACTTACTTATGTGTATGTGTGCGTATGTGCAAGGCATAACTTTTTTGTGGTAATTGATTTTTGTCAGTTTCACACTTCACACACATATGCACACACACCCGTACACTTATAGCAAATACTTTATGTATGTTATATATTTTATGACTCTTTGGGGGGTAATCGTGTCGTATAAATATACAAATACAATACAAAATATGTGCTATGCTGTCATATCCATGAAGAAACAAGAGAAACACTTCCTTCTCACATCTCATACATATATAGACTGCGTATGTGCCAAATTGATTTATATGTTTACGCTTAATGAATGCGTATGTATATGTGTGCTTCTTCTTCTTCTTCTTCTTCGTCTTTACTGCATATAAAATGTCTATCTGTCAATAAACTTTGTGTTGAGTTTTTTTTTTATATGGAAAATTTCATTAGAATACATGGTTTTTTATGATCTAACGATTTCATCTTCTTTTCGTATTTTTTTCTATATTTTTTATTTTTATAACCATGGAAACAATATATTTCGAAAATTGTACTATTATGCGTGCAGTATCAAAGTTTGACCTGCAACAAGAGCAATCATTTTCTTTACCATAAAACTGGACGCGAATGTTGGTGCAAATGTCAAATGACACCAACTAACAGTTACTGTGTAGCTGTCCAAAGCTCTCCTTTGGCAATATTAAAAATCTAATTTGTTTGGATTTGGTTTGCTTACATGTCTGTCGGTGCAAATCTTGTATACTTTTTGAAAATGTTTAACCTGGTTGGCTTCTGTCACAACTTATTTAACACTCACAACATTTACATTTCACATACATTTTACATCAATTACTTCATGTTTAATTCATACCAACAACAATTTTATTTTTGTATTTGTAGTATTTTTTTTTTACTTTTTCTGCGTTTTTTTTTTTAGTTTTTCGTTTTTTCTTATTAAAAATTTAGTTTACTCTGCCAATATTCAAACAAGTGCAAATTAATGTAACGGTGTAATCTCATCTGATGCATAATATCAATAACAAGATATTCATTCAACACCACAAATATCCCGCTGCTGCTGTCGTTCAAATGTGCTAATGGCGGTAGCAATGGTTATGATTTGTAATATTTAGAGTCTGGCAGCAGCAGCAGCAGTTTTATACGCTTTATATTATAATGGAAGGTACATGTACTGAGTGTTGCCAAATTATCTACTATATGGGATGTACTCATAATGTTCTTAAAAATATAATCGGATACCTATCCACTGTTTGTGTAACGTTATGGAAGCTATTTAAGATTTGATATATTTTTTAAAATTTTTTTTTAGTTTATTCTTGTTTTTATTTTCAACTAAAAAATCACTTGTTGTGATTTAAATTTATTTACTTTTTTTACACCGTACATTTGCTAGACCATATACATATACATATACATGTACATACATGTAAAGGCACCTAGATAGGTAGCAAGTATACACCTCGGAAACCCACGCATAAAGTGAAACAAGTGTTTGGCAAAAAAAAGAAGTTGAAAACGCTTTTTTAATACCTTTCGCTACTATTTATATAAAGGAAAATCTTTTGAAATAAGAGCGATCGCATATAATTTTGGTAAAACGGTAACCTTTACATTAAACACACGAATATGATGTAAGGACATACGGACGTTTCCGAACCTGTAATAAAAGACATTCTAAATAAAAGTTGATGGAAACCTTACCTGCTATATCTCTTAGTATAAGTAAGGTAGGTAGGTAGGGTATTGAAAAACCAGCAGTAGTTATGAATTCTCGTAATAACTGCAGTAGCACAGAAGCATTACTTAAGTTTAGAATTAGTAGTGCAGAGGGGTATAAAACTGAACAGTTCTTTCGTTGTTGGTGTAGTCATCTCATAATGATTATAGTTTACATTCATGTATGCACTCTATTAAAATGTTTTTTGTTTTTTTTTTTGAAGTTTATGCTTGTGTGCAGACGCGCGATTACAGTTTATTAAATGATAAAGTGTGTGACCCAAGCAGCAACGGCTGCTGCCACTTGCCTGCAACCAACACATACACAACACCTATATGTGTTTATATATATTTACTACACATTGTATACTTGGAGAGTTGCACATATTTGGCTGGCGCCTAAAAACGAGTTTAAGTATTTGTACAAGTTTTAAAAATAATACTGCCCGAGATTTTCAGACAAAAAAGCCCCCAAACCAAACAATTTCATTTTATTATGTTATTCATTCCTATTTATTTTTTTGTTGTTGTTGCTTTTTTGGGGGTTTAAGTTAATTTAATATTGAGGAGCTAAAACAACAACAACGACAACAACAACAACCGCGACTTTTGTAAATGTTAATCTTATGTACAGAGATTGTATATTGTAGGTATGTGTAGTGTATGCTTGGTAACTTAACTAGTTTTTCCGTGTTCGTTAGTGTTGCAATAAATTGTCACCAGTTGTTGCCAGAAGGTGTAGTGGTAGTGATACAGTTAAAAAGTTTGTTATCATTAAAAATTAACTTATTAAAATTTATGCGGCATAAATTTGTCCCATGACTAGACTTTAATTCTTAGCTTTAAAGCATAAGCTGTTACTTGGAATTATAAAAAATAACTTTAAGACAGAATTAATTTAATACCCCAAAAGGAAATCCTCAGAGACCCTACAAAGTATGTGTGTCCGTGTGTCCGTTTGTTGTTTGAACGCTAATAGTTGTAAATAGTGAAATATTAAACTGAAATTTACTATACACAGATTGCTACTTAAATTGGGCTAAATTACTTGAAAGCCACGCCCACAAAATTTTTTTTCTTCCCCACCTACTTAAAGGCTTTAATTTATCAAACACACTGTTCTATTAGTCAGCTGAATATTTTGTGGACTTAGTATATATGTATTCCAGATATCACTATTAATGTAGCTGAATTGTTTAAATTTAACTATAAAGTTGAATAGAAGGTAAATATTGGTCTAACTTACAAAATAATATGGAAAAGTTTTTATTTATTTACTTGAATGGTAAAATATTTCAATCAAATATTAACTTAATTAGCTGAATTCTTCAATTAGCTGTATTTACTTATTTCAAAACAAAATTATGCTTTCTATACAAAGGTGCAATTCAGCTGGCTGAATTTATAAAAAAACTGGTACATATTTTCATTTAATATGGTAACATTTTTGCTTAGTTAATTGAAAGGTATAAAGAGATAAAATACTTCAATTATGTATGAACTTAATTAGCTGAATTATTCAAAAATTAGTATAACATACGAATTATTGCTCGCTGAACTCTTATTTTACTTATTTTACTGCAAAAATGCAATTCAGCTGGCTGAATTTTTATACAATTTCTCTATTATATACTTTTCCATTTAAAAATAACATAGTGAGGTCTTAGGTTAGGTTAGGTTAGGTTGGTCGGGTGTGCGCTTATGAAAGCGCTTCACCTAGGCCAACAAATAGGCCCATTGTGTTGCCCGACGAAACATAACGCAGAGTTCAGTTTAGCCACCCGGAGGCGACTATAAATCGTTTAAGTTCGAAAATGTTGGCATCCGCTAGTGACCCTAGACCTAGACTGGAATCTGACGCCAAGTGTTTTGTGTCATTTTCCCTGTAGGGCCGGGCATTCACACAGAAGGTGCTCCACAGTTTCCACCTCTTCGTCGTCCCTGCAGCTTCTACAGAAATCATTATACGAGTCACCGTATCTGCTGGCCATACGACCGCAGAGATCGATTTCCTATTTAGACTTAGTAGGTCTTTAGTTCGTTTATAATTTAGCCGAGGCCAGAGAGTGCGAGATATGTAACAGCTCGATAGGGTACTCCATCTGCTGTTCGTACATTTCACAGCCTCCATATTCAGTCGGCCGTTCAGTTCCGAGAGGGGGGTCCGCACCATCACTCTCTCGCTAATGTCTTGTCTACTCGCCCCGATTCTTGCACACTCGTCAGCAATCTCGTTTGCTTAGTGAGGTCTTGAAAAGACTTAAAATTTTAATTCAGCCAAACTGATTTCTTTAAAAATTCTTTATAAAGCAATTGAAAGTTTAATCAAGTTAATTTGAAATATATTACATAAGCTTAAAAGGCCTCTTATGGTAAGATGACAAGATATATGGATTTTTTAAATATAATGAGTGTCCAGTCAAGATTGTACACAACCAAAAACTCCCATTCCAATTATATAACATTTTATTTCCCTCTCATTAACAACGAAAACTGTGACGCATAACTTTTTTTTTTTTTTTGAAAAGAATACCACAAAAAAAACTTTCTAGTGGCCAACAATGATTTAAGGTCCTCTTAATGTCATAAACTGCCTACAAACTCTTAGTCATACACTAAAAAAAAAACTTTTCAAAACGGATTTTGGAAAATACAAAAAAAAGTCATGCTCAACATATGCATATGAGTGCAGTTTTTAATGTTGAGGCTTACTCCTAAATGTAAGGGTCATTACTCTAAAGTTATAGACAGACAGAAAAAGAAATCACGTAAAAAATTCAGTGTAAAGACCTTTGATTGTTAAATAATGAAGAAAGGAAGAAAGGAGAAGAAAACAGAAATACTAAGAACCGAATGATTTAATAGAGAAGAAATGAGGGAGTGTTGAAGTGTATAAAAATAGGGAGTGTTTTGAGAATCTTTTCATACATTATGTAAAATACTTACATTTCACTTTACTGTTATAATTTATTTTATATTTTGGATTAATTTAAAATGAATTGTTTGAAAACTCACCTGCAACGAAAGAAAGAAAGAAAAATATTTTTAATAAAATTGTGAGAAAATAATTAAACAAGAAATCTAAATTTGTCTTAAATAGTGTCTAGAATAGTGGGCATGGCAGGTATATGAATACGCCCTACAATACGGACGTACTTGGATGTCATACTTACTGAGTCGACGCAATATTTGATGCTCATAGCTCAGTTTTGTGGTCCATTTTTACAATTTTTATAAGTACGCTACTTATAAAACCGATTTCATAGTTAAATATTAAAGTTTATCCACAAATTTTTGTGGATTGTGGGCGTGGCACTTAATCTAGTCCATTCAGTTTAAGTGAATGTACCGAATTCATTCACCCTTCCTTTTTTGATTGTGATCTAAAAGGCGACTACAACCAGAGCAGATACTAAATGATCATAAATTTGTTAAACAAAAATAGTTCTTTATGCAAATATTTTGTGCACCAAGAGTGTGGCGTCACATTTTTAATAGCCAATAGACTAATAAAATTTTCACTTTGCTACACATCCACGTACAGAATAATATAAAAAAAAAAATTTACACTCCATACTAAATTGCACTCTATAAAAAAAAACCCTATGTTAGCAACAACCTCAACACAAACGTTATAGATCTTAGATAATGTAGCTAAATAATAAAAGAATAAAGCTCGAAAAGTATACCATTTTATAAGTAAGCAAAATATGTACCGAAAAATGGGCGGGATTTTAATAGACACGCCCACAATTTACAAAAAAACAAAAAAACTAATTTATCACCGAATTTGAGCGGTTAGCCGGTTCGTAAAGCAAAACCTATTTTAGAGCTTAATCATATATCTGCCCCACCCACAGAGGAGAGTATCTAACATTTAGCCTAAACTTGGGGTTTCTAGTGCTTAAAATACATAAACCATGAATACTATCTTTTAATTTATTATTTATCAGCTTTAAGTATTTTTTGTCGCCTACACTCTGAGGATGATTGTACATATATTTGACTACATCATCAATTCGGTGCATTGCCTTTAATAATATCTTTTTATTAGGGCTGGGAGAGAGCTGACGCTTCAGAAGCAAAGCAACAAGGAGACAGTGGCTATAAAATGTATTGTAATCATTATGTTATGTTGTTGTTATTGTTTGCTTTTGTCTGCCATCATTGACAATGTCATCACACGACCGGTTGTCTGCATACGGTCGGTTGGTATGGTTGGTATTTTTGGGGAATTTTTTAATTACAAAAATCTGTTTGTATGAATACACCATAAAAAACAACAACAACAACAACAAGAATAACATTAAATGGGAATAGATGGATATATAGAGGGAGGGTAAAATGAAAAATTATCTCTCTACATAAAACATGAACATTATT
The DNA here is from genome assembly GCA_963971445.1 of Ornithomya chloropus. Classification (NCBI taxonomy): domain Eukaryota; kingdom Metazoa; phylum Arthropoda; class Insecta; order Diptera; family Hippoboscidae; genus Ornithomya; species Ornithomya chloropus. Next base: position 21,045,299 of record OZ020530.1, on the reverse strand, counting down.
CGAATTAAAATATTTCCATTTATAAAACAACAAATAATGGCAGTTAATGGCACAATATTGTACAAGACACAACAATGTGGAAGAGTTTTTAATTATATGTAACCTTCAATTCAGCTAAAGTGGAAATATTTAAAAAAAAATTAAGGGTAATTCAGCTAGCTGAATTGTATTCCAAATAACTATTTTTATTTTTATAAATAATTTATATTATTTTTTGTCATTTATTCTGCTGAATCATAAAAAAAATAACCAAATATTCAACTAAAGATGTTCTTGTAGTAATTCAGCCTGCTGAATAGATAAGGACTACCATATTTCTGGTAAAAAAAACTACATTCTTTTATAGCACTAATCAGCTAAGTGATTAATTAAAAAAAAAAAACTTTATAATTATTCCTGTAATAATTCAGCTAACAGAAAATCAATACAAAATATTTCCATCAAACACAATTGTCAATCGATTTGCTTTGACGAAGCTTTCAAAGGAAACCCTTTTTCTTATAATTCTGATAGCTGAATCATAACTTCTTTAAATTGTAATAAATTTGAATGTGTTATAATTAAATACTAGAGATTTTTTAAGGACACTACAACACTTCAGTGGTTCATTTTTAATCCATTTAATACCAATGTGGCATAAGTGTAAATTAATCATGATTACGTGAATTTAATATGAATCTTTGATGTGTGTAACAAAAAACAAGAGTAACTGCTATGATGGGTCAAGCCCTACTAATTAATACCCTACATCATTTATTTTCACAAAAATTTTGCTACATCAGTTGGTTGCATCAGTAATTGGTAAGATTTGTTTGAGAAATATATTTATAAGGGAAAGGGTTCTAAAAATGGTCTGATCGAGTCCAAATTTGCTTTAACTAATCATTACGCTAATTAACTATTCTTTACTGATTTTTGGTAAAACGAATATTAAGAAAAGCGATTTTTTGCTGTATAAAGACTGTCTTCATAATAGGTGAGGAGCTCTAGAAATGGTCTAACTCAGTTTTTTTTTTTTTTTTTTTTTTGAATAGGACTCCTCTTGGATCCAAAACAAGTACCAAACTTCATTGAAATTTCTTGACAATAGTGACCTGTAGCTTAAGCACAAATTTACATGGATAGACAGACAGACAGACGGACATGATTAACTCGATTCAGATTTTGATTCTGATTAATGGTAGGTGTAATATTTCCCTTTTAATAGTTACAAACATTCGCACAAACTTAATATACCCCTCCTTTGACACAAGTAGTAACGAGTACAAAAATATGAAAATGAAAAAAGGGGAGAATAAATGAAACTAAGCAGCATTCAGTCAACACTGTCATGAGTATCGTTTCATTATCATTTTAATAATCATTGCTATTGTCTGTGCACACAACTTGGCCCCTTAATGGAAAATGTTGGAAAAGTTGGGTTGTAAGGCAAAAATAAAAGGTGCAGAATTAAAAGAGGGGGGACTTAACGCGCACTCACACATACCGACCGCACAACATGAACAACATTGGCAAACCGCAGTCTAATACAACATTCTCTCACATTCACATTCACTTTACTGTTCAAGCAAATACACACTGACACAAACATGCAAACAAGTACTAAGTATATGACAGACCGACAGACAAATCTACAATAATAACAATAATGCAACTACAACAACTGACAAACATTTATACATTATGGTAACTGCATGTTATGGGGGATGGAGGAAGGGGTGAGAGTGCGCATTAAAAGGTTAAATTTTATAAATTGTTGGTATTTTTGTTATGTTTTGTTTTGTTTTGTTCTTATCTCAGAATGAAGTGCTCTACTGGTAACCTTAGAATCTAAAACTAAACCCTCTAGAAAGGTTGTTAAGACTTGTATGGAATAGCATCACTCGAGTAAAGTTTAGTTTTAAGAGCGAATAAACAGCATAAGGGAAAAAGCGTAATGTAAGGGTGAGGGTGAGTAAGGGTGACACGGATGATGGGTATGTGATGATGCGTGTAAAATATTGAAAACAATAACAGTAATGATAACACCCCAACAGTACAATTGTTAACACAATAAACCAAAGCACACCATACGCATACACGCATACAACTATTAACCCCGAGCTGGAGCAGCAGTATAGAAAATATTGAGGGTGGCTTGATACCATCTCTTCTGCTAAGTAGCTCTGTCTGTTGCTACTCATTGTCATTATTGTTGTTGTTTAGAAAATAGTAGTTTTTCCTTTTCGCTTGCTTGTTATATTTGCATATATTAATACTAAAAGCAAACTTATTTGCGAGGCAAGTAAAAAGAAAATAAAAGGTAAAGGAAAAAAGGAAAAGGTCATAGAGATGGCAACCAGCCGTGCTCAGCAAAAGTTTGAATACTTATAACCTGTAAAAATATTATATTTGGTTTAGACAAGCTTTGGGATACTTTTCATATTTATCCCGAAATTGTGGGCGTGACATGTGTACAATGGCGTCCACTTGTCCACTTGTGTATTGCACTTTTTAGTGAAGAAGACCCAAGAGACGTCTGCAGCAAGAGTGATTTTTTTATAAATTGTGGGCGTGGCGTACTGTTGTTAATCGATTCTAACCTTTTTTATGTAGAAACGCTCTAAACAAACTAAAAAAATAATTTTGGGATATTTGAACAAACAAAAAGACAGGACCACGGACGTATATGGTTAGATTGTAACAGATTTTGATTATAGTGTGATTTCTAAAGACTGTTTCACTTCAACATACTCGTAAATGGTATATAAAAATAATATGAAAGCAGAACTTGAACAGTAAGTTGTTGCTAATTTTTTATTCTTTTTTTTTTTTTTTCTTTTTTTTGTTAGGCTTGCATCTCAACATGAGCATTATGAAAAATTGTTTGTAACGCATTAACCATTGAATTCTTAAAAAAGGAAATAAACACAACAATAACAACAAAAACAAAAGCAATACAAGTCAAAGCAATCACCACCAAGTTCATGTTGTTAAATTGTTTGCGGAGAAAACCAAAAGCAAAAGAAGGATTTTATGCAACAAATGCAGTATTACGAGTAGTCTGAATCTATTAACATAATAACAAATACGAAAAAGAAATAAGAAAATGTACAATATTTGTAATAAAGAAATGGCAGGAAAACGGAAGAGAGGAAAAATTTATATACGTATTAAAACAAGCATCTAAGATGTCTATGCGATGATGTTTTTAAACTTAAACAAAACATTTTTCCTTGCATAAATTTTACAATTCAAAGAATTTATGCTTTAAATACCTAATTGTATAATTTTACTTCTCATTCAGCTGGCTGAATTTTTTGTGTATTTTAGAATATACATAAATATGTAAAATTAATTATCGAAATATGAATAATATTAAAATATTTAATAAAAAGATTTCCTGCAACATTATTTTTATAGATTATTTTATAAATTCAGCCAGCTGAATACATTGATATATACAGTTACTGCATATTTCACTAAAGTTAAGCTAAAAATTTCGCAATTCAGCTAGCTGAATACATTTCTATAAGCAAGTAGTTCATATTTTAATAAATTTTAGGTAAATATTTGCCATTCAGCTGGCTGAATAAACTGGAATACACATATTTTAATCAAATTTACTTAAATATCTAGTTATTCAGCTAACTGAATTAGTGAAATAAAGATTTTTTTAAATAAATTTTACAAATTTACATAGTCTTGAAATAAAAATTTTAAAATCCTTTTTTTTTCATAAAAAGAAAAAACTTGCATTTTTTAATCAATTTAGGTTAACACGCAGTTGACGCAAATGTTTTAACAATAACAACAACAACAACAAATAATCCAATTTATAATAAATAAAGTACAATATTGAAAACAAACACATTTATGCAATAAAATATAAATGGGGTTGAGAGTTAAGTACATAAATGAAATTGGATTTTTTTTTATATACGTGCCTACAACAACAAAAGCAATAAAAAAAAAATACAATTAAATTAATCACGATTTTTTCGTTTTTGTTTCGCTAGACGATATTTTGCAAACAAATCGATACAAAATTTAGAACACAATGAACGAATGCGCGAATGAATGATTAAATGAATGAATGTTTTATGCAAACAACAGTCAAACTATTAACATCAATTATAATTGTTGTGACAACAACTACAACTGCAACAATATAACAAACAATAGTTTCTGGTTACGAAAAACTGTCACGTTCCATTTGTAACGTTTCTTTAAACATTCTCTTAAGTACAATTTAATAAATTTTAATAAAAGAACATTTAACAAAACAAAAAACAATTGAATTGATCCGACGTGATGGTAATATTTCATGTGATATTAAGAATTCTATTTCATTTGTTACATTATTCCCTTGATGGATTATATTGGAAAGGTTTTGTTGAAGCTTGATAAGATTGTGTAAGGGTTTACCTTAAGCTACACTTTATACAATACTCATTTTTCATTTGCATGAATGTTCCGAATTGATCGAATGGGCAGACGTACTGACAGCCGTGCCGTGGATTGTCTACGGTTATTAAAACCCAGAAGCCCAGAAGTTAATCCTTTTGGACTGAAAACGGCTCATAAATTTGACACGAATTCATCTACCACGCAACGTATCCATTGAGTTATAGGGGGATCTACTGTACTTACAACTTTCTGTAATCTTATAAAGTTTTTATACTTTTTATAAAAATTCTACTTTTTTTTTTGTTATTGTTGTTGTTAATATTGTACAAGACGAAAATGATAAAAAAAAAGCAACAAAATTGAAAATTTAAACTTGATAAGACAAACTATCAATAAAAATAAGTAAATAGGTTTATTGAGCTCAATACGTACATTTCGCCAATAAGATAAAGAATAAGAAGACTAAGAAGACGAAGACAAAGAAGAAGCGCATTAAAGAAAAGCAACAATAAGTAAACAATAAATGCACAATACATACACACACACACACACACACGCACACAGAAGAAATATATAAACGCCACCCTTGCTGCCCTCCCTCTTCACATCACGTATCAATACAAATTACTTGTAATCGGAGATAAGTAAAATAAATTGTGCGTAGCTATATATATATATTGAAATTGAGGACAGAGAAGCTACAGAAGTTAAAGGGCGGTATTAAGAATAAAAGAGACAAGAACATTTTAATAGTAATAAATCCTATTTAATTATATATTACCTTTTCGTTGTTTATAAAATCCAAAGGAAGGAAATGCAAACAAGAAACTTGATGTTTAGGAAACATAGTAAAGACATCGATTAATGATTACATTACGTGTATTAACACGGTGAGAAATAGAGTCAAAATGGTTAGACATTGAGAAGAAAATCTCTGTGAATGAAGTAAATTAACGGAATCTTTAAACTTTTTCCTTTCTCGAAGCATCCCCTAGAAAGAGGCATCAAAGTCTTTAAATATTTATTCTTAACATCATTAAATAGGTTTATTCTTGATGGGAAACGATATAGACAGCTGTGTATTTAACTTAGAGCCAACTGGATCAAAGGTCACGCCCACAATCGACAAAAGTCTCTCATGATTTTAAAAATGAAGCTACTAAGTTAAATTTTAATAAATATATAGGTATAAAAATGTAGGCGGGGTCACGCCCACAAAATTTCAAGCCTTTCTCAACTAAAAATTAAGCCAAGATGCAAGTTGATCTTAAGATATATTCTGTTAAAGGACGCCAGTCAAACATCTGCCACGCCCATAAAATTTCAAAACTTTAATCCAAAGAAAACTTCATTTTGCAAGTTGATCTTAAGATATATTCTGTTAAAGAAGGCCAATCATACACCTGCCACGCCCCAAAAATATATGTGTTAAAAATATTTTGAATGTGCTCTAAGCCAAACTCTAAACGTAATAATCAGCAACATTTCACTTGAGCTTACTTTAATATGTCTTTTTTATCTATTTATTTAAACTCTAATTAATTGTTGTTGTCGCTTTTTTTTTGTTTTTATTTCATTTTTTATGACTTATAAAGAGCACCCAATTTATTTTATATGTGTTAACAACTTGCTATGGCAAAGTTTCAACTACTGTATAACAGGCACAACACACCACACCACGCTTGGCTGCCAACATATAATTAATCTTTGTCAAAACTTGACACCATACAAAATCACTCTCACACATATACAATAGATAAATGCATACGTGCACATATATAAATATAAATGTATATCAAAAGCAAAATAGAAAACACAACAAATACGTTATAAAGAAATTAAAATAAACTAAAGATTATATATGGATTTTAACCATACACACGCACACATCTCTATTTTTGTTAAGAGAGAAATCTACAAGATTTTAAAGAAACTTAAAAGGCATGAAAAGTCTTTAGTATAAATAATTGGGTTAATAAAGTGGCTGAAATCAGAACATATGGTGGACACTGCATGATGGATGAATTGATTTTTAAAATGAAGATATTTCAATAATTAACAACATAATGATTCAAGAATAATGATTTAGAGATATACAGTAATAATAATCAATTAAATGCTCATTCGCCTGTCGAACCAACCTCGACTTTCATGGCAATATTCTTAACTAAAAAAATAAAAATTTCGCGACACATGAGTTTATATTCCAACTGAAAAAACTCCTCAGCTAGATTCGAACCCCTGCCCTACAGCGGGCAGAGTTTTCTAAGACAAAGCCTTAGCCCACTCAACTATTAAAAAGACTTTAGATATATACAGGGTGAGGAAAAAAGATGAAAATTTTCCTCGAATGTTAATGTAGGAAGAAATTTTCTGAAAAAACTTCACATATAAAAAAATCATAAATACCCTTTCTATATATACATATAGTGGGCGTGGCAGGTACATCATTACGTACATCATTATTAGAGGAATAATGTATTAACTTGTAAGTGAAATCTTACGCTTTATCAGGTACTTTTGTAAATTGTGTTTGTAGACTTATATCGTTTGTGGGCGAGGCTGATTTTGCACATTTTAAATAATGACATATAAAATCTCAGCTCTAAATTTATGATGGACAGTCGTACGGACACCATATCTAGATCGACACAGATTTTGATGCTTGATGCTCAACAATATATACACTTTGTGAAGTCTCTGACTTACTCCTTAGTCCTGGGTATTGCAAGCAGTATAGTTAAAATGTAATGACATTTCCAAACTGTTTCTGCTCCGCCTTTTTAATATATTATTTTTAAATGAATTCAGCTAGCTGAATTGTGATATTTTGCTTCATAAGTACCACACACGCACACACACAAATAATCAAAATTTTATTTCAAAAACTTTTCATCATTTAACATTTATCTGCGTGTGAATGGTATTGTTTTCCATTTTTAGTTTTTCCCAACAACACACAACTAATTAGGTTTGGGTTTGTTGTTGTTGTTGTTGCAATTGCGGTTGTGGTTTATGGATGTAAAAAATTAATTAAAATGTTGCTTACTTAAAAAATTAGTCTGGCTTAGTAATTATTTTGTATACACACACACACACGCACACATAAGGGTCAATTTTGTTTAACTATCATTTCAAAAGAAAAAAATTACATTAACTCTACAAATGTTTAACAACTATATTACGTATACGTTTGTATGAGTGCCCAGCAATGTTAACATTTCATGTATGTTGAACAACTGCGCAAATAAACAAATGGATAGTTTTGCGCTAATATAATAAAATGCATTAAAAACAAATGGTCGCGCTCTCTCTCTCTCTCTCTCTCTTTCTCTCGGCGGCATTTATTGGTTGTCAAATGCAAATGCAATCCATGACTGTGAAAAGCAATGAAATTTTATTATAATTTGATTTTCCTCTTCATTTTTCATTAGCTGCAAAACAAATCGCGAACATTTTCTGAAATGAATTTCTGCTCGTTTATATGTAATAGCGTTGTGGTCAACACATAGCATGTATTTACATTGGTTAATGGAGTTTAAAACATTTGTATATATATTACATCTTTTTACATTTTGTTATTGTTTATTTTTGTATTAAAATGAAAAAATATTTGCATTTAATTTAAAAAAAAAAAACATTTTTTAAGTGCAAAGTTTATATATTGCCAATTGTATTTGTTTAGGCAAAGACTTAGTAAAAAAAAAAAACCAACTGAATAAATTTTTAATTGAAATTACTTTATTAAGCTATTCAGCTAAGAAAATTTTCTTTAAAAACCATAACACTATACTTGTAAGTTTAATTCAGCTAGCTGAATTTCAAAATACTTTAATTCAGCTACAAAAAATGTCATACCTACTTAAATCAATTAAATTTACTATTCAGCTGCATAAAATTTCTAATTCTTACTAAAAAGCAGCAAAAAAGCATTATTTTAAATTGTTCAACTTACAAGCTTAACTCATTCAACTCAATTTTTTTCCAAGTTGGATATTTTGTTAATGGTTAAATACATTTTTAACAACTTTGTCACAACTAAACTATATAATCAGCTGGCATCTTTCATTCAGCTTCAGATGTATCAATTTTTCATTAGCTGAATTAAAAAAAAAACCTTATATATTAATCAAACAGGCAGTGGCATGCCTTCTAAATATATTTCAACTGTATTCAGCTAGCTGAATTAAATAAAAATCTTGTAAATTAATCGGATACGCTGTGAAATAAACATATTTCAACTTTATTCAGCTAGCTGAATTAAATAAATATGCACTTTCTCAACATAAGCTGCAAATTTTTAACAAAAATTTTAGAGAAATGCAAATAAATTGAAATTGAATTGAGTTTAACATTGAAAATTCAATTGAACCGAAATTCCCTCAATATCCAGCACACATGACATTTGTAAATTACGTGACTTATGGCCATGCATAACCATACACATGCCGAACAAGTAGCCACGAGGAACGCTGATGAAAAAACAACAACAACAACAACAACAAAACAGGCAAATACATAAACACTTTTATATCTCAAGGGCTCAATAACAAACCCATCAAAAAGTCGTCCAATTAGAAATAAAAGAAAAGGAAAAACGTCCCCAAGCGAACAGCGATCAGCACAATGGTTTATCATTTTATTGCTAAGGGTCAGGAATGGACAGGAATGTTGAAGGGAATAAAAAAAAAAAAGAAAGTTACACACATGCACACAAATGCATAACGAAACTAGACAAAAGCTCAATTATGATTAACGAGCCATGGCTATGAACTATGAAAACCAGTTAACGTAACAAAATAGTTGCACTTTGGCAAACGTGCAATAAAAGAAGAAAATTCCTTTTTTTTTTCTTTTTTGTGTTTTTCTTTTCATAAAACATATTTTCAAGTGAACATTGATAGGAACCTACCATGTGTGTACGTCTGCCTTTAGCCCTAAGTGTTGGTACTCGGTGTGGTACCTTAATGGTGTTGGTTGATTGGTTGCTTCAACTGAAAAGTCAACCAACTTTTATTGAGAAGGACATAAAAACTCATGGCATTCACATACAGAAGCGGAAGTTTCAGTACCATACAAGTGTACAGAAATGTGGGTTTATTTGTAGAAGTGTGCGTGGTGTACGTACTTTTGATAACAAAGCATGATGGATGATTCAGTTTAGCATGCATAGATAGAACAAATGTTACAACAACAAAAACAACAACAGCACCTACTACTACGGCTACTACATACAGCACAAAAATTATAGACAGCTTAGCCAACGTGATATGAAATATTGTGTGATGTGGACAGACGTACATCATGTTGTGCATACAAAACTAAATTTCGTAGTCACTTACAAGCTAAGAAACAACAAGTCAAAAATCAGTATATGACTTAGATCAAATCTTAAATATCCTACACATCCATATTGAAAATGTGGGCGTGGGCGTGACATGATCATTACCATCCCTCTAATAGTGAGTGCATTACTGTAGTATTAGCTTGCAAATCGAATTTTTGTTGAGTACGGTTTTATTTTTCAGTTATCCGACCACGCCTATTTTTGGCATTTCGATGAAAAGGGTATAAATATTTGCACTAAATTCCAGCCTAATAGCTCAATTTTTGTGGCAGATAAATGTCTGTACAGAACTCATTATCTCAAAATTTGCTTTCGTGATATTGGCGGATACACGGATGTATTGTATATATATAGATGGACTCAATTTTTTATCAAGAATATATATACTTTGTACAGTCTCTGACTTTTTCTTCTGGGTGTTGCAAGTGGAATGACAAACTTAGTGTACCTGTCGTCTTATGTGAAGGGTATAAAAAAGAACATACAAGTGATTCTTATTATAAAAGCAACCTTTATGCATTAGTCATGTATATAAATATGCAGATGTTTGTTAAGTATGAAAACATTCGTTGACTTAGGTCAGCTGTTGCTGACATAAAACCCACTTTCTTGTAAGCATCCGAAACTTAACATAGAAAATAGAGGAACCAGGCAGCAGTTAGACCCTTAAGACTTTAAAATTGGCAGTTGCATGATGTCTTATATAAACAAATACATTTAAATTATTCTTCATTTTATAGATTTTTAAAAAAATGCTTTTTACATGGATACTACAACAGGGTTATTCAATGTCTTCCTCACTCCCGCATCTTTGAACCATTTTTTGTTTTGCACCTGAGGGTGTTCGTTAATTGGAAGCATGCACGTATTCCAAACAGTATGTGGCATATACCACCATATCGTGTAGCATTTTTGCCAACAGCAGGATTTCCCCCCAAGTATAAATTTCTATATGTAAGGAAGTCACGTTTAAATAGAGTTTTAATGGAAATTATGCAAACTCTGCTAATGCTTGTGTATTGGTGAGAATATGTCACATCAAAAAGACTATGAAACCTATTCAGAAATGGCATAACAGACATCTCTTACAGAGTTACAGGAATAAGGATGAGAAAAAAACCAAATTTATTTTCCATTAAAAACAATCACCTAAATAAATCGGTAAAAACTAAACTACTGATTGTCACAACTAAGAAAATTGTTACCTTAACTAATGAATTAGTTGAAGCAACCAACTTTTTTTAAATTTTCTCATCTCTTTTTAATTAAAGGCCAATTCATCTTTTTGGGTGCTGCAAACGGATGACAAACTTAGTATACCTCCCCCTTATACCTTATGTAGGGGGTTTAAAAAATATAATAATACTAGCAAATATATATCCTAATCACTGCCTATCTCAACTAAGGACCCATACAAACTGTAGCTGCATAACTTAAATGTTATTCCAAACATTATGCCAAAGTAATTGGACGCCCTACGCTTAATACCATCATAATATCATTTATAAATTCTTTCTCTCTCTCTCTCTCGAAAAGTTGACTGCGCACGCGCAAATTTCATAATTTACATGTTTAGTCAATTTAGTTAAAGCGATGAAAAGATTAGGCGCACAAAACACATTATACAACATGCTCACTGTGGCGAGTCGTGTAAACGGCAGAGATACTGAAAATAGGCAGCAACTCAACTCTCAAGAACATGGTGCGCTGCCATGCAGATAATTTGTTAAATTGCATGTTTTTCACATTTCAGCAAATGCTAAATAGACAAAAAGACGAAAGAAAAAAAAGAACAGGCGGACAGACAGACAGACGCAGACACAGAGACAGATAGAAGACAGGGTACAGACTGCTGCTGATAGGCTAATAGTACAATATAGTGGTCGGTACAAACGAAAGAACTAACCAACTTACAATATCAACAACAACAAACAAACAAACAACCAAAACAGCACGAAGTACAACATAAATTATCGTAAATGGTTGAAAATGAGAATTTATACCTAGTTGCAGCCAAAGGTAAGCAAAGTCAAAGAACAGCACAGCAAAAGTGTAAGTGGATATATGTGTAGTGTATGCGTGTGTAAACTGGCTAACACTTGCACTCAGTCGTGGCCGCTAATCAAGAAATGGAATGAGCTGGTAGGAAGGATCATTAGCGAATGTGTTATATATCGAAACATTAATGGGAAAATTACTAACAATAACAACAACAATAATTGCAACAACAAATCACCATCACACCACTTAAAGTTTAAAAACGAAATTTATTAAATATTTAAATGGATTAATGAAAATGATCTTATGAAGCATTGAAACGATTGCATATCCTTAGGTAAAAATGGACTTCAATAGAAGCTATAACATGCGTTTTCTTCCTCTACTTCTTCTTTGGCCTCGTTATCTTCCCCCTCTATTCTTATTCTTTTTCCTTTTCTTCTTCCTATTCCTTCTCTTATTCTTTTAATTACTCCCCCTCCTCAACCTCTTCTTCTTCTCCTTCCTCTTTTACTTCTTTTTCTTTATTGAATTTTTCTTCCTCTTATTCTTATGTCTTCTTCTTCATCCAAAAAAAATGTTTCTTTTCAAAATGGGGGCATGTCTATTCACCCACTTTTGTTTCATTAATGCCAGAGCTAACTATGCTACTATTTTTGTGTGTAAAATTTCTTTTTTAAAGCTTTATTCTTGTAGTTGTTCGTTAGAAACCTACTCGCAGACCCTAAAATTTATACAAAATCTTAGCTCAATATCTTCATTTAGTAGTCAATACAATAGCAACAGTAGACAGACTTAGGGACGGACATGTCTAAAATATTCACATTTTATTTATAATATCAAAAATAGATATAAAAGTTATGTGCCTAAGAACTTTTATATTTAACAGCAGCTATGCCTCGAAAAAGGCCACAAAACAAGAAACCCTCACAAAAGAACACATTATTCAGCTTTAACCATAAACTACCTGGCTGAGTACAAATACTTAAGATTCTTGTTTTCTATTGTTATTATTGTTGTTATTATTACATTCGCAGAGTGAGTGCATTAATAGCAAAATAAAGTTAAGCCAAGTTTCGTTTAGTTAAGGCTGTCGTTTCAGTGCTTTTTATTTTGCTTTCATCATTGTCATCAGCACCGTAATGCCTGCCTTTTCTGCGCTTAAGTATATGACAACAACAATATATAGCATACGTACATACAGCTGATGATCATTATATACTGTTTGTAAGAACTTGTTTGGGGGGTCGAATTGTGTAAATACACACAAATTAGTATGAAACGTGCACCCAACTAAGAAGAAAAATATTTTTATAAGCAACCGTGTATATATACACGTGTGTGTTCAAATCGTCTACATCAGGGTTAGGCTGATCGCTCGTGCATGCCCGCTTGGCTTGTTGCCGTTTTAAATATTATTTTTCAAGCTTCAGCGATCTGCGTGATATATCACAACTTGTAGTTTACATAGATGGTTTCATTCATAAACGATTTTACACAATATTATTGCATTTCATTCTTCTTTAAGGTGTGTTCCAGTAAGGCCAGACATTTGTATAAATTTTTAAAAATATTTCAAAAAATTTTTCACTTTAAATAATATCTAGAACATGTGAACGGCTTTTTAAGTTTCACCAGAGACTAAAATTCAATGAAGCAAAACTATTACTTTTACGAAATATTTTGAAAGAAAAATTCTACCCTTGGAACGGTATAAACATCTATTTTCAAAATATATATCATTTTATAATGTTAAAGTAAGCGGGATGCAGCAGGCGCCCTACACCGTATATATATTCTTGATTATTAACACTTGAACTCAAATTAGGCAAAAGTAACTGTTGGTTAAATGCTTAGGATTGTAAAATTTTAGATATTTCTATATAAATTAAGCAAAATCGGTCAATAACCGCGCCCATAATTGACAAAAATCTATTTACCAGCCATTCGAATTGAGCTATGAAGTTGAAATTTGAGACATTTCTAGTTTCTGGGCGAGATAAACCCATTATTTGCTAGAAAAACTTTTTAAAAGTAGAAAATGAATACGTTTTCGATACTCTACTATAAGAGTGTAATCAGGTACCAGCCACGCCTTTTTTATTTATATAAATAAACATATACATATGGAGGGTATTTAAGTTACAGTCTCAGCTAAATTCGGTTTTTATTTTCATCATTATATATGCGTTTGTACAAGCTATAAAAACTTTGTCGTTCTTACCTCTAGCAAAAGTTTTGAATTCTTTATTAACTTAAACTAAGCCATTGCCATGTAATAAATGCCTCACTACGTGGTGGATAATATTATTTACATATTCAGCAATGTACATGTGTGTGTGCGGAGAAGGGCTTATGCAATTGTTTATAATTGTTGTGAGGTAAAATTTTACATCAAATAACAAAACCCCTTCAAAAACTGTAGAAATATTCTTCTAAAGTTTGGCGGGGGGCGGTTTGTGTTACTGTTGTTAAACGAATGCGCAGATTTATAAGTAAAGTACAAGCAGTAGCAGTAGTAGCTGGTACCTGCATAACCCAATTGTTTTGTTGTAGATTTATTCAAGCTTACAACTAAAAGTTGAGAATACTTCAGAGGCATCCCACGAAAACAAAACATGTTGTTAAATAAAATACACACAAGTTTGTACAAGTTTTCTCTAATCCTTATTGGTTTAGTATTTTTTGTAACATTTTTTTTCAATTCTTCTTCACTTTAATTCAATTTCAATTATTAAGTGTAAATATAATGAATGTTGATGAAAAATGGGTCGAACGATTTCATTGTACACTGAAGCGATAAGTAGTGTAAATTAACTTGTAATACAAACACGATCTTTTAATACCCTACATGCTGCAATTTGTGTTTAGTTGTATCAGTAAACTCAGGGCCTTTGTCATATAAGTCACGTGGGATTCTAGAAAGGGTCTGATTAAAACCAAATTTGTCACAACCAATTATTTAGTTCATTAATTGTTCTCCAGCAAATGTTGTCAAAAAAATATTAAGAACTACGATTTTTTTCATATAAATACTCTTCTGCATAATAGATCGTTACACGGGAAGAGGTTCTAAATATAGCCGGATTCGATCCATTTTCAACACGATTCCTTTTTAAGCCAACACAAGGCCAAGTAACAAATTTCATCGAAATATCTCAAAAAATTGCAACCTATACCTTAAGCAGAAATTTACATCGATAGAAATACCTTCCACTTGTACTAGTGCACCTAACCTAACCTAATGTATCTTATACCACAAATGATCTAGACTGTAGAGTATAAGAAATGATAAAAATGGTGGCTCGCCGATATCAAAACATTCATTTTATGAGTAATAATACAAACGTGTGTATGTGCATGTGCATGTGTGTGTGTGTGTGTGTGTGTTCGTTTTTATGTAATAAAAACAATAAATAAATTATTATTGATAGCAAGAGCATTACGAAGCAAAGATTCATGTATCCGTACAGACACAATAGGCGGATCAAGAACACTTAACAAATGCTTGTTCAACGAACGCCATCATCAACTTTAAGTTTATTTTTATTAATATAGAGCAATGCCTGACCATACTATAGTAAATAGGTAAAGGCATTTACATGCACACACACACACATACACACACACACACACACACACATCCAGTAACAATAACTATAAACTAAAGATAAATGAAAGCAAGTCACAGACATATGAGACGACTGACTGTCTCCCGTATAATCACAATTAAACTCACAGTTACATACAAACAAAAGTGACCGTGTGTGAGCACTGATAAGCTTTTAATTGTAGTTAAATCAACAATTTCACAACTCCACAGACAGACCCCACATCACAGTACTCGCATAACAAAACCATAGGCGGGTTGTCCGGTTAAGTAGTCAGTCAATCAAGACTTTAGTTAAACGAGCAATTCTTGCAATTGTTGCCAACTAGACTCGATGCTCTTAGTGATGATCAGATTTTAGTGCAAGCCTAATAATTTATTATACTTGTAGAGAATGGCAAGCACATGTTACTGCGGTTAATCACTTCCGCAATTTATCTAAAACCTAGACCTGACATCAACAAACGTGAACAGAACAGGACGTCGTAATGTCATTAAGAGTTTATTACACTTCACACTTGTTGCAAACAACTTCTTTATGACAGTGTTAGTTGTCAATGTTTTATACCAAACATATGTGACGGAGTGAAATGTGGCAACAAGGGCTCCCCATATAGCTGTATTTCTGGCCGTTTGTTCTCTAATATCTTCCACATAAGAAGAAGGCGTCAGAGACACTACAAAAAGTATGTATATTCTTTATTAGCATCAAAAACTGAGTCGATCTAGACTTGTACGTCCGTATGTCCGCATGTTGTTGGCACTCTCACAGTCGTCAATTTTGAAATATTTAACTGAAATTAGTTTCTGCACGTAGATCGCTATTTAAATTGAGAAAAATTGGTCAAATGCCACGCCCACAATCGATAAAAACATCTTTACATGCCACAAAAATTGAGCTATAAAGTGGAAAATTGGTACACATACTAATAATTATGCCTTTCATCAATGTACCAAAAATGGGCGTGGTCGTATTATACGCCCATAATTTACAAAAAACCGTATTTAGCTTAAAACTTGACTTGCAAGCTGAGACGTCATACGTTCACTATTAGAGGGCGGAACACGCCCACAACTTCTATGTAGATGTGGAGGGTATTTAAGATTTGGCTCAAATCAGATATAGTTTTTTTTTACTTGTTAGCATTATAAAAGCAAAACGCCACAGTCATACAACTCAACTATCGATTATTGAAAGATAAACTTAAACTATAAAAAATGAAATTGTATACATGCCACGCCCATATCGTACTCAAAAATGTGTACATGCGGACATCTTTGGTTATTAAATGATTTTAACAAAATTAATTAACATCCCAGCTCCAACAAATGCTACCATACTCCTCTACCAGCTTCATTAACCTGACACTGAACACAAAATAGGTTTTTGTGTACTTTTCTTACAAAGTCTCCATTTTATTACACACAAAAGCCGCTAGATGAGGAAAAATTATGAAATCAACATGAACAAAATAAAGAATCCTTGGCAACCACCATTCAACGGTATACAGAATGGTATACTGTATAGAAGAAGAACAAGCATTTCGTATTGTGTAAAGAAAAACTGTGTTGTTGCGGCTTTTTAGAACTAGTAACCAATAGAAACAACTACTTTTTATGAGTTATGAAATGGTAAACAACAGCGTCCCAACAACAACAGCAAATCTTTAACTTGGATTATTGACCGCTTAAGGGGGAAAAAAAACTCGAAAAGCATCGAAAAAAACTGCAACTTGATGATTTTTTGTATCCAACTGCTGCAGTTGTTATAACCACCACAAATAAGAAGAGAGGAGGTGTACTGGGTTTATCATCTTATTTGCAATACCCAGAAGGAGGCGTCAGAGACCCTATAATGTATAAATATTCTTAATCAGCATCAATGCCGCTGTGTCCATGCATCTGTCTGCTCTTAACACTCTCACGATCGTAAATTTTGAAATATTGGGCTAAAATTTTGTTTCTATAAAAAAATTTCTATTCAAATTGAACAAAATCGGTCATGGGCGTAATTGGATAAGAAAAACGCCGACAATTTAGAAAAAACCATACTCGGTGTAAAATCTGACTTTCAGGATGAAATGAATGGTAGAAAGCATAATCATGCCTGCCACGCCCACTAATTGTATATAGATGTGGAGGATGTTTAAGATTTGGCCTAAACCTAATTTGCTTTTCTTGTTTTTGTTTTTCTTTTGCTGTAACTTTTCACAAATGAACGCCATCACCGACGAATTTCAACACTTTTCTGTGATTTTTTTTTCTTTTTTTACAGTAAACACAATTGAGTAACTATTGTAAAGACCCTACATAACTGTAATAAAAAGTAAAAATATATTTCTCCATTAAATTAACACGAATTTAAAGTAAAACTGGAGAAAAATCTATATTTACAGGAAATCTGGGACTGTTGACCCATTATTTAATCAGTTCCATAAAATACAATTTTTACCCAACCTTGGTGCTACATATGGCCTTAGTGCACTCAAAGTGTTTTCTCGTGATTTTGTGTATGTGTACGTGTCCATGTAATGATGCTTCCTTTGAAAATTTTTTTAACCATTTTTTTTTCTTTGATTACAGCAAAGTCTATATTTATAAAAGAAGAAAAGTTCCCAAGTAAGTGAATTTCTGATAAGTAAATATACACAGAAAATCAAAGAGAAATATATATGGTCACACCTATTTTTATTTTTTTTCGTTTCTCAAACAAAAACTTAAGAGGAAGCAACTAGAAGCAAACAAATGCAATTTCCGTTTTATTATAGTAACAATAAAAGACGCTAAAATGCATAAAAAGCAAACAACAACAATAACAACAACAGTAACCAAAAGATAAACGTATACTTACTGTATATAACGGTGGGCACAATAGCGTTTTATGAGCAGACAAGCACCAAAATTTAGCAAAAAAACAAACAAAAAACGAAAATTGGTGCAATCGTAGAGGGGGTTGGCAGGTACGAAAGTACGCGCCCCTTTTAAATCGATCCTTAAGCTGAAAAAGGTTTCTTTTGTAAACTGTATGATTGTTGTCTGACCACGGCCATTTTTTATACATCGATCAGTAAGGTAATTACAAATTCCTCTTCCTAGCTAACCTTTTGTGGCAGATAGAGAGATTTTTGTTTTTGTTCATTTTAGACGTGCCTCTTGAACAATTCTTTACAAATTTTGCGCCCATTTTAGACAAATCTATAGATACCCTTGTAGAGTCTCTAACGTTACCAAAGCTTTAATGAAAAAGTTTGGCTATCACTGGCTAATTTTAACATTTATCCGTGGTAGAATAAATATATAATAAACGTAAACTCAATGCATGCCCATGCATGTTTTATAACAAAGATAATTGAATGAAAATTAAATTTGAAATGTATTCGATATACCCAGCTATACTACGTCTATGTATACCAGTGTGGGTGAGTGTAATATCGAAAAACGAAAACAATCATTGGTGTCCACTAGTATCAGTAGGTTAGAATATTGACTTTAATGGTTTCTTTCCATTTTTTGTGGCAAAATATTTGATCAATATCTTAAATATAACATGTCCGTACGTCTATTCGTGATTTTTATGTGTCTAGTTTGTTTATAGCTGTTTACGGTTGCCTGTTCTGGACCAAAAACTCCTTTCCATGTTATGCTTCAGTTGCTTTTGCGTTGTTTTGTTTTGTTTTGTTTTGCTTTCATAAGCTTTAACCTCTAACCCAATGTTTTGTTTAATTTACGGTAAGAATCGATTTAGCATGAAGTAGGAGAGAACATGAGAACATTAGAAACAATAAATAAACTACAGAATATAACAAATAATCATCATTTAGAATAGAGCGAAGAAACTTTCACAATGGAAACAAAAGAAAGGTGAACGAATGAAAATCAAGCTTTTTTTCACGCTGGAGGTTATAAAAACCATCACCATTGATAAGGAAAGTTATATTTAATGTGACACTTTGGTTCAAATTCAGCAGAAATGAGGTCTCAGAGGATTTATAGAGTCGATGTATTATGTATTCTGTAGTCTTAGTCATTTTGAGAATATCCGTGTGTCCATGATCATCCACGGTTGCAAAAAATTGAGATATTTGTGGTTAACGCAGACAGGCAGAAAAGGTTCTACAAAGAATGTATATTCATCATCAGCATCAAAAACCGAGTCGATCTTGATGTAAATGTCTCTGTGTCCGTATGTCCGTCTGCTGATGTCGCTCTCACGGTCGTAAATTTTCCGATATTGAGCTGAAATTTTCTACCGACACTTCCGCTATTTAAATTGGATAAAATCGGTCATAAGCCACGCCCACAATCGAGAAAAAATCTATTTATCTCCTATAAAAATTGACTCATAAAGTTGAAATTTGATACACATATTTATAATTATCCCATTCATTGATGTGTCAAATATAGGCGTGGTCGTATTAGAGACACGCTTACAATCGACAAAAAAAAACTTATTCAGCATAAAACTCCTCTTTAAAGCTGCAATGTAATACGTTAGAGAGCGTAATCATGTACCTGCCACGCCTACTGGTGGTATGTAGATGTGGAAAGTATTTAAGATTTGGCCAAACCAAGTTTAGCTCCCTTATGTGTTATTTTTTTTTTACTTTCAACATTAGTTAGAATGTCATGGTGTCCAAGGTGACTTAGGCGCAGTATAGTTAAGCAGAAGACCTGTAATTAGGGTAAGTGCAGCATTTTGCTCTTCTTTCCTCCACATACCCATATATACGGCCATTGTGAAAAGTACTTTGAAACAATTATAAAAAGACACTCAATTGTTGTTGTATTCGTTTTTTTCGCTTATTTTTACTTGAGTTCTAGTTTTTGTAAATTTAATTAAATCCCTTGGCTGAAGTGGTGTATAACCTAATTTCCAATTAGGTAGTTTTTTTGCTTTTTTGTTTTTTTTTAGTCTTAGCTTGATTACATTTTTTCACGCACTGTTTTGTTAGTCTTTGCATTGGCATATATCCTAGTTCACTGTCCACACCCACAATCGTAATGCCTTTATGTCATTTTTCTGTGTATTGAGGTCTTAACAGTTCTTTATTTTCTTTACTACCTTGATTGCATGACGTGAGTTAAGTGTTACAGAAATCATCCTGAACTCAGTCATTCACTCACCCATACCTTTTACCCTACATCGCACTAACGGGATAAACACATATGATTAAGTACAATACATAACTGAATACATAGAATATCAAGTTTATAAAGTGGTTTCTTTTCTTATACCCTCCACCTCAGTGATGAGGGTATACTAAGTTTGTTCTTCCGTTTTCAGCACCCAGAAGGAGGCGTCAAAGACCCTACGAAGTATATATACTCTTGATCAGCGTCAAAAACTCAGTCAATTAAGACATGTACGTCCGAGTGTCCGTGTGTCCGTCTGTTGTTGGCACTCTCACAGGCGTAAATTTTGAGATATTGCGCTGAAATTTTGTACAGGCACTTTTAGTTTTTGCACGCGGATCGCTATTTAAAATGGGCAAAATCGGACCAGAGCCACGCCCACAATCGACACAAATCTATTTACCTGTCACAAAAATTGAGCTATAAACTTGAAATTTGGTTTGTACATCTATGAATATTAGCTTCATCAATATGCCAAAAATGGGCGCATTCGGATTACAGACACGCCCACAATCAGTAAAAATCTTTATATCTGTCACAAAAGTTGACCTAGGAACTTGAAGTTTGGTACACGTATACATAGTTATCCCATTGACTGACGTGCCAAAAATGGGCGTGGTCGGATAATATACACGCCTACAATTTACAAAAAACCATATTCAACGTAAAAGTAGACTTGCATGCTGATACGTAATACGTACACTATTAGAGGACGCAATATATATATATATTTGCCACGCCCACTGTTGTGGAGGTGGAGGGTATTTAAGATTTGGCCTAAGCCAAATTTAGTTTTCTTACTTGTTTTTATATAAAGAAAAACAAAGTTTTAGATTCCTGCCTGATTCACATTGTAACGAGGGCTGGTTTGAAGTTTCGTTAAACAACAAAACATACATTAAATTAAAATTAATCAATTTACTAATTATAAGGCAATAGTTTATGAAAACAGTTTCCTTTTTAAAGTGGGCAAAATCGGTCATTAGCCACGCCCACAACTCCCTATTAAGGTATAGAGGTGAAATTTTGTTCTTACATTTCTAGTGTCTGCAGGTTTCTATTTAAATTGAGACAAATCAGTAAAGTGCCACGCCCACAATTAACAGAAATATATCTATAAGCTGCAAAAAAGTAAAATTTTAAAATTGAAATCGATTAAACTTGTTTATAATTAAAGGAAGATATACTAAAAAAATGGGCGTGGTCGGATCATAATTACGCCCAGACAATTTGCAAAAAACTTTATACGAAGCGAAATATGACTTTAAAACATAAAGAAGGCGTCATCAGGTACTTGCCACGCCCACTGTTTGTATACAGATTTGTAGAACGCTAAATCCTAAGTGTTAAGGCTAAAACTAAATAAGTTTCTTTTACTTCTTCCATAAAGCAACCTATATTCCACAAAAGTATCTTAAGTACCGCGAGCTATGCTCCACATAGGTTGTATCTTCACGTTTGGAAGAATTCGGACATTTCCGAACATAAGTTGTATCTCCCTTAAGCTTTATATGACTACCAAACTGTTGAACCTGGCCTCCTATTGGGTATAAACGTTATGTGTGTACTCGCGTCAATACATATTCAATTTGATTGCATTTGTTTATGACAAATTATAACAAATATTTATCAATAATAATTCGATACTTAAACATACACATTGACAGATCGCTGTTGTTCTTGTTATTGGTTTAGTTTATTGTTTAAAAGCAATGAATGGCATTTTTTTTTTACATAAATTTGGGTGGGGAGCATATGGCATAACGGCAAGCAGGAAAAAAACTAAAGTCACGCTTTTTATGATTTTGAATGAAATTTGTATATATTTTGATACAGTACCGTTTACTGTTTGAAGCCAAAGAAAAAAAAAACTGAAGAGTAATATAGAGCTAGAGGGAGACAGGGATGGATTGAGGAAAGAGGAAAGTTTATACATAACATCACACCATGAATTGAAGCATTTTGCAAAAGGCCTGACTAATCAAATTTCAAATTAATTGGAATTCATGGAGTCACTCACATACATACATATATAAAATCGATAAAAAATAATAATAAATCGTACAATTATAGATTTGAAGCAATCAATGGAAAACATTACACATTATAACAATTTATAACAGTTTATAAAAGTTTATAACAGTTTCCTCCACGCAACCATATACACTCTAAATGCTTAAATTTTCCCATAAAAAGAAACACT
Source organism: Ornithomya chloropus (assembly GCA_963971445.1). NCBI lineage: Eukaryota > Metazoa > Arthropoda > Insecta > Diptera > Hippoboscidae > Ornithomya > Ornithomya chloropus. The sequence goes on along the minus strand of OZ020530.1, from coordinate 21,022,619 downwards.
AAGCGCCTACCAACTTGAAATGAATTTGGAGTGTGTTCCATCCACTTCACATTCTTTAAGAAAACCGTTCAGGTAATAATATAACAACACAGCTGCAATAAAATATGCCTTTAAATTTATGAGTTATAACATTTTGACTTTCATTTTTATACACATACATACATTGTTATTGTTCAGTAATAAATAAAACTCACCTTGACTGGCGTTGGTGTAATCCACAAGAGTTCCAGTTAGCAGAATGAATAATAACAGAATATAAATGCAGTAATGGTAGTAATTGTTATTGTTGTTATTATTATTATAGTTGTTGTTGTTATAGTAAAACATTTTCATATTTGTGCAGTTGTTGGCTGCTAAAGAAAGCCGGTATATAAAGTGTGCAAAGAAGAGACGTCAAAGAGAAAGACACAAATCACCGCCTCATCTATGTATAAATATGAATTTTTTAGTTTATTTTTCTTTTTTTTTAATGCAGGGGAGAACAATACATAAATAATATATCGTTTATAATTAAAGTTTATATTTTCTACAGTAATTTAACACATTTTTGCCGTTTTTTCTCATCAAATAGTTTTAAATGATGAAAAAAAAATCACTATTTAGTCTAACATTCCATTTACACGCAAGTGTTTTATAAAAATAAAAAAAATTACTGCCACTTAATTATTTCTATTATTTTTATTAAAAAAAAAAAAAACATTTTGTAAACAAAAATAGTTTTACTCCCCTTTTCCATATTATATTTCTTCACTATTCTTTAATGTCTGCACACTTTTTTTTAATTTTTGTTGTTTGTTGTTTGCTTTCTTCTTAATATCTTTTCGTTTTCTGTATAAAGCGCACAAAGTCATGCATAGTCATGTCTCTAAAGCAAATTCACTTTGCCAAGATTTTTCTTTTCTTATTATTTTCATTATTTTCACACTACCATTTTCATAATTGTTTAATTTAATATGATTTTCATATGATCTCTTAGTGGACAAAGATTTACTTAAATTTCTACTTTTTATAAATTCTAGACAAACTTCACTCTTCAAGCGCACATTTCTTAAGAAACAACCTTTCATTATAATCTCTACTTGCAGACTAAATTTTCGTGGTAACTTTACCGTTTTTCACTAAACTATTAAGCATTGCCAGAGTTGCTTTTTTTTGGTTGCTTACTTGCATATGAAGCTGTATTGATGTTATAAAATGGAACGGTTAATGACTATGCTAAAAATAATTTGAGTCTAATTAATTATACGAAAAAAAGAGAGCACTATATTGTTACTTATAAAAGAAGAAGTTGAAGAGAGATAAGCAGTGCTGGTTAGAACTGTTGGAAGATTTATTTAGCAACTTTTTGAATATTTTTATATATCGGTCAACCGGTCAACAGAAAATCACTTGTTAAATTATTCTTATAATAATTTAATCTCTATAAATTTTACCAGAAGTATAAGAAAAATTAACATTTAATTCCAATTATCACATATAAACATATATAAATTATGTTATGTATGTACATACATGTACAATTAATTTGGTATATTAAGTCGTATATATAGTTATATATATGATGAATAAATAACGTCCTCGATAGTATAGTGGTTAGTATCCCCGCCTGTCACGCGGGAGACCGGGGTTCAATTCCCCGTCGGGGAGACTCTTGGATGAGTGCTGAATTCTTTTTTAAATTTTTTAGTTATATTTATATTACCTGTTAATAATAATGATTAAATAAAGAAGATATTTAACACATTAAGTTTATTTAGAATTTCAGTACTCCTATAGCATAAGTATTGAAAATGTGTAAAAAGAAAACACAATTAGAGGTTCGAAACTTCACTATTTACTGTTAAAATGGAACGCATTTTTACTTTAACATAGATGGCGCTAACATACACTTTCCACTATTTAACGGGGTATGACTGTTATTCCATGTTTATTATTAGATTAACAGCAGTGGATTATAATTATCCAGCCGCATGTTTAATTGTGGGTTATAATTAATATCAACATTGTTATTAAGCCACATTTTCAATGGAGAAATGTTTTCGTAGATTCAATGTTGAATAATTTACCCTTGTTCCCCTTCTATTAACAGCGTTAACATGATACATAATGGAATCCAGATAATTGGAATGAAGGAACGAAGCAAATATGTTTCAAACGAAATGTAAATTATAAAGAAAGCCTGCAGTAGATCATACCGTATAGAACTGTTAACGTTTTATTAATAACATTTTCATGACTGCTAAGTATAAACATTTGCATTTAAGCTTGATGCTCTGTTAATATAAAATTTTCATTGCTAGCAAACATTCGTTTAACATTTCCCCTTTGTGTATGCACATGTTTTTAGCATTTTTTTGTGCTTCTCAACCATTTAAAGTGATTGTATGGTTCTTTTTGTTATTATATTATGTTTTTAAGGTATATGATGCTTGTGGATTATGTTAGAAAGTTTAGTTTGAAGATGATGTGTATGATTGTAAAGTTTATAGAGTTCCCCAGTATTGCTAAATTTTTGTAAAGAGAACATATACACACATACCCATATATACGCATGGGTGTGCATTTTTATGTAAATGCCTCTCTCTCAGGCATATAAAGTAATACATAAAACAATAATAATAGTAAAAAAATAATAAAACAAAAAATAAAACAATTCAAAGCAAAACCAAAAACAAAAATCGCTGGTGAAGAAAAATGTCTATGTGGTTATACAGTAACGCGGCCGCTATTGTGTACTGTGGCGAGTGTTGTGTTTTTGGTTTCTGTTGTTATTATTATTGCTAATGTTGTTGTTATTGTTATTGTTGTTGTTGTTAAAAATATTGTCTTGTTTGTTGTTCACACACAACAAATATTATTGAGTGCGAGTGCGAGTGCGAGTGCGAGTGTGAGTGAAGTCGAATAGAGTCGTTTTTGTTTTGTTTTTTCTGCAGAGAAGACTGTTTTTGACAGTTGAGCACAACTTCTGGCATTTCCTTTCAGTGTATGCTGGTGTCGACGACGCGATAAAATTCCACACAACGTTTTTAGTTCCTCTTAACAAGAAAAAAATTCATTTTCTAAATCTAATATAAAAAAAATAAACGAAACAAATTTGTCATGTGTTTCATCACCATCATCATCAACTAATAACGCTGTTTAGCTAATAATTAATAATATTGGAAATAGAGACAAAGGCAAAAATAAACGAGTAATATATACGATCATAGCGTGCTTTGCAAAGGAAAGAAAAAATTAAAAAAGGAACAAAAATAACAAAAACCAAGCCATCCATAGTGTGTTTTAGAAACAAGTAGAAATAAAAGAGCAACAGTGTGCGTGCCTTATATATATATATGTGTGTATGCATATATATATATATATATATATATATTTGTTTGTGAAGGTGTGTGTTTATTTACAATCCCTCATGTATACCACGCGGTAATCGAATTCGATAAAATTGCAGCAAGAAAAAAAATGTGTTGTTGGTGGTCGCTGCTTCTATACGAAGGAATATCACACTTTTATTTTTTGCTGATCAGTTCACTGAATATATATTATATATTCATTTATTTAGATATATAAGCATTATTTGTTTATATATGTGTATGTGTGTAAGGGTATAACAACAACAACAACAACTGTTAGTTACTTAAACTTGCTATAAAATATATATATATATAAACGCAATAACACCAAAAACCAACACAACAAACAATTAAACTTAGAGCCTAACACTGTTAACAACGAAATAAGTTTTTTTTCTTTTTGTATATAAGGGGTTTTTCAATAGCAACATAACATTTTATATTTTAATATTAACTCAGTCTTATATGTTTTTTAATGATCTGTCAACGTTAAATCGTCAGTCAAGGTTGACATTTTTAACGTAGAGAAATTCACAAGCGAGCAACGTTTAGTTACAACTTTAAAAGCGCTTACTCCAATTTTCATTCGTAATAAACGTTCCACCAAACCGGCTAATCATGCTATATAGTTAATAAATTCGTATAAGAATATTTGTAATTGTGTATGTATGTTCGTGTGTCAAGAAATCAACATAGATGTAAGGAAAATATTGCAACTTAGGGACGATAACAAACGTGAAATTTGCCAACGTTTCGGCCGATATGTGTAAATTGATCTTTATTAATGTGCTTACGGTAGTCACATGAATGAGATTTCATATCACAGTTATATGTAACATGTGTACGATACCTGAAATAAAGTTCAGCTTAATATCTTAATTATTCGTTGATTTTATTTAAATACGAAATTGTTATGTCCTTATCGAAAAACCCTATATCTATATATATGATGTGTATGTATGTACACGAACTGAATTCATTTGCTAATATATATTAATTTACCACATAAAACAATCGTTGTGGTGATGGTAGTTGATTGTGCTAATAAGTTTTTTTTTTTTTGGTTAGCCGATCATTCGTCTAAAACATTGCACCATACACACATGGCTTGTACAGTTTTTTTATATATTTGTATGTATGCATAATATTTTAAAGCTTACACTACTTGAACGGTCAGCCGGTATTGCTTGTTTATATACATACATATGTGTATAGCAGTATGTGCGTGTGTGTGTGTTGTTAAAATGATTTTTTTAAATTTCCTCGTGAATGTTTAAATTAATCCACACATTCATACATATATGTATAGCTAGCTATAGCTAAACATACAATAAAACACACAAGACATGAATGAAAATGATTTAAATTTTTTTTTAATTTGTGTTGTTTTTGTTTTTCTTTCTTTTTCTTTAATTTTTTTGATGACAAAACAGATTATGAAATTTTTTATTTACATTTTTTCATAATACAATATATTTATATACATATACATTTATGTGTATGTGTGTGTGTGCATGTAAGTTAAACTTGATATATAATCAAGTGAAAAAAAGTCACGATTATAATAAAATGAAATAAAAATAACAACAACAACAATATATCGTATATTGTAAAAACTCTAATAGTCATAATTTCAGGTATTATACAATAATAACAACAACAATAATAATCTTTCGCTTTTTTTTTTATTGCCATTTCAATTTCATCATATTATTATATTTCTACGAATTTTTTTGTTTTAACTTATTGTTACAGTTATTGTTGTTATTATAACGACAATAAACGTTGTTGTTATTGTTGTTGTTGTGATTGTTTTGAAAGCTCATCATTAATAGATCATTAACCTCTGTCACCTAAACTAAATCAATGGTTTTTATACATATATACACACACACACATGCACACCCATGTATATAAATATATATAATGAAACACACAAAGATTTTTTTATGTACATCTGTTGTTTGCAAGCGTACACATATAAAGTCTCTTGCAATGACTAGCATATAGTTAGTCAGTTATATGATTGTTGTTGTTGTTGTTGTTGTTCTTTTACTATCGTATTTTGCTAATTCATAGCAAATATATACTAACGTCCATTATTAGTTTCGTTCTCTTTATAATCTTGTAAAAAGAAACTCTTGTCGTTGCTTCTCTCCGTCTATCTCCCTCTCTATTTCTCTCTGTCTTTGGATCTCCTTTTTTGATCTCTTACAACAACATTTTGTACAAATTCTGATTCTGATTCTGATTTACTCCCCATAAACCACAAAAGATGATTGTTGGTTGTTCCGGTTTTATAGTACATCTATATCTATATAATACTCCTTCTCAGCACTGTTACTGTTACTGTGACATTGTTACCAGAATGTTATGTAGTAGTGTTTCATATTTTTTTTATAGCATACACATACTCTTTAGAAGACTTTAAGAATTAAATGGTTAGCTGTAAAGGAGGGAATTCTTACCCAAAACGCACATATCATCAAGGAGTGTTGAAAAGAAAAAAGAGAGTGCGATAGAGAGAGACTGCTTTCGGCTTTTGCAATAACAGCTAAAGTAAGGTGAAGGCATTGTTTAGGTTCTTGATGAATTTTTTATACCCTACACTACTACTATCTACTTGTTTGTAATATTGTAACACACTGCCGGCTTAAAATTTCACTCCGAATGCACTCCGAATTTATACAGAAACTGATTTTAGCGGCTGTTACACTACATGAGGTATAAATCGGTAGAAAAGTTCCCAATTTGTTCCATTTTCATCTTATATTTACTCCGAATTTTGTCCGGAACTTTATTTGGCCTCTATTTTTTAGAATATACACCAAAATTATTTTAAATACTTTTGTAATTGAGTTTAATTTTACTTCGAAATTAATCCGAATTTACTCCGAAATTTATTCTAAACGCCTGCCACACCATATTAGATACGAATCTACTGAAAAGTTTCTAATTTATTACAACTTCCCACTAAACTTAGTTCGAATTAAGTAAAGATGTTCGCCCAGCCACAATTATTCAGAGTCTTAGTCCTAATTTTTTGGGATCTACATCAAAATTAGTTCCAATACATTTAATTGGGCTTACCTTTGCTCTCAAATATGCCACAATTCATTCATTCTTGGTGACTAACAGACCATACTAGGCATAAATTTACATGGAAAAATCATAATCTACTCTAACTTCTCACTAAATTTATATCGAAATTATAGCAGATGTCGTTCTGGTCACAATTATTCCGAATATACTTCGAAATTAGTTCGGACAATTCTAATTATATTAAATTTCACTCCGAATCCTTTTCGAAATCAGTTTCTGACTTTTGTTTAGCCACAATTATTTAGAATATACCCCAAACGTAGTTCAGATATTTTTAATTAAGTTAAATTTCACTCCGAATCCTTTCCGAAACTAGTTCGATTATTCCGAATTAAGTTATTATGAACTTTTTTACTAATTTTATCTTTGGAATCTTCCCCAACTTTAAAATATAATAATTATATAGAATTGTATGTAATAAGAACACACACACAAACGCATTATATGTTCAACCAGGAAAGTAGAGCCAGTTAATCAAAAGTTAAATATTTTCAGCTTCACGGTTTAGTTATGAAATAATACAATAATATGGCAACTCTACACACATAAAATTTCTTAGCTTATCCCGTTGCTTTAACAAAAATACAACAACAGTCTAACACTAAAATATCTAGAGATGTACTGCACACACACTCACACATACACACTTATATATCTACTCTGTCCATTACGTGTTAGTATATGCATATAAAAAGACCATTCGAAATATGTGCTTGTGTTGTTATTGTTATTATTATTACTCTGTTTTAGTTTTATTTTATTTTGATTTCTTACTGTGTGGACCAAATGCTATTTTTTTCTTTCTTTCTTTCTTTTTCTCTTCAGTTAATCATTTCAGAAAGTATTAATTTTTTTGTTTATTGTGTGCGATCGTTCTGTGACTTATTTATTAACTGAAAATATATGTTTATAAAAATAAAAAAAATAAATAAGAAAGAATAAATGAGATAAATCATCAACTGATTCTTTTAGACGCTTAACATCTAACAATTTATAATCATTAGAACAGAAAAAGAAGAAGACAAACTTACGCTCGCGTGTGAAAATTATTCGCTAAACATTACTTCCTAGATAAAAGAAAATTTTATTTAAAAAAAAAAACCTGAAATGATTTCCAAGCATTTGATGAAGCAGCAGCAACAACAACAACAACAACAGCAACAACATCAACCACAATCATTATCACAGCAACAACAACAACTACAAGATTCCGGCCGAACATTTGATGGAATCAGTAATCCATTCAATTATGAGGAACTAAATATAATTGGAACCGGTAAGTGGATGATTGGTGTGTGTGTGTGTGTGTGTATAAAATGAACTAAGCAATGCGGAAGTTCTTGTTAATATAAGGCCGGTAGAATTTTAACATAAAATGCTTCCATTTTACCATTGTTTTATAAAGAGTTTATTTACAAAGTGACCCAAGTCCAATTTGCTAAAAAAAAACTTGATTTTGATTGAATCAAAATATCTGATTCGATGTATTTGAAAATTACACTTATGGCAGAATTTATATAAAAATTTAGTAGAATTTTTGAACTGAAGCGTCCCCAAAAACAAAGTTCATCGACAACAATTTATTTTCAGTTCAACAAAAAAAAAAAATGAATGGAATGTTTAGATAATATACTACTGTGTGTGTAAGTGTATATAAATGACAACAAATAATAAATGTTTATATTAAAAACAATAATAATAATAAAAATAACAACAACAACAGCAAAAAAAACTATAGTACTGATGGCCTGAATAGATAAGTTGCTGTATTAACATGTATTATTAGAACTATACTATTAATCATAATATAAAAAAAAAGAATAATTATTGCTGCTGTTGTTGTTGTAAATGTTGTTGGGGAGAAAAAAAGTAAAAGTAAATCCTTAGGTTTGAATGTGATATTAAAAAAAAACAATTAAAAAAATTTGTATACAAAACAGTTACAGTTAGCTAAGACAAAAAAAATGGGCGGGGTTTGTATAACTGAAATGCCCATAAACGGTGGCACTTAAAAGATGATTTAAAAAAGTAAAAATTAAATTTGTCTTAGGCCAAATCTTCGATACCCTACGCATCTATTTAAAAACCGTGGGCGTGGCCGATACCTGATTAAGCCCTCTAATACTCAATGTATTACTCATTAGCATGCAAGTCGAGTTTTACGGTTTACGGAGTACGGTTTTTTATAAATTGTACGCATTTGTTTGTTATCCGACCACGCCCATTTTTGTCACATCGATGGTTAGTGTAATTATAAATATATTTACCAAATCCCAACTTCAGGGGTTAATTTTTGTAGCAGATAAATAGATTTTTTATCGATTGTGGGCGTATCTGTTATTCGATTACGCCCATTTTTAGCATAACGATGCATGAGATAATTACAAACATGTGTACCAAGTTTCAACTTAATAGCTCAATTTTTGTGGCAAACAAATAGATTTTTGTCCATGGGGGGGCGTGGCTTTTGACCTATTGTATTTAATTTAAGTAACGATCTAGGTGCAGAAACTAGCAATTTCTGTAAAATCTCTATGACTTAAAATTTACGATCCTGAGAATGTCAACAATAAGCAGCCATATGGACGGACATGTCTAGATTGACTCCATTAACTGGAATGACAAACTAAGTATGTCTACCCATCTTGTGTGGAGGGTATAAAAAATGTCTATAAATCAGAATCTTTCGAAAGTTGCAAGTTGGAAAATTAGGTGTAATCTACCTGGCACGCCCTCGTACATATATACATACCTATGTATGTGAAGGGTGTTTCAGATGTCGCCTTCACCTTTTTAATGCCAGAGTTTACATATTTATAAGTACGTTGGTTTGTAACATTGACCTTTTTGTTTTGTTTTGACTCAATTTGTGTTTTTGTTATTTTATGAATTTCTCTTTTTTTCTTTTTTTCTATTTTTTTATATATTTTCATGTTCCCTTCCGCTTTTGGTTTGGTTTTGATTTCAATTAATTACACAACACAACAATAACAACAACAATGGTGCTCTTGGTGTTGCGGCCTCGCTACTTTGTGGTGGACTCTGGGATATGACGTTATGTGCGGTGTGTGGGGGCATCATCGTCATCATCACCATTACCATGCACACACACACACACACACTCATGCATTTATATGTATAATATTAAATGTTTGCTGGCTTGCTCGCTTGGTTGGTTGTGTGTCTGGCTGGTTGGCTGGCTGGCTGGCTGGCTGGCTGGCTGTTAATGTTGCCGTGTGGGTGTGTATATGTACGCGCGCGTGTGCATGTGTATATAGGTGCTTATGGTACGGTTTGTCGTGCACGTGATAATGATACAGGAAAAATTGTAGCCATTAAGAAGGTTCGCATACCATTGACAGATAATGGTGTGCCCATGTCAACATTGCGTGAGATTGCCCTACTGAAACAGTTAAACGCCTCCGATCACCCCAACATTGTTAAGTAAGTTTGGCAAACGGCAAATATGAACTACGAGTAGATATTGGTCTGTGTATGTGTATAAAGGTCAAGTGGTTTTGCTTTTAATTTTTGAAAAATGAAATGTTTGTGCGGGATTTTTTTTTTGTTTTTTTGTTTTTTGTTTTTAAGAAAAGTGAACAAGTTATCTTGTTCAGTACGTACTATATAATTATTTTTTTATATGAATTTTTTTATATATTTTGTTTTTATTTATAAATAATATATTTTTCAAATACAAAGGCGTAGCTTTACCAGTAATTTAAAAAAAAAATTAATTTCTTTCTCTCTCCCCCCCTCCTTATTATGATTTTCTCTAATTTGTTACAACTTTAATAACTATTTTATGCCCTCCCTATACGATACTAAGGTATACTAAGTTTACCTGCCACGCCCCTTTTTTTGTATATAAATATGGCGCGTATTCAAGTTTTGGCCGCAACTAAATTTGTTTTTTTTAATTTGTTTAAATGAATTAAAAATAAATTCACACCATGTTCTGGTCCATAATGATGAAGAAGAAGAAAAGAAGAGGAAGAAAAAGAATAGTTCTAACACGTAAGCAAGCAAACAGCCACTTAATGGAATTCTTCAACTCATTTACACACAAGTCTGAATCATTGTTATTTATATATATAAATTTGTGTGTGTGTGTGTGTGTGTGTGTATGTATGTTTTCTTGCTTTATTTAAGGTGAAGCGTTTGGTAGTCAAGTGCAAATTATCAAATGGTGCATTGCACGCATGCCCAGACGCCTTAACGCCAGCATTAACTGTAAATGCTGTCGCTCAGACAAACTCACACAAACGCACACATACACACATATTGAAAAACAAAAAATAAAAAATCCAGTATGTTATAATTGGTGTAGGAAGAAGAAGAAGAAGAAAAATTCTATATACACGTAATTACATACATAGATACGGTAATATAATGTATGTAAATATATGTATATATGTGCTCATCTTATGTACACATATAATATATGAACTTTAAACACGCGTTATATTCTTATTAAGTGTGTACATTACGCCAAATAATGGCTGTAGTTATTGTTAATGTTTGTGTTTTCATTGTTGTTATTGTTGTTGTTATTATTATTATTATTTAAACAAGAATTTTAAAATATTTACATTAAGCCATCTTATGGGTGTAGTAGTAGTGTTAGATGTTGTTGTTGTTAATAATATTGTCTAATTTTTATTTAAGCAAATTTCTAAAGTATTTACATTAATTCACCTAATGGTCATATTTGCGGTTGTTGTTGTTGTTGTTGTTTTTCTTCAATGAGATTTCTAAAAAAAATTTACATTAAGCCCCTTAATGGTTGTTGTTGTTGCTGTTGCTGTTACTGTTGCTCTTTTTATTGTTGTTATTATTTTTTATTCAAACAAAGTTCTAAATCTCAATTCTTTTTTTGTTTTGTTTTGCTTGAAAATTATCAGTCATGACAAACCGTTATATAGTATAAATGGTTTCATTTAAAACACAGCCATAGATGAATTGTGTGCGTGTGTATATGTTTATGTATGTTTTCTTATTTATTTTAATAAATAATGCCAATGCTACAACAATAATAACAACAATACACCTCTAACCTTGTTTTACATATCCATCTCTCTCTCTTTCTCTCTCTCTCTCTCTCTCGTTCACTATATTTCTCTATATGTATGCTTCCAAAAATTTTTGGATAAATTGGTTTAATTTAACACGTTTAAATAGTTTCTTATAAAATAATTGTATAAGCATGTGTGTGTGTGGTGTGTATGTGCATTAAGTTCACAGCGATTAGAAATCCACCAAAAACACACACAAAAAACAAAAAAAAATATTTGTTTTTAGAGACAGAGCACTCACACTTGTAGAGTAGACGGCAACACGGCGCCGTAAATGCTGATAAGTCACGCTGCAGCAGCTCTTCTTTCTAACTTTAGCGTTATACTCTTTTTTTTAGTAGTTTTGCCCCCAAAAAAAGAGACATTAACATAGCATTTTTATAATAAATAAAATGAGACAAAAAACATATAAAATATATGTTATATGTAGCAAGATTTTTTTCTTGCTTTCTTTTTAGCAGTGTACCTAAAACAGAGATTTTGCCCTGTGGCGGTGCTCTTGCACTAATATACAGCAGCACCACTCAATTAATGTTAAATTAGAATTTATCGGTAAAGTCACGACAAGAACATAAAGTTATTAACAGAGAGTGTAGAAAAATGCAAAAGACTGGCTGAAAACATGAATCTAATAAATCAAAAGAAACCGAGTCAGACACTATAATACACAGTCCCATTTAGTTACAGTACAGTTGTTCTGTTATAATGACAGACAATCCATTTTCTTAATTCCAATTCAAAAACCGCTTATTCTCATTACAGTAACTGTTGAATTTTTGAACAGACTATTGATTCATAAACATTTAAAAAATAATAACAGTACAAACTCTAAACCATAACAGAATGTTAAATCATTTTGTGTAATGCGCGTAGTTAAGCATTATAATCAAAAAGTATTAATAAACAAAATAAGCAAAAATTATGACAATAATAACAAAATTAACAAGAAAATGTGTGAAATATAAAAAAAAAAAAAAGAAACAGCATTTTATCAGCGGTGTTGGTATTTGCCAGCAGTTGCCATTAATATTAAGTAAATATGAGTTTGTTTGTGCTCATCCATTATTATTATTGTTGTTCTTGTTGTTATTGTGCATATAAAATAGCAACATTGTATACAAAATTATCTCAATTGATTATACATACACAGATACAACCCGTCATATATGCTTTTATTTATTATTATTACTTCTTCTTCTTCTTCTTCTTCGTCTTTATTGTTGTTGTTATTATTGCAAAGACCGGCTGTTATTAAATTGTGTCTGTGTGTTAACTTGTGTGTGTGTGTGTGTGTGTGTGTGTGTGTGTTCTTACACCCAAAACAAAAAAAAAGACAAAAAAACGTACAAAACAAGCCAGACGACGCCACTTATTTGTAATGATAATCATATGAAATCACAATCAGCTGTTCAGACTACCCACCAAATACCAATTAAGCAGGAAAGGGGAAAACTTTAGAATTCTACGCGAAAATGTATTATTCGTGTTTATTCATCTGTGCTTTGTTATATAAAGAAGCAGAGAACAAGACAAAGATAACATCATACACTCTCTCTTTATATTAAAGGGGCTGAATTGTTGTTGTTATTCAACAAGGGGAATTCTTTTATAGCATCCAATACGGTATATGTATGAATGAGTGTGAGTGGGTATATAGATAAACCGGTTTATATGAGTAAGAGAGTAAATTTCATTACTCCCTCTCTATCTATTTTTCTTTCTCTCTGCCTATCTCTCTCTGTCTCTTTTTAAATTGACTCATCAGCTATTTTGTTATGATCGTATTTTCAATTGAGTCTTATTCGGTTATTTTTTATGAGTTGAAAATGTAACAACAAAAATGCTCACCAAAAAATATAATGGCGCTGCTATCAAAAACACTTGTGTTTATAAGAATTTTTGGATTTTTTTTTTTAAATTAATTACTTACATTTTTTGTTTGTGTTTTAGATTAAAAGATGTTTGCCAATATTTGGAAATTGATGGCCCTTTAATGGTATTATTGGTGTTTGAACATTTGGAGCAGGATTTATCCGATTTAATAGAACGTCTGTCTAAAACTGGTATACCACCCATCACCATACAGGCAAGCTTAATAACAAATGGCCCGTTTAGTGTATTTTTGAAAGGTTTTCTTCTCTCCAAAAATAGCGTTTATCCCGTGAACTGTTAACGGGCATTGATTTTTTACATTCACATCGTATTATACATCGCGACTTGAAGCCACAAAATTTATTAATATCATCGCAAGGGCATTTAAAGATTGCCGATTTCGGTTTGGCCAAAACTTATACAGATTTTGATATGAAGTTGACTTCAGTGGTGGTGACATTATGGTATCGAGCACCGGAAATACTTTTAACACAAACTTACAACAGCACGGTTGATATCTGGAGTGCTGCCTGCATTATAGCGGAAATGTTTTCGCGTAAAGCTCTATTCCCGGGCACCTCAGAGGCCAATCAATTGGATCGCATATTTGAGTGAGCCATACTTTTGCCCTTTTCCAAATATAAATTCAATGACAAACCATGTCTACTTGTTGTACAGTTTAACAGGTCGGCCAACAATACAACAGTGGCCCAAAAGTATAGCTTTGGCACGTGATCATTTTCCGGCACGTCAGCCAAAACAACCGAAAGATTTGTGTCCACGTTTATGTGAATATGCCAATGATTTGTTGGCGGTAAGTTATTGGAATTAAATGATTGGAATTCCAAGAAAAAAAAAACATTCTCTTCTTCTATTTTCTTGAAAAATTCACAGCAAATGCTATCGTATGATTTTCGTTTTCGTCCCTCTGCTATGGCCTGCTTACAGCATGAATACTTTCAACAAGAGCCAATTTAATAGGTATTTATAATATTTATAAATCAATCAATTTAATTAATTAATTAATTATTTACAGTTAATTTATAAATGGCTTATGCAAGTATAAAGAATTTATAAATTAAATAAATATAACATTTCTTCATATGTTATGTTACCATAGATTTATCATTTAGTTTTAATGTACCGTTCATTTTTTACCGTTTATTTTTTGTAGCATTTAAATAACTTTTTCTCTGTTTAATATTAAGTCAAGTTTTCTTCTTTACCTATGAATTATAACTGTTACTATATGTAGTTATATACTTAACTCTGTCTTTCTTATATAACTGTAACATTCTTTTCTCAATGTTTTGCTTATACTTTCTTATTTATACAGAATTAATACACAACAAAAAAAAAAAAAATTAAGAGCATAACATGTTCTTAGCAAAACTGTAAAATGTATGTTAATGCTCTCACATTGAATGGGAATGTAAACACAGTAGAATTTTAATTAAATACCCCCCATATTAAAAGATGAAAAAATGATCCTTTAGTACAAAAAAAGAAAAGAAAAGAAATAACAACAACAACATTTATAAAAAGAATCCTGTTGTTGAGGTTGATCAGCTGTTACGTTACAATGTATAAAACAATCTATGAAACCATACACACATATCTCTAATTAATTAGTAATAGAGGCATATTTATGTAATTTTTATATATAAAAGTTTTTACAAAATAAAGTGCATTTAAATAACAATATTAACAATCAACATTTTATATTTATTAATGTATAAAAAATTAACGGTAAAACTAAATTATCGATTTGATCTGTATGAGCCTCCACTAAAGCACTAACAACTATAACGAACATAATCCAGGCTGTCTCATTGAATGTAAAAACTGGTAAAAAACCGGCTAATAGCAGACCCACTAAACAGACAGCAATAGCAATTACAAAGGCCACAGAACCCTCCAAAGTTCTTGAACTATCTGTATTATAAAAAAAAAGAAGATAATTTCATAATTATTTCATCATATTTAACAATCATTTATACTTTTCCATTTAATGCGACCACACTTGGAACCAATAATACTGGCGGCCGTATCACCGCAACCTATTGTTAACACTCCAGCCAATAGCGACAGTAAATTTCGAGGGTTGCTGTCAATACTGGAACAGGGATTCAAGTGTAGCCATAATGGTAACGAACAACCGATTAATAAAGCAAACGGTGTTACAGCTATTAAGCCGGAATCTTTATTATCGGCAAACGAATGGAAAGCTGCCTTAAGTATATCACCAAATGGCGGTATACGGCAGATGCGCAACAACTCGATAATGGTCATTAGAGCAAATGCTATACCCGAGGCCAGATATAATAAACTGCACTGATATATAATGCCAGGGATGTATACCATCACCATGACTATGTGGAAAATTTTGCGAGTGGCCGTTGACGCTTGCTCTGCCTTATGTAACTGCCAGCTAACTGCCCAAATTGTGACACTTATTAGGACTACACAAAATAGTGCAAAATATAACTAAAAGAGAAAAAGAAAAAAGGATTTATTTAAGTAAAAAAGCACTAAAGAATAAAATATCAGACTTCACCCTTAACATATCCTTATATATAAACCGAGCCACCACTAGCAGCGGTATAGGTTCAGTTAACGGTAAACAAGTGGCACATACAGCAAATATAACTAATGCACTATAAAACCTATAGGTATGATGCAAATATTCAAACCCTACCAACAGTAAGCACACAATAAACAGCCACAGTAAAGCAGTCTGGAAATACAAAAAAAAAAGAAAAAATCCATAAAAATCTTTATTACACATTATTTATAATGAAAACTAACCATCATTATAAAATGAAGTTGCTGAAAATCCCCCTCATCCGGAAACTGTGAACTGTTGTACAACTCATCGTATAATAATAAAATGGCATTAATGAGGAACATCCACAAGCCTTGCATCAAGAGACCAGCTTCGCCATAGGTAAAGCTATAGGGTAACTTAATCATTACAGTTTTATAAGCACTGTGATAAATCCATGTTAATAATTTACTCCAAAAAACCGCCTCCGGCCAAGACGTGATTAATAGCAATTTAATCAAACAAGCAGTCAGCACGGTAGGTACTTGAAGTATGACAACACTCCAGGCATGTTGAAATACTTGGTTATGAAGTAGCTTAAGGAAAAACATTATTGATTCCAAACTAGTACCAATGGCTGCTACAGTAATTATTTGATAATTGCGAGGAATATTACATTTTGTTGCATTCATACAATTTAGACAATTAGTTAACAAAGCTAAAGGAAGTAAAACGCTTAACCAAAACCCAGATGAAGCTTTGGGCCTAAGAAAAATTTTTAATAAGAATTTTGCTACATGTTTTTTCTGGAAGGCACTGCTTATTTACCTCGGATGATAGCAGGAAACTTTAGGATCCCTCACATACCACATAATGCGTTGATTAGAATATTTCAATTGTTCATCGTCATCGGTACTGGAATCGGGTGTACTGACAGTTCTGAGGCTGAGCTGAGGCATTGTTACTTAGATTCAACCAGAAATCTGTAACCCCATGATAACCTTTTCTGTGGATTTCGATATTAATAAAAAAAAAACTCCAAATTTGTAATAATCTTATCACAAATAGAATTACCAGACTAAATTTATAATAAAAAAATTACACGATTTCAAATTGAGAGATTCTGTATTTTGGAATTATATATAAAATGTTGAAATACAATTAAATTGAAATCATTTTAATATTAAAAATATGAATTAAAAAGAATAAAACACTTTAACGATGTGGCAACTATATAAGTAAAATGAAATTTCTATGTCTCATAAAAAATATCCTAAGGAGGCCGCATAACAAGAATATTTATGTAAATTTTGAATAAACAAAATTTATTTTTAACATTAAAAGTGTACATAAAGTATGGGAATAATTAAATTGATTTAAAATTTTTTTTAACTATAAATAAAATTAAAACACAACAAGATTGGCAACTCTATAAGTAAAACCTTAACGTGTGATTGCTGTTATTTACAATAACAGCTGTTTCTACGAAAAAAAAACACATCATGCAATAGTTTTAGCAAAACAGCAAAATTTATGTAGAATTCACGGTCGCGAACATTTTTTTTAGCCCTGATCTTGAAATCTTACATTATTTATGTAATATGCTGCAAAAATTTAGTTGATAAAGGGTATCACAGCCATAGCCAATTAATTTAATGTGAAAAAAAGCAAACCACTAAGTAAGTACGCGAGGGAGAGGTAAGTGTATTATATAAAATCATCTTCATTAACAAATGTGTGTGTTTGGAAAGGTGGCGGCTGAATTGAAAACGAAAATGTTGTTCAGCAAGGCTCTTGTACGAGTGGATGGATCCCAACAGTTGCTTGGCTCTGTAACCATCCACCAGATGCTAAGCAAACGTTATGTCAGTCCCATGAAAATGTATAACGAACGGTTAGCCTCGGGGGCCCTTATGATGGATAAAGAACAAAAGGCCACAGTTGAAAAATTAGAGAAATTATATAATGCCATACAAAGGTACCGCCCATCACCGGTAAAGTCAGGTGGCAGTGGTATGGGTGGTGGCCTGTTGGGTAAATTATTTAGCAAAGGCGACGACGATGCGAGTGTCAGTTCTGTCAAGTTGCTTAACACTCGTTCACCGCGTGGCCTCTATATTTGGGGTAGTGTAGGAGGTGGCAAAACAACTTTAATGGATATGTTTTATGAATGCTGCACCCAGGTATATATAATATATAATTTGTAAGAAAACTATATTTCTTATTTCTAGTTTTTGTTCTCGTTCTCGTAATGTACAGATCGCCAAGAAGAGACGGGTGCATTTTAATTCATTCATGTCGGATGTACATTCGCGTATACATGAGGTGAAACGAAGGCAAGGTCCCTCTGAGCGTGCCTTTAATGTAGAGAATCCACGCCCATTTGATCCCACCCTACCAGTGGCTGAAATGATAGCCTCTGAAAGTTGGTTATTGTGCTTCGATGAATTTCAGGTGACCGACATAGCAGATGCCATGATCTTGAAAAGTCTGTTTACTCATCTGTTTAATGAAGGCATTATATGTGTGGCCACCAGTAATCGTCACCCCAATGATTTATACAAGAATGGTCTGCAGCGGAGCAACTTTGTGCCATTTATTGCCGTCTTATTAAATCGCAGTACGGTAGCTGAATTAAACAGTGGTGTTGATTATCGACGTATAGCGCGTAGCGGCGACAGCAGTTATTTTGTGTAAGTTTAACGTATTTCTGTTACCACTTGAAATTAAATTTTTTTTTATTGTAAATCATCAGTAAATCACAAGTGGATGCTAATGCCGAAGTTGATAAAATGTTTAAGATTTTATGCTCTCAAGAAAACGACATTATACGGCCTCGTACTATAACTCATCTGGGCAGAGATCTTACCTTTCAGCGCACCTGCGGTCGCGTCTTGGACAGTTCATTTAATGAACTGTGTGAACGAGTAAATTGAACTTTTTTTTATAATATCTTTAAAAATGATTCAATTTTGCTTTTTTGTTCAGGCCTTAGGCAGTTCCGATTTCTTACAAATCGCTCAAGTTTTTCACACTGTGCTTATACGAGATGTACCACAATTAACATTACGTTTGAAATCGCCAATGCGACGTTTTATCAACTTGATAGATACTTTATATGACAATCGAATACGTGTTGTGCTATCGGCTGATGTACCTTTAGAACGGTTATTTAACTTTAGCGACAAATCTTCAACGTTGGCCGATGATCAGCGTACTCTAATGGATGATTTACAAATTAAAATGAATTCGGTAATTGGTTGTCTTATCCCATATGGATTATAAACTATTAAAATTTCTTCTTCTTCTTACAGAAAGATGCAGCAGCTAGTGTTTTTACGGGCGAAGAAGAAATGTTCGCTTTTGATCGTACCGTTTCCCGTTTATATGAAATGCAAAAGAAAGAATATTGGGAACAGTGGGCTAAAAAACGTTAAATTTACTGTTAAATGCTAAAATATAAGAAAAAAGCTTATTCTAAATTCATTGTGTTCATTATTGACGATTATATTTTTCTATGTACTTAAACAATCAGGATATATATATAGTATAAATATATATAGATTTTAGTGCACATAATAGAAAATTGTTATACTAACATAATATTAAAAAATAAAATTATAATGTGAGAAGAAAACAAAGTGTTTTCTGTTAATTTAAGCTCATTAGAGGATAGAAAACACATATCAGACTATTAAATGTTAATTTATTCTGTTTTATTTATTTTTTTAGTGTTAAAAAATTCTTCTAAAAATATACTTAATAATCCACTTGAAAATCATTATACTTTAGCCCAGACATTAAACTGTGTTTTTAAGGTGCACAAATAAGCAACTCTGGCAGCTGTTCTATTTCCACTTTGTATCATTTTTGTTAAAGTAGTTATGTTATGTTTACAAACACAGAAGCTTGGTTAATTTTTCTATATATTAAGAGTTCTTTAATAAAATATTTAAATAATGGTAAGTTTTATTCAAAATGAAATGAAATAAGGTATAACTTTATGTGAGAAATATTTAGAATTTGTTAAAAATATAATAATAAAGGTTTGTGCAAATGGTGCACACATACAAATGATAAAAGAAAAAGGCGCCAAAGATTAAACTAAGAAAAATGATTAACATGTATAATTACCAATGAAATGCTTATAATATTTTTATTTCTTAACACGATCCAACTAAAATGATTATCAGTCAGTTACACTGCATACTGATGTGGGTGATATTAAAATAGAATTGTTCTGTGAGGATTGTCCCAAGGCATCGGAAAACTTTTTGGCTTTATGTGCTAGCGATTATTATAATGGATGCACTTTTATACGCAATATAAAAGGTTTTATTGTACAAACGGGAGATCCCACAAATACGGGTAAAAATGGTCAATCGATTTGGGGCAGGAAATTCGAAGATGAATTCAAAGAGAGCCTTAAGGTAAGGATGACAAATGCCAATTTAAATTCAATTATAATATAACACCTTTACAGCATTCGGATCGGGGCATGGTGTCAATGGCTAATAATGGTCCCAATGCCAATGCCAGCCAATTTTTTATTACCTATGCAGCACAACCGAATCTTGACTTGAAATATACATTATTTGGTCGAGTAATTGATGGTTTCGATGCTTTAGATGAATTAGAGAAATTGCCAGTTAATCCAAAAACGTATAGACCTCATGTGGAGAAGAAAATTAATAGTGTAACAATACATGCCAATCCTTTGGCGGCGTGATTGATTAGAGTGAGTAAGTTTTCATTAATTTTTTGCCAATTCTGTTGTTTTTTTAATATTATTATTATTATTAGAAAATACATGTTACAACTAAACAACATTACACTATATCCATGTATATAAATTATACAGATTTTCACAAGGACTGGGAGTAGTATATGTTTGTGTACATATTTATGATACAAAAATGTTGTGATTTGACGCAATATAATTTGTTTGCAATGCTCAGAGTTGTTTTTTTTTTTTTTAATTTTGGCATACATTTGTTGTTGCAGGGAAGACTTGAAAATATATGTGTATGTTTACATAACGAGTTTCAACTTATAAACTATACTTAACAATAGAAAAAGAAAGAAAACTCTGCATCACTAATGCCAACAAATGCTAACAATAACTGCACTTGATGGTCCACCATCGGCCATTTCTATACACCTCTGCACTAATTGTTTGTTCAGTCCTTTGTAAAGATTCATTTCAACAAAATTAATTGGATTTCTTATCCAATGATCGCGCCTTTGAACCATTGGTTAGAGCATCAGACTTGTTATTGCTAGGGGTGGGATTATTTTTCATATACAATTCAAACATTTCACGTATATCGGCCAAAGCAGTGCATATATTGTCGGCAAAACGGTGAGCACTCTAAAACGAAATATTATGAAGGCTTCAAAAGAATGGCCGCACGTTGGCTCTACTTACCGTAATTTCACATGAACGTTTAGCAGATATGTGGAAAAAGAGCAAATCTTCGCCAGCAATTATATACGATACACCGTAGCCATCATCTGCTACTGGACCGAAGCCGCCACCCGCACTAATACATTGCGGATGCTTTTTCAAGTCCATTTTTGGTGTTTGGCCATGCGGCGTTTGACTGGTGGATAAACGCCACGGTTCACTCAATACTTCATTGAGAAATGGCGAATCCACCTCCAAATATTTGGATACTACATACAAGCAAAACAAATGACGATCAATACCATGACCACACATGGCATCTTGATAGCCCAACTGATGGCGATCGCATGCTTTTCTTAATAAATTTACGCGCTCTTCGTTCTAAAGGAGGAAAAAGGAAAAAAAGAAAATTTTGTGAGAATTATGCATGTGGTTTAGATTCACCGAGTGGGTCATTACCGTTTTTGTTTTGTCTTCCATTGCTTTCACCCAAGCGGCCGATTCGATTGTACACGGTCGTACCGTTTCGGTACGTCCTTCACGGAATAAACGTGTCATGGAGGCTTCGTACGTTAAAGAGAAACGGCCCGCATCCCGATAGTAGGCCAATTGTAAGGCCATTTGTATATAAGCGTCGGGTGAGAGGCGACACTTCTTCATGAAGCCTTTACCATATTGATTGTGCACCAAAATTCTTAAATCAATGTCCTACAAAAAAACCTAAGCGGTCAGTTATTCTCAATTATTTGCATCATTATTTTCTACCTTAATTAATTCTTCAGCATGTTGTTTGGCCTCTTCGATTTGATCCTTTAATGGTTCCAATTGCCAATTGAGGCGGGTAGGTGATGGTGGTTGAAATTCTGGTGTTCCCTTTGTATTGCCATTTTCATCGTATCTAAATTGTTGAAATCCCCAATTGTTTACATCACACGTAGTGGTTAGCATGAAATGTTTATTAAAATATTACAAGTTGTTTTTTTTGCACGAGGCAATACACACTACAGTTAAATGGTGTTAAAATTTTAATCTACTGGCATTTATTAAATAAGAACCGGGCGTGCTAATAATATTAATTTGAATCATGGCATGTGCACTAATTGAATTCATTAAAGCGATAGAAACCGGTTCGTTTTGATATTTGATATTTTTTTTCATAACAAGTGATTTAAATTTCAAATTATTATTAATTTTGAAGCCTAATGGTGATCTTTGAGTGCTACAAGCATGCATAATTCTAATAATATGTGTGCATGTGTGTTACATGTGATTGGATAGAAATGATTACATGATTACGTGTTAGACACAGCTAATTGGCTTGGGGCCAAATCTTCAATACCCGCCACCGATGGATCGAAATCTTTTTAGGAGTGTATATATTTATAATTCAACATTGTGTCTTGTATACTTAATGACTGATAAGGGAAAATTTCCTTTCTCACACTATACACGTGTTATTTAACCAATTTTGAACAAATTTTTTTGCAATTAAAAAAAATTCCCTCCACCTTTAATAAACGGAAGTGTAACCCGTTTCCTTTCAATAGGTTAAATTATTTTTTACACAGATAATTATTATTTTACTCGATTCTCTCATTATTACTTCATGGATGATTTTAATAAGAATGTAATTATAGCGGCAGCAGTTGAAATATTTCATTTGTTTCTCTTTAGAAAACTGTATTTTATGCAATTCAAGTGAAAAACACTTGAATTGAAGTCTTCTGCTGACAGTTACAAACGGAATGAAACGGAAACCACTAAGGTGGAGGATATGAAAAATGATTATGAAAACATTGACACAAACACAAACACAGTGTTTTGTAAGAAACATTAATCTAAACAGTTAGTTAATTTGGGAACTTAAAAATTACCCATCAATCTCTTCACAATATATATATTCCCATGTGTGACCCAAAACCGGTGCATCAGCCCTATAAAAAAGGTAAAAATTTCAATAAAAAAATCTTGCTGTTATTTGCAGTTGAAAGAAAAAAACAAAAAATATTGCAGGCAATTAAAGTTTAAAAAAAAAAAAGAAGAAGAAGACAACCACCGTTGATGCAATAGCTTAAATATAACAATAAAATCAATTTAGTCAAGTGGGTAAAGTTGCACAGTTGGTTGGGTTGGATTAGGTTGTGTTGGTTTGGTTTGGTTGTGATGACTACGTGGCTAAATCACTCAAACACCTTGTGTCATGGTAGTAGCAGTAATGGTAGTAGTTTTTTTTTTTTTGTTTTGTTTTTTGTTATATAAAATTTGTTTATTGTTTTACCCATTTGTAAGTAAATCATCCATTATGAGATTCTCCCAAGTGTGAGCGGCAATGGCAGCATCGGCCCTTTTATAAACAGCACAAAACAATTGCAATTCCAAACAAAAAAAAATTATATTTTCCATATGAAAAAACATTTTTATGCATTCAATGAAGAAAGGCGAGGAGAGAAGAAGAAGCGAGTTAGAAAGACAGGAATTTAAAGAGTGAAAGAGAGAGAGATAGAAGAATGGAAGGGCAGTTGGAAACGATTTAGATTCTTATAAACTTTTTTAACTCCTACTTACCACGTGTGTTCAGCATTGAAACCAACCCGACCGTTTTTACCCACACACACCGTAAAACTTTTATCAAACCAACGATCATATCCTTTACCATGCAACAATATTGTACCAAATTTGTCCAACAGTTCAGGTCGCTTCAAATCAAATTCATACGGTTCATCGTCCAGCGACACAACAAAAGCAGCCGTTTCGATGACATTCAATGAAACACGATTTGGTCCGCGTATAAACTGCGTATTACGTATTTCAGCCCATTTAGAACGTTTCCAGGCAGTTAGAGCAGCCAAATGTTCTTCATGCGGCATTGGCTCAGCCTTGGCATTAAGTATTTCCTCCATTTGTCTGCAAGTGGTAGATAATCATAAATAGTTGACATTCGTAACATTTGACCTAAACACTGACATTTGTATTTCACAGGGTCTTAACAAACGCCCCTTGTGGTATATGGGCACTTTGTAGTAGCAGCCTTTGTGCAAAACCACAATATGATTAGAGTCACGATAATGAACAATCCGATCCATGTCTAAGCCGGGCACTCGTACGGTATTGAAAGTACGCTCATATTGCCAAGAGCATAACGGCACCATACCTTGAACCATAATCTACAAAAAAACACAAGTGGAATATGCTATAGCCAGTCAAGCCCGATTATTTTATACCCTACACAACCACAAAAATTAATTCAATTGTCTCAGAAAATTCAAAGCATTGTTAAGGCATTAAATTATGATTAAATTAAATTACCCACCGGTTGCAATTCTTGCCATTCTATAGATCGCCTAAAGCATAATAATAAGTATACAACATTGGCAGCACGGGCCGCCTGACTTTCGGTCAAAGTCATAAATATGGCGTCAGTACCATAAAAATTGCTATTAATCATCAGGGGACTGCGACCGCGCAAATAAACATACTCCTCCCACCAATCCGACACATAATTGGTAGACCACCAACTCTTCAATATCAGATACCATTGCAACTTTTTCCCAATCGTTTGCTCAAAATCGCTGGCTAAACGTTCCATGCGTTTATACTGCTCGGCATCCAACAGGGGGTGTACAGAGCGTAAATATCGTGTCATGGTGTCATGCAGTGAAGGTAGCGGCAGGCGCGGCAATGATCCTTGAAAGCTATATAAACCGGGCTTGTTCCAGCTGGAGAATAATTTTACTGCGCCCGCCCATAATTTTGTTTTCAATCGAATACGTCTGCCCGGTGCTCGCGACTCGTACATCCAACCCTTATACATGAGCAGCAATTTCAGTGTGTAACGCATGGTAAAGCAAATGGATAGCCAGACGAAAAGGGAGGCCATAAAACAGGCCATGATTTGCCAATTTATGGTATTCGAAGGTAGACGCAACAGTAAACGGTTGACCAAATTGAAAGGCACCTGATGGCCGCTAAAATGTAAAGCCAGTGCTATAACCGTTATTAGCCATAAGCTTTGAATGTGGGCAGGGTAGGCACCATTACGTATTCCATTCTGCCACAATTCCAAGAGAAAGAAAAAAACAAGACATTAAAGAAAATAAGTGAAGAAACATTCTAATAAGTTAAATAAGTACAAGTAAGAAGGACACGGCATTTCTTAAATATTTCTCCATATCTATGTATAAACAAAGGGCGTGGCAGGTACCTAATTACACCCTCTAATACTACATATATAAGGTTTCAGCTTGCAAGTCAAGTTTTACGCTGAATATGAGTTTTTTGTAAATTGTACGCGTGTCTGTTATCCGACCATGCCCATTTTTAATACATCGATGGAAGGGCTAACCTTTAATATGTGCACCAAATTTCAAGTTCACAGGTCAACTGTTACGGCAGATATATAGTTTTTTGCTGATTGTGGGCGTGTATTTTATCTCACCACGCCCGTTTTTGGCTTACCAATAGATGGAGTAATTATAGGCACGTATACCAAATTCCAACTTCATAGCTCAATTTTTGTGGCAGACAAATACATTTGTATCGATTGTGGGCGTGGTTTTTGACCGATTTTTTTTTAAAATTTAAATAGCAATCTCCATAAAGAAACAATGTGTACAAAATTTCAACTCAATATCTCAAATTTTGCGAGCCTGAGAATGCTAACAACAGACAGACGTACGGACATTTATGTCTAGATTGACTTGATTTTGAATCTGACCAGGGGAGTCTTCAATGCCTCCTTTTGAGTGTTAAAAAATTGTATGACACACTTAGTATAACTTTTTGTGTGCAGGGTGTAAAAAATAAAAAAATAAAAAAAAAAAACTCACCCTAGCTCTGGCTAAACGTTTCTTCCACGATCGTATACCCGAATTCCATATCAAATTTAAAACTTCGTGATCATAATTAATATCAAAGCCTTCATGGGTGATGGCAAATGAGAAGGCTACAGCTGAATGGGCTTCAGCCATATCGAGATGAGAGAGTTTACACCCGTTTGCAGTTCAAACACTTTCAGTTGAATACTAATTAAACGTATACCGTTTATCCTCTAAAAAGAAAATAATAATTAAGCATGTAAGTAATGAATAGAGGATTTATTGATAATTAAGAAAAATAAAAATAAAAATAAAAATAAAAAACAATGCACTGGTCGTTGCTATTGTGCATCTTTTCAGTGTTGATAACATTATTCAAAATGAAAACAATCCATCTCTATAATTAAACTATTATACATAAACAATTACGTTGTGATTGCTGTTGTTGTTATTGTTATATTCTCTGTCTGTTCCTATTTACAATGTTTATGTGTGAACCTAATTGTTGGCTATATCAGTGTATGCTCATGCGAGTGTGCATGTTTATGATTCTCTGTCGAGTATTTATTTATATAGACGCGTACGCACCATATATCTAATATGTTTTGTATCAGCTTACGATACCAAACCAACACGTAAACAGCCCTTGACAAAAAATATTACAACAACAAAAACATCATCAACAATAATAATAAAAATCAATTGTAAACAAACAACGCAATTCGTTTGTTTGTCGTTAAATAAACGGGGATTGCCGGGATAAGTTTCGCCAATGTAATCACTAACCATGATTACAAAAACCTTTCCAAACGTTGCCTTTACTGTGGGTGAGAAGTGTTTGGCATGTTATATTCTACACATAAAATAAAACGTATACTAAGTTTGTTATTTCGTTGGCAACATCAAACCTACAAGCCATACAAAATATATTCCTAATCAGCATCAAAATCGAAATCTATTTAGACATGTACGTCCGTGCGTCCGTGTACTTGTAATTTTATATACCCTATACATCCACATATAGGTGGTGGACGTGATTATACTCTCTAATAGTGCAGTTATTATGTATCAGCTTGCAAGTCGATACAACTCGACTACTGGCTATGATTTTGTATGAATTTTAGGCGGGTCCATTATCCGATCGGGGCCATTTCTGGCATATCGATGGATGGGGTAACTGTAAATATGTATACAAGATTTCAACTTTTTAGGTTAATTTTTGTGGAAAATAAATAGATTTTTGTCAATTGTGGGCGTGGCTTTTTGACCGATTTTGCTTAAATTTTAATAGCGATCCAACTAAAAGTCTATAAATAAAATATGAGCTTACTATATTAAAATTTACAACTGTGAGTGTGCCCACAGTAGACGGACGTACGGACATTTACGTGGGTTCAGTTGTTGTACTGATCAAGAATTTATATACTTTGAACAGTATCTGATGCCTGTTTCTGGGTGTTGTAAACGCAATGCTAAGCTTAGCGGAACGCTCATCTTATGTGGAAGGGAGGGTATAAAAACAAAGACTAATGTTTATAAAATGATCTTAGCAGCTGTGGCGGGCAAAGTCTGTTTTTGTCATTTACGTTTTATGTAAATTTGTTGTTATTGATGTTGTTGTTGTTGTTGTTATTCTATAATATGGTATTTAATACGATTTAAGAAATTTCGACACACAAACATGTTTTTGTTGTTATTGTTATTATTATTATTATTGTTCTTCTTCGTCTCTAGCCATTCAATAATGAATGTGTTGAAGTTTATGTTTTAATGATTGTTGCAACACGAAAAAGAGAAGGCGTGCCGTGCCATCTATTAAACAATAAACAAACAAACAAAAAATAACCAGTTTATCACAATATGATGGTTGTTGGTGCTGTTGTTATGTTAAGTTGGTTTTAATGTAGGTCAAGTGTTTTTGAAACATTTTTTTTATTTCTTTTTCTTTCTTTGATAATAACTTTTGTTGTTGTATGGAACAAATATCTCTAATATTGAAACACTCTGCATAACTACACAAAAAGCTCACCTTAAATTTTAATTTTAATTTTTTTAATTTGATTTTTTTCAAGATATCAATTAAAGATTAAAAGTTTAATTAACACACACACACACACACACACACACGTTTATATGCCTTTATGTGCTTCTGACATTGTATCTCATTTAAGTGTATATTTTTTCTTTAGAACAATTTATCAGCATTTGTTTACTTTTTAAATCTATTTTATAATAATTCTTGTTTTGTGTTGAAATAAAAATATTTTTGTCACCACTTTAACTTGTTGAACTGAACGTTAGCCAGTCGAAAGCTTACTAAACTGAAAATGTTTAACGGAGACTGCTGAACGCTCAAACGGATCTTTGCTGGCCAAAGTACTGCGACTGCACAACAATCTACGTCAATAATTTTATATTTTTTTGATATAAATTTTTTGTGTGTGTTTTCCTTTAAAAGTGTTTTTTTTTTCTGTCATTATTTTTCAGGTTTGTGGATGTCGCAAGAGCAAGGTATCACTCATGGCAGTTTTCTTAATAGTATATTAAATGGGAGATAAGGAACGTGAAAAAAGAGGATTTGGTGTAAACAGCCGCTTGCAAACTTTACTGATAATGGATTGGGTAGCACAATTATGGACTTTCTCACTCTCTCTCTCTCTCTCTCTCTCTCTTTGTCTTGCATTTCATTTCATTGGTTGTGTGATAGTGTATGAATAACCTTTTTAGTGCCGTCAGAAACCTTTAAAGTCTGTCTGTCTGTCTATCACTTAATGAATAGTTAAAGATAATGATAATTTAGATGGACAGACAGACAGACACCTTTGCCACGTGTAGTGCAAGGTATAGTAAAATTGTTATTAGAACAAATATAAGCTTTATTATTTTCAAAGCTAGACTCCATCAAACAACTAGCCTTAGAAGAAAATTTATGACTGTTGTGTAGTGTGGTTTTGTATGAATTGTGAACCCTTCAAAGTTGCCCTTATTTCGATTTATCTTTACTTGCTTTGTAACTGTAAAAAGGTAACAATCGATCGATTTCGCCCAATTTCTTTACCAAGCAGTTTGCCATCTTAAATGGACAGACGAACACCATTGAATTGATTGAAAATTTCAGGCAAATTAAAACATTAAAAAAACATGTGTAGAATATGTAGTCTGTACAAAATCTGGCATTTACAAAAATTATAGCAAACTGAATATACCGGCATGCTGGCTATAGTTGGTGGGTATCAAAATAAGAAAAAAAAAACCAGTAAACTAATGGGGCTGTGTGCACACAGTTATAACTATCAAAATAATAAGCAAACAATAACAACAAAAACACGTTTAAATATACACACACTAGCACACAGCATGCATTGCGTTGGGTACAAAGTCCAATTCAATGCATTGACTAGTTTTTTGTCTTTTTTGCCTTTTAGATCTCGTTCCTCATTTAAAGCATAGTAAGACGCCAAAGGAAAACATTTTGTGAAAGCATTTTAAAAATGTTTATGTTTGAGAACTAATAATAAACACTTAAGAGGCAATGTATGAAATGAAATATTATTTATTTCAAAAAAAAAAAAAACTACTTATTCATTACGTAGGGTGGTGTGCTGGGAAAAACGTAATAAATTCACACAACAACAATTATGTCTACTGTACAAGTAAACAACGTTTTTATACCACACGCCATTGAGTGGTATGCAGGACGGTAGGGTAAGTTGAGAGGAATGTTAGTAATGACTTCAGTTGGGTCAGCCAATCAATTAATAAATATCCCTCTCGTTCCATCAAGTGTGTGCGTTCATTGCTCTACATCCCTTTGGTTAAAGGATGTATTAAGTTCGTATGGATGTTTGTAACTTTTTTTTTTTATATAACCATTCACTCAGGGGATGACCCCTATACGTGCAAGCACGGTGGCGGTTAGGGGGATTAGAGGGAGGAGGATCGAGGGTAACTACTAAGTGGCAAATGCCACACTTTCTGAATTAATTTGGACCATGTCCGTTTGCCTATCTGTACATCCTTGTAAATTTCTGCCGCATTTTTGAGTTATTTCGTTGAAATTTGGTACAAGGACAGGTTTTGGTCCAAAGAGTAACTCTATTGAAAATGTAGTAAATTGGACTATTAAAAAAGTATTATAAAAAAAATTTATATGATGAAAATGAAAATGATGATTCGTAATATTTTTTTTACCAAAATTTGATGAATAAGTGGTTATGACAAACTTAGACCCGGCCAGGTCACTTGGAATTTCGTTCTATATAGCAATATTTCACAAAGCGACTTATATGACAACGGCTCGCGTTTATTGATTGTGGTATAAATTGTGGAACCAAGTAGTGCAGGGTATTAAATAAACGGTCTTAACAGAATATAACATTTTCACTTGTTTTTTTTTTTTAAAGATCGAGACTCCGGAGATGTCTCCTATAAGTGCAAGCACCATGCCAATCTTACCGCCCACATATAGAAATTATCCAGTCATGAAGAAACATTTTTAAAAACACCCCATTACCCCCTATATGGGTACGACTAGTGTAGGTATCGAACCCGCGATCATCCGAAAAGTAACATAATTTGTGCTACTAAGTGGTTTATGATCGTCCGTTAAAACCGACTATAACGTTTTCACCTTCGTTTTTAAGGTACATTAACGTGCCAACAACGTTTTTTGTTTTTTACATAAAAGGTTATCAAACAGTCGACTTGAATTAATTGAAACATTTTCATAAATTTTTTTTCAATGTTGTATAATTCCTGCTGTCCATTCCTAAACGATTTGATTGATTTTATGTGATGATATGTAGACAACAACAATAACGTCTATATATATATAAATATTTAGAAACACGTTCGTACATTTCGTCGCTTAATAAAATGATTTAAATAAAAGCTATCATATATAAATACGTATATAAAAAATAAATCTACATAATGTCTACCACAGACATTGTAAATGGAAAGCTTCAAACAAATATATTTATCGTTGTTGTTGTTGTTGTTGTTGTTGTCATTTATTTGTTGATTTTTAAATACCGGTGTATATATGTATACAGCATTTTTGGTTTTGTTTAAAACACAAAATCGGGTCAAAGTTGCTCTCGGAGGGTATTTTTTTTTTTTTTTTTTTTTTTTGAAAAGTTATTTCAGTGTTTATGATGGTTTTAAAGATTTGTACAAAATACAAAACTTTGTACTTTTAAAGCCACTTGTTGTCTATGTTGTACATGCACTGTATGTGTATGTGCAAACATATCAAACACTTCAAAAAAAGAAAAAAGGCGGTCATTGAATTTATAATTAATGCTTTTAACGCACACTTGCACACAAACGTAAGAGAAAAAAATAGAAAAAATAGAAAAATTAGTTAAAGTAAAGGCCACAGCAAATAACGTATGCATAGAAACCATTCACCCTAACAAAACAGAAAAAAGAAACACCATTAACTTACGGACAAGAAAATCACTAACCCACGTTTTGTGTGAACACTGAATTTTTAACACGGAAAGTTCTGTATTTTTTCTTTCGTTAATAGATGTAGGGTTTATGTATATGCTTTGACCAATAACTTATTTATATGAACACATTATAAGAAAGTACACACACACACATGCGCCCATATGTATAGTTAAAGAAATGTTTATTAAGTTTTTTTCTCTTTCATAGGTTATGTACCTATATCGAATACAAAAAGGAAAAATATCAAAAAAGTTTTTAAATAGATTGCTAATGGCGTCGTTTACACCAACCGCACACGACAAAAGTAAATAAACGAATGAATGTTCAGTAAAGCAAAATTGTATATAAAACGTTAGTCATAGGCATAGAAGCGAAACTTGATAATAATTGATTCCTCTCTACGGTATGATTTGAGAGCGCATTGAAGAGAGTAAAAGGAACAGACACAACAGATACGGTAAATGGCAAATTCATAAAGAGAGGACATTTCTAAAAACACATATAACTTGAAGTACTTAAATAGTGTCGAAAATACAGAATGTTTCGCCTTTATGGCTAAACTGTGGTTAAGGAGCTCAGTTATTGTAATAGGGTTTGCTGTGGAGAGCTCGTACTTGTATGGAATGAAAAAAGAAGAAGAGAAATAAATAATGGTGATGGTTATGCATATGCAATCAGACTCGTGTTTTTGTGTATGAATCTTCTATACATTTAATCCACTGCACTAAAATCGCACGGTTGCAAAGAGTTACCGCCTGGTTCGTTATTTCTCCCTAATGTGGCATTCTTCTCCTTCTCTGCACTTTGATCATCCTTTTCAGCACCGGCTGCTAACGGCGCTCGTAAGCCTCTAATGCTTATATCGTAAACAACTTCTTCAATCTTCTTCACATCATACTTTAAGGCGTCAAAACGTTTGCGTAAACCATCATTTTTTAAATTCAACAAACGAAAGCCCGAATTCAGGTTGGCCATAAAATGTGATATATGTAGAGGCCGCTCATAATCGCCCATGGTAACGGAATTGGTAGCAAAACGTGACAGTTCAGAGGCCATTTGCAAAATGCCCAATAAATAGTCTTCAATGTCCAAATGGAAGCCTTCAATTTGTTGCGTTTTCACTAGTGAAGTAAACAAGCAAAGAGAATATCAATAAAATAAAAAGTAACGGCATTAAGTATTTGTGTTAAATTACAGCCCAACATTTCAGCTACAGTTTCACGGGTAACCAGAAAACCCTTTTCCAAATATATTACCATGGCTATAATGAAAACTAAACGTTGGGTAATATAAGTCCAATGATCGGAATAACTAAATGATGAGAAATAAAGACAATCAACTACATGTGTTTATATGCAATTAGCACACCTACCGATAGTATTGACCCATCGGAATAAGTTCCGCCAAGCTTTGGTAATTGTTGGAACATAAGGAAATGGTTTTGCGAGCCTCTACACAAGCATAATCAACTAGATTTGTATATAAATGATATGACAAACATAATTGAAATCAGCTCAAGGTGATGGATATTGTAAAAAAAGATAAGAATTGTTTAAAAAACTCTTTGTTTTTCCATGTATACACACCTTTCGTTAAGTCACAGTGTATGATTTGCAATTGGATGATGGCTTCCTTAACCAATTGTTCAATTTTGCGCACCACTAATCGGATTTTCTGTAAATATAATTCAAACATTACGAATTACTTTTTTTTATGTGTATAATAATAATATATAACCTCTCGTATTTCTTGTTCATTATCAATGTATTTTTGATAATTTTCAAATATACTTAAATTTACAAAATTGCTCATTGTTCTTTTTTTTTATATTCTCGTATATGATAGCGTTGTGTTAAGTAGAAATTTGTTTTGATTCTACTTTTCAAACAAAGTTGCCACTCTGTAAAGAGTTTATTCCCACAAATAAATGTAATGCTTAATTATATTTTTTGCGGTTGATTTATTAAAATTTTTAAAAAATATAGCTGATTAACTTTGCCTTTAATCACAATTGTCATAACGGGAATGTAAATTTACATTAAAATGATTTTCTGTTCAATTAAACTATTACTCGAAAGAGAAGAGAGAAATAAAACCATAAGAAAATGCATTCTAGTTGACTTGACCGATTAGTTATAATTGAACTATTTCTTTAATAAACGAAACAACTCTGAACATTGCATGATTGTATGAAATTTCTGTTTACGCAGTAATAACAAAGAAATCTCTAATTGGAACAATTATTAAAATAAAATTTTAAGTATTTAATTTACAATAGTTTACAAATAATATAATAAAATGTCTTATGGTGTAAGTTTCTTGAAAAATGTTAAAAAACTGTAATTGTAATAAATATATTATGATATTAGGGAGGTTACAATCCTTATAATCAACCTGGAGGTGGCTATGCAAGTGGTTATTCTCCACCTCCAGGAGCATATCCACCACAAAATGCCCAGGTAACACCAGAAGCTCAACAATGGTTTAATATGGTAGACAGAGATCGTTCGGGTAAAATTAATGCTGAAGAGTTAAGGAGAGCTTTGGTGAATGGACGTGGCGAACATTTTTCTGACACATCATGCAAACTGATGATTAGTAAGTGCGGTTAAATATTGCTTTATACACAATAATTAATTATAATTCAGGGGCGATAATGTTTGTAAACACACATGCACACACACACACACATTTAATAACTTACGGCCTTGATATAAATAATTGTTATATTTTTAATTTCACATGCCAACCTACGACTACTACTACTATTACTACTACTACTACTACTACTATAACATCCTAGGTATGTTTGATGATGACGGTTGTGGTACAATTGATGTTTTTAAATTTGAGAAACTGTACAATTACATCAATCAGTGGCTGCAAGTGTTTAAAACATATGATCGTGACAGTTCCGGGCATATAGATGAAAGTGAATTAACTCATGGTGGGTTTTTGCAATCATTTCTAACATTTATTATATATTTTCACATTGGTTTTTGATGTTACAGCTTTTACACAAATGGGTTTTCGTTTTTCACCAGACTTTATAAAATTTTTAATGAAGAAAAGTGATCCCAAAACACAACAAGAAGTATCGGTGGATCAATTTATTGTATTGTGTGTACAAATACAACGATTCACTGAAGCATTTCGACAACGAGATACACAACAGAATGGTGTTATTACGATTGGTTTTGAAGATTTCCTTACCATTGCCATCGGCTGTTCCATATAATAGTAAAAATATATATATTTTTTAGTAATACAAGCTGAACAAAATATTATACCTTTATGTATAGAAAGGCGTTGTTGTAATTATTTAAAAATGCTTTTTCACACAATTTTTACCATCACGATTGCATTTTATAAAGTGTTTTTTTTAACATGGGGTATTCTCTACACATAAGTGGTTACTAAAGTCACTCAAAGTGTTTGTACGATAAAAAATTTATAAATATATAATGTAGTTACATATATATCATATATGTACATATATAACTATTTACCATATTAATAAAGAGAGCACTATTTTCTAACAATAAAATTTCCTGGTATTGAATTCACACGTAAATAACGAAAACATGTATGTCTGTACGTTTTATCCTGTAAAGAGTTTACTCAAGCATTCAAATTTTTTGTAAAACCTTGCAAATTAATTCAGCTTTCAAATAAAGTATATTACATGGGCGTGGCAACACCCATTTAGTTAATAATCAGCATTTAATTTTAAAAAGTGCTTTCATAAGCAAGTGAGCGGTGCCACACCCATTTATTGAATATCACCAAAAAGCTACAGAAATTTCCAAATATTTGCAAGAAATTTGATCAAAATCGGACCAGTAGTTCTCAAGTTATAAGCCCAGCTAATTCATATTCATTCTTGTTTGTGTGTGTGTGTGTGTGTGGTCGTCATTTTAAAAATCACAAAATTATCAAAAACTGTGAAAATACCAGGCGCTCAGAAATGCTCAGTAAGTAAATATGGATTCAACGTATTTTTTAAAGCCTTATAACTTGGAAACGTCTGGACGGATTTTGTTCAAATTTTTTGTAAAACCTTGCAAATTAATTCAGCTTTCAAATAAAGTATATTACATGGGCGTGGCAACACCCATTTAGTAATTAATCAGCATTTAATTTTAAAAAGTGCTTTCATAAGCAAGTGAGCGGTGCCACACCCATTTATTGAATATCACCAAAAAGCTACAGAAATTTCCAAATATTTGCAAGAAATTTGATCAAAATCGGACCAGTAGTTCTCAAGTTATAAGCCCAGCTAATTCATATTCATTCTTGTTTGTGTGTGTGTGTGTGTGGTCGTCATTTTAAAAATCACAAAATTATCAAAAACTGTGAAAATACCAGGCGCTCAGAAATGCTCAGTAAGTAAATATGGATTCAACGTATTTTTTAAAGCCTTATAACTTGGAAACGTCTGGACGGATTTTGTTCAAATTTTTTGTAAAACCTTGCAAATTAATTCAGCTTTCAAATGAAGTATATTACATGGGCGTGGCAACACCCATTTAGTTAATAATCAGCATTTAATTTTAAAAAGTGCTTTCATAAGCAAGTGAGCGGTGCCACACCCATTTATTGAATATCACCAAAAAGCTACAGAAATTTCCAAATATTTGCAAGAAATTTGATCAAAATCGGACCAGTAGTTCTCAAGTTATAAGCCCAGCTAATTCATATTCATTCTTGTTTGTGTGTGTGTGTGTGTGTGGTCGTCATTTTAAAAATCACAAAATTATCAAAAACTGTGAAAATACCAGGCGCTCAGAAATGCTCAGTAAGTAAATATGGATTCAACGTATTTTTTAAAGCCTTATAACTTGGAAACGTCTGGACGGATTTTGTTCAAATTTTTTGTAAAACCTTGCAAATTAATTCAGCTTTCAAATAAAGTATATTACATGGGCGTGGCAACACCCATTTAGTAATTAATCAGCATTTAATTTTAAAAAGTGCTTTCATAAGCAAGTGAGCGGTGCCACACCCATTTATTGAATATCACCAAAAAGCTACAGAAATTTCCAAATATTTGCAAGAAATTTGATCAAAATCGGACCAGTAGTTCTCGAGTTATAAGCCCAGCTAATTCATATTCATTCTTGTTTGTGTGTGTGTGTGTGTGGTCGTCATTTTAAAAATCACAAAATT
Source organism: Ornithomya chloropus (assembly GCA_963971445.1). NCBI lineage: Eukaryota > Metazoa > Arthropoda > Insecta > Diptera > Hippoboscidae > Ornithomya > Ornithomya chloropus. The sequence continues at coordinate 20,985,828 of OZ020530.1, read as the reverse complement.
ATCAAAAACTGTGAAAATACCAGGCGCTCAGAAATGCTCAGTAAGTAAATATGGATTCAACGTATTTTTTAAAGCCTTATAACTTGGAAACGGCTGGACGGATTTTGTTCAAATTTTTTGTAAAACCTTGTAAATTAATTCAGCTTTCAAATGAAGTATATTACATGGGCGTGGCAACACCCATTTAGTTAATAATCAGCATTTAATTTTAAAAAGTGCTTTCATAAGCAAGTGAGCGGTGCCACACCCATTTATTGAATATCACCAAAAAGTTACAGAAATTTCCAAATATTTGCAAGAAATTTGATCAAAATCGGACCAGTAGTTCTCAAGTTATAAGCCCAGCTAATTCATATTCATTCTTGTTTGTGTGTGTGTGTGTGGTCGTCATTTTAAAAATCACAAAATTATCAAAAACTGTGAAAATACCAGGCGCTCAGAAATGCTCAGTAAGTAAATATGGATTCAACGTATTTTTTAAAGCCTTATAACTTGGAAACGGCTGGACGGATTTTGTTCAAATTTTTTGTAAAACCTTGTAAATTAATTCAGCTTTCAAATGAAGTATATTACATGGGCGTGGCAACACCCATTTAGTTAATAATCAGCATTTAATTTTAAAAAGTGCTTTCATAAGCAAGTGAGCGGTGCCACACCCATTTATTGAATATCACCAAAAAGTTACAGAAATTTCCAAATATTTGCAAGAAATTTGATCAAAATCGGACCAGTAGTTCTCAAGTTATAAGCCCAGCTAATTCATATTCATTCTTGTTTGTGTGTGTGTGTGTGGTCGTCATTTTAAAAATCACAAAATTATCAAAAACTGTGAAAATACCAGGCGCTCAGAAATGCTCAGTAAGTAAATATGGATTCAACGTATTTTTTAAAGCCTTATAACTTGGAAACGTCTGGACGGATTTTGTTCAAATTTTTTGTAAAACCTTGCAAATTAATTCAGCTTTCAAATAAAGTATATTACATGGGCGTGGCAACACCCATTTAGTAATTAATCAGCATTTAATTTTAAAAAGTGCTTTCATAAGCAAGTGAGCGGTGCCACACCCATTTATTGAATATCACCAAAAAGCTACAGAAATTTCCAAATATTTGCAAGAAATTTGATCAAAATCGGACCAGTAGTTCTCGAGTTATAAGCCCAGCTAATTCATATTCATTCTTGTTTGTGTGTGTGTGTGTGTGGTCGTCATTTTAAAAATCACAAAATTATCAAAAACTGTGAAAATACCAGGCGCTCAGAAATGCTCAGTAAGTAAATATGGATTCCACGTATTTTTTAAAGCCTTATAACTTGGAAACGGCTGGACGGATTTTGTTCAAATTTTTTGTAAAACCTTGTAAATTAATTCAGCTTTCAAATGAAGTATATTACATGGGCGTGGCAACACCCATTTAGTTAATAATCAGCATTTAATTTTAAAAAGTGCTTTCATAAGCAAGTGAGCGGTGCCACACCCATTTATTGAATATCACCAAAAAGCTACAGAAATTTCCAAATATTTGCAAGAAATTTGATCAAAATCGGACCAGTAGTTCTCAAGTTATAAGCCCAGCTAATTCATATTCATTCTTGTTTGTGTGTGTGTGTGTGGTCGTCATTTTAAAAATCACAAAATTATCAAAAACTGTGAAAATACCAGGCGCTCAGAAATGCTCAGTAAGTAAATATGGATTCAACGTATTTTTTAAAGCCTTATAACTTGGAAACGGCTGGACGGATTTTGTTCAAATTTTTTGTAAAACCTTGTAAATTAATTCAGCTTTCAAATGAAGTATATTACATGGGCGTGGCAACACCCATTTAGTTAATAATCAGCATTTAATTTTAAAAAGTGCTTTCAAAAGCAAGTGAGCGGTGCCACACCCATTTATTGAATATCCCTAAAAAGCTACAGAAATTTCCAAATATTTGCAAGAAATTTGATCAAAATCGGACCAGTAGTTCTCAAGTTATAAGCCCAGCTAATTCATATTCATTCTTGTTTGTGTGTGTGTGTGTGTGGTCGTCATTTTAAAAATCACAAAATTATCAAAAACTGTGAAAATACCAGGCGCTCAGAAATGCTCAGTAAGTAAATATGGATTCCACGTATTTTTTAAAGCCTTATAACTTGGAAACGGCTGGACGGATTTTGTTCAAATTTTTTGTAAAACCTTGCAAATTAATTCAGCTTTCAAATGAAGTATATTACATGGGCGTGGCGCCATCCATTTAGTTAATAATCAGCATTTAATTTTAAAAAGTGCTTTCATAAGCAAACGAGCAATGCCACACCCATTTATTGAATATCTCCAAAAAGCTACAGAAATTTCCAAATGTTTGTCACAAATTTCATCAAAATCGGACTTGTCATTGGAAAGTTAGAAACAAATCAATATTACCTTTGTTTTCAATGTGGTTGTTGTTGTTGTTATTATTTAGAAAATTTGGCAAAATCATTGAAAATATTTTTTAGACCATTTTGTCACGATGCCCGTTTTTAATAGCCCATAACTTTTGAACCGCTGGACGGATTTTGTTCAAAACAACTGCCCGTACCTGGAAAATTATTCAGCTTTACAATGACATATATTTTGGGGGCATGGCACTGCATACCAAATTATAATAATTCATTTTACAAAGTAGTCTTTTTTGCTAAAATGGGTGATCCTAAGATTTTGTTACCTCGATTAATGGATTCTTCATGAAATTTAGAAAAAGGGGTGCAAAAATTTTCAGATCGATAGGAGCTACCGTTTCCGAGATATAAGCGTTTAAGGTTTTCTTAGGTAAATTTGTTGTTGTTTGTTATACGAGTATAATGTAATGTTTGGCGTTTTATATATGTTTATACACACATATTTATATGCACTAGTTTGTTGTATGTATATATACGTCACGTTAAAGTATATCTACATATACCCATACTTGTTTAACGCGTTGCGCAGTTGAAGTTGTGTATCTGTATTAAGCGTTATTCTTTAACTCTCTTTTCAAGGTCAATGTCAATGTCATTTGTATACAGTTTTAAAATCTTGTGTGGGTTTTTCAATTGGAACATAACATTTTTGTATTTTTCTTTGTATAAAGATCTTGATGGCGCAGGTGTTATTGGATCATATTTTTCTATACCATTGTTAAATGTAATACGTGCACTGTATGTGTAATAAATTTCTGCCCAACATCTCAATTATTGTTTAATTTTATTTAAATACAAAATTGTCATGTTCTTATTGGAAAAGTCTATGTAATTAATAAATGGAATCATGTTGAATGCTCTACATGTGGCAATATTGATATTTGTATAAAAAAGTTCATAAGAAGTATTGTAACTTGCATCTAACAGAAATTTAAGAGCAATCAATTAAGACCAGTTTAATTGGAATTTGTTGATTGCTGTAGAGTAACAGATGATCATACTTAGCCGACAATAAAATATATCACATGTGTTTAATAGTATTTTTATTTTATTTTACTTATATATTAAATACATACTTATAATTAATGTACATATATTTATAATATTTAGCATTTAATGAGTAACTAACACTTTATTACATTTATTTATTATCCAGATTTGAAGTCTTGTATCGAGGTGTATACACCCACATATATATACAAATGCACAAATAATTACAGGAACAATGTAAACAAATTATATAGATTATATCTTTAATATTTGGTAGGATTTTTTGGTAAAACATACTCCGTTCCTTACATTCATAAAAAAAAAACTTTATGGCACTAATATTAAATCTAACTAATTATAGTTAAGAACACTTAACGTTATAACAAAAATCGAATATTAATCAGTCTTTTGTGTTTAATGCTTTTGCAATATTGAAATAATTTCAAATATTAATAGCTACTTATAAGCAGACACACACATGAGGATGGAACCAAATCGAAATCACTAATTTTTGAGATCATTAATGAAAAGATGAGTATTTTAGCATGATGTATTTGCGTAATAAATAATTATTTGGTATAAGAAAAACCAAAATCAATAATTTATGCAAAAAAAATATTTCGGGGATCGATAAAAATGTATCGACCAAGTGTAAGATTCACAAAAAATTCGAAATTTTTATTTCGAATTTGGACTCACCACAAATATATATTTATATATTTTATACATTTTTAATCATATCTTGTTGCGGATGTTTTTTTTTTTTTCTAAATTTCTCTACCCTTCACTATTGGGATTATTTTAAGTTTGACAAGAACTGAAGGAAAAGGATCTTACAGACCTTGTAGAGTATTTATATATTCAGACTTAACATGAAAATATTGCAATTTCTCAGAATCGATTCATGGGATAGTATGGATAAAAATGTATAAGATCGCTGCATAGCCACGCCTGGCAAAAAAAAACATCAAACGGCCACAAAAATACAGCTTCAAAGTTGAAATTTGGTTCTATATTATATATATGTATATACGTATGCTCTAAAAACGGCCTGGCTCGAATAAGACAAGCCCATAATTTATAAAAGTCTTCGTCAAGGCCGATGATTAAATTATAAATGTGAAGTGTATCTAAGATTCGGTCCAAGTCAAATTTTACTTTCCTAATTAGTTCATTTTTTTTAATTTCTCATTTTCGATTAATTATAATCATTATTTGCCATTTTTAATCACTACTCATCTAGTCTCTGCCTGAATGAATGTATGTTTATTAAACTCTACTGGGAACCCTTACTAAGGGGTTAAAAAAACATATCCTTTATTTATTTATTTATTAGGCAATATGGTAAGAATTGCAAATGAAATCAATCAATCAATCTTTTTGTAGATAATTCTAATTAATACGATTACTTCGAATAAATGCTCATCTTTCTTAAAATTTCTTATATGTGATAATTAAAAAAAAAACAAAGTCTTACATCTCCTTTTAAATGTGGTTCAAAATTCCATTAAGAATTGTGTATAAGTAACTTGTCAGATCTCTTCTTTCTTTTAAAAACAATTGAAATTGTTATGGTCGGTTAAGCCTGACCATTTTAATACCCTACACCACAAATTATGCCATAATTAGTTCAATTGTCTCAGTAAACGCGAGGCATTGTCCTATAAAAGTTACTTTGTAATGAGACATTTTTTTAATATATACCATAAATACATCTAAAAATGGTGCAACTGGGTCTAAATTTGGTTTAGCCAATTATTAAGATAATTAACTATTCTTCACCAAATTTTATCAAAAAATATTAAGGAATGAGTTTTTTTTGTCATATAAAGACTTTTTTGTAATAGAATATTATGAGGGGAGGGGTCCTAAAAATGGACCAGTATAAACCATTTTCAATAGGGTTCTTCGTTGAGTTACTACATATCTTTGTACTAAATTTTATTAAAATATTGTAAAAAATTTGCCTTGTACCTTAAGCACAAATTTACATGAACGGACAGATGTACGGATATGTGATAGTGAATGAAATGGTACAATTAAAAGAGGGAGGAGATCATTTCCCGTTTAAAAGTTACAAACATAGACACAAACTTAATATAATCTATATCAGTGTGTGGTGCACAGGGTATATAATAATTTTTAACCAATTAAGAGGTTAAGAGCAAGTTGATTTAACTACATATAACACTTGTAAATATATAAGATCTATAATTGGAGATATATGTAAAAAGTAAGCTTTTAAGTGGAAGAATAAAAAATAAATGATGCGGAAGTTAAACAGTTTTCCACACGTTTACAATGATTACACAAAAACTAACGTTATACAATACAAACTATGGTATATAAACAATTCGTTTCATAAAAATGTAATAATGTTGTAATACACAAACACATATATATGTATATATGTAAAAAAAGCAAGTAATGTCAATTTTTCTAATAACTTGTTCACTTTTTAAAGGCAAGTCAGTTCAAATTCTAGCTTTCCGAACGAATTGAAATCGGCTGCCTATATGCTCACGACTATTTTCTTATGTTTATGTACCTCTATATACATATATACTATATTTATATATTTTGTTTTTTGTAAATCTCATAAATGAATGAAAAATGAAATGAAGTAAAAGTTATGGACAAATGGATTATTTGGAAGCGGTGAAAGTGATAATGGTGAGTTTATCTATAACGGTTTACGAGTTATAGACATCTGCCGTAAGTGATACAGCGTATAAATATAATCGGAAGCGGATTTAAGTAGGCTGGGTGGTTATAAAATATGGTATCGTGTCTTTATTGGAAAGGTGTAGCCGTTAATAAATCCGCTTTTACATAATATTTGTCAATTATTTATATATTATGTAAGCCGCACTTAATTATTAGAAATTTACTGATAAAATATCAAACATTTATACGCGTTATATATATATATAAAAATCAGGTCTCTAATCTGACATAGAAATCAATTCAATCTAATTATAAAGTTGGCTGTTGTTATTGTTGTTATTATTATTTCGCACGCAACTAAAAACTTTGGCTACATTCATTGTCTTCTGTTTCTTCTGCTTTTGATTATTTTTGCTGCATCTCTAATCTAAAAGTTAATGCAATTCACATCATCGTCATCATCATCATCTCCACCTCCACTGTTAACTGCTTAATAATTTCAATTTTTCGGCCATTATTATAAAAGACCACCACCACACTCATTTAGATGATTCATTAGATAAAATACCCGAATCTTCTGAAGTGGCATCGCCATTACTATTAGTGGGTGGCGTTGGCGGATTAGATGATGTGTGTGCCGATGGACTACGTGTTGCAAGACGTGAATATTTCGAACGACGTTTACTTGCTAATGGTTCTTTATCCGGATGATGTTTACGTACATGTACACCCAGGTTGCCGGCTTGGCGCGATTTATAGGGACAATATGGGCAAGTATTTAACGGTAATTTGCCACCACATTCAACATTAATGTGACGCCTTAATGTTGACTTCCATCTGTACATTTTACCACAAAAGCTACAAACATACTTTTGCAAGTCGCCACCATCTTCCGTTTGGCTGTCCGTTCTATTTCGGGCTCGGGAACGGGATGTAGAAGAAGCTTGTGCAGCTGCGGCTGCTGCTGCTACTGCATTAATGCTGAGATCTAAAAAATTTTCCCTAACTTGTAAATTAGGAACTTGAACTTCAGCTTGAGCTTGTCTTTGAACCGCTAAATTTAAATATTTACGCGATTCATCGGTTAAGGAGTACAAGGTACTACAGTTGCTACCACTACCATTCGCACTAGTAGATGGCATTAAGTTGATGGCATTTGGTGGTAGTTGGGGCAGATTTTTAGCAGCCTCCAGTACATTTTCCATTAAGTGTATATCATCAAAACTAGTCATTTGTGAATCATCGTTTGTTAAGTCTGACCCATTATTTAAATCCTCTTCATCTTCTTTAAATGATTCATTCTCATTATTATCATTTGATGGAAGACTCTCACCTCCACCTCCACCACCAGCACAAGTATTCTCTTGTTGATGATTTAAAAGCATTGTTTCCAATATTCTGCCCGCTGTTTGTCTATTTAATATAGCATCAGTGTAGCGTAACATTTCTTGAGCCTGTAAATGTTTTTGTAAGGCGGCTGCAAACGCCACAGTTTGAGGATTAGTTAAATGGCTTAAGGGTACTGGTCGTATAGCTGGACTATTGCTAGCGGTGCTATTAGTGGAGTTAGTTGGTGTTGGTGTTGTTGTTATTGCTATTGTTGAAGGCGTAATATTATTGCTTAAAAGTTGTTGTGCTGAGCTTGTTAGTACAGTGCGTACAGGATTTGTAAGCGTTGGCGAACTAATTCCCAAACTTACTTTAGAATTTAAAACTGATTGTACTGTATAGGTGGTGGAAGGGCAGATCAGTAATCCGCCAGTAGGCATTGCAACTTCACCAGGCTTGGGTGTAGTGGCCATTACAGCAGCAGCAGTACTCTTTTCGCTATTATTAACCATTTCCGAAGTGACAGTGGAACAAAATAATTTAGTAGGCGTGAAATTAGTGGTTTTTAGATTAGCCGCAGTCTCATTACTGTTTAACGTTTTCTTCAGTAATTCGCTGGACTTTGCTATACCGACATTAGGCGGTGTGGATGTAAGCGTAACAGAATTTGACTTTTTCAAATTAATGGATGGATCTATTAGGGCCAGAGGCATGGTCATATTATTATCATTAACTGGATTTGTCATTAAACCAGCAGCAACACCTTCATTTAAGTTTTTTATTTTTAGTGTACCCCCTTTCTTAGCGGGTAATTGTATCATGGAGCCGCTTTCATTATCATTATCACTATTCCTTTCGGTGGCGACCATGTTTAGGCCGCCACCTAGCAAGTTTTTTGATAGAGCACTTGTTGTTGGTTGTTGTACACTACTATGTACGAGTGTAGGAATTTTCGCAACATCCCCTTCATCATTGTTAGGCTCTGCACTTGTTATTGGACTGTGTATATTTTGTACCAATTTTTTAAAATCGGAAGATAAAATATTTTCTTCTGGTTTTGGATATAATTTGAAGAATAAATCAGCCAAATTACCCACATCCATTAAAGGCTTACATTGTTCTTTAGAAGTTAAACAAGCATTGTCGATGTTTACCTTATGTTGGTTCATGATGGTTTTAAAAGATATGGGCGAAGATTGTTGCTTATGCTTGAACAAACCTTTTGAAAGGATTGATGTTGTTGTTGCTGTTGTGTTTGATTCATTTCTAAAATCTGCAATTAATTGAAAAGAAAGAGGAGGAAAAATATTAAATGTATAAAAATTTTGAACACATTTTTTACAAACGTTTAATAAAATAGAAGGCATTTGATAAAAATGGTATGAGAATGAATGTAAATGAATTTTAAATAAAAATTTATGTAAAATGAATTTAATTTTTTTGTCTAAATGTAAATAAATAAATTATTTGAATTAGTAAGACATGCCCAGTGTATAATATTGTCAACTATAATTTAAAAAAAATAGAATTTAATAAATTTTGTTTTATCTAAATTCTAAAAAATAGCATGCAGTTCACTTATAATTAACAAAAATTATATCAAAATGAAATAAAAGAAAATAAAAGTTTATTGGAATAATTTTTTAAATTACTTAATTAATCTACTACTTCTTTTTTTATACCTTGCCGCACTTGTGGCAAAGGGGACATTAAGTTTCGCTAACAAATTTGAACCCGATCGCACTACTGGCAGATATTTCACGAAGTGAGTTTATTTAACAAAGACTCGTGTTTACTGATACAACTCAACTAATTATAACATAATGTATAAAACTAAGAAGTGTGGGATATTAAGAGGTCGGTTATAACCGATTATAATATTTTAACTTATTTTAATACTAAGTTGAAGCCTTAAAAATCTATCTACTGTTAAAATATTTTAAGACTAAGATATTTTAGTTGTTATTGTGAAAAATAATTATAAATAAACGAATAAACTGCATTATTTTAACAAATGTCATTGCGAATGTCAGCGACTTTATTTTATTTTAATATTAGGTTAGGTAATAAGTACCCTAGAATGCGAGAGACCAAAGGGTATTCTTTTAAATTGACTTTGATTACTTTCGCTTTTATTCTATAACGTTTTTAAAGAGCGCCGCTCTCGAGAACATTCTTTTAGAGAGGATTTACATTAAAAAACCTGTTTTAAGGCAGGATTCAGTGCCGCAGTTTTAAGCTGTTCGGGGAATCGAACCCATTAAACTCGTATTTATACAATATTTAGCCAACATGTTGGTTCTTCGAATGCCCGTTTTTCAATTCGTGACATTCGCAATATTGTTTAAAGTATTTTAATATTTTAAACATATTTTGCATTTGGTTTTTTATATATATCATATTATTTATCTAATAGCAATAGAATTTATCTTCTTTTTTTCAAATTTATTTCACTAAATATTTCACTTTTACATTCAATCGATAATAAATTCTAAAATTTTTTTTTTACATATGGCTAAGTTTGTGTGTTGATATGCACTTTTAAATGATTTTTTTAAATTTTTCTGGCACATTATTTTGATGAAATTTATGAACAAACACAAGGATGGTATGTTTTTTTTCCAAATTCAATTATTCCGTTCCCAAAACGAATGATGGGTGATATCATGAGGATGGTTAAAGGTGACACAAGTGGTTGGTTAAGATGATTTCTTGTCATGAATTGTAAGCGGGATAAATAATACACAATTTTTTTTGTTTTTTTTTTTGTTTTGTTTTCTGGTTAAATCCTTTTAAAGTTGTTTAACTTACTTAGTAATTGTAAGAGTTCGGTATTCTATAAATTATCTAAAAGAAAAAATAGAAAAAATATATTAATATTTTTTTCAAGTTTACCATAATAACAGTTAATAACGATAAATTCATGTGAAAGCTGTGAAGAAAAGAGAAGAAAAACACGTTATTACAATTAAAATAACTGTAAACTTATTAATATGAAGTTTATGCAAAAAAAAAAAAAAAAAACAAATGAGTGCAGAACGCTTCCAGTAAAAAAAATATTACACACAAATTTTATAAATTTTTGCTTATATTTTGTTGTTATTTAATAATATTTATTAAATATATTTTATTTATTTTAATTTTGTAATTTTCCATACAAATTTTTTAAAATTTCTAAATAAAAGCTTTTCAAGCTTTTTATTTTAATCAAAGTTTAATAAAAAAATTACAATTTTTTAAGAGTTGCACAATTTATTTTTTTATGTTTTAAACAATTTAATAAATTTGTTTTTAAAATAAAAGAAAAGTTTCAGATTTTTCAATATATTATTACAAAAAAAAGTTACGCTTTGGCAAGCAAGAAAAAGCGTCCTAACTTCACTAGAAGCGTTTCTGCACTAGTTGCAGGCGTATCAAAAGCAATATCAGCTTAAGCCACAGATTCATACTTTTCAAGCACTCAATTATATATAAACACACTGACATACTCATTATATACATACACATATACAAACAGCTTAAATGACTGTACGTACGCATATATGCATGTTTAGTAATAGAAGAAAAACCGTTGCACAAAAGCAATGAACATGAACATAGATAAAGCAAAAATGGAAAAAAAAATTCACACACACATTGTTTTTTTCTATTTTATGGATAAATCTTTCTTTTTAGGATCGTTTGATGTATTAAAAAAGCATTCGAGCAGAGCAAACAGCAAAAAGGATCCGTGTATGCGAAGTATGCGAAGAAGTTTATTGAAACGCCTGCGCAACAGCATCACAGCAGCTGCTGTTTAAAAAGAAAAACTTATTTGTAATATTCGATATTAACAAAAACTCAAACACATAATAAAGCTGGCGACATAGATAGAATTATTACAGAATGCTGGGTAAAGGAGAGAGCAAAAGGAACGAACGCATTGTGTGAAAGTAATGTGAGGAGAGTGTCAAGTTTTCATTGCACATTTTCACTCATCCAACATCATTTCAGTTGTATATATGTTTAGGCATTATGAGTGTACATACATATAAGTATAAATTGAAAAAAAGACCGTATAAACAAAGCGTAGGCTTTCGGTAAGGATTGCAAGTGTCTCGGAATGAATACTGGAAAATGTGCAGAGGATTAAAAACCTTTACTACTTTCTCTCTCTTTCTGTCTCAACATATACCAACAACAGCCCAGAAACCACAACAACAATATTATTAATGCAATATCCTTTTTTTTGTTGGCTAAGGTACATTAAACTACTGCATGTCAATGCCTAACATACAAAAAAACAACACATTTTTCAATAATGTAACACAACAAAAACTTTCTAAAATCCTTCTGTATACCTTGTATATATATATGTATGTACATATTATATATAAATATATTAGTTGTACATCCGTATTATGTACATTTCGAAACGCACAGTCTACTTATACTGTTTGTTACAATGTTTAGAGATTTCCTAGAGAAACCTAACTAAACATACACCATGCACACTGTTTGTATTTGAAATCTATTCATGTCCGTACATACATATATAATTGCATTTATTCTTACTGTGTGTATAAATGCGGGTTCAATAGAAATTTTTATAAATTATGAAAATTTTACAATTCTAAATATTACTTACGTACAAACTTACAATCTTTTCGTTATTATTAAATATTTTATACATATATACATATATTTCTTGTATATGTTGCTGAATAGTGTGCCTGAGAGATTTAGCAATAGAGAATTCAAACTTCTGAACAGACAAAAACATTCTAGAAAAGTGCAATTTTTTGCAATATATGAGCAGCACTATTAGATTTGCCTCTAGGAAGGTGTGCAGGATAGGATGGCTAAGCAATTTGATAGTATAGTCGTTTTCCAAGGCCCAAGCCAAGTATGCCTTTTTTACAGGCTGACAGTGTTTTTTTTTTTTTCAATTTTTTAGAAGCCAAAATTGTGCTGCCTTAGACTGTACCTCAAATGGACATAATTTTACATATTAAAGTGCCAAAATTAATATGTAAAGATATGTATATGCAAAAAGTAGGGTATAATGGCACAGTTGGAAAATGACATTTGCCATAAACTGCCAAAATTAAATCATAAATAAATGTGTATGGGAAAAGTATGGCACAGTTGGAAAATCGTATTTTTTATTCCATTTTTGATTGCAGTAGGTAGTGGTAAAGGCCTTTTGTGATCATAATATCATTTCTAATGATCCTTTAAAGCAATTAGACGCTTTCCTTTTTGTGAATTTGCATCTTTCTTTCTTTCGCTGATGTCTTCAGTCCTTCAACACCAAAGTACGTTGGTTGGAAATGTAGGTCATGGGTTTCGGATCGTTTGTTCAAACTTAATGGTGGGTTCTATTGAATTTTTGAATATAAAATATTGCAGAAACCTCAATAATGGCATTAAGTAGCAGCCTTCCATATATGTATACTTTGTATGTAATTATTAAAACGATACTTTTCATTATAATGTAAAAAGAAAAATATAGCAAAAAGTGAAAGTACAAATGAACGTTTAGGTTATTAATATAAATCTACAGCTGTACATACATTTAGAATTAAAACTAAGTGTGGCTTCAATTTTACTAATACTTAATATTATGTACATATATATATATGTTTTTTTTAAGTATGAGTATGCACCATAGAACCTGCTTACAAAAAACGTTACTGAAATTACAAAACATATGCACTTAGTAAGTGTTTTTTTCCAAAATCCAAATTCATACCTACTTATATTTGTTCGTGATTTCTCTCTGAATTTCCGCCTTTGTTTTCCTTTGGTCATTTCATTCTTTTTCCACACATTCCGTTATATTTTTGACAAGATTCTTTATATGAGTATAAATTGTTGGTTGTTACAAAAGTAGGTATAAATGTTAAAGTATACATAGTACATACGTACATATACATAAATTATAAATAGAAATACTTTCAGTTTGCTTCACTCTATACGAAATAGATGGTTTGTAATACATACGAAAACATGACACACATTTCAATGTCAATGTCAGCGTCCATTTTTAGAGATAAAAGAAACCTACAGAAATGGTTAATATTGTATTTATCTATGTGGTACGTGTATATAAACATAAGTATACGTATATATAATAAGAATTCTATTCTATTGCTTTAGCTAGCATTGGGGTGATACGAAAATTATTCAAGAAAATATTTGAAATGTAATATGTTGCTCTGCTACAGAGTAAATATGCGAGTCAATGCAGCTCTTCTTTGAGTTAGGGCACTCTGCTTTTACATAAACTATTCATTGAAATGTCTTAGAAACTGTGTACCCGAAAATGAAAATGTACACACGGACATGATTAAATTGATTTAGAAAGTGTCTTTTTAGTTGTTTTTTTTTTTTTTTTGAAAAACTTCCCTTAGATCACTTGAAAATCATGGCCCCATATATGACCATTTCCAACGTTTTAAATTCAAAATTTTATAGTATGAAAATTTTTTTTTCAAAAATTTCTTTTTTTCCAGTTTTTGTCTAAGAGCGTACCGTTTAAGTCGTTTTGATACCAACAAAAGTTTAGAGCATTTGTTTAATAACTCTTATGTAGATTTTTATTTTTTCAATTCGGAGAATGGCTTACATGATAGAAGGACAGACAGACATTGGTAGATGTTGATTTAGAATAATGAAAATTTGGGGATTGGCCTTTTATGGTTGGGCTAAAACAGTAAACTTAAACATTTTAACTAACAAGCTGCTTCTATTAAATGTGTTACTTGTTGATTTTGAAAGACTGACTAAAATATAATTGAACCACCTTCACATAGATTTGCACCTAATACATAAAAAGTAATAAAATTAAATTTAGCTTAGGTCAAATCTTAAATACCCTTTATCTCTACATGTAAACTGTGGGCATGGCATGTACTTAATTACGCCTTTTATAGCTTATTTATTAGCAACTTATTATAAACTTCCACGTTGAATTTAGAACAAAAAGGTTTTTCATAAATTGTGCGCCTTTCTTTTATATGTTCACGCCCATTTTTGTCACCTCTATGAGTGATGTAATTATATATATGTATATCAAATTTCAACTTTATAGCTCAATTTTTGTGCAGTTCAAATAGATTTTTGTCGATTGTGGGCGTGGCTTTTGAACAATTTCAGCTTAATATATTAAAATTTTGCGGCTCTGAGAATGCCAATAATAATATAGATAGGGATGTACGGACGTACAGACGTACATGTCGAGATAGACGAGATGTCGAGATATTTATAAAGCCTCTGATGCCTCCTTTTAGGTGTTGCAAAAGGAATGACAAACTTAGTATATCCCCAGGTTATGCGGAGGGTATAAAAATAAATATGCTTTGTTCTGGCATTAGAAACAAAACAAAAACATAACACAAAAATATTTACACAAACTTGAGTGATAAAGAGAAAAACTAAACCAAAACTAAATAAAAGAAAGGTGCACATGTGCACAGAATACATAACAGTTTAGACAAATTCGGTATTTTACAATATGCCCAAAGTGAGAAAGTACAGCTTACCCCAAAAAATTATAGTTATAGTTGCACATAATGCATTCACACACACATAATGTGTAGTTTTCATATATGTATGAAACACAACAGCGTATTATTGTGAGTTTTTCAAGCTTCTGCTTGCATTGGAGAATTTTGAGATCGTGGTGATAATGATGTTAATGCAAGAATTTGAGAGAATTCATAATTTTTGTGCATATTCTGTTGAACAACTAGAAGAATAAAAGATTTTTTTTTGTATTATTTAGTTTTACAAAAATGTATAATGAATGGTGTCTGGGTATAGAAAAATGTGAAAATTTTTACCTTTTTTTTGTTTGATTTTTTTCAATAGAAAATTTGTGAGAATACATTTTCGGGATAATGCTTTCTGTCAACCCCTTTTGTGTTGGTAGGGAATCGCAAGAACAATTCAAGCAAAGCATTGCCTTGCGAAAATCCTATTGAAATATATGGAAAGTAATTAATAATGTTATTGGAAGCAGGCATAACGTGTACAGTATTTCATAATTTTAAGCAAAATTATTGCTTGCAGGCTGTATTTCATTACATTGAGGAAATCGAGTTAAATTATTTGCCCTCTGTACGTTTGCTTTGGCATGATTTTTGAATATTAATTGAATTTAAATGAAAATTTGTATAATGCCGTTATTGTGTCCATTCTTAATTAGCATTAGAACTAATCAATGTCATAAGACTCATTTGACTTTGTAGTAAATGGAAAATATTTTTAATTCAAATTTCATTGATTTGTTGCTATTATCCTTTAATTTGTTCATCATTTCTCTTTTTTTCATCTTCACATTAATTAAAAACTTAATTATACAACTAATTAACATAGCATTCACTTATATATTATCCATTATACTTGTGTGCCGATGTGGATTGAATATAAAGATTTAAACTTATCTCATAGTTAGTGTTAAAAAATAATAAATGTCTCCTTTGATTTAACATTTACCTGTATTGTAATACATATTTATAGTCATATATATATTTCATGTCGTAGATAATTTCATTGTAAAATTAGATAAAATTCAAAATTATTGACAATGATAGAAATAATAAAAAAACAATTTGTTTTTGGAGCATTTTTTTAATACCCTACCCTTGCACGTGTTAAAGCGTTTATTAAGTTTAAGAGAGGAGCTAAAGAAGGACCCACCAAATCAGGACAAATTTCGTTTTGTAAAACTATAATTCTGAACTCATTTACCATTTTCAACATGTCCATGTCCTCGTTCTCTACAAAGACTTAACGCGGACTGCTTGGCATTTGTTTACGTTTATTGATATTAATGAAAAAAAATTATAGATTTCAACCTATGCAGGTATTTACATTCTTATACAATTTCTATTCCCGATCATTTATATATGTATGCGTTTCTGTATGCAGGAAATGTCATTGCATATACTAATTATAAAAGTACTTTTATATCTAAGTACAAAGAATAGCTTAATACACTATAACAAACAAAAAAAGTTTGGATTTATAAGAACTTGGTCGGTGTTGTTGATGAAGAAATTAAGATATAAAATATGTATTAATTAAATAAGAATTGAATGCTCTTTGCGCATATGTTCGTTAAGAAATGGCTGAGAGCGATAGACTCGTGAGCACAACGGACAGCGATTCGTTTCATATTGTGATAAACGTTTAGTACTTTGTCGGGGCACTTTACCCGTTCGATTACCAAACATTAGATTTTCACTTTGCGCCAATAAATCTTTTGATATATTAGGTACTAAACGTTCCATACACGAGGCCGATGATATTGATACCAATTGTTGTAAAGCTATTAATGCAGTTGGATTGTTTGTGCTACTAGATGCAGCCGTAGCAGCACCAGCTTCAGGCGTTGATGGATCCAAAGTTGTCTCAGTTGATTGAGATCTAGGACTGTGCTTTATGAAGGCAACATCATCCGGAGAATGTGCATTAAATACTTCCGATGAGCTATACGAGTCGTTCTCATCCTCATTATTCAAATCAATGCGTTTTGTTTTGCCGATTCTGGTTAATGAAATGCTAAGCTGAGGTTGCAATTGTTGTTTCTGTTCCTGTTCCTGTTCCTGTTCCCGTTTTTGTTGTTCTTTTGTTTTTAAACGTCTTAAATTATATTTACTAGTGCTGGGTACTGCAAAGAGATTTATAATAAAAACGAAAGGTTCATGAAAAACATTTTATATAAAATAAAATAAATTTGTTTTTGTTTTGTTCTTACAATAAATATAAATAATTTTTTAAATTAGTAGTTTCATTGCAATAACTATAATTTTTAATTAATAATAATTTATTATTTATTTATAATAAATTCTCATATAATGAATAAATAATAAGTAAATTTGCAAGTTCCAGCATTCACAACAAATTTGTTTAAACTATACAATAGTACATATAGTTATATGTTCTGATTTATAATTAAGATTCATTTTTAAGAGTTTTTTTAAACCAAAATTCGTTTGTGAATCTAAAAAAAATTTAATACATTTCGAAAAAGGAAGATTATGCTTATAATTATAATCGGTCTTATTTAAAAAGAACATCTAGAAGGAGGTGTCAGAAATCCCACAAAGTTGTGGATTCTGTTCTGTTTCAAGCTAGCTATGTCCGTGTGTCTGTCCATTCTTGAACTAAAATATGTACATTTTAGTTCCTGCAAGCAGAGTTCCAGTCAAATTGGTTGAGAGCCATGCCCACAGCTATATATACAGAGCTATAGACCTGAAATTCGATAGACATAGTTATATAGAGCTTTCTTATTTATATACCGAAAATGGGCGGCATTGTTTAACAGACATACCCACAATTTCCAAGAAAAAAAACAGTTTTTAAGCAGAATCTGACATTTCAGTCAATTACTAATTAACTACCCTCCAGGCCCACATTTTGTATATAACTTTGGAAAGCATTTAAGATTTGAGCTTTTTTTTTCTAAAAAGATCTATCTTCAGGAGATGTCTACCCCTATGTAGTTTACTCCCCAATGAAGAAATATCACCCCATACACGACTTCCATTGTTTTGGATATTGAACCTGCAACCCGTCTCTCTCTCCCCTCTCTCTCTTTATATAAATATTGCACGAGTACAATATTCTTTTTCCACTTAACTGGACTTTTTTCTTTATTTAAGTATAACTTTTATTTAATCAATGTATGTTTTTATTTATATTTATATAAATATATTTACATTTTTAGCTTTTTAAAGATATCATCCTTGAGTTTTTGGGGTGTTTGAAGAGCGCCGCCACAGTCGTTCTAATTAAATATAATAAAGTCCGGCTGCATTGTGGTAAAAACAAAACCTAGAAAGAAATTACTATTAGTAAAAGTTTTATTGAATCAATTATTATTAATAATATTGTTAAAAAAATTTAGGAAATAGAATATTTTATTTTTTATTTTAAAATAACATCTTTAATATCGATGAAGTTTATTTAGAAGATTATTCACAAAAAGTTTATTAAGAGAAACAAAAAACAAATTAACATTGACATATTTTGTCATCTATATAATACATTTTCTGAACAATAAATTTATATTTAATAATAAATAGGTTAGAGAGAGCGTGTTGAGTTTATAACTATAAATAATTCCTATACATTTAATTTAGAATCAATATTTTTCATATATTTTGTTGACATTAAAATAAATAGTAATAATAATAATTTTTAAGCTTTTTCCAAACAGTTTTGACATTTTGTTATATAATACATTAAAAAGTATGACAAATCTAAAACACATATACATTCATTTACTAGGAGTTCATCTACATGCTTGGTTTGTTTGAAGGAAGCTTTACTTTATTTAAATATTTATTTTAAAGTAATTTTTATTAAAGTTTTTAATCGAGTTCTAGCATAACTTACGGTTGGAGATCTAACAAGAAAAAAAACATGTAAGAAAATTAAATTTGGCTTAAGCCAAATCGTAAATGCCCTCCGCATTTACATACAAAATAGTGGGCATAGCAACTGCGCTCTATAATAGTGTATGTAAAAAGTTTCAGCTTAATATTTCAAAATTTACGACCAACAACACGCCGATACTCGGACTTTTAGACAAGCGTGTCCAGTTCGACTTAGCTTTTGACGTTGGTTAAGAATTTTTATACCTTGTAGGGCACTTGACTTACTATGTCTGGGTGTGTCAAAAATGCGGAGGTTAAAAAAATTTATGAAAAACATTTCATGTCCATTAACTTAAAGTCAATATGTTCACTTAATAAGTTAGAGTATTGGTGCTGGTGGCTGTTGTGGGTCCATGACCGGCATGCTTTTGTGATATGTGTTTTCTTAGATCGGATTTATATTTGCATTTGTGTGGACAATAGGGACACGGCAGTGTCGGTGCTACCCCACACTCATAACTTTTATGCCGTTTTAGAGAGCCTTTAATTTTGTACGATTTACCACACACATTACACACATACTGCAGACTCATCGTTGATGACATTTCAACCATTTTGTTGGTAAGCTTGATACGTTTTGTAGATGTAAAAAATTTCTCCGTGGTGTGTTCATTATTATTACTGGAGGTGGCTGTATCAGATGGTGTCGCGTCGTACACTTTCAATTCAGCGGCTTGTAATTCTTCTTCTGTGCAGGTTTGCAATGTTTGCGCTTCGATATTGGCAGCAGCGCCCACCTCTTCCAACAA
Organism: Ornithomya chloropus; assembly: GCA_963971445.1. Taxonomy (NCBI): domain Eukaryota; kingdom Metazoa; phylum Arthropoda; class Insecta; order Diptera; family Hippoboscidae; genus Ornithomya; species Ornithomya chloropus. The sequence continues at coordinate 20,966,241 of OZ020530.1, read as the reverse complement.
CAGCTGTTGTTCATGTTCATGCTCTACTTGTGGTGTATGAAGCACTTGGTGGTGCACTTGATTGCTCAATTCTTTGGTTAACAGTAATTTGGCGGTGTGATTACCTTCGTTTATATATAATGTGGTGGTGGTGGTGGCGGCTGTACTTGCAGGTATTGTTGCATTAATGTTGCTGCTATTAATTGTTGTCGCTGCATTATTAACTTGTTGATGTTGTGTTGTTGAGTTATTGGCTTCGTTGTATTGCATTACATTACGCAACAGCATTTTATCTTCCAAACGCGAGGTATTGATTTTAATAAATTCAGGCTGGGCTGTTGTTGTTGCTATTGCTGCGCTGCTACTTCCTATTAATCTTTGATGTTGCTGCTGCTGCTGTTGTTGACTCAGACACTCTTGCAATGTCAAGTGTTGCTGTAAGGTACCGGAATGTTGTTGTTGTTGTTGTTGTTGTTGCTGCTGCTGGTTAATGTCCTGCTGTCCCACATTACGTAAACTTGATAATTGATTCTGTACCAACTGGTGTTGATTATTGTTGTTATTATTACCATTATGTGGCTGATTGTTGCCACCATGTTTTACAATTTGTATGGTTGTGGTTTTATTTAAAGCACTAGCCAAAGCCATGGCATTTGTTGTTGCAGTAGCCGTGGTAGTACTCTTTGGTATTGTATACTGTATAGTGCTGCCAGGCAATCCCACCGATTCCGAAGGTATTTCCACTACAACAGTTGCTGCCGAAATCATATTAGAAGCATCAGTGTTATGACTTAAATGTCGTTGCTGATCAATATGAGAAAGGTGATGCTTTTGGTGATGATGGTTGTGTTGCTGCTGCTGTTGCTGTTGTTGACTTTCAACGGTTAATACATTTGTGGTACTGTTTACAATGTTGTTACTGTTTTGGGTATTTGCCAACGAGTATGGGACCGTCTCTAGAATAGTCCAATAACCTTCTGCAGCAGATCCATTAACTATAATGAAATATATACACACAAAATATTTAAAAATGTTTTTCTTTTACAACCAAATTATAGTATTTTTTTTTTATAAATCAAGTTGTCCAAATGCTTACGCTTTCTATAAAACCTAACTACTTTTTTTTTACTTTTCGATTTTTAGTTTCATGGTCAAGTATTAAAAAGTTCTTTTTATTTTTTGTATATGCATTTATAAAATATTTATTGGATTTACTATTCTTTCTAGATTCTCATACAATTCCTTATTAAAAAAAAAAAAAATTAATCAAAATTAAATTGAAAATGAAATGAAATTAAAATCTTCCAAAAATTATTGTTCTTGAATTCATTTTGTATAAGGTCTTGTCTGATCTTATTTTCTTACATACATATACATTTCTTCTTTTTTAAAATATCTTTTCTTGTTTAGTTTATAATTAGATTTCATAAAATTTTTAAAGTTTTGTTTTATTAAAAATAAAATGTGTGTTTTGTATATAAAATTGAGATTTGTATAAAAAAATTTATATTCTTTTTCATTGGATTTCCTTGCATGTGTCTTTAAGTTGTAAATTCAAAATCGCAGAAAAAAAAGAAAAATCATTAAACCAATTACTGTACAGACGTACAAAAATTACCCCAGCCTTTAATTGTCTTTTGGTTATGAATAGTCGGCTAGCTATTGATGTATCATTTTTAAGAAGAAAAGAAAATAAATTTGACTTAAGCCACAGCGTAGCGTAGCCCGTGCAGAATTGCGCCCTGCGGTAGTATATGTATTATGTAGCAGCTTGAAAGTCCATTTTTACGCGGAGTATGATTTTTTTTGTAAATTGTACAGACACATCAGTTATACGACCACGCCCATTTTTGGTATATCTATGAATATATTTTTTTTGGGCAGATGAGTTGATTTTCGTAAATTATGGGCGTGCCTGTTATTCCCTTGTAGGGTCTGTAGAGGGCGCCTCCTTCTTGCAAACGTATAAGCAAACTTTATATATTTCCCATCTTATGTGGAGGGTATAAGCTGTCCTGTTTATTGTGGAAGACATCTTGTAAGTACAATTTTTTGCTTGTGAACTCCTTTACTTTTTTATAGTAAAGATTGGTTTTTATATAGTTTACGATTTATACACGTTTTACGTTCATACTAAAACTAATCGATGTAAGAAATGAAATTTTACAATTTCAGCGAGTTTTTTTGTAAGTATCACTCCGGTTTTCATTTCCAATGAAAAAGTGGCAAGATGTTTGTTGTTTCTGTAATTTTATACATTTATGTAATAAATGTGTTTGATTTACAAATTAAACTAAAAAAAATACATACGTATGCGTGTGTATATGTATTGGAATGTATTTGTTAAAATAAAAGATTCTTCTTATAAAAATGATAACGAATGATGACGAGAAGAGGAGGAAAACTAGGTATAGGTACACATTTGTTTTTTTTTTTTTGTTAAGATTCCAACTCCTCTTTACGCTACTAATAATATTATATATTTGGTTTACTCCTGAACCTGATTGTTTCACATTGCATGGAAAGCTAAACAAATAAATGACTGTCTGCTGGCAATTTAAATAATTCATCCATTGTCATCATTCAGCATCTTCATCGAAATCCTCATCATAATCATCGCTGTCTTGCAGCATAGGTAAAGCGGTAATGGTAAGATCGCGGCCACTAAAATCTATGCCCAATTCACGCATAGCATTAGCTGTAATCAAGGAGCCGGCAGCACTCCAACTATTCGATCCCGTTTCCACACCCAAAGTGACAGCTGGCACTAACAAATCTAAAGCAATACCAGCCGTATCGGCATCCATGTCATTGGTCATATCATTATTGGCTGCTGTTGCAGCAGCATCCCCGAAATCATAATCATTATTGTTGTCATAACGCATTGACTCATCATTTTCATCCTCATTACGGATAACAAACAGACATTCCTCATCATTGCGGCATTGTTCATATAAGGCCGAATGTTTACGTTTAGCGTGCCGTAATACATGATCTTTGCGACGTGAACGGTACTCACACGATACACATTTATATTTCTTCTCTTTCAAACAATATTTACGTATATGTTCGTGTAGTTTTTGTAAGGATTTGTAGAAGCGTTTACAATTTTTACATTGCATATAGGAATTACGTTCCAATAATAAACTTGCGGTGGCTGATGCTGCTGCTGGTGGCTGGTGATAAGTATGAACATGATTGCGCTGCTGTAGCATGCTGGTGTTGTTATTATTATTATTATTATTGAGGTATGCATACAATTCGCTGTTGTTATTGTTGTTGTTGTTGTTGTTGTTATTATTATTATTAAAATGCTCTGACGTTTGATGGCCTATGTTATGCGTGGTGGTAGTGGTTTCCACACCTAATAAACTACCCAATATTGGATAGATATCTAAGAGGGTGTTTATGTTGTAGCATGTACCAGGGAGCACAGGATTTAGAAGACACAATGTTATATAAAACGAAAATTAAAAAAAAAAACAAAATGAAATAAAGGAAAAGGAAAAATGTATCAAAAAAATTTTAATAAAAATTAATGTAAACAAAATTTATAAGGCAATAATATTATGTGTAAATGTTAGAGTCAATCAAGACCGACTATTTAATACCCTACACAACTTTTTTTTAAAATTGTATCAGTATGTTGAAACAGGATAGAAAAGTTCGGTTAAGACCGAATCTTAAATGTGGCTTTTATAATCCTCTAAAAAATAAGTTCCTATTGCATTAAATTGTTGCGTATATATTATTATTCAGGTTCTGGTATTCATTTCTAAACAACAAATAGTGTTTTTTTAATTATAGGCGTTTGCGTTATTCAATTACGCCCATTTTTGACACTGTGTTGAACAACGGTGCCACTTATATATATACCAAATTTCAACTTGATAGGCATAGTATTGTGCGATGTATAATTTTCTCGAGGTATGTTGAGATTTTTGTTTATTGTGGGCGTGTATCTTAACCGATTTTGCACAATTTCAATACGGAACAGCGAAATCGAATACGTATGCAAAGTTTCAATTTGATATCTCAAAAATTACGACCGTGAGAGTGCCAACAACAGACGGACATGTCTCAAACGATTTCTCTTTTCATGCTGATTAAGAATATATATGGCTTGTGGGGTCTCCGAGGCTTTTTTCGATGTGTTGTAAACGGATGATCAAAATGAATGAATATACCCTCTTCCCTAAGGCGGAGGGTATAAAAACAGTTAAAAAAGCTATATAAGGCCCAAGTCAAAATCTTGGGAGCAAATTGCTCCTTCTGTTATTAAATTGTAACTAAAAGCTGAATGAAGAGATAGAGTACGTAAACAGAAATGTCGTCAATCTTTACCATGAGGGGAATCGGAAACCTGCTTTTCATAGTAGTTGCTTACGGGATGACAAACTTAGTATACCGCTCACTATAATGGGAATTAAATAAGACAAAGTTCATATATGAAATCTTTAAAAATCTGAGCGACATATAGATGGACAACAGACATACAGATGGACATTTTTAAATCAATTCAGAAAGTGATGCGAAAATGAGCAACATATTAAAAGAAGTAATGTAGAGTATGCAAATCAAATAAAACAGGAAATAGAAATTTTATTAAATTGCTAATATCTTAAGAATTTTGAAAATTTTTTCGAGTGTTACATAAAACAATTTTTCATTAAATAAGAGATGAGCCTCCTCTTTAGACGTTTAGGTGGTGTAGGGTATAAAATTAAACAGTTAAGAAAACTAAATTTGACTTAGGCCAAATCTTAAATACCCTCCACACCTAGATATATATATATATATATATGTACTATTATATATATATTACGACCTTTAATAGTGTATGTATTACGTATCCACTTAAAAGTATAGTTTTACGTTGAGTATACCCCTGAGAATGCCAACAACAGACAGACACACGGACATACATATCTAGATCGACTCAGTTTTAGACGCTGATTAAGAATATAGGTAATTTGTAAAGTTTTTGACGGATACATCTGGGTGTTGCAAACGGAATGATAAACTTAGTATCTTATGTGGAGGGAATAAAAATACCCACAAAGTATTAAAAACAATAGTTTTAAAACATTAGTGTTTCTCTCTCTCTCTCTCTCTCTCTATATATATATATATATATATATATATATATATTTCTTTCTTCTTGCCTTTTAATGTATAAATGCAACCCCAATGAAAACGGTGCAGGTTGATATACACTAAGCTCAGTGGTAAATGAGTGAGATGGTGGCTGATGATGATGATATTGTTGTTGTTGATATTGTTGTTGATGTTCTTGAATAAATAAATCATGTCGTTTAATGTTGTTGTTGTTATTATGGTTGATGATGATGCTTTTTGTAAAGTTTATTTACAATTTATTAACAATTCTTATAAAGAAAGTGTAAAAGTTTATAAATAAAGCTGTTACTGCAGATTGTATGTAAGATTTATGTTAATCACGTTGTTAATAAGTGTGAGTTGTAACTGATTAAAATACATTTTTAAAAGGTTTTATGGCTTTTAAATAATAAAAAATAATTAAATAATTTTACTTTTTAGACGATTAAGTAAAATTGTCTTTGTTTTCGATTCTGGGTTTTATTTGTTTTAATTTTTGTTGTTTTTGCAAAAGAATTTATACTAAATGTATTATTACAAAAAAACTTAGACAAAAGAATTCACTCTTTTTGTGTCCTTGAGTTTCCGTTTTCTTTTTTTTTTGAAATTGTCCTTTGGCTGATGCTTGATTAAAAGTCACACCTAAAAGAAAAGAAACCCATATTAGTAAGAGGCAAAGCAAATTGGATATTTATTAATATATATATTTTTTAAACTTTCTGAAAAAAATAAATAATTATAATTTTTCAAATTCAAATTTAATTAATTTAAAGAAATTGTTTTTTTTTTTTTAATTTAAAAAAATATATTTTGGTTTATTTTTTTTTAAATACTCAACCGTTGCCTGAAAGGAATTTGAAAAAATGCAATTCAATACAAATTCAAACAAATGCAAAACCACTGGTTTTTTTTTTTGTAGTTTTTTAGATTTTATTTAATTTTTCGTTTTATTATTATTATTTTTTTGCTTAATTTAAGTATATATTTAACTTTATATATATATGCAATTTGTTTTCTCTTTCTTCGTTTAAAACTCAACTCGTAACCATATAAACATAATTTTGTGTGGTGTTTACTTACATAAACTATTCTCGCGATTTATAAGTAGGTTACTACTTTTTTTCATATTCTATATATAATTTACATATAATTCAATTCAATTATATATAAAATACATTATTATTATTTTTATATCATTTATCTGTTATACAAATAGAGAAGTTATTAAATGTATATTTTTTTCGTCTTCTATAATTATAAATATATTTAAGGCGTTTTCTTGTTTAGTTTTTTATTATTATTGTAATAAATGTATTTGTCAATAATATATAGTATAAAATAATCATTAAGCAGAATTTATAAAAAGTAAACAGAAAAAGATCCAAATTTATATAAAAATAAAATAAAATGTTACGACAATATTTGCGCTTGAATAATTATTATATTTATGTTAATTGATAATTTTTTTATATTAATATATTTTTTAACAAGAAAATAAAGCGATTTAAGTTATTTTGTAGATGTAATGATTTTAGCAGCAGCTTCAATTTTTTTTAGAATTGTTAAGATTTGTTACAAAAATATATGGTTTTTGCCTTACATTCTTTAACGTTTTGTTGCTTTAGTGCTAAGTTAGTTTATTTTGTTTTTGTTTTTCAAAAACATAATTTAACAAATTTAAGGCAATTTTGTGTTTGTAAGTGTGTGTAATAGGTATTTTGTTTACACTTTGTTTTTTGGTTCTCTATTACTATTACAATTTTCTTTCATTTTCTATTGTTTTGTTTTTGTTTCGTTTCGTTTCAATATATATATTTGTGTAACAACGATCACATAAATAATCACATCAATTCTGCTTCAAATGTAACAAAGTGTAGTTCCGTTCTGACCCATCCCGTTTTTGTATTTTTATTTTTTTGTAAATAATTTTAATATTTTTCACAGCTCGTTTTATGTTATGTTGTGTGTTTTTGTTGTTGTTACTGATTAGCTTTTTAAACAAATAATTGATTAAATGTTTTTTTAAAGTTGTGTTTTTATATAGAACATAAAAATAAAACGGTGAAATCTTTAACAACTATTGATTACATACACAAGATAACGTAAAGGTTAAAGACAGAATAAGACATCCCTGCTACAACTACTAATTAGTATTAAAATACATAATATATATGTGTTACACAAAACATTACATACATACGAAGAAATTGTTTATATAGATTTAGCCAGAAAATAAACTAAATAATATAAAAAATTATATACCACAACCTCAAGTGAGAAAACATATTATTTTAATTATTTATTATTTTTGTTTTTTCTATACAAATCATATATAAGGTATAAGAATTAAAAATATATACAAATATTAAATAAATATATGCAATAAAAGGTAAACAAAGAAAAAATAAAAAAAAATTAACAATTAATCATGCAATTTTTAGAATGACTAGTGGGAGAAATTGCACAGAAATATACAGAAATAAATAAACAAATTATTTCATTAATTCAAATTTTTTTCTTCACAAGAGCAATATGAAAATTTATAAAAAAAAAGATATATAACATTTTCCAATTATTTGATTTCACTTTTAATTTATATTCTTCTATTTTCAAATACTGACCGAAATGTATATTCACGAACCATTTTTTTGAAATTTGCGTTTACCAAAAAAAAAAAAATATATATAATAATTTTGTACAAGTATTTAATTGTAAAAAATTAAAAGAATTTTTCGACACATTAATTTTGAATAATAAAGCAAATAATAAACAAAATAATTAAAGTAAATTTTTTTAATAAATATAATAAATATACATAAAAAATTATTTTTTACATAAAAATAATAATTTGGCTAAAAGAATAATTTTAGTCATTTATGTCTTTAGATAAAGTAATAATTTTTTAGATAGAAAAGTTTTTTAGGTAAACATAATTTTATATATTGCCAATAATAAACTAAAAATAAAACAATAATTTAGAATACCAAAAACAAATTTTTAAATAAAAAATTAGTTGTTTAGAAAAATTAAATTTTAAGATGTTGTTAATTTTTTTCGACAATTTAGGTACTGTATAGTTAGTTATACAAGAAAATTTCATTGTTTGATAGAATTATTTAATTTTTTTTAACTTTTCTTTTATTAAATTTATGCTCAAACGACAGGGTATGGGGTTGGCTATCACACATATATTCACAGCATAAAATTGTTTGTGTTTCTTCTTTTTTTTTGTTATTGCAATTATTTATTTATCTTTACATTAATTTGATTAATTGTATTAATTTTTTAAAAATCTCTAAACCAAAAAAGCTATATTTGAAAAAAAAAAAAAAAAGAAAAAGCTTGATTAATTATGGACAAATAATAATATATAATGTTAATGGATATTTTTATATAGCAAACATAAAACACATACACATACGAATAAAAATTATAATGAAAATTGATTTCTACATTCATGCTATTGAAACAATCACCCACAACTTGCAACTTTTTTTCTTACTGTATAGTTTAAAATAGTTAGTGTGACCTAAACTAAGTCACGCGAAAATTACATTTTAAAAAGTGTGACTTAAGGAATGTGTCACATTGCTGCTAGTTGTTAAAAATCGTGACTCAAAGTATGTGTCACATCACTGTGATGTTAAAGAGGGCGATTGCTTTTTACCATAGTTTTTTCCGATATTATTTGCATTTTATTTATTTTATCTTTTTTTTTCTTTTTTTTTTTTTTTTTGTAATTATTCCATTTTAATTGTTATCACATGCGACGGACTAAAAAACAAAAAAAATAATTTTCTATATGTTTATTGTAAAGCATTTGACTGTGACAATGCGTCTGACTGATTGCTGTTTTTATTGAGTTTTGGCTAACGTTTTATTCTTAACTATTTAACTGTGGCTACTAATGCTTGGCTTGGTGAATGTGAATATTGTGGCAATAAAAGCAAAACTATTTTCTAATCTTAATTATGTAATTTTTTCTTATTCATTCCACCCTTACGATAAAGACAAAGTACGGTTGCTTTCTGAATTGGTTTTTAGTCCAGAAGTGTCTTGTTGTTGGATTTAATAGGAAGATTATTTGCACAACGTCCCTGCGGTTCCCTGTCGAACACCATATGGCCACGATGACTTAGCCATCGCAAGCTTTGAATCTTTACGACGGACTATGTCAATGTCGGCGTAAAGCTTATACGGGGTGAATAATAGCTAATTGACTTAATAATTGGCTATGCCAAATTTGAACCCGATTGGATCACTTTTAGAACCTTTTTCCATATATTAATATTTAACAAAGTGTCTTTTATAATAATGGGTCGCGTTTACTAATTTTGGCATAATTTGTGGAATTAAGTGGTGTAGGGTATTACATAGTCGGTTATAACCGACCCAACATTTTACTTGTTTTTATCTTAGGTCACAGTGTTCGCTGCTAAAGCATCTCCCAAAGAAAACAAAGCTAAACCAAAACCCCGAAAAATTAGTAAATCTGACATTGAAAGAAACTAAAACTGTTGTTTTTTTTTCTTGTAGAAAACGAATGGAATGAATTAATAGATATTTATATATACTTTATATATATGCAATTATTAGACATTTTTTGTATAAAAGTGTTTTATGTTTATGTCGATTTTTTAAACTAATTATTATATTAAACTACAGTTATCGTATATATAAATTGTATATAAGTAAATATATAAAATTATTATAACACAATACAATACAACTAGAAAAAGCTATCGAAGAAGTTTCTTTTGTTTTTATATTCATTTCATTAGTTATATACACAAATATAACAATAAAAAAAATTAAAAAGAGATCGCCATTATAAAAAAAAAATAAAATTTAATTAAACATTTTAAAACACACACGACATTGTTATTTTAGACATGAATGTTAAAATTAACTGCTTTTTATATTCTATACCATATTTCTCTTTTTCTTTGATAGTAAAAGCTGTACGCAAGCTTTGCAAGGATTCGGTTATTTTTATTATTTTTTATTTTTATTTATTTGTAATTTTTAACAAAAATCGTGGACATTTTTTCACATATGTAGAAATTTTTTTTAGGGACGGCCTTAATGTGTTTTGTGTTTATTTTTATTGTTGTATTTTATTAAGCAGCTTGTTATTGTTTTATGAATAAATTTATAAAGCTAAATGCAAAAAATTCTTCGTTTTTTATTTATTATTCCATCTTGGTCTTTAGCGCAAGTGCGTTGAGTCTGTATAAGTGTGCGAATGATTTAATAAATAAATTTTTTTGTTATCATTTTTATTTAGTTCCCTGCAAACAATGTTTTTTTTTTATATTCGATTTAAGGCAAATCTTAACACCACACCTTAACTGCCGCAATTTTCAACCTTATCGCTTAATTTTTGTGAGTGATTGATTGTTTCACGCGTAGTTCTGAAACAATTTTACATAATGTAAACATAATGTAAATGTGAACTTGACAGAAATATAGCGCTACAAAGTTACAGCTCAATTTCACATAATTCACCACCATGAACATTCCAATAACGGACGGATGGACATACATAATTAAATCGTTTCATAAATGTAAACGAACATTTACCCTTCATTGCTTGCAGTTATGTATTTAATGTAATCGTTTCTTTCATTGTTACTGTGTTGTTGCGTTTTTCTTATCTTATCTTTACTCACTAATTACGAATTCAAAATTTAATACCAAAATCAATTTAACACACAATATACAATCGTACATAAAATATATTTATAACCACTTGACTTGTCTCAACACGCATAGTGATGGGCGTGATCTTGAATTTTTGTCATTTTTGACTAGTTTTCATAAACTATTTAAAGTGTTAAACACATTAATCACAAGCAAACCTACAATATAAGTGCTTACAGAACTTTAGCTTTACTCTACACACACACATATATATATATATATATATATAGTGTAAACGTATAATTTTTTAAATACACCACACCTAAACATCAGATCAAAAGGTTCTGGGGGAAGTATGACAGACTTTGCAACGTCATATACTGAATCAATTGGTTTGTGTCCGTCAGTCCGTTTGCAAGTAGTAAAGCTGGTCTCTCTGTAAGTTGGTTGGTGCAAAAATAGGCAAATCTTTAAAAAAAAAACACGCCCACAGTTAAACAGAATCTGAAAAAGAAATAATTTTTGAAATTTTTTTAGGTATTATTCCTAAAGCATAAAACAGAGACAATTGCAAAATTGATTTATATATTACCTCAGAAGCTTTGCTTTATCAAAGGTGGGTTTTCAATAATTTTTTAATATATATATATATATGTCCTTTCCACAAGTACAAATCATCATTTTCCGTATTTGGTTATTTCTCTCTTCTCGCTATTCATTCACAGTTCGTTTATCACAAAATGTTTGATGGGCCTGTATGGGTGTATGTGTAATTTAGCATAAAAAGGCGTGTGAATAATTGTTTATTTTCTATTTTTCTATTAAGTTTCTATTTGTTGCTGATAAAGTTCATTAACTGTATAGTCGTGTCGGGTAGGTAGTAGTAAAGTAGGTTAGGGGTTTTGTTTTTCACATTTTGTCATCTGAGATCATTAATATAAATGCTCTTTTTATCCGTCATCATCATTATTATTACAAATATTGTTAATATTATTGTGTTTGTGTGTATATGTGTAGGTGCAAGCTTAATGTAAATTTATATAAATTATAACAACAAAAATGCACACACACCCTTTTTTTAGCTAAATTACTTTTCTTAAACACTTTCCACAAATACCTTTCCTTCTCTCTTCCTCTATCTTTGTTTATATCTCTGTTTCTCTTCTTAAGGACGAACTGTTTATACTGTCACCGCTTTATAACCATCGTTAGACACTTGTGATATTATTAGTTATATTCATTATCTTTCTTTCTATATAACTGCTTCGGCCTTTTCTTATAAATGCTTCAACTTTGAAAATTTTTTTTATTTATTTTTTTTTTTTTTATAGGTTTTTTTAATAATCTTTGTTATTGTTTTAGTTTTGTTTACAGTTGTTGTTGTTGTTGTTATTGTTGCTTTAAAAAAAATTTGGTGCTCGTTTTTTAAATAGTCAATAATTTTACTTGTGTTGTTTTTGTTTTAATGATATTATTGCACATTTAAGACACAATTATTGTGTTGTTGTTGTTTCTTTTTAACTTTCTTAAGCACTTGCTTTTAGTTTTTTTTTTTCTTTATAGAAAACAAAATTGCTTTTGTTTTTAATTATTGTAATTAATAGAATGTCAATTTATCACTTGAGACATTTATTTTCTATTAATTAATTAACAGGTGCTGTATTGGCAAGTGTGATGATAAAAACCCCGAAAGCATTTTCATTTTTATTAAAATTTTTTTTTCATTTACAAATGTTTTTTGTCCTTTGTTTAAATGAGAATGGGCGTTGCAAATGATGCTTTCATTATAATTTTCATAATTTTTCATATACATATATTTTTTTTTAATAATTATAATTTTATTATAATTGAGATCATCATTTATCCCGTTTAAAGATTTTACATAAAGCTCTGTATCGTTTAGAGAAGAAATATTCTCAAATTGTTTTAAGTTTTTTTTGTTTTGTTTTGTTTTTTTGTTTTTTTTCTTATATTCTCTCCCTCTCTCAATTTCATAATGCACTTAAGACAACTAAAGTGTGTTCGCGATCAATTTTGGAAAAAAAATTTTTTTAAAAAGTTACAAGTTTCTTAAGCTGACACTAAAACACGCAATGGAGTTTTTATTTTTGTTGCAATTCTTTGTTGCATATTACAAACGCTGCGCTGTCATTGTCGTCTGTATCATCGATGTTGATGAGTGCGCATATGCAATACGAGATTGTGCTTGTGTTTCGATTTCTTATGACATATCGGACATTCGAATTTTGGCTCGACACCGCACTCGAAACGCACATGTCGATTTAAGCTGTGGGGACGGGCGTACGAATTGCCGCAACGATGACATGTATAGGCGCCGCCCCATGCTGTGCCCGATGCACCACTGCTGCCGCCACTTCCAGTACCAACAACACCACCACCACCACTGGTAGCTCCACTAATAACATCCGCTGCTGCGTTGCCAGCATTACTTGAAACAATTCCTGCAGCAACGCCTCCACCACTTGTTATGTTGGTCGTGTGTGGCATTCCTGCCAAAGCACTTGACTGTGTTACACCGGCAGCATTAGTGATGGCGTTACCACTACTAACACCCACATTAGAGATGGAGGTAACTTGTTGTTGTAGGGACGCTAAGCCACCAGCACTACTACTACTATAACGGCGTGTTGGGGGAGTGCCCGCTCTACTTAGACCTGTAGATGCCACTGTATATGTTGGGAAATTTATTAAAGTAGGATGGCCATGTGGTGGCAAAGCATGTAGTGTAGGGTTTGGTGTATGTTGATGATGAGACGTCGCCACTGCTGCTATACTTTGTAAGGCAGCCTGTTGTAATGGTGTTGAGGGCGGCATTCCAGCAGCCGCCATAGCGGCAGCAGCCGCCGTTTGCTGATCAACTGTAGCAGCTGCTACTGCCGCTTGTTGTAGAACTATTGATACCATGTTTAATGAATTTTTTAAATGGCTACTCAAACGTAAATCACAAGGTTGCTGACTATCTTCTTCGTCATCATCATCATCATCATCGTCATCATAATCATCATTATGCTCTCCACTAATAATATTGGTAACGCCATCGTTACGTCTGCCCGGATCACCCATCAGAGACATTTTATTTGCCATTGCCAATGTTGATAATTGGTTTCTTTTATAATCACCATCATCATCATTATCATCAGTTGGGCAACTGGGTTCAAATTTTATAACACTTGATGATACAGTTGTTGTTGCTGTTGTTGTTGTTATTATTGGCGTTCCAATACCATCATTATTAGCACTAGCAGCACCGGCACCCGCACCGGTACCACCCGCAATTGAACTAAAACTCAATGGACTTGTTTTTAAATGTCTTCCCGTATGCAACAAACTTACACTGGCACCACGTGTAGGCGTCATAGAACCTACATTCAGTTGGAAATGTATACAACAAAAGTAAGAAGAAGAAGAAGAAGAAAAATTTGTTATAATTAGTATTAAAAAGTTATTAGAAACAAAACAATATTTTTCATGCTTTTCAGGTTTTTTTTTTTTTTAATTTCAAATAAAACTCTTGTATATACTGAAGATAATTAATTAAAAAACAAAAAATTATTGAAAATTATATTTCGACTATACTTTTGACTTGAATTTTCTTATACTCGTACAACTGCTAATATGAAGAGCAATACGTGATAGTGCTTTAAGGAATGATGGTGATTGTGGAATGAAATATTTGCGACAGAAAGTTTTCTTTCAATTAAGAAACACAATTAAAAGGTTAGTTTTTTCATAAATTAAAACAAAAATTGAGGTTATGTGGGGGAAATTAACCGATAATAAGTTAGTGACAACCAAAGACACGTTTATTCAAGTTGGATATATGAATATAGAATTATTTATTAGTTAGTAAAAAAACAAAAAAAACAAAAAAATAAAATATAATAAACCAAAACGTAAGGCGTACCTACAGTAAATTGGGAAAATACCTAAACTTTCAAAGTTGAATTTATTCTCTCTACCGAGAGAAAGTGCTATGTAACTAAATACAATACAGACAACTACAAAGTTGAATTTTATTGTAACATTTTGAAAGATTTCTGTAACATCTTAGAATAAAATAAAACATCTTAAAAAGTATTGAATATTTTCAACTCTGTACGACCCATAAGAAGTTCAATTGAATTGCAAGCAATTGTAGAATATTCCACAATATCAATTGACGCTAAAAGTCGCTTCATTTTTAATGTAGTTGAATAAAAAAAGAACACTAAGAGTTTCAACAACACGGCAACAGATAACATTCTTTACCATGTTTAAAGAATTCTTTTTTTTTTTAATAGGGAAACGAAATACGCATGCATTGATATAGTTTTGAAAAAGACAGAAGACTGACAAAACTGTAACTGTAATCGTAAACGTAGCGGTCCAAGTTAAACTTAGCTTTTCTTGTTAATTTTAAACAAGAATGTTTTTGCCTCACTTTACATTTTTTTGCCGCTTTTTTCTTTTCTTTTATAATGTTTACGAATACAATCCACATTTTGTTTTACATTGTCTTGAAACTAAATTTAAAAAAAAATTACAAAAACCAAAAAAATTTACCTGCTTTTTAGTGTTTTTAATACTTTTTTTTGAGCAAAAAGGTATAGTTTTTGTTTTGGTAATGAAAACGAGTAAAATACTTTATAAAAGAACCGGAAACAATTTCGAATTTTTTTTGTTGCACACATCGCATCATGTCATTTTCGTTTTATGTTTTACAGGCCAAATTGAGTGTAGAGAGAGAGAGAGAGACTTTCCGGTTCTTTTTTTTAGAGACTTTTAGGCTGAAAAGAAAATCAAACTAAGGTTAAAGTTGCAAATAATAAATAAAACAATGATAAAAGTAAAAAAAAACACACTTATATGTAAACTATGGACGTGGCAAATACATTGCTAAATTGGGGGCGTGGCCTATCCCATTTTCAAATACATGAATATTTATTTGATTAAAAATTTTAACTTTTTTACACTTATTTTTGTAGATGTGAGAAATTTCCATTAATAAATTTCGGATTTTACCAGAAAAACAGACGCGGACATACAGACATTGCTAATATTTTACTGCAGACTAAGAATACATTTTCTTTGCGAAACCTTTTACTGAAAATTTATAATAATAAAGGTACCTAAAAAAAGTAAAAGAGTTTAGGATTATAAGCAATAAGTAATAATAATTTATAATTAAGAGTCTACCAAAGAGAGATGGAAAGAGAAAAATTCTAACCGCTATACAATATTTACAATAAATAATACAAAAATAAAATAAAATAAATATTTTTAAATATTGATACACCGAAAAAACTTACTAATGTATATATTTTTAAATATATATTGTACTATATTTTTATATGCGTATATACACTTGTCATAATATGTCATTGGAGCTGGCATGCATACGTATATCTATCTATATAGATAGAACGGTATTTGTACCACAAAACTATTGAAAAGACATTTTTCACTATATTGGTTTGTTTTTATACTTATTACTTTTTTTTTTGTTTTGTTTTTGTTTTGTTTTTGTTGCTATTGCATTACTCTACATACAAAAAATTCAAATTGTTTACACCAACATTATACATACACATAAAACAAATGCAAATAAAAACCAACAACAATTACAATAAATATTATATATAATATAATATATATATGTATATATATATATATATATTATGTATCTTGAATTAGAACCTAATAATGGAAAAAAGTGTAATACTGGGTGGATAGCAAGGTAGAAGTTAAAATACAGAGACGAGTGGCAGGCAGGCAGGCAACAATACGTCAACTAGTCAACTATCCAAATTGCATTGTATATATTAAAGATGAGAGAGGAGCTCATATTGTACAACGACACTACTGTAGAGATAAATTGTTATAAATTGTTGTTTGGGTTACTGTAAGCTTCGGCTGCTCTGTACTGTACGAGTTGATTGTATCCTTGAAACCTAAAAGAAAAAATTGGTTAATAGAAGTTCTAAATTATATAAAGGGGACAACTTTTGGTTTTAATGTGTAGATTAACGTTGATTGCTGGAAAAAAGTGTTTAAATGGCTTGATGGCTTTTCGTGGTTAAATAAAAGTCTGATTTTGTTTTGTTCACTTTGTTTTACACATTTTATTGATTGACGTAATATTATCTTTGCAAATATATGTGTTGGTATATGGTTATGATTATTTTATATGAAATGAATGATTTTTGTTTGTTTTGTTTTATGTAAAATTTTCACATGCATACGTATCAGCTTGTATGTGTATGAAGAGCGTTATATTTGTTTTTTCTCAGGCTAGATATATTTATTGAATTAAATGTGTATGTGTATGTGTGTGTGTGGTATTCTTATTTATTAATTATAATATTTTTATTTTGTTGTTATTTAAGAAGATTAATTTGTTTTTATATATTAAATATATAAGTAAAAGAGAAGAGAAACATTACATTTTTTATTGTAAATTATTTATTTAATAATTTACAATATTTTTATAAGCATATGTCTGTGTTAAAGTTATAATTTTTTTATATGTATATTCATATATTTTTCTCTTTTTTTTTTTTTTAATAAATGTTTTTAAATAATAATTTTCTAATAATTTTTTTTTACTTTAATATATAATTTTTAATATTTTTCTGTTTAATTTATACATAAAAAAATATTTATTTAAATTGCAATTGAGACGCAGTCCATTATATTTACGCCATTAAATCACTGGTTATTGTAATGTTTTTCTCAATTGAAAATGGACTAGTTATAGTGTAATACTGTTGGACACAGTTCACAATCACTCAATTACACTATGATTTATAATAATTTATTATATTTTGTATTTTTATTTTATTAAAGCATATATAAACACTGTAAATATGAAGTAAGGGGCTTCGCTGATCTTTGGCGTATTTAAAGTTATGTAAACTAAAAAAAAAAAAAAAAAAAAAAACTCATAGCTGACTTGTATAACTTTTCATAGCTTTTTTTATATAATAAATAAATTTTTTCCATCATGGATTTCAGGCTAAAACAAAATAATACATAAAGAGTTAATTTTGTTTTATTTACAAAATATTGATCATTTTAAATGATTGACTAGAAAATGTTGCGAAATTGTTTTATTTTTTTATATTATTATTAGAAAGTATTTTTCTACAAAAAAGACACTATATATATTCAATTTAAATATTCATTATAAACACTATTACATAAATATTTATTACTTCTCGTCAAAATAATTCTTTTTTTTAAACAGGATTTTAAATTAATGTTTTTAATTTAAAATAAATCATTAATAATAAATAATAATTATTAATATATAATAACATTAAAATGTTTTGATAAAATATTTGAATTAGTTTCATATAAATTTTATAATGTTAACCAGTATACAACTAAATGTAATGTAAATGTTAACATATGTATGTAAATTAATAAACGTAATAAATAGCATATTAAATGAGATCAAACATTTCAAATACTGTATGACAGGACAGCTCAATATGTATAATAACTCTGAAGTAGCGGATTAAGATTTAATTGTATAATATTTGAACTGAACTGTTGGAGTTTGGACTTTTTATTTTTATTTTTTTTTTTTTGTTTGTTTAAAAAAACACATGCAATGTAGAGAAACATTAAAATATTATTAATTATTAAAAATTAATTAAATGAAATCCGCCACTTTCCTCAATAGAAAAAACTTTTGTGAGAACAAAATTTGTATAATTAGAGAAATTTTTGTACTTCATTATCGACAAATATAATCTTTTTAGAATAAATCTTTTAAATAAACGAATTGTTAAAAAAAAATGTAACAAACATAAGTTAAATTTTCAACATTGCAGTTTTGTATAAACATATACACAAATTAAAACATTTCATGCATTATATCAATAAACAATTAAAAATTCGTCAAAATCTAACATCAAACAATCAATGAAGAAAAAAAGGACAATAAAAATATTTTGGGTAAAAAACAGAAACAAAAAACAAATCAAAGTTTTTGTATAACTAGAAACTAAAGTGGTATTAGGTATTAATTGTCGCGTTATGTGAATTAGTCCACAGGAAATTTGTAAAAAAAAAAAAAGAATTATCTTCACGCTCCTTCATTTCATTCAATTTAAATTGTTCTTTTTTAATTCTAAATTTTACTGATATTTTATATATTTTGTAGAAAGTACGTGTCACATTGCACCATTCACTCATTTAATGACTATCCTCCAACTCATCCGTAACATAAAGTGTTTGCGTATTAAAAACAATTTTTTTTAATATCTTTTGCGTGAATTTCGTTTTCGCAACATACGCCAAACTCGCTCACGCAGATTAACTCTCTTCTAGTCACTCTTTTGCAAAACCAATGTGTACGATGACGTTGTGGACGTTTGACCAGTGGGAATTACTTCAGGGTTTATGGCTGTTGATGGTGCAATTACTGCCGATGGTATTGTACACATTGTCGAAGTGGATGCGGAGTTGGTGCAAACCACTGGTGTAGTGATTACCATTTCATTTAGAGTATTAGTGTCGTCTGTGGTTAAAGTGAGCAGTTGCTGATGCTGTGACTGACCTGTTGTTGGACTAATGGTAACAGAAGTTGTGGCAGTTTGAGGCTGAGATGTTGTAGACTGCTGTTGCTGCTGCTGTTGTTGATGTACAGTCACCGCATATTCTTCCTCATTACGATCCCGACATTTAGTATTTAAATGTCGCTTCAGATTGCTATGCACATTGGTAGCGTAACCG
Source organism: Ornithomya chloropus (assembly GCA_963971445.1). Classification (NCBI taxonomy): domain Eukaryota; kingdom Metazoa; phylum Arthropoda; class Insecta; order Diptera; family Hippoboscidae; genus Ornithomya; species Ornithomya chloropus. Next base: position 20,946,759 of record OZ020530.1, on the reverse strand, counting down.
CACAATTTGCTACAGAAATAACGTGGTGGCTGACCGCACTCATTCTTTAAATGACACTTTAAACTGTTCTTCCATTTGTAGTTGCGATTACAATTGCGGCACACCCATGGTTTCTCGATGTCAGCATTATAGATCATATCTTGAGAGTGCTCCAACGATTCTTTACGCATACGCTGATTTTGCACTAAAATGCGATATCGTTTATCCTTCGATAATGACGACTGATAATCATTTGACTTGGAAGTGGCGACGGTGGTGGTGGTGGCGGTACGGCTGCCACTGCTTGTTAATGTTTTCACATCATTGCTACTCTCACCACCACCGTTTGGTGGCGTTGTTAGTGTTTTATGCGTTAATGGTGCTAGTGGTGGTGCCGTACTCTGTGTTTGCTGTTGTAAGTTGCGCATTTGCGATGGTGTTATACTGGTAATGGTGGCTGGTATAGCATGTAAATTGATCTGTACGGGCAAGTTTGGCTTTAAATGTAAATTACGCAAATGTTGTTGCTGTTCCAGCAACTGATCATTTGTAGGTAATTCAATTTGTGCTACAGTCGGTTGATGTGTCAATTTTTTCATCAACATGGAACGTTTCTTGCATATTGCCGTGCCCGCATAACTACTACGTAGAGTACTGGGTGCTGCTTCGGCCGATGTAGATGATTCTACTGCCAATTTCAAAGAAGCTGCAGCCGTAGTCAATAAGTCCTCATCGTTTATATCCTGACCGGCACTTAAAATGTCTTCGAATTCTTCTTCTTCTTCCATTTTAACGGCATCCAGTGACCAGCCCTCCATTGGACTGGACAATTTTATATCATAATTTAAATCCGTTTCATCATCTTCCGGCTCCTCGCTATCATCGGCCACATCTTCGCTTTCTTCTTCGTTGGTTGAAGAAATGGAATTTTCAATTTTCACAATAACTTCAGTCATACTGTCATCTACCACGGTATCCAATTCAACGCCGGCCGCCGCCAAAGCAGCGGCTGCATTTAAGCCAACATTGCCATTATGTGGCTCCATTCCTACTACACTACCAGCTGGTGTAATACACGCTATGGTGGTGCGACCAATACTGCCAATGCGTGTCATAGTGGCCGGTGTAGCGTTTAGATTTGTATCATAGCCCATTTTTGGTTTAACTTGTATAGTTGGCGGTACAGTTAGGGTGGCATGCGTTACCAATGGCGTTTGTGTAGGAGTAGTTATAATATTACCACCACCACCACCACCACCACTACTACCGCCACCAGTAATAATATTAGTGCTTATGGTATCCATATTATTGATATTATTGTTAGTTAAAGAAGTCACCAATCCAAGATCGTTATTGTTATTAATGGCGGTTAATGTGTCTAGTTTTAGTTGCGCGTTTAATTTGTAAACAAATATTAGATGTTAGTAACAAGGTTTTGGTTTCAATTTTAGTGTTAGCGTGTAATGGGGAAAGAAAGTTATTTTGGATCAACTACAAAAATAAAAGGCAACAAGGAAGAAAATGTAGAAGGAGGTAGTAAAATAGAGGCACAAGTAGTAATTAACTGAAAAAGAAGAAAATAAATTTCATATATAACAAAAGTATAAAATGAGGCAAAGCGAATGATTATATATCCTAATTATATAATTAATGTAATAACTAGAATTTTTGTGCAGTCTTATTAAAAAATATGAACAATTGTAGATTTTATCCTTGCAACGATCTCTTTATTATGAGCTGAGGGAAGTTTTAAAGCTATGGAGTGAGTTCATCAAACTTAAACTTGCATAATTTAATTGCCATGGTCAATTAGTATCGACTGATATCAACATTTTTGCAAATTTTTTTTTTCGCCTTAATTATAATTTGCAAAAAAAAATTGATAAAAAATGTAAAAGTCGTGCGATTTTACTCAAACTTGGCATGGTGAAGCTTTATGACAAAAGGACTCAATATACCAAGTGTCACACTCAGTGACTTGATCAATTGGAAACTTAAATTCATTTAGCCATTTTCTGTCGAATGGCAGGAAAATTATTCATTACGTTACTATAAAAACTTTGAACGCTTACGTCTTGGAAACTACTATCTACTATCGATCTGATAATTTATGTGCCCCTTGAAGAATCCTTTAGTCGAGGTATCATTTATAAAAAAAAGATTACTTTATAAAATGGACTATTGTAGTTAAGTGGACAGTTTCACGCCCATAAAATATATGTCATTGTAAATCTGAAGAATGTTCCAGGTGCGGGCAGTTAGTTTAAACTGAATATGTACAGCGGTTCAAAAGTTATAAGCTATTAAACACAGACATTGTGAAATTCTCCCAAGAGTAATAGCAACCACACCAAAAAGAAGGTAAAATATAATGGGGGTGTCACTGCCCATTTGCTTAGGAAACGACTTTTTAAAAATAAACCTTGATTAATAAATACATGGGTGATGCCACGCCCATATATATATCGCTTGAAAGCTGAATTAATTGAAAAGTTTTCACAAAAAGTTTGAACAAAATCTGTCCAGCCGTTTCCAAGTTGTAAGACTTTAAAAAGTTGCTAAACCTAGCACTTATGTAGGGAGTGTAAAATACAAAGACTTGCAGAAGTAAGCTAACAATGAATTTTTAATAAACACTTTAAAGTTATAGTAGAGTTTAAAATAAATGGGAAATTTAAAAAAATCAATATACTACTGACAACACAAATAATGAAAGAAATACTAGTTTATAACCGAGTACATGTGCGGTACGACTCTCTTTCAAGATTATAATCAATAGTTGACAAGGTATACAAAATACTTAAAACATACCAGATGCCATAGAATCTTGAGCGTTTGATTTCTCCAAAACAGATTGATCGGCCAACATTATCCAATTGCGTACACGTATACGTGATTCACTTTGGTTAGGCGCGGTGGTATTAACAGTGGGCGTATTCGAAGCTGTTGTAACTGGCACTTGCATAGCCATCGCATTGGAACCATTACTGGCACTAATATCATCATCTGCTGAGGAAAATATGGTTTCTAGAATTTACAAAAAGAAAAAACAAAAAAATATTAGTACAATGTAAAAAATATGCAATTTAAAATATAATTCACATTATTTGTTGTATTATACAAGAGAATTTTTTTTTCTAATATATTTTTGTTTGTTTATTTATTACTTGGTGCAAGTCGACTTTATTAAATTAAATTCTGAAAAATTAAAAAAAAAACCTAAAAAATAGTTTTTTATAATAAATAAAAAATTGAAAAAGGTGTAATATCAGTACTTACTGTAAACAAAATGTAAAAATGATGGAAAATCTACAAAAAATACAATCAAATAAAATGAAATAAAAATAAATAAAAATAAATAAATCAACCAAAGCTCGTATTCCCTTTAAATATAATACATTTCATTTATAAATTCTGGTTTTTGTTGTAGTTTTTTTTTACTTTATTTTACCTTATTAATTTTTTTTATTTTTATATAAATTTTACATACAAAGGACTAAAAACCTTAAAGGTATTCATAATAAAAAAATACAAATTTTTATATGTAAAATATAATATTATATAAGAGGAAGAATATAATTATATAATCATAAATTTATTTTATGAGTATTGTTGTTGTTTTATATTTTTTTTACTTGAAAAGTGATGAAATATATATTTTTGTTCCATTCGGTTTTTGAAAAAAAAAGTAATTTTCCTTTTTTCTTTTTGCCAATTGTTTATTTTTCTTTTTAATTTCTTTAAACAATTATTGTAAATATATTCCATAGATTTATATATAAGTATTTAATTTTAATTGATAAAAAAAAAGAAATTTTATCCCGACACCAATTAAAGTGAACTTTTCTGTTTTTAAATTTAGATTTTTAAAGATTACACAAAGAAATAAAACTCCAAGAATATTATTTCAATACTTAAGCTTTATAATTTTGTATTGAATAGAATAGAAAAAAAATTGAATGGCTTTTGTGTTTGGAATGTGTTTTTTACCACTTGTCTTTTTTCATTTCTGCGTTTACATTAATACAAGTTTACATTTATAGAAAAACTAAGTATAAAATAAATTAAATAAAAAAGCAATATATTTAAATTTATATGTACTTGTAATAAATATTGTTTTATGTATTGAGACAAACAAGGAATAGAAAAAACTATTAATGACGCTTGGAACTGTTTCTCTACGAATGGAGAGACAACTGTAAAATGCACATGTGATGGGAAGGAGTACGATCAGCCGAATATGATAAATATATAGCAATGATCGTCATAGAGGGTCGCCCTTACTTAGTGGGTTCATTTCACCCATGACAAGCCTTGTTATAGAGTCAAAGAAGAAAGAGATTGAATATCAGTTAAGTTATATTAATCTCTCTATATTTTGTGCATCTTATTCTCTTGTGTTTCGTACTTCACTTAAGGGGAGTAGTAGCAGCTGTGGAGCTTCGTATAAAAATGAATTGTACGGTTGTGTTGCAGTAATAAAAAGAGTTAATAATTTATATAAAAAAAATACAATAATATTTTAAACACAAACTAAGTACCTGAGGTTTAATTGTTATCTTTAATATCTATCTATCTATAAAATAATATCTTACACTAAATATATAGAAAAGCTTTCCTCGAGCACTTGGTCAGTGCACGACTACCAAAGAACATTACTTTTAATAATCAATAATCTGTATGCTAACGAATAAAGAGACTTACATAATATTTTCTGAACACCTTTAGAGAGTTAATTGCTTAAAATAAAATAAATTTCGTTAAAATATTTTCCAAACTCTTTAGGAGTGAGTGTCTTTCATATAAAGTATTATGGAAAAATGTTGTATATGGATAACGTCCAGTACCACTTAAAAAATAGATTATGTTTTTGTTTTAAACGGATTTTTTACTTTACAAGTAATAATTTCAAGTGCGTAATGTAAGGAATATGTAAAATATTTGTTTTTTATACCCTCCACATAATACTATACTAGAGGTATACTAAGTTTTTCATTCCGTTTGCAACACCAAGAGGCCCTACAAAGTATTTTATATTATATATTCAGCATCAAAAACGGAATCGATCTAGACGTGTGTGTTGGCAAAAATTTAACTAAGAATTTGAAATTCAGTATGCATATCTGCAGTTATCTCATCTATCAATGTGCCTAAAATTGGCATGGTTGAAAAGCAGACACGTCTGCAATTTACGAAAAGCCATACGTAGCGTACAACTTGCCAGCTGGTGCGTAATGTATACACTCTTAGAGGGCGTAATGTAAATGTGGAGGGTACTTAAGATTTGGCCCAAGCCAAATTTGGTTTTCTTATTTGATTTTGTTGTTGTTGTTGTTGTTGTTAAATGTCTTTTTTAAAGATCGAATTATTGTATTAGCCAAATGGAATGATATTGTCTTTTGGAATTTTTAATAATAAATTTCAAAGAATGTCTTTTTAAAGATTGTCAACAATAATAATAATTTCGTAATTTAGATAACTTTTCAAGTTTTATCATCATTTTTTAAACGTATAATAATTTTTTCGGGAATTTCTTTATAACCAAATTTTTCGGTTGTTTACGAAATGCATATCTTTTTATTGAATTTTGAAACTTTTCTTAAAAGTTTTTTTATCAACTTATTTTAACAATTGTATACGTTTACACAGTACTTGATGTAGAAAAAAATGTGTATAATATATAGAAATTTCGAAAAGACAGAAATTTAGATTAACACTATTTTCAGTTGAAAAAATAAATTCAAATTTAAAATGAAAAATTAAACAAGTGAAAATATTATAATCGGTCAAGCCCGACCATCAAACACCATACATCACTTGATATATTATTCAATTTAATTTTTTTCTTTGAAAAAGCAGAGTTTAATGAAAAATTTTATTTTTCTGTACCTACTTGAATTTTCAAAAATTTCAAAACGATACATAAAAAAAAAAAAAAAAAAATTTATTTTTTTTGTTTATGAAAAAAAAAAATATATATGGGGAGGGGCTCTAAAAATGGTACGATCCTATCCATTTTCAAAAGGGTTTATTTTTGGGCCAATACTTATGCTTGTTACAAATTTCATCGAAATATCTCAAAAAATGCGACCTGTAGCTTGCGCACAAATTTAGATGGACAGACGGACATGGTTAAATCGATTCAGATTTTGATTCTGAATCGATCGGTATAGCTGAAGGTGATTGTGGCATTTGCCGTTTACAAACATTCGCACAAACTTAATATACCCTTTTCCACAGGGTGGTGCAGGGTATAAAAAGTTGGAATAAACTAAATTTTAAATTCAAAGTTTAGTATTAGAAAATCAAATTTTTAATAAAAGATCACAAATAAATAAATAACATAGAATGAAAAATTTCAAATATAAAATGAAAAATTTTTTATATAACTTATATTTGGAATTTTTCATTTTAAAGTTGAAATTTTTATATCTACAAAGGATATATTGACATATATTCAAGGGAGAAGTATGATGACTATCATGGTGGACATTAAAGATTTGGCCTTAGGCAATTTTAATTGGGATTATTGGGATTACTTTCATATTAAAATGGGGAATTTTTCGTTTTAAATTTAGAATTTTTCAATTTTAAACTTTAAATTTAATTTAATTTTTTTAAAATTGTAAATCTCGGATTTGGTTCATTTTGAATTAGAAATTTTCACTTTGAAGTGAACATGTTCATTACATATCTGGAATTTGAGATTTTTCATATCAAATTTAATTTTTTTTTTTTTTCAATTGAAAATGCTGCACTTTTGCATCTAATGTGACCTTTTTCTTTGAAGGTTTTCTGTCTTTAAAGGCACTTTTCTTATTGATGGATAATAGAATACTTATATTATATAAAATATAGTATATATGTGTATATAAAAATAAAATTGGAATGTTTCATCTTATATACTAGTAGAAAGTTTGAATTTTTGTTTCCTTGAACCTATAATTACATATCTTATCCTTGCAATGGAATATTAAATTATTGGAGTTTCGTTTATGCAATTTATGCAAATGTGTGTACGCGTGTCAATTTATTATTTTGAGGTATATCTGTTTGAAATAGAATTAAACGCATAAACAAGTCACAAACCTAACTTGATTCCAAGTAAGATTATTACGTTTCTGTTGTGATATCATGTTATGTGACTCGATTGATTGGTTAATTGATTGAATTTTTACAATTTGTGCCTATTGAGGAATTTATGGTTCTGTTCGCTTTATACAAATATTTAAAAAAAAATTTAAACTCATAAAATAATATTGCTTCCTATCATATATAAACTAGACAACTAAATTCTTTATGGCAAATTCCATCTGCCATACACTTAATGTGCATTTCAGAGACAACAAAAGCTTTTCACTTTATCCACTGAGAACACCTTAAATTATACAAAATGTTCATCATTTATATATATATAAAAAAAATAGGGAATGTCTAGGAGGAATATTAAATGGTGACATATATAACATATACGACATATATGACATATATTTTCACAACGTATATTACGTTCATAATTTCTTCCAATTATGTTTTTTATAAATTTGTTTTCGCCCCCAATCAAAACCAGTAAACCAACAAACCAACTTTGTGGCTTGTTTTATAAAATATTGGAACAATATAAAAATATATAAAAATTTGGCACACTTGTTTCCATGTCTCACACATTATCAGCTACATGTAGTACTTTTTAAATAAATTCCCCTGATCTCTGTTTTTATATATAATAATATATATATAATAAACCTATAAAAGAGTAAGTGAGTGTATGTACGGTATACTGCTAACTTTTGTAATTTTTGTTATCGTTTGTTTTTTTTTTTTTTTTTTTTTTAGTTGGTATTCCCTGATTTTGAATTCCTTATTTTTTCCCTTATTTTGAATCTATCTTTCTTTAAAGACAGAGAGAGAGAGAGAGAGAGAGAGAGAATTGAACGCTATTTAGAGCTTACGAGAAATGTTGACGTAATTCAGTTAAACCTGTAGCAGATGGGCCGCCAATTGATGCTTCTTCACTGTTATTACCAGTTTCACGACCATTGCTACCACCACTACCTCCACCTCCACCTGCTGCCCCAGCTCCCGAGGTACTCGACGTTGGCGTAAAACTTTTCAAATCCTCCACCTTGAAGAATTTTTCTTTATGCATCCGTTCCATATGGCGCCCGATATGCATTTTTTGTTTAGCTCTATATACACAAAAGGGACACTGGAACTGTGGCTCTTTCCCACATTCCCATTTTTGATGATTGCGCAGTGATGATTTCAATTTATAAACACGACCACATTCTGGACAAGGATGACCAGCACCACTAGCTCCACTACTACCGCTAACTACTACACCACTGCCCAGTCCACTTAAGCCACCACCACCACCACCACCACCACCATTACCGGTCGAACCAGCTGTACTGCTACCACTAATTAAGCTGTTCATGGCACTGATACTGTTTAAAATATTTATATTACAGAGACTAGGCGGACCACCCACCTCAGCAAACGCTGCATGATAATCTGCTGCTGAGCTTACAGTCGCACTACCACCCACCGCGTTTTCTTCACTATAACTAGCATCACTTAAATTGCCACTGTTATTAGCTGCTGCCGCTGCTGCACTTTTCTCAGCAGCCGCTTTTAACATTAAAACTGTGGCTTCCTCTTCGGTGAGATGTTTTAGCGGGATAACACCGGTACCAGCAGTACTTTCTAAACCACCAGCCACTGCCAAAACACTATTATGTTCACTACAATTCTGAGAATTGGATATTTCACCAACTCCAGTTATACCACTCGGTGATGTATTCGATGATGATGGTGGTAACCGCTTTAAAGGTGATAACTGTTCCGTTTTTATAATATCCTTTAAGGATGAATGAGTGGTCAAACCGTTACCAGAACTGTTACTGCTAGTGTTGGCACTCTTTTCCTGTATCTTATCCATGGTTAGATCGGTAGGGAATACTAAGGGGTGGACACCTTCACGCAATTGTGTAACCAACGGCAAAGCCAAACGGGCATTCCACTCATTCCAAGATAGACCCGCTATACGTGTAATACTTAAATCTTTTGAATTTTATTTTTGGAATAGTAAACACACCGCATTTATTTATTTACAAAAAAAAAAATCCCAGAAATTTTCAAGTTTTTTTACCAAAATATTTTTTATTTTTACAAATTTGTTTTTTCATTTCAATATTAAAACATTTGTGTGTCGTAGTTGTTGTTGTAATAAACGTAGGTGATTATTTATATAATAAAACACAACAACAATTGAATTCCAAAAATAAAAAAACCCAAAAAATTGAAATGAAAGAAAAAAGAGAAAATAAAAAAGAGAAAGAAAAACATAAGAGAAAATAATTCAACGATCATCTGCGGGGAGATTGAATAAAAAAAAACTTCATATGTCCCTAAAACGTTAAGCATTTTTATTAAAGGGAAGCAACAACTTAACCAAAAAAAAAAATAAATAAATAATAAAAAATTAATAAAAATTATAAACCAACGCCAAAAGTTAAAAAAAAATATCTTACAAAAAAATTAATAAATTATACATTTAAAAAAATATAAAAAAAAAATAATCTTACAATCAAACAAGTATAGATGATGATGACGATAATGAGTACATACATTAATGGATTAATATAAAAACATATTCAAATATATTTAAATAAAAGTAAAACGAACACAATATAGATATATTGATTAGGTGAAAAAAAATACTTTAAACCTACTTAACTATCACTGTTTAGAAAAGTATCACGATTATTATGACTTACGAAAGCCACTCAATAAAGAAATGTTATTAATGACTTGTAGACGTGTATGCCTGTGGGCGTGGTTTATGTGCAATTATGTGATATTTTAATTATAAACTACTAAGGTGTGAGTTGTATTTTCCTACAAGGGTAGAATTTGAAATTATGAGGAGATTGTAGGAGTGTCCATACACCCATTTTTAATTTTTATATTTTATAAAGGAAATTGTATATAAAAAAAAATTAAGTTGTATTTTTTTACCGTAAGCGATTCATTGTTTATTGTGGATGTGGCTAACAAGCGAATTTGCTGTTTCAAATAGCCAACAGTTTCTATGTACGAGTATAACAATACTTGTAGCAAATTTTAATGTATTACCTTAATTTTTGCGGACTTGCGGACTTGCGGACACATGAACCATACATGTAGTTATTAAAGTTCTTAGAGGAACGACATTTTGTCAAAGACAGATCAGGGGAGGAGGGGGAATACCGCAATCCCCTACCGCCCCTTACCCACATACCTGTCACAGTCTAGATTTTAGAATTTCATGTCGATCAAGACAGACCGACAGACTCTGCATTTTATGTGGACCAATTAATTTCACCAACATCTTTTTCTTTATACAATTTTCACAAGTTCAGCTATGTTTTGTACTTTTTTTGTCACACAAAGTCTAACCTGTATAATAAACGAACACAAATGATTACAAAAAATAACGCCAAGATTTTAATACGTTATATTCAATGTGAAGGGGAAAAAACTAAATAACATTACAAATTAGCAAAATTTCCATAAAAACTGTGACTGTTTTTGCTGGTATCAATTCAATGTTAAAACCGTAGCCGTAAGAGTCATCAGCACGCAAGCACCACTCAACAGCTGACAGCAACCTAAAAAAGAGAAATATGTTAGTAAAAATGTCAATTGGAAACATCGATTAAGTATATAAAAAATATATTAAAAAATATCTATAAAGAAATTTCCTCAACAACATACAACATCTGATGGAAAAGGTCAGCGGCTGGCTTGAATTTACCTATAAAATAAGAAGAATACAAAAACAATCAAATTCAATAGTCAAAGGTTTAGGTTCCTCTAAATGTATATTTTCATTAAGTAAAACGCTTGTATAAAATTTCTACCACTTTATTTTATCATAATTATATAATAATATATATATATATATATATATTTTGTATGGTAAATGTAATGGTGTATGTTCATGTACAATTATTAATAGTTGTTCGTTCCTCTATGATGTAAACTCTCCACTCTCATCAATGATTCTTACTTGTGTTTTTCATTATATTTTATTTAAAAATGTTTACAAGTGTGTTGTATATAAGATGATGGATTATGGTACATATCAAGTAATTAGAATCTGAAGGGATGAAAATCTTGTCACCAATTAGAAAGGAAAAGAAGAAGCTGTAGAAAAAGTTGGCATTTCTGCAAAACATTTATAGTTTATAATAAAAACGAACGGTAACGGTAAATGTGTGTGTGCGAGTATATCGACATATATATACTTGCTCTTAATAGCTTTAGTTTCTGGATATTTCGGATTTGGGCTAAACCAAATTTACTTTTTTTTCCATTAATTGATTTTTGTTCATTATTTCTTTCCTTAAACATATTCATACATACAATAAAAAAATTCAATAAATCCTTTTATAAATTCTTCAATGCATCAATCTAAAGCAAACAATTTCAGGTAAATTTATACTAATTTTTTTTTACAATTAAACTAAATTTTCAATTTTAATTTTCAAATTTTGTTAAACATTTAAATGAAACAATTTTTATCATGATATTCAATATTTTTCCATTTTAATAAAACGCTCACCATGTACATATTTACTTGTAAATGATAGGGCCGTACTAAGGGGATCAGTTTCCTCAACTTCGGGTTGGGAGGTAGTCTTCTAAAAATTCTAAATTTCTGCAAAATTATGTTTAAATGCTAAAGAAAAATTATGGTAAGAGGAGAAGTAAAAACTATCATCTAAACACTGGATGTTATTGTTGTTGTTTTTTTGTAAGAAATCTGTTTTTTTTTTTTTTTAATTTTAAATTATTATACGTATATATATGATATTTATACTTAGAGTATAGTATATGATCTTACTTAAAAGCTAATTTGGGTATAAAAAATTTGACTTTTCTTTTGACCTAATTAAAGTTTTGTAAAATGTTTTGTAGAACTTTTGAAAATATGTAACGAGCAAACGATAATGTTGTGTATGTTCTATATGGGTTTCTATAATTGGTAATTGATGGCTTCTTAAGGGGCATAATGTTATGATTGTTATATACACATACTCTACGACGAACAAATTGTTAATGTTTTCATAATATATTGGAAAAAGGCGTATAATATACTCAAAGGGACTTGGTAAAGTCCATATTGGCAATCGCCGAAAGAAGCATTTCCCTAAAGACACCACAAGATAACCAGATGATAAATCGGAAAGCCACGAAATTAAATGTATGTAATAATAGTTTGGAGTAAAATTTTTCCACTAATATTATACTTTTTTTTTTTTTTGCATCTTTCATGATCATGATGGACTTACTGTACGGTAAATATTTAAAATATTTAAGACTTATATAACTAAAAAAAAATTGTATTCTACTGGTATACGCTACATAAGGTAACATTTATATTGTATACTTCTATACATATTTTATATATTTTTGTCGCAATAGCTTAATAAAGAACTAAACAACATGATAAATGTGAAAAAAAAAAAATATAAAAAATATGTTGAAAAAAAATCTATAATCAAAAATGATTTTAACCTAAGATGTTAGAAAAAATGTATGAAAAAATCGGCTTATGATTGTTAAGTTGAATGTTGTTCAATAGATTTCGTGGTCACAGACATTTCCATAGAAACTTAAGCATTTGCAACGGATATTAAATGAAAATATTTCCACTTAGTTGAGTGATTCATGTAAATAAAATGAAAAGAATGCGCAGAGTGCGTCCCAAGAGTTAACAATGAAAAATATAAGCGCCGCTATAAAACTTGCCATAAACTTGGTGAAAAGAAGAACATAAAAAAATATATATTAAGAAATATTAACAAAAACAGTATTAATTAACAATTACTAAACCTCTCTTTTTTACAAACTAAACCCTCTTGTCGCTTCTCTTCTCTATACATATATATATAATACACTTTGTTTACTTAATCCCTCTCTCTCTCTCTCCCCATCTATCTCTTTTTACTCACGTGTATTTTACATAAAGAACAATATTTCGGTTTTCAGTTTAAATTTTACGGCCACGTTTACTTTCCAGTTGCGGTCGATCGGGATGATGTTTGCGTACATGAACGCCCAGATTGCCGCGCTGTTTGGCCTTGTACGAACAATAGGGACAGGGATGGCACGGCTCCTTGCCGCCGCATTCCACATTTTCATGACGCCGCAATGTCGATTTCCAGCGATATTTCTTCTGGCAATGCCGACACACATATTTAGCTTCATCACCGCGCTCATCGCCCGTTCCCATAGACGAATCACTCAGGGACAATTCATAAGTGGTGGCTGTTGTTTGGCCACCATCACCCAACTGAGCAGATTCCTGCTTTAATGGTCGCGCTGTTAAAATCGTATAACTTTTTATAGTGGGTTGTTCGTGTACGGTTATGGTATCGGGTAAGATGGCGTCAACACTGGTTGTGTTATCATCCTGTTCTTGCAATTGCAAATGTTGCACTACATGCGTGGTAGTGGTGTCAGACGTGGGTACATTTTGTTGTTGTACCTGCACATGATGTTGAGTACTGCTGCTGCTTGGTGAACTTTGTATATGATGAATTTGTGCTTGCAATGTATGAGACTGATGACTTTGCAAAGTGTCTTGTTCAATCATCTGGGTGGCCGTTGATGTGCTGGCGCCAGCTTGCATATGTTCAGTGATTTCGCTGGGGGCAAAACCAATGCCTATCTTTGTGCCATCCGGCAGTTCGATATCATCGATTTCTGCATACTTTACCAAATCACTGATAATGGCTGCCGACGTTTGCGGATTGTTTAAGTCAATCTCGCTAATCTCATACTTGGTAGCCTCGCTCATATCATGTTCCATTGGTTCATGGGTTTGTAAGATTTGTACATTACCCGATGGCGTAATGATTTTACCGCGGGAATACTTGATGCGGGAGGGCAGAGGTTTTTGTTCCGTAATTTGCACATTACGCAAACCCATCAAATTAATGGTTTGATGTGGAGCGGCTGTTGTTACAATACTTTGTACTTGGGCATGATGGGGCAATTGTTGCTGCTGCTGGTGATGTTGTACTATAATGTCTTCTGGCTGTTGATGGTGTATGGTGGTAGTGGCGTGCTGTTGCTGATGTTGCGGCATCTGTTGCGTTTGCAATTGTATAACTTCTTGATGATGGTGATGTTGGGTTTGCTGGTGCTGTTGTTGTTGATGCATCGAATGTAAATCATGAGATTGTATTATTGTGGTGTGTGGATGATGAGTAGCAGCAATTGTTGTGGTAGATGGTATAATTTTCTTCAAATTGATTAGTTCTGAGAAGAGAACGCAAATAAATAATAAGAACATATTTTTATTACGTTCAATACATTTTAGTTAAAATATTATAATTTGGCCTATGGATAAATATATTTATTACAAATTATGAATTTCATTTACAAATGAACTTTATATGGGAAGGAATTTTCAAAATGATAGGGTTTCTGATTGGGTTAAAATGTGTCTTTGTACCAAATTTCATTTAAATATCTCAAAAAATGACAGACAGACGGACACGATTAATTTGATACAGAAAGTGATTCTACAGTAAATTGGGAGAGTTTATTAACAAAAAATACATAAACAACACATGGAATGGGAGTTGGGAGTTCCTTTAATCAATTATAATATTAATAAATATTATTTTGAAAAAATTTCTTCAAAAATTCCACTTACCACACTCTGATGACGGTAATTTAATTGCCTGACTGGTAGTCAAGGTGGTAAAAGTCGGTTTCACGTCAGGCATCTCTTGTACTTCCGTTATTTGAGATTGAAGGTGCACATTGCTATGATCGCTATTGGTTGCGGCTGCCACGGCCGCAGCTGCCACCTGATCCTCATCTTGTGTTGCAATCTTTGCTGTGGTAATATTGCCCAATTTCTTGACATGTAAAACGAAACCATCTTTGTTTTGTGTAATAACAATATCATTACTCTCCAGCAGACAATCATCCAGTTCAAATTCTTCCGGTGTAATATCAGTTTGTTCGGATTTGTCATGTTTAACTAAATGGCACGATCGTTAAAGAAGATTAATACATTATGAAAAAAAATGATTTTTACAAATTCTATTCACAATACAGTTAAATATATATATAGCATAGAAAACCATAAGTACAATATATTCGTTTGTAAGACCTCAGCTTTAAATTAAAGAAGAGACATTTTTAGCTTATTTTCGTTTATCAAAATTGTTATAAATGGGTTTATACAATATACAAGAAAAAAAATGGGAAAAAACCAAAGTACACCTAAAACCATAAAACACCACACATCAGACCTATAACCAAATATCACACATTCTCTCATTAATTTAATGACACATTTTTGTTATACAGCACTAATTAAATAATCACACACAATCACAAAGTTTAGCGGTTGTCCTTTTATTACATAAATTTATATATATATATGGATAAGTTTATATACTCATAACATTTCTATTTCAATGGATTTACATTTAAACTCTAAATCCTAAGCTTTCCTGGGGGGCGTTATATTGAATATTTCCTAAGTAAACTCTTTATTTTGTAACGTTAGAGGAGTTTTTGTGTTATTAGAGGTAAAGTAATAAAAAAAAAATGATCAATGCTTGTTAATTAAGATTCATAAATTTGAGATCACAATGGCTTATACATGTATAGAAGTGTGTGCGTGGAAGGGGGGATTGTTATATTGCTAATTGCTTATAAGTACTTGGCATAGTAGGCAAGCTTCAGTTTAAAATTTTGAGGTAAAACACATAATTAAAAAGTAGATGCAGAAGAAGATTATACACCACTTTGTCAAAGTATAGGATTTTGAATTGATCTAAAGCCAAAGGTAGTTGATATGAAAATGAATGATATTAAACCTGACCGATTCAATGTATAAAAGAAGTCCTTCCAATTATTAGATGGCGTTACATGGAAATCATTCAGTTTTCGTGTATTTCCAATGAACAATATCATATCTCAGAAGGGGTATCTCCTATCGATCTGAAAATGTTTGCGCCCCTTTTTCCATATTCAATGAAGGATCCATTAATCAAGATATCGAAATCCTAGAGAATGACGCTTCTTTGATCAAAAGCTTACTTTGTAAGTTAAGTGGGCAGGATCACGCCCATAAAATATACGTCATTGTAAAACTGAAGAATAAAATCCGTCCAGCCGTTTCCAAATTATAAGACTTTAAAAAATACGTTTAATTCAGATTGGCTTTCTGGGTAATTCTGAGCGCCTGGTATTTTTTACACATTTTGATGTTAAAGAAATTGCAAAATGTTAGCTTTCACAGAATCTTCTACATTGGGCCAATCAATGCATTTGTGAATTGAAAATTATCGTTTTTTATCGACTGGCATCAAAATAAATTTTTGCAAAAAAAAAAAAACAAAAAATTGCAAAAAAATTTATAAAAAAAAGTAAAAATCAACCCATTTGATTCAAACTTGGCAAAGGGAAGCTTTAAGACAAATTTATCTGTCATGCTTTATCGGAAAATGTCAAGAATTGTGGATTTTTTTAGACACGCGTTATATATCATATGTAGGAACGAAAGTTTACTGGATTGATTTATTTTGAGTCGAAATGACAAATGCATTTCCTTTCCAAAAGCACTTAACAATGAGGCAATGTTAGTGTACATGTGAAAACACAAAAACAGTAAAAAGATTTAACATTTTCTAGCTAATAATAATTCGATATATAATACAAAGTAGATTTTCCATTTAACTGTTCTCTTCCTTTCGAATCTTAAATGCATTTTGTTTTTCTAACATTTCCTTGATATTTTTTACTAATTGGAGTAAAGTGTTCGGGATGTTGAGTTTTCACATGAACATTGAGACTGTGTTTGTATCGGGTCAAGTAGCCGCAATATAAACATTTTTCGGTTGGCTGTATGCCGCATTCGAAACGCAAATGACGCGATAAATTCTTTTTATATGTATAAACTTTATCACAACGCGGACACGCATGCGGATGTATACTGGCAATAAATCGTCCAGGCGATGCTGCCATGGACGGTTGTTGTAACGATGATGATGATGATGTCATGTTACGTTGTAAAATGTTGTCATCGGTGGCCCTTTCTGCATTATTTTCTCTGTCATCATCCTCGATGAGGGATTGCTCAAAGGAATTGTTTAGATTTTGTTGCTGAAGACCGCGCCTCTGTTGATTCTGTTTGATTTCCTCCAGAGCAATTTTATTAAGTGACGTCACCGATTTCACCGATATCGTCCAATAGTTTTCTATATGCATGTTAAGTAAATTGGATGCGAAGGGAGGGGAAGAGAGAAAGAAAAATAGGTTAATACATGAAAAGAAAATCTTAATATGAATAAAATTTATTAAACATTTTCTCTTATTAAAAATGCAAGAAATTTCTGTAAGTTTACCTAAAAAAAAAAAAACAAAAAACATCACTTACACCAGGGAAAATAAACAATTCTAAAACAAGACATTCTAATGATGAAGCGCTTTAATTATGAAAATTGTTTGTTATCTTGTGTGATGAATATTAGAATTCATTTTATATAAAACAAGTGTTCAGTACAAGTGTAAATGAATATGTATTTATCGATTCGAGTTGAGTGCGAAGAATTGTTAAATTTCACAAAATAAAAAATATTCCACGTATTTACTTTGATTTAAACTTTTATGATTAATTTTCCAAAATTTTATCGACTACATTTTTTTTTTTTTTTTTTTTGTAGATACAATACTAAAAAGTTTTAGTTATTGGTATGCTTAAATAATTATTTATTTCTACATTAAACAAAACTACTTAGATAGGAAAAGTTGAAGAATTTGTAACAATTTCACCAAAAAAAAACTGCTTACCCTGATTTTTTTACTTTTTTCACTCTATTGAAATAATAAAATTATTTAATCTTTCATAAAAGAATGTTGATTTCATTTACAATTATTAAATTTAACAGTGTTTCCCACATTTGCTTCCTTTGCAAACCAATGCATTGTGTCACTAGGACAATTTGCCAAATTTTCAGTTTGAAATAGAAACAGAGTAAATCTGGATCAGTATCAAAATTTAGGTCGATCTATCCAGGTCCGTCTATTGTTGAAACCTTTTTAGTTGTAAATTTTTTCGATATGAAGAGATGAAATTTTATACAAGCATTAGTAGTTTCTCTTTAAATTGGGTAAAATCGATAAAGTTCCTCGCCCTCAATTAAAAAAAAAACACCGAAAGCACTGTGAAACACTTTTTTGCACCGATTCTGAAACCAAAAATCGTTATATTCTATATAAAAAATTCATTGGATTTACAGCAAAACCAATTAAAATCTTTACATAAAATCAACATTGAGAAATGTTGTTAGATTACTTAATAAATGTACATTAATATCATGTAAGAAAAAAAAAAGATCCACACAATACAGTCGCAGGTAGTACCGTCTACTGTTCTATTACGGTAGCAATTGTTTCCAACAAACAACAATTGACCTGACTTTATTACTCGTGATTATAGAAAAGTGGAAAAAGGAAAAAAAAAACAAAAGTTCTAGCATTATATTCATATATTCAGGATGATTATCTTATATGCTTAAAAGTCTAAAGTACATCAAATAACTATAGACTATAAGTAAGACAAAAGACAACACAACTAAAACTTATGAAATGTGATCGATCGATTTCTTTTAAGTGGGATGTTTGTCCTGAAAATGGTCCAGCAAGATTTCTTTCCAGCTGCAACTAAAAGCACATAAATGACATTTGAAATTGTGAACTTCGGCTGGCATATTGCGATTAATGCGACCGAAACGTTGATAACAAATCTCTTTAATATTTGAGGGTAAATGATTAACAAGCACATTGGAATCCTCTTTCATTTTCATACCCTCTGTTAAGGTTAATAGAGATGGCGATAATATATTAGAGTTACCGCTACCGCTACTGCTGCTGCTACTATCGCTTTCGTCATTAACTTGATGATGTGATAAATTCATGAGACTCTCTACCATTACATGTGAGCCGACTGTTTCTGCTGCTGCATCATCCAAATATTCAATGTTTAGAGGTGATGGCGTACGAGGAGCTAAATCATCTTCGAAACCAGCACATGAAGAATTGTAAGGACTTTGTGTAATCTCCTCTTCACAAGAATCTTTTAGAAATTCGCCCACCATTGAAGCCAATAATTGATCATGTGTTTGAACTATAACAGCTGACGATTCAGTATTACATGACTGATGGTGAGGGTGATGGTGTTGTAATGTTGTATCGAATTGTTGTAAAGCTTCATCCAAAACAATAAAATCGTCTTCCGAATTTGTTGAAACTATTAAAGACTGCTGGTTATGTTTGGGCGATTCCGTGGCCGGCAGTATTAGTGACACAATTAAGGGGTCTGTTGAGAGAAATAAAGAAGAAGAACAAAAATGTTTAAACTTTATTTTAAATTCAAACAAAATAATAATTTACAAATTTATATATATTACAGATCACAACTAATTACATTCTCTTCTCTTTTCGTTGGTACAAAATAAAACTCAATTTTATGTATTGTTTTTTTGTTTTTTTAAATTCATTTTAATATATTGCAACTTTTATTTGTCATCAAAATTAAATATATATGTCTGGTTTCTGTTGTTACTGTTGTTTTGATATAAACTGAATTCTTATTTTTCTTGTCTCTGTTTATTATATGTTTATATACGTTTGTAGATAGATATAAATAAATATAATTGTTACCTATTACAAATATTTTTGCTCATTTGGTTCAAGGGACGAGGAGAAAGAAGGATGTAAAGGGATTTTTTGGTTTAATGTCAATGTTTTGATGATGCATTACATTAATGACGAAAATGTTGCAAAAAAACCTTTTCCATTTCAAAAGGAAGCAATGACAACGGGAAATGAATAATTGATATTCTGAAAAAGTGTATTTGAAAAAGGAAAAAATTAAATGACATTTAAAAGAAAGTCTTTTTGAAAATGAAAATAATCAATAAAATGATGTGAAATGAAATAAAAATATTAATTATAAACGAAAAAGCCTCAATCGAAAACGAAAAAAGTTCAATTTAATTTGATAAAACTCCATTGAAAGTGAAATGTACAAAAAATTAAAGATTCTTTTTTAAAAAAATGGAATATTTTACTTGAAATTGCCAAAAAATTTCATTTCAATTGAAAAAATTGCCCTTTTTTTAGAATATAATTAAACAATTTTAATGAAAAAATCGATTTTAAATGAGCCATTTTCATTTTGAAATTGAAATTTTTCAATTTCAATTTGAATCATTCATTTAAAATTGAGCTTTTTCATAATTCGTGTCTTTCTTTTTGAAATACACTGTTTTCATTTTAAATTGGAAGTGATGTTACTTGAAAGTCTTGAACAGAAGGCGCCATTGTATACGTGATGTGGTTTACGGGTTACGTATATATGTGAAGGGTATCTAAAATTTGGCCCAAGCCATTGGTTTCTTTGCTTATCATCATAACATTGATTCAAAGAATAAAGCTAACTTTAACCCCTTGGTAAAACGGAGTTAACAACTGTATATATTGGGATTAATATGTGAGGGCGTAAGGGAGACGTAAGGGAATTGAAAAAACTTTACTTTGATTATATATTCTTTTGCAATAGTTTCTCTTAAGGGAGTTATATGATGCGTACATCTTCTTTTGTTATGTAATGGTGGTAGTTGGTGGTGGGGTTAATGCGTCTATTAGTAATTATTGTTGTATTCAAAGGTATTTACGATCTATTCATTACGGTCGAACGCTTAATTTATATATTGTTTGCTATTCATTATTTTTGGTAGTGGTTGTTATTGTTAATTTCCATTGTTTTGTTTTGTATTGTAATAGGTACTCTAAACAATCTCTCATTCGTTAAAATATGTCTAGTATATACTACATCATAGTATGTATATGTATAATACAATATAATATGTATCTGTGTTGTTGTTGTATATATATTGTATAATATATATATATAAGTATTGATTTCATAGGTATATAAATTTCCGCTGGTTGTTAACAAATTTTTATTTATTTTTGGTTTTTCGTTAATAATAATTTGTTGTTGTAATTTTACTATTTTCCTTTTCTCTCTTGGAAATTATTCCTTAGTTCTGGTATTAATTTTTCTACTACAAAAATCTGTTGTTTAAACAATTTGTTTTTTTTCTTCTCGTTTTTAAAATGTTTAATTTTTCTGTTTTATATTTTCTAATACAATTTTGTTTTTGTCACAATATGTAATATATATGGCAACATGATTCAACGTTTATAACTATTGATAACTTTTCTCTCGCTTTTTTATGTTTAAAGGTTATTTATTAATAGTAATAATAATAATTGTATTTGGTTGTTTTCTTTGGAGTATATTGTTTCTTATTGTTTTTTTCCTCTTTTTTTTTTTCTATAAATTTTTTCTTTTATTCTTCTAATAAATGTTTTTAATGTTAATATATAATTTTTTATTTAATTTATAACAATAACAACATATCTTATGCATTAATTTTATAAAGATTTTTTTATATAACAAGAAAAGAAATTTTAACAACACAAACACAACAGTTAAATTTTGTTTTATGCTTTCGTTTTTTATATCTTTTTCTTTTTTTTTTTTTTTGTTCATTAAACATTAAAACAAAATCATATCATTATAAATTATGTAATTGAACTAAAAATCTCTTTATGTAACTCATTTAAATTATGATTTCAGTTGAGAGATTTAAAAATGGGACTTGAAATCTATTGAAATATTGCCTGTTAAAGTGACCTGTAAATGTGAAGAATTATTTACAGTTCTTTTCTCATTAAATATAGACCAATAAATAATACAAAACTAGATAAATAGTAAAAGGAAACAAATAAAAATATTAAAAATAAAATAAAAAATTTAAAATTAGTAAATAAATCAAAAATAGGAAAAAGCAAGAAAAGAGAAGTATATATATATTAAATAATTAATATACAGAGGAGGGACAAAACATAAAAGTTATAAAAATAAATCTCAAAAAAAGTTGAAAAAATCTCTCAACGATTGTTGTTACAATTCGTTAAAAAGATTGACCTTGTGTCTTATGCTTATAACATACATTTCGAGTTATTATTATTATTTTTTTTTTTCATTAACAATATAAATTCGGAAACATGTTGAAATAAACAAATGAAATAATGGAAACGAACTCAAGTTCAAGTACATTAAATTAAAACAAGCAGCAACAAATAAATAATATCAATAAATAGCATATATTTTAAAGCAGCTATTTTTATAAACGATTCTGTATAGAACTATAGTTATAATAAAAAATTAACTAAGGGATGTATAACAAATATGACTAATGTGAGGTGAGGTGAGGTGTACCAGCAACTTGGCAATCTAACATGCTATGAAATTATATTCATCGCACATAATAAATTTTTTTAATATCTATTCATCTATATACGTTTAATAGAATGGCACTCAATTGCTCTAATATGTTTTTCTAATATCTTTTTTAAATAATAATTATTGCACAAAACCACAAATAAACGTAATCTTTTTAAATTATTTTTTAATGCTTTCTACATTTAAATCTTGAGTATAAATTTGACTAACACAATACAAATATATTAGATTATATTTTTCATTATTGACACAGGGGAGTTTTTCTCTAATTATAAAAAAAAATAATTATAATTTAATAATAATGAAACTAAAAAAAATTTGTACTAATATTGACCTGTTGTCTACAGTTTTTTGTTTGCTTGTGAATATCAATAGAAAAAAAAACACAAATTATTTAATTAAGATAAACAATATATAAAAACATTTTGCATTAAAAAAAGCCAATCTTTATAAAAAAAAATATTACTTTCATTAATTGCATTTGATATTAAACCAATTATAGCTTTAAGTTCTCAAATAATTGATTGTGTATCATGCTATATAAAACAAAGAAATAAAATACTTTCGAAAACTATTTCATTTCCCACAAATCTTATAAATTATGACGTCATAATTGGTGCAGACCCTACACCTCCCTACGAAAAGTATATTATATATGGCCCAGTACCGATCAGTCTTTTAACAAATCAATCTAAAATACAAATGAAATGTGTCTAAAAGGTTTGAGTCTAGATCTTGGGGTCTCAGCAGTATGATCAAGATCAAACTTGAACCATTGAATTCGTTTGGTCAATGTCCATAAAATGCCATCAAAATTATTCAGTACTTTACTATGAAAACTTTGAACGCTTATATCTCGGAAACTACTATCTAATATCGATTTAGAAACTTTATGCGCTCCTTTTTCTAAATTCTTTAAAGAATCTATTAATGAAGGTATCGAAATTCTAGGATGACGCGATTTTGAAAAAAAGATTACTTTGTAAAATGGATTATTATAGTTAAGTGGGCAGTATCACGCCCATAAAATATATGTCGTTGTAAAACTGAAGAATTTTCCTGGTATGGGCAATTAGTTTGAACTGAATAGATATGGCGGTTCAAAAGTTATAGGCTATTGAACACAGACATTGCGAGATTCTCCCAAGAATAACAGCAACCACACTAAAAAGAAGGTAATATTGTTTTGTTTCGAAAAATATATGGGCGTGGCACTGCCCATTTGCTTAGGAAACGACTTTTTTAAACATATTTTGTTTATTAATTAAATGGGGGATGCCACGCCCACAGATCGGTATAGTTGGATCCATTCAACTAAACAGAGTAAACTTTGAGATAGAGGGTAGAGTTCAAAACAACAAATTCTCTATAAATGAAGAATTCTGCACTTCTCTTGAGGTTCTTCAACAATTACAGAAAAACAAGAGCAAGAGAGAGAAACTAGCAACATTCTAACAAAATGTTTGTTGAGATTTCATTGCGGTTAGTAAGTAAGTGTTATAAAGCATGCATGATAACAATGTAACCAGAAGTTATTAGGAATATATGTGTACATGCCTTGTATATACAATACACATATATACGAGTACTTGTATATATTTGTTATTGTAACAACCTTAACAAAATTTTATTCCTGTATCGTGCAAAACTGCAACCTAATAATTTGTAACAATCGAGGTTGATATGAATTTTTCAGCACACACACACATACACAATTCATTTAACACAGAAATAATGTTATATACAATGTATAACAATATTAAAGAGAGTTACTGGCTACAATTTGTTGAGACTAGATTTTTAACATTTTTTTTTTTTTTAATTAAAATACAATGAAAACGCCATTTTATAATGTTAGTACAGCAACTCTATCACATTGTGTTGTGTGTGTAATGATATTGAAGTTTGAATTGATTTCCAATTTATATAAAAATTTTAATCCTTCACATACATTTTCATTAAATGCTTCTTCTCTTGATGTTTATTTCTATTTAGATGAAACAAAACTTTGAGTATATTTGGCAACAAATCAACACAGTATGTTTCCTTTCTTCTTCTTCTTCTTTTAGTTACTTCTAGTTTTTATTACTCTTAATTATATGCAATTTTTTGTTTTTGTTTTTAACTTTAACTTTCTTTTAAAATAGCAGCTAATTGATATATATTTAAACTGTTAATGAGTTTATTATATATTATATATATATATATATTTAATGAAATGATTTTTTTATTCATAACAATGAATTAATAAAAAGAATTTGCCAACAAAACTAAAAAAAATATTTAATAAATAAATTTAAGGAAAAATTTAAAAAGGATTTTTCTTTGCAACGCACGAAAAAAATTCAATTAATCTTCAATTTGATGTGAAAAAAATTAAAAAAATAAAATGCAAAACACCTTATGGTCAGATATGCATTTTTCAAAGTAAAAAAAAATATGAATAAAATTTTGGGGCCTTGGATTTCATAATTGATTTTATACAGGGTGATAAAGATGGAAACTATCGAATAACATCATAGGCCGAAACAATTCGAAAAAACGTCAGCCAAAAAAGTTGTAGGGTTAGAAGAGGGAAGGTCAAGATCAATGTCATTCATACTGACAACCTTTGTATTTTTTTTTTTTTTTTTTAATTTCAACCTATGATGTTACTCGAGAGAATCCATCTTTTTCCTGTGTATACTGTATATATTTGGTGCCCTGAATCCATATGTACACCATGTTTTACTCCATCAGCTTTTATTTGCCAGCTACGGTCGTTTGAAAATTGAATTTTGCACATCTCACAAATTCAACTGCTAAAGCAAAAGCTGATAGAGTGAAACGGAAACTTTTTGGTTTCTTTTCGAAATTCCGTTTTGTTTTGTTTTCGAAATTTTTACTTAACTTTTTTATTACTATAATTTCTTCTCTCTCTGTATGCGTCATAATTGTTTTCAGTTACAATTTTCGAGAGTTTTTTATTTGGTTTAGTTTTGTTTGCTTTTATAAAATATGATCATGTGTTGTGTGGCATCCAGTAAATTCGTTTTGTTGACAACTCTTTTTTTTTTTTTTTTTTATAGTTTGTTTCTTTACTACGATTATTATTGTTTGAGTATTTTGTTCACGTATTGAAAACGATTTTTTTTGTTCTTTTTTTTTTGGCTTTTTTCTAAGTTGTTACATCCAAGGAGGAGGAACAAAAAAGGGGAATCGTATTGTGTAAGGTTTAGAGGGCGGGTAATTATTACGACTTTAAACAGAGTGTTTAAAAGTAGTAAAACTACTTTTTCTTTTTTCTTTTCATTTCATTTCATTTCATTTCATTTATTGTTTTTTTGGTACTTGTTATTATTGTTGCTGTTGTTGGTTTATAAATTGTATTTTTGGTATTCATTTTTCATAACCACGATTTAATCATCATCATCATCGTCGTCATTGTCATTGTCATCGTCGCCGCTAATTAAATTTAACAACATCGGTAACAAATATTTTGATTTCTAATCGACGACACTGAAGAGATTTCTATCCTATAAATAATATTTGACGCAAACACCAGATTCCAGGTGTCGCTTTAGGTGGGAGCTTTGCGAAAATGCTTTACCGCACATATAACAGCGAAACTTTTTCTGTCCACCACACTCGTATCTGTAAGCGTAAGTAGTTTATTTTTAATCATTTATTAATTATCGTACTTTGATGAAAAAAAAAAACAAATCATTCGAAAGGGATTTTCTAGTAATTGAATATTCTTTTTCTTAGAGCTTCTGAAGAAACCACTTTCATGCAAATCATGAGAAGTTTTAATTACATTTAATAAAATTAAATACGTAAAGAAACTGTAACCGCCGAAACAATATCCGGTTGAGGTTTCATTTAGACGGAATGTAGAAAAAACCAATGACTTACCTGATATGTCGTTGCAAGGAGCTAGCATCTTTGTAGCTTTTTAAACAATTATAACGAGGACACTGGTATCGGCCGTCAGCGTTAATAAATTTAAATAAATCCGAAAATTTCAATTCATACCAATCGCGTATTAGCGAAGGTGGTAAGGCAGCAGCAGCAGCTACAGCTGCCGCTGCTGTAGCTGCTGTGGTTGGTGGTGGCGGTGATGATTGTTGACATTTGGCACTAGCATCGCTCGACAATGAAAAACAGCTGCTGGCCCCACAAGCTAAAAAAATAATTTTAAAAAAATTAAATTTTAATAAATTTTAGCAGAATTTTATGAATGTTTTCTTAATAATTAAAATAAAATATTTTTTTAATAATTTAATTGAAAAGCTTATTAATAAGTTTTTAGGTGTTAGAGCTGACATAAAAAAAATCATGTTGTTTATGTATCATAATGAAAAACATAAGAATAAAAATATAAATATAAATGAAAATTAAATAATATTAAGCTTAAATATTTTTTTATATGTAAAAAAATTGATATTAGAGAAAATTATATTTACATGGTTGCGGTAAATCTTTTGGTATATTTTTGGCTGGCATTTGTTGTAGTTGTTGTAGTTGTTGTATATGCATAAGTTTAGTGATCATGATGTTGTGATGATGAGTTGGATGACTTTCTTTTTTAATTTTTTATTTATTTTGTTTTAGGAGAGAAGGTAGACAACAATACAACAACAAAATAGCAAAATGAATACATTTCATTTCAATGAGTTGTTGCCATCTGAGCGCATTCACGTGATGAGGATGATAACAAACACACACGCACACACAATCTTTCTAATATGTTTTAGCAAAAGCAAGCATTTTAACTATAATTGGAACAGGCAAGCAAGCGCTGCTTTAGGCGATGATGATGATGATGATGATGATGATAATGATGATTATTGGTGAGGTGAGTTAAGCTATGAATGCGCAGTGATGATCTCGATATATATACATGTACATGTGAGCTGATAATGAACTCATTTTGTGACATAAATAGATGAAGTCTGAGACGAGATCCTGTAAAAGAAAAATATACGAAAAGAAACCACACAAAAGCAAAAAATTGTACAAAAAAAAAAAAAAAAAAAAAAAAAAAAACCCTCCAATCCTGTATTAAAATTACCCTTTAATACGGTTAAGCAAAGAGAAATTGTTGCAAATTTTTGTTTCGCACTCAAAAATATTGAATGTAAAAGTGCATTTATTCATTCAAGATGATATTACAAAAATGTATTGTATTAAAATATATTGAGTTTAAAGTTTTATGCATTTTATGGTTAGGTATACATTGATGAAGGTTTTCGTTTATTAACATAATTGGAATGGGAAAATATTCTTAGTTATGTCACACAATGTACTTATAATAAATATTAATTTGAAAACTTAAGGAAAGAATTTCATGGCGTGCTTTAAAGATCGCTTAATACGAAATCGATTATTTGAAATATTGCCAACGAACAAAAACATCATGAAACTACATTATATACAATTGGAATAAATAGGAATTTAAAAGGAATTGAAATTATTAAGTCTGGAATTGTATTGGACTAAAGCGTAGTTATAAAGGCCTTAAATGGAATTAAAAGGAACTCAAATGAGTTCAAGAAGAACTCAAATGGAATTTATTAAACCCAAATACAACGTAAAAAACTTAATTCAAAAGCACTCAAATAGAATTGAAACAAGATAGAAAATTAAATACTTAAATACCCTCCACCTATTATAACCCTCTAAAAAATAAATTCCTATTGCATTAAATTGTTGCGTATATATTATTATTCAGGTTCTGGTATTCATTTCTAAACAACAAATAGTGTTTTTTTAATTATAGGCGTTTGCGTTATTTAATCATGTCCATTTTTGGCAGTGTTGGACAACGGTACCACATATATATATATACCAAATTTCAACTTGATAGGCATAGTATTGTGCGATTTATAATTTTTTAAAGATACAATTTTTTCGAGGTATGTTGAGATTTTTGTTAATTGTGGGCGTGTCTCTTAACCGATTTTGCCCAATCTCAATACGTAATAGCGAAATTGAACGAAGAATACGTGTGCAAAGTTTCAATTTGATATCTCAAAAATTACGACCGTGAGAGTGCCAACAACAGACGGACCCTCGGACGAACATGTCTCAAACGTCCCTCTTTTCATGCTGATTAAGAATATATATAGCTTGTGGCTTCCTTCGATGTGTTGTAAACGTATGATCAAAATGAATATACCCTCTTCCCTAAGGTGGAGGGTATAAAAAGCCCAATATCATTAAGTTCTGCGCAATTTCAGTTGATACTGAAATATGCCTTTGATCAATTTCTACTTTCCTGCAAATATCTGTAATGTACTTGCAGAATTAAGTTCTTTGCTTCATGATTTCGTATTAATCGACTTTAGCTAGTATTTAATAAATATTAAACTAAATTATTATTTGTTATGAAATTATTTTTCTTATAAATTTATCTCTTAATAGAATATGTTATTGAATTGTTTAAGAAAATATTACACAAAATATTAGTGGAACCAAAGGAAATGATATAGTCGGTCTGGCGACCGACCGTTTCTTACCCTACACCGCTTAATTCGCTTTATATATGTAAGAAATAGGTAACACAACTTATTTATGATATAAGTAAGTTAATTAAAGGAAGGTTCATGAAAAATCATTCCAATAGTTTTAAAAATGGTTCCTAAATAGACAAGAGCAGATAACACACAACGGAATCGATCCTGAAAATTATTATGAAAGTGGTGTAGGATATAACTACTTAAAATCCATATAATAGATACCCTCCAACTCGATTGACTTGCATTGATTACATTTGAAAATGATAAAATTCGGTGGCAGAACGCACTTTTGTGTACATTTTTTCATTGGCACTTTGTTTTTGCACGCAGATCGTTGTTTAAAATGGGTAAAATAGGTCAAGAGCCACGCCCACAATCGACAAAAATCCATTTTTTTTCTGTCACAAAAATTGAGTTTTGCTACATATTTTTATAATTACCCCATCCATCCATGTGCCGAAAATGGGCGTGATCGGATAACAGACACGCTTACAATCCACAAAAATTTATATGATTGCCATAAAAATTGGCCTATGAACTAGATGTTTAGTACACATGCCTATAGTTATCCCATCCCATCCATCGATGTGCCGAAAATGGGCGTAATCGGATAACAGACGCGCCTACAATTTACAAAAAATCGGATTCAGTGTAAAACTCAATTTGCATGCGAATGCGGGCGTAATATTAATATGTATCTGCCCCGCCCACCGTTCTATATGTGGAGGGTATTTAAGATTTGGCCTAAGTCAAATTTAGTTTTCTTACTTGTTTTAATCTAAAAATAGTGTAAGGACAACACACATTTTTTCAAGCTCATCAACACTAAAGTCAGTCAGTCTCTTTCATTTGGAATTTCAATAAGATAGAGGTAGTACAATACATATACTTATTTGTTATAGTAGATTGGTACAATTAAATGTCTATACATCCTATATATTTTGAACGTTACTTTAATCTTTAATTTATAACTAACTGATGGACCTTACACGATTAACTTGAAAAATATAACTATAGTGTATATATAATATATGTATATATATATAGATATATATATTATTTGGTATAAAAAATATATTTTCGCAGTCTGCTTATATTGTATATGATAAAATTTGTATATAGATATATGTGAGATGTGAACTGTATATGGTGGATATTTAAAAATTGAGGGTCTTTGTTGTTGTACTTGTAGTGGCTTTTGTAACAGGCTTCTTTCATTATTAACAAGATATTTTTGTACAAATGTACGCTAACTATATATGAATTGTAAGTTGGATATTTTTAAGTTACAGGATGGTATACAAGAGAGTGTATCTTAAAGGAAAGTATATCTTAAAGGAACTTATCATTTATGTGTATGTACTTAAAAGTTACAGAATTATAAATTCTTCTTAGTTAATGTACCTTTTATTGTTGTTCTCTATATATTTACTTGTATAAAAAGATTTGGCCTTGCAATTGCTTGTCTTTAGTTTAGCTTCCGCGTAGTACACAGGAATGTTATTATATTTTTGTAAATCTATCTATATCATCATTATCATGTAACAAGCCTATTAGATTACGATGCGTGTGTAATTTATAAAGAAATTAGTGCTTCGCAGAAACTTGTATCAAGATTATTAGCGGTATATCTAATACACCGTCTAGTGCATTTGGTACCTCACCTCTTTTAACCAGCTAAGTACTGTTTTTTTATTTTATTTCAAAATGAGCTTTTATAGTTAATACGTATGTATGTATGTATGTGTATATTTATAAAAAAATTATATCCTAATTTTATATATAATTTGAACCTGAGTAGACTAGCATTTAGTTTTTCTTCTCCAATATTGATCAAACGTTAGTTTTCTATAAATATTTCTTCAATTCCTTCCCATGGACTACATTTTACTTCACTTAAAAGTTTTTGTAAACTATAAAATAAACTTATTTAATTAATGCTTAATCAGTTAGTTAGACACTTAAATACTAGGTGGCTTTCTTTAATTCAAATATAATACATTTTTAAAAATCCCTTTAGGGGAAAAAATAAAAATATTTCATAATGGGGAAAAAATGTTCATAACATAGAATAATGAAAATATAATAAATATTTAGAAAACAAATTAAAGATGCATTTTAAAAAGTAGGAAAAATGAAAAAAATAGGTGGAAATTTTTTTAGATTTAGTAAAAATAAATACTAAAAAATTATATTTTGTATTTTGTTTTATAAAAATATAAAAATAAAAAATAAAAAATAAATTCTATAAAGTCGGCTTCGGTTAAGTCGAATTAGGTTTTTTGTAGTTAATGGGGTGACTTTTGTCCGACCATGCCCTTGTTTTGGAAATTTCAACTTGATTGCTCACTTTTTGTAGCAGCCAAATAAATTTTTATGGAATGCGGGCGTGGCTCTTAAACGATTTTGACCATTTCGAAACCAGAAGTGTTCAACTCCGTATCTAAAAAATTACAAACGTGACGATACCAACAACAGACAGATGCATGGACACACGGACATATATGCCTAGAATGTTTTTGATTTTGATGGTGGTCAAGTAGATATCTATTATAATGTCAGACACCTTTTTCTGGGCGTTGCAGACGGAATACCAAACTTAGTATAGGCCCAATACCCAAGTTTCTTTCCCACCATCAATATATATTATAAAGCAATTTTTTAAAATAATACTTAATTCTTAATATAACACTGCAGTGTGTAGTTCTGTGTATAGATTTTAGGGATTTTTAAAAACTATTTTGAAAATCCAGAAAACTTATTATAAAATATAGTTATGTATGTGTGTATATATCATCTACGCTTACATGAAATGAGATCGATTTGGTAGCGAGTGTTAAAATGTGTTTAATGTTGAATAAAAAATGGGCTGTTGTAGTGAATTTCGTAATTTCGAATATATATTCGAATGTTCGAATGTGGTGTTTTCCAACATGTAACCAAAAAATATTATGTTAACTGCCACCAAAAGAAGCCTCTTAGACATGAACTAAACATACGTAAAAGTTCCTCTTTTTAAGAACGGAAATGGAGATTTTCGTAACGCCAACTCATGTTAACACTTGATACCATTAACAATACATTTTAGGACTTTTTTTCTTCTTCGCAAATAATATAGAATAAGTGAATATTGATTGTATATGAATGTTTTAAGCCGTTTCCATTTGACTTTGTAGAGTATTTTGAATTTTGGCGGCCAATGGCAGGAATTCACGTTGCATTTTGGCAAAATGTGTTTTAATGTGTTTGGTTAAGTTATCACTACGTTTGGCTGCATAGTTGCATGACGGACACTGAAATACCGGTCGTTCGGTAGTGAAACGGCATTCGAAGCGACGATGACGACTCAAACTTT
The DNA here is from genome assembly GCA_963971445.1 of Ornithomya chloropus. Lineage (NCBI taxonomy): Eukaryota > Metazoa > Arthropoda > Insecta > Diptera > Hippoboscidae > Ornithomya > Ornithomya chloropus. The sequence continues at coordinate 20,914,529 of OZ020530.1, read as the reverse complement.
TACGCGTTTTATACGTTTTACCGCATTGATCACATGAATGTTGATACCATGTTATTACAAAACCTATAAAAAGTAAAATAGGCAGCAAAAAGGATGGCGATACCGAAAAAAGAAATAAAAGGAAAAAACCGAAAAAAATTATAAATTAAAACAGATGAAGATGAAGAAGAAGAAGAGAGAGAGAGAATAAAAACGCACAGGTGTTGAGTGAAGGTCGTCGCAAATCAAACATCGCATGAGTCCACACCAATTTTATATCCAAAAACATTCATGGCCGTGCCAGAATGTATAGAAATAAAAAAAATAAAAAAAAAAAAAAACACAAATAGAAACCAACAACAACACCAATATGCGTTATGAAGGGGAAGAGAGGGAATAAACAAAAGAATATGATATCAATGAGTGATGAATTTCATGATGAAGAGAGTAAGTGTCAATGATTATATAGTCACGATTATAAATGGTCTATATATATTTGTTTCATGTTTAAGCTATGATGAATAATGAAAAAAGGAAAGGTTCGAACATGAATTCAGAAGAGATTATCTATTCTTTATATCCACCATGCCTTAAAGACTCTACATAGTACACAATATAACACTTTTTTATCACAAAATTTTTCCAATAATTCTCCTTTGAATTATTATGGCAAATAATTGAATTTCGAAAATAAGTCCGAATTTTCGAACATAGATTTTAGCAGCGCAAATCTACCTAGATGGTGGATATCTAAGAATTTTTTACTTTTTACAAAAAAAAAAAAAAAAAAAAAAAATGTGTGAAATGGTATTATTCTAAGCGAATTAACTAAGGAAACTTCTTATAATATATAAAAAAGTAACACTACATAATGGCAACGTAATTAAATTTATTGTAATTTCAAAATAAGAGCGTGCATGAAAAGAAACAAATTTAAGATAACTATGTAATGATGACGGGAGTGTAACAGTAACATACAAGTAAAATTCTTATAAATCGTTAAAATTGTTTTTAATTATAAAAATAATGCTTATTAAAAATATACAATAAATTTTTCAAAATACACTTATGCATATATGTTATATACACAAATATTATACAGCAACATATACTTGATTATTGAATATATTCACACCATTTAGTTTCAATTGTACAGCTTCCCTTATAACAAATATATCTCAAAAGTTGTTAAGTGTTATCAGTAAATCCGAAGCATTACCTAGTACAAGTTATGCGGTGAAAAATCATTAGAGAAACACTAGCAATTAATTGAGATTTTCTTGATAAATCAATTTAAGCTTAGCCACTCGCCTGTCTGTCTGTCTGTCTGTCTATTTGTTTTGCCTTCAATCTAATAAGAGAATAAGTTTAAGTTTATTGTGAGACTTTTTCTAACTTTTACATTTCAATTTAAGAAAAAACCTATATTCACATCTTAGGTCCAATTTTGAATACTCTTCATATTTATACATGACTTGTGGGCGTTAAACACTTTATAATGCAAGTCGAATTATGCTCTAAAAGGATTTTTTTTGCCAATTGTGGGCGTACTGTTATTAAATCACGTCCATTTTTTTGTACATCAATGGTTGGTTACATATGACTATAAGTGGGCGTGACTAAGAACAGACTTTTCCCATTTCAAATAAGAAACTAAACTTAATTTCAGCTTAATATCACAAATTTTACAACCACAGGGGTTTCCAAGAAAGGTAAGAAGATGCGCAGACATACAGGCATTCTTAAAATGTAAAAAAGAATATAATGATGCTGATAATATATTTATGGGGTTTTAAAAAACCTTCAAGACCCAGAAACAGAATGACAAATTTAATAGGTGTACATAAAAATGAATTAAAATATCTGTAAATCGGCATATGAGACATCAGTAATAAGCTTTTATGTTCATATGCATAAAAAAAAGTGATGATATAAAATTTAACCTATCAACTAATCAACCTGTATTTGTAGCATGAGTTTATGTTGTTATGTAATAAAACTCATTTATAAACCTCTAACACATACACACACATAACGCAAATAAATAATTAATAATTATATTATTCGTTAAGCATTAAACATAGTGTATAAGTGTGGCATTGAAATTCCTCCAACGTAACTGAGAGAGAGTGAGTGTGTGTGAGAGAGAAAGAGAGAGAGATTTAGATCAAAAAAGCACACCCAAAGTTTGTGGTATAATATGAATTAAAACAATACATACAACACAACCACCATATCACAGTGATAAGAAAAAGATTATGTGTATAGAGACAAAGATAGATACAGAGAGAGACAGAGAGAGGGAGAGAGAGAGAGTATGAGAAAGGCAATAAAAAGCGTTCCACAATGCAATTGTTTTTCGTTTTAAAATTTTTTTTTATATATATAAGTAAATACACAGATCGATTTAATTAATTATATATATAATAAATATTAATAAATTACATAAAACTTATAACCAATTTATATTTAATGTAAAAAAAAATCACCAAGAGATGTCTGTAGACATATAAAAAATTCTTGTACCGGGCGCATCCTACTACTTATGATCATTTTCTTCCGCCATCAAGAGTTGAGCAGAGGCAACATATGCACACATCTAGCTATTTTTTGGTAATACAACAACAACTAGATCTAGAAGAAATATTTTGTTATTAAAGAGAGAGAGATAGAGAGAGGGAGAGAGAGAAAGAGAAAAAAGAAATAGGTTAGTATAAATAATTTTTTTCAAATAAAAAAAGATCACCACACCATCATTGCAATTGATATATGCACACAAAAACGCGTGATCACGATGAAAAATGATGCCACCATACCAGATTGAACCCATATATTTAAATGTGTAATATTCTGAAAATTGTTTTTTTTTTTTTTTTTTTTTTAACTAATAGACAAAATTTGTCTTTGAATCATAAGTGCAAATGCCATCTGTGCTCCGCTGAAAGTAAAATGTCAATCAATTTTTATATATATATATATATAAATTCATTTTTTAACACCTTCAATGCCGCCATACCAAAAAAAAAAAAAAAAGTAGCCGAAAATGTGACACAACGTATGTGTCATCGATGTTTAAAAAAGTGTGTCATGTGGCAGTGTAGGTGTTAAGGCTTTTTTTCTCAAGTTCTAATCTAAACCGGAATTATATTTTTCAAAAATAATAACAACGCTTTTTATAGTGTTTTTTTTTTTTCTTTTTTTAATGTAACCCCTGGGAAGAGGGTTTATTTTTTTTTTCAATTTTTATATATATATGTACGTTTTCTAAGCAAAAACCAAACTTATTGAAATGAGTACACATTTATTGTTATAATGTTGTTGTTGCTGTATTTAAACACAAATGAGTATTTTCATAAAAATGATATTTTAGAATAAGACAGACTTTGTATAAAAAAAACTTAAGCGTTAATGGTATGCAATAATATATAATGTTTTTAAAGGACTTGTTAAATATAAAATATAGCTTATGAATCATCAATGACATATGAATGAATTTTCAATAATATGCAATATAGCAGTACCCTATATTCTCAGACGCCGAATGAGATATATTTTTATAAAATTACACGAAAAAAAAATGTAATAATTTTTTTTCTGTCCTTCCCCTTTCCAACATCTATAACTAATATAAATGTCTATATTATCGAAAATTTATATATAGGAAAAAAGTAGGGGACGGGTTTGGTACGATTCGTAGTTAATATGAATTAAAATAATGATGCAAAGAAATACAATAATGTTGCTTAAATTCCTACACCACACACTCAGTCTTGTTTTAATTGTACAACCATTTAAATACAAATAAATCTATGTATAATAAATAGGGTTAAAAATATTTAGTCTTCATCAAACTATAGTCCACACAAACTTGAAGGTGACCTGTTGAAATTAATAGGATTGATTTCTGTTTGGTTTGCTCAATTTCAAATCATTCAAATATTCATCAAGCTCCAAGTATTCTTCCAGCGTATTAATCTCTGTGGAAGATGCAAAGGCTATAAATTAGTTACTGAAATATTCTCATTCGACTTCTTTACAATTAAATTAAAAATATTGTAACTTAGGTGGAATGTTAAATAAATGTCTCGATAGAATACTGAAATCATAAACACAACCGCGCACAATGGGCCGTAAGCATCAAGCACCACATTACGGTTACGAACAGTGCAATAAATTCGTTACGGAAAGATAACAGATTTCGTTTTTCTTTGGGTATAATCGTTTCTTAATCATCTATAAAAACATACATAGTTGTTGTTTTTTACACTTTAGGGAATGTTTAGTCTTACATGCAATACTTGTATAAATTATGATTTTCATTTTTTTTCAATTATTATATATGCCTTATTAAACAGAGATCTTTTAAATTCGTGTTGCATTTTTTTTTTTAAGTTTATTTTTGGAATGAAAATATTTGGTTTCGTAAAGCAAAAAAAAAAAAAAAAATACAATGTAAAAAATAAATATTACAATAATAATTAAAAATAAAAGGACATAACTTTTCAAAACATTTTTAGCAATCTTTTCTTTTTTCTCTTTTTGGTATAATGAATTTCACAGCTGTTGTAATTGTTTTAACACAAAACGGAAAAATGTTTTAAAAAAAGATCATTAATTAATTACAATTAATTATTCTTGTACGGAAAAGCTGCCATTCCGTTAAGCAGAAATTGTTCCTGTACTAAGGGATTCGATAAAAATTGTTGTATACCAAGCTGGATTTTCCAGTCGGTTTCGTCCATTATTACTCCAGGATGGCGCATTGTCGAGGCATCATCTTCTATTTTTATACCATGCAAACCATTTGTCAAGTTATGCGCTGTAGCTACTGCAGCTGCTGCCGCTGCTGAGGTGGAGGGCATGGGAGAGAGATTGGTAGCCGCAGCGGCGGCTGCTGCTTCTAACAGCAGTTTTGCGTCATTTACTTCTACATGAGCGGCAGCTGCTGAAATGGCTGTAATGGCACCCGTCAAACCATACGTTGGCATATGTGAGGGTGAGATATTCGATGTGCCCATACTGCTGGTACAATCACTCGTACCGCTAAGACTCGCCGTCCTTGACATGGGGCTAAGATCAACTACCGCTTCTTCCATTTGCAGATTCTCGATAACATTGTCAGTTGGTAGAGTACCATTAGTTTTAATGGGTGTTGCTGTTGCAGCTGCCTTCTTTTGCGTTGTTCGCTTCCTTTTATTATTACCACCTCCCACATTAGTTCCAATCATAATCCTATTGGTAAATGTTGTTGGTGTTGCCGTTCTACTTCTCTGATTTTGAGCTGCTGCTGTTTGTGCCGATGCCCGATCCATGCCATGTTTTGACATCAAATGACGCACCATATGATATTTACGACGATGTGCAGAGGAACACAATTTACACATGAAACGGGGCGGTATGCCAATACACTCATCACGTACGTGACGTTGTAGGTGACGTTTGCGCAAATAGTTTTTACTACAAACGCCACAAAAATGCCTTTTACTGTATGTTTTAATATCGACACCATTGCCATTATCCAACAAATCGGATGATTCGTTCTCTCTACCCTCCAACTCCGCCTCCCCAGCTGTGTCATTGGGTTCGATTTTTGTTGGTATTGTTGATTGTGCCCTCTTTATAGGTTTCTTTTTACCATTAACCGTTACATTGAGGCCGGGTAAATTTATCATAGGAAGATGGGTCATTCCCATCATTAACGATTCGGTGGGAAATTGAATTTTTTTTATGTCTTTTTTTTTAACGTTATTTTATTATAAAATAATGTCAATGCAAATAATTAAAATTATTTTTTGATGGTGATGGATAGATTTATAAATGTGTGAGAGGATGTGTGGCAAGACAGCATATATTATATGATTGGATGAAATGGTGATGGAGAGATGAAATGAATGTAAGTGGTGGTGGTGGTGGTGGTTGTTGTTGTTGTTATTATATAGTGTACGTGAATGATGTCAATGGTGATATTGTTGTTGTTGTTGTTGTTTTTATGCGGCCACATATATATGTTGTTTTGGTGATGAGGAGGGGAAATGTTTTGTTTTTGATATTTTTTATGATTTATTTTGGTTAAACCCAACACACGCACACACATATGTTTATAGGGAACCACACACATACACGAGTTGATTATATGGGGAGATGGGGGAAATGAAATGAAACGAAAAGAAATAAATAAAATAAATTAAATTACAAAAAAATCTCAATGAATTTTGATAAAAAAAAAAAAAATCATTCAAGCACTAAAAAGCTTTCCATTGGGATAAAGAAAGCAGAGACAGAATACATATAAATAACGATTTAAAAAAATTTGAAATAGCCACATCTGGTACGTACACATACGGGGAATGGACAAAATAATATGAACATCTGACATGAACGGTTTCACAATTGCAGTCCTTCCATGAATGTGAGCTTTGTGGAGCATCCGCCGTACTCGTCTTGTTGATATAGTATTACTCAAGTGAGTGTTGAGTTCTGCTCTTACTTTTGTCTGGCCATAATTTTTTCTAATGTTCGTCGGTCCCCGTCAGTTAACTTTGAGTTTCGCCCACTTCTTCGCTTATTTTGTTCATTCCCTATGTGTAGTAGAAGTCGATTGATATTTTTTGATATTTTAATCGTTATTTTTAACCTTACAAACAAATACTTTTTAATCAAATAAAAATTTCTTTAAATCGTTATTTTCGGTCTCTGAAAAAACAAAAAAGAATTTGAATTTGAATTTGTTATATTTGGCACTCAATTAAGTTGATGTTAAAATTATTTCTTTTGAAAAAAAAAAACATTAAAAATTATTTATCATCCAAGCGCTATGATATATAATAGCTTCAAGGACACCAAATTCAAGTTCTTTTTTTGTATCCCAATGAATTACCTATCCTCCAATTTACACGGTAGATGCATTCCTGGAAAACCGTGTAAATCGAAATCGCAATTTTTTTTTTATATGAAACCGTGTACATCAAAGATAGCACTTGATGAGAATTTTCCTTTAAATCTCATTTTTTAAAAACCGTGTAAATCGGAGGATTTAACTTATTGGCTTGCCTAATATTATGGGAAATTTTTTATTAATTTTTTTAGATTTGTTTTTTTTTTTTTTTTGACTAACCGATTATTAGTTGTTGATTGTACAAAAACAAAAAACAAAAATTACATTATTATGTAAAACTGTGGCTTTTGTTATAAATGTTACTGTTACAAAAACCTGCACCCAAGGGCTTTAAAGATTAAAAATTAGTTTCTAATTAGGAATTATAGTTTCATATATAAAATAAAAATTATTACAATTTAACTTTTACAAAAAAAAAAAAAAAAAAAAAAAAAAAAAAAAAAATGCCACAATTTTCACCAAAAAAAAAAAAAAATAAACTGTTAAACAAATAAATTATAAAATACAATGAAATTAAATAATTTTTTTTTTTGTACAACTAACTACAATTACTTTTTTTTACAATAGCATACTACGGGTACACGCACGTTGCTCTTTGTCAATACAATATAATACTTATGTTTATGTTTATGTTTATGTTTATGTTTTGTAATATGCTTAATATTTATTTTATACATATGCTTGAAATAGGAACAAGTGATGAGAGTGATGAAAAGTTAAGCAAATCGTTTATTTATCTTTGTGTTTAATATTGATATTATGTACACGTTGTTTGTGCAGACGTAACGTGCCCTTATAATAGAAACGCGTCAAACATATATCACAAGAGTGTTGCGGATCTTTATGACATTCGACACGTTTGTGACGCAACAAACTGCTGTATGTCTGATATGTTTTTAACCGACACAAATCACACATATACTTATGTAAAAAGAAATCGTTATTGGATGATGGTAAGACGGGAGAGCAGGTAAAGGAAGAGGGTGACTTTTTACAACTTCTGTTGCTACTACTACGTTTTGAATGGCGCGTAATAATGGGCGTAGTAGCGGCCGAAGTGCCTGTAGTTGAGCTTTTTCCTTTAGGCTTGGCCAATGTCGCTGAAGTGGGTGAAAAGTTTTGCTGATAATACGAACAATATTCAATAGCCGATGATTTGCTATTCTTATTTTTTGCTGTGACTGTTGCTGCTGCTGATGCTCGTGTTTTTCCGGGTGCTGTTGGTAACATTAAGACCACGTTGTACGGTGTGCTGGCTAAAACTGCTCCTACTGGTTATGGATGGTTTTTTTTTTTTTTTTTTTTTTTAAATTAATTTTTATGGTAATGCCATTGTGTTGGAGGTTTTGGCGGTGAGAAGGAGAGAGAGAGAGAGACAAGAAAAAAATAAACGAAAGCAAACATACAGTGGTACAGTTAACTCAACACACGTTCATTACTTACAAAAATGATATGTGAAGGATTAAAAAAATTTCAATTCAATTATAAACTTTCCTTTCTCGATGTGCTACCACAAACACTACATATAAACGTACTATATTCGTTAACACTATTTAATTATTGAAATTTATTTTATCATAAAATTGGATTTTACGTCACATTACAAATAAAAATAGTTTTACAAACATTTATGATGAAATTTTTACAAAAATTGTACAAAAAGAAAAAAACTTGCTCTATATTTTTTTTATAAAAATAATCACAGCATTCACATTGGATTTATTATAATGAAAGTAGGAAAAAATTATAAATGAAACAAGTCATTATAACATATACATAAAAATATATTTCTAGTGAGTTATTAAGACTTTAGGCCTTAAAAAATAAAATAAAAATAATAAAAAATTAAGTCTGGGAACGCTCGATTACACTTTGTAATATAAATTATTATTTTTTGCATTTTGGCACATATTTGAGAGGAAAAACGTAAGAAACATAAAGCTTAGCAGTGATTCAAAGACTCAGACTTACGGTATTGAGGAACACATTACTATGAATTGTTTGTTACAATCGAGTTATTTAATTATAACAATTTGTTGGATTAGGCACAATATGACATAAGTGAGAGTAGTAATGGAGCGTTTTGTTTCTTCAAATCAAATCAAATTAAACAAAATGAAAACCTTAAGCCTTTACAATATATATTTGAAATTGTTCACATGTATGTATGTATGTACATAGATATGTATTTTCTACATAAAAAAAACCTTTTTAAGGAATGTTAAGGAGAATAAATTGGTTTTTTTTTTTTTTTTTTTTCCGTTCAGAATTGTGAGTGAGTTGTTTTGCAAGTATAATAAACTGTGAAGCTAGAAGCCTTGATATGATATATCGGACGAGACTTTCAAAATTATTTAGACCCAGAAAATGAGAGGAAGATCATGGCATTTGTTGTTGCTGTTGTTGTAAATGGTTAAAGAAAACATATTCATCATATTGTTGATTCATGAATGTCCGTCTGTCCATGTAAATTTACTCGGAAGCTGTATTATACATAAATCTTGAGCCAAATACTTATATTGCTGGTTATAAATGAAATAAATCTGAACGATTTAAATTTTACAATTCTTTAAATATTTTAACCAAAAAGTTTGCTATAGTCGGGTATAAAACTTTCGCTTGTTTTTTTCCACTTTTCTTAAATTGCCCTCTACACCCTTCTTGGTCTTTTTCTGGGTCTTTTTTATAATCTTGAAATCACTTTATGCATATGAATACATATAAAATCTCTTTGTTGTTGTTATTATTATTAATTATGTAATGTAACACTATATACTTAACAAGTAAATGAATAGTTTTGGAATAGTTTTTTTTTCGTTTTGCTTTTTACAATAGAAATGATTTCTTTTCTATATAAATACATAGGTTCTATGTTGCACCCACGACTACTACCAGAGGCAATGAATAGCGGAATTGTTCTGATTACATTTTCTTATTGTGTATGCCATGTTTTTGGCGCTTGTGTAGTTGTAAATCGTATTTCCATGAGCAGGAAAAACTACAATACTCACAATGAAAGAGAGTGCTGCTAAGTTTTTTATGTGAGGAGGATAAGCAGGCAGCAACAGAAGAGGAGGTGGAGGAGGACGATGACGAGGCTGGTGGGATTGTGGATGATATGGAAGAATGATTGGCATTTGAGATTTTATGAAAACCTACAGCGGCAGCGGCAGCAGCAGCAGCAACAGGTGCTATAACTGAAGTTTGTGAAGAGGATGGTGGTGGCGGTGGCGGCGGCGGCAATAGCATGCTAGTACCCAATAGGTTGGCTAGCTGATAGGAAGCGGCGGCCGCCACCGAAAATTGACAATCTGTACAATTGCCCTCACCGACTATACAACCACCAGCACCAGCACCACCACCACCACCACTACAACCACCTCCAACCATGCCCCTTTCATCACCAATAATATTTGGTGGCGAAGCAGAGCAAATATTATGATTTGTACGATGATGCTGCTGCTGATCACAGCAATTGCTTACAGCAACACTAACATGTTGTTGTTGTTGTTGTTGCTGCTGCTGTTGTGTGGCAACCGCTGTTTGTTGTTGTGAGTTTAGCGTTGTGCAACATTTTTTATAAATTTTCCGTAAACTTAATTCATTGTCAACAAAAAAATCATTCGTTAAATTTGGTGTATTCGACGAACAATTACTACTACTACTACGACTGTTCATGTTGTTCAATTGTTGTTGTTGTTGGGATATATTTGTTACTGCTGATGTCACCACAACGGATGATGTGGCGGCGGCTGCTATTGCTGATATAGGAGGTGAACTAAATGTTAAACAATCATTATTTGTTACAGTGTCATTGTTGTTGTTGTTGCCTGTTGCAACAGTTGTATTAAAGTTTCTTAATTCCGTCTGATGGACAATGTTGTTGTTGTTGTTGTTGTTACTATTTGTGGGTGTGGTGGTGGTTGCTGCTGCAGCTATAGCGGCAGCTGCCGCTGTAGCAAAATTATATAGAGTCCGCAAATCTGAAAAATAATGATTACAGGGATGGGTGGCTTGTTGTTTTTGTTTTTTTTTTGTTTTTTGCATTTATTGTGACATGTCAATATGTCATCAATCGGTTTAAATAACGGGAATTTTTTTCTTTTTACATGAAAACCTTAACAAAGTAAAGCTTTTAAGCACTCGCACTCGCACTCACACACTTATACATACACACAAGTCAGGAATAAGCATATTTAGAAGTATAATGAAAAAAAAAATTTTTTTTTTCTTAAAAAAAAAAAACAAAAAGAAAAAAAAAAGAAGTTCCACCCACCCAAACATGTGATTCTTATACCCAGGGTACATAATATTTCTATATGTACATTAGTTACAATATAATTGAAATACATATTACGATCAATTCTGCCACGCCAACAGGTTATTTCCCCATACAATAATGAAGGATTAATATACAAATGCATGCTTTTTATATATAAAAAAAAACCCTCCTAAGATCCTTATAATTACTACATACAGCACGGCAACAAATGATCATTTTTACCCAATTAAAATCGAATAATTTTAAGGGGCACCTTGTTGTGCAACTATTTTGTATTAAAAATGTATTCAAAAAGAACAGTTTTTTGATATAAAAAAAATCAATTTATTGAAAAAAGATATTTAAGTAAAAAATGCAATAGAAAAATAAAACAAATCGTGAATGAATGTACGGAAACATTATGAACAATTCGTTCATATGTGTAGCTGAACATTCCATACATTATCCCAATTGCTTTAGGGTACTTAAAAGTTAAAACAGTCGCCTCAACACACAATGGCGATCCCTTGACTAGCTAATAACTTTTTGTGTAGGATTTTTTGCCATAATTTTTCTTCCTTCCATGTGATGCAGTTTGATAAAAGGATCTACTATATATAATAGTAAATAAGGGAACTAGATCGACTCAGTTTATCGTACTAATCCTTAAATTGTTTCAAAATTCAGCAAAAGAAAGGAAAATTATTGTTAAAAAAAATCCTACCGAATAAGTTATTACCTATTCAAGTAACCCCACCACTATCATAATTCAACCTTACATAAGGATGCCTTAGTCGATAGTAAAGCGACTGCTTGATACCCTACACCACTTCATATAAGAAAATGTGAAAGATTGCCTCAATAATTATTTAAAATGCAAATAAATTCTAACAAGTTCAGCTTGAAGGACACGTTTATAAAAAAGCGGTTTTTTTTTTAAAGGTTTATGTTTCCAAAATAGGTGATAGAGGGCGCCTTAAACTTTAATAAATAACGTTTCTAACAAATTATAGGCGTGTCTGTTGTGAGACCCCGCCCACTATGGGCGTGGCAATCCATATATGAATTTTGAACTCAAAATGTCTCCATTTTTCTAACATTCAACCTCAACAAACCACGTTTATAGTTAAGATCAAATCCATCGAAAATGATTTTGATTTCAATTTTCATAAAATCTCTTAGCAATAAAGAAATGGTGTAGGGTACAATTTACAATAAAATCTCATTCCATTACTAAAATACTAATTATAAAAAATATTATGAAAATTATTGTTACTTAAGGCCCCAAATTGAGTATTAGAACAAACGATACTAAGATAATAATTAAAGATATATCTCGCGATAAATGGTAAAGAAATCTTTGGTTATTTGATTAGATTCAGTTCAGTTATTCGAAATTTGTTTACATATGTTTTACATAGAGCACCGTTTTGTGGCGTAGAAAAAATTGCACCTTTTTTTAAATCTCGTCAATCGTAAGAGTAGGAAAAGGTTCGTTTTTTTTTTTTTTTTTTTTTTCTTAAACACATACCGAGCTTCCCTAAAAAGTTGGAAAAATGAGTCTAACGTTTTTATGAAACTCGATGAAGTACCCATAAAACCCTCTCTTGTTAAAAGGCTTTTCAATAGGAACATAACAATTTTGTATTTTAATACGAACGCACTCTTGATCGTTTTTCATAATATGTCAAAACAAAATATCGGTGAAGAAATTCACAAACGAGCAGCTTTTGGAAATTATTAAGAATAACTGCCGTAACTTTAAGAACGCTTACAGCAATTTTCAGCTTAAATGAACTCATTTGAGACACTGACTGAAACTGATGTTATATGTTATGTTATGTTATGTCCTTATTGAAAAACGCTTTTTATTTATTTTTAATAAATATGGAAACGCTCACGTCTTAGTCAATATGTCCAAATCAAATATTTAAAAAAAAATAAAGCCTTGCTTTGTCTCGATTATTTTGTTGTTGTTGTTGTTGTTTCTTCTACAGCTACTATAATGGCCTCTCAAGGATTCATTTTCTTGTGGGCCTTTTGAAATAATAATAAAAACAAAAAAATCGCTGTTGTTGTTATTGTTATCTAATAGACATTACAGCGTCTATACTTTTTCAACTTCATGGACTTTTTATATCTTGTTGTTGTGCTTGTTTCTGACTAATGGTTAGTGAAACGGAGGCGGATATTTTATGATCATTTTGTTCATCTTTCTGCTCCTCCTCACCCTCATCATCATCATCATTTGCTAAATCAACCACATTAAAAATTATATTTTTATCACCAACGTCTTCACTTCCGCGCCCTTCATTATTATTATTATTATTATTACTATTAGTAGTTGTAGCATCCAGAGTGGATTTCATTTTATGTAAAGATAGTGAAGAAGTTCGTATTGGCACAATATTGTGAGAGTTACTAGTATTGCTGCTGTCTTCGGAAGCAACAACTAAATTGTTGGTGGTGGTGGTGGTGGTGCTGCTGCTGCTGCTAAATAACATTCGACTGATATTGATACGATTCGTGTTGGTTGATGAATTGCGACGGCGAAATAGTGAACGTAACGCAATTTCTGGATGTTTTTTACGTACATGTTGGCGCAAATGATCTGCCCGTTTAGTGCGATGACCACACACTGAACAGACCATCGATTTACCTTTACCACACTCCTGCCGTATGTGGCGTCTTAAGGTGCCATGGCGCCTATAAGTACGATAACACTGAGGACAAGTGAAATTTTCTCCAATTGTTAAAAAACAATTATTGTCATAATTGGAAGCAGCACCAGCAACTGTTGCTGGTAATGATGATGATGATGATGATAATGGTGTTGTTGTTTCTGTTACCATCTGACTAGAGTGATGTTGTTGATGAAGATGATGATGATGACGATGCTGCAAGTTTTGCAGAGGTAGTGGTAGTTGTAGTGGTGGTGGTGGTGGTGGTGGCGGCAGCATTTGTATTGTGTGTGTATTATGTAAAAAGTTTTGTCTGCTGCCAGGCTGAATATGATAATTGGATGCCTCATGTGGTTGATGTCGTTGATAATGATGTTGCGACGATTGTGTTTTATGAAGTTGATGCATAATGGAGGTGGCGGTGTTGTTGTTGTTGTTCGTCGTATCGTTACTACTTCTGATTGGGTTGATGTTGCCTGAAATTTGTTGTTGATGGTCATTCTGAGTTTTTTTGTTTTCTTTGCTTTTTGTTTGTTTTGTTTTGTTTCATTTATCTGTGTTGTAACCTCAGAATAGATAACTTTTCTAATTTATTCACACATTATTTTATAAATTCCAATTCGAACACGAACTTTTTCTTCCTCTATTTGTTGGTTAATTTTCGAGTTATTGAATTAGTATCACATCACAGAGCATGCGTCACTTAAAGATTTATTTTTTTAATTTGTTGATGCTGTTTTTTCTTCTTATTTTTATGTTAAGAGAAACAACAATAAGAACAAGCAGAGCAAGCGTCATCAAAGCATATCATAAGAAGTAAAATAAGTTTGGGGAGGTGTTAAAGGGTATTCGTTAAGTTATTAATTCATCATTTATTGATTGATTGGTGGTAAAATTTTGAATAAAATTTGGGTACAGATAGGCTTGCAAGACCATAGAAATAATAAAAAAAAATTAAAAAAGAAATAAAAAATATTGTGAAATGGTTGTTGGGACAACGTTGTACACGAAACGCTTTAACTATAAAGAAGTGAAAATCTTTTAGTCGCCTACGCATGACCACTTAACACCCTATGCCACTTAGTTGCATAATTTATGCTCTAAAAGTTGAAATCAGTAACAGAGTCAGACTGAAGGCAAATAAAATTTTTTTACATGTTTGAAATGAACTGTATATGGGAAGGGGTTCTAGAATTGGTCCCAACTTAAACCATTTTCTATAGAACTCTTCTTTGGGTTAAGACATGCTATTGAACCAAATTTCATCTCAAAGAATACATTTTACAACTTAAATAAAGTTTACAAGGACGTACGGACATAATGATATTGTTTTAGAAAGTTGTTATGAATACATGGACATAATAAAAGGAGGATGTTGTTTATGATGTCTACAAGTTACAAACATCCCTACAAGTATAATTTGTTATTATACCCATTAAGTGGTGTAGGGTACAAAAATCTAGCCTTCAACTAAATTTCTTTTTTACAAAAAAACTTAAAAATTATTTACGAAATCTTCGTACTCCTTGATGGATGAAGATATTGCCGAATTTTTCACTACTGAGAATTAATGAACTTTGGCAAGCAATGTGAAGAAAATACGAACTACTACGGGACCATAATTCGAACTAATATTACAAGAAAAAAAAATAGTATTTTTTTTAATCTTTCACAATAAACATTCTTTTAATGATACTTTTTATATAAGGTCTATGTATGTATGTATGTATGTATGTATGTGCATAAGGGATAACTATAAACAACAATTTCAATGGCGTCTTATATACACGACTATGAATAAAATTAATCGATTAATTGGATTTAATTAGATTAATTAGATGTCATGTAGACGCCGATAGTGATCGGACAGTTTGAAATTATGATGAAAGCCGCGATAGCAAATGTGACAGACAAATTTCTTCGGTTGGTTACATTCACTACGCATATGGCGTCGCAGTGTGGACAATGTTTGATAGGTGCGTCCACAGTTCGTACAAACAAACGATTCGTTACGTTTCGATTTCTTAAAACGGCCCACGGTCAATAATGATGAAGTGGTCGGTCGCGTAACAGTAGACAGTGATCTGTTCGTTTGATCAATATATAAACCAAACTGTTCTGCTGACAATGAAGTAATCGGGATGTTATTATCATAACTACTAATGTTGGTGGTGGTGGTGGTGCTTGTGGTGGGTGGGTCTAATGTTTGCTGTAGCTGATTATTATCATCAATTTCTTTTTTTAATTCTATTAACATTTCTCCTGTATCTGTATCTGCTCCTCCTTCTTCTTCTTTTTCTTCTCCTCCTCCTCCTCTTCTTCTTCCTCCTTCACCCCTAAAATTTTATACACTTTATTAATTACGGGAGAATATCACAGCGCTATAGAATTACCTGCGCTTTCTATTTGAGCTAGAAGAAGTATAGCGCGGAGCGGTACTAGAGCGAGTACGAGTAGTTGAAGCGGTAACAACAACATTTCTACTGGAATATGCTCTTCTTTTCTTTAGGGAGCGCCGTTTGTGGGCAGAATGGCGCGTTGCATATTTTTGTGCTCTTTCTGCCGCAGCCGAAAACCGAAAAGAAAAGAAAGAGAGAGAGAAAAACACGTTTTCCATATAATTCCAATTGAAATGCAAATTGTTTGTTTTATTTTTTTTTTTTTTTCTTAAGGAGGAGCAGAAGTTGAAGGAGGTTATATTTGTTTGATTGTATAGTATAGTAAGCACATACATACACAGAATTCTGAATTTGAGCATTTTTGCGACACCTGTTACAATTTTTTTTTTTTTTTTTTTTTTTAATTTAACATTTATTAATATGAGCATAAACAAAAAATATTAACAAAAACAAAAAAGAAAAATTAAAAATAATTTAAAAAAACATATATATACAATGCAACACAACGCAACTAACGATGACACACACCACGCCCCCAACCAATCCATTCTTATAACCCAAAACCTGATGAAAAGTTTACTCTGTAAAGGTCTGGATTAATAACCACACCATCCACCATTTCTCTCTCTCTCTATATAGATATATACATATACATATACATATATATATGTATATATATGTATAATAGGTGCTTTAATACTCCTTAATAACTATAGAGTATTTATTCACCAAAAATATCATAAAACTTGTTGGATATGTAATACAATCAATAATAAACAGTGTAAGGAAAAAAGATGATTACTCTCCAGCAATTTTATAGATAAAAATTTTTCATTTTATCTCATTACTCAAGAGTTTCCACCTTTTTAAGTCACCCTCTATTGTAAGCATTAAGCTAAACAGCATCTCTTGATTTTAAACCACTAAAACAAGTGAGCAAAAACTGAATTTGACTTTGACCAAATCTTAAATATCCTCCACATATACACAAACCGTGGGCGTGGCAGGTATTTGACCACTGTTTCTAAAAGTTCTTTTTATCTTGTATCAAGATTTAAGTTGTATTCTGTGTGAGAAAGATTTTGTAAAATTGTAGGCATGGCCGCCTACTTTTATCAAATCCATTTATGAGCTAATTTTAAATAAATTTATAAAATTTCAACTTCAGAACTAAATTTTTAAGGCCAACAGATATTTTTTATGATTATGGGCGTGGCTGGCAATCACTTTTATCCATTTTCATAATGAAACTATGTTTTGTAGCAAAATTTAAACGTATTGTTAAATTTTAATAATAGGCGGACGTACGGACATCTTTAAAGCTGTTTAGATTTTAATGTTGATAAAGAATATATAGACTTTTTGGGGCCTCCCACACCACCTTATGGTGAATTGTGGTGAGGATATAAAAAAAATGTATTTCGGTAAATTTCCTTCTTACAGACACACACTGCCATAAATAGTTGTACACATACATACATAGATTTATATATTGTAGATTGCTATTATTATTATGGTATGAATATAGAATAATTAGGTCAAGGTCATTCGAGCATATATATAACATTGCAGCAATACGATTACAAAGCAAATGTCGTTGTTACTCAACACCCATATCCTTATAACCTAGAAGTTGTATTTGACTTGAAATGATTGTGACATTGAAAAAAATTTATAATTTTTATATTTATAATAAAACTATTCGTCTTGATTTGAAGGGAAAAATCATTGAAAACCGTAAACATTTATAATAAAGAGAGATAGAGAGAGCTAGCCGCGAGCAATCCCTTACGTTTGTGTGTCGAGTGTGCTTATCTGTTGTTGTAATTCTCGCGGTCGCAATTTTTTTTTTTTTTTTGGTATTAAGTTGAAATTTAAACTTTTGATTTCTACACACAATTTGCTAAGCAAATCTATAATTATTCCATCCCTTGATGTGCCAAAAATGGGCGTGGTCGGACAAACCACACGCCCACAATTTACAAAAAACCATTGTCGGCTTGAAACTCGACTTGCAAGCTTATACGTAATACCTACACTATTAGATATAACTGCCACGACTATCGTCAATAACCGCTACGCAATCGTATTAAGCATATATATAGTTGATAGTCTCCGAGGCTTGCCCTTAAGTTTTCGTTTTTGGGTAATCGTGGCATCTTCAAAATCTCTTTCTAACACTCTCCAATAAAACTACTAGCTTTTTAAAATTAGCCCAGTACACGTTTTTTGGAAAATAGGCTCAAACTCGTGATTCTTTTACATGTTATAGCCATTTTTATGGTGAGCAAATCGTTTGTAATATGTAAAGAAAAAAACTATATTTGATTTTCAAATCATGGATACCCCTCACAATAGATCAACTATTGAATTATGTACCGAAACCAGTTTTTTTTTTTTTAAATTGTGGGCGTACCTATTATTCGTTCGCCCACTAACGCACTTCATTAGTGAAAGAGTAAATAACTAAGAATATGGATCACAGGGTCGGACATGTCTAGATAGACATCAGATTTTTATACCGAATAGGAATATATATTATCCATGTGGACCTTCAAGCTTAATGTCTATATAAAACAAGTGAAAATATTATAGTCGGTCAAGCCCGACCATCAAATACCCTACACCACTTGATATATTATAATATTCAATTAAATTTTTTCCTTTGATAAATGAAAAATTTTATATTTCATCGAAATATCTCAAAAAATAATAGGACCTCATAAGGGGAGGAGTTCTAAAAATGGTCCAATCCGGTCCATTTTTAATAGGGTTCCCCTTTGGGCCAATACATGTCCTTGTACCAAATTTCATCAAAATATCTCAAAAAATGCGACCTGTAGCTTGCGCACAAATTTAGATGGACAGACACGATCCAGACGGACAGACGGACATGGTTAAATCGATTCAGATTTTGATTCTGAATCGATCGGTATAATTGAAGGTGGGTGTGGCATTTGCCGTTTAGGAATTACAAACATCCGCACAAACTTAGTATACCCTGTTCCACAGGGTGGTGCAGGGTATAAATATAAATATATCGTTAACTGCATCTTATTATTTACACGGTCAATCAGAGAATACCTGAGAATCCTTTAAAACCCTAGTTAAAAGGACTTTAAAATGTAATCCTGTCAATTGAGAGTTCGGCGAAGTTTTACGAGGGTATGAAAAACTATGCAGAGAAGAGATCCAAAAAACTATTCCGACTCTATTTTCTAATTCTCAGGACTACAAAAAAGTGCTCAATAATATTCTTGAGGGCCCTTGCTATAACTAGCAGGCTTATTGTAGAAGTATGACAAATGAAAGGCGGATTTATTAGAGTCTCCCTTTTAGCTAAAACTTCGAAAATATAAGGCGTTTACTGGCACGTGTACCGATTTCTGTAAACGCTAAAACTCATGCTGAAGTTTCAAAATTGGACATCGAATCTAAAAATGTATTATAGTTATCATTATCTTAGGGACGTTTTTACCCTCTTCGAGTTGGCATAAAGGCGATTAGTTGTCAATGGGTTCAAAAAATGGTTCGATCGGATCCAAATTTCATTAAAGAAATGAAAAAATAAGAATTTTCATCATATAAAGACATATTTTAAAATAGATGTTTATATAGGGAGGGGTCAAGTTTTTTCCTTAAGTTAACCCAAAAGACATTTCTGCTCAATATCATCAATAAATCTATTTGTTTGAATAAAAAAAAAGAATTCATGGACGTACAGACGGTCGTGGTTAAAGATTTTGAATCTGAGCCTACCCAGGAGTACTATTTGCCACACAAATACAATATACATTATAAAATAAAACAGTTTCAGAATTTGCCTTTGGTGATGTAGGATATAAACAGGCCCCCCAAGTCAATCAATAGCAAGAGAAAAGAAAAAAGAAATCGTTCATATGATCAATTTCAAATTTATGTTAGAATAAATTAATGTGAAAACTTGAAACAAAACCAATCAATGTCATTCGTTAACGAATCATTAACTAAAGTCTTATTTTATACTGATACTTTGCTGCTTAACGTATATATAAAGCTTTTAATTATTATATCAACATTTCGTAGAGATGTTCTATAATTGATTATGCTACAATTTAAAAACCATAGTATTTATATAGCATATGTAACTACTACTAAATTCTACTTACATTTTCTCTCTGGTTATAGACAATCGAAACGTATGGTGACATAAAATTTTGTTAATTAGTCAAAGAAAGAAAAAAAAGACGAGTTCTATAAAATGATGAATGAATGTCGAATGAATTGGATGTTACAACTGGCTTGCTTGTTGATCTATACGGCAATAATTTAAATGATCTGCTGTCTATCATTAAAACGTTCGTGCTTTCAGTACTCAACGTTATTATGTTTGCAATTACGATAGTGCCGAAGACTGGACAGGTCCTAACAAGTAAAAGGAAACTAAATTGGTCTCTTAAATAGGGAACTTGGCTATGCTTTAGTAAATTCTGCAATGTGGGGTACAGATTCAAATCCAGCTTAGGAACGAAAAAAACAATTTCAATTAAACTTTGAACTTAGGTAACTCAAAAAAAGGTTTGGCAGTTGAAAAAGTGTTGCCATGAAAGGCGAGTGGTCTTGAAAGCTTGCATAAAAAGCCATAGGTTTTTTATGCGGACGTGACACGTACCTGAAACTGCCGTCAGGAGTCTCCGACTCCTCTTTCTGGGTGTTGCAAACTTAGTATACCCACACCTTACGAGGAAGGTATAAAAACATCTCAAGTTGGAATTTAAAAAGCGTGTAAATTGAGAGTCTAGTGTAGATAAATGAAATTGTGGCTTTTAAAGCCAATACAAACACATATAAAGTTGGCCTCCTCCTCTATACTCTCTTACACATTTAGGTATAATAAATGGACCCTCTTGGCAGTTCGCTTCCCTAACCTTCATCACAACCTCACCCATTACCACCAACTATATATTATAGGAGTGTGAAAACTGTCCAATAATGTCCGATGATGAAATGTTATGAAAACACTTTAGATACAAAAGTTCTTGCGTCGTTGGTTTTGGTCTCCCCCCTCTCTTAACCCAATAACTTTGGCATTTGAAATTTTTTCGAAAAATTTCATTCCATCTTTTCAGTTCTCCCTGAATGTAAAGTTGCATCCATTTCCATTGCACTTTTCCTCTGAGCTACTTAATAATCTAATGCAAAATTTTTACATATATGTGCATGATGTATGATAAGATAGTATAAGTAATGATGAGATGATGAAGAAGACATGAATAAAGTTTAGCTTACCAGTTTTTAGTCTTTCTTTTTTGCATCGCAATAAACAACAAAAACCGTGCATTTGTCGCGACCGCTTTTTCCCTTTTCGAGGAATTATATCTGAAAGGCTGAATAAACCTGAAATTCTTTTAGATTTTGATGTTAGGGAGGAGCTTTGGGAGAGGTCATGGATTTTGGGAAGTTGAGAATGGCTTTCAAAAATTGGCATAAAGGAGGAATAAAGTGAAACACAACCCTTCGAGGACCCCTTTGAGAACCGCCGAACAGCAACAAATTTTTAAATAATAAATTTGTATAATTTTATAAAAAACAAAACGAGAGAACCTTTACCCTGCCGATACTGCAAGGCAAAGTTTACTTACCTGCAAACGTATAGTCCATGTTTCCTTTAGGAGACGCTCTCTGGACAGCCACAATAAATGAGTGATGGTGGTGATGATGATGATGGCCGTGGCACAGCTTACAGAAAAGCACTAAACGTACCTCACTGTCTTGGATTTTGTAAAAAAAAAAAAAAAAACAATTGCATACTTTACCGCTCATAAAAATTATAATCCAAGACAGCTACCAGCGATTTCCGCAAGCTTGCATGTAGAGTTAATACTGCTGACTGCTGCACAAACGTTTATTTTCTCCTTTCGCCAAATCACAACACTTTTTTTTATATCTTTTTTTATTTCACTTGTCTTCTCACACAACTTGAACTTTTTTTTTTTTTTTTTTTTGCGTTAAAACATTCACGGCTACCATCACAAAAAGTTTTAGAAAGAAACTTCTTAAGGAAGAAGTCTCTTCTAATATACTTTGCGAAGGTAGTAAAGTTATATAAAAATACGAATACGACGGCGGCGCGTAGTGTGTACCATTTAAGAACGCGAAAATTAAACCTTATTATCTACCTTTTATATATATTTTAACTTAACTTATCTATAATAAAAATAATTTTATAAAAAATTTATAAAAAAAAATAGTCCCGTCAACCAAAAACTAAACATTTAAAATTAAATTAATAAAAAAGGATTTTTCAATTATTAGGGAAAAGACAAATCAAAAATATATAACTATTTCAAAAAAAAAAAAAAAAAAAAAAAAAAATTAAAAATTAAAAATATGCATGCGTATTTTTTTTTTTTTTTTTACTAATTTACTATAAATAAAAAAAATCAATGAAAATTTTAAAATTATAGGATAAGTACATGGCCCGCTTTACATATAAGCAATATGTGTTTATTGTTGTTGTAATAATTGTAATAATAATTCACAATTTCTTTTAAAAAGAGAGGAAAAAGAGGAGACGACCAACTCTTCTAAAAACACATAACCTAGCATTTGGTACATTTTTGTATATACATATAAAACATACACATAGTTACTAATAAGAACAGGACAAAGGAGGACCAAATATCTCTCTCACACATATTACTTAAAAAGAAAACATTTTACCAAAGCTTTCTTCTCTATTTCATACATCACTTGTAAGAATGTGTTTTCTAATCTAAAATAAATCGTTGATGCTTATTCCCTTTATTATGGTTTGTACAAATATGAAACATAATGTAATGAAGTTAATGCAGGAGGAGATTCAAGTGTAAATGTCTCGTTATTTATGTATTCTGGTTAACAAATGATGCAAAATCTCTTGACAGAAAGCCCAGAAATTTTAAAATGGTAACGAAGCTACAAACTACAGTAGAATTTCCTTTATAAATACACTCACCTAACTGTTCTTGATTTTTTGGAATTAATTGATCATAAATGGAAAGAGGTGATTTCAATCGATAGGTATTATATGGGCCCCAGAAACTTTTTAGTGTTAAATAGTTTTCATCTTAAATTAATTCAGAAATTCAATATATTCAATTCAATTCAATTTCTTACACTGGTTTAGCATATTTTGGCAATTGAAGTATTGTTTGTTAATCACAGGGAGTTGAAAAATATATTTTCACAGGATTTAATAATAATTAACCGTTTAAAAAGATGTGTAATTTGTTATACTTGTCGATTGTAATCCAATTTATTTTTTTTTTTTTTTTTTAATAAAAAGTCATAATTTCATATACATTGTGCCTCTGTTCATGTCATTAATTTATATTCTCCTGTTTTCTATACCAATTCAAGTTTAAAAATTTCCAATTTTTATTGAAAAAGAACCCGATTGGTATTAACATTGAATCTCAATTGAAAATGGAAAGAAGACGTCGAAAGCTTGAATCTACTTCTAATCGACTTAATAGTGTCAATGAATTTTTTTAAAGCTCAACTGAGGTTTTTTCAATTTCATATCGTTTTTTTTTTTCATTTTTAAATGAGAATTTGAAGGTTTTCAATTCAAATAAATCCTTTGTCAATTTTAAATGAGGTTTTTTTCAAATTAAAGCAGAAATTTTCAATTTAAATTGAGATATATGGGGGGTTTTTTGTTCTTTTTAAAACAAAACTGTTCATTTATTATTTTATCAATTGAGAAATGTGGAAGTTTTCAAATTAAAATTGAATTTTTTCAATTTAATTCTGAATCTTTTCATTTTCAATTGGAAATGATGTAATGCAAAAATCAGAGTGCTAACTTAAAAACCAACAAGTTATTGATTTGACTTTTATAGCTAGAGACGTAGAAGTGAAACACTCAGTTTTACTTTTTTGATTAAATCCTAAAGTCGCAGCGACACACCCTTCGTAAAACTTTAGAATAAATGAAAAAATATGTATGAGCATACCTAACTTATTAGGTACCCACACAGGGTCACACCTATTAATGAATATTCCCCCCCTAAACACAACAGAAGACCACGTCTAACAAAAGAAACCCAACAAAACAAATGAAATCAACAACAGAAAAATCATTGGTTCAAGCCAACGAACTTTAAATTAACAATAAAAATAATTTAAAAGATAATAGAAAAAAAACAAATAAAATAAATCAATAAATGAAATAAAAAAAGAAAAGAAAAACACTACCGAACACCGCAAACGTTTCAAGAAAAAACCAATTGAATAAAAATACAAATGAGTAGAGTGAGTATGTAATAAATGGTATAAAGTATGGCATAATACAAGTATAAACACAAACAAACATAGCAACGCAACAATTAACATATACAAACACATAATAAATGAGGTTAGTTGAGGATGAAAAGTTATATAAAAACAATGAGAAAAACAACAAACGAAACTGAGTAAGTAAAATAAAAAATATAAACTTCTGAACAACTTGCACACAATGTTCTTGCAAAACAATACCGTATTCATAATGTATATAAATAGTACTGAATGATTGTTTGATTGGTTAGGAAAACAAACAAACAAAAAATCATATCGAGTATTAGTTTGTTAATGTGAGCCCTTTCTACATTTTAGAAACAAATATAAAATTCATATAAAACAAAATCTGTTAGTAACACAACCAAAATGTTTTTAGTGTTTTATAAAAAGAAAATAATTTGTTTCATTCTACTTGGTTTGTAAATGTTAATATAAAAAAATTATTTCAAAAATTATGAAAAACATCTAAAGTGTTGCTTGTTTTAATTTTTTATGTGAAATCTAAAAATTCTCTTCTTTAATTTAAATTGCAGACCTTTTGAAGCGGCACGACTCTTGAAATTGTATTCTTGAGCAAAGAACAAAGAGAAGCAGAAAGAAAAAAATTACTTTATATGTATTGTGAATGTGTGAAATTCAGTCGTGCCGCTGCTTTCTTTTCTTTAAAAAACAAAAAAAAAAATACTCTAATTTGGGGGTTGAAGTTTTTCTGTCTCCTACTTTAAGAAGTTTACTTTTCTTTTTCATTTTTCGTCGTCAATTTTTTAAAATTTGGACTCACCTTGAGGATCCCGTTGTTGTGCCTCTTGAGTACTCAACAATAGTTCATCCTGAGATTGATCGTGCTGCCAGGGTGCATACCCTACAAATAACAAGAAAAATATACACATTTCGATTAATAATTGAATTGAAAAAAATGTTTCCTTCTTTTTACCTTGACTAGATCCTTCAGCGCCTTGACTAGGCCCCGCTTTTTGCTCTAAATCATCCATACCCATATCTTCTTCATCCAATGTTAAATCTTCGACAGCTTCATCATTGGCCTCTTCATCGTATTCACTTTTCGGTTCGATAACTAATTCAGATGAGGTAGCCGCGCCCATATCTTTTGTAGATAATTGCTGTTGTTGTTGTTGTTGTTGTTGTTGTTGTTGAAGTTTTTGTTTGTGATTCATTTTCTCACCACCCATGCTAGTTGCATCGGTGTGATGTGTTGGGTATTGATGTAGTTGTTGATGATGATGCTGATGGTGATGATGCTGATCGCTGACAACATCATTAGCGGATGCTGAAGCAACAGCTGTTGTTGGTATATCAATATTCATGGCATCTGATTGACTTGTGGCTTTAAGGCTGTCAGTCTTTTTGGTGGAATTGCTACCACTGGCGGTCGTAGCAACGCTAGCAGCAGCTGCAGCCGCTGCCAAATTTAAAGTAGTCGATAGACCGGCACCAGCTGCGGTACTGGCCGCCAGAGCGGAGGCAGCAGCAGTTATGGCACCAACACCAGTCAAGCCAGCCACTACATTATTAGCATTTACAGCTTGTTGCTGTTGTTGTTGTAAATGTTGTTGTTGTTGTAGATTCGTTTGCAGCAATTGTGATGAATTGGAATTGTCGTGGGCATCTGTGTTTGTTTATAAAGAAAAAACAAAAAAATACAGTTACACTTATTCTCCTCTCATTATTTTATTTTATTCGTTATTTTGAATACTCACCAGTTATAGCATTGTCGTTACTCTTGCGTCGAACTTTTCGGTGTTTTCTTGATGGACTAGACGAACCCTCACGTGAATCCATTTCAGATGCATCCAGCGAGCCCATCCCTCTGCCAGCCATTCGAGCACGCTTTGTCTGCTCTAGCGTATAGCTACCACTCGGATATTTGCCAGATGTGGTAGCATTGGTTGGCAAACTGGCCCTGTGATGTGATTGCTGTTGTTGTAGTTGTTGTTCGGGTTTGGGCACAGATGGGCGATTATCCGATAAGCCCTTAATCTGCAGAGATTCGGCCGCTTTTAACAAAGCCGCCAACTGATCCTGCGATATATTCACCTCTCCCCGATACATATAATCCATCATATAGCGCAACTCTTGATATTTAACATCTTTCAATATGAAAATCGGATGCTTATCATATTGTTCTTTTAGTAAACTCTGAAAAAGGAATAATTTTTTTTTTTTTTAATAAAATTAAAAAAAAAAAAATTAGAAGATTAGAAGAACTTATGCTTACCGCAAAATAAGGACTGCAAGCGGAAAGTACAACTTTGTGGGCTTTTAAATGTTTACCCTCAGCAGCTAAAGTACAATCGACCAATGTCTCACTAGCCAATAAATTATCAAATACACTGATCAATGTACTCTGATGGTTGTTCCATCTCAAGCAGAATTGTTGATCGTCATCCATGATGATGATGATGATAGACGTCTAATAATTGTTAGGCGGCAATATTATAGATAGATCGATGACGACGTCAGTTTGAAGCGTTCACACGTTCGCACGCAGCACGGGTATGTTCTAGAAATTCTAGTTCCGCGTGGCTGAACAAGCAGCCCTGCACACGTTAACACAACGATCACAAATATTGCTAATGATGATGAAGATGTTGAAGAAGAAGAAGAAGATATACTTTTCTTTGTTTTATTTGTTGTAATTGGTCAAAGTTCTTTTATTTATTTAAAAAAATCCTGAGTTCTCTGATGTTCTTCCGCCACATAAACAATCGAACCACCTCAGCATTACAGCTTCACTAAAACTCTGCCACAATTGTGAAAACAGTTGTCGGTTGTTACTGTTGTTGATGTTTTTTTGTTTTTTTTATATCTGCTATCGTTTTGTTTGTATGATTGGTATGCACAGCGAGAACAGTTTTGGTACAGTAGTGCAACGCACAGAATTTATATTCCCGTTATATTTAGTTCTGTTTCTTTCTATTTCTCGTGTGTATGCTTAATTTGCTGCTGGGGCTTGCTTATCTAGTCTAGTTTGTTGATGGAGAGATACGACACACAACAGACAGGTAGGTAGGTAGGTAGGTAGTGGTGTGTAAGAGTACGATGGTGAGGTTTTCTTTTGGTATGTGTTGTAATATTTGTTCTTGTTGTAGCTTTTTTTGTTTTTGTTTTTGTTTTTGTTTTAGTTATTTATATTCCTTGTTTTCTTGACTCTTGCCTCTATCTTCTTCCAGCTTACGCTCCGTTCTCTCTCTCTCTCTCTATCTCTCTCTCTCTTTTTAGTAGCGGTAATAGTAGCATTCACACTTGTACGGTTTCATTTGGTATTTTTTGGTTTTCTTTCTTTTTTTTTTTTTTGTTTGCAATTTTTTAGTTAAGTTTGTTATAATTTGTTGTAGTTGTTGTTATTTTAGCCGTTGTAGTATTATACTGTAGTATTATTCTTATATATTTATATATATGTCAACTGTAATGAGAGTAAAAACAAAGAGAAAAATTAAGTGAAAAATCATTTTAAAGGAATTTTTTTTATTTTACTTTATACATAATTTTTACACTAACAAAATGTTTCTTCTAGTTAATGTAACAGGTAATCTGGTGAGTTAATATTACATTATCTACACCCCCTACACCACTTAGTTCTACAATTAATTTAGTTATATCAGTAAACGCAAGCTATTGCCTTAGAAGTCACTATGTGACATATCATCGTATGGAATGGGGTTCTAAAAATAATCCGATCGGGTTCAAATTTGGCATAGACAATTATTTAGCTACTTAACTATTCTTCAACATATTTTGTAAAAAAAATATTAAAGATTGCGATTATTTGCCATATACAGACTTTTACTAGAATAGGTTATTATATATGAAGGGGTTCAAAAAATGCTTCCATTCGATCCATTTTCAAAAGAGTTCCTCTTTCAGCCACTACATATCATTTTACCAAATTTCATCGAAATATCAGTTTGAACATCACCTTTAGATTTAGGATCGACTTGACCTTTAATACTGATCAAATATGTCTATATTTTATATAAATTTAACGGAATCTCTGACTTCTTTTTCAAATAATTCTATTATAAATATAACGTCTATAACCAGAAAAACATCCCAAAACCGTTTAAAAAAATGAGATCAATAAAAAAATCGTTTCATTTTATATGAAATCATAGAATTAGCATAATTCTCACATACAAACATATGTCTCCTGAACAAGTCATTAATTAAAGTAATAAAAAAAATACATACATCAACAACAACTAAAGCAGAAAACTTCACACGTAACTTACTGCATCACAAAATCAAAAGTTAGTCATTGCAGCAATAATTGTTCGCTAATCTTTTCTCAAATATCTTTATTATAGGAAAAAAACAAGTAAGAAAAGTAAATTTGGCTTAGGCCAAATCTTAAATACCCTCCACCTCCATAACGGTGGGCGTGGCAAATATATATATATATATATATATTGCGCCCTCTAATAGTGTACGTATTACGTATCAGCATGCAAGTCTACTGTTACGTTGAATATGGTTTTTTGTAAATTTTGGGCGTGTCTATTATCCGACCACGCCAATTTTTGGCACATCAGTAAATGGGATAACTATGTATACGTGTTTCAAGTTCATAGGTCAACTTTTGTAGCGGATATAAAGATTTTTATTAATTTTAGGCGTGTCTGTAAACAGAATACGCCCATTTTTGGCATATCGATGAAGCTCATATTTATAGATGTACATACCAAATTGTGGGCGTGGCTCTTGACCGTTTTTTCCTATTTTAAACAACGTAATATCGTGACGTATTACCTTTTAGCTTGAAAGTTGAGAGTTATGCTGAACAAGGTTTTATATAAATTGTGGGAGTGTCGGTTATCCAATCACGCCCTTTTTTTGCTTTTCCATTGATGGAGTAATTATAAATACGTAAATTAAATTTCAATTTTCGATCTCAATTTTTGTGTCGACAAATAGATTTTTGTCGTTTGTGGGCGTGGCTCTTGACCGATTTTTCGCAATTTAAATAGAAAACTGCATGCAGTCTTTAAAATGATTTGTACAAAATTTCAGTTATATATCTCAAAATTTACGATTTACAACAGACGGACATACATGTCTCTATTGACACCGTATGAATATATATATGGTATGACAAACTTAATCTAATGTGTAGGGTATACAAAAATTTTCGATTTTTTTTTAATAGTGGATGGTTATTATAATTATTGTAATTGTTGTTGTTGCTATTGCTATTGCTATTATTGTTAACAATATTCAGAACTGTCATTTATCTTCCTCTTCACACAGTTCAAAGAACATAAAAAAAAACTGTCTATATATATATATATATATATTTTTTTTTTTCATTCTGTTCAAGGTCAAGTTCATTAGAAGTACGAACAATAACGACAAACATATAATTTTTTTTTTCTATTTTATAACTGCAAAATAATTTATGTTTATTTATCTTTTTTTATTTTATTTTATTTTAATGTACGGTGTGTGTGAATGTGCATCAAAAAGTAGTAAAACAAGAAACACACACACACGCGCGCTCATACAAATGTTAATATTTTTTTAGCGTACATTTTAATGAAATAATGTACACGTTCAACAAAATAAATTCTATGTATGCATGTAAGCATATAAGTATAATAAAATACAACTCTGACAAACAAGGCAACCACCCCTACCCTACCCTACCCTCCCAAGATATCATAACAACAACAAATGCATAATTACAACATATTTAACACAACGAAAAAAAAAATAAAAAAAAATATTTTTTTTTCCAAAATACTTAAGAGATTTTGATTAAAGAGAGTACAGCGTAAGAGAGATAGAGAAAGCGCTGCAAAGAAAAAATGCATTTTATGCTTACTTTCTCCACTCCAAGCTGGAAAAGTGCACACATTGCAAGTCTCTCTTAGACATTATTTTCTAAGTGCGAATGAAAACGTTGCCGTAAGTGGCATCAATTTTATATATAAAGTTTTCATATTTCAAATTTCAAGTTCTTTGATCTTTTTAAGAGGAATGCGTAGCAGTGCTAGGGAGACAAAAACATGTATATTTTGTTAACAGCCAAATCTTTGATACCCCACTCATTACGATTTTAAGGTGGCATTAAAAATGATATGTATATGTCCATTTATGTTCGTAGGCGGGGTATTTTTTGCAAAAACTCCTTTAAAAATGCACTTTTTTTAATGTTATGAATCCATCTTAAAAAACAGTGCCCCCCACCCCTGGTGTACAATACTTTTTTACTGCGATCTCCTACATTTTAAGATAGATTTTATAATAGACTGCAAAGATTGAATATATATTTGCTAGATCGATTTTAAAAAAAAGGAAATACAACAACAACAACAACATAAAATATATTATTACGGACGCAAATTGACGGAAGTAAATTTAAATTGTCCAATAAAATAGCTGAATTAATATCTTTTTTTAATGGACTTGGGACACTTTGGCCATCAATGCTACTTTTCGATTTTCTTCATATCTTCTACAATTTGCCACCACAAGAAAATATATTTGAAAAAATGTGTAATTTTCATTTCTTTTTGTTTTCCAGTAGTAGTGCTCTCATGCATAACGGAGCAACAGAGTATTGCCACATAAAATTTGTTATTTGCTATATGTGATGAGCGGACACCCCACACACATAAAAATGAACAGCC
Source organism: Ornithomya chloropus (assembly GCA_963971445.1). Taxonomy (NCBI): domain Eukaryota; kingdom Metazoa; phylum Arthropoda; class Insecta; order Diptera; family Hippoboscidae; genus Ornithomya; species Ornithomya chloropus. The sequence continues at coordinate 20,883,363 of OZ020530.1, read as the reverse complement.
GGTAACTCTCTATTGTTGGCGCTACAAGACAGCAGCCTACAAAATTATATGAAATTTCTTTTTGTTACAGAAAACAGAACAAATTGGAAGAAAATGAAAAATATTGTTGTTGCTTTTTTTAAAACACATTTCATCGAACACACACGCACACACATCACATTCGTTCAAAATGAGCAAACGGAAAACAAATGCAGTTACTTTGCTGGGAAAAGAAATTTTTTTTATGTTTTAAAGTGTGTGGTGGATGGATGTTGCGTTCATGTAACGTTGTTGTTGTTGCAAGTTAAAAATAGCACTTCAATAATAAAGCTAAACGAACGGGAATCATAATCATCAAAACTCATTAATGTGTACAGAGTGCTCACGTAAACACACACACACGCCGTATAAAATGAAAATTATTTCTAAGGAAAAAAAATTTAATACAAATTTTTTTAAATTTTCTTCTAGCAGACGAACATAAAAAATAAATTCTTTAATTTAAATTAAAAAAAGAAAATTCTTCAATTGTTTTTCTTCTAAATTTTTTTTTAAATTTAAATTTAAAAAATTTTTTAATTGCTTTTCTTCTAAATTTAATCCAAAATAAAATTGTATTTCTTTTTTTTAAATACTTTGTTCAAAATATAATAAAAAAGTAATATTTTCCATTTTTATATACTTTGTGTAAAATTTTCTATTTTTTTTTTTTTTTTTTTTTTTTTTAAATCAAAGCACCTAAGCAAGCAATCGTTTCAAAATGACGACGACAGCAACGATGATCTTTTTTCATTATATAAATATTTCCCTTTTTTCTTCTCTATAACCTTACAAACACACACGTACACACACAGGCATTTATTTATGCATATACTATATACAGATATGTATGTGAACCCACATTTTCTTTTTCTTTTTATAACAAAGTAGTTTTCTTTTTTTGTATATGACACCAGATATATACATATATATATAGAGAGAATGATATAGAGAAAATTTATGCAAAACATATAACAACAACAACAAAAGAAAAAGAAAAGTTTATTAAAGCAATTTTTATTCACCTTTAACCGAAAACACACCAAAGAGCTCCAAGAGCTAAAACACAACTGAAATCAAAGCGACAAAAGTTTCAACGCAACAGCGATGACTCGCAACTCTTAAGATTAGTTTCGACCTTATATATACACACACACACACACACAACACAAACAAACCAAGTCTCCTACAAAATATCTACATAACTCTGGCTGGCTGGCTAACTCACTCACATCATTATAGGGCGAGCTATTCTTTTCTTGGTGAAGGGGGAAAAATGATATTGAGGCTCGCGATTGCTAATGCGCTCCCTCTTTCTTTCTCTCTCTCATCAATCGAAAAACCCAAACTGTGAGTACATTATGTAGAGAGCTGAAAATATCAACTTTAGCATTTTACATGCATGTGTATGTGTGTCATCACATATTAATGTTTTCGTTAAACTCCCTCACTCTACATTAACTTGCTCTTACTCTTGCTCTCCATCAATATCTCTCTTTCCTTCACTTCTTAGTCACTGCATTATTTTATTACTATTGAGACACATTTATATAATAAGAGACTCCATAAACACAAGGCACACACTCACCACACAAAAAAAACAATGTGTTGATTGTTTCAATGGGAAGAGGGGGAAAATTGCTTGCGCGGTCGCAGCCAAAATGTGTAAGCGGTTCGGTTAATGTTGATATTGCCGAAAATGTACCGTTCACTTGCAAGCTCGATGAGAAACTAGGCAAGCGGAGCTAAAACTGAAAGTCTTACAGTTACACACGGACAGACGATTAGAGTCAGAGATACAAACAAACATACCCATATATATATAAATATTTAAGCACACGGTGCTACACACCAGCTATCCACACACATACACATGTTTGCAGCACACATACTTTATTTTATTGTACATTAAAAACTTAAATACACAAATGCACATACACACGTAAACACATAAGCATATGCAATTATGAGAGAGAGCAAGCATGTTTTTTTTGTTTTCTTGTTCTCCTTTATTGGACAGTTCGTCTGTTAAATAGTTGATTTGTTCATTTTCTCGTTAGTTGGTTGATTGGTTTGAAATTGAAATAAAAAAAAAGGGAATGGGCGCCAAAAAGAGAACTTCATGGTGTTGTTGTTGTTGTTGTTGTTGTCGTCGTCGTTAAATTTCATTTGCACACGTCTGGTTTCACAATATGTGACTAGAGTGTTATTTAGATGAACGTACAAAAAAAATCTATATATGTGTGTATGTATGTATGAGTTAGGGCTTTTTTTTTTTTTTTTTTTTTTTTTTTAATGTAGTTGACATATATATATATACACACACACACACACTCACCCACCTAAACATTATATTTTGTTATCTACATTGTGAACAAGTTTTTCACCATCACTTCCAACTATTTATACCACTTGTGTACGGGACTTGAAAATTTATTTGCTAACGCTCTCTCCTCTGGCATTATGTGTACATAGAAAGATAAATAAACACAAAATATCATTTTTTTTTTTTTTTTTGTTGGTGTTGTGATTGATAACACATTTCCATGAAACTCTCTACACAACATATTTAGTTGCGTGAGTGCATGTGTGTGTTTATGGTACAAAGGTATCCCAAGAAAAGAAATGAAGAAAGAAAAGGTTGCTTTTTTTGGCACAAATCGCTTAGATTCCATTTATACACGTACCATACATATGAATGCCAACAACTTTATGTATCACAAATGTGGGGAAATGGTATTCTGGGGGTCTTAAAGAGTCCATTATTAACCCAGAAATAATTTTTACATCTCTTCGTTTTATTTAATTAGTTTAATTGGTTCAATCGTTGCTTTATAAAAAAAAAAAAAAAAAAAAACATCATCACATGGAGAGAGGCTTCAAAAATTCACCGATCCTATTCAAATTTGGTACTATTAATTATTAAGCTAATTAACTATTCCTTACAAAATGTTGTCAAAAAATATGAAAATTTGCAATTTTTCGTCATATAAAGACTTGCTTTAAAATATAGCGTTATATATGGGAAGGGGCCTTAAATCGATCTGGATCGATCAAGTTCATTTTCAATAGCTTTTCTGTTTTCCTGTGCCGAATTTCATTAAAAAACATCAAAAATTGCAGCCTGTAGGCAATAAAGAAATACGTGGACGTACAGACGAAATCATTCAGATTTTATTTCCGAGTCCATTAGTAGAATTAAAGGTGGCCGTTTAAGAGTCTTGAACATCCTCTCCACATTTTCAAACAAATTGTGGGCATGGCAGTTATATAATAGTGTATTTATGTATTCTGTATCAACATCTAAGTTGGGTCGCATGTTTTATAAGGTTTTTTTTTTTTTTTTTTTTTTTTGTAAATTGTGGGTGTATCCTTTATCCGACCATGCCCATTTTTGATATATTGATGAATGGGGTAATTGTAAACATGAATACTAAATTTCAACTTCATAGATCAAATTTTGTGGCAGATAAATGGATTTTTGTCGATTATGGGCGTGGCTATTAACCGATTTTGCCAATTTTAAATAGCACTCTGTGTGCATAGAAGTGTGTGTGTGTGTGTGTAAAATTACGGTTCAATTTTTTAAAATTTACAACTGTGAGAATGCCAACAGGAGACAGACAGAGGGACATAGTGACGGAAATGTCTAGATCGGCTCAAATTTTGATAATAATCATGAATTTATATACTTTGTAGAGTCTCTGACGCTTCCTTCTGGGTGTTAGCGGAATGACAAACTTAGTATAACCCCCAACATAAGCGGAGAGTATAAAAAGCAATGTTGAAAATTTGTAGCCTTTATATTTATATATGATAGTTAAGCTATTGAAGAAAAATGTTTTTCTTTAGACAATCTTGACTTTTTGATAATTTATCAAAAAACAAAAAAAACAAAAAAAAAAAAAAAAAAAAAAAAAATTGTGAATAAAGTTTTTATTCTACATACAAAACAGACACGCCAGGCCAGCTGTCGAATATACATAAAACACACGCAAAAAAGAAAAAAGAAAAAAAAAAGAAAAAAGAAGAGAACCCCAGGGGGTTTTTCTCATATTGTATCTGTTCACCATTCTTGTGTGATTCAGTTCTGAAATGGGAACGAACACAGATGCAAATGAAACCTTGCTCCCTTTTTGCCTTCTTAACGTTTTTTTTTTTTTTCCTTAATATCACACAATTCATGCACTACTAATAACAAAACATAACTTACAACAGAAACCAACCGAACACAGTTGTGGAGGGTACATTAAAGCTACAAAAACAACAATAAACAACAAATGAGAATTATAACAGAAGGTAAGAGGAGTAAGGAAGAAAAGGAAGCCCAATCAACGATTTTCAATTAAGCTGAAAAGCGTACAACTCAACAACAACAAAAACATTTTTGGGATCACAACGCAAAGTATGGCGATATGGTGGGTAGGTATGGTTTCCGTCTGTTTAGCGCCGTGAGAAAATGTTTTTACAAAATCATATAAAACTAACGCAAGTTTGGATTTTTGATAACAAGAAAATAGATAAACAAATATAGGGTGCATATGTATTTATATATATATGTTACCCCCATCACCATCACCATCACCACCTCACTCTATATCGAAAAGTGGTTTAATAAAAATAAAAAACTAACTGACTAATGCGCTGTTAGTTACATCGTAAAAACATAAAAATTGTTTCCATGTGTGTGTGTATGTGTGTGTGAGCTGTTGGTTTTTGTGCTACAACAAGATCGATAAAAAACGTATAAAAAAACAATTTTATAAACTTAAAAACAAAAAAACCAACAAACGAAACTCACACCTCACTACATACACACACACACACACACACACGCGCACACACTAATATTGTTGTTGTTGTTAACGTATAAGCTGCAGTTTAACAAAAATTTCCAAACGAAAGCAAAATTTTGTTTAAATCAAATCTTAAACACCCTTCCCTGGTTTTTTTTTTTTAATATAAAAAGTGGGCGTGGCAGGTATGTTTTATGTATTAAGAAGTTCGTTTCTATGCCATACAAGTTTTTACGAAAATTTTAAACGTTTCCATTATATGACCACGCCCACTTTTTAGCTGATGGATACATTTTCGTCGATTATGGGTGTGGCTTTTAAAACAATTATGGTTAAATTTAATAGCACAGTAAAGTAGAAATATTATATTATAAAAATTCTTGAACTCAATAGCTCTTATGAGTGTGAGAGTTACAACAATAGTTGGACATAGCCAGATCGTTTCAGGGTTTCTCCTATTTCTTCTTCTTCTTCTTATTATTGGCGTTACAAAGGCCATAACACATATAGTATAACCCCCATAATATGTGACGAGTATAAAACAGTATGAGGAAGAGTATGGGATAACGTTCATTTCAACACACTCACACACACACAAATACACCTATTGACGTAAAAGCTGTTGTGTTTTACATTATTATAGTTATTGTTGTAAATGTTGTTTATAGCACGCACACACACGCACACATATACGGAGCAATGATAATGTGATGGTGGCGGTGGTGGAAAACATATAAAAACATATTAAGCGTGCATAAGTTTTTTTTTTTTTATGAACATGAAAAAAAAATACAATTTCCTTTGTTTGCAACTGTCACGGAAAAGAGAAAAAAAATTAACCCTAATAACGTTTAGGGGGGATCAATGGCTACTGCAACTATAAAAAGAACTAAATGTGACGATGACGATTTAAATGGTAAGTCAGTCAAGAGAGACAAAGAGCGATATTGCAAATGTAAGCAAATGGTTTGTAAAAGGGGACGGAAGTATGGACGGACTGACATACTCATCATATGGGTTATGTTGACACAAATACACAAACATGGAAGTCGGCAAAAAACTTAACGGCGCATGAGCATGAAAAACAACAACAACAATAACAACGAAAATATGTTAAAGGCAAAATTCATTTATCAACCAAATGGATCGATAAAAATATTTCGTTGCATTAGATGCGAACCACAATATATTCACCACTCTACTTAGCACATTTCAACAAACAGATAAACAATCTGTCAATGGCTTTTCAAAGACAAAACAAAACAAAAAACATATTAATGAAATTGTGAAATTTTACTGTAGAATCACCTAATTGGAGGGTGGACTTGTGTCTCTACGCCTTCTCCATACTCCAAACACATATATTTACGCACAAAACAAAACACATTTTTACCACTCACTGCTAAAACACCGTTGACTCATTCACTCAACCCACAAATGCTATAAAAATTTAATTTTATATCCGTATATACTTATTATAAGGTCTCTATAATAACTTTAGTGTTGTTGTTTAAATGGTCACTGTTTGTATGGTGGAGAGACAATATCATCTTTGTTATATAGAAAATGCGTCATAGTTAATAAATTTATGGAAAAAAAAGTATGTTTTCATACATAATTGCTACACATACATTTGGTATGTATAATGTTAATTTATACAGCGGTTCCTAAACTTTTTACTAGGTGAAAAATCTGACATTTTTTGACCACTTAATGCAAGTGTTTTTTTTTTTTTTTTTTTTTTTTTTTACAATGATTTTAAAGTGTGCCATCATACCCTACATTAGTTTTTTTTTTTTTTTTGTTTAACACAAAATCTTCTTATTCATAAGTATTGTAGGTATTGTGTTACTCGCTTTTTCTTAAATGGCATACATACCACACCCACTTCGCCTACTTTTTAAGCATATCTATTATATTTTATCTTTGATGTTAAATTCGCTACCCCTACCCGACCATTTAATACCCTACACCACCATTCCACATTCCTTCTACCACTTTGTAGTGTATTAGAAATTCAATATTTGCTTCTTTTAAGAATTTTTCAAAAAAATTTATTTTCTTAGCTTACTATAAAGTTTTATGGATTCATCAGTGGATTGCGGACACCAGTTAAAAAACTCATTTCTTTGTTTTTACCACACGTGATAAAGAGAGAATAAATATTATAGAGAGAAGAGAAAATTTGACACAAATTTTATCACTCTACATAAGATACAAGAGAGAGAAAAGTGATTCTATCTCCAAAATAGATAATCACTCTCTAACTGTTTCGATTGGAATTTAAAAACCACAAAATTTTTAAGAGTGTCTGATAAAAACGATTATTCGTTTTAAGAAGAGAGTAAGACTCTCAAGAGTTTTTGAGTTTCAAACAAAGATACAAATGGATGGGGGCAAGAATAGAGAGAGAGAGATACAGTGAACCACATAAAATATGTGGTACGTGAACGAGCGATGTTGTTGAACGATAGTTAATGTAGCTGAAGTTGTTGTTGTTGTTGTTGTTGTTATTAATATTGTTGTTGCTATAACATTTAAGGGTAGTTTTCCACATAACAAAACAATAAAACCATCAACCACAACAGCTCAGCATAGTCATACACTACTACACATATAAACGCACACACACTCTGTGTAAATAAAAGCTATGGCACCAATTATTACAGTAGTAGAAGCAGCAACAGCAACAAGATTAAATACTGAAAATTTACTCTGCGGGATATGCAATAAAAGCCTTACTTACATACGTACATAGCATACACAAAGTGTACGATGAAAGAAAGAAATACCGAAATAAGCAGAAAAGGGGATAAAAAGGATCATTTTGCATTTTTCCCTCGGTTGGGCTCCTTCCTGAATAATTTTCTACACTTTTATTGTTTGTGTAGAATGTTGTTGTTGTTGTTTTTGGTTTACATTTTTGCGCACGACATATGGTATGTATGCATGTATATATATATATATATATATGTGTGTGTGTTTTCATTCCATTAAAATTGTGCGTGTTGGGATCCTTTTTCATTGTTTGTGCGTTTTTGTTGTTTTTTGTTTTTTTTGCAATTGTATTGTTTTCCACTCTATCGAGCAACGAACGACGAGCAACGAAAGCATGAAAATTGTATTATAAGTATAACTGGAGAAGAGCGAGAACATTTTATGTACAGTTGGCGACAAAACACATATCAACAGCATGTTGTTTTGTAAAAACTTCAGCCGCCACAAACCAACAAAACAAAAGAGCGGGTGGTCTGTGCGTTACCTAAGCAACAATACTGCACTACACATACAATGCCAACAACAAATAATGCATTTAAGGATAAAGCATTTAAAGAAATGTTTTTCCAAGTATTGCAAAAAAAAAAAAACTTTCAAGACAAGTCGCTCTAAAATCTTCCAAAAGGATCAGTGTTGCCATTTATTCGTACATTAAAGACATTTGATGGCAGGAGGGAAAAGGGAATCATTTTTTTATACCCTATACTTAAGATGGTATATTAAGTTTGTCAGATCGCTTGCAACAACCAAAAGAAAACCTCAGAGATCCTATAAAAAATATATATTCTTCATCAGCATACAAATCTGACTCGATTTATGCATGTCCGTCCGTGTTTTTTTTCTATTCATTGTCTTAAATTCCAAGATATTCACTTGAAGTTTGTTTACCCATCAATTGGACAAATTTGGCTTTCAGTGCCATGCCCACAATTGTCAAAAAACTTTCTATTAGCCACAAAAATTAACCTATGAAGTGGAAATTTGGTTTACATATTTATAATTACCCCATCCATTGATATGCTAAAATTGGGCATGGTCGGATACGCTTACAATTTGCAAAAAAAAACGTGTACGTGGCACTAAATCCAACTTTTCAAGTCATACATGAAACACATACTACCAGGAAGCATAATCGGCTACCTGCCACGCCCACAGTTTCTTATTATATATTAAGGGGAATTTAATATTTAGCTTAAGCTAAATTTCGTTTTCTAGTTAATTTTATTTTTTCGGCCAATCACCACCACCATCACAACATTCCAGACCTGATATATTCCCTAATAAATCTTGGCGACAATGTATTCCAACTAACAAAACCATGCAATGTCACATTATCGCTAAAATTAGTATTTCTTGCTACATATTTAACTACGTAGTCTGTCTGTCTCACCATCTGTCTCCAGTAATTTGAAAATATTATGAATAATAAACAAAAAGTAAACCTTTAACAATAACAACAACAGCATAAATGAGTAACAAAATCAGGTAAATATCCAAAAAATAATTAATCCCATGACGAACCAACCAACAACTACATGAAGGATCCCTTTTAAGTAAAAGTTTCCAAACGGATAAAATACAACAACAATAACAAAATTATTTACATTTTACTACAAATTTAGTTATCTTAAAAATGCTGTAGTACTAGGTGTACATTGTATTTAGTAATAATTGCAGGTTTTCTAAGAATAGTGATATAGGAGGGAAAGGGAGAGAAAGATAATGTGTAATAAAACAATTTTAAATCCCTGTGTAACGATATTGGAAAGGATACACACAGCATAAAATAGTATTTGAAACCATTTGAAAAAAAAAATCATTATTTTTACACCCTACACAAAAGTTTAAGTTTGGCATTTCATATGTAACATATAGAAAGAGACATCAGAGATACTACAAAGTATATATATAAATCGATATAGACATGTCCGTCCGTGTGTCCGCCTATCTAATGGCACTCGCACGGGTGTAAATTTTGAAATGTTGAACTAAGATTTTGTGAACCCATAGAAACAACAATGCTAATTAAATTAGACCAAATCGCTCAAAAGCCACGCCCACAATTGACAAAGATTTGCCACAAAAATCGAGCCATGAAGTTGAAATTTGGTATATATATGTATAATTAGGCCATTCGCCGATAAGCTAAAAATGAGACATGGTCGAACCCCAAACCCGCGCCCACAATTTCCAAAAAACCCTACTTAATAAACACTTGACTTACAAGTTGATACGTAATACATATTGAGAGGATGTAATCACGTACCTGCCACACCCACCAGATATGTAAGGAAGTTATTTAAAAAAGTTAGTTTCGAGAATTCTGCAAATTCGTTCTAAACTGAAAAGTTCTTCCTTTCAATTCGTTTACTTTGTTCATTGTTCTGGAAAAAGAAGATTTAGAGGGAGTTGTCCTTGAAATTATGTTTCAAACGAAACACATGACGATCAGGAAAAATGAAAGAAGTCATGACATGACGCGTTCACTTACGACCCGACCCTTACGCATATAATATTACGAATGGCATTAAATTTATGTCAATTGGGAATTTATGCGTGAGTGTAATGAGGAGGGTACATTAATGCATGAAGCTAACTTTGAACTTACACATGTTGTTGCGAATATATAACCCACCCTCCCTCTCCCGAAATGCACACAATCAACCACAATGAATACAATCTTCTCCCCTAGGGCAGCTGCTTGCTTGCTTTCGAACTTGTGTCTCTACTGCCTAACAATGAAACTACTCCCCTATCATGATTATTATGCTTGCAGAGATCCAGATAAAATGTCTGGCGATTTTCTCTTTTGATTTGATTTTCTATTTATTTTTTTTTTTTTTTTTTTTATTATTATAAAATGTAATAATGTTCATACATCCTCCTGACACAAATCCCTTTAATGACAATGCCAGACCAATGAAGTAACAAAGCAAAAAAAAAAAAAAAGGCTTAGAAATAATGCGGAAACGATATCATACGCACACTGTAGAACAAGTTCCTGGTTGCTCTCTCTCCCCCCAGCAACACAAGATAATTTGCTGAAAATTTAGGGAAACTTTAGCTTCTTGATGGGATGGTGGTGATGGTGATGGAGTAGGGGAGGCACGACAGAGAGCAGCTGTAAGGATACAGAACATGTTGTAATAGGGCAGCAGAGGGGATTCATTATATAATCTCAAGGGTAGAAAATAACAGACAGACAGACATTTCCTATTCTTTTAGTTGCTGTATGCATCCCTTCAAGTTCCGCATGCTTTTAGCATTGAAAGCATTGTTGTCGACTGTACTGAACACAAACTAACGCTTTCATCCCCTAAAAACCTTTTTATTTTGCAAGAATTAATGAGGTTAAGAGAAGAATTCTATTTGCGATGCGTGTATTGTTACTGTCATGATCCCCCAACTCTTCCCATTCCTTCCTAGACACCCCAAAAAATTAAACATCTCACTTTGTTATCAACACAATGGCGTTAATTTTCTGCATTCATTGTCAAAAATAATTGAGTATAGAAATTTCAATTTTATTCGGACTTTAGTCAAGACAAAGGTTTTTTTCTTTTTTATATTCTCTTAGGAAAAAAGTAAACATAGAAAAGCCGTTGCTGGTCATCATTGGTTGGAAGAGGCTTTAAGCAACTGTACAAGGCTTCAACAACAGTTCCCACTAGTCTCTACAAACTTTAGCTAGTCAGCCAGCAGACCAAATCCCTTAATTAGTAAAAAAAAAAAACATATATTAAGCGGATGTTTAACACGATTCAAGTTTTCAAGACAAGTGAATCAATCAATGCTTGATAATTACAAACTAAACATCTAGTCACATATTTCTATAGAATTGATTTTAGTACATAAATTAGAATTCATTCTAACGTTTAAAAAAAAAAAAAGAAAAAAAACGAGTTTTTTGCTTCGTTTGAACAAGTATTTTCCTTAAAATGTCAAAGAATTTATGAAAAATATTAAAATGACGACAAGTAAAACAAGTGAAAATACTATAGTTGATCATTTCTAACCACATAATACCCTACACCTTATAGGAACTATTTTCTAAGTTCGATATTTTGTAGAGATTTTTGAACTAAAGTAAGTCTGAGGTAATCTGAGGTAATATCTCTCGGGAGGTAGACAGAACAGCAGCCGTACTCAAATCTTTTCTTTAAGTGCATTTGCATTTCATTATGATATACAACAAGTATGAAAACTTAACTTGGTTTAGGCCAAATCTTAAATACCCTCCACCTCCACAACGGTGGGCGTGGCAAATATATATATATATATATATTGCGCCCTCTAATAGTGTATTTCTTACTTATTAGCATGCAAATCTAATTTTACGTTGAATATGGTTTTTTGTAAATTGTGGGCGTGTCTATTATCCGACCACGCCCATTTTTGGAACGTCAGTCAATAGGATAACTATATATAGGCGTAACAAATTTCAAGTTCCTAGGTCAACTTTTGTGGCAGATATATAGATTAATGTCGATTGTGGGCGTGTCTCTAATTCGGCCACGCCCATTTTTAGCACATCAATTAATGGGATAACTATGTATATGCGTACCGAATTCCATGTTCTTAGGCCAACTTTTGTGGCAGATATAAAGATTTTTATTAATTGTGGGCATGTCTGTAATCCGAATACGCCCATTTTTGGCATAGCTAATATTTATAGATGTACATACCGAATTTCAAGTTTATAGTTCAATTTTTGTGGCAGATAAATAGTTTTTTGTTAATTGTGGGCGTGGCTCTTGACTGATTTTGCCCATTTTAAATAGCGAGCTGCGTGAAAAAACTAAAAGTGCCTGTACAAAATTTCAGCTCAATATCTCAAAATTTACGCCCGTGAGAGTGCTAACAAAGGACAGATACACGGACACACGGACATACGTGTCTAAATCGACCCAATTTTTGAAGCTGATCAAGAATATATATACTTCGTAGGGTCTATGACGCCTCCTTCTGGGTGTTGCAAACGGAAGAACAAACTTAGTATACCCTCATCACTGAGGTGGAGGGTATAAAAACTAAAATTAGTTTAGATCATATCTTAAATACTCTGCACTCTAAATACTAAAAATATGAGCGTGGCCTAATTATTCTCTTTACGTATATACATATTAGGTGTCAACTGACAAGTCTTAGTTAACTCGAAGCTTAATATTTGTGAGTGTGTCCGTAATACGACCATGCCCATTTTCAACACATCGACAGATTCTTTAAATATAAGCATATGTACCAAATTTCATTTTCATAGCTCAATTATTGTGGCTTATAAAAAGAGTTTTGTCAATTGTGGGCGTGGCACACTTGATCAATTTAATATACATACAGAAACTTAAAATGGCAAATGCAAACTTCCATCTCAATATGTCAAAATTTACGTTAATGTGGTATTAAATAAAAAGACAGACATGCGGACATGTTTAGATAGATGCTTCAGATTTTAATGGAATATATATACTTTGTTGAATCTCTGACAACTACTTTAGGGAATAACAAACATGGTACATGGCGCCTACCTTATAAGGGAGGATTTATTTTACATTCACAATCTGTCCAGTCAACACCGCCAACACAAATATAGGAAACCAACGCTTTTACAGATTATCAATCCCATTAAAATTGTACAACGTCTAATTAGTTGCATCATTTCCATTATATTTCATATGATTACTTCTTCTTATCAATCGTTTTTATTATCTCATAAATAATATGTGACAGCATACATAAAACATATTACAGCCAAGTGTAATAATAATAATAATAATAATAATAATAATAATAATAATAAATACAACAACAATATCAAAATCAACCACACATTATTAAATTGGTTAAAATATGACTTTTAAAAAATTAATGCTGTGCGTCATTCGTATGCGCGTATTCAGATCTTTTAACAACTAAGCGGGAAGAACATTTTTGTTAAAGCTTACCGCCCGCACAATCAAAAATTCCATTCACTTTTACATAGATAACTAAATTTGCTTTAAACCAAATGTTTTATACCCTGTTTTATATATAATGGGCGTGGCAGATATATGATTAGGCTTTTTAATACTAAATCTTTTACGTATCAGCTTGCAAATCAAATTTTATGAAGAACGATTTTTTGTACATTGTGGGCGTGTTTGTTATGCGACCATGCCTATTTTTGTTACATCTAGGAACGGTTTTATTTTAATTATATATTTTAAATTTCAACTTTGAGTCAATTTTTATGGCAGATATATAGATTTTCATCGATTATGGGCGTGGCTCTTGACCGATTTTGTTCATTACAAATAGCGCTTGGTGTGCAGAAAGTGTCTGTATAAAATTTCATCTTATTATCCTAAAATGTACGATTTTGAGAAAAACTATAACGGACAGACGGACATAACTGTCTAGATAGACGAGGTTTTCCACGCTGATGAAGATTGTATATACTTTGGAGGATCACTGAGACCTTCTTTTGTATGTTGCAAATGGAATGACCAACTTAGTGTAAAATCTCTTGTAGAGGGTATAGAAAGCCCCCCTAATAGCAATCGAAAGGTTTTTATTTGGCGCTTTGGTCAAAGCATTTGTATGGCTGCCTATGTATAGTTAACAAATGAACAAACTTTCAATATTGCCTGAGAAGACTGACTCTCTTCAGAAATGAGAAATATACTACACAAACAAAAACACAAACACACACATAAACAGAATAATTAGCTTTAAATTTTTAATAAAACTGAAAATTACATAAACACACATGCCCCCACCACATGCGTATATGCAAATATAACATATTCACAAACGTGCAGCAGCAAGCAATCAACTGTCAACTGGCAACCAGTCTGTACAGATGTTATGGTCGGTTGCTTGGTTGCTTTGTCGGCTAGCCGGCCACATTATTGGGTATTGTTCAACAATGTTTTTGAAGAGAGAAGTGAGTTGTACATTTTCTATATATATATACATGTATGTGTATGTATATACTATATATGTATCGTTTTGCATGTATTGTATATGGGCTGCTTTTACAGTCATCATATTTATAGCCAGTCATAAAGTTTATGAAATTACGACGTAATTTCTATAACGATTTGTATTTTCCTCTTCTCCTTCTTCTTCCACATTAATAATAAACATTTCAATATGTGGCGCTTTCATATGTATTCTGCATATTTTACATTTAAAGTGCTTACAATTTAATACTAAAAAGGGAAATAAAATTTAAAATAAAAAAACATACTCGCAAGCAAAAATTCATTATTTTTGTAGTGTCGTAAACATTCTTGGAAGAAGAGAATTTTTTTTTTGAAAAAGTGAATCCCAAAAGATAAACACACTTTGTACAAGAGGTATGTGCCGATGTATGTTAAGAAAAAATTTATATTTTTATAGTTTAGTTTTTTTTTTTTTTTTTTTTTTTTTTTTTTTTTTTTTTAATACATTTATCTGGCAAGAAGAAAAGTTGCGCTTAGCACGATTTCTTCTTAGTTTTTAATGTGTTGTTCATGATTTCCAAATTTCGCTTATTTGAAATGCTCTTCAAGGTCACTTTCAAAATGAAACCTTTTACAATATCTTTATATAATAAAAAGTAATATAAAAAAAAAAGTTGCAAGTGATCTTATAAATGAAAGTTAAATCACGATTATTGCATCTAGTCCAAGATGATACTCAGAAAAGTGTAAAGACTTTCATCATCATCATTATTACTGATCGGCTACAAACCAACCATCGTTACTAGTCTTTGGCCTGCGGCAAGAGTCGTTCGACGTTCGTCTTCTCCAAGTTTTTTGTAAACTGTTTAATCCTTTTTAAAATCTCTTTATGGCCAGAGGCTCTAAACGTTGCCAAAATAATTGCAATTTTTAGTTTAGTCCACTATCTAGAACGGAACTAAAGACTGATGCTTAGAAGACAACCTCTAACACGCATCATAACGATCTCTTTCTTTTTGGATAGAATTTCCATTTCAAACATCTATTTTTAAACGTCAAATTGCAAAAGTTCTGTCGGAGCAGAGCAGGAAAGATTAAGATCAAGGTCAAAATTTTTTGTATTTGTAGTTTTTTTTTTTTAAATACCATCCTATGACGTTATTCGTGAGTTTCCTCGCACTGTATTTATATGAAGTCCAAAAAATTAGCACCCACATGCCCACAATTTAAAAATTTAAGATCTTTAGTTCGTTTATAATTTAGCCGAGGCTAGAGGATGCGAGATATGTAACAGTTCGATACATCTATTGTTCCATCTACTGTTTGTCCATCTCACCGCCTTTCTATCCAGTCGGCCGTTCAGTCCCGAGAGGGGGGTACGCACTACCACTCTCTCGGTAATGTCTTGTCTGCTCGCCCCTCGTCTACTCTGTTAAAAAAAAAGTTAAAAAAAAAAAACCTAAAAAAAAATTTTTTTTTAACAAAAAAAAAGTTTATTTTTTTTTTAAGTTTTTTTTTTTTTTTTAACAAAGTTTTTTTTTTTAACAGAGAGTCCGCCGTATAAATTGATACGTATTCTATAAAAAGGACGTAATTAGGTATCTGCCACGCTCACATTTTGTAGATGTAGAATTTTAACCTAAGAAAAATTAGTGTTTTTACTTGTTGACGAGTGTGCAAGAATCGGGCCTTTCTTTTTTCTTTTTTCGGCAAAACAATGGAGTTGCAAGACTTTAAAACATTATAATTTTTAAGCTCCATTAAAAACCTTACATTTCAAGGTTTTTGGGCGCAGTTGCTTAGAAAAACGTACACTATCGGCGTAATTATATTAACCAAACCATAAAACACCACATTGCATTTGCATATACATATATATAGATAGATACACATGCATATGCATAAATGTGCGTAAATTTCCCCCTAAAACTGAAGTAAAATAATACCAACAGCAACAAGACCACCAACTACAACTACAACTACAATTTAAAGTAAACTAAGAAAACCACGTTCCTATACATGTGTATATATGTGTATATATATGTATTTTGCTTAACTACAAAGCAACATAAAAATTCCATGAAAATATTGCTTTTTTTGAGGGGGAGGGGGGAGAAGAAGCAGAAAAACGGGTCACGTACACTCATGAACGATGACGGAAAATAAATTTCTCAATTTCTCTCCAATTTACGGAGAGATCATTATGTGTGTATAGAAAAAGGCAACAGCAACAGCAACAACAACACTGCTGCTACGGCAACAAAAACACAGCTGTACAAGGTTTTATGTTTAGAAACTCAAAAAAAAAAAAAAAAAATTGTTAAAAATTTAAAAAAAAAAAAATTTTTTTGTAGCTTTTTCGTTTATACTTATGTTGTAGAAGCATAAATAATTTTGAGCTCATATAAAGAGCATTAAGAAAGTTGGCTTTCTTTAGGAAAATTTAAAAAAAGTGCTCTATTAAAGTCTTGCTCTCTCATTCTCTCTCTCATCCTCTCTTTGATATGGCCTTCACATTTTCCTAAGGAGTAGTATACTAAATTCAAAATCATTATTGTGGTCACAATCAAATGGAGGCTTCAGAAATGGTACAACCTGAACGGCATTCAAATTTGAGCGCATTCTAGACATGTCCGTATGTCCATACAATTAAACATGTATTCTTGAAACACTTACGATGTTATAATTTAAGAAATTAAACTTTGTAAAGATATTCTCAATTTATGTGAATATGGGAGGAGGGCTTGAAATGGGCGAAATAGTTAAAAGGGTTAAAAGGTACGCCCCCAGTTATTACAACAAATGTTGTGTTTTTAAAAATAACGCCATAGGCGTATATTTGTGGAAAAAAAATGATCGGGCCACACCCACTTATTAAAAAAGATTTTATTTTGGCCGATGATCTTCAAAATCTCCTCAACACTATACACTATATAATAAACAAGGCACGCCCACACTCTATCTAGGAAGAGTATCTTAAATATAATGTAAGCCAATTATAATTTTTTTTATTACATTATGCAAAAAATTTAGTCGCATTCGTTTACGTAAACGAATGTCGTTTAAATGCAAAATATAAGAGAAACATATACACAGCCCTTATGCATGTGTGTGTGTGCATGCTTTCCACATTAACATTATCAGAAACTAATGGTTAACAACTTAATTTCACTTGCTCACACATATGCAAGTGAAATTTTCAAAATGGCTTCTCTGACAACAACAAGCCTAACTCGAATGCCACCAGCAATGAAACAATGAACAAACACAACACAACACAACACACCATACCATCCCACTCTACTCCACTCCACTACTTACTCTCTTTCTCTCTCACTTTCTGTTGTTCTATAATATGGCAGAACAAAACATTAAAAGAAGAAGAACAAACAGCAGCAACACAAATGCAAACAACAAAAAATCGTGCAAAATTTTCATATATGTACGCGTACGTGCACGTACAAAGAGCGGAGTACACTTAAATAAATATGTAAGTAAATATATCAACTTAGAACAACAACAACAACAACAACAACGCGATGGCGGTAGTGTAATTAATGTAGGTGTAGCATAAAACAAACTTATGTAAATACATACGTACATACGTATATGCATATGTGTAAGCATGTGGGTGTTCTATATTTACACACATCTATAAACACATTTTAAAGCTACTAAGGCCCATGCAATGGCGCTAAAATGGAAATGGAAAAATTACATCATGATTAAAAAATTTAAAAAAATATTAATTTGCCTTAAATACCCTTTACAAATACAAACAAACAATGGGCGTGGCAGATAACTGACTTCTCTCTCTAATAGTGTCATCATCCAAGTTGAATTTTATGCTAAGTACGCTTTTTTCTCTCTAAATTGTGGGCGCGTCTTTTATCAACCACTGAAGTAGCGTTTTGCATGCAGAGAATTTTCTGTATAAAAATTTCGTTCAATATCTTAACAATTAACAACGGAGACAGACATGGACATATGGACGTGTCTAAAGATCGGCACTCTAAAGATATTTCCTACAAATAATAATGCATCGTGCCGATCGTACCACCAAGGTATAGAAATCACCCCCCACAATTAAGAAACGGTATAAAAATACTCCATTTGTCCAAAACAACGGTTTACCAATATGTGGAACCTAAGTGGATTATATTTTCTTACCACAGGCTTTTTTTAAGTTTGATAAGATTCCCACAAATCTTGGCAAATCGCTACATTACTTACCATCCACATAGAATCCACATATGATATTTGGATCGTATTTTTTATAAATTTGTTTTTCTTTAAAATATATAAATAAGCCACGCCTAAAGGATAGAAATTAGCCCCCATGACTTAGAATCCACATCGATTCCACCAAATTTTTTTTTTCATCAAAATTGTTATGTGACACGATTATCAACTCAAGTACTATAAGGGACGAAAGTCTTTTATCTTAAATATAATGAAAAAAAAAAAAAAAAAAAAAAAAAAAAAAAAACATTTCCCCCCACTTTGCAATGAACTTCACTTTAACTTGTAGTGAAAAATAGGTTGTGCTGTGTGGTGTTATATGTTAACACCATTAAATTCACATACAAACATATCTACTTACAATTGGTCGATAAATTGGAAAAGCAAACCGCAACTTATATAACACACTATACTATATAGTAGCCAACGTCACTACTCACACACACACACTCACGTGCATTATTCAAAACAAAACAAAAAAACTTATCCAAATCTCTATATTTATGGTACACATATAACTTACGCACACACACAATTTGAATATATTTCTACGTGTGCGTGCATGTGTATTTCTGTGTACCTACATTTCATACATATATTTATGTGTGACCTCAATTTATAGAAAATTTCCAACTAGTTTTGATGAAGAGGGAAATTTTAAATGAAAGTTGCTGGCGTTTGCTGCTGCTACTGCAGCTGCTACAGCCGCCATTTGCGTTGACAACATTTGTTATTATATAGGTTGGTATGTGTGTATATGTTATGTAATCTGTTCAAAATGAGTACTTGAAGTAAGAGCAACAGAACCTTCATTAACAGTTAATTGAGAAAGTTCTGAAAACTACAAAATATTGAAAAAAAAAAATCAAAACCGTTAAAAATGAGTATCATTTCGTTTTACTCATAAGAGTATCTAAATAAATAAAAAGGTATTTTACTCACTATTATCAACTTTATAGGCAAGAACCAAATAGAAGAGAGTAAGAGAGTGAGAGAGAGAGTTGAAAACTTGAAAAATATCATAAACGAAGAGTTGAAGAGCTTTTACCAGAGAAAAACCACAACACCACAATTAAGCACACACACATAAATTATACAACTTGCCAACAACAGCATATATTTACAATATATTGGAATTGTCTATGAAAAACAGCAAATCACTAAACACATATGCACGAGCATACGCACATATACACACATATTTAACCCCGCTGCTGATGTTGTTCATGTACGTGCATAATAGAGGTGGTGAAAACCACACAACAAAGAAAAAAAAAAAGGAAAAAAAAAAAAAAAGGAAAAAAAAAGGAAAAAAAAAAAAGGAAAAAAAAGGAAAAAAAAGGAAAAAAAAAAAAAGGAAAAAAGAAAAAAAAGAAAAAAAAAAAGAAAAAAAAAAAAAAGAAAAAAAGAAGAAGAAAAAAGGAAAAACAAGTGAAAATGTTATTGTCGGTCAAGTACGACCCCATTTAATACCCTACACCATTTAGCTCCCTAAATTATGCTACAATTAGTTTAGTTGTATCTGAAGCACTGCCACATAAATCTCTATGTGAAATATTTTCCATATGGAAAGGTTTTCTACAAATGATTCCATGGATTCTGAATTTGGCACAGCCAAATATTAATGACGCTTAACTATTCAAAAAATATTTAGAATTGCGATTTTTTGCCATATAAACATTTTCACTACAATGAGACTTATATGGGAAGGGGTTCTAAAAATGGTCCGATCCGGTCCATTTTCAATAGTGTTTTGGGCCAAAACATGTTCTTGTACTAAATTTCATCGAAATATCTCTAAAAATTGCGACCTGTAACTTAAGCACAAGTTTACATGGACAGACAAACGGATATGGTTAAATCGATTCAGATTCGATCGTTATAATCAATTCATGTTCAATATTCTATAATAAAAATAGTTTTCGAAGTAAAATAATTTTTAGTTGTAAAAAAATTAACACCATAGTGGCATTTCACGTTTGGAAGTTACAAACATCCGTACAAACGTAATATACCGTCTAACCACAAGTGGTGCAGGGTATAAATATAATAAAAAGTACAGCTCCACCTCAGACAAAAATCATATTTTCCTACAAATACACAGTAGTAACACACACAAACACACACACACACGCAAACATTTATAAATACATACTTGATTAAATATAATGAAAAATTTTCTCTATTCATCTCATACTTTATAAAGAAAGTTCGCTCTCTCTCTTTACGCTATTGTATAAATATAATACTTAATTTTTAAATAAATTAATTAATTAATAAATACACTTAACAACAAAACAGTTCAACACTTACATTTTGTTCAAACATCCACAATAAAATAAAGTTCTTTTAATCTCTATATACACATACTTATGTTGGTATTTACGTATGTATGTATATAGTTATTGAAAAGCCTATATGCATGCACATATATACACACATATATACAAATGGGTTTAGTCGCGCACAAAACTTTTCTTAACGACTTTATATGTTGCACGACGTTGTCTGAACTGTTTTAAAAAAGTTGAAAAAGTTTTCGTTAAACCACCACACACGGAGAGAGAAAGAAAGAGAGAAGGAGAGAGAGAGCGCGCAAGCTTTGCCATACGACTGACTTCACCGTATTAAGCGAGTGGGCAACAAAAACGAAGCTAAACGACCATTAACACAACAATTGCAAGCAGAAGCAGAAGCAGCAGCAGCAGTTGTTGTTGGTGCAGTTAGCATTCATTTCATTTCTCATATGTTTGCATGCGCGCCTCTGTGTGTGTGTATAAGCATTAAAAATTTCAAGTGAATTAAAAATGAGTTTATGTGTTAATGTATGTACGTTTGTAAGCATTTGTATCCAAGATGATTATTTTTAACTCTAAACAAGAAAACGGAAAAATTGTACAACAACAAATACAATATAAACGAGTGGAGAGTATATCATATGGAGGTGGCTTTAAGTTACATTTTTTCTATAAAACATTAAAGATCTTTAACTGAAGCTCGCAATTTTATGTTTCCTTTCCGTTGAAATAATCGTTTTGTTTACTTCACTTGCCTTGGTTTCACGCTTCATACTCGTGAAAAATTTATTTTTAGTTTAGTTTTCTTTAAAATAAACTTCTCCTATAAACTAAGAAGTAAAAAAGCTAAAATTTAGCTAAATACCCTTACAAACGATAGGCGTGGCATGTGCATGATTACATATTCTAAAATAATTTGTATAATGTAACAGCTTGCAGGACGAGTTTTACGCCAAGTATCCTCCAGTTTATTGGACATGAAGGGCGCGTTTTTTTTTATCTGACCACGCCCATTTTTGACCTACCAACAGATGGCAGAATTATAAATATTTATACCAAATTTCAACTTTGTAGCTCAATTTTTGTGATCGACAAATAGATTTTTGTTGATTGTGGGCGTGGCTCTGATTTTACCCAATTTAAGTAGTAATCTGTCTGCAGAAACTACTAGTGCTTGTGATCTCAATAACTTAAAATATACAATCGTAAGAATGCTAACAAGAGATAGCCGCACGGACACGCGGTCACTCGGACATACATGTTTAGATAGACTTAGATTTAAATGGTGCTTAAGGCGGACAAAAAAGGTTAGAAACCACGCCAATAGACAAAAATCGATATATTGGTTATAAAAAGTAAGCTAGAAAATTGATATTTGGTAAATATACACATATTGAGATGATCGATTAATGTAATGAAAAGCAGGTGTGGCATATTCGCCCACAATTTCTAAAAACAAAAGAAAAATTTGTACCACAGAATTCTCTTTTGCATTCTTTACTATAGTACTTTAGAGAACTCAAAAAATAAAACTTCTGCCACGCCTATAACAATGGGAGGAATTTAAAAATTTAGTTGTTTTCCTGTACATCGTATACCTGTAGAGGAGAACAATTGTATTTTCAATTTTCGATGATAACTGTAAATTTCTCGCTCTCTCCCTTCTCTCTTCTTGTATTATTTTCTACATTTTCATATCTCCGCAATACTTATAATACACATCATACACATACACACACATTTTTTTGCTTTTCATAAAAATTTTAACTTTACTGTATACTCTGTAGTAATGGACATGTTGAATTCATGCACACATTACGTATTATATATGCATACACAGCGCGCACCGCAATACACCAGATATTACACAAAAATGTTAAAAATAACAAATATGCATGCACACCCATTCACACAAATCATTAAATGTAACGTTTGTTTGTTTGTTTGCTTGTACACTACCTCGTACTGTATGTAGCTCTATAATGCAGTTGTAGGCCAAGTTATATTATCATTGTTGTTGTTGTTATAATTGTTTTTGTTGCTTTTTTACTAATGTGTTTTGCTTCATTTCAAGGTAAATTTATTGTATTATTGTGTATATATGCAGGGTCTACCAAATGTTTGTTTTTTATGTTATTTCTTGCTTTGTGTTCTTGCGTGCATTTAAATCGATAAATTAAATTCAAGGAAAATACAATGCAACTTTATTTTAGAAGAGAGAGAGAGAGAGACAAAAAGCTTTCTATATGTTGAGAAAACTCTCCTCCATATAAGTAACCTGTAGCCGAGCCATACAATTTCACCATATTTTAAAGCATTTGTCGTTTATTACATTAAGGGTCAAATTCAATATTAAATGAATTGTTTGGAAATTGTGGGCAGGTCCCTTATTCGACGCATTGGTAACAAATAAATAAAACCAAAGGTGACTGAGGTCAA
Organism: Ornithomya chloropus; assembly: GCA_963971445.1. Lineage (NCBI taxonomy): Eukaryota > Metazoa > Arthropoda > Insecta > Diptera > Hippoboscidae > Ornithomya > Ornithomya chloropus. The sequence continues at coordinate 20,859,870 of OZ020530.1, read as the reverse complement.
ATCCTAAATTCGAACGGGTATGGGTACATCTACGTACATATATATAAATTTTATAGGATCTCTGCACTTTTTCGGGGTTTTAAAAACTGTTTTATACAGTTGAGGTTGCAAATAAATGCTAAATTTGTCAAAAGTATATTCCAAGTGAGCAAATAGTGGAATTGATAACGAAATGTTTCTAACCGCACGGGATGGATACACAGACAACTGATATATTTCTCACCCAACCACTACAGCGCCCTCGAAACACTTGCCAAAAACTATGCGCGTATATAATTTATTTAAATAATAAGCAAATAAAATCTTAGAAATGTACAAACACTCACCATTAAGCCCCTTCACCGCATCTAATTTTCACAATTAATGCGTTGATTGTGGCAGATGCTGCTGCCAGCACACAAACAATTTTATTAAACATCACCAACAATGACTGAAGTTATTATTAAAGAGTTAAATTCTAAATTAAGTAAATTCTTTAAAGAAATTTTCCGCTTTTTCACTTTTCCAATACAAAAATCTTTGCTTGATAATGCGCCATTTTACCATAACCTAAAACTGTACATGAGAGAGCGAAAACACCACAGCTGTTTTTCTCAACACTAAACGACAGCCACAAATGAGAGTTAGCAGGAAAGAGATAAATAGTGTACACTGCCTGCCTATGACTTGTTTTTATATCAGATGTGAGCGTAGTTGACAACCGGAAAAATGGCTGACTGCAAAAATTCCAATTGAATGGCGAAAAAGTACAACTTTTTCGTTTCACATCTGTATGCGCGTTTGATTTTCCTTTTTATTGCTTAGTAACGGTACTGTGTATAGAAGGAATATATATGTTTTTTGGTTTTTTTTTTATTAAATTCGTAGCAAATGATTTGTTTTTCGTTTATAATTATTAACTCTTCGCTTTTTTCTTTACACAAACGCAATTTCTTGGTAATTTTTTTGTTTTGTTTTATAATTTGATTTTTTTAGAGGTTTTCTTTTTGTATTTCTTTTTTTGTTACTTTTTTATTTAAAACAGAGAATGATGTTATCCAAATAAAGAATAGAAGCGCCCGTATTCCTGAGAGTTTGCGTTGCTACTGAAATTCCAACTAGAAAACAATTGTCGCTGAATGTCTGGGCTAATCGTTTGTTTCGTTATGATACGAACGGAAAATACCGATGCATACACGAAAGCCAACAAATAAATTAACAACACACACATACACATATACACAATACTGATTATTATGTGTATATGCTTTAATATTTAAATGACCAGCCAGCCGGTTATTTAAAATTGTTATTAATTTGAGTTAGAGTGTGAACTGGCAGGGTTAATGGGGGGGAGGAAACCGTAATTTAAACATTTGTATGGATCCTTATTAATAACATGGCAACAATAACAACTAAATCAATACAATCATTAGCATCATAATGATTAATATTTCACTAACGCATTAAAGCAACATCAAGTTATACAAAAAAACATACATATATATATGATATATGATATATGTATTTGTACATATAAATGTATGTAGTTATGTATGACTAATAACAAATAAAAAAGTTATATTTTTATTTTTGATACAATAAAAATCATGGATTTTTCTTAACATTCATAAAAAAAAAATTATAATAAAATATGGGAGTGGTATGTATACAAATTTAGATGATTATATTTCCTTAAGTCCACATAATGGATTTTCTTTATAATTTTATGCAAAAAGTGGGCTCGACTCTGTTAAGAAACTATTTAAATTAATGTAAATCTTGGATATTGTCCATATTCATTTGTTAAATATGGGCACGGCATTTACATTTTAACGCCCCTATTTTAATACAATTCATTTTCGTTTTTGCTTTCGTTTAAATGGAGGATTTTCTTCACATTTATATCTAAAATATGGTCGTGGCATTAATCAAATTACGTTCCCTATTAACGACTAATAATTTGTGTACTTCAATGAGTCTAAATTTTAGATTATTTCTTCCCATTTGTAACTAAAATGTGGGCGTGGCATTTGTCAAATGACGCCATCTTTTAACAACTATTGATGTTTGTGTTACGCAAAATCTTAACGTTGGATTTTCTCTCCATTTATAATAAAAATATGGGCGTGGCATTTATCAAATTACGCTTTACTTTAACGAATATTGATATTTTTACGATGCTGATTGTAAATTTCAGATATTCTTAACATTTATACAAAATAATTGGCGTGGTTACGCCTTCTTTTGATTAATATATACTTTAATAAACAAATTCTGCACCATAAAGGAAGAAACATTTGTAAAATGTAGGCGTGTTCCATTCATTTGTCATATCGACAATAACAATATATATATATATTATCAATCAGGTATTTCAAAAGCAATTTTGTAGTAGTAAGAAGAGATTTTCATCAACCGAAAAAAATATCAATTATTTCTACAGCACTTTAGAGCATTAGAGCTCATTAGATAAGCAAAAATTATATAACTATGTACACTGTCACATATCCATACATACATACATATTTATATACCTGTCGCAATAAGTTTAATAATGCTTATGTAATATATTGTATGGTAGTACAGCAGTGCACCCCTTAATTAATGACAGGTATGTTAATAATGAGCAGATAAGTGTATGTATTTATGCATCATTTATATTCATCTACATGTATATATAAAAAAATGCATTTGCATGTAGATTTGAATAAATACTTGTTTTCAAGCTTCTTGATATTCCTTCTAATTATATTTCTGCTTGTTCTTCTTCTTCTAGAACACTTTCAACTTATCGGTGTTCTCAATTTGTTAACGGGAGAAGTGCAAGTAAGTATGTATTCATTTCATAACATTCCTTACCTAAAAATTGAAACAAAGAGAATAGAGAAATTCAAGTCCCTTCACACGCGTATGCGTGAGTATGATGATGTTAGAAAACAATTGAAATTTGTGCCAGAGCAGCATATAATAATATAAATTTCATTTCAGGTGAGCTAAACAATTACAAATGTTTATTTATTTTTTGTTTTAATTTATTTATTTGTACTCTGTAAGGATATGCTTTGCTATAAATGTTTAGAGAAGTGTTAATAAAGGTCTCTTTGTATGAAAAGTCTCTTTAAAAAGATTTGTGAAATTTTTGAGAAAATGGAAAATTAACACTTGTTGTTTTTCGCTCTCCCTCTCTCTTTCTATATCTCTGTCCCTGTCGTTTTTTTTACTTTATAAACGAACGAAAGCATTTTAAACATTGAATCTATTTTTATGTGCAAATGCATACAGGGCCGAAGTTCTAATGTGAGTTTGGTTGTTGTTGTTGTGGTTGTTGTTGTTTCTGTTCTACATATTTATATACATACTTTCTCTTTATTTTTGTTGCTGTTTTTCATTAAATAACATTTCACTACATTTTTAATGCAATTTTTCTCCGTCATTTTATTGATTCTGAAATGCATACACCATACATCCATGTATGCATACATAAATGAACATATTACTGAAATACAGTTTTTAAGTTATTTTCAGAGAGAGAGTGTTTTATCATATTTTCATCCATTTGCTAAGTTTATAAAGAAAACAAGCTTAAAACAAATTTTAAATACCCTCTGCATGTACAAGTGGTGGGCGTGGCAGATACACGATTACTACCTTTAATTATGAATATATTATGTGTCAGCTCACAAGTCGTGTTTTACGCTGAGTACTGTTTTATGTATATTGTAGGCGTATTTGTTATTCGACCACGCCCATTTTTTTGAAAATCGTTGGATAAGGTCGTCATAAATATTTGCACCAAATTACAACATTAAAGCTCCATTTTTGTGGCAGATAAAGAGATTTTTATCGATTGTGCGCGTGGTTCTCTACCAATTTTGTCCAATTCAAATACCCATCTGCGTGAAGAAGTGTCTGTACAAAATTTTTCCTTAAAAACTGAAAAATTTACGACCATGAGAGTTAGTAAACAACGTACAGACAGAGCAAATCAATTTATGATGCTGATCGAAAAAATATATCGGGAAGATATAAAAACAGAATTTTCTTTTAATAAATAATCATCTAAGCCTTTGACATATATGTTATTTGGTTATATATTTGGTATACATTTAAAGCTCCTCTCTCCCTCACTCTAATCGTTTCCATATACCCAGAGATAGTGGACAAAACAAAAAAGCAATGACAGACAAATCTGTTTTTAAGCCGTTAAACAGTAAAAATATGTGCTATGGCAACAATAATAATAACAACAACATAGCACAACTTGTGTCATATACACACACATGTATATACATATATGCATTAGACCGGTCCTTATTTTAATTTTTTCGAATTTGTATCACGGCAAGCACTAAAAACATTTCATTTGGTGTCCAAAAAACACAAAAAAAATTTGAGCACGATTGGACAATTTTTAGCCGTGCCTCAAGCCACTCCTTGTTTTTATTTTTAGAAATAGGACTAAAAATGTTTTTTTTTTATTTCTTATTCAAGATTATTTGAAAAATGAACCTTATTTTAATGAATTACATTAATAGGATCAATTGATCATCTAATTAGTGGTACTAAATTACCATCAATAAAACAAGTGCTACAAGTATTATTTTATAATTTACGAATAGTTGGGTTAAATTTAAGAGAAAGTACTAGATTAGTTATCGCTGGGTTTAGCACATTTTGGCAGAGAGCACGAATTCCAACACACCACGAAAAACACTGCATTGACAAAATGGAAAAATTATACAATGAATGGAGATCTATCATAAAGAATCATTGTCGGAAAACTGAAACTCAAAACAAGAATGAAACTGAATTTCAAGAGAAATTGGATGATTTATTCGATATCGCACACGCAGACGCATTGGAATTAATAAAACTACAAGAAGACAGAGAGTTTTTTATTAAAGCAACGAGAAAAAGGAAGACCAGGTTGTATGATAGGAACAGATAAAATTCTTAAGCAAAAAGAAAAACGAAAAGCAGTCCAGAAAGAACAAGAAGACCGGCGTAAAATAAAAGAAGATAAACGAAAAAATTTATACGTACGACAGTCTCAAAGAGGTATAAAATTATGTTTGATATAATTATTGTTATAAAACGGTTTATAGATTAACTTTGGCGACATAAACGGCATTGAAATTTAAGACTCGACATCAGCAAAAAAGTAAATCCAAATGAATCTAACAAAACTTCATCAGGTGTACCAAAAGGTAGAACAGATTTTTTTACACCAAGATTGCTTTCAACTTTGGATAAGTGGAGAATCCCTGATGGTGCTGCAGTTCATATTCTAAGTGCAACTGCTAACGCGTTAGACCAACAAATCGAAGAATTTATGCTAAATCGTTCATCAAGTCGTCGCATGCATCAGAAACATTGTGCAAGAACAGCACAAAACATTGCAAAAAACTTCGATGTAACTTAATATGTGTCTGTCTTTTCATAGTTCGTATTTTTGTAAAAGCCTGGTTTAGATTCACCAAAGCAATTGAAGCACCAAATCAAGATCTAAATTTAATTAAAAATATAATTGCTTATCCTGAACGAGATATATCTTTTGCTTTGCTACAACAAGTTAGCAATCACTTATGGTATTTGTCCGAAGAAGCAGTCGTTCTTTCATTCTTCGATCCTAATGTTAGAGTTGATATTAAGAGAAAATTGGTTGAAGCAATTAATGTTCAAGCAAATAAAGAAAAACGCAAGCGAATCATAGCTAATCCAACAAATATCTTTGAAACATATTCACAACAAGATTTAAGCGATTTTGTAAATTCAAGCACTCACGCGTTCTTTGATCACTTAGAAATTCCCAACGAATTTTTGCAAGTCGATCCATTGAATTGGAATGAAAGATTTGACTACGTTCAAGGCTCTCAAATTGAAAGAGGTGCAAATTCATTACAATAATAAATTAGCACACAATGAAGAAGAGAAATAATTCCTTTTTCAAGTGATCAAAAAATTTAATATGAATTATCCCACTTTTAAAAGGACTTCACTATTAAATTAAATTAATATTAATATGTAATTCATTAAAATATTTTAGTTAAAGGTTCATTTTTCAAATAATTTTGAATAAGAAATAAAAAAAAACGATTTTTAGTCCTATTTCTAATAATAAAAACAAGGAGTGGCTTGAGGCACGGCTAAAAATTGTCCAATCGTGCTCAAATTTTTTTTGTGTTTTTTGGACACCAAATGAAATGTTTTTAGTGCTTGCCGTGATATAAATTCGAAAAAATAATTTTCTTCATATATATAAGGACCGGTCTAATATGCATGCATATATATTTAGCGTATATAACATTAACAAAACATTCATAAAAACAGAAAATTAAATTTTTAACTTTAACAAGAAAAAAAGTTTAATTGTTAGCAAGCTTCTTAAAGGAGTGAAAGAAAAAGAAGAAAAACACTTAAAAACTGGTTTTTGGCAACATTTCACATTAATGACAATAATAATAACAAACAAACAAAAAACCAGCAATAAATATAATAATAATAATAATAATAACAACAACAACAACAACACTTTTGAAAATAACGAAAAACTCACACCCGCAACCAAATGAAGATTTTCAGAGAGAAAGAGAAACAGAGAGATATTGGGGCAGCAGCAGAACAGCAGCTGTGACAGCTACATACTATATATAGCAAAGTTTGCAAAGGGAAAAGCCAACACAACTAATCATAAGTGTGGGGGTGTGGGTAACACAAAGAGAAATACAGTGAGAGAGAGAATCAAAGAGAAAGACCAGCGTAAGCGTAAATTGGTTGATGAAAATGGGAATCATGGAAATTGTTAAGATTTCTAAATGATCTGTGATCTCACATACCACGCATTTATATTATATACATTTATATGTATGCATGCATGTATGTGTTTATATAAAATTTGTAATGTATGAATGTTTTGTGTGTTAAGTTGTTGTTGTTTTTGTATATAACTCAAAAGTATGAAATTTTTTTCGTTTATTGTTAGTTTTTGAAGAACTTTGTTCATATTGTTTTTTTTATCGAGTTTTTTTTTATGCTTTTAATTTTTTTGAACGAAAAATGTAGATGAAGAAAATGAAAAGAAGTATTAAGCATTTTTTTTAATTAAGCTGCGTGTGTATGTACAGCACGTTCGACCCATTTTACGGACGTTTCAATACAACAGAATTGAATATTTGAATAGAGTTTGTGATGAATGCGTACACACACATACATGCGTACATATTACAAACATTCAGGCACATTAATAGTGTAGGGATGGACAATTTTTTTAATAAACAATGAATTTTAAATTCTGTGCAATTTTTTTTTTTTTTTTGAAAATTTTGCCAACTGAACTAATTTCAGTTACTCCGAATTTTCTCCGAAATTATTCCGAAATAGGTATAAAAGTCTGTCTGACAACAATTTTTGTAAAAGTTCTCCGAAATCAATTCAGTTACTTTCAATCGAACCCAAAATCACATTCCGAATTTTTCCTTTAGTCATAATTTACTCCGAAATAGCTTTAAAAACCTATTTGATAAGAGTTATTATAAATATACTCAAGACCTAGTTTAGTTATTCCCAAAGAATCATAACATTACTCTGAATATAATCCGAATCTATTCCGAAATATATATAGAAGTCTACCTGAAAAGGATTATTCTAAATTTATTTAGGAATCAGTCCAATTACTTTTATACAAACTCCAAAAACATCTCAACTTTTCCGAATTTACTCCGAAATAGCTTTAAAAGCCTATTTTACAAGAATTGTTCTAAATCTACTCAGATATCAGTGCAGTTACTTTCAATATAAGCTAAAATCACACCCAACTTATTCCGAATTTACTTCGAAATTAATAAAGAAGTTTGTCTGATAAGAATTATTATAAATCTATTTAGGAATCAGTCCAATTACTTTCAAACAACACCATAATCACTCCGAACTTGTGCCAAAATCTACAACGAAATATATATAGAAGCCCCTGCCGGACAAAAGTTATTTACAATCTACTCCAAAAATAGACAGATACCCTGACCCACGAACATACACGTCTAGATGGACTTAATTTTTATGCTGTTTAATAATATAAATACATTGTACGGAGGCCTCCTTCTTGTTGTTGCAAATGTTATAACAAACTGCGCATCTTGTGTGATGTGTCTATATAAGTACGTTAAGCCTTATGTGAAGGGGGAACTCTTTTTTTTTTCTAGATCTATCTTCAGAATTGTTACTGTAATGTGTTTTTCTATTATTGTGAAGATTAAACTTATTCACACACACACTCACTCACACACTCCATGGTTAAGTGGGTAGGTGTTGTGCCATATATTTGTAGGCATTGTGTGTATGCGTTTGTGTGTGATTATTACCAATTTTTCTGTTTCTTTGTTATAAGACATGTTTTTGCCATTGTTGGTGTTGTTGGTTCTGTTGTTTCTTAACTTATGGACAATGATTGATGATTTAAAGTGTTGTTTGTTTGCGTGGTTGTGTGTGTTAATATACTTTCATATGATATGTGCAAGTATTTGTTGCTTTGTATATAACACACAAAACAATACAAAGCACTTATCCAAACACATACATTCATACAATACAATTTATAGCAATCTTCTATTATTTTATATTCTTGTTTTGTTGTTGTTGTTATTGTTATTGTTGTTTAACATTTAAAAAAAGATAATTTTTTTTTTTAATTTTTTTTTTAAATTATATTATACGTTAGATTGTCTGTCTTCTTTGGCAAAAGTTATATTCTCATAAGTTAAAGTTTTAATTTCAGTTAGAGCTGTTTTTATGTCCCCTCTCACTCTCTCATAAATGAATTAGGTTATATCAAGTGTGTCATGCTGTTTGTAACAAGTAGAAAGAAATATTTTAGAGATCACTTGAATAATGTGTCCATCAGTCCGTCTAGTCACATAACTAATCTGATCGATATGTCACAACAGCCACCCCCACAATTTACAAAAAAATAAGATAAATTATAAAAAAACTCGATCTTCGAATCAAAATATAACAAATACAACATGGGCATGATTTTATACCTGGCACGCCTACTTTTTACACATAATCATAAACGGTATTCACGATTTGGCTTAAATCAAACAAAGCTTTGCCTTTTATTATTGTTGCTAGAGTGGTTAATTAATTGATATAAATCTCTTTTTTCTTCTTCTTATCTTGAAAAATTTTATTTAATCAATTAATTGGATTATAAAACACATCATGTACAATATATACATACAATCTTCAAGTAGCTTTAATAATTTTAAGAACAATCCGAAAAAATTGCTTGCGGTGACTGAAAAAGAAATAACGATCAAATAATTAATTTTTTTTTATGAAAAAACGAAACTTAAATTATATGTCCTAACCAAAGATGATCAAAAGTAAAAATTCTGAATAACGATTATTCGGGGATCGAAAAAATTTTTAGATCACGAATAAAAATTAGAAATATTATTGATCAAGGCAAATAAAATCGATTTAATTTACATGAAATGAAAATAAAATTATAACGATCAAATTTTTTTCGATCACATATATATTTTTTTTTATTTCATGTAATTTAATTAGCTTCGTTTTATAAAGCGCTTTAGCATGAATATAAACAAGTAAGAAAACTAAATTTGGCTTTTGCCAAATCTTAAATACCCTCCACCTCCACAACGGTGGGCGTGGCAAATATATATGTATATTGCGCCTTCTAATAGTGTATGTCTTACGTATCAGCACGTAAGTCTACTTTTACGTTGAATATGGGTTTTTGTATATTGTGGGCGTGTCTGTTAACCGACCACGCCCATTTTCAGCATGTCAGTCAATGGGGTAACTATGTATACGTGTACCAAATTTCAAGTTTCTAGGTCAACTTTTGTGGCAGATATAAAGATTTTTATTAATTGTGGGCGTGTCTGTAATCCGAATACGCCCATTTTTGACATAGCTAATATTTATAGATGTACATACCGAATTTCAAGTTTATAGTTCAATTTTTGTGGCAGATAAATAGTTTTTTGTTAATTGTGGACATAGCTCTTGACTGATTTTGCCCATTTTAAATAGCGAGCTGCGTGCAAAAGCTAAAAGTGCCTGTACAAAATTTCAGCTCAATATCTCAAAATTTACGCCTGTGAGAGTGCCAACAACAGACGGACACACGGACCCACGGACATACATGTCTAAATCGACTCAGTTTTTGTCGCTGATCAAGAATATATATACTTCGTAGGGTCTCTGACGCCTCCTTCGGGCTGTTGCAAACGGAAGCACAAACTTGGAAAACCTTATCACTGAGGTGGAGGGTATAAAAATATCCTTGATTTAAAAAAAAAAAACTTTGATCCCAAATAACAAATCAATATTTCACTACAATGTTTTTCATTTTATTTCATGTCACATATAAAGAAAGATGAAAGAAAGGTGAAGAGTAATAGGATTACTTTATAGGTATATAAAAATATCTTAAACTTGTTGGTTACAGTTATTGTATGTCCACTTTCACTAAAATTTGTTGCCCATATGTACATAAGCATATGACTCATTCACTGTCATGTTGTTGTTGTGACCCTACATAGGTATGTTTATGTATGTATTGGGAAATTTTCTTTTCTTTATTTCTTTTTTTTTTTTTCCTTTCTTTAAGTATTTAGGTAAGTAAGAGCATGGTTGTTTGTTATAGGTTAAAGTTTTTTCTGTTCGTTCTACCTGTAAGCAAAAAAATCAATACAAATTAAAAAATTAAACATAAAGATTTATTCATACACTCTCTCTCTCCTTTAAGTGTTTAACCGTATTTAACAGTATAATACATTTATGTCCTAAGTCGATTATAAAGTTCAGTTCAATTCAAATCAAGTGAGTAGAGTTTTAGAGAAAAATGTTAAACAAACTTTTCAAGCATGTAAGCTATCAAATATTTCATATCCTGCCTCTTCAGTATTTACGTATATTTAAATTCTGTTATTTTTCATGTGTTTCAATTAACACACAGTGACCTTGCAAATTAAATCGCATTACCGTACTGTACAGTACATATACAGCAACATGTGAAGTTATATGTAAAACGAATTGTTTTTAAACGAAATGTATGTAACAGTTACTATGTATGTGTGTTTGTATTCAACCTAAAAAAAAAAAAAAAATATGTGTTTTAACTATAAAATCGTGATGGCTGCACTCATAAGTAGTCATTGTGCAAATTTAAAAAGAGAGTTTATGCGCAAAGGGGAGCAAATTAGTAAAAGTGACATGACATGAAATAAAAACAGCACTCTCGAGCATGCATTTATATATATGGTGAAATTGTTGCAATACGAAGTAGATTTATTCACTAAATGAGATGGTAAATATATGAGAGGGAACGGTTACAGTTAACTAGAGATTACAGAATGCTCCAAATTATATTCAATTGTAAACTAACACACTGTGTATAATAAAGAGTAGCAACATACTAGGTATTCCAAAGAGAATGTTACAACAATATATACACAAACACATGTAGATCCACATTATGTGTAATATGATTAAGTGCGCATTAGAAAAACAAAACAAACAACAACAACAAACAAAAATTAACATAAAATACATATTTATATATAGAAATCTTTATAAATATGTATAAATGTGTGTGCGTTATAGAAAATTAAAATTAATTGAAGTTATTAATATGTAAATAATTTGCAACTTTAATTTTACACTTTAACCACAACACGCGTTATATACGTTTGTGTGTATATCTAATTATACCTATATATACGCACACACGTATATGTATATATGTATATGCATATAACAGCAACTAGTTTTTATTATTTTTTATTATTATTAACCCTAACATGTTTTATTATGGTTTTAAATAAGTGGTCATGCTTATTATGTGCACATATATACACATATACATCTATACACCCGTTATAATTATTAAAATAAATGTTGGAATATTTACGTATATTCGTTGTTTCTTATACTACACACAAGCTCTGACAGTCACGCCCCCAAATATAACACAGTCCACATCTGGACTAATTTTGAGAAATCCCCCTCTTGCTGGATTTTTGTTATTTCATACAAAGTATATTTTATGAAACGTAATAAGAAATAAAACGCCTTTACCACGCCCACAACTAATCAATTTAAATGAAATATTAATTGAATTCATAAATTTTTTTAATTGATTTCATTATTATTTAAAATAATATCATTTATCACCAATTTATTCAAGTTAAATTTCTCCAACATCCCTGTTTTAACAACATACGAAAAATTTACCTAACGGCAATTTCCTGTTCAGCGAATTTAGCAAACAGTGTAAAACCTTAATGTGGCATCTCTACGCCATCACTACTTTTGCTACCAACATTTCTTCTTATATATACATATGCAAATAACGACAAAACAAGCAAACAATTCGAATGAACCACAAAACGGGCACTACGATGATTGACTACAAAACGAGTACAAGTAGAAGTCCGTAGTCAGTCGCAAAAGGAAATCCCAATAAATATAAGGTGAAACAGTGTAGAGCGCTTAAGAAACAGCTGTAAGGTGAAGGCAAAATAATACATAAAAAAAAAAAAAAAAAATATATAAAAAAAAAAAACGAATGAATAATGTGAATGGAAAATCTTTGCAAAAACTAATCATATTTATAAGAGAATTTTATTAATCAAGCAGCGAAACATTTTTTGTTTTTTGTTAATTTCACGAACTTGAAGCAGAATTGTAAGCGATTATGTATATAAATTTTAATTTGAAATAAGGCGGGTGGCTTTTTAATATTTTTACATCAAGATTTTTTTTCTTTTGTAATCACCGCCGCCATTTGCCTTTTACAGTACATTTTTGCTTCGATTTCCTTCTCTAGCAAATGTTCGTTTGCTCGTTTAGAGGCATAGTGGAATGTGTGCGTGTGTGTGTGCATGTATGATTTTGTTAATTTGCGGTTGTATGGACATGTAGCGGGCTCTGTTTGCGTTGTCGCTGCTCACGTTCACCTTCGTTTCAAACTCTATCATTCGTGCTTTCATTGTTACACCGTTTTTGTTTTTAGTAATGCTTTTTTCCTTATTAATCTTGGGTATACGTATTGTATCGCTCTCTCTCTTTCTAACTCTCATGCTAATAAGAAGACTATAAATGTTTGTTATTATTATCTGTGACTGTTACTGGGTCTGTTGGCGCTGCTAAGAAGAACTTCATAAAATGTAATTGAGATCAAAACAATGAAAGTGTATTTATATGCTTATGGTTTCCCATTCTATAACAAACAAAAAGAAGCGCATATCTCATAAAAAGGAAAATCATAAAAAAAGATGAAATTTTTTATACCTTAAACTCCAGCCAAAGGTTGTTAATGCAAATGAAATGTTGATGTTTTTCAACTTTTGTTCTGGCTGGTTGTTGTTCACTTAAATTATTCAATCAATTAAATTCTTTATGAATATGTGTTGACCACTAATTATTGTGGATTTTATTTTGCATAATCAACAGTTCCTGTCTGTGTTCTGTGTTCTGTAAGTTTGCATAACTGTTTAGGTGTTTGTTGTGATTGTTGTGTTCTACTTTTTAAAACTAATTTAAATGTTTTATTTGCGTTGCATGTGTAATTCGGCCCCTCGTAGAGAGTCTCCCTCTCTCTCTCTCTCTCCCCCTCTAGAATCCCTAAGAATAGAATTTTAAAAGTGAACGCTAACATAATTCCGTTCAACTCTGTGATAAATGATATACAAGCTGATAGAAAAATGTTTTTATTTTGTTATTGTTAAATATCTGGCATTGTGGGTGTGGCATGTACTTGATTAAGCCTTCTAATGGTGTATTTATAATGTCTTAACATATAAGGAAAATTGTTCAACTTAAGTTGTTTTTTTTTTGTAAATCGTGGGCGTGTCTGTTATGATTTTTTTTATTAATCCGTAATTTAGCTTCTCTAGCTTAATTTCTATAGCCAAGAAATAGATTTTTTTTCGATTGTGAGTTTGGGTCAGCCGAGTTACCCAATTTAATTAGCGATTTGTAAGCAGAAAATAAAAAAAAATTGAATAAAATTTCAGCTTAATATCTCAAAATTGGCGATTGTGAGAGTGTCAACAACGGACAGATGCACGGACGGACATGTCACATAGAGCGCGTCGCATTTATTTGTAGGGCATTCGAATGTTGTTGGGTTTTGCAAACGGAATAACAAACTAAGGAGGAAAATGCTCATTTTTTTATTTTATTTTTTTCCGAAAACGGAAAATTTACTTGAAAAATTGTTTCTTTTACCACCATGAAGGGTGTGTCGATTGAACAATTTTGCCCAATTTTAATGCAAATCTGTATATGAAAATCATTCACCCTACAGCAAAGAGTTTTTTCTTTTTTTTTCAATTTTATCAATTTTTTCCACCAGGAGAGTGACCACAGACCACAGACCACACAATCACGGACAGACGGACATGACTAGATTCATTGTTGATTCATAATATATAATATATATAAATAAAAGTGCATTTATATCGACTGTCACTTGACTATTTGATCTTTTCCCTTTGTACCTTATAACTGTTTTTATTGTTTTCATAATTGTTTTACTATAATACTTGTAGTATAATAATTTATTATGATAAAAGAAAAAATAGCAACAAAAAGAATAATAATAATAATAACAACAACAACAACAAAACGAAAGAATCTCGCGCCGAAAAAAAAGTGCTAAAATCCAAAAATAGCAAAAGACCAGAAAAGTCTCTTTTTCGTTTCTGTGCTATTTTCATACACTATTGGACAGATATGTCGCACATAAAAAGGCAAAAAATTAGAGAATATTTACCGAAATACCATATGGTTAATATAAAATTATATTTATAACCATTTGGCATCATTAGCAATACCGTTCAGCACATTTTTTGTACGGTATTAAAAGGGAGAGAAGAGCTGCACTATAGACATGGGTAACGAATAAGTGAGAGACAATATGAAACTGGCGCGAACTGGACGAAGTACACGACAAAACACAACGAAAATGGCGTACCGATTGGAATAACTAACGAAGAGTAGCATGACGACGCATAAACGAGTTGAAGAAAAAAAATTTTTTTCTCCTATTACAAATTCCATATTGTAAGCAACAAAAAAAAAAAAAAAAAAAAACAATATTTAACAAACTTTTCCTTAAACATCCTAATTAGAAGAAGACGTTTTTTAGAAAGTGTGAAAGAAAAAATATGCGAGAAAACAATGTTCCGAAAATGTAAAAGCAAAAGATAAATGATTATAATTTTTTTTTTTTCGTTGTTGTGAAAACAGTGGAAAAGACCAAACAAATATTAGAGAAAAACTCTTGAAAAGTACATTAAATACAAAGAATATAATAAAATAAAAATTTTAGTTTCCTTAAAGTAAAAAAAAAGAAAAGGAAAAATAAGCGGTGTGTAAATGAATAACGGCAGTTTATTATGTGAAAGAAAAAGTAAAGGTACACGACAAAAAGCCAGAAGAATTTTCTAAATGTATATTTTTAGAAAGAGACTACGAAAGTGTTATAACGGCTAAATATAGTAAGCGAAAGATATAAAAAGAAATGTATTGAGTGTAGCAAGAAAAAAAAACAACAACCAAACGACCTACCCGCTAATAAGAACGATGAACAAATGATTAGAAAAACTCTTGGATTTTTTAAACAAGCAGCCAATCAACCATTACCTTAGTATACTTTACTCCTGTAAGAATGTTTCTTTATTTATTCCAAATTACAGTTGTTCTCTTAAATTTTTTAATGCTTTCTTTTAATTAATTTTGCTTTGGCAAACAATTCTTCAGTTTTTAAAGTGAAAACCATGCAGAGAGAAATATTTAACAATTCAACAAATGATTAAAGAAAATCTAAATCTAAACTCAAAGTCATTAAATATTATTATCATCATGTCATAGTTATCCTGCAATTGCCTCCTTGTTATGAAAGAGGCCAAGAATGCGAACACAGAAATAAACCAAAAACATTATCGATAAAAGGCAAAAACAACGAACAACTATAATCAAAACAGAAATTTATACTAAACAATAGACGTCTGGCTAGTAGGGGTGTTATGTGTTTTTTTGGGTTTTTTTTGCTTTTTCATGTTTTTTCTCCGTTTCGTATTGTTTGCAAGATAGCGCTCGAGCGTGTGTTTGTGGTGTGTTTACATGTTTATTTTGGTAGTTCTTCCATTATTACTTTCAAATCACTTATTATGTCTTTATCATCTTTTTTTCTATGCGTGTCTGCATCTTATTATGATTTGTTGTCAATGTATGGCCCCAGCTGGTTACTTTATGCACCATTTTCTACACGTTGAATTGTGTGTATGGTGTATATAGAAAATATTACGAAGCAGCAGACAAGTGGTCAATTGTTGCTCTCTTCATATACTGTTATGTTGTTATTATCTCGTATCATTTGTTTTCATTTAAATCTTAAGGCATGTGCGGTAGAATGATGTGATAATTTATGAGACAACAAGTGTAAATAATCATAAATAACTAAGTATGTATTTAATAAGAAAAACTTTTATAAAGTTTCGAAGATTTGATTAAGCCTTAGAGAGAGAGAGAGAGAGAGAGAGAGAGAGAGTGCGTAAATATTCGTAAAAAGTGTTTGAAAGTAAATATAAGAAAAAACTAAATTTGCATTAGGTCAAATATTACATACAATCCACATCTACAGATAAACCGGGTGGCATGGCAGGTTTAGGAGTTTTGTTTGTTAATTAAGAATCGAAATAAAAAAAACAATATTATACTCTCCACCTCAGTGATGAGGTTATACTAAGTTTGTTCTTTCGTTTGCAACAGCCCGAAGGAGGCGTCAGAGACCCTACGAAGTATATATATTCTTGATCAGCGACAAAAACTGAGTCAATTTAGACATGTATGTCCGTGGGTCAGTGTGTCCGTGTGTCCGTCTGTTGTTGGCACTCTCACGGGCGTAAATTTTGAGATATTGAGCTGAAATTTTGTGCAGGCACTTTTAGTTCTTGCACGAAGATTGCTATTTAAAATGGGCAAAATCGGTCAAGAGCCACGCCCACAATCAACAAAAATCTATCTGCCACAAAAATTAAGCTATAAACTTAAAATTTGGTATGTACATCTATAAATATTGGCTTTATCGATATGCCAAAAATGGGCGTGGTCGAATTACATATACGCCCACAATTGATAAAAATCTATATATCTGCCACAAAAGTTGACCTAGGAACTTGAAATTTGGTATGCGTATACATAGTTATCACATTGACTGACGTGCCGAAAATGGGCGTGGTCGGTTAACAGACGCCCACAATTTACAAAAACCCATATTCAACGTAAAAGTAGACTTGCGTGCTGATACGTAAGACATACACTTAGAGGGCGCAGTATATATATATTTGCCACTCCTACCGTTGTGGAGGTGGAGGTTACTTAAGAAGTCTAAGAAAATTTAATTTTCTTACTTGTTTTTCCTACTCTTTATTCGATCTTAACTACACGACTCTATAGATGTTAATGAGCTACTTAATTTAGACATTTTCCTTATTTATAGTTTCTTACAGTTACTAGTTTGTGTGTATGATATGTGGTTTATGCGTGGGAGCGCCGTTGTTATGATGTGTCGATTGGACACCCGTCCAGACGACACATCTGCAAGTAAGCAGTTTTAGTAACACTATCTTTGTGCAAACATGCATTTCTCTGGAATGCACGCTCACACAGATGTGCGATATGCCATTGTTTGGAATGCATATATTCTTACTAGCAAATCAAGGCACCGCCACTTGGTTGTTTACACAAGTGTCAAGTGACCGTCGGATAACTTTGCCACAATTTGCTTACACATCAAAAATGCCAGACAATGATTGTTTGGCATGGTCGCGACCGGACAATGTACACTATACTTATATGTATACATACATGTTAAGTTATATAAACTATATTACAGGCGGGTCTAAGGGTGTGAAGAGAAATATGAATTTAACTAGCAAAGACACAAGCCAAAAATTTTAGCAGAGCTCTGTTATGTAGTTAGCAGATCTTTGTTAAGATGAGATTTAAGAAGAAAATGGATAAAACTAAAGATTTATTATATAAATTAAATACATTTTACGTACGTCAGTCAATGTGATAACTATGTATACGCATACCAAATTTCAATTTCATAGGTCAACTTTTGTGGCAGATATATAGATTTTTATCAATTGTGGGCGTATATGTAATTCGACCACGCCCATTTTTGGCATATCGATAAAGCCAATATTTATAGATGTACATACCAAATTTTAAGTTTATAGCTTAATTTTTGTGGCAGATAGATTTTTGTTGATTGTGGGCGTGGCTCTTGACCGATTTTGCCCATTTTAAACATCGATCTGCGTGAAAATTTATTTCATTATTTATAATATTTCATGACAATCCAAACGTCAAGAGCAACTCTGTATATGAATATGAAATGGTTGCTATTCAAAAACAGAGTTGTTCTTGCCATGTGGAATATTGAGAAATATTAAAAAGTAAAATAAAAATTGTCCATTTATTAACCTGTACCTAAAATAAATATCCCCGAAATGATACGAGTATTTAACCAAAAAATATAAATATTATTACATTTATGCTTATTCTCTATATAAATATATAAAAATATAAATAATATTTTTCTATTTACAGATATATCAGTAATTTTTACCAGTAACACCCACAATTTATTTTTCTGTTGCAAAAGAGAAAATAAAATCAACAGTAGACAAATAACAGCAACAACAATAATAACAACAACAAGAATAACAATAAATTATTGACCAGTTGTGTGTTAATTAAAAGCCATAATCATAAAAAGAAGAAGAAGGAGAAAAGCATCTAGTTTCTCAAAAACAACAACAATAATAATAATAAACAGAAGATAACAGCCGAAAAAATGGCACAACGCAGTCATCAATATTTCAGTTTACGCTGGAACAATTATCAAAACACCATGACTTCGGTGTTTCAACAATTACGAGAAGATTTATCATTTGTCGATGTTACTCTATCATGTGAACATGGCTCTCTTAAAGCCCACAAGGTGAGTGATAATAATAATGAACTTATAATTTGTTCTTGGCCTTCATATATAATGTATTTTTTATTTATAGGTGGTGCTGTCAGCCTGTTCATCATATTTTCAAAAATTATTACTAGAAAATCCATGTAAACATCCGACTATTATATTACCCGGCGATATAATATTTACCGATTTGAAAACGATCATTGATTTTGTATATCGGGGCGAAATTGATGTCACCGAATCTGAATTGCAGGTGAGTGACTGTACATTTTATACAAATAGAAATTGTTTTAAATGATTATAAACTAAAAACAAGTAAGAAACTAAATTTGGCTTAAACCAAATCTTAAATACCCTCCACCTCTACAGGAATGGGCGTGGTAAATATATATATATATTGCGCCTTCTACAAGTGTACATATTACGTATCAGCATGTAAGTCTACTTTTACGTTAAATATGGTTTTTTTTTAAATTGTGGGCGTGTCTGTTATCCGACCGCGCCCATTTTTGGCACATCGGTATATGGGATAACTATGTATATGCGTACCAAATTTCAAGTTCCTAGGTCAACTTGTGGCAGTTGTAAAGATTTTTATTAATTGTGGGCGTGTCTGTAATCCGAATACGCCCATTTTTGGCATACCGATGAAGCTAATTGTCAAAGATGTACATACCAAATTTCAAGTTTAAAGCTCATATTTTGTGGTAGATAAATAGATTTTTGTCGATTGTGGGCGTGGCTTTGGTCCGATTTTGCCCATTTTAAATAGCGATCTGCGTGCAAAAACTAGAAGTGCTTGTACAAAATTTCAGCTCAATATCTCAAAATTTACGCCCGTGAGAGTGCCAACAACAGACGGACACACGGACCCACGGACATACATGTCTAAATCGACTCAGTTTTTGACGCTGATCAAGAATATATGTACTTTGTAAGGTCTCTGACGCCTCCTTCTGGGTGTTGGAAACGGAAGAACAAACTTAGTATACCCTCATCACTGAGGTGGAGGGTATGACAAGTGAAAATATTATAGTCGGTCAAGCCTAACCATCAAATACCCTACATCACTTGATATATTATATTATTCAATTTAATTTTTTCCTTTGATAAAAGAAAAGTTTTATTTTTTTGTACTGCTTTTAATTTTTTCCTTTTTTCTTTGTAAAATGAAAAATTTTATTTTTCTATACCTACTTGTATTTTCAAAAATTTCAAAATGATATATAAGTCAGAAATTTTTTTTTATATTTTTGTTTATGATATCAAAAAAAAAAAAAAAATTATATAGGGAGGGGTTGCAAAAATGGTTCAACCCGGTCCATTTTCAAAAGGGTTTATTTTTGGGTCAATGCTTTTCCGCGTATCAAATTTCATCGAAATATCTCAAAAAATAATACGATATCATATGAGGAGGGGTTCTAAAATTGGTCCAATCCGGTCCATTTTTAATAGGGTTCCCCTTTGGGCCAATAAATGTCCTTGAACCAAATTTCATCGAAATATCTCAAAAAATGCGACCTGTAGCTTGCGAACAAATTTAGATGGACAGACGCGAGGACAGACGGTTAGACGGACATGGTTAAATCGATTCAGATTTTGATTCTGAATCGATCGGTATAACTGAAGATGGGTGTGGCATTTGCCGTTTAGGAATTACAAACATCCGCACAAACTTAATATACCCTTTTCCACAGGGTATAACAGGTGAAAATATTATAGTAGGTCAAAAATTTCAAAATGTTAATGAAATCAAAATTTTTATATGGGGAGGGGTTCTAAAAATGGTCGGATCCTATCCATTTTCAAAAGGGTTTATTTTTGGGCCAATACATATCCTTGTACCAAATTTCATCGAAATATCTCAAAAAATAATAGGACCTCATATGGGAAGGGGTTCTAAAAATAGTCCAATCCGGTCCATTTTCAATAGGGTTCCTCCTTGGGTCAATATATGTCCTTGTACCATATTTCATCGAAATATCTCAAAAAATGCGACCTGTAGCTTGCGCACAAATTTAGATGGACAGACAGGAGGACAGGCGGACATGGTTAAATAGATTCAGATTTTGATTCTGAGTCGATCGATATAAATGAAGGTGGGTGTGGCATTTGCCGTTTAGGAGTTACAAACACTAGACTTTTTTGTATGGACAAGTTGAAATGTTATAGTCGGTACAGCCCGGCCATTTGATACTCTACACGACTTGGTTCCACAAATTATGCTACAATTAGTTTTTAGTTGTCTCAGTAAAAGCAAGGTACTGCCATTTCCAATAGCATTCCTCTTTGAACCAATAGATGTCCTTGTAATAAATTTTATAAAAATATTTCAAGTATTGGGACCTTTGATTGATTGATTGAATTATATATGGACGTGGAGACATTTTATGGGAAATTAATGAAAAAGTAGATTATTTTTGTTTGAGTAAATACATAAATCTATCTATATAAGTATATATATAATTTTGGGTATTTTTCGTAAAATTTTATTCAATTCAGTTCAAAGTGTAACTGGCTGCCATTGGTGGTGAAATTGCTTGTGGTGTGTTTTCTTCCTTAAACAGAGACATCTACTATTTGTTTATCAAGTTAATAACTATATAGGGTTGTTGTCCCAGCCAAGTAGTAATATTTTCAATAAGGTGAGCTTTATACATAAAAGTAGTTAACTCGGTTAACATTGCAAAGTAACAGTAAAAAGCTCTGGAATAAATAATATGTTATTGGCACGATTTTCTCTACTTTTTTATACATTTGAGTGTTTTTCTATTAATCACATCTGCTGAAAGCTTATAAAGCTTATAAAGCTTTCAGCAGTTGTGATTACGTCAGATTACGCGATTTAATCATGTCTGCCTGTCCGTCTGTCCACTTCTTTATTCTTTAAAATCAACGTAAAGATATTTTGTTTAAAAAACATTTAAAAAAATGTTTAAATGGTCTGTTAAGATATTTTTTTGATATAAATTTTAATGACATTGAAGTATAGATTTTGATCTGTCCCTTTTTAGAACCACTTCCTTTACTACAAATATTGCATTTTTTCCCCAAAAATTTAATAAAAAAAAAAAATAAATTAATAAATTAGTAAAGGATATTAAGCGGTCGGACAAAACTGTCCATATTTCATTATTTTAACTTAATTTCTATTTGTTTTCATTGACTGTATGGCTGTTGGTTTGGCCAAGTTATGTGCTGTTATGTATAACGTCTGCCAAGAATGAACTTACTCTCAACTTTTTTTCTTTTTATCTTGTCTCTCTATCTCTAAAAGTATGTTTTGGTTTTGTATTAATGTGTGCGTGTGTGTGTGTATGTGTGTGTGTGTGCATGTGTTTATGTATATATAACTATGATGAGTAAGCGTGTGAATCTTTTTTATGTTTACAACCAACATACCTATACAAACATTGTACAATGTGCTTATATAACACATTCTCCTTTCGTTGTTGTTGTTGTTGCTATTGCTATTGCTATTTTTTATTGTTGTAGTGTCTTTACCCCATTTTTTCTTTTTCAACTGTGCAGCAGCTTTATGCTGCTACAGCGCGCTCCATTTTTAAAATTTTTGCAGCACAAAATGTTGTCGTTGTTATTGTTGTTTTATGTTTTATTTTTGGTTTTTTTCAATTATTCGCCTCCTTGACCTCCATGCCAAACCAGGAACAAGAATAATAACAATAACAATAACAACCACAACAACAACAAGAACACATATTATACAAGCAATGTAAACGTTGCTGTTGTTGTTGCTGTTATATTTTTATAGAGAACGAGAGAGACTTGGTTAGAAAAGTTTGTCTGTTGCTGTTACCGTTGGCGTTATATTGGATTTGTTTGTTTGGGTTGCTTGGCTAGAGTGTAGAGTGTGTCATGGTGTTTATTTGGGATATGTGTGAATTTTGGTGTGTGTGTGTGTGTGTGGATTCTTCTCAGTTGATAAGTCTCTAAACAGTTCTCCTTTTTATTTTTATTTTTATATGTTCATTTTCTAAAACCAAGTATCTTTCGAATTCTTCTTCTTCTTTCCCTTTCTACACTTGTCCTTTCATTCTCTATACTAAGGCATAACTCTTGAGTACCGAATGTATAGATGTATGTTTTGCATATTCACATATGGGTGTAGATTTCTGCTTCTTTTTCTTCTTTCTCCTCTGCTTAACCGCATTACGCGACTTATTGTTTTATTTTTATGTAAATGTTTGTAACAGTGTATGACAGATGCAAGGGCATTGTAGGTAGAGTGCGAGAGTATTTAATGTAAGCGTTAAAATCTCATATGTCTGTCCTGATAAGGCTTTTGAATATTACCGCCCCAGCAATGCTGATGGGGACGGTAGCAATAACTGCTTCGTATAAATCATATTCGATCGATAGCAATGACGGCATCGATACTTGATTTTGCTAAAATATAAGAAAAAATACTGTTGTGTGTGTTAGGGTTGGTGTTGTTGTATTTTATTAAAATTGATTGGAGCCGCACAAAGTATGCCGGATGTTTCATTTGCCTGGCCATTAATTTGTAAATTATTTTTGTAACATTTTTAAGCAGTAGTGTGCAAAAAATGAAGGATTTTTTTGGGATTTAAAGTTAAAATGATGATTTTGAAGAAAGAACTCATGTTTAACGCTCTTGAAGAAGAATGCGCCACCGCTTCTCCTTTGAGTTCTTTCCAATTCCCAGGTTTTTTTTTTCTTACATATGGAATATGGTTTGAGTTTTTTATAGTTCTATATACTAAGGAACATCTTTCATTTGAGTTACTTTTTTTCTATTGAGTTATTTGATTGTTGTTTAATTGCACTTGAGTTACTTTTAATATTATTTGAGTTATATAAAATTGAGTTATTATACCCTTCACCTCAGTGATGAGGGTGTACTAAGTTTGTTCTACCGATTGCAACACCCAGAAGGACGCGTCAAAGACCCTACAAAGTATATATATTCTTGATCAGCGTCAAAAACTGAGTCGATTTAGACATGTGTGTCCGTGTGTCCGTCTGTTGTTGGCACTCTCACGGGCTTAAATTTTGAGATATTGAGCTGAAATTTTGTACAGGCACTGTTAGTTTTTGTACGCAGATTGCTATTTAAAATGGGCAAAATTGGACCAGAGCCACGCCCACAATCGACACAAATCTATTTACCTGCCACAAAATATAAGCTATAAACTTGAAATTTGGTATGTACATCTATGAATATTAGCTTCATCGGTATGCCAAAAATGGACGTATTCGAATTACAGACACGCCCACAATTAAAAATCTTTATATCTGCCACAAAAGTTGACCTAGGAACTTGAAATGTGGTATGCGTAGACATAGTTGTCCCATCCACTGATGTGTCAAAAATGCGCATAGTCGGATAACAGACACGCCTATAATTTACAAAAAACCATATTCAACTTAAAAATAGACTTGCATGCTGATACGTAAGACATACACTATTAGAAGGCGCAATATACATATATATTTGCCACGCCCACTGTTGTGGAGGTGGAGGGTATTTAAGATTTGGCATAAGCCAAATTTAGTTTTCTTACTTGTTTTTGATTCTTTTTGAGTTCATTTTCAAATCCAATCGAGTTCTTTACATATATATTTGAGTTGTTTTTAATTTTGAGTTTTTTTTTTTTAATTCTCCGACTTTTGTGCGTTCTTATGAATTCTTTTTAATTGCATTTGTTTTTTGTTTGTACATTTCCATTTGAGTTTTTTTAAATTCCTTTTGAGTTATATATAATTGGGTTAATTTGTACACCATATGAGTTCTTTTTTAATATCATGCAAGTCATTTACTTGCATATTTGAGTTATTTTTAATTTGTGAGTTTTGTGTGGATTTCCATTTGGGTTATATTTTATTTCGATTTGATTTTCGTTTACTTTCATTTGAGTTTTTTACATCCAACTGTTTGTGCTTTGAGCTTTTTGTAGTTCTATTGGATTAATGAATTTACTTTTCATTTGAGTTAATTTTTGATATCTTATGAGCTTTTTACTTATTTGAGTTTGTCCAACTCCATTTGAATTCTTATTCATTTCATTTGAGTTATATAAAATTGAGTTTTTTTTTAAATTATTTGAGTTCTATTGATTCGTTTTGAGATATTTATCTTTTACGTTATGTAAAATTGAGTTTTTTTTTAAATTCCATTTGAGTTCTTTTAATTCTATTTTTTTTATTAATCATTTGAGTTATGTAAAATTGAGTTCTTTTAAAGTCCCATTTGAGTTTTTTTTTTTTAAATTTTAATTCAGTTATATATAAAAAAGTTATTTTTGATTCCATATGAGTTTTTTTTTAATTCCATTTAACTCGTTACCAACTCCAAACTAAAATTTTGAATCCATTTATGTTTTTCCCAATTTTTCAATTATTGTAGAAGATTGTTGGAAAATCACTCTAAAAGAAAAAAAGAACATTTATTGATATTTTCTTTCCAAAACTTTTCCAAAAATGATTTATACTGAAAAACCAACTAAAGCCTTTACTTTATATTGACCACAGCAACTGGCGAGTTATTGTTGTGGTTGAAGTCCTTTTCTCGCCTTTGTTTGTATTGTTCAAGTTTGCCTGCTGCCAGTCTTTTCGGCGCACTACATGTCACTATGAATTTGAATCTTTTCTCCATTGCTCTAAACATTTTTAACGTCATTCTTGTTGCTTTGGCATCGTTAGTTGACACTTTGATTAAACCCGTTGGTAAATTTGACTAACTAACGGGAATTGAGTATGACATTTAAACTCTATTCATTTGTTATATATAACCGCTGGCGGTGTGGCTGATGATTCGTATTTTTCTTTATTAGCGTTCTCTACCTAGAGAGTTACTGTTTAACCCGCCCCCATTCCCATACCCGCGTCCCGTAAATCCTTTATGTCATCATCCGTGCGCTTGGCGGTATAATCATGGTTTCTTTTCCTTTTAAAACATTGTCATTCTAATGTTATGCAAAATACACAGAAAAACACGGAGACAAGCAAGGAGAATGGAAATAATATTTATGCTCACTTTGTTCAATACATACAAAGTTGTATTCTTTTGTATTGAAGAGAAGAAGCTTCAATTAAATCAATAAAACGAAAACAACAAACGCACACGTACACCCACATAGGCGATACCGCTCTCTTTTTTTTTCATACAACAACAACACCTAACAATAGTAATTTTATACTTATGAGTGACATTAGATGTTGGTGCGTGCTTGCTTGTTAACGGCAGAGAAGCGGTGACATTGTTGTTATAACTGTTTGCTGTTGTTGCTGACTTTTCGTGTCATACTTATATTATTATACTGGCGACTGATTGTTTTCGATTTTCTTGGGATGGCTTGGTGGCTTTCTCTCTCTCTCTCTCTTTCGCGAAAAAGTATGAATAACTACTTTGTTCTAGAGTCGAGTAGAAGAAGGAGATTATCAGCAAGTTAGTCAAGCTTTAAAAAAGTCTGCTGGGCGGCTAAATATTCTGTTATGCACGAGGGTATATACACTTTATTGCAACGTTTTGCAAGCAACAGAGACTTTATACAAATTATAAATGTTCTGGATTAGCAAATTTTTGAAGCGAATCTTCCGTCGGTACGTTTTTCCATGTGTTGTTAGTTCTTGCCAGTAGGTTGATATTAAAATTGCACAAAATCAGTTGAATAACACGCCCACTTGGTCTCAAACTCCGCCCACAATTAATAACATTCTCCACATAACATGTGGAACATAATGTTAAATTTGTCATATCATTTGCGCTATTTAGAAAGATATATAAGAGATTGATTAGCATCAAAATCTCAATCGCTTGAGCCATGTCCAACATTTTTGATGATACATTTTTTATTTGACATTTTATATCGACATTTCTAGTGTCTGTTCAAGCAGCTTGCTATTTAAATGGTGTGAAATCGATTGAAAGCCACGCCCACAATTGACAATAATCAATTTATCAGCTATAGAGATTGATCTATGATGTTAAAATTTAGTTAAAGAGTAGCGCATACATTTATGTTTTAAAAGTGGGCGTGGTTGAATATTGGATACGCCCACAATTTACCAAAGACCAAAGTTTTATTTGTTCTATAACATACGCACACTACTAGAAAGCATGCCACGCCTTCGTCTTCTATATATGCATGCGTAGGGTATTCAAGATTTGTTCCAAGGCAAATGTATTTTTTCTTCTATTTGAAAATGAGAGCATTTTTGTACTACGCCAGCTATATTAGCTTAGTTGTTGTTGTTCTTTCATTGTTGTACATTTTGAACATTTTGTGATTTGTATATTTTTTAATTCGGGTTACATGCTTCTCCTATGTTTTATGTATTTGGCTTCTAAGGTTTTTTTTCTTTTAAGTTTTTTATTTTATATTTTTTTCATGTAAATGTTTTTTCTTTTCTTTATATGTGATGTGTATTCTTGTAAGGTTTCGTTGGGGTCCTCCCCTCCCTCCCCCAAATAACAAAATAACAGCAATTTGCTTATATTGCTGTCTGCCTACTATTCGGTTATAAATAAATAAATGAGAGCGGCGTTAGATGCGACCTCGCATTCATACATTTCTTTCATATTAAAACGTTCTACTTACACGTAAATTTCTCTTCATTTGTAAATCGCGTGAAGAAGCATTCATTACTCATTCAAGTGTAAGACAAGCCGGTTATTATTGATTCATTCGTTTGTTTGGGCGAGTATGAGTATATTTGTGTGTCTGTGTGTGAATGTGGTTGCATGCTTATATGTATGGTGGTGCACAACATCTCCAGCCTCTTAAGGATTTCTTCATTCTCCCTCCTCCACCTTACCTATATACCCATGTCATCATCTTCTTCTTCTTCTTCTTCTTTACATTATATCCAAAATAACGCCACTGTGGTTGTTGTTATTATTATTATTTTTTATTGTTGTTGTTGTTCTTTGAGAATTTTTATTTTCTGCGCAGGAAAAAAAAAGTTCTTTACTACACACACACACACACACCAACATACATATAAATATTGAACACCACAGTTAGCTTTACCTGCTTGGTGTATGTATGTATGGATGTATGCATATGTGTGTGAGCTTCTCGGTTTTGCTTGATATTCTTTTCTTCTACTTACACACGTACACACACACACACACATGCACACAGTCACTCAGAGCTGTTATAAATCGTGTACAATTTCTCGTCAATTTTTTTTCCGCGTTAAGTAAAAACGAGACAGCAAGCTGGTCTTTTCTGTACTTTATCTGGCATTTATATGAGTTTATGTATGGATTCTCTTTTCTCTCTATCTAGCTGTATATCTCAACCTATAACCAACACCACGTTCTGCCCTTCCCTTGGGTTTCTCCTACCGATAGTAAATCCAATCGTTTTTTTTTTTCGGAGTTAATTTTTTTTCCACACATTCACTACACATGCACACAATAATATTATTCCCATTGTTTTGTTGTTGTTGTTGTTGTTGTTATGTATTTTTAGTGCCTGACCAAAAGAAACTCAATTCAACGTAATTGTTGTTGTTGTTGTGGATTTTTCAAGCGAGACCAAAAAAAAAAACAAAAGAAAAAAAAACAGTTGAGTAAGAATTGTGTATATTTGTGTTGGTCAACATGCCATCACCATCATTCGCTTCCATTGATACAACGCGGCATGTCTTAGCCGCGTTCCCTCAACAACTTCTTCTTTTCTCTCCTTCTTTGTCATGTCACACCACATTACACTACAACGCTGCTTATTTTACTGTATACAACAACACGGTTTGTATGTAGCGTACTGCTGGACTCTCGTGTCCACTTTTGTGGTAGTGTAATATAAAATTTTTTCTATATTTTTTTGCTTTTTTTTCGCTTTTTTTTTTGCTGTATAAACGCTCGAGACTTTGCTCTTTGCTCGTTTCATCTTCTTCTACTTATGCTTACACACACACACACACACACATATACATACACATACATATCCATGTATATACGTGATACGTTGTTTGTAGTTGTATATACTCTCATGCTTGCGAACATATTGTGTATGCATGTAATCATATCTCAAAGAACCAAGTATATGTCCGTGTGTATGTGTGTGTACATTTTTTTCTTTCTCTGCCTATGTATTTGTTGTTGTGTAGCGTTTTCAGTTAAAAAAAAAGGACGCAATATTTTTTCTCTCAATGTTCGCTTATTTTTTCATTTTTTTTTTGCTGTTCTTTTAATCGTTAAGGTTTTGCACAGTGGGCTTAATTTTTGCAAAAAAAGAAGAAAAAAATTTGAAAAATGATGCTTCTTCGAAATGACATTTTTTCAAAATGTCACAAGACCAGATTAGTTGATAAGTTGAAGTGCTTAATATATAAACAGCAAGACATTGTATCTTGAAGTTTGACCTCATTTAAAAAACACACGCGTCTTAACTTTCATGAAATAAATTTCCGTAATCCTTGGTGTAATCTTTGAGTAATATAAAGTTTCGGTTTTGACGGTAACAAGAAGAATACATAGAGTAGGAGATAGCTTTTACACAGTAGAAATTCCTTAGTCCGGTTAATCACACTTTGATTAATATGACTCTAGTGTCTTGGAAAATTATTATCATTGGTCATAGAGCAGTAGTAAATATCTCACACTCTCTGGCCTCGGCTGAATCTTAAACGAACCAAAAACTTATCAAGTTTCAATAGGAAATGTATCTGGGTGCCCTTACGAGGCACTACCTTTTAGACCATATGACCAGTAGGTATGGTGCTTCGTAAAACGGTTTCTGTAAAAGCTGTAGAGATGAAAAATAGGTTAAAACTGTCGAGCATGTGCTGTGTAGACGGCACAAATCTTTTTTCGTTACTAGGTCTTACAAAAGGCTTTAAGTCGCCTAGGTAAATCACCTTACGGGCAAATCGTTCTACTGGTCAAGAAAACCAAGATTCTCATTCCAAACTTGGCTAAAGCATGCCACTCAGATCAGTTTGATTTTGTAAATGAGCCCACTGTGCAAAAAAATCGGATATTTTCACTTGAAAGGGATTTCGGCATCGATATTAGGTCCAATACTAGCTTTTTCTTTCTACTTACTACAAATATTACTTTTTTTTAATTACACCATAACATGAATTTATACGTATTGGATTTATCACAGACCTAACTTGTTAGCTGGCGGCCCCTATGTAAATGTGTATATACATACTGTGATACTGATTGGTTGGTACTGCCCCTAAGAGGATGAACAAAAGTACAAGATGCTGAGTGAAAATGTTGCAGAAGGAGAAGACCTTTTCATTTTTTTCTTTTTGTTCCAATTTTCATTTCTCATTAAGAACAGAGTGCGATTCGAGTAGGATATATTTTCGTAAAGCTATAGAAGCAGGCGACATGTATGTGTCGCAATGTTAATTTGTATTTGCTCAATACACATATACGGTTCTTATTGAACCATGCCTCGAGAAAATTCCTACAGACACCCTTTCATATACTTCCACTTCGTTTATTTGCTGCTGACCATCAATCGTGCTTGGTTGCGCCATAGTTGTTGCAATTTTTAATTTGTTTCCAATTTCTTGGTTGTTTTTCTTCTTCTGCTTTATAAACCCATTGTGTTGACTTTATGTAGTATTTCCCCTCTTATGTAATTCTTTGCACCACCTCTTAAGAGGGTCTTGGAGAAGATCTTTGGCTATATATGGAGTGGAGTGTGTTAATGATTACGGACGATTGCAATTTTTTTGTTGTTGCGATGCGTGCTCTCCTTCACGGCTCTATCCGATATGGGTTCTTCTGGTTTTTTAAGTGCTGCTCTTACATCACCCTTAGCTTAGTTCTCTAACGTGTATATTTGAATATGCGCCGGATAGAATTACCCAGAAGAAGAAAAAAGAAACGGAAAGAACATAGAAAAAATGAAATTCTCCTTTTCGTTACGTGGGGTTTATAGAGGAGGCGGAAGGTGGAAAGGGGGAAAGGTAGAAAAAGAGAAGGTCGAGTAAATGTTGATGGTGTTGGTGCTGTTGGACAATGGTCTTTCTATTGGAATAGCCAAAACGATCCGAATACGAGTCACGAGTAATACAGCAACATATGTACAGATAGCGGCTAGTTGAGCGCCTTGAGATGGTAAAGGTGTTGGTCTTGCTTTTTGCTGCCAACGCCACCACCACCACCACCACCACCACCACCACCACCACACCTCTATTCGTTCGCCATTGAACCTGGTCGGCCCACTGTAGTGCAGTTGCCATTCATATATACAATATATTTATGTAAGGTCCACTCAATGGCGTTCGCTATATGGTTTATAATGCTGTTACAACATATCCATTCACTACACGCTTATATATGTTGTTAAGGGATGTTCTCAGCGCGTACAAATCACATACTTTGCTCACCATCTTGTGTACTTTCCATTGTTGCGTAGACTTGTACACAATTTTTTTCTTCGCTTAACCGTAATACTTTTCTTCTGAACGATACGTACCCTACACGTAAGGTGAGAATGTACAGGAAACTAAAGGCGCTTAAAAAAAGAAAACAAAAATTTGCATGGAGTAAAGTTTCAGCTAGAAGTAGCCACTCAGGAGAAAAGTTCTTGAAGTCGCGGACTTACTTTTCAAAGTTACAATTCCATTGAAAACATTCCTTTTTATGCAATCGATGTTCGGAGGCCCGCTTTAGAAGTACCGTCAGGTTGTTGCTTTTCTAGATTCGATGTAGGCGAGGTCCACCAAAGTATCTTCAGGTTATTGCTTGGAGACGACATCGATAAAAATTGTCGTTCCACCTTAACATTTTGCGCTAAATGCTTCTCCTTTACAATTTTTTTTTTAAATTTTTCTTTATTTTTTTTTATTCCTTCACTACGCGTATTTTCTTGACATATGGTGGGTGGGGGTAAGTTGTCGTGTATTTTTCGCTCTCACTCGCTCTCTTATTTTTTTTTTTTTTTCTTTTTAATCTCGTGTGTGCTCTTTTTTTTTAAGTTTTCTTTCCACCCATAGTCCCACTGTAAGGTGGTCTTTATGAAATTTTTTCTTACTGATATTTTTTTCGCATTCGTTTTTTTCTTCTTCTCTCTATCCTTCTTTTCGGTTGCGTTTCTGCTTAACGACTTTGATTTTTTTACTGCTGTTGTTGTGGACTTTCCTCCCTTCTCCCCCAACAATTATTATTATTGTTGTTGTTGTTGGTGTAGTTGTCGTGAATTTTTCCCCCATTTTTTTTCCATGGATTTTTTTTCCGCTTCGAATTTTTTTCTTCTGCAATTGTTATTGTATGTGTTTGGGTGTGTGTATGTGAGTGTGTGATATGGGTATAAAAACTACATATATTTATTTTATATGGTGATGATGATGGTGGTGGTGGTGTGGTAGTTGTTGGAAATTTTTTCGAATTTTTTCTTTGGTCGTGTGTCGTCAGTGCTCCCCTTGAGCACGTCTTGGCTCCATGATTGGAGTGTTTTTACATACATATGTGTGTGTGTGTTTGTATGTAAAAGTAGTACTTACTCCTTGAATACTACTCAACTGATTGTTATTGTTGTTGCTGTCGTTGCTGTTGTTATTATTGTTGTTGTGTGTATGTGTATGATTTGTGTATGATTGTTGGCTGTGACTGTCTGCTTTGCCTTGCCTCGCCTTGTCTTGGTTTATGTTGCCGCTCGCTGACTTTTGTAAGCGCTCTCCTCGCTTACTACTAAATACATTCACTTATATGTGTATGTGTATACATATATATATATTTTTTTTGCCTGCATACCCGTCCGCCTGCTTGCCCTGCCTTGGTTTGGTTTGGTTTGGTTGCTTGGTTGGCTGGCTGGCTGGCTGCTTTTGCTGCTAATCGTCGTCATCGTAGTCATTGCTGGTCGCCTTTTCGCATCATCTTTTATTTGTAATTCTGTTCATCATCATCGTTCATCGTTAGTCGTTGTCTCGGCCGTCGTCTGTCTCTCATCGAGCGAAAAATTTTACACTAAATAATCATAATAATAAAAAAATAAATAAATAAATAAAGAAAACAATTATCGGTTGTGTCACGGTTCGCTCAATATATTTAATTCAGAAAGCGCTTGTGGATTGAATTATTTTTTTTTTCCATTTTTTTTATCATTTACAGAAATAACTTGACATTCTTAAAAGCAGGCGTTAATTGCTATAAAATTTTTATTGTTGTTGTTTAACAGATTTTAACACAAATCAATTAATAACGCTTTCTCTTACTCATCCTTCCAAAATATTTCACGTCCAAGTGGTAAAAACGCTTTAAAAGAAGAAGAAAATAAAATTTTTTTGATTACAACGTCGCAGCACAACAACAAACCATAAAACGTATGTTAAGTATTATTTTATAATAAACGCTGTATACCGGGGTGTATGTGAGTGTGTTTTGTTTTCGTATTTTTTTTATTTTCCTTAAGAATAATAAATAAGTAAAGTGAAGGGACACAGTTAAGTGCAAAAAGAAAAAATTCCCCTCGACTGCCATATGTTGCCAGATTGATTGGCGTGTTCAAGTTGAGCGATTAATGAAAAACGTGAGAATTTGCGTTTGTTAAGAGAGTGTTCAAAATAGATCATATCGGCTAGTACTTTAGGTTCAGTTTTTTTGATGCTTTTGCTTGAAACCTTTTTGACATTGTTCACAAACTCAACGCATTTGTCATAATCTCCTTTCAGGCTTACCCATAAAATGTGACAAGTGATGGACTACTGCTGCTATGCATCAGTACACATCGCTGTACATGGCTGTTGAAGTTTTACATTCTAATCCTATAATTTTTTTTTTATATTTTATTTTGTTAATTGTTTTTACTTTTGATTTTTTATTTTTTATTATTTTTTTTTACATCTCTGCTAACTAGTGGGAAAGAGTGAAAAACCACTTCCTTGTATCTGTGTGGTTGTTAACATATTATTGTTGTGATTTAATGATATTTAATGGGTATAGACTCCTTATGGCTAGACATTTATAGAAAGAAACAGAAAAGTGTGTATTCTCTATGTTCGGTATCAGAAAAGTGAAGAAATTTCAAGTTCGCATGTATCTGCCATAAAAAAATTTGTAATAAACAGGTTCTCTGTGTGTAAAAGAGTCTTCTTCGGTATTAATGGGCTGCGTTGTGTGCTATGTTGTGTGGTTGCAATGTCAGGTTCAGTTGTGCGTTTTTATTTTTATTTTGCTTAAATATTCTCATATAAGGCAATATGTTGAAGTTGTTGATCTGTCCGTCCGTCTGTATGTCTGTCTGTTCATTTGAAAGCAAAACCGCAGCTGGTTTGACTGCTTTTGTCAATTGTGTTGCTTTTTTTCATTTTATTTTTGGCATATGTGAAATGTGTATGGTAGTATGTGTGTGACATACTACCACCAACAAATATCCAACTACTCTGACACACCATCTCACTATCGCCAACATATTATGGTTAGCTGACGTTATTATTATAATACTAATTTCACCTATATATACACTCACACACACTTATGCATGCATACACTTACACCTCTCTGTTAGTGTCGTCTCTCAATAAACATGCCAGACGTTTATATCACGTCTTCTTATACACCTACTATACGTGAATGTTGTTGTTGTTGTTGTTATTATTGGTCTTCTTCTTCTTCTTCTTGTTTTTTCTTCCTAAAACTTTTCCCCCAAGCAGCAGTGCTTTCTCACGGGGCCCCACATATGCCATTCTATTCTTAGTATTTGTAGGTGTGTGTGTGTGTATGTGCTTATGCAAGTGTTTGTATGAGTACATTTATTTGTTATACGCTCAATTCGCGAGTACTCTGCATTTTTATTTTATTTTATTTCATTTTTTTTAAATATATTTTCTCTCCTCAAAAACTCTTGCTCTACACAAAATACTTTTATTACATGTCTCACGTATTTTTATAAATATATATATTTTTCGAATAACAGACTGGTGTGTATGTGTGTGCATGTGGGTATTAGTATGTGATACTGAAGGCGGCATATGTGGTGTGTTGGTTCTCTTTGAGAGATTTACGTTTCTTTTATATTTTTGCGGTTCTTCGCTCTATTTTTTTTTCACCCATTCTTGCCTTTCTTGCCTTTTCCCTACACCCACCATATATATATTATAGATTATTATTATTATGCTTTAGGTTGGTTTTGTAGTAAACCAGAGAGAGATTCCGTTGGCTGTCTTTTGTGAAGTGAATTTTTTTTATTATTATTGTTTGTTTGTGTGTCTCATTCTTGTAGCTTTCTTCAATACCAATATATATTCTCACTATTCTCTGGTAAGCGGTGATTTCTATTAACAATTTTTCGTGAAAAACTACTTTTTTGCTCTCAGCAAGAAAATGTTTTTAAATAGGAGAAAAATCGAAAGGTTCCCACAAATATTCTTTATAATCATCCTCATCATCATCAT
The DNA here is from genome assembly GCA_963971445.1 of Ornithomya chloropus. Taxonomy (NCBI): domain Eukaryota; kingdom Metazoa; phylum Arthropoda; class Insecta; order Diptera; family Hippoboscidae; genus Ornithomya; species Ornithomya chloropus. The sequence goes on along the minus strand of OZ020530.1, from coordinate 20,824,508 downwards.
AATCATAATCATTACTTTACAATCTTGATTGTTATTGTTATTATTATTATTATGACATTGTAAGAAGTGTGCTTTTTTATGGCTTCCCAACATGTCCTTTTTGCAATGGTTTTTCATTTTCAACTTATTTACATTTAAATATGAACCATTCAATAGAATGATTTTTTATTACAAAAGTTTAAAAAAAACTTCCCTTTCTTTACACTTTAAATTATTTTTGGGTCATTGTTTATGTAAGCTGGTGCTTGTGGGATTGTTGAATGGAATTTTTGACGCCTTTAAATTAGTTTTAATAACTTTTCGTGTAAAATAATGATTTTTATACCCTGCACATAAGATAGTAAGCTTATCATTCCGTTTGCAACACCCAGAAGGAGGCGTCAGATACCCTACGAAGTATATATAATCTTGGTCGGCATTAAAAACTGAGTCGATTTAGTTATGTATGTTCGTATGTCCATGTATCCGTCTGTTATTGGCGTTCTCGAGGTCGTAAATTTTCATACATTGGAGCTGACGTTTTGTAGACACTTTTCGCCATTTAAAATGGCTAAAATCCGTAAAACAGCCACGCCCACCAGCGACAAAAAGGGATGCATCTGCCATAAAAATTAAGCTATTAAGTTAAAATTTGGTAATCGTATCCATATTTATACCATCCATCGATGTGTCAAAAATGGGCGTGGTTGGATAAATAACACGACCACAATTTACAAAAAGTTGTCCTGCACGTAAAACTCGACTTGCAAGCTGATACGCAATATATACACTATTATAGGGCGTAATCATAATACTGCCACGCCCATGCAGTAGTAGATATGCAGCGTATTTAAGCTGTAACCTAAGTCAACTTGTTTTTTTTTTTTTTATTATTAGAAATTATTTAGCAGCCACACCTAAAAACATTACCTTTTTATTATAAAAAAAAGAAAAATATCCATCAATAAAATCTTATGAAAACATAAATTGTTGGGCCCTTCACTACATTTGCCACCCCTCCCAACCAACCAATCAACCAGCCATCCAACCACTATCCATTAGCTGGTATAGGAAACCTTTGCCAAACCAAACATATTTCCTACATACCATTAAAGGCGGACAAAAGCCATTATTTGATTGGTTTGGTTGGCAAATGCCAAAAGTTCATATTGGAGTGAGTTCAATGTATGGTATGTTGGAGTTATTTTCATATTTAGGTTTGGGTTTTTGTTGCTGTTGTCTCTCTCTCTCTCTCTCTCTCTCTCTCTCTCTCTCTCTTATTCAATAGTACCATCGGTTTATATAGTTTTTAAATATATAAAATTTGGTAAATACTTCTTTCATTTAATATAAAATTTATACCATAATTAGAGGAATTTATATAATAATGAGTCACACACCTTATAAACAATAGTTAGGAATTGTTTTAATCGTTAAATTAACATTTTTTAATCACGAAAACCCTAAAAAATCTCACGTGTCTGTTTCAATCCTCCTTACGTTACTTACTTTTCTTTAAAAACTCGACGCTCAGCGGAAAACTAGTTCGAGAATTTTTCAATAACTATTTTGTATTTTAATACAAACTTATCCTGGAACGTTTTTCATGGTGTGTTGACGTTAAGTTCTTAGATAGGGTTTACATTTTTATAAATGGGAAGTTTACAAACGAGCTTGGATAATTATTACCGCAATTTCAACAATTTGAATATATTTTAAAACGTCCACTTTTACACAAACTTCATCCCTGGAATTGAATCGAATCGTAGAGACAGTATTCGTTGTTGACTAAGACTTTATGTATTTTTGGGTGTCTCCATTGCCTCCTTTGGGGCTTTGAAGAAGTTTTTTAACGTACCTGCTTACAAATAACTTCCTTCTATAGACGTAGAAACTACATCGTGCATACACTTATTAGGGGCGCCGATTTGTTTAAAAAGGTATGGAAGCCCACAAAGGGCTAGTGGGAAGCATATACACCCAACGTTGATATGATAATGACATATGGTCCCTTGATGTTCATTTGTATAGCTTTTCAGAATAGTCGCCATTTTAACTAGATATTTTTCATGCCGAATAGTCACTCGTAAATCTCGCTAGCAATCCCACCAAAAACGCGTGTTAATCTGCTCCCCTTCCTCCCTCTCATTACTCGTTAGTTGCTTAAATTCATTTCATATGCTTTGTGGCGGTATATATTATAATTACATATCTCTTCCGCCACCACAGCTACTGTTAAATAAATTTTTTTTTTGGCATTACCACACCCCGTACATGATTAAAAAAAAATATATAAAAAATGCAATTAAAATTAATCCTTTTAGAAAAAAGCAGAAATACATGCACAACCATACTTGATACGCATACAAATGAAAGAACATTTGAGAGAAATTAAAAAATACTTTTGGTCAATGGCGAGTAAAGAAGAAAAGGTTGTTTGTTGGTGGTAATATATAAACAAAAAAAAAAAAAAAATAAATTGAAAAAAATAAAATGTAAAAAAAAAATTGCAGAAATTACAATGAATTCTAAAACACAACCCGAATTTTACAGAGACACGCAGACTTACATTTGCTTGGTACATCTGTACGTATTTACTATCGTTTCGGAATCTTTTCTTTTTAGTAATTATTTTCCTGCCACCTTTTACAATATTGTACTTTTTTTTATAATCGTAAAAAATTTGGCTCAACACCTTTTTTCCAAATGTAAATATAATGCTTTCAGTTAACATTTCTTTGTTGATTATTTAGTAGCTTTGGGTGGGTATAAGCTTCCGCTTACAAGGTGCCGGTAAGGTTATAAGGCAAGTGCTTGTAGCTGTAGGGAGGAAGAAAATTAATTATGACTAATTTGTTATCTTTGCAAAGTTAAGAAATCTTTGTGAGAAATTATAGGAATTGTAAGAATCGACCATCTTGACTGCGGGGCTAAATTTATTTTGTGTCAAATAAATTAAACGTTTATCTTATCCCCGGAGAACACGATTAATTGGTTCCGTGTTCTTTGAAGCCTGTGCTGTTCGAGACTGCTTTATAAGTCGGGACAATTTTATCTTTTACCACAACTCGCTATTTTATCAATCGAAGGACATTTTTGGTGGTTACATGTACCGAAAAGTAGGTTTAAGGGAATCTAAAACGTTCTTGGCGAGCTTGAAATTTTAAATACGAATCTAATTATGTCTATCCGTCCATCTAGCGTGGGGATATGATTACTTGAAAACTTTTTAACTAAAGGAAACATTTTGTTTAATAATTTTTTTTTTTTTTTTTGCAATTTTGAGACCCTTGGACCTTGCGGGGATCTTTGTGATAACTTAGTTCTCGTATGGTTAAACCGGCCACTGTGTCAGTTCAGTGAATCTTTCCGCAGAAGTGCCCGTCCGTGCCTCTGTTCTGTTGTTAAAAGGATCATGGTTGAAAACCTTAAAATTTTGAGTTGAAATTATCCGAAATGTTAGTACTTGAAGTTAATATAGTGAAGTGGGTAAAGTGCCACTCCCACAATAATGAAGGTAAAAACTTGAAATTTACCTCACATATGAATAATTAGAGTAAAAATGGGCGTGGCCATAAAGTAGACACGCCCACAATTGAGAAGAAACCAGAATTTGGTGCAGAAGTCGTCGACTTACATAATACTTAAAATACAGAACGCTTAATGAGGTACCTACCACAATACTTTTTTTTTTTATTTAGGCGTGTTTTTTTGATTGTGCATATATTTAAAACAACACAATAGTTGTACTTACAAGCGATATATTTCCCACTATACAATAATTATATAACATCCCTCTACAAAAGAAAAAAGAAAAAAGAAAATTTTCATTCAAGAAGGTACCACCACATATAACACACAAATGCTAGACCGGTCCCTCCCACGCCCACACTTTCAATTTCTTATATTAACAAAATGGCGAAAAACAACGACATTATTTTATCTATGTGCAACCACAATACAAAAAATAACAACAACAAAAAAGTACAAAATGAACAAAAACAACAACTTAGATATTCATGTGTCATACATTAGCATTCATTTGCCTTATGCATAGGCATTCATCCCTTTCATCCATTTCAGTTGCAGTTTGTGTACATTAGTACACATTTATCATATACATATGTTATGTATTATACATGAACGCAAAGTATTTGAATTATGCAGAATATTCCAACTTGGAAGGAAATCCTCTAAACAAACATTATACACCCGATCATACTGCAACGCAATAAGATGCAAATTAGAACCATTTTAAGAATAGTGTGAAAATGTTATAGTCGATTAAGCCGAATCATTTAATACCCTACATATTTTAGTTCGGCAAATTATTCTACAATTAGTTCAGCTGTGTCTGTAAACACGAGGTATTGCCACATACGTCTGTTCGTAAAATTTCATTATATATAGACGGGTCTCTAACAATGGTCTGGTACAGTCAATTATTAAGTTAATAGACTATTCTTTACCAAATTTTTCAAAAAATATTAAAAATTGCGAAAATTCGCCACAAAAAGACTTCCATTGTAAAAAAATGTTACATGGGGAAGGGTTTTAAAAATGGTGCTATTCGATCCTTTTTCAATAGAGTTTCTTTCTGAGCCAAGATTGTATCAAATTTCATCGAAATATGTTAAAAAATGTAACGACTAGCTTGAGCACAAATTTACTTGGACAGACAGATGGACAACTTAACCATACCCTTTTATCTTACATGTGGTGTAGGGTATAAAAATCATTATATAAAGTCTGTTCTTGAAACTTGATTATAAGTTATATACGATTATTAAGTAATATCACATACGAGATAGAGAGAGAGAGAGAGAGAGAGGGAGAGAGAATGGATACAAAGTTATAATTATGATGGTTTCCAAACAAAGTTTTGCTCCATAACAGTTCTTTTTGTTACCTTAAAGTATGCTACAAATTTGTTTTGTAGTAACAGCCTAAAAGTAGGCTATAACATATATCCCACGCGTATGCTTTCATTTTTTTAATGTACCTCGAACATCACGTGTTATGTGATGAGATGTGAAAAAAATTGTTGTCCTTTTTTTTTTTTTTTTTTTTTGTATATATTTCTACTGAAAGTTTGCTGGAACATAATTCAAATATATTTTAAAAGAGAATTCACGAAAAGAAATATAAAATTAACGAAAAAGAAATGATGAAAATTCAAACAACATTGAAAAAATGTGCACGGGGGGAGGGATGTATTCGACCCTTCTGATAAAGCACACAAAAGTTTAAAAGGTGCATAAAATATATGAAAATAAGAAAAACTTGAAGAGAAGACATGCAAGAGACAAATGCATGCATGACCGAGATATCAACTAAATGTTGGGCGACTCACAGCCTAAAGGCCTGTTCACCTACTTGGTAATGGGCGGCTCATAAAATGTTAAACAAACTAGCACATCGTATAACGTTTCTATAAGATAAAATGCGGCTGGTGTATACAAGGAACTAGAAATTGCAGCATTAGCAGCAGTTCAGCTCAACCATCCATTCAGCAGTTTTAGCGTTAAGCGTTGCCCGTATCTTTGTAAAAGAATCGTTTATTATAGATGTTGACTCGTCGATAATTCTATATATGCGGGTGTATTTATAAACACACACACGCACACTCACTTGTATAAGCTTTGCAATACTTTACTTGAATTTAAAAGAAAAATTCCGCTGGTATCGTTCCTTTTTTTTCTCATTACGTAAGACGGGGTGTATATTAATTTCGTTATACCATTTGCAACACCCAGTTGGAGCTGTTAGAGGTTCTATCCTTGATTAGCATTCGAAACTGAGTAGACCTAAACATATATGTCTGCATGTCCACGCTTTTGTTTGTTGTTGGCCCTCTCACGGTCCTAAATTTTGAGATTTTAAACTAAAAATTTCATACAGAAATTCATAGTTTCTGCGTGCAGCGTAAAACTGATTAAAGGCCACGCCCACAATTATTAAAAATCTGTTTATCTGCCACATAAATTTAGCTATAATGTTAAATATTGGTACACATTCATCGAAGAGCCAAAAGAGCGACTTGCAAGCTGATCCTGATAATAAATATACTATTAGAAGGCGTAATGCTGTACCTGCCCTTTATGTAGATGCGTAGAGTATTTAAGATTTGGTCTAAGCCTAATTTATTTTATTTCGTTTGTTCGGTATTCATATGCTGTTGTTTTTTTTTCATCGTCTCTTGTCCTCTTTATATAGACACAACACAGATTTATTTTTATTCCTGTACCAAAATTTTCTTGTCAATGCCTGTTTGGCTGTTTGGCTGGTTTGACTGGTTGGTGTTTGTGTTTGTGTTTGTGTTTTGTGTTGTATGGCTATAACAAACTCACACTGGTTCACTGGATGACTAACTGACTGACTCGCTGACTGAGTTAGCGGGTTCGCTTTACTACTTTTGTGCCATTTTTTTCTCCAATTCTGCTGTTTTCCCTCCATATGCTTCTTTTCTACTATTTCACTTGGCTTTTCTTATATTTTTAATAGTACTCTACTTAGCTCTGGAGTGTTTGTGTTTGGTAACAACACGGCCATGGCATCAACCCCCACTCACTTTACAGCACTTACCATGTGTACGTCGTCTATTCCTTGGGTCATATTTTAACGTGTTTATGCTTGTATAGAAAACTTTTCCTTTTTTTCCCGCTGCTGCTGTTACTCAAACATATGTGTGCGTTTGAAGGTGCACTTATATATAAAATTCACGTGTTTTTTTTGTTTGGTGTGTGATTTTTTTATTTTTTCCTATTTTTTATTTTCTTAACCGGCGTTTTTTGTTTACCCATACGCACACTTGAATAACATGTTTCAGTTTGTGTATAGTGTATAAAAAATAATGTCGAGATCAAGGTGAATTGTTGTGTTATGTTATTGCACTCCACCAACTCTTACGTAGCTTATGTCCCATGCTTCTGATATGAATAATAAAGAAAAAGTGAATTAAAAAATGTGCTTTAGGAAAAGACAAATTTTCTACCAAATATTTCGTTGACTTTACGCAATTGTTTCCAAATTTAGATTTGAAATAGTTATTTATTGGATTTAAGTTTAATTCAGATGAGAGCCCTTTGAGAAAATGTCTGCCGGGCCTAGAAGGAGGCGTCGGAGTCATCACAAAGTATATATATTCTGAATAAGCATCGTATACAGAGTCGATCTAATACCAATCTACGTACAAAAACTACTAAACCTAACCTTCTACAAAATTTGGAATTCTACGATATTTAATTTTTTGGTACGAGGAGAGCGATTTCGCTATACCATCCACCACACAAACATATTGGCGAAAACACAGTCATAGATCGATTAGATTGAGTCAATGTTTATGCTCAACTTAGCCGAACTTTCGGACAAAAAAATCCTTATCATTTGGAGCAGTTCTCGAGCACTTTCTTTCAAAGACAATTCATAGAAGAACACTTCTTTCAGATTATATTGCATAATACGGAAACGATTGTAGTTTGAAAGATCTATGTGTGGATACAATGGATATGAAAAGACCCCTTGGACAAAGATTTATAAGATCAGATTAGTATTTTGTCAAGGGCTTTAATGTAACGTAAAAAATTAAGATACATTGTGACCTATTCCATAAAATCATTCCAGATTTTATCACCTATGATCGACAACCATTCCTTTGTAATCCCTAAGATGCATTTTCTGTTTTAGTATCAATGATTGCTTCTCATCTGGTTTCTTACCCAAGCATAATATGAAAGAGGTTTTCAAAAATTGTTCTTTTGAGTACAAATTTGATACAGTTAAATATTAAGCTAACTACTCTTTAGCAAAATTAATTAATAATTTACAAAAATCAGTATTTTCGCGTCATATAAAAATCAATTTTTCAAAATGGCGCTATTTAGAAAAGCGGTTCTAAAAATGAAGCCATAGCATTATTTTTTAATAGTTGTCATTTTTGGGCCTAAACAAATCTCTATGCCGAATTTTATGAATAAATATTAAAAATTCGCTACTTATAAGTTGGTTGGATAACAAATTATACATGGAAGGACAGATCGACGGACGTAAGAAACTTTTTGAAATAGAAAAAGTTTTCATTTAAAAACGGAAAACGTCATTCGAAACGTATGTAATGCGAATATAAAATGCATAAAATTTTTAAATAATTCTTTTTGTTTGATTGATTGGCCACTTTTCATGTGGCGGACGTACAGACAAAATTACTTTAGTATCTGTTTGTCTTTATGAATAATGTTTTTTTTCGATATTTTTTTAAACGGTGGGCGTGTCCGTAACCCTTTTTTTTTACCACAGTTTCGTTCTCAAGGTGATGAATGCTTTTACACAACGAATATAAATGATTAAACCTAAAAGCATATACATGGATACTTAGACAAAGAGACATGTAACTGCATATATAAAACAAGTAAAAAAACGACTTTTGACTTAGGCCAAATATTAACATCTACATATAAACCGAGGGCGTGGCAGATACATTATTAAGTTCTCTAATAGTGGATGCATTGTGTAGCAGCATGCAAAACGAGTTTTACGAGTTTTGAGTACGGTTGGGCGCATATGTCATCCTACCACATCCATTTTTGGCACATCGATGGATGGGATACTTATAAATATGTGCACCAACTTCCAACTTTATAGCACAATTTGAGTGGCAGAAGAATAGATTTTTGTCGATTGTGGGCGTGGCTCTTGACCGATTTTGTTTGAATAGCGATCTGCGTGCGGAAATAAATGTTCAAAATTTCAGCTCAATATCTCAAAACCATTTACGACCGTGAGAATGCACACAACTGATGGACACACGGACATACATGTTTAGATATACTCGGATTTTGATGTGGATCAGGAATATGTATACTTTGTAGGATGTGTGGTGCCTCCTTCTGGGTGTTGTAATCCCCATCTTATAAAGTTCCATAAAAAACATAAGCTTGAGAATGAAAAAAAAAAACGAACGGGTTTAAAAAAATATTATTTTGTATTTTTTTTTTTTAAAGGAATTCTTATCCAATAGAAAAATATGCATACAAGCGCAATTAAAATTGTGAATATTTTCATAACTATGTACACACACACAAGTATATTTATAACTTACAAATGTAAAGACAAACGCGGAAAACGGGAAAAATTCTGTAATATTAGGGAAGGGAAAAAATAAATAAAAAAACTGCCAATTATACATGCATACATAAAGTTTTTAAGTGAGTCTTCGTTTTTGAATCTCTCAGTACAGGATTATAAAGGTGGTAAGGGACAGGGCCAACAACATTATAACCAGTACCAATATAACCACCACCTCCACAATCGTGTCAGTGTCTACAATTATATGAATATTAGGAGGAGAGATGGATGGATGTGTAGGATGATCAATCGGGTACTTGTGCTGGGTGCCTAACTAATACACAAACATTTAACTCGTGCATAGCGAAGTATTTAACACAGCTTCCTGTTGGTGGTTTACTTCCGTTTCATAGCGATATTTTATTTTCTGTTTTTTTTTGTTTTTTTGGTTTTTGCCACATGTTACTGTCTGTACGTACATAAATATGTTGTTGTTCAATCTCTAACTATAAACGAGTAAAGCAGCAGTTTTATGAGTTTCTGTCTTTCGGTTTTCATGTGCTCTCTTGTGTATGGTTTCGTGGTTTTGTTTCCTTGCATCAGAAATCCTGTATGCGCGCCTTCATATCACATAGGAGTCCACCCACCGTTACCAGCCAGCCCGCCTAGCCACCTTTTCTACATCTTCTTCTTACTCATACAGTTAGATGCTCTCTTTTCACATCCTTTACAATTTCTTTCATTTACAAGTTGAATGCAAGGTATTCATTGTTGTTGTTGCTGTTGCTGTTGCTGCTGCTGCTACAACCATTCCTAACATTTCACTTCATTTCCGTCACTTATATATCTGTGTGTGTGTGTGTGTGTATGTGTGCATGTGTGCCTGTCTATATAAGCATTTTTTCAATACTAATTTCATTCTATTTTTCTCCCATTTTTTTCTTCTCTGTTCAAATTTTTTTTCGAGATTTTTTTCCCGTGCAACATTTATTCGCATTTTTCGCTTCTTTCTTTTTTTCAATCGTAACATGTAAATGTATGTTCATGTTCATGTTCGTGCATATACGAAGGTTTTTAGAGTATAAGTAAATGGGTGTACGGGTGTATGGGTGTGTGTGCGTGTAGGGTTTTTTCCGGCACCAATTCTAGTATTGGCGTATGCGTGTGTTCACGTATTTCTTGTTGTTATTGTTATCTCCGTTATTTAACTGCATCTTGACATCATAGCCAGCCTTCCTCCTCCTTGCTGTTCACTCGCATTTTTCTTATCTGCCTGTTTTTTTCCTTCTTTTTGTTCTTTTTCTACATATATTGTGCTTAGAAAGTAATGGGTAATGGAGAAGACAACACGCCGCCACCAACTCAGCCTAAACAATACAATACACAGCGAGCGCCATAGTCAGCCGCTTCTTCATTATAGGGTGAAGTGGTACAATTTTCTTCTTTTTTTTTTCATTCTGTTAAATTTTATCTACTTGGTGCTAAATTCTCTTTTGTGTCCATTTATTTATTTTCGTTTGTTCTTTTTGAGAGTATATGAGGAGTGTGTAGCGGTCTTGACCAGTGGTAGTAGCAGGTTGTATTTATAGTTTTACACTGACAAAGCACATAAAGTTCTGGTTGGGAAATTGTAATTAAATTTTGATGATGTTGGTCCTACTGACACCCTGTCTCTTTCTCTCTGTCTTGCCTTTTTTTTTCTTTATTTTGTTCAATTCCATTTTTTTTTCAGTCATTCGTATTATTTCAGAAAGAGTTTTTTATTTTGGCTTCATTAAGTGAGTTATTTTTATGCCATGGAGGGGGGATGGGTTGTTAACCAAGTTTGATTTTCCATTTGTAACACCCAGAGATGGAGGTATAGGAGACTGAATAAAGTTTTCATAATAAAAGTGTTTGATCAGCATAGAAAATCCAAGTCCAATGTGTCTATTTGCGAATATCTGTCTGGTATGCTGATGGTAGCAAAATATTTCTACGTTCTACATTCATTTATTTTTTTAACTCTGCGAAATTGATTAAGAGACATGCTCTTAGTTATGAAATATCTTTAACGAACACCTAACACGAAGGGAAACTGTAGTGCATACATAATTACTAACTTCAAAGGGGCTGGTGTTGAATACTAGACACCCCCACAAGTTAGAAAAAACCCTGAGTTTGCCTAATGTATGCTATTATTGCCACCTGCTAGGTTTTTGGGTACTCTACCGGAAAATCAGATAACGAATGAGGTCACAAGAATTGTCTCCTATAGTCCAGACTACAGTAGATCATTAAACATGAGAATTACATTTAAACAACTTCTCAGTCTATTTAAAATCGAGAAGTAAAAGACCAAGGGCAGGCTGAAACAAAATTTTCCTAGTCAAACTCGAAAGGTATTGGAACTGGAACCTAAAAGTATTTCAATAGGCAATATTTCAAACAACTTATCAGACAATTTAAGACAGACCGGAACTGGATCAGTGGTAGACTAAAAGATTTTTAACACTTTCCTAGTTAGACTCAAAAGTTTCTGGAATTGGAACCTCAATGTATTAGCGGAATTGTCTCCAACACAACAAATTTTTAGTGAAATTAAGGCAGAGACACAAACTAAATCAGATCACACCCAAAAGCTTCTACGAACTTTTACACGGCACATTGTACTCTCATGTATCATTCTTTTTAGAAATCTGCTCTTAACCGATACGGATTGTTGCAGGCTCTTCGATGAGGTGATTCAATTGCCAGAATATAATTTGAAGGCAACATGGGTGTTATGATTATGATTAATACTTTCAATAAAGAATTGCATTGGGACTTGGTGACTCCCACCTGTCTTTGACTTAACCTATCCTAACCTAACTTCACCTAATCTAACTAATCTAATCTAGTTTGAGATGAACTGTAATATACACTTTAGTAGTTATACATTTATTCCAAGTATGGGTGTAGCCCTCAATCGATTTTACCCAATTTAAATAGGAATCTGTTTGAAACTTTTAAATTTTATGACCATGAGTTCCACCAATAGATCAATACAAGCACGGAAATGTCTGGATGAACTCGAATTTTGATTAAAAACATATATTTTGAAGGGTCTTTGGCATGGACTGTTGGGGGGGTGCCCATATGGAAAACTTGAATACTCTGCATCTTAAAAGCCTGGACTTTTTTATTTTTATGTAAACGAAATGGATTGGAAATATTAATTTGAAAAAAAAAAAAAAAAAAAACCATATTGAGCATAGTGTTATTTTGCCTACTTATAGGCGATTACTTAAAAAAAAAATTGTGGCCTGCTTTTAATAACATTCACAAAACTTAACCGACTTCTTAGGCAGTTTTGTCCTGGAAATGCGTTTCTTCATTAACTTGGAGTAGAGACAGAAAATAATGGAATTTTTTTTCTCAATTATTGATTAATTTTCACCAGATACTTGTACAGCTCGCAAATCTGCATGTACAGTTAATGTTGCTGTTCGTTTTTTTTTCCATTTTTTTTTTTTTATTTCATTTCCCTATTTTATGTAACTCTTCCAGTGGACAACAGCTAGAATAGAAACATTGTTGGGATGAGAATAAATATAGACACATATACACATACACTAACACTAACACAAATACATTTCTACTGTTACATACACAATCAAATTGTGCTTATTCATTAAACATATGTATGAATCCAATTTTTTTCCATTTTATTAAAGGATTTTTTTTATATATATATAAATATATAAATGCTAGCTGGGCAGAGGGTGGGGTAGGTTGGGAGAGAAGGTGATTGGGTTGGTTGGGTATGAAGATTTAAGGTTTTTGGTTTGGCTGGGTTGTTTTGATTTGCCTGTTTTGGACATTTGCCTTGGAAGAACAACAACAACACCATACACACACATACATACATTTACATTTAAAAACACATTATATGTGTGTTTCTGGTTCTCTCTCTTTCTCACCTTCTGTGTGTGCGGTAGAACTTTCATTAACAACTACAATGATATCAGATTTGTGTGCATCAGACTTCCTCGCTATACAGTTTTTTTCTATTCTTTCATTTTTTCGCTATTTTAGTATATTTTTCTTTCAATTTTTTTTCTTTTTTTTTTTTTACTACTCTCTACACAACTAATGAAGCCTTTCTTTTGGTGTCCCTGGGTTTCCTTACAACAACAGCAAGATTAACAACGACAACAACAATACGATACTGGATATTTTTATGTTTTCCAGCTGGGTTTTTTCTGGGATTTACTTCCATTTAACGTTGGGAGTGTATATATATATATGTGTGTGCGTGTGTGTGTGTATGTTTATGGCTGCTGTGTCCGTTATATATGCTAATCCCGCCCCATGTTCGGTTGAGTTTTTTATAATTTTTTCAGCCCATCCCTCTCCCTCCCACCAAATACTTACACAAAGGTTCTTTTTTTGTCCATATTTTTCAAAGTTTATTTTAAATACATTTGACACTCAACAGCACTTGTGTCACGTTAATCCCTACTCCACTCACCTTAACTCCGTGTCGTCATACATTTTCTTTCATACTCATCATCATTCTAATGCTAGTTAAAGTAGTAGTAAATAGCGAGGAGTATAATGTTACATTTATATAATATTTTACATACATATACACATACATACACGAATATATGTGTATATGCAAAGGCAGCCACCATTTCAATTTCAATACATTTTTTCAAAGTGGCGCAATATTGCTGCTACGTAATCCACACCTTTTGGTTTTGCTATTTAATATACCGACTCGCCCGATTTTGTTTCGTATATATGTACATGCTCAGCCGTAGTAGTTATTGTATATATTTTTTAAAGGTGTTGTAAATTTGTTCATAAATATTTTCTACTGGTAGATATCCATGCTGGTGGTTTGTTCTGGCGGCCCTCTTACAATCCATATACTTTATGAACTTTTAGTTATTTTTTTTCTATGTAATTTCTTCAATATTTTTATTGTGTCTCTAATTTAGTATTTCGTGTGATATAATCTTTTCAGTAAATTTTAATTAATTGGGTGGGGTATGCATGATTCTTATTACATTCCATTGTTAAAAACTGCTTTAAATGAATGATTTTTGATTGGACGTTCTAAACTTTTAGTTATATTTGACTTGAGTATCTTCCACATTGAATTAGCAGGCATAACAGGTACCTGATAAGTTCTGTGTTTTAGGAATTAAGTAACAAATCGTATTCAGTTGAAAAAAGGTTTTTGTAAATTGAGGACGTATTGGTTATTCGATCACGCCCAATTTTGGCAAATCGATTGAAGGAACATTTGTACGAAATTTCAACTTTGTAGCTTAATTTTTGTGTTTAATAAATGGATTTTTCTCAATTGTGGGCGTATCCGTTATGTGATCACTCCCATTTTTGTCTCATCTATTGAACAGCTCATTTGAGCATATATACCAAATTTCAACTTCGTAGCTCAATTTTTGTGGCTAATAGATAGATTTTTATTGATTTTGGGCGAGTGATAACGCCCATTTTTCGCACATCTATTGACCAGCTAATTATGATGACGTGTACAAAATTTCAACTTTGAAGCTTAATTTTTGTAGCTAATAGAGGGATTTTTGTCGATTGTGGGCGTGGCTGACGAAAGATTTTTACCAAGTCAGTTTTTGCTTCAAGACACGCCTTTATACCAAATTTCATCGAAATATCTTAAAAAGTGTATCAAAATCTTGCGTACAAATGTCCATGGACAGAGGGACACGCATTAATTGATTTAAATATTAATGTTGAAATGATGTGTTTAAAAGTAATGTTTAATCGTTTAGAAGGTACAAACATTTGCCTAAACTTAATGTACCCGTTGCCACAAGTAAGGCAAGGTATGAAAAGGCATAAATCCCTGTTGTTTTCTTCTTTCTTACAAGCAAAAAAATATAGAAGGTGGTCCTGAAATGTATTGTACATCCATTGGTTACAAATGCTGTTTCTTTTCAATTGTAAAACAAGAAAAAAATGGTAAAAATGATGAAAATTCATTTCAACTCTATCGATTAATTCTTCTTTCCAAGACACTATAAGACACCGCCCACATATTGTAACTGTATCATAATGAATGCATTTTTAGGCCTTTTTTTCAATAAGGTTTCATTCTTAGTATTGTTCTTGTATTAATTTCTTGCTGATGTACAAACGAATACAATGCGTGTTTGAGTAGTTGTTGTTGTTTTTGTTTTTGGTCTTCCATATAAGACGCCTTTCAGTCATCTTCCAAAAGCCCCAAATGTTTGTGTGCTTGTGCATGTGCATGTATATTGTTTTTGTTATTATTTCACTTTATCGCACTTTTTATTCCCACTGATAC
The DNA here is from genome assembly GCA_963971445.1 of Ornithomya chloropus. Classification (NCBI taxonomy): domain Eukaryota; kingdom Metazoa; phylum Arthropoda; class Insecta; order Diptera; family Hippoboscidae; genus Ornithomya; species Ornithomya chloropus. The sequence goes on along the minus strand of OZ020530.1, from coordinate 20,809,147 downwards.
TGTAGCTGCCGAGGCTGAGGCTGCGGCTGCGGCTGCGGCTGTTACTCTTGGTATTGGTGCGGTTTTTGTTCGTGTTATACTTGTTAGTTTTCTGTACTCTGTTCATTTGCGTGTACACTAACCAAGATTTAATTACAATTCTTCTTCGGTAGATAATCGAATTTTCTCCTTTTTTTTTTTTTTTTTTACAACATTTCTTTATGTACGCAAAAAACAAAAACCCTCCCCATCCAAGCCAGGCATCTTTATCATAAGTTTTTCATTCAATTTTTTTTTTTTTTTTCGTACCACAGATGTCATCTTCAATATCATATCATCCATCGATGTCGTTTTCTTTACTCTTGTTGTACTATTTTTATTTCAATGTTCTACTCCTGAAGCTGTAATTTTTGTATTCTTGTGTGTGCGTGTGTGTGTGTGAGTTGTTTGTAAACTCTTTTATGCCGAAGAAAAGAAAAGAAAAGCTTTCCTTCCTTTGAAGCATTTAACGGGTATTTGAAAAAGGAAAATTACAAAAACAATGATGATGAAATCTTAAACTGTGTCCATTGTACCCCCACTACGTGCGAAATTGTTTAATGTGCCAACCTGGCGTCGGTTTTATGAATAGTTTATGTCAGAGGCAATTTTTAAATCTGTGTTAGAACTTGAAATTGTAACAATAAAGTTGGCTTAGACCGCATTGTGAATATTCCAACCTATCTAATTACAAAATGTGGGCGTGGCATATGTCGTTATCATACGCATACACTTATCTTGCTTTGGATTCTGTTGTAAATTATAAATTGTGGGCTATTTTTTTACATAATCAAACCTATAAACTTACGCCTTGGATTATAAGTCTGTTATGCAGTGTAAAAAAATATATATTGTATATATATATACAAGCTTAAATTGTTCATTCACCTGTCGAACCAGCCTCGGTTTCATAGTAATATTCTTAACAGTCGGTGAGTTACTAATCCAACGCCACATGGCCAGCGGAAAAAGCCTTCACTTTTTTCCTCAGCTGGATTTGAACTCGTATCCTATGGCGGATAGAGTTTACTAAGATAAGCCTACTCAGCTAAGGATTGCCTCTTATTTCATACCGCCTATATATTTACAAAATGTGGGCGCGCCACATATATATCATATCATATCAACGTAAGTGGCGAAATATAGTCGTGGCATACACTTGATTAAGCTCTTTGATAAACTACGTGAGGCCTCTGGCGCCTCTTTCTGGGAATAAATGACAAACATTATCTCAATCCTTCACTGCATCTATAATAATATCTATCACATATTATTGATAATTATCAAAAATTAAATTAGAGACTAATAAAAAAAATGTAACAACTTATCTTTAAATCATATCAACATCGCGGCCACCCATCTCAAAGTAATGCATAGGATTGACAGCTCGATGTGTAAGACATTGAAAAAGTATTCATTACAGGTTTAGCATACACGTACAATATATGTGTGTGTATGAGAAGAAAGGCAAAGAAAATATATATATATACACAAGGTTTTCTTTTAGTCTTCCTTCCGGTGCAATTAAGTTTTGAATTGTAAACGCGAGTAACGCTCAAAACCAACCATTTTTTGCTTTGTGTGTAATTGTGCAATACACACACACATATATATACATACATACATAGATTTTTTATATTCCTTCTATACCCTTGCACTTTATGGGAAAGGATTTACCAAGTTTGTTAAGCCACTTGCCCTATCCAAAGTATGAGCATAGATTCTTGAATCATTATAAAAATCTTAGTCAACGAAGCTGTGCCCGCTTGAGATAATGAGTTGAAATTCTGTATAGACTTATTTAGTTCCTGCGGTTAGGTTTCTACATAAAAAAGGCGAAATTAATTTACAGCCACGCCTACAATTGATTAATTAGATCTCAAAATTAGTTGAAATTTTTTAATCATATCTAACAATGGATCAGATAAAAAAAAAGTAGACACGCCCACAATATACAAAATGTTCTTTTTGTATGTATAATAATACGTCCTTTGCCCTAAAAGGTTGCAGGTACTTTAATAATTTACAAAAAAACGTGTAATTGTATACATGCCATGCCCTTAGTTTATGTATAACTAACTGTAAATGATAATCACAATTTTTGGTTTTAGTCAAAATTTTCCCTTTTTTAGACTTGATTAGAATAGAATCTCTGGATTGTCATATTGCACATAAGGCATTGGCACTTATGGAATACAATAACAACAACAACAACAACATCAATAACAACTGACAATTCAAGCTAACGGTACTTGCCAGCCATGTCTTCTTATCACAGCAGATTCCAATACATACAACGTGTTATTTGGTATTCTTTTTTTATTTTTGCTGATGCGCTGTGTTGTACCAATCAATTTTTCATTAAAGTTTTTTCCTACCATCGTGTGTGTGTGTGTGTGTGTGTATGCGCTTTTGTGACTTTGTCTTTGGCTTAATTTATATTTTGCATCCTTTGTCTTATTTAGCATAAGATTTACATTGATTTCCATGTAAAAAGCGAAGAAGTTTTAAACTGTTAGCGGTGTGAAGGCGTTACCCTAAGTTTCTCTCCTGTTGGGACCGAAGCCAGAAGTTATGATGTGATTGGCTCAATAATGAATTATGCTAAAAATTTATGTTAATACAAGTAAAAAAAAAGTAGTAGACTTCGCTTAGATCAAATCTTAAATAGATGATCGAATCATTTTTAGAATCCTTTTCCATATAATGATTCATATGGCAACGCTTCACGAACTAAGTGGTGTAGGGCATTAAATGGTTGGTCGTAACATTTCCCCTTATTTGATTAATATTTATTAAAAATTTTTAATTAATTTAATTTTTGTGATATATTTAAAAAACATTTTTTTTATCTTTCTTTACAGGTAAGAGATAATCCTCTGTGATTAAAAAATACATATTGAAGGCTATTATTGTAAGTACAAATAACGTATTATAATCATGTAGGCGAGAATATATCGTTAAGTGTTTTTTTATAAACAGAAAAAATGAGGTTATTTTCGCTAAGAGTTTAGTCTTAAATTCAATACTTTTTAATTGAGTGGCATCAGAGGCCTATAAGCATTGACTACTAGTGTTAAGTTAAATCTTTTCGACAACAGATTAGTGCAGATTTTCACAATAACAAATAAAAACAATAACAACAACCGTAATTATTGCCATAAAGATCAAGTGAAGTGAAATACTTACTTGCCTGTATTTTGTATATATATAACACACATACAACAAATTGATGAAAATGTATATATATGTGTGTGTATATATATATATGCTTACCTAAGCAAGCCGTCATATAGAGTATTGTACGTATGTATGCATGTAGGTATATAACTCTGACACATTAATTCCACAAGAGTGAACAAGAAAAGGAAAACTAAATTTGAATTAGACAACAGCTTAGATACCTTTCACTTTTATATATATAAAGTGGGCGTGGTAGTTATGTCTAAAAATAGTGCAAATGGTACGTAAGCGAATACAAAGTTATATAAGTTGTTGTTTTTTTTTTTTGTAAATTGTGGGCGTTTCTGTTTTTAACCATGCCCACCATATCAGCATATCATTAACTGAGATATAGTTGTAAGTTTATATACACAATTTTATTTTCATAGGTTTGTGGCTTATAGAAAGTTGCCTGGTAGTGGGCGTGGTTCTTTATCATTATACCCTCCACCTCAGTGATGAGGGTATACTAAGTTTGTTCTTCCGTTTGCAACACCCAGAAGGAGGCATCAGAGACCATACAAAGTAAATATATTCTTGAATAGCGTCAAAAACTGAGTCGATTTAGACATGTGTGTCCGTGTGTCCATCTGTCCGTCTGTTATTGGCACTCTTACTAATTTTGAGATATTGAGCTGAAATTTTGTACAGGCACTTTTAGTTTTTGCACGCAGATCGCTATTTAAAATGGGCAAAATTGGTCAATAGCCACGCCCACAATCGACAAAATTCTGTACATCTGCCACAAAAATTATGCTATAAACTTGAAATTTGGTACGTACTTCTATAAGTATTAGCTTCATCGGTATGCCAAAAATGGGCGTATTCGGATTACAGACACGCCCACAATTAATAAAAATCTTTCTGACACAAAAGTTGCCCTATGAAATTGAAATTTGGTACGCGTATACATATTTATCCCATTGACTGACGTACCAAAAATGGGCGTGATCGGATAATAGACACGCTCACAATTTACAAAAAACCATATTCAACGTAAAAGTAGACTTGCACGCTGATACGTAAGACATACACTATTAGAGGGCGCAATATACATATATTTTGCCACGCCCACCGTTGTGGAGGTGGAGGGTATTTAAGAAAGATTTGGCCTAAGCCAAATTTAGTTCTCTTACTTGTTTTTATCTAATTTAAATAGGAACCTGATTGCAGGTTATTGAAAAAAAATTAAAAATTTCTGCTTCATATACAATTCTGAGAGTGCCCACCAAAGTTATATGGACGGACATATCTATTACATTGTGTCAGATTTTGATGTGCAATAACAAACTTAGCATACAATCCATATATGTGTAGGGTGTAAAAAAAAAAAAATTGTAATAAGTGAGTGAGTGAGTGCCTAAAGAGGCACTCGCCCCATTAAAATAAATACACAGTGTAAAAAAGTCTTTAAAATTTTTTATATATATATTGCAAGCACGTAAAACAAGTGTAAGCACCTTAATACAATCCATATAAATGAATATATATATATACATATATATATAATGTAGTGTTCATGTATGCAATTGTGGTAAAGTGTGGCTTAAGAAAGAAAGCAAGAAAACGTGTGATGAGCTTAAAGAGTACAACATATACATACACACACACCTCTATATTCTATACACAATGAAACTCATATATGTGTGGGTATGTATGTATGTGCATTCTATACCTATAAATGTCTGTATGCCTACTATATAATCATACAGTTAAATGTCTGTTTGTATTTATTGTTGTTATTAATAAAAGAATATTTTTTGTCGTGTATTATTCAACTGCAGCTCTGTTGCTACCTGTCGTGTACATTGTGGCGGCGGCTTAGAGAGACCTTCTCCTTTTTACATATCAAGAAAAAATGCGTATATGTGTGTATGTGTTTATAACATTGTGTACAGTAGGTTGATTGTTCTTTTCTTTGCATTTCGTTCTCTCCCTTCGCTTAACAACCATGCAATTGTTGTTTCTTTAAAGCCTATGAGTGTGTGTGTGTGTGTATGTGTTTGTTGTATACCAAGCGTTTGACCAATTTATGCTTTGTACGGCTTTACTTGTAACAACACAAGAATTCAATACCTTGCAAGAGAGTGGTAGTTGTTCTCTATAAGAAAAACTCTATTTTTTTTTTGTATTATCGCATATATATATGTATAAACATCTCTATTGCTGGCTTGAGGGTATTTGTATGTATAAGTATGTTCGTGTTTATACTCATTACCAACACCTTCAAATCTATGTTTTAATGTTTGACTTATTAGCCAAGTAACCAAGTATTACTGCTGCTGCTGTTGTTATTTCTTTTATTTTTTACTTATAAGTTCATTGTGCAATTAGTACCCAGGTAGGTAGGTATGGTGGTGTGTAGCTACAGTTCGTATTCGAATACAATGCAAAAATGATTTCAGAGTGAAAATGTTTGAAAGAGAAATTTTTTTTTATGAATCCGTAAAGTATTGTGTTTAAGCATTTATTTATTAAAATTAAAACACATTTCATATGATGAGCCTTGTAATCGAACAATTTTCTTTGGAAAGATCGGGGTCGCATTGTCATAAACACTAAACAATTTATACTATACGTACAATATGTTTGTTAAAGAATATTTTTTTGAAACATTTTAACAATATGTGTCCAATCTGGCTGTCCATGTATTTACATGAATTCACGGTTTTAAGATATTTCGCATGTTGAAGCCACTATATCACACATCTATATATAAAAAAAGTAGGCGTGGTGCATACCTAAATATGCTTTGATACGGAGTATGCATTACTTATTAATTTATATGTCCAAACCTGAAATATCTTTCATATCTTTATATAAAAGTGGGCGTGGCAAAGATCTAAATATGCTGCCCAGTAGAATATGCATCACCTAACAAACTTAGAAATCTAAACCTTAAATACTTTCATATTTACATACAAAAAGTAGGCGTGCCAGATACCTAAAAATGCATTTTTTTTTTTTTTTTTTTTGTAAAATGGGGACGTGCCTGTTATCCTACCCAGCCCAATTTTGACTAATTTTTAAATCTACTGAAAATGAACTTTATCGTTAAATTTTTGTCGATTGCGTGCGTGGATTTCAATCGATTTTGCTCATTTTTAATGGCAACCAATTTACTGTATGAAAAATGTGAAAAAAATCATTAAAAATTTGTTTAATTATAATTTGTTGTTTGTTGCTCTATGGGCGTGTCATTTAGGTGATTTTTCTTTATTTCAATATCCATGTAGAGCTTCTTACAATGCCCGTCTTACTTTAAGTCTTGTACTTGGCTTGAACGAACTTACTGGTGTTGCTTATATTTTTTTTGTTTGAAATTTAAGCCGGTGTTTGTTTCATTTGCGTCTTTATGTCCAATCGTTCATGTATTACATGCTATACACATACACTAATACAATACACGTGTAAATGCATGTTTTGTGCATATATATATGTATTGTATGTATATATGTATGTATGGATATATTTGAGTGCAAATATTCATGTCTTGCTTGTCTGATGACTCTACGCTAATTTCTTATTGTTAACTTAGTGAGAGTTAAGTGTATGTATATAGGTGTGTGTGTGTGTGTGTGAGTGTGTTTATATATGTATTTGATGTTGTCTGCTGTTTGTAGTTTCTTTCTTTCTTTTGTAAAACACTAACAAACACACACTCTTACACATTGGATTGGTTTATGTGTGTGTTGCTGTATATCATCAGCATTTACGTGCCTTGGTTGTGCTCTATGTGTTTTCTGCTACTAAATACTATACACATACACACATATACATATAAATATATTGTTCATTTGTATGTGTGTATATACGTACATTGTTGCTGCTGCTTCTGTTGTTACCATTGTTGTTTGTTGTTGTTGTTGTTGTTGTATGAGCATTCAAGTAAAAAATTGGGTTTTGGAATTTTTTCTTACTTTTCTTTGGCTTCAGTTTGATTTCTTACACAGTTTTCGAGGTACGCGACGGTCTACTGTTCTCTGTGTGTACTGTCTTTTTTTTATACAATATGTGAATTTTTTTCAATTTTTTGCGTCACTATATTTATTTATTACTCCGTTTCTTGAACGGTGCTTCGTTTTAACGCGTGCATGTGTTTTTAATTGAATTTATAAACAAACAAAAAAAAATAAATATAAAAGAATAAAACCCTTAATAATTATTTACAAGTAAAGAGATTGTTAAGAAAATTATATAAAAAAAAAAGTGTGAGTAAATTTTTATTCACAAAATCACATCAACGAACTCTAGCCGAACGAAAATTAATCAAAAAAAAATTTTTTTTTTTTGATTCATTTACTTCGCGCCACACATACGCAACAAGAGCAGCTTGCATAAAACCGTATCTACATATTTTTTATGGTTATTCAAAAAATGTATTAGACCAAGACAGTTGGTGAAATGTTGATTCAGTTAACAAAAAAAATCCAATATTGCCTCAACAAAAATGTTTATTTCAGATTGGTGTCGGTGTGTCTGTCTGTTTCTTGCGCTTCATTATGCGCTTCATATTAAAAACAAAAGGTGTCTTCTTTCATAATATGATTCTCATAAGATTTCTTGAGCAGATTGCTTGTTATTGTTCTCTCTGCAAAATTTCCAAAAACAAAAATACAATTTAACTAAAAACTACGTCTTATAACTTTTTTTCCATTTTATTGTAAAACGTATAAAAAATCTTACCGGATGTCTTTCGCATCTGTTTCATGCTTGTATAATGTGTTGCTGAATTTAAATCAACCATTTTGTATGCGGTGTACATACCAAGCACGTCTCACAATGCATAAATATATAAATTGATCAATATTCTTTTGTTTGTATGTGTTTATAAATTTTAGCATTAAAAAGGCCCTTCACTTTTTTTTTTTTTTTTGTTTTTGATCGGTTTTGATTGGTGGTTGTGTGGTGAGTTGAAAGGTAGCTGGGTACTGAGAGAGAAAGAGAGAGAGAGGCATTCCTTTCGTACCTTATATCACATTAAATGAATTATTTTTAGGCAAGGAAAAGTAAGGTTTAGCGAGGTGATTTTTAGGTATAATGTAGTGCGTACAATTATTAGTATTGATTAATTATTGCTGACACGTACACGTTCATTAACTTGGTCATCATATGTGCTCGCCAACTTGCTCCATGGAATACTTTGCTTATATTTTAATGATTTTTATGTAAGATGGCGCAGGTATACTAAGTTTCTCAGTCCATTTGCAATACATACGTTTTTGATATGCTTGAAATTTGAAACCACTCCGTTCGTTCGAATGGGTGAGTGTGTGTGCAGGGATGGTCTGTGCAAACATTGACATTTTGAGCTGAAATTTGCACACAGACATTCTTGGTGCACGTAATATTTGGGGGGTATACTAAGTTTGTCATTCCGCTTGTAATCTCCCAGAAGGAGATGTCAGAGACGCTACAAAGTTTTGTTCAGCATCAAAAACTGAGTTCTGATCTAGATAATGTATGTCCATGTGTCAGTCTGTTGTTGGCATTCTTATGGGTGCAAATTTTGAGATATTGAGCTTCATGCATATTTATGTTTATTAGTGTCTTTGTATAGATGGCAATATCAGATAAGTGACACGCCCACACCATTTTTTAAAAGTTGTTCTCTAAAGCATAGGTTTCTTCTTTCAAGTTGAAATGTATTATTCCGTAATAGTCAATAAAAGTGGGCGTAAGTTTAAATACACCACGCCCTTATGTTTAAAACAAATGTATTAAATAATCTAGATTTTGACCATAATTAAATAATATCTGTTTTTATAAGTTTTTTAATATATTTCTCTCTTCCTACTTTTTTTCAAGTCACTCCATTTCATCTTCACCCTTACAATACAATCTTGCTGGTCCTTCTGTCTTAATAGGATTTCTAAAACTCTAAAAAACCGGTTTTTAATTTTTGTATTTTTTTTTTTTTTTTTTTTTTTTTGGTGAATAATATATAATATATAGAGTACGTGCACATGCTGGTTTTATGCTCGCTTCCATTCCCTAACGATCAATTTCATGGCATTCGTTTGTTGAAATTTGTCTTCTTTTGGAAATAAATTTTTATTTTTTGCCTAATTTATATGCAATTTGTCTTGTTCTTCTTCTTCCTATGAAACATGGGTGTATTAGTAGGCACTTATAATATTGAAGCATATATACCTGAATACAACAAACAAACCGTTTCCTTATCTATTTTGTTCATCATGTGGAACAAAAATGTTACGATCCCTTCTCAAGTATCATATAATATATATATAGTATATAATGTCTACTTTGGCATAAACAACAGCCACGCAAAGTTCTTCTTTACTAGTTTACTAGGGTTACATATCCCACATAATATATAATAACTATGAAACTGCATTACGGCTCCAATTAATATACATTTTTAGCGACATTTGGTTGAATGTTAAAAATTTCATATATTTGATAATCACAGGTTGGCTGTTAACATCCCGCGCATTTAAGGTGCAGACTAGAAATCTCTCGCGATTCTTATATGACCTCAAAAAGGAAAAAAATGCCATCAAATTACGTCTAAATTTAGTATAGAAATACTTTACATAGAAGTATGTATATCCTCTATACAAGGAAGGGTTAACAGTGGGCTTGTCTAACAGACAAAACTGAGTCGATCAAGACATATATGTCCGTCTGCCTGTTGTTGGTATTCTCACGGTCGTAAATTTTGAGCTAAACTTTGGTACAGACACTTTTAGTTTATGCATGCAGATCGCTATTTAAAATGAGCAAAATCGGTCAATAGCCACGCCCATAATCGACAAAAAACTATTTATCTGCCACAAAAATTGAGCTATAAACTTGAAATTTGGTAAGTACATGTATAAATATTAGCTCCATCGATATGCCAAAAATGGGCGTATTTGGATTATGGACACGCCCACAATTCATAAAAATATTTATATCTGCCACAAAAGTTGACCTAGGAACTTGAAATTTGGTATGCGTACACATAGTTATCCCATCTACTGATATGCCAAAAATGGGCATGGTCGAGTAACAGTCACTTCCACAATCGAGAAAAATCTATTTATCTGCCACAAAAAATGAGCTACGAAGTTTGAATTTTGGTACACACTTTTATAATTACAACGTGGTAAAAATGAGAACGGTCGGAAAACAAAATACGCCCATAATTTTCAAAAAAAACCTTATAAAACGCAAAACTGTACTTGCAAGCTAATACTGTGTTACATATAAGAGGGTGTAATCGTACACTTGCCAAGATATTTCATATATTTAGTTTAAGCCAAATTAATTTTTTTTATTCATTTTCCTTTTTTTTTTTTTTTTTTTTTTTTCGAAGGGAAAGAAAATTATAACATAAAGTATGCTTTTAGCAAACTTTATACGATATAAGACACGCCCCTTTGAATTTTTCTCTATAATTAAATCTAATTAATCATGAAGTAAAAAAATTTTATTTAAGACGCTATACACTCTCTGACTATAACTGACAGTCTAATGCAAGCCTTGAACTTGTTGGTGTCCTCAATATATGCTTGGCTTGGTCATACACATACATACTTATATATATATATAAATTATTTCTTATTAAAGTATGTTTTAGTGTATGTGTGTGTGCATGAACCCGCATTGTAAGCATTATATTTGCTAATTATATATATCTTCCATGTGTATATGTAAAGGGGAATGTTGTGGTGTGTGTTCGGTTCGAGTTTATCTCTCATGTTTAAGAATTTTTTTTTATTTTTATTTTTTTTTTTTTGAAAATTTCTATGTGACGACTCTCAGGATTTGTTGTTACAGTTGTAGCTGCAAAATTATTATATATATACGTTTGTATGTGTGTACGTACAACTACGCTGGTACATACATACATATTTACAATATTTTTTCACTTTACAAGACAAGTTTCATCCTGCTGTGCGTGTGGATACTGTTTTCATTCAGCTTTCCATTTTTATCCATTCAATTTAGGGTTTAATGAGTTCCAATTAATAATAATTAAAAATGTTGACAAATCATTGAAAAGTCCATCATATACAACGGAAGTTCAATAAAATAAAAAAAGTTTAAGTTCAAGAGTAAAACATTTATGATGTGATGTATAAAAGATTTCTTATTCGTAGCAAGAGCCGCTGAGTGGGTGTGGTTCTTCTTTCGATCTAATTATATACACTTTGTGCTTAGGATCTGATATGTTTTTGATGTTGGTTTTCATATATCATGTGTTACAAAGGGTTTGACGTACAGAGTGTATTGTCGATCTCAAGTAGAGTGCTTATAAACTCAGTAGCAACAATTTTTTCCAATAATGAAAATATGACTTACAACACATTTCATTTGATTATGCGTGTTATCGACATATGCGTAGCATCACATATCAAATCATACCATACGTGGCATTTGCGTTTAATGTATAAACAACTGTATCTGAACACATGTGCTGTTATTATTGTTATTATTGTATATATTATAGATACTATCAACACTTAAACAGTAAAGCAATTAAAAATGGTTTTAATGTAGAGGCAAAGAGACGCAAACTTAATGCATTTGCTTATAAAGACAGACAGACAGACAGATAGATACAGAAGAGTGATAAATAAATTTATAGGCAGGTACGTGTTGATTAAACATTAAATACTCAATTTTATTTATCACGGATTTGGTTCAATACTTCTACGAAAACAACTTTTCCGTCATTGTTGTTGGTGTTGTTGTTATTTGTATTGTATTTTTCTGTTATTTCTTTGCCTTTTTTCATTGATTTGGTTGACTGCTCCATTTGATTGGAATTATTTTATTTAAAAAAAAAAAGAAAAAAACTAAATTTGGCTTAGGCATTATCTAAAAATACCCTACACATCTGCATACAAACAAATATTGGGTGTGGCAGTTACATGGCAGTTACTCTATTGTGCCTTTTTCTAATTACTGGCAAGTCGAGTTTTACTCTGATTTTTTGTAAATTGTGAGTGTATCTGTTATACGACCACGCCCATTTTTGATACATCGTTGGACGGGTTTATTATATAAATGTCTTATCAAATTTCAACTTTGTAGCGAAATTTTTGTGACAAATAAATATATTTTCTATCGTATCGTGGGCGCCTTTGTTATCCGATCTCCTTCTGGGTGTTGCAAATGGAATGACAAAGTTGGTATACGCTCCATATTAGGAGGAGTTTACCATGTAATGCTTGGTTTATTGTTGTAGTAGTAGTAGTTGTTGTTGTTGTTGTTGTTGTTGTTGTTGTTTTTTCATTTTGCGTTTTATTTTAAAGCAAAAATCAATTATAACATTGTAATTAAGCCACGTACACCACGTATCGCACGCATGCACTACTCATATATCCCCATGGCACTGCAATGTGCTTCAAAGCAGCAGGCAGGCAGGCAGGCAGGCAGGCAGGTAGGCAGGCTGAGTTGAGATGTGCATAAAACGGACCTTGTCTTGTTTGTTGCATGTTTATTGAATATTTATGTTAAAATAGTAAAATGTGTATTGAAGGCAATTGGCAGCAACATACATGTGTGCGTGTGTGTGTGTGTGTGTGCTGGAATTATTGTTATAAATACCGATTGTTGTGTTTTTATTTAGAAATACAGACATGGACAAAAGAGAAAATATTTCATATCATTATTATTATTGTTATTATTTTTTTCCAATTATCAATCTTCACCTGGTCCAGCTTTGGCCTGACCTGATCTAATGTGACCCAAGTTGATCTGGCCTGTTGTCTACTTTTGGTCGAAATCTCATTTTTTCTTTTTTTTTGTAGCCTAAACATTAACAACAATGTAGTGACCTCAATGGTTGCTGTTCCATTATTTGCTACAACATCTGCTGCTGCACGTTACTCTGATTGGTTGTTTGTTCGCTTCATAGAAAATTGATTTTTTCCATTATTATTTTCTTTGTGTTTTAATGCAATTAATGGAAACCCATACGTATGCGCTAATGCAGGGCTGCTTAGTTAACAACAATATATGAGAAATGGAAAACAGTTAGTCACAGCTATACCTATACATGTAGTTGGAATATTGTGTGCAATTCAGAAGGGGGGATATTCAGCTGGGATAGTTTTCATAAGAGCGGAACTTCATCGAAGGCATTAATTGTTTAAGAATCTGCTAGTATTCAATGCGTGAATAGGGAATAAATGCCGAAACCGTGGTGAAATTTGAGATATGTTGAGAAAGCAACAGGCAGGCAGTCTACTACAAAACTCGAAACGTTCTTCACTTTCTTAACAAATCTGTTAGGAAACGTCTAGAATGATTTCCATGTTCTTTAACACAAGTTGCCATCATTTTGAAAGTGATTCAAGTCGCATTTTCCAAATACATTAAGATTTGAAAGCTTATCAAGAAATATGTCGATGTGTTTGGAAGTTTAATTAAGATAACTTTAAAAATTATAGCCACACAGAATATAATTCATAAATCACGAGCAAAAGGACGTATCCTTCTGCCGCTACTATCTCATATATGTCCATCGAAAACATCCTTTTTCCATTTAATCTTTGTCTTTATTTGTACACCTGGTATTTACCAGCAAAAAAAAAGGAAATACTTACCTAATCAAACAATGAATGTGTCATCTCTTTCTACATATATATATATGTATATATATATATATATATATATATATATATATAGAGAGAGAGAGAGAGAGAGAGAGAGAGAGATGTTTGTGGTAGGCCAACGTTTACGTTTAACACAATTTTTTATTTGCTTACACAAGTTTTTATTTTATTTTACTTTATTTTATTTTATTTTCCTATTTTGTGTTGGAGTAGGTTAGTTGTGTCTTGTTAAACCTTGAATGTTTATTTGTATGAACGTATGGTGGTTGTGCCCGAAATTGGTTTATCTGCTGTATTCCCTTCTTTCTCTACATAGAATCACATACGAAATTAAAGAGTGGCTTGTAGGTATGTCAACATTCTTATCGTCGTCTTTTCCTTCTTCTTCTTCTTCTTCTTGTCCTTTCTATACTTTTCAGTTTTCTTTGTTGTTGTTGTTGTTGTTGTTTTTCGTTTTACTTACATTTTCAATTTTAGACGCTTTTATTATTATTATTGTTGTTGTTGTTGTTGTTGTTTCTGCCGCTGCTGTTACACAATTTTCTGTTCCTGTTGTTTGTTGTTGTTTTTTCTATTATTTTATTTTTTACACATTTTCCCGGTTCCATTATTTTGCACAAACACACACACGGACACACACACACACATACGAACCACATCACATCACATCACATATGTGTGTGTGTGTGTGTGTGTGTGTGGTAAGAATATGAGTGTGGATGCATGTATGATTTTTCATCGCGCATATCACCTACTTAGAGTAGATTTTCTTGCTTCCTAAGACGCTTTTTTTTCTTTCTTTTTTTTTTCCGAAGGAAACATGTTTTTAGTGAGTTTTTACTATTATATGTCTTTCTCTTTACCGCTGTTTGGTTGTTTTTTTTTTGTTTTGTTGCGTTTTCTTGGTTGTATTTTTCCTGCTTTCCCACAAATGTCGTTGCTGGTGTTGTTTTGTGTTGACTTTATGGCCATAGCAGCAGCAGGTTTCCTTTCCTTGTTATGTTGATATTGTTGTTGTTGTTATTATTATTATTATTTTATACGTCCGTCCTGGTCTGGTCTGTTCTGCTCTGTTCTACTTTGTCTCTGGTCTGGGTCTTGTCTCGTCTTGTGTCTTTTTACAGCGTGCATCATACTACACAACGCCGTGTTCAACATTCTTTAGCGTTCAACGTTCATCGTTCATCGTCCTCTATTCAATTTTTTTATATTTTTTTTATTATTATTCTCCTTCTTGTGCTTTGCTCTTGTTTTCCTTCGTGCGCGCGTGTGTGTGTGTGTATGCGTGTGTTATTTTAGTAGTGGCTGGCTCATCATGAATGTTTTTTTATTTTATTTTATCTATTTTTAGTTATGTTTTGGGTTGTTGTTGTTGTTTTTGATGTTTTTTTATTATTACTATTTTTGTTTGTTATTTTATTTTGTATATATATATATATAAAGAAACTCACACTCGGTTCTCTCTTGGTGGCGGAATTCCAGTTTTACTGCTTTATATGATTTTTCCTCTTGTGTGCTGTACGTCCTTGACAATTCTTTTATATGCGTGCTTACATATATGTAATATGTTTTTTTTCTTTCCTTCTCTCATTTAGTATAAAAACATGTGTAGAGTAGGTACAAGCTTGTAAGAATGTTTACATTTAAATGTGTTTTTTGTTTGTTTTGTTTTTTGTATTTACTTTCTTACGTTTCTTCTTCTTTTGGGGTTTACTTGGAAGTTTTCGTGGAAGCCTCTCCCAGAAATATGATGGCTGCGAACTGAAAAACGCCGTAACATGTCTACTGCTTGTCTAAGATATTAGACAATCACTTTTCTACTCTCAAAGTTTAGTTTAATGGGTGGAAAAAGGTTTATACAAAATAGATGAGACTTTTCAATAAGAACATAACATAACAAACCACAAGTGTCGGCTATTCAAATGATCAACAGGCTTCAGTTCTTGAGTTAATTTGATCTTGTAAGGGTGTAGGTCAAGGTCTTTATGCAAAATTCGTAACAATGCAGTTTGAGAGATGCCCAATTGCTGTGAAGGACGGGGTATCGTGTAATGTGGCTCATTTTGTACGGAAGCACTATTTTCGTTCCTTCGACCGGTGTGCGGTAGCCTCACTGGCCCAGCAACATTTAACAGTGAATATTTTGACAAGAATTTATCCACTTTAGCACGCACAGCCTCTCAAGTGGTACGATTGTTACGACTAAAAATTCTAATACTTTGAAAATTTAACCATCAACTCGAAATTAATTTTTGTTAATTTCCAAGTGTTTGTGCTCGTTTGTGTGAACTTCACCATGATAAAAATGTTAATTATAACTGACATTTAACAGATTATGAAAAACGTTCAAGGATTTTTCAATTTTTCAATGATAATTCAGCCAGAGCGCTGTACATCCTTAATATCTAAATTTCAGGAAAGAAAACGAACAATTCATGTTCATGCTGTTGTAGTATTATTTCATCTTAAGCATCACTCTTCCAGTCATTCCCAAGTGTTTTCATGTATTGGTTTGCAGGTACATGTGGAGAGTATTTAAGATTTGAGACCTAAACCGAATTCGGTTTTTTTTTCAACTTATTTTTAATTATTTCAACATGAGCGATGCGATCAAGTAAATCGAGTCTTCGTGCGTGTGTGTGTGTGTGTGTTTCTAAGAAAACATTATTTTCTCTCAACTTCACATTAATGTATTTTAGCAAGAATAACGATAACAATAATTAAGACAAATGAAGCAACAGCAACAGCAACAGCAACAACAACTAATACAAATGGTTTCATTATTAAATGGTCACGACCACAGCTACAGAAACAGCGATGAGGCAAGCAACTTTTTAGTGCCATCCATCAGGAAACGATTAAAAACTTTTTAACAACAGTCACCAACACACACACACACACACACACACTCACAAAATGTATGGTCATAAGGCAATTTTCACATTCGCTACCATTCATACCTTCATACATATGAGTGTGCTGTTGCTGTTACTACCGGTAGCTACCGGTATTTGTCATAACTTTGCTGCTCTGCCATGTGTGTTAGTTATCATGCATTGCTGCTGTTGTTGCTGTTCGAGATCGAGATATCTAGAAAAACTAAACAGCAGACTTGTACGTTTTTGTGACGATGTCACTATTTTTTGTTTGTTTTTTTTACTTGCGTTGAGTAGTACAACTAAACTTTTTCTAAACTGATTTATCGACGCTTGACTACACAAAGTTGTACGTTCGACCATAACCGTGACTTGTACGCGCCACTGTTAAAGGTCATTAAACAGCTTCTTTTAGAATAAGAAGTGACAGCTGAGTAACAGTAGGTTGTGCGTTAAAACTTAATTTTCAAGTATGTGAATATCTTGTATTATAACGAAATAATCAGATGGTCTACCAAGTAACTCCATAGTATTTGAATGACATTGCAAAACGAACGTCTAACTGTCCATACTTCGGGTCGTACATTTTTGAGATATTTCGATGAAATTTTTCAGCTAAAAATTTTCATATTCTTCCGAGATGAATCTTTGAAAATGCTTCAGGTTATTGTTTAAGTCACCATTTGAGTTAATTTTTAGTTTCTTATGAAGAATAGTTTCTTCAAAGTCACCTCTTGTTCTGAAAATACCATCCTGTCTTAATTTAGAATTTGTTATTAGTTTACAATGTAAGGACCCTGTTTTTTCATCCATTTCACTTCTGTTTTCCCTGTAAAGGGAGAGATCTACTTCAGTCTATGAGTCAATTTATTGTACACCAAAGTACTTCATTCATAAACTATAAACGGATATGACTTTCTATATATTATATGCATTAACATTACTACTACATTACCGTACTCTGTTTATATGAAATGTGACTTTATTACAAATCACTCGGGAGGACCAATAAACATTTTCCTATGTCCGCAACGAGTGTAAAAGCTGTACTACTGTAGTTTAATAGGTTTAAACCAAAATTAAATATATTAAAGATATAACCAGCAAATGGTACACACATCTTCCAGTATATCGATCGATTTAGAATCAAAATCCGAATCAATTTAATCATGTTCGTCTGTATGTCCACACTTTTTTTTTTGAGATATATCAAGAAAATTTGATACAAGGGTACATGTATTGACCCAAAGAGGAATCTTATTGAAAATCGATCGAATTCGACTATTTTCAGAACCCTTTCCCATATAAGATTCTCTATTATAATGAAAGTTTTTATATGAGAAAATAAAGTCAATTAGGTTCATAATTGGCTGTGTCAAACTTGGATCCAATTGTACCATTTTTGGGAACCTCTTGCCACATAATTCATGTAGCAACTTAACTCAACTAATTGTAGCATAATTTGTAGGGTATTAACCGATTATAAAAGTTTCACTTGCTTTATAATGATTATGACAGAATAGCTAGGAGGGGTCGTGCACTTTTTGTTTCTTCCAATGCAAAGAGTTTTGTTAACCAGACTGATCACGTTTTGTATGAACAGTTCTTTTTTTCTTTTATGAGGTTTTTAGTATACACGCTTCATTAACTCGTCCACTGATTGACTGACAACCAACTACTGTTTTATTTTTGTGCTTTTTAAGGTTTCACAACTAAATAGAAGACCAGAGACTACTTATATACAACATTATTTTCCTACTAGTGTAGTGTTCGGCGACATTTATTTCATATCAGGCCATCGAACGTCGTTCGAATCCGTCTAACCAAGAACAAACAATTGGCTAATGGGTAAAATATAATAGTTTGCAATTTGGTTGTATGGGAATAAGGGGGTATTTTGTTAATATTATAATAAACAATAGCAACAACACCAACAATGTATACAAATTGTATATAATGCACACACACACACACACACACACACCATACATATCTCGGATGTCGGTTTCGTGTAAAAGAAGCCACATTGTGACTCTCAATGGAGGCCAAAGGCAACCAAACAAGTTAACTAAAGTCCCAACCAAGCGTATAAACAAACACTCATGCATACAGATTTATATACAAAATGATGTACATCTGTATAAGTATATGTCGATAAGTGATGAAGAAGAAGAAGGGTTAGGAAGGAATTGTTTTTGTGTGTGTGTGTATGTGTATGTGTGTTAAGCTTCTTCGGCCGTGTGGCGACAATTTGTGTGTGTTTAAATGTTACATACATACAAAGATGGGTATGGTAAATATGTATGCTAATCGTGCTGGTTGGTGTTGTTGTGCTTAGTAAGCCCTTTAGATTTGGTTAATTTGCCATTTTTATGGTTTCGTATCGCCTCGTACGTTCGTGTTCGTTTCATTCCTTTTTTTTTTAATTTTATTATACCCTCCACCTAAATGGGGAGCATACTAAGTTAAGCATAACGTTTGGAATTACCTGAAAAAGATTACAAATGTCTCTCAAATATTTTGTCCATAAAAATGCAGCGGGAGGGTGTTTAAGTTTCTGTCGAAGCCAAATGGTACGCTTTTGTATGTATTTCAAGCAGCAATCGAACGCTTCACAAAGCATTTTATTTATGGTGGGTATGCATAATTTTGGAATTATTATAATTTTTTTCCCTCTGTTGTTGTGACTGTGTAACAATAGTTGTCCATTGAAATTTTTGTGGTAGATTTCAAATTTTTTTTTTTCGATACATTTCTTCTCATGACCCCTTAAATAATGAAGCAACAAATAATAAAAGCAACTATAGGCGGCATAAATATAAAAATAAAGGATTTCATTGTTGTTGGTTGGAAACCGCTAATGTTAAAGATATGATTTTTTTTTTTTTTTTTTTTAAGAAAAAGTTTCGCTTTTTGTGCTTTGTTTTAAGATTTTTCAGTTCGTTGGTAGTTAAAGTTATAATTTATGGTAGAGGGACAACATTCACACACCTTTTTTCCTGCTTCACTTAACTTTTTTGTTAAATTTTCTTTTCTTTTTTAATTTTTGAATTTTCTTTTTATTCTTCATCTACTACTGTTCTACTACTGTTCTTCTACTCATCTTCTTCTACATCGTCTTCTTTTATTAAACGTGTTCTTTTATTTTACTTTCTTATTACTATTCTTCTTGTTCTTATTATGTTATTCTGCTTCTTCTTTATCTTCGCTTGCTTTATATATTCTTTCTCCTATTGTTCTTCTTTATCAGGTTCTTCTTGGTCTTTTTCTCTTTTGGCCTTTAGTATTTTACTTGTTCTCACTCGCTATCTTTTCTCTTTCTTCTTCTTCTTTTATTCTTCTTTTATTCTACTTTCTTATTACTATTCTTCTTGTTCTTATTATGTTATTCTACTTCTTCTTTGTCTTCGCTCATTTTATATATACTTCCTCTTCTTTCTCCTATTGTTCTTCTTTATCAGGTTCTTTTTGGCCTTTTTCTTGTATGGCCTTTAGTATTTTACTTGTTCTTACTCGCTCTCTTTTCCCTTTCTTCTTCTTTTATTCTACTTCTTCTTACTCTCCTTTACTTACCTTTTCTTCTTCCTTTATCTTTTCTCTCTTTTTCTTCATCTTATGTTTTTCTTCTTAATTTTCTATGCCTTCATCTGTTTCCTTTTCGTTCTCCTATCTTTCTCCTTCTTTCTTTTTCTTCTTATTTTCCTTTTTTTATTCTTCTTTGTCTTCGTATGATTCCTTTCTTATGAAAAGAAAAATAAGAAGTCTTCTTCTTTCTCTTTTTTCTTTTCATCTTCCTTTATTATTATCACTGTTATTGTTGTTGTTGTTGATAAAGCTATTTATCTTTATTAAGCTAGAACTAATAATGATTATTTAAGAAAAAAACAAATAATATGTGGGCTTGCAAACATGTAAATGTGTGTAAATAAAGTCATGCCCTCTCCTTTAAAATTTGTTTGTCTGCCAGCAACTGATAACTAACCGTTCACCCTCACACGCCTTGTACTTATTTCCATTATATGGAATCAGTATGTGATTGGAACTGTATCATGTCATGATTGATGACGCGCTAAAATAGTTATTACGCTATTATCATTGGAGTGCAGTGAACATCTACAATTTGTCTCCACGCATAGGTTTTATTTATATTCATATTCCTTTCATTTAGATTTGTTCGTCATTTGTTTTGCTCTCAGCGGTACTTTGTTGTTTCCCTTTTGATTTGTTGATGTTTTTTCAAGTGTCTGTTCTTTATGGTGCATACGGTGCTGTTTTTTTTTTGTTTTTGTTTTGTTTTAATAATTTATTTTACTTTATTGCAGATTTTCAGTCCCTTCCGTGTGTTGTTCGTTTTCTGTTTTTGTTTTCATTTTCTGTTTTTTCTTATTATATAATTTTTTTATGTTTTATTTTTATTCAGTTTTTAACATTGACACACATTTTTCGAGTGTTGAGTGTTTTTCACCGTCTGTCTCTCCCCTTGTACGCTATTTTTTCCTCATATATATTTTTTATGCTATTTCTTCGACATTTGTTGCCTGCCTGCCTGCCTGCCTGCCTGCCTTGTTACATATATCTTTTGCGTATGGGCATACACGGGTACAAGTGTGTGCGTGTGTGTGTGTGTGCATCTGTGCAAGTACAATTTTCAAAGTCGCGTTTTATTTTTCATATATTTCTTTATCGTTTTCTCAATTTGTTTTATATTTTTTGTTATTTTTTATTACCATTGAATGGGTTGGTGTGTTGGTGCGCTGGGTTTTTCACATATGTGTGTTTCGTGTACATTTACCAAAGACGACTTTGAAAAGAAAAGTTAGTGTGTAAGCCCCCCAAGTACGATGAACGGTGGTGGCAATAAAATGTTTGAAGTCTTGTTGTCTTCTTCTTCTTCGCCTTTTTTTTTTAGAGTCTTTTTATGTTGTGTTGCTTCTTTCCTTTTTTTTTTTTTTGGTTTTGCAAATTCCTCGATTCTTGTCGCTTCTTTTCTTCTTCACAACAGTCTTTCTATTATTCTGGTTTTTATATCTTTGGTATAATTTTCCTGAATTTTACTTTGAGGTAAAACCGTTCACTCTTGGCCGCATGTCTTGTATTTTTCTTGTTTGTTATTATTATTATATATACACACCCACTTGCTGTTAGCTATATATACGTATATGTACCTACATGTGAATGTTTTTATTTATAAAATATTTAAAAAAGAAAAGAAAGCAACAACGAAACTGCAAGAAAGGTTAAGGTCGTTCTTTGTCCTTTAAAGAAGAACTAAACAGAGGGAGAAAGAGAGAAAGAAAATTGTAAACAGACAGCTACAGAGAAGGAATTTAATAAAATATTAAGAAATTTGAATGAATCAGGTACAAGTAGGTAATGGCCTCATACTTGGAAACTTTTAAAATGGTAGACTACTCCTTCCTTCTGAATTATTTGTACTCAAACAAGTACCAATTTATGTAAGCTGTACAAAGTTTGTCATTTCTTTAGGCAACACCCAACAGAAGTAGTCTTTCTCAAGTGTTTATTCTTGATTAGCATTTAAATTTGTCCGATCTCCGCTCATGTGTCCGGGCGTTCATCTCCTGTTGGCGTTAAAACATTGTTAAAAGTTGGACTTTTTTGCAAGTATTTCTTTCAAAAGCGCACATTGTATGCATGCAGACACCTATCTAATTAGCATATTCAAATATTAGCAGAACAGAATCTGAATCGTTTGTCCGTGTGTCCGAGTGTCTGTTGTTAGAAGACTTACGGTAGCAAAACTGAACATATTGCACTGAACTTTTGAACATACAATTGTTAAGATTGTTAAGATTGTTAAGATTGTTAAAACTAGTCAAGTGACACGCCCATCGACTAAAAAATAATAATTTTTTGCATAATTCATTATGACTATATAAATATATAAGTAGCACATCGACTCCTGTACTATAAAACGATAAGTTTGGGTGACAGACACGCCCACAAATTTCCCATCATCAAATTTTAGCAAAAAATTCTATCGTTAAGATAATAAAATGTGTTACATATGTCAACAGACGTTACAAAAGAGCTTTTGTGTAATTGCCACGCCCACATTTAACATATACATACATATAGAAGATACCTTAGATTTGATATAAGACAAATTTGTCACTTGTGGCAAAAGGTTTGTAAAGTTTGTGTCTGTCTGTCCATGTAAAGTTGTGTGCAAGATATAGGACGCACGTTTTGAGATATATCGATGAAATTTGGTACTCTATTAGAAATGGACCGAATCGGATCATTTTTAAAACCCTTCCTTACATATCACTCTTTTTTGAAATAATCGAAATTCTTAATATTTTTTAACAAAACTTGCTGGAGAATAGTTAATTGGTACAACAATTAGTTGTACCAAATTTGAACCCAATCGTACCATTTCTAGAACCCCTTGCCATATACGGATATTTCACAAAGTCTAACAAAGTGATGTAAGGGATTAAATGGTCGGGCTTGATCAAGTACAAACTTTTGCACTTGTTTTATGTTTTATGTGGAATTTGTTATTCAGAGTAAATTCCCGCATTAGCATTAATAAGCTTGTAGTTGTGGTGTTGTTGTTCTTGTTTCTTTCATACAAACCTTTAATTGTATGAGTGTTGGTGTCCGTGATTTTTCGTTTATTTTATAATAAGATTTCTTAAAATGTTATTGCTAGATATTGTTGTTGTTGTTGTTGTTATTGTTGTTACAGTTGCTGGTAATAATAATTGCTGTTGGTAATACTCACACATACACACAGATGCATGTAACGTTAAATAAATTTGTGTCGAAATGAATGATTCCCGCAAAAAAGTTTCCACCAAAGAAAAAAAAAAAAAAGAAACAAGCAGCAACAGCAACAGCAACAACAACAATTTCCAAATTAAAAAGTTCAATAAACTCGAAATGCCAACAACAAAAACAACTAGTTTCGCTTGAAAATATAAATTGTTGCCAGAGAGGAAGGAATGATTACAAATTCAGATCAATTACTAATCCAACGACATACTCGTAATAATAAAGTTCGTCTACTTGTGTGAATGATACGTATAATAAATAAGTTTTTTTGGTCCCTCTGGGCGGGTCTCGATTTCAGTTGTTCAGTTGTTCAGTTGTTGCCCCTTTTTTCAGTGACTTTAAAGGGGCTTTTCTTGCTTCATCAAGTCATTGACCTATAAGTTTAGGTAACATGGTTTCTGTTTTGTGTAAAGGTGGCAAAATATCACCAAAATGTTAAATTTACTACATTGGTTACTATTGTTGTTGTTGTTGTTATTATTATTATTGTACAATACAATAATTGTTGTTTTTGCTGCCAAGAATTCCAGTTTCAAAAACTATTGAACTCTTATGCTAATTGAATCATCATGCTTTTATAAGGTCTGTTTGTTTGTGTGTGTGTGTCAAGCCTCTCTCTCTACCTCCCTCTCTCTCTTTCTAATACATTTTTGTCAATTCCATGCCATTGCTTAAGTTGTGTGCAGTAGGTTGGTGTTGCTATAACGATTACAGTTCCATTTCGTATTTGAACAGTGTTTTTTAAGAAGAGCGCGCTCGCTGCCAATTTGTCAAACATCTACATCTATAAAACAAAAAAACAAAACAAAAAAAAGTGACAGAAATGACAAACAAGTAGAAAAACTAGATTTTATTGATACATCAATAAATTATTTCAGTTTTTGTGCGTTTTATTTGATATTTATTTCTTTTCATGAAACCTAAAGCGCGGTATCGTTTAATTAATTGAGTTCGGATAAGAAAATTTGCATTTCATTCAAGTTTTCGTTTAGTTTTTGGTTGTACGGTAATTTGTAATTTTAATTCATTTCAGTGATTAGTAGTCGTGACAAGTTCTAAAAACAGAACAAGTGAAAATGTTACAGTCGATCAAGTCCGACTAATTAATATCCTACACAAGTTATGGTACAATTACGAGGCATGGCCACATAAGTCTGTTCTGTAAAAGAAAAACGTTATATGGGAGGGTGGTTCTAAAGAGGTTTCAATTTGGTAGTCAGCCCATTATGAAGCTAATTAATTATTTTTCGTCAAATTCTTTCAAAAAACACTAAAAATTGCGAATATTCGCCACAAAAAGACTTTCTTTATAATAGATTGTTGTATGGGAAGGGGTTCTAAAAATTGTCCAATTCGGTCCATTTCTTGCAGAGGTCCTCTTTGGGCCAATACATAATCTTGTACTAAATTTCATCGAATTGCGACCTGTAACTTAAACGCAAATTTATATGGACAGACGGACGTTTCAGAGTTTGATTCTGAACATTTATGAAGTCATTGCAAAGAAAAGGCCAAGTTCAGTATAAATTTTATATAGGACACACCCACACTTTCTATAAATATGGTAAAATGTATCCAGTATTTGGCCCAAGGCACGCACATAACTGAAATGTAATCAAGATAATAAAACAGAATGTTGTGCTGTGCGTTAGTTAATACGTGCTTGAGGTTGATAACCGCTTACGACGTTTCTGTATAAAAAATAAAAAAGAAAGAATTCCCCACTTTTTAACCTTTGCTTTTTAGCCGTTGGACACTGGAAGTTTCGGTGTAATTTTTATAAAACTTTCTTTGGTGTTTTGTAAAGTAATGTTTGTTGTGCCTTCATTGTTACTATTCTCGAGAAAAATTGGAAAAAAAGAAAAGTTTCAAACGCCACAAACCATTTAAAAGTCAAAGCTACACACGCACTATGCATGTACTTACGTGTAGATGATAAAATATGCATATTAGTGAAGAGTGTTGGGGTAGATTCAGCCCTTTGCTTTTTTTGTCGGTCCATTCGCTTTTACATTAATTCTCAACTTTAATTATATTTTACACTTTTTTTGCATCACATTTCTCTCGATTATTATTTTCATTAAATAGATTGTTGTACAGTGCAACGTACAATTCACCGTTTATAGGGAGATGCGGACGGCATTTGGAGATTTAGTTTTCTTACTTGTTTTTAGTACATTGTAAGAATTAAATATTGATTTTCTCATGCTGCAGGACATACGTGTAAGGATTGATGGGAATCTTTAAAAATATTACATTGCTTAATGTCCTTTTATGTACGTGTACGCACATTCGTTATGCAATCATATTTATAGTTTTTTCCTTTTCGGTTTATGTTGTTGTTGTTATGTGCACATAAACTTTCTTATTCGCTTTTTCTCAATATCACCAACTTAAGATGTAAATTACTTACAAAATGTAATAGTGGTAGTGCTGGTAAGGAGAAGAAGGAAAAACATGAAAGAAAAAACAGTTCGCTTGTATTGGCTAGAGGTTCTCTTACGGTTTAATTGCTGGAAGTAAGAAAAAAAAAGGCTCGTATATGTGTGAGGGTTGAAGGAAGATGGTTAAGATGGGCTGAGCTGTTGAGTTGGGCAGGACAATGAAATGGGTAGTGGTCAATTTTTTATATATATCTGCGGTGTTAATTTGTGTGCGTACACATATATCGCTTGGTTGGTTGGTTGGTCGGTCTTATTATCCTGAATTATATAAAATACTGCCTGAAGCTGTAACCCATGACAATTTTTCCTTTTTTTTACTTATATCCTTCCCGGTGCTGCTCAACTTTTAACTCATTTATTGTATGTTGTCTTGTTGGTCAGAAGATAAGATGGCTTTTGATTACGTTGTTGTTATTATTGTTGTTGGCAATTTTATTTTCTTAATGCCTTAAAAGGATCCGTTGTTGGCTCAGCTTTCTTTCTTATAAAATATTTATGTTAACTCGGTAAATTGTAAAGAAAAAATAAAAATAAAAGACAAAGGGTGTAGAATAAATTAACGTTGTTCTTAACTTGAATGAAAAAAAGAAAAAGAAAAAGAAAAAAATCTTCGTAATTAAACATTAAGGAGACAGAAAGGGTACAACTTCACAAACTCTCTCGAAAACATCGCAGAAACGGCGAAAAAATCAATACAATTACGTTACAACCTAAAGCTTTGTATACACCCCCAGTGGTGTTTAACATTTTGGGACAAATGATGTAAAATTGAAGATATTTGTACCCGCAGGAAATAATGCAAAAATTAAATTATTATATCCTAAGAGTTTTTGCTGCTGCGGTAACAAGTGTCACTGTACTGAGATACTGAAATACTGCCACTCCCACATTGTCCAACAAAATATTTTAATTCCCGAATCCGAATAATTGGCTTCTAGCTGCGTTTTTCAATTAACGGACGTATGGACAAGAAAACACTAGATTGTAATTTTGTCCGTACGACCGTTAATTGAGAGATGACGAAATATCGATTTAAGAATTAAAAAATTATTTTGTAAAAATGGGAGTGGCTTTACTCATTATAACTATATTATAATTTTGCAGTCAAAACATAGATCGCATTGGTTAGAAGTAATTGAATGTTAATAGATTCCGTTTTTCTTTATGGGACTCTTCTCCTTTCTCTTTGCAGGGCTTATTGCGTACCGCCGAACAATTGAAAATTAAAGGTCTATGTGAAACGGCTGAGAATACCGATGATTTGAATGACGCAGCTACAGCTACTATAACTGTATCTGAGAATATCCAACAGGCCGTTGTTGGTAATATTACTAATGCTGCGGTGTTACAAGGGCAGCAGTCCCCGCCTATACCCCATCAACATCATCAACAGCAACATCAGCAACAACAACAATTAGCTAATTCTGCTGTTCTTACCCATGCTGTAAGTCCTGCCAGTATACAACAATTTGCTACCAGTGGTGGCCAATTGGTGACCTCTACGCCGGTTACATCGCAACAACAGCAACAGCAACAACAGCAACAACAATTAAGTCGTAAATCACGTTTACGTAAACGTTCTAAATCACCTGACCTACAACAACAATTACAACAGCAACAACAACAACAACAACATCAACATCCGCAAACTATACTCATCCAAAGTCAGAATCAGTCTATTGTCAGTCTGCAGCAAACATCGTCCGGCAATTATATACCAGTGTCTGGGGTACAGACGATAACTACCAGTGGTGGGGTGCAGCAGACCACACAGGGCCATTTAATAACTGGGGACGATTCCGATTCTGATAAACCATCATTGCAGAAAATCTGTAAGACTGAGATCGCAGCCGCTTCGCCGGCCTCAACATCGTCCGCTTCAGCTTCCAATAATGCTGGCGGTGTAAATGCTGTGGCCACCTCAGGACCTGCGATTGTTACACAAATAGTTGTATCACGAGACGGCAAAGATAAAAATATGACTAGTTTAGGCATGGGCATGGTAAGTGTTGTTGATATAGTCAGAGTACCTAGAAGGTGTATCACCAGTTCCCCTGTCCCCCTGGCCTTAAAAATAATTTCCTGAGCAAACTTTTTGTAATTTTTTATAAGAAAGAATATTTTTTTTTTAATGAAATTTTCTAGAATGGTGGCATTCTAGGAGTACCGATGGGTTTTCTGGAATTTGCTCCCGAGCCACCAGCCCCCTCCGCTACCCCAGTAAATGTTACTGAACATGTAGATTTATCTTGTAATCCCAACACTGACACCAGGGACCTATCAAGTAAGTGCCAAAACAATTATTATGAAAACCTCTCCTTTCTGCTAAGAGTGGATGTGATGGATTAACGTTTCTTTCTAACGCCACTCAGATCCACCCGAACCACTTGATATTGACAATCACTTGGCCCAACATATGATACAACGACTCGATCAGTCACCCATGCACGCCATACACCATCAGACTGGCGATGAGTCCAACTCGAATCTAGTGCAGCATATCAAGAGTGAAGTGATTGAGGCGAAACAGCAACAGCAACACCAGCAAGCGGCTGCCGTAGCCGCTGCGGCTGCTGCTCATCATCAAGCTCAACAGCAGCATTTGCATGCACAACAGTTGGCAGCGGCGCAAAATCAAAGCCACCAACAGCAGCAACAGCAAGTGCAACAGCAACAAGCACACCAGCAGCATCAGCAATCAACGGCTGCGATAGTGGCCGCCCACCAACAACACCAACAACAGCAGCAGCAGCAACAGCAACAAACCCACCAAGAGATAACTGGAGCCACCGTTATGGAAATCGATCCGAGCCAAATTAAACATGAGCCTGGTATGATTATAACACCGGAAATTGTTAATATGATGACCACCGGCCATATGGGTGAGTCATCCATCATCATATACACGCACATACACATACAACGAAACATAAAACAAAAAAAACAAAAAATAAATAATTTGGTACAACATAAAACTGCTGTCCATCACATTTTCATTTCGTCTTAGTTACTCTAGTGACACTAATAGTATAAATACTTTTCTTCCTCTTTCTCCCTCTCTCTCTCTGCGCATATCATTTATAGATATGTACAATTCTGATACTAGCGATGATTCAATGATGATTGCCAACGGTTCACCACATGATCAAAATGAACCGCACTACACCAACCTAGATCATCAGCAACAGCAGCATGGTGGTGGTGGTGGTGGTGGTGGCGATATCAAAGGTCAGTTTAATGGTCCCAAAAATTGGACACAAGATGATATGAATTCAGCTTTAGATGCATTGAAGAATCAAAATATGAGTCTGACGAAGGCCTCAGTAACGTATGGCATCCCTTCGACCACGTTATGGCAACGAGCACATCGTATGGGTATTGAAACGCCTAAAAAGGAGGGCGGCACGAAATCCTGGAACGAAGATTCATTGAATAATGCTTTGGAGGCGTTACGCTCTGGTCAAATATCCGCAAATAAAGCGTCTAAAGCTTTTGGCATTCCCTCCTCCACCCTGTACAAGATAGCCAGACGGGAGGGTATACGTTTGGCGGCACCATTTAATGCCGCCCCCACCACTTGGACGCCCGAAGATTTGGAGCGCGCTTTAGAAGCTATCAGAGCTGGCCACACATCGGTACAAAAGGCGAGTGCTGAATTTGGCATACCAACAGGTGAGTGTAGCGGCCAGAATTTAGAATTGTCCTTTTCGATTTTGTAGCGATTTGTAACGACTACAAATATTGTGCTTTTTTATCTTTTTAACAAAAAGGCACCCTTTATGGCCGTTGTAAGCGGGAAGGTATTGAATTGTCCCGTTCGAATCCTACACCCTGGTCAGAGGATGCCATGAATGAAGCCTTAAATTCAGTACGGTAAGATCGCCTTTTATTATTATTAAAGTGAAATTCTGAATGTTTTATAAAACTGCAATATTTCCCTCTACATATGTATAGAGTTGGCCAGATGTCTATTAATCAAGCGGCTATTCATTATAATTTACCATACAGTTCCTTGTATGGTCGTTTCAAGCGTGGCAAATACGATGTTGCAAATACCAGCGGAACTTCTCTCAATAACACATCGGGCAATACATCAGCCAGTATTGAAATCATTGAACACAGTCAAGAAAATTCGGTAAGTGTTGTTGAATGAAGCAAGCCACTTACCTACCTACTACAGCCCCCTACATTAAATAGAAACGTACGTATATATATAAATCAATTTATGTTAAGAAATATTGTAAAACATTAATTGATTAATTAAGAAGTAGAAGTAGTAATAATATGTTCTTTTTCTCTCTCTCTCTATCTCTCTATCTCTCTCTCTCTGTAAGGGGTTAATTATTTAAGGGGTTCATCTTTTTCACTTAGAGTTAATTTTTTTATAATTAATTACTAAGGGGTATTTCAATAGGGACATAACAAATTTTGATTTTAATAGGAACTTCCCCTTGAATGTTTTTCATGATCTGTCAACGTTAAAATGTCAGTTAAGGTTAACAATTTTATTAGGATAAATTCAGGTCAAAATATTCACTATTGGATATTTCTTTGCCATTGAGAAGTATCGAAAATATTGCCGCCGCAAATGTTTGAGTTCAAAATGAGCCAAATCAGACAATTCCACGCTGTTTATTGGAATTGGGAATCTTTCAAACCACACAAAAATCTTGGCTTACACACTTACAATACCAATTAACCTTTGATCATTTAATGCTTCGAAACTTCACCGACGAATTTAATCGAAAAATCATCTTCAGAACGGAAGCTCATTTTAGGTGTAATAGTTTTGTAAATAAATAAAATATGCATTATTGGACAGCAACAAATTCACGTGTGCTTCAAGAGACTCCTTTATAACCTCAAAAAGTGATTGTATGATGGGGACTTTACGCCGAAGGTGCGCTTAGACCATATTTGTTCATCAAAGACTCAATATCGAATTCCCTAGTTAAATGTAACATTTTTACTGCACCTGGAACAAATTTCATCCTAATATCTAAATTATTTTGTTTTTTATATCATACACAAAATTGTTATGTCCTTATTGAAAAACCTTTTATTTATTGTTATAATTTTCTCGTTGAAAGAGTAGTTTAAAGAATTTTTTTTTATATATTTTACTGGAACATGTATAC
The DNA here is from genome assembly GCA_963971445.1 of Ornithomya chloropus. NCBI lineage: Eukaryota > Metazoa > Arthropoda > Insecta > Diptera > Hippoboscidae > Ornithomya > Ornithomya chloropus. The sequence goes on along the minus strand of OZ020530.1, from coordinate 20,778,077 downwards.
TTTCTTCTATAATAACAAAATGTTGTTATTTTACAGCTAGAATCGCAGTGAGGGTACAAGCTTTAACGACTCTGGTTAAGAAAAAAATTAAAAACAAACTCTTCTGAAAGAAAAATTAAATATTTTTAGAGAAATTCGCGTTTTTAATAAAGGAAAGTTTTTTTTTAATATTATCATTATTAATGTTAATTATAAATCTCAATTACATATATATAGCATAGTATAGAAGTGCCAACACAAATATTTTGAACTATTTTAATAACTAAAATAAAACTAGTTAGAGTGTTTTGTTGTATATACTGACTGACGAATGCGTCAACAAATAATTTATGAAGTTGCATATGTTGCAGCAACAGTTCCAGTACAGTCCATCACCACATCAACAGCCGCACGGTAGCGGCAGCAGTGGTGGTGGCAATAGTACACCGCAGCAGCAGCAACAGCAGCAGAGCCAAAATCAAACACCACAACATATCCAACAGCATGTGGTGCATATACAACAGCAGCATCACTCGGCACAGCACATTCAACAGCAAGAGGTGGTCGCATCAAGTAGCCAACAACAACAGCACGGCAGTACATCAGCAGGAGCCACACAACAACAGATCCAGCAAATTTATCATCATCATAGTACACCCGAAAGAAGTTGAGAATCACTGCAAGTGGTGCCTGCTGCAGCTACCGTTGCCATTACCCATCTGGCTACAGGTCATCTGATTAGCAACAGCAGTAGCAGTAGTAAAAGGAAAAAACTCTCCAAAAATAAACGTTGAAGGAAAGTGTAGAACGTGAAAAAATCCCTCAATTTTCACTCGTAACAAAATATGATGAATGGAAGAAAAATGAAATGTGTTGCCACAGTTTTAAACAATTTTAATTGATATTAAATTAATTAGTAAGGAAAGTTACGATACAACGTATCGGGAATGTGTTTGAAAGTGTGTTTAGGGTGCGACTATGATAACAAACACTGACGATGCTTTTGTTAAAGAATCATGTTTCCCTCCCGATTGTTGGATATCTGGTATATTTCCTGACAGTTGACAAAACTCTTTCCTTTTCGTTTTTATAAAAGATGTCCTTTCCTCACTTGTTCTGTTACACTCAATTGATTTGGTTAATTTTCAACTATCAGTGTTTTTAAAAAAATATATTTTTCTGTTTCTAAAAATGTAGAAATGAATGGCAATGCTGTTTAAAATGATATGAAAGGAGGGAGTGGTGTGGTTGACATAAATATTCACATTTACAATTTAAAGCGCATTTTTAATTTTTTTTAAATTCCATGAACTGTTAATTTTTTGTTTTTGTTTTCTTCTGCAATTGGTGGAATTTTTCATATTCAAATAAACACTCTTTCAGGCGTAACATTAAAACTCATACTTACATGTAACTAAAAAATAATAACATTAAAAATATTTATTCATTTTTGAAATCATTAAAATATTAATTTATAAATCATAACTAAAAAACCGAGGAAAAAATATTAATTTTGTTAATTTGTTCAAACAGAAATTATCTTTAAAAACAATGAAAGAAATTCATAACTTTTTGTCCCCAAGAAAAAGGAAAAACATTACACAAACACAAAAAAAATATGTTTAGCTATTGGTGAATACTAAAAAAAAAAAAAAAAATTATAAACATATGTAATAACCATAACAGCAACAAATACAGTTTTTAGCTGTAATTTTTAATTATTTTTCACAATAATAATGTGTTTTATTCAATGTAACAACAAAATATAGAATTAAATGAAACAACAAATTGTGTGAAATATATTCATCACTATATATATGTATTGTATATATATGGAAATAAAAAAACACAAGTATACAGAATATAAAAGGAATAGATTTTGGTATTTTTGATAATTACAAATGAAGAAAAATAATAGTAATAATAAAAATCAATTTTAACTTCCACTCTTTCTCCTTAACAAATACGATTCAATAAAAAAAACGAAAAAAAAATAAACAAAAAAAATGAATTGATATTTTTTTCACAGATTAATTATGTACACTGAATTTTTCGTTAATTTTTTAGGAATCGTAAGAAAATTATTGGAAAAACATTACATGTACATTTAAAAAAATAAATCTATAAATCAATAAAACAATTATAAACATAAATAAATGTATTTTCATATTGTATTATATAAATAATAATAAGAAGAAGAAATTGAAAACAAGATAAAATTATATTTGATTTTTTTATTAAAACAAATATAAAAAAATAACATAGAACACACCAATAAATAAAGCTAAAACAACCCTAACAATAACAACTCAAACCGCACTATTTTCAGTTTAAAATAATAAAAAAAAAAAAAAATCTAAATCTAAAATGAAAAAGAAAATGCGGAAAAAATACACATTTAAATTTTTTTTAAGCAAAAGTTCCAAATTTAAAAGTTATATATTTTTTTTTCATTTTAAATTGAAAATGGTGTACTTAGGAAACACAATTGCAACAATTTTGTACCAAAAAAAAATTCAATATTTCCTTTAACAATACATTTACAATTTTCAGGATTAAAAAACAAGAACAAGAACAAGAACAAGAATAAGAAAACTTTTTATTAAATATATTCTTCTTCCAAACTTCGGTAAAATAATGAATTACAAGCGTAAAGGTGAATGAATTTTGATAATTGAAGTCCTTTTACATTGTGAACGTGTCCTTGGGATGGTCTAACGAACAATAACAAGTCAATATGTACCAAGGCTATGAGAACATCAGATTTAGACGGAGGGATGGACAACGTCAAATTGATTAAAATTTTAAGTTGGCTCAATTATTTGTATAACTCCTGTCCGACTCTATTTAAGAAGTTTTAACAAGCAACAGCAAAGCCGGAAATCAGCTGCTATAGAAGGAAATTGAGTAGCCTCAAATGAAGAGGGGTCAGGCCACGTACAAGACAGAGATATTACATACTTTGTAAGCTTATACTTCCGAAGGACATCTGCAGGGAAGTTCCTGAATTTATTTGATTAGTATTACAGGGAAGAGATTTTTTCCCCAAACGGAATAACAAAATTTGTGTCCATTTAGCGTCTATATGAAAATTTATATAATGAACGAAAAAAACAAATTGTTCTAAACATATAAAATAAGAATATTAAAAGAGGAATTATGATAAAAAAAAGAGGAATTATGATAAAAAAAAAAAAAAAATTAAAATACAAAATGAACATGACTACAACAACCATCCTGAAAATAGCAATACAAACAAACAAGTAAACCACAAATCAATAAAAACAACAACAACAACAACAACAAAAAACCAATCAGCAAGGAATAACTGTTTTAATTTTAAAACCTTAACATAAATAATAATACAAAAACATATATGTTGCATTGTAATACACATTATACACGGACATATATATAAATATATATACATACATATTATTAATTTAATTGTATAAATAATCATAATTAAATTATATATAATAACAAAAAACTACAACTTCTGTACTGTACGCATGTTAAACATATACATAATTAGTGTTAGACCGATTACTATTAATGATTATTATTATTACAATATATGAATAACTTTCAACCAACAGAAGAAAAGTAGATGATGGGTCTTGTGTTATTATTTTGACAAAATGGTAGGATGAATTGGTTGCGGAGACTACTTATGAACCATATGTACCTGGAAATACCTTTGAGTTGTACGAGCATGGTTTCAGGGACCTTACAAAGTATATATATTCTTGATCAGCATCAAAAACTACATAGATCTCGATATGTATGCCTGTATGCCCGCCTGTTGTTGGTTGGCACAGTCTTGATCCCAAACTTTACCGTATTGAGGTGAAAATTTTGTACAGAAATTTTTAACCGCAAATCGCTATTTAATCTGTGCAAAATCGGTTAATATCCACGCCTACAATCGACAAAAATCTATATATCTACAAAAAAAATTTTAAAGTTGAAAATTGGTATACATATTTTTAATTACCGTATTCATCGTTGTGCCAAAAATGGACGTGGTCGCATATCAGACACGCCTGCAATTGACAAAATTTAAGCTACGAAGCATGTTGTATGTAAAATACCAGGCGCCCAGCACAGCACAGAAGGCGTCCTGATTATTGCTATTTTTTAAAGTCCTATAACTTGGAAACGGTTGGACGGATTTTGTTTAAACTTGTTGTGAAAAGTTGTAAATTAATTCATCTTTCAAACGAAGCGTATTGTATGGGCGTGGCACCACCCATTTAGTTATTAAACAACATGTAATCTTTAAAGAGTCTTTTTCTAAGCAAATGGGCAATGCCACGCCCATTAATTATATATTCTCGAAAAGCTACAGAAACTTCCGGATGTTTGTCACAAATTTCATCAAAATCGGAGTTGTCGTTGGAAAGTTATAAACAAAACAAAATGACCTTTGTTTTCAATGTTGTTGTTGTTGTTATCATTATTTAGAAAATTTGGCAAAATCACGGAAAATATTTTTTATACAATTTTGTCACAATGCCCGTTTTTAATAGCCCATAACTTTTAAACCGCTGGACGGATTTTGTTCAAAACAACTGCCCGTACCTGGAAAATTATTCAGCTTTACAATGACATATATTTTGGGGGCATGGCACTGCCCACTTAATTACTGAAACTCTTTTTACAATGTTGTCTTTTTCTCGAAAATGGGTCATCCTAGGATTTTGATATCTCGATTAATGGATTCTTTAGCGAATTTAGAAAAAGGGGCGCAAAAATTTTCAGATCGATTGGAGCTACCGTTTAGAAGTTATAAGGCTTCAAAAAATTGTTAATGTCACAGCTCACTAGCGCCATCTAGTTTAAATAGTAGTAAGCTCCTTTTCAACTAAAGCAGTAGTAGATTTACTACCTGACTAAATCAATATAAATTAATAAGTAAATCAATTACTAGGTGGCGTTATATAGAACCCATTCAGTTTCAGTATGTTTCTATGAAAACTTTGAACGCTTATATCTCGGAAACGGTAGCTCCAATCGATCTGAAAATTTTTGCGCCCCTTTTTCTAAATTCAATGAAGAATCCATTAAAAGTGGTTTCGAGATCTTACGATGACCCATTTTTGCAAAAAAGACTACTTTGTAAAATGGATTATTATAATTAAGTGGGCAATGCCACGCCTCTAAAATATATGCCATTGAAAAGCTGGAGAATTTTCCAGGTACGGGCAATTGGTTTGACCCAAATCCGTAAAGCGGTTCAAAAGTTATAGGCTATTAAAAACGAGCAATGTGACAAAATGGTCTAAAAAATATTTTCAGTGATTTTGCCAAATTTTCTAAATAATGATAACAACAACAACCACATTGAAAACAAAGGTAATATTGATTTGTTTCTAACTTTCCAATGACAAGTCCGATTTTGATGAAATTTGTGACAAACATTTGGAAATTTCTGTAGCTTTTTGGAGATATTCAATAAATGGGTGTGGCACTGCTCGTTTGCTTATGAAAGCACTTTTTAAAATTAAATGCTGATTATTAACTAAATGGGGTCTGCCACGCCCACATAATATATTTCATTTAAAAGCTGAATTAATTTACAAGATTCCACAAAAAGTTTGAACAAAATCCGTCCAACCGTTTCCAAGTTATAAGGCTTTAAAAAATACGTTGAACCTATATTTACTTACTGAGCATTTCTGAGCGCCTGGTGTTTTTCACACTTTTTGATAATTTTGTGGTTTTTAAAATGACGACCACACACACACAAACAAGCATGAATGTGAATTTGCTGGGCTTATATAACTAGAAAACTACTGCTCCGATTTTGATCAAATTTATTGCAAAAATTTGGAAATTTCTGTAGCTTTTCGGTAATATTTAACTACTGATCGTGACACCACCTATTTTAATCTTCTTATAGAAAAGCAATAAAAAATACACTGAATCGTTAGAATTTTCAAATTTTTAATATATATTTCTTTTTGTTCATATATAAAACTTATTAATTTAATTTAATACAATACTAAAACAAGGTTTTCTTAATTTTATTGTGAAACTACCGTCATTACTATATGTATATATATATATACGTATATAATTTATAAGGGATGCCAAAATACAACATGTTGCAGTCATTTTCAAGTATTCATAAATATCATACTGGGAAAGGATTTTTAAAGATTTTTTTAGAAAAAAATATATAAATATTTAAATTTTTATTGAAAGAAAAAAAAATACATAAATAATCGTATGTTGGAAATTTACAAATATCACAATAAAACAAAATTATAAGAAGAAAAAATTTATGCTGCTACAGCTTTATTGCTTAAGTAAATATATATTTAAACAATGATTATGATAGTGGTCCAAGTCAACTTTTTCGAAAATAAAAAAATTTGAAAATGAATGACTATGTATGTATGATATAGATAAATCGGGGTGTTTCAAAAAGTACACAAAGTTGCCATGACCGCTTTCATAATTGTAGGCACATATATAATAGAACGTAAGTCGACTTTTAACCACTATTCTAGCTTAAGTCTTAACTTTTAATTGTATTAAGTATTATCATATGTAAGATTATTTCATATTTTTTTAAAGAAAACTTTCTTTTTTTTTTTTTTGTTCTACCAAAAAGACAAATTAAGTATTGGACATAAAAATATATGTAGTTATACATTGTATAATTAACATAAAGTACTGTTGTTTTCTATCACTTGCATATATGTAAAGAAACAACAAGTGAAAATGTTAAAATTATTGACCAAGCTCGACCATTCCATACCCTAAACCACTTAGTATTCTGGCATTTCCATTTATTGTTATGTCCAAATTTGGCGCAGCTTACTATTAAGCTAATTAAACATTCTTCTACAAATCTTGTCAAAAAATATTAAGAATTGTGATTTTTTGTCATAAAAAGACTTCCATTATAACAAATTCTTATATGGGGAGGGGTTGGGCCAATACAAAATATTGAACCAAATTTCATCATGAACAAATTTACATGGACAGACAGTCAGACTTGGATAAATCGAATCAGATAATAAGCAGTCGCACCGCAATTAATAGACCTTCTCACCACATGTGGTATCGGGTATAAAATCGTTCTCACTTTCAATGAATTGTTCACTCTTTCTAAATAAAAGAACAAAAATAAAAACAATTTATTTGCTGTTCACACAATTTCACCGCTAGCCGCATAATTAAGGCCATTATTGCGTTGCGTCTGTTGTGTGTTGTGATGGTGATCTATATTATGATCGTGTTCCATTTGTTCTTTAAGTATCTCCAATTCTCGTATACCAGACACCGTCACCTCGTACTTGTGCGTCACCAGTGAGCGATAAAAGTGCATGGCAAAGGCCAAAAATATAATCAATACTGGTATAAGTACAATGCAGGCGGACCAAGCGGCCGGTTGACTTAAATCATAAAATTTCACCCAACATAGTATGGCAATCTCGAGCAGAAATAATATTAAACCGAGCAATGTAGAGAAGGCCCACGCGGTCTCTATGTACCAATGGAGGCGTTCATGGGGCGATTCGTGCACTAACGATATACTGTGCAAATTACAAACGGTCTCTATGTTGGGCAGTATACATGTACTGATCATGAGCGCTAACATATGTACCGCCACCAACAGTGTGGTACAGATTGCAAAGGCCACCAACATACCGCTCGGCACTTTGGTGTCGTTGTTCAATTGCACCTCAACCATGGCCACCTGAAAATAACATAAAAAGAAAGACAATTAATAACGATACGAGCGCAGGGCATTATTTCTCAGTACAAATTTACAACGTTTGCCGCAATAATTAAAATTATAAATTGTAAATTAATTTCGTTTTATTTCTGTACACTTTACTCTGTTACATCTTGCTACTGCCGATTTGTATAATTTTTTAAACCCACCGCCTTGCAAAATATTTACAACACTCACTGAAAGAATTCCTCAGAAGTAAAAAAAAAGGACTAAATTTGGTTTGGGGCAAACCCTCCACTTGTACATAAAAACAAAAGGCGCGGTTACGCCCTCTAATAATCTATATATTACTTAGCATCTGTTGTCTGACCATGCCCATTTTAAGGTTATCGAAGGATGGAGTAGATAAATAGATTTTTGTCGATTGTGGGCGCGGCTTTTGACCGCATTTGCCCATTTTAAATACCCATTTGCGGCCAGAAGCTAAAAGTGAATTTCAGGTTAATATTTACAAGGGTCAGAGTGCAAACAGACAGACAGAATTATGTTAATGATTTTCAATAATGATAAAAATGTTAATATTGACGGTCATTTTGATGTTGGCAGATCATGAAAAACGTTCCACGGTAAGTTGGTATTAAAATATAAAAGTGTTATGTTTCTATTGAAAAGCATATCTCAGTATAGTATTATTTTTATTATTATTATTATTATATATTTATAAATAGAGTACCCAAGGTGTGGCCTTAGCCACACAAACTTATTTTGCTTGTTCGCTGTGAATGAGCCAACGGATAGTTACTGCCGCCGTCTATTTTCATAAATTTAATTTTTTTTTTTTTTTTTTTTTTTTTTGATGAAATTTTCTCATTGATAGAAAGAATGACAAAAAAGAGATTAGATTGGGAAATGCTCACACCCATCCAGTGTGTAATTGAATTTTTTCTATAAAATTTTCCCGCCTCCGATCGGTGTCTGCCTATCATCACCTTTCCCATAATTAACGTTATAAATATTTTACTCCGTACTGTTGCTGATGCGTCATTGCTTTAAAAATTTAAATATTATTTCATATATATGTATGAAAATGTTTACATACGTTTAACAATGTCAGTGTGGCTAATCAGTCTATTTATGTATCACGTATATATACGAGAATGCAAGACGTTGTGAAAGAAACTGTTTTCTACTTGGGAAGAATAATAGCAGCTGCTACTTATAACTTAATGGGGGAAAGGGCGGTAGGTTCTAGATCCATGTTACGCCAAGTGACACTGTCACCAATTGATAACAAATATGGATCTAAATAAAAGTTGAAAAGAATGCATGACTCACCATAGCAAAACCGGATAGCAGGGCAGATGTTTTGCTGGATGCTTTCAGTTTGGCGCGACTTAACTGCAACTTGCGCCACGATAAGTAACTGGGCGAATGTAAATCGTCACCAGCCTGAGACATTGTACCACTGGCGGTGCGGCGAGGCTAGAATAAAATGGAAAATGGAAAAAACGGTAAAATTGTAAGCATTAAGAAACGGAAAGAGAGAGAACGAGACAAAATGAAATAAATTTGACAAAAAATTACACCTAGAATGGCGGCTGTCAACAAGTTTTAATAGCCTACCGGTAAAGAGCTGTATCTGGTGGTCACCGCCGGCGGCGCTGAACGAAAACGTTTCCCGCTAATATAACGTGAACCACTATCGAATGGACGCAACGTTTGGAAACGTAACGGGCGACACGAATCGCAAAATTTATAATCGTGTCCTAATAAGAACGAAGAATTATTACTTTCGGCGCCCGTACTCGCATTGGCACCCCCTCCCACTCTGGCGAATTGGTCGTGGTGAGGCGGTAGTAGAGCAGCAGTAGCAGCAGCAGATGATGTTGTTGATGCCGGTTGTTGCAGGTTTGAATAGTAGGTGGATGGGGCGTATAGCGAATGATTTAAACTGAATGTAGACGATGTCTTGGCCGTAGCGTTAATCAGTGATAAAGGTGGCGTTGTTTGCCGCAGGGCAGCTATTCTCTGAATAGTGTCCGTTGTAAGAGTGGCTGTCGAACCGAATGCCTGTGAATGTGTTAAGGGCATTATTACACCACAGTTCTCCTCATCCTCAATTTCATCCACATCCACATGCACATCATCATTCTCATCATGATTGTTATTGTGGTTATGAGATGTTATGCGTTGATCGCCGTGCATATTAGTTTGTTTAAGCACTTGCTTCGTATTGCTTTGAGTGTCTGTTGTAACGCTATTGGCAGATTTCTTCATTTCAGTCTCTTGCTGAATAAATTTTCCTGTACGCTCAACTGTGCAATTATATTTGTTTGGTTGTTTGTGGATAACTAATGATGCCGTTGATGATGACGATGTTGTTGAGGATGTTGCTGATGGCATTAGTGCTGGCAATATTTGAAATGGTTGTTGTTTGTTTTGTGGTGGCTGCTGCTGTTGTTGCTTTTTGTGATCTTGTTGCTGCTGCTGCAAACGCATTTGCATTTGCAGTTGTTGAAATTGTTGTTGTAGATTTATGGGAAACATTCTGAGATGTTTTCTGCAAATTCGGGTCTTTTGTTAGGAAATTTAATTCACTTTTCTTCTCTCCCTCTCTCTCTCTCTCTCTCTCTTTCTTTGATTTTCAAATTATTTTTATAGTATATATGGTGGCCGATATTCAATTCATTTAAAAGTGTTGTTATTTTATTTTGTGGTTGATTGATTGGCTCTCTTTGCGTTTTGTAAATATTTCGTTCTTTAGTTCTCTTTTGTTATTCTTAATTATTGTTAATTTTTACACTATGGGTACATGTAGAGCAAGCTAGAAAAGATTAACAATCACCAAGCTAAACGTTTTATTTAATGCATCACCATAGATCTCTCTCTCTAAATCCATATAGCCTTGTCCGTCCGTGTGTCTGTCTTTTGATAAATTTTGAAATATTAAACTGAAACTTTTCTACACACATTTCTAGTGTTGGAAACCCTACAAAGTATAAATGATATTCTTGACCAGCATCAAAAACTGAGTCTATCATGTCCGTCCGTATGTCTGTCTTTTATTGGCATTGTCACGGTCGTACATGGAACAATTGAGCTGAAATTTTGTAAAGACTATTTAAATTGAGTAAAATTGTTTAGGAGCCACGCCTACAATCGATAAAAATCTATCTATCGGCCACAAAAATTAAGTTATAGTGGGCGGAATCGTATAATAGGCACGCCTACAATTTACAAAAAAACCCTTTTTATGCTAAATTCAACGTAACATTCAAACGTAAACAATAGAAGGCGTAATTAAGTATTTGCCACGCCCACAATTTTTTTATATAGTTGTGGAGGGTATTTAATATTTGCTTTAAGCTAAATTAAGTTTTTTTAATTATTTAATTTTCTTTTATAAAAAAAAAAAAATTAAGTGGGCGTGGCATTTTCTATAATTTATAATCATTAATGTATGTATTTAAAGTCCTTTCATTTGTAGGAACAAATATTTGCATGTACCCTTAAAAGTTTTTGTAAAAATTTGTGGGCGTGTCTGTTATTAAATACCGCTATCCACTATCATGTTTATTTATATATTAAATTGCAATTTTGTAGCTTTCTTTTTTCGGTTATTGAAGAAATTTTTTTTTTTAAATGGTGGGCGTGTCTGAAGTGGTTTTAGCAATTTTTAATTGAAAATTGTCTACATTAAGTAGTTAGCTTCGTAAGCATTCTAAATACACGGACATACAGACGGACAGGCCCAGATTGATTTGGATTTTAACGATAAATAAATGTAAAGGATTTCTGATGCCGCCTTCTAGTTGCAAAGAGAATGATCCCACTGAAATGGGGAGAATATTGTCGAAACAATTTCGATTCTTTTCGAATCTGTACAGTTTCCACGTCAGAAGCTTATCACAGTTGGTTTTAATGATTTAAATACAAGTGTTTCACTGAATTTTGTTGCTGCTTACAATAAGGATTAGAGAAACTTATGAATGAGATCTTCACTAATCGCGCAGGTATTGTTTTATTAGCTTTGGTTTTTATGTCACTTTCTCTTTTTTTAGAAATCTTATTCATCATATTCGTGAATCCAGTTATAAAAATATATTTTCTTATATAAATCCCATTATTTTCTTGTTTAGTATTTATATTTAATCTTAATTGAAATAAAGGCGGTTTCGCGAACACAGTAAACGCGTGCAATTAATCTGAATACTCGGCTATAACTGGCTTTGGATTCAGTGAGCGAGAGAAATGAAAGCATTTGCAATTTAGATTCAATTCTAGTATTTGTTTGTTTGTTTGTGTCCGATTGATGTGTGTTGATTGCTTCACAAGTTTATTGTTGTTGACGATAAAACGAAAAAAGAAAGACGGCAATCGGATAAGAGTAGACTCGAACAATCGAACTGCATAGCATTAATATTTTACAATAAGTGACTTTTCCGATAAGGCGGAACACCAAACACCACCAAACAAATACACTCGAACGTGAGAACAATCATTAATCACTGGGGCGTCCATAAATTTATTTCATGTGTAAAAAACAATTACAATATATTTACTAGGCAGTTGGGAAGGATGAAAGAGCGAAAAAATGAGAAAAATTTCATTAAAGATCAGTGACGTGCATTGTAAGTCAACTTGTTATTTCCAAGGGCACAGGGTAATACACTTAAATTTTTCTACACAAACACACATTCACACACTGGACGGGTCACCCCGACAGAACCTTGTGAACTTTACCAATTGACTCTCATCAAATTGATTGATTTACGAGATTGCTGGAAGTGAGTTGCAGTTGCAGTTTTGATGTGAATTCCTTACAACGTTGTATGCGTAGTATTTAGTACGATTGTAAAGTACAAATTTATGCAATCTTATCAAGTAAATGCGACCGTTTAATACCCTACTTATAATTGCCTGCTAACCCTAATACTACTTGATTCAAGGATCGCCATTTTTTATATGATATGATTGAGTCTAATATTCTTTAAAACAAACTAAATTTTGATTCAAATTTTGTTATTAAGAAACTAAATTTGTCTTGGGCCAAATCTCGAATACCCTCCACATCTATATACAAAATTTGGGCATGGCAGTTACTCGATTATCTTTGTAATACGTATAAACTTCTTTGTCAGATTCTTTAGAGAAACGGTTTTTGGTGAATTGTGGGCGTGTCCTTTTGTCTAATCCCGCCCCCTTTTTTAGAACATCAATAGAAGAGCTCAATATAAATATGTATGAATTTGCGACTTTTTTGATGAATAGTTTTTTTTGTAAATTATGGGCGTGACCCCGCCCTTTATCTTAAATTTAAGGCACTTAAATAGCCTCCACATCTATTTACAAAATGTGGGCGTGGCAAGTAATGCCATCAACTTTTATGACGTATTTTTTACAAAAACGCTTTTTTGTGAATTGTGGGCGTGTCTAATATAAAATCTCGTCAATTTTTTGTATAACCATAGAGCAATTAAATCTAGATATATACGAGTATACTGAACATTGTAGCTTAAGTTTTATGGCTGATGAATAGAATTTAGTCGATTGTGGGCGTGGCTTTCAACCGATTTTCCGCAATTTATATTTTATGTGAAATCTGAGATACCTTCCTTATAGCAAGTAGACTGTAGGCACAAGTGCGCGCTCTTTTGCAGATTCTTTAAGTATGAAACCCGTTCTTTTTTAGGCCTATGTGGAGGGTACAAAAAATTTGCTTGTCTAAAACTGCATAAGGTAGCGGTCTCATTTATTTTTTGGGGCCTGATGAAATATTTTTATTAATTAATTTTAAATCGAAATGTTTTTAAGGTAAAAGTCACGGGAAAATTCTCCACTATTTTAGTGTGACATTAAAATACGGCTTTGATTGGAAAAGAAAGGTTAGCCATCGCTGCCATAAAGTATAAAAACGATTCTGTTTTAATTGGGTAACGCGTAACGTGTACTTTATACATTGGCTATTGGCAAAGGGCGCCCTGTGTGATGGGTACGTGCATTTGCTATCCCAAGCAATGGTTTATTGATTTACTCTTAAAAAGTATAATCCATGTATGTGTAAGTGATTGTTCTGATCAACATTTAAGGAGTGTTTTGCTGTTGCTCTCCATTGTCATGGTTTAGTAGTGAAAAACAATAAAAAGCATTTAATTGTGCGCCAGATGTACAGACGGACGATTGATATGTTTAGTGTAATAGTAAGGTAGATAACACACTACTCAGCAGCTAATCACAATATCAATCTACATGTTCAACTACTTGTACTGAAATCTGCATACCTTCCAGTAACTAATCTACATGTTATTCTCGATTATTATTATTACACGTAATTAATGTAGAAACAATTTACGTCTGTCTTATACAATCATTCTTATTGGCAGCCCGGGAAATATATAAAAACAACAACAACTTACTGCCACACACAAACAAAGTGTAACAATAAATTATCATGTCACGCAAAAATTAATTGAAAGGAAGGCAAACAAAAAGAAAGCCGGTTTTAAACAATTAATTGGACGAGACGTGTGTGCCTTTGCTATTACTAAACATGTTTTGTAAGCCTTATGCGAAATTATGTGAAACATTTTCAAGTTTATGACACATATGCACGCTTGGCTGTTCAGTTGCAAATCAATATTTATGTTCCAACACACATTATATGAAACTACTACACACACCTTAAATCAAGGTTGTAAAGTATTTTCGGATTTCTTCAGTTCAAAAAACAAAAAGAAAAAAGCATAAAACAAAATTGAAAATGTGGGTTAAAGGTTCTTACCTTGGTGGGGTTGGGAGGTGTATAGTTGAGGAGCTGGGATTGCGTCAATGTTTGCCGTTGATAAATAGTATGGTTACTATTGTTATTACTATTATTGCCAGTATGTGCTAATATGGAAGATGCAATAGCTGAAGCAGCGCCAACAGCTACTCCTATATGGATACCGCTACTGGAATGTGTTGTTGTTGACGTTGGAGTGGTTGCGCTATAGGCTGGACTGTGATTACAGCTATTATTAGTTGTATTCGGTTTGTTTGTAAGCGGCGCGTGATTTAAGAAATTCACCCAACTACTTGGCAGACTATTTGTTAAGTAACTATGGCCGCCGTTATGATGGCTGTGCTTATAAGTGGTATCAACACTTGATTTGTAATGCGCCGGCTGTGTTTTTTGCGTAGCTATTGGCTCTACACCCAAACCAGTACCAGTTGTCCAAACCGACATTGTGGATTTACTGTAACAATCCTAACGCACGTAAACGGATAACTGCCAGCCATTGTTAATAAAAAATGATATTTTTTGTAATTATAGTTGAAATAGTTGTATTAGAAAAATATAGAGTACCACACACACATAAATTTGGTGCCAATTAATTGCACGTCAATGTAAAAAATAAAACGAAAAACACAACTTTTCATTCCAATGTAACAACACTTTTTTCAATAATTAAAACAAAAAAAAAAAACAAAAAACAAAAAACAACATTTGCTATTATTATCTATTGTAGATTTTCATTTTGTTAATTTGATTTATGGTTTTTTCTTGTTTTAAAAAAATTAACTTTCCGCTTAGAAGTTACGTATAGCAATAGTTAAGGAACGAATTAATTAGTTATTGGTAACGTGAAAGGTCACATTATGAAAAAAACAAAACTAGAAATTTTCCGCTTATCAAAATTTATGCGTCCAACACCAATAATTAACTAAAAATACACAAATTATTGGCTCAATTTTCGTGAAACAAATGATTTATTCTCTTTGAGATGTTCGTCTTTACTTGAACATTACAATTTACAAAAACAGGGCTGTTATGATTAGTGTTGTTAAGCAGATAAAAAAAGTACTCGAGAAATTAGTTCAAACTATTTTCACTGCATGTGTACTCGTATTTTTTTATATAACATATATAAATATCATTTTAATTATAAAATGTATAATTTATAACGATTTTGTTATAAAATTGTTAAAAAATTGTAAAATGTATAGTTTTAGCGTTGATACACTTAGTATTGCGCATTATTACCAGTACACAGTTGATTCACAATGCACAAGCGTCAAAAGTACACATTTTTCAATATTACACTAATTCACTACTTTTTAATAAAAAGTAGCATCAAATATAGCTAAGGGCATGTGTTTTTTTAAATAATTTACTTCTGTAGTTTCAGTAGCACAAATATAAACACATGCGGTTAAATTGATAACATATTTTATCCGCTGTTTATATACGGGACAAAAGCATACTTTTAGGCTTTCTGAAATAAACTTGCCACCATCAAACACAATTTACCCGCGTTACGAAATTTAAGAACAGTTTTTAAAAATCAATCTATTTTTAAAAATACAAAATTAGGGAAAGAGAGAGAGGGAAAGGAGTAGTAAACATACAGTTTTCATTTTGTTATTCTCTATATTTTTCTTCCACCTGACACGCAATTCCTGAATTCATCATTTGTAATCAATTTCAATTAAAAAACTTGTAAACAAATCAAAGCGTAAACGTAAGAGATATGAGAAAAACAAAGTATGTTTTATTTTTTTTGAAATCCCACAAATAACAACCTTATGACCTATTTATTATAACTATATAAACGTATTAATATATTAAAAAAATATATTTTTTTAAATTTTTACTAAAACTACACATAAAAGTAAGTACACGTGTATACCTTAAGTAAATAAAGAATAATTAAATCTATTGTAATAAAGTTAAGTAAAAAAAGAAAAAAAAACATAAACAAGGCGAAACCGTTTCCATCAACACATTCGTCCCTTACGATTACATTTCATCTCAATTTCAATTCTGACGATGAGAGAGACTTTTTCCGCTCGTTTACCTCGAAACGTTGCATTATTTTAGCGACTATATGTGAGGGGGGCTGATCTGGATTACCAGTTAAACCGCGATATCCCAAAACACTATGATCCGCTATGCTACTGGCTAACTGTAAACGTTTAATAAAAGCTTCAGTGTCGATCCCACGTACTTGGGATGGCTTCAAGAAACGTTTCGGTATACGTGACAAAATATCTTCAGATCCAACCGGTCCGAAACCTAAATTGATTAGAATTGCTTCTGGATCTGGCTTGCGAGACTCCAACAAACTGTCTACACTGGAATACTGACTAGAATCGGAGTGTACAATAGATGAGTCACGATGCGAAAGCCTGCTCCGAAGACTAAATTGTTCAGAACCAACCGAATCATAGGAACCATCCGATTT
The DNA here is from genome assembly GCA_963971445.1 of Ornithomya chloropus. NCBI lineage: Eukaryota > Metazoa > Arthropoda > Insecta > Diptera > Hippoboscidae > Ornithomya > Ornithomya chloropus. The sequence continues at coordinate 20,761,181 of OZ020530.1, read as the reverse complement.
CAAACGTCTCTCATGACTACTGACCGTTGTTGATGTAGTGTAACTGGAATTCAAAGATGCCTCTGAGTCACATTTCTCAAAACATTTCATAACTTTAGAATTGATGGTGGCCTTCTTGAGGCCCACCAGTAGAGAACTGTCGCTTTGCTGTTTATGTCGGAAACGGACTTGTTTCTTTTTCAAACTCATTATATTGCTGGCGGTGGGCAGCGTAGGCTCTAAACGATCTTTACAACCCGCATTATCACCTTCTATGTTATCACGTAGTAAACAATTATCGTCATCATCGTCGCCATCTTCATCTAAATCGGCGGCATACTCTAATTCATCATTATTATAAACCGCTGATTTTTGACGTTGGAAACGTTTCCTTCTGGGGTTTGTTGAAGTCGAAGTTGATGTTACAGCCGCTCCCGTAAATCTTGTTCTGGAACTATTATTATCTGAACTGACCGCTCTTTGTAAGCGTTGCAAATGTTTATGTTTTATAACTTTTAATAAATTCGAACTGGAAACACTGGTTTGCATTTTAAAATGCAACGGTAAAGAAGGAACTGGTGAAGCACAGCTATTGGAGCTGTATAATGAAAAGTTTGTACAACTTTGTGAACGTTCCATGTCTCTGGGGGCTCTTAATTAATATTCGGAAATTGTGATTGCTTTGTGAAATATTTCAATTTTCTGAAAAATCGAAAATGATTTTTATAATTTTTTTCTTTCTTTAAAGCAAACATCACTGATGAAACAATATTTTTTAAATGATTGTATTTTTATTTTTATTTATTTTACTTTTTTATTAATTTTTAAAATATTTTTTACTTTTGTTTGCTGGGTTGTGTTTTTTTTTATTCTCCCCATTATATCTGTTTTTATAGTTATTGTTTTTATTGCAACGGTTACTTAAATTACATGTAATTTTATGCTTAAATGAATTTGTTTTTGTAAAAAAACCATCCTTTGTTTGTATTTAATGCTTGCTAGCAAGTTCGGAGTAAGTAAATTAGACTTTAAGGCCATAACTTGTGAAAAGGTATATACGAGTATTGCATTCATACCTAAACAATTCCACTACACTATTGCTAACAGTACATAAAGTGGTTCGAGAAAAACCACTGTTATGTAATCTGAACTTTTATGAATTTCTCTTCGCCTGTGAAATGAAAGGCTCGATGGAATAACATATTTAGTATACCTTCATATTATGTGTAGGGTATAGAAAGGAGGTTAAGTTTATATACATCTAAACTGAGTTGTTTTACTGGTTATGGTAAAAAAATTGTTTAACAGTTATTGACTGAATTAAGTAGTTTTTCTCTTTTACTATTTATGGATGCCTCCAGAATACCTAAACAGCTAGACACAACGTAGAAGTTTTGCTTAATATGTATGTCTCAAGCAAAACAACAAAAATCACTTATAACAGACATGAAAAAGTCTTTACATCATAGTTTTGTCATTGTTGTCACCTTGAATAACAGGTGAGTTCATAAAGTAGTGTTGTGTCAAAAAGTGGGTTCAGAGTTAAACCAAAAATTATATATATTTTTAATTGATTTCAAAATCTTGGGCAATCCAGTCATGCATGTCCGTATGTCCAGTCATTTATGTCCGTATGTCCAGTCGTTTATGCCCGTATGTCCATATATGTTTTAAGTTAAAATACTTTGGTTCCTTGAAATTAAGATATTGAAGAGAAATTTGTTGTTTAGTTTTTAGGAAAAGGATTCTCAAAATGGTCCGATCGAGGCTAAATTTCAACCGAATATTAAGTTAATTAACATCTAAAATGATCAAAAACAAGTCAGAAAACGAAATCTTAAATACCATCCACATCTACACAATGATGAATTTTATCTAAATACAAAATTGTTATGTCCTTATTGAAAAATCCCTTTTTCTTATCTATTTCAGTCTTGCACCTTTTAAGAGCTTTGGAGTGCGACCTTTCTTCATTGACACTCTTTAAAGGCTGACGGTAATAATTGGTTATTATTAGAAATTTCTTGAAGCGCGTAATTTGTGTCAATTGTTAATCGATCATCAGCTGATTTAGACTGTATTGCAATTGTAGCAGCATTCATTATTAGAATAAGTTTAAAGTACAAATGATACACGTGTTGTTATTATAATGTTGTTGTTGGCACTTTTTTTTTTAAATTATTTATTTTTGTTTAAATGTTTCTATTTTTACTTACGGAAATAAACAAAATTACAAAACAATAGCAAAAATGTATCAATCAGAGTCATCTTTAAATATTAATGGATTTACTTTCGAAATCGAAAAGTGACCCCATTACCGATTTGTTTAATTGTATTTGGTTGAAAGGGTTAATGTATAATTATTATTCATTTTGTTGTGTACTCTTCAGCACCATGTGGTTTGCAGGTAAAACAAGTAAGAAAACTGAATTCGGTTTGGGTTTTAAATATCGATTTGCATGCAGAAACTAAAAGTATCTGTAAAAAAATTTCAGCTCAATATTTCAAAATTTACGACGGTGAGAATGACCACAAAAGACAGACATACGGACACACACGGGCATAAACGTCTAGATCGACTCTGTTTTAGACGCTGATCAAGAATGGGGTCTCTGAGGCTTTCTTCTAGATGTGGCAAACGGAATGACAAACTTAGTATACCCCGCATCTTATGTGGAGGGTATAAAAATTAAACAAAACAAAACAAAACAAAACAAAACAACTTTATAAAAAACCCACAAATATACATTCTATTTATTTTCTGTATTATACGTATTAAGTGTATAAATACAACAACAGTGTGTGATATGCGGAATTTAATGAATTCTATGAAACACATTTGTAGTCACAGGCACAAAGTCACAAATAAGTTAATGATCGTTAGCACAAAACAACTGTAATTAATAAATAAAAAAACTAACAAGAAATTTTCTGTACACACAATATATAGAGAAAGCATGAGATAGCAATTAACGCAATTTTTTATTTTTCGTATTTTATAAATTTATATGAAGTGAATTAACCAACTACCGGGTGGTGTCACGACTAACTTAAATTTTATGATCTATTACTTTGAATCGAAAAAAGTAAACTTAGAGGAAAAACAAGTAAGAAAACTAAATTTGGCTTAGGCCAAATCTTAAATACCCTCCACCTCCACAACGATGGGCGTGGCATATATATATATATATATTGCGCCCTCTAATAGTATCAGCACGAAAGTCTACTTTTACGTTGAATATGGTTTTTTGTAAATTGTGAGCGTGTCTATTATCCGACCACGTCCATTTTTGGTACGTCAGTCAATGGGATAACTATGTATACGCGTATTAAATTTGAAGTTCCTTGATCAACTTTTGTGGCAGATATACAGATTTTTATTAATTGTGGGAGTGTATGTAATCCTAATACGCCCATTTTTGGCACATCGATGAAGCTAATATTTATTGATGTATATACCAAATTTCAAGTTTATAGTTCAATCTTGGTGGCAGATAAATAGATTTTTGTTGATTGCGGGCGTGGCTCTCAAACGATTTTACCCATTTTAAAAAGCGATCTGCGTGCAAAAACTAAATGTCCTTGTACAAAATTTCAGCTCAATATCTCAAAATTTGCGCCCGTGAGAGTGCCAACAGCAGACGGATACACGGACCCACGGACACACATGTCTAAATCGATTCAGTTTTTGACGCTGATCAAGAATATATACTTTGTAGGGTCTCTGACGCCTCCTTCTGGGTGTTGCAAACGGAAGAACAAACTTAGTATACCCTCATCACTGAGGTGGAGGGTATAACAAGTGAAAATGTTATAGTCGATCAAGCCAGACCATTTATTACCCTACATCACTTAGTTTCTTAAACTATGCCACAATTAGTATGCGGGGCACTGCCATATAAGTTACTTCGGGAAATATAATTATGTGGAAAGGTTCGATCGCCAAATAATCTATATATAAAGAGGAATTCATAGATCAAATGTCATTAAAAAATATCTAGAATTGTGGATTTTTTCCATATAACGATTTTTTCATAAAGCGCTCTAAATGAAGTTTCTTCTTAGAATACAAAGTTTGAACTGTTGAACCATGGTGGAAAATAAACTTAGCAGAGAACTTAATTAGTTTAATGCTTACTGGCAAACAATTTTAAGAGTGCTTTAATTGTGTAATAAAGTATTAATATGAAAGTTGGACGTATGGACAAAAGTGTTTTTTTCATATAAACAAAATCAGTGAAATGTGACAGATAACAAATAATTTAATGATTTCAATTAATTTGTATATAAAGACCAAATATATATTTACTTAAATGTATACGCAGTTATTTTTGTTTATTTGGTATAATTAATAAAAATATAATTCACAGCTTTCATTTTTTATTTGTTTGTTATTCTTGCTGTTTATTTTTATTGTATTATTGTATTTGTGCTATCAGTGATGTTTGCATTAATGTTCAGCTTTGTCTTTATTTTAATTATGTATAGAGCGTACTTTGTTTTTGCTGTTAATTAATTGTCAATATTGTTGATTAATTTAAGTCATCTTTTATCATATCATTCCGTTGTGAGTACAATTTCCATAACTGTTCGCTTTAAATATATATTCCACAACTTTTGATCGTATTTTTTTCTAATATAATATATTATTATTATATGCTGTTAGTGTGGAAGTGTAAGAAAATATTTAAAATATTTTTTTTTTTTTGTATACTGCCGCACTTTAAATCCACACTCTTTTATTAACAATTATATACTGAGCCAGTTTTTGTACTTTTTGTCAGCTTGAAAACATCAGCCATAAAACTCACCAAAAACATGTACAAGTATGTACGTGTATGTCTACAAAAACAATACATGTAGAAATGTATTCAATTATATTGTTTTCTGATCTTTTATTTATGATACGGTTATTATTATTGTTGTTGTTGTTGTTGTTGTTGTTGTTTTTTGTTAATTTTTTTCACACTTAGTTGCAGTTGGTGGTATGTTCAGTGTGTTAATAGGTTCGTAATACTGGGAAAGGCATTTTAAACATTTTTAACTTGTATGAAGTTTTTCAAATCTAGGTGAAGGTCACAGACTGTCCTGCGATCTTCGTTAATGTATTCATTTTAAATAGTTGCCGTTCTGTTTAATATTTCTCATACCATCTGCACTGTCCCTGTTTCAATTCAAAATATTACCTTCGTTTGACCGACCCTCGTATTAAACTTACAGATCGCAGTTTTTAATATATTTCCATGAAATGTGTAATAAATCTGCTGTAGTGCTCCCCAGATGAGACAAGATTTTATAATTGTTGGAAAATTTCTTTTCGTTACGATTTTTTACGACTTTAAAACATATTATAATAGAAATTGTATTGCTTCCATAATGTGTCAACTGTACCGTGCGAGTAAAGCCTGTAGGATATTTGATGATCTTGGTTGACCAAGACCAACATTTTCATTTGCTTTACTTGTTTTCATTAAGCTCTCAGTTGATTAAATATATTCAAGCTTACGTTAAAGTTTTTATTTCTCTCTCCCTCTCTCTCTCTCTTTCTCTCTCCTACTTTTGATTAAGCAATAGGAAAAAAAGCAGGAATTTTTAGTGTTGCCACATGTTGTTAATGTTATTTCGTGAGGATCTTGTGATCTGTAAAAGACAGCCGTCATATATTTTGGATTCGAATCTCCTTTTTTCTTTTGTTTATTTATATTTCTATATATTTTTTTAAGATGATTTTTTGAATTGATTTTTTTTTTTCTTAATTTCGACGCAATTGTTGTTGTTGTTACTTATTTTTATATTTAAAGTTTTTTAATTTTTATTTTTAATTAAAATATTAATTTTTTAAAATTTCATAACATATTATTTATTATTTTTATTTTTTATTTCAATTTTATACATATTTTATTTTAGTAAAATATTACATATATAATTTTTTTTAAATTAATTTTTTGTTATTGTTTTTATTTTTTACTTTATTTTGACAAATAAGATGAACTCTTAAGTGTTTCTCTATTAAAAAAAAAAAATTTTTTTTTAAACATTTTAAACAATTATAAGAATTTATATGTTGTATACAAATGAAAACACTCACACCTGTGCCGCCCAAGCGAAACCTATTTTTGTGTCAACTATTCTACCGAGATCAAGATCATACATATGTTATATGATGTTTTAAGCTTTATGTATTTGAAAGCTTAAAATTTCTTCAACTCTTCCGCCTTTTCTTGCTATTACATAATTGCCTGCTCTCTTGTTTTATGGGAGAACTGACTGCTTTCCCTGTAAAGTGTGAATTGTTTGTTGTTTTAGCGGAATTGGCCTAAGAGCCGAATGTAGTTTTTGTACTTGTTCTTTTGAAATTTGTTTAATTAGAAAATAATCGTATACATATTAATATTGAATTAAATAACAATTTATGAAAAGAAAAACTAATCAAAATGATGACTTTACTCATTTCGTTTTTCTCATCAATCCTTTAAATGTTTTTTTTTTTTTTTGTACGATGATTGGAGGAATAAATCCAAGCAATGAATAATAAATTTATTCAAACACAATCATTATTAGTTCATTATTGCAGCACAAATAAATAGAAGTAGAGTTGAACGCGAGATATTCAAGTTAAATATGTTTAAATGTAAATAAATTATAGTTCAATATGTTGGTAGGTATGTGGGTGTGTATGTGTATTGCCCAATAAATGATGACAACAAACTTGTTGATTATTTTGTTGGTATAATCGTACCAGACCGTTACGCACGCACAGCAAAAATGTTGCATGTTACACGATAATCTATTTTGAATAGCAATGAATTGCATGGAAATGACTTTATTATTATTATTTTTGAACCCCTTGCTAACAGTGTGGGTGGACGGTGTACCATTAAGTTTAACTCATCTATTATCCTACATCAAATATGTAAATTTTATTATTTATTTATTGAAATATTCAATTATAAACACGCATTTCTCGTTCAATGTATAATGATATACAGGGTGTCCCTAATGTCAACGTCAAGTGGGCATTGGCTGAGATGAATTAACTGAAATTAAGAGACATTCTTCGTCCGAATCGATAGTTTTCTGTCTAAAATGAAGAAAAATTGGTAAACAGCCACGCCCACAATTGACAAAAATCAACCTTTTACTTTTATTCTCTCTCTCTCTCTCTCTCTCGGTTATTTACCACCCACCCAACGTATATGATGGTTTTTACATAATACCGTAAGCAGCGACTGATGCTGTTGTCTCCACTACTGTAGCTGCTGCTTGTGGCCCTTTGCCCCTCTGCCTACCCTTACCTGCTATTCTCTGTTAATTATTCATAAACCGAGAAGATGATCAACACGTAAACGCGTAACGGTCTAGTGACAGTGATAGTGACAGCAACAACGACATCACTGGCGATAATGTCACCGTTGCGCACTTTTGAATGTGAAAATATTTACATTGGTTACAGGATGACATAAACAAATGGTAGGACTGAGTAATGTTATAAAAACGTTGAAAAATCGCTTACAAACTAGATTGATGCTCTTACTACTTTTTCTTTTTTGAATACACACCTCACAGTATTTGTTTAGATAATGACAGCAGGAACAGGGGGCCTTTGGAATGTTGAAGCAAGAAATCCAAAACTATAGTTGCTGTTGTTGTTGTTGGTGATGATGATAATGATGTGAAGGCGTTTGAATTTCAATTCCTACGCAAACTGAATGCTGTCACCAACAATATTGCGCTTTATAATAATTGTTGTATTTTATTCTGATGACAATTGCTTGTAAGCTTATACGATTAAGTTAAAAAACAACTATTCTGTTTCAATCATTAATTAAATTATTTGAAAGATTTATCGTCTGATTTGTTTTTGTTTATTATTTATAAGAGTTTACTGTAACTGTTGCTGTGTGACCATGATCTTGTACTAGCTTCCCTTCCAGTACAATGGGTTAGTGAACTTTAACGTCAAATGTTCAAATGTTTCTTTTTATGACTCGCGGTTTGTTTGAAACAATTTTTTTAAATGTTTTTTCTTCTTTCACAGAATATTAATTACTTAGGTACACGTTTACATATTCCACCTAAACACCTTTAGTATAGTTTTGTAAATTATTTTTGTGGTTTTTATACCCTCCACATAAGAGGGAGGGGTATATTAAGTTTGTCATGACATTTGCAAAACCCAGACGGAAATGTCAGAGTTAGTGCGAAGCATATATATTCTTGATCTGCATCAAAAACAAAATCGATCTAGACAGGTGTGTCCGTGTGGCTCTCTTACAGTCGTAAATGTTGTCTAAAATTTGGCTGGAATTTTGTACAGACACTTCTGGTATCCGCAAGCAGATTGCTATTTAAAATGGGAATAATTGGTGAAGAGTTACGCCCACAATCGATAAAAACCTATATATTTGCCACAAAATATTTAGCTATAGAATTGAAAATTTGTATATATATTTATAATTATCTCATCCGTCGATGTTCCAAAAATAGGCGTGGTCGGACACCACCCCCAGAATTTTCAAAAAGTACGGTACTCAGGGAAAAACCCAACTTGCCAACTGATATGTAACACATTTACTATTAGAGGCCTTAATCATATATCTGCCACGCCCACTGTTTGTATGAAGATTTGGTCTAAGACAAATTTAGTTTTTACGAGCTTTTTTAAATTTTTATATTATATATAAGGATTTGTTGTTGTTGTTATTGTTCTTGTTGCATTTAAAAATTATTATTGTTTTAAAATAATATAAAAATAAAATTGTGAGAAACAACGACAATAATAATAATAATAATAATAATATATATACTAAATATGTTGTAATTTTTCACAATTTTATTTTTAAGTTTTTTTGTATTTTTGGAGATTTTCGTTTTTTACACTTTTTTTTAGTAGTTTTTTAAGTTTTAATTTTGTGAATTAATTGTAAGAATTTAAATTAATTTAAAAAACAAAAAAAATAAAATACTTTTAATCCAATGAAGGCTTTTCACATTTTCATTTCAGCAAGATGAATACTTTTTGTAACAATATCTCAAAAATATTTATTTTAACAATTAACACAAAATGTTATTTCATAAAAAGGAAAGCTTCATTTATCCGTTACCGATGTTCTCCCCAACGCGTTAACTGAACAAATGATTGAATGAACTAAAAGTAAAACTGTGTTGAATCGCAGATGAACATGCCAACACTTCATAAACCAATAACAATAATAATAATATTTATTGTATGGAGTTTTGTTGTTTTTGTAATTCAATAGTTTTGTTTACTTTTGTAACAAAAGCATGAATTAGATGGTAAAACATGAATTTTTTTGTTGTTGTTTGCCTATGCGCGAGTATGCATTAGTTGTGTTGTTACTATTATTGTTTAAATTAAAGTAATTGGTGTGGTATACCAGTTGTGGGATGTTGTGCAAGTTATTAATGCCTGGTGTTAATAATAATGTATGTGTAACTGTTTACACTCATCGTCAATTATGGTTGGTTTACAAGTATTGTTGCGGAGAGATGCATGTAAAACTGATGAAAATATTCAGCTTCCCCAGATGTATTTTCTCTTAATCTGTTAACTAATGTGAAAGCTCATTTACACAAAAGTAAAATTCTGCTGCTTGCACTGTTAATTCCCATCGTTATTAAAGCTTTATGTTACCGCTAAAAACATGGCTGGTTCTGAGTGTAATATGTTAAGAAAACTACGCATAACATTTATTTGCCCATAAAGCTCAACAACGGTGACAGCTTGTCATTCTTATTAAATATAGAAATTTAATGGTAAAACTTTGAGCCATTTAATAATTAATAAATAACATATATTTTGAAAAAATTCTTTCCAAATGCAATAGGCGGTGCCACGCCCATTAGGGTCAATTTTGAAATTCGTAAAGTGGTGAAAATTCAATTTTAAAGATATCGCAGATAGATTTTAAAAATACAAATTCATTGGTGCATGTTTGAGCTTGATAGCACCATTGGGACGGCAGTTGTGATCATTTTAAAATAGGCTTCTTTGCCATTTTTTGGGGTCAATTTTAACAAATATTGTAGCCTATTTACTAAAATATTCAGTATACTCGGAAAGCTACAGAAATTTCCAAACGTTTGCCACAAATTTTACTAAAATCGGAGTTGCCGTTAAAAAGTTATAAGCAAAACAATTTTACCTTCTTTGTGTGGTGTGGTTGTTGTTATTGTTTTTATTTCGAAAATTTGGCAAAATCTGTGGAAATATTTTTTATACCATTTGTTCATATTGCTTGTGTTTAGTAGTTTGTAACTTTTGAACCGCTAGAGGGATTTTGTTCAAACAGACTGCCCGTAGCTGGAAAATTCTTCAGCTTTATAATGACATATATTTTAGGGGCGCGGTACTGCCCACTGAATTACTGAAACTCTTTTCACAATGTTGACTTTTTCTCAAAAATGGGTCATCATAGAACCTCGATACCCCGATCAATAGATTCTTCATGAAATTTAGAAAAAGGGGTGCAAAAATTTTCAGATCGATAGAAGCTACCGTTTCCGAGATATAAGCGTTCAAAGTTTTCATAGAAACGTACTGAACGCCATGAAAAAATATAAGAAAAAATTTTAAAAAGCTATAATTTCCGAACGGCTTTAGTGATTTGCCTCAAAGAAGTGACATAAAAAGGGGTGTAACTTCTAGTTCTTCCCGATAAACTTTACGCTAAGTGAAAAACTTTTGTTATTTTAGTAAATTTATCAAAAAATTTATTTTGTAAACATTTGCAAAAATTTTTTGATGCCAATCGATAGATTTTGACCAAACAAATTCAATGGTGCTAGTTTGAGCTTAATTAGACTCCTGCAATAGTTTTTGTGATGATTTTAATTTACCATGTCTTTTGAACGAGGGTTAGAGAAAAGTGGTTCATTTCGAGTCAATGTTGTCAGTATTACAGAAAAACGTACATTCCTTACTTATAATACACATGCTTCAGAAAATTGGGTCTATTAAAATTAGATTGTACTGTATAATCATTGCCACCTTTTAATTGGTGTAGAGAAAAAGTTATCAAGTGAATTAATTTCAATTATTTTTATAAAAAAGTCTTCTCTTTCCTTTTTGCAATTGGTTTTTTGTTTGTTTTTTGCTACGTACAAATGAGCATTTCATTATCCACGTAGAAGGCACACGTGCTGTCTTTTGTTATCATAACACCCACACGCACGCACCGTTTAATGCACTTATTCAAGTAATTATAAAGAAATTAACAAGTTTATGCCTGTTGTACGGTCCCGCACAAACTCTGCTAATTAAAATAGTTAGAAGTTTTTTTTTATTATATACAACAAGTAAATAAACTAAATTTGGTTTAGACCAAACTTTAAATACCCTTCATAGCTGCACATATATGGACATATGTCTCTGTCGACTCAGTTTTTGATGCTGATCAAGAATATTCGCTTTGTAGCGTCGCTGACGCCTTCTTCGGGGTGTGGCAAATGAAATGACGAACTCATGTAGAGGGTATAAAAAATGAATGAATACATGTTTTAAATGTGTGGGCATAAGGATGAAATACAAAGGATTAAAAAACTCTATTCCCAAAAGAAAACACAAACACAAATTACTTATTACCACATAACAACTACAATAAATATTTTAGAGAGAAAAATAAAAAACCGAAAAGGAAACGAGAGTTGTTCTGGTTGTTGTTGTTGTTAAGAATATTTAATGCTAAAGAAACATAAACATGAAAATAATCACTTGTTACAGCAAGAATGTGTGTATAGGTAATTGTAACTCTTTAGTAGAACAGGAAGCTCAAGAGCATTGAGAATATAGCTTAAAAAGTAAAGTTGAAAACACAAACACACCAGCTTCAACAACTTGATGTTTAAGTGTGTGTGTGCCGGAAATTTAAGTAACCTAAAAAGTTGAAACCTAAAGTCTTCTCATAAGCCATTGATGGGACTACATAACTAAATAACTTTAGCAGAAATCGTAAGTAACGAGTAAAGCTTGATTTTTCCAGAGACGCATGTATGAACTAAATTATTATTATTATAAAATTTATTAAATAAAGCATTGTTGCATTTGTCTGTACGTCCGGTAAGATAAAGTACTTGATTTAGTTACATGATCGACTGATATTGTCTGTACGTCCATTAAAAAATGGTGACTGAAATCATTGATACTGCATTAGTGAAGGGGTGTCGAAGATTTGCTCTTGTTCTTTTCACCCTTTACTTGTTTCTTTTTTTAAACTTTATTGATATCCGGCCTCGACATAATAGGCATAAAACATACAAACGCACAAAAACCCAATTAATGCAAATACCTTCCGGGCTGTGACAATGTCCAAGTATAATGTAATGCAAAATATGACCGCACCGGCAAAGAGAAGAACAAGAGTATAGAGTAAATAATGGAAGAGTTGTGAGGTAATCGATTTTCGGCATTGCAGTATATTTACTTAAAATAACTCTCACTTTGGTATGTACGAGTACAACACATACATACAATCAAGCAAATATAAACACAAGCCAACAAATACGTACATGGCATATATTTAAGGACATGGCAGCATACAACGGAAAAGGACTGTTACATGTTGAATACATGACACATGTACAAAGTACATGTTATTCGTTCGTACAGACAGATGGGCAAAAAGAAATCCTTGAAATCTCTGGCATTAGCTAAAAATACTGAATACTGCAGTGAAGTGTGAGCCTGTGTGCGTAAGTGTGGCTGCTATCGCATCTGTATCATACACTGCATTTTCTCTTCCAGACACTGGAGTATTAAATATGAAATCATTACCTACTCTACTCGTCCTGTAGTTAATTTCAACTTTTACAATTTTGTGACAACATTTTCTTTATACAACAGCAAACACTCTCTGCACTTGGGGTATATACCATAAATCATTGTAATATAGACCAAAAGGAAGAAGAAGAAGAAGTAGAAGAAGAAGTACTAGAAGACTGGCTGGAGGAAGCAATAACGATGAAGAAGAAGAAGATTACAAAATTTAATATTCATTATCCAGAAAACGTATTCACGTGAAGCGTGTAATTTTCTGTTTGCCGCGAATGCATACAAATTTTATGCGGAAAACATCTTAAAAGGCTTTTAGTGTAATTTACGTACTACTGGCGAATATGCATTGTAAACGACACATGCACTCATTCAGTGCCTTTTTGGGCTGAAGGCCAATTTAGATGATTTTCGTTTTTATTTATTTATTATAAATTGTCGAGTTTTCAACTTGCAAAGGCAAGATTTCTTTCAAGATAGTTTAGGCAAACGCAGAACACATAAGAATCGCTGAATCACTGAATCTCTTAAAAAAGGATAATAACAAAGTTTTTTTCTAAGCGCCATACTGAAAAAAAAACACCATTTTTATTTTAAAGCATAGTTTGTGTTTCTTTTGGGGGGAGAGTAGTGTATGATGGCACAGTTGCAAAATTAATTTTTGTTATATCGTACAGGGCATGGTAAGAAGGTGACTTTTTTGTAATAGTTTTAATTTTTTTATGATATTTTCGATTGTTTTCTCGGAACGATCTGAATCGAAGTAGGCGTAACCGTACGTATGTACATGATAAACTGAAATTTTATACAAACATTTTAGTTGCCGTTGCATGGCATTTCTATTTAAATTAGGTAAAACTAATCATTGCCAAAATGGGTTGAAAGCCACACCCACAATTTGCAAAAATCTATCAGCCACAAAAGTGAAATTACAAAATCGAAATTTCCTACAAATATATAAATATTGCCGTAGATGTAACCAAAAATGGGTGGAATCAGGATAACAGACACGCCCCACAATTTACAAAAAAAAAACTTCTTAAGAAGAATTCTCCGTGGATGTGGATACATATTACTTACACTATTAAAAAGCATACTCAGATACATGGCACGCCTACATTTTCTACGTAGACGTGGAAGACATTTAGCCAAAGCTAAATTTATTAAAGTTTTTTCCCTGTTACCCTAAATTGAATTAGTTTCCTTTTTAGAGAAGAAAGAAGGAAAAAAGGGTGCCATTATAGGCTACTCTCTCTTAATAAATACCTGTACAAACAAATCTGATGTACAGTGGTGGTGGTGGTGGTGGTGTCTTTGGCAAGTCAAAACTTTTCTTCTTTATTTCATTTTGATCATTATTTATTGCTGTGATTAATGTGTGGTGTTTAAGGTTCAAGTTGTTTATCATCTAAACGTTCATATCTACAGTAAGCTAATAATAAATAATGATAAAGTAAAACCGAATTTTCTTTATGATTTTCTGTTCTTTTGTTGTTGTTATTGTAATGTGAAGATGCGAAGTAATATTGAAAACACACATACACACACCACATACAAACATATACAGGCAATAACAGCAATTGACCTAATGGCCCATATTCCCATAAAAGAGACTTATGTGCGTTTCACTAAAACCAAAATAAAATATAATCACAATAAAAAGCACTAAACTTAACAGAGGCAAAAACAACAATAACAACACCAACAACCACAATAACAACAATAAGAGAGATAGAGAAAGAAAGCTAAATAAAGAGTGAAGGAAATGGATTGCATGTGCACGTTGTTATACATTTAAGCTGTTGCACATCTGGTAACCAGTACATATACCAGAGTGTATACGATTACATAGTAAATCATCTCTGTTGTGCTTCTGTTAAGTCAAGTCAAGGCAAGGCGAGAGGCTGCTGAACAGACTGAACTGAACTGAACTGAACTGAACTGAACTGGCCACTAAAAGGTGTTTGTTGCTGCTTCGGCACAAATGTTCGTTTTGTTCGTTTTAACAGGAGTGTATGCGTATGCATGTGTACCAGAATGTAAAGCCCGTTCACTAGGCTGCTTCATATTAGTGCAAAGCGAGTATTCGATGTGTTTAGTAGTAACCGGTATCGTTACGGCCAATTACTCAACTCAATCACTTTTTTCATTTCTTTACTTAACAATACTTTTTTTTCTCTCCTGTGACAAATACACTTAAATACAAACGCATACATAGACAGATTTCAAAATACGTGTGTATGCGTGTGTGTATAAACTTCGGCATAAAATGTTTAGAAAAATATAATACAACAACAACAACAAAAAAATAAATATTAAAAAAAAAAAAAAAAAAACAAACATTTAATAATTAATTTTGAAATTTACGGGAAATTTTTCCCTTGATTTCATCTCTCATCTGGCGCACAAGCGAATGCTTTCACAGTGAATGAATATTAAACTGAAAATGGGGATTTAATGAGTTCCATTTGATTTCCATCAGAGTGTGCGAGTGAGTGCAGTACATACTTGAAAAGTTCCGTTGCAAGCAAAAATATAAATTTAAAAATTTAATCAATAATAAAAAGTTATCAAATAATTAATCCATTAAGAAACAAATTATAGCAAAGGATTGGAATTATTTTGCGCGACTAAAACTTCAATTATAGAAAATTTATCGGTAGAACTCAATAATTTTTCGATTTCATTTTAACAAAAATAAATGTAAATCATTAAATAATTAAATATGAAATAAACTCCCAAGAAGAAAAGCTGTTAATGATGCGATCTAGTTAGATAAATGACCTTGACCCAAGAAAACCATTCAAACTGTAAAGTTTGGTGAAAGTTGTTTCTCTTCAAATACCGTATTAATGCAACAAAGTCAGATTTTTTTCACAAAAATGTAGATGTTCAAAAAAATTCTAATTTTTATTCCCTCCACCTAAGTATATAAGCGGTGTACTGAGAGAGAACGGCATCAGAGACTCTACAACATCAAAAACTGAATCGACCTAATCATGTCCGTCTGTAAGTCTGTCGTAAAGGTCGTTGAGATATTGAGGTGAAAGGATTCTGCACGCAGATCGCTATTTAAACAACCACGCCCACAATTGACAAAAATCTATTTATCTGCCTTCAAATTGGAGCTATGAAGTTGGAACTTGGTACGCATGCCATTCTCCTTCTCCCTTACAATTTGCACAAAAACCACATTCAAAATAAAACTCGACTTGAACGTTAACACATAACACATACACAATTAGTGGGTGTAAACGAGGACCTTGTCACTCCCTTTAGTTGATGGACTATGAACACTTTGCAGGTTCTCCGGAATATCTTATCAGGACCTCTGGTGACAGTGGTTATATGAAAACAGCTTAATTTTAAGCAAATTAAAAGTTATGCACGCAAAAATGTTTCGAATTTGATTCTAAATCGATTTTTTTTTAAAGAAAACATAAAATAATGCACACCTGGGGTTAGCAGTTATAATAAATAATTATATGAATTTTACTAATACACACTCGGGAGGTTTAAGCAATTAATGCATAGAACTATAATCATCACATACTCTCTAAACACTCTAATGAATTTATCTAATGCACACAGGCCTGCATAGAAACGCCTTTGGCAGGAACGAGTATATTGCACTATTGTTGCTATTAAAAATTTAACCGCGACGTGCAATAATGCATGATGTTAATATTGTTGTT
This sequence comes from Ornithomya chloropus, assembly GCA_963971445.1. NCBI lineage: Eukaryota > Metazoa > Arthropoda > Insecta > Diptera > Hippoboscidae > Ornithomya > Ornithomya chloropus. The sequence continues at coordinate 20,744,717 of OZ020530.1, read as the reverse complement.
GTTGTTATTTTTAATATGGTTGTTTTTGTCACGCTACTTGACCCATGATTAGCTCGCTTGTCTACCTTTGCATCGGCTGTCACTATGTCAATTATTTTTATACCCTACACATTAGATGAACAGTATACTAAGTTTGTTATTACGTTTACGTTTACAAGGATATGGTTATACCTGAATGTGGCAACAACGACAAGAACTACAAAAAAAAGGTTAGAATTAATTTCACTAAACATTCTTAACACTAGATTTACGGATGTTTGTTATACTCGTATACCTATTTGTACTGAAGTGAGTCAGTTTGACTCATACGAGAAAATTGAAGTTTTTTGCAAAGAAAATAGTTCCAAATTAATTTAAATGAAAGCTTTATTATTAAAAATTCATTTAATCATCATCAAAAACTAAGTTGAAGTCATAAGCGTCCGTACGTCCGTTTTTATGCTAAACTTTTTCCAACATTATTTTCTATTTACCTGCTGGCTAATATTTAAATTAGGTCACGCTTACAATCGACTAAAATAAAAAATAAAATAAAAAACAAATTCGAAATTTGATAAAATCTACTTGGAGATATCTACTTGAAGGAACGCTTATAATTAAAAATCGTTAAACTGAAATATATCACAAAATGTGTAACAACATTTTTAGAACCCCTTCCCAGGCACTGATATCTCACGAACGGACCTTGTCTTTACTGACACAACCAAATTAATTGTAGCTTAATTTGTGGAACCAACTAATGATGGAGAATTGTAGGGTCGGGTTTATACCATTTATACCATTATCATTTGTTCTACATTCGGAACTTGGATCATTTGCTTAATGACTGACAGTTAGAGAGAAAAATTTATTCATTCATTCACTTAAATTAATTGAATGTTAGCAGGCTTAACGCACACACCTGTTTCGTGGATAGGAAACTAAACAGTAAGTCATCTTGAACAAAACTCAATTGTTAGCATTAATCAGTAACTCGTGATAATGGTTTTATGGCAAACATAAATTCATGTTTTCTTTAAAATAGATAAAAATCGTTTCAACATATTTTAAATAACCAAGAAAACTACTTAAGTTGTTATCTTGAAAATCTATCACATTTACACATATCCATACACAATACATACATGTGCACAAACAATAATTTCCCATGATGGTATGTATAGGCAGGCAGGTATTTTCTTTGTGTTGTGTTTGTGACGTGAGAGATTGTATCCAAAAATTTCGAGTTGAGTTTGTGTAAAGGATACCTACCACCCATCATACATCATATAAGCAACAGTTTTACTTTGATATATATACGAGTGTACATAAATAGTTTTACGTACTTGGTGTGCATTTTCATGCAAGAATGAAGACTTTCAAGACTTGTTTGCATTCAAGTAAAAGTTAACATGTTAACAAAATTGAAATTCATAGAACGGGATAGAACGATGACGGGAGGGAATGAGATGGGTGAGTTGGTGGAAGGTACACATTTCTTTTCTCTTAGAAATGGCAATTTCTTGTTTTGCCATTATTTGTAACTATGTATGAAGTAAGAAGAAGCACTGCCTTAGTATGGGTAATATTTACAAATAAGCTTTAAATTCTTAACAACAAATTCTTTTTTTATTGTTAATCAGTATTAAATTCAAAGTTGTGGTGTTTGTAATATATTAACATAGTCATGAAGGGGCTGAATTTTTATACCCTACATATGATTTGTATGCTAAGTTGGATATTCCATGTGCAACATCCCGAAAAAGGCGTCATGGAATCCACATATATATTTGTTCGTTCAGCTTTAAAATGTGCATCGTTCCAGTCATGTCCGTCCGTGTGTTTTGTTTATTAAAGGTTTAAATATTTGAAGCTATTGAGCTGAAATTTTAAGTAAAAAGTTATAATTTCTCTTTCTAAATATTTAAATTGAGCAAAATCATGTAACTGCCATGCCTACAAGCAACAAAAAACACTCTAACTCTACTATATAAATTGAGCTATGAAATTGAAATTCGGTAAATATATTTATCATGAGCGCTTCCATCGCTAAGCCAAAAATAAGCGAGGTTTTATAACAGACACGCCCACAATCGACAAGAAAACTATTTGTCAGTCACAAAAATTGAACATAAAAAAGTATATCCATTTATACAGAGCTTTTCCAATGATAAACCAAATAAGGGCGGGAGGAGATAACAGACACGCCCACTATTTACATGAAACCTTTTTTATACCGAATCGGAGGTGGAAGTTGATAGGCTTTAAATAAACTTAATCAAGAACCTGCCGCGCCTTATATTACCTACTATTCATACCGCAAAGAAAGTTGTGTTGGTTTTTTTCTTTTTCTAAACTATTTTCCATTTTCCATTTTTTTTTCATTTCCCTTTAGTCATGTACAATAATTGACAAATATTAACTGTTCTTTCAAAGCATACGTTTGTACAGCAGCAGCAACAACAACAACAACAACAACAACAACATGCAAATCTGTTAGTGATTCTGTTACTGTTGTTTTTTGTAAATTGGTTTTTCTTTGATTGTGTGACTGACAATAGGTAGACGTGGTAGTGATGTTGTAGAAAGGACACAAGACAAGATGAAATGTGTGCAGAAGATTATTTATCATAAGGGAATATAAAGAGAATTCCCCAAAAAAAAAAAAAAAAAAAAGATACAATTAAGGACATATCTTACAAATTTGCAGTGTATGTATGGCATGCATGTGTCAGCTTTTCAACACAAAGTGGTTTAAGGGTGTAGTGTATATGTGCAGATATTTGTAGCTTCTAAACCGTAAATGCTTAAACGTTCCTTTACTTATAACGATCGGCTTAGAATTTGAAACGAATTTGAATGGATTTTTATGTCCGTCTTTCCGTCCATATATTTCTTGTAATCAATCTTCTTTAGGATGTAATTTTAAATATTTTTTAATGATATAAGATTTAAGGATATGTTTTAAACGAACCAAAGACCTACTAAGTCTAAATAGGAAATCGATCTCTGCGGTCGTAGGAGTTCTAACGGGGCACTGTCTCATAGGCCATATGGACAGCAGACACGGTGTCCCGTATAACAATTTCTGTAGAAGCTGCAGGGACGAGGAAAAGGTGGAAAGTGTGGAGCACCTGTTGTGTGAATGCCCGGCCCTACAGGAAAAACGACACAAAACACTTGGAGTCAGATTCCCAGAGGGTATAGGGTCACTAGCGGATGCCAACATTTTGACCTTAAACGACCTAAACTGAACTCTGTGTTATATTTCGTCGGGTAAACCAATGGGCCTACTTGTTGGCCTAGGTGAAGCGCTTTCATAAGCGCACACCCGACTAACCTAACCTAACCTAAGGATATGTTTTAGGTAAAAGATTATTAGAACTCAATATGAACTTGATCAATTGACTTTTAAGACCCCTCCCCACATAAACTTATAAACTTGGAACCCCTCCTCATATAGAGCTTTTTCATGAAGTGACTTTTGCGTGTTTAAAGACCCAACTAAACTAATTATAAGCAATTATAAAACTCAGTAGTGTAGGGTATTCAAGGATCGATTAGAATCTACCATAATATTTTATTTCTTTATAGCAAATGATTTTTAATTTGTGAAAATTTGCAAGTCAATGAAATGCTAAAAATTTCCACACATACCAGACAATAAAATACAAAATATGTTCTCTCAACCACTTACAAGCCATCTATAAACAATTTGAACACGTCTATAAACTATATTAAGCAAACGCTTAATTATATGCTCGTAATAGTAATTTAATGGATAATTAACTCTACAAAAACAAAACTCAAAACAAACATCAATTAATTAATGCAATTACAACAACCACAATAAGCAATTTCAATTATTTTAAAGAAACAGAAAATACATAAATTTCCAAAATAAAGATTTTAACGAAAATAGAAAAGAAAATTTCTTAAAACATATTCTTAACATAAAGTTTGAAAAAAAAAATTATCGAAAATAAGAAAAAAAAATTTCTTGAAAAAAAAATTAATTGTAAACGGAAAAGTATTATAAAACAACATATAACCTGATTCTGTGTAAGCACAAAAGTCGTGAACAAAACAACACACGGCAACAATAAATCAGATTTTAATCGGTTTTACTATTAAACGTGCGCAACGAGGGTCATTAATGAGGAAAAACAAAGCCAACATAAATATACAATAACGAAAATATATCAACAACAACAAATAAAAACAAAAACACATAAAAAGTGAAACAATTTTATCCAATTATATATGAAAAAAACAACAACAACAACAACAATAACAAATATTCATAAATTATAAATAAATTGATCACTTAAGGTGTACAAGTGCAAAGGAGAAAAGCTAAGTGAAGTGCAGCGAGAAAGGAAATAAATCGATAAAAATTCTTAATGTATCAACAGCTCACGTAAATACAGAAAAAAAAACAGAAATACAACAACAACAATATCAGCAGCAACACAAACCAAAAAGTCAATAAACAACGAAAATATTCACGGTTACTTATTATCGCTTCTTCGGTCATCTACGCTATGTGACTTGAATACGGTTTTTTTCTTTTTTGATTTATGTCGCCTAGATTGATGTAGATGGAGTGCCTTCATTTTTGGCCGAATTGTGTACTTGTATTTAGTGTATGTGTGTGCGTGTTTGTACCGTTATAAGCGCATCTCCACTTCATTGGATACATATGCTTGCTGTACATGGTATACGGGAAAGATTATTACGCACGAGGTGCTCTGTGCTAATGTGCTACACCAGCAGATGAACACTTAATGCTGTATATACGTGAGTGTACGTATGTGCTTATCAAAAGCATTCCAAATCATATAGTATACATACATTCGTTATTTACCATTGCTGTTACTTGTACACTATATCCAAGTGCGGTCATCGATGATGGTGAATGGTATGAAATTCATTGTTCCGTTGACGCAGCGTAATTATACACTCGTTGTAGTTGTTTTATTTCAAAATTTCACAATCTCACATAATCTCCTTTATGCCTGCCTGCATATTGTAAACGACTGCAGACGTAAATCAAAAGCAAATGAAATCCCAATACTTATTATCTCAAAACTTTTAATTTCATTCCGAACCTATCAATGCTTTAAATTTATGATTGCTTCAGGCCAATGTAATTGCATCTTATGTGATTCTAATACAATAATCATTGTTCTTTAAATATTTATTGCATACTTGTTATTTATATATATTCTTATTCTTCAAATTTGGTTTTTGGTACCCATTCAGTTAGTATACAAAATGTAATCTTTAAAAAGTAATTTCGTAAGCAAATGGGCAATGCTACGCCCATTATTTGCAAATCCCCGAAAAGCTACAGAAATTTTCAAATCTTTGCAATAAATTTGATCAAAATCGGAGTTGCCATTGGAAAGTTATAAGCAAAACAATACTACCCTCTTTGTGTGGTGTGGTTGTTGTTATTGTTTTTATTTCGAAAATTTGACAAAATCACGGAAAATATTTTTTATACCATTTGTTCATATTGCTTGTGTTTAGTAGTTTGTAACTTTTGAACCGCTAGAGGGATTTTGTTCTAACGGACTGCCCGTAGCTGGAAAATTATTCAGCTTTACAATGACATAAATTTTAGAGGCGTGGTACTGCCCACTTAATTACTGAAACTCTTTTCACAATGTTGTCTTTTTCTCAAAAATGGGTCATCATAGAACCTCGATACCCCGATTAATAGATTCTTCATGGAATTTTGAAAAAGGGGCGCAAAAATTTTCAGATTGATAGGAGTTACCGTTTCTGAGATATAAGCGTTCAAAGTTTTCATAGAAACGTACTGAACGCCATGAAAAAATATAAGAAAGAAAATTTTAAAAAGCTATAACTTCAGAACGGCTTTAGTATGACACCTCAAAGTGGTGTCATATGAAAGGGTGCAACTTCTAGTGAGGTTCTTTGTAAAGCCAATCGATAGATATTGACCAAACAAATTCAATGGTGCAAGTTTGAGCTTGATCAAACAACTGTAACAGTTGTACAACTGAACTGATTTTAAACTACCATGAAAAGCGTCTTTTGAACGAGGGTTAGAGAAAAGTGGTTCATTTCGAATAAAAATTAATCTCACAAGAAAAATTCTTGTTGTAGTGGAAGGTAGCAACTATTTCAATTGGAGAGGCAGTAGCAAAATTTGCTTAAAATAATCCTCTGTTGATGTTTTTATTTGTTAAAGTTATTTAAAGTTAAAGTCTATTAAACTCAGAGGTCGCATATACCCTCGAGGTCGTACGTTCTTCACCTACAGCTTAGACCATCATGCAAACATTCCAACTATATTCCAACTGTAAAAATGAACAAATTTTTCTCTTTCGCGGATGCATTTACCAACAATCCATGCATATTATATATCGTTTATAAATATTCAAAGCTTTCCTTCCACAATTGTTTTAAGCGAATACATCAGCTCTAATGTTTGGTTGTAGAAAAAGCAACAACAACAAATGAAATTGTATGTTGTGGGAAAACTTTTCTCATTATTATGCGTTTCTTTTTTTCTTCATTTTTTTGGTGTGTTGGTGTGTTTGTTCGGTTACTGTGCAAGTGGATTGTGGCTTCAAGCCAAAAAACTATTGTTATTATTTAACATCGACTCAACAACTCTGCATATTTTGGCAATTTTATTTAATTTGCTAACAACTGTCGCTCCTCAGTTGTAAACATACGCCCAAGCTTTGTCATTATTTTCGAAAAAATTGAACAAAACAAAATAGAAAAGTTCCTCCACACTCCAATTAATTTATTTCAATTGTTCTTGTTTAACCAATTGTGTGAATAAACATAGCAACGCCTACATATATATATTGGCTCCCTTGCTCTAACTTTCTTTTGTGAGTTTTGTTATACCCTCCACATAAGATGGAGGGTATGCTAAGCTTGTCATTCCGTTTGCAACACGCAGAAGGAGCGTCAGAGACCCTACAAAGTATATATATTCTTAATCATCTTCAAAAATTAAGTCGGTTTAGATATGTATGTCCGTGTGTCCGTGCGTTGTTGATATTCTCACGGGCATAAATTTTGAGATATTGAGGTTAAACCATATACCTGTCAAGCCCACAGTTGTATATAAAGATGGAGGATATTTAACATTTGGTCTAAGCCAAAATTTAGTTCTCTTACTTGTCTTCCTATAAATTGTACGCCCGGTGGAAGGCATTGTTAAAACTTATGTTATAAATACATCTTGTAGTACAATGGAATGAATGTGTGTAGACTGGCTACAGCTGTTTTGTAGGTGTTTAATATTGTTGTTTAATTGCTTTAAAACAAACAACAAATATTTAAATGTCGGTCATGGGCACAATGTACCATTCCTTACCACACCAATGCCAGACATTAAGCAACAAGTTTAAAAGAAAAAATAACTAAATTTGTTTGTATGAACAAAATCACAATTTACGACTGTGAGAATGCCATCAACAGACAGACATACGGACATAGATGTCCAGATCGACTCGGTTTTTGATAATGATACTTTATATATTTACATATATGATATATATGTACTTTGTTCTTATAGTATGATCTCTGACATTTCCTGTTGGGTGTTGCAAACGGTATAACAAGTTTAGTATATCCTCTACTTATGTTAATAGCTTGAACAAATAATGACTTAACTATGTATGTGTATAATGTATGATAAACTAAACTAAAGATTAGCTTAAGATTGGATTCTTTGATATATTACTCATACGCCACAATGACCCCTTATGTTATAAAATGAAAGTAAATTTGTAATTTTCCAAACATTTCTTTAACACACATTGAAAATAATTGCCACTTAACTGTTTTGATTGTTTTCATTTCTTCTATTGTAAATATTTTTCACTTGAACATGCACTGCAACCACTCCACCTACGGGTGCATTTCTTTTTCATACGAATTATTGCTAAATATTCAGTAAACAATCTTATACGAGTATATTAAAACGTACATACACTCACGCAGAGTAATATATTTAAATATATGTAAAGAAAAATTTCATTCACAAAACGTAAATCGGGGAAGAAGGATAAATCAAAAGAGAAGAAAAGTATAAAAATATATAATGTTACGAACTCGTCCTTCTTTATAAATAAAATAAAGTAAAACAAGTAAGAAAACTAAATTTGGCTTAGACCAAATCTTAAATACCCTCCACCTCCACAATGGTGGGCGTGGCAAATATATATGTATATTGCGCCTTCTAATAGTGTACATATTACGTTGAATATGGTTTTTTTAAATTGTGGGCGTGTCTGTTATCCGACCGCATTCATTTTTGGCACATCGGTAGATGGGATAACTATGTATATATGTACCAAATTTCAAGTTTATAGCTCGTATTTTGTGGTAGATAAATAGATTTTTGTCGATTGTGGGCGTGGATTTGGTCCGATTTTGCCCATTTTAAATAGCGGTCTGCGTGCAAAAACTAAAAGTGCCTGTACAAAATTTCAGCTCAATATCTCAAAATTTACGCCCGTGAGAGTGCCAACAACAGACGGACACACGGACACACGGACACACGGACATACATGTCTAAATCGACTCAGTTTTTGACGCTGATCAAGAATATATATACTTTGTAAGGTCTCTGACGCCTCCTTCTGGATGTTTCAAACGGAAGAACAAACTTAGTATACCCTCATCACTGAGGTGGAGGGTATAATAAAGTAAAGTAAAGTACAAATGTTATGGTTGATCAACCTGTACTATATAATACCCTACTCCACTTAGTTCCATAAATAAAGCTACATTTCTTCTCTTTCTTTCTCTCTTTGGCTCAATAAATGTCTTTGTACCAAATTTCATGGAAATATCTCAAAAAATGCAACCTGTAGCCTACGCATAAATTTACATTTACAGATAGATGGACAGACGGACAAGGTTAAATTGATTCAGATTTCATTTCTGATATAATTGATATAATTGAAGGTGTGCGTAGAAGTTACAAACATCTTCACAAATTTAATAAACCCTTTGCTTCACGGGGTGCAAGGTATAATAAAATATAAATATTATATCGATTAGTAGTCAGCCTTACAATGATTTCCAAACAAACAAAAACACCAAAATTCTCGTTTAAGTGAAAAAAAAGCAATCACCGCAACATGACAAAATTGGTCACGCAATGTTGTCAATATTGCCTAAAGCGCGTGCAACCGTACTTTCGTTTATTAATGGTTTTAACGTTGAAATCGTTCTAATGGTAATTAGACAATAAACAATTGCAACAACAACGAAAAACTATGTAAAGATAAACAGAAATGCATAAATGGCTTTAGAGATTGGACAAGAATACATCTACAGCAGCAGCTGTAGCAGTAGCAGTAGCAGTAGCAGCAGCACATAAATTATTTTATAGGTTAAACAAACAAATCTCAACACGAACATCGCAACCGGATTGATAGAACAGAGCTCACAAGTACCCACTCAAGCAAAAAACTAATACAAGCCAGCACATATTTTAGAAATGTTTTTTGCTGGAGAGTATTGAACTATATGTGAGTGTTTTCAAAATCGTAGTTATTTCAAAATGTATAAAAAAGAAAAGTGACTTTGACCACTTTCATAATTATGGTCTTGTAAATATGACCTAAATAAACGGAAATCTTTACATATCGTAGGCAGCGGAGGCTTATACGGATGTTTATAATACTAAATCCACTCCTTACAAGGGGAAGTATACTTTATTTGTTGCTCAGTTGCTACGTTTAGGACTAATTCATTATATTGTACATAAAAAAGTTAATCACATCGAGTAATAATGTCGTTACATGGAAATCGTTCAGTATGTTTCTATGAACACTTTGAACGCTTATATCTCGAAAACGGTAACTCCTATCGATCTAAAAATTTTTGCGCCCCTTTTTCTAAATTTCATGAAGAATCCAATAATCGGGGTATCGAGGTCCTAGGATGACCCATTTTTGAAAAAAAGAATACATTGTAAAATGGATTATAGTAATTAAGAGGGCAGTATCACGCCTCTAAAACATATGTCATTGTAAAGCTTGGGAATTTTCCATCTACGGGCAGTTGGTTTGACCCAAATCCGTACAGCGGTTCAAAACTTATGGGATATTAAAAACGGGCAATGTGACAAAATGGTCTAAAAAATATTTTCAATGATTTTGCAAATTTTCTAAATAATGATAACAACAACAACCACATTAAAAACAAACGTAATATTGATTTGTTTCTAACTTTCCAATGACAAGTCCGATTTTGATGAAATTTGTGACAAACGTTTGGAAATTTCTGTAGCTTTTTGGAGATATTCAATAAATGGGTGTGGCACTGCTCGTTTGCTTATGAAAGCACTTTTTAAAATTAAATGCTGATTATTAACTAAATGGGTAGAACCGCGCCCACAAAATATGACTCGTGTAAAAGTTGAATTAATTTACAAGATTCCACAAAAAGTTTGAACAAAATCCGTCCAACCGTTTCCAAGTTATAAGGGTTTAAAAAATACGTTGAATCCACATTTACTTACTGAGCATTTCTGAGCGCCTGGTGCTTTTCACACTTTTTGATAATTTTGTGGTTTTTAAAATGACGAATGAACAAGAATGAGTGTAAATTTGCTGGGCTTATATAACTAGAAAACTACTGCTCCGATTTTGATCAAATTTATTGCATACACTTGGAAATTTCTGTAGCTTTTCGGGGATATTTAACTAATGGGCGTGGCATTACCATTGGTCATTTTTTATCGAATGGCATCAAAATTTTTATATACAAAAATTTCATAATTATTCTTGTCATGGAAGTTTCTGCACCAACTTTAATATTAGAGCAAAACTTTTTTGTAATATTCTCGCTTTTAATGGTTTTAATGAATTCGCGATATTCCTAAAAAAAAATTCAATTTGAAGTAACTTTTAATGGCTATACAGTTAATGTCCTTGGAAAATTCAATTACAAAATTTATTACATTTATATGCAAATAAAAGCTGTTGTTGCTTTCGTTTTGTTTTTTATTTCGTTTATTTATTCTTTATAATGCAAAATGTTTGGATAACATTTCACCATAAACTGACATTAAAAAGTTTGTTGTAATAATGAAAAAAAAAAAGGAAAAAAAGAAAGAAAAAGACTAACTAAACTAAAAAAAAGAGTATACATTTCCATCTCATTTGTATGCATATGAAATACATGAACAGACAATCAGTTTAGTAGCTAACACGCACACAATTTTTTTTTACCATGATGGACGGAATGACAACTACTGACGGCAACAGCTTGAAACTTTAGTTGAAACTATCAAATTTCTATATAAAATTTATGTTTAAAGTTATAAAAGCGAAAATTATAAAAAAACTTGTATAGTTTGGTTTTTATTTCTACAGCTGTCAGCTGAACAAAAGTCGAAGAGTGCTTATCGTTAAAGGGTTCCCGAAATATGTTTGAAGGACATTAAGCAAAACACACACATAAATTGTTTATATGATTAACTATGAGCGAGTCTAGGTGGCATGTAAAATGCTCTACACTATAAGAGAGAAAGGAAGAAAGAAATAAAAAGTTCAGGAATTCCACAATACCTTGTCTGAGCAGGTCTAAGCTAAATATAGCTTTTGTTGTATCCTCCACGTAAGATGAGAGTTATGCAAAGTTTATTGATATTGAGACTTCAAAGATTCTACAAAGTACCATCAAAATCTGAACCGTTCTAGTGGTGTCTGTCCGTGTGTCCGTCTGTTGTTGGCAATCTCACGGGCGTAAATTTTGAGATATTGAGATGAAATTTTGTACTTTTACTTTTTGCAGTTCGCTATTTAAAATGGGAAAAACGGTCAAGAGCCACGCTCACAATCAACAAAAATCTATTTATTTGCCACAAAAGTTGACCTATGAACTTGAAATTTGGTACGTACATCTATGAATATTAGCTTCATCAGTATGCCAAAAATGGGCGTATTCGGATTAAAGACACGCCCACAATTAATAAAAATCTTTATATCTGCCACAAAAGTTGATCTAGGAACTTTAAATTTGGTACGTGTATACATAGTTATCCCATTGACTGACGTGCCAAAAATGAGCGTGGTCAGATAATAGACACGCCTACAATTTACAAAAAACCATATTCAACGTAAAAGTAGACTTGCATGCTGATACGTAAGACATACACTATTAGAGGGCGCAATATATATATATATATATATTTGCCACGCCCACCGTTGTGAAGGTGAAGGGTATTTAAGATTTGGCCTAAGTCAAATTTAGTTTTCTAACTTCTTTTTCTTAAAATAATTTTTATAAAATTCAGAACAAAAAACAATCTCTAGTAGCGACATAACAAATTTTCAATTTTAATATGCTGCGTTCATTTTAAAATATGTACAAACAAAATTGAATATTTTTTATAATCTTTCAAAGTCAAAACGTCAGTCAAGGCTAACATTTTTATCATAGTGAGGATTTCACAATTCTATTGCAATTCTGAGTATATTAACATATATACTCCACAGCCAAAAATAGTTTTTGTTTTACTTTGTTTTATAGAAAAACCGTTTTTTTGTATCGTAACCGAAATTGACTCAGCGGTGGTTATGCCATTATGATCATTCTTTTGATATTTTTATGAATTGTAATGCTAATGGTACACATTGCAAGTAAACGCTCAGCGAAACACATCTAAAAGTGTGAGTACCGTATCGATCCAACCCCCCATAGATGTCTATGCAACTGTCCCTTAACCTGTAGAGTTAGATATTAGGAAGTTTGGTGGTTACATTATGTTTCCAAGCACAATGTTAAATTTCGAACCTAAGACATTGTTTGGCTTCCTTAAAAGCCTCAGACTGTAGGTTTGGGAACTGCGTCTAGCCTAATAATATGGGTTAAGTATTATTAAAAACGCTTTATGTTCTAATGAAATTGTTCTTTAATTAAAATACATTGCAAAATATGGTTTTTAATTCAATTACAACTAAAAGTCTAAAAGACGGAGGGACGGATGTTTTTACATCACTTGATGGAGTAAATTGTTACAACCAACAACTTTTATTGAAAATATTGTATTTTTAGCTATAAAAGTTGAAAATATTATTATCGCACTAACTTTTTCTCTTACCTAATCTTATTGTAGTAGTTGTTGTTTCTTGTCAGCATAGTTGGATAGTATTGGTGCTAAAACTTATGCTGCTGCTATCTGGTTTCAGTTACACTTTTACTTGTTGACAAACTTCTGGTTCTGTAATTATATTTTATTTTTTTCATTTGTTTGTTAAATCAACGCGTGTACAAAGTTTGCAGTGCGTATTTTTAAAAGCGTCTACTTAAAATGTTTTATAAAGCTTGGGCGCTTTTTTTTAAAGGTTATGTCGTGAGCTGTTTCACTTTTCCGCTTGGTAATGGTTTGCTTTGGTCAAATTTTGGTGTTGTTGTTTGTTTAAGGAAAAAAGTTTCACAGCAACTATAATGACAAAAAGGAACAGAAAATAATATAAAGTTTCTATAACAAAAGTACACAAAAGCGTACAGACAACAAAAATTTAAATTTATCAGAGTCACATCAGATGAAAGATGAAACTAAATGTGGATACGACACATACCTAATTAGGCTCTTTAATAGTGTATGTATTACGTAGTCGAATTATATCACTTTAAACGGTTTTTTATGAATTGCGGACGCGACTGTCATCCGACTATGTCTCTTTTTGATTCATTACGCCTATTTTTGGCACATCGATGCATTGCTCATTTATATATAAGCATTCCAAATTTCAAGTTCATAGTTCAATTTTTGTGGCGGATAAATAGGTCTTTGTCAGTTGTAGGCGTGACTTTTGGCCGATTTTGCCCAATTTAAATAAAAAGAAGAAGCACAAAATTTCAGCTTAATATCTCAATTTTTGCGACCATAAGAGACGGACACACGGACATATTGAATCTAGATCGACTTAGTTTTTGATGCTGATTAAGAATATATTTATACCCTGCACCACTCTGTAAAAAAGGGTATATTAAATTTGTGCGGATGTTTGTAATTCCTAAACAGCAAATGCCACACCCACCTTCAGTTATACCGATCGATTCAGAATTAATATCTGAATCGATTTAACCATGTCCGTCTGTCTGTCTGTCCTCCTGTCTGTCCATCTACATTTGTGCGCAAGCTACGGTCGCATTTTTTGAGATATTTCGATGGAATTTGATACGCGGAAAAGCATTGACCCAAAAATAAACTCTTTTGAAAATGGACCGGATTGGACCATTTTTGATATCATAAACAAACAAGATATAAAAAAAAATTCTGACTTATGCATCATTTTGAAATTTTTGAAAATACAAGTAGGTATAGAAAAATAAAATTTTTCATTTTTAAAGAAAAAAAATAAATTGAATAATATAATATATCAAGTGGTGTAGGGTATTTGATAATCGGGCTTGACCGACTATAATATTTTCACTTGTCTTCAAGAGATAATCTACCAAACAAAGCCAAACATAAAGTCTTCAAGACTATGTCCGAGTTTTTTAAGAAAACATTGTATACGAACGTGTTGTTGTCCCTGGATCTTTATGGTACAAGGAAAACTTTTAACTTGTTTTCCTTTTTTCTTTTTAGTACCAACGAAAAAGGAATAATGAGATAAGGAAAGAAGAAGAAATCTCTTAGAAAACAAATTGGTTGGTTTTAGTTCTTCGCCTCTCTTCTTCGCTTTTCTTCCCTTCTTCATGGCCCTTTAACATATTGCTTATAATAGAAACTTTATTTTGTTTTTCTTGCACAAAATATTTCTTTGCAGACACTTTTTGTACGTAAATAAAGAACAAATCGAATCATACGGACATACGGACAACAAGTAAGGCGATAGAGCGGAAAAAATGTGTTTGAAAAGTGTTAAACATTTAGTTGAACAAGATTATCAAGCAATCGGAAAAACAACTTAAGAAGAAAAGTTATTTCAATTCACGCAAGGCATAGAATACGAGGGCGCGACAATTTCTTTTCATTTCTGTTTAAGAAACATAAACGGAAGGCAAAGGGCTTATAAGTTGATGAAATCTATAAAATACATTTTGTAAGAAAAAAAAAAGGTCAGGGTCATGTGAATGTACAATTCTCACACATATGCAAATTATTCAACTCGTGTACTTTTTCTTGTGCTTGATGCCTCTGCATGTACAAATTATTGTTCTTCATCAGCAGCAACCAAAAATAATTGCAACACATCATGTTCTGCATCAACGCTTCGCTTAACTTGTTCTCTCTTTCTCTGGGGGATAAATGTAAGAATTTTCTGACCATTTGTCAATTTCAAGCAATTCGGAATATTGTACGCTGTAGTTGTAGCTGTTGGCGATGGGGTTATGTCCATTTGAATTGTTGTGGTTGTTGTTCACTTAGTTCACTATTCCGGGTATTCACAATACCCAGAAGGTGGCGTCAGGTGTACCGTACAAAGTATATATATTTTTAAACAGCATCTGAACATCTGACTCAATCTAGCCATGTTCGTCCGGGTGTCCATCTGTCTGTCTGTAATTTTATATAGTTTTGTGAATGTGTCTATTATACGACTACGCCCATTTTGTTCTTGATTAATGGATACATTTTTATTTATTAAAGGCGTGGCACTTGATCGATTTTTCCTAACTTAAAAAGCCAAAGTTTATAAAAATTTACGATAATGAGAGTGCAAATAATACATGGACAGACGGACGGATATTTTTATGTTTATCTGGATTCTTCTAGATATTACATATCTTATATAAAGGTCATAAAAATTACTCTGAATTAGATGAAAATGAAAATGACTTTTTTCCCGCGCTAGGATTTTTATGAATAACATTTCCTTTTAAAAAAATTTCCTTTAAATTTATTAAAGTTGTTGTACTACCATATAAATGCATTGCTTTTTGGAATGCGTGTATATTTTTGTTGAATTAACATTTCTGTGTCAATGTTTTGTTGACAGCAAGCGGGGTGTGTGCGGTGGAAATTGTACGTAAATATGTTACACTTTGTTCAGCCATTTAAATGTGGTTGTGACAGTTTTTAGTGCTTTGTGTTCTAGTTTTATGATTTCTATTCTTCTTTTTCCCCCTTCTATTTCCACATTTATATTTACAATAATTTCCGCTACATAAACATGCTTTATGTTTATGTGCAACTGTTTACCTTAAAAAAAAAAGGAAAAAGGAAAAGTCAACGTTTCTAACGTGTGTCGGGGTGGAGATTAAGTCGTGGATTGTGTTTTTGCCACATACATTTTATGCATTAACAGTTTATTTTATGTTAATTATTTTGATTTTATTTTTGATTATAGGTGAGGTGTTGTGACTATTTTGACTCAAATGACTGTAATTTAAGGCGGCTATAGAACGAAGTAGAAAAATAGAAAAAATACAACTAATAACAAGTGAAAATGTTATGGTCAGTCAGGCCGGACCATTTAATACCCTACATTAAGTAGCAGCACAAATGCTGCTACAATTAGTTTAATTGTGTCAGTAAGCGCAAAATATTGCCATTTATCATTATATGGAGAGGGGTTCTAAAAATGTTTCGATCGGGTCCAAATTTGTTACAACCAATTATTAAACTAATTAAGTATACTTCAGCAAATGTTGTTAGAAAATATTAAAAATTGTGATTTTTTGCCATATAAAGACTTGCTCTATAATACGAACATTATATGACGAGTGGTTCTAAAAATGGTTCAATTTAGACCATTTTCAATAGGGTTCCTCTTTGAATCAATATATGTGCCTATACCAAATTCCATCGAAATATCTTTAAAAATGTGACCTACAGCTTCGGCACAAATTTGCTTGATTTGCGTGATGGACACGCGGATATGGTGTAGATTTGTATCCTAAATTGATTGCAGAAATTTGGTAATTCCTTTGCCCAAAGCAATGTAGGCTATAAAAAAAAGACACTCACGTATTAGGACACATGGGGCTTGCGTGCATGCAAATATATGTGCAAAATATTTCATAATTTATTGAAAAAGCTTTCACATGTTTTATGGCAGTTAATGATTTTAATAGATTTTTTGGACATTTCGTTACCATTTTGTATTATCTGTGACATGAAACGCCACTCTTGATAAATTTTCATATATTCGAGCAGTCCAATTTACGTACAACCCATACAAACATGCGTGAAACAAACACTCTTTCTTTACCGCAAGGTTTTTGAAAGGTCAAATGGTAGATTTTTCCTAAATGGTTGCCTAAGTGTCCCCCCAAAAACTATGCGTTGCTAAATCCACACTCTAATCGTTTTCAAATTTGTTGTTGTATACCGTGATTTCCGTAAATAATTTCACGTTCTACATGACAAAAGAACCACCACCACCAGCCGAGTACTCTGTTTGCCATCACTTTCGAAACTGACAAAGCTGTTGCTGCTGCACAAAAACACCACCACCACCACCACCACCACCAAGAATATCAACAAGATTTAAAATTCATTTGAAATCGCATGATTTTCACATCTTTTCATAATAAAATGTTCTACTGCCATCAAAGGTAAGCAAACAAGGTAACAAACAAACAACAAATGCAGCCCGAGCTCATTTGTGCCATTCGTTATCATCACCATTTATCATCATCGTGGTTTATTGTTTGCTGAAAAGGAAAATAAACAAGCTTTAAAAGATGAAGGCCGTTGCTTAGTGTATGTTGTTGTATAGCCCAACACATTATGAGTCGTGTACTGGTACCCAGCTGATAATTAGTTAAATTAATATGTGTCCATGTATGGTGAGGTGTTGACAAATCAATCATGCCATAAACTATCTAAATGATGTGATTAATCGTACACCAAATTTGAAATGTGGGGCAACAACAAAAACAACTTGATCAAGAATACTTTGTGGAGAATGGGTTCAAATCAAAATAGCGCAGTAACCATCAGCATGGAGAAAATTTGGCTTAGACCAAATCGCAAATACCCTGTAAATATATATAAAAAGGAGGCGTGGCAGATATCTAATTATGCCTTCATAATAAAAGCAACTTCCAAAAGGAATTCTGCACAAATTTTGAACGTATTTGTTATCCGCTCACGCCCATGTTTGATACATGAAAGGTAAAAGCTTAATTTCAACTTTGCAGTTCAATTTTTGTGTTTGCTAAATCGATTTTTGTTCAATGTGGGCATGGCTCTCAAACAATTTAAACTGTGTGTAGAAACTAAAAATGTTGAATAATACAATAGACAGACTCACCGACGGACTTGGCTAGTTTGACTCTGATTTTAATGCAGATCAAGGATATAAATACTTTGTAGAGCTTTTAATGTTTTCTTTCGAGTGTTGCAAACGGAATAACAAACTTAGTATACCTGCCATTTTATGTGGAAGGATATAAAAACACTTTGTAAACAACAAAGACGAAAATCACTTAAATATTGGCTACAAAAACATAACAATAACAGCAAAACTTGGACATTTAGGATATACACAATATTGTATAAATATCCGGAGGAGTTTCCTCTTAAATAAATGCTAGAGAGATAAAATAAAAACCAAATGGTGTTAAATTTCGCAGAACATTAAAATATTGTCATAAATGTGAATTGAATTTTTGGAGACGCTCAGCTAAATGGATCAATCAAACAAAACAAATTGGCCAAATATATAAAGAGTGTAACGGAATAAATGAAAACATAAAAGACTTATAACAGTTACTTTTTTTTTTAATAAGAGC
This sequence comes from Ornithomya chloropus, assembly GCA_963971445.1. NCBI lineage: Eukaryota > Metazoa > Arthropoda > Insecta > Diptera > Hippoboscidae > Ornithomya > Ornithomya chloropus. The sequence goes on along the minus strand of OZ020530.1, from coordinate 20,726,027 downwards.
TGACCTTCACCTTTACACATGTATGGTGTACAATAAGTGAATGTTGAGTAGGATTTAAGTCTCTGGTTGGATTATGTGACAAACGTGTGATAGATTGATGGTGAGGAAAACAATTGATATGAAATTTTGAACAATTTTCAACTATTCAGCTACGCTTGCAACAATTAAGAAATTTTTGGAATTTTAAAAATCAACTTTAACTTAAATAAGTTGAAAAAACTAAACCTTAAATATCTTCCATATCTACTTACAAATTGGGGGCGTGGTAGGTACTTGATTTCACCCTCTGTGTATATCTTACAGACCACCTCATAAAACGAATTTTAAGCTGTGGGTCGGTTTTTTGTAAATTGTCGGCATGTCTGTTATTCGACCACGCCTATTTTTGGTACATCAATAAATGGGCTAATTATAAACACATATACCAAATTTAATAGCTCAATTTTAATAGCAGATAAATGGATTTTCGTCTATTGTGGGCCTTTTTGTTTTTCGATCACGCCTATTTTTGTAACATCTACGAACATTTTAATTTTAAATATATATTTTGAATTTTAACATGATTGTGTCATTTTTGTGGCAGATATAGAGATTTTTGTCGATTGTGGGCGTGGCCCTTGATCTGTTTCTGTACAAAATTGTAAGTTTAGAGGATCGGCACGTGTAGTAACAGTTCGTTTATGTGGAGGTATGCCTTGCATTTGCTTCTGAAAGCAAAAATCGTTAGCAGTGAACTGCTATGTACGGGCAAGACTTACCAATGAAGAGTGCACAATAATAAGGATAATAAGACAGGATTTAATTTTAATAATATAACGTTTATTAAATTATTAGTTTTATTCCTATTATAGCTAAAGATGAACTCTCTTACTTAATTCTAATTATTCTACAAACATATACAAACTATAACGAAGCTTACGTTAAACAATAATCTAATCTAATCTTGACCTACAATTATGTTGACATTAAATTACTTTATACTCTTGACTTACTTGTAGGTAACTTACATGTAACCATCTTATGTTACAATTGTTATTGAACGAAAATGTACGCGTAAATGAAATGTATTACTAAATGTATTACTCATCCATGAGTGATACTCTACAAAATATAATATGAACTCAACATTTCAAAATTTATGTCCGTCAAAGTACCAACAACAGGTGGACACATGGACAAACACGACAAGATATACCTAATGTTTGATGCTGATCAGAAATATGTAAACTCCGTAAAGTGTTTTTTTCCTTCGGAGTATTGCAAATGCAATGACAACCTTACTAAACCCCCCCAACTTATGTGTTATGTTATATACTGTTGCAATAATATTTATATAAAATTTCATTGCAATCGCTTTTAATTCAATTTTAGTATCTTTTCTTATTTAATAATTCATTTTAATTAATACTAGTGGTATCAATTATTCTTATTTGTAATATATGTATAAAAACACACACACACACACGCGCACACACAATCACAAATATTAATATTTCAGTCTTCCGTGAGTGTATTTGTAAAAGCGAGCAAAGAATGAACTCTGTAGCGAACAACAGCTGTGTAAACATATTTGTTACATATGCACTCTTGTTCTTTCTTTCATATTCAACATGTAAAAACAGAACCCTACCTTAAGAACGAAAAGCACGATATTAAATAAAATATGTTTTGTCTACTGTGCAGAGTAACTTTTTTAGTGCTCTTGTATTACCACACAAACGCACACACACACACACCCATTCACAATATATTATATATGTGTAAAAAAGGTGAAAAATGGTAATCATTCCAGTTTTAAATTACAATAAAAGCAACTAACAAATAATATTGTGGGAAGAGAAAAATGCATATTTTTGTGTAAACTCATAAAATATGGTTTCACCCATTTTATTATACACGAGAAGCTGCTAGGGTTTCAAAGGACACTTTTTATGGTAGTTTAAAATCATCACAGAATCTGCTAATAATGGGTTAAGCAAGCTTACACTTGCATTTGAATTGTTTCGTGTCAATTAGAATGGAATGGCATCAAAATTTTTGTAAATTTTAAAATTTTTTTTTATAAAAATTTTCCAAAAATTAAGCAATTTTTGATAGTTTTTTTAACCTTTATTAATAAAGTTGCCAAAAAAAGTAAAAGTAAACCGATTTCACTCCAACCGAGTATTCAATTAGATTAGACGGCATCACATGGAAATCGTTCAGTATGTTTCTATGACAACTTTGAACGCTTATATCTCGGAAACGGTAGCTCCTATCGATCTGAAAATTTTTGCGCCCTTTTTTCTAAATTCTATGAAGAATCCATTAATCGGGGTATTAGGGTTCTAGGATGACCCATTTTTGAGAAAAAGAATACATTGTAAAATGGATTATAGTAATTAAGAGGGCAGTGCCACGCCCCAAAAATATATGTCATTATAAAGCTGAAGAATTTTCCAGCTACGGGCAGTTGGTTTGAACTAAATCCGTATAGAGGTTCAAAAGTTACGGACTACTAAATACGAGCAATATGAACAAATGGTATAAAAAATATTTTCAGTGATTTTGCCAAATTTTCGAAATAAAAACAATAACAACAACCACACCATACAGAGAAGGTAATATTGTTTTGCTTATAACTTTCCAATGGCAACTCCGATTTTGATCAAATTTGTGGCAAACATTTGGAAATTTCGGGGATATTTAACTAATGGGCGTGGCACTGCCAATTTGCTTAGGAAAAAAGTTTTTTTTTTATCAGCAGAAATGACCGCGTAATGTCTTTGCAATGATACACTTTTCATGAAACCTCAGCAAATAGTTTTTGATAAAGAAGATTTTGAAAGCCAAAAATGGCTTGGAATGTTATTTGAAAAATTTTTGTTTAAAAATTTTGGTTTAAAAATTTTCAAAATGAGTTTCACTTAGTTCGATGTGTGTGTGTGTGTGTGTGTGTCAAATGTGTGCTAATATTCTTTACTTATTTTTTGTATAATATTGATGTGAACATTTTCATTGTAGTTATATAGATACAACATACATACATGTATAAAAAAATTGTCACATTTTAGCTTATTTTCCAACAAATCAACAAACACATAATTTCATTCACTTCATGAAAATTTCAGCCACAAATGGAATTTGCATAATAGTACACGTCGAGTATATAACTCGTAGATGTTTCAATTACAAACACCACGTCCGTTTGTGTATGCTTACATTCGCACTACATATGTTTATGTTGAATTAATACCACCAGTAAAACCATCAATAAAGAACGAATCTGTATACCCGCAACTGTAAATGTATGCACAATAATACAATGAACACATGTAACCGCATACTTAACCAATACAAATGTGTTCACATAATAATGAATGCCTGGCATAAGGGAAAATTTCATTTGTTATATGGTCTCAGCGGCTTGTATAGGAGTGAGCTTAGTAGTAGAATGAAACATTTAAGCAAACGTGCACAATGACATGATTGTGAAATGATAAATGATATTGTAGATATAGGTACACATGTATAGGTAATATAACACATATATTTATCGATATTAAAGATTGTTTCATTATACGCTCCATATAGAATGTGGGATATACTAAGTTTGTTGTACCATTTGCAATATTGAAAAAGAGACGTGTATGTATACAAACATATATATATTCTTGATCACACTATCAAAATCTTAAGCGAACTAGCTATATCCGTCCGTGTGTCCGTCTGTTGCCGGCACTCCTATGGTCGGAAATTTAGAGATATTCCGCTGGTTTTTTCTACAGACACTTTTAATAGCACATCGTTTATTAAATTGGTCAAAACAACAAAAAACAAAAGCCACGCCCACTATTATAAAAAATCGAATTATCTGCCATAAAAATTGAGCTATAAAGTTGAAATTTGAAACATCTATTTATAAGTACCCCATCTACTGATGTGTTAATAGTGGGCGTGGTCAAATAACAGAAACGCCTACTATGAACAAAAATTGTATGCTATAAAAAATGAGGTATGATGAACAAATTTATAATTACTCCGTCCATTGATGTGTAAAAAATGGGCATGGTCGATTAACAGACCCGTCTACGATTTATAAAAAAAACTCAATTCATTGTAAAACTGGACTAGCAAGCTAATAATGCATACACTATTAGAGAACGTAATCATAGAACTGCCACGCCTAGTATTTATTTGAGGGAATTTAAGATTTGATCCCAACGAAATTTCAAATTTTTACTGGTTAGTATTTAAGCATAAGTTTCTATTTAAAACCGTTTAAAAGCCGCGCCAAGAATCGATAAAATAATTGCCTATAATAAGTATCTTACAGTAATGAAAGCCTTTATGTAGCAAAAAATTGTAATTCTTATGGTTTTTTGGCAAAATTTGGTGACGGTGGTTGATGAGGAAATGTCGCTGTAAGGCAAATATTTTGTTGTTGTTGTTGTTGTATTATTTTACATATACAATTGACACCAGTCATACCATCACCACATCATATTCATGCATACCGGAGAAAGTTTCACGCGTTTGCGATTGATATCAAGCGAAAAAAAATTCATTTTACAACATAACAAATTTCATTAAATATGTGTACGAATGCATAAGCATGTGTGTGTATGTAGTAGCATGCATGAATGCTAAGGTTAACTCTTGTATTCAGTTTTGCTTTATTCAGTAAACCGCACAAATACACACAGACGTACCCGCAATTACACTGAATTAAAATGTTGACATTTTTGTGACAAGTTTCAAGTACATGCACTTGCTGCAGCACCCACTTATTCTCTTATTCTCTGTTGTTTACTTGCTTGCTGGCTGGCTTTATGCAAATTTGTATCAAAATGTTTCTTTTTTTCTTGTTGCGTTTTGTTTTGTATCAAATTTCAGTAAAATTTAAAAATATAAAAAACACGCGTAGCGGTGTTTTATTGCCAATAAACCACGCATATTTTTAAGCGTTATATAACCTGCAACATTTTGTTTAAATAATTTCGTTGCATTCTACCTGAAAATTTAAATTTTTCTCTATTATGAATCACAACATGTTACCAAACACATTGAAGAAAAGTAACAAGAACAAGTAAATAACTAAATTGTGTTTAAGACAAATCTTAAAAACTACTTCACATCCATTGAATTTGGAAAAAGGGGCACAAAATTGATAAGAACTACCGTTTAGAAGCCTGTAAAAATTTCCTAATTTCATACCTTACTAAAGTCATCAATTAGATACAATAGTAGGTACAGAGTATAATCTAATATTTGACTAATTAAATACATACAAAAAAGACATTCCGTTAATCCGTTAATGTCGTTATTAGAAATCATTCAGTATGTTTCTATGAAAACTTTGACAGCTTATTTCTCGGAAACGGTAGTCACGCCCCAAAAATATATGTCATTATAAAGCTGAAGAATTTTCCAGCTACGGGCAGTCTGTTTGAACAAAATCCCTGTAGTGGTTCAAAAGTTATAAACTACTAAACACAAGCAATATGGACAAATGGTATAAAAAATATTTTCCGTGATTTTGCCAAATTTTCGAAATAAAAACAATAACAACAACCACACCACACAAAGAAGGTAGTATTGCTTTGCTTATAACTTTTCAACGGCAACTCCGATTTTGATCAAATTTTTGGTAAACGTTTGGAAATTTCTGTAGATTTTTGGGGATATACAATTAATGGGCGTGGCACTGCTTAATTTCTTAGAAAACGACTTTTTAAATAATACATGTTATTTAATAACGAAATGGGTGGTGCCACGCCCATATAATATACTTAATTTGAAAGCTGACTTAATGTACAAGTTTTCACAAAGATTTGAATAAAATCCGTTTAGCCATTTCTAAGTTATAAGACTTAAAAACTTGTTCAGTCAAGGTTGGTTTACTAAGCTATGCTGAGACTCTGGTATTTTTTACACATTTTGATGTTTTGTGCGATTTTCAAAATGATGACCACAAGAATGAACATGAATTTGCTTGGATTATAACTAGAAAACGACTGCTGCGATTTTGGTCAAATTTATTGCACACGTTTGGAAATTTCTGTAGCTTTTCATAAATTTACAATTTATGGGCATGACGCCACCCATTTAGTTAATAAACAGCATACATTTAAAGAAAAGGACCTTTTCTAAGCCAAGGGGTAGTTTTTGTGGAAAGATTTACAAATTTTGATGCCATTCGATAGCAACTTATTAAATAAATTTATTGCTGTAAGTTTGAACTTAGCCAGACCACTGTGACAGTTTCGGTGATCATTTAAAGCTTTCATGTAATAGATTCTATTGCATTGGTTTTCAAACTTTTAAAATTGACTAAAAATCATTACTAACAATCAATTGTTGTAAGCATAGCAATTTATACATACATTATATACCATGCAGTATATTATAATATTGTTGGAATTTTCAGTATTAGTAGAGCAGCACATTTAAGCACTATCTACTTGTTGTTCATTTGCATAGGAACAACAAGATTTGCGTTAAGCTTTAAGCATAACAATAAAAATAATAATAATAATAATGAAGTGTAAAATTATGCATATTTAAGCGCAATTGTTGACTTTAATTTCTTTAATGTTTAAACTGGTATGACTGGCATGTTCATACACTCCCCTCCCTTCTCTCTGTAGCGTTGGACATTAAACATTCCGTTGTGGTTGTTGGTTGAAAGGAAGGCGTTAAAAATCTCGTTTTAATGTTTAAGTGAGTGAACAAAGTTGAAAAAAGGAATAATTTTACAAAAAGGAATTGTTTGCTTTTTGTTGTTACCACCACGCCACCCTTTGCTTACTTGGCCGTTTAAGTGTATGAAATTTTTAAACAGAAATGTTAATTTGTTTGTTTGTTAAATTAACAATATTTTGAAAATGTTTATTTAGGGTCCATCCATCGTCGTAATGGTATGTGGAGTGGTATATTGTTTTTGTTTCAATGTTTCGTGAGTACCAGATTACAACAACAACAACAAAAATTATAACAAAAAGAGCAAACGATACAACAACAGCAACAACAACAAAATAAACACAAACAACAAATACAACAACAAACACAAACACAACCACTACTACTTTTGCTTCAGCTGCTGTACTACTACTCCTTCTATTACTATTACTACCACAACTGCAACAATGACAACCACTGCTACTACTACAACAAATAAAACCCTAATCACAATAACGAATACAACAAATATAACAACAACAACAACTACAACTACAACAGCAATGCAGAAATGTTAAAATGTTTAACAGATTTTGAAATAAGAATTTATTCAGACTTACTATTGAAGGTAGTTATGATGTATGTGAAAAATGTGAAAAATTAATACCTGGCGACTGGAGGTGTTGAACCTGGACCTTTACAGATTTATTTAGAATATAATATATAAGTAAGCCTTAATGTGAAATTTAGAACGAGCATTCCTCCTCTATGTTCGGAACAAACTTATGAAACAGACACACATTGGTTAAAAACTTCAATTACTTGCGTTGTTATGAATTCAAAATACATTTGATGGCAATTTTTCTCTCCTTTGGAGAAATAATGTCGTGATGGTTTATTTTGGAAGTGTATGATCGTGGTGGGAGTTGGCTTAGGTCTAAAGTAGCCCTGTTTTTCTTGTTCTTTTTATTTATTTACTATAAAATTCCCTAGAACGTATGAGTGATATTTTACTATAAATAATGATAAAATGTTTATGAATTTAAAAAATATATCATTACTGATTTATTCAATATTCCGTCTGACGTATGAGTGATATTTTTCATATAATAACTTGTTTTTTTTTCTATTTTTAAGGTATTAAACTAAGATGTGTTATCTTTACACTGTCATCTAGCGTTTATTCAACTCTACGCAATTTTTTATGTCGTTTTCTTCACATTGTCTATTGTAATGTATAAATACAATGCATACATGAATTGTTGTTCTATTCTTATCAACATATAACAACAACAACAACAACAATATAAACCTCCATTTTGTTAATTGCTGTGTTTGGGTTGTATGTACACGTGAACACATTTTCGTACAGACAAAAACATTTTCTTGTTGTTGTTATTGTTGTACATTCATTTATACATTTTTACATATGTGTTCTTATTGTGAAACATGCAAATAAAACATGTTGAAATGTGCATAAAATACTTCACCTGAAGAGGCTTAAGAAGATACCTATGCACGTAGTAGTGTACGTATGTAGTAGTGTATGTATATAGTATTCCTGCATGTAGTTACAAAATTGGCCGGATTTTAGCAATAGCGACTCCTAAGCATTAAAAACCAGTATTTTTAACTGTAAAGCTTATGTTGCAGTACGTAAAGTCCTTACGTCTGTCTTTTGAAAATTGTGATTAGCAAACCATAACATAAACCTCCTCGGCCCTTAATTTAATACATATTACAAGTTTTACTTTGATTGGATAAAAGATGTGAAATACAATGAAATAGAAAAATTTGCAAAAATTCAGAAAAACTCGGTCCACCTTTTATCTGCGTTTTAGATGCGTAAACCAAGGATTTTGATTTCTAGCTGCATTCTAGCTGTATTTTGAATGAATTGAAAAATTCTCAAAAAATGTGTATAGACCTTCAGCGTTTGTTACAACTCGAATATTTTCTATGCACGTTTGTGTACATTTACTGTGTAGGCATTTTCAGTTGCCTTCATTGTTATGTGCAAAGAGTTTTCATTTACCGACGTTAAAGGTGTGTGTATGTATGTATGTGTGTGTGTGTGTTCTTTTTTGTTGACTGTTGTATGGTGTCTCCTTGGCAAGTACAGTTGCATTAGCTATTTAGTTGTTGTTGTTGTTGTTGTAGTTATTTCGTTGCTGTGTGGTATCGTGTAATATACAGCTTGCACGTGCACAGCTAATTGTATCTCTCAGATGGGTTATAAAAATTTAATGAGTATTATGTAATATTTCTTTTTTTTTTTTAAGGCGCTTCATAATATTTAACGAGAGAGAGAGCAACGAATGTTAGAAGGTTTTTCCTTTTTTTTTTTTTTTTTATTTTTTATATAAAATTGAAATTTCGCTACTAAACTTTTTCATCTTGTTGACATAATATGATTTTTATTTTTGTATGATATATAAAAAGAGGACTTTGAAAAATGGAAACAAAACAATTGTGAATATTTTAAATTTTGTACGTTTCTGTAATGGTATCGTGATAATCGTTTTGAAAGTTTTTGTGATTATTGCTGAAGTTGGATTTTAAAAATTTCATGAATTTTATACAATATATCAAAATTTGTAGCAATTGTTGTTGGTGGTGTTGTTATTTCTATACAAGTAATAGCTGTCGGTAATACACATTTCATGCTTCTTCTTATTTAATACATTTATACAACACACCACCCATGTATGAAAGTTTACAGTAATGTATTAACAGTGATGTTAAATAAGAGAAAAAGAGAAAATTTTAGAGAGAAGAGAACCTAAGTTTCCTATTATGTTAATAAAGAACATGTATGTTAAGGTATAAAAAAGAACTTCTAAACAAGTGCTAAAAATTGGTTCAATAGGATTCCTCTTTGGGCCAAAACATACCCTTGTATTAAATTTCATCAAAATATGTCAAAAAATTCGACCGTTAGCTTAAGCTCAAATTTATTTGGATGGACAGACGGACACGGTTTAATGAAATCAGATTTTGATTAAGAATTTGCATCCGCACAAACTTAATGTATGAAAAAAATTCACTTACAACCAAGACATCAGGCAGCAGAAAAATTATTCAAATATTTTTTTATAAAAATAATTTTTTTCTTCCTTTTTATGCATAATATTAATAATTTTTCTTTATGCGCCAATATTAGAAATTCGTTCTTTGAGAAGATGAATGGACCGAAAGTTAAAAATATAAGCATGAAAGTCGAGATTAGTTCGACAGGCAAATAAGAACTTAAGCTTGTAAAACGTATAATTTCAGAAATCATTTTAATTCATAGAATTTCTAGAATACCACAGAAATCATATTCAAAGTACGTTTTTATGAATTTATGTTATATTCTCAAGAGTTCTCTTCGAAAGTATATTATGGGCATTATGAGAGAGATTCTTGTCATATCCTTTCTCTTTTATACATTTCTGTTATTCTATTATGTTATTTTCATGTAATGTGAATGAAGTTTTTTTTTTTGTTCTCCTGTTGCTTGACGTGCTATGAACTAATAAAAACAAGTAATAAAAACATAAACTAGTAAAAAACAAGTAAGAAAACTAAATTTGGCTTAGGCCAAATCTTGAATACCCTCTACCTCTACAAAGGTGGGCGTGGCAAATATATATATATATATATATATTGCGCCCTCTAATAGTGTATGTCTTACGTATCAGCATGCAAGTCTACTTTTAAGTTGAATATGGTTTTTTGTAACTTGTAAACGTGCCTATTATCCGACCACGCCCATTTTTGGCACGTCGGTCAATGGGATAACTATGTATACGCGTACCGAATTTTAAGTTCCTAGGTCAACTTTTGTGGCAGATACATAGATTTATGTCGATTGTGGGCGTGTCTGTAATTAGATAACGCCTATTTTTGGCATATAAATGAAGTTAATATTTGTAAATGCACATATCAAATTTCAAGTTTATAGCTCAATTTTTGTGGCAGATTTTTGTGGATTGTGGGCGTGGTTCTGGTTAGATTTTGTCCATTTTAAATAGCGATCTGCATGCAAAAACTAAAAGTGCCTGTACAAAATTTCAGCTTAATATCTCAAAATTTACGCCCGTGAGAGTGCCAACAACAGATGGACACACGGACACACGGACACACGGACATACATGTCTAAATCGACTCAGTTTTCGATGTTCATTAAGAATATATATACTTCGTAGGGTCTCTGACGCCTCCTTCTGGGTGTTGCAAACGGAAGAACAAACTTAGTATAACCTCATCACTGAGGTGGAGGGTATAATAAACACAAGTAAAGAAAGTAAAGTTAACTTAAACTAAATCCAAATCACCCTTCTCATTTTTATGTATAGAAAATATGGGCGTGGCAGGTGCTCAATTATTAGGATATGTAAAACTTTTCAACTTTTATGACGAATTTTTCACTAAAAGTGTTTTATTTTTGTGAATTGTGAGCGTATTTGTTATCTGGCCACGTCCAGGTTTAGTACATTGATGAAAAATTTTAGAAAAAATATGTATATCGAAAAATCGAATTGAAAAATCGTAAATCAATATCATCTTGAGCGCCCCAACAATAGACAACCACACGGATGGACATATCGGGATCGATTCAGTTTCTGATACTGATCAAGAATATATATAGGTTGTAAGCACTTTCATTCGGGTGAAACAAACATCCACCTTAGTATAAATCATAAAGAATCAAGCTTTCAAGACATTTCATTCTGTTCTTATTCATCCCTGCCGTACATTTGGACATTATGTATTCAAAATCTTTACACTACCATAAAAACTGCACGTTAAAGCCAAATTAAACAAGTTTCTATTTCTATTGTTAGATGGGTTGATGCGACAAGAGATTCTTTTACAATTGCTTTGCAAATCCGTTTAATCCGCTTTATATTTCTTTTATAAATGTTTGGCTAGGCGTGAAACTCGCGTGTTTAAGTTGTTTGCACTTTAGTGTGCAGTAGTTTGCATTTTGTGTGTTAAAAGAACATTTCATTGCTCATTTTTTTTTTAGCGCTTTAGAGAATGGCACGGGTACGTGTTGGGTCGTTTTGTATATTTTAAAAGTTATTTTTATTATATGATATATAAATATATCACATAGCGATAATAAAAATTTAATTACAAGGGTATACGTAAACAATCCTGTTTATGATTTTAAAGAAAAGGGGAAAAAATTATGAAAAATATTAAAGTGAGTACGGAAATAGGGACAGACTGACATAGCCAGATGTTCAATATTAGATGCAGATTCAAAATACAGTTTTTAGAGTCTCCAAAGCTTCTTCTTTTGGCTTATCAAAAAGGCAATCTGTTTAGTAATAATCTATTTGAAAAGAAATGAATATTACCGGCTATTAAGCCAATGGCACGCGTTCTCAAAATCTAAAATGGTAATAAAATAAATGATAAACAACACCAATAACAAAAAGCAACAACAGAAGAACATATTGCACCATAGTTATCACACGGAAATATGCAAACTTTTAATAACAATAAATTGGAGAAGAGAGAGCGAACATGGCCTGATATATATGAGAATATGTTTACATTCCCACACAAATACATGTACGATTTTCTTTCTAACTTAAGTACAGTGATAATGCCCTCTTCGGGCTAATATTAAACGAGACACAGTAAAGCATTAGTGTGCGTAACAGATGTTAAAGCGATTGCTAAATCTTCCGCTATTCGTTGTATGGTTATTGTTGTTGTCGTTATTTTGTTTATATTTTATCGCATTTGTTATTAAAGCAAACGGCACAAACCAAACCATGTGTAGGTTAATTGTCGACTTATTGCATCAGCTTGCACAACAAAATCTGAGACGATTTCATTATGTAGAAACATATGTTTGTCTGAGCAGCTGCATTAATATAGTTGAAATACTTAAGAATGTAAAAGTTTATTTATTAATTGAGATGAACTTAGTAAAAGTGTTGCTATGGAAATTAGATAATATTCAAAGGTAAACACAACCTGAGAAGAATCGCTGCTTACAGGCTTTTAAGTGATTTTTCGTCTAAAGAAATTGCATTTAAGACCACGTCCACAACTTATTTTAAGACCCTTAAATCAAGCTAAAAAATTTTAATTCGGTATATATTTTCTATATATATTCTTTACGATAAAAATGGGCGGTATTGAACACAAGCTGACTTAATGTAAAATTTGACTTCTCAGTTCAAACATAACTGTTGAACGTGGAGATTATTTAAGATTCAACTTGAATGAAATTTAGTTTCTTACTTAGTATTCCATACTTATTCTTTCTCAGCCTGTGGCAAACTCAGAATACAAGCAATCGAAAGGAAAACTATTGTTAAAATGCGTTCTTTTTCTGGTTTTTTTGTTTTGTTTGCAGATGGCATATGTAATGTTATGAATAATAAAAAAATAACAATAATAGGAACCATGAAACAGAAATGATTTGAAAACTGAAGCTGGCAGAAGCGGTCGGAAATGAAAGTTTCAATTTCTGTAAAGGCATTGTGAAGAAGAAAGCAACAATCTAGAATAATACGAATAACACAACAGGAGCATTTATATTACAAATACAAATCAAATAGATAAAGATGTCAGAACAAAGCAAGGTGACAACAACACGCGTAACAAGTGCATAATGTTTTGAACACCGTAAAAAAGCACTCGATAAAATTTATACGGAGCGAACAAAATAATTGAATAATATGTTGAATGAGAAAAGCAACAAGTGTGCCTGCTGTCCTCACAATCGATATCCTACAAATACGCAGTCACTTGCCAATAATAACAATAACTATAACCACACAACGACTCCAGCCAGCTCTTAGGAAAAACACTTTCCCTTCAGTTCGTTGTTAGTGAGCTTAATGGTAGATACGTGTAATTTCATATCACCTTATGGCGTTTAGTAACGTGTCACCGTTATAGTGCTCACAGACTCATAAATTTACCAGGGGTGGTGTACGTACGTGACCGACTTCAAATGGAAGACACTAGCTTTGGTAGATTAGGGAATGTAACGTACCAGCAGTCGGTAGAAGAAAAAAGCAGAACACAAGCAGAACATTATGAAAACCATGGACAACCTGAAGAAAAAAAGGATGAGAAAGGGGAAACAGAAGAAGAAAAGGAAGAAAGAGTGCAATCGAAACCGGTAGAAGAAAAAGACAATGCTGGTAAATCCTTTTTGAAGGTTGATGAGAAAAGTCCGCAAAAATCAGATAAAGCGGTATCCACTCATGGCATATTATCCGTAGAAGATTTGCAAAGGGCTCTCACTTACGAGGCCATTTTCCATGTACTGCTGGAGCAGAAAGTGCAGGCCATGAAACGGGATTGTGAAGAGCGCAAGCGAGCTAAACGTTTAAAACGTAAAACTATCGGTAAAATGTTCTTTACGAAGCGGCTCTTTAGTAGTGCAGACTCACGCGTGGAGGAATCCAGTACTAGTGAAATAACTGCCGGCGATGAAATCAGACCTTACTTAGTACATACCGAACCCACGTCGCCCTGTAAAATGCGGGCGGTTTTAGATAAAAATGCTGCCGTTAAAGATTATAAGGCTGATGGAGGATCAGATGATGATGAAGATGAAATTAAAATTGCTTCACCCAGCACCTCTAGTCATCGTTCACGGCGACCAACTTCAAAAATGAAATATGTTACCACTGCCAGCGCTGGGCAGCAACTGCCCTCAACCACTAAAACAACAATCGATGATAGTTTGGCCAGCACATTAAGTAACTCATCGACAACGAATGGCGAACAGTTTACAAAACGGCGTCATTTGCTGGTGCAAGCTCAAACACATACATCGGCAGAACATGCGTCAGAAGATGTCACTTCAAGTTCCTCCGGAGAATCCAAGCTACGGTCCAGACCTCCGACTATCAATGGTGGTCAAGATGTGGGACTAACTGATACCATATCGTTTGTAAGCGATGCCTACGGCAATGGTACGGGTGCTCGCTTACATACCTCTACTCTAGCCGATGACAGTATAACATCAATACGTGATAGTATTGAAAGTCTTTCTTTGGCCAGTTCACCCTATTCACTAAGTGAAATTAATCCGGTACAACAGCATCAGGAAGATCCATTATTATTGGATCATTTAAAAGCGGTTAAACGACAACGAATATTGGAGGCGAAATCGATAAGTGCTCAATGTAGTCCCATCTTACAAACTAGACCACTATTAAGGACCGTCATACCTAAACTACCATCCACAGATTTCATACCAGATATTGTTATAAAGCCTAGCAAAGCAATAGCGGAGGAACCACATGTGATGACTCGCACTGCCACTGTTACAACAACTACTAGCGTTAGTCAACTGACAGCAACAAGTGATACTCTTATGCCTCAACAACCGGGTCACATTGTTGGTCGTCGTCATAAACTAATTAAACAATATTCACGTGTCGATAGCAAAGACGAAGGGCATACGGACTTATTACATTCACGTGATATTACGCGTCAAAATACATCAGAGGATAGCGGTGCTAATTTAACGACAATTAGTACATTACTCAATCAAAGTGATTCTTTATCATGGCATGCTGGTTATAAAACCAATTGGGCGATTGTAGCGAATCAGGTGGAACATAAAGAACATATTGTGGATAAGGGTTTTAAATCAAAATCAGCTAGTTTTCTTGGGAGTTCAAGTGGTGGACCACAACCACCACCACTCGTGCAATCAACAACTCATTTACCAACCCCTTTGTCATTAGCAACTCCATTAATCTTGACTCCAGCAGCTCTTCTTATTGATCGTCCTTGTCCTGGCTTAAAAGATCGTTCAACAGCATTATCATCCCCACCATTAATACAACATTTACAGCCTGAAAGTTATGTTTTAGCAAGCGATAAAGCTGCCAGCTCAACAACTCAGATATATGATGATAATATAAGACCCGCAACAATAGCGGATACTAAGGACCTCCATACAACTCAATTGACTTTTCGTAACGGCACTGCCAATGGAGTTATAGTAACAACATCCACCATCATTAGTGAAACAACCAAATTGCAACGTATGACCTCAACATCTACTGGGTCAAGTGTAGCGCCCAGTGGTTGTTGTGCAACAACAAAGACTTTATCGTCCCGAGAAAAAGAGAAACAGCGGGTTAATATAAAAACCACCACAAAACCATCATTTATGGGCGGTCAAAGTGGTAGCGACGACGAATATCGGAGACGTAAACGTAAATATAGTAAGTATTGTAGCAGGGGCTAATATGTGTTTAATGATTTGCTTTAAAATATATGTATAGAACGTTTTCATCGTTGTTCTGATCCGGCCTTAGTTTATCCGACACCTGAAAGTTTGCCTAACTATATATTAACCATGCCAACCTCGGAAGTTATGTAAGTAAATTTGATTTACACAATTATAGTCATAACTTTATGGCCTTTCTCTCTCTTTCTATCTTTCACTTTACGGTCTGTTTAACAGTCAATATCCTTTCAACGAAGATTACGCTTACGATACACATTTACAAATAGAGTCTGATAAAATGGATGATGATTTGGAGCATATCATGATGGGAGTTGATAGCAGCGGCAGCCTTAGGCGACAACGACATCGTAAACACCGGTAAGTATGGGAATTGTTGGCCACTAAAGCTAAAATTAATTAAAAAATGAAAAGCTTTACTTGGTGACTAAAATAAACCACAGATCAGAACGCATTTATGTCGGATGTACGGACGAATGTACTTATAATAAATTAATATTTTTTTATGCATAAAGCGGAAATAGAAATATTGCAAAAAAAAATTCAAAATAAGTGTGAAAACGTGTAAATAGGAAAACAAAACTATGTTTCATCTGAAAGTAAAACATAGCTGCGAATCATACAGTGATTGATTGCCATTCCATCGCATGCTCCTGCAGGCATACTTTCTATTAAATTGCAACAAAGGAAAGTAATTTCAACACAGTTGAATATTCTTTTTTTGGTTTACACACAAATTGAAATTATATAGAAAACACACACTTGCCTGTCTCTTTGTTTTGTTTTTATTTTTACAATATTTTAGAAAGAGTACTCGATTGGTTTCCCATTTCATTTCCGCTATCACGTTTAATGCCACTTCCGGTTGATGAAAGTTACCGCTTGTTTTTTGTAACTATATTTTTTTAAGTCAAATCAAGCGGTTATATTATAAAAATTTGACAACCAAAGGTATGGAATGAACTAATTGGACTGAAAGAGAATTTAGTGAGAATAAGGAAAAAGAAGTAAGAAAACTAAATTTGTTTTAGACCAAATCTTAAATACCCTTCACATCTACAATAGTGGGCGTGGCAGGTATACGATTGCACTCTCTCTCTAATAATGTATGTATTACGTATGAGCTTGCAAGTCGAGTTTTACGCAGAGGCAGGTTTTTTTGTAAATTATGGGCGTATCTGTTATCCGACCGCGCCCATTTTTGGCACAACGATTATAAGTAATAGTATACAAATTTTGTAAGGCGCCTGACACTTCTTTTTGTATGTTGCAAACAGAGTGACAAACTTAATATGCCTTTCATATTAAGCGTAGGGTACAAAAGTACCCCTAGTAACGCAAAGGTTAATTTTATTCCACTTTTCTATATTTTCTTATTTTTTTTTTAGACATCATCGCCACAAGAAACGACGACGACATAAAAAACGGAAAATTTTGGTACAAGATCCCGAAACGCAGGAAGTAAAGGCAAGCGTTATAAAATTTCACATCCAATAAAAAACATTATATCTAAACATTTTCTTCAAATTTAAAGATAATCGATCCAGATGAATTGCCACAACGTGCTCGTTGGACGATCATCATAACGGCTTGTCTACTATTAATGATGTGCCTCATGTTGGTGGGAATAACGTTACGTATGGCGCCCATAATTGATGAAATGGGTGAGTGATATATATAAAAGCAATTTAATGAAATAATTGAAAGCTTTTACCTTTAAATGAATTTTGAAAAGATATTTTTATAAAACATATATATAAACTCAACTTTCAAACTCTCGTTTAATTATAATTTGCCTCAGCCACAACTATTTCGAATGGAACATTATTATAGAGATTTTGGGAAAATAACAAAAATATTTTCTATAAAAAAATTATGAATTATTTTAAAATAAAAACTCATACTCAAATATGAAATAAGCCCGTTCAGTTATAATTGATAATGTTGTTGTAGTTTTCATAAAATTAAAACCATTACTACTTGGCACAAAACAATTCAAGAACAAGTTAAAAGTTTAGGGTGAAATTTTAGAGGTTAGGCCAAATCTTAAGTACCCACCACATTTACATATAAAAAGTAGGCGTGGCAGGCATGAAACAATATAAGTAATGCATGGGAGCATCTGTAAATAAGTAAGGGTTTAATATTAATTTACACATTTTTTCAGACTATTTTTAGAACCCCTCGTCGTGTAATGAAAATCTTTATATGGTAAAAAATTGCAATTCTTAATATTTCTTAACAAAACTTGATGAAAAATAGTTAATTAACCTAATAATTGGTTGTCAAATTTAATCGGACTATTTTTAGAATCCTTTTCCATATAATAATAGTTCACGTAGAGACATCCAAGACAATGCCTTGCAGCATAATTTGTAGAACTAATTGGTGTAGGGTATTAAGTGGGTCGAATTTGACTGACTGTAACCTATTCACCTGTTCGTTATAAATCACTTAATTGGCATGGTCCAATTTGATGCACTTGGTTGGGAATAGTGTTCAACTAATAAAATTCTACTTTGGTGATCTTTTAATAGGTGGATCGTTCATTCGTTTGTTCGTAATTTTTTTACGGTTTAGGTCCTAATCACTTGCTTCTTTAATTAATTACTGACTCTCCACTCTCTCTCTCTCTCTCTGTCTCTCTAACTCTCGCTCTCTCTCTCTCTCTCTCTATTTCCCATTCTTAGTTCTAGTTGTTGGTGAGAAAATCTAATTTCATATTTGTTGTTGTTTGTATTTCTCATTTGTATATTCGTTAATTTGTGTGTATGTGTGTGTACGTATCAACGACTACAACAACAACAACTACATTCAACAATAATAACAACAACAACAAATAACAACTTTAACAACAAATGTGTCAACATTAAAAAAACCAAAAAAAAAATAAAAATTTAAACAAAAATTAATTAGATTTCGAAAGTAAATGTAAGTACATACATATGATACAACTTTGTAATGGAATAATATAAAATATATACATAACTCTCTCTATCTCTCTGTGTGATTCTGTTTGTCGGTCTGTCCATTTATTAAAGTGGATATTTTTTCTAAGGTTCCTACATAACTTTTTAGCACTTAGTAGACAAAACCATATTAAGAGACTTTCCAAGTCGTAAAACTCCCTTTTAAAAAAAAAAAAAATAATTATATCATACACATAGATTTAAAAAAAAAAAAATGGATTCATATAAAATTTCTACATAATCTGTACGAGTTCGAAGAAAAAAAAAATTTTTTTTTAAATATTTTTATTCAAAACTTAACTACAACCAATAATAACTTCAACGGGGGTTTTTCAAACTACTTTGTCGGTGTATGTCTTGACTAATCTACTATATAAATTAGGTTCCACATTATCATAATAGTGCACAACACTTTTTGAATTGTAGAACTTAAAGTTTTTCTCGTTCAAACTTCACGCTCTTCTATGCTTTCAAGGGTTCGTGACTTACCTTACCAGCTTGTTATACAATTTAATAGAAACAGAAACCAGTTACAGCTTACCAAGTTGCTGTAAAGCTTTTTGTGTAGTACATGGAAAAGCTTTGTAGTCCTAAACTTTAACAAGCTTTCACTCAGAATGCTTCGCGCAAAAGCAGTATCTCTCTCTCTCTCTAACTTTGTTACTACTCCGTCACTCAAACTATATTTTTGCTACATATTATGTCATTATTAAGTATTGTTTATATCTGTATGTGTATGTGAGTGGAATATTTCATTGTATTAAGTAGGCCAACATATCACATGTTGCTCCATTCTAACTATTGTTAATGACACATTTCTATACGTATGTATATCCAATCCCTTCTTCACATCTCTTCTATTTTTTATTTTATTTATTTATTTTTTTTTTCACATTCATAACACATATGTGAATATAACTGAAAATTTATTATTATTTAGGACTTTGCACTCTGGCAATGGATATTGTAAGCATTGTACACTTTACATAATGCATAGTTGGGTAAAAGGTTCAATTTAATGGAAAAAAAAAACTCGCTTGTTGGAAAAATGTTTATAATGCATTCGATGATATGACGGTGAGATTTGAAAGATCACAGAAGCTGCTATAATATACCAATCAAGCTCAAACTTGCACCATTGAATTTGTCTGGTTAATAATTATCGATTGGCATCAAAATTTCGATATAGAAAAAATTCGGAAATCTACAATTTTTGTCTTGCTTTTGGCCTTTGTAAAAGTTAACCGATTTTGCTTAAACTTTGTACAATTTATCTATATATGAAGTGGAATTAATGTACCAAGTTTCATTGGAAAATATCAAGAATTTTGTAGATTTTTTCCTTACAACAATCTCTTCATAAAACGCCAAAAGAAATGTTTTCCCACAATGCAAAGTTTCAATTGTTGCAATATGGC
This sequence comes from Ornithomya chloropus, assembly GCA_963971445.1. NCBI lineage: Eukaryota > Metazoa > Arthropoda > Insecta > Diptera > Hippoboscidae > Ornithomya > Ornithomya chloropus. The sequence goes on along the minus strand of OZ020530.1, from coordinate 20,705,751 downwards.
GAAAAATTAACGTAGGAGAAAAACTTATACACCTAAAAGCTTAAAGACTTAAACTTCAAAAGAATATAAAATTTTACTTGTGTAATTCAAGTTGAGCCAAAATAAGCCACTTTTCTCCAATAGGGTTTCGAAACACGCTTAAAACCGTTGCAGAATATGTCACAGTGATATGATCAAGTTTAAACTTGCATCATTGAATCTATCGAGTGGTATTAAAATATCGACAATTTTTGTAAATTTTTATTAAAAAAAAACATTATGTTTCTGTGAAAACTTTGACAGCTTATATCTCGGAAACGGTAGCTCCTATCGATCTGAAAATTTTTGCGCCCTTTTTTGTAAATTCCATGAAGAATCCATTAATCGGGGTATCAAGATCCTAGGATGACCCATTTTGGATAAAAAGACAACATTGTGAAAAGAGTTATAGTAATTAAGTGGACAATACCACGCCCATAAAATATATATTATTCTAAAGCTGAAGAATTTTCCATCTACGGGCAGTTGGTTTGAACTAAATCCGTAAAACGGTTCAAAAGTTATGAACTACTAAATACGAGCAATATGAACAAATGGTATAAAAAATATTTTCCGTGATTTTGCAAAATTTTCAAAATAATAACAATAACAACAACCACACCACACAAAGAGGGTAATATTGTTTTGCTTATAACTTTTTAACGGCAACTACGATTTTGGTCAAATTTATTGCATACACTTGGAAATTTCTGTAGCTTTTCAAGGATATTTAACTAATGGGCGTGGCACTGCTTATTTGCTTAGGAAATTACTTTTTTAAAGATTTCATCTTATTTACTAACTGAATGGGTGGTGCCACGCCCATAGAGTATGCTATGTTTGAAAGCGGACTTAATTTACAAGTTTTCACAGAAATTCTGAATAAAATCCGTTTAGCCGTTTCTAAGTTATAAGATTTTAAAAAATATGTTCAATCAAGATTAGCTTACTAAGCTATGCTAAGTGCCTGTTGTTTTTTTGGAAAGTAGCAAAAAATATAAAAATCGAGGGATTTGAAAATATTTGTAAGGATATTCGCCAAATTTCTTCTTTTTAATTACAACGCCCGTATAAAATTATCACAGCTTCTCTTACAGAGATCTGATTAAACTCAAATGTGTCTCGATTGAGTAGAATTTATGGGCAAAGTTTCTTCCAAAATATTCAGAATATAACGAACTTTTCATAAAACGCCAAATAAAGTTTGAACTGTTGAAACAGGACAAAAAATATCACCAATTTACGTGTAACCCGCCCCTTTTTCTAACCTCTATAGAGAGACCATTATTACTTTTACCCAATTTAAAATCGACAAATAGATTTTTACACAAATATGATTCTAATACATGTACTGAGGTGGACAGATCAATTTTAATTTTGATACTGATCAAGAAACCTTCTTCTGTTGCATTTTTTATTTTACAAACTTATCTTTATATACGCGTAACCTTGAAGGGATTGGTGTAAAAACAGAACAGGAAATAAGTATAAGTTTTCTTCATAACATAAGTAGATGTATGAATTTCATTAAAACTTTTGGAACATAAGTAAATACTTTTGGTTTTTTTTCCATTTATTTACGCATTTTGTTCATAATTTGTACGAGTGCGTGTTGTTATATGTTGATGTGTATGTTGGCAATGTAATTTATTAAAATACATGAAGTTTATAACTACAGCAACAACATGACCAAAGTCAAACAAGTAGGAATTTGCTTTCTCCAAATGCGGTATATTCTCTATATATTTTTATAAGTTGTGGGCGTGACATGTACTAAATAATGCCCTCTTTTTATCTATCTGTAAAATATTTGTTCTATTTACTTTCACTGATGAAATTCTGCACTAAAGAATTTTTTTTAATTTGTGGGCGTGTCTATCAATAAATTTCTGGCATTTGAAAATGATCAATGCCGCAAATTTTATTCCCTAGCATACTTTTTGAAACTAAATTTGGTAATTTTTTGTCCATTTGTTAAATTGGAGGCGTGGCTATTAACTAATATCATCCATTTATCCAAAATTGTTTAAAAATTTCACCCATGATATAATTTTTAAGATCACCGTAACCCAGGTCATTGCGCGGACAGACAAACATATAGAGATTCTGATGCTAAATTAAAAAAAAAAAATTATATTTTGAAAAGCTTCTAGTGATGACAAATGGAATGCAAAACTTAATATAATTCCACACTGTGATCTGAAGGGTTTTCGTAAAACAAAAGAAACAATCATCTAGAATTTCTGCTTCTGTTATGCGTTAGTCAGATGTACTAACTACTGCTATATGGCATAGGTCAGAATAAAAAGAGAAATCCTCTTTCAACAATAAAACCTACTTTGGTTGTCTACTGTAAAGATTATGTAACACAGACGCACAAAACTATTGCAACGCACTGTATTTGTATTTATGTGCGTGTAAGTAATGAAAACTATAAACAACGATAGCTGCGTTGTGTGCGTTTAACACACACACACACACACACACACATACACCCAGATGCTTGTATATTTCGGCTATTGTTGAATGCTGTGAAGTTTTTGCTTTTCGTTTCCTACTCATTTTCCGTCCCTTGTTCTTTCTTTATCACTATTTATATGTTCAGCTTTGTTTTCGCCTGCCTGTACATGTGCGTGTGTGTATATGTTATCAATTCTACAAATAATTTCAACAGTTTTTGTTAAACGTGTGTATCTTATGAATTATAATGTAAGAAGAAGACGATCAAACAAAAACAAAAAACAAAAAACAAAAAAAGTTAATTATTTTAAGTAATAAATCAATTTACTTTTTTACTTGTTGTGTTCCTACATAAGCATTCTCATATATAAATACAATATATTTGAATAAATTGTTATCAGCATACAGCCAAACAGCAAGCAACAATAACAACGATCCGTTATCATTTTAAGCAATAACAAGAAAAAACATGTAAGAAAACTAAATTTGGCCTAAGCCCAATCTTAAATACCCTTCATATCTATATACAAATAGTGGGCGTGGTAGGTATAAGTGTGGACGTAATTATTGTATTTTGGTGTATCAATGGATCGGATAATTATAAATTTGTGTACGAAATTTTAACTTCGTAGCTTTATTTTTATGGCAGATGGGTCGATTGAGGGCGTAGCTCTTAACTGGTTTTGCCTAATTTCTACATTTAGAAATCAGAAATGTTTGTAAACAATTTTAGTTAAATATCTCAAAATTTAATACCAAAACAAATGCCAACAACAGAGGGGCGGACGGATGGACATGTCTAGATCGACTGAAATTTTTATTTTTATATGTTGCAAATGGAATGACAAACTTAGTATACTCCCTTATTTTATGAGGAGGGTATAAAAGCATTCATTAAATATATAACAACAACAAAAATAAAAAAATAAAATTATTACTATTTTTCTTAAACTGTCATCGTTATACTTAACACCAACAACACTTATGTAACAATTAAATGATTTTATTTTTTTTTTGTTTTGTCTGTCAGTCCACAACTTTATGTTGGTTCTTTAAACCAACAAAAGTATTCAAGTGTTTAAGAAATACAAAACGAAAAGTATTTAGAATTCGACTTGAGCTTTTAACTACAATTTCTGCTTCTTCTTCTTCTTGTTCATCAACATCTATCATCATCCTCATCATCATCATATGGTACAAGACCAACTAATCATTCTAACGTTCATCCAAACTTACCATCTACAGATACAAGTTAAATTGTAAAAGTTTGTGTGAATGTTTAAGTGTGTGTGACTATGTGAAACTGGGAAGGCGCGCATTCATTATAAACAGAGCGTAAATGTGTACTGATGTGTGAATGCATTTTAAATTTTATGTTGATGTTGCGCCATGCTATAGTTTTCCTTTCACTCTGTCTTTATTGCCCCTCCTCTTTTTCACCCCATAAGTGTTTACTTACGTGTGTGTGCGTATCGCGCTATATCACTTTAACTCCTTATTGTTAGTTGCTAACGTTAATAACTATGTGTACAGAGATACTCGTAATCATTATATGTTGCGTGCTTGCCACTAAAATTTAAATTTCAACACATTGCCGTCGTCTGCAACTCTTCTCCTCACTGATTTATGCGTATACATTCTCTTCTCATATAAAACACAGCTTCATACAAATTCACATAATAGATGCATTGTTGCTTTATATTGCATAATAAGCGCGTCTGTGCGTGCGCGTGTGTGTATAGTATTAAGTGAGTTATTATATGACTCTTATAAACATTGCATATAACTGCTGCCGTGGCGTCTCCTTTTAGTTTAGTTTCTATTTGTTTCCTTTGTTACTGTTTTTGTTATTATAGCAAATACTAGCAAATACTAACATTATCCGCACATATAGAGAAGCATATAATTACCCCATAGATGCAGTCAAATTTCAAAATTATTACACACAAAGTTTTTATTTTTATTATGCTTTAATTAGCACTTTAGTGCCGGCCTGAACTCAATTCATTTTAATTTTTATGATTTTTATGATTTTTACGATCTTTATGATAAATAAAAAAGGGAAAGAAATGAAATCCAACTAAAATGTGATACAGTTTAATAGATTGTGTTTTTTCCTTTATTTTTGAATAATATTGAATTAAAAATCAAATCATATTTGATCAGGCATTATAAAATATATTGTATATACATATAAAAATACTAATTTTGGTTTACACAACATTTCAAATACCTTCCATCAAAATTTCAGTCCAATATCTTAAAAGTTACGTACATGAGAATGCCAACTACAGATGGACATACGGACGGAAATCTTTAGATCGCCTATTTTATTGCTAATCAAGCATACTTACACACTTTGTAAAGCATTAAAGTTGAAATCAATGCTAAATGAGGTTTCTAGTAATTGAAAATGGACGGACATATCTAGACTAGATATTTGATTTTAATGTTTAGAATGATTTACCCCTTCCTGAAGTATTATAGACTTTTGCAATTTAAAGGCAAACGTTAAAGGTTGCCTGAGTCTTCTTTCTCTTTACGTTACCAACATTCCGTTAAATTAAATATATTTCCTTTTACAAGTTAATAAAAAATCATTATAAAGTTTTTGCTCTGCCTTAAATAAATAAACAAATGTCCGGATGGATTGTTTGGTTTTCTAACCAAAAGAGAATAGAATTCGAATTGAATTGAAAATACACAGATTTACGATAGAACATATATGCGAACAATAATCAAAGCTACATATATTTAGAACAAGTTCTATATGTAGATAATCTCATCATAGTGCTTAAAGTGACTTGAAGTGATTTTCAATAATAGTAAAAGTCCATCACTGTGGTTATGGTTCTTTTAAACTTTAATCTTCATCCTCAACAAATTGCATTATAATGCAAAGAAATCTTCTGAACTTTGATGCACACAATTTGTCTTTAAAACTGGAATGAACTTTAAAACATTATTACGTGTCAGGCGCAGAGTGGCTTTTATCTCAATTTAATGCTTTATATAAAATGCAAGTGATGCCGCCCATATACGAGTACATACACTCTTACACATTTATGTTGAGTTATATTAAAAAATTCCTCTTCTACACCCTACACCGTATATGCATATGTAGGGTATATTAAGAAGCATGGCGATGAAATTTTTTTATTGAATTATACGTCCAGTATGAAATTCACACCACACGATCACTTTTTGTGGTTGTAACGCAGTGTCTTGAAGCACATGAAACCCATTCAATGCTCGCAATAATGTATATTTTACTTATTGACAAAACTATTAAGCTAAAAACAAGCTTCATCGCTAAAGATGTTTATTAGTGAAATTCTGGATTTTCTTCAAAACAGTTGCAAACCTCAAACGGAGAAATTTCCGCACTTCAAATGATCAAGAGGCATCAGCTCTTGAGTTAATTTAAACTTGTGAGGGTGTAAACTAAAATCTTTATCAAAAATTCCCCGCAATAGTTTAGTTAATTTTGAGAACTGCAGTATTTGCGGCGGCAATATTTTCGATACTGCATCGTTTTAGGAACATTTAATAGTAAATATTTTGACAAGAATTTATCCACTATAGCAGACGCAGCCTATTCGCTCAGGCGCTCATATCGTCTCAGACTTGAGTTAGTAATTTTTAATAATATCCAAACGTTGCTCGTTTGTAAACTTTATCATAATAAAAATGTTAACCTTGACTGATATTTTGACGTTGACAGATCACAAAAAATATTCAACAGTGCATTCGTATTAATAAACAAAATTGTTATGTCTTTGTTGAAAAATCCGCTACTTAGGGATATGTTAAGTTTTTAAAAGATGTTAGTAACTTCTAAAAAGAGAGCTTCAGGGGAAGAGAAAGCAAAAAAGGATAATCATTTTTTACTATAACAAAGAAGTGAAAACTACTTCTAGAATGCTGTAGGGTATTAGGTCGGTCTTCACTAACTATAACATTTTTACACGCTTTTGCTTCAGAAACTTTTCTTATGAAATTTTTTGCCGAAAGTAACAGTCAAGGCAATATTTCGTTTACTGGAAATGTTCAGTGTTGACAGTTGAAACGATTCTGCATTCTATTGCATTCTATCTCTCTCTCTCTCTCTCTCTCTCCCTTTCTCTATCTGTCTCGTCCTTTAACAACTTTTCATATTTGTTTTTTGCTTTTTGCCAAATATAAATAAAGGAAAGTGCACTCGGATGTGTATGCGTGTTATGCGTTTATTCATAAAACTTTAAAACCCGTATAAGGTTTTATTTTTGGACGGGGGCAATTCCTTTTTTGCTGTTGTTTGTTTGGTTTTGGTTGGCCTTTTCAAACTTTTGTTTTTTTTTCTTTTTTCGGGAAATTTATGACTCTAAAATGTTGTACACGCTTTTACTCTCGGGACATTTTGGTTGAAATTTTCTAAACATTTTTCGTTGAATGAATGCAGTTCGTGAGCGTGTGTGTGGTGTGTGCATGGTAGATAGTGAAGGAAAGAAGAAGAAGAAGAAGGAGTGAAATATAGTGGGGATATAGAAAACAATTCAAATTAAATTAACACATAACCACCACTAAACCTTCACGATCCAACATGCTTCCAATTCAGGCAGCTGCAGTAAAGTGCTTTAACACGCATGTACTTTAATTGAGAGTCGCAGAGTCTCACGGTATTTAGTATGTATGTGTGTACGTACTATACACATAGACTTTTATATACATTCATATACATTATGTTAAAATTAATTATTGGGTACTAATATATTTGTTTTATTACGCAAGTGAACTTATATAATGTATGAAAGTTTTTTAGATGTACCTTCAACATAATTGTTGTTGTTGTATTTAATGATTTCGGTCAACGCTAATATTATTGTATTTACATTAATATATATATCGGGTGGTTAAATTTTAAGGGCCGATGTTGATTTTGAATAAAACACAAATTATTTAGGAAATTATTGTCATTTCTTTTTATTATGATAATATGGTATGGTTCAATTATGTATGGAACAAAATATCGGCCAAATGACCGTCGCGACTTCGGCGGCACACCTCCATCCGATGGTCCAAATTTTCGATGACGCTGAGGCATAATTGAGTTTCTATGCCGTTAATGTACCGAATTATCTCATCCTTTAGCTCTTGAATTGTTGCTGGCTTATCGACGTATACCTTTTCTTTCAAATAACCCCAAAGAAAGAAGTCCAACGGTGTCAAATCACATGATCTTGGCGGCCAATTGACATCGCCACCACGTGAGATAACACGGCCATTGATTTTGTTGCGCAAAAGAGGCATTATTTCGTTAGCTGTGTGGCAAGTGGCACCGTCCTGTTGAAACCACATATCGTCCACATCCATATCTTCCAATTCGGGCCATAAAAAGTTCGTCACGATAGCGAACACCATTCACAGTAACTGCCTGACCGGCCTCATTTTGGAAAAAATACGGCCCGATGATGCCGCCAGCCCATAAACCGCACAAAACAGTCACTCTTTGTGGATGCATTGGTTTTTCGACAATCACTCTTGGATTATCATTCGCCCAAATGCGGCAATTCTGCTTATTGACGAATCCAACGAGGTGAAAATGTGCCTCATCACTGGAGATGATTTTCTTCAAAAATTGATCATCCACTGTTGCCATTTCTTGCCACGATTCTGACCATTGACGACGTTTGGAATGGTCAAGAGGCTTCAGTTCTTGAGTCAATTGCACCTTGTAAGCGTGTAAATGCAAGTCTTTATACATAATGTTCATCAACGACGAGCGTTAAAGGTGAAATTGTTGGGCACGACGACGAGTTGAGGTGTACGGCTCTTCATCGCGAACAGCAACAATATTTTCTGCAGTACGAGCTTACGCGCATGTAATGGTGTTTTCACATCTCCTACAGACCCGGTTTGCTCAAATTTTTGCACAATTTTTCCGATTATACGCACATTTGGACGATTAAATTGACCGAAAAAATCACGAAGTGCACGATGTGCATTTTGATTTTAACGCCCATTTTCATAATAAGCCTGAATAACTTTAACGCGTTGCTCGATTCTGTATCTTTCCATGGTTCAAATTGAGTTAGTCTGAAATTGAGAAATGTCAAATGAAATGCAGAAAAAAACTTGACGTTGAGGTGTGGTTCAGATTCAACATCGGCCCTTACAATTTAACCACCCGATAGTTTGTTCCCGCAAAACGTTAAGAAGAAGAATGAGTGAAAGAAAAGCTTAATTAAAATTCAAACAAGTAAAAATTATATTACGCTTATAAATATTGGAATTTTTTCGAAAAAATTGTGGGCGTATCTTCTCCATACATTCTACATATATTCAACACATCTATCTAATGTAAGGATGTGTTATAAATTTTGAAACTTTTTCCTGGGATTTCCAAACATAATGACAAACTTAGTATGCACACAATTTTTATAAAAAGAGTATAAAAAGTTTATGAACAACACATCGCCTATGTCAATGCAATCATTGTTGTTGTTGTTATAATTTTATACTCCTTTGTCATCCTCTTTTTTCCCTTTGTCTTGATAAATGTTTTCACACTCTATTTCTTTCTGTTTTCAATGTACAATGCCCACAACCACCTCATCCTAACAAAAAAAAAAAATCGCTGACAGTTGATACCATCAACAATACGTATGGATGTGGTTGTGCATATGTTCACATAATTTCCTTATTTAGAAAGAGACGACATGAAAATAAGGCAAAAAGAAAATTAGATAATAATGAAATTTCTGTAAAAACTAACAAAGCTATCGATAACAATTTCTAACTAAAAAGAAAAAATTGATGTTTAATGTACCGCTTCTTCTCTTATTGTCTGTATGAAGGCTTCAACGTGATGATTATTTTAGTCCTTAGTCGAACGCTAATGCTTTTAAAGCTATTTATCGGAGTTATATAGAATTACAACAAGAAGATGAGAAGGAGATAGTAAGAGGACTCAAATGATTGATAACATTTTTATACCCTACCCGACATGAGGCAAACATAACGTATATGTTTATTTGAACGTTTGTGAATTCCATATACACCTTAAATTGTACCGATTCATTCTGAATAAAAATCTGAAACGATTTCCGTCTGTACGTCTGTCGGTTCATATAAATTTGTGCTTACAGTACAGATGGCATTTTTTAAGATATTTTAATAAAATTTTGTACAAACACACGTTTTGGCTCAAAGAGGAAGCATACTAAAAATAAACCGAATTGGACCATATTTACAGCCTCTTGTCATATAACATCCTTATTACACAGAACAACTTTATATGTTAAAAAATTTGGTGCAACATAGTTGCTTAATAATTGACTGTAACAAATTTAGTTCTAGTTGGACCATTTTTAAAACTTCTTACCCATATAATGACACGGAAAGACTTGACTAACAATTCCTTTCACTTACTAATGAAATTAAACTAATTGTAGCATAAGAGGTGTAGGGTATTAAATGATCGATGCTGACCGACTGCAACATTTTCACTTTTTTCCGTTGATTTGTTGATTTGTTAGTCATGCATTCGTGCATTTCTCTCAAAGAGCTTCAAAAAGCATATTCAATTCAAAACATGCTGTGACGAGTGAAGAAAAAAAGGAAACTCTTAACGAAACATGATACATGAACATAAGCTTGTTTAGAATGCCGTTTACATGTTTAACAGAAATAGCTACAACAACAATAACTACTATATATACAATTAACAGCAACAACAATAACAATAATAACAATAACACCAACCACTCAGCTAGTTTTAAATAAAAACTTTAACATTAATATTATTTAATATTAATATCATTGGATATTTACAGATTTATTTAATTACCCTTTAAAATTAAATGTAAATTATTCAGTTAATTAATATTTAATTAATGACTAAACAGTATAATGAAAACAACAACAACAACAACAACAACAACAACATAAATGGGTGTTATAGTCATTATGTCATAAATAATTAAAAATAATAATTAGAAAATTAAGTTAAAACAAACAAACAAAAAATATAACAACAACAATAATAACAACAACAATAACGTAATTGAAAAACATAAAAAAAACAAGTAAGAAAACTAAATTTGGCTTAGACCAAATCTTAAATACCCTCCACCTCTACACGAAAGGGCGTGGCAAATATATATAGATATATATATATATTGCGCCCTCTAATAGTGTATGTCTTACGTATCAGCATGCAAGTCTACTTTTACGTTGAATATGGTTTTTTGTAAATTGTGGGCGTGTATTATATCCGACCACGCTCATTTTTGGCACATCAGTTAATAGGATAATTATGTATACGCGTACCACATTTTAAGTTCCTAGATCAACTTTTGTGGCAGATATAAAGATTTTTATTAATTGTAAGCGGGTCTGTAATCCGAATACGCCCATTTTTGACATAGCTAATATTTATAGACGTACATACCAAATTTCAAGTTTATAGCTCAATTTTTGTGGCAGATAAATAGTTTTTTGTCGATTATGGGCGTGGCTCTTGACTGATTTTGCCCATTTTAAATAGCGATCTGCGTGCAAAAACTAAAAGTGCCTGTACAAAATTTCAGCTCAATATCTCAAAATTTACGCCCGTGAGAGTGCCAACAACAGACGGGCACACGGACACACGTACACACGGACATACATGTCTAAATCGACTCAGTTTTTAACGCTGATCAAGAATATATATACTTTGTAGGGCCTCTGACGCCTCCCTCTGGGTGTTGCAATCGGTAGAACAAACTTAGTATACCCTCATCACTGAGGTGGAGGGTATAACAAAGAATATCTATAGCTTTAAATTATTATATAGTTTAAGTTTACAAGTACATAAAGTACTTAAACGTTTAAGTACTCAAAAGAGTTGTTATTCAAAGCTGCTATAAATGTTTATTTTTTGTGCGTTTTTTCTTTGTGTGTCTCGTATAACTTAAATTTGGAAAAGTTTCACAAACTATGTGTTGATAAGAGTTGCGCTTATGATTGATAGATTAATTGAGAAATAATACCCCACACACAGACACTTGACTGTACATATTTACATACACTTACTAATCATTCCTGGGCAAAGGAAAACTGTTTCTCTTTTTTTTTTTTTTTTGAATGAAACCATTCATGACATGACGATGATTGATTTATATTTATCACAGCTTCTAGATCATGGTTTCGAGGCTTCAAAATATTGCATGTGTTGAAAACGTGAAACGTGAAATGATGATGAAATGGGCTTAACACGGAAAAACTTGTGAATAGAAATGTTTTGATAACGTGAGCAACAAGCATCACTTTCTGATATCATAGCTGGAAGCAACAGTCTTTGGATATGTTGTAGAATTTTGGGGGCTTTCCCAGAAAACATTTTGAATTCAGTTTAACACCGGTTTTAACTTAAATTAATAACAAGTAAGAAAACTAAATTTGGCTTAGGCCAAATCTTAAATACCCTACACATCCACAATGGTGGGCGTGGCAGGTATATGATTACGCCTCCTAATAGTGTATGTATTACGTATCATCTTGCAAGTCGAGTTTTTTGTAAATTGTGGTCGCGTCTGTTATTCGACCACGCCCATTTTTTGGCTCATTGTTAAACGAGTTCATAGCTAAATTTTTCTGGCAGATTTATAGATATTTGTCAATTGTGGGCGTGGCTCTTGACCAATTTTTCCCACTTCAAACAACGGTCTGCGTGTAAAAACTGAAAGTATTTGTAAAAAATTTCAGCCTTATATCTCCAAATGAATGCCCGTGAGAATGACAACATACATAACTAGATGCTGATCAAGAGATGCCTTCTTCTGGGTGTTGCAAACGGAATGACAAACTTAGTATATCCCCATCTTATGTAGAGGATATAAAAATTTTATAAAATATAAATCTACAGGTTATGCTGAAATATTTCTTACTTTCCACCTCATACTTTATAGTTAATTAAAATGTTTTTTTTTTTATTTTTTATTGTAAAAAATTAATGGTCATCAGTGTTGCTCTTCTACACTACTCTACACTTCTTTATAAATAATTTTCTTGACCTATTGTTCACATTCAGTCATTCGGTATACTTTAATAGCCCACCAGACAATCACAAATTACCCGACTAAAGGACAGAGGAAAAGAACTACAAGTTAAAACGCAGAAAATTAAACTTATTCAAAAACCTTTGGTGGGCTGGCTGTGTTGCATGCTTCATGCATTTACCAGAGTAATTGTACTGTGTGTGTGTGTGTGCATATGAAAAGTGCCTGTTGAACTTAGACAATAAATAACAGCTCTCAACGCCAATGCCATACTTTACGTTTTCTCATTTAAATGAATAGACAATGACCATTAAACAAATGTTACCGCCACTGACTAAGGGTACGTGTAAATGTATACACTTCTGCAGTAATTAGAATTATAAAGCAATACACGCACACACGCACACCTATACGGAGGCACATTTAAGCAAAGTGTATTAATTTAAATATAGAAAAAAAAATAAGAAAAATTAGTTTAAAAAAAAACTACATTTGACGTAAGCTAAATCTGAAATACCCGCCCACAATAAGTGGGCGTTGCATATAACTAATTACCTTCTTATACAATCCATTTATAAATTTCACAGTTTTTGTAGGCAAAATATAGATTTTTTTAATTGTGGGCGTGGTTATTAATCGATTTTACTTGTATCAAAATATCAAATTAAATAAAAATAAATTTATCAACAGATGGACATACGAGAATTGTTAAATTTACTCAGATTTTGATACTCATCAATAATAAAATCTTGTTAGATCCCCGCCTGATGCCTGCTTGTGGTAGTTGCTTATGGAATAGAAGAAACTTTGTGCAATTTTTTTCCCTTCCTTCTCTTTTTTCTTTAACGTAAAAGGTATAAAATCGTACAATGGTGCATATATGATGCCTTTATGGTTAAAAATTTAAATGCCTCTTGCATTCAGACCCCATCACGATGTAGTGAATGCTGTGCAATTATGGAATTTTTTATTTCTTTTTCCCCCATTATTTATTAACCATTACCAATGGATCGCTTCGTTTTTTGTTTTTTTGTTTTTTGTTTTATCAAGAATCTCAAAAGTTTTGATAAATGTAACAATACAAACAACAACAACAACATTGAACATAAAAGAATTTTCAATAACTTTTTTATTAAACACTGAAGTCTTCTGTTTCTGTTGTTATGTTGTTATTTTGTTATTGTTATTGTTGTTGTTTTATTCGCTGTATATGTGTACAAGTTGATAAAGTGAGTGGTATGATTAGTGTTCATGCATTAATGTTTCACCTTAAGGTAAACTACGTACAAATGTATGGTCTGCTCTATATAATGGGTTTTCCAATGGAGACATAACAATTTTGAATTTTATTACCAAAGCACTCTTGATCGATTATCATTATCTGTCTACGTCAAAGCGTTACTCAAAGTTAACATTTTCATCACATGTTTATTTGTAAATTATTAAAAACCAATTATAATATAAATTTGAGTGAAAATTCTGACTTTCATCGGAAAATCAGCTAATTTTTGGTTTAAAGGTTTTGTAAGTAAGTAAAATATGCACTACAACACATGAACTTGAAGAGACTCCATTACAAACAGAAAAAGTGACCAAGTGGGTTTCATGTTTAGATCATATTTTTTCATCACTTACATAATTTGAATAAATTTCGGCCCAATATCTCAATATTCTGTATTTTCTTTATATACAAAATACAAAATTGTTATGTCCTTGTTGAAAAACCCTTTATATACACCAATTGAACATATAAGGACTTCTTTCCTTATTTTTAACTCTCTCATATTGATGGCAACCAGCATGTTGATGATGATGTTAATAGTTGAACAACATATTTGTACTTCACCCTATTCATGATGGAAGTTATATTAAGTTTGTCTTATCATTTGGAAGCTCCTATATAATATTATATTGATAGATTGTAAATCTCTTCCTCAAACGTTTTGACTATGTCCGTCTGTCTGTCTGTCTTAACAATTTACAGAATAGGGTATAATACAGTTTATGATGATTAGCTAGAAAATTTTTCTTTTTCAAAATATTAAAAAATTCACAAGCACCCGCATACGTGAACATTTTTTCATATATATGTATATATTGTATTTATTTATTTTATTTAACACCTGTAACGAGAAACTCTCGTTATGAATTTTATTTTATAAAAAAAAAAAAATCAGAAAAATTTTTGTAAATATTTTTATTTAATATTTATTCACATATATAATCACCTCAGCATCAATAATGTGATGAAAAATTTGCAAATTGAATAAAAACAAATGTAACGTTAAACCAGCCAGTCAAAGAGACAGAAGGACAGACACTGTGGCGAATATCAAGCTTATTGTGTACAAAACAGACACTTTTTCCATATTACGGTTGAGATTATAAATTGATCATAAAAAAAAAATGGATGACATGTGATGTATATTGAAATGTAAATATGTGTGTGTGCAAGTGTAAGGCTATATGTAACGGAATTAGTTGATTGATATGTACAAAGCCAACCATTCTTTCATTAAAGACATTTTCACCCAACCAACTAACGTCACAAACCAACAACGTCTGCACTTGATGCTGTCACAAGCAACAGAAAGAAAATATATACATAAGCTCAGACCGAATCTTAAACACTCTACATATCTATATGTAAAACGGGGTCGTGACATATGCTTTCTAAACTTATTCAAGTTCTACTACGCT
Organism: Ornithomya chloropus; assembly: GCA_963971445.1. NCBI lineage: Eukaryota > Metazoa > Arthropoda > Insecta > Diptera > Hippoboscidae > Ornithomya > Ornithomya chloropus. Next base: position 20,690,554 of record OZ020530.1, on the reverse strand, counting down.
TTATACGGCTTTTTGTACGTTATGAAATCAGGTCTGTTGTCAGACCATGCCTACTTTTTGCCTAATACATGTATTCGCTAATTATTATACCTACTTGAAGTATAAATTTTATATCAATACCTTAACATTTACAAAAATGAAATAGACAGACATACTGACAGTATGTATCTAAATGTAGCAGGTTTTTCAATAGAAACATAACAATTTTGTACTTTAATACGAATGCATCTTTGCAAGTTTTTCATGATCTGTCAACGTCAAAATGTCAGTTTAAATTAACATTTTTATTACAATGTTTTTTGATCTTTTCTAAACTTCATTGATTATTAAAAATAACTGAGAAAATAACTGAGTCAGTGATCGCAGCTTTAAGAGCGTCCCACTAAATACACTGCGCTTACTAAAGTGGATAAATATTTATCAAAATATGCACTATTAAATGTTTATGTGCCCTATGAGAAACTCTCTCTTTGTTTTATGTAGATTTTGTTACTAATCAAGACACAGACTTTGTAGGATTTCTGAGGCTTCCTTGTGGTTGTTTTAAATGTAATGACGAATTTAAACTACCGTTCATCCTAGGAGAAGAAGGTGAAAAAAGAGAGAAGACACACACTCACACACACATGCAAAAGCCATAACAAAAAGTTTCTCTTTAGCAATATGTGGTTGGGTGTGGTTTTTAGTGCTAAAACTGTTAAAAAAAAAATTCTAGTTATTGCATTACATGATCGTATGAACGTTTCTTGTTGCCACTGACATATTCTTCTTATCTTTTACTACTATACTGTTTTTCATTCCCATGAAAAAAAGAGCTCAAAAGCACTACTGTTGTGACCTAAACTTTCTATTATATAAGTGACACAATATGAGGCCTTTTTTTTTATAGGAAAACTTTAATATATTATGTATAAAAACTAGTGGGGGACACTGATGAAAAGCTAAAACTAATACATGATAACAACAACAAATGTTGGTTTTTAAATTTTTTTGTATTAAATGTCCTTCAGTTCATAAAAAACCCGATTTAATGAAATAAGTTTAAAATAAAATCTCATTATTAAGTACAACTAAACACTTGGCCAAGAATGTTGTTGTTTTATAAAAACTTGTATACATTCCTTGTGCATTCAAGACTTACCTTACCATACTAGCCTCACTGCAGAGTCGCATTTGAAAAATGTTAAAATGCCTAAATAGTTGGTTATCCTCCTTATACAATCTCGTATCCACACATGATCTAGAGAAAAAAAAAAAAACAAACCAAAAAAAAAACTTTAGTTGCAGGAATTCTTGTTTGGTAAATTTTACGAATATTATGCTTAAAAAATGTAAATATTTCACTTTTGTACAAAAGACAAAACAACAAAGACCACAAACCAAAAAAAAAAAAAAATTAAAAAAAAAAAAGTAAAATTACATCTTAGTTTGCTAAGCTTTTCACCACTAAATAAACTCGAGACTAAGAAGAAGGCAAAGCGGAAACCATACACTTGAGAAAGTCAAGTTTTCAAGCATCAACTAACTAAAAACAGGTGAAAGTCGGTCCAGGCCGACTATTTCATACTCTACCCCACTTAGTTTAGTTGTGTCAGTAAATGCGAGACATTGTCACGAAAGTCATTATATGGAAAAGTGTTTTACAGATACTTCGATTGAGAAAAAATATTAAGAATTGTGATTTTTTCCCATATAAGGACTTTTATTATAAAACGTCGTTATATGGCAAGGGGTTCTAAAAGTGGTCTAATACCGTTTAATTTCATTATAGCTCCTATATGGGCCAAAACATCAAGCAAGCCTGATCTTATATCAGACACGCTCAACATTTAAAAAATTAAAATGTTAAAAAACGCACTTTTTCTTTCTTTACACTACTTAACTAATATACTAGTATATAACTGCCACGCCCACAATTGTTAAAAATCTCTAATAAGAACAAAAATATACCTGGTGCCATATGCACATAAACCACCCATCGATTTATTAAAAATGGGCGTCATCGTTTAACAGACATGCCCACAATTTATAAAAAAAACCTTATTTAGGTTAGAATTTTCATTTATTATTAATTATATATGAAACATAGACTATAATAGGCGCATGCCACGCCCCATATTTGTGAAGGAAATTTAAAATTTGTCTTAAACCAAATTTAGTTTTTTTATTTCTTTATTTTATCTCCTCTATATATATTATATATTTATAACATTTCCCTTCGGCTTGGCTTTCCTTCGGAATATATTTTCATGCATTTTTCTTGCACTAAAGTTATGTCGCTGAATTCTTACAATATCAACTTGCAACTTACACACAAAACACTAAATACCATAAAGCACAAGTCCGTGAATAACTGGCGTAAAAAAGGTTGTTTGAACAGGACAATTGTGTAAGAGAAGTGCTGGGTTGTTTTTTCTTTTTTTCCGTATACTATTCTATGACACTTACATACTTGATGTTATTGTATGTGTCAGTTCAACAAAACATAACTCTGTGCATCAAGTTTATCATAATATAAATACCATGCTGTAGCAAACCTACTTATACATACAACAATAACAACAACAAGATGAATTATAAAATTACTACGTGAGAGGTTTCGTGTTCATTCATGACCAACACAACAGTGTTTGTCCGGTATAAGTTTTATGATTATAAAATCATGAACTTTAAAAATAGTAAAAAAACAAGTAAGAAAACTAAATTTGGCTTAAACCAAATCTTAAATACCCTCCACCTCTACAAGAATGGGCGTGGTAAATATATATATATTGCGCCTTCTAATAGTGTACATATTACGTATCAGCATGCAAGTCTACTTTTACGTTAAATATGTTTTTTTTTTAATTGTGGGCGTGTCTGTTTTCCGACCGCGCCCATTTTTGTCACGTCAGTCAATGAGATAACTATGTATACGTGTCCCAAATTTAAAGTTCCTAGATCAACTTTTGTGGTAGATAAATAGATTTTTGTTGATTGTGGGCGTGGCTTTGGTCCGATTTTGCACATTTTAAATAGCGATCTGCGTGCAAAAACTAAAAGTGCCTGTACAAAATTTCAGCTCAATATTTCAAAATTTACGCCCGTGAGAGTGCCAACAACAGACGGACACACGACAACACAGACACACGGACGTACATGTCTAAATCGACTCAGTTTTTGACGCTGATCAAGAATATATATACTTTGTAGGGTCTCTGACGCCTCCTTCTGAGTGTTGCAAAAGGAAGAACAAACTTAGTATACCCTCATCACTGAGGTGGAGGGTATAGTAACTAAATTCAGTTTAGGTTAAATCTTAAATACATTACATAACCATAGGCAAAATTAAGGCGTGGCAAGTATGTGATTTTTTCCCTCTTAGTTTGTATAACTGTATAACTGTAAATTGTTTAGTTAACCAAAAAAAAATTCTTTGCAAAGTTGGCAGTATCTGCCGCCCATTTTTAGTACATCATCAGATAAACTAGTTTTTTTTTCTATTTATATCTGAGTTTTTATAACTTATAAAAACTAATAGAATTTTGTTAGATTATGGGCGTGGCATATCAACGATATTACTTATTTCCAATCCAAGAAACCTACGTAGAGCTTAATTTTTCTACAAAATTTCCGCTTAATATCATCTACTCTGTGTTGCAAAGGTAACGACCCATTTGGGGTACACTAAGTCCCTTATTATTATAATATCAACTCAGCTTGAAAAAAGTGAAAATATTATAGTCGGTCAAGCCCGACCATCAAATACCCTACACCACTCGATATATTATATTATTCAATTTAATTTTTTCCTTTGATAAATGAAAAGTTTTATTTTTTTGTACTGCTTTTAATTTTTTTCTTTTTTATTTGAAAAATTAAAAATTTTATTTTTCTATATTAAATTATTTTGTATTTTCAAAAATTTCAAAATGATACATAAGTCAGAAATTTTTTTTAATCTTTGTTTTTTATGATATCAAAAAAAAAAGAAAAATTATATAGGAAGGGGTTCTAAAAATGGTTCAATCCGGTCCATTTTCAAAAGGGTTTATTTTTGGGTTAATGCTTTTCCGCGTATAAAATTTCATCGAAATATCTCGAAAAATAATAGGACGTCATATGGAGAGGGGTTCTAAAAATTGACCAATCCGGTCCATTTTCAATAGGGTTCCCGTTTGGGCCAATGTCCTTGTACTAAATTTCATCGAAATATCTCGAAAAATAATAGGACGTCATATGGAGAGGGGTTCTAAAAATTGACCAATCCGGTCCATTTTCAATAGGGTTCCCGTTTGGGCCAATGTCCTTGTACCAAATTTCATCGAAATATCCCAAAAAATGTGACCATAGCTTGCGCACAAATTTAGATGGACAGACACGAGGACAGACCGACAGAAGGACATGGTTAAATCGATTCAGATTTTGATCAATGAACCGATCGGTATAACTGAAAGTGGGTGTGGCACTTGCCGTTTAGGAGTTACAAACATCCGGACAAACATAATATACCCTTTTCCACAGGGTGGCGCAGGGTATAAAAATAAAATAAAATATAAATAAATTTGATTTTGGTAGATTTGTGATATTTTTCTCTCTTGGTTATAAAAAAAAATGTTTTTACGCCCCTAATGGGCGTGGCCAATATTGCTAATTTTATCTAAGAACACAAGTATAAAAACTACAAACTTGTTTGTACAAATTTTGAACTTTGTATTAAAAAATTTTAAATCAGCAGGTATAGGGCAAACATATCTACATTGTATCAGATCTCGATACTAATCAAAATTTACTACTAACTTATGTACGTTTCCTATTACTACTACTACTTCATAGAGTCTTTGAAGCTTTTTTCTTTTTTCGTTAGTTGCAAATGTAGTGAGAAAGTCAGTATTCATTTTACGGAGAGGGTATAAAAAATTGTATTTTTTCAATAAATTGTGTAAAGAAACTTTCTCATAATAATAATTAGATTATAAATAAATCTACCATGATTGCAGCGAAACAACTTCAGCTTAATCAAACTCAAACAGTTGAGAGAGGAAAACGTGATCCCAAGAGCACATTCGTATGCTTCTTCACTTATAGCAATTCCCTAGTAAATGTACATATAACTACATTTCAATATATCGTGTTTATATTTACATATACACATATACAGTGGCTCACAGCTTATTTGGTACACTACCCTTTATAGAAATAAAACCACTGTAGCTTCTAAACTATTAAAGCTATCAACGAAATTTGAACGCCAAGTTGTTGTTGTATGTTTAATGAACATTGAAAACAAAAAAAATTTCAAAAGAATATTTCTAACTGTTTAATAATAAGAACTTTGTTGTAACACATCAAAAATACATGTCACAGCTTATTTGGTACAGTTATTTCTGTGCACTTAAGCATAGTCTAGTCCTAACATTTTTCACTATTTTTCTCTTCTCTGCCTTCTTGGTAATATTTTCAATCATTTCAAGTACTAATTTTGGTAATTTAAAGTAACTGTCAATCAAAACACACAATTAAAAAATTGGTCGTCGTACAACTATTGAACAGGGTAAACTGGTCCTAAATCATTATGAAAATGGGCACTCGGTACGGAAAATTGTTGACTTTGTGAACTTGAGTAAATCTCCAGTTCAAAATATTATCCACTGCTTTATTAATGAAAACCGCGTAAAGGATAGAGGCAGAAATGCACCTAACAAAATCTTCAATGAATCTGATGAGAGATACATTGTAAGAAAAATATGAGCAAATCCGAAGCTATCTGCACAAAAAGTAGCTTGTGAAATTGAGAATGGATTAGGCAAGTCATGTAGTGCCGAAAAAATTCGTCGAGTACTCCGTAAGTCTGGTTTTAATGGTCGAGTAGCTCGTAAGAAGCCATTCATAAGTAAAAAAATAAACAAAGCAGGCTTTCATTTGCCAAAGAACATGTCGAGAAGAATTCTGAGTTCTGGAACTCAATTATTTTTGCAGATGAGTCAACATTTAACATCGGGGGTTCCGACGGCATGTCCTACATTTAACGAAAACCGAATACTGAGCTGAATAAAGAAAGCTTTAAAACTGCGGTTAAGCATGGCGGAGGAAGTGTAACAGTTTGGGCCTGTATGTCCACAGCTGCAGTAGGTAGTTTAGTGTTTGTTGAAGGAATAATGGGCAAAAATATGTACCTCAACATACTAAAAGACAACTTGCTCCAAAATGCAACGAAACTTGGTATACGCGATAATTTCCGCTTCTATCAAGATAACGACCCAAAACATAAGTCAACAATTGTGGAGACTTATCTAATATGGAATTGCCCCCATTTAATGTCGCCATCGGCTCAGTCACCGGACTTTAATGTTATTGAAAATTTGTGGTTTTTATTGGATAATAACATTAGGAAACACAACATAACCAACAAAAATGAACTGAAGAAGGCGTTGTTGGAAGAGTGGGGTAAAATTAGCCCATATGTTACCTAAAAGCTGGTACATTCAATGCCAAAGAGGCTACAGAGTACTATAAAAGCGAAAGGGTACCTATACAAAATATTAAATATACTAATATTTATTATTTTTAAATAAAAAGACAACTGTACCAAATAAGCTGTGACATGTATTTTTGATGTGTTACAACAAAGTTCTTATTATTAAACAGTTAGAAATGTTCTTTTGAAATTTTTTTTGTTTTCAATGTTCATTAAACATACAACAACAACTTGGCGTTCAAATTTCGTTGATAGCTTTAATAGTTTAGAAGCTACAGTGGTTTTATTTCTATAAAGGGTAGTGTACCAAATAAGCTGTGAGCCACTGTATGTGCAAGATGATTCTTTCGAAATTGTGTTAAGCTGTTTGCTTTTCTTCCATCCGCTGCGATTCCAAGGTTATATTACAAGCAAACGCTATTAAAATGACGTGTGTGTGTGTGTGAGTGTGTGTGTGTGTATGCCGATCATTATTGTCAACTCTACTGTACAAATATAATTAAATATGCTGCACATTTTCATAATTCAATAGAAATTATTTTGTATGTATGTATGTATGTAAGTATGACGATATGTAGCATAATGTGAACAATAGACATTTTTTTATTCTATGAGTCAAATATTATCCAATGTGTGGAGACATTAAGTATTCTTTCCATCTTTTTGTTTGACTTTTATCACACATTAGAAATGTTAATGTTGTTTGCTTAGTACACACCCAAACGCATACACACACAAAGAATGAGAATGAATTATAAACGAATTAGAAGTTGGAAATTGAATTTGGCCGGAGGCGTATGAGTAATGTTGAATAACGGTTATATGATATTGTGTTTCTTCTTCTAGTCAATTTTTTAATTATTAAGTATGTTGGAATCCACACAGGGTAAGACTCTCTTTCTCTCTCTCTCTTTCTCCCTCTACCCTGCCTTCTTTTTTCTTAATAATAATAACTAATATTTCATGCTGTATTATAACGAGCACCAAGGTATTGTATGGAAGCATTACAGCTTGACTTGGAAAGTGCCCGTGTTTGTGCCTCTTATTGTGTACAGTTTACAAATTAGATTTATACACTCTACTCAGATTTTTTTACCCTCCACAAATAATGGGGGGGTATACTAAGTTTATCATTCCGCTTGCTACTGGAGGAAGTGTCTGAGACTTCAACCTTGAGCAACATCAAACTGAGTCGATTTGGACATATCCGTACATACGTCTGTCTTTTGTTAGCGTAAATTTTAAGATGTTATTTTGTACACACACTCACTCTTTGTATGTGAATGTGAAGGGATTATGGATTTGGTTTAAGCTAAATTTGGCTGTATCCGTATTGCGGATTTGACACGCCCACAATCGATATAAATCTATCTAAGAATTTAACTAAGAATTTAAATATTAATTATTATTATTAGTGCTCACATTGGATATGCAAAAAAGTGGGCGTGTTTGAATAATAAATATGTCCACAAACTTTTTTTTGTTAAATTATGATACTCGAGTTTTCAAATATTGAGTGATGTACAAAAAATGGGCGTGATCGTATAGCATATACGCCCAAAATTTTTAAAAAACTTTTCCTTTGTGCAGAATTAGTCTTTATTATAGGGTATAATTATTAATTACATGTCACGCCCACTACTTTTGTAGAGATGTGTAGGGTATTTTAGAGTTGGTTTAAGCTCAATTTAGCCTTTGTTCTTGAGTGTTTTCCCTTTTTGTACAATTTTCATGGGTTATCTATGTTGTTGTTGTTGCTATTTTTTGTTTGTTTGTTCATATTTCTTTAAAATCAGCAACATTTTAATATATTACATAATCCTCAGTGGATACCAAACAAGAAACTGATGGAGTGTGCGGAACAAAACAACCATGAAAATATACTAACGAAATATCATTCGATTCCATTCAATTCTATTCATTTCTCTATACAATGCTCTGGCAAATATTTGATTAGCCTCTAATGATACATATTCGTGTACAATATTTAATGCCGTGTACGTGTGTGTGCTGGTAAACAAAGGCATTGCTAAAAACGTGTTGCAAATTTATGAGATTGATATGACATGATAATGAAGGGGAAATAAGGAATCAAATGGTATATGGGTGTAACAGAGGATGATGAAATGTTCCGTTAAGGAAAAAAGAGGTTAAGAGAACGACATCCCATAAGACTCAAATAAATTTAATTACTGCCTAATATCTTTCTATATTAATTTCAACAAAAACAGGGTGTTGGCACTAACGTTGAATGAAGATAATCGTTTTTTTTTTGGTTTTTTTTTTTTTTTTTGAAAAACTTAAATATTAACCTTAGAGCAGTAATTGAAAATATGTGTATGTTTACAGCACAGCATACGCCCCATTCACGTTAAATACTCAACACAACACACACACACGCACACACACTTACATATATAGGTAACGCACAGTAACATGATAATATTAACCACAACAACATCAACGTAGACCAACTATTATAAAACGCGCTCTTTTATTAACGATTCAGAAACCAAACCAAAAAAACCACATTCGCACACTAAAGCTTTATTAGTTCAGTTTGCGTGTGTGTGTGTGTAGTGTGTGTGTGTGTGTGCGTGTATTCTTCTCCCAACAAACTATATAAACCGAACAAAATGAATAATATTTTGAGCTTTCACTCACTCACTATTGTGTAAGATGTGTTGCATATATAAAGAAGACGAACAAGAAGCAAAACAACAATTCTTTAAATAGAAAATACAAAACGTAAATATGAAGCAACACGTGACTGTTGGTTGTGTATGTACGGAAACGAACACATATACACGAACGTCAAGGCAACTCCCTCGTTTAAGGCGCATTTTCCAACAACAGCAACAACAACAACAAAATAATTCAAAGAGGACAAGGTAATAAATGAATGAGTGAAAAGAGTGAGTGTGTGTGTAAATAAAATTATACTCAAATGTACACGAGCACACTTACACACACACACACACACGCACACACCGAAAATCGAGTGGAATCGAATTTTTGAAAACAAAATGCAAGTACTGTTATGAAAATGTTGCTTTACAACATGTTGCTTTATTTCACACACACACATATATATATATATATGCATACATAATGTTGTGAACGTATACGTACGTATATTCATGATTCATACACTTTGTAGAGGTGGACTTAAATGCTGCAGTTAATAGCCTTGTGGGCAAACTAACTCTTCAACACATATACAATCATATAGTCGCGCGCACACAAACACACACACCCAAATGAGCAGGAACAATAAGAATCAACTCAACTATACTACATTTATATGATAGCATAGTGAAGGATTGTGAGGCTCGGTGAAATAAAAATTCAGTTGATAATTTTCCATACAATTGTTCAGTCAGTCAGTTGCTGTATCGTCTCCAAACATAACAAAAAAAAAAAAAAACATGTAACATAAAAATTATTATAAACTACAATAAAAAAATTTTGAAAATTGTACAAAAATTTTAAAAAAAATTTTAACAGAATTTTAAAAATTTTTTTATTTTATTTATAATAAATTATTAAATAAAAAAATAAAAATCATTTAAAACCATTAGGAAAATTATAAATAATTAATATAACAATTAAAAAAGCTATAATTGGCTTAAAACAAATCTTGGATACCCTTCATATTTTATGTAACAAAATAGGCGTGGCAAGTATAGAAGTATGCCAGCTCTTTTAACGAATAATAAAGAGTGTGTTACATGGTGCCCCATGAAGTTCTTCAATAAAAAGTTTTTTTTTTTTTGTAAATTTCGGGCGTAGCTTTTATCTAACCAAGCCCAAATTTTGGAACAGTGAAGTGTGGCCTAAATTTGAACTCTTCAGCTTTCAGTTTTTCTGCTAATGGGAGATTTTTAATATTGGTGGGCGTGGTTGTAATCCGATTGTATCTGTCTTTAAAAAAAATCTTATATATAAAAGTTTTCATTACACACACATAAACACACAGACGAATATATCTAGATAGACTCAGATTTTGATGCTGATCACGAAAATGTACACTTCTCAAGCTCTCTGACGCCTTTTTCTGGCTTTAAGAAATAATAAACCAAGTATATATGGAGGGTATATAATAATAATAATAAAAACAAAAAAAAAATAAAATAAAAAAATAAAAAAAAATAATAATATAGTACAATAAAAAAATAAATAAAATAATACTAAAATAATATTTAAAATAATTTTTTTAATAATTTTTTTTATCCAAAAAATAAATTAAAAAAGAAAAACTATTTTTTTTTTCTATAAAAAATTAACGAAACATAAATACTATAGTTAGTTTTGTTAAAATTACTTATAACGAATTTAAAAAACTAAACTCTATATAGAAAAAAAATAGTTTATATAAAAAAAGAAAATAAATTATATACAGAAAATAATATTTGTTCTAAAATGCTATAATTATTATAAATGAAAAATATTTTTAATACTAATTTTTTAAATAAAATCTTAAGAAAAACTATTCATTTGTAAAATAAATTAATTAAAGATATAAAATATAAATAAAGCACAAATATGCTTAAAAACAAAAAATATATAAATAAAAAAGTAAAAATATAAAAAACCTATTTATTTAAATGAGCTATTAAAACTTACGGTATAAAATGTAAAAAATTGTAATAAACTGATGTAGTTATGAAACTGCAGCTGTCAATAAAACAGAACAACCCTCAGAATGCATATGTGCCTTCTCTTCTATTAGTAATCTAAACAAAAACTATGACAAAACAATTGCAATTACTAAACTGTAGAAGAAAAGGAGTGCAGAGGGAATAAATGAAAAAAAAATGTGCAAAGTGGACCGAAATTATGGATTGTTCCCCTACTCCTCCTACTCCCTTCCTCTTCTACTTGGTTCTAACATTGCAACAAATGAGTGTAATAATTATCAGCATTCCCTCCCCTTCTCACACACACAGTCCCATCCCATACCATTAAGCATCATTTGAGAAGGAGGAAATACACTTAAACGCAACAAATATATATTTGAGCACATAAACGTATATATAAATATATAGCGAGTGCACACTAAACAGCTATTCTGCTCAACATTTGTGCGGCATTTGTATGCGAACCGTTGTAACGAATACAACGTTGTAGCGCTCGCTGTGTGTGCGCGGTGTGCATTGGGCCTCACAATAATTTTTCAATGCACTCAAACTTTATTTCTATTCCAAGTTATTTCAAATAAAAAATATTCGGGTTTTCCAGTGAGATTTTTTACTTGAAGTCTTAACATAAAAATTTTTTTAAATAATTTCAACTAAAATTATTTTCTAAAAAAAAATTATTTTAAAAACTTCCCAGAAATATAAAGTGTAATAATAATAATAATAACAGTTGCAAAAAATACTTTGGGCTAAAAAATAAAAATAAAAATAAAAATAAAAACTTTTTCATAAAACCAATTTCTAAATACTGCTACAGAAACAAAAACATAAAAATTAAATAATTTATATTTTTCTACAAGTAAATTTTTCTTTTGTCCAACATATCGATGTTTTTTATTTTTAAATTTTTTTTTCTTAAATTTTAATAAATAAATGCAATTTTTTAAAAAGTTTAATAAACCATTGGGTCAAATTATATAATCCAATATTTTTAATTTATTTTAAACAGAACGATTTTATAACAAAAATTACTGTAAATTTTTTAAAAGTTTATCTAAAAAAAATACCTAAAAAACTTTAGCTAACACAACTAAACGGTTTCTGCTTAAACAAATAAATTTAATTATAAATAAAACTTGGTACAATTATTTAATAACGATTTGTAACGAAAAACGAAAACAAGTTATTTATTGTATGTATATAGAAAAAAACGACAGATAAATAAAATAAGAACTACAGATAAACGAGAAAATCAACACAAAAAAAAAACATTAAAGAAGAAATTCTTTCAACTTTTGGTTGAAAATGAAAATGCAGTCAAAAGTCGTAAAGTATCCTTTAGCATCCTAAGAATCATTAAATTTTTAAGATGATTTTCCTTCTTTTGTTCGCTTCATTACCGAAAATACCATAAAACTGCATGTGCAACCATAACTTTTCAAATAATTTTCATTAAATTAGATTTTTGGGTAAAATTCTCTTTAATAGAAAAACAAAATAAAAGTAAAAAACCGAGAAAGCAATGAATGTCAAGGAGGATTTATTTATAAAAAAATTAATTTTTATATAAGAATTTATTTATTAAATATTTACTCTCTGCTAAGACAAGTACTGTAATGCATCGTATTTCCTTAAAGGAAAGTGTGGGTATATGGGAAGTTGGTGGCTTACATTATAAATACTTTCATAGCTTTTTGTTTAATATTTAATACACAAATGCACACATTCACCTACACGTACAATACATTTCCGAGTTGTTGGCTGGGTTTTTTATACCCTCCACCTCAGTCATTAGATTATACAAAGTTTGCACTACCCAGACAGAAGCGTTGGAGACCCTACAAAGTATATAAACAATGAGTCGATTTAAGAATGTCCGTCGCTACGGCCACCTCTCTTTGTAAAGGAAAACTCTATTTGAACTATAACCCGATTTATAAGTTGAGAGATACATATGCGAATATGTCATTAGATACCTGCCACGCCTACAAGTTGTACTTGAAATTCGGCGTAAACTAAACATAAGTATCATTGGGCCTATAATCCAACTTGGAAGTTAATACGAATTGTTTGTATATTCAGGTTGGAGGGTATTTAAAATTCGCTGCACATTTAGTTTCCTTACATCGTTTTTCTTTACTACTATAATTATTTTGTATTAGTTTCTTTTCCTTTTTTTAATTATAAGCAAAACAACAAACTAAGCACTCTTTCTTCTATATTGTGTAAACTTTCTTGTATTGTGTGAATAACAATAACAATACCAATAAAATAAGAAAAATGTTTGTAAAAGAATAAGAACAAAAACAGTTCATGGAAGTAATGCGCTGCAGGCGAATCATTTTCAACGCAACATAATGTACAAAAGCGGTTGTATCTTGAAACTGATGAAAAGAGGCAAACTGGCAGGCAGGCTGACAGTAAAAGACACAAACATAAAAAAACAACAGCAACAACTATAATAATAATTAAGCACATCATAAAACCATATACATGTTGCTTTAAATATTTGTTGTTCTTGTTGTTGCTGTCTTTTTTTTTTTTACTTTTTTTTTCGTTATACACCAAGCCAGAGCTTTGTTGGTTGGTTGTAATTAGAGAGGTCATTTTGGAAATTCTTTTTGTTGTTTTTTGCAATTTAAATTTCACTAAACAATGGCATGAATGGAACGATCATAACGAAGAGGTCACTTTGAAGAGCAAAAATATATAAAAACAAAAATAAAAGCAGACGAAAAATTTTATGTGAAAGCATTTTAAGAATTTCTTGAACACTGAAACTAAACGCTTTGTCTTGACGATTTTTAACGTTAACGGTGCAAGTTCTGTATATAAGCATAGGTATGAGATAATTATGATATATGACCCCGCCCTTATATATAAAAGAAAATTCACAAAAAATTACAAAAATATATCGTGGGTTTGATTCCCACAACAGTCAAACCCGTGCATGGGGTGATAATAGGTTTTTAAAAAGTATTTCCTAATAGGATGGGAGTAATTTCTATACGTCTAAGGGATAAGATCGGTACAGTGCATGAACTTATAACAGCCATCTTCTAATCGAACTTCTCCTAATTTTTTTTAAAAAAGGATCCGCACTTTTTTGCCTATTGAAGAGTCAAGAGTATAAGTATTATTTTAACTACCATTGACATCACTGGTTTCATTGGCGGGTTTAATATATGACTACACCCCCTTTCAGCTTCAACAACTAATTCCTTTAATAGTTGAAGTCTACTTTGAAGTATTTTTTTTAAGCACATTTCTTATATGACCACGCCTATTTGTAGTTTATAGATGAAAAAGTAAGAAACTTTGTTTATTATTTTTTCATGATTATGTAAAAAATTTTGTGCACTATTGAAGTGTCGCAGATATATGGACGTACAGACACCACAAACTATGATTCTGCTATATTTTTTAACAATGTTCATTACAACAGTAATGAACAGTACGGTATAATTAAAGTTGATAATAAAACCTACAGAAAACGTAAAACTTGTTATAATGCTCGTGTTGCAACGCAGACTCGTTCACGTTGTGCAAATTTGCATTATGTTTATTAGATCGTATTACGTCCCGCTACGATGCTGATGTTATTTACTAGGATTTTCTTTATGAGAAAACTCTAAGTTATGTGTATAATATATATGTTTATACCATGTACCACTGAGCTTACTTGCTGTGCTTTATGATCCTGTGAGATTATTTGTTAAATTAGTATTTAATAGAAGCAAAGGCTGCCTTGTAAATCTACAAGGATCTGTGTGTAACATTCTTATTATTATGATATAGCTTGTGCTGTCCTCACCCAAAACTTTAATAAAACACTGAATCATAAAGAAATGAAATGCTTTCAAAATTCGTTATGGAATAAATTTTGATGTCTTTACACATTTCTCTGTCGTTTGTTTTTTTTTTTTCGATTCACATTTGTGTCTTTTGTTGTCTTGTTTTGTTTTGTTTATATTTTTTCTTTTGTTTTTGTATATTTATGTGTAAAGTAAAGTTTGCGCTCTAAGGTAAATGAGAAAGCAATGGTACACGACAACGCACAACAATCATAATTTTGTATAAACTCACTCGTACATATTGTCCACCATTGGCTTACTTACGTATTTATTCGGGCATCCATATCCTTCTGCTTATGCACTGGACTTGTATACAGGATGTGTGGGAACATACATTTTCTTTGTGTTTATATAGCTTTTTTCCTTCTGTTCTGTATCAAATGTCTTGAGATATCGGCCATTTTTTTTTTTGACACCCTGTTTAAATATTCAGCTTTTCGTTATTCAATCAACCACTCATTCGCAGATGGTGGTTGTGAACACTATGTAAAGAATATAACTTCACATTGTTGTTCATACAAAACAACACCAACAACAATAATAATAATAATAATAATTTTAAATAAAATTGTTTATAATTGAAGAAAAATTATTATGAAATATACCAGAAAAGAAATTGTATCTTGCCTTAGGACCCTATGGCGTATGAGTAACATTTAACTTTTGTACAATAGAAGCAAAAACATGTAGCTTTCAATTACATGATGAATTGATAATGTTACTGTAATGTTTGTCCTATTCATCTTCTTCGTTTACATTTTCATTTCTTCATTCGTTAACTGTACGAATTGTGCTTATACGCACAAATCCCGCACAGAGAAACCTCGTTAAGCCTCTCATAATCGAATTTCCACAGGATAGCACGATTTCAACTAATAATCTCCAAAGCATTTTACCAGTTATACATACCAGTATGTAAAGTAAACCGAGGGAAAGGTTTTCGTTTATTGTAATTAAAGTCGGTTAAAGCGATTTAAGAGTGTTCGTGATTCCGTTCGTGGTGTTAATAATTAAGGTGAAATTTGCTCTAAATCAATCCATTTCCTTTAAAATGGATAAAATCAGTTAACAGCCACGCCCCTTTTGATTAGAAGCTTTCCATGATATAAAAATAAAGTTGCAACTTAATACTTATCTTTATAAAAACTGTTTTTTGGATGTGTTGAAAAGTAGGCGTAATCTAATACGCCCACAATTTCCAAAAAAAAAAAAGAGTTTTTGTTACAAAATTCTACTTTTAAGATGAAACACAATATACAAAAAAATTTTTTAATAACTTTGTATATAGTCAAGCCTACAATTAACAAAATCATTTTGTTGCTTAAAAATTAAAACAAAATTTAACATTTAACGTTGTTTTTAATGTAATGTGGCTCTTGACCCATTTTGTTCAATTTTAATAGCGATCTTCGCACAGACACTAGAAGTCTCTGTGCAAAATTTCATTTCAATATCTCAAAGTTTATGAGCGGACACACAGACATACTCGTATATGTCAGTTTTTAATGCTGATCAATAAATGACACCTCCTTCTGAGTATTGCAAACGGAATGAAAAGCTTAATTTACCCCCTCCCAGTGTACAACAATACCAACAACAAAATTATCCACATCATAATTATCCTTATTATCCGTACCATCAACATCATAAACAATCTATTTTCTAAAAGGCTGCTGAAATTGAGTTATTGTCTGTGTATATGTTTGTATGTAGGTGGATAAATCTTATGAACTAAGTACTTGAACAGCAAAACAACGACGACAACAACTATTACCAAGGGGATACTAATACTATCCAGTTGTTGTTGTTGTTGTTGTTGTTGTTGTTGTTGTTGTTGTTGTTGTTGTTATACTACAAAGTTCAAGTCTAATACTTGTCATGCCATTGTGCCAAGTTTCTAAATGCATCAAAACAACTGAACTAAATGCTTAATAATAGAAATGTTTTGCTATAAAATGATGGGTCATCTACAGTGACACACACACACACACACAGAGAGAGAGAGAGAGAGAGAAGGAATATTCTGGAAATCAATTAAAACCATAATCAATGTACAAGTCCGGTTAAATTAATGCTATTAAAAATGAATAAGTAGCAAAAGCTGTTAATTTAATAAGCATGAACACATTTGTGTGTGTGTGAGTAAACATGTGTGAATTGTGGTTATATGGTATTTATTTTGCAACACTCTCCCCCCACGCAACGTTCACTATTAATCACAATATATTTAGTTTTACACGGATGTGTATGCACATGCAATAAACGCACTTGGATAATCTTTGTTGTGGTTAGTTATGTTAAAGTACATAACTTTCAGTAGATTAGTAATAATTATCAAATAAATAATGAAAATAAATTGATTCAACGTTTTCCGCTATTGCATGAACCATGTGTAGGTGGCTGTACAAATAAACATAAATTCAAGGATATATTGTATGATAATATGATACACACACCACTTGCTATGTGGGTATCATATATCTATAATATTATGATTGATATCATATTGTTTTACGTATTAATTGAATTCTTGTTTTTGTAATCTTATACGAGATGTAATAATATTTGAAACCTGTTGTTATTACACGCAGGGCATTTTGTTATTAATAAATAGTTTATGTTTTTGTTTTTTTTTTATTTCGGAATATTTGAATCCTTTGACATCATTTATAGCTATTCGCACACTTGTACAGAAAATATTGTTTTTATTTCCCCCCACGTTAGTGTTGAATGTATACTAAGTTGGCTATTCTGTTTGCAAAACCTGTAGATAGATGTCAGGGGTCCTACAAAGTATATATATTTTTATTCCGTAGCAAAATCTGTATACATCGAAACATGTCCGTCCGTATTCCGTTTGTTAAATTTTTTATATATTAAACTAAAATTTCTATTTAGTGAACAAATATTATTATTTAGCAAAACAAAATTTAGGCAAAATTATTTAAAAGCCACGCCCATAATCAAGAATCAACCAGCCTTTAATTAATAAAAATCTCTTACAGCCACAAAAATTTACTAATGAAATTTGGTAGACCTATCTACAAGTATTTCATTCATCTATGTGAAATGGGTGTGGATACGCCCACAAAATACCAAAAACCTTATTTGGCTTAGAATCATTCTTACAAGTTGTTACGTAAAGCATACATACTCTACAAGAAAGTGTAATTATATAACTGCCACGCCCACTTTTTAAACATACACGTAAAGAATGTTTAAGATTTCACCTGAACTTAATTTTAGTTTTATCACTTGTTTATCTCTCTCACAATAGCTAGAATAAAAAAAACAAGTGAAAATAGTATAGGCGGTTATACCCGACAATTTGATACCCTACATCGTCTGGTTCTACAAATTTTAATTATTTAATTACTTAATTGTTTCAGTAAACGTCACGCAATGTCTTGTAAGACACTTTGTGAAATTTCATTATATGGAAGAAAATTTCTAAAAATGATTCGATCGCATCCAAATTTGGTACAGCTAACTATTAAGCTAATCAACTATTCTTCAGGAAGTTTAAAAAAAAATTAAATTTTTTGCTCTATAAAGACTTGCTTCATAAGGCGGACGTTAAATGAGGAGGGATTCTAAAAATGATCCAATTCACTCCATTATCAATAGGATTGCTTTTCGGTTTAAAACATGTTTTCGCAAAAAAAAAATTCATTGAAATTTTTCAAAAAATGCGACCTATAGTTTAAGCACAAATTTATATGATTAGACAGACGTACAGACGGATAATAAAATTGATTGAAAATTTGATTTTGAAACTATCTGTATAATTGAAGTTCGTTCAGCAGCCTTTAGCCTTTAAGAGTTGTAAACATCCGCACAAACTTAATGTATCTTTTGGTATAGAGCATAAAAAGTGAATGTCAGGCAGCACACTAGTGCTTAAAACCAAGCAACACCAAGCGCATTAAAATGCTCTTGATTTATAATCTGCTTGACTTCTTTTTGAGTCTGTTGATTTTATATATTCTATTATATTATTGTCCATTATGCTACGAGTATACGAGTATATGTGTAAGTGCTGTTCCATTTGTATTTCACTTTGTTTGGGTCAACACGTAATGTTTTCTGCGCCATTGAAGAAGCAAATCTCTAAATTATCACCGAATTCTATTAAACTGTTGTTGAACAATACAAACAGCCTGTGACAATAACAAAAATAAAAACAACAACAACAAAAACCATACTTAATGTAGTGTCGCTTCATTTTTGGTCAAGTCATGGACAAAACAAAAATTCAATTGTTTGTAAACGTGGTGGACGTGATCACGCCCAAAGTAATACAAGTACATCCACATAGTGTACAGGGTTTATAGTCATAGAAAGCGTTAAAAGTTTGTGAGAATTTTTGTAAGCAATTAAATCGAATCTCTAATAAAGCGTAAAAGCTGGTAAAGTAGGAAAAAAAGGAAAATTCATTAATTAATTAAAAGCGCCTGAAAAGCAAAAAAAAATGCATACAAGAAAAACACATTTCGTGGATAAAAAAAAAGTTGGACGCTATAAGGTATCACGTGCAGCACGTATTAAGTGCACAGTAAGTGGGAATTATAAACTTTGATGTGGAATGATGTGAAGAGATTATTTTCAATGTGCTGCAAGTCCATTTTTTCGATTACATCGATTTAACTATTTGAAAAGTTTTGTTTTTTTGAAAGACATAAACTTAGATCGCTTTCAATTCAATAATGATTTAGGTCACTACGTTATGGTATGAGAAGGACTTTGGGCCATTTGTAACAGTAGCAGTAATTGATTAATGTACATTTTATTTAAAATTACTGAAATTGTCATTAATTCTCTTCTCCTTATGGAAATGCATATACTCGTACATGTGTATATGTAGCAATGTTTAATTTCATTTCTTTGTAGCTGTGTATATAACTTGTTTTTGTACATACTTCTACTCACAAGTTTACGTCTTTTACTGTCACTGTTTATTTTATTTTATTTTTTTAAACTCACCATCTTAATGATGTGGGGGTATATTGGTTTTGTGCAAACGTTTGTGAATACTAGAAAGACGCAAGCCATGGCCCCCAAAAAAATATATATTTTTACTTAGCGTTGAATTTTAAGTCGATTTTTTGACAAAAATTGAAATATCGTGATATTGTGGGCAAAATCGGTACACAATCTGGCCCACAGCTTTAAAAAGCTCGATGAGCTTACGAATCCAATAAAGCAACTTCGATTAAAAAAGCAAATCGAAATTAGTCCTTTCTTTTTACATTCTAACGGTATATGCATAAAAAAAATTGATCCAGACATTTCAAAGATATATTAAAAAGAAGATGTATATCTTTTCTAAAGAATAATTTCTAATTAATATAAGCAATGCATAAATGTACGAACATCACGTTATAGTTGCTCTTGTGGACAACATTATGTATGGTTATGATATTACATAATAATGATAAATCTCTTGGATTTGGCGGACGCCTAATAAAGCCCTTTCTTATATGTTTGCTTTTGGGAAACTCCTGACAGCTGTGCAAATCAAATGATGTTATATTCGTTTGTAACAACGTACACGTTCGTTCCCTACTTACCGTTGAAACACATATGCATGCATGTTAGTTTTACAAAACTAGACTTTCTACCGTAAACTTTATGGATACGGTTAGTATAGCATTTCCGATA
Source organism: Ornithomya chloropus (assembly GCA_963971445.1). Classification (NCBI taxonomy): domain Eukaryota; kingdom Metazoa; phylum Arthropoda; class Insecta; order Diptera; family Hippoboscidae; genus Ornithomya; species Ornithomya chloropus. The sequence continues at coordinate 20,669,942 of OZ020530.1, read as the reverse complement.
GTGTTGTTGTTGTTGTTGTTGCAATATCGGAAAGCATGTTACAATTCAGTACGTTTTTCTAATACCAATACGTTTATGATAGCAACAAATATATAGACACATACACACATGCATACACATGTAGAAACGCAATCTGTAGAATACTCATTGCATTGTTAGTCCTTGGTTACTCCCACATTCTATCTACATTTTTTTATCTCTCGCTCTATATATATATTTTTTTTTTGTTACTATTACATCTATTTAATGTTTCAATATCGATTTCCTTCCTGCAACAGCTCTGTTTTATATGATAAATGTGTTTGTACGCATATAAGATGAAAGGCGTTATGTCTAGTTTGGTAATATTCCAAAGCAGATTTCCGTATATATATATAATCAAAATCTGATTCGATTTATTCATGTCCGTCCGTGTGTCCATATTTTGTTGGTACTCTTAAGGTCGTAAATTTTAAGCTTTGGATCTGGAATTTAGTACAAAAATTAAGTAAAGTAGTCAAAAACCACGCCCCTACCATAGGGGAAAATTTATCTATCAAACACAAAAATATGGCTTTAAAGGTCAAATTTCATACGTTTATTTTGTGAAAAGTCGTGTAGCAGACACGCCCACATTTTTGAAAAAAATAAAAACTTTCTCATACAGAATTCAACACGGAAGTTGATATACATATAATTATATACACTGTTAAAGGGCGTTATTAAAAACTGCCCCCAGCCACGCCCATATTTGTTTTCTATATTTGCTTCTTTTTTATTTGTTTTAATGTACTCAATTTGAAGAATATAATTATTCATTGCTAGTATCATATAACACATTAATCCAATGCAGTTCAAACTTTAGTACAAGAGTAGTAATTTTCTTAATAATGAGATAAGCGAAAATAAGGTGTTTTGTGTATTTTTTTTTTCATAAATAATTGCTGTGTTAATGAATTTTTATACCGAATAAGAAGAAGATTCAAGTTTTAATTTGAAATTATTATCATTATGAAGGAATGAAGAAGCATATGAAAACCACAGCACACACAAACAACATCAGGATTATAGTAGACATTTGAGATATGCATTTCATTTGCGGCTGGTATACGTTTCTCCCACAAAATAGTTAAATAATTACATGTTAACAAAAATAAACAGCAACACACACGGATGGGTGTTGTATAAGAGGAATAGCGATAAAACGGTAGAATATATGTATACGAGTATATATAAAGAAAAAGCATTTTATATGATTAAAATTTTTCTTGTATCTTACATACCAACAACACACACGAACGTGATGGAGAAATATTTTCATTAAATGTAAATGATTTTTATTGTAAACAAGAATCAAAGCAAAACCATTCTTTGTTATAGCAACCACTGTTGATGCTACTACCCTTGTTGTTGTTGTTGTTATTATTATTGTTGTAACACTTTTTTCACATTTTTTTATTATTTTTGTTAAACACACACACACACATTCATATTAACCATATGTTTGCACACAGCAACATGTACATGTATGCATCGCGTATCTGCTCTAGCACTTGTAACAGCTAGAGCTTAATTAAAATTCCATTTTCCACAAAATATTCACATATATGGTAAAAGCAACTGCACGTAAATACCATATATATGCGTACGTACATATTTTGTTAAAAATTAGTTCCTTAAAATTAAATAACACCAAAACCTAATGTGTTTATAATCGATATGTAAGTATGTGTTAAATTCACATGAACACGTTTATCAAAAACTTCGACTACAGAAGCGTACCTTTTATGTAATTTATTTACCTTTTCAGTCTTCTTTTATGCCCTTTCTATGATAAGCAGTATATTAAAATTATTAGGCCGTTTGTAACTACTATAAGGAGCAACAAAATCTGAATCAATCAAGCCGTTCTTCTAACTAAATTACTACTGCGCGGTTACAAAAATTGCGCTATTCAGCCGAAATAGTATCAGGCCTGCTTAATCTATTTACACTATAATAACAAGGTTCCTTCTTAAAGCGAGCAAAATCAGTTAAATGACAATCGCGAAAATAGACCTATAAGCTTAAAATTTTCTACATATAATTATTTTAAAAATGGGCGAAATCTAATTATGGGCACGCCCATAATCTACACAAAACCTATTTAATAGAGATTGTTAAACGTTTACTTCAATAATTGTTAAAATACAGACGATTTTGTGTACATGCCACGCCCATAATTTATCTCTATATATGAAACTTTTACAAAATTTCGCCTAAGCAATTTATAAATTATTTTATTTTAGTTAACACTAACTTTTATATAAAAAAGAAAAAAATCGTAAGAGATAATACACATATTTTGTTTCCCACTTAAGCACTTAACAGATGTATGAAAATTTTTTGAAAAAGTTTGAAACGTACTAGAGAGTAGAGAGCAAATTTAATATAAAACAAGTAAGAAAACTAAACTTGGCTTAGGCACAATCTTAAACACCCTTCACATCTATTCATAAAATGTAGGCGTGGCCGGGTGTTCTCATAGTACTTGATTATATGTTATATTACATTATGTTTAACTTCACCATTAAATTTTACCCGAAAGAGTTTTCTTGTCAATTATAGGCGTGTGTGTTATTACGCCCACTTTTCTTTTTTTTGATATAATGATGAAGGAGCTTAATATAAAGAATTTCAACTTTGTTGGACAATTTTTTGTTACTAATAAATAGATTTTTTGTTAATTGTGGGCGTGGTCCTCAATTGATTTCTTCCCACTGAAATGGGATCCTACTGATCTAAGTATCTAGAAATGTTTGTGTTGAATTTTAATTAAATATCTCAAAAATTGGGACCAAAAGTGTTACAACCTCATTCTAACGAACGGACAAACATGTCCAAATCGGCTGAGATTTTGATGCTCTTTAGAAATACATATAGGGTTTGTGTTTTCTATTAAATCTTGCAAACAGATTAACAAACTTAGTATATCTACCTATCTTATATGGAGGGAGGGTATAAAAATATATTAAAACAAGTGAGTAAAATAAACGAGCATGTGTATGAGCGGCACGTTTCGCTGAATTGCAATGAAAACTAAAAAAAAATTCCATGAAAAAATTCATTAATCGTTTAAACAAACAACTGGTGCTACGTGCTGAGGTACTGTGTAATGTTTTTTTATGATAAAAATTCATTTACAGTTAGGTAAGGAAGGTTTATCCGATTACTCGTTTAAAAGTGGGATCAAGTACATCAACTATAATTGGTTTAGTTTAAATCGTATAAGTTTCTTTACAGTTGCCTCTACCGCATGTTGAATCTGTACAGATTTGAATTGTCCAAATGGTTTCATACTTCTGGCTTCTTCAGTCAATTGCTTATGTTTCATTAAGTTATTTGTTTACACTATAGAGAGTGTCATGACAGTAAATCCAGCATTCATGCAAATAAACGCTCAAGGCTTTATGATAAATACAAATGACAGGGTTTCTATTCTGTTTCGTTCTGTTTATAAACTATGTTTGATGTGCAAACATTTGTCTGCTTTAGTGTTGGTAATTATCATTTATACAATTTAACTCATTCTAACACTATTATCGACACATCTTTAACAAATATATTAACGTGTAAACTAATTACTCTTTGAAATGGAAAAAGAGAAAAAGCAATAGCTGTTGATGATGATGATAGACCGTGAAGAACTTGTACCAAAAGGTATATTAAGTTTGTTGGTAACTATATTATTCCAATTACAATTATACCGATCTATTCAGAAGCAAATCTAACTTAAATTAACCCTGTCCATGCGTCTGTCCATGTAAATTTATACGCATTTTTCAAAATATTTCGATGAAATTTGGTACCAAGACATATATTGGCTAAAAGAGAAATTTCATTGAAAATGAACCGAATTGAACCATTTTTAGAACCCCTCTCCATATAACGAACTATTATAATGAAAGTTTTTATATGACCAAAAATCGCTATTCTTAATATTTTTTTAAAAAAATTTGCTAAAAATTTGTTAATTAGCATAATAATTGACTATGACAAATTTGAACCGAATCGGAACATTTTTAGAACCCATTTCCATATAAAGATATTTCTCCCATTTACTGGTACAACTAAACTAATTTTAGCATAATTTGTGTAACTTAGTAGTGTAGGGTATTAAATGATTTTTACTGGGCCATATATAACATATTCTCATATATTTAATGGTTTGGTTGCTGCTACAGTTGCACTACAATATTTAACTATGGATGTAGTGGCTCTTAAACTTAACTATGTATGTAGTGGCTCTTAAAGTATTTACCCACTAGCCTTAGGAATACTTACTTTATGTGTAAATGGACATTTAAGTAGTTAAATGCTTCATTCCCCATAGTAAGCATTTTAAGTGCCCCTAGTGTAAACACATACCTAAGATACTTATCTCTACATATTCATATGTTTCCATTTCTGAGTTGGGTATGTGTACATTATATGATAAAAGGAGATAATAAAAACATGAAATAAAACAAGTAAAAAAAACTTAATGAAGCTTAAGGCAAATATTAAACACCCTGCACAAAAAGTGGTCGTGGCAAGTGGCTTATTGACAAGTAGTTCAACTTACGCATCATTTTCTGTGCAAAATAAGGTTTTTTGGTAAATAGTTGGTTTATCCATTATCCGACCATGCCCATTTTTGGTAAATCGATGATTACTTTAATTATAAATGTGTATACAACATATCAACTTCATAGTTTATCAGAAAATTTTTGTCGAATATGGGCGTGGCACTTGACCGATTTTGCTTAACTTAAATGGAAACCTACGTATATATACTAGAAATATTTGAATAAAAATTTCAGCTCAAAATTTACGATTGTGAAAGATTCAACAACAGACAGACAGATCTAAATCGACTCAGATTTTGATGTTGATCAAAAATATACAATATGTATAAATTCTATATATAGAATTTCAAACTCCTTCTTTTGGATATTGTAAACGAAATAGCAAACTTAGTTTACACTCATCGCTAAGGTAGGAAATATACATATATTGTAATACCCAAGAAAACATACATATTATATATCCATTATGCTTTACTCCATTTACTCTGGAAGTGTGAACTATAATGTTAAGCACTAAAAATAGTTCATTTTTATTCTCTAAATTGATCAACAAAGTATTAGAAAGTATACAACCGTATATTTTGAGATATTGAACTTTCCGCCTGTATGTTAAGATTTTCTATAATAAATGACACGCCCACAATTAACAAAATTTATTTACAATCACAAAAATAAAGCGACATTATTATTAATTTTATTGATTAACATTTCAAAAAAATGGGCGTGATCACATAACACAAACGCCCACTTTATATAAAAAATTCTCTTAGTTGTAGGATGTGGCCATAGGGGTAAAATAAACACTCCAATTGTGTGTCTTTAAAATAAGGCGCTATTATATACATGCCACGCCTTAATCTAATGTAAGAATTTTAATAATGTTCGACATTTGCTTTAAGCCTCTTACATTTTTCCTTCTTTTTATTGAAATGAAAAATGAAAAAAAAATATTGTCCATCCATCCGTCTTAAGTTTTACAGACTATTGAATTTTACGCAAAACTATTTAGTAGTAAAAAAAATAAAAAAAATAAAAACTACCTACTAAAACTACAATGACACAAGTTCGTAAAAAAAGAGTCGTAAAGTCCAATTTTTTACAAAATACAGCTTCACATAGCATACATGCAATAATGTATGCATTATATGGTGTGCATGCGGTTATTCTAAGAAGGTTTTTCCAACTTTTAAGAGATTTTGAAAGGAAAAGTTTTATCCCATCATAATAAATACAAATTGTGAGTGGAATTAGGTTTTTCTTTTGCCATTATTATCATTATCCCCGTCATCATCACCATCTACAAAAGGCCATCAAAAGTTTAGGTCAACTAATATGTTAACGTGTCAAAATCTAACAACATCTGAACTTAAGATTAAGTAGATATGTCGGGTAAATAGATGATAATAATAAATGCAGGATATTAAACAAAATGTAAAGTGTAAGTGGAGAGTGAAGAAGGTGTAGAGAAGAAAGCTATCAATGTGAAATGTTTCAAGTAGTGACAAGTACAGGAAGTAAATTTAGCTTAGGCCAAATTTTAAATAGGACGATATTTATTTATATACAAAAAGTGGGCGTGGCACCTGAATACATCTTACATTAGGACTGTGTGTTAGATAAACTTTTTCATCGCGCAATTGTACACTTATTATAACAATGTTCAACAAATTTCATTTTCCAAAAAAAAAATGTTGATAGATAAATTTTGGTCCATTGTGGGCGTGACTGTTATGCAGCCGCGCTCATTTTACACTAATTAGAAATATATGCGTTAAATTTTATTTTCAAATGTTACCTTTTTATACCGAATAGATAGATTTTTGTCCGTTGTAGGCGTGACGTGTTAGAGGACCACGTCTATTTTACACTACGCCTAATTGTACATGTATGTACTAAACTTCACTTTTAAAGATGATCTGTTTGTGACTAATGGACAGAATTTTGTCGATTGTGGGCGTGTCTTTCAATCAAATAAAAGTCAATCCTGAGAACTTTATAAGACACGATAATCAATTTTATCCATATATCCCCTGGTTTGCAATTTTATTAAAAGCAAATAAACCCATGCACTGGCGGACACGTATAAACTTAACAAGGTACAAAACAGATTGTATATGTATATATGAACATTGTTATTGTTGTTGTTGTAAAAAAAAACTTCGTTTAATCAGCACCCAGTAGAATATGAAACATTAGAAAACATTCATCATAAAGTCAGTTGTGCAGGTAAGTAGCAACTGAGTCTCATTTAATTCTGTTGGACTTCAACAGTAATAATAATAATCTTGATTAACTGTTTGTGTAAAATGACGTTTCCATCTGTCTGTGAAAATTGTTCAAAAAACAAAACTAGAAAAGAAAACAAAAGTAGTGAAAGCAAAGCGATGACATTCAACTTTTTGGGACCAATTACGAATTATACAAAAAAAAAAAAACAACTATAGAAATATAAAAAGCTTAACAAAATTAAATTACATGTACAAACATTTCAAAGTACTGTCCGTCACAGTTAACTGCAATACAAAGGCAGAGACCAAGTTGAGCTGAATAACCAAGTGGAGTCATACTTTACTTCTCAAATAAACGCGCTACGCCAGAAAACTTTTCTTCAACTCAAGGTGTCAAAAACACTTTTCACTTGATTGGAAATTGTTTGAAAAAGTTTTTGTCATTTTTCTTTTCTTTTCTTTTCTTTTCTTTTTCTTTTTTCTTTCCACTTATTGTTTACACTTCCACTTAGTGTTAGTTCTCCTTAGAAAATTGTTGAATTTAAGAAAAAATTGATTGAAAGTCTAAAGAAGATTATTAGGAATGCTTGCGTATCTTCAAAGAGGGTCTATGGAGTGGACACTGAAAGAGTTGAATGAAATTTTTATATTAAGGTCAAAAGGGAGAAACTTGATGGTGACCTTGATCTATATTCTATATCCTTCTAATCAAACAAATTTTTGTATTTGAGGTTTGTTTTTTGGAAAATTTCTTCTTATAATCATACTGCCCCCTTTTTTCTCACTCTGTATGCAAATTAATAATTGTAGATTAATTATTATTATTCTTCCTTCTTTATGTTAAATGGAATAGACAAATAAGAAGTAATAATACTTAAAGAAAATTCTCTTTTCCTTTCTCGCTCTCTCTCTCTCTCTCTCTCTCTCTCTCTTTCTATCTTAATGTCACTGCTCGTCCTTTATAAAGCCATAATAATAATGATAAAACCATTTCAAAGGATTACAAGTAATTATTTGTGTTCATTGTCTTTCCCTTTCTCTCTCCTACTCCAACTATTATCTAAATCTCTCTCCCTTTATCTCAAAGAAACATTTGTCAAATACAACAAACATAATTTCATTTTAGCTACTAATGTACTTTATAGTCATTTTCTACTTTACAGCCACCCATGCAAAATTTAACCAAAGCCCGAGATGTGTTTACCTGATGACATTATATTTTCACTTATACGTATGTGTAATGCTTTGCTATGACTATATATGCTGCAAAACATTATAAACCGAAAAGAGGCTACCGAGAGTATGTTTACCGTTATGCTTCTAAGTAGTAGTAGACAAACGCAATTTCCATTATGTTCGCTTTCTCTCTCTCTCTCTCTCTCTCTCTCTCTAATTTTTAAGTAAATTAGTTTAATAAACTATCAAATTATTTATTAGATGAGCTCTGAGAGGAATGAAAATTCATTTCACTGTACACATAAGTATGTGCGTATGCAAGTCCACTGCTTTTATAATTACGGTTACATAGGCTCATGTGTAAGTATGTATATAATCATACAATTGTAGGAAGTGTAGTAGTCGGTCAGGGCCACCCTACACCATTTACGCTACAATTGTATCAGTAAACGCGGAGCATTGCCAGAGAAGTCACTTCGTGACATATTGTTGTATGGGGAGAGGTTTTAAAAATGACCCAATCGGGTCCAAATTTTGCACAACCAATTATTAAGCTAATTAACTATTCGTCTCCAAATTTTGTTAAAAAATATCAAGAATTGCGATTTTTGGCCATATAAAAACTTTCATTATAATAGTTCGTTATATGGGGAGGGGTTCTAAAAATGGTCTAATTCGGTTTATGTTCAACAGGATTCCTCTTTGGGCCAATACATGTCTTTGTACGTCATATTGTACACCAGAAACAGTTTTTGCAAATTGTGGGCGTATCTGTAATTTGACCACGCCCATTTTACCACATGGATAATTAAGATCTCTAACTTTTTTATTTGTGGTTGTTAGAGATTTTTATCGATTATGCGTGTAGCTCTTAATCGATTCTGATTTTGTGAGGTCTCTGTGCGATACCTTCTGTAGCATATACATAACAAACTTAGTCTACTCCGCATTTTATATAAAAAGTGTAATAACACGTATGATTGCAATCAAATGTAAATTAGAAAAAAAAAAAATAGAGTACTGAACATAAAACATAACATATGTGTTGTAAAGGAAACAACAACAACAACAGTAATGTTTTGACATACATTATGGTTTAGCTCTTGTCAAACACTTAACCAACAGGCATTACAGCATTACAGAAATCTATCGTCATTGTTATTATAATTGGACATGACTGTCTGTCCCATAATGCAGCCACAAAAACATATAAACAGTACACATGCACATGCACATGCACATGCACATTCACTTGCATTAATGGCAAAATTGTATTAAAATTGGGGCAAACAAAAAAGAAAAATAACAAAAACGTTTATTAATGTTGAACGACAGCTGTGGCACCTCAGTAGGACAAGAACATTTCGGTTAATGGTGTAAATGGATGAAAATGTGTGAATGTGAATGAGCCAGTGTTAAGACAAATTATCATCAATGCTTATGCAAGCATGCAACAATTTGTGATTATAAACACAAACATACATACACACACAAACGTCATTTTAATCCTTAAGCTATACGTTGATTAATTGGACGGTTGCTGCTGTTTGTTGAACCAACACATATGTACTCATTCAGACGGCAGCTTTTCTCACAATTTTATCTCATCTAATAATTATAAGCATACATATGGGTGATTGTTGACAAATGGTCACTATTAGTGCAACATTTTTATTGCGACTAAATGTAGAGATGAAAAAAAGTAAACGAAATAATGTTTAACCATGCATGATTTGATGTTGTCGTCAGCACTCAGCTTAAAACTTGTGATGAGGCAATTTCGTTTAAAAAAATTACCATCACACGTCCGACATATATTTGATAATATTTGGCATCCACACAACATTTGATTTCTTTGCGCATATCGCTATTCATTAATGAATTATATTCACATTTATTATTTATACGTATTTACTTTTTCATTGATCATTTACACATATTTGCAACCAACCCTTGTACTTTAACAATGAAGTCAGTTATTTTTGTTACTATACTAAAACATTTTCTTTTTACCTTTTCTCTTTATTTCATGGATTAATTAAAAATGAAGTTATGAATTGTGAAATTTCTAGTTTAATTTGAAGTAAATAAGTATTCATAAGCCATCCTGTAATAATTATAAATCATGTATAATAAGCTTAGCCATAAGTATAAGCATACCTGAACTAGTATATAAAACATATGTAACTAAGCATAAGATCAGCTGTAATGGTGCGAAACTTACAACGTAAAGCTCTTACAAGCAACGCAAAAGCTCGGCCACTGGCCTATATAAAGGCGATCTTCGCACAGCAAAGTAGCTAGTGTTAGGTGGGCATTGCGCTAGGTAGGTTGTCTTAGAACTGGATAGGAGAGTTGACAATATCCTCTCTATCAGCATTCGTGTAGTTATAATCATACTAGGGTGAGAGTTGATAATATCCTCTCTATCAGCATTCGTGTAGTTATAATCATACTAGGGTGAGAGTTGATAATATCCTCTCTATCAGCGTTCGTGTAGCTATAGTCATACTAGGGTGAGAGTTGATAATATCCTCTCTATCAGCATTCGTGTAGTTATAATCATACTAGGGTGAGAGTTGATATTATCCTCTCTATCGTGTAGTTAAAGTCATACTAGGGTGAGAGTTGATAATATCCTCTCTATCGGCATTCGTGTAGTTATAATCATACTAGGGTGAGAGTTGATAATATCCTCTCTATCAGCATTCGTGTAGTTATAATCATACTAGGGTGAGAGTTGATAATATCCTCTCTATCAGCATTCGTGTAGTTATAATCATACTAGGGTGAGAGTTGATAATATCCTCTCTATCAGGATTCCTGTAGTTATAGTCATACTAGGGTGAGAGTTGATAATATCCTCTCTACCAGCATTCGTGTAGCTATAGTCATACTAGGGTAAGAGTCGAAAATATACTCTCAACAAGCGTGCTTATATTAGCTATACTAAAACACTCGTACCAATATAATAAATATATTAACAGCGCGTATTGTAAAAGTAGGTTACTTTCATTTTCTTGATATAAATGTATAAATATACAAATATTGAAGGACAAGGTCAAAATAAAAGAAATACGTCATTCTAATTTTTTATCCTTTCCTCTGAGTCTTTGAATTGAACTCTGGACAGACTCTGGGCTTACCCCAGCACCTTTCAGACTTCTTTACAAAGTGGCGCCCGAGCAGGGACGCACATAATGTGCATCTGAATATATACAAAGAAATTCGACGTCAAGAACAAAATAATACAAATCGCATAGCATAGAGAAAAAAAATCAAAACACGAAAGACTATTTCTGAATTTAATCTTGTGAAAAATTACTAAGCATAGAATCTTGTGAAAATTACTAAGCATAGGATCTTGTGAGAATTACTAAGCATAGAATCTTGTGAAAATTACTAAGCATAGAATCTTGTGAAAACTACTAAGCATAGGATCTTGTGAAAATTACTAAGCATAGGATCTTGTGAGAATTACTAAGCATAGAATCTTGTGAAAACTACTAAGCATAGGATCTTGTGAAAATTACTAAGCATAGAATCTTGTGAAAACTACTAAGCATAGGATCTTGTGAAAATTACTAAGCATAGAATCTTGTAAAAATTACTAAGCATAGAATCTTGTGAAAACTACTAAGCATAGGATCTTGTGAAAGTTACTAAGCATAGAATCTTGGGAAAATTACTAAGCATAGAATCTTGTACAAATTACTAGCATAGAATCTTGTAAAAATTACTAAGCATAGAACCTTGTAAAAAACAACTGAGCTCTAGAATCATTTAAAAAAAAACAAATATATCACTTAAACAACGTAAGATATTTAGACACTGAAAATGCCCCAGATACGAACCGGCTGGATTCGCACACTGCGCAGAGAGGAACTAACGGCCGTAATGATGGACTTGGGTCTGGATACATCCGGCACCGTTGATGAACTACGACGTTCGCTGGCACAATATGTTACAACAGAGCACAAAAGTGAAGAGATAAACAAAATCTTATTCTACCAAGACCAATGCGAGGCGAAGGCACAAAGTTTACCCCTGCCAAGTGAAGCTACCAACAGAAGCCAGTCACCACAGCCAACAGACAAGATGCAAATAAGTAAAGACGACCTCGCAAAATTGATAGAAGAAATCCACAAAAAATTTACGGTAACCCAGCAGCCAAGTTCTGAAAAACAAGAATGCATAAAAAAACCCAGTAAGGTAACCACAGATGACAAAAAAACTATTATGAATGTGATCAGTAAGTGGGACATCCTTTATGAAGGAGGGTCGGACACTTTTCAGTTCATGGAAAATATCGAAGAAATGGCTCTCACGTATGATGTACCTTTTGACTCATTACCAACAGCAATGCCCAAATTCTTAAAAGGTAAGGCTTTGATGTGGTACCGAAATAATAACAGTCATTGGACCACTTGGAGTGCATTTAAAGAAGATTTTCTGAAATTCTTCCTCCCATCGAGATTCTTTGAAAATCTCAATGACGAAATACGCTCCCGCATGCAACACGCAAACGAATCCTTCCAGGATTATTCCCTCGCACTACAGGAACTAATGCGACACTCAGTCATGACAAAGGAGGAAAAATTGGCAAGAATATACAACAACGCACGGCCAGATTATCGTTGGTATATTCGCAGACGAGACTTTTCTACCCTATCGGAACTACTAGAACTTGCTAACGACATGGAAAGTATAGGACAGTCCCCAAGACCAAGAATAGCAAACAACCAAGTCAACCGGGATCTTGGTTCACCAAGTAACAAGATTTCAAATCCTAAATCTGCTTGTCGAAAATGCGGTAATCAAGGACATACCTTCGCATCTTGCCGCAACACAAGCCGGCTATTCTGTTGGGTATGTGGTACAATCGGGGTCAGGACACGCGATTGCTGCAGACAGCAACCCACGACATCCCAGGCCGTACAACAACAGCGCAGACAAACACCACAGGAGCGAGGATGTGGCATATCGATGCCCCCGCACACCGAAGCCTTGACAATCAACAGCAACAAAATAACGGCCATTATTTCCATCAATCAACAATACCTACCAGCTATGATAGACACCGGCTCCACGAGCTGCATTATAAGCTCAGCCATGGCACAACAACTCGGTGAGAGTGGACGACACCAAATTATCAACATACCCATGCTATTGGCGGATGGTTCGGCAATACAAATCACTAAGATGGTACACTACACGGTACACTTTGGAAAGCAAAAGAAAGAATTACAGTTCCTCATAATGGACAATACCATTGAAGACATAATATTGGGATTAACATTCCTCACGACATTCAACATCAGTCTAACATGTGCCGGAAGCGTGTTACTACGCGATCAGCAAGCTGTACAAAGCGTTCCGAAAATAGGAAGAACCACAGAAACTAGAGAACGCATGTCCACTATGAGAAATGTAACAACCAAACTGTATTGCCCAGTCATCAAGATCACATATCCAAGCACAGAATGTATACATCCCAATGATAAATTAATTAATCCATTTACTACTGTCGCATCAACCGACACCAAAAACGCAGCAAACAAAGCACAAGATATTATAAGCCAGGAACAACCTTATCAATTGAGTTCACGACAACAACAACGACAACAACAATGTACAATTTTTTCTCGTACGGTCAAACAATCGAACATGACACAATTAGCGAGCCAACGACACCACATGCAGCAACAACAACAACAACAGCCACGCAGGCAGGTGGCACCCAAACGTGATAGATTCACCCAAATTACTAAACCCACTCAACAAGCATCATACAAAGGTGAACCACATCATGACATGCGCTTCTATAGAACAGAACGATATCAATATTCCCGTCCTACAACAGAATTGTCCGTCCTACGGAGAACCGAACCCAGCGTCAAAATGCCGTCAATGTATCAGAAGAAACGAGTTCAAATTGATGTACGGCAGCAACCCAACAAGTGGTCACCATCCAGACATGTGACTACGCAATACCGTATGTCCGCCTGGCACAAAAGGCCCAAAGATATGTCGAAGGTAAAACAAGGCCAGTACCAACATGAAACACGCACGAAGAAACCTGAACGAGAACACCACAAGAAGTACCCAGCAATACCATACCGAACTAAATTAAAAAAATCAAGAACCAGCAACAAAAAGAAGAGAATTCATCGACCACACGGTAAAGGTCAGTTTTTTCGAGTCACGAAGCACAGGTCGCCTTTCCGGCAACAACAATACAATTATACTGTGGAATATCGAAAAGGGAAAAACAATGTAGTGGCAGACGTCCTATCCAGACAACGCGACGAGACTTGCGCTCTTGCAAGGAGTGAAGAGGACCAAAGCCGATATTGTAATTTAAGAAAACGCCCGTGGAAACCAAAGGTTGGTGACCAAGTGTTAGTTCGCCAACACCCTCTATCCAAAGCAAACGAGTACTACGCGGCAAAATTAGCACCAAAATTTACAGGTCCCAATCTGCCAAATGCCAGGTACACACAGCAAGGCCAAGGTGAGGTCGCACCAAGCAGCGATCACCAACAACCACCTCCAATGCTCAGCCCATTCCGGCCATGCCGAATTTCCATATCAGCACCGAAGACGTCCCCTAATCAGCAACCACGAGACACTAAGGTAAGGGCAATATTCGTGTTCGAAACAGTCGTACCCCCTGAAATACGGGTGCAGCTCGAAGCATGCTTCCTGAGGGAATATGAGCGCCTGCCAGCTCGCTCACGAGCACAGAGGTTTTACACCATTGAGGGTCGGAGGTTCAAAGCAACAATAAAGAGGAGCGGTGAAATTTTGATTCGAAGTGAAGATCCTGCCGGAGGAGGGAGGTAGTGTGATGAGGCAATTTCGTTTAAAAAAATTACCATCACACGTCCGACATATATTTGATAATATTTGGCATCCACACAACATTTGATTTCTTTGCGCATATCGCTATTCATTAATGAATCATATTCACATTTATTATTTATACGTATTTACTTTTTCATTGATCATTTACACATATTTGCAACCAACCCTTGTACTTTAACAATGAAGTCAGTTATTTTTGTTACTATACTAAAACATTTTCTTTTTACCTTTTCTCTTTATTTCATGGATTAATTAAAAATGAAGTTATGAATTGTGAAATTTCTAGTTTAATTTGAAGTAAATAAGTATTCATAAGCCATCCTGTAATAATTATAAATCATGTATAATAAGCTTAGCCATAAGTATAAGCATACCTGAACTAGTATATAAAACATATGTAACTAAGCATAAGATCAGCTGTAATGGTGCGAAACTTACAACGTAAAGCTCTTACAAGCAACGCAAAAGCTCGGCCACTGGCCTATATAAAGGCGATCTTCGCACAGCAAAGTAGCTAGTGTTAGGTGGGCATTGCGCTAGGTAGGTTGTCTTAGAACTGGATAGGAGAGTTGACAATATCCTCTCTATCAGCATTCGTGTAGTTATAATCATACTAGGGTGAGAGTTGATAATATCCTCTCTATCAGCATTCGTGTAGTTATAATCATACTAGGGTGAGAGTTGATAATATCCTCTCTATCAGCGTTCGTGTAGCTATAGTCATACTAGGGTGAGAGTTGATAATATCCTCTCTATCAGCATTCGTGTAGTTATAATCATACTAGGGTGAGAGTTGATATTATCCTCTCTATCGTGTAGTTAAAGTCATACTAGGGTGAGAGTTGATAATATCCTCTCTATCGGCATTCGTGTAGTTATAATCATACTAGGGTGAGAGTTGATAATATCCTCTCTATCAGCATTCGTGTAGTTATAATCATACTAGGGTGAGAGTTGATAATATCCTCTCTATCAGGATTCCTGTAGTTATAGTCATACTAGGGTGAGAGTTGATAATATCCTCTCTACCAGCATTCGTGTAGCTATAGTCATACTAGGGTAAGAGTCGAAAATATACTCTCAACAAGCGTGCTTATATTAGCTATACTAAAACACTCGTACCAATATAATAAATATATTAACAGCGCGTATTGTAAAAGTAGGTTACTTTCATTTTCTTGATATAAATGTATAAATATACAAATATTGAAGGACAAGGTCAAAATAAAAGAAATACGTCATTCTAATTTTTTATCCTTTCCTCTGAGTCTTTGAATTGAACTCTGGACAGACTCTGGGCTTACCCCAGCACCTTTCAGACTTCTTTACAAACTCTTAGCTCAAATACATTTACTCTGTACATATTTCTCTATCTATATGAAAAGGGAATAATTTGGAAATTCATAAGAAATTGCATTAATGTTTATTTGCTGTTTGCGAGTGCCAATCGTTGTAAATTTACACACATTTTTCTTCTCTCATCACTTTCTTATCAACCCTATGATTACCTTTTATAAGCCTCCGAATTATGTTATTATTTAGACAGTAGATCAAGTAGATAAAAAATTAAGGAAAATATATTTCAATTGGGCAAAATAAATCAAGTGCCACGCCTACAATCGATAAAAAAAATTGCAAATCTATCTATTTTGATAATTAATTTGATATACATGAGTATAGTAGATGCATTCATCCAAAAAATGGGCGTGGTCGTATAACATACACGCCCACAATTTACAATTTACAAAAATCTTGATACTTATTACAAACACTCTTAAAAGACGTAATTAGGTATCTGCCACGCCCACAGCTTGTATGTAGATGTGAATGGTATTGAAAATGTTCACTTCAGCCAACATTCTACTTTTTTCACTTGTTTTCATTTATATTTTATTATTGCCTTAACCAGACCATGTTAGTGTTTACACCACCATATGGCTTCATAAATATGCATATGTGTGTATGACCCAATACTGTGTGCATCTGATGACCACTTATACAAATATGTTTTCTTTTTTTGTGTATAAAAAAGAAACAAAAATTTGAAAATCAAGTGAAAAAGTTTAAATTGGCTTAGACCACGGGATGCCCTCTACAAATATATACGTAAGGGCATGTCATGCATTCAAGTATGCTTTCTTTTGACATCATTTTAAATATGCATCATATTTCATTTCAAAGAAAGAATCCTACAATAAAACTGTTTTCTTAAAAGTGGGCGTGGCTGTCAACCAATTCAAATAGCGATAGAAACTAGAAGTATCTGTAGAAAATTTCAGCTTAATATCTCAAATTTTACGACCGTGAGAGTGACAACGGACGGACAGACTTACCGACATATAAGTCTCAATTTTTCCACAACTTATAAATATGATTAAAATCGATCTAGATTTTGAGGCTGCTCAAGTATATAAGAATCTCTAAAGAATTCCTAAAGACTCCTTTTCATAGTTTGAATAAAATGACAAACTTAACATTTAATACAATGTGGAGGGGGTATGAAGAAAATTGTGTTCAGTACAAGCTTTTAAAGCACAGCCATGTATGTTTGTTTTGCATACAAACACAAACAAATAATATAAACAATCAAGTGGAGCAGTGTTGAAAGACGACAATTGCTCTTAAACTGGTCATGTGTTGTTGTATTGTTGTTATTGTCTGATGCTACCGTTCTATGATTAGGAGCATTTCGTACAAGATAGTCCAGCTCTATGCAGGACAATGTTAATAACCCATACAATACAAAGTAAAACTGAATGCCATTCAAAATTGTTCATTCTATGACAGGGACATACTATGCATAGTTGTTGCTATGTTTATATACATGTTGCCTACTGCTTCTAAATCAAGTATTCTTGTCATGGATTAAAAATAAGTACTGTTTAATACAACTTATGAGTAATCTTCCTCAAATGATTGATGGTGACATTTTTTTTTTTTTTGTATGAAAAGCTGGGAGTTCCGTATTACGCAACAAGTCGTGGCAAACTTTTCCTATTTATATTGGAAAGACACACAATTGTGGTGATGTTTCTAATTTCCTTTTCCCACATGTATAATCCCGTAATTATCTTAAACGTACACCGCTATGACTTCCCAGCACCTGTGTTACACGCATACCAACCAAATACGATGAATCATTATGTCACATATAACTCATAAATGAATGTTCATACATGTAATACCACAAATTTTTCTAAATCGTTATTTGCAACCACACACCTATGTAGGTAACATAAAACGTATATGTAACGAAGTAAAAAAAAAATGAATTTGGCTTAAGCCAAAACGTAAACACCTTCCGTATGTACATACAGACAATGGGCGTGGCAGATATAAAATTACGTCCTCTAGTAGAGTATGTATAACGTGTCAGCTTGCAAGTCGAGTTTTATGTTGAGTAAATTTTTTCCTAAATTGTGGGCGTGATCATGCGCATTTTTGGCCTCACCTCATAAATATGTTTCTTAAATTCCCACTTCATAGCTGAATTTTTGTAGAAGATAAATAGATTTTTATAGATTGTGGGCGTGTTCATTATTCGATTTATTTTTGGCTCATCTAAGATGGGGGTAATTATAAATATTTATACCAAATTTCAACTTCATAGCTTTATATTTGTCGTAGATGAATGGAGTTTTTGTCCATTGTGGGCGTGGCTTTCAACCAATTTTCCCAAACTCAAATAGTGATAGAATTTATTGAAGGGTCTGTATAAAATTTTAGCTTAATATTTAAAAATTTGCGACCGTAAAAATGCCACTAACAGAGGGACCTACGGACATATCTAAACATCGACTCAGTTTCCTACTTTTCCTTCTGGGTGTTACAAATGGAATAACAAACTTAATGTACCACCGCCCCTTATCTTACATGGAGGATATAAAAAAATAAAACAGTAAAATATGAAATATTCCTGTCACAGCATGTACACGCATACCTGTTATAAATTAAGCTTCTGTACTATATGGTAAGTAATATATTTTGCACAAGAAAAAAATAAATAAATATGGATAACGGTATTGCTGCTATAACCCAAACACACAAACTTTACGACTACAACTACCCAGAAAACTCAAGTCCATTTCATGCCAACTATTACACTTTCATGTATATTAATCATTGACTTTGTCATCCTCAGTTAAGTCAGGTAGCAAACAGCGGCAATGATATTTCATGTCAGGCAAATGAATGTTTATACACGAATGCGTTTAGCTATTCACGGTATGTTATATAAATGATATCACCACGAGTAAAAAGACTCACATCTGGCTTAAATGAAATCTTAAACACGCTTCACTCTCAAGATAAAAATGTGGGCGTGGCAAAGTACCTGATTACGTTCTTTTTAATAAATGGATTATGTATAAACTAACAAGTCGCATATGAAGTTTTTTTTTGGAAATTGTGGGTGTATATGTTAACCGACCACGCCCATTTTTTAAATTTTTTTTTTTATCTTATTCATACATGATCCAATTTTGCGCAAATAGCGTGCAAAAATCAAAAATGTTTGTTGATCTTAGATCTTAGATCTGAGATCATAAATAATACCAAGATCAAGAATTTTCATACTTTATAGGTGTCAAAAAACCCCACAAAATACTTGTATATACTACACCAGCCTAAAATTTGGAGTAAATCTTATCATTTCTATACATGTTATTTATTCCTTTTTCTATTTAAAATGGCCAAATCGGTCAAGTGGGCGTGACACAAGCGATAAAATTCTAATTATTTGTTACGAAAAGTTAGCTATAAAGTTGAAAATTTCTATCCTTCAATATTCCAAAAAAATAGGCGTGGTCTAATAACAGACGCGCCCTCGATTTACAAAAAACCGAAAGCATAAAACTCGACTATAAATAGACTTTATAATATATATTTTTTTATGAGATGTAAACGCCACGCCCACTATTTGTATATATGGAAAGTGTTCAAAATTTGGTTTCAGCCAAATTTAGTTTCTTTTTTTTGTACTTCTTTGCAATTTAAATAAAACGCAAAACGTTGACTGCCGATAACAGAGAGTGCGAGAGAGATAGAGGGGGAGAAAGAGTGAATTCAGTTTACACGATTGAATGGATGTCATTCATTTTATGGTTGGTTGCGGTAAAAGTGTTCATGTAGTTTCTCTTTATGATGCCTTCCAGTGTAGAGCTAGCTAGAAACAATGTGCGAACAATCAGCGTTGAGTTGTCGTGTTAGAATATGTAAGTAATTCCTATTGAATGTGAATGGAAAATTCTACAGAATGTGCAGGCTAACTATGGGTATTTGCAAAATCGCGTTAAGAAAATATGTGTTTTGCAGATGAAACAACTTGACAGATTTTCCCTAAAATTTTCGAAAAATTTTCACAGATTTAATTTTGCTTTTAGGGAAATAGTTTATATTCTATTTTTAAGCATTCAACTATTATACAAAGCACATAAACAATGATTTTCATACTGCACACGATTCCCCTGCCAAGAATGAGAGGTAAATATATGAACAATGAGAAATTTAAGATAGAGATGCTGTACGATGAGATAAAACATAATTAAAAATATGTTCTTTGTACTAAACGTTGTAAAGTAAAATATGTAAATATTAACAACAACAGCAAGTACGCCAGCAACATATAAATGCGGTAGATGGTTGTAAAAAGTCATGGAAGCCGAGTGTGTTTACGTAGATAGTAGCGACTAGCACTTGTTCTTGCAGTTAATTAAATTCAATTCAATCCCATTCAATTCGGCTCAGTGAAGCGCAAGCACTATAACATTTTGTCTATACACTATATACGAGTATACTCATACCTGCATATATATGTAACACACATGTACAGTTTGTTGATTTCACTTCAAGTTGTCACGTTTAAGCAGCAACAATTTCAAAATGATACATAAGTCAGAAATTTTTTTTATTTTTTGTTTATTTATGATATCAAAAAAAAATTTATATAGGAAGGGGTTCTAAAAATGGTTCAATCCGGTCCATTTTCAAAAGGGTTTATTTTTGGGTCAATGTTTTTCCGCGTATCAAATTTCATCGAAATATCTCAAAAAATAATAGGACCTCATATAGGGAGGGGTTCTAAAAATGGTCCAATCCGGTCCATTTTCAATAGGGTTCCCCTTTGGGCTAATACATGTCCTTGTACCAAATTTCATCGAAATATCTCAAAAAATGCGACCTGTAGCTTGCGCACAAATTTAGATGAACAGACACGAGGACAGACGGACAGACGGACATGGTTAAATCGATTCAGATTTTGATTCTGAATCGATCGGTATACCTGAAGGTAGGTGTGGCATTTGTCGTTTAGGAGTTACAAACATCCGCACAAACTTAATATACCCTTTTCTACAGGGTGGTGCAGGGTATAATAATACAAAAAAAAAATGGAAAATGAAAGATTTTATATCCATGGTAGCTACATGAAAGACACACTTCTAGTTGAAATTTCCGCCAAAGTACATAAGAACGTGGTCAACACTTAAGTCAAGCTTCTAGATAAGCATTACCTATGCCAAGTTCATTAAATTTAAACTTTAATCGATATTGAAATAATTTCAATCACAACATTTTTTTATTTTTTAATCATTCTTAATTTAATCACCAGATTAAAAATATCTAAATTTACATCTTAAATCATTATTATATGAAATGACATTTTTCAAGATTTTTTTTCGATTTGTTTTCAATTTTTACGATTCACGAAAATATTTTTAATCATTTTTATATGAAATTTCACTTTAATCGCTATAAATTTGTTTTGATTCAAAAATCATTTTTATTGCATCATTTTCTTGTTTTAATCCTCAATTTATAAATCACAGAAATATTTTTAATTTTTATTCTTAATTTAAAGATAAATAATTAAAAAAATGTACACATTTTTAAAGACACAGCTTTATACCAAGTAAGGACGGGGCAGAGCGTAAAAACAATCTAATATCATTAGGAAGCGAAATTACCCAAAGGAGGGAGTGTTCATACCCCCTACTTTAATATAGAATAAATAATCCATATCTCGTACAATATTTTTCATTCTTTTCTCTTTTTTTTTTTTTTTGTAATTTTTAGCGTAAAATGATATAATTTGTTAAATAATTGATGGAATGAATCATAAAATAATTAAATGAATAATTGAGTGAAAAAAACGCATAAAATTTCTTTTTTAGTATTATTTTCATGGTCGTTACAGCCTGTGTGTTGAATTACAAAAAAACAAGCAAGAAAAGAAAATTTGGTTTAGGCCAAAACTTAAATACCCTACACATCTACAATAGTGGGCGTGGCAGGTATGTGATTACGCCCTCTAAGAGTGTATGTATTACGTATCAGCTTGCAATCGAATTTTAAGCTAAATATGTTTTTATGTAATTTGTGGGCGTATCTGTTGTTCCTATCACGTCTACTTTTGGCACATCAAAGGATGGGATAATTATACACTAGATACTAATATCAAATTTCCAGTTTATAGCTCAATTTTTATGGTAGATAAATACATCTTTGTCAATTATGGGCGTGGCTTTTGACCGTTTTAAGTAGCGATCTGTGTGCAGAAACTAACAGTGTCTTCAACTGAATATCTCAAAATTTACACCCGTAAGAATGCCAACAACAGTAAGACACGCGGACACGCAGACACACGGACATGCATGTCTAGATCGACTCAGTTTTTAATGCTGATCATAAATATATATATTTTTTAAATCTCTGACGCCTCCTTCTGGGTGTTGCAAACGGAATGACAAACTCAGTATACCCTCCATCGTTTATGGCGACTATAAAAACATTAAAATAACAAACAAAACAACAAAACAACAAAAACAACGCAATAGGAAACACAATAACGGAAATCTTTTAATCTGTTGGTTGTAGTAGTAGGGGCCCCTCCAAAAAAAAAATGTAGATATTTTTTTAATAATAGCATCCATTCCTCTCTGCGTACCACCCCTCCGCTCAATTCGATCCTAAGCAACAGATATCAAATTATTAAGCATGTGGCCTTGTCAGGATCCATATCACTGTGAAAAAAATCACTGTTAAATAAAACAAAACAAAACAAAAATCTATGTCAAACATTACAATGATAATGATAATAATGATGATGTTATTTTCCGCTTAGAAAGTCAAATCAAGTCAAGTTGTATACTCTTACTAAGGAATAATTCCCCTAGCATTTATATAAAAGCAAACCATGATGAGTTTTATATACAAATGTATTTGTCATCATTATTGGATCAGCAGTGCTTATGCGTAGGGATAGGAAGCAATCAGATAAACAAAAAGAAAAAAGTTATTATTTGCTTTGTTAAAAAGAATATAATACCGGATGTGAGGGAATGGAGCATAATTTTATACTCAATTAAATATTAAAATTATCAAAAGGCACAATTAATGCGAAAATAAGCGATTATATAATTTTTTGTTTCAAATTTTTTTCATCAAATTTTTTTTCTCATAAAAGTTTCTGATAATTACAAAAATATTATAAATATTTCAATTTAGTTCACTTAATTAATTACCAACTCAACTTATGACCGTGCATAGGTTAACCAGCCTGAAGCGTCCTTCTGGGTGTTGCAAATTGCAATAACAAACCTAGTTTACCTCCATCTTATGTGCAGGGTACAAAAATGATTATAAAACGCTTATTCTAGCATTGGCCTTGATTTGTATAACTAAGCCTGAAGCTGTTATATTATTAAAAACTACAGCGTTCGACTTTTCTTGTTTAGATAAAAGATTATTAGTAACCTGCAGCAACAGTAACATGAAAAGATCTTGTCCGTACTTGACGCTTATACGCATAAACAAGTGCTCACTTCCATCACTTAATGTCAGCATATAATTTCCATATATAAATGTATGGAAATTTATTTCTAACATCCTTGATATAGCTTTCCACTACAATTTTTCACTTTATGATATTCCATTTGTTGACTTCCTCCACAATGCTTACTGTTCTACTTAAGCTTAGAGATTACATTATTGTAGCCTTTACTCCCTGTACGGGTGTTAATTGTTGGTATGTTGACATTCTATGTCAACTAAATGTCATCATTTTATTACAAATGAATAGAACAAGAATAAAGAATTTCTATTGATGTATTGAAATCTCTGTCTGTCTCTCTGGCAGTGTTGCTGCGTGTGTTGTTGTTCATTTGGCAATAAATGCTATTGAAAATATTGTCCATGCAACTGAACCAACAATTCTCATAAGCTTGTTGCTTGTTTTGACACAAAAAATGTTGTATTGATTACAATGCTGGAATTTCTGGTATTACCTTTAACCTATTACTCACTCGCTCCTTCTCTCTTCTTCATTCTGGATGCCTGTGCGTTAACAAGAGGAAGGAAGCATGTATACGTTTGGCAGGAAGTGACTGCATGTTATAATCTGGAATTTTTCCTTTAGTAATAACTGTAGCATTGATTTACCCATACGAAGGGCGAACGAGAGAGTTAGTTCCACATATACACACATATATATGCAAAACTCATAGCAATCGTAAAATATTTTCGTTATAGTTATTTGCTACAAATTCAATTTCAAATTCAAATTCTTTTCTTGACAGTAAAAATACAAGAAGAAGAAGAAAAACAATAAAATGTTATCATTTTTAAACCCTCCAGAGATAATAGTGGAAATAAATTAAACACAAATATTTTTGATCAATATCAAATGGAACGATTTAGACGCGTCCGTCAGCCTCAGTTTTTGTTTTTGGCCCATACACCCATTAATGGAAAAATGTAGCTAGCAGGCAATATATGGATTTGATCCATGCAAAATTTAGTTGACTTTTCCACAAATTACAGATTAAAGATGTAACCACAACGGAAAAATATAGTAAAAAATAGAGAATGTCCTCCAATAACACAAAGTTATGTTTCAACATGGGCTGTACCTTGTAGTTAAACATACCGAAAAGGGGCGTGCTAAATTTTGAAATCTATGAGTTAATAGGAAATTCATTAATTTAAATTTAATTGATATATTTTTTCGATCAAAACGTTTTTTTTTCGAATTTAATAAACGTTGTCGCTAATTTATAAACTTTATAAATTAAATTAAAAAAAATATAATGATCGATATAATTTTTTCGATCAATATATATTTTTCGTATTCTCATAAGCATTACTTCTGTACAATTATCGTGACCGAAAAAAAAGATATAGTCAACGATACAATTTCTTCGATCTATAATTTTTTTTCGTTTTTCATTAAACATTACTGCATATTTATAAACTTTACAAATTGAAAAAATTATTATGATCGATATAATTTTTTCGATCAAAAACTTTTCTTCGACTTTTAATCATTATTTTCTACTTAAAATCATATATAATAAATTAATAATAACAATAATCATCATTAAGGATTTTTATTTTAATCATTAAGGCTATCGCAAATATCATTCCAAACCAAATTTATAACTTTTTTACTCATTTTATAATTTTTTTTCACAATGATTTATGTTATTTTTATGTTCATTTTTTCTTTCAATGACTCATATATCCTTTAGCAATTAAAATGAAAAAAAAAATAGGGTAGAGAATGTAATTCATTCAAATAAATCATCTGTATAAACGAAATAAATATAAAGATAATAGAAGCAAATAAAAAAGAGGCAACAACAACAAAAAATATATGAGTTAAGAAAAAACTTACGATTATGGGAGATGTGCAATTTATTGTAAATATATGTATAAGAAAGGAAGCTATAATAATAACAATAAACTCAAAACTTTAACGTGTACGGTGAATGCCAAAAGAGATTAAACAGTGTGGTCATGCTTTACAGAAAGTTCTAGTTTTCGTTGCTACTATATACATATATAAATTAGGTTAAATCGGTCTAGTGCCATGCCCAAAATTGACAAAAATAAGCTACAAAAATGGAGCAAAGCATAATTGAACATGGTCGAATAACAAACACGCCCACAATTTATGAATTTTATTTTTTTTTTTGCTTTACAATCTGATTTGTTAGTTGACATGTCATGTATAAACTACAGAGAGTCAAATCAAATACTTGCCACGCCCTCTTTTTGACAGATATCTGATTTCACTTTGTTGAAGGAACATGTATGGTTTCCATATGATATGATTACATACATACATAAAAATCTTTCAAAACTTGAAACATCTTAACATCGAATCAGCTTAGTTCAAGGCAAGAGTGTAGGGGGAGAAAACCGGCAATTTCATGCATATATAAGGAATAGTTTGTTGTCGTTTACTAACTTTATTAAGAAGTTTTAGGAAACTTTTACATTATTTCAATATCGAACTTAATCATATACGTTCAAGCAAAAGTCAAGCGAAAGAAAATTTAACCTAATCTACTAAGAGAGTAAAATTTTAATCGCACTTCTTGTACAATCACTTTTACAGATGAGTGTATTTATAATGTAAGTAAATTTATCCTTATGGAAAATAATCCAATACATTTAAAACTTTATGGTTATTGAAATTGAAAATGTTGTGAAAGCTTGTACAAAGTATAAACACTCAAGAGTGGAATAGTTTGTGGCAACTACCAACAAGTTCCCCTTTAATCAGCAGCGAATTTTCTTTATTATGAAAACTTTAAAAACTTTGTATCATGTTTCGCCAAAATCCCAACAAAAAGAAGAAAAAGAAAACTTCCTCATGATTGGTTAATAAAATTACAGCCACATAACAAATTTGTTTAAAGCTAATCATATTCAATTACCACCGCACACACACACACACACACACAAACACCAGCTTTAATATACTTAACCGTGTGAAGATATGTTTATATATTGAAAAGTGTTTCCTGTTTCATTGATACCACAAAATGTGTACAAAAGAGAAAGCAACATACATCTGTATGTACTCTATATCAACAATGAACGTCAGGGTCTCACTAACAAAGTATTTTCATGGAAATAAAAAAAGCATAGATAGACAGGGTGTCCTTACTTAATGTGTGTTGCATACAGAATAATAAACTTAGTATACCTTTACTATAAATGTAGGGTATTAAAAAAATTTACTCACGTTTACCTTGTTCAACCCTAGAGGTGTACGCTAATTGGAGTTTCATAGTACATAACTTGTAGCTGCATGTGATTTTGAGACTCGCTCTTGCCTTATGTCGTCACCTTCAACATACAATGAATTTTTTGTACATACGAACATATGTATAGAAATTCAATGCTTCAGTAAGGCACCCAAACAAACAAATGATGAAATATAAAATGTATGGTTGTGTTATGGACGGCTGCTGTTATAGTTCAATTGATGCATATATTGCTTCTTAAAAACCCTTGCCCTGAGGATAACAACTATGGTCATGGTTCAACCATTCTATCAAATATTGAACACAACTAAAAGATATTTGAGATACTTTTCACTTTGTTATAGTTTTTGTAAGCTTTACATTGTTGCCTCTTCTTTATTACTTCTTCGTTTGTTCACTTGTATATTTACCTAGTCTCACAAGAGAAAGAAAGAAAGAGAGAGAGAGAGAAAGTAACCACATAATATGTAACGTACATGCATGTAAACATCATGTTTTTTGAATCATATTTACTTGGGTAATTTGTGCACAGGAGTGTAAATATGACAAACACGGACACACTCACACACTTACACAGTTGCATTGAAAACCACAACAAATACATACACGGAAAATCATGTGTATGACATTATACGGGACGCTGACAAGTATATTAATGCGTATACATACATATGCGTACATCTGAAAAGTTCAAAAGTTCCACTCACCACAAAACCGTCCTGAATATAATACACGATGTGGTAACAACACATAAGACGGCGGATACCCAAAGTTTGTCACTAAGTTTGCAACATCAAAAAGCAAGCGTCAAAGACTCTACAAAGTATATAAATTCTTGATCGACATCATAAACTGAATCGATATAGACATGTCCGTCCGTATGTTTGTCTGTTGTTAGCACTTTCACGGTTGTATATTTTGATACATTTAACAGAAATTCTATTCTATTCTAGTTTCTGCCCCTAGAGCGCTATTTAAGATGGGCAAAAGCGTTGAAAAGCCATGCCCACAATAGACAAAAATCTGTTTATCTACTACGAAAATTTATAATTAGCACATCTTCTAAGGTGTCATTATTACCCCATCTATTGATGTGAAATGGGCGTGATTGAACAACGATGACGCCCACAGTTAAAAAAAAAAACCGTGTGTAGCATAAAACTCAACTTGCACGTTAATAGGACAATATATACACTATTACAGGGCGTAATAATTTACCCGCCACGCCCACTATTTTTATATATATCTAAAGAGTATTTAAGTATTTGGCGTAAATCAAATTTAGTTTTTTTACTTGACATGTACAAGTCTTATAAGGTTTAAAGCCACGCCTCCTATCAACATAAATCTCTCCATACAGCATATTATTAAGCTATAAAGTTGAAATTTGCTTAAAATATTTATGTATAACAATATTTTTCATGAATATGAATTGTTTAACAGACACGCCCACAATTTACAAAAAAAAAAAAAAAATTTCATTTGTTAACTCTAAAAAGCGTAGCTACCTGCCACGACCACTATTTTTATTTAGTTTCGTAGGATATTTAAGAATTGTCCTGAATCAAATTTTTATTTATTTTCCTTTTTAATGTTTCTCTGATTCAACTCTTAGCAACAATTTTCATCTTATGCGACCAGAACCAACAAGAACAACAATAAATGTTTTACTTTGCACTAGAGAAACAAACAAAAAAAAACCAGTTTACAATTGCAAGCAATACGCAAACAAAGACAAAGATTATTGTGTGCCACAAAAACCACATGAACAAAAATATTTTTCATGATATTCACAAATATGTTCAAATATAAATTTAAAGAAAAATTATATACAAATATATGTATATAACGTACATATAAAGTCAATAAATTATTCTCAAAAATTATTGCAGCAATTCACTGTTGACTGTCAGCCAACGTTTTGAGTATAATCACAAGAGTTTTGCCCCATTTTAAAATCTTCATTTTTTATTCGTTCCATTTTCAGTGGGGTTCTTGTTTGGGTTAAAACACGTTTTTGTACCAAATTTCATTGAAATATCTCCAAAAATGCGACCTAAATATACATGGACAGACAGACGGACATGATTAAATCGATTCAAATTTTGATTCTGATCTTATTTGATATAAATGAAGATGCCTTTCAGTAGTGCAAGGGAACAGGGTACAAATACGAGAATTCTTCCCATTTTACAACATTTACCCACAAATATAAGCTGAGATTGGTTACGAAAAAGATGCCAATTATTTGAAATACTTTTTGTGAACGCATCCTGGTCAACAGTAATAATTTTTCGCTACTTTTCGTCAAACAAGGCCAATCAAACTTGCTGTATATTTCCGTACAGATGCTTAAACTCTACCAACAAAAATGGAATGCACATGACATAAGAGAAATAATACCGTACTCATCCTCAACTCACTTCATCTTGAATACGTTGTCCCCCATAACAATACAAAAATAATTGCATGGCAATGCTGGTCAAATAAAAGATACGAAAACAGATAACATTCAGCTCATGGTTGCTGACGCGCATTAAACGAAACACAAGGAGACAAATTTTCAAATTACTGCTAACAAACTTGAATAGGAAAGTGCCACCGTGTATACATGTTGCAGTTGAGTCAAAACATTATAAATCTGTTGATGATCTTCCAGCCACTCACAAATCTGTTCATTTAGTCGTCCTCCAGATTGCAATGGCATTTTCTGAGCAATCACATGCAAACATTGACTGAGAACATGAAATTGTGGCAACAAAATTGGTTATAAACCAGGTGTATAAAGTATCAACACAGCCGGTAGAAAACGAACAAGCTATGTTTCAAATTAATATCCGGTTTTGTTAGAGTAATCCCAGGGAAAACTAGAGATATGACAAAAACAAGAAATGTTAGAGTCTTCTGCTTGGAGCATTAAAATCTATACCACTTTTCAATAAGGACATAGCAATTTTGCATTCAAATAAAATTGAAGAATAATTTGAATATTGGCCTGAAGTTTATTTCAAATAGAGTACATATATTACATTTAACGATGGCATTTTGATCTTGTTCGTATGACTATCGAGAGCATCCTTTCAGCCATCGATTTCTCGGTATCTAAATTCCATCACTTCACTCCTCCAACGTTGATGGCTTGTTGCCTTGAATCTCCAAATTAACGCAACCTCATTAAAAAGAAATTCAACGGCGTTACATGATAAGAGCAAAAACTGCACCATTTCTTCAGATTACGTAGTTATGGAACTTTCCCTTCTATAAAGCAATTGTTTGACTAGTCGTGTGACACTATCTTGTTGGAACGAAATGTCATTAATAGTCTTTTAAAATTTATGAAAAACGTCACATATACATAAAAGTCTACTACTATTATAGGGCGTAAATATGTACCAGCCACACCCCCTATTTGTAGGTTTATGTAGAGGGTATTTGAAATTTGTTCTAAGACAAATTTAGTTTTGTTTTACTTGTTGCAACTAAAATTATACTTTGCTTAGGAATTTCAATCACGCAACGGCACTCTAAGGCGTACAAGAGTGCACATAACATAATAAAGAGAAAAAATTTATACAACAGATTTGAGAAACACACTTTAAGCTACAAAAACGTTCAAGCAATTAAGCTTGAGAGCAGCAAAGAAGTGTCACTTTTAAATGGAAACGATTATTTGTGGAAAAAACTTTTATGTGGAAGATAGATTTAGATGATTAAAGAAACCACAATATTTATAAAACGTGACTGGTTTGTATATAATTTTCAATAAGTGTAGAACATGTTCTCTGAAAATCAATTAATGAAAGAACAACAACAGATGAAAAATGTAGATTTAAAACTGGAATGTCGGAGAATGTTTCAAAATAAATGAGTTTTCCTAAAACTTTGTCCGCTAACTAAGTACTTTAAAAATGTTATTAAACAAACGAAATTGTTTAACAAACTAAAAAAAGAAAAAAAAACTTGAATATTTTATGAAAACTGCTGTCCACCCAAGTCACACACACATACACATACACTAGCTATGTAAACAGATTTTCACTAATGCAGCAAAAAGCGCATCCGTAACCTTCGTACACTTCATGAACATTAAATTTCGTAATCGCTCCTCTCTATTATCAAGTACAATTTTACAAATTATATACTACATACCCACCAAAGGGGTGTTAAAATCGTTTTAAACACAATGCAGCGGGAAGGGGAGGGGGTATTAGAGAGATGGCGGTAACGTAACAAGTAGCGTTTAAATAGCATTACAAAGAGGAAATCCATTCGAGAATTGCCAAAGGGTTATATAAAAAAGAGAGAACCAACCATTGAGAGATAGCGATGTGATATACCACACCGTACATAGCGTATTCTCTGCTTTTGTCAGTATGTCGGATTTGCTGCACTCAGTCGAGTCTTTGGCAAACACTCAAAGGATTCTTAGCCCAGTTTCCACTTAGTAGTATATACACACACTCATATCCACACATAACATCATTACACATTTGCCTATAAGTAGTATATGCATATAGCAAGTTTATGAAATTTCCTATTCATCCGCTTGAGTAGAACAAGTCTACTTGATTGAGCTTAAAAAAGACAAGTAAAAAACCTCAATTTGGCTTAGACCAAATTTTAAATACCCTTCACATTTATATATAAACAGTGGGCGTGGCTGGTGCAGAATTACGCCCTCCAATACTGTATGTATTACGCATCAGTTTGCAAGACGAATTTTACGTTGAGTGTAATTTTTTGTAAATTGTGGGCGTATCTATTATACAACCATGCCCACATTTGGCACATCGATGAATGGGGTAATTGTACATATGTAAACCAAATTTCAACTTCATAGATCAATTTTTGTGGCAAATAAATCGATTTTTATTGATAGTGGGCGTGGTTCTTAACCGATTTTGCCCAATTTAAGCAGCAATTTGCATACAGAAAGTGTCTGTACAAAATTTCAGCTCATTATCTCAAAATATATTTATTTAAAATAATTTTAGAGTGTCAACAATAGACAGACTTAGGGACGGACATGTCTAAATTGCCTCAATTTTTCAAGAATATATATACTTTCTACAAAGTCTTTGATGCCATCCTCTCGGTGTTGCAAACGGAAACTTGGTGGAGCATACATAAAGTTTCCGGGGCATACACCAAGTTTCCGTTATGTGGAGGATATTAATAGTAAGTTTATCTTAGTAAATAATCTTTTCATCTCTGTAGAAAGCAAGAGCCTGGCAAATACCTGAGTACGCCTATTAATAATATATATCAACTTAGTAGACGGCTTTCTCATGTATAATTTTTTATAAGTTGTGTCTATGTATATATCTGTTATTCGACCACGCCCATTTTTTGCTTAATGGCTGCCCTAATTATAAGTGTATGTGTATACTAAAATTTTACTTGATTTAGATACATTTTTATGACTGACAAACAAATTTTTTTGGGGGCGTGGCTTTCATAATGTTTTGTTTACATCTATAGATGCAGTAACTAAAAGTACCTCTGGAAAATTTCAGCTCAATAGCTCAAAAATCAAATCTTCAACAAAAGACAGACGTACCGGCGAATATGGCTAGACCGACTCTGATTTTTTGCTTATCAAAAATATACATATTTTCTGTTTATTGGATCAGAATAGCAAACTTAGTTTACTTCCCATTTTAAAAGGAAGCTATAAAAACACAAGCAACCATCCAAAAACAAGAATAATTAGGGAAACTGTCCTGTGGCATTATACAATAATAAAAAGGCTTTTCAGGTGGATTATTTTTGTAATGTTCCTGACATTTATTCTCCTTTGAGTTTCAAAATGACGGTTTGATTGTTAATGCTATCCAAGGCGAGGTCACACAAACGCTCGTACACTCATACATAAAACAATAAAACAACCATCCGCCATCCGCCATCCACCAAATTGCTAAATTTAATATATTTTATTATTGAAAACGAACTGATGGTACTTTTTTAAAAATGGTGCGATTTTCTAATAAAGTTAGATTTGATTTATAGTTTTAGTTTTTTTTTTTCAATTTAACTTTCTGGTACATTTGTTCATGTTTTTTATATACATGATATAATTAAAGATGCTGTTAAGAAAAGTTTTTTCCGCTCTGTTTCAATTATCTTAAGTGTTTAGTTTTTTTTTTCTTTTGCATTTGTTTAATTTATACCCTGCATCACTTGTAGCAAAGGGTATATTAAGTTTGTAAGGGTATTTGTAACTTCTAAACAGAAAATGCCTTTACGTATACCAATCAACTCATTTTGTCATGTACGTCTGTCTGTCTTTTCATATAAATTTGTGTAAGCTACATGTTGCCCCTTTTGAGATATTTTAATGAAATTTTGTACAAAGATTTGTTTTGGTCTAAAAAGGGAACTTATTGAAATTGAATCGAATGGGACCATTTTTAGAACCTTTCGCCCATATAACCTTTTATTAGCCAGAAAGTCTTTATATGGCGAAAAATTGCAATTATTAATATTTTTTAACAAAATTTCGTAGAGAATAGTTTGTTTGCTTAATTAAATTTGGACCTGATCGCACCATGTTTAGAACCTTTTCTCATATAACAATATTTCACCAAGTGATTTATATGATAATGTCTCGCTTTTACTGACACAACTAAACTACATAGTTGTAGTATAATATGTGGTGTAGGGTGTTACTGCTTTGACATTTTCTCTTATTTATTTGTTAATGATTTTCTTTAAACTTTCTGCTATTTCTAATATGTACTGGAAAGCATCTCAAATGGAATAAGCATCAAGCAAGCTCTTTATATCCTTCTTATTATATGCTAAGCAGTATACTAAATACAGCATTTGAGTTTTTTAAACATTGCCTACTTTCAGATGAAAGTATTTTATAAAAAATCATTGCTCAATATTAGGATGCAAGGAAAATATCTAATTCACTGGCTCTATAAACAGCGATACCAATGTTTTAAGAAAGATCTATATTGTACCACACCTCTCTATATTTTTAATGAATGGTATAACAGATGCTCTAGTAAAATTTCTATAAGTTTTTCTTCTATGAAATCATTTTTGAGACAAGATTTTCCTGCATAGAATCGGGCTTTCTTTTAAAGTATCCTTGCTTTTTATGTTCGCTCTTCAAATGATTTTGCACAATATTCTATTGAATAAATTATGATTTTACAATCGTATAAGGAGTGATACTTTATCATTGAAAGTTGTGAGAGTTGTGTGTTTTTCTTTTAAAGTTTCATTTGAAAAATTATATGAAAATAAAACTTTTCTTAGACTGTTAAGCATTGACAATATGAAATAAC
The DNA here is from genome assembly GCA_963971445.1 of Ornithomya chloropus. NCBI lineage: Eukaryota > Metazoa > Arthropoda > Insecta > Diptera > Hippoboscidae > Ornithomya > Ornithomya chloropus. Next base: position 20,635,737 of record OZ020530.1, on the reverse strand, counting down.
TCAAATATCGAAATAGAAAAACTTTCATATTGATATGAATACACAACAATGGTTAGACCCCGCCCCACCCTGTTGAAAAGGGTATATTAAGTTTGTGCGGATGTTTGTAACACCTAAACAGCAAATGCCACACCCACCACCAGTTATACCGATCGATTCAGAATCAAAATTTGGATTTATATAATAATGTCCGGAATTATTATTTAATCATGTCCGTGTCCATATAAATTTATATGCAAGCTAAAATCGCATTTTTGGAAATACTGCAATGAAATTTGATATAAGGACATTTATTAGATCGAATTGGACCATTTTTAGGACTCCTCCCCAAATTACAAATCTTTATATTTTTTGACACAATTTGATAAAGAATAATTAATTAGCTTAAAAAGTGGTTAAGCCAAATTAAACCCAATCGGAGTAATTTTAGAACACCTTTCCACATAGTGATATATTACGAAGTGATTGTAGCATAATGTTAGAAATTAAGTGATGTATGGTGTTAAGTGGTCACAGTTGACCGACTATAACTATTTTTCATTTGTTTCACTTTTATTTTATGCCACAACGCTGTCAAAGCGATTACTTATCAACTAATAATAGTTGGATGCTTTTGTTTGCATTTTGCATTATCACTGTTCACTGCCACAGTTCCACACACACTTTCAATATTTACATATTATCATTACAGGTCACGTATTGTAATCGAATGTTGTTATTGGCCTATTAAAAAAACAGATTTTTATGCTGTAAAACAGGGATAAGCAACCTTTTTTTTACAGAGGGCCTAAATTATATAATTTTACTTACTAAGCAAATGAGTTCCTTATCACATAATCATGTTACTATTTAAAACTTTGTCCGTACGTCCATAAATATGATTACATGTCTCTTTAATGTTTATAAATTATATAACTTTTGATGTCACTTATGTGCTGAGAGTATTATATAAAAAATATTCTAATTCACTTATATGTACATTAAGGTAATTTGATCTTTTGGCAGGACCTTTTCAAATTCCCAAAACACACAACAATAACAACGAATAATTGTTCATTTTGAACAGTTGCCAACGTGAATTGACCTTTATATAAATAATTGACTGGAAAGTTAGAAAGTATGCAACAAAACCAACAACAAAAACAAATTGAAAATCACACATGAGAAAAGTTAAGACTTTAATTCGATTTACCTTTTATAACTCTTCAATTACCATATCATGGCTAAGTGGAGAGATATTATGCCTTAATTTATACATAAATAAGTAAAGCAATTAATAATAAAACTGAAAACTTTTCTTAAGCCAAATTTTAAATACACTCTCCTTCTATAGACAAACAGATTCTATACAAAATTGTGGGCGTGGTTTTTAACTAATTTCGCTTAAATCCAAAACTTATAGCACATAGGCAAGAAAATAGACATATCTTATATGACCAAACCAAATAAGACGCTTTTCTTGCCCAAGTGGGTTGTGTAAAAAATTTTAATTTTACGACCTTAAACCTACAAAGAAAGAAAACGAAAGAAAAAGACAGACACATGGACGGACATGGCTAAACCGATTTAGATATAAATAATTTAGTTTTTGCAAACGAAATAACAAACTTAATATATGTGTTAACTATCTTTTAAGAAGGGTACGCAAAGAAAAATATGAAAAATTCTAAAAGACTACCAGCACAAATTGTTTTTTTCTATATTAATAGAAGAATTCTTCTACCCAAAAAGATTTTACAAAAAAAAAAAGAAAAAAGTCCATAAATTTGTTAAATAATCTTGAAATTATGATGAGGAAATTCTTGGAAACTCTTTCAAACTCTCAGACACAAGAAGTTTTTCACCTTACTTGCAGCAATGAATGAATTTTGAATTTATGCCAAATATTCAACAGGAGAAGATTTACATATTTGTATGGATGGTATGTTTTTTTTATACCCGGCATCACTTGTGGCAACGAGTATTTTAAATTTGTGTGCATATATGCAACTCCCAAAGCGGGTAAGACAGTTGTGAATCGATTTAATCGTGTCCGTCGGTCCTTCTGACTTTGGCGGCCCATATAAAGTTGCAAACTTTAAGATAATTCGATGCAATTTGGTATAAAGGCGTGTCTTGACTTAAAGATTTGCTGTATTGAAATTGGTTCAAATTGGAATATTTTTAGGGACCCTTTTCATATAAGGATCTTATTTTCAATATGTCTTCGTATGATGAAAATTCGCTATTCTTAATATAATTTAGCAAAACTTGGTGGAGAATAGTTATTTGGCGTTATATATGACTGTGCTAAATTTGAACCCGATCGGACTATATTTACAACCCCTTCCCATATAAAGTTCCTTTATAATGAAAATCCTTATATAGCAAAAAATCGCAATTCTTAATATATTTTGACAAAACTTGGTGAAGAATAGTTAAATAGCCTAATAATGGGCTATTCCAAATTTGAACTCCTTTCCATAGAGTGATATTTGCAGAACTAAGTAGTGTAGGGTAATAAATAATGGAGTATCACATGTTTGAAAAATATACTTTTAGAAAATTTCTTCTTAATGAATTTTAATCCTTTTACCAATTCGAGCAGAAACTTTCTATGATTGAATAATAATGAAAAACAAATGTAAATCGTTTGAAAAAGTTCCATGAGAGAAGGCTAGAAAGAGTCATACATTAGCATATATGCAGAGAGGACAATGATAAAGAACTTTGTCCACCTAAAGGTTTATTTGTTATAAAACATATCTCTCAGGCAGATGTGGACAATTTTTTAATTAAATATGCACATAATAATATTTATCAATCATCCATTCATTGACATAAACAGACTTGGGTACAAGAGCCAACACAGGCATTTTTAATTATTAAACTTTAATGATTTCCTCAAAAGCTCAATACTTGATTGTTTTTCTTTTCCTATCCATCCTTCCTATACATACCTTGCTATTGAATTCAATTTTGGGAGACAATATTATTATAATTCTTAAACAAAAGACAAAATTAAACAAATATGCTCACAATGAAGTTTTAGAAGAAAGAAGCCTTGAAAGCCTTGCCTAGGAATTGCACTTTGGTAGAGTGCTGTATGTTTCATTTTCCTTCTATAACTTGAACTGTTGCTAATTGCTCAATTGATACCTAATTGATGCTACATACAATAGTTCCCATAAATGAAAAAATAAACTAAAGTTGGAAGCAAAGGAAACATTGCGAAAATATTAATATCAAGCTTGGTCGACTTAATTATTTCTGAAAAATATCCAGATCGCGACGTGGTATGTGTTTCTGCATGTCGATCTTTTCATTTTTAATAACTCTAAGGTGTGAATTTAACAATTATTTGATTTAAATATACGCCTACAATTATAGAAAATCTGAAACATCTGAAAATCTAACGGGTTCGATACCTACAACTGTCAAACCTATGTACCCGTATGGGTTGCTTTTAAAATGTTCTTTCATGGGAGGGTAATTTCTATAGCCGATGTAAGACATCGGTACGATGGATACATTTATGTGAGACTTCTCTTGAGTGCCGTTCTTTAAAAATCAAAGGCATAAAAACAAAGACTATCTTCTCTCAAAATATTACATTAAGATACCGCCCATCATCATTCCTTGTTGCTCATTTTATTTTAAGAGCCGAACTAAAGAAATTTGGTCTCAACCTTTTGTAACTTTTGCAACTGAACTTTTGCAACTTGAAAGGACATTTTCAAATACCTTTTTTTTCGTATCGTAATTTTGGTGGCAGGGAAAGGATTGCATAGAATCAATGTCTATGTCAAAGTCATCAAAAATACCACTTTCATCTGCGAGTACATTATTCCAACCATATTTATAATGTATTACAGGGTGGGGTAGAGAAACGTTGCACGAGAAATAGTTTCTAAAAGCTTCATAACCTCGGGCGTTTCTTACGAGCTGGTGTTAATAGCTCGCTTGGTTTTTTATTAACAGCAACGAACAATAGATGAAAGAAAACAAAGAACAAACTGTCATAAAGAGAAGATTAAAAAGTAATCTTCAACACAAGCGAATAGTTGGTTGGCGGATAGTTAATTGCATATGCTTTCAGTTCAGTTAATTATCCAGCAAATTTCTCGAATCTCTTCTATATAAAGAGTATCTGCATTTTATTAATGTATTTATTTAAATGAAACATAACTATTTGTAAGACAATCAAAGTAATTTCGAAGACAGTACTGAACAATTTCATATAATCAAAAAATAACGACTGGAAGATTTAAAAAAAAAAATGAGACCCTTGTCTGCTGCTTTAAAGACTTTCTATTTCTTTAAAGCTTCTCTAGCTTTTTGTTTCTTCTTTTCAGCGCGAGCCTGTTTCTTCTTTAGTTTAGCTAATCGTTTACGTTCTCGGGCCAGTTTTCTCAAATATGCTTTCATTTCGCGAGCTTCTTGCAAATTCAATGGCATCGCAGTACATTTAAAGCCTACCAATGTCTTTTCCAAGCGTATGAAGCGAGCTCCCACGCAATAGTAAATGGGTAGACAGGCCTCCCAACGTATACGGCCTTCTGGCCAATTTTGAAACTGTAAATCTTTCTTTAGTATGTATTCAATATCTTTGCCTTCCAAGTCCCGCCAATGCAGTATGGCATGTTTTGGCTCCAATTCTCGTCGCTTCCATGACAGATAGGGATTGCAACAATATCTAGCCCAAGCGGGTGCAACTTCCCAATATATGTGAGGATCGGGATGAGGCCAGAAACGCATTGTATTTATAAGTTCGGTAGTAGTAGAATTGAATAAGATTTTTACAAAGAAAATTTAGAAACTTCCCGATTTGGTGTTTTTTTTTTATAAATAAATAATTGTACATTTGAATACAACTTACAAAAATGTGAGTTTTGACGCACTAGTCATTTGATCACTTTACTCACACATTGTGTAAAGTATTCGAATGAAAATTATTTGCTGTCTTTTGATTTTGTTTTTTGAAAAATTATTTCTTCTTAGGCTTTTTGTTATTCTTCTTAATCAGTTCGTTTACGACGCTTGATGGATCATCTTTAGGGGGTTTCTTTTTCTTCTCTTCACGTTCTCTAATACGGCGAGCTTCAACCAAACTTACTGGCAGGGGAGCACACTTGAAATCGGCCGGCGGTGCTTTCTCCAAACGTATAAAACGATTGCCTACCCCATAGTATAAGGGCAAGCAAGCCCCTGGTCGTATACGACTTTTTTGCCATCCCTTCAAATATAAATCCTGATCAGTAATTTCTTTCAAATTCGCCCCCTCCAAATCGCGATAGTAGTTGATGGTATGAGGTTTCTGATATTTATATGGTTTCCATGATATGTTCGGCTCGCGACAATAACGTTTCCACATCGGGGTAGTCTCTACATAGCAGTAAGCATCCGAATCCGGGTAGTAACGCATGATGATTTAAAAATTTTCACGTTAATAAGGTCGAAAAAGTATTTGGCCAAAAATGTGTTATGAAAGTTTTTTGTAATAATAATTTTGAAAAGAATTATAAAATTGTGTTATTCATTGGAGAATGAAACAACAAGGGTTACGTGTTTTGTATATTGTATGCGTAGAGTTGTATTTATTCGGAAAGTTGATGTGATGGAAAATGTGAATTCCGTTGGCATTCATTGCTTTTAATTATTTAGCACTTAAGCATATAATTATTAAGCACTCACTTGCTTCTCCTTCTAAATCTTTTCCGGTTGTATTTAAGAACCTACACATAACCTAACATAAAATTCATATTCATTGTCGCAACACACCACATACGTGTAGCCTTGACAAGCGTCGCGGTTCGGAACAATCGGACGATGTGCGATATAAAATGTAACACATCACAACAATTTGTAATCTTCTTAAGTTTTAAAAGCATACAAATCGGCTGCTATACAAAACAACAACAACAACAACAACAACAGTAACAACAATAAAAACAACATAATCAAACAGAATCAGAAATAACATGTGACAATAAATTCAAAAACACGAACAGAAACGTTTACATTGAAACGAACAACAATAATTGGGATTTGTTTTATGTTTCGCAAAACTTCCACCAACAACACAATCATCACGAACCACCACCACCCAGCAAATGAATGTTGACTCAATGGTATGTGCGTCTATGTATATATTTATGTACAAATGTTAACCACCCACCAGTTCACAATCCCAGCACATTCGAGCAAGCACAAGACGCAACTAACACAAATAGATTTGAATGTAATTAGATGTGCATTATTAGCCTCCCACAGTCAGTACCACATCTTAGAGCACATTAGAGAGCACCCAGCTGCAACTACATAGCGTTTATAAATAGAATTTATCAAATTAAAACCAACCAACCACCAACCACCAACACCCCTCTGTCCTACCAAAACCACCAACACCACCACCACCACCACCATCACTTTTGTAACCGTTCGTTGATCACTTTACGGCAACACAATTGCACATCACTACCACCATAGATATCCACATCGGTATTACTACTACATGGAGCGTGGCACCGGCGGTGGTCAACAGCTGTACCATCACACCGCCGCCACTGCCTCTCGCCCTTACTTGACCACCACCATCACCACCACCGTCGACGACGCTTACACAAAACGTAAACCGCCTAAACTGAAATCCCTTAATCGTTCCATCTCAATGGCCATCGATGACTATGAGGGAGCGGCAGTTGGTCTCGGTAATGTAGACGATTCAACATTAATTGTTGAACAGCCGTTAATACATCGCTCCGCATCACCTGTCACTGTTCGTTCAGCCCCGCCTCAGACTTTAGCCTTACCACCAACCAGTTTGTATCATGGCAGTGGCGGTGGTAGTGGGGCCGTTTCTCCGGCACTTTCTGCGCGCCACCAGCAACAGCACTTGCATTCGTTTCGACAATATAGTATGACCGGTTCACCCACTATGCGCGCTCAAGCACGTGCCGTTAGCCCGGTGTTGGGGAGTGGGGGGACGAGTGCAAGTGCGGCTGGTAGTGCACGATATGAGCACCACCAACAACAGCACCGCCAACATCCAGACATTTACTTAGTTAGCAGCGGTAGCTTGGGCGAGGGCTTAGCTACTGACGGTGATCGTTTATCGCCTTTACAATTTATTGATGATTATATGCTACCTCCTCCGCATGCCCACCACGCTGCCACTCATCCACTTAAGAAAAGCATGTTTCGTCGCTCGGATACCATAGATGTTCATCCAGGTTCTTCGTCTTTTCAGATGAAGAAAACTCATTCCTTTCACGCTCCAGACGAACCCCAAACTGTAATAGATCCCCTCATGTTAAATGCTGCCAATGTTGAGAAAGCACCTTCCAGTCGACGTACCAGTTCTGTACGCGGCAATTTTCTCATGCCCATCGGGCACACACCAACTAAAGATTTAAGCCGTTCACCATCACCCAGCCGCCGTGGACGTACATCCCATCGTTCATTATATGATACAACGCGACGTCCTAGTGATAAACCGGACACTGTATTGGACTCACAAATACGCCATCCCTCGTTAAATGATGACCTTATTGAAACAATGGACTCACCAGAAATCGGGGGCATTATGGCGCCGTCAAATTTATCTTTGGAAAATGAACTTTTCATTGAATCCCATTCCCGCAGTAATAGTCACACCAATTTAGATGAGGTGGGGATGACGGGTAAAGATGGTGCCTCGTTCAGTAGTTATCCTCGTTCAGTGGGTATACGTAAGGCGTCAGCATCCTTTGATGAAGGCCCTTTAATTAATGGCTCGACTTCGACTATGGCGGTCAACACAAGTAGCCTAAAGAAACGCGATCATTCCCACGTTACATCACGACAACACAGCACGCACAGCTTAGAATTAGATGGACGACCTTCTACTTCCGCTGCCGCTGCAGCGGCCTCCGTCTCGGCACATTCCTCGTTGCATTTGCATTCAGCTGCCACAGCGGCCACAGCTGCTTATCACTTCAAGCGCGGGACTCAACATGGTCGTTCATTATACTTGTCACCCAATAATTTAGAGGATCTGCAAGTGCATCATCGCCCTACCGTGTTGGCGGCAGCGGCAGCCTTTCAAGGTCCTACTGCCGGTACCAGTAGTCTTAAGCAAGCTAAAGCCCTGCACAGTGCTAGCATGCGTTTAAAAACCTATCGCGAAACTTTAAGTGCTAGCAAAAAATCGAAAAGTTTTATTAGCGACAGCAACTATCCACCTCCACCACCACCTCCCATCAACTTAGCCAGTGAATTTATCGAGCTTACATCACCGCAACGACGCAACAGTGGAAGAGCACCGCTGCCAGCTGGTGCAGTGCCAACTCTTGAAGAAATTAAACGTAGTCCCCGCGCCACCGACGACAAACGCCCCTCATTCGAACGTAAATCGTCTCTTACTTATGAACTGGGCGATGCGGCCTTTGAACAAGTATTGCGACCATTTCATCACAAGGCTGCCACCGGCATACGTAAAACATCTATAGCCGGTTCCCATAGAAAGCTGAAAAAGAAATCACCCAGCGATGAAACTGAAGAAGATCAAGACTCGGATCGCAAACGTAAACGCATTGTTTGCATAGTGATGACAGTTTTTTTTTGTTTGGTATTCGCAAGTGTTTTCGTTGTGATTGTGACCCTGACACACTCATCCGGACAAGCGCATCCATTACCTGCGACAACAAAGAAAAGCTCCCCTACTTATGGTAAAGTTCCGGTACACCATTACCCTGCAACGACGAAGAAAACCTCCGCTTTTAAACGCGAAGTTCCGGTATTTTATAACGGTAATATAATTATAATAATATAAACACATAAAAATATTTTACAAACATACACTCTTACAATAATATGTGAACACTTGTGGTGTCATATTGTGCCTTCGCAAATATTAATGAATAATGATGCAAAGGACACGCGAATTATTCAGTTAAAATAAAATGAAATAAAATGTGCTGACAAAGCGATAAATATAGCAACGGCATGTGTCCCTCTTTATCGCCATCAGCGACACTATATAAATGATAAACATTCTCCAAATAATAAATTATTGTGTATTTAAATACTGTGCAAAGTGTACTCACAAGCCGCTTACAAATTTTTGTAAATGTATGTTAAAATATATAATTGTATACTACCAACTATACCAGTAAATCGTACATAGCATTACACTGGCACAAAATCACACATTCAGTGACATTGAAAAAGAAAAAAAACGAGACATTAGCATTTTTCTTCGGTTATCCTTTCCTCTTCAATACAGAAACATTTATCATTATATAATGATAACCGATTCTTCTCATCCTGCTATTTGGTGCGTGTGTATGTATGTGTGTGTTTATGTAAGTGTCACTTTCCTTAGCGGAAGATGATATTTTTTTATACATATTGTTCCTCTTCATTGTCTCTCATATCGTTGACCCTGATATTAGTAACATTCTGTTGAACATTCTTATTAACCTTGAACGTAATCTTTGCTGTTTTGCTCTACGATTTATTTTCTATGCAGTGAATGGAAACGACATAATGTGTTTGTTTACAGCTTGGTAGAGATATCATAAACTCCTTATCATTCTCTTCTCCTTCGTCCAAGAATGGTTAGTTGTAGCAAGTAGGGGTTTGAGGTTTTGTTTATTTACCTCATAGGTAAATAGATGTTTTACCCCAAAAACTGCTGCTGTCTCTATTAAGTAAGCAGGTTTTTTAGACAAGTCAGTGAATAGTGTTAAATTACTTTTTTATATTCCGAATTCCTTATCTTTCTCTTGTATTTCTCCAAGAATGGTTTCCTGGATTTAAGGTTGTAAAGCAACCTATTTGACGCAAAAAATGCTTCTCCCCCTATTAAGTAAGCAGGTTTTTCTTAAATATATCGAAGTTTGTTCAATAGAGAAGACGGGGTATAGTTTGAAGTTACTTTGGACAAATTCCAGTAGCTTTCGAGTTTGTCTATAAAAAAATGAGTCTTTTAGCCTTTCGCTGAACTTTAGAGCTAATTCATACCTATCCCACACTTACCACCTCATCGTAAAACTCACAGGGAAGCCTATTAAATAGACCCAGATTCTCTAAACGATGTGAGTGAGAGTGCAATGTTATGCGCAGTTTGTTAATTGCCTATGTACCGCTCTTTAAATGAAGTTTGTAGGTTTAAACATATGGCTGTAGGAGGTTTATGAACTCAGCATCTATTATTTTCTTACCCGGGTCTCTTGTTTGCCTTTTTAAGCACCGATCATCAACGCCATTTGCAATAGGGTCTAAACGGAAGGGTCACAGGTTCGATACCCACAACGGTCGAACCCATATAAAGGGTGAGGGAGTGTTTTTAAAATGTTTCTTCATTGGGGGGTTAGATCATCACGGTGCATGCATTTATATGGAAGAACTGGGCAAGGCAAGACATATTTTGCTAGGACTACCTTGTTCCTTTAAGAAATAGATATACTCACACTATAATACGAACTTTCGAAATTACTAAATCATATTTTAAGATTTTTAAAGCAACTTTTTTATCAGACTTAATACATAAACGGCTTCTTGGTTAATCTTCTTCGATTACTTAATCACTCTTTCATCGATTTCGAAACGATCTATTTTATATTGTTATTGAAGAGTTCCAAATAACCGCATAGGCTTTTAGTGCAGATTCTTTTATGTTACAACGTTGATTTCTCCTTAACTGTTCAACGCGATTAAGTTCAATGTTACTTTTACCAGAGGGGGCACATAATACAAGTTTTACAAACAGCGATCTATTTATATGTGTACATGTTTACAATCATCAAGTTGTCAAGTTAATTGTTACACACGAATACAATATTCATACTATGGGGAAATAAAGCTTTTGTTACAATAGAGTAGAGGTCGTAATATATGCTTAATCTGTTATATAGCATGTACAATGCAAGGGCCAGCTTACAATACCCAAGACATTAATGTATAAGGTTTGTTGGGTAGCCTGTTAAATACATCTGGGCAGGCTCTGCACGTGTACTTCCCTAATTACACTCAATAGGATTATTTATAAATATTCGTATTCCCCCAACAATATTTCATATACATAACTATGTAACTATTATGTTCATAATGCCATTGCCAGTGTTTGAGAATTTTATTTGGACACTAATTAAAATGAAATATTTTCCTTCTGCTTCTTCAAGGATGTCAAAATATTTTACTTGGCCGCATAAGGTCTTATTATCATCAATCATGCGATAAATCATAATTCAACAATTCGATTCGATTCGATTGCGTTGGATTTCTTTTAACTGGTAAATTGTGCTTAAAGTAAATAGTCTGGATTGATGAATGTTATTGGAAAAGATATCATCACCAGACATTTACTTCAACTGCAGTTTTAACCAAAATACAACAACAAGAAAACCACAACAATCAATGATAATAAAGATTATATAACAACAACAATGTCTTAAGTCATCCTTCTCGTGTCTAATGTTCCATTCCAAAAAACAAGAAAAAAAAGAAAAAAAAGAAAAAAACTAAACCAAACAAACAAAAAAAATCTTTCCCAAATGGAGAAAGCAATTGATGTATTTAACATATTGAATAATATTATTAAACCAGCTTCTTTATTTTCTACTGTATTCGTTCTTTTCTTTCTTTCTTTCTCTCTATTCCTCAAAATAACGATTTTTTGATAACAGTTCGTCAGGAGACCGAACGTCTGAAGGAAGCTCTGGATAGAGGGCGTTTTAATAATACAACCGAATTAGCTAGTGCTGCAACTTCTGCTTCTTCTTCTTCTTCTTCAATATTAATAGTCAACCGGGTAGCATCATTATTTACATCACAACAACAACAACAGCAAGCTCAAGCAATGCCATCTGCACCGTTAGAGTTACAAGTTCCACAGCCGCAGCAATAGCATATATTAAGGCTGGCCGTACAAATTCCATAACATACAACAACAACAAACATTAACAACAATAAAAACAACAAATATCTTAGAAAAGATATTCATGATGCTCAATTATCATCATTTTTTTATCAACCATATGCTATCTACTCCACTTTAAAACCAACAACAACAACAACAACGCATTTCTTGAATAATAAAACAACTTTTCGACTATACCGCCGATTTCACAAACTCCATCATTCTCATAAATGCAAGAGAACAAATATAATTACAAGACAACAACAACAACAACAATTATTCTTATTATTATTATTTTTGTTATAATGATTTTAAAAATCAAGGTTGAATGTTGTCGCAAAGCAAAGCAGCACAAAAATCTAAAACAACAACAAACACATTTAATAGCCTATAGAAAGGCAACAATTTATAATATAAACAAACAAACATTTCCTTTAATTACTCAGTTTAAGCATTTTAGAAAAGTCAACTCTCAGATTTTGTGCAAATTTGTTTTTTTTTGTTTTTTTTTTTTTAATTACAAAAATTCGTTTGTAAGTGGTCTGATCGGTTAACACAAGATTCTATGAGGAGAGGGGCTTTACAGTTTGACTAAAGACCCAAATTAAAGCAATAAAAAATCAAAATCAGTTAAGAGCCACGCCCACAATCCATAAAACTTTCCTAAAATTACATAACAAATAAAAAACAAACTTATCACCTTGCAAGTAAAGTTTTATTCTTTATAAGGTTTTTTAATCCCAAGTATGCCTGTTAACCAACCACGCCCTTTTTCGTCATTATACCCTGCACCACCCTGTGGAAAAGGGTATATTAAGTTTGTGCGAATGTTTGTAATTCCTAAACGACAAATGCCACACCTACCTTCAGGTATACCGATCGATTCAGAATCAAAATCTGAATCGATTTAACCATGTCCGTCTGTCCTCCTGTCTGTCCATCTAAATTTGTTCGCAAGCTACAGGTCGCATTTTTTGAGATATTTCGATGAAATTTGGTACAAGGACATGTATTGGCGCAAAGAGGAATCCTATTGAAAATGGACCGGATTGGACCATTGTTAGAACCCCTTCCTGTTATTACTACACTTGGTATATTATATTATTCAATTTAATTTTCTTCTTTGAAAAATGAAAAATTCTATTTTTCTATACCTACTTGTATTTTCAAAAATTTCAAAATGATACATAAGTCAGAAATTTTTTTTATTTTTTGTTTGTTTATGATATCAAAAAAAAATGTAAATGTGTGAGTCTTATGTTTTGCTGAAACATACGCAGACCCAGGCGGAGAGATATATAGAGAAAAAATCAACATCAATACATAAGGTCCACAGTATTCAAACATAAGCTAGGACTACTCTGTAAAGTGTAACTTTGCAACAAACCAACCATAGTTTGGCAGGTAGTTAGATTTGATACGGCCATCCAACCTTTCACTATATAGCATAAAACGTAGCTTAATCTACACTTATATAAAGTGTAGATGATAGGGTTGTGATGTTGGAGTGTGAACGATTGATATAGACCACTTGCGCATGAATTTGCAAAAGATGGATTTGGCTCAACTGGTAAAACACACCTGCTGATAAGAACTTGATGAGGACAAGTTCGAAACCGGTCCAGGTTCAATCCTCCCTGTCGCAATCCGGGCCATTTTCAATAGAGTCCCCTTTTGGGCCAATACATGTCCTTTTACCAAATTTCATCCAAATATCTCGAAAAATAACAGGACCTCATATGGGGAGGAGTTCTAAAAATGGTCCAATCCGGTCCATTTTCAATAGAGTCCCCTTTTGGGCCAATACACGTCTTTGTACCAAATTTCATCCAAATATCTCGAAAAATGCGACCGTAGCTTGCGCACAAATTTAGATGGGCAGACAGGAGGACAGACGGACAGACGGACATGGTTAAATCGATTCGATCGGTATACCTGAAGGTGGGTGTGGCATTTGCCGTTTAGGAGTTACAAACATCCGCACAAACTTAATATACCCTTTTCCACAGAGTGGTGCAGGCTATAAAAATTTCAGACTTATGTACCATTTTGAAATTTTTGAAAATACAAGTAGGTATAGAAAAATAGAATTTTTAATTTTTCAAAGAAGAAAATTAAATTGAATAATATATCAAGTGGTGTAGGGTATTTGAAAGTCGGGCTTGACCGGCTATAATATTTCCACTTGTTTGTTAAATTATAAATATGTATATCAAATTCCAACTCCATATGTAAATTTTTGTGGTACATAAAGTAGGCGCTCTTAAAGTTGCCATCAGCGACTCTGTAGTAATATTTCATAATTTCCAAATGTTCCTCCTTTGTGAACTTCATCATAATAAAAATGTTAACCTTGACTAACATTTTGACATTGACAGATCATGAAAAACGTTCAACAGTGTGTTCATAGTCAAATATAAAATTGTTATGTCCTTATTGAAAAACTCGTTACAAGATATTCTAAAAACTCAACAAAAAATGATATTCATTCATCCCCAGCAAATTTTTAATTGCCAACTACATGGATAATTATAATTATAAATTTCATACATATTGGGAGTGTGGAATCTTAACTTCTCAGTTACATGTTGTAGTGTGTTACATGTTACATGTAGTGTAGTAACCGACCGCAGCAGCATTCATAATTTGTTGTTTTTCGTTTTTTTTTTGATGAATAATAAAAAATTTAATAACACAAATAACGCACAAACTTTTTGCATATAAAAATGATACAAAGAATAATTATAAAAATAATAACAATAATAACAACAACAACAACAATAAAAAGCAGAAGCGAGCAAATCAAACAAGAAAATCAAAATCTTAAAAAAACTCAACGCTGAACAACTTAAAGTGAATGTTATACAAAATATTTCTGATCCCAAAGCTAGTAAGTAGACAAGTAAGAAAATTAAATTTGGCTCAGGCTAAAACTTAAATACTCTTTACATCTATATATAAACGTAGTGGGCGTGGCAGGTATATGATTGCACCCTCTAATAGTGCATTACGTATGAGCTTGTAAGTAGAGTTTTATGTAGAGCATGGTTTTTTGTAATTTGTGGGCGTATGTGTTGTTTGACCATGCCCATATAATGAATAATATAGGTGTGCATACCAAATTTCAAGTTCATAGGATAATTTTTGTTACAGTTAAATAGATTTTTGTCGATTGTGGTCGTGTCTGTTAACCGACCACGCCCATTTCAAGTAGAGTTCTGCATGCAGAAACTAAAAATGTCTATATAAAATTCCAGCTCAATATCTCCGTGAGAATGCCAACAACATACAGACACGCGGACGCACGAACATACATGTCTAGGTCGACTCAGTTTTTGACGCCTCCTTCTGGGTGTTGCAAATGGAATGGCAAACTTAGTATACCCCCACCTTATGTGGAGTATATAAAAATATGCCAAAACCGTAAACTGTCCCTGTGTAGATCCCTAATTATGTCAATTCCTTCAACGGTATCAATTTATAAGATATAATGCTCAACACAATGACACCGTTTTTGTTCAAAGAACTTGTAAACAATACCTGGTACATACATGCATGTGCGTATTATTTAGCTACCGTAAACAAACGTACTAACCTACAAAGGCAGCCAGAGAGGGAGAGAGGGATGGTATAGTGGATTAATTGTTTGTTATAAAATTAAAATTTTTTTTAATAAAACACAAAAGCTTTAAAACAAACAAAAAATTAAGAAAAAAATTAATAAATAAATATTTCCTACATTAAATAAAACAAAAACAAAAACAAAAAGAACATTAGAACAACAGTTTCGCTAGCATTTATGTAGATAACATATATCAAGAGAGTAAAAAAGGGAGAGAAAGAAACAAACAAATTAATTAATTGTGTCATTCATTTCACAAACATTCCAACAAACACAACTGCAAGAAAAAACAAGTAAGAAAACTAAATTTGACTTAGACCAAATCTGAAATACCCTCCACCTCTACAAGAAAGGGTGTGGCAAATATATATATATATATATATTGCGCCCTCTAATAGTGTATATCTTACGTATCAAGATACAAGTCTACTTTTAGGTTGAATATGGTTTTTTGTAAATGGTGGGCATGTCTATTATTCGACCACGCCCATTTTTGGCACGTCAGTCAATGTGATAACTATGTATACGCATACCAAATTTCAAGTTCCTAGGTCAACTTTTGTGGCAGATATAAAGATTTATGTCGATTGTGGGCGTGTCTGTAATTCGAATACGCCCATTTCTGGGTGTTGCAAACGGTAGAACAAACTTAGTATACCCTCATCACTGAGGTGGAGGGTATAATTATTAAATTCAATTCATTTTTAAATTCAATCTAAGAAAATAAAAACCAAATTGTTGATATAACACGAACAAACAAACACACAAACAAACACACACCCATACGTACTTAAACTATATAATAAAGCGGCATTTGAAATGTTATGTATAAAAAAACAACAACATTAGTTATAATTGTAGGAAGGCACTGTTGCACTGTTGTTAATATATTCAATTTCCATACAACAACAACAACAACAACAACAACATTTAAAAAACCAAAATGCAAAAACAATCGAAATGTTAATTAAGAAGCCGTTACGTAAATTATTGAAAATAAATAAAAGAAAAAAAGAAAAATTTGGTCAAGACCAAATCTCAGATATCCTCTATATGTATAAAATGGGCGTGGCTCATATACATATATGCTTCTTGTTTAAGATTGGATGAATGACAAATCTTTCCAAACAGCAAAATTCGGTAACACATACATTTTTTTTTGAAAATCATGAGCGTGTCATAGATGGGCAAAAAAAAATACGTAAAGAATATATATTTAATTGGTCAAAGTTGTGTGACCTTCCCAAACCTTTGTCGATTATAAGCATGGATGGAAGAAAATGAATTCAGTAAACTTAAATTGAAAATGTCGTCCAACACTTATAACGGTGAATCTATAATGCACGGACATCACTAAATCGACTGGGATATTGTTTAAGAATACATACACTTTGTCACAGATCGTCGCTATTTAATTTGAATATATAAAGATTGCACCCTAATGTAGAGGGTATAAGCACGCACACGTACACCCTCATATTAACTGAAGAAAAAGATCATGTTTAAACATACACACAAACACACATACATATATATATATATATAAAATATAAATAAAATGAAACGTTATAATAATCCATGCGTTGAGTCGTGGTGTAAATAATTGAAATAAAAATGAAATTTGTAATTGGTTAAAAAAATATATAAACGTACTTACTTTTGCTTATTCATTATTCACCACTATGGTAAGTTGTTACAATGACTGCCGCTAAACATGTGTAGTAGGGTTTTGGGGCGAAAGTGAATGGCACAAGTGCGCCACGTAGCGTTGTACGACTACATCAAACTTCATGCTGATGGATTTAGTTATATAACCGTTACTTATAAAACTTCTTTAATGAATAAAAAAAGGCCACGTTCGCATGTGATATATGATTTTATATGATTTATAAAACTGCACCGCTTTGTTCTTAAAATTGTTCAATTGGCAAAAATTTACGGTTTCGTAACTTCAACTATTAAAGTTATTACACGTTCTTTTTTTGGATCATTTTATCTCCCCGTATTTATTTATTATTTTCCACTTCCTTTTTGTTTTTAATAAAAATACTTTAAATAAGTAAAAGCATCGGAACTTTTAATTATATGTATTTTATATATTAAGAAAAAGCCGTACTATATAAAAAAGAAATAAAAGCGGTAAAATATTATGACAGAGTTGCTTTAATATCAAAGAAACAAATGGAATCAAACAAATGGAAAAAAGGAATAAAAAACGGACATAGAATATCGAAAATAGATAAGCAAAGATTAAGAAAAAGTGAGTCGGAAATGCAAGAATATTTTAACGGAAGTTTTTCATTATAAACCACATTTCCAAGGAAAATTGACAATTTGTTCCTGCTTTATACACAATTTCGATTCTATATGGATAAAGAGAAGAAATTTGCTTATATTTTGCACAAAAAAGTGTCTTACTGAAAATTTCTCACTTTTCACTTTCAACTTTTAACCATTAATGGTCGCAAAAATTCATATTTTTTAATCACTTTTACATAAATTATTGATTATTAACTTAATATTATTATTATTAACACAAATGAAACTAAAATGAAAAATTAACTTCTTTTTAATCATTGCCAAGACAATTTTCACAACTTGCGTTTAAGCAAAGTACCGGTACTGTGTAATAAAGAATTGCGCCATAACACCGCAACAGGGTTGCTGTCATTTTCTAATCACAACGGAATGAAACAATATTCAATAATGTAATGGAATAAAATGAAACAATAAGACGGTGTATGGTGTGTTAACTGTGGTAGCCAAACAGAGACAACAAGAGAATATCTTAAAGGAGATAAAAACGCAGAAAAAGGAACATGCAATAGAAGGAAGACTGGCACAAAAAAACGACACAATAGCGAGAGCGTGTGAGTTAATTTCTTTCAAATGTTTTGTGTGTTGCAAAAGTAGAGGATTAATGTGAAGCCGAGTAATATGTATACACATGCATAAATAAATTTACAATAAAATTCATAATTTCAAGTAAAGCAAAAATCTTTATACATAAAAGAAAAAAAGAAGCCGCGCCTACACTGAATATTGACATATTGAATATTGTTATTTCAATAAAGTGTTCTAGCTGCGAACATATCCATAAAAAAAAAACCATTTATAAGAAACAACCGGATCAAAAGATTAAACTTTTTTTACACTTTTTCTTCATTTTTTCTTCGGGTGAGTTTTAATAAGAAAGCCAAGTAAAAATTGTTGCTTATCGGTAAAGTTAAGGAAATTGTACTAAAACTAATAAAAAATTTTATTCCATCCACCAACTGCAACCGTCTATGGATTTAATAATGTGGTATAAAATTCGGGACTGACGTTTGGATTAAAACAAAAAAAAAGAAAGAAAAAAAACCTTGCCAAAGTTATCGCAGCAGACGTGTTAAGTTTTGTGCATCAATTACAAAGCAACAACACTACACACTGCCAGCTAAACAAGGAATTTTTGCCTGGCCAACAGCCACATTCATCATAACACCCAGCAGCAGCAGCAGCAGCAGCAGTAACACCATCTCGAATACCCAATAAGTCAAAGAAAAATTTAAAACACACCACGTCTTTGCATGCATGCGAGTGCACATTACATGCTGCTAAAACGCTAAGAAAAGCTTGACGTAATTTGAACAATCGCTACTTACCAGTTAACTCGCATACAATACCAACAATAATTGTATACTGAACGCAAAAATATATCAATAGAGCCAAACAACAAAGCAGTGCGCTATATCATCTGAGAAAACGTTTGAAAATAATTGCAATCGCTTAACGAAATAGCGCCAAAACAATCAAGCATTGAGTGAAGTTGAAAAAGAAGAATATTTAACTTAAAAGAAGGACCACAATAAAACGCGAGTTTATCATGGAGAAAAGAATTGAATTAGAAAGACGCGGCCGTAAACCAAATACTGTAAGTATCTGTCTTTACAAAATGATCACAATTTCTTTATTCAATAGATATATATATAAAGGATGTCAGTAGTAGAAATATGTTATACATCTTGAATCTTATATTTTACCATAAACCATGAGTAGTTTGTATTATATAATAAAAAAAAAGTACCCTGCATTGCAAACATAATGCAGCATACAGGTTTGAGTAAAGAACCAAATTTTTGCTCAAGCGTCATGTTATTAACTAAGAGGATAACAGATATATATTTATATATAAAAATAAATCATAGGAGTGAGTGGCTGTCAACAATTTTGTGTCGGAATCGAATTGAAAAACTTTGTATACCCCCAAATTATGTTAAGGGACAAAAGAATGTCCTTTGCTATATGCATACATATATATGTATATGGTATACATAATTAACCAATAAATGCCAACATTTTCCTTGAATGACCACCATGCGGTCAAATTACAAAGAAAAAAAAATATATTAATTATAATAAAAATGTCTTGTATTGATTAATATGTTTTAGGGTGAAATCGCCCTTCCCACATCTAATCGCTTTTATGAATTTTCTATGCACACAAAGACACACTCGAGTAAATGCTTACGCACTGACAGTAGCATTAACACGCAATATGGCGGCGGCGGTGGTGAATATTATAAACGCTTTATAAAATGGTACCACTCTATGTTATATTTGTTGCTCACTCTTTCTCTCTTGTACATTTTTTATTTTTGTTATAATAGAAGCAACAAGGTGTTTGTTTGTTTATAGTGATTTAGATATGTAAATTCTTTATGCGGCAACTACAGGGTTATATCCGCTCTGTTAAAATATTTTGTTATTTCATATTTACCAACTTGTTCAGAGATTTAACCTT
Organism: Ornithomya chloropus; assembly: GCA_963971445.1. Lineage (NCBI taxonomy): Eukaryota > Metazoa > Arthropoda > Insecta > Diptera > Hippoboscidae > Ornithomya > Ornithomya chloropus. Next base: position 20,615,451 of record OZ020530.1, on the reverse strand, counting down.
TAGCATGTACCCTATATTCTTAATTAGTGTACTATTCCGATTTGGTTTAGTCGTGACCGTTTGTAGTTTATAATGTACCGTTTGCAAATATACAGCCATTTTCAAACTGTAGAAACTCTCTTGATTTTTATGCGCAATTGCAACTGTCTTATTATTAAACGTTTTATACAAACTAATTCATTTTCTTTTTTTATATAATTAATTAATAATAGATAACGGAACTAAATTTGGATAATTGTCGGAGTACAAGTATTGTTGGCCTGACCGATGAATATGCCGCTTTACAATCATTAAGTTTGATAAATGTAGGTCTTACCACTCTGAAGGGATTTCCCAAATTACCCAATCTCAAAAAATTGGAATTGTCCGACAACAGGTATGTTCTTTAATTCAGGCTCTCCATATATATATACATATATATATAAATGTTGTGTTTTTTTTCGCTTTAGAATATCAAATGGACTCAATTTATTACATACCAGCCCCAAATTACAATACTTGAATTTATCGGGAAATAAAATCAAAGATTTGGATACATTGAAACCATTAAAAGAATTTCAACATTTAGCCGTATTGGATCTATTCAATAATGAGACAACGCAAATAGAAAATTATCGTGAGAAAATTTTTGAAATGTTGCCTTCTCTCAAATTTTTGGATGGGTAAGTAAAAGAACATGGCGATAAACTGTATTGGGCAATGGCGGAGTTTCAATTCTTGTTTCATCATTCCATTTTACAGATTTGATTGTAATGATGTTGAGGGACCTTCAGAAGGTGATGATGAAGAAGAAAATGGAAATTATTCAGATGATGACGGTAAGTTTCGTGCATTCAAGTATACATGTGACTAAAAATTATTTTTTGGGATGATTTTAAAAGGGCTTGATATAGAAGTAGAGGGTTTTGTAAAAGAAAAAAAAAATATTTCGATCAGCCAAATCAATGCCAATTCATTGCAGATAAACGAACAGCGTTCTGTTTGAATGGCTTAGAAATTGATTTGGATGAGTTTGAAGCGTTTGAAAAACACATAGAATCTAAACGAAGCCGTAATGTGCTCGACAAGAACGCGTCCAACACTATATACGAACGTCATGGTTTAGATGAATTTTTAGAAAAGTTACAATTGAATGAAAAAGAAAATGTCCAACCACCATCAACGACAACATCTATGAACTATGCCTTGTTGTTGTATTGGTTTTTATGTATTTTAAAAATGACGAATGCCGTTATTTGTAAGCATTCACAAATTATTGATAGCTGCCATAATTAACCGTTACATTTGTTTCCTCATTTCTTTTGTCTATTTTTGTTCTCTGTTTCATTTTTGTAGCTTCGGAAAGTGATAATACTGGAGATGACGAAGATGGCGGTGGTAGTGATGATTTTAGTGAAGATGAAGATAACGGCGATGTGTCATTATCTGAGGTAAGTAAACAAGTTTTATAAGTTTAAGCAGATTCAGATTTACCTCTATGTATGTATATGCGTACAGGTTTATAATGATGATTTGGAAGAGGATGAAGACGAATGGGATGAGGGCAACGCCGAAGGTGAAGATGATGATGATGCTGATAGCGATATTGATGAATTGAACGAATCGGGAGCTGTGGCGACAGGGGCAGCAGCAGCACCACCACCACCACACGGCACCAAGGAGAAAGAAGCATCAGCAAATAATGTTAATAATGGTAAAAAAGCAATACATATATATATATATATATAACTTTATATATAAATACATTCTTCTTCTTTTTATTTTATTGCAGCTGAAGAAGAACCGCAAGCACGAGGCAAAAAGAGAAAACTTGAGGGTTAAATTCGTTTCTAAAAATCAACGGTTTTTATTATTTCATTCTCTCATTTTTCTATTTTTCTATAAACACACATCGTTTTTTTTATATATTCATAAACAAAAAAAATGATCAATTATTTATACATGTGTATGCACACAGATGTAACAAAAAACAATAGTAACAACTAAACACACGTACACATATGTGTATATACAAAGGAAACTCTAAAGTAGAATTTGGTAATAATTGCGCGTAAAAAAGCCATGCGGTCGAACTGAAAAAGCGAACGCGTTTAAAAAAAGAAAAATTCCAAAACAAGACGATTTCATATTACCATTCAAAACCAACAAATAAGAATAGCGGACACAATTGTAAAGAACGGGAAAGAGAAATATCATACGAGCAAATACAACACTGCATACATAATAAACGCAGAATTAAAAAAACACAAAAGTAAAAAATATGAAATAAGTTTCAAATGCAACAATACCTAACATGCTCCCATATAAATGATAAATAAATCAAACTATACTTCTATAGTGTAAACCCTGAAACCCTCTGAACTTAATATTAAGAATTCATATGTTGACACCAACATTCAATTAAACATTAGAATTTCTGTTTTTCGATACTTTTGATTTTATTGCAAACAAAGGCGAACGTTAATAACAAAACATCAATAAAGAAGAAGAAGAAAGCTATATGTACGTTTCTTTTAAGACTTCCGCTATGTATTCACAATTAATTTCAAATAAATAGTACTAAAAAAATCAAACTTACACACTACATACGAATTACATGACACATGATTTCTTAAACGGAATATTTTATTTACAAACTAAGAATAAAAGGGAAATAAAGTATTGAGAAAAATGATTTAAAAAAACGAAAAGTATATAGTTTAATAAATTTCAAGTATAAACTCTTAAGTTTAAAAGCGATAGATAAAAAATTTTTAAATTTATTAATTTAAAGCATCGCTTCCTATACGAAGAAAGTAATTTATTTGAAAATGTCCACCAGGTAGGTATAAACACAGGGTGTTCATTTTTTTGTGTTTAAACACTAACGAACCAATTGCATTAGTTTTCAGACCGAATGCCATGCTCTTAAACTTCTTGAACCTACAAATTATGCCTTGAGATTCCAGTGTCTTAATTTTTAAATTCGCAAAAGATTTCAATAATTAAGTTACACGAATCTATAAAATATTCTCCACCAGTGAATGCGCAAAAAACGTGTAATAAAAACATCAATACTAATAACTACCGCCAGATGGCGGTATTAGTATTCGCTTCAATTTCTTTCTGTTGTATATTCAGCTTTTGTATAGGTAATGAAGTTAGCAGTACTCTCCCTTTAATTGCGTGCTCATTGCAAAGCAATGCTTGTTCTTCTTACTGTATTTGCAAATAAAAGTGTTTTCTCATTAACAATTGTTACATATTTTTGCAAAAATATCTAGAAATATAAAACGAAATTATTATAAAAGGAAAAGAATTGCTTTTTATAGTGTATGGAGTGGAAATTTCCTCTGTGAAATTTTAAATAAAATTCCTAAAAGCCAAAATGAATTGAAATAAAATATAAGCAAAATACAACAACAACAGCAACAATGTAAATCTCTCATTATAACTAACCTTCAACAGCAGCCGGCCATATTAGAGGATGTGTGGAGTATAGCATAATTGAGAGAAATGTTTATTATTATTTTTTAAGGAAACACAAAGTTATTGCATTTATTTATTAAAACAAGTAACAATTATAACAATGAAGCCAAACAACTTGTAAATAAATAAAAAATTAACCTTGAAATCTCAAAATTAACAGAAAAAGAATTGAAAAAATTCACTTGCTTTATGTCACACCCGAAAATTAAAGTGTTTTTTTCTAAACAAAGTTAAATTTTATTTAAAAAATGTGTTAATTTAAGAGTATTGAACATAATTTGTGTGATTTTATGTATTGTGCAAGGCCACCCAGAAGGCTTTTTTCTTCATACACGTAGAAAAAATGCCCCTTGCGATACATACGAATAAGGGTGGAGTGATAAGTGTAGAATTAAAAGGCAATAGGATTTCCGCTTGACAAGATAATAAGAAAGTTTCAAGCAATTATGGGTGAGTACATAAATTATTATCCAAAATGAATATATAACTGCCCAGAAAAATAGTTTCTCTCCTGTAAGTAATGGATGTACGTACATAATGTAAAATATTAAACTGTTTAACCCCCCTGGGTATATTGGGTAAGCGGAAAGGATGTTCAAATGAAAAGCATTCTTATTCTTCTTTTTTTCCTATTACGCCTTTTTCTAGCTTTCTATTTATTGCTGTTCATATTAAATAGTTGCTATATAAATATATGTTCCCTTTGTTAATAGATTATCCTCATATTGATTTGTATGAATTCTTAACGGAGGCCGAACTGCAACACTATTATAATGCTGTCAAGTAAGTATTATAAGATATTGGGGCCAAGGTTCACTGTTTGCAATAATACGTCTTTGTTTAGAAATGAATTGAAAATAACGAATGCTTCACAATTCAAGTATGCTACCGACGAAGATCTTAAAAGTGTTGGCATGTCACGCCCAGAGATACGCCGTCTACGAAAATTCTATGAGAAGCATTTTCCTCATGGCTACCTAAGCAAAATTAAACGCCTTTTACAAACACCCTCTGCCATAGTAAAACGGGGATCTGGTAATGGCGGTGGTGGTGGTGGTGGTGGCGGTAGTGATGAAGGTTTAATTAACAATACCAACGCATCCAATGCCATTAGTGCGAGCGGCAGCACTTTGACTAGCCTGTCGGGTGCTATAAATAAAGTGAATAATTCACCCAACAAAGTGCCCAATAATAAGCATATAATACCAGCTGATGCTATTAGCGTTAATAAACAATTGGGCACTGGAGAGTTTGGCATTGTACAGCAGGGTGTCTGGACTAATGGCACAGAACGGGTATTTTTTTGATTATATTTATATTTAATTGATTATTAATATTAAAATCCCTCTATAGATACAAGTGGCTATAAAATGTTTGTGTCGTGAACGAGTTCAGTCGAGTCCCATGGAGTTTTTAAAGGAAGCCGCCATTATGCATGCCATAGAGCATGAGAATATTGTTCGTTTGTATGGTGTTGTGTTGGCCATCGATTCGTTAATGCTGGTTACTGAATTGGCTCATTTGCGTTCCCTCTTGGAATGCTTAAAAGATGGTGGTTTACGTGTGAATTTCCTAACCGTACCCACCCTGTGTGAGTTTGCTTTGCAAATCTGTAATGGTATGCGCTATCTGGAGAATAATCGCTTAATACACAGGTAACGGACTTGCCCGAGTACGACTATAAAGGAAAAATTAAACAATTTTCATTTTTAATAATCATTAGGGATTTGGCTGCTCGTAATATATTGGTATTTAGCAAAAATAAAGTGAAAATTTCCGATTTCGGTTTATCGCGTGCCTTGGGTGTGGGTAAGGATTATTACAAGACCAATTTCAATGTGAATCTCAAGTTACCGATCGCCTGGTGTGCTCCGGAATGTATTAACTTTTTACGTTTCACTAATGCTTCCGATGTTTGGGCCTATGGTGTTTGCCTGTGGGAGATGTTTTCGTATGGCTTTCAACCTTGGGCAGCTCTTACCGGTCTACAAATTCTCGAAGCCATAGATACACCCAATTATCAGGTATAAACGAATAAGAAAAAATACTTTATAGAGTCTCTGACGCCTCCTTCATGAATGTTGCTTGCAAATCCCCTTTTATATGGAGGGTATCAAAACACATCGACAGTCTATTCAAAAACAAAAATTTTGAATGAAAAAGAAATTAATTATGTTCTTTCTTTTATGGTTACAGCGTCTCGAACAGCCTGAATGTTGCCCGCGTGAATATTATACACTTATGATGAGATGTTGGCAAGATGATGCCACCAAGAGGCCGAAATTTGGTGAAATCTATGATTTGCTGCCGGAAATGAAGCCCGAACAGTTGAAGGCGGTCGATAATTGTTTGGAAGCTAAAACTAACGAGCATTTAATTTATCGCCAAAATGATATAATTACGGTTTTGGACCGTAGCACGGGTACACCTTACTGGAAGGGTGTTTTGAATTCGGGTAAAACGGGTCTTTTCAATCCATCAAATACCGTTGCTTATGTGGAAGGCCTACCTTCACTAAACAGGTATTTTAAATGAAAACAACTCAAATCGAATCGTACTGATTTATGAAATGAATTTTTCCTTAAATTTCTATGCAGAGATTCATTCAGCCGCAATGCCAATGATCGTTGCAGTAAACGTAAATTGCGAACGGAAATGATTTCAAAACCTCAGAATGATTTCAAGCATACTGGTCATGTGGGTATTGATGGGGCATCATTTGGTGATATCGCCTTTTTGGGTTCCAGTCAAAATGTGTGTGTGCGGTATTTTTTTTTCATAAAAATTTTAATCATTTTTACACTTGGAACCACTTGTAGCAAAGTTTGTACGTATGTTTGTAACTTGTAAATGATAAATGCCATATACACCGATCGATTCATGTCCGTTTGTCTGTCCATGAAAATTTGTGCTTAAGCTACAGGTTACGTTTTTTACGATATTAGGTATTGGCCCAAAGAAGAACCCAATTGAAAAAGGACCGGATTGGGCCATATTTATAACCCCATCCCATATGAGGTTTTATTATGAAGAAAGCCTTTATGTGGCAAAAAATTGCAATTTTTAATATTTTTTTACAAAATTTGGTCAAGAATAATTAATTGGCTAAATAATTGGCTGCGCTAAATTTGGACGCGATCAGACCAATTTTAGAACCCCTCTCCATGTAATGATATTTCTCGAAGTGACATAAGACAATGCCTCAACTAATTGTAGCATATTTTGTGAAACTAAGTGGTGTAGAGTATCAAAAGATCGAACTTGACCGACTATAACATTTTCACTTGTTAATTTTTGCTTTAGTATAATCATGTACCCCGTCAAATTGTTACGCCCTACAAACCATCCGAAGATATTGAGCAAACGCCTCTCTTATTACCGCCCACCCCTACCAGTCCAGATTCATTACAAACAGCTAGCGGATATTTTGCCAATCATCATCCAGCCCATTATAATGATGATGATGATGATGAACGACGCCATGACACATCCACCATGAATCCATCATTTGTACCATCTACTGAGAATACACCCAAACATTTTACAAATGCGGTAAGCGGTCAAATACCATGCACGTTTGAGTTTCCTACTCAATCTGTCAATACTGGCGATACGAACCCGTTTACTGTAACTAAAACCACTCAAGAGAATATTACGGTAAATAGCGGCTGCTTGGAAAATAAAGGACAACGTACGCCCTTGTCATGGCTTCAGATGGCAGGCTTTGAAGAATCTCATGAATATCATGAAATATCTGATAAGGAGAATGGTGGTGAGCATGAGCATAACTATGACGATGATGATGATGACACTGCTGATAAATTGGATTTTGGACCATCCCTAATGGACGAAATCAACTCTATGTTTGGTTCCATTAGCGCTGCTGCCACCATGCCCTCCTCCACTAATCCAACCAACAATAACAACAGAACAATTTTAACACAACAACAACAACAAGACAAAGTTGTAGAGACTGATAATGCCACCACATTATCTCAGAAGCGAAATGATTTTTGTGATCTAACCTCAAAATTGATCCGTAAAAATAGTGCCGGCGGTTCTACAAAAAAACATTTAAAGCATTTAACCTGTGATGGTACAGTGAAATCTATTTCAGTAAAAGATGAAAAAATACTCAACCATGCGATAGAAATTGCCAATGAAATCAGTGCCAGGTGGGTACCTACACAATGAAATGTCTATTTGAAAAGTACATGTATTTCTTTTTTGTTTCTTATTGATAGATCCATGTGCAGTTTGGTGTCCGATCAAGCGCCACCACCTTTAACTCAAAGTCCCAAACGTAAATTTAGTTTTCGTTTTCCCCACTTAACCTCCCTGGCCACAGGTGGCAGTGGAACGGGTAGTAGTGGTGGTGGCGGTGGTGATAAAACTCAACACAATAATAATGTAAATAACAATAATTCTGCAGCAACAGGTGCCGGTCACTCGAATACATTATCGCCACATTCGAAAAAGAAGAATTTTACCGAAGAGTTGAGGAGTATACCAGACTTACAGGTAACAAATTAGAGTAGAGAGGCATCTATATAAGCAACTAAAAAGGTTTAAATTGGCTTTAGGCTAAATATTAAATACCCTCCACATTGACATAGAAAAATGGGGCGTGGCAGACACATTATTACGCTTTTTAATAGTATACGTGTTACATGGGTTTCAATACCTGAGGTTGGCTAAAACTTTGACTTAGTAAACTCTACACAGTGTGGAACACGGGTTCAAACCCCGCTTTGGCAAAAATTGCAAATTTTTTCTCATTGTGCACATATGTATGTGTGAATCTACGTAAATCTCTTGTGGAGGGTATAAAAATAAATTATATTCCTGTGCATTCATACCCAACACTAACAATTTCTCTTGTCTCTCTGTATTTCTCTTCATTTAAACGTTGCACTCTCCTTCCTATTCACTCAATGGAATATTAAAATTAATTAAAAAAAAAATTAAAATATTTTAAAAACTCAACCAAAACTTGCATAATTTTTAATGCAACAAATCATAGAGTTTTCCTTCCCGGGATTCATCATTGAATATAACTCCCGCGGTGACAGTTGCCACCTCCGATATTCACCTACCTTTGTTCGATAAAGAAACGTCAGATTTTTGTTTTCAAAAGTCGCGTGAATTATTAACGCGACCATTAAATTTTCCAACTGACAGCCATGAATGTCATGTGGCTGAGACACGCGGTTCTAAACAAATGACTCTCGAGGAGAATCTGTTTGATATCGAGAACACGTTAAAAGCTCTCAATATGGATTTTATGCACACATATACCGATGTTGATAAAACCGATTCCGATGACACAATATTAAACGATCAGTTCTCTAGTATTGTGTCGTCTATAGATGAGGAGTTTAGTAGTGCGACGGGTGTTAGCCTGAAATCCGCAACGGGAGTATTTAATTATAATAATGGCCGCAATACTACAACAACCACTTTTGACTTTAAGGCGGCCACCTCCCATTTAGATAAACATTTGCAATATATGAAATCGGCGAAGGGCAACAGTAACAGCAACAGCAACAATGGCTGTTTAAGCGAGAAACGTCCCAGTACACCAGATACTGGTTTCGCTTCCAGAGATACAAACATATCTTTGCCACGGCGCAGCAGCCAAAAGTCCAATTTCAGTCCACAGGACAGTTATTGTAGTACAAAAGAATTAATTTCCACTCCGTGCCGCAATACAAGTAATTTTCATAAAACTAACGAGGGTTTGACCGCCAAACGCCCTAATACGATTTTCTCCAATTATGATGCAATTGAAAATCGCACCCCAACTTGCGTTAATGAACCTTCACAAAGCACCAAATTACGTTTACGTTCCATGTCATTTACCGATTATCTTAATCCCATGTCACGCAGGCCCCTTACTGAAACATTTTCCCGTTCGGTAGCACGAACAAAAACCCGCCACTCGCAAAGTTCCGATGATGCCGAAGATATCTCCAAGCGGAGGCCATTTTATAAATCGCGTTCTATACGAGCTCGCACTTTACGCCGCTTAAGTTATAATCCCTTGACAGCGGCCGCCACAAGTTCTACCTCCAGCAGTACGGACGATGAGGATCCAGAGGAGATGAGTGAGAAGAGTATTGATGGTAGTTTAGTGCGTTCCGAATGTGACATACGGACACGCAGTAGACGACGTCGTCAAGGTTGGACGCGTAAATTAATATCATCTCCCCAGCCTGCTACAGATCGTAATGAAGAGGAAATGCGTACTGGACACGGCAGATTATATGGATCAAATGTTAGCATTAAATCAGCACCGCACTATAACAACTACACAGTGAAGGTGGCAGTTGCAGGGCGTGGCAATAATAGAACAGTATCAACAGCCTACAAACCAAAAGCTTATGATGAAAAGTTTCCGTATGAAGAACGGATTTATGATTTTGGGGGCGGCAATGATGGAAGAATAAAAAATTGTAACAGCAAGACAAATAAGGCGGCTGCGATTAATGCCCCTTCCACAACCATCCAACTTGAAACTCAGGCAATTTTCACATCAGGCGGTAATTCTGGTTCTGGGTCGGGGTCATCATCTGTACCGTACAACGGCATCTATCCAGAATTTGATGTTAGTCGACTGACTGGTCTGAGTCCCACCAGTTCTCAGCCACCACCACTTCCACAAACACAAGCCAATTTAGAATTCCAATGGCCCGAGAAGATACACGCTTCAGCTATTAAACAAAATGATTTCTTGTGGCGCCAGCAGCAGCAACAACAACAACAACAACAACAATTTCAAGATTACGATGCTTTCACAGAGCAGCCACTATCAGCGGTCAGCTCCTCACCAACCGATAGTGATCGTTATGAGTTTCACTCGGAATATGTACCCGCACGTTTACCACCCAGTCCTGCGCCATAAAATAAAACATGGAATTTCAAAAAAAAAAAAATTAACATTAATTTTTACTTAATTTTTTTTTCAATAAAAGACACAGACAATAGTTAGCATGGAGTTATACCGTTAATATTCCAACAAAGGAATTTGTTACAAGATATTAAGAATGGCAAGGAATTGTATTATATATGAGAGTTTTGGAGCCTTTGCCAACAAAATGGTTAAAAGGTTCCATTAGAGTTTATTATGAAATGTTTATGAAATACTCACGAATTTTACTATATAAACATATACTCGTACGTATAGACTCTTATCACGTTTTTAAAAAATATCATTAAAATTGAAGTTGAAGGAATTCATCTTTAGATAATTGGCATTCTGCAATTATTATCGAATAATTATTCAGCTTTAATATAATCATGTATAGCTTATAAATATGTATTTACTATCTATTAATTATTACGCATTTTGTTTTTATTTAATTGAAAATTGAAAAAAATTAAAATACATATTATAGTCGGTGCAACGCGACCCTATATAATACCCTACACCAGCGTTTCTCAAAGTGTGGTACGCGTTGCTCTGGGGCTTCGGGAGCCAACTCAAAGGGGCTCCGCGAATTTTTTTTAGTTATTGCTAAACCACTGGGGTTCCGTATAAATTATTATACCCCTGGAGGTTTGGGAACCGCTACCCTACACCATTTAGGTCCACAAATTATGCTCGTTATATAGCTAGCCATTCTAAAAATGGTGCTATCGGGTTCAAATTTGTCACAGCCAATTATTAAGTTAATTAACTAAAAGTGGAGGGGTTCTAAAAATGGTCCATATAGGTAAATATTCCATAGACTTCTTATTTGAGCCCGCTACCAAATTTCAACGAAATATCTCAAAAAAAAACTTGGGGCACAAGTTTACACAATTTGCCACAAGTTGTGTAGTGGTACGTATTTTACTGAATTTAATTTTTTTTTATTTAAATATTCTACTTTTTATACCTGCTTTAGTTATTCTATAATATCCTCTTAATTTTTTTTTTTTTTTTTTATTAATTTTATATCTTAATTTTTTTTTTTCATATCTATCCTGGTTTCGTTTCATGCTTATATTATTTACAAATGCACAAAACAAAATTAGGAAATGATTGGTGAAGAAGGTCGTGAAGCGTATAATAGTTTAATCGAACGGAAATCCATACATGATGTCACCACTGGCGCTTGCCATCTCTTAACATCAATGGATGCAGCCAAAACGTTACCCCGACGTTCCACGCACAAAAAGAACGATTTTGTCTTAAATAATAAAAAATTACACCAAATACAAAAACAACAACAACAACAACAACAACAACAAATCAGTCAAACTTCAAAGCCAAGTATGTGTGGAGAGGGCGGAGGTGATTTTATGTTGCCCCCAATGCAAAATGCTCCACGTCCAACAACATTGCCCACCCGCGGAGCTGCCATTAGAGTGGCACGTCAAGCTGAATTAAATGTTATGATGATGGTGGCATCGGGCAAATCAAACAGTACCGTTGACATGAATACAACGCTAAACATGACAACCAAAGAAAACTCATCACCCTGTGAAAGTCCCAGTTATGTAACTCATACAGCCACTTATAAGTTTCCATCAAATGTTAATGCGGCAGCCGATTCAAATCCTCTGCCGGTACCGCCTAAAGAGGGTAAAAAACATATACAAATCAATGCTAAACGGCATGTACGTAAATATCCACTAATCATACCAGCCAATGGTGTACAGCGTACTCTTAATAAAATAATGGCCAGTGAGACAATTCCGGCCATACAAAATGAACGCAATTGTTATACTCTCCCCCATAACGGTACGAAATCAATGAGTAGTAATGCCAGGCATAAAACTCATATGGATTCGGAAGGAGCTTATCAAAATTTAAAGACTGTTACCAATGCTGCCGGTGCTGGTGGCAGTGGTGGTACCGATGATAGTGCTTCTCTACAATTTGAATCGATATTGGAAGCTGACATTAATAAAGGTCACGTTTTGCATACACCAGATGTTACAGATGGTTTCTACAATTTCTCCATACAAAAGGAACATTATCACAAAAGCAAGGAACTAGACTATGATCACAATAAACTCAGTGGACTGTATGTGAATGAAGATGAATTGAGAAATTTAGATATTGAATGTAATTTAGAAAAAATAAAAACGGCGCCAATGATTAGTAATAAAACGGAGGTGTCGGCGGCACTGCTAAAACGTTCGAATCTTAACAAACCAAATGAATCGGAGATGAATATAAAATCAGAGAAGATGGAAGAAAAGGAATTTAAAGAGAATTATATAAAAAACGATAATAACGAATCATCCATAATAACAATAACAACAACAACAACAACAAAACAAATAGAAAAGGAAATAAAAACGGGTGAGAAGAGTCATGAGAAACGGAAACTGATTAATAAACCAACGGAACGGGCAATTGAAGGAAATGAGTTAGCTGGTCATGCATTATTTCAGAAAGTAAAAGAAACTGTAGACAAAGTTAGTGTAAAGAAGGAGACACCACCAACTGTTAACCTTACTGAAGCTGAACTGTTTTCAACCGCCTGCCGACGTTTAGGTGCATCCAATTCGGTTAGCTGTGAAGATTTATTGGAATTCGCCAACAAAAAGCCAAAAGGTCGTGAACGTGGTGTTGACTCTGATGAAGTGCGCATCATGCTGAAAGTATTGGGTCAAGAAGTAAGTCATCTTGTTTTACTTAAAATTTTTTTGAAAATTCTTCATTTTTCATTATTGTCAATTATTTGTAGGTTATAGCTGAGCGCTGTTTAGATTCGTTGGAATTTGTGGACTGGGATATACACAAAGCAATAAAAATAATTAAATTGCAAAATATTCTAAATAAACAGAGATTAACGATGAGCGCTTGTGTTGAATATTTAGAAAAATATGATTGGGATCTGCAGACAACCGCCATTTATGTGAAGACCATAAATTGAAATACTTATAAAATCTTCAGTACTTGGCCAATGTTTTAGTTGTTGTGATGGTTACAATAATCGTGTCTCGTTTGCCTCGCATTTTATTCTCATTCCTGCAGTCATTCTACTTTTGCATTTTTACCAATCACTTTATGAATCTCTTATTCTTATTCTTTATCCTTAACATAATATTATTGTTCATGTACTTATATATTTTATTATAACATGTATTTATTTAGACTTTTGCCTAACATGTGCACACGTGAATATTACGTTGAACAAAACGCATTAGAAAAACATACGGAATCGGTTTCTGTCCATCGGAAGTGCAATTTTAAGTTGATTTTTGCTTCCATAACGATGAATTCCATAATAAGCCACTCGTAATATAGTTTTATCGAAATTGAAAAAAAAAATGAACTCTTAACATAAACTTTTTCCTCCCTCGGAAAAGTGTTTTCATGTGCAGATTATTTTCAAATATATTCAATAGGGGGAAAAGGCGTGTTGGGTAGGGTATTTTTTATTCGTATTTAGATAGATATAAATAGCGTTTTATTTCTTTTAAATATATTGTGTATGTAAGTGTGAAATTTCAAATTACTTTTTACTCTACAGTGTATACATTTATCTAAACAAGACTTATTTAATTATGTATTAATCAATACATTTAAAATCATTTACATATTATGAAACTGAACAAAATAAATATATATTAATAAAATTCACAAATAATGTTATAAAAAAAAATATAGTTAAGATTAATTTTTTAAAGTTTAATATAATTAGAAACTGTTCATGTATTGTATTGATTGATGCAGGATCCCATTACAGCGCTCACTAGAGGGCGCTGCAGCATGCCCAAACGTCAGAAGCTGAGATAGCACGAAAACATTATTGTCATATGACAAAGAGACTTATAATTTATGTTTTGTATTTTCTACATGCATTCGTTAAGAATGTTTCATAAAAGAATTTTTATAAACTCGATCAATCTTAAAAGAAATGAACGTTTACATAGGATACTCAACTATAAAACCGAACATTGTAAACTAGTACCAACTAATCACTTGACTACTTATACTTTCTCTAATATACGAACCATTAATTATTTTACCCATCACTTCTCTACGAATGAATATACAAAATATTTTTTCACTCTGTTGGAAGCTTCTTGAAGAATCGGATCAAATTAAAATTAGCAAAGTTTAAGAGGGTAGTAGATAATAAAAGAAATAAAAAGATACAATATTTTTGCCAACTCTACCAACTTGAATATTTTAAAAAAGAAAAATTTTGTGATAGATAACGTGTAAGCACAATGGGGAAAAAAGGTACATATATATATATATATATATATTTATATATCTATAGGGAAATGTAAGTAATTTATTGAGAAAATAAAATGTATTTAAAGGAAAAAAGGGGAATCGTAATCCAGATGATCCTAAACCGGAAAATACTCAAAATCAAGATGAACAATCTCTGCCTACAGGTAAGAAAAGAAGAAAATCTGCAAAATATATGTAGCTTTTCAGCCGAGTCATTGTCGTTTAAAACAAGGGGAATCACCCGTTTTTAAATTTACAATGCATAAATTTACAATTGTACAATATATTATGTATGAAATTTACAATTTATGTATTTTACAATTATTGTATCGTTTTTTTCAATTCAGTTTACTGGGGTTTTACTTGCACTATATTGTAAAAAATAATAATGTGTAGGCATGCTAGAATAAAAAAGGTCATTAATAGATTATTTCTGTAAAATTTTGTAACAAATTAGTTGAAAACAGGAAAAAAGTTGTTCATAATTGTTTCATTTATTGGTGAGATTTTTTTAAAAATATATTTGTAATAAATATTTTTAAAGGATCTGGCGGTAATCAACCTCCACCACCACAACAAAAAGAAAAAGGTTCTAAAGCCAGCAATGCTGTTAAAGAACATACTAAACCGGATCAAAGCCGAAAACAGGAAGGTGGTCAACAACAACAACAACAACAACAACAGCAAGGGCAAAAGCAATTTCGGCCACAACAAACTGAAGGAGGTAATAGAAGCCGTGGCGGTACCCAACAAGGGGGTGGAGGCCAGCAACAAAAGCCGTCTCAAGCTCAACAATTTGAAGGAGGAGATGGAAGCCGTGGTGGTCAAAAACAAGATCAGATAGGTCAAAAACAGCAACGTCCACGTGGACAGCAACAACAAGGCGGCGACAGGGATCAGAGTAAATCACAACAGCCGCAACAGGGTGGCAAAAAACAAGGCCATCAACCACCTCAACAACAACAAGGTCAAAAGCAGCCACCCGGGGGCCCTAGAGATGAGGGAAGGCCACAACAAAGTGGTGGTCAACAGCCACAGGGTGCTTGGGGTGGCAAACATCAACGTTCTCAACAACAACAAGGTCAAAAGCAGCCACCCGGGGGCCCTAGAGATGAGGGAAGACCACAACACAGTGGTGGTCAACAGCCACAGGGTGCTTCGGGTGGCAAACAACAAGAGCATCAACGTTCTCAACAACAACAAAGACAAAATCAGCCACCCGCGGGCCCTAGAGATGGGGGAAGACCACAACACAGTGGTGGTCAACAGCCACAGGGTGCTTCGGGTGGCAAACAACAAGAGCATCAACGTTCTCAACAACAACAAAGACAAAATCAGCCACCCGCGGGCCCTAGAGATGGGGGAAGACCACAGCAAAGTGGTGGTCAACAGCCACAGGGTGCTTGGGGTGGCAAACATCAACGTCCTCAACAACAACAAGGACAAAATCAGCCACCCGGAGGTCCTAGAGATGAGGGAAGACCACAAGGGACACCTCGTAGAGGTCCTTATCAACAAAGACAACAAGGTGATCAACAGCAACAACAACAACGACGCCCACAATATGATCAGGGTAAATCAGGTTTGTAAAATTTACATGTACATGTACATGTCTTCCATGCTGATATGATTTGTATTTTAATGCCTTCCATTATATAAAAAAAAAAAAAAACAAATAGAACCGGCACCAGCATTTAAGGAAGTATCCTGTGCTGGTATAAAGCGTGGTACTATGGGCAAACGGGATGTAGTTGAAACGAATTATTTTACCATGGATCTTGAAAATATGCCAGATATAGCATATCATTACGATGTCGCCATTGAACCAGATCGTCCGAAAAAATTCATGCGTATTGTTTTTGATCAATGTCAGCGTGAACATTTTCCCCAATATGCGATGGCTTACGATGGTTCGAAAAGCTGTTATACGGTTCAACGTCTGCCAAACTCACCCTATACGTTTAAGATTCAGGTAAAAAAACAAGTACAAGTAAGAAAAGTAAATTGGGTTTGGGTTTAAGTCAAACCTTAAATATCCTCTACATTTATATACAAACGGTGGGCGCGGCAGGATATGTAATTATAGATATGGAACCAAATTTCAACTTTATAGCTCAATTTTTGTGGCAGATAAACAGACTTTTGTTAATTGTGGGCGTGGCTTCTGACCGATTTTGCTCATTTTAAATGGCGAAAGAAACTAAAAGTGTCTACAAAACTTCAGCTCCAATGTATGAACATTTACGACCTCGAGAATGCAAACAACAGACGGACATTTGAACGGGGACATGTCTATATCGATTTAGTTTTTGATGCAAAAAACAGATACTCTTGTAAATGGAATGATATCCCCCTCACCCCTATGTGAAGGGTATAAAAAACGAAACGTGGGGGTAGTAAAGAAGGATGGAAAATGTATTTCTTGTTCATTGCTGTATATTTATAGGTGGCTGATGGTGCTTCACGTACAAAAGAGTTTACAATAAAAATCAAAGAAACCGATGTCGTTGAGGTGGAATTAAAATCTTTGAAAACGTAATATTGATGAAGTTTTCGATTCGATTTTATACACAGAGTTTAGTTAATTATTTCTTCCTTTCCGGGCAGTTATCATCATGAACGTGTTTTCGATAAACCGATGCGAGCTTTGCAAACTTTAGAAGTGGTCTTGGCGTCAAGTTATCATGAGTCTGGGTTGCGCGTTGGCCGTTCATTTTTCGTTAAGCCCTCCCACAATATGTACGATTTGGACGATGGCTACGAAATGTATACCGGCATTTATCAAGCGGCTATATTGGGTGAAGAACCTCTACTCAATATTGACATATCACACAAATCATTCCCCAAGGCTCAAAGTCTTTTGTATTACTTAAAGGAGATCGGTGTGAGAGATCTAACTAGAAGTCTTGAACCGAAAACCGCGCGTCAGGCCCTACATTATTTAAAGGGCTTGAATATCCTTTATAAACCTCCAGATTGCTTTGGGGCCACTCCAAGATCTTATAAAGTAGTGAATGTGGGTGAATCGGCCAATTCAATCCATTTCACTAACGATGAAGGCAAAAAAATGTCAGTCACTGAGTATTTCCAGAGTCGCGGCTACAAATTGCAATATCCCAATCTGAATTGCGTCCAAGTGGGATCCAACGAACGTTACATTTCCCTACCAATGGAATTGTGCGCTATAATAGAATATCAATCTCTAATGGTGATCAATTTGTTTGAAAGTTTGGCATCTAATAAGATTTCTAATACATTTTTTTCCGTTTTTCTTTATTGTACAGCGTAAAGACAATGCACGACAGGTGTCTAAAATGATAACACATTCAGCCACCTCCACCATGGATCGCAAACACAAAATCATGGAGTTATTGCGTATCTTTCAAGGGAAGGAAAGTCTTATTATCCGAGACTTTGGTGTACGTTTGGGACAAAACTTTATCAAAGTTCAGATGCGTGTATTGCAGCCTCCCCTATTACAATATTTTAACAATAGCATGGCAATGCCATCTCGGGGCTGTTGGCAAATCAACACTGGCTGGAAATATTTGGAGACATCAACACCAAAAACACCACCAGGTCACAAATGGGCAATTATTTATGACAAAAATACTCGCCTTCATGTCAATGAAGTATATGATTTTAAGGATAGCGTAAGTACTGAAACTAAATTTGGCCTAAGATCAAATCTTAAATACCCCCACCCTCCACATGCACTTACAAACGGCGAACAAGTGCAATTTTACGCTGTGTAGATTGACTTGGTTTTAGATGCTGCTCAAGAATATATATACGTGATATATGTATGCCGTTCCGCCTTATGTGGAGGGTATAATGAGATGAGTAACGGTTTCCTCTCAATAATTATTTTCATATAATGTATTTCTGTAGATTTATAAAGCTTCTGCGCAGATGAGTATGAATTTGGCGCCGGAATGTCTTATTAATAACTTTTATAATATTGATATGACTTTAAAGGATTTGGCCAATCAGAAATATGCTTTGGTAATATATATATATTTATATGATTTGTATACCCTGCACCACCCTGTGGAAAAGGGTATATTAAGTTTGTGCGGATGTTTGTAATTCCTAAACAGCAAATGCCACACCCATCTTCAATTATACCGATCGATTCAGAATCAAAATTTGAATCGATTTAACCATGTCCGTCTGTCCGTCTCGATCGTGTCTGTCCATCTAAATTTGTGCGCAAGCTACAGGTCGCATTTTTTGAGATATTTTGATGAAATTTGGTACAAGGACATGTATTGGCCCAAAGGGGACCCCTATTAAAAATGGACCGGATTGGACCATTTTTAGAACCCCTCCCCATATAAATTTATTTTTTTTAGATATCATAAACAAACAAAAAATAAAAAAAATTCTGTATCATTTTGAAATTTTTGAAAATATAAGTAGGTATAGAAAAATAAAATTTTTCATTTTTCAAAGAAAAAAATTAAATTGAATAATATAATATATCAAGTGGTGTAGGGTATGTGATGGTCGGGCTTGACCGACTATAATATTTTCACTTGTTTTTTTTTAATTTATTTATTCATCAAATCGTATAAATTATAAAATAAGAGACCTTAAGCGCTTAAGTGACGAGTAAACAAATAATTTAAAAAAGAAGAAGAAAAATCAAATTATACACACGCAGGTCATGATTTCTTTACAATAACCCAATGATGAGTAAATAATTGAAGAAAGAATTGAAAAAGAACAACAAGAGAAACAAATTTGTCACACTTGATATATATAATGTTGCAGGTAATCGTCGTTTTACCAGCATTCGGCACCTCTTACGCCTCAGTGAAACAAAATGCTGAATTGAAATGGGGCGTACTGACGCAATGTATTAAAGAGAGAACATTACAAAGGTCGCCTAGGGATTCGTCAGTGTGTACTAATTTATTATTAAAATTGAATGCCAAACTGAATGGGACCAATCACAAAATAGCGGATGATCGGGAAGCTGAATTGCGTCAGCTATTGAAGCCCATAAATAATGTTATGTTTTTGGGGGCAGATGTAACGCATCCATCGCCTGATCAACGCCAAATACCAAGTGTTGTGGGTGTGGCAGCTTCGCATGACGCCTACGGCGCCTGTTACAATATGCAATATCGCCTGCAGCGGCCAACACTAGAAGATATCGACGACATGGAGGGTATTACTGAGCATCACTTGAAAGTTTATAAAAAATATCAAAATCGTTATCCCGATTATATAATATATTATCGTGATGGTGTATCAGATGGTCAATTCCCCATTATTAAGAGAAAAGAATTGCGGGGTATACGGATTGCCTGTAAAAAATTGGTAAATAACAAATGACAAATTCATAAATTTATAATAATAATATTGGAATGTTGTTGGTTAGAATTGTAATGCCAAGTTGACGTGCTTGATTGTGGTGAAGCGTCATCATACACGTTTCTTTCCCACAAGCGAACCAAGACCACAAAACAGATTCAACAATGTTGAACCGGGCACGGTGGTGGATCAACGGATCGTACATCCAAATGAAGTGCAATTCTTTATGGTTAGCCATCAGGCTGTGCAAGGCACCGCCAAGCCAACCCGTTACAATGTCATTGAAGATGATGCCAACTTCAATATTGATTTGTTGCAAAAGTTGAGCTACAATTTGTGTCACATGTTTCCTCGCTGTAATCGTTCCGTCTCGTATCCAGCACCCGCCTATTTGGCACATTTGGTAGCATTTCGTGGTCGCGTTTATTTAGAAGGGTAAATTCTCCATTTTTCATAAATTCATTTCATAATAATTTCATAAAATATTTGAATTTGTAGGACAACCCGATTTGGCAGACTGGAAGATGAATATAAAAAACGCACGGTTAACTGTAACATTATGGAAAATAATCCAATGTATTTTGTTTAATATATTAATGTGGGTGTGTGCAACTCAACTCATTTCTATGTCGCTTCAATTTATTATATATTCGACGAATAAAGAAACATAATATTATACAGCCTTCAAAACTGATAAATGTATGAAAAGTTTTTTTTAATGAGAATGGGTAGGGGTAGGGGTAGGGGGAGGGGGAGGGTTAGCACAAATACTCCATATTTTAAAATTTACCCCTCGGAACGTTTCAACAGCAGATAGACACACGTACGGACATATATAGAACGAGTCAGATTTGTCTGTTAATCAAGAATATTACACTTGGTAGAATTACCGACATTTCTTTCTGGGTGTTTTACAAACATTTTAAATAAATATATTGCTTAACCTTTAGCTTTTTATATTATACAAATTTTATAAAATTTATATTTTATTTGTTAAATTATTTTAATTAATGTAAAAATTTGTAGAACAGTAGGCGTGGCAGGTACATGATTAGGTATTATACAATTAGCTTGCAAGTCCGCTTTTACGCTAAGTACAGTTTTTTGTGAATTGTAAGCGTGTTTATTATCTGACCACGCCCATGTTTAGGATAACCATGGAGGGAATAATTCATAAATATATATTATCCGAATTTCAGCTTTATAGCTAGATATTTGTGGTTGATAGATAGATTTTTGTCAATTGTGGGCTGGTTTTGCTTAATTTAAATTTGTAAAAATTTGTGTACTTTTCTCAGTTGCCATACTCCTTTGGTGTGCTGTTAAGTTAATTTTGCAAAAACAAACTTTCCTCGCATGCACACAGTGCGAGAGCGAGAGAGGGTGAATGAAAGATGTAGAGTGCGAAAGCTTTTCAGTGAGAGACGGCCCTTTACTAAATATACGATTTACTGCCAAACGTTGATTAAGTTGAGTGTGAGTCGCCATAGGAAACGTATTTCGTTAGCGGTTAATTTTGACAGTGCTTGCGTGTTTTGCATTCTATTTATTTTCCATATATATACATAAAATATATATATTCGCATAATTTCACATTGTCTTGTAATTTCTCAAGAATTTATTTTACTTTTTTTATGGTGTGTTTTTAAAATATTTATAGTTTCCAGTGCCAAAAATTTCAACCAAAACAAAATTTCAATAAAGCTGAAAAAAGCACACCGAATAGAAGTGAACAAGTGAAAAAGGCGCATATTCAGTTATAAAGTTGTACAAAAATTTTAGTGCATTTATATTCTTACGCACTCGTACATCCAGATATATGTATATGTGCACGTAAAAGTTTTGCAGTATAAAATTCCAAAGGCTCAAATTAAAATAGAAATTGAACTAAAGAGAAAAAGGAAAAGTTCAAAATTTTAATTGATACTAACAAATGGCTGAAAATAAGGGCATCATGTTGGCGAAATCTGTACAAAAGCATGCTGGACGTGCCAAAGAAAAGGTAAGTGCCATTTATAAATATTTTTTCTTTATTTCATCTATCAACATTTGTTTGCATCCATTCAACTTTTGGAAATCTCTCGTATATTGTGGAATTTCTTCACTGAGAATAACAGCAATTGCTCTCTTCAACGTTATTATTATATTCATATGTATATTGCATAGCATTCCCTAATGTGAACGGATGAACAAGTGAAAATGTTGTAGTTGGTCGATGTAATACCCTACACTATTTAGTCTACTAAATTCAGTTACAATTAGTTTAGTTATGGCAGTAAGCGCGAGGCATTGCCATTTTAGTCACTTTGTGACGAATATATTATTATAGGAAAAGGGGTTCTAAAAACGGTCCGATCGTGTTCAAATCGTGACATGGTCAAATCAATGCAGATTTTGATTCTGGTCGGTATAATTGAAGCTGGAGTTACAAACATTCTCACAAACTTAATATATCCCCTTATCATATGTGGTGTAGGGTATAATTAATTCACCATTCTCTCCGCTCCGTTATATTGTGATAATTGTCACCTGTAGTGTACAGTGACTGCAGATTCCACAGCAGGGGGTGAGCTCTGTAGGTTTGCTTCATATATATGTATTGTTATGGTTATTGGTGTTGTTGTTGTAACTGCTATCATAACTTGTTTATATTAACAACATTATACTGCATTTCAAGATTCTGCTTGAGTTGTTGTTTAATTAAATAGCAATCCTTTTCCTTTTATTGTAATAAAAAGTCGTTTGATATTATGCTGCAAGTGCATCAGCACCTGACTTTATACCCTGCCTCTTTTCTCGGTGTCAACTTTAGTTTAGGGTTTGGCTATAAGCTAAAAAGAAAAACCTAAAAAATATATTGGACAGACTACAAAGTATCGATTGGCTATGTCTGTCTATCCGTTTATAGTAAACATTCTCTTCTAGTGGCAAACATTGAGGTAGATGTAAACTCTAAACTTGGCAGAAATATTAACAGTTCTTACCCGCATTTCTTATTGTTATTGAAATTAAGCAAAATTGGTTGCAGGATATTTCCAGAATTGAACCAAAGCTAAAGAAAGGTCACTTTTTTAAATTGATCCATGTAATTATGTCTGTGCGTCCCTTTATTGTCTTATAGATAATTATTATACCTTCCAAATAAGATGGAAAGTATACTATTTTATATACATTAGTAACAAATATAATTTTTGTTATTGACATTTATACCAGTACCAGTCAAAATGACTGGTGTGTGTTTGTATGAAGAAATGTACGATTTCGGGAGAATTATGAGGCCGATGCAGTACATGTAGCGCCCATGCGTCTTTTATTTTTAATTTTTGTCGGGACGACGCGTACACCATTCCCGGCTACCAAAAATTACACGCACGAGTTAATTTTTAGATAGACAAATTGACCCACAAGGCAGTGATGATAACAGTGCTATTATCGAGAGTAGTGATGAGGAAATTCTTGATGGAGGCAATATAGATCAGTCAAGTGACAGTGATTGCGAAAATATTCCAAACAAACGTACAAAACGATGCATGCGATTCCTTTCCAGTTCTGAAGACGAAGGTGGAAGTAACGTACTAAATCAGCAAACTGAAATTGCTTCAGACGGAACTATTTGGACAAGAATTAAAGAAGGAGGTGTTGCTGGTAAATCACCAGTTCATAGTGCTTTCAAAGATGTACACGCGCCAACAACACATGCTAAAAGAAACATTATGAACGGGAATCTAAGCAGTGCGTTCCTATTATTGATTGACAAGTATATTTTGGAATATGTACGAATTTGTACATAGTTAGAAGCTTCTCGAGTTTTGGGGAAAAACTGGACAATTACGCAAGCGAAATTGAAAGCATTTCTTGCAATATTGTATGCACGTGGGGCTTACGAAGGAAATACTTTGAGGCTTCAATATTTGTGGAACAAAAAGTGGGGACCATCATTTTTCTCCAGCACTATGAGTAGACGTGATTTTACTGAGATTCTGCGATACATTCGTTTCGACAAAATAAATCCGAGGAGTCAAAGATTGCAAACAGACAAATTCGCTTTAGTCTCAACAGTTTGAGACAAATTCACTGAAAACAGTCAAAATTGCTTCAAACCGGAAGCTTATATTACCGTGGATGAGCAACTTTTTCCAACGAAGGCCAGATGCAGATTTACCCAGTATATGCCAAACAAACCCCATAAATTCGGCTGGCGTCTGATGTAAAGACGAAATATGTGGTAAATGGCTTTCCGTATTTAGGAAAAGACGAGAATCGAAATGCATTAACCCCCCTAAGCGAATTTGTCGTAATGAAACTTCTTGAACCGTATACCATGAAAGGTAGAACTGTAACAATCGATAATTTTTTTACAAGTATTCCTTTGGCGTTAAAATTAAGATCTAAAAATACTTCGTTGCTTGGAACAATACGCCCAAATCTACCTATGTAGAAATTGTGAAAAACTGTAAATAATTAAATGTTTTGTTATTTGACAATGTCTATTAGATCATTTATCTATTACAATAAATATTGTTCAAGTGAAAAAAGGCAGGACGTCACAAAAAGCATTTTTCTTATACACCAGTCATGTTGACTGGTTTTGGTAGAAATAGGTATATATAAATAGATGGTAAATCTAGTGTTAAACACTAAAGAGGCCACGCAACAATCGACATGATAGTCTCTATCCGCCTTAAAAATTTATTTATGAATTTGGTATACATATTTTTTAATTTCCCATCCATTATTTTGCCACAAATGGGCGTGGTCTGCAACTAGACACGCCCATAATCGACAAAAAACTATCTATCTGCCACAAAAAACTAGTCTAGAAATTTGGAACTTGACATACATATTTGACTGATTATACTTTCTCTAATATATTTACAATTATTTATTTTACCCATCACTTCTCTGCGAATGAATATACAAAATATTTTTCACTCTGTTGGAAGCTTCTTGAAGAATCGGATCAAATTAAAATTAGCAAAGTTTCAGAGGGTAGTAGATAATAAAAGAAATAAAAAGATATAATATTTTTGCCAACTCTACCAACTTGAATATTTTAAAAAAGAAAAATTTTGTGATAGATTACGTGTAAGCACAATGGAGAAAAAAGGTACATATATATATATATATATATCTATAGGGAAATGTAAGTAATTTATTGAGAAAATAAAATTTATTTAAAGGAAAAAAGGGGAATCGTAATCCAGATGATCCCAAACCGGAGAATATTCAAAATCAAGATGAACAATCTCTGCCTACAGGTAAGAAAAGAAGAAAATCTGCAAAATATATGTAGCTTTTCAGCCGAGTCATTGTCGTTCAAAACAAGGGGAATCATCCGTTTTTAAATTTACAATGCATAAATTTACAATTGTACAATATATTATGTATGAAATTTACAATTTATGTATTTTACAATTATTGTATCGTTTTTTTCAATTCAGTTTACTGGGGTTTTACTTGCACTATATTGTAAAAAATAATAATGTATAGGCATGCTAAAATAAAAAAGGTCATTAATAGATTATTTCTGTAAAATTTTGTAACAAATTAGTTGAAAACAGGAAAAAAGTTGTTCATAATTGTTTCATTTATTGGTGAGATTTTTTTAAAAATATATTTGTAATAAATATTTTTAAAGGATCTGGCGGTAATCAACCTCCACCACCACAACAAAAAGAAAAAGGTTCTAAAGCCAGCAATTCTGTTAAAGAACATACTAAACCGGATCAAAGCCGAAAACAGGAAGGTGGTCAACAACAACAACAACAACAACAACAGCAAGGGCAAAAGCAATTTCGGCCACAACAAACTGAAGGAGGTAATAGAAGCCGTGGCGGTACCCAACAAGGGGGTGGAGGCCAGCAACAAAAGCCGTCTCAAGCTCAACAATTTGAAGGAGGAGATGGAAGCCGTGGTGGTCAAAAACAAGATCAGACAGGTCAAAAACAGCAACGTCCACGTGGACAGCAACAACAAGGCGGCGACAGGGATCAGAGTAAATCACAACAGCCGCAACAGGGTGGCAAAAAACAAGGCCATCAACCACCTCAACAACAACAAGGTCAAAAGCAGCCACCCGGGGGCCCTAGAGATGAGGGAAGGCCACAACAAAGTGGTGGTCAACAGCCACAGGGTGCTTGGGGTGGCAAACATCAACGTTCTCAACAACAACAAGGTCAAAAGCAGCCACCCGGGGGCCCTAGAGATGAGGGAAGACCACAACACAGTGGTGGTCAACAGCCACAGGGTGCTTCGGGTGGCAAACAACAAGAGCATCAACGTTCTCAACAACAACAAAGACAAAATCAGCCACCCGCGGGCCCTAGAGATGGGGGAAGACCACAACACAGTGGTGGTCAACAGCCACAGGGTGCTTCGGGTGGCAAACAACAAGAGCATCAACGTTCTCAACAACAACAAAGACAAAATCAGCCACCCGCGGGCCCTAGAGATGGGGGAAGACCACAGCAAAGTGGTGGTCAACAGCCACAGGGTGCTTGGGGTGGCAAACATCAACGTCCTCAACAACAACAAGGACAAAATCAGCCACCCGGAGGTCCTAGAGATGAGGGAAGACCACAAGGGACACCTCGTAGAGGTCCTTATCAACAAAGACAACAAGGTGATCAACAGCAACAACAACAACGACGCCCACAATATGATCAGGGTAAATCAGGTTTGTAAAATTTACATGTACATGTACATGTCTTCCATGCTGATATGATTTGTATTTTAATGCCTTCCATTATATAAAAAAAAAAAAAAACAAATAGAACCGGCACCAGCATTTAAGGAAGTATCCTGTGCTGGTATAAAGCGTGGTACTATGGGCAAACGGGATGTAGTTGAAACGAATTATTTTACCATGGATCTTGAAAATATGCCAGATATAGCATATCATTACGATGTCGCCATTGAACCAGATCGTCCGAAAAAATTCATGCGTATTGTTTTTGATCAATGTCAGCGTGAACATTTTCCCCAATATGCGATGGCTTACGATGGTTCGAAAAGCTGTTATACGGTTCAACGTCTGCCAAACTCACCCTATACGTTTAAGATTCAGGTAAAAAAACAAGTACAAGTAAGAAAAGTAAATTGGGTTTGGGTTTAAGTCAAACCTTAAATATCCTCTACATTTATATACAAACGGTGGGCGCGGCAGGATATGTAATTATAGATATGGAACCAAATTTCAACTTTATAGCTCAATTTTTGTGGCAGATAAACAGACTTTTGTTAATTGTGGGCGTGGCTTCTGACCGATTTTGCTCATTTTAAATGGCGAAAGAAACTAAAAGTGTCTACAAAACTTCAGCTCCAATGTATGAACATTTACGACCTCGAGAATGCAAACAACGGACGGACATTTGAACGGGGACATGTCTATATCGATTTAGTTTTTGATGCAAAAAACAGATACTCTTGTAAATGGAATGATATCCCCCTCACCCCTATGTGAAGGGTATAAAAAACGAAACGTGGGGGTAGTAAAGAAGGATGGAAAATGTATTTCTTGTTCATTGCTGTATATTTATAGGTGGCTGATGGTGCTTCACGTACAAAAGAGTTTACAATAAAAATCAAAGAAACCGATGTCGTTGAGGTGGAATTAAAATCTTTGAAAACGTAATATTGATGAAGTTTTCGATTCGATTTTATACACAGAGTTTAGTTAATTATTTCTTCCTTTCCGGGCAGTTATCATCATGAACGTGTTTTCGATAAACCGATGCGAGCTTTGCAAACTTTAGAAGTGGTCTTGGCGTCAAGTTATCATGAGTCTGGGTTGCGCGTTGGCCGTTCATTTTTCGTTAAGCCCTCCCACAATATGTACGATTTGGACGATGGCTACGAAATGTATACCGGCATTTATCAAGCGGCTATATTGGGTGAAGAACCTCTACTCAATATTGACATATCACACAAATCATTCCCCAAGGCTCAAAGTCTTTTGTATTACTTAAAGGAGATCGGTGTGAGAGATCTAACTAGAAGTCTTGAACCGAAAACCGCGCGTCAGGCCCTACATTATTTAAAGGGCTTGAATATCCTTTATAAACCTCCAGATTGCTTTGGGGCCACTCCAAGATCTTATAAAGTAGTGAATGTGGGTGAATCGGCCAATTCAATCCATTTCACTAACGATGAGGGCAAAAAAATGTCAGTCACTGAGTATTTCCAGAGTCGCGGCTACAAATTGCAATATCCCAATCTGAATTGCGTCCAAGTGGGATCCAACGAACGTTACATTTCCCTACCAATGGAATTGTGCGCTATAATAGAATATCAATCTCTAATGGTGATCAATTTGTTTGAAAGTTTGGCATCTAATAAGATTTCTAATACATTTTTTTCCGTTTTTCTTTATTGTACAGCGTAAAGACAATGCACGACAGGTGTCTAAAATGATAACACATTCAGCCACCTCCACCATGGATCGCAAACACAAAATCATGGAGTTATTGCGTATCTTTCAAGGGAAGGAAAGTCTTATTATTCGAGACTTTGGTGTACGTTTGGGACAAAACTTTATCAAAGTTCAGATGCGTGTATTGCAGCCTCCCCTATTACAATATTTTAACAATAGCATGGCAATGCCATCTCGGGGCTGTTGGCAAATCAACACTGGCTGGAAATATTTGGAGACATCAACACCAAAAACACCACCAGGTCACAAATGGGCAATTATTTATGACAAAAATACTCGCCTTCATGTCAATGAAGTATATGATTTTAAGGATAGCGTAAGTACTGAAACTAAATTTGGCCTAAGATCAAATCTTAAATACCCCCACCCTCCACATGCACTTACAAACGGCGAACAAGTGCAATTTTACGCTGTGTAGATTGACTTGGTTTTAGATGCTGCTCAAGAATATATATACGTGATATATGTATGCCGTTCCGCCTTATGTGGAGGGTATAATGAGATGAGTAACGGTTTCCTCTCAATAATTATTTTCATATAATGTATTTCTGTAGATTTATAAAGCTTCTGCGCAGATGAGTATGAATTTGGCGCCGGAATGTCTTATTAATAACTTTTATAATATTGATATGACTTTAAAGGATTTGGCCAATCAGAAATATGCTTTGGTAATATATATATATTTATATGATTTGTATACCCTGCACCACCCTGTGGAAAAGGGTATATTAAGTTTGTGCGGATGTTTGTAATTCCTAAACAGCAAATGCCACACCCATCTTCAATTATACCGATCGATTCAGAATCAAAATTTGAATCGATTTAACCATGTCCGTCTGTCCGTCTCGATCGTGTCTGTCCATCTAAATTTGTGCGCAAGCTACAGGTCGCATTTTTTGAGATATTTTGATGAAATTTGGTACAAGGACATGTATTGGCCCAAAGGGGACCCCTATTAAAAATGGACCGGATTGGACCATTTTTAGAACCCCTCCCCATATAAATTTATTTTTTTTAGATATCATAAACAAACAAAAAATAAAAAAAATTCTGTATCATTTTGAATTTTTTGAAAATATAAGTAGGTATAGAAAAATAAAATTTTTCATTTTTCAAAGAAAAAAATTAAATTGAATAATATAATATATCAAGTGGTGTAGGGTATGTGATGGTCGGGCTTGACCGACTATAATATTTTCACTTGTTTTTTTTTAATTTATTTATTCATCAAATCGTATAAATTATAAAATAAGAGACCTTAAGCGCTTAAGTGACGAGTAAACAAATAATTTAAAAAAGAAGAAGAAAAATCAAATTATACACACGCAGGTCATGATTTCTTTACAATAACCCAATGATGAGTAAATAATTGAAGAAAGAATTGAAAAAGAACAACAAGAGAAACAAATTTGTCACACTTGATATATATAATGTTGCAGGTAATCGTCGTTTTACCAGCATTCGGCACCTCTTACGCCTCAGTGAAACAAAATGCTGAATTGAAATGGGGCGTACTGACGCAATGTATTAAAGAGAGAACATTACAAAGGTCGCCTAGGGATTCGTCAGTGTGTACTAATTTATTATTAAAATTGAATGCCAAACTGAATGGGACCAATCACAAAATAGCGGATGATCGGGAAGCTGAATTGCGTCAGCTATTGAAGCCCATAAATAATGTTATGTTTTTGGGGGCAGATGTAACGCATCCATCGCCTGATCAACGCCAAATACCAAGTGTTGTGGGTGTGGCAGCTTCGCATGACGCCTACGGCGCCTGTTACAATATGCAATATCGCCTGCAGCGGCCAACACTAGAAGATATCGACGACATGGAGGGTATTACTGAGCATCACTTGAAAGTTTATAAAAAATATCAAAATCGTTATCCCGATTATATAATATATTATCGTGATGGTGTATCAGATGGTCAATTCCCCATTATTAAGAGAAGAGAATTGCGGGGTATACGGATTGCCTGTAAAAAATTGGTAAATAACAAATGACAAATTCATAAATTTATAATAATAATATTGGAATGTTGTTGGTTAGAATTGTAATGCCAAGTTGACGTGCTTGATTGTGGTGAAGCGTCATCATACACGTTTCTTTCCCACAAGCGAACCAAGACCACAAAACAGATTCAACAATGTTGAACCGGGCACGGTGGTGGATCAACGGATCGTACATCCAAATGAAGTGCAATTCTTTATGGTTAGCCATCAGGCTGTGCAAGGCACCGCCAAGCCAACCCGTTACAATGTCATTGAAGATGATGCCAACTTCAATATTGATTTGTTGCAAAAGTTGAGCTACAATTTGTGTCACATGTTTCCTCGCTGTAATCGTTCCGTCTCGTATCCAGCACCCGCCTATTTGGCACATTTGGTAGCATTTCGTGGTCGCGTTTATTTAGAAGGGTAAATTCTCCATTTTTCATAAATTCATTTCATAATAATTTCATAAAATATTTGAATTTGTAGGACAACCCGATTTGGCAGACTGGAAGATGAATATAAAAAACGCACGGTTAACTGTAACATTATGGAAAATAATCCAATGTATTTTGTTTAATATATTAATGTGGGTGTGTGCAACTCAACTCATTTCTATGTCGCTTCAATTTATTATATATTCGACGAATAAAGAAACATAATATTATACAGCCTTCAAAACTGATAAATGTATGAAAAGTTTTTTTTAATGAGAATGGGTAGGGGTAGGGGTAGGGGGAGGGGGAGGGTTAGCACAAATACTCCATATTTTAAAATTTACCCCTCGGAACGTTTCAACAGCAGATAGACACACGTACGGACATATATAGAACGAGTCAGATTTGTCTGTTAATCAAGAATATTACACTTGGTAGAATTACCGACATTTCTTTCTGGGTGTTTTACAAACATTTTAAATAAATATATTGCTTAACCTTTAGCTTTTTATATTATACAAATTTTATAAAATTTATATTTTATTTGTTAAATTATTTTAATTAATGTAAAAATTTGTAGAACAGTAGGCGTGGCAGGTACATGATTAGGTATTATACAATTAGCTTGCAAGTCCGCTTTTACGCTAAGTACAGTTTTTTGTGAATTGTAAGCGTGTTTATTATCTGACCACGCCCATGTTTAGGATAACCATGGAGGGAATAATTCATAAATATATATTATCCGAATTTCAGCTTTATAGCTAGATATTTGTGGTTGATAGATAGATTTTTGTCAATTGTGGGCTGGTTTTGCTTAATTTAAATTTGTAAAAATTTGTGTACTTTTCTCAGTTGCCATACTCCTTTGGTGTGCTGTTAAGTTAATTTTGCAAAAACAAACTTTCCTCGCATGCACACAGTGCGAGAGCGAGAGAGGGTGAATGAAAGATGTAGAGTGCGAAAGCTTTTCAGTGAGAGACGGCCCTTTACTAAATATACGATTTACTGCCAAACGTTGATTAAGTTGAGTGTGAGTCGCCATAGGAAACGTATTTCGTTAGCGGTTAATTTTGACAGTGCTTGCGTGTTTTGCATTCTATTTATTTTCCATATATATACATAAAATATATATATTCGCATAATTTCACATTGTCTTGTAATTTCTCAAGAATTTATTTTACTTTTTTTATGGTGTGTTTTTAAAATATTTATAGTTTCCAGTGCCAAAAATTTCAACCAAAACAAAATTTCAATAAAGCTGAAAAAAGCACACCGAATAGAAGTGAACAAGTGAAAAAGGCGCATATTCAGTTATAAAGTTGTACAAAAATTTATTCTTACGCACTCGTACATCCAGATATATGTATATGTGCACGTAAAAGTTTTGCAGTATAAAATTCCAAAGGCTAAAATTAAAATAGAAATTGAAATAAAGAGAAAAAGGAAAAGTTCAAAATTTTAATTGATACTAACAAATGGCTGAAAATAAGGGCATCATGTTGGCGAAATCTGTACAAAAGCATGCTGGACGTGCCAAAGAAAAGGTAAGTGCCATTTATAAATATTTTTTCTTTATTTCATCTATCAACATTTGTTTGCATCCATTCAACTTTTGGAAATCTCTCGTATATTGTGGAATTTCTTCACTGAGAATAACAGCAATTGCTCTCTTCAACGTTATTATTATATTCATATGTATATTGCATAGCATTCCCTAATGTGAACGGATGAACAAGTGAAAATGTTGTAGTTGGTCGATGTAATACCCTACACTATTTAGTCTACTAAATTCAGTTACAATTAGTTTAGTTATGGCAGTAAGCGCGAGGCATTGCCATTTTAGTCACTTTGTGACGAATATATCATTATAGGAAAAGGGGTTCTAAAAACGGTCCGATCGTGTTCAAATTTGTTACAGTCATTTATTAACCGAATTAACAATTCTTTACCAAAATATTAAATAGCACGATTTTTTGCCATATAAAGACTCTTCATAATAGAACCGTATATGGGGACGGGTTCTAAAAATTATCCAACTCAGGACATTTTCACTAGAGTTTCTCTTTGGGCTAATATATGTCCTTGTACTAAATTTCATCAATATATTTCAATAAATGCGATCTGTAGCTTAAGTCCAAATTTACACCTATAGATAGATGAACAGACATGGACATGGTCAAATCAATGCAGATTTTGATTCTGATCGGTATAATTGAAGCTGGAGTTACAAACATTCTCACAAACTTAATATATCGCCTTATCATATGTGGTGTAGGGTATAATTAATTCACCATTCTCTCCGCTCCGTTATATTGTGATAATTGTCACCTGTAGTGTACAGTGACTGCAGATTCCACAGCAGGGGGTGAGCTCTGTAGGTTTGCTTCATATATATGTATTGTTATGGTTATTGGTGTTGTTGTTGTAACTGCTATCATAACTTGTTTATATTAACAACATTATACTGCATTTCAAGATTCTGCTTGAGTTGTTGTTTAATTAAATAGCAATCCTTTTCCTTTTATTGTAATAAAAAGTCGTTTGATATTATGCTGCAAGTGCATCAGCACCTGACTTTATACCCTGCCTCTTTTCTCGGTGTCAACTTTAGTTTAGGGTTTGGCTATAAGCTAAAAAGAAAAACCTAAAAAATATATTGGACAGACTACAAAGTATCGATTGGCTATGTCTGTCTATCCGTTTATAGTAAACATTCTCTTCTAGTGGCAAACATTGAGGTAGATGTAAACTCTAAACTTGGCAGAAATATTAACAGTTCTTACCCGCATTTCTTATTGTTATTGAAATTAAGCAAAATTGGTTGCAGGATATTTCCAGAATTGAACCAAAGCTAAAGAAAGGTCACTTTTTTAAATTGATCCATGTAATTATGTCTGTGCGTCCCTTTATTGTCTTATAGATAATTATTATACCTTCCAAATAAGATGGAAAGTATACTATTTTATATACATTAGTAACAAATATAATTTTTGTTATTGACATTTATACCAGTACCAGTCAAAATGACTGGTGTGTGTTTGTATGAAGAAATGTACGATTTCGGGAGAATTATGAGGCCGATGCAGTACATGTAGCGCCCATGCGTCTTTTATTTTTTTAATTTTTGTCGGGACGACGCGTACACCATTCCCGGCTACCAAAAATTACACGCACGAGTTAATTTTTAGATAGACAAATTGACCCACAAGGCAGTGATGATAACAGTGCTATTATCGAGAGTAGTGATGAGGAAATTCTTGATGGAGGCAATATAGATCAGTCAAGTGACAGTGATTGCGAAAATATTCCAAACAAACGTACAAAACGATGCATGCGATTCCTTTCCAGTTCTGAAGACGAAGGTGGAAGTAACGTACTAAATCAGCAAACTGAAATTGCTTCAGACGGAACTATTTGGACAAGAATTAAAGAAGGAGGTGTTGCTGGTAAATCACCAGTTCATAGTGCTTTCAAAGATGTACACGCGCCAACAACACATGCTAAAAGAAACATTATGAACGGGAATCTAAGCAGTGCGTTCCTATTATTGATTGACAAGTATATTTTGGAATATGTACGAATTTGTACATAGTTAGAAGCTTCTCGAGTTTTGGGGAAAAACTGGACAATTACGCAAGCGAAATTGAAAGCATTTCTTGCAATATTGTATGCACGTGGGGCTTACGAAGGAAATACTTTGAGGCTTCAATATTTGTGGAACAAAAAGTGGGGACCATCATTTTTCTCCAGCACTATGAGTAGACGTGATTTTACTGAGATTCTGCGATACATTCGTTTCGACAAAATAAATCCGAGGAGTCAAAGATTGCAAACAGACAAATTCGCTTTAGTCTCAACAGTTTGAGACAAATTCACTGAAAACAGTCAAAATTGCTTCAAACCGGAAGCTTATATTACCGTGGATGAGCAACTTTTTCCAACGAAGGCCAGATGCAGATTTACCCAGTATATGCCAAACAAACCCCATAAATTCGGCTGGCGTCTGATGTAAAGACGAAATATGTGGTAAATGGCTTTCCGTATTTAGGAAAAGACGAGAATCGAAATGCATTAACCCCCCTAAGCGAATTTGTCGTAATGAAACTTCTTGAACCGTATACCATGAAAGGTAGAACTGTAACAATCGATAATTTTTTTACAAGTATTCCTTTGGCGTTAAAATTAAGATCTAAAAATACTTCGTTGCTTGGAACAATACGCCCAAATCTACCTATGTAGAAATTGTGAAAAACTGTAAATAATTAAATGTTTTGTTATTTGACAATGTCTATTAGATCATTTATCTATTACAATAAATATTGTTCAAGTGAAAAAAGGCAGGACGTCACAAAAAGCATTTTTCTTATACACCAGTCATGTTGACTGGTTTTGGTAGAAATAGGTATATATAAATAGATGGTAAATCTAGTGTTAAACACTAAAGAGGCCACGCAACAATCGACATGATAGTCTCTATCCGCCTTAAAAATTTATTTATGAATTTGGTATACATATTTTTTAATTTCCCATCCATTATTTTGCCACAAATGGGCGTGGTCTGAAACTAGACACGCCCATAATCGACAAAAAACTATCTATCTGCCACAAAAAACTGGTCTAGAAATTTGGAACTTGACATACATATTTGACTGATTATACTTTCTCTAATATATTTACAATTATTTATTTTACCCATCACTTCTCTGCGAATGAATATACAAAATATTTTTCACTCTGTTGGAAGCTTCTTGAAGAATCGGATCAAATTAAAATTAGCAAAGTTTCAGAGGGTAGTAGATAATAAAAGAAATAAAAAGATATAATATTTTTGCCAACTCTACCAACTTGAATATTTTAAAAAAGAAAAATTTTGTGATAGATTACGTGTAAGCACAATGGAGAAAAAAGGTACATATATATATATATATATATCTATAGGGAAATGTAAGTAATTTATTGAGAAAATAAAATTTATTTAAAGGAAAAAAGGGGAATCGTAATCCAGATGATCCCAAACCGGAGAATATTCAAAATCAAGATGAACAATCTCTGCCTACAGGTAAGAAAAGAAGAAAATCTGCAAAATATATGTAGCTTTTCAGCCGAGTCATTGTCGTTCAAAACAAGGGGGATCATCCGTTTTTAAATTTACAATGCATAAATTTACAATTGTACAATATATTATGTATGAAATTTACAATTTATGTATTTTACAATTATTGTATCGTTTTTTTCAATTCAGTTTACTGGGTTTTACTTGCACTATATTGTAAAAAATAATAATGTGTAGGCATGCTAGAATAAAAAAGGTCATTAATAGATTATTTCTGTAAAATTTTGTAACAAATTAGTTGAAAACAGGAAAAAAGTTGTTCATAATTGTTTCATTTATTGGTGAGATTTTTTTAAAAATATATTTGTAATAAATATTTTTAAAGGATCTGGCGGTAATCAACCTCCACCACCACAACAAAAAGAAAAAGGTTCTAAAGCCAGCAATTCTGTTAAAGAACATACTAAACCGGATCAAAGCCGAAAACAGGAAGGTGGTCAACAACAACAACAACAACAACAACAGCAAGGGCAAAAGCAATTTCGGCCACAACAAACTGAAGGAGGTAATAGAAGCCGTGGCGGTACCCAACAAGGGGGTGGAGGCCAGCAACAAAAGCCGTCTCAAGCTCAACAATTTGAAGGAGGAGATGGAAGCCGTGGTGGTCAAAAACAAGATCAGACAGGTCAAAAACAGCAACGTCCACGTGGACAGCAACAACAAGGCGGCGACAGGGATCAGAGTAAATCACAACAGCCGCAACAGGGTGGCAAAAAACAAGGCCATCAACCACCTCAACAACAACAAGGTCAAAAGCAGCCACCCGGGGGCCCTAGAGATGAGGGAAGGCCACAACAAAGTGGTGGTCAACAGCCACAGGGTGCTTGGGGTGGCAAACATCAACGTTCTCAACAACAACAAGGTCAAAAGCAGCCACCCGGGGGCCCTAGAGATGAGGGAAGACCACAACACAGTGGTGGTCAACAGCCACAGGGTGCTTCGGGTGGCAAACAACAAGAGCATCAACGTTCTCAACAACAACAAAGACAAAATCAGCCACCCGCGGGCCCTAGAGATGGGGGAAGACCACAGCAAAGTGGTGGTCAACAGCCACAGGGTGCTTGGGGTGGCAAACATCAACGTCCTCAACAACAACAAGGACAAAATCAGCCACCCGGAGGTCCTAGAGATGAGGGAAGACCACAAGGGACACCTCGTAGAGGTCCTTATCAACAAAGACAACAAGGTGATCAACAGCAACAACAACAACGACGCCCACAATATGATCAGGGTAAATCAGGTTTGTAAAATTTACATGTACATGTACATGTCTTCCATGCTGATATGATTTGTATTTTAATGCCTTCCATTATATAAAAAAAAAAAAAAAACAAATAGAACCGGCACCAGCATTTAAGGAAGTATCCTGTGCTGGTATAAAGCGTGGTACTATGGGCAAACGGGATGTAGTTGAAACGAATTATTTTACCATGGATCTTGAAAATATGCCAGATATCGCATATCATTACGATGTCGCCATTGAACCAGATCGTCCGAAAAAATTCATGCGTATTGTTTTTAATCAATGTCAGCGTGAACATTTTCCCCAATATGCGATGGCTTACGATGGTTCGAAAAGCTGTTATACGGTTCAACGTCTGCCAAACTCACCCTATACGTTTAAGATTCAGGTAAAAAAACAAGTACAAGTAAGAAAAGTAAACTGGGTTTGGGTTTAAGTCAAACCTTAAATATCCTCTACATTTATATACAAACGGTGGGCGCGGCAGGATATGTAATTATAGATATGGAACCAAATTTCAACTTTATAGCTCAATTTTTGTGGCAGATAAACAGACTTTTGTTAATTGTGGGCGTGGCTTCTGACCGATTTTGCTCATTTTAAATGGCGAAAGAAACTAAAAGTGTCTACAAAACTTCAGCTCCAATGTATGAACATTTACGACCTCGAGAATGCAAACAACAGACGGACATTTGAACGGGGACATGTCTATATCGATTTAGTTTTTGATGCAAAAAACAGATACTCTTGTAAATGGAATGATATCCCCCTCACCCCTATGTGAAGGGTATAAAAAACGAAACGTGGGGGTAGTAAAGAAGGATGGAAAATGTATTTCTTGTTCATTGCTGTATATTTATAGGTGGCTGATGGTGCTTCACGTACAAAAGAGTTTACAATAAAAATCAAAGAAACCGATGTCGTTGAGGTGGAATTAAAATCTTTGAAAACGTAATATTGATGAAGTTTTCGATTCGATTTTATACACAGAGTTTAGTTAATTATTTCTTCCTTTCCGGGCAGTTATCATCATGAACGTGTTTTCGATAAACCGATGCGAGCTTTGCAAACTTTAGAAGTGGTCTTGGCGTCAAGTTATCATGAGTCTGGGTTGCGCGTTGGCCGTTCATTTTTCGTTAAGCCCTCCCACAATATGTACGATTTGGACGATGGCTACGAAATGTATACCGGCATTTATCAAGCGGCTATATTGGGTGAAGAACCTCTACTCAATATTGACATATCACACAAATCATTCCCCAAGGCTCAAAGTCTTTTGTATTACTTAAAGGAGATCGGTGTGAGAGATCTAACTAGAAGTCTTGAACCGAAAACCGCGCGTCAGGCCCTACATTATTTAAAGGGCTTGAATATCCTTTATAAACCTCCAGATTGCTTTGGGGCCACTCCAAGATCTTATAAAGTAGTGAATGTGGGTGAATCGGCCAATTCAATCCATTTCACTAACGATGAGGGCAAAAAAATGTCAGTCACTGAGTATTTCCAGAGTCGCGGCTACAAATTGCAATATCCCAATCTGAATTGCGTCCAAGTGGGATCCAACGAACGTTACATTTCCCTACCAATGGAATTGTGCGCTATAATAGAATATCAATCTCTAATGGTGATCAATTTGTTTGAAAGTTTGGCATCTAATAAGATTTCTAATACATTTTTTTCCGTTTTTCTTTATTGTACAGCGTAAAGACAATGCACGACAGGTGTCTAAAATGATAACACATTCAGCCACCTCCACCATGGATCGCAAACACAAAATCATGGAGTTATTGCGTATCTTTCAAGGGAAGGAAAGTCTTATTATCCGAGACTTTGGTGTACGTTTGGGACAAAACTTTATCAAAGTTCAGATGCGTGTATTGCAGCCTCCCCTATTACAATATTTTAACAATAGCATGGCAATGCCATCTCGGGGCTGTTGGCAAATCAACACTGGCTGGAAATATTTGGAGACATCAACACCAAAAACACCACCAGGTCACAAATGGGCAATTATTTATGACAAAAATACTCGCCTTCATGTCAATGAAGTATATGATTTTAAGGATAGCGTAAGTACTGAAACTAAATTTGGCCTAAGATCAAATCTTAAATACCCCCACCCTCCACATGCACTTACAAACGGCGAACAAGTGCAATTTTACGCTGTGTAGATTGACTTGGTTTTAGATGCTGCTCAAGAATATATATACGTGATATATGTATGCCGTTCCGCCTTATGTGGAGGGTATAATGAGATGAGTAACGGTTTCCTCTCAATAATTATTTTCATATAATGTATTTCTGTAGATTTATAAAGCTTCTGCGCAGATGAGTATGAATTTGGCGCCGGAATGTCTTATTAATAACTTTTATAATATTGATATGACTTTAAAGGATTTGGCCAATCAGAAATATGCTTTGGTAATATATATATATTTATATGATTTGTATACCCTGCACCACCCTGTGGAAAAGGGTATATTAAGTTTGTGCGGATGTTTGTAATTCCTAAACAGCAAATGCCACACCCATCTTCAATTATACCGATCGATTCAGAATCAAAATTTGAATCGATTTAACCATGTCCGTCTGTCCGTCTCGATCGTGTCTGTCCATCTAAATTTGTGCGCAAGCTACAGGTCGCATTTTTTGAGATATTTTGATGAAATTTGGTACAAGGACATGTATTGGCCCAAAGGGGACCCCTATTAAAAATGGACCGGATTGGACCATTTTTAGAACCCCTCCCCATATAAATTTATTTTTTTTAGATATCATAAACAAACAAAAAATAAAAAAAATTCTGTATCATTTTGAAATTTTTGAAAATATAAGTAGGTATAGAAAAATAAAATTTTTCATTTTTCAAAGAAAAAAATTAAATTGAATAATATAATATATCAAGTGGTGTAGGGTATGTGATGGTCGGGCTTGACCGACTATAATATTTTCACTTGTTTTTTTTTAATTTATTTATTCATCAAATCGTATAAATTATAAAATAAGAGACCTTAAGCGCTTAAGTGACGAGTAAACAAATAATTTAAAAAAGAAGAAGAAAAATCAAATTATACACACGCAGGTCATGATTTCTTTACAATAACCCAATGATGAGTAAATAATTGAAGAAAGAATTGAAAAAGAACAACAAGAGAAACAAATTTGTCACACTTGATATATATAATGTTGCAGGTAATCGTCGTTTTACCAGCATTCGGCACCTCTTACGCCTCAGTGAAACAAAATGCTGAATTGAAATGGGGCGTACTGACGCAATGTATTAAAGAGAGAACATTACAAAGGTCGCCTAGGGATTCGTCAGTGTGTACTAATTTATTATTAAAATTGAATGCCAAACTGAATGGGACCAATCACAAAATAGCGGATGATCGGGAAGCTGAATTGCGTCAGCTATTGAAGCCCATAAATAATGTTATGTTTTTGGGGGCAGATGTAACGCATCCATCGCCTGATCAACGCCAAATACCAAGTGTTGTGGGTGTGGCAGCTTCGCATGACGCCTACGGCGCCTGTTACAATATGCAATATCGCCTGCAGCGGCCAACACTAGAAGATATCGACGACATGGAGGGTATTACTGAGCATCACTTGAAAGTTTATAAAAAATATCAAAATCGTTATCCCGATTATATAATATATTATCGTGATGGTGTATCAGATGGTCAATTCCCCATTATTAAGAGAAGAGAATTGCGGGGTATACGGATTGCCTGTAAAAAATTGGTAAATAACAAATGACAAATTCATAAATTTATAATAATAATATTGGAATGTTGTTGGTTAGAATTGTAATGCCAAGTTGACGTGCTTGATTGTGGTGAAGCGTCATCATACACGTTTCTTTCCCACAAGCGAACCAAGACCACAAAACAGATTTAACAATGTTGAACCGGGCACGGTGGTGGATCAACGGATCGTACATCCAAATGAAGTGCAATTCTTTATGGTTAGCCATCAGGCTGTGCAAGGCACCGCCAAGCCAACCCGTTACAATGTCATTGAAGATGATGCCAACTTCAATATTGATTTGTTGCAAAAGTTGAGCTACAATTTGTGTCACATGTTTCCTCGCTGTAATCGTTCCGTCTCGTATCCAGCACCCGCCTATTTGGCACATTTGGTAGCATTTCGTGGTCGCGTTTATTTAGAAGGGTAAATTCTCCATTTTTCATAAATTCATTTCATAATAATTTCATAAAATATTTGAATTTGTAGGACAACCCGATTTGGCAGACTGGAAGATGAATATAAAAAACGCACGGTTAACTGTAACATTATGGAAAATAATCCAATGTATTTTGTTTAATATATTAATGTGGGTGTGTGCAACTCAACTCATTTCTATGTCGCTTCAATTTATTATATATTCGACGAATAAAGAAACATAATATTATACAGCCTTCAAAACTGATAAATGTATGAAAAGTTTTTTTTAATGAGAATGGGTAGGGGTAGGGGTAGGGGGAGGGGGAGGGTTAGCACAAATACTCCATATTTTAAAATTTACCCCTCGGAACGTTTCAACAGCAGATAGACACACGTACGGACATATATAGAACGAGTCAGATTTGTCTGTTAATCAAGAATATTACACTTGGTAGAATTACCGACATTTCTTTCTGGGTGTTTTACAAACATTTTAAATAAATATATTGCTTAACCTTTAGCTTTTTATATTATACAAATTTTATAAAATTTATATTTTATTTGTTAAATTATTTTAATTAATGTAAAAATTTGTAGAACAGTAGGCGTGGCAGGTACATGATTAGGTATTATACAATTAGCTTGCAAGTCCGCTTTTACGCTAAGTACAGTTTTTTGTGAATTGTAAGCGTGTTTATTATCTGACCACGCCCATGTTTAGGATAACCATGGAGGGAATAATTCATAAATATATATTATCCGAATTTCAGCTTTATAGCTAGATATTTGTGGTTGATAGATAGATTTTTGTCAATTGTGGGCTGGTTTTGCTTAATTTAAATTTGTAAAAATTTGTGTACTTTTCTCAGTTGCCATACTCCTTTGGTGTGCTGTTAAGTTAATTTTGCAAAAACAAACTTTCCTCGCATGCACACAGTGCGAGAGCGAGAGAGGGTGAATGAAAGATGTAGAGTGCGAAAGCTTTTCAGTGAGAGACGGCCCTTTACTAAATATACGATTTACTGCCAAACGTTGATTAAGTTGAGTGTGAGTCGCCATAGGAAACGTATTTCGTTAGCGGTTAATTTTGACAGTGCTTGCGTGTTTTGCATTCTATTTATTTTCCATATATATACATAAAATATATATATTCGCATAATTTCACATTGTCTTGTAATTTCTCAAGAATTTATTTTACTTTTTTTATGGTGTGTTTTTAAAATATTTATAGTTTCCAGTGCCAAAAATTTCAACCAAAACAAAATTTCAATAAAGCTGAAAAAAGCACACCGAATAGAAGTGAACAAGTGAAAAAGGCGCATATTCAGTTATAAAGTTGTACAAAAATTTTAGTGCATTTATATTCTTACGCACTCGTACATCCAGATATATGTATATGTGCACGTAAAAGTTTTGCAGTATAAAATTCCAAAGGCTAAAATTAAAATAGAAATTGAAATAAAGAGAAAAAGGAAAAGTTCAAAATTTTAATTGATACTAACAAATGGCTGAAAATAAGGGCATCATGTTGGCGAAATCTGTACAAAAGCATGCTGGACGTGCCAAAGAAAAGGTAAGTGCCATTTATAAATATTTTTTCTTTATTTCATCTATCAACATTTGTTTGCATCCATTCAACTTTTGGAAATCTCTCGTATATTGTGGAATTTCTTCACTGAGAATAACAGCAATTGCTCTCTTCAACGTTATTATTATATTCATATGTATATTGCATAGCATTCCCTAATGTGAACGGATGAACAAGTGAAAATGTTGTAGTTGGTCGATGTAATACCCTACACTATTTAGTCTACTAAATTCAGTTACAATTAGTTTAGTTATGGCAGTAAGCGCGAGGCATTGCCATTTTAGTCACTTTGTGACGAATATATTATTATAGGAAAAGGGGTTCTAAAAACGGTCCGATCGTGTTCAAATCGTGACATGGTCAAATCAATGCAGATTTTGATTCTGGTCGGTATAATTGAAGCTGGAGTTACAAACATTCTCACAAACTTAATATATCCCCTTATCATATGTGGTGTAGGGTATAATTAATTCACCATTCTCTCCGCTCCGTTATATTGTGATAATTGTCACCTGTAGTGTACAGTGACTGCAGATTCCACAGCAGGGGGTGAGCTCTGTAGGTTTGCTTCATATATATGTATTGTTATGGTTATTGGTGTTGTTGTTGTAACTGCTATCATAACTTGTTTATATTAACAACATTATACTGCATTTCAAGATTCTGCTTGAGTTGTTGTTTAATTAAATAGCAATCCTTTTCCTTTTATTGTAATAAAAAGTCGTTTGATATTATGCTGCAAGTGCATCAGCACCTGACTTTATACCCTGCCTCTTTTCTCGGTGTCAACTTTAGTTTAGGGTTTGGCTATAAGCTAAAAAGAAAAACCTAAAAAATATATTGGACAGACTACAAAGTATCGATTGGCTATGTCTGTCTATCCGTTTATAGTAAACATTCTCTTCTAGTGGCAAACATTGAGGTAGATGTAAACTCTAAACTTGG
This sequence comes from Ornithomya chloropus, assembly GCA_963971445.1. Lineage (NCBI taxonomy): Eukaryota > Metazoa > Arthropoda > Insecta > Diptera > Hippoboscidae > Ornithomya > Ornithomya chloropus. The sequence goes on along the minus strand of OZ020530.1, from coordinate 20,571,558 downwards.
CAGAAATATTAACAGTTCTTACCCGCATTTCTTATTGTTATTGAAATTAAGCAAAATTGGTTGCAGGATATTTCCAGAATTGAACCAAAGCTAAAGAAAGGTCACTTTTTTAAATTGATCCATGTAATTATGTCTGTGCGTCCCTTTATTGTCTTATAGATAATTATTATACCTTCCAAATAAGATGGAAAGTATACTATTTTATATACATTAGTAACAAATATAATTTTTGTTATTGACATTTATACCAGTACCAGTCAAAATGACTGGTGTGTGTTTGTATGAAGAAATGTACGATTTCGGGAGAATTATGAGGCCGATGCAGTACATGTAGCGCCCATGCGTCTTTTATTTTTAATTTTTGTCGGGACGACGCGTACACCATTCCCGGCTACCAAAAATTACACGCACGAGTTAATTTTTAGATAGACAAATTGACCCACAAGGCAGTGATGATAACAGTGCTATTATCGAGAGTAGTGATGAGGAAATTCTTGATGGAGGCAATATAGATCAGTCAAGTGACAGTGATTGCGAAAATATTCCAAACAAACGTACAAAACGATGCATGCGATTCCTTTCCAGTTCTGAAGACGAAGGTGGAAGTAACGTACTAAATCAGCAAACTGAAATTGCTTCAGACGGAACTATTTGGACAAGAATTAAAGAAGGAGGTGTTGCTGGTAAATCACCAGTTCATAGTGCTTTCAAAGATGTACACGCGCCAACAACACATGCTAAAAGAAACATTATGAACGGGAATCTAAGCAGTGCGTTCCTATTATTGATTGACAAGTATATTTTGGAATATGTACGAATTTGTACATAGTTAGAAGCTTCTCGAGTTTTGGGGAAAAACTGGACAATTACGCAAGCGAAATTGAAAGCATTTCTTGCAATATTGTATGCACGTGGGGCTTACGAAGGAAATACTTTGAGGCTTCAATATTTGTGGAACAAAAAGTGGGGACCATCATTTTTCTCCAGCACTATGAGTAGACGTGATTTTACTGAGATTCTGCGATACATTCGTTTCGACAAAATAAATCCGAGGAGTCAAAGATTGCAAACAGACAAATTCGCTTTAGTCTCAACAGTTTGAGACAAATTCACTGAAAACAGTCAAAATTGCTTCAAACCGGAAGCTTATATTACCGTGGATGAGCAACTTTTTCCAACGAAGGCCAGATGCAGATTTACCCAGTATGTGCCAAACAAACCCCATAAATTCGGCTGGCGTCTGATGTAAAGACGAAATATGTGGTAAATGGCTTTCCGTATTTAGGAAAAGACGAGAATCGAAATGCATTAACCCCCCTAAGCGAATTTGTCGTAATGAAACTTCTTGAACCGTATACCATGAAAGGTAGAACTGTAACAATCGATAATTTTTTTACAAGTATTCCTTTGGCGTTAAAATTAAGATCTAAAAATACTTCGTTGCTTGGAACAATACGCCCAAATCTACCTATGTAGAAATTGTGAAAAACTGTAAATAATTAAATGTTTTGTTATTTGACAATGTCTATTAGATCATTTATCTATTACAATAAATATTGTTCAAGTGAAAAAAGGCAGGACGTCACAAAAAGCATTTTTCTTATACACCAGTCATGTTGACTGGTTTTGGTAGAAATAGGTATATATAAATAGATGGTAAATCTAGTGTTAAACACTAAAGAGGCCACGCAACAATCGACATGATAGTCTCTATCCGCCTTAAAAATTTATTTATGAATTTGGTATACATATTTTTTAATTTCCCATCCATTATTTTGCCACAAATGGGCGTGGTCTGAAACTAGACACGCCCATAATCGACAAAAAACTATCTATCTGCCACAAAAAACTGGTCTAGAAATTTGGAACTTGACATACATATTTGACTGATTATACTTTCTCTAATATATTTACAATTATTTATTTTACCCATCACTTCTCTGCGAATGAATATACAAAATATTTTTCACTCTGTTGGAAGCTTCTTGAAGAATCGGATCAAATTAAAATTAGCAAAGTTTCAGAGGGTAGTAGATAATAAAAGAAATAAAAAGATATAATATTTTTGCCAACTCTACCAACTTGAATATTTTAAAAAAGAAAAATTTTGTGATAGATTACGTGTAAGCACAATGGAGAAAAAAGGTACATATATATATATATATATATCTATAGGGAAATGTAAGTAATTTATTGAGAAAATAAAATTTATTTAAAGGAAAAAAGGGGAATCGTAATCCAGATGATCCCAAACCGGAGAATATTCAAAATCAAGATGAACAATCTCTGCCTACAGGTAAGAAAAGAAGAAAATCTGCAAAATATATGTAGCTTTTCAGCCGAGTCATTGTCGTTCAAAACAAGGGGAATCATCCGTTTTTAAATTTACAATGCATAAATTTACAATTGTACAATATATTATGTATGAAATTTACAATTTATGTATTTTACAATTATTGTATCGTTTTTTTCAATTCAGTTTACTGGGGTTTTACTTGCACTATATTGTAAAAAATAATAATGTATAGGCATGCTAAAATAAAAAAGGTCATTAATAGATTATTTCTGTAAAATTTTGTAACAAATTAGTTGAAAACAGGAAAAAAGTTGTTCATAATTGTTTCATTTATTGGTGAGATTTTTTTAAAAATATATTTGTAATAAATATTTTTAAAGGATCTGGCGGTAATCAACCTCCACCACCACAACAAAAAGAAAAAGGTTCTAAAGCCAGCAATTCTGTTAAAGAACATACTAAACCGGATCAAAGCCGAAAACAGGAAGGTGGTCAACAACAACAACAACAACAACAACAGCAAGGGCAAAAGCAATTTCGGCCACAACAAACTGAAGGAGGTAATAGAAGCCGTGGCGGTACCCAACAAGGGGGTGGAGGCCAGCAACAAAAGCCGTCTCAAGCTCAACAATTTGAAGGAGGAGATGGAAGCCGTGGTGGTCAAAAACAAGATCAGACAGGTCAAAAACAGCAACGTCCACGTGGACAGCAACAACAAGGCGGCGACAGGGATCAGAGTAAATCACAACAGCCGCAACAGGGTGGCAAAAAACAAGGCCATCAACCACCTCAACAACAACAAGGTCAAAAGCAGCCACCCGGGGGCCCTAGAGATGAGGGAAGGCCACAACAAAGTGGTGGTCAACAGCCACAGGGTGCTTGGGGTGGCAAACATCAACGTTCTCAACAACAACAAGGTCAAAAGCAGCCACCCGGGGGCCCTAGAGATGAGGGAAGACCACAACACAGTGGTGGTCAACAGCCACAGGGTGCTTCGGGTGGCAAACAACAAGAGCATCAACGTTCTCAACAACAACAAAGACAAAATCAGCCACCCGCGGGCCCTAGAGATGGGGGAAGACCACAACACAGTGGTGGTCAACAGCCACAGGGTGCTTCGGGTGGCAAACAACAAGAGCATCAACGTTCTCAACAACAACAAAGACAAAATCAGCCACCCGCGGGCCCTAGAGATGGGGGAAGACCACAGCAAAGTGGTGGTCAACAGCCACAGGGTGCTTGGGGTGGCAAACATCAACGTCCTCAACAACAACAAGGACAAAATCAGCCACCCGGAGGTCCTAGAGATGAGGGAAGACCACAAGGGACACCTCGTAGAGGTCCTTATCAACAAAGACAACAAGGTGATCAACAGCAACAACAACAACGACGCCCACAATATGATCAGGGTAAATCAGGTTTGTAAAATTTACATGTACATGTACATGTCTTCCATGCTGATATGATTTGTATTTTAATGCCTTCCATTATATAAAAAAAAAAAAAAACAAATAGAACCGGCACCAGCATTTAAGGAAGTATCCTGTGCTGGTATAAAGCGTGGTACTATGGGCAAACGGGATGTAGTTGAAACGAATTATTTTACCATGGATCTTGAAAATATGCCAGATATAGCATATCATTACGATGTCGCCATTGAACCAGATCGTCCGAAAAAATTCATGCGTATTGTTTTTGATCAATGTCAGCGTGAACATTTTCCCCAATATGCGATGGCTTACGATGGTTCGAAAAGCTGTTATACGGTTCAACGTCTGCCAAACTCACCCTATACGTTTAAGATTCAGGTAAAAAAACAAGTACAAGTAAGAAAAGTAAATTGGGTTTGGGTTTAAGTCAAACCTTAAATATCCTCTACATTTATATACAAACGGTGGGCGCGGCAGGATATGTAATTATAGATATGGAACCAAATTTCAACTTTATAGCTCAATTTTTGTGGCAGATAAACAGACTTTTGTTAATTGTGGGCGTGGCTTCTGACCGATTTTGCTCATTTTAAATGGCGAAAGAAACTAAAAGTGTCTACAAAACTTCAGCTCCAATGTATGAACATTTACGACCTCGAGAATGCAAACAACAGACGGACATTTGAACGGGGACATGTCTATATCGATTTAGTTTTTGATGCAAAAAACAGATACTCTTGTAAATGGAATGATATCCCCCTCACCCCTATGTGAAGGGTATAAAAAACGAAACGTGGGGGTAGTAAAGAAGGATGGAAAATGTATTTCTTGTTCATTGCTGTATATTTATAGGTGGCTGATGGTGCTTCACGTACAAAAGAGTTTACAATAAAAATCAAAGAAACCGATGTCGTTGAGGTGGAATTAAAATCTTTGAAAACGTAATATTGATGAAGTTTTCGATTCGATTTTATACACAGAGTTTAGTTAATTATTTCTTCCTTTCCGGGCAGTTATCATCATGAACGTGTTTTCGATAAACCGATGCGAGCTTTGCAAACTTTAGAAGTGGTCTTGGCGTCAAGTTATCATGAGTCTGGGTTGCGCGTTGGCCGTTCATTTTTCGTTAAGCCCTCCCACAATATGTACGATTTGGACGATGGCTACGAAATGTATACCGGCATTTATCAAGCGGCTATATTGGGTGAAGAACCTCTACTCAATATTGACATATCACACAAATCATTCCCCAAGGCTCAAAGTCTTTTGTATTACTTAAAGGAGATCGGTGTGAGAGATCTAACTAGAAGTCTTGAACCGAAAACCGCGCGTCAGGCCCTACATTATTTAAAGGGCTTGAATATCCTTTATAAACCTCCAGATTGCTTTGGGGCCACTCCAAGATCTTATAAAGTAGTGAATGTGGGTGAATCGGCCAATTCAATCCATTTCACTAACGATGAGGGCAAAAAAATGTCAGTCACTGAGTATTTCCAGAGTCGCGGCTACAAATTGCAATATCCCAATCTGAATTGCGTCCAAGTGGGATCCAACGAACGTTACATTTCCCTACCAATGGAATTGTGCGCTATAATAGAATATCAATCTCTAATGGTGATCAATTTGTTTGAAAGTTTGGCATCTAATAAGATTTCTAATACATTTTTTTCCGTTTTTCTTTATTGTACAGCGTAAAGACAATGCACGACAGGTGTCTAAAATGATAACACATTCAGCCACCTCCACCATGGATCGCAAACACAAAATCATGGAGTTATTGCGTATCTTTCAAGGGAAGGAAAGTCTTATTATTCGAGACTTTGGTGTACGTTTGGGACAAAACTTTATCAAAGTTCAGATGCGTGTATTGCAGCCTCCCCTATTACAATATTTTAACAATAGCATGGCAATGCCATCTCGGGGCTGTTGGCAAATCAACACTGGCTGGAAATATTTGGAGACATCAACACCAAAAACACCACCAGGTCACAAATGGGCAATTATTTATGACAAAAATACTCGCCTTCATGTCAATGAAGTATATGATTTTAAGGATAGCGTAAGTACTGAAACTAAATTTGGCCTAAGATCAAATCTTAAATACCCCCACCCTCCACATGCACTTACAAACGGCGAACAAGTGCAATTTTACGCTGTGTAGATTGACTTGGTTTTAGATGCTGCTCAAGAATATATATACGTGATATATGTATGCCGTTCCGCCTTATGTGGAGGGTATAATGAGATGAGTAACGGTTTCCTCTCAATAATTATTTTCATATAATGTATTTCTGTAGATTTATAAAGCTTCTGCGCAGATGAGTATGAATTTGGCGCCGGAATGTCTTATTAATAACTTTTATAATATTGATATGACTTTAAAGGATTTGGCCAATCAGAAATATGCTTTGGTAATATATATATATTTATATGATTTGTATACCCTGCACCACCCTGTGGAAAAGGGTATATTAAGTTTGTGCGGATGTTTGTAATTCCTAAACAGCAAATGCCACACCCATCTTCAATTATACCGATCGATTCAGAATCAAAATTTGAATCGATTTAACCATGTCCGTCTGTCCGTCTCGATCGTGTCTGTCCATCTAAATTTGTGCGCAAGCTACAGGTCGCATTTTTTGAGATATTTTGATGAAATTTGGTACAAGGACATGTATTGGCCCAAAGGGGACCCCTATTAAAAATGGACCGGATTGGACCATTTTTAGAACCCCTCCCCATATAAATTTATTTTTTTTAGATATCATAAACAAACAAAAAATAAAAAAAATTCTGTATCATTTTGAAATTTTTGAAAATATAAGTAGGTATAGAAAAATAAAATTTTTCATTTTTCAAAGAAAAAAATTAAATTGAATAATATAATATATCAAGTGGTGTAGGGTATGTGATGGTCGGGCTTGACCGACTATAATATTTTCACTTGTTTTTTTTTAATTTATTTATTCATCAAATCGTATAAATTATAAAATAAGAGACCTTAAGCGCTTAAGTGACGAGTAAACAAATAATTTAAAAAAGAAGAAGAAAAATCAAATTATACACACGCAGGTCATGATTTCTTTACAATAACCCAATGATGAGTAAATAATTGAAGAAAGAATTGAAAAAGAACAACAAGAGAAACAAATTTGTCACACTTGATATATATAATGTTGCAGGTAATCGTCGTTTTACCAGCATTCGGCACCTCTTACGCCTCAGTGAAACAAAATGCTGAATTGAAATGGGGCGTACTGACGCAATGTATTAAAGAGAGAACATTACAAAGGTCGCCTAGGGATTCGTCAGTGTGTACTAATTTATTATTAAAATTGAATGCCAAACTGAATGGGACCAATCACAAAATAGCGGATGATCGGGAAGCTGAATTGCGTCAGCTATTGAAGCCCATAAATAATGTTATGTTTTTGGGGGCAGATGTAACGCATCCATCGCCTGATCAACGCCAAATACCAAGTGTTGTGGGTGTGGCAGCTTCGCATGACGCCTACGGCGCCTGTTACAATATGCAATATCGCCTGCAGCGGCCAACACTAGAAGATATCGACGACATGGAGGGTATTACTGAGCATCACTTGAAAGTTTATAAAAAATATCAAAATCGTTATCCCGATTATATAATATATTATCGTGATGGTGTATCAGATGGTCAATTCCCCATTATTAAGAGAAGAGAATTGCGGGGTATACGGATTGCCTGTAAAAAATTGGTAAATAACAAATGACAAATTCATAAATTTATAATAATAATATTGGAATGTTGTTGGTTAGAATTGTAATGCCAAGTTGACGTGCTTGATTGTGGTGAAGCGTCATCATACACGTTTCTTTCCCACAAGCGAACCAAGACCACAAAACAGATCCAACAATGTTGAACCGGGCACGGTGGTGGATCAACGGATCGTACATCCAAATGAAGTGCAATTCTTTATGGTTAGCCATCAGGCTGTGCAAGGCACCGCCAAGCCAACCCGTTACAATGTCATTGAAGATGATGCCAACTTCAATATTGATTTGTTGCAAAAGTTGAGCTACAATTTGTGTCACATGTTTCCTCGCTGTAATCGTTCCGTCTCGTATCCAGCACCCGCCTATTTGGCACATTTGGTAGCATTTCGTGGTCGCGTTTATTTAGAAGGGTAAATTCTCCATTTTTCATAAATTCATTTCATAATAATTTCATAAAATATTTGAATTTGTAGGACAACCCGATTTGGCAGACTGGAAGATGAATATAAAAAACGCACGGTTAACTGTAACATTATGGAAAATAATCCAATGTATTTTGTTTAATATATTAATGTGGGTGTGTGCAACTCAACTCATTTCTATGTCGCTTCAATTTATTATATATTCGACGAATAAAGAAACATAATATTATACAGCCTTCAAAACTGATAAATGTATGAAAAGTTTTTTTTAATGAGAATGGGTAGGGGTAGGGGTAGGGGGAGGGGGAGGGTTAGCACAAATACTCCATATTTTAAAATTTACCCCTCGGAACGTTTCAACAGCAGATAGACACACGTACGGACATATATAGAACGAGTCAGATTTGTCTGTTAATCAAGAATATTACACTTGGTAGAATTACCGACATTTCTTTCTGGGTGTTTTACAAACATTTTAAATAAATATATTGCTTAACCTTTAGCTTTTTATATTATACAAATTTTATAAAATTTATATTTTATTTGTTAAATTATTTTAATTAATGTAAAAATTTGTAGAACAGTAGGCGTGGCAGGTACATGATTAGGTATTATACAATTAGCTTGCAAGTCCGCTTTTACGCTAAGTACAGTTTTTTGTGAATTGTAAGCGTGTTTATTATCTGACCACGCCCATGTTTAGGATAACCATGGAGGGAATAATTCATAAATATATATTATCCGAATTTCAGCTTTATAGCTAGATATTTGTGGTTGATAGATAGATTTTTGTCAATTGTGGGCTGGTTTTGCTTAATTTAAATTTGTAAAAATTTGTGTACTTTTCTCAGTTGCCATACTCCTTTGGTGTGCTGTTAAGTTAATTTTGCAAAAACAAACTTTCCTCGCATGCACACAGTGCGAGAGCGAGAGAGGGTGAATGAAAGATGTAGAGTGCGAAAGCTTTTCAGTGAGAGACGGCCCTTTACTAAATATACGATTTACTGCCAAACGTTGATTAAGTTGAGTGTGAGTCGCCATAGGAAACGTATTTCGTTAGCGGTTAATTTTGACAGTGCTTGCGTGTTTTGCATTCTATTTATTTTCCATATATATACATAAAATATATATATTCGCATAATTTCACATTGTCTTGTAATTTCTCAAGAATTTATTTTACTTTTTTTATGGTGTGTTTTTAAAATATTTATAGTTTCCAGTGCCAAAAATTTCAACCAAAACAAAATTTCAATAAAGCTGAAAAAAGCACACCGAATAGAAGTGAACAAGTGAAAAAGGCGCATATTCAGTTATAAAGTTGTACAAAAATTTATTCTTACGCACTCGTACATCCAGATATATGTATATGTGCACGTAAAAGTTTTGCAGTATAAAATTCCAAAGGCTAAAATTAAAATAGAAATTGAAATAAAGAGAAAAAGGAAAAGTTCAAAATTTTAATTGATACTAACAAATGGCTGAAAATAAGGGCATCATGTTGGCGAAATCTGTACAAAAGCATGCTGGACGTGCCAAAGAAAAGGTAAGTGCCATTTATAAATATTTTTTCTTTATTTCATCTATCAACATTTGTTTGCATCCATTCAACTTTTGGAAATCTCTCGTATATTGTGGAATTTCTTCACTGAGAATAACAGCAATTGCTCTCTTCAACGTTATTATTATATTCATATGTATATTGCATAGCATTCCCTAATGTGAACGGATGAACAAGTGAAAATGTTGTAGTTGGTCGATGTAATACCCTACACTATTTAGTCTACTAAATTCAGTTACAATTAGTTTAGTTATGGCAGTAAGCGCGAGGCATTGCCATTTTAGTCACTTTGTGACGAATATATCATTATAGGAAAAGGGGTTCTAAAAACGGTCCGATCGTGTTCAAATTTGTTACAGTCATTTATTAACCGAATTAACAATTCTTTACCAAAATATTAAATAGCACGATTTTTTGCCATATAAAGACTCTTCATAATAGAACCGTATATGGGGACGGGTTCTAAAAATTATCCAACTCAGGACATTTTCACTAGAGTTTCTCTTTGGGCTAATATATGTCCTTGTACTAAATTTCATCAATATATTTCAATAAATGCGATCTGTAGCTTAAGTCCAAATTTACACCTATAGATAGATGAACAGACATGGACATGGTCAAATCAATGCAGATTTTGATTCTGATCGGTATAATTGAAGCTGGAGTTACAAACATTCTCACAAACTTAATATATCGCCTTATCATATGTGGTGTAGGGTATAATTAATTCACCATTCTCTCCGCTCCGTTATATTGTGATAATTGTCACCTGTAGTGTACAGTGACTGCAGATTCCACAGCAGGGGGTGAGCTCTGTAGGTTTGCTTCATATATATGTATTGTTATGGTTATTGGTGTTGTTGTTGTAACTGCTATCATAACTTGTTTATATTAACAACATTATACTGCATTTCAAGATTCTGCTTGAGTTGTTGTTTAATTAAATAGCAATCCTTTTCCTTTTATTGTAATAAAAAGTCGTTTGATATTATGCTGCAAGTGCATCAGCACCTGACTTTATACCCTGCCTCTTTTCTCGGTGTCAACTTTAGTTTAGGGTTTGGCTATAAGCTAAAAAGAAAAACCTAAAAAATATATTGGACAGACTACAAAGTATCGATTGGCTATGTCTGTCTATCCGTTTATAGTAAACATTCTCTTCTAGTGGCAAACATTGAGGTAGATGTAAACTCTAAACTTGGCAGAAATATTAACAGTTCTTACCCGCATTTCTTATTGTTATTGAAATTAAGCAAAATTGGTTGCAGGATATTTCCAGAATTGAACCAAAGCTAAAGAAAGGTCACTTTTTTAAATTGATCCATGTAATTATGTCTGTGCGTCCCTTTATTGTCTTATAGATAATTATTATACCTTCCAAATAAGATGGAAAGTATACTATTTTATATACATTAGTAACAAATATAATTTTTGTTATTGACATTTATACCAGTACCAGTCAAAATGACTGGTGTGTGTTTGTATGAAGAAATGTACGATTTCGGGAGAATTATGAGGCCGATGCAGTACATGTAGCGCCCATGCGTCTTTTATTTTTTTAATTTTTGTCGGGACGACGCGTACACCATTCCCGGCTACCAAAAATTACACGCACGAGTTAATTTTTAGATAGACAAATTGACCCACAAGGCAGTGATGATAACAGTGCTATTATCGAGAGTAGTGATGAGGAAATTCTTGATGGAGGCAATATAGATCAGTCAAGTGACAGTGATTGCGAAAATATTCCAAACAAACGTACAAAACGATGCATGCGATTCCTTTCCAGTTCTGAAGACGAAGGTGGAAGTAACGTACTAAATCAGCAAACTGAAATTGCTTCAGACGGAACTATTTGGACAAGAATTAAAGAAGGAGGTGTTGCTGGTAAATCACCAGTTCATAGTGCTTTCAAAGATGTACACGCGCCAACAACACATGCTAAAAGAAACATTATGAACGGGAATCTAAGCAGTGCGTTCCTATTATTGATTGACAAGTATATTTTGGAATATGTACGAATTTGTACATAGTTAGAAGCTTCTCGAGTTTTGGGGAAAAACTGGACAATTACGCAAGCGAAATTGAAAGCATTTCTTGCAATATTGTATGCACGTGGGGCTTACGAAGGAAATACTTTGAGGCTTCAATATTTGTGGAACAAAAAGTGGGGACCATCATTTTTCTCCAGCACTATGAGTAGACGTGATTTTACTGAGATTCTGCGATACATTCGTTTCGACAAAATAAATCCGAGGAGTCAAAGATTGCAAACAGACAAATTCGCTTTAGTCTCAACAGTTTGAGACAAATTCACTGAAAACAGTCAAAATTGCTTCAAACCGGAAGCTTATATTACCGTGGATGAGCAACTTTTTCCAACGAAGGCCAGATGCAGATTTACCCAGTATGTGCCAAACAAACCCCATAAATTCGGCTGGCGTCTGATGTAAAGACGAAATATGTGGTAAATGGCTTTCCGTATTTAGGAAAAGACGAGAATCGAAATGCATTAACCCCCCTAAGCGAATTTGTCGTAATGAAACTTCTTGAACCGTATACCATGAAAGGTAGAACTGTAACAATCGATAATTTTTTTACAAGTATTCCTTTGGCGTTAAAATTAAGATCTAAAAATACTTCGTTGCTTGGAACAATACGCCCAAATCTACCTATGTAGAAATTGTGAAAAACTGTAAATAATTAAATGTTTTGTTATTTGACAATGTCTATTAGATCATTTATCTATTACAATAAATATTGTTCAAGTGAAAAAAGGCAGGACGTCACAAAAAGCATTTTTCTTATACACCAGTCATGTTGACTGGTTTTGGTAGAAATAGGTATATATAAATAGATGGTAAATCTAGTGTTAAACACTAAAGAGGCCACGCAACAATCGACATGATAGTCTCTATCCGCCTTAAAAATTTATTTATGAATTTGGTATACATATTTTTTAATTTCCCATCCATTATTTTGCCACAAATGGGCGTGGTCTGAAACTAGACACGCCCATAATCGACAAAAAACTATCTATCTGCCACAAAAAACTGGTCTAGAAATTTGGAACTTGACATACATATTTGACTGATTATACTTTCTCTAATATATTTACAATTATTTATTTTACCCATCACTTCTCTGCGAATGAATATACAAAATATTTTTCACTCTGTTGGAAGCTTCTTGAAGAATCGGATCAAATTAAAATTAGCAAAGTTTCAGAGGGTAGTAGATAATAAAAGAAATAAAAAGATATAATATTTTTGCCAACTCTACCAACTTGAATATTTTAAAAAAGAAAAATTTTGTGATAGATTACGTGTAAGCACAATGGAGAAAAAAGGTACATATATATATATATATATATCTATAGGGAAATGTAAGTAATTTATTGAGAAAATAAAATTTATTTAAAGGAAAAAAGGGGAATCGTAATCCAGATGATCCCAAACCGGAGAATATTCAAAATCAAGATGAACAATCTCTGCCTACAGGTAAGAAAAGAAGAAAATCTGCAAAATATATGTAGCTTTTCAGCCGAGTCATTGTCGTTCAAAACAAGGGGAATCATCCGTTTTTAAATTTACAATGCATAAATTTACAATTGTACAATATATTATGTATGAAATTTACAATTTATGTATTTTACAATTATTGTATCGTTTTTTTCAATTCAGTTTACTGGGGTTTTACTTGCACTATATTGTAAAAAATAATAATGTATAGGCATGCTAAAATAAAAAAGGTCATTAATAGATTATTTCTGTAAAATTTTGTAACAAATTAGTTGAAAACAGGAAAAAAGTTGTTCATAATTGTTTCATTTATTGGTGAGATTTTTTTAAAAATATATTTGTAATAAATATTTTTAAAGGATCTGGCGGTAATCAACCTCCACCACCACAACAAAAAGAAAAAGGTTCTAAAGCCAGCAATTCTGTTAAAGAACATACTAAACCGGATCAAAGCCGAAAACAGGAAGGTGGTCAACAACAACAACAACAACAACAACAGCAAGGGCAAAAGCAATTTCGGCCACAACAAACTGAAGGAGGTAATAGAAGCCGTGGCGGTACCCAACAAGGGGGTGGAGGCCAGCAACAAAAGCCGTCTCAAGCTCAACAATTTGAAGGAGGAGATGGAAGCCGTGGTGGTCAAAAACAAGATCAGACAGGTCAAAAACAGCAACGTCCACGTGGACAGCAACAACAAGGCGGCGACAGGGATCAGAGTAAATCACAACAGCCGCAACAGGGTGGCAAAAAACAAGGCCATCAACCACCTCAACAACAACAAGGTCAAAAGCAGCCACCCGGGGGCCCTAGAGATGAGGGAAGGCCACAACAAAGTGGTGGTCAACAGCCACAGGGTGCTTGGGGTGGCAAACATCAACGTTCTCAACAACAACAAGGTCAAAAGCAGCCACCCGGGGGCCCTAGAGATGAGGGAAGACCACAACACAGTGGTGGTCAACAGCCACAGGGTGCTTCGGGTGGCAAACAACAAGAGCATCAACGTTCTCAACAACAACAAAGACAAAATCAGCCACCCGCGGGCCCTAGAGATGGGGGAAGACCACAACACAGTGGTGGTCAACAGCCACAGGGTGCTTCGGGTGGCAAACAACAAGAGCATCAACGTTCTCAACAACAACAAAGACAAAATCAGCCACCCGCGGGCCCTAGAGATGGGGGAAGACCACAGCAAAGTGGTGGTCAACAGCCACAGGGTGCTTGGGGTGGCAAACATCAACGTCCTCAACAACAACAAGGACAAAATCAGCCACCCGGAGGTCCTAGAGATGAGGGAAGACCACAAGGGACACCTCGTAGAGGTCCTTATCAACAAAGACAACAAGGTGATCAACAGCAACAACAACAACGACGCCCACAATATGATCAGGGTAAATCAGGTTTGTAAAATTTACATGTACATGTACATGTCTTCCATGCTGATATGATTTGTATTTTAATGCCTTCCATTATATAAAAAAAAAAAAAAACAAATAGAACCGGCACCAGCATTTAAGGAAGTATCCTGTGCTGGTATAAAGCGTGGTACTATGGGCAAACGGGATGTAGTTGAAACGAATTATTTTACCATGGATCTTGAAAATATGCCAGATATAGCATATCATTACGATGTCGCCATTGAACCAGATCGTCCGAAAAAATTCATGCGTATTGTTTTTGATCAATGTCAGCGTGAACATTTTCCCCAATATGCGATGGCTTACGATGGTTCGAAAAGCTGTTATACGGTTCAACGTCTGCCAAACTCACCCTATACGTTTAAGATTCAGGTAAAAAAACAAGTACAAGTAAGAAAAGTAAATTGGGTTTGGGTTTAAGTCAAACCTTAAATATCCTCTACATTTATATACAAACGGTGGGCGCGGCAGGATATGTAATTATAGATATGGAACCAAATTTCAACTTTATAGCTCAATTTTTGTGGCAGATAAACAGACTTTTGTTAATTGTGGGCGTGGCTTCTGACCGATTTTGCTCATTTTAAATGGCGAAAGAAACTAAAAGTGTCTACAAAACTTCAGCTCCAATGTATGAACATTTACGACCTCGAGAATGCAAACAACAGACGGACATTTGAACGGGGACATGTCTATATCGATTTAGTTTTTGATGCAAAAAACAGATACTCTTGTAAATGGAATGATATCCCCCTCACCCCTATGTGAAGGGTATAAAAAACGAAACGTGGGGGTAGTAAAGAAGGATGGAAAATGTATTTCTTGTTCATTGCTGTATATTTATAGGTGGCTGATGGTGCTTCACGTACAAAAGAGTTTACAATAAAAATCAAAGAAACCGATGTCGTTGAGGTGGAATTAAAATCTTTGAAAACGTAATATTGATGAAGTTTTCGATTCGATTTTATACACAGAGTTTAGTTAATTATTTCTTCCTTTCCGGGCAGTTATCATCATGAACGTGTTTTCGATAAACCGATGCGAGCTTTGCAAACTTTAGAAGTGGTCTTGGCGTCAAGTTATCATGAGTCTGGGTTGCGCGTTGGCCGTTCATTTTTCGTTAAGCCCTCCCACAATATGTACGATTTGGACGATGGCTACGAAATGTATACCGGCATTTATCAAGCGGCTATATTGGGTGAAGAACCTCTACTCAATATTGACATATCACACAAATCATTCCCCAAGGCTCAAAGTCTTTTGTATTACTTAAAGGAGATCGGTGTGAGAGATCTAACTAGAAGTCTTGAACCGAAAACCGCGCGTCAGGCCCTACATTATTTAAAGGGCTTGAATATCCTTTATAAACCTCCAGATTGCTTTGGGGCCACTCCAAGATCTTATAAAGTAGTGAATGTGGGTGAATCGGCCAATTCAATCCATTTCACTAACGATGAGGGCAAAAAAATGTCAGTCACTGAGTATTTCCAGAGTCGCGGCTACAAATTGCAATATCCCAATCTGAATTGCGTCCAAGTGGGATCCAACGAACGTTACATTTCCCTACCAATGGAATTGTGCGCTATAATAGAATATCAATCTCTAATGGTGATCAATTTGTTTGAAAGTTTGGCATCTAATAAGATTTCTAATACATTTTTTTCCGTTTTTCTTTATTGTACAGCGTAAAGACAATGCACGACAGGTGTCTAAAATGATAACACATTCAGCCACCTCCACCATGGATCGCAAACACAAAATCATGGAGTTATTGCGTATCTTTCAAGGGAAGGAAAGTCTTATTATTCGAGACTTTGGTGTACGTTTGGGACAAAACTTTATCAAAGTTCAGATGCGTGTATTGCAGCCTCCCCTATTACAATATTTTAACAATAGCATGGCAATGCCATCTCGGGGCTGTTGGCAAATCAACACTGGCTGGAAATATTTGGAGACATCAACACCAAAAACACCACCAGGTCACAAATGGGCAATTATTTATGACAAAAATACTCGCCTTCATGTCAATGAAGTATATGATTTTAAGGATAGCGTAAGTACTGAAACTAAATTTGGCCTAAGATCAAATCTTAAATACCCCCACCCTCCACATGCACTTACAAACGGCGAACAAGTGCAATTTTACGCTGTGTAGATTGACTTGGTTTTAGATGCTGCTCAAGAATATATATACGTGATATATGTATGCCGTTCCGCCTTATGTGGAGGGTATAATGAGATGAGTAACGGTTTCCTCTCAATAATTATTTTCATATAATGTATTTCTGTAGATTTATAAAGCTTCTGCGCAGATGAGTATGAATTTGGCGCCGGAATGTCTTATTAATAACTTTTATAATATTGATATGACTTTAAAGGATTTGGCCAATCAGAAATATGCTTTGGTAATATATATATATTTATATGATTTGTATACCCTGCACCACCCTGTGGAAAAGGGTATATTAAGTTTGTGCGGATGTTTGTAATTCCTAAACAGCAAATGCCACACCCATCTTCAATTATACCGATCGATTCAGAATCAAAATTTGAATCGATTTAACCATGTCCGTCTGTCCGTCTCGATCGTGTCTGTCCATCTAAATTTGTGCGCAAGCTACAGGTCGCATTTTTTGAGATATTTTGATGAAATTTGGTACAAGGACATGTATTGGCCCAAAGGGGACCCCTATTAAAAATGGACCGGATTGGACCATTTTTAGAACCCCTCCCCATATAAATTTATTTTTTTTAGATATCATAAACAAACAAAAAATAAAAAAAATTCTGTATCATTTTGAAATTTTTGAAAATATAAGTAGGTATAGAAAAATAAAATTTTTCATTTTTCAAAGAAAAAAATTAAATTGAATAATATAATATATCAAGTGGTGTAGGGTATGTGATGGTCGGGCTTGACCGACTATAATATTTTCACTTGTTTTTTTTTAATTTATTTATTCATCAAATCGTATAAATTATAAAATAAGAGACCTTAAGCGCTTAAGTGACGAGTAAACAAATAATTTAAAAAAGAAGAAGAAAAATCAAATTATACACACGCAGGTCATGATTTCTTTACAATAACCCAATGATGAGTAAATAATTGAAGAAAGAATTGAAAAAGAACAACAAGAGAAACAAATTTGTCACACTTGATATATATAATGTTGCAGGTAATCGTCGTTTTACCAGCATTCGGCACCTCTTACGCCTCAGTGAAACAAAATGCTGAATTGAAATGGGGCGTACTGACGCAATGTATTAAAGAGAGAACATTACAAAGGTCGCCTAGGGATTCCTCAGTGTGTACTAATTTATTATTAAAATTGAATGCCAAACTGAATGGGACCAATCACAAAATAGCGGATGATCGGGAAGCTGAATTGCGTCAGCTATTGAAGCCCATAAATAATGTTATGTTTTTGGGGGCAGATGTAACGCATCCATCGCCTGATCAACGCCAAATACCAAGTGTTGTGGGTGTGGCAGCTTCGCATGACGCCTACGGCGCCTGTTACAATATGCAATATCGCCTGCAGCGACCAACACTAGAAGATATCGACGACATGGAGGGTATTACTGAGCATCACTTGAAAGTTTATAAAAAATATCAAAATCGTTATCCCGATTATATAATATATTATCGTGATGGTGTATCAGATGGTCAATTCCCCATTATTAAGAGAAGAGAATTGCGGGGTATACGGATTGCCTGTAAAAAATTGGTAAATAACAAATGACAAATTCATAAATTTATAATAATAATATTGGAATGTTGTTGGTTAGAATTGTAATGCCAAGTTGACGTGCTTGATTGTGGTGAAGCGTCATCATACACGTTTCTTTCCCACAAGCGAACCAAGACCACAAAACAGATTCAACAATGTTGAACCGGGCACGGTGGTGGATCAACGGATCGTACATCCAAATGAAGTGCAATTCTTTATGGTTAGCCATCAGGCTGTGCAAGGCACCGCCAAGCCAACCCGTTACAATGTCATTGAAGATGATGCCAACTTCAATATTGATTTGTTGCAAAAGTTGAGCTACAATTTGTGTCACATGTTTCCTCGCTGTAATCGTTCCGTCTCGTATCCAGCACCCGCCTATTTGGCACATTTGGTAGCATTTCGTGGTCGCGTTTATTTAGAAGGGTAAATTCTCCATTTTTCATAAATTCATTTCATAATAATTTCATAAAATATTTGAATTTGTAGGACAACCCGATTTGGCAGACTGGAAGATGAATATAAAAAACGCACGGTTAACTGTAACATTATGGAAAATAATCCAATGTATTTTGTTTAATATATTAATGTGGGTGTGTGCAACTCAACTCATTTCTATGTCGCTTCAATTTATTATATATTCGACGAATAAAGAAACATAATATTATACAGCCTTCAAAACTGATAAATGTATGAAAAGTTTTTTTTAATGAGAATGGGTAGGGGTAGGGGTAGGGGGAGGGGGAGGGTTAGCACAAATACTCCATATTTTAAAATTTACCCCTCGGAACGTTTCAACAGCAGATAGACACACGTACGGACATATATAGAACGAGTCAGATTTGTCTGTTAATCAAGAATATTACACTTGGTAGAATTACCGACATTTCTTTCTGGGTGTTTTACAAACATTTTAAATAAATATATTGCTTAACCTTTAGCTTTTTATATTATACAAATTTTATAAAATTTATATTTTATTTGTTAAATTATTTTAATTAATGTAAAAATTTGTAGAACAGTAGGCGTGGCAGGTACATGATTAGGTATTATACAATTAGCTTGCAAGTCCGCTTTTACGCTAAGTACAGTTTTTTGTGAATTGTAAGCGTGTTTATTATCTGACCACGCCCATGTTTAGGATAACCATGGAGGGAATAATTCATAAATATATATTATCCGAATTTCAGCTTTATAGCTAGATATTTGTGGTTGATAGATAGATTTTTGTCAATTGTGGGCTGGTTTTGCTTAATTTAAATTTGTAAAAATTTGTGTACTTTTCTCAGTTGCCATACTCCTTTGGTGTGCTGTTAAGTTAATTTTGCAAAAACAAACTTTCCTCGCATGCACACAGTGCGAGAGCGAGAGAGGGTGAATGAAAGATGTAGAGTGCGAAAGCTTTTCAGTGAGAGACGGCCCTTTACTAAATATACGATTTACTGCCAAACGTTGATTAAGTTGAGTGTGAGTCGCCATAGGAAACGTATTTCGTTAGCGGTTAATTTTGACAGTGCTTGCGTGTTTTGCATTCTATTTATTTTCCATATATATACATAAAATATATATATTCGCATAATTTCACATTGTCTTGTAATTTCTCAAGAATTTATTTTACTTTTTTTATGGTGTGTTTTTAAAATATTTATAGTTTCCAGTGCCAAAAATTTCAACCAAAACAAAATTTCAATAAAGCTGAAAAAAGCACACCGAATAGAAGTGAACAAGTGAAAAAGGCGCATATTCAGTTATAAAGTTGTACAAAAATTTATTCTTACGCACTCGTACATCCAGATATATGTATATGTGCACGTAAAAGTTTTGCAGTATAAAATTCCAAAGGCTAAAATTAAAATAGAAATTGAAATAAAGAGAAAAAGGAAAAGTTCAAAATTTTAATTGATACTAACAAATGGCTGAAAATAAGGGCATCATGTTGGCGAAATCTGTACAAAAGCATGCTGGACGTGCCAAAGAAAAGGTAAGTGCCATTTATAAATATTTTTTCTTTATTTCATCTATCAACATTTGTTTGCATCCATTCAACTTTTGGAAATCTCTCGTATATTGTGGAATTTCTTCACTGAGAATAACAGCAATTGCTCTCTTCAACGTTATTATTATATTCATATGTATATTGCATAGCATTCCCTAATGTGAACGGATGAACAAGTGAAAATGTTGTAGTTGGTCGATGTAATACCCTACACTATTTAGTCTACTAAATTCAGTTACAATTAGTTTAGTTATGGCAGTAAGCGCGAGGCATTGCCATTTTAGTCACTTTGTGACGAATATATTATTATAGGAAAAGGGGTTCTAAAAACGGTCCGATCGTGTTCAAATTTGTTACAGTCATTTATTAACCGAATTAACTATTCTTTACCAAAATATTAAATAGCACGATTTTTTGCCATATAAAGACTCTTCATAATAGAACCGTATATGGGGACGGGTTCTAAAAATTATCCAATTCAGGACATTTTCACTAGAGTTTCTCTTTGGGCTAATATATGTCCTTGTACTAAATTTCATCAATATATTTCAATAAATGCGATCTGTAGCTTAAGTCCAAATTTACACCTATAGATAGATGAACAGACATGGACATGGTCAAATCAATGCAGATTTTGATTCTGGTCGGTATAATTGAAGCTGGAGTTACAAACATTCTCACAAACTTAATATATCCCCTTATCATATGTGGTGTAGGGTATAATTAATTCACCATTCTCTCCGCTCCGTTATATTGTGATAATTGTCACCTGTAGTGTACAGTGACTGCAGATTCCACAGCAGGGGGTGAGCTCTGTAGGTTTGCTTCATATATATGTATTGTTATGGTTATTGGTGTTGTTGTTGTAACTGCTATCATAACTTGTTTATATTAACAACATTATACTGCATTTCAAGATTCTGCTTGAGTTGTTGTTTAATTAAATAGCAATCCTTTTCCTTTTATTGTAATAAAAAGTCGTTTGATATTATGCTGCAAGTGCATCAGCACCTGACTTTATACCCTGCCTCTTTTCTCGGTGTCAACTTTAGTTTAGGGTTTGGCTATAAGCTAAAAAGAAAAACCTAAAAAATATATTGGACAGACTACAAAGTATCGATTGGCTATGTCTGTCTATCCGTTTATAGTAAACATTCTCTTCTAGTGGCAAACATTGAGGTAGATGTAAACTCTAAACTTGGCAGAAATATTAACAGTTCTTACCCGCATTTCTTATTGTTATTGAAATTAAGCAAAATTGGTTGCAGGATATTTCCAGAATTGAACCAAAGCTAAAGAAAGGTCACTTTTTTAAATTGATCCATGTAATTATGTCTGTGCGTCCCTTTATTGTCTTATAGATAATTATTATACCTTCCAAATAAGATGGAAAGTATACTATTTTATATACATTAGTAACAAATATAATTTTTGTTATTGACATTTATACCAGTACCAGTCAAAATGACTGGTGTGTGTTTGTATGAAGAAATGTACGATTTCGGGAGAATTATGAGGCCGATGCAGTACATGTAGCGCCCATGCGTCTTTTATTTTTAATTTTTGTCGGGACGACGCGTACACCATTCCCGGCTACCAAAAATTACACGCACGAGTTAATTTTTAGATAGACAAATTGACCCACAAGGCAGTGATGATAACAGTGCTATTATCGAGAGTAGTGATGAGGAAATTCTTGATGGAGGCAATATAGATCAGTCAAGTGACAGTGATTGCGAAAATATTCCAAACAAACGTACAAAACGATGCATGCGATTCCTTTCCAGTTCTGAAGACGAAGGTGGAAGTAACGTACTAAATCAGCAAACTGAAATTGCTTCAGACGGAACTATTTGGACAAGAATTAAAGAAGGAGGTGTTGCTGGTAAATCACCAGTTCATAGTGCTTTCAAAGATGTACACGCGCCAACAACACATGCTAAAAGAAACATTATGAACGGGAATCTAAGCAGTGCGTTCCTATTATTGATTGACAAGTATATTTTGGAATATATACGAATTTGTACATAGTTAGAAGCTTCTCGAGTTTTGGGGAAAAACTGGACAATTACGCAAGCGAAATTGAAAGCATTTCTTGCAATATTGTATGCACGTGGGGCTTACGAAGGAAATACTTTGAGGCTTCAATATTTGTGGAACAAAAAGTGGGGACCATCATTTTTCTCCAGCACTATGAGTAGACGTGATTTTACTGAGATTCTGCGATACATTCGTTTCGACAAAATAAATCCGAGGAGTCAAAGATTGCAAACAGACAAATTCGCTTTAGTCTCAACAGTTTGAGACAAATTCACTGAAAACAGTCAAAATTGCTTCAAACCGGAAGCTTATATTACCGTGGATGAGCAACTTTTTCCAACGAAGGCCAGATGCAGATTTACCCAGTATATGCCAAACAAACCCCATAAATTCGGCTGGCGTCTGATGTAAAGACGAAATATGTGGTAAATGGCTTTCCGTATTTAGGAAAAGACGAGAATCGAAATGCATTAACCCCCCTAAGCGAATTTGTCGTAATGAAACTTCTTGAACCGTATACCATGAAAGGTAGAACTGTAACAATCGATAATTTTTTTACAAGTATTCCTTTGGCGTTAAAATTAAGATCTAAAAATACTTCGTTGCTTGGAACAATACGCCCAAATCTACCTATGTAGAAATTGTGAAAAACTGTAAATAATTAAATGTTTTGTTATTTGACAATGTCTATTAGATCATTTATCTATTACAATAAATATTGTTCAAGTGAAAAAAGGCAGGACGTCACAAAAAGCATTTTTCTTATACACCAGTCATGTTGACTGGTTTTGGTAGAAATAGGTATATATAAATAGATGGTAAATCTAGTGTTAAACACTAAAGAGGCCACGCAACAATCGACATGATAGTCTCTATCCGCCTTAAAAATTTATTTATGAATTTGGTATACATATTTTTTAATTTCCCATCCATTATTTTGCCACAAATGGGCGTGGTCTGAAACTAGACACGCCCATAATCGACAAAAAACTATCTATCTGCCACAAAAAACTGGTCTAGAAATTTGGAACTTGACATACATATTTGACTGATTATACTTTCTCTAATATATTTACAATTATTTATTTTACCCATCACTTCTCTGCGAATGAATATACAAAATATTTTTCACTCTGTTGGAAGCTTCTTGAAGAATCGGATCAAATTAAAATTAGCAAAGTTTCAGAGGGTAGTAGATAATAAAAGAAATAAAAAGATATAATATTTTTGCCAACTCTACCAACTTGAATATTTTAAAAAAGAAAAATTTTGTGATAGATTACGTGTAAGCACAATGGAGAAAAAAGGTACATATATATATATATATATATCTATAGGGAAATGTAAGTAATTTATTGAGAAAATAAAATTTATTTAAAGGAAAAAAGGGGAATCGTAATCCAGATGATCCCAAACCGGAGAATATTCAAAATCAAGATGAACAATCTCTGCCTACAGGTAAGAAAAGAAGAAAATCTGCAAAATATATGTAGCTTTTCAGCCGAGTCATTGTCGTTCAAAACAAGGGGGATCATCCGTTTTTAAATTTACAATGCATAAATTTACAATTGTACAATATATTATGTATGAAATTTACAATTTATGTATTTTACAATTATTGTATCGTTTTTTTCAATTCAGTTTACTGGGTTTTACTTGCACTATATTGTAAAAAATAATAATGTATAGGCATGCTAAAATAAAAAAGGTCATTAATAGATTATTTCTGTAAAATTTTGTAACAAATTAGTTGAAAACAGGAAAAAAGTTGTTCATAATTGTTTCATTTATTGGTGAGATTTTTTTAAAAATATATTTGTAATAAATATTTTTAAAGGATCTGGCGGTAATCAACCTCCACCACCACAACAAAAAGAAAAAGGTTCTAAAGCCAGCAATTCTGTTAAAGAACATACTAAACCGGATCAAAGCCGAAAACAGGAAGGTGGTCAACAACAACAACAACAACAACAACAGCAAGGGCAAAAGCAATTTCGGCCACAACAAACTGAAGGAGGTAATAGAAGCCGTGGCGGTACCCAACAAGGGGGTGGAGGCCAGCAACAAAAGCCGTCTCAAGCTCAACAATTTGAAGGAGGAGATGGAAGCCGTGGTGGTCAAAAACAAGATCAGACAGGTCAAAAACAGCAACGTCCACGTGGACAGCAACAACAAGGCGGCGACAGGGATCAGAGTAAATCACAACAGCCGCAACAGGGTGGCAAAAAACAAGGCCATCAACCACCTCAACAACAACAAGGTCAAAAGCAGCCACCCGGGGGCCCTAGAGATGAGGGAAGGCCACAACAAAGTGGTGGTCAACAGCCACAGGGTGCTTGGGGTGGCAAACATCAACGTTCTCAACAACAACAAGGTCAAAAGCAGCCACCCGGGGGCCCTAGAGATGAGGGAAGACCACAACACAGTGGTGGTCAACAGCCACAGGGTGCTTCGGGTGGCAAACAACAAGAGCATCAACGTTCTCAACAACAACAAAGACAAAATCAGCCACCCGCGGGCCCTAGAGATGGGGGAAGACCACAGCAAAGTGGTGGTCAACAGCCACAGGGTGCTTGGGGTGGCAAACATCAACGTCCTCAACAACAACAAGGACAAAATCAGCCACCCGGAGGTCCTAGAGATGAGGGAAGACCACAAGGGACACCTCGTAGAGGTCCTTATCAACAAAGACAACAAGGTGATCAACAGCAACAACAACAACGACGCCCACAATATGATCAGGGTAAATCAGGTTTGTAAAATTTACATGTACATGTACATGTCTTCCATGCTGATATGATTTGTATTTTAATGCCTTCCATTATATAAAAAAAAAAA
Source organism: Ornithomya chloropus (assembly GCA_963971445.1). NCBI lineage: Eukaryota > Metazoa > Arthropoda > Insecta > Diptera > Hippoboscidae > Ornithomya > Ornithomya chloropus. Next base: position 20,546,558 of record OZ020530.1, on the reverse strand, counting down.
AAAACAAATAGAACCGGCACCAGCATTTAAGGAAGTATCCTGTGCTGGTATAAAGCGTGGTACTATGGGCAAACGGGATGTAGTTGAAACGAATTATTTTACCATGGATCTTGAAAATATGCCAGATATCGCATATCATTACGATGTCGCCATTGAACCAGATCGTCCGAAAAAATTCATGCGTATTGTTTTTAATCAATGTCAGCGTGAACATTTTCCCCAATATGCGATGGCTTACGATGGTTCGAAAAGCTGTTATACGGTTCAACGTCTGCCAAACTCACCCTATACGTTTAAGATTCAGGTAAAAAAACAAGTACAAGTAAGAAAAGTAAACTGGGTTTGGGTTTAAGTCAAACCTTAAATATCCTCTACATTTATATACAAACGGTGGGCGCGGCAGGATATGTAATTATAGATATGGAACCAAATTTCAACTTTATAGCTCAATTTTTGTGGCAGATAAACAGACTTTTGTTAATTGTGGGCGTGGCTTCTGACCGATTTTGCTCATTTTAAATGGCGAAAGAAACTAAAAGTGTCTACAAAACTTCAGCTCCAATGTATGAACATTTACGACCTCGAGAATGCAAACAACAGACGGACATTTGAACGGGGACATGTCTATATCGATTTAGTTTTTGATGCAAAAAACAGATACTCTTGTAAATGGAATGATATCCCCCTCACCCCTATGTGAAGGGTATAAAAAACGAAACGTGGGGGTAGTAAAGAAGGATGGAAAATGTATTTCTTGTTCATTGCTGTATATTTATAGGTGGCTGATGGTGCTTCACGTACAAAAGAGTTTACAATAAAAATCAAAGAAACCGATGTCGTTGAGGTGGAATTAAAATCTTTGAAAACGTAATATTGATGAAGTTTTCGATTCGATTTTATACACAGAGTTTAGTTAATTATTTCTTCCTTTCCGGGCAGTTATCATCATGAACGTGTTTTCGATAAACCGATGCGAGCTTTGCAAACTTTAGAAGTGGTCTTGGCGTCAAGTTATCATGAGTCTGGGTTGCGCGTTGGCCGTTCATTTTTCGTTAAGCCCTCCCACAATATGTACGATTTGGACGATGGCTACGAAATGTATACCGGCATTTATCAAGCGGCTATATTGGGTGAAGAACCTCTACTCAATATTGACATATCACACAAATCATTCCCCAAGGCTCAAAGTCTTTTGTATTACTTAAAGGAGATCGGTGTGAGAGATCTAACTAGAAGTCTTGAACCGAAAACCGCGCGTCAGGCCCTACATTATTTAAAGGGCTTGAATATCCTTTATAAACCTCCAGATTGCTTTGGGGCCACTCCAAGATCTTATAAAGTAGTGAATGTGGGTGAATCGGCCAATTCAATCCATTTCACTAACGATGAGGGCAAAAAAATGTCAGTCACTGAGTATTTCCAGAGTCGCGGCTACAAATTGCAATATCCCAATCTGAATTGCGTCCAAGTGGGATCCAACGAACGTTACATTTCCCTACCAATGGAATTGTGCGCTATAATAGAATATCAATCTCTAATGGTGATCAATTTGTTTGAAAGTTTGGCATCTAATAAGATTTCTAATACATTTTTTTCCGTTTTTCTTTATTGTACAGCGTAAAGACAATGCACGACAGGTGTCTAAAATGATAACACATTCAGCCACCTCCACCATGGATCGCAAACACAAAATCATGGAGTTATTGCGTATCTTTCAAGGGAAGGAAAGTCTTATTATCCGAGACTTTGGTGTACGTTTGGGACAAAACTTTATCAAAGTTCAGATGCGTGTATTGCAGCCTCCCCTATTACAATATTTTAACAATAGCATGGCAATGCCATCTCGGGGCTGTTGGCAAATCAACACTGGCTGGAAATATTTGGAGACATCAACACCAAAAACACCACCAGGTCACAAATGGGCAATTATTTATGACAAAAATACTCGCCTTCATGTCAATGAAGTATATGATTTTAAGGATAGCGTAAGTACTGAAACTAAATTTGGCCTAAGATCAAATCTTAAATACCCCCACCCTCCACATGCACTTACAAACGGCGAACAAGTGCAATTTTACGCTGTGTAGATTGACTTGGTTTTAGATGCTGCTCAAGAATATATATACGTGATATATGTATGCCGTTCCGCCTTATGTGGAGGGTATAATGAGATGAGTAACGGTTTCCTCTCAATAATTATTTTCATATAATGTATTTCTGTAGATTTATAAAGCTTCTGCGCAGATGAGTATGAATTTGGCGCCGGAATGTCTTATTAATAACTTTTATAATATTGATATGACTTTAAAGGATTTGGCCAATCAGAAATATGCTTTGGTAATATATATATATTTATATGATTTGTATACCCTGCACCACCCTGTGGAAAAGGGTATATTAAGTTTGTGCGGATGTTTGTAATTCCTAAACAGCAAATGCCACACCCATCTTCAATTATACCGATCGATTCAGAATCAAAATTTGAATCGATTTAACCATGTCCGTCTGTCCGTCTCGATCGTGTCTGTCCATCTAAATTTGTGCGCAAGCTACAGGTCGCATTTTTTGAGATATTTTGATGAAATTTGGTACAAGGACATGTATTGGCCCAAAGGGGACCCCTATTAAAAATGGACCGGATTGGACCATTTTTAGAACCCCTCCCCATATAAATTTATTTTTTTTAGATATCATAAACAAACAAAAAATAAAAAAAATTCTGTATCATTTTGAAATTTTTGAAAATATAAGTAGGTATAGAAAAATAAAATTTTTCATTTTTCAAAGAAAAAAATTAAATTGAATAATATAATATATCAAGTGGTGTAGGGTATGTGATGGTCGGGCTTGACCGACTATAATATTTTCACTTGTTTTTTTTTAATTTATTTATTCATCAAATCGTATAAATTATAAAATAAGAGACCTTAAGCGCTTAAGTGACGAGTAAACAAATAATTTAAAAAAGAAGAAGAAAAATCAAATTATACACACGCAGGTCATGATTTCTTTACAATAACCCAATGATGAGTAAATAATTGAAGAAAGAATTGAAAAAGAACAACAAGAGAAACAAATTTGTCACACTTGATATATATAATGTTGCAGGTAATCGTCGTTTTACCAGCATTCGGCACCTCTTACGCCTCAGTGAAACAAAATGCTGAATTGAAATGGGGCGTACTGACGCAATGTATTAAAGAGAGAACATTACAAAGGTCGCCTAGGGATTCGTCAGTGTGTACTAATTTATTATTAAAATTGAATGCCAAACTGAATGGGACCAATCACAAAATAGCGGATGATCGGGAAGCTGAATTGCGTCAGCTATTGAAGCCCATAAATAATGTTATGTTTTTGGGGGCAGATGTAACGCATCCATCGCCTGATCAACGCCAAATACCAAGTGTTGTGGGTGTGGCAGCTTCGCATGACGCCTACGGCGCCTGTTACAATATGCAATATCGCCTGCAGCGGCCAACACTAGAAGATATCGACGACATGGAGGGTATTACTGAGCATCACTTGAAAGTTTATAAAAAATATCAAAATCGTTATCCCGATTATATAATATATTATCGTGATGGTGTATCAGATGGTCAATTCCCCATTATTAAGAGAAAAGAATTGCGGGGTATACGGATTGCCTGTAAAAAATTGGTAAATAACAAATGACAAATTCATAAATTTATAATAATAATATTGGAATGTTGTTGGTTAGAATTGTAATGCCAAGTTGACGTGCTTGATTGTGGTGAAGCGTCATCATACACGTTTCTTTCCCACAAGCGAACCAAGACCACAAAACAGATTCAACAATGTTGAACCGGGCACGGTGGTGGATCAACGGATCGTACATCCAAATGAAGTGCAATTCTTTATGGTTAGCCATCAGGCTGTGCAAGGCACCGCCAAGCCAACCCGTTACAATGTCATTGAAGATGATGCCAACTTCAATATTGATTTGTTGCAAAAGTTGAGCTACAATTTGTGTCACATGTTTCCTCGCTGTAATCGTTCCGTCTCGTATCCAGCACCCGCCTATTTGGCACATTTGGTAGCATTTCGTGGTCGCGTTTATTTAGAAGGGTAAATTCTCCATTTTTCATAAATTCATTTCATAATAATTTCATAAAATATTTGAATTTGTAGGACAACCCGATTTGGCAGACTGGAAGATGAATATAAAAAACGCACGGTTAACTGTAACATTATGGAAAATAATCCAATGTATTTTGTTTAATATATTAATGTGGGTGTGTGCAACTCAACTCATTTCTATGTCGCTTCAATTTATTATATATTCGACGAATAAAGAAACATAATATTATACAGCCTTCAAAACTGATAAATGTATGAAAAGTTTTTTTTAATGAGAATGGGTAGGGGTAGGGGTAGGGGGAGGGGGAGGGTTAGCACAAATACTCCATATTTTAAAATTTACCCCTCGGAACGTTTCAACAGCAGATAGACACACGTACGGACATATATAGAACGAGTCAGATTTGTCTGTTAATCAAGAATATTACACTTGGTAGAATTACCGACATTTCTTTCTGGGTGTTTTACAAACATTTTAAATAAATATATTGCTTAACCTTTAGCTTTTTATATTATACAAATTTTATAAAATTTATATTTTATTTGTTAAATTATTTTAATTAATGTAAAAATTTGTAGAACAGTAGGCGTGGCAGGTACATGATTAGGTATTATACAATTAGCTTGCAAGTCCGCTTTTACGCTAAGTACAGTTTTTTGTGAATTGTAAGCGTGTTTATTATCTGACCACGCCCATGTTTAGGATAACCATGGAGGGAATAATTCATAAATATATATTATCCGAATTTCAGCTTTATAGCTAGATATTTGTGGTTGATAGATAGATTTTTGTCAATTGTGGGCTGGTTTTGCTTAATTTAAATTTGTAAAAATTTGTGTACTTTTCTCAGTTGCCATACTCCTTTGGTGTGCTGTTAAGTTAATTTTGCAAAAACAAACTTTCCTCGCATGCACACAGTGCGAGAGCGAGAGAGGGTGAATGAAAGATGTAGAGTGCGAAAGCTTTTCAGTGAGAGACGGCCCTTTACTAAATATACGATTTACTGCCAAACGTTGATTAAGTTGAGTGTGAGTCGCCATAGGAAACGTATTTCGTTAGCGGTTAATTTTGACAGTGCTTGCGTGTTTTGCATTCTATTTATTTTCCATATATATACATAAAATATATATATTCGCATAATTTCACATTGTCTTGTAATTTCTCAAGAATTTATTTTACTTTTTTTATGGTGTGTTTTTAAAATATTTATAGTTTCCAGTGCCAAAAATTTCAACCAAAACAAAATTTCAATAAAGCTGAAAAAAGCACACCGAATAGAAGTGAACAAGTGAAAAAGGCGCATATTCAGTTATAAAGTTGTACAAAAATTTATTCTTACGCACTCGTACATCCAGATATATGTATATGTGCACGTAAAAGTTTTGCAGTATAAAATTCCAAAGGCTAAAATTAAAATAGAAATTGAAATAAAGAGAAAAAGGAAAAGTTCAAAATTTTAATTGATACTAACAAATGGCTGAAAATAAGGGCATCATGTTGGCGAAATCTGTACAAAAGCATGCTGGACGTGCCAAAGAAAAGGTAAGTGCCATTTATAAATATTTTTTCTTTATTTCATCTATCAACATTTGTTTGCATCCATTCAACTTTTGGAAATCTCTCGTATATTGTGGAATTTCTTCACTGAGAATAACAGCAATTGCTCTCTTCAACGTTATTATTATATTCATATGTATATTGCATAGCATTCCCTAATGTGAACGGATGAACAAGTGAAAATGTTGTAGTTGGTCGATGTAATACCCTACACTATTTAGTCTACTAAATTCAGTTACAATTAGTTTAGTTATGGCAGTAAGCGCGAGGCATTGCCATTTTAGTCACTTTGTGACGAATATATTATTATAGGAAAAGGGGTTCTAAAAACGGTCCGATCGTGTTCAAATTTGTTACAGTCATTTATTAACCGAATTAACTATTCTTTACCAAAATATTAAATAGCACGATTTTTTGCCATATAAAGACTCTTCATAATAGAACCGTATATGGGGACGGGTTCTAAAAATTATCCAATTCAGGACATTTTCACTAGAGTTTCTCTTTGGGCTAATATATGTCCTTGTACTAAATTTCATCAATATATTTCAATAAATGCGATCTGTAGCTTAAGTCCAAATTTACACCTATAGATAGATGAACAGACATGGACATGGTCAAATCAATGCAGATTTTGATTCTGGTCGGTATAATTGAAGCTGGAGTTACAAACATTCTCACAAACTTAATATATCCCCTTATCATATGTGGTGTAGGGTATAATTAATTCACCATTCTCTCCGCTCCGTTATATTGTGATAATTGTCACCTGTAGTGTACAGTGACTGCAGATTCCACAGCAGGGGGTGAGCTCTGTAGGTTTGCTTCATATATATGTATTGTTATGGTTATTGGTGTTGTTGTTGTAACTGCTATCATAACTTGTTTATATTAACAACATTATACTGCATTTCAAGATTCTGCTTGAGTTGTTGTTTAATTAAATAGCAATCCTTTTCCTTTTATTGTAATAAAAAGTCGTTTGATATTATGCTGCAAGTGCATCAGCACCTGACTTTATACCCTGCCTCTTTTCTCGGTGTCAACTTTAGTTTAGGGTTTGGCTATAAGCTAAAAAGAAAAACCTAAAAAATATATTGGACAGACTACAAAGTATCGATTGGCTATGTCTGTCTATCCGTTTATAGTAAACATTCTCTTCTAGTGGCAAACATTGAGGTAGATGTAAACTCTAAACTTGGCAGAAATATTAACAGTTCTTACCCGCATTTCTTATTGTTATTGAAATTAAGCAAAATTGGTTGCAGGATATTTCCAGAATTGAACCAAAGCTAAAGAAAGGTCACTTTTTTAAATTGATCCATGTAATTATGTCTGTGCGTCCCTTTATTGTCTTATAGATAATTATTATACCTTCCAAATAAGATGGAAAGTATACTATTTTATATACATTAGTAACAAATATAATTTTTGTTATTGACATTTATACCAGTACCAGTCAAAATGACTGGTGTGTGTTTGTATGAAGAAATGTACGATTTCGGGAGAATTATGAGGCCGATGCAGTACATGTAGCGCCCATGCGTATTTTATTTTTAATTTTTGTCGGGACGACGCGTACACCATTCCCGGCTACCAAAAATTACACGCACGAGTTAATTTTTAGATAGACAAATTGACCCACAAGGCAGTGATGATAACAGTGCTATTATCGAGAGTAGTGATGAGGAAATTCTTGATGGAGGCAATATAGATCAGTCAAGTGACAGTGATTGCGAAAATATTCCAAACAAACGTACAAAACGATGCATGCGATTCCTTTCCAGTTCTGAAGACGAAGGTGGAAGTAACGTACTAAATCAGCAAACTGAAATTGCTTCAGACGGAACTATTTGGACAAGAATTAAAGAAGGAGGTGTTGCTGGTAAATCACCAGTTCATAGTGCTTTCAAAGATGTACACGCGCCAACAACACATGCTAAAAGAAACATTATGAACGGGAATCTAAGCAGTGCGTTCCTATTATTGATTGACAAGTATATTTTGGAATATGTACGAATTTGTACATAGTTAGAAGCTTCTCGAGTTTTGGGGAAAAACTGGACAATTACGCAAGCGAAATTGAAAGCATTTCTTGCAATATTGTATGCACGTGGGGCTTACGAAGGAAATACTTTGAGGCTTCAATATTTGTGGAACAAAAAGTGGGGACCATCATTTTTCTCCAGCACTATGAGTAGACGTGATTTTACTGAGATTCTGCGATACATTCGTTTCGACAAAATAAATCCGAGGAGTCAAAGATTGCAAACAGACAAATTCGCTTTAGTCTCAACAGTTTGAGACAAATTCACTGAAAACAGTCAAAATTGCTTCAAACCGGAAGCTTATATTACCGTGGATGAGCAACTTTTTCCAACGAAGGCCAGATGCAGATTTACCCAGTATATGCCAAACAAACCCCATAAATTCGGCTGGCGTCTGATGTAAAGACGAAATATGTGGTAAATGGCTTTCCGTATTTAGGAAAAGACGAGAATCGAAATGCATTAACCCCCCTAAGCGAATTTGTCGTAATGAAACTTCTTGAACCGTATACCATGAAAGGTAGAACTGTAACAATCGATAATTTTTTTACAAGTATTCCTTTGGCGTTAAAATTAAGATCTAAAAATACTTCGTTGCTTGGAACAATACGCCCAAATCTACCTATGTAGAAATTGTGAAAAACTGTAAATAATTAAATGTTTTGTTATTTGACAATGTCTATTAGATCATTTATCTATTACAATAAATATTGTTCAAGTGAAAAAAGGCAGGACGTCACAAAAAGCATTTTTCTTATACACCAGTCATGTTGACTGGTTTTGGTAGAAATAGGTATATATAAATAGATGGTAAATCTAGTGTTAAACACTAAAGAGGCCACGCAACAATCGACATGATAGTCTCTATCCGCCTTAAAAATTTATTTATGAATTTGGTATACATATTTTTTAATTTCCCATCCATTATTTTGCCACAAATGGGCGTGGTCTGAAACTAGACACGCCCATAATCGACAAAAAACTATCTATCTGCCACAAAAAACTGGTCTAGAAATTTGGAACTTGACATACATATTTGACTGATTATACTTTCTCTAATATATTTACAATTATTTATTTTACCCATCACTTCTCTGCGAATGAATATACAAAATATTTTTCACTCTGTTGGAAGCTTCTTGAAGAATCGGATCAAATTAAAATTAGCAAAGTTTCAGAGGGTAGTAGATAATAAAAGAAATAAAAAGATATAATATTTTTGCCAACTCTACCAACTTGAATATTTTAAAAAAGAAAAATTTTGTGATAGATTACGTGTAAGCACAATGGAGAAAAAAGGTACATATATATATATATATATATCTATAGGGAAATGTAAGTAATTTATTGAGAAAATAAAATTTATTTAAAGGAAAAAAGGGGAATCGTAATCCAGATGATCCCAAACCGGAGAATATTCAAAATCAAGATGAACAATCTCTGCCTACAGGTAAGAAAAGAAGAAAATCTGCAAAATATATGTAGCTTTTCAGCCGAGTCATTGTCGTTCAAAACAAGGGGAATCATCCGTTTTTAAATTTACAATGCATAAATTTACAATTGTACAATATATTATGTATGAAATTTACAATTTATGTATTTTACAATTATTGTATCGTTTTTTTCAATTCAGTTTACTGGGTTTTACTTGCACTATATTGTAAAAAATAATAATGTATAGGCATGCTAAAATAAAAAAGGTCATTAATAGATTATTTCTGTAAAATTTTGTAACAAATTAGTTGAAAACAGGAAAAAAGTTGTTCATAATTGTTTCATTTATTGGTGAGATTTTTTTAAAAATATATTTGTAATAAATATTTTTAAAGGATCTGGCGGTAATCAACCTCCACCACCACAACAAAAAGAAAAAGGTTCTAAAGCCAGCAATTCTGTTAAAGAACATACTAAACCGGATCAAAGCCGAAAACAGGAAGGTGGTCAACAACAACAACAACAACAACAACAGCAAGGGCAAAAGCAATTTCGGCCACAACAAACTGAAGGAGGTAATAGAAGCCGTGGCGGTACCCAACAAGGGGGTGGAGGCCAGCAACAAAAGCCGTCTCAAGCTCAACAATTTGAAGGAGGAGATGGAAGCCGTGGTGGTCAAAAACAAGATCAGACAGGTCAAAAACAGCAACGTCCACGTGGACAGCAACAACAAGGCGGCGACAGGGATCAGAGTAAATCACAACAGCCGCAACAGGGTGGCAAAAAACAAGGCCATCAACCACCTCAACAACAACAAGGTCAAAAGCAGCCACCCGGGGGCCCTAGAGATGAGGGAAGGCCACAACAAAGTGGTGGTCAACAGCCACAGGGTGCTTGGGGTGGCAAACATCAACGTTCTCAACAACAACAAGGTCAAAAGCAGCCACCCGGGGGCCCTAGAGATGAGGGAAGACCACAACACAGTGGTGGTCAACAGCCACAGGGTGCTTCGGGTGGCAAACAACAAGAGCATCAACGTTCTCAACAACAACAAAGACAAAATCAGCCACCCGCGGGCCCTAGAGATGGGGGAAGACCACAACACAGTGGTGGTCAACAGCCACAGGGTGCTTCGGGTGGCAAACAACAAGAGCATCAACGTTCTCAACAACAACAAAGACAAAATCAGCCACCCGCGGGCCCTAGAGATGGGGGAAGACCACAGCAAAGTGGTGGTCAACAGCCACAGGGTGCTTGGGGTGGCAAACATCAACGTCCTCAACAACAACAAGGACAAAATCAGCCACCCGGAGGTCCTAGAGATGAGGGAAGACCACAAGGGACACCTCGTAGAGGTCCTTATCAACAAAGACAACAAGGTGATCAACAGCAACAACAACAACGACGCCCACAATATGATCAGGGTAAATCAGGTTTGTAAAATTTACATGTACATGTACATGTCTTCCATGCTGATATGATTTGTATTTTAATGCCTTCCATTATATAAAAAAAAAAAAAAACAAATAGAACCGGCACCAGCATTTAAGGAAGTATCCTGTGCTGGTATAAAGCGTGGTACTATGGGCAAACGGGATGTAGTTGAAACGAATTATTTTACCATGGATCTTGAAAATATGCCAGATATAGCATATCATTACGATGTCGCCATTGAACCAGATCGTCCGAAAAAATTCATGCGTATTGTTTTTGATCAATGTCAGCGTGAACATTTTCCCCAATATGCGATGGCTTACGATGGTTCGAAAAGCTGTTATACGGTTCAACGTCTGCCAAACTCACCCTATACGTTTAAGATTCAGGTAAAAAAACAAGTACAAGTAAGAAAAGTAAATTGGGTTTGGGTTTAAGTCAAACCTTAAATATCCTCTACATTTATATACAAACGGTGGGCGCGGCAGGATATGTAATTATAGATATGGAACCAAATTTCAACTTTATAGCTCAATTTTTGTGGCAGATAAACAGACTTTTGTTAATTGTGGGCGTGGCTTCTGACCGATTTTGCTCATTTTAAATGGCGAAAGAAACTAAAAGTGTCTACAAAACTTCAGCTCCAATGTATGAACATTTACGACCTCGAGAATGCAAACAACAGACGGACATTTGAACGGGGACATGTCTATATCGATTTAGTTTTTGATGCAAAAAACAGATACTCTTGTAAATGGAATGATATCCCCCTCACCCCTATGTGAAGGGTATAAAAAACGAAACGTGGGGGTAGTAAAGAAGGATGGAAAATGTATTTCTTGTTCATTGCTGTATATTTATAGGTGGCTGATGGTGCTTCACGTACAAAAGAGTTTACAATAAAAATCAAAGAAACCGATGTCGTTGAGGTGGAATTAAAATCTTTGAAAACGTAATATTGATGAAGTTTTCGATTCGATTTTATACACAGAGTTTAGTTAATTATTTCTTCCTTTCCGGGCAGTTATCATCATGAACGTGTTTTCGATAAACCGATGCGAGCTTTGCAAACTTTAGAAGTGGTCTTGGCGTCAAGTTATCATGAGTCTGGGTTGCGCGTTGGCCGTTCATTTTTCGTTAAGCCCTCCCACAATATGTACGATTTGGACGATGGCTACGAAATGTATACCGGCATTTATCAAGCGGCTATATTGGGTGAAGAACCTCTACTCAATATTGACATATCACACAAATCATTCCCCAAGGCTCAAAGTCTTTTGTATTACTTAAAGGAGATCGGTGTGAGAGATCTAACTAGAAGTCTTGAACCGAAAACCGCGCGTCAGGCCCTACATTATTTAAAGGGCTTGAATATCCTTTATAAACCTCCAGATTGCTTTGGGGCCACTCCAAGATCTTATAAAGTAGTGAATGTGGGTGAATCGGCCAATTCAATCCATTTCACTAACGATGAGGGCAAAAAAATGTCAGTCACTGAGTATTTCCAGAGTCGCGGCTACAAATTGCAATATCCCAATCTGAATTGCGTCCAAGTGGGATCCAACGAACGTTATATTTCCCTACCAATGGAATTGTGCGCTATAATAGAATATCAATCTCTAATGGTGATCAATTTGTTTGAAAGTTTGGCATCTAATAAGATTTCTAATACATTTTTTTCCGTTTTTCTTTATTGTACAGCGTAAAGACAATGCACGACAGGTGTCTAAAATGATAACACATTCAGCCACCTCCACCATGGATCGCAAACACAAAATCATGGAGTTATTGCGTATCTTTCAAGGGAAGGAAAGTCTTATTATCCGAGACTTTGGTGTACGTTTGGGACAAAACTTTATCAAAGTTCAGATGCGTGTATTGCAGCCTCCCCTATTACAATATTTTAACAATAGCATGGCAATGCCATCTCGGGGCTGTTGGCAAATCAACACTGGCTGGAAATATTTGGAGACATCAACACCAAAAACACCACCAGGTCACAAATGGGCAATTATTTATGACAAAAATACTCGCCTTCATGTCAATGAAGTATATGATTTTAAGGATAGCGTAAGTACTGAAACTAAATTTGGCCTAAGATCAAATCTTAAATACCCCCACCCTCCACATGCACTTACAAACGGCGAACAAGTGCAATTTTACGCTGTGTAGATTGACTTGGTTTTAGATGCTGCTCAAGAATATATATACGTGATATATGTATGCCGTTCCGCCTTATGTGGAGGGTATAATGAGATGAGTAACGGTTTCCTCTCAATAATTATTTTCATATAATGTATTTCTGTAGATTTATAAAGCTTCTGCGCAGATGAGTATGAATTTGGCGCCGGAATGTCTTATTAATAACTTTTATAATATTGATATGACTTTAAAGGATTTGGCCAATCAGAAATATGCTTTGGTAATATATATATATTTATATGATTTGTATACCCTGCACCACCCTGTGGAAAAGGGTATATTAAGTTTGTGCGGATGTTTGTAATTCCTAAACAGCAAATGCCACACCCATCTTCAATTATACCGATCGATTCAGAATCAAAATTTGAATCGATTTAACCATGTCCGTCTGTCCGTCTCGATCGTGTCTGTCCATCTAAATTTGTGCGCAAGCTACAGGTCGCATTTTTTGAGATATTTTGATGAAATTTGGTACAAGGACATGTATTGGCCCAAAGGGGACCCCTATTAAAAATGGACCGGATTGGACCATTTTTAGAACCCCTCCCCATATAAATTTATTTTTTTTAGATATCATAAACAAACAAAAAATAAAAAAAATTCTGTATCATTTTGAAATTTTTGAAAATATAAGTAGGTATAGAAAAATAAAATTTTTCATTTTTCAAAGAAAAAAATTAAATTGAATAATATAATATATCAAGTGGTGTAGGGTATGTGATGGTCGGGCTTGACCGACTATAATATTTTCACTTGTTTTTTTTTTAATTTATTTATTCATCAAATCGTATAAATTATAAAATAAGAGACCTTAAGCGCTTAAGTGACGAGTAAACAAATAATTTAAAAAAGAAGAAGAAAAATCAAATTATACACACGCAGGTCATGATTTCTTTACAATAACCCAATGATGAGTAAATAATTGAAGAAAGAATTGAAAAAGAACAACAAGAGAAACAAATTTGTCACACTTGATATATATAATGTTGCAGGTAATCGTCGTTTTATCAGCATTCGGCACCTCTTACGCCTCAGTGAAACAAAATGCTGAATTGAAATGGGGCGTACTGACGCAATGTATTAAAGAGAGAACATTACAAAGGTCGCCTAGGGATTCGTCAGTGTGTACTAATTTATTATTAAAATTGAATGCCAAACTGAATGGGACCAATCACAAAATAGCGGATGATCGGGAAGCTGAATTGCGTCAGCTATTGAAGCCCATAAATAATGTTATGTTTTTGGGGGCAGATGTAACGCATCCATCGCCTGATCAACCCCAAATACCAAGTGTTGTGGGTGTGGCAGCTTCGCATGACGCCTACGGCGCCTGTTACAATATGCAATATCGTCTGCAGCGGCCAACACTAGAAGATATCGACGACATGGAGGGTATTACTGAGCATCACTTGAAAGTTTATAAAAAATATCAAAATCGTTATCCCGATTATATAATATATTATCGTGATGGTGTATCAGATAGTCAATTCCCCATTATTAAGAGAAGAGAATTGCGGGGTATACGGATTGCCTGTAAAAAATTGGTAAATAACAAATGACAAATTCATAAATTTATAATAATAATATTGGAATGTTGTTGGTTAGAATTGTAATGCCAAGTTGACGTGCTTGATTGTGGTGAAGCGTCATCATACACGTTTCTTTCCCACAAGCGAACCAAGACCACAAAACAGATTCAACAATGTTGAACCGGGCACGGTGGTGGATCAACGGATCGTACATCCAAATGAAGTGCAATTCTTTATGGTTAGCCATCAGGCTGTGCAAGGCACCGCCAAGCCAACCCGTTACAATGTCATTGAAGATGATGCCAACTTCAATATTGATTTGTTGCAAAAGTTGAGCTACAATTTGTGTCACATGTTTCCTCGCTGTAATCGTTCCGTCTCGTATCCAGCACCCGCCTATTTGGCACATTTGGTAGCATTTCGTGGTCGCGTTTATTTAGAAGGGTAAATTCTCCATTTTTCATAAATTCATTTCATAATAATTTCATAAAATATTTGAATTTGTAGGACAACCCGATTTGGCAGACTGGAAGATGAATATAAAAAACGCACGGTTAACTGTAACATTATGGAAAATAATCCAATGTATTTTGTTTAATATATTAATGTGGGTGTGTGCAACTCAACTCATTTCTATGTCGCTTCAATTTATTATATATTCGACGAATAAAGAAACATAATATTATACAGCCTTCAAAACTGATAAATGTATGAAAAGTTTTTTTTAATGAGAATGGGTAGGGGTAGGGGTAGGGGGAGGGGGAGGGTTAGCACAAATACTCCATATTTTAAAATTTACCCCTCGGAACGTTTCAACAGCAGATAGACACACGTACGGACATATATAGAACGAGTCAGATTTGTCTGTTAATCAAGAATATTACACTTGGTAGAATTACCGACATTTCTTTCTGGGTGTTTT
The DNA here is from genome assembly GCA_963971445.1 of Ornithomya chloropus. NCBI lineage: Eukaryota > Metazoa > Arthropoda > Insecta > Diptera > Hippoboscidae > Ornithomya > Ornithomya chloropus. The sequence continues at coordinate 20,531,330 of OZ020530.1, read as the reverse complement.
ACAAACATTTTAAATAAATATATTGCTTAACCTTTAGCTTTTTATATTATACAAATTTTATAAAATTTATATTTTATTTGTTAAATTATTTTAATTAATGTAAAAATTTGTAGAACAGTAGGCGTGGCAGGTACATGATTAGGTATTATACAATTAGCTTGCAAGTCCGCTTTTACGCTAAGTACAGTTTTTTGTGAATTGTAAGCGTGTTTATTATCTGACCACGCCCATGTTTAGGATAACCATGGAGGGAATAATTCATAAATATATATTATCCGAATTTCAGCTTTATAGCTAGATATTTGTGGTTGATAGATAGATTTTTGTCAATTGTGGGCTGGTTTTGCTTAATTTAAATTTGTAAAAATTTGTGTACTTTTCTCAGTTGCCATACTCCTTTGGTGTGCTGTTAAGTTAATTTTGCAAAAACAAACTTTCCTCGCATGCACACAGTGCGAGAGCGAGAGAGGGTGAATGAAAGATGTAGAGTGCGAAAGCTTTTCAGTGAGAGACGGCCCTTTACTAAATATACGATTTACTGCCAAACGTTGATTAAGTTGAGTGTGAGTCGCCATAGGAAACGTATTTCGTTAGCGGTTAGTTTTGGCAATGCTTGCGTGTTTTGCATTCTATTTATTTTCCATATATATACATAAAATATATATATTCGCATAATTTCACATTGTCTTGTAATTTCTCAAGAATTTATTTTACTTTTTTTATGGTGTGTTTTTAAAATATTTATAGTTTCCAGTGCCAAAAATTTCAACCAAAACAAAATTTCAATAAAGCTGAAAAAAGCACACCGAATAGAAGTGAACAAGTGAAAAAGGCGCATATTCAGTTATAAAGTTGTACAAAAATTTTAGTGCATTTATATTCTTACGCACTCGTACATCCAGATATATGTATATGTGCACGTAAAAGTTTTGCAGTATAAAATTCCAAAGGCTAAAATTAAAATAGAAATTGAAATAAAGAGAAAAAGGAAAAGTTCAAAATTTTAATTGATACTAACAAATGGCTGAAAATAAGGGCATCATGTTGGCGAAATCTGTACAAAAGCATGCTGGACGTGCCAAAGAAAAGGTAAGTGCCATTTATAAATATTTTTTCTTTATTTCATCTATCATCTCATCTATCAACATTTGTTTGCATCCATTCAACTTTTGGAAATCTCTCGTATATTGTGGAATTTCTTCACTGAGAATAACAGCAATTGCTCTCTTCAACGTTATTATTATATTCATATGTATATTGCATAGCATTCCCTAATGTGAACGGATGAACAAGTGAAAATGTTGTAGTTGGTCGATGTAATACCCTACACTATTTAGTCTACTAAATTCAGTTACAATTAGTTTAGTTATGGCAGTAAGCGCGAGGCATTGCCATTTTAGTCACTTTGTGACGAATATATCATTATAGGAAAAGGGGTTCTAAAAACGGTCCGATCGTGTTCAAATTTGTTACAGTCATTTATTAACCGAATTAACAATTCTTTACCAAAATATTAAATAGCACGATTTTTTGCCATATAAAGACTCTTCATAATAGAACCGTATATGGGGACGGGTTCTAAAAATTATCCAATTCAGGACATTTTCACTACACCATTTTAAGGTTAAATTGAGAACTTCCAAATTATAATTGAGAACTTGCAAATTGAAATTGGGAAACTGAAGTTTTAAATTGAGAAAACCAAATTGAAATTGAGAAAACCAAATTGAAATTGAGAAAACCAAATTGAAATTGAGAAAACCAAATTGAAATTGATAAAACCAAATTGAAATTGAGAAAACCAAATTGAAATTAAGAACTTCCAAATTATAATTGAGAACTTCCAAGTTCAAATTGAGAAAACCAAATTGAAATTGAGAACTTCCAAATTCAAATTGAGAAAACCAAATTGAAATTGATAAAACCAAATTGAAATTAAGAACTTCCAAATTATAATTGAGAACTTCCAAATTATAATTGAGAACTTCCAAGTTCAAATTGAGAAAACCAAATTGAAATTGAGAACTTCCAAATTCAAATTGAGAAAACCAAATTGAAATTGAGAAAACCAAATTGAAATTAAGAACTTCCAAATTATAATTGAGAACTTCCAAATTATAATTGAGAACTTCCAAGTTCAAATTGAGAAAACCAAATTGAAATTGAGAACTTCCAAATTCAAATTGAGAAAACCAAATTGAAATTGAGAAAACCAAATTGAAATTAAGAACTTCCAAATTACAATTGAGAACTTCCAAATTGAAATTGAGAAAACCAAGTTGAAATTGGGAACTTCCAAGTTCAAATTGAGAAAACCAAATTGAAATTGAGAAATTTAGGTTTTATCCAAATTGAAATTGAGAAAGTGAAGTTTGAAATTGAGAAAACCAAATTGAAATTGAGAAAATCAAAATTGAAATTGAGAAAACGAAACCAAATTGTAATTGAAAAAAATAAAATTGAAATTGGGAATTAAAAAATTAAAATTTTAAAATTTATCTCAATTGAAATTGAGAAAATAAAAATTAAAATTGGTAATTTTACATTTGAAATTAGGAACTTCCAAATTGAAATTGGGAAAATAAAAATTGATATTGAGAAAATCAAAATTGAAATTGGGAACTTCCAAATTGTAATTGAGAAAATAAAAATTGAAATTGGTAATTTAACATTTGAAATTGGGAAAATGCAAATTGAAATTGAGAGAATGAATTTTAAAATTGGAAAATTTTAAAATTTAAATTACAAGTTAGGAAAATTAAAATTAATATTGAAAATTGGGTTTTTAGTAAATAAGATAAACCAATTTTTATGCTTCAAACTTAAATATTTTATTCCATATATTTTATTCGTATGTAGTACAAAATTAATATAAAAGTAAAAATTCTCCAACTTAAAATTCATATATTCATACATAAATAAAAACTTTATAAATGATTCTCTTACGTTATATTAAAAACACTTAATTTAAGTAAAAAATTAGAAAATTGGATCTTTACATTCCAACTGGCATATCCTCTAAATTAATTGCTCTTTCATAAAACGTTGTAGTATGTTGAACGTATCTTGCACAATCCCCACTTGTCAACGTTAGTTTAGCTTCGTCAATAATACTTTCCAAATACGCTGAACGTTGTTCGCCTACTCTAGGTGGAGTTGGATTTGGAAGTCCCATATATTTCTTCACGTGGGATTTTATTTTTGACCATGCACCTTCAATAGGATTCAACATTGGTGAGTATGGACTGAGCCTTAAAAGAGTTGCCTCGGAATTTTCAAAAACTTCTTCCAATGAAGAATCCCATTATCACAAATTACCACATAATGATCTTATGGGTTTAGGTATTTTCTTCAGGTAATATTTGAACTGTATATAAATATTACCTGTACATTAACATTGCATAAATGGGTTATTCATTAAGTGAATTATTGGTAGTTTGTGATAATGCTCCCTGTCATTCTTCATTGGAAGAAGTTTTTGAAAATTCCGAGGCAACTCTTTTAAGGCTCAGTCCATACTCACCAATGTTGAATCCTATTGAAGGTGCATGGTCAAAAATAAAATCCCACGTGAAGAAATATATGGGACTTCCAAATCCAACTCCACCTAGAGTAGGCGAACAACGTTTAGCGTATTTGGAAAGTATTATTGACGAAGCTAAACTAACGTTGACAAGTGGGGATTGTGCAAGATACGTTCAACATACTACAACGTTTTATGAAAGAGCAATTAATTTAGAGGATATGCCAGTTGGAATGTAAAGATCCAATTTTCTAATTTTTTACTTAAATTAAGTGTTTTTAATATAACGTAAGAGAATCATTTATAAAGTTTTTATTTATGTATGAATATATGAATTTTAAGTTGGAGAATTTTTACTTTTATATTAATTTTGTACTACATACGAATAAAATATATGGAATAAAATATTTAAGTTTGAAGCATAAAAATTGGTTTATCTTATTTACTAAAAACCCAATTTTCAATATTAATTTTAATTTTCCTAACTTGTAATTTAAATTTTAAAATTTTCCAATTTTAAAATTCATTCTCTCAATTTCAATTTGCATTTTCCCAATTTCAAATGTTAAATTACCAATTTCAATTTTTATTTTCTCAATTACAATTTGGAAGTTCCCAATTTCAATTTTGATTTTCTCAATATCAATTTTTATTTTCCCAATTTCAATTTGGAAGTTCCTAATTTCAAATGTAAAATTACCAATTTTAATTTTTATTTTCTCAATTTCAATTGAGATAAATTTTAAAATTTTAATTTTTTAATTCCCAATTTCAATTTTATTTTTTTCAATTACAATTTGGTTTCGTTTTCTCAATTTCAATTTTGATTTTCTCAATTTCAATTTGGTTTTCTCAATTTCAAACTTCACTTTCTCAATTTCAATTTGGATAAAACCTAAATTTCTCAATTTCAATTTGGTTTTCTCAATTTGAACTTGGAAGTTCCCAATTTCAACTTGGTTTTCTCAATTTCAATTTGGAAGTTCTCAATTATAATTTGGAAGTTCTTAATTTCAATTTGGTTTTCTCAATTTCAATTTGGTTTTATCAATTTCAATTTGGTTTTCTCAATTTCAATTTGGTTTTCTCAATTTCAATTTGGTTTTCTCAATTTCAATTTGGTTTTCTCAATTTAAAACTTCAGTTTCCCAATTTCAATTTGCAAGTTCTCAATTATAATTTGGAAGTTCTCAATTTAACCTTAAAATGGTGTAGAGTTTCTCTTTGGGCTAATATATGTCCTTGTACTAAATTTCATCAATATATTTCAATAAATGCGATCTGTAGCTTAAGTCCAAATTTACACCTATAGATAGATGAACAGACATGGACATGGTCAAATCAATGCAGATTTTGATTCTGGTCGGTATAATTGAAGCTGGAGTTACAAACATTCTCACAAACTTAATATATCCCCTTATCATATGTGGTGTAGGGTATAATTAATTCACCATTCTCTCCGCTCCGTTATATTGTGATAATTGTCACCTGTAGTGTACAGTGACTGCAGATTCCACAGCAGGGGGTGAGCTCTGTAGGTTTGCTTCATATATATGTATTGTTATGGTTATTGGTGTTGTTGTTGTAACTGCTATCATAACTTGTTTATATTAACAACATTATACTGCATTTCAAGATTCTGCTTGAGTTGTTGTTTAATTAAATAGCAATCCTTTTCCTTTTATTGTAATAAAAAGTCGTTTGATATTATGCTGCAAGTGCATCAGCACCTGACTTTATACCCTGCCTCTTTTCTCGGTGTCAACTTTAGTTTAGGGTTTGGCTATAAGCTAAAAAGAAAAACCTAAAAAATATATTGGACAGACTACAAAGTATCGATTGGCTATGTCTGTCTATCCGTTTATAGTAAACATTCTCTTCTAGTGGCAAACATTGAGGTAGATGTAAACTCTAAACTTGGCAGAAATATTAACAGTTCTTACCCACATTTCTTATTGTTATTGAAATTAAGCAAAATTGGTTGCAGGATATTTCCAGAATTGAACCAAAGCTAAAGAAAGGTCACTTTTTTAAATTGATCCATGTAATTATGTCTGTGTGTCCCTTTATTGTCTTATAGATAATTATTATACCTTCCAAATAAGATGGAAAGTATACTATTTTATATACATTAGTAACAAATATAATTTTTGTTATTGACATTTATACCAGTACCAGTCAAAATGACTGGTGTGTGTTTGTATGAAGAAATGTACGATTTCGGGAGAATTATGAGGCCGATGCAGTACATGTAGCGCCCATGCGTCTTTTATTTTTTTAATTTTTGTCGGGACGACGCGTACACCATTCCCGGCTACCAAAAATTACACGCACGAGTTAATTTTTAGATAGACAAATTGACCCACAAGGCAGTGATGATAACAGTGCTATTATCGAGAGTAGTGATGAGGAAATTCTTGATGGAGGCAATATAGATCAGTCAAGTGACAGTGATTGCGAAAATATTCCAAACAAACGTACAAAACGATGCATGCGATTCCTTTCCAGTTCTGAAGACGAAGGTGGAAGTAACGTACTAAATCAGCAAACTGAAATTGCTTCAGACGGAACTATTTGGACAAGAATTAAAGAAGGAGGTGTTGCTGGTAAATCACCAGTTCATAGTGCTTTCAAAGATGTACACGCGCCAACAACACATGCTAAAAGAAACATTATGAACGGGAATCTAAGCAGTGCGTTCCTATTATTGATTGACAAGTATATTTTGGAATATATACGAATTTGTACATAGTTAGAAGCTTCTCGAGTTTTGGGGAAAAACTGGACAATTACGCAAGCGAAATTGAAAGCATTTCTTGCAATATTGTATGCACGTGGGGCTTACGAAGGAAATACTTTGAGGCTTCAATATTTGTGGAACAAAGTGGGGACCATCATTTTTCTCCAGCACTATGAGTAGACGTGATTTTACTGAGATTCTGCGATACATTCGTTTCGACAAAATAAATCCGAGGAGTCAAAGATTGCAAACAGACAAATTCGCTTTAGTCTCAACAGTTTGAGACAAATTCACTGAAAACAGTCAAAATTGCTTCAAACCGGAAGCTTATATTACCGTGGATGAGCAACTTTTTCCAACGAAGGCCAGATGCAGATTTACCCAGTATATGCCAAACAAACCCCATAAATTCGGCTGGCGTCTGATGTAAAGACGAAATATGTGGTAAATGGCTTTCCGTATTTAGGAAAAGACGAGAATCGAAATGCATTAACCCCCCTAAGCGAATTTGTCGTAATGAAACTTCTTGAACCGTATACCATGAAAGGTAGAACTGTAACAATCGATAATTTTTTTACAAGTATTCCTTTGGCGTTAAAATTAAGATCTAAAAATACTTCGTTGCTTGGAACAATACGCCCAAATCTACCTATGTAGAAATTGTGAAAAACTGTAAATAATTAAATGTTTTGTTATTTGACAATGTCTATTAGATCATTTATCTATTACAATAAATATTGTTCAAGTGAAAAAAGGCAGGACGTCACAAAAAGCATTTTTCTTATACACCAGTCATGTTGACTGGTTTTGGTAGAAATAGGTATATATAAATAGATGGTAAATCTAGTGTTAAACACTAAAGAGGCCACGCAACAATCGACATGATAGTCTCTATCCGCCTTAAAAATTTATTTATGAATTTGGTATACATATTTTTTAATTTCCCATCCATTATTTTGCCACAAATGGGCGTGGTCTGAAACTAGACACGCCCATAATCGACAAAAAACTATCTATCTGCCACAAAAAACTGGTCTAGAAATTTGGAACTTGACATACATATTTGACTGATTATACTTTCTCTAATATATTTACAATTATTTATTTTACCCATCACTTCTCTGCGAATGAATATACAAAATATTTTTCACTCTGTTGGAAGCTTCTTGAAGAATCGGATCAAATTAAAATTAGCAAAGTTTCAGAGGGTAGTAGATAATAAAAGAAATAAAAAGATACAATATTTTTGCCAACTCTACCAACTTGAATATTTTAAAAAAGAAAAATTTTGTGATAGATTACGTGTAAGCACAATGGAGAAAAAAGGTACATATATATATATATATATATCTATAGGGAAATGTAAGTAATTTATTGAGAAAATAAAATTTATTTAAAGGAAAAAAGGGGAATCGTAATCCAGATGATCCCAAACCGGAGAATATTCAAAATCAAGATGAACAATCTCTGCCTACAGGTAAGAAAAGAAGAAAATCTGCAAAATATATGTAGCTTTTCAGCCGAGTCATTGTCGTTCAAAACAAGGGGAATCATCCGTTTTTAAATTTACAATGCATAAATTTACAATTGTACAATATATTATGTATGAAATTTACAATTTATGTATTTTACAATTATTGTATCGTTTTTTTCAATTCAGTTTACTGGGGTTTTACTTGCACTATATTGTAAAAAATAATAATGTGTAGGCATGCTAGAATAAAAAAGGTCATTAATAGATTATTTCTGTAAAATTTTGTAACAAATTAGTTGAAAACAGGAAAAAAGTTGTTCATAATTGTTTCATTTATTGGTGAGATTTTTTTAAAAATATATTTGTAATAAATATTTTTAAAGGATCTGGCGGTAATCAACCTCCACCACCACAACAAAAAGAAAAAGGTTCTAAAGCCAGCAATGCTGTTAAAGAACATACTAAACCGGATCAAAGCCGAAAACAGGAAGGTGGTCAACAACAACAACAACAACAGCAAGGGCAAAAGCAATTTCGGCCACAACAAACTGAAGGAGGTAATAGAAGCCGTGGCGGTACCCAACAAGGGGGTGGAGGCCAGCAACAAAAGCCGTCTCAAGCTCAACAATTTGAAGGAGGAGATGGAAGCCGTGGTGGTCAAAAACAAGATCAGACAGGTCAAAAACAGCAACGTCCACGTGGACAGCAACAACAAGGCGGCGACAGGGATCAGAGTAAATCACAACAGCCGCAACAGGGTGGCAAAAAACAAGGCCATCAACCACCTCAACAACAACAAGGTCAAAAGCAGCCACCCGGGGGCCCTAGAGATGAGGGAAGGCCACAACAAAGTGGTGGTCAACAGCCACAGGGTGCTTGGGGTGGCAAACATCAACGTTCTCAACAACAACAAGGTCAAAAGCAGCCACCCGGGGGCCCTAGAGATGAGGGAAGACCACAACACAGTGGTGGTCAACAGCCACAGGGTGCTTCGGGTGGCAAACAACAAGAGCATCAACGTTCTCAACAACAACAAAGACAAAATCAGCCACCCGCGGGCCCTAGAGATGGGGGAAGACCACAACACAGTGGTGGTCAACAGCCACAGGGTGCTTCGGGTGGCAAACAACAAGAGCATCAACGTTCTCAACAACAACAAAGACAAAATCAGCCACCCGCGGGCCCTAGAGATGGGGGAAGACCACAGCAAAGTGGTGGTCAACAGCCACAGGGTGCTTGGGGTGGCAAACATCAACGTCCTCAACAACAACAAGGACAAAATCAGCCACCCGGAGGTCCTAGAGATGAGGGAAGACCACAAGGGACACCTCGTAGAGGTCCTTATCAACAAAGACAACAAGGTGATCAACAGCAACAACAACAACGACGCCCACAATATGATCAGGGTAAATCAGGTTTGTAAAATTTACATGTACATGTACATGTCTTCCATGCTGATATGATTTGTATTTTAATGCCTTCCATTATATAAAAAAAAAAAAAAACAAATAGAACCGGCACCAGCATTTAAGGAAGTATCCTGTGCTGGTATAAAGCGTGGTACTATGGGCAAACGGGATGTAGTTGAAACGAATTATTTTACCATGGATCTTGAAAATATGCCAGATATAGCATATCATTACGATGTCGCCATTGAACCAGATCGTCCGAAAAAATTCATGCGTATTGTTTTTGATCAATGTCAGCGTGAACATTTTCCCCAATATGCGATGGCTTACGATGGTTCGAAAAGCTGTTATACGGTTCAACGTCTGCCAAACTCACCCTATACGTTTAAGATTCAGGTAAAAAAACAAGTACAAGTAAGAAAAGTAAATTGGGTTTGGGTTTAAGTCAAACCTTAAATATCCTCTACATTTATATACAAACGGTGGGCGCGGCAGGATATGTAATTATAGATATGGAACCAAATTTCAACTTTATAGCTCAATTTTTGTGGCAGATAAACAGACTTTTGTTAATTGTGGGCGTGGCTTCTGACCGATTTTGCTCATTTTAAATGGCGAAAGAAACTAAAAGTGTCTACAAAACTTCAGCTCCAATGTATGAACATTTACGACCTCGAGAATGCAAACAACAGACGGACATTTGAACGGGGACATGTCTATATCGATTTAGTTTTTGATGCAAAAAACAGATACTCTTGTAAATGGAATGATATCCCCCTCACCCCTATGTGAAGGGTATAAAAAACGAAACGTGGGGGTAGTAAAGAAGGATGGAAAATGTATTTCTTGTTCATTGCTGTATATTTATAGGTGGCTGATGGTGCTTCACGTACAAAAGAGTTTACAATAAAAATCAAAGAAACCGATGTCGTTGAGGTGGAATTAAAATCTTTGAAAACGTAATATTGATGAAGTTTTCGATTCGATTTTATACACAGAGTTTAGTTAATTATTTCTTCCTTTCCGGGCAGTTATCATCATGAACGTGTTTTCGATAAACCGATGCGAGCTTTGCAAACTTTAGAAGTGGTCTTGGCGTCAAGTTATCATGAGTCTGGGTTGCGCGTTGGCCGTTCATTTTTCGTTAAGCCCTCCCACAATATGTACGATTTGGACGATGGCTACGAAATGTATACCGGCATTTATCAAGCGGCTATATTGGGTGAAGAACCTCTACTCAATATTGACATATCACACAAATCATTCCCCAAGGCTCAAAGTCTTTTGTATTACTTAAAGGAGATCGGTGTGAGAGATCTAACTAGAAGTCTTGAACCGAAAACCGCGCGTCAGGCCCTACATTATTTAAAGGGCTTGAATATCCTTTATAAACCTCCAGATTGCTTTGGGGCCACTCCAAGATCTTATAAAGTAGTGAATGTGGGTGAATCGGCCAATTCAATCCATTTCACTAACGATGAGGGCAAAAAAATGTCAGTCACTGAGTATTTCCAGAGTCGCGGCTACAAATTGCAATATCCCAATCTGAATTGCGTCGAAGTGGGATCCAACGAACGTTACATTTCCCTACCAATGGAATTGTGCGCTATAATAGAATATCAATCTCTAATGGTGATCAATTTGTTTGAAAGTTTGGCATCTAATAAGATTTCTAATACATTTTTTTCCGTTTTTCTTTATTGTACAGCGTAAAGACAATGCACGACAGGTGTCTAAAATGATAACACATTCAGCCACCTCCACCATGGATCGCAAACACAAAATCATGGAGTTATTGCGTATCTTTCAAGGGAAGGAAAGTCTTATTATCCGAGACTTTGGTGTACGTTTGGGACAAAACTTTATCAAAGTTCAGATGCGTGTATTGCAGCCTCCCCTATTACAATATTTTAACAATAGCATGGCAATGCCATCTCGGGGCTGTTGGCAAATCAACACTGGCTGGAAATATTTGGAGACATCAACACCAAAAACACCACCAGGTCACAAATGGGCAATTATTTATGACAAAAATACTCGCCTTCATGTCAATGAAGTATATGATTTTAAGGATAGCGTAAGTACTGAAACTAAATTTGGCCTAAGATCAAATCTTAAATACCCCCACCCTCCACATGCACTTACAAACGGCGAACAAGTGCAATTTTACGCTGTGTAGATTGACTTGGTTTTAGATGCTGCTCAAGAATATATATACGTGATATATGTATGCCGTTCCGCCTTATGTGGAGGGTATAATGAGATGAGTAACGGTTTCCTCTCAATAATTATTTTCATATAATGTATTTCTGTAGATTTATAAAGCTTCTGCGCAGATGAGTATGAATTTGGCGCCGGAATGTCTTATTAATAACTTTTATAATATTGATATGACTTTAAAGGATTTGGCCAATCAGAAATATGCTTTGGTAATATATATATATTTATATGATTTGTATACCCTGCACCACCCTGTGGAAAAGGGTATATTAAGTTTGTGCGGATGTTTGTAATTCCTAAACAGCAAATGCCACACCCATCTTCAATTATACCGATCGATTCAGAATCAAAATTTGAATCGATTTAACCATGTCCGTCTGTCCGTCTCGATCGTGTCTGTCCATCTAAATTTGTGCGCAAGCTACAGGTCGCATTTTTTGAGATATTTTGATGAAATTTGGTACAAGGACATGTATTGGCCCAAAGGGGACCCCTATTAAAAATGGACCGGATTGGACCATTTTTAGAACCCCTCCCCATATAAATTTATTTTTTTTAGATATCATAAACAAACAAAAAATAAAAAAAATTCTGTATCATTTTGAAATTTTTGAAAATATAAGTAGGTATAGAAAAATAAAATTTTTCATTTTTCAAAGAAAAAAATTAAATTGAATAATATAATATATCAAGTGGTGTAGGGTATGTGATGGTCGGGCTTGACCGACTATAATATTTTCACTTGTTTTTTTTTAATTTATTTATTCATCAAATCGTATAAATTATAAAATAAGAGACCTTAAGCGCTTAAGTGACGAGTAAACAAATAATTTAAAAAAGAAGAAGAAAAATCAAATTATACACACGCAGGTCATGATTTCTTTACAATAACCCAATTATGAGTAAATAATTGAAGAAAGAATTGAAAAAGAACAACAAGAGAAACAAATTTGTCACACTTGATATATATAATGTTGCAGGTAATCGTCGTTTTACCAGCATTCGGCACCTCTTACGCCTCAGTGAAACAAAATGCTGAATTGAAATGGGGCGTACTGACGCAATGTATTAAAGAGAGAACATTACAAAGGTCGCCTAGGGATTCGTCAGTGTGTACTAATTTATTATTAAAATTGAATGCCAAACTGAATGGGACCAATCACAAAATAGCGGATGATCGGGAAGCTGAATTGCGTCAGCTATTGAAGCCCATAAATAATGTTATGTTTTTGGGGGCAGATGTAACGCATCCATCGCCTGATCAACGCCAAATACCAAGTGTTGTGGGTGTGGCAGCTTCGCATGACGCCTACGGCGCCTGTTACAATATGCAATATCGCCTGCAGCGGCCAACACTAGAAGATATCGACGACATGGAGGGTATTACTGAGCATCACTTGAAAGTTTATAAAAAATATCAAAATCGTTATCCCGATTATATAATATATTATCGTGATGGTGTATCAGATAGTCAATTCCCCATTATTAAGAGAAGAGAATTGCGGGGTATACGGATTGCCTGTAAAAAATTGGTAAATAACAAATGACAAATTCATAAATTTATAATAATAATATTGGAATGTTGTTGGTTAGAATTGTAATGCCAAGTTGACGTGCTTGATTGTGGTGAAGCGTCATCATACACGTTTCTTTCCCACAAGCGAACCAAGACCACAAAACAGATTCAACAATGTTGAACCGGGCACGGTGGTGGATCAACGGATCGTACATCCAAATGAAGTGCAATTCTTTATGGTTAGCCATCAGGCTGTGCAAGGCACCGCCAAGCCAACCCGTTACAATGTCATTGAAGATGATGCCAACTTCAATATTGATTTGTTGCAAAAGTTGAGCTACAATTTGTGTCACATGTTTCCTCGCTGTAATCGTTCCGTCTCGTATCCAGCACCCGCCTATTTGGCACATTTGGTAGCATTTCGTGGTCGCGTTTATTTAGAAGGGTAAATTCTCCATTTTTCATAAATTCATTTCATAATAATTTCATAAAATATTTGAATTTGTAGGACAACCCGATTTGGCAGACTGGAAGATGAATATAAAAAACGCACGGTTAACTGTAACATTATGGAAAATAATCCAATGTATTTTGTTTAATATATTAATGTGGGTGTGTGCAACTCAACTCATTTCTATGTCGCTTCAATTTATTATATATTCGACGAATAAAGAAACATAATATTATACAGCCTTCAAAACTGATAAATGTATGAAAAGTTTTTTTTAATGAGAATGGGTAGGGGTAGGGGTAGGGGGAGGGGGAGGGTTAGCACAAATACTCCATATTTTAAAATTTACCCCTCGGAACGTTTCAACAGCAGATAGACACACGTACGGACATATATAGAACGAGTCAGATTTGTCTGTTAATCAAGAATATTACACTTGGTAGAATTACCGACATTTCTTTCTGGGTGTTTTACAAACATTTTAAATAAATATATTGCTTAACCTTTAGCTTTTTATATTATACAAATTTTATAAAATTTATATTTTATTTGTTAAATTATTTTAATTAATGTAAAAATTTGTAGAACAGTAGGCGTGGCAGGTACATGATTAGGTATTATACAATTAGCTTGCAAGTCCGCTTTTACGCTAAGTACAGTTTTTTGTGAATTGTAAGCGTGTTTATTATCTGACCACGCCCATGTTTAGGATAACCATGGAGGGAATAATTCATAAATATATATTATCCGAATTTCAGCTTTATAGCTAGATATTTGTGGTTGATAGATAGATTTTTGTCAATTGTGGGCTGGTTTTGCTTAATTTAAATTTGTAAAAATTTGTGTACTTTTCTCAGTTGCCATACTCCTTTGGTGTGCTGTTAAGTTAATTTTGCAAAAACAAACTTTCCTCGCATGCACACAGTGCGAGAGCGAGAGAGGGTGAATGAAAGATGTAGAGTGCGAAAGCTTTTCAGTGAGAGACGGCCCTTTACTAAATATACGATTTACTGCCAAACGTTGATTAAGTTGAGTGTGAGTCGCCATAGGAAACGTATTTCGTTAGCGGTTAGTTTTGGCAGTGCTTGCGTGTTTTGCATTCTATTTATTTTCCATATATATACATAAAATATATATATTCGCATAATTTCACATTGTCTTGTAATTTCTCAAGAATTTATTTTACTTTTTTTATGGTGTGTTTTTAAAATATTTATAGTTTCCAGTGCCAAAAATTTCAACCAAAACAAAATTTCAATAAAGCTGAAAAAAGCACACCGAATAGAAGTGAACAAGTGAAAAAGGCGCATATTCAGTTATAAAGTTGTACAAAAATTTATTCTTACGCACTCGTACATCCAGATATATGTATATGTGCACGTAAAAGTTTTGCAGTATAAAATTCCAAAGGCTAAAATTAAAATAGAAATTGAAATAAAGAGAAAAAGGAAAAGTTCAAAATTTTAATTGATACTAACAAATGGCTGAAAATAAGGGCATCATGTTGGCGAAATCTGTACAAAAGCATGCTGGACGTGCCAAAGAAAAGGTAAGTGCCATTTATAAATATTTTTTCTTTATTTCATCTATCATCTCATCTATCAACATTTGTTTGCATCCATTCAACTTTTGGAAATCTCTCGTATATTGTGGAATTTCTTCACTGAGAATAACAGCAATTGCTCTCTTCAACGTTATTATTATATTCATATGTATATTGCATAGCATTCCCTAATGTGAACGGATGAACAAGTGAAAATGTTGTAGTTGGTCGATGTAATACCCTACACTATTTAGTCTACTAAATTCAGTTACAATTAGTTTAGTTATGGCAGTAAGCGCGAGGCATTGCCATTTTAGTCACTTTGTGACGAATATATCATTATAGGAAAAGGGGTTCTAAAAACGGTCCGATCGTGTTCAAATTTGTTACAGTCATTTATTAACCGAATTAACAATTCTTTACCAAAATATTAAATAGCACGATTTTTTGCCATATAAAGACTCTTCATAATAGAACCGTATATGGGGACGGGTTCTAAAAATTATCCAATTCAGGACATTTTCACTAGAGTTTCTCTTTGGGCTAATATATGTCCTTGTACTAAATTTCATCAATATATTTCAATAAATGCGATCTGTAGCTTAAGTCCAAATTTACACCTATAGATAGATGAACAGACATGGACATGGTCAAATCAATGCAGATTTTGATTCTGATCGGTATAATTGAAGCTGGAGTTACAAACATTCTCACAAACTTAATATATCGCCTTATCATATGTGGTGTAGGGTATAATTAATTCACCATTCTCTCCGCTCCGTTATATTGTGATAATTGTCACCTGTAGTGTACAGTGACTGCAGATTCCACAGCAGGGGGTGAGCTCTGTAGCTTTGCTTCATATATATGTATTGTTATGGTTATTGGTGTTGTTGTTGTAACTGCTATCATAACTTGTTTATATTAACAACATTATACTGCATTTCAAGATTCTGCTTGAGTTGTTGTTTAATTAAATAGCAATGCGTGGGTTTGATGATTTTCAGTCAGTCCTTCTGTCTTTTCTCCTTTTCCTTTTATTGTAATAAAAAGTCGTTTGATATTATGCTGCAAGTGCATCAGCACCTGACTTTATACCCTGCCTCTTTTCTCGGTGTCAACTTTAGTTTAGGGTTTGGCTATAAGCTAAAAAGAAAAACCTAAAAAATATATTGGACAGACTACAAAGTATCGATTGGCTATGTCTGCCTATCCGTTTATAGTAAACATTCTCTTCTAGTGGCAAACATTGAGGTAGATGTAAACTCTAAACTTGGCAGAAATATTAACAGTTCTTACCCGCATTTCTTATTGTTATTGAAATTAAGCAAAATTGGTTGCAGGATATTTCCAGAATTGACCCAAAGCTAAAGAAAGGTCACTTTTTTAAATTGATCCATGTAATTATGTCTGTGCGTCCCTTTATTGTCTTATAGATAATTATTATACCTTCCAAATAAGATGGAAAGTATACTATTTTATATACATTAGTAACAAATATAATTTTTGTTATTGACATTTATACCAGTACCAGTCAAAATGACTGGTGTGTGTTTGTATGAAGAAATGTACGATTTCGGGAGAATTATGAGGCCGATGCAGTACATGTAGCGCCCATGCGTCTTTTATTTTTTTAATTTTTGTCGGGACGACGCGTACACCATTCCCGGCTACCAAAAATTACACGCACGAGTTAATTTTTAGATAGACAAATTGACCCACAAGGCAGTGATGATAACAGTGCTATTATCGAGAGTAGTGATGAGGAAATTCTTGATGGAGGCAATATAGATCAGTCAAGTGACAGTGATTGCGAAAATATTCCAAACAAACGTACAAAACGATGCATGCGATTCCTTTTCAGTTCTGAAGACGAAGGTGGAAGTAACGTACTAAATCAGCAAACTGAAATTGCTTCAGACGGAACTATTTGAACAAGAATTAAAGAAGGAGGTGTTGCTGGTAAATCACCAGTTCATAGTGCTTTCAAAGATGTACACGCGCCAACAACACATGCTAAAAGAAACATTATGAACGGGAATCTAAGCAGTGCGTTCCTATTATTGATTGACAAGTATATTTTGGAATATGTACGAATTTGTACATAGTTAGAAGCTTCTCGAGTTTTGGGGAAAAACTGGACAATTACGCAAGCGAAATTGAAAGCATTTCTTGCAATATTGTATGCACGTGGGGCTTACGAAGGAAATACTTTGAGGCTTCAATATTTGTGGAACAAAAAGTGGGGACCATCATTTTTCTCCAGCACTATGAGTAGACGTGATTATACTGAGATTCTGCGATACATTCGTTTCGACAAAATAAATCCGAGGAGTCAAAGATTGCAAACAGACAAATTCGCTTTAGTCTCAACAGTTTGAGACAAATTCACTGAAAACAGTCAAAATTGCTTCAAACCGGAAGCTTATATTACCGTGGATGAGCAACTTTTTCCAACGAAGGCCAGATGCAGATTTACCCAGTATATGCCAAACAAACCCCATAAATTCGGCTGGCGTCTGATGTAAAGACGAAATATGTGGTAAATGGCTTTCCGTATTTAGGAAAAGACGAGAATCGAAATGCATTAACCCCCCTAAGCGAATTTGTCGTAATGAAACTTCTTGAACCGTATACCATGAAAGGTAGAACTGTAACAATCGATAATTTTTTTACAAGTATTCCTTTGGCGTTAAAATTAAGATCTAAAAATACTTCGTTGCTTGGAACAATACGCCCAAATCTACCTATGTAGAAATTGTGAAAAACTGTAAATAATTAAATGTTTTGTTATTTGACAATGTCTATTAGATCATTTATCTATTACAATAAATATTGTTCAAGTGAAAAAAGGCAGGACGTCACAAAAAGCATTTTTCTTATACACCAGTCATGTTGACTGGTTTTGGTAGAAATAGGTATATATAAATAGATGGTAAATCTAGTGTTAAACACTAAAGAGGCCACGCAACAATCGACATGATAGTCTCTATCCGCCTTAAAAATTTATTTATGAATTTGGTATACATATTTTTTAATTTCCCATCCATTATTTTGCCACAAATGGGCGTGGTCTGAAACTAGACACGCCCATAATCGACAAAAAACTATCTATCTGCCACAAAAAACTGGTCTAGAAATTTGGAACTTGACATACATATTTGACTGATTATACTTTCTCTAATATATTTACAATTATTTATTTTACCCATCACTTCTCTGCGAATGAATATACAAAATATTTTTCACTCTGTTGGAAGCTTCTTGAAGAATCGGATCAAATTAAAATTAGCAAAGTTTCAGAGGGTAGTAGATAATAAAAGAAATAAAAAGATATAATATTTTTGCCAACTCTACCAACTTGAATATTTTAAAAAAGAAAAATTTTGTGATAGATTACGTGTAAGCACAATGGAGAAAAAAGGTACATATATATATATATATATATCTATAGGGAAATGTAAGTAATTTATTGAGAAAATAAAATTTATTTAAAGGAAAAAAGGGGAATCGTAATCCAGATGATCCCAAACCGGAGAATATTCAAAATCAAGATGAACAATCTCTGCCTACAGGTAAGAAAAGAAGAAAATCTGCAAAATATATGTAGCTTTTCAGCCGAGTCATTGTCGTTCAAAACAAGGGGAATCATCCGTTTTTAAATTTACAATGCATAAATTTACAATTGTACAATATATTATGTATGAAATTTACAATTTATGTATTTTACAATTATTGTATCGTTTTTTTCAATTCAGTTTACTGGGGTTTTACTTGCACTATATTGTAAAAAATAATAATGTGTAGGCATGCTAGAATAAAAAAGGTCATTAATAGATTATTTCTGTAAAATTTTGTAACAAATTAGTTGAAAACAGGAAAAAAGTTGTTCATAATTGTTTCATTTATTGGTGAGATTTTTTTAAAAATATATTTGTAATAAATATTTTTAAAGGATCTGGCGGTAATCAACCTCCACCACCACAACAAAAAGAAAAAGGTTCTAAAGCCAGCAATTCTGTTAAAGAACATACTAAACCGGATCAAAGCCGAAAACAGGAAGGTGGTCAACAACAACAACAACAACAACAACAGCAAGGGCAAAAGCAATTTCGGCCACAACAAACTGAAGGAGGTAATAGAAGCCGTGGCGGTACCCAACAAGGGGGTGGAGGCCAGCAACAAAAGCCGTCTCAAGCTCAACAATTTGAAGGAGGAGATGGAAGCCGTGGTGGTCAAAAACAAGATCAGACAGGTCAAAAACAGCAACGTCCACGTGGACAGCAACAACAAGGCGGCGACAGGGATCAGAGTAAATCACAACAACCGCAACAGGGTGGCAAAAAACAAGGTCATCAACCACCTCAGCAACAACAAGGTCAAAATCAGCAGCTAGGAGGCGCTGGAGATGAAAAAAGTGGTGGTCAACAGCCACAGGGTGCTTGGGGTGGCAAACAACAAGAGCATCAACGTCCTCAACAGCAACAAGAACAAAATCAGCCATCCGGAGGCCCTAGAGATGAGAGAAGACCACAAGGGACACCTCGTAGAGGTCCTTATCAACAAAGACAACAAGGTGATCAACAGCAACAACAACAACGACGCCCACAATATGATCAGGGTAAATCAGGTTTGTAAAATTTACATGTACATGTACATGTCTTCCATGCTGATATGATTTGTATTTTAATGCCTTCCATTATATAAAAAAAAAAAAAACAAATAGAACCGGCACCAGCATTTAAGGAAGTATCCTGTGCTGGTATAAAGCGTGGTACTATGGGCAAACAGGATGTAGTTGAAACGAATTATTTTACCATGGATCTTGAAAATATGCCAGATATAGCATATCATTACGATGTCGCCATTGAACCAGATCGTCCGAAAAAATTCATGCGTATTGTTTTTAATCAATGTCAGCGTGAACATTTTCCCCAATATGCGATGGCTTACGATGGTTCGAAAAGCTGTTATACGGTTCATCGTCTGCCAAACTCACCCTATACGTTTAAGATTCAGGTAAAAAAACAAGTACAAGTAAGAAAAGTAAACTGGGTTTGGGTTTAAGTCAAACCTTAAATATCCTCTACATTTATATACAAACGGTGGGCGCGGCAGGATATGTAATTATAGATATGGAACCAAATTTCAACTTTATAGCTCAATTTTTGTGGCAGATAAACAGACTTTTGTTAATTGTGGGCGTGGCTTCTGACCGATTTTGCTCATTTTAAATGGCGAAAGAAACTAAACGTGTCTACAAAACTTCAGCTCCAATGTATGAACATTTACGACCTCGAGAATGCAAACAACAGACGGACATTTGAACGGGGACATGTCTATATCGATTTAGTTTTTGATGCTGATCAAGAGTATCTGTTTTGTACAGATACTCTTGTAAATGGAATGATATCCCCCTCACCCCTATGTGAAGGGTATAAAAAACGAAACGTGGGGGTAGTAAAGAAGGATGGAAAATGTATTTCTTGTTCATTGCTGTATATTTATAGGTGGCTGATGGTGCCTCACGTACAAAAGAGTTTACAATAAAAATCAAAGAAACCGATGTCGTTGAGGTGGAATTAAAATCTTTGAAAACGTAATATTGATGAAGTTTTCGATTCGATTTTATACACAGAGTTTAGTTAATTATTTCTTCCTTTCCGGGCAGTTATCATCATGAACGTGTTTTCGATAAACCGATGCGAGCTTTGCAAACTTTAGAAGTGGTCTTGGCGTCCAGTTATCATGATTCTGGGTTGCGCGTTGGCCGTTCATTTTTCGTTAAGCCCTCCCACAATATGTACAATTTGGACGATGGCTACGAAATGTATACCGGCATTTATCAAGCGGCTATATTGGGGGAAGAACCTCTACTCAATATTGACATATCACACAAATCATTCCCCAAGGCTCAAAGTCTTTTGTATTACTTAAAGGAGATCGGTGTGAGAGATCTAACTAGAAGTCTTGAACCGAATACCGCGCGTCAGGCCCTACATTATTTAAAGGGCTTGAATATCCTTTATAAACCTCCAGATTGCTTTGGGGCCACTCCAAGATCTTATAAAGTAGTGAATGTGGGTGAACCGGCCAATTCAATCCATTTCACTAACGTTGAGGGCAAAAAAATGTCGGTGACTGAATATTTCCAGAGCCGCGGCTACAAATTGCAATATCCCAATCTGAATTGCGTCCAAGTGGGATCCAGCGAACGTTACATATCTCTACCAATGGAATTGTGCGCTTTAATAGAATATCAATCTCTAATGGTGATCAATTTGTTTAAAAGTGTGGCATCTAATAAGATTTCTAATAATTTTTTTTCCGTTTTCCTTTATTGTACAGCGTAAAGACAATGCACGACAGGTGTCTAAAATGATAACACATTCAGCCACCTCCACCATGGATCGCAAACACAAAATCATGGAGTTATTGCGTACCTTTCAAGGGAAGGAAAGTCTCATTATCCGAGACTTTGGTGTACGTTTGGGACAAAACTTTATCAAAGTTCAGATGCGTGTATTGCAGCCTCCCCTATTACAATATTTTAACAATAGCATGGCAATGCCATCTCGGGGCTGTTGGCAAATCAACACTGGCTGGAAATATTTGGAGACATCAACACCAAAAACACCACCAGGTCACAAATGGGCAATTATTTATGACAAAAATAGTCGCCTTCATGTCAATGAAGTATATGATTTTAAGAATAGCGTAAGTACTGAAACTAAATTTGGCCTAAGATCAAATCTTAAATACCCCCACCCTCCACATGCACTTACAAACGGCGAACAAGTGCAATTTTACGCTGTGTAGATTGACTTGGTTTTAGATGCTGCTCAAGAATATATATACGTGATATATGTATGCCGTTCCACCTTATGTGGAGGGTATAATGAGATGAGTAACGGTTTCCTCTCAATAAATATTTTCATACAATGTATTTCTGTAGATTTATAAAGCTTCTGCGCAGATGAGTATGAATTTGGCGCCGGAATGTCTTATTAATACCTTTTATAATATTGATATGATTTTAAAGGATTTGGCCAATCAGAAATATGCTTTGGTAATATATATATATTTATATGATTTTTTTTTTTAATTTATTTATTCATCAAATCGTATAAATTATAAAATAAGAGACCTTAAGCGCTCGTCACTTAAGAGTAAACAAATCGTCACTTAAGAGTAAACAATCGTCACTTAAGAGTAAACAAATAATTTAAAAAAGAAGAAGAAAAATCAAATTATACACACACAGGTCATGATTTCTTTACAATAACCCAATGATGAGTAAATAATTGAAGAAAGAATTGAAAAAGAACAACAAGAGAAACAAATTTGTCACACTTGATATATATAATGTTGCAGGTAATCGTCGTTTTACCAGCATTCGGCACCTCTTACGCCTCAGTGAAACAAAATGCTGAATTGAAATGGGGCGTACTGACGCAATGTATTAAAGAGAGAACATTACAAAGGTCGCCTAGGGATTCGTCAGTGTGTACTAATTTATTATTAAAATTGAATGCCAAACTGAATGGGACCAATCACAAAATAGCGGATGATCGGGAAGCTGAATTGCGTCAGCTATTGAAGCCCATAAATAATGTTATGTTTTTGGGGGCAGATGTAACGCATCCATCGCCTGATCAACGCCAAATACCAAGTGTTGTGGGTGTGGCAGCTTCGCATGACGCCTACGGCGCCTGTTACAATATGCAATATCGCCTACAGCGGTCAACACTTGAAGATATCGACGACATGGAGGGTATTACTGAGCATCACTTGAAAGTTTATAAAAAATATCAAAATCGTTATCCCGATTATATAATATATTATCGTGATGGTGTATCAGATAGTCAATTCCCCATTATTAAGAGAAGAGAATTGCGGGGTATACGGATTGCCTGTAAAAAATTGGTAAATAACAAATGACAAATTCATAAATTTATAATAATAATATTGGAATGTTGTTGGTTAGAATTGTAATGCCAAGTTGACGTGCTTGATTGTGGTGAAGCGTCATCATACACGTTTCTTTCCCACAAGCGAACCAAGACCACAAAACAGATCCAACAATGTTGAACCGGGCACGGTGGTGGATCAACGGATCGTACATCCAAATGAAGTGCAATTCTTTATGGTTAGCCATCAGGCTGTGCAAGGCACCGCCAAGCCAACCCGTTACAATGTCATTGAAGATGATGCCAACTTCAATATTGATTTGTTGCAAAAGTTGAGCTACAATTTGTGTCACATGTTTCCTCGCTGTAATCGTTCCGTCTCGTATCCAGCACCCGCCTATTTGGCACATTTGGTAGCATCTCGTGGTCGCGTTTATTTAGAAGGGTAAATTCTCCATTTTTCATAAATTCATTTCATAATAATTTCATAAAATATTTGAATTTGTAGGACAACCCGATTTGGCAGACTGGAAGATGAATATAAAAAACGCACGGTTAACTGTAATATTATGGAAAATAATCCAATGTATTTTGTTTAATATATTAATGTGTGTGTGTGTGTGTGTGCAACTCAACTCATTTCTAAGTCGCTTCAATTTATTATATATTCGACGAATAAAAAAACACAATATAATACAGCCTTCAAAACTGATAAATGTATGAAAAGTTTTTTTAATGAGAAGGGGGAGGGGGAGGGTTAGCACAAATACTCCATATTTTAAAATTTACCCCTCGGAACGTTTCAACAGCAGATAGACACACGTACGGACATATATAGAACGAGTCAGATTTGTCTGTTAATCAAGAATATTACACTTGGTAGAATTACCGACATTTCTTTCTGGGTGTTTTACAAACATTTTAAATAAATATATTGCTTAACCTTTAGCTTTTTATATTATACAAATTTTATAAAATTTATATTTTATTTGTTAAATTATTTTAATTAATGTAAAAATTTGTAGAACAGTAGGCGTGGCAGGTACATGATTAGGTATTATACAATTAGGTTGCAAGTCCGCTTTTACGCTAAGTACAGTTTTTTGTGAATTGTAAGCGTGTTTATTATCTGACCACGCCCATGTTTAGGATAACCATGGAGGGAATAATTCATAAATATATATTATCCGAATTTCAGCTTTATAGCTAGATATTTGTGGTTGATAGATAGATTTTTGTCAATTGTGGGCTGGTTTTGCTTAATTTAAATTTGTAAAAATTTGTGTACTTTTCTCAGTTGCCATACTCCTTTGGTGTGCTGTTAAGTTAATTTTGCAAAAACAAACTTTCCTCGCATGCACACAGTGCGAGAGCGAGAGAGGGTGAATGAAAGATGTAGAGTGCGAAAGCTTTTCAGTGAGAGACGGCCCTTTACTAAATATACGATTTACTGCCAAACGTTGATTAAGTTGAGTGTGAGTCGCCATAGGAAACGTATTTCGTTAGCGGTTAATTTTGACAGTGCTTGCGTGTTTTGCATTCTATTTATTTTCCATATATATACATAAAATATATATATTCGCATAATTTCACATTGTCTTGTAATTTCTCAAGAATTTATTTTACTTTTTTTATGGTGTGTTTTTAAAATATTTATAGTTTCCAGTGCCAAAAATTTCAACCAAAACAAAATTTCAATAAAGCTGAAAAAAGCACACCGAATAGAAGTGAACAAGTGAAAAAGGCGCATATTCAGTAATAAAGTTGTACAAAAATTTATTCTTACGCACTCGTACATCCAGATATATGTATATGTGCACGTAAAAGTTTTGCAGTATAAAATTCCAAAGGCTAAAATTAAAATAGAAATTGAAATAAAGAGAAAAAGGAAAAGTTCAAAATTTTAATTGATACTAACAAATGGCTGAAAATAAGGGCATCATGTTGGCGAAATCTGTACAAAAGCATGCTGGACGTGCCAAAGAAAAGGTAAGTGCCATTTATAAATATTTTTTCTTTATTTCATCTATCATCTCATCTATCAACATTTGTTTGCATCCATTCAACTTTTGGAAATCTCTCGTATATTGTGGAATTTCTTCACTGAGAATAACAGCAATTGCTCTCTTCAACGTTATTATTATATTCATATGTATATTGCATAGCATTCCCTAATGTGAACGGATGAACAAGTGAAAATGTTGTAGTTGGTCGATGTAATACCCTACACTATTTAGTCTACTAAATTCAGTTACAATTAGTTTAGTTATGGCAGTAAGCGCGAGGCATTGCCATTTTAGTCACTTTGTGACGAATATATCATTATAGGAAAAGGGGTTCTAAAAACGGTCCGATCGTGTTCAAATTTGTTACAGTCATTTATTAACCGAATTAACAATTCTTTACCAAAATATTAAATAGCACGATTTTTTGCCATATAAAGACTCTTCATAATAGAACCGTATATGGGGACGGGTTCTAAATATTATCCAATTCAGGACATTTTCACTAGAGTTTCTCTTTGGGCTAATATATGTCCTTGTACTAAATTTCATCAATATATTTCAATAAATGCGATCTGTAGCTTAAGTCCAAATTTACACCTATAGATAGATGAACAGACATGGACATGGTCAAATCAATGCAGATTTTGATTCTGATCGGTATAATTGAAGCTGGAGTTACAAACATTCTCACAAACTTAATATATCGCCTTATCATATGTGGTGTAGGGTATAATTAATTCACCATTCTCTCCGCTCCGTTATATTGTGATAATTGTCACCTGTAGTGTACAGTGACTGCAGATTCCACAGCAGGGGGTGAGCTCTGTAGCTTTGCTTCATATATATGTATTGTTATGGTTATTGGTGTTGTTGTTGTAACTGCTATCATAACTTGTTTATATTAACAACATTATACTGCATTTCAAGATTCTGCTTGAGTTGTTGTTTAATTAAATAGCAATCCTTTTCCTTTTATTGTAATAAAAAGTCGTTTGATATTATGCTGCAAGTGCATCAGCACCTGACTTTATACCCTGCCTCTTTTCTCGGTGTCAACTTTAGTTTAGGGTTTGGCTATAAGCTAAAAAGAAAAACATAAAAAATATATTGGACAGACTACAAAGTATCGATTGGCTATGTCTGTCTATCCGTTTATAGTAAACATTCTCTTCTAGTGGCAAACATTGAGGTAGATGTAAACTCTAAACTTGGCAGAAATATTAACAGTTCTTACCCGCATTTCTTATTGTTATTGAAATTAAGCAAAATTGGTTGCAGGATATTTCCAGAATTGAACCAAAGCTAAAGAAAGGTCACTTTTTTAAATTGATCCATGTAATTATGTCTGTGCGTCCCTTTATTGTCTTATAGATAATTATTATACCTTCCAAATAAGATGGAAAGTATACTATTTTATATACATTAGTAACAAATATAATTTTTGTTATTGACATTTATACCAGTACCAGTCAAAATGACTGGTGTGTGTTTGTATGAAGAAATGTACGATTTCGGGAGAATTATGAGGCCGATGCAGTACATGTAGCGCCCATGCGTCTTTTATTTTTTTAATTTTTGTCGGGACGACGCGTACACCATTCCCGGCTACCAAAAATTACACGCACGAGTTAATTTTTAGATAGACAAATTGACCCACAAGGCAGTGATGATAACAGTGCTATTATCGAGAGTAGTGATGAGGAAATTCTTGATGGAGGCAATATAGATCAGTCAAGTGACAGTGATTGCGAAAATATTCCAAACAAACGTACAAAACGATGCATGCGATTCCTTTTCAGTTCTGAAGACGAAGGTGGAAGTAACGTACTAAATCAGCAAACTGAAATTGCTTCAGACGGAACTATTTGAACAAGAATTAAAGAAGGAGGTGTTGCTGGTAAATCACCAGTTCATAGTGCTTTCAAAGATGTACACGCGCCAACAACACATGCTAAAAGAAACATTATGAACGGGAATCTAAGCAGTGCGTTCCTATTATTGATTGACAAGTATATTTTGGAATATGTACGAATTTGTACATAGTTAGAAGCTTCTCGAGTTTTGGGGAAAAACTGGACAATTACGCAAGCGAAATTGAAAGCATTTCTTGCAATATTGTATGCACGTGGGGCTTACGAAGGAAATACTTTGAGGCTTCAATATTTGTGGAACAAAAAGTGGGGACCATCATTTTTCTCCAGCACTATGAGTAGACGTGATTATACTGAGATTCTGCGATACATTCGTTTCGACAAAATAAATCCGAGGAGTCAAAGATTGCAAACAGACAAATTCGCTTTAGTCTCAACAGTTTGAGACAAATTCACTGAAAACAGTCAAAATTGCTTCAAACCGGAAGCTTATATTACCGTGGATGAGCAACTTTTTCCAACGAAGGCCAGATGCAGATTTACCCAGTATATGCCAAACAAACCCCATAAATTCGGCTGGCGTCTGATGTAAAGACGAAATATGTGGTAAATGGCTTTCCGTATTTAGGAAAAGACGAGAATCGAAATGCATTAACCCCCCTAAGCGAATTTGTCGTAATGAAACTTCTTGAACCGTATACCATGAAAGGTAGAACTGTAACAATCGATAATTTTTTTACAAGTATTCCTTTGGCGTTAAAATTAAGATCTAAAAATACTTCGTTGCTTGGAACAATACGCCCAAATCTACCTATGTAGAAATTGTGAAAAACTGTAAATAATTAAATGTTTTGTTATTTGACAATGTCTATTAGATCATTTATCTATTACAATAAATATTGTTCAAGTGAAAAAAGGCAGGACGTCACAAAAAGCATTTTTCTTATACACCAGTCATGTTGACTGGTTTTGGTAGAAATAGGTATATATAAATAGATGGTAAATCTAGTGTTAAACACTAAAGAGGCCACGCAACAATCGACATGATAGTCTCTATCCGCCTTAAAAATTTATTTATGAATTTGGTATACATATTTTTTAATTTCCCATCCATTATTTTGCCACAAATGGGCGTGGTCTGAAACTAGACACGCCCATAATCGACAAAAAACTATCTATCTGCCACAAAAAACTGGTCTAGAAATTTGGAACTTGACATACATATTTGACTGATTATACTTTCTCTAATATATTTACAATTATTTATTTTACCCATCACTTCTCTGCGAATGAATATACAAAATATTTTTCACTCTGTTGGAAGCTTCTTGAAGAATCGGATCAAATTAAAATTAGCAAAGTTTCAGAGGGTAGTAGATAATAAAAGAAATAAAAAGATATAATATTTTTGCCAACTCTACCAACTTGAATATTTTAAAAAAGAAAAATTTTGTGATAGATTACGTGTAAGCACAATGGAGAAAAAAGGTACATATATATATATATATATATCTATAGGGAAATGTAAGTAATTTATTGAGAAAATAAAATTTATTTAAAGGAAAAAAGGGGAATCGTAATCCAGATGATCCCAAACCGGAGAATATTCAAAATCAAGATGAACAATCTCTGCCTACAGGTAAGAAAAGAAGAAAATCTGCAAAATATATGTAGCTTTTCAGCCGAGTCATTGTCGTTCAAAACAAGGGGGATCATTCGTTTTTAAATTTACAATGCATAAATTTACAATTGTACAATATATTATGTATGAAATTTACAATTTATGTATTTTACAATTATTGTATCGTTTTTTTCAATTCAGTTTACTGGGGTTTTACTTGCACTATATTGTAAAAAATAATAATGTGTAGGCATGCTAGAATAAAAAAGGTCATTAATAGATTATTTCTGTAAAATTTTGTAACAAATTAGTTGAAAACAGGAAAAAAGTTGTTCATAATTGTTTCATTTATTGGTGAGATTTTTTTAAAAATATATTTGTAATAAATATTTTTAAAGGATCTGGCGGTAATCAACCTCCACCACCACAACAAAAAGAAAAAGGTTCTAAAGCCAGCAATTCTGTTAAAGAACATACTAAACCGGATCAAAGCCGAAAACAGGAAGGTGGTCAACAACAACAACAACAACAACAACAGCAAGGGCAAAAGCAATTTCGGCCACAACAAACTGAAGGAGGTAATAGAAGCCGTGGCGGTACCCAACAAGGGGGTGGAGGCCAGCAACAAAAGCCGTCTCAAGCTCAACAATTTGAAGGAGGAGATGGAAGCCGTGGTGGTCAAAAACAAGATCAGACAGGTCAAAAACAGCAACGTCCACGTGGACAGCAACAACAAGGCGGCGACAGGGATCAGAGTAAATCACAACAACCGCAACAGGGTGGCAAAAAACAAGGTCATCAACCACCTCAGCAACAACAAGGTCAAAATCAGCAGCTAGGAGGCGCTGGAGATGAAAAAAGTGGTGGTCAACAGCCACAGGGTGCTTGGGGTGGCAAACAACAAGAGCATCAACGTCCTCAACAGCAACAAGAACAAAATCAGCCATCCGGAGGCCCTAGAGATGAGAGAAGACCACAAGGGACACCTCGTAGAGGTCCTTATCAACAAAGACAACAAGGTGATCAACAGCAACAACAACAACGACGCCCACAATATGATCAGGGTAAATCAGGTTTGTAAAATTTACATGTACATGTACATGTCTTCCATGCTGATATGATTTGTATTTTAATGCCTTCCATTATATAAAAAACAAAAAAAACAAATAGAACCGGCACCAGCATTTAAGGAAGTATCCTGTGCTGGTATAAAGCGTGGTACTATGGGCAAACAGGATGTAGTTGAAACGAATTATTTTACCATGGATCTTGAAAATATGCCAGATATAGCATATCATTACGATGTCGCCATTGAACCAGATCGTCCGAAAAAATTCATGCGTATTGTTTTTAATCAATGTCAGCGTGAACATTTTCCCCAATATGCGATGGCTTACGATGGTTCGAAAAGCTGTTATACGGTTCAACGTCTGCCAAACTCACCCTATACGTTTAAGATTCAGGTAAAAAAACAAGTACAAGTAAGAAAAGTAAACTGGGTTTGGGTTTAAGTCAAACCTTAAATATCCTCTACATTTATATACAAACGGTGGGCGCGGCAGGATATGTAATTATAGATATGGAACCAAATTTCAACTTTATAGCTCAATTTTTGTGGCAGATAAACAGACTTTTGTTAATTGTGGGCGTGGCTTCTGACCGATTTTGCTCATTTTAAATGGCGAAAGAAACTAAACGTGTCTACAAAACTTCAGCTCCAATGTATGAACATTTACGACCTCGAGAATGCAAACAACAGACGGACATTTGAACGGGGACATGTCTATATCGATTTAGTTTTTGATGCTGATCAAGAGTATCTGTTTTGTACAGATACTCTTGTAAATGGAATGATATCCCCCTCACCCCTATGTGAAGGGTATAAAAAACGAAACGTGGGGGTAGTAAAGAAGGATGGAAAATGTATTTCTTGTTCATTGCTGTATATTTATAGGTGGCTGATGGTACCTCACGTACAAAAGAGTTTACAATAAAAATCAAAGAAACCGATGTCGTTGAGGTGGAATTAAAATCTTTGAAAACGTAATATTGATGAAGTTTTCGATTCGATTTTATACACAGAGTTTAGTTAATTATTTCTTCCTTTCCGGGCAGTTATCATCATGAACGTGTTTTCGATAAACCGATGCGAGCTTTGCAAACTTTAGAAGTGGTCTTGGCGTCCAGTTATCATGATTCTGGGTTGCGCGTTGGCCGTTCATTTTTCGTTAAGCCCTCCCACAATATGTACAATTTGGACGATGGCTACGAAATGTATACCGGCATTTATCAAGCGGCTATATTGGGGGAAGAACCTCTACTCAATATTGACATATCACACAAATCATTCCCCAAGGTTCAAAGTCTTTTGTATTACTTAAAGGAGATCGGTGTGAGAGATCTAACTAGAAGTCTTGAACCGAATACCGCGCGTCAGGCCCTACATTATTTAAAGGGCTTGAATATCCTTTATAAACCTCCAGATTGCTTTGGGGCCACTCCAAGATCTTATAAAGTAGTGAATGTGGGTGAACCGGCCAATTCAATCCATTTCACTAACGTTGAGGGCAAAAAAATGTCGGTGACTGAGTATTTCCAGAGCCGCGGCTACAAATTGCAATATCCCAATCTGAATTGCGTCCAAGTGGGATCCAGCGAACGTTACATATCTCTACCAATGGAATTGTGCGCTTTAATAGAATATCAATCTCTAATGGTGATCAATTTGTTTAAAAGTGTGGCATCTAATAAGATTTCTAATAATTTTTTTTCCGTTTTCCTTTATTGTACAGCGTAAAGACAATGCACGACAGGTGTCTAAAATGATAACACATTCAGCCACCTCCACCATGGATCGCAAACACAAAATCATGGAGTTATTGCGTACCTTTCAAGGGAAGGAAAGTCTCATTATCCGAGACTTTGGTGTACGTTTGGGACAAAACTTTATCAAAGTTCAGATGCGTGTATTGCAGCCTCCCCTATTACAATATTTTAACAATAGCATGGCAATGCCATCTCGGGGCTGTTGGCAAATCAACACTGGCTGGAAATATTTGGAGACATCAACACCAAAAACACCACCAGGTCACAAATGGGCAATTATTTATGACAAAAATAGTCGCCTTCATGTCAATGAAGTATATGATTTTAAGAATAGCGTAAGTACTGAAACTAAATTTGGCCTAAGATCAAATCTTAAATACCCCCACCCTCCACATGCACTTACAAACGGCGAACAAGTGCAATTTTACGCTGTGTAGATTGACTTGGTTTTAGATGCTGCTCAAGAATATATATACGTGATATATGTATGCCGTTCCACCTTATGTGGAGGGTATAATGAGATGAGTAACGGTTTCCTCTCAATAAATATTTTCATACAATGTATTTCTGTAGATTTATAAAGCTTCTGCGCAGATGAGTATGAATTTGGCGCCGGAATGTCTTATTAATACCTTTTATAATATTGATATGATTTTAAAGGATTTGGCCAATCAGAAATATGCTTTGGTAATATATATATATTTATATGATTTTTTTTTTTTAATTTATTTATTCATCAAATCGTATAAATTATAAAATAAGAGACCTTAAGCGCTCGTCACTTAAGAGTAAACAAATCGTCACTTAAGAGTAAACAATCGTCACTTAAGAGTAAACAAATAATTTAAAAAAGAAGAAGAAAAATCAAATTATACACACACAGGTCATGATTTCTTTACAATAACCCAATGATGAGTAAATAATTGAAGAAAGAATTGAAAAAGAACAACAAGAGAAACAAATTTGTCACACTTGATATATATAATGTTGCAGGTAATCGTCGTTTTACCAGCATTCGGCACCTCTTACGCCTCAGTGAAACAAAATGCTGAATTGAAATGGGGCGTACTGACGCAATGTATTAAAGAGAGAACATTACAAAGGTCGCCTAGGGATTCGTCAGTGTGTACTAATTTATTATTAAAATTGAATGCCAAACTGAATGGGACCAATCACAAAATAGCGGATGATCGGGAAGCTGAATTGCGTCAGCTATTGAAGCCCATAAATAATGTTATGTTTTTGGGGGCAGATGTAACGCATCCATCGCCTGATCAACGCCAAATACCAAGTGTTGTGGGTGTGGCAGCTTCGCATGACGCCTACGGCGCCTGTTACAATATGCAATATCGCCTGCAGCGGTCAACACTTGAAGATATCGACGACATGGAGGGTATTACTGAGCATCACTTGAAAGTTTATAAAAAATATCAAAATCGTTATCCCGATTATATAATATATTATCGTGATGGTGTATCAGATAGTCAATTCCCCATTATTAAGAGAAGAGAATTGCGGGGTATACGGATTGCCTGTAAAAAATTGGTAAATAACAAATGACAAATTCATAAATTTATAATAATAATATTGGAATGTTGTTGGTTAGAATTGTAATGCCAAGTTGACGTGCTTGATTGTGGTGAAGCGTCATCATACACGTTTCTTTCCCACAAGCGAACCAAGACCACAAAACAGATCCAACAATGTTGAACCGGGCACGGTGGTGGATCAACGGATCGTACATCCAAATGAAGTGCAATTCTTTATGGTTAGCCATCAGGCTGTGCAAGGCACCGCCAAGCCAACCCGTTACAATGTCATTGAAGATGATGCCAACTTCAATATTGATTTGTTGCAAAAGTTGAGCTACAATTTGTGTCACATGTTTCCTCGCTGTAATCGTTCCGTCTCGTATCCAGCACCCGCCTATTTGGCACATTTGGTAGCATCTCGTGGTCGCGTTTATTTAGAAGGGTAAATTCTCCATTTTTCATAAATTCATTTCATAATAATTTCATAAAATATTTGAATTTGTAGGACAACCCGATTTGGCAGACTGGAAGATGAATATAAAAAACGCACGGTTAACTGTAATATTATGGAAAATAATCCAATGTATTTTGTTTAATATATTAATGTGTGTGTGTGTGTGTGTGCAACTCAACTCATTTCTAAGTCGCTTCAATTTATTATATATTCGACGAATAAAAAAACACAATATAATACAGCCTTCAAAACTGATAAATGTATGAAAAGTTTTTTTAATGAGAAGGGGGAGGGGGAGGGTTAGCACAAATACTCCATATTTTAAAATTTACCCCTCGGAACGTTTCAACAGCAGATAGACACACGTACGGACATATATAGAACGAGTCAGATTTGTCTGTTAATCAAGAATATTACACTTGGTAGAATTACCGACATTTCTTTCTGGGTGTTTTACAAACATTTTAAATAAATATATTGCTTAACCTTTAGCTTTTTATATTATACAAATTTTATAAAATTTATATTTTATTTGTTAAATTATTTTAATTAATGTAAAAATTTGTAGAACAGTAGGCGTGGCAGGTACATGATTAGGTATTATACAATTAGCTTGCAAGTCCGCTTTTACGCTAAGTACAGTTTTTTGTGAATTGTAAGCGTGTTTATTATCTGACCACGCCCATGTTTAGGATAACCATGGAGGGAATAATTCATAAATATATATTATCCGAATTTCAGCTTTATAGCTAGATATTTGTGGTTGATAGATAGATTTTTGTCAATTGTGGGCTGGTTTTGCTTAATTTAAATTTGTAAAAATTTGTGTACTTTTCTCAGTTGCCATACTCCTTTGGTGTGCTGTTAAGTTAATTTTGCAAAAACAAACTTTCCTCGCATGCACACAGTGCGAGAGCGAGAGAGGGTGAATGAAAGATGTAGAGTGCGAAAGCTTTTCAGTGAGAGACGGCCCTTTACTAAATATACGATTTACTGCCAAACGTTGATTAAGTTGAGTGTGAGTCGCCATAGGAAACGTATTTCGTTAGCGGTTAGTTTTGGCAGTGCTTGCGTGTTTTGCATTCTATTTATTTTCCATATATATACATAAAATATATATATTCGCATAATTTCACATTGTCTTGTAATTTCTCAAGAATTTATTTTACTTTTTTTATGGTGTGTTTTTAAAATATTTATAGTTTCCAGTGCCAAAAATTTCAACCAAAACAAAATTTCAATAAAGCTGAAAAAAGCACACCGAATAGAAGTGAACAAGTGAAAAAGGCGCATATTCAGTTATAAAGTTGTACAAAAATTTATTCTTACGCACTCGTACATCCAGATATATGTATATGTGCACGTAAAAGTTTTGCAGTATAAAATTCCAAAGGCTAAAATTAAAATAGAAATTGAAATAAAGAGAAAAAGGAAAAGTTCAAAATTTTAATTGATACTAACAAATGGCTGAAAATAAGGGCATCATGTTGGCGAAATCTGTACAAAAGCATGCTGGACGTGCCAAAGAAAAGGTAAGTGCCATTTATAAATATTTTTTCTTTATTTCATCTATCATCTCATCTATCAACATTTGTTTGCATCCATTCAACTTTTGGAAATCTCTCGTATATTGTGGAATTTCTTCACTGAGAATAACAGCAATTGCTCTCTTCAACGTTATTATTATATTCATATGTATATTGCATAGCATTCCCTAATGTGAACGGATGAACAAGTGAAAATGTTGTAGTTGGTCGATGTAATACCCTACACTATTTAGTCTACTAAATTCAGTTACAATTAGTTTAGTTATGGCAGTAAGCGCGAGGCATTGCCATTTTAGTCACTTTGTGACGAATATATCATTATAGGAAAAGGGGTTCTAAAAACGGTCCGATCGTGTTCAAATTTGTTACAGTCATTTATTAACCGAATTAACAATTCTTTACCAAAATATTAAATAGCACGATTTTTTGCCATATAAAGACTCTTCATAATAGAACCGTATATGGGGACGGGTTCTAAAAATTATCCAATTCAGGACATTTTCACTAGAGTTTCTCTTTGGGCTAATATATGTCCTTGTACTAAATTTCATCAATATATTTCAATAAATGCGATCTGTAGCTTAAGTCCAAATTTACACCTATAGATAGATGAACAGACATGGACATGGTCAAATCAATGCAGATTTTGATTCTGATCGGTATAATTGAAGCTGGAGTTACAAACATTCTCACAAACTTAATATATCGCCTTATCATATGTGGTGTAGGGTATAATTAATTCACCATTCTCTCCGCTCCGTTATATTGTGATAATTGTCACCTGTAGTGTACAGTGACTGCAGATTCCACAGCAGGGGGTGAGCTCTGTAGCTTTGCTTCATATATATGTATTGTTATGGTTATTGGTGTTGTTGTTGTAACTGCTATCATAACTTGTTTATATTAACAACATTATACTGCATTTCAAGATTCTGCTTGAGTTGTTGTTTAATTAAATAGCAATCCTTTTCCTTTTATTGTAATAAAAAGTCGTTTGATATTATGCTGCAAGTGCATCAGCACCTGACTTTATACCCTGCCTCTTTTCTCGGTGTCAACTTTAGTTTAGGGTTTGGCTATAAGCTAAAAAGAAAAACCTAAAAAATATATTGGACAGACTACAAAGTATCGATTGGCTATGTCTGTCTATCCGTTTATAGTAAACATTCTCTTCTAGTGGCAAACATTGAGGTAGATGTAAACTCTAAACTTGGCAGAAATATTAACAGTTCTTACCCGCATTTCTTATTGTTATTGAAATTAAGCAAAATTGGTTGCAGGATATTTCCAGAATTGAACCAAAGCTAAAGAAAGGTCACTTTTTTAAATTGATCCATGTAATTATGTCTGTGCGTCCCTTTATTGTCTTATAGATAATTATTATACCTTCCAAATAAGATGGAAAGTATACTATTTTATATACATTAGTAACAAATATAATTTTTGTTATTGACATTTATACCAGTACCAGTCAAAATGACTGGTGTGTGTTTGTATGAAGAAATGTACGATTTCGGGAGAATTATGAGGCCGATGCAGTACATGTAGCGCCCATGCGTCTTTTATTTTTTTAATTTTTGTCGGGACGACGCGTACACCATTCCCGGCTACCAAAAATTACACGCACGAGTTAATTTTTAGATAGACAAATTGACCCACAAGGCAGTGATGATAACAGTGCTATTATCGAGAGTAGTGATGAGGAAATTCTTGATGGAGGCAATATAGATCAGTCAAGTGACAGTGATTGCGAAAATATTCCAAACAAACGTACAAAACGATGCATGCGATTCCTTTTCAGTTCTGAAGACGAAGGTGGAAGTAACGTACTAAATCAGCAAACTGAAATTGCTTCAGACGGAACTATTTGAACAAGAATTAAAGAAGGAGGTGTTGCTGGTAAATCACCAGTTCATAGTGCTTTCAAAGATGTACACGCGCCAACAACACATGCTAAAAGAAACATTATGAACGGGAATCTAAGCAGTGCGTTCCTATTATTGATTGACAAGTATATTTTGGAATATGTACGAATTTGTACATAGTTAGAAGCTTCTCGAGTTTTGGGGAAAAACTGGACAATTACGCAAGCGAAATTGAAAGCATTTCTTGCAATATTGTATGCACGTGGGGCTTACGAAGGAAATACTTTGA
The DNA here is from genome assembly GCA_963971445.1 of Ornithomya chloropus. Lineage (NCBI taxonomy): Eukaryota > Metazoa > Arthropoda > Insecta > Diptera > Hippoboscidae > Ornithomya > Ornithomya chloropus. The sequence continues at coordinate 20,494,533 of OZ020530.1, read as the reverse complement.
GGCTTCAATATTTGTGGAACAAAAAGTGGGGACCATCATTTTTCTCCAGCACTATGAGTAGACGTGATTATACTGAGATTCTGCGATACATTCGTTTCGACAAAATAAATCCGAGGAGTCAAAGATTGCAAACAGACAAATTCGCTTTAGTCTCAACAGTTTGAGACAAATTCACTGAAAACAGTCAAAATTGCTTCAAACCGGAAGCTTATATTACCGTGGATGAGCAACTTTTTCCAACGAAGGCCAGATGCAGATTTACCCAGTATATGCCAAACAAACCCCATAAATTCGGCTGGCGTCTGATGTAAAGACGAAATATGTGGTAAATGGCTTTCCGTATTTAGGAAAAGACGAGAATCGAAATGCATTAACCCCCCTAAGCGAATTTGTCGTAATGAAACTTCTTGAACCGTATACCATGAAAGGTAGAACTGTAACAATCGATAATTTTTTTACAAGTATTCCTTTGGCGTTAAAATTAAGATCTAAAAATACTTCGTTGCTTGGAACAATACGCCCAAATCTACCTATGTAGAAATTGTGAAAAACTGTAAATAATTAAATGTTTTGTTATTTGACAATGTCTATTAGATCATTTATCTATTACAATAAATATTGTTCAAGTGAAAAAAGGCAGGACGTCACAAAAAGCATTTTTCTTATACACCAGTCATGTTGACTGGTTTTGGTAGAAATAGGTATATATAAATAGATGGTAAATCTAGTGTTAAACACTAAAGAGGCCACGCAACAATCGACATGATAGTCTCTATCCGCCTTAAAAATTTATTTATGAATTTGGTATACATATTTTTTAATTTCCCATCCATTATTTTGCCACAAATGGGCGTGGTCTGAAACTAGACACGCCCATAATCGACAAAAAACTATCTATCTGCCACAAAAAACTGGTCTAGAAATTTGGAACTTGACATACATATTTGACTGATTATACTTTCTCTAATATATTTACAATTATTTATTTTACCCATCACTTCTCTGCGAATGAATATACAAAATATTTTTCACTCTGTTGGAAGCTTCTTGAAGAATCGGATCAAATTAAAATTAGCAAAGTTTCAGAGGGTAGTAGATAATAAAAGAAATAAAAAGATATAATATTTTTGCCAACTCTACCAACTTGAATATTTTAAAAAAGAAAAATTTTGTGATAGATTACGTGTAAGCACAATGGAGAAAAAAGGTACATATATATATATATAAAAAGGGGAATCGTAATCCAGATGATCCCAAACCGGAGAATATTCAAAATCAAGATGAACAATCTCTGCCTACAGGTAAGAAAAGAAGAAAATCTGCAAAATATATGTAGCTTTTCAGCCGAGTCATTGTCGTTCAAAACAAGGGGGATCATCCGTTTTTAAATTTACAATGCATAAATTTACAATTGTACAATATATTATGTATGAAATTTACAATTTATGTATTTTACAATTATTGTATCGTTTTTTTCAATTCAGTTTACTGGGGTTTTACTTGCACTATATTGTAAAAAATAATAATGTGTAGGCATGCTAGAATAAAAAAGGTCATTAATAGATTATTTCTGTAAAATTTTGTAACAAATTAGTTGAAAACAGGAAAAAAGTTGTTCATAATTGTTTCATTTATTGGTGAGATTTTTTTAAAAATATATTTGTAATAAATATTTTTAAAGGATCTGGCGGTAATCAACCTCCACCACCACAACAAAAAGAAAAAGGTTCTAAAGCCAGCAATTCTGTTAAAGAACATACTAAACCGGATCAAAGCCGAAAACAGGAAGGTGGTCAACAACAACAACAACAACAGCAAGGGCAAAAGCAATTTCGGCCACAACAAACTGAAGGAGGTAATAGAAGCCGTGGCGGTACCCAACAAGGGGGTGGAGGCCAGCAACAAAAGCCGTCTCAAGCTCAACAATTTGAAGGAGGAGATGGAAGCCGTGGTGGTCAAAAACAAGATCAGACAGGTCAAAAACAGCAACGTCCACGTGGACAGCAACAACAAGGCGGCGACAGGGATCAGAGTAAATCACAACAACCGCAACAGGGTGGCAAAAAACAAGGTCATCAACCACCTCAGCAAAAACAAGGTCAAAATCAGCAGCTAGGAGGCGCTGGAGATGAAAAAAGTGGTGGTCAACAGCCACAGGGTGCTTGGGGTGGCAAACAACAAGAGCATCAACGTCCTCAACAGCAACAAGAACAAAATCAGCCATCCGGAGGCCCTAGAGATGAGAGAAGACCACAAGGGACACCTCGTAGAGGTCCTTATCAACAAAGACAACAAGGTGATCAACAGCAACAACAACAACGACGCCCACAATATGATCAGGGTAAATCAGGTTTGTAAAATTTACATGTACATGTACATGTCTTCCATGCTGATATGATTTGTATTTTAATGCCTTCCATTATATAAAAAACAAAAAAAACAAATAGAACCGGCACCAGCATTTAAGGAAGTATCCTGTGCTGGTATAAAGCGTGGTACTATGGGCAAACAGGATGTAGTTGAAACGAATTATTTTACCATGGATCTTGAAAATATGCCAGATATAGCATATCATTACGATGTCGCCATTGAACCAGATCGTCCGAAAAAATTCATGCGTATTGTTTTTAATCAATGTCAGCGTGAACATTTTCCCCAATATGCGATGGCTTACGATGGTTCGAAAAGCTGTTATACGGTTCAACGTCTGCCAAACTCACCCTATACGTTTAAGATTCAGGTAAAAAAACAAGTACAAGTAAGAAAAGTAAACTGGGTTTGGGTTTAAGTCAAACCTTAAATATCCTCTACATTTATATACAAACGGTGGGCGCGGCAGGATATGTAATTATAGATATGGAACCAAATTTCAACTTTATAGCTCAATTTTTGTGGCAGATAAACAGACTTTTGTTAATTGTGGGCGTGGCTTCTGACCGATTTTGCTCATTTTAAATGGCGAAAGAAACTAAACGTGTCTACAAAACTTCAGCTCCAATGTATGAACATTTACGACCTCGAGAATGCAAACAACAGACGGACATTTGAACGGGGACATGTCTATATCGATTTAGTTTTTGATGCTGATCAAGAGTATCTGTTTTGTACAGATACTCTTGTAAATGGAATGATATCCCCCTCACCCCTATGTGAAGGGTATAAAAAACGAAACGTGGGGGTAGTAAAGAAGGATGGAAAATGTATTTCTTGTTCATTGCTGTATATTTATAGGTGGCTGATGGTACCTCACGTACAAAAGAGTTTACAATAAAAATCAAAGAAACCGATGTCGTTGAGGTGGAATTAAAATCTTTGAAAACGTAATATTGATGAAGTTTTCGATTCGATTTTATACACAGAGTTTAGTTAATTATTTCTTCCTTTCCGGGCAGTTATCATCATGAACGTGTTTTCGATAAACCGATGCGAGCTTTGCAAACTTTAGAAGTGGTCTTGGCGTCCAGTTATCATGATTCTGGGTTGCGCGTTGGCCGTTCATTTTTCGTTAAGCCCTCCCACAATATGTACAATTTGGACGATGGCTACGAAATGTATACCGGCATTTATCAAGCGGCTATATTGGGGGAAGAACCTCTACTCAATATTGACATATCACACAAATCATTCCCCAAGGTTCAAAGTCTTTTGTATTACTTAAAGGAGATCGGTGTGAGAGATCTAACTAGAAGTCTTGAACCGAATACCGCGCGTCAGGCCCTACATTATTTAAAGGGCTTGAATATCCTTTATAAACCTCCAGATTGCTTTGGGGCCACTCCAAGATCTTATAAAGTAGTGAATGTGGGTGAACCGGCCAATTCAATCCATTTCACTAACGTTGAGGGCAAAAAAATGTCGGTGACTGAGTATTTCCAGAGCCGCGGCTACAAATTGCAATATCCCAATCTGAATTGCGTCCAAGTGGGATCCAGCGAACGTTACATATCTCTACCAATGGAATTGTGCGCTTTAATAGAATATCAATCTCTAATGGTGATCAATTTGTTTAAAAGTGTGGCATCTAATAAGATTTCTAATAATTTTTTTTCCGTTTTCCTTTATTGTACAGCGTAAAGACAATGCACGACAGGTGTCTAAAATGATAACACATTCAGCCACCTCCACCATGGATCGCAAACACAAAATCATGGAGTTATTGCGTACCTTTCAAGGGAAGGAAAGTCTCATTATCCGAGACTTTGGTGTACGTTTGGGACAAAACTTTATCAAAGTTCAGATGCGTGTATTGCAGCCTCCCCTATTACAATATTTTAACAATAGCATGGCAATGCCATCTCGGGGCTGTTGGCAAATCAACACTGGCTGGAAATATTTGGAGACATCAACACCAAAAACACCACCAGGTCACAAATGGGCAATTATTTATGACAAAAATAGTCGCCTTCATGTCAATGAAGTATATGATTTTAAGAATAGCGTAAGTACTGAAACTAAATTTGGCCTAAGATCAAATCTTAAATACCCCCACCCTCCACATGCACTTACAAACGGCGAACAAGTGCAATTTTACGCTGTGTAGATTGACTTGGTTTTAGATGCTGCTCAAGAATATATATACGTGATATATGTATGCCGTTCCGCCTTATGTGGAGGGTATAATGAGATGAGTAACGGTTTCCTCTCAATAAATATTTTCATACAATGTATTTCTGTAGATTTATAAAGCTTCTGCGCAGATGAGTATGAATTTGGCGCCGGAATGTCTTATTAATACCTTTTATAATATTGATATGATTTTAAAGGATTTGGCCAATCAGAAATATGCTTTGGTAATATATATATATTTATATGATTTTTTTTTTTAATTTATTTATTCATCAAATCGTATAAATTATAAAATAAGAGACCTTAAGCGCTTAAGTGACGAGTAAACAAATAATTTAAAAAAGAAGAAGAAAAATCAAATTATACACACACAGGTCATGATTTCTTTACAATAACCCAATGATGAGTAAATAATTGAAGAAAGAATTGAAAAAGAACAACAAGAGAAACAAATTTGTCACACTTGATATATATAATGTTGCAGGTAATCGTCGTTTTATCAGCATTCGGCACCTCTTACGCCTCAGTGAAACAAAATGCTGAATTGAAATGGGGCGTACTGACGCAATGTATTAAAGAGAGAACATTACAAAGGTCGCCTAGGGATTCGTCAGTGTGTACTAATTTATTATTAAAATTGAATGCCAAACTGAATGGGACCAATCACAAAATAGCGGATGATCGGGAAGCTGAATTGCGTCAGCTATTGAAGCCCATAAATAATGTTATGTTTTTGGGGGCAGATGTAACGCATCCATCGCCTGATCAACCCCAAATACCAAGTGTTGTGGGTGTGGCAGCTTCGCATGACGCCTACGGTGCCTGTTACAATATGCAATATCGCCTGCAGCGGTCAACACTTGAAGATATCGACGACATGGAGGGTATTACTGAGCATCACTTGAAAGTTTATAAAAAATATCAAAATCGTTATCCCGATTATATAATATATTATCGTGATGGTGTATCAGATAGTCAATTCCCCATTATTAAGAGAAGAGAATTGCGGGGTATACGGATTGCCTGTAAAAAATTGGTAAATAACAAATGACAAATTCATAAATTTATAATAATAATATTGGAATGTTGTTGGTTAGAATTGTAATGCCAAGTTGACGTGCTTGATTGTGGTGAAGCGTCATCATACACGTTTCTTTCCCACAAGCGAACCAAGACCACAAAACAGATCCAACAATGTTGAACCGGGCACGGTGGTGGATCAACGGATCGTACATCCAAATGAAGTGCAATTCTTTATGGTTAGCCATCAGGCTGTGCAAGGCACCGCCAAGCCAACCCGTTACAATGTCATTGAAGATGATGCCAACTTCAATATTGATTTGTTGCAAAAGTTGAGCTACAATTTGTGTCACATGTTTCCTCGCTGTAATCGTTCCGTCTCGTATCCAGCACCCGCCTATTTGGCACATTTGGTAGCATCTCGTGGTCGCGTTTATTTAGAAGGGTAAATTCTCCATTTTTCATAAATTCATTTCATAATAATTTCATAAAATATTTGAATTTGTAGGACAACCCGATTTGGCAGACTGGAAGATGAATATAAAAAACGCACGGTTAACTGTAATATTATGGAAAATAATCCAATGTATTTTGTTTAATATATTAATGTGTGTGTGTGTGTGTGTGCAACTCAACTCATTTCTAAGTCGCTTCAATTTATTATATATTCGACGAATAAAAAAACACAATATAATACAGCCTTCAAAACTGATAAATGTATGAAAAGTTTTTTTAATGAGAAGGGGGAGGGGGAGGGTTAGCACAAATACTCCATATTTTAAAATTTACCCCTCGGAACGTTTCAACAGCAGATAGACACACGTACGGACATATATAGAACGAGTCAGATTTGTCTGTTAATCAAGAATATTACACTTGGTAGAATTACCGACATTTCTTTCTGGGTGTTTTACAAACATTTTAAATAAATATATTGCTTAACCTTTAGCTTTTTATATTATACAAATTTTATAAAATTTATATTTTATTTGTTAAATTATTTTAATTAATGTAAAAATTTGTAGAACAGTAGGCGTGGCAGGTACATGATTAGGTATTATACAATTAGCTTGCAAGTCCGCTTTTACGCTAAGTACAGTTTTTTGTGAATTGTAAGCGTGTTTATTATCTGACCACGCCCATGTTTAGGATAACCATGGAGGGAATAATTCATAAATATATATTATCCGAATTTCAGCTTTATAGCTAGATATTTGTGGTTGATAGATAGATTTTTGTCAATTGTGGGCTGGTTTTGCTTAATTTAAATTTGTAAAAATTTGTGTACTTTTCTCAGTTGCCATACTCCTTTGGTGTGCTGTTAAGTTAATTTTGCAAAAACAAACTTTCCTCGCATGCACACAGTGCGAGAGCGAGAGAGGGTGAATGAAAGATGTAGAGTGCGAAAGCTTTTCAGTGAGAGACGGCCCTTTACTAAATATACGATTTACTGCCAAACGTTGATTAAGTTGAGTGTGAGTCGCCATAGGAAACGTATTTCGTTAGCGGTTAGTTTTGGCAGTGCTTGCGTGTTTTGCATTCTATTTATTTTCCATATATATACATAAAATATATATATTCGCATAATTTCACATTGTCTTGTAATTTCTCAAGAATTTATTTTACTTTTTTTATGGTGTGTTTTTAAAATATTTATAGTTTCCAGTGCCAAAAATTTCAACCAAAACAAAATTTCAATAAAGCTGAAAAAAGCACACCGAATAGAAGTGAACAAGTGAAAAAGGCGCATATTCAGTTATAAAGTTGTACAAAAATTTATTCTTACGCACTCGTACATCCAGATATATGTATATGTGCACGTAAAAGTTTTGCAGTATAAAATTCCAAAGGCTAAAATTAAAATAGAAATTGAAATAAAGAGAAAAAGGAAAAGTTCAAAATTTTAATTGATACTAACAAATGGCTGAAAATAAGGGCATCATGTTGGCGAAATCTGTACAAAAGCATGCTGGACGTGCCAAAGAAAAGGTAAGTGCCATTTATAAATATTTTTTCTTTATTTCATCTATCATCTCATCTATCAACATTTGTTTGCATCCATTCAACTTTTGGAAATCTCTCGTATATTGTGGAATTTCTTCACTGAGAATAACAGCAATTGCTCTCTTCAACGTTATTATTATATTCATATGTATATTGCATAGCATTCCCTAATGTGAACGGATGAACAAGTGAAAATGTTGTAGTTGGTCGATGTAATACCCTACACTATTTAGTCTACTAAATTCAGTTACAATTAGTTTAGTTATGGCAGTAAGCGCGAGGCATTGCCATTTTAGTCACTTTGTGACGAATATATCATTATAGGAAAAGGGGTTCTAAAAACGGTCCGATCGTGTTCAAATTTGTTACAGTCATTTATTAACCGAATTAACAATTCTTTACCAAAATATTAAATAGCACGATTTTTTGCCATATAAAGACTCTTCATAATAGAACCGTATATGGGGACGGGTTCTAAAAATTATCCAATTCAGGACATTTTCACTAGAGTTTCTCTTTGGGCTAATATATGTCCTTGTACTAAATTTCATCAATATATTTCAATAAATGCGATCTGTAGCTTAAGTCCAAATTTACACCTATAGATAGATGAACAGACATGGACATGGTCAAATCAATGCAGATTTTGATTCTGATCGGTATAATTGAAGCTGGAGTTACAAACATTCTCACAAACTTAATATATCGCCTTATCATATGTGGTGTAGGGTATAATTAATTCACCATTCTCTCCGCTCCGTTATATTGTGATAATTGTCACCTGTAGTGTACAGTGACTGCAGATTCCACAGCAGGGGGTGAGCTCTGTAGCTTTGCTTCATATATATGTATTGTTATGGTTATTGGTGTTGTTGTTGTAACTGCTATCATAACTTGTTTATATTAACAACATTATACTGCATTTCAAGATTCTGCTTGAGTTGTTGTTTAATTAAATAGCAATGCGTGGGTTTGATGATTTTCAGTCAGTCCTTCTGTCTTTTCTCCTTTTCCTTTTATTGTAATAAAAAGTCGTTTGATATTATGCTGCAAGTGCATCAGCACCTGACTTTATACCCTGCCTCTTTTCTCGGTGTCAACTTTAGTTTAGGGTTTGGCTATAAGCTAAAAAGAAAAACCTAAAAAATATATTGGACAGACTACAAAGTATCGATTGGCTATGTCTGTCTATCCGTTTATAGTAAACATTCTCTTCTAGTGGCAAACATTGAGGTAGATGTAAACTCTAAACTTGGCAGAAATATTAACAGTTCTTACCCGCATTTCTTATTGTTATTGAAATTAAGCAAAATTGGTTGCAGGATATTTCCAGAATTGAACCAAAGCTAAAGAAAGGTCACTTTTTTAAATTGATCCATGTAATTATGTCTGTGCGTCCCTTTATTGTCTTATAGATAATTATTATACCTTCCAAATAAGATGGAAAGTATACTATTTTATATACATTAGTAACAAATATAATTTTTGTTATTGACATTTATACCAGTACCAGTCAAAATGACTGGTGTGTGTTTGTATGAAGAAATGTACGATTTCGGGAGAATTATGAGGCCGATGCAGTACATGTAGCGCCCATGCGTCTTTTATTTTTTTAATTTTTGTCGGGACGACGCGTACACCATTCCCGGCTACCAAAAATTACACGCACGAGTTAATTTTTAGATAGACAAATTGACCCACAAGGCAGTGATGATAACAGTGCTATTATCGAGAGTAGTGATGAGGAAATTCTTGATGGAGGCAATATAGATCAGTCAAGTGACAGTGATTGCGAAAATATTCCAAACAAACGTACAAAACGATGCATGCGATTCCTTTTCAGTTCTGAAGACGAAGGTGGAAGTAACGTACTAAATCAGCAAACTGAAATTGCTTCAGACGGAACTATTTGAACAAGAATTAAAGAAGGAGGTGTTGCTGGTAAATCACCAGTTCATAGTGCTTTCAAAGATGTACACGCGCCAACAACACATGCTAAAAGAAACATTATGAACGGGAATCTAAGCAGTGCGTTCCTATTATTGATTGACAAGTATATTTTGGAATATGTACGAATTTGTACATAGTTAGAAGCTTCTCGAGTTTTGGGGAAAAACTGGACAATTACGCAAGCGAAATTGAAAGCATTTCTTGCAATATTGTATGCACGTGGGGCTTACGAAGGAAATACTTTGAGGCTTCAATATTTGTGGAACAAAAAGTGGGGACCATCATTTTTCTCCAGCACTATGAGTAGACGTGATTATACTGAGATTCTGCGATACATTCGTTTCGACAAAATAAATCCGAGGAGTCAAAGATTGCAAACAGACAAATTCGCTTTAGTCTCAACAGTTTGAGACAAATTCACTGAAAACAGTCAAAATTGCTTCAAACCGGAAGCTTATATTACCGTGGATGAGCAACTTTTTCCAACGAAGGCCAGATGCAGATTTACCCAGTATATGCCAAACAAACCCCATAAATTCGGCTGGCGTCTGATGTAAAGACGAAATATGTGGTAAATGGCTTTCCGTATTTAGGAAAAGACGAGAATCGAAATGCATTAACCCCCCTAAGCGAATTTGTCGTAATGAAACTTCTTGAACCGTATACCATGAAAGGTAGAACTGTAACAATCGATAATTTTTTACAAGTATTCCTTTGGCGTTAAAATTAAGATCTAAAAATACTTCGTTGCTTGGAACAATACGCCCAAATCTACCTATGTAGAAATTGTGAAAAACTGTAAATAATTAAATGTTTTGTTATTTGACAATGTCTATTAGATCATTTATCTATTACAATAAATATTGTTCAAGTGAAAAAAGGCAGGACGTCACAAAAAGCATTTTTCTTATACACCAGTCATGTTGACTGGTTTTGGTAGAAATAGGTATATATAAATAGATGGTAAATCTAGTGTTAAACACTAAAGAGGCCACGCAACAATCGACATGATAGTCTCTATCCGCCTTAAAAATTTATTTATGAATTTGGTATACATATTTTTTAATTTCCCATCCATTATTTTGCCACAAATGGGCGTGGTCTGAAACTAGACACGCCCATAATCGACAAAAAACTATCTATCTGCCACAAAAAACTGGTCTAGAAATTTGGAACTTGACATACATATTTGACTGATTATACTTTCTCTAATATATTTACAATTATTTATTTTACCCATCACTTCTCTGCGAATGAATATACAAAATATTTTTCACTCTGTTGGAAGCTTCTTGAAGAATCGGATCAAATTAAAATTAGCAAAGTTTCAGAGGGTAGTAGATAATAAAAGAAATAAAAAGATATAATATTTTTGCCAACTCTACCAACTTGAATATTTTAAAAAAGAAAAATTTTGTGATAGATTACGTGTAAGCACAATGGAGAAAAAAGGTACATATATATATATATATATATCTATAGGGAAATGTAAGTAATTTATTGAGAAAATAAAATTTATTTAAAGGAAAAAAGGGGAATCGTAATCCAGATGATCCCAAACCGGAGAATATTCAAAATCAAGATGAACAATCTCTGCCTACAGGTAAGAAAAGAAGAAAATCTGCAAAATATATGTAGCTTTTCAGCCGAGTCATTGTCGTTCAAAACAAGGGGGATCATCCGTTTTTAAATTTACAATGCATAAATTTACAATTGTACAATATATTATGTATGAAATTTACAATTTATGTATTTTACAATTATTGTATCGTTTTTTTCAATTCAGTTTACTGGGGTTTTACTTGCACTATATTGTAAAAAATAATAATGTGTAGGCATGCTAAAATAAAAAAGGTCATTAATAGATTATTTCTGTAAAATTTTGTAACAAATTAGTTGAAAACAGGAAAAAAGTTGTTCATAATTGTTTCATTTATTGGTGAGATTTTTTTAAAAATATATTTGTAATAAATATTTTTAAAGGATCTGGCGGTAATCAACCTCCACCACCACAACAAAAAGAAAAAGGTTCTAAAGCCAGCAATTCTGTTAAAGAACATACTAAACCGGATCAAAGCCGAAAACAGGAAGGTGGTCAACAACAACAACAACAACAACAACAACAACAACAGCAAGGGCAAAAGCAATTTCGGCCACAACAAACTGAAGGAGGTAATAGAAGCCGTGGCGGTACCCAACAAGGGGGTGGAGGCCAGCAACAAAAGCCGTCTCAAGCTCAACAATTTGAAGGAGGAGATGGAAGCCGTGGTGGTCAAAAACAAGATCAGACAGGTCAAAAACAGCAACGTCCACGTGGACAGCAACAACAAGGCGGCGACAGGGATCAGAGTAAATCACAACAACCGCAACAGGGTGGCAAAAAACAAGGTCATCAACCACCTCAGCAACAACAAGGTCAAAATCAGCAGCTAGGAGGCGCTGGAGATGAAAAAAGTGGTGGTCAACAGCCACAGGGTGCTTGGGGTGGCAAACAACAAGAGCATCAACGTCCTCAACAGCAACAAGAACAAAATCAGCCATCCGGAGGCCCTAGAGATGAGAGAAGACCACAAGGGACACCTCGTAGAGGTCCTTATCAACAAAGACAACAAGGTGATCAACAGCAACAACAACAACGACGCCCACAATATGATCAGGGTAAATCAGGTTTGTAAAATTTACATGTACATGTACATGTCTTCCATGCTGATATGATTTGTATTTTAATGCCTTCCATTATATAAAAAACAAAAAAAACAAATAGAACCGGCACCAGCATTTAAGGAAGTATCCTGTGCTGGTATAAAGCGTGGTACTATGGGCAAACAGGATGTAGTTGAAACGAATTATTTTACCATGGATCTTGAAAATATGCCAGATATAGCATATCATTACGATGTCGCCATTGAACCAGATCGTCCGAAAAAATTCATGCGTATTGTTTTTAATCAATGTCAGCGTGAACATTTTCCCCAATATGCGATGGCTTACGATGGTTCGAAAAGCTGTTATACGGTTCAACGTCTGCCAAACTCACCCTATACGTTTAAGATTCAGGTAAAAAAACAAGTACAAGTAAGAAAAGTAAACTGGGTTTGGGTTTAAGTCAAACCTTAAATATCCTCTACATTTATATACAAACGGTGGGCGCGGCAGGATATGTAATTATAGATATGGAACCAAATTTCAACTTTATAGCTCAATTTTTGTGGCAGATAAACAGACTTTTGTTAATTGTGGGCGTGGCTTCTGACCGATTTTGCTCATTTTAAATGGCGAAAGAAACTAAACGTGTCTACAAAACTTCAGCTCCAATGTATGAACATTTACGACCTCGAGAATGCAAACAACAGACGGACATTTGAACGGGGACATGTCTATATCGATTTAGTTTTTGATGCTGATCAAGAGTATCTGTTTTGTACAGATACTCTTGTAAATGGAATGATATCCCCCTCACCCCTATGTGAAGGGTATAAAAAACGAAACGTGGGGGTAGTAAAGAAGGATGGAAAATGTATTTCTTGTTCATTGCTGTATATTTATAGGTGGCTGATGGTACCTCACGTACAAAAGAGTTTACAATAAAAATCAAAGAAACCGATGTCGTTGAGGTGGAATTAAAATCTTTGAAAACGTAATATTGATGAAGTTTTCGATTCGATTTTATACACAGAGTTTAGTTAATTATTTCTTCCTTTCCGGGCAGTTATCATCATGAACGTGTTTTCGATAAACCGATGCGAGCTTTGCAAACTTTAGAAGTGGTCTTGGCGTCCAGTTATCATGATTCTGGGTTGCGCGTTGGCCGTTCATTTTTCGTTAAGCCCTCCCACAATATGTACAATTTGGACGATGGCTACGAAATGTATACTGGCATTTATCAAGCGGCTATATTGGGGGAAGAACCTCTACTCAATATTGACATATCACACAAATCATTCCCCAAGGCTCAAAGTCTTTTGTATTACTTAAAGGAGATCGGTGTGAGAGATCTAACTAGAAGTCTTGAACCGAATACCGCGCGTCAGGCCCTACATTATTTAAAGGGCTTGAATATCCTTTATAAACCTCCAGATTGCTTTGGGGCCACTCCAAGATCTTATAAAGTAGTGAATGTGGGTGAACCGGCCAATTCAATCCATTTCACTAACGTTGAGGGCAAAAAAATGTCGGTGACTGAGTATTTCCAGAGCCGCGGCTACAAATTGCAATATCCCAATCTGAATTGCGTCCAAGTGGGATCCAGCGAACGTTACATATCTCTACCAATGGAATTGTGCGCTTTAATAGAATATCAATCTCTAATGGTGATCAATTTGTTTAAAAGTGTGGCATCTAATAAGATTTCTAATAATTTTTTTTCCGTTTTCCTTTATTGTACAGCGTAAAGACAATGCACGACAGGTGTCTAAAATGATAACACATTCAGCCACCTCCACCATGGATCGCAAACACAAAATCATGGAGTTATTGCGTACCTTTCAAGGGAAGGAAAGTCTCATTATCCGAGACTTTGGTGTACGTTTGGGACAAAACTTTATCAAAGTTCAGATGCGTGTATTGCAGCCTCCCCTATTACAATATTTTAACAATAGCATGGCAATGCCATCTCGGGGCTGTTGGCAAATCAACACTGGCTGGAAATATTTGGAGACATCAACACCAAAAACACCACCAGGTCACAAATGGGCAATTATTTATGACAAAAATAGTCGCCTTCATGTCAATGAAGTATATGATTTTAAGAATAGCGTAAGTACTGAAACTAAATTTGGCCTAAGATCAAATCTTAAATACCCCCACCCTCCACATGCACTTACAAACGGCGAACAAGTGCAATTTTACGCTGTGTAGATTGACTTGGTTTTAGATGCTGCTCAAGAATATATATACGTGATATATGTATGCCGTTCCACCTTATGTGGAGGGTATAATGAGATGAGTAACGGTTTCCTCTCAATAAATATTTTCATACAATGTATTTCTGTAGATTTATAAAGCTTCTGCGCAGATGAGTATGAATTTGGCGCCGGAATGTCTTATTAATACCTTTTATAATATTGATATGATTTTAAAGGATTTGGCCAATCAGAAATATGCTTTGGTAATATATATATATTTATATGATTTTTTTTTTTAATTTATTTATTCATCAAATCGTATAAATTATAAAATAAGAGACCTTAAGCGCTCGTCACTTAAGAGTAAACAAATCGTCACTTAAGAGTAAACAATCGTCACTTAAGAGTAAACAAATAATTTAAAAAAGAAGAAGAAAAATCAAATTATACACACACAGGTCATGATTTCTTTACAATAACCCAATGATGAGTAAATAATTGAAGAAAGAATTGAAAAAGAACAACAAGAGAAACAAATTTGTCACACTTGATATATATAATGTTGCAGGTAATCGTCGTTTTACCAGCATTCGGCACCTCTTACGCCTCAGTGAAACAAAATGCTGAATTGAAATGGGGCGTACTGACGCAATGTATTAAAGAGAGAACATTACAAAGGTCGCCTAGGGATTCGTCAGTGTGTACTAATTTATTATTAAAATTGAATGCCAAACTGAATGGGACCAATCACAAAATAGCGGATGATCGGGAAGCTGAATTGCGTCAGCTATTGAAGCCCATAAATAATGTTATGTTTTTGGGGGCAGATGTAACGCATCCATCGCCTGATCAACGCCAAATACCAAGTGTTGTGGGTGTGGCAGCTTCGCATGACGCCTACGGCGCCTGTTACAATATGCAATATCGCCTGCAGCGGTCAACACTTGAAGATATCGACGACATGGAGGGTATTACTGAGCATCACTTGAAAGTTTATAAAAAATATCAAAATCGTTATCCCGATTATATAATATATTATCGTGATGGTGTATCAGATAGTCAATTCCCCATTATTAAGAGAAGAGAATTGCGGGGTATACGGATTGCCTGTAAAAAATTGGTAAATAACAAATGACAAATTCATAAATTTATAATAATAATATTGGAATGTTGTTGGTTAGAATTGTAATGCCAAGTTGACGTGCTTGATTGTGGTGAAGCGTCATCATACACGTTTCTTTCCCACAAGCGAACCAAGACCACAAAACAGATCCAACAATGTTGAACCGGGCACGGTGGTGGATCAACGGATCGTACATCCAAATGAAGTGCAATTCTTTATGGTTAGCCATCAGGCTGTGCAAGGCACCGCCAAGCCAACCCGTTACAATGTCATTGAAGATGATGCCAACTTCAATATTGATTTGTTGCAAAAGTTGAGCTACAATTTGTGTCACATGTTTCCTCGCTGTAATCGTTCCGTCTCGTATCCAGCACCCGCCTATTTGGCACATTTGGTAGCATCTCGTGGTCGCGTTTATTTAGAAGGGTAAATTCTCCATTTTTCATAAATTCATTTCATAATAATTTCATAAAATATTTGAATTTGTAGGACAACCCGATTTGGCAGACTGGAAGATGAATATAAAAAACGCACGGTTAACTGTAATATTATGGAAAATAATCCAATGTATTTTGTTTAATATATTAATGTGTGTGTGTGTGTGTGTGCAACTCAACTCATTTCTAAGTCGCTTCAATTTATTATATATTCGACGAATAAAAAAACACAATATAATACAGCCTTCAAAACTGATAAATGTATGAAAAGTTTTTTTAATGAGAAGGGGGAGGGGGAGGGTTAGCACAAATACTCCATATTTTAAAATTTACCCCTCGGAACGTTTCAACAGCAGATAGACACACGTACGGACATATATAGAACGAGTCAGATTTGTCTGTTAATCAAGAATATTACACTTGGTAGAATTACCGACATTTCTTTCTGGGTGTTTTACAAACATTTTAAATAAATATATTGCTTAACCTTTAGCTTTTTATATTATACAAATTTTATAAAATTTATATTTTATTTGTTAAATTATTTTAATTAATGTAAAAATTTGTAGAACAGTAGGCGTGGCAGGTACATGATTAGGTATTATACAATTAGGTTGCAAGTCCGCTTTTACGCTAAGTACAGTTTTTTGTGAATTGTAAGCGTGTTTATTATCTGACCACGCCCATGTTTAGGATAACCATGGAGGGAATAATTCATAAATATATATTATCCGAATTTCAGCTTTATAGCTAGATATTTGTGGTTGATAGATAGATTTTTGTCAATTGTGGGCTGGTTTTGCTTAATTTAAATTTGTAAAAATTTGTGTACTTTTCTCAGTTGCCATACTCCTTTGGTGTGCTGTTAAGTTAATTTTGCAAAAACAAACTTTCCTCGCATGCACACAGTGCGAGAGCGAGAGAGGGTGAATGAAAGATGTAGAGTGCGAAAGCTTTTCAGTGAGAGACGGCCCTTTACTAAATATACGATTTACTGCCAAACGTTGATTAAGTTGAGTGTGAGTCGCCATAGGAAACGTATTTCGTTAGCGGTTAATTTTGACAGTGCTTGCGTGTTTTGCATTCTATTTATTTTCCATATATATACATAAAATATATATATTCGCATAATTTCACATTGTCTTGTAATTTCTCAAGAATTTATTTTACTTTTTTTATGGTGTGTTTTTAAAATATTTATAGTTTCCAGTGCCAAAAATTTCAACCAAAACAAAATTTCAATAAAGCTGAAAAAAGCACACCGAATAGAAGTGAACAAGTGAAAAAGGCGCATATTCAGTAATAAAGTTGTACAAAAATTTATTCTTACGCACTCGTACATCCAGATATATGTATATGTGCACGTAAAAGTTTTGCAGTATAAAATTCCAAAGGCTAAAATTAAAATAGAAATTGAAATAAAGAGAAAAAGGAAAAGTTCAAAATTTTAATTGATACTAACAAATGGCTGAAAATAAGGGCATCATGTTGGCGAAATCTGTACAAAAGCATGCTGGACGTGCCAAAGAAAAGGTAAGTGCCATTTATAAATATTTTTTCTTTATTTCATCTATCATCTCATCTATCAACATTTGTTTGCATCCATTCAACTTTTGGAAATCTCTCGTATATTGTGGAATTTCTTCACTGAGAATAACAGCAATTGCTCTCTTCAACGTTATTATTATATTCATATGTATATTGCATAGCATTCCCTAATGTGAACGGATGAACAAGTGAAAATGTTGTAGTTGGTCGATGTAATACCCTACACTATTTAGTCTACTAAATTCAGTTACAATTAGTTTAGTTATGGCAGTAAGCGCGAGGCATTGCCATTTTAGTCACTTTGTGACGAATATATTATTATAGGAAAAGGGGTTCTAAAAACGGTCCGATCGTGTTCAAATTTGTTACAGTCATTTATTAACCGAATTAACAATTCTTTACCAAAATATTAAATAGCACGATTTTTTGCCATATAAAGACTCTTCATAATAGAACCGTATATGGGGACGGGTTCTAAAAATTATCCAATTCAGGACATTTTCACTAGAGTTTCTCTTTGGGCTAATATATGTCCTTGTACTAAATTTCATCAATATATTTCAATAAATGCGATCTGTAGCTTAAGTCCAAATTTACACCTATAGATAGATGAACAGACATGGACATGGTCAAATCAATGCAGATTTTGATTCTGATCGGTATAATTGAAGCTGGAGTTACAAACATTCTCACAAACTTAATATATCGCCTTATCATATGTGGTGTAGGGTATAATTAATTCACCATTCTCTCCGCTCCGTTATATTGTGATAATTGTCACCTGTAGTGTACAGTGACTGCAGATTCCACAGCAGGGGGTGAGCTCTGTAGCTTTGCTTCATATATATGTATTGTTATGGTTATTGGTGTTGTTGTTGTAACTGCTATCATAACTTGTTTATATTAACAACATTATACTGCATTTCAAGATTCTGCTTGAGTTGTTGTTTAATTAAATAGCAATCCTTTTCCTTTTATTGTAATAAAAAGTCGTTTGATATTATGCTGCAAGTGCATCAGCACCTGACTTTATACCCTGCCTCTTTTCTCGGTGTCAACTTTAGTTTAGGGTTTGGCTATAAGCTAAAAAGAAAAACCTAAAAAATATATTGGACAGACTACAAAGTATCGATTGGCTATGTCTGTCTATCCGTTTATAGTAAACATTCTCTTCTAGTGGCAAACATTGAGGTAGATGTAAACTCTAAACTTGGCAGAAATATTAACAGTTCTTACCCGCATTTCTTATTGTTATTGAAATTAAGCAAAATTGGTTGCAGGATATTTCCAGAATTGAACCAAAGCTAAAGAAAGGTCACTTTTTTAAATTGATCCATGTAATTATGTCTGTGCGTCCCTTTATTGTCTTATAGATAATTATTATACCTTCCAAATAAGATGGAAAGTATACTATTTTATATACATTAGTAACAAATATAATTTTTGTTATTGACATTTATACCAGTACCAGTCAAAATGACTGGTGTGTGTTTGTATGAAGAAATGTACGATTTCGGGAGAATTATGAGGCCGATGCAGTACATGTAGCGCCCATGCGTCTTTTATTTTTTTAATTTTTGTCGGGACGACGCGTACACCATTCGCGGCTACCAAAAATTACACGCACGAGTTAATTTTTAGATAGACAAATTGACCCACAAGGCAGTGATGATAACAGTGCTATTATCGAGAGTAGTGATGAGGAAATTCTTGATGGAGGCAATATAGATCAGTCAAGTGACAGTGATTGCGAAAATATTCCAAACAAACGTACAAAACGATGCATGCGATTCCTTTTCAGTTCTGAAGACGAAGGTGGAAGTAACGTACTAAATCAGCAAACTGAAATTGCTTCAGACGGAACTATTTGAACAAGAATTAAAGAAGGAGGTGTTGCTGGTAAATCACCAGTTCATAGTGCTTTCAAAGATGTACACGCGCCAACAACACATGCTAAAAGAAACATTATGAACGGGAATCTAAGCAGTGCGTTCCTATTATTGATTGACAAGTATATTTTGGAATATGTACGAATTTGTACATAGTTAGAAGCTTCTCGAGTTTTGGGGAAAAACTGGACAATTACGCAAGCGAAATTGAAAGCATTTCTTGCAATATTGTATGCACGTGGGGCTTACGAAGGAAATACTTTGAGGCTTCAATATTTGTGGAACAAAAAGTGGGGACCATCATTTTTCTCCAGCACTATGAGTAGACGTGATTATACTGAGATTCTGCGATACATTCGTTTCGACAAAATAAATCCGAGGAGTCAAAGATTGCAAACAGACAAATTCGCTTTAGTCTCAACAGTTTGAGACAAATTCACTGAAAACAGTCAAAATTGCTTCAAACCGGAAGCTTATATTACCGTGGATGAGCAACTTTTTCCAACGAAGGCCAGATGCAGATTTACCCAGTATATGCCAAACAAACCCCATAAATTCGGCTGGCGTCTGATGTAAAGACGAAATATGTGGTAAATGGCTTTCCGTATTTAGGAAAAGACGAGAATCGAAATGCATTAACCCCCCTAAGCGAATTTGTCGTAATGAAACTTCTTGAACCGTATACCATGAAAGGTAGAACTGTAACAATCGATAATTTTTTTACAAGTATTCCTTTGGCGTTAAAATTAAGATCTAAAAATACTTCGTTGCTTGGAACAATACGCCCAAATCTACCTATGTAGAAATTGTGAAAAACTGTAAATAATTAAATGTTTTGTTATTTGACAATGTCTATTAGATCATTTATCTATTACAATAAATATTGTTCAAGTGAAAAAAGGCAGGACGTCACAAAAAGCATTTTTCTTATACACCAGTCATGTTGACTGGTTTTGGTAGAAATAGGTATATATAAATAGATGGTAAATCTAGTGTTAAACACTAAAGAGGCCACGCAACAATCGACATGATAGTCTCTATCCGCCTTAAAAATTTATTTATGAATTTGGTATACATATTTTTTAATTTCCCATCCATTATTTTGCCACAAATGGGCGTGGTCTGAAACTAGACACGCCCATAATCGACAAAAAACTATCTATCTGCCACAAAAAACTGGTCTAGAAATTTGGAACTTGACATACATATTTGACTGATTATACTTTCTCTAATATATTTACAATTATTTATTTTACCCATCACTTCTCTGCGAATGAATATACAAAATATTTTTCACTCTGTTGGAAGCTTCTTGAAGAATCGGATCAAATTAAAATTAGCAAAGTTTCAGAGGGTAGTAGATAATAAAAGAAATAAAAAGATATAATATTTTTGCCAACTCTACCAACTTGAATATTTTAAAAAAGAAAAATTTTGTGATAGATTACGTGTAAGCACAATGGAGAAAAAAGGTACATATATATATATATATATATCTATAGGGAAATGTAAGTAATTTATTGAGAAAATAAAATTTATTTAAAGGAAAAAAGGGGAATCGTAATCCAGATGATCCCAAACCGGAGAATATTCAAAATCAAGATGAACAATCTCTGCCTACAGGTAAGAAAAGAAGAAAATCTGCAAAATATATGTAGCTTTTCAGCCGAGTCATTGTCGTTCAAAACAAGGGGGATCATCCGTTTTTAAATTTACAATGCATAAATTTACAATTGTACAATATATTATGTATGAAATTTACAATTTATGTATTTTACAATTATTGTATCGTTTTTTTCAATTCAGTTTACTGGGGTTTTACTTGCACTATATTGTAAAAAATAATAATGTGTAGGCATGCTAAAATAAAAAAGGTCATTAATAGATTATTTCTGTAAAATTTTGTAACAAATTAGTTGAAAACAGGAAAAAAGTTGTTCATAATTGTTTCATTTATTGGTGAGATTTTTTTAAAAATATATTTGTAATAAATATTTTTAAAGGATCTGGCGGTAATCAACCTCCACCACCACAACAAAAAGAAAAAGGTTCTAAAGCCAGCAATTCTGTTAAAGAACATACTAAACCGGATCAAAGCCGAAAACAGGAAGGTGGTCAACAACAACAACAACAACAGCAAGGGCAAAGGCAATTTCGGCCACAACAAACTGAAGGAGGTAATAGAAGCCGTGGCGGTACCCAACAAGGGGGTGGAGGCCAGCAACAAAAGCCGTCTCAAGCTCAACAATTTGAAGGAGGAGATGGAAGCCGTGGTGGTCAAAAACAAGATCAGACAGGTCAAAAACAGCAACGTCCACGTGGACAGCAACAACAAGGCGGCGACAGGGATCAGAGTAAATCACAACAACCGCAACAGGGTGGCAAAAAACAAGGTCATCAACCACCTCAGCAACAACAAGGTCAAAATCAGCAGCTAGGAGGCGCTGGAGATGAAAAAAGTGGTGGTCAACAGCCACAGGGTGCTTGGGGTGGCAAACAACAAGAGCATCAACGTCCTCAACAGCAACAAGAACAAAATCAGCCATCCGGAGGCCCTAGAGATGAGAGAAGACCACAAGGGACACCTCGTAGAGGTCCTTATCAACAAAGACAACAAGGTGATCAACAGCAACAACAACAACGACGCCCACAATATGATCAGGGTAAATCAGGTTTGTAAAATTTACATGTACATGTACATGTCTTCCATGCTGATATGATTTGTATTTTAATGCCTTCCATTATATAAAAAACAAAAAAAACAAATAGAACCGGCACCAGCATTTAAGGAAGTATCCTGTGCTGGTATAAAGCGTGGTACTATGGGCAAACAGGATGTAGTTGAAACGAATTATTTTACCATGGATCTTGAAAATATGCCAGATATAGCATATCATTACGATGTCGCCATTGAACCAGATCGTCCGAAAAAATTCATGCGTATTGTTTTTAATCAATGTCAGCGTGAACATTTTCCCCAATATGCGATGGCTTACGATGGTTCGAAAAGCTGTTATACGGTTCAACGTCTGCCAAACTCACCCTATACGTTTAAGATTCAGGTAAAAAAACAAGTACAAGTAAGAAAAGTAAACTGGGTTTGGGTTTAAGTCAAACCTTAAATATCCTCTACATTTATATACAAACGGTGGGCGCGGCAGGATATGTAATTATAGATATGGAACCAAATTTCAACTTTATAGCTCAATTTTTGTGGCAGATAAACAGACTTTTGTTAATTGTGGGCGTGGCTTCTGACCGATTTTGCTCATTTTAAATGGCGAAAGAAACTAAACGTGTCTACAAAACTTCAGCTCCAATGTATGAACATTTACGACCTCGAGAATGCAAACAACAGACGGACATTTGAACGGGGACATGTCTATATCGATTTAGTTTTTGATGCAAAAAACAGATACTCTTGTAAATGGAATGATATCCCCCTCACCCCTATGTGAAGGGTATAAAAAACGAAACGTGGGGGTAGTAAAGAAGGATGGAAAATGTATTTCTTGTTCATTGCTGTATATTTATAGGTGGCTGATGGTGCCTCACGTACAAAAGAGTTTACAATAAAAATCAAAGAAACCGATGTCGTTGAGGTGGAATTAAAATCTTTGAAAACGTAATATTGATGAAGTTTTCGATTCGATTTTATACACAGAGTTTAGTTAATTATTTCTTCCTTTCCGGGCAGTTATCATCATGAACGTGTTTTCGATAAACCGATGCGAGCTTTGCAAACTTTAGAAGTGGTCTTGGCGTCCAGTTATCATGATTCTGGGTTGCGCGTTGGCCGTTCATTTTTCGTTAAGCCCTCCCACAATATGTACAATTTGGACGATGGCTACGAAATGTATACCGGCATTTATCAAGCGGCTATATTGGGTGAAGAACCTCTACTCAATATTGACATATCACACAAATCATTCCCCAAGGCTCAAAGTCTTTTGTATTACTTAAAGGAGATCGGTGTGAGAGATCTAACTAGAAGTCTTGAACCGAAAACCGCGCGTCAGGCCCTACATTATTTAAAGGGCTTGAATATCCTTTATAAACCTCCAGATTGCTTTGGGGCCACTCCAAGATCTTATAAAGTAGTGAATGTGGGTGAACCGGCCAATTCAATCCATTTCACTAACGTTGAGGGCAAAAAAATGTCGGTGACTGAGTATTTCCAGAGCCGCGGCTACAAATTGCAATATCCCAATCTGAATTGCGTCCAAGTGGGATCCAGCGAACGTTACATATCTCTACCAATGGAATTGTGCGCTTTAATAGAATATCAATCTCTAATGGTGATCAATTTGTTTAAAAGTGTGGCATCTAATAAGATTTCTAATAATTTTTTTTCCGTTTTCCTTTATTGTACAGCGTAAAGACAATGCACGACAGGTGTCTAAAATGATAACACATTCAGCCACCTCCACCATGGATCGCAAACACAAAATCATGGAGTTATTGCGTACCTTTCAAGGGAAGGAAAGTCTCATTATCCGAGACTTTGGTGTACGTTTGGGACAAAACTTTATCAAAGTTCAGATGCGTGTATTGCAGCCTCCCCTATTACAATATTTTAACAATAGCATGGCAATGCCATCTCGGGGCTGTTGGCAAATCAACACTGGCTGGAAATATTTGGAGACATCAACACCAAAAACACCACCAGGTCACAAATGGGCAATTATTTATGACAAAAATAGTCGCCTTCATGTCAATGAAGTATATGATTTTAAGAATAGCGTAAGTACTGAAACTAAATTTGGCCTAAGATCAAATCTTAAATACCCCCACCCTCCACATGCACTTACAAACGGCGAACAAGTGCAATTTTACGCTGTGTAGATTGACTTGGTTTTAGATGCTGCTCAAGAATATATATACGTGATATATGTATGCCGTTCCACCTTATGTGGAGGGTATAATGAGATGAGTAACGGTTTCCTCTCAATAAATATTTTCATACAATGTATTTCTGTAGATTTATAAAGCTTCTGCGCAGATGAGTATGAATTTGGCGCCGGAATGTCTTATTAATACCTTTTATAATATTGATATGATTTTAAAGGATTTGGCCAATCAGAAATATGCTTTGGTAATATATATATATTTATATGATTTTTTTTTTAATTTATTTATTCATCAAATCGTATAAATTATAAAATAAGAGACCTTAAGCGCTCGTCTCTTAAGAGTAAACAAATCGTCACTTAAGAGTAAACAATCGTCACTTAAGAGTAAACAAATAATTTAAAAAAGAAGAAGAAAAATCAAATTATACACACACAGGTCATGATTTCTTTACAATAACCCAATGATGAGTAAATAATTGAAGAAAGAATTGAAAAAGAACAACAAGAGAAACAAATTTGTCACACTTGATATATATAATGTTGCAGGTAATCGTCGTTTTATCAGCATTCGGCACCTCTTACGCCTCAGTGAAACAAAATGCTGAATTGAAATGGGGCGTACTGACGCAATGTATTAAAGAGAGAACATTACAAAGGTCGCCTAGGGATTCGTCAGTGTGTACTAATTTATTATTAAAATTGAATGCCAAACTGAATGGGACCAATCACAAAATAGCGGATGATCGGGAAGCTGAATTGCGTCAGCTATTGAAGCCCATAAATAATGTTATGTTTTTGGGGGCAGATGTAACGCATCCATCGCCTGATCAACCCCAAATACCAAGTGTTGTGGGTGTGGCAGCTTCGCATGACGCCTACGGTGCCTGTTACAATATGCAATATCGCCTGCAGCGGTCAACACTTGAAGATATCGACGACATGGAGGGTATTACTGAGCATCACTTGAAAGTTTATAAAAAATATCAAAATCGTTATCCCGATTATATAATATATTATCGTGATGGTGTATCAGATAGTCAATTCCCCATTATTAAGAGAAGAGAATTGCGGGGTATACGGATTGCCTGTAAAAAATTGGTAAATAACAAATGACAAATTCATAAATTTATAATAATAATATTGGAATGTTGTTGGTTAGAATTGTAATGCCAAGTTGACGTGCTTGATTGTGGTGAAGCGTCATCATACACGTTTCTTTCCCACAAGCGAACCAAGACCACAAAACAGATCCAACAATGTTGAACCGGGCACGGTGGTGGATCAACGGATCGTACATCCAAATGAAGTGCAATTCTTTATGGTTAGCCATCAGGCTGTGCAAGGCACCGCCAAGCCAACCCGTTACAATGTCATTGAAGATGATGCCAACTTCAATATTGATTTGTTGCAAAAGTTGAGCTACAATTTGTGTCACATGTTTCCTCGCTGTAATCGTTCCGTCTCGTATCCAGCACCCGCCTATTTGGCACATTTGGTAGCATCTCGTGGTCGCGTTTATTTAGAAGGGTAAATTCTCCATTTTTCATAAATTCATTTCATAATAATTTCATAAAATATTTGAATTTGTAGGACAACCCGATTTGGCAGACTGGAAGATGAATATAAAAAACGCACGGTTAACTGTAATATTATGGAAAATAATCCAATGTATTTTGTTTAATATATTAATGTGTGTGTGTGTGTGTGTGTGTGTGTGTGCAACTCAACTCATTTCTAAGTCGCTTCAATTTATTATATATTCGACGAATAAAAAAACACAATATAATACAGCCTTCAAAACTGATAAATGTATGAAAAGTTTTTTTAATGAGAAGGGGGAGGGGGAGGGTTAGCACAAATACTCCATATTTTAAAATTTACCCCTCGGAACGTTTCAACAGCAGATAGACACACGTACGGACATATATAGAACGAGTCAGATTTGTCTGTTAATCAAGAATATTACACTTGGTAGAATTACCGACATTTCTTTCTGGGTGTTTTACAAACATTTTAAATAAATATATTGCTTAACCTTTAGCTTTTTATATTATACAAATTTTATAAAATTTATATTTTATTTGTTAAATTATTTTAATTAATGTAAAAATTTGTAGAACAGTAGGCGTGGCAGGTACATGATTAGGTATTATACAATTAGCTTGCAAGTCCGCTTTTACGCTAAGTACAGTTTTTTGTGAATTGTAAGCGTGTTTATTATCTGACCACGCCCATGTTTAGGATAACCATGGAGGGAATAATTCATAAATATATATTATCCGAATTTCAGCTTTATAGCTAGATATTTGTGGTTGATAGATAGATTTTTGTCAATTGTGGGCTGGTTTTGCTTAATTTAAATTTGTAAAAATTTGTGTACTTTTCTCAGTTGCCATACTCCTTTGGTGTGCTGTTAAGTTAATTTTGCAAAAACAAACTTTCCTCGCATGCACACAGTGCGAGAGCGAGAGAGGGTGAATGAAAGATGTAGAGTGCGAAAGCTTTTCAGTGAGAGACGGCCCTTTACTAAATATACGATTTACTGCCAAACGTTGATTAAGTTGAGTGTGAGTCGCCATAGGAAACGTATTTCGTTAGCGGTTAGTTTTGGCAGTGCTTGCGTGTTTTGCATTCTATTTATTTTCCATATATATACATAAAATATATATATTCGCATAATTTCACATTGTCTTGTAATTTCTCAAGAATTTATTTTACTTTTTTTGTGGTGTGTTTTTAAAATATTTATAGTTTCCAGTGCCAAAAATTTCAACCAAAACAAAATTTCAATAAAGCTGAAAAAAGCACACCGAATAGAAGTGAACAAGTGAAAAAGGCGCATATTCAGTTATAAAGTTGTACAAAAATTTTAGTGCATTTATATTCTTACGCACTCGTACATCCAGATATATGTATATGTGCACGTAAAAGTTTTGCAGTATAAAATTCCAAAGGCTAAAATTAAAATAGAAATTGAAATAAAGAGAAAAAGGAAAAGTTCAAAATTTTAATTGATACTAACAAATGGCTGAAAATAAGGGCATCATGTTGGCGAAATCTGTACAAAAGCATGCTGGACGTGCCAAAGAAAAGGTAAGTGCCATTTATAAATATTTTTTCTTTATTTCATCTATCATCTCATCTATCAACATTTGTTTGCATCCATTCAACTTTTGGAAATCTCTCGTATATTGTGGAATTTCTTCACTGAGAATAACAGCAATTGCTCTCTTCAACGTTATTATTATATTCATATGTATATTGCATAGCATTCCCTAATGTGAACGGATGAACAAGTGAAAATGTTGTAGTTGGTCGATGTAATACCCTACACTATTTAGTCTACTAAATTCAGTTACAATTAGTTTAGTTATGGCAGTAAGCGCGAGGCATTGCCATTTTAGTCACTTTGTGACGAATATATTATTATAGGAAAAGGGGTTCTAAAAACGGTCCGATCGTGTTCAAATTTGTTACAGTCATTTATTAACCGAATTAACAATTCTTTACCAAAATATTAAATAGCACGATTTTTTGCCATATAAAGACTCTTCATAATAGAACCGTATATGGGGACGGGTTCTAAAAATTATCCAATTCAGGACATTTTCACTAGAGTTTCTCTTTGGGCTAATATATGTCCTTGTACTAAATTTCATCAATATATTTCAATAAATGCGATCTGTAGCTTAAGTCCAAATTTACACCTATAGATAGATGAACAGACATGGACATGGTCAAATCAATGCAGATTTTGATTCTGATCGGTATAATTGAAGCTGGAGTTACAAACATTCTCACAAACTTAATATATCGCCTTATCATATGTGGTGTAGGGTATAATTAATTCACCATTCTCTCCGCTCCGTTATATTGTGATAATTGTCACCTGTAGTGTACAGTGACTGCAGATTCCACAGCAGGGGGTGAGCTCTGTAGCTTTGCTTCATATATATGTATTGTTATGGTTATTGGTGTTGTTGTTGTAACTGCTATCATAACTTGTTTATATTAACAACATTATACTGCATTTCAAGATTCTGCTTGAGTTGTTGTTTAATTAAATAGCAATGCGTGGGTTTGATGATTTTCAGTCAGTCCTTCTGTCTTTTCTCCTTTTCCTTTTATTGTAATAAAAAGTCGTTTGATATTATGCTGCAAGTGCATCAGCACCTGACTTTATACCCTGCCTCTTTTCTCGGTGTCAACTTTAGTTTAGGGTTTGGCTATAAGCTAAAAAGAAAAACCTAAAAAATATATTGGACAGACTACAAAGTATCGATTGGCTATGTCTGTCTATCCGTTTATAGTAAACATTCTCTTCTAGTGGCAAACATTGAGGTAGATGTAAACTCTAAACTTGGCAGAAATATTAACAGTTCTTACCCGCATTTCTTATTGTTATTGAAATTAAGCAAAATTGGTTGCAGGATATTTCCAGAATTGAACCAAAGCTAAAGAAAGGTCACTTTTTTAAATTGATCCATGTAATTATGTCTGTGCGTCCCTTTATTGTCTTATAGATAATTATTATACCTTCCAAATAAGATGGAAAGTATACTATTTTATATACATTAGTAACAAATATAATTTTTGTTATTGACATTTATACCAGTACCAGTCAAAATGACTTGTGTGTGTTTGTATGAAGAAATGTACGATTTCGGGAGAATTATGAGGCCGATGCAGTACATGTAGCGCCCATGCGTCTTTTATTTTTTTAATTTTTGTCGGGACGACGCGTACACCATTCCCGGCTACCAAAAATTACACGCACGAGTTAATTTTTAGATAGACAAATTGACCCACAAGGCAGTGATGATAACAGTGCTATTATCGAGAGTAGTGATGAGGAAATTCTTGATGGAGGCAATATAGATCAGTCAAGTGACAGTGATTGCGAAAATATTCCAAACAAACGTACAAAACGATGCATGCGATTCCTTTCCAGTTCTGAAGACGAAGGTGGAAGTAACGTACTAAATCAGCAAACTGAAATTGCTTCAGACGGAACTATTTGAACAAGAATTAAAGAAGGAGGTGTTGCTGGTAAATCACCAGTTCATAGTGCTTTCAAAGATGTACACGCGCCAACAACACATGCTAAAAGAAACATTATGAACGGGAATCTAAGCAGTGCGTTCCTATTATTGATTGACAAGTATATTTTGGAATATGTACGAATTTGTACATAGTTAGAAGCTTCTCGAGTTTTGGGGAAAAACTGGACAATTACGCAAGCGAAATTGAAAGCATTTCTTGCAATATTGTATGCACGTGGGGCTTACGAAGGAAATACTTTGAGGCTTCAATATTTGTGGAACAAAAAGTGGGGACCATCATTTTTCTCCAGCACTATGAGTAGACGTGATTATACTGAGATTCTGCGATACATTCGTTTCGACAAAATAAATCCGAGGAGTCAAAGATTGCAAACAGACAAATTCGCTTTAGTCTCAACAGTTTGAGACAAATTCACTGAAAACAGTCAAAATTGCTTCAAACCGGAAGCTTATATTACCGTGGATGAGCAACTTTTTCCAACGAAGGCCAGATGCAGATTTACCCAGTATGTGCCAAACAAACCCCATAAATTCGGCTGGCGTCTGATGTAAAGACGAAATATGTGGTAAATGGCTTTCCGTATTTAGGAAAAGACGAGAATCGAAATGCATTAACCCCCCTAAGCGAATTTGTCGTAATGAAACTTCTTGAACCGTATACCATGAAAGGTAGAACTGTAACAATCGATAATTTTTTTACAAGTATTCCTTTGGCGTTAAAATTAAGATCTAAAAATACTTCGTTGCTTGGAACAATACGCCCAAATCTACCTATGTAGAAATTGTGAAAAACTGTAAATAATTAAATGTTTTGTTATTTGACAATGTCTATTAGATCATTTATCTATTACAATAAATATTGTTCAAGTGAAAAAAGGCAGGACGTCACAAAAAGCATTTTTCTTATACACCAGTCATGTTGACTGGTTTTGGTAGAAATAGGTATATATAAATAGATGGTAAATCTAGTGTTAAACACTAAAGAGGCCACGCAACAATCGACATGATAGTCTCTATCCGCCTTAAAAATTTATTTATGAATTTGGTATACATATTTTTTAATTTCCCATCCATTATTTTGCCACAAATGGGCGTGGTCTGAAACTAGACACGCCCATAATCGACAAAAAACTATCTATCTGCCACAAAAAACTGGTCTAGAAATTTGGAACTTGACATACATATTTGACTGATTATACTTTCTCTAATATATTTACAATTATTTATTTTACCCATCACTTCTCTGCGAATGAATATACAAAATATTTTTCACTCTGTTGGAAGCTTCTTGAAGAATCGGATCAAATTAAAATTAGCAAAGTTTCAGAGGGTAGTAGATAATAAAAGAAATAAAAAGATATAATATTTTTGCCAACTCTACCAACTTGAATATTTTAAAAAAGAAAAATTTTGTGATAGATTACGTGTAAGCACAATGGAGAAAAAAGGTACATATATATATATATATATATCTATAGGGAAATGTAAGTAATTTATTGAGAAAATAAAATTTATTTAAAGGAAAAAAGGGGAATCGTAATCCAGATGATCCCAAACCGGAGAATATTCAAAATCAAGATGAACAATCTCTGCCTACAGGTAAGAAAAGAAGAAAATCTGCAAAATATATGTAGCTTTTCAGCCGAGTCATTGTCGTTCAAAACAAGGGGAATCATCCGTTTCTAAATTTACAATGCATAAATTTACAATTGTACAATATATTATGTATGAAATTTACAATTTATGTATTTTACAATTATTGTATCGTTTTTTTCAATTCAGTTTACTGGGGTTTTACTTGCACTATATTGTAAAAAATAATAATGTATAGGCATGCTAAAATAAAAAAGGTCATTAATAGATTATTTCTGTAAAATTTTGTAACAAATTAGTTGAAAACAGGAAAAAAGTTGTTCATTTATTGGTGAGATTTTTTTAAAAATATATTTGTAATAAATATTTTTAAAGGATCTGGCGGTAATCAACCTCCACCACCACAACAAAAAGAAAAAGGTTCTAAAGCCAGCAATTCTGTTAAAGAACATACTAAACCGGATCAAAGCCGAAAACAGGAAGGTGGTCAACAACAACAACAGCAAGGGCAAAAGCAATTTCGGCCACAACAAACTGAAGGAGGTAATAGAAGCCGTGGCGGTACCCAACAAGGGGGTGGAGGCCAGCAACAAAAGCCCTCTCAAGCTCAACAATTTGAAGGAGGAGATGGAAGCCGTGGTGGTCAAAAACAAGATCAGACAGGTCAAAAACAGCAACGTCCACGTGGACAGCAACAACAAGGCGGCGACAGGGATCAGAGTAAATCACAACAACCGCAACAGGGTGGCAAAAAACAAGGTCATCAACCACCTCAGCAACAACAAGGTCAAAATCAGCAGCTAGGAGGCGCTGGAGATGAAAAAAGTGGTGGTCAACAGCCACAGGGTGCTTGGGGTGGCAAACAACAAGAGCATCAACGTCCTCAACAGCAACAAGAACAAAATCAGCCATCCGGAGGCCCTAGAGATGAGAGAAGACCACAAGGGACACCTCGTAGAGGTCCTTATCAACAAAGACAACAAGGTGATCAACAGCAACAACAACAACGACGCCCACAATATGATCAGGGTAAATCAGGTTTGTAAAATTTACATGTACATGTACATGTCTTCCATGCTGATATGATTTGTATTTTAATGCCTTCCATTATATAAAAAACAAAAAAAACAAATAGAACCGGCACCAGCATTTAAGGAAGTATCCTGTGCTGGTATAAAGCGTGGTACTATGGGAAAACAGGATGTAGTTGAAACGAATTATTTTACCATGGATCTTGAAAATATGCCAGATATCGCATATCATTACGATGTCGCCATTGAACCAGATCGTCCGAAAAAATTCATGCGTATTGTTTTTAATCAATGTCAGCGTGAACATTTTCCCCAATATGCGATGGCTTACGATGGTTCGAAAAGCTGTTATACGGTTCAACGTCTGCCAAACTCACCCTATACGTTTAAGATTCAGGTAAAAAAACAAGTACAAGTAAGAAAAGTAAACTGGGTTTGGGTTTAAGTCAAACCTTAAATATCCTCTACATTTATATACAAACGGTGGGCGCGGCAGGATATGTAATTATAGATATGGAACCAAATTTCAAGTTTATAGCTCAATTTTTGTGGCAGATAAACAGACTTTTGTTAATTGTGGGCGTGGCTTCTGACCGATTTTGCTCATTTTAAATGGCGAAAGAAACTAAAAGTGTCTACAAAACTTCAGCTCCAATGTATGAACATTTACGACCTCGAGAATGCAAACAACAGACGGACATTTGAACGGGGACATGTCTATATCGATTTAGTTTTTGATGCTGATCAAGAGTATCTGTTTTGTACAGATACTCTTGTAAATGGAATGATATCCCCCTCACCCCTATGTGAAGGGTATAAAAAACGAAACGTGGGGGTAGTAAAGAAGGATGGAAAATGTATTTCTTGTTCATTGCTGTATATTTATAGGTGGCTGATGGTGCCTCACGTACAAAAGAGTTTACAATAAAAATCAAAGAAACCGATGTCGTTGAGGTGGAATTAAAATCTTTGAAAACGTAATATTGATGAAGTTTTCGATTCGATTTTATACACAGAGTTTAGTTAATTATTTCTTCCTTTCCGGGCAGTTATCATCATGAACGTGTTTTCGATAAACCGATGCGAGCTTTGCAAACTTTAGAAGTGGTCTTGGCGTCCAGTTATCATGATTCTGGGTTGCGCGTTGGCCGTTCATTTTTCGTTAAGCCCTCCCACAATATGTACAATTTGGACGATGGCTACGAAATGTATACCGGCATTTATCAAGCGGCTATATTGGGGGAAGAACCTCTACTCAATATTGACATATCACACAAATCATTCCCCAAGGCTCAAAGTCTTTTGTATTACTTAAAGGAGATCGGTGTGAGAGATCTAACTAGAAGTCTTGAACCGAATACCGCGCGTCAGGCCCTACATTATTTAAAGGGCTTGAATATCCTTTATAAACCTCCAGATTGCTTTGGGGCCACTCCAAGATCTTATAAAGTAGTGAATGTGGGTGAACCGGCCAATTCAATCCATTTCACTAACGTTGAGGGCAAAAAAATGTCGGTGACTGAGTATTTCCAGAGCCGCGGTTACAAATTGCAATATCCCAATCTGAATTGCGTCCAAGTGGGATCCAGCGAACGTTACATATCTCTACCAATGGAATTGTGCGCTTTAATAGAATATCAATCTCTAATGGTGATCAATTTGTTTAAAAGTGTGGCATCTAATAAGATTTCTAATAATTTTTTTTCCGTTTTCCTTTATTGTACAGCGTAAAGACAATGCACGACAGGTGTCTAAAATGATAACACATTCAGCCACCTCCACCATGGATCGCAAACACAAAATCATGGAGTTATTGCGTACCTTTCAAGGGAAGGAAAGTCTCATTATCCGAGACTTTGGTGTACGTTTGGGACAAAACTTTATCAAAGTTCAGATGCGTGTATTGCAGCCTCCCCTATTACAATATTTTAACAATAGCATGGCAATGCCATCTCGGGGCTGTTGGCAAATCAACACTGGCTGGAAATATTTGGAGACATCAACACCAAAAACACCACCAGGTCACAAATGGGCAATTATTTATGACAAAAATAGTCGCCTTCATGTCAATGAAGTATATGATTTTAAGAATAGCGTAAGTACTGAAACTAAATTTGGCCTAAGATCAAATCTTAAATACCCCCACCCTCCACATGCACTTACAAACGGCGAACAAGTGCAATTTTACGCTGTGTAGATTGACTTGGTTTTAGATGCTGCTCAAGAATATATATACGTGATATATGTATGCCGTTCCACCTTATGTGGAGGGTATAATGAGATGAGTAACGGTTTCCTCTCAATAAATATTTTCATACAATGTATTTCTGTAGATTTATAAAGCTTCTGCGCAGATGAGTATGAATTTGGCGCCGGAATGTCTTATTAATACCTTTTATAATATTGATATGATTTTAAAGGATTTGGCCAATCAGAAATATGCTTTGGTAATATATATATATTTATATGATTTTTTTTTTTTAATTTATTTATTCATCAAATCGTATAAATTATAAAATAAGAGACCTTAAGCGCTTAAGTGACGAGTAAACAAATAATTTAAAAAAGAAGAAGAAAAATCAAATTATACACACTCAGGTCATGATTTCTTTACAATAACCCAATGATGAGTAAATAATTGAAGAAAGAATTGAAAAAGAACAACAAGAGAAACAAATTTGTCACACTTGATATATATAATGTTGCAGGTAATCGTCGTTTTATCAGCATTCGGCACCTCTTACGCCTCAGTGAAACAAAATGCTGAATTGAAATGGGGCGTACTGACGCAATGTATTAAAGAGAGAACATTACAAAGGTCGCCTAGGGATTCGTCAGTGTGTACTAATTTATTATTAAAATTGAATGCCAAACTGAATGGGACCAATCACAAAATAGCGGATGATCGGGAAGCTGAATTGCGTCAGCTATTGAAGCCCATAAATAATGTTATGTTTTTGGGGGCAGATGTAACGCATCCATCGCCTGATCAACCCCAAATACCAAGTGTTGTGGGTGTGGCAGCTTCGCATGACGCCTACGGTGCCTGTTACAATATGCAATATCGCCTGCAGCGGTCAACACTTGAAGATATCGACGACATGGAGGGTATTACTGAGCATCACTTGAAAGTTTATAAAAAATATCAAAATCGTTATCCCGATTATATAATATATTATCGTGATGGTGTATCAGATAGTCAATTCCCCATTATTAAGAGAAGAGAATTGCGGGGTATACGGATTGCCTGTAAAAAATTGGTAAATAACAAATGACAAATTCATAAATTTATAATAATAATATTGGAATGTTGTTGGTTAGAATTGTAATGCCAAGTTGACGTGCTTGATTGTGGTGAAGCGTCATCATACACGTTTCTTTCCCACAAGCGAACCAAGACCACAAAACAGATCCAACAATGTTGAACCGGGCACGGTGGTGGATCAACGGATCGTACATCCAAATGAAGTGCAATTCTTTATGGTTAGCCATCAGGCTGTGCAAGGCACCGCCAAGCCAACCCGTTACAATGTCATTGAAGATGATGCCAACTTCAATATTGATTTGTTGCAAAAGTTGAGCTACAATTTGTGTCACATGTTTCCTCGCTGTAATCGTTCCGTCTCGTATCCAGCACCCGCCTATTTGGCACATTTGGTAGCATCTCGTGGTCGCGTTTATTTAGAAGGGTAAATTCTCCATTTTTCATAAATTCATTTCATAATAATTTCATAAAATATTTGAATTTGTAGGAC
Organism: Ornithomya chloropus; assembly: GCA_963971445.1. Classification (NCBI taxonomy): domain Eukaryota; kingdom Metazoa; phylum Arthropoda; class Insecta; order Diptera; family Hippoboscidae; genus Ornithomya; species Ornithomya chloropus. The sequence goes on along the minus strand of OZ020530.1, from coordinate 20,458,857 downwards.
AACCCGATTTGGCAGACTGGAAGATGAATATAAAAAACGCACGGTTAACTGTAATATTATGGAAAATAATCCAATGTATTTTGTTTAATATATTAATGTGTGTGTGTGTGTGTGTGTGTGTGTGTGCAACTCAACTCATTTCTAAGTCGCTTCAATTTATTATATATTCGACGAATAAAAAAACACAATATAATACAGCCTTCAAAACTGATAAATGTATGAAAAGTTTTTTTAATGAGAAGGGGGAGGGGGAGGGTTAGCACAAATACTCCATATTTTAAAATTTACCCCTCGGAACGTTTCAACAGCAGATAGACACACGTACGGACATATATAGAACGAGTCAGATTTGTCTGTTAATCAAGAATATTACACTTGGTAGAATTACCGACATTTCTTTCTGGGTGTTTTACAAACATTTTAAATAAATATATTGCTTAACCTTTAGCTTTTTATATTATACAAATTTTATAAAATTTATATTTTATTTGTTAAATTATTTTAATTAATGTAAAAATTTGTAGAACAGTAGGCGTGGCAGGTACATGATTAGGTATTATACAATTAGCTTGCAAGTCCGCTTTTACGCTAAGTACAGTTTTTTGTGAATTGTAAGCGTGTTTATTATCTGACCACGCCCATGTTTAGGATAACCATGGAGGGAATAATTCATAAATATATATTATCCGAATTTCAGCTTTATAGCTAGATATTTGTGGTTGATAGATAGATTTTTGTCAATTGTGGGCTGGTTTTGCTTAATTTAAATTTGTAAAAATTTGTGTACTTTTCTCAGTTGCCATACTCCTTTGGTGTGCTGTTAAGTTAATTTTGCAAAAACAAACTTTCCTCGCATGCACACAGTGCGAGAGCGAGAGAGGGTGAATGAAAGATGTAGAGTGCGAAAGCTTTTCAGTGAGAGACGGCCCTTTACTAAATATACGATTTACTGCCAAACGTTGATTAAGTTGAGTGTGAGTCGCCATAGGAAACGTATTTCGTTAGCGGTTAGTTTTGGCAGTGCTTGCGTGTTTTGCATTCTATTTATTTTCCATATATATACATAAAATATATATATTCGCATAATTTCACATTGTCTTGTAATTTCTCAAGAATTTATTTTACTTTTTTTGTGGTGTGTTTTTAAAATATTTATAGTTTCCAGTGCCAAAAATTTCAACCAAAACAAAATTTCAATAAAGCTGAAAAAAGCACACCGAATAGAAGTGAACAAGTGAAAAAGGCGCATATTCAGTTATAAAGTTGTACAAAAATTTTAGTGCATTTATATTCTTACGCACTCGTACATCCAGATATATGTATATGTGCACGTAAAAGTTTTGCAGTATAAAATTCCAAAGGCTAAAATTAAAATAGAAATTGAAATAAAGAGAAAAAGGAAAAGTTCAAAATTTTAATTGATACTAACAAATGGCTGAAAATAAGGGCATCATGTTGGCGAAATCTGTACAAAAGCATGCTGGACGTGCCAAAGAAAAGGTAAGTGCCATTTATAAATATTTTTTCTTTATTTCATCTATCATCTCATCTATCAACATTTGTTTGCATCCATTCAACTTTTGGAAATCTCTCGTATATTGTGGAATTTCTTCACTGAGAATAACAGCAATTGCTCTCTTCAACGTTATTATTATATTCATATGTATATTGCATAGCATTCCCTAATGTGAACGGATGAACAAGTGAAAATGTTGTAGTTGGTCGATGTAATACCCTACACTATTTAGTCTACTAAATTCAGTTACAATTAGTTTAGTTATGGCAGTAAGCGCGAGGCATTGCCATTTTAGTCACTTTGTGACGAATATATTATTATAGGAAAAGGGGTTCTAAAAACGGTCCGATCGTGTTCAAATTTGTTACAGTCATTTATTAACCGAATTAACAATTCTTTACCAAAATATTAAATAGCACGATTTTTTGCCATATAAAGACTCTTCATAATAGAACCGTATATGGGGACGGGTTCTAAAAATTATCCAATTCAGGACATTTTCACTAGAGTTTCTCTTTGGGCTAATATATGTCCTTGTACTAAATTTCATCAATATATTTCAATAAATGCGATCTGTAGCTTAAGTCCAAATTTACACCTATAGATAGATGAACAGACATGGACATGGTCAAATCAATGCAGATTTTGATTCTGATCGGTATAATTGAAGCTGGAGTTACAAACATTCTCACAAACTTAATATATCGCCTTATCATATGTGGTGTAGGGTATAATTAATTCACCATTCTCTCCGCTCCGTTATATTGTGATAATTGTCACCTGTAGTGTACAGTGACTGCAGATTCCACAGCAGGGGGTGAGCTCTGTAGCTTTGCTTCATATATATGTATTGTTATGGTTATTGGTGTTGTTGTTGTAACTGCTATCATAACTTGTTTATATTAACAACATTATACTGCATTTCAAGATTCTGCTTGAGTTGTTGTTTAATTAAATAGCAATGCGTGGGTTTGATGATTTTCAGTCAGTCCTTCTGTCTTTTCTCCTTTTCCTTTTATTGTAATAAAAAGTCGTTTGATATTATGCTGCAAGTGCATCAGCACCTGACTTTATACCCTGCCTCTTTTCTCGGTGTCAACTTTAGTTTAGGGTTTGGCTATAAGCTAAAAAGAAAAACCTAAAAAATATATTGGACAGACTACAAAGTATCGATTGGCTATGTCTGTCTATCCGTTTATAGTAAACATTCTCTTCTAGTGGCAAACATTGAGGTAGATGTAAACTCTAAACTTGGCAGAAATATTAACAGTTCTTACCCGCATTTCTTATTGTTATTGAAATTAAGCAAAATTGGTTGCAGGATATTTCCAGAATTGAACCAAAGCTAAAGAAAGGTCACTTTTTTAAATTGATCCATGTAATTATGTCTGTGCGTCCCTTTATTGTCTTATAGATAATTATTATACCTTCCAAATAAGATGGAAAGTATACTATTTTATATACATTAGTAACAAATATAATTTTTGTTATTGACATTTATACCAGTACCAGTCAAAATGACTTGTGTGTGTTTGTATGAAGAAATGTACGATTTCGGGAGAATTATGAGGCCGATGCAGTACATGTAGCGCCCATGCGTCTTTTATTTTTTTAATTTTTGTCGGGACGACGCGTACACCATTCCCGGCTACCAAAAATTACACGCACGAGTTAATTTTTAGATAGACAAATTGACCCACAAGGCAGTGATGATAACAGTGCTATTATCGAGAGTAGTGATGAGGAAATTCTTGATGGAGGCAATATAGATCAGTCAAGTGACAGTGATTGCGAAAATATTCCAAACAAACGTACAAAACGATGCATGCGATTCCTTTCCAGTTCTGAAGACGAAGGTGGAAGTAACGTACTAAATCAGCAAACTGAAATTGCTTCAGACGGAACTATTTGAACAAGAATTAAAGAAGGAGGTGTTGCTGGTAAATCACCAGTTCATAGTGCTTTCAAAGATGTACACGCGCCAACAACACATGCTAAAAGAAACATTATGAACGGGAATCTAAGCAGTGCGTTCCTATTATTGATTGACAAGTATATTTTGGAATATGTACGAATTTGTACATAGTTAGAAGCTTCTCGAGTTTTGGGGAAAAACTGGACAATTACGCAAGCGAAATTGAAAGCATTTCTTGCAATATTGTATGCACGTGGGGCTTACGAAGGAAATACTTTGAGGCTTCAATATTTGTGGAACAAAAAGTGGGGACCATCATTTTTCTCCAGCACTATGAGTAGACGTGATTATACTGAGATTCTGCGATACATTCGTTTCGACAAAATAAATCCGAGGAGTCAAAGATTGCAAACAGACAAATTCGCTTTAGTCTCAACAGTTTGAGACAAATTCACTGAAAACAGTCAAAATTGCTTCAAACCGGAAGCTTATATTACCGTGGATGAGCAACTTTTTCCAACGAAGGCCAGATGCAGATTTACCCAGTATGTGCCAAACAAACCCCATAAATTCGGCTGGCGTCTGATGTAAAGACGAAATATGTGGTAAATGGCTTTCCGTATTTAGGAAAAGACGAGAATCGAAATGCATTAACCCCCCTAAGCGAATTTGTCGTAATGAAACTTCTTGAACCGTATACCATGAAAGGTAGAACTGTAACAATCGATAATTTTTTTACAAGTATTCCTTTGGCGTTAAAATTAAGATCTAAAAATACTTCGTTGCTTGGAACAATACGCCCAAATCTACCTATGTAGAAATTGTGAAAAACTGTAAATAATTAAATGTTTTGTTATTTGACAATGTCTATTAGATCATTTATCTATTACAATAAATATTGTTCAAGTGAAAAAAGGCAGGACGTCACAAAAAGCATTTTTCTTATACACCAGTCATGTTGACTGGTTTTGGTAGAAATAGGTATATATAAATAGATGGTAAATCTAGTGTTAAACACTAAAGAGGCCACGCAACAATCGACATGATAGTCTCTATCCGCCTTAAAAATTTATTTATGAATTTGGTATACATATTTTTTAATTTCCCATCCATTATTTTGCCACAAATGGGCGTGGTCTGAAACTAGACACGCCCATAATCGACAAAAAACTATCTATCTGCCACAAAAAACTGGTCTAGAAATTTGGAACTTGACATACATATTTGACTGATTATACTTTCTCTAATATATTTACAATTATTTATTTTACCCATCACTTCTCTGCGAATGAATATACAAAATATTTTTCACTCTGTTGGAAGCTTCTTGAAGAATCGGATCAAATTAAAATTAGCAAAGTTTCAGAGGGTAGTAGATAATAAAAGAAATAAAAAGATATAATATTTTTGCCAACTCTACCAACTTGAATATTTTAAAAAAGAAAAATTTTGTGATAGATTACGTGTAAGCACAATGGAGAAAAAAGGTACATATATATATATATATATATCTATAGGGAAATGTAAGTAATTTATTGAGAAAATAAAATTTATTTAAAGGAAAAAAGGGGAATCGTAATCCAGATGATCCCAAACCGGAGAATATTCAAAATCAAGATGAACAATCTCTGCCTACAGGTAAGAAAAGAAGAAAATCTGCAAAATATATGTAGCTTTTCAGCCGAGTCATTGTCGTTCAAAACAAGGGGAATCATCCGTTTCTAAATTTACAATGCATAAATTTACAATTGTACAATATATTATGTATGAAATTTACAATTTATGTATTTTACAATTATTGTATCGTTTTTTTCAATTCAGTTTACTGGGGTTTTACTTGCACTATATTGTAAAAAATAATAATGTATAGGCATGCTAAAATAAAAAAGGTCATTAATAGATTATTTCTGTAAAATTTTGTAACAAATTAGTTGAAAACAGGAAAAAAGTTGTTCATTTATTGGTGAGATTTTTTTAAAAATATATTTGTAATAAATATTTTTAAAGGATCTGGCGGTAATCAACCTCCACCACCACAACAAAAAGAAAAAGGTTCTAAAGCCAGCAATTCTGTTAAAGAACATACTAAACCGGATCAAAGCCGAAAACAGGAAGGTGGTCAACAACAACAACAGCAAGGGCAAAAGCAATTTCGGCCACAACAAACTGAAGGAGGTAATAGAAGCCGTGGCGGTACCCAACAAGGGGGTGGAGGCCAGCAACAAAAGCCCTCTCAAGCTCAACAATTTGAAGGAGGAGATGGAAGCCGTGGTGGTCAAAAACAAGATCAGACAGGTCAAAAACAGCAACGTCCACGTGGACAGCAACAACAAGGCGGCGACAGGGATCAGAGTAAATCACAACAACCGCAACAGGGTGGCAAAAAACAAGGTCATCAACCACCTCAGCAACAACAAGGTCAAAATCAGCAGCTAGGAGGCGCTGGAGATGAAAAAAGTGGTGGTCAACAGCCACAGGGTGCTTGGGGTGGCAAACAACAAGAGCATCAACGTCCTCAACAGCAACAAGAACAAAATCAGCCATCCGGAGGCCCTAGAGATGAGAGAAGACCACAAGGGACACCTCGTAGAGGTCCTTATCAACAAAGACAACAAGGTGATCAACAGCAACAACAACAACGACGCCCACAATATGATCAGGGTAAATCAGGTTTGTAAAATTTACATGTACATGTACATGTCTTCCATGCTGATATGATTTGTATTTTAATGCCTTCCATTATATAAAAAACAAAAAAAACAAATAGAACCGGCACCAGCATTTAAGGAAGTATCCTGTGCTGGTATAAAGCGTGGTACTATGGGAAAACAGGATGTAGTTGAAACGAATTATTTTACCATGGATCTTGAAAATATGCCAGATATCGCATATCATTACGATGTCGCCATTGAACCAGATCGTCCGAAAAAATTCATGCGTATTGTTTTTAATCAATGTCAGCGTGAACATTTTCCCCAATATGCGATGGCTTACGATGGTTCGAAAAGCTGTTATACGGTTCAACGTCTGCCAAACTCACCCTATACGTTTAAGATTCAGGTAAAAAAACAAGTACAAGTAAGAAAAGTAAACTGGGTTTGGGTTTAAGTCAAACCTTAAATATCCTCTACATTTATATACAAACGGTGGGCGCGGCAGGATATGTAATTATAGATATGGAACCAAATTTCAAGTTTATAGCTCAATTTTTGTGGCAGATAAACAGACTTTTGTTAATTGTGGGCGTGGCTTCTGACCGATTTTGCTCATTTTAAATGGCGAAAGAAACTAAAAGTGTCTACAAAACTTCAGCTCCAATGTATGAACATTTACGACCTCGAGAATGCAAACAACAGACGGACATTTGAACGGGGACATGTCTATATCGATTTAGTTTTTGATGCTGATCAAGAGTATCTGTTTTGTACAGATACTCTTGTAAATGGAATGATATCCCCCTCACCCCTATGTGAAGGGTATAAAAAACGAAACGTGGGGGTAGTAAAGAAGGATGGAAAATGTATTTCTTGTTCATTGCTGTATATTTATAGGTGGCTGATGGTGCCTCACGTACAAAAGAGTTTACAATAAAAATCAAAGAAACCGATGTCGTTGAGGTGGAATTAAAATCTTTGAAAACGTAATATTGATGAAGTTTTCGATTCGATTTTATACACAGAGTTTAGTTAATTATTTCTTCCTTTCCGGGCAGTTATCATCATGAACGTGTTTTCGATAAACCGATGCGAGCTTTGCAAACTTTAGAAGTGGTCTTGGCGTCCAGTTATCATGATTCTGGGTTGCGCGTTGGCCGTTCATTTTTCGTTAAGCCCTCCCACAATATGTACAATTTGGACGATGGCTACGAAATGTATACCGGCATTTATCAAGCGGCTATATTGGGGGAAGAACCTCTACTCAATATTGACATATCACACAAATCATTCCCCAAGGCTCAAAGTCTTTTGTATTACTTAAAGGAGATCGGTGTGAGAGATCTAACTAGAAGTCTTGAACCGAATACCGCGCGTCAGGCCCTACATTATTTAAAGGGCTTGAATATCCTTTATAAACCTCCAGATTGCTTTGGGGCCACTCCAAGATCTTATAAAGTAGTGAATGTGGGTGAACCGGCCAATTCAATCCATTTCACTAACGTTGAGGGCAAAAAAATGTCGGTGACTGAGTATTTCCAGAGCCGCGGTTACAAATTGCAATATCCCAATCTGAATTGCGTCCAAGTGGGATCCAGCGAACGTTACATATCTCTACCAATGGAATTGTGCGCTTTAATAGAATATCAATCTCTAATGGTGATCAATTTGTTTAAAAGTGTGGCATCTAATAAGATTTCTAATAATTTTTTTTCCGTTTTCCTTTATTGTACAGCGTAAAGACAATGCACGACAGGTGTCTAAAATGATAACACATTCAGCCACCTCCACCATGGATCGCAAACACAAAATCATGGAGTTATTGCGTACCTTTCAAGGGAAGGAAAGTCTCATTATCCGAGACTTTGGTGTACGTTTGGGACAAAACTTTATCAAAGTTCAGATGCGTGTATTGCAGCCTCCCCTATTACAATATTTTAACAATAGCATGGCAATGCCATCTCGGGGCTGTTGGCAAATCAACACTGGCTGGAAATATTTGGAGACATCAACACCAAAAACACCACCAGGTCACAAATGGGCAATTATTTATGACAAAAATAGTCGCCTTCATGTCAATGAAGTATATGATTTTAAGAATAGCGTAAGTACTGAAACTAAATTTGGCCTAAGATCAAATCTTAAATACCCCCACCCTCCACATGCACTTACAAACGGCGAACAAGTGCAATTTTACGCTGTGTAGATTGACTTGGTTTTAGATGCTGCTCAAGAATATATATACGTGATATATGTATGCCGTTCCGCCTTATGTGGAGGGTATAATGAGATGAGTAACGGTTTCCTCTCAATAAATATTTTCATACAATGTATTTCTGTAGATTTATAAAGCTTCTGCGCAGATGAGTATGAATTTGGCGCCGGAATGTCTTATTAATACCTTTTATAATATTGATATGATTTTAAAGGATTTGGCCAATCAGAAATATGCTTTGGTAATATATATATATTTATATGATTTTTTTTTTAATTTATTTATTCATCAAATCGTATAAATTATAAAATAAGAGACCTTAAGCGCTCGTCTCTTAAGAGTAAACAAATCGTCACTTAAGAGTAAACAATCGTCACTTAAGAGTAAACAAATAATTTAAAAAAGAAGAAGAAAAATCAAATTATACACACACAGGTCATGATTTCTTTACAATAACCCAATGATGAGTAAATAATTGAAGAAAGAATTGAAAAAGAACAACAAGAGAAACAAATTTGTCACACTTGATATATATAATGTTGCAGGTAATCGTCGTTTTATCAGCATTCGGCACCTCTTACGCCTCAGTGAAACAAAATGCTGAATTGAAATGGGGCGTACTGACGCAATGTATTAAAGAGAGAACATTACAAAGGTCGCCTAGGGATTCGTCAGTGTGTACTAATTTATTATTAAAATTGAATGCCAAACTGAATGGGACCAATCACAAAATAGCGGATGATCGGGAAGCTGAATTGCGTCAGCTATTGAAGCCCATAAATAATGTTATGTTTTTGGGGGCAGATGTAACGCATCCATCGCCTGATCAACCCCAAATACCAAGTGTTGTGGGTGTGGCAGCTTCGCATGACGCCTACGGTGCCTGTTACAATATGCAATATCGCCTGCAGCGGTCAACACTTGAAGATATCGACGACATGGAGGGTATTACTGAGCATCACTTGAAAGTTTATAAAAAATATCAAAATCGTTATCCCGATTATATAATATATTATCGTGATGGTGTATCAGATAGTCAATTCCCCATTATTAAGAGAAGAGAATTGCGGGGTATACGGATTGCCTGTAAAAAATTGGTAAATAACAAATGACAAATTCATAAATTTATAATAATAATATTGGAATGTTGTTGGTTAGAATTGTAATGCCAAGTTGACGTGCTTGATTGTGGTGAAGCGTCATCATACACGTTTCTTTCCCACAAGCGAACCAAGACCACAAAACAGATCCAACAATGTTGAACCGGGCACGGTGGTGGATCAACGGATCGTACATCCAAATGAAGTGCAATTCTTTATGGTTAGCCATCAGGCTGTGCAAGGCACCGCCAAGCCAACCCGTTACAATGTCATTGAAGATGATGCCAACTTCAATATTGATTTGTTGCAAAAGTTGAGCTACAATTTGTGTCACATGTTTCCTCGCTGTAATCGTTCCGTCTCGTATCCAGCACCCGCCTATTTGGCACATTTGGTAGCATCTCGTGGTCGCGTTTATTTAGAAGGGTAAATTCTCCATTTTTCATAAATTCATTTCATAATAATTTCATAAAATATTTGAATTTGTAGGACAACCCGATTTGGCAGACTGGAAGATGAATATAAAAAACGCACGGTTAACTGTAATATTATGGAAAATAATCCAATGTATTTTGTTTAATATATTAATGTGTGTGTGTGTGTGTGTGCAACTCAACTCATTTCTAAGTCGCTTCAATTTATTATATATTCGACGAATAAAAAAACACAATATAATACAGCCTTCAAAACTGATAAATGTATGAAAAGTTTTTTTAATGAGAAGGGGGAGGGGGAGGGTTAGCACAAATACTCCATATTTTAAAATTTACCCCTCGGAACGTTTCAACAGCAGATAGACACACGTACGGACATATATAGAACGAGTCAGATTTGTCTGTTAATCAAGAATATTACACTTGGTAGAATTACCGACATTTCTTTCTGGGTGTTTTACAAACATTTTAAATAAATATATTGCTTAACCTTTAGCTTTTTATATTATACAAATTTTATAAAATTTATATTTTATTTGTTAAATTATTTTAATTAATGTAAAAATTTGTAGAACAGTAGGCGTGGCAGGTACATGATTAGGTATTATACAATTAGCTTGCAAGTCCGCTTTTACGCTAAGTACAGTTTTTTGTGAATTGTAAGCGTGTTTATTATCTGACCACGCCCATGTTTAGGATAACCATGGAGGGAATAATTCATAAATATATATTATCCGAATTTCAGCTTTATAGCTAGATATTTGTGGTTGATAGATAGATTTTTGTCAATTGTGGGCTGGTTTTGCTTAATTTAAATTTGTAAAAATTTGTGTACTTTTCTCAGTTGCCATACTCCTTTGGTGTGCTGTTAAGTTAATTTTGCAAAAACAAACTTTCCTCGCATGCACACAGTGCGAGAGCGAGAGAGGGTGAATGAAAGATGTAGAGTGCGAAAGCTTTTCAGTGAGAGACGGCCCTTTACTAAATATACGATTTACTGCCAAACGTTGATTAAGTTGAGTGTGAGTCGCCATAGGAAACGTATTTCGTTAGCGGTTAATTTTGACAGTGCTTGCGTGTTTTGCATTCTATTTATTTTCCATATATATACATAAAATATATATATTCGCATAATTTCACATTGTCTTGTAATTTCTCAAGAATTTATTTTACTTTTTTTATGGTGTGTTTTTAAAATATTTATAGTTTCCAGTGCCAAAAATTTCAACCAAAACAAAATTTCAATAAAGCTGAAAAAAGCACACCGAATAGAAGTGAACAAGTGAAAAAGGCGCATATTCAGTTATAAAGTTGTACAAAAATTTATTCTTACGCACTCGTACATCCAGATATATGTATATGTGCACGTAAAAGTTTTGCAGTATAAAATTCCAAAGGCTAAAATTAAAATAGAAATTGAAATAAAGAGAAAAAGGAAAAGTTCAAAATTTTAATTGATACTAACAAATGGCTGAAAATAAGGGCATCATGTTGGCGAAATCTGTACAAAAGCATGCTGGACGTGCCAAAGAAAAGGTAAGTGCCATTTATAAATATTTTTTCTTTATTTCATCTATCATCTCATCTATCAACATTTGTTTGCATCCATTCAACTTTTGGAAATCTCTCGTATATTGTGGAATTTCTTCACTGAGAATAACAGCAATTGCTCTCTTCAACGTTATTATTATATTCATATGTATATTGCATAGCATTCCCTAATGTGAACGGATGAACAAGTGAAAATGTTGTAGTTGGTCGATGTAATACCCTACACTATTTAGTCTACTAAATTCAGTTACAATTAGTTTAGTTATGGCAGTAAGCGCGAGGCATTGCCATTTTAGTCACTTTGTGACGAATATATTATTATAGGAAAAGGGGTTCTAAAAACGGTCCGATCGTGTTCAAATTTGTTACAGTCATTTATTAACCGAATTAACAATTCTTTACCAAAATATTAAATAGCACGATTTTTTGCCATATAAAGACTCTTCATAATAGAACCGTATATGGGGACGGGTTCTAAAAATTATCCAATTCAGGACATTTTCACTAGAGTTTCTCTTTGGGCTAATATATGTCCTTGTACTAAATTTCATCAATATATTTCAATAAATGCGATCTGTAGCTTAAGTCCAAATTTACACCTATAGATAGATGAACAGACATGGACATGGTCAAATCAATGCAGATTTTGATTCTGATCGGTATAATTGAAGCTGGAGTTACAAACATTCTCACAAACTTAATATATCGCCTTATCATATGTGGTGTAGGGTATAATTAATTCACCATTCTCTCCGCTCCGTTATATTGTGATAATTGTCACCTGTAGTGTACAGTGACTGCAGATTCCACAGCAGGGGGTGAGCTCTGTAGCTTTGCTTCATATATATGTATTGTTATGGTTATTGGTGTTGTTGTTGTAACTGCTATCATAACTTGTTTATATTAACAACATTATACTGCATTTCAAGATTCTGCTTGAGTTGTTGTTTAATTAAATAGCAATCCTTTTCCTTTTATTGTAATAAAAAGTCGTTTGATATTATGCTGCAAGTGCATCAGCACCTGACTTTATACCCTGCCTCTTTTCTCGGTGTCAACTTTAGTTTAGGGTTTGGCTATAAGCTAAAAAGAAAAACCTAAAAAATATATTGGACAGACTACAAAGTATCGATTGGCTATGTCTGTCTATCCGTTTATAGTAAACATTCTCTTCTAGTGGCAAACATTGAGGTAGATGTAAACTCTAAACTTGGCAGAAATATTAACAGTTCTTACCCGCATTTCTTATTGTTATTGAAATTAAGCAAAATTGGTTGCAGGATATTTCCAGAATTGAACCAAAGCTAAAGAAAGGTCACTTTTTTAAATTGATCCATGTAATTATGTCTGTGCGTCCCTTTATTGTCTTATAGATAATTATTATACCTTCCAAATAAGATGGAAAGTATACTATTTTATATACATTAGTAACAAATATAATTTTTGTTATTGACATTTATACCAGTACCAGTCAAAATGACTGGTGTGTGTTTGTATGAAGAAATGTACGATTTCGGGAGAATTATGAGGCCGATGCAGTACATGTAGCGCCCATGCGTCTTTTATTTTTAATTTTTGTCGGGACGACGCGTACACCATTCCCGGCTACCAAAAATTACACGCACGAGTTAATTTTTAGATAGACAAATTGACCCACAAGGCAGTGATGATAACAGTGCTATTATCGAGAGTAGTGATGAGGAAATTCTTGATGGAGGCAATATAGATCAGTCAAGTGACAGTGATTGCGAAAATATTCCAAACAAACGTACAAAACGATGCATGCGATTCCTTTCCAGTTCTGAAGACGAAGGTGGAAGTAACGTACTAAATCAGCAAACTGAAATTGCTTCAGACGGAACTATTTGGACAAGAATTAAAGAAGGAGGTGTTGCTGGTAAATCACCAGTTCATAGTGCTTTCAAAGATGTACACGCGCCAACAACACATGCTAAAAGAAACATTATGAACGGGAATCTAAGCAGTGCGTTCCTATTATTGATTGACAAGTATATTTTGGAATATGTACGAATTTGTACATAGTTAGAAGCTTCTCGAGTTTTGGGGAAAAACTGGACAATTACGCAAGCGAAATTGAAAGCATTTCTTGCAATATTGTATGCACGTGGGGCTTACGAAGGAAATACTTTGAGGCTTCAATATTTGTGGAACAAAAAGTGGGGACCATCATTTTTCTCCAGCACTATGAGTAGACGTGATTATACTGAGATTCTGCGATACATTCGTTTCGACAAAATAAATCCGAGGAGTCAAAGATTGCAAACAGACAAATTCGCTTTAGTCTCAACAGTTTGAGACAAATTCACTGAAAACAGTCAAAATTGCTTCAAACCGGAAGCTTATATTACCGTGGATGAGCAACTTTTTCCAACGAAGGCCAGATGCAGATTTACCCAGTATATGCCAAACAAACCCCATAAATTCGGCTGGCGTCTGATGTAAAGACGAAATATGTGGTAAATGGCTTTCCGTATTTAGGAAAAGACGAGAATCGAAATGCATTAACCCCCCTAAGCGAATTTGTCGTAATGAAACTTCTTGAACCGTATACCATGAAAGGTAGAACTGTAACAATCGATAATTTTTTTACAAGTATTCCTTTGGCGTTAAAATTAAGATCTAAAAATACTTCGTTGCTTGGAACAATACGCCCAAATCTACCTATGTAGAAATTGTGAAAAACTGTAAATAATTAAATGTTTTGTTATTTGACAATGTCTATTAGATCATTTATCTATTACAATAAATATTGTTCAAGTGAAAAAAGGCAGGACGTCACAAAAAGCATTTTTCTTATACACCAGTCATGTTGACTGGTTTTGGTAGAAATAGGTATATATAAATAGATGGTAAATCTAGTGTTAAACACTAAAGAGGCCACGCAACAATCGACATGATAGTCTCTATCCGCCTTAAAAATTTATTTATGAATTTGGTATACATATTTTTTAATTTCCCATCCATTATTTTGCCACAAATGGGCGTGGTCTGAAACTAGACACGCCCATAATCGACAAAAAACTATCTATCTGCCACAAAAAACTGGTCTAGAAATTTGGAACTTGACATACATATTTGACTGATTATACTTTCTCTAATATATTTACAATTATTTATTTTACCCATCACTTCTCTGCGAATGAATATACAAAATATTTTTCACTCTGTTGGAAGCTTCTTGAAGAATCGGATCAAATTAAAATTAGCAAAGTTTCAGAGGGTAGTAGATAATAAAAGAAATAAAAAGATATAATATTTTTGCCAACTCTACCAACTTGAATATTTTAAAAAAGAAAAATTTTGTGATAGATTACGTGTAAGCACAATGGAGAAAAAAGGTACATATATATATATATATATATCTATAGGGAAATGTAAGTAATTTATTGAGAAAATAAAATTTATTTAAAGGAAAAAAGGGGAATCGTAATCCAGATGATCCCAAACCGGAGAATATTCAAAATCAAGATGAACAATCTCTGCCTACAGGTAAGAAAAGAAGAAAATCTGCAAAATATATGTAGCTTTTCAGCCGAGTCATTGTCGTTCAAAACAAGGGGGATCATCCGTTTTTAAATTTACAATGCATAAATTTACAATTGTACAATATATTATGTATGAAATTTACAATTTATGTATTTTACAATTATTGTATCGTTTTTTTCAATTCAGTTTACTGGGGTTTTACTTGCACTATATTGTAAAAAATAATAATGTATAGGCATGCTAAAATAAAAAAGGTCATTAATAGATTATTTCTGTAAAATTTTGTAACAAATTAGTTGAAAACAGGAAAAAAGTTGTTCATTTATTGGTGAGATTTTTTTAAAAATATATTTGTAATAAATATTTTTAAAGGATCTGGCGGTAATCAACCTCCACCACCACAACAAAAAGAAAAAGGTTCTAAAGCCAGCAATTCTGTTAAAGAACATACTAAACCGGATCAAAGCCGAAAACAGGAAGGTGGTCAACAACAACAACAGCAAGGGCAAAAGCAATTTCGGCCACAACAAACTGAAGGAGGTAATAGAAGCCGTGGCGGTACCCAACAAGGGGGTGGAGGCCAGCAACAAAAGCCCTCTCAAGCTCAACAATTTGAAGGAGGAGATGGAAGCCGTGGTGGTCAAAAACAAGATCAGACAGGTCAAAAACAGCAACGTCCACGTGGACAGCAACAACAAGGCGGCGACAGGGATCAGAGTAAATCACAACAACCGCAACAGGGTGGCAAAAAACAAGGTCATCAACCACCTCAGCAACAACAAGGTCAAAATCAGCAGCTAGGAGGCGCTGGAGATGAAAAAAGTGGTGGTCAACAGCCACAGGGTGCTTGGGGTGGCAAACAACAAGAGCATCAACGTCCTCAACAGCAACAAGAACAAAATCAGCCATCCGGAGGCCCTAGAGATGAGAGAAGACCACAAGGGACACCTCGTAGAGGTCCTTATCAACAAAGACAACAAGGTGATCAACAGCAACAACAACAACGACGCCCACAATATGATCAGGGTAAATCAGGTTTGTAAAATTTACATGTACATGTACATGTCTTCCATGCTGATATGATTTGTATTTTAATGCCTTCCATTATATAAAAAACAAAAAAAACAAATAGAACCGGCACCAGCATTTAAGGAAGTATCCTGTGCTGGTATAAAGCGTGGTACTATGGGCAAACAGGATGTAGTTGAAACGAATTATTTTACCATGGATCTTGAAAATATGCCAGATATCGCATATCATTACGATGTCGCCATTGAACCAGATCGTCCGAAAAAATTCATGCGTATTGTTTTTAATCAATGTCAGCGTGAACATTTTCCCCAATATGCGATGGCTTACGATGGTTCGAAAAGCTGTTATACGGTTCAACGTCTGCCAAACTCACCCTATACGTTTAAGATTCAGGTAAAAAAACAAGTACAAGTAAGAAAAGTAAACTGGGTTTGGGTTTAAGTCAAACCTTAAATATCCTCTACATTTATATACAAACGGTGGGCGCGGCAGGATATGTAATTATAGATATGGAACCAAATTTCAACTTTATAGCTCAATTTTTGTGGCAGATAAACAGACTTTTGTTAATTGTGGGCGTGGCTTCTGACCGATTTTGCTCATTTTAAATGGCGAAAGAAACTAAACGTGTCTACAAAACTTCAGCTCCAATGTATGCACATTTACGACCTCGAGAATGCCAACAACAGACGGACATTTGAACGGGGACTAGTCTATATCGATTTAGTTTTTGATGCAAAAAACAGATACTCTTGTAAATGGAATGATATCCCCCTCACCCCTATGTGAAGGGTATAAAAAACGAAACGTGGGGGTAGTAAAGAAGGATGGAAAATGTATTTCTTGTTCATTGCTGTATATTTATAGGTGGCTGATGGTGCCTCACGTACAAAAGAGTTTACAATAAAAATCAAAGAAACCGATGTCGTTGAGGTGGAATTAAAATCTTTGAAAACGTAATATTGATGAAGTTTTCGATTCGATTTTATACACAGAGTTTAGTTAATTATTTCTTCCTTTCCGGGCAGTTATCATCATGAACGTGTTTTCGATAAACCGATGCGAGCTTTGCAAACTTTAGAAGTGGTCTTGGCGTCCAGTTATCATGATTCTGGGTTGCGCGTTGGCCGTTCATTTTTCGTTAAGCCCTCCCACAATATGTACAATTTGGACGATGGCTACGAAATGTATACCGGCATTTATCAAGCGGCTATATTGGGTGAAGAACCTCTACTCAATATTGACATATCACACAAATCATTCCCCAAGGCTCAAAATCTTTTGTATTACTTAAAGGAGATCGGTGTGAGAGATCTAACTAGAAGTCTTGAACCGAATACCGCGCGTCAGGCCCTACATTATTTAAAGGGCTTGAATATCCTTTATAAACCTCCAGATTGCTTTGGGGCCACTCCAAGATCTTATAAAGTAGTGAATGTGGGTGAACCGGCCAATTCAATCCATTTCACTAACGTTGAGGGCAAAAAAATGTCGGTGACTGAGTATTTCCAGAGCCGCGGCTACAAATTGCAATATCCCAATCTGAATTGCGTCCAAGTGGGATCCAGCGAACGTTACATATCTCTACCAATGGAATTGTGCGCTTTAATAGAATATCAATCTCTAATGGTGATCAATTTGTTTAAAAGTGTGGCATCTAATAAGATTTCTAATAATTTTTTTTCCGTTTTCCTTTATTGTACAGCGTAAAGACAATGCACGACAGGTGTCTAAAATGATAACACATTCAGCCACCTCCACCATGGATCGCAAACACAAAATCATGGAGTTATTGCGTACCTTTCAAGGGAAGGAAAGTCTCATTATCCGAGACTTTGGTGTACGTTTGGGACAAAACTTTATCAAAGTTCAGATGCGTGTATTGCAGCCTCCCCTATTACAATATTTTAACAATAGCATGGCAATGCCATCTCGGGGCTGTTGGCAAATCAACACTGGCTGGAAATATTTGGAGACATCAACACCAAAAACACCACCAGGTCACAAATGGGCAATTATTTATGACAAAAATAGTCGCCTTCATGTCAATGAAGTATATGATTTTAAGAATAGCGTAAGTACTGAAACTAAATTTGGCCTAAGATCAAATCTTAAATACCCCCACCCTCCACATGCACTTACAAACGGCGAACAAGTGCAATTTTACGCTGTGTAGATTGACTTGGTTTTAGATGCTGCTCAAGAATATATATACGTGATATATGTATGCCGTTCCGCCTTATGTGGAGGGTATAATGAGATGAGTAACGGTTTCCTCTCAATAAATATTTTCATACAATGTATTTCTGTAGATTTATAAAGCTTCTGCGCAGATGAGTATGAATTTGGCGCCGGAATGTCTTATTAATACCTTTTATAATATTGATATGATTTTAAAGGATTTGGCCAATCAGAAATATGCTTTGGTAATATATATATATTTATATGATTTTTTTTTTTTAATTTATTTATTCATCAAATCGTATAAATTATAAAATAAGAGACCTTAAGCGCTTAAGTGACGAGTAAACAAATAATTTAAAAAAGAAGAAGAAAAATCAAATTATACACACACAGGTCATGATTTCTTTACAATAACCCAATGATGAGTAAATAATTGAAGAAAGAATTGAAAAAGAACAACAAGAGAAACAAATTTGTCACACTTGATATATATAATGTTGCAGGTAATCGTCGTTTTATCAGCATTCGGCACCTCTTACGCCTCAGTGAAACAAAATGCTGAATTGAAATGGGGCGTACTGACGCAATGTATTAAAGAGAGAACATTACAAAGGTCGCCTAGGGATTCGTCAGTGTGTACTAATTTATTATTAAAATTGAATGCCAAACTGAATGGGACCAATCACAAAATAGCGGATGATCGGGAAGCTGAATTGCGTCAGCTATTGAAGCCCATAAATAATGTTATGTTTTTGGGGGCAGATGTAACGCATCCATCGCCTGATCAACGCCAAATTCCAAGTGTTGTGGGTGTGGCAGCTTCGCATGACGCCTACGGCGCCTGTTACAATATGCAATATCGCCTGCAGCGGTCAACACTTGAAGATATCGACGACATGGAGGGTATTACTGAGCATCACTTGAAAGTTTATAAAAAATATCAAAATCGTTATCCCGATTATATAATATATTATCGTGATGGTGTATCAGATAGTCAATTCCCCATTATTAAGAGAAGAGAATTGCGGGGTATACGGATTGCCTGTAAAAAATTGGTAAATAACAAATGACAAATTCATAAATTTATAATAATAATATTGGAATGTTGTTGGTTAGAATTGTAATGCCAAGTTGACGTGCTTGATTGTGGTGAAGCGTCATCATACACGTTTCTTTCCCACAAGCGAACCAAGACCACAAAACAGATCCAACAATGTTGAACCGGGCACGGTGGTGGATCAACGGATCGTACATCCAAATGAAGTGCAATTCTTTATGGTTAGCCATCAGGCTGTGCAAGGCACCGCCAAGCCAACCCGTTACAATGTCATTGAAGATGATGCCAACTTCAATATTGATTTGTTGCAAAAGTTGAGCTACAATTTGTGTCACATGTTTCCTCGCTGTAATCGTTCCGTCTCGTATCCAGCACCCGCCTATTTGGCACATTTGGTAGCATCTCGTGGTCGCGTTTATTTAGAAGGGTAAATTCTCCATTTTTCATAAATTCATTTCATAATAATTTCATAAAATATTTGAATTTGTAGGACAACCCGATTTGGCAGACTGGAAGATGAATATAAAAAACGCACGGTTAACTGTAATATTATGGAAAATAATCCAATGTATTTTGTTTAATATATTAATGTGTGTGTGTGTGTGTGTGCAACTCAACTCATTTCTAAGTCGCTTCAATTTATTATATATTCGACGAATAAAAAAACACAATATAATACAGCCTTCAAAACTGATAAATGTATGAAAAGTTTTTTTAATGAGAAGGGGGAGGGGGAGGGTTAGCACAAATACTCCATATTTTAAAATTTACCCCTCGGAACGTTTCAACAGCAGATAGACACACGTACGGACATATATAGAACGAGTCAGATTTGTCTGTTAATCAAGAATATTACACTTGGTAGAATTACCGACATTTCTTTCTGGGTGTTTTACAAACATTTTAAATAAATATATTGCTTAACCTTTAGCTTTTTATATTATACAAATTTTATAAAATTTATATTTTATTTGTTAAATTATTTTAATTAATGTAAAAATTTGTAGAACAGTAGGCGTGGCAGGTACATGATTAGGTATTATACAATTAGCTTGCAAGTCCGCTTTTACGCTAAGTACAGTTTTTTGTGAATTGTAAGCGTGTTTATTATCTGACCACGCCCATGTTTAGGATAACCATGGAGGGAATAATTCATAAATATATATTATCCGAATTTCAGCTTTATAGCTAGATATTTGTGGTTGATAGATAGATTTTTGTCAATTGTGGGCTGGTTTTGCTTAATTTAAATTTGTAAAAATTTGTGTACTTTTCTCAGTTGCCATACTCCTTTGGTGTGCTGTTAAGTTAATTTTGCAAAAACAAACTTTCCTCGCATGCACACAGTGCGAGAGCGAGAGAGGGTGAATGAAAGATGTAGAGTGCGAAAGCTTTTCAGTGAGAGACGGCCCTTTACTAAATATACGATTTACTGCCAAACGTTGATTAAGTTGAGTGTGAGTCGCCATAGGAAACGTATTTCGTTAGCGGTTAGTTTTGGCAGTGCTTGCGTGTTTTGCATTCTATTTATTTTCCATATATATACATAAAATATATATATTCGCATAATTTCACATTGTCTTGTAATTTCTCAAGAATTTATTTTACTTTTTTTATGGTGTGTTTTTAAAATATTTATAGTTTCCAGTGCCAAAAATTTCAACCAAAACAAAATTTCAATAAAGCTGAAAAAAGCACACCGAATAGAAGTGAACAAGTGAAAAAGGCGCATATTCAGTTATAAAGTTGTACAAAAATTTTAGTGCATTTATATTCTTACGCACTCGTACATCCAGATATATGTATATGTGCACGTAAAAGTTTTGCAGTATAAAATTCCAAAGGCTAAAATTAAAATAGAAATTGAAATAAAGAGAAAAAGGAAAAGTTCAAAATTTTAATTGATACTAACAAATGGCTGAAAATAAGGGCATCATGTTGGCGAAATCTGTACAAAAGCATGCTGGACGTGCCAAAGAAAAGGTAAGTGCCATTTATAAATATTTTTTCTTTATTTCATCTATCATCTCATCTATCAACATTTGTTTGCATCCATTCAACTTTTGGAAATCTCTCGTATATTGTGGAATTTCTTCACTGAGAATAACAGCAATTGCTCTCTTCAACGTTATTATTATATTCATATGTATATTGCATAGCATTCCCTAATGTGAACGGATGAACAAGTGAAAATGTTGTAGTTGGTCGGTGTAATACCCTACACTATTTAGTCTACTAAATTCAGTTACAATTAGTTTAGTTATGGCAGTAAGCGCGAGGCATTGCCATTTTAGTCACTTTGTGACGAATATATTATTATAGGAAAAGGGGTTCTAAAAACGGTCCGATCGTGTTCAAATTTGTTACAGTCATTTATTAACCGAATTAACAATTCTTTACCAAAATATTAAATAGCACGATTTTTTGCCATATAAAGACTCTTCATAATAGAACCGTATATGGGGACGGGTTCTAAAAATTATCCAATTCAGGACATTTTCACTAGAGTTTCTCTTTGGGCTAATATATGTCCTTGTACTAAATTTCATCAATATATTTCAATAAATGCGATCTGTAGCTTAAGTCCAAATTTACACCTATAGATAGATGAACAGACATGGACATGGTCAAATCAATGCAGATTTTGATTCTGATCGGTATAATTGAAGCTGGAGTTACAAACATTCTCACAAACTTAATATATCGCCTTATCATATGTGGTGTAGGGTATAATTAATTCACCATTCTCTCCGCTCCGTTATATTGTGATAATTGTCACCTGTAGTGTACAGTGACTGCAGATTCCACAGCAGGGGGTGAGCTCTGTAGCTTTGCTTCATATATATGTATTGTTATGGTTATTGGTGTTGTTGTTGTAACTGCTATCATAACTTGTTTATATTAACAACATTATACTGCATTTCAAGATTCTGCTTGAGTTGTTGTTTAATTAAATAGCAATGCGTGGGTTTGATGATTTTCAGTCAGTCCTTCTGTCTTTTCTCCTTTTCCTTTTATTGTAATAAAAAGTCGTTTGATATTATGCTGCAAGTGCATCAGCACCTGACTTTATACCCTGCCTCTTTTCTCGGTGTCAACTTTAGTTTAGGGTTTGGCTATAAGCTAAAAAGAAAAACCTAAAAAATATATTGGACAGACTACAAAGTATCGATTGGCTATGTCTGTCTATCCGTTTATAGTAAACATTCTCTTCTAGTGGCAAACATTGAGGTAGATGTAAACTCTAAACTTGGCAGAAATATTAACAGTTCTTACCCGCATTTCTTATTGTTATTGAAATTAAGCAAAATTGGTTGCAGGATATTTCCAGAATTGAACCAAAGCTAAAGAAAGGTCACTTTTTTAAATTGATCCATGTAATTATGTCTGTGCGTCCCTTTATTGTCTTATAGATAATTATTATACCTTCCAAATAAGATGGAAAGTATACTATTTTATATACATTAGTAACAAATATAATTTTTGTTATTGACATTTATACCAGTACCAGTCAAAATGACTGGTGTGTGTTTGTATGAAGAAATGTACGATTTCGGGAGAATTATGAGGCCGATGCAGTACATGTAGCGCCCATGCGTCTTTTATTTTTTTAATTTTTGTCGGGACGACGCGTACACCATTCCCGGCTACCAAAAATTACACGCACGAGTTAATTTTTAGATAGACAAATTGACCCACAAGGCAGTGATGATAACAGTGCTATTATCGAGAGTAGTGATGAGGAAATTCTTGATGGAGGCAATATAGATCAGTCAAGTGACAGTGATTGCGAAAATATTCCAAACAAACGTACAAAACGATGCATGCGATTCCTTTCCAGTTCTGAAGACGAAGGTGGAAGTAACGTACTAAATCAGCAAACTGAAATTGCTTCAGACGGAACTATTTGGACAAGAATTAAAGAAGGAGGTGTTGCTGGTAAATCACCAGTTCATAGTGCTTTCAAAGATGTACACGCGCCAACAACACATGCTAAAAGAAACATTATGAACGGGAATCTAAGCAGTGCGTTCCTATTATTGATTGACAAGTATATTTTGGAATATGTACGAATTTGTACATAGTTAGAAGCTTCTCGAGTTTTGGGGAAAAACTGGACAATTACGCAAGCGAAATTGAAAGCATTTCTTGCAATATTGTATGCACGTGGGGCTTACGAAGGAAATACTTTGAGGCTTCAATATTTGTGGAACAAAAAGTGGGGACCATCATTTTTCTCCAGCACTATGAGTAGACGTGATTTTACTGAGATTCTGCGATACATTCGTTTCGACAAAATAAATCCGAGGAGTCAAAGATTGCAAACAGACAAATTCGCTTTAGTCTCAACAGTTTGAGACAAATTCACTGAAAACAGTCAAAATTGCTTCAAACCGGAAGCTTATATTACCGTGGATGAGCAACTTTTTCCAACGAAGGCCAGATGCAGATTTACCCAGTATATGCCAAACAAACCCCATAAATTCGGCTGGCGTCTGATGTAAAGACGAAATATGTGGTAAATGGCTTTCCGTATTTAGGAAAAGACGAGAATCGAAATGCATTAACCCCCCTAAGCGAATTTGTCGTAATGAAACTTCTTGAACCGTATACCATGAAAGGTAGAACTGTAACAATCGATAATTTTTTTACAAGTATTCCTTTGGCGTTAAAATTAAGATCTAAAAATACTTCGTTGCTTGGAACAATACGCCCAAATCTACCTATGTAGAAATTGTGAAAAACTGTAAATAATTAAATGTTTTGTTATTTGACAATGTCTATTAGATCATTTATCTATTACAATAAATATTGTTCAAGTGAAAAAAGGCAGGACGTCACAAAAAGCATTTTTCTTATACACCAGTCATGTTGACTGGTTTTGGTAGAAATAGGTATATATAAATAGATGGTAAATCTAGTGTTAAACACTAAAGAGGCCACGCAACAATCGACATGATAGTCTCTATCCGCCTTAAAAATTTATTTATGAATTTGGTATACATATTTTTTAATTTCCCATCCATTATTTTGCCACAAATGGGCGTGGTCTGAAACTAGACACGCCCATAATCGACAAAAAACTATCTATCTGCCACAAAAAACTGGTCTAGAAATTTGGAACTTGACATACATATTTGACTGATTATACTTTCTCTAATATATTTACAATTATTTATTTTACCCATCACTTCTCTGCGAATGAATATACAAAATATTTTTCACTCTGTTGGAAGCTTCTTGAAGAATCGGATCAAATTAAAATTAGCAAAGTTTCAGAGGGTAGTAGATAATAAAAGAAATAAAAAGATATAATATTTTTGCCAACTCTACCAACTTGAATATTTTAAAAAAGAAAAATTTTGTGATAGATTACGTGTAAGCACAATGGAGAAAAAAGGTACATATATATATATATATATATCTATAGGGAAATGTAAGTAATTTATTGAGAAAATAAAATTTATTTAAAGGAAAAAAGGGGAATCGTAATCCAGATGATCCCAAACCGGAGAATATTCAAAATCAAGATGAACAATCTCTGCCTACAGGTAAGAAAAGAAGAAAATCTGCAAAATATATGTAGCTTTTCAGCCGAGTCATTGTCGTTCAAAACAAGGGGAATCATCCGTTTTTAAATTTACAATGCATAAATTTACAATTGTACAATATATTATGTATGAAATTTACAATTTATGTATTTTACAATTATTGTATCGTTTTTTTCAATTCAGTTTACTGGGGTTTTACTTGCACTATATTGTAAAAAATAATAATGTGTAGGCATGCTAGAATAAAAAAGGTCATTAATAGATTATTTCTGTAAAATTTTGTAACAAATTAGTTGAAAACAGGAAAAAAGTTGTTCATTTATTGGTGAGATTTTTTTAAAAATATATTTGTAATAAATATTTTTAAAGGATCTGGCGGTAATCAACCTCCACCACCACAACAAAAAGAAAAAGGTTCTAAAGCCAGCAATTCTGTTAAAGAACATACTAAACCGGATCAAAGCCGAAAACAGGAAGGTGGTCAACAACAACAACAACAACAACAACAACAAGGGCAAAAGCAATTTCGGCCACAACAAACTGAAGGAGGTAATAGAAGCCGTGGCGGTACCCAACAAGGGGGTGGAGGCCAGCAACAAAAGCCGTCTCAAGCTCAACAATTTGAAGGAGGAGATGGAAGCCGTGGTGGTCAAAAACAGCAACGTCCACGTGGACAGCAACAACAAGGCGGCGACAGGGATCAGAGTAAATCACAACAACCGCAACAGGGTGGCAAAAAACAAGGTCATCAACCACCTCAGCAACAACAAGGTCAAAATCAGCAGCTAGGAGGCGCTGGAGATGAAAAAAGTGGTGGTCAACAGCCACAGGGTGCTTGGGGTGGCAAACAACAAGAGCATCAACGTCCTCAACAGCAACAAGAACAAAATCAGCCATCCGGAGGCCCTAGAGATGAGAGAAGACCACAAGGGACACCTCGTAGAGGTCCTTATCAACAAAGACAACAAGGTGATCAACAGCAACAACAACAACGACGCCCACAATATGATCAGGGTAAATCAGGTTTGTAAAATTTACATGTACATGTACATGTCTTCCATGCTGATATGATTTGTATTTTAATGCCTTCCATTATATAAAAAACAAAAAAAACAAATAGAACCGGCACCAGCATTTAAGGAAGTATCCTGTGCTGGTATAAAGCGTGGTACTATGGGAAAACAGGATGTAGTTGAAACGAATTATTTTACCATGGATCTTGAAAATATGCCAGATATCGCATATCATTACGATGTCGCCATTGAACCAGATCGTCCGAAAAAATTCATGCGTATTGTTTTTAATCAATGTCAGCGTGAACATTTTCCCCAATATGCGATGGCTTACGATGGTTCGAAAAGCTGTTATACGGTTCAACGTCTGCCAAACTCACCCTATACGTTTAAGATTCAGGTAAAAAAACAAGTACAAGTAAGAAAAGTAAACTGGGTTTGGGTTTAAGTCAAACCTTAAATATCCTCTACATTTATATACAAACGGTGGGCGCGGCAGGATATGTAATTATAGATATGGAACCAAATTTCAACTTTATAGCTCAATTTTTGTGGCAGATAAACAGACTTTTGTTAATTGTGGGCGTGGCTTCTGACCGATTTTGCTCATTTTAAATGGCGAAAGAAACTAAAAGTGTCTACAAAACTTCAGCTCCAATGTATGAACATTTACGACCTCGAGAATGCAAACAACAGACGGACATTTGAACGGGGACATGTCTATATCGATTTAGTTTTTGATGCTGATCAAGAGTATCTGTTTTGTACAGATACTCTTGTAAATGGAATGATATCCCCCTCACCCCTATGTGAAGGGTATAAAAAACGAAACGTGGGGGTAGTAAAGAAGGATGGAAAATGTATTTCTTGTTCATTGCTGTATATTTATAGGTGGCTGATGGTGCCTCACGTACAAAAGAGTTTACAATAAAAATCAAAGAAACCGATGTCGTTGAGGTGGAATTAAAATCTTTGAAAACGTAATATTGATGAAGTTTTCGATTCGATTTTATACACAGAGTTTAGTTAATTATTTCTTCCTTTCCGGGCAGTTATCATCATGAACGTGTTTTCGATAAACCGATGCGAGCTTTGCAAACTTTAGAAGTGGTCTTGGCGTCCAGTTATCATGATTCTGGGTTGCGCGTTGGCCGTTCATTTTTCGTTAAGCCCTCCCACAATATGTACAATTTGGACGATGGCTACGAAATGTATACCGGCATTTATCAAGCGGCTATATTGGGTGAAGAACCTCTACTCAATATTGACATATCACACAAATCATTCCCCAAGGCTCAAAGTCTTTTGTATTACTTAAAGGAGATCGGTGTGAGAGATCTAACTAGAAGTCTTGAACCGAATACCGCGCGTCAGGCCCTACATTATTTAAAGGGCTTGAATATCCTTTATAAACCTCCAGATTGCTTTGGGGCCACTCCAAGATCTTATAAAGTAGTGAATGTGGGTGAACCGGCCAATTCAATCCATTTCACTAACGTTGAGGGCAAAAAAATGTCGGTGACTGAGTATTTCCAGAGCCGCGGTTACAAATTGCAATATCCCAATCTGAATTGCGTCCAAGTGGGATCCAGCGAACGTTACATATCTCTACCAATGGAATTGTGCGCTTTAATAGAATATCAATCTCTAATGGTGATCAATTTGTTTAAAAGTGTGGCATCTAATAAGATTTCTAATAATTTTTTTTCCGTTTTCCTTTATTGTACAGCGTAAAGACAATGCACGACAGGTGTCTAAAATGATAACACATTCAGCCACCTCCACCATGGATCGCAAACACAAAATCATGGAGTTATTGCGTACCTTTCAAGGGAAGGAAAGTCTCATTATCCGAGACTTTGGTGTACGTTTGGGACAAAACTTTATCAAAGTTCAGATGCGTGTATTGCAGCCTCCCCTATTACAATATTTTAACAATAGCATGGCAATGCCATCTCGGGGCTGTTGGCAAATCAACACTGGCTGGAAATATTTGGAGACATCAACACCAAAAACACCACCAGGTCACAAATGGGCAATTATTTATGACAAAAATAGTCGCCTTCATGTCAATGAAGTATATGATTTTAAGAATAGCGTAAGTACTGAAACTAAATTTGGCCTAAGATCAAATCTTAAATACCCCCACCCTCCACATGCACTTACAAACGGCGAACAAGTGCAATTTTACGCTGTGTAGATTGACTTGGTTTTAGATGCTGCTCAAGAATATATATACGTGATATATGTATGCCGTTCCGCCTTATGTGGAGGGTATAATGAGATGAGTAACGGTTTCCTCTCAATAAATATTTTCATATAATGTATTTCTGTAGATTTATAAAGCTTCTGCGCAGATGAGTATGAATTTGGCGCCGGAATGTCTTATTAATACCTTTTATAATATTGATATGATTTTAAAGGATTTGGCCAATCAGAAATATGCTTTGGTAATATATATATATTTATATGATTTTTTTTTTTAATTTATTTATTCATCAAATCGTATAAATTATAAAATAAGAGACCTTAAGCGCTTAAGTGACGAGTAAACAAATAATTTAAAAAAGAAGAAGAAAAATCAAATTATACACACACAGGTCATGATTTCTTTACAATAACCCAATGATGAGTAAATAATTGAAGAAAGAATTGAAAAAGAACAACAAGAGAAACAAATTTGTCACACTTGATATATATAATGTTGCAGGTAATCGTCGTTTTATCAGCATTCGGCACCTCTTACGCCTCAGTGAAACAAAATGCTGAATTGAAATGGGGCGTACTGACGCAATGTATTAAAGAGAGAACATTACAAAGGTCGCCTAGGGATTCGTCAGTGTGTACTAATTTATTATTAAAATTGAATGCCAAACTGAATGGGACCAATCACAAAATAGCGGATGATCGGGAAGCTGAATTGCGTCACCTATTGAAGCCCATAAATAATGTTATGTTTTTGGGGGCAGATGTAACGCATCCATCGCCTGATCAACGCCAAATACCAAGTGTTGTGGGTGTGGCAGCTTCGCATGACGCCTACGGCGCCTGTTACAATATGCAATATCGCCTGCAGCGGTCAACACTTGAAGATATCGACGACATGGAGGGTATTACTGAGCATCACTTGAAAGTTTATAAAAAATATCAAAATCGTTATCCCGATTATATAATATATTATCGTGATGGTGTATCAGATAGTCAATTCCCCATTATTAAGAGAAGAGAATTGCGGGGTATACGGATTGCCTGTAAAAAATTGGTAAATAACAAATGACAAATTCATAAATTTATAATAATAATATTGGAATGTTGTTGGTTAGAATTGTAATGCCAAGTTGACGTGCTTGATTGTGGTGAAGCGTCATCATACACGTTTCTTTCCCACAAGCGAACCAAGACCACAAAACAGATCCAACAATGTTGAACCGGGCACGGTGGTGGATCAACGGATCGTACATCCAAATGAAGTGCAATTCTTTATGGTTAGCCATCAGGCTGTGCAAGGCACCGCCAAGCCAACCCGTTACAATGTCATTGAAGATGATGCCAACTTCAATATTGATTTGTTGCAAAAGTTGAGCTACAATTTGTGTCACATGTTTCCTCGCTGTAATCGTTCCGTCTCGTATCCAGCACCCGCCTATTTGGCACATTTGGTAGCATCTCGTGGTCGCGTTTATTTAGAAGGGTAAATTCTCCATTTTTCATAAATTCATTTCATAATAATTTCATAAAATATTTGAATTTGTAGGACAACCCGATTTGGCAGA
The DNA here is from genome assembly GCA_963971445.1 of Ornithomya chloropus. Taxonomy (NCBI): domain Eukaryota; kingdom Metazoa; phylum Arthropoda; class Insecta; order Diptera; family Hippoboscidae; genus Ornithomya; species Ornithomya chloropus. The sequence continues at coordinate 20,429,354 of OZ020530.1, read as the reverse complement.
CTGGAAGATGAATATAAAAAACGCACGGTTAACTGTAACATTATGGAAAATAATCCAATGTATTTTGTTTAATATATTAATGTGGGTGTGTGCAACTCAACTCATTTCTATGTCGCTTCAATTTATTATATATTCGACGAATAAAAAAACACAATATTATACAGCCTTCAAAACTGATAAATGTATGAAAAGTTTTTTTTAATGAGAATGGGTAGGGGTAGGGGTAGGGGGAGGGGGAGGGTTAGCACAAATACTCCATATTTTAAAATTTACCCCTCGGAACGTTTCAACAGCAGATAGACACACGTACGGACATATATAGAACGAGTCAGATTTGTCTGTTAATCAAGAATATTACACTTGGTAGAATTACCGACATTTCTTTCTGGGTGTTTTACAAACATTTTAAATAAATATATTGCTTAACCTTCAGCTTTTTATATTATACAAATTTTATAAAATTTATATTTTATTTGTTAAATTATTTTAATTAATGTAAAAATTTGTAGAACAGTAGGCGTGGCAGGTACATGATTAGGTATTATACAATTAGGTTGCAAGTCCGCTTTTACGCTAAGTACAGTTTTTTGTGAATTGTAAGCGTGTTTATTATCTGACCACGCCCATGTTTAGGATAACCATGGAGGGAATAATTCATAAATATATATTATCCGAATTTCAGCTTTATAGCTAGATATTTGTGGTTGATAGATAGATTTTTGTCAATTGTGGGCTGGTTTTGCTTAATTTAAATTTGTAAAAATTTGTGTACTTTTCTCAGTTGCCATACTCCTTTGGTGTGCTGTTAAGTTAATTTTGCAAAAACAAACTTTCCTCGCATGCACACAGTGCGAGAGCGAGAGAGGGTGAATGAAAGATGTAGAGTGCGAAAGCTTTTCAGTGAGAGACGGCCCTTTACTAAATATACGATTTACTGCCAAACGTTGATTAAGTTGAGTGTGAGTCGCCATAGGAAACGTATTTCGTTAGCGGTTAGTTTTGACAGTGCTTGCGTGTTTTGCATTCTATTTATTTTCCATATATATACATAAAATATATATATTCGCATAATTTCACATTGTCTTGTAATTTCTCAAGAATTTATTTTACTTTTTTTGTGGTGTGTTTTTAAAATATTTATAGTTTCCAGTGCCAAAAATTTCAACCAAAACAAAATTTCAATAAAGCTGAAAAAAGCACACCGAATAGAAGTGAACAAGTGAAAAAGGCGCATATTCAGTTATAAAGTTGTACAAAAATTTTAGTGCATTTATATTCTTACGCACTCGTACATCCAGATATATGTATATGTGCACGTAAAAGTTTTGCAGTATAAAATTCCAAAGGCTAAAATTAAAATAGAAATTGAAATAAAGAGAAAAAGGAAAAGTTCAAAATTTTAATTGATACTAACAAATGGCTGAAAATAAGGGCATCATGTTGGCGAAATCTGTACAAAAGCATGCTGGACGTGCCAAAGAAAAGGTAAGTGCCATTTATAAATATTTTTTCTTTATTTCATCTATCATCTCATCTATCAACATTTGTTTGCATCCATTCAACTTTTGGAAATCTCTCGTATATTGTGGAATTTCTTCACTGAGAATAACAGCAATTGCTCTCTTCAACGTTATTATTATATTCATATGTATATTGCATAGCATTCCCTAATGTGAACGGATGAACAAGTGAAAATGTTGTAGTTGGTCGATGTAATACCCTACACTATTTAGTCTACTAAATTCAGTTACAATTAGTTTAGTTATGGCAGTAAGCGCGAGGCATTGCCATTTTAGTCACTTTGTGACGAATATATTATTATAGGAAAAGGGGTTCTAAAAACGGTCCGATCGTGTTCAAATTTGTTACAGTCATTTATTAACCGAATTAACAATTCTTTACCAAAATATTAAATAGCACGATTTTTTGCCATATAAAGACTCTTCATAATAGAACCGTATATGGGGACGGGTTCTAAAAATTATCCAATTCAGGACATTTTCACTAGAGTTTCTCTTTGGGCTAATATATGTCCTTGTACTAAATTTCATCAATATATTTCAATAAATGCGATCTGTAGCTTAAGTCCAAATTTACACCTATAGATAGATGAACAGACATGGACATGGTCAAATCAATGCAGATTTTGATTCTGATCGGTATAATTGAAGCTGGAGTTACAAACATTCTCACAAACTTAATATATCGCCTTATCATATGTGGTGTAGGGTATAATTAATTCACCATTCTCTCCGCTCCGTTATATTGTGATAATTGTCACCTGTAGTGTACAGTGACTGCAGATTCCACAGCAGGGGGTGAGCTCTGTAGCTTTGCTTCATATATATGTATTGTTATGGTTATTGGTGTTGTTGTTGTAACTGCTATCATAACTTGTTTATATTAACAACATTATACTGCATTTCAAGATTCTGCTTGAGTTGTTGTTTAATTAAATAGCAATGCGTGGGTTTGATGATTTTCAGTCAGTCCTTCTGTCTTTTCTCCTTTTCCTTTTATTGTAATAAAAAGTCGTTTGATATTATGCTGCAAGTGCATCAGCACCTGACTTTATACCCTGCCTCTTTTCTCGGTGTCAACTTTAGTTTAGGGTTTGGCTATAAGCTAAAAAGAAAAACCTAAAAAATATATTGGACAGACTACAAAGTATCGATTGGCTATGTCTGTCTATCCGTTTATAGTAAACATTCTCTTCTAGTGGCAAACATTGAGGTAGATGTAAACTCTAAACTTGGCAGAAATATTAACAGTTCTTACCCGCATTTCTTATTGTTATTGAAATTAAGCAAAATTGGTTGCAGGATATTTCCAGAATTGAACCAAAGCTAAAGAAAGGTCACTTTTTTAAATTGATCCATGTAATTATGTCTGTGCGTCCCTTTATTGTCTTATAGATAATTATTATACCTTCCAAATAAGATGGAAAGTATACTATTTTATATACATTAGTAACAAATATAATTTTTGTTATTGACATTTATACCAGTACCAGTCAAAATGACTGGTGTGTGTTTGTATGAAGAAATGTACGATTTCGGGAGAATTATGAGGCCGATGCAGTACATGTAGCGCCCATGCGTCTTTTATTTTTTTAATTTTTGTCGGGACGACGCGTACACCATTCCCGGCTACCAAAAATTACACGCACGAGTTAATTTTTAGATAGACAAATTGACCCACAAGGCAGTGATGATAACAGTGCTATTATCGAGAGTAGTGATGAGGAAATTCTTGATGGAGGCAATATAGATCAGTCAAGTGACAGTGATTGCGAAAATATTCCAAACAAACGTATAAAACGATGCATGCGATTCCTTTTCAGTTCTGAAGACGAAGGTGGAAGTAACGTACTAAATCAGCAAACTGAAATTGCTTCAGACGGAACTATTTGAACAAGAATTAAAGAAGGAGGTGTTGCTGGTAAATCACCAGTTCATAGTGCTTTCAAAGATGTACACGCGCCAACAACACATGCTAAAAGAAACATTATGAACGGGAATCTAAGCAGTGCGTTCCTATTATTGATTGACAAGTATATTTTGGAATATGTACGAATTTGTACATAGTTAGAAGCTTCTCGAGTTTTGGGGAAAAACTGGACAATTACGCAAGCGAAATTGAAAGCATTTCTTGCAATATTGTATGCACGTGGGGCTTACGAAGGAAATACTTTGAGGCTTCAATATTTGTGGAACAAAAAGTGGGGACCATCATTTTTCTCCAGCACTATGAGTAGACGTGATTTTACTGAGATTCTGCGATACATTCGTTTCGACAAAATAAATCCGAGGAGTCAAAGATTGCAAACAGACAAATTCGCTTTAGTCTCAACAGTTTGAGACAAATTCACTGAAAACAGTCAAAATTGCTTCAAACCGGAAGCTTATATTACCGTGGATGAGCAACTTTTTCCAACGAAGGCCAGATGCAGATTTACCCAGTATATGCCAAACAAACCCCATAAATTCGGCTGGCGTCTGATGTAAAGACGAAATATGTGGTAAATGGCTTTCCGTATTTAGGAAAAGACGAGAATCGAAATGCATTAACCCCCCTAAGCGAATTTGTCGTAATGAAACTTCTTGAACCGTATACCATGAAAGGTAGAACTGTAACAATCGATAATTTTTTTACAAGTATTCCTTTGGCGTTAAAATTAAGATCTAAAAATACTTCGTTGCTTGGAACAATACGCCCAAATCTACCTATGTAGAAATTGTGAAAAACTGTAAATAATTAAATGTTTTGTTATTTGACAATGTCTATTAGATCATTTATCTATTACAATAAATATTGTTCAAGTGAAAAAAGGCAGGACGTCACAAAAAGCATTTTTCTTATACACCAGTCATGTTGACTGGTTTTGGTAGAAATAGGTATATATAAATAGATGGTAAATCTAGTGTTAAACACTAAAGAGGCCACGCAACAATCGACATGATAGTCTCTATCCGCCTTAAAAATTTATTTATGAATTTGGTATACATATTTTTTAATTTCCCATCCATTATTTTGCCACAAATGGGCGTGGTCTGAAACTAGACACGCCCATAATCGACAAAAAACTATCTATCTGCCACAAAAAACTGGTCTAGAAATTTGGAACTTGACATACATATTTGACTGATTATACTTTCTCTAATATATTTACAATTATTTATTTTACCCATCACTTCTCTGCGAATGAATATACAAAATATTTTTCACTCTGTTGGAAGCTTCTTGAAGAATCGGATCAAATTAAAATTAGCAAAGTTTCAGAGGGTAGTAGATAATAAAAGAAATAAAAAGATATAATATTTTTGCCAACTCTACCAACTTGAATATTTTAAAAAAGAAAAATTTTGTGATAGATTACGTGTAAGCACAATGGAGAAAAAAGGTACATATATATATATATATATATCTATAGGGAAATGTAAGTAATTTATTGAGAAAATAAAATTTATTTAAAGGAAAAAAGGGGAATCGTAATCCAGATGATCCCAAACCGGAGAATATTCAAAATCAAGATGAACAATCTCTGCCTACAGGTAAGAAAAGAAGAAAATCTGCAAAATATATGTAGCTTTTCAGCCGAGTCATTGTCGTTCAAAACAAGGGGGATCATCCGTTTTTAAATTTACAATGCATAAATTTACAATTGTACAATATATTATGTATGAAATTTACAATTTATGTATTTTACAATTATTGTATCGTTTTTTTCAATTCAGTTTACTGGGGTTTTACTTGCACTATATTGTAAAAAATAATAATGTATAGGCATGCTAAAATAAAAAAGGTCATTAATAGATTATTTCTGTAAAATTTTGTAACAAATTAGTTGAAAACAGGAAAAAAGTTGTTCATTTATTGGTGAGATTTTTTTAAAAATATATTTGTAATAAATATTTTTAAAGGATCTGGCGGTAATCAACCTCCACCACCACAACAAAAAGAAAAAGGTTCTAAAGCCAGCAATTCTGTTAAAGAACATACTAAACCGGATCAAAGCCGAAAACAGGAAGGTGGTCAACAACAACAACAACAACAACAACAGCAAGGGCAAAAGCAATTTCGGCCACAACAAACTGAAGGAGGTAATAGAAGCCGTGGCGGTACCCAACAAGGGGGTGGAGGCCAGCAACAAAAGCCGTCTCAAGCTCAACAATTTGAAGGAGGAGATGGAAGCCGTGGTGGTCAAAAACAAGATCAGACAGGTCAAAAACAGCAACGTCCACGTGGACAGCAACAACAAGGCGGCGACAGGGATCAGAGTAAATCACAACAACCGCAACAGGGTGGCAAAAAACAAGGTCATCAACCACCTCAGCAACAACAAGGTCAAAATCAGCAGCTAGGAGGCGCTGGAGATGAAAAAAGTGGTGGTCAACAGCCACAGGGTGCTTGGGGTGGCAAACAACAAGAGCATCAACGTCCTCAACAGCAACAAGAACAAAATCAGCCATCCGGAGGCCCTAGAGATGAGAGAAGACCACAAGGGACACCTCGTAGAGGTCCTTATCAACAAAGACAACAAGGTGATCAACAGCAACAACAACAACGACGCCCACAATATGATCAGGGTAAATCAGGTTTGTAAAATTTACATGTACATGTACATGTCTTCCATGCTGATATGATTTGTATTTTAATGCCTTCCATTATATAAAAAACAAAAAAAACAAATAGAACCGGCACCAGCATTTAAGGAAGTATCCTGTGCTGGTATAAAGCGTGGTACTATGGGCAAACAGGATGTAGTTGAAACGAATTATTTTACCATGGATCTTGAAAATATGCCAGATATCGCATATCATTACGATGTCGCCATTGAACCAGATCGTCCGAAAAAATTCATGCGTATTGTTTTTAATCAATGTCAGCGTGAACATTTTCCCCAATATGCGATGGCTTACGATGGTTCGAAAAGCTGTTATACGGTTCAACGTCTGCCAAACTCACCCTATACGTTTAAGATTCAGGTAAAAAAACAAGTACAAGTAAGAAAAGTAAACTGGGTTTGGGTTTAAGTCAAACCTTAAATATCCTCTACATTTATATACAAACGGTGGGCGCGGCAGGATATGTAATTATAGATATGGAACCAAATTTCAACTTTATAGCTCAATTTTTGTGGCAGATAAACAGACTTTTGTTAATTGTGGGCGTGGCTTCTGACCGATTTTGCTCATTTTAAATGGCGAAAGAAACTAAAAGTGTCTACAAAACTTCAGCTCCAATGTATGAACATTTACGACCTCGAGAATGCAAACAACAGACGGACATTTGAACGGGGACATGTCTATATCGATTTAGTTTTTGATGCTGATCAAGAGTATCTGTTTTGTACAGATACTCTTGTAAATGGAATGATATCCCCCTCACCCCTATGTGAAGGGTATAAAAAACGAAACGTGGGGGTAGTAAAGAAGGATGGAAAATGTATTTCTTGTTCATTGCTGTATATTTATAGGTGGCTGATGGTGCCTCACGTACAAAAGAGTTTACAATAAAAATCAAAGAAACCGATGTCGTTGAGGTGGAATTAAAATCTTTGAAAACGTAATATTGATGAAGTTTTCGATTCGATTTTATACACAGAGTTTAGTTAATTATTTCTTCCTTTCCGGGCAGTTATCATCATGAACGTGTTTTCGATAAACCGATGCGAGCTTTGCAAACTTTAGAAGTGGTCTTGGCGTCCAGTTATCATGATTCTGGGTTGCGCGTTGGCCGTTCATTTTTCGTTAAGCCCTCCCACAATATGTACAATTTGGACGATGGCTACGAAATGTATACCGGCATTTATCAAGCGGCTATATTGGGTGAAGAACCTCTACTCAATATTGACATATCACACAAATCATTCCCCAAGGCTCAAAGTCTTTTGTATTACTTAAAGGAGATCGGTGTGAGAGATCTAACTAGAAGTCTTGAACCGAATACCGCGCGTCAGGCCCTACATTATTTAAAGGGCTTGAATATCCTTTATAAACCTCCAGATTGCTTTGGGGCCACTCCAAGATCTTATAAAGTAGTGAATGTGGGTGAACCGGCCAATTCAATCCATTTCACTAACGTTGAGGGCAAAAAAATGTCGGTGACTGAGTATTTCCAGAGCCGCGGTTACAAATTGCAATATCCCAATCTGAATTGCGTCCAAGTGGGATCCAGCGAACGTTACATATCTCTACCAATGGAATTGTGCGCTTTAATAGAATATCAATCTCTAATGGTGATCAATTTGTTTAAAAGTGTGGCATCTAATAAGATTTCTAATAATTTTTTTTCCGTTTTCCTTTATTGTACAGCGTAAAGACAATGCACGACAGGTGTCTAAAATGATAACACATTCAGCCACCTCCACCATGGATCGCAAACACAAAATCATGGAGTTATTGCGTACCTTTCAAGGGAAGGAAAGTCTCATTATCCGAGACTTTGGTGTACGTTTGGGACAAAACTTTATCAAAGTTCAGATGCGTGTATTGCAGCCTCCCCTATTACAATATTTTAACAATAGCATGGCAATGCCATCTCGGGGCTGTTGGCAAATCAACACTGGCTGGAAATATTTGGAGACATCAACACCAAAAACACCACCAGGTCACAAATGGGCAATTATTTATGACAAAAATACTCGCCTTCATGTCAATGAAGTATATGATTTTAAGAATAGCGTAAGTACTGAAACTAAATTTGGCCTAAGATCAAATCTTAAATACCCCCACCCTCCACATGCACTTACAAACGGCGAACAAGTGCAATTTTACGCTGTGTAGATTGACTTGGTTTTAGATGCTGCTCAAGAATATATATACGTAATATATGTATGCCGTTCCGCCTTATGTGGAGGGTATAATGAGATGAGTAACGGTTTCCTCTCAATAAATATTTTCATACAATGTATTTCTGTAGATTTATAAAGCTTCTGCGCAGATGAGTATGAATTTGGCGCCGGAATGTCTTATTAATACCTTTTATAATATTGATATGATTTTAAAGGATTTGGCCAATCAGAAATATGCTTTGGTAATATATATATATTTATATGATTTTTTTTTTAATTTATTTATTCATCAAATCGTATAAATTATAAAATAAGAGACCTTAAGCGCTTAAGTGACGAGTAAACAAATAATTTAAAAAAGAAGAAGAAAAATCAAATTATACACACACAGGTCATGATTTCTTTACAATAACCCAATGATGAGTAAATAATTGAAGAAAGAATTGAAAAAGAACAACAAGAGAAACAAATTTGTCACACTTGATATATATAATGTTGCAGGTAATCGTCGTTTTATCAGCATTCGGCACCTCTTACGCCTCAGTGAAACAAAATGCTGAATTGAAATGGGGCGTACTGACGCAATGTATTAAAGAGAGAACATTACAAAGGTCGCCTAGGGATTCGTCAGTGTGTACTAATTTATTATTAAAATTGAATGCCAAACTGAATGGGACCAATCACAAAATAGCGGATGATCGGGAAGCTGAATTGCGTCAGCTATTGAAGCCCATAAATAATGTTATGTTTTTGGGGGCAGATGTAACGCATCCATCGCCTGATCAACCCCAAATACCAAGTGTTGTGGGTGTGGCAGCTTCGCATGACGCCTACGGTGCCTGTTACAATATGCAATATCGCCTGCAGCGGTCAACACTTGAAGATATCGACGACATGGAGGGTATTACTGAGCATCACTTGAAAGTTTATAAAAAATATCAAAATCGTTATCCCGATTATATAATATATTATCGTGATGGTGTATCAGATAGTCAATTCCCCATTATTAAGAGAAGAGAATTGCGGGGTATACGGATTGCCTGTAAAAAATTGGTAAATAACAAATGACAAATTCATAAATTTATAATAATAATATTGGAATGTTGTTGGTTAGAATTGTAATGCCAAGTTGACGTGCTTGATTGTGGTGAAGCGTCATCATACACGTTTCTTTCCCACAAGCGAACCAAGACCACAAAACAGATCCAACAATGTTGAACCGGGCACGGTGGTGGATCAACGGATCGTACATCCAAATGAAGTGCAATTCTTTATGGTTAGCCATCAGGCTGTGCAAGGCACCGCCAAGCCAACCCGTTACAATGTCATTGAAGATGATGCCAACTTCAATATTGATTTGTTGCAAAAGTTGAGCTACAATTTGTGTCACATGTTTCCTCGCTGTAATCGTTCCGTCTCGTATCCAGCACCCGCCTATTTGGCACATTTGGTAGCATCTCGTGGTCGCGTTTATTTAGAAGGGTAAATTCTCCATTTTTCATAAATTCATTTCATAATAATTTCATAAAATATTTGAATTTGTAGGACAACCCGATTTGGCAGACTGGAAGATGAATATAAAAAACGCACGGTTAACTGTAATATTATGGAAAATAATCCAATGTATTTTGTTTAATATATTAATGTGTGTGTGTGTGTGTGTGTGTGTGTGTGCAACTCAACTCATTTCTAAGTCGCTTCAATTTATTATATATTCGACGAATAAAAAAACACAATATAATACAGCCTTCAAAACTGATAAATGTATGAAAAGTTTTTTTAATGAGAAGGGGGAGGGGGAGGGTTAGCACAAATACTCCATATTTTAAAATTTACCCCTCGGAACGTTTCAACAGCAGATAGACACACGTACGGACATATATAGAACGAGTCAGATTTGTCTGTTAATCAAGAATATTACACTTGGTAGAATTACCGACATTTCTTTCTGGGTGTTTTACAAACATTTTAAATAAATATATTGCTTAACCTTTAGCTTTTTATATTATACAAATTTTATAAAATTTATATTTTATTTGTTAAATTATTTTAATTAATGTAAAAATTTGTAGAACAGTAGGCGTGGCAGGTACATGATTAGGTATTATACAATTAGCTTGCAAGTCCGCTTTTACGCTAAGTACAGTTTTTTGTGAATTGTAAGCGTGTTTATTATCTGACCACGCCCATGTTTAGGATAACCATGGAGGGAATAATTCATAAATATATATTATCCGAATTTCAGCTTTATAGCTAGATATTTGTGGTTGATAGATAGATTTTTGTCAATTGTGGGCTGGTTTTGCTTAATTTAAATTTGTAAAAATTTGTGTACTTTTCTCAGTTGCCATACTCCTTTGGTGTGCTGTTAAGTTAATTTTGCAAAAACAAACTTTCCTCGCATGCACACAGTGCGAGAGCGAGAGAGGGTGAATGAAAGATGTAGAGTGCGAAAGCTTTTCAGTGAGAGACGGCCCTTTACTAAATATACGATTTACTGCCAAACGTTGATTAAGTTGAGTGTGAGTCGCCATAGGAAACGTATTTCGTTAGCGGTTAGTTTTGGCAGTGCTTGCGTGTTTTGCATTCTATTTATTTTCCATATATATACATAAAATATATATATTCGCATAATTTCACATTGTCTTGTAATTTCTCAAGAATTTATTTTACTTTTTTTGTGGTGTGTTTTTAAAATATTTATAGTTTCCAGTGCCAAAAATTTCAACCAAAACAAAATTTCAATAAAGCTGAAAAAAGCACACCGAATAGAAGTGAACAAGTGAAAAAGGCGCATATTCAGTTATAAAGTTGTACAAAAATTTTAGTGCATTTATATTCTTACGCACTCGTACATCCAGATATATGTATATGTGCACGTAAAAGTTTTGCAGTATAAAATTCCAAAGGCTAAAATTAAAATAGAAATTGAAATAAAGAGAAAAAGGAAAAGTTCAAAATTTTAATTGATACTAACAAATGGCTGAAAATAAGGGCATCATGTTGGCGAAATCTGTACAAAAGCATGCTGGACGTGCCAAAGAAAAGGTAAGTGCCATTTATAAATATTTTTTCTTTATTTCATCTATCATCTCATCTATCAACATTTGTTTGCATCCATTCAACTTTTGGAAATCTCTCGTATATTGTGGAATTTCTTCACTGAGAATAACAGCAATTGCTCTCTTCAACGTTATTATTATATTCATATGTATATTGCATAGCATTCCCTAATGTGAACGGATGAACAAGTGAAAATGTTGTAGTTGGTCGATGTAATACCCTACACTATTTAGTCTACTAAATTCAGTTACAATTAGTTTAGTTATGGCAGTAAGCGCGAGGCATTGCCATTTTAGTCACTTTGTGACGAATATATTATTATAGGAAAAGGGGTTCTAAAAACGGTCCGATCGTGTTCAAATTTGTTACAGTCATTTATTAACCGAATTAACAATTCTTTACCAAAATATTAAATAGCACGATTTTTTGCCATATAAAGACTCTTCATAATAGAACCGTATATGGGGACGGGTTCTAAAAATTATCCAATTCAGGACATTTTCACTAGAGTTTCTCTTTGGGCTAATATATGTCCTTGTACTAAATTTCATCAATATATTTCAATAAATGCGATCTGTAGCTTAAGTCCAAATTTACACCTATAGATAGATGAACAGACATGGACATGGTCAAATCAATGCAGATTTTGATTCTGATCGGTATAATTGAAGCTGGAGTTACAAACATTCTCACAAACTTAATATATCGCCTTATCATATGTGGTGTAGGGTATAATTAATTCACCATTCTCTCCGCTCCGTTATATTGTGATAATTGTCACCTGTAGTGTACAGTGACTGCAGATTCCACAGCAGGGGGTGAGCTCTGTAGCTTTGCTTCATATATATGTATTGTTATGGTTATTGGTGTTGTTGTTGTAACTGCTATCATAACTTGTTTATATTAACAACATTATACTGCATTTCAAGATTCTGCTTGAGTTGTTGTTTAATTAAATAGCAATGCGTGGGTTTGATGATTTTCAGTCAGTCCTTCTGTCTTTTCTCCTTTTCCTTTTATTGTAATAAAAAGTCGTTTGATATTATGCTGCAAGTGCATCAGCACCTGACTTTATACCCTGCCTCTTTTCTCGGTGTCAACTTTAGTTTAGGGTTTGGCTATAAGCTAAAAAGAAAAACCTAAAAAATATATTGGACAGACTACAAAGTATCGATTGGCTATGTCTGTCTATCCGTTTATAGTAAACATTCTCTTCTAGTGGCAAACATTGAGGTAGATGTAAACTCTAAACTTGGCAGAAATATTAACAGTTCTTACCCGCATTTCTTATTGTTATTGAAATTAAGCAAAATTGGTTGCAGGATATTTCCAGAATTGAACCAAAGCTAAAGAAAGGTCACTTTTTTAAATTGATCCATGTAATTATGTCTGTGCGTCCCTTTATTGTCTTATAGATAATTATTATACCTTCCAAATAAGATGGAAAGTATACTATTTTATATACATTAGTAACAAATATAATTTTTGTTATTGACATTTATACCAGTACCAGTCAAAATGACTGGTGTGTGTTTGTATGAAGAAATGTACGATTTCGGGAGAATTATGAGGCCGATGCAGTACATGTAGCGCCCATGCGTCTTTTATTTTTTTAATTTTTGTCGGGACGACGCGTACACCATTCCCGGCTACCAAAAATTACACGCACGAGTTAATTTTTAGATAGACAAATTGACCCACAAGGCAGTGATGATAACAGTGCTATTATCGAGAGTAGTGATGAGGAAATTCTTGATGGAGGCAATATAGATCAGTCAAGTGACAGTGATTGCGAAAATATTCCAAACAAACGTACAAAACGATGCATGCGATTCCTTTTCAGTTCTGAAGACGAAGGTGGAAGTAACGTACTAAATCAGCAAACTGAAATTGCTTCAGACGGAACTATTTGAACAAGAATTAAAGAAGGAGGTGTTGCTGGTAAATCACCAGTTCATAGTGCTTTCAAAGATGTACACGCGCCAACAACACATGCTAAAAGAAACATTATGAACGGGAATCTAAGCAGTGCGTTCCTATTATTGATTGACAAGTATATTTTGGAATATGTACGAATTTGTACATAGTTAGAAGCTTCTCGAGTTTTGGGGAAAAACTGGACAATTACGCAAGCGAAATTGAAAGCATTTCTTGCAATATTGTATGCACGTGGGGCTTACGAAGGAAATACTTTGAGGCTTCAATATTTGTGGAACAAAAAGTGGGGACCATCATTTTTCTCCAGCACTATGAGTAGACGTGATTTTACTGAGATTCTGCGATACATTCGTTTCGACAAAATAAATCCGAGGAGTCAAAGATTGCAAACAGACAAATTCGCTTTAGTCTCAACAGTTTGAGACAAATTCACTGAAAACAGTCAAAATTGCTTCAAACCGGAAGCTTATATTACCGTGGATGAGCAACTTTTTCCAACGAAGGCCAGATGCAGATTTACCCAGTATATGCCAAACAAACCCCATAAATTCGGCTGGCGTCTGATGTAAAGACGAAATATGTGGTAAATGGCTTTCCGTATTTAGGAAAAGACGAGAATCGAAATGCATTAACCCCCCTAAGCGAATTTGTCGTAATGAAACTTCTTGAACCGTATACCATGAAAGGTAGAACTGTAACAATCGATAATTTTTTTACAAGTATTCCTTTGGCGTTAAAATTAAGATCTAAAAATACTTCGTTGCTTGGAACAATACGCCCAAATCTACCTATGTAGAAATTGTGAAAAACTGTAAATAATTAAATGTTTTGTTATTTGACAATGTCTATTAGATCATTTATCTATTACAATAAATATTATTCAAGTGAAAAAAGGCAGGACGTCACAAAAAGCATTTTTCTTATACACCAGTCATGTTGACTGGTTTTGGTAGAAATAGGTATATATAAATAGATGGTAAATCTAGTGTTAAACACTAAAGAGGCCACGCAACAATCGACATGATAGTCTCTATCCGCCTTAAAAATTTATTTATGAATTTGGTATACATATTTTTTAATTTCCCATCCATTATTTTGCCACAAATGGGCGTGGTCTGAAACTAGACACGCCCATAATCGACAAAAAACTATCTATCTGCCACAAAAAACTGGTCTAGAAATTTGGAACTTGACATACATATTTGACTGATTATACTTTCTCTAATATATTTACAATTATTTATTTTACCCATCACTTCTCTGCGAATGAATATACAAAATATTTTTCACTCTGTTGGAAGCTTCTTGAAGAATCGGATCAAATTAAAATTAGCAAAGTTTCAGAGGGTAGTAGATAATAAAAGAAATAAAAAGATATAATATTTTTGCCAACTCTACCAACTTGAATATTTTAAAAAAGAAAAATTTTGTGATAGATTACGTGTAAGCACAATGGAGAAAAAAGGTACATATATATATATATATATATCTATAGGGAAATGTAAGTAATTTATTGAGAAAATAAAATTTATTTAAAGGAAAAAAGGGGAATCGTAATCCAGATGATCCCAAACCGGAGAATATTCAAAATCAAGATGAACAATCTCTGCCTACAGGTAAGAAAAGAAGAAAATCTGCAAAATATATGTAGCTTTTCAGCCGAGTCATTGTCGTTCAAAACAAGGGGAATCATCCGTTTTTAAATTTACAATGCATAAATTTACAATTGT
Organism: Ornithomya chloropus; assembly: GCA_963971445.1. Classification (NCBI taxonomy): domain Eukaryota; kingdom Metazoa; phylum Arthropoda; class Insecta; order Diptera; family Hippoboscidae; genus Ornithomya; species Ornithomya chloropus. Next base: position 20,414,327 of record OZ020530.1, on the reverse strand, counting down.
ACAATATATTATGTATGAAATTTACAATTTATGTATTTTACAATTATTGTATCGTTTTTTTCAATTCAGTTTACTGGGGTTTTACTTGCACTATATTGTAAAAAATAATAATGTGTAGGCATGCTAAAATAAAAAAGGTCATTAATAGATTATTTCTGTAAAATTTTGTAACAAATTAGTTGAAAACAGGAAAAAAGTTGTTCATAATTGTTTCATTTATTGGTGAGATTTTTTTAAAAATATATTTGTAATAAATATTTTTAAAGGATCTGGCGGTAATCAACCTCCACCACCACAACAAAAAGAAAAAGGTTCTAAAGCCAGCAATTCTGTTAAAGAACATACTAAACCGGATCAAAGCCGAAAACAGGAAGGTGGTCAACAACAACAACAACAACAGCAAGGGCAAAAGCAATTTCGGCCACAACAAACTGAAGGAGGTAATAGAAGCCGTGGCGGTACCCAACAAGGGGGTGGAGGCCAGCAACAAAAGCCGTCTCAAGCTCAACAATTTGAAGGAGGAGATGGAAGCCGTGGTGGTCAAAAACAAGATCAGACAGGTCAAAAACAGCAACGTCCACGTGGACAGCAACAACAAGGCGGCGACAGGGATCAGAGTAAATCACAACAACCGCAACAGGGTGGCAAAAAACAAGGTCATCAACCACCTCAGCAACAACAAGGTCAAAATCAGCAGCTAGGAGGCGCTGGAGATGAAAAAAGTGGTGGTCAACAGCCACAGGGTGCTTGGGGTGGCAAACAACAAGAGCATCAACGTCCTCAACAGCAACAAGAACAAAATCAGCCATCCGGAGGCCCTAGAGATGAGAGAAGACCACAAGGGACACCTCGTAGAGGTCCTTATCAACAAAGACAACAAGGTGATCAACAGCAACAACAACAACGACGCCCACAATATGATCAGGGTAAATCAGGTTTGTAAAATTTACATGTACATGTACATGTCTTCCATGCTGATATGATTTGTATTTTAATGCCTTCCATTATATAAAAAACAAAAAAAACAAATAGAACCGGCACCAGCATTTAAGGAAGTATCCTGTGCTGGTATAAAGCGTGGTACTATGGGCAAACAGGATGTAGTTGAAACGAATTATTTTACCATGGATCTTGAAAATATGCCAGATATCGCATATCATTACGATGTCGCCATTGAACCAGATCGTCCGAAAAAATTCATGCGTATTGTTTTTAATCAATGTCAGCGTGAACATTTTCCCCAATATGCGATGGCTTACGATGGTTCGAAAAGCTGTTATACGGTTCAACGTCTGCCAAACTCACCCTATACGTTTAAGATTCAGGTAAAAAAACAAGTACAAGTAAGAAAAGTAAACTGGGTTTGGGTTTAAGTCAAACCTTAAATATCCTCTACATTTATATACAAACGGTGGGCGCGGCAGGATATGTAATTATAGATATGGAACCAAATTTCAACTTTATAGCTCAATTTTTGTGGCAGATAAACAGACTTTTGTTAATTGTGGGCGTGGCTTCTGACCGATTTTGCTCATTTTAAATGGCGAAAGAAACTAAAAGTGTCTACAAAACTTCAGCTCCAATGTATGAACATTTACGACCTCGAGAATGCAAACAACAGACGGACATTTGAACGGGGACATGTCTATATCGATTTAGTTTTTGATGCTGATCAAGAGTATCTGTTTTGTACAGATACTCTTGTAAATGGAATGATATCCCCCTCACCCCTATGTGAAGGGTATAAAAAACGAAACGTGGGGGTAGTAAAGAAGGATGGAAAATGTATTTCTTGTTCATTGCTGTATATTTATAGGTGGCTGATGGTGCCTCACGTACAAAAGAGTTTACAATAAAAATCAAAGAAACCGATGTCGTTGAGGTGGAATTAAAATCTTTGAAAACGTAATATTGATGAAGTTTTCGATTCGATTTTATACACAGAGTTTAGTTAATTATTTCTTCCTTTCCGGGCAGTTATCATCATGAACGTGTTTTCGATAAACCGATGCGAGCTTTGCAAACTTTAGAAGTGGTCTTGGCGTCCAGTTATCATGATTCTGGGTTGCGCGTTGGCCGTTCATTTTTCGTTAAGCCCTCCCACAATATGTACAATTTGGACGATGGCTACGAAATGTATACCGGCATTTATCAAGCGGCTATATTGGGGGAAGAACCTCTACTCAATATTGACATATCACACAAATCATTCCCCAAGGCTCAAAGTCTTTTGTATTACTTAAAGGAGATCGGTGTGAGAGATCTAACTAGAAGTCTTGAACCGAATACCGCGCGTCAGGCCCTACATTATTTAAAGGGCTTGAATATCCTTTATAAACCTCCAGATTGCTTTGGGGCCACTCCAAGATCTTATAAAGTAGTGAATGTGGGTGAACCGGCCAATTCAATCCATTTCACTAACGTTGAGGGCAAAAAAATGTCGGTGACTGAGTATTTCCAGAGCCGCGGTTACAAATTGCAATATCCCAATCTGAATTGCGTCCAAGTGGGATCCAGCGAACGTTACATATCTCTACCAATGGAATTGTGCGCTTTAATAGAATATCAATCTCTAATGGTGATCAATTTGTTTAAAAGTGTGGCATCTAATAAGATTTCTAATAATTTTTTTTCCGTTTTCCTTTATTGTACAGCGTAAAGACAATGCACGACAGGTGTCTAAAATGATAACACATTCAGCCACCTCCACCATGGATCGCAAACACAAAATCATGGAGTTATTGCGTACCTTTCAAGGGAAGGAAAGTCTCATTATCCGAGACTTTGGTGTACGTTTGGGACAAAACTTTATCAAAGTTCAGATGCGTGTATTGCAGCCTCCCCTATTACAATATTTTAACAATAGCATGGCAATGCCATCTCGGGGCTGTTGGCAAATCAACACTGGCTGGAAATATTTGGAGACATCAACACCAAAAACACCACCAGGTCACAAATGGGCAATTATTTATGACAAAAATAGTCGCCTTCATGTCAATGAAGTATATGATTTTAAGAATAGCGTAAGTACTGAAACTAAATTTGGCCTAAGATCAAATCTTAAATACCCCCACCCTCCACATGCACTTACAAACGGCGAACAAGTGCAATTTTACGCTGTGTAGATTGACTTGGTTTTAGATGCTGCTCAAGAATATATATACGTGATATATGTATGCCGTTCCGCCTTATGTGGAGGGTATAATGAGATGAGTAACGGTTTCCTCTCAATAAATATTTTCATACAATGTATTTCTGTAGATTTATAAAGCTTCTGCGCAGATGAGTATGAATTTGGCGCCGGAATGTCTTATTAATACCTTTTATAATATTGATATGATTTTAAAGGATTTGGCCAATCAGAAATATGCTTTGGTAATATATATATATTTATATGATTTTTTTTTTTAATTTATTTATTCATCAAATCGTATAAATTATAAAATAAGAGACCTTAAGCGCTTAAGTGACGAGTAAACAAATAATTTAAAAAAGAAGAAGAAAAATCAAATTATACACACACAGGTCATGATTTCTTTACAATAACCCAATGATGAGTAAATAATTGAAGAAAGAATTGAAAAAGAACAACAAGAGAAACAAATTTGTCACACTTGATATATATAATGTTGCAGGTAATCGTCGTTTTATCAGCATTCGGCACCTCTTACGCCTCAGTGAAACAAAATGCTGAATTGAAATGGGGCGTACTGACGCAATGTATTAAAGAGAGAACATTACAAAGGTCGCCTAGGGATTCGTCAGTGTGTACTAATTTATTATTAAAATTGAATGCCAAACTGAATGGGACCAATCACAAAATAGCGGATGATCGGGAAGCTGAATTGCGTCAGCTATTGAAGCCCATAAATAATGTTATGTTTTTGGGGGCAGATGTAACGCATCCATCGCCTGATCAACCCCAAATACCAAGTGTTGTGGGTGTGGCAGCTTCGCATGACGCCTACGGTGCCTGTTACAATATGCAATATCGCCTGCAGCGGTCAACACTTGAAGATATCGACGACATGGAGGGTATTACTGAGCATCACTTGAAAGTTTATAAAAAATATCAAAATCGTTATCCCGATTATATAATATATTATCGTGATGGTGTATCAGATAGTCAATTCCCCATTATTAAGAGAAGAGAATTGCGGGGTATACGGATTGCCTGTAAAAAATTGGTAAATAACAAATGACAAATTCATAAATTTATAATAATAATATTGGAATGTTGTTGGTTAGAATTGTAATGCCAAGTTGACGTGCTTGATTGTGGTGAAGCGTCATCATACACGTTTCTTTCCCACAAGCGAACCAAGACCACAAAACAGATCCAACAATGTTGAACCGGGCACGGTGGTGGATCAACGGATCGTACATCCAAATGAAGTGCAATTCTTTATGGTTAGCCATCAGGCTGTGCAAGGCACCGCCAAGCCAACCCGTTACAATGTCATTGAAGATGATGCCAACTTCAATATTGATTTGTTGCAAAAGTTGAGCTACAATTTGTGTCACATGTTTCCTCGCTGTAATCGTTCCGTCTCGTATCCAGCACCCGCCTATTTGGCACATTTGGTAGCATCTCGTGGTCGCGTTTATTTAGAAGGGTAAATTCTCCATTTTTCATAAATTCATTTCATAATAATTTCATAAAATATTTGAATTTGTAGGACAACCCGATTTGGCAGACTGGAAGATGAATATAAAAAACGCACGGTTAACTGTAATATTATGGAAAATAATCCAATGTATTTTGTTTAATATATTAATGTGTGTGTGTGTGTGTGTGTGTGCAACTCAACTCATTTCTAAGTCGCTTCAATTTATTATATATTCGACGAATAAAAAAACACAATATAATACAGCCTTCAAAACTGATAAATGTATGAAAAGTTTTTTTAATGAGAAGGGGGAGGGGGAGGGTTAGCACAAATACTCCATATTTTAAAATTTACCCCTCGGAACGTTTCAACAGCAGATAGACACACGTACGGACATATATAGAACGAGTCAGATTTGTCTGTTAATCAAGAATATTACACTTGGTAGAATTACCGACATTTCTTTCTGGGTGTTTTACAAACATTTTAAATAAATATATTGCTTAACCTTTAGCTTTTTATATTATACAAATTTTATAAAATTTATATTTTATTTGTTAAATTATTTTAATTAATGTAAAAATTTGTAGAACAGTAGGCGTGGCAGGTACATGATTAGGTATTATACAATTAGGTTGCAAGTCCGCTTTTACGCTAAGTACAGTTTTTTGTGAATTGTAAGCGTGTTTATTATCTGACCACGCCCATGTTTAGGATAACCATGGAGGGAATAATTCATAAATATATATTATCCGAATTTCAGCTTTATAGCTAGATATTTGTGGTTGATAGATAGATTTTTGTCAATTGTGGGCTGGTTTTGCTTAATTTAAATTTGTAAAAATTTGTGTACTTTTCTCAGTTGCCATACTCCTTTGGTGTGCTGTTAAGTTAATTTTGCAAAAACAAACTTTCCTCGCATGCACACAGTGCGAGAGCGAGAGAGGGTGAATGAAAGATGTAGAGTGCGAAAGCTTTTCAGTGAGAGACGGCCCTTTACTAAATATACGATTTACTGCCAAACGTTGATTAAGTTGAGTGTGAGTCGCCATAGGAAACGTATTTCGTTAGCGGTTAGTTTTGGCAGTGCTTGCGTGTTTTGCATTCTATTTATTTTCCATATATATACATAAAATATATATATTCGCATAATTTCACATTGTCTTGTAATTTCTCAAGAATTTATTTTACTTTTTTTATGGTGTGTTTTTAAAATATTTATAGTTTCCAGTGCCAAAAATTTCAACCAAAACAAAATTTCAATAAAGCTGAAAAAAGCACACCGAATAGAAGTGAACAAGTGAAAAAGGCGCATATTCAGTTATAAAGTTGTACAAAAATTTATTCTTACGCACTCGTACATCCAGATATATGTATATGTGCACGTAAAAGTTTTGCAGTATAAAATTCCAAAGGCTAAAATTAAAATAGAAATTGAAATAAAGAGAAAAAGGAAAAGTTCAAAATTTTAATTGATACTAACAAATGGCTGAAAATAAGGGCATCATGTTGGCGAAATCTGTACAAAAGCATGCTGGACGTGCCAAAGAAAAGGTAAGTGCCATTTATAAATATTTTTTCTTTATTTCATCTATCATCTCATCTATCAACATTTGTTTGCATCCATTCAACTTTTGGAAATCTCTCGTATATTGTGGAATTTCTTCACTGAGAATAACAGCAATTGCTCTCTTCAACGTTATTATTATATTCATATGTATATTGCATAGCATTCCCTAATGTGAACGGATGAACAAGTGAAAATGTTGTAGTTGGTCGATGTAATACCCTACACTATTTAGTCTACTAAATTCAGTTACAATTAGTTTAGTTATGGCAGTAAGCGCGAGGCATTGCCATTTTAGTCACTTTGTGACGAATATATCATTATAGGAAAAGGGGTTCTAAAAACGGTCCGATCGTGTTCAAATTTGTTACAGTCATTTATTAACCGAATTAACAATTCTTTACCAAAATATTAAATAGCACGATTTTTTGCCATATAAAGACTCTTCATAATAGAACCGTATATGGGGACGGGTTCTAAAAATTATCCAATTCAGGACATTTTCACTAGAGTTTCTCTTTGGGCTAATATATGTCCTTGTACTAAATTTCATCAATATATTTCAATAAATGCGATCTGTAGCTTAAGTCCAAATTTACACCTATAGATAGATGAACAGACATGGACATGGTCAAATCAATGCAGATTTTGATTCTGATCGGTATAATTGAAGCTGGAGTTACAAACATTCTCACAAACTTAATATATCGCCTTATCATATGTGGTGTAGGGTATAATTAATTCACCATTCTCTCCGCTCCGTTATATTGTGATAATTGTCACCTGTAGTGTACAGTGACTGCAGATTCCACAGCAGGGGGTGAGCTCTGTAGCTTTGCTTCATATATATGTATTGTTATGGTTATTGGTGTTGTTGTTGTAACTGCTATCATAACTTGTTTATATTAACAACATTATACTGCATTTCAAGATTCTGCTTGAGTTGTTGTTTAATTAAATAGCAATCCTTTTCCTTTTATTGTAATAAAAAGTCGTTTGATATTATGCTGCAAGTGCATCAGCACCTGACTTTATACCCTGCCTCTTTTCTCGGTGTCAACTTTAGTTTAGGGTTTGGCTATAAGCTAAAAAGAAAAACCTAAAAAATATATTGGACAGACTACAAAGTATCGATTGGCTATGTCTGTCTATCCGTTTATAGTAAACATTCTCTTCTAGTGGCAAACATTGAGGTAGATGTAAACTCTAAACTTGGCAGAAATATTAACAGTTCTTACCCGCATTTCTTATTGTTATTGAAATTAAGCAAAATTGGTTGCAGGATATTTCCAGAATTGAACCAAAGCTAAAGAAAGGTCACTTTTTTAAATTGATCCATGTAATTATGTCTGTGCGTCCCTTTATTGTCTTATAGATAATTATTATACCTTCCAAATAAGATGGAAAGTATACTATTTTATATACATTAGTAACAAATATAATTTTTGTTATTGACATTTATACCAGTACCAGTCAAAATGACTGGTGTGTGTTTGTATGAAGAAATGTACGATTTCGGGAGAATTATGAGGCCGATGCAGTACATGTAGCGCCCATGCGTCTTTTATTTTTTTAATTTTTGTCGGGACGACGCGTACACCATTCCCGGCTACCAAAAATTACACGCACGAGTTAATTTTTAGATAGACAAATTGACCCACAAGGCAGTGATGATAACAGTGCTATTATCGAGAGTAGTGATGAGGAAATTCTTGATGGAGGCAATATAGATCAGTCAAGTGACAGTGATTGCGAAAATATTCCAAACAAACGTACAAAACGATGCATGCGATTCCTTTTCAGTTCTGAAGACGAAGGTGGAAGTAACGTACTAAATCAGCAAACTGAAATTGCTTCAGACGGAACTATTTGAACAAGAATTAAAGAAGGAGGTGTTGCTGGTAAATCACCAGTTCATAGTGCTTTCAAAGATGTACACGCGCCAACAACACATGCTAAAAGAAACATTATGAACGGGAATCTAAGCAGTGCGTTCCTATTATTGATTGACAAGTATATTTTGGAATATGTACGAATTTGTACATAGTTAGAAGCTTCTCGAGTTTTGGGGAAAAACTGGACAATTACGCAAGCGAAATTGAAAGCATTTCTTGCAATATTGTATGCACGTGGGGCTTACGAAGGAAATACTTTGAGGCTTCAATATTTGTGGAACAAAAAGTGGGGACCATCAATTTTCTCCAGCACTATGAGTAGACGTGATTATACTGAGATTCTGCGATACATTCGTTTCGACAAAATAAATCCGAGGAGTCAAAGATTGCAAACAGACAAATTCGCTTTAGTCTCAACAGTTTGAGACAAATTCACTGAAAACAGTCAAAATTGCTTCAAACCGGAAGCTTATATTACCGTGGATGAGCAACTTTTTCCAACGAAGGCCAGATGCAGATTTACCCAGTATATGCCAAACAAACCCCATAAATTCGGCTGGCGTCTGATGTAAAGACGAAATATGTGGTAAATGGCTTTCCGTATTTAGGAAAAGACGAGAATCGAAATGCATTAACCCCCCTAAGCGAATTTGTCGTAATGAAACTTCTTGAACCGTATACCATGAAAGGTAGAACTGTAACAATCGATAATTTTTTTACAAGTATTCCTTTGGCGTTAAAATTAAGATCTAAAAATACTTCGTTGCTTGGAACAATACGCCCAAATCTACCTATGTAGAAATTGTGAAAAACTGTAAATAATTAAATGTTTTGTTATTTGACAATGTCTATTAGATCATTTATCTATTACAATAAATATTGTTCAAGTGAAAAAAGGCAGGACGTCACAAAAAGCATTTTTCTTATACACCAGTCATGTTGACTGGTTTTGGTAGAAATAGGTATATATAAATAGATGGTAAATCTAGTGTTAAACACTAAAGAGGCCACGCAACAATCGACATGATAGTCTCTATCCGCCTTAAAAATTTATTTATGAATTTGGTATACATATTTTTTAATTTCCCATCCATTATTTTGCCACAAATGGGCGTGGTCTGCAACTAGACACGCCCATAATCGACAAAAAACTATCTATCTGCCACAAAAAACTAGTCTAGAAATTTGGAACTTGACATACATATTTGACTGATTATACTTTCTCTAATATATTTACAATTATTTATTTTACCCATCACTTCTCTGCGAATGAATATACAAAATATTTTTCACTCTGTTGGAAGCTTCTTGAAGAATCGGATCAAATTAAAATTAGCAAAGTTTCAGAGGGTAGTAGATAATAAAAGAAATAAAAAGATATAATATTTTTGCCAACTCTACCAACTTGAATATTTTAAAAAAGAAAAATTTTGTGATAGATTACGTGTAAGCACAATGGAGAAAAAAGGTACATATATATATATATATATATCTATAGGGAAATGTAAGTAATTTATTGAGAAAATAAAATTTATTTAAAGGAAAAAAGGGGAATCGTAATCCAGATGATCCCAAACCGGAGAATATTCAAAATCAAGATGAACAATCTCTGCCTACAGGTAAGAAAAGAAGAAAATCTGCAAAATATATGTAGCTTTTCAGCCGAGTCATTGTCGTTCAAAACAAGGGGGATCATCCGTTTTTAAATTTACAATGCATAAATTTACAATTGTACAATATATTATGTATGAAATTTACAATTTATGTATTTTACAATTATTGTATCGTTTTTTTCAATTCAGTTTACTGGGGTTTTACTTGCACTATATTGTAAAAAATAATAATGTGTAGGCATGCTAGAATAAAAAAGGTCATTAATAGATTATTTCTGTAAAATTTTGTAACAAATTAGTTGAAAACAGGAAAAAAGTTGTTCATTTATTGGTGAGATTTTTTTAAAAATATATTTGTAATAAATATTTTTAAAGGATCTGGCGGTAATCAACCTCCACCACCACAACAAAAAGAAAAAGGTTCTAAAGCCAGCAATTCTGTTAAAGAACATACTAAACCGGATCAAAGCCGAAAACAGGAAGGTGGTCAACAACAACAACAACAACAACAACAACAACAACAACAGCAAGGGCAAAAGCAATTTCGGCCACAACAAACTGAAGGAGGTAATAGAAGCCGTGGCGGTACCCAACAAGGGGGTGGAGGCCAGCAACAAAAGCCGTCTCAAGCTCAACAATTTGAAGGAGGAGATGGAAGCCGTGGTGGTCAAAAACAGCAACGTCCACGTGGACAGCAACAACAAGGCGGCGACAGGGATCAGAGTAAATCACAACAACCGCAACAGGGTGGCAAAAAACAAGGTCATCAACCACCTCAGCAACAACAAGGTCAAAATCAGCAGCTAGGAGGCGCTGGAGATGAAAAAAGTGGTGGTCAACAGCCACAGGGTGCTTGGGGTGGCAAACAACAAGAGCATCAACGTCCTCAACAGCAACAAGAACAAAATCAGCCATCCGGAGGCCCTAGAGATGAGAGAAGACCACAAGGGACACCTCGTAGAGGTCCTTATCAACAAAGACAACAAGGTGATCAACAGCAACAACAACAACGACGCCCACAATATGATCAGGGTAAATCAGGTTTGTAAAATTTACATGTACATGTACATGTCTTCCATGCTGATATGATTTGTATTTTAATGCCTTCCATTATATAAAAAACAAAAAAAACAAATAGAACCGGCACCAGCATTTAAGGAAGTATCCTGTGCTGGTATAAAGCGTGGTACTATGGGCAAACGGGATGTAGTTGAAACGAATTATTTTACCATGGATCTTGAAAATATGCCAGATATCGCATATCATTACGATGTCGCCATTGAACCAGATCGTCCGAAAAAATTCATGCGTATTGTTTTTAATCAATGTCAGCGTGAACATTTTCCCCAATATGCGATGGCTTACGATGGTTCGAAAAGCTGTTATACGGTTCAACGTCTGCCAAACTCACCCTATACGTTTAAGATTCAGGTAAAAAAACAAGTACAAGTAAGAAAAGTAAACTGGGTTTGGGTTTAAGTCAAACCTTAAATATCCTCTACATTTATATACAAACGGTGGGCGCGGCAGGATATGTAATTATAGATATGGAACCAAATTTCAACTTTATAGCTCAATTTTTGTGGCAGATAAACAGACTTTTGTTAATTGTGGGCGTGGCTTCTGACCGATTTTGCTCATTTTAAATGGCGAAAGAAACTAAACGTGTCTACAAAACTTCAGCTCCAATGTATGAACATTTACGACCTCGAGAATGCAAACAACAGACGGACATTTGAACGGGGACATGTCTATATCGATTTAGTTTTTGATGCTGATCAAGAGTATCTGTTTTGTACAGATACTCTTGTAAATGGAATGATATCCCCCTCACCCCTATGTGAAGGGTATAAAAAACGAAACGTGGGGGTAGTAAAGAAGGATGGAAAATGTATTTCTTGTTCATTGCTGTATATTTATAGGTGGCTGATGGTGCCTCACGTACAAAAGAGTTTACAATAAAAATCAAAGAAACCGATGTCGTTGAGGTGGAATTAAAATCTTTGAAAACGTAATATTGATGAAGTTTTCGATTCGATTTTATACACAGAGTTTAGTTAATTATTTCTTCCTTTCCGGGCAGTTATCATCATGAACGTGTTTTCGATAAACCGATGCGAGCTTTGCAAACTTTAGAAGTGGTCTTGGCGTCCAGTTATCATGATTCTGGGTTGCGCGTTGGCCGTTCATTTTTCGTTAAGCCCTCCCACAATATGTACAATTTGGACGATGGCTACGAAATGTATACCGGCATTTATCAAGCGGCTATATTGGGTGAAGAACCTCTACTCAATATTGACATATCACACAAATCATTCCCCAAGGCTCAAAGTCTTTTGTATTACTTAAAGGAGATCGGTGTGAGAGATCTAACTAGAAGTCTTGAACCGAATACCGCGCGTCAGGCCCTACATTATTTAAAGGGCTTGAATATCCTTTATAAACCTCCAGATTGCTTTGGGGCCACTCCAAGATCTTATAAAGTAGTGAATGTGGGTGAACCGGCCAATTCAATCCATTTCACTAACGTTGAGGGCAAAAAAATGTCGGTGACTGAGTATTTCCAGAGCCGCGGTTACAAATTGCAATATCCCAATCTGAATTGCGTCCAAGTGGGATCCAGCGAACGTTACATATCTCTACCAATGGAATTGTGCGCTTTAATAGAATATCAATCTCTAATGGTGATCAATTTGTTTAAAAGTGTGGCATCTAATAAGATTTCTAATAATTTTTTTTCCGTTTTCCTTTATTGTACAGCGTAAAGACAATGCACGACAGGTGTCTAAAATGATAACACATTCAGCCATCTCCACCATGGATCGCAAACACAAAATCATGGAGTTATTGCGTACCTTTCAAGGGAAGGAAAGTCTCATTATCCGAGACTTTGGTGTACGTTTGGGACAAAACTTTATCAAAGTTCAGATGCGTGTATTGCAGCCTCCCCTATTACAATATTTTAACAATAGCATGGCAATGCCATCTCGGGGCTGTTGGCAAATCAACACTGGCTGGAAATATTTGGAGACATCAACACCAAAAACACCACCAGGTCACAAATGGGCAATTATTTATGACAAAAATAGTTGCCTTCATGTCAATGAAGTATATGATTTTAAGAATAGCGTAAGTACTGAAACTAAATTTGGCCTAAGATCAAATCTTAAATACCCCCACCCTCCACATGCACTTACAAACGGCGAACAAGTGCAATTTTACGCTGTGTAGATTGACTTGGTTTTAGATGCTGCTCAAGAATATATATACGTGATATATGTATGCCGTTCCGCCTTATGTGGAGGGTATAATGAGATGAGTAACGGTTTCCTCTCAATAAATATTTTCATACAATGTATTTCTGTAGATTTATAAAGCTTCTGCGCAGATGAGTATGAATTTGGCGCCGGAATGTCTTATTAATACCTTTTATAATATTGATATGATTTTAAAGGATTTGGCCAATCAGAAATATGCTTTGGTAATATATATATATTTATATGATTTTTTTTTTTTAATTTATTTATTCATCAAATCGTATAAATTATAAAATAAGAGACCTTAAGCGCTTAAGTGACGAGTAAACAAATAATTTAAAAAAGAAGAAGAAAAATCAAATTATACACACACAGGTCATGATTTCTTTACAATAACCCAATGATGAGTAAATAATTGAAGAAAGAATTGAAAAAGAACAACAAGAGAAACAAATTTGTCACACTTGATATATATAATGTTGCAGGTAATCGTCGTTTTATCAGCATTCGGCACCTCTTACGCCTCAGTGAAACAAAATGCTGAATTGAAATGGGGCGTACTGACGCAATGTATTAAAGAGAGAACATTACAAAGGTCGCCTAGGGATTCGTCAGTGTGTACTAATTTATTATTAAAATTGAATGCCAAACTGAATGGGACCAATCACAAAATAGCGGATGATCGGGAAGCTGAATTGCGTCAGCTATTGAAGCCCATAAATAATGTTATGTTTTTGGGGGCAGATGTAACGCATCCATCGCCTGATCAACGCCAAATTCCAAGTGTTGTGGGTGTGGCAGCTTCGCATGACGCCTACGGCGCCTGTTACAATATGCAATATCGCCTGCAGCGGTCAACACTTGAAGATATCGACGACATGGAGGGTATTACTGAGCATCACTTGAAAGTTTATAAAAAATATCAAAATCGTTATCCCGATTATATAATATATTATCGTGATGGTGTATCAGATAGTCAATTCCCCATTATTAAGAGAAGAGAATTGCGGGGTATACGGATTGCCTGTAAAAAATTGGTAAATAACAAATGACAAATTCATAAATTTATAATAATAATATTGGAATGTTGTTGGTTAGAATTGTAATGCCAAGTTGACGTGCTTGATTGTGGTGAAGCGTCATCATACACGTTTCTTTCCCACAAGCGAACCAAGACCACAAAACAGATCCAACAATGTTGAACCGGGCACGGTGGTGGATCAACGGATCGTACATCCAAATGAAGTGCAATTCTTTATGGTTAGCCATCAGGCTGTGCAAGGCACCGCCAAGCCAACCCGTTACAATGTCATTGAAGATGATGCCAACTTCAATATTGATTTGTTGCAAAAGTTGAGCTACAATTTGTGTCACATGTTTCCTCGCTGTAATCGTTCCGTCTCGTATCCAGCACCCGCCTATTTGGCACATTTGGTAGCATCTCGTGGTCGCGTTTATTTAGAAGGGTAAATTCTCCATTTTTCATAAATTCATTTCATAATAATTTCATAAAATATTTGAATTTGTAGGACAACCCGATTTGGCAGACTGGAAGATGAATATAAAAAACGCACGGTTAACTGTAATATTATGGAAAATAATCCAATGTATTTTGTTTAATATATTAATGTGTGTGTGTGTGTGTGTGCAACTCAACTCATTTCTAAGTCGCTTCAATTTATTATATATTCGACGAATAAAAAAACACAATATAATACAGCCTTCAAAACTGATAAATGTATGAAAAGTTTTTTTAATGAGAAGGGGGAGGGGGAGGGTTAGCACAAATACTCCATATTTTAAAATTTACCCCTCGGAACGTTTCAACAGCAGATAGACACACGTACGGACATATATAGAACGAGTCAGATTTGTCTGTTAATCAAGAATATTACACTTGGTAGAATTACCGACATTTCTTTCTGGGTGTTTTACAAACATTTTAAATAAATATATTGCTTAACCTTTAGCTTTTTATATTATACAAATTTTATAAAATTTATATTTTATTTGTTAAATTATTTTAATTAATGTAAAAATTTGTAGAACAGTAGGCGTGGCAGGTACATGATTAGGTATTATACAATTAGCTTGCAAGTCCGCTTTTACGCTAAGTACAGTTTTTTGTGAATTGTAAGCGTGTTTATTATCTGACCACGCCCATGTTTAGGATAACCATGGAGGGAATAATTCATAAATATATATTATCCGAATTTCAGCTTTATAGCTAGATATTTGTGGTTGATAGATAGATTTTTGTCAATTGTGGGCTGGTTTTGCTTAATTTAAATTTGTAAAAATTTGTGTACTTTTCTCAGTTGCCATACTCCTTTGGTGTGCTGTTAAGTTAATTTTGCAAAAACAAACTTTCCTCGCATGCACACAGTGCGAGAGCGAGAGAGGGTGAATGAAAGATGTAGAGTGCGAAAGCTTTTCAGTGAGAGACGGCCCTTTACTAAATATACGATTTACTGCCAAACGTTGATTAAGTTGAGTGTGAGTCGCCATAGGAAACGTATTTCGTTAGCGGTTAATTTTGACAGTGCTTGCGTGTTTTGCATTCTATTTATTTTCCATATATATACATAAAATATATATATTCGCATAATTTCACATTGTCTTGTAATTTCTCAAGAATTTATTTTACTTTTTTTATGGTGTGTTTTTAAAATATTTATAGTTTCCAGTGCCAAAAATTTCAACCAAAACAAAATTTCAATAAAGCTGAAAAAAGCACACCGAATAGAAGTGAACAAGTGAAAAAGGCGCATATTCAGTTATAAAGTTGTACAAAAATTTATTCTTACGCACTCGTACATCCAGATATATGTATATGTGCACGTAAAAGTTTTGCAGTATAAAATTCCAAAGGCTAAAATTAAAATAGAAATTGAAATAAAGAGAAAAAGGAAAAGTTCAAAATTTTAATTGATACTAACAAATGGCTGAAAATAAGGGCATCATGTTGGCGAAATCTGTACAAAAGCATGCTGGACGTGCCAAAGAAAAGGTAAGTGCCATTTATAAATATTTTTTCTTTATTTCATCTATCATCTCATCTATCAACATTTGTTTGCATCCATTCAACTTTTGGAAATCTCTCGTATATTGTGGAATTTCTTCACTGAGAATAACAGCAATTGCTCTCTTCAACGTTATTATTATATTCATATGTATATTGCATAGCATTCCCTAATGTGAACGGATGAACAAGTGAAAATGTTGTAGTTGGTCGATGTAATACCCTACACTATTTAGTCTACTAAATTCAGTTACAATTAGTTTAGTTATGGCAGTAAGCGCGAGGCATTGCCATTTTAGTCACTTTGTGACGAATATATCATTATAGGAAAAGGGGTTCTAAAAACGGTCCGATCGTGTTCAAATTTGTTACAGTCATTTATTAACCGAATTAACAATTCTTTACCAAAATATTAAATAGCACGATTTTTTGCCATAAAAAGACTCTTCATAATAGAACCGTATATGGGGACGGGTTCTAAAAATTATCCAATTCAGGACATTTTCACTAGAGTTTCTCTTTGGGCTAATATATGTCCTTGTACTAAATTTCATCAATATATTTCAATAAATGCGGTCTGTAGCTTAAGTCCAAATTTACACCTATAGATAGATGAACAGACATGGACATGGTCAAATCAATGCAGATTTTGATTCTGATCGGTATAATTGAAGCTGGAGTTACAAACATTCTCACAAACTTAATATATCGCCTTATCATATGTGGTGTAGGGTATAATTAATTCACCATTCTCTCCGCTCCGTTATATTGTGATAATTGTCACCTGTAGTGTACAGTGACTGCAGATTCCACAGCAGGGGGTGAGCTCTGTAGCTTTGCTTCATATATATGTATTGTTATGGTTATTGGTGTTGTTGTTGTAACTGCTATCATAACTTGTTTATATTAACAACATTATACTGCATTTCAAGATTCTGCTTGAGTTGTTGTTTAATTAAATAGCAATGCGTGGGTTTGATGATTTTCAGTCAGTCCTTCTGTCTTTTCTCCTTTTCCTTTTATTGTAATAAAAAGTCGTTTGATATTATGCTGCAAGTGCATCAGCACCTGACTTTATACCCTGCCTCTTTTCTCGGTGTCAACTTTAGTTTAGGGTTTGGCTATAAGCTAAAAAGAAAAACCTAAAAAATATATTGGACAGACTACAAAGTATCGATTGGCTATGTCTGTCTATCCGTTTATAGTAAACATTCTCTTCTAGTGGCAAACATTGAGGTAGATGTAAACTCTAAACTTGGCAGAAATATTAACAGTTCTTACCCGCATTTCTTATTGTTATTGAAATTAAGCAAAATTGGTTGCAGGATATTTCCAGAATTGAACCAAAGCTAAAGAAAGGTCACTTTTTTAAATTGATCCATGTAATTATGTCTGTGCGTCCCTTTATTGTCTTATAGATAATTATTATACCTTCCAAATAAGATGGAAAGTATACTATTTTATATACATTAGTAACAAATATAATTTTTGTTATTGACATTTATACCAGTACCAGTCAAAATGACTGGTGTGTGTTTGTATGAAGAAATGTACGATTTCGGGAGAATTATGAGGCCGATGCAGTACATGTAGCGCCCATGCGTCTTTTATTTTTTTAATTTTTGTCGGGACGACGCGTACACCATTCCCGGCTACCAAAAATTACACGCACGAGTTAATTTTTAGATAGACAAATTGACCCACAAGGCAGTGATGATAACAGTGCTATTATCGAGAGTAGTGATGAGGAAATTCTTGATGGAGGCAATATAGATCAGTCAAGTGACAGTGATTGCGAAAATATTCCAAACAAACGTACAAAACGATGCATGCGATTCCTTTCCAGTTCTGAAGACGAAGGTGGAAGTAACGTACTAAATCAGCAAACTGAAATTGCTTCAGACGGAACTATTTGGACAAGAATTAAAGAAGGAGGTGTTGCTGGTAAATCACCAGTTCATAGTGCTTTCAAAGATGTACACGCGCCAACAACACATGCTAAAAGAAACATTATGAACGGGAATCTAAGCAGTGCGTTCCTATTATTGATTGACAAGTATATTTTGGAATATGTACGAATTTGTACATAGTTAGAAGCTTCTCGAGTTTTGGGGAAAAACTGGACAATTACGCAAGCGAAATTGAAAGCATTTCTTGCAATATTGTATGCACGTGGGGCTTACGAAGGAAATACTTTGAGGCTTCAATATTTGTGGAACAAAAAGTGGGGACCATCATTTTTCTCCAGCACTATGAGTAGACGTGATTTTACTGAGATTCTGCGATACATTCGTTTCGACAAAATAAATCCGAGGAGTCAAAGATTGCAAACAGACAAATTCGCTTTAGTCTCAACAGTTTGAGACAAATTCACTGAAAACAGTCAAAATTGCTTCAAACCGGAAGCTTATATTACCGTGGATGAGCAACTTTTTCCAACGAAGGCCAGATGCAGATTTACCCAGTATATGCCAAACAAACCCCATAAATTCGGCTGGCGTCTGATGTAAAGACGAAATATGTGGTAAATGGCTTTCCGTATTTAGGAAAAGACGAGAATCGAAATGCATTAACCCCCCTAAGCGAATTTGTCGTAATGAAACTTCTTGAACCGTATACCATGAAAGGTAGAACTGTAACAATCGATAATTTTTTTACAAGTATTCCTTTGGCGTTAAAATTAAGATCTAAAAATACTTCGTTGCTTGGAACAATACGCCCAAATCTACCTATGTAGAAATTGTGAAAAACTGTAAATAATTAAATGTTTTGTTATTTGACAATGTCTATTAGATCATTTATCTATTACAATAAATATTGTTCAAGTGAAAAAAGGCAGGACGTCACAAAAAGCATTTTTCTTATACACCAGTCATGTTGACTGGTTTTGGTAGAAATAGGTATATATAAATAGATGGTAAATCTAGTGTTAAACACTAAAGAGGCCACGCAACAATCGACATGATAGTCTCTATCCGCCTTAAAAATTTATTTATGAATTTGGTATACATATTTTTTAATTTCCCATCTATTATTTTGCCACAAATGGGCGTGGTCTGAAACTAGACACGCCCATAATCGACAAAAAACTATCTATCTGCCACAAAAAACTGGTCTAGAAATTTGGAACTTGACATACATATTTGACTGATTATACTTTCTCTAATATATTTACAATTATTTATTTTACCCATCACTTCTCTGCGAATGAATATACAAAATATTTTTCACTCTGTTGGAAGCTTCTTGAAGAATCGGATCAAATTAAAATTAGCAAAGTTTCAGAGGGTAGTAGATAATAAAAGAAATAAAAAGATATAATATTTTTGCCAACTCTACCAACTTGAATATTTTAAAAAAGAAAAATTTTGTGATAGATTACGTGTAAGCACAATGGAGAAAAAAGGTACATATATATATATATATATATCTATAGGGAAATGTAAGTAATTTATTGAGAAAATAAAATTTATTTAAAGGAAAAAAGGGGAATCGTAATCCAGATGATCCCAAACCGGAGAATATTCAAAATCAAGATGAACAATCTCTGCCTACAGGTAAGAAAAGAAGAAAATCTGCAAAATATATGTAGCTTTTCAGCCGAGTCATTGTCGTTCAAAACAAGGGGAATCATCCGTTTTTAAATTTACAATGCATAAATTTACAATTGTACAATATATTATGTATGAAATTTACAATTTATGTATTTTACAATTATTGTATCGTTTTTTTCAATTCAGTTTACTGGGGTTTTACTTGCACTATATTGTAAAAAATAATAATGTGTAGGCATGCTAGAATAAAAAAGGTCATTAATAGATTATTTCTGTAAAATTTTGTAACAAATTAGTTGAAAACAGGAAAAAAGTTGTTCATTTATTGGTGAGATTTTTTTAAAAATATATTTGTAATAAATATTTTTAAAGGATCTGGCGGTAATCAACCTCCACCACCACAACAAAAAGAAAAAGGTTCTAAAGCCAGCAATTCTGTTAAAGAACATACTAAACCGGATCAAAGCCGAAAACAGGAAGGTGGTCAACAACAACAACAACAACAACAACAACAAGGGCAAAAGCAATTTCGGCCACAACAAACTGAAGGAGGTAATAGAAGCCGTGGCGGTACCCAACAAGGGGGTGGAGGCCAGCAACAAAAGCCGTCTCAAGCTCAACAATTTGAAGGAGGAGATGGAAGCCGTGGTGGTCAAAAACAGCAACGTCCACGTGGACAGCAACAACAAGGCGGCGACAGGGATCAGAGTAAATCACAACAACCGCAACAGGGTGGCAAAAAACAAGGTCATCAACCACCTCAGCAACAACAAGGTCAAAATCAGCAGCTAGGAGGCGCTGGAGATGAAAAAAGTGGTGGTCAACAGCCACAGGGTGCTTGGGGTGGCAAACAACAAGAGCATCAACGTCCTCAACAGCAACAAGAACAAAATCAGCCATCCGGAGGCCCTAGAGATGAGAGAAGACCACAAGGGACACCTCGTAGAGGTCCTTATCAACAAAGACAACAAGGTGATCAACAGCAACAACAACAACGACGCCCACAATATGATCAGGGTAAATCAGGTTTGTAAAATTTACATGTACATGTACATGTCTTCCATGCTGATATGATTTGTATTTTAATGCCTTCCATTATATAAAAAACAAAAAAAACAAATAGAACCGGCACCAGCATTTAAGGAAGTATCCTGTGCTGGTATAAAGCGTGGTACTATGGGCAAACAGGATGTAGTTGAAACGAATTATTTTACCATGGATCTTGAAAATATGCCAGATATCGCATATCATTACGATGTCGCCATTGAACCAGATCGTCCGAAAAAATTCATGCGTATTGTTTTTAATCAATGTCAGCGTGAACATTTTCCCCAATATGCGATGGCTTACGATGGTTCGAAAAGCTGTTATACGGTTCAACGTCTGCCAAACTCACCCTATACGTTTAAGATTCAGGTAAAAAAACAAGTACAAGTAAGAAAAGTAAACTGGGTTTGGGTTTAAGTCAAACCTTAAATATCCTCTACATTTATATACAAACGGTGGGCGCGGCAGGATATGTAATTATAGATATGGAACCAAATTTCAACTTTATAGCTCAATTTTTGTGGCAGATAAACAGACTTTTGTTAATTGTGGGCGTGGCTTCTGACCGATTTTGCTCATTTTAAATGGCGAAAGAAACTAAAAGTGTCTACAAAACTTCAGCTCCAATGTATGAACATTTACGACCTCGAGAATGCAAACAACAGACGGACATTTGAACGGGGACATGTCTATATCGATTTAGTTTTTGATGCTGATCAAGAGTATCTGTTTTGTACAGATACTCTTGTAAATGGAATGATATCCCCCTCACCCCTATGTGAAGGGTATAAAAAACGAAACGTGGGGGTAGTAAAGAAGGATGGAAAATGTATTTCTTGTTCATTGCTGTATATTTATAGGTGGCTGATGGTGCCTCACGTACAAAAGAGTTTACAATAAAAATCAAAGAAACCGATGTCGTTGAGGTGGAATTAAAATCTTTGAAAACGTAATATTGATGAAGTTTTCGATTCGATTTTATACACAGAGTTTAGTTAATTATTTCTTCCTTTCCGGGCAGTTATCATCATGAACGTGTTTTCGATAAACCGATGCGAGCTTTGCAAACTTTAGAAGTGGTCTTGGCGTCCAGTTATCATGATTCTGGGTTGCGCGTTGGCCGTTCATTTTTCGTTAAGCCCTCCCACAATATGTACAATTTGGACGATGGCTACGAAATGTATACCGGCATTTATCAAGCGGCTATATTGGGTGAAGAACCTCTACTCAATATTGACATATCACACAAATCATTCCCCAAGGCTCAAAGTCTTTTGTATTACTTAAAGGAGATCGGTGTGAGAGATCTAACTAGAAGTCTTGAACCGAATACCGCGCGTCAGGCCCTACATTATTTAAAGGGCTTGAATATCCTTTATAAACCTCCAGATTGCTTTGGGGCCACTCCAAGATCTTATAAAGTAGTGAATGTGGGTGAACCGGCCAATTCAATCCATTTCACTAACGTTGAGGGCAAAAAAATGTCGGTGACTGAGTATTTCCAGAGCCGCGGTTACAAATTGCAATATCCCAATCTGAATTGCGTCCAAGTGGGATCCAGCGAACGTTACATATCTCTACCAATGGAATTGTGCGCTTTAATAGAATATCAATCTCTAATGGTGATCAATTTGTTTAAAAGTGTGGCATCTAATAAGATTTCTAATAATTTTTTTTCCGTTTTCCTTTATTGTACAGCGTAAAGACAATGCACGACAGGTGTCTAAAATGATAACACATTCAGCCACCTCCACCATGGATCGCAAACACAAAATCATGGAGTTATTGCGTACCTTTCAAGGGAAGGAAAGTCTCATTATCCGAGACTTTGGTGTACGTTTGGGACAAAACTTTATCAAAGTTCAGATGCGTGTATTGCAGCCTCCCCTATTACAATATTTTAACAATAGCATGGCAATGCCATCTCGGGGCTGTTGGCAAATCAACACTGGCTGGAAATATTTGGAGACATCAACACCAAAAACACCACCAGGTCACAAATGGGCAATTATTTATGACAAAAATAGTCGCCTTCATGTCAATGAAGTATATGATTTTAAGAATAGCGTAAGTACTGAAACTAAATTTGGCCTAAGATCAAATCTTAAATACCCCCACCCTCCACATGCACTTACAAACGGCGAACAAGTGCAATTTTACGCTGTGTAGATTGACTTGGTTTTAGATGCTGCTCAAGAATATATATACGTGATATATGTATGCCGTTCCGCCTTATGTGGAGGGTATAATGAGATGAGTAACGGTTTCCTCTCAATAAATATTTTCATATAATGTATTTCTGTAGATTTATAAAGCTTCTGCGCAGATGAGTATGAATTTGGCGCCGGAATGTCTTATTAATACCTTTTATAATATTGATATGATTTTAAAGGATTTGGCCAATCAGAAATATGCTTTGGTAATATATATATATTTATATGATTTTTTTTTTTAATTTATTTATTCATCAAATCGTATAAATTATAAAATAAGAGACCTTAAGCGCTTAAGTGACGAGTAAACAAATAATTTAAAAAAGAAGAAGAAAAATCAAATTATACACACACAGGTCATGATTTCTTTACAATAACCCAATGATGAGTAAATAATTGAAGAAAGAATTGAAAAAGAACAACAAGAGAAACAAATTTGTCACACTTGATATATATAATGTTGCAGGTAATCGTCGTTTTATCAGCATTCGGCACCTCTTACGCCTCAGTGAAACAAAATGCTGAATTGAAATGGGGCGTACTGACGCAATGTATTAAAGAGAGAACATTACAAAGGTCGCCTAGGGATTCGTCAGTGTGTACTAATTTATTATTAAAATTGAATGCCAAACTGAATGGGACCAATCACAAAATAGCGGATGATCGGGAAGCTGAATTGCGTCACCTATTGAAGCCCATAAATAATGTTATGTTTTTGGGGGCAGATGTAACGCATCCATCGCCTGATCAACGCCAAATACCAAGTGTTGTGGGTGTGGCAGCTTCGCATGACGCCTACGGCGCCTGTTACAATATGCAATATCGCCTGCAGCGGTCAACACTTGAAGATATCGACGACATGGAGGGTATTACTGAGCATCACTTGAAAGTTTATAAAAAATATCAAAATCGTTATCCCGATTATATAATATATTATCGTGATGGTGTATCAGATAGTCAATTCCCCATTATTAAGAGAAGAGAATTGCGGGGTATACGGATTGCCTGTAAAAAATTGGTAAATAACAAATGACAAATTCATAAATTTATAATAATAATATTGGAATGTTGTTGGTTAGAATTGTAATGCCAAGTTGACGTGCTTGATTGTGGTGAAGCGTCATCATACACGTTTCTTTCCCACAAGCGAACCAAGACCACAAAACAGATCCAACAATGTTGAACCGGGCACGGTGGTGGATCAACGGATCGTACATCCAAATGAAGTGCAATTCTTTATGGTTAGCCATCAGGCTGTGCAAGGCACCGCCAAGCCAACCCGTTACAATGTCATTGAAGATGATGCCAACTTCAATATTGATTTGTTGCAAAAGTTGAGCTACAATTTGTGTCACATGTTTCCTCGCTGTAATCGTTCCGTCTCGTATCCAGCACCCGCCTATTTGGCACATTTGGTAGCATCTCGTGGTCGCGTTTATTTAGAAGGGTAAATTCTCCATTTTTCATAAATTCATTTCATAATAATTTCATAAAATATTTGAATTTGTAGGACAACCCGATTTGGCAGACTGGAAGATGAATATAAAAAACGCACGGTTAACTGTAACATTATGGAAAATAATCCAATGTATTTTGTTTAATATATTAATGTGTGTGTGTGTGTGTGTGCAACTCAACTCATTTCTAAGTCGCTTCAATTTATTATATATTCGACGAATAAAAAAACACAATATAATACAGCCTTCAAAACTGATAAATGTATGAAAAGTTTTTTTAATGAGAAGGGGGAGGGGGAGGGTTAGCACAAATACTCCATATTTTAAAATTTACCCCTCGGAACGTTTCAACAGCAGATAGACACACGTACGGACATATATAGAACGAGTCAGATTTGTCTGTTAATCAAGAATATTACACTTGGTAGAATTACCGACATTTCTTTCTGGGTGTTTTACAAACATTTTAAATAAATATATTGCTTAACCTTCAGCTTTTTATATTATACAAATTTTATAAAATTTATATTTTATTTGTTAAATTATTTTAATTAATGTAAAAATTTGTAGAACAGTAGGCGTGGCAGGTACATGATTAGGTATTATACAATTAGGTTGCAAGTCCGCTTTTACGCTAAGTACAGTTTTTTGTGAATTGTAAGCGTGTTTATTATCTGACCACGCCCATGTTTAGGATAACCATGGAGGGAATAATTCATAAATATATATTATCCGAATTTCAGCTTTATAGCTAGATATTTGTGGTTGATAGATAGATTTTTGTCAATTGTGGGCTGGTTTTGCTTAATTTAAATTTGTAAAAATTTGTGTACTTTTCTCAGTTGCCATACTCCTTTGGTGTGCTGTTAAGTTAATTTTGCAAAAACAAACTTTCCTCGCATGCACACAGTGCGAGAGCGAGAGAGGGTGAATGAAAGATGTAGAGTGCGAAAGCTTTTCAGTGAGAGACGGCCCTTTACTAAATATACGATTTACTGCCAAACGTTGATTAAGTTGAGTGTGAGTCGCCATAGGAAACGTATTTCGTTAGCGGTTAGTTTTGACAGTGCTTGCGTGTTTTGCATTCTATTTATTTTCCATATATATACATAAAATATATATATTCGCATAATTTCACATTGTCTTGTAATTTCTCAAGAATTTATTTTACTTTTTTTGTGGTGTGTTTTTAAAATATTTATAGTTTCCAGTGCCAAAAATTTCAACCAAAACAAAATTTCAATAAAGCTGAAAAAAGCACACCGAATAGAAGTGAACAAGTGAAAAAGGCGCATATTCAGTTATAAAGTTGTACAAAAATTTTAGTGCATTTATATTCTTACGCACTCGTACATCCAGATATATGTATATGTGCACGTAAAAGTTTTGCAGTATAAAATTCCAAAGGCTAAAATTAAAATAGAAATTGAAATAAAGAGAAAAAGGAAAAGTTCAAAATTTTAATTGATACTAACAAATGGCTGAAAATAAGGGCATCATGTTGGCGAAATCTGTACAAAAGCATGCTGGACGTGCCAAAGAAAAGGTAAGTGCCATTTATAAATATTTTTTCTTTATTTCATCTATCATCTCATCTATCAACATTTGTTTGCATCCATTCAACTTTTGGAAATCTCTCGTATATTGTGGAATTTCTTCACTGAGAATAACAGCAATTGCTCTCTTCAACGTTATTATTATATTCATATGTATATTGCATAGCATTCCCTAATGTGAACGGATGAACAAGTGAAAATGTTGTAGTTGGTCGATGTAATACCCTACACTATTTAGTCTACTAAATTCAGTTACAATTAGTTTAGTTATGGCAGTAAGCGCGAGGCATTGCCATTTTAGTCACTTTGTGACGAATATATTATTATAGGAAAAGGGGTTCTAAAAACGGTCCGATCGTGTTCAAATTTGTTACAGTCATTTATTAACCGAATTAACAATTCTTTACCAAAATATTAAATAGCACGATTTTTTGCCATATAAAGACTCTTCATAATAGAACCGTATATGGGGACGGGTTCTAAAAATTATCCAATTCAGGACATTTTCACTAGAGTTTCTCTTTGGGCTAATATATGTCCTTGTACTAAATTTCATCAATATATTTCAATAAATGCGATCTGTAGCTTAAGTCCAAATTTACACCTATAGATAGATGAACAGACATGGACATGGTCAAATCAATGCAGATTTTGATTCTGATCGGTATAATTGAAGCTGGAGTTACAAACATTCTCACAAACTTAATATATCGCCTTATCATATGTGGTGTAGGGTATAATTAATTCACCATTCTCTCCGCTCCGTTATATTGTGATAATTGTCACCTGTAGTGTACAGTGACTGCAGATTCCACAGCAGGGGGTGAGCTCTGTAGCTTTGCTTCATATATATGTATTGTTATGGTTATTGGTGTTGTTGTTGTAACTGCTATCATAACTTGTTTATATTAACAACATTATACTGCATTTCAAGATTCTGCTTGAGTTGTTGTTTAATTAAATAGCAATGCGTGGGTTTGATGATTTTCAGTCAGTCCTTCTGTCTTTTCTCCTTTTCCTTTTATTGTAATAAAAAGTCGTTTGATATTATGCTGCAAGTGCATCAGCACCTGACTTTATACCCTGCCTCTTTTCTCGGTGTCAACTTTAGTTTAGGGTTTGGCTATAAGCTAAAAAGAAAAACCTAAAAAATATATTGGACAGACTACAAAGTATCGATTGGCTATGTCTGTCTATCCGTTTATAGTAAACATTCTCTTCTAGTGGCAAACATTGAGGTAGATGTAAACTCTAAACTTGGCAGAAATATTAACAGTTCTTACCCGCATTTCTTATTGTTATTGAAATTAAGCAAAATTGGTTGCAGGATATTTCCAGAATTGAACCAAAGCTAAAGAAAGGTCACTTTTTTAAATTGATCCATGTAATTATGTCTGTGCGTCCCTTTATTGTCTTATAGATAATTATTATACCTTCCAAATAAGATGGAAAGTATACTATTTTATATACATTAGTAACAAATATAATTTTTGTTATTGACATTTATACCAGTACCAGTCAAAATGACTGGTGTGTGTTTGTATGAAGAAATGTACGATTTCGGGAGAATTATGAGGCCGATGCAGTACATGTAGCGCCCATGCGTCTTTTATTTTTTTAATTTTTGTCGGGACGACGCGTACACCATTCCCGGCTACCAAAAATTACACGCACGAGTTAATTTTTAGATAGACAAATTGACCCACAAGGCAGTGATGATAACAGTGCTATTATCGAGAGTAGTGATGAGGAAATTCTTGATGGAGGCAATATAGATCAGTCAAGTGACAGTGATTGCGAAAATATTCCAAACAAACGTATAAAACGATGCATGCGATTCCTTTTCAGTTCTGAAGACGAAGGTGGAAGTAACGTACTAAATCAGCAAACTGAAATTGCTTCAGACGGAACTATTTGAACAAGAATTAAAGAAGGAGGTGTTGCTGGTAAATCACCAGTTCATAGTGCTTTCAAAGATGTACACGCGCCAACAACACATGCTAAAAGAAACATTATGAACGGGAATCTAAGCAGTGCGTTCCTATTATTGATTGACAAGTATATTTTGGAATATGTACGAATTTGTACATAGTTAGAAGCTTCTCGAGTTTTGGGGAAAAACTGGACAATTACGCAAGCGAAATTGAAAGCATTTCTTGCAATATTGTATGCACGTGGGGCTTACGAAGGAAATACTTTGAGGCTTCAATATTTGTGGAACAAAAAGTGGGGACCATCATTTTTCTCCAGCACTATGAGTAGACGTGATTTTACTGAGATTCTGCGATACATTCGTTTCGACAAAATAAATCCGAGGAGTCAAAGATTGCAAACAGACAAATTCGCTTTAGTCTCAACAGTTTGAGACAAATTCACTGAAAACAGTCAAAATTGCTTCAAACCGGAAGCTTATATTACCGTGGATGAGCAACTTTTTCCAACGAAGGCCAGATGCAGATTTACCCAGTATATGCCAAACAAACCCCATAAATTCGGCTGGCGTCTGATGTAAAGACGAAATATGTGGTAAATGGCTTTCCGTATTTAGGAAAAGACGAGAATCGAAATGCATTAACCCCCCTAAGCGAATTTGTCGTAATGAAACTTCTTGAACCGTATACCATGAAAGGTAGAACTGTAACAATCGATAATTTTTTTACAAGTATTCCTTTGGCGTTAAAATTAAGATCTAAAAATACTTCGTTGCTTGGAACAATACGCCCAAATCTACCTATGTAGAAATTGTGAAAAACTGTAAATAATTAAATGTTTTGTTATTTGACAATGTCTATTAGATCATTTATCTATTACAATAAATATTGTTCAAGTGAAAAAAGGCAGGACGTCACAAAAAGCATTTTTCTTATACACCAGTCATGTTGACTGGTTTTGGTAGAAATAGGTATATATAAATAGATGGTAAATCTAGTGTTAAACACTAAAGAGGCCACGCAACAATCGACATGATAGTCTCTATCCGCCTTAAAAATTTATTTATGAATTTGGTATACATATTTTTTAATTTCCCATCCATTATTTTGCCACAAATGGGCGTGGTCTGAAACTAGACACGCCCATAATCGACAAAAAACTATCTATCTGCCACAAAAAACTGGTCTAGAAATTTGGAACTTGACATACATATTTGACTGATTATACTTTCTCTAATATATTTACAATTATTTATTTTACCCATCACTTCTCTGCGAATGAATATACAAAATATTTTTCACTCTGTTGGAAGCTTCTTGAAGAATCGGATCAAATTAAAATTAGCAAAGTTTCAGAGGGTAGTAGATAATAAAAGAAATAAAAAGATATAATATTTTTGCCAACTCTACCAACTTGAATATTTTAAAAAAGAAAAATTTTGTGATAGATTACGTGTAAGCACAATGGAGAAAAAAGGTACATATATATATATATATATATCTATAGGGAAATGTAAGTAATTTATTGAGAAAATAAAATTTATTTAAAGGAAAAAAGGGGAATCGTAATCCAGATGATCCCAAACCGGAGAATATTCAAAATCAAGATGAACAATCTCTGCCTACAGGTAAGAAAAGAAGAAAATCTGCAAAATATATGTAGCTTTTCAGCCGAGTCATTGTCGTTCAAAACAAGGGGAATCATCCGTTTTTAAATTTACAATGCATAAATTTACAATTGTACAATATATTATGTATGAAATTTACAATTTATGTATTTTACAATTATTGTATCGTTTTTTTCAATTCAGTTTACTGGGGTTTTACTTGCACTATATTGTAAAAAATAATAATGTGTAGGCATGCTAGAATAAAAAAGGTCATTAATAGATTATTTCTGTAAAATTTTGTAACAAATTAGTTGAAAACAGGAAAAAAGTTGTTCATTTATTGGTGAGATTTTTTTAAAAATATATTTGTAATAAATATTTTTAAAGGATCTGGCGGTAATCAACCTCCACCACCACAACAAAAAGAAAAAGGTTCTAAAGCCAGCAATTCTGTTAAAGAACATACTAAACCGGATCAAAGCCGAAAACAGGAAGGTGGTCAACAACAACAACAACAACAACAACAACAACAACAACAACAACAGCAAGGGCAAAAGCAATTTCGGCCACAACAAACTGAAGGAGGTAATAGAAGCCGTGGCGGTACCCAACAAGGGGGTGGAGGCCAGCAACAAAAGCCGTCTCAAGCTCAACAATTTGAAGGAGGAGATGGAAGCCGTGGTGGTCAAAAACAGCAACGTCCACGTGGACAGCAACAACAAGGCGGCGACAGGGATCAGAGTAAATCACAACAACCGCAACAGGGTGGCAAAAAACAAGGTCATCAACCACCTCAGCAACAACAAGGTCAAAATCAGCAGCTAGGAGGCGCTGGAGATGAAAAAAGTGGTGGTCAACAGCCACAGGGTGCTTGGGGTGGCAAACAACAAGAGCATCAACGTCCTCAACAGCAACAAGAACAAAATCAGCCATCCGGAGGCCCTAGAGATGAGAGAAGACCACAAGGGACACCTCGTAGAGGTCCTTATCAACAAAGACAACAAGGTGATCAACAGCAACAACAACAACGACGCCCACAATATGATCAGGGTAAATCAGGTTTGTAAAATTTACATGTACATGTACATGTCTTCCATGCTGATATGATTTGTATTTTAATGCCTTCCATTATATAAAAAACAAAAAAAACAAATAGAACCGGCACCAGCATTTAAGGAAGTATCCTGTGCTGGTATAAAGCGTGGTACTATGGGCAAACGGGATGTAGTTGAAACGAATTATTTTACCATGGATCTTGAAAATATGCCAGATATCGCATATCATTACGATGTCGCCATTGAACCAGATCGTCCGAAAAAATTCATGCGTATTGTTTTTAATCAATGTCAGCGTGAACATTTTCCCCAATATGCGATGGCTTACGATGGTTCGAAAAGCTGTTATACGGTTCAACGTCTGCCAAACTCACCCTATACGTTTAAGATTCAGGTAAAAAAACAAGTACAAGTAAGAAAAGTAAACTGGGTTTGGGTTTAAGTCAAACCTTAAATATCCTCTACATTTATATACAAACGGTGGGCGCGGCAGGATATGTAATTATAGATATGGAACCAAATTTCAACTTTATAGCTCAATTTTTGTGGCAGATAAACAGACTTTTGTTAATTGTGGGCGTGGCTTCTGACCGATTTTGCTCATTTTAAATGGCGAAAGAAACTAAACGTGTCTACAAAACTTCAGCTCCAATGTATGAACATTTACGACCTCGAGAATGCAAACAACAGACGGACATTTGAACGGGGACATGTCTATATCGATTTAGTTTTTGATGCTGATCAAGAGTATCTGTTTTGTACAGATACTCTTGTAAATGGAATGATATCCCCCTCACCCCTATGTGAAGGGTATAAAAAACGAAACGTGGGGGTAGTAAAGAAGGATGGA
Source organism: Ornithomya chloropus (assembly GCA_963971445.1). Lineage (NCBI taxonomy): Eukaryota > Metazoa > Arthropoda > Insecta > Diptera > Hippoboscidae > Ornithomya > Ornithomya chloropus. The sequence goes on along the minus strand of OZ020530.1, from coordinate 20,383,090 downwards.
AAATGTATTTCTTGTTCATTGCTGTATATTTATAGGTGGCTGATGGTGCTTCACGTACAAAAGAGTTTACAATAAAAATCAAAGAAACCGATGTCGTTGAGGTGGAATTAAAATCTTTGAAAACGTAATATTGATGAAGTTTTCGATTCGATTTTATACACAGAGTTTAGTTAATTATTTCTTCCTTTCCGGGCAGTTATCATCATGAACGTGTTTTCGATAAACCGATGCGAGCTTTGCAAACTTTAGAAGTGGTCTTGGCGTCCAGTTATCATGATTCTGGGTTGCGCGTTGGCCGTTCATTTTTCGTTAAGCCCTCCCACAATATGTACAATTTGGACGATGGCTACGAAATGTATACCGGCATTTATCAAGCGGCTATATTGGGTGAAGAACCTCTACTCAATATTGACATATCACACAAATCATTCCCCAAGGCTCAAAGTCTTTTGTATTACTTAAAGGAGATCGGTGTGAGAGATCTAACTAGAAGTCTTGAACCGAATACCGCGCGTCAGGCCCTACATTATTTAAAGGGCTTGAATATCCTTTATAAACCTCCAGATTGCTTTGGGGCCACTCCAAGATCTTATAAAGTAGTGAATGTGGGTGAACCGGCCAATTCAATCCATTTCACTAACGTTGAGGGCAAAAAAATGTCGGTGACTGAGTATTTCCAGAGCCGCGGTTACAAATTGCAATATCCCAATCTGAATTGCGTCCAAGTGGGATCCAGCGAATGTTACATATCTCTACCAATGGAATTGTGCGCTTTAATAGAATATCAATCTCTAATGGTGATCAATTTGTTTAAAAGTGTGGCATCTAATAAGATTTCTAATAATTTTTTTTCCGTTTTCCTTTATTGTACAGCGTAAAGACAATGCACGACAGGTGTCTAAAATGATAACACATTCAGCCACCTCCACCATGGATCGCAAACACAAAATCATGGAGTTATTGCGTACCTTTCAAGGGAAGGAAAGTCTCATTATCCGAGACTTTGGTGTACGTTTGGGACAAAACTTTATCAAAGTTCAGATGCGTGTATTGCAGCCTCCCCTATTACAATACTTTAACAATAGCATGGCAATGCCATCTCGGGGCTGTTGGCAAATCAACACTGGCTGGAAATATTTGGAGACATCAACACCAAAAACACCACCAGGTCACAAATGGGCAATTATTTATGACAAAAATACTCGCCTTCATGTCAATGAAGTATATGATTTTAAGAATAGCGTAAGTACTGAAACTAAATTTGGCCTAAGATCAAATCTTAAATACCCCCACCCTCCACATGCACTTACAAACGGCGAACAAGTACAATTTTACGCTGTGTAGATTGACTTGGTTTTAGATGCTGCTCAAGAATATATATACGTGATATATGTATGCCGTTCCGCCTTATGTGGAGGGTATAATGAGATGAGTAACGGTTTCCTCTCAATAAATATTTTCATACAATGTATTTCTGTAGATTTATAAAGCTTCTGCGCAGATGAGTATGAATTTGGCGCCGGAATGTCTTATTAATACCTTTTATAATATTGATATGATTTTAAAGGATTTGGCCAATCAGAAATATGCTTTGGTAATATATATATATTTATATGATTTTTTTTTTAATTTATTTATTCATCAAATCGTATAAATTATAAAATAAGAGACCTTAAGCGCTTAAGTGACGAGTAAACAAATAATTTAAAAAAGAAGAAGAAAAATCAAATTATACACACACAGGTCATGATTTCTTTACAATAACCCAATGATGAGTAAATAATTGAAGAAAGAATTGAAAAAGAACAACAAGAGAAACAAATTTGTCACACTTGATATATATAATGTTGCAGGTAATCGTCGTTTTATCAGCATTCGGCACCTCTTACGCCTCAGTGAAACAAAATGCTGAATTGAAATGGGGCGTACTGACGCAATGTATTAAAGAGAGAACATTACAAAGGTCGCCTAGGGATTCGTCAGTGTGTACTAATTTATTATTAAAATTGAATGCCAAACTGAATGGGACCAATCACAAAATAGCGGATGATCGGGAAGCTGAATTGCGTCAGCTATTGAAGCCCATAAATAATGTTATGTTTTTGGGGGCAGATGTAACGCATCCATCGCCTGATCAACCCCAAATACCAAGTGTTGTGGGTGTGGCAGCTTCGCATGACGCCTACGGTGCCTGTTACAATATGCAATATCGCCTGCAGCGGTCAACACTTGAAGATATCGACGACATGGAGGGTATTACTGAGCATCACTTGAAAGTTTATAAAAAATATCAAAATCGTTATCCCGATTATATAATATATTATCGTGATGGTGTATCAGATAGTCAATTCCCCATTATTAAGAGAAGAGAATTGCGGGGTATACGGATTGCCTGTAAAAAATTGGTAAATAACAAATGACAAATTCATAAATTTATAATAATAATATTGGAATGTTGTTGGTTAGAATTGTAATGCCAAGTTGACGTGCTTGATTGTGGTGAAGCGTCATCATACACGTTTCTTTCCCACAAGCGAACCAAGACCACAAAACAGATCCAACAATGTTGAACCGGGCACGGTGGTGGATCAACGGATCGTACATCCAAATGAAGTGCAATTCTTTATGGTTAGCCATCAGGCTGTGCAAGGCACCGCCAAGCCAACCCGTTACAATGTCATTGAAGATGATGCCAACTTCAATATTGATTTGTTGCAAAAGTTGAGCTACAATTTGTGTCACATGTTTCCTCGCTGTAATCGTTCCGTCTCGTATCCAGCACCCGCCTATTTGGCACATTTGGTAGCATCTCGTGGTCGCGTTTATTTAGAAGGGTAAATTCTCCATTTTTCATAAATTCATTTCATAATAATTTCATAAAATATTTGAATTTGTAGGACAACCCGATTTGGCAGACTGGAAGATGAATATAAAAAACGCACGGTTAACTGTAATATTATGGAAAATAATCCAATGTATTTTGTTTAATATATTAATGTGTGTGTGTGTGTGTGTGCAACTCAACTCATTTCTAAGTCGCTTCAATTTATTATATATTCGACGAATAAAAAAACACAATATAATACAGCCTTCAAAACTGATAAATGTATGAAAAGTTTTTTTAATGAGAAGGGGGAGGGGGAGGGTTAGCACAAATACTCCATATTTTAAAATTTACCCCTCGGAACGTTTCAACAGCAGATAGACACACGTACGGACATATATAGAACGAGTCAGATTTGTCTGTTAATCAAGAATATTACACTTGGTAGAATTACCGACATTTCTTTCTGGGTGTTTTACAAACATTTTAAATAAATATATTGCTTAACCTTTAGCTTTTTATATTATACAAATTTTATAAAATTTATATTTTATTTGTTAAATTATTTTAATTAATGTAAAAATTTGTAGAACAGTAGGCGTGGCAGGTACATGATTAGGTATTATACAATTAGGTTGCAAGTCCGCTTTTACGCTAAGTACAGATTTTTGTGAATTGTAAGCGTGTTTATTATCTGACCACGCCCATGTTTAGGATAACCATGGAGGGAATAATTCATAAATATATATTATCCGAATTTCAGCTTTATAGCTAGATATTTGTGGTTGATAGATAGATTTTTGTCAATTGTGGGCTGGTTTTGCTTAATTTAAATTTGTAAAAATTTGTGTACTTTTCTCAGTTGCCATACTCCTTTGGTGTGCTGTTAAGTTAATTTTGCAAAAACAAACTTTCCTCGCATGCACACAGTGCGAGAGCGAGAGAGGGTGAATGAAAGATGTAGAGTGCGAAAGCTTTTCAGTGAGAGACGGCCCTTTACTAAATATACGATTTACTGCCAAACGTTGATTAAGTTGAGTGTGAGTCGCCATAGGAAACGTATTTCGTTAGCGGTTAGTTTTGGCAGTGCTTGCGTGTTTTGCATTCTATTTATTTTCCATATATATACATAAAATATATATATTCGCATAATTTCACATTGTCTTGTAATTTCTCAAGAATTTATTTTACTTTTTTTATGGTGTGTTTTTAAAATATTTATAGTTTCCAGTGCCAAAAATTTCAACCAAAACAAAATTTCAATAAAGCTGAAAAAAGCACACCGAATAGAAGTGAACAAGTGAAAAAGGCGCATATTCAGTTATAAAGTTGTACAAAAATTTATTCTTACGCACTCGTACATCCAGATATATGTATATGTGCACGTAAAAGTTTTGCAGTATAAAATTCCAAAGGCTAAAATTAAAATAGAAATTGAAATAAAGAGAAAAAGGAAAAGTTCAAAATTTTAATTGATACTAACAAATGGCTGAAAATAAGGGCATCATGTTGGCGAAATCTGTACAGAAGCATGCTGGACGTGCCAAAGAAAAGGTAAGTGCCATTTATAAATATTTTTTCTTTATTTCATCTATCATCTCATCTATCAACATTTGTTTGCATCCATTCAACTTTTGGAAATCTCTCGTATATTGTGGAATTTCTTCACTGAGAATAACAGCAATTGCTCTCTTCAACGTTATTATTATATTCATATGTATATTGCATAGCATTCCCTAATGTGAACGGATGAACAAGTGAAAATGTTGTAGTTGGTCGATGTAATACCCTACACTATTTAGTCTACTAAATTCAGTTACAATTAGTTTAGTTATGGCAGTAAGCGCGAGGCATTGCCATTTTAGTCACTTTGTGACGAATATATTATTATAGGAAAAGGGGTTCTAAAAACGGTCCGATCGTGTTCAAATTTGTTACAGTCATTTATTAACCGAATTAACAATTCTTTACCAAAATATTAAATAGCACGATTTTTTGCCATATAAAGACTCTTCATAATAGAACCGTATATGGGGACGGGTTCTAAAAATTATCCAATTCAGGACATTTTCACTAGAGTTTCTCTTTGGGCTAATATATGTCCTTGTACTAAATTTCATCAATATATTTCAATAAATGCGATCTGTAGCTTAAGTCCAAATTTACACCTATAGATAGATGAACAGACATGGACATGGTCAAATCAATGCAGATTTTGATTCTGATCGGTATAATTGAAGCTGGAGTTACAAACATTCTCACAAACTTAATATATCGCCTTATCATATGTGGTGTAGGGTATAATTAATTCACCATTCTCTCCGCTCCGTTATATTGTGATAATTGTCACCTGTAGTGTACAGTGACTGCAGATTCCACAGCAGGGGGTGAGCTCTGTAGCTTTGCTTCATATATATGTATTGTTATGGTTATTGGTGTTGTTGTTGTAACTGCTATCATAACTTGTTTATATTAACAACATTATACTGCATTTCAAGATTCTGCTTGAGTTGTTGTTTAATTAAATAGCAATGCGTGGGTTTGATGATTTTCAGTCAGTCCTTCTGTCTTTTCTCCTTTTCCTTTTATTGTAATAAAAAGTCGTTTGATATTATGCTGCAAGTGCATCAGCACCTGACTTTATACCCTGCCTCTTTTCTCGGTGTCAACTTTAGTTTAGGGTTTGGCTATAAGCTAAAAAGAAAAACCTAAAAAATATATTGGACAGACTACAAAGTATCGATTGGCTATGTCTGTCTATCCGTTTATAGTAAACATTCTCTTCTAGTGGCAAACATTGAGGTAGATGTAAACTCTAAACTTGGCAGAAATATTAACAGTTCTTACCCGCATTTCTTATTGTTATTGAAATTAAGCAAAATTGGTTGCAGGATATTTCCAGAATTGAACCAAAGCTAAAGAAAGGTCACTTTTTTAAATTGATCCATGTAATTATGTCTGTGCGTCCCTTTATTGTCTTATAGATAATTATTATACCTTCCAAATAAGATGGAAAGTATACTATTTTATATACATTAGTAACAAATATAATTTTTGTTATTGACATTTATACCAGTACCAGTCAAAATGACTGGTGTGTGTTTGTATGAAGAAATGTACGATTTCGGGAGAATTATGAGGCCGATGCAGTACATGTAGCGCCCATGCGTCTTTTATTTTTTTAATTTTTGTCGGGACGACGCGTACACCATTCCCGGCTACCAAAAATTACACGCACGAGTTAATTTTTAGATAGACAAATTGACCCACAAGGCAGTGATGATAACAGTGCTATTATCGAGAGTAGTGATGAGGAAATTCTTGATGGAGGCAATATAGATCAGTCAAGTGACAGTGATTGCGAAAATATTCCAAACAAACGTACAAAACGATGCATGCGATTCCTTTCCAGTTCTGAAGACGAAGGTGGAAGTAACGTACTAAATCAGCAAACTGAAATTGCTTCAGACGGAACTATTTGAACAAGAATTAAAGAAGGAGGTGTTGCTGGTAAATCACCAGTTCATAGTGCTTTCAAAGATGTACACGCGCCAACAACACATGCTAAAAGAAACATTATGAACGGGAATCTAAGCAGTGCGTTCCTATTATTGATTGACAAGTATATTTTGGAATATGTACGAATTTGTACATAGTTAGAAGCTTCTCGAGTTTTGGGGAAAAACTGGACAATTACGCAAGCGAAATTGAAAGCATTTCTTGCAATATTGTATGCACGTGGGGCTTACGAAGGAAATACTTTGAGGCTTCAATATTTGTGGAACAAAAAGTGGGGACCATCATTTTTCTCCAGCACTATGAGTAGACGTGATTTTACTGAGATTCTGCGATACATTCGTTTCGACAAAATAAATCCGAGGAGTCAAAGATTGCAAACAGACAAATTCGCTTTAGTCTCAACAGTTTGAGACAAATTCACTGAAAACAGTCAAAATTGCTTCAAACCGGAAGCTTATATTACCGTGGATGAGCAACTTTTTCCAACGAAGGCCAGATGCAGATTTACCCAGTATGTGCCAAACAAACCCCATAAATTCGGCTGGCGTCTGATGTAAAGACGAAATATGTGGTAAATGGCTTTCCGTATTTAGGAAAAGACGAGAATCGAAATGCATTAACCCCCCTAAGCGAATTTGTCGTAATGAAACTTCTTGAACCGTATACCATGAAAGGTAGAACTGTAACAATCGATAATTTTTTTACAAGTATTCCTTTGGCGTTAAAATTAAGATCTAAAAATACTTCGTTGCTTGGAACAATACGCCCAAATCTACCTATGTAGAAATTGTGAAAAACTGTAAATAATTAAATGTTTTGTTATTTGACAATGTCTATTAGATCATTTATCTATTACAATAAATATTGTTCAAGTGAAAAAAGGCAGGACGTCACAAAAAGCATTTTTCTTATACACCAGTCATGTTGACTGGTTTTGGTAGAAATAGGTATATATAAATAGATGGTAAATCTAGTGTTAAACACTAAAGAGGCCACGCAACAATCGACATGATAGTCTCTATCCGCCTTAAAAATTTATTTATGAATTTGGTATACATATTTTTTAATTTCCCATCCATTATTTTGCCACAAATGGGCGTGGTCTGAAACTAGACACGCCCATAATCGACAAAAAACTATCTATCTGCCACAAAAAACTGGTCTAGAAATTTGGAACTTGACATACATATTTGACTGATTATACTTTCTCTAATATATTTACAATTATTTATTTTACCCATCACTTCTCTGCGAATGAATATACAAAATATTTTTCACTCTGTTGGAAGCTTCTTGAAGAATCGGATCAAATTAAAATTAGCAAAGTTTCAGAGGGTAGTAGATAATAAAAGAAATAAAAAGATATAATATTTTTGCCAACTCTACCAACTTGAATATTTTAAAAAAGAAAAATTTTGTGATAGATTACGTGTAAGCACAATGGAGAAAAAAGGTACATATATATATATATATATATCTATAGGGAAATGTAAGTAATTTATTGAGAAAATAAAATTTATTTAAAGGAAAAAAGGGGAATCGTAATCCAGATGATCCCAAACCGGAGAATATTCAAAATCAAGATGAACAATCTCTGCCTACAGGTAAGAAAAGAAGAAAATCTGCAAAATATATGTAGCTTTTCAGCCGAGTCATTGTCGTTCAAAACAAGGGGAATCATCCGTTTTTAAATTTACAATGCATAAATTTACAATTGTACAATATATTATGTATGAAATTTACAATTTATGTATTTTACAATTATTGTATCGTTTTTTTCAATTCAGTTTACTGGGGTTTTACTTGCACTATATTGTAAAAAATAATAATGTGTAGGCATGCTAGAATAAAAAAGGTCATTAATAGATTATTTCTGTAAAATTTTGTAACAAATTAGTTGAAAACAGGAAAAAAGTTGTTCATTTATTGGTGAGATTTTTTTAAAAATATATTTGTAATAAATATTTTTAAAGGATCTGGCGGTAATCAACCTCCACCACCACAACAAAAAGAAAAAGGTTCTAAAGCCAGCAATTCTGTTAAAGAACATACTAAACCGGATCAAAGCCGAAAACAGGAAGGTGGTCAACAACAACAACAACAACAACAACAACAGCAAGGGCAAAAGCAATTTCGGCCACAACAAACTGAAGGAGGTAATAGAAGCCGTGGCGGTACCCAACAAGGGGGTGGAGGCCAGCAACAAAAGCCGTCTCAAGCTCAACAATTTGAAGGAGGAGATGGAAGCCGTGGTGGTCAAAAACAGCAACGTCCACGTGGACAGCAACAACAAGGCGGCGACAGGGATCAGAGTAAATCACAACAACCGCAACAGGGTGGCAAAAAACAAGGTCATCAACCACCTCAGCAACAACAAGGTCAAAATCAGCAGCTAGGAGGCGCTGGAGATGAAAAAAGTGGTGGTCAACAGCCACAGGGTGCTTGGGGTGGCAAACAACAAGAGCATCAACGTCCTCAACAGCAACAAGAACAAAATCAGCCATCCGGAGGCCCTAGAGATGAGAGAAGACCACAAGGGACACCTCGTAGAGGTCCTTATCAACAAAGACAACAAGGTGATCAACAGCAACAACAACAACGACGCCCACAATATGATCAGGGTAAATCAGGTTTGTAAAATTTACATGTACATGTACATGTCTTCCATGCTGATATGATTTGTATTTTAATGCCTTCCATTATATAAAAAAAAAAAAAAACAAATAGAACCGGCACCAGCATTTAAGGAAGTATCCTGTGCTGGTATAAAGCGTGGTACTATGGGCAAACGGGATGTAGTTGAAACGAATTATTTTACCATGGATCTTGAAAATATGCCAGATATCGCATATCATTACGATGTCGCCATTGAACCAGATCGTCCGAAAAAATTCATGCGTATTGTTTTTAATCAATGTCAGCGTGAACATTTTCCCCAATATGCGATGGCTTACGATGGTTCGAAAAGCTGTTATACGGTTCAACGTCTGCCAAACTCACCCTATACGTTTAAGATTCAGGTAAAAAAACAAGTACAAGTAAGAAAAGTAAACTGGGTTTGGGTTTAAGTCAAACCTTAAATATCCTCTACATTTATATACAAACGGTGGGCGCGGCAGGATATGTAATTATAGATATGGAACCAAATTTCAACTTTATAGCTCAATTTTTGTGGCAGATAAACAGACTTTTGTTAATTGTGGGCGTGGCTTCTGACCGATTTTGCTCATTTTAAATGGCGAAAGAAACTAAACGTGTCTACAAAACTTCAGCTCCAATGTATGCACATTTACGACCTCGAGAATGCCAACAACAGACGGACATTTGAACGGGGACATGTCTATATCGATTTAGTTTTTGATGCTGATCAAGAGTATCTGTTTTGTACAGATACTCTTGTAAATGGAATGATATCCCCCTCACCCCTATGTGAAGGGTATAAAAAACGAAACGTGGGGGTAGTAAAGAAGGATGGAAAATGTATTTCTTGTTCATTGCTGTATATTTATAGGTGGCTGATGGTGCCTCACGTACAAAAGAGTTTACAATAAAAATCAAAGAAACCGATGTCGTTGAGGTGGAATTAAAATCTTTGAAAACGTAATATTGATGAAGTTTTCGATTCGATTTTATACACAGAGTTTAGTTAATTATTTCTTCCTTTCCGGGCAGTTATCATCATGAACGTGTTTTCGATAAACCGATGCGAGCTTTGCAAACTTTAGAAGTGGTCTTGGCGTCCAGTTATCATGATTCTGGGTTGCGCGTTGGCCGTTCATTTTTCGTTAAGCCCTCCCACAATATGTACAATTTGGACGATGGCTACGAAATGTATACCGGCATTTATCAAGCGGCTATATTGGGTGAAGAACCTCTACTCAATATTGACATATCACACAAATCATTCCCCAAGGCTCAAAGTCTTTTGTATTACTTAAAGGAGATCGGTGTGAGAGATCTAACTAGAAGTCTTGAACCGAATACCGCGCGTCAGGCCCTACATTATTTAAAGGGCTTGAATATCCTTTATAAACCTCCAGATTGCTTTGGGGCCACTCCAAGATCTTATAAAGTAGTGAATGTGGGTGAACCGGCCAATTCAATCCATTTCACTAACGTTGAGGGCAAAAAAATGTCGGTGACTGAGTATTTCCAGAGCCGCGGTTACAAATTGCAATATCCCAATCTGAATTGCGTCCAAGTGGGATCCAGCGAACGTTACATATCTCTACCAATGGAATTGTGCGCTTTAATAGAATATCAATCTCTAATGGTGATCAATTTGTTTAAAAGTGTGGCATCTAATAAGATTTCTAATAATTTTTTTTCCGTTTTCCTTTATTGTACAGCGTAAAGACAATGCACGACAGGTGTCTAAAATGATAACACATTCAGCCACCTCCACCATGGATCGCAAACACAAAATCATGGAGTTATTGCGTACCTTTCAAGGGAAGGAAAGTCTCATTATCCGAGACTTTGGTGTACGTTTGGGACAAAACTTTATCAAAGTTCAGATGCGTGTATTGCAGCCTCCCCTATTACAATATTTTAACAATAGCATGGCAATGCCATCTCGGGGCTGTTGGCAAATCAACACTGGCTGGAAATATTTGGAGACATCAACACCAAAAACACCACCAGGTCACAAATGGGCAATTATTTATGACAAAAATAGTCGCCTTCATGTCAATGAAGTATATGATTTTAAGGATAGCGTAAGTACTGAAACTAAATTTGGCCTAAGATCAAATCTTAAATACCCCCACCCTCCACATGCACTTACAAACGGCGAACAAGTGCAATTTTACGCTGTGTAGATTGACTTGGTTTTAGATGCTGCTCAAGAATATATATACGTGATATATGTATGCCGTTCCGCCTTATGTGGAGGGTATAATGAGATGAGTAACGGTTTCCTCTCAATAAATATTTTCATACAATGTATTTCTGTAGATTTATAAAGCTTCTGCGCGGATGAGTATGAATTTGGCGCCGGAATGTCTTATTAATACCTTTTATAATATTGATATGATTTTAAAGGATTTGGCCAATCAGAAATATGCTTTGGTAATATATATATATTTATATGATTTTTTTTTTAATTTATTTATTCATCAAATCGTATAAATTATAAAATAAGAGACCTTAAGCGCTTAAGTGACGAGTAAACAAATAATTTAAAAAAGAAGAAGAAAAATCAAATTATACACACACAGGTCATGATTTCTTTACAATAACCCAATGATGAGTAAATAATTGAAGAAAGAATTGAAAAAGAACAACAAGAGAAACAAATTTGTCACACTTGATATATATAATGTTGCAGGTAATCGTCGTTTTATCAGCATTCGGCACCTCTTACGCCTCAGTGAAACAAAATGCTGAATTGAAATGGGGCGTACTGACGCAATGTATTAAAGAGAGAACATTACAAAGGTCGCCTAGGGATTCGTCAGTGTGTACTAATTTATTATTAAAATTGAATGCCAAACTGAATGGGACCAATCACAAAATAGCGGATGATCGGGAAGCTGAATTGCGTCAGCTATTGAAGCCCATAAATAATGTTATGTTTTTGGGGGCAGATGTAACGCATCCATCGCCTGATCAACCCCAAATACCAAGTGTTGTGGGTGTGGCAGCTTCGCATGACGCCTACGGCGCCTGTTACAATATGCAATATCGCCTGCAGCGGTCAACACTTGAAGATATCGACGACATGGAGGGTATTACTGAGCATCACTTGAAAGTTTATAAAAAATATCAAAATCGTTATCCCGATTATATAATATATTATCGTGATGGTGTATCAGATAGTCAATTCCCCATTATTAAGAGAAGAGAATTGCGGGGTATACGGATTGCCTGTAAAAAATTGGTAAATAACAAATGACAAATTCATAAATTTATAATAATAATATTGGAATGTTGTTGGTTAGAATTGTAATGCCAAGTTGACGTGCTTGATTGTGGTGAAGCGTCATCATACACGTTTCTTTCCCACAAGCGAACCAAGACCACAAAATAGATCCAACAATGTTGAACCGGGCACGGTGGTGGATCAACGGATCGTACATCCAAATGAAGTGCAATTCTTTATGGTTAGCCATCAGGCTGTGCAAGGCACCGCCAAGCCAACCCGTTACAATGTCATTGAAGATGATGCCAACTTCAATATTGATTTGTTGCAAAAGTTGAGCTACAATTTGTGTCACATGTTTCCTCGCTGTAATCGTTCCGTCTCGTATCCAGCACCCGCCTATTTGGCACATTTGGTAGCATCTCGTGGTCGCGTTTATTTAGAAGGGTAAATTCTCCATTTTTCATAAATTCATTTCATAATAATTTCATAAAATATTTGAATTTGTAGAACAACCCGATTTGGCAGACTGGAAGATGAATATAAAAAACGCATGGTTAACTGTAATATTATGGAAAATAATCCAATGTATTTTGTTTAATATATTAATGTGTGTGTGTGTGTGTGCAACTCAACTCATTTCTAAGTCGCTTCAATTTATTATATATTCGACGAATAAAAAAACACAATATAATACAGCCTTCAAAACTGATAAATGTATGAAAAGTTTTTTTAATGAGAAGGGGGAGGGGGAGGGTTAGCACAAATACTCCATATTTTAAAATTTACCCCTCGGAACGTTTCAACAGCAGATAGACACACGTACGGACATATATAGAACGAGTCAGATTTGTCTGTTAATCAAGAATATTACACTTGGTAGAATTACCGACATTTCTTTCTGGGTGTTTTACAAACATTTTAAATAAATATATTGCTTAACCTTTAGCTTTTTATATTATACAAATTTTATAAAATTTATATTTTATTTGTTAAATTATTTTAATTAATGTAAAAATTTGTAGAACAGTAGGCGTGGCAGGTACATGATTAGGTATTATACAATTAGGTTGCAAGTTCGCTTTTACGCTAAGTACAGTTTTTTGTGAATTGTAAGCGTGTTTATTATCTGACCACGCCCATGTTTAGGATAACCATGGAGGGAATAATTCATAAATATATATTATCCGAATTTCAGCTTTATAGCTAGATATTTGTGGTTGATAGATAGATTTTTGTCAATTGTGGGCTGGTTTTGCTTAATTTAAATTTGTAAAAATTTGTGTACTTTTCTCAGTTGCCATACTCCTTTGGTGTGCTGTTAAGTTAATTTTGCAAAAACAAACTTTCCTCGCATGCACACAGTGCGAGAGCGAGAGAGGGTGAATGAAAGATGTAGAGTGCGAAAGCTTTTCAGTGAGAGACGGCCCTTTACTAAATATACGATTTACTGCCAAACGTTGATTAAGTTGAGTGTGAGTCGCCATAGGAAACGTATTTCGTTAGCGGTTAATTTTGACAGTGCTTGCGTGTTTTGCATTCTATTTATTTTCCATATATATACATAAAATATATATATTCGCATAATTTCACATTGTCTTGTAATTTCTCAAGAATTTATTTTACTTTTTTTATGGTGTGTTTTTAAAATATTTATAGTTTCCAGTGCCAAAAATTTCAACCAAAACAAAATTTCAATAAAGCTGAAAAAAGCACACCGAATAGAAGTGAACAAGTGAAAAAGGCGCATATTCAGTTATAAAGTTGTACAAAAATTTTAGTGCATTTATATTCTTACGCACTCGTACATCCAGATATATGTATATGTGCACGTAAAAGTTTTGCAGTATAAAATTCCAAAGGCTAAAATTAAAATAGAAATTGAAATAAAGAGAAAAAGGAAAAGTTCAAAATTTTAATTGATACTAACAAATGGCTGAAAATAAGGGCATCATGTTGGCGAAATCTGTACAGAAGCATGCTGGACGTGCCAAAGAAAAGGTAAGTGCCATTTATAAATATTTTTTCTTTATTTCATCTATCATCTCATCTATCAACATTTGTTTGCATCCATTCAACTTTTGGAAATCTCTCGTATATTGTGGAATTTCTTCACTGAGAATAACAGCAATTGCTCTCTTCAACGTTATTATTATATTCATATGTATATTGCATAGCATTCCCTAATGTGAACGGATGAACAAGTGAAAATGTTGTAGTTGGTCGATGTAATACCCTACACTATTTAGTCTACTAAATTCAGTTACAATTAGTTTAGTTATGGCAGTAAGCGCGAGGCATTGCCATTTTAGTCACTTTGTGACGAATATATCATTATAGGAAAAGGGGTTCTAAAAACGGTCCGATCGTGTTCAAATTTGTTACAGTCATTTATTAACCGAATTAACAATTCTTTACCAAAATATTAAATAGCACGATTTTTTGCCATATAAAGACTCTTCATAATAGAACCGTATATGGGGACGGGTTCTAAAAATTATCCAATTCAGGACATTTTCACTAGAGTTTCTCTTTGGGCTAATATATGTCCTTGTACTAAATTTCATCAATATATTTCAATAAATGCGATCTGTAGCTTAAGTCCAAATTTACACCTATAGATAGATGAACAGACATGGACATGGTCAAATCAATGCAGATTTTGATTCTGATCGGTATAATTGAAGCTGGAGTTACAAACATTCTCACAAACTTAATATATCGCCTTATCATATGTGGTGTAGGGTATAATTAATTCACCATTCTCTCCGCTCCGTTATATTGTGATAATTGTCACCTGTAGTGTACAGTGACTGCAGATTCCACAGCAGGGGGTGAGCTCTGTAGCTTTGCTTCATATATATGTATTGTTATGGTTATTGGTGTTGTTGTTGTAACTGCTATCATAACTTGTTTATATTAACAACATTATACTGCATTTCAAGATTCTGCTTGAGTTGTTGTTTAATTAAATAGCAATGCGTGGGTTTGATGATTTTCAGTCAGTCCTTCTGTCTTTTCTCCTTTTCCTTTTATTGTAATAAAAAGTCGTTTGATATTATGCTGCAAGTGCATCAGCACCTGACTTTATACCCTGCCTCTTTTCTCGGTGTCAACTTTAGTTTAGGGTTTGGCTATAAGCTAAAAAGAAAAACCTAAAAAATATATTGGACAGACTACAAAGTATCGATTGGCTATGTCTGTCTATCCGTTTATAGTAAACATTCTCTTCTAGTGGCAAACATTGAGGTAGATGTAAACTCTAAACTTGGCAGAAATATTAACAGTTCTTACCCGCATTTCTTATTGTTATTGAAATTAAGCAAAATTGGTTGCAGGATATTTCCAGAATTGAACCAAAGCTAAAGAAAGGTCACTTTTTTAAATTGATCCATGTAATTATGTCTGTGCGTCCCTTTATTGTCTTATAGATAATTATTATACCTTCCAAATAAGATGGAAAGTATACTATTTTATATACATTAGTAACAAATATAATTTTTGTTATTGACATTTATACCAGTACCAGTCAAAATGACTGGTGTGTGTTTGTATGAAGAAATGTACGATTTCGGGAGAATTATGAGGCCGATGCAGTACATGTAGCGCCCATGCGTCTTTTATTTTTTTAATTTTTGTCGGGACGACGCGTACACCATTCCCGGCTACCAAAAATTACACGCACGAGTTAATTTTTAGATAGACAAATTGACCCACAAGGCAGTGATGATAACAGTGCTATTATCGAGAGTAGTGATGAGGAAATTCTTGATGGAGGCAATATAGATCAGTCAAGTGACAGTGATTGCGAAAATATTCCAAACAAACGTACAAAACGATGCATGCGATTCCTTTCCAGTTCTGAAGACGAAGGTGGAAGTAACGTACTAAATCAGCAAACTGAAATTGCTTCAGACGGAACTATTTGGACAAGAATTAAAGAAGGAGGTGTTGCTGGTAAATCACCAGTTCATAGTGCTTTCAAAGATGTACACGCGCCAACAGCACATGCTAAAAGAAACATTATGAACGGGAATCTAAGCAGTGCGTTCCTATTATTGATTGACAAGTATATTTTGGAATATGTACGAATTTGTACATAGTTAGAAGCTTCTCGAGTTTTGGGGAAAAACTGGACAATTACGCAAGCGAAATTGAAAGCATTTCTTGCAATATTGTATGCACGTGGGGCTTACGAAGGAAATACTTTGAGGCTTCAATATTTGTGGAACAAAAAGTGGGGACCATCATTTTTCTCCAGCACTATGAGTAGACGTGATTTTACTGAGATTCTGCGATACATTCGTTTCGACAAAATAAATCCGAGGAGTCAAAGATTGCAAACAGACAAATTCGCTTTAGTCTCAACAGTTTGAGACAAATTCACTGAAAACAGTCAAAATTGCTTCAAACCGGAAGCTTATATTACCGTGGATGAGCAACTTTTTCCAACGAAGGCCAGATGCAGATTTACCCAGTATATGCCAAACAAACCCCATAAATTCGGCTGGCGTCTGATGTAAAGACGAAATATGTGGTAAATGGCTTTCCGTATTTAGGAAAAGACGAGAATCGAAATGCATTAACCCCCCTAAGCGAATTTGTCGTAATGAAACTTCTTGAACCGTATACCATGAAAGGTAGAACTGTAACAATCGATAATTTTTTTACAAGTATTCCTTTGGCGTTAAAATTAAGATCTAAAAATACTTCGTTGCTTGGAACAATACGCCCAAATCTACCTATGTAGAAATTGTGAAAAACTGTAAATAATTAAATGTTTTGTTATTTGACAATGTCTATTAGATCATTTATCTATTACAATAAATATTGTTCAAGTGAAAAAAGGCAGGACGTCACAAAAAGCATTTTTCTTATACACCAGTCATGTTGACTGGTTTTGGTAGAAATAGGTATATATAAATAGATGGTAAATCTAGTGTTAAACACTAAAGAGGCCACGCAACAATCGACATGATAGTCTCTATCCGCCTTAAAAATTTATTTATGAATTTGGTATACATATTTTTTAATTTCCCATCCATTATTTTGCCACAAATGGGCGTGGTCTGAAACTAGACACGCCCATAATCGACAAAAAACTATCTATCTGCCACAAAAAACTGGTCTAGAAATTTGGAACTTGACATACATATTTGACTGATTATACTTTCTCTAATATATTTACAATTATTTATTTTACCCATCACTTCTCTGCGAATGAATATACAAAATATTTTTCACTCTGTTGGAAGCTTCTTGAAGAATCGGATCAAATTAAAATTAGCAAAGTTTCAGAGGGTAGTAGATAATAAAAGAAATAAAAAGATATAATATTTTTGCCAACTCTACCAACTTGAATATTTTAAAAAAGAAAAATTTTGTGATAGATTACGTGTAAGCACAATGGAGAAAAAAGGTACATATATATATATATATATATCTATAGGGAAATGTAAGTAATTTATTGAGAAAATAAAATTTATTTAAAGGAAAAAAGGGGAATCGTAATCCAGATGATCCCAAACCGGAGAATATTCAAAATCAAGATGAACAATCTCTGCCTACAGGTAAGAAAAGAAGAAAATCTGCAAAATATATGTAGCTTTTCAGCCGAGTCATTGTCGTTCAAAACAAGGGGAATCATCCGTTTTTAAATTTACAATGCATAAATTTACAATTGTACAATATATTATGTATGAAATTTACAATTTATGTATTTTACAATTATTGTATCGTTTTTTTCAATTCAGTTTACTGGGGTTTTACTTGCACTATATTGTAAAAAATAATAATGTGTAGGCATGCTAGAATAAAAAAGGTCATTAATAGATTATTTCTGTAAAATTTTGTAACAAATTAGTTGAAAACAGGAAAAAAGTTGTTCATTTATTGGTGAGATTTTTTTAAAAATATATTTGTAATAAATATTTTTAAAGGATCTGGCGGTAATCAACCTCCACCACCACAACAAAAAGAAAAAGGTTCTAAAGCCAGCAATTCTGTTAAAGAACATACTAAACCGGATCAAAGCCGAAAACAGGAAGGTGGTCAACAACAACAACAACAACAACAACAACAGCAAGGGCAAAAGCAATTTCGGCCACAACAAACTGAAGGAGGTAATAGAAGCCGTGGCGGTACCCAACAAGGGGGTGGAGGCCAGCAACAAAAGCCGTCTCAAGCTCAACAATTTGAAGGAGGAGATGGAAGCCGTGGTGGTCAAAAACAGCAACGTCCACGTGGACAGCAACAACAAGGCGGCGACAGGGATCAGAGTAAATCACAACAACCGCAACAGGGTGGCAAAAAACAAGGTCATCAACCACCTCAGCAACAACAAGGTCAAAATCAGCAGCTAGGAGGCGCTGGAGATGAAAAAAGTGGTGGTCAACAGCCACAGGGTGCTTGGGGTGGCAAACAACAAGAGCATCAACGTCCTCAACAGCAACAAGAACAAAATCAGCCATCCGGAGGCCCTAGAGATGAGAGAAGACCACAAGGGACACCTCGTAGAGGTCCTTATCAACAAAGACAACAAGGTGATCAACAGCAACAACAACAACGACGCCCACAATATGATCAGGGTAAATCAGGTTTGTAAAATTTACATGTACATGTACATGTCTTCCATGCTGATATGATTTGTATTTTAATGCCTTCCATTATATAAAAAAAAAAAAAAACAAATAGAACCGGCACCAGCATTTAAGGAAGTATCCTGTGCTGGTATAAAGCGTGGTACTATGGGCAAACGGGATGTAGTTGAAACGAATTATTTTACCATGGATCTTGAAAATATGCCAGATATCGCATATCATTACGATGTCGCCATTGAACCAGATCGTCCGAAAAAATTCATGCGTATTGTTTTTAATCAATGTCAGCGTGAACATTTTCCCCAATATGCGATGGCTTACGATGGTTCGAAAAGCTGTTATACGGTTCAACGTCTGCCAAACTCACCCTATACGTTTAAGATTCAGGTAAAAAAACAAGTACAAGTAAGAAAAGTAAACTGGGTTTGGGTTTAAGTCAAACCTTAAATATCCTCTACATTTATATACAAACGGTGGGCGCGGCAGGATATGTAATTATAGATATGGAACCAAATTTCAACTTTATAGCTCAATTTTTGTGGCAGATAAACAGACTTTTGTTAATTGTGGGCGTGGCTTCTGACCGATTTTGCTCATTTTAAATGGCGAAAGAAACTAAACGTGTCTACAAAACTTCAGCTCCAATGTATGCACATTTACGACCTCGAGAATGCCAACAACAGACGGACATTTGAACGGGGACATGTCTATATCGATTTAGTTTTTGATGCTGATCAAGAGTATCTGTTTTGTACAGATACTCTTGTAAATGGAATGATATCCCCCTCACCCCTATGTGAAGGGTATAAAAAACGAAACGTGGGGGTAGTAAAGAAGGATGGAAAATGTATTTCTTGTTCATTGCTGTATATTTATAGGTGGCTGATGGTGCCTCACGTACAAAAGAGTTTACAATAAAAATCAAAGAAACCGATGTCGTTGAGGTGGAATTAAAATCTTTGAAAACGTAATATTGATGAAGTTTTCGATTCGATTTTATACACAGAGTTTAGTTAATTATTTCTTCCTTTCCGGGCAGTTATCATCATGAACGTGTTTTCGATAAACCGATGCGAGCTTTGCAAACTTTAGAAGTGGTCTTGGCGTCCAGTTATCATGATTCTGGGTTGCGCGTTGGCCGTTCATTTTTCGTTAAGCCCTCCCACAATATGTACAATTTGGACGATGGCTACGAAATGTATACCGGCATTTATCAAGCGGCTATATTGGGTGAAGAACCTCTACTCAATATTGACATATCACACAAATCATTCCCCAAGGCTCAAAGTCTTTTGTATTACTTAAAGGAGATCGGTGTGAGAGATCTAACTAGAAGTCTTGAACCGAATACCGCGCGTCAGGCCCTACATTATTTAAAGGGCTTGAATATCCTTTATAAACCTCCAGATTGCTTTGGGGCCACTCCAAGATCTTATAAAGTAGTGAATGTGGGTGAACCGGCCAATTCAATCCATTTCACTAACGTTGAGGGCAAAAAAATGTCGGTGACTGAGTATTTCCAGAGCCGCGGTTACAAATTGCAATATCCCAATCTGAATTGCGTCCAAGTGGGATCCAGCGAACGTTACATATCTCTACCAATGGAATTGTGCGCTTTAATAGAATATCAATCTCTAATGGTGATCAATTTGTTTAAAAGTGTGGCATCTAATAAGATTTCTAATAATTTTTTTTCCGTTTTCCTTTATTGTACAGCGTAAAGACAATGCACGACAGGTGTCTAAAATGATAACACATTCAGCCACCTCCACCATGGATCGCAAACACAAAATCATGGAGTTATTGCGTACCTTTCAAGGGAAGGAAAGTCTCATTATCCGAGACTTTGGTGTACGTTTGGGACAAAACTTTATCAAAGTTCAGATGCGTGTATTGCAGCCTCCCCTATTACAATATTTTAACAATAGCATGGCAATGCCATCTCGGGGCTGTTGGCAAATCAACACTGGCTGGAAATATTTGGAGACATCAACACCAAAAACACCACCAGGTCACAAATGGGCAATTATTTATGACAAAAATAGTCGCCTTCATGTCAATGAAGTATATGATTTTAAGAATAGCGTAAGTACTGAAACTAAATTTGGCCTAAGATCAAATCTTAAATACCCCCACCCTCCACATGCACTTACAAACGGCGAACAAGTGCAATTTTACGCTGTGTAGATTGACTTGGTTTTAGATGCTGCTCAAGAATATATATACGTGATATATGTATGCCGTTCCGCCTTATGTGGAGGGTATAATGAGATGAGTAACGGTTTCCTCTCAATAAATATTTTCATATAATGTATTTCTGTAGATTTATAAAGCTTCTGCGCAG
The DNA here is from genome assembly GCA_963971445.1 of Ornithomya chloropus. NCBI lineage: Eukaryota > Metazoa > Arthropoda > Insecta > Diptera > Hippoboscidae > Ornithomya > Ornithomya chloropus. The sequence goes on along the minus strand of OZ020530.1, from coordinate 20,361,941 downwards.
ATGAGTATGAATTTGGCGCCGGAATGTCTTATTAATACCTTTTATAATATTGATATGATTTTAAAGGATTTGGCCAATCAGAAATATGCTTTGGTAATATATATATATTTATATGATTTTTTTTTTTAATTTATTTATTCATCAAATCGTATAAATTATAAAATAAGAGACCTTAAGCGCTTAAGTGACGAGTAAACAAATAATTTAAAAAAGAAGAAGAAAAATCAAATTATACACACACAGGTCATGATTTCTTTACAATAACCCAATGATGAGTAAATAATTGAAGAAAGAATTGAAAAAGAACAACAAGAGAAACAAATTTGTCACACTTGATATATATAATGTTGCAGGTAATCGTCGTTTTATCAGCATTCGGCACCTCTTACGCCTCAGTGAAACAAAATGCTGAATTGAAATGGGGCGTACTGACGCAATGTATTAAAGAGAGAACATTACAAAGGTCGCCTAGGGATTCGTCAGTGTGTACTAATTTATTATTAAAATTGAATGCCAAACTGAATGGGACCAATCACAAAATAGCGGATGATCGGGAAGCTGAATTGCGTCACCTATTGAAGCCCATAAATAATGTTATGTTTTTGGGGGCAGATGTAACGCATCCATCGCCTGATCAACGCCAAATACCAAGTGTTGTGGGTGTGGCAGCTTCGCATGACGCCTACGGCGCCTGTTACAATATGCAATATCGCCTGCAGCGGTCAACACTTGAAGATATCGACGACATGGAGGGTATTACTGAGCATCACTTGAAAGTTTATAAAAAATATCAAAATCGTTATCCCGATTATATAATATATTATCGTGATGGTGTATCAGATAGTCAATTCCCCATTATTAAGAGAAGAGAATTGCGGGGTATACGGATTGCCTGTAAAAAATTGGTAAATAACAAATGACAAATTCATAAATTTATAATAATAATATTGGAATGTTGTTGGTTAGAATTGTAATGCCAAGTTGACGTGCTTGATTGTGGTGAAGCGTCATCATACACGTTTCTTTCCCACAAGCGAACCAAGACCACAAAACAGATCCAACAATGTTGAACCGGGCACGGTGGTGGATCAACGGATCGTACATCCAAATGAAGTGCAATTCTTTATGGTTAGCCATCAGGCTGTGCAAGGCACCGCCAAGCCAACCCGTTACAATGTCATTGAAGATGATGCCAACTTCAATATTGATTTGTTGCAAAAGTTGAGCTACAATTTGTGTCACATGTTTCCTCGCTGTAATCGTTCCGTCTCGTATCCAGCACCCGCCTATTTGGCACATTTGGTAGCATCTCGTGGTCGCGTTTATTTAGAAGGGTAAATTCTCCATTTTTCATAAATTCATTTCATAATAATTTCATAAAATATTTGAATTTGTAGGACAACCCGATTTGGCAGACTGGAAGATGAATATAAAAAACGCACGGTTAACTGTAATATTATGGAAAATAATCCAATGTATTTTGTTTAATATATTAATGTGTGTGTGTGTGTGTGTGCAACTCAACTCATTTCTAAGTCGCTTCAATTTATTATATATTCGACGAATAAAAAAACACAATATAATACAGCCTTCAAAACTGATAAATGTATGAAAAGTTTTTTTAATGAGAAGGGGGAGGGGGAGGGTTAGCACAAATACTCCATATTTTAAAATTTACCCCTCGGAACGTTTCAACAGCAGATAGACACACGTACGGACATATATAGAACGAGTCAGATTTGTCTGTTAATCAAGAATATTACACTTGGTAGAATTACCGACATTTCTTTCTGGGTGTTTTACAAACATTTTAAATAAATATATTGCTTAACCTTTAGCTTTTTATATTATACAAATTTTATAAAATTTATATTTTATTTGTTAAATTATTTTAATTAATGTAAAAATTTGTAGAACAGTAGGCGTGGCAGGTACATGATTAGGTATTATACAATTAGGTTGCAAGTCCGCTTTTACGCTAAGTACAGATTTTTGTGAATTGTAAGCGTGTTTATTATCTGACCACGCCCATGTTTAGGATAACCATGGAGGGAATAATTCATAAATATATATTATCCGAATTTCAGCTTTATAGCTAGATATTTGTGGTTGATAGATAGATTTTTGTCAATTGTGGGCTGGTTTTGCTTAATTTAAATTTGTAAAAATTTGTGTACTTTTCTCAGTTGCCATACTCCTTTGGTGTGCTGTTAAGTTAATTTTGCAAAAACAAACTTTCCTCGCATGCACACAGTGCGAGAGCGAGAGAGGGTGAATGAAAGATGTAGAGTGCGAAAGCTTTTCAGTGAGAGACGGCCCTTTACTAAATATACGATTTACTGCCAAACGTTGATTAAGTTGAGTGTGAGTCGCCATAGGAAACGTATTTCGTTAGCGGTTAGTTTTGGCAGTGCTTGCGTGTTTTGCATTCTATTTATTTTCCATATATATACATAAAATATATATATTCGCATAATTTCACATTGTCTTGTAATTTCTCAAGAATTTATTTTACTTTTTTTATGGTGTGTTTTTAAAATATTTATAGTTTCCAGTGCCAAAAATTTCAACCAAAACAAAATTTCAATAAAGCTGAAAAAAGCACACCGAATAGAAGTGAACAAGTGAAAAAGGCGCATATTCAGTTATAAAGTTGTACAAAAATTTATTCTTACGCACTCGTACATCCAGATATATGTATATGTGCACGTAAAAGTTTTGCAGTATAAAATTCCAAAGGCTAAAATTAAAATAGAAATTGAAATAAAGAGAAAAAGGAAAAGTTCAAAATTTTAATTGATACTAACAAATGGCTGAAAATAAGGGCATCATGTTGGCGAAATCTGTACAGAAGCATGCTGGACGTGCCAAAGAAAAGGTAAGTGCCATTTATAAATATTTTTTCTTTATTTCATCTATCATCTCATCTATCAACATTTGTTTGCATCCATTCAACTTTTGGAAATCTCTCGTATATTGTGGAATTTCTTCACTGAGAATAACAGCAATTGCTCTCTTCAACGTTATTATTATATTCATATGTATATTGCATAGCATTCCCTAATGTGAACGGATGAACAAGTGAAAATGTTGTAGTTGGTCGATGTAATACCCTACACTATTTAGTCTACTAAATTCAGTTACAATTAGTTTAGTTATGGCAGTAAGCGCGAGGCATTGCCATTTTAGTCACTTTGTGACGAATATATCATTATAGGAAAAGGGGTTCTAAAAACGGTCCGATCGTGTTCAAATTTGTTACAGTCATTTATTAACCGAATTAACTATTCTTTACCAAAATATTAAATAGCACGATTTTTTGCCATATAAAGACTCTTCATAATAGAACCGTATATGGGGACGGGTTCTAAAAATTATCCAATTCAGGACATTTTCACTAGAGTTTCTCTTTGGGCTAATATATGTCCTTGTACTAAATTTCATCAATATATTTCAATAAATGCGATCTGTAGCTTAAGTCCAAATTTACACCTATAGATAGATGAACAGACATGGACATGGTCAAATCAATGCAGATTTTGATTCTGATCGGTATAATTGAAGCTGGAGTTACAAACATTCTCACAAACTTAATATATCGCCTTATCATATGTGGTGTAGGGTATAATTAATTCACCATTCTCTCCGCTCCGTTATATTGTGATAATTGTCACCTGTAGTGTACAGTGACTGCAGATTCCACAGCAGGGGGTGAGCTCTGTAGCTTTGCTTCATATATATGTATTGTTATGGTTATTGGTGTTGTTGTTGTAACTGCTATCATAACTTGTTTATATTAACAACATTATACTGCATTTCAAGATTCTGCTTGAGTTGTTGTTTAATTAAATAGCAATGCGTGGGTTTGATGATTTTCAGTCAGTCCTGTCTTTTCTCCTTTTCCTTTTATTGTAATAAAAAGTCGTTTGATATTATGCTGCAAGTGCATCAGCACCTGACTTTATACCCTGCCTCTTTTCTCGGTGTCAACTTTAGTTTAGGGTTTGGCTATAAGCTAAAAAGAAAAACCTAAAAAATATATTGGACAGACTACAAAGTATCGATTGGCTATGTCTGTCTATCCGTTTATAGTAAACATTCTCTTCTAGTGGCAAACATTGAGGTAGATGTAAACTCTAAACTTGGCAGAAATATTAACAGTTCTTACCCACATTTCTTATTGTTATTGAAATTAAGCAAAATTGGTTGCAGGATATTTCCAGAATTGAACCAAAGCTAAAGAAAGGTCACTTTTTTAAATTGATCCATGTAATTATGTCTGTGTGTCCCTTTATTGTCTTATAGATAATTATTATACCTTCCAAATAAGATGGAAAGTATACTATTTTATATACATTAGTAACAAATATAATTTTTGTTATTGACATTTATACCAGTACCAGTCAAAATGACTGGTGTGTGTTTGTATGAAGAAATGTACGATTTCGGGAGAATTATGAGGCCGATGCAGTACATGTAGCGCCCATGCGTCTTTTATTTTTTTAATTTTTGTCGGGACGACGCGTACACCATTCCCGGCTACCAAAAATTACACGCACGAGTTAATTTTTAGATAGACAAATTGACCCACAAGGCAGTGATGATAACAGTGCTATTATCGAGAGTAGTGATGAGGAAATTCTTGATGGAGGCAATATAGATCAGTCAAGTGACAGTGATTGCGAAAATATTCCAAACAAACGTACAAAACGATGCATGCGATTCCTTTTCAGTTCTGAAGACGAAGGTGGAAGTAACGTACTAAATCAGCAAACTGAAATTGCTTCAGACGGAACTATTTGGACAAGAATTAAAGAAGGAGGTGTTGCTGGTAAATCACCAGTTCATAGTGCTTTCAAAGATGTACACGCGCCAACAACACATGCTAAAAGAAACATTATGAACGGGAATCTAAGCAGTGCGTTCCTATTATTGATTGACAAGTATATTTTGGAATATGTACGAATTTGTACATAGTTAGAAGCTTCTCGAGTTTTGGGGAAAAACTGGACAATTACGCAAGCGTAATTGAAAGCATTTCTTGCAATATTGTATGCACGTGGGGCTTACGAAGGAAATACTTTGAGGCTTCAATATTTGTGGAACAAAAAGTGGGGACCATCATTTTTCTCCAGCACTATGAGTAGACGTGATTTTACTGAGATTCTGCGATACATTCGTTTCGACAAAATAAATCCGAGGAGTCAAAGATTGCAAACAGACAAATTCGCTTTAGTCTCAACAGTTTGAGACAAATTCACTGAAAACAGTCAAAATTGCTTCAAACCGGAAGCTTATATTACCGTGGATGAGCAACTTTTTCCAACGAAGGCCAGATGCAGATTTACCCAGTATATGCCAAACAAACCCCATAAATTCGGCTGGCGTCTGATGTAAAGACGAAATATGTGGTAAATGGCTTTCCGTATTTAGGAAAAGACGAGAATCGAAATGCATTAACCCCCCTAAGCGAATTTGTCGTAATGAAACTTCTTGAACCGTATACCATGAAAGGTAGAACTGTAACAATCGATAATTTTTTTACAAGTATTCCTTTGGCGTTAAAATTAAGATCTAAAAATACTTCGTTGCTTGGAACAATACGCCCAAATCTACCTATGTAGAAATTGTGAAAAACTGTAAATAATTAAATGTTTTGTTATTTGACAATGTCTATTAGATCATTTATCTATTACAATAAATATTGTTCAAGTGAAAAAAGGCAGGACGTCACAAAAAGCATTTTTCTTATACACCAGTCATGTTGACTGGTTTTGGTAGAAATAGGTATATATAAATAGATGGTAAATCTAGTGTTAAACACTAAAGAGGCCACGCAACAATCGACATGATAGTCTCTATCCGCCTTAAAAATTTATTTATGAATTTGGTATACATATTTTTTAATTTCCCATCCATTATTTTGCCACAAATGGGCGTGGTCTGAAACTAGACACGCCCATAATCGACAAAAAACTATCTATCTGCCACAAAAAACTGGTCTAGAAATTTGGAACTTGACATACATATTTGACTGATTATACTTTCTCTAATATATTTACAATTATTTATTTTACCCATCACTTCTCTGCGAATGAATATACAAAATATTTTTCACTCTGTTGGAAGCTTCTTGAAGAATCGGATCAAATTAAAATTAGCAAAGTTTCAGAGGGTAGTAGATAATAAAAGAAATAAAAAGATATAATATTTTTGCCAACTCTACCAACTTGAATATTTTAAAAAAGAAAAATTTTGTGATAGATTACGTGTAAGCACAATGGAGAAAAAAGGTACATATATATATATATATATATCTATAGGGAAATGTAAGTAATTTATTGAGAAAATAAAATTTATTTAAAGGAAAAAAGGGGAATCGTAATCCAGATGATCCCAAACCGGAGAATATTCAAAATCAAGATGAACAATCTCTGCCTACAGGTAAGAAAAGAAGAAAATCTGCAAAATATATGTAGCTTTTCAGCCGAGTCATTGTCGTTCAAAACAAGGGGAATCATCCGTTTTTAAATTTACAATGCATAAATTTACAATTGTACAATATATTATGTATGAAATTTACAATTTATGTATTTTACAATTATTGTATCGTTTTTTTCAATTCAGTTTACTGGGGTTTTACTTGCACTATATTGTAAAAAATAATAATGTGTAGGCATGCTAGAATAAAAAAGGTCATTAATAGATTATTTCTGTAAAATTTTGTAACAAATTAGTTGAAAACAGGAAAAAAGTTGTTCATTTATTGGTGAGATTTTTTTAAAAATATATTTGTAATAAATATTTTTAAAGGATCTGGCGGTAATCAACCTCCACCACCACAACAAAAAGAAAAAGGTTCTAAAGCCAGCAATTCTGTTAAAGAACATACTAAACCGGATCAAAACCGAAAACAGGAAGGTGGTCAACAACAACAACAACAACAGCAAGGGCAAAAGCAATTTCGGCCACAACAAACTGAAGGAGGTAATAGAAGCCGTGGCGGTACCCAACAAGGGGGTGGAGGCCAGCAACAAAAGCCGTCTCAAGCTCAACAATTTGAAGGAGGAGATGGAAGCCGTGGTGGTCAAAAACAAGATCAGACAGGTCAAAAACAGCAACGTCCACGTGGACAGCAACAACAAGGCGGCGACAGGGATCAGAGTAAATCACAACAACCGCAACAAGGTGGCAAAAAACAAGGTCATCAACCACCTCAGCAACAACAAGGTCAAAATCAGCAGCTAGGAGGCGCTGGAGATGAAAAAAGTGGTGGTCAACAGCCACAGGGTGCTTGGGGTGGCAAACAACAAGAGCATCAACGTCCTCAACAGCAACAAGAACAAAATCAGCCATCCGGAGGCCCTAGAGATGAGAGAAGACCACAAGGGACACCTCGTAGAGGTCCTTATCAACAAAGACAACAAGGTGATCAACAGCAACAACAACAACGACGCCCACAATATGATCAGGGTAAATCAGGTTTGTAAAATTTACATGTACATGTACATGTCTTCCATGCTGATATGATTTGTATTTTAATGCCTTCCATTATATAAAAAACAAAAAAAACAAATAGAACCGGCACCAGCATTTAAGGAAGTATCCTGTGCTGGTATAAAGCGTGGTACTATGGGCAAACGGGATGTAGTTGAAACGAATTATTTTACCATGGATCTTGAAAATATGCCAGATATCGCATATCATTACGATGTCGCCATTGAACCAGATCGTCCGAAAAAATTCATGCGTATTGTTTTTAATCAATGTCAGCGTGAACATTTTCCCCAATATGCGATGGCTTACGATGGTTCGAAAAGCTGTTATACGGTTCAACGTCTGCCAAACTCACCCTATACGTTTAAGATTCAGGTAAAAAAACAAGTACAAGTAAGAAAAGTAAACTGGGTTTGGGTTTAAGTCAAACCTTAAATATCCTCTACATTTATATACAAACGGTGGGCGCGGCAGGATATGTAATTATAGATATGGAACCAAATTTCAACTTTATAGCTCAATTTTTGTGGCAGATAAACAGACTTTTGTTAATTGTGGGCGTGGCTTCTGACCGATTTTGCTCATTTTAAATGGCGAAAGAAACTAAACGTGTCTACAAAACTTCAGCTCCAATGTATGCACATTTACGACCTCGAGAATGCCAACAACAGACGGACATTTGAACGGGGACATGTCTATATCGATTTAGTTTTTGATGCAACAGACAGATACTCTTGTAAATGGAATGATATCCCCCTCACCCCTATGTGAAGGGTATAAAAAACGAAACGTGGGGGTAGTAAAGAAGGATGGAAAATGTATTTCTTGTTCATTGCTGTATATTTATAGGTGGCTGATGGTGCCTCACGTACAAAAGAGTTTACAATAAAAATCAAAGAAACCGATGTCGTTGAGGTGGAATTAAAATCTTTGAAAACGTAATATTGATGAAGTTTTCGATTCGATTTTATACACAGAGTTTAGTTAATTATTTCTTCCTTTCCGGGCAGTTATCATCATGAACGTGTTTTCGATAAACCGATGCGAGCTTTGCAAACTTTAGAAGTGGTCTTGGCGTCCAGTTATCATGATTCTGGGTTGCGCGTTGGCCGTTCATTTTTCGTTAAGCCCTCCCACAATATGTACAATTTGGACGATGGCTACGAAATGTATACCGGCATTTATCAAGCGGCTATATTGGGGGAAGAACCTCTACTCAATATTGACATATCACACAAATCATTCCCCAAGGCTCAAAGTCTTTTGTATTACTTAAAGGAGATCGGTGTGAGAGATCTAACTAGAAGTCTTGAACCGAATACCGCGCGTCAGGCCCTACATTATTTAAAGGGCTTGAATATCCTTTATAAACCTCCAGATTGCTTTGGGGCCACTCCAAGATCTTATAAAGTAGTGAATGTGGGTGAACCGGCCAATTCAATCCATTTCACTAACGTTGAGGGCAAAAAAATGTCGGTGACTGAGTATTTCCAGAGCCGCGGCTACAAATTGCAATATCCCAATCTGAATTGCGTCCAAGTGGGATCCAGCGAACGTTACATATCTCTACCAATGGAATTGTGCGCTTTAATAGAATATCAATCTCTAATGGTGATCAATTTGTTTAAAAGTGTGGCATCTAATAAGATTTCTAATAATTTTTTTTCCGTTTTCCTTTATTGTACAGCGTAAAGACAATGCACGACAGGTGTCTAAAATGATAACACATTCAGCCACCTCCACCATGGATCGCAAACACAAAATCATGGAGTTATTGCGTACCTTTCAAGGGAAGGAAAGTCTCATTATCCGAGACTTTGGTGTACGTTTGGGACAAAACTTTATCAAAGTTCAGATGCGTGTATTGCAGCCTCCCCTATTACAATATTTTAACAATAGCATGGCAATGCCATCTCGGGGCTGTTGGCAAATCAACACTGGCTGGAAATATTTGGAGACATCAACACCAAAAACACCACCAGGTCACAAATGGGCAATTATTTATGACAAAAATACTCGCCTTCATGTCAATGAAGTATATGATTTTAAGAATAGCGTAAGTACTGAAACTAAATTTGGCCTAAGATCAAATCTTAAATACCCCCACCCTCCACATGCACTTACAAACGGCGAACAAGTACAATTTTACGCTGTGTAGATTGACTTGGTTTTAGATGCTGCTCAAGAATATATATACGTGATATATGTATGCCGTTCCGCCTTATGTGGAGGGTATAATGAGATGAGTAACGGTTTCCTCTCAATAAATATTTTCATACAATGTATTTCTGTAGATTTATAAAGCTTCTGCGCAGATGAGTATGAATTTGGCGCCGGAATGTCTTATTAATACCTTTTATAATATTGATATGATTTTAAAGGATTTGGCCAATCAGAAATATGCTTTGGTAATATATATATATTTATATGATTTTTTTTTTTAATTTATTTATTCATCAAATCGTATAAATTATAAAATAAGAGACCTTAAGCGCTTAAGTGACGAGTAAACAAATAATTTAAAAAAGAAGAAGAAAAATCAAATTATACACACACAGGTCATGATTTCTTTACAATAACCCAATGATGAGTAAATAATTGAAGAAAGAATTGAAAAAGAACAACAAGAGAAACAAATTTGTCACACTTGATATATACAATGTTGCAGGTAATCGTCGTTTTATCAGCATTCGGCACCTCTTACGCCTCAGTGAAACAAAATGCTGAATTGAAATGGGGCGTACTGACGCAATGTATTAAAGAGAGAACATTACAAAGGTCGCCTAGGGATTCGTCAGTGTGTACTAATTTATTATTAAAATTGAATGCCAAACTGAATGGGACCAATCACAAAATAGCGGATGATCGGGAAGCTGAATTGCGTCAGCTATTGAAGCCCATAAATAATGTTATGTTTTTGGGGGCAGATGTAACGCATCCATCGCCTGATCAACCCCAAATACCAAGTGTTGTGGGTGTGGCAGCTTCGCATGACGCCTACGGTGCCTGTTACAATATGCAATATCGCCTGCAGCGGTCAACACTTGAAGATATCGACGACATGGAGGGTATTACTGAGCATCACTTGAAAGTTTATAAAAAATATCAAAATCGTTATCCCGATTATATAATATATTATCGTGATGGTGTATCAGATAGTCAATTCCCCATTATTAAGAGAAGAGAATTGCGGGGTATACGGATTGCCTGTAAAAAATTGGTAAATAACAAATGACAAATTCATAAATTTATAATAATAATATTGGAATGTTGTTGGTTAGAATTGTAATGCCAAGTTGACGTGCTTGATTGTGGTGAAGCGTCATCATACACGTTTCTTTCCCACAAGCGAACCAAGACCACAAAACAGATCCAACAATGTTGAACCGGGCACGGTGGTGGATCAACGGATCGTACATCCAAATGAAGTGCAATTCTTTATGGTTAGCCATCAGGCTGTGCAAGGCACCGCCAAGCCAACCCGTTACAATGTCATTGAAGATGATGCCAACTTCAATATTGATTTGTTGCAAAAGTTGAGCTACAATTTGTGTCACATGTTTCCTCGCTGTAATCGTTCCGTCTCGTATCCAGCACCCGCCTATTTGGCACATTTGGTAGCATCTCGTGGTCGCGTTTATTTAGAAGGGTAAATTCTCCATTTTTCATAAATTCATTTCATAATAATTTCATAAAATATTTGAATTTGTAGGACAACCCGATTTGGCAGACTGGAAGATGAATATAAAAAACGCACGGTTAACTGTAATATTATGGAAAATAATCCAATGTATTTTGTTTAATATATTAATGTGTGTGTGTGTGTGTGTGTGTGTGTGTGCAACTCAACTCATTTCTAAGTCGCTTCAATTTATTATATATTCGACGAATAAAAAAACACAATATAATACAGCCTTCAAAACTGATAAATGTATGAAAAGTTTTTTTAATGAGAAGGGGGAGGGGGAGGGTTAGCACAAATACTCCATATTTTAAAATTTACCCCTCGGAACGTTTCAACAGCAGATAGACACACGTACGGACATATATAGAACGAGTCAGATTTGTCTGTTAATCAAGAATATTACACTTGGTAGAATTACCGACATTTCTTTCTGGGTGTTTTACAAACATTTTAAATAAATATATTGCTTAACCTTTAGCTTTTTATATTATACAAATTTTATAAAATTTATATTTTATTTGTTAAATTATTTTAATTAATGTAAAAATTTGTAGAACAGTAGGCGTGGCAGGTACATGATTAGGTATTATACAATTAGGTTGCAAGTCCGCTTTTACGCTAAGTACAGATTTTTGTGAATTGTAAGCGTGTTTATTATCTGACCACGCCCATGTTTAGGATAACCATGGAGGGAATAATTCATAAATATATATTATCCGAATTTCAGCTTTATAGCTAGATATTTGTGGTTGATAGATAGATTTTTGTCAATTGTGGGCTGGTTTTGCTTAATTTAAATTTGTAAAAATTTGTGTACTTTTCTCAGTTGCCATACTCCTTTGGTGTGCTGTTAAGTTAATTTTGCAAAAACAAACTTTCCTCGCATGCACACAGTGCGAGAGCGAGAGAGGGTGAATGAAAGATGTAGAGTGCGAAAGCTTTTCAGTGAGAGACGGCCCTTTACTAAATATACGATTTACTGCCAAACGTTGATTAAGTTGAGTGTGAGTCGCCATAGGAAACGTATTTCGTTAGCGGTTAGTTTTGGCAGTGCTTGCGTGTTTTGCATTCTATTTATTTTCCATATATATACATAAAATATATATATTCGCATAATTTCACATTGTCTTGTAATTTCTCAAGAATTTATTTTACTTTTTTTATGGTGTGTTTTTAAAATATTTATAGTTTCCAGTGCCAAAAATTTCAACCAAAACAAAATTTCAATAAAGCTGAAAAAAGCACACCGAATAGAAGTGAACAAGTGAAAAAGGCGCATATTCAGTTATAAAGTTGTACAAAAATTTATTCTTACGCACTCGTACATCCAGATATATGTATATGTGCACGTAAAAGTTTTGCAGTATAAAATTCCAAAGGCTAAAATTAAAATAGAAATTGAAATAAAGAGAAAAAGGAAAAGTTCAAAATTTTAATTGATACTAACAAATGGCTGAAAATAAGGGCATCATGTTGGCGAAATCTGTACAAAAGCATGCTGGACGTGCCAAAGAAAAGGTAAGTGCCATTTATAAATATTTTTTCTTTATTTCATCTATCATCTCATCTATCAACATTTGTTTGCATCCATTCAACTTTTGGAAATCTCTCGTATATTGTGGAATTTCTTCACTGAGAATAACAGCAATTGCTCTCTTCAACGTTATTATTATATTCATATGTATATTGCATAGCATTCCCTAATGTGAACGGATGAACAAGTGAAAATGTTGTAGTTGGTCGATGTAATACCCTACACTATTTAGTCTACTAAATTCAGTTACAATTAGTTTAGTTATGGCAGTAAGCGCGAGGCATTGCCATTTTAGTCACTTTGTGACGAATATATTATTATAGGAAAAGGGGTTCTAAAAACGGTCCGATCGTGTTCAAATTTGTTACAGTCATTTATTAACCGAATTAACAATTCTTTACCAAAATATTAAATAGCACGATTTTTTGCCATATAAAGACTCTTCATAATAGAACCGTATATGGGGACGGGTTCTAAAAATTATCCAATTCAGGACATTTTCACTAGAGTTTCTCTTTGGGCTAATATATGTCCTTGTACTAAATTTCATCAATATATTTCAATAAATGCGATCTGTAGCTTAAGTCCAAATTTACACCTATAGATAGATGAACAGACATGGACATGGTCAAATCAATGCAGATTTTGATTCTGATCGGTATAATTGAAGCTGGAGTTACAAACATTCTCACAAACTTAATATATCGCCTTATCATATGTGGTGTAGGGTATAATTAATTCACCATTCTCTCCGCTCCGTTATATTGTGATAATTGTCACCTGTAGTGTACAGTGACTGCAGATTCCACAGCAGGGGGTGAGCTCTGTAGCTTTGCTTCATATATATGTATTGTTATGGTTATTGGTGTTGTTGTTGTAACTGCTATCATAACTTGTTTATATTAACAACATTATACTGCATTTCAAGATTCTGCTTGAGTTGTTAATTAAATAGCAATGCGTGGGTTTGATGATTTTCAGTCAGTCCTTCTGTCTTTTCTCCTTTTCCTTTTATTGTAATAAAAAGTCGTTTGATATTATGCTGCAAGTGCATCAGCACCTGACTTTATACCCTGCCTCTTTTCTCGGTGTCAACTTTAGTTTAGGGTTTGGCTATAAGCTAAAAAGAAAAACCTAAAAAATATATTGGACAGACTACAAAGTATCGATTGGCTATGTCTGTCTATCCGTTTATAGTAAACATTCTCTTCTAGTGGCAAACATTGAGGTAGATGTAAACTCTAAACTTGGCAGAAATATTAACAGTTCTTACCCGCATTTCTTATTGTTATTGAAATTAAGCAAAATTGGTTGCAGGATATTTCCAGAATTGAACCAAAGCTAAAGAAAGGTCACTTTTTTAAATTGATCCATGTAATTATGTCTGTGCGTCCCTTTATTGTCTTATAGATAATTATTATACCTTCCAAATAAGATGGAAAGTATACTATTTTATATACATTAGTAACAAATATAATTTTTGTTATTGACATTTATACCAGTACCAGTCAAAATGACTGGTGTGTGTTTGTATGAAGAAATGTACGATTTCGGGAGAATTATGAGGCCGATGCAGTACATGTAGCGCCCATGCGTCTTTTATTTTTTTAATTTTTGTCGGGACGACGCGTACACCATTCCCGGCTACCAAAAATTACACGCACGAGTTAATTTTTAGATAGACAAATTGACCCACAAGGCAGTGATGATAACAGTGCTATTATCGAGAGTAGTGATGAGGAAATTCTTGATGGAGGCAATATAGATCAGTCAAGTGACAGTGATTGCGAAAATATTCCAAACAAACGTACAAAACGATGCATGCGATTCCTTTCCAGTTCTGAAGACGAAGGTGGAAGTAACGTACTAAATCAGCAAACTGAAATTGCTTCAGACGGAACTATTTGAACAAGAATTAAAGAAGGAGGTGTTGCTGGTAAATCACCAGTTCATAGTGCTTTCAAAGATGTACACGCGCCAACAACACATGCTAAAAGAAACATTATGAACGGGAATCTAAGCAGTGCGTTCCTATTATTGATTGACAAGTATATTTTGGAATATGTACGAATTTGTACATAGTTAGAAGCTTCTCGAGTTTTGGGGAAAAACTGGACAATTACGCAAGCGAAATTGAAAGCATTTCTTGCAATATTGTATGCACGTGGGGCTTACGAAGGAAATACTTTGAGGCTTCAATATTTGTGGAACAAAAAGTGGGGACCATCATTTTTCTCCAGCACTATGAGTAGACGTGATTTTACTGAGATTCTGCGATACATTCGTTTCGACAAAATAAATCCGAGGAGTCAAAGATTGCAAACAGACAAATTCGCTTTAGTCTCAACAGTTTGAGACAAATTCACTGAAAACAGTCAAAATTGCTTCAAACCGGAAGCTTATATTACCGTGGATGAGCAACTTTTTCCAACGAAGGCCAGATGCAGATTTACCCAGTATATGCCAAACAAACCCCATAAATTCGGCTGGCGTCTGATGTAAAGACGAAATATGTGGTAAATGGCTTTCCGTATTTAGGAAAAGACGAGAATCGAAATGCATTAACCCCCCTAAGCGAATTTGTCGTAATGAAACTTCTTGAACCGTATACCATGAAAGGTAGAACTGTAACAATCGATAATTTTTTTACAAGTATTCCTTTGGCGTTAAAATTAAGATCTAAAAATACTTCGTTGCTTGGAACAATACGCCCAAATCTACCTATGTAGAAATTGTGAAAAACTGTAAATAATTAAATGTTTTGTTATTTGACAATGTCTATTAGATCATTTATCTATTACAATAAATATTGTTCAAGTGAAAAAAGGCAG
The DNA here is from genome assembly GCA_963971445.1 of Ornithomya chloropus. Taxonomy (NCBI): domain Eukaryota; kingdom Metazoa; phylum Arthropoda; class Insecta; order Diptera; family Hippoboscidae; genus Ornithomya; species Ornithomya chloropus. The sequence goes on along the minus strand of OZ020530.1, from coordinate 20,346,394 downwards.
GACGTCACAAAAAGCATTTTTCTTATACACCAGTCATGTTGACTGGTTTTGGTAGAAATAGGTATATATAAATAGATGGTAAATCTAGTGTTAAACACTAAAGAGGCCACGCAACAATCGACATGATAGTCTCTATCCGCCTTAAAAATTTATTTATGAATTTGGTATACATATTTTTTAATTTCCCATCCATTATTTTGCCACAAATGGGCGTGGTCTGAAACTAGACACGCCCATAATCGACAAAAAACTATCTATCTGCCACAAAAAACTGGTCTAGAAATTTGGAACTTGACATACATATTTGACTGATTATACTTTCTCTAATATATTTACAATTATTTATTTTACCCATCACTTCTCTGCGAATGAATATACAAAATATTTTTCACTCTGTTGGAAGCTTCTTGAAGAATCGGATCAAATTAAAATTAGCAAAGTTTCAGAGGGTAGTAGATAATAAAAGAAATAAAAAGATATAATATTTTTGCCAACTCTACCAACTTGAATATTTTAAAAAAGAAAAATTTTGTGATAGATTACGTGTAAGCACAATGGAGAAAAAAGGTACATATATATATATATATATATCTATAGGGAAATGTAAGTAATTTATTGAGAAAATAAAATTTATTTAAAGGAAAAAAGGGGAATCGTAATCCAGATGATCCCAAACCGGAGAATATTCAAAATCAAGATGAACAATCTCTGCCTACAGGTAAGAAAAGAAGAAAATCTGCAAAATATATGTAGCTTTTCAGCCGAGTCATTGTCGTTCAAAACAAGGGGAATCATCCGTTTTTAAATTTACAATGCATAAATTTACAATTGTACAATATATTATGTATGAAATTTACAATTTATGTATTTTACAATTATTGTATCGTTTTTTTCAATTCAGTTTACTGGGGTTTTACTTGCACTATATTGTAAAAAATAATAATGTGTAGGCATGCTAGAATAAAAAAGGTCATTAATAGATTATTTCTGTAAAATTTTGTAACAAATTAGTTGAAAACAGGAAAAAAGTTGTTCATTTATTGGTGAGATTTTTTTAAAAATATATTTGTAATAAATATTTTTAAAGGATCTGGCGGTAATCAACCTCCACCACCACAACAAAAAGAAAAAGGTTCTAAAGCCAGCAATTCTGTTAAAGAACATACTAAACCGGATCAAAGCCGAAAACAGGAAGGTGGTCAACAACAACAACAACAACAACAACAACAGCAAGGGCAAAAGCAATTTCGGCCACAACAAACTGAAGGAGGTAATAGAAGCCGTGGCGGTACCCAACAAGGGGGTGGAGGCCAGCAACAAAAGCCGTCTCAAGCTCAACAATTTGAAGGAGGAGATGGAAGCCGTGGTGGTCAAAAACAGCAACGTCCACGTGGACAGCAACAACAAGGCGGCGACAGGGATCAGAGTAAATCACAACAACCGCAACAGGGTGGCAAAAAACAAGGTCATCAACCACCTCAGCAACAACAAGGTCAAAATCAGCAGCTAGGAGGCGCTGGAGATGAAAAAAGTGGTGGTCAACAGCCACAGGGTGCTTGGGGTGGCAAACAACAAGAGCATCAACGTCCTCAACAGCAACAAGAACAAAATCAGCCATCCGGAGGCCCTAGAGATGAGAGAAGACCACAAGGGACACCTCGTAGAGGTCCTTATCAACAAAGACAACAAGGTGATCAACAGCAACAACAACAACGACGCCCACAATATGATCAGGGTAAATCAGGTTTGTAAAATTTACATGTACATGTACATGTCTTCCATGCTGATATGATTTGTATTTTAATGCCTTCCATTATATAAAAAACAAAAAAAACAAATAGAACCGGCACCAGCATTTAAGGAAGTATCCTGTGCTGGTATAAAGCGTGGTACTATGGGCAAACGGGATGTAGTTGAAACGAATTATTTTACCATGGATCTTGAAAATATGCCAGATATCGCATATCATTACGATGTCGCCATTGAACCAGATCGTCCGAAAAAATTCATGCGTATTGTTTTTAATCAATGTCAGCGTGAACATTTTCCCCAATATGCGATGGCTTACGATGGTTCGAAAAGCTGTTATACGGTTCAACGTCTGCCAAACTCACCCTATACGTTTAAGATTCAGGTAAAAAAACAAGTACAAGTAAGAAAAGTAAACTGGGTTTGGGTTTAAGTCAAACCTTAAATATCCTCTACATTTATATACAAACGGTGGGCGCGGCAGGATATGTAATTATAGATATGGAACCAAATTTCAACTTTATAGCTCAATTTTTGTGGCAGATAAACAGACTTTTGTTAATTGTGGGCGTGGCTTCTGACCGATTTTGCTCATTTTAAATGGCGAAAGAAACTAAACGTGTCTACAAAACTTCAGCTCCAATGTATGCACATTTACGACCTCGAGAATGCCAACAACAGACGGACATTTGAACGGGGACATGTCTATATCGATTTAGTTTTTGATGCAACAGACAGATACTCTTGTAAATGGAATGATATCCCCCTCACCCCTATGTGAAGGGTATAAAAAACGAAACGTGGGGGTAGTAAAGAAGGATGGAAAATGTATTTCTTGTTCATTGCTGTATATTTATAGGTGGCTGATGGTGCCTCACGTACAAAAGAGTTTACAATAAAAATCAAAGAAACCGATGTCGTTGAGGTGGAATTAAAATCTTTGAAAACGTAATATTGATGAAGTTTTCGATTCGATTTTATACACAGAGTTTAGTTAATTATTTCTTCCTTTCCGGGCAGTTATCATCATGAACGTGTTTTCGATAAACCGATGCGAGCTTTGCAAACTTTAGAAGTGGTCTTGGCGTCCAGTTATCATGATTCTGGGTTGCGCGTTGGCCGTTCATTTTTCGTTAAGCCCTCCCACAATATGTACAATTTGGACGATGGCTACGAAATGTATACCGGCATTTATCAAGCGGCTATATTGGGTGAAGAACCTCTACTCAATATTGACATATCACACAAATCATTCCCCAAGGCTCAAAGTCTTTTGTATTACTTAAAGGAGATCGGTGTGAGAGATCTAACTAGAAGTCTTGAACCGAATACCGCGCGTCAGGCCCTACATTATTTAAAGGGCTTGAATATCCTTTATAAACCTCCAGATTGCTTTGGGGCCACTCCAAGATCTTATAAAGTAGTGAATGTGGGTGAACCGGCCAATTCAATCCATTTCACTAACGTTGAGGGCAAAAAAATGTCGGTGACTGAGTATTTCCAGAGCCGCGGTTACAAATTGCAATATCCCAATCTGAATTGCGTCCAAGTGGGATCCAGCGAACGTTACATATCTCTACCAATGGAATTGTGCGCTTTAATAGAATATCAATCTCTAATGGTGATCAATTTGTTTAAAAGTGTGGCATCTAATAAGATTTCTAATAATTTTTTTTCCGTTTTCCTTTATTGTACAGCGTAAAGACAATGCACGACAGGTGTCTAAAATGATAACACATTCAGCCACCTCCACCATGGATCGCAAACACAAAATCATGGAGTTATTGCGTACCTTTCAAGGGAAGGAAAGTCTCATTATCCGAGACTTTGGTGTACGTTTGGGACAAAACTTTATCAAAGTTCAGATGCGTGTATTGCAGCCTCCCCTATTACAATATTTTAACAATAGCATGGCAATGCCATCTCGGGGCTGTTGGCAAATCAACACTGGCTGGAAATATTTGGAGACATCAACACCAAAAACACCACCAGGTCACAAATGGGCAATTATTTATGACAAAAATACTCGCCTTCATGTCAATGAAGTATATGATTTTAAGAATAGCGTAAGTACTGAAACTAAATTTGGCCTAAGATCAAATCTTAAATACCCCCACCCTCCACATGCACTTACAAACGGCGAACAAGTGCAATTTTACGCTGTGTAGATTGACTTGGTTTTAGATGCTGCTCAAGAATATATATACGTGATATATGTATGCCGTTCCGCCTTATGTGGAGGGTATAATGAGATGAGTAACGGTTTCCTCTCAATAAATATTTTCATACAATGTATTTCTGTAGATTTATAAAGCTTCTGCGCGGATGAGTATGAATTTGGCGCCGGAATGTCTTATTAATACCTTTTATAATATTGATATGATTTTAAAGGATTTGGCCAATCAGAAATATGCTTTGGTAATATATATATATTTATATGATTTTTTTTTTAATTTATTTATTCATCAAATCGTATAAATTATAAAATAAGAGACCTTAAGCGCTTAAGTGACGAGTAAACAAATAATTTAAAAAAGAAGAAGAAAAATCAAATTATACACACACAGGTCATGATTTCTTTACAATAACCCAATGATGAGTAAATAATTGAAGAAAGAATTGAAAAAGAACAACAAGAGAAACAAATTTGTCACACTTGATATATATAATGTTGCAGGTAATCGTCGTTTTATCAGCATTCGGCACCTCTTACGCCTCAGTGAAACAAAATGCTGAATTGAAATGGGGCGTACTGACGCAATGTATTAAAGAGAGAACATTACAAAGGTCGCCTAGGGATTCGTCAGTGTGTACTAATTTATTATTAAAATTGAATGCCAAACTGAATGGGACCAATCACAAAATAGCGGATGATCGGGAAGCTGAATTGCGTCAGCTATTGAAGCCCATAAATAATGTTATGTTTTTGGGGGCAGATGTAACGCATCCATCGCCTGATCAACCCCAAATACCAAGTGTTGTGGGTGTGGCAGCTTCGCATGACGCCTACGGCGCCTGTTACAATATGCAATATCGCCTGCAGCGGTCAACACTTGAAGATATCGACGACATGGAGGGTATTACTGAGCATCACTTGAAAGTTTATAAAAAATATCAAAATCGTTATCCCGATTATATAATATATTATCGTGATGGTGTATCAGATAGTCAATTCCCCATTATTAAGAGAAGAGAATTGCGGGGTATACGGATTGCCTGTAAAAAATTGGTAAATAACAAATGACAAATTCATAAATTTATAATAATAATATTGGAATGTTGTTGGTTAGAATTGTAATGCCAAGTTGACGTGCTTGATTGTGGTGAAGCGTCATCATACACGTTTCTTTCCCACAAGCGAACCAAGACCACAAAACAGATCCAACAATGTTGAACCGGGCACGGTGGTGGATCAACGGATCGTACATCCAAATGAAGTGCAATTCTTTATGGTTAGCCATCAGGCTGTGCAAGGCACCGCCAAGCCAACCCGTTACAATGTCATTGAAGATGATGCCAACTTCAATATTGATTTGTTGCAAAAGTTGAGCTACAATTTGTGTCACATGTTTCCTCGCTGTAATCGTTCCGTCTCGTATCCAGCACCCGCCTATTTGGCACATTTGGTAGCATTTCGTGGTCGCGTTTATTTAGAAGGGTAAATTCTCCATTTTTCATAAATTCATTTCATAATAATTTCATAAAATATTTGAATTTGTAGGACAACCCGATTTGGCAGACTGGAAGATGAATATAAAAAACGCACGGTTAACTGTAACATTATGGAAAATAATCCAATGTATTTTGTTTAATATATTAATGTGGGTGTGTGCAACTCAACTCATTTCTAAGTCGCTTCAATTTATTATATATTCGACGAATAAAAAAACACAATATAATACAGCCTTCAAAACTGATAAATGTATGAAAAGTTTTTTTAATGAGAAGGGGGAGGGGGAGGGTTAGCACAAATACTCCATATTTTAAAATTTACCCCTCGGAACGTTTCAACAGCAGATAGACACACGTACGGACATATATAGAACGAGTCAGATTTGTCTGTTAATCAAGAATATTACACTTGGTAGAATTACCGACATTTCTTTCTGGGTGTTTTACAAACATTTTAAATAAATATATTGCTTAACCTTTAGCTTTTTATATTATACAAATTTTATAAAATTTATATTTTATTTGTTAAATTATTTTAATTAATGTAAAAATTTGTAGAACAGTAGGCGTGGCAGGTACATGATTAGGTATTATACAATTAGGTTGCAAGTCCGCTTTTACGCTAAGTACAGATTTTTGTGAATTGTAAGCGTGTTTATTATCTGACCACGCCCATGTTTAGGATAACCATGGAGGGAATAATTCATAAATATATATTATCCGAATTTCAGCTTTATAGCTAGATATTTGTGGTTGATAGATAGATTTTTGTCAATTGTGGGCTGGTTTTGCTTAATTTAAATTTGTAAAAATTTGTGTACTTTTCTCAGTTGCCATACTCCTTTGGTGTGCTGTTAAGTTAATTTTGCAAAAACAAACTTTCCTCGCATGCACACAGTGCGAGAGCGAGAGAGGGTGAATGAAAGATGTAGAGTGCGAAAGCTTTTCAGTGAGAGACGGCCCTTTACTAAATATACGATTTACTGCCAAACGTTGATTAAGTTGAGTGTGAGTCGCCATAGGAAACGTATTTCGTTAGCGGTTAATTTTGACAGTGCTTGCGTGTTTTGCATTCTATTTATTTTCCATATATATACATAAAATATATATATTCGCATAATTTCACATTGTCTTGTAATTTCTCAAGAATTTATTTTACTTTTTTTATGGTGTGTTTTTAAAATATTTATAGTTTCCAGTGCCAAAAATTTCAACCAAAACAAAATTTCAATAAAGCTGAAAAAAGCACACCGAATAGAAGTGAACAAGTGAAAAAGGCGCATATTCAGTTATAAAGTTGTACAAAAATTTTAGTGCATTTATATTCTTACGCACTCGTACATCCAGATATATGTATATGTGCACGTAAAAGTTTTGCAGTATAAAATTCCAAAGGCTAAAATTAAAATAGAAATTGAAATAAAGAGAAAAAGGAAAAGTTCAAAATTTTAATTGATACTAACAAATGGCTGAAAATAAGGGCATCATGTTGGCGAAATCTGTACAAAAGCATGCTGGACGTGCCAAAGAAAAGGTAAGTGCCATTTATAAATATTTTTTCTTTATTTCATCTATCATCTCATCTATCAACATTTGTTTGCATCCATTCAACTTTTGGAAATCTCTCGTATATTGTGGAATTTCTTCACTGAGAATAACAGCAATTGCTCTCTTCAACGTTATTATTATATTCATATGTATATTGCATAGCATTCCCTAATGTGAACGGATGAACAAGTGAAAATGTTGTAGTTGGTCGATGTAATACCCTACACTATTTAGTCTACTAAATTCAGTTACAATTAGTTTAGTTATGGCAGTAAGCGCGAGGCATTGCCATTTTAGTCACTTTGTGACGAATATATCATTATAGGAAAAGGGGTTCTAAAAACGGTCCGATCGTGTTCAAATTTGTTACAGTCATTTATTAACCGAATTAACAATTCTTTACCAAAATATTAAATAGCACGATTTTTTGCCATATAAAGACTCTTCATAATAGAACCGTATATGGGGACGGGTTCTAAAAATTATCCAATTCAGGACATTTTCACTAGAGTTTCTCTTTGGGCTAATATATGTCCTTGTACTAAATTTCATCAATATATTTCAATAAATGCGATCTGTAGCTTAAGTCCAAATTTACACCTATAGATAGATGAACAGACATGGACATGGTCAAATCAATGCAGATTTTGATTCTGATCGGTATAATTGAAGCTGGAGTTACAAACATTCTCACAAACTTAATATATCGCCTTATCATATGTGGTGTAGGGTATAATTAATTCACCATTCTCTCCGCTCCGTTATATTGTGATAATTGTCACCTGTAGTGTACAGTGACTGCAGATTCCACAGCAGGGGGTGAGCTCTGTAGCTTTGCTTCATATATATGTATTGTTATGGTTATTGGTGTTGTTGTTGTAACTGCTATCATAACTTGTTTATATTAACAACATTATACTGCATTTCAAGATTCTGCTTGAGTTGTTGTTTAATTAAATAGCAATGCGTGGGTTTGATGATTTTCAGTCAGTCCTTCTGTCTTTTCTCCTTTTCCTTTTATTGTAATAAAAAGTCGTTTGATATTATGCTGCAAGTGCATCAGCACCTGACTTTATACCCTGCCTCTTTTCTCGGTGTCAACTTTAGTTTAGGGTTTGGCTATAAGCTAAAAAGAAAAACCTAAAAAATATATTGGACAGACTACAAAGTATCGATTGGCTATGTCTGTCTATCCGTTTATAGTAAACATTCTCTTCTAGTGGCAAACATTGAGGTAGATGTAAACTCTAAACTTGGCAGAAATATTAACAGTTCTTACCCACATTTCTTATTGTTATTGAAATTAAGCAAAATTGGTTGCAGGATATTTCCAGAATTGAACCAAAGCTAAAGAAAGGTCACTTTTTTAAATTGATCCATGTAATTATGTCTGTGTGTCCCTTTATTGTCTTATAGATAATTATTATACCTTCCAAATAAGATGGAAAGTATACTATTTTATATACATTAGTAACAAATATAATTTTTGTTATTGACATTTATACCAGTACCAGTCAAAATGACTGGTGTGTGTTTGTATGAAGAAATGTACGATTTCGGGAGAATTATGAGGCCGATGCAGTACATGTAGCGCCCATGCGTCTTTTATTTTTTTAATTTTTGTCGGGACGACGCGTACACCATTCCCGGCTACCAAAAATTACACGCACGAGTTAATTTTTAGATAGACAAATTGACCCACAAGGCAGTGATGATAACAGTGCTATTATCGAGAGTAGTGATGAGGAAATTCTTGATGGAGGCAATATAGATCAGTCAAGTGACAGTGATTGCGAAAATATTCCAAACAAACGTACAAAACGATGCATGCGATTCCTTTCCAGTTCTGAAGACGAAGGTGGAAGTAACGTACTAAATCAGCAAACTGAAATTGCTTCAGACGGAACTATTTGAACAAGAATTAAAGAAGGAGGTGTTGCTGGTAAATCACCAGTTCATAGTGCTTTCAAAGATGTACACGCGCCAACAGCACATGCTAAAAGAAACATTATGAACGGGAATCTAAGCAGTGCGTTCCTATTATTGATTGACAAGTATATTTTGGAATATGTACGAATTTGTACATAGTTAGAAGCTTCTCGAGTTTTGGGGAAAAACTGGACAATTACGCAAGCGAAATTGAAAGCATTTCTTGCAATATTGTATGCACGTGGGGCTTACGAAGGAAATACTTTGAGGCTTCAATATTTGTGGAACAAAAAGTGGGGACCATCATTTTTCTCCAGCACTATGAGTAGACGTGATTTTACTGAGATTCTGCGATACATTCGTTTCGACAAAATAAATCCGAGGAGTCAAAGATTGCAAACAGACAAATTCGCTTTAGTCTCAACAGTTTGAGACAAATTCACTGAAAACAGTCAAAATTGCTTCAAACCGGAAGCTTATATTACCGTGGATGAGCAACTTTTTCCAACGAAGGCCAGATGCAGATTTACCCAGTATGTGCCAAACAAACCCCATAAATTCGGCTGGCGTCTGATGTAAAGACGAAATATGTGGTAAATGGCTTTCCGTATTTAGGAAAAGACGAGAATCGAAATGCATTAACCCCCCTAAGCGAATTTGTCGTAATGAAACTTCTTGAACCGTATACCATGAAAGGTAGAACTGTAACAATCGATAATTTTTTTACAAGTATTCCTTTGGCGTTAAAATTAAGATCTAAAAATACTTCGTTGCTTGGAACAATACGCCCAAATCTACCTATGTAGAAATTGTGAAAAACTGTAAATAATTAAATGTTTTGTTATTTGACAATGTCTATTAGATCATTTATCTATTACAATAAATATTGTTCAAGTGAAAAAAGGCAGGACGTCACAAAAAGCATTTTTCTTATACACCAGTCATGTTGACTGGTTTTGGTAGAAATAGGTATATATAAATAGATGGTAAATCTAGTGTTAAACACTAAAGAGGCCACGCAACAATCGACATGATAGTCTCTATCCGCCTTAAAAATTTATTTATGAATTTGGTATACATATTTTTTAATTTCCCATCCATTATTTTGCCACAAATGGGCGTGGTCTGAAACTAGACACGCCCATAATCGACAAAAAACTATCTATCTGCCACAAAAAACTGGTCTAGAAATTTGGAACTTGACATACATATTTGACTGATTATACTTTCTCTAATATATTTACAATTATTTATTTTACCCATCACTTCTCTGCGAATGAATATACAAAATATTTTTCACTCTGTTGGAAGCTTCTTGAAGAATCGGATCAAATTAAAATTAGCAAAGTTTCAGAGGGTAGTAGATAATAAAAGAAATAAAAAGATATAATATTTTTGCCAACTCTACCAACTTGAATATTTTAAAAAAGAAAAATTTTGTGATAGATTACGTGTAAGCACAATGGAGAAAAAAGGTACATATATATATATATATATATCTATAGGGAAATGTAAGTAATTTATTGAGAAAATAAAATTTATTTAAAGGAAAAAAGGGGAATCGTAATCCAGATGATCCCAAACCGGAGAATATTCAAAATCAAGATGAACAATCTCTGCCTACAGGTAAGAAAAGAAGAAAATCTGCAAAATATATGTAGCTTTTCAGCCGAGTCATTGTCGTTCAAAACAAGGGGAATCATCCGTTTTTAAATTTACAATGCATAAATTTACAATTGTACAATATATTATGTATGAAATTTACAATTTATGTATTTTACAATTATTGTATCGTTTTTTTCAATTCAGTTTACTGGGGTTTTACTTGCACTATATTGTAAAAAATAATAATGTATAGGCATGCTAAAATAAAAAAGGTCATTAATAGATTATTTCTGTAAAATTTTGTAACAAATTAGTTGAAAACAGGAAAAAAGTTGTTCATAATTGTTTCATTTATTGGTGAGATTTTTTTAAAAATATATTTGTAATAAATATTTTTAAAGGATCTGGCGGTAATCAACCTCCACCACCACAACAAAAAGAAAAAGGTTCTAAAGCCAGCAATTCTGTTAAAGAACATACTAAACCGGATCAAAGCCGAAAACAGGAAGGTGGTCAACAACAACAACAACAACAACAACAACAACAACAACAACAACAGCAAGGGCAAAAGCAATTTCGGCCACAACAAACTGAAGGAGGTAATAGAAGCCGTGGCGGTACCCAACAAGGGGGTGGAGGCCAGCAACAAAAGCCGTCTCAAGCTCAACAATTTGAAGGAGGAGATGGAAGCCGTGGTGGTCAAAAACAGCAACGTCCACGTGGACAGCAACAACAAGGCGGCGACAGGGATCAGAGTAAATCACAACAACCGCAACAGGGTGGCAAAAAACAAGGTCATCAACCACCTCAGCAACAACAAGGTCAAAATCAGCAGCTAGGAGGCGCTGGAGATGAAAAAAGTGGTGGTCAACAGCCACAGGGTGCTTGGGGTGGCAAACAACAAGAGCATCAACGTCCTCAACAGCAACAAGAACAAAATCAGCCATCCGGAGGCCCTAGAGATGAGAGAAGACCACAAGGGACACCTCGTAGAGGTCCTTATCAACAAAGACAACAAGGTGATCAACAGCAACAACAACAACGACGCCCACAATATGATCAGGGTAAATCAGGTTTGTAAAATTTACATGTACATGTACATGTCTTCCATGCTGATATGATTTGTATTTTAATGCCTTCCATTATATAAAAAAAAAAAAAAACAAATAGAACCGGCACCAGCATTTAAGGAAGTATCCTGTGCTGGTATAAAGCGTGGTACTATGGGCAAACGGGATGTAGTTGAAACGAATTATTTTACCATGGATCTTGAAAATATGCCAGATATCGCATATCATTACGATGTCGCCATTGAACCAGATCGTCCGAAAAAATTCATGCGTATTGTTTTTAATCAATGTCAGCGTGAACATTTTCCCCAATATGCGATGGCTTACGATGGTTCGAAAAGCTGTTATACGGTTCAACGTCTGCCAAACTCACCCTATACGTTTAAGATTCAGGTAAAAAAACAAGTACAAGTAAGAAAAGTAAACTGGGTTTGGGTTTAAGTCAAACCTTAAATATCCTCTACATTTATATACAAACGGTGGGCGCGGCAGGATATGTAATTATAGATATGGAACCAAATTTCAACTTTATAGCTCAATTTTTGTGGCAGATAAACAGACTTTTGTTAATTGTGGGCGTGGCTTCTGACCGATTTTGCTCATTTTAAATGGCGAAAGAAACTAAACGTGTCTACAAAACTTCAGCTCCAATGTATGAACATTTACGACCTCGAGAATGCAAACAACAGACGGACATTTGAACGGGGACATGTCTATATCGATTTAGTTTTTGATGCTGATCAAGAGTATCTGTTTTGTACAGATACTCTTGTAAATGGAATGATATCCCCCTCACCCCTATGTGAAGGGTATAAAAAACGAAACGTGGGGGTAGTAAAGAAGGATGGAAAATGTATTTCTTGTTCATTGCTGTATATTTATAGGTGGCTGATGGTGCCTCACGTACAAAAGAGTTTACAATAAAAATCAAAGAAACCGATGTCGTTGAGGTGGAATTAAAATCTTTGAAAACGTAATATTGATGAAGTTTTCGATTCGATTATACACAGAGTTTAGTTAATTATTTCTTCCTTTCCGGGCAGTTATCATCATGAACGTGTTTTCGATAAACCGATGCGAGCTTTGCAAACTTTAGAAGTGGTCTTGGCGTCCAGTTATCATGATTCTGGGTTGCGCGTTGGCCGTTCATTTTTCGTTAAGCCCTCCCACAATATGTACAATTTGGACGATGGCTACGAAATGTATACCGGCATTTATCAAGCGGCTATATTGGGGGAAGAACCTCTACTCAATATTGACATATCACACAAATCATTCCCCAAGGCTCAAAGTCTTTTGTATTACTTAAAGGAGATCGGTGTGAGAGATCTAACTAGAAGTCTTGAACCGAATACCGCGCGTCAGGCCCTACATTATTTAAAGGGCTTGAATATCCTTTATAAACCTCCAGATTGCTTTGGGGCCACTCCAAGATCTTATAAAGTAGTGAATGTGGGTGAACCGGCCAATTCAATCCATTTCACTAACGTTGAGGGCAAAAAAATGTCGGTGACTGAGTATTTCCAGAGCCGCGGTTACAAATTGCAATATCCCAATCTGAATTGCGTCCAAGTGGGATCCAGCGAACGTTACATATCTCTACCAATGGAATTGTGCGCTTTAATAGAATATCAATCTCTAATGGTGATCAATTTGTTTAAAAGTGTGGCATCTAATAAGATTTCTAATAATTTTTTTTCCGTTTTCCTTTATTGTACAGCGTAAAGACAATGCACGACAGGTGTCTAAAATGATAACACATTCAGCCACCTCCACCATGGATCGCAAACACAAAATCATGGAGTTATTGCGTACCTTTCAAGGGAAGGAAAGTCTCATTATCCGAGACTTTGGTGTACGTTTGGGACAAAACTTTATCAAAGTTCAGATGTGTGTATTGCAGCCTCCCCTATTACAATATTTTAACAATAGCATGGCAATGCCATCTCGGGGCTGTTGGCAAATCAACACTGGCTGGAAATATTTGGAGACATCAACACCAAAAACACCACCAGGTCACAAATGGGCAATTATTTATGACAAAAATACTCGCCTTCATGTCAATGAAGTATATGATTTTAAGAATAGCGTAAGTACTGAAACTAAATTTGGCCTAAGATCAAATCTTAAATACCCCCACCCTCCACATGCACTTACAAACGGCGAACAAGTGCAATTTTACGCTGTGTAGATTGACTTGGTTTTAGATGCTGCTCAAGAATATATATACGTGATATATGTATGCCGTTCCGCCTTATGTGGAGGGTATAATGAGATGAGTAACGGTTTCCTCTCAATAAATATTTTCATACAATGTATTTCTGTAGATTTATAAAGCTTCTGCGCAGATGAGTATGAATTTGGCGCCGGAATGTCTTATTAATACCTTTTATAATATTGATATGATTTTAAAGGATTTGGCCAATCAGAAATATGCTTTGGTAATATATATATATTTATATGATTTTTTTTTTAATTTATTTATTCATCAAATCGTATAAATTATAAAATAAGAGACCTTAAGCGCTTAAGTGACGAGTAAACAAATAATTTAAAAAAGAAGAAGAAAAATCAAATTATACACACGCAGGTCATGATTTCTTTACAATAACCCAATGATGAGTAAATAATTGAAGAAAGAATTGAAAAAGAACAACAAGAGAAACAAATTTGTCACACTTGATATATATAATGTTGCAGGTAATCGTCGTTTTATCAGCATTCGGCACCTCTTACGCCTCAGTGAAACAAAATGCTGAATTGAAATGGGGCGTACTGACGCAATGTATTAAAGAGAGAACATTACAAAGGTCGCCTAGGGATTCGTCAGTGTGTACTAATTTATTATTAAAATTGAATGCCAAACTGAATGGGACCAATCACAAAATAGCGGATGATCGGGAAGCTGAATTGCGTCAGCTATTGAAGCCCATAAATAATGTTATGTTTTTGGGGGCAGATGTAACGCATCCATCGCCTGATCAACCCCAAATACCAAGTGTTGTGGGTGTGGCAGCTTCGCATGACGCCTACGGCGCCTGTTACAATATGCAATATCGCCTGCAGCGGTCAACACTTGAAGATATCGACGACATGGAGGGTATTACTGAGCATCACTTGAAAGTTTATAAAAAATATCAAAATCGTTATCCCGATTATATAATATATTATCGTGATGGTGTATCAGATAGTCAATTCCCCATTATTAAGAGAAGAGAATTGCGGGGTATACGGATTGCCTGTAAAAAATTGGTAAATAACAAATGACAAATTCATAAATTTATAATAATAATATTGGAATGTTGTTGGTTAGAATTGTAATGCCAAGTTGACGTGCTTGATTGTGGTGAAGCGTCATCATACACGTTTCTTTCCCACAAGCGAACCAAGACCACAAAACAGATCCAACAATGTTGAACCGGGCACGGTGGTGGATCAACGGATCGTACATCCAAATGAAGTGCAATTCTTTATGGTTAGCCATCAGGCTGTGCAAGGCACCGCCAAGCCAACCCGTTACAATGTCATTGAAGATGATGCCAACTTCAATATTGATTTGTTGCAAAAGTTGAGCTACAATTTGTGTCACATGTTTCCTCGCTGTAATCGTTCCGTCTCGTATCCAGCACCCGCCTATTTGGCACATTTGGTAGCATCTCGTGGTCGCGTTTATTTAGAAGGGTAAATTCTCCATTTTTCATAAATTCATTTCATAATAATTTCATAAAATATTTGAATTTGTAGGACAACCCGATTTGGCAGACTGGAAGATGAATATAAAAAACGCACGGTTAACTGTAATATTATGGAAAATAATCCAATGTATTTTGTTTAATATATTAATGTGTGTGTGTGTGTGTGTGCAACTCAACTCATTTCTAAGTCGCTTCAATTTATTATATATTCGACGAATAAAAAAACACAATATAATACAGCCTTCAAAACTGATAAATGTATGAAAAGTTTTTTTAATGAGAAGGGGGAGGGGGAGGGTTAGCACAAATACTCCATATTTTAAAATTTACCCCTCGGAACGTTTCAACAGCAGATAGACACACGTACGGACATATATAGAACGAGTCAGATTTGTCTGTTAATCAAGAATATTACACTTGGTAGAATTACCGACATTTCTTTCTGGGTGTTTTACAAACATTTTAAATAAATATATTGCTTAACCTTTAGCTTTTTATATTATACAAATTTTATAAAATTTATATTTTATTTGTTAAATTATTTTAATTAATGTAAAAATTTGTAGAACAGTAGGCGTGGCAGGTACATGATTAGGTATTATACAATTAGGTTGCAAGTCCGCTTTTACGCTAAGTACAGTTTTTTGTGAATTGTAAGCGTGTTTATTATCTGACCACGCCCATGTTTAGGATAACCATGGAGGGAATAATTCATAAATATATATTATCCGAATTTCAGCTTTATAGCTAGATATTTGTGGTTGATAGATAGATTTTTGTCAATTGTGGGCTGGTTTTGCTTAATTTAAATTTGTAAAAATTTGTGTACTTTTCTCAGTTGCCATACTCCTTTGGTGTGCTGTTAAGTTAATTTTGCAAAAACAAACTTTCCTCGCATGCACACAGTGCGAGAGCGAGAGAGGGTGAATGAAAGATGTAGAGTGCGAAAGCTTTTCAGTGAGAGACGGCCCTTTACTAAATATACGATTTACTGCCAAACGTTGATTAAGTTGAGTGTGAGTCGCCATAGGAAACGTATTTCGTTAGCGGTTAGTTTTGGCAGTGCTTGCGTGTTTTGCATTCTATTTATTTTCCATATATATACATAAAATATATATATTCGCATAATTTCACATTGTCTTGTAATTTCTCAAGAATTTATTTTACTTTTTTTATGGTGTGTTTTTAAAATATTTATAGTTTCCAGTGCCAAAAATTTCAACCAAAACAAAATTTCAATAAAGCTGAAAAAAGCACACCGAATAGAAGTGAACAAGTGAAAAAGGCGCATATTCAGTTATAAAGTTGTACAAAAATTTTAGTGCATTTATATTCTTACGCACTCGTACATCCAGATATATGTATATGTGCACGTAAAAGTTTTGCAGTATAAAATTCCAAAGGCTAAAATTAAAATAGAAATTGAAATAAAGAGAAAAAGGAAAAGTTCAAAATTTTAATTGATACTAACAAATGGCTGAAAATAAGGGCATCATGTTGGCGAAATCTGTACAAAAGCATGCTGGACGTGCCAAAGAAAAGGTAAGTGCCATTTATAAATATTTTTTCTTTATTTCATCTATCATCTCATCTATCAACATTTGTTTGCATCCATTCAACTTTTGGAAATCTCTCGTATATTGTGGAATTTCTTCACTGAGAATAACAGCAATTGCTCTCTTCAACGTTATTATTATATTCATATGTATATTGCATAGCATTCCCTAATGTGAACGGATGAACAAGTGAAAATGTTGTAGTTGGTCGATGTAATACCCTACACTATTTAGTCTACTAAATTCAGTTACAATTAGTTTAGTTATGGCAGTAAGCGCGAGGCATTGCCATTTTAGTCACTTTGTGACGAATATATCATTATAGGAAAAGGGGTTCTAAAAACGGTCCGATCGTGTTCAAATTTGTTACAGTCATTTATTAACCGAATTAACTATTCTTTACCAAAATATTAAATAGCACGATTTTTTGCCATATAAAGACTCTTCATAATAGAACCGTATATGGGGACGGGTTCTAAAAATTATCCAATTCAGGACATTTTCACTAGAGTTTCTCTTTGGGCTAATATATGTCCTTGTACTAAATTTCATCAATATATTTCAATAAATGCGATCTGTAGCTTAAGTCCAAATTTACACCTATAGATAGATGAACAGACATGGACATGGTCAAATCAATGCAGATTTTGATTCTGATCGGTATAATTGAAGCTGGAGTTACAAACATTCTCACAAACTTAATATATCGCCTTATCATATGTGGTGTAGGGTATAATTAATTCACCATTCTCTCCGCTCCGTTATATTGTGATAATTGTCACCTGTAGTGTACAGTGACTGCAGATTCCACAGCAGGGGGTGAGCTCTGTAGCTTTGCTTCATATATATGTATTGTTATGGTTATTGGTGTTGTTGTTGTAACTGCTATCATAACTTGTTTATATTAACAACATTATACTGCATTTCAAGATTCTGCTTGAGTTGTTGTTTAATTAAATAGCAATGCGTGGGTTTGATGATTTTCAGTCAGTCCTTCTGTCTTTTCTCCTTTTCCTTTTATTGTAATAAAAAGTCGTTTGATATTATGCTGCAAGTGCATCAGCACCTGACTTTATACCCTGCCTCTTTTCTCGGTGTCAACTTTAGTTTAGGGTTTGGCTATAAGCTAAAAAGAAAAACCTAAAAAATATATTGGACAGACTACAAAGTATCGATTGGCTATGTCTGTCTATCCGTTTATAGTAAACATTCTCTTCTAGTGGCAAACATTGAGGTAGATGTAAACTCTAAACTTGGCAGAAATATTAACAGTTCTTACCCGCATTTCTTATTGTTATTGAAATTAAGCAAAATTGGTTGCAGGATATTTCCAGAATTGAACCAAAGCTAAAGAAAGGTCACTTTTTTAAATTGATCCATGTAATTATGTCTGTGCGTCCCTTTATTGTCTTATAGATAATTATTATACCTTCCAAATAAGATGGAAAGTATACTATTTTATATACATTAGTAACAAATATAATTTTTGTTATTGACATTTATACCAGTACCAGTCAAAATGACTGGTGTGTGTTTGTATGAAGAAATGTACGATTTCGGGAGAATTATGAGGCCGATGCAGTACATGTAGCGCCCATGCGTCTTTTATTTTTTTAATTTTTGTCGGGACGACGCGTACACCATTCCCGGCTACCAAAAATTACACGCACGAGTTAATTTTTAGATAGACAAATTGACCCACAAGGCAGTGATGATAACAGTGCTATTATCGAGAGTAGTGATGAGGAAATTCTTGATGGAGGCAATATAGATCAGTCAAGTGACAGTGATTGCGAAAATATTCCAAACAAACGTACAAAACGATGCATGCGATTCCTTTTCAGTTCTGAAGACGAAGGTGGAAGTAACGTACTAAATCAGCAAACTGAAATTGCTTCAGACGGAACTATTTGGACAAGAATTAAAGAAGGAGGTGTTGCTGGTAAATCACCAGTTCATAGTGCTTTCAAAGATGTACACGCGCCAACAACACATGCTAAAAGAAACATTATGAACGGGAATCTAAGCAGTGCGTTCCTATTATTGATTGACAAGTATATTTTGGAATATGTACGAATTTGTACATAGTTAGAAGCTTCTCGAGTTTTGGGGAAAAACTGGACAATTACGCAAGCGAAATTGAAAGCATTTCTTGCAATATTGTATGCACGTGGGGCTTACGAAGGAAATACTTTGAGGCTTCAATATTTGTGGAACAAAAAGTGGGGACCATCATTTTTCTCCAGCACTATGAGTAGACGTGATTATACTGAGATTCTGCGATACATTCGTTTCGACAAAATAAATCCGAGGAGTCAAAGATTGCAAACAGACAAATTCGCTTTAGTCTCAACAGTTTGAGACAAATTCACTGAAAACAGTCAAAATTGCTTCAAACCGGAAGCTTATATTACCGTGGATGAGCAACTTTTTCCAACGAAGGCCAGATGCAGATTTACCCAGTATATGCCAAACAAACCCCATAAATTCGGCTGGCGTCTGATGTAAAGACGAAATATGTGGTAAATGGCTTTCCGTATTTAGGAAAAGACGAGAATCGAAATGCATTAACCCCCCTAAGCGAATTTGTCGTAATGAAACTTCTTGAACCGTATACCATGAAAGGTAGAACTGTAACAATCGATAATTTTTTTACAAGTATTCCTTTGGCGTTAAAATTAAGATCTAAAAATACTTCGTTGCTTGGAACAATACGCCCAAATCTACCTATGTAGAAATTGTGAAAAACTGTAAATAATTAAATGTTTTGTTATTTGACAATGTCTATTAGATCATTTATCTATTACAATAAATATTGTTCAAGTGAAAAAAGGCAGGACGTCACAAAAAGCATTTTTCTTATACACCAGTCATGTTGACTGGTTTTGGTAGAAATAGGTATATATAAATAGATGGTAAATCTAGTGTTAAACACTAAAGAGGCCACGCAACAATCGACATGATAGTCTCTATCCGCCTTAAAAATTTATTTATGAATTTGGTATACATATTTTTTAATTTCCCATCCATTATTTTGCCACAAATGGGCGTGGTCTGAAACTAGACACGCCCATAATCGACAAAAAACTATCTATCTGCCACAAAAAACTGGTCTAGAAATTTGGAACTTGACATACATATTTGACTGATTATACTTTCTCTAATATATTTACAATTATTTATTTTACCCATCACTTCTCTGCGAATGAATATACAAAATATTTTTCACTCTGTTGGAAGCTTCTTGAAGAATCGGATCAAATTAAAATTAGCAAAGTTTCAGAGGGTAGTAGATAATAAAAGAAATAAAAAGATATAATATTTTTGCCAACTCTACCAACTTGAATATTTTAAAAAAGAAAAATTTTGTGATAGATTACGTGTAAGCACAATGGAGAAAAAAGGTACATATATATATATATATATATCTATAGGGAAATGTAAGTAATTTATTGAGAAAATAAAATTTATTTAAAGGAAAAAAGGGGAATCGTAATCCAGATGATCCCAAACCGGAGAATATTCAAAATCAAGATGAACAATCTCTGCCTACAGGTAAGAAAAGAAGAAAATCTGCAAAATATATGTAGCTTTTCAGCCGAGTCATTGTCGTTCAAAACAAGGGGAATCATCCGTTTTTAAATTTACAATGCATAAATTTACAATTGTACAATATATTATGTATGAAATTTACAATTTATGTATTTTACAATTATTGTATCGTTTTTTTCAATTCAGTTTACTGGGGTTTTACTTGCACTATATTGTAAAAAATAATAATGTGTAGGCATGCTAGAATAAAAAAGGTCATTAATAGATTATTTCTGTAAAATTTTGTAACAAATTAGTTGAAAACAGGAAAAAAGTTGTTCATAATTGTTTCATTTATTGGTGAGATTTTTTTAAAAATATATTTGTAATAAATATTTTTAAAGGATCTGGCGGTAATCAACCTCCACCACCACAACAAAAAGAAAAAGGTTCTAAAGCCAGCAATTCTGTTAAAGAACATACTAAACCGGATCAAAGCCGAAAACAGGAAGGTGGTCAACAACAACAACAACAACAACAACAACAGCAAGGGCAAAAGCAATTTCGGCCACAACAAACTGAAGGAGGTAATAGAAGCCGTGGCGGTACCCAACAAGGGGGTGGAGGCCAGCAACAAAAGCCGTCTCAAGCTCAACAATTTGAAGGAGGAGATGGAAGCCGTGGTGGTCAAAAACAAGATCAGACAGGTCAAAAACAGCAACGTCCACGTGGACAGCAACAACAAGGCGGCGACAGGGATCAGAGTAAATCACAACAACCGCAACAGGGTGGCAAAAAACAAGGTCATCAACCACCTCAGCAACAACAAGGTCAAAATCAGCAGCTAGGAGGCGCTGGAGATGAAAAAAGTGGTGGTCAACAGCCACAGGGTGCTTGGGGTGGCAAACAACAAGAGCATCAACGTCCTCAACAGCAACAAGAACAAAATCAGCCATCCGGAGGCCCTAGAGATGAGAGAAGACCACAAGGGACACCTCGTAGAGGTCCTTATCAACAAAGACAACAAGGTGATCAACAGCAACAACAACAACGACGCCCACAATATGATCAGGGTAAATCAGGTTTGTAAAATTTACATGTACATGTACATGTCTTCCATGCTGATATGATTTGTATTTTAATGCCTTCCATTATATAAAAAACAAAAAAAACAAATAGAACCGGCACCAGCATTTAAGGAAGTATCCTGTGCTGGTATAAAGCGTGGTACTATGGGCAAACAGGATGTAGTTGAAACGAATTATTTTACCATGGATCTTGAAAATATGCCAGATATCGCATATCATTACGATGTCGCCATTGAACCAGATCGTCCGAAAAAATTCATGCGTATTGTTTTTAATCAATGTCAGCGTGAACATTTTCCCCAATATGCGATGGCTTACGATGGTTCGAAAAGCTGTTATACGGTTCAACGTCTGCCAAACTCACCCTATACGTTTAAGATTCAGGTAAAAAAACAAGTACAAGTAAGAAAAGTAAACTGGGTTTGGGTTTAAGTCAAACCTTAAATATCCTCTACATTTATATACAAACGGTGGGCGCGGCAGGATATGTAATTATAGATATGGAACCAAATTTCAACTTTATAGCTCAATTTTTGTGGCAGATAAACAGACTTTTGTTAATTGTGGGCGTGGCTTCTGACCGATTTTGCTCATTTTAAATGGCGAAAGAAACTAAACGTGTCTACAAAACTTCAGCTCCAATGTATGCACATTTACGACCTCGAGAATGCCAACAACAGACGGACATTTGAACGGGGACATGTCTATATCGATTTAGTTTTTGATGCAACAGACAGATACTCTTGTAAATGGAATGATATCCCCCTCACCCCTATGTGAAGGGTATAAAAAACGAAACGTGGGGGTAGTAAAGAAGGATGGAAAATGTATTTCTTGTTCATTGCTGTATATTTATAGGTGGCTGATGGTGCCTCACGTACAAAAGAGTTTACAATAAAAATCAAAGAAACCGATGTCGTTGAGGTGGAATTAAAATCTTTGAAAACGTAATATTGATGAAGTTTTCGATTCGATTTTATACACAGAGTTTAGTTAATTATTTCTTCCTTTCCGGGCAGTTATCATCATGAACGTGTTTTCGATAAACCGATGCGAGCTTTGCAAACTTTAGAAGTGGTCTTGGCGTCCAGTTATCATGATTCTGGGTTGCGCGTTGGCCGTTCATTTTTCGTTAAGCCCTCCCACAATATGTACAATTTGGACGATGGCTACGAAATGTATACCGGCATTTATCAAGCGGCTATATTGGGGGAAGAACCTCTACTCAATATTGACATATCACACAAATCATTCCCCAAGGCTCAAAGTCTTTTGTATTACTTAAAGGAGATCGGTGTGAGAGATCTAACTAGAAGTCTTGAACCGAATACCGCGCGTCAGGCCCTACATTATTTAAAGGGTTTGAATATCCTTTATAAACCTCCAGATTGCTTTGGGGCCACTCCAAGATCTTATAAAGTAGTGAATGTGGGTGAACCGGCCAATTCAATCCATTTCACTAACGTTGAGGGCAAAAAAATGTCGGTGACTGAGTATTTCCAGAGCCGCGGTTACAAATTGCAATATCCCAATCTGAATTGCGTCCAAGTGGGATCCAGCGAATGTTACATATCTCTACCAATGGAATTGTGCGCTTTAATAGAATATCAATCTCTAATGGTGATCAATTTGTTTAAAAGTGTGGCATCTAATAAGATTTCTAATAATTTTTTTTCCGTTTTCCTTTATTGTACAGCGTAAAGACAATGCACGACAGGTGTCTAAAATGATAACACATTCAGCCACCTCCACCATGGATCGCAAACACAAAATCATGGAGTTATTGCGTACCTTTCAAGGGAAGGAAAGTCTTATTATCCGAGACTTTGGTGTACGTTTGGGACAAAACTTTATCAAAGTTCAGATGCGTGTATTGCAGCCTCCCCTATTACAATATTTTAACAATAGCATGGCAATGCCATCTCGGGGCTGTTGGCAAATCAACACTGGCTGGAAATATTTGGAGACATCAAGACCAAAAACACCACCAGGTCACAAATGGGCAATTATTTATGACAAAAATAGTCGCCTTCATGTCAATGAAGTATATGATTTTAAGAATAGCGTAAGTACTGAAACTAAATTTGGCCTAAGATCAAATCTTAAATACCCCCACCCTCCACATGCACTTACAAACGGCGAACAAGTGCAATTTTACGCTGTGTAGATTGACTTGGTTTTAGATGCTGCTCAAGAATATATATACGTGATATATGTATGCCGTTCCGCCTTATGTGGAGGGTATAATGAGATGAGTAACGGTTTCCTCTCAATAAATATTTTCATACAATGTATTTCTGTAGATTTATAAAGCTTCTGCGCAGATGAGTATGAATTTGGCGCCGGAATGTCTTATTAATACCTTTTATAATATTGATATGATTTTAAAGGATTTGGCCAATCAGAAATATGCTTTGGTAATATATATATATTTATATGATTTTTTTTTTTAATTTATTTATTCATCAAATCGTATAAATTATAAAATAAGAGACCTTAAGCGCTCGTCACTTAAGAGTAAACAAATCGTCACTTAAGAGTAAACAATCGTCACTTAAGAGTAAACAAATAATTTAAAAAAGAAGAAGAAAAATCAAATTATACACACACAGGTCATGATTTCTTTACAATAACCCAATGATGAGTAAATAATTGAAGAAAGAATTGAAAAAGAACAACAAGAGAAACAAATTTGTCACACTTGATATATATAATGTTGCAGGTAATCGTCGTTTTATCAGCATTCGGCACCTCTTACGCCTCAGTGAAACAAAATGCTGAATTGAAATGGGGCGTACTGACGCAATGTATTAAAGAGAGAACATTACAAAGGTCGCCTAGGGATTCGTCAGTGTGTACTAATTTATTATTAAAATTGAATGCCAAACTGAATGGGACCAATCACAAAATAGCGGATGATCGGGAAGCTGAATTGCGTCAGCTATTGAAGCCCATAAATAATGTTATGTTTTTGGGGGCAGATGTAACGCATCCATCGCCTGATCAACCCCAAATACCAAGTGTTGTGGGTGTGGCAGCTTCGCATGACGCCTACGGTGCCTGTTACAATATGCAATATCGCCTGCAGCGGTCAACACTTGAAGATATCGACGACATGGAGGGTATTACTGAGCATCACTTGAAAGTTTATAAAAAATATCAAAATCGTTATCCCGATTATATAATATATTATCGTGATGGTGTATCAGATAGTCAATTCCCCATTATTAAGAGAAGAGAATTGCGGGGTATACGGATTGCCTGTAAAAAATTGGTAAATAACAAATGACAAATTCATAAATTTATAATAATAATATTGGAATGTTGTTGGTTAGAATTGTAATGCCAAGTTGACGTGCTTGATTGTGGTGAAGCGTCATCATACACGTTTCTTTCCCACAAGCGAACCAAGACCACAAAACAGATCCAACAATGTTGAACCGGGCACGGTGGTGGATCAACGGATCGTACATCCAAATGAAGTGCAATTCTTTATGGTTAGCCATCAGGCTGTGCAAGGCACCGCCAAGCCAACCCGTTACAATGTCATTGAAGATGATGCCAACTTCAATATTGATTTGTTGCAAAAGTTGAGCTACAATTTGTGTCACATGTTTCCTCGCTGTAATCGTTCCGTCTCGTATCCAGCACCCGCCTATTTGGCACATTTGGTAGCATCTCGTGGTCGCGTTTATTTAGAAGGGTAAATTCTCCATTTTTCATAAATTCATTTCATAATAATTTCATAAAATATTTGAATTTGTAGGACAACCCGATTTGGCAGACTGGAAGATGAATATAAAAAACGCACGGTTAACTGTAATATTATGGAAAATAATCCAATGTATTTTGTTTAATATATTAATGTGTGTGTGTGTGTGTGTTTTTTTTTTTTTTTTTTTTTTTTTTTATAACGGAGGGGGAAAACCCTTTATGGGTACCACGTTGTTACTCGTGGTTATGTGGGACTCTGACATACCCACTAAAAACCCCACTCCGCGGTCCTATCCTCCCTGCGGTACCACCTTACAGTATTACTTCACAGGGAGGAAAAAGGGCCCAGCCCTACCTACACTTGACTTTCAAACAGTTCGCGCTTATTCAGGGCTTCACAGGGCCTCTACGTGGTTCCTTTCCCTTTCTAGGGTCCTAAGGCAGCTGACTACGCTGTTAGCAAATTTACTAATGATAACAACTATAAAGAAAGGTGTTAGCTACTTTAACGCAGACGACGCCATCTGCAATGACACTCGAGCATTGCACTGGCGTATTACCAGTTATCCAAATAGCTGCTGAGTTGTTCGGGTCTGTAAACCAGCCCGCGGACATAGGCCTTCTATAAGACTGCATCCTCTCCTAACTCTCTTATTGTCTGCACCAGTAGATCCTGGGCCGCTTCACAATGATTGAGGTTAATTTGCATTAGTCGCATTTCCACGTTGATAGTGCTCTCTTAAAAACGGGACACCGTCCACTCCCTGCAACATGTTTGGCATCGACGTTGGAGTTGTCCTTGCAAAGCTTACAAAGAGGTTCCTTGTCGCAGTTTTTCACAATGTGACCTTCATTGCGACATAATTTCGACCGATCGATATTGTTTTTGCATAATCTAGCAGTATGCCCAAACTCGAGGCACTTAAAGCATTTTTTCAATGTTTTGTGTGCCCTTATGCGGCTGATTACCCACCCAATTCTTATTTTCCCTAGATCCAACAGCTTTTTCGCCGTATCTGTAGGAACTCTGAGTGCTACCATAAGCCTTGCGAAGATTTAAAATTTCGCATACAATCTCCGCCCGGTTTTCACAATGGGGGTTTAAAGCCTCGATTATATCGTTGGCTTTCGTAACTTCATCTAGGTCTTTTATCTCTACCATTTGCTTCTCCGTGAGATTTTTGACGCTCGCCTGTTCTCCCAGTGAGCTGCTAATTATGTTCTTAATTTTTTCGGATTTATCTCCGTTATCTTTTTGTTGGAGCAGCAGATCGCCTTTCCGTGTCCTCCTAATTTTTGTGACGCTTTGCCTTAAATCTGTCAACTTCGGATCGGACTCGACTTTCCGTAGGATTTTGGCCCTTGGCTTCTATTTGTGTGTGTGTGTGTGTGTGTGTTTTTTTTTTTTTTTGGTATGCGACCAGGCGGTGTGAAATCCTCATGGATACCCACAGCCATCCGGACTGTTGGCATGGGCGGATATACAAGGCTGGACCTGGCTTCACCCTTGTATATTCCTACGTACTAAAACACACCCCTCTCAGCGTCAACCATCCCTCCGCGGGACTGCCGTTAGGTATTACTTCGCGGGGATGGTTTGCATTAATATGCATTCTCCTCAGGAGTGTAGGATGCTAGGAAGGTCCTAGCTTCTTAGACTCCTAGATTCGCACCTCCTTAGCTATGCAATCTCCTCAAGGTCCAAGTCTCCTAGACTCCTCGCACCTCCTTAGCTCTTTTAAGATATATGCTGCCATGGTATTTATCGTTTGCCAGTTTTCTTCGTTTTGTATTATAAATTCGTTCATTTCTGTGACGTCCGGTAAGGTGAGGTCGTCCGATTTAAATCGCGGACAGTGGAAGAAAACATGTTCCGCGTCTTCCACCTCTCCTTCACAAGTTGGGCATAGTGAGGAGTCATCATGTCCAAACTTATGTAGGTATTTCCTGTATACCCCGTGCCCCGTTAAGAGTTGGGTGAGGTAAAAATTTACCTCCCCAAACTTTCTATTCTTCCACGCTTGTATATTTGGAATGAGTCGGTGGGTCCACCTTCCCTTTGTAGACGCGTCGCATCGGCTCTGCCACCTTCTTACAGATATTTCTCTCTCTTCTTGTTTTATCGACCTATTTGTTTGGGGGTTACCTGATTTTCTCCGATAAATCCGCCTCATTTCATCCGCTATGATATCTATTGGTATTGTTCCAGCTACAACATCCGCTGCGTCATCTGATATGGTTCTAAATCCGCAGATTGTGCGGAGGGAACCAATTCTTTGAACAGAGCTCATTTTATGCCTTGTCTGTTTGTTTTTCAGACATTGCGCCCATACTGGACATGCATATAAGAGCCCTGAGGTAACAACCTTTGCTAGCAATACTCTTTTTGTAGGTTTGAGCCCCCCTACGTTGGGAAGCATTCTAGATAAAGCCGATTGGAGCTTTGTCGCTTTATCACATGCATACGTAACATGGTTTTTAAAGCTAAGCCTATTGTCAATCATTACTCCTAGGTATTTTACTGCGTGCTTTGATGCTACGACGGTATTACCAACACGTATATGTACTACTTCGGCAATCTTGCGGCTGGTGATAAGGACCGCTTCCGTCTTTTGCTCTGCAAGCTTTAAGTCCACTGTACAGAGCCAATCCTTTATTATTTGTATCGCTCTATTAGTAGCCATTTCTATTTCGTGGATATGTTTGGCTACCGTAATTACCGCTATGTCATCCGCGAATCCAACTACGCTTACTCCCACCGCTAAGGGCAGTCTTAATAAATTGTCATACATGATATTCCAGAGGAGTGGTCTTAGAATTGAACCTTGGGGTACCCCTGCGGTAACCTTATATTCTTTGACACCATCTTCTGTATTATATATTAATATTCTATCCTCGAGGTAGCTCGAAATTAACTTCAGGAGATATTTGGGTATATCGGAACCCCTGAGAGCATTTAGTATCACTGGCCAACTGGCGGTATTAAAAGCATTTTTGATATCCAGGGTTACTATTGCACAGTATTCCTTAGTGCCTCCTTTCCATCTTTGTCCTTCAATGGCTTTCGTTGCCGTTTGAACTACTAGATCAACCGCATCTATTGTTGATTTGCCTTTTTTAAATCCAAATTGGGTGTCCGATAAGACCTTGTTATTTTCTACTATGGGAAGGAGTCGATTGTATATTACCTTCTCCAGTATCTTACCCGTGGTGTCTAGCAGACATATTGGGCGGTATGATTGGGTATATCCCTGTTCAGGCTTGTCTTTGGGTATTAAGACCAATTTCTGTCGTTTCCAACATTTTGGAAAGACGCCTTCACCCAGACACTTTTGGAACGTTTCTACGAATAAGTCCGGTTTGCCACTTATCATAGCTTTCAAGGCCTTGTTGGGTATGCCATCCGGTCCTGGCGCCTTGCTATCTGCGATTTTGCTGCAGGCTATGATTAATTCGTCGTTTGTAATACGTGGTACTTCTTCTCCATATAGATCTATTTCTGTGTCTGAGCCGGCCGGTCTTCTCGGGAAGAGGGCATTTACGATGTCTCTCAATATATTGGGATCTGTTGGTTGGGCATTACTCTTCTTGTTAAGTTTTTTTGTGACCACCCTATATGCTGTGCCCCAGGGGTTCACGTTTGCTTCATCACATATATTCTTAAAACATATCTTTTTACTGTTTTTTATGGCCAGCTGCATGGCATTTCTTAATTCCCTAAAGCGATTTAGGTGCTCAGAAAAGCCTGGTCTATTTCTAGATCTCTGCGTCTTCCTTCTAGCTTTTAGGCATTCTGCCCTTAAACGTTTAATTTCCTCGTTCCACCAGTAGCATGGGTTATTTCGTCTGCTAATTTTCCTCCTAGGCATTGAGGCATCGCATGCGTCCTTTGCTAGAGAGGAGAGCTCACAGGCCATTTCCTCAGCTGTGCTGGAATTTAATCCATATGTGCTAATCACTTCGCCAAGTAGTTCTTTATCAAAGTTTGAGACCTTCCAGGATGGCCCATAGATCTTTTATTTTGATTGTTTTCTTTTTTACTGACACTTATATTATAGCGTATTGCTTGGTGGTCGCTATGAGTGTAGTTTTCACTCACCCACCATGAAACACTTTTTGCAAGCGTACTACTCACAAGGGTGATGTCAATGATGGATACCCTTCCAGCTTTTCTAAAGGTGTCCTTATTGCCCGTGTTTGCTATAACCAAATCCAGAGAAGCGAAGGTTTCGAGTAGACTTCGACCCCTAGCATTTGTGGATTTGCTTCCCCTATTCGTCGCCCAGGCATTGAACTCTCCACCAATAATAGTAGGGCGTCTGCTTCTGGCATCGACCGCCAGAGTGTCCAGCATGTCCTGGTATTCGGTGTAAGTCCATCGTGGTGG
This sequence comes from Ornithomya chloropus, assembly GCA_963971445.1. Lineage (NCBI taxonomy): Eukaryota > Metazoa > Arthropoda > Insecta > Diptera > Hippoboscidae > Ornithomya > Ornithomya chloropus. The sequence continues at coordinate 20,316,850 of OZ020530.1, read as the reverse complement.
AGCGTAGCAGCTGTAGTAATATATCCCCTTCAGTTTTGTTCTAACGAAACCGCGCGATGAGTACACAATGTCTTCAAAGGCGTTAAGGCCACATGACCATATTATAGTGCTCCCGGTTAGGTCTTGAGCCCATGTACTATGATCTAAGTGTTTGTAGGGTTCACATATTATAGCGATGTCTACGTTTTCGTCCCTCACTGTTTGTTCCAGCAGGCTTTGTGCTGCCTCACAGTGGTTTAGATTGATCTGTAAGATTTTCATTTCCTGTTTGCTATTGCTTTCTTAAAGACGGGACAGCGTCCGCTACCCGCTATATGTTTTGCATCCACGTTTGGTTGGTTTATGCAGAACATACATAGGGGGTCCTTATCGCACTGTTTTGCGATATGGCCTTCCTTACCGCATCTGCGGCATAGCTTAGAGCGGTCGATATTGCTTTTGCAGTATCGTGCTGTGTGTCCGTACTCCAGACATTTGAAACACTTTTTTAGTGTTTTCTGCTCCCTTATACGGCAAATTACCCACTCAATCCTTACTTTGCCCAAGTCCAGCAGTGTTTTAGCCCTATCTGCTGGTACTCTGGCGGTGGCGGTTTGTGTGTTGCCGTATGCTTTGCGGAGGTTTACTACCTCACATATATTCTTCAAAGCCTCACCGAAGTGCGACATTAGTGATTCGCGTACGTCTTCAACCGTAGTGATTTCATCAATATCTTTTATTTCTATAGTCAGCCTTTCCGTGAGTTTTTTTACGGCCGCTTGCTCTCCAAGCGAGTTGCTGATTATATCCGTAAACTCTTTAGGTTTGTCTCCCGAGTTGTTTAGCTGGAGCAGTAGGTCCCCTTTTTGTGTCCTTCTTATCTTTGTGACACTTTGACCTAATTCTGTGAGCTTCGGATCCATTTTTATTTTCCGCAAGATCTCGGCGTATGATAACTGGCCTTTAGATTCGATTATAATCGCGTCTGGCCTGGGTTTGGCATGTTTTTGCTGTTTCTTCCCGTCCTTGGATGAAACTTTGACCCAAGGTCCATTATCTTCCTTATTGTTTTTTTCCACCACTATTTGGGTCTCCTTTTTTTTTTTAGGCGCCTCCTTTTTGCTCTTTTTCGCCGGGGTGCCTTCTGCAGAATTTTCTCCTCTCGACCGTTTTATAACGTTGGCCTTCTGTTTTAGTACCGGAGACGTTTGTGTTGTCGTGTTGTTGACTTGAACCTTTGCCGAGATTTCCTTGGCGGCCTTTCATGAAGGATCACCAAGGACTCCATCAAGTTTCGCATAGGTTGGTGGATGGAGCGCCTGCCTCCGCCCATCATTTCCACTAGTTCCCGTATTTTTTCGCCCAACAGCGAGAACGCGTCTTCGTTCTGTGAATCCTTTTTGCCCTTTGATGCCTCGAGACAAGGTGGAGATGAATTAGGCCTTGCCTTGTCTCAATTTGCACCCAGCCTGGCGGGCGATCGCACCGTTTTCTCCTTGGGTGGTTCCTTCTCCTTGGGAGTACCGTTTCCCGTCGACGTATTTGGCGAGTCGGACGCTTGTTTCGCCCCCGCTCCGCGAGGTGGCGTGCGCCCTAATCCCATCTCTAGTTTTCCTAGTAAAAGTTAGGGTATAATAATAATAGAAATACCAAAAAATAGAAGTAATAGGTAATAATAATAGTAATAGTAAATAATAATAATAAAATATCAGTAATAGTGTTAATAGTAGTGGCAATAAATAATAATAGTAAAAAAGAAAAAAAAATAGTAATAGTGTTAATAGTAATAATAAGTATAATAATAATAGTTTAGTAATAATAATGTTAATAATAGTAATATGTTATAGTTAACAGTACGCGTGTGATCTCTGTTTACATTGAGAGTCACTCGATAATGTAACGCCGACTCTCTATTCTGCAAACAGAGCGAATGAACAAAGGAACAGATGGTAGTGTAAACGGGAGAGATAAGAAAAGGAGAAAAACAATTAGAAAAAAGGATTAGAAAAAATAAAAAAAGCACTGATGAATATAGGTAAAAAAGGAAAACACCGATTATAATGTATACCTATTTGTTTGTTGTTGTTGTTGTTGTTATACTAACAAAGAAAACAATGTATATGTATGCAAAATAATGTGATGTGAAGTTATAATTAAATTTATTTTCACACCAAAAAACTTTGCATTGCAATAAAGGATCACGCTGGTATCAAATAAATCCAGTGATCCCGCTGCAGGGGAGGTGACTATTTTTAATGAACAATCAAGACTTTGTTCACTACAGCGTCACACTCGAGATAATGTTAAGAACAAAAAGAACGAACTCACCGTGAGCAACCCCCTTTTTTTTTTTTGCCAAAAAAGGTCCAGGGATCAGCAATTTGGTCAGGAAAAACTATGATTTTTCACAATTTCCACACAATATTTAATTTTTGATATTTTTGCAAATTTTACACTAGTGTTTTAATTTAAAAATAATAAATTATATCACTGCACAAAAATTTCGCTTTTTCCTCCGCTGAAGATTCTTCTTCTTCTGTGTGTGTGTGTGTGTGTGTGTTTTTTTTTTTTTTTTGGTATGCGACCAGGCGGTGTGAAATCCTCATGGATACCCACAGCCATCCGGACTGTTGGCATGGGCGGATATACAAGGCTGGACCTGGCTTCACCCTTGTATATTCCTACGTACTAAAACACACCCCTCTCAGCGTCAACCATCCCCCCGCGGGACTGCCGTTAGGTATTACTTCGCGGGGATGGTTTGCATTAATATGCATTCTCCTCAGGAGTGTAGGATGCTAGGAAGGTCCTAGCTTCCTAGACTCCTAGATTCGCACCTCCTTAGCAATCTCCTCAAGGTCCAAGTCTCCTAGACTCCTCGCACCTCCTTAGCTCTTTTAAGATATATGCTGCCATGGTATTTATCGTTTGCCAGTTTTCTTCGTTTTGTATTATAAATTCATTTCTGTGACGTCCGGTAAGGTGAGGTCGTCCGATTTAAATCGCGGACAGTGGAAGAAAACATGTTCCGCGTCTTCCACCTCTCCTTCACAAGTTGGGCATAGTGAGGAGTCATCATGTCCAAACTTATGTAGGTATTTCCTGTATACCCCGTGCCCCGTTAAGAGTTGGGTGAGGTAAAAATTTACCTCCCCAAACTTTCTATTCTTCCACGCTTGTATATTTGGAATGAGTCGGTGGGTCCACCTTCCCTTTGTAGACGCGTCGCATCGGCTCTGCCACCTTCTTACAGATATTTCTCTCTCTTCTTGTTTTATCGACCTATTTGTTTGGGGGTTACCTGATTTTCTCCGATAAATCCGCCTCATTTCATCCGCTATGATATCTATTGGTATTGTTCCAGCTACAACATCCGCTGCGTCATCTGATATGGTTCTAAATCCGCAGATTGTGCGGAGGGAACCAATTCTTTGAACAGAGCTCATTTTATGCCTTGTCTGTTTGTTTTTCAGACATTGCGCCCATACTGGACATGCATATAAGAGCCCTGAGGTAACAACCTTTGCTAGCAATACTCTTTTTGTAGGTTTGAGCCCCCCTACGTTGGGAAGCATTCTAGATAAAGCCGATTGGAGCTTTGTCGCTTTATCACATGCATACGTAACATGGTTTTTAAAGCTAAGCCTATTGTCAATCATTACTCCTAGGTATTTTACTGCGTGCTTTGATGCTACGACGGTATTACCAACACGTATATGTACTACTTCGGCAATCTTGCGGCTGGTGATAAGGACCGCTTCCGTCTTTTGCTCTGCAAGCTTTAAGTCCACTGTACAGAGCCAATCCTTTATTATTTGTATCGCTCTATTAGTAGCCATTTCTATTTCGTGGATATGTTTGGCTACCGTAATTACCGCTATGTCATCCGCGAATCCAACTACGCTTACTCCCACCGCTAAGGGCAGTCTTAATAAATTGTCATACATGATATTCCAGAGGAGTGGTCTTAGAATTGAACCTTGGGGTACCCCTGCGGTAACCTTATATTCTTTGACACCATCTTCTGTATTATATATTAATATTCTATCCTCGAGGTAGCTCGAAATTAACTTCAGGAGATATTTGGGTATATCGGAACCCCTGAGAGCATTTAGTATCACTGGCCAACTGGCGGTATTAAAAGCATTTTTGATATCCAGGGTTACTATTGCACAGTATTCCTTAGTGCCTCCTTTCCATCTTTGTCCTTCAATGGCTTTCGTTGCCGTTTGAACTACTAGATCAACCGCATCTATTGTTGATTTGCCTTTTTTAAATCCAAATTGGGTGTCCGATAAGACCTTGTTATTTTCTACTATGGGAAGGAGTCGATTGTATATTACCTTCTCCAGTATCTTACCCGTGGTGTCTAGCAGACATATTGGGCGGTATGATTGGGTATATCCCTGTTCAGGCTTGTCTTTGGGTATTAAGACCAATTTCTGTCGTTTCCAACATTTTGGAAAGACGCCTTCACCCAGACACTTTTGGAACGTTTCTACGAATAAGTCCGGTCTGCCACTTATCATAGCTTTCAAGGCCTTGTTGGGTATGCCATCCGGTCCTGGCGCCTTGCTATCTGCGATTTTGCTGCAGGCTATGATTAATTCGTCGTTTGTAATACGTGGTACTTCTTCTCCATATAGATCTATTTCTGTGTCTGAGCCGGCCGGTCTTCTCGGGAAGAGGGCATTTACGATGTCTCTCAATATATTGGGATCTGTTGGTTGGGCATTACTCTTCTTGTTAAGTTTTTTTGTGACCACCCTATATGCTGTGCCCCAGGGGTTCACGTTTGCTTCATCACATATATTCTTAAAACATATCTTTTTACTGTTTTTTATGGCCAGCTGCATGGCATTTCTTAATTCCCTAAAGCGATTTAGGTGCTCAGAAAAGCCTGGTCTATTTCTAGATCTCTGCGTCTTCCTTCTAGCTTTTAGGCATTCTGCCCTTAAACGTTTAATTTCCTCGTTCCACCAGTAGCATGGGTTATTTCGTCTGCTAATTTTCCTCCTAGGCATTGAGGCATCGCATGCGTCCTTTGCTAGAGAGGAGAGCTCACAGCCCATTTCCTCAGCTGTGCTGGAATTTAATCCATATGTGCTAATCACTTCGCCAAGTAGTTCTTTATCAAAGTTTGAGACCTTCCAGGATGGCCCATAGATCTCTTATTTTGATTGTTTTCTTTTTTACTGACACTTATATTATAGCGTATTGCTTGGTGGTCGCTATGAGTGTAGTTTTCACTCACCCACCATGAAACACTTCTTGCAAGCGTACTACTCACAAGGGTGATGTCAATGATGGATCCCCTTCCAGCTTTTCTAAAGGTGTTCTTATTGCCCGTGTTTGCTATAACCAAATCCAGAGAAGCGAAGGTAGGGCGTCTGCTTCTGGCATCGACCGCCAGAGTGTCCAGCATGTCCTGGTATTCGGTGTAAGTCCATCGTGGTGGAGCGTAGCAGCTGTAGTAATATATCCCCTTCAGTTTTGTTCTAACGAAACCGCGCGATGAGTACACAATGTCTTCAAAGGCGTTAAGGCCACATGACCATATTATAGTGCTCCCGGTTAGGTCTTGAGCCCATGTACTATGATCTAAGTGTTTGTAGGGTTCACATATTATAGCGATGTCTACGTTTTCGTCCCTCACTGTTTGTTCCAGCAGGCTTTGTGCTGCCTCACAGTGGTTTAGATTGATCTGTAAGATTTTCATTTCCTGTTTGCTATTGCTTTCTTAAAGACGGGACAGCGTCCGCTACCCGCTATATGTTTTGCATCCACGTTTGGTTGGTTTATGCAGAACATACATAGGGGGTCCTTATCGCACTGTTTTGCGATATGGCCTTCCTTACCGCATCTGCGGCATAGCTTAGAGCGGTCGATATTGCTTTTGCAGTATCGTGCTGTGTGTCCGTACTCCAGACATTTGAAACACTTTTTTAGTGTTTTCTGCTCCCTTATATGGCAAATTACCCACCCAATCCTTACTTTGCCCAAGTCCAGCAGTGTTTTAGCCCTATCTGCTGGTACTCTGGCGGTGGCGGTTTGTGTGTTGCCGTATGCTTTGCGGAGGTTTACTACCTCACATATATTCTTCAAAGCCTCACCGAAGTGCGACATTAGTGATTCGCGTACGTCTTCAACCGTAGTGATTTCATCAATATCTTTTATTTCTATAGTCAGCCTTTCCGTGAGTTTTTTTACGGCCGCTTGCTCTCCAAGCGAGTTGCTGATTATATCCGTAAACTCTTTAGGTTTGTCTCCCGAGTTGTGTGTGTGCGTGCGCGCGCGCGTGTGTGTGTGTGTGTGCGTGTGTGTGTTTTTTTTTTTTTTTTTTTTTTTTTTATAACGGAGGGGGAAAACCCTTTATGGGTACCACGTTGTTACACGTGGTTATGTGGGAGTCTGACATACCCACTAAAAACCCCACTCCGCGGTCCTATCCTCCCTGCGGTACCACCTTACAGTATTACTTCACAGGGAGGAAAAAGGGCCCAGCCCTACCTACACTTGAAATCAGGGCTTCACAGGGCCTCTACGTGGTTCCTTTCCCTTTCTAGGGTCCTAAGGCAGCTGACTACGCTGTTAGCAAATTTACTAATGATGTCCCACTTTTGGGGGCATTGTAGCATGAGACTAACAATGTTATATGGCGACAAATTGTCACCTATCATCCGCTCAGCTTCCAAACGCTGTCTGGCAAATCTTGGGCACATGAAGAACACATGCTCTGCGTCTTCTATCAGATCACATTGTGGACAGTATGGGTCCTCAGCATGCTTGAATCGATGAAGATATGCTTTGAAGCACCCGTGGCCACTTAATAACTGGGTAAGATAGAAATTTACCTCCCCATGCTTCCTATTGATCCAAGGCTCGAGGTGCGGTATCAGCTTGTGGGTTCGTTATATTAGGCAATATTATTTTGAGTACGTTGACACTTATGTTGTGATGGGCTAAGAAATCAGCGCCAAGGATGGGCTGTGACACATTAGCTATGATGAACGTCCACGAGTAATTACGGCGTAACCCTAAATTGAGTGTTAGAGTTTTTACTCCGTAGGTATCAATTTTGGACTTATTTGCTGCATACAGATGTAAGTTAAAATCTTTGTGACTGCGTTCATTTTTTAACGGAGGAATCACGCTTATTTCGGCACCGGTATCAACTAAAAATTTTAAATTATTACTTTTGTCCGTAATAATTAGTCGGCGTGTGCGTATCCGTCTGTCGCCAGCCGCCTCAGGCAACAGACTATTTAGTTTAAAGATTTGATGCACGGTTTGCGGCATTTACTTGCTTTGTCACCAAACTTAAAATGATACCAGCATAACCCATTTTGTGTTGCGGACTCTCGGCGTTTCGATCGAGATCTGCTTCTGGTTCGATAATGCCTATTATGCTTAGTAGATGTTTTCAGAGCGGATATCTCTTGCGACAGTTTGGAAATTTGTTGAGCCAATAAATTGACGTTTACAGGTTCCGCTGAGATCTTGTGTATTTCTGCTGTTTCGTTGACGTCGATAATCTTGTCTGCCATAATAGAAATTTTCTCTAGTGTCTCATCGCTAATTGACACTATAGAGCGCACATTCTGTGGCAGCCTACTTAGCCAGATGGATTTGATTAATGCGTCGTTAATCTCGTTGCCGGCAAGCTGTTTCATCTCTCTTAACAGCTGTGAAGGACGCATATCACCTAACTCCAGCTCCTGTAGCAGCTTTCTTATACGCTTCTGTTCGGAATCTGTAAATCTCTCGATGATTCGAGATTTCAGCGTATCGTACAAATCGGCATCAGGCGGGCTCAAAATAATGTCACTCACTTGGGCTAGTACGCTGCTTTCGATTCCTCCTACTACTGTATGGTACTTCGTTTTGTCTGAAGATATACCAGTAGCAAGAAATTGGGATTCTATTTGGGCAAACCATAACTGTGGTTTCTCGTGCCAAAACGGAGGAATCCTAACGGCGACTCGTGATACTTCCGCGTTACTATTGTGTGGCTGATTTCCGTTGTTCATAATTCGCTCGAGGTCGGGGTCACCAATTTGTGGGTTCGTTATATTAGGCAATATTATTTTGAGTACGTTACTCGCTAGCGTTCACAATGATTCTGATTGCTTGCTGTATGCTCTTGCTGCTATTTATACAGCAAGCAGGTAAACTAAATTAACATGGGATTTTCCCAAGATAAGAAAACATGAATAAGTTTACATGGGATTTTCCTAAGATAAGAATACATAATTATTATTACAAATGTCTGCCACAATGTCGGCAATATGTGTATGCTATATGTATATTGCGTCTGCCACAAGCTTATGCGTCCACCGTCCTTTGGCTGACGTATTCCATTTGTTCTGCCATTCCAACATAGATACCTGCCTGGCTGTAACATAGGTGGATCTACGTCTCGGACGGGGATAATGCTGGATCTGCCTTATTTCATTGACCAACAGAGTGATAGGAACCATTCCTGCAATAACACATGCCGCTTCGTCCGATATAGTACGGAAGGCGCAACATACTCTTAGGCATCCCAGTCTGTAAACTGGTTCAATTAGCCTACGGTAAGTTTTGAACTTCATAGCATCAGCCCATATACTTGCCACATATAGTATTATGCTTTTTACAACTTCCATAAGAACTTTCCTCTTAAGCTGCTTAGGACCTTTGGTATTAGGCATGATTTTTGCCAGTGACGTAATAGCGTTACCCGCCTTTCTTTGCACGTATTCCAAGTGGTGCTTAAATGATAATCTGTCGTCGATCATCACCCCCAAATAACGTACGTATCTGACGGACTCAATTCTAAGGTCACCTACACATATCGTGGCCGTTTCTACTCTTTTCCGGCTAGAGATTAACACTGCCTCTGTCTTATGGTCGGCTAGCCTTAAGCCAGCAGACTCGAGCCAGGTTTGAACTAACGTAATGGACTCGTTGGCTGCATTTTCTATCCCACTGATATGTTTTCCTACCACTACGAGGGCGACATCATCAGCAAAACCGATGATTTTGACATTCCCAGGAAAACCAAGCTGCATTATGCCATCATACATAACATTCCAGAGCAGAGGTCCAAGTACAGATCCTTGTGGGACGCCACCAGTTATCTGATACGACCTTCTACCTACCGCTGTATCAAAGATTAATACTCTGTGACTTAAGTAGCTATCCACCAGGGCAAGCAAATAGGGGGATATATTAAGGCTGCGCAAGACCTCACGTATTGCATCCCATTTTGCCGTATTGAATGCATTCTTAACATCAAGGGTGACGACGAGGCAGTATTCTTTTTTGCCGTGCCTCCATCTACGACCTTCAATCGCATTGGCTGCAGTCTTGACTACGCACTCTATTGCATCTATTGTGGATCTGTGCTTCCTAAAACCAAATTGATTATCAGAAATACCTCCACGATTCTCAATCTCAGTTTCAAGTCTAGACTTTATAATCTTCTCTAAAAGCTTCCCAGTTGAGTCTATCAAGCTGATAGGCCTATAAGCTGAAGGGTCCGTACCCGGGTTGTTCTTCTTGGGAAGAAGAACAAGTTTTTGTACTTTCCAAATGGAGGGAAAGACACCAGCCACAAAACAGGTGTTGAAAACCTTTGCAAAAACATGAGGTATAGCTTGAACGGCAACTTTTAGAGCCCTATTAGGAATCCCATCAGGTCCAGGCGCCTTCGCTAATCCAAAGGAGTCGACCGTAGAGAGAATCTCGTTTTCTGTTATCTCGTCAAAACCAAAACCACTTGAGTTGTATGTTTGCGCACCAATCCCCGTATTTTTCTCTGGAAAAAGAGTTTCGACAATATCTTGTAGGATTACCGGATCCGAAGGCAGGGGCTCCGAGTAGCATCTTAGCTTTTTAAAAGCCAATTTGTAGCCCGTACCCCAAGGATTCTCGTTTAATTCCTCTAGTAGCTTATTGAAGCACTCGCGCTTACTTTTGCGAATAGCATCTTTCAGAAGCTTCTTACTCCTCGTAAGGTTTAGCCTGTGCTGTTCGTTGACGTCCAGCCCCCTTGTTCGGGTGTACAATCTTCTCGTACGAATGCACTCGGTCCTCAAACAGGAAATTTCATTGTTCCACCAGTAGACTGGCTTATGCCTATTACTGTTGAGTTTCCTACACATAGACGCATCACAAGCCGCCGTTAGGTGGCGAATAAGTTGCACTGCCATTTCTTCTGCATTTCCATTAGTATCGACGTCAGTTAGCCAAACCTTCAGTGCCTCAACGTCAAGAGTACTCATCTTCCATGCTATCCAATTACGACCAGGCGATTGTATAATTGCCTCAGATCGCTCGCGCATGTCAATAATTATTGCTTTATGATCGCTAAATGTAAATCTGTCGGATAGTTGCCATTGCATTAGAGGAACTAAGCCACTGCTTGAGAAGGAAATGTCTATAATAGAACTCCGTCCGTTTCTTTCAAAGGTAGCATGACTGCCAACATTAAGCAAGGTCAGATCCAGTTGGGCAAATGATTCAAGGAGGATTCTACCCCGTTCGTTTGTTCTAGCAGATCCCCACTCGAGTGCCCAGGCATTAAAGTCACCAGCGATAATTACCTGACTTCTCCCACTCGCGTGGTTTACTAGCAGACCCATGTTAGAAGAAAACTCCTCGATAGTCAACCTAGGAGGAAAATAACAACTATACAGAAAGGTGTTAGCTACTTTAACACAGACGACGCCATCTGCAATGACACTCGAGGATTGCACTGGCGTATTGCCAGTAATCCAAATAGCTGTTGAGTTGTGCGGGTCTGTAAACCAGCCCGCGTACATAGGCCTTCTATACGGCTCACTAACTAAGACAGCATCCGCTCCTAACTCTCTTATTGTCTGCGCCAGTAGATCCTGGGCCGCTTCACAATGATTGAGGTTAATTTGTAGTAGTCGCATTTCCACGTTGATAGTGCTTTCTTAAAAACGGGACACCGCCCACTCCCTGCAACATGTTTGGCATCGACGTTGGAGTTGTCCTTGCAAAGCATACAAAGGGGTTCCTTGCCGCAGTTTTTTGCAATGTGACCTTCATTGCCACAACGGCGACATAATTTCGACCGATCGATATTGTTTTTGCATAATATAGCGGTATGCCCAAACTCGAGGCACTTAAAACATTTTTTCAGTGTTTTGTGTGCCCTTATGCGGCTGATTACCCACCCAATTCTTATTTTCCCTAGATCCAACAGCGTTTTCGCTGTATCTGTGGGAACTCTAAGGGTGGCGGTCTGAGTGCTACCATAAGCTTTGCGAAGATTTAAAATTTCGCATACAATCTCTGCCCGGTTTTCACAATGGGGGTTTAAGGCCTCGATTATATCGTTGGCTGTCGTGACTTCATCTAGGTCTTTTATCTCTAACATTTGCTTCTCCGTGAGATTTTTGATGCTCGCCTGTTCTCCCACTGAGCTGCTAATTATGTTCTTAATTTCTTCGGATTTATCTCCGTTATCTTTTAGTTGGAGCAGCAGATCGCCTTTCCGTGTCCTCCTAATTTTTGTGACGCTTTGGCTTAAATCTGTTAACTTCGGATCGGACTTGACCTTCCGTAGGATTTCGGCATATGTTAATTGGCCCTTGGCTTCTATTACCACTGCGTCTGGTCTTGGCTTAATAGATTTTGGTGGCTTTTTGTTTTGTTTACCGACCACTTTAACCCAAGAATCTGGCTCTGTGTTCGCCTTTTTCTCCGCTTGTTTTTGTTTGGGTGAGTCAACTCTATCTTGTTTGCTTTTTTTGATTTGCTGGGGTTCAGGAACGGACTTTTCAATCCTGCTTCTTTTTTCACCTCGGGCTTTTTGATTAATCAAGGGTGAGGTTTGCGTAGTGGTATCACTCCCGATGCCTCTTGTCTTGTGTTGCCTGGACGCCTCGTCGTGTAATGAGACTAAAGAGTCCACTAAGTCTCGCATGGGTTGGTGGATGGAACGTCTGCCTCCCCCCATCATTTCAACAAGCTCCTAGATTTTTTGACCCAAAAGCACAAGGGGGTCTCTGCTGGAAATATCACTTTCTTCTTGTGTCGCGCTAAGACACGGAGGAGAGGACTGTGGTCTTGCCTGTTCACGGTCGACTCCTAACTTTACAGGAGAACGCGCAGTGCGCTCACTTTTTTTGAAAGGCTCTTTGGCCTTGGGTTTAACTGCTCCCGCCGATGGATTCGGTGATTCAGACGCTTGTATGTCCCCAGCTCCACGGGGTGGTGTGCGCCCTATACCCAACCTATACACGGTACTAAACTATAAACTAGACTTAACAGTAATATGATACGATAATATAATAATATAATAGTAATATAACATTAAAATAGTATAATAATGTAATAATCTAATAATATAATAATATACTAATATAAGTACAATAATATAACAATATAATAATATAATAGTATCAATAAAATAATATAATAATATACTACTATAATAATACAACTATATATATATATAGAAAAAAAAAAAAAAAAAAAAAAAAAAAAAAAAAATAAAACAATAATAATAAGCTATAATACAGTTAACTAAATGCTAAAAATAATCCTATTCTCCGTTATTAAAAATATCTGTGCACCGTTAGCCTTATGAAAATATAATTTTCGCTAAGCATCCGCGACACGTCTGCACTGTTTGACAGCCAAGCATAGAATGTGTGTGCGTGTGTGTGTGTGTGTGTGTGTGTGTGTGTGTTTCCGTCTGTTGTTGGCACACTCACGGCCGTAAATTATGAGATATTGAGCTGAAATTTTGTACAGGCACTTTAGGTCTTTGCACGCAGATCTCTATTTAAAATGGGCAAAATCGGTCAAGAGCCACGCCCATAATCGACAAAAATCTATTTATCTACCACAAAATATGAGCTACAAACTTGAAATTAGGTATGTATATCTATGAATATTATCTTCATCGATATGCCAAAAATGGGCGTACTCGAATTACAGACACGCCCACAATTAATAAAAATCTTTATATCTGCCACAAAAGTTGACCTAGGAACTTTAAATTTGGTAGGCGTATACATAGTTATCCCATTGACTGACGTGCCAAAAATGGGCGCGGTCGGATAACAGACACGCCCACAATTAAAAAAAACCATATTTAACGTAAAAGTAGACTTACATGCTAAGACATACACTATTAGAGGGCGCAATATATAAATATATATTTGCCACGCCCTTTCGTGTAGAGGTGGAGGGTATTTAAGATTTGGTCTAAGCCAAATTTAGTTTTCTTACTTGTATATTATTATAATATTATAATATAAAATATATACTATATATATATAATAATATATACTACTATATATATATATATAATATATACTATGTATGTATGTATAATATATACTAATAATATAATAATCTACCGTCTACCGTCTACCTACCGAAAACAGCGAAGCATTGGTTTTTTTTTCCCCTTGGTTTTTTACGCATGTGTACTGTTGTTGCTTTTGCTATTATAAGCAAAGCAAAGGGAATTCCATAGATCACAAACATTTATACGCATGTAATTTCATATATATGAATGAATGAATATGTAATTAATAAATGAAAATAAGGCTGTTTTCTATTACGTTCTTCGTCCCACTTTTCCACTTTTCGATCCTTTATACATGTTTTCTTGATGTTTTGTAAAGTTTTTTTTTTCAAAAATTTTTTATTGCAGTAACGTATCAAGCGAGTCTTTAAGAATTGTATAAAATCAAAAAAAACCACCCACATTTGATAGAACAAGTCAGTGGAACGAATTCGGTAAATACGATATTTGTGCTTTTTTACGATAACTTTAACCGTACGATAGTGACCTACAATTTGTCTTGAGATTCTGCCGGCAAGTATTTAAGAGAGTGACACTCCGTCTCGGTTTTAGAGGTCTCTGGTCGAGGCCTTGCCGTTGAGCGGAGGTTTGATTTTGAGATTGAAGTACTTATTATAACTCATTCCTATACGTATACATAAAAATTATTAATGACATTGCGAATTAAAATTTACAAAATGTAGGCGATAAAAAATCTCTCATATACATTAATATCCGTGAATAATAGATATTAAATTAATATAATAGAAATTAAAAAAAATGTAATGCATGTAAGTTATGTAATGCAACAATCCTTTATAATTTGTTGATAACCAAATCAAAAAAACATTGATGTTGTAGCGCCTTCCACAAATAACTTTTTCAGATGAAGAGAGTTTAATCATTTAATTTTTTTGCTTACTAAATAGAACCCATTTCCTTTAGAACCAAGAATGAAGGATAATGTCACACCACTAAATTGTAAATCTTACAATCACTTAATTGAGTTTCATTAAAATCTTGACACAAAATTATTTTCCAATGGAAAATATTGATGAACCGAAAGAAGTAGAAAAATGTGATCACTTAAAATAGTTGAGCGTCCTATAAAAACTTTTTCTCTACTCAAGCATATACGGCACAATTATTTTTATCCACTTTTTTCATATTCCTCAACGACAATCCCTTAGCAGTTACTGCAGAACGAGCTAAATTAATAACATCCTCTGAAGGGAAAGGTTCTCGCGTAGTAATCCAAATAATTTCTGTCAAATTGGATGAGTCAAAAAAATCAGTACAAACATATTCCACGACATAGTTGCTATAATCGGTATCCAATACCCAAATCTCCACAGTACCGGATTTACCTAAAAAACATGACATTATACATATTGAAATATAAATAAATAATTTTATGTGCTTACCTGTTATAGATAATGAAAATTTACCAGGACCAACCATTTTCATTTTACCTAATGTAACAAATTCCATTCCCGTTCTACAACAAATTCATAAATAATAATTTTTTAAATGAAATGAGTTTCATTTTATAAAAATATATATTTAAACTAATGTAGCATCAAATATTTAAAATTTATGAAGAATTCAAGTTTGATTCGGGTCACTTTCAAAGTTATGAGTACACATACATGTATATCAGTTACATTAAGGACAAACTCACGTTATATTAGTGCGATAGGTTGTCATTATTGTATCGTCATTATCTAACGAATCTACTTCGGCATAAGTACACATGACACCCGCTTCCAATGGATTTGGTGTACGCTCTTGAATATACCAACTTCCCAAATACTAAAAACAGACACAGTATTAAATTACTTTTATCGGGCAGCTCAACTCACCCCCTCTAAACGAAAGTCTTCTTTGGGTACTATGGCATTACTGCGGCAATCATACGGAACGCTTTGGGTATAAGCATTAGATGAAAAGCACACTAATATACAAAAAGTTAGGCTGAAAATATGTACAAAAATTATTTATTCTTTTAATAAAATGTCAAATTAGGTAAATTACTAAAACATGTTCTGCCAGCGTTAAATATATTGTTATCGTTTGAAATTCCGCATACGACTGCTTTAACTTCTCGCTTTAAGTTTTATATATATAATCATACAATTCTATACAAAATATAATTAGCAACTTGAACTTTATATGCATCTATATATACTTTATCTTTGTACTCTAATATATTTTCAGATTATGAAATAAAACGAGAAAGAAAATTTCAATATTTTTCGACCATTTAATCAAATCGTATGTGTTCCATATGTGTATACAATACAACAAGTGAAAATGTTATAGCCGATCAAGCCCATACCATACCATATATATAATACATACAAAAATTTAGGCTGAAATATATATATATATTGCGCCCTCTAATAGTGTATGTATGACTCATTAGCTTTCAAGTCTATTTTTAGGGTGAATATGTTTTTTTGTTAATTGTGGGCGCATCCGTTATTCGACCCCGCCCATTATTGGCACGTCGATGAATGGGCTCTAAATAGCTCTAAATATGTGCATCAAATTTCAAGTTCATAGGTCAATTTTTGTGTCAAATAAGTAGGTTTTTGTCCATTGTGGGTGTGTCTCTTGACCGATTTTGCCCATTTTAAATAGCGATCTGCATACAAAAACTAGGAATGTCTATACAAAAGTTCGGCTCAATCTCAAAATGAGAATGCCAAAAGCAGACAGACATACGGACATACAAGTTTATATCGACTCAGTTTTAGATGTTAATCAAGAATATGTATACTTTGTAGGGTTTTTAAATCCTCCTTCTGGGTGCTGTAAATGGAGAAAATTCTATACTAAGTTTGTTAGAAAAAACAGGAAGAGACACAACTTTAAAAAAAAATTTAATGAAATGCTTTAATTAATGAAAAGTTTTGCTTATAATATAAAAATTCCTGAAACGTGTTTAGAACTAAGGATAAAATATTATGCTAAAAATATTACTTGTCTTGTACGTCTTGTCTACCTCCTCTGAGGAAGGTTCCCGGTCACTAATGTAAAATAATATACGATATATATTCTTCTAGAAAGGCTTTCTTTTCACCTAAATAGAGAATATTTTACTAAAGCTTTATCCAGGAGCGTCATACATTGTTTTTATAATGTGGGACATTTTTATTGCGATTGTCAATGATACTTAAACAAAGTTGTTGTACAAATATTGCCTCATATGCAAAAAGCTTCTTTTATTGCTATTTCAATGTTTCAAATTTTCATTTTCATACAAGTTATAAACAACTATTAAATATTTTAAAATATGCTACAAAAACATAAAAAAACATATTTGGATTTCATATAATAATAAATAATAAAAACGGTAAAAATATTTTCAAACGCATGTTAAATCCAGGCTTATATAAATGCTGGTAGAAATTATAAGGATATAGAAGGAATCAAGAAATTTCTTTCTTGTAATCTTGTAAACTACACTTAATAATAAATAAATATGCATGTAACCACGTAACAAATATACCTGGAATAATGTGAGATTCTTTGAGTTAAAACATAATAAGCGCTTCGCCAACACATAATTATTCACTACGGAGTTATGGTACATTACAACCAACTTGGCCGGCCACTTTAGCGGCTACTTCTCTGGCAAAACGTGCACTCTCCTCCAAAGATCGTTTTTGCAGCCACGAGTGTATAAATGCAGCTGTAAAAGCATCGCCACGACCAGTAGTATCAAGCAGCATCTTGAACTAAACCTTTAGCTAAATCTTCCAAAGTACTTGCACCGCAACATTCGCGGAACATTTCAGATTCATCAGCATTTCCGAATATGAAGAGAGCATGATGTGCCAAATATACCATATGATGATAATGTAATTTTACTATATCGTTGGCACCTAAATTTAAAGCCAAATAATGACGACCCTTAATATAATTCCGGACAATATGAGTGGTGACATCTTCACGTTGTGGTACAAAGAAACCTTCTATGTAGAAAATATGTTTACGCTCCAAAGGTCTTAAAAAGATGTTGGGTTCTTCGCATTCTACTTTCATTAAAAATTCATTGGAGAATTTCGAAGATGCTCCAATATTAGCATACAAGGCCAATGAATTTTCATATACTAAACAGATACAGCGACCGGTGGGTGTATCAAATACGGTGTGTAATCTATACTGACTGAAGTGATATTTCGAAAGAAAATGTGTTGAATTGTGTAGATTTTGTAACTTGCTCTGAAAAAAATTACCTTGAATTTAAGCATGCTTTGTTTAAAAGTTCGTGTACGCGCTCTGCTTCTTTGTCTATGCCTGCGGCACCGAAATTTAAAGGTTCTGCACTGTTTAATAATGCGAACCATATTCAAGGCCGCCCCGCCTAAATGTAGTTCCTTTTCTTCTCTAAAATGTAACATATACTATTAGCTATTAGCTATTGATAAATGTATGATAAATGTAGAGTTTGTTTCCTCTTCCAAAACATACCCAGTGCCAAGAGCTTCTTCCTTAAAGAACAACTTTAAGACTGTGTTACAATATAAAACGCTTACACTAGGTTGTCGTGATCCCCTACATACAAATTAAAGGCGTCTACACACATTTTTTTAACATACGGAATTTTATGAAAATTCCACAACGTTCTTACGCCAGCGGCTATCATGTTTTATAATCTTTCCTTTTAACAAATATGTTATTTCGTTTAATATGTATAATATAATATTGACAATATTTGTTTTTTTCATGTCGTCTAAATGTTGAGCTGCTTTGTTCAAATGGATTTTTGAGTGTTCACATAAACCGAAGCAAGTTCTACTAAGGTGTTTTTGGTAAAGATTAACCTTCATTTTGCTAGTGTAATATTCAGATTTAATCGCTAAGTATACAATTTGTTTTGGATAAAATGAAAAATAGTTTTTTTGCAAAAATTGTGATGCCAATGTTTAGATCATAAAATTAATTTCATCACATTTCGGCTTTAGAAGTACAAATATGTTTCCCGACATTAAAGATATTTAAAGAATTATGTGTTAAATCGATGTAGTTGTCCAAAAATGAATGTAAAAATTATTATTCGTTCAACAATTGAAGCATGAGCTTTCCTTAATTACATTGTTGAGGTTGGCAACCCTACTTTAGCTCTTTACTAAAATAAATAAATTCTCAAAAGCGAACACGTATCATCTCATATAAGTTTCATTTTAATTCATTTTTCATTTTAAAGCTTTCATTAAAGATACACTGAAAAAATACTACGCATTATCAAGGAAATTCGAAAGTTTTTAAAAATTAAAGTAATTTGTATAATAAAACATTGTGTGCGTGTCTTAAAAACGATCAATTTCAATAAGAATATGCGGCTGGAAACTGAAAAGGTCTGTACCAAAGTTTTAAAATTTCTTTACCATAACTTTTTCAACAATACACAGACACACGGACGTATATTTCTAGATCGATTCAGATATTAATCTTAATCAAGAATTGCGATAGGTTGGGCGTATAATTTCAGCTTTCAATGGGGACAAACTCTTAAAAAACTATATATATATATAAATCAGTATCGGATACCGAGTATGTGAATATCATTCCACTCTTAGTGGCAAAAATTGCTTTAAATATTAAATTTAAGCAAAATCAATCAAACAATACGCCCACAACAAATAGTGAAAAAATTTCTTAAGAGTTTTTTTCATATTACTTATGGAGTAGAAAAAGTAAAAGTAGAAAATTGTGATAACCAACTGATAGGTTTTTATACCCTGCACTACTTGTGGCTAAAGGTCTATGATGTTTTTAACTTCTAAACGGCAAATTATACTAATCGATTCGGAATTTACACTTTTTGAATTGATTTAACCATGTCCGTATGTTTGTCTCGAGTGTGTCCATGTAAAAATTGTACAGGTTGCAATTTTTGAAATATTTTATTGAAATTTGTATTAGAACAGATTTTGGACTAAAGAGAAAGCATATTGAATATGGACAAAATTGAGCCGCTCCTATAAAACGTTCTATTATGAAGGAAGTCTTTATATGGCAACAAATCGCAATTTGTAAGGATTAGTTAATTGGCTACGCCATTACGGGTCGCATTGAAACCATTTTTAGAACCACTTTCCATACAATGACATATCACGAAGTGATTACTGTGACAGGATTTAATGACATTACAATTAAAATTCGAAGGCACGAAGACCGAGCTCGTGGCGTTCTCTTTTGCAACAGGCCAAAGACCTACATAGGTTGTAATCCGCCAGTCATCATGATGATGATGACAATTAAAATTGGTGAAACTAAGTAGTGTAAATAGTGTAGGGTATTAAATGATTGGTTATTACTCACTGTAACATTTTCATTTGCTTTACTTGTTATTACATGAAGTAACTTAGACCCACACAGTTATGTCACTTTCGTGTGTTATCTGTTGCATTTCTCTGAATAAATTTATTTAATCAAACAATTAATATATAAGAAAACGGTGATAATTCGATATATTTACCATTGATAAGCATAACTTTAACTCTTTTTATATAAAAGTGGAAAATTTCTATTCATCGACCACCATTAACATTCTTTATTTGCTTATATAACAAGACGTGTGTACAGCAAAGTAAAACGAGAACGAGATCATTATTAAAATTCCGCATTTTTCCACTCCACTCACTAAATATATACTAATGAGTGAACAATTTACATAACCAGTTGTATTGAACTAAATAATTGATACTTTTATAACATGTTTGCAGAATTCATTCACAAAATTTTACGTATTCCCCCAATATACGTAAAAACCCCCAAGGCATTCCAACCGGTAACTTAAACGAGTGAAAAATCCCAATTTATAATAAATAAGTGTTAAGAGCGACTAAGCGTAGTGAGCTTGTAGTGAAAATTTTGTACGTGGAGCGATAACTAAATAAGATAAACATTTTAAATATCAAATAAAAATATTATGATTGGTTTTAGCTGTTCATTTAATACCCTACACCACGTAGTTCCACAATTAATGTTTTTAATTATTCGAGTTGTATGTAGAGACTTGTCCCCCCCATCTCACTCATAACTACATACCTGGTTATATGAATAAACGCGGGTGCTTGTCACATCAATGACCTAGGGAAAAGCCTTTATTCGGACAGTATTTCTCAAAATAGTCTGATCCGCTCCATAACTAGAAAATTTTTAGACCAAAATAAATTGGTTTGCTAATTTTTATTAAAAAACAAGTAAGAAAACTAAATTTGGCTTAGGACAAATCTTAAAAACCCTTCACATCTATAATAGTGGGCGTAGCAGGTATATTATTACGCCATCAAATGTTTTTATTACGTATCAGCTTGCAAGTCAAGTTTTACGCTGAATATATTTTTTTCTAAATTGTGGGCGTGTCTTCTATTTTTGGCACATCGATGGCTGGAATAACTATAGATATGCAAACCAAATTTCAAGTTCATAGGTCAATTTTTGTGGCAGATATATAAATTTTTGATTATTGTGGGCTTGTATGTTATGTAACCACGCCCATTTTTACCACATTGATGGATTAGATAACTATAAATATGCGTACCAAATTTAAACTTAATAGCTCAATTTTTGTGACAGATAAATCGATTTTTATCGATTGTAGGCGTGGCAAATGGAAGAACAAACTTAGTATACCTTCATTACTAATATTGGAGAGTATAAAAAATTAGAATTTCAAATTTTTGTCGTATAAAGAATTAATTCAAGGAAAAGTCTTGTAAGGAAAGGGGTTTTAAAAATGGTTCAATTTTACCACAGTCTAATAGTCAGATCTATCTATCTATCCTTTACCAATTTTCGTTAAAAAATATTACGAATTACGAATAAAGACTTTCTTTATAATAGAATGTTATATGGGGAGGGGTTCTAGAAATGGACCAATTCGATCAAAGCATATCTTTGTACGAAATTTAATGGAAATATCTCAATAAATGCAACATGTGGCTTGTATACAAATTTACATGAACAGACAGAATGATTAAATCGGTTCTGAAAGTGATTTTTGGCTTCTCTTCATTCCAAGAGAAAATTTTGCATAACCTAGATTTTTTGGTTGTTTTTAATTCTCAACAATAAACTACTGTAAGAAAATCCCTTTAGTGGAAAATCTCCCTCGCATCTAAAGAGAGCTATTACACCATATAAACAAAAATGTAGCTCACTTGTTCAGATGCCAAATCGAAGAGAGTATTCGGACGAGTATAAAAGCACACGATGTGCGCTAAATAGCATTCATTGTGAAATTTCAAGTCAAAATTGAATAAACTAAGCCGCCATTAGCCGCCAGTTAAAATTATTGCAATAAATAAACGCGCGCACAGCATATCGATAAGAATTTCACAACAATAACAACAGATTGCGAATAAAAAAGAAACACTTTTATTAAATTTCAATATTCAATAAAATAAAATAAAAAAACACTACTTTTCTACAAAATGGTCGTGGATGCAAAACAACTGGAACAGTATCAAAATATTATGACCAACAATACAGCAGATTTCCCCCATAAAATGGATTATCAAAAAATGGGCCGCACCATAAAAACGGCTTTAATAAAAGCTAAAGCTGAATCCCGCCTAATTGTGGGCCTTAGTGCTGCCATCAAAGTTCTTTCAAAGGCACCGGAAGGTTCATTGTTTTGTGTGATGGCAGCTGCCACAAACGACGATGCCGCCACTCACATGCACGAAGTTCTTTTGGAAGCATTTTGTTATGAAAATGATATTTATGTTATTAAAGTGGATTGCCCTCAAAAATTGAGCCGCCTGTTAGGCAAAACATCCCTAGAGACCTGCTGTTTAATACAGAAAATCTGGACCAATAATGTTAATAATGAAGAAGAACAATTAAGTAAGGTGGAAAATTTATTGGTTGATTATTGTGAAGCATTCTGGGATACATCAACACAAACCATTGTACAGCTACCGAATGTGTAAAAAGTGAAATGTGGGAAAATCCCTTTAATGAGGGGGACTTTTAATACAAGATATATTGAAATTGTTTGCATTAGACGACAATACCGATGTATTGTATTGTAAATGTACGGCAAGGGACTTGTAGCTGGTGCATTTTCCCAACAAACCAAAGATGCTGTTAAAAAGTGTTTTAAATTATAATAATATTTAAAAATTATAATTTAAAGTTTCACAGCCTAGCATTTGGAGTAGGTTAGATTTCTCAATCAATCACTATGCCTAGTAGTTAATATGGAAATGGAAGAAGAGAAGAGAATAAATATCTGAGGATAAAGTAGAGTTTATGCAACATACTTACCACACACTTGGCTCAAGGAAAGTCAATTTAATTATTATTAAAATACATTATTATCACATTCAATTGAAATTATTAACTTATAAGTATAGTTGTTGTAATTAGATAATGTTTTTTAATTGTCATGAAACAAACATGTTTTCGTTAACACATACAAACAAATACAAAACGTTTATATAGAAATGTAGCGTGAAGGTAAATAATGTTTTATAACCTTTAAAATGCGTAAATGAGCGTTTCAGCGTAAATCCCCATATGTTCGATGAACCACTGTACATATTTTTGTTGTAATTGTAGAAAAATTGTTTTAATTGTTTATCAAGTAAATAGATTTTAAGGAAACATTGCATATAACTAAATGATTAATGAATATTTTTTATAAGATAAAAACTCGAATTTATTGTTATGTTATGTTAGCTGTCGTATATGTTATATTGATGAAAAAACATTTGAATAAAACTTTAAGGAAAAAAATGCATTTTCTGTATTTTTATTTACATATTACAACACATTATCATTGTTACCATGGTTATCATGGTTTTTATATCCTTCACATTAGATGGATGTATACTAAGGAGGCGCCAAAGACCCTGCAAACTATTTGTTCTTAATCGACCTCAAAATTCAAATCGTTTTAGTTATGTCCGTACGCCTGTTAATGTGTTTGTCTGTTATTGAAAAATTTTGGAATACTGAGGTGATATTTTGTACATGCATTTCTAGTTACTGCCCAACACCTAATCATGTACCTGGAGCGTATGTGGAGCGTTTTCCCTTGAATTGGATCATTTCTCTATATTTTCATAAATCAAAAATCATCATTAAATGTCTAATTAAAAATATTTTTTGAATTTATAAAAAATAACGGCATAAAAAACAGTTTGTTAGGAATATTTTTATATACGAAATATTTCCTGGAGCATACACATGTGTCAAACATTTACATATATCAATGTAACTTTGTTAACTATTAATTAGTTGACATTGCGTCAATAACAATTTATGTAAATTGGAACATTTTCATACAAAATATTCAAAATAAATAAATATCAAATATCACGAAAAGTTGAATAAGTTAGAAAAATCAATAGAATGCAAAATAACACGGTCAAAGTAAATGATTAGCAAAACAGGAGCATATGGTGGCACAGATTTTTTTCCTCTCTATTCCAAATACAAAAATTATACGAAAGTTGAATAAGTTAGAAAAATCAATGGAATGCAAAATAACACAGTAAAAGTAAATAATTAACAAGATACGAGCATGTGGTGGAACAGATTTTTTTTCCTCTCTATTATATATTAGGCGACTTTTCTTCTACACTTCTTCATACCAGCCATTCATACATTATTATTGGAACAAAAGTTGTACCCGTTCAAAAAAAGCTCTTCAAAAGAAACTGAAACAATAAATTCTTGCTTCATATTGAAACTGTGCCATAATACGCTACTAATTTTTTTTTTTTACTACGTACCATTTTTATGGTTTTATTTAATTTTTAACTTTAACTTTAATTTTTTTTCCACACAAAATACGCATTACGCATTACGCATAGGTCATTTTAGCTGCACATGAATATCACATGATTTGTGAAAATAAAAATTTACTTGCATTTGTATACGGACGTTAACTTTACTCTAATAATGATTTTTAATATCAACATATGAACAGCACAAAATAGTCACAGGTGCTTATTATAATACAGGGTGAGGAAAAAGATGTAAACTCTCGCGTAACATGATAGGATGAGATGTTTACGCAAAGTTATCGAGGTAGAAGAGGAAAGATTTAGGTCACGATCATTTCAATTGTTACCTACTTTGGTAAAGAAGGCATCGCTCTAATAAATTTCATAAATAAATGAGTTCAGAAGGCATCGCGAAAGAGAAGAGGCGACGAGTGAAGAAATATATATATGAATGTATATGACACTGAAAAATAGGCATAATAAACCGCAGCGTCTGGCATTTTTCTTGATGAATAAAATGCTAACAAGAATGATTTGAAAATTTAACACTTTATGTGAGATTTTTTAGAAATGTTTAATAAAAACTTAATTCTACAATAATGATGTAAAGAAGGAAGACAGCACTGATAAAATGGTGCCGTCAATTTTTTAGCCACGTTTTTAATAAACACGCGACCCCATTTAACAATATTCTACCCGAACAACATATAATATTATTCATTTTATGGAAGGTTGCGAATGAAAGTGATACAAGACCACTGTTTGAAAAACATGAAATTTCAGAAAGTTATGAAAATATTAGACAATTTAAAAAGTTAAATGGTTGTGTTCCATAAATGGACAAGCACCACTTTTATTCATAAGGGACCGCACATCCTTTCTTTAGCATGGGGCAACCTCAAAAAACCTATTACAAACAACAAATAGTGTTTTTTTTTAATTATAGGCGTTTGCGTTATTCAATCACGCCCATTTTTGGCACGGTACCACTTATATATATACCAACTTTCAACGTGATAGGCATAGTATTGTGCGATATATAATTTTTTCGAGGTACGTTGAGATTTTTGTTTATTGTGGGCGTATCTCTTAACCGATTTTGCCCAATTTCAATACGGAACAGCGAAATCGAACTAGAGAATACGTATGCAAAGTTTCAATTTGATATCTCAAAAGTTACGACCGTGAGAGTGCCAATAACATACGGACGAATGAAGGTCTCAAACGATTTCTCTTTTCATGCTGATTAAGAATATATATGGTTTGTGGGGTCTGCGAGACATCCTTCGATGTGTTGTAAACGGATGATCAAAATGAATATACACTCCTCCCTAAGGTGGAGGGTATACAAAAAAAACCAGTTTAAAAATGGATGACAAATAAATGTTGTTTCAACAATAATGATGACAACAACAATGTAAAAAGCAATGTTTGAATCGTCACACATGTAAAATGAAATATCGTTTGCAATGCAAAGTTTTAAAAATATAAAAAGTTCATAACATTTATGTATGCCCTCCAACTGCATTCATTGTTCTTTCTTTCTTTTTTTTTATTTTATTATTTAATTTGTTTATATTTTCACGTTAACATGGAAACTTTTTTAATTATTAATGTCTGCAGTGTGTTATATTAAATGAAATATCGTTTGCAATGTAGCTGAAAAAACAAAAAATGATATTTTACATATTTTACATATTTATATAAAAGTTCACAAAGCTAATTATTGCTGACCAGTTAATGGGTGAAGAGTATGCCTTTGTCATTCCATTTGACTTGACTTTGATTTCAGGGATCCAATATTCTTGATTAACATCAAAATCAAGTGTTGCTGAAACGTTTGCCATTTGAAAAAGTTGAAAAATTGAGATTGCTGAAAAGGAGTGAGTTCGGAAAGCGTACACGCCCACAATTTAAAAAGCAGAGGGCTCCTAAATACAACCTTGAGTTGTACTGAAATTTAAAATAAAGAGTAATTGTATTCATGCCACGCCCACATGTAACAAACATTAGAAGAGTATCTCCTATTTGGTATAAGCAAAATATCGCTTACTTACGTGTTTAATTTTGTACATGGAAAGTTCATAACTAAAAAAAAAAACATTTTACAAGTAATTGCTTAAAGTACTTATGATATAAAATGAAATATCGTTTGCAATGGAGCTTAAAAAAACAGTTAATACGTAAACATTACTTATACATTCTAACTGGTTAATGTTTTTTTTTTTTTTTTTAATAATAATGATAACATGGAAATTTTGTAGTTCAACATATCGTTAAATTTAAAAAATTTTTTGTCAACAATTTAAACGTAAAAACAAAAATAAATACTCATCAACAGGGGTTAAATTTAGTGATGAAAGAAACAAAAAAATACAATTTAGCTTGAGTGAAATTCTTTAAAAACAGTGAACGCGGTATGTATGTATAAACTAACAAGTTGAATGCGGGGCCATATAAGGTCCCTTTGTATCTGGTATCAGATCAGGCTTACTTTTGGTATATCGATAGGTGCCCTAGTTATAAAATATGTATTCCAAGTTTTAACTTTATCGATACGTTTTGGTGGCTTCGAGAGATTTTTATAGATTTCGTCCAATTTATATAAAAACCTACCTACACATACTAGAGATATTTATACAAAATTCTAGCTTCTCTCATATACAACTTTGAACGCTTGATCATGTTTAGATTGATATAGATTTTGATAGTGATCAAAAGTATATTCTTTACGGTCTTCGAGGCGTCGGAATAGCAATAATGGTAGTAGGCTAAGATGTAGGGTGTAAAAAAATTGAAAATCCATAAAATTATATCGATCTAAAGTACTTAATCGTTACAATGGATTTTTACTTTTAATCGCTATTGGATATTAATGCCTCTGCTCACATTATAATATTGATATTAACACCCAAGATCATTGGCCCTTCAGGCATACGAGTATAAGCATAAGCAACGTACTGAGAAATTTCTCTTAAGAAAAATCGAAAAATCCCCAAACAAAAATATCTCTGAGTAGAAAGAAAATGAAAAAGAATTCAAATTACAAAATAGAAAAACGAGACAATTGCTGCCGCAAACTGCAAACACTTCATCAAGAGAATCAATTTATGTGAAGACGTAAATATTCAACTAAACATAATTGTATGTGTACGGCCTATATATATACTCGTATACAATAAACAAAAACAAAAGCGTGTCAATAATAATTGTCGTCAGTAGATCTCGTGTAAAATAATAACACAAAAATCTATTATTTGTGCAATATTTTAGAGACTTGAAAAATTAGAAAAAAGTACTTCATTTACAATAATTCGTAGTTGGTGGAACAATAAAAAACTAAAACGAAAAACTTTGATGAAACAATTTTAATGAAAGTGCGAGACTGCTAATAAAACTGCTTCGTTCTAAAATGTGGTTCATCTACGCCGTTAGATATTATTATCACATCTGTTTATAAACAATAAAACAATTTAGCTGAAGACCTTTTTGTTGTTATTTTTAATAAATTTATGCCTTGTATAAACCACCCACTTTGGAGAGAAAATTCTTTAAAAAAGAAACGATTCAGCCATGTATAAGAGTTGAGCATTAAAGTTGCCTACACTTTGGAAGTGACATTGTCAGTCAAACATTTTAGTTTCAAATACTAAATTGAAAGGTAAACATGATTTGACCGAAGCCAAATTAAGTGTGTAACAATACGAGCATCGGGGGGAGGGGGTGGGGGGTAATATCAGCACCGTGCATAAACTTGAAACAGTTTTCTCCTGAAGTATATTCACTTGATCAAAACATTTCCAACGACCGGTGAGAGACTTTAGAAACGTTTGACAAAAAATATTTATAGAAATGCCCGATTAATGTTGAATACTGAGTCCATTTAGCCATGTCTGTACGGCCGTCTGCATGTCCAAACATTCCCATTCGCTTAAGCAAGACAAAAGTATTAGCAGGCTCTGGACCCACAGAGTTTCTAAGAAAAAAGTCACTCTTTTTTTAAAAAGTTTGCATTTTATTACACACAAAATTAAAAATACATTAAGTACTCCTTATGGAGTTTTACTAATTCGGTGGTGGATATCCAAGTCAATATAAAATTTTTTTTTTCGTTTTTCTTCCATTTTTAGTTGCGCTTTCCTGATGTATAATACAAGTGCAAGGATATTCTTAAGAACAAAACACTTAATTGAATTAAGAAAGCTACGGCATAATGTAGTGGATTATGCACAAAGCGTAAAGGAACTAAGTGGGTGAGTATATAATCTTATATAATTAAAAAGCAGAGTTGATAATATTTTGAATAACTGTAGGCGGTCTTTAAAACGATGTTTTATTCCGTTAATGTGCAGGCGCAAATGACACCTTAATAATATAATATAAATTGTTAATACATATATTTTGTGCACGTACGTAAAGAGTAAAAAAATATATATATGGTAAAGAGAATAATTAACAGGGTGCAATTGTGTCACTTCTGCCGCCAGCAGTTACAGACAATTGTTTCAAGGCCTTATTGTAAGCCTCAAAATGTTCCCGTCTAGCTTTGGCCAATTCGTCTAAACCTTTAACAGTAGTGTGGGCATGACTTTTCGGTGATTGCTCAATCGTTGCAACGGTTTGCTGGAGTGGAATTTGGAATGATTTACCTTGAGACACATAGGGTACATATTGTATGGGTGCCCCACTATCACCGCCTACGGGTACAATGTAATAGGCTGGCTTTTGCTGTTGGCCCGCCACCAAATACGTGTTGGGTTGTACCACATCTGATGTTTTTAAATATGATACAGATGCTGGAAACACACCGGTCGGGGTAGATTGTGTATATAAGGGAGTTGATGTAAACGGTGGTATATGAGTGTATATGTATTGTTGTTGTTGTGGTTCAAAAGATTTTACATTAAACAGATGACCTTGAGAGGAAGGCCCTACAATCGCTCTTGAAATTTCTTCATTTTCCTTCTCCATTATAATTTGCTGTTTGATTTGTTCTTCATCTTGTTTTAAATATTTTGCTTCCTTTAAGCGTTCCAACTGCATGCGTGATGCCTCATCTAGCCGTAGACCCATTAACTCGGCTTCCATTTGACGCTGCTCCTCAGCTAAACGTTCCACTTCGCGTTGCTTATCCAATTCCAATTGTATTTGTTGTTCTTGTAAACGTTGCGCTTCACGTAAACTCTCCAATTGTAGGAAATGTTGTTCCTCTTGTTTACGTTCTGCTTCCCTTAGTCTGTCTAAATACACATCTCTATTAACTTCCATTACATTTTGTTGTTGTTGTTGGTGTTGTTGTTCCAACAGTTGCTGTTTACGTTCAACATGTGATTTTATTTCATTAAAAATTTTGAAGTGCTCCTGGCGTGCTTGCTCTACCTCGGGAGTAAAACCTATGTGGGTGATATGTTTGTAATGTCTATCCGCCTGAACAGCTTGACCGTCTTGAACATTTTGAGTATTTTGTTGACTCTGTTCAGGATGATGATGATGATGATGGTGCTGCTGCTGCTCATGTTGTTCGGAGACTGACGTTAACAATTTCCCTTGTTCCACGGAGTGTTGGTCAGAAGAAGCTTTTGCTATTACACCAGGGGCAATATGTTCGTGAACAAGAGGTTTAATTGCTTTAACATCAGGATGATATAGCTTCTGTGCTACAACATGCTGTTCTTGTTGCTGTTGTTGTTGTTGTTGTTGTTTAGAATATTCAAAATCTCCAGACCGTGTATCCAGTAAAACACTTTGAGCTTGAGGCACACTACCCATCTCACCTGCATGCGCCTTTACTTCAGTCCGTAAATGTGAGTTTTCTTGAGTAACCCCTCCCACCTGAGTACCATGTGGCTTTTGTTGCTCTTGTTGTTGGACAACTTGTTCATGTATATTTTGATTCTCCAATTGTTTCAATTTCTCAATCTGCTCGTTATAAATGCGCAAATGCTCCTCATGAATGTGCTTCTGTTGCGAGAGTTCTTTCACACTTGTCGGAACATATTGGGAGCTTTGTTCTTTTGGCACATCTTTAAGGGTAGACTGCTGCCATATCTTGTAATGCTCGTTGCGTAAACGTTTAATGTCTGGCATTTCAGCAATAGTAGTATAATCTGTGGCGAGAGCTACCTTCTCTAACGGTTGATACTTGGCCAACATATCACTGGACGGTTCTTTGCCATCGCGACGTAAAATATCAATTTCATTCTTCAATGCCTGATACTGTTGCCAAGACCATGCCCGAAAATGAGCTTCACGTGCTTTTTCCAAAGCAACGTAATTCGGCTGCGGCAAGGCTAATGATTGAGTGGTTACGTATGTGCGTACATAGGGTGTTGACGACCCGCCCGTATAAGCCACTTGACTGGCAACTGGTTTTGGATAAATATAACTGATTACTCGCTCTACACCGTTGTTATCCAAATAGCGGATGAAACCTTGTACAATACTGCCTTGTGTTGGAAAATCACCCGGAGTAGATGAAGCCGTTTGTACCGGATAACCGATGGTCAGAGTATGAACACTGCCAATTATTAAAGTAGCCAATATGAATAAAAACATTTTCGTTTTATAATCTGCTTCAATACAACTGCACACTATCTCCACTTGAAATTGTTATTTCATGTATAAGAAAAGCCTCCACTGCTGCTACAAGAGAATGTTGCCTAGTAAGAAGTTTGGCGAAAACTATCATACAAATGCTTACAGGTCGGGACTTTTATAATAAAAATTTGGCAAAAAGAAAAACAAGAAATATTTTCTGTTCTTAAATATTTAAACAAACGAAGGAGAAGCCAAAAAAAAAAGAACAAACAAAAAATACTCGATCAAAGCGATCGGCTAGTTTATGTTCGTCCTTGATCTTACATGTCCACGTAAGCTTAACGTTGTTATTGTAAGTGGCGCGCAATACACGCAAGCGTTATTGTTTGTAGCCCTTCTTGCGATGATGACCAACCACTGCGTTAACTATGTTTCATTTGCGTTGATCTTTTTTTTTTTTGTGGTTAATGTTGTTGAGCAGTTGTTCTTATCTTTTGCCTCCCTTCACATCACATGGGAGGTTTACAAAGTTTATCATTTCGTTTGCAACAGGCTGAAGAAAACGTCCAAACATCTTGTTCAGCAGGAAAATCTCCATGCCTCTCAAAATCATGAATTTTAAGCTTCAAGGCTGTTGGCTACAAGCTCCCAAGATGAAATTCGGTATACATATTTATTAGTGAGCTTTTCTATTAATTTAACAAAAAGGGGCGTGACACTTTACCAATCCTAAAAAACGCGAGATGTTGACCTGACATTTCGTACAAATATTTCTACTATATACACGCAGGTTTCTATGTAAATTAAGTAAAATCGCTTGAGAGCCATGCCCATAAAAATTTAATTATAATGCTAAACTATAATAAAACTTTAGAAGGCGTAATCAGAGACCTGTTACGCCCACTACTTCTGTATAAATGCAGGAGCTATTTAAAATCAAGCTTAAGCCAAATTCTACTGAATTTTGAATTTTTGAAATTTTATACCCTGCACCGCTTGTGACAAAGGGTATATTAAGTTTATGCGGATGTTTGTAACTCCTAAACGACTAATGCCCAACTTCAAATATACCGCTCGAATCAAACAGAATCAAATCTGAATCGATTTAACCATGTCCGTTTGTCCATGTAAATTTGTGCACAAGTTATTGGTTGCATTTTTTGAGATATTTCGATGAAATTTGGTAGGAAAACACGCGTTGGCCCAAAGAGAAACCTTATAGAAAATGGACTGAATCGGACAATTTTTAGAACCCCTTCCCATGTAATTATATTTCACGAAGAAACGTGTATAGAATTTTATACAGATGCAACCAAATTAATTGTAGCATACTTTAAAAAGTTAAGTGGTTAAATGGTCGGGCTTGACCGACTATACTCCCTTACTTATAAGCTGTTCTGCTTTTGCCGGTGCTGGGTATCATTTTTATCCATCAAGTTCAATTAAAAGCCATCTCAAGGTCAATGTATAGTGAGGTTCATGCATCAATTTCTTATACAGATGCCATGTCATGTAACTGTTGTTGCTATCATATGACTTTTGTAGTAGAGAACTTGTTTACTAAGACGACTGTTGCGGTCTATGTATGCTGTCTCGCATTCAGGAAACATCCGTGTTGTCTTCTTTTTTGTGCAACAAAATTCCAGAATATTGTTTTATTTATAACTTATAAAATCACCAAAGGTAATTTTAGTAGGCTATAAATAAAAAATATCCCCATATTTAGGAAAGAGCTTTAAGTCGACTTTTCTAAAAAAACCTCAACATTTGTAAACTTATGAAGAAATATAAAAATATAAAAAATTAAATCAAAATTATCGAATAATGAACTTAGACCACTTTCACAAGTATGCCTTATAGGAGTAGTGTGTATATTAAGTGCAGTTGCAATAAATTTATTACAGTTGGAAGCAATTGAAAGGCATTTTAAAAAATCTTAATGTCCATCCGTCCATTTAAATTTGTATGTCACAGTTTCAAGGATTTTTGAATAAAATTTGGTACAAAAAATTGAGGAAATAAGTGGTGGGCGGTAAATACATAAAGTATGCATTCCAACTGGTATATGGAAAGTGTAATAAATTACATAGTCATACTGGACAACACTACTCTATGAAACCCAAATGATTTTCTGGTTCGAAATTCCAAGCAAAGTAAATAGAAATCGATTTTGAACGCGTCTGTCGAATTGGACTGGACTTGGTGTAACCTACCGATAGTTAAGAATATTACCGTGAAAGTAAAGGGTGGCTCGGAAGACGAATAAGTGTGTAAAGGCGTTTTGTTTGTATTTTTAAAGATTCCACCTTAAGAGTCTGCAAGAGAAAATCTTAAAAGAAACCGTTACATCCCAACGGCACATGACCCCGGAAATTCCCCTGCATTTAATAACACCCGATTGTCGTTTATATCATCAACCGATATCCGAGGTAGAGCATGAACAGGTATTTGAAAAGGAACCATTTTGGGCTTTCTATTGGCCTGGAGGACAAGCTTTAAGCAGGTATGTACAAAATTATGACTCCCTCTATCAAAAAAGAAGATGTTTTTCATTCAATTCTTTAAAGATTTATTTTAGAGAATCCTGAAATTGTTCGACGTAAAAGTGTTTTAGATGTAGGCAGTGGCTGTGCGGCTAGTTCAATAGCAGCTTTAAAAAATCATGCTCTATATGCCATAGCGAATGATATTGATGAAGGTAAAAAAAAAAAATTATTATTTTTTTGATTAAATTTTTTTTTTTTTAATTAAAAAATTTTAAACTAAGGCACTCAGAACAAAACCCCTATAAGTGTCTAAACTTTGACACAATTTTAATTCTAAATCGCTTATTATTCAGTCTTGCAGTTTAACACCCTGCGGGTATCGAACCTGCGACCTTAGGTTTGTCTCTGTTTAATGTGACTGTCCGTACCTCCATGTGTCACTGTTGAAATGTCCGCTTCAAACCTTATTGATTCCTTTATTCAAATAGGAAAACATCTCCGCCACGCCCACAATTGCAAAAAACTTACAGCTACAAAGTTCAAAATATAGTAGTTGTTGAAAATAGGCGGCATCAAATAATAGACTCCCCTACGAATAATAAAAAAAATCTGTTTTATGTAAAATTCTGCCAGTGAGCTGATATGATATGACCAGCAGGCGTTCCAGCAAGCGTTAAAAGCCGCTGTTTATATATATGATTGGATAACAGACACGCCCACAATTAAAAAAAAAAAGTTTTGCAAAACTCTACGAAATTGACCCATATTAAGCACATTGTTAAAGGCTGCAATCACTTATTTGCCACGCCCATTATATGCATATATATAGATGTGGAGAATATCTTTAATTAGTTTTATATATAAATTTCTATCCCTACAATTCCAGCTGCCGGTTGCGCTGCAATTCTGAATGCTCGCTTAAATTCAATAGATTTGGAACGTTTGAAAGTCAGTTCAGAAAATTTAATTGGTTCTACAATACAAGAAGATATTATACTGATTGGTGATTTATTTTATGATGAAGCCATAGCCGCCTTATTATTACCTTGGCTTCGTTCTTTGGCAAGAAATGGAAAAGTGGTATTAATCGGTGATCCTGGGCGGCACGGTTTAACCAATGATTATATGAATGTTATGACAAAATTGATTACGTATGAGTTGACGGAAAATTGTTGTTTAGAAAATAATGGCTTTCGCTACGTCAATGTGTGGCGTCTTCAATAAAATTTGCTGTTGAACCAAGAAAAGACTGAACATCATTTCCAAATAGACGTTTTTAACAGTAGATGAGTAGAAAACTCTCATTGAATAAATAAAAATTATATATATTTTTTCATTTTATTATATTTTTTTTTTATATTTATTTCAATATTTGACGCCGATTGGTGCTTTTTTACCATTGTTTGCAATTGTACATTTTATTTTATTTTAATTTTACACTTAATAATTAATTTCTTTATCACTTAACTTAAAAGTGGTTGTGGGTGTGTGTGTACATTTTTTTTCATAATTTAAACAACTACCGACTTTTTAATAAGAATAAAGATTGCTTTTTTTTTTTTTTTTTTTTTAATTGTCATTACGTAGTTAACACTAAAGTGAAATTTTCATACTCATACACAAGATGCAGATTTCTATAAATTTGTTTACTTAACAAATTGTGAAACGACAAAATGCAATCGCCCGTGTGTGTGTGCATCTGAGGAATTCTTAATGTATTCAAACATTGTTGTTGTTGTTTAAACAAATCGTTTATGAAACAGTTTCTATGTGGTGTTGAAAACTTAATAATATTCTGCTAATAATTTATTATTCCTTTTTATCTGTACTAGTACTTGTTTTTGTAATTAATACATTTATCAGCGTGGTTGTGCTTGCCAGTAAATTTTTTTTTGTTAGTTGTTTTATACTTACAAGGAGGGAGGGATGGGGTTAAGATATTTGTATGTAAATACAAAGAGGACATAAAAAATAAATTAAATAAAATTATGTGTACGTTAAGAAAAATCATATGTGCTTACTGTTTATATATTATAAAAGAAGTTTTAAAAGATTTGTTGTAATTAATCATGTACAGTTAATACACAGATGTTGCTTTAAAATCAAATTCGGATAAATTAAAATTTTATAAGAAAAAATGTCACGAATACTTAGTCAAGTGATTATAAGAAAACGTAATTCTAAACTTTTTCGCTTACTAACAAACTAATGGACAGACAGCATAATCCCATAAATGAGAAGTAATTTTAACTTTTTTTTTATATAAAAAATATATATAAAATATGCACTTATACTAAAAGAGTGAAAATCTTTAAACAAATAATTCTATTGTATTGTAGATAAAGCAAATATCTTAAAAATATAATAATTACATAAGAGGGAGAGGAAGAAAGAGAAAGAGAAAGGGAAGAATTAAAGTAACGCTACGTTAAGGAAGTACAAGGAGCTTTACATTTAACCCCAACACTCTATGCACAAAAGTAATTTAATAATTAATAGCAAAACTAAGTGAAAGCAGAAGAGTAATGTGGTGTAAGTTGTTGTGTCGTAAAGGCTTATCACGTACCAAAAATGCAAAAAATGCAAAAAGCTTAGCACTGAAGGCTCAATGTTCATGCTTAAAGGTGTATAAAAGAGAAAGTTTTGTAGCGAGTCGAGGGAGACGATCAAGTTAAAGTTTGGATACCTATTTGTTTTGATGGATTCTTGTTTTGTGTTTCCTTTTTTTATACCCTCCACCGAGATGGGGGTATACTAAGTTTGTTCTTCCCTTTGCAACACCCAGAAGGAGGCGTCAAAAACTCTACAAAATATATATATTCTTGATCAGCATCAAAAACTGAGTCGATTTAGACATGTATGTCCGTGTTTCCGTGTGTGTGTCCGTTGTTGACATTCTTACGGGCGTAAATTTTGAGATATTGCGCTGACATTTTGTGCAGGCACTTTTAGTTTTTGCACGCAGATCGCTATTTAAAATTTGCACAATCGGTCAAGAGCCACGCCTACGACTTAGGAAATCCAAATTTGATATGTTTACCTTTAGTTATTCCATTCATCGATGTGCCAAAAATGGGCGTGGTGGGTTAACAAACGCGCCCACAATCGACAAAAACCTATATCTCTGCCACAAATATTTAATATTTACACATAACCTTGAAATTTGGTGCACATATTTATATATATATTTATATATTTGCCACGCCCACCGTTGTGGATGTGGAGGGTATTTTAGATTTGGCCTAAGCCAAATTTAGTTTTCTTACTTGTTTTGTTTTTTAATTGAAGTCAGCCACCAAGCTAACTGGCCAATACTTTCACATAATGGGATCGGGTCCTTGCCCTTCCAGATCGGATACCTGACTTTGATAGTGTAATGCATCCTGGTACGCCTTCTTGACCGCTTTCCGTTCAGTCGGTTTGCGTGATTCGATGAGTTTCTGTTGGTCCAACTCCTTGTCAATGCCCAATATTTCTAATTTAATTGCAGGCAGCCATTGCCACGTACGTTTCGCATCGAAAAATAACACTAAAAATACTTTCATATCTGACGGGTAGTTTTTACGTAAAGCTAAGACATCGCTCGGTGGTGCCGGCAATGGTACACCATTATAAACGAAACCTTTCGGTGTTTTCGGGTCAAGTATTAAAGCAGGATACCATGGATAACCGCGACATTTCGCCCATACCAACTGTAACGGCTCTAATGGAGGTTTTAATAAATTAGCTGTGCCACTACATGTCATCACATTTGCCGAACAATCTGTCGCTTCATTAGCACTCGTCGCGTGCACATTGTTTAGTTTGGGTCTGCCATTATTATTGGTAACCACTGCTGCACTATTGTAACTTTTACGCGTTTTCATACTGTTGACATTATTTAGTGTTTGGATTGTTGTTGTTGTTGTTGTTGTTTTTGTTGGGTTGGTGTTAATGGTGGTTGTTGCAGTGGTCGAGGTGACTGTGTTCGTTTGAGTGGTTGTTGATGGTTTGCCAACCAAACGTGTATTATTTTTTAAAGGTGGCGTTGCTGCTGCTGCAGTTGTGGTGGTTGGCGGGCTATTTGTTAATTTCTTCTTTTGTTTGGCTCGCGTTGCATTGCGCGGTCGTTTACTAGAAGGCGTCGGCGTCCGTCGCGCTATACTGCGTGTCTGCGTATCAGAATCTGCATTTCCTTCACTATCACTTTCTACACCACCACGGACAACCACTCTCCTACCATTACCATGCCTGCGAATATTATCTAAACATTCGTGACTGGTCGGTGAAGTTTCTGCTGACGCTGCTGCTGCTGCTGCTGTACCATTACCATTTCCCTGATCTTCATCTTCTCCCTCTTCCTCCTCATCCTCGTCTACTTCTTCCTCATCATCATCTTCACTGGAATCGTAATCAGAAGCAGTACCACTTACACTAAAACCAGAACAACTACTACATGGACTGCCGGACACATCGCTCATACCATCCTCATCACTATCACTGACATCCGCTACAGTATTGTTACGATATATGCGAAATTTCTCCGGCATATGATCATAATTACTTAAATTGGGAGCGGCAGGTTGTGGTTGTTGTTGTTGCTGTTGCTGCTGGTGTTGTTGTATATGTGATGTATGGGTGGACGACATGGTTAGGGAAGCGCCATGGTGATGAGTATGTGTACTATTCGCGGGTGTAATTAACAGCGGCGTTCGATTGGGTGATTTTTTCGGTGACATAGAAGCACTGTTGCGCATTTCCGATAAACGTTTGTGGCGAACATTGCGTTTGGGTGATTTCGTTGTTAAAGCGGTCGACACCTGACTCAGACTCGCCGACAAAGGTGTCAACTGATTAAGGCCCCCACTGAATTTGCTGATGCTTGCACCCATCGTGGAAACAGACGACACCAAAGAGCTATTGCCCACGGTGCCGGTAGTCACTGAATTTGCAATAGTTGCCGCTGCAGCAGCTACGTCTGTATTGTTGTTGTTGTTATTATTATTATTAACCGCTGACAATAAACTTAAAGTGGTTGCTGTTAAATGACTGCTGTTGGAGATGCAATGCTCCTCCTTGACCGGTGTCGATGAGTGACATTCGGTGGGACGTTTAAGGGCGGCCTGCGCTTTACGTGTAAACAACACTGCTGTCCTAAAAGCATTCAAATCAATTAACAAACATATCAGTATTATGTGTTAACCCCTCAAAAATGGCAGAACTTACCTTCGATTGACACCCACTGGTGAAGCACTGCTGTTTAAACTTTTAACGGGACTACTGGGCGGTGTTTGTACTGTATGATGACTGGTGGTATCCTTAGATGCATCCCTCATCACTTCATCCTCATCCTCTTCGTCGTCATTGTCATCATCATCATCGTCATCTTCGTAAATTTCATCATCATCGCTAAGCAGATGATTTTGAGGCGGTAGCCGTGTACGCTTACGTTTTGGTGTCATTTGCTCTGGATGAGTGTACGATTGCAAATGTTTAATGGGTGTGTCAACATCCATATCCTCGATATTATGATTTTCCTCTATGTCATCGTTGTCGTCCATATGAGAGCTGGCATTGTGACGCTGCAAGAAAAAAGCAAAATATTTAAAAAATTGATCCCAACAATAAATATATGGACAGTGTTCGTAGTAAGCATGTGTAGAGTGCCAAAAATTATTCAGAAAAACATAATCAACTGAAATTATTATTTAAACAATTCCTTACCGCCGTTATTTTTGCCTTTTGTATCGTTTTGCGCATCCGCGATATCTCCAAACGGATTTGTTTAATTTTCTTCGTCCGATAAGTGGGATTTTTCAGCACCTGAGATTTATCGGCTAAAATTAATAATTTTTGTACAATGGCCTCGCAGGGCGGTGATGCCAAAAGTCGTTGCAACTCCTCTTCCACCTCCACCTCAACATGATCGATTGGTTCCGATTGATTCGTATCCAGTAGACCTTCTCGTGCCAGATCTTCGCGCACTTGCTGAAACAATGGTGCTCCCTGGTCTCGCATGCGTATGCCAGCGCGATAGAACACGGTGTCCTTGTTGTTGTAGGCCAAACAATTCTGTATCATTAAATCGAAGTCGGCTCGCAGTTGATCCAGATTTGTGTACTGGCCGGAATGTAATTTCGTGCGCATTGTGCTCAGGTCCATGGGATTGGTAACAATATCCAAATAGTCGGGCACCTCTGTCGTATCGACTGGTTCACGAAATATTTCCGATGTATCACGTGCCTCCAAGGCATCCAACAGTTTGATAAGGACAGACTCCAAGGGATTCAATTGCAGCAGCACCACCTGTTCACAGATCTTTACATAGGCGGCCTTTAATTTCTCCCGCTTGCGCACCAGCTCGCACAGAAGTCGTGCTCGCTCCAAATCTTGCCGCAAACATTGCCAATACTTGAGTTGACGGTATAGTTCAGAGGTGTCGGGTGAGCCCTCAATACCATTACGCTGTATGACACCATGATTGTTGCCTTGACTCTGCAACCGGCGCAACAATGGCACACCGTTTCGGTATTTCCGCTTGAGCGTCCAGTAGGCGATTAAACGGTCCAAGAAATCCTTCTTCTTCTGCATATGCACCATGCCCGAGATCTCTTGTATGCGCTCGGGCGGTATGGTTGGTATAAGTACTATGGGTGCTGACGAGCGTTTTTTCGCCAACGCTTTGCGTGCCTCCTTCATTTTGTGACGGGCATCCTCAAAGTCCTTCAGATTTAATTTCGATTTAGCATGTTCCGGTGTGTGGGCGTGACAGAATGCATACTTCTGAACATGTACGGACGACTCATTGTGCGTTGTGCCCTCATTCATGTCCATGGTCATGTAAAGGCCGGCTTGTTGAGCGCAGGTTACATGAAAAGCAGCATAACAGCTGTTGCGATGGCACTGTATGCAGGCGCCCAAGCCCTTTTCTTTACACACGTAACAGGTTAAACGCCAGCGGGCTGCAGGTATAGTTTCGATTGAATCTGCAAGAAATTGAAAGAACAAAAAAAATTCTTCAAATTTCAGTTTATGAGAAAAAACTCCACCATGTTACTCACCAATCGGCTCCAAGAAGACGGTATTGGCGAAGCGAACTTCTGGTATCCACAAGGCGCACACAACATGCGCCCATTGACCACGATCCGTTTGTTTGAAGGCACCGCCGGTATTCGGACACAGGACACAATTTACGGGCGTACTGGGCGATTGGAGGCAACGCCGACATAACCATTGACCCTCCGGGATGTACGGTACACCGTAACAATCTTGATGCACCGCCAGGTTACACATATCGCAGAAGAGAATCACATTAGTGTTTTGGCATTCGCCATCCATACAAATACAACAAACGGCGTCATCGTCCACTTCGGTGCCGGTGGAAGTGCCGTTCGCCGCAGCCTGAAAGTATGACTCCTTTTCCAAACGATCCATTAACAACTCCATGGTATCAATGTTGACAGCATTCTGTCCGTTTTTTTCACGCTCTTCATTTATCCATTGCAGCCACGCCGAATCCTCCTCATCCACATCGTACTCAATTTCTCCGTCCAATTCTTCCCCGGACTTTTCAATAAAACGATAATAAGCACCCGAGCGGGGAGCAGCATCTTGTACATAGTATTCAGATATTTCTTGAAATCTTGCCTCCGGCACCTTGACTCTCGTCCAGGGGGCATTTTTCTCTACAGGCGGTGCATCAGCATTTATTATACAGCCCCGCTCCACCAATTCAATATATTCGTCATCTTCGATAAACGGCAACGGCTGATGTATGCCGAGCCGTACACTTTTGCCCTCAATATTAAACGTAACTGTTTGTTCTTCGTCATTGTACGACACCAACGATTCGGGATTTGTTATATGATGTACACCTGCACCACCAATTCCACCATTCAAATCATCATCACCTGCTGAACCACATCGTATATTTGCATTATTACTACCAAAACCACCACCACCACCACTACCGATACCGATACCAATACCTTTTGTCGATTGAATTGTGCTACGCGAACGCGCTTTCTTACGATTCGGTGTAATGATCGGAGTTAATGGTTGCGGATTATCGTGATCATAGTTAACCAAATGATACTGCAAGCCGATAATTGTTTTATAGCTGCGACCACATTTCAGCACTGGACAAGCATAAGGCGGCACCGATTGTTTGATTTTCACATTTTTGCAATATTCCAACGCATCGAAGTCAAGACCCATTGTATGTGTTTGTGTTGTACACGTTGTTGCCGTGTGTTGGTTGGGTTTGGTTGGGTTGGTTGGCCCTGTGCGTCACTATCTTTAATTCTTTTTATTTTATTACAAAATATAGATAATTGTTATATTTTGCATTTTATTTCTGTTTGACTTTTCACCACCGAATAAATATTTTAAGGATTTTTTCTTTTATTTCTGAATTTACGTTTATTCATTCTTTCCTTTCTCTTTTTCCATGCAAATTCGTAAGTATTATAATTTGGCAGCACTGGAGAGAGAGAAATGGCGGCATTCAATTATCCAATGTTCGTTGTTGTAATCAACTGTTTTAGTCGGGTTCGTTGGTGTTAAATCTAAATCAACTGTTCTAGCCCGCTTCGTTCAATACCTAAATATTGCGACCTTCGGACCTTTTAGAAAATAAATAAAATTCCCATATTATTGAATTATAAATAGTTTTGTATTATTTTGATATTTTAAATGATTTCATTAAATTAAAGGCTTCAAATGGTGGTTTTTATGAAAAGTTTAAAATAATATTGTTTATATAGATTTAAAGACTAATCATTTTTAAAAAGTCAGTTCCTCTAAGTAGATCTCTTTCTTTCGTATTATTCTTCACCAATTGTTGTTATTTTATCTAAATGAATTTTTAAATAAATGCGGTATGAACTTGAATTGAACAATTAACAAACACCAAACAATGCACATTTACTACAATGCTGTAAAAAATTTTATTAAGAAAACATCCCGGTTTTTGAAGAAAGAAAATCATGCATTGAAATTGCAATACAATCCACCATCCACATACTAATGGCGGTTAATAAGGTTTTAAAATTTTTTAATACATCAGATTGAAGCAGCAAGCGTGGAAAATTTACAGCTTCAAACTAAACTAAACTAAATTAAATAATTATTACATTAATTTATAAAAATGGAAGATTTGGAGAAACTGTTCGATAAAGTAGAAGCTTTTCCTGGAGAAGTGCAACGTTTTGCAGATGTAAGTCGTGTACAAAAAAAAAAAAAAAAAAGTGTTGAATTAGTGAATATGTCTCCATTTGTTTAGGAATGCTTATCAGAATTTCGCCGTAAATTACGTGAATATGCAGCTTCCCGAACCGAAAAGGGAGAAAAAGTTAATAATGATTGGCAGGCACCATCACCTCAACAAACTAAAAAACGTGCAAAATGTTTATCTCTATTGGAGGAAGAAGACCTCGAAAGTGCGTATTTTTGTAAATCTTTTTTTTATTTGTATACATGAATATATAAATGTTGCTTTGATCAGTTTTTATTTTACAGTTAGTTTTATTGTACAGTTACGTATTAATTTGTATATATTTTAATTATCAAGTCAACTTGTGTGTAATGATTCAAATTGTGTGCTCCCAATTTCCTATGTCCCTACATTACATTTAGAGAAATCAATGTGTAATACCAGATCAAATGCCATCGCCAAATCAAAGGCATCTGTTGAAGCACAAGAAAGCATAAAAACGTCAATACCTACTCCAGCGCCGCGCAATGTTGTGCGGGATGAAGTAGTTGGTGGGGAAAACTTTGAGGCGAAAAATTTAATGCCTCCGCCAGCAGCACCAATCCAATTGCCAGCTGTTGTGGCTACCGAAAATAATTCATCCTTGTTGGAGACATCGCACGCTTTTTCGGGTCGGCCCCAACGAGCCGCCAAATTGAAGTCAGAAAAATGCCTTAAGGAGCCTAAACTCAATGAGAAATTACGT
This sequence comes from Ornithomya chloropus, assembly GCA_963971445.1. Classification (NCBI taxonomy): domain Eukaryota; kingdom Metazoa; phylum Arthropoda; class Insecta; order Diptera; family Hippoboscidae; genus Ornithomya; species Ornithomya chloropus. The sequence goes on along the minus strand of OZ020530.1, from coordinate 20,273,841 downwards.
CGTCCTAGCAATTTTGGAGTCATCATTAAAAAGGAGAGCGAGCAACGCGAATCACAAATGCATCTCTCCCAAACTTCAATCAGTAGTGATCAATCAAGTGCAGCCACAAGAACAACCCCAACAGCTCAAAAAGATCACATTGAAGAAGGTACCGTTAAAGTTTAAAATATAAATTTATTAACATATTAAAGGATGATCTTAAAGTAGAAACTGCAGAGAAACAACTGGGTGGTGGTCGCCAACTGCGCGTTAAAATTAAGAGAGAAAAGATTAGTTTAGATCAAGATAATGTCAGCAATGAGTTGGAAGCATTCAAGGTACCGCCTGCTGCAGCCATGCCGAAGGAAAAGGTGGAGATTGTGTTTTTTAAAATTTAAAGAAAGAAAAAACACTTTTTTTTATATTAGGAACATCCAAAAACAACAGATGTCACCGCTGCAGAGGAATCATCTAATGAGAGTACTACAATGTCGGCTTCAGCTACATCTGCTGCGGCCAATAAAAAGGCTTCCAAGAAGAAAGTTATGGTTCGTCCCATTAAAGTGGAACGTTTTAGTGATTTGGATGTGAAAGCTTCACCCATAGCATCGCGTACTCGTAAAGCCAGTTGTTCCCAAAAGCCAAATAAAAATGTTATTGGAGGCGGCAGTGATACCGAAGCAGCACCTCTAAACGATAGTGGTCCTAAAACACAAAAATCCCCTGATATTAATGAAGTGGCGGCAGATGATAAGAAAACCACACGTTCTGCTTCCATATATGAGGATGCTATTGAAAACCCGTCCAGCAACGCTGCTAATCTGCAGCAAGCAAGTGCACCATCAGCTGGCGAAATGGTTAATGAAACATATAATGTGGGCACCGCAAATGATGCCACCTTTTGTACTAATCAACCGGGTGCCAGTGCGGCTCAGACTACATTTTTGGTGGAAAACAATTTAAATTCAACGGTTACCTTGAAGAAACATTCCGGCGGTACTGGGCCAGCACATATGACATTCGATGTCTGCCAACAGTCCGAGCAGAATCCGAAAAAAGATGATGGCCAGGGTCATCAATCATTTGAAACGGCCAAAAATGTCTCGGCGCCAAACAATGACAGCCTTATAACGGAAGATGAAAGTATTGAGCAAACGCCACCGTTAGAGGGGTACTCCAATAAACCAGTAGGAAGCAAAATTGTCACTACGAGTACTAGTAAAATTGCTGAAAAGTTTAAGGGTTCTTCTGTAATTAAAACTCTGGGTAAATTTTCAGCAAATCGTGCCAAGGAATTATTCAAGTATGTGATCATTTATTAAGTAGACGAACTATTGTTGTTTTTACCATTTCATAATAATGTGCAGCCCTTCGGCTCAGAGTCCGGTCAAAATGCGTGTTGAGGCCTTTGAAAGTGTGGCTGCCTCTTCTCATGCCAACGCTGCTGCTCCAATCTCAAAAAATCTATCACGCTTAAAAAAGAAAGAGAACACGGTGTCATCTGTAAGTGCATACATGTCGATTATAATTCAGATGTATTGTATAATTGTTGAAACTGATTTATTTAAAGTCCAACACCACACCGATTATTGGTAAATTGCAAACACCTGTTGTGGGCCGTTTCCTAACGCCCACACAAACCACAAACATACCCCTGTCAAGCACAGCTGCCGGCAAAAAGTTAACTAGCAGTGCTTCAAAGGCTACAATGCCTTTACATAAATCCGTCAGTGCCTCAAATCTTAAACAGACCACCAGCTCTTCTCAGTTTGGAGGCAGTGGTGGTATGGTACGTCGTGAAAATAGTGCCGACGATATACGTAGAGCCCTGCTCAGTCAGGCGGAGGAGCGTAAAAAGCAACGCGAACAGAAAAATAAAATGGCGGCTATGGCGCGCGAAGCAAAAGAGCGAGAAAGAGCCGCTCGTTTGGAGAAAATAAAGCAAGAGCGTGAAGAGAAACGTCTTAAAAGGGAGCAGGAGATGGAAAAGAAACGTCAATTGGATGAGATTAATCGTAAATTGCGTGAAGAGGAAGAAGCTGAAATGGAACAGAAGAAACGCGAACAAGAGAAAATGGCGATGGCAATGAAGTTGAAAGCTAAGCAGGAGCAACAGCAGAAACAATACCAACAACACCAAATAAAACCTCAAACAATGCCACCACCAGCATCCAAAGTTCCCCAAAGTAAATACACGTTCGAGATGCTGGATGAATATGATTCTACCGATGATGAGAGTAAGACGTCATATAAACGTCCACCACCACCCACTTGGAGTCGCAGTAAGTTTACACATTCTTATATTTACCGTATCCTTCAACATATTAGAAATGGCGGGTAACGAAAACTACGCCACGCCCATAATTATTTAAAAAAAAAATGAAATTTTTTGAAAAATTTTGAAAATTTTTGAATGTGATTCAAAAGTTAAAAATTTATTAATTACGTTTATGCCACGCCCACAGTTCAATATAAATGTGTGTATTTGGCCTAAACCATAAATAGACTTTTTCATCCATTTTTTTTTTTTTTTTTTTGGATCAACATTGATATGGACTAAGAAATATCCTATATGTCCAGCAAATATTCTCAAGGGGATATTCAAAAAGATCACTTCTTCACTCTATTAACGTGCTTCCCAAGCGTTTGCTTATTCAAATTAATCCCATTAGATTACATTAAACGAGTGCGTGCAGTACTGTCATAGGTCTGTCTAGTCCAAAAGTCAAACGCGCACGGTTTTTACCTATTTTACGTGTTTTTAAGATGCAATGGTATCAACATGTCTTGTTTTTTGTTTTTTTGTTTTTGTTCTATAGGTCATGTCCGTGGAGCCGCCATATTAATGCAACAATACATGTGCACCAATATTATCGACAATTTCTTTTCCGTACAACCAATGACGCCGGATTTAAAGGCCATCTTCCCCAACATTGATGCACGTTACTTGAAACGCAATTCAAGTGCATTCTGGACTACACCGCCACGCTACTCAGAACTGCCAAAATATTAAACAATTCCAACGAATTCAAATGCGTTCTTATTCCGTTCAATTTATATATTTATCCTTTATGTTTATTTTCAATGTTCTATAATATTCACCACCTTAAGGTTAAGGAAGGCTTACTTTGTCGAAACGATTGTAACGTGTTTACCAAAGCTTTGCTCTTTCATACGAAAAATGTGTGTTTATCCGTCTGCAAAATTTCTTATATTTGTGATTAAATGAGAATTTGACAGAAATATTGATAAACATACTGACCATTAATAATGTTTTTCTGTGTCATTTAAAAATATTGGCCACACCTGCCATAAATCATTGGTGGGCAATAAAAGAGAAAAAGTTGCAGTTTTTGAAGACAGTTTAACATGATCTTTGAAAATTCTATCAATTCCACGCCCACAATTTCATAGGCACTCAACAATATTATGTTAAAGCCCTAAGGTGGTGGATAGATAAAATTCCCAGTTTTTATTTATAACGGTCGATTAAGTTTTCGTTAATGTGCTTTGGGCAACACTATGTTTCTTTTGGATTATTTTAATAAAGAAAATGTTTTTTTTTCAAGTGAGAAGACACGAATTTCTTTTTTAACGCAACGTTTGGTGAGAACAAGAATTCGCCATGAAAGTGTATGTAATGGTTATAATGCGGTCATGATAATAATTTAAATATAAACGCATTGAACGCATTCTTGCAAAGTAAAGGTTTGCTGCGGAACATCAACAACAATAAAATCAAGAAATTAAAAAAGTTAAAGAAATCTTTTGAAACTTTTTTTTGTTCGTGATGAGGGTATACTAAGTTTGTTGTTCCATTTGAAACACCCAGAAGAAGGCTTCAGGGACCCTACAAAATATATATATTTTTGATCAGCATCAAAAACTGAGTCAATTTAGGCATGTATGTCCGTATGTCCGTGTGTCCGTTTGTTGTTTGGCATTCTCACGGGCGTAAATTTTGAGATATTGAGCTGTACAGGTACTTTTAGTTTTTGCGATCATACCGCTATTTAAAATGGGCTAAATCGGTCAAGAGCCACGCCCACAATAAACAAAAATCTATATACCTGCCACAAAAATTGAGTTATAAACTTGAAATTTGGGATGTACATCTATGAATATTAGCTTCATCGATATGCTACAAAAACGGGCGTGGTCGGATAACAGATACGCCCACAATCAATAAAAAATGTTGGGTCTGCTGCAAAAGTAGACTTGGGAACGTAAAATTTGGTATGCATATCTATAATTATTCCATCTATCTATATGCTAAAAAGGGGCGTAGTCGGTTAAGAAACGCGCCCACAATCGACAATAACAAAAATTTACACATAAACTTGCAAGTTGGTGCACATATTCATAGTTATCCCATCCATCAATGTGCCAAATATGAGCATGGTAGGATAACGAACACGCCCACAATTTACAAAAAACCATATTCACCATAAAAGTAGACTTTCAAGCTGATACGTAAGACATACACTATTAGAGGGCGCAAAATATTTATATGTATTTGCCACGCCCACCGTTGTGGAGGTGGAAGGTATTTAAGATTTGGCCGAATCCAAATTTTTTTAGTTATCTTACTTTTTATTTGATTTATATAATTACGCCGACAAGCGGTACTGTGTCTACGAACGTAATCATGCTGTTAACGGTCGCTGCTTACTAAATGATTAGTGGACCGTAATAGTTGAATGTTTTTTTTTATTTTATTTTCTTCAACTAAGATTGCCCGAGTTGCCTTACGAGCTAATCAAAGAGCTATAATAACTAATCAAACACAATTTCCCTATAATGAAAAATTGAAATATAAATAAGCATGCACGTGTAATAGTGTAATAAGGTGGTCTTGTGTATTCACCAAATTACTATTGTATATAATAATAGTCTTGGTAAGCCTAACCACAAAGCAAGAAAGGAAAAAAAAAACGGAAAAATCAGCAATTTACTTGGTGTGCACACCCTAAAGGTGAAACTGAAATTCTGCCATTTACGTTCGGAATATACCATACGCACACACACACAAATAATTGTTGTGCTTTATATTATAATTTTGTTACTTGCTCCACTAAGTCAATTCATTTCAATTCAATTGCACACGATGGTGATGATAAGACAATACAACACAACACAGCGCAACGCAACACAACAACCTTGACATAAGCTCATTTTCATTTCAATTCATAATTGAACTTGGGAGTTGTAGTAGAGTTGGAGAAAGAAAGAAAGAGAGAGGCATTGAGAAACAAATGATGTTTGTACCATTAAGCCGGAGGTGGCAAGAATAATAGTTGCCAGTGGCTTTATACTCAATTTGTCAAAATGTTGATAACACCGAGACAAACCGTACAAAGTACACCATACGCATATAGAGAGAGAAGTTTGAATGACCAACATAACATTTGAAATCGATTTCAATTGAAACTTCCACAATCGATGAGGTCCTTAAAATGGGCGTGGCCAAATCTGAAATATCCTTCGCCAACAAAAAGTAGGCGTGGCATGTAGCTGATTATACCCGGTAGCAGTGTAAGTAAAACACGCCAACTGAAACCTCATTGCTCGGCATTGCTCTCAAGCATCTTTTTTTCCAATTTAAATAGCAATCTGACGACAATAAATAGAAATGTTTGTACGAAATTTCAGCTCAATATCTGGGTCATATCTAGATCTACACCGATTTTACTACTGATCAAGAATATATACACATTATAGGACCTTCGTCTAGCTGCTGCAAACAAACGTATCAATGAAGGTGAAGGGCTGGCTATGCACTCCTTTTAAGCTGCACATAATAATCATTAATATGAAGAGAAACGACCAGTTCGTTTCTCAAGTCTTTACATTTCATTCTCTTGAATTTAAATAAGAAAAGTTTGTTACTTAAGTCTTTTGTATTATACCAACATAAACCAATTTCCATAACATGTTGTGGTCCTATAATAACTAGCACACTTCAGCCTTACCTTTATTTAATTTACATTATCATAACAATCATACACACACACACACACACATACTAAAAAACGAAAAGGTTTGTTAGAGAGAATGGAAAAAGCTTCTGATATTAACAAAAAAAAAACGTATCAACGTTTTAGAGCAATGTTACCATAAATTCACCACACTTCCTTTTCTACCATTTACCACTTTCATAAAGAAACAGCCAAAGATATTGCCTTCTAAGCCATTTGTTAAGGCACACATAAAACAGTTGTCTTTAAAACGTGCTGGTGTTAACAACATAATCTTAAGCAACGGAAGTAACGCTTTTTTTCCTATACATATACTATATATGCTCGTGTGTGCTAGTATTCAAGTGTTAGTATATTTATATAAAATAATTTCTTGGAGCATAAAGAGAGCTTGCACTGAAAATGAAGTACAGAGAGAAGACTGTTTTTAAATAAATCCCACGCTAATACTACGTAAGTGTGCTTTGGTTTTTTGGAGAGGCATAGAGAAGAGCAGCCAAATAAACTAATACCAGAACAATTTCAGTTTAAAAAAACTATATCGCATTGATCTTGGTTATAGCTATCACAATGTAAATATGTGTGTATGTGTGTACATGTGCGTGCCAACGATGTTATCTCTAAAATAAAAAAAAAGTAGTGAATAATTTATATGTTCCTTGTGTTGGTTTAGCGAGTAAGCGTCATGTGCATGGTGTGTCTTGTATATGTGTACACAACAGCCTTGTGTGCTATTTGTAGTTAATGCTGTGGGACTACATACATGGCTGCCTGTTAATATGTGTCCATTGTGTGCAAAACTTATACAAAAATCTATACTGTTATGCTGAAACTTTCTTTTTTCCTACTTTTTGTGTTAAGCTGTGAGTGTTTTCTCGAAATTCTGTACCCGTTTCAGTCGCTCTCTCTCTCTCTCAGTACGCAGTAGTATGTGTTTTACTTACACAACACTGTTCTGCCTTGAAGCGCATTCAAGTTAAAGATTTCTTACATTATCATTGTCAGTCAGGATGTAGGCTTGTTGGTGTGTCTTTAGTACAACATTTAGGCAAAGAATGTTCAAAGAAAAAACACCTTGCCCTTACAACAGTTTTTTATTCACTGGAAAGTTTAGTGTGATGGTCTGAACCATCTGCCTTGTGTAGATATTCAATTGAATGATAGTGTGCAAGGAAAATTGCCAACAAATCCATTAAATGAGAACAAAAAATCACGTATCATAACACATCTGAAACGATTTATATGAAGTAAATCTTTTTAACTGCTTCGTGTACACTTTTACTTAAAGAAAAGATGAATGAGTTATGTATCCGGCATGATTAGCCGTACTGTGGCATTAATATGACGTTATTGAGGCAAAGAATACAAAGAGTGCAATGAAGTGGGGAGAAAAAACAATCACTTAATGAACAACGTAAAGCATGAATTAAGACAAAAGACAGAAGATGGGAAAAAGTAAAAAATAAAAACAAAAGCACAAACAAAATGGAAATAGAAACAGAAATAGAAATAGAAATAGCAAGAAACACATCATAAAAAAAAGTGAAATTTGCTATAAACCAACATTTTTATGACACTTTAACGACACATCCCATCAAGAGAAACTAAGAAAACAGCACGGAAGAGCTGTTAATAGAAATTGTATTTTCTTCGCAAGTGCTTGGATGAAGCCTTTCTTCAAATTCTATAATCCTCTACCGCAGCGACATGAAAGTGATTTTAGATTTAAGGCAACGCGATGTATGATTTGCTAGCTTATTATTTTACGTGAATATGTTTAAATCAAGCTGGTTGCAGTTTCACCTTTAAACATCAAAATAAGCAACTTGTGCCGAAATATGCAACGAAAAATTCACAAAATATGTGCCAATTAGGGAAAATAAACAAAATATGCAAATTGAAAAATATGCAAATATGCAAATAACATAAAAACTGCAATATCAAAAAAAAATATATAAAATATAATACTCAGCATAATAAGCTTAAAATATGCAAAAATAAGCGAACTGAGCACAACTCTCTGAAATATAACAAATGTTTTACAAGCCATTAAAAGGGAGTACAATTGTAGACATACCACGCCCAACATTTAAACCAGACACTACATTAAACGATTGGAAAATCGTTATTAAGATTTGTAAAGTATAAAAATTAAGATTTATGTTAAAAAAATAGTCAAACTTAGGCCAAACATTAAATATTCTCCAAGGGGACGTGGCAGGTACATAATTTTTTTTAATTGAAAAAGTGATCTGTGCAGAAACTAGAAGAGTCTGCGCAAAATTTCAGAGAGTGTCAATAACAGACGACCTCAATCGGCAAATTTATAAAACAGTACATATGTCCGCGTATCTGTTAATTTAAAAATGAATTGAGGAGGAAAAGAGAAAAATTAGGGTTGCACGATCAATTATTATTGTAAATATGTGTACCAAAAAAGGGCACGTCAATAGCTGTGGGAGGTTTATTATGTTCATTATTATAACGGAGGTATACTAAGTTTGTCATTGCAACACCCACAAGGAGGCTTCAGAGATCCTACAAAGTATATATATTCTTAATCAGCGTCGAAAAACTGAGTCAATCTACACGTCTAAACACGCGTGTCTGTGTGTCTGTCTGTTGTTGACATTCTCGCGAGCGTAAATTTTAAGATATTGAGCTGAAATTTTGTACAGGCACTATTATTTTCTGCACGCCGATTGCTATTGTGAGCAAAATTGGTCAAGAGCCACGCCCACAATCGACAAAAATCTATCTATCTGCCCAAAATGGGCGTGGCCAGACAACAGATACGCCCACAATTTACAAAAAAAACATACTCAGCGTAAATTTCTCTTCAAGCTGTTATGTAATGCATATATTATTAAAGGGCATAACCACGCCCACTATTATATATGTGGAGGGTTTTCAAGTATCAATTTTTCTTATATATATGTCTTACATGTTAAAGTTACCGCTTTCTAAACTTTACAAATCATATAAAACTTTTATTCCTACAAAGCCACGCAATCCTTATCCATGATTTTTTTTTTACTTTTCATCGTTATGTATGTTTTGTTGCTGTTTTAAATGAATTTTAAACTAAAAACTTTTAATTACATACGAAAAACAAGCAATTTAGGTTTTCAAGTGAATGGACGCCAACATAAGATGGCCGATCACTGTTTGTTTTTTTGTTTTTTGAGTTTCCAATCACCATTTATGTTAAGGTTTATCTATATGATCCATACGTCTACTGCGTACATTGTTGTGTTTGCAGTTGGCAATGCCAAGTGCTGCTGCTACATAATGTGTACGTACGTCCACACACTTTTTATTATACCTTATCTATGTTGTGGAAACTGGTTTTATGTGTTATTTCCAATTAATGACTGACTAACAGTTGAACTTGTGGCTATTTGTTTGTCAAGGTTGAATTTGATACCGTACCATACAATTTGGTTTTTTTGCTTTTCTTAGTTGGTAGTTATGATAATAGTAATCATTTCAGGTTTGAAGGCAATGTTGTGGTAAAAGAAAAAAGCAGCTCTCGATAGATAATAACATTGATATGCAGACTTTCGATTTATTTTAATTGATGCGTGTAAGAGGCTGTCTGCCACATATCGTATATAAATCGATTAATGTCTAAGCATCATCAAGGTAACTGACATTTGACTGCTCAGCTGATGGTTATGTAAAGCAAAAAAAAGGAAAAAAAACAGTAGTTGGAAGCTTTCATTCCTTGTGTATAACAAATGTTCATGGATATCGTTGTTTTGTAAGAATCGAGATTGGAATCAATCAATAAATAAAGTGATGCACGGATGTAATGAAAGGATGGCAATGCGTTATTTTTAGGGATTTTCGATTGTCTGCAAAAAAATTTTATAAATTATAAAAATTATTCAGAATGAATGAGTGGTCATGTAAATCCAAATATACAAAAAAAAAAAAAACATGAAAAATTTGTGGGCGCGGCATATACATGATTAAGGCTTTTCTTTAAAAACGTTAAACTTTCTTTTAAGGACCAAGTGCCACTTTATCTCAACCACTGAACTGAAGGGAGAATTTTTGTAAATTGTAGGCGTGTTCGTAACTTCATTCCGCCCATTTTCAACCCATTGACGAATGAAGAGTGATTATAAAGAAGTAGCCGTGAAAGTTTTTTATCAGTTGTGGGCGTGTACCGTATAAAAAATTACGACATTTCTTGTATTACAAGGAAAGACTTCTTCCGTTATATGATATAGATAGGAGTACGTAAAGTGGTGGTGGTAAAATCAAGATGTGGGCGTGGCTATTAACCGATTTTGCCTAATCTTCAATACATCATGTCCGAGTCCAATATTTTGTAACAATATCTGAATTTTGGTGATGTTGAGCATCGCCATGACAAACTTGAACACTTTCATCACCGAGCTTAGTGTTTCATATAAAAATAAATAATCGCAATAAATTAAAAAATCTTGCTAATGCGTCAAGCAACTATATTTTATAGCGGATGTATCAAATATGTACGTTTGTTGGCTTTTTTGTTGCAATGATTGTAAAAAATAACAACAGCAACAAACAACAACTGCAATCTACTTAAACACTATAAATAAATAAAAAAAAGACAGATTTTCCTTTTGCTTTAGCAATGACGCGCACATTTACTTTTAATAGATATCACAATAATACAATAAAAATAATAATAATAATAGAAAAAAAGAAAAAAAAACAAATCTTAAATACCCACCATGGTACGGCATCAAAGCTGTCTAGTGTACATGTCGAGATATTCGAATTCGGAAAAAATTCTTAAAAAAGGCGTGTTTTTGTCCAATTTCAATACCAACCCGCGTAGAAGAAATACCAACGCTTCTGTAAAGTTTGGAATCAATAAACATATAAATTTTTGCGATCAGCAGTGGGGTTACCACACGGACAGACAGACACGGCTAGAATTCTGAATATATATACTTTATGGGGGGGCCTCTGATGCCTCCGTTTTTAAGCATTGCAAACGTTTTGATAAAGTGATCTATACATACACACACATACACATGTGTGGTGGATATTATAATAAAAAGAAAAGGAAACTTTGATGAAAAAGAAAATGATTTTCATCTTGAGTTTAAGTTCGTTTTATTTATTGTATTATTTTGTACATATTAGAGACGAAATCCTCTTCTTTATGGATTTTTATATTGTTGGCAATGATTGTTAATAAAACGAGAAATGTGTAGACGTGTATGGAAAGAGCGAGATGGTGCGAGAACGTGTATAAGAATGATGGTGGATTTGTGTTGAATAAAGCAGACATGCTGGCTGAGACTGGTACAGGTTGTACTATATAAACTTGTAAAGATATTTATATATGTAAACTTTCTATCAGCCACAGCCGCACACACACGTGCGCATTGTGCATACCTTTTATTTATTTACACACATGCATGCATGCATGCATGCATGCATATTTGCAAACACTGGCGCGCTTGCTTATCTGCAATATCTTATTTGTGTGCAGATGTTGTTGCTGTTGCTGTTGTTTTGTTAAGTTATAGCTTCACGGCGTATAGTTAAGAAAATTTGTTGAAATGTTTAGAGAATGATAAACAAAAACCGAAACGAAACGAAATCGCCTTCAACACAAAACTTACGTTAAAATATGACATTTCTCTGATGCACTGTTGTGGTTAAAACTGAAAAAAAAAAGTAAAAATCTGGAAAAAAAAAGTCCACCTTTAACGTATTTGCAAAAAGAAAACTTATTGGTTAGAGGACTTATGCATGTTACCCCCCTTTAATAGACAGTTGCACAGTGTTAGCTTAAGGTAAATCAATGGCTTAATTAAATGTTAAGCAAACAGTTGGTATTAGCTCCTAACTCTTCTGGGAGCACAAACAAGATAAATCAAAAATTCATTGAATTCATTTTGTGATTATTTCTTATAGCCGAGTACGTTAAACTTTAAATAAAAAGTTATTGTAAAGTGTGCAACAACAACAACAAAATACAGTACAATTAATACAACGAAAAAGTGTTATTTTTGAAATAAAAATCAAGTCGAAATTATGCAGTAATTATCGTGTAATGCATTATAATGGACGGCTGTGCTTAACGATGTGTAACGATGACAGCTGCCACTTGAACTGAATCATGAAATATGCCTTTATTACGATATTGCAAGGAAACTTCATCTAGGGAGTGGATTTTACAGCTTTTACCGTAATTCTCGACTTTGTGTGCGGTGCGTTAAGGTGAGTTTTATTCAAACATTATTTCGTTACTCTTTCAACACCTTGGCCTACGTTATGTAAATGTCATCCATTAAGCGAATGCGTTACATTTCACCTCAAGGGTTAAATTTTGCAATAAATTGTTGGGCGTGGAACCGTTCCGGTAGCACAAATTTCATTTTTGTAGCTTTAATGTTCTGTCTATGGCAGATTTTTGCAATCGAGGGGGTAGCACTTCCACTAATTCCCCCCAAGATACCACACAAACGCTAGCGCAGGAACTAAAAATTTTAGGAATGCGAAAAAACAGACAGACATACAAACATAGCTCGATTGGTTCACACCTTGATTTGAACCGTTCAGTGCATACATTGATTAACTCCACTTTTTGAAAAATCCTAAATTTAGGTATCAAAGCACTTGGTGTAGTCATAACTTTATTATTTCATCGCATTTCCCAACTTTTTTTTTATGGAGTTAATCGATGTGTGCACTGAAAGGCTCATTTATCAAAAATACAACACAGTTTATTCCCCAAATGAGTGTGATCGAATAACAGACACGCCGACAATTAAGAAAAAACTTTTTTTGTGTTTTCATCTTACGCGAAAATTGATGCATTTCAGATAAACTATTACAGGGCGTCATTACGCCCACATTTTGTATTCATATGTAGTCTTTTTTTTAACTACTTCAAAAGCTTTTGACTTGTTTTCTTGGGCATCAACCTTCACAGTTGGCAAAATGAAAAAAGGAAATTTCCAAAAAGACTGCAATAAACACAAAAAGTATAAAGAAGACGAAGAAGAAGAATAAAAGTAAAAATATTTTCGAGAAAGTTACCCAAAAAACTACTTGACGCACAACAAGTTGGCAACAAATAATACAGAGCGTGTCGTCTTTATAGTAAATTTAGTTAATTAATATAACAACAACAACAACCAGAACAACAAATTTGTGCAAGGTAGTTTTCTACCATGAAACGGGTTATCATTCCACATTGTAGTAGCCTTGATGCGGCCACATTCTGTAAGATTCAAAACTGCTTGTTTTTTAATTGTGTCACTATGCGGAAATGCGAAGTAGATAAAAGGTACATGAAAAATTGCCTAATAATCGTTCTTACACTAAAGCGATTAATTGAATTTAATTTCAATTGAGTCCAAGTGCGTAAAATGTAAATTTCACACGCTTAGGTCATAATTCCCAGAACTCACGTCACCTGCCCTCGTAATAAAATTTTATAAATATTGTATATTACATAACCGAGTTTGTAATTTCAGTCTTTTCATTTAATTGTTAACCATTAAAAATGGTGACTCACACATACGCACACATGCACACGCGTGCACCGAAACAAAACTCATTTATAACCAACAGCACCTCTTCATAAGTCACAGTTGTTATGAAATAATTTATATGGCTGGCTTTTACATACGCATACACATACACTAACACATACGCAAGCACATAAATATCAAATGTAAGTAAAAGTGAAATAATAATAAGAGTGCCAACAAAATTAACAACAACAACAACAACAACAACAACAGTAAAAGTAGTTACGTAATATTATATACGGACGCCAACAAATTTGTTTTCGTTTTTCTTTGTTAATGAGCCATTGAAACCCGAAAAAGGAATTGAGTTTAAAATATTTATGTAAATGTATGGTGTGTGTGTGTGTGTGTGTGTGTGTGTGTGATTCATATGGCAAAAGGCCAAACACAACAAAAAACCCATTTTTAACACACCAAGTATTTTTATGGGTTTTTTTATTCACGTTGTACGGTATAGTAGTGGGTGAAGTTTAACTATTTATCTATACGTGAACTAAAACGACAATCGAACAATATATGAAATGTTAAAAATAACATAAAAACGTCTCATGACACGGTGGTAGAAATATTAAAAGGCACCCATCTTTGCCGCATCTTCACAGTTCGCCACATGGAGAAATGTTTTAAGAATAATACAATCTGGTTTAAATTTTATATTAGTGTTGGAATCGCTTTCATAATTGAGGCATATACCTTAAAAATTTTTATTAGAAATGACAACAACAAAAGGTATATTTTAAATTGATTCTGTACTCCATCTCTATATTCAAAATGTGGGTGTGGCATATATATACGATTGTGCCTTCTAATAACGTATAGATACCACATTAACATGCCGCGCAAAATAGTTTTCTAAAACGTTTTATAATCTATGTTTGAGCGTGTCTGTTATCCATCCTCACATATTATACCAATTAGTAAATTTTAACATGTAGTTTTATATTTGGATTCTTTAAAAATCTATCCTATTGATTGTGAGCATAACACTGGGCCGATTCCACTCAATTTAAATAGAACTTTGCTTACACAAATACAAACGTGTGTACAAAATTTCAACTAAATTTGTGTACGTTAGCGGAAAACAAGTAAAATTGTCAGAGTCGGTCAAGCCCGACCAATTATATTAATATTCCACTTAGCTCCTTAAATTATGCTGTATACGCGTCTGTATACGCGTTGTCCTGCCATATTAGTTACTTCGTGAATGGGTAGAGGTTTTAAAAATGATCCGATCGGTTCCAAATTTGTCCCAATCAAATATTAAGCTAATTAACTATTTTTCAGGCACCGTTTGGGTAAAAAAATTTTATAAATGCGTTTTTTTACCATATAAAGATATCCATTATAATAGGACCTTATATGGAGAGGGGTTGTAAAAATGGTCCGATCCAGTCCATTTTCAAAAGCATTTCTCTTTAAGCCAATACATGTTCTTTTGTAGTAAATTTCATTAAAATATCTCCAAAAATGTGACCTGTAGCTTGCGCACGTGTACATGGACAGACGGACTTATTTAAATTCATTTAGATTTTAATTCTGAATCGAGATCGGTTTAATTAAAGGTGGGTGTGGTATTTGCCACTGAGGAGTTACAAACACCTACATAAACTGAATATACCTTTTGGCACAAGTGATGCAGGGTATAAGTAAGTGTAAATAAAAGATGGACACACGGACGTACAGCGTTAGAATGATTTAAATGCTGATATTTTTGGGATTTTTCACGCCTTTTTCTTAAATATTGTAAACGGAATATTAAACTTATCTTTATATTATGTGAAGGAGATGAAAAAAATGAACAACTTAGCACCATTTTTATACCCTACACCTTAGGGAAGAGAATATATTCATTTTGATCATCCGTTTACAACACATCGAAGGATGTCTCGGAGACCCCACAAACCATATATATTCTTAATCAGCATGAAAAGAGAAAGCGTTTGAGACCTTCGTTCGTCCGTGTGTCCCTCTGTTGTTGGCACTCTTACGGTCGTAATTTTTGAGATATCAAATTGAAACTTTGCATACGTATTCTTAGTTCGATTTCGCTGTTCCGTATTGAAATTGGGCAAAATCGTTTAAGAGACACGCCCACAATAAACAAAAATCTCAACATACCTCGAAAACATTACATATCGCACAATACTATGCCTATCACGTTGAAAGTTGGTATATATATAAGTGGTACTGTGCCAAAAATGGGCGTGATGGAATAACGCAAACGCCTATAATTAAAAAAAAACACTATTTGTTGTTTAAAAATGATCTGAATAATAATAATATACACTCAACAATTTAAGGCAATAGGAACTTATTTTTTAGAGGGTTATAAAAGGTGGAGGGTATTTAAGCTTCGGTCTTAACCGAACTTTTCTATCTTGTTTTATTTATTTTGTACTACTGCCATCTATTTTGAGCAAAGGTTCATTTACTCCAACTGACTGACTTTTATATAACATTACACATAAAAGTCTTTGGTCTGCCAATTACGAGTATATATAATTATTAAATTCAATTCACTTCACTGGCTTATGAAGTGAGGAACTACTATCTTTATTGAGATAAAACTTTAAATCATTTTGTTCAATCCAATCCAGCTTTGTTAAGCTACAATACTTTGACATTAAAATTTATAAATTGGCTAAAAATGTTTTTATTAATATATTATAATTAACTACGAAGCGTGCTTATCGCTAAAAACTGTGTGCTGGTGGGCGACAATATTTTCTCTCAACTTTAACAACAGCCATCAAGCAAAACAACAATTTTTGCAAAAATCAGTCATTGTAACGTACAATGACACGTCTTGGAAACAAGATATTAGCCGTGAACCTCTACTTTATACATTAAGTTAACTTTCCATTTCACGTTCGCGTATCAGTGAGAGAGAGCGACCAAAGATAAATTCTGCCATTTGAAAACAAAAAATAAAAATAAACGAAAACCCTTACAGGATTAAATTTCAGCTCCGACGGCGTTTTGTATGATATTATAAAACTCATACATAATTTGTATTTTCTTTTTTCTCTCTCTATTCAGCATAATTATCACTGTTTCTTTTTGTTTTTGCTACTTTCACTTTCTTATCTGCTATTAACACAATTTCTTACATATTTTATATGTACTTACCATATGTACGTTTATATATAGTACAATTCGGGTAATTCCAATGTTTTGTTTTTTTAATGCATCGCTACATATGTATATGCTCGTACACTTCCAACTTTAAGTTTTGTTTTGTGAAATTATGACTAATTATAAAATGAATGGTTGTTGCTTGTATTATGGCCTCATTATCGTGTAAATAGGAAAGGAAGCCTTGGAAATTATATATATTCTTGATCAGCATCTAAAATTCAGTTGACCTGGACATGTATGTCCGTATGTCTGTCTGTTGTTGGCATTCTCACGGGCGTAAATGTTGAGATATTGAGTTGAAATTTTGTACAAATACTTAGTTTTTCACGCAGATTGCTACTTAAAATGGACGAAATCTGTCAAGAACCACGCCCACAAGCAACAAAAATCTATATATCTGCCTTAAAAGTTGACCTGTGAACTTGAAATTTGGTTGACTTATTTAAGGCTAGCCCATCCATTGATATAACAAAAATAGGCATGGTCGGATAACATACACGCCCACAATTTACTAAAAACCATATTCAACGTAAAAGTAGACTTGGATGCTGATAAGTAATACGTACACTATTAAAGGGCGCAATATATATACATTTGCCACGCCTACCATTGTGGATGTGGAGAGTATTTAAGATTTGGCCTAAGTCATATTTAGTTTTTTTACTTGTTTTAGTTTAAAATGGAAGCTTTTCAAATTCCATTGATAATTATTCACTTTGAATAATCTGGAATCTTTGAAATATCGCGTTACCAATTACAATTTTTCAAATATTCATAATTCAATTTAAAGTTAAAATTTTCGTACCGTTAAATATTTTTTATTCAGATCCAAATTCGTCTACTGGTACAGGCTGGTACATTGTGTACCGTAATCTGTCCAAACGCACCCAAAGTGTGCCTCTGTTCTTTTCTTATACTTAACTAACTTGGTTTATATTTATGTTGAAGTACTGATTATATCATCGGTTATTCATATGGACGCTTTACTCTTTACTGTAACTGTAAAAACCAAAGGCCATTAACTTAACTTGTCCCACACTATGCACAGCATCTAATACATATGTTACGGTTATTGGTGTTGTGTTATTATTGTTAGATAACCGTCCGGTTTGTTTTTATTGCTGCTTAGATGTTTTCAACATCTTTTCTATGAGGGTGAGTTTGCGTTTTGATTTAAATTATATGGTACCATTAATTTTTTTCATTATTACATATATTTGTTGAAGTTGAAGTTGAAGTTGAAGTTGAAGCTACAGCTGCAGCTGAGGCTGGGGATAAAAGTTTTCGATATTGAACAGGTTTTTAAACTGTACAACAAAGCAATACTTACCTGATGTAAGAAGCACAAACAAACTGACAAAGTCCAAAAATTTATTACTGCAACAATTTAATTGAAGGTGAAATTTGATTGCATTGGCCGCGCCATATCATAAATGGATTACATAAAATTAAAGATTTCAGGGGAAAAATTTTGATAAATCGCAAAACCGATCACTTTACGAAAGACTGAAGCAACAAACTAAATAATGAAACATTTATAATCGCCTTAGTAAGTATTTTGTTTTTCTTTAATTTTCTTTCAGTATGGATCTGCCACTTAACTTGAATGTGGATTCTACCCTACACCTCAACTACATCAAATCAACCGATTTAATACAAATAAATATATTAAATGACTTGAAATTGTTAATTATCAAAAACTAAAAAGCTGTCTTTGACAGAGAGAGAAAGAAAGGAGAAAAGACTAAAAGCAAAACAAAGAATGAAACGAAAACCGATGAGAAAAGTTATATATTTAAAGCAAACAATGCCCTCTCACATAATGTACGGGCGGCCGGGGCCCAGTGGTAGCATGGCCCGCTTAATGGTTACATTGCTGTTGCTAAATTTTTGTGGTAAGTTGAATGAGTTCATTATGAAATGAAATTTTACAACAGGCAGATTTTGGAATAGCTGAAATTGTTGTTGCCTTAGTTTTTATCGTTGTGTTGTGAAAGTCGTTTAGGCCTCATACACATACACACATGAACATATAGCATACGATAGATCCTTATATTATGACAGCGAGTGAGTGCATTGACATTGTGTTCAACTTCTGTAGAAATAAAAGGTAAATTGTTTTTTGGCTCGTAATCAAAATACTTGCTCAAACACATGAACATTATGGTGTGGTGTGTACGTGTTTGAACTACGTAATGATATGAATAACTGTGTATGGTAGAGTGGAGTATTTATTACAACAGTAAACGGGTTTGACCTGGTTTTATAAAATTAACAACCATTTGAATAATGTTGGGAAATGAACACACGTGACATCTATAAAGATATCGCTGTTTGTTTAGAAAACTATTATAACTCGATATAAGTATGAAAAAAAATAAAAATAAAAAATATTTGGAAAATTTTTAAATTTTTTTTTAATATACCCTCCACATAACACTAAGGGGGTATGCTAAGTTTGTCATTCCGTTTACAACACCCAGAAGAAGGCGTCAGAGACCTTACAAAGCGCAAAAACTGAGTCGATTTAGACATGTGTGACCGTGCCTCCGCCTATTGTTGGCATTCTCATGGCATTCTCATTAAATTTTGAGATCTTGAGCTGAATTTTTTTACTTTTGCTTTCTGCATGCAGATCGGTATTTAAAATGGGAAAAATCGGTAATGAGCCACGCCCACAATTAACAAAAATCTATCCACCGATGTGCCAAAAATGGGCGTGATCGTATAACAGATGCGCCTATATTTTACAAAAAATCATATTCACCATAAAACTCGACTTTCAAGCTGATATACTACTAGAGGGCATAATCATATGCCTGTCACGCCCACTTGGGGAGGGTATTTAAGATTTGGTCTAAGCCAAATGTAGTTTTCTTACTTGCAAAATGGGTAGCAAATGAAAGGACTTAATGAATGGAATGTGATCAGTTATACAAAATCTAATGTGGGGACTGCCAACACGAGTTTTTTCATAATCTATAAAACAAAGACGAGAGATCTTGATGAATAGAAAACAAAGTGTTGAGTGGCTTGCAAAATGGCGACTGCTCGATGCTTTTATATTATAATTTTTTACAATCTATTATTAAATGAAAGAGTTTTATGAGAAGACTACCATAAACTACGAGTATTTGCTGTCACATTAAGGGGGGAGAGTAAATAGTCGATTATCGATCGATTATTTACATCTGCAATGACTTGGAATTTCATGCTAATCAAGATATGGGGTTCCTGAGTATTCTGTAATATGGAATGACTAGCTTCGTTGATTTTAGGGCAGAGATCGGCAACCTTTTCTTCGAATTTCACTTCATACAATACTGCATGACCTCTGGGAATAATGAATGGAATCCACAATACAATTGGAAATGTGATTGTTATGTGTTAAGTATATGATAAATTTTGTATCAACATTTTTACATGTGTAATACATCGTGTCTAACTATGAACGGAAATCAATGATAACAATAATTGAATTACGTTTGTAAAAATGACAATTATTGACATGACAGCAACACTGTATGTTTTCCATTGTGGATAAGATCAGAAACTTAACCTATATAAGTGCTGTGGCCCACCCATTCCCAATGTTATTCGTCGCTGTGAATATTTGCAAAGGAATGCAGTTCTTTTTGACACTTTTGTTTGGTTGTGTTTTGATTTGGCAATTTCGTTTACACCAAAGCTTCAACTCGAAAGTTAGATTATTATTTGATTATATTGATAGTTGTGCGGATACGCCCAACTCTTTGAAGCTCACCGATGTAGTGGATATTGAAAATATGGAAATATTTTTTGAGAATGGTGTCTGGAGTGGCAATGGGAGCGGAAAAATAATATATAAAAAAGCCAAACCAAATGGTCGTATCAGTGTACGTACCATCTATTCAATAAATATATAAATTACGATCACGTATGAGTAAAACTTTTTGAACAAAATTTAATAGGTAAGAGGTGATGTATTTTATTATAAGCGAAATTCTTGGCAGCCAACCATCTATTCAGCCTATTACGACAGTCTGTGTGCAAACCTAAGGAATAATATGTCATTTGTTTACTCGATCTTACAACGTATAAATTTCTACAATGAAGAGGAGAGATTTTATTGCCCAACAGAAGGTGTGAGTATTAAATATTTTTAAATAAATTAACAGACTGCGTGTAATGGTACGTACGGACATACGGACAAAAAGCCGAGTTATTCATTTGCACATTCTAATGTAATTTTTGTCTGTGCATCCGTTAATTAACATCAAATGGAAGTACGATCAAGACCGCAATTTAACACCCTACACCACTTAATTCCACAAAAGATGCTGTAATTAGTTTAGTTGAAGCAGGTGTAATATCATTTTATGGAGAGCCTTTTGATTTACTTACATTACTTTCGTTTTCTTGTAGACTGTATATCATATAAATACTACGCGTGGATTCATAGATATTGATAATATCAATTATATCGGCAATGTCAAGTTAAGGTTATTATGGCGCTTTTATGATGAAAATGATGTCATGTCGCCAGATATTTTTTGTTATGATTTTTTTATTGAATCTATTAAATTGTAATAAATAATGCAATTGGTAAAAATTTACAAATAAATGTTTTGTTGATGCGCAAACTAATTATGTCCTTATGTCCCACCACATACTGGATGATATAATAAATGTATTAGTTTGCACAACGATTATATAAAAAAATTCGAAAGACAACTTGATTCTGCATAAATATTTAGCAATTTTTTGAGGTCAACAGCACTTTTCAGTCAATCGAAACGAACCATATTGATTAGTTTTAAAAATTGAGAAAAAATCAATAAATGGCAGTCAACATTCCTCGCATACCAGCCACTTGTTTTCAACTTGTTGCTTCTCTTGCCTTTTTGTGTGTGCTGCTGTTTACTGTTTTTTCTTGCTATTGTACTTTCATGAGGCAATTGCTGGAATTTGATTGTAGGTCAACACTTGTGCATTTGTGTTTATTAAAATCTTTAGAGAACATGTGTGTGCGCGTGCGTGTATGTGTGGAAATATATTGTGACCTACTTGCAGATCAAGTTCGTCAAGTTATATCTGATATCAAGGCATCTGAACATTGTTTAATGGGTCACTGTCAAACTGGAAGTTGTTGTTGCACCCATGTACACATGTATGGACGGTGCAGAAAAAACAAGAACAACAACATAAAATTCATACATCTAACATACTCGTACATACGGAGTGCGTACCCAGGTTTCTGAATATGCTGGGTATGGGAGTATATAGCACTTTGTCAAAGCGTTTGCAATGCCCAAAGGGAGGCGTCAGAGAGACCGCACACAATAAAAATTTGAATCAGCATCGAATAATGTGGGTCTGTCTGTTCGGTGCGTAAGCACTCTCTTGGTCTCAAACATTGAAATATTGATTCCAATGTTTGGTAAAGTTTATGCCCTGGTTGGTATTGAAAGTGGGCGAAACCGGTCAATTGACTTACAATGCAACAAAAAATGAAAATGGAGAAGTTTTTGAAGTTTTACATTATCTGTGAAATACAGGAGACATGTACACTTGCTGGGAAGCTTTCATGCATCAATGGTGGGTCTCAGCCGTTACTTTTCCTCCAACAGAACAATCGAAATACACTTTTATGCACAAGTGAGTATTTAGTACCTCCCACATACGGAGTCGTACTTATAATTATGTATAGTATGAAATATTCAAGTCAGGTAAAGTTACAATAGTTGTAATAATAATAATTACATAACGTCACACGTATAAAGTGAACAATTTTCATTATTTTGAATGTCGGAATTCTTCTAAAACTTTATTTATACTTATCCGCCAGATTAGTTTGTGCGGATGTTTGTAACTTCTAAACGGCAAATGCAACATCCATTTTCGGTTATAGCGAGGGATTTAGAATGAAATTTTCGATTGATTTAACCATGTCCGTCTGTCTGTCCATGTACATTTGTGTGCAAGCTAGCAAGTCGCATTTTTTGATAAAATTTGGTACAAGGACTTGCATTGGCTTAAAGGGGGACCCTATAGAAAATGAATTGAATTAAATCATTTTTATAACCCCTTCCCATAGAACCTTTTCTATTGTAATGTAAGTCTTTATATGGCAAAAAATTACAATTCTTAATATTTGTGGATAAAATTTGGTGAAGAATAGTTAATTGGTTTAATAAATTTAATGGGCGGTTGGTTCCTCATTGTTGAAAAGGTTGGCCGCATCCCTCGCAAGTGAATTGTGGCAGCAAAATATTGAAAAGAGTTATACAATACAATATATAATTAATAAATAAGCACGAGATCTGTAATCACGAAAATCATATCTAAATATCAATACGAAACGAACCTTGTGTCCGGTTTCGCTCTGGAGAGAGTGAATTTCAGACAATCGAAAAAACAAATTAAACAAATAATTGAGTGTGCCAAATTTGGGCCACATCCGATTATTGGAACCCCTTCCCTTAAGGTGCCTTTTCACGAAGTACCGTGTATGTATATGACAATAAATTAAGTTACTCGTATAAAGTATTGGAAAATAAATGGTGTAGGGTATTAAATGGCCATTTTCATCTGTTCCCTGTACTCCCTGCAATGTGTTATGTATTTGAAGAAAACTCAAATGATAATATATCGCTGGTTATAATTTTATAAACGAAGCATTATAGATATAATTTCAAATTTTACGCCCACAAATGGAGAAATCTCTCTCACCAGCCCCCACCATTTACAGAAGCCTCTTTAGTATAGAATTCCAAATGTAACAGATATGTATTTCCCTAGTCAAAAGAAGAGAGCCACGCCTATAATGTAGGCCTAAAATTTATGGAAGGGTGTACAAGACGTGACTTAAGTCAACCAAGTAATTATATACTTGTTCAAATTAGAATTCTTATTTAGCATTATACTTAAGCGCTCGTGTACTGAACTCCACTCTTCACCAATTAATTAATTAAAATACTGGTCTATGTACATACATGTGTTCTTTTTGAAATGCATGGCTTACATATCAAAGTGCTGAAGAATGATTGCTTGACTGCTCCTTGCTTTATTATTTTGGTTTTTGTTTATGCTCTACTGCCCGTTTAAGCGCTGTGTTGGCTGAAACCTAATAATCAACTTACTTATTGTATTAATGGATAATAAAGTAACATAAATTTATCTCTACCCTATTATACCACATCAAAGCTGAAATTAGTAAAGTTGCTATAAACTACAATTACAGACAAGACATATATCCGAGTATTGCAAGCACTTGAAAAACACCCTCAAACATGTGGACGTACGGACGTACATTGTGCAGGAGAGTTGTATAAAGAAAAAAAAATCTGCTAGATCGATTTAGGTTTCCATGCTGATTCCAAGCTCTATTCTGGGTGGTATTGGTTAGAATATACAAACAAGTTAATATGTTATAGTCGGTCAAGCCTGAACATGTAATATCCCACACCACTTAGCTCCTTAAATTATGCTATAATTAGTTTAGTTGTGTTTGTATATAAGTTACTTTATGAAATGTAATTATATTGGAAAGGGTTTTAAAAATGGTCCGATCGGGTCCAAATTTGGTCCAACGGTTCTTCACAAAATTTTGTATAAAAATATTAAAAATTGCGATTTTTTCATATAAAGACTTCCATTACATAGGATCTAATATAAAGTAGGATTCTAAAAATGGGCCGATCCGATCCATTTTCAATAAGATTGCAATTTCATCGCCACAATGCAAAAAAGAATAGGACCTTATACGAGAGAAGGGTTTTAAAAATGGTCCAATGCGGTCCATTTTTCAATATGGGCCAAATTTCAACAAAATATCTCAAAAAATGAGACCTGTAGCTTGCGCACAAATTTACATAGACAGACAGAGGGACATGATTAAAACGATTTTGATTTTAAATCAATCGATGTAATTGAAGGTGGGTGTGGCATTTGCTGTTTAGGAGTTACAAACATTCGCACAAACTTATTACACCCTTTGTCGCAAATGGGGCAGGGTATAATAATTTTTCTTCTTTGTCGGTATTATGTCGTTTAACTTTGTGGAGCTGGAATTTGACTACCAGCGTACGCGTGAAAACTTGTATTAAAAGTTAAATATATGAAGATTTCTTTTTATCAACACTGAACTGGATACATTCTCACCCGTAGGATAATTCCAAACGCACTATACACGCACACTTGTTTAAGAAATGCTTCAGGCTTTATGACATCAATTTAAATTTGACATTAAAACATGTTGCTGTTGTGTTAATTTTACTTTCTATTATTAATGAAATCGTTTAAATTGATGGATCCAAGCTGCATGCATGTAGATTAGTAGACATGCACGGATTCAGTGTATGGGCGGTGGTGTTGCAAGGTGTTGCAGCCGATAATTATAACAAATTGTTACAGTTATCTGTAGTGAAAGGAAAAGTTGTTATCGATCGCCCAACAAATCAATTTATCTGACAAACAATGTCTATGTATCGTTTCTATGTAAAGATTTTAATTAAATTACCGTTAACTTTCTCGAGGACATGCTGTGCTTTGTTAAGTAATTAATAATAAAATCGAAAGTAAAACAAGTCAATTTTGTCATTTTGTCTTATTTTTATGTTTTTTTTAAATTGCAGATTGCCTGCAGGATATTTCACAAATGTCACCAAAATCCAGTAGTCAGATAAATGAAAAGCTCTTAAATCAAGCCATGAGCACGACAAATGCTGCTGTGGCATCTACTAAAGTATTTAAGCCAACAACGTCACCATCACCGTCACCATCATCATTGAAATCATTATCTGAAGAGAATAATACACGACAATATATAAGAGTGATGCGTTCAGCCCAACCAATATTAAATGATAATAATAAAAATCATCCAAACATTAGTCCAAATAATGTGCATGTTACCGGGAAATATGAAAAAGAAGCGGCTGCCGGCCGTTATTATCAATACAACATAAAACCCACTGGAACACATGATACGGAAATGCATAACACCGAAGCCATGTATATGGGGCGGAGTGGCAAAACATTGAAATCATCTCTTACTTACGAGACAGACGCGACCACCGGTCATTTTTTAGGGAATGGGGACCAGCGACATACGACGACGACGACGACGCCTATGTCGAGGGTCCCTTCTATACAGCCGACGGCTATAGCGAACAATTCTGTCACGTCGATAACGTCCACTGTTACAGTGGCACCGCCACTTAGTCCTCGGCAAAATTCCAGTCCAGATATTCAAGATATTATTACCGGTATAGTGAAATTACTGAATGGCAATGTCAACGTTCATGCGAATACGCAGGGCGTACGTAGGCCTGCCGCTACACGCATTAATAATCGCGGACCTCCGCGTATTTCCGATGTACAAACGATACCCTTCGATTATGAAAATCAAAAGCCACCAAGTTCAATAACGCCTATGAGACCAGCACACTTTTCCTTTGAACGTCCAGATCGACCGTTCATAACGGGTGTTCCGATACCGGAACAAATTGTTCCATATCGTCCGAATTTCGTTAGCAATCATCCGCCATGGCATCGCACTAAACCTAGACCACCAATTAATACTAATTCAGTGGGAGGTCGACGACCAATACCTCAATATAAACCATTGCCTTCATCACATATGAAACCTCCCCAAGAGGAGGAGGCACAATTGTCTCGCCCCTCCAGTACACAATCATCAGAAAATATTGATACAAATAAAAATATTCATACAATGAACGAACCAAACGATATACACGATGATTCCGCTGCACCAACGGTTAACTCTTCTCAAGACACCGAGGTCAACAGTTCTTTTGCAGAAATATTTTATAATGCAACAGATGCGGCATCAATGGAGGAACCCTCACATAGTGAAGAAGTAAATGAAGAATTGCAACCTCCTTCAGATCCTGCACCAACAAAGAAAGAAGATGCGGCATTAAAGAAGAAACCCAATAAATTTAAAACAAACGAAAAGAAGAAACTTCCGAGCACAGAGCCGGAGGATTCAAATGCAGATGCAAACCCCTCATCTAAATACATATCGATGTCTGTCGATATTACGGACTTACTAAATAATGATCACACTACCGAAGAAGTAATATTTATGACAGCAAGTAAAACCCCTGAATTGGATGCCACCAAATTGTCCAACACTCTTTCGAGTTCTACAAATGTCATAACAACAACCCCGACAACGTTAACGTCAACGTCAACGCTGCCTTTAGATCACTCAGCAACTAGTACCGAAAATATTGAGGACTTGAAATCACAAATAAATCCCACATTAACCACTTCCATCCCTATACTTACTACTACAACCAGTTCTATTATAACAACATCTTATTCCTCTACTATCACCACCACCACCGAAACTACACCACAACCCCCTAATACCACTCCAATAACTACAATTACGCCTTCTTTACCACCTCAATACCATCCAAGACCGGGTATTGTTTTAGATGATCCCGAATTCAAACCGGGAGGCAGTCGTACAAGACCCCAACGACCCGCTCAAGCTCAACATCCACATTCAATTATCAATCCTACGCGACAACAGCTACCGCCTGGTTATGGTGAAATATTTGATGTAACTTTGTCGGCTATTCAGGGGCCCGGATCTAAAAGTGGTTCTCAACACACTATTAATATAAAACCGTACGGTTCTTATGGCAATAATAATAATCAAGACATCATTATATCAGCGGCCTCAGGTGAAGATGGGTTTGTTTCTATCGATGGTACACGTACTTATATCAATCTTTTTGGTGATCCAATAGATCCACCAAATACCGTTATTCAACACAGTCCTCTACCAGAGTTAATTGGTGGTACATCATCATTGAAGCCCGATGGTAATAATCAGTCAATTAGTAACAGCAGTAGTAATGGTGGTGATAGTAGTAAGAAGGGATCAAATACGCCGGAAGCGACTTTTATAGCAGAAACTGATGTTGGCGATGTTACCCAACCTCAAGTGGTTAAAACTCAACAGTCTGTTACAACAACAAATGCTGGGCCATCATCGCGACCTCACTATAGACCCCGTACAACTCAACCACCGGTGCGAATCGACACGTGTATTGTGGGTGATGATTCAACGTGCGATCAAGCTCAGCACGAACGCTGCAAAACTGAGAATGGTGTATCAAGTTGTCATTGTAGACCAGGTAGCAAAAAGGGTTAGGGACAAATGGGAATTTTTATAAAACATCAATTTATTCCACATTCTAGGTTACTCACGTCGAAAACATCGTGAACCTTGCCGACGAGTTATAACATTTTGTATTGGGATGCGCGTAGACCGTATATATGAACATCGCATTGTGTGGGATAATAAGTTAGCTGATCGCCATAGTGAACCTTACGGTCAATTGAGTTATGAATCGATTCGTGCGGTAGGCGCTTCTTTTCCCAAGTGTTAACAAATGTTGTGATTTAGCCAATTTCCTTTTCATTATCTGTTTAAGATGGATTCGGCCATGTCCATGACCCCTTATTCGGATGAGTTTATGGAAGCTAAAGTTAATAATATTTATCACATGGAAGGGAGTACAGTGGCAGGCAGCGGTGTCTTTGTAAATCTCACCATTAAGGTATATATAGAAAAAAATAAACGTAATTGTTGTACCATTCGATCATTTCCTCCCATTGCAGTTGGATGAAAGCATAGAGACATTGCGGCCAAATTTACGCAGCGATGTGCAAAAACATTTACTGGGTGTCTTGCACAGACGCAACAACAATATTGGCAAGTCGGTTTTATTTGTAACCACTCCAGAAGCAGCCATAACGCCACTAAGAGATTTAGACGAATGCCGTTCACACGATTTAAACGATTGTCATGTGAGCGCTATGTGCAGCAATGTTTGGGGCAGTTTTCGCTGTACGTGTCCGTCGGGTACACGAGATCACTGGGCCGATCAGCCACATCGCGCTGGTCGGGAATGTCTGTCATGTCCGGATGCTTTTTGTAATAATCGCGGCACTTGCAGTTACAATGCCGAAGGCCAACAACTGTGTAACTGTGATGCCGGTCATTACGGCAGCCAATGCGAAATAGATGGTGAGGTATTGGGTGTGGCTATAGGAGCATCGGTAGCTGCCGTCATTATTATTGTCTTGACATTAATTTGTTTGGTTATGTGGTCGCGCAGATGGCAACGGGAACAGAAAAATGCTATAGGATCGCCTGTGTTTGGTTATATGAGTGCAGCGCCTTTAAAGTCCGCTGCTCTGCTGCAATCCGGTTATCAGTTAACCTTGGAAGATCGTATGCGTTGGGCTCAAGTGGCAGATGTTATGTCTCCCACCAACTATTATGGGGTATGTACAGTGTTATGCACGGTTTTGTATGAAAAAATAAACTGAAATCTTTATGTTGAAGACTGAACCCATAGGACCCACCAGACCTTCATCGGCTATGTTTGCTTACCCAAATCTGCCGATAATGGGTGTAAACACCATATCCAGTATGCCCATGCAGAGTAGTAATATGCAACAAATGCATCAAAATGCTACATTGGTAGCACCGCCAGTACCTATGCCACGGTAAAAAATCCCATATTTTTCCAATAACAAATTAAGCAAAAAAACTTTATATTTCAGTGGACTGGGTCTATCTTCTCGTACCAATGGTATGCGCACTTTGGAAAATTCTAGTTCCAGCGAAGAGGAAGATCGCACCGATTTATTGGGTCGAAATTTTCAAGTACCTCGACCAAAGAGTCGAAGTAATGGTAGTATTACGGTAATGGTAGAATATTGATCAAGTGGAACTTTTTAATTCATTATATTTTGTGTATTTTTTCAACTTTAGAATCAATCTGGTATTTATTATGATGTAGATTATCAGCCCTCAGGTAATGGTATTGGGAGTACAAGTGTCGATCGTTTGTATGGTTCGCAAAATCCATCAAGCACCCATTCACATATCAGTAGTAATCAAATACCTGGACCACAAGGTATACCCATGAGTACGTATACATCAGGTCGGGCACCCAGTAGCTATTACATAAAGTAGAACTTGACATATTTCCAAAATATTTTGTAAGAACAATATTTTTATTTTTTGAACTCACCACCATATGTATATATGGCATACCTTGGTATGCTAGGTGGATTTTATTTAAGCACATGTCCTAGAGTATAATTCGTATGTGGGCGGGGGACTCCAATTCAACCTTGGAGGTCTTCGAGCGCATGCACCATACAGTTCTGGTGCTTATAGGTGGCGAAAGAGTATCCAATTCTCTTAACACACTTGAGCACCAATGTGAGCTGTGTAGCGCTTATGTTTAGGTATTTCCATGGCATGTGTTTGTCCCCCATTAAAGTCTTTTAACCGGACCACCAGGCCTTTTCAGCGATAAAACTGCCAATACATCTCACAAACGCATTATGAAAACGGTTCGTTTTTTAACCGGGGAGTTCGACTCTGGAACCATTTACCACCAGAGTTGTTTCCCACCACGGGGAGTCGCGTTCACTTTCCCTTATATATCTAACAAATTAAAATATGGTTCTTGTAAAGACTCGGCCACCACTAACCCACAAATGGGAGGGGTTGCATACAAGGCACGCCCACCCAATTTCTGATGATGATACGTATTGCATGGACATACTCATTGAAAGGAGCAACCGCTTACTTGCCACGCCCACATTGAAGATTTGGCTTAAGCCAAATTTCATATTTGTACTTGTTTGTTATTAAAAACCAATAAAATAGGTTTATCATAGCGTGCTAGTCCCTAAGTTATATTGTAAATAATTAATATTACAAAAAAAACAAAGGAAGGTGTCTCGATAACTAAATGTCGCAACAATCAAATTTTAAGTTTGTTACAACTTTGCGTTTGTTGATTGTGCTAAGTCAAGTCGTTTCTAATTCAGATATTTCTATATGAAATTTATATTTTTTTATACATTAATTATATATTAATTAAATATCTTTTTTTAAATAATTTTATAAAACAAACACGTAAAGAAAAATGAATCTTTGTAAACGAATAAAAAGAAATTGTATATGATTTAAAAACAAGTGATGTTATAGTTGGTCAAGCCCGACCATTCAATACCCTACACTAAGTACAATAGTTTCACAAATTATGCTGAAATTTAGTTTAGTTGCAGCAGTAAACGCGAGGTGTTGTCATATAAATGACTTCGCGATATAAAATTTAATGGAAAGTGGAAAGCGATTGGTTTTCATATAAAATGAAACCTTATGTGGAGAGGTGTTCTAAAATTTTCCGATTCGATCTTTTCTCTATAGGGTCCTTCTCTGTGTCAATATGTGTTCTTGTACCAAATTTCATAAAAATATCTCAAAAAATGCAACCTGTAGCTGGCGCACAAATTTACACGGATAGACAGATAGACAGACGGAAATGGTTAAATGAATTCCAATTTTCTACCTATGAATCTATCAGCATAATTGAGGCTAGGTAGGGCATTTGCCGTTTAGGAGTTACACTTGATATACCGTATGCCACCAGTGGTGCAGGGTATAATAAATATATTGTAAAATTCTATATACTTGGGAATGTTTTATTCCACTAATATTATGCCAATTATTATTATTATTAGGACAACTACAAATACCTGTAATAAACACGTATATAGCGGTACAAACAATTTTTTTCTGAAGCATTTTATTTTTTTTTTTCTGTAGTAGCAAGAGAGCAAGGCATTAGCGAGCCAAAAAAACCATACGAATAAAAAACAAGATAGAGAAGTTCGGTTAAGACTGAAGCTTAAATACCCTCCACCTTTTATAATCATCTAAAAAATAAGTTCCTATTGCCTTAAATTGTTGAGTGTATATTATTATTATTCAGATCATTTTTAAACAACAAATAGTGTTTTTTTTTTAATTATAGGCGTTTGCGTTATTCCATCACGCCCATTTTTGGCATAGTGCTGGATAATTGTACCACTTATATTTATACCAAATTTCAACTTCGTAAGCATAGTATTGTGCGATATATAATTTTTTAAAGATACAATTTTTTCGAGGTATGTTGAAATTTGTGCTTATTGTGGGCGTGTCTCTTAACCGATTGTGCCCAATTTCAATACGGAACAGCGAAATTGAACTAAGAATACGTATGCAAAGTTTCAATTTGATATCACTAAAATTACGACCGTGAGAGTGCCAATAACAGAGGGACACACGGACGGACATATCTCAAACGATTTCTCTTTTCATGCTGATTAAGAATATATATGATTTGTGGGGTCTCCAAGGCTTGTTGTATGATCAAAATGAATATATGCTCTTCCCTAAGGTGGAGGGTATAATAATGTGCTATTGAAAAAACAAAAAACAAATACAGCTACTTAACACTAATTATGAATAAATTGAATTATAAATAAGGAGCAAATGAAACGAGAATGAACCTTTCGAAAAAAGTTGAAATTATATATAATATCCATCAATTCAAGAGAAATTGAATTTACTTCTTCTTCTTTTTTTGTACCGCAGCATTAGCATTAGGTATCCCAGTTAGAGTGGAAAATTCTTTTTTTAAGGCCAACAGTATTTCCACTTCTGGTTTCCATATTGAAGCATCAGCTGAAGCTTTCAAATTACGTACTTTGTCGGCCTTAAAAAAAGTATAAATATATGAAAAATTCTGTACAAGTTATTTATTGATATAAAGAAGAAGCATTTTATACCTGTTCAGCTATTTTCACTTCCAATTGTTTCACTTTATCGGCACTTGTAGACGCATTTGTTTGGGCTTCATTACTGGCAGTGAATTGTTGCTGCTTGCTTTGAGCTTCACTTAATTGCTTCTTTAAATCCAACAAAATATTCACCTCTGGTTGCCATATAGTTTTATCTTTAGTAGTAGATTTTAGCTGTCTCACTTTATCGCCTTGTACTTGAATAGCTTTTTCTAAAGCATCCACGGTAACTAAACCGTTGTCAGTTTGTTTAGGAACCGTTGTAATATTAGTATCTTGAGATCCGGAATATTTCTTTTTCATATCCTCTACAAAGTCTTGTTCTAGTTTAGTAAATAGAGGTGAAGGTTGTCCTATTTTATGGCCCTCTGGCAAAAGAACCGTTATATAGGGTTTCCTATGAAAAACGAAAAAGAAAAATTCATTAAATTTGCGTTTTTAAAATCATGTTCCAGAATACATACTCCACGTTCCAGTAACTTTGTTTGGTATTCAGCTGTTGGAATAATAGGCGTGCTGTTGTTGGCATATAAGGGAACAATAAATTACCCAATAAACAGGAAATATTACAACACAAAGCAATAATTGTGCCAGCTCTCTCTTGTTGTTCATCATTGCCCTTCAGCAATACCCAAGGCTGCTGGGCTTGCATATAAGCATTGCCATGACGCGATATAGTTAATATGTGACGTATGCCATCACGTAGTCGAGCCTTTTCCAAAGCATTCATGTACGCGCTCAATTCACGATTTATAAAAGCCAAAACAGTTTCATCATCAGCATTAATTTTCATGGATGGAATGATGCCGTTATAGTTCTTAGCACAAAACACTAAAGCACGATTAACAAAATTGCCCAAATTATTTAATAATTCGGAATTATTGCGTGCAGCCAAATCATTCCAACTGAAACTGGAGTCTTGACCTTCAGGGCGAGCTGAAGCTAAATAGAAACGCCAAACATCAGCCGCTATACCAGTTTCCTAAAATGAAGATCATATACAATGGATAACATATGAATACAAATTGTAGGCGTGGCAGAGGTCCTGTAGTAGTGTATTAGTTGTCTAACGAAGAGGTCGAGTTCTGTGCTAAGCTTAGTTTTTTGAATGTGGTGGACGTGTTATGTTACCCGACCACGCCTATTTAGGCACACCTATAGATGCACTAGTTATGAAACACAAATACATTCAAATTTGTTGAAGAGATTTTTCTTGATTATGGGCGTGGCACTTTTTTTTTTTTTTTTTTTTTTTTTTTTTTTTTTTTATTATATAACCATCCACTCAGGGGATGACTCCTTTACGTGCAAGCACGGTGGTGGTTAGAAGGGATTAGAGGAAAGAGGATAGAGGGAGTAGTGTTTGTGTACGTTGATTTTGAAATTGCGCACACTAGGCACGGCGGGAAATACCCCTGGAGGTAGGTGGTTCCAGAGGCGAACACCACGGCTAAAGAACGAACCGTTTCGGTAATGCGTTGTGCGATACGCCGGCAACTCCATAACGTATGGGTGAGATCGGTGAGCAAGCCTGGTTGACCTACTGAAGGGTTTCAGCGGAGGACACATCTCTTTTATCTCTCTAGAACACATGCCATAGAAGTACCTGTACATAAGCACAACACAGCTCACATTTCGTCGGTGTTCAAGTGTGTCGAGAGAGTTAGATACTTCCTCGTCACCTATGATCACTAGAGCCTTTCGCTGTATGCGATCGAGAGTCTCCAAACATGTGTTAGAGGCTCCCGCCCACACGTGCGAGTTGTGCTCAAGTTTCGGCCGAATATCTTGATCGATTTCACTTAATTTAAATAGAATATTATGTGAGTAACAAATACCAGCTTAATATATAAAAAGTTAGAACCGTGCAAGTGTTAACCACCCAAAGGACATGCGATCGATTCAGTTGTTAATGCTAATCCAGATCATATATGAACTTTGTGGTATATCTGATTTCTTAATTAATATAAGAAAGAAAAAAAAGTTACCTGAGCATCATTGCCGAACACTCCAATGCCACGACTTTTACTAAATTTCCCATCTTCATAGTTCAAATATTCGGTGGCCATTATATGTGAGGCCAATACATGACCTTTGTTAATTGCCAGCAGAGCACTTGGCCACATAACCGAATGGAAAGGTACATTATCTTTGGCCATAAACTGGAACAATTCCACTTGTACACCTTTGCCTGGTTGCCACCATTGCTTATAATCTTTAGTGTAACGTTTCGTCATGGACACATAACCGAAGGGTGCATCAAACCAAACATAGAAAACTTTCTTTTCGAAACCTTTGTGGGGCACCGGTATGCCCCACTTAAGATCACGCGTTATACAGCGCGGCTTTAAACCTTCACGCAACCAGGCATGTGTTATAACTTTTGCATTATGAGTCCAATTATTTGCAGCATTATTTACCCATTCACGCAGCTGATGTTCGATTTTTGGTAAATCAAGAAACATTTGCTCTGAAGATCTTTTTACTGGAGCCGTATTACAAACTTTACAACGCGGTTGTATCAGTTCTATGGCATTGACCAGTTTGCCACATTTGTCACACTGATCACCACGAGCATCTTCGTAGCCGCATCCACTATGTGGACAAGTACCTTCGACAAATCTTTAAATAATGAAAGGTTAAAACCATCCTTCACCTTCACCTCCCCCCCAGAGTTCAGTTTGTTTACCTATCAGCTAAAAATCGATCACATCTTGGGCACAACAACTGTTCTACACTTTCAGTTAGAATATAACCATTCTTGTAAACATCCTGGAAGGCTTCTTGCACAATCCTAGTCAATACAATTGAAGCATTTTTTCGATATCAATTTTATGAAATAAAAAGAAATGAAAGAAAGTTTACTCGGTTTGCTCTTGTGTGGTGGTGCGTCCAAAGTAATCGAAACCGATGCCAAACCAACGATAAATGGAATTGTGCAACTCGAAATATTTATCACAAATTTCACGTGGTGTCGACTTTTCGGCTAAAGCTTTATTCTCGGTGGCAGTGCCATACTCATCTGTACCACAAATGAATAACGTGTTGTAACCCGCTACACGCGCATATCTAAATTTATACTAAAGTTAAAGAAGAGCACACAATTCAGTTAATCTTCGTTAACCAACCTTGCATATATATCGGCGGATAAAACGCAACCAATTATGTTCCCCAGATGTGGCACATTGTTAACATATGGAAGTGCTGAAGTAATTAACACGTTGCGTTCTCCTTCTCTTGGTAATACTGTACGAGCTTCATTACGTTCCACAGCGGGTGCAAAAATGAAATTTTTACGAGCTACATTTAATTCTTCTTCGGTAGGCGTTTCGGTTAAATTAGATTGAGGTTCACTTGAAGGTTTCGCAGACTCGACTGAACTAGTAGTTAATTTTAATGGAGTGCGACATATTCCACCATAGCGGTTAGCATTTAATAAGGAACTGTAGTTGAGTTCTTGTAGGGGTTCCTCTTGTAAAACTTCTTGAACTTCACGCAAAGCTTCTATTTTGTTAAACCATTGCAGTAAATAATTAATACTTTTAAATTTATTGAGGCCAAAATCAGGGGCCAATAGACACCACACCGCAATATCAGCAGCAGTGAGTTTCTCACCAGCTATATAAGGTGTACTTTTCAACTGATCGTCCAATTTTTTCAACAATATATTTACCACTGCACCGACAGTAGAATTGGCACTTTGCCTAACCGCTACATAATTGACTAGAGCTGGTGCTAGTACAGAAGTTGTCCATTCCAGCCACTAAAAAAAAGTTTTAATCACTTTATATTTCGTTCATATTCATGTCAACGAATCTACCTCATCTCTGGCCTGACCTTCACCAGGAAATAAATATTTAACCAAAGCATTTGTAGAGAATAACTTAACATTACCCAGATCCACCGTAGGCAATATTAATAAATTATTAACTTTAGCAATATTGTCTGCAATACAAAAATAAGTTGCATCACATTTGTCCATTAAAAAATTAACCAAATACTTACCATTTATATTCACTTTCTCTACTATTGGTTTGCAATTTGCCAATTTCGCTAAAATTTGTAGTTTTAATCCGAAGGGATTTCCAGGATTGGTGTAAATTTTCATAATGACAATTTATTAATTTAAGAAAGTGCGTGGCAACGTGCAAAATCTTTCAAATGAATGTTTTTCGCTCTCTCTCTCTGCAGCTTCTTCTTCTTAAGTGCTCGAACACAAAGTAGCTGCAACGGTAAAAAATTACTCTCTTTTTTTGACATTGTGTTCGAGCACTAATGATAATATTTAATACACACCACCGTTTACATACATGTCTACAGAGCATGACACGCCCACAATGAAATAAATTGTATAAATAAATTTAAAATGTTTGCCTTCATATGTAAAACTGGTTGAATTTTCAAGTCTACGATAGAGTTTCTCTTTCTCACTTTTGTCAAAGACATAAACCGGGATTGTATTAAACATATGAAACGATTTACGAAAAATATGTAATGTCCCATTTGTTATTTTCATGTGCATGTATTATTCTTTGAAATCAGCAGATTGGTGTTTATAATTTATAATTTATCAAGGCGTTATCACTAGTGTGTCTAAAAGATTTATTTTTAATTATTATTCTGTTGCTCCAGCAGAAGAAAGTTTTCAATAAATTTATTCTTTGTGCCTTTGTGTGTTCTTGCATCTAATAAACAATGGGTGAACGTAAAGGTCAAAATAAATACTATCCGCCGGATTATGATCCAAGGAAAGGTGGCCTTAACAAGTTTTTGGGCACTCACGCTCTGCGTGAGAGGGCCCGCAAAATACATTTGGGCATTATAATTATACGCTTTGAAATGCCCTATAATATCTGGTGTGATGGATGCAAAAGTCATATAGGTATGGGAGTACGTTATAACGCCGAAAAAACCAAAGTGGGCATGTATTATTCCACGCCCATTTACAAATTTCGAATGAAATGTCATCTATGTGACAATCATTTTGAGATACAAACCGATCCAGCAAATCTGGACTATGTGATACTGTGCGGTGCACGTCGGCAAGAGAATCGTTGGGATCCGACAGATAATGGTCAAGTGGTACCGGACGCCAAGGAAGTGCAGAAACGTTTGTTTGATGATGCCATGTACAAGCTGGAGCATCAGGCGAAAGATGCAGAAGCGGGTGAGAAAGCAAAACCGGTTTTGGAAAAGTTAATGGAACGTAATAAAACATTGTGGGATGATTGTTACGAGGCCAACAGTAAATTGAGAGCTGACTTTAGAGTAAGTTTATTACGCTTCACTTAAGAAAACGGGCACATATACATTTATTGTTTGTTTATAGAAAACCAAAAAGGAGCTAAAAGTCCAGAAAGAACTCGATGACAGATTATTGAACAAGTTTAGCCTAGAAATCCCATTGTTGCCTGAAAATCCGCAAGATCGTCAAATGGCGGCTTTACTCAAATTGCAAAGTAAATCAGCTCATGAACGGGAGGAAGAGAAACGTTTGGATATATTATTACAACCCGCTTTACCGGGAGCTACAGCTACAACATTTGTCGGTCTCAAGAGACAAAAAGCTCTCAGTAACAACCTACAATCCGTTAATTTAGGCATTAAGAAGAAATCAAGGACGGATTCGTGCCAAGATCAAATTAACGCAAATGAAGAAATTACAACTTGTGTAGTAGAGGAGCAATCACCACCGCCCGATAATGCCGAAAGTCTAAACCAAGGCAAAGATTCTCCAGCTGTCGAATTGGTAGACTTGCCAAAATCGTTAGCTTTAGTTTGTGATTATGCTAGTTCTAATTCACCCACTTCCTCAACGGACAATGAAAACGATGACAAATAGTGGATGAAATGTTTATTTTTTAAATATGATTCAAACAGAACTTGCTTCTGAAGTGACACTGGCTGCATCATTGGCTGAATGAAGCACTTTTAAAGCCCTGGTGGCCCATTCAACGCGTTGATTATTTCTTATGGATGCATTAAGCCTGGAAATATGTAACGTTTAATTAAAGTCTTAATTGTGAAAGTCACATTTATTTACATACAAAAGTTCAACTTTTGCAAATTTGCTTTGGTAGAAATTGCGCTCAAAAGTTATCATATCGATTCGGTTCTGCAACTCATTTCGTTGGTGGATATATGTTAAAGTTGCTGGTGAGATTGAATTGTTCTGAGTTGGCGAAAGCTCTGAGCTCGGTGATGTTGTGGAGGTTATCTTGGTGGCATCTTTTGGCGCAGTAACAGTAGTATCTGGAGATATATTGGCCTTGCCTTGCAAGGAGGTGCCCACCAACTTTGTTGTATTTAGATTTGCTTTCTCTAGTATTTGCTTATCGTAGAACTTTTTAAACCATTGTAAAAATTCCAAGTTGTCTTGAAATTTGCCGCGCAATAAACGATCTATGGGTACCGATTTATCAAGGTTCAATTTGTTGAAGGCCAACTGCAAGAGTTTCAGATTGTGCAAATATTCATGTTCCAACTTAGGAGTGCTTTTAATTCTTTTCTGTCCAACACATCCAGGGAAGAGGATTTCCATCATTTGACAATACGCCACACCTAGCATTTGTGTAATCCTCTAATTAAATATAATCTTACATTTTCTTTACTTATATACCTGAGCAGAGGTCTTCAATTTTTTTATATTCACCGTTTATGGTGTTGTTCACCCATTCCAAGAGTGCATGACGAGATAATACTTCTGTTGTACCACTGATTATAACGGCAGGTGTTTTCGTACAGGCCATGACTAATTTTATAACAATTTTTTTACTTTAAGCGCCACACTAATCCATTATATATGCTATAGATAACGGCTTTTTTGGCGAGATGTAAAATTACGCATTTTTTATTTTATTTGCCGCGCCACGCTAATCCCTTATATATGTTGTACATAACGGCTTTTTTGACGAGATGTAAAATTAAGTATTATTCATTTTACAGTTCAAACGATAGAGAGAGAGAGAAGAAGGAAAAACAACGTGATTTATTTGATATCTGTACAGATTAGACTGTTTAATTATGCCAAATTAACTTATTTGGCTCAACAAACCTGCGATGCTTATCATTGATATGTTGTTGATAAGCTTTTAATTGTATGAAATACATACGTGATCTAGAAAGTGATATGATAGGCATGTGATTCAAAGCAAAATGTTAAAATATTCATCTTCCTAAGGTTCAGTTAGTCAAACTGTACTATTTAAACAGAATAATAAGGGCTTTCTATATACACTCTGTATATAAATGCATTCCTCTATCGCATAACGCATTATGCAAATGTCACCAATAGCTGAGGTATTAGTTTGGCTTTATTATAAGGCCTGCCCTACCGGCTGATTGATAATATCGAATGTGGTACAGATGCATTGCAAAATAATTCTCTAATCTGTTTGTAACTAACTGAGGGCGTCGTCTAACTATTAATTTCAAACTAACCACAATTATTTAATTTATTGCAGCAAGGTTTGCGTATTATGTGCACTAATGTGTGTAACATTGTAACAAACACCCGTTATCGTGATGAATTATATTTATTTAATATATTGAGAGAAATAACGGCTCATTTTAGTGACTACATATCAATTTTGTTAACAAATGCTACAATATCCGAATATAACACTTTTGGTAATTGCATGGCAGCAAAATGCCCGCCATCAAAATGATACGAACTATGTATTAGATTATGAAATATTTCCTTAATTTGAGAATCGCTACTTTGCAATAACTCATTAATGAAATGGGCACACCCGGTGGGCACCGTAACAGCTACACGATCCATTTGCAAATCTCTCTCAGCCTTACTGAAGAATTCCGCATATAAACGCTGCGAGGTGGTAATGGAATTAGTGACATAATAAATCATAACATTATCGAGTAAACTATCCAAACTAAAGTATTTCGTTAAACCGCCATCTTTTAAGCTTATATATGAAGGGTTGGTCCAGGTGGAAAATTTTTCCAATATATAAGCTGCCAAACCAACTGGATTGTGACTTAACACCAAACCAATAGTGTCGGGTTTGGTGGCTTGCAAATGCATGTAACCAGTTTCCATCAATATAAAGTTCAATAGCTGTGGTAAAGGCTTGACGAAAGTCACATGCTTTTCATCGTAAAATAGACTCGGTATGTAGGGTGCGATTAAAGTTTTTAAACTGAACGAACGGCCCGAACACATTGTAGAATGGAAGCCAAGCATATGTTGTGGAAACAAAGCGGCCATATAGCGGCCAATGATGGCACCCCAATCACCACCGTGTACCATAAATTTCTTATGATTTAAACGCAACATGAGATTACGCATAATTATGGTCATTTGAGTAGGGCCGAAACCTTTCTTAGAGGAACCCTATCAAATGAGTTTGTAAAGATGAATTTTATATAGAATTAAGTTAAGTGACTAACCTGAGACCAACCATAACCCGGTAAACTGGGGGCAATCACTTCGAATACATAATCAGTGTTTTTATTCGTTGCGGTAAGTAGTGGTATCAGCTCGTAAAATTCACGCACACTGCCAGGCCAGCCGTGTAGCAATAGTAGGGGTATGGTACGTTTACTTTTTGCCGAAGACGGCTTTACATGCAAAAAATGCATTTTCAACCTGAAAATACAAAAACAAAAATGAACCGTTTATTTCGATTCCATCGATTTAGTGCTTATGTGAAGAGTATACAGAAGAGGGGGGCGGCAAAGTATATAAATTCTTGATCAGCATCTAAATCTACATCAATCTAGACATGTCCGTCCATGCGTCCGTCTTTTGTTAGGTTGTACATTTTTACACACTGAGCTGAAATTTCTATTCCAATCAATTTGTTGTTGTTATTTAATTTGGGAAAAATCCGTTAGAAGCCACGCCCACTATCTACCATAAAAATTCAGCCCAAAAGTTCAAATCACTATTAAGGGGTGCAATCGCATACTGGCCACATCCATTTTTTTGTACATATGTATGTGTGGAGTGTATTTAGAGGTTGGCCGGAGCCCAATCTACATTCTTTACATCTTCGAACAATCACTTTTAAAAAATTACCCTTGAATCTCCGTTTGGTAGTGAGGGAACTTTTTCAAATACTCCTCACGTTTAGACCAATTCTCCAAATAATTATCACGCCAATAATTTACAACCATTTGCAAATACCGAGAATTAAAACCATATTCGAAACCAACACCTGTCAACGGTTCCGGTAAATGTAGCGAACGTTTCAGTTGTTGTTTGAGATCTTCAATTACCTACAGATACGATAAAAAGAAATTGACGTAAATGAAGCAAAGTTCATAACGCAAGCATTTATTAAACAAAAGATACCTACCGCAGGAGAAACAGTGATATTGTGGGGCAATATAGCGGTGTTTTCTTTATATAAAGCTGGATTTCCGGGTCCCCAGTATTGGTGATAATTTAATGTGGGCGGTGGCACACTCTTTGTCGATTGATAATAATTGTGTATAAAAATAGCCACAACCACTGATAAAAAGACGAGCAACAGTTTAGTCTTTAAAGCCATTTTAAAGGAAACAACTTCAGTAAAAAATCAACACTTTTTAATTCCTGCCGCGATTATTAATTTGATCATCAACGATTTACAAAAACTTTATACAACTGAGCTGTTGCTTTGCCTGTGCTGTGCAGTTATACACGAAATTTGCAAACTTTGAATATCAATAATACTCTCTCTCTCTCTCCACACTCCTCACTCCTCACTCTCAATGCCTAACATATTCTCTTTTAAAGCTTCTTTGTGCACTGCTGCCAAGAGCCTCAATTACTGTTTATTTCACTTGCAAGATATAACGTTTCTTTCCCGTTTATTGATAATTATTTATTTGTTTTTATTGCAAATTCTATGAAATCATTATAAAAATGTGTAGAATTCTCTAAAGCTGCAAAATGTCCACCTTTGCCATAATATCTACTATGGACTATGTTGAGGTATTTTTCGCTTAGTTGCCAATCAAAGGCCGAAGGCAAATCGTAACGGTAACGTGCACAACCCATTGGTACAGATGTTGGTATACGATTCATTTGCAAATTAGTATATGCCTGCGAGCAATGCTCTTTATAAATACGTCCTGCCGTTATAATGGAATTTGATAAATAATAAATCATAAGATTATCCAGAACAGCATCCAAATCGTACACTTTAGCTAAAGCTTCAGGTTCTTGCTTATATTTGGGATCAATGAACAATTGAAAAATGTCCAATATCCAGACAGCTAGGGCTACTGGGTTGGCTAGTAAAGCTAAACCTATTGTGTCTGGTTTGGTAGCTTGTATGTGAAAGTAGCCGCTGTTATGCCATAACCACCAAAATTTGTCACTTATTGGAAAATGATACTCGGCCAAATCTTTCGAAGGTAAGTACAGGTGGGGTTGAAAAGTGGCTAAAATGGCCTTTGCAAAGCCCAAAGGCGTATGCAGTAAACACATATTGGAATGGTAGCCAATAACATTGCCGGGAAATATTGTAGCAAGGCAGCTGCCAATTACAGCACCCCAATCTCCACCTTGCACCAAGAACCGTTCATAACCCAAACGTAACATTAATTTTTGCATCAGAATAGCCATGTGAGCGACATGAAGGCCTGGTTTTTTTGCTGCCTAAAAATACGAATTTCATCAAAACCATCATTACTTCAATGTGTGGGAAAAGTTTGGATACCTCGGACCATGCAAAACCATTAAGAGAAGGTGCTACTACTTCAAACACATAATCATTGCTTCCTATTGAATCGGTAAGCAAGGATATTAAATCGTAAAACTCTCGGACAGAACCGCCCCAGCCATGCAACAAGAGAACGGGCAAAACAAACGGTTTCTTCTTTTTGTTTAATGTTTCAAATGATGGTTTGGCGTGTATGAAGTGTACCTTGAGGCTAAAAGAGAAAGATTTAAAAAAAAGAAATTTAACATAAAAATTTCATTTACCCCTGGATTTGTGTGGTGTACTGAGGCAACCTATTTAGGTAAGCTTGGCGTTCCGGCCATTTTGATAAATAAATGTCCCGCCAATACGCCACCACATGATGCAAAATGTTTGCATTAAAGCCATAATCAAATGTAACGTTCTCCAATGGTGCAGCAACATGTTGTGTATGGTTTAATAGTTGTTGTAATTCCATAATTTTCTAAAATAAAATTCCAGACAAATTACGCAACCATTTGAATTTTTTATCTTGTGATTATATTACTTGAGGATGCACTTGCACCTTAAATGGTATAATTGCGCCATCTTCTTCATAATTGTAGCCATTTCCTACACCCCAATATTTATTGTAATCCAATTCGGGTAAAGGCACAGAACGTGTCAATTCATAGTATAAACGATACACCAAAGCAAATATTGCAATCAAAATAATTACAAAAACTTTCATAATATTTACTTTGGAGAGGAGCGTGCACTTATTTATGCACTGTCACTCTCAAGCACGTTCCGTACAATAATAACTGCTCGTTTTATATGAAATGCATGAAAAGCTTTACAAGTGGAATTTATAGCGTAAGAACAAATAATATTCCGTTTAGGTCGAATCATGGGTGTGTAGCATCATATCATTTGTTAACTTAAATTTTGAGATTCTAAGCTGAAATTTTGTACAAACATTTCTAGTTTCTGTACGTAGGTCCTGCTTAAATTGGATAAAATCATTCTTGATCACCTTCACTGGCCAAAAAATTCGTTCATTTGATAATAAAAATATTTTTAACTGTTAAATATTGGTTTATGGCTTTTCTTGTTGTTTAAAACACTGATCGTACAACACGGCCACCTAATAACGTTTTGTTAGAGAGTGATCAGACCATGTTTTTGATTTATGTGTTGCCCTTTTCCTTTTTCCTCTTTGCTTTTTCCCTATTTTTTACAAGTATATCCGGTCGAACGGAAATAAACAAAAGTTCCGTAATAATATGAAGTGATATAAAAATCATCCCTGATATTCTGCAAAAATTTTTTACATGGCAAAAATAAAATCGTTACTGTGTGTGTAAAAGGGACAACTATATTGTGTTCAATTCAAGAAATTGGCGCATTTTCATTAATTTCTTTCAGTTTAGTTGTAAATGCAGTGATTTGTGAAAACGTGATGAAATTTTTCATAAATTTAATATAAAATTATGAAAAGTAATTATAAAAAATCCTAAAAATTAAATACTGACGCGTAAGTGAAGGTGTGCATAAGCAGCAAATGTTTATTTTATGAAAAAATATAATATTTTAGGCATAAAATTTTTGATACATTTAGTAATGTTATTGGCCGTGTAATTTAACTTA
Source organism: Ornithomya chloropus (assembly GCA_963971445.1). NCBI lineage: Eukaryota > Metazoa > Arthropoda > Insecta > Diptera > Hippoboscidae > Ornithomya > Ornithomya chloropus. Next base: position 20,229,240 of record OZ020530.1, on the reverse strand, counting down.
TCGACCACAACATTATAAAAGTTTTTTCAGATATATCATACACAAATACAACAACAACACAGTCGATAAAATTTTTGATTTGAACAATTATTTAATCCGAACCAGATTTAAATATCGTACAAATAATTAGATGTTAAAGACTATCCTAAAAATTTGAGTATGTACACGTACAACGCTACGTGTACAAGTGTTTCGAATATTTTAAATGAAAATGATGGCGATGATTTTAATTGAAGAAAGTAGCAGTTAACATGGCTAATAAATAAAACAAAAACAAAAACAAAAACAAAAACGTTAAGAAAATATTGCTGCCATTTATTGAGATAAAACAGTTATGTTATGTCAACTACAACATCGATTAAAATTAATTACAGGTAAATTTACAAATGTTATGTCAATATGTGAATTCGAGCATTGAACGCACACACCTTCTAAAAACATATTTTTTATAATTGCACTAAACAAGGAAACTTTTGCAAAAATTTACAATTGGCAATGATGCTTATATTTCATGGATATTTTAAGCGACACCCTGTAAAAAGTTAACCTTGAAAAGTTCCCTTTAAGTGTGATCATGTTTTAAACGATTTTGCTCATTGATTGTTGTAACAAGTTTCAATCGGACGTCTCAGGAATCGGACACACACGCGGACAAACAGACAGGGATATATGTGGACTTGGAATGTTATGCTTAAGATAATATACACTTTGAGGAGTCGTTTATGTTTTTCGAAAGTGTTTGATCAAGTCAGCATAGTCACAGCGTCGAGGTGCAAATATGCTAAATAAATTTATCAAAATTCTAAAAATATTCTTAACCATATGGAATCCTTAAAGAAGACACTTAAGCCAATATAAAATAATGCACAGTTGACTGTCCTTTTCTTTTCAACACACCTTTCCCTTATTTTACATTCATTTGTGGTTTATTTCGCGTTAAACTTTGCCCAGCACGTCATGGCAATAGGGTTTCTTGCGATAGCCTCCCTTAAGGGCAAACAACTTAAATGCCAACAACAGCATCACTATACAGAAACCATACAACAGCATACCCATGCGAATATCAACGTCATTAAAAATATTGGTAATCATACGTTTTTGCCGTAATTTGCCCACGTCCGATTGCGCCACATTCATGCTATCCATGCCATAGCGGCTAATATATGAGGGATTATGTATATTTTTGAGAAATTGTAAAACATTTGTTTTATTCCATTTGCTGTCTATGTTGGCGGCTGATGCTGTGTGATCGCGATAACATTGCTCACAAGATGCTGAACTGGGGAATTGAATTTTCGGGAAGACTGGATCTTCTGTGTCATCGCCAGCTAAACGTTGATTAACTTCATTGTGAGCAGCCCATAGCCACAGGATAGCTTCATCTTTGCTGGCGATATTCCATATATTGCGTTTGGAGGCCATTTCCTAAAAACAACAAAACGGCGTTGGGTTAAATTTTTCATTCTTTTCATCAGTATTTATACTTTGCAACACTTGCTCATTGAGAGTATATGAGGTTTGTGTGGTCAAGTAAAGTTTTTTCATTTCTTAGCCTACGAATCGATTTAGAGTGACTTTCTGAATCATTTGCTTAAACTTAATAGCAAGTGAAAATGTTATAATCAGTCAAGACCGACCATTTATCATTCTACACCACTTCCACAAAGTGTGGTAAAATTAATTAAATGCGAGGTAATGCCATATAAGTCAGTTTGTGAAATATAATCATATGGAAAGGGGTTCCAAAAATGGTTCAATCTGGTCCAAATTTGACACAACAATAAATAAAGTTAATTAACTATTCTTCACCAAATTTTTGCTGTATACAGACTTCCATTAAAATAAGATTTTATATAAGGAGGGGTTCTAAAAATGGTCCAATCCGGTCCATTTTTAATAGAGTTCCTCTTTGGGCCAATACATGTTCTTGTACCAAATTTTATCAAAATATCTCAAAAAGTGCGACCTGTACATTTTACAGGGACAGACAGACGGACATGATTAAATCCATTTAAATTTTGATTCTGAACTTATTGGTACAATTGAAGCTGGGTCCGCACAAACTTAATGTAATCTATGCCACAAGTGGTGCGATGAATAGTGGGATAATGGTCACCATTTTATACCATTTCAGGAAGGTCCTTTATGTAACAATAAATTGATTATTGATTGAACCAAATAAAGCCTAAATTGCATAAATTGTGGAACAAAGTAATGTATTGATCGACTATGACAGTTTCATCTGTTTTTAAACAAGGTTGGCGACAAAGTTGTTTAAACATAACAAACAATTTAGAAGCAAAGGTACTAAATATTGTAGTTTGGCTGAACCGGCTAAAACGTTTTGATTTGTTTTTTTTTGTTTAACTTTTTACAATTGAGAAAACATACTTAAATGACAGCACGTCATACGTATATGGTGGTCGTAGTCCCTGAAAATACGTGCCTTCGGTTATGATTAATTAGAATATTAACAAATAGCAGACACGTTTGTTTCAGTTGTAATGCTATTAAATAAATTTGAAATCAATTTTGTTCATTACACGCTCCACCCTCCACCTATTGCGAGGCCATAGAAAAAGGAAAGAATGTCTACGCTTTGGATACAGCCAATAATTGATTTAAATTGGAATTGTGTGAATTCGTGGACGTACTTATATAACGTGTATCATATGTACCGAATAATTGAATTAGATGCAAACAGAAAAGTCACGGTTGTGCTGATAAGAAAATGACACAAATTATCATCGCATCAGCAGTTAAGCGTAAAGTACACAGAAAAAAAAGAAGAAAGTAAGAAACAACAACAACAACAACAACAACAGAGTACTAATTAAGTAAAATTTTAGGAAATTTCCATAAAATAGTTTTGCCACGAGCAGGGAACTATTTTTAGAGAAATCTGTACAAAAAACGTTATTTCACGTGGTTGCGTTCTTCTATAATCGAAACATGATAAGTATGGACAAGACAGTCAATGAACTCTGTGTATAATTTTTTTGTTTTTAGCATGAATTGCACGTCATTGTTATTGTTTTACAGATAGTATCCAAAATAGAAGCGAGTCTTACAGTTCACTTGAAAAGTTGTCTTGTCTACACAGTAGCACAACAGCTACAGATAAGTGGTTTCAATTCATTTATAGATTTTCACAATAACGTGTAAATATACGCGCATCCATGAGTCATTGTCAAGTGCATACAAATTACTCGTAGGTGCGACCGGTATTACAATCTTTTGATTAAATGAAAAACTTAAATTCTAAAGCATACCTGAAAATGTTCAGAACAATCTGCACAGCCAAAGAAATATTTTACATAACCGTGTATAGCTTGGAGCACCTCTAGTGGGTCCTGTGATTTATCTTGTTGAGCTGCTTGCACGGTGAGGTAGTGAAACAATTGCCACAGGGAACAAGTAAATCCCCGCAACATTGGCTTACTACCCACACAGCCAACATAACGATTTGACGAGAACACTGGTTGGTAGAGTTGTTCATAACGTTTCACCTCTTTCTGGAATTCTTCACCCATTACTTGTTCACCCTGCTGTACCACATAATCATTAAGGCTGGCTATGAACTTTTGTCCATTGCTACTTAGTGGATTGTAACGATTTAAAACGGCTAAAAATCTCTGTAAAGCCAATAGTTTTTCTCCGGTGACATTCGGACTTTTCGGTATTTCATTGAATAGTATAGTACGTATGGCTCGTTCCAAATCGGCCTGATACACCATATGTTTATTAGTTTTAACTAATTTAATCACTTCTTGCAGTTGAACATCATTTTCCATTTTTTCCTTTTCATTGCTGGCATTAGATGCAGTCATTACGTCTTCATCAAATGAACGTTTTTCGGTAATATGTTGTGTGTGGAGAACTTTTTTTATAATATTAACATAGGCGTCTGGGGTATTTTGTGATATTACATATGTTGCAAGTGGTTCATTCGTGGGTGCCATGATAATCAAATTGTATTGAGTATCATTGATTTTGAGTGTTTTCGAATCCAGAGTGCGTCGAACTTGTACATCTGGCCAACGTGATAAATGCAGAATTGTCTCTATGGCCAGAGTAGTGTTTGGGGGCTCATAAATGATTACCGTGTATTTACCCATACTATTCAAACGGCTAATATCCCCCGTTACAGGTTGAAAATCAGGCCAACTTATCATATCCTCTCTATGCTTTTCCTCTACTAACAACTGCGCCAAAACGCTTCCAATTCCATCAATATTGGAAATGTTTAAAGCTTTCCCATAATCACCACTTGTGGGCGTATAAGATGGCCCAAAATATCTCAATGTTGGATATGCCATAACCTCATAGAATCTGCACAAGTCATTATTTTCATCTTCAGCACAATCAATGGCAGCTATCGGTATTATGTCCCGCCATCCATATAATTGTTCAGCTATTTTCTTGTAGTGAGGAGCAAATCTTTTACAGTGCCCACAATAACTATTGTAAAATTCTACTAGAATGGAGTGATTACGCTGTAGTACTTCTTTTTTAAAGTTAGCATCCGTTAATATTTTAACTTTGTCGGTATTATTGTAGAGACCCAACTCTTCCTTATAATCTTGTTTAATTAAACCTGCATATTGAGTACGTGCTGGCACCGCACCTGGTTCAGCCACAGCTACCAACATATACGTAATAAAAATTGTTAAGCAAACATGTATACATTGCAGTGGTAGCATATTAATTTCATAAATATTTTACTAATAAACGATGCTGAGAATATGATAATTTCCCACAAAGTGATTGTTATTGTATTTGTTATAATTGAAAGTCGTTGGCACGTTATAGAACCGTTTGTTTAGTATTATATGCAACTATTTATTCTATTGCTGTAAAAGTCAACTAATTCTGTTTGTTTGTTTTTTTGTGACTATTCACTTTATTCGATATATGTAAGAACCACCAGTTAGAAGCACTTGTCTTTGGCAACTAAATTATTAAAGTGATATTAAGTAAAAAATAAATGAGGGTAGCCACATGTATATAGAAATGAAACCGCAAAGTTTTTATAGGAAATAAAAAACGGGGTTGGTAAGCGAATACTTTAACAACGAAACGGGATGTTTAGCTGATAAAACGGGGATGTTATAAAAAATTTCTTATATTCGAAGAAAAACAAATCCAAATACTGTTATTTTATTCCGTTTCTTTAAAGTTGCCTCTTTTGGGCATATTTATAGATTGGGGATTATAATTACGTATGTCAAATGAAATTTTATTCAAATACTGGTGCTCCACTATAAAAACAAAGGACCGGGGAGCAAGTTCCTTTATTCTCCTAGCAATGTCAATTAGCAAATGACTCTTGTTGCAAACTATACTTTTGTATTATTATTAATATTATTGCTTATTTTTAGGCGCAATATTTTCTAAATAAAGTTGCTGATTGTAAGAAAAGCAGGAGTGTAATAAAAATATTTAATGAAATAACAAAAAGTTGCTAAATTATTTTATATAAAGACATCATTTTTTAGAGAATAAGCAACTAAGTGAGCAGGTTACATCAAAAAGACATGATACATGTTATTTGGTAGGCAGATATTGTATCTGTTGTATTTGTTTAATTGTGTGAATTGTTGTTTATGTACAAAATCAAGACGAAACAAACGCTCTTAAAGCTTTTGTTTGAACAAAGTAAAAACTCAGCCACAGTCAACTTGACCAGCTAATCAGTCTAAATATAGAAGTTGTTGAGAACGGTTGTGAGTTAAAAAAGTAAAAAAAAAAGAAAAAAATAAGACAAATTACAAGTTGCGCGATGCATTTATTTCAGTAAATTTATATCACACTTGTACATTGCATAAAATTGTTGAATTAATTGTGGTGCTACAACTTGAATATAAAAAGAAAAAGGGTCAGAGATCAAAAATATTAATAATAAATACCAATAGCACTTAAAAGTTGACCTTTCCCGTTTTCTTTTTTAATGGTGACAATTAATGTGAGAAGGAAATCGGTTACAAATTTTTGTCTTTTATATTGTTTTTTAAAGTTTAATCAATGAAAAGCCCAAAAAGTTTTTAAACTAACTTGAAATGATTATAACTTAAAACCGTTAATCAATTAATTAAATCAATAAATATAACAATCACTCTAGAGTACAAATGGATCTTTTTTCAAGTGTTTTTAAGTGTCACTCAGGCGCCACTAACTAATGCACAAAAAAAAAAATAAATATAAAAATATTTTTAATTGCTTGCAAATTCATTGATAGTGCTAGAGTGATTTAGTGTCTTCGTTTGATTACAACTTTTAATTTCATGCATGCATTGTCTTGTCTGTTGTTCTGTTTTCTAGTTTTACTCAAATGAACACACACACATGCATATGATGTCACAAATAATAAAAACTATTAAAATTGGCCAAAAGCAAATCTAAAGTTCTCTATGTCTATACGCAAAAAGTGGGAGTGGCACACACATATAAGTACTCCTATAGAATATCTATTATGGATCAACTTGAAAGTTGAATTTTGCTCGCAATTTAATTTTTTTGGAAATCGTAGGCGTGCCACGCATATTTTTGGCATATCTCGATGAAAAAGCTACTTCCGTAAATGCGTCAAATTTTGACTTTACAGATTTATATTTTTGTAACTGCAAGAGATTTTCGTTAACCGAGGGCTCAATATGACAATAGACAGACATACGGGTGAATGTGTTGACATCCATTCAGATTTTAATGCGAAACAAGAAATATTTATATAGCTTACATGGTATGTTTTATGAACATCGTGTTGTGTGTACATACACACATACTCGGTTCTTGAATTAATTGAAATTGAAATCAAAAGTAGCAAAATGAGGCAACTTTTTATGGTTGTGCAATTCGTACATACAGACATACACACTTGAATAAACAAAATTAAAAACAATTAGAAGCGAAAAATAAAACAAAAATATAATTAACGTTTGTAATGTTTATCAAATGTTTCTTAAAGTTTTCTTTTTTTTCTGTTTGTAATTAGTGGCAGAGATGTTTCTCTTACGTTGTTGCCTCATTTGCATTTGTTGCATAAAATAAGTACTTATGGACTTTATGAAATATTTGCTGTGTTTTTGGTTAATTAGTAACTCTGAAGTAGTTTTGATTCGCGTGAGTATACATTTTTTTCATTAAATGAGTCCAACACTACTTGTAGCAAGGGATACAAATAAGTTTGTGCGTTAGCTTGCAGTTTATACATTTTCGACCTTAAACGATTTATAGTCGCCTCCGCGTGGCTAAACTGAACTATGTGTTATGTTTCGTCGGGCAACACAATGGGTCTACTTGTTGGCCTAGGTGAAGCGCTTTCATAAGCGCACACCCGACCTAACATAACCTAACCTAACCTTATAGTTTATAAGCTCCCAAAGAGAGTCCTCATTTTAAAATTGGAATCCATTTAACTTTATCCGTTTGTCTGTCTATCTGATAGAAGTTCATCTAAATTAGTGGCAAAGGGCAAACTTTTTTTAGCTGTTTTAATGAAAGGCGTGTCTTAATGTAAAGGTGAACTCTGTAGCTTAAATTGTCTAATTGCTAGTGCTCCTGCTCATATAACGGTTTATTTTAAAAAAAGGGTTTATATGAAGGACATTTTTATTTTATTTTTTTTTTGCCAAAGAATATTTCAGTAGCTTAATAAAGAACTGCTTTGGTAGCCGAATTGGATAAGTCGTTTCCTTAATGCCCTTGAATACATTGTTGTTGTTGTTGTTGTTGTTGTTGTTATGTCTCTTTTAAAGATTGGCACTCAAAAGACGTCTTCTATTAATGCAATTACCCCCCAATTAAAAAAAAATTCGATTGTTCGACTGTTATACGTATTGAACCCTCGACCCATCATTAGAATAAAGTGTTATGCCTCTAGCCTAACAGTTCTCAAACTTTTTCAGCTGCAGAGCCCCCAAAAGCATAATAATTTGCACGGAACTGAAGTGACAAATTGTTATTTTTCGTTCAATTGATGTTGCCCAACACCAAAGAGAGTTTCAGGGTTCTGCGCAGCACACTTTGAGAAATGCTGCTCTAAACTATTGCGGATGGTAATTGTAATTTATCCATTAGTCTGGCCATGTACAAACACTACCATATAATTAAGAAATTATTAAAAAATAATGTTATGAGCTATCAAGGGTGCAGTTTTTATACCCTTTAAAAAAGGGTACCATCACAACAATCACTTTGAAGCCAATATATCCAAGTTCTAGTAAACTTTAGCAAGACTGTTGAATATTAATTTCTTTCATGGAATATATACTATTGTGTAGATTTTCACTGCTGTGGTGTGGATTAAGATCTATCTTATTTGTCCAGTAAGATGATGAGGTTTGAACTCTCTTGGTTATATAAAGCATGTATAGAACAACGGGCAGTAGGATGATAATATAAAAATTGAACTTGGTTTATATGAATGGGCGTGGCCGATTCTTAATTACGACTTTTTTAGTTTTTTAGAATATATCAACTTCCACGTTGAGTTCAGCGCAAACAATTTTTATAAATTGTGTGCATATCTCCCATCCAACCATGCCCATTTTTGGCATATTGATGAATGAGCTTAATTATATATATGTATATCAAATAATAACTTCATGGGGCCATTTATTGTGGGAGATCAATTGTGTGTGGGCGTGTCTCTGCAGCAATTTAGTCCAATTTAAATAGCGTTCTGTGTGCACATGTTTTTGTCCAAAATATCAGCTCACAGTGTCGAAATTTGCGACGTATAGACACTCGGACACACGGACGGACATGCCTACATTGACTACAAACATGTTGCGGCCGCTTCCTTCTGTATGTTGCAAACGGATTGACAAACTTCGTACACTAAGGGGGTATAAGGAGGTATGAACCAACCTTTAGCCAGGTGATGATATTTTATTCGGATCCATTTTATAATATGCGTTTAAGCGTTTATTAAAAAAGGAACAAAAAACGAAGAAATTTTATACATTGTAATAAAATTGATCATATAAGCTGTGGTACAACATATCAACCAACAACACAAGTGCTTCTGCATGCATACACGCGTACATACACATACATGATAAACACATACATATATCATTCATCTCATTCAAGCAGTAAATGAAGAAAATGAAAATGAAAAGAAGGAAAAAAAAGCGAAAAAAAAACAGAGCTGCTCCCTTTTGTTATTGTTGTATAATACGTACTCGCACATGGACACATCATTTGGCGTCATACAGTCTGGGATAAACATATTTCTTTCTTGCTTTCTGTCTGTCTTTCTTTCTTTCATTCCTTCTCTCTTTATGCTGCGCTGTGTTTGTTTGGCCAGCCCATTATTATTATTATTATTATATACCCGTATACACGAACACACACATATATATATATATATATATATATACATTGTCTGTACAATATGATTTAAACATACTTTCGTATGGAGGATCGTTTGTAGTTTTTTTAAGTTTTCCATCTCCTACCGCATATAAAAAGCAAGAGAAAAGAAAAAAAGCCGTGTTTTATATATGATACGTATTCACCGGTATATATATACTGGTAGAGGCTATGTAGTTGTTATGAAATTTGTACATGTTACATGTTTTGTTATTGTTGGATTGATTTTGTTGTATAAAGTGAGGGGAGAGAGGGTGAGAGAAAGAGAGATTACAACGTTTATACATGGAGGGTATACCGTGTTTGGCTTAAACCAACTTTTTCTTCTTCTTCTTCTTCTTCTTCTTCTTGTATGTTGGCCTGCTTTGTACCCTTTTTCAATTTTTCCTTTTTTTATTATGCATGCCATCACATCCAGTATATTTTCTATATATGTTTTACATGTATGTGCGTACACATCTATATAACGATAAATCACTAGCTATGCCAACCAACATCATCATCGTCGCCATATGCACGCCTGCCTGCACGCAAAATTCTGTATGCTTGACTAAACAAAAATGTACGTGCGTGTGTGTGTAGGATTTTTAAGCGTTTAAGAAAACAGCCGGCCGGTGTACCGGCTGGTAAAGCGGCTTGTTGTATATTATACAACACAATTGCTACAACTCGTGCATCCAACCAACCCAATCCGACTCAACTCAACTCCACTCAAGCAGCTAGCTAGGTAGCCAGCCAGCCAGCCAGCCAGTCAGCCACTACTACAAAGCCTTGTGTGCTTGTACGGTGACTAAAACTTTTACATACATACACACAATATAAAATATTTTGGTAATATTATGTGTGTGTCTTCTATAAAATGTATGAAAATAAAAAACTTTTTGTACGAACTTAATAAATTTCCAGCGTACATATTAATAGAAGTACTCTGACAAGCACACACTCGTACACACACACACATACACCCATACATACAATTATAAATAATATGAACCTTTGCCTTAACAGAACTTCAACTAACTGGTCCCTGGGTTTGCCGATCAGCCGACTGGAATAATCATTCGTTTGCTGTTTTTGCTACTTTTCCTTTTTTTTCTTTCTTATTATTTATTTTATTCAGCATTTTTTCAAGGCGTGGGTATTTTCTATACCCTTGCACATATTTGTCAAAAACTTGATACACAACAACCGGCGAGAGAAGTCTTGACATCTGCCACACACAACCGCACTCGACAGTAAAACATCCGTTATCTGAAAATCCTATTATTATACTAAATTGTAAAAGATCATGTTATTGCTTTTGTTTTACCCATAAAAGAAAAGAATGGAGCAACAGCAATGCTTTTCTAATTATAATCCTCAAATTGATTTTCTATGTACTTCGCTTAACAAGATCATAACAACAAATCAAAATGTATGTCAAACTGTGCGTGAATGGACGGACAGACGGCACTTGAGCAAGACAAAGGAAACACATTAAAGTGTTTCAAGTGTATCACCTTCAGTAGTGTTTGTTGTGGTAGTCTTTTGTTTATCTACTATACGCCTTCAACTGAACGTTTGGCATGTTTACCTTATACACACATATGCTGCTACACTTCAGACGGGTATTGCGGTATAGTTGTGCGTTTTAAAACACACCTGAAAGATACCTTTCTCATATATTCTATAAATAAAAAACGACTGACTTAACTCTTGAGCAAATAACAGAAAAAAAGAATGACTATGTAGCGCTAGAGAGCTCAACAGGCTTAGGTTTTGTGTTGGACCTTAAGTTTTAAGATAACATACTAAGAGTATACTAAGTTTGTCATTCCATTTGCAGCAGCCAGTACGAGGCGTCACGAATCTTACAAGGTGTATGTTATATATTCTTGATCAGCATCAGAAACCGAGTGGTTCTAGACATGAACGTCTGTGCGTCTGTTGGCACGCCTACTGTCATAAATTTAAACACATTCTGCTTTCTATTTGTTAGATTATTAGTTAAATTTAGAAAAATCGGTCGCGAGCCACGCCCCCAAATGACCAAAATCAATTTATCTGCTACAAACATTGATCTATAAAGTTGATATTTGGTATGAATATTTATTATTATTTCATCTATATGGATGTGTCAAAAATAGGCGTGATCGAATAACGCCCACATTTTACAAAAAACCGTACTCAGTGTAAAACTCGACTTGAAACGTAATATTTACACTATTAGAGGGCGTAATCATATACCTGGCACGCCCAATGTTTGTTTGTATGGAGTATTTAAGATTTGGCCTAAACCAAAATTAGTTTGTTTCCTTGTTTTTATAAGTTTTTTGTAACAAATGAACACCGAAAGCTGCATCTAGATACTTGGGGGCCCTAAACGGTAAACATTTTTAGCTTTTTAGTAACATTTTGTGCAAAAGATTTATTTCAAAAGACATACTAGGCTCGCCGCGATCTCTTAGTGTGGCATACAAAATGGCTTTAGGCAAATATCAGACTCACCATGTCTGTCATGTCCTTCACCGTACATAAATATTTCGTTATTAATCTAAAGATGGCAACTGAATGGTTCGATGTTTGTCAATAGGATGCCTTTTAAGACGAGGACAAACTTGATCGGTAAATGTTTAGAACTCCGCCCCATATGAAGCCGTCTTTAGCTTTGAAAGGGTTTAGGTGAAAAAATGTCGCATTTTACAAAAAAAAAGTGCTCAAAAAACAATTTTTTAGTTCAAAACTTTAATTTATGTGGATCGGTTTATTTTTGGAATCCTCCACCATATAACCTTCTCCTATAAGATAATGCTTGATATGAACATTTTTCAAGATTTTTTAACAAGATTGTTCGGTTAAGCGGAAATATTTTTGAAAGCTTTAGCTCCAGAAAATATTATATTCAAAAATGTTTGTAAAATTTCTAGATTTTCGATATTGCACGAGCAATTGTTTAGTGTGCGTACCGTTAAATCGTTAAACCGTTAATTGAGTGTAGGGCATTAAAAAGTCAGGCTTGATTGAGACTAAAGCATTCTCATTAGTTTCGCCTGCTTTGTAATGAAATGTTAAAAATCAAGTACTCAAGAAGTACTTAGAAGAGACTCCGGCTCCAAATAGTGACAGGTCAAGCATAAGGTGTTTCGGATTCAGTATTGAACTCCATCTTACCCGCACACACACACACACACACACACACACACACACACACACACACACACACACACACACAACAACAAAATACAAAACTCCCTTATAAACGAAATAGTGTTAAGAGAGTTAATTGCATATACACAGCGTCCACATACATACACACATGCATGCATGGCATACACATTGTATGTAATGCAGAATGTTGTAGTTATTGTTGGGTTTTTGTTGGATTCCCAACAAACCAGACCGACTGACGTCTGCTGTTGTTGTTGTTGTTGTTGTTGTTGTTGTTGTTGTTATTGTTGTTATTGTTGTTATTGTTTTTATTATATTTGTTGGTTGGTTCTCATGATTTACTTACTAATATATTGTATTGTACAATGTGTTGTGTGTTGGTCATGTAGTGAACACCCGGTGTATGGTTTAAGAAGAATGATGCGGTTGGTGGTGGTGGTGGCGGTGTTGGTGGCGGGTAGATGAAATATTTCAACCATGCCAGACATGGTGGCGACATGATAGTCGGTTCGACTGTTTGAACTCCGTTTAATCGACTTGTACTTGTGTGTGTGTTTATGTGTATGTGTATTCGTTTTATGTATTGGTTGCATATAAATTTCTGTTTCATGTTTTGTTATTCTTTTTACCTTGAACACCGACCATATCTTTGCAACTTCGATACAAGTTAAGTTTGTAAATGAGAAGTGTGTGTGTGTGTGTGTGTGTGTGTGTGTGTCTAGGTGTGTGATTGTACGTTTTTAACAAAACTAACCAAGATTTAAGTTTTAAGCCTTAGCTTGAAAATCACACACACACACACACACACACATATGCATACTCTCGCTTATAATGGCACCGATATCGTTCTTGTCCATAAGTGTCCGTGTGTGTATGTGTGTGTGTGTTCATCTACTGTTTGATATTTGTATATAGAGGAAGGTATGGTAGTTTTTAGCCAAGGTTGAGTATTCTTTGCATTACGTCTGCCCAGTTGCTCAGCACTTCAGTTCAGTTCAGTTCAGTTTGAAACCTGCTGGTGAATGCAACGCTTGCGCATAACATTTAAACTAAATAACAAAAAAACCATATTTAACTAGATATGATATTACAACTAATTTATGTAACTAATATTTGTCTGTAACATAGAGTGCTCGTGTGGTCAATTGATTTAAATAATGGCTGGGATGTCATTGAAGTGATGCATGTGAATAAAAACCTATCAACTCCACCTAATTAGTTGCTTAATGTTAAAAAAATGCTTATTATTGAAACGACAGTCACACATAGTTGCACTATTGATGAGAAATTGTTGAATCCAATTTTCCGTTTCTTTCTAATTCTACTTGAATTATATTCGTGCTAAAGTGAAGCCCACACGGTTGAAACACTAAAATAACTAAAAACTAAAAACAAAAACAAAAACAAAATATGATTCTAAGAAGTGGTTATACCGTTGTTGCTGTTGTTGTTGTTATTATTATAAATATTACAATTTTTACAAGCCACGGATTAGCAGCTAGTTTACAACAACATCAAGAGCTATCGGTGAGTATTTGCAATACCTACCTATACCTCAATATTAATGGTAAACACTTACACACACACACACACACACACACACACACACACTGGCATGGCCATAGTATGAAATTCTTTATTTTAATTTATGTCCATACGTTTGCTTTCTTGTCCAGAGGCGAGCCGAGTCATAATCTTATAAATGGTTTTTTTTTTTAAGATTTACCTACAACAACAACAAAATCAATAAAAATAAATAAATAATTACTTTTCAAAGCGTCTATATTTAAGCTTGTTGCCTTTTATCATGTATCTATTAATTTAGTATTTATGTAGCGAGAGAGAGAGAGAGAGAGAGAGAGAGAGAGAGAAACAAATCAATGTACACGATTTGTCCATTGACAACTTTTCAAATACATACATTATACATTGAATGGACGCGTGCTGATTGTTTTCTATATTTTTTTTTTATTTATGTCTGTCTCGTTTATCAGTTAAGCTGTCAGTTATGGTCGTTTATTAAAAGAAAAGATTAATATGTTAAACAAGTTGGGTTGGGATTGGTGACAACATGTAGAAGAAAAGTTACATGGGGCTGACACCAAATACTTGACACTCTTCCCATTTGTATGTGATTTGAGGGCGTGGCATGCTCTTAAAGGGGTTCACAGTTTTCACTTTTTCACTGTGTGCCACTTGTCATCTTCAGAGTTGAATTATTTTGAGTGTACTTTTTGGAAATTGTAAGCGTATCGGTTTAAATTATTTCCCACACTTTTAAAAACTCTGGAAGTGAAAAAAATACCTCTGCAAATAAAATTTCGACATTTTGGATATATGTGTGAATTTGTCAATTGAGGGCGGGGTTCTTCGTGGATTCTAACCTTTTTCAATAGAAAATTTCACTTATTAACTAAATGTCAAATTTTTGTCACTATAAGGACTTCAACAATAGAACATCAATCCTCCTTCTATAAGTTCTGCTCAGCTTTTCGCTTTTGATTATAAAGTGTTGCTAACGAAACAAAGTGACAAACTTTGTAAACCTTAATTTTATGTAGAATATATAAAAAATGCTAAAATGGAATAATTAATTATTTGTTAATCGAGTGTTTTGTAACTTTATCTCCAATATTTAGAGATTTACATTTTTAAGCAGTAGAAAGAACAATTTTCAACAAAAAAACAAGTAAGCAAGACGGAGTAAAAAACTAAATTTGGTCTAGATCAAATCAAAGGGGGTGTGGCATGCGTTAACGTACAAGTCGAGTTCTGTGGAAAGTATAGTTTTTTATTATACCCTCCACCTTAGACAAGAGGGTACATTCATTTTGATCATCCGTTTACAACACATCGAAGGAAGCCTCGGAGACCCCACAAACCATATATATTCTAAATCAGCATGAAAAGAGAAATCGTTTGAGACCTTCATTCGTCCGTATGTCCCTCTGTTATTGGCACTCTCACGGTCGTAATTTTTGAGATATCAAATTGAAACTTTGCATACATATTCTTAGTTCAATTTCGCTATTCCTTATTGAAATTGGGCAAAATCGGTTAAGAGACACGCCCACAATAAACAAAAATCTCAACATACCTCGAAAACATTACATATCGCACAATACTATGCCTATCACGTTGAAATTTGGTATATATATAAGTGGTACTGTGCCAAAAATGGGCGTTATTGAATAACGCAAACGCCTATAATTAAAAAAAAAACACTATTTGTTGTTTAAAAATGATCTGAATAATAATAATATACACTCAACAATTTAAGGCAATAGGAACTTATTTTTTAGAGGGTTATAAAAGGTGGAAGGTATTTAAGCTTCGGTCTTAACCGAACTTTTCCATCTTGTTTTTTTATTAATATTACAAGCGTCTATGTTATTTTTTGCATATCGCTGGAAGGGCCAAATATTAATACGTATACCGAGTTTTGACTTTGTAGCTCAATTTTTGCGATTAATAGAGAGATTTTTCGTAGTTTGTGGGCGTGGCTTTGAATCGATTTTGCCCAATTTACATAGAGATCTATGTTCAAAACCTAAGGCAGAAATTTCAGCTTGATATCTCAAAATATACGGCCGTGAGAGTGCCAACAACAGACAGACACATGGACGTACGGACGCTCATATCTAGATTGGCACAGAGTTTAATGGTGATCAAGTGTATATGTACTTAAAAGCGTCTTTAAAGCTTCCTTCTGGGTGTTGTAAATATCCATTACTAAGGTGTAGGTTATAAAATATAACTATGAGGGACCTAGGGCTGGCGATGCAGTAGAAGATGATTCTGTTTAAAAAGACAGATGAAGATGATTAAATTTATTCATATACTTCAGTTCTGATGCAATTACTGCATTTTCGTATTATAGAGAGGATAAGTAAGTTTCATAAAAAAAGAAGAAGATCAATTTTTTTCTGTTCAATTATGCACAATTGTTAAAGAATGTCTTACGCAACAAAGTCTATATCAATTAAGTGTCATTTGAATATTGGTAGAAGTGCTCATTAACGATTCAATTAACAGCAGACAGATTAGATATTGATTTTATTCTAAATATTTATTCATTCATTATAATTTTCCTGATATTGAGAATTGTTTTACTAAAAACTTTTTAACGTCGTATAGTTTTGATACAGCAAGGATTTCACTGTATTCGCTGAAATCCAGGTGACCGCATATTTAGCGGATACAATTTCATTTTACATGTGTAATGTAAGCAATCATGCATCATGTTGCATTATCCCAATACAAGCATTTGTATGTAGAATTATACATAAACACACACACAAACAATAAATTAAAAGAAAAATTCATTTTTATTCTATAGAAGAGTAAATGTGTGTGTGTGTGCCGGTGTGTGTGTGGGCGTTTTCTTAATTATCATAACGGTACTTTGTTTATATACTTTACTGTTGGTTATGTTTAGGAATATTCAAGATGAAAGGCAGGATCGTAAATATTTTATGATGCATAAAAATATTTGAAAACATTTACTTACAATAGATTTGAGTATTTGCCATTTAGATTTAGATAGACTGGCACCCCATCATCATTATAATGGCTAAGGAATGTCATAATGATGATTACCTAGACATTAGACTATAACATGGCCATGACCGTGGCCATGATCATGGGTAATAAAGCAATAGTTATAGAGCTAAAGAATTATTACACCTAGACAGACGGACGGACGGACGGACGGAGGGAGTGTACTTTTGTATCATTTGTATATAAGTTAAAAGTGTATTCTTTATGTAGCTCCACCTAAAAAAGGTTAAGATTTTATGAAATAAATTGTGTTTTTTTTTAAGATTTTTTGTTTGATAAATGACCGCACGCGGACCGACATGGAAGGTAAAAATAAATTTTAAATATTCCTTAACAGGTATTTATTCTTAAATATACATACTTACACACACATTGTGTAACGTGTCTAAAGAACAAGTTTTCAACTCGAATTTATTGAAAATTAATTTAGGATCGTTTCGCCGGCATGATTGGAGGTTAGTCTTGGAGCAACCAAACTAAGAAACAATTGAAAAGGAACCAAATATGGCTTAGGAGAATACTTAAATGCATCTATCGCTCGATTTACGCGATACTTTTCCACACGTTTTCCCTTTTGTACGATTTTGGACAAATTTTTTTTTTTTAAATTATATAATCATCCACTCAGGGGATGACCCCTATACGTGCAAGCACGGTGGTAGTTAGAAGGGATTAGAGGAAGGAGGATAGAGGGAGTAGTGTTTGTGTACGTTGATTTTGAAATTGCGCACACTAGGCATGGCGGGAAATACCCCTGGAGGTAGGTGGTTCCAGAGGCGAACACCACGGTTAAAGAACGAACCGTTTCGGTAATGCGGAGATGGACTTTTATTTTAGGAATATAGGGTAAGAATTCGTAATCTTAACAAAAAATCCTCTCGAGTGATGAAAGTGACGACATCATACCAAGCAGGAAGCAAGCATTAAAGTAGATTTAGTTTTATTTTGCCTGAAACAAAACAAATAATTGAATTATCTACATTTTAGTTTATTTTCAATTTACACGTACGGTTGATTTCGATTTCGATTTACAAGGTTTTTCAGGAAAACCTATATATCGTGTAAATCGGGAGATAGCTGTACATATCATGTCATTTTACAGTAATTGTAGACGTGGCAGATATAATTAATTCAATTAATAATTAAGTGCGTGTGTGTGGACTAATAGATATCAACTTTAGCAAGTTTATAAACTAATTGATACCCTCTTACCATCACATTGGGTGGGCACATACTGTGTATCGAAAATGTTTTGGCAGTAAGCCATCGATATATGTATTCATTATGACTCATTATATGTAATCATTCATTATGTATTGCAAACGCATAAAACAATCAAATCCTATACGACGCCACAGCAAAGCTATTTGATATGATTATTTATACAATGTTAACACGTGTATATCCATATATACACTGACTCAACCCATTTTATGTAGATACATCGTGTGACACAAGGTATAATAAGTTTATGCAGATGTTTGTAACTTCTAAATGGCAAAAGGCCACTCCCACCTTCAATTATGCCGAACAATTCCATTCAAGTCAATATCTGAATCGATTTAACCATGTTCGTCTGTCCGTACACGTAGATATTTCCAATGAAATTTAGCACAACGACCGAAAGATTGACTTAAAGAGCAATCCTATTGAAAATGGACTGCATCGCTCTATTTTTAGAACTCTTCCCCCTATAAGGTCCTTTCATATATATCCAATAGGAATCTTTGAGGGCAAAAAAATCCCAATTATTAAAATTGAAGTACAGTTAATTAGTTAATTAGATTGGCTATGCCAAATTTGGACCCGATTGCACCATTTTTAGAACCACTTTCCATATAAGTGACAAAGTGACTTTTCTGGCAGTGCCTCTCTCGTTTACTCACTCAATTAAACTAATTATAGCATACTTTGTGCAACTAAGTGGTGTAAGGTATTAAATGGTCGGGCTTGACTGATTGTACCATTTTCACTTGTTTCGAAATATGCTCATGTTTTACTATTTATTTATTAAGTGTGTGTGTTTATGTCTGGATCTATACAACATTTGTTTTCACAAGTGCAAAAAAAAAGACGCGTGCTTAGCAAATTTAATCATAACACCAGCCCTAGCTATGATTGCATATTTATATATAAATATGTATACGTGCGTGTGTGTGTAATGAAAGTCTTACTCATAAATGTTATCACACACAAATGACATTATTGTCTATGAGAGCGAGTCTATTATAAAATTGCCATCATTCTCATACTTTGAGTGACAAAGTGTCATTAAAGGAGGGCCGCAACAACTAACCGCTCGCTTACAATGTTGTATTTTAATTGCCAACATGTACGTACATGCTAATATGTCAAGAATTTCATGCCAAAGCAAAATTTCGCTTCAATTAAAGGCGACTGTTGTGTGTGTTGTTGTTGCTGTTGTTGTGTCCTATCCTGCCATCTTTATGCATGTTTTGCTATTTTAACCATTTTTGCGATAAGAAATTTACATTTCTATGTGATTGATTGTAGATCTCTGAATGCGCTGCCAAGATTGGTGAATGTGATGAGAGTAAGGGGCGACCGGTTTGTGGTACCGACGATCAAACCTATCCGTCACGCTGCCATCTAATACGAGTACAATGCAGTGGCCATCAAGTTAGTATCAAATACCGTGGACCGTGTAAAGGTAAAGATTGCTTTGATGATGTGTCAATAATAGGGTTATTCAAATCAGTCCTCTCTTCGATTTGCCAGCTTGCACGGAAGCTCGTGAATATGCGCTAAAACATCGCAGCAAGAAACCACCAAAATTTATACCCCGTTGTAAGCGTGATGGTACCTATGCTCTAATACAATGCCTGGCGAATACGGGGTGTTGGTGCAGCGATGTAACTGGTAAGCCCATTGAGAACACCTCAGTGAGAACGGGCAAACCGAAATGTCGGGCGTATAGTAAAAAAGCGAATATAAGGCGTTCACCTCAACGTAGTATGACGGGGGCCGGCAACCGAGGCGGTGGTCGTCGCTCCTGTACACCAGACGATCGCATTGCTTTCAATGGCAATCTTTTGAAGATATTTCACACTGAATATCTACGCATGCTGCAACAGAAACAACACCAACACACTATGATGAGTGGACGTGCTGGCGGTGGTGGTGGTGGTGTTGACAAATTATTGGGCACACTTGATGTGACGCATGATAATAAGGCAGTGATTGATTGGAAGTTTGCCAATTTGGATGGCAATAAAAATGAAATGTTGGACAAAATTGAGTATCGTGAACTTAAGAAACTAGTGAAGCGAGTACGTATGCATATCAGTGTGACCGGTTTGACTAGTTTCACTAATATTCAAAACATTTTTCTTTTCTGTATGGTTTGTGGTGCAGGCCGTCAAACCCAGACGCTGTGGACGTGCTTTTGGTAAATTCTGCGATGTAGACAGAGATGAACGTTTGTCACGTTTGGAGTGGAGTAATTGTATGTCAAAAGATGGTCTCAAACGTAAGTGGTGTTGATACTATGTTTAACAACAACAAGAACACTATATTTTTGGCTTGAACTAACTATCCAACACCCTCCGCCTTGATACAATTTTTTGTTTGTAGAACATTTCCGTCTTAGTTGAAAAGATTTGCATGAAGTAAAACACGAAATATTGCAAGTCAAGTACAAAATTTTATCAATAACGTTTTTTGTCGAATTTTGAACACTCAGCGAAAGCGAACTGTACAATGCACAACTTGACATGGGCAGACAGACAGACAGACAGACAGACACATTTAGATTCTGAATCGATTAGTTTAGTTGAAGGTGTGCAGCGCCATTTAGAAGTTACAAACACTCACACAAACTTAATGTACTCTAAGCGACAAGTGGTGCAGGGTATAAAAGGTGAAGTGGGTCGAAAATGACAATATTTGCATGTAACCTAAATAATCTTAAGTGAATTCTTCGCAGACCACAAAAAACTAAACATAAATTACACAAATTCCATTAATACAGGTTATATAAGATTAAGGGGCACTAACACTACCACTAGCATTAGCACAAAAACACGGTTACGGCCATCAGCATCATCAATACAGCACAAACTTAATCACGGTACACATCCTCAAACAAACCGGGCCACGGCTTTATCCTCATCATCATTATCAAATAATCACCATAATATCCATACACAAATGCATCCATCACGTCACCATCCCACTGCCCCCATTCATCACAATAATAACAAAAGTTTTCGTATAGATTCAGATTTTGAGGAGAACGGAGCTATCAACGGTGGCATCAATGCGGCCGATGACGGTGACGAGGATTTCGATGATGCGGAAAACGAAAATCATTTCGATTATGATGAAGAGGCCGATTATGAAGACGGTGAAGATACTGATACCGAAAATATGGGCTTTTTGAATGCATTTGGTTCCCCTACCAAATTTCCATCCATCCATTGTAAGTATACTAAGTATGGAGCTATTTTGGTTATGTTAGATGGCATGGATGACATGGCCTGGAATGACCAACAAAAATGATTTTCTTTCTGTAAATATATTTCTAGTTTTAGTACCCAATGCACCAAATTCATCGCGCAAAGAATCAGAAACTGAATCGAATTGTTTAACCGATCAAGCGGCAGCCTTGGAAGATCAAAATGTATATATTTTTGCTTCAAATCATAACGACTTTCAATGTAAATTGTTTTTCCTATATTTAGCATGGTAGTGGTTTTATGTATGTACCCGAGTGCGCACCAGATGGTCGTTATCAACGGGTTCAGTGCTACCGGTCGACACCGTATTGTTGGTGTGTTAATGAGGAGACAGGCAAGAATATAATCGGAAGTTCAGTTAAGGACAGACGGCCTCAATGTGATAGCTTATACACCACAACACGTCCCATGAAAGGTTGCCCGGAGCCTAGAAAGGCTGCATTCCTCAAGGAACTAAAGGAATACTTGAAGACGTATATAATTGCTGGCGCTTATACGGGGTAAGTAAATATTTTATATGGACACACGTGCTTCACTGTCTATCATAAATAAATAAATGTGGCTTTCAGTTCATCTAGCAACAAATGGAGCAATGAAGATGAACGTATTGCCAGTTTAAGTTTTGTGGTGTTGGATAAAAATAAAAACAAAGCCTGGGAACGTAAAGAATGGAAAACTTTTCGAGAATTGGTAACCAACACCAAGTAAGACCATCTATTCAACAAACTATCATTAAAATTGAAAATAATAAAAAAAAAAAATCTATCCACCTTTACACCTTTCAGAACATTAAGGAAGTGCGGCAAGAAAATGCCTCGTTACTGTGATGCGAATAGTGATAAAAAGATCACTTTAAATGAGTGGATAGCCTGCTTACAAGCACAAAATTATGAAATATTACACACACAACCGCAAACACCCACCAGTAAATAGTTTTAACACACATATATAATTTGATCAATTGAAATTTTCTCTTGACAGATGGTTCGGTTTCAGCGAAGCCTTTAAAGCTGATTGGTTCGAATCCACTGGAACAGTATCTTAAAGATTAGGTTAACCATTCTGATTGTGCCTTTTCTCTTCAATTTTGCGTGCCATTATTGAAAATGCTAAACAATTCAAGTCCTCTTCATGCATATCAAAGAGATGTGAATATTATTTGCGCATTCACCATATTCCATTTCACATTCCACACTCTCCATACACTAAACATTAGACGTAAACATTTTAATTATTTAAAAATTGTATATAAATACTTAATACAAGTTGTTACCTTTAAGTTATAATTTAGTTTATTGTGCCTCTTCATAGTTTGTTAAGCCATTACACTAACATATGTATATAAGTTGAAAACACAACAAAAATGTAGTTCACAATCGTTTTTGTAAAAAAAAAACATGAAAATTTGAACTTAAAACATACAACGGTACGTTTTTAAAAATAAATAAAACTCAGTAAAACTCAACTTTGCTTTGAAAGTTTATGCGTTTGTATGTAGCGTAAGTATTTTAATATTTGAAAATAGATAAAACATACGCTTATAGCGGAAACGAAGAACAATATGATGGATGTGGAAATTTTCACTTTGCAAAGTGCTATAATTTTGATGATTATTGCAACCGTAAAGTAGACTAGGCAGCACTGCCTTTTCAAACAGCTGTTTGCAATGGTTAAAATCAACGCACTAAGCCATGAAAAAATAATCAAATTATTTACGGAAAGGAAAAAATCGAAAAATTGGAATTTTTGTGTGAACCAAAGCCATAATTGAATTGGATCTTGAATAAAAGACATATTAAACCATAATTAACGTTATGTTAATAACATGTGGTTCATATATGCTGTAGTATTTCATGTGTTACTATTGGGTTCTATATTTGTGATATATTTTCGTTCGCCGGTAATATCTGGCTTGCAACCCTTACCACCTATAGCTCTGGAGGCACCAGCCAAACGTTTGGTGTTATTTATAACTGATGGATTGAGAGCAGAATCATTTTTTCAAAATAATTGCAATAATGTACCACATATGCGGCATTTGCTGGAGGAGAAAGGCGGTTTATTGGGTATTTCTCATACACGGGTACCCACAGAAACTCGGCCCGGCCACATTGCTTTAATAGCTGGCCTCTATGAAGATCCCTCGGCTGTGACGCGCGGCTGGAAAGAAAATCCAATTGAATTTGATACAATTTTTAAACGCAGCTATAAAACATATGCATGGGGTGCTCATGATGTGCTGCATATCTTTAACAAATGGTCTCAACAGGAGGATGATAAACAGTTGTTCTTTGATTCGTACGATCACGAATTGGATTTTTCGGGTAGTGAAAAAACCTATGAACTGGATAAGTGGGTGTTCGAGCGAGTGGAAAACTTTCTGCGGCGCAAACATATGGATTTGCAAAAGGAAGAGAAAGTCATTTATTTCTTACATTTGCTGGGTTTGGATTCTGCTGGTCACATTTACAAGCCACAAACAGATTTCTTCCTTGAGAATTTACAGTACACTGATGCTGGCATTCACAAGATGTATGAATTGTTTGAAGAGTTATTTCCCGATGGTAAAACGGCCTATCTGTTAACGTCGGATCATGGTATGACCAACTCGGGTAAGTTGATGGGGGGGGTGACTATGTGAAGAAGTCTTTAAAACAATCATGGCTTTTTGAATTTTTTAGGCTCTCATGGTGCTGGCGAAACATATGAAACGGAAACACCATTTTTTGCATGGGGAGCCGGAATAAATCGTACTTTAAACAATAGCCGAAAACATGTCAAATTTGATGCGGTCACACAAGTGCCCTTGTTCGACTTGGAACAGGCTCAACTATGTCCTCTAATGACTACTCTTCTGGGCCTACCACCACCTGTCAATAATTTTGGCATATTACCAGCAGATTTCATTAATGCTTCGCAGGAATATATAGCTCAGGCTGTGGTATGTAATGGTTATCAACTGTTGGAGCAATACACCTATTTGCTGAAAGAACATGAAGAGGGCCAATTAAGCTTTCTTATGCCCGAATATAGTTCATTAAGCTGGCCAACTATAAACGGTTTGAAATCGTACATACAACAAAACCTAGAATCACAAGACTACGCTACAGTATTAAATGTGAGTAATAGTTTAATGAAGACTGCTCTTAGAGGTATAAGCTATTATCAGGGGTATTATCGAGATTTTTTATTGGTGGCCACCACATTAGCTATGCTGGGATGGTTGGGGTATCTCTTAAGCCTATTGCACGCTGAACATTTCAACAAAACGCAACAATTG
This sequence comes from Ornithomya chloropus, assembly GCA_963971445.1. NCBI lineage: Eukaryota > Metazoa > Arthropoda > Insecta > Diptera > Hippoboscidae > Ornithomya > Ornithomya chloropus. Next base: position 20,204,400 of record OZ020530.1, on the reverse strand, counting down.
AAAGCCAAACAGATTGACAAGAGAATGTTTAGCAATCTTGTCATGCTGACCGTGTTCGTAAGCACGTTTTGCTTGGTACAAAAATTACCCCTACAAATAGGCTTCTATTTGCATCTACCTTTAGCGGTAATGTTCTTGAATTTAATATGTTCACCAACAAATTTAACCGTCGGAGGCAATTCTCCATTTCGTTTATCGTACGGTCAAGTCATTATTTTATTGCTTTGTATTGAATTTTTGGTGATTTCGTTTTACATTCGGCAAGTGATCTCACTCGGGTTTCTGTTATTTGCTGGTTGGAATCGGCGTTCGTTGGTTGCTGAGAGAATGCAACACTTTTATGGTAACATGTTACTGGTATTGATATTAGCTTTATTTCCCCTACTACCCTCCACCGTGGGTTATACAAATAACAAATTATGGCTACTCGGTGTGTTCTTAACCTATTGCAGGCCGTTTGTCATTAAGTGTCGTCTGCCTTTAAGTGACAAGTTGGCAGCCGGTTGCTGTTTGTTGAATGCTGTATGTTGTGTTTACGTACATAACAATCAACAAAAATTACCACTTATCTGTCAGATAATATCTTGGTCCTATATCGTTTATGTGGTGGCAACTTTAATTGTGAAACGTTCTTCGAAGCCTAAGCAAAATCTAGAACGGGTAATCTTCTTATTAACGGTACTGTACACATTATTTTGTACCTCTTACGAAAGCTTGTTTATTTTACTCTTAATTACCGAATTAATCTGTAGTTTGGAATCTATGCAACCTGTACACCACATAACCTCAACCTCGCTAAGTTGTGCTCCCCTACCCAAATATCAGCTAAATCAATGCTTCCGTCTGTCCTTTCTTATCCTACTGTACACATTTTTCTCAATTTTCGGTTGCGGTCACATGGCCTCGATTAGTTCCTTTGATCCGAACATTATACGTTGCTTCCTGACCACCTTCTCTCCATTCGTTATAATGTTTTTAGTAATATTGAAATTCCTCCTGCCCACCTTCATAATTCTGTGCTGTGTAGTGTCATTGTCGACGTTTGCCGAACTTTACGAAGAACAATTATTTATTTGCTTGTTATTGATTTGCAACGTGATGGATTTGAATTTTTTGTTTCTGGTACGTAATCAAGGCTCCTGGCTAGAGATTGGTATGTCCATATCACATTTTGTTATAATGCAGGTGGTCACACTAGTTTTAGTATTATTTACGTATAGCTCTAAAGCAGTTTTGGGTAAAGGAAAGACTGTTGCATTAAAGAAGGCGGACAGCTCTATAGCCAGAGTTGAACGCATTGAATATATTAAAATCAAATAATTTCTTTGTAACCAATTTGTAAAATGTCATAGAAATAGCTTTGTTTTATACCCATTACCTCAAGATTCTTCGAAATACAATTTTCACTCCTTTCTTGTGCTCAAAAAAAAATGAATATTGTTAGAAAAGGAGGATTGGCTACGCCCACTCAAAAATACAGAATTAAATTTAATAGTCTTCTGTTGTTATGGAAGAAGTCTCGAATCATGAGGTAGTGGGTATAAAAGATCAACATTTGGCCAAAACCAAATTTACGTTTTTAATTTATTTATTATATGCTGCACCGTTTGTGACTTTGGTGTGATTCAGAGTCAAATTCTGAATTGATTTAACCATGTCCGTCTGTCTGTCCATGTAAATTTATCGCATTTTTGGAAATATAAATAATTTGGAAATGGTACAAGGATATGTACTGATCCAAATAGGAAGCCTATTGAAAATGGACCGAGTCAGGCCATTTTTAGACCGCCTCCCCATATAAGCTTCTATTATAATGGGAGTCTTTATATGGAAAACAATCACAATTCTTAATATTTTTGACGAAATTCGTTGAAGGATAGTTAATTAGCTTCATAATTGACTGTGCCAAATTTGGATTTGGATGAATTAGAACTTCGTCCCATATAACGAACATTTCATGAAGTGACTTAAATGGCTATACCTCTAATTGTACCATAATTTGTGGAGCTAAATGGTCGGGCGTGACCGACTATAACATTTGCATTTGTTTTTGTTACAATGCGTTCCAATAAATGAATTTGAAATTGTTTGTTTTTTTTCTACATTTTTAATAAAATTTATTATCAACGAAATGAAAATTGTACTCTTTTCAATTCACACACAATGAAGCAGGTGATGGTTACGGTTGTGGAGTAAACAATGTAGCCAAGGCCTCTATGGAGCAGCCAGCTTATCTTATCTTATAACAACTAACTAACAATAACAACTAACAATTGGTCCGAAAGCAAAAATCATCTACTCAACTACCTTTAAACACGACAAGCATTAAAGGGGAGTGGAAAGAAAGTCGTCGCTGTCTATTTTTCAAATAAATTTCTTAATTTCGTGTACATTTCATTTTTTGCTTATGTCATGAATGTTCATCATGTGTTCGACCAGTTTCAGAACTTTTGGTACTTTATTAATAACAGTTTCCCTATTGTTTTGGTTAGCATCTCTGTCCAATGCACGGGCTTCTTCAAATTCGCGCTGCTTTTGAAATTGACGAAATTCTGTGGGCGTGAGCATACCCCTCAAGATGGTGTCATACGTTATGTGTACTCCCTTCGAGGACATTTTCAAAAATAGTTTCCAACATTCACGCTCCTTGATTGTATGCACATAAGCTGGATAATTGATTTCTTCTAAAGGTTTTATAATAATGTTGCGTGTGGGACTACGCTTAACTTCCTCATTATTGTTGTTATTATTATTATTGTTGGTGCGTGATGCTTGAGCAGCATTAGTTTTATTAACTTCAGCAGCTACAGCTGAAGCTCTATTCAAATATATGGACTCGGGTGGAGCGGTTGGTGGACGTTGGGATCGTAAACGTGCAGTTAAAGGTGCTATAGAGCCACGTCGCAATCGATGGGAGTACTCTTTAGAAGCCATTTGCAACGAATTTAGCTGAGAATAGTGTTCTTGGAAAGAAACTAAACGATTCTTCGAATTGTACTCAAGAGAAATTTAATCAAATGTTTGATATTTTACCTGATTTGCCAGCTTTCCTTAAAGACGGCGCTCTCCGGTTGGGTGTGCCGTGTGCACTGGTCTGTAGATTGTCGTCCTTTTCCGAGTCCGAACCTTCGGAGCTTATCAGAGAAACTAAAGTGATAATATCGGGGGCCACAGAACGGGAACGTGGCAAAACTTTGGCTCTATTTTTACCAACTGTTGTGCTGTCTTTAGTCGTACAATTTATCTTATCGCCGGTCCCCTCCTTATCGCAAGTTAATTGACGCGCGTTAGACAATTTGCGGCTGCGTCTACTTTTACGTTTGCAAGCTAAAAAATTGTTCTTACTGCAGGAATCATCCGCCCAACGACAAGGTGCTGACATAGCACGTTGTAAGGGTGGACGTTTCTCTACGGTTAGAGGGTTGGCATTTAACAGATTAGTAGGATTGCAGGGTGACGGCACATTTGTTGAGATGCTAGTACTATAAGCGAAATTTTGACGACTGTTTTGCCACAAGATGCGTTTCTGTTGAGCACAACTGTTACCAACTGTTGCCGTTTGCTGATTTATGACTGAATTGCCGCAATTTTGCAATTTTTTAAAAAGTTTAGATTTGTTCTAGAAAAAAAAAATTAAGAAAGAAAAAAGAATTTTTATTATTAGAAAAAAAAAAAGTGACACTTTCAAATAGAAGAAGCACAGTATTGTGTGTACTGTGATTCGATTTTCCAGTTTTCCTGTTACCTTGCAATCAGTATTGAAATTGTTGGGTTTTATAGGATTTGAATTCTTTAAACTGTTTTCTTCAGCTTTGTCCTCTTCTTCCTGTTTCTGTTCCTCTTCCTCTTCCCCCTCCTCTTCCACATCAGTAACAGTAACAATATCTTGATCGTGATCGGTGCTATAAGTTGGTAACGGTTGTGTTAAAACAATGTTTAAATTCACTTTATTGACGGTTTCCGCTTTTGTACATTTCATAACTGTTACGTTTTCATCTGTCATTTTGCTCAACTTAAGCGAATTGCTGTTGTTATTGTTGACTTCAGTGGTTCTTATCAAACTGAAAAAATTGAAATTGAAATTTGTGCCAAACTTGTAGAATGTTGTTGTTGTTGTTGTTGTTGCACATTATAATTTTAATAACGGTACTTTTTCATTTATTTTTTGTTTTTTTTTTCAATTTTTCAATTTTTCAATTTTTTTCAATTTACCATTTCCCCTATCATTCAGTCAATAATTATTTTTAATATTATTTTTATAACAATCACACATGTAACGGTTTCTCTAAATTTAGTTCAAGCACTATTCCGTTCAATGCAGCGCAGCTAAGCATAAGTGTGTGATTGAATATATTGGGAAAGGAGGGCTGGTTGGTAATGATATTTAGGTCATAGAAATACATATATATGTATATCATGTATAGGCAACGGTAATATTGTGGAAAAATATATAACAAGTATAAATAATTTTGTTAGTCAGAAATGAAAACTCATCAATATTATAATAGATTGTTATAGGGAGTAGCGGTGGGGAAGGAATTGAAGAAAGCTATGGCACGTGTATGTACCAGCTTTACATGTGCTTCTGTCAACCACGAAAGATATGCAGTTCGATAAACACTTGAACTTTTTCAATATTAATCAAACAAAACAAATCAATCCATGGTATTATGCCGTACATGAGTATAATGAATGATTATCACAATCTATTGAAATTAATGTAAATCCATTGAACTAAATTTGGTATAAAAGGAAGTGAAAAGTGACAGTACCCTACACTATTTGTTTCTACTAATCTACACCACTTGTGACACAAGGTATAATAAGTTTGTGCATTTGTTTGTAACTCTTAAATGGCTAAAGATGGACTCACCTTTCCATTTGGAATCAAAATCTGATTCGATTTAATAATGTCCGTCTGTGCGTCCATGTATATTTGTGGGCAAAGTTTTAGATTGATAGGTTTTAGGTGTTGACCCCCCATTGAAAATGATTCAAATTGGACTCGTCCCTATGTAACGCTATTATTTTAAAAGAGAGTCCGTTTATGGCAAAAAATCGCAATTCTTAATATTTTTTGACCAAATTTGGTGTTTATCTTAATAATGGCCTTTGCCAAAATTGGTCTTGATCGGATTTTTTTATACCCTGCACATAAGATGGGGGATAACCTAAGTTTGTCACTACGGAAGGAGGCGTCAGAGAGCCTACAAAGTATATATCAGGAAAAAAAAAAAAACTGTACCGATCTAGACATCTATGTTCGTGTGTCCGTCTGTTGTTGGCATTATCATGGAAAATAAATTTTAAGATATTGAGCTGACATTTTGTACACACACTTCTAGAGTTAAATTAGGCCAAATCAGTTAGTAACCACGCCCATTATTAATAAAATTCTACTTTTACCTTTAAAGTTGAAGTGTGGTACAGTTAATTAAGTGATCGGATAACCGCTACGCCCACAATGGACAAAAACCAATGGCAATGCCCTACATTTACTAATACAACTAAATTAATTGTTGCATAATTTATGAAGCAAATTAGGGTATTAAGTGGTTGAACTTAACCGACTATAATATCTTCTTTTAGTTGTATCGATAAAGTCTCAATATTGTCATATATTTCACTTATTGATGTACAACCTCTACCTTAAGCATTGTAGGGTGTAAAAAGTAACCTTTTGTAAATTGTAGCGGGTATGCTTGCTATTCTATTCTATCATTGATAAATGAAAGTAAATAAAAGTACGAGTGTCAACTTGCAGCTTAATTTTAATGGGCATAGACAGACGGATGGACATAACTACATAACATTGATTGATTAGGAAAATTTCCATGTGGAAGATAATGTTGAAGTTTAATGTTTGACTCACTCTTTGGGTTTCTCCTTATAATCCTGAGACTTTATTGGATGTGCTGTTGCTGTTGTTGTTGTTGTTGGTGGTGGTTTTAAAGCAGTCGTTTCCACATTTCCGTATTTCCTTAAAACATTATTCACATTGGCCAATTCTTTATCCAACGATTTGATGAAACGCGATGATGATGATGATGTTGATGATGAAGATGTCGGCCATATATTCATTCGCTTATCACCACTACCTGTTCTCATTATCTCGCTACTAAACATTTTACATTTGGTGTCTTTGTCAGTGCGTGAGTTGTGCAGCAGATGTGTTGGTTTGTTGGTACATCGATTTACGGGCACGACTCTGGTAAAGTAATCATGCGATCGCGTTAAGGCGGAATTGTTTGTTGTTGTTGTTGGTTTCAATTTATTCCAACTATATCCATCAATGAAGGAGTGTTGTTTGCGTAATATTTGCCAGCGAGTTTTTTGATTTGTAGAATTTGTTGCCAATTGTTGTTGTTGTTGTTGTTGTTGTTGTTGTTGCTGTTGCTGTATAGACCACATTTTAGCGGACATTTTCAGATTTGGTTTTAGTTAAATTTGTTTTTTATTTTACTGTGTTAAGTTTCCTTGTTTGCAATTATTTGTTAAGAATTTTCCTATTTTGTCAAACCTTCATACCTTATAAAGCTTTTGAAACCCTTCTGTATGAATTTTGTTTATCATAGTTTTTGTTTTTTCATTTTCAATTCATTTATTTACAATATTTTTTACTTTTTTACTTTTTATTATAATTAAGTTTTCATTTGTGTTACTTTTTAGTGATTTGTGTTTTTTTGTTTTGTTTTGTTTTTTTTGGTATTTCACTTTAACGGAAAATTGTCATGTTTATTCACGTGTCACGCGCGTCCTGCTAGTATTTTGTGAATGAATTACAAGTTTTGTTGTCGCTCCTAAGCACAACAGCCAGAGTTCTAGTCGGTTGCTATATATGTTATTGCTATATCGTATACAACAACAACAACAACAATGCTAAAGTGTAATAATATTAGTTAGAATGTGAAATATAATTGCAAACAACAACAACAACAACAACAACGTGCTAGAGTTCATAACACCCCAACGTTGAAGTTTTGTACTCTCTAACACTGATATTATAACACCATCAGTACGCACAGCCCATGATGTGTTGGCAATTATTTTAGAATAGGAAGGAATTTAAAGAAATGTTTAGATTTTATATAAGGGAAGTGTAAGGAATGCTCTACAATATGAGGAGCGGTTAAACTAAAAATGCGACAGGACCGACAGACATGTTTATATAATAATATACAAAATGATTTCCAAGCGTTCGTTATGAAAAGAAAGGTTGAACACAAGTGTGGTTTTTTGGAAAATCATTCATTTAAACTTATTATGAAAGAAAGATCGCTTCTCGCATCAAACCCCTAATTCCTCCTATAGGCATAAACACCAATTACCTGAAGTATTTTGGGTATTATTCATATTAATTGGACAGACTTGCAAAATAGCTGATCCCTCAATTCGTTGCAACTTAACTATGGTTGTATTATTTGTTTTGGGGGTTCAATGTCTGCTACATATATATGTGGTTTGTTGCTACTATGTTTGTTGTTGCTGTTGCTGTTGCTGTTCTTGTTATTGTTGTTGTCTTCATTATAGTATGTGTTCTCTATAAAAATTCATAAAAAAAATACTCCACCGTAGGTATATACACTCGTTGTGGTAGAAATGTTTGTAACTCTTAAGCCTGTATAGAGAGGCCCACCTTTTTAATAAGCCAATCGATCCAGAATCTTTCTAAGTTAAATTAATCAAGCCCACGTAGATTTGTGTATAAGGTACAGGTAGCAGTCCTTTAAGATATTTTTAATCAAAAGTATATTTTGGACCAAATACACTTCTTTACCCAGACGCTTTATTAGGGAAGTTCTTTATTCTTAATGTGTTTTATACGCCAACTGGTAAAAGGGTACATTTTTATTTGTCCTACCTTAAATTACAACGATCAGTATCAAAACCTGAATTGAGTCTGTCTGTCCGTCTATGCATCTCTTGAAATCAGTATCAAATCATATCGAAATTTTTCAAATTTTTTGATTGAATTTGGCCAAGAAATGTTTTTTAGATCAAAAGCAGTAGTTTTTGAAAGTGGACCTGATCCGTTTATTTTTAGAATCATTTCATTTTTTTAATATTTTCTGATAGTCGCGGATTCGAACCCGTGTGGGTAGGGTGTTTTTCTTAATTAGAGAGTAATTTTTCACATATCGAGGAGGGGGAAGATCGACACAGTGTCCTGGATTTATAGGAGACATTAAGTATGCCCAATTTGGACCCAGACTATAATGCTTAATGAATTACAAAACAAATTGTCGTACGAACAAAAGATTACTTGTTGAACTGTATACTTTTAATTACTTAGATGTAGGGTTATAATTGATCGCCCTTAACCGACTCGTTTGTATTTCCCATTATGTTGTACATAAGGGTAGGTTATATACGATTTTGTACACCCACATCACTTAAAGCATGTGATAGATGGCGTAGTGTGTTAAAGAAGAAGAAGAAAAAAAAAACTTAACCTCCTTAAACTCATGCTTGCATGAAAATGGTAAATAGTGAAAGTACTCTTAACAGACATAGACATTACACAATAAACGAAATTACACTAAGAAAATTACAAAACATTCTTACACTTATGATAATTGCCTAATTAAGGGAAAGTTAAAAAAAAAACAATTGAATCAATTATGCGCTAGAACGACTGGTAGGTAACACGTTTTAAAAGTGGTTTGTTAACAAAGCATTTAAGCTCTTTAATATCGACAGAGCAGCTCGTTTTATATAAAATAAATATTGTCCATGTACCCTGGATATATAGAAAACAAAATACAGTCGATCTAGAGCTTTGTGTCCGTACGTCCATAGATGTGCTGCTATTGATAAGCTTAATATTTTCTTTTTTCTTTTTTGATGCTTTTTGAAAAGATCGTAAATTTCGCGAAATTTAGAAAGAAATTCTTTGTATGGGGTGCACGATCTCCTTTTGAACGCCAATCTTTTCTTTTCTTTCAGTGCATTCGTTTGGCCTAATATTTGTTGTTATTGTTGTTTAAAAAAAAAAATCGTTTTGAATGGCGTGCTTTTGGAATTCCAAACAATATTTTAATTCAAACCCAAAACCAGTAAAAACAAGTAAGAAAACTAAATGTTTGGCTGGAACAAAATCTTAAATAGTGGGCGTGACAGGTGTGTGATAACGCCCTTTAATAGTATGAATGTATTATGTGTCAGCTTGAAAGTCGAGTTGTACGTGGAGTATAGTTTTTTGTCGATTGTGGGCGTGTCCATTATTAGACCACGCCCATTTTTGCCACATGGATGAATAAGTTAAATATTTTATATATTTTATTTTGGCAGATATATACATTTTTGTCGATTGTGGGCGTGACTCTTGACCGATTTTGCCCATTTTATATAGCGAACTGCGTGCAAAAACTACAAAGTTTTAACTGAATGTCTCAAAATTTACGCCAATTAAAAGTGTCAACAACAGACGGACACACGGAAATGCATATTTAGATCGACTCAGTTTTGGTTGTTGCTCAAGATTATATATCCATTTTCAAAACATTCTTTCAGTTCAAACACGGGTTCGACTACACTCGGTAGCTAACCTGCGACCCTCGGTATTGAAGTCAAGTGTTATGTCCCTAGCCTATTGTAGACTGTCGCTTAATCCTTCACGTTCAATTTCAATACCAACCAGCGCATAAACTCTACCAACATTTCTGCCCAGTTTGGTAACGATATTTCGATTTTTGAGACCAAGAGAGTGATTACTACAAACCACACAAATCCGGGCAGACAGACATGGTTAGATTGACTCAGTAGTTGATGCTGATTCCAAATATATATCCTTTGCAAGTCTCCGATGCTTCCCAACTGGACATTTCAAACCTTTTTTTTTGGCAAAGTTACATATAACTCCATATATAATATGTACATATGATGGTGGGTATAAGAAAAATTTTGAGAAAATTTCCCATAAAACTTTTTACATACGAGGTTGTAAGACCACCCCTCACCTATATTGCGTATACTCACCTGCGCTGTTGTTTTTGGAAAAGAAACAAACTTTTGCCTAAATTTCTAATGAAACCGCCAACAATAACAGAAAAAAAAAAAAAACCAGTAAAAATTTTTTTTAAACAAATAGAAATAATAAATACATGAAAGTATGAAAGTGGATCAAACACGACTATTTAGTACACTACAAAACTCAGCAAAAAACGCCAGAAACCCTACTGTTTAGTTTCTGTACGCAGATTGCTAATTAAAATGAGAAAAAATTGGTCAAGAGCCACGCCCACAATCGACCAAAATCTATGTATCTGCCACGAAAATTGAGCTAATAAGTTGCATCAATGTGACAAAAATGGGCATGGTCGGATAACATACACGCCCACAATTTACAGAAAACTATACTCCACGTAAAACTTGACTTTCTAGCTGATACGATACAAACATACTATTAGGGGGCGTATTCACTTACCTGTCACACCTACTATTATAAGTGTGGAGGGTATTTATATTTATTTATTTCCTTCCTTTCTATTCATGCTTTATGCTTTAACGTTTCTTAAAGTGTGTTCCGAGGAGCCCTGGGGGTCCGTGAGCCAACACAAATGGCTCCGCAAATCTCTTTAGTGTTAGGCATCATCAATTGGCACCGGATCACTGGGGTTCCGTGTAAATGATTATATCTCTGAAGGGCTCCGCAGCTCAAAAAGTTTGAGAATCGCTAATTTATTCCATCAAATAATTGTTGTGTATTTGTATTGGTTTGTTAATCAAATACATTCAATTCAAGGTTGTTTAAAACGGTGCTTCTAAGCGAGGCAAGTACTTAAGTAGCACAGGAAAGTTAATTTTCGCTTTTTTTTTGGCAACTTGTAAACAAATATCAAATATGTTCCAACACTAAATTGATTTAGACTTAAAGACATGCGTCACAATAGTTAACAAGTGAAAGGGAAAGCGCTCAAATCGTGAAATATTGAAATACATTTTCAAATAAACTAATTTCGTTATACATAATGCCTACATACACCCATGCACATATACATGCATATACACATTGACATGTTGGATATATTTCGTGCACGGTGATAAAGGGGAAAAAAAAAGAAAAGAAATTGCCAAATTAAAGTGATTGATATACAACAACAACAACAACAACAACAATAACAATACAAAAAAAAATAATGAAAGTTTTGAAAATAAAAAGAGGACAAACTATGTAGACGGAAAGGTAAGTTGACATAAAAAGTGTTACGGTTGCTTATGTGTGGGTGCATAAGTACTCGTCTGTGCAATTGGCAAAGAAAAAAACAAGTACAACAAGTTTTGTACATGTTTAAAGTCTTTATATTTTTTGGTAAATTGTGTCAGAAACCTTCTCTGCAAGCACTTGTAACAATTTCTAACGTTTAACAAACACATACATAAAGCGACAAAGGACATTTTATTTGAGTTTCGATTTCTTGTTAAGAAAGAAGCATTTTTTAGAGGTTACTATGAAAAGTGATTTTCATGCACTTGGGATTATAGATACAAAAAATACTTTTGTTCAGCTTAAGTATTAAATTAAATGTTATCTTTAATCACATTATAATTTTCGTAATTCATTAATTCGCTTTAGGGAAAAAGAGTTATTTGCTCTGCTTGAAGCGTCTCTTTTATACAGAGTTCAGCTCTGTATTACATTTCTGTTAGATATAGTTGTTCATAATTAAAACTTCTCATTCTCTGTTATAATAAACATTCTGTTCTGATAAAGTCTCTGTAATAAAAATTTATAAATGTTGGCAACTCTTTTTGAATTGAAGCCGTTCTGTAGTTTATTCCCTTTACATTATAAAAAAGCTGGGGATTTGTTTGTAAATGTTTCTACTGTGATATTAATAATAATTAAAGTGTAAACGAAATATTTATAAAAGTAATAAACGAAATAATAATGAATAAGCGAATAATTTATGTGATTAGAATGTAAGTACAATAAAATAAGTTTTATTTCCTTGCAATGCAATAAAATGTGTCAAGTTTTATTTCCTTATACATATAAATGAGTGCTACAAAAAAAAATGTTATGATTACAGTGCGATGGTATATAAAAATTTAAGTTTTAATACAAGTAAGTGAATATGAAAGAAAGTATATTTATTTCTTAAGGTTTGCTTTATAATGCGGAACTTCCGCTTTTCAGCATCGTGCTATATGTGTAAAAGTGTTGGTTTAATAAGCCTGAATTGAAATTGCTGATAAAGGGAGTTTAAAATTTTATTTTGCAGGGTGTTTCAAAGGTATATTATTCTCTTCTATAAAATGATTTGTTTATATTGTTGCGGGATTAATTCGAAGAAAAACGAAAAAACAGCTGACTCGATGAATGAAAAGGCGGCAACGCTGTTGCATGCCACAGCGTATAGGAAGCGAGAGTGAGAGAGGGGTCATGGAAAAGACAGACGGACATAGTTGCTAGGCAAACATTTAAGATTATATATATATGCGGGCAAATGAGGGATGTAACAAATGTAAGTCCAGTTGCAACGGTTGAGGTCTGGAAAGGTGCCGTTGAGGAAGAACAAGAGAATAGCCTAGAAGAAAATATTTTTTGATTTTTGAGTTCAGTTGATGTCAAGTGCTACGCGGAGAAACAAAAAATGTAAGAGCTGATGATATAATATAACGTGCAACAAAGTAGTAGAAAGATTTGTAGAATACAATATATAATAAATAAGCAGTGAGATCTAGTGAAGTATATAGTGCGCAGACGACTTTAGAGGAAATTGATGGATGTGTAAATTTTTCCAGCCCCGAGGATTGCAACTGGATATCGATAGTACAGATAAGTTAAATATTTATGCATTAATTTATGAAACGGCTGAACCCTGTTCAATTGTATACAATCACAAATGTAAATTAAAGAAAAAAAAATTCTCCCTTTTTGTGTAAATCAAGTTGCGAATGTTATATGTATGTAAAGTTGTTGTGGGGGTCCTCTTTAAAAATCTATAATATCTCAAATTCGATTTTCTTGTAATACGTGGATGTAATACACAATAGCAAAATGTACAAATAGTGCGTTCTTGATGGGGAGAGGGGTACATGTAAAAGGGTAAGGTGCCGCTCGTAGCTTTCATTTTAGGGGGATCAAATAAAAAAAAAAAAGGATGAAGAGAATTGGTCCCGCGGTTGGGAGGGTAAAGGTATAGGGGAACTACATCTACTCCTCAGATTGCTCATGCATGGCCGGAGCGTTTATCTGTTGTTGCGTGCGGCCACATACGGGTTGAGATCCTCACCCCTGAGATAAAGGAGCTAGCAAGTATCGGTATCAAATTTCATCTTTGACGATGGCCACGTCACACATTTATAACAATATTACTTTAAAAGGTTTTCTCTTAAACTTATTTCGACAATTCAAATTTCTTTTCTTTTATTTAAATACTTGCTACAATCATACAAATAACGATAATATTCCCCCTAATTTGTAATTTCTTCAACTTTAAATATTGCTTCTGGCAATACCTCATTTATGATAAAATTAATCAACCAGTAATCACCCTCTGATGTATTGTTTGCATACGACGACTTTTTGCCACGACATATGAAAACGTCAATTTCGCTGTGAAAGTTGATCTTAGCGAGTTACACACGAAAAAAAGAACCATCGATTTCATATATTTCATATATTAAAAATAAAAGTTAAGTGAAAATCTGTCAAATAAATAAAATGCAGATTATAATTGGTTTCATTACATTATCCTTGTTGGTTTGTGCTAATCGAGCTTACGGTCTTGGTTGTTCTAACCCCAAAGTGTCTGTAACTTCGTTTAGTACTGAGGATGCTACTATATTAACCCAAGTGGCTCATATTGGTGAATTCACCTTGAAATGTAAAGATGACGTTACACCCGCATTGTTTGCCGCATTTCCTTGCGGCAAAGTATTGCCGGTAGCTCAAGTTGGTGACAATAAATATCAGGTTAGAGATGTTTTTAATATTCACATTCTTAACACGTATTTAAAACCTTGTCGTTCGCTGCATTATAGATTAGCTGGCTGGAGGATGTTAAGAAGAGCTCTGGTGATAATGTTGTTTTGCGGCTATTCGATGAAGAAGGCTACGCCAATTTACGTAAAGCTCAACGGGATGGAAGCAAAGTGGCGAATGTTAAATCTTTAATAGATATTACAGTGTCTGCCAAGGGTGCCTATAAGGGGCCTTGGGTAAAAGCGGAACTGGTAGCCGCCCTATTAATGGGTGTTGTATCTTACTTTGCAATATCCACGAAAAATAAGGTGCAATCCTAAGGAATGAGGCCCGTGTAAAACGGATATGTGGATGAAATTCATTCAATTTATTGCTTTGTAATTGTACAATATAAGAAGAAGAGATTAAATTAATATTATTTGTTAAAATTTTATTCAACTTTAAATTACATTTATGAGACTCTCACCCTACACATATCAGAATACTACTTTTATCTGGGATTCCAGTCTTAATTACCGTTTGTGTTATTCTCTTCATCGGACGATAAGTCAATCATACTTTCTACCCTGGATGGTGACATCACATAAATGAAATGTTCCGGCTGAGTTTCACCAATTATATTATTATTATGATTATTGGCATTCACTTGTGATGGTGGCGGCACCGCATCTGTGGGCGAATCCAAATTACAATATTTTGTTGCTCCGTTATTATATGTGTAACTGGTTATGCCATCACCGCCAACATTATCCAATTCCAATTCCAGATCACTGATAATACGCATGCATCTCATTTTGGCTAATGATTGAAATTTTGTCGGCATAGCGCGCACTTGTTTGGACAAACTAAGGAAAAATAATGTGTTTGCGTCCAGATCACGATTTGCCTGCAAAATCGCTGATATATCCGGATCGAATGTTTTGCGTATTTTAGCGGGTGACGGTGTCGTGGTAGCGGTAGAGGTGGATGTTGTTAAAGTCGGTGTTGCGTAATAACTAATACCATTGGTTGTTGAAGCCTGAAAGCTGGTCGATGAGCCGGCGTTATTATTGTTGTTGTTGTTGCTGCCAATTGTTGAAAAGCTTAAATTTATGGCCGATGTTTGGGGAGATGGCTGCACTCGTCGTATTTTTGTAATCAAAGCCGGATTAAAACGTGTTGTTGTTGTTGTTGAACCGCTGCTATTTGTTGCGTGCAGTTGTGCATATTGGTTTAGGTTGTTGGTCGTTATGTAGCCGTTGTTGGCGCTGCTGTTTAACTCCTTTTTAAAATTATCAGTCGAAGCGAACAATTGTGGCTCAATAATGAGACAACCCACTGAACTGGCCGCTGTACTAGACGGCATTGGTATGCTGGTCGGTTTATTACTCATTGCCGATAAATTTGCAAACAATTGGGTTGCGTTTATGGATGGGGCCGCCACACATGATGATGACGTATATGTGGTTGTATTATGATTGGTGGTGTTGGAGCCGAGTCCTATTTTCGGCATAGCTAGTAATGAAGGCGGCAATTGCACCATGGGTAGAGAGGGTACTGGTAACATCAATCCACCCGCCATTGTTGTGCTAGTATTATTATTGCTGCTGACTAAACCTATCGAGGCTCCCGTATTAAGCACTGAAGGTAATTGAGGCGTTATGCAAGCCACCGAACTATTCAGCGATATACCAGTAATTGTTGAGTTGCTATTGCTGCTGTTATTCACCAGACCAACACCACCAACACCAACACCAATACCACTAACTACATTTGGTAAAGTGGGTGGTGCTACTTTTATGTCTTCCTCGGTGCTGCTGGAGGTGGCTTTGGTCAACACCTGATAACCCAAATCACACTCGTTATCATCTTCATCGGTAGCACGTGGAATTGTAGCAGCAGTAGTAGTATTACTCCTTGAAAATTAACACAAAAAAACATCCAAATGTTAGGTTTTTACTAGATTCAATTAAAATTGTGTGTTTTTACCTGCCCGGTCCCTGATAGGGTTTCAAAAATTCCATATGCTCAGCATGAGCCCAATATTGATATTTCTTGGAGGTCTTGGTCCCCACACGAAACGAACGTAAATACTTTGTGTAACTATCGCGTAAATTTTTCCATTTTCGTTTCGAAGCATCTGTAAGAGTTAAAGGAATATACAAAAAATGAATTAATTAACAAACAATTGTAAAAGTTTTTTTTACTGCAGCACGTTTTATTTTATTAAATATCTTTAAAAGAAAATTGTGCAACAGCCTTACTAACCACGAAAGCGGGAAATTTCAATTAAATTTTCATCTTCATTCCCACCTTTATTTTATTTAATTGTAATTTAAATATTTTTAATATTTCATAACATTATTTACTCGTTTGTAAATTAGGTTAGAAAGCGATAATTATTCTTATTTGTTTCCTTTATTTTGATTACAAAGTTTTTTCTTTATGTTGTTTATTTTATTGAGACTTAACATAAAATGTTACAAGAAAACCGTTCAGCATGAGAAGGTACGAATTCATAAACAAAAGTAAAAAAATTTTAGAAGCTTTGCATATCTAACGGCATAGTTAACAGAAACGGTTTCCTATCCATAGCTAATTAGTTCTTTAACACCCTAAAGGCATGTATTCAGTGATGATTTATTACAGCACTGGCTGTTATTTTAACAGTTTTATATACTGTTAGTTCACTTAATCTTCTCTCACTCTCTGCTGTTGGTTTTATTTTGTTGCATTTTAACATCTCTGTTTGGTTGTTCACATAGCTGTGTTGGTTGGTTTACTCTCAAGTTTTTTTCTTTCATGTGTGTAGATATTATTTAAAGTAATTTATGACTTTTATGGATATAGAATCAATTTTTTTGCATTTAATACAAAACGAAAACTTTGAACCTTTCTTTTTGCGGTTGCTGTTATTATTGATAACAACTAAAGTTTGCGTTACATTTTTATCTGTTTCTTTCTCTCATTGTTTATCAAAAATATTGGGGTTCTTTTGTATGTTTTGCATTTTCTTTTCTGTTATCCGTTATAAGCACAATCACGCATACACACAACTTTGCACTACGATTTGTATGTATACATATACTCCTCGTTTTCCTTTTTTACCGTTATAACATTTCGTCGGAAAGTTTTCTATATTGGATGTTTTCTTTTTTTGCATTTCTTGTAGTTTTGTGTACTTTTTTTCTTCTACATACCTACGGATAGATCGATTTCTGTGGCTATTTGGGACCATACTTTCAATTTCACTTCGACATTCTTATAGTCCGGATGATGCGTATTGTAGACCACATCATGCTTCTTTACAATGTCAATAAATTGCGACGTATTATCTGAGGTGGTCGAGGACTCACTTATGCCGCCTCGTTGATATTTCATATTCTTGTTCTCTGGTAGATTAAAGATGTTGCTGACGACGATGATGATGACGATGATGATGCTGATGATGAATGATGGATGTTATCCGTTCGAAGGTTGTCGAATTTATTTAACAAGTAACTAGCTGGGCAGCCTCTTGATGATGGATTTTTACCATAAATTTCATTCTTTTCTTGGTTGGCTCTCGCTTAGTTTATGTTGGTTGTCTGGTGTTGTTTGGTGCCTGGTGTCTATCTGCTGCTAAAATGTATGTACACTTATGTACCGAGTGCGTGCATGTGTGAATGCACCAAACCTCGTTTTTTCTTTTGTTGTACTGTATCTTCCTCTTCTTACAATTTCCCTTATAGTGTTTGTTGCTAAATAACCGCTGAATAGGCAACGTTTATACGTGGTGCGCGATAAAATGTGGCCGCTCTGACATAAGTTGGACACTTGAATGAGTCGAGCGCACTTACGCGCTCTGTATACAACCAAAAGCAAGCAAGAAAGCAAACAAACAGGCAGCAGCAGCAGCACCAAGTCAGTCAGCCAGGCAGCCAA
The DNA here is from genome assembly GCA_963971445.1 of Ornithomya chloropus. Classification (NCBI taxonomy): domain Eukaryota; kingdom Metazoa; phylum Arthropoda; class Insecta; order Diptera; family Hippoboscidae; genus Ornithomya; species Ornithomya chloropus. The sequence goes on along the minus strand of OZ020530.1, from coordinate 20,186,567 downwards.
GCAGGCAGGCAGGCAGGCAGGCAAGCAGGCAGCTAGTCTGTTAGACTCAAAGCAGCAGCAGCAGCTGCAGCAGGAGAAGCAGAAATCATTGTGTATACTTATACAGATAGAGCAGCATATATTGTTGTTGTTGTTGTTACGTTGAAGAACGACGAGCGGTGGCAATGATGATGATGGCGATGGTGATGGTGATGGTGACGATATTATTGCTTTACCTTATTCCGGCATAGAGCGCTGCCGCATTCAATAACGTTAACAATAACAACACAATCGGTAGCAGTGACTGCATTAGCTACACGGTGTCATTCACTTTCATGTTCAGATGACTGAAAGTGAATGCAATCTCCTACGATGGTATATATGACAGAATTTATAACTTTTTTCCTGACGTTATAATGCCGTCCGTGATAAGTGTGTACTCTCCTCACATCATCATCATCATCATCATTCTGCAATAAGGCAGGGCAAGGCAGGGCAAGGCACGGCACCCCTAGCGCCACCGCTACGTTCACAGTCAACACATCTTTACAACTCGATTGCCGTTGTTGTGCTATTTTATTGTTTGTTGTTGTTGTTGTTGTTGTTATTGGTGTTATTGTTGTTAATGAATAATACTATGACTTGGTAGTTATATCCCTGTATGCCACCACTCTACTCATAGTACTGCTGCCACCTTACCTTGCTTACCTCTCTCTCTCTATCTCACTTCCTTGCTATTCTCACTCTCATCACGTAGATATGGTCTGAGTGTGTGTGTGTGTGTGTGTGGTATATACTTAATGTAGTGTTGGCGGGTTGTAATTTCGCAAAAAAAAAAAGGAAACGAAAAAAAAACCAACCGCCTGCCGCTGTGCAAAACCGTTCCGTGTTATATATATATATATATGGAATGTACAGGCGTGCGTATGTAAGCCCTTCAGCTCATAGAGTTTTTAGCTATGTAGCTCAGTTCGGTTCAGTTCAGTTCAGTTCAGTTCATATTGTTGTTGGTTTGAATGGTTTGAGTGTGTGTGAATTTGTTATTTGGACATGAACTTTTTTATTTTGTTTTTCTTACTTCTGTTTTGTGCTGCTATTCGTTTTGATATGTTCTGTTCTTTTTTTTTTTTTGTTTTTTTTTCTATTCACTATGAATTCTATGACTTCGTCCTCTACTCATTTTTTCCACCCTCCTCTCCAATCTACTTTTTCTGTAACTCTCTGTAACAGTTCTTTTATTAATTTAATAATGATGAAGATCTAAAATTTAGGTTGCCAGCCATCACAGTCATCGCAGCCGTAGTGTTCACTGATTAAATGAGTTGTTGCTGTTGCTGTTATTGTTGTTGGTTTTCTTGTTTTTGTTTTGAGGTAGCAAGACTCGGAAACACATTTGATATCAGTTGTCCGCTGGTAATGGGAAAGAAGTGCCGCCGCCAAGTGTCGTTTGGTTGTGTAAATATTTGTGCTGGGAGATACATAAAAAGTTCTTTACTCATGTACAAACGCCCTGCATATGCATGTGCATGCATGTACATGCTTTACACACAAATTGTTGAATCCGACTATAAGTTTATATTCACCTTATATGTATAATAAGTGTTTTTATTGCTCTCTTGATATTTGTTATTTATAAGGACTCACCCATCACTGGCAGCACCGAGTGCTTGAGGAAATGTGGAAATGGGAATGAGTGTGATAACGATTGTTTCTAATTCACTCTCTGTGATGCCCATTAAACGTGAAAATGCAAATATAATTACAACACAACAACAGTATGGTGCTATAAAACGAGAGAACCAGAAAGAGGGAGAGAACGATTGTTTCTTGTGGGCAACAAGTGATGTTTTGTTATATAAGCATGATCCTTTAAAGTTTCTCTGCTTGGAATGATAAGATTTTTTCTATGAATTTTTCGTTCGCTTATGTTGGCACACATAACATAACATACATTTGTACAATTGCAACAGCAGACGGCTATGGACGAATGCGTACGGTGGGACAGTGTTGTTGTACTTCAAGTTACTTCAAGTATATTATATGAGTTCAATGTTCAATTATGTTAAAGCGTTAGGCGTTGTTGTTGTTGTTGTTGTTGTTATATATTTACTCTCCATCATCATCAACAACATAACAGCTTGATTTTTAATGCAGTGGTCGCTGTGACAGTATTAAGTTGTGTTATTATTATTATTGTTGTTGTTGCTGCTGCTGCTGTTGTTGTTGTTGTTGTTGTTGTTGTTGGTTAAGTTTACTATTGAAATTGAAGTTCTGCGTCGCTTTAGCTTTCTGTTTAGCAGATATTCTGCTTTTATTATTGTTATTATTATTATTATTGTTGTTGTTGTTGCTGCTGATTTTCTGCAACGTTTATTCTCTATGTTCGTTGGTGGCTCTGGTTTGTGTTCGTTTGCTGTTTTGTATTGCACGCACACACACACACACACACATGCGGAGAAAATGTATATAATAAGCAGAAAAAGAGAGACAGAGCAGTAACGCTATTCTGGTCGTTCAACATGAATTTTTCTGTTTTGCCAACCGCATCACAGCGCACATAACCATAGTGCACCCTATCCTCCACCTCTAAAAACAATTGCTGCTTACATGACAGAATGAGAATGAGAGTGTGTAAGTAAGTACATACATACATGCCAGAGTGCTTGCGTGTGTGTGTGTGTGTGTGTATCCATGTTTATATATAATGTAGCTGATGGTGTGTCGTCACTCCTGTTGTTGGTAATGTTGTTGGTGTGTGGTGTGTTTGTATGTATGCACTAAACGTTGGGACATGTTGGCGTAAGCTTTGCAACGTCCAGGAATGAAGGCTTTAAAAATATTGTTCGGCTGCTATTTTCTTTTATTGTTGTTGCTGTTACTATGACTGCCGAACTGTTGCTACTGCTGGCTGCTAACAATGTATTGTGGACACTCCAACTAGCAACAGCGTCAAGCTCTCAACAGGAGGCTATCTAGACGCGTACGTTTGCAATACTTGCGTTTATACGTTTCGTATTCACACACAGATACGTTGACGTACGTATGTATATGTTTGCGATAACAACTGTTAACTCAACGTGTATGGTGTTGTTGTTGCTGTTGTTGAGGTTCGTAGCAACTGTTCGTTGCGTTACACTGCATCGTTTCGCCTTGACATCGTGTTGGTATATATATTTTTTTATTTTTATTTTTGTTATACTGTTGTGTGTTGACTTTTGAGTTTTGCTGCTGCATTGTATGTGTGTATGCAAACATCGTTCCGCTGCAACAGAGGCGGTACAGAGCGTATAAACAACGTTATAATAATCATTTCTCACTATTGCACTCTCTCTCTATCTGTCTCTCTCTCTCTCTCTCTCTCTCTATATATATATATATATCTATCTATCTTTCTGTTTCTCTTTTTTATTGTTCTAGGAGGTAGAGGGAAGTCGTTGGCCTGACCTGGCCTAGCCTGCTCTAATCTGGGACGGCGTGTATATGACCCAAAAGGTGTATATCGGCAATAAGCCAGATTAACGTTGATTAGGGGACATGAATAAATTGTTTAAAAATTTGGTTTCTATTTAATTTTTTGGGGGGTATACTAAGTTTCTCACTCCATTTGCAACACCCCGAAGGAGGCGCCAGAGACCCTACAAAATGTATAAATTCTTGATCAGCATCAAAAACTAAGTCAATCTATACATATATGTGCCGGGTGTCCGTATGTCCGTTTGTTCTTGGTATTCTGTTTGTTTGGTATCCTGAAATTTGGTATAAATAATAATCGTTTCTGCACACAGATCACTATTTGAAAATGGGCAAAATCGGTCAAAGGCCAAGCAGGTGGAAAAACGTAATCCATACTATTGGCAACAATTCGTTTGTGAAATATTTGCACAAGTACGTCAACTAAGAATAATTGTCTGAGGTTGTAATAATTTCTTTATTTTGATCTTTATCTGGCATTAGATGTTGAATGAGTTATGTAAGCATTTTCGAAAGGGTCCTTTACCGTATTTTTCGTGACCCGAAATAAATTATTCCACCACGCCCATTTTTGACACATCAATGGACGGGATAATTATCGATACGAATACAAAATTTCAAGTTCATAGATCATAGACCACTAAGTCCATTTCTGGCACGTCGATGAACACAATACTTATAGGTATGCATATCAAATTTGAAGTTCATAGATCAATTTTTGTGGGAGATAAATACATTTTCGTTAATTGTGGGCGTGGCTCTTGACCGATTTTGCCCATTTTAAAGAGCGATCTGCATACAAACACTAAAAGTGTTTGTACTATTTATACTCGTACTTTATCTTAAAATTTACGAGCATGAGAATGTCAACAACGGTCAGACATATGGACGTATATGTGTAGATCGACTCAGTTTTTGATGCTGATCAAGAATATACTTTGTGGGGTTTATGACGACTCCTTTTGGGTTTTGCAAATGGAATGATAAATTTAGAAAACCGCCATCTCATGTGAAGGATATAAAAAGAAAGCATGGCTTGAAAAATAATTCATAATTGCTTGTCGCAAATTTATATTTGCAGCTTCCTTACTTTTGATTCAGACTCAGACTTAGATTCCGAGTGAATATTATGGTTCAACTGATCGAATCATAACGGACTTGATAAGTAAATGGTGGCGTTTCACCAAACACATCTGTTTTGTTATCATTTTTATACCCACCATCAACGCTTAGAACTCCTTAAAGATTATATATGTATAAATCGAATTCCAAAGCGTTCTAACCATGTCTGCCTGTCTGTCTGTCTGTAATTTTGTTTGAACCATTTAGATATCTATTATCTTCAGTGATTTTTTCTTGTAATTAAAAAATAATTTCTTAAAAAATACTAATTCAAGTTTGTTTTAAGTATTGATTGAATACAATGATAAATGGTGAGCAGCCATAAGCCATAAGCCATAAGCGCCCACATTAATAAATCTCTAACAGTTTGTTAATGAATTGTTTTCCTTAAACTATTTCTTGTCAGTAAGCGTATTGCTGCAGTGCAGTTTCTTTTATATTGTTGTAGTTGTAATTTACATTTTAACACAGTTAGTTTGCTATCGCAGTTGCATGCATTATTCGGTTTGGTTAATTGGTTTCATTAGTGCTGCTAAAAAGGAAAAAAAATTAGCTGCCATTTAAAAGCTTTTCCAAGTTCTCAAGAAAAATAGTGTTATATGGCATTTTATCTAACCAAACACATTGCATAGCATTAACACAATTTTGGTACAAACCAATAACAGCCAGCATGACAAGTTGAAAAGTTTATATACGTTTGGACTGTATGTGTTTTATAATAAATGTTGTACATATTTACGCTTTTAACAAAATCTTGTCAACGAAATAAATTCCATCTAATTTTGACTTTACTGTGAAACATTCTCCATGCAAATGCTTGTTTAATGCAATTAAAACAATGTCATTGATTATGCCTGTTTATTAATAACTCCTGTATGTTAGCTTTTGTATAATATAACAAGTAACGAATAGATAATATAACAGTATGAAAGTATAAGAGTTTGGGTAAATTATAAAATAAATTCTATTAAAATACTGGAAGAGCAATAGAGCCTCAAATATTAAAATTGAAAAAAAAGGAAAAAACTAATTCTGGTTCTGGCCAAATCTTAAATATCCTCCACAGGTACACACAACCAGTGGCTACGTATGTATTTCGGCCATTTTATGATGTACCTTACGTGTTACACGCCAGTTTTTAAATCAAGTTTTGCGATAAGTATAGTTTTTTGTAAATTGTGGGCGAGATTCTTTTCCGACCACGCCCATTTTGACACATCTATGGGCCCTTCCATAATATATACAAATATATGGACTAAATTTCCACGTAATAGCTCAATTTTTGGATAAATACATTTCTGTCGATTGTGGGTGTGGCTCTTGACTAATTTTGTCCATTGTAAATGTACATCTACATGCAGAAACTAGAAGTGTCTATACAAAATTTATATTCTTAAATCTAGGATCTTGATAATGCCAACAACAGACGGACTACGGACATCCACATCTAAATCGACTCAGTTTTTGATGTTGATCAAGAATATAGATACTTTGTAGAGTCTCTGAGGTATTTTTTTTGGATGTTGCAAATAGAATGACAAACTTAATATACCGCCATTTTATGTGTAGGGTATAATTCTGTATGTGTTTATAAACAAAGTTGACAAATTGTCACAGATTTGGTTTTTTTTTGTTCTTTACGTTTTCTATTTACAAGCCAAAGTGAGTCAGTCAGTCAGTCAGTCAGTCAGTCAGTCAGTCAGTCAGTTAGCCAGTGAGTCTATTAGTTTAATTCAAGCGTCTTGCAGTCTTAATGGTTTTCTTTTCAATTATCGCAAGAAAAGAAACAAAACCACAAATCTTTTAACACACTTTGATGATCAAACGAAGTCATATGTTGTGTTTGCCTTTTTTTACAAGTTTTCTTCTTTTGAATCAAATTGAATTTTATTTGCGAAAAATTATTTATTATAATTTCCCGTATATTAATGAATACAACAACAAAGTAAAAGCTATTCTGTAGGGTATTATTAATAAGTAACATAAAACGGAAACTACCTGTGTGGGCAAAAAACATGAGCGCTTCAACAACAGATGGACGCACGGACATTGTAATACCGACTTAGGTATTGAGGCTGATTAAGAATTTATATGCTTTGTGTTGGCTCCCTGACGCATATGGTATAACAAACTTAGTGTGTGCTCCATTTAATATAGATTGTTTAGATGTAGAGTGAAAGGTCTTAACGAGTGGAATGCAAAAAGTTATTCTGAATTGTACAAAATCGAATTTGGCGCCCGCTAAAATTTTAGAAATCAAAAATTTTCTACTTTCAATTTCAATTAGTTTAGGTAATGGTCGATTTGATTTCTAGATGATTCTAGTAAATCCAATATGGCGGCTGCCCACAGAGAAGTTGATCACCACTTTCTTTATAATCCACATGATATGGGTATCAAATTAAAGGGCTCGTCGAGTAGAATGCGATAAGCTAATTAACTTTTTGCTAAATCATATATGGCGGACGATATTTTTCTCTATTTATATGATTCCGGTAACAAAAGCAAGAGAATGTCTTAACCTAGTGTATCGCCCATCGCCAGGCTGTGTGGCAAAGACAGTGGAATTAAATTATTTTAAGGTTACTAAGTAAACTATAATTAATTGTCATGAATAAGTTTACAGTGAAAGATAGATATATATATATGTATATATATGTCCGTTGGGGCTTTAATTTGTACATGAGAAATGCTTAAGCTTATTAAGAAAAACCTACAACACGCAATCCTGTAGTATACACAAACAATTTAAGAAGCTGTTCAAGGTTTCAAACACAACAAACGAGTAAAAAACAAAATTTCGCGTTGGTCAAATCTTAAATACCCTTCAGATTTACATAGAAACAGTGGGCGTGGCAGTTACATGTATACGCCCTCTAATACTGTGTATTATGCTTTAACTTACAAGTCCTGCTTAACGCTGAATATGGTTTTTGTAAATTATGGAAGTGTCTAATATCCGACCCCGCCCATTTTTGTATCATTGTATCGCTTAATTATATATATATGTATACCAAATATTAACATTATCGGTCAACTCTTATGGCATATACATTGACTTTTATTCATTATGGGCGTGGCTCTTCACCGTTTTTGCTCATTTTAAAGAGATCTACATGCAGAAAGTAAAACTATGTCTCTATAGAAAATTTCAGCCCTATTTCTTTAAAATGTATGAGAAAGCACATAACACGCGGACTCACGGACAGGTATATATGTCTAGATGTAGACGTATAGTTTGATACTGATCTAGAATATATATACTTTGTGTAGAGTCTCTGAGGTCTCCTTCTGGGTGTTGCTAAAGGTATGATAAACTTGGTATACCTCTCATTTTATGTGTAGGGTATAAATATCATAATAACAACAACAACAACAGCTACCACAGAAATAAGCCAACAAGCACACATACTCGTACATCTCTGTTGTTTTATATACCTTTTGGAAAACACACATTTCATTTTTTAGTTCTGGTTGGCTGTCATGATCACATCATGTGGACTTAAACTGTAAACAGTCCTTCTATAGCAAACATTTCCGGTCTTAGATTTGAATTTTTCAATTTTTAGCTAAATAGATAAATGTTGCATTATAATGAGAAAGGTTGACTAGAATCAATAAGCTGACCAAAGCCTCAACGAAGACCTCGGGCAGGTAAAAACTGTTATTGTTCAAAAATATATCTGAGATGGATGCACTTACGCCTTTTATTGTAGGTGTTTAATATTCGCACCAAACGGTACATCGATTTCTCAGTTATTTTTTATCTTTTATGTGTGTGTGTGTGTGTCTGCAAATCTATATGTTCAAATAAACAAACACACAGATACATATGCTTTGTTGAGGATGACAATACCAGTTGCAATGACAATGTTTGTACGGTCATTAACATGTTTCTGATTTTGTTATTGTTGTTGTTGTAATTGTTAATGATTGCACGCGTATTATAATAATTAACATAAGGAAAAAGGTTAAATGGTGTAAAGAGTGAATGGAATGAGATGCAGATTGCACGCAAAGGTAAAATGATACACATACATACATACATACATACATACATACACAAGCAAATCATTAATAAAAGCACAGATTTATAGCTATTTTAAGGTTATTGATCTGTTTCTTGTGCTATCCCTTTCAATGTAAAAATATGTGCCTGGGTATGATGTTATTCAGTTTGAGTTTGAGTTTATGTTTGTTTGTGTTATGAACGGTTTACGGTAATCAATAATCTTTTGAACTTTGCTGAACTTGCACTTTCACATCAAAATATTTCTTTTCCGCCCACATAAAGTACACACTTATATTCAAGTAAGTAGAGTTTTAGGGTATATTCAATTTATCATAACTTTTGGTTGCTTTTGAAAATAAATAAAATCGTTTAAACAGCATTTTTTTTGGCTTAAGGTATACATTTGAAAATTAATGTGTATACTCGTACAGCTTAGAAGACTTTAGTTCATCTGTAATGAGTATTGAAGATTACAATTAAGCCAAATTTGGCCTTTTCACTTATTCTTCCAAGTGTGTCATACACCTTAAGAAGAACATATTTATAATGTGTAAACGTGTCGTTATATAAAGAGAGTCTGAAAGTGTCTGTTATGTCTAATATTTATGCACACACAAGTACACATTGTATATATATAAATGGCATAAATATAAAAGTAAAAGCTTACCAAACAAAGAAACTGAAAATGTACAAAAAACAAAAAAAAAAATAAAAAATAAAAAGAATTTCGTTAAACATAATTTACTGAGGAATGTAAGAGACCTTCCTTTCTTTATCATGCTTCTCTCCTACTTATTCTTAACTTTCGTTATTACTTTTTGATATATGTATCGTTTACTTTTATAAAAGTCACCATGATTATCTTGCACAGTAAATTTGTTGCAGTTGTTGTTATTGTTTGGTGTTGAATAAATTTCCCTTTTACGCCATTACTCCGATTAATGTTGTGCTGTGTGTAGCAATGTTTTATAAATTTGTAAGCAATTTCCGTTAGATTTAACATGAACGAAAAGTCTGCGAAAAGTGTACTTCCGTTTACCACTCTGGCGTGTGTGTGTGTATAAAAAAAGCAAGTAAAATAAATTAAATTTGTCTTAAAACAAATCTTATAAACTCTTCACATTTAAATACGAGAAGTAGGCATGGCCCCCTGTTTATTTTTGTATTACGTTTATAATGTAAAAAATGAATTCTGCGTTAAATATGGTTTTTTGTCATTTGTAGGCGGATGTATTATACGACCACGCCCATTTTTGACAATGAACGCTTCAATTATAAACACGTTTACTAAATTTCCAATTCATAGGTAGAATTTAATGGCTGTGTGAGAAATTTTCCTAATTGTGGGCGACCATGCCCATTTTTTACAATGGACGACATAATTATAAATATGTTTACTAAATTTCCATTTCATGGGTAAGTTTTTGTGGCTGTGAGAAATTTTCTTGATTGTGGGCGTAGCTCCAAATCGATTTTAATCAATGTGAAATTTCGAATAGAAATTTTTTGCAAAATCGATGTTAAAGGATTTACGGACGGACTTGTCTAGATCAGCTTCTTATGCTTATTAAGAATTTTTATATATTTTATAGGATCTCTAAGGTTTCCTTCTGAGGATTGCAAACGGAACAACAAATCCAGCATACCAAGCATCACTTAGGTGGAGGGTATGATAATAAAAAGAAATTATGAACATTTCCACTGGAACAAAGGTAAACAAATGTTCACTTATACATACTCATCCACACAGATTCTATTCTAGTCTACTAGAATTCTATTTTAATACCATCTCATTAAACATATTTTGGTGAACTTGAAATTTCAAGATTAAAATGAAATGAGAAAGAATGAGATGATGGAGACGTGTATATACTTCATTTAGAGTGGATGTGATGGGGATTTTGTACGTGGTTGGCATGGGATACACGTGCCTGTTTGTTTGTGACAACGATTTAAAGACAATTGGGAAAATCTTTTATTGTTTATAACCTGCCTAAATGTGCCATATATTAAGTGTGGATGGGTGTTTGTAACTTTTGAACCGTTAATTAGTAAAATACAACTCGATCGATTCGAAATCTATTTAATGCGTCCATTTGTTGCCTTCTTTTTGGCGCTAGAGTTGGTAACAAAAGAATAAATCGATTTTTGACGATTGTGGGCGTGGCTCTTGACCAATTTTGCCAATCCTAAATAGCGATCTTCGTGTTGAAAACGGAGTGACAAACTTAATGTGTCCAAATCTTACGTGGAGGGTATAAAAAGTCTTGTATGCGGTAGAGGGTAGGGAACGGTTGGACTTAACCAACTAAATCATTTGTACTTGTTTTACATTGTACAACATTTATTGTACAATTTGTGTGATTTTTTACGATTTTGAACAAATAAAAGCAAATTAGTTGTGTTTGCCATAAAAAGAACCGTTTTTACAATCAGTATAACATAGAGTAGCAACTGCATTACTTTACTACTCTTTACCTAAAAGAAGAGAAAAATTCATTTTACATCTATTTAAATTTTAACAGATCCTTGGGGATTAGCAAGCTTGTGTCGTTGAGCGTACAATACATACATGTGTACCTACTGGTTTTGACAGATACGCTGCTGATTGTATTACCGTTTGGTAGTTATTGTTGTTGTTGTCAAATGTATATTTAATCCAATCGACACGTGCCTTCGTGATACATCTGTTATGTAAGTAAGATTACCAATATGTGTAGGTGTGTGGTTGTGTATGTATCCATAACAAATATGTCATGTGGCATACATTGTGTGCAAATACACAAATTGCTATTTTGTTAAAGAACAACTAAAATATTTTTATGGACAAATTTAATAGCCTGGCAGTATAAAGAAAAAGGCTACAAGAGAATGTAGTAGAAAAGATTTTCATGTTTCTTGAGACAGTTTCACTGAAAAAGATTTATTTTAAAAAATGTTTTGTGGGCGTGGCATGTACCTGATTACGCCTTGTAATACCATACCACCTATCAACTTAAAGTCAAATTATAAACGAAGAATGTTTTTTGGTACATAGTAGGCGTGTCTGTTTATTTAATCCCGCCTACTTTGACAATAGACGGACCTATTAAGCATATAAGTGCCATATTCTAAGTTTTTGATTCAATTTTTGTTTGTAATAGATAGATTTTTGTCAATTGTGGGCGTGTCCAATTAAATTTTTTATTTTAAAAATCTTATCCACAGAAACCCTAAATGTCTGTCGAAAAATACGGTTCAATATCCCATAATATACGATCGTGTGTATTCCAACAACACACATATAGGCTGACTTGATTATAACGGTACAAATTTTATTGCTCATCAAGAATATAAGGAATTTTTCAATAAGGACATAACAAATTTGTATTCTAATACGTCCCACATCCTTGAATGTTTTTTATAATATGTTAATGTCAAAACGTCAGCCAAGGTTAGCATTTTTATTATCGTGAAGTATATAAACGAACAACGTTTGGGATTTATTAAAAATTACTACCGCAAATTTGAGTCGGTGGTCACAACTTTATGAACGCTTAGGGCAATTTTCGTTCGTAATAATCATCCAGTGATAGTAAGAATAAACAACTATAAAGACATAGGTTACACCCTGCTGCCAAACGTTGCGATCAGAACACATTTGATAATATTGGTACAATGATGAAACCCTATATTTATAAGCATGTGCAGTTAAATCTCTCTCTCTCTCTCTCTCTTCCTCGGTCACATCGATCGATGCAAAACCTTCAAAAGAATATCATGCGCAAACTCTTTAAACATAATAGACAGTTAAACATAATAACTCAATGAATATTAATATATGTATACTACTATATATAGTATAGATATAAATGTGTATAAGGAAAAATTAACGAAAAACCATAATTAGTTGTTGTTGCTGTTATTGTTGTTGATATTATTGTTATTATTATTACTGCTTTTTATGCAATTAACGGAAGTTCGTACCGTTCCACACCAAGAAATTTGCACAGCAACCAACCACACACCAACTAATAAAACACTATCACTGGCTACGATATACAAATACGTAAATACGTATAAAATTGTATGGAGTCAAAGACTTGAGTTGAATGCATGCGCTCTACATTTTAAATACATCTATTGTATCTTAAATGTGAGAACAAAAGCCAAAAGAAATGGAATTGAAATGAAATGTATTTAGTGGCAGAGAATACTATTTTCATTCATTTTACGGTTTATGAGTAAAATGTTTCACTATATTTTAAAGCATTCCAACAATTTTTTACTTTGCTTTTTGCCAAACACACATGACGAGAGTACATGTACTCGTATGTATATGTTCATGGGACGGCAGTTACAAGAATACATTACCGATCGCCTAAATAATGATTAAAACAATTTATAAACATAAACAAACACACACAAACACACACACACACACGCTTACTTAAGTTTGGAAACATGTTTGCATGAGTATGTGTGTGTTTGTAAGTACTCTTCTCATATGGTCTCTTGTGTAAAATGTCGATTCGTGTGTGTATTCAGTATCTATGAAATGTGCCGGTTTCATGTGTACCCAATTGAAACGAAATAAATGCGCTCTTACAGCTAACATGCCAATCCATACAACTTATATACATGCATACACGTATGCATATGTATATACACATTGCATACGTAAACATATCTCCTCAATACCACACTCGCTCAACTGTAGTCAACTTCCAGCCATTCTTTGCCATCCATTTGTTCAATGTTTCAGGCGGTTAACGTTCAGTACTTGTCGTGTATTCATACAGTTCGGATGTGTACGCTAAAACGGTTGTTCTCCTTTTATTCTCGTTGATTATGAGCCATTTCTAATTTTGCAATTTTTTATATGTTACGCCATAAAGTCTCCACTAAAATAACGCTGGTTTGAAATATTCAAATAAATTTTTTTTATATTCTATTTTTTAAATCATTGCGTGTGGATGCATGCAAACGTTTTTGTAATTTAATTAATAAATAAACAGAGAATAAAAACGTCTCTGTGTAAAACGTTAAATCCGCTTCAGCTTGTATACTGAAGTGTCACATAGATGAGCCGCTGTGGTACCTAACATTTTATTTTATTTAAAGACAGCTGTCACCTGTATATCTTAATTCAAAAGCCAGCCGGCTTCTTTATATTGTATTTGTTTGTTTTTTTTTTGCACAATTTATTGTGTTGATCTGGTTTTCTTCTTAAAAAAAAATTAAAAAAATAAAAGAACGAGAGCATCTACACAATTTAGTAACAACATGGATGTGCGTGTGTGTGATTTTTTGTTGTTCTATAAAATAAATTGATCTAATTTTTTTCGTTTTGTTTGTTTGTTCGGTTGTGTGTTAAAGTAACACAGCAACAACGTCCATGTGACAAATTAAACGACAAAAAAGAAAACAACTTAATGTGCGTTCAAATAAAACTAGAAATTATTCTGTATGTGACAACTAATTAACTAATAACAAGTAGAAAAGGTAAATATTTCGCTCGTGACAAATCTTCAATTTTCAACTTAAACTTTCTGTCGTCTGTGTCCGTTTTTAGTTTTTTGGGATTGTTAATAATTTCCTTGGATCGAGAACTTAGCTCACATGTATGTTTAGCTGGGTTCTAAAATTAATTAGTTTGCACTTTTAGTTTCACTGTGGGCGTACCAGATTATGTACATTTTTAGTATAATACAAGGATGGACAGACATTTCAATCTTCTCGAAGATAAAATTATTCACAAAATGGATAGTTTGACAGTGGATTCGTTTTTTATTCAAAATCATTGATAAATACCTTATTAGGCTTCCAAAGTTGCCTTCTGGGTATAGTGAACCCCTTCGGGTTGTTTTATTATATAACGTGTTATAATTACTTATCGTGGTTTAGTGTATGTTATGTGGACTCTTTAGACTTCTTCTTCAAATCTCGATATAGACTATAAATGTTTGAACGTTAGCCGTTAATTAATCTTCCTCATTTATCGCCTGTCTAAACGTTCAGTTTACTCAATTTTTTATCAAGGTGAGTTCTTAAGGTTTCCTCCTTTACACACACATAATACATATTATATATTTAAATTATATCAAGAACAACAACAACAACAACAACAATAATAATACATTTACAACACAAAACATGTTTTATGTATCCGTTATCAATGGTCGTTTTTTTGGGTTAATGCCTGCCCGTATATTATTAAATTTATTTATACTTGTTGTTGCTGTTGTTGTTTTTGCTACTATTTTGATAAGTTAAGGTTTTAATTTATTATTCCATTTACAACAACACATAGTTTATAGTTTATATTCTCTATTAATTTCAGCGAGTAAAAAAAAGACCAAATTTTGAATATCCTTTACAGTGGTCGTTATATATACCTGATTACGTCTTGTCTAGTTTTTTTGTATAATATATAGACTAATAAGTCGAATTCTGTATTAAAGAAGTTTTTTTTTTGTAAATTGTGGGCGTGTCCGTTTCGATACATATGTAATTATTGGGTTGGCAACTAAATGATTGCGGATTGTGTTGACAGATGGAGTACCTAACCTATATTTCTTTCTTAATGCTTGAACTTCTTACCTTTTAAGTAATAAAAAACGTATGTTGATTAGTTCTTCAGTTATATTTTTATATAAAATCCACAATCACTTGGTTGTCAAACCCAATAATTAGAAGTGATCGTGATTAGAAATTGTGCGTAATGGACAAAAAAATTTCTTTTACAAAATTGAAACTAATTAATCTTAAGTTTATCTAAAGATTTCAAATAACAGTAAGTCCAACTAAGCTCCAAGTAATAAACGTTCAGCTTAAACTAACCTGAAAACTTAAAAGTTCTATAAAAGCATCACCCATTACCCTGACCCCATTACATGAGTTCGATTGCTGTGGGTATCGAACCCGTGACTTTTCTTATTAGAGCCATGAAAAAAAAGAAGCCACATCCATCTCTAACTATAAATTTGAAGGGTATCTAATATTCGTCCATAGCCAATTGTAGCTTTTTTACCTAATTTTTATCGTTATGGAATAAATGCTTTTTGTAGTTGTTGTTGTTACTGCTCCCGTTCTTTTTTATATATCGGAGTTATCATTAAGGTGCAAGGAAATCGTTAAGGTTTTCGTTAAAATTTCGATGAGTTTTTAAAATGTTGTCCATTTTAATGAGATTAAGGGCTAAGCAAATTCGGCACCACACGCCTCATTAGGTATATATAAAATATTACCTAACCTGGCGGGCTTTTTGACTTTTTATTATAGTTGTAAAATTTTAATAATAATAACACTTCAGATGAAAAAATGAAACAAAGCATAAAGTGCTAAAGGTTAAAAAAAGGGGCCAAACATATAAATCAAATTTCCATACATATCATATATGAGTGTGAGAGTGTGTGTGTGTGTATATACAAATTTTCTCTCTAATGCTTTAACAATGATAATATCCAACATTAACTGTTATATGGTAACATACATCTATCTGCACAGTTGCTTATATGTGTGCATCTATGAGCACGTACCTAAAAATTGAATAGTGGAACATATTGCATGCAGAGTGTGGTGGTGAAAAGGTGGCTGGCTGGCTGGCTGCCTGGCTGGCAGGCAGCAAACGATAGGCACACGAAATTCAAGAGAGATACGCTTTCTTGTTGCACGATTTATTACTTTGCTTTATACCATAGACAGACAAACACACACACACACACACACACAGACACACGTACAGAGATAATACTATACTATACTATACCAGAAACAAAGCCTACCATCAAAGTAATATCATACAAAACAAAATAAATAAACGTATATAATATAAAATATTGAACAATTCAATCAATAACTTCCAACACAAAATACTAACTAAAATTTATTGTACGTAGTTTTTTGGTTTTTTCTTTTGTTGTTCTTAATACAGGAAAACAAATACTGTTGTGTGATAATAATAGCGTTTAACAGTGTATTGTAGTCTCAGTAGTGTTGGGCTGAGAGTACAAGTGTCGTTTTGAATTATAGTCTAAAACATGAGCTGAAAAGAAATAGAAATAAGTAATCCAATCAGATTTGATTTACGTCAAATCTTTGTTACCCTTTCTATGTTTTTAAAGGAGGTAAAAATGTATACACAAGTATACTCCATGAAAATTCGTATGGAAAGGGGTTAAAAAAAAACCAGTAAAAAACTAAATGTGGCTTAAGTTAAAACCTTAAATACCTTCCACCTGTATAATAAAATAGTGGGCGTAATTACTCCTTCTATAGATCATGTACTATATGTTATATGTCCTTCAGTAGTTGAGTGAGATAAGGCTTTATTTTAGTAAACTTTGCCCGCTGTAGGACACGAGTTCAAATCCAGCTGAGGGAAAAAAAGAAAGAGTTTTTTCAGCTAGAATTTAAACTCATATGTCGTGTTGGACTGGGTAACACAGCGACACTTAAGATTAGTACCATGAAAGCAAAGCAATGTTTTAGGTAAGCGTTGCAACCGAATTGACAGAATTAGCATACCTTCACTACTGAAATGATTAAAGTATAGTAAAGGAAATCAACAACAATTTTTTACTTTTCACAATAGTCATACAAATAGACTCACAGCTAGACATAAATTTAAGGCGTCTAGCTTATATAAAATAATAAAACAGACATAAATATGTAAAAACAATAAACAAATCATAGAAAGCAATTTAATAATAAAGCAAAAACTAAAACGAATAAAAGAAAATAAAAAATAACAATATATGCATAAAATATAAATTCACGCCATTCATAAAGCAATAAAAAATATCCAGCAGACTATATTTTATTTACATTAAAATCATGCCTTGCAATGGTCACTGATTCACCCCAACACAACCGAATGCACAAACACAATGCATTCATAAGGCAGACAGACAGACAAATGCTTCATAGATTTTGTGGGGTGTTTGAAAGCAGAGAGATAAAGAAAGGGATTAAAACAGAGAGAGAGAGCTATAACAATACTGTTACATTTATGATTAATAGTAATTTTCGCACTAGCACCCAATTCATCTCTAATGCCCTCACTCGATCCCCGTTCTCTTTCAAATTAAAATTTTACTATCGTTAAAATTAAAGTGTCTTCATAAAAATCAAGTAAAAAAAAGGTTTGGGCCAGACATTATATACCCTCTACATGTACATAAGCTACGTATCGGCAGGCAGGTCGAGTTTTAAACTGAATAGGGCAACAATTTGTGTAAATTGTGGGCGTAAGTGTTAACCGATCACGTTTATTTTAACACCTTGACGGATCATCAGTGTAGTAAACTTCAATTGCATAGGAAGCGCAGTAAAACGTAACATTTTTGCAACAACTACTTATATTTTTGTCGATTGTGGGCGTATCTGTAAGCTGACAATGCCTTTCTTTACAACACTAACTCATAAGCTACTTATAAATATATCTAACAAATTTAAATTTTATAACTTTGTGGCTTTATGGCAGATACATAGATTTTTATCTATTGTGGGCGTGGCTCTTGGTCGATTTTACCCAATTCACTTAGTGATTTGCGTGCAGAAACTACAAGTGCTTGTACAAAATTTCAGTAGATGTGCGAAATTTATGAAAACGGACGGACACGCGATCGAAGATGCCTATACCCACTCAGCTTTTGTGGGTCATCAAGAATATATATACTTTGTAGGGTCTGTGACGCTTTCCTCTGGGTGTTACAAATGTGGTGGCATACTTAGTATACCTCCCATCCTACGTGTAGACTATAGCCTCCATAATGTATAATATTTTCAAAATGTCCCCAGAGTTTATTAGCACTAGCACAGCTTTTAATAGGTAATATATATGTAACTGTGTCCAAGTGTGGTGTTAATGGCTGGATTAGGTGTATACGTGTGTGTGTGTGTGAGTGTGTGTGTATGGAGTTTTAAATTAGTTGACTAGCCTATTACTCAAATTAGATCTTATTTGTGATATGTGCGATTAGAGGTTCAAACGTGAGGTTATTTCTACTTTTTATGTACTCGCGTCGTCTGTGTGTTTGTACATGGACGCTCTCTAATGCACAAGTAAAAGTACAGTTGTACTGCTCGCAGAGTTGCGCTACAGTTGTTATTCAATACTTATTCCTTGTTGATTTTTTTACTTTTTTTATTTTTTTATAAAAACGCTAATATAACTATAATTTGAACAACTCAACAACAATAAGAACAGCCGTCACTGTATTACGTTGTACATATAAGCAATTTATGCATAAACTCGTTACGTTTACTAGATTACTTGCATAGCTGGGGTGTGTGTGCGCTAATACATGCTTCTCTTACAATTTTTCTCGTTCTATGGTGTGAAGTTGTAATACTCACTTTGTGTTATTATTATAATAAATATGTGTCTGAATAAATTCCAAGTCTTGTTTATATGCACACACATACACTTACGTACTTATTCATGATCTCCTTGCCCGGTAATTACACTCAATAAACTTATTGAACTTTGCAGTGGTTAAAATTATATCATATATACTATAGCAATAAAGAATGACGCTAAAGATAATAAAAAGTAACAACAACAATGATAACAAATTATACATAACAAGACATTAAGTAACAAGGTGTCTTAAATATTTATTTTATATATGGCTTGGAAAAAAAAAGTCAATATTATTAACAGTTATTATGAGATTTCCCAAAAATTATACATATCAAAATGTGAATCAATGTAGCCATGTCTGTCTGTATGTGTGGGCCCCGCCTTAATACGGAGCACCGGAATAGGCGACTTGGTCCAAGGAATCCAGGGTACATTGATAGGATAAGCGATTCTCAAATGATCTAGCACTGTATTGTAGTGGAATGATCGTAATATTGCTTAGCAACATTACATGGGGCACCAACCCATGCGAAAATAGTGCGTCTCGAATTGGAAGGCCTTCGGGTCGATTGTCCCACCAAAGACGTTGTTTGATTCCGCGGGTAGCTGAAAGCCCAAGAGCCCGAGGTTCTTGCCAGTCCATGGGATGGCCAGCTCGTGGGACTATCGCGGGGTTTGTGGAACAGTTAGAGAGTATGGATACACTCTTGACCTTGTATTTAGTAGTTGGAACCTCCTAATGGTGGGGCATTCGGGACACTTAAAAAACCCCATTATATATGTCAATCAGGTGTTGACCATAAAAATTACAATGATGTCTGTATGTCTGTCTGTTGAGGATGCGCTCATGATCGTAAATTTGTAAATTTTAAGATGTTGAGGTATAAACACTATTTTCTGCATATGTGTATGTATTTTGCTTTACAAATTGAGCAAATCATTTAAGAACCACGCCTACAAACGACAAATGTCTATCTATCAGGCACAAAAATTGATAAACAAAGTTGAAATTTATTACATATTTATAATTAGCTCATTCGTCAATGTTTTAAAAATGGGCGGGGTCTTATAACAGACACGCCCACAATTTACAAAAAGTCAAATCTCACTTGAACATAATGCATTAACTGTAGAGAGCATAATAAAGTACATGCACACGTGTAGGGGATTTAAATTTTTGTTCTAAACCAAATTTAATTCTTTTTTTTCATTCTTTAGAGATAATTAGAGAAATGTGTATTTTTTAACTGTGCTTTTATTTATTTAAAAGTACCGTTATGTTCATACTCTATTTCATTTCAAATTCAAGCTAAATGTTTATTTATATGCGCCACTTTAACCATTGGCCCTCATGTAGAGTCTTTTCTAAATAAGCGTTATGATAGAAATGAACTCAAATAACCTTTGCAGTAGACTTGAGCAGTACAAGTATGTGCATATGTGATAGCATGGCGCTTTTCCCACTTCTCATTACATTGGAAAGCAGTAAAGCGTAACATACCATCATAATAATAGCTGAAACAATAACAAAGTCACCCAACAATGTAACAATTCTTTATGGTAAATTGTTAAACGCTCCCACTTCCCCTCTCAACCCATTCGCTTTGGCACTTATAACATACTATATAAGTTTTTTATTATCATAATGTGAATTGTATGCGTACAAATCTAGCTACAAAAGACTCCCTCCCACACATTCTCACCATCAACCGACCAAAATAAAAAGCTTCATTTACATAAATATACATTAAACTCGTCTATATGTTTATACTCGCGTTATATTATAACAATAACAAATGTACGTTTGCAGTGCATAAATTATAGTAAATCCCAAAAATAATGTTAACTTTTTAGTATAATTTGCGGCAACTATTTACATGTAATCGAAAGAGAGAGTTAAATATATGCTTTGTCAGTGAAAAATAAGAAATAGTCTGTAAGTAGACAAAAATTTATGTAAAGACCTCAAGCTAACATAATATATAGCAAGTGTTATGGTTTGTGGGAGGCTGGGCGCGGGAGTGGTGAAGAGTAAGGCGAAAATAAAGTTTGAAACTGCTGAGCTATACTTGTTGTCTGACATTATTTATCTGTTATCGGTTTTCATACCCTCTACATATTGTGGGCAGTAAACTAAGTTGGTCATTCTATTTGCAACAACTAGACATACATTTCCATGTGTCTGTCTGTTGTTGTCATTCTCACGATCGTAAATTTGTGATATTGAGCTGAAATTTTGTACAGACACGGTTATAAAGTTTCTGTATGAAAATCGCTTCTTAAATTGGGCAAAATCGGTCAAGAGTCACGCCCACAATCGGTAAAAATGTATTCATTTGCCACAAAAATCAAGCTATGATGTTGTAATTTCGTACACATTTTATTAATTTTGCCACCCATTGATGTGGCCAAAAATTGACGAGCTCTGATAACACACACTGGACTTGTAAGTTGAAACGTAATAGATAAACTATTAAAGGGCGTATTTAGTACTTGACACGCCCACCATTTGTATGTAGATATGCAGGGCATTCAAGATTTGTTCTAAGCCAAATTTAGTTAAATTTAATTTTTCTTCTTTTTTTTTATATAAATTGGTTTTGTCCTTCTTAGGCAATCTGCATGGAATGATTGTGCAGGACCACATTTCCAACTCTAAAGTTTACTACACTTGCAATCGCCCTCTAGGAGTCGAAATGAGAAATTTTGCTGGGAGTCACAATGTAGCCATATAATGTCCAATATCTAGCCCTATAGGCTTCAGGATATTCGCACAGAAAATTTAAAATAGTGGCTTCTCTGTTAGCTTTATACAGCCTTATAGGTCTGTTCAGCCTAACTAATCGATTGAATAACACAACTGTGCTTGAGATCATGAGATTATCAGATCAACAGATCATGAAAAAAATGAGTACACAAGGAGCAGGACATAAAACCTGCAGCACTTGTGGCAGGGGAAATGTTAAGTTTGTGCGGATGTTTTCCATTTTCATTTGCACCAATCGATTCAGAATCGAAATCTAAATCAATTTAACCATGTCTGTTTGTCCGTCTGTCTGTCGCATTATTTGAGATATTTTGTTGAAATTTGGTGCAAAGGCATGACTTGGCTCAGAAATAAAACCTATTGAAAATGAACCGAATCGGACCATTCTTAGAACCTCTCTCCATATAATGATAGTTTGCAAAGTGACTTATAAGGCAATGCCTCCCGTTTATTGATGCAACCAAATTAATTATAATAAAAAACTGAACCGAGTATAACATTTTCACTTGTTTCAAGTAGAGATCTTTATATTCCAATATGTACTAAATTGTCGCACTGACGCATTAATATAAACCACTGCTCATATTTCGTATTTCATATAATTATGGTGTCAAAATATTTGGAAGTGAATTATCTAACTGTTTCTCATTAATGTTAAGATAAATTGTGAACTGAACTTAAATCTAAAGTCTAACTTGTTTTTTCAATTAGTTAAAACATGATGTGAGTGTAAGAAACATTCAAATTGAATTTAGTGCTTGTGTGACGTTGTGTGGCTTGTCTTGTAATTGATAGTGTTTTCATTTTTCATCTGGCTGCATTAAGCCAAGCGCTCATTTTACATTTTCTGTGTGATTTTGATAAATAGTTTGTTGTTGTTGTTTATATATGTTGTTGATAAACATTTATACGAATGTATTGTTATGTGATATGAAGCCTGATCTGATCTTATATAAGCGTTTACGTAAATGTCTCCATATACGACATATACGACAGTTTCCTCCTATCTTGCTCTTGACCATAACGATTACGTATGCAAAACACACACGAATACTTTGTTAATTTACCCCCACATAGACACCGCATATTATCGGTACACCTATCTTTCTCTAAGGATTTGCGTGTGGCTTTTCTCTCTCTCGCCAAACATTACCTAAACGCAACCATTGACACAATCATTCATTCATTCAATCGGTCATTATGTTCAGTTGAAGCCATTCTTTTAATTATGTATTCAATTCTCGTCTGAATATAAGTACAAATCGGTAAAATTTTAACAGGTATATGTGTGCGTACGTGTGTTTGCCTATGTTGGCGTTTATAGCATCCGGTCGTGTATTAACTAAAGATACACGCAACGTAACCTCATATAAATATAAATTAGAAAGAGAAAGATATATATATATTCTAACTTTTCTACTACATTACATTCTACATTATATATATATACATATTTTACATGTTACATGTAAATGATTTTTAAAAGACAGCAAAAATAACAACATCAGACAATTGTTAAAACATTTGTATTGCTTCATATTTACAATGTGTACAAACACGTTCAACAACATGCTGCGTGTGTGCTGTGTTTTTTTTTTTTTTTTTTTTTTGTTATGTTGAAAATGTTTTTTTTTTTTCCATGTTTCAGTTAATTGAATACAACATAGAATGTGTGGATGAGGTTTTAATTACAATTCAATCATTTAACTGAAAATCCATGGTCAAGTACTCAGTAGCAATGGCTGTTGTTGCTGTTGTTGCCGTTGTCATTGTTGTACAATGAAAATCGCTCCTATTTGGTTTTTTTAATACCCTAAGCTTGGTACTAAGTGTCCGTGTCCGTTTCTGTCTCCTCGTTTTTGTTTATCTGTTTTTAATGGAATAATTGCCGTATAGTTGCAGTCACCCAAGCGAATAACTATTATGTTGGGGATTAGGGGACTGCCATGTAATATGATGCATAAGGCGGTTACTTTTGTTTCTCTATTATGTTCGCTTATTACGGTCATGCGGTTCACATTCTTATACAATAAATTGTGGGTACAGCTGATGTTATTGCTGGATGGGCAAAATTACTTCTATTCTAATTGATATTAAAGTCTGAATTGATCTGGACATCTCCGCCTGCTGTTGGCTCTTTAGCAGTTATAAATTTTGATATTTTAAACTATTTCTATTCTGAACCTAGGTTGAATATAAGGAGAGTCACACCCATAATCGATAAAAACTTTCCTATGAAAATGAAATTGGTATTTCCTTTTTTTAAAGTTTAATGCTTATTCACCTGTCCAACCCAACCTCGACTTTCATGGTAATGTTCTCAACTGTCGGTGGGTTACCTAGCCAACGCGACATATATATTCAAATTCTACTTCTTCACTATCATCGGCTGGATTTAAACTCGTGTGCTACAGCGGGCAGAGTTTACTAAGACAGCCTTACCCACTCAGTTCCCAAAAGGACACATGAACTTTATATATCCATTTATATATTTCCCCCTAATGTGCCAAAAGTGGACGTGGTCAGAAAACGGACCCGCCCACAATTCATAAAATATATTATAAGGCGTAGAATTTCACTTGCTTGTTGATACTACAATAAATACACTCTTAGAGGAAATAATCAGATCCCTGTCACGCCCCGTGCGTGTTCTCTAAGAACTAAGTGCAGGGTATTTAAGTTTTCACTTAAGCAGAATTTAGTTTTTTTTACTTGTTTTATTAGATCATCTTTTTCAACAAAAAATCACTAAGGTGTGAAGAAACTGTCAGAGGAAATGAGTACAAAGTTCATTTTGTGATGGATATCGTAGAGATTGAACGATATGATCGAGCCTGCTTTTTAGAGCGCTTTGCCTATATTTTCGATTCAAAGGTTGCAATTCATTATACCAAGCACATCATTTGTGCTTGTTTCTTCTAAGAAATGAATGCGCTATAAAACGAAAAAGAAATTTAATCTGTTGTGCTTTTTATTAGTTTGTTAAATGGAACTTCAATTGTAAATTAGATGCGATGATAGTGTTAATCGTAGTGTTGGATATGATCATCATGATATATGATAATGATGATTAAGCAAACATTTGAATTGAGATGTAAAATGATATGCCATTGAAACCAGTTTCAATCTTGTTAAGTGTTAAACTAATAAAGACGTGTTTGACTCATACGCTCCGTCCAGAGTTCATAATTTTAGCTGAAAAATCACTTTTTTTTTTAATTTTTCGTTTTTATGTCAAATATAGTTAAACAACTATTTTAATATATGCACACATGTACACGCATACACTCAAGCATATAATGAAAAGTATACTTAAATGAAAGAAAGAAAAAAAAACTTGAAACATAAACCTTGATTTATGGACTAGAACTCAAGGCTGGTCTATAAAAGTGTGGTTGAGTCATCATATGTTCATCTACTCGTATAACCATGCAAAATCCAAGTACGTTACATAAAACTTCTTTTAATATCACACTTACTGGGAAAGTTTTTCTTTCCTTCCTTACTTTTTATACCCTCCACATAAGAAGGGGGGTATACTAAGTTTGTCATTTCCTTTGCAACTCTTAGAAGAAGGCGTCGGGGACTATGCAAAGAATATTTGTATTCTACATAACCATCGAAAACGGAATCGATCTTGATTGTTCGTGAATGTCCGTATGTCTGTATGGGATTCTCACGGTTATACATTTTAAAGGAACAGAGCTGAAAGTTTGTATAGTTTCTGTACGAAAATTTTTATTCAAAATGAGTAAAATTGATCAAAAGCCACGCCTAGTATCGACAAAAATTTATATATCTGCTAAAAAAATTCAGCAATAAACTTGAAATTTGGTATACATACTTCCAATAATTCCATTTCTCGATGTGTCATAAATGGGCATGGTCGCGCATAACAGACAGGCCCACAATTTACAAAAATCTTTAAACAGCGTAATACTCGATTTGCAAGCTGATACGTAATACCTACACTAGGATGGAATCATGAACCTTCTACGCCCACTAGTTGTAGTATATGTGAAGCGTATTTAAAGTCTGGCCTAAGCCAAATTTAGTTCTTTTCTTTCCTTTCTATTCGCGTTATGCTGCAATTCACTGATCTGTAAAAAAGAAATGTGAAAAATGAAAAGGAACAGAAATGAAAATCGTGTTGAGTTGCATTTTTCCCTTTTAAAATATTCTTAAACCAACAAAATTATTGAAAACTTGACTAAAGTGAAAACAAATGGTGTCTCGGTATTATCATTATTTTTTATTAAAAACGAAAAATACGTGCAATAACATAGTGCGGCTTGTCAAGCTATAACTTCTAGTCGTTTTTTTTTTTTATTTTTCTTAAACTCGCATTACATGCCAAAAATAGTTGAAGTTTCACACTTTTTATGCCCTCCGCCTTAGTGATAAAGGTATACTAAGTTTCTTCTTCCGTTTGCAGAAGGAGTATATATATTATTATCAGCGTCGAATACTGAGTCGATTTAGACATGTATGTCCGTGTGTCTGTCTGTAATTGGCATTTTCACGGGCGTAAATTTTGAGCTAAAATTCAGTAATTTTTTCACGTAGATCGCTATTTAAAATGATCAAAATCTGTCAAAAGCCACGCCCACAATCAACAAAAATCGATTTATCTGCCACAAAAAATGGCCTATGAACTTGAAATTTAGTATGTACATAAATATTTTCTTCATCGATATGCCTAAAATGGGCGTAATCGGATATAAAATACGCCCACATTTTACAAAAAACCACCTTCATCATAAAGCTAGACCTGCAAGCTATACGTAATACATACACTATTATAGAGCGCAATATATATATTTGCCACGCCCAACGTTGTGGATGAGGAGGGTATTTATAATTTGGTCTAAGCCAAATTTGGTTTTCTTACTGGTTTTCCTATAAATTTCAGTAAAGAAACAAGTGAAACGGTTGTAGTCGGTGAAACGGAACTATAAAGTACCGTTTTTAATAATAACGAACAAGTGATATGTTATAGGAAGAGGCCACCATACCAAGCCTTTATACCAAATTTCAATTAGTTACCCGGACGCATGTACATGAAGAAACCGAATTTATAAATTTATTTCATCGCCTCTTGGAACTACAAAGAATTCCAATCCAGTTAATCTGTAGGGTATGAAGCGACGCACCAGTCGGAGTTGTTTGCTTTAATTTTTTTTTATTTCGTCTGCATAGTTTGCTTTTCTACATAATTGTAATGGAAATGGGATTTGAAATTTATACCAACAATAGTGCGTTCATGGGATTATTTCACTGCTTCACTTTAGTTGGTGTCTTTCTTTAATTTGATTTTCTCCTTTTTTTTGTCTTTGGCGATGAATACACGCCATAATAGAATCTCTGGCAAAATTCACGAAATAGTTTTTCGTAGTTTATCTTACTTTAAACTTTTCCTTTCATTGTTTTTTTTTTATATTCCTTTCATTTGTAGAGTAGCGTGCTATCACAAAAATGTGTTTAAGAAAAAGTTAAAATTTTCGTTTTTCGAGTTGAGATAAAAGAAAAATCTTTCTGCAGGTTTTCTGAGTGTTACCAGAAAACAAAAAGAGTCTCCAATACTAACGAATGAAACAAATGAAGAATTTCTAATAGGGTTTTAAACAAATACTGGACGAATAATGTGTACGAAAAAGTGCTAAAAACACAAAAAAATGAATGATGACTTTACGTCATTTCTTTTGGGGCAAGTCAATCATACGTATTATATATGTTTTCCTAAAGTATTTCCTCATATCTCAGTTTGATTGATGTAGCAGAGGTTTACTGGCAGACATTTCAAAGCAGGGAAAGTATTGTAGTAGGAATAAAAATTAATCTTATATACAGTGGCTAAGCCAGTGCGGAAAAGTTTTTCCCACCTAGATTCTCCAAGTAACTGTGTACGCCTTTGTTTTTATACCATTCACATAAGATGGGAGGTATACTAAGTTTGTCATTCCGTTTGCAACACCAAGAAGCAGGCGCCAAATACACTAAAAGGTATATATATTCTTAATCAGCATCTGTGTCGATGTAGACATGAGTGTGCGTGGGTCCGTCTGTTGTTGCTTTTCCCGCGGTCGTAAATTATGAGATATTTAGCTGACATTTTGTACAGACACTTCTAGTTTCTATACGTAAATGACGAGGTAAATTGAGTAAAATCGATCAAGACCCACGCCCACAATCGACAAAAACCTCTATATCTGTCACAAAAATTTACCCATGAACTTAAAATTCGCTATGCGTACTTATAGTTTTACCATTAATCGATGTGACAAAAATGGGCGTAGTCGGATAACAGACACGCCCACAATCGACAAAAATCCACACAAAAATTATACTATGTACGCGTATTTATAATTATCTCATACCTCGATGTGCCAAAAATAGGCGTAATTGAATAACAGACACGTCCACAATTTACAAAAAAACATAAATTACGAAAGAATTTGAAAGAATTCATTACGCCCATTTTTGCACCATCGATGAAAATGTTCAATATACATATATATATATATATATATATATAAATATGAAATATAAATTGACGTAGGCGTGGTTTTCGACTGATTTCGTTGCATGCTGATATTAAAAATTTCTGTATAAAGTTGGAGTTCAGTGTCTTAAAATTACGACTATGCTAACTGCAGACAGACATAGACATAGTTAGACCGATTCACATTTTGATGCTGATCAAGAAAAGAATTTATAACACCTTGCTGTGGGCATTGCAAACACGACAGTATGCTTAGTATACCATCCATCTTATGTACATGATATAAAAATTGAATATTTTTCTAAATACTTGAAAACAATATAAAAAAATAATAATAATTTTGATTGATTGAATTTTGGCTTGTATTGAAACTTTGAAGCCACCCCTCGTACATACATGAAGCGACAGATTTAAGAATATCTCTCTCTCTCTCTTAACCATTTTACACAAACTTCCCTAATGAAACATTAAATTTTACATAAGGCGAACTAACGCCCGTATAAGATTCGCTCCTTTTTGGCCGCACCAACTTCATTCTTGCATTTGATTATCTCAGAATGATGCGAAAAACACTATTTGCCAAATTGTTTAAATAACTGAAACAAACTAATTTTTATTATAATACGAACGATTTAACCTAAATGGTATCTTCTGAATATTGCATACGGACAGTTGCCAAAAATATTATCTAATGCAGCGACATTTACACAAATCTACAAAATTTGTTTTTCATTTTTCTCTACAAATATTTCTTCTAAATATTTGGGTCAAATATGGTTTAGAGCAGTATGACGGCAACTCGACTATTTGAACAAAAACAACAATAAAAACAAAACAATATTACATGGGTGTCTAGATATACGAACGTACGAACGTACATACGTACGTACGTACAATATATTCAAGTACCCTTTACTATGTATGTGTATGTGTGTGCATTACGAATGTGTTGCATACTTAGGTATGTTGTAAACTTCATTTTTGTTTTTGGCAGCTAATCTTTGCACAGCTATGCATTATTCTTGCATACATGCGTTTGGGGATGTATGTGTGTGTGTGCGGATTTGTACCCTAAATAGGGCATTACATCAGCAGAATAATGTTTTTGTTGTTTGTTTACAATTTATTAACAAAAAAATGAAAATGAAAACGAATCAATAATAAATTTTACTATGATTCTTTAATTCTATGCGAGTACCATAGTAAAGTAAAGAGTGGCAATCAGTTTTTAGTGCTTCTCTCTTTACTGCATAACGTTATCTGTCTATGCCAGTTGATTACGTTGACTAAAGCTGGGTGTGTGTCTGTCAGATTCACAATATGTACTACGACCTATTTAAGGGTCAACACCTTGGAGTTTTGTTTTTGTTTCTCACAATAACGTATTATGTGCGTGAATCAGCAGCATATTGCCCACATAGGCAAACAATAGTTTCCTTGATAAAGCGTATAAGCTGCTGACTGAACAAAAAACTATTTTATGCGTTGAATTTAGAAAACGTTTTTATACCCTACACATAACATGGGGGTACACTAAGTTTGTCATTTCATTTGTAACATCCAGAAGGAGGAATCAGAGATCCTACAAGGTATATATTTTATTGATCAATATTAAAAACTGAGTCCCTATATCTCTGTGTCCGTCTGTTATAGGCACTCGCACAGTTGTAAATTTCAAAATATTGAACCGAAATTTCCAGTTTCTTTAAGCATGTTCCTGTTTAAAATAGGCAAAATTGATCCCACGCCCACAACGAACATAAATCTATTTATTTGCCAGAAAAATTGAGCTATAAAGTTGGTATTTGGTATACATATTTGTAATTATCTTATTTATAGATATGCCAAAAATGGGCATGGTCGTATAGCAGGCAGGTTTTCAATTTACAAAAACCTATACTCAGCGTAAAACTCTTCTTGAAAGCTGCTACGTAATACATGTAAAGCGGAATCATGAACCTGCCACGCCCACTACTTGTTAATACATGTGGAAAATATATAAAATTTGGCCTAAGCTAAATTTAGTTTTCTTACGTGTTTTCATTTCATAACATTTTCGAGTAGTATTGAAGAGATTAAGTGGGGCTTGTAATCTACAGAGAAATGAAGTTATTTTGTGTGAGACGCATCATGCATTCTTTTTTGGGAAATTTCCATTTAACAGATGAGAAGATTCACATGCAATCATCTCTAATATGCTAACTTGTTGTTGCCGTTGTTGTTGTTGTTGTTGTCGTTGTTGTTGTTGTATTTATGCTATGTTACTATAATTTGTACAATTCACACCAATTTTGTGGTGAATTTAATGAACTTGTATCCACTAAAGAGGGCAGTCGTTAAAACCTTAGATAATATCATGGAAAAATCAGTAAATTAAAGTTGTACAAAGTACAAAGTACAGTTTAAAAGAAAGTTGTTTGTGTTGTTTGTGTTGTTTGTTGTCAACATAACTTTTATGGCTTCATTTTTAATGGTTTTAATAGCAAACACTTTACCATGGTATTGTACTTGGTAACATAATTTCTAATGTTGTAGAAAGACAAACTCAGCATCAGTAATAACAAAAACAATAACAACAGCACACAACAACACCGACAGAGAAAGAAGAAAAAGTTTATACACATAGACACCTAGTGTGAGTTGTACAATACAATGCATCCATCATTCATCACAACGCAAGGAGATGAATGTTCTTTTTGGTATTTTTATACATTTTTGTTGTTTTTTTTTTCCATAATATATAGACTTGGTTGGTGGTTGTGGTGTTGAATTGTAAAGATGAGAACTTGGCTGCTTAGATGAATGTCTAGCTGACTGGGGGACGGACTGATTGCTTAGTTTGGTAATTGTATGCTTTGCTTGGCGTATCGTATGTTGCGGGTTTCCCGTTAGAATCGTCTAACAGTCTCCTCACTATACTGCTACCCTTCTCTCTTCCATATCTTATCACACGATTTAGTACTGAATAGTCAGTCAGTCGTGAATATGTGCTGCGTGCATAGGCGTGTGTGTGTGTATGTGTGTTCATGTGTGCACATTTTTCAGAATTCTACATGCGGAACTCACATATTAAATATACATTAGTACACTGTTGTGGGGAAATATATAAAAAGAAGAAAAAGCAGCAACGGCAGCAGCAGCAGCAGCAACTTCAACTTATTTATGTTTCATCGTCTCCTTCTCCTATGACTTTAACTCTTTCATTTATACTGCAGCCGCTTAATTTATGTTTATTTATACAAATAAAATGTACACAATACATATTCATACACATGTATGTATTTATGTGTTTACATACATGTTACATGTCTAAATGTTGAACAATTCTACGAACAGCCAGATCACAGCCAACCAGCCCAAGTCAAGGCAAGGCAAGACAAGTCAACTTGTTTCAACTTCTATTACACCAAATATGTATTATTGTTATTGTTGTTGTTGTTGTTATTGTTGTTAATGTTTGTTATAGCTGAGGTTCGATTGCGGACGCGACTACATATCTTGTTTTCACATACCGCAAAAGTTACACCATTAGAGAGAAATTGTGTGTGCGTGTGTGTGTGTGTGTGTGTGTAATCAACTATTAGGTGAAGTTCATAAATATGCTCCGTTTTATTCGTTTGATTGTGTATGTAGGCATTATTTGATAAATTATTTCTAAATTTATCATAAATACATAATAATAATGAAAATGTTGTATGCATCGCTTAAAGAAGAACAAAATTGTTGGCGTTTAGTATCAATGAAAATCACTTCGTATTGACTGAAAGTTGTGTTGTTTTGAGAATCCCCAATTATGTTTATTCATATGAAACCTTACTAAAGTTTAGTTTTGAATTGTAATGAATAGACTAAATATTTTTTTCGCACAGTTGTGGGTTTGCATTTATAAAATGCTGAAGGCAGCAATATGTGTTGAAGAATTTTAACCTTTATTATTCTCTAATAATATAACAGTTAAAAAATACAACATTTAATACAAAAATTAATAATAGTATAACAGTTATATTAGTATAACACTTATATATAACAGTTTAAAATACAAGAGTTTAATGTGAAAACATTAAAAATTTAATATTTATAACAGCATAACAGTTATAATAATTTTGTATGCAACTTTTTATAACAGTTTTAAATAATACTAAACCACAAAGCTTATTAATATTATATTATTACTTTAGACTTATAAGTATAAATAAAATAATATAAAATATATCGGCTTAGAATATACAGATAGACAGGGAGAATAATAGACAGACAGGCAGACCTTTTTAAATAAACCATTTATTTAAAACTGTTGAATTCGTTGACTCCCACTGTGTGTTATATAAGTTTTTAAAAGTTAATGAATATATATAAAAAACATACAACAACAGCAATACTGCACTGAATACCACTGTGTACCACTGTGCCATGATAGCATAAATCCGATACACAATTGCATTATATAGCAGTAGTAGCGGTTGCTATTATTATTATTCTTTCGTCTTTTGTCTCATTACGATTAAAGAAGAGTTCTTTCAGTTGCTGTTGGTGCAGCTACAATTGTTGTGCTGTTATGGATAGTATAACAGATGTTATTGTTGTTGTTATTGTTATTGTTATTGTTTTATTTTATGAAAACGTGTTCTTTGTTATGCTACACAAAATACATTGATAACAATGTATGATGTGTTTTGGAGCCAAGTGCACACACAATCTCTCACACACCATCTCGTAGCCTTTCATACACAAACGGACATGGAGTATAGTATAGTATAGTATAGTATAGTATAGTATAGTGTAGTATATAAGCAATTTGTTGTATAAATTAGTATAGCAAAAGTTTTGCAAGTGTAATTAATTTCAAAATAGAAACAAAAATGCCTTTTAAGCGAATTCAAAATCTAAGATAAGCGATGTGTTTGCATATACAATGGTATCCGTGAAGTTTTCATGATTTAATCTTTTTATAGAAAATTAAATGAAAAATCAAACTGGTTCTGACCAAAACTTAAATACACTCTACATCTATATATAAACAAGTGGCGTGGCGGGTATATTATTACATCCTCCATTACTGTGTGTATTACTTATAAGCTTGCAAGTCGAGTTGTAAGCTGGGTATGATTTTTTGTAAATTATAAGCGTGTCTTGTTATCCGACTACGCCCATTTTTGGCATATCGAGGGTTCGGATAATTACATATATGCATACCAAATGACAAGTTTATAGGTCAATTTTTGTGACATAAATCGATTTTTGTCGATTGTGGGCGTGGCAGTAGGCCGATTTTTCCCATTTTAAACAGAAATCTGCGTGAAGAAAGTACAAAATTTACGACCGTGAGAATGCCAACAACAGGAAGATACACGGACACACGGACACACGGACATACATGTCTAGATCGATTCAGTTTTTGATGCTTATCAAAAATATACATACTATGTATGGTCTATGACGCCTTCTTCTAGGTGTTGCAAACGCAATAACATAGTACGCGGGGTACAAAAAAGAAAAAAGTGTTTCATTGTAATTTGAACAAAAGTATTTCCAATCGAAAAACTAAAATTACGCAATGGCGGAATCTAATCAGGTAATTTAATACATTAACATATGTGTGATATGTGCTTACTCGTACGCTATAATAATAAATTGATTGAAATATTTTAGTAAACATATATGCGTCAGACATTATTACAAAACACTTGAAGTGAAGCTCAACGGAAAACTGTATGGATTGCATATGAGAGCTATTATATCTGCAAGACATATATTAGCATCATTATGTCTGAAAACGGGAAATTGGATGTTTATATACATAGATCTATAATAGCATGAATGCTTATAGTTTTTTTTTGCTTTTCCTACTTTTTTCTTCATTTTGTTGCTGAGTCCGCAAGTCAACGCTAATCATGTTATTGTTCGGTTTTGTGGAAGTTGTTTATTTATTCGATATTAAGTCGTGTAATAAGAAACCTTTCAAAGCTCTCAGACAACAGTATAAATAAATAATAGTTTGTTATTAATCATACTGAAATAGTTGTCCAGGGAATTATATTTCTGATGCATTCCTTCCCACCAACTCTTGCATTATTCATTGGCGTATATCGTGTAGCAAGTGATGTTGACGTATTTGATGAAACGGTTGTGTCTATATTTACAATAATTGAAATGTATTTTATTTATGAAACATAAACAATATTAATTTTTACTATAATTAAAATAATTGCAGCAATTAAATGTACAACAAGATCATTATAACTGTTACAATATAATATAATTAATAGTGGGAAGCAAGTAAAAAAACTAAACTCAACATCTAAATATAAACGGTGGGCGTGGCGGGTTCGTGATGACGCCCTCTAATAGTGTATATATTACTTATCAACCTACAAGTCAAATTTTACGCTGAGTAGGGTTTTTTGTAAAGGCTTTTTTCGTGTCTGACCACGCCTGTTTTTGGCAAATCGGTTGATGTGTATATATCTATATACTAAATTTCAAATTAATAGGTAAATGTTTGTAGCAGATACCCAGATTTTTTTCAATTGTGGGCGTGGCTCTTCAGCGATTTTATCCGATTTAAATAGAAAACTGCGTGCAAATTCTAAAAGTGTCAGCTTCAGCTGAATATCTCAAAACAAGCGGACATACGAACATATATGTTTAGATTGACTCAGTTTTTGATGCTGATCTAGAATATAAATATTTTGTAAGATTTCATACACCTTCTCCTGGGTATTGCAAATAGAATAACTTTGACTAAGACACACATTGTGGGAGTGTCACGAAAACACTATATTTTTAACCCTCTATTATAATATGAGTCACAGTTTTTTTTTTAAATGTGGGAGTGTCTGTTATATCTCCCACCTTTAGCATTTTTAAGGCTTAGAATTTAGATAAATCACATCTAATATTTGTTGCTTTTTGTGACTGTGCTAGGTTTTTGGCAATTTCGGGCTGATTTTTTAAAATCTTAAATAACAGTTAAGCTCTTGCATTGTATGGACGGAAGGACATTGTTAGTTGTAAAGGTAATATCCACTTAATCGTTTCATGTTATTAATATAATTTGAGGAGTAAATCTATTGCAGTAAAATCGTAAAAAATGCAGCAAAAAAAACCAAAAACCACGCCCATAATCAACAAAAACCTACTTATGTCATTATTTGTGTTGAACTATTAGGTTGCAAATTGGTATACATGTTTATAATTATTGCATCCATTGATGTGCTAAAAATGGGCGTAGTCGAATAACAAACACGCCCACAATTTACAAAAAACCTTGTTCAGCGTAACACTGAACTGGCAAATTAATGTGTTAGACGGCGAAATTATGTACCTGCCACGCCCACTGTTTATGTGTAGATATGGAGGGTATTTAAGATTCGGCTTAAGCCAAATTTACTTTTCTTACTTGTTATATGCATAATACACACATAAACAAGTTGAGTTATCTTTCGCTATACGATTGTAAAACAAAATATATGAAACATAAAACCGCGTATAAAATAAAATTGAAAAAAAAAAACGTAGAGCGATAAAAGCTCGAAACTGTGGCTATAAATATGATGATAATCAAAAATGCTTTGGTTCAGATCGTAAAAAACATAAAAAGACAAGATTGTAAACGTTCTGCGGCTTAAGTACCACAGCACTCGCTCTCCGTTGATTACATTTCACGACCATAACCAAGGAAATAATGAATATTTTTTACAACAAAATTAATACTTCGTTACAACGTAACTATTGGACAGAACGACACGAGAAAGGCAGACATTAACGTGTATAATATATAAAGAGATAAATAACTGTCAGAGTGAAAGGTTGTTCCCAGAGAATCATAATAAAACAATAACAGTTACAACAACAACAGCAACAACAACAACGATAACGATAACGAATGTCATATAATTAAATTTCTTTAAACGCAAACCCATAAAAAACGGGAAATTAAGGCATCAACAGAGGATGGGAAAGAGAAAGACGGAAAATTAATTATTGTTAATAATGGTAAAGTCACGCTTGGCGTATTAATATGCCTTTAAACGGTTATAAGTCGCATTTATTACATCATTTACAATCTCTTTCTTCCTCTTTCTCTTTCTCTTTCCCTTTCTCTCTCTCTCTCTTTTGACTTGTATTCGTATCGTATTAATCATAATAAGCACGCTGAAGTATTTGTTCAGTTTTATGTGAAAGCATGTGTGTGCGTATATGTAAAATTATTACCTACCCAACACACCCTTCATTACAACACTTTTACATACCGTACATAGTTGGGAGTTCTGTAAGCATCTTATATGAAGATATTTATATACAATGCACACTAAACTACCTTGTGTGTGTGTGTGTGCGAGAAAAAGGACTGCGAAAAAAGAAACTATTTTTTCATTTTTTTAAAAATTTCTTTTCTCAATTTGTTTTTCCCTCGATGTTGCGTTGTGTGTTGTGTTGATTAAAACTTTATTAAGACTTCACTTTGTATGCAGCAAGCGTACTAAATGCGCGCTTCTTCTTATTTCCATTTTACACTGCATTCCTCACATACATCATTTTATAAATTTAGACGAGTATTTGATATTTTGTGTTTGTTTTGTTTCTTTGTTAAAAAAAAAAGAAAAAAATTATGTTGCAATTACACCAAACAGAGAGAACTATAGAAAGAGTTGTGTTGAGTTCGTATGAAGTTTTTCCTTAGTTTGCGTTTTTTGATTAAATTATGCGCAACGGCAGACGTTATGGCGTAAAAAATTAAAAAATTATATGCACTTCAAAAGAGAAAGGAATTACTCAAACACGTAAAACAACAATAACAATAATAACAACAACAACAACGACAAGATAAATTCATAGAGGAAACTATTGTACTGTACGATAATGTTAGGGGTGGCCACAGTATTCTTGCACTATGATGAATTATTGTATTGTTAACTAATGAGTTAATTGAACTTTTACAACCTGACTGGTTATACATGCTTCCACACTGTAAATACATATATCAAAATTAAGGACAAATGCTGGCAATGAATTTGAGTTGCAGCTGTTATAAACTCTTCATACTTATCCCAGTTATACTGGTGCATACGCTAAACTGGTAAAACATTAATAAAATATTAACTTGAAAAATGTCTTTCGAAATATTATTATAGAAAAGCGGCTTATTTCAAGTCGATATGAATTAAACGTATAAAATTTCAAGTCATCTTTCCAACGATATAAATATTCCTCCTCTAGGTACATTTTTCTTAGTATTACAGTGGTTCAAAGTTTGTATTGTAGAGAAGAATTTTACTTGACGCACCACGGAAAGTTGTTGTTTGGACAAAATCCACAATTCTTGATATTTTCTTATGAAACTTGGCGCAATATTTCCACTTGATATATAGATCAATTGTGACAAGTTTGAGTACAATAATCGGACAACTTCTACATTTTTGCCATTATTTTAACAAATTGTTAAAAGTTGGGAAATTTTTCGAAAAATTTTTTTTCTAAAAATTGACAGAATTTTGATACTATTTGAAAGGAAATGACCTAACAAACTCAATTTGAGCCTGATCAAACCACTGTGCCAGATTGTGTGATGTTTTTAAACTGCCATGAAAATCATCATCAATCATGAAATCATTATTAAAGAAAAGTGTCTCATTTCGATTCAAAATGAATCGCACACATATTCATTCTGTACTTTTGTGAATTTTAAGATTGTAAACTCTTAAGCGATGTAGAAGGTTTGGCTCTAGGCTTATTTTTCGCAGGGTTACAGCAAGTCCAACTTTTTGCTTTAGTGAAATAGTATCATTGAGGGTCTCGTTAAAGGTTGCAGTAAAGGAGGCTTTAACAGTTTCAATTTTTCATTGGTTGGTTTGTTTCATTTGTTAAAGCATATACGAGTATAAAAATATAGCTTATGAAATATCTTTTATTCCACTGAAATTTTTTAAATTAAAACAAAAATTACAACTATTTTCTTCCAATTACGTAGTTAAGTGCTTTTTGATTGTTCTTCGCATAAAATATCTAAATGAAAATGTTTCTCTTTCTGAAACGCGTTGATAAGCTAAGTGGCTTCGTTATTGCTCACAGTTTGTGTAAAACATTAATTATGCTTGCACACACACACCAACATTCATGTCTTAATGGCAGATAACAGTCAAAGTATGAGTATGTGTAAGTGTACCTGATAGCAGCTGGCTGATGGCTGATGATGGGGTTCCGTGTATTGATTGTGAAAGCTTCTCATAAATATGTAAAAAAAAAACAGGCGCACACATTCAATTAAACACCAATCACTTTGCACTCTGATTACTTGAATCGATACTTATGGCGCTTATATTGCCATCGTACATATATGTACGTATATCGCTAAAGTTTAATTATTATTTTAAATTCAATTAGCGGCGAAAACACATTAAAAGCTATTGAATGAAATCATATGCACTCGCACACATGTGCAATGTGTATGTGCAATAGGTAGCATATGTACATATAGATAAAACATGGGATGATGTCTTACCCATACGCGTAGGTATATTCACCACAAGCACATATATTGTGTAGCTATGCAAAGGTTTATAAAATATCATATAACGGGTTTTCCAATAAGGGCATAACAATTTCGTATTAAAATACGAATGCATCCTTGAACGTTTTTCAGAATCTGTTGACGTTAAAACGTTAATCAAGATTAACATTTTTGTTGTGCTAAAGTTCAGAAACGAGCAACGTTTGGAAGAGATTATTAAGATTATTACCGCAATATTTGAGTCGGTGAAAATCCTTAATTTCATCGAAAAATAATCTTCAAGGATGAGCGTAATTTTTGGTTTAATGGTTTTGTCAATAAATAAAAATATGCCTTACTGAACAGCATTTGTTACGACAGACTCAATTTTATGTTCAAAAAGTGATCGTGTGCTGTGGTTTTCATGCCGAAGTTGTGTTTAAACTATATTTTTCAACACAAAAAAACAATCTCTGCGAACGGGGTAGCGGTTATAAAAATTACCGAATTCAAATATAACATGCGTACTATGTTTGGAATAAATTTAAGCTCAATATCTCAATTATTCTTTGTTTCATTTAAATACAAAATTGTTATGTTCTTATCGAAAAACCCTTTATTTTAAGAATGAAAAAAAATTTTTTTTTTTTACATATGTTTTCTAAAGGTAAATTTTATTGGCCCACTTATTTTTTATAGTATTGCAAAGATAAAAGCCATATGTGTGTACGTGTGTGTATTGTGAAAAATTGTGAAAATCGATTATTAAGCATTGAAAACTTAGGCATGCTGTTCAACTTGATGATTTTCTACAAATTGGTTACGATAGCGATGTTTGCAACATCTGGGTGTTACAAAGTATACTCATTAAATACAAGTGGAAATGTTACAGTCGGTCAAGCCCGACCATTTAATATCCTACAGTAAACGTGAGGTGTTGTCATGACAGTCACTTTCTGAAGTATAATTATATGAAAAGAGGTTCTAAAAATGGCCCGATCGGGTACAACTTATTATTTTTAAAATAATTAACCATTTCTTCCCACATTTTGTTGAAAAATATTGAGATTTTGCGATATATGGGGAGGTGTTCTAAACATGATCCAATTCGGTCCATTTTTAACAGAGTAACTCTTTGGACTCTGGATTAAATTTCACTGAAATATTTCAAAAAGTAGATTGCGCACAAACTTATTTACTTAGACGGACAGATGGACAGATTTTGATTTTGAATCGTTCGGTCTAATTGAAGGTGGGTGTGGCATTTGCCATTTAAAAGTTACAAATATTCGCACAAACTTAACGTATCCTTTGCCACAAATGATGCAGGCTATAAAAACTGGTAACTGGCTGATATTAATCGATTTTGCAAATTCAATATTGTTAGAGAGCAGACAAACTCTTATTAAACAAATTCACCTACTTTCCTAACACATACGCACGTAACTATTTTTCTGTGCATTGTTAAAGTTTTTCCAATATTTTCAAGTGGATATGTACACTTTGTCAATACGTTTGTAACTTTTAGCAAAACTTGCATCGATTTGGTCAGCGCTTCTGTTGTTCGAATTTGATTTGTGTACACAGGTTCCTTTTCATGCCCAAAGGAGACAAAAACTTTTCACATATATATACGTGGGAAATTTCAGTAAACTAACCACTGACATGATAAAAATGTACGCGCTGGGTAACAGGTGCGATGACATAGTTCTGTAGACTTTAAGAGGGAAGTCAGGCCCACCATTTACGTACCAGTGTAGAGAGTATCTTCAATTAAGCTTAACTCCAGCTTTTTGTCTCATTTTTCCTTTAATATGTTTTTGTTTTTGTTGTTGTTGTTGTTGCTGTTGCTGTTGCTGTTGCCCATACTCCATCACCTGTTGTCCATCAATATATTGTAACATTATTCGTTACCATAGCTATAAATTAACGACATTTCATGCCAACGTATACTCACTGTCATCATGAATAAAAATAATGATGATGATGAAGACCATGACGATGATGATGCTTCATCACATCATGCCGAACCCAGCAAAAACGAGAAAAAATTTATAGATAATAGATATCTTTCAAATCCATTTGGTAGCTAGGCAGCCAAACCGGATACCGAATTGGTAAATGTTTGCTTTAGAGCCTGCTAGCTGACTAGTTGTCTGCCCGTCTGTCCGCCCGAGCTGAACAATTTTTTTCATTTTTTTTGTATTTTTTTGCAAATAAGATGTTGATGATAATTGTTGCATGTCATGGTGATCAGCCATCACCATTCCTTTATGTTGATTTTGTTGTTAGTGTTGTTGTTATTATTGTTTTTATCATTAATTATGCCATTGGGGCCAATGTTTCGTTTCGTTTCATTGTGAATTTTCACTTATTGTGTTTAGCTGTCAATTGATGATATTTCACAAGTCGTAGACTGTTGTTGTTGTTGGTGCTGTTGTTGTTATTGCGTGTATTGCTCTTATCCCAACAATCATACAATTTTCGTCAGCAATTATACAAATGCTTTGCTGAAGTATTTCCACCAATGCAATCACAGACAATCTGGCATCGATTTTATTTTTTCTTTTCTCTGCCATTCCACTCAATCACTGCAAATGATTTTCTGCAAAGTTTTTTTTGTTTGTTTTGTTTTTATCACTAATTATAAATGTTTAAAGACATTTATTTCGTATGTGCAATGTTGGTTAATGAAGTTTTTACAGTTATAAATGAAAATCGCTCACAGATACAGAAGAAGTAAAAAAAAAGTCATTAATTTGCGTTAAGCTTCACATAAAGATGGATAATTATAATTATACCTTACACTTCAATGGGAGAGTATGCTATGTTTGTCCCTTTGCTTGCAACAGCTGAAGTAGACGCTTTCATGATCGAAATCTGAAGCTCTCATGGTCGTAAATTTTGAGATATTGAGCTGAAATTTAATACAGATTTATTTTTTTTGTTATTTCATGCTGGCTACTATTTAGATTAACGATTTCGGGTAAATGTCACGCCCACAATTGGCAAAATTATTTATATCATTTTTAAAATGTTTAGTATATTGTTGTGGAGAATATTTTAGGAAAATTCATTTGTTTTTCTTAGAAAATCTAAAAATGATGGGCGTGGTTTTCATTAAAAAATTTTTATTTTATAAAAATTTCTCACCTACTTTATTTTTCAAAAGGAAAAAAACTAAATTTTATTTAAGTTAAATTCTAAATAATCTACACATGTACATAAAAAGAATGGGCGTGGCAGCATCATATGGCTGCATCCTCTAATGTCTGTACTCCGTATCAGTTTGCAAATCGACTTTTACGTTGAGTGCGGTTTTTCGTAAATTGTGGGAGTGTCTGTTATTCGACCACGCCCATTTTTGGTACATGAAT
Organism: Ornithomya chloropus; assembly: GCA_963971445.1. NCBI lineage: Eukaryota > Metazoa > Arthropoda > Insecta > Diptera > Hippoboscidae > Ornithomya > Ornithomya chloropus. The sequence goes on along the minus strand of OZ020530.1, from coordinate 20,144,500 downwards.
AGATGTAATAATTATAATTATGTCTACTTATTTTTAACTTTAAACCTATATAGGCAGATAAAGAGATTTTTGTGAAATGTGGGCGTAGCTCTTGACCGATTTTTTCCCCATTTAAAATATTGTGCAGAAACTGTATGCAAAAAATTTTAGCTTAATATTTCAAAATTGGGTGACTGTCAAAAACAGACGGTGGACAGTTGTATTCCCCACATCTTATATAAAGAATATTAAAATGAAATGTGTTTACGAGGAAATTATGATAATAAATCAGCTTTAAAGGGTTTTCAGGTTAGTTTCAACTGCAATCAATTGCTTCATCTTCCGTTTTTGTTGCACTAAATTTTATTAAATAATTTCCTATCAAAACTACCAGCACTTCATAGCCAAGAAAATAAATAACTCAACGTTCCTTTAGATGTGGAATCATCTACTAAAACACAATATTTTTCTTGGCTGCTCTAGTAATTTGACACCGCACTGGCTAAAACTGGCTGCGTGGTATAAGAGGAAGAGAATTCCTTTCAATTGGAAAATTTCATGCTATTCCAAGAATTTATAATCATTCTGCTGCACATTCTTCCCCCATTCAAGTTCCCATCATAAATTTACTTTGTATGCGCACTCCTGCTCAAAGCAGAAACGTGCGTGTGGAGAGATTGTAATGATATTGAAAATATTGTAAATGTTTTCACTTGAGCTTTTTCTTAACAACAAATGATTCCTATTAATTTTATAGTTATTTGAGGACGAAACGTTTTGACGCACAACTTAATTTATCGCTCGCTTTCATTTTCATTCTTTTTATATAGAAAACAAAACATTTGAAACCTACCGCAACAGCAACGATAATAACAGCAACAGCAACAACAACGACGATAAGAACAAAGAGCTGGAAATCAAGGCGGCGTACAGCTGTATATTAATCTTATTGCTTCTCACATCCACTTAAAGGAGAAGCATCAACAAATGATGTGAATGAAGTTATTGAATAAAAGAAGAAAAATGCCGAAATTTGGGTTTTTTATGCAATAAATTATGAAAATCACAATTACAAGACGCACAGCTTACCAACAACTGATAGAAGAAGTTTAATGAAAATTTATGACAGATTTGAGTTAAGAGCAGAACGGCGTCAGCAAGAACGGAATAGACAAAGTGAAGAATGGTGATAGAGAAAGAGAGAGAGAGAGAGAGAGTGAGAGAGGGAGAACTAATTTTATATTGAAATAATCTTCTACAACAATTTATCAACGAAAGCAATAACAATAACAACAACAAAAACAACAGCATTACGAACAAGTCATAATATTATTTATGAGTGACAGTTATGACAACAATTTAGAGTGCCTAATAATAATTTAAAAAAACAACAACAATTTTGAAAAAAATACGCTTTGTAATCGAAAAACTCTGAAAACAATTTCAACAATTTTTCACAACTAAGTGAAATTTTGTAAGGGAAACAAAAAAAATAAAAAAATAAAAAAAATAAAAAAAAAATCAGCAAAACAATGCCAATGTAATGCATGTTCTTCTTCTTCTTTTTAATCCAATGCACTTATACGTACATTGCTTTAGATAAAAATTAGTTGTTGTTGTAATACATAGAAAAGTCTCCACCCAGCTTAGTGGTTAGGGTGGCTGTTGCGTTTATGGTGGCTGTGAACAGAAGAAATTCCTGGTATTGTTGTCATTTAATTTTTATTACTCTTCACTAATCGTTGAACATTTTTCTATGTGCTTAACAACCAGCAATATCGTAATAACAACAGCAACACATTGAAGTGGTCTTCAGTACGTACCAACCAGCGAACTATAATCTGCCGCAAAATCTGAGACCATCGCACATACGAATATGGTTGTGAGAGTATAATCAGACTACTTCCACACCATTCTACATGAAACGGTGTTTGTGCACTACACACAATATAGCATTGGCATCGGCTGTTCCCTCTTACATGATTTATTGTGGGCTAGCTCTAGCTGAATATATGGTTTTATGTGCCATTATCACCAGCATTACTGCAGCCGCTATTAGCGTCATCTCCCGCACTACATTAAAACCCAGCTGGAGTGATAATAAAAAATAAAGCAAATATGTTGGCCGGCATTAGGAAACGTTTGGCTCGCAAGTAAGTTGACATTGTATATATATTTGTATGTGTAACACATTAGTAGCCTTACGAAAGGTAGTGTGTAGTGTGTTTTATTGCGAGAGTATTATACGATAACTAATATAAATGTCGTATTAATAACAATAAAGGTGAATGGTCTGGTTGGGTCTCTGGTCATTTTCCGTTCATCTCCTTGTTGTGTAACTGTGCCTGTTAATGACTTTCATTAATAAGCACAATGGGCGGTGTTAGCCGTAATAATGTATGTTTTCAGCAAAGCAAGGACAACAGAAATTCATTAAAATATTTTTATAGCTTCTTGTAAAACAAAAAGAAACAATTACTAAAGGTGGTGGGTGCCGTTCAAAGTGGACATAATTTAATGTGTTACATGTCTTTTAAATATATATATAACTTCTATATATAACTTCCTTCGAATTTCTATAGTTGGACAGAATATCGCAGGTAAAAGAAGCTCTTATCATGCTCGGCTTATTTTGGCGCACTTTAAAAACAAACATTATATTGAAAAAATCCACAATTTAATAAATTACGGTACATTAGTTTCATTTATCATAAAGTAGAATCGGGCCAACTATAAGCAATCGGAAGTTTCTACTTTTTTGCCACTAGATAGCGAGGCACAAATGGTATATTTTCGAATAAAAAAAATTTATATCAAAATTTTGATGCCAATCGAAAGAAAATGATTAGAAAAATAATGGTGGGAGTTTCACCTTGATGAGACTGCTGCGACAGCTTCTGTATTATTTTAAAATTATCATGAAGTGGTGCCAAGTGGTGCTAAGATCATTATATGAAAAAAATCCACAATTCTTATAATTTTCCTCTGAAACTTGACACATTAATTCCATATCTTAATAGGTTCCGTTGCGCCAACATTGGTTGTAATCGGATGATTTTAAACATTGGCTTTGTAAGCACGCCAAAAATAGTGAATTTCCGATTAATTTTTTATATCGAAATATTGAAGACAATCAAAGTCATGTAAATTAATTCAGCTTTTAATTAGCAAATTAAGTATATGGGCGTGGCGATAAAATTTAGTCAAAAAACATGTATTTGTAAAAGGTTCTTTCCTAAGAAAATGAACAGTGTCACGCCCATTAATTAGGTATCCCCGAAAATCTTGAGAAATTTCCTAATTTTCGCAAAAAATTTGACCAAAATCGGAGCAGTGATTCCCAAGTTATGAGCCAAGCAAATTCACATTCATTCTTGTGGTTGTAATTTCCAAAATCGAGCATGTATAAACATGTTAGCAAAATACCAGGCGCCCAGAAACGCTCAGTAAGCGAATCTTGAGTCAAGAAATTTTTTAAAGTCGTATAACTTTTAAACGGCTGCACGAATTTCGTTCAAACTTTTTGTAAAAGATAGGCAAATAATTCAGTTTTTAGACAAAATATATTATATGGGCGTGGCATTAAAAATTTAGCCAAAAAACATGTATTTTCAAAAGGTTCTTTCCTAAGAAAATGAACAGTGCCACGCCCATTAATTAGGTATCCCCGAAAATCTAGAGAAATTTCCTAATTTTTGTAAAAAATTTGACCAAAATCGGAGCAGTGATTCCCAAGTTATGAGCCAAGCAAATTCACATTCATTCTTGTGGTTGTAATTTCCAAAATCGAGCATGTATAAACATGTTAGCAAAATACCAGGCGCCCAGAAACGCTCAGTAAGCGAATCTTGAGTCAAGAAATTTTTTAAAGTCGTATAACTTTTAAACGGCTGCACGAATTTCGTTCAAACTTTTTGTAAAAGATAGGCAAATAATTCAGTTTTTAGACAAAATATATTATATGGGCGTGGCATCAAGAATTAAGCCAAAAAACATGTATTTTCAAAAGGTTATTTCCTAAGAAAATGAACAGTGCCACGCCCATTAATTAGGTATCCCCGAAAATCTAGAGAAATTTCCTAATTTTTGTAAAAAATTTGACCAAAATCGGAGCAGTGATTCCCAAGTTATGAGTCAAGCAAATTCACATTCATTCTTGTGGTTGTAATTTCCAAAATCGAGCATGTATAAACATGTTAGCAAAATACCAGGCGCCCAGAAACGCTCAGTAAGCGAATCTTGAGTCAAGAAATTTTTTAAAGTCGTATAACTTTTAAACGGCTGCACGAATTTCGTTCAAACTTTTTGTAAAAGATGGGCAATTAATTCAGTTTTTAAACAAACTATAATATATGGGCGTGGCATTAAGAATTTAGCCAAAAAACATGTATTTTCAAAAGGTTATTTCCTAAGAAAATGAACAGTGCCACGCCCATTAATTAGGTATCCCCGAAAATCTAGAGAAATTTCCTAATTTTTGTAAAAAATTTGACCAAAATCGGAGCAGTGATTCCCAAGTTATGAGCCAAGCAAATTCACATTCATTCTTGTGGTTGTAATTTCCAAAATCGAGCATGTATAAACATGTTAGCAAAATACCAGGCGCCCAGAAACGCTCAGTTAGCGAATCTTGAGTCAAGAAATTTTTTAAAGTCGTATAACTTTTAAACGGCTGCACGAATTTCGTTCAAACTTTTTGTAAAAGATGGGCAATTAATTCAGTTTTTAAACGAAATATATTATATGGGCGTGGCATTAAGAATTTAGCCAAAAAACATGTATTTTCAAAAGGTTCTTTCCTAAGAAAATGAACAGTGCCACGCCCATTAATTAGGTATCCCCGAAAATCTAGAGAAATTTCCTAATTTTTGTAAAAAATTTGACCAAAATCGGAGCAGTGATTCCCAAGTTATGAGCCAAGCAAATTCACATTCATTCTTGTGGTTGTAATTTCCAAAATCGAGCATGTATAAACATGTTAGCAAAATACCAGGCGCCCAGAAACGCTCAGTAAGCGAATCTTGAGTCAAGAAATTTTTTAAAGTCGTATAACTTTTAAACGGCTGCACGAATTTCGTTCAAACTTTTTGTAAAAGATAGGCAAATAATTCAGTTTTTAGACAAAATATATTATATGGGCGTGGCATCAAGAATTAAGCCAAAAAACATGTATTTTCAAAAGGTTATTTCCTAAGAAAATGAACAGTGTCACGCCCATTAATTAGGTATCCCCGAAAATCTTGAGAAATTTTCTAATTTTTGCAAAAAAATTTACCAAAATCGGAGCAGTGATTCCCAAGTTATGAGCCAAGCAAATTCACATTCATTCTTGTGGTTGTAATTTCCAAAATCGAGCATGTATAAACATGTTAGCAAAATACCAGGCGCCCAGAAACGCTCAGTAAGCGAATCTTGAGTCAAGAAATTTTTTAAAGTCGTATAACTTTTAAACGGCTGCACGAATTTCGTTCAAACTTTTTGTAAAAGATGGGCAATTAATTCAGTTTTTAAACGAAATATATTATATGGGCGTGGCATTAAGAATATAGCCAAAAAACATGTATTTTCAAAAAATTCTTTCCTAAGAAAATGAACAGTGCCACGCCCATTAATTAGGTATCCCCGAAAATCTTGAGAAATTTTCTAATTTTTGCAAAAAATTTTACCAAAATCGGAGCAGTGATTCCCAAGTTATGAGCCAAGCAAATTCACATTCATTCTTGTGGTTGTAATTTCCAAAATCGAGCATGTATAAACATGTTAGCAAAATACCAGGCGCCCAGAAACGCTCAGTAAGCGAATCTTGAGTCAAGAAATTTTTTAAAGTCGTATAACTTTTAAACGGCTGCACGAATTTCGTTCAAACTTTTTGTAAAAGATGGGCAATTAATTCAGTTTTTAAACGAAATATATTATATGGGCGTGGCATTAAAAATTTAGCCAAAAAACATGTATTTTCAAAAGGTTCTTTTCTAAGAAAATGAACAGTGCCATGCCCATTAATTAGGTATCCTCGAAAATCTAGAGAAATTTCCTAATTTTTGCAAAAAATTTGACCGAAATCGAAGCAGTGGTTCCCAAGTTATGAGCCAAGCAAATTCACATTCATTCTTGTGGTTGTAATTTCCAAAATCGAGCATGTATAAACATGTTAGCAAAATACCAGGCGCCCAGAAACGCTCAGTAAGCGAATCTTGAGTCAAGAAATTTTTTAAAGTCGTATAACTTTTAAACGGCTGCACGAATTTCGTTCAAACTTTTTGTAAAAGATGGGCAATTAATTCAGTTTTAAAACGAAATATATTATATGGGCGTGGCATCAAGAATTTAGCCAAAAAACATGTATTTTTAAAAGGTTCTTTCCTAAGAAAATGAACAGTGCCACGCCCATTAATTAGGTATCCCCGAAAATCTTGAGAAATTTTCTAATTTTTGCAAAAAAATTTACCAAAATCGGAGCAGTGATTTCCAAGTTATGAGCCAAGCAAATTCACATTCATTCTTGTGGTTGTAATTTCCAAAATCGAGCATGTATAAACATGTTAGCAAAATACCAGGCGCCCAGAAACGCTCAGTAAGCGAATCTTGAGTCAAGAAATTTTTTAAAGTCGTACAACTTTTAAACGGCTGCACGAATTTCGTTCAAACTTTTTGTAAAAGATGGGCAAATAATTCAGTTTTTAGACAAAATATATTATATGGGCGTGGCATCAAGAATTTAGCCAAAAAACAAGTATTTTTAAAAGGTTATTTCCTAAGAAAATGAACAGTGCCACGCCCATTAATTAGGTATCCCCGAAAATCTAGAGAAATTTCCTAATTTTTGTAAAAAATTTGACCAAAATCGGAGCAGTGATTCCCAAGTTATGAGCCAAGCAAATTCACATTCATTCTTGTGGTTGTAATTTCCAAAATCGAGCATGTATAAACATGTTAGCAAAATACCAGGCGCCCAGAAACGCTCAGTAAGCGAATCTTGAGTCAAGAAATTTTTTAAAGTCGTATAACTTTTAAACGGCTGCACGAATTTCGTTCAAACTTTTTGTAAAAGATGGGCAATTAATTCAGTTTTTAAACAAAATATATTATATGGGCGTGGCATTAAGAATTTAGCCAAAAAACATGTATTGTCAAAAGGTTCTTTCCTAAGAAAATGAACAGTGCCACGCCCATTAATTAGGTATCCCCGAAAATCTAGAGAAATTTCCTAATTTTTGTAAAAAATTTGACCAAAATCGGAGCAGTGATTCCCAAGTTATGAGCCAAGCAAATTCACATTCATTCTTGTGGTTGTAATTTCCAAAATCGAGCATGTATAAACATGTTAGCAAAATACCAGGCGCCCAGAAACGCTCAGTAAGCGAATCTTGAGTCAAGAAATTCTTTAAAGTCGTATAACTTTTAAACGGCTGCACGAATTTCGTTCAAACTTTTTGTAAAAGATGGGCAATTAATTCAGTTTTTAAACAAACTATAATATATGGGCGTGGCATTAAGAATTTAGCCAAAAAACATGTATTTTTAAAAGGTTCTTTCCTAAGAAAATGAACAGTGCCACGCCCATTAATTAGGTATCCCCGAAAATCTTGAGAAATTTTCTAATTTTTGCAAAAAAATTTACCAAAATCGGAGCAGTGATTTCCAAGTTATGAGCCAAGCAAATTCACATTCATTCTTGTGGTTGTAATTTCCAAAATCGAGCATGTATAAACATGTTAGCAAAATACCAGGCGCCCAGAAACGCTCAGTAAGCGAATCTTGAGTCAAGAAATTTTTTAAAGTCGTATAACTTTTAAACGGCTGCACGAATTTCGTTCAAACTTTTTGTAAAAGATGGGCAATTAATTCAGTTTTTAAACGAAATATATTATATGGGCGTGGCATTAAGAATTTAGCCAAAAAACATGTATTTTCAAAAGGTTCTTTCCTAAGAAAATGAACAGTGCCACGCCCATTAATTAGGTATCCCCGAAAATCTAGAGAAATTTCCTAATTTTTGTAAAAAATTTGACCAAAATCGGAGCAGTGATTCCCAAGTTATGAGCCAAGCAAATTCACATTCATTCTTGTGGTTGTAATTTCCAAAATCGAGCATGTATAAACATGTTAGCAAAATACCAGGCGCCCAGAAACGCTCAGTAAGCGAATCTTGAGTCAAGAAATTTTTTAAAGTCGTATAACTTTTAAACGGCTGCACGAATTTCGTTCAAACTTTTTGTAAAAGATGGGCAATTAATTCAGTTTTTAAACAAAATATATTATATGGGCGTGGCATTAAGAATTTAGCCAAAAAACATGTATTGTCAAAAGGTTCTTTCCTAAGAAAATGAACAGTGCCACGCCCATTAATTAGGTATCCCCGAAAATCTAGAGAAATTTCCTAATTTTTGTAAAAAATTTGACCAAAATCGGAGCAGTGATTCCCAAGTTATGAGCCAAGCAAATTCACATTCATTCTTGTGGTTGTAATTTCCAAAATCGAGCATGTATAAACATGTTAGCAAAATACCAGGCGCCCAGAAACGCTCAGTAAGCGAATCTTGAGTCAAGAAATTTTTTAAAGTCGTATAACTTTTAAACGGCTGCACGAATTTCGTTCAAACTTTTTGTAAAAGATGGGCAATTAATTCAGTTTTTAAACGAAATATATTATATGGGCGTGGCATTAAGAATTTAGCCAAAAAACATGTATTTTCAAAAGGTTCTTTCCTAAGAAAATGAACAGTACCACGCCCATTAATTAGGTATCCCCGAAAATCTAGAGAAATTTCCTAATTTTTGTAAAAAATTTGACCAAAATCGGAGCAGTGATTCCCAAGTTATGAGCCAAGCAAATTCACATTCATTCTTGTGGTTGTAATTTCCAAAATCGAGCATGTATAAACATGTTAGCAAAATACCAGGCGCCCAGAAACGCTCAGTAAGCGAATCTTGAGTCAAGAAATTTTTTAAAGTCGTATAACTTTTAAACGGCTGCACGAATTTCGTTCAAACTTTTTGTAAAAGATGGGCAATTAATTCAGTTTTTAAACAAAATATATTATATGGGCGTGGCATTAAGAATTTAGCCAAAAAACATGTATTGTCAAAAGGTTCTTTCCTAAGAAAATGAACAGTGCCACGCCCATTAATTAGGTATCCCCGAAAATCTAGAGAAATTTCCTAATTTTTGTAAAAAATTTGACCAAAATCGGAGCAGTGATTCCCAAGTTATGAGCCAAGCAAATTCACATTCATTCTTGTGGTTGTAATTTCCAAAATCGAGCATGTATAAACATGTTAGCAAAATACCAGGCGCCCAGAAACGCTCAGTAAGCGAATCTTGAGTCAAGAAATTCTTTAAAGTCGTATAACTTTTAAACGGCTGCACGAATTTCGTTCAAACTTTTTGTAAAAGATGGGCAATTAATTCAGTTTTTAAACAAACTATAATATATGGGCGTGGCATTAAGAATTTAGCCAAAAAACATGTATTTTCAAAAGATTCTTTCCTAAGAAAATGAGCAGGGCCACGCCCATTAATTAGATATCACCCAAAAGCTAGAGAAATTTCCTAATTTTCCCAAAAAATTTGACCAAAATCGGAGCAGTGATTCCCAAGTTATGAGCCAAGCAAATTCACATTCATTCTTGTGGTTGTAATTTCCAAAATCGAGCATGTATAAACATGTTAGCAAAATACCAGGCGCCCAGAAACGCTCAGTAAGCGAATCTTGAGTCAAGAAATTTTTTAAAGTCGTATAACTTTTAAACGGCTGCACGAATTTCGTTCAAACTTTTTGTAAAAGATGGGCAATTAATTCAGTTTTTAAACGAAATATATTATATGGGCGTGGCATTAAGAATTTAGCCAAAAAACATGTATTTTCAAAAGATTCTTTCCTAAGAAAATGAACAGTGCCACGCCCATTAATTAGGTATCCCCGAAAATCTAGAGAAATTTCCTAATTTTTGTAAAAAATTTGACCAAAATCGGAGCAGTGATTCCCAAGTTATGAGCCAAGCAAATTCACATTCATTCTTGTGGTTGTAATTTCCAAAATCGAGCATGTATAAACATGTTAGCAAAATACCAGGCGCCCAGAAACGCTCAGTTAGCGAATCTTGAGTCAAGAAATTTTTTAAAGTCGTATAACTTTTAAACGGCTGCACGAATTTCGTTCAAACTTTTTGTAAAAGATGGGCAATTAATTCAGTTTTTAAACGAAATATACTATATGGGCGTGGCATTAAGAATTTAGCCAAAAAACATGTATTTTCAAAAGGTTCTTTCCTAAGAAAATGAACAGTGCCACGCCCATTAATTAGGTATCCCCGAAAATCTTGAGAAATTTTCTAATTTTTGCAAAAAATTTGACCAAAATCGGAGCAGTAGTTCCCAAGTTATGAGCCAAGCAAATTCACATTCATTCTTGTGGTTGTAATTTCCAAAATCGAGCATGTATAAACATGTTAGCAAAATACCAGGCGCCCAGAAACGCTCAGTAAGCGAATCTTGTATCAAGAAATTTTTTAAAGTCGTATAACTTTTAAACGGCTGCACGAATTTCGTTCAAACTTTTTGTAAAAGATGGGCAATTAATTCAGTTTTAAAACGAAATATATTATATGGGCGTGGCATTAAGAATTTAGCCAAAAAACATGTATTTTCAAAAGGTTCTTTCCTAAGAAAATGAACAGTGCCACGCCCATTAATTAGGTATCCCCGAAAATCTAGAGAAATTTCCTAATTTTTGCAAAAAAATTTACCAAAATCGGAGCAGTGATTCCCAAGTTATGAGCCAAGCAAATTCACATTCATTCTTGTGGTTGTAATTTCCAAAATCGAGCATGTATAAACATGTTAGCAAAATACCAGGCGCCCAGAAACGCTCAGTAAGCGAATCTTGAGTCAAGAAATTTTTTAAAGTCGTATAACTTTTAAACGGCTGCACGAATTTCGTTCAAACTTTTTGTAAAAGATGGGCAATTAATTCAGTTTTTAAAGAAAATATATTATATGGGCGTGGCATTAAGAATTTAGCCAAAAAACATGTATTTTCAAAAGGTTCTTTCCTAAGAAAATGAACAGTGCCACGCCCATTAATTAGGTATCCCCGAAAATCTAGAGAAATTTCCTAATTTTTGTAAAAAATTTGACCAAAATCGGAGCAGTGATTCCCAAGTTATGAGCCAAGCAAATTCACATTCATTCTTGTGGTTGTAATTTCCAAAATCGAGCATGTATAAACATGTTAGCAAAATACCAGGCGCCCAGAAACGCTCAGTAAACGAATCTTGAGTCAAGAAATTTTTTAAAGTCGTATAACTTTTAAACGGCTGCACGAATTTCGTTCAAACTTTTTGTAAAAGATGGGCAATTAATTCAGTTTTTAAACGAAATATATTATATGGGCGTGGCATCAAGAATTTAGCCAAAAAACATGTATTTTCAAAAGGTTATTTCCTAAGAAAATGAACAGTGTCACGCCCATTAATTAGGTATCCCCGAAAATCTTGAGAAATTTCCTAATTTTTGCAAAAAATTTTACCAAAATCGGAGCAGTAGTTCCCAAGTTATGAGCCAAGTAAGTACACATTCATTCTTGCGGTTGTAATTTTCAAAACCGAGCATGTATAAACATGTTAGCAAAATACCAGGCGCCCAGAAACGCTCAGTAAGCGAATCTTGAGTCAAGAAATTCTTTAAAGTCGTATAACTTTTAAACGGCTGCACGAATTTCGTTCAAACTTTTTGTAAAAGATGGGCAATTAATTCAGTTTTTAAACAAACTATAATATATGGGCGTGGCATTAAGAATTTAGCCAAAAAACATGTATTTTTAAAAGGTTCTTTCCTAAGAAAATGAACAGTGCCACGCCCATTAATTAGGTATCCCCGAAAATCTTGAGAAATTTTCTAATTTTTGCAAAAAAATTTACCAAAATCGGAGCAGTGATTTCCAAGTTATGAGCCAAGCAAATTCACATTCATTCTTGTGGTTGTAATTTCCAAAATCGAGCATGTATAAACATGTTAGCAAAATACCAGGCGCCCAGAAACGCTCAGTAAGCGAATCTTGAGTCAAGAAATTTTTTAAAGTCGTATAACTTTTAAACGGCTGCACGAATTTCGTTCAAACTTTTTGTAAAAGATGGGCAATTAATTCAGTTTTTAAACGAAATATATTATATGGGCGTGGCATTAAGAATTTAGCCAAAAAACATGTATTTTCAAAAGGTTCTTTCCTAAGAAAATGAACAGTACCACGCCCATTAATTAGGTATCCCCGAAAATCTAGAGAAATTTCCTAATTTTTGTAAAAAATTTGACCAAAATCGGAGCAGTGATTCCCAAGTTATGAGCCAAGCAAATTCACATTCATTCTTGTGGTTGTAATTTCCAAAATCGAGCATGTATAAACATGTTAGCAAAATACCAGGCGCCCAGAAACGCTCAGTAAGCGAATCTTGAGTCAAGAAATTTTTTAAAGTCGTATAACTTTTAAACGGCTGCACGAATTTCGTTCAAACTTTTTGTAAAAGATGGGCAATTAATTCAGTTTTTAAACAAACTATAATATATGGGCGTGGCATTAAGAATTTAGCCAAAAAACATGTATTTTCAAAAGGTTCTTTCCTAAGAAAATGAACAGTGCCACGCCCATTAATTAGGTATCCCCGAAAATCTAGAGAAATTTCCTAATTTTTGTAAAAAATTTGACCAAAATCGGAGCAGTAGTTCCCAAGTTATGAGCCAAGTAAGTACACATTCATTCTTGCGGTTGTAATTTTCAAAATCGAGCATGTATAAACATGTTAGCAAAATACCAGGCGCCCAGAAACGCTCAGTAAGCGAATCTTGAGTCAAGAAATTTTTTAAAGTCGTATAACTTTTAAACGGCTGCACGAATTTCGTTCAAACTTTTTGTAAAAGATGGGCAAATAATTCAGTTTTTAGACAAAATATATTATATGGGCGTGGCATCAAGAATTTAGCCAAAAAACAAGTATTTTCAAAAGATTCTTTCCTAAGAAAATGAACAGTGCCACGCCCATTAATTAGGTATCCCCGAAAATCTAGAGAAATTTCCTAATTTTTGTAAAAAATTTGACCAAAATCGGAGCAGTGATTCCCAAGTTATGAGCCAAGCAAATTCACATTCATTCTTGTGGTTGTAATTTCCAAAATCGAGCATGTATAAACATGTTAGCAAAATACCAGGCGCCCAGAAACGCTCAGTAAGCGAATCTTGAGTCAAGAAATTCTTTAAAGTCGTATAACTTTTAAACGGCTGCACGAATTTCGTTCAAACTTTTTGTAAAAGATGGGCAATTAATTCAGTTTTAAAACGAAATATATTATATGGGCGTGGCATTAAAAATTTAGCCAAAAAACATGTATTTTCAAAAGGTTCTTTCCTAAGAAAATGAACAGTGCCACGCCCATTAATTAGGTATCCCCGAAAATCTAGAGAAATTTCCTAATTTTTGTAAAAAATTTGACTAAAATCGGAGCAGTGGTTCCCAAGTTATGAGTCAAGCAAGTTCACATACATTCTTGTGGTTGTAATTTCCAAAATCGAGCATGTATAAACATGTTAGCAAAATACCAGGCGCCCAGAAACGCTCAGTAAGCGAATCTTGAGTCAAGAAATTCTTTAAAGTCGTATAACTTTTAAACGGCTGCACGAATTTCGTTCAAACTTTTTGTAAAAGATGGGCAATTAATTCAGTTTTTAAATGAAATATATTATATGGGCGTGGCATTAAGAATTTAGCCAAAAAACATGTATTTTCAAAAAATTCTTTCCTAAGAAAATGAACAGTGCCACGCCCATTAATTAGGTATCCCCGAAAATCTAGAAAAATTTCCCAATTTTTGCAAAAAAATTTACCAAAATCGGAGCAGTGGTTCCCAAGTTATGAGTCAAGCAAGTTCACATACATTCTTGTGGTTGTAATTTCCAAAATCGAGCATGTATAAACATGTTAGCAAAATACCAGGCGCCCAGAAACGCTCAGTAAGCGAATCTTGAGTCAAGAAATTTTTTAAAGTCGCATAACTTTTAAACGGCTGCACGAATTTCGTTCAAACTTTTTGTAAAAGATGGGCAATTAATTCAGTTTTTAAACGAAATATATTATATGGGCGTGGCATTAAGAATTTAGCCAAAAAACATGTATTTTCAAAAGATTCTTTCCTAAGAAAATGAACAGTGCCACGCCCATTAATTAGGTATCCCCGAAAATCTAGAGAAATTTCCTAATTTTTGTAAAAAATTTGACCAAAATCGGAGCAGTGATTCCCAAGTTATGAGCCAAGCAAATTCACATTCATTCTTGTGGTTGTAATTTCCAAAATCGAGCATGTATAAACATGTTAGCAAAATACCAGGCGCCCAGAAACGCTCAGTAAGCGAATCTTGTATCAAGAAATTTTTTAAAGTCGTATAACTTTTAAACGGCTGCACGAATTTCGTTCAAACTTTTTGTAAAAGATGGGCAATTAATTCAGTTTTTAAACAAACTATAATATATGGGCGTGGCATTAAGAATTTAGCCAAAAAACATGTATTTTCAAAAAATTCTTTCCTAAGAAAATGAACAGTGCCACGCCCATTAATTAGGTATCCCCGAAAATCTAGAAAAATTTCCCAATTTTTGCAAAAAATTTTACCAAAATCTGAGCAGTGGTTCCCAAGTTATGAGTCAAGCAAGTTCACATACATTCTTGTGGTTGTAATTTCCAAAATCGAGCATGTATAAACATGTTAGCAAAATACCAGGCGCCCAGAAACGCTCAGTAAGCGAATCTTGAGTCAAGAAATTTTTTAAAGTCGTATAACTTTTAAACGGCTGCACGAATTTCGTTCAAACTTTTTGTAAAAGATGGGCAATTAATTCAGTTTTTAAACGAAATATATTATATGGGCGTGGCATTAAGAATTTAGCCAAAAAACATGTATTTTCAAAAGATTCTTTCCTAAGAAAATGAACAGTGCCACGCCCATTAATTAGGTATCCCCGAAAATCTAGAGAAATTTCCTAATTTTTGTAAAAAATTTGACCAAAATCGGAGCAGTGATTCCCAAGTTATGAGCCAAGCAAGTTCACATACATTCTTGTGGTTGTAATTTCCAAAATCGAGCATGTATAAACATGTTAGCAAAATACCAGGCGCCCAGAAACGCTCAGTAAGCGAATCTTGAATCAAGAAATTTTTTAAAGTCGTATAACTTTTAAACGGCTGCACGAATTTCGTTCAAACTTTTTGTAAAAGATGGGCAATTAATTCAGTTTTTAAATGAAATATATTATATGGGCGTGGCATTAAGAATTTAGCCAAAAAACATGTATTTTCAAAAAATTCTTTCCTAAGAAAATGAACAGTGCCACGCCCATTAATTAGATATCCCCGAAAATCTAGAAAAATTTCCCAATTTTTGCAAAAAAATTTACCAAAATCGGAGCAGTGGTTCCCAAGTTATGAGTCAAGCAAGTTCACATACATTCTTGTGGTTGTAATTTCCAAAATCGAGCATGTATAAACATGTTAGCAAAATACCAGGCGCCCAGAAACGCTCAGTAAGCGAATCTTGAGTCAAGAAATTTTTTAAAGTCGTATAACTTTTAAACGGCTGCACGAATTTCGTTCAAACTTTTTGTAAAAGATGGGCAATTAATTCAGTTTTTAAACGAAATATATTATATGGGCGTGGCATTAAGAATTTAGCCAAAAAACATGTATTTTCAAAAGGTTCTTTCCTAAGAAAATGAACAGTGCCACGCCCATTAATTAGGTATCCCCGAAAATCTAGAGAAATTTCCTAATTTTTGTAAAAAATTTGACCAAAATCGGAGCAGTGATTCCCAAGTTATGAGCCAAGCAAATTCACATTCATTCTTGTGGTTGTAATTTCCAAAATCGAGCATGTATAAATATGTTAGCAAAATACCAGGCGCCCAGAAACGCTCAGTAAGCGAATCTTGAGTCAAGAAATTTTTTAAAGTCGCATAACTTTTAAACGGCTGCACGAATTTCGTTCAAACTTTTTGTAAAAGATGGGCAATTAATTCAGTTTTTAAACGAAATATATTATATGGGCGTGGCATTAAGAATTTAGCCAAAAAACATGTATTTTCAAAAGATTCTTTCCTAAGAAAATGAACAGTGCCACGCCCATTAATTAGGTATCCCCGAAAATCTAGAGAAATTTCCTAATTTTTGTAAAAAATTTGACCAAAATCGGAGCAGTGATTCCCAAGTTATGAGCCAAGCAAATTCACATTCATTCTTGTGGTTGTAATTTCCAAAATCGAGCATGTATAAACATGTTAGCAAAATACCAGGCGCCCAGAAACGCTCAGTAAGCGAATCTTGTATCAAGAAATTTTTTAAAGTCGTATAACTTTTAAACGGCTGCACGAATTTCGTTCAAACTTTTTGTAAAAGATGGGCAATTAATTCAGTTTTTAAACGAAATATATTATATGGGCGTGGCATTAAGAATTTAGCCAAAAAACATGTATTTTCAAAAGGTTCTTTCCTAAGAAAATGAACAGTGCCACGCCCATTAATTAGGTATCCCCGAAAATCTAGAGAAATTTCCTAATTTTTGCAAAAAATTTGACCAAAATCGAAGCAGTGATTCCCAAGTTATGAGCCAAGCAAATTCACATTCATTCTTGTGGTTGTAATTTCCAAAATCGAGCATGTATAAACATGTTAGCAAAATACCAGGCGCCCAGAAACGCTCAGTAAGCGAATCTTGAGTCAAGAAATTTTTTAAAGTCGTATAACTTTTAAACGGCTGCACGAATTTCGTTCAAACTTTTTGTAAAAGATAGGCAAATAATTCAGTTTTTAGACAAAATATATTATATGGGCGTGGCATCAAGAATTAAGCCAAAAAACATGTATTTTCAAAAGGTTATTTCCTAAGAAAATGAACAGTGTCACGCCCATTAATTAGGTATCCCCGAAAATCTTGAGAAATTTTCTAATTTTTGCAAAAAAATTTACCAAAATCGGAGCAGTGATTCCCAAGTTATGAGCCAAGCAAATTCACATTCATTCTTGTGGTTGTAATTTCCAAAATCGAGCATGTATAAACATGTTAGCAAAATACCAGGCGCCCAGAAACGCTCAGTAAGCGAATCTTGAGTCAAGAAATTTTTTAAAGTCGTATAACTTTTAAACGGCTGCACGAATTTCGTTCAAACTTTTTGTAAAAGATGGGCAATTAATTCAGTTTTTAAACAAACTATAATATATGGGCGTGGCATTAAGAATATAGCCAAAAAACATGTATTTTCAAAAAATTCTTTCCTAAGAAAATGAACAGTGCCACGCCCATTAATTAGGTATCCCCGAAAATCTAGAGAAATTTCCTAATTTTTGCAAAAAATTTGACCAAAATCGAAGCAGTGATTCCCAAGTTATGAGCCAAGCAAATTCACATTCATTCTTGTGGTTGTAATTTCCAAAATCGAGCATGTATAAACATGTTAGCAAAATACCAGGCGCCCAGAAACGCTCAGTAAGCGAATCTTGAGTCAAGAAATTTTTTAAAGTCGTATAACTTTTAAACGGCTGCACGAATTTCGTTCAAACTTTTTGTAAAAGATAGGCAAATAATTCAGTTTTTAGACAAAATATATTATATGGGCGTGGCATCAAGAATTAAGCCAAAAAACATGTATTTTCAAAAGGTTATTTCCTAAGAAAATGAACAGTGTCACGCCCATTAATTAGGTATCCCCGAAAATCTTGAGAAATTTTCTAATTTTTGCAAAAAAATTTACCAAAATCGGAGCAGTGATTCCCAAGTTATGAGCCAAGCAAATTCACATTCATTCTTGTGGTTGTAATTTCCAAAATCGAGCATGTATAAACATGTTAGCAAAATACCAGGCGCCCAGAAACGCTCAGTAAGCGAATCTTGAGTCAAGAAATTCTTTAAAGTCGTATAACTTTTAAACGGCTGCACGAATTTCGTTCAAACTTTTTGTAAAAGATGGGCAATTAATTCAGTTTTTAAACAAACTATAATATATGGGCGTGGCATTAAGAATTTAGCCAAAAAACATGTATTTTCAAAAGGTTATTTCCTAAGAAAATGAACAGTGTCACGCCCATTAATTAGGTATCCCCGAAAATCCAGAAAAATTTCCTAATTTTTGTAAAAAATTTGACCAAAATCGGAGCAGTGATTCCCAAGTTATGAGCCAAGCAAATTCACATTCATTCTTGTGGTTGTAATTTCCAAAATCGAGCATGTATAAACATGTTAGCAAAATACCAGGCGCCCAGAAACGCTCAGTAAGCGAATCTTGTATCAAGAAATTTTTTAAAGTCGTATAACTTTTAAACGGCTGCACGAATTTCGTTCAAACTTTTTGTAAAAGATGGGCAATTAATTCAGTTTTTAAACAAACTATATTATATGGGCGTGGCATCAAGAATTAAGCCAAAAAACATGTATTTTCAAAAGGTTATTTCCTAAGAAAATGAACAGTGTCACGCCCATTAATTAGGTATCCCCGAAAATCTTGAGAAATTTTCTAATTTTTGCAAAAAAATTTACCAAAATCGGAGCAGTGATTCCCAAGTTATGAGCCAAGCAAATTCACATTCATTCTTGTGGTTGTAATTTCCAAAATCGAGCATGTATAAACATGTTAGCAAAATACCAGGCGCCCAGAAACGCTCAGTAAGCGAATCTTGTATCAAGAAATTTTTTAAAGTCGTATAACTTTTAAACGGCTGCACGAATTTCGTTCAAACTTTTTGTAAAAGATGGGCAATTAATTCAGTTTTTAAACAAACTATAATATATGGGCGTGGCATTAAGAATTTAGCCAAAAAACATGTATTTTCAAAAGGTTATTTCCTAAGAAAATGAACAGTGTCACGCCCATTAATTAGGTATCCCCGAAAATCCAGAAAAATTTCCTAATTTTTGTAAAAAATTTGACCAAAATCGGAGCAGTGATTCCCAAGTTATGAGCCAAGCAAATTCACATTCATTCTTGTGGTTGTAATTTCCAAAATCGAGCATGTATAAACATGTTAGCAAAATACCAGGCGCCCAGAAACGCTCAGTAAGCGAATCTTGTATCAAGAAATTTTTTAAAGTCGTATAACTTTTAAACGGCTGCACGAATTTCGTTCAAACTTTTTGTAAAAGATGGGCAATTAATTCAGTTTTTAAACAAACTATATTATATGGGCGTGGCATCAAGAATTAAGCCAAAAAACATGTATTTTCAAAAGGTTATTTCCTAAGAAAATGAACAGTGTCACGCCCATTAATTAGGTATCCCCGAAAATCTTGAGAAATTTTCTAATTTTTGCAAAAAAATTTACCAAAATCGGAGCAGTGATTCCCAAGTTATGAGCCAAGCAAATTCACATTCATTCTTGTGGTTGTAATTTCCAAAATCGAGCATGTATAAACATGTTAGCAAAATACCAGGCGCCCAGAAACGCTCAGTAAGCGAATCTTGTATCAAGAAATTTTTTAAAGTCGTATAACTTTTAAACGGCTGCACGAATTTCGTTCAAACTTTTTGTAAAAGATGGGCAATTAATTCAGTTTTTAAACAAACTATAATATATGGGCGTGGCATTAAGAATTTAGCCAAAAAACATGTATTTTCAAAAGGTTATTTCCTAAGAAAATGAACAGTGCCACGCCCATTAATTAGATATCCCCGAAAATCTAGAAAAATTTTACCAAAATCGGAGCAGTGGTTCCCAAGTTATGAGTCAAGCAAGTTCACATACATTCTTGTGGTTGTAATTTCCAAAATCGAGCATGTATAAACATGTTAGCAAAATACCAGGCGCCCAGAAACGCTCAGTAAGCGAATCTTGTATCAAGAAATTTTTTAAAGTCGTATAACTTTTAAACGGCTGCACGAATTTCGTTCAAACTTTTTGTAAAAGATGGGCAATTAATTCAGTTTTTAAACAAACTATATTATATGGGCGTGGCATCAAGAATTAAGCCAAAAAACATGTATTTTCAAAAGGTTATTTCCTAAGAAAATGAACAGTGTCACGCCCATTAATTAGGTATCCCCGAAAATCTTGAGAAATTTTCTAATTTTTGCAAAAAAATTTACCAAAATCGGAGCAGTGATTCCCAAGTTATGAGCCAAGCAAATTCACATTCATTCTTGTGGTTGTAATTTCCAAAATCGAGCATGTATAAACATGTTAGCAAAATACCAGGCGCCCAGAAACGCTCAGTAAGCGAATCTTGTATCAAGAAATTTTTTAAAGTCGTATAACTTTTAAACGGCTGCACGAATTTCGTTCAAACTTTTTGTAAAAGATGGGCAATTAATTCAGTTTTTAAACAAACTATAATATATGGGCGTGGCATTAAGAATTTAGCCAAAAAACATGTATTTTCAAAAGGTTATTTCCTAAGAAAATGAACAGTGTCACGCCCATTAATTAGGTATCCCCGAAAATCCAGAAAAATTTCCTAATTTTTGTAAAAAATTTGACCAAAATCGGAGCAGTGATTCCCAAGTTATGAGCCAAGCAAATTCACATTCATTCTTGTGGTTGTAATTTCCAAAATCGAGCATGTATAAACATGTTAGCAAAATACCAGGCGCCCAGAAACGCTCAGTAAGCGAATCTTGTATCAAGAAATTTTTTAAAGTCGTATAACTTTTAAACGGCTGCACGAATTTCGTTCAAACTTTTTGTAAAAGATGGGCAATTAATTCAGTTTTTAAACAAACTATATTATATGGGCGTGGCATCAAGAATTAAGCCAAAAAACATGTATTTTCAAAAGGTTATTTCCTAAGAAAATGAACAGTGTCACGCCCATTAATTAGGTATCCCCGAAAATCTTGAGAAATTTTCTAATTTTTGCAAAAAAATTTACCAAAATCGGAGCAGTGATTCCCAAGTTATGAGCCAAGCAAATTCACATTCATTCTTGTGGTTGTAATTTCCAAAATCGAGCATGTATAAACATGTTAGCAAAATACCAGGCGCCCAGAAACGCTCAGTAAGCGAATCTTGTATCAAGAAATTTTTTAAAGTCGTATAACTTTTAAACGGCTGCACGAATTTCGTTCAAACTTTTTGTAAAAGATGGGCAATTAATTCAGTTTTTAAACAAACTATAATATATGGGCGTGGCATTAAGAATTTAGCCAAAAAACATGTATTTTCAAAAGGTTATTTCCTAAGAAAATGAACAGTGTCACGCCCATTAATTAGGTATCCCCGAAAATCCAGAAAAATTTCCTAATTTTTGTAAAAAATTTGACCAAAATCGGAGCAGTGATTCCCAAGTTATGAGCCAAGCAAATTCACATTCATTCTTGTGGTTGTAATTTCCAAAATCGAGCATGTATAAACATGTTAGCAAAATACCAGGCGCCCAGAAACGCTCAGTAAGCGAATCTTGTATCAAGAAATTTTTTAAAGTCGTATAACTTTTAAACGGCTGCACGAATTTCGTTCAAACTTTTTGTAAAAGATGGGCAATTAATTCAGTTTTTAAACAAACTATATTATATGGGCGTGGCATCAAGAATTAAGCCAAAAAACATGTATTTTCAAAAGGTTATTTCCTAAGAAAATGAACAGTGTCACGCCCATTAATTAGGTATCCCCGAAAATCTTGAGAAATTTTCTAATTTTTGCAAAAAAATTTACCAAAATCGGAGCAGTGATTCCCAAGTTATGAGCCAAGCAAATTCACATTCATTCTTGTGGTTGTAATTTCCAAAATCGAGCATGTATAAACATGTTAGCAAAATACCAGGCGCCCAGAAACGCTCAGTAAGCGAATCATGAATCAAGAAATTTTTTAAAGTCGTATAACTTTTAAACGGCTGCACGAATTTCGTTCAAACTTTTTGTAAAAGATGGGCAATTAATTCAGTTTTTAAAGAAAATATATTATATGGGCGTGGCATTAAGAATTTAGCCAAAAAACATGTATTTTCAAAAAATTCTTTCCTAAGAAAATGAACAGTGCCACGCCCATTAATTAGATATCCCCGAAAATCTAGAAAAATTTTACCAAAATCGGAGCAGTGGTTCCCAAGTTATGAGTCAAGCAAGTTCACATACATTCTTGTGGTTGTAATTTCCAAAATCGAGCATGTATAAACATGTTAGCAAAATACCAGGCGCCCAGAAACGCTCAGTAAGCGAATCTTGAGTCAAGAAATTTTTTAAAGTCGTATAACTTTTAAACGGCTGCACGAATTTCGTTCAAACTTTTTGTAAAAGATGGGCAATTAATTCAGTTTTTAAACAAACTATATTATATGGGCGTGGCATTAAGAATTTAGCCAAAAAACATGTATTTTCAAAAGGTTCTTTCCTAAGAAAATGAACAGTGCCACGCCCATTAATTAGGTATCCCCGAAAATCCAGAAAAATTTCCTAATTTTTGTAAAAAATTTGACTAAAATCGGAACAGTGGTTCCCAAGTTATGAGCCAAGCAAATTCACATTCATTCTTGTGGTTGTAATTTCCAAAATCGAGCATGTATAAACATGTTAGCAAAATACCAGGCGCCCAGAAACGCTCAGTAAGCGAATCTTGAATCAAGAAATTTTTTAAAGTCGTATAACTTTTAAACGGCTGCACGAATTTCGTTCAAACTTTTTGTAAAAGATGGGCAATTAATTCAGTTTTTAAACAAACTATAATATATGGGCGTGGCATTAAGAATATAGCCAAAAAACATGTATTTTCAAAAAATTCTTTCCTAAGAAAATGAACAGTGCCACGCCCATTAATTAGATATCCCCGAAAATCTAGAAAAATTTTACCAAAATCGGAGCAGTGGTTCCCAAGTTATGAGTCAAGCAAGTTCACATACATTCTTGTGGTTGTAATTTCCAAAATCGAGCATGTATAAACATGTTAGCAAAATACCAGGCGCCCAGAAACGCTCAGTAAGCGAATCTTGAGTCAAGAAATTTTTTAAAGTCGTATAACTTTTAAACGGCTGCACGAATTTCGTTCAAACTTTTTGTAAAAGATGGGCAATTAATTCAGTTTTTAAAGAAAATATATTATATGGGCGTGGCATTAAGAATTTAGCCAAAAAACATGTATTTTCAAAAGGTTCTTTCCTAAGAAAATGAACAGTGCCACGCCCATTAATTAGGTATCCCCGAAAATCTAGAGAAATTTCCTAATTTTTGTAAAAAATTTGACCAAAATCGGAGCAGTGATTCCCAAGTTATGAGCCAAGCAAATTCACATTCATTCTTGTGGTTGTAATTTCCAAAATCGAGCATGTATAAACATGTTAGCAAAATACCAGGCGCCCAGAAACGCTCAGTAAGCGAATCTTGAGTCAAGAAATTTTTTAAAGTCGCATAACTTTTAAACGGCTGCACGAATTTCGTTCAAACTTTTTGTAAAAGATGGGCAATTAATTCAGTTTTTAAACAAACTATAATATATGGGCGTGGCATTAAGTATTTAGTCAATAAACATGTATTTTCAAAAGATTCTTTCCTAAGAAAATGAACAGTGCCACGCCCATTAATTAGGTATCCCCGAAAATCTAGAAAAATTTTACCAAAATCGGAGCAGTGGTTCCCAAGTTATGAGTCAAGCAAGTTCACATACATTCTTGTGGTTGTAATTTCCAAAATCGAGCATGTATAAACATGTTAGCAAAATACCAGGCGCCCAGAAACGCTCAGTAAGCGAATCTTGAGTCAAGAAATTTTTTAAAGTCGTATAACTTTTAAACGGCTGCACGAATTTCGTTCAAACTTTTTGTAAAAGATGGGCAATTAATTCAGTTTTTAAAGAAAATATATTATATGGGCGTGGCATTAAGAATTTAGCCAAAAAACATGTATTTTCAAAAGGTTCTTTCCTAAGAAAATGAACAGTGCCACGCCCATTAATTAGGTATCCCCGAAAATCTAGAGAAATTTCCTAATTTTTGCAAAAAATTTGACCGAAATCGAAGCAGTGGTTCCCAAGTTATGAGTCAAGCAAGTTCACATACATTCTTGTGGTTGTAATTTCCAAAATCGAGCATGTATAAACATGTTAGCAAAATACCAGGCGCCCAGAAACGCTCAGTAAGCGAATCTTGAGTCAAGAAATTTTTTAAAGTCGTATAACTTTTAAACGGCTGCACGAATTTCGTTCAAACTTTTTGTAAAAGATGGGCAATTAATTCAGTTTTTAAACGAAATATATTATATGGGCGTGGCATTAAGAATTTAGCCAAAAAACATGTATTTTCAAAAGGTTCTTTCCTAAGAAAATGAACAGTGCCACGCCCATTAATTAGGTATCCCCGAAAATCTAGAGAAATTTCTTAATTTTTGCAAAAAATTTGACCGAAATCGAAGCAGTGGTTCCCAAGTTATGAGTCAAGCAAGTTCACATACATTCTTGTGGTTGTAATTTCCAAAATCGAGCATGTATAAACATGTTAGCAAAATACCAGGCGCCCAGAAACGCTCAGTAAGCGAATCTTGAGTCAAGAAATTTTTTAAAGTCGTATAACTTTTAAACGGCTGCACGAATTTCGTTCAAACTTTTTGTAAAAGATGGGCAATTAATTCAGTTTTTAAAGAAAATATATTATATGGGCGTGGCATTAAGAATTTAGCCAAAAAACATGTATTTTCAAAAGGTTCTTTCCTTAGAAAATGAACAGTGCCACGCCCATTAATTAGGTATCCCCGAAAATCTAGAGAAATTTCCTAATTTTTGCAAAAAATTTGACCGAAATCGAAGCAGTGGTTCCCAAGTTATGAGTCAAGCAAGTTCACATACATTCTTGTGGTTGTAATTTCCAAAATCGAGCATGTATAAACATGTTAGCAAAATACCAGGCGCCCAGAAACGCTCAGTAAGCGAATCTTGAGTCAAGAAATTTTTTAAAGTCGTATAACTTTTAAACGGCTGCACGAATTTCGTTCAAACTTTTTGTAAAAGATGGGCAATTAATTCAGTTTTTAAACAAACTATAATATATGGGCGTGGCATTAAGAATTTAGCCAAAAAACATGTATTTTCAAAAGGTTCTTTCCTAAGAAAATGAACAGTGCCACGCCCATTAATTAGGTATCCCCGAAAATCTAGAGAAATTTCCTAATTTTTGCAAAAAATTTGACCGAAATCGAAGCAGTGGTTCCCAAGTTATGAGTCAAGCAAGTTCACATACATTCTTGTGGTTGTAATTTCCAAAATCGAGCATGTATAAACATGTTAGCAAAATACCAGGCGCCCAGAAACGCTCAGTAAGCGAATCTTGAGTCAAGAAATTTTTTAAAGTCGTATAACTTTTAAACGGCTGCACGAATTTCGTTCAAACTTTTTGTAAAAGATGGGCAATTAATTCAGTTTTTAAAGAAAATATATTATATGGGCGTGGCATTAAGAATTTAGCCAAAAAACATGTATTTTCAAAAGGTTCTTTCCTAAGAAAATGAACAGTGCCACGCCCATTAATTAGGTATCCCCGAAAATCTAGAGAAATTTCCTAATTTTTGTAAAAAATTTGACCAAAATCGGAGCAGTGATTCCCAAGTTATGAGCCAAGCAAGTTCACATACATTCTTGTGGTTGTAATTTCCAAAATCGAGCATGTATAAACATGTTAGCAAAATACCAGGCGCCCAGAAACGCTCAGTAAGCGAATCTTGAATCAAGAAATTTTTTAAAGTCGTATAACTTTTAAACGGCTGCACGAATTTCGTTCAAACTTTTTGTAAAAGATGGGCAATTAATTCAGTTTTTAAACAAACTATAATATATGGCCGTGGCATTAAGAATTTAGCCAAAAAACATGTATTTTCAAAAGGTTCTTTCCTAAGAAAATGAACAGTGCCACGCCCATTAATTAGATATCCCCGAAAATCTAGAAAAATTTCCCAATTTTTGCCAAAAAATTTACCAAAATCGGAGCAGTGGTTCCCAAGTTATGAGTCAAGCAAGTTCACATACATTCTTGTGGTTGTAATTTCCCAAATCGAGCATGTATAAACATGTTAGCAAAATACCAGGCGCCCAGAAACGCTCAGTAAGCGAATCTTGAGTCAAGAAATTTTTTAAAGTCGTATAACTTTTAAACGGCTGCACGAATTTCGTTCAAACTTTTTGTAAAAGATGGGCAATTAATTCAGTTTTTAAACAAACTATAATATATGGGCGTGGCATTAAGAATTTAGTCAATAAACATGTATTTTCAAAAGATTCTTTCCTAAGAAAATGAACAGTGCCACGCCCATTAATTAGGTATCCCCGAAAATCTAGAAAAATTTCCCAATTTTTGCAAAAAAATTTACCAAAATCGGAGCAGTGGTTCCCAAGTTATGAGTCAAGCAAGTTCACATACATTCTTGTGGTTGTAATTTCCAAAATCGAGCATGTATAAACATGTTAGCAAAATACCAGGCGCCCAGAAACGCTCAGTAAGCGAATCTTGAGTCAAGAAATTTTTTAAAGTCGTATAACTTTTAAACGGCTGCACGAATTTCGTTCAAACTTTTTGTAAAAGATGGGCAATTAATTCAGTTTTTAAAGAAAATATATTATATGGGCGTGGCATTAAGAATTTAGCCAAAAAACATGTATTTTCAAAAGGTTCTTTCCTAAGAAAATGAACAGTGCCACGCCCATTAATTAGGTATCCCCGAAAATCTAGAGAAATTTCCTAATTTTTGCAAAAAATTTGACCGAAATCGAAGCAGTGGTTCCCAAGTTATGAGTCAAGCAAGTTCACATACATTCTTGTGGTTGTAATTTCCAAAATCGAGCATGTATAAACATGTTAGCAAAATACCAGGCGCCCAGAAACGCTCAGTAAGCGAATCTTGAGTCAAGAAATTTTTTAAAGTCGTATAACTTTTAAACGGCTGCACGAATTTCGTTCAAACTTTTTGTAAAAGATGGGCAATTAATTCAGTTTTTAAACGAAATATATTATATGGGCGTGGCATTAAGAATTTAGCCAAAAAACATGTATTTTCAAAAGGTTCTTTCCTAAGAAAATGAACAGTGCCACGCCCATTAATTAGGTATCCCCGAAAATCTAGAGAAATTTCTTAATTTTTGCAAAAAATTTGACCGAAATCGAAGCAGTGGTTCCCAAGTTATGAGTCAAGCAAGTTCACATACATTCTTGTGGTTGTAATTTCCAAAATCGAGCATGTATAAACATGTTAGCAAAATACCAGGCGCCCAGAAACGCTCAGTAAGCGAATCTTGAGTCAAGAAATTTTTTAAAGTCGTATAACTTTTAAACGGCTGCACGAATTTCGTTCAAACTTTTTGTAAAAGATGGGCAATTAATTCAGTTTTTAAAGAAAATATATTATATGGGCGTGGCATTAAGAATTTAGCCAAAAAACATGTATTTTCAAAAGGTTCTTTCCTTAGAAAATGAACAGTGCCACGCCCATTAATTAGGTATCCCCGAAAATCTAGAGAAATTTCCTAATTTTTGCAAAAAATTTGACCGAAATCGAAGCAGTGGTTCCCAAGTTATGAGTCAAGCAAGTTCACATACATTCTTGTGGTTGTAATTTCCAAAATCGAGCATGTATAAACATGTTAGCAAAATACCAGGCGCCCAGAAACGCTCAGTAAGCGAATCTTGAGTCAAGAAATTTTTTAAAGTCGTATAACTTTTAAACGGCTGCACGAATTTCGTTCAAACTTTTTGTAAAAGATGGGCAATTAATTCAGTTTTTAAACAAACTATAATATATGGGCGTGGCATTAAGAATTTAGTCAATAAACATGTATTTTCAAAAGATTCTTTCCTAAGAAAATGAACAGTGCCACGCCCATTAATTAGATATCCCCGAAAATCTAGAAAAATTTCCCAATTTTTGCCAAAAAATTTACCAAAATCGGAGCAGTGGTTCCCAAGTTATGAGTCAAGCAAGTTCACATACATTCTTGTGGTTGTAATTTCCAAAATCGAGCATGTATAAACATGTTAGCAAAATACCAGGCGCCCAGAAACGCTCAGTAAGCGAATTTTGAGTCAAGAAATTTTTTAAAGTCGCATAACTTTTAAACGGCTGCACGAATTTCGTTCAAACTTTTTGTAAAAGATGGGCAATTAATTCAGTTTTTAAAGAAAATATATTATATGGGCGTGGCATTAAGAATTCAGCCAAAAAACATGTATTTTCAAAAGGTTCTTTCCTAAGAAAATGAACAGTGCCACGCCCATTAATTAGGTATCCCCGAAAATCTAGAGAAATTTCCTAATTTTTGCAAAAAATTTGACCGAAATCGAAGCAGTGGTTCCCAAGTTATCAGCCAAGCAAGTTCACATTCATTCTTGTGGTTGTAATTTCCAAAATCGTGCATATATCAAAATGTAAGCATGATACCAGGCGCTCATATTTGCACAATAAGTCAATCTGGATGATACAAATTTTTAAACTCTTATATCTTCGAAACGGGTGGAGGGATTTTGTTGAAACTTTCTGTGATCACTGGCAAATTAATTCAGCTTTCAAACGAAACACACTATATGAGCGTGGCACCTCCCATTTAGTTAATAAACAACTTTTATTTTTATAAAGTCATTTCCTAGGCAAATGGGTGATGCCACGCCCATCAAATAAAAGCTACTAAAAGCTAAAGAAATTTCCAAATATTTGCAAAAAAATTGACCAAAATTTACTTCATTTTCGCGGTCGTAATTTTGAAAATTATTATTTTTTTAGTTCTTTTTTAATTCAATAATTTAATGGTGAACTTAAACACTTTCACAACTTCTATGATGATTTTAAACTACAATGAAAAACTACCACCCTACCACCCATGGTATAAGCTGTTAACCAGCTAAATATTTTATTATTTTATATAAGATACAAATATCTGGCAACATTGGTTTTATACCAAAATGATCGTTATTTAAAAGCAGTAAAGCTTTTCAGAGCTTCAGGGGTATTATATAAATGAGAAAATGGAAAAAAAGAGAGAGAAAAAGACAATACTCTACCTCCGCGATGGTCAGTACATGTTATTTAGCTATATACTTATCCAGAGAGTGCTTGTAAGATATAATCAAGTACTTAAACTTAATGTATAGTTTAATATAAACAAAGTGTGAGTTGAAACGTTATGTGGTTGTAAAACAAACCAGTACTTACAGACTTAATTAAGAGCACACAGCAAACAAATTTAAAACTGAAGGAAAGAAACAGTTTTCTGATATTTCTCAAATATATATTTATTTATATAATTAATTATGACATTAGATGACTTGAATTGTTATAAAAGTTGTTGCAAATGATTTGTAGTCGATACTGATACAATAGAAACTGATTTTTCAAAAATATTCTTTTTGTTGCTATTTTGGAATGTATAAAATTAATGTGTCTGTCTGAGGAAGTTAAACATTATGGAACTAGCCATTTTCTGATTATTTTTCTGATCTTAAGTCTAATTATGTGTAAAGGGAGAGATAGAGAGAGGGAGAATTGTTATGACTTTTTCTCTTTTTGTTATTTATTTAATATTTTTGTTGTTGCTGTTGTTTATAAATTTAAAGTTTTTGTACGATTTCGTATTTTTTGCGCAAATCGACGCTTTCATTTTTCGGATCATATTTCTTTCTGGCCATTAATTTAGCCCGCATTTCAGCTGCGGTCAGCGGTAATTGTAAACTGCCCGCTTTGTGGATGGTACCATTACCACTGCTACTATTTGTTGTTGTTGTTGTCGTTGTTGTGGTTGAAGATGTACCTTCCAAGGTAGTTCCATTTGCCGTTTTAGTTCCTATAGTATTATTGTTGTTAGACATGGTGGCCGAAGGTGGCGGCGGTACATTTGTTAAAGGTATTGCTTTCAATTCGCCATTGTTGTTGTTGGCATTCGAGGCATGATCCACCTGATCAGTGCCATTGACCATTAGGGTATCGGCACTATGTTGACTTTCTTGTGATACTCTCTTAGTAGAAACCATCGTAATGCTGTTGATGTTCTCACTGACACCGGGTACAACTTGAGCGTTACCGTGACTGCCGCTGCTGCTTGCATTACTAATCTTTCGCGTATTAACATCGGATGCTGCTAGCTTGCCATTACTATTCGATTGTGTGGTGGTGGTGTTGTTAGAATTATGGGTGTCCTCTCCCTTTCCATCTACATCGATTAACAGTAAACGCACCTCGTTAGCTATGGCTTTGATGCGTTGCACCACCTGTTTATGAGTGTCCCCCTCAATACTGACGCCATTTACTTCAATAATGCGATCACCCTTTTTTAAACCGGCCGCCTCAGCCGGTGATTCTGCATCCACATTTCCTATAAATTGTCCCGGATTGGCTTTCTCTGAATGTAAATTGAAACCGTATCCATCGAAATCGGGACGCTTCACAATGTGACATAATTTAGTGGCGGCCGCTTTATCCTTATTACTTTGTGACATATTCGATGATTATTATTATTCGAATTACGCTGCTTTAGCCAACTCTGCAATAATCAAAATATAAATTAAATTGATTTCAAAAAATTACAAGACAATCGAATGGATTTCTACCGAGTGGAAATTTCTCAACAACTATTACTGAATACGCAAATCATTCTGTTTTAACCGTTTTGTGTTTTCATCATTCCATTCGATAGAAAAATAGCGAGATTGTGTGAAAAAAGTTTTAAACAATTGTTATCGTAGTCGAACTGAACAAAACGTAAGTTCCAGCAACAACAACTAAAATTAATCATTAAGTGTAATTTACTTTTTTATATTTCATTATTTCCCTCAAATAAGAAAACAAAATGGTATAATAGGTTGCATAGATAGGTTTGTAACAAATTTTGACGGATCTAAATTGTGTTTAAAAACAACTTCTTTTTTAAAAAACCAAAAAATCTAATTTTTTTTATTCTTAATATTTGAAGCAATAGTTGATTTTGGGAAAAAGGAAAAAGTTCAAGTGATGAACCTTTAATATACCCTAAGCGAAGGCCCTTTAATTTAAACTGAATCAAAATTTTAACATAAATTTTTTAAAGATATATTTCTCCTGCTCTACTGTAAGTATTCAAGTAATCGTTTTGAACTTTTACATCATTTAATTTTCGTTTTCCCTTTCCTTTGATATTTCCGGTGGCACTTATGTTAACATTAAAAAACGTAAATTGAAATTGTGATTAAAAGTAAATAAACAGAAGTAATAATAGACTGACACATATATATAATTAAATGACTCAAATCATTGTCAGCATTGTAATAGAAAACTTTTCGTTTCATGAAAAGTTTGATTCAAATTGGATTCTAGAAGCAGTTCAAAAATATAACATTTAAAGTGAAGGAGGCAATTGTGGTGGGCTCGCGAAAAGAAGTTTCACTTGGTACCGCGTAATGGTTATTAAGTATGTCAATTAATTATTAGAACAGCTTTACAGCTATCTCTATATCGCAGCTGTCTTGTAGCTGAACGCTCTTAAACTAGATCGTTCTATTTATATGGTTTGGTGCGTCTTCGGAACCCTCTGATTATTTTATTTTCTTTTATTTCTTCCTCTCTTTCTTTTGTTTAAAAAGGCTCCAGAAATTCTTTTTTAATACAGTTACTACTTCAATGTTTTTGGTTGATGTTTATCTACTTGCAACCCATTTTATCTTGTTAAAACACTTGAGATAAATATGTTTACTTGTAGTCTCTCATATGTGTAGTCTGCATCACTTGTGGCAAAAGGTATATTAAGTTTGTGCGGATGTTTGTAACCTTCAATTACATCAATTGATTCATAATCTAAATATGAATCAACTCCATCTGTCTGTCCATGTATAATTCCCCTCAAGCTATAAGATGCATTTTTTTAAAAATGTCTTCGAAATTTGGTACCAGGACATGTACTGATGCAAAGAGAAACTCAATTTAAAATGGACCGAATCAGACCATTTTTAGAACCCCTCCCCATATAAGACTTTAGAAGGAAAAAAAATCCAATTCGTAATATTTTTTGACAAAATTTGGTGCAGAATCGTTAATTAGCTTAATAACTGGCTGTGCTAAATTTAGACCCGATCGGACTACTTTTAGAACCTCTTCTCATGTAATAGTATAACACGAAGTGACTTATATGGCAATTCCTGACACTTACTAAAGTAATTGTAGCATAATTTAAGGAGCCAAGTGCTGTAAGGTATTAAATAGTCGGACATGGACATGAAAAATGATAAAATTTCTACTTGCGTTTAAAATCAAACATTTACTTTTCTAAAACGATAAGATATGCTGTCACAGCGATACAATCAACAGTATGATGAAATAATTCGTTTTTCCACTTTTTTATCATCTCATTACAAAATTTCATAATGAGTCAGAGTAATGGTTCTGAAAATTGTTATTAGCAATGATATCTATAATGACACCGTGCGAGTTACTTCTGCGAGACACACCAAAACACATACTTATACACAAACAATACGTACTTTATATGCACTAACACAAACAGCATTTGTATTTCGATTCATGTTTACCTAGCGTGATGAGAAAATTAGCATGCAAACGTAACGTTATGCTTGATTGCGATTTAATTTTCTTTCATGTCATTTTAAATTTCTATTAAAAGAAAAATTTCATTTAGAAAATCATTCATTTTATAGGACTGAGTAATAATCTTAGGCTAATGATGTCACTACTTAGGTGAAGCAACGTTACAGACAACTTTTCTAAGCTTTCTCCTCAACTACTACTCAACTGGTGTGTAAAGTAAAAACGAAAAAAACTAAATTAAGATGAGATTTCTACTTCCCTTTTCATATAATGAGCCGTTGTGCATAAAGGTGGTGCAAGTCCATTTTTTTAAAAACCTCACAATTTGAAAAAAAAATATGAAGATTGAAATTGATGTGTGTGATGAAAACTTAATACTATACTGGCTCATATTAGACTCTATTTTATTTTATTTTATTTCTTAATTTTTATTTTTTCTGTGTATCTAACAATACCATGACAGCTGCCAATAAGATCACAATATTTAATTTCCCATATAAAATAATTAACAGAATGTAACAAAATAAATGAAAATGTCAAGCCCGCCATTTAATACCCTACACCTCTTACTTCTACACATTAAGCTACAAATAGTTTAATTATTTTAATAAAGGAGACGTACTGGCATAAAAAAGTCACTTCGTGATATATTACTATATGGAAAGTGGTTCCAAAAATGGTGAAATCGGGTCCAAATTTGGCAGAGCGAATTATTATGCTAATTAACTATTATTCGCCAAATTTTGTCGAAAATTTCTATTTTTTGCATTATAAAGATTTATTGGAACCTTATATGGACAGGGGTTCTGAAATTGATTTAATTTAACACCCAGACGGACATGCTAAAATTGATTCAGATTTTAATAAATTTTAATATGTTTAGGCGTTTAAAAGTTACAAATATCCGCACAAATTCAAAATACCTTTTGCCACTAGTGGTACAGGGTATAAAAAGTAATTTAATTAACTTATTATTACATTTTTTTATAAGAGAAGATTTTTTTTTTTGCAAAGATCAGGGTTGTTTGCAAAGTCAATTGATTTTTTAATGACAATTATTTATAAACTGATATAAAAACTACTGGAGTTTTTATTAATGAAGGTTATAGTTGATGTATATTTCTATGGAAATGTTCAATTATAATAAAAAATTTTAACCATGCCCGACTAGCTGTCCGTCTATGTATTTCGTATAATCTAACTTCAGGTCAAAGTTTTTGGTATTCTAATGTGGCACTTGAATGTCTTCTCGCCAAGGTTGGTTACTGTTGAAATTGGACCTGTCGGATACATTTTTAAGACAGTTTTTTATATAATGCCCTCTTTAAGAAGAGCCGTTGAAAGTCGTTATATGGAATGATGCATATTTTAACCTATCAGCGATAAGAAAAAGATAATCATATAATACAAAGCATGGGAAATTAGATTGTGTGCAAATGATTTAAACACCTCTTAGAATATTATTTCATATCTTGCGCGTATCAAGTTCACTGTAACGTATCCTTCCAGTAACTATAAGGGTTAAAAATTTACCGGTGTTTTGTTTTCATTCTTTCACAGTCACAATGTTGGATTGCGGCAGACACAGTTTTCTTCTTTCAGTAGTGTGTACAAGTGAGACTTGGATAGAATTCTTGCTTACAAATTGAAATATAATTCTAGCGTTTCTCACCCCAGAAACACACATACACACACGCATTTAATAAACGTATAGAATTCATTAGTAATATGAGATACCAGAGACCTTGAAATTTTTTACATTAACAACAGACGTTTTGTTGTTTAAAAATAAAAGGGAAATTTTTTACAATACATCATTTTTATTAAGTGTATGCAAGGTGGATTTTGTTTCTATGTAAATTAAAAAATTATACATTATTAATACCCTACACCAAAATATGTGGAACAAGAGTATATTGCATTTTTGAGCAAATTTGTAGATCGTTAACAGTAAATCATAGCGTAACCTTTATTCCATAATTCCATTTAGATTTTGATTCTGTACCGATGGGTATGCTTTAACCATGTCCGTACATTTATTGTAAGCAGTGTGTAGATCGCAGATTTTGGTATTTTTTGATGAATTTTGGTGCAAGGGCAAGGACGGTTGGTATTAAAAATGGTTCGAATCGATCTATTTTTAGAACGCTCACCAATTGACTGATCCTGATCAAATAATTATAGAATAAATTGTTGAACTGGTACTGGTGGTGTAGGGTATTAAATGGCCAGGCAAAGTATATATATTCTGAAACAGCATAGATATGTAGATCTGTACATGTCTGTCTGTCTGTCTGTACGGTGTGTGTACATTTTCTCGTTCTTCGTATGCAGGTTGGTATTGAAATCGGGCAAGAAACACACCCACAACGCAATAAAAACTGTATTTTTAAGTAAATTTTCCGTATATTTTAACCCTCGGAAAGCTTTGATGCATCAAAGGTGGGTACTTCAAATTTGGCCTCAACCGAATATAATTTTTCTTCAATTGTTTTCAAATTATTTCAATGCTAAGACACAACACAGACTACAACTCCGTACACAGAGCTGTTACTGTTAATGCTGTTGTTTTATAACCGATAATAAAAAAAAAAAAAAAAAAACGCTAATTTTTCAAAAAGCTGCAGGTGTGTGTATGATGGTTGATAGCTGTGTTTACTTTTTTTACATAAATAATTAAAGTCATGCGATTATTGAAAATGTAAATTTTTTTTTTAAATTTTATTGTTATTATTATACGAATATATGTGTGTTGGTGTTGTTGTTGTTGCTTTTGCAGTTGTTGTGTGTTGATAGGAGCAATTGTTCAAAATTGCATGTCGCACGTACATAATCATGCAACAATAGTATAAATTTATACAAAATAGCACAAACACACACGCACACGTACACCTATATACGTATACGAACACCAACACTTTCGCATTAAAGTCAACCCATACATGTTTAGCAGTTAATTGTAAAATATACGCCAAAATACAACTAAGATGAGCTTAACTCTCACTCCCTCTCTCACTCTTTCTCTCTTTCCAACACACAAGTTGAAGCGAATGCAATAAAAAAAACGAAAAAAAGCAGTTAAAAAACATTAACGATGCATACGATCGATGTACAGTTTGGGTATGTACGTGCGTACGTAAATTGTATAATGCAGTGAGAGTATGGGGGGAATGCACATAAATAAGTGGCAACAACACATTATGTAAGAAAGTGAAATTCTACTTGAAATCAAATCATTTGTGCTGAAAAAAGCATAAAATATTCAAATTTGTGTCGAGTTTGGCATCAACACGTTTAGAATAAGCATTAACACTGACTATGTTTCTGTGCGCGTTGCTCGCATCTCTTCTCTTCTCTTCTCTTCTTTTATCGCATTTTAAGAAATTTCTTACCAATTGAATATTGTTTG
Source organism: Ornithomya chloropus (assembly GCA_963971445.1). Taxonomy (NCBI): domain Eukaryota; kingdom Metazoa; phylum Arthropoda; class Insecta; order Diptera; family Hippoboscidae; genus Ornithomya; species Ornithomya chloropus. Next base: position 20,108,621 of record OZ020530.1, on the reverse strand, counting down.
ATTTTCGTTTATAATTCTGCTGATTTTTAATTATTATTATTGTTGTTGTAGTTGTTGTTGTTGTTGTGTTCTTGCGAATAATAATTTTTTGTACAGAAATAATCGCCGAAGGCAATAACAAAATATTGAAACGAATGCTGGTTCTCTTCTTTCTTTTATATTTATTACTAAACAAATGCAACGATCGATCGAAAATTAGAAAAAGAAAAATCTTTTTACATACATATATATATGTAATATTCAAGCAGTATGGTCCTGTATATATTTGCCGACGACGTTGTATTCGTACGTGGTTAATGTTTAAACGTTTTTAACTGCGAACTCCAACTGAAATTGAAATTTCTTGCTCTGACTTCAGACCGCTTGTTATTATAGCCCCGTGTGCTGTATGTATATAAAACACTTAAGCACACAATATACACAGGTGAGCGTAAAACAACTTTATTCATATACAAACACAGACACACACATTCATATATATACTCGCTCACAAAAAGCTGTATGAAAATTAACTCTATACGTATGTAGAAAACAACAACAACACTAACAACAATCTTAAGCAGTATTGTCATATAATAACAATAATAATAACAAAAATAACAACAGCAACAACAGCAACAACAACAAACAATATTTATAAAAACAATTGAAACGGCTGTCATACCCACTATACAACAAAGCTACTACATCTGCTTAGATAAAAAAAAAAAGAAAAAAAAAAAAAGCATTTTTGCTCTTCCTCTTCTTCTTCTTTATCTTTTATATAACAACAAGTTAGTAAGTATTGTATCTTCATGGGCCCTCTCACATATGGATGGAAAGTTGTTTCGTATTGTGAATAATGTTCCCTTTGTGTGAAAAGTAACTAATGTTCAAGCTTGCTCTCGCTCTCTTTCTCTCTCTCTCTCTCTCTCTTTCTCATCTTACCTTGAAACTTCATTTTACCTTTTTTTCAAAAGTCTCTTCGTTAAGCTTTAGATGTGTGTTTGTAGGCATGTATATATAAAAAATTGAACCCTATTGTTCCAATTTTTTTTTTTTTTTTTTTTTTTTGTAACGAAACATGCAACAAAAACAATCCTAAAAGTTCTCTTTTTTTTTTGTTTTTTCGAAAAAATAACCAGTTTTCAACATCATCTAGACTACAAAACTGCCAGGCAGACCGCAACGATCTTTAGTTTGTTTTTGTTTTTGTTTTTGTTGCATATTTTCTATATGTTTCTCTTCTTCTTCTTCTTCTTCTTCTGTTTGTAAAAAACAAACAAAAACAAAACAAATATGAATAGCAAACAAGCAAATTCCTTACTTTATAATATAATAGCAACAATGACAACAACAATAATATAAATATAAATTTAACAGGGTGTGTGTTCCCTTCAGCTTGTATTCCAACATCACACATCTTGATTTTTCCAATTCTATATACTAGAGAATATATATCTCTGCCTCTCTCTCTCTCTCTCTCTCTTCATAATGTGCACATGAGCTGGTTTCAAAGTTTTAAGCCTAAGGTGTTCAATTTTTTTTTTTTTCTTTAGCAAAAATTATTGGCCGCAGCAAAAAAGTTGTATGCACAAAAATTACTTTCTCAAAAAAAAAAACTCATTGATTAGCAATACTTTACAAGTATATAACACGTTCTATACCTGCAGCTGCTACTTCTTCCTAAACGGAGTTGCCAGATTTGTGAGCAACTGGAATTATTAACGAATTAATTTTCTATTTATTAAAAGTTCTCCAAGTTACTTATGTGTGTCACGGTTAGGTTTATTTGTGTGTACTTTTATAAAAGTTCTTGTTAATCTATATGAATGTTAATGAAAATGCAACAATTTCTCTTTAATAAGTTAAAACGATCTATAAATATTTACATAGTTTAACAAGTAAAAATGTTATAGTCGGTTAAGCCCAACCATTTAATGCATCGCACCATTTAGTCCCTTAAATTATGCTCCAATTCATTTAGTTGTATCTGTAGCTCCTTGAATTATGCTGTAATTAGTTTAGTCGTGTTTGTAAAAAAGTTACTTCCTGGAGGGGTTCTAAAAATGGTCACATCGGGTTCAAATTATGAATTTAGTTAATTAATTATTCTTTAACAAATTTTGTCAAAAATATTATAAATTGCGATTTTTTGCCTTATAAACCCTTGTATGGGAAAGGCTTCTGAAAATGGTCCGATCCGATCTATTTTGAATAGAGTTCCTCTTTGGCCCAATACATGTCCTTGTACCAAATTTCATTGAAACATCTCAAAAAATGCGACCTATAGCTTGCACACAAATTTATATGGACAGACAGACAAACATGTCCGTTTGGACATGTTTAAATGTATTCCGATTTTGATTCTGAATCGATCGGTATAATTGAAGGTGCGTGTAGTATTTTCCGTTTAGGAGTTACAAACATCCGCACCCTTTGCCAAAAGTGGTGCAGCGTATAATAATAATAAACTGTCTGTCGGTCTGTCTGTCTTTGGAATTTCTCAAAAACAAGCCAAATGAAGTCATTTTTTTTTTAAATAAAATAATATTGTATGTATGTATGTATGTGTCTGTTCGAACTAAGCTTGTCATTTATAATAAATTTTTTCCTGAACGGATAACAACATGTGATGGGTGAATGAATGTAAAGAGTTCTCGATTTCAAGCATCAAATGATACGCAAAGTATCCCCTACAATAAATAATGTGTACACACACACACAAACACACACACAAACATATTATGTATGTTTTCTTGATTTTCGTTGTGATTGTATTTTGTTCGGTTTGTTTTCTGTATCTGTCACCGACTGTTAATGCGTTTGAAGTGTAACATGTTGTCAAAATATAAAAGTTTGGTAGGTAGTAAATAACAGACTTGTACAGCGTATTTATAGTTTAGACATTTTTCGGTACCTGTTAGCCATGTAGGAGTATTAATTTCTTCATTCGGTTTGTAACATTCTGCATAGAATGGCATTAATAGGTAATAGTAGCCGTCTATGAAGTTTCTCAGTTTCACTTCAAAAGCTTTTGCTACAGATTTTAGTTCCGCAGCATTCAGTTTTATATGCTCCACATAAAAGAAGGGAGAGTAATCATCAAAATTTACAAAATATTTATTATAGAAAATATTTCCTTTAGGTAATGGATTCAAGACATTTTTTTTCGCTTAGAGATCACAAGTAACTTTATCTGAGTATACTAAGTTTGTTACTGCGTTCGCAGCACTTAGAACAAGACATCAAAAACCCGCAAAGTTTTTTTATACTTCATCAGAATCAAACTCTAAAACAATGAATTATGTCTGTCCGTGTTTCGGTATATTGTTAGAAAGCTCACGGTAGCAAATTTTAGGATTTTAATTAATAAACAACTTTTATTTTTAAAAAGTCATTTTCTAATCAAATGGGTAATGCCACGCCGCCCAAATAAAAACTTCGAAAAGCTATAGAAATTTCCGACTGTTTGCAAAAAAATGACCAAAATCGGAGCAGTAGTTTTCTAGTTATAAGCGAAGCTTCATTTTCGCGGTCGTAATTTTGAAAATCGTGCATACTCGTATATCAAAATGTAAGCATGATACCAGGCGCTCATATTTGCTCAGAAAGCCAATCTGGATGATACAAATTCTTAAACTCTTGTAACTTTGAAACGGGTGGAGGGATTTTGTTGAAACTTTCTGTGATCACTGGCAAATTAATTCAGCTTTCAAACGAAACACACTATATGGGCGTGGCACCTCCCATTTAGTTAATAAACAACTTTTATTTTTATAGTCATTTCTTACTCAAATGGGTAATGCCACGCCCATCAAATAAAAACTTCGAAAAACTATAGAAATTTCCGACTGTTTGCAAAAAATTTGACCAAAATCAGAGCAAAAGTTGACAACTGACATTTTTACACAAATATGAATGAAGAGCACTCACAAAATAAAATTGCATAAGAGATAATAATAACAAGGGGATGCAAAAACTTCAAAACTGAAAAAAAAAAAAAAATAATTTCATATAGAAATACTGAAAAAATGTTGTTGATAAAAATATTCTATTCATTCTCTAACATTTGACCCCGAAGGTTTATCATAAAATTAGATTTACGTCTTTATGTGTTTATATGTCACGTTAGTATGATTAACGTGTCATACAAGTATAAACACAATAACGCTAGAAAGTAATAAACCTGAAAACAAAGGAAAGTATGTCAGGGTTTTTGTTTTGTTTGTGTGCTGTTAGCAGCCATCCTTACTCCCACATACCTCACAAATGACACTTTTCATACAGCAAGTGAAAACTTTACCCTTTTATTTGCGGTTGTTATATATTGTGTGTATGTGTGCGTTGTGCAATGATGGAATATAATAAAATAACATAAAAATGCCATAAATATAGAAAGTATGCGTTTATAACGTGCTGCACCAAAGTAAGTAATCTGAGAATATAGGAAAATATCATGTGATGGAAGCGGTGGATTTTTATTCAATTCCATACAAGTGTATGTAGCTCATTAAAAGAAAAATTATGTTTGTTTGTTCTCTTATCTGTGAAATCTTATCTTCCACTGCGTAATGATTTATATGATAAAAGTTTCTTTTTTTATCTTTTATAGAAATGAATCATCTTCAACAAACACTTTGTCTATAATTAGAGCGCTGTTACTCATTACAGGTTTGGTAGAACGAAGAGCATAGAATGCAAGGTTAGAGATCACATAGTGCTTAGGTTAGCTCATGTCAATCTAATGGAGTTTGAATGTTTGAACTGAACGGATGAAACACAACGCACACATCACATTGTTGGCTAACGGCAAACGGCTGACATTTGTTACGATATCTAAAAATATACTTTGTACACGGATACCATATAAATCAGAACGAATGTTATTGCTTAAGGTCGTTGCCATGTGGCTTCCTCTTAACTTCCTCGATTTTTTGTTTTTTTCCGCAAACCAATTAATTGAATTTTTATAATTATTATAATTTTTTTAATTAACGACATTTGATTAGCTTGTGCTTGTGTGCTGGGTTTGGAACACAGCCACGGGCGGCTTCAATATTCTTTAAACGCCTTCTAATAAAGATGCAGGCATGCATGTTGGTGTGGTGTGGTGTGTGTTTATGTTTATTTTGAGTGTATACCCACATAATTACTAAAAAAATTTTAATCAACTAAAAATTTATTAAGTTCACCTGCTTTACCGTACACGTTGTCGCTACACAAACAGGTATTTGCGTACAGACAAGTAAACACACCCATTCACATACATTTAGACACTTTTTTCTCATTCATCTTGTATACTTTGTAGGGTGTGTTTGTGCGTATAATTTAAACTTTCGAAATAAAAACAAAAATAAAAGTAAATATACACTCGTGTGTATGTAGCGACGTTCTGTTTTAATTTGTGTGTTTTTCTTTTTTAGTGCACAAAATATTTATTACCGGCAAAATCAATAATGGCACGTTGCCAGACATAAAACGCGAACAACAAGAAGAAGAAAATAAACACAAAATATTTGTATACAATATATATAAAAAAGAATATTCTGGGCATGTATCTTAGTTTATGTAACGAATGTGCAACTGAACATCACGCTGTCCATTAGGAGTATCCCAAATTCCAGTGCTTGATAGCATTACACTAATGAAGTAGCTAGCTATACAATTTGTTAACACTTTAGAAGCATTTAGAGTATATTAGAAACATTGTTGAAGATAAATGTTTATTATTTGAATATTTATTTCGGTATTTTTCGTACTTCAATGATCATATCGAGCCTACACTAAATAGTGGTTTGAAATCATCACAAAAGTTGCCGCATTGGTGTGATCAAGCTCAAAATTGAACCATTCCATAAAGTCTATCTTTATCTTATTTATTATTTCATCAAAACTTTTATAAATTTTTATAAAAAAAAAAAAATTTTTTTTTTTTGAATTTTTATAAAAAAAAATTTTTTTTTGAATCTTTATAAAAAAAAATTTTTTTTTTGAAAAATTTATTAATTATCATTAAAAGCTATAAAGGATTGAACTTTATAGAAAATGGAATTAATGTGCCACATTTCGTTGGAAAATATCAATAATTGTGAATTTTTCACATATGATGATCTTTTGTTGGTTCGCTGAGTGAGGTTTTTCATCACAACTCAAGGTTTGAAATGTTGTAGTAAAAGAAATAATTAACAAGTAAAAAAACTAAATTTGGCTTGGGCCAAATCTTAAATATCCTCCACATCTATAATAGTGGGCGTGGCAAGTATATGATTACGTCCCTTAATAGTGATTGTGTCACGTTTCAGCTTGCAAGTAGAGTTTTTCGTAGAGTAGGGTTTTTTTAATTGTGAGTGCGTCTGTTATTCGGGATCACGCCTGTTTTTGGCGCATCGATGAATGGTATAACTATAGATAGGCGTGACAAATTTAAAGTTCATAGGTCAATTTTTGTGGCAGATTTTTGCCGATTGTGGGCGTGGTTCTTGACGGATTTTTCCCATTTTAAATAGCGACCTGCATACATATCTTGATCGACTCAGTTTTTGATGCTGATCGAGAATATATATACTACTTTGTCTGACGCCTCCTTCTGGATGTTTCAAAAGGAATGATAAATTTAGAATGCTCCCATCTTATGTGGAGCGTATAGAAATAAAATAATCACTAACTGTTAGTGCTAAGAATTTTTGTACTTGAGTTTGAATCGTACGAATTTTTAAAATTTTGTATTAGAATTAAATGTAACTTTTTTTAATTTGATTCAAACTCTCTCTGTTCGAAAATTATATTATAAATAAATATATTGGACAATATTTACATTAGGGTGTATAAAAGTCATGTAGATGTCTAGTAGTTTCTTATTCACTCACTTTAAAGTTAATGCTAAAAAAAAGTAGAGAGGACAGCGTCGCGCATATAGGCCAGGTGCATATTTCGTTCATTTCATGTTTTTATTTAGTTTTCGTAATTTGGGCACACCGAGAATGCATGTACAAAAAGAACTGAAATTGTATTTTTGCTGTTGATGTAAATAATGAAATTGCAATTTTAATAAGGTCCCTGTTCGGTGTAACTCTTCACCTCTGCGTTTCGAGGACAGGCAAACGTGCAGTTTCTCTTTGCAGTGGATTCCTTAGTTTTGTGTACTTTTTTCAACATTATTTTATATTCTTAGCTTGTTTTGTGTAGGTATTATACACCGTGCAACGTATTCATAGTGGGTATATATATAGATCGTATTGTGTGTTCTATTAAGTGCTTACATAAATTCATTGATGTCAGTTTTATTAATGAATATCGTAATTTAAATGTACCGTAAAAGCAATCTCCTGCACAATGCAACATTGTGTTGCATACAACACGAATGAAAATAAAAATAATGAAAATCATTCATATGTTGAAGGTAATGATGTATAAAGGATGTAATTATTTGAAATAAATTAATGTGACATTTTTTAAACAGCTAATCCTTCCGCGTAATATACAATAATGTCTAGCCTAAGATCAGTTGATAAATTGTTCCATCAATTTAGTTGTGTAGTTGGGAAGACGTTTTTTAGGTCAATGTTTATAAAAAAATAAGAAAGAAATTATGCCGCTTATAAGCGCGTTTTAGTACTTTTTTAATAAATGGCTTTTACAAGCTTAAATGCTTACTCGCCTGTCGGACCAACCTCGACTTTTATGGTAATTTTCTTAACTGGTGGTGGGTTACCAATGCAACCCATGCCTTCAAAACTATTTCACTTTTTTCTCAGCTGGATTTGAACCCGTGGCCTATACCGGACAAAGTTTACTAAAACAAAACCTTAGCCCACCCAGCTACTGAGTGGATACTTAATACTTAAGAACTTTTTAGAACTTTTGAAAAAAGAATTTCTTGAGAAATTAGATGAAAGTAAAACTAAAACGGTTTAAGTGTAAATCATTTGTCCAGAATGCATTATTATACCCTCCCCTTAAAATGGGGGCATATTAAGTTTGCTGTTCCGTTTGCAACACTCAGATTTTTCTTGTTTAGCACCAATATCTAAGTCGTTCTAGGCATCTCCGTCTGTATGTCTAGCTGCATGTCTCTTTTTAACATTCTTGGAGTCGTAAATTTTGAAATTTTGAGCTGAAATTTTATAAAAATCTGATCTGAATGCAGATCGCTTTTTGAATTGGATAAATTCGGTTAAGAGCCACGCCCACAATGATTAAAAATATATATACATCTGCTACAAAAATGAATCAATTAAATTAAAATTTGCTCCGCATATTTATAATAATGCCATCAATCCATGTGCCAAAAATGGACGCGGTGAAACAAAGTACACGCCCACAATTAACAAAACTCTACATGTCTGCCACAAGTATTCAAATTTGATTTACACATTTATGACTACACCATCCACCATGTACTAAAAATGTACCAAAAATGGGCGTCTAACAAACACGCTCACAATTTACAAAAATCTTCATTTGATGCGAATTATAAATTAATACGAAGAATTGCATTATTCGAATGCGTAATTAGGTACCTACTACGCCCCCAAATAGTGTATTAAGATGCAGGGTATTTAAGATTCGGTCCAAGTTACTTTTCCTACTTGTTATTGATCGAGTTTAAATTTAGCGCAGAAATGCTATTAAGCTAAATAGTTATTCTTTAAAAATGTTTGCAAACCCTATATATCCTCTACCACTAATCTAAAACCCCAATACAATGCATATATTGTGTGTTAAATAGACATTGCAATGACATTGTGAGGTTTACGTGTCATGCGCTCCACCTTAGCGGTAATGAAGGCATTAGTAATAAGCTTTAAACTAAAACAATAAATATATGTATTTATTTTGTACGCTATTATATTCTATATACAACAAAACGCACATCTATAACATCACTAAATCGGCTTTTCTCTCATCTATGCATATGCATGTATGGGAATGCATGCCGATATAAATGTGTTTGCATAGAAATGAAATAAAATTCTATGAGAGAATAAAAAGCATATGTGTGCGCCATACTGTACATTTAGCTATATATGTATATGTATAGGTGTGTATGCTTGCCAGCAGAAAACAATTGACTTCATTCACAAAAAAGAAAAAAAATATTTCACATGCTATGACTTTGGGGTATAAAACACAATGTCAACAAGTCATGTGTAAATAAACACAATGCAACAACAACAACAACAATAACAATAATAAAAACAATTTATAACCAACAGCTTACAGCATCCAAAAGTATAGTACAACTGTAGCTAGAAGTATTTTTATCTAAGTGCATGTGGTGCAATCATTAATAAGCGTTCGTTCACTGACACCAGCCCATAAAAATCACATGTATGCAAAGCATACGCAAACGCATATGTGCTTATGCGAGATTCAATATGTTTGCATTTGTACACAATAAATAAATAAATAAATATTCACCGATATAAATCTTGTATATGAGTGTTCATATTTAAAAATGTGTCCATAAAATGGAAACAAATGAAAAACACAATTATGGCGCTCAGGGGAAATCTTAAATACCCTACCGTCCATCTATATGCAAATGGTAGGCGTGGCAGGTTCCTGATTATGCTCTCTAACATTGTATTTATTATGTATTATAAGTCGAGCTGTACTCTGAAAAAGGTTTTTGTAAATTGTTGGCGTGGGCCTGTTATCCTGTTATCCGGCCATGCTTATCGATGGATGAAGTTATTGTAAATATGTCAAATTTTAACTTCACAGCTCTCAAATTTTGTAGAAGATAAATAAAGTAAATTGTGGGCGTGGCTCTCAACCAACTTTACCCAATTTAAATAACGATCTGCATACAGAAACCAAAAGTATGTATAAAGTATTTAAGATCAATATCTCAAAAATGTAAGACCGTGAGAGTACCAACAAGATCGACTCAGTTTTTGATGCTGATCAAGAATTTATAAACTTTGTGGGGTCGTTTTCTGGATGTTACAAATGGAGTGATAAACTTAGTATACCCCCAACTTATGTGGAGCGTACAACAAAAACAAGTTACATGATAAATGCAACTTACTACATTGTTGAAAAAAGTATAATTCGAATGTTATGGTGTTGTGCTGCAGCAGCCCACTCGGTGTCACATGTTTTGCAAAAAGAAAAAAAAACAAAAAAAAATTACAACAATTCAACAAAATATGAAATCTCTAAAATAGATTTGCAAACATTGTATGCACACAAACATGCACACGCATAAACACATATACAGCATTGCTTTTTGGGCCAGACAAACAGGCGGACACTTGGCTAAAAGTGTGTTATAGCATAAAAGCTAAACAACCGAATGCTGAGACAGAGGGTACCAAGGCAAAGTGGTAGAGTATAGACATAAAGTCTTGTTTAAAAACTGAACAATCGATCATACATGCATGCTCTGTACAATACACGTGTAGAGGAACGAGCAAAGTATTGCAAGTATGACGACAGTGGTGCTGGAAACTTTTTCGAAATTTACACACAAATTAGACAATTCCTATAACCCAAGGCGCTATCATTCATGTACTTACATTTATTGTATTGTATTGTATCTATGTAAATATATGTTGCACAGGAAAGATAACAAAAAATGTAGCGATTTTCTTAAAAGTTTTAAAAAGTTTAACTTTTACTATGTTTACAATACAAGTTTGTGTTGTCGAACACCAGCTGGAACTTTATGACATTTTCCTTCTTTTTTTCTATTTATATACATCACTAAGAAGATTAAGTTTGCTGAAAGGTTTGTCATTATTCACATATATTGAATTTTTAGCTGGATTGCTTATAAATTGGGATTATAGTCTTGTGTCTGGTCTGCTGCCCCTTAGACAGTTGCCAAGTTTAAGAATTCTTTACGTAAAGAGTTTACTGACAGATGCATAATAATACATGTATGCGTCGCCATTTTGTTAGTATGGGTATATTCATGCATGCAAACTATTTTACAGTTTAAGAAGTTAGTGCGCCATTAAATACTATGATGCTTGACATTGTTCAGGCGTATCATTCACAAGGCATTACAAATTTTAATAAACGTCAACAGAAGCACTGGACTTAAGAGTTGATAGTGAATCGCGGAAAATAAGAAACAAAAGTACAATTATTTGGACGCTGCGTTGAGTATGAGTTCCCAATTGAAATTATTTAAAACTTTGCACGATTTCCATTCAATGTGAGGAACACACGTAATATAAAAAATTTTCCTCTATGTTTATTTTTCGCAATGTTGCACCATTTTCAACTTGGTAATGTAGCGAAAAACATTGTTTGACGCATGAAAAGATCGTTTTATGGAAAAAGTACGCAGTTCTTAATACTTTCTTCTGAAACTTGGCACATTCTTTTACTTTGCCATAAGGCTCTATTGTACCAATTCAATCGATTTTTACATTTTTGCCAATTTTTTAATTTAGGCAAGTGGAAAATGGTAAATTTCTGAAAAAGAATTATATGAAAATTTTGATACGAAACTATAGCAAATGACTAGACAAATTCAATGGTGTAAGTTTGAGATGGATCAACCCACTGTGACAGCTTTTGTGATGGTTTATAAACTGCTATGAAAAGTGTCTACTTTTAATATGTTTCGCTCCCTTAACCTCAACCAACCCCGTTATTGGATACTTTACAAGCATATCGAAAAATATTTTGGCAGCGTAAAATATTTCCTAGCGATAATTTCGTGCAATGTTCCTATTTTGTGCCACCAGAATGTGATTTGATTCGCTTTGAATTGCAACCTCCTAATCTTACTTACTTACAACTAGCATACGATTATATTAATGATTTTTCATTTCAATTTCATACTTGGGCGTTAAATTAACGCATTACTTATAACTTTGACAAATACTTGGACAAATACGAATGAATAGAGTAAGAAAAAAATCAATTTTCCGCCATCAATTTTGTGTAACATTTGGCATACAATTGATAACACTGATCAGACACCCAAAATACATAAGCAACAAATTAATGAATTTTTCTAAAGTTAAAACGAGTTGTGGATTAATTTTTTACTATACATAACTCTACAATTCCATGGGCCAGTTGTGTGTTGACTCATTATTTATAGTCAGCTTAACAAGTGACTGGAAGATTAATTTTTGAACAACAAACAAAATCGAAATATTTTTATCAATTTATTTGTTTGTTTGAGTGGTTTGACAATTTAATCGAATTTCAGTTATAGGCACTTTTTTTTCTTTACAAATATTGAACTGACAGTAATGCATTTATCTAGAGAATGGATTTCATAATTGCAAAGTGGTATTAAATTAACAACTTACTCGATGGTAGCAGAGAGAGAGAGAGAGAGGGAGTGATGTGAAAATGCTTTTTATTCATTTTTCATTTCATTTCATTTCATTTCACAGGCAATTGGATATTAAGGAGTGTGAGCTGGATGAGGATAAAGATGATTTATTCAAATTTACACCGGCCGCCAATTATATAAAAATATCTCAAGGCAAAATACAACTGGTGCACCAAAACATCAATACAACTACAACTGCAACTGCAACGGCTACTGCTGCTATTGCCACCAGCACCACAAACAATATTGTAAACAAAATAACACCAACAACAACAACTGCAGCAATATCACCTACATTTACAAAATTATTAACACAAATACCACCAACAGCAACATCGCCTCCCTTACCCTCACCAGCATCCTCACCACCGCCACCACCATCCTCATCAACATCATCATCGGATGCAACCGTGCAAAATGACAGCGGTGGCAGCAGCATTGCTGCTGTTGACGTTGCCGATAGCAAAAAGGATAAGGTGAGTCAAAGTGAATTTTCCATTCAATGCATTAAATGTGCGTTATATTAGACCACAAGCAATCTCATTCACATAGTTAGCTACATAGAGCACACCACCGACATTTCCATTGATTCCTTTTACCTTGTGTTGCCAGTATCATACATTTTGGAATTAGTTTCATACGCTTTATATATTTTTACATTCTTTCTCCTTAAGTACAATAAATATACCTGATGTAATGCTTTTGAATTCATTATCAAATAATTAACTACTCAACATTAAAGCTTCTGTACTTGTTATAAGGTGGAGGGAGCAAGACCATCGTAATTTCATTTTATTTAGATTTTCAACTCTTTTTATACAAATTAAGCAACAAAAAAGACTTGCTGTTAATCTAAGGTATTGGTGGAATATTTGCTTCTTATTTAATGCTTTTCAATTCAAGGGAACTCATTTTTATTGTACTCGTACATAAAAAAAGTTGATGAAATTGAAAAAATTGTTTTATATTAAAAAGAAGAAAAATTGTTATATAGTCAGTCAAGCCCGACCCCATTTATTATCCCCACACCATTAGACTTTTCAAATTATGCTACAATTAGTTTACGTGAAATATAATTATATGGGAAAAATGGTCTGAGCGGTTCCAAATTTGGTACAGCCGTATATTTACAAAAGTTTGTCATAATATATTGCAATATTGCGACTTTTTGCTATGTAAATACGTCCATTATTATAGGACCTCATATAGGGAAGGATGCGATCTATTTTCGATGAGGTTTCTCTTTGAATCAATGTCTTTGTATTTAATTTTATCGAAATATCTCCAAAAATGCGAACTGTAATCTTTGCATAAAATTACACTCGGACGGATAGACGGACATGGTTAAATGGATTTAGATTTTTATTCGGAATCGATCGATATAATTGACTATGAGTTTATGAAACAATTTTATTCATTGTATTAAAAAATTGAAGATGATCTCGGGAATAGTTTTATGTTCTCTTGCATATTGTTTCTTGGGTTTGGTCAGAGCTTTTTCATTTTCCGTTGTATTTAACCTTTCATCATTAGTTTAAAGTTTTAAATCAAATATTCTTTATATTATTATTTTATGAAGCACTTCACGGGTTTGACCACGTCACAGTTTTATATATATTTAGTTATATTAAATTTCAATTTATTTTAATATTGTTATAGTTACTGTGTATTACGCGCACACATTTTCATGTACTGCTTGATAGGTTTAAAATATTCTAGAAGAAAGGCTGATCAGGGCTAAACTTACGGATTTCTAAAGCTATTTATAAAATACTTCACCTTACCCGATATGCGATTCATTATAGCTCAGTGAAACTAAAGCATAATTGACGATTGTCTAATTCATTTGATTGTTTTGTCGCACAAAGCGAAGAGCTCAAGTGCTACTCATGGGTTACAAGAACTTGACTACATCTCTCGCCACCCTCCCTCTTGAGCAATGTCGCAATATGAGTTGGATTGTGCTTGTGAATAGGTTCTTCCATGACAGATGTTTAACACCTTTTACTGTGATTGGCCACAGGGACCCTACTTTTTTTGTGTGGTGACAGAAAAGATGTTAAAGACAACGCCAAAGAGGCTTTCTCTGCATTCTCACCTATTTGTTGCGTAACTGCACGTGTACCGCACAACGCACTATCTTGTTGCACCTACCACCTGAATTCTTTTGAATCAGTTCCGATGTTCTGAAATTCAAGTCGAGGGAGTAGTGCACTGCAGTTGGTGTCCAACACTACTGGTTGGTGTTGGTGTAGGAGGAAGTACTGCCCTCTACCCCTCTCCTCTACCAATAATCCGATCTAAACTCTGCCGTGCTGGTAGTATAAAGAAAAAACCACTAAAAAAAAATTATATATGGTTTAGGCCAAATCTTAGATATCATCCACTTTAAGACAAAGCTTGTGACAGACATTGATGCGAATGCATTGTAGCTGGGGTATTAAGGCAAATTTTTGATTGAAAAACAGCTTAAAAACCGATTGAATACCACATACAGTTATTGTTCAATTGTGGGCGTGTTCTTTGGTCGATTTTATCCAATTTCAATCAATATTTGCACAAACAAAACATATTAGTAGGTGGTGTAGCATATTGAGCGGCCAGTCTTGACCGCCTCTAAGGTTTTCCCCTCGTTTTAAATCCAACGCTGATTTAGTATAAATGTTTGCTTTTAGTAAATACGTTGCAATCCTTTTAGCTGCCTAGCAATGGCAATACCAATAAAACAACTTGAATAACAACAATAACAAGAACAACAACTTGTTGCTAAAAGTAATTTAAATCCTTTTTACTAACGAGTAGTACTAGTAGTTACTCAATAGCGATTTTCACATATGTTCTGCTTTTGTATTTCTCGTCCGCCTCTCTCCTTCTCTCTCCATCTGTCTATCAATTCTTTTGTTTGTACAAATAGTCATTTTATGGGTTCTACGCTTTTAATCATATAAATCACTTGAATGGAAAGGTTGCAATTCTTTTTTTTTTTTTAAACAAAACATGCATTTGGATAAAGTACACACACACACACACACACACATATATATATATATATATATATATATATGTATATATAACACAAATGCCTATCACACACGACTTCTTGTAATTGAGAATTGCTGCCAACATTTATTTTGTTGAATAGGGAAAATAGTTGAACGAAAAGGGGAAAGAACAAGTAAGAAAGCTAAATTTGGTTTAGGCCAAATCTTAAATATCCTCCTCATCTATATATATATATACAGTGGGAGTGGCAGATATATTATTACGCCTTTTAATAGTGTATGTATTACCTTCAAGTCGAGTTATATGCTGAGTAGGTTTTTTTGTAAATGTTAAGCAACCACGCCTACTTTTGACATTTCCATGGATGTGCTAATTGCAAATTTGTTATATATACAAAAATTGAACTTTATAGCTAAATTTTCGTGGCAGATGTATAGATTTTTGTTAATTGTGGGCGTGGCTCTAAACCTAATTTAATATCAACCATGAACAGAAAGTATCTGTAAAAAATTTCAGCTCAACATCTCAAAATTTACAATCGTGCATATTCACAGATATACAAATCCAGGTCGGCCCAGTTTTAGATACTGCTCAAGAATACATATACTTCGTAGAATTCCTGATATAGTCCTTCGGAATGTTGCAAATGATAAGATAAACTTAGTATACCGGGGACATTATGTGGAGGGTACAAAAACAACAACAAGTTTACGTAAAATAAGAAAATCTTAAACCTTAAACAAGTGCATTAACATTGAAAGCATCAGACTCCGTTCCATACATGCATACATGAGTACTGTTATATATATAATACAAGTGTTTATACGAGTATGTACCCATATTATACTCAAGCAAATGAATTGCATCTTGCCGGTTTCAATTTTATTTCCTTTCATTTGGGATCGTGTCTACGTTTAAATTTAAATCACGCTTGAACAAATTTATCGCTGAAATGTTAGGATTTTGTTAATATTACATTTGTGCCATTGTTGGTGTTGTTGTTGTTGTTGTTGTTTATTCATTTATTTACTTATTTCAATCTATTTGTAAGAAAAGATAACTTTAACCTTCTTTACGTGCATATAAATGCAAGCAAGCAGCACCAGCATACCACACATACACAAACAAGCATGTTGACGTGCTCGCGCAACAACATCCTGCTTCTTTTTTATTCAAATAAAATAAATATTAACTGAAACTGAAACACTAAGCAATAGTAAAGAAGAAGACAACGTTTGGTTGTAAAAACAAAGCAACAACAAAAACAAAACAAAAAACAAAGGAAAGGAAAAAAGTTTCACACTCTCTTGAATAGTTGGTACGGGTATTATCTACTATAGTGGCGCACAGTAGAACCCAACTGCACAAAAAATAATAAATAAATAAAACAAAAACAAAAAGAAAAACATAAACAACAGCAACAACAATGACAGTACTTGTACTCATTTAAAGAACAGCATCGGAATACACCACCATAGCAGCAGCAATTGCAGTTATTTGTAGTCTGTTGTTGTTGTTGTTGTTGTTCTTGCTGTTGTTGCTGTCAATAGAAAAAATAATGCCTTGGAGTTAAAACATGCACGTTATCTGAGTACATACCACACTACTTGTTCCAGTAGTCGTTCTACTATTACTGATAGTAAGTGTTCTGAGGAAAGTATGCAAACAACCATGCGTGTCGCTGGATGGAAGAGACAAAACGGCACAAGCAAAATTCTGATAACTATACAATGTTTTTTCCTTAAAACATGCAGTGATCAACAACAACAATAACAACAATTGCTAAGCTAAGATACTACTGCAAATATTTGCAACAATTGCATCGCTTAAGGAATACGAGCCAATAAACGAAATGTACCTTTACAGAACAAAAGACCGTTAACAAGGTTCCATTGTACAATACAACTAACTTTAAAGGGTTCTTGTGAAAAAAGTGTTCCAGTGTTTTATGTAAAAGTTACCTTAATTAGCCCCGAAAGGTTCTTCTGTTTATTGTGTATCTCCTGCAGATGCAAGGTGCTGGGTTATAAGAGAGGAAATAGACGGGGGACTATACTAAGTCTGTCAGTACATTTTCAACCCCCAAAAAGGGGCGTCAGAGATCCTATAATGTATATATATTTTTCATCAGCATTAAAAACTGAGTCGACCTCGTCATGTAGGTTCGCGTGTCTATTGTTAGCAATCTCAGGCTCGTAAATTTTAAGATATTGAGCAGAAATTTTGAACAGACACTTCAACTTTCTGCTCTTAGATCGCTAATTAAAATAGATCAAGAGCCACGCCTACAAAAATAATTAAGCTATGAAGTTTGCTACATAAATTTATAATTACTCCATTCCTCTATGTGCGAAAAAAAGGCTCGGTCGACACAGAGAACAGACAGTATAAAACTCGACTTTCAATGCATACACTATTAGAAGCTGGAATCATGTATCTGCCACTCCCACCACTTGTGAGATGCAAACTTAGTTTTTTCATTGTTTTAATGTGAAGGGTTTGAAAATGAACAGAAGCGAACCATTTGTAGGGTTACTCCAGCACAAAACTTTTCTGTCTTTACACTTAAGATACTACGTGTATTATATTGTTTAAAACACCCAAAGGGTGGTGTTTGTCTGACCGGTTGCAACATATTTAGGTGTTTGGTCTGAGAAAGTTGCGCCACACGCTTTGGTATTTTGCGTGTCGTTCTTTAACCGCGCTTTTCGTCTTTAGAACCATTTACCAACAGAACTCTTTTCCACCATTCCTAGTGTACACAAATTGAACAAACATTACACGCTCTTTATAACCCTCGTGTTCAGCAGTAGGGTCCCCTAAGTGGCTGGTTATATAAAAGAGTGTCTGGTATACTCACCCTCATATATCTTTAAAAATGATTCGTACAATATGTGGGGAGTAGTAAAGCTTAAGTGTGGATGTCAGTTAAGAATACTTGGAATAAATTTTGAATTTTTATAATAGTTTTACTGTTCATTACTTGCATTATTACTTCTTTCTTACACACATTCTCTCGTATTCTTATAAAAAAAAGACTTTATCTTCTTAGACTTGTAAAGACATCTACAAAACATATGTACATGTAGTGCAGAGATGGGCACGCATAAAAACGTTCCTTATAAAACTCAACTCTCAACTGTGTCTCTTTCAACTCTTTTCACATTACCATGCCCACTTGTATATAAATGTTATTGCAACTTGGCAATATGAGGCTTTAGTAGCAAGTGTTGCCCACCCCGAATAATCACGTCCTTCATTATTATTGTCATTGTGATTGCGTGCGTCTAGGATGCAACTTTTTTGTCTCAAGAGTGCAGGAAAAAAAAATATAAACAACAGAAATCTCAAAGTTTATTTGTATTTCTATATAACATGACGACAATAGTTATCTGAGACATTTCTTAGTTGATTGTGCTTTATGTTGTTGCCATTTTTTTCTTCTTCTTTTGTTCTTTTTTAGTTGTATCCGCTTCGCCGGGTGACTGTGCTTAGTTTTAAGTTAAGTTTAGATAGAAGTTTAGATTGACATTAGAAATGTTGCTTGCTTGCAACTCTATTGCCGCCAACATAAGCGCGTATAATACGGGATTGTTGTTGTTATTGTTGCTTCATTTGAGTTCAATAACCGTTGTATAATTTATATCAGACATTTATGTAATATGTGCATAACAATATGCGAATGTATAGTTTCACTAAAGTAAATATTATATATTTATAAATCTCACTGTAATATTTATTCATATGCGTACATAGGGGAACGTGGACGTGGCTTTATGAATTATATGACAAATGCACATTTTTGCATTTTATTATTGTATAATATATTATTAAAGGCCTCTCATGGTCTATACAATATATTCATACGCTCCACATAAAATGGTGCGTATACTAAGTTTGTCATTCCATTTGCAACACCTAGAAGAAGGCGCCAGAGACTCTACAAAGTATATATATTCTAGATCAGCATCAACATTTAAGACGAGCTAGACATGTCCGTCGGTCAAGTTCCACGCCCACAATCAACAAAAATTTATATATCTACCACAAAAATTGACCTGTGAACTTAAGATTTGGTATGACTAACCTTAGTTATCTCATCCATTAATATGCCAAAAATGGGCATGGTCGGATAACAGACACGCCCATAATAAATAAAAATCTTTATATCTGCCACAAAAGTTGACCTAGGAACTTGAAATTTGGTACGCGTATACATAGTTATCCCATTGACTGACGTGCCAAAAATGGGCGTGGTCAGATAATAGACACGTCCACAATTTACAAAATACCATATTCACCATAAAACTAGACTTAAAAGCTGATGCGTAATACATACACTATTAAAGGGAGCAATATTTATATATATATATTTGCCACGCCCACCGTTGTGGATGTGGAGAGTATTTAAGATTTAGTTTTCTTTATTATAATACGACTAGATTGCGGATTTCTAGGTTCCGATTGAAAATCAGGGAACAAAAGTATTATACGCTATAATATATTTACTTATTATAATGAACTTCAAGTAAATTATCAACCCTGAGCACATCCAATACATGTAAACATTTAAATTTAAATTCCTTATACTGTAGCTACCCACTTAGTTTCCTGACTTTAATTAAAAACTCAATTTAGCATAACGCAAAAGCACCTTATATGGCCTAAATCTTTAATAATAAAGAGGATTAGATTTAGGGGCATACAAGATGATAAACACACACAAGTAGTGAAAATTTCATTATGTAGATAACATCTCCTCCGTGCACACACACATGCTTACGATACACATATAGAAGTAATTAAAGTTGCATATTTAAATACACACATAATTACATTTGGACTTAATAAAATTTTGTCATAATTTCATTGCTTCCACTTCACGTTTCATAATACTTGTACTCGCTCTCATCACACCTCCCCTCACTTTTCTTTTTTTTTACACAAAAATAAAAGATATTTTTTCAAAGTTTTCTTCTTCTTTATTTCGTTTTTGTTTTTGTTTTTGTTTTTGTTTCGTTTGTTATTTTTATTTATTTTTTTCTCTCGCACATGTGGCAATTTTTCCAAACAGGATATTCTCGAGAGTCGGATTATTGAACTTGAGGCCGCTGTGTTGCGTTTACAGGAAAAAGTCAATAACGTGAGTATATGTACATATCAACGTCTATATGTATGTGTGGATGGGTGGGTGATAAAAATGTTTAAAGCAATTGTTTATGTTTTATTATGTGTGTCCCTCTGTTTCTTATCATTAGAAATTCAATTTCCGAAAGTGTCACTTAACAGCCTGAATACTATACAATGAGCGGTCATATGATTAGCTTCAAATAATCATGTTTTATGTGAACATTTAAGAATAGACATGCGGATGTGTGAATTGTTTTGTCCAACATTATGACCACACATGTGTTGATTCGAAATAGCCAGAAATAAAGAAACACTTATTCTTAGTCACCATAAACTAACAACAGACAGAATGACGGACTCACTGACATTACATTATCCACAAGTCTTGCATAACGAAAGTTATTCATTCGTTGTGTGTTCGTTTAGTTACATGGTTATAATGACGTAAACATTTTCACTTAACACCACACAGTAATCTCTTCCCAGCCCCTTGGTCGAAGCATGAAGTCTTGGAACTTGTAATTTCCATTTGTGTGCGATGTGTATGCGTAAAGCACATACTTGTGTGTGTGTGTTTGTATGTGTGTGTGTGTGTAAGTGTAAGAATATAATATCCGTTTGCAATACTAAAACACTTTCTGAGTATGGCTAGTTTCTAATCATGGGCTGGTGGTCATTCGTTATGTATGTTTTTTAAGTCTAAAGAGAGAGTGAGAGAGACACACTTTATAATCTAATGTTCTACTGTCAGCTGTGGTCAACACACTGTTAAAATTACAAACTAACTGTATATATGCCCCTTTACAACGTTCTGGCTACAATTCCATTATACAGGTAACTGTGCTGTCCTTTGATTCGTTGAATCTATAAAGGAAGGTGCTGCGTTCATATTTACGTCAAGTAAACCTCTGTCGGAGCAATAATTCTATTCTTCATATTGAAGAAGTCCGTCCGTTTTTTTACTCTTAACTCGAATCAAAATTTGTTTGTTTGTTTTATTACAAATATGGGTTAATATCGATTATCATAATTTTCAGTTTCAATGCAATTTTATTCAAGTTTCGGACCATTTTGAAATTTTCAAGAGGTTTACCTGTTACAAGAGGATTCCAAAGGCAAATCTCATATACCAGCATATACTTTCCATATCGTTGGTATTATTGTTGTTGGCTTTTTTTTTGTACAGCAGAAATTTACAAAACCGGAATGTTTATAAAGAGTTTTCATTAGTGAGCATACAAACAGACAGACAAACGGACAGACAGTTAGAATGGCAGGGCAGTTAAAGTCTTAACTTTTCCCTTTTTTGTGCATTTCTTTCTTCATTTTTCCTTTCCTTTCATTCATTATAAACACAAACATTGAAATGTTACATTAATCTAAAGAATGTTTGTTCAAGTATTCAAACGTCCCAAACATCACTTACATTTCTTTACTCATAATTACATACATCTTTACTTGTGTTAATTTGTGTTGTTTTTTGGGGGGATTTATGCAATTTTTCCTATGCTCGAATGCTCAATGTTAGTACTTTACGTGTACGCATTACTCTGTTATATAATACGTGCGTGCTATGAGTGGTGGGTGGTTGTTGAACTTTAATGACCACTTTGTGGCTTAAAACATTAAGCATTTTAGTATTTCTTAAATATGGTTTTAAGAAAAAACCAAAATTCAATATCGTTTACGTTTACCCGTAGATCCCTTTATTCAAAATCTTTTTACAAATAGGGGAGTTTTTCGTATTGCTTCAAGGTTTCAGGTTTTGTTCAGTTTGTTTATACTATTGCGTTGTAATTAAACTAAATTCAAGAGTGAAGCTGTACCTACATATGGCAGAAATTGATGGTAGTTCATGAGGTGTGGAATTTTTTTTATCAAAATTTTAAAGCCAATCGATAGATATTAACCAAACGAATTCAATGGTACCGGATTGAACTTGATTGGGACATTATAACACCTTCTGTGATGATTTACCGTCTATTGAAACAATATTAGAAAAAATGGCTCATTTCGACTCAATATCATTCGAGCATACAAAATTCTGTATTCACCGAAATATAAAATCCACAATTCTTGATATTTTGCAATGAAACCTAACACATTTATTCCACTTTATATATAAATAAATAGTAACGAGTTTAAAAGCAATCAAACAATTTTAACTT
Source organism: Ornithomya chloropus (assembly GCA_963971445.1). NCBI lineage: Eukaryota > Metazoa > Arthropoda > Insecta > Diptera > Hippoboscidae > Ornithomya > Ornithomya chloropus. The sequence goes on along the minus strand of OZ020530.1, from coordinate 20,086,031 downwards.
TTTTCCAATATTTTGAATAAAGTTTAAGGAAAGGAAAAATGTTACGTATCCGAAAAAGGGTTTTATATCGAAATTTTAATACCAATCGATAATAATTGACCAAACTAATTCAATGGTGCAAGTTTAAGCTTCATCAGATCACTGTGACCGATTCTGTGATGTTTTTAAACTTCCATGAAAAAGTTGTTTTGAAACTTTATTAAAAAAAAAGTGACTTATTTTGACGCGATATGAAATTTCCATGCTTATATGAATTCTAAGAATATCACCTTTCAAGCGATATAAAAATATAACCTCTACATTCAGTTTTCGTAAAGTTACTGCAGTTTAAACTTTTTATTGTGGTGAAAAAGTTTACTTCAAGCACCATGAAAAGATCGTCATATGGAATAACTCCACAATAATAGATGTTTTTCAATGACACTTGGCACAATAATTCCATTTATCATAAGATTTAATTGTGACCAATTTGAGTGCAATTGGACCTACTTGCACTTAATTTATTTTAACAAAGGCTACAGCAAGTCAAAAAAAGCATATTTGTGAAATTTTCTTTAATATAATCTCCGTGACCGAAACAGGAAAATTACTTGATACGGCAATGTTTGGTACCGTAAAGACCGCTATATTTATGATATGAAACGTGTACACATTTCAACCAATAAACACTTGGAACCTTTTTTCATAAACAAGACCAGAGCATTTTTTTAGTGTTTTTATTTATGTATAAAATGCTCAGCATAGAATAAAACATATCACAAATGCAGACAATTTATTAAGGGACCCTTCTCAGCTGAGTATTTTTTCAAAAGCTTATAATAAAATATTGCGGGTGACCACAAAAGATAAGAGTAATGACAACAACAAAAAATTCCAAGCGACAACAATTCTAACCAGAAAGAAAGCAAGTGAAAGTGCTACAGATGTGTTGTTCCTTATAAACATTATTTAAAGATAACTGAATTGAAATAAATTTATTTAAAAAAGTGTAAAGTGTCCTTGTTGCGACCTATTCGGTAAATGCTGTCTCAGAACCACATCCGGAGAGAAATATCTTAAAAAGTTACAATTTTAGTTGAATAAAAAGAGTATCTAGACAGACAATAGAGGGACAGTAGACAGAGATAATAAATTGCGAATTTTGCTTAATATCCTTACAAATACATTCCACAAACGTACTGCACCCTGTATTGGTAATAATAGAGCAAAGCACAATAAATTTATTGGCTTAAGAGATTTTCTCTCTTCTTGTTTTTTTTTTTCCCATAGCTCCCCATAACAAACTACTGCACTACTCTGCCACAAAAGACGTACATATTTAACCAAGACAAAGGGACACCAATAAATTATGTTAATAAAAACAACCACGCAAAAAATATAACGACAATATAAAGCAGTAGACAAACGTACGTTTAAATGGACATTACACTGATAATCGATTCGGATGCATGAGAATGTGTTACCGTTTGCCCTTTCCTTTCCTTTTTTTTGGTAATTTCATGTGGGTGCTCAAACTCAGCATATGTGTTTAAAATATGATAAAAGTTTGGTGAGAATCATTTACTTATTTGTTGACTATTTTACACGTTCTTCTGTGTGTACGCCACTGTTCTCCCATATTTAGTATCATAATATTATGTTTATGTGTGAGTTGTGAGTTGTGAGTATGCCCACGTCCGCTCTATTGATAACTGGCATATATAATATATTTTAGATAATTTCCGGTCATTTATCAGATATGATGGTATTCAATTATAAACTGTAGGGCTGGCATGTAATGTGTTGTGACGGGGGGCAGGGGTGTTACACATATCGTGTCAAGTTTAATTAACCATTTGATTATATTTCACCATTATCAAAAATATCGATTGGGTGCGGTAATTAGTGATTATCATAAAGTATAATACGTGGAGTTATTTAAATGGTGTAGCAGGTGAAAAGGTGAAGCATGTCATTGTAAATATGATTTTTGAGTACTGATAGTTTTCTTAAAATCTAAAGCTAATGAAGAAGAATTTGAAATCATTAAAGAGCGTTTCGACTAAAGAATAGTTAATCACTAGCCGCCCGAATAATTGTTTTTACTTTGAAACCTCCCGCGTATAGAAGGGAGTAATGTCTTCTTACTAGGCATCGATTGTATAATGTTATAGCTCTTTCCCAAATCGACAATTACTTATAAAATGATTTCCCTTCATGTCTATATATATTATTGATCTGCATCAAAATCTATATCTATGTATATATATAGACATATCCGTTCGTAACTCCGTATATTTCTCCATTGTAATTATACCCTGCACCACTTGTGGCAAAGGGTATATTAAGTTGGTGCGAGTGTTTGTTATTCCTAAACTCACCTTTACTTATATCGATCGATTCAAAATCAAAAACCTGAATCGATTTAACCATGTGCGTCTGTCCGTCCATGTAAATTTGTGTGCAAGCTACAGGTCTCATTTTTTGAGATATTTCGATAATATTTGGTACAATGACATGCATTGGCTTATTTTTAGAACCACGCGCCATATATGACTAGACTTCTGATAATCTTTATATGGTGGAAAATCTTAATTTTTAATATTTTTTGACAAAATTTAGTGGAGTTCATTAGTTTCATATTTGGCTGGACTAAATTTGGACCCGATCGCATTAATTTTATAACCCCTTCCCATATAATTATATTTCATACAATCAAACTAATGTAAGGAGCTAAGAGATGTGGGGCATTAAATGGGTATTAAATGGTCAGGCTTGACCGACTATAACATTTTTGCATATTTTTAATAGATGAAGCTGAACTTATGTTTCAAAATGGTATAAAATCCACGTCCATAATCTACAAAAATGTATCCATCTGCCCCAATAATAATAATAGAGCTAAGAAGTTGAAATTTCGTACCTACATTAACAACTTTCATGCAAGTCCCAAAAATGTTTGTTATAGAATAACATACACGCCCACAACTTCTTTTACATTTCAGTTCTTTTGTTTATTTTTTGTAATTTTACTTGAAAAAGCATATTCGGTGATGCAATCAGTTGAAAAAGACTTTAAATTACAAAGTCACCTGTAGCTACCCTTACATAAAAACGTATTGTATTTGTACGTTTGTCCTTCCTCTATCACCTTAATCTTTTCATTAACATTAATGACATATTTCCAGCTTTTCTTTGTCTATTTACTTAACCATCTGCCGTTTTGCAAATATTTTCATTCTGTCCTCCTCCTTCGCTCCAATATTTGTGCAAATATTTTATTGAAATTTGTTAATTAAAAAGCTGCCATACAGCTGCTCGTCCAGCTTAAAAGCAAGTAAACAAATTTTAATGAAGAAGACAACAACAACAACAAAAAGTGAAAATAACCAATTTTATACGTTCGTTAGGCTCTTGATGACCTAAACAGTCCATCCGTCCACCCGCTACAAATATATATACAACGTATTCCACATAAACAACCCTGTCATCATATGTATATAACAAAAAAAAAAAAAAAAAATTATTAAAAGCTTGTTGCTTATTGAATAGAAAACAAGGGTTGGTGAGTTGTTAGATGGCAACAAAAAAAAAAAAAAAGAAAAAATTATAAAACTAAAATCAAACAAAGACCAAACGGCGACGTCTCTATATATAGGAAGCGCACACACACCATATATACCCGTAGAAAGAAAAAACGACTAAAGCGCGACCACACAAGTGACAAGCATGCGTTTCTCATACCTCGTAATTTCCTGTAATACTCGACAAAGAAAAAAATTTGTGAATTAATGTCAGTTTAATTTCATTTTTATGCGTTTGGCAAGTCTGGCGCTTGTTTATGTTTTGCAGCAGTCAGTCCGTGTTAAAGAAAAAGTAATTTTTTCAACATACGCACACAACAAATGTTATTGTTGGGCGATATATATATTTAGTTTGTTATTCCGTTTGTACAATACCCGTAGGCGAACATGAGACATTCTTCAAAGTATATGCGTATGACGTTGGGTCTATGGGTGTTGGCAAAATTTGGTGAAATTTTATTTGTACCTACGTTCGTACTACATACTCTATCTAAGGTCTCAAACGAATACCTTCCATGCCCACAGTTTGTTTATAGATACTCAGGGTATTTAAGATTCGGCCGAAGCTAAGTTTAGTTTTTTTTTAATTATTTTTTTATAGTTTTAAGGGTGGTTTCTTAATTTTTTTTGCTATTGTAATGAACAAGTCGTTTTCAACACGAGTTGGGAGGATGAGATGATGATTCATGATTAGTTTTAACAATTGCAGTTTTGAAATTTTTAGAAATAAATCTTTCAAACAGGTAACATGAGTAGCATTCAAAAATTAAAGTCTTTGACTTCTTTGCTTCAGTGTTTTAATTTTCAAATGTTTGCTCAAAATGACTGCATTAACACAACGAGCAGAGTTGCGTAGCGTAGAGTTGATTAGTTCATGTGTATGTTTATATTGTGTTGTCAAAAGAATTCTTTACATTTGCTAGTAAATGGCTTTTCCTTCTATACACCTACTTACCATACTCTAAATTTCATTGGCTCCTTTGCTTCTCATTTCATTTGCTCGGAGGATGATGTTTATAAATGAATTGTCTGCGAAAGCACATTGACGTTTGTTTGCTGCCCTATCAACTGCAACAAAAACTTTTCATTCAAGTATCAATGCACTTGAAACGGACTCTTCTTCTCCATTACATAGTTGCCTCCATAGTTGTTAAAGCAGCTATAACGCAAGAAAATATTGCGTTAGAGATACTAATCAAATCAAAGTTAAATTACTTGAATGGTAATGGTGAAGTAATGGTGAAGTTTTCATATAGGAAACACGTTTAAAATTAATGACTTGAAGTTTTTCGGAAACAATGAATGTTTGTGCATTCTTTTCACTTCAGTACGGTACGTAAACTATTCATCTACTTTATTTCATGCAAAATTGTTAGGAAACGGAAATTTTTATCATAAAAAAACGTACAGGACTTGTATGATTGATGGATGGTCTGCGTCTTTTATAACCAACTGTAATATTTAGTAGTTTAGTTGTCTCAGAAGACTTTTAAATGATGCGGAAACATTGGGTGGTTAAATAAATGTTGCATACATTGATGTAGAATAAAATAAAGTGCATTGGGTTTGTAAGGATATTTGAAAGGATCCTTCCCTCATTAACTAATGTAGTTGTAGCAATGGTTTAAATTTTATATACTGATTTATAAATATTTCACAATCTCCTTTATTGCTCCATTGGTGAAAAGGACGTGCTTTCCACTACAACAAAACTGGAATAATGTTTTAAGAGACGTTTACAATCGTCACAGATGCTGTCACAGTGTCCCAATGAAGCTCAAAGTTACACCATTGAATTCGTCTCGTCAATTACTATCGATTGGCATTAAAATTTCGATGTAACATTTTTTTCGGAAATTTACCATTTTTTCATTTGTTTAAAAATAAAAATGGCAAAAAGGTAAAAATCGTTCGTTTACACTCAAAGTTGGCACAATTAAGCGTTATAGTAAAAGGAATTATTGTGCTACATATCCTTGGAACATATCAAGAATTGTGGATTTTGTGGGTATAACTAAGTTTTCATAGTGCGTCAAGAGAAGTTTTTCACTACAATGCAAAATTTGATTTGCTATAACATTGCGAATAATGAATTTGAATAAAAAAATGTTAGGTCGTTAAAAAACTTAAATACTTATTATTATTCGTAATAATGCAGAATTTTGATATTGAATCGAAGGGAGACAGTTTTCCCTAACACTGCTTCAAAAGGTCGCTTTTTCTGGTGGTTTAATCAATACTGACTAATTTAAATTTGGCCTCCAATGGCGAAAAGATTATACCTATGTGGTATAGGGTATTCAATGGTTAGGCTTTATTAACCGTAAAATTTTCCTTTATTTATACATTTAATCGTCGAAAGTTATACAAAAACACGTCAGTTGCTAAAGCTAAATTTCTTTCCGTAGCGACTTTCTATGTATTTGCATATAAATCAACAACAAGTTGTGTTTGTTAATCATTGTTGGCTTCTTTTTCTATTTTTTTTTTTTAATAAGGGATACAAACAACAAAGATGTAATAAAATGAAGGGAAGGAAATACGAAATTAAGTTAAAACAAATTCACAACTTAATTATCGCTTAAATATGCGTAAAATTGAATTGTGTGTAAAAGGCAAAAACAACCACAACAACAACAACAACAACAACAATATCAAACAACAACCATAACCATAATAAGCATTAACAATAGAAAAACAATTCAGTGGAAAAGTTTAAATTGGATTTTCGTAGGAAAACCTGTGCTCACCTTATGGCAGCACACTTATCATCCTCACTGGCTTAATAGCTAGCGTGTGATATCACGAGATTTTGAAAACTTCGTTAAAACAGTCCATTATTCTATACAGCGCGAGTGCGAGTGCGTGTGTGTACACTTCCTTTAATATCCTTTTTGAAAATTTCATTCACTTTCAGTTCATTTTTCATATTGTTCCCTTTGAAGGCTCGTACAAGCTTATTAAGCAATAATACACTTCCACGTATATTCTCTTCTCTTCTCTTTATATAATTTTTAGCTCATTCATTTTATTTGAACGTCTTAGATATTGTTGTTATTGTTGTTGTTGTTGTTGTTGTTATTATTATTATTATTATTATTATTATCTGTGTGCTTTGCTGCTTGAGCAGGGTTTGCGTGTTACGTAGATTGTGAATGATGAAGATGATGATGATGATGATGGTAGTGGTGGTAGTGGCTTGTACTCCGGGTTTCCGGCACAAACGTTCTACGTTCTAAATAAAATTTATTTTCCTTCTCGCGCAACCCTTAAGGAGTGCTTTTGTTATTGTTATTGTTTTTGTTCTTGTTATATAATTCCGTGCCCTGTTATGTTTGGTTTTGTATCGTCAGTTAGCCGGCAGCTTTTGCCAACACTGCAAGGATTTGCTGTTGTTTGTTTGGTATACTGCCAGCCATTCTTGCCTCTGTGTGGCGCTCCTTTTTGACTTTCGTGTTGTACGGTTAAAATGTTCTAAACTTACATTCGCACCCGTGCCTACACATGGTAAAGATTTATAAAATATGTGACTTTAAAACGAAAACATATGTGTAACGCGACACGGCCTCTAAAAGGAAACGAATTAAAAGAAAGTAAAATGGAAAAAATTACACTTTCATTGTGTGTGGCGTGCACGCTTATATGTTTAATCAGTAGTGTGTCTAAAGATTAGTTGTTTGGCTTTTGTTGCTGTTGCTTTGGCCAAAACGAAAGTGTCTGCATTTTTCTCCAGACAGATTGTCTTTCCTTCGTGTTCTTAGTTTTATTTTTTTGCTTTGATTTCTTGTTTTTTCCCTTCCTTTAGTATTTGCTACTAATTTATCTTTCTTAAAGGGTGTTGTCCTTAAGTGGAATGAAAAAAATGGAAAAAAAACCATGAATTTTTCAACCACATGAAAATTGGTTTTTGCGTAAAACTGTGGTTTGCGGTTGCGTTGGTTTTTTGTCAGTTTACTTGGGGCTTAAACGCAAACCATTGTGATTACTTAAATGGTAAAGTGTCCTTGTTAGTGTTATTGTTTTAGAAAATAAATGTTAAAGAGTAAGTTTTCAGGATATGGTTCTAGAAATGTGTGGTATGAAGAGTTGAGTTTTTCTAAAGCAGGATTTCAGATTTAAACAAGTAAAGCAAGTAAAAATGTTAGAGTAGCTTCTACTCGACACCACTTGATTCCACCATTTATAGTAAGATTAGTTGAGTTCTTTCAGAAAGCATGAGTCAGTCTCATATAAAAGACAGCCTGGGAAATATTTTTTTTCGAAAAGGAGTTTTTAAAATAATCCGATCAGGTCCATTTTTATATCATCCAACATAAAGATGTGAGATTCTCCCCATCCCCAAGTTTGTCATTCCGTTTGCAACACCCAGAACCCTACAAAATATACATATTCTCGCTCAGTATCAAAAACTAAGTCGATCAAGACATGTGTGTCCGTGAGTCCGAGTGTCAATTTGTTGTTGGCATTCTCATGGGTATAAATTTTGAGATATTGAGCTGAAATTTTTTGACCTAAGCCAAGTCTAGTTTTCTTACTTGTTAGTACTAACCACCCTTAACCTAGAAGACATTTCTGAGCTAAATTTCATCAAAAAATATTCTAAATTATAAGCGGTAGGTTGATTACAAGGACAGACAAACGGACCAGATTAAATGATTTAGTAGTTAGCAAAATCCGCCCAAATACTCTTTTACTTTAGTGTAGAGTATAAAAATTTTTATACACATCAACGTAATGCTTTTTTTTGCTAAGAGATTTTTAGCACTTTAATAAATATTTCAGTTGTCGTTTGCATAGAAAAGTGCTTATACTCGAGATGAGTGCTTTAAAAGACTTCATTTTTTTATTAATATAATCTGATCAGACCCTTTATATAAGAAATGGAATACATATGCTTATGTAAACGGATAAACGACTTAAGAACTAAAATTGGCGGAATCAAAATCTTAAATAACCTCCTCATCTATATACAAATAGTAGGCGTGGCAGCTACTTAATTATAATTTATTGATAGCTTACTAACAATCACTTGAGCTCTGCTTTGATTTGCTAAAAATAGACGCGGTTAGATAACAGACACGCCCATAATTTACAAAAAAAAATATACTTTTCCAAACGATAGAAGAATTCAACTTGTATCCATAAAATCCGATCAATTTTATAGGGCATAATCAGATCCCTGTCACGCCCACATTTTTTATATAATAAAAAATGGACCAAAGCTAAAAAACATTAATGGGCACAGAATTCGATTTGTTAGTTGTTTTTTAATGCCCTAACTATAACCAGAAACCAGCCACGCCCACTTTGCCTTCAGCCAAACTTATTACTTATTTTCTTAAACTTTTTAATAAATAAAGTTATTCACACTTGTAAGTGTATGTGTGCATGAATTGTATATGCCAAATACTTTATGTAACTCAATCCTGGAAGAAGTAGTTACAATATGTTGTTGGCCCCAAAATATAAACACCACAACCGGAAGAGATAAAAATGCGTTGCACTCTTTTTCTTGTAATTGAAATCATTCGCAGTACAGAACTGAAAGGAGCAAAGGAGCAACACTGAATAAAGGGTCAGCTTGCTGTTGTTGTTGTTATTGTTGTTTTGGTGAATACTCTTATTTTAGCCTGTAGTACTAACAACAACAACAACAACAAAAAATAAGAAGCGGGCTCGTAAATCACTTGTCAACAGCAGCCAACATGTCAACACAGAATGCCACGAGATGAAGCAGAAAATTGTAATAAAAACCAGCAACGCACCATCATCAACACCACCACTACTCTCAATGGCTTCAATGAAATAACGTCATACCAAAAACGTATACGAATCGTTACTAAAGGAAAAATGTTTATTATGTATGTGAAAGACTCCCCGCCTCCCCAGTATTCTTTGCAAACAGTTAACAAGGAATGAAATGTCAACAAGAGTGGGCGGTTTATTCATACAACTGATTTATGGGTGGAGGTGATAAATAAACAAATTTAAATAAATTTTTGTTAGCGTAACGCTCGCGACGGCTTTTGTAAGGAAACCCTGTTGTTGTAAAATGAATCACAGCTGCTATTAATTTCTTTCAGTTAATTAACCGCCAAGGGTAGCACAACGCAGGATTATACAAAATTAATCAGTGTTTGTTGTTGTTGTTATTGCTACTATTGTTGCCATTGTTACAGATTTTCATATAAATATTCTATTACTCTACGATGTTTATAAAACCATTCTCTGATAAATTTTTGTTTTTTTTTTTGTGCCTGCATTTGTGTGTACGTTGTTATGTAAAGCGCCACAAAAGCTGGGTCACTCGTGCACCAGTGCCATTGCATCGCATTTAAAAACGGAAATGTGTAATAAAAACAACCGTCTTATCGCTGTTATGCTTATAATCAGCACTTGTTGTTGTTCGGTTGGTAAATGTTTTGAAAAAAAAAATAAACCAAAATGTACGGAATTAATTTAAACTTAAAGGGAAGGCGAAGAGAAAAGTTTTGAAATGTGAATATTTTTCCATAACCTCAATGTTATTATTACTCGTAGAAGGAAAATGTGTTTTTGTTGCTACTTAAAAATGTCAAAAATGTGTAAAAGTTTGATAAAGTTTTTGACATTGTTTTTATAATGTTTCCCATGGCAACATATGACTGAGTTATTGCATTTTTAATAAACGTTGAGCCATTAAATTTTTCCCAACTTGCATCCATAACTTTTTATTGACCACATTTCCGAAATTGAAGAAAACTTGAAACTTTCACATTTAATCAATTTGAATACAAATTAAGAGACTCTAGGCGTCATTCTATTATATAAAGCTGTTAAAATCCTTTGAGACTTTCTTTCGTCATCCAATACAATTTATGAACACATCAGGTATGAGAGCTAAAGAGCAGACGTTTCTAAGACTCATAAAATTTCTGACAAAAAGAAAATAGGCGCCAATATGTTCAAGTTATAACAACAACTTGTAACAGCTCAAACACCAGCTGTGATTGATTATGTTACAGGAGCAGTGCAGACAGGGAGGAAGGGTTTGAGTGATGGATAAGCTATAAGGCATTATAAAATACTCATATAAGCATAAAAAAGGAAATGAATGACTAAACTGGCTAGACGGTAATCCCACCAATGATTAGGCAGCAATGGTTGTTTTTTGAGACGAGCAGTATGGTCAAAATGTTATGAAAAAGTCCTTTTATTGAAGGAGAACAATTAAAAGAAATTACATTTGGCTTAAACCAAATCGTAAATACCCTCCGTAACTACAAGCTATACAAATGATGGGCGTGGAAAGTACCGAATAGTTTATGTAGTCAACTATCATGTCAGATTCTACGCCAAATAAGATATTTTTATAAATTGTGGGCGTGTCTATTATACAACCACGCCTATTTTGGCACATTTTTCAATAATCATGATTATCAAGAATCTGCTTAGAGAGTCTTGGGGACTATTACATCGATTTTAATCTTTGGTGGGCGTAGCTAAATTTAAATAGCAACCTGCATGCAGAAACTGAAAATGTCCTTACTAAATTTCAGCTTTATATCTCAACATTTACAACCGAGAGCATTCCAACAACAGACAGACGTACGGACAGTGCATATATTTCTCTGTAATAACAAACCTTCTTCATATACATAAAACACCATTAAAATATATAAATACATAAAATAAAAATAAAAACTACATTTAGCCTAAGCCGAAACTTGAATACCTTTCACATCTAAATAGAAAAAATGGGCGTGGCGGATACATGATTGTTCCCTCTTATAGTGTTTATACTAACTTGCAAGTTTTACGCTAAGTAAGACTTTTTGTTGTAGGCGTGTGTATAATCCGACCACGCCCACTTTTGTCACATCGATTGATGCCTGAGGTAATTATAAATATTTCAAATTTATACATCAACATGTGTGACATATAAACAGATATTTGTAGATTGTGGGCGTGGCTCTTGATCAAATTTAATAATATTTGTACAAAGTTTCAGCTTAAAACCCAAAATGTACGTTTGTGAGAATGCCAACCAAACAGACACACGGACATGTCTAAATCGACTCAGTTTTTGAAACTGGTCAAGAACTCCTTCCTCTTGGATGTTGCAAATGGAATAGTAAACTTAGCAAACTGCTTATCTTATGTAGAGGATATGCAAAAAAAAAAAAAATGTATTGCATTAAAACATTAATTATTCCATGACATGAATTTCACATCAAAAATGTATGAAGAGCCCACTTTTTCCAGTCAAGGCAACATTTATGAATTTATGATTATTCCCATCAAACACGTACACATCCAATGAATGCCATTTTATATTAGATGGATGGATGGTTGGATGGATGTGTATAAAACACGCACTTAATATTTTCAATAAAGAAGAGATTTCAACTAAATTTCAATTAAATACCCTTCACTACGACAACTTCTTTTCCTCCTTCTCTTATTACTCGAATACCTTAGAGACAAACAACGAAAAGAATTTAAAAAAAAAAGAGATTATTAGTACGTATTGTAGGAAATTAAGGGGTGGTTACGTCTAGCATTTATAAAATTAAGGGATATTTCCCTTACATGTTGTGTGTACTCTGTTTGTTGTATTTGATCAAATTTACCTTTCATAACAAATGTGGCGAATGTGTTGTTAATATTAAAATAAATTATTCTTCCAACAGCTTGCTGAACTTTTAGTTACACCGCTGAATTCATTTGAACATAAATTTTCAAATTTTATAAGTGCGTCAGATAATTCTAAGCTATTAGCCACAGTGCCCCCTTTTTTCTATTTATCTAAAGTACTTAAATACTACGCAATAGTAATGATAACATAATGTACAAATGTTATGATGTTTGCACCCGCACAGCTATGAAAACTGAAAAACACCCTTCCTTAATCTTACTTTTTTTTCTGTTGTTTACACAGTAGAAACAGAGAACTCTTGGTAACCATATCTTTTAACGACCGTTACCATTACGAGTTGTCGCTTTTTAGTGAGGGGAAAATTCGAAATTCCAATTGTGTGTGTGTGTGTGTTTACAGCCTTTTCACCTTTTATCTTTCTCCTCTCGTATGAGCATTTATTTGCACAGATTTTCAATATTTATTATTCATATTTAAGCTTATTTAAACACAAGAATAAATTGAAATTATAAAAGGATTTTTCATTGCGGTATTAACGTATAAATATCAATGAATTCAATGGTATATAGCAGGGATGGGCAAACATATAATATATGTGACAGCTGCTTTTGCAATATTTGCGATATTCTTAAATAACTTTTCACGGAAAGGAAAACTATGCTAAATCTCTTCAAATATTTGCTAAATATAACCATTCCCGCTTATAATTATAATAAAAACAAGTAAGAAAGCTGAATTTAACTTAGGCCATGTCTTAAATATCCTCCACATCTACAATGGTGGGCGTGTCAGGGATATAATTACGCCCTCTAATAGTTTATATATTACGTGTCACTTTGCAAGTGGAGAGTAAGGTATTTTGTATATTGTGGGCGCGTGTGTTGTTCGATTACGCCCATTTTTGGTACACTAATGGATGGCATAACTGTAGATAAATAATACCAAATTTTAAGTTCAGAGGTCAATTTTTATGTCATATACAATAAATATATTTTTGTAGATTTTATGCGTGGGTCTTGACCGATTTTGCCCATTTTAATTAGTGATCTTCGTATCAAATCGTACAAAAATTGTCTTGTCTTGACAAATGTACTTGAGAGAGTCATTTCTACTTCCTCAATAAGTAATTGTACATATTTCCAATAAATATTACCATTTGTTATGAATGACATACTTTTCGGAGAAGTATCTGACTATTGATGAAGTACAAATGGTGATTTTTGAAGTACACTTGGAAAAGGTGCAGTATGAAATAAAAATGCTACAGTAAGTGCAAAATACGATTGAAAAATGCTGAGAAATGGAAGTAGCGTGATACATGTTCATGTCACGAATAACTTATTATTTGAAAAGAGGTTTACATATAACATATATACAATTGCTTTTAATAATTTCCATGTAAACAAGTGAAAGTTAATCTAATTTTTGGACTGTAAAGTTAATTCAATAAATACATTATTATAAGCCATTCAAAGAATTGAATAATTTTCATTACATTACATTATTTTATGGTACAATAAATGTTTAATTCTATTCTTAATGAGGGATCAGAATGTGAACGAAAATTACTTCATTATAACGTTGAATGAATATCATTAATTATTATAATTCTCTTCTTTTTTTCAGAGTCTTTCTCAATGCGGGTCACCAACATTTGAAAAAGAATTGCGTGAACAATTAGAAAGGTAAGCTGCATTTAAAAATTACAGTAAATGCTTTCCGTTTATGGAAATTACTTTATTTTTATAATGAAAGACTAAATTATGGTCTATTAGGGTGGAATAATGTTTACGAACGTTTTTAACACATAAGGAATAGTAAGGAAAATTTTTGAAATCAACATTCATTCCAAGATGTGACGGTAAACATAGCGAAATGAGGGTGAATGGTTACAATAGTACAACACTGGAGTCCCTTTAGTACATTCTACACTATTTGGGATTTGTGCAGGAGTTTGCAAGTTCTAAACGGACCGAGTGATTCAGAATTAATTTCTGATTCAGCATCACCTTTTAATCTACATATTTTAACCCTGTCTGTCTGTCTGTCTTTTCTGTCCATAGGCCGACTTTTCGAAAAATCCGATGAAAAAACCCTATTAAAAATGAACCGAATCGAACTATTTTTAAATAATCTTTCCACTGAACATCCTTTTATAATAACGGGGTGAGAAGGTTCGCAATAATTAATTCTTCTTCTTACCCAAAGTTGGCAAAGAATAGTTAATTATCTTACAAACCTTCTGCACCTAATTTAGATCTATTGCTAACATATTTAGAACTCTTTTCCATAAAACGCTTTATATTAAATTTGTATAATTTGTGAACCAATACATAGTTCAATTGAACAATATGACCTAGTCCGCGGGGATTCGTTCGCTTTGTTCGCTTATTCTTGTTCCTTTGATTTAATAGTTTTTCTCAATAAAATGTAGCGATATTTAGAAAATGCACCCACTCCTTATGGTTAAAAGTATATGTATTTTTTGTTTTGCAAGATGTTCCCAAACTAAGAACAACGTAGTTGGCAATCTATTGAACTAAGTGAACAAAGTAGAAAGCACAACTTTACATATAAAACTTTACTGCGCTATACTTAATTGATAAGTAATTGACTCTAAATTTAAGTTTAGAGATTTTCAAAACTTCAACTGGAAAACTGGTCTGGTGCTTTACACAACCTTCACATTTCATTTCATTCATTCTATTTCAAGCAGAATTCTGCTTTCCAGCGGTAATTTGAATAAATTGTGATTAAATTTTTGAAAAATTTTGTACTAGAGAATGCAAATGTTGATATTGTTAGTTTAATAATGTTGTTAGGTTTGGATGTATGTATAAAATATAATTCACTATAAAAACTTAGCAACTAAGAAACGTGACTTTGTAAATGAAAACTTTAAAAGGAATTTTATACAAATGTTTGCTTGTAAAATGCTTTATACGGTCATGTACACGAATCTGTGTACAACACCACTTATTTAGCACGTACAATATCCATGCATTATTACGTATGATAAATATGTGGTTAAAAACACATTTGACTGCTTGCCAAATACGTAAAAACACTTGAAACAATAAAACGCAACTACGTAAATTCCATCAACAACAACCACAGCAACAACCATAACAATATTGTAACGCTTTGGTGTAAATTATATTTATAATTGTATTATTGTAAGTTGAACTAGCGCCAACAATAACAACACATCACATCGTCTCTATATTTGAAATGGCAATTTTTCATTTACGAATGTGAAATATTTCCAGCACACTGCATTACTTTGTGGACAGAGAAGGAAAGCATGAACAAAGAAAATCAAAAGCGGATGCTCTGGCCCATTCGTTAATGTTTTTAAACCACAATTCATGCTTTTCAAAAAGATTTATGAGAAATTTAAGTTCATTTTGAATATTTTGTTAAAGTTGCTTCTCTGTGTGTGTAGCATTGGATGTTCTGTGCGAGATGGCCAAATGACAAGTGACAAATTCGTATTTATTTATAAATGCATTATTTTAAAAGTAGTCTAAGCTATGTCGATAATGTTTTATTATATCCCTTAAACAAGATGGTGGATATACCAAGTTTGTTGTTTTGTTTGCGACACTGAGAACGAGACGCCATATCCCCTACAAAGTGTATTGATCAGCATCAAAATCTGAGAGGATCAATTGGGTTGGCAACTAAGTGATTGCGGATTTTATATAAGAATGAAAATTCACAATTTTTGCTTAAGAAAGTTTAAAATCCATCTGTCGACAAAATCCGTAATTTCATGTTTGCCAACCCAACAGATTCACGATTATAAATGTTGAGAAATTAGGTTAAAATTTTTCACAAAGAATCTTGAGATCGCTATTTAAATTTAGGTGCAAATGTTTGAGAGTCATGCCCACAATTAATAAACTACAAAAATAAAATGCAATCCACCATCCCAAGTTTAAGTACACATTATATATTGAAACGTTCCATCGTTAGATAGGTTGGTATTCTAGTCACGCCCACAATTTAGGGAAATTTACAAAAAATGTTATGTAAAAAATTTATTGTAGCAGGTGTTCCGAATTATATATACCCTTAAGGGACGTAATCAGGTACCTGCCACGCCCATATTTTAAATATAAGGTAGATGTGAAGGGTATTTAAGATTTTGCCACAGCCGAATTAAGTTTGTTTACCTATTAAAATCACACATGTCTCATATAATTAAATTTTGTAGTTTTCGCGCAAGGCTTTCTATTTAAAAATTGAGAGAAATCTGTCGCGCCCCTAACCGACTAAAATAATTTTACAAAGTGAACGTTCAACGTTTATATGTAATTAGTTTATTCATAAACGTCGAATAGCAGAAACACCCCCGGTTGTAGTGCACAAGAGAGGTTACTCGATGCAGAACTCGATGGTTGACGTGAAAGGTCACTAAAAGAAGGCGGTTGTAAATGTGGAGAGTAGCCAAGCTGTTGTGTACATACTCGTATTTATAATTTCCAAATTCTATACTTTTGCTAACTTGCACATAAATATAGAAAAATGTAAAAACATTTCTTCCTGCAGCTCACTGTACTATAACGATTGCTCCATGACCATTTACATACAGATAAAGTTATGTGTATATAATTTTCTGCTCTCACTTAATTGCCTGGAAAACACCATCAATCACGAGCAGTTGTCTTGAGCGCGCGTTGCTTGCCACTAATGTTTGCCTTAGTAGCAGAAATTAAAGTCAAGCAGCCGACAGATAGACTCAGCCCAATATAGCAGGCAGTCAGCCACCACCAACTAGCATACTGCAGCTATAGCTAAACCTAAAAAACACACAAACACACAAACACACATACATATCATATCAGCAACTATTGTATGTTAATAGATAAGCATTCAGTCATAGCTCCAGTTAGCTGTGATGGTGCTTGGTGGGTTGGTTGGTCTGTTGGTTAGCTTGTGGCCTTTGTCTGTAATTGCAGTAATTTCCACGCTTGCTTGTGGAACAATGTTCCTGATTTTTTTTGTTTTTGTTTTTGTTTTTGTTGTGCTTATATTTTTCTATAGTTTCCCAAAAAGTGCTGGCGGATCGCTAGGAATAAAACATTTGTACGAATTGTTGTTGCTGTTGTTATTATTATTTGTGCCGGCAGCAGCGCTATGTATAATGGTGGTCTATAATTCAAATCCGTTTCATCCTCAGGTCACATACACAGAATGTAGTTTTCTTCTTCTTCTTCCTATCTTCATCATATGCACATAATTACGGGAGCAATGCATTCTTTTTTTCCATTCTACAAACGTACCCACTTGTACTGGCTTCGTAATTTATAAATATGTTTACTATTATTTAAATACAAATTAATCACAAACGAAGCCCTGTTTACTTTTATTATCATTATTATTATTATTGTTATTATTGTTATTTGAATAATTTGTCTCGCTTGTTCTTGTTTTTCTTGTTTCTAGCATGAGTCGGATTATGAAGTCCAAAGAGCGCAAACAATTGCAAACGTGCCGTGACCATAAAGCGTTACAGGTATTCACCATTAAAATTTTAAATTATTTCCATTATTAACCTTCAAATCTCTCAGCTCTTGCTCTTGCATACTAATGAGTTTAACAAGAATATTAATCTGATATAAATATGATTGAATATTTGATATGAAATCTCACAAATTACACTGAAGCGGTTGGTTTGTTTCATTTTGATTTTTAATTAAATAATATTGATTATCAATCGAACATGATATTGAGCTATAAAGTAGCGTACCGTCTGACCAACCATTGGCCCGCCTAATATTACATTTTCCATTTCTTCTTCTTCATTGTCTTGTGTATTTTTTCTTTGCCTTCTTCCCCTTTTAAAGACACGTTTCGCCCGCCAAGAAAACCTCTTACATAATTTACAGCAGGAAAATAAAGCTTTGTTGTTACGTGTACGTCAATACGAACATTGTTTGGATGATGTTATGCGTAAGGTGGTGGATGCTTTGGTAGCTGAGGATAATTTACGTGAAGAGGTGGCCCTTTTGAAGAGTCGTGTACGAGATCTGGAAGCTCAGAATGCCGCTTTAACTAACAGTCCCGTCAAGGGACGTGATGAAGGTTATTGTACCATGAGTAGTGGCCAGCCTCAACCTTCCAATAGTCATTTGGAAGATTTACCTGAAGAGCCCGAACAATGGCTGTTGCCGGCTGAGCCTTGCTCTACCGAAATGGAGGATTGGAGTATGTCGCAAGAGGAACTGGCTGTGATAACGTTAGATGAAGAGCGAGATCAGCAGTATAAACGGCAACAACAACAACAACAACAACAACAACAATTGTTACCATCATCAACTCAACAACAGCAACAACAACCATCGCAAAAATTATGCAATGGTAGTGAACATGATTGGATTTGGAATTCCAATGATTTACTGAACTCGACCATGGTTGAAACTGATTCTGTAGCGGATAATATATCACAATTATTACAACAGAAGGTAACAAAAAAATTGCAAAAATACAAAAAAAATATAACATTTAACACACCCTACACCACTTGTAGCAAAGGGTACATTAAGTTTGTACAAATGTTTGTAACTTCTAAACGGCATATGCCACGGCCACCTTCAATTATACCGATCGATCCGAATCAAAATCTGAATCCATTTAACCATGTCCGCCTGTCTGTCCATGTAGATATATGTGCAAGCCATAGGTCGCATTTTGTTTTTTTTATATTTCGATGAAATTTAATACAAGGACGTGTATTAATCCAGGGAGAAACTCTATAGAAATCGAATCGAACCAGATCATTTTTAGAACCCCTCCTATTATAATGTAAATCTTAATATTTTTTGATAAAACTTAGTGGAAAATACTTAATTAGCTTAATAGTTGGCTGTACCATAGTTGGACCCGATCGGACTATTTTTAGAACCCCTTGCCATATAATGACATTTTTCAAAATGACTGAATGCCTCGCCTTTTCTAATACAACAATACATACATAAAACATAATTTGTAAAACTAAGTGGTGTAGGTGTAGGACTGTAACATTTTCACTTGTTTTTCAGATAATTTATTCAGAAGACGAAGAAGTGGCCCGTACGGAATTTACAAACGACTTTTATAAGCTGGTGAACATACGTTCCAGCTCAGCGCGTAGTTTATATTCTTATTTAGAAGGTGATAGTGATGGTGAAGATGAGGATGATGACGAAGACGATGACACCGATGATGATGACGATGAGATTGATGATGATAGAGATGCCGATGACAGTAAAGATGGCAACAATTGCAACAGTTTAACACCCAGTCACAAACGTTTGCGCAATAAAGTGTTAAAATCGCGCTTGAAACAGGCGAGTCCTACACCCAGTGAAGCGGGACGAGCTCAAGTAACCAGTTGTTCCTCAAGTGAAACCGATGATTTATCACAATGTATAACCACCGCCGTCACAAATCCAGACGTATTACTGCATACAGTTCAAGAACAACAGGAAATTGTGAGTAATGAAGATTGCGGGGACTTTAATCAGCACAGTGATTTGGAAATAGAAGATGTTCCCTGTGACCATCACCAGCACCAGCACCAATACAAAATCATAAGTTCCAACAAAAAATCGCCAGTTGAAATGTCCGGTAAGCATCAACGCCAAATAAGTGAACAGTTGTTAAGTGAAAAGGAATGTATCGAACAAATCATACGTAACGAATTGAATCGTGTACCGCGACACAAACTAATGAAATCACAATCCACCATAGAGAATGTAACGGAACTTAGACATCATCATCAACAACATCTTCGGAGTCCCGGGGATTGTGGTGTGAACCTTAAAGTGTTTAGGAGCGGTAGTATGAATGGAAATTTCGGAACAAACAGCAAAATAATGGAACGTTCGGCTAAACAGAAAACTCCCACAAATTCGTGGAGGCGTTGCAATGGCTGGAAACGTTTAAACTCACCATTGCATTCACCCACACATATGGTTTTACCCAAAAAAGTAAGTTTCTAAAAATAAAAAATTTAGTAGGAAGTGATGAAAAATTTAAAAAAATATACATTTAAAGGAAACCCAAAAGACACATGATTTGTTGAAAAGCCCTGCAAAAATCACACCGACACGTATACCATCATCTTGTAAAACGACAACGCCCTCCTCACCCAACTACCAGCAGAAACAAACATTTTCAAGCAACAATCCTTGTTTACCGGCAACAGCAACAGCAACAGCAGCAGTTTCGCGTAAATCAAAAATTCCCCCTCCAGTACCCGTCAGACGTTCCTACGCCAGTTAAACCAACAAAAGGTTTGACTTACGTTTCGATAAGAATAATGAAGAATAGCTGCAGCAAGCTTATTTTATAAATATTACACGATGTTAGAAAGTTTCTTCTCTCCTAAATACTTACACTTACCGTACATATATAGAAACTATTAAAAAAGACTAATTTGTGATATAAAATATAAATGTTATGTGGAGTAGCAAGGACTTAATTGGACATTCGAAACATATATTTAACAACTGCCACAGTTCTATAGGATCTTCTGGAAACGAAACAAAATAACTAACGACACACACACACACACACTTACTAACAAACGAAAACTCTTCACTGCCCAATATAATGAAATTTTTATTTTTTACCAAACATTTCATGTTGAAATGAAAACAGACGCAAAATATATTTAAATCCCAACTATTTGATATCTTCATATAGTTGATTATACCTTGATCTCAAAAATTCTTCATAATGTCAACCAAGTAACTAAGACTAAAGTGATTATTCGTCCACAATTCATCCATTATTTCGCTACCATAAAAGTTCTTTTTTAACGATTAAATTTCTAATTAAATTTTGAAGCATACGCAGAGTTGCTCATTCAGTTAATATGTTATTAAAGCGAACCTTATGGGCATAAGTTACATATAGAAAATTTAATTTAATAGTGAATCCTTACATTGATGTATCGCGTCAGAATGCCTTCTACGACTTATATTATGCAACAGGCAACACTCTTTATACCAGAGGATGCTTTGAAAAATTGCAAATTTATTGAAGATTTATTAAAATCTAACCTAACATTATATGCAAGGCTTCTCAAACTGTTTTTTTTTCACCTCATTCTTTTTTGTACAAAACAAAGAATGTTTGTGTAGGTAGAGAAAAAGTGTTTTTAATTATTTTTTAACTATTTTCGTAGATTCTAAAATTTTACCGAATTTTTGTTTTTTTTTCTTTTTTATTTTAGTAAATTTTTTAAAAATAAATATTTTATTTAAACAATCAACAAAAATTATCCAAAACTTTGGAATGTTAAGAAGCAAGTGAAACAAGGATTAAACACCTTGCATCACCTTTAACATAATGGGCGTGACATGTTTCTGATTACATCCTCTAATAGTGTATATATACATTATGTGCGTTACCTTAGTAGTAAAACTTTCCACCAGGTATATATATATTTTTTTGTAAAATTTGGGCGTGTCTATATTTGACAGATCGATGAAAGGACTATATCTTAATATGTGTGTCTGTGCAGTTTAATTTTTATGGCTTAGAAATCGATTATTGTCCATTGTAGGAGTGGCTGTTAACTGATTTTTCCTAATTTAATAGCGATCCACTGCAGAAACTATAAATGTCTGTAGAAAGTTTCAACTTAATATATCAAAATTAGCAAACTTAACAACAGACGGACATACATACGCACATGTCTAGATCGACTTTGATTTTGATGCTGATAAAAAAATTATACATACATACTCTGTAAGCTCTCTGACGCCTCCTTCCGGGCTTTGCCAACGGTATAGCAAACTTAATATGCCCCCCCATCAATAAGCTGCATGATAAGAAATCTAAATTCGGTTTTTTCGGACATCGCTTTGGGGGCTTACAACAATTTTGCTAAATCAATAACGATAATAAATAAGTTAAATAAAATAACTAAAACAAATCGTTCAAACTATGTTTATCTTCTTCTTGCTTTGAATACAAAAGTTTTGCCCTAATTTACTAATAATTACTAATAAATAAATGTTTTAACTTTAAAGTAAACCTTTAACATTATATATATATAATGTATGCTTTATGTTGTATAAAATTATTTGATAAAGTCTTAAATCTGACATTATTAGGGATACTTTGTTTATTCATTATGTATAAAAACTAAAGAATTTATTGAATCTAATTAATTTTTTTATAATTTTGACATTTATGCTACCCTTTCAACTAATAACAAATAAAGCATAAAATACAATAATTAGCACCTAAAGAAATGGAAAAGTAAACTATTTAAAATTAAGTAGTCTTCCGCACAATAACAATACTTCGACAGTAACTAAAAGACCGAAATTAATCACGAGTCACAATAATGAAAATATAAAACACTTGAAATTAATGAACGACACAGAAAACTTGAAGAATTCCAATTTCAATACATTTAATTTAGTATTGTAGTTTCTTATTGCATACGTACTAGATTGTATATTTATACTTGGTTATATAAACTGAAATAGATTATAAAGGTTTCTTAGATTTAGAAAAGAAGGAAATCTATTTAAAAAAAACGGTTAATAATTACAAAATAACAATACAACTAGAATCCAGTAGCTTTGTTAGAGTTTAGCGAAAAGAAAACGAAAAATATTAATATAAACACAGATATGTTCAAGCAGAGCTCTCTTAAACAGGGTGAAGACGAAAAGATGAAAACTATCAAGTAACGTTATAGGACGATTTGTACGGAAAAAATTCAAGTAGAAAATTAGAAGAGGTAATAACCAGAAGAAGGTCACCGACAACAACTTTCATTTTTGAAGTTTTTTTTCGAAATATTTCATCTCATTGCGTTAAAAGTTTACATCTTTTTTCTTTACCCTGTATAATATACCTGAGATGATATAACATCTCAGCCTTAACATGCATACACTGCAATATTATTATTTTATTTTAAAAACGAAAAAAGTTTAATCAATTATTCTATACAATTTAAAATTGCATAAGGACAAAACTTATTGGGCATATTTTTTGATAAAAGTAAAAAAACTTTATGTACATTTATATAATTATGTAGCAAACAATTGTATCATGACTTTTTATATCATATATAAATAATATGCATACACTTCCTCTCTATTAATAGTCTTATTCTCTTTCTCTCTATGCAGTTATTGCATTTTATAATAGTAAGCAGTACAAAAAAAAAAAAAAAACAAATTTGATTTCAACTTGAAATCGCACTAAATGAAAAGAAAAGGTATTGAATGAAAACATAAACAGAAAGCAATAAGCAAGGTTACAATTACCCCCCCAAGTTAAATACACCAATTTAATATATATATACACACACATCTTATAAACTAATAGGCCAGACACATCCACAATATTGTTGAATTTTCTATATAGAAAATGATAATTGCCCTTATATATGTATGTACATTAATACGTACCATATATTTCAATAATCGAAAATTTGTATACAACTAAGATAACGTCTATTTAATATATATTTAGATATATATATATATAAAGAAATAAAATAATTATTAAATGAACGTAAATGTGTTTTAAAATTAGAGAGTTGGTAGGATTGAAATCTGAACATTCCATTACAATAACGTAAATTTGGAACGTTTTACCTTTCATTTGAGTCCATTTGTGCGAAGCTGCTTAATGATTACAGAAGTTAAATATTAAATAAAAAATTCACTATCGACTGATTGCTGCGTGCCTGTTCTTTTATGAAAATTTTCGCGTTTCAATTTTTTTCACTTCACAAACTCGTTTAAATTGCTGATTGCTGTGTCTTCATCACTCTGTTCCAGTGTAGTTGACATGAAGTTATCCAACGATATTGAATTTATATGTGTTACTGTTAAATTACTCGACATTACGTTATATGTTTCTTGTTCCTACATTCCACCTAATGCATCCGCGCCTTACTATTCAAATCATGTTTGCGCCATGAAAAGGATCACCTCTTTATTAAAAACAGAAGATGTCGTCCTTATCTTTGGTGATTTCAACTTACCATCAATCTCATGGATTAGAGCTGAAGAAAACATATATATGCTTCCTATAACTAACTAACTATTTCCGTTTGATTGCTGCCTTTGTATCAGCTGAACCATGATATGTAGCTGATTTTTTTTTCATTTCGGTTTACGGTGTCGGTATCGCGACCTGCACTCTATCGCAGACTTATCCAACCCCATTTATAGGGTTGGATCGTTCGTTTCATTCGTTTCGGAATGGCGATGATGATACTGTTATGGCAATATTAATACTTATTGTTGCTTAAACTGATCTGATCTGAGCCGAAGTAGGTGGCGCTATTAAACTAAACTACAAGAAGAAGCTGTAAATTTTCTTTAAATTTAAATGCATTTTATATATAAATATTTATATTTTACAAACATATTTACATAAACCTTAATGTCCCTCGTATGATTTGAAATATTAAACGCGCACCATTTGAATAATTATCCATTTAATATTTGTAATTAGACCTGTTTGTTGTTTGCATCTACAACGGTATGCATTCTACTTTGTTTAGTTTTGAATTTCATAAATATTTTATTTACTTGTAAATTTGTATGATTATCGATTCATTAATTTCAAGGCGTACGGTTAATACCCTCGTACGGGAAATTTTGTTTAAAGATAACATATAAATAAGTATTGTAGTTGATAACAAAACCCTCTGCAATGTTGTTTATATATAAAGAAATTTACTTCAAAAAAGAAACATCAAAATGTGGTGCGAGCAAATAATCCTCGTAAGACACAGTGTTGATACGTTTTATTGTACAACATGTGACATTTTTGTATAGTTGGGATATCCTCCATTGCGTGTTTCTGACGATATAGAGGATAACAAACGGGTTTGTTGCTCACGATTGGCACGTATTTGCTTGAAGAGAGAATAAATAGCACTCCAGATAATCATTTGTATAACTGCAAACACAAGCATTCATCCCACACAAACACGCACATGTAATACAAAGAAAAAAGTTTGTAAGTTAAAAACAAATGTTCAATACAGACAATGTCACGGCAAATGCAATTGCATGGATGTAATTAAAAAGAGTATGACTCACGCAAGCCTATGCCAGTTGCTAATGCAGTCCATATAAACGAATCGAACGGCAAGCTCTTTTCAATCCATACGTAAATCATGTAAATGAAATTGAAAACATTAACAACAATAATGATGTATGTGTTGAGAAGCCAAGGAGTTAACAACAAGTGGCGTTCCTATTGGAATAAAAAAGTAAAAGTTTGCCTAAAAATTGTAGAAAAATAAAAAAGGTAGTAGAGGCTTCACTCACTTTAACGGTGCCCACTATCAATAAAGCAGAGGCTACCACGTTCGCTAGACTCGTAGTTAAATATACACACAAAGCCACCACGATAACTGTAAATGCATAGCAGAACAAAATTTATCAAAATGTCGACCCTTTATTATGCATTAATGCTGCGCTCACTTACCCAAACGAATACTGTCCTCATCTATACTTGGCTTCTCACCCATACTATCCATAAATGCTTGCACAATGTCATCCAGGCGAGTAAATGCCACACATAATATAATGGAACTCAGTAGAGAACCAACTAAATTTAACCAACCTACCACCACACCCACGGTGGAGAGACGTACGCCGCACAACGTATTCATTATCTTTTGGTTTGAATTTTATACAAGTAACCAAAGACAATTCCAAGTTTTTCAATTTTTTAAATGGAAATATTTAAAACGATAGACGACTTCTTCCACTTCTGCACAATTTCGTTGTGAAATAACTACTGACAAGTATTATTCAGTTGCTAAAAATGAGAAACATATGGAAAATATCCAATTTAATTACTCTCAATCACACACGCACAATTTTCTTATTGTTTACACATCAAATTTCAATTGATTTTATAGATTGATTATTATTTTATTGTTGTCTTTACCAAAACACTACAAAACACTTGTACACCCACTTTTTTTATATTATTTTTATGCACTTATTTTTTATTAATTTAATTTTTTAATATCAATCAAATTTTCTTATTACGTTTTAACAATAAATGGAAGTTTCTCACAGAAGCAAAGCGTCTGCTAGGGTTGCCACTGCTTAAACTTTTTAAAATTTCCAACTTTTAAGAGTATTGCCAGATGGAGAATTTTTCGTAAATTTTTTGATTTTATATTTATAAAGCTTAGATTCCCACCATTCCTGGTTAATGCTTCTTTTACATGTTAAATACATTTCAGCAATTACGAAAATTTAGACGAATATTAAACACTGTTGGTTCAAATAAAAACTTCCTAATATTGCGTTGTTACAGAAGTAATTGCGGATTTTATTTTATTCGATGACCTTTCGCCATCTTTCTGGCAACTTCATGATTCCACGTTCATAGAACTTCTGGTCTTTATATGCAAAAAACTGAACCAAGTGTGAGTTCACAGTGTTATCATCCTTGAAAGTTTTACCATTTAAGGAGTTCTGCAAAGACCGAAAGAAATGGTAGTCTGATGGTGCAAGATCAGGGCTATATGGTGAATGCATCAAAAGTTTCCAGCCTTAGTTTTTGGCGAATGACCAAAAATGTATGCGGTCTAGCGTTGTCCTGGTGGAATATGACACCTTTACGATTGACCAATTCTGGCCGTTTCTCGTTGATGGCTGTATTCAATTTGTACAGTTGTTGACAGTAGACATCTGAATTAATCGTTTGGTTCTTTGGAAGCAGCTCAAAATATACCGCACCCTTCCAATCCCACCAAACTGACAGCATAATCTTCTTTTGGCAAATGTCAGGGGTTCTAAAAATGGTCCAATCCGGTCCATTTTTAATAGGGTTCCCCTTTGGGCCAATACATGTCCTTGTACCAAATTTCATCAAAATATCTCAAAAAATGCGACCTGTAGCTTGCGCACAAATTTAGATGGACAGACACGATCCAGACGGACAGACGGACAGACGGACATGGTTAAATCGATTCAGATTTTGATTCTGAATCGATCGGTATAATTGAAGATGGGTGTGGCATTTGCCGTTTAGGAATCACAAACATCCGCACAAACTTAATATACCCTTTTCCACAGGGTGGTGCAGGGTATAAATAAAAAGAATTTCTGACTTATGTATCATTTTGAAATTTTTAAAAATACAAGTAGTTATAGAAAAATAAAATTTTTCATTTTTCAAAGAAAAAAAGAAAAAAATTAATATTTCAAAATAAGCAAACTTAACAATAGACGGACATACGTACGCACATGTCTAGATCGACTTCAATTTTGATGTTGATCAAGATCCTTCGCGGCTTTGCCAAAAGGTTAGAAAACTTAATATACATTATCACTAAGGTGCATGACAAAAAAACTAAGTTCGGGTCTTGTCTAAATAGGTGGCGCTATTAAACTATACTACAAGAAGAAGCTGTAATTTTTTTTTAAATATAAATGCATATTATATATATGTATTTATATTAATATATTTATACGAACCTTATTAAGAAAAAAACAATGTCCCTCGTATGATTTGAAATATTAAACGCGCACCATTTGAATAATTATCCATTTAATATTTGTAATTAGACCTGTTTGTTGTTTGCATCTACAACGGTATGCATTCTACTTTGTTTAGTTTTGAATTTCAAAAATATTTTATTTACTTGTAAATTTGTATGATTATCGATTCATTAATTTCAAGGCGTACAGTTAAAGATAACGATATAAAAAAATATTGTAGTTAATAAAAAAACCTCTGCCTTGTTTATATATAGAGGAATTTACTTCAAAAAAGAAACATCAAAATGTAGTGCCAGAAAATAATCCTCCTATGACACAATGTTGATACTTTTTATTGTACAACATCTGACATTTTTGTATAGTTGGGATATCCCCCATTCTCGGGATTAGCACGTATTTGCTTGAAGAGAGAATAAATAGCTCTCCAGATAACTACTTGTATAACTGCAAACACAAGCATTCGTCCCACACAAACACGCATATGTAATACAAAGAAAAAAAGTTTGTAAGTTAAAAACAAATGTTCAATAAAGACAATGTCACGCCAAATGCAATTGCATGGATATGATTAAAAAGAATATGACTCACGCGAGCCTATGTTAGTAGTTAATGAAGTCCGTATAAACGAATCGTACGGCAAGCTATTTTCAACCCATAGGTAATACATATAAATGTAATTGAGACCATTGGCAACAATAATGATGAATGTGTTGAGAAGCCAAGGAGTTAACAACAAGTGGCGTTCCTATTGGAATAAAAAAGTAAAAGTTTGCCTAAAAATTGTAGAAAAATAAAAAGGTAGTAGAGGCTTCACTCACTTTAACGGTGCCCACTATCAATAAAGCAGAGGCTACCACGCTCACTAAACTCGTTGTTAAATATACACACAAAGTCACCACGATAACTGTAAATGCATGCATAACAGAACAAAATTTATCAAAATGTCGACCCTTTTTTATGCATTAATGCTGCGCTCACTTACCCAAACGAATACTGTCCTCATCTATACTTGGCTTCTCACCCATACTATCCATAAATGCTTGCACAAAGTCATCCAGACGCGAAAATTTCACACATAATATAATGGAACTTAGTAAATAACCAACTAAATATAACCAACCTACCACCACACCAACGGTGGAGAGGCGTAAGCCGCACAACGTATTCATTATCTTTTGGTTTGAATTTTATACAAGTAACCAAAGACAATTCCAAGTTTTTCAATTCTTTAAATGGAAATATTTAAAGCGATAGACGACTTCTCCACTTCTGCACAATTTCGTTGTGAAATAACTACTGACAAGTATTATTCAGTTGCTAAAAATCAGAAACATATGGAAAATATCCAATTTAATTACTCTTCATCACACACGCACAATTTTCTTATTATTTACACTTTATTGTTTACGCATCAATTTTCAATTCGTTTTATAGATTGATTATTATTTTATTGTTGTCTTTACCAAAACACCACAAAACACTTGTGCACCCACACTAACATAAGTGCTTTAAAATCAGAATTATGGACCTATGGACGGAAAAAAGAACGCATCGCTCAATGAACTCTAATTTTCAAAATGATCAAGAAACAATAAACTTTTTTTATAGCCTCTTAACGATTCCTTATAAATTTAGAATTTTCCCAACGTTAGCGCTCCAGAATGCATGAAAGTTATAAACCAATTTAATTTCTTTTTTATACCCTCCACCTCAGTGATGAGGGCATACTAAGTTTGCTCTTCCGTTTGCAACACCCACAAGGAGGCGTCAGAGACCCTACAAAGTTATATATTCTTGATCAGCGTCAAAAACTGAGTCGACTTATACATGTATGTCCGTGTGTCCGTGTGTCCGTCTGTTGTTGGCACTCTCACGGGCGTAAATTTTGAGATATTGAGCTGAAATTTTGTACAGGCACTTTTAGTTTTTGCGTGCAGATCGCTATTTAAAATGGGCTAAATCGGTCAAGAGCCACGCCCACAATCGACAAAAAACTATTTATCTGCCACAAAAATTAATCTGTAAACTTGAAATTGGGTATGTACGTTTATAAATATTAGGTTCATTGATATGCCAAAAATGGGCGTATTCGGATTACAGACACGCCCACAATTAATAAAAATCTTTATATCTGTCACAAAAGTTGACCTATGAACTTGAAATTTGGTACGCGTATACATAGTTATCCCATCTACTGATGTGCCAAAAATGGGCATGGTAGAATTTCAGACATGCCCACAATCGATATAAATCTATATATCTGCCACAAAAGTTGACCTAGGAACTTGAAATTCAATACGTTTATACATAATTATTGCATTGACTGACATGTCAAAAATGGGCGTGGTCCGATAATAGACACGCCTACAATTTACAAAAAAACACATTCAACGTAAAAGTAGACTTGGATGCCGATACGTAAGACATACTCTATGAGAGGGCGCAATATACATATATATTTGCCACGCCCACCGTTGTGGAGGTGGAGGGTATTTAAGGTCTAAGCCAAATTTAGTTTTCTTACTTGTTTTATATTACAACAAGTGAGAGTCGCTATACATCTTTAACTACATTTCTGTTTACAGTATAAAGACAGAGACAAACAAAACTATTTTAACCTTTAGCTTGGAGTCTGAAGAAGGAAAATATATTTTGATTACATAACTTGTAAGTTTTCTTTCCTCATTTTCAGTTGGTGGTGGTGGTGGTGGTGGTGGTGTTGGTCTAACCCAAGTCGTTATATGTACAAAAAAGATGCGCTTTACCATAAATACCGCCAACACTAATACCAATACCAACACCAACACAAATATTCAAACTTCCATATTTCCGGTATTCCCAGCATATACTTAACGTAAGCGTATAAATTGTGTATATAACATAACGGTGTAGTGTATGTACTTTGCTGTGGCACTATAAAGCACAATAAATTTGTTTTGATGTGAAGCTGAAGAAGACATTTGTTTATGCCACTGCAACAGCCCATGGCCCTGGCAAAGCCAAACTCTGTTGTAATAAACATTTGTTACATGAAACGCTCTTGCTAGTAGGTATGTAAGGCCGCTAAATGGTTACGGGGTGAAGACGCTGAGGATGAGGTGCTATCACGTTTGCAGAATCTTGCTTGGATTGTACTTAGTAGTGTGGCTGGCTGGCTGGCTGGCAGCTACTGCAAACAGGTTATTATTAGGAAATCGTCAACTGTTAACTTACCAACAGACAAACGTATGTGCACATGCATCAAAATAATTTCGTGTGCATTTATATCCACCCCATGAACTGACATTACCTTCACATTCATTTAAACGGTAATTACGAATGTGTGCACGCTGATGGCAGTTGTCTGAAATTATTCAACTGTTTAAACAGAAACTTTCCAAAGCCGCTCTTAACCCTAACATTCAAAATGACAATTAAACATTTTTATTGTTGTTGCTTATTGTTGAATTTAAGGACAATTGGAATGACTCTCTGAAATTGAAAATCTTTTCTTCGTTCAGCAATTGAAGTTTTTGTTTTGAAATTAACACTTGAAAAAACTCTCTCGATATCTGGATACAATGCAAGATTATCGAATTTTAACAATATTTTTTTAGGTCAGTGAAGATGGTGGTTTTCTGTTTTTTGGTTTTTGGGTTTTTGATTTTTGATTTTTGATTTTGTGTATCAAAGACAATCAGTGGCTGGCAGTATGTGGTGGTTGTGGTAAAGTTCACCTTGAAACTGAACGTCCGGGTGCTGATGACTTGCACGACAGCTTAGGTGTTGTTAAATTAAAAAATTAATACAACAACGCGTACAGTTGCTGTTGCTCTTGCTGTGGCTGTGCACAGTTGAAAACAGTTCAGCTGCCACCATCATCGTCATCATCGCCATCATCAGACTGCTGTTGATGGCAAAAACTGCACAACTTGCTTACGCATTAAATGACCAAACAGTTTACTGTTTCATTGAGTATGTATATGTGTACGTACGTACATACGCACATATTTGGAACACTTATTATCATAAATTTTTATCCAGAAGAGTGGGCCAAAGTGTGTTTATGGCACAGTGATGAGCTGAATAAGTTTCAATTAAAATATATCGCCTTTATGCAATCGATGGGTGTGGTTTTGTTATTATTTGTGCTGTTGTTTGCCTTTATAGATAATTTGTAAAAACGCCATTATACTCATCATCTCATCGTGTAGTTAAATTTGATAACTTTATTATATTATATCGTACAGGCAAGGATACTACGATAAGGCAAGTGCACAAAAGTTGTGCACATTTTATATAAAGATAAAGTTAAATCTTTTTACTAAAGCCTATGGAGTGAATTCAATTAAAGTCAATAATCTTGTCTAAAAAGGGTGTCCTTTAGATTAGATAAATCTAATAAAAATAACCGATATGTGTTAAAAGTAAAAGTTATATGTTCATAATATCATTACTTGTTCTGGTATTAAGAGGATCTCTCATTAACCGGGTGGTCTGTCCTTAGCCGTTCAGAATTTTGAACAAGTAAAAATGTTACAGCCGGCCGATCCATTTAATAACACCACGTAGCTCCTTAAATTATGCTACAATTTAATTGGGAAGCGGTTCTAAAAATGATCTAATCGGGTACAAATTTAGCACACCCATTTATAAAACTAATTAATTAATCTTCACTAAATTTGATCAAAAATATTAACAATTGCGATTTTTTCCATATAAAGACTTCCATTATAATAGCATCTTATCTTAAATGGGTGGTCTGTTCCCACCCATTTTCAGTATGATTCCTCTATGGGTCAATACATGTTCTATTGTCAAATTTCATCGAAATATCTCAACAAATGTAACCTGTAGCCTATGCACAAATTTACATGGACAGATGGACGGTCATGGTTAAATCGATTCAGATTTTGATTCTGTATCGATCTATATAATTTAAGGTTAGCCATTTAGTGTGTACCTTACACACATCCGCACAAACTTAATTTGCAAACTGTAATTTAGAAATGACAGGCAAATCCGAAGTTACAAACAGTAAAAGCGTTTTATTGTGGACGTACAGACAAACAGTAAACATAAAGTCATAATAGATTGATTCAATTTGCAAGATCACGCCCTTAATAAAAAATATCTGCCCCGAGTAAGAAAATTAAATTTTTGCAAAAATATTTGATTTATTTTTGTGCCCCCCTACATAAGATGGGGGTAAACTAAGTTTGTTGTTCCGTTTGCAACACCCAGAAGGAGGCGTGAGAGACCTTACAATGTGTATATTTTTTTTGATCTGCATCAATCATATACCTGTCACGCCCACTATTGTGGATATGGAGGGTATTTAAGATCTGGCCTAAGCCAAATTTAGTTTTCTTACTTTTTCTTAGTTTTTTATTACCGACACATCCAAATGTACTACTTTTCTTTTCACTTACTATTCATCAACGAAAATGTTTGTTTCAAAAAAGTGAACGTAATACAATACCAACCCAATTAAAATAAAGCAATAAAGATAAGGACGAGAAAAGAAGAGCACAAACAATAAATAACAAATATCAAGTAAAAAATTAAATGTAGCTGAGGTCTAATCGTAAATACCCTACAACTCCATACAAGAACAGGGTGCAGAGTAAGTAACTAATTCGCTCTCTAACATTAATTTAAACTTTGGAAAAAAGAAGTTTTTTTTTGCAAATTTTAGGCGTGTCTGTTATCAAACCCCTCCCATTTTCGGCACATCAATTATAAATCTTTATGTAAATATATAAAACAAAATCAAAGCTTCATTTTTGTGACCCAGAGATAGTCTTTTGGCCAGGGTAGGCGTGGCTTTCAACTCATTTTGACCAATTTAAATTGTTAAAGGAAATGTTTTTTTTTGGGAGAGTTTCGCCTGTTATGGGCGAATTTATCCAATCTTCTGATATTGCTCAATAACGTCTAAACCAAATTTGATTTCAATTTTTGCGGGAATGAGCATTTAAACACATCGATCGTTAAGTCGACTCACACTGATTTTAAGGCTGACGAGGAATATATTTAATATTTACTTTGTGAAGTAACTTTTGCTGGTAGTTACAAACAGAATGACACACTTAGTATACCCTCCACCATAATATTGTTACATTTGTATACATTTATGTAGATGCTTATGCAGCATATGTTGATGGCAATTTATATGCATAAGGAGAATCCATGCTGATTGCATCACAGACCCAAAATCATGGCATGCGTGTATAAGGATGAGCGCCAAACGACCTTCACATGCTTATAACCAAATTATAAACAGTGCGGTAATATAATGGTTGGTGTTCAAAATAGTAAATTAATGTGTATGTGTATGTGCGTGTGGATGTTGGCAGTAGTAGGGCCTCATCAATATAATAATGATGATGGTAAGGACGGTGTTGATTGTATACTATACGTGTTGACAGCTTTACCAGCTACACTGTGAGACGCATACATGACATAAACTGTTAATAATATATGTTTGGGGAGAATATTTTTTAAGTAGCACGCCATCCTTAAAACGTCATCCGCCAAATCATTGGTTATCAATACAAATTGTAGGCTTTCGCTTAATAATGAGATTGTGTAAAGTATATAATAACAGAGAGTAACAGAAAGAAAGACAGAGTGAGAGAGAGATAGAGATAGAGAGCAGTCAAAGAAGCGCAAAAAGTAATAAAACGTACAATTATAGTGACTTTTCATTAAAACTCTACCAAAAGAAATTACAATAAAAATTATGTTTTTTTTTCATGCATTGATTAAGTTGCATAAATTGAAGCAACGGAAAACTTGTGTACAACAGAGACGTATGGTGGTGGTTAATAAGCAGTGGAGGAAGAAGAAGAAGAAGAAGAAGGAGAAGAAGAAGGAGAAGAAGCTACAATCCAGTTTACTTCCGTCTTAAAGTCTGTTTCTCTCTTTCAACGGCGGGTCAACCAAAACTGAAACTGAAATTCAGTTGTACGAGTATTATGTAATAACCCACATTATGTACAAGCTGTGCATATATAGGTGAGTTTGTTTACTAGCCAACTAATAAGAAAAAGAAGTACAACGAAGAAGTCTTTATATGTTGAACGAAAAAAGCAAAAAACAAAAAACTCTGTTAACATGTTTATGTTTTTAAAAGTATGTTTATGCACTTGACTGTGATTATCACACGTAGCATATGGAGTTAGTCTGGGTATGAATATAATATAAGCTTTTTCGCCTACAGCTTATTACCTAATAACACACACACACACACACACACACACACACACACACACATGCACACAGCATTATACAATCGTATGAAAATAAAAGAAGGAATGGAAAGGAAATGCATACAAGTGCTGCTTTCCAGCCATAGACTGGGATAATAAACATGCACAAACACGTGCATACGAACGCATAATAATGTCATACTTGTGTCCACCGTTATCACATATACACATGCATACAACAGAAGTGCAACATTCATGCATCCGTCTATCCGACCAAAACATACAAAGGCAACAATCTCAACCATACACACACACACACACACAACAGACAAAATCCGATAATTATTATTTTATTACACTTGTTGTGTTTGTTGTTTGTTGTTGTTGTTTTTTTGGTGCATACCTGCATACCGTATTATGCAGACATATTAAGCACACGCCCAGATGCAATTGTATTGTAAATGGTTTTGATTTGAACCAGTTTTCAGTTTTATTTTATATTTTCAATTTTTTTTTTGCATGTTTCGCTTTCTTGTAAACACCACTTAGAGCTTACCACTACCACTCTCGCTCTACTGACCTAATTTGCTTTTGTAGTCCTACTGCTGTTGTGGTTGCATTAAATTTATATATTATCACCACGAATCCGGTAAAATGTATGTAAAAGATTTGAATTTTGCTTGGGCTTTATTTTTGAACACCCATCACCCGTACGCGAAAGTACAGTTCTCCAAGTACAGTGTACATTTTTTCACTTTCTATCTTTTAAACCATAAGAATAATGCAGAGAAAATCTGAAAAAATTTGTCTATAAATGAAATCCGATACAAAATTGTAGATTTCCAAATCCTTCACAATATACGTGATATGGATATCAAATGAAAGCCCTTGACGAGTAGAATGTCACAAGCTCAAGCGATAATGGACAGCTGCCAGAAGTTGTCATATATTTTTCTATATATTGTTTATCTTTTTCT
This sequence comes from Ornithomya chloropus, assembly GCA_963971445.1. Lineage (NCBI taxonomy): Eukaryota > Metazoa > Arthropoda > Insecta > Diptera > Hippoboscidae > Ornithomya > Ornithomya chloropus. The sequence goes on along the minus strand of OZ020530.1, from coordinate 20,050,157 downwards.
CCTTGTATCCTTTTCAATTTAAATTTGTTTCTACAGGTGTGGTTTGGTCCACATTATAATAAGGTATACCCAAAAATTGTAAAGCATTCAATATGGCGGCCGCTGGAAGATGGCCGATCACCATTTTCTTTACAATCTATAAGATATGGGTAGCCAAGAAAAGCGCTTGACGTGGTGCATGTCATACGCTAAGTGTTGCCCAATTAAACCAAATAAAGCACGCTGTAAAAAAATGCAAATTTTATAATTACTTTTTTTTAACCCTCGTCAAGTTATGAGTATTCCAATACAGCCCCTAAACAAAATATATCATATATTATGTACACACATACGCTATATACCAGAAGAGTTATAAAAAAAAGGTGCAACCAGATGTTGATGTTTTCAATATTGAAAATCATTAATTAAATGAATAAACAATAAACCTGAATTGTTGCATGTGTGAAGATTATTACCCCCATATATCATTATAACCAAAACAAAGGAAAAAACCATAAACTACATAAATTCAGTCAGTCAATTTATTATGTAGTGATACGTTAGCAGCAGTGCAGAGACAGCGATACCATAACACATCATACCACCTCGCAAAGTTGGCAATATTTTAAATGGTACAGCACAGCGTGCCCTGAAGGGAGAGCGTTCCAATATAATTAATACAAAAATAACTTATCTTACAAAAGCACACCACAACAACATTTGGACAATCATTTACTCTTAACATACGTACAACGTGAAACGCTGTTGATCACTTAAAGGCCATGTACTTGTACAACGTACAATATCATCATAAATGGGGAATTTTCAGTTGGTTTATAAAAGTCTGTGACTGAATCGAAATGCACTTCTGCGGCAGGTTGTTACTAAATCTTTGAATTGTCTTCAAGGTCATACGCATACAAACATCCATAGCGTTATCGTATTTTTTAAGTATCATCACCAGCGGCAGGCACCATCACCATAAAATTGGGCTATTTTTCTGATAAGATCAAATCTTATTATATATGCAGGTATGTGCGTATATAAATAGGCAATGTGGTTGTGGTTGTGCGTGTGCGCGAATGTGTGTATATTGCTTAAAATAGATGCGATAAAGATAAGACTCCGGCTTCTTAATGAGACAATATTTCATTGTTCGTGTTCATATTTCCATTTGTTGCTGATATTGATCAAGTTTGTAGTTTTTTAACCTTTTATGATAATTTACCATAGAATATGATAATATGCATAAGAGACATTTTGAATGGCTTTTAATTTGTTCCCATCGTGTATTAATTATAATGTATTGTAGCCACAGAAAGATTAAAAGCTTTATAAAACGCAAGTATGAAAACTAAATTTAGCTTAGATCCATTCGGTTTGTGATTCAGATCAAAAATATATATACTTTGTGGGGTCTCTGATGCCTCCTTCTGGGTGCCATTCTATGTGGAGGGTACCATTAAAAGCTTTATAAAAGAAGCAAAAAATATTGTCTACATATCTATAAATAAATAAAGGGCGTGGCAAGAGCCTTATTATCCCCTTTATTGTTTGGGTATTACGCATCAACGAATAATTTTGTTCTGCTGTGCGAGCACGCCCACTTCTGAATAAGCTAATTATAATTTAGTATTCGAAATTTCATTTTTATGGATCATTTTTTGTAACTACTGGACAGATATTTGTCAATTGTGGGCGTGGCTCTCAACCTTGTTCTTACAATTTACATGGCAACCTGCATACACTGAAAATATTTTTACAAAATCTCACCTTAATACAGCCTTAGAGTGCCAAAATCAGACGGACTCACGGACTGAATTGACTACATCGATTCAAATTGTGACTGATTAAATATATTTATACCTTCTAGGATTTCTGCAGGCATCAACATAGTACGTGTCCCATCTTAGGGTGAAGGGTATACAAATAATAAAACTTTTTCCCACAAAAGTAAAAACTCTGCTTTAAACATTATATGTGCATGTGTGTGTATGTAATATCATATAATTCATGTAATTTTATAATCTACGTGTATGGTATTTATCATACGTAAATACGCTGAAACGTGTTGTGCATTTTTAATTCCATAGCGCACATGTGTTCCAGTTCCTTACACATGAATAACACAAAGAAAAAAATTCCAAATCAAACGACCTTCGCGGGTGTAAGAAGCAATACAAACTGAAAATATGCGAATAGAAAATATTTTAATAACACAAACACACACACACACACACATACACACACATAATTGAATGTTTGAATTGAATTTTGTCTTCATTGTTATTTATTTTGGTTATTTTTTGCTATATGGTGAATGAGTACACATATTAGGCGCTAATTTGATTAGCAAATTATTTGAATTTGAATCTCTTTAAACACTCATTCAATGTGCTAAAGTATCTCTGAATACAGTACAATAAATGCAAAAAAAAAACAAAAAATTTAATAACTTTGGTGCAACATTTGTCATAGACAAACAGTTACCTGTCCTTCCCTCCGTACACAGTTGATGCATTTTATGTACAAATCCTCACTTAGCATAACGAATCTTTTTTTTTTTAACACTATACACAGATATGTAAGGGTATTAGTAGTGATGACAAAAGTACTTGTTATGGTGATGGTCTCTTATGGTGTGTACATGCATTCGGTCATGACAAGTAAATTATTTTTTATTACGCATATGTTTGGCATAACTTGCACATAAGTGCATAATAATTAGTATGCAAGCGAAAGCATCACTTTAAATAATTTAGGGTATGGTTGAAAAACGCCTTTCCTCCGTTATAAATGCCGTTAAAATGCCACATAAAATATATATACAATGCAACTACACAGCAATCTTGCAAATAAAATTAACTTATAATAAGTTTGATGGTACCGCCACACCACCACCACTCAACAAGTGTTCAACTTTTTTCAACATTTATGTTATATTATAGCCACAAGTAATAATACTTAATAATTCTTATAATTGATAAAAAAAACTAAAATATTATTAAATGGTAAAATAAAAACAGTAAGAAAGTAAACTGCTTTAAAAGGCGTTTTGAAGAAATTCAAAAATTCCATTAATTATTTATAATTATATATAATATATGGATATACAAAAAGTGGGCATAGCAGATACAAAATTACGCCCTCTGATAGTGAGCATACTACAAATAAATAAGTTTTCTTTGTACAATCTGTTATTTTGCCACGCCTATTTTTGCTTTTTAAATAAATAAGGATTGTAGATACGTGTTTTAAATTTCAACTTCTTAGCTCCATTTTTATTGTTGTAAGAGATTTTAATTGATTGTGGGCGTGGCTTTCAACCGAGATTGTCCACTTGAAAAAGCGATCTGTTTACAGAAAATATAACTATTTTGTAGAATATTTCAACTCACTATCTCAACCGCGGACACACGATACACGGGCGAACATATCTAGATGGACTCAGATTTCGATGCTAATCAAGAATATATATACTTTGTAGTGTCTTTGAAGTTTTCTTTCTGTAAAGAGTATACAAATCGCGGCAGGTCATTATACCACACCATCTTAAGGTAGGAGATGTGTACATCACTTTGTCAAAACATTTGTAACAGCTAAAGAGAACAGTAGTGTATAATGGCACACTGGTTTCTTTGGTTTCTAAAAAGGATGCCGATTCCTTTTGAGAAACGCCTGGTATGTTATTTAAAAGGCAACTTTTATCAATCAATATAATATGGAATGGAAACTACCATGCAATGACAGCAGACATTCAAAATATTCTATTCATATACGCTTTATGGGGTAAGTCTCTACCATTTCCTTTAGAATATTGCAAATGAAATGACAACCTTAGACTCCGGTTACATTGAGAATATCTTAAGTGTGCCATTATATGCTACATGGTGTATGCCATCATTTGCTATCCACACCATTTCGACAAATAAAACTTTGCGATATTTTTTTTTCCAAAAATTTTTTATCAAAACTGTCTATTTTCAAAGAGGCAAACGTACAAAATTCTTTCATGTATATAGGAACTACAGGTGCCACCTATCTATTCGTTAATTTGTTGTGAACCACAAAAGCTGGAGCAATAATTGTTTTTAATTTTCATATTATCAATTTCAACTCATGCGGCACGTCTGTTATTCATTCATCATCTTTTTTTTTTTTTGTACCAATTTTATAAAAGATTATTACGATTTATTGAAAATTTCCCAACTACTTTCATTGCATTCAATATTGCAACATTTTTAATGGCAACAACAACAACAACAACTAATCAGTCATGCAAAAATACAAAAAGCCTTGATATCAATTTAATTGAAATGGGAGCTTTCGTTTTGTTTTGGCCGATGTGGCCGAATATTTAGAATGACTTAATATCTACTCTGGATAGTGATAATGTAATAAAAGAGAAAAGCGCGGTAATTAAGTGTAAAATACAAACTGTGATTAGGAATAAAATGTTTATCGTTAAGTTGTTTTCTTTACACGAATACCATTTCCATGCTCCACCCTGCGATGATATTTCATTTAAAATATAATCTTTTTCTTTACTACATGTCACCAACATGATAACCAACTATACATATCACTCAATTGTATGTATATTCATAATACAAAGCTTAATACATACACACAACGCTTATGATTATTTAACAATGATTTCGTCTTTGTTGAAATGGTTTCAGTTTGTATTCAGTTCATTTCACAGTCACAATAGTGCGTACAGACAGTGGTACGTGCCTTCATTCAATTACCATTTACAACATATCAGCGTCCAAATAGTGTTTGTTAATAATAATAATAATAATAACAATAAAAGCACACCACCAACCATATTAATTGCAATAAAACCAAATGGAAGCTATTGCAAATAATCAGATGGCCAAATTAGATTAATTGAACTGAAGGTTAACATGAACAATAATATTGTAATAGTTAATATTAGATGTATTGTAAGTGTTGGGGTTTTTTTAGAGAATAATTTTACGAAAAAGAGCACATAATCGATTTAAGTCCATCAGTCCGTCCATTTATTCTAGCGATCCGTTGATCGGTAGTCTTTTTGATGAATTTTATTACCAGAAATGGCCAAGATCGCGCTCTCCTTTAGACTGAGTCTTTAATTTCCTTCTTAATATTTTTTGACAAATCTTTGCTCAAGAATAGTTATTTAACCTAATAAGAGGTCTGTGTTAAATTTGCAAGTGATCGGCCCATTTTTAGAACCGCCCCTTTCCACATAATGATTTTATTTCCGAAATATCTTCTTCACGTATTTCTGTTACAACAGGATAATTTTAAACTCTATACTTGCAGTTATCGTAAGCCAGATACACTTGTTGTACACGTAAATAATTTTATCAAAATAACTTGTACCCACACACACACACACACACATGAGCACATTTGCCTGACATGTATGAAAGAGGTTTACAAGAAATGGCTTTTGTTGCCTCTGTTGATGATAATAATATAATTGGCAATGTGGATGTAATTGTTTGTTGTTTGTGGCGCATCCTCAGCAAGCTGACTGGTTATAATTGAGTGCGAATATATGGTAAATGCATGCATGTACGTATGTATGAATATGTTACACGTTACCGTACATTATTCAATTGTTAATTGCAATATAGTGAGATTTCTGCTACAAAATCATTGCGTTGTGTGTGTGTGTGTGTGTGTGTGTGGTGTAAGGTACTCTTCGTTTTAGCTTTTGTGTAGCCAAAACTGTGACTCCGATGACTCTGTGACTCGGGCGGGTTGTTTGTATGTGGCTTTTAATGCTGCTGCTGCTGCTGCTGACTGACTTACTAGCTTGTAAGTTAACAGCACATTGCTGTACGCGCTCTGTATGTGTGTTTAAGGCTCAACAAAATCATCATCTTACCAAAATATAAATAGATCTGCTATAGCATAATGTGGCCAGTTGCTATTAGAAGACAACGACGTCGTCGTCATTTACATACTAAAAGGCTGGCTGACGGTGGTGCTACGTAAAAAAAAATTTTTTTTGTTTCTTTACGTTTATTACATAAACGCGGCAATAAAAGCCGGGATCTTGTACTATTCTAAAGATCATGAGATCCCTACATATAGTGGTGGGTGTTTTTTTTCCATTATATTTAACAATCATAAATAATATGTGTAAAAATATATAAAAAAAGGATTTTTGTTTAACAAAAAGAAAAATTATGATTTCCTGCAGTTATGCAAAAAGCACCGCTTTTGTTGCATGTGTTGTGATAAAAAATGTATGTTTGTTTTGTATTTAACCTTCAGTTTAAATCGTTTTGCATACATTTTTTTTGTTTTTTTTTTCTTTAGACTCTTTGTAAAATATTAAACGAACATTTTTGTACACAATTGTTGAGTTCTCCATTGAATGGGACACAACAGACGTCATTATTGTAAAATGTTGAAAATCTTTCCCAAACATCTAAAGTGTTTAATATGGATAAAAATTATAAAAACAAAAAAAAAAACTCAAACTTTAACAATGGATTCAAAAATAAAACCAAAATATGAATAATCGGAGAAAACATGATAATTTTTATAAAAAAAAAACATTATAAATACAATTTAAAATAATAAACAAGTAAAAAAAGTTACATATGGCTGAGGCCAAGTCTTGAATCCCCATCATCGGTGTATGGTTCTCTACTTTAGAATGCGAAAAATGTACTTAAAAAAAATTGCTCCTTTTTCAGTTAGTGTTGCATTGTGGGTGTGTTTCTTGACCAATTTTACGCCATTTTAATACCAACATAGGTATGAAAACTATCAACATTTTTGCCAATTTTGGAATCTATAAACCACTTTTTGCGATCATGAGAGTGATTAGCACAGAACAGTCACATGAACAGACGGACAAACGGACAGACATAGCTAAATCGACTTAGTATTTGATGCTGTTGATGCTTTGGTCGATTTCCAACGCCTTGCGAAGGTTTTGACTAATTGATATATATTCCCATCAGATAAGAGTTATAAAAATTAAACCAGGATTACATAACTCTCATAAAAACTTGAAACAATATTGCTGGAATGGGTGCAGACAAATTGGTAGTAATTAAAAAGCGGAAAATAAAAACTTTATATATGTATATATTATATTTATGCAAAGTTAAAATCCATTGCAAAATGAAATGTTAAACAAATTATAATCACTTTCTAAATCGTTTTGTCCATCTGTCCGCCGTTTGTTTAACCACGTTTTTATATCCTCCACCTTGGTAATGGGGGACTGAAATTTTGTACAAACATTCCTAGTTTCTGCATCCAGATAAAAAGAACAAAATTGATTGAGATCCACGCCCACAATCGATAAAAATCTATCTATTAGCTATAAAAATTGAGTTACAAAATCTAAATTCGGGCACATATTAAAATTTAGGTCTTCCATCGCATAACGCATACGCCCACAATTTATAAAAAATTATATATTAGCTAAAAATATATATAAAATATCTCTAAGCACCTACATTTTTGGTGAAATTTTTCCTCGTTAACGCTTAATGTATACACTGCCACGCCCAATAAGGAGTTTTTTTACTTCTTTTTCTCTTCAAGATGTAAATTTTTTTCACTGTACCCTAGATTCAATGCGTTTAATTTTTGATCATAGTGAAAACAATCCATGTATGGCATAGCATCGAAAAAGTAACCAGTCAAAATGAATTTTGAACAAATAAGGTTTACAAATAAATGTATGTACTCGTAAATATGTCAAACTGTTTGCCAATACATTTGCAAGAATACACCTTCTCTGACGTTTAAATGATGTTCAAATACAATTAAATTACAGCCAAGTCAGCCAAGACTAATGACAAAAACCTTAACACCAATTAATCAATCCCGCACACAATTCGAATTACAGACTTTTATACGTAGTTTCTTCGCATTTCTCTTTACAATTTGTTTCATTTTCGATTTCTTCTTTTCATTTCATTGAATGTAGCTTTTGACGGCGAGCTGTGCTGTACTGGTGAGTTTAGTATTAGCCCATCCGCCCGAAGGTGTGTGGAAAAAGAAGCTGGTGTGGAAGGAAGATTGGGTGCAAGTATGGAAGACTATTAAGAAGGAGGCTTGGGAAACTAAATGGAAAAAGATTCAAGTACCGATTTGGAAGGAAGTTCAGGTGCCCATATGGAAGGAGGTGAAAGTGCCAGACTGGAAGATTATCAAAAAGCCACACGTTGAAGAACGTCAAGTGCCAGCTTGGAAAGAAATCAAAGTGCCTGCCTGGAAGAAAGTCACGAAACCCATTTGGAAGGAAATACAAGTACCCATATGGCGGGAAATTAAAGTACCCATCTGGAAGGAGATCCAAGTGCCCATTTGGAAGGAGATAAAAGTGCCGATATGGAAGGAAATACAAGTGCCGATATGGAAAGAGATTCAAGTGCCCGTATGGCGCGAAATACAAGTGCCCGATTGGAAGAAAATGTTTGTGCCCGAATGGGTAAAGATGGGTATACCGGGCGAAAAGTATTTAGGCAAAGATCACGAAGGCTGGGAGTACACCAGTCATGATCTGTGGCGTAAAAAGCTTATATGGAAACCGGTGTGGAAGAAAATCTGGCGCACCGAGAAGAAGAAAGAGTGGAAAACGGATAAGGTGCAAGCCTGGAAAACGGAAAAGGTGCAAGAATGGAAGATTGAAAAGAAACAGGCCTGGAAAACTGAAAAGGTGCAAGAATGGAAAATTGAAAAGAAACAAGAATGGAAGCCCGAAAAGAAATTGGAATGGAAAGTGGAATGGGTGCAAATATGGAAGCCGGCTAAAAAACAAATCTGGGTCAAAGAGAAGCGTGAAGTGTGGGTGGAGGAGAAGATACAAATTTGGCGCACAGAAAAGAAGCAAGCGTGGGCCACCGAAAAGAAGCAAGCCTGGAAGGATGAATGGAAGGCGATACAGGTGCCGATATGGAAGGAGGTGAAAGTGCCCCAATGGAAGCGTGTCTGGAAACCGGTATGGGAAAAGGTTTGGGTCCCCGTTCATCATCATCACGGCTGGGACTAAACCGCAACCACATGCAACCACTTTCCCAAAAGCCTTAAAAAAAAGTAATTAAAACGAACACAGAACTGATTTTGCACGTTAAATGAAAAGCAAAGGTTAGTGTATACAAGCGAAAGTTAATGATGAAGCCATTTAGAGAAATTTTCAAATTCCTTTAATTACGAAATCTTCAACTACTTACCAAGAAAGCGGAAAATTCAAAAATTCAATTTGGAGTGATATTTTATCTTCTTACTATTTAGCCATATAACAGTGTAGATATAGATATGCCCTTAAACACACACGCACGCGCAAAATATTAGGATAACAGTTTGTTGGATTTATTTTGTAAATTTATGTAATTTTTTAGTACTCGTATGTTTTTCTTTGCTGTTAAGTTTGTACAAATTAGTCATCATCTCTGGACTTCTAATAAGGAAAGCAGAGTTTTTAAACTATATTCTACTTGTTTAAGAATAATAATACAAATAAATAAAAATGTATATATAACGAAATTAACGATTGACGAAGTGATTGTTTAATTTTCAAACAGGAAGAAGCACAAAACAAAATTAACCCAAAGACAAAAATTCCACATTCACATAATGATTACAGCATATCAGATAACTGATTAGATAATTTAATTATGTGTACGGGAAGCTCAGCAAATATGTGACGAAACGTCTGCTTCTTGGCATGCAATTGTTAGACATGCCTTGGTGAGGAGGGAGGAAAACTCTCACTCACTCTATTATGTTCAAACATGTGCAATGCATTACGTAAAAGGCTGCTTGCTTGCTTAACTAACACAGCATGATTTTCCAGGTGCATCTTAAGTTTAGCATGGTGCAGGCATAGAAGCAAAAAGAAAAAAGAAAAACAATAAAACAATATTTCCAAAATGAAGAAGATGTGACCCGGAAATTTCATATAATAAATAAAAGTTAACTTTAACCAAAACCAACCAAGCAACCACTAAGATATCGCACATCGCCAAAAGCTAGCAAGCAACCCAATCATTACATAACACAGCTTTCTTGCAGCAGCCAACTTTTCAGTATGAGAAAATTTTCCTTTCAATACAATTGTTATATTGTCGCTATATACGAGTCAAGTGACAAAAATTTTAGACAAAAAAATACACACACACACACACGCGATGAATTTGAAACGTGATCAACAAACGGTTGAGAAAATCTTAAACATTTTACTTTGTGACTTAAAATGTCCAACATCCTTGTCTTTAAGATGGGTGTGTGGTGGATGCATAATTCATAATTAGGCTTGACCTTTATATTCCAGGAAAGTTTTAATCAAACCGGTAACAAACTCTATTACATAACGCAGACAGACGGATGGACAAAGTAAAAAAGTATCAATTCGGACAACAAATACCACTCAGGTATTAATAAATTACAATCAATAATGCAAATATGCTAATCCTGACCGTACTCGCATCTATTATAAGTTCACTGAGGTGTAGAAACAACCAACAACAAACCCCAACAATAAACTTCTTATTAAGCGTCATCCTTGAAGCGAAGGGCATAAACTAACTAAAAACTAACCTTAATTTATACAACAACAACAAAATGCATCTATTAGACAGACAAACATGCCATAAAGCAAAGAGATGATTAAATGTAAAACAGCAACCGCTTGGAAAAATATCGGTTTCTAGTTATTAGTGCAATCATACTAATGGCGTTTAAACGTTTGTATTGAAGTGTTGGTATCTTTCATTACGTGTGTATATTTATGTTCCTACAATAAATTTTTACAACAACTTCTTACATTGAACACACTGAACAGGTTCTTTGCTAAGTTTACGACAACATTTGTTCCCCTACGTGCGATTGAGATATTGAGCTGAAGTTTTCTACGAACACTTTTAGTTCTTGCAAGCAGATCGCTATTTAAAATGGGCAAAATCGGTCAATAGCCACGCCTACAATCGACAAAAATTTATTTATCTGCTACAAAAATTTAACTCTTAACTTGAAATGTAAATCTCTGAATAATTCATTAATCGATGTTCCAAAAATGGGCGTGATAGGCTAACAGAAACGCCCACAATCAATAAAAATCTTTATACCTGCTGCAAAATGTTGACTTAGGAACTTAAAATCGGCCTATATATGAGACGAATTCTCATTTTTGCAAATATTTTAAATAAAATTTTGTGAAGAATAGATTATTATTTAGTAGGGCCCTATTTGGACCCGATGAGACTATTTTCACAACCCTTTTGCACAAACCGCTTTTAAACGAGGTGCGTTTTTTATAACAAGTTAATCGATACCACTAAACTTCATAAATTGTGGAAGTAAAGTAAATTATTAAATGATAAGGTAGAACCCACTGGTTACATATATATTCACATTGCATATTGCAGGTAATCTAAAGTCGCTGCCAACTAGTATATCTTCATTTATATTTATCTTATAATCAAACAAAATGTTTAACATTCAATGTTGTGTCGACTGCAACGGCAGAAACACCAATAATAATAACAAGTAAATAAAAGTTGTATATGGCTGAGGTCAAATCATGAGTACGCACCATCGATGCACCCTAACCGTATGTCAATATGTCTGTACTTCATAGGTAATACGAAAACCGTAAGAAACGGCTCCTTTTCAGTTTTAGTTGCATTGTGGGCGAGTCGCTTGATCGATTTTGGCCAATTTCAATACCAACCAGGGTATGACAACTTCCACGTCATATCTTAAATTCGATGCTAATTCAGAAGATTTATACTTCATGTCGTCTACCCCATTCCTTTTGGGCGTTGCAAACGTTTTGACACAGTGATATATACCCCCATATATACATAAATGTATGTATGATGGTGGGTATAATAAGAAATATAAAAAAAATCAATTCCAACAATAATAAAGCACAATAATAAAAGAAATATCTCAAGGAAACTATGGACCATTGTGTAAGACAACCATAATAATAACAGCAACAACAACAGCGGGCACATCTTCAGCAAAACAACTTCCTAAAACTCACAAAAAAGAAACACCAAAAAACGTGTGCATTTTTTCAGTTGAAATGAAGACACAAGTACAAGACTTGAATGTTTTTGTTGTGTCTGTGTTTTTGTTTTTTGTTTTTTTATCAATTTCATTTGGTAGCTTGTATTGCACAAGATTTAAGCTGCATTGCATTAAAATCAAAAGTGTTTTATTTTGGTTAAATGAAAAAAGAAGCGAAAAAAGAGAGCATTATATAGACACAGGTATGTATAAAATTAACAGGTCAGAAATAAATATATACATATACGTGTGATATAATGAACAAAAAAGAAAACTAAATGTGGCTTGGGCCAAATCTTAAATACCCTCCACGTCTACAAAGGCGAGCGTGGCAGGTATATGATGACGCCCTCTAATAGTGTATGTATTGCGTATCAGCTTGCAAATCGAGTTTTACATGGAATGTGATCTTTTTAAATTGTGAGCATGTTTATTATCCGACCACGCCCACTTCTTGCTATATCAATAGTTGGAATAATTATAATATGGGCATTAAATTTCAAGTTCATAGATCAATCAACTTTTGTCGATTGAGACCACGCCCATTTTCGACACATTGATGGGCGGAATAATTATAAATATGCGTATCAAATTTATCTGCGGGAAACACTAGATGCATATGTATAAAATTTCAGCTTAACATCTAATAATAGACAGACACACGGACATACATGTCTACATCGACTCAATTCTCTGCTCAAGAACACATATAATATATTGTATAAGATCTCTGAAGCCTCCTTCTGGGCGTTACTAACGAAATGACAAACTTGTTATACCTCCCATCCTATGTGGAGGGTATTAAAAAAGTTATATTTAGCTTAGACCAAATCCTGGATGAACAACACTTTAGGGCTTACAAAGTGTGAGAGGAATCTTTTGGAATGTTTAAATTAAAAGAGAATTTTTCCATTTTATGTTTAGAGGGCGTGTTTTTCAAATAACTTTGAAAACCTTATCATAAATTTCACGACCTCAGAGACATTGAGAAATGAAAAATTCGATTCAAAATTTCATGCTGATTAAAAATTTATATACTTTGTAAAGCCTCTGATGCTTCTTTCCATATGTTTGTTACACGTTTTAATCAAACGAATATACCCCTGACCTCAACATGGTGCTTGTAATAAAATTAACAAAAGACTTAAGCTACAAACCTGATTTGTTAAGGTGTCAAAGTAGCCAGAAGCAACAAAACAAAACACACACACACACACACACAAACACCTAAATATTAAATAACATAAATTCCGATTATTGTATAATTTGATGACTTTTTCTAACATAATAAAACAAAACTTCTTTTGTACTAAACTTTACATATGAAAAAAAAACAAAAATATCATAAAAATTTGTTGGCTCCAGACGCCAGCCAATACCAGTCCATGTAAAACATGTATACAAACTAACCTAACACAATTTATTATTAAATGTTACATAAATCTTACTTGTTATGTATGTATGTTCATGTGTAAGCTGAAGATGTGCGATGGAATATAAAAATATTTTAAATATAATAAAATAAAACACGGACTGGCAGCTGGAGAGAAGCGTCGTAACAAATGTAAGTTTTGTATAATTTTTGGGTTTTTTCTTTTCTTCTTAAGTAGGTAAGCTCTTGCATACAAACGAACACGTACTTATGTTCACATGTACATGTGTTTTGAGAGGGTAGGTATTAAAATGTAATTTTAGTGCACATTTCGTTAAACTAATGTAATTACCGCTAATGAAAAAGTCGTTAAATACTACAATTAACAAAAATGTACTTAAGCAACGGTGTGTATATGAAGTAATAGTGGATTGCAAGTAATATCATCTATATTGAATTTAGGTTTTCGCAGAAGAGGTTAAAATAACATTAAGATTGATGAAATCATGTTTATGAAAGAATTTATAAAAAATTTTCACTTCAATTTAGTTTCATTATGATCATCATTTTAAATACCATTGATTGTCTATATATACACCATGAAGGAGTCAAGTTTCTAAATTTGGCTGGAATACTCTCCTCCATTATACGTGGTTAATATCCTTTTTATATTTCGAACGAACTAAAAAGTCCTTTTGTAAATTAAATATGGTATTTTGTAAATCATGGGCGTGTTTGTTGTCTAACCACGCCCATTTTCATTACATTAATAGATGCCCCAATTATAAAAATGTGTTCCAAATTTCAACTTTACTGTACTGTTAACATTTTTTATCGATTGTGGGCGTGGCACTTGATCGACTTTTTCAATTCAAATTGGAAACTACGCACAGATATTATAAGCATTTGTACAAATTTAAGCACGATATCTTAAAATTAGGGATTGTGTGACGGACGTACAGACAAAAATGTCCAGATCGACTCAAATTTTGATGCTGATCAAGAATATATACTTTATAGGGCCTGCAAGGCATCTTTCTCGGTCATTGCATAGAGAAAATGGTATAAAACAGTCTGAGGGAGCCTAAATTGGCACAGTTAATTAATTATTATTTTTACAAAATGTTAATAAAAAGTTGGAAATATTCGTATTATAAAAACTTATATGGCGAGAGGTCTTAAAAACGGTCTATTTTTAACCGCTTTCAATAGTATTCTTTGATTTTTGACTCAAATCAAACATTACGTTCAATAAATATTAAACATTACGATTTCTAGGTTGATTACACGGACGGACATGGTTAAATTAATTCATACTTTCATTTAAAGGTCAGGCAACCTTTTTGGTGTAGGGTATAAAAATGTCATCTTCATTTGATGAGACTAACTCTATGGAAATTTTCACAGATAAAATATGCAAACAACCAGAAAATATATTCATATCAAAATTTAATTTCACACATTCGCAGATACTCGATTAATCTCTTATCATATAGAATAAGGCAAAGTTAGGCAACTGGCATAAATCAGAGAAGCTTACAATTTTTTCTTTTTTTTTTCCCATTTCTGCCCAACTTGTAAGTAAATGTGTATTCCTAAGCCATATTTTATTGAAGCTCAAGGTCAAAATACTTAAAAATTTAAGCCGAGACGTTAACGAAATGAAATTTAATTATAACCATTAGTTTTATCAAATAATATATAAACGTTTTGATAGCTGTTAGCACATTACCTGTTATTAGTCATCTTACAAAGAAATCATCAAAAAAACAAAACAAAGAAAAGATACCACAAAGCGAAGATGTGCTCTTAATAAAGCATTGTAATGAAATGCTTCTTAGTATTGGTTATAAAGTATATTATACTGATCGACGCTCCTCTGATAACAAACCTTTTACATATAGGCGTGTATAAAAACCTAATATATTGAACGTGTTGCTTTTAATGTAACAAAAACAAAAACAAAAACAAAAATGAAAATGAAAAAACAACAACACAACAACAACTACAAATATTTGCATAATGTGAACCGAAAAAAAAACTGCTGTATATTAAAACAACATAAACGGCTACCGTAACATATTTACACACACGTACCCACACACATATCATATATAAACAAAACTGCCTCAAGCAAAAAATAAAATTTTTTTCGAAAAACAAAACGTTCATTTTGTTCATTATAAAATTGTCAGAAAACTAATTAATTGATGTAATGTTGCAGATAATTTATCTTGCAACAATTATCAACGTGAGATTTTTCATTTTTACTTACAACTCGTACTTGAACTTAACATAGTTTTATCACATGTTAAGTAAATGTGTATTATCTCTCTCTTTCGCTCTGTTACTTTTCTCACTTGACACCAGCACGTACATATGTCAATTTATTGTTTATCATCATTAAAAAATTTAATGTGCGATAATGTATGAAATGAATGATTTCATAATTAAATAAATAAATCTGACGTAGGCCGAATTTTAAATACCTTCCGTATCAGCATACAAAAGGTGGGCGCGGCAGGTACATGATTGCTTTCTTTAATAGTGTATGCATTACATCTCAGCTTGCAAGTCGAGTTTTACGCTGAGCGCGTTTTTTTGTAAATTGTGGGCGCATCTGTTGTTCGTGACCACACCCATTTTTGGCACAATGATGAAAAAGATAACTATAAATGTATATACCAAATTTCAAGTTCATAGGTCAACGTTTTGTGGCAGATATATAGACTTTGGACGATTGCAAGCGTGTCTGTTATTTGATCGCGTCCATTTTCAACACATCAATTAACGCGTGTACCAAATTTCAACTTAATAGCTTAATTTTTATGGTAGATAAATAGATTTGTGTCGACAAAACAGAGAGACACACGGCCACCGGACATACATATCTAGATAGACTCAGTTTTTGATGCTGATCAAGAATATATAAACTTTGTGGAGTCTCTGCCGCCTCCTTCTTGGGGTTTGCTAACGGAATGACAAACTTAGTATGCCCCTATCTTATGTGAAGGGTATAAAAATTTTATTAATATTCTTTTTAGAACCTTCTTCTAGTTGTGGCTAACAAAATGACAAGGATAAATTACAATACTTGCAATAAGAATAAGTTAGCTTGCAACACCTTTTTCCTCGTTTCATTTAATTATTGTTTAATAATGTCATTTATACCTGTTAACAAGTGCCTAATATGAATATGACAAGTTGAATAAATAAGTGAAATGTGTGAAGTTATAGACACATATATATATACAACAACACCAACAACAACAACAACCGCAACTCTCATTGTTAGAGTTTTGTTTAACTTATACCTTATGTGCCCAAACAATTGCGTGAAAAAGCACGAAACGATTTATTATAGTAAAAGGCATTTTTATGACTTCCTCAACTCAACACAAAACTCAATCAGTTAGTCAGCCAGTCAGTACGTGCATATATATAGGCAATGTCGTCCTGAGCTTAAAACATACATACGAGTATAATAGCAAAACTAAACTAATGACTCCCTTGCTATTATCATTGTTGTACGTTGTAAAAATGCGTTCGTAATGAATCGTTTTTTGTAATATTTTTCTTTTTATTAAAAATGCTAATAATGCATAAATTCTGCTTTTATTATACGCTTAAGATAATGATCAAGAGAAAATAAGGTTTTAAGTTTGAAATACGTCAGATTAGTAAAACAATACAAAGTATGTGCAACTTGAAACAATGTCCAGAATGACCATCAACGGTTTCTGTTATATAACAAATTACTAAGCAATTCTTACGCTATACTATAAACAAGTAAAAATGTTATAATCAGTCAATCCCCACCATCTACTACACTACACCACTTAGTTGCACAAATTATGCTATAATTGGTTTAGTTGTCTCAGTAAACACGAAGTATTGCCATATAACACAAAATGATCCGATCGTCGGGTTCAAATTTAGCAAAACCAATTGCGAGTTCACCAAATTTCGTCAAAAAATATTAATAATTGCGATTTTTTGCCATATAAAGACTTTTATTATAATAGGACCTTATATGGGGAAAACTTTTAAAAATGATCCGTTCCGGTCAATTTTCAATAGGGTTTCTTTTTGGGTCAAAGAAAGTCTTTGTATCAAATTTCATCGAAATATCTCAAAACATGTGACCTGTAGAGCTTGCGCACAAATATACATGGACAGACAGACGGACATGGTTAAATAGATTCAGATTTTGATTCTGAAGCGATCGATATAATTAAAGGTGTGTGCATTTAAGGAGTTGTAAATATCCACACAAACTTAATATATTATTGCCGCAACTGATGCAGGGCATAAAAAGTGAGTAAGAATGGCAACAGCAGAAAGACTCAGAAATACATGCGTGGATGTCCATTCATGTCTAAATCAATTCATATTTTAATGCTAATTAAGAATATATATATTTTGTGGGGTCCTTGAGCTTTATTCTCGATATAACAATTAACGTGACAAATTTAGAACAACGTCACAGTTTGGTGAAGAATTCAACTTTTGAGTTATAGAAAAAGACAGCGCATAATCTAACAGTCATTGTGATAATGTCATTGTATGTTTGCCACACCCACAGTTCAGTTCAATAAAAGTGGAAAGTACTTTAGATTTGTTTTTCAAATTACATGCGTATTTACTTGGTTTGTTTTTAACTCATCATTTATTTATATTACTGTTCACGCCCTCTATGATGAATTTTGTAATGTATAGTTTGGAAATTTTATTTACAAACTTTTTGTAACATACTTTTATGCATAAACTAATTCTTCTTCTTATGTAATTTATCTTTCAAACTTTGGTCACTGACTGTTAGTGACATTAGTTAAACTCAGCAAATACGTTGAAAGCAGAGATGTAGTAGTAAATAGTATTTAAATAGTATTTAGAGAGACCTCTGGTTTAAAGGGAGACTCCATATACTCTTCATCACAATCAAGTACAGTCGATGTTCGATTTACACGATAATTTATAATATTTATAATCGACTAACAATTATCTGAATTATAATGGGATTAAAGTCGCGTATACTTTACTCTGTGCTTAACTGGGCATAAAATATAAACAAAAGCTTTGTTTCTTTTTGATCTCTACTTAATACACTCTTCAGATACATCAGTGGTTGGTTGATTCCAACATAAATAATGTACAAAATGATTTCAAGTGCTTCACAGGTTGTCTTAAGATATGAGTTTGTCACTTCAACTTGACCAAACGTTTATAGACAATGAACAAACACAAGAGTACAGAATTTACAGCTTTACAAATGTAGCCAACATACAGTAAGAGAGAAAGATATGCACTTATTATTGAGTAATTAAGTTATTGATCTAATACAAACCCATTTGAAGTAAGAATAAACTTGTAATGATGCGATAGGCGACAGTAGTATAGTGATCAGCTGGGCATATTAAACATATTCTAGGCTGCAGTAAGCACTGAATACCAGCTAAAGTGTCATAACTAAAACAGGTCAGGTAACCGCAAATGCTTATGCTAATAAAAGGCTTCTTTTTCTGGCATAAAGAGAGAAAGAAAGTAACTTGAATACGAACAACTCCACTTTGTAGTACTATACCCAAATTATGCCCATGATGTACAAACATCCCATCATTACACAAATTATGTTAAAATATATAGAAATGTTTCGCCAATTTTGAGGGAACTTGAATGATTGCAAACCTATTTGAATAACACAAGACAATATTAATTTTTATGATTTTAAATGCAACTTGTTTACTGATATTATTGGAACGTATGATGAAGCGATCGTAACGAAACCAACATAACCATGCCGTAGGATCTGGACGCAAAAACATTTCACACAGCCACGCATTATATATTACCACACACACATTAAGCGCCAATATTAAAAAACGAAATTCTCGTAAGCCACAGAAACAAAAAGTCCTCTTCAACAACATAGCAGAAAAACTGAGAAATTTGAAAATTTTATTTCTTAAATTAAATTATTTATGTATTATTCAAAAAATGTCACAATTTCTTTAGAGTAGACAACAGACAGTTTTTTCTTCGAAATCCTAAACAGGGTGCTTTGTAAAGTTCTAAAATGTTTTTAAAACAAAGTCATTGATTAGAGGTTTTGAAAAATTAAAAATTTGGTAGATTTTCAACCCCCCTTGGAGGTAAAAACAAATTGAATATATTGTATTTTGATACTCTTCCGTAATAAAAAGTGTGTATATTCTTAATCAGCATTAAGAACTGAGTAGTTCTCTGTCCATGCGTATGTCCGTCTTTTACAGTCGTTAATATTAAGATATTGAGCTACAACTTTACACATACAATTCATTGCTATTTATTGGACTCAGATCGCTATTTGATTTGGGCAAATTCCTGATTTATCAAAATGAAGTTGGGTGCATATAATTAGTTACAATATTTCGCTTCAATGATTTGTCAAAAAATGGCGGGGTGGGCGTAAATAGACACGCCCACATTCGATAAAAATGTTTTTATCTGCTACAAAAATTAACCTATGAAGTTAAAATTTGATACACATAATTACCACAGATATATACCCATAAAGTGGGCGTGGTTGGATAACCAACGCGCCAACAATTTAACAGAAACTTTATTTAGCGTACAATCGGACTTAAAAGTTAGTGCGAAAGCACACCTAATTAGACAAGCCACGCCCACAAGTAGTCTTTTAAGGATATTTAAGAATTAATACTTGTTTTAATATCATTTATATCCTTCTTTAATACACAAACTATTATAAAATTTACAAACAATTTATACAGATGGAAAACATTATGTTAAGCCTAAAGCATGAATCCATACAACCCAATAATAAACGCAAAATAATGTCACATCAAAACAGTATAAAATTTTATGTTTACATACATACATCCACAAAAAAAAAAATTTTTTTTTATGTACATATTATGCAACAATTTAATTTTTTTTTTGTTTTCGATTTATGGTTAAAAATCCTTTCCTGCTTTTCATGGTACAATACATTATAAAAATGATTACGATTATAATAATGTTGACCATGAGCAATGTCATGGTAACTGCCGCATTTTCTATCGTCATCTTTTTGTCAATTACTTTTTACACATGCACATACATTGCATATAAGTAGTGCAACATGCTGCTGGTAATGGATTGACCATAAGGCCATACACCGGTGTTTACTTGGTCATGTACGTAAACAGGTGTGGGGGATAAATTTGACGTATATTGTGAACATGTGTGAATATGGTTGGGAAGAAAGAAAAATACAATAATTTGTTATCGTATCGGAATCGATAATGAAAATGGCAATAAAAAAAAAAGCTTAATCGGAAGAATTCTCATATGTTGTATTTATGGCATAGTTTGTTGTGAGTTTTGTTATCCATGGGACTGAAGACTATATGTTGTATTAATGCTTGGCTTATAAAAGGAAATCGTAAACATTTCGTCAATGTACAGAAAAAATAAAAGTAATTTTAACATAAACAACAAATTGCACGAAAATATAAATAAATATACTACAACTTAATGAGCAGTACGTTTGTGTCAATGCATTAAGTAAGACATAGAGCACCATAGAAATATCAGTCAATCAATAATAAGGAAGTACAGACAAGCACAACAACACACAATATTGAAGCAACCACTAACTCATGGATAACGATCATCATGTATTGAGTGTGTAGGTACGCGACTCTTAAATACAATACAACACCCCATATACGCATGCCTCATAACCGATGCAACGCATTTCAATTAAGGAAAAACCGGAATCTATCTAATTTTCTTGGCCATAGGAAAAAAGAAAACATTACAAAAATTATTTACAAATATTTGTAACAATTAATCGGTGACATTGTTGAATACATTATATTAGGTGGCACATCCTTTCAGTAGCAAAATTTTTATTGTGTAAGCAAAACTTATGAAACAAATTGCAGGATCGAACGTGATACATACATTCATACACAACTTGTATAGAAAATACATTTCTGTTTATTATTTCGTTTGAAAATTTTCTAAACACAATGTCTTTGCACAGGATTGGTACAGAAGTTGAATAGACTATAGTTGACCACCCTACACCAACTGTACATTTATACAAATAACTGAAATAATTTACTGATAATTGTTTAATAGTTTTCATAACCATGAGTACTCATCTCACGTAAAAGTTTGTTATTGAAGATAAGACAAGCATTCTTTCTATATGGGAAGGGGTATAAAACTGGGACTCACAGGTACAAAAACTAGACAATGGACAGACGTACACAATTAAAT
This sequence comes from Ornithomya chloropus, assembly GCA_963971445.1. Taxonomy (NCBI): domain Eukaryota; kingdom Metazoa; phylum Arthropoda; class Insecta; order Diptera; family Hippoboscidae; genus Ornithomya; species Ornithomya chloropus. The sequence continues at coordinate 20,028,493 of OZ020530.1, read as the reverse complement.
TTATTAATGGGTATAAAAATATTACACAAACAATGCTTTAAAATCATTTTCTGAATCGATTTAACAAACGTCCGTCTGTCCTTCTGTCTTTTCATATAATTTAAGGCCCAAGCTAGGGGTTGTATTTTTTTAAATATTTACATCAAATTTGATACGAAGACATGCATCAGACCAAAGAGAAAGCTTATTGAAACTAGATCCAATTGGACAGTTTTTAGAATATTTCCCCATAGAACGTCCTATTATAAACGAAACCTTTATATGAGAAAAATTCACAATTCTTAATAATTTTTAACAAAATTTGGTAGAGATTAAGCTAATTAACTAAATAATTGTTTGTGAGAAACTTGAACCGGATTGAAGCATTTTTAGAACCCCTTTTCACATTTCGAAGTGAAGTGCAAGTACCTGCTTCGCCTTTCTTGATACAGCTAAATTAATTATAAAATAATTTGTGGAACTAAGCGGTGTAGAGTATTAAGAGATCGGGCTCAATCAAAAATAACATTTTCACGTGTTTTTAGGAAGTGTTTTCATGATGACTTAAATTTTGTTGCTGTGCGATTGTCGCCCCAAACGTCTTGTTTGTCCCATTAAAACACATGTATAAACGAAGCCTGGTTACTATTGAAATCAACCTAGTTTCATTCAAAGATGAAAAATCCGCCATTGAACATATCTGTGTAAGATTTATGATGACATTTATAACTCAATTGTTACGTATATAACCAGTATTGAAGAAATATTAACAATTTGTAACATTTTTTAACATTTAAATACAATAAATTAATACATGTTCAAATACCATCAATTAATATAATGTCAACAGGACACTTTAACGAAAAATAAAAAAAATGAGAATAAAATACAACGACAACTATTTTTATGAAAAACAAACAAAATAAATTGTAGTTAAGAGCAGTTTGGCCATAAATACGTACACACTACTGCGTTGTAACAATTATTTTGATTTCCGTTTTATTTATACCTTAATCAACAACTTTTCAACAGTGTGATACCGGAGGAACTGCATTATTTTCTTCCTGTTTACACTTTGCCATAACCACTTCATCCACCAAGTATCCTAACAATCCGCACACACACACCTGAACTAATCATCATTATATATAATCATCATCAATTGACTACCAGTTGACCAAAAAATACAAATAAAACAAATTAAGTGCGTGCCGTTTTATTTAAAATATATACTCGTACTTCAAAACTGGCAATTGAACAAAGCAGTGCCATAAAATCCTTATGAGGCCGCATAAACAAAAAAATGTTAGAAAATGTGACTACCGAACCAATAGCAAAGAAAGAAACTGCAAACAACCTGACACCGTGAGATTACATTCAACATTTTTGCTTATTGTACATTTGTTATCTTCACACACGAAACTTTAAATTATATAATTTTTGAAAAATGATTCATAGCAAAGATATAGAATAAGTGGATACTTGGTAAAGTTTCTTAAATGGGTCATATAACCATTTCACTGTTGACAATTTGAACGAGAAATGCCCGAACAGTCACGCTTACTGTTTGGTGTACGTTTCATATCAAACAGCTCATAAGTGAATACAACACTTGTCCAAAATGGCAGTATTAAGGCATACGTGACTAACACAAGTACGACAACACATTTGCATTTAGCATATCACACATACATGCATTATTCAGATCATATTTATAATATTAGATTTCTTCTATTATCAAAGCCATACAATTGGGAAAGCAGCCGATCGATCGATTATATAGTAAAATGAAAAAATTTATTATGAAAATTTTATGTTTTTTATTTTTTATTTTTGCATTTCTTATGGTATTTATCTAACGAGGTATCTGAAAATTATGCAATTTTTCGTTACTGACCAGCTCTGCCAAGTTTAAATTAAAGTCGTTTGGTAATTATGAAAACATCAGCCATACAAACACCAACCATCACCCCCACATATACATTCATGAATTATGTGAAAAAGCAACTATTTCATATGTATGCAAAATTATGCAGATTTCGTGTTTCTTTGCCGTTTATTTTTGCTCTATTAAAAAGCTATTATGTGTCAAAGTGTTATAGTTAACCAATAATTTGTTATGTACGGGTGGGTATCTAACTATAAGATTTGCAAAAGAAAACAAAATAATTTCACGTAAAGTTTATTGTTGGCCATAAATCATTTCTCATTTTAATATATTAAATCACACACACACACACATTTATGCGCACTCTTCTTCTCGCTATCTCTCGCTCTCTATATTGTCTTTATTAGAAAGAGACACACGTGCAGATATTGTACCGCATAAAGTGCTACCTTGATGCTAAACAAATCGTAAAATGTCTAGTGCCACGCCCACGCCCATGTACAACAACAATAATCTATCTATCAGTGACGAAAATGGAAATATGAACTTGAAATGTAGTAGATGGAATTAGTCCATCCATGGATGTGCCGAAAAGGGGCAGGGTCATACAGAAGACACACCCATAATATACAAAAACCCTTTTTGATATATAATCCAAACTTCTCAGTTAATAATAAGTATATACTCAATATTAGAGGGGGTAATCAGCTAGTTGACACGCCCACAATTTGTGTAGGGTATCTATGACATATACTAAGCTTCTTTGAGCTGACTCAAGAGGTGCATTCATTCCAACTCATGTATACAGGGTGAGCAAAAAAGATGGAAATTCTCGAGTAATATTGTTGCTGGGTTAGAAGGCGGAAAATCAAGATCAAGATCCAGATCAACTTCCCCTCTTTTAAACCAATCAACTTTTCTATTTGAAGTGTTTTCACTTCAGAGTTTCCATCTTGTTTCCTCACCCTGTATAATAAATATTCTTCTCTAATGAGTATACTTTCCTAACATTGACGATCACTACATGAATATGTGTTGGCTTACGTAGAGTAGTGGTAAATGAGAGCGCACAAGAAAAAAAAAATTCGCTATCAGTTCAAGGCTTTCGCAAAGTTGGGCTATGAATAAGAAAATCAAAACCAAAAGCTTTCGCTTTCATGTTTACGTATATTTATGCAGCATTTGTTTGGCTTATTGTGTTTATTTTACTTTTGTTTTGATTATGGTCTTCTTGCAAAGCTACGGTTTAATTTCTTTGTCTTTCTTTTATTTGCAATTAACCGGATTTTTCTTTATGCGTTTGATGCGTTTACTAACCATTTAACAGCAGCAGAGTATTTAACTGGAGTAGTAAAATTGTTATTAAACAGTTAATTCCTCGATGAGGTTTGAAACGGTTACAAGACATTTGGCGGTAATTGCTAGACATCCTAAACGATTATAAAAATCTTTTTTTTAAATAAAAGTCATTCTTTATAACATAAATATAATTATTTTTTAAAGAAAAAACCATAATAACCCATGAAAATATTTCGAATCTGTGAATTGGATTGAAAAATAAAAACTCTTAAGCGAGAGTCATGCGGATGCAACGCAATTTTGTGGTAAATAATTATTAATCAAACAGTTTTATTTTTTATTTTTTGTAATCAAACCATACGATGCTTGTAAATCATACTGTGCTAAATTTAATAAAAGGAAAAATCGAATGAACGTTAAAACAATCACTTAGTGAACTTAGACGAGACCGACGTGTTGCTTTGGTTTTTATTAAGCGTGGGTGGAAGAAAATTTGTCAAAAAAAAAATGCTTTTCTGTAAAGGTTCAGCTTGGTTGATTCACTTCCAGTTTGTACAAATATATGCATTCAATTATATTCGTACATATGCGCCAACACCAAAATAAAGTAAACATTGTGTAATTTTCTATAACAAGAAATGAATCAAATGCTACGTCCACTTCCTTTCTACTTAATAGGGTATCAAAAATGGTATACGTTGTATAAAATTATGTGAAATTATTGTAATGGTAACAAGTGATTATAATTTTTTTTTTTTTTTTTTTTTTTTGAAAAAAGTTTTTATTTTATAGTGGCTTCTGTTATATTTGATTAATCGTGAAGTATTAAACCATAACGTAGTGCATTCTACTTACCAGACACTTTTATATGTTACCCATATGGGTCAGGTTTCGGAGCAAAGCATTTTCGGGCGGCCTCTATATTCGATTAATTAAGATATTATTTAGCTTATGACCTTTCCCTCCTCCAGCCTTTTCATTTGATACCCATATTGGGGAGGTTACGAAACCAAAAATTTGCTGACGGCCATCGATTACAATGACTACAATCGATTAATCAAGCCCTTTCATACGATACCCATATCTACTATCATTAAAAAAGATATATATAACCGACATTTTTAGGACAGCCGCCATTATGAATGAAGTAAAATGTTGAGTATTGTGACTAAAACCAAAGCATTGTGGAAAATTTAAAAGGAAAAATGCAGAATATTAAGAGATTGCTTATTATAGTGGGTTATGCCCGACCATTTAATACCCTACATCACTCTGAATTTCACACATGTTATTAGTTTAGTTGTATCAGTAAACCATTGCCATTTAAGTTTCCGTGTAATAAAGGGGGTTCACTAGGTGCTAGAGCCAATTAAATACTTTTTTTATGGGAAAGTGCACTAAAAATGGTTCCATTCGGTCCACTTTTAATAGCTAATCTCTTTGAGCCAAAGAAAGTCCTTATACCAAATTTCATCAAAATATCTCCAAAAATGCGATTTCTAGCTTGCGCAAACTTGTATATGATCGCATGAATGGAAAGACATGGACATTAAATCGTTTGGGAAAGTGATTCGATCGTTATAATTGAAAGTGGGCGTGGAATTTGCCATTTAAACGTTATAAACATCTGCACAAACTTAACACAAAGTGCTGCAGCTCATGTAAAGTATCTGTCAAACTATACGAAAGACTCGAGCAACAAACTTTTTCTTAAAATGCACAAAAAAAAAACCACATACATACATGCATTTATATAAATATATATCATTTTTAACTTAAGCCAAATATATGTTATGCACCACATTTATGGGCGTGGCAAAATATCATACGCGCCCTCTTTTAACGACTATTAAAATATGTGTTGCATGTCAGCATGTATAGCATTTGAATTGTACACCAAAAAAATTGTGGGCGTGTCTAAAATTTGACCTGACAAAATCGATTATATACAAAATTTGAGCAATGTTTTGTATGTGTGGCAATGACAAGTTTCTGTTAATTGTGGACGTGGTTGTTAAACTTTTTTGTCCAATTTAAATAGGAGACGACCTATGCAGATTTCAGTTCAATATTTAGACGTTCGCCACCGTAAGAGTATCAACAAAAAACACATTTATTGTTTTATAAATGTTTGAAAAAGTTCAATGTTTAGACAAACCAAGTATAGCCCCGACCTTTGAAGTTTTCTAGGTTACATAATAAGTTTATTTATTTATTTTTGCAAATTTAATTCAGCCACTCAGTTCGTCTCCAATCCAATTGATTTGACTTGTATGAAATATCGCTTTTCTTCGTTTATGCATTAATTTGTCATCCTCATATTAATTCCATTTCAAGGCTGAGTTTGTTAAAACGCTTTGATTAGTTTGGTTTTGGTTTGTTTGTTGGATTATTTATAATAATCGATGGCGTTGGCGTTTAAATAAATGTCTGCGCGAACGTTTATATGCTAATAACTGTATAATTATGTAGATTAACATACTAAACCAAATATTATCATGCAGATCCATACATATTTATATACATTTATGTATAAATGCGTTATTATGAGGATGGATGAAGATCTTTGTAATTGTGTGGCACTGTGAGTGTGCCATTCATTTAATGTGGGTCACACTGACCCACATAAAAGATGAGAGTTATAGTAAGTTTGTCATTTCATTTGCGAGGCCCATAACAAGATGTCGGAGACCCTACAAAGCTTTTAGATGTGGAGGGTACTTAAGATTTGTCCTAAGCCAAAATTGAATTTTTCTACTCGTTACCATTATTTTAACGTCAATAAATAAATTATTTTTCAATTCCGGGCTTTTGCAAAGCAGTAGAAAATAAAAAGTCACTGACTTTACAAACAAAATAACAAAATAAAGAAGAAAATAAATAACTTTGGTTAACACCAAATCTTAACTACCCTTCACATGCCCATATAAACTGGGAGGCGATCAATTTTACGTTAAAAACAGTTTTTGGAAATTGTGAGCGTACCACGCCCATTATGGGATAATTATAAATATGTATACAAAGTTCCAATTTCATAGCTCAATTTTTGTGACAGATAAATGGATTTTTGTCGATTATGGGCGTGGCTCTTGACCGATTTTTTCCAATTTAAATCGAGTTCTGTGTGCAGAAACAAGAAGCTTAACAATATTTCAACTCAACGTCACAAATTTTTAACTGGGAGAATATTAAAAACGCGGACGGCCATTTCTATATCGACTCAGATTTTGATACGGATCAAGAAGATTTCTAACATCTTTTTCTGGGTGTTGCAAACGGTATGACAAACTCAATATGCCCCCAAGCAGTAGCCAAGGCGGAGGGTATAAAAATGAACAACAAAAACGCAATGACCACCACAAGGAAATTACATAATAATTATTGATGATTATAACAAAAGCACGCAAAAAAAGCAAAAAAAAATTAAACTGAAATGGAATCAATACTTGTTGCAACAAAGCAAAGTAACACAAAATCACGTCATCTTTATTAACGATGGGAAAATACTTCACAAACCTATAAAGCACGCGGTTTGATGACCACAAATCGTATGTGAATGTAACACTCAAGTGGATACATGTAACACCAGACACAAGTGTAGGTGTTTGACCCACATTTTTTAAATGACTTACTTAACCCTCCTCTAACAAAATGGACCTTATGTGTGAGTGTGACCTTCAAGTTCAACTGATAGGAACTTGAATTAATAACTCTCATTGAATTTATTTGCTTTCAACTTTTCTATTGTTTGCTGTCTCTTAAAATTCATTATCTTGTTGCAAAATTCAATCAAATGAAGTAATATCCACACCCCACACCGCTACGTAATCAATGGTATCTGGGTATCCCACTTATGTACCAGTTATATGCATGATTTGACTCTTGCCGTAACAACATTTGATCGTGACTGGCAAGCATGTGTTAATTGTGGTGCATAATATGAGTTGAGAGTGAAAGTGAGAGACGATAGATAATAGATAACAAAACCTTGTATAAAAAATGTTATTTAAAATTGATTTTTTCACGATTACATCGACTGATATTAATAGCTTTTCAAATGCATGTCCGTCTGTCCATCTATAATAATCAATGAAATTTTCCCACATAGGATAAACATTTCTATCTAATATCTCATGAGTGTTCTAATACACACGAACAAGTATACGCATTGTGTCGCATAGTGACTCAGACTTCCAAGCAATATCTTGAAGCCTTCTTGTGATACGTAGTTGGAGGGTTTTTGCTCTTTACCCAAGCGTATGATAGGGACTTCCAATGATTCAATTTGACAATTTTTTAAAAGACATCCATCCTCCTAAATAGTTAACATGTGGTTATAATCAAAGTAGTTGTTATTCATTTAACTCCAACATGATTTTATCATGTTGCCATGATCTTGTCTTTTTTTTTATTTCCCTACAACATATGAGGAAGCTCGCCTCAACTGGACGTTAGTGGTGGAGTGTTATGGTATAATCAAATTTTGTTGCTGTTGTTGTTGTTGTTGTTGTTGTTGTTGTAATATCAGATGCAAATGAAATGTTGTTTTTAGCTGCATTTTTGTAGTTTTTGTAAATTACGTAGACACAGCGTTTTATAACAAGCGCGCACACTATACACATTTATGTAATTGGGCAGTTGGGTTGTGCTCAATGCTCACTCACTCAATATATTGTACAAACTAAGATAACAAGTGAACAGGCGGGCGGTAACTGAATGTTAAGGAAAGAGTCTATACTGCAACTATCACAAAACTATTCGATGATATAATCTGTCTGTCTGTCAGTCCGTCTGACCGTGTTGGGTTGCATTTGTGGTGCACTTTATTTTCCATTATACATATACTGCGTTCCGCGTTAAATGTGTGTGCGTGTGTAAGTATGTGGTCACGTTCATTAGGTCTAACATTTTGTATTTTAGACAGAGAGTGGATGAGTAACTTGTGGCAAGTACTTATGCAATCAATTTTTCGGAATTTTCAAAAAGTGCTTGTGGATTATTATTTAAGTTTTTTTTTGCTTTTACATAAATTAATGTTCTCTTTTTTTACAGTTAATAGCGGTCAGTGTGTTGAGCATTTGTTCCGCGGTCTGGAGTAAAGCCTTACTCGACCAACACACAGCAAAGAAACAAATTTCTACAACGAAGGTTGCAGCAGCTCAACAACGAATCGATTACAATGGACATCATGACGAGCACCATGATCATGATCCCGGTTATTGGAAGAAGAAAGTCACATGGAAGGAGGGCTGGAAGAAAATTTGGAAACCGGCCAAAAAGCAAATTTGGATACCATCATGGAAACAGATATGGAAGCCAATATGGGTGCCGGTAAAAGTACCAGCCTGGAAGGATATTCAAGTGCCTGATTGGAAACAAATCTGGAAGCCGGTATGGAAGGAAATACAAGTGCCCGCTTGGAAGGACATTCAAGTACCAGCCTGGAAACAGATATGGAAACCGATCTGGGTACCGGTTCAAGTCCCCGCCTGGAAGGATATTAAAGTGCCCGCCTGGAAAAAATATTGGGAGCCAGTATGGAAGGAGATAAAAGTGCCCGCTTGGCAGGACATACAAGTACCCGACTGGAAACAATATTGGACCCCTGAATGGATTAAAGTGGGTATACCAGGTGAAAAATATTTAGGTCAAGATCACGACGGTTGGGAGTACACGAGTCATGATTTATGGAAAAAGAAGCTTATTTGGAAACCGCACTGGAAGAAGATCTGGAAGCCGGCTAAAAAACAGATCTGGGTGCCGAGTAAAAAGCTCGAATGGAAGGAGGCCTGGAAACAAATCTGGAAACCGGCCAAAAAACAAATCTGGGTTGAGGATAAAAAACTAGAATGGAAGGCTGCTTGGCAACAGGTATGGAAGCCGGCCAAAAAACAAATATGGGTGCCTGACAAAAAATTGGAATGGAAGGAGGATTGGCAACAAATATGGAAGCCAGCTAAAAAACAAATTTGGGTGCAAGATAAGAAACTGGAATGGAAAGAGGCGTGGAAGCAAGTGTGGCAACCGGGTTGGAAGGAAATATGGGTGCCGGCCTGGAAGAAAATCTGGAAACCTGTTGTTATATCCGAATGGTTTCCCACGCCCGATCATCACCACCCCCATCAAGAACACGGCTGGGATCGTCAAGATACCAAAACGAATAAAGTGATCTGGAAAAGAGAGGGCAACATAGCAGCCGAAGGAACCGCAAATGCCATTCACAACCACTCAAATCCAGTAAATAACAGTAAACAGTTGACGGTAAAAAATGGTAGTCTCCAAGAAACCACAAAAGCTTTTAAATTCCCAGGGGCATGAAACGCACAAATGAAGACGTGTTTTAAGCCATTTAGTTACATAGGAGTTTAGTACGTATGTGTTAGTGTTATTGTGTGTACATATAGGTATATCTTCGCATATACATAATTAGTCCATTAACTTTAGTGGCGGATTTAGCAAACTGGGGCTTTAGCGCCCCGAAATTCTCCATCAATTTATTCATTTAAGGGGCAAAGAAAAATGTCTCCTACTTAGTGCCTGAATCCGCCACTGATTAACTTTGTATTGTTCATGCTCACAATGCATGTGCTTCAGCACATGTTGCTTTTATTCAAATGTTTCTTTGTATTAAATTATTACCTAAATGTAGGCTAAAATATCCGCCTGAGAATATTTAGTGAAAAAACATTCTTTGTGTACTATGGATATGTTTCTTGTAGAAATCTATATTTTATATATATATGTGTATGTGTTGAAACCAAAAAAAACTATTATAAACTATTTCTTAACATCTCTCTTAATGGAATAAATAAAATTTATAAAATTTACTTACCCGTCTCGATTTCGACTTAAACTAATTATTTCTAATTTATTTCTATTCTGAGGCTATTTGGCAATAATTCAAACCTGGGATATGTCGCCTTCTGTCGAATAGATTAAAAATTTTAAAATTTTAGCAGTTTCGTGTGATTTTATTTTTTATTGTTTTTTTTTTTAAGCAAAATTAAGAGAAGGTTTGCCAGTCATACTTAAGATCAACATTTTCTTTCTACTTTATATGGGTATAGAAAAATATTAAAATTATATTCGAGTATTGTCGAACTTAGCACACCCGCTAACAGCCTCTATACAAAATTGTTGAGTGTTTTTCCTGTTTACAAGGAGTTTTATATAAAGGACACGCGGAAAACCAGCCGAAATATCTGCGGACGTAATGACTCGGAAGAGGGGCAAAAAAGTTTTATAAACATAGGTCCCGAAATAAGTCATTTCCGAGATTTATGTGGAGGTATATCCTTTATAAGTTAAAATCGGTTATAATAGCTTTCACCTGTCGAACCAACTTCGACTTTCATGCTAATATTCTTAACTGTCGGGGAGTTATCCAAGAGTTTAAATTCCAGCTGAAAAACTCTGTCACTTTTTTCCTCAGCTGGATGTGAACCCGTGTTCTATAGCGTTCAGCGTTTACTAAGACAAAACCTTTGCTCACTCAGCTGCTATAATAATCGGTTATAACCGATCATTCAATACCCACAATGTACACAATATGTTTGTTTGTAACCGGCAGAACGAGCCGTATAAGTTGTGGTCTTAAAAATGATTAAATTTAAACTATTTCCAAGACACGCCCTTATACCACACTTTATCAAAATATTTGGCCCAAATGTATGTAAAAGTTGTTATAAATAGTAAAAGAGAGAGAAAAAGAACCTTATTAAAAGATACCATGTATATAAAATAAAGCTAAAGAATGAAAAATGTGTCTTGGTTGAGATAAAGTATTTCCAAGAATTCCACAACTATACAAAGACTAACTAAAACTTGCATTCCACTTACCCAACTAGTTCAGTTGTTTCTTTTCTTTTTTGCTTTTTGCTTTCTTACAACAATTGTATGAAACACTTTTGAAAAGTCTACTCTCTGACTGTTATGTGGCTGCGTTAAGTTTACAAATTCGTTTCTATTCAAATGACATTAAATTAATCGGTTGATTCGTTATCTGAGGTTTATGTTGATTAGCTACTTTGCATATGGTACTAATCCATAATTGGGTGGCCTGCGGACTATCGGTACGAAATTTATAAATTGTGCCCATTGTACGATGACACAATTCGAAACTATTTTTATGTTTGGTGCTATTAACTAACTGAGCAAACCAACCCTCCAAGTGACACACTTTGCAGGGTTCACGTTTAAAATCGTTACGTTCGCTGCCCTTGAATGATTTCGGTGGGAAGTATACTAAGGAGTTGGCCCATATTTGTAGCCAGTAACGTTGCCAAGAGGCGACTGCCGGTTTGCGGCCCTCTTTCTGTACCGTTTTACGTCTAACACAACCCTGCAAACCATTCCTTTCGTTCTTAAGAAAATGTAAACTATTTGTCTCCATTAAATGGCAGGATAATATATCAGCATTAGCACTTAAATTAAGTTGAACACTATCGCTAGTCGTTAGGCTGTTGTTCATTTCCAATACGGAATCGTCTAATAAATGGCGCGACGGTTGTTGGCTTAATAAACCACTTTGATCATGATAATGATGTGAAGGCTGTTGTTGTTGCTGTTGCTGCTGCTGCAGCTGCTGTTGTTGATATTCAAATGGAACGGTAGTGTTGTTATCGTTGTTGGTTCTACCAAAAACACTAAAACAAAGAACACATAAAAAAATGAATTAAAATTGTTCTTCTTAGACACTCAATATTTTTGTACCCATCATACCGAAATTGGAAGCGGGTTTTTCAATAGGGACATACTAATTTTGTATTTTAATACGAACGCACCCTGGCGCGTTTTTCATAAATCCATCAACGTCAAAATGTCAGTAAAGGTTAACATTTTTATCATCGTGAAGTAAACAAACGAACGTTTGGAACGTTATTAAAAATTGCTACAGCTGTTGCAACTTTAAGAGTGTTTACTTCAATTTTTAGTCATAATCATCCCACCACATAGGTTTGACACTCCATAGTGCATAAATTCGGGTCAAAATATTCACTATTGCGTGCGAGAGAAACAATGCAACGCTAGAAGTAACGAAAGTATTGCAGCCATAAACGCTTCAATTCGATCAAGTCGATTCCAAGCCGTTCACAGGAATTTCTCAAACCACATTGTGGCGAATTTTGCATAAAAATCTTGGCACTCTTACAACATCAAATTAATTCGTGAACTGAAGCCTCTTGATCACTTGAAGCGCCGTAACTTATATTACGTTATGTTATGTCCTTATTGAAAAGCCCTTTATTATTTTGTTAAAATGTTTACAACACACTAAAGAAGCTTCGGAGATCCCACAAACTGTATATCTCTATAACTCAAGTTCTACGTCTAACTAATTCTTTCCTTTTTTTTTGTCCATCTGTTTTGGACATCATTGAAACGTTTTTCATATATAAGTAAATAAATTTGAATATTTTTTCATATACCGCTTAAGAGGCTTTTGTATATCGGTGATGATGATGGTGGGTACTCAATATCTGGCCCGAGCCAAATTTATTTCATTATTTAATAAATTAAATAGAGACTTAACAACTTGAGAGAGAGAGAGAGAGAGAGTAAGAGAGCACAAAGCAAAAGCAAACAAATTTTGAATGAATTTTATAATGAGTTTAAAATAAAATGTTTTTCATCTTTCTTTTTTTTGTTAGAAACCAAACTCACCCACAATGATAAACGCAACGATTTGGCGTGGTAGTAGTAGTAGTAGTCGTAGTAGTATTGAAAAAATGAAAGCCAGATTTTGTAATTAGCACCATGGAGCAACGCGGACAACATTTTTGCGTAAAATTTCGTGGTAAACTAGTGCTGCGCAAGCTAATAATATTGTCAAACATTTGAATATGAATTAATGGAAAATGTTTATTATTATGAACGAAAAACTAATAACGAGAAACAAACCAAACCAAAACAACCAAAATATGCATCATACAAGCAACGTGTATAATAGGAGAGAGAGGGAGCGATTAAACTTGGTAGCTTAAATTATGCTTAACACGTATAAATATTTAAAATGAAATGTTTGTATAAATCGTGCTATTAAATGATGTGCAAAAATGGTATCAATTGGCATTAAACCTCCAAACAAACACTGAATAGTTGGAAGAAAATTGTGCCCAAAATATGCAAGTACAACAGAAACGCATCATCAATCAAAAATCAAAAATAAAAATCAAGTAAAAATGTTATAGCCGGTCATGCCCGACCATTTTATCGCACAACGCTTAACTCCTTAAGTTATGCTACAATTAGTTTAGTTGTATTTGGGAAGGGGCTCTAAAAATGGTCAACAAATTTTGTCAGAAAATGTGATTTTTTCCATAAAAAGACTTTCATTAGAATAGAACTTTATAGGGGCAGGGGTTCTAAAAATGGTTCAATCCGGTCCATTTTCAATAAGGTTCCCCTTTGGGCCAATACATGTCCTTGTACCAAATTTCTTTGAAATATCTCATAAAATGCGCCTTGTAGCTTGCGTACAAATTTATATGGACAGACGGACATGGTTAAATCGATTTAAATTATGATTCTTGTGGTTTGGAATTTACCACAATCTTAATTTGCAAAAATTATATATGGCCCAGGCCAAGTCTTGAATATCCACCACCAATGCACGAATGCTTCCCAAGGAGTATATTGTAAGGAGTATATACATGTATATATATAAATATATATGGAGTATCAGTAATCGATGCTGATTCACAGAATATGTATACTTTGTGGGGTCTTTGGCCGTAGCAAACGTGAAGGTATAACCCATATAAACATGATGATGGGTATAAAACAAATGTATATGTGACATATGCTTAAGGACCTTTAAGATTGATTTATAAATAATTCCATAACACGCAAATTGTTGTATACCACAGGGCAACAATCATTAAAGTAAACAGTCAACGTGGGGAATATGTACAATAGGGAGTAACACTTACTTCGTCCCCAAGCTGCGACATTTGCGATGTCCGGGTATAAACTTGCTGTTGGAGGTATTGGAGTTTATTCTGACTGATCCTATAGTTTTGGCAGGCGATAGATTTAGGCAAGCTAAAGCTGGTGCCACCATCATATCCACATTGCACGACTCCTTAGAGCTGCACGATGACGAGCTGGGCACCATGGCGGAAGAAGGTTCTAATTTTAATGATTTTCTAAAATTCCAAACAAAGGACATTTTCGCATGAAATTCTCATTATGTCTATATGGCCAACCAACTCACTTGTACTGTTCTTCTTCGAATATATTTTGCAGCTCTTCAATGTAACGAATCGAGTTTAAATAATTTTGTATTGTATCGTTGACCGCTATACATACATAATTGGACTGTTGATAATTCGATATCACGCGCAGTATATTATTCATGCGATTACGCCGTTGTTCAGGCTCTAGCCCGCCACCTTTGTGGGGATAGGCCAAATCAATGTATATCAAGTCGGTAAGAAATAAGCCCAAATATGGGATGCACGGCAAACGTAAACTTTCCAGATAGGAGCGTAAATTCTCCCAATTATTTTGATCACTAAATATATCACTCAAGCGATCGCAACAATTTTTATCCTTCTTCGACAAGCACGACCACGTCTTCTTTAAACGATAAATGCTGGCACTTTGCAGAGCCGATATAATGGCAAACAGTGAATGTAAATTATTGAGTTCGTGCAGCTTTTTCGCCACCTTTAACCCATAAATCATAATAAAACAAAATAAAAAAAGAAAATGAAAAATGTAAATTGAAAGACTACAAAACCCACCCACCTTAATAAAGTGTGACAAAATTTCAGCACGTTGTTTGGGTTGTTCCCCGGTTAAAATTTCCTGTACGGTCCAAAAGCTAGTATGATTAAAACGTTTAGTAAATGCTACAATATTCGGTGTCATCACATGTTTATCCTTTTTCGTCCAAGCACAACTGGTCAGTTCGTCCGGTTGTATGGAGGAAAATATATTGAAATCTAACAAAGTCAACTGATTGGCCAATTCATCAGCGGAGACACGCAAAGCATTCAATATGACACCATCCAGAGATGACGAGTTATTGTTCGAGCTGTGACCAGGTAAGCTGTGAGATTTTGATGAACTAAATAAGTGTTTGTCATAAATCAGTTAAATCGTGACTACTTCTACAGAGAGCACACTGCAAACACAAACCTTACGCCGTAATAATTTCCGGGCGAATCGGGTGAGGAAGAGAAAGCATTTAAACAACCGATCGAATTTTTCCGCTTTGCTCCTTTAATACTTAATGACTTGCTGGAATGTTGCCCGTCCTTGCACCCCGGCTCCAATTCGAAAGTACAGCTCTGTGTAGATTTGGTACTATCCTTGCGTTGACGCACATACGCTATAGTGGCAGCACCATTGGCGGTACCATCCACACTACTATTACTGCTAATGCTGGAGAAACGTGCAGTATGCCTCAGACCAGCATAAAAGTTGCTGATATTACTTTTACGCCCTAATGAGGTATTGTCGTCATAGTAGGACTGAGTCTCAGCCGAGGTAGCAGTAGCGGCAGCATGATTAATCAATGAATTATTGTAACCGTCACCGTCGGCATCATCAACATCAACATCGTCCGAGTCTGTGTATAGAGAACTGTGACGTTTACAGCGCGCTAAATAAGTATGTTTTTGTTTTGGCATTTGCTGGTGAAGATTATGGTGGGGATGAGCATGAGAATGTGGATGAGCGTGAGCATGATGGTGGTGATGATGATGATGGTGACTATGTCGACGACATGTAGAATTGGCCGGAGATTGATGATTGACAGGGGGACCACTCGCATCACATACCGGCGAGCTATCCCTTAACCCCGTTATATTATAATCGTTATTATCGACAAACTGCAACAAAAAATGACATTTTATAAAGAAATTATTTCAAGAAAAAGAAATGACAAACTTACTTCCACAAAACGTATATTATCAGTTGTCAATTCTCCAGGAATCTCTGAGTAACGCATCATGACAAACTTCCTTTCAAAATAAGTCTGTTTTTCTATAGCTATGATGTTGGTATGAGGTCTGCCGCTTATATTCAATTAGTCAATGATGATGATTTTCTTTTTTTTGGTACGTTGTCGATGTTGTCGATTTGAGTTCATTGTATTTTTTCATTGATTTCAATTGATCGTTGTTTGATTGTTGCTGCCCTTGTTGTTGTAATGGATGTTTTATTTAATAATTTTCTTAAAATCGTTGTTTTTTTATTTTGCGGTAGTTTTTCGGTGTTCTGGTTAGATTCTCATGTCCAATTGTATGCAGTTTGCTTTCTGAAAGGAAATCAAGAATGTTTTTGCTTTCTTTACACACTTGTCTCTATTTTATTATATATTTTCAATAATTTTCTTAAACGTTCTATAACAACTGAATATTCTTACGGTACTATTTTCATATTTTGAAAAGGAAAAAGAAGCCTAGATTAGAAAAGATGACTTTTCTTATAGTCACAAAAACATTTAGCGATAATAGCTACGATTTGATAACTTAACGATCGCTACGCACGCTAGCGAACTCGCACGCTTTAACTTTAAGGCGGTCAATGAGAGGAAAAGGTCAAGAATATGCCAATAGGCATAACCAGAATCAGTTCTTCGGCATCATAACGTCAGTCCATATGTAGCAATACCGCTAGAAAAATGCTTCTACCTGTAAAACCAATCATCAATCGTCACGTATTTGGGTCCAAGTATATGAAAAGGTAGTGACTCGATTCTATTGAAGAGTCTTAAACGATATGGTCAATTTTTTGAACTTTCTACGCCAACGATATCGTTTGTTATACATTTTACGATCAAGTAAATTTATATGCGAGAGAATTTCAGCTATAAAATATGTAACAGGCGCTCGTACCCTCATTTAGAAATCTCTGCTATATCTATAGCAGATGAATGGCGTTTAAAAATGAAATGAAATTTTGCACTTTAGATTTTGCATGAGCCTTTTTTTTTTGTTTTTTTTTTTGTTCTTAAATTCCATTGGCCCCTTTTAACCTCTATTAATTGCTTTACTCAATAAGAGACATTTAGTCAAGCAAATACACTCGCTGGAACCATTTGTATACTCTTCATATAAAATGGAAGGTATACTAAGTTTATCATTCCATTTGCAACACCGAAACATGAGAGTCACCTACGTGCTATATGTAATTTGAAGCGGTATCAAAAACTCAAACGATCTAGGCATGCATGCCTGTGTGCCAGTCTCTCACGATCGTAAATTTTGATATATTTAGATGATATTTTGTACACACACTTCCAGTTTGGCATCTTATTATTTAATTTGAGCAAAATCGGTCAATAGCCACGCCCACAATCGACAAAAAAATTGAGCTATAAAGTTGAAATTATCTACGCCAAGCTGGCCAAAAATGGGCGTGATTGTAAAACAGACACGCCCACAATTTTAACTCAGCGTAAAACTCAACTTTCAAATGGATGCGTATTATATATCCTATTAGAGAGCGTAATCATGTACCTGCCACGCCCACATTTTATATGTACATATGTTGGGTATTTAAAATGTAACCCAAACCAAATTTAGTCTTCCCCCTTGCTTCACGTAATTCACGTTGTGAATATAAATGGCAACGCATTAACGCCTGATAGGTTGTCAGACTCATTGTAACAAAGCAAATAATATATAAAATGATTGCTTAGATGATCAAATTAAACAAAAAGACTTTGGAGTACAGATTATACTATAAATCTTTATAAAAATTAGTTATTTTATCAACTAAACACAAAGGAGGCAAACCGCAAACGGAAATTCATACGCACACATGTATAGGCGTGTATATGATTATGTGCCAACACAAATGAATATCTTTTGTTATACGAGTATATATATCTCATTACATAGCTACGTTTTATTAAGCGTATTATCTTTTGAATAAATGAAGCATTCCAAGAAATGCTTTAATTGATGACGGCAGACATTAGAAATATAATATTGTACCATTTATAATAGAAGACGTCATTCGTCATTCGTATAAACTTGACATGAAGTGTATGTTAAATGTTTGACATGCCTTGTCTGTCTGTCCGTCACTCTACTTGTAAATATTTGTTCACAAATTAATTTTTATAGATTGTTAGTAGTAATTAATAACCGTACAGATGTAAGGAGGTAACTTGGGCTTGGCTGACTCAACTTATCCTTACATTTAGCGTATAAATCATGCAATTAAATAAAAGCATTTTCGTTGTCCCTTTTGAAAATCCCTTTCCCAATATTTTCCTACACTCAAGGAATACAAATTTTGTAGGCATCTGTTTATATCTCAGTTTTCAGTACATACTGAAAAAAAATGAATGAATCAAAGATGAATGTTTATCAATGCATTACAATTTATATTACACATGCCCGGAATATACCTGTAGTGTGAGCTAGCATGTTAGCAAACTGAAGTAATATCCCTCCTGTAAACAGGGGCCATCACGATGGAAACAAAATTCAATTGTTTATCTCTTAGCATGCATAAAAACGATTTGGTGGAAATGAGTAAACAATCGTTTATATGCAAACGCGTCTATATGGGTGAAATACATAAACGTCGTATATAAATTCTCTATATGTAAATTCATGTGTATGTATGTGCAAGACTGCGCTATGATTGAAATTAATATTCAAATTGGAATTTGTGTGATTGTGCTTACAAATGGGTGTAGACTAGACTTGCTATTAATCGATGATATAATTGTTCTACAGTATGTATATGGGACCTTTAACCAAAGTCACATCTAAACGGGCATTCATTCTTATGCATTCTTTTTCGTTCACTTTCTTTTATAAACACATTTAACCGTGAAAAGTATTCGCTATTTATTATATTTATATATGCACAGATATGTTGAATTATGTCTCTTGACAGTTCTCAGTATGCATATTAGCGGGCATTTTATTTTTAATCCATTAGCTATAAAAAACATATTTCATTATGTACTAAACACACACATATGTGCATTATGGTAAATACCTTGCAGAGGGTAACAATTCGGGTTTTTTTTTGTTGCAAATTATTTTGGCATTCTGTCTGGGTGTTGGTATAAAAAGTTCTCTAAAAATACTTGATATTGATGACCTTTCCCAGTGCATTTATTTATATCTACATAATAGATTAACATCATGATATTGTCACTATTACAAAACAGAGCACACAGGATATGGTCGCAGCAGGCAATCTTGTGCAAGAGCATTTACAAAGGGCACACATATGCACTGAAGACTTATTTTCCGTTTATTTGTGATTGCATCAAATCAATCAAATCTAAACCTTTTCCATTTCTACCCACACAATCTATTCATAATTAAGGAAGGTTACATCTTGTATTTTCTTTTTCGATAAAAAATATTCAAACATTGTGCCAATTTATACATAGATTTGTTTTTACAAATGTGTTTGTAAATATACGTAAAAGAAAAAACTCACCCCTTTAATATAATTTTATGCATAAACACTTGACTTTTGTGAACTTTTAACTATAAATTGTCACATAATTCCATGTTTCCATGATTAAATTTAATATATTTATTAAAATAGTTTCATTTTTAATATAATTTTACTTGTAAAATTCGATTTGTTTTATGAGAATTAATCGAATTGGCTTAGAACACGGCACTGAACTGAACAATAAGAATAAGCAACAACAACTAAATCTGCACTTGCACTTTTTTCTAGTACTGAACAAGTTGCCACATGTATACATTTTTGAATTCTTCTTCTTATTTGAATTGCTTGTTTTACGCCATCTTGCGAACGTTACTGTTTCGTTTCTAATATCGTTAAATTAAAGGGTGACCCAAAAATGCAATTGTTGAAATAAAATTTCACCAACATGAACGTTACAGAGTTACTTGAAAAGATTTACATTTAAATGCAAATGGACTGTAACTGCCGTAACTGTATTTTGCACTTTAATTCATATTCATACCTACGTGCAGTTCCAACTCTTACCTTGAATTACTTTTATAAAACAAAAAAGATTAATAAATAAACGCTTTTCTACTTGTTTAGTTGGTTAGTGTCTATTTGTATTATATAGTTTATTTATTTCTTTTAAAGATTTTGTATATTGGTATTTATACATAAATTAGCGTTACGTTTAACGTAGGTTTTCTTTTTACTTTTTCATATATATCCATATACACATACACCATAAATGGTTTCTTACTTAAAACTAATATAAATAATTTTATTTTAATTTGTAACTATTGTACAATATACGGGTATGTGGTGAATGCATTAAAAAAAAGGTAGTTGATTAATATTTTTGTGCCCTTCATCTAAAAAAATGAACATACAAGTTTCTTTAAAGTTTAAAACACTTAGAAGGAAGCGTTTGTCATTCTGTGACTAAGTTTATATATTCATAACAAGCATCTAAATCGATTTATCCATGTTTGTCCTCATGTAGGCCTGGCATTTTCTTAGTGAGAGAAATATTGTAATAGACACGCCCATAATGCATAAAAACCTTTTCCGACGTAGAGTTACTTGATATGTTATATCATATATACCACTTGCCAGCTACGCTCTTATTTTGTTTTTGTTTTTGTTTGTAACCTACTGAAGTATGTTGTTTTAGGCAAACGCAAATTACGGTTTTTATTTGTTTATTCCTCTCTTGTTAAATTAAATTAATTCCATTGAAAAGAAAGAAAAGTAATTTGATATAAAAAAATTCACACTAAAAAATGGTTATATGGTGTTACTGTGAATTTGTGTTAAAAATGTGTAAATTTTTTTGATAATATTTTAAGAATTCACACAAGTTTACAAATTATCTTGTGTTTTACCTCTCTTTGTAATTGTAGTCTCCTCTGTCATATTGTCTTTTTTCCCACGCCAATAAAGGTTGACTTTTTTCCCATACTAATAAATCAAATGTAATGTTTTAATAATCGTTTCTCTCTTTCTATTGTTCTCATTCTCATATATTTAGATCATTATTATATGAAATTATATTCATTATTTATAAAAAAAGAAAGAAAAGAATCAACAAGTGTTTCATTATATGTATAAAAATGGTATTTCTTAATGCTTAATACACAATGTGCATGTAAAGTGTTGCAAATTGAAACGCATCGAATTGACACACAGAGCATAACTTTTGATTAATTGGAAATTGTATACAAATTTCGGTTATGTGTTACTGTAGTGGAATAATTTTTTTAATTTCATTGTTTCAATCTGTTTCAATTGTGTGGTTAAACGAATAGTTGCTAAGCTTAAATGTATGTTTACGATCGGCCCATATTGTAAAGCTAAAGTTTTGGAAAATTAGTGATTCGTTTAGCATTTTAGATTTGTTTTGACATTTTTACTTATATTAATGTGATATAAAGTAGCATTTAACGTTATCTAATCCTTGCATGTATGTTGCACAGACATTCAGTATCAGTATAATAACACTCTGTCCAAGATTTATATTCTACTTAATATTTTATACCATAACATTAGTGTTTCTTGCTTTTTATAAATATTTATAATTTCTTATAAAAAAAAGGTGGAAATGTGTATTTAGCGAAAAAAGTTGTAGTAATGTGAGAAGAAAGACTTTAGTCTGTTAAGTTAGTCTTAGAGCGATATTCATAGCATGCTTTAATGTTTATTTTATTCAATTTGTAATAATTGATTGTTTCGAATTTGTTTAGAATCTCTTCGCATGTTGTTGTTTAGCTTAAAAGTTATTTTCAAATCATAGAAAGGAGCACTTCATACATTCACTATCAGATATTGGACATAAAAAGTGTGGTTGTATGAGTATTAATAGCACACACACACACGCACACTTATAATAGATGATCAGAAGGAACACCAACACGAATCATTTGCCAATTAATGCCTCAACATAACAACAAGCTCAACCGTAGAATGGAAAAATATTTCAATAAAGAAAAATTAAAAATGTTTTAATCAACTGTACCCGACCATTTGATGCCCTACACCACTTAGGGCCGTTTTCAATATACTTTTTGAATGTCTCTGTTAACTAACCGGATGATAAATTAATCAAGACCTGTAACCAGAGGATAAATTGTTTCGTTTTCACGAATAGTACACATTTCACGTTAGTACACATTTACATCACCTCTGTCTAAGAAAAACATATCTACTTTATAAACAAACAGTTGTCAAAAATAAAATTATTCAACTATTAGCGGAAAAAATCAACAATTATTAAAATTATTCAACGTTTGAACAACAAATAAAATATCAATATCAATGTCATATGTTCCTCTTGTTAAGTCTCTGTTATCGTTCGGTTAAATTTAATCGTAAGTCGTAAAAACGAAATTTCGTTAACAGCAAGATAAAGTGACGATTAAATTTAACCGAGAGATATTGAAAACGCCCCTTAACTGCATAATTATGAAGATGAAACTAACATTTGCTGTTTAGTAATTACAAAGATATCTTTGCGTTGTTGGCCACTATAACTTATTTAATGATTAAATTATAAACATAATCATAAAACACTCACAAGTTTACAATCTTATTCATTACAAATTAGGCTCGGATGAATTTGTGGTTGTTGCAATCATAGGTTAAGTAGTATTTTCCTTCTATAGCATAATAGCATAACAGCTATAAAAAATGCTTTTAAAATTCTTCTCATAGAAAAATTCAATGCATAGAAGTTGTGTTGTTGTCCATAAGTAATGGATTGGGTTTTTTTTTGTTTTTGTAGTATAATAATATATAATTTGTAAATATTAGTTTGAATTAATGTAAAAATTTCCTCCGAAAGTGTGGAGAGAAACTTCTACGCGAACCCAACCCTGTGTACATACTGAAGAATATTATTTTACAATAGATATAAAAATATAAAATTGTTGTTTAAAGTAAAGTTGAATTGTGCAGCGCAAAAAAGAAAAACTTGTTGTAAATATAAGGAGAGAGGGTGCGCTGCTTACTTTTTCGATTTTTTCGACTTTTTCTGTTCGGAAGACGAAACGGTTGCATTATTATTCACTGTTGATGATTTGTTGATAAATTTCTTAACGGGCGGCTGTTGGGTGGTCACTTGAGTTATGGTCTGTGAACCCAGGGATGTTACGGGTGTGTCATCTAAAAATAACGGATTCTTTACCTCCATTTCAGCGGTCTAAACGGATACCAAAGCAAATTTAGGATTTAGGACCAAAGAAATCGAAATGTATTTGTAGGATACTTACCGGCGCTAAGCCGGGGCATTCGTATACAGTGTAATCGCCCTCCTCATTATCATCATCACTCTCCACCGCATCACCGTTTTCTTCAACATTTGAACGATTCTCCAACGCCATGATCTGTTGCTTCTGATGCTGATAATGATACATTTGAGCACTCTGCGCCAACTTGCGATCACCCGACGGTGATATATCCTTATTGGGTCCAGTTATTCCATAGGCGGGATAATCAACATCAGCCGCCGCTTTATTACGTCGATGGAATCTATGTTGGAATATACATGCGTTTAGGAAAATTAATGAAAATCTCTAAACAAATAATACGTACGTGTACCAAGCTATAGCCGCAATGAAGAGACCCACTATAACAGCGGCAGTTATTCCCGCTACCAGGGCCACCATGTACATGCCCATTTCCGTTTTTATACCAATTGGTTCCTTTACCACCAAATTCAATTCGTCTTTGTTGTTGTTGTTGTTGTTGTTGTTATTATTATTATTATTTGCCGTTTGTACCAGATTTTTATGCAACTTATCGATGAGAGCGTTTATGTCATGTTGAGCCGGTAGCGTACCATTATTTAATTGATTCATAGTCAAGCCAGCTGCAGCAGCAGCAACATTTGCAGCTTTTTGTGGTTTTATTCGGTGAAAATTGGCAGCAACACTTGTTTGCTCGCCGGTTAATGGTAACGGTGCATTTGGTATCAGAGTATCTGGTGCACCTTTCACTACAACATCACCCGCCTTATACTCTTCATACTCATCCAACACATTAGCATCAATATCAGCGTTAGCAATGTCTGCAGCCTTGTTACTATTGTCAGTATTTTGTAAGCGGGAATTTCTATCATAGTCTTCAGCAGCAACATCATTTTCCAACTGATCATCAGCATCATCATCTTCTTCAGAATCTGGCTCATAGAAACGGGGATCTGATGGTCCGACCGCAAACTGTATGCGGTTATTTAATTGCGCTTTATCGGGTTGGGGAATTTTATAACTGAAATCGGGATTTGTGTTATCATATTCCTCGTCGTCCTCCTTCTCCTCATCATCATCATCATCGTCATCGCCGTTCCCCTCATTATATTTCTCATTGCCGTAGCTGATGTTGTTATCATTACTCAACAATAAATTATCGTTGTTGTTGTTGTTGTTGTTGTTGTTATTGTTGTTGTTGTTATCATTATATTCATTATTATAATTTCGCAAATACGCTTCCTCCATGTCTTGCATGTGACGACGGTTTTCAGCGGCGGCGGCAGCAGCTGCCGCCATAGCCTCCAGTTTTTGTTGTTGGCGGTACCGTTCACGTAACCGTTCTTGACGTTCCCGTTTCCGTTGGATTTGCAGATTGATTAGTTCCAATTGTTGTTCAAATTGTTGCTGCAATCGGCGTCTGGCGTTGCCCTCCATTAATTGAGCCAAAAAGTCTGTATTGATTTCATAGGAGGGCTGCAGCTGTTGTAACGGCTTGCGGCGCAATCCTGCGGTTAGCAAGTGCCAACATACACAAATAGAAATTCATCATCAATTAATTACAAAACGCTAAAATCACTTAAGTGGCCGCTCTAAAAATAACAAGTTTAAGTGTTTCCAAGACAAAGCCCACCCACCGCCTACCCACCTATCAGCTACTATGGGGCAGACTATAAAGATAATCTCTAAACGCGTACAATTTGAATAGACGTGCGTGTTCACGGACAATTAAGTATGGCACCTATATTTTTAAATCCAGCAATTTGCACTCACCCAACCACCCACCCACACACACACGCACACACACAAAGAGAAAGTAAAAAGTGTCTATTTTTAGCACAAGCAGGGAAATAAATAACAATTTGAAAAACAAACGTATTTACCAATAGAAGCGCATGCATGTGTGTGTGTGTGTGTGTGTGTGTGTGTGTACATGTTTCCATACACAAAAGCCTGCATTAATTATATAAAAGGCTTAAAATGAAAAAATTGAGGAAGATTTCAGTTAAACTCTTCTGTACCGGAAAGGAGGTTCATAACGGGAAAAGGAATAAATGCACACTTACACACACACACGCACACACTTGTATATCATTTAGTCTGCATATATACCAAGTAATTGTGAACCATTCTATCTCAAGGGGTGGCTAGCTAATCACGTAGAGAATTATATTAAGCAGGGACCGAGATTCATTTCAATTGAATGATTTTTAAGTTTAAAAAAAAATTTAAATCAATCGAAAAATATTGATTAAATTTAATTGCTGGACCGAAAAAAACTAAAATTTGTAAGCGTTGATGCTTACAAATTGTAGGCGTGGTCTTAATGCAATTTTGAACTGATATCTTCATGTTTAAAAAAGTGTATGTAATCTTAATCAGCATCAAAATGTGCATCTATCTAGACAATGTCCGTCCATCTATTTAAGTGTTTATCTATTTTTCCTACTTTTCCGATCGTTGATTTTGATATATTAAGCTAACATTTTCTATATAATTTCTGGGTCCAGACTTTTATTAAAACTGATCAAAATGAGAGTTGAGAGCCACGCCTACAATGGAAAAAAACGTATTAACAAGGCCAAAAAAATGAATGTAGTAGACAAGTAGGTAAATGCATCCATGGATATGCCAAAAAGGGGGGGGGGGGAATCAGATGGGCGGGATCGAATATCAGGCGCGTTCGAAATTTACAAAAAATCTTATTGACTTTTTAGTTGTTATGGTATATAATCTATGAAGGTCTTAATCTGCCACACCTTTGGTTTATACATAGATATGGAGGGTACTTAAGATTTGACCTAAGACAAACGTATTTTTATACCCTCCACCTTAGGGAAGAGGGTGTATTCATTTGGATCATCCATTTACAACACAACGAAGGAAGCCTCGGAGACCCCACAAACCATATATATTCTTAATCAGCATGAAAAGAGAAATCGTTTGAGACCTTCGTTCGTCCGTGTGCCCCTCTGTTGTTGGCACTCTCACGGTCGAGTATTCTCTAGTTCAATTTTGTTGTTCCGTATTAAAATTGGACAAAATCGGTTAAGAGACACGCCCTCAATAAACAAAAATCTCAACATACCTCGAAAAAAATGTATCTTTAAAAAATTATATATCAATCATTACATATTAATCATTAATAATTAATGATTATTGAATAAGTTTTTATTGACGAAACAAGTTTTATGATCAAGTACGATTTAAACTACAATTCAAATCGAAATATTTACAATTAATCTTTTATTGATCTGCGGTCTCTGCTAATAACAACAACAAATACCCGCATTGCATGTTTAAGAGGTGACCAAAATAATACGATAACGTAGGCATGTCCATGCCTTTACGTAAAAGAATTAACCTCATTTTCTATATTTGCAATAAAATGCGATGACCTTCTAATTAAACTGAACTCACCGAACTATAATATTACATAAAAAAATAATAAAAAATTGATTATTATGTGGAAGAAATTTTCAATGGAAGGGAATTCAATTTTAAGTTACACACCATCTGGTAATCTTATACAATATACTCCACATAACTGTTTTGTATAACGGTATAAATGTAACAAAGTAAATCTCGGTATGTGTGGCATGTTTTCATAAGCATTCGTATACATAAAATGTTCCAACGAGAAGTAATAACAACAACAAAGAATCATTCCTTCTTGCATTGTTTCGCATAATGTTCGTTAATAATATAGTTTAAGCTTATATTGAACGCATAAGAATGGTAAGGAGCAACGGAGCCTCCTCTCTGTCTGCTACCGTTAGATATCATATGGTTTCTTGGTTTCAAGTTAATACACACATATGTGTGTGTGTATTACGTGTGCCTGAGTTTGTGCAAACGATTATGTGGGTATAATATGAAGCAGCTTGTAAGCACACAGCAAACGTAGCAAGTGGAAAAATTCAACTGCTATCTAAAGATTGTGTGCGTGTGCGTGTGTGTGCCATTCAAATGTCACAACAACACTATATATGCAATAAAAAATTGTTACAGTTTTAATAGATAAGAGTGAGGGCTGAGGGCTGAGTGTTTATTTTTAGCTTACCTGGATAAATTGACATTTCGCAATGACCCAATATACTAAACATTAGGACACTGGCCACAAGTGTCATCGATGCGCTATTAAGCATTCTTAACATGTTGTTTGGAAATTCTTGGTGTGTTTAATATTATTGGTAAAAACTTGATTAGATCGTTGGAAATTATTTCGTTAATAAAAATGTGAGATTTTGTGGATTTTGTAGATTTTTTCTAAGCCATATGGTTGTGGCCGGTCATGGTAGTTGTTGGAGTCCGTAACCTTTTACGTTTCACTTAAGCATACCGCACTCTGCTGCATAGAATATTGATTTTCTGAGAATTTCTTTCTTTAATTTTTTTATTACTTTTTATAATTTTTTTGTTTTGTTTGTTTGTTTGTTCACTTTTTAGTTAACTTAGACGTGTGTTTTGTTTAATTATTCGATTGTTTTATAAATTTTAAATATACTTAAATAGATTTTGTTTGTTTGTTGTTGTAAATGATATAAATGCCTTTTCTTCACTGTTTTGTTGGTTTGAAATTGAAAAGAAAAGTTTCATAGAATCTTTGCCATTAATGGTGTGTTGACTTTGTATTCATGTTTCGCTAATTGTTGTCTTGTGTTATTTTCAGTTCTATAGTTTCCGATATACTGAGAATTGCCATGGCTTGAACCTTAACACATATTACTATTTCGGTTTGTGACGCAAAATGTTAAAACACCTCCGCACTCTGCCAGCAGCTTATCACAGTACGGTGGCCAAGTTTTAGCGCAAGCGCTGTGCAAACATTATGCTCCGAGTGTGGGTTCTAACAATATGGTATAAAACTATTGAATGGTTTTTGAGGTGCATATGTGTTTGGTTGTTTTGGGGGTGGTAAGCAATGCAACAACCTGTCAAATTCATTGCAGTTAATGCACTTTGATAGAAGTGTGCGTGTGCGTGTGTTTGTGTTTGTGCTTTTCACTGAACTATTTTTCTCATTGAATACTGGATACGTAATAATTTATTGTTGTTGTCGTCCTTTTTTTAGTCGGGATAACTTTTTATCAATGAATTTAGTTATTGTTGTACAGGCTTTGTATTTCTGAAACATATGCGCATTACAATACGTTGAAGCTCTTCAATGATTCTTTAAATAAAACGTTAAATAAGCATACCTTCGTACATGTGTGCAAGCTATACACCAATATGAATTGTTTTGCTTAACAAATGAATGGAATGGAAATTGTTTAGTGTGTAACACTGGATAAATAAAGAACTCAAATGCATAAAAAGACTTCAAATAATGCACAGCACTCAATTTTATTCAATTCTTGTTGCATTTTATATATATAACATCAGTTTGTTGGAAAATTACAGCAAAAGTTATCTTGAATATGTTTTTTATACTTTGGTCACAAAGGAAACTAACAAAATAACAGGAAGTTTGGCGGATATTGTCTCATTTTTAATATTCTGTTAATGTGTAAACAAAAGGGATGCCACCTTTTTCTTTTCCTGTAGGAATATCATTAATCTATATCACCGGATTCATAAGCGTATAAACGTATTGTATTAAAAAAATGTTTATTAATAAAAAAATGGATAATAATCTGTTGGTTTTGTCCATATAATTTCGCATTTTACATTTAATATCATACACGGTGCTTTCTATTAACAAATCTACTGCAATCTCGTTTCGTTTCATTTCGTTTCATTTCGTGTAATATTAGCAGTAACAGTGTCAGCAGCGTTATTGTACTGCTCGTTCTCTTATTTTTCACCAGGTGATTGAGCAGTTAATAAAGATAGTAAAAACAAAGTATATATAATTTATATAAAGAGTGCATAACTAATAATTATGGCAGCCCTTAAAGGTACATTAAACTATATTTAAGTATTTAAATTGTTTAATTAAAATAATACCATTTGATTAACTTTTTTTTCTATATTTGCCTAATTATTGAAACCTGCTGGGCCACCCTTAATCCTTTAGCGTAAGTAGTAAGAAAAGTAGTTTCTTTCATGCGAAGAGTGCTTAATATTAGTTTTTGTATACTTGTTATAGTTTATTGGTATGTGCGTTTATGACGTGTGTGGGCATGACTCTGTTGATATTGGCCTGTGCTGTACCACAGCCAAAGTTATTTTATCCCTTCTTCGTATTGATATTCTATATATTATCGGTTATACCCATGATAGTAGCCAAACGAATTACAGTTGGATCTGAGGCCAATCCAAAAACAGAGTTTGCTTTATTCCTTACCGCTGGCATGGTGCTAAGTGCTTTTGCTTTGCCCATTGTATTAGCTCATAGTAAAGTGGTAAGAAGTGTATTTTATTCACATCCGATTGATATCGTTTTGTATAATTTCCAATATTTCTTTACAGATTACTTGGTTGGCTTGCATTTTAACTTTGATTAGCAACATCGTAAACTATTTAACACTCGTCGGTTATGTTATGCAAGGTGAAGGAGACTTGGGTGCACCATATAATGGCATGTTTTAAAGTGAACACAATAATTCTCAATTAGCTGATTAAGGATGGATGTGTAGTTTGTAGAATGGGATTTGCGTAAACGCAAAGTATTATTGTCGGTAACAGAATCTAAATGGAATATGAGACACGAGTACATTTTATATAAGTTTAATTTCTACAGTAATATATATAAAAAGCAATGACTTTAAATAATAATGTGTAACTAAATACTTAAACATTATACACCTTCGTAAATTTACAGTCAATAAACACAATTACTAATGAAACTAATGATGCATTAGCACTATTAGCTAATTGAAATATGATGAAGGCGTCGTCTTTATTTATATTTAATGAAACTGAAATGCACATGAAATATTTCCTGCTTATATATGATTATGATTTTATTTAATAATGTTTATGTTTCAATTGAATTAAATTACAATTTTTTTTATAACAATAATCCACAAAAAACCGGTAAGAATTGATAATCAATCGCAAGCCAACCAAACAGGTTTTTTTATTACGTGGTAGATATAGATTAAAATGAACAAAATGTTTATAACACCCAAAGGGAGGTGTGACAAACCCAAAATGTATATATAATCTTGCCTAGCATCGAATCCTGAATCAATTTAGTCCTTCTGACCGGGCACAAGCCATTTCTTGATTCACCACTAAGAACAGTGCGGCAACACTGAAACGATTAATGCCCCACAAAATTATCTTCTTCTTCTTAATTTTTCTAACTAGTGGTGAAAACAGCAAAACGACACCAACTCAAGAATTTAAGAATTTTATTTAAATAATGGATAAAACAACGAATTTAGCTAAAAATACAGACCAACACAAGAATTCCTGTGACAGCAATTTTGTGCAAGTCAAGTGTTCTGTGAAAAAGTATCCTTTATGTTTGAAAACACAACGTAATGGGTGGGAATTAATTGTTATTAAATTTATAAATTATTTATTGTATTTGGTAATATTTGGCAGCAATATTTTAAATCTACATCATACAATTAAGGAGGATAACAAAATAGTGCGCATTGTGTTAAGTGTTGCTTGTTTCGATTTGCGCGGCAACCAAATGGTGGCTATAGATAAAAGGTTTGAGGTTATGTGAACGAGTTTTGTTGATTTTTAAATGAAATCTTGAAATCTGTAATAGGGGCAATATATACGTATTGGACTTCAAAAGTAAACATTATTGGTATCATCCCAAATTGATAGCCAAACCGGCCGTAATTGTTCCTGCACTAAAGCAAGCGAAACAGTATTTGGTGGGCACGAAATGTGGTTCTTTGGTTATTTTAAATATAGGTAAAGATCTTTTCAAATACTTTCACTCAATTGAATAAATAAATATGTGTTTTTATTTGTAGATGAACCCAAGCTGGTTTGTGTAAGAATCTGCGAACATCCTATAGATCTCATATCCTTTCCGGGCCAGCCGTTAGATCCGAAATCGTTATGTTTAGTTCAAGCCGGAAATGCTGCTTATATCATTGATTTGTGCACCCTAAACTGTATTTATCGTTTAGAATTTGATGATCTATCCTTGGCCTTAAAGTTTGCCTTCTATGTGCCTTTTGGAGAACAAATTATAACCTGCTTCTCTAACGATTCTCTGCACTTGTGGTCCGGTGTTAAGTTGGACGTTTTACGAGTGGTATACCCTTTAAAAATGCGCGATCGCAAATTACAATTACTGAACTCGGAATCGCATATAATTCCGACTTTATATTTGGAGGGGGATGGTTGTTCAAATTATCCAACAAATCCTATCCTGGATCGCAGTGAAGGTTTAATTCTGTCTTATTGTTGTCAAAATGATGGCAGCGTGTTGTGTTTGACAACTTTGGATAACTTTTTATTACTCATCAGTCTCTCGACGTTTGAATTGTTGCATATAATCAAGTTGAAAGATTTCCTGCTGTATAAATGTGCTTTGTTGCCTAAAATGAATGAAGGTTTAATACTGGGCTTAACCAACCAACAACAAGTGGTACTGTTTGATTATTTCAATACCGAGTTCAAGTTAATGATAGATTTGGGTGTTTGTCGTAATATAAACCTGTCACGGGATGGGCGTATGTTAGCTATAGCAAAGTGTTCAGGAGAAATGAGCATTTGGATGGTCAGTCATTTGGTGCAAGTGTTGCTTAATCAGGAGCGCTGCATGCAGTTGTTGCGCAGTGGTTTTAAGGAAACCAACAAACCCATCAGTCTACTCGCCACCACTACAACAGAGACCGAATGCCGTTTTCAGCAGGAATTGAAGAAACTCTTAACACCTCAGCGATTACAGAAAATATTGCAAGAGTACCACTGCTATCCGGCCAAATATCGCGCCTTGATTTGGTCTTCTCTACTTCAACTGCCCAACAACAAATGTCAATATCAAGACTTACTGCATATGGGGGTGCCGGCCATTATTAATGAGAAGACACGGCAGTGGCAACTAAAAAATAACAATCTCAAGCGAAATCTAATGAAATGTTGGTCGAACTTGGCTCAGTGGTGTAAAATGTTCGCCTACGAGGAGAGCATACCCTACCTGATATTTCCATTTGTGAAGATGTTCCAATGCAATGCTTTGGTAGCCTTCGAGGTGTGCGCCACTTTAATATTTAATCAATTTCAATTATTTTTTGAATATCATCCAATCCAGCCCAGTAACTATTTGGGCTTGTGCAGCAACATTTTAAAGCACTTCGATCGCTTTCTGTATGAATTTTACGAAGAGAAAAACATATCGGCCAACATTTATGCTTGGTCGATGCTAAAGTCATCCTTTGCCGAAATTCTCGATCAACATCAGTGGCTTTGTTTGTGGGATAATATAATATCTGCCCCGCCTTATTATCCCATCTTTTGTGTAGTGGCCTACAATATAATGCAACGTGAAGTTATACGCCGTTTACCCAACTCGGACGTAATACAACAATTTTTCATCGAACAAAATCCGTTGGATGTGAAAAAATTAATATCAAAAGCTTTCAAATTAATGGCCTGCTGCCCGACCGCTATTCATCCCAAACGTTATATGAGCAATTTTCGCCCCTTACCCAAGGGGGTCTATCCGAAATTTCTCAACTACCCGCAAAAGTGTTTGCAGAAATTTGAAGAGAAAGTCTTAACTTTGCAGGAACTGAACGCGCAGTTGGATAAAAAAATGTACGATTTGGAAGTGCAAGACAAGCAAATTATGCTAGACTTGGAAAGGGGGTTACGCCGCGAAGAACACTGCAAACGTTTAAAGGAAATTGAAAATCATTATCAAAACACCTTGAGACAGGAGGTGGAACGGGTTAATTGTCAGCGGAAGTTGTTGCTGATGTATCAGAAAACAATACGTAACCGGAAAGGTGAAGCTTTAAGTGCTTTGCAAGAGTCCCAAAAACGTAAAAGTTTAACACAAAAAGAACGGGAATTGGACAAATTGCAGCACACCGTTGAAACAGAGGTGAATGAAACTAAAACGGAAAGCAATCGCAATTTTGATAAAATACAATATTTTTATTTCATACTTTTAGCGGACACGCAACTATGTTGATTTGATGTTGGCCGAGGAGGAGTTACGTAATCAGGAAGTGGAATTCTTAACCCAAAAAGCATTGATGCAATCTCCTCATAAGGAGCAGCAGCCATTAATTAAGAAATTTAATGAGGACTTACAGCGTTTATATCGAGAACAGCAATTATTGGAAAAAGACTTGAAAAAGGTTAAAAATAAGATAAATCAGTGGAAATATTATGGTCGGTCCAGCCCGACCATCAAATACCCTACACCACCGGATGTATAAAGACCTCCATTATAAAGGGATGGGGAGAGGTTTCAAAAATGATCCGATCCTATCCATTTTCAATAGGGGCCAATACAAGGATGAGGATTAAAAAATAATAGGACCTCATATGGGGAGAGGTTATGGGGAATAGTTTAATCTGGTCCATTTTTAATAGGATTCCTCTTTGGGCCAATACATGTTCTTGTTCAAAATTTCATCGAAATATATCAAAAAATAATAGGACCAATATGAGTATGGGGAGGGGTTCTAAAAAAGGTCCAATCTGGTCCATTTTCAATAGGATTCCCCTTTGGGCCAATACTTGTTCTTATACCAAATTTCATCAAAATATCTCAAAAAAGCTTGCACACAACTTTACATGGACAGACAGACGGACATGGTTAAATCGATTCCGATTTCGATTTTGAATCGATCGGTATAACTGAAGGTGAATTTGCCGTTTAAGACTGACAAACATCCGCACAAACTTAATATACCTTGGGCCACAAGTGGTGTAGGGTATAAATATTGGGTTATTTGTTGTTTTTGGTTTATTTAAAAAATGTTTCCTCTTTAAGCAGTTGGCTGCGGTAAATAAGGATGATTCGAAAAAACCAAACCACCAAAAACCACCCAGCGTTATCTCTCAATATTTGGATATGCTGGAATATAAATTGAAACGTTATCAAAAGGAATTTAACTCCTTAAGGCGGCCAGCCCACCAATGATTAAGCTGTGAAAGCATTAGAAAAGGAAATGTAAGTTCTTACTAATTATGCTTAAAAATTTGCATAATTTTATAAAAGATCGACTGAACGCTCTAGAGACCCAATTATAAGTATAGTCCTGATTAGAACAACTGACAATGTTATAATCGGTCGAGTTCAAGAATTATTTAAATAGCTAGTGTCTGCGTGGGTCAACGTGTTTATCTTGCACTTTTTTGTGGAAATATTTTTAAAAAATCAATTGCGCCCATTCTTCGGTGAACTTATCATAATTAGTATATAAATATATTATATACAGTTATTTGTTATTTAAAATATTTTTTTTATTATTTGAAATATAAAAGGCACTTAATGTACATGGGTTACTAAAACGAACAACTTTTGTCGGCTCAACACAAAGTCTTAATTAAAGGTCAGCTTAAATGGCATCTTTTGTTATGGATATGGCGCTAAGATCGGCACCGTTGTAACTTAACGGTAACGTAATTTTTGGTACATTCATCACCAGATGTATGGCGGAGGCAGGTATTTGTAATTGAGCTGATACATTATGGCCATTTGTGTCCAGTGCTGTATTCGAATTAATGATTCATTAATTAATTTAAATGTATGCTTAAGGTACATATATAACACAACTACTAACCTAGCATGGGTGACCGATTGGTGGCAGTTTGCAATTTGGTTAATTCCGTTTCTAAATATTTGATGCGTCTTCTTAAATTGTCATTTTCTGTTTGCAATTCCATGTTGTGCTTTTTCAGCTCTTTGTGTTCGTTGCGTATTTTGTGGCGATAGCGTGAAGAGGCAGCTCTCCTTCGTTCCATGGTATCATTTACTTTTATACAATTCAATTTATTGTTGTTGTTGTTGTTATTACACTTTTGCGGCCACTCCTGTACATGAGCTTTACTGCTCTGGCTCAAAATGGCCTTTAAGCGTTCCTTGATGGGCAATTGCGAAGTGGGCGTTAAACTGGCACTACTTGGTTCATTATGTGTTAAGGTTGTTGTTGTTGTTGTTACAGTTTCATTTATATTGTCATTGGTGGGGCTTACTTGAATTTTTCTTAAATTATTCGCTGCGCCAGAGTTGTCTAATTTTGGTAGTAGCAAAGGTTTCGATTTGCTTGCACCACCAACCCCACCTAGAAAATGATCTGATTGCGTTGTATTGTTTGGTGTAGTAGGTGTGGTGGCAGGAAATGTTACAGTTATCACTTGAGGTTGAAGGAATTGTACAGTGGTGGGTAGAAAACTTATACTGGGTGCCACAGCCACCATGCTGCTCGTAATTTTTTTTGTTGTATTACGTGATTTACTTGCATCAGAGCCATTTAGAGCACTTTTTGTTGCAACACCAGCATTAATGGATTGGCTGTGATGTATTCCATTAGTTAGGGGACTGATTTCATCTAGAGCGGCCGGTGTATCTAACGTGTGTTTGGTTACGTCATCTTCGGCCGCACCCAGACCATCTGCGGTGGCCACATCAAATTGCGGAAACACTTGCGGTGTATGCAGCGATTCCTCATCTGTGGTAATCACAGTGCAGGCATGACTGGCCGGATTTTGTAAAGTGTTTTGTTCACACGCTTTGCGAAATGTCTCCTCGAATGGATTGACATGACGAAGGTCTTCAAACAGACCGACTTCTTCACAATTCTTTATCAAACGCGTAGGCGTGGGTGTTTGGTCAGCTATGAAAAACAATTATTTGCGGTGTTTAGAGTAGTTTAACAAAAGTCTAACTCATTTACTCACCTACGAATATATTGGATTTTTGACTTAAATTCAGTAACATACCAGCATCCTTATCGATGTCCTCTTCATCATTTTTTGTAGTGTCATAGTTTTCCATCCTAAAAGCCAACACACACACCACCATTCACAAACATTGTTTTTTCATTGAATTATTAACAGCTGTTAACGGTTGAAATTTTGTAAATTTCCTATCAGCTGTTTATTGTTATGGGATTTTTCCAACAGTTTGAAAGTCATACACAAAGCTTTTCTTATTTAAGGTTTTTTCTTAACCTACAGTGGCACAACCACCTATAATTATGAATTGATTTAACCATGTCCGTCTGTCCGCCTGTCTATCTATGTAAATTTGTGCGTAAGCTACAGGTCGCATTTTTTGAGATATTTTGATGAAATTTTGTACAAGGACATGTATTGGCCCAAAGGGGAACTCTATTGAAAATGGACTAGATTGAATCATTTTTAGAACCCCTCCCCATATGAAGTCCTATTATTTTTGAGACATTTCCATGAAATTTTGTATAAGGATATATATTGGCTCAAAGGGGAACTCTATTGAAAATGGACCAGATTGGACCATTTTTAGAGCCCCTTCCCATATGAGGTCCTATTATTTTTGAGACATTTTCATGAAATTTTGTACAAGGACATGTATTGGCCCAAAGGGGAACCCTATTAAAAATGGACCAGATTGAATAATTTTTAGAACCCCTCCCCATATGAAGTCCTATTATTTTTGAGACATTTCCATGAAGGGACATAAGGACATCCTTGTATTGGCCCAAAGGTGGAACTCTATTGAAAATGGATAGCTTCGGACCATTTTTAAAGCCTTTCCCCATATAACATCCCGTTATAATGGCGGTCTTTATATATCAAGTGGTGTAGGTAGATTTGATAAGCGGGCTCTACCGACTATAATATTTTCACTTGTTTTTAAAATAATTTAGTTAATTTAATTTGATATATTTTATTATTCATTTAGTAGATAATATTACATATAAAAGCCCCTAAAAATGAACCAATCTGAACCATTTTCTATAGTCCTTGTGTTTAGCCTAAAACTAAACTGGCCTATGTGCCAGTTTTCATCAATAAATAGCTAAAATTGTGATCTCTAGGTTGCTTAGAAGAAATATATGGACGTACATACGGACGGTTAAGTAGGAACGGCCGTAGCGGGTAAACAAAGACTGATAGAAAGAAACCGAACACATATTTAAATTCAACGTTATCAACGGTACATATAATCTGTTATAAAATCTTTGCTACCAAAAAAATGAAAAAAAAATGGTAAAATGCGTTTCCCATCACTAAAAATCTGCAAAACTGTAACAACATCTGTAAGGCTGTAAGGAAAGGTTTTTAAAAGCTTTCTTCTTAAAACAGCTTTGCAACCACCTGCTCTTTCAAAACGACAACAACAACAAAAATAAATATTCTCTTCAGCACACAACATATAAAACGGAACATACCCTTCAGTTGCGGTCTATACATCCGTGTGAAAAAAACTATAAAAAAAAAAATAGAAATCAAAGCTAAAAAAAATTCCCATGAAATTTATTATATTTTTAATCATACAAAATCACACTAGCTACTCACAAATTTTCTAAAAAAATTAAAAAATTTATCAAGAAAGATTTATAAATATAAGAAAAGCTGATAAAAAAATTATTGAAAATCATTATATGGAAAAAAATATATTAAAAAAAATCGATTTTTACGAGAACGCTTCATATTTAGAAGAAATTTGTGATTATAATAATTCAAATAATATAATAAATAAATAAATAAATATTACTGGGTTAATAATTCTTTTTTGGCACGATGAGAAATAATGAAAAAAAGCTGAAAATTCATTTTTCTTCTACTGCAGTTGTAAATAAATCAATAAAATGATAATGGGACGTTAATGCGTAAAGTATATATATAACAGAGAACAACAGAGCGCAACAACAACAACAACAGCAACAGTGACAGCTTCATTAGGCGACTTAACAGTATTGGCTGCTTGTTAAACCGTGTGAAATGATGAACACAAGGTAAATCTATATAGAGTGAATGCATGCAAGTTGTATCTACAACATCTACTACTCTCACCCAAAATACATAGTACAGGACTATGACAAAGACGACGTGCAGCAAACATTACCCTAGTAAGACACGTTTGTGAGAAAAACCTATACATTCATAGAATTATAAAATTCCTTGACCTACCCTCACATCAATCCACGTTATAATGTGTGATTCATTTCTACTACTCTGCACAGTTACAATCAATCCTTAACAATTATTTACTTATACTCTCAACTCCTAAATATTGTAAACTAACACATCTAAAACCACAACGATTTCCAAAGTGTTCATTACATACCATTAAGGAAGCAATGTCATTTATTTATAGTGTAAGAATATAAACCTCTGTGGAGGTCATTACCTATTTTTATAATCTATTTTTATACCCTCCATATAAGATGGGAGGTTGATCAAGTTTGTCATTCCATTTGCAATGTCCAGAGACTCCACAAAGTATGAATATTCTTGATCAGCATCAGAAACTGAGTCGATCTGGACATTTTTTTTTTTTATTTTTTTTTTGTGGTATTCGACCGTAATGTGAAATCTCATGGATACCAACAGACAACGGAACTGTTGGCATATATAAGGCTGCACCTGACTTCACCCTCTATGTACTAAAACACTCACCCCTCAGAGTCAGCCGTTACGTATTATTACACGAGGAGGGTTTGCATTAGCATAAAATCTTTCCTGGAGTCTAGAAGACTGGATCTGAACATTTCTGTCCGTTTGTCCGTATGTCCGTCGTAGTTGATACTTTCACGATTGTAAATTTTGAGATTCTAGTCTAGATTACGATTTAAATTAAGCAAAATCGTTCAAGAGCCACGCCCATAATCAACCAAAATCTCTTCATCTCCATAAAAAATTGACCTATGAAGCTGAAATTTTTAATTTATCCATCAACGTACCAAAAATGGGCGTGGACGCATGAAAGACACATGTGTATGTACATGTGTAGGGTATTTATGATTGGGTCTAAGTCAAATTTAGTATTCTTACTTGTTAAAATTTATTTCTGTAATAAAAACTTGCACTTGTTAACCATTAAGCACATGTTTCGTTTTAGCTGCATATGTAATATGTGGTATATGTATGTATGTGTTAGTAAATTGCCTTTTGTGACAACACACATTAAATGAAAATGTATTAATTAAAAAAAAAAAAAAAAAGAAAAAAAATGTCAACTCAAGTGATGTCTCGGTATGACGTTAGCGATCACAGAAAAAAACATTCCAAAGTATTTATATGTGCAGCTAATTAGTGGCTAAATATAATCGTTAAATAAGAATAAATTACATTTGCATCATAAAATATTTAAAACATAACAACAACAACAAATCCAAAGTGTGTGTTTGTATATGTGAACACAAACAAACTAATCGCATGCGATTTTCTTTTAAAAAAAATTATTCAGCAGTACTCGTAATCTGTGTAACTTGTGATTTGTGTACATTGTCCACAATAATCTGTTCAACCACTTGAGCAAAATGTCAACTTTGTGATTTATTTAAAACAACCATTTTTACTTCAAGTGGCCTAGTAATTAATAAAAATATTTCAAGTTTTTTTTTGATAAAATATTGTTCA
This sequence comes from Ornithomya chloropus, assembly GCA_963971445.1. Lineage (NCBI taxonomy): Eukaryota > Metazoa > Arthropoda > Insecta > Diptera > Hippoboscidae > Ornithomya > Ornithomya chloropus. The sequence goes on along the minus strand of OZ020530.1, from coordinate 19,988,728 downwards.
AGTGTTTAAGAAAAAAAAAAACATTGGTCGAGGAATAATTCAATCATGAAATAACGGTAAATAAGGGGGTATAAGGTAACTTAAGTTTAGGCGGATTCTTGAAATTCCCGATTGACCCACTTTTTTATGAAGTTCTATTTAAGCCACAATCACTTTTTCCTTTGTGTCCGTCGGTCCATCTGTTCATGTCCACTTTTTATACCCTATACCACATGTTGTAAAAGGTTACATTAAGTTTATGTGGATGTTTGTAACACCTAACCATCTTCAAGCATACCGATCCATTTAACTGTTCGTCTGTCCGTCTGTTTATCCATGTAAATTTATGCTCAAGCTATTGGTCGCATTTTTGAAGATATTTTGATGAAATTTTGTAAAAGGACATGTCTTGGCTCAGAAAGAAGCCCTATTGAAAATGTACCGAATCGCACCATTTTTAGAACCCCTTCCCAATAAGGTCCTATTATAATGGAAGTCTGTATATGGCAAAAAATCGCAATTCTTAATATATTTTGATAAAAAATTTGGTGAAGAAAGGTTAATGAGCTTCTTATTTGGCTGTACCAAATTTGGATCCGATCAGACCATTTTCAGAACCCTTTTCCATATAGTAGGGATTTATCATAAAGTGATTTATTTGACAATGTCTTGGATCTACTGATACAACTAAACCAATTATAATTTGTGGAGCCAACTGGTGTAGGTCGGCCTTGACCGACTATTTGTTCAATTAAGTTTTTACACTGTGCAAAGTAAGAACCGTACAACGTAAATACTTTGCGGAGTTGAAAATATAAATCGGCTTAATTTCTACGCCAAGATAAATTAAAAGACTTGACAGAGTACAAAGGCTCATTAGTTGCATAAATAGAAATTGTGTTTATTGGCTTATTTAAAATTTTGTAAACCAACCAATAAATATACAATAATATATAAAGAATTTGAGGCGTTGAGAGCGCTACGACAAAATTCTAGCATGTAAGCATTTGTCATAATTAATCCTTAGTTAGAAGCCAAGAAACCAAGTCTTGAGTGATCAATATATATTTTCTCTATTTCAGATTCCTGTAAGATCTATCAAGAATATCAAATAATTATGAAACAAGAATAACCAGCAGCCGTAAACAAAAATTTAGAACGATTTAATCGAATTCTTTTGGAACACATTCATCCTTAAATGCCACAATATCAAAATTGCAATAAGGTAAGTTGAAAAACAAGTAAGAAAACTAAATTTGGCTTAGGTCGAATCTTAAGTGCCCTCCACCTTAACATGTGCACCACTTGTAGTTGTGGCAGGTACCCAATTACTTATTAAAATAGTGCAAACATTACGTATGAACTTATCAGTTAGATTCTACGTCAAATTGAGTTTTTTATAAATTGTGAGTGTATCCGTTATCCGCTCACGCCCATTTTTGGCATATCAATGGATAAGATCATTACAAATATAACTCAATTTTTCTGGAATGTAAATCGATTTTTGTCGATTGTAGGCGTATCTGTTATCCCACCCCTCCTATGCCACATCAATGGATGGCATAATTATTAATGTGTACCCTAAATTGGATCTTCATAGATCTATTTTTAGGGCAAGTAAATCGATTTTCGTCGATTGTAGGCGTATCTGTTATCCCACCCCGTCTATTTTTGGTACATCGATGAATGGCATAATTATTGGATCTTTATAGATCTATTTTTAGGGCAAGTAAATAGATTTTTGTCGATTGTGGGCGTGGCTCTTGACTGATTTTGTTCAATTTAAATAGAAATTGACGCACAGTAAATAGCAATGTATGTATTTCACCTTGATATTTCCAAAAAAAAAGAAAAATCGTGAGAGTGACATCAATAAGTGACAGATTACAGACGGACATGTCTTGATAAACTCGGTTTTTGAAAATATATACTTTGGAGACTTCGTTCTGGGTGTTGCCAACTTGGTATACACTCATCCCTAAGCTGGAGGGAATGTAAGAAACATTTTTCTTATATAAAAATGACTTTATTTTCATAAAATGTTTTCTTATAGTTTCTGAAACAATTCAACTCTTAAAACATCAACTGTTCTCTCAATCTTAAACAAAATTGATTTGATTTGAAGTAATATGGCTACTAGCTCTAATCAATATTGGATCATAATAGCAGGTAAGTTGTTGGGTAGTTGAAAAAAAAAGAATATTAAAATAAATTAATATTTAAGAAAATAATAAATAATAATAATAATTTTATTAAACCATTTAGTGTAGGAGAACGATACTACACCTCGTCCTCACTAAAGAGGTTTTCTTTTTGGTTTTTTTCGTTTTTTTGTGGAACAAAATAAATAATTTTTCATTGTAGCAAATATTCAAGAGATTATATTATTAGAGTTTCCATATAGTTTATTAAGTTTTATATGTAATTTTATTTATATTTATATTATGTTTCAAGTTGTAAAAATATTTTTAAAATTTTTTAAATTTTTTCCTCCTTCTTTTGTTTCCGGATATTTATGTTTAACATGAAATAAAAAAATGCAAAAAAAAACGAAAATGTTACGGATTTTCAACCACTTTTCATATCAATTTTTTTTATTTTTTTTTTTTTAAATTAAAATTCCATTGTTTTTTGTTTTAAGTTTTATGCGGTTTAACAAAATTAATCAAAGCTGACAATTGTTTTCCAAGTAAGTTTTCATTTGTTTACTCATAATCAATTTACTTACAAAAAAAAAAAAAAATCACAGCAATTGATTGAAATAAAAACTTCAAGTTTGTATGAAATTAATTAATTTTTGGATTAACGTACTCGTACCTACATATTAATAAACCCAAATCTTCCAATTAAATCTTGACAACCACCACTCTATAGATGATGATATAAATGATTTTTTGTTAATTACATATAGTGTATATACCGTATAAATATATATATATTGTTGATATTGTAAATTACTGCAAGTACACACATCCATAAGTATTTTGAAGGTTCTTAGAATTCTGCCACAATTTCGTACAATTATTTATTGCTAATAAATTAATATTTAAAGATACTTAATCATTATGTAATATTTTTATTTATTTTATCAAACATATTATCCACCAGCTCTTCCAAGAGTTGATGTTTATACCCTGCACCACTGGTGGTAAATGTTTCGAACCAAACGATTTAACCATATCCGTCTGTCTGTCTGTCCATTCATGTAAGCTACAGATCGCATTTTTTGTTATATTTGGATGAAATTTGGTACAAATTGGTACATATCGGGCCAAAAGGTAGCCTACTAAATATGGATTAAGGTGGAGCATTTTTAGAACCCTTCTCCATTTAAGGATCTATTATAGATAAAAGTCTTTATATGGCAAAAATTTGCAATTTTTAATGTATTTCGACAAAATTCGGACAAAACCCGTAAAAGGCTTATTAAGTGGCTGTGCCACAAATTTGGTTCTGATCAAACCACTTTTCAATCATTACGAACAAAGCGACTTGTATAACAATGACTCGCACAATTATAGCATTAATGTGAATTGTGAACCTAAGCAGTGTAGGGTATTAAATGGTCGGCTATAATCGATTATAACATTTTCACTTCATTTATTATTATTGTAAAGTTAAATCCCAGTATTTCGTTTCTTATTACTATTGTAACATATCCGTATCACATTATCCCGTTAGGCAGTTGTGTACATTTTCTTGCTGTATTTCTTCTTCTTCTTGTTCTTGTTCTTGTTCTTCTTTATTTCCAATTCCCGTACAAAACTGTCTCATCTGCTGTCGTCCCCGTATTTTATTAAGCAGCCTTATTTGGAGTTGTATTGTTCATCTCGGTACCACATGTATCAGCTGAATGTCAAAGTAATGAATCTTTTTATCTTCTTAATTGATTTGCTTTATTTTCATAAATATTTATGTGTGTGTATATATATGTGTGTCTACATACCAATCTATCCATCATACCTACTTATCATACCCTACGTATAAGTGGCTTTCTGTCTCTCTCTCTCTCTCTTCCTCATGTTGCAAATTACCCTAAACAACCTTCCAGGAAACTTTTTACGTTAATTTTAAAATAAAAACAAAAAACAAACAAAATATTCAATACTTGCTTAATGGCTTTAATAACTGTATCTAAATAATTGCTTTATTTTATTTTATAAAATGATTAACAATTAAAAAAAGTAGATTTGGTAGAAAGTTTTCTTTCTTTTATTTTTTTAGTTACGAAGCTTTACATGTAAACTTTACTTTGCACACTTTGAGAATTTTGCACGTGTTTATTATAAACCAGTGTAACGGTATGTTTAGCTTTAGTAGTTCATAGTGTAACCGTTATTTTATTTTCTCGATTTGTTAGAGTGCGAAATATTTGATTCTATTCAATCTTATTGCATGACATCTCCAATATGATGTTTGTTGTATCTAATTATACTTCTTTAGACCATGCCTTTGCAGGGGATGAACAAAATAATATGAACACCTGACATATACACAATATTTATTTATTAAGAAGGTGTTGGGCCACCATTTGTTTTTAGGATAGCTTCAATTCTTTGTGGAATAGATTCGTAGAGTGTCTGAATAGTTCTGCTGTGACTGTTGCCGCAGTAGTTGTACGCTGTCTGGCCACAATCCTTTTTAATGTTAGCTTTGAGTTTCGCCCACTATTCCTCTTCGCCGATGATGTTTCACCATGTTTCGTTTGCTGTCATGCTGACCATGTCGCTCATAGACGCTTCCGTTAAGCGACCACCAACGGTTTGCCCTCCTTCAAAATCTGACAGATCACACATTTCACTGATCGCTTTTTTTAACCAGTGTTGCCAACATGCAACAAAATGTACTTTATTGCATGGTGTTCATATTATTTTGTCTATCCTCTTTATATTCTTAATCAACGTCCAAAACCGATTCTTTCTAGACATGTCCGCCCGTATGTCTGTGTGTCCATCTCATAGTTGTAAGTTATGACATCTTAAGCGGATATAAATTGTTGATTACAGTAATAAGACTACTATTTAAATTGGGACAAATCGTTCAGAAGGCACGCCCACAATTTATCTCCCATACAAATTGACCTATAAATATGAAATTTTATACACATATGTATGTATTTATAAATATGTCATTCATTGATATACCAAAAAAAAGGCGGGGTGGGGCACGCCCATACTTTACAAGATAATTCATTTGACACAGAATCCAACCTAAAAGTTGATACGAAATGCATGCACTATTAAAATAGAATTAGGTACCTGACACGCCCACAAATTGCAGAAGGGTATTAAAGTTGTGGCCTAAACCGTATATAGTTTTCTTACTGTGTTTGAGCTTTTCATAGATTCCTCTATCTTAAGCGAAGGGTGTAAAAATTACAAATTTTTTGTTGAAAAAATTTTCAAGGTTGTAAACATATTAGTGGCACGTTTAAAAACGCTTGTTGTTGTTTTAGTTTTGTCTCATTTTGAGCTATTTATTGTATTATTAAGTTAAACGTTGAGTAGTGTGTTTTTGGCCTAAAACAAAAAAACGTTTTTTGTGAAAAGAAAACCAATAACAGTAATCATCTTATTATATAGCACGTTCAATATATTGTTATGAGTGTGATTCATGGACAGATGCCCGCTGTAAGGATCCCTTCAATTATACCGCTCTACCCCGTGATCAACCACCCCTAATGACCTGTAATGGCTGCTGCGTTAAAATGGTACGCCATTCAAAATCACGTAAGTCCAGCTAATTATATGAAATGTATATAATTTTTATAAATAATTATTAATAATGGAATTTTTTTTCATTTTTCCAGCTTATGAAGTTGTTAGACGTATGTGTACGTCACAATTACAAATAAATTTATTTATGGTCGATCACGTGTGCATGATGGAAAGTTCAGGCAATGGACATATGTGCTTTTGTGAGGAAGATATGTGCAATTCTAGTCAAAATTTATATAATCACAAGACCCATCAACACATACAATACATTCTAATGGCCCAACTTGTGTTTATACTGCTTATGGGCCAACATTTATCATCACAATCATTATCATTATCACCACTGAGAGCTTTACAAACATTTTCCTTGTCATCGGTAGTACAAAGATAGATGCAATCACTTTTAATTAATAATTAACTACATTTGAATAATATTGATCTTTTTTCCATCTAAAACAATCACACTAACAATACCAACAAGAACAATAATCTTTCTTATCATATTATATCAAATATACATATAAATAATGTCCCCTTTTTATTAAGTAAACGATTATTAAGAATTTATTTATTTTTTCAGCTCATATGTGTAGTAGTAGTTTTATGGCTCCTTATGCTTCTAGATATATATATATATATATATACATATATGTAGTTTTGCAAACTTGAGTATTTATCGTAAACATGATGATGCGCTGATGTGATCATATAAACAATATTTAATCTCTCCAAAGACAATGAACATGAAACATGGTTTTGTTCCATTTATTGTTTTGTTTGTTTTTATCTTTGTTTTTGTTATTTTCAATAATTTCATTTTCTCATTCTTTTGCACCGTTTTGCGACTGTTGCGAATGTTTGTTTAATTTTTGCATGAAAAAACTTTTTTTGCACTTACCTGACAAAACTTTCTTCTTACCATGTTTTATAATAAATAATGATTTTCTTGCATACTTAAATATCGATTAATTTGGTCTTGTTTTTAAAAAAAAATTTTTATCAAGTAAAAAAGGTTTGTTTATATTTAGAAAAAGTGCAAATGAAATGTGAAAAATTTTAAAATATTTTCATTTCAATTATTTGCTTTTTCCAATGACAAAACAAGTGCAAATGTTACAGTCGGTTTTAACCGATCATTTAATACCCTACACCACTGAATTCTGTAGAAATCATTCACATGGACACACCGACGGTCACAAAGACTTGATTAAAGTTATTACGAATCAATCGGTACAACTAAAGGAGCATGTGGAAAGTTACAAACATCTACACAAGTGGTGCAGTGGTTAAAACAAAACAAAAACAAAAACAAACTTTCACTCTTAACATAGTTTTAAAAATTAAATCACATTGATACCAAAAAAAAAAGCGTTTATAGTTGCCTTCAATGTTTGCCTCTCTCTCTCTCTCTCTCTTTCTTTTTCTCTGCTCTCTCGATATTATCCTCTTGCCTAACATCCAACCAACCAACCAACCAACCAAGCATACCGTTTTAAAAAGAAACAACCATACATTCCTCACAATATAAAAAGCACTGGGATTCAAAAAAAAAAAAAATAGAAAAAAGAAAATTTCCTTAGAATTGAAATTGAAATTGAAAAATTCATATTAATTGAAAACAAAATGAAAAGAAATTCTTTAGAGATAATTTGGTTTTTTTTTTAAACAATTTAATTGGTTTTAAGAAAATGCTCAAAAAAAACTTGGCATTATATTTTGTTAGACAACATAATCAAAATCAAAATAATATTAAAGATTATAACAACAACAACAATAACAAAATATAGTACCATTTTGTAATAAAATAAAATATAAAAAAAAAATTATGAAAAATAAACAACAACAACTGAAGCGCTTCCTTAAGCTTTTTCTTGCCATAAAACTTAGCACAGATTACAACAACAAGTTGTTGTTGTATGATATATAAGTAAAACAAGAAGAAAAAACCAAGAAAAAGTGCTTTTTCACATACGATACCAGTGGTCTGATACAAATTTTTTCATCATGTACCACCATCGCACCAAAAATTTATTACAAATTAATTTAAATAAACCCAAAAAAAAAAAAAAAAAAACAAAAATAGTGCTTATTAGAATATTTTGGAAAAATCATTGTTTGTTGGCCATTAATTTTATGTAAAAAAATTAATAATAATAATAATATAAATATATATGTAATCTAATAAAACAACAAAAAACAAAAACCTTAAATGCTTTTAAAAAAATTTATTGCTCTCCTTAAAAACAAAATCAAAAACAAAAACAAAAAAAACAAAAAACGATCCGTCCCCTTAAGCTTAATTGATGCAAGCGAACACTGGATCATTCTTTAACACACACCCACACACATACTCATAGCAGCCTGTCTTTACGTTTTATATTATTCTACAGCTTACACTAAAAGAAATTATAATTTATAATAAAAATATTAATAATGCCGCCAAGAAAGGATCTTCTCTTTTTTAAACCACCGCTTTTATGTTTGAAAAGCTTTTCAAAATCTCTATTTTTTCCCCCAAGATACGAAAAACAAAAAACTATGTGTAAATATATTAAAAAAATATTCAATTTCATTATATTTATATTCGTTGTACGATTTAATAGAAAATGAGAATTAAAAGAGAAATATTAGAGAATATTGCTAAAAATTACATCAACCTGAAAGCCATCAAATACTCTTTTTCCCATATTTATATGAACGATTACATACTAAGCATAATATTCTATGTATGTATGTGTATGGACGAGAATCCATATGAAATGTTATTAAACTTTAAGACTTTTATTAAATTTTATCGCAAGTAATTACAAATTACAATTAGAAAAATGTTACAAATATATAAAAACTCTTATAAAACTAATTGTGTGTTGTGTAATGATTGAACGAAAGAAGGAAAACAACTGTGAGTAGGGTTTCTTTCGGTATAAAAAGCAAATTACAACAAAACAAAACAAAATGGAGAAGAAAGGTGGGGAACCGTTACCGTTTATCGTTAAGCTTATTGTCATTAATTTATTTAAAAACCGTTTCTCAACAAATATTCATATTCTTGGGTAGCATTTCACACAATCGACATATCGGCACTTGAATCAGCTATATGATAATCGTTATCACCTCCCTCCACCTCAAAATCATCATCATCGAACATTTTGCGTAAGCGTTCCTTATAACTGAAATTCACATGAAATTCACATTTTCTTAATAACACGTTTTAACAAATACAACAATTACAAGAACAACAACTTACATGTCACTATCAGGATTGTTTTCTTGATTGCGACATTTCTCCAATTTCTTTTCAATCAATTTCACTTTATCACGGGCCGGCACTTCATAATGCTTGACCATTATTCGGATTTCTAGGAAACCGAAAAGAATCATGATTAAATAGAAACATGTCGATTCCGTATTATAAACTCACTGCGTATAGCTTCTATTAATGGCGGAAGTTTGTCATGTGCACCATAAAACAAATGATCGGTAACATAACTGTCGAGGTTCTCTTGTTCACGGCTGGCGGCATGCAATACCGCGGCCAAGGCTATCTGGGAGGGAGCATACAGCAAGCAGGCATCCGTAAAGAAGCATTTCTCAATAAACTCATCTATGTGATGCCTTAAACGTTCCGGGTTCACCATAGTGCTGCGTGTCTAAAAAACTGTACATATTAGGAAAATTACATACAAGGACTGCCGTACAATGCCCACCTTTATATCTATAAGGAAGCCCTCCACCGGCCTGTAGGGATTGTGTACGGTGAGATAATAGTTGAGATGCTGCATCAGCAACAACTCATTTGATAATATTATGTCCATGGCTTTGTTGCGGTCACCCTTTATATTATTAACAAACTGGCCGATGGAAACATTAAATTCTTCCACTTTGCAAGCCAAATAAACACACGTGGCTCTAACATATTTGTTGTGTTAATTCATTAGAAAATTACATCACGTTTGATTGACACACTTACAGTATCTCTTTGGGGTGATAGTCCATGGCTGAATTGTGCAGAAAGAAGCGCTTGAAATACTGAAAAGCTGTACCAACCACACATTTTGGCATCTTGGGTTCGAAACGTCGACAAAAGTCATTCAGGTAGATTTCGTACTGCTTCAAGAGCAAACGTTCCTCAGTGGCATCTAGAAAAAAGTCGGCCAATTGACTTTGCTTGGTTGGTAAAAAGCGGTTAATATGTTTTGTTTTGTTTTGGAGAAATTTCAAATATTCTTTTACCTCCATTTGTGAGCCATGCGTTTCTATAAATTTCTGATTTTGCTTTACTCTCAAATCCGTTAGGAATTGTACCCCGGAAAATGTCCAGTACTTTTTCTGGGAGCTTAATGGATACATTCTGCGTTTTAACTAATAAAATAAAAGGATTTTTGCGTTTAGTTTGTTGGGTCAGGCTTGCGAACAAACTCCTAAATTGTTTGTTTATTTGTATGGAAAGAGGGATTATTTGTTTTTTATCCATGCCCATTACACTTTGATCAATTGTCGGATAAAACAATGGCGCCACCTATTGCGAAATGCGTCTCTTGCAATGCAACCAATTTGTTGCAACGTTCACTGGTTCATTTCATTCATTCAAACATGTTGCCAGGTGTTATGTGCGCAACTCTGCTTTTGTTTTATTATGGTGCTTTGAAATTTTATTCGATTTTTTGTAAATCACTAAATAATCGCTTGATATTAAGCAATGAAGTTTTGTAATATATTTTTGTAATTTTTGCATACATTTTATGCCACAATCGATATGGTTTAGCTAATGCTATCGCGCGATATATATTTCTATGAAATTGCCTTTAACGCTATGACTCCGAAAATTACGAACATTGTTCGTTTGGCTAGTTGGCCGCCATTACACACAGAGAAAAAGGTGTCCCCGTGAAAAACTTGTGTCGTTGCACAATTGATATTAAAAAATTACGCATCAAAAATAAGAAAAATTGCTAAATTTCGGTGGAAAGCATTAAATGTATATTGGAGTTTTCAATTTTTCATAAATTGTATGGAAGTGAGCATGGGAAAAATGTGAAAATATTGTATAAAAAATATACATGATTTGCAAAATGAGATGAATCGATTTTTTCGGTGGTGAAAAAAAAAAATATTAATTCGTTTTGTGCTTTGGTACGAGACGAGTGAAGAAAGAATTTTTTTTTTTCTGTTCGGTCATACTTAGGGTGTCTCGTTCTAGTTGTGGTACGGGCAATGGTTAAATATGTGAAACTGTGAATGCGACAGGTATATGGGTTGATAAGAGAACGCATGGTGGTGTAGAACGCGCGAAATTGAAATGAAATGCATATGCATACGAGGTGTATTCGGAGTGACATTTAGCGAATATTTGTTAAGCTAGCCAACAGTTGAAAGAGGGAGACATGATTAGTAATGCATTCGGACGGAACATTTTTCAGCTGAATAGGGACAAATATAGTGCGGTTGTTTCATCTATTGGCTTAATCAATTCTGATGCTAGCTGACTCTCTCAAAAGACGAAGCGTGTAGAGCATTCGTTTGTGGCCGCCATTACGGCTTACAATAACCACGCTATCTGCGAAAAAAGCAAACATTCGCTGAAGACGTATTTTTTCTTTATAATTTCCGACATAAGTTTGTAAATTTTATAAAAATATTATTTCCAATCGCAGACTAATTGATTGAAGTAAGGTTGCGCGTACGGGTTTATTGCCAGAAAAGTGTTTACAAGTTTTTTTTTTCCCTGAAATGTTTCATATGAAGCATCGTGCAAAAAATGTATAAAGTGAAAAAAAATTGAATTCGCCGCGGCGATTGCTTCTGCGTTATTCGCCGCCTAATGCGCGAATGTGTTTTATTTGTTTACTCTGTCTTTTCTTTCTTAATTTTTTTTGCTAATGCATTCTTCTACACAATCACACCTTTTTATATATTTGATGCAATTTAACGAAATTTTGTAAACGGAATGGACTCTGCCTGCCATTGTACAAGAAAGTAGTGTGTTTAGGAGAAAAGTGTTTAATTACATGCCTTCCTTAATGGTTGTCGTTGCTCTGCTAAGGTAGTTGTAATTATATTCGCACCGCATTGTGTGCTTGTTCTTTTTTGTTGTAATCGTATTTTCTTTCTGCAGATATGTTTTGACAGCATATAGCGTGACCACTGTCAACGCCATATGTGAAAACATCAACAACAACAGCAACAATCCCATCTATTTGGTTGAAGTCTGAATAAGAATTGTGTGAAAACAAAAGGGGGAAAAAACAAGAAACCATACAAGAAAGAATAAGCATAATTAGCTACACCTTTAACATTATTAAGAAAAGTGTGCATAAGCGTGTGCGTGTGCTGTGTCTCATATGGGCATTACATATAACCACTTGTAAACAAAAGTGAATTGAGCGACTATTGTTGAAGAAGAAGAAGCTGATGTGTAAACAAAAAATAAAAGAGAACAAAACAAAACAAAAAGAAAACGAAAACGAAAACGAATATATATAAACAAACCTTTGGATTGTACTGTTGAATGAAAACAACAAACAAAAGCAAACAAAAGTTATCAAATAAGATAAACAAAAGAGAAAAGAAAAAAAACAAACAAATCTGAACGGCCAGCTGATATAATAAAAAATCAATCAGAAATCAAATAAAATTGAAATTTGAAAAACACATCAATAATGCAAGCAATGTTATGTTGTTATTGTTGTTGTTTGTCATCATCGCTGATATGAAATGTTTCAACGAGATTTCAGTAATTATGCAAATTCATTTAGGTTTTTCGATTTCAACTTGAAAAATGTCGTCGCCTCATAGACAGCCGGATTCGCTATTGTTGCTTCCACTGCAGACCAGTTGTAATCGCAATAAAATTCAAAACGACGAGTTGTTGTTGTGGGTACTTATCGCCCTGCCGACGTTTCTATTTTATTCTGCTCACGCCAACAGCACAAATACAAGCAAAATAATAATAACAACAACAACAACAAAAACAAAAACAAAAAAGCCGCCCACAACTACAGAAAGTTATATTTGTACGGAACAGAGACAAATTCCATTAATTTACATACAATTTGCAAAAACAAATATAACAGCGGCCACGTTGTTGAGTAAGCCGGTATTATTAACAATAAAAACAACAACAGCAACAACAACGACCTCATTAATTAGAAAAAGGAGAAGTAGAAATATACAACAGATTGTGGCCGTAGTGTGTCCGTTCCTTGTTGTAGAAGAAACGTTGTACTCACCAGCTCCGTGTAGAGGAGACGCCAACAGCACCACTGCACCGTATTATTACAACAGCTTAAACGCCAATTGTCGTCTCCGACTTGCGGTTGCTTGGCTGCAACTGTTGCTTGTGGTAGATAAATTGTTATTGCTTTTCCAAAAGCAGATATTTATCGTCGTCACCAACACCATTAACACCGCCACCACCACCACCGCCGCAAGAAGCACAGTTTCAGTTGCGTTTGCAAGACTGATTACTGCCCATCCTTTTTTACTTTGGCCACCCACAATACACCACAAATCCTACAAGCGCCGTTGGACGTACTCTTCATTTAATTGGAGTGCTGTCGATTATCGCCATATAGATTGGGAGTGTGTCAAATCCATAAACGGCAGTTTTCGTTTTTTCAAAGGCACCACCACCACCAACACCACCTTCACCACCATTGATCCCCACATTAAGGTTGAACATCCAGCCGGCGTCCATCAAATCGCACCGCATCTCTATCCTTCACCTAAATCCATTTGTATATTATTGTGCGCTGCATTCAAACAGCACCAGAAGATTTTGCTATAGAACAGCAATCTAGTGAACGTCTGTAAAATTTATATATAAAGCATAAATAACTTTTATTCATCTATACATACGCACGCTAACGTCCTACATTTATATATTTATAAATATATATATAAAGTATATATATAATCGACTTGATTGGTATTAAATCCGTGAACGGAGAAGCAGTAAAACTAAAACAGGCCAAATTTAATTGTTAATAAGTAACGGAACTACGAGAAGCTTTAAGAATCTTTTTAACGAAATCGTTAATCAGAGCGCAGCCAACAAGATGTCTAAGCTGTCGTTTAGGGCGCGGGCCTTGGACCCATCCAAACAAATGCCAATATTTTTGGCAGAAGAATTGCCCGATCTGCCCGAATACTCGGCAATCAATCGGGCGGTACCACAAATGCCCAGTGGCATGGAAAAAGAAGAAGAGTCGGTGAGTTAAGAAAAATTACTGTTTGCATGAATGTTGCTCCACCCACCTCGTGTGCTTGGTTTGAATAAATCGCAAATCTGTTTTTTTGCTTTTTTTCTTGGTTTCTGTACTAATGTGTGTTTTTGATTGAATTTAGGAACACCACTTACAACGAGCAATATGCACTGGCCTCATAATACCAACACCCGAAGTCTATTCCACCGAATCCGAATTCTACGATAGAAACTATCCGCCTAATTTTCGGATGCCGCGTCAACTGATACATATGCAGCGTAAGTGTTTTACTTTATTTTTTTATAAAATATAATATATGTGTGTGTTGTTGTTGTTGTTGTTGTTTTAATTAGCTCTTGGACTTGAACAAGATGTGCCCGAATACGATATGGATAGTGAGGATGAACTGTGGGTGGGACAGCAACGGAAACGTCTGGATTTGACGGCTCTCAAGTTTGAACAGATGATGGATCGATTAGAGAAGAGTTCTGGTCAGACGGTGGTCACGCTCAATGAGGCCAAAGCTTTGCTTAAACAAGATGACGAGGTCAGCATAGCTGTATACGATTATTGGCTGAATAAACGTTTGAAAATGGTAAAGAATTTGATTATGATCCGTGAACGATGATTATTGATGAGTTTTTTTCTTTTTCTAAATGCAACTTTGCAGCAACATCCTTTGGTGCTCACGGTAAAAACAGAAAATCGCAGTGGAGCCTCATCCAACAATCCGTACTTAGCATTTCGCCGGCGCACTGAGAAGATGCAAACGCGCAAAAACCGTAAAAACGATGAGTCCTCCTACGAGAAAATGTTGAAATTGAGGTAGACATCACCATCCCCGTCCCTTTTCATGTTGTCGGAATTTAGTTTTGGGTTTTCCTTGTTGTTGTATGTTTATTTCAGGCGCGACTTACAGCGTGCCACCACTGTCTTGGAAATGGTGAAGCGCCGCGAAAAGACGAAGCGTGAACAGTTGCATTTGTCCATTGAGATCTTTGAGAAGCGCGTACAACTCAGAGACTTTAGTGGAGCACTACTCTCCGAACTGAGTGCTACGCTGAAAAGTTCAAGGTTTGCTTTGAACATCAAACAGGATTTTTGGGTTGTTTCGTTGCGTTAATTGTGTATGTATATATGTGTTTTTCAGTAGACCTGCCTTTGCACCGCTGTACGCCAACCAATACTCACACCATTCAACGTCATCGGGAGCGACGCCCACTGCTGTGGTGCCGGGTATAGCCTCATCGGCAGCCGGTTTGAACAATGTAATGGGCGCTACGGGTTTGTTAGCGACATCAGGGACGAGCATCACCACTGGTGGCGGTCACATGTATTCATCAGCATCGCAGTACCTGAATTCCGCGAACACTGCTCTGGGTATATATATATAATGAATGGGATTGTTGTTCAATATTTTTTTACTTATAAACATCAATATTTTACATGTGTGTGTGTGCGTGCGTGCAGATACATTAAATACTGGTAGTCGAAAGGAGAAGCGACAGTATAAGAAGCGAAAGCATAAAGTACCCCGCGATAAGCAACAACAGCAACAACAACAGCAGCAGCAGCAACATCTGCATCATCAACAGCAACAGCAACAGCAACAGTATTTTGCTGGCATTGGTGTGATACCGACGTCAGCGTTGACATCAACTGGTACTCTACACGCATCTGTAGCCGTAACTGGTGGCTTAATGGGGGTTCATCATGGCCACCATTTGCATCATTTGCATCGGCACAGTTCATCACCGGTGGCCAATGAGTCGAACATTGAAACGGAAGAGGAAGATCCAGCGCACAAAATGGGTTCGGAGAGCGAAGATGAGGCACCATTTGCATTTAGGCGGCGGCAAGGCTGCGACTATTTGAGGGTAATCTCCCACTCTCTGCCTGACTGTGTGTTCTATGTGTGTGTAATGTTTGTTATCCGATATTTTAGTCGAGAAGCTACTCCAATGGCAATTGGCCCTGGGAGTCCAAAGAAGACAACGGTTTTGGTAACACAAAATACCGTTATACTCTGACTTCTATCCGGCATCCCAGGTGAGTGTGTTCATTGCTTAAGGCGGTTCTGCCTCTCTCGCTCTCTCTTTCTCTCTCTTCATCTGTCTCTTTCAATATTCAAAACAATACACCATCCAACCGCACACGGAAGTTTCTCCTGCATCGAGTACTTGAGCATTGATTATCGACTTTCGATTATCGATTATCGATTTTTGATACTGTTACACTTGCATATATTAAGACCGTATATTATTTCCGTTTTTTATTTCTGTGCAGAAATCGTTGTATTGGCTTTGCGCGTAGACGGTTGGGACGTGGCGGTCGCGTTTTACTGGATCGTGCAGCTACCAATTTCGATGATGTGTGGTCTCAGTTGGATTACAGTATACTGGAAACAGAGTGCGTAGTCGGTGGCAAAAGTTCAGCGTCCAGGAAACCCGCCTCACCACCTACTGTCGTCGATTTACCCAAAGCTGGCGTCGCAGCACCATTGCTTAACACTACACCAAGTACTACGACGGCTACAACTTCATACACAACAGTTACACCCGCCATTACAATAAAGAAAGAATTCACCGAAGCCATATATAACCAACACCAACATCAACATCAACACCATCATCACAATCGAAAGCATCAGCATCGCCATAAAGCCAACAGTAACAACCATGCACAATATGATCTCGCCGTTAATGAGAATAAGTACATTCGTACGGGCGTAGATGGCTGTGATTATGATGAGCGATGGTGCTCATCATCTGAGGTCGGTGATGATCAGCAGACCGATGTTTGTGGCTTCCAGATTGCGAGAGATAAACATTACCAGAGCACGTACAAAGAGAGCAAAGCGTTGAAACATCAAAAATTGAATGATGCCTGGTTAGCGATGCGCGAAAAGAAATCGGAATTGTTCGCACGTAAAATGTTTTACAAATGGTCGAAAACTATGGCTGCGACCAATCTGTTGAAGCAGAATAGCAAGAGCGATGAAATCACAGCCACAGCAGCATCAGTCATTGGTGCAGGTGCACGTCCAAATCATGCATTTGATCATGCCACCACCGCCGACATCAACACAACGGAGACATTGATTAAGACGGAACCACTCAATGATGTAACCGACTCCATATTGTCTCAAAAATCAGTTACGATGCAGAATAATAATAACAACAATAATAATAACAACAACAACAACAACATAATGTCGGCAACATTGCAAACATCGACTTGTCGCTTAAGAATGAATAATGGCTTGAACAAAAGCTTTCTAACGGTTGGTAGTAGTGACGGTGGTGGCAGCACTGAGCATAACATTGATGCTGCTGTTGGTGCTGGTGTTGTTGGTGTAAGGGATTCCGGTGGTAGCGATAGTAATAAATTTAATAATTGTAGTGATAGAACTAATAGTTTAAGTGATATATTCAATGTGATAAAGACGGAGGCGTTAAAGGCGGCAGATGAAGATGCTGGTGATACTGCCAGCAGCGCTGATGCCGTCGCATCCCATTCCACTGCATTAAGTGAACGCCAAACTGGATCGAATACTGCCACAGTGATTAAGAAGGAAGAACAGAGTGAGAGTGCGGTTAGTTTAGCGGGGGGAACGGACGATTCCAATGAACCGTTGAGTAGTATACAAAAATTGGCCACAGCTACGCGTAACACGATGCCGGTGGACGAGGAAGATGTTAATTTGGCCCAGCTTAGCAACATTATTAAACACACCGTAAAACGAGAGTCGCTGCTAGACACCAACCAAAGACAATTGTCATCGGCCGCCCGCAGAGAAAACATTTTTCATCCACTCCTTAATCCATATGCAGTGTATGATGATGATGATGGCGACGATACAACAAACAACTGTAACCTAAATCAGGTGGCGGATGTAGTGCGCGTTGAAGACATAAAACGTCACCAGAAACGATTGAAAAATATTTCCAGCATACACCAGCAAGAAGATTTGGATTGCGAGGCCTTGAAGGGTGTAAATGTTTTAATTGAAGATGTGGCTGAGGAAGATGAAGAGTTGTCACACATGTTGAGCAGTTTGTCTCCCACTTCGAGTCAACGTTTGGATGTGTGTAACGAGTTGTTGTCTGAGATACGGCGCGACTGGTTACATTTTCGACCGAAAACTCCCACAGAGACCGAAAAAATTGAAGAGGCGTGGTGGCCATTGCACGGCGAGGACAAACTTCACGCAGCAGATGGTTTAACTTCTCTGGTGGATTGGTCTCAGCACACTCCAATAGCTGTGGAAATGGTAAGGGAGCCTCTAGTGTTGCCCACGGATGAGAAAATGAATCTAAATTTAAACAACTCGCCATGGCGAGATGAGGTATCCAGTGGCAACGACAGGTTATTTGTTAGCGCGCCATTCAAATACGAAGACCTGGCAGCGGACACGCAACTTATGCAACATGCGAACATAGCAGATGTTGCCAGAGGTAGCAGCAGAGAAAGTTCCGAGGCTCACTCCAGTCCCGATTTCAATATGAGCGGCGACAGTTTGAATGACATTAACCTGCTGGGTGATAGTGACGACGCTGATATGCTGGACAATATACTGCAAGAGGTACAAATCGATGACATAAAAACACTCAATCAAGCCACCAACTTCTGGAATGGCATCCTGGATGGAGAGGCCGAGGTGGATGGCGATGAGGAAGCAGCAGCAGCCGGTTTGTTGGATAGTATTGACGATACGAAAAGGGCGGCAGATAAGTCGTCCAATGGTGGTGGGGCTGGTGCTGGTGGTGGTGGTGGTGGTGGTGGTGCTTCTAAGCGGGGCCAACACAAAACCAAAGGTGGAAAAAGGTCAGCTTTTCTTCAAATGCCAGTCGGCAGCTCTACTTTCAACACCACCAACACGACCTTGGTTAGCGAGCATCTAAAAGATGAACAATTCTTTCGCAAAGAGACAAAAGAAACAAAAAGTGATTCGTCACCAACAGCTGTGGAACCAGTTCCAACAGAGGTTGTGCCAGAGGTTAAAAGTGAACCTGTAGAGAGTCCCTGTGTTGAGGGGAAAGGTGGACGTAAAACATTTGCGACCAATTTACCAACGGCTCCACTACGACAGGCATCGCTACCTCCAGCTCTTGTGCCGACACAACAAATACCAACACCGGCCCTGGTCATAGCCACACCCGTATGCAACCGTGTAACGGTGGCGACCAATTCGTCTCGAGATACCGTTTTTGAACGACCTGCAATAGTCATACAGCAGCAAACCATGCCCCAGCAGCAAACCATGCCCCAGCAGCAAACCATGCCCCAGCAGCAAAACCAACATCACTCTTCAGCACATGTGGTGGTGCAGCATGCTGCATCCAATGGTACACAAACACATGCACATACACGTACACACACACCAGTATCAGTGTCAGTGTCAGTTGGTAACAATGCGTCAACATCACAAACCTCAAAAGATTCAATTCATCAGCAACAGCAACAACAGCAGCAACAGCAGAAACAGCAATTGACAACGATTCAAGTGCTGCAGCAGCAGCAGCCATCGCAACAGCATGTCACCACACAGCAGATACGTAACGTTACTGTCCAACAATTGCATCAGTTGCAGCTGCAACAACAGCAACAGAGAAAATTACAACAACATAAGATACTGATGCAACGTGACGTGGGCAACTCGGCCAGCTCGACCAATATATCCGGCACCACTCTGTTAGCCACTCATCCGTTTGTGACCGCTAGCACTTCACAAGCATCCGTTGGTGGCACTAATGCAACAACAATATTGCGACAACCCTCCCTAACACCCATCGGTGGCGCCACTGTGTTGAACAATTCTAGCGGACAACAAATGATTTATACCACCACCACCCCAGGGGAAGTAATGACGGCAGCTGGCTCACAAAAGATTTACCTGCAGAAAGCACCCGTAACCGTTACATCGGGGCCAACCGGTGTCAATATAATCAATACCAGCAGCGGACAACAGCTAACGGTGCAAAATATTACAAACGTGCAGCACATTACATCGTCGAGTGGCCATAGTAGCGGTGCCGGCATAAGTCCTCTAATAGTTACAGCGGCACCACTCCGCACCGTAAAACAATTGGCCCAGCAGCAACAACAATCCCAGCAACTTGTCAATCAGACGGTAGGTACGCAAATAGTGTGGCGTCAAATTGGCGCCACCAATGTGACAACCACACCGGCCGGCATGTTGGCAGCGTCCTCTAACGCCTCAACAGATAGTACGGGCAATAAAATTGTGTGGGCCAGTCGTGCAACCACTACTAAGCGACAACTGAATGGACCGGAAAGTGCTGGTAAGTTATTCTGTTTTCTACGTTTTCATGCATTCATTTTCATTCCGATTATTTCGTAGATATTAACAAACTGCTGCTGAATCGGAAATTCTCGCAAAGAAAAATTATTACCCAACAACAGCAGCTGCAGCCACAAACGCAAACCGGTATAACGCTGCAGGCAGCTCATTCAGATGAGTTGACAGTAAATGCCATAAGTGGTGGCCAGGATCAACAGCAAATTGCAAATGTCACGTATGCAACAAATCAGCAGCAGCAGCAACAGTTGTTGCATAAAGTGCAGGGTAGTAAACTTATTAAAATGCCTTCATTTCCTTTGTTGGTGTCTGAAGTAAATTTGCAGCAGCACCACCAGCAGCAGCAGCAGCAACAACAACAACAACACATGCAACAAAAGCACAGTTCGACGGCGGCTGCAATAGCGGCCGCCAATCACAATTACAGTTTGCAACCAGCTGCTCTAATCACCACCTCATCGTCGGGTGCCCAACAGGGGAATAAAATCTATTTGACCACCAACAGTAGCAATAGCAGTGCTGCATCGGTCGTAACACCAAATTTTACTATAACCAATGCCAGTGATTTGCACAATGCGGCACAAAAGTTGCAACAGGGCAATCACACCAGCGTTAAGGTTAATTATGTGACGTCAGCGGTACACCAGCAACAACAAGCACAACAGCAACAACAACAACAGCAATCATCAACAATAACCGTTACACCGCCGTTACATCAACAAACATTAATTTTGAATAAGGCGGGAGTGGGTGTTATGCAACAACAACAACAACAACAACAGCAACATATTTTGCAACATCAACTGTTACAACAGCAACCGGGCAAATTGAAACGTGAACGGATACTGAATATAATAGGGACAACAGGTACAGCCGGCAATATGGATGGGGGAGTGGCTACAATAACAACAACAACAACCAACACTGGTGCAGGTGACATTGGTAGCAGCAGTAAGCGTGTTCTGTACACCAGTTTACTGAACGTGAAGCCCTTGCAGAAGAACAATGCCGGTCAAATGCAGGTGCAGATTGGGACACACGCTGTGCTGCGCAGTCGCATTGCCAACAATCAAACGATATTCACCAACATGCGTACACTTCCAATAGCGGTCACTGCGGGCTCTAACGTGATTAGTAGCTCCACCACCACCACCAACAACAACAACATTATTGCAACATCATCAACACCCACGACCACTGTACAAGTGCTTAGCAGTGGTAATAATTTGAGCAGCAGCAGCAACAACAACAACAGCAGCAACAGCAATAATCATAATAATAACAACAATAATATTAATAATTCCATCATCAGTAATAATAATAATGGCAGTGTAAATAACAACGTAAATAACGCCACCAGTAATGCTCTGCCGACTGATAATAATAATAGAATGCAAACATTAAATAGTGTGGAAGCGTTAGTGAGCGGTAGTGGCTCTACAAGAACGCAAAGCCCATCCAGCATTATTACCACCACCACCACCGACATAAAAACAGCCAGTGCTGAGATGACGGCATCAAATAATGCCGCGAACGGTAATGGGCCGAGTCCGACCACGGCAAACGGCAATCATCATAACAGTAACAAAGCCAACAATAACAACAACAATAATAATAATAACAACAATGGTAATAATACAAATACGACGGGGGCGTTGGTAACCAATACGACAATCAACAGGTGAGACGAGGCAAGATAACTACCATCATCATTAAATGAACAATGTCGTAAGCTTAAGCATCAGCAGCAACAGCAGCGACGTCAATACAAGGATTTCCATAAACAACAATTAAATGTAAAATTATTAATTGGTGGTAAATTCACTTGTAAAGCTGTACCGCGTGACGAAAGTTGGTGTAAGAGAGTTGAGAAGCAAGCGAATGCTGTTACACTAAATATGTCAGCTTTGTGGAACATTCAAAATCATTACAACTGCATTCATCTCATTATGGTCGTTTAAAGGGTTTTTATAATAAGATGATACCCACCATCACCACTACCATCATGCATTGATAAATAACGCAAATTCAAATTGTGAAAATTGATTGAGGATTGAGGGAAAGTCAAGTATGAGAGATGTCTGTTCGTCCACACTTACAAACACACACACTAATGTCAGATAATAATCCGTTTATCATTCCACAGTGATACAAATGTATGTAAATAGGAAATTTAAAAACAACCATAACAACAACAACAACAACAACAACAACAAAACAAACAAACAAAAATACAACGGTTCTTACATTAGCAATGTTACAGTTACCGTTACAGTTACAGCAGCAAACACATGGGAAGCGCTTTACAATGAACATGTTGCAAAATTAAAAACACTGTAAACATGCTCTCTCACGGCTAACAGCATCACCAAAAACAAGATAAGTGAGAATACAACATACGAGACAGAACAAGAAGAAGAAGAAAATAAATTCAATTTGTAATTTGTACGCTTTACGTTTTTATAATAATTTTATGGAGAAATTATTATAAATGTTTTTTTTTTTAATTTACTGTAATTTATCTATAGAAATATTCTCATATAATATATGTAGACAAGAATAAGAAAAAAGAAGTATAATAAGCATCATGGTATAGGTAACCATACCAAACATATAAACAATAACGAAAAAGAAAAGAAAAAAAAAACAAAAAATAAAAAAATAAATAGTTCTTATGATGATACAAAAAAAATATGTGTTAGCTTAGCATTGTATGATATAGAAATAGAGTAAAATATAAACAGTTTAATTAATTAATTTTTTTTTTTTTTTTTTTTGTTCACATATTTCTTTCCCTGTCCTAAAATGCATGACAATTATCACAATTAAACGAATAACAAATGAACAAAGAGAAGAGAGAGGCTTCAAACGAAACAGATTTCAATCTATCTTATGTTTCATTTCGTTCACTCATATATTGAAGAATACGATATATATAGTGTGAGAGAGAGAAAGAGGGAGTGTTCTTTAACGCTTTCGCTCTTTGCTAAATAAGTTGTTCAAATAGTAATCATGTGGAGAGATAAACGTAAATACGATCTTATTTTCAAGATCGTTAATCAATATATGCGGGCAATGAGAGAGAACGTGCACTTCTGAACCTACGTGGTGGTGCGTCTTTCTCTCTGTCTAGCTCTGTATTCACATAAAAGGCTTTAATTTCATTGAAAAGAGAATATTTCTTTTTTTTCTCCCCATCATGAAATACCATTACTTTTATAAATATATATAATTATTATTAGCATTATTATAATAATAATTTGTGTATATAGAGTTATATGATATATATATATAAATGTAAGATATATGTATTTTTTTTTAGTTAGAATATAGATTTTAAGCTGAATTCTCTGCTAAATAGAATACAATAATAAATTTAATTAAAGCGATTCATTAATCATCAGATGGAAAAAAGGAAGGATAATAATAAGATGAAGAGGAAGAGGACGAAGAAGAAGAAGAAAAAGAAGGGACGATAATAAAAATCTCATTATTTTTATTAAATCTTTCCCTTTTTTTCTTTTCAATTCAATCACTAAAATATAAATGCATTAAAATTGTAAATCTATAAAAAATTTCAAACCAGAATAATAATTAATTTTAACCTAATTAAATAATAAAAAAATAACTGCAAACCATTATAACTATTATTTTTATACGAATTAAAATAACAACAACAAGTTAAAACAAATGCTACAATGAACAACAAAATCATATAAAGAACAATCCTTCCCAATTCGCTCAATTTCTTTTAAATGTGTATTTTTTTTTGCCACCAGGTACTCAATTCCTTTTCTTTTCAACAACAACAACAACAACAACGATAACAATTTTAAACTGATTTATCTTTAAAATTTTCGATTGAAATTAAATTTATCCCTTAATTCATTGTCAACGGTACCAGGATAATCGTAATCATAATCATTATCCACTTACTTTTTCCACCATTTGAATATAAAATTTGTAGAATTGTTCAATCATTCTCTTAGCGTGTAGAGAGTAACCATTTACATTAGAGATAAAAACGAAAGAAAGAATATTGAAACAAAAAACCATGAAAAGTAAACAAATACAAAAAAAAATGCGAAAAAGTATTTTTTTTTTTGCTTTTTTTTTGTTCATGTTATGAAGTTGTTATTGTATAATTTGGTTTATTCAGTTTCTTTGCGTAATTTCAATGGAACACCAAAAAAAAATAAAAAAATTTGGAAATCGTGTTTCATTATGAGGGGCTGGGCCTTACTGTTGGTTGTGCTTTCGTGCGGTGGTCATACCCACGGACATGTACTGTACGTACAATATGTACTAAAGTAACTAAGGTCGTAGCAGTATTTAGGGTGAATGAAAAGTGGCTGAAAAGGTTATGAAAACAACTTGGACGGGTTGCTTGCATTTTTTCCTGAACATATGCTCGAATGCTTATAACCTGCACCGCTAGTGGCAAAGGGTTCAGTTTGTGCGAATGCCAGATGCCACACCCACACCCACCTTCTATTCAAATTACTTTTTGAATCGATTTAACCATGATGAAATGATCATCCATCTGTCCATAAAATTTTGTACACATTTTTGAAACTATTTCAATGAAATTTGTCATGAATTGACTCAGAGTAGAACTCTATTTAAAATGTATCGAATTGGACCATTTTTTGGGCCTTCTCCAACGTCTTATTACAAACAAAGTCTTCATAGAGCATTTCTTAGTATTTTTTGAAAAAATTTGGCGAAGAATAGTTAATTAATACGCTGCGCAATATTTCGATCCGATTGGACCATTTTTAGAACATCTTTCCATATAACGTTAAAACACACAGTAACTTAATTTTGCCAGGTAAGTTTTTCGTTACATTTAAAATTTTTCATATTCTTATGTTTCCTTTGCTTTGTGGGCCCAACAACATTATGAAACCAATAACTACGTATGTATGTGTATATGTAGTGTTCTGTATTAATTAAGATTATGACTAATATCTTAAACAACGAATTGTTTTTATATAAAAAAGTTTCTTAAATAAGAGTTTAGTTTCTTCTATTGGTTAAAGTTTAAGAATTTTTCAATATTCTATGTTGTAATTTGTTAAAGATTAAGTTTTCATTAATATGAAACTTTTTAATTTAGTTTTTATAAAATATAATTTTCATTAGTGGTTTTCGTAAATTTTTTTCCAATATTCTGCGCTAAATATTTTTTTTTACATTTTCTAATTTCTAATATTTTTATATTTAATAATTATATAACTTTATAAATTTTTTGGTTTTATTCTATAAATATTTTTTAAATATTTATATTTATATTGTTTTGATTTTTATCTTTACTATTTTTTTTTATAAAATTGTTTCTTCGATAATTATTTAATTTTTCGTTTCTTATATTTATCTTTTATATTACATTAAATGATCATGAACAATGAATTACTATTCATTGTTTATAATTTTCGGTTTTATTTTATACATTAATATTGTTTCACACGTTTTTTCAGTTTCACTTAATGTTTTTTTAGATTATTTGTTTTTAATTTTTTATATTTTCAGTTATTTAATAATTTTGCATATAATATTTAATATTATAAAATTATATAATTTTTCACTATTTTTATTTTTAAATTTTTTTATATACTTTTATTTTTTATATATTTATGTATTTAATGATTATTAAATTTCTACATAAAAAAATAAAAAAAAATAATTTTCTGTAATTGTATAAATTAAAAATACATTTTATATAGAAAACTTAATTCTATATAATTACCTAAATGTATGCATTATAAAGCAGTTTATAAATGTTAGTTGTATAAGATCTTAAACACAATTTACGCTTATAGAGAATACGTTAATAATTTATATAACAAAAGTAAAAAAAAAAATATAAGGAAAATTAATAAATATGGTAAATGGAGACAAAAAATTCAAGTATTTTAATATTTTTGTTTTTGAAACTAAATTTTTATTGGAAAATATTTTTTTTATTCCTTTTCAAATTAACAATGATTTTTTTTTAACTATTTACTATACATCCCTAATAAAAAATATGTTGAAGAAGTAAAAAAAAAAATACCAAATTTCCCAGCAATTTAAAAATTTTTAGAAGTTATATAAATACGGGTAATAAATATGTATGTATGTACTTGAGTGCAAAAAGAAAATGAATGATGAGAATTTAAAAATTTGAAAAACTTTAATTTTCTTCCAAAAACAATTACTTTCCCCAAGAAAGTTATCACCTTCTCGTATAAACATATATTATAATAAATATAAACATATAAAATACACTTGTAAACGTATAATTTTTTAATCTTTTTCTCCGTCTCATTCCTATCTACCCTATATAACATTATATATAAATAAAGATAAATTCGTAAGAACAGCAACAACAAAAAAAAAAAACAAAAAGAAAGAAACTGTTTAATTGCATGTGTAATATTCTTCACTAAATAAATAATTTAAATATTTAAATAAATATTTATACATATATCACACAATAATTAACAAATAAAAATGTATAATAAACAAAATAAATTTTCATTAATTGTGTATGTATTTAATAAAAGATTTTAACTAATAATTAAAAAAAAAAAAAACAAAACAAAAAAAATGCATGAAAAAAAATTTGATGATTGAAAAAAGAAGAATCAAATAAAATTATACATTAATAATAATTTCTTATATAATTAATGTTCAGTATGTAAAATGTATAATAAACTTAATACTATAAAATATAATGTGTATTAATATATAAATACTTCTTTAACACGACAAACAACATTATACAATAAAAATTTACTCTCTACTACTAATAATAATAATAATAAAAAGCCAGGAAAAAATA
This sequence comes from Ornithomya chloropus, assembly GCA_963971445.1. Lineage (NCBI taxonomy): Eukaryota > Metazoa > Arthropoda > Insecta > Diptera > Hippoboscidae > Ornithomya > Ornithomya chloropus. Next base: position 19,961,680 of record OZ020530.1, on the reverse strand, counting down.
TATAAAAATAAATACCAAAAAAAAAGAACAGATGACAATGTGTATTGAATTATTATTTAACTAAGTGTCTGTCTCTCTGAATTGGACAAGTGCTGCAAATATTGGATTCTCTCACTTACATGGATTACGAAGGTTTGTTCAAAGTTCGGCTCGATTGGTTGGATTGATCGTATTTACTTGCATTCACTTTCGTATGAGCTTCATCAATCAACTATCTATCTAAACCTTTGTTCCACAGGTGTTAAGGCACCTGGCTGGAGTAGTAGAATAATAATGGATTTTATATCACATAGCTTCTGTGGGTCAAAATCAAAAATCACAATTCGTAAATTTGTGATTATTTTTGAATCTTCCATATTTTAGATAACACTTTTCTTCCTTATATTCACTGACAGGGAGAGAGAGGTGAACACTTTATCGATAAAACGTGAAAACTTTTCCAATTAGAGGAATTTATTTTTTAAATACCCTTTTTTTCCATAAAAAAACAACCTTCAAGTCAACAGAATATTTATAACAAAACTTGACATTTTCCATTGACAAAAACATGACATAACATACGATCCACATTGACAAGTTATCCTCTGTGAAATATATTCTAACAAGTAAACAAGTAAAAATGCTATATTTGGCTTAGGTCGAATATTGATTACTATCAACAGTTATGTTGTGGGCGTGGCTCTCTTTTAACGGGCACATGTTACGCATTTTACACCAAATAAGAGTTTTTGTAATTTGTGAGTATAATTGTTATCCAGCCACGCCCGTTTTTAATACAGATATGAATAACCTTACTACACGAATTGTTTAACATTGTAGCTTTATTGTGAAAGATTTCGGCCATTTGTGGGCGCGGTTTATGGCCAATTCCAAATTCAAACCTGCTGTCCGCATAAAATTTCACCTTAATATTTAATTTTGTTTCATCGCGAGACTTTTAACACTAGATCCAAGGGCGAATATATCTAAATTGTCTCAGGCTTTAATATTGAAGTAAAATATATTTACTTTGCAGGATCTATGTCTGATCTATGTCGCCTTTTGGGTGTGCCAAATGGAACAACAAGCTTAGTATGCCATCCGTCTTATGTGGAGGATACAAAAAGTGTAAAAAAATGTAGAAAATCTAACTTAGCTTAGAATAAGCAGTGGGTGGGGCAGGTACCTTAAAAGCTACGCCAAATTTTGGGTGTGTCATGTACCTCAAAGCGCCCCCTATAATTTATGTAATTATGTTTTAACTTAGAAGTTGTATATAAAAAAAATGTGGGCGTGGCATATACCTAAAAGTGCTCGCTATAAAAAATATGTCGAAGTCTACGACAAATAACGGTTTTTATTTTTTTTTATAAATTATGGGCGTTTTCGTCATCCATTCACGCCTATTTTTTTGCCATATTGATGAATCCATTAATTATAAGTACGAGTAAACATTTTAATTTTATAACTAAATTTTTTTTTTGTTACACATAAACAGATTTTTGTTAACTTTTGTGGGCGTGGCTTTCTAACGAAAAACAAACTTACTATACTTTATGTACAGAATATAACAACTACACAGGGTAAGTAAAACGAGTAAGAAAACTAAATTTAACTAAAAATTCAGTTGTAGGCGTGTCTGTTATTCGACAACGCCCATTTTTGGTGCATCAAACGATGGGATAATTATAAATATCCATTTTCAATTTAATAGCTAATTTTTGGTGGCAGATAAATTTTTTTTTTGTCGATTGTGGGCGTGGCTCTCGACCGATTTTACCCATTTTACATAGCGATCTGCGTGCAAAAAAAGGGTTTGTACAAAATTTTCGCTGAATATCCCAAAATTTGCGACCGTGAGAATGACAACAACAGACGGACACATGGACACACATATCTAGATAGATTCAGTATTTAATGCTGATCAAGAATATATATATTTTCTGAAGTCTCTGGCGCATCCTTCTGGATGTTGCAAATAAAATAACAAACTTAGTATACTTCCATTATTTTGTGGAGGGTATAAAAATGTCCTTTTATTTATATAAAAAAAAAAAACAACAACATCAACAACAACCAATCCAACACGCTTACAAATTCCAACATGGCATGCAATACGAACGAGCAAACAAATCATGTTTTTATTTTCACATTGGGTGGAGGATAAAGAGATGTTAGATAAAAAACAACAATACAATGCAGTGCAGTGCAGAAAGTAACGTGGAACGGCTTCATATATGATAGGGAAAAACTAACTAAAGCTAAAGCAACACAAGTAACAGCATACAAGTAATGCAAAGAGCGTTGCTTGTGCATTAATTGACGTTTATATGATTGAAGTAAAATCTTTAGGTACATAACTCATACATGTGTAGGGGTGTGTATGCGTGGCGTGAAGGTGTTACCTTTATAATAATGGTGTTCTGTTGGTGTTATGTTTATTTTGTTATTATTATTTTTGCATATATGTATGTGTAATAGATGTTGTTCATAAGCTGTCTGTGAATTTTTGTGAGAGACAGCGAATGCTTTCCATTTGGTGAAAATGATTGCGGGAGTTTGCTGCATTATAGATGTATGTATACATAAACCATATACAGTTATTTTGTGATAATGTTATCGAAATTAATTAGAGTTTTTAACAAATTTTTCACAACTTTAACGAAGAGGATAACGTTGCGGCATCCAGTAAGATCCAGTCTTAGGTAAATAATACAAATTTTTATTGTTTATACTTGTAACAGATACAATAATAATTCGTGTATACCATAACTTTATTTATAGTGTTCACATTTATCGTACATATTAATCACTTTAATCCTTTATGTATCATTTTATTGCAACTCTTGTGAAAAATTTGCTTAGATAAATCTCGCTGCTTATAATAGGGGCAATAATACAAAGACGGATACATACACGTGCATAATACAACAAAACATAATATTCGTTTAACGTTTAACTTTGGTTTCTTGGGGCATATAGGTTGTGGGTAAAGGGTCTTTTTCTCCCACTCCTCAGTCGTTGTGTTGTGTTTTTGTCAGGAATTATGATGAACATATAAGAAAATTAATTTGGCTTAGAGCAAATTTTAAATACCATCCACATGTATAGAAACAAGTGGGCGTGGCGGATATATAAGTGCTCTCTTTAAGAATGTACGCAGTACATATCAACTTTCAAGTCGGTTTCTACGCCAAAAAAAGGTTTATTGTAAATTGTGGCCCAAACACGCCCATATTTGGTGCATCCATGGAAGTTTTCATTATAAATATTTTTACTTAATTTCTACTTCATAGCTATATATTTGTGGCTTTGAAAGATTTTTGTCGATTGTGGACGTGGTACTTGACCGATTTTGTCCAATTTAAATAGGAACCTACAACAAACATTTGTACAAAATTTCACCTTAATATCGCAAAATTTTCGACTGTGAAAATTTCAACAATAGATACACGCACGGACATGTCTAAATATATTTTGCCTACTCTCCGGCCCCTCATTCTAGGTGTTTGTAAACGCAATAGCAAACTTGGTGTACCTTTGTCACTAATGTAGAGGGTATAACAACAAAAACCATATGAAAAATTATATTAATCTGAAATATTATTTACTTTTTGTGGGCGTGGCATATATTTAATTGCGACTTTTTAATATTGTATTTATATAACATATAATACAAGTTGAATTCTGTGACAAATATGAATTTTTGTAAATGATGGGCGTGTCTCTTATGTGACTTCTCCCACATCAAATATTTGATGAAATGAGATAATATTAATATTTATAACAATTATTGTACATTTTTGTAAATGATGGATATATTTTTACCGATTATGGGCGTGGCTCTTAACCCACATTGCTCTAATTAACATTTTTAAAATTTTAAGCGGGATGTACGGACATGCGGCCTGGATCGATACCGATTTTGATGCTTACTAAAAATGTATGTATATACCTTGTAGACACTCTGGCGTCTCCTTCTTAGTGTTGCCCAAGCGGAATGGCCAACTTAGTATTCCACCCCATTCATGTGGTGGCTATAATACTCAACTGCTCATGATATTTAAAGCGATTAAAAGATCACATCGTCTTTTTTATTATCTTGATTATCATCATCGTCATCATTATTATAGTCATTATTATTTATTATTATTATTGTATTAAATAAGAAATGGGAAGGAAAATGGCCGTAATGTTCAATACGCTACAATACAGACTAAGTATGGAGTTTGTTTGTTGTTGGTAAAGTAATGCAGATTATTTTTTTTTTTGATTTTTTTGCCCATTTTTACTAAATTGAGTGCGCGTAGTGTTTATGTATTAAAACTGTGCAGACTTAAACGAGCTTCTTAACCTAAGCTTGATAGAGAGTTTTGTGTTTGTCGTTATTCTTATTCTTTGTTGTTGTTGTTGTTGCTGTTGTCTTGCTGTTATGTTTTTATATAACAATAATCAATTTGACTTAACATGTAATCTTCATTATTATTATTATTGTTGTTGTTGTTGTTGTTTTATGTGTATGCTCTCTTTGCATTTCTGTCGTTGTATTCCTTTTCGATTTTTAAGATCACTTTAAAGATTATATTGTATACAATAACAAAACTAAACACTAAAGCGTAAAAAGCAAAGTATAAAAAAAAACAAAAAACAAGTATAAAGTAACAATAACACAACAACAATAATAAAACTGTCGGTACATTTTGATTTTATTTGTTTGTAAACGAGCATTAAAAAGCTTTTTAAGTTACAACATACCGCAAAAGAGTACTTATCTGCTCTGCTCTGCTCTGCTCTGCTATGGTCTGACTGTCTGTCTGCCTATGTGCTTACACATATACACGCTTTTGTAAGTATATATTGCTTGTATATGGATGTTTAGGCTTTTATATGAGTTAATGTAAATTGAATAAAGAGGTTAGAAAGGAAGATGGTACGCAAAGATTAAGTTGGAATTGTTTTTTCTTTTTTTTTGGTAATTTAACCGATAAATTACAATTCATAGGAAATTGTCTCATATATTGGCTGTATTTTATTAATAGTACTGCTCTGTACAATATATACGTTATTTACATATTGTGTAATAAATACAAGTAAGAAAAGTAAATTTGGTTTAGGCCAAATCGTAAATACCCTTTACATTTACAAATGTGGGCGTGGCATACATACACATACATATATGTATTATGTATGAGCTTGCAAGTCTACTTTTATGTTGAGTATGGTTTTTTGTAAATTGTGAGCGTGTCTTTTATCCGATCACGTCCATTTTTGGCACATCGTTGGAAGGGATAATTATAAATAAAAATACAATTTTTCTTAATTCATAGATCAATTTTTGTGGCAGATACATAGATTTTTGTCGATTGTGGGCGTGTAATAAATCCGACCACGCCCATTTTTGGCACATTGATGGGTAGATTAATTGTAAATAATCATACCAAACTTCAACTTGACAGCTCACTTTTTGTGTCGAATATATAGATTTTGTTGATTGTGGGCGTGGCCTTAGATCGATTTTGCCCATTTTAAAAAGCGACCTGCGTGCAAACACCTAAAAGTGTATGTAGAAAATATCATATCAATGTCATAAAATTTGCGCCCGTAAGAATGCCAAAAACAGACAGACGTACGGACATACATGTCTAGATCAACTCAGTTCAAGAATATATATACTTTATAGGGTCTCTGATGCCTAGTTATGGGTGTTACAAATGGAATAACAAACTTGGTATACCCCCATCTTATGTGGAAGGTATACAAAGTATATTTTTTCCATTACGTCTTGGTTTGCCTGGGAGTGAGAGAGAAAATTAGCAAATAAATTGTATTAGAAATTGATTTTTTTTTTTTACCACTAAACACAAATTGTAAATATAAATACATATATGTATGTATGTGGTAAAATGTTTGTGTAAAATGAAATTATGTATAACATGATTGCGGGCTAGAGGTGTTGTTTAGTTGGTTGGTTGGTTGTTTGGTTGTTTGGTGATGTTAAAGATTGTTTTGTATTTTATCGGTTTGACCGCAATGACCTCCAACCTGATCGTTGTAAGATGGTGAAAAACTAAAAGCTACATTCAAAGTTACATAGCTGGTGTATGTTTGCTGTTGTTGGTACAACCATACATTTACATATTGGTTAGAACGATACCGAAGCATCTCCGTCGATGACAACAGGCTTTTAATTTTGCTAGAATAATATTCTTCTCTATTCTATGTGTGAAAAGTCACAAGAGGTTTTCAGATAAGATTATTTGTTAGAAATTTTGTTATTGTTGTTATTGTTGTTGTTGCAGTCAAGTGAATTTCTCTATGGACAGGTGTTGGCTGGTTAAAAAGATGTTAAATTATTTTCAAAGAAGCATAGATTTGTTGGCTGTTGTGTTGTTGTTTGGTGTTATAAGCTATAAAATATGTTTATTAACAACTATCTAGTATTTTGGTGTTATGAACATTAAAAATCCGGAAGAGTGCTGTTGAAATTAATTGATTTGAAAAGTTTGCGGGCACAGATAGGAAAAGTTCAAAATTTCTTTGAAACAACATAATAGATATGTATATAAAGATGTAGCAATATTATATAATATATGATTCTTTTGAGGCCCGTGAGTGATATGTAAAGAACTTTTGACGTGTGTCCGTACATCCGCTTTTCATTATTTCATAAATTAATCAAAACAAGTCAGAAAACTAAATATGGCTTGGGCCAAATCTTAAATACTCTTCACATTTACAATAGTGGGCGTGTCAGGTATATGATTAAGTTTTACGTCGAAAACGGTTTTTGTCGACTGTGGGCGCGTCTGTTATCCGACTATGGCTATTTTTGGCACGTCGATGGATACAGTAATTGTAAATATGCTCTTTGTTCGTTGTGTGGGCGTGTTTCCTGACCGATTTTATCCATTTTATATAGCGAACTGCGCGCAAAAACTAAAAGTGCCAAAATTTTAAGCTAAATATTTCAAAACTTGTGCCCGTGTGAATGCCAAATAAAAACTCCATGCGGACATACGGACAGACGGACATGACTAAATCGACTCAGTTTTTGATGCTGATCAAGAATATCTATACTTTTTAGGGTTTCTGATGCGCTCTTTGGGTGTTGCAAAGGGAATGACAAACTTAGTATATGCCTCATCTTATGTGGAGGGTATAATTAAGGGAAAAAACCAAATTTTAGACCAAAATTTAAATATCCTTCACCTCTATGTAAAAATAGTAGGCGTGGCATTTACCTGGGTATGTAATATGTATCAACTTTCATTTTGAATTCTGTACAAAAGGACGGCTTTTGTAAATAGTGGGCGTGTCTGTATAAGCCACACAATAACAAACTTAATATTATAAATTATTTTTATCACGCAGATGAATAGTAAACAAAAAGCAAAAGACTTCAAAGAAAATTTTCACTTATTGTTTTTGTTGACCAGGATTATAATTCTATCTAAGAAGTAAACTAAGAGCCATTGCGTAATATACGTTCAACACAAAAATGTGCACACATACATAAATAATAATTTCAAAAAACAAAATGACCTCAAAGGCCAACCAATTCTCTACATAAACAAGTACGTGCTACTTATTTATTTAAAACTCCCGTAAACAAATAAAATGTAATAAGCTTCACCCCTCACCTAAATGAATGTTATTTACTTATATGACATGTTGGCACAACATGCAATTAGTTAAACATACAAAAAACAATAAATGCGACATTTATTTCAACGCTATAAACAAATGTATTCCACCAATGCGCGGACCGCACACAAACACACACTCCTAGCACACAACTTGGAATCATATAAACCCTTGCGCATATGTTGCTGTATGCATTATGCTACACAACTGTCAATTGTCAGTTGGTTAGTGCTCTGAAAATGTAATTGGAAGAAGTTGTAAGGATTACTCTGAAGAGTGAAGGGGGAAAGGATTTTGTCAACCATTTATTTGTATGTATGTGTGCTCTGAAACAAAGCAATTTGAAGCGTGTCTTTTGCGCTGTGTGCCTTGATTGGGATTGGGTGGAAGAGACTTCGATAATGACCAAACAACAATGACAATGACAACAATTTAACATATGTTGTATTCTAGAATTTTGAAAAGTGGAAATTCTGAATTATTTACTATTCCCGTATGTATGTAATGAAACGGATCAGAGCATACCACTGCCAAGGCTTTAAATAAAAATCAGTGGCGCTTAATAAATAACGAATTAAGAAACGGAATATGGAACTTACTATGTATTCAGGTAAAATGCCTCGATACACTTCATAGAATCCCTCACAAGTAGCTCGCTCCAGCAAATGCATACGCAATGCAGTTGTTTTAAAACCGTTAGAAGTGATTTCTGATAAAATTTTCGCAGATTGCCTCCTTAATTGCATGAGGCTGCAAATTACCAGCGGAGTCAAAGAAGAAAGCCGAATCCTAAACCAGAAGCGTCACAATCGTTATCATTTAATCATAAGAGATCCATAATAATAATAAAATACCAACCCTCATAACATCATCATCACATATGTTAATTTTAGAGCCCACAAACAAGTCCCTTTCAGATAACTCGGGCATTTTAGTGCGTCGGAGCAAGACTTTCTTGGTACGTTGATTACAGCTTTTATCTCTAAAATTGCCAAATAAAACCACTTCTAAAGCGTTGTCCTGTGTGTAATAACAAATAGTAAATTTTCTTACAATGGCCGCTTCCTCTTGACACCATTCAGCAATGAAGGATGACCGCTTTGCTAAAGGATTAGTCTAAAAAATATTGCCACAAATTAGAGTCTGCTGTGTTATAATTCGAAATTCACCATTTTCTCTGCGTTACTAACACGAATTATACAAATTGCTCGTGAAAGTTTATCAAAAATAAATTTGAAGTAGAAAAAATATATTTTGTTTGACCGACAAGACAAATATTGAAACAGGGTTGCTAGAAAAATAAAAGTTTATCCCGTTGAACGATTGTTTTGAAAATTATTTAGCCGTAAAATCTGTACAGTGTGGTATAAATAATGCGTCAGCATTTTTAACGATTTGGGTCATGGCGCTCTTCGGAGATTTAAAGAAGGCGAACATAAACTAAAAACACTAATGTGATGGTTACATTAAGTGAGTACTTTACTTAACCAACTAGGTTTACACTGCTACAAATAAAAATATTACTTTTCATACATAAGAACAAAAAATTCATTCTTAACGCTGTATGTGCAAAAACATGTATAAATATATATATACTTACTTTATTTGTGTAACGTTGATAAGCATAACTTTTGTAAATTTTTTGGATCGATATTTAATTAAAGGCGTAATTCTACATATTTTTACACGATTATTTTGATATTTGGGTTGCCTACATGGTGCTTAAGCAGACAGTTGTCTAAACTAGACTGCATGAACTTGTCAATGTAAACGTTAATAAAATATTTCGAAATTTCATCTAATATAAACGTATCAACTTGTGTATGTATGTATGTGTGTGTGTGTGTGTGTGTGTGTGTGCTAAATGTACAGAAAAAAGTGAACGGGGTTGAAAAAGTTGGACAAATAAAATGTCATATTGTCAAATAATAGCAAAAGTTATTATAACAACAACAACAACAACAACAATAAGAATAATAATAAATAATCAAAGCCTGCAATCAATTGTGTTCAACATTTTATACATAGAACAGTTTGATGGTGTCTCTCAAACACAAACATATACGAGTACATGTCATCTCTCAGGCAATATAAACCTTTTTCTTTGTCGCGTAAGTTAAGTTAAGGTTCAAGAAGAGGCCGTTATTTCAATTATATTACCCGCTTAGTTTGTTTTTTTGCTTCTTTTCGTTATATTCGTGTTTTGTTATTGAATACTAATCGATAACTTTGGTGACATTAACAATTGTTATTGTTATTGTTGTTGCTGTTGTTATAGTTGAATGCAATTACTTGTAACAAAACAAAAATAACAACAACATCAACTGTCACTATATAAAGATAAGAACCCAGAAGAATGACAAACTTGTACCATTTGCCGGATATACGAGTATGTTTAAATTTAACAGAATTCAAGTACATGCAATGATTCAGATATATGAAAAATTCTAACTGGGAGTCCATTGGGAGTATAAACCATAAATATATAATAAAAGATTCATTCAATCTATATTCACGTGTAAATATGTGTCGATTTAGACATGTTGAGACACGCGTGTGCCCCTCCGTCGCTGGCATTATCGAGGTCGTCAATTTTGAGATATATTGAGCTGAAATTCTGTACAGGCACTTTTAGTTTTGCACGCAAAGTGGGCAAAATCGATCAAAGGCCACGCCCACAATCAATAAAATTCTATGTATTTGAAACAAAAAGTGAGCTGTTAAGTTGAAATTTAGTATGCTTATTTACAATTACCCTAGCCATCATGGTGCCAAAAATGGACTTGGTCGGGTAACAGACACGCCCACAATCGACAAAAAACCAAATTCCAAGTAAAACTCGACTTTCAAGCTGATACCTGCACTCTTAAAGAGCTTAATCATATACCTGCCACGCCTACTATTGCAGATGAGCAGGGGTACTTAAGATTTGATCTAAGCCAAATTTCGTTTTCCTACTTGTTAGTGTTAAACATTCATTTGTTAAATGAAAACTGAAATATATGCCAATAAATGCCCCCATATACGAAAAAACATGCGGTAAGACGATTAGCCTTATATGGTTAAAGGTGTGTGTATGCGTGTGTATGCGTTTGTATGCTTATTGCAGTTCAACCAAAATAGAACATGACACCTGAACATGACAACAGAATAAGCTTCTGTAGGTGTGGGTATGTTAGCTGTTGAACTAATATTAAACAAACTCAACCACCAATCGTTACAGCCTTACTACCAACACTGCGACCATCGTCTTTATTATCAGCCATGAGTGAATGGTTAATATACTCTAAGTAAAGTAATGTAATGATGGCTCGTTTATAATGGTGGTGACGAGAGAGGTGTTGCCACATATTCAGCGTATGAGTACGAATATGTATGCGGTGAATTTAAGAGACCATCTGTACTGATGAATGGTTTTTATTTTTTGTAATAATAATATAATTACTCTTCACAAAAATGAACATAGTTTAACGTAAATAATAATTAGGTTTTTTTTTTGCTTGTATGCGCCAAAGGCAATATTTTACAGTTGTGGAGTTTTCTGTAGACCTACAGAACTTTTTCTTGCCCACGGACAGGTGATTAGGTGCATATTCGACTTTTCCAACCCAAGGTAGTGTGTTAACATTGCTATTGTTATTGTTCTTGTTATTGTCAGTTGGCATGAGAGTTGTACAATTTTACTTGATTTCTTGTTATATGTGTTCTTCAATTACTTTAAGTGCTCACCAATACAGAAGTAAAGCATGTGCTTGCCCACATGTATGTGTAATGGGTTTTCATGCTTATATACGTAGAAGGAATTCATTCAATCGTTGGACGTTGGTCCAGTTAATGAAATGCAACAGTAATGTGAAGTGGCATTATGTGTGTTTGTGTTTGTGTGTGTGTGTGTGTGTGTGAGTGTGTTTAACACTTTTTCTTAATCACACAACATTGAACAGCAACACTAATCGATGATAACAACAATAACAATAACAAAAACAAAAACAAATGCATTACATAATGATTAGATTAAATATCACAATAGTAATGATGTTCATGATGAGAGCGATGATGGTGACGATAATGATGAAGGTGAATACTTTGATCATTCACTGTGATGTGTATGTCATTGAATTGTAATTTTTAAAAGACTTCTTTAGAAAATAATTGCATATACTTAATGCAGGAGCTCTTTGATGTTGTTGTAATGCTTTTTGTATTAGTCACCTTGCGTTAAAATTTCATTTTTATACACTCCACCTTGGTGATGAGGGTTTACTAAGTTTGTTTTTCCGTTTGCACTACATAGAAGGAGGCGTCAGAGATCCTACAAAGCATAAATATTCTTGATCAGCGTCGAAAACTGAGTCGATTTAGTCATGTATGTCCGTGTGTCCGTATGTCCGTATAGCGTATATTTTTAGCATTCGCACGGTCATAAATTTTGAGATATTGAGCTAAAATTTTATACAGACATTTTTAGTTTTTGCACGCAAATCGCTATTTAAAATGGGCTAAATCAGTCAAGAGCCACGCCCACAATCGACAAAAATCTGTTTATCTGCCACAAATATAGAGCTATAAACTTGAAATTGGGTATGTACGTTTATAAATATTAGGTTCATTGATATGCCAAAAATGGGCGTATTCGGATTACAGACACGCCCACAATTAATAAAAATCTTTATATCTGTCACAAAAGTTGATCAAGGAACTTGAAATTTAGTATTCATATCCATAGTTATTCCATCCACCGATATGCAAAGAATGGGCGAAATCGGTATAGAGTCACGCCTACAATTTGTCAAAATATATTTATTTGCCACAAAAATTGACCTATGAACTTGAAATTAAGGTGTGTCAAAAATGGGCATGGTTGAATAACAGACACGCCCACTTTATTAGCAAAAAAACCATATTCACCATAAAACTAGACTTGCAAGCTGATACGTAAGACATACACTATCAGAGGCCGCAATATGTATATATCTGCCACGCCCATCTTTGTTAATGTGGACGATATTAAAGATTTGGTCTAAGCTAAATTTAGTTTTCTTACTTGTTTCTTTCTTAATATGAGTTCTTTTTATTTCCGTTTTTAACTTCGTTGAGTTTTCTTTTAAATCTCAAACTTATTTGTTTATTAAATATTGCAATAAATGTACATACATATATATATGTATATGCATATATTTTCCATTTTTAATTAAAGTTAATTATATAGCCAGCCATAAAAATCACAACAGATGATTATAATTGTGATGCAGAAATAAAACATAAAATTTCCAATGAAATTTATTTCGTAAACTGTAGCTATAAACCCTTTTAAATTGAAACGAAAAAACTTAAACACACACAAACCATACATTTAGAGATTTATGTAAAGTCTCTGATGAATTATATTAATAAACTGTAAGTAGCACATATGTAGCAAAACACACACAATGTAATTATAAATAATTTTAAGGATATACGAGTATACATATATACATGTCTCGAGAGAAAGATAATACACTCACGTGTATAACATAAATATGTGGCTAACTGGCTAAACAGATGTTAAGATTTATCAATTTACAACACACGATGGCAACGATTTTACTCAATCTGATTGGTTTGTTTGTTTTCCGAATATCACCTTCATTACATATACATCATACTTATCTACCCTAAGATTAAATTAATATACTTATACACACACACACACGCGCGTATTTATATCATTTATTCACAATAATAATTCTTTGGCAAAACGTTTCAGTACTGAGGTGTCGAGCGACATGCGTTGAGATGTCTTTAATGGGAATTTTGCCATTTGAAAAGAAGCATTATATACGTAAATAAATTGTTAATTTGCTGCTATTAACACAAAAGTGTTAAACGCCAAGTAGCAGACAATGTCATGTGCACAGAAAGTATAGGAAAATGTGTATGCTGCAGTGCATGTAGTATGGAAAATGAATTTATAAGAATTGAAGAAACAAAAAATTGCAAATAATGAAGCGCGAATACAAGGCAGGCAAACAAGCAGTCAGGCAGGCATCAGCAAAAAAAAAAAAAAGGATATGAAAAAAAAATCCATTTAAATGGCAAAAGTAAAATGAAAAAATATACACGTGTGTGTGTGTTTGTATGTGTGCATGTGTAAATGAAAGAATTCAAGCTCAAATGTCGTGGCGTTGCACTTAATTAACAAATATACGAGAGATGAACACTTAACATAACCTCAACTGACAACCTGAACATAATCTATTGTATATACAGCTCTTACCTACCTACCTACCTACCTACCATCTATATAAATGCTCAAACAATTTTTGAGTTTATTTAACTGTTTTGCTTCCTTATTTCCCCATCTCACCCGGCTTCTTACTCATCGTCCCATTAAACAATTATGTTCATGCTTACATGTGCCCGCTACCATTTCCACTCTCATTTTATATTTTCGACAATCTTTTCTGCCGCTACAATATTATAATAGTAACAAGAACAATAGTAAAATTGAGTGTTAGTTTTATTAAAAATGAATGAAACTATATTAACGGTTGTTAAAGGGAAAGAGAGTCAACTGTATGTGCATGAAAGACACAGTAAAGGCTAAAAGAGAAGCAAGAGTATACGTAACGTTTAGTTTAATCATTTTTGTGTGGTGAACACATTAGTTGTCTCCCTCAACCTTTAGTAAAAACCATACCACAGCATACCATGCGAAGCATTACACTATACTGCAAACACTTTATACATGTTTCGTATATATATGGAGTAAGAATAGGTAGTGTGGTGACGCCCTCTCAGTCGACGCTTCCGTCTACATAGGCGTTTGTGTGCATTTATTAAACTAAAAATCCATTCCGAGTCTTATGGTTTATGCTCTTCAGTTAAACGACGCGTTCAGAGTGGATATAATCGTGAGACGGCTGGCCGTTTTTAATATTACCTTCTAATAGATCTTCATGGCATAAAGCATAAACATAGTTGTATGTATCCCATATATCATATCTTTTTATTATTATTGTGTTATCTGTAATAAAAATTTGCCGGCTCACGACTCGTTTTTTCACACATTCAATGTGTGTACGTGTGCGGAGTGCGTTTATGAAGTGATAATTGCCGTCGTGCTTGAACAAAAATTAACTTAAAGATTATGGTCGAAAGAAAACGTTTATAATTATGTAAATGGTTTACTTTGCTGAAGTTATTTCGTCGTCAATTTGTTAAAGTTATTAAAACATTTGTAATTTTTTTATTTTATTCAAATTTTAATTTTTTTCTCATGTTACTGAAATGGCTTCATATGCGAAAAAGAACTTAATTTAGCACAACAACAACAATAACAATAATAACACTCATAAATATATAAATAGAAGATTAACTGTTTTAAAGAAAAGGAGAGAATTTGTACACACCGACGGCTTGTCGTTGAAGAAACAAATAGAAATAGATTTTAGTAGCAGCCCAAGTGTACAAGTGGCTGCATGTTGCGAAGCCTCCAAACTTTAATGTAAACATTAAAGTGGACAAGAAGTCTTAGACGTTATTTGCTGTAATTAAAAGTGTGTGCATGCTGAACATGCACCCAGACTACAGTCTGGTGTTGCAAAAGTGTGCTTCCAGTCCTCGTTTCAATCCACAACAAACGTTCAGCTTGGCAGCTGGCGATTATTTTATAGCACCCGCTATAATGGCTGGTGCTACAAATTCCATCGATTGCTACGAACACACTACAACACCCAGTACCACCAGCTCCGTCAGCACCACCACCACTCAGCTGATACAGAAATCTGAAGAATTCGTACATATTGATAGTGATGTGGACGAGGAGGTGGAGGATGAGGAGGATGAATGTATGGAAGTGGTTACAGATACAACAACAATTATTCCTACAATAATACCAACAACAATCACACAGCCAAGCAGTCGCAGACTCTCTATTCAGATGGAAGATGATGCGGATGAAGATGTTGAGGGTGTGGATGAGGATGATGGCAAAAGTATATGCAGTGAATTGTCGGTGGGTCGTGAAGGACAAACTATGGACGATCTGGAGATGGTTAGGAAACCACCTAAGGATCCAGGAAAGTCGCGCACTTATGTGTTAGATACAAGTGATAATCAGTCAAGTACTTCGAATGAAGAGGTGGAAGATGCCGCCAACCAACACCACAACTTAAGCCATACAACGCACCATATAGCACAACAACAACAGCAACAACAGCAACAACAACAAAATCCTTTTGTTTTAGCCAACACTTTAAGATTTTCAGTACCTTTCGCAACTATGCAAAATTCGGCCGCCTGCTCCACCATTTCACCCTTTCAAGAGGAATTTCTGCGTAAGTCGCATCTGTATGCTGAAGAATTAATGAAAATGCAACAAATGCAATTAATGGCGGCCGCCCGAGCAAGTGCCTTCACATTACGTCAGAGCAGCACCAGCAGTAGCAGTAGCAGTGGCAGTGCTGGTGCTAATCAATTAATGAATCCAAATGCCATTCTAACGGTAGCAGCAGCCAACACTGCACCATTGGTAGTAAATTCTTTTACAAAAATTGGCCAAATGAGTGCCGCAGCAGCGGCGGCAATGGTGGCGGCTGGAAGTAATCCAACTCATGCGGGCGGTTGTTTGACGGTACCCACGGGACATTATACAATACCCAGCGACACATTGGCCAAATTGAGTGCACTGACAAAACAAACACCCGCTACCGCCAACCAAATGATGTCCACATTGAATCATTTGCAAACACAAATGCAGGCTCACCTGCCGTCCGCCTTGATGCAACATAATCACCATCATCATAATCATCATCACCAGCAACATCATCATCATCACCACCATCATGAGAATTTGCATGAGCGTGCCATTAAATTTAGTATTGATAATATATTGAAAGGGGATTTCGGGCGTAATCAAGTGCACACAAACAATACCATTACCAATAAGAATATCCAACAACAACACAGAAAAGCGTTAAGTAAAAGTTTAGCACGTAACGCGGCAATAGGTGGAAGAAAAACTGCCAGCAATACAAATCATAACAGTAACCAACAAGTGACGGATGAATTTTTGGAAGCGGTACAACAACAACAACAACAACAGCAACAACAGCAACAACAACAACAATCATCATCTCCAGCTGCCACATATTCAGTTTCTTCCGTATCGTTAGCGAGTATGTGTACGAACAGTAATGATTCGAATAGTACGGCGGTGAGTAGTAGTTATGGTGGCAGTTCAGCCGATTTAATAAAATCATCACCATCACAAACGCCTGCTGTGTCACCGCAAACGCCAGTATCATTACCTCCTCCACCGTCCGCAATTGCTGCTGCTTCGGGTGCCATCAACACTACTACCTCCTGTCTGAACAATGCAATAGAAAGTGCCAAAATTAATAATAATAATAATAACAACAACAACAACAACAACAACCAGAATAATTCGAATGATGATAATAAAGAAACAACAACAACAACAACGATAACAACATCTGCAACGGGGACGGGTAATGGTCCCATAGTATGGCCCGCCTGGGTTTACTGTACACGTTACAGTGATCGTCCCAGTTCTGGTAAGTTTTTTTGAAAAGTTTTCGGGTGTTTTACACGTTAACGGCAATCGATAGATGGAAATGGAATATAACCATGCAGCAGAGGTAGTCTTAAGGGTCTATATAAGGAAGCTTTTTACACCCTGAACCACTTGAGGCAAAAAGTACATTAAGTGTGTGCGGAAGTTTGTATCGTTTAGAATCAATATTTAAATCGATTTTATTTTCGCCTGTCTGTAAATGTAAAGTGTTTACTTTTTTTGAGATATTTCGCTGAAATTTGGTAAAAGAAAATGTAAGAGAAAATGAACCAAATCGAACCCCTCCCTATATAAGGTTCTTATACAATGGAAGCCATTATGTGGCAAAAAATCTCAGTTCTTAATATCTTTGACAAAATTTAGTTATATATATATATAGTAATTAGCTTAATAATGGGCTGTACCAAATTTATACCCGATCGGACTATTATGAGAATCCCATCCCATGTAATGATATTTCACAAAGTGAAAATGTCTGCCTTGCAAATAAATAAAAATGTTGCATAATTTGTGGAGCTAAGTGATGTAGGGTGTTAAATGGTCGAACTTGACCGAATATAACATTTTCTCTTCTTTCAATAAAATGTTAGCGTTTTGTTTGATTATTCAAAGCCAACCCTCGTAGAAGGAGGTACAGTGACAGTGCAAGTACCGTTATTTATAATGCACACATGTTCTTTCGCAGCATAATGCATAAAATCATTCAACTTTAATAAATTTTTCATTATATGAATGAGCCATGTCTGTCTGTCCAACTGTTAAACCCATTTTCTTGATTATAAAAATTTAAGAATCACCGTCAAGCTTGATAGAAATATGCAGTTTTTTTCCTAATCGGAAAATTTCCTAAGCAAATGCTCAGATTAGGTGTGAGCGACTTGAAGCTCCCAGGCATGGAATTAAAATTCATAAGCGGCCTTTGCTTTTTCTTGCGATCATTTCTGGCGTAAGTTTGTATTTTTATCTTGAAAAATTATCACCCAAGATCACCACCACAGCATAAAGTGTTGGAGTAAATGGAAAAACTAATGAAATAAAACAAACGGCGCACCCATAATTATGTGGGTATATACGGTATCACGAATAAATACAGCCCAATATTTATATGTTTACAATATTTTTACTAATCTATACAAAAGAAAACGGAAAAATCGGAAAATTGTGGACAATAATAACAACGACTAGCAACATATTTTATGGCTCAATTGTTTAGATAAGACGAACACATAGATAACTCACTTACTTGGGTATAGCTGCATACCGTTATTTATATATATATATACACACACTACACACTTTGTCATGGCATCGCATGTATGTGGCGGTAGGATAATTAGTCGCGATCACATACACACTTACAGTTAATGACATTATTTGTTAGAAAAGACCGCCAACTACAGCCCGTACTACAACTGCAACTATGAACAGCAAAAATATTAACAACAACATAAATAACAACCATGCATTATCCTATAATTATAACTTAACCATCAGTTAACATTTTCTATACCAAACAGAGAATTAATGTAAAGTATGAAGAAAATTTTCAGATCCATAATTTTGATAACATTTCATATAAAACGTGCACTTACATACAAATATTTTTGTATAGCGTAAGTAAGCCTTTAACTAAATTGTGGTGAATTGCTTCTGTGTTTATATCTCTCTCTCACACTTTGTTTATTTATACAATTTTGTATTGTTAGGTGCGTAAGTGATCGTTGTTGTTGTTTGTTTTGTCCATTAATTACCATAATCTAAGTATCCATTTGTAACGTAGTTAATATTGATGCTGGTGTTGTTGTTGCTGTTATTGTTGATAATTATAATTATTAAAATAAAATGAAATGAAGCAAATAGACGGATGTTGGTCGTCATTCAAATAGCAAGCAACAATACAGTTAAGTAATCAATGCAAAGTAAACATGTAAACATTCATAAATGAAGATGCTCCGTATACTCCATATGTGAGGAGCGGCCCCAAGAATGGTTTCATTCAAAGAATTTCAGGTCAAAACATACTTTTTATGTATCTTCAAAACTATAGCCTGTGTTCTGATGGACAAATTTACTTGGACAGATGGACAGAGAGACAGTCGGACACACCTTTTCTTTAGCCGTTTAGGAATTATATGCTTAATATACTTTCTACTATACGACGCAGTGGTGTAGAGTATAAGTACAAACGCTTAATATATTTAAACACACTCAGAACATAATAAAGTTGTGCTAACTATAAATTCGTCTTTTAGTTGTGACAATCAAATATTTATTTATAACCAGTGAAAATATTATAGCTGGTAAAACCCGACTATTTAATACTCTACACCACTTAGCTTCACAATTTATGTTACAATTAATTTAGTTGGAAAAGTAAACGCGAGGCATTGCCATATACTCGTAAGTCACTTTGTGAGCTTCCACTGTGTTAGGACCTTATAGAGGGAGGGCTTTTAAAAATGGTCCCATTCCATCCTTTTTCAATAAGTTTTTTGTTTGAGTTAATACATGACCTTGTATCACAAATTTCATCAAAATGTATCGAAAAATGCGATCTGTAGTTTAAGCTTAAAATTACACGGACAGACGGACATGTTAATTTATATGATTAAATCGATTCAGATTTTGTTTCTGATTTGATCAGTATACCTGAAGATGGGTGTGGCATTTGCCATTTAGATGTTACAAATATCCGCACAAACTTGGTGGTGCAGTGTATAAAAAACGATTTGCTTAGTTCATTGTGTGAGTCACACATACTTGCACAATATACCAAAGAACATGTACATAAAATATTTCGAATATTTAATTGGTAATCCTTGGGGTATCATTGCAAACTTAGTGAAAATGTTTCCATACATGTTTCTATTATACACATACATACGTCTGTTCGTGTGTTGGTATGTTATGAGTATTTACAGTATAACCATAAACAAGTGATCATGTCACCATTTTAATAATTCTCTACTGAAAACTTTATGCAAGTGACCAAAACCAGTAAGCACCTAAGTGCACAACAATCATGATCGTTTGTTTTTTTGTTTGCTTTTGTTATTTGTAAAAGTCAACTAAGAGTACGTATACGTATGCGTATGCGTATGTGTGTGTGTGTGTATGTGTAATCATGTTAAGTGTGTTGGGTAAAAAAGTATTAGAAAAGCTGTACGCACAGGCAGTGTGGAAGCAAAAACACTATAAGATCTTCTCCATGTTAGAATTTCATACGTTTTTTTGCATGCATTTATACTGTTGTTGTTACCCATCTAGTTAGTAAGTTAAGTTTGTAGTTTCATTCGCAGCGATTGTAGAAATGTGATATTGTCTCATTTCGGCGGCATGTGACAGTTTTATTACTTACAAACTATCTATAAATGGTCACCTGACTCTACCTCAGATTCATACGCATGTTTATATATGTATGTGTAAATACATGCGTATATATTTATAAATATGCATAAGTTTTCCCGTTTGCATAAGAAATTCTATTCTTTTTCAATACATTTAATACGAAGTGAAGTTTTTAGTTTTGTTAGAAAAGAAAAAAAAAAGAATTATGAAAAATGTGGTTGTTGTTGTTGCGTAGATAAACAGGTGATATGAATTTTTATGTGTGTAACACTTCATAAATTTATTGGTCATATTTGTTGATATCGTATGAGTCGATAGGTATCCATTACACCCTACACTAGTTGTCAGTTTAGGAGAATGTTTATAAAAAACTTTACAAAACTAGAATTAGATTGAACCTTTAAAAGTATAGATGTAGTAGCGTAATCAATATAAATACAAAATATCATGTTAGATGTATGCTGGGGGGTATTATGAAAGGCTGAAATCGATGCAAGGATATGTTGGGAGCAAAAACTTTACAAGTAAGAAGGAAAAAAATAAATTTAACTTAAACCAAACCTTAAGTATCTTCCACTACCTTCTTTGTAAAGGGCGTGGCATGTCCCTGATTACATCCTAATAGGACATTTGTTAAGAGTTTTACGCAGAAACACGTTTTTTTGTAAATTGTGAACATGTTTGTTCTCGGACCACGCCCATTTTTGAAAAATTGCATACATGTAGTGATTACAAATAAGGGTATCAACTTCATAGCTAAATTTTTGTGGCAAATAGAGAGATTTTTGTTTATTGTGGGCGTGGCCCTTGATCGATTTGGTTCAATCTAAATTTCGTGATTATGGAAACTAAAATAATGTTTTGTGGACGGGGTCTTAATGCAATTTTATAATCCTCTTAAAAACCTCTGAAAAATGAAGATTTTTGTAGTTCAACGGGAGGCCGATTTTGACCAATTTCCAATATTCAATATTTCTGTCAAGTTTAGAGCGGAAAGCTTGATTTTTGCAACCAGAACAATGTTCAACGCAAACAAACAGATAGGCGGACGTACAGACGAATAGACAGACGCATGGACACATGCCTAAATAGATTTGGAATTTAGAATACTTTTTGTAAAAAGGCTGATGACACAGTGGATGAAATCCCCACCTCAAGTGGGTGAGCATAAAAATTCTTCCTTTCACTTTCATTTTGGTTGCTCCAGAAATGAAGTTCTTTTTGTTCTATTTTTATAGCCAAAGTCTTTGATTATCATTTGACGTGACGTTTTAAAATATTTATGATGAACTTTTTTCAGGTAACGAAACATGCATTTGTTATGGTGTTGGTAGCTATTCCACCACACCTGTAATTGTTGTTTTGTTTTCAGAAATATTTCATATTTGTAAATAATACAAGACTTCAAGTGCGGGACGCTTTGTTTTATGAGCTTATTCGATGAAGAGTATAAACAGTACTCCATGTACGCTCAAATGAAAAACTTATTAAGTCATACAAACACAAATAAGTTAATGACATCTGCACTAATGGGTATGTTACCGTGTTCGTATTATGAGTTTCATGAACCATTGAAATCCAACCAATGTGTAAAATAATCTCCTTTAAAAAAAAAAAACCAGTAAGAAAATTGAAAATATTTTTGTTACTGATTACAAATAATGACGTTTGCTTTTATAGTCTGAAGCAACCGCAACTTGTATACGGCTTTTGATGTTTTGGATTTACAAAAATATCCACAAGTACATACTTAGCCAACATTAGTGCAAACATCAACTCCTCCCACTCTTGACTGGAGTTTTTCTTCATTTAAAAACTTCTGCAGTAAAATTTTAACTAAAAATGGAATAAATGGAAAAATGGAAAAATTGTAGTTGCAGTACATGGTTGTTATTGTTGTTATTGCTGTTGTTGTTGTTGTTGTTGTTGTTGTCGCTGTTTTATTATTAGTCGTTACAAATTATGTAGCATTTGTAGTTGTTGTTTGCATTTTGTTTTTCTAGCAACACGTGTGTACAGTGTTTTTTCATGCACTTGCTTATTATCCATACTCGCACGTTATAAATGTTGTTGTTTAGCGTGTAACACGTTATTGCTTTATTTAGGTTCTTTAGGGCGTTCACACAATACATATATTTAAATATTTCTGTACAACCTTTTCTGTTTTAAACATTGCATGCATGCAAGAATGTGTCTTAATAAGCGTCTTTTCGTCTCTGAGAGGTCGGGGGTAAAATCTATTTTTCAAATGGTCTGTATTGTACAGAACGAAAGGTTAGAGACCTCACATCGAATATAGAAATATTGTTCAGAAAAGAATTGTCTGTCGGTCCGTAACAAGTACGATATTGATTTTTGTTTTCTTGTAAAATCGGTGCTTGGAAGAAAGCTCTTACAAAAAGCATGTACTAAGCCGATCGTCTTCTTTAAAGTCCGCAGCTTTTTTACCCCTGAGTAGGATTTGAACCTATGACCTCCAATGTATTATTGAAAATGGACACAGTCGCTTAATAGTGGCGCCCACAGCTTTGTTTAGGCGTTTTCGAGCGCTGTATCAATTTGAATGCCAACAACAGATGGAAAACCGGACTCATGGAGCATTTATGTTTAGATAGACTTAGAGTTTGACGCTGATGAAGAATGTTGAATCTTGTGGAATCTCTTGCATCTTTGTCTAGAGGTTGTAGATCATTTAGGTGGTGCGTATAAAACCGGACAAAATTTCTCAACGAGAATAGCTGGAAGAACACAATAACATTGTAGAGCTTCCATAATTTAATCTTAAGATTTCATGCCTCTTAAAAATAAAGAAGTTTAAGTTTAAGTTTATTGTGAGACTTTTTCTAACTTGAAACAAGAAGTAAGATAAAACTTAAAATTATAAGGTGTTGTTGAAATAACAGTAACATGAATTAAAGCACCCAGCTAGAGATGATAAAAAATTGTTATAGATTATTTATAATTTTATAAAAATTTATTGATGTTAAAAAATGTCCCAAAAACTTTTACTCTAGAAAAATGTATTTTATGAAAATTTAATGAAAAAAAAACAAATATTTGAACCGGTTTGTTAAAAGTTCCAACTCTTCTTCTCCTATACTCAATTTTTACGGTTTTTTATGAAAATAAAATATAATAAATTAATTTGACCGATCGAAGAGCGACCACCCAATTCGATATGAAACGTTATCTTTATTCAAAGTCCGTTTTTATAGGTTTTTCTTTCATTATTGTTATATCATCATTATAATCATTTAAAATCATTCAAACATTTGTCACAACTTTTGGCGAAACTGTCAAAATGCAAATGATCTTTGTTTTATTGCTTTTTCTCCCCAACGCGTTCTGTTGTTCAATGCTTTTGCTTTATTTTATGTTGTTGGAGGGACATTAATCACATAAATTGGATATCATTCAAAAAAAAAAAAAATGTTTATATTCAAATGATACAGAAATCATTGGAGAAAATTAACATTTTTTTTTTTTTGAAAATTTCCATAATTAGCAGACAAAGAAATATTTATAAAACTTTTATTTTGACTTTTTAGAGGCAGTGAACTTTTTATGATAAATAAATGGGCATAATACGGACTTCAAAAATGGGGAATTTCGTTTGAGAATAAAGAAATTTGCTAAAGTTTAACATTTTTCATAGATGGACGGATGGACAAAAAAGACTGTCTTATATATTTACAACTGAGAGAGTAGGTTTGTGCATGTTTAAAAAGAGAATGATTATATATTGATGTGAATCTCTCGATTTTCTAAAAATAGGCGTGGTCGAATTATAGGCACGCCTACCACATAATTTTTAATAAACTTTATATCGAACAGAATTCTGCTTATTTCTACATAAATAGGGGACGTAATCATGTACTTGCCACACCCACTATTTGTAACCAGTTGGTATGCTTATTATATGTTATATGCTAATGTTTGTTGTATTTATTGTTGTTGTTATATTTATTGTTGTTGTCGTTGTTATTGTTTTATTAGTTGGTCTTTGCTATCAGTGGATGTTTTTAAGCTTTATGTGATAGATGGAATGAACCTTGATCAGTTGTCGACTTCTGACATGATAATGTGTTTAGAAATTCTCTTTGATAATTTTTACTCGCACATCACAAACACACGCACACACACATACCAGCTAATGCTTGCTAATGCATTTCCATTCAAATATGAAGTAAACAAATCATATATTTCACATTTCGATATAATTTGCTTATATTTCAACCAGACAACAACAACAACAACAACAACAACAACAACAACAACAACAACAACAACAACAACAATTAAGTAAAATTGAAGAAAAAATATATATATGATACGCGTATTATGAACATTATCTTAAGCTTGAACCAAAATTAAAAAAAAATATATGTATTTGCACCAATTTGAACTGAAAATTATATTTTGCTCTCTCAGGCAGCTTAAAAATATTCAAAGTACTTAACAGAGACAAAAATCTGACTGCAATACTTATAACATATTCTTTTTAAACCGATTGTTGTTATGTCATGTATGTATGTATGTTTTGACATTACGTCTCTTACAGATTAAATGATATACAATTTCATTTAATCACTTTGAGAAAAGAAAAAAGTACAAACCAACTCAAAAGACATTATATTGAAAGAGAAGAAGACAACGAAGAAGAAACATTCAAAGCACATATACTGCACTCTCGTACCTGTATTTGTGTTGGCAGCAGGTTTTCTTAGTCAAGTCAAACATTAAAACTAAATACTTGTGATACAATTCATTAGAGTTGATACCTTTTGAAACCAACACTGCCTTGTACATATTAAAGTCATGTTCTACTTAATAAATGTCACATAAACAGACGCGTGCATACTTGTGCAACTTCTCTAACATAAATAAATTCTTGGTGTAATGAAGAGAACGAGTAAAAAAAATTTTAATAAAAAACGAATCAGAGTTCTACTCAACACTTAAGATTAAAATTGGACCACAATGCAGCTAAAAATTTATCATGAAAAACAATATTAACAGCAGGACCAGCCACAGCAGCAGCAACAGCAACAGTAAGCAGTAAGCAGTAAGCGGCTAGAGCAGTAGTTAGTGATAGTTTATCTATGATCTCATTTGTGTCTGAGTACTACGCGACTAGTCAGCCGTTAAAAGGCTATGACTTGCGTACACAACAACACAAAGCAATCATAAAATTATTCCGATTAAGTTTAAATTTTAACTTTTTTTCATATCGTAAATGGAACGCAATCTAATGACACTACTTACTATCTTCCATATAAAGAACTATTTAAGATTTCTTTTATAAACAGAAATATCATGTTAAGGAAGAGTAAGCAGTAAAGACTTTGGGGACCCCATGTAAGGATTAAGCGCTATGTCTATTTGAATATATCCGTTTGTACATCCATCCGCGAGTTAATGTATTGTACATACACACACACACTTGAGTAACTATTAAATTCCTTGATGAGGATAAATGAAGTTTGATATCCTGTTTACAATACCATTCCATATATTCTTAATCAGTATGAAAACCTTACTCTATGTAGATATGTCCGTCCTAATGTCCGTCCGTTATTTGAATGTTCACGGTTGCAAATCCTAAGATATTGAGTTGAAATATTTGAACAATCATTTCTATTAACTGTAAGCCTTGGAAGGCACGCCCACAATCGACAAAATTCTATTTTTCTGCCACAAAAATTGAGCTCTGACCTTGATTATTAGTACACATATTTATAATCATCCTAAAAGAGATTGAACACGCTCACAATTTACAAAAATGTTGTTTTTTTGTTTTGACGTAGAATTCAACGTGGAAGTTGATACGTATTATAAAGCGTAATCAAGTATCTGCCACGCCCACTGTTTGTATATCGATGTGGAGGACATATAAGGTTTGGCTTAAGTCGAATCTTAGTTTTTTGCCTTGTTCTGTTTTATATTTTATCCATTTAACCATTAAACGCATTCAAATATTTTATTTCTGTTAAAGACCAACCACAACAAAACACTTAAATCATTTCTCATTTGTTTTTTGTTTTCATTTTTATGAAATGTATGTAAGATGAGTTCATCATCATCATCATCATCATCATTATCATTCCTCTTTTTTCTTCATGATCATCATGGTCATACTCTGGTTACAACTACTGACTGTTGGTTAGGTTAAGTTGAAGATCGTTTGTTATTTATTTAATACACATACACACACAAACACAAATACACTAATATTCAATTGAATTGAGCCTAGCATTGCAATGAATTGAATTGAATTGTGTGCTGTGTTGAATTTGTGGCTGTCGGCACAATTGTTTAAGCTTTTTTAAATACAAGAATTAACCGCACAAGAATTGCTAGGGTACCGCACAAGGCAGAATCAGATAGAGAGAGAGAGAGAGAGAGAGAGAGAGAGCACTTACTATATATGTGAACTTATGTGTCATATATAGTCTCCATTTACTCATATACGTGCCTTAATTTCTACGAGGCTTCTTCATCTACGTGTGTACTAAAAACTCCTTTTAACTTGTTGTTGTTATTATTATTATTCCTGTCATCTTGGGTGGTCCGTTTGCCAGTACTTTGTGCAATAATTCTCTCTATTTTCCCTCTCTCTCTATCTCTCTCACCTTCTCTGTGTTGCTTTGAATTGCTGGCAATGTGCTTACAGCTGAAGTGTGGTGCCGGCTTATATTATACATCAGCTTTATGAGTACAGTGGAACCTGTGCTTCAACTTAAGTTATGTTTGCGACAAACTTGAAATCTTACTTATTAAGGATTTCAAAATTTCTATTCAATATAAAACGCATCTCTATCAGAGGCGCGTAGCGTAAATGTATTAAAATTTCCTAATATGTCACAAAATTTGTCACTTTAGCAAGGTTTCACTGTACTTGGTTGTTATGTTATGGGTTCGTGTGAACGTGTAGATGTGTGTGTGTGTGTGTTGCAGTTCTTTTTGTTATTTAATGTTTGCCATGTAATTTATGGAAATACTCTTGATGGGCCACTAATCCTTTTATTGTAGATAAATTTTTTAATGACTTTATAAGAAATTTACAGTAAGCATATACATACATGCATAGATTGAATTGAAAAAGAAAAAAGAAAAAAACATTACAAACTTGGAATAGAGTGGGTAGAGTGGGCACTAATATGGTGTTGTGGCAGTGAAGTGAACAGATATCACCGAGTGTATAACATTTAATTGTTATTGAATTTTATTTTTATTACCTTAGATATACATGTATATGGCTGGGTAGATGTCTACGTATACATATGTAGGTATATACGTAACCAACAAGATCAATGGTTTAATTAAGTTTATAAAAAATGTAAACGAGATATTTTTAAGGTAATTACCAACCATACAGACTTTCATTTAATGGGATTTATAAGAAAAACAAGTGATTTTCGAAAAACCGACAGAAGATTTGTTAATTAAGAAAAGGTAAAGGAGAAGTCGAGGAAGAAGAAGAAGATGATTGGGCTTTTACACTGGACTGTAAAAGTTATTGTTATAAAATTCTAAAATTAAGAGTATCAACGTATAACTGAACTAAAAACTAATTTATAAAGAGCGTTTCAATAAGGACATAACAATTTTGTATTTAAATAAATCACACAATAATGAAGATATTGGGCTAAAATTTATTCCAGGTGCAGTACACATAATACAATTAACTATGAAATGAAATATTTTGTTCATATGACGAATGCAAGCACGTTTGCAGCAATCGATTGGTGCCAACATTTCTTTACTCTTCCACACTTATTAGCTGAAATGTTGGCAATTTCACGTTTGATATTGCTGCCAAGCTTCTCTAATGTTGTTCGCTTGTTGGCATTAACCAAACTATTGACGTAACTATTAACGTAACAAATTAACGCATGTATTGTTTATTTAACCTAACTTGACGTAAAAAATCCATTCGTTAATTCACATGAGCCAGATGATCATTCGATGGGATCATTTTTGAGATTACATGGTTATCGTATTTTCCCGTCAATAGATCAATTGTTTGACCACTTGTGTGGCATATGATACCACCTTGTTGGAACTCCATCTAAATGAAGAAAAGGCTTCCAACATGATACGCTAGGAACCTCCGTTGACTGTAACAGACGATCATTTTCTTCTATGAAAAAATATGGTCCGTTCACACTTTCAGCACAAAATCCACACCACCGGTCACTCTTTGTGTTTGTAAGGGAGTCTCTTGAAGTACATTTGAATTTGTTGCTATCCGATAACGCATACTTTGCTTATTGACAAAACCATTAATCCAAAGAGAAGCTTCTGAAGAGATGATTTTCAATGAAATTTAGAATTTTCCCAGACTCTGAATTGCGGTAGTAATTTTTAATAGTTTCCAAACTTTGCTCATTTTTGAACTTCACCATGACAAAATTTTAACCTTAGCAGACGTTTTAATGTTAGCAGATCATGAAAAACGTTTCAGAGTGCGTTCATATTAAAATATAAAATTGTTATGTTCCTATGGTAACCGAAACGTACTTTAAGCTTCTTTTCGGAAGGCTTCACATTTCTTCGCTCATCTTGCACACCATTCACCCAAATTGTAAACAGCAACAATAACATTTTGTCAACATTTTCGATTCATTAAGTGAATAGTGAATGTAGTGACAAATTATTGTTATTGTGAACCGTTTTGGCAAACCTACTAATTCAATCATACATTACCTCAATCAAGCAGTCAGTCAGTCATTCAATCAGTCAGTCAGTTAGACAATCTTATTGTTGTTTGTTTGTTTGAAATTAGTTTTGTTAGATAAAACAAATGGTGACACATTATGCAAAACACAGAGTTGCATGCGTAACAATAAAAAACCTGCTGACATTAAATAAATATATAAACAGAAATAATTGTTATATTATAACTGTTAAAAGAGACACTAAACTAACCTTACTTAACGATAAGTGACAAATAACAAATATTACAATACACATGCATACGTGTATGTGTGTGCATGTTAAATGGAGTGACAAGAAGAGTGTGGTTGTGACAAGTACCCAGCTATTCATCTCCAAGTTGACACTTAAGTGAAACCACAACTACTGGTAAATGGATAATAGTTAGGACAACAATAACAACGAAAGCATGCATGTCATTATTAAAGCTATTAAACAGTAGCAACAACGACAACAACAACAACAGCAACAGTGGCACCAGCATGTGTGTGGTGCAGCCTTAGCATACATTTAGTTTCGTTAAGGTTTATACCTCAAAACACAATTAATGTTGTTGCTGTTGTTAGTTGAAATTGTCGCTTTTATATTTTCTTTTAGTTTTTTTAGCTTTCTTAAGTTTCTTTTTCTTTGTTTGTGTGTCAGTAAGGTTAACATTTTTTCTTCGTTTTTTCCCCTTTTTTTTTTAATGTTTATCTTTATGTTGATATGTAACATACAGCAAACATGACAAATGTTTAGATTTGTGTTATTATTTGTGGTAGCTTTTATGGGAACAATAGCTTGTCACCTGTTTTTTTTTTGTTCGTTTAAGGAACAAGTTTAAGTTCTACTTGGGTAGCAGGAGAGAGATAAATGTAATAGAGTCTATAACGGTAATCGCTTTAATTAGGTTACAATAATGATATTAATGTAAATGCAAGTTTAAACCTGCAGAGATTTAATGAAGTTATTATACCCTTCACCTGGGAATGATGGGGATACACTCAGATGGAACTTCACATTGTATATATGTATAATATGTATATATTTAAGTATTCTTGATCATCCCCACAATCTGAGTAGATCTAGACATGTCCGTCCGTGTGTCCGTAAATCTGTTATTGAAATGCTCTTAGTCGTAAAGTGTGAGATATCCGGTTGTCAGTTTATGGACATATGTAGATTCCTATTTTAATTGCACATTAACGCCCAAAAGCCACGCCCATAACAATTTTTCCCTGCACAAAAATGTACCTAAAAAGTTGAAATTTGATATTTTTTTTATAATAAAAACACCCCCTAAAGTACCAAATATGGGCGGGGCATGCCCATAATTAAGAAAGCATTTTATTTGACTCAAAATTCTACTTGTTAGTTGATACGAAATACAAAACGTGGAGAAGGCGTTATCTAGTTCACTGCCATGCCCACTCTTAAATTGTAAATTGTGGTTGGGGATATTTAATATTTGTATAGCTCCAGTCAAATATTTCTTTATATAGTTAAAGTATATATGAGTATAGTGATACCTCCCCAGGAACGTACAACTTACTTATAAAATCGTTCATGTCTCGGTTTTTCACCTCTGCTCCCACAAAACTGATTTATATGCAAATCTTTCTTCCACTTAAAACAATAATATTACTCAATTAAGGTAAAAAAACAATATAGAAGAGAAATATATATAAAAAAAAAATGAAAACAAAATTGAACGGAAGAGTCAATCAAAAATAATAAAATAACAAATGCAACAACATTAACGTCAACTACTACTACTACTACAACTACAACTAACTTGCTAACATAACATATTCATATAAATATAAATTATTTTATATGACCTTCAGGCAGATGTTTCTTATTTCTACTCTCTGTGTGCAAAGAAGCTTTTCTCTGTTTATGATTTTTTCTTGTTGTTGTTGTTGTTGCTTTTTTAACTTCCAATTACTGACAGGGTACAATCCTATACCATATAAAACGATTATACTGCATACTGTTGTTCAAGATCTTTCTATAAGAAGTTATGCAAAGAGATGAATGAAAACATTCAAGTATAAACAAATCACTCCATTCAGTTGGTCAGTCAGTCTATCATTCATTCATTCATTCGGCCATCCATCTGCTTTGACAAAGACATTCAAAAACTTCTGATTGAAGTAATAATTGTATATCATCAATATTATATTATATACGAGACACAAAACAAGAACAAGAAAAGTGTATAAAGATAAAGAAAACTTTGTCCATCCAATATATTTTCATATTTAAATTATTGCAAGTATGGGGAGGTATGCAAAAAGGCAAAAGGCAAAAGGCTCCCTAATGAACAAACAATAAAGAAATCATTCAATTTTAATGAAATCGAAAGAAGAAGCAGGAACATCGCATCGGTTGTTCTCTTTAACAACAAACGCGTTGTATGCAAAGGCCGTTGTCGACAGAAATGAAAAAAAAAATGTCTTCAATTCATAAATTCTGGTAACATTGATTGACAAAGGCTTACCAATGAAATGACATTTCAATTTCAGTGGGGGCTTTAAATATGACACACAAACATATACATATACCAACAATAACAACTGCATTATATGGAATCAGGGCTTAATGAGCTACTTGCCACGCTCACTTTTTGTACATGGATGTTTAAGGTACCCTAAGACCTAAGACACATTTAGTTTATACGATCATTTATTACACTACACCAGTTAGTTATAAAATTTATGCCCTTTTAGCCTTTGGCGGTGTAGGGTATAATTAGTATTAATAATCACTGATTCTTAGTAATGTGTGTCTGTTGTTGGAGCTCTCAAGTCGTACATTTTGAGATGTTGAGTTGAACAATATTATATATATATATATATTTCTATCTGTACTTAGTATAGTATAGTATCCGTAAGGTCCATTCGTATTTAATTGGTCAAGATGGGCCAAATGCCATGCCCACATATGGCAACATTCTCTCTTAGCGACAAAAATGTACCTACGAAGTTGCAATTTAATACATAACATATTATACCACGCCCTAAAATGGGCGTGGTCTCGCCCACAATTGAACCAAAATACTTTTTTTTGGTTCAAAATAAGTCCTAGTTCTAGGGTGTAATGAGCTAATTGCCACGCCCACTGTTTTCAAAAACGGAACTGTAGGGTATTTAAGATTTGGCCTAAGCAATATTTCCTTTTTTTTTCTTCTTTATTTTAGTTTTAATACATATTATTAAAAAGTTAGCACCATACCGTCCATAGCTGGGGTGAATGATATAAATCAATGGCTTAGAAAATTATAACGTTAAAATGTTTGTTCGTATATATGGTAAGCGTGTTGGTATTTCTTTAACAGGTGCATTATAAAATACTAAATAAATATCTTAAAACTGACATTTTGTCATTTAACAATTATTTATAATTATTTAAATGATCGTTTACGATCGTATGACAATTTTCAATGCATTGCCAGTCAATTCTCATACAATATGTTGTTCAGTACGTGTTTGAACTTTTTGCGGCATATTGTAGAAATGAGTAGACAAAAACAAAATAACAACAACAACAACAACAACAACAACAACAACAACAACAACAACAACAACAACAACAACAACAACAACAACAACAACAACAACAACAACAACAAAATGTAAACGTTATTTATGAAAATGGTGTCAATAAGATGAATTAGTTAAAATAGAAACAAAAACAATTTAACAATTTTTACTCGTATGAATTGATTAAATTGTTTTTGTTGTTGTTGTTGTTGTTGCTGTTTATTTAAAGTCTTAACAAGCAAACTTTATGACCACACAAGTTGTCACATCAATTAAACGTCAACTAGCTGTTGATCAATTTTGGTCTAGTCGTTTAACTTGAAGTGTTGTTATTATAATTAAATTGCAATAAACTATAAACAAAAAAAAACGATTTTCAGTTAATATAAAATAATGTAAATATGTAAAAAAAAACAGCATTGAAAGTAATGTTCGGACGAGGGGTCATTTATAATAAAAAAACCTCCAGCTATTCGGCCGCTCCTTGCTACTCTAATACTTATATTATAAACTAATTAATAACAATAATAAGACATACAGATACAAAAACACAAAAAAGAAACCTTGTACCAAAAACAATAAAAAAAAAAAAATGCAAATAAGCAAGCAACTCAACTGATGGTACATACATACCTTCTTGTTCTTCTTCTTCTTCTTCTTCTTCTTCTTCTTATTGCGCAAGAAGTCAGTGTTGATAGTTTTTTGATATTGTTGATGTAGTTGTTGTTACTGTTTATTGAAAAAAAACGGTGGTTTATGGGCGAGCATGTTGCAATGTTGGCAAAAGTGAATTAGTAGACCACCCTAACGTTGCATGTAACCATCAAGTGAGACCTCAGCATCAGCAACTTTGGTGGTCCTGCACCAATACCAATATCCGACGTCAACGGCAACACAACATTAGCAATAAAGCCGCCAAGCTGAAGGCTTTTACTTTAAGCTACAAACAACATGGACACAAACTTGCATACATAAACTGCTGCTGATGGCTGGGTACTCTTACTCTTATGAGTAAAACATGTACAGAGTTCAGCTTGACACAATCATATAAGATTCTTCCATATATGTAAGGGGAGATGTGTGTGCATGTATGGCATATATAAGCTCTAGAGACAAACGTTGTGGCTAATTCACTTGCGCTCTCGTATGGTAAGTCAGAACGACGGACTGGCTGACCAAATTACTGCTCTTCACTTAATCTTGGGAACGTACCTGTACTGATGGACGTACGGACGACGGACTGACTGACTGACTGACTCATGTCTACCTTAACGCTGCTCGGTCTCTTCACATTTCTTATTCTACCTCCGATACTCATTCTTTCTCCCTCAGTCTCTACCTCTAATGATGAGTCACTAGAGGTTTTGTGGGAAGCCTTTCATACTGTTAGCGTGCTTTACATACTGCTGTTGCTGCTGCTACTATAGGGAGAGGTTAGAGTACAATGCA
The DNA here is from genome assembly GCA_963971445.1 of Ornithomya chloropus. NCBI lineage: Eukaryota > Metazoa > Arthropoda > Insecta > Diptera > Hippoboscidae > Ornithomya > Ornithomya chloropus. The sequence continues at coordinate 19,927,441 of OZ020530.1, read as the reverse complement.
GCGGTTTAACAACAACAGTTTGTTTGTAAGGTTTCTTTGATTTTTTTATTTGTATTTTTTGGTTCCGTAATCTTATGATGATGACTATATTTCGTTCGTTCGTTCGTTCGTATGTTTGTTCATTTTTGGTAATTCCATTCATTTTAGAGAATGTGATGCGTTGTATAGAAGCATTCCTAATGGTTTTGTTTGTATTTGAAACCAATGTACGCCCTGTTTTTGTTTTTTGTTGGTTTGTGCGTTTGCGTACTGAAGCGGCGCGTGTGGTCTTCTCCGACTACAGTTTTGTTAAATGTTATTACCTCACATTAATTGTATGAATAGAGTAAAGTAAGAAGACGTTGAATATCTATATATGTGCATATATAAATAGTAAATTTCTTAACCCCTCCGCTACAGTTGGTACATTTTAGGAAATTATTTTGCATACACAATATCTTGGAAAAGTGAATTTGGCTTAAGTTAAATCTGTAAACACCCTTGATTTCTATATTTTAAAAGTGGGCGTGGCAAGTTTACGCCCCCTGTAGAATATAAATAACGCATCAACTAAGATGTAGGATTCTGTGGGATTAAAAAAATACATTTCGTAAATTGTGGGCGTGTCTGTTATTCGACTTTACCCATTTTTTAGCATATCAGCTATTCTCTATTTTTATAGTTCAATCTTTGTGTCTGATAAATATATTTTTTGTTGATTGTGGGCGTGGCTCAAAAACATAACACACAGACATATTGAGCTACATCCATTGAGATTCAGATTTTAATGCCAAAATATTATATTGTATATATTTTATATTCATTGTAGGGATTTACATTAGTTTTGTGTTTGTGGAATGCAAAGGTTTTCCGAAACGAGTATTTACAATATTTGAGGTACTTGAAGGGTTAATTATTTCTTTAAACACTGTTGAGAATTGAATACGTTCGGGGAGTATTAAGAGGGAGTAAGACACTTGTGTGTGTGTGTGTGTGTGTTTGTGTATACAATTATGTTGGTATGTATATGCTAAGCCGTTGATAGAGACCAGCGGCGGCGACCACCTTATAAGCCGGCAAAATCTGTCTCTCGTCTTAAGTTGCTGCTGTTGCTGCTGATGACAATGTATTCTCCTTCTTCTTCTTCTTCCTCTTCTTCCTCTTCCTCCTCTTGGTTCAAAAGTCTCAGATGTTGATGTTGTTGATGCTTCACTGCTACGAATGCTGGTTTCCCAATGTATTGTGTTTATGAAGTCTCTATATAAACGTTCGCCTGGGTCCAGGCTTTTTCACTGTATTGCATACACGCACAACTAAACAAACAGACAAATGAACAGAATCACCAATTAGCCTGCCTTCTGGTTGATGACTTAATTAAGCCCAAATGGCGCCTGGCGGGATTTTTTTCCTTTTACCCATACCTTCTCGCCTCTCGCTACTCTTCCTCTACAAAAGCAATACATTGTATTCAATACGTTGAAAAGGTAAACAGTAAAGCTGAAAGGGTCAAAGAAGTGAAAATATTTTTTTTGGTTTTTTTCATTTCATTTAACTTGGATTGATATGCGTACATGAAAAAGTGTTTGGAATTTTTTGTTTGGTTGTTGGTTTAAAAGATTGTACAAATCATATCAAGTGACATTAGATATTTGAAGGCCGTATGCTAGGGCAAAAAGAAATATATTTGACATAATTACTAATTGTTCTGAGACGTGTCTTGGCAGCAAGAAATTGCTGTACAACTAAGATTTCTAGTCAAAGAGAAATATTTTTTACTCAGTTTAAGTTCCTGTAGGTAGGCTGTTTTTTAAATTGGACAATATCTGTTAAGCAATTGATGTGCCAATAAGGGGCATGGGCAAATGGCAAAAACGGCCACAATTAGCAAAAACCCTATTAGGCTTGATGTTGACACATAACTCATAATAATATTAAACAGGAGTATTTCGGTATTTGCCGCGCCCATTTTCATATAAAGATGAAAGCTTTAGCTTAAGAAAAGTTTAGTTTTTATTCCTCTTTTTATATAAAAATTACTTCGTAAAAGATCTTTATAGGGAGCGACCTTCTAAAAATACTTCCATAAGGCCCAATATTAAGAAGGTCCAAGAATAATTGTAAATGGTAACTACCAAATTTTATTAAAAGAATTTGGTTATCAGAAATTATTTTCATACTTATGAAGGATCAATAAGGTAAAAAATATTATATGGAAAGGGACACTAAAAATGGGCCGATTCGGTCCAACAAAATTATTTCATAAGCTTATTAAAGCGAAAAAGTGTTACGAATTGCAAACTTTCCTCAAAGTTCAGATGCTTTATGCAAAAGGATCCTAAAAATGGTTCAATTTAAATCATTTTCAAAAGATTTCTCCTTTCTGTCAAAAAGTGCTCTTATACCAAATTTCATAGAAATATTTGAAAAATTGTGATGTGTGAAACATATGCGGACCGACGCAAGACACACTTGCAGACAATATAGATGAAATCGATTTGGAAAATGGTTAAAATAAAAGGTGAAAAATTTTGCTTGACTTCAGGGCAAATTTTATGTCAGTAGTGGTATATACCCTAGCAGTAGGTGGACCCGACATATGGATGTCCGTGATGTGTTAGATACTTTAATCAAATTGGTGGTTGTTGTTAATGTAATAACAACAATAGTAACAACAAAAATTTATGTTGGTATAGCTTTCTTTAAACTTCAGATTTGCTCATACTCGTATATGTTATTAATGTAAACAACAGCAAAGTTGTCCAATTTTTTCATGTTGCTAAGACATTTTCCATTCTTCTTAAATTGTTAGTTTTCTAGTACGAATATGAGCCCAACACGACTGCACCATACTTCCATCTAAGATGTCTCTGAAATATTTTTTTTTCAGTGTGAAATTTCCATTCACGGTCATTTATATTATTTTATATCATTTAATTGAAATTTTTCATTTTTTGTTCTCTCTCTCTCGACTATTTATGTGACTTTCAGGTAAATTTAATGGTTACCCTACTAAAATTTATTATTGCTGTGAAATATGTGTTTATACACATCCATAGTGGACAATATCATATAGAGTTCATTTCATGTTCATGGTTTTATAACTGGCTTAAGGTTTCATCTTCTGGCGGATGAATAAATGTTGTAATTATAGGTATGGTTTTTATTGATCAATTTCAGCATGTACACAAATGTATGTTTGTATACATTTCACACCTTAACTAACTAAATGAGTCATAGAGTTATAAAATTTAAAATATATGGTACGTGTGTGTGTGTGTGTGAGTGTGTGTACGTTTGTATGGGATGATATGGGCAATTTGGTATCATATACCAATCAAAACAAAACAAAAATATAAAACAGAACAGAATCAAATCCCATAAACAACAAGACAAATTTAACAACCATAACAAAAACCATAATTATAGAGTTTATATAGTGATGACGATGATGATGATCAAGATCAAGATCTTAATTATGATCATTGTTGTTGTTGTATTTGTTTGATTGCATTGGTACTACATTACGTTCATATTATGACAAATGCAAGAAGAGACAATGAAAGGAAGAAAGAAAGAAAGGAAAAGTTTAAATTACTCAACCAAGTGCCATACTGGAAATGTAAAGTGTAGGGCAAATATTGTTTCTCGTGTATGACATAAATTAACAACAACTTGGGTGGTCTCTGTAGCGTTGTCAAAATATAATGTGTGGTCTTTATTAATACTCGCATCAACCACCGCCACGGCGATCACAATAACACCAGCACCAACATCACCAACATCACCAACATCACCAACATCACCGCCACCAATACCCATTTACTGGCATCAGTATTAAGCATTGCCTTCATATGTGATAGATTGTTTTGCGTTTGGTACGGTGTTGTTTTTGCCTTCATTGTAGACGCATTACTTATTGCTTTGAACTTTATACTCTTCGCCACACTGGGTACGTTTGTGTGTGTGTGTGGTATATTCATTTAACTTGTAGGCAAGTTGTGTGTTTCTTCTCCTTTAATTCATGCATAAGATTTCTTTCTACGGTCGGTGTTCATTTGCCAAGTAATTGATATAGAAAGCAATTGTTGTGTGTCTTTTCAGTCGGTTTTTTTTGTTGCTGGCTGGTATACACACTCTCAACATTCGGTAGCTTTATGGTATTGTAGGCATGTCTTATATTGTCTTTATACCTTTGACATTATATTGGAGGTTTATTAAGTTTGTTATTCCGTTTGATATACTTAAAAAAAGGCGTCAGATTCTTATCCTTGATCAGCATTAAAAACTGAATGGATTTAACCATGTCTGTCTGTCTGTCTATTCTTCCAGTTACAGACATTGATTTTAAATTTTGCACTTTGTCTGGGTTCCTTTATAAATTGGGCCTAATCGGTTGAGTGACACGCCCACAATCAATACAAATCGACTATAAATAAAGCTACAAAAGTTCACCTAGACATTTGAAATTTGGCAAAAATGGGCGTTGTCGAATTTTTGACACGCCCACAATTCACAAAATATATATTTTTAAGTGCAGAATGTGACCTAACACTCAAACCTGTTTTTGTTCGATGGTTAGGAACCGCATACAAAAAAATCTCACAAATTAAAAATCGCACAAAAATAGATCGCAAAACGGGTTTGAGTGTATGTATACTATAACGTACACTATTAAAGAGTGTAATCACAAACCTCTCATTTTTATAGTTTTAATTTATATGTGTAGGGTGTTTACGATTTGGCTTAAGCTTTTATTCGTTTTTTATTGTTGCTGCTTCAGCTTTACGTGACGTTATGTTTTATGATTTATTTGAAGATTTTCGCGCTGTATTTATGAATCGATTTTAGTATTTCAAGTAATAAGTCATGAAGCTGCAGTTAATTTGCATTAATCTTCAATAGTCAAACTTTTCAGAATGTAGAAAAAATTGCATATATTTCAAAAAGTATTTGTATTGAAATCAAAACTTTGTAAATAAATCTCTTTATCTTGTTTGATGTAAGAAGCAGCGTTAAAAAGCCTTTTTATTAATAACATGTGTAGCGCACGTGTTGACATCTTTTTTTATCAAAAATCATTTTTCACACAACATATTTAAAATTCAATAAACGTTGTGTTAAAATACAGTTAAGCTTAAGCTATTAATCCACCCTTCTGGGAACACTTAACCTAATTTGTGTGTGCCCCAACCCCCACAACGAAAGCCATGTAATGTTGTAAAATCTCCCACAAAGTAAAGATTATACCCACAGGACTTGTTAGGTGGAGTATATTTTCACTCTGTATGCATACACAACAATTTGTTATTGCTGTTATGATATTACACCAGCTTATCATGCGGTAACACTCCTTAATACGAATAAATCTTTATAGAGTGTGTAGTACAAGAAAACAATTTGTAAAAGGCAAACCTAAAGCCAACGAATTGCTACAGACTGTAGAAAGAGAGGGCGAAAGTAAGTTGAAGAATATTTCCTTTAGAGCTGTGAAAAATAGAAATTGTGTTGATTTAGGGTTTTATCAGAGATTTTTTATTGCTTTCTTTTCGCAAAGGTTTCTTTTTTTTTCTTTGAATAATAGAAAATTGTGGGGAGGTCGTAACAAATTTTTATAAGAGGGTGTTAAGTTGTCCGTAAAAATATTTATTTTCAGTATAGTGCGTTTTATTTGATTTATATTTTGAAGATTGTAGTTGTTGTTGTATTAAAGAGGAATATTTGTTATTATTTCATACTCTCCATTTGCAACATCCAGAAGGAAGCATCAGAGATACTCCAAATAGTTAATGCATGCTTGATTGGCATCAAAAATTTACTTATAAAGTTGAAATTTATAATAACATCATTCGTAAATGTGCGAAAAATGGGCGTGGTTGCATAACAGACACGCACACAATAGACAAAAATCTTATTGCGCTCAATTCAATAGCTTGAGTATGCCAACAACGGACAGACACACGGACATACGTGTCTAAATCGACTCAGTTTTTGACGTTGTAAGCGAAATGACAAATGGTTGGCTTAAGTTGACTCTGGAAAACCCTTCACATAAGTACGTAAACTGCATGCGTGGCATACTATAACGCTCCATGTTGAGTCTTTTATAATTTATAGAAGTGTGTGTATGATACGACCACGCCCACATTAGTTATATATGAGGGAAGCATTCAAAACATGCAGACAATGCATTGGTTACTAAAATAAAAAATTATGCAAAAGTATGGACATGTGCCAGATGTGCTGGTATTGAGGTTACTTATTAGTTTGTTTTTGGTTTTGCTCCTTTCCTCGCCCTGTATTGTTTAACCTACGAGTATATATCCATATATAAATACCAAGTAAAGCAAAATTTTCAATTAGTAAATTTTGTTATTCCTTTGGCTTAATTTTACTTGATGGCGTGTAAATCGTTGTTAGTTTTAATTAAATTTTCCATTTTTTGCTGTAAGATCTTTACTAACTATTAGACTATTATTATAAAACACATGCAGACACCCGGCAGCCATCAAAATTGTTTTAATAACTCATTTAGTAGACTATGCAGTATGTGTGGGTATACAAGTGTACGAGTTATAAGTAAAAGCCGTATATATGCACGAGCACATACGTATGTGAATGTATGCTGTACATGAATGTTATTATTTCATATTCACGTAATGTATTAGATAATTGTCAAAAGAAATTTGTATATCTGGTATGTATGCGTTTGTGTGTGTGTTTTAAAACACTTTTTCCAGTTCAATTTACATATTTTCTATATAGAGAAGTAAAAAACTAAATTTGGTTTTGTGGCCAAATCTTTACACATTTGTATATAAAAATAATGGGCGTGGCTGGTATCTATTTCAGTCCCCGAGATTTATGTATTAATCATTAATTAATATTACATTATTATTTTTTAATTGTGGGCGTGTCTGGTATTTGTTCCCGCCCATTTTTTGGGCACATCATGACATACATTAATATTTGTATAACACATTTACAGACACATTTTTCATTGGCTGAATAATAAATTTTCGTTGATTGTGGGCGTGGCACTTGACCTGTTTTTCCTAATTTATATAGAAACTAAGTGATGATAAAAAATTATATGTATTACAACGAGATTGTATCTTATAAAGCTTCCAAATGTGAATGGGTTTCATTTTAGACCCCGCCCATTTTTAGTACTTGAATGGATGGGTTAATTATAGATATGTGTATCAAGGTTCAACTTCGTCTTAATGTTTGTTGTGAATAGAAAGATTTTTGTCGATTGTAGGCGCGGCTGTTGACCAATTGATCCAATTTTTATACAAGCAAAATGGACTAAAACGTCTGTGTATCGAATTTCAACTCAATATAAAAATTTCCGAGATCGATAATAAACGAATTTTAATGCTGATCGTATACATATACTTTGTGAAGTAGCTCAAATCTCCTTATTTATATAAAGGACATATATATGGAGGGTATATACAAATCAGTTAATAGTAGTTAGTTATTACTTTGATTGTAGTGATGATGGCGGTGGTGGTGTTGGTGTGGAGCTGTGCAAACAGTGACCAGAATGGTGTTGTTACTCATAGTTTAAACGTAACCACAAAATATTCCCAGGAGCAAAATAACTCAATTTTAAAATGGCAAAAGACATCAACAACGCCACAAAAATGTCGCTTAATAACAATTGGCAAGCAAGCAGATATTAAGTAGCAAACAAACAGGCAGGCAGGCAGGCAGGCAAGCAAGCAAGCAGACAAGCTGATCGAGCAAGCCCGGAAGGCTGTCTGGTATGATATTTAAGCAAGCCAACCAACCAGCTAGTCAGGCAACCTTATGTAGTAATAGCTAGTGCCGGTTGGCTGATTGATAATAAGTTAAAAAATCAGACTCAAACTAACCACCACCAACAACAACAACAACAACAGCGCCACCACCAATTCAGGATAAACTTATAAAATAAAAGAATCTAGTTTGTGAGCGTGTAGTTACAGTTTCCATCAGTTCAGTGGAAAATAAAGACCAAACCAAACCTATGATTATGGAGGTACATATAAGCATGCTTGTACACAAGCATTCATTTAAACCATAACACTTAAAACAACATACCAACAGCAGCAACAACAACAACAGCAATATTATTATATGAGCAACTATACACAATAATAATAACAACATCACAACCATATCAAGTGTTGAATGCTTGATGTCATGACATAACTTTTGCCATGTTTGTCATTCATCAAGCATTCTCTCACATGTGCCGTGGATGTGTGGATGATATGGCGAACAAGAAAAAAACTAATAATAATAATAATAATAATAATAATAAAAATTACTAAATTTGATTCGCTTTTATTATAACTTTGCATGTACGATGATATTATTGTAATACAGCCATTATGATTTGTTGTTGTTGTGTGTAAGAGTTGGAAAAAGTGAAACTTTGCTAAACTTTTAATTTTTTAACTGCTTTCTTTCTCTCGCTCTCACTCTTTCTCCTTCTCACCCCAATTGATGGTTTCTGACTGATTACAAACACGTGTTTAATGTTGATTAAAATTAATATATGTGTGTATTAGCACTGTGCTACTTACTCTCCATTATACTTACGCAGCCGTTGGGTTTAAAATTAATTTTTGTGTGTGTGTGTGTTTTTTTTATTAAAAGTTTTCCTATAACAACATTTTTCCATGTTTAAGTTACATAAATTTAAAAGCGATACCAAACAACAACAACAATAACAACAATAACAACAATAACAAATTATAATTTCTTTGTATAAAAAAGCCATAATTTTCACACCATTATCATTAAAAAAAAATGAAGTAGGAGAGCAAGTGGCTGAAATTGTTATATAACGCCACGGGTAACTTGTTTTCTTTTTTTTATATTATTTTCGTTTTTGTTTTTGTTTCTTGGAAAGAATGGCGTCAGGTAATTATATGTACGTGTGCTTAAGAGGTAAAATTTATTTAGTGACCCTATTTTTAGCATATTTTTTCTTTTACCCTCCACATTACAGTGAAAGGTTTCATTGCTGATTTGATTTAGCGATGTGCGGGTTTCTTGTTGAACCTTTAACTATTCGAAAACTTAAGGTGAAGCTTAAAGGTGAAACTTATGTATAGTTAACTTAGATGGGTAGTTTCCTATTCGATTTAGAGGCACGATTGACGAAAATATTGGTTTGGCAACTAAGTTATTGCGGATATTAGATAAAAACGAATATTGAAAATTTTTGCTTAAAAATATAACATTATTCAATTAGGTACTGTTCGTTTTTATCAATGACCTTTTTCCATTATTCAGGCAGTGTTATAATTCCACCTTGATAAAATTTCTGAAATTTGCGATGAAAAAACTGAATCAAGTGTAATATGATAACGTTAGCGTCAAAATCCGCAATCTCTTAGTTGCCAATATGTTGCACCTACAAAAACAACAAGTCGAGTATGACTAAAACATAAGTTCGTGGTGTCAATTCAATGAAACTGACCAGCTCAATTGTAGATAAGTATGATGCGCTCCTTTGTCTGATTTCTTTACATTGGAGGCGTTATGATTTGCATTAGAAATCGCGTTAGAAATTTGTTGTTCGTAATCGTTCGTAATAGCTGCTAATTATAATATTTATTAATACTTGATAGTTAGTTGTTAAGCATTAATAGAGGTATTATTAATCATGTATTATTAATTGGTCAACAAGAGGTAGTTGTAGTAAATAATTAATTAATGGTTGCTAGTTAACTAACGTGAGAACCCTTCACTTCCTTGTAATACATTTTTTCTTATAAATTAAATAATTTAAAATGAAATTTATTGTTTACCAGATAGATGTTTGCACTGCTGTTTTGCAAAGCTTTGATCATTACAAATATATCATTTAGAATATCATGCTTCCTTTCTAGCTGTTATTAGCTATTCACTGAAATATGTGCATTTTTATTATACCCTCCACATATGATGGGGGGTATACTAAGTTGGTTATTCCGTTTGCAAAACTGAGAAGGAGGCTTCAGTGACCCTACAAAAACTGAATCGACCTGGCCATGTATGTCCGTATGTCCGTGTGTCTGTCTGTTGTTGGCATTCTGATGAGAACCCATCCATCGATGTGCCCAAATGAGCATGGTCGGGTAATAAACACGCCCACAATTTACACAATTTATTAAAGGGGGTCGCTATATTATGCCACGCCCACCATTGCAGATGTGGAGGGTATTTAAGAGTTGGCCTAAGACAAATCTAATTTTCTAGCTTGTTTAATTTTTTTCCAACAGATATTTAGTTTGATTTTATTATTTGTTTATTTCATTTATCAAATCTCTCAGTTAATTGAAGTTCAGTTGCTTGCTCTTAAGTCGTTTGAGTATATTGTTGTTGTTGTTATTGTAATATAAGAAAGTTGTTATTACAGGTAGCGCTGTTAGGCTTTATAATGGTTTAAAAGGCAAAAGACTCCCTGTACACCCTTCACTTTACTGATGTGGGAGGGTCAACTAAGTTTGATATTCTAATTGTAACAGCCAAAAGGACACCTCGCAGGCTCCACAAAAAATAAATATTCTTGATTAGTATTAAAATTCAACTCGATCTAGACAAGCAAAATAACCAAAATTTAGTTTGGCTAAATCTTATCATATATAAAGAGTAGGCGTGGCAGATCTCGGGTCATGCCCTTTATACTTTTTGTCTTACATATCATCTAACAAATCAAATTCTGGGTCAAAGGAGTTTTTTTTTGGAAATTGTAGGCGTGGTCCTATTCTTATCTCTTTATTTGGTCACTCCACATTATTTGTGGCAAAGAATTTGTTCACTTTGTGTATATGTTTGTAATTCTTAAACAAAAAAAAAACTTAAACATATTTTTAAAAAACTTAGTAGTGTGTCTGTATGTCCATTAGCTGTTTTGTGCAAGTCTTTGGTCAAAGTTTTAAAATAATTCATTCAACAAACACCGGCTTGCCTTGATTCAAAGACGAGAATTATTGAAGACACTCTTAATTTTTAGGACCCCTGCCCATGTAGTGCCCTCATATGCATTGACTTGCATTTTCAAATCCAACTGAACTATTTGTAGCATAAATTATGAAATTATTAGTACAGTGATCGTGTATAAGCGACTTGTACTACTTGGACGACATTGTCTGTGTCGACTTAATAAACTTGAGAAGTTATCGGCATACAATGTGTCGGTACGAGAAAACCATTTACATGTGATATGTGGGGAACGTTGCATATGTACATTAGCACACAGCAAACACAGTACTGCTGCTGCTATAGCTTTTTGCTTTTTTCGTTTTGTGTTTTTTTTAAATTTTTTTTTAAATGTTTTTTCAAAATTATATTTAGTGTAAGCATATGGAGTATGTGATTTTTTGTTTTTGTTCTTTTTGAGGTACAGAGATAAATAGTCAGACAAGAAAACAGACAGACGGATAGACACAAGCGACCTACAACAGCGTTTTTCCCTATATCACACTAATTAACTCATTAACATTTAGTTTTCAGATTTTGACTTCTGAGGGCTGTTTTATTAATGCCGCTACGCTTGCTACATGTGTGTGTGTGTGTGTGTGCGTATGTTTATTCCTGTACAGACATGTGTTCTTTAAGCATGCATGGTATGTATAAAATATACCATACAAGGGGTTTTGCCTTTAGACTGACTATACGTGTAGTACAGCTTTAGTCATACACGCAAGCATACAATATATTGTTGGGATACAACTATAATGCAACAACAACAACAACAACAACAACAACAACTAGCCGTAGTTGCTAGTATCCAACCAACAACAGTTCATATGGTGTAGAAGTTTTTAAACATGTGTAGTAGAAGATATAATTGTTGTTGTTGTTGTTGTTGTTTTGTTTTTTGTTTCTTTGTTAATATTATGTTTAATCAGCTACCGTGTGTATTCCGGCATATAAGCATTTACACTCTGATACACTGATGGATTTTGTGCTGTAGCCTCCAAAAAGAAAGTGTTGCCTACAATTTTAATTCTCTACCGCACACTTTTCGGTTTGATTGTTGCTGTTGTTGTTGTTTAATAATGTACAAAATCATGTTATCTTTCATTGTTGCGGTTGTTGTTGTTGTTGTTGTTGTTATAGTTTCTGATCAGTTTTCTTGTAATAATTTTCATTAAAGTTTTTATCTCATCTCATCTTCCCTTCCCTAACTTTCTTATTATTTTTTATGGTAAAGTTGATAAAAATTGAAAAAAAAAATTCATTATTTTTTACATAATTTTTTTGATTCCATTTTAATCCGATTAATTGGTTCAAGATAATATTAATTAAATTTTCATTAGTTTTTATGATAATAATTAATGATAAAACAAGCTTAAACCAAATAGGAAATATCCTCCACATCTGTGTACAAATAGTGGATGTGGTAGGGGCTTGAAGAAGTCCTCAAATAGTCTAATTTTACCATCACTTATTATGAACATGTGTGTATGTAATATCCATTTTATGGATCGATTTTTGTGACTGATGTCGATTGTGGGCATGGCTGCCAGTTTATATAGCGATCTGCGGGCGGACACTACAAAGCTGAATCAGTTCAATATCTCAGAGTTTACAGATGCGAGAGTGTTAATAACAAACAGACAGACATAGGGATGCTTAAAACGGTAATGATGGCAAACAATGAAAACAAGTGTGGCCAGACATTATAAACAACACTCACTGGAGTAGTACGGTTTCGTCAAGAACAGTACGGGGGGAGCTCCACAAAGCTAACATTCATAGTGGGGCTGCAATTGCGAAACCCCTTACATCAGGTGTTTATATTATTTTGCTCATGCCCTGTATATACGTTTGTATGATAAGTATGTAAATGGAATGAAATTTTAACACTTATTCGTTGACACATACATACATACATGCATACATCATATGTAGATTATTGAATGTTATTGCATTTCTTTTGTGTTCCATTTGCTTTTGGTTACTGAGTACTTGATACGATAGCGATAACTGTAACGAACATGATGACAGATTGAATGAATAAAAGCACAGTGAGCGAGTAATCTGTGTAATAAATTTCAATTTAAAAAGAGCTGCTACTCGAACAAGTGATTGTATAAAGATCGGTGGAAAAAAGTTACATATTTGCACACATACTCGTACATGCACTCACGGATGCATGGAAAGAAGAAAATTGTCAAAAAGTTTTCTATTTCAATGGACTGAATCATTTAATTACCAATCAATTTATTGGTTGTCAGGATATTTTCTATACAACGCTTACAACGAAAGGGGTGTTCGTTGTTAATCTTTTGCTCTAACTATCAACACATTGCGAATCATTTATTCATGCCCTTACTGTTGTTGCATCAACATTACTGCGAATGCTAAGGGTAGATGGTTCTGCGTATGCTATGTAGTATATGTATATGTATGTGTGTAGATTATGTTAAAATTGTTTGATTAAACTTTTTGCAATAAGGGGAAAAGAAAAAGAGAAAGAAAGGTAGAGAGAGAGAGAGAGAGAGAGAGAGAGAGAATTTTAGCGTAAAGTTTAACCAGTTTTATAAAACTGAAATTGGAAATTGTGCTTTATGGCAAATATTGTTGTTGCTGTTATTGTTAGCTTGATTGTTACACAATACTATTCTCATTGCCACTGCTGCTGCTACTGCATAGAAATTCTGTGCTGTCAACTTGCCTAGAGAGTAGAATTTAATTAAATCCTTCATGTCAGTGTGTCTGTTAAAAATAGACACAAATTGTTAACTCACTGGTTATTGTTGTTATTGTTGTTGTTGTTGTTTTTCTCAATTAAATTTTTTTTTGTGACTTTGTAAACTGAAACTTCCCAAACGTTTCATTTGTTTCAGTTGTTGTTTCCAACACCAACACCAACACCAACACCAACACCAACACCAACACCACAATCCAATGATACGCTATTACATTTATTTGCTTTTTCTTTCTTTAGTTGTTGGTTTTGTTTTTGTTAGGATAGTAGAGATAAAGTGAGTTTTTCTTGGTAAAATAAAATAAAATTATTCAATAAAATGTTAAAAATGAAATCAAATGTTATAGTGGTGTATGTATGTATGTGTGTGTGTGTGTGTGTATCTATGTGTATGTTTATATATATGTATGTATTTGTAATAAAGCATTTTTTATGTTTGTTACTTTTTATTATTCAATGGAATCTTCTTTAATTGTTGCTTACATGTTAAAACATGTGAACAAAAACTAAATTTGGTTTAAATCATTTTTTAAATATCCCTCAACGTTCATACACGAAAAAGTGGACGTGACGTTCTCTATGGTTTTTTTTTATTACGTATCAAGTAAACGGACAGTTGCTGCGTTAAATAAGATTTTTTTTTTGTAGATTAACTTTTAATCTTGTCACCCTACAGCATTTGTGGTAGAGGGTTTGTGTGTATGTTTGTAATTCTTCAACAAAAATTTCTTAAAAGTTTGACCAGCGCTTCTGTATGTTCATTGAAAATATTTTGGGCGTGGCTTCATTAGACAAAAATCCAATTTAAATAGCAATTTCTCTACAATAATGTTTGTACAATATTTTACATAAATATCTCAAAATTTATGACCGTCTAAGTACTAATAACAAGCAGACAGACGGATGGACATAATTGAATCCATTACGATTACCTTGTAGGGTATTTGAGTCTTCCTTCTAAGTGTTTTAAACAAAGTAGGAAACTTGGTACATATACCCACCTCATTAAGGTAGAGGGCTTAGAACTTATATACTTTGTTGTAAATGGCATAATGGGGTGTGAGCCAAACATATATATATTTATTTACACAACATGTGTTACATTACCAACCTTTATTGAACATTTCATTAGGTCCGTGAGTGTGTTTGTATATATTATCTAATCAACCTACAGGTGATGAATTATAGCACAAAGATGACTTTTACAAGCCATCTCCATAAAGCACCCTAATTTCATATGAAGAAAAACATTCCAATTTTTTTTTTAATAAAACTCTAGTTGTTTGTAAATAATTATATAGAAAAATATATACAAAAAATCCACTTATTGATAAATTCACATAAAACACAGCTGGGTGGCATAATTTTCCGCACAAAACAAAAGTAAAAAATAAAAAATAATTAATTGAAATAAGCGTCTTAACCAATTAAAGCAACATAGCATACAAAACATTTAATAATCGTAAACATAATTTATTTAAATCATAGCATTGTGCGTTCAAGTAAAATGGAACAGTTGCAAATAGTCCTCCTGTAAGAGTGTGTTATTATACCAACCCCCCCCCCCCCCCCCACACACACACACACACACATGCATATATATATATGGAATGGTCAACTTACATATTAAATGACAATAAATCACCAGCAAGAGACTATTAGCAAGAAAGAGAGAGAAGGAGTGAGATGGGGGAGGAAGTTGCGAGTAAGGAATGACAACCGCCTGCCTGGCTGTGGGATTGAATATCATAACTTATACAAATCATGTGAATGATGATAATGACGGCGATCTTTTTAACGAAACTTGTATTTATATGCATTTCTGCGTGTGCACACATGTGTGTGTTACTCTTTATTTAGCTTAGACTGGCTACTGTTTAATGACAATGCTTGATTCCCAGCTAAATAATTGTCCTATTGTTAGTGTAAATGTTTGCGTGAATAGTGTGTAAGCATGTGTATGTGTGTGTGTGTGTATATATATATATGTATATTCGAAGAGCATATGGTATGTTGTTGTTGAATTTGTATCATTTCATGCTCAGTCCATTTCATGTTCATTGTTATTGACCGCTGACGGTGGCCGGCTGTCTGTCTTAATAAAAATTGCTTTGATGGTTGATGATAGTTAGTGGTGGTAGCTAGCTGGTGGTGGGTAGTTGGTGTTGGTGTTGGTGTTTTAAACTTTTGTGGACTCAATATATATATTTTTTTTTTGTAATCTGTGCTATGTGATCTCTTTCCCCCTATCTTTAGCACTCACCATCAGTTTTGCTGTTGTTGTCTTTGCTGCTGCACTTTTTTAACTTTTTATTCATTATTCTTTTCTGTATAAAGTGCGCGTAAGTGTGCATGCGTGTGTATGTGTGGTAAGCTCACTAAGTGACTGACTGCTAGACCACACACATTGTAGCTATGTTGTTATTGTTATTGTTGTTGTTGTTGTTGTTCATCAAGTCTTTAGTTAATGATCTTGTATGGATTTCCATCATCTCTTGAGCCGAGTTCAGTATCATGCATCTTGTGCGATTCATTAATTAATGGCAGCGATTTTTAACCTTTACAACCTCAACAAAAACAAAAAGAAAAAAAAATGTTAAAAATCTTTAATGATTTGAAGAAAATTTTTGTGAGAAAGTAAATAAACGAATTAGACAAGTTCTTTTGTACGCATACATTTAATAAACATTTATCTTTGTATTCAAACACCATCAAGACACAAAAATGGAGACTTTGGAAATCCTTCACATCATGTTAAGGGTATATAATGCATGTCGTACCGTTCGTAAACATGAAAACATGAAAACATTCGTACCACCTAGGTAAGTAAGTTCATTTGTGATGGTGGCCGAGGAAGCTGTTTAAGAAACTTAGAAGAGAAGGCTTCAATTCTATAATAAATGAAATAAAAGAAGTAAAAAATTAAACTTGCCTTATAGACTACCCACCACATCTACAATGTGATGGGCGTGGCAGGTATATTATTCTGCCCTCTAAATCTATATACAGCTTGTACATCCAGTTTTAGGTTGAGTAAGAGCTTTTAGTAATTGTAAGCCTGTATGTTATCCGACCATGCCCATTTTTGGCACATCTATGAATGGGATATGTATAGATAAGTGTCCCAAATTTCAATAGGTCAATTTTTATGGTAAATAAATAGATTTTTGTCAATTGTAGGCGTGGCTTTTGACCGATTTCTCCCATTTTAAATAGCGATCTGCGCGTAAAAACTAAAAATTTTTAATATCACAAAATTTATGATCAACAACATATATTCTTCATAGGATCTCTGTCATCCTCTTTGCAAATGCCATGACGAACTTGGCATACTCCGCATCTATAACCATAAAACGATGTCAAGTTGAACGCATTATCTAGATTTTTTCTAATCAGAACAGACAGCATTTGTAGTGGTGGTGGATCGACAGACTTAGAATTCGATGTTTATTAAAAATATATATGAATAAATTCTTTGAAAGTTCTACAAGCCGAAAACTTTAACAATTAGTTATAAATGTTTGTATTATTATTATTTTATGAGAAGGAGCTGTAACGCACCACGACCATGGGGTTTATTGTGTAAATTGAAGCAATCCATCATCGAATTGAAACGAAACTTACCCATATAGCACATGTATGGTACGTACGTGTAATATTTTCTTAACTTTACAATTGCGTTCGTACAGATAGACTGAAACTTAATTGACTTTAAACTGCTATTAAAATTAATTAAGTCATTATTGCTTAATTTATTATATGTTGCTAAACAGTTCTATTAAGTGTAAGTGTATTGATTTTCCAATAAAATTATTTGAAATTTATTTACTTTTTTTCAAATTAATCACTTTAACCAAATTCAATGTTTATTGCCAGCATTTAATTGTAGCCTTATAGCAAAATTTCATTCATTTCAAAACCGGTTAAACTTCGACTAACGTTTTATTGTTTTTGAATTTATTTCACAATTACCATCAATTATCGTTTAAACGGTTTAATGGAATGATGTTTAAGATTTCAAAGAAAAAAAACAATATATAACAAAACAATCAACTTACTTGATTAAATTATTATTGAGAGTTGAAAACGGTTTGTGTTCAGTTATGGCCAAATGAATGGTAATCGGTTGGATTTCTTTAAATTGATTGTTAGTTATGTTTGTACAATTTTCAAGTTTTTATTAACGTTTTTTGAACTTTTGTGAAACGTGCGCCGTTTGCGGCTTTTGGTAGACGCCACCACCACCATCATCATATTAATAAATGTCCTCATTAAGAAGACACAACGTAGTCATAATGTTTAAAACGTTAATGCTGATTACCAGACCTTGCTACTGGCTAAAAGATAAGCTATTTTATTTTAGAATATACAAATATACAGTAGCAGGAAAAAGTTGGCGGACACTGTTCATATGAATCAAAATGACCTGAAACAAAACAAAATGTCCGGATTTTATGTAAGAATGTCTTTCCGTTCATATTTAAGTCACAAATTTATTCGTACTGAAGTGACAGAAAGTGGTGACACTTGAAGCGTAGAGGTTACATTTAAGTCTCAAGTTCAAAATCAAATGTTTTTCCGTACGGCTGCCGTTTGCCTTCTAACTAAGACTCAAACCCCATCCCACGAAATCCCATCTCTTCCTAAACTGATTACTTAAGGCTTTCATTTAATTTCATTTGAAAAAAAGTTCACATTTAAGGCAATTGATGTTCGGTTCAGCTCTATCGAATTTTCATAATTTTTTATATTTGTTTTGTTTTGATTACTTTGCGACCCCTTCCTTCGGCTTTGATGTCTTAATGAACATTTAAATAACTTTTATGAGTCAGCTGTTATAGCTACCACACATATGTACGTATTATGCATACGAATGTAGCATATGTTTAGTCAGTCAGTCAGTCACTGTGCGTATGTAAGTTTATGTTGTGAATATGCTTAAAATTCTTTTAATGCTTAACTTTACGTAACGTATACCAAATTAAAACAAAACAAAAAAAAAAACGAAATGTGCATGAAGATACGAAACCTATGTGGACCACCCAAATGGTGAAACAGTTGAAGAGAAAAAATGAAAAGAAATTTCAAGTTACCTAATGAAAATGTTAAATCAACACTAAGACAAAAGATAATAATAATAAGAAACGAAACACAAAACGAAAATATAGACAAACGAGTCATCGGTTCAACAGATGGACAGACAAACGTTTAGGCTTATATCGTATGAAGCGGTATTTTAGTTTATTACATACAAAAGAAAAGTGGGGAATAATTAAGAAGGGGACCAAAACTACAGCAACAACAACAACAACAACAACAGTGGGCAACGGCAGCCACTCATTTAAATCTGTTGATCAATAACAGTCGCATTTATGACTCTATTAGGGAAGGCCCCCAGACACACTATTATTACCCACACACACACACACACACACACACTCTATAAACTCTCGGTTATTGTGCTCGCTCACATGCTGATTGTGATGATTTTAAAATGAACTTGAAATGATTTTATTAAAATAATGTCGCCGCTTTATCATTGACTGGACTACCGAACTGAATTCAATGAAACTTATCTACATTAGCCTGGTCATGGCATGGCATGATATGGCAGAGTATGGTGTGGTGTGGTGTGGTCAAAGTTGTATTAGGATAGTTAGCTATGCGGACATTGAGCAGATTAATTATAATGATTATCATTATCATTAATATCATGACATCAAATTAATACTGCTGCCGGTTTATTATGTTTTTTTAATCTCAAGTAAAACAGAAAACCATACCACTGAAATTTAACCTAAGTCTCTGGGCATATGTAAGACCTGATATACAAATCAATACGTTTTCGTTGGTTAGTTAGTTAGGGGAGAGACAAGGAGCTAAAAAATGAAACAAAATAACTCAATGTTGTTTGTGTAGTTGTTGTTGTTGTTATTCTTGTGGTTACTAAACAAGTATTTGCATTTATTTCGAGTCAGTCAGTCAGTCAGTCAGTCAATGGTCGGTCAAGAGATTGACTTTAAGATTCATTTGATGATCTCTGATGGTCATCATAAGCTTTTTGAAAGGATGGGAAGAAATGTTAAATTGGCAACATGTGTGGTCCTTGTGGTATGCGGCATACTATACATAAATGCACCGTGTGTGTGCGTGTGCGTGTGTGTGGCTTGCAAGGAATTTTGAGTAAATAAATAAATAAATGGCTTCATATACAAACGCCTTCAGCTTAAATACTATAACAACAACAACAACAACAACAACAACAACAATTTATTTTAAGTTCTTATTTAAGGGAACAACCAAAAATTTCGGTGGCTACTGCAAAACAATAACAACAACAACAACAACGCCAAATTTAACAACAAAAGTCTGCCTTTCGGCTTTTTTTGTCAGAACATTGTATGCAACCGAAAAAAGAAAATAAAAAAATTAAAAAGCAAACATTAAATAAAACACATGTGAACATGATGTTCACACCATAAAATCTACCCTCCCTCCGCCCCAACTAAACATCAGTTGAAAACAGTTTGAATATTAAGTTAAAAGGAGGACTACATATTTTCTTATAAGAATTTTTATACACTCTACATTAGAAGGGATATGTATAAAGTCGGCCATTCATTTTGCCATAACTGAAAAGTGGCTTCCAAGATCCTATACAGTAAATGTATCCTTAATTACCGTTATTGTACAGACATTTCTATTATCTCAATTAAATTTTTTGAGAAAAATAGGTCACTAGGAATCTGCCACGCCCACGCGTTAAACATAGCTGTGTTTAAGATGTGTCTGAAGCCAAACTAAGTTTTTACCCATTCTTGATATATTTTTATACCCGCGCTCGCAGGGTCAAAACTTTGTCCAAACGCCCAGAAGGAGGCGTTGAATATCAAACACAGAATAGAGAATTATTATCAAATACAGAGTAGATCAGGCTATGACTGCTTGTCGGTATGTACAGACGTACGTCTGTCCATTTACGGAAGTTATTTTCCTGGCCGAAACATTTTGGTTTTAAATCCCAACCTATTCTGGTAGTGCCTGACTTCAGTTAGTTTTGAAATTAAAGAACACGTCCATAGTACCAAAACTTATATCTTGAGTAATTTTTTTAAGCTTTAAATGTGTAGAAGATACACAGTAGAAGTTGGGCAGAAAGGTTGGATTGAATGATGGAAGGTGTCTAAGTTTTATCCTAAACCAAAATTTATTTCTCCATGCTTGTATTTACCTTTTCTAGAGACTTGATTTTTAGTGCATTTTTATTATAAATTGAAATTGTTAAATTTTTATTTATTTATGCGGTTAACATTTTTTTTAATCTTAAAGGCTTGCCTTGTCTTATTGTTGTTGTTGCTGTTGTTTTAATTTATAGCTGATTTAATAGTGTTTACAGCTTTAAGCCATCATTACGTATCAATTATATAAACGTACACACACCGCCTCTTGGAATTGATCATTTATTGTCAATCATAATTTTACAGTTTACCTCCGCACACTTACTTTGATTTTGATTTAATGTAATTTAAAATTTTCAAAATACAGCATGAAATAAGGAACCAGCCGATGTGAGAGGATTAGGCGAGAGTATTTGCAGTATGTAAACATTACACCTACATAAACCCATCCATCCATGTACATCCATCCAACCAAGCCAAGTAAAAGATCACAATGATTGGGTTAGGTTGGTTTGTTGCTGACAACCTCTTTGGGATGTGAATGGAGTGCTTGCCAATCAATTCTGTTCAACTTCCTTTTCACATGAAATCAAAATTAATATGTTTTTACAATGCAACATTATTTGCTGGAATAATACACGAGGCTGGTGGTTGAACTCTGTCGCTGTCGCTGTCGCTGTCGCTGTACCGAAATGCACACCTTAATTTGTGTCAGACATTGTCTGATTTGTTAATGCGTAATCGCAAGTTTACAAAAACTGATGGAATTGTGTATTGAGTGTTGTTTTCCTTATTTTGCCAATTTTTCAAAGATATTGCTGCTCTACCTATGTATTGCACTGTTGGTGGTGATTTTTAATTAAGCAATTATTATTTTAACATACAAGTTATACGAATTTATTGGAGCTGGTATCGAGTAAGGATACGATTTTAAACTCCCTCCACCTAGAATGAAGGTACACCAAGTTCATCATTCCATATGCAAGGCGTATTAAGAAACAAGAATAATTTCTGGTTGCTTCAACTCAATATAGCTTTCATCTCATGGTGAGAGTATGACAAGATATTATACGAAAAATACTTACTATTCCAAGTTCTGGTATAAAATTCGATTTTATAGCTTCCGCTTATGTTTAGATTGTTTACTGTGTTAGAATGATAAAATGTCACCTAACATAACATTTCTTTTTATACCCTACTTATAAGGTTAAATTAGTTATTCCGTTTGCAATACCCAGAAGAAATATCAAAATCTAAGTCGATCTATACCTGTCCGCCCATGAGTGTATCTGTCAGAAACATTGAGAAATTGAGGCAAAATGATATAGATGTTGTAGTTTGTGTATGAAGATCACATTTTTGGTTGGGTAAAATCGGTCCAGAGCCACGCCTCTAGAAAAGAAAATATAAACTGAGCTATGAAGTTAATGTTTGGCACACATATTCAATGATGTGATAAAAATGGGCGTGGTTGGATAAACGACACGCCCACAATTTACAAAAAACCGTATTGAACGTAAAACTGGACTTGGCCAGCTAATAAGTAACACATATATTCCTAGTAGACGTAATCATATATCTGCCACGCCCACCACGCTGTAGATGTGGAGGGTATTTAAGATTTGGCCCAAGTCACGTTTCGTTTATTTTTTTATTTGTTTCTCATTATCATGTAATACTTACGCTTATAATTTAGGGTTTGTAAAAAAGTAAACTTTTTCATTCGATTTGATTTTTTAATTGATATAATTTTTAATTATTAATAAATTTCCACACCTCTACTAATTGATATCATTTCATCATTAATGACATTGTATAGTATAGTAATTGTTTGTTGTTGTTGTTGTTGTTGTTATTGTAATATTTGATCTAGGTCGCTTAGTCAAGTACTCTATGATGTAGGTATACCGCTTAAATTCTGGTTTTTGTGGTAAAACATCATTAACTATAAAAGTATTTAATACGAATACTACTACACACACACACACACATATGCACATATATGAGGTACTTAACCGTCGTTATTATGGTAACCGAGTATTTTTTAGTTAATTACCTGTCCTCTCTTTTCCAATCACAAATTAATTGTCAGACAATGCAGCTACTTGTTGTCATGTTATTATAATTTATTAGTAATTCGATATCCTACATATCATATATATGTTATAGCATGCCTACCTATATACAAACGTGTGTATGTATGTGTTTTATAACAATATATAACAATGTGTGGTGAAGCCATTAAAAAAAGCCACAATTTAATAGAGTAAGTGTTTGTAATATAATACAAGTGTCCGGACAACATACGCACATTATTTAAATATTACACATACCGTTAGATTGTATGTGCACCATAGCATTTAGTTATCAATAAGGTTAATCAGCGTGTAGTTTAAACTCTGATTGCTTTGAAATTGAATTCTTTACATTGATAGTTTCATTAGAAAAATGTTGAATTTATAATTATTATACTACTCATACATACATACATACATAAATGTATATGTATGGATATGCATGTATGAATGAAAATATGTTTATATTATACATGTTTAATGTGGAAGAGAATGCCGCAATAAATATACACAAGGTAGAGTTATTTAATACCAGTTTTTAGTACTTGGGTGCTAATATATCTGGTTTTAAAATTTTCTCAAATTTTTTATAATCAATAAGTAGAATTTAGGCACAATTTTAGTATAAAAGTTCTTTCCATAAACCCTGGTTTATTGTACGTACCAGCTTAGTGATGAGGCGAGTACACTACGCTTTATATTGCAACAGCCAAAAGAAAGCCTCGGACATCCTATAAAGTATGTATATTCTTGATCAGCGTCAAAAACTAAGTCGATTTAGATATGTATGTCCGTGTGTCCGTCTGTTGTTGGCATTCGTTGGCGGTAGTAAATTTTGAAATTTTAAGCTGAAATTTTGTACACAGATTTTTAGTTTTTGTATACAGAAAGATTTTTGAAATGGGAAGAATCGGTCAAGAGCCACGCCCACAATCAACAAAAATCCATGTATATGCCACAAAAATTGAGCTATAAACTTTAAGTTTGGTACGTACATCTATAAATATTAGCTTTATTGATATGCCAATAATGGGCGTATTCGGATTACAGACACGCCCACAATTAATAAAAATCTTTGTATCTGCCACAAAAGTTGACTTAAGAACTTGAAATTTGGTACGCGTATACATAGTTGTCCCGTTGACTGACGTGCCAAAAATGGGCGTGATCGGATAATAGACACGCCCATAATTATAAAAAAACCATATTTGCATGCTGATACGTAAGACATACACTATTAGAGGGCGCAATACATATATATTTGCCACGCCCACCGTCGTAGGGGTGGAGGGTATTTAAGATTTGGCCCAAGCCAAATTTAGTTTTCTTACTTGTTTTTCATTAAATTAGAAGATAAGCACAAGCGGCCGTCCGTACGGACTCCTCTATAAATTTGTAATTTTCTTTTATAAATCGTAATAGAGTAAACAATTAAGTAATTTTTTTCTTACCACACAAAATGATCGATCCAGAGGAGTTGATTATCTTGGACATAAACACAACATTCCTACTTTGTGTCTATCTGTCAGTTGGACTGAAACATTTCTTCATTAATTTTCAATTCAACATATTGAATATAAATCAACCGAAATTCTTAAAAAAAAAAAACGATATATTTATGTGTTTATGTTGTATGTACGTAAACGTGATTAATGAGGTTAAATTTCAGTTAATGGAATATTTATGAAAACAAGACAATTATGTGTTGGTTGTGTGGTATACATATATATATATATATATATATGAAACCACATAGGGGCAACATTTTTGAGATCATTATCTTGGTAGATGGGAGAGAGAAAGAATCAGGTTTTCTGATCCAGCAAAGACATCTTTATAATCAATAATTTTCTATGAAATTTTATATGTCTATAAATGTTGAATATAAAATATATGTACATGTATATGTGTGTGTGTGTATATGAAACTTTTGTAAGTATTAATGCTTTGAACACGACATACAAGAATCAAGGCAGATAATCGAAAAGGAGTAATACGATAAAATTGAACTGATTACCAGAGTTTGTTGTTGTTTGTATGGTTGTATAGAGTTTGTTGTGTAAGATGTGGTTGACAAAGTCTTTAACAAGTGCAAATGTTTCTGAGTTTGTGTGTGTGTGTGTGTGTGTGTATTTGAATTGCATGTGAACAACACCTAACACTTGTTCAAGTGAAATAGAAGGGGCAGCACCGGCAGACACGTTACATTAAAGCATTTAATATAGTTATACTGATACGGATACTGGCACTGGTTTGTTGTACTCAAACGCTTCAGACTTATTATTGCTGCTGTTTTTATCTTTTTTGATTTTGATATGCTGCTCATAACATGGCATGTGTTTGTTTGTGCAAAAGATATGTTAAAAACTTAATAGCAATACAATCTAACACTCAATTCTCCATATAACTACTCACTTACATACAATACCACCCATATACAATATATAAGTATTGTAGTTGTTGTGTATAAAAAAGGATCTTGTAACCACCACCGGTTGTTATTGCTGTCGTTCAGTATTCTTTTTTTTTTTTGGTCCGGACAACATAATTTGTTTGAAAACACATGAAGTCTACAGAATGAAAATGAATGTTGTTGTTGTTGTTGTATATGTCTTAACAACCAACTAAGGCTGCAAAAATGTGTTTGAAGTTATGGATAAAAAAAAAAAACACGGATGGATCACAAACACAATTAAATAAAATTATAATTTGTCACGCTAGAAATTTTTTAAAATCCAAAGGGCGTTATGTGTACGTAGAGCTTACTTTTCAAAAGAAAGGAAACTTCAAACATATCAGACGCTGTAGTAATACTTGGCTATACTCTTCACTAAAGCGTTTAATGCATAATGATATAGGAAAAAAACGTAATAAGTTTAGGCGGTTGATGTAGATGAAAATATTGAGAGTCTCCGAAAAGAGGAGAAAAAGCAAAAATTTGAAACTTTCTAGAATAAAAATAATATATATATATAAGAAATTGTATTTATGGACAGACACAAAGTTGGAAAGTGTATTTTAAAGACAGCATCGGTACATAGTGCGTTATATCAAATGTATTTGCATACCTTAGAGAAGCTTTGTCCGTGCGTCCGTCAATTGAAAAGCAGCGAAAATGTGGATTCACTCGGTCTTAAAAGTCTTAAAATCAAAAGGCAGCCATTGACCAACTTTCTTTTTGATGGGAACAAAGACACGCCCACATAAAGATGATAAATTCTTATTTGCTAAAATTTGTTCGATTTTTTATGAAATTTTACACCCTCCATATAAAAGGAGGATTAAGTATGACAATATGCTTAAAAGGAAGCAGTTGCAAGAGATGCAACAAAGAATGTATTAGCTTGAGCAGTATTAAGAGTAAGGCTTTGGGTAGATTTAGAGATAGTCCGTGTGAGAAACGCTTACGACACTTACGCTTACAGCCATTCTCAGTTCATCTCTAGCTACGCCTATAATCTGCAAAAATATCTCACAAAAATAGAGAGACGATGCTGAAATTGAAATAAATGGTATAAGTACGTA
This sequence comes from Ornithomya chloropus, assembly GCA_963971445.1. NCBI lineage: Eukaryota > Metazoa > Arthropoda > Insecta > Diptera > Hippoboscidae > Ornithomya > Ornithomya chloropus. The sequence goes on along the minus strand of OZ020530.1, from coordinate 19,900,985 downwards.
CTTGTTAGTTGTCCATCCACCAACCTATATGCTAGGAGGAGGCACGCCCACAATTTACATGAACCGTATATATTGCACAATGTGATCGTTAAGGTAAACTGTAAGGATACGTAAATTTAAGAGATCGTTAAAAAGAGGCGCAAGGCCGCACCCACCGCATACGTGTACGTGTGGAGGGTGTCCAACGTATAGTTTTTCCTGGTTTTTTATATGTTTGTGCTGCATAACTGCAATAAAACAGATTCGTTAAAATATTTCCTCCTTTTTTACTTTAACATTTACTGAAACACCATCAAATAATTCTACTTTTTTTATTGATAAAGCTTTTCCGTAAGTTTTTCAAAATAAACTCAACAACTTTCCGCTTTACCTGCATCCCTTAACTGTTAAAGGGAGAGCCCGGAACTCTGGCAAGTGTGTGTAGATGTTGATTTATATTCTATTTCTTTAAACATTTTTACACGTAGTTTTCCTTAATATCTCGTTTTTTATTTTGTTGTTGTTTAGATTTTTAGTTCTCGCCATACTTGACACGATTCTTTTTTCCAATGTCTCGTTCAGACTGGTGCGCTATTTCAGTCGCTAAGGAATGCAAACAATTTTCTACGTTGCTGTTGAAAGATTTTCTCCCCATTTTCCTTTTAGCATTTATTGATTGCCAAGTGTACCCAAGTCTCACATTTAAAATTGAATTTTTTTACAATTTTTTTTAACTTAATTTTTTTTTTCGAATTCATTTGTTGTTTATCGATTTTTAATGAAATTTTTTTTCCTCTCTTTACAGGTCGGAGTAAGTGTTTTTAAGCGACAACCATATATAATAATGTTTAATGCAAAATGAAAGCAAGTAAACTATTATTTAAAGTTAAAGTTAAAGTTTTTTTTGCAACTTTTTATACAGTTTTCTGGTCTTTAACCAAAATTCCTAATTGCACCGCTAATGAGTTTTGGAAGTAAAATGAATATTCTTACAAGTAATAAAACTTACAACCAATTTCTCTTTGACTTAGACTTTGTGGTCAATAAGTAAGGAAAACTAATGGCTTTAATGGCAGAAGAACTTCTGTGACAGTTTATTAAAACAGTTTTCAATTTCGTTTTAGTTCTAACCTTTTCCAACAAAACCATGACTAATGATAGTTGGAAGTAAATTATAGAAATTTTCACTTTTCTTAAAGATAAATGTTAAAACCTCAAAAATGCTCATGACGAGCATTGTTTAAAAAAAGGCACTATGGTAGAAAGTATTTACCTTATATAGCTTAAGTTTCAAGTTTGAAGCCATTGGACAGGCACAAATGATGAACGTTCTCAGTGAATCCATAAACATGGAAAAATCCAACCAATATGAAAATCTAGCTAGATTCTACTCTAGGGGAGTCTGTTACTTCTTTTACAATACAATACAATAAAATATTGGGTGACAGAGTTTAAAAAAGGCTGGCCTGACAATCAAGGCAGTGGTAGATCAAATGATATGAAGGTAAACCATAAAATGATCTTGTATGACAGAAAGCTGAAAGAACCTTTCAAAAAGTGCTGTACCTCGCATTTTAACCAAAAATTTCGTCATGAGAATACATTTATTCATAAAAACAGCATCAAGGGAATGTTTCAATCGAGTATTTGGCCATGTTTCACAACAATAAAATTAAGCTTTTGTATAATTTTCTAAATCTATATGTTCTGAAATGAATATTTCATCTTGAAAGTTGTAAACTTCTAAACATCGATGAAACATTTCTCATCACTGAGGTGACGTGAGATGAAACAACGGTCAACAGTCCGGAAATAATGAATATTTTGAAAAGCTTGAATGTTCTTACTATAAACAGGGTAACGTAGCTATGAAAAATCTCTAAGTAATGTGTAGGTAGTGTAGGAAAGAGGACCATCTGAGACTTCCTTCTATATGCCTATTATTGCCTATTATTGTTTCTTTCACCGTTTTTTCTTTTCTTTCAAATATAAACTTCTTAACTTACAGTTGCTTTAAGAAATCTTAAACTCCTGCTTTGCCAGTCACTCTTCTAAATTAAATTTGAATTTTTCCTAAACTTTACCATTATTTACAAAGGCATCATGACTTGACGTTAAATTAAGTAAAACTTTAATTGTACAACCACTAATGAGGTAATACCGTAAGGGTAAAAGTTAGAAGGAAATCGAACAACAACAAAAAACAACAATTGACTTAAACCAAATGAAATTATATATCAATCATCAACGTTTCAAACATTTTTACACATGCGGGATAAAACCTTAGAAGCTCGTTTTGTTTTCAATTTTTGTTGTATTCGGGCAAGTTTAAAAACGATATCTCAGTTTTTATGACCCATATATTGATACTATTGTAAATTGGTTGCTTATTTACTTTTAAAACTTTGAACCCTGCCTTTGATTATTGTGACAAAGCTCGGGGGAGGTGTGGGTAAAAAAGCAGTAAAGCCAAAATCACAATAGATCTTAGACACCTTCTCATACCCGTTAAGGAGTGAATATAAATAAATGGTTTAAACGGGTAAATGGGTAATAGAGACAGAGACGGACTGCATTATCAAGCCATACCCGTACAAGCGACTGAGTGTACAAAACATCATCAGCACAGAGAACTTCTGCTACCATTTAATATTTCATTCTGTGCCCTTTCTTTTATGTTCTCTTTAGTTTACCCCATAAATCCTTAATGTTTTGTTTCTATTTTTCATGATAATTTATGGGTGTGGTCGACCTAAGCTGGTTGGTCATACATTGTACGTACATGAGTTGATCGCCCTCTTGAATATTGCGCTAAATGTCTGCAAAAACCATTTTTTTTTTAATATGTACTTTTGTTTGGATAATGTAACGAGCTCGCCACGTCATTGCGGTGCAATTATGTTGGGTTTTATTTGCTAAAAGGAATTTTTATGTTCAGCCTGTGTGCTGGGTGCTTACTTCGCTATCAAATGAACAAATGAACAAATTTATTTGCTGTTCTTGTTGAAATATTATTGCATTATTTGTATATATATATATGTATGTATGTATGTATGTATTAAGGTCCACGAGTGCGTAAGCCCAAGAAAATGCCAACTAGCGGCAGCGGCAGCAGTAGTGAAAAAGGACCCTCCCCTGCCACCAATACTAACGAAGATAAACGACCGCGCACCGCATTCAGTGGATCACAATTAGCAAGACTGAAGGTAAGTCAAACGTTACACCTCTAAAGTTTCAAGTTAGCGTTTCAAAGAAGAAAAATATTTTATAATAACTTAAAAAAAAGAAAAGACAGACAGAGAGACATTTTTTTATACATTTCTGCGTTTCTCCCCCCATTTTAGCATGAATTTAATGAAAACCGCTATCTAACCGAAAAAAGGCGCCAACAGTTGAGCTCTGAGTTGGGCTTGAATGAAGCTCAAATAAAAATCTGGTTCCAAAATAAACGTGCCAAACTGAAAAAGTCGAGTGGCGTTAAAAATCCTTTGGCCCTGCAGCTTATGGCTCAAGGCTTATACAATCATTCGACCATACCTTTAACCCGTGAAGAAGAGGAACTGCAAGAATTGCAAGAACGTGAACGCGAGCGTGAAGCTGGCAATAATTTAGGAAATGTTACTACAGCAGCGGCAGCCAGTGCTGTCACCTCATAGGACCGGATTGTTACACTAGCCCGTAGATATTTTTGGTGAAAATTCGTATGTACAGGCATGAAAGCAAAAAAAACAAGTGAAAATATTATAGTCGGTCAAGCCCGACCATCAAATACCTTACACCACTTGGTATATTATATTATTCAATTTATTTTTTCCGTTGATAAATAAAACGTTTTATTTTTTTGTATTGCTTTTAATTTTTTTCTTTTTTTCTTTGAAAAATGAAGAATTTTATTTTTCTATACCTACTTGTATTTTCAAAAATTTCAAAATGATACATAAGTCAGATTTTATTTTTATTCTTAGTTTGTTTATGATATCAAAAAAAAAAAAATTATATAGGGAGGGGTTCTAAAAATGGTCCAATCCGGTCCATTTTCAAAAGGGTTTATTTTTGGGTCAATGCTTTTCCGCGTATCAAATTTCATCGAAATATCTCAAAAATAATAAGACCCTATGTGGGGAGGGGCTATAAAAATGGTCCAATCCGGTCTATTTTCAATAGGGTTCCCCTTTGGGCCAATACATGTGCAGATTTTGATTCCAAATCGATCGGTACAATTGAAGATGGGTGTGGCATTTGCCGTTTAGGAATTACAAACATCCGCACAAACTTAATATACCCTTTTGCACAGGGTGGTGTAGGGTATAAAAACAAAACAAAAAGAAAAACAAAATCACCCAAAGCAATACTTCAACGAACTACTTGTTGTTTTTTATTTGTAGAGTAAATCGTTTTCTTTAGCAAGAACATCTAGTCGTATAGTTTTATGAAAAATTGTAATATTTGTAATATTTAGCTATTTATTATTAATTGTGTACAGTACTGTATATATGTACCATGTGTATAATATGTAAATGAAAAGAAAAACGATGTTGTTTTGATTAAAAAAAAGACTTAATTCTCTCTCTATGTTTATTTTTTTTCTCTCAATATTCAATATAATTCAATTCAATGGCTTAAGATTTTGAAATTAAATCGATGCGGTATTTAGTAGAAAAAAGAAATGAAAAACTATATATGGTTTAAACAAAAAGTGGGCGTGGCATTTAGTAGAAGTAAATGAAAAAAAAATACACGTGGTTTAAACAAAAAATGGGCGTGGCATTTGTATAAATCCTAAAGAAAAAGTGGGCGTGGAACTTAGTAGAAATAAGTGACAAAACCTTTACCCTCTTTAAAAAAGTGAGCGTGGCATCTAGATGAAATAAATGATAAAACTGTATAGGATTTAAACCAAAAGTTGGCGTGGAATTTGTATAAATCCTAAACGAAAGTGGGCGTGACATTTTTATAAATCTTAAACAAAAGTGGGCGTGACACTTAGTAGAAATAAGTGACAAAACCTTTACCCGCTTTAAAAAAGTGAGCGTGGCATCTAGAAGAAATAAAAAAAAATTAAAATCTATATATGGATTAAATAAAAAGTGGGCGTGACACTTGTGGAAATAAATAAAAAAATTACATGTGGTTTAAACAGAAAGCGGGCGTGGCATTTGTATAAATCCTAAAGGAAAAGTGGGCGTGGCATTTGTATAAATCCTAAAAAAAGTGGGCGTGGAACTTAGTAGAAATAAGTGACAAAACCTTTACCCTCTTTAAAAAAGTGAGCGTGGCATCTAGATGAAATAAATGATAAAACTGTATAGGATTTAAACCAAAAGTTGGCGTGGAATTTGTATAAATCCTAAACGAAAGTGGGCGTGACATTTTTATAAATCTTAAACAAAAGTGGGCGTGACACTTAGTAGAAATAAGTGACAAAACCTTTACCCGCTTTAAAAAAGTGAGCGTGGCATCTAGAAGAAATAAAAAAAAATTAAAATCTATATATGGATTAAATAAAAAGTGGGCGTGACACTTGTGGAAATAAATAAAAAAATTACATGTGGTTTAAACAGAAAGCGGGCGTGGCATTTGTATAAATCCTAAAGGAAAAGTGGGCGTGGCACTTAGCACAAATAAGTGACAAAACCTTTACCCGCTTTAAAAAAGTGAGCGTGGCATCTATGTAGAAGAAATAAAAAAAATCTATAGGACTTAAACAAAAAGTGGACGTGGCATTTAGTAGAAGTAAATGAAAAAAATACAAACAAAAAATGGGCGTAGCATTTGTATAAATCTTTAACAAAATCAGGCGTGGCACTTAATAGAAATAAGTGAAAAAATACACGTGGTTTAAACAAAAAATGGGCGTGGCATTTTTATAAATCTTAAACAAAAGTGGGCGTGACACTTAGTAGAAATAAGTGACAAAACCTTTACCCGCTTTAAAAAAGTGAGCGTGGCATCTAGATGACATAAATGATAAAACTGTTTAGCAATTAAACAAAAAGTGGGCGTGGCATTTAGTAGAAGTAAATGAAAAAAACTTTATAAGGCCTAAACAAAAAGTGGGCGTGCGACGCTAAATAAGTTTTCTTTTTTTGTGAATTAGAAGCGTGCATGTTTTTTGAATACAACGTCATAGGCAGATTTTGATGGATATGAGAGATTTTTGGCACTTGACTTCTTTCACTCAATCTAAATAACAACCGCGTGTAGAAAATTTCCCTTGAATACCTCAAAATTTACTACAATGAGAATAACAGACAGACGCACGGATGTAAATGCAGCAGCGGATACACCAGCACTTGAATGTCCTAAGAGGAACAAATTTTTGGGAATATTTTAGTTAAAGATAATCACGATTAACTAGTGCGAGTACCTTCAAACATAAAGCTCTAGATCGATTCAAGAATGTATATACTTTGTGAGGTCATAAAAGTTTCTTTAAGGCATTCTCGTTTGATAGAAATATATAGCAGATCCCTCTTCGTAATCTCGCACTGAAATCTCCTTTTAAATGATATCTTATTACTATGCTCGCCTCCATATAAAAAAATTACAAAAATTATATAATTTCTTTCCAAATAATTTCAACTTAAGAAAAACCGATGTCTCTATAAATTACAACAGTAACAACTTAAATGAAGTTAATGACTTAGTAATACGAGCAAAAGGAAACAAAAAACGAATTGCTCGAATATCTATTTTCTTCATCTTCTTGTGTGATTCATGGCTTTATAAAAAGAAAACTTGTTTAGCTAATAAAAGGAATTTCAAGCCTTTTTTTCTTGATACTGGCTGCAATGGCAACACTGAAGCACCAACTTTGGCAGGCTCAAGAGCAAAGAACAACGTGGGTGGTCGAGCCATTAAACTTCAATTTACATGCGTTTCAGTCAGACTGGCTCGGTTTACAATTGATTAAAAAACAACAATTGCCATAAGTTAATGTTGTAAGTGTGGTTGTTGTTATTGCTGGTATTATTGTCGGTAATGATACAAATTCAAATTAATTATAGAAATTCTCAATTAACCGACTCTTCCGAGCTACATAAGCGGAAGAAAACAATCCAGTTTTCGTTGAAACATTTCTACATTTAATGATTTCTTGTTTTATTAATAGAGATAGAGAGAGAGAGAGAGAGATTATCGATTAATTATTCCAAGTAAATGGTTGTTAACAAAAAAAAACGAAAAGCTAATAAAAATTGTGTAAACATTAAAAGAAAAATAATAAACTATTTGTTTAATGGCTTCATTCAAATTCGATTTTCTTTAAAATTTTATGATTGGAAATGAACTTTCAACACCAGGTAAGTACATCACGAATGGTAAATGACAAGCTTGGCAATTAGTATTTACTTGAAAATGTTTCAAACATTTCTACTAATTATGTAAGATTCACTCAGTAGCATCTGCAACCTAAAGCAGCCTCAAGGACAGAGAGAATATGGTGAAAACCCAAATGAGACAAATGCCGCTTTGTTAGCTAAACAATTTATGACCCAAAGTATTTAAAGTAAAGATTTATTGATGAAAAAATAAATTACAACAAATTCGTCTATTCCATACTCCTATACGAACACAGCCATCCTTTGACATTATTTCACCGTAAATTGTAAGGATAATAACACGAGAATAATCAAAAGCTTAGCAAAACACCAAATCAAATACTTGACCACGTTTAAGGAACGTTCATCACCACTCACTTACACAACACCGTACAAGCACCCGCACTGTTAGTGATTAAAGGTAAGAAGCTTGAGAAACGAAAATCCATCAAATCAATCAAAGCGGTCACTACTCTTAGAAACGCAAGCATAAGTAAAGATCTCAGTGTGTCTTCTGCTTTGTTGTGGAAAGTTTTGAAAAAAGGAAAATGGAAAAGAAACAAGATAGGTAAGTAAAAGAATGCCACCACACCAGCAACGACACCATCATCATCATTATCGTGATTTATTTATTAACTTGGAACTTAAAAGGTAAAAAGTTGCCAGCTATTGTTATTGTTGTTGCCATACTTTTATGAGAATTTAATGCGTGAAAATAATTTGTTGTAGAATTTTATGTTAAAATAGTTCCACAGTATCAGTTCAGCTCAGCAACATAGCAAAATGTGTAACTTCATTAAAACAAATGAGTGAACGAATGACTGACACACCGGTCCATAGACATACACATCAATGATTTTTCATGGGTAAAGATCTGAAACAAGACGTACATGCATACGTACAGAAGCAATATGTAGGTATACAGAAGTGTGTGTACATGCACGGCGTTTCCCTATAGTCACATGGTTCACCATTAATCTTGTCATGTGATTGCTTACAAAGAAAGAAAGGTTAAAAAATTTTGAATTTACACACATATGGTGTAGGCAGCTAAAAACTGTTCAGTTCTTTATAATGTCTCTATATATAAAATGTTAGGAAGTAAGACGTAAAAGCCCATAGCGGGTATGTATCGTCAATTGGTGAAAATGTTGATTAAAGAAATACAGCACAAACAAGTAAGAAGACTAAATTTGGCTGAAGCCAAATCTTGCACACCTTGCACATCCCTATATAAATGTATGGGCCTATAGGTGGGCGTGGCAGGTCCTCTTACAATGTATCTATTTCGGTTCAGTTTGCAAGTTCAGTTTTACACTGAGTATGGTTTTTCGTTAATTGTGGGTGTCTGTTATTCGACCTCGCCCATTTTTGTTATATCGATGGATGGGACACTTAAAGATATGCATACCAAATTTAAAGTTCATAGGTCAATTTTTTTGGCAGGTATATGGATTTTTGTCGATTATAAAGGTGTCTGTTATCAGACCACGCCCACTTTTGGCACATCGATGAAGCTTATATTTATAGATGTATAAACCAAATTTTAACCTGATAAATTTTGTGGCAGACATGTGGATTTTTGTTGATTGTGGGCGTGGTTCTTGACCGATTTTGTCCATTTTAAATAGTAATCTGCGTGCAGAAACTAAAAGTGTTTCTACAAAATTTCAGATCAATATCTCCAAAATTACGTTCGAAAGAATGCCTAATATAGACAGACATACGGACATACGAACAAACATGTTTAGATTGATTCAGTTTTTGATGCTGATCAAGAATATATATATTTTGTGGGATCACTGACTCGTCCTTTTGGATGTTGTAATCGGAATAACAAACTTAGTATACCACCCATCTTATGTGACAGGTACAAAAAGTTTAAATTTATTACACATGTGAAGCATACACACAGGCCTCTAAATCGGTTCAGATTTCTATGCTGATTAATAAATGCATAAAACTCAAATCAACTGCAATATTGACATCACGAGAGGTTTACTAACTATTGTACTAAAACTTGGTTATTATTGTACAAAAAGAAAAAAAGGACTAAACTTTTATATCGCTCAAGGTTAAAAGTTCTTTAAACTTTAAACTTGGAGGATGTCAAAGATTTCACTTTTGTCACATGTAATTCCTTCATTTGAGTAATTTTTATTCCCTGAATTTCTTGTTAATTTTATAATTCACGCAAAGGTTTCTGAAATCGTATTGTTTTTGTTTCATTTTTTTCTATATAAAAATGCCAACACGAACCATCAAATGTACGAAAGAACAACAGTAATAAGTAGAAATACTTGGAGAAGCCAAACCATAACAGAAATAACAATAACAATAATAACAACAACAACAACAACATCACATTAAAGGAGTGATGCGTGGGTGATTTTTGTTTTTTTATTGTATGTCACACAAAATCTGCCACAATAACAATAACTATGGAACGGAACGTATAAACAGAATTTGTTTGTTGGACTTATCAGTTGAAACATGCTGGAGAGTCATTTAAAATTATAAATAATGATCTTATATACGTGTAGATATATGCACATGTGTGTGTGTGTGTGTGTGTGTGTGTGTTATGAGTGAATTTATATTGTCATTGTAATCTCTGGAGAGGAGACAGAAAACATTTCCAAACAAATCGTAAATTTTATACTTAAAATCGTCCATTAAATATCGATTTAATGAAGTTGTCACATATACACATCCACATACACACACATGTTCATACTTACATACATACATACATACTTGTGTAAACATACTAACGCCGTGTGTTAAAATAAATGCATAAAATTCACATTAACTGCAATATTGACACCACGAAAGGCAATAACAATAACAACAATAACAACAACACACAGTAAAAACGAAAACTGATCCCACACACATTAATATTATACCAATTTAAGCACAGATTTACATGTTAGGTCATGTTCACTAAAACACCATCATCACCAGCACCAACACCACCACCACCATTGGATTGGTACCAGGATCACCAGAGTGTAGTGTTTATACAAGTATTATATGATTAACAAAGAAACTTGAGATCTTGCTGTAAATCATTGATTTTTTGGATTAAGATGTTATGCGTACAAACATAACCATGCATGCATAGGTGCCCCAACAGATATTTTAATGCATTTGAGAGTATAATCAAAATTTTTATCACCTATAAAAACAACATATTTGTGATAAAAAAAATGGCAGTATATTACATGTCATTGCGCGACCAAGATAATGGTCAGTGTAACAATGAATATTTCAGGTACACCTGGCATTCGATTTACACAAAGTTCATATAAAAAAAAGCGCATAAAAAAGGTAATAAATCTTAAATATCCTCTACACATATATAAATAGTGGGCGTGACAGGTCTTCTTTAGGTTATGTTTTGCTGTTTGAAAGTTGATAAAAGTTACAAATATTTCACTTTGCGATCAGGACAGTTTTTTGTTAATTGTGGGTGCGGCTCTTACGCATTTTTGCCCCTTTTCAATCTCTGCAAAATTTTAGTTTGATATCTCGATTTGTGCGACACACAGACACAGATGTGTCTAGATCGCCTCAGATGTTGATGCTGATTGTACGGCATCTTATGTTTCTTTCTGGGCCTTGTATGCGCAATGACAAACTTTTTATGTGGAGGGTGCAAGGGTACCGCTGAAAACTGGACGGAATCAAGAACCACTTAATCCATGTAAAACATTTGTAAGGTCAATTACCGGCAAGCCCTTTATTTTTCTACACTTTATTCAAATTAATGGATTTATGTTTGAATATCTAATTTATTACTTGCATTAATTAGTAATAATATAATAATGAATACAATCCTTATTTTTATATTCCAAACACTCCTTCACCTAAAAAGGAAAGATTCGTTGAAGACAGTGGGTGGGGTGGGGTTAATTATGCCATAAAAATATTTTTGTAGCACTTACAGCTAAATAATCGTAATCAAGAAGGAAGAGAACAACAAAAAAAGTAAAGATCTATTAACTAAAAGTAACAAAACATTGGCTATGGTATGAAGTAAAAATGCCATTAAAATGCCACAAATAGAAATATAGTATTATTCAACTCGATGGTAACTGCAAAATGACTATATACCGCCCATACATTCTTCTGTACAGAGTCATCGCTTGGCTTGTAGCAAAAGCTGATTTCATTCTTAGGGTGCTTACTAAAAATAAAAACGATTGGGATTTCTTGAGGGTTTCTATTGTATTTACTTACTTCTATAAAAAGGAATTTTTATAGTTATTTGCTATATGTTTTATATGAGATACAAAATACATATAATGCAGTGTGGAGTGCAGAGAAGGGTTGGCTACTAAATACATGTAATATTATCCTTTACAAGCACTTAAAGAGCTTTTCTAGGTAATTATTATTTTATTAGCAAATTTTTAGTCTTTCTCGGATCCCTTCTCTCTTGGAATAGTAAAGTGTGTGCTTGTTTTTATTAAATAATATTTCTTCACAAATTAATATCTTGCATAAAATCCTTTTTTTAACAATTTTTTGTATCTTCAGATAAAATTAACAAAAAAAAACAGTAAATTCGACCCACCAAACAAACGAGTTTTACTTTCCAAAACGGTCAAATTGACTTGATTGTTATTTAGACAAAACTTTCAAGTAAATTAGTTTTAATTTATTAAATTCTTTGTTATATTTTCGAGGAATTTCTTTAAATATTGATCCAATTGTTGCAGCTTTTGAGTGTGATTGGTTAAATAACTTACAAAAACTGTTAAATTTTAGAAAAGTTTTAAATTTGACTGTAAACTTACTTACAACGAGGTTACATCTACCACATGAGGATATTGTTGCTTATCACACGTGTTTATTTGATAACCCTCATTATTGTAAGGGCCCAGTACACTCTTACACGTACACAATGCTGCGCAATCAATTGAATCCCGAATAATGTTATCATCCACCCTCTTACCATACGCATACCACCTAAAAAAGGGGTTGTGTGCAATTCCCTTTTTTACGCTGCTGTCTACGCTTGGTGCCTTAATGTTATTAATCACGCATATCAGTTTAAATACTTGATTAACACACTGACGTTTCACTTTTTACATGATTTTTATTTGTTTTCTTCCCGTTGAATGTGTTTTTGTTTTTAATTTCGTTTTACACTTCAGTTATTGGATTTATTGAGTTTTGAACGGGTATGGGTTAAAGTGTTATATTGCACTTCATAGAGCTCAATTAAGACTTTAAAGGAAATAAAAATGCGAAATTCTCAAAAGAAATGTTTTTTATTATACTCTGCAGGAACTATTGTATATGGGGGTTTACTGGCTCTTGAAAAATTGGTTTTTGTGACTCTTTTACATTCGTCTACAATTTATATTTAATGCTACGCAATATGGGATATTTATCCTCAGCACATTCTCCTTTCGCATCATCCATGGTCACATCGAATAGAGCGGCACCGCCCAACTCTTTAACGCGTGCATAACTGGCCTTATTTGCCGCGGTTGACGGCTCTTCATAGGAAATCCACAAACCAAACTGGCCATTATGATCCGGTACACGGTAACAATAGGTACCAAAACGTCGCGTAACATCAGTTACTTTACGCAAAGGGGCAGCATCACCCTTGGCATCAGTATTTTGATGGATTTTTACACAAATCTCCGGATAACTTAATAAACCACTAGTTTGGGTATGTTTGCCAGCTTCAGCGGAACCACCAGCTGGTACTGGAGGATACCCGGTAATATCAGAATCTTGATTCATAATCCAAGATCGTCCATAAGCCGGTATACCCAAAATCAGTTTACTTTTCTCATTGGTACTGTTCAACCAATACTGGACCTGATAGTCGACATTATAGGTGGGATCACGTTCGGGTAATTCGTATAATGAAGCACTGTAATCGGCCAATTTTGGGTTACGTTCGGGAGTGTAGAAATCAAAAGCAGCCAAAGTAATGAAGTCTACTTGAGATACAACTTGTGGTATATTTATGAATACTGAGAAAAGCAGAATGATTGAAGAAAAGAATGATGAAGAATTGAAAAACGCATAATATGGAAAGAACTTACATTCCGGATCAACATTGGGCAGTACAGTCATTGTTAGAATAGCACCCACCGAACTAAGACCATGACGCAATTCTCTTAGTAAACTAACAAATTGTTCTTTATGTTCTTCGGCCTTCTCATCCAAAATCACATCACCCTTGAACCAATTCTTAACCGTATGCCACACCTTTTTCAAGCCCGTACGCTGTTTGGTGGGTAAACTTTTAGGGAACTGCCAAGCCAAATCTAACCCATCAAATCCATACGTCCGCACAAATGTTTGAGCACTGTTCACAAAAGCATTACGATGAGTCAGATCTTCTAATAATTTCAAATATTTATTCTCATTCGCTGACGAATCCTCGTCACGATCACCACCCACCGACAGCAGTACCTTCAAGTGTTTATGTTTCTGCTTTAAAGCGGTGACAGCATGATACAAGTCATAATTTAATTGGCGATCTAAACTTTTCAATTGATATGTTTGACCATCAATGCCCGCGTATCCATAAATGAGGAAATTGCAATATTGTAGAGCTGGCTCCAAGTCGTTAATGGCAGCATTTACTGTCAATAATAAAACAACATACATGAATTGTTAATTTGTTGCATAAATCGGTTGGAATGAAGAGAAGAAAACAAATATAATAATGTTGTAAAAAGCAATTAAGCAAACGGTCGTTATACCATCATTTATGCGACTGGTGTTGTAATAACAAATCATATTTCCCGCTTCGGCCGACGACCACATCATGCCGCTCACTAATAATACTGCTAATGATATTTCTGCTAACAATTTCATTATTTTCAGCCAACTCTTTTTCTCGAAGCTGGTTATTTTATTGTGTGTATTTTATTTGGTGTGTTGTAATAACAACAACAACAGCAATAGTAATAATAATAATGATAAAAAAAATGAAACAACTTGTGAGTATCTGAGTTGAGTACTAAACACTGTCAAGTTTACTGGTGAACTGTTTGCTCATAAAAACTGATTCGCACATTCATGTGAATCATGAAATTTATTGAAACCGTTCTCAATTTGAATGATTTGCTAACTGTGGCGTAAAACAGTAGGTAGAGTGAAAATAGCAACAAGTTTGTTATACTTGGAAATCTATTTTTAAAAATATTCCAATACAGTAATAATCTATATAATGTGATGTGGCAAAAGTTCGTCGCATTTTGAACAGAGAGTAACTCTCGTAATATTTGTAGTGGAGGGTCGGTGATGGTGAATGCACAATTTTAGAAAATATTTATTATAAAGTATCCAAGATTCGCTTAAAACTTTCTTTGTAGCACCAAGGAGGATTGTTGTTTTTGTTGTTGTTATTGTTGTTGTTACTTTTAAACAAACAAGTTTATTTCACTACGCAAACCATACATGCCTGCACATTTTCTAATATGCACATGTTGCACATGTACTTGTATGTACAACGTTATCACTGAGACTTATTTATACCCTATGGTAGGTGTACTAAGTTTGTTATTCTGTTTGCAACACCCAGAGGGAGACAATACAAAGAATATATTTTTAATGTGCATAAAAACCAGAAACGATGGGAACATGATGTCTGTCCGTCGTAAATTTTTACATATTAAGCTGAAATTTTGTACACACGTTTTTAATTTTAAGCAATTTTTTGGAAGAAATTAAAGTGATTAACTTTGAATTGGATGAAATTGATCAAGTACCACGCCCACAATACCTAAAAATCTCTCTGTAAGCAACAAAGATTGAGGTATTAAGTTGAAATTTGGTACACATGTTTATAATTCGTTTATTCACCCATATGTTAAAAATAGGCGTGGTCTGCCCACAATTTATAAAAAACTGAACTGTGACTTGTAAGTTGTTACGTAAAATATATACTTTTAAAGACTGAAATTAGATACCTGCCACGCCCACAATTTATATAGAAATGATCAGGGTATTTCATTTACTGCTATTACCTACTTATAAAAACAATTCAACACAACACTTCATAAATTGTAATTGCTTTTGGTGTATGAGTGATGATGTCATTATATACTCGTACATACATACAAAGCTAAGTAATAATTTCTCAGCTTCTTTATTATAGGAGAGAAAAGAGAGGTAGACCAAAAAAACAAAAAAATAAATTGAAATACATTGAAACGATTTAAATAGAACTCACTTCTGATAATAATTTAAAAATAAATAAAATAAAGTGACTCAGATAATGGGCATGGGCATGCAGTACGTAAATAAAAACTTATTATTTCCAAGTTATTGTTACATAAATGAAACATTCTCCAGTTCATGAAACTGATTTCAGGTGTTCGCTACCTACCCGTACATTCGACTCTCCTTACACTTATTTATTGTTGACTAAAAACCCTTTTAATGAGACACAATCACTCAAATGTAAATGAAAGCAATTAGTCTTTCGTCATCATCAGCACTAAGAATCATCGTCAACAACCAGTCAAAGCAAATCAACTGCAGACGAAAGACGACACAATCAAATCAATATCCAGAGAAATGAAACACAACAAAACACTTAGAAAACACTAAAGTAGAGAAGAGTTACTTACATATCGTTCGCTGCTCCTCGATATCGATAATTGATCGGTCATTATATTTTCAAGCTGAGAGTGTTGCTTTTACACACATTGTTCCTTTTGTTCATGTTTTTTGTTTTTTTGTTTGTTGCTGATGTGTGTCATGAATAATTTCAATGAGTAATCCACAAACGTGAATACGAAGAATGAAATGAAACAAATTGAGCATTGTGAGGCATTTTATTATGCAATGAATAATTGAGAGATATTTGTCTTAATCACTTTAAGTACCAACTCTTTGTTAATTGTTTCAAACGATTGATAAATTAGATAAAATGTCTCAATGTTGGTTTTTTGTCGTGCAGGGTGGGGGTTTCCAGAAAAATAATTAATACGGAGAAAGGAAGATTCTATAATAAAACAATTTTCATATTTATTGATTGGTATTAATCGATTTATTGTGTGATGATTTTTTTATAAATGTATATATGTAGAAGTTGTTGGCAACTCTCATATATATGTAATCACAATCTGAATCGCCTTGTCCGTCCGTGTGGTCATCTAATATCGGTCGTGAATTGTGAGAGCAGAAATTTTATACAAACACATTTTGCTTCTGCCAGCAGATTGATACTTAAATTTGCTAAAATTGGTTGAGAGCCATGCCTACAGTTGAAAAATATCTCTTTATAAGCCACAAACATTTAACCATGGAGCACATATTTATAATGAGTTCATCTGACAAAAGGGCCGAGAATCTAAGAGACACGCTCACAATTTGCAAAAGAAACTTATTTGACGTAGAAACAGAGTTCTTAGATGATGCGTAATACATACACAACTAGAGTGCGTAATTATTCTCCTGACACGCCCACTTCTTGTTTTAAGTTTTAGATATTATAGATTGGATAATATGTTGTAGCTTCGTTTCTTACTTTGTTTATGTTTTGTTTTGTAAAAAATTGAAAAGAAATCACCCTAAGTGTCACCTAAGGTCTAAGTTTTTAAACCCACCGTAAAAGATTGGGGATATACTAAGTTTTTAATTCCATTCACAACAACCCAGAAGAAAACGGCAAACGGCCTACAAAATATGTGTACTCTTGATCAGCATTAAAAACTTAGTCGATCTAGATATGTTTCTGACCGTGTGTCCGTATATCCGTCTGCTGTTGGTATTCTAACGGTTGTAAATTTTGAGATATTGAACTAATTTTGTAAATTTTGTACAAACATTTTTAGTTTTTGAACGAAGATTTCTATTTAAAATGGGTAAAATGGATCAAATGCCACGCCCACAATCGAAAAAATCTATTTATTTACGCAAAAATTTACCCACTAACTTGAAATTCGGGATAATTATCCCATTCATAGATATGCCAAAAGTGGGCATGGTCGGATAATATTTAGGCCTACAATTAATAAAAAACCGGACTCGACTCGATTCGCACGCTCATACGGGAAGGGCGTAATCATGTATATGCCACGCCCACCGCTTGCATGTAGATGTGGAGGGTATTT
The DNA here is from genome assembly GCA_963971445.1 of Ornithomya chloropus. Classification (NCBI taxonomy): domain Eukaryota; kingdom Metazoa; phylum Arthropoda; class Insecta; order Diptera; family Hippoboscidae; genus Ornithomya; species Ornithomya chloropus. The sequence goes on along the minus strand of OZ020530.1, from coordinate 19,883,584 downwards.
AAAGATTGGTCCAAATCATATTTAGTAAACAATAACAACAGTAAAGGTGGTCATGAAAAAACTTCTAACAAATCTTATACTCATCTAGTCATATGAACATATAAGTCTTTTTTTACATTGATTCGATGAATATCCATTGAATGCGACAGTTATGCCGACGTCATGACACTTAAGTATGCGCCAATGTCATATTTAACGTATGCATGTACTACCATGGTACCATTTCACAGCATTGTATTGTATTGTATAATATGACATAACAACAATAACAATTAAGGGTTAAAAGGCGAACGAACATAATACTTTGAGGTTTGTGGGGACATTGGGCTCGTACGATGATCATCTTACTCGAATGTGAAACATTACATATTCTACATACTTACAGCTTCTCTCTCTCTCTATCTCTGTCTATATCTCTTTTAATTTGACACATCAAGAGATCAAATATCACTTAATTTTTTTCCTTTTTTAATATATTTTGTTTGGTGTGTTGTGTCATTTTAGTTTTTTTGGGGTATATTTGCATCAAATTCAAGAAGAAGCACTTGTCTACTATATCTACTCTGTTCGTATTGTTTGTCCCTTTGTCCAGTTATTTGAGTTGTTGTTGTTGCTGTTGTTGTTGTGTGCTTCACCATGTGCCTGCCCGGCCGTGTGTGAGTTCTTATCAATTTATTTACAACCACCGCACAAGTTGTCACGTACACGGAGTGTATTGTGTACACAAATTAAATACATGTTCATGGCTATTAGGATTGAATTTTTAATATATTGTATAAATTCACTCAAACCTCAAGCACACAATAAAACAACAACATTTATAACAAACTACTGTAATGAAATTTTGGAAGATACACTTGTACGCGTATGCTAAGTTTCAATGCGATACGAATTGAATGCGAAAGTAATGCTGACTGAAGTGTTGTACCCGAGTGGTGCACAGCATTGATATGGTTGCCAAATTTTAAGCTGATTTATTTGACAAATGCCAAAATCGTTCGTATTTTATATAATTTTGTTAATTTTTGAAAATATGAAATTTCCGAAGAATTTTTGGTTATATATGTCCTTGTTGTTGTTGTTGTTGTTGTTGTTATTGTTGTATAAAATGACATATTTGATAACATTTTTAATGTTTGTGGAATGTCACACACTATCACTATTTATAATGAAGAACAATAAAACCTTAGTTTCTATACACCTCTCCCTCTCTCTCTCTCTCTCTCTCTCTCTCTCTCTCACTCTTTTTTAGCGAAAATAACTGAAATATTTCAAAAGTCCACATAGAAATTTTCATATATTGGGTTGGCAACTAAGTGATAGCGGTTTAACGTTAAGTGGACAAAAGAAAGTGTAAAATATATTTGTCGATCAGAACCGCAATCATATAGTTGCCAACCCAATACATTCTCCATATAGAGAATTGTGGATTTCTTATTAAGCCATTATCTCTATAAATCTTAATTTTAAATCCAATATGTGGTCTGAGTGTTTGATACCATCTACCTTCATATATTAAATGTATTGTGTTGATGAAGATGATGATTTTTTTATAAAAATTAATATGTGTGAATTGTGGGCGTGGCAATTATACAATTTCCATCTACATTTATTAGACTAGTGGTTAGCAAAATTGAAAGTTCCAACTGTGATAAGAGAAGGCGTTAACTGGATACGCCCATTTTGAATGGGGAAACACGTGCAAGCACTTACGAGTGCCTAAATTAAATCCCAATTATATAACAAAGCACATAATATGCCAAACATCCAATCGCTTCTGCCTAATCTGATATATTTTGCCCATTTTAAACCATCATCATCATCATTACTGGCCTATTACAACCTATCTTTGATCTTGGGCGCGCCTTCTCCAGTTTTATATATAGGATATCAAACACTTTGTCTCTCCTCCATAATTCGGTCTGCCTCTTGCGCATCGTGCTCCCTCTTCCCTTTCCCTTACCATCTGGAGCACTTGCATCCAAATGGCCGGGATGACCTAGCCCCGTTTTAAATAGGAAACTTAAAAAATGAACCAAATTATAACAAATCTTAAATACCTTCTACATCTGCAATAGAGGGCGTGGCAGGTATGTGATTACGCTCTAGAATAGTGTATGCATTACGTATCAGCTTCCAGGTCAAGTTTTATGGTGAATATGGGTTTTTGTAAATTGTGGGCGTGTCCGTTATCCGACCATGCCCATTTTTTTCACATCAATGGATGGGCTACATGGGAAACTATCTGTTGTATATAAACCAAGATGTTTGTGCAAAATTCTACTCGATATGTTAAGATTTACGGCTGAAAGCTTTTCAGCATTAGACGGACGTACGGACATCGTTAAATGAACCTAGATTTTAGAGCTGATCAAGATCTGTAAGATCTCTACTGTCTCTTTCTAGGTGATACAATCGAATGAACATCTTATGTGAATGTTATAAAAATTTAATAAACCAAGATGTCCTATGTAATTAGTAAAGTCCACGTAGTTTAGCTCAAGCAAGAATGCATTTTCTTCTTAAGTTTTTATTTCATTTTATTTTATTTACATATAATAGAAAGACACATCAATAAACGTATAAGGACTATTTTATGATGTGTATAAATCTTTGTTTATAAGTGTTTTGTGTTAGTGCAAAATCATAATTGTGGTTTCTTTTCCTTTCTTTTCCTTTTTAACAATAAGAACAGAAATTATTTTCATTGTTATGTTTGTCTTCTCTGTGTTTGAATATATTTGGAGTCTTTTATTTCTTTTTGTTTAAAACGTTCCACAGGTTCTTTAAAATTTTGTGGTAAAAAACTATTCACTTCATTAATTATGATACAGTAGCGATATGTTTTTTTCTGTCAGCCTTTAAATCTGACTTGTATTGATTTTTTCTTTTGACATTTTCATAAAAACTGCAACACAAAGTGAAATTTTGCAAGTAATTTACCAGATGTTCAATTTTCAAAAAATTGAAATTTGTCCACTCATTACATTTATTGTTAAAATGACTATTAGTCAAGCCCAAAGGACTGCAGTGACCACCTGATGATTGATTAAGTATCGGGGGAATACGTATTATCAGCAGTACTGTTGTTGTAGTTGTCATTCGATATGCAAAATGATATATTAATTGGAGAAAGGATAATAAAAGTTTATTATTTACGTTGGAAACGATTATGAGGTACGCCTACAAACGGCGGGTGAAGGGTATAAATTTAGAGCTAATGCGGACAATGGATCCGTCCATAATGAACTGAAAAACGTTACGGAACAGAAGAATTCGAGCATTAACACCTTTACTAACATGTGACACGAGTGGTGAATCACTTTTTTTAAACATCCAACAGCCGTGTGACACTTACCTTGAGTCACACTGAAAAATTAAGATTTTCTTTCAAAAAAAAAGTCTCCTTTGCCAAACCAAACAAAGGAATAAGAACAACTGTTTGAAAATGTTACATTTTTCTTTGCTACGGAGAAAAATTTAATAAAAATGTAAATAAAAAAACTCACCCCCTGCCATAAACCATGTAAACGTATAAAACAAAAAACGCGTAAAAAAGTGGGAAAAACGACAGTTAAATGAAAAACAACACAGACCAACCAAACAAACAAAAGTAAAAAAAAGCACACAAACGACAAAATCACGATAAAAATAAACAACGGTTGTAAAATTTCAAATTAAAAACGTGATCTCCGAGCGAATTGAATTTTGATATCAAATTGTTGTTGTTGTGGTTGTTGTTGGGGTACAATGAAGTGCAAAAAGTGCCAAAAAAAGGACGGGTCCCAATAGACAGAGACAGAGACAGAGACACATAGAGAAAGGGAAGGCACCATAAACAATACACTTACCAAACGACGACAGACTTTTCACATTGGCTTTATAAAATCTCCCCAAAAACGCCCTAGAATTGTACACACACACACACGCACACGCAATAGAAAAGAAAAAAAGGAAACCAAGCAAACACTGTCATATAAATAAAGTGGATAAACATATACACGCACGCAGCACAACATACAACACAAACGATAATTTGTATGCTTGCATGTGCTGCGAAAAAAAGGGAGAGCGTGAAAAAAAAATATTGCGATTGTGAAAAATTGTGCGCCATGTTAAATTGTGGCTGTTATCTCTCCATTCACATAAATGAACACCAAAAACAACAACAATAACAACAACAACAACAACATTAACAATATGAATCAGTCTATAGTAATAATGGATACAACAGTGTGAAAATAGGCAAAAGACAACAACAACAACAACAACTACAACACTTGCAACACACACAAACAGGAAATGAATTACTCTAAAAAAAAACAACAAAAAATTGAAATAAAAACAAAACACGTAGAACGCTAAGAACTTTATTGCTGCACACACCCAAAGTGAGTGAATTAAGTTCGTTCACAAAAAAAAAAAAGACAGAAAACAGGAGAGAGAGATAGAAGAGGTACAAGGAACCTAATATTCAGCCTTTTAACAAGTCACCGAGTATTTTTTTAACACTTGAAGATAGATTTGGATAAAATGTGTGCCGTGTTGGTAAAGCGGCGACAACATCAAATAAATGAATTACCGAGAATTACAAGCAAACGAGTGCCTACACACATGCACAAGTGGCCAACTGCACTGAATTTAAAGTGAGAAGGGGTAGGGTAAGTACTTAGGAAGTCTTCCTATTGCTTTTTGTTTATTAAGCGGATCCACACACATGCTGGGGTCCCTCTCTAATTGACAGACAAATTGAGCCTTTCTTGCACTGTTGCAATGTTTTTTATTTAGGTACTTTCCAGCCTCGTAAATTGTATTGAAAATGGTAGAGATTTTTGCATTAGATAAACAACTGTGCCGAGGATAAAACTAGAAACTAAAAAAGTGCATTTTTCTTGCATATGAAAGGCATTTTTTCTTCCCCAAGGATGTTGTGAGTAATAAATTTTTGGACACATAAGTAAGCTTCTCATCTTTCACTATTATAAATGTGTTTATGGAGATCGGGAAGTTACGTTTATTTTGAAAAATCATTTTCTTTTGTGCCGAAGGGCATCATTAGGTTTTTTAAACAGTATGAGATAAAAGTGGTTTATTTCGATTTAAAACAAATCGAATATATAAAAATCGATACTAACACAAATTTTATGAATATCAGCTTTTAATCAAATTTCCTCTATGTTAATTTTTCTCAATATTACAGCTGTTCAAACTATGTGTTGTGGTGAAAAGCGTTTCAAGAAAATATCATCATATAGCAAAAACTCACAATTCTTGATATTTTCCAAGGAAACTTCACACATAAATCTCATTTATTAGGCAGTTGATTTGTGAGTTTAAGTCCAATCGAAGGATTTTTAATATTTTTTAACAAAGGACATGAATTTTTGAAAATTTTCTTCTATGTCAAAATTTTGATGAAAATCGATAGTAATTGACCAGAAAAATGCAAGAATGGAAGTTTGAGTTTCATCAGAACACTGTGACATCTTTTTTAATGATTTTAACACCTTTACTATCGCGTGACACATATGTTGAGTCACACTTTTTACTATCTAATAGCTGCTCAATGCATACTGTAGGTTACACCAGATATTGTAAATTATAAGAAAACAACCCTTACGGATATATGGGCCCTACTTTTTCTGGTGGCCTTAGTGAAGGTGTTAAATTACCATAAAAAAGAGTCTTAAGGGCAGCGCGAGTTATATTAAAAAAGTATAAAGTATAAAGCGCTTTAATTCAGCTCCTCAATACAATTCTGCTTAATATACCATCAATGCTTCATCTATCAGGTTTTTAATCTTTGAATGCAATGTCAATAAATCAATAGTTATTCCGATGAAGCCGATGCTTCATAACAACTCATTAATTTGTTTATACGTGTGTACACTAAAGGGGTCATCAATTTACAGCATATTCTTGCTATTCAACATAAATGTTACCCAAAAATTATATGGAAACTCATACATTGCAATGATTGGTAAATAATGTCTTCGGAACAGTTGCGATGCATTTTTTTGAAATATTTGTTTAAATATTTTGACAGTGGTTGTCATTATTGGTCATTAAGTTAGCACAAGACTTAATAATAATAATAAGAAATCGAAAAAAATCAAAACCAAAAACCAACAACTTTTAATGAAAAAAAGAAAACAACTTGAAGTGATTCCCACCTACCGCGTATTACTACCACACACCCAAACATGACTCAGCTGAAATTTTAATATGATTTTTTTCTTAAAACACAATATATTGTGTGTGCAGGTCGTTTATCATGTTGCTTTTTAACAGAACATTGCTTGGTTAAGCAGCAAACTATTGATGGATGCAAATTATTTTTGTATAAATTCCTTGTGAAAGCTAATTAATATGGAAGTATTGGAAATTGTACAAACATCTTGCAATGAATTCTTAAAAATTCTCGTAATATGAATATTTTTAACCAATCATTACAAAGTGAATAATTCGATGTGTCAGAATGTATTTTAAATATTTTTACATTCATTTCTTATTCATTAATGAACATAAAATTGTGGAAAGGATTTTATTAATTACCTGTTCGTTTATAATAAATGAATGGCTCTAACAATTACAAAGAATTAAGAGAAAGAAACGAAAAGGAAAGAAAAAGTAAAAGGAAGACCACACGCATGCCAAGATTCGTTTTTGAAGGTTTCATGTCATAATCTTTAAATTCATAGAGTATACGTCATAAAAATATATATGAATAATAAAGCGATTAATAGCTGATTAAAATTCAAAATAATTGCTGATGGAACAAAACTAAATATCATCAAAGAAAGAAGACACTAAGTATGACTTAAGCCAAATCTTAAATACCCTCCACATCTATACAAACAAGTGAACATGTTAAGCCCGACCGTTTAATACCCTTCATCACTTAGTTCTACAAATTATGCTGTTAGTTGTATAAGTAAGTGCGAGTCCTTGTTCTTGTAGTGAAAAATCAGTACTTGGCACAGAGAAATTACCAAAAACTAAATAACGAATTCATTGGTGCATGTTTAAGCTTGATTGGAGCACTGGGAGGGCATTTGTGATCATTTGAAGCTAGGCTTGTGGCGAAGAGCAGCACTTGGGACACAGAAATTACTTTTTTATCGATATTTTTCAATGAAACCTGTGCAGAGTTCTATTCTATTCTATTCACTAAAACGTTCAATTGAGACAACTTTCCGAGTATTCCCCAATTATTTATTCTTTTGATAAAATTTTTGTTCTTTTGCGAAATTTGAATTTTCCTTTATTTCGATAATAAATTGTTTATTTATAATATTCATATCATAAACTATAATGCTTCGACGTGAATTTGAATATTATGAAAGTTGGTGTTGAATAGAAAAAGCAATATGGAACTAGTTTTGGGAAGAAGATGGATGCTCGTTATTATAGGAATAATAATAATAATGATAATAATAAAAATTACAATTTGTTGACAAAGCACTTGAAAACAATTAACACCTGGTAATGAATGACACAAGCAATGTGATGAGAAAGATCTCTTAGCACTGTGTTAACTCTTTTCGTGTTAACACTGCACCCTACACGTATACAATATATGTAAAATAAATGCTAGTGATGTACTTCGAACAAACAATCATACAGATAAACAAACAACAACAACAACAACAGTGAATTTTATGAGAATAATGAAGTAAATGCTGAAACATTTCTATTTGCATTATAGAGGCGCCTGGTTATTTATGCACAAACATACACCAACACTGAATTGGTAAACAGATATGTTTGTTTGTTTGTTTGTTTGTACATACATATCTAAGTCGTATAATGTGTGTTTTGTTGTAAAATTAAGCGCCATCATTTAGCACTTTTGTTATACCAAACGCCATACACTTGGAAAACATTTTTATAATAACATGGCTTTAAAGTGTCTTATTTCGCTGTCGTCTTCTTCTTCTTCGTCTTCTTCTACTTACGCCTTTTATTCCACCACCTCTTATACACACTTGAGAGATTTCATTTGTTTATTTATTTGCTTGTTTGTTTATTTGTTTAGGTTTCAGTTGGTTCATCATCACATCGTCATCACGTACCACGAGTGTGAGTAGTGATCATATCATACATAACTCTGTCTTCAATTCATTCTTATGTAAATGAATTGAACTGTTGTTACGATAGTTGGTGTGGCGTTGCTGTAAGTGATTCGTTTATGATGAAATTTTTCGTGAAATTTCCATTTTAAAATGTAAATCATAACATAATCTGACATCAAGTAGATGACTCTTTAAATCATCATCATTATCATCATTACATTCACACGGCCCATGAGAGTAAAAGAGATGGATATATGCAAAGTACAATTGTTGTGTTTTTGTAAAAAAAAAGTATCATGTGATGGAATTGTTTTCCAAGAAAAAATATTCATTTATTTGTAGTGGTAAAGTGTTTTGTGGGAAAAGATTTTTACTTGAAGACTTATTTAAGAATAATAAAACGAAGAGGAAGAAGAAGATGATGAGCATTATCCATAAAAAGGAATAAAAACTTGATTTAGACCAAATCTTAAGTACTGTCGGAGTCACAGACTGTAGGTGTGGCAGGTACCTGATTAATTAGTGAATACACACCTCGGATTCTAAACAAAAAAACGGCTTCTCTGCTATACGACTCTGCCCATTTTGGGCCTAATAAACGCTCATTATATATATTTGTACGAAATTTCAATGACTGATGGATATATCTTTGTCCATTGGAGGCGGGGCTCTCAATTAAACGTGTGTATAAAAATTCAGCTCAAGATCTCAAAATTTGCCACCGTGAGCGTTTCAACTACAATACAATACACGGGCGGACATAGGGCGATCGATTCAGTTTTTGTTATTGATTAAGGATATATAAATATATATAATGTGGGATCTCTGATATCTCCTTTTGGGGATTTTTGCAAACTTTATTTGTGTAATAACAAGAAGAAGACTCTAATACTGAGTACGACAACGTTTAAAGACGCATTTGGAAGAAGGTGGGTGACGAAATTTTCTTCTGAGGGATCTTTAAGCTTTAGTTTATATCAAGAGTCCAGCAACCTATTGTCTCTAAATATATTTCGACAACTTTTGCTCGGATTTCAATAACAATTTTATACGAAATGTGTTTTGCTCAATAATTGCTGCTAATGAAGTTGATTATGAGACATATGTGTTTGTTATACTCACTACAGTGATTTTACTCCCTTTGTCCAAACGCTTGCAATCTTCAGATTATATAAATAAATCCACGATTATAAATATTTTTAATGAAATTTGGCACCCAAATTATTGTAAAGCATAATTGTGCTAAGTTTGAGTGAGATTTTTATTCAAATTTTTTTTCAGTGCATGCATTAATTAATAATAAATAAATAATAATAAAACTATTTTAAAGTCAGTTTTAATTTTCATGATAATGAAACAGCTTTATTTACAAAACAAGTGAAAATGTTATAGTCAGGTTTTATCGTATCATTTAATACCCTACACTACTTAGTTGCCACAAATTATGCTACAATTTTAGTTTAGTTGGTTTAGTAAATGCGAGGCATTGCCTTATAAATCATTTCGTGAAAAGTTATTATAAGGAACAAGGTTATAAAAATGGTCTCTTCGGACCCATATTTAATACATTCAATTATTGAGCTAATAAGTTACTCTTCACCAAGTTTGGTTTAAAAATATTAAGAATTACGAGATTTTGTTTTATAAAGATTTTCTTTGTGAAAGAATCTTATATGTGGAAAGGTTCTATAAATAGTCCCATTAGGTCCATATTTAATAGAGTTTATCTTTGGTTCAAAATTTTAATAAATAAATTTTATAAAAATATTTTATATCAAAAAAATGCGACCTGTAGCTTGTACACAAATTTTCCTGGGCAGACGGACAAGAAGGTGACTATGCAAGGATCGATAAAATTGAAGGTACCATTTGTTGTTTAAATGTTACAAACATCCGCACCGACTTAATGTATCTTATACCACACACTACACCAGCAGGATATAAAAAAATTGACTTCTTTTTATTATAATTTATAAAAACATATGTAAATGACCTGAGCTTTGTAAAAATTAGTTTTAGTTATTTATTAAGCTTGTTGTTATTGTTGTTTAAAAATAATAAAAATAAACTTTAAATATTCGTTTGTAACAGTATACGGATGATATGTTTTAACATTCACACGCAATTCATTTGCAAACCGAATAAAAGCCGAATAAAAACCTGCAAAAAACCAAAGTTTAGCTTAAGCCTAATCTTAAACACCCTCCAGCTCCATATATAAATAGTGCTTGATTACGCCCACCAAGAGGATATATTTAGATATAATTTTCCAAGTCGATTTTAGCGCTTTAAAGTGTTTTTTGAGAAATGCGGGCGTGACTTTTACTCCACTACACCCATTTACCGATTGATGAACCAATCATGAATATGTATTCCCAAAGATATACCCAAAAATATATTCAACTTCATAATTCAAATAGCGAATAAATATATTATTGTCGATTTTGGGCGTGGCTCTTGACCAATTTTGCCCATTTTAAATAGCAATCTGCAGAAAGTAAAAGTGTCAGAACAAAATTTCAGCTCAATATCTCAAAATTTACAACCAGGAGAGTGTTACCTCACCAGACAAACACATGGACGTCTTTTAATGCTGATTATGAATATATATAATTTGTAAGGTCTCTGACGTCTCCTTCCAAGTGTTGCAAACGGAATAACAAACTTAATATACCCCCATTCCTAGATGGAGGCTATAAAAACTATTAAACTATTATTAAATACTTATACGAGTATGTAGTGCATAACTATACAGTACAAACTATAAAACAGGAACGAAACTGTACAGTTTAAATTGCTGAAGAGGGGCAACATTGCTACTACAACCAATAAAAGTGGTCCTATCTTAAAAACCTATATACTTTTTAAAATATTTTTATCATAAAACAGTTGAACTTTAAACAAAATGGTTGAACACTTCATTTATGAACGTAAGTATGGGACGGATGGACATTTACTTAATGATAAATAAATAAATCCTCCCCCTTTTTAATAATTTACACAAACAGCTTGTTACCATGTTCATAGACCAACATGAAAGTGCATTAAAACATTCGCTCAAAGAAACAATAATAAACAATAAATGCCATTAAAATAATGATGATGATGGCGATGGTGATAGGGATAGTGATGGCATGAAATAGGAAAATAATATAAACAAATTAACGCGCGTACACCTAATAAATGAGATAACAACAACAACAACAACAACAACAACAACAAGTGAATATAATACGTCAATGGTTTATAAAAGAGAACGAGATGAATAAGTGAATGCGTTGTCTGTGTAATACAAGAAAACAATGAGAGTCACCAACAAAAAAAAAAAAAGAGAAGCTACAACACTATTAGATAAATAAATAAGAAAAGGAAAATGCATTAAAGTAATTGCTGCTGCTTTTAGTGGTTGTTATTATTACAACATATCTTTTGCATAATAGTTTACTTACTTTCCTATTTGTGGCACGTTTTGTTGGGCCTGGGTTAAGATATTACCATAACAGCCCAAGTCATGTTATTGTAAATGAAAAGCAATTACGTGCTTCTCCTCCATCTTCTCCTTCACCTCCTTCTTTACTTGTATTCATTATTTGCAGTTGTGCTGCATACTTGGCAATTAATTTGCATTTAATTGCAAAGTGAAACTTACACAATTATTTAAATGAGTGTTTATTCATGCTAAATGAAGGAATTGAAGTGGATCATTTATGATACATTTATATATATCATACAAAGGATATAGTGAGTACGAGGACTGTGATAATATCATTACAAATAGTCATACGGACACTCGGACGTACGGACATAATATGCCACTAAGGCTTAATGTTCATCTACATTTTTCCATAAATTTAAAACACTTGTATTTGTACTTGTGGTATGTGTGGTAATAATAATGGATTATGATGTTTTGTGTGTTTCCCTCGTGCTCGTTGAGTTGTTGCTGTTTTTCATATGACAGCCAGCAATTTATTAAAATTTCCAACTTCACGTATACACATAAGAATTATATGAACAAACAAGCAGAAAAATGTTCAATTTTTTTTAAACTAATACAAAACGCGATTTATTTTTTCTATACTTTTGACAAATGACAGAAACCATTGTTGGGGTCCGATCCTATGAGTAAAGACACGTATATTTTATGAAAAAATTCCAAATCTCAGGTTGCTGTTAGTGCTGTTGTTATACCCATACCGGAGGTATATTGAACTTGTCGGCACGTTGGTTGCAACTAAATCAAGAGAGATCTTTCTTACTTCGAGACCGATTTAGCTTTGTCTGTCTGTACGTCTTCAGTAAACCGTTTTGCACTTGCCAGAAACTGAGATGTTCACTCCAAACCAAAAAACTTATCAAAAATATTAGTTGTTGTCGTATGCAGTTTTATATTGACAAAAATCCTTGAAAGGACACGCCCATTTTTTTGAAAAAAAGATCGGTACGTGCACCCTTAGTGCAGGTACAGTGTGGACTGTACCTCCCAGGCATAGAAATTTCGTCATCATATCATACACGAGTTCGACTATTGTAGGTAACGAACCTGTGCGCGACCCTTGGTAATGTAAGAAATATCGAAAATGTTTATTAATCTTCTTAAAAACTTTTAATCTAATTTTTGGCAATATTTTACTCAAAAATTATATTAAAAACCCGCCCCCGATATGTAGGCATCATTATCAGTGTAAACTTTCATATTAAGGTCCAAAGGTAAAGACCACATATGCATAACTTTCTTACTTGTCGTTGTTGTTGTTACTTTATGTCTGTACGACAACGGATGTACATCATTAATCTTATTAGCTATTAAAGAGGATAACAACAAACACTAAGAACAACATCTAACATCAGCAATAACAACAACAACAACAACACAACGCGGCTATCTAACCTCCAAGTTATATGAATAGAATAATGCAACATTAGCTGAACTTCTGTAATCACTATTCGTACAATAATTTATGAATGTTGTCTTTACTGATGTTGTTATAATTTGGCAAACAAATTGTGCGCAAATTCTTTCACATGAATTCTATCCCACCTCTACGGGCTCAGATAATATGACAGAGCTTTTAAGCCAGTGAATGCAACATTCATACATAAATTGTTTGTACTTGTTGAGTTGGTAACAGTGCGGAAAAAGTATTATGTTAATATACGTTCTTCACTCGGTATAGAGATGATTTTTAAAAATCATAATTCATAAAATACGCGTTTTTAAAGAAATGAACGACATACCAAAACTAAATCTTCCCTAAAGATCGTTTTATACTATGTACGCTGTGTTGTGGTCTTTCATTTAAGATTATAGTTCATGCATTAGTAATCATCAATATCATCCTGATCATCGTCATCATCATGATCATAACATTCAATTGATTGTAATTGTTGCCATTGTTGTTGCGCTTGTGTGGTTGAGCGGTTGTTATTATTATTGCTATTATCTCACTTGCAAATTTCTTTGACGTTTTCCTGATCATTAATTTTATATGTATGTATTGTATATGTTTTTTGTTAACTACATGTTTTTTGTCCAAATTCACTTTTTGATAAATTCTAAAAGTGTTCTTGGGTGCCGGCTACGAGGTGGTCTTGTCTTGCATGTCTTGTTAGCCGCAATAAGTCCATAAAGTTATTATTTGTGCTGGTGTTGTTAGTATTTGTATTTGTATTTGTGTTGTATTGTATTGTTGTTGCTTCACATTGATCATATATCATAATTTGTTGATTCTTTTGTGCATATTGTTCATTTTTTTTCCACTTAATTGAATTCACCTAATGGTTGTGGATGGTGTGGGATAATACAATGCAATATACATCTGAAGAATGATGCTAAATTTCCTCTTCTTATTCTGTTTTTTATCAACTCGTGTTGAGTTGAAATGAGTCGTAGTCGGGTTCTTTAAAGAAGGTTTCAAAAGTTACCAAAAAGCGTTTTATATGGCACCTTAAAACCATCACAGAAGCTGTCACAGTATCCGGATCAAGTCTAAATATGCACCATTGATATCATTTGGTCAATATCTATCGATTGGCATCAAAATTTTGATTTAATTTTTTTTTTCAAATATTACCAATTTTGCCTTACTTATAGCCTTTGCTAAAAAAGTGGCAAAAAAGTATAAATCGTCCGATTGAACTAAAAATTTGCACAATTAAGCTTTGTAGCAAATGGGACTAATAAGCCGAGTATTATTGGAAAATATGAAAAATTGTGGGGTTTTTCTACATGATGACGCGCTAAGAAATGTTTCACTTCAATGCAAGGTTTGAAGTGTTGTAACATTATAAAAAATAAACATAGAGAAGAAACTTGTACATCATTTGAGAGCTTACAATCTTAAAATCCTCCTAAATATATATTTTTTTTGGGGGCGACTTATATTGAGACGAAATGAGCCACTTTTCCTTAATACTTTGTTAATATACGATTTTTATGGGAGTTTAATATTATCACAGAAGCTGTCACAGTGATTTGATCAGGTTTAAACATGCATCGTTGAATTTGTTTAGCCATTTTCTAGCGATTGGCATCAAAATTTCAATATAAAATTTTTTGAAAGAATTTAAAAAAATGGTACAAAAAGTAAAAATCGTCTGATTGCACTCAAAGTTGGCACGATTAAGCTGCGTAGCAAAGAGAAATTAAAGTGCCACATTTTTTATCAAAATTTTAAAAATTGTGGTTTTTTGCCAAAAAAAAAAGAAAGATTTTCTTAGGGCCCTGATTGATGATTTTTACTTCAACAAAATGTTTGACCCACTGTATTATTGCGGAAGGTGAATAATTGAGCTATGGTTTCTACACTACCTTTTGTATTACCACACACTCCCACCTAAATTCTAAATCGTTAAAATATTAATACAATTATGACAAAGTTTTTGATCTGATTTATATATTATTGCAAACCTTCGTTTGTTTTCTACATATTGCCAAGGACCAAAATGACATTGTGAGCCTTTTAACTAAAAGCAAATTTCTTATTCAACATATAAAATGAATAATGCATTCAAACAAAACCTTATATTTATCCATGGCAATCTCACAAATTTATCACAAACTAAATTAACGACCAACGGGTTGCATCAGTCTATGATTTAATGCTATTAAATGTCTGTCTAATCACTTTATGATGAATTTAGCAGCAAATTATTGAAGAATGGGAAAAAACTAAATTTGGCTGAAGCCAAATCTTGGATACCCTCTTCCTACATTATAATTTGAGGGCGTGCTATATTTTGTGGACATGGCTGTCATTCAATTTTGTCTACTTTTTATTGGAAATCACAACTTTTTGTTTCAACAAACACACCCATACAAAGTCTTGTATTTTGAGAATATATTCGGGTAGTTGTTTAGTTTGCAGTACCTCCATGTGAAGGGTATAAAAAGATTTTCTTATATAAGTATGAATAGATAATAGTGTGTGCATGAGTGTGTGTATGCAGCTGATGCCAGTTTAATGATGAATTTTTATGTAAAACCAGACAACATGAGCATTAATTTGACAAGATTTAAACGAATAAGATATATGTGCAGAGTACGTATCACATACCCATACCAAAGTTTATATATATAAAACCAAAAACAACAACAGCAACATTAGCGACAAACAAGCAACAAGTGATTATGCAGTGTTTGAGAGAAGCAAGTAGCCAAAAATTGCACAGTTATCGCCCAATAAATCATACACTGGCGATCAATACCATCACAGTGTGTGTACACATAATTACACATACATACATTCTTATATTTGAATTTGTATAATCAGCCCAGCTTTGTTGCTCATAAATTAGTAGACGTTTTATTCTTGTTGCACAAGTTTGTGTAGTGAAAGCTAAAGCGATTCATTTTATTAAAAAAAAAAAAAAAAAAAAGAATTATTTTACTATATATGTGGAAGAGGGTGTTAGAGATGATTAGAAAAGAATGATTTGCCTATAAATTAAAAAGCTGAAAAAATGTTTATTTTTGCTTTTTGTTGCATGGATGAAAGCCAACAAAATGAACCAATTAGTAAAATTGTTTATATGTCAACGACAATGGATGGCATGATGCACTGCAGTGCTCTATGGCAGAAGTGCCAATTTGTGTACGAATTAACAACAACAACAAACATCCATAACAAGATGTTTGCAAAGGAAAATTGAAAATAAAAATTTAAAAAAATTATAAAAAGGAAAGTCATTAAATAGTGTTGATGCAGCTAAATCGAGTGCATCATGTTTGTACAATAAATAGGGAATAAAGTACTTGAGCATCGTCCGCTTCATTATTTATGGGTGGTGTCCTCTCTTGTCACCACCACAACAGCTGGCTAGGATGGTGTTTACTTTTCTTCTTCTTTTTTTCCTTTCGTCTCTACTTTGTCACTTATTTTTATATCACAACACCTCCTATAAATCTTTCGAATAATAATATAATGATGGCACCGCAATAACCGTTTCAGTGACATTGTCGGGCAAAAAATCAAAAGATAAAAAAGCGAAAATGATGAAAGCGCCAAAGAAACATTTTACATTCTTCACTAATTGCCACCTCATACGCTACACTATTTCGTCATTTTATCAATGCATTTGCCTACTCTACCAGGGCGCGTATAATATTGTAATATGCAAATCATGTTTGTGTCTTTTTTTCCTTTGCTACAGAATGGAATCCCAATTATTTTGTGCAAGGGGCTGCTAGTGTTAATCAGTGACGGTCTGTGTGGTTGGTGGTGCTGTTTATTTGTTAAATTGTGTTGATCGGTGTTGTCTTTTGTCGCCGACAATTAAAATCACATCAACTGCAGCGCATTCGTGGAGTGATACAAGAAACCGCTCTAAAACTTCTTTATTTGTGACAACAATAAAACAGCAATTTTCATTTAACTATGTAGCGTTTTGTTGTTGTTTGTTTGTTGAATTGTGCTTCGGCAACTATGTATGTACTGTGCGGATATAGCCTCCTCTCTTCAGCTCTATATATATGCGTACATACGTGCTAATATTGGATACAAGTATTTTCTAACTTCTTATTATTATTATACGCATACGTACGCAATGTATGAATATATTTGTGGGAACATTTTAAATGCATGAAGGTGGTGCATGAAACTCAAACGTATAAAAAAACTAGCCAAAGAAATCAATTTATTCCGCAAAATTTGATAATTATTGTCATTGAGTACTTAGTCAAGTAATCAACTCCTAGATAACTTGTTTAGGTAAATAAATTATTAAAGTGCAAAAAGATCATTTTCTTTAAGTAACTAAAATGATCTAAAGAGTATTCATGGCTTATCCTTTCGCTGAGACCGACTAATTCTCAAGGAGCTGTTTCTTTATGAAAATAAATAGTTTCTTCGCCCTAATCTTTCCCCCCTCCCAACAAAAAACAAAAAGCATGTAAATGAATATTTCACAAAGATGATGTACGATTGTGTATTTGTAATGACAACAATAAAAACAACAATGCCCCTAACATTGAACAACAAATTTATAGTAGTAAAAAGATGCAGTGATTTATGCGCGTGCTATACGATGCGGCAATAATGTTATAACACAAAGCAACACCAAACAACCAAACACTCAGTCAGAGGACCAGCCAGGCAAGGCAGCCAGATAGCTAGCTAGCTAGCTAGCTGACAAGCATATGTGTGTGTATGTGTGTGCATAAGTGTAGGTATCAGTATAACAGCAGCCACCAAAAATACACAGATTCCGAAGAAGAATAAAATTAACAACAAGAACAACAGCAACAACAACAGCAACAACAACAGCAACAACAGCGGCAACTCTTTAGTTTATAAAATGCGAGTTTCCAGTTACTTGAATATATGGTTTGTACTTGTATATCATAATGTGTGTGTGTGTGTGTGTGTTCGTATGGTACTGTGCATGCTGTAATAGTTTTGTGTGTTTAGTGAACATATATACACAAACTTACAATAAACAGAAAACAGAACAAAACAACAACAACAAAAACAAATGCATTGCAGTCAACGTGTAATAATAAATCTACTTAAGTGTTTTTGCGGCACCAACAATAAATATTTCTTCACAAGTACGCACACACACACACACACACACACATATATATATATGTAATATATATGTAAGTGATTACACGTATTTATACTTAAAAGCGCAAGAACTTCAGCTTCAGCTTAATATGTAAAAAATATATGAATGCTACAGCTTTCAATTGAAACAAATTTATGAAAAAAAAAAAAAGAACAAAATAGAGAATACACCACAGACGTGATGTTGGTAGCAAACCAATTGAATCCCCATCACCAAAACAGGCACACACACACACACACACACACACACACCCACCCATATATTGATATTGTATAAAATTTTTGTCAGCATACAATATATTTAAGTATAATCGTCGTCATCATTATTATCGTCATGTTTATGATTTAGTTGAAGCGAACATGTGTCTTTTTAATGGAGAAGTGTTAAAGCAACTGTAAATGCCATCGTATGCATGCCTCCCCACATTACTGAAAGTTATGTGTGACCATTTAACATATTTAAATTTATGTGAGTGTGGTGTGTGGCCAGAGTGGGGGAGACAAGCAGTTATGCTTGCATGCTCGTTTTCTTTATTAATCATTTGTACAGATTTTTATAGACTCATAAATGAGTTTGTGGCAGCATATGTTTTAACAAACACACACGCGCGCCCACACACACACACACACACACGCACAATACAATACTAATAGCAATTAAATGTAAGGAAATCCTTTTTCTACACTATTGAGGAAGTGAAATAGTTTTTTTGTCGTGTTGATCGATTGTTTGATTTTGATTGGTAACGAATGTAAATTTAGCGGGTAAATAATTTGGAAATTGTTGGAATAATTTGTGAAATTTGAAATTTTTAATAATTTCTTAAATCTTGCTAATGAGGGTAAATTAAGTTTGTTCTTCCATTTGCAACTACGAGTCACTACGTCCGTCTGTTATGGGAACCGTCTCTCTAAATTTTATGATATTAAGCCGGAACAAAAGCTTTTATTTACTGCATGCTGATCGTTATTTAAATGGAACAAAATCCGGTGTGGGCGTGGCTCACCAACAAAAATCTCCTACAATCACAAAAATTAACCTTTGAAATTGAATTACAAAAACAATGACCCCATCGAACGGTACAGCAAAAGTGGGCATGACAAGAACGCCCACAATATACAAAAAACCTTATATGCGACTTGCAAGTTGCTACATAATGCTTATATTATTAGATGGTGCATTTATGTAACTGCCACGCCCACTTTTCTATTTTATATCGATGTAGAGTCTTAAGGCAAATGCAGTAAGTGGGCGTATCCAACTAGATAACTAGATTCCACTTTTTAGTAGTCTGCGTAATGTATATCAACTAATAAAGCGACCTTTGTGTTAAAAACATTTTCTTGTAAATTATGGGCGTGTCTGTCATCTGACCCCTTTTTAGAACATGTATGAATGAACTAATTATAATTATGTGTACTTTGTAACCATATTTTTATAGCAGATACATAGATTTTTTATGTATCATGGGCGTGGCTCATGGTCGATTTTACCTAAAATTTGAATAAAAACGTACATCCAGCAACATATAATGTCGATACAAAATTTCAGTTCAATATGTCAAAATTTATGATCATGAGGGTACCAACAACAGACGGACACACCGACGGACATGGCTAGATAAATTCAGAATTCAATGTTTCATAAGATTATAAATGAGAAATTCCATACGATTTTATTCAATATTTTACCGTTACATAATCCCGTTAGAAACGTATTTCTTGCCTTCTACTGGGCGGGGCTTATATTGTAAAATGAAAATTAATTGCGTTTCCAATTTGTCTTTTATAATTGTTGTAATTTTATTGTTGTAGCCGTTTGGCCTTATTATACAATAATAAATTGAATTAAAATGAAAAAAAAAAAGCTGACAATTATTTGTATTCAATTATTTATCTAAAAATCAATACACATACATGTACATATACAACATTTTAATGCACAGAATCATATTACACGAATATTAAATAAATATTTTCATCAATGACAAATCAAAATAATCAAAATAATACTTGAAAGAAAAAAAAAGCATTTTTACAAAATTTACAAAAATTGTACAAAGTTTTTTAATTTTTCGTTTAGCAACTGAAGAGTGAAATGTGCATAAAACTGACCTGAAGGATTAAGGAAAACTTTAGGGGATAAATTTTTAATTATTAAAGTGTGGTATGTGCCTACTTGCACGTAAGATCATTGAATCATTTATTCCTTCTAGCATAGAGTTGATAGATTTAAAGGTAGAAAGAGAGAGAGGGAGAGGAATTGCATTCTTTATATATAATAGTAAGTATATCACATAATAATTGTTAATGCAATTATTAAAAAAAACCTTCTTCTTAAACAATTCCTCTTCTTGTTTATTGGGAAACTTTTCATAATATTGCACTAAACGTATAAACGATTGAGTTGGTTAAGGCGTTATCACCGTCATCGCCCCACTTTATCAATCAACCATTTTAGGGTATTTGTCCGTTCATGCGCATTTCCAATTCCTCCTCTTCTTTGGTGAGCGGCACAGTGGTATGATTGTAGAGGCCCTGAGCCATTAGCTGCAAAGCCAAAGGATTCTTGGTGCCGGTTGACTTTTTAATTTTCGCTCGTTTATTTTGAAACCAGATTTTTATTTGAGCCTCATTCAAACCCAACTCAGAGCTTAACTGTTGACGGCGTCGTTCAGTTAGATAACGATTCTCATTGAATTCACGCTGCAATAAACAAACAAACAAACACACATGTAAACATCATGTTATGTATTACTTATGTGGTAGTTAGATAGATAAACAAAACACACAAAAACACAAAATTCAATTAAATTACACAATCAGCCGAGGCAGGCAGCAGCAGCAGCAGCAGCAGTAGAATAGGAAGAAGATGGAGGCAGCAGCATCGAAAACTGTAACTAATCTAAAAACGAAGACCAAAACTAATTGGCCAAGATACATGCCTACACTTACGGTGCATACATGTTTTACTAACTGCTGCGAGATAGGATTTCTGTTTTTTTATGTGTGTGCATAATAATAAGAGCCGATGCTTCTTTGCACATATTGTATGTGGCCAACTGCGTTGTTTGAGCAAGATTTAACAAAGTATTATTTGCGGTCTAAGGACTCGGCTGGATCTTTCTTTTCTTCTTATTTTACACCAAATTTTTGATGTCACTCTACACACGGCAGGTGGTCCACAAACAAAATATAAATGTTTGTAAATATTTAGGTGCCGTATAAAGGATGGCATGACTTGTAACTAATATTTTATTTTATTTTATTTTATTTTTTGGTTTAATTGCGTTTGTTTTACAATTTTTTCAATTATATCTGACGGAGCCTAAAAATTGCATTTCTTTTCAACGCATTGATGCATTTTCTTTAGCATTAAGATTCCTTAATTGAAAAGGATATAAAACTTTCTGGAAAGTAATTTGCCAATCGATCCATATGTAGAAAACTACATTTGTTACACCCTACGGATAAGATGGCCGCATACTTGGTTTGGTACTGCATTTGTAACTCTTGTAAGGAAGCATCAGAGACCCAAAAGGTAAAATCTGAATCAATCTAGCAACATCCGTCCGTAGGTCCATCTATTGTTAAAGAGCTCACAATAGCAAATAGTGGTCGGTTGGGAGACACACTCACAATTTACCAAAAGTACTATACCTTGCATACTCGAAAATTTGTATGTAATACATACATAACCAGAGGGCATAATGAGGCCCACAATTTTGTCTGTAGAAGTGGAAGATATTTAAGATCTGAATTAAGCCAAATTTAAACCTCAAAGTTAATTTTTTGTGGCTAATAGGCATTCATTGATTATGGGCGTGGCTGCTAATATATTTTTCCATTTTAAATAGAAAACTCTTTACACGGTTAATAATGTCTGTACCAAATTTCTAATTGCAGCAATTAAGGTTTAAACAACAAATGAATAGACGGACATCGTTTAGTCGACTTAGATTTGGACACTGATCTAGAACATATATATAATTTGTAAAGTCTCTGGTGCCTTCTTCTAACAGGTGCATACGGAATGACAAACTTAGTATACCCTTCATCTATGTGTAGGGTATGACAGTAATCAAATTTGTCGTTCATTTTAATTAGTATATAATGTAAGGAATGACTAATACATACTTAGCATTTATGTTTGACTCACCTTGAGACGTGCCAATTGTTCACTGGAGAAGGCAGTACGCGGTCGTTTCTCTTCAGAATTTTTATCTTTAGGCTGTTTGGGTCGTCGATAGCGTGGCCCTTTAAATTATATAAAAATACATATATTTTTTTTATTATTTACAAGTATGGTCAAGCATGGTGTTTTGTGTCTTTGCTAACAATTCTGTTAAGACAGATAGTAAAACTTTAGCGTCAACGTTAAGTTAGAAATCGACAAACTTGTAAATTCTTAGAATTCATCACTCAATGAATAATTACAACAATCCTAGGCCATTGCATATACAGTGTAAAGTTATGTACAAGTAGATGGAAGAACCTGTTTGCAATGTTTAATAAGATTCTTTGTTATTTTTTTTATCCCCTACAACATATTTATACTTTGGCGGCTTTCATTAATCTCTCAAGAGTTGAGTTGTTGTATAGAAAGTTTAAGTGTCATTTTATTTACAACGTGTCAATGTGATTAGTATATTAAATGGGAAAAAAAACAAAGCCTATGTTGTAGAAACGGAAGACAGCTGTCAATCACTTTTAAAACTGTTATATGATTTGATACAACGTAACGCAAACTGCTTCTGTACATATTATTGGCAAATACTTAAACAAATCGGCATTCATTAATTTCACTTTAAAAGAAAACTGTTATAAAAACTGTTATACAATATATATTTACAAATATTTGAATAAAAATAAGTGTAAAATCCACATTGTGGGCGTGGTATATATATAATGAAGACCTCTATTGAGTACTACTGAAGCATGGTACAGCCTGAGTTTTGTTTCATATTTAAGGATTTTTATTAAGAAAGTGTTTTAGTAAAAGCTGTTATACCATAAAAGTGTTATATGTGTGAAACGAAAAACTGTTATACTCCTTAATTTAATTAAATTCTCAAATATAAAATGTATCAAGTATACAATCACTCCTAAATGTGATAATTTTAGGAAATCTTAATGAAAGGATCTAAAATATTTGGATTATAAAATGTTGAAATTGAATTCTGTTATAAAATTGTACTTAAGCTTTAAATGATTTGTATTTTTATGACATTACTGTACGCTATTATTTAATTTAATATTATCAACAATTACGACAATGACTTAATTAAAAAGTAATTTAATTTGCTGCTGTTGCCGCTGAAGGCGTATTGCTTTTTGTTTAACTAAATGTTAACTTCATGACAAGCATATAATTAAAAATTTAATTCAAGGCAATAAATGTTTGATTTTATTATATTTTTTTTACTCTCTTTTCCATTTGGTTTGTGATAAAAAGTATAAAAAGAACACCCAGAAAAATGTAATTATGCGCTACATGAGTACATTTTTTTATTTAGTTCAATTCAAAATTAAATTGCAGTCGGTGTTCAATATAAATAAACTTTAAGATTTCAACATTTATATAAAAGCAAGTTAAATTATTTACTGATACTTTCATTGCTGGTTGGGTAAAAGCATTTTAGAAATCATTAATCATCAGACCAAATTCTAAATACCCTCCACGTGTACATACAAACAGTGGGAGTGGCAGGTGCATGACTATGAGAAATGTATGTATTACGTACTACCGTGTAAATCGAGTTTTGCGCTGAATAAGGCTTTAAATGTGAGTTGTATGCGTGTCTGTTATGCGATCACGCCCATTTTTCATATATTTTTGAGTAGTTTTAAACATTCGCACCAAACTTCAACTACATCTTTGAGTCAGATAGACACATTTTTGATGATGGTGGGCGTGGCTTTTATTTACATTTGTCCAATTTAAATCTGCTTACGATAAATATAAATATATATACAAGATTTCAACTTAATAGTCAAAATTTACAATCGTGAGAGTGCAAAGAATGGACGGACACCTTGACGGACATGGTTGGATTGACTCCGATTTTGATGCTGATCAAAAATATATATACTCTATAGAGACTGCAACACCTTCAACTGGATGTCACAAACGGAATATCAAACTTAGTATACTTCGTGCATATATTAAATATATTATGTGGAGGGTATGAAAATATTTCAACTAACACTTTAACTGGTTACGTTTAACTTAAGGAAATATTAGCTTCTTTACCTAACATCAAAATGGGAGAAAGAGAGAGAAGAACAAATCGGAAACCTCAAAAATGTTTAGATTCCCTGCCTTCCATATAATATTTTCAAAACACAACCTACACCCAGTGTGGTTGTGTGTTTATTTGCATGAATACAAACTTTTTACAGAAGCTGCCGAAAGCTATTATAAAAAATGCATACTTAAAGTGTGTGTGTGTGTGTGGGTGTTTAAAGTCTCACATTAATCATTTTTAATGTTTGTTACAAAAATATTTAAAAAAAAAATCAATTAAAAATCTGAGACTTATTTACATTCCTATTATTTACGATTCTTTAAATAAGTTTTAATTTTTTTGTTTTTTGTTTTTTGTTAGCAATCGAAAAGTTTTAAAGCCTTTGGAAAGACTTACCCGAACTGGGGCGATCACTGTAACGTGTACAAAACACCCAAGCCGGCCACATTTCATTTTTACCCGTTTCCGAGTTAGTGGTGGAGCCCGTTTCCGAGCGTGTATCATCGGATGATTCCATGCCCGAGTCACGGCTTATAGCAGAGGGTGGTGGTATCGGTTGTGGGCTAATGCTTTTACTACTAATCAACCGTGAAGAGACATTGTTCATGGAGTTAACACTGGAGGATGGGCTGGCATTTATTGAATTTGTGCTGCCTTGTGACGATGATGAGTTCGATTTGTTATCATTGATTGATGAAGGTAATGAGACGGAGGATTGCAAAGAATTGGAACAAGACGAAGAAGAAGAAGACGACGACGAAGAAGTGGAATTTTTTCCTATTTGTGACACTGTTTTGCACAGTGAACCCAAAGCTGACTTTTCCAAACCATCATTCGATTTATTCAACAAAACTTGTTGTCTACTGTGTGTGCCTCCGTTATTATTACTATGCGGTAATATGCCTGTACGGCGCATACGACTTTGCAAGATTTCTTCATGGATGCGAGGATAGGCCACAGGATTGAAACAATTCAAAATATTGGCTCGTTCCAGCATCATAGCGGCTGTGGCGGCAGCTGCTGCTGCTTGTTGTTGTCGACTGAACTCTAATAAATCGACTCGAGTAAAGGCAGACGGGGTGGCGGTAGCTGCCCTCGCCTGATCGAACGGTCGAAATATTGTATTATTGGCAGGTGCTGTCACTCGTTGTTGTTGTTGTTCTTGTTGTTTGTTATTTACTCCTTTACCATTGACATCAGCAAGAATTTGTGTTTGGTGTTGTTGTTGTTGTTGCTGTTCACATCCACCAAAACGATCGCTTAATATGTTGCTGATGGAAAATGCTAATGTGGGCTTATGCGATTGTTGATGAGCCGGCGGTGGTAGGTAATGATTGTGCTCCTGCTGCTGTACCTCTTGCTGTTGTTGTTGTTGTTGTTGTCGCTCTTCAACATCAACATCATCCACATCAATATCATCCTCGTCATCTTCATCTTCCGTAATATGCTGCTGCTGGTTGGAATTCCTGCATTGCAGTAGTGTTGATGTTTCTTTTATTGTTGTTGTTGGTGTTGTTTTTGTTGTTAAATCCGTATGCATGCAATGATCACCACTACAACCATCACCCATAATAGAGTCATTTTCTTCTTCTTTAATGGTGAGGGAGGAGGCAGGGGTAGACGATGTGGAATGAGCACCTGGCGATAAGCTGAGACGTTGCTGTAAAGCTACCGCCTGACTGACAGCTATCTCATAACCGGGTTGTGAGGGAAAGACACAATTAGCAGCTGCTGCTGCTGCCAATTGTTGTTGATGCAATTGTTGTAATTGTTGCAATTGATGCAAATGTTGCAACTGCTGTTGCTGGTATAGCGAAGCTGCCACACTATGGGGTAACATAGTGGCCGCAACAGGAGACGTATCGGCTGTAACCGTTTGTTGTAAACTCATATCCTTTAATGCTATAGTTGTGTTGTTGTTGTTATTGTTAATGTTTTCGCTAGTATTAGTTTTAGTAAATATGGTTGTTGTTGTTGTTGTTGTTGTTGTTGTTGTTTGTTTGGGTGGTGAGTGCGGCAGGCCGGGTGGACTGGGTGCTGATTGTGGACTACAACGATCCTCTAAGGCCATTGGCACAACTTGTTTTCAATGTTAATGAAAATTTCTAACCAACCAAACAAAAAATCATAAACACTTTGGACACTCGACACTTTGATTATTTTCCGCCTTTAAAAATTTTTTTTGAAAAATGTTAAAATTTTTTACTAATATTTTGATTTAGTTTCGCACTTTTTAATCGCTAAGAGATCTGATTGTTGTTGGTTAATTATTTTCTTGCATCGGATTGTTTCCCTTCTGCACACACGTCCGCTTTCGCTGAAGTCAACGACTAAATTAACTAATCACTCAGCGTGTGTGGACAAAAATGTTCGTATGATATAAAAAGACAGCTAAACACACACACACGCGTACATAGGTGTGTGTATTTATTCACACACACACTGGCACGACTGTCAATCACTTATTGTTTGTTTTTACTGAATTATATTAAAGGTAAGAAAGAGAAGCGCAGACTGTTTTGTGTTTGCAGTGGTTCAAGTTTAAGTTAACAAGAGAGACGGATTTTTGGATTTTTTGTATTTTTTGTTCTTTCGTTTTTTTGATTATTTTGTTTTTTGTGTTTACTGTTGCAAGGAAATGTTGATTGTTTAGGTTGGTTAAAATATGCCGATCACAGCTCGGTCGTGTGTGACACTTACAGATGTCACCTGTAATCTGACAGACCGTTCAGTGTAGTTTGATGTTTAGCACAGGCTCTCTGTGTGCGATGATGGCTTACTCACTCTTTGCATTGAATCGAAGTAAACTGAAGTAAACTCAACCCACACATTCTCACGCATTGATTTTCTCATAATGTAAAAACGGATGTAAGCATAAGCACACACATGCACGTGCACATACACACGGGCACGACATATTTCTACGCAAGAGCACTAAACTAAACTAATCCAATCAACCAACCAACCAACCACCACCACCACCACCACTACTGCTACTACTACTACTACCAACGACAACATATTGGGTTATCATCCACATCCTCACCCTCAGCGCTTACAGGCAAAATTTGCTTTTTTCCGGCTCTCATAATGTAAGAATTTAAACATTACAACTACAACCGCACCAACTACATGTGAGGCTTGTTAATTTTACTTATAACTCTATTACAGATGAGGCTGACAGTTCTCATTTAATTCACACCAGCACAAAAGAGCAGCCAGAGGAGCTGCAGCCAGCGCAGCAGCTAACTAACTACAGCCGTTACTTACAGCTTATACAGCCATCTCTGTTTTACACCTTTATTAGGTAAAATCCAAAAAGAGATGGCATGCTATATTGAGGGCGTGGCTTAACTAAAATGTCTGCTAATATGTTTATCTCTGTTTGTCTTCTATTTTTGTTGTTGTTCAATTGTACGCTATGAGCTGAGAATTTCTCATTCGATTATGGTCCCAGTGCAGTGGGCACAAACAACAACTCAATTAATGTGTTCTCTCTAAATGAAGTGTCTTGTTAAACAACTCTCTTAACTTATTACAACACTGCTCTCTCCATCTCACTGAGCTGCAAGTGCTGCGAACGCTTACTCTTTCTTACTGCTACGTTAAGCCATGTGTTTTGAAAAAATTATTTTATTTTCCTTATCCTCTCTAGCCTTCTGCCAAAAACCAACTTTTATTATAGTGAGCTGCTAATAACAATTTTAATGCTTCGCAGGGTAATTTGTGCGCTGTGTGTGCTTTGTTTGCATTATGCAGCTGATAATATTATTAACGTTCTGTCATACACACATATATGTATGAAGTGTTTTTTCTTCTCTACTAGGTCCGAGGTGGAGTTATTAAGTGTGACGATTAAATGAAAACCTCAAAGCTTTCTTGTCAAAGAAATCAACCTCTTTAAAGTTGATGATTTTATTTGCCTTTTCAAATATATTACAAGCATGTCCGCAGCACTTTTTATTAAATAATGTAATTAATTTTTCAAGTTTTGTTTCATTTGGGTTTCCATTAATGTATGAAGTTCGTAGAGTTTTTAAGATTTTTTTTTATAAAATTGCTTTGGTAGTGTCCTGTGAAGGACCTTAACATAAATTCTTCACACTGTCTAAAAATTTATATTTTTGTACGTTTCGTTTAAAGGTGAGTGTGTTAAGGACACACTCACCTTTTGAGTGTCCCTTAATTTCCCTTAATTTCAACCTGCATAGGAGAACAGCCAATATGTCTGCAAAGTTTGCATTACACGTCTAAATTTGTATGACCGAGAAAATGTTTTCCACATACGGACACACAAACAATGCCAAATTGTTTCAGATTGTTGTGCTGATAAAGAATATGCAAGTAAAAGTTTTTGGGATCTCTGATGCTTCTGTCGGGGTGTTCTAACCGGGTTGTAGGTTTAGGTTTTAATGTGTTGGTTTATAAACACTAATTTTTATTTAAAACAAATCTTAAATACTTTCCACATCTATAAACAAAAATGGGCGTGGCAAATACTTAGTGCACCCTCTAATAATCTGTATGTTATCTATCAACCTACAAATTGAATTCTACGCCAAGTGTGGTTTTTTATAAATTAGGGGCGTGGTTTTTATACGCCGTCGGCCATTTTTGGCATTTTCCTATATAAAACAATGTGTACAAAATTTCATGTTCATAGCATTGGAGGCAGTTTTTTGGGTTCACGCGTCTATTGTGGACGTAGTTATCAAATACTTTTTCCCAATTTCAATAGGAATGAAAAACTTTTATTCAATATATCAAAATTTATGACTCCGACAATAACAACAATTTACGGACACAAAGTAACACGGACGGACATAACTACAACGATTCAGATTTTGATGATTATGTCTCTGATGCCTCCTTCTAGATGTTGCAAACGGAGTGTACCCTTCATCTTAAGTGTAGGGTGTAAAATGCAAGGGATAATGTATTTTAATTTTTTATTTTTACAAATAAAATTCATTAAGAAAACATTAAAAAGCAAGAATTTTCCTTTGTCGTTATTCGGATATTTGAAAAAAATGAACTAATTTGGCAAAGTTTGCTTTAATGGACACACAATAAAACAAGAATTTTCATTTCGGCATAATAAATGTTTCCTTAAAATCAGGCTATAACCAACACATAACAACCACATCAACAAAGTAAAGTCTAAAAAGAAAAAAGTTTCATTTCAGACTATACTTGGGTCAAATAGTGCAAACCCTGCACCTTTTTAGGTTACCGGTTAGCGTCAGAGTGGCATGATTACAATATCATTCACTTTACTACCTCAACGAATGGATTCTATGGAGAGAACCACGCCCATCGCTAAATGAAATAAATGTGAATTCATAAACTATACCAGTATCTACAAAATTGTCATATAACTTGTACCTCTTTGATGATATTTGTTAACCGATTTCGTACAATTTAAAAACTATATCGAATCTCAGATTCCCTACCAAATTTCAGTCCAATATATTTTTACAATTTTGGGACCGTGAACATTTCAAAAACAGCACAGATGGACGCAGCTTTGGATGTCCTTCGCGAATATATATCCTTTGTGGAATCCATGAACTGCTTTTCCAAAAGCTGCAAGCGGAATAACAAATTCAAGTTAATTAGAATACGGAGTGTAAATCCGTAAAAATCAAACCTCTATTAACACTTGTTTTCGTACACACACACACCCATACTAATATGCATATTAAATAGTTAAAAATGCCATAAACACCCTACACGCTGGCATATATATCAATTAGATTTTGAAATGTTAATTATCAATATGAATTCATTCGCCACAACAAGAAAACAACAACAATATATAATAATGGAAAAAAAAGGAAAAAGTAATGTAATACAAACTGAAAGCCACGCCACAAATGTTAAGAGTGACCCTTATTTAAAAAAAATACACCTAATGAAAGAGTGAAACCCAACGAGACAACAAGTAAAAGTCAGCCATTAAAATGCATTTGAAATAAATTCTCCTCTCACAAGCATTAACAGTGATACAGTATTAACCAAACGTTCATTGATATATAACTGAAATTCCCCTCTTCTACTATTGTTTAGTTAACACATTGCCAAAAAGAGACAGCTATACCAAAGCAATGAATTTCGAAATTTCGAAAATTCGTTTTTAAGGGTAAACGCTTCTTTCGTACAGAAAAAGTAGCGGAATAGGCTTCAGGTGTAAAAGAGAAAGATTGAAAATTTGAATAAACTCCGTATGGTTATCTCTTTTATATGTTTTCTGAGATTTACTTTGTGAAAAAAGGACAATTTAGTGCGCGGGGCTCATTTTATTTGAGCACAAAATTTAATCAAAGGCAGTAATTTATTGTTTTGCGTATAATGGCTGTACTTGTACGCACCTGGGTACTCTTCTCCTTTTATGTACAATAACATATTTCAATTCAAAAAATTGTCAATTGAGTGCCGTCGGTTAACACATGGATGGGAAGCGGACGGCCTTTGACATCCCATGTGCGATCTTCATATTATACACTTCAAAATTATCACAGAAGCAGTCACGGTGGTCTGATCAAGCTCAAACTTGCAGCATTGAATTTGTCTGGTCAATTACTATGGATTGCCATCAAAATTTCGATATAAAAAATATGTCAGAAATTTACCATTTTTACCATGCCTCTGATACAAAAGAAATGGCAACAAATAAAAATCGTCCAATAGCCCTCAAAGTCGGCACACTTGAGTTTTATGGTAAATGGAATTAATGTACCAAGTTTCATTAGGAAATATCAAGAATTGCAGATTTTCTCCAGATAGCGGCCAAGACGTGCCATTTTAGAATTATTTTATAGCACTGCGTAAAATTAAAGTTTTACATCATTTGAAATCTGATATTCTGAAAATCTATAAAAATTTCAAGTTGAAAAAAGCTGCGTTTCCTAATATGATTTCAACTTGGCTCTTCTTGGTAGCTTGAAATCGTCACAGAAGCTGTCACAGTAGCTGGATCAAGTTTAGAGTTTCAGTGTTAAGTTTCATATTTGACTTTGACCGCTTTTTTTATCTTAAACGCTATTTGAACGTTTTGCTTGTTTTTCTCTTATGTCTGTTTGTCAATAATAATAATTTGCATACAACTTAATGTTGTTGTCGCGTTGTGTACATTATTTGTATAAAAATATTAACAGTTTAGGGGTAAGTCGTCCAGTTAGTAGTGGTGGTAACCATTGTTAGTTAACTTTTATTGTCGCTTTATACATATTTTCCATTTACTGCAGATAATCATCAGACATTTACTGAGTGGTTGTGTTTCTTTAATTTTTCTGCATTCATTGTCTCTATTTAGCGTGAATAAGCGACTATTTTGTTGCCACTTTTGTTTAACACGTTGTTGGCTTTATTGTTTATTTTGTATTTCGCCTTATCAACCACATTTTCTACTTCCATTCAAGTGCTTTTGAGGTGACAAACAACAGTTTGCAATTTTTTCGTGTATTTTATTTATTTAACACTTGAAATGGCGCTTTAATCTAGATTAACACTCAGTTAACAATTTCAGTTGTGAATGCTGATGGTTATCACATAAATAACTGAAAAAGTTTTTAAATACAAGGAAAAATAAATAATAATAAAAAAAGATAAATTTGTTGAGCACTCATCACCCAACTTTGAAAAGGAGTTTACAGAGAATTTTTAATATTTAACTTTCTATATTTTACAAACATTTATACTGTAATGTACTGTACTGCATTTGGTTTGACTGATTTCATTACATTTCAATACCAATCAAGAGACCGAGACAATGAACACTTCTGTGTAGTTTGGAATCGTTAAATGAATTGCCGCTACCAGGACAGTGATTTTCTATATCAGACGTTCAGACATATAGCTTTATGAAGCTAGTCACTAAATGGTTCCAAAATAGGCGTGGTATATATATGATGTTATGATGTCTCATGTAATAAATTAAAACTTTTGTCCATCCGTCCGTCTTAAATTTAGCAATTATTAACATAATTTTAATTTTTAATATGCGTATATTTTAAAATCTTATGGTAGTTATACCATTGCTTATGACACATACATCTACAGGCAAAATTTCAAGCTTTAATTCTTTACGGATTATAAGCAATCGTTACTTGAATCTCGAAAATAAGTGCAAAACAAGTAAAAAACAACTAAATTTTAGGCTTAGAGCGAAATTTTGATTACCCTCCATATACAAAGAATGGGCGTGGCATGTATCTGAATAAACCCTTTATAGTTTTTTCATTGCTTATCAATTAACAAATCGAATTCCAAGTCAAATAGCGTTCTTTGTGTTTCTTACCCGGCCACGCCCACATTTGTTACCTCAGTGACGCCCTAATTATAATTACGTATATAAAATTTCAACTTCATGGGTTCATTTTTATAGCTGTAGGAGATATTTTTCGATTATGGGCGTGGCACTTACCCAATTTAAGCCCAGATAGTAGAAATACAAGTAGTAGGCAATGTTCGAAGTTTCATTTTGCTTTACTTGATGAAATGAATTTATAGCCATAAGAACGATAAGCAATCCATCTAACGTAACCACAAAATGGTGAACAAGAAATGTTTCACAGTTGTTGTTTATATTCATTGTTAAAACTTTACACGTTTTTGTAACATGTATTTTGTATTGAAACAGGAAAACTAGTTTTTGTATGAGATTGAAATTGTTTTTAAGATTTGTTTTTTTGGTTGCAACGTTTGTAGCGGCACTTATGCTTTAATTTGTTTTAACACTAATTTGTGTTAAAGCGTGTTAAATAATGTTTATATTTACAACCAAATGTTATTAAACAATAATTTTATGATTTTTGGTTTAACAAAAACGATCACCTAAACAATGATTATTATATATAACCAACAACAATAAAAATATAATATATTAAACTAATTAGTGTGTTGGGAAAGCGGCAAGTCCTATACACCTTTACATATAATAGTTGCATGGCGAAGAATAAATAAATTTATGTACTGTGTAGTCGAGTGTAATATTTTAAGCTTTCAAGCGAATAAATAATTAAGTCGTTACCACCATTGCAAGATTTACGAGTACGGGGATATATTATAAATACAACAATAACAACAACAACAACAACAACAACTATGACAAAAAATGCAAATTGTTAAGACTTACTTAAGTTTTTTGTTTTGTTTTTTAACTCTAAACTGTAAAGCTGCGCTGAGTTAAGAGACTAGGCGTTGATAAATTAACAATAAATCATTTAGAGGTTATGTTAGCGTGTATGTAGATGTAGATGTAGAAATATTATAAAGTTATAAAAGACAAACGACTAATTAGTTATCAAGAGTTTCAAGAGTTAAGAAGGCCACACGCAAGCAAGCAAGAGACAATTTTGACAAAACAACACACCAACACAAACCCACACACAGAGTTCAACAATTCAATGAGATTGTCATGATTTATATAATTTACTTAATTAACAATTAAGAAAATTTATGTTTTTGTTTTGTTCGGTTTGACATAAATTCAAATTGAAATTCCATACGATAATATAATTTGATATTAAATGGCTTTCAAAGCAATGAAAAGAAAAAACGGCGAGTTTTTGAAAGGGGTCGAAAACAATAGAAATGAAACAACAAGTTTGCTACTTAAGTCTTTTGTGTTTTTTTATTTTTATTAATATTTATGTACATGTTGCTTAATGGTCGGATGCTACTAAATGCTAAACATACTTAAGAGCTATAAACAAGAGCTTGGAATAATCATACTGTAGATTATCAAATAAGTTTTTATGAAATATTTTTATTTTGTTAATGATATGAAAGATGAAAAAAAATTATATGGGATGGGAGTGAAAAAATTTATATGTTGCGCCAGCAATAATAAAGGTGAAGAATGTTTTATTTCAAAAAAATTCTCACAAGGTCTTATAAGTACTGTGACGCCTGATTTTTCGATAATTTTTTTGCTGGGTAGCAAACATTTCTCCGCAAAATTTCATTATGATTATATTAAGAAGTATATGAATTAAAAAAATCACTTAAACCCTTCACATAGGAGGATACCGCCACTTAGTTTGTTAGTCCGATTTCAACACCCCCAAAAAAAGTGTCAGAGATCTTTTTATCCATATATAATATTATATATGCTTTATCGGCATCAAAGTCGGTGTCAACTTAATGATGTCCGGCCTTAGGTGTGTCGTTTGAAAACTTTTCATCATAAATTTTGAGATATTGAAATAAAATTTTGCTCAAATCGATGCTGCGAGCAGTTTGTTCCTTATATCCTGCAAAATTAGTTGAGCGATACGCCCACAACTAGACAAAAATGTCTCTATCTGTTGCAAAAAGTGACCTATACGGTTCAAATTTCATGCACGTACTAATTCTGTCTGCAGGTTAAGACACGCCTACAATTTATAAAAAATCTGTTTTGCAAAGGAGTGAACGTGGTACGTATTATATACACTGTAGGTAGTAATCCAGTATCTGTCACGGCCACATTTTCTACAGGTAGCGAAAAGATGGAAATTCTTGAGTAAAGCCATCAAATGTTTCGAAAAAGCTTGTTACGCAAAAGTTGTCGGATTAAAGGAGGAAGGATCAAAGTCAAGGTCACCAACTTGTAACAACAACAACAAATTAGTGAGACGTTACTCGGGACTTTCCATCTTTTTCCCTCACATTATACATATATGTGTAGAGTGCATATAAGATTTGGCTTAAGTCAAATTAAGTTTTTTTTTCTTATTTTCAGTTACGATGCTTTGGAAGCGAGACTTTTTAAGAAATGGAAATATACTGAAATGTTTAAAAATCATTCAAAAAACATGACTTTTAAGGCACTCTCTCTCTCTCTCTCTCTCTAATGAAGAAACTTCCTATTTCGTACTTCCACGTAATGACAATAAATGCAAAACAACAACAAAAACATATAAAAAAATAATAATAATATTGGGTTGGCAGTTGAGTGATTGCGGATTTTAATGATATTAATAAAAAAAAGAAGAAGAAGAAGAAGAATATCAAAAGCACCAATAACTTGGTGGATGTTTTTTTAAATAATATTTTAATAAAAAGTTACGTGCGTGCATATAAATTTAATCGTAAAAGAAATACATTTACCCTCTAATGGAATTTTAATTATAATACGAAGAAAATATATCGGAAATGAAAATAATAACAAGAACAACGATTACTGATTACTCTGCAACAACCAACGCGCAACATTAACGCAACTCCAGTCAAATAAAAAAATAAAGAAACGTTAACACGTTTTACGATTGTTGTGCGTTTATATTGAACTAAAGTATTAAAGTAACAAACGGAAACATATATAGGCGTATGTACAACACACGCACACACACATACACATGCATACACCATGCTAAACAAATACATAATTTTGGTATAAAATGTTACAAAAAGAAGTGCCGCCTTTTATTTTTTATTATTTTTGTTCCTAATAGCTGTCTAATCTCTTAAATGTATGTAAGTGAGCGCTTGTGTATGTGTGTGTGATAGGTTTTGTAATGAATGACTTTAATATGTTTTGAATGTTGTGTCGGCTATTAGATTGAGTTTGAGTCTCCAAGCATATAACATGTGTTTGTGTGTGCGTGTGCGTGTATTTTTCTGTAATGTTTTCCATCACATTTCTTAATTCTTATGTGGCCGTAAATAACGATTACTTCTCATTTAAACTGCCATCTTTTTTTTTTTTTTTTTTTTTTTTTGGTTAATTTTTTTTATTTCTTGATGTTGTTTGCTGCTCTGCTGTGAAATTAGACATAATATCAAAGTGGAAATAAAAGAAGCCTTCACATGACATGAAGAGCGCCTTAGCTTTGATCTTGTTCAGATTCGACTTAAAAAAAAAAAAAAAAAAAACAACAACAACAACAACAACAACAAAAATTGAAAAAGAAAAAAAAAAACAAGTTTAAATTTATTTTTAATCAGTTGTTGCGTGATGGACAGGAAATTAACAAAGAAATAAAATGAAAATAAGAAAAAAGTCTATCTAAACAACCCAACAGAGGTGTTAAGAACAATTATAGTTTATAAAGTCAACTGTTTATGGTTTGAGACAATTGGTTAATAAAAAGCTTGAATATTAAGTTCCATGTTAATGGATGGAAAGTTCATTTTTGTATTATGCTATAGGTGGTACCCTCCAGGTTTATACCGTATGCTACCAACAACCAAACTTTGACGCTCTCTTCTATCGCTTCCTACATAAAATGTGGTTCACTTTGGTACAAATGCCGTGATTTTGACAACAACACCACATTCGAACTGTTGCAACAGTAAGATAACTTAACATAGAGCAAACCTTTGTACATCTGTTGAAGGTTTACAATCTTAAAATTCGTGTGCATGTGGATTTTTATTTGTGCGATTCAAAATTCTCTAATAAGAGCTTAAAATATATTTTTATGGTAGTTTGAGATTATCATAGAAATTGTCACAGTGATGTGAGCAAGCCCAAACCTGCACCAATGCATTTATGTGGCCATTTTCTATCGATTGGCATCAAATTTTTTATGTACAATTTTAAAAAAAAATAATGAAAAAAAAATGGTCCGAATGGCCTCAAATTTGTCACAAAACCACTTCATATTAAATGGAATTAATGTGAAGTATATAAAAAATTGTGCATTTTTGCCATAATATTACAATTATTATAATTTTTTTTAGGTTAGCTAAGCGGTGCTTTCACTACAATGCAAAGTTTGAGGAGCCAACACAAAAAAAAAAAAAAATTTATGGAAAATTTTCTTAAATGCTTTTCATTTCACGGCAAAAAACTATTCATTTACATATACTTCAGTTAACGTTTTCACAATGAAAGCGTTGAAAATTATTCCAGTTTTTTTTTTTATAAAGACTTACCAGAGTATGTGAAAAATGAAATGATTGACTTTGACGTTCAAGTGGAAAAGGTTGTGCATGCACTGGTATTGTAATTTTGAAATTGTTGTGTGAGTATGATGTTGTACGTTGGGTCCTGTGTGTGCATGTGCATGATTGATACTTCTTCGATTACAATTTAATTTTTCCAATTTTTCAACAACTAATCAAAAGTAATTGCCGGCAACGTACAAATCAATTTCAAAATGTTTTTTATGTAGAACGGAAATAACATAAAAACACCCTGCAAGCCACTCAACGCTAAACTTTTTATTTTTTTTTGTTAACTACATATTACATACGAGTATATGGAAAGGAAAATGTTTGAACTCCCTTGATGAACATTTGTTATACACTTTTAGTACATAATTGAAGGGAACAACATACAAAAAAAAACAAAAAAAAATTACGATTTCTTTTGGAAAAGTTTTTCGTTTTTGCTTAGAGAGGTAGAAAAGGATACGAGTAGTATCAGACTATAAAACATTGTGGAGTAGTGTTGAGTTGTTTGTGTGTAAATGTATTATGTTTTCATTTTTTCTCTTCGTTTGGTTAAATTTTAAGTTAAAAAGAACTCCATTTACACATAAACACATTAAAAGAACAATATTTTATTTAAACTGACTGTTGTTGGCTGAGACTGCTTTATATCTGGTATGCACGAGTAAGGGTATGGGTACGGGTACGGGTACGGGTATATACAGTATAACCCGCCATAGGCCAGCAGTTGGTTGAATCGTTTGTGTGTTATTGTGTTAAATTCTTGGAATTTAGTGTAACCTTAGCGGTAATAAATATTTCACTTTCTTATCGTAAGCGACGACATTTTAAATGTGGAATGAAACGTACCAACCAACCAACCAACCAACCAACCAACCAACCTACACCTCTACCTTTACTCGCCGTATGTAGAGACATGCAAACACACACACACGCTATATATATTTTTATAGGTAAACAATGCTTTTCAGTATAAGAAGTTGAAGGTTATACCAATAATAATAACAACAACAACAAATTCACTAAAACATATATAACTCTGATCATCATCATTATTATCATCAGACAACAATCATTACAAGCCAATGCACCATTATTTGTTGCATTTATAATATCTTACCATTTACAATATATGTGCTGAGCATATACACGTATATATATATGTATTTGTGGGATTGTGGGTAGTTATGTAGAAGCTTTTTTCTTTACTTTTCTTTTGTTTTTGTTTTTTTTTCGTTGGTGGCAGTCAGACCTTTTTGTATACGGTAGTAATTGCATTTTCAACAGCCCAACAAATTTTACAAAGTAATCAAAGACCTCTTGACATAAAACTAAATGACTGAACATGTGCATGTGTGTATGTATACATATATCCACTTGGAAGTGGCAAAAAATTACTGTTCAACTGAAATTTATTATCAGTTAATTTTTTTTGTTTTTTTTTGTTTTTTGTTTTCATCGAAGCTGTAAAAATATTTTATTAATCTCTGCTGTGTTGTTTACTCAAGCTTATCTACGTATTGTCAGGTGAATGTTATGACGTTTATTGTAGGTTGGCAATAGTCGGATACATAATGGAACTTAATGACAGGAAATTTAATAAGCCTTGGCAAGTGCGATATTACGTCCAATTCCAAGGACGAATGGGTTATAGATTTGCATACGGAAGTTCCAATTCATAGCTCAATTGTTTTCGGCAAATAAATTGGTTTTTTGTCGATTGTGGGCGTGGCTATTGACCGATTTTGCATATATATATACTTTGTAGGGTATCTGGCATCTCCTTCTGCGTGTTGCAAATGGAATGACAAACTTAGCGTACCCCCATCTTATGTGGAGAGTATAAAAATCATATTTTTTTTAAAGATCGACACTTAGGAGATGTCTGCTATAAATGTAAGTACTGTACCAATCTTAGCCCCAGGATATTGAAATTATCCCCCAAAACAGAAACATTTCTTTTAAACACTCCATCATCCCATACACGAATTCGATTCTTATATTGAACCCTCGACCTGTTCGAATGACTGATTTGAGTTGATAGGTAGTGCATGTACTGTGAGAGGGTATAATTAGGTACCCGCCACGCCCTATTGGTAAAGGATACTTAAGATTTGGCTAAAGTCATTTCATCAGAGAAAATTTAGCAAAAATTTATAAAAAAATATCAATAAAAGTTTTCAATTTATAGCTAAATTTTCTGAGGCCTTAAAAGTTTTTATTAATTATGGGCGTGGCATTTACTTTAGTTATGTTTAATTTAAAAAGAAAACTGCCTTTATACGCTAAAAAATATCGGTATAATATATCAGTTATTATCAGGGCCGCTTGACTCGAACTGTTCCACATATTTAGATTTATATACATTTTCTAGTCCATAGAAACTCTAAAGCGAAATGAATAGATAATAAAAGCTAAACGTATTCAAGAAAAATATTCCTCGTTTTTACTCGTTACTCGTTATTTGGTTTAAATAACCGTTAAAATCTTACCTTAACACTCAACTTGCAACACATTCTCTCTGGAACCGATTTTTATGTTCTCTACGCATTTGAATTAAAAATTCATGAAATGTATAAAAATTTCTAACCTTTAAAGGCGCAGTTTTTTCACATTTTCAGCATTTATAAACAAATAAATATTAAACTTGTGAATTACCTCGGATGGCGTATTATTGGCTTTCCTTAAAATCAGTTCAATTAACACATGGTTACCGCACTTGTTACGTTTATTCGGCTCTCAATAATATCTGGTTTCGCAACTTGTCATTGTTGTTACTGTATGAATACACATAACACGAAATGTTGTTATTATTAACACCAAGATTATCATTTAAATATACATATATACAGTATATATGGCTATAGATCATCCACCATTTTAATGTTAATGTGTTAATAAATATTTGCGTTTTATTTATTTGTCGTTAAAAGCTCATTAGCAGCTATTATGTTAAAAATTAACAAAATTTATAAATATTCAGAGACGCTGTTAATTTAATAATTTACGATGCATAGACTATGGCATGCTTAACTGTGTGCGGAAAACTTTTCATTATTAACTGACTAACTGACTAAATATTACGCATTTCGAAAGACTTAAGCTACAAACTTGAAAATTTTGAATTAGTAAAAAAATGAAATTCGGTAAAGAGTACATTTTTTAAATACATTCACATTTCTATCTCTCTACATCACTACACGAATAAAAGGCGTGGCAGGTACCTTATTACGCCCTATTAATATCTATCGCCCTTAAGTCGGATTCTTTGCTAAGTTAAGCATTTTTTTAAATAAATAATTGGTATATTTGTTATTCGACCACGCCCACTTTTACCACACACATGCATGCCCTAATTATAAATGTATTTCAAATTTTAAACGAAATTTTTGACGTTGATAGATAGATTTTAATCGAATGTGGGCGTGGCTCAACTCATCAAAGAAATTCTTCGCTTCCCTTTGGGTCTTAGAGAAGAATTGCTATTAAAACCATCCTTGTTTTGCTATTCAATATAATCCGCAATAAATATCGAAAATATTTTTGTGATGAATTAAAATTTATTTTCTTTAAAATTTCATAGCTGTACTTAAATAATCCAATAAAATGCTAAGGATTACATTTTAATTTTTTTTTTTTTTGTTATTTAAAAATATATTCACGACAGCAACAAAATTGTATTTACAAACACCTACGAAGCGTAAAATATTAGGCAACAGTTTTAAAATGAAAAACAATAAGACAAACATTTATAAGGTCCAAAAAAGGAAAAACAAAACTAAAAAAATTCAATTAAACCGCAAAGCATGACTGACCCGGCGTACAGAGGAGCAGTCGACACACGTAAATTACTTCAAACTCAACTAATCTGTACATGTTTGACACTAAATCTTTATAATTTGCTGTCTCAAAGAAGTCACAGTTTTGTGAAAAGGATCACCCCGAATATTGCAAATAAATTAAAAGAAAACACACAACAGGACTCTCCCTACAAGACAGGATTTCGTTTGCAAATATGATTTTGCGGTTTTAACAAGCATTGTTTTAAGAACCGTAAACAGTTTAACTTAACAGCTGGTAAACATATACACATACAGTCAATGCCAAAAGTACGGTAACACTAAAAAATTAAGATTTCTAACATTAATTACGACACGGCACTCATGTGGAGGATTTCTCCCACGATTGGGCATATGTGTGTGCAAGTGCGCTGGGATATTTTTATTAAATTTTTTCATTTTTCCAAATTCGCGAATCTTACAGAAAAATTTCATATAAAAAAAATTCAAAACACTCTATGACCCACTCACTTTATATATAGACTGTATTTATGTACATATATCCACTGTTTGTTTGATAATTGTTTCGGTCAAGAATGTCTTGTCTTGTGTTGTGTTGCTTTGCATTGGCATTGTACTCTTTACCACGCGGGTGGGTGTTTGATTAGTTCCTTTTTGTTTCATGTTTATGGTTGTTTTCTGTAATATTCGAATTTAGTATTTAGACTTGAAGTAAGTAGTTGATTGTTGTAGTTTATATGGACAGAGTTGGTTTTTGTTTGTTTGTTTCGTTATAGACTTTTGATCTGTAACCTTGAACCCCAGTTAGGCAGGGTAGTGGTGTGTGTAGTCAGTAGTAGTTTAGCTTCTAGACAGTAGAAAAGTTAATTGTTATTGAAATTGCTAAATGCAATTGATTTGAGCTCATAGTTCATAAAATTTAATTTCCTTTTTTTATAGGGACTATGACCCTGAACTTTAATGGATTTGAAATTGAGAAAAAGAGCCACTATTAGCAATTTTTTCAAATATTATAGAAATTGAAAATCCATTAAAATAAATTGTTTTTTCTCTGTTCATTTAGTTGTTATTATTTTTATTGTCATTATTCTACTTGGGTGGTTGATAATTTCTTTTTTTTTTTATTTCTTGCATAATTTAGTCCGACCTTTTTCACATGCCCTTAAAATAAATTTGAGCTCAACATGATTGAGTAATTGCTAAGAAATTTTCGTTCGCTTTTTTTAGCAGTGTTACAAGTTTAAGCCTTGTTTTGCAGCGAAAAACACCTTGACGCACCAACAAAATATGGTTATTATGAAAATAATTTGAATTTTTTTAAGAAAATTTTTAAAATTTCAAAATTTGGTTAAATAAAAAAGTTTTTATACCCTTCACCTTAGTGATGGAGGTATACTAAGTTTGTTCTACCAATTGCAACACCCAGAAGGGGCAGAGACCCTACAAAGTATGTATATTTTTGATCAGCGTCAAAAACTGAGTCGATTTAGACATGTATGTCCGTGTGTCCGTCTGTTGTTGGCACTCTCACGGGCGTAAATTTTGAGATATTGAGCTGAAATTTTGTACAGGCACTTTTAGTTTTTGCACGCAGACCGCTATTTAAAATGGGCAAAATCAGTTTAAGAGCCACGCCCACAATCGACAAAAAATTGTATATCTGCCACAAAAGTTGACCTAGGAACTTGAACTTGTAGTTATCCCATTGACTGACGTACCAAAAATGAGCCTGGTCAGATAATAGACACGTTCTCAATTTTCAAAAAAACATATTCAACGTAAAAGTAGACTTGCATGCTGATACGTAAGACATACACTATTAGAGGGCGCAATATATATATATATATGCCACGCCGATCCTCCGATTTTGGTCAATTTTTTTGCAAATATTTGGAAATTTCTATAGCTTTTCGGGGTTTTTATTTGAGAGGCGTGGCATTACCCATTTGCTTAAGAGAGGATTTTATATAAATTAATGTTGTTTATTAACTAAATGGGTGGTGCCACGCCCATATAGTGTGCTTCTTCTGTAAGCTGAACTAATTTAAAATTCATTACAGAAAGCTTGAACAAAATCCCTCCACCCGTTTCAAAGTTATAAGCGTTTAAAAATTTGTTTAATCCAGATTGGCTTACTGAGCATATAATAACGCTTTTTTACAAAGTGACTTTTATGACAGTGGCAATGACTCACGCTTACTAATACAACTCAACTGATTGTATCATAAATTGTGGAAGTCAGTTGAGTAGGGCATTAAATAGTCATATAGAACCCACTACAACGTTTACTTGTTTTATTAATAATCCACCAATTCAACTAAAGTACAGAAAGTGAATGTAGAAGTTTTCAAATTCAGCAAATAGTTATTTTCGCTACAACAACAACAAGGATAACAATAATAATAGTTTCTGCAATAGTCTTGTTGTACAATTTTGTAATAAATTACTTCTTTTTCTATACAGATGTGAGTGTCCCTCCACCATAAACACCGGCGGCGGCAGCCGATTACTGTTCAATACAAGTGCAATCCCAAAACAAGTAAAATAGGAAAAAAAAACATACCCCAAGATAAACTTGAAAAGACATTAAAGTCAGAATAGAAGATAAATATATATTGCATTACAGGCATATCCAAGCAACGGATATGTATATGACTTCTTACTAAGCAATCAAAGCAATCTGCCGCCGATGCAACCACAGCCATTAATCGCCATTGGGCCACTGCAATGGAAAAAGGTGACTGAACGAGAGAGTGGAAAAAGAGATTTTATTTGACAAAAATTTATAGAAAAGCAGTAAAAAGTGAAGCTTCACTGTAGTGGAAGTAAAATTCATGGGATTTGCAAAACTCATCACTTTGGTGCACATCTAATAGAATTATGCAAACGGTAGTTCTTTTAATATTCATGTCATTAAAGTGTTTTAAGCAAAACGAAAAGTGTGCAGGGTAAAAAGAAGTTAAGTAACAAACATACAAACATTAAAGTTTGACTTAAAAAACATTTTGAATGATTAACAATTTTGCATTTTCCTAACATAACTAATAACTCATTTCTATTTTCTTATTACTTTTTAATTCGCTACATGTAAGATGGGTAAGTTTGCTATTCGGTTTGTAACACCCAAGAGAAGACCTCAGATCCCATCTACATTCTTGATCGGTATCAGAATCTGAAACGATCTGGACTTTCCGTTCGTGTGCTTCTATTTAAATTGGGCGTTATGGGGAAAATTTTACGCCCCCAATCGTCCAAAATCTCTTGCAACTGTCTACAACTGTTTATACCATCAAGGCCATCAACTCATGCGTTAAAAAGTTGCAAGTGGCGGCCAACAGACACGCTTACAATGTACAAAAAGCTTTTTTCATAGATATCGATCATGTGGCCGCTTTAAGAAGGTGCAATAGCACTTATGCTACGCCCATATTTTACGAATAAAGGGTGGAGAGTTGTCC
Organism: Ornithomya chloropus; assembly: GCA_963971445.1. NCBI lineage: Eukaryota > Metazoa > Arthropoda > Insecta > Diptera > Hippoboscidae > Ornithomya > Ornithomya chloropus. The sequence goes on along the minus strand of OZ020530.1, from coordinate 19,839,054 downwards.
AGCTTTGCCCTAATAAAACGTTTTTGTTTTGATTTCTGTAAATAAAAATAAAACATCAACTGCCCGGGACACCAAAATTTTTACATTTTGGTATGATCTTTTTTTTTGAGTGTATAAAAAAGAAAAGAATGAATTGTTCTTGAAGTGTTAAAAAGCTTTGTTGTGGACAAGAGGTGTAGTAAGAAAATCATTTTAGTTAAGCAATGGGAAAAAACAGTGCAAACAACAATCAACGAAATACAAATAAAACTAAAATCGAAAAACTTGATTTTCTCATTAAAATTTCTAAAAAAAAAAAGCAATACAACAAACAAAAGTATTTGCAAAGGTCCTGTTTTCATGCATGCAAACCCAAACGGCGAGCTCACCTTCTCACATCATTTAGAAGCAAAAGTGATTTCTTGTTTGATTGTTGTTGTTGTTGTTGTTGTTGTTGTTGTTACTAAACATTAAAGTAACAAAAATTCAACACAGTAATTTCGCACAGAATTGAAGCTTACGTTGTCCTCCCAGTCTGCATGTCTGTCGGTCGGTCTAGCTATCCTGGTATGTACGTTGTATACCTCTGTGTATATACGTGTGTGTGTCTGTGTTTGTGTGTTTCGAATAAACGCGAAACGACGTGTGTGGTCCAAGGCATGGGTCTCTGCTTTGCTTAATTCCGATGCTTCGCATTCAATTGACTGAGAACAAAAAACAGCAGCAGAGAGGGACAGACAGAGAAAGCAAATAACGAATTGTGCTTGATTTTAAATCATCATTATTGTATTGTTTATATTAGTAAAATAAAAATTTCGATTCTACTCTCCAGTATCGCTTGGCTTGGCAACATGTTTAGCAGCAACACTCTGTGAATGGTTTCATGTTTTCATAAAGTTTCTTCGAACGAACCAATAAATTGCAAAAATACAGTTAAGGGTCTGATTAATAATTGATCGTTTATTAAAGATTAACAAAGATTGTTCACTTTATTTGTATTTGTTATAAATGTTTCAACAATTTTTAATAAATTTCTCGTTTGTTTCCATTTTAAAGTCCCCACAATGGGAAATGAGAAACGAGAAATGAAAAGTATGTATGGTTTGGTTGGAAATGCTATATATTTTGTCTTAACCTATTTGCATCGTTCTTCGGATACTGACAGTACTGTTGCTGCTGCTGCTGCTGCTGCTGCTGCTGCTATTGCTGTTAATCGTAGCCCTCCTCATCCTCCTCCACGTCGCTCTATATTGTAAAAATTCTTTTGAAAATGTTGTCAGTTGATAGTGACGATAATTTAAAGCGAACGCTTTCGTCCATGTCCAATGTTGTTCCATTTCATCGTCATCATCATTATGATCAAGTTGCTGAGTGTATTATTATTATTATATTTTACTGCTTCTGTTCGTTTTATATTTATATCCATACCAGAGATCTTTGGAATTTCGTTTGCGTAAATCTTCTCTGTCTCACTCTTTCTTGGCCAGCGTGTATCTGATTTCAACTTTAATTTTTGTTTTTTTTTTTGTTAAGCCTACAACGCAACATTAATGCAGCATTAACATTTGCACTTCATTGTGTTGTCAGCTTTTTTGTTTATTTTTTTTTTTGCTTTTTTTTTTTACTATAACTTAAGTGCGTAACATCACGCAGTTCGTGTACCTTTATGCTGATGTTTATTGTTTGTTGTCAATCGTTGTTGTTGTTGTTGTTGTTATAGTTGTAAAAATGTTTATTGTCAAAATACATTGTTATTATTTATTGGTTAGTTAAAAAAATCCCCAGTTTACAATTTGTTAAAAGAAAAATCGAGCAACTTGGCAGCAAGGTTACAATTCAATATCTACTGAAAAGGAAGGGAAGAAATTTATTACAACCAAGTGAAATATAAATTAAATATGGCTTAGGCCATTACTTTAGTTACCCTTCGCATTTAAATATAAATCATGAAAATAGCCAGAATCAAGTTTGAGCAGCGTTTCGTGAGGCTCTTTTCTAGGTAGCTTCAAATTCTTGCAGAAGCTGTTACAGTGGCCCGATCAAGCTCAAACTTGCACCATTGAATTTATTTGGCTATTAACTATCGATTGGCGTCAAAATTTGGATACAAAAATATTTTGGGATATTTGACATTTTTGTCGCTTTTTAAGAAATTTCGAAAAAAATAAAAGAATTGTCCGATTGGATTCAATCTCCCCACAAATTAACCTTCTAAAGAGAATTAAGTTTAAGTTTCATTGGGAAATGTCAAGAATTGTGGACTTTTGCCATTTAATCTTTTATTGGTGCTCCAAGTAATATTTTGAACTGTTGTAACATTACGAGAAATGATCTTAGAAGGAAATTTCGTACATTGTTTGAAAGCCTACATGCTTAAAATTCGTACTTGTACAGAATTTTACGTGCATAATTTATTTTGAGTAGAAATCAGCCGCGTTCCCTAATGAAGTTGCAAAATGACGCTTTGTGGGATAGCTTGAAATCATCGCGGAAGCTGTTACGTTGGAAAAATTTTCAAAAAATTAGTTAAATTTTGTGTTGGTGGGAAATGTGTGGCGTCCAATTGTAAAAAAGGTTACACACCTTGAAAAATATTCAGAAATTATATTAAATTTGATTTGTTTGGGTTCGAATTACTTTCATTCAACATGAAAATATTTTTCATTTCATAAATATTATATTAAAAGGACAGAACGACACAACTGTACATATGAACTTAAGAGTCTATGGGACAGACTTCATAGGATCACTTTCAACACATTCTGGATATTACAAATACTTAAACATATTTTTTATGTTCTTCTCGTTAGTATTAAATTATTCGTTCTAGTTCGATTGTTGTGACTTAAGAGAACACTTTTTTCTCTATAAAAATCTATTTTAATTAATTATTTTGTTAGCGTGTTAAAGTTGTCTAAAATATCATGCAAATCTCATTTTAATGGTAAACATTTCCCCATATTTGGGAAGGAATACTCGCAGACACAGAAAAGATCTTTTTTAAAAACACAAATGGCAAAATACATTTGATAAGTACATCATATTAATAACAACAACAAATCTGTTAATAGACGACAGTGATGATAACAAGTAATCATGTGCTAATGAGAAGATAGTTGTTGTGTGACGGTAGTAAAAATAAATGATTTTATTAAGCATTAAACCAGTGCATCGTTATTCTAACAACAATGGCATGCAATGCAACTGCCCTATAAAGAAGAAAGCAGATTGTAAAAGAAGGAATATAAGGAATAATTGAAAGGTATTACAAAACCAACATTTTAAGAATTTCTTCATTTATTAATGTTGCCCAACAACAAGCAGACAATATTCCGCGACATGAGTAAGTTTACTATAAAACAAGAAATGAAGATACTTAGGTCTAATCTTATATAATTTTTATATTCATACAAAATGTGGGCGTGGCATATAATGTTCCTTATTAATGCAGGTGTTCTGTGTCAAGTTAAGGTTAAATTTTACACTAAGTAAGGTATTTGCCAAAATAAAGGCGTATCTGTATTTTCCACGACGCCCCTTTTTGACATAACGACGAAAATGAAAAGCTTTGTGCACCAAACTTCAATTCTATAGATCAATTTATGTGGTTGATAAAATGATCGATTGTGTCGCTTGAGGGTGTGGTCCTGCTTGCAAAAACTTAAAATGTCCGTACAAAATTAAAGCTTAATAATATAAAATTTTAGGATAGGATAACGAGAGTGACAGACTTACGGACAAATATTTCCAAATCGACTCAGATTTTGATGCCAATCAGGTATATTTTTGTATTTGGCAAACGCAATAACAAACTTGGTATACCTATAATATTATAAGGAGACTATAAAAAAACATTAATATGTATATGTTAGTGTCCGTACGTCCATAAATTTTGGTAAATTACCAAAGCAACACATATTGCTTTTAATTCTAACAATATGTCCATCCATCCATCTGTGAAACATGGTTGAGAGAGTAAATAAATAAAATTGAAATTTTACCTTAAATTAATTACACGTTTTTACCTACACAATACACATGTACTTAAAAATTGAACAAAACAAACAAAAAATGTATCAAGAAACCGAGCTTAGAGTGCAAAGCATGGCTGTAAGATTCAATATCAAATGACATAATTTATTGTCTATACAAAGCAAACACCATAAAACTTTTTGCCAATTTCAGCACAGTAAACTAGAAGCTTAACTTATGGTTGGATTGATTATCAAAAAGTGCGCAACAACATCATTTCATTTCATTGCAAGAAGCCAGTAATGAATGTAAGTGAGGAGAAAAAAAATTGGTCAGAGCAAAAGACAACCATAATTGTATGACATTGACTGAACATGAACAATCAACATATAAAGCATACAAAGGCATGTAACTACATACATAAGTACATGTGCGCGTACGGCTGTTTGACAAGCATTCAGCAGGCATAGTTAAGTGTGTTGTAGCAGCAGCCACTTAACAAGTTAGTCAAACTAATAGCGAAAGGAAAAAGAGGAAGAAGAAATATATTGTGTTTGTAACAAAAAAAGTAATTTTATGCACATACATACACACACACACACACATATGTTGTCCATCTATCGCTAACTTTAAGTCGATGACCATGAAGTTGTTGTGGCATGAAGAGACGCATTAAATCGCCAATTCGATAAGCTGCTGGCGTATAGAAGAAGAACAAGAATATTATATTATATACAATACAAGTGCAAAGAGACGCATAAGTAAGTGAAAGACCATGCGAGTGAGTAGTGAGTGTTGTTGTGTCTGCCCCCATAGAACAGCAGTCAACTAGTCAGTGCATATACAGTATATATATATATATATATATATGTGTGTGTATGTGTGCGTATAGTAATTGTTCGGCATAAACTACTTTAACAAGTAGTTAAACTACTGAAATCAACAACGCATCACATATATTACGCATATATGTGTCTGTGTGTGTGTGTGTGTGTCTGTTTGTGCACATGTGTGTATGAATGCATCTTTATGCAATGACAATAAGCTGTTAGCTGTTGGCACGTTGACGAGAGGATAGAACAACAACAATCGTTCGTTGTATATTTAATGTTAGATGCAACTGTTCTTGTTGTTGTTGTTGTTGTTGTTGTTGTAGACAATTGAAATTGAATTTGAAACGTTGTGTGTAAGCGCATTAAAATTGAAGGTTAAATTGCTAAGAATACCAATGATCACACACGCATACATACATACAAACACACACACACACATATATATATATATATATATATATGTATGCACACATGTACGTGACCAAATGCAATTGGCTATCTTTTATCTATCTCTTTCTATTTTTTTTTCAATTTCTTTCCATGGAGCATAATAGCACATGTGTGTATGCATGTATGTATGTGTGCTAGCTCTGGTATAATGCAATCAGTCTCAAGGGCTTTGTTAGACAGCCATGCATGCGTTTGAATTACCTTGAAATTTACTCTAAATAAATGGTAAAACATTTATGCAATTGTTGTTGTTGTTGTTGTTGTTGTGATGTTAGATACATGAAATTATGTGCAAAGGTACAGACAGACAATATTGTAATAACCTGCTGTTTGCTACTCCTTGCCACGCGTTTAAGGAAATTTCTACGAAAATCCGCACTCAAGGCGAAATATATAAAAGTAAAATAAAAACCAGATGAGCAACAGCAATTTATTTTTATTGGCTTTGTGTTGTTTTCTCTATTTTTGTAATATCATTACATTTCTACTGTTTTTATTTTTATTTTTTTTTCGTTTGCAACAGAGGGGGTCGACTATGGATAAGAAAGACACACACATGACTACTTCTAGTCATCAGTCAATTGGCACGCGCATTAAACTTTTCAAGGTCTCCTCTTTCAATGTCTTTCAATGGGTAGTTACTCAAAGAGATAAATGTCGTTAGCAGAACCAAAACCAAAAGCAGAAACAGAAACAGAAATGTCAATTGTTGTTTCTGGAAAACTGTCAAACGTCATCATTTTGAAATGTTCCAGAGTTATATATATGTGTGTTTTGTGTCATTAAAAACTAATAACGCATTTAAATGACAGGGCCATTGCTGTTATCTACATTATACTTATACGTGCCTGTCAACAAACGATATTCCTCCAAGGGTGAGTGAGCGACCAAACCACCGAACAAGCGAGTGAGCGAGCGAGTTGAAGGAGTTGAACGCACATTTTGAGACTATTATAATTGTTTACCTACCTACCTACCTACCACCGAAATACAACAATAACAATAGAGTTCAACAATAATCCATCCAACACCTTATTTATGATCTTATTAACTCACTTAACAAATCTTTGTAATCTTTGGTACGTGATTGTATTGTACGTGATGATCAAATCAACTGGCGTTGATGTGGACTAGAAACTGAAAGTATTTTAAGGTGAAACTAGGCCGCAGTAGGTGATACTCTATATTTTATCTTTAACAAGGTTATTTTTTCTGATCGGTCAAACTATTTTTCGGAAATTGTGGATTGTTGGGATTCATATTTTTACAGCTAGCCTTATATTGCCATCGACGCATCCATAGATAATAAATGAAAAAAATCTAAAATATCCTCTACATTTACATAGAAATAGGGGGCGTGGCAGGTACATAATTCCGCCCTCTAATAGTAAATCATATGTGTTACAAGCAGATTCTACGCTGAGTACGGCGTTTTCTAAATTGTGGGCATGTATGTTATTCGACCACGCCCATTATTGGCAAAACGATGGTAGGGGTGCCAAACTCTAACTCTATAAGTCAATTTTTCTGATAGATATATAGATTTTGGGCGTGTCTGTTATCCGACCATGCCTATAATAAATCGATGGGTGTGATAGTTATAAATATTTAAAGAAAACTTCAACTTGATAGCTCAATTTTTGTGACAAATAAATAGATTTTTGTTAATTGTGGGCGTGCCTTTTGAACGATTTCCCCCAAGTGACCTGCGCGCAGAAACTAGAACACCCTTTATTCAGCTCAATATCCCAAAATGCACGACCATGAACAACAACAAAATAACAACTAGGGCGCGAACAAATAGACACACGGACACCGGGACATACAGACATACATATTTAAATCGACTCCGCTTTTACTGTTAATCCAGGATATATAAATTTTATAGAATATCTGGGCTTTGCAAATGGAATGACGAGCTTAGTATACGTCCCATCAGCACTGCGTATTTGGATATACTACAATAATATGAAGGAAAGTTCTGTATAAAAGGCAGGCCTTAACTAGTACTTTATGTGAGAGGAGAAAAATCTGAACAATTGTTTAGTAATGGGGATGAATTTTTGCAACAATCCAAATACTAACAAGGAAGAATATGAAATCCCATAAAAAGTAGATAAATTGCATTTTCCTCAAATTGACTTTTTTTGTCGAACCTCCATATAGCACAAATAAAAGTGACGGTCATGCAAATCTGGTTAAAGCTTAAGCCTTAAGAAGAAGAAGAAGTTATCATAGGCCGTGGTATACAGCAGATGATTGAATAAGTTGGGTTTCCCGTTAACCTTGATCAACAGCTTCCAACAACACTAAGTTTATGACACATTTATGACAAGCTTCGAAATTCATTTTGTTAATTGTTTGAGCTGTTGACCTTTTAATTTGATTTTTGTTATAATTTTCTCTATTACGTGTAATAATACAATAAAATCCAATCCAAACATTCCAAGAATTTATGAAAAGATTTATTGTGCTTGATTTAATAACCAATTCCATCCATCATAAAACCCTACAGAGTTGAAAGAAATTACCTCACATCACCATCTGTATCGGTAGCTAATATTCACGCTACTACCAATCAACCAGCACAATGATTTCCTTTTACGGTTGTTGTCATTTTGTTTGCTGTTATATTGTCTTCATACCTTGATTGATCTGTTTAGCTGCGTCATTGATGTTGTTGTTGTTGTTGTTGTTGTTTTATTGTAATTGTTCAATGTGTTGTGAATCAACGAAACGTATTTTGTTGATGTTTTTTGTCTGATTGATTTCTTCTCTATTTTAACACCCGATTTTTTTCTTTTTTTATTTGTTTATTGATGTTGAATTTGAAATTTCTTATAAAGTTATAAAATTCTGGGAACAAAAATCATTTCAATTAAAAGGTTGCGGTTATCACAGGTTATAAAAAAAAGAAGCTGAAGTGTATAGAAAACGTGTTAACAAATTAGAAACAAAACAAGTAAAAACTAAAAAACTACAATTAGTTTAAACCAAATCTTAAATACCCTTCACATCTACATATATACCGTAAATGTGGGCGTGGCAGGTTATTGATAATATTCATATATCAAGACTCTTAGACCAAATTATTATGTAAAATAAGATTTCTACTCCATTCATGGTTTTTTATAAATAGTAAGCATGCGTGTTATCCGACCACGCCTCTTTTATGTTAATGGGTAAATACTTGTATGAAATTTTATTTTCACAAGTCAATACTTGTGACTACATGAAGCTTAATATTTAATTTGATGTTGAAATCGGTTAAGAGACAAGCCCATAATCAACAAAAATCTACGTATCTACCACAAAAGTTTTCTTTCATCGATGAACAAATGGGTGTGTTGTTGTAATAGACACTCCCACAATTTACAAAAAACCGTACTCGACTTGTACGCTGTTACGTAATGCATACAACAATAGAGGGCGGAATCATGTAACTGCCATGCCCACCACTTGTAAGTACATAAGGAGGGTATTTTAGATTTCGTCTGAGCCAAATTTAGTTGTTTAACTTGTTTTATATTTTGCAAAGTGGGCGTGTACTTTCACAAATTTTATAGATTTTCAATTCTGACTTTAAAATTATATTTAAGTACAAATTTCAATCTGGAATCTACGTTCTCCCAATAGGGCAAATGTTTACATAGAGACGGATAGACGGACAAATGAGATTATGTTGACAAAATATGTTCAAAAGTAATTGTGTCTGGTAAGTCTGCTTCACGGTATATTCGGCAAACTTAATAAGAAAGTGAATATTCATGTTAAGTGCAGTACTCTACCACCACACAAACCACTGAAACGATAAGAGGACACTCAAGTTACAGTAGACTAGTGAGCGGTATAGTTTATGAAGTTGAAATTAATTTATATGCTTTAAATGTGCGTGCACGCTTGGATACGGGTGTGTGTGTGTGTGTGTGTGTGTGTGAGCAATTGTGTTGTGTTGGCTTGTTTGGTCTAAGAGGAAATTAAAACACTTTTCTGTGCAATTTACAATGCAACAAATAACTATCTGTCTGCGTGTCGTAATGCTTGATCGTTTGTATCGTTGCCTAAATGCATACCACGGACAGACAGACAGACAGACAGACAGACGGTTTACTATTCTTATTTATTTTAAGCTTAAGAGAAGCCAAAACAGTAAGACAGAGAGAGAGAGAGAGAGAGAGGGAGAGGGATAGACGATAAGTGAATAGATGATATGATTGTATGATTGTGACTTTTAATGCGCATTTATTGTGCATATCAGTCCGCCGTCATCTCTTTCAGTGTAAATGGTACGTAAAGCTCCTTTTTTCACTTTCATGATTTTATTGTTGTTGCTGTTGCTGTTGCTGTTGCTGTTGTTATTGTTGATGGTGATGTTTGAAACAACAAGCACCCAATTCAAGTCATACACAAACATACACAAGCACAACATCTTTTTAGCATAAGCATCCGAATGATGATAATCACGATGGCGATAATTATGTTCCTGTTGCTGTTGTTGCTGATGATAATGATGATGATGATGACGATGATGACGATGATGACGATCAGCATCGTTTAGATAGTCGTTCACGTCTTGGGTGGTCTCGAACCATTTCGTGGCGGCTTATGATCAAAGTGTGCCTGTGTTTGTGTATCTGTAGAAAAGCGCTTTCAAACTTCTTAACGCACAATACACAACAGAACGCAACACAACAATCAGCGAGAGTGAGAGTTGAAATGTTTCTGTTTCTGCGCTTAAAACTCATGATGATGATGATCAGCGCGAGCATCGTATTCCATCGCATCTTAAATCTCACAGAAACAACTAAAACACAAAAACAACAACCGAAAAAAATAAAACACATACAGAGGCACTCAATTAAAAAATTTTGTTTGCTGTTTGATATTGGGAACGAAACTTGCGTATAAACGAAATGGAACGTATTGAAATTCTGTGGAAGTGAATTGAACAATGACAACTACAACAACAACAATAATAACAATAACAACAATAACATAGATTAACTACATTTCTTAGGAATTTGTTTTCTTTTTTCTTTTCTTTTCGGTTTTTGCACAAATGTTATGCGTTGTTACTTGAAACAGCGACTACTGCACCAACCACTACCGACAAACTACACGTTTTCAGTGCACTTGGTTGTTGAGTTTAGTTATGAAGCATAAAATGTGAATATTCCATAAAATCAATAAATATTGATTCTTATGAACCAACCTAACCGAGCAACAACATTTGAAGAATTAGCAACGCGTTCAAAATACGTTGCACACGCTAAGAAAAGACACAGAAATGCATAAAAATTATTGTAAACCTAAAGCGTTAAAAGCGTATATATGTATGATAACTACTGTGTAGGGCCGGTAGTAATATCAATAATACTCTATACCATAGATGGGTAGGTTGCATGCGGCTTCTAAAAGTTTCTTATACAGCCTGCACTTTAGAGGCCAAAAAATGGAAACTTTCATACCTTCACAAACTTCCAAAGGATTCATTCAAGTGATTCATATTCAGTCTAAATGAGTCACGTCTTAAAATTTTCGGAAATTTACCATTTTTGTCCAAAATACCAAAAAGACAAAACTCATCCCATTGCACTCTAAGTGGGTACCATTAAACCTTATAGTAAATGGAGTTAATATGCCAACTTTCTTCGGGAAGTACAAGAGTTTGCACAATTTTTACAGCAAAGGACATTATTGTACCAAATTTCATGTCAAAATTTCAAAAATTGTGAGTTTTTGCCATAGAAAGATCTTTTCTTGACGCAAAAATATTATAATTTTTACATAGTTTGAAAATATACATTCTTCATAAAGCATTGTGTGCTTTAGCACAAGTAAAAACATAAATATTTAAGAATTGAGACTTTGGCCACCTCCTCTACTACAGTCTAATGTCTATTGGCCTTCAAAGGTATAAAGGCTTCCCACCTTAGTTCTTACCAAATTCCTTTAAAAGACAACTAATAAGCTTTGTGATGTGCGGTACACTTTGAAATCTGGACACAAATGGACATGCATTGGAGTTGTTGTGTAAATCGCGGTCGCGTGCGAACAGTCTAACAGTCCAACAAACAGACAAAAGTTTACTATGGCTTTTGCTTTGTTATTGTTGTAACATTTGTAATGGTTTAACACTCTTATTCAGCTTATGTCGCATTTAGTTTATTCTAATCAAGTTTCCGTATAGTTGGTTCTCAACTAGACAACAACAGCCTCAGAGCCGAACAAAGCATTAGATTTTTAAGCTTGTTATGCTTTGTCTGTTGTTAATTTTGGTTGATTCTGGGAAGAATGATTAATTTCATGGACAATAAAGTTAAATTTTCCACATGTTACAAAACACACATACATGCATATATGACCTTTACAGATTAAACGACTCATTGAAACAAATCAAAGCAAAGTAATCGGAAAAGTTTAAAACTTACCTTCTATACGAATGTATGGGAATACAAAGAATACATGCATTGGAGTGGAGAGAAGTGATCTTTTTTTAGTAAATGTCACAATTTTTCTTTCAACACTTGTTGGAATAGAATTGTTTCTCATAAAATTCACAATTAATGACCAAGACTCACAAAATGGCGTCTCACACATACCATCAACATTGATATTAGCCATTGCATCAGCTAATAAAAGCCGCCGTAGTTGTTTAGTAAAGTCAGTGCATTAGCGAAAAAGTTCCTGTACAACCTTTTTTTTATTTTTCTATAAAGATGATCTTAGAGTTAATTTTTCCAACCAAGAGTAAAGAAATCGAAACAAACGATTCAACCATTCAAGTGCAATAACGTACACACATTATTTGTATAAGCTTTGAACACCATCTCTCTCTTCTATTTATTATATTTTTATGATTATGAACGCGTCACTTTGTCTGCAAAAATAATGGTTATGAAAATTGTTGTCGAGTTAAGTGCATACTTGCAAAGCTACATCGTATTCTGTGTAGAATATTATGTAAAGTGGAAGCACACACAAACACGCAAATGATTCTATTCATCTCCAACAGCAGCAGCATCATCATAATCATTTTCATTACCATCAGCATTGGATAGCGCATGTTGTCCATTAATAATAAAAAATGTACGACTTTGTTTGTCTCTCGCCTTTTTAATATGTAATAATACGTAAAAGCCGCCTGAAATGATTGGACAGTGGAGAAACAGCCTGCCATGTCCGCTTAGTTCGTTTGGGGCTGTGGTTGTAAAACATTTAATGAAATTAATCATCATTGCGTTGCATGTAATTCATTTTCTGTTTAAGGTTTAGCACTCTTATGAACTGGTTTTCGGTGGCTATTCTAACACCATAATTGGCTGGGGTTGCAACATGGTTTGCTTTGGTGTAGTTGGCGGCGGTGTTAGGGCAAAGGCATAAAGTTATTATTATGATTTTTTAATGCTTTGTCCAGGATATTAATATGCCCTAACATTGATGTATTAGTATTAGTCCGTATCTCCACCAAATCCAATCAGTATAATTCAAGGTAGGTGTGGTGTTTGCGTTTATAAATGAAACAGATAAAAGCACTTGAATACCCTTCACACAAACGTATAAGTGGGCGTGGCAGGTACATGATTATGTCCCCTAATAATGTACGCATTACGCATTAACTTGCACGTTGAGTTTTACGCTGAGTGTGGTTTTTGTAAATTGTAGGCGCATTTCTTATCCGACCATGCCCTTTTTTGGTGGACCTATGGATGGGATAATTAAACATATTTGTACCAAACTTCAATTTTAATTTTGTGACTAAATAGATTTTGGTCGATTGGTGGTGTGCCCGTTATTCGACCACGCCCTTTTTTGGTATATCGATGGATGGGACAATTATAAATATGTGTGCCCAATTTCAACTTGATAGCTTGATAGGAGATATATAGTATTTTGTCGATTGTGGGCGTGGCTCTTGATCAATTTTACCCATTTTAATAGAGATTTACGTGCAGACACTAAAAGTGTTTGTACAAAATTTCAGTTTAATATATCAAAAGTTATGACCGTGAGAATGCAAACAAGCGACAGACACACAGCCATACATGTCTAGATCGAAATTTATGCAATTTCAATACTAAACTTCGTACGAAAGTTACCAACACTTCTGTAAAATTTAGAATAGAATCGAATATTTGCACCTAGAAGATAGATTTTGTGGGGTCTCCGAGGCTTTCTTCTGGGCCTTGCAAACGGAACAGGAAACTTTGTAAATCCCCATTAAATTTAGTTGAGTAATTAACTAAATGATGATTGATGTCCCAGCTAAACTTAATATTCTTATGACGAATACCATCAACGCATTATAAAGTTTAGTATACGATAAAATTAACAAATTTTATGCATTAGTAGATATCAAGAATGAAAAGGATACTTAACTTACGGTTCTTTTTCATATGAATTGAAACAGAATGAAGCCGAAATTGATATAATAAAATCTAAAAAAGAAAAAAAGAAGCAAAAAACAACACAAACATAAATGGAGGGAGACCATAAAGTTATAATGAAGCCACAACGCGCGCACACACACACTAGTGGAGTAAAGAAGAAAAGCGTAATAAAACCCAACGAGACTTAATGAACCATGACTATCAAAATGTCTTCAAATACCTTTTTACGAAATGTGTGCGAGTGTGTGAGTGTGTGTACGCATTAAAATAGATTAAGAGTGGATGAGTGAGTTGTAATACAAAAAATTTCTTAAATGGAGTAGAGTCTATAAAGGCAAATATAAATGCGCTATACGAGTATACAAAGTGTGTGCATATGCATGTGCATGTATGTGTGTGTGTGTGTGTTTAGCATTAGTTGTAGCCTTTGATGATTGTGATGGTTTTCAATATGGTTTTTAAGGCGGAGTTTTATCATACACAATAACAAGAGGAAGAACAACAACAATAACAACAACAACAACAAAAACTGCACCAGGTGCGTTTTAAATGTTACACAAAACCACCCTAAATGGATGATCAGTTGATTATACCACATATGTGTGTATGAGCAGAAACCTATACACTTATAATATATATATATATATATATATATACATATATATATATAGTGAACCCGATATCATTATTATTTTAGTTTCCTGGACTCGTTTCGTTTTTGGTATGGTTTGGTTTGGTTTGGTTTAGTTTCAGGTAGAAACGAAAATAACATAAATTATATTTAAAAAAAAAACAAAAACAAAAACAAAAAAGAACAAAAAAAAAAATAAATACATTAAAACATTGCTTGGATCTGATAATTTCATTTCAAATGTGTGTACAGGCACACACACAACACACACCATATATAGATATTACTTTGCCTTCATCTTAATTTATGGCTTTTATTTAGAATGTTTTGCTGTTGTTGTTGTTGTTGTTACTGCATGCTTTTCTTCATTTTTTTTTTAATTTTTTTTTTTTTTTATATATTTCAAGCTCCATTAAAAATTTCACAGAAGATAAAATGAAAAAGAAGAAGAAGAAGGAGAAGACTGAACAGAATAACCACCAGAGGGAATATATTCAGTTAATTATACTGACACAAGTTATATTTTACATTTTTTGACACACATATGGCAGAGACAGATCGAAGATATTACCGTTTTTTTAAAGGCGTTTGTTGTTAGTGTTGTTGTTGCAAGTTTTTAAATTATAAATAAGAAATAAAACATTGATTTTCCCTTTCAAGTTAATTATCAATAATAAGCAAAACAAGTCAAACGGCTGCATTAAGGTGGTTCAAGCTAAAGCTTCGATACCCGTCACATTTGTTCAAAGCCTGTAGGCGTGGCAAGTTGATAAGAGCTCTTTATTCGTTTAATCGGTAAAGTATGTTTATTTTGCATGTTACCGCAGCAGTTAACTTTTTTTGCAAATTGTAGGCGTGTATATTATTTAACCCCGCCCATTTCCAGCACACCAATGGATACAATAAATATGCATATATATACGAAGTTTAAATTTTGTAACATTACTTTGGGATTTTTATTAATTAGGGGCGTGGCTTTTTATTCGATTTTGTTCATTTCAAGGACCAAACTACTTAAGTAGTCCAAGACTATCTGTACGAAATTTCAGTTTTATGTAATAATTTTGTGATCTGGAGTAGTGCAAGAAGAGATACATACACACAGTCTAGATCGACTCACACTGATTAAGAGTATAAATTTTCCTTTGACACCTCCTTCTGAGCTTTGTATAAGGAATGACAAATACGGTATATCGCAAATCTTATGCGAAGGGTAGAAAAACTAAATTTGGCTTAAGCTATATATTGAAAACCATGGACGTTTGCATTACATATCAACAACCAACTGTAATTCTTTGCGAAATAAAACTTAATGCAATTTGTGGGCGTGGCTTTTTTGAACAATGACGGATGCGTTAATTACAATTTTGCAAAATTCATGCTCAATTTTCTAAGCGGATAAACATATTTTGCGTCGATAGTAGGCGTTGAACTTGGCTGCGCTATAATATCACCCAAAATAGAAACCTCCTTACAGAAACGTTAGCGTACACTTGAAAACATGGACGGTTAAATTATATTTGTGAATATATATATATTCTCACTTATATCTAAAGGAGAATATTCTAATATATGGATCAATTGGAGAGGTCTGTGAAGGGGTCTCTCTATGAGTTGAGTCATAAATATATATATAAAATATAATTAGTAAAAATGATAAAAAACTTAACCAAAATGAACTTTTTAGAAATATAAAAAAACAAACAATGTGCACCACTTAACGATTCTTAGGAATTGTTAAATATATGCGATTAACTATTAAAATCACAGTTCAGTATACCCAACAACCAAAAAGTTCTTCCACAAGGTTAAGATGTGATTCAAACCTTAAGTATCCAACAACAACAGCCACAACAAACAATTGAACTTTTACAGTTTCATGTTTAATGTTTGTTGGTGTGTTTTATATTTTTTATTTTTATATCATTTTATGTTGAATTTTTCAATTTCACAGTTTGTTTGTTTGTTGTCTATCTATCTCGCCCCCTCTCTGTAAGTTAATCTTTAGCCAATTAGTTGTGTTGTCGCTTCAATAGAGACTTTTTTGTTGTTGTTAGTGTCTCTAAATTGTATTAATTAAAAGTCAACTGCACTCCAGCTCAAGTTAACATTCGATATATTTTTACTAATTAGTTGACAACCTTATATGTTCTCGAAGTCATCGCACAGTATGGCAGTTGGCATTACAATCCGATTGGAAGCCAATGACTTTCCCTTCTGCGATAGAAACAAGTTAGTAGGAGATGTAAGAAACGACAATTGTATGGTTTAGTTTGGTTGGTTCGTTGTTGGTGTTTTTTTGTTTTCTTGGGTATTTTTAGTTGAATGTCACAAAAGGTTCAAAATGGTAAAATGACAAAATTGTGCTTTTCATTGAATGCTACTTAAGCCATAAACCTATCAAGTAAGCGGGACATGGAAAATTAGGCACCTTCGTAGTTCTCTACATTATAATACGAACACACGTTTAAAGCAATTCAAATATTGCAAAAATTGTAATAATTTGTTTCTCATATGGTCGGAGTGGCGATAAGTTTAACAGCCGTTGGCCTTGAAATTGATTGTTTTCACAAAACAAATAAACAAATGAATTATCCCAGACAAATGCTCAAATATTTTCCATCTCTATCTCTATATATGCATCTCTGCTGGCATGGTAACACTTAATCAATAAACGATCAATAATAATGACAGTTTAATAGAAAAATTTTTATTAAGCACAAAAAAAACAAAAAAAAATCAAATCATTAATTTTTGATCAAATACTTATGATAAAAACAAAAACAAAAACAACAACAACAACAACAACAACATAAACAATAATCAAATGTACAACAACATTTATTTTTCAATTGTAAATATATCAATAAATGGCACGCAATTTGCGCTGCATTAACATGCACTAACACTACAACCAACAACAACAACAATAATAATAGTAATAGCAATACTGATAGTAATGATAATAAGAATATTGAAAATTCACGTTACGATATACAAATGCGATATAATTTGACTAACCAACCACCCAAACCAAACACAATCATCATTATAATCCTATAGCTGCTTAAACTAATATTCTGTTGGTTGGTTGGTTTTATAGCAAAGGCTGACTAGCCGGGTAGCTGTGTGGCTGTGTGGCTGGCAATTGTGCCTTAAAACCAAAAACAAAATGAATTGCAAATAATAAAGCACCAAATCGAGATGATAGTGTTGCTGTTGTTGCCTCACTGCTGCTGCTGCTTCTGACCATTATTGCTTTACGCTTACGTTTATATAGTGGATGCTAAGTTTAGTATGGCACCACCAACCAGGCGTGCATTTTGAGGAAGATGTTTACTATATAAAAGAGAACAAGCAGCAACATAAGAAAACTTAAATCGTCTTATACCGAATCTTAAATACCCACCACCTTAATATGTAGTTAATATTAATTATGGGCGTGGCAGGTATTTAAGTAAGAATAGGATTTTTTTTTTATATTTCCTATTAATTTATGAGTCGGATTATAGGACAAATGGAAATTTTTTTGTAAATCTCTCACCCGACCACGCCCAATTTTTGGACGAAGGCTAATAATAATATGTGTACTAATTTTCAACTTCGTATCATTTTGGTCAATATTTTGGTAGACAAATATATTTTTGTCGGTTGTGTTGCGTGTGTGGTATCTGTCCACGCCCATTTCTTCCACATCGATGAATACAGTAATTATAAATATGTGTACCAAATTTCAATTTCATAATTCAAATTTTGTAGCAAATAATACTCATCGATTGTGGGCGTGTCTGATTTGCCGAATTTTACATAACGATCTGCGTACAGAAGTATTTGTACAATATGTCAGCTCAATATATATAAAATTTAGGACCGTGAAAATGCTAAGAACACACGGTCATACATGTCTAGATCGACTCAGTCTGAAAATATATATACTTTGTAGGATTTCTGAAGCCTCCTTCAGGGGGTTGTAAACGGTATGACAAATTTACTATATCCCCTAGGTTATAGGTTATATGTAACAAAAGTTAAAGTACAAGCAAAGGCATTCCTTTAAATAATAAGATGTTCGAGTATCTTACAACAACAACAACAACAACAACAACAACAAAAACAACTAAATAAATAAATTATATATACATAGCTTGGGTCACATTTTGGACTGGTACATGATGCTTATAAATTGTGGGCGAAGTCTTAATGCAAGTAAAAAATGTTGCTTCTTTTGACGGATATTTTACCATTTTTATTAATATTTAAACAACATTTCTGCCAAGGATCCCAGTTTTTGCTTACAGTAGAATGTTTACCAAAGCGGACGCACCGACTTGACTAAATCGATTCAAAATTTCATACTTTGTAGAATCTCTGTTGATTCTTTCTGCATGTTACAAACGCGATCGCAAAGTGGTAGGTATGTAACAACCAAATAATAATAAAATGTAATCGCAGCTTAGCATCAATACTTAATACCTACCACTACATAAATACATCTACACGCTCTAGCTGACTAGCATCTAACATCGTTTATTAACATTCAATTGAACTATAATAATACAAACTCCTCGTACAAAGGCTTATAATAACACAAACAACAACAACAACAACAACAACAACAACAACAACAACAATGGCAATAGACAATGTATTAAAGTTAAGCGCACACCAGCCATCAAGAGGTTAAATGCTGGTTAAGTTATTTTACGTGCGGCACAATATAATCCAGCCATTATGATTAGAGCGATTAAATGAGAACAACAGCAACAGTAACAACTATTGCTACAACTACATCTATCTTACAATACAAACACTTCAACAACAACACCAAAAACAAAGTGTTTGTAAATTATTGATCTCAACGCATCGTTTGCCCATGTGTACAACCCATCTAAGCCTATCTTTGTATTTTATGTGCATGTGCGTGTGTGTGTGTGTTTATGTTTTGAACATAAGAAGAAGGCGACTGAAGACCATAATTTAACAAAACAACAGAGATTTCTGGTTGGGGGAACAAAAAGCTTACAAACGCCCCCATAGATCTTCAGGAAAATGAAGTGAAAATTGTTTTAAAAACTGAAAAACTATAAAACAAAAAAAACTGTAGAGGAAAAAAAGCTAAATTTAGGTTAAACCAAATTTTAAATGCGCTTCACATCTACTCATAAAGGATGGGCGTGACAGGTATATGATGTGTGTGTGTGCGTGTGCCTTATAATTGTTTTATATATTATGATATATAATGTTTTTGTAAGTTGTGTAGGTGTCTATAATCTGACCACGCCCATTTTTCACAATTTTCATGGACGAGGTCATTATAAATTTTAACTTTATTGCTCAATTTTTGTGACATATAAATAGATTTTTGCTAATTGTGGGCGTGGCTCCCAACCGATTTTGTCCAATTAGCGTAGAATCTTTATAATCGTGTCTGTACAAAATTTCACCTTAATATCTTCAAATTTATGACTGCGACATAACCAAAAAGAAACGGACACACGGACATTCATTTCGAAATTCACTCGGTTTATGATGCCGATAAAGATCAGGAATATAGATACATTGTAAGATCTCTGACGTTTCCTTTTGAATGTTTCCAATGGACTGACAAACTTAATATACCCTCTATCTTATGTAGAGGGTACAAAAATCAACAACAATAAAAACAATCTACTACTACTCCTACCACAAATACGGTACTAAAACAAATATATAAAATTTGGTGAAAGGCTTATAATACAAAGTTAATTATAATAATTAAACTTTGCTGATTAAAAATGTCAGTCAGTCCGTTTTTTCCTTATAAAGTCAGTCAGTCCGTCTTCAAATTGTTAAACCGGTATAGATTGAAATGCATGCAGTCGTATTTCTTAAAGGGGAATCTTTACCATAGACAAAGACCCCAGAAGGGCAGACAACTATGACGAAATCTATTCAGAATTTCTTGTTGTTGTGACATCTCTTATATTTCTTGCTGGTTATCCAAGAAACATTTTGACAACCGATCTCAAGTAGAAACAACTTCTTGAACGTTACCTTTTTTACAAATTTATATGCATACATACATACATACATACATACATACATACATACATACATACATACATACATACATACATACATTTTGCTAAAATAATAACACGATTTGCAATGATGTCCTAGATGTATGAATCCTTTCAGACAGATACTTACTCACTTTTCACGACTCAGCTTTTCGCTATTATCTCGTGAGTACCTTTGAACACTTTCACAATTCTTACTTCTTTGCCTTCACAAATTCGCACTCAATTATTTCCAGCTTATGCGTTCAATGTATACGTTTGCAATTGTTTTCCTGGTCCTGGTCCTGTTCGTTTGTTTGCTTTTTGTTAAATGTATTTAAAACAAATCACAAGTATTACAATTATTATTACAACAACAATAATAATTTTCGTTAAACAACAACACAACATAACAATATTGAGTGACTAACTGGTCAATTTCACAATGGCAATATAATGAGGTTTGCGTGCTGATATTTATGTTGAAATAATATGAAGATTATGTACAATGCATGCTCAATGCAATGCATTTATATTGTATTGAAAGTTTCATATCCAGGAGGTCACAATCATTTATTGTTGAAAAAGACCTCATGAACTCGAAGCATGATATCCATCTCGAGTATTTACAAAAATTTCGAATGCGTGTTTCTCGCATCCCTACATCCCCATTATAAAAAACAGGGAACGAGAATAATCATTATTGTGAAAAAAGTTGCAAAAATTAATATAATAATCAAAAAAGTTGATTATTCCTAATGATTACTAACTATTGTCTGTACGTCCGCAAAAAGCCAAATCACCCTTGAACCCAAAGTATGATTCGGGAATAGTGTTTTTCATTCTTAAATATTGAATGTAAATAAAGAATATAATTTTTTGATTAAATAATATACAATGGTTGAAATTTTCTACCCTACACTACTTGTTATTATGAAATGCAAACGGCCCTAGAGAGGAACCCTTTCGGATGCTCCCAATATTTTAGTTGTATTTGTATTATTTCGTTTCGTTCTCACAGTCCCCTTACCTGCTAAGTACGTATGAGTAAGTGTACAAGTGCTTAAGTCTTCTCGTCCTCCTCTCCCTCCCCCTCCCCCTCCACCAAAATGTCTTCTCAAATGCATTTCGAATGATTCTTCTCTTGTTACTTGTTACTTGTTACTTGTTACTGTTTTGTTGTTTGTTGTTTGTTGTTTTATTTTTATTTCTTTCGTTGGTGTAATTTTGTAGCCTCAAGTGGTTGTGAGGATTAAATTATAAAAATTTATGACTTGTTTTTTTCTCGCCAGCCTTGTGTTGCAATTTTCTTTATGCGCCGTCGTCTTCTCTTTCAATTATATACTCTGCTGACCACCATTTATTATTAAATCGAATAAACACATGTACTACAGTTGTTTGTTGTAGTTGTTGTAGTTGTTGTTGTTGGTAATTTTTCTTTTCCTATAATTATATATTAACATTGAGTGTTAACCTTTAGCATGAGTAAAATGTTATACCCCGGCTATCAGAGAGAAATTATGAATATTCATAATGCAACAGCAACAATAATAGCAACAATAACAGCAACCATCACAACATAATATTAATAATAATAATAATAATAACAAGAGAAAGATGTATCGCATCCATGTAGGGTACACATGCACGGGGCATTAAATCACGTTGTTATTACATATTTCATTAAATGGAATAAATGAGCGAACGAGGAAACGAGCAAGCAAACAAGTGAGCGTACGAGTTAATGTACATATAATACGAGTGCAAGCGCATGCTCAAGACATTGCTTGATTGGTTAGCTGACACAACGACTGACTAGACTGAATGGTTGGTTTGGTTGGTTGTTTCGTTGGTTGCTTGTTCAGTTGCCGTGCAATTGAGTCTTTCTGGCCATAAGGATATATTATGTGTTAGCAGCAGTGCATGTGTGTGCATGTGTATTCTCAGTTTTCCATCGCAAAATTGAAACATAAATCGTGCCCGCCATTATGGCCATTAAAGTGCAACCAACACTTTTAAAGCCTAAGGCTAAATACAACAACAACAACACTGACAATAACAACAAACACATCAAAATTACAAAATCCTCAACCTCTTACACATGATCCCTTCACACACATCTGCACCCATGGGTGTATGTGTGCGCGTGTGTGCGTGTGTGTGTGTGTATATTCAATTTTATATCAACTCTTTAGGCGTCACATTTATAACCGCATATCTATATATCTTCTTTATCATAAACAACAACAACAACAACAACAACAACAACAACAACAACAACAACGAAAGGAAAAAACCAAAACTAAATGAAGCTGAGATGCTCAATTATGCGGTTTCAACAATAACAACATCATCTTCATCATCATCATGATCATCATCAACACTATCTTCATTAATGATCATGATGATGTTAATCATGACGGCAATGGCGGCAGTGGTGGTGCTGGTGGAGGTGGTTATGGGCATTATTACAGGTTGCTTATATCACACACATACGAGTATATCCTATAGTGTGTATGGAGATGGTGAAAAGATGCACCATTGGCGAGAACTCTGTTAAGCAAGATTCGGCGGAACTGCGCTTACAATTCTGTATGCTTTATATAGGCGATTATTAAATGAAAAATAATAAGTAGAAGTATAGGCAACATATGGGTGGACACACACATACATACACACACACACACACACACCTAACGAATTTGTTAAGCTATTGTACGTTGTGATTATGCGAACTTTCATTAAGTGTAACTAAATTGTTAACACAACTTTTTGTATGGAAGAAGGTCACAAGCAACGAAAACAACAAAAACAACAAAAACAACAAAAATTACATGAAACTAACGGAATCAAGCTATTACATTATTTACGTGTTTATATACTTATACTTCCACCTTATACTAAGTTTGTCATTCCATTTGCAACACCCAAAAGTAGGCGTCAAGGACCCTACATAATATATATATTCTTGATCAACATGAAAAACTGAGTCGATCCAGACACATATGTTCATTTGTTGTTGACACTCTTTCGATAGTAACTTTTAAGATACGAGGCTGATATTAAGCACAGATCACTTCTTGATTTGGGAAAAATCTATTAAAATCCACGCCCACAATTAACAAAAATCTATTTATCTGCCACATATGTACCTTTCACATACATGCGTATTCTGCAATGTGCAAGCTTCGCATGCACACAATTGCGCCCTCTTTTAACGATCATTAAAGTACGTTTTTTAAAACATTTTTTCCGCAAAAACACGAATTCGAGGACTTTTTAGAAATTGTCATAGTGTCTGTTACGTCAATTTTTCAACTAATTTAGTCCATGGCATACATTGTTAATTGTGGGCGTGCGCCTTGACGGAAGCCGGCATAAACTAAGTATGTCCGTACATCTGTCAGCTCCATATCTAAAGTCTTGCGACTGTGAATAATTCAAAAATTTATCATACGGACTCCCGGACGGATTTGGCCAGATTAGTTGGGATTTTCAGCTCAATGTGTGTACTTTGTAGAGTCTCTGAGGCCTTCTTTCACAATCCACACAAAAAGTAACGAATTAAGGCCTGTTCTTATGTACTTTCTATACAATGTTATGTTTTTAAAACGCAACACTCCAAAAAAAAAAAACAAAAAAGAGAAAGGACTTCTGCCACATATTGGACGGAAACACTATTCACGCAACATTGTTATTATTATGATGATAAATGTGTTAAATTTCTGAAGCCCATTAACCAAACCTAATGTATGCTGGTACAGTCTGTCCGTCCCGCAATTTATTTAACTATCTTTCTGTGTCACTCACTCCATAACGTTATTGTGTGATGAACATAGACTAGTAGTTATGCGATGCCTGTGGTGGCTGGTAGTTCGAGTTAATTGAAACTCATGTTTGTTGTAATTAGCGTGCATATCGAGTGTGGTTATTAAATAATTTGTTTAAGTACAAGCATTTAAATTAATGGAAGAGCGCAGTTAAGGAGACACCTAAATTATTGTTGTAATAATGTTCGTGTAAGGGGAAGTAAATAACATTTCCTTTTAAAGGTATATAACATAAATACATATACACAATCATACAACCAAACAACATTTCTTAGAAACTTTTTTCTGGTTCGTCTATGCTCTCTCCTCTTACATAACTAAGCACATAAAAAAAAAATGATGATGATGGTGACGGTAACGGTCGTTTATAATGTGTTTCAAAAATGGAAAGAGGGGGATGGAGAGGGCAAGGTAATATATTCAATTAACACAACAAAATAATTTACAGCGAAAATTTTCAATAATAACTTGAATAAATGTGTTGCTCCCTGCCGTCCGTGTCGTGCTCTCCTTTAACAGTAATACAAGATTCTTTGACTTCTTGGTAGAACAACAATAACAACAACAACAAGAACAACAAGAACAACCTTTTTTAATGACCTATAAAATATATTTATAATAAGAATGATCGCCATTATCAACGTCATCGTGATCAGTTTGATTATAATTTCTGTTAAGGGCCGTTGTACTCGATCTTATAAATAACGTTTAGTGTGTTGTTGTTGTTGTTATGATGGTGGTGGTTTTTATTACAAATGGGCGGAGCCTTTCATTATTTATGTATCAGCATTTTTTTCTCTATCTCGCTACATAATTTTTTTGACATTAATCAGTGACGCAAACAGGTCGTGCGGGCATGTTGTTCTTTTTGTTTTTTTTTTTAATATACTTTGTTTAATAACGTACTTTTAATGTACATTGGTATGTAGTTCATATATATATATTATGCACGCTTATTATGTGTAATTATTTTTAATATTTTAATTAAAATTAATGAAAACTTTTAAAATTTCTCATAAGTCATCGATAAAGGAAAAGGAACATATTAAAGTTATTATACAGTAAACAACATATGCTACAATGCAGCTACTAAACCAAACACATATTTGTATATTCTATTCTTTTTAATAATATAATATTTAAATTTTTTCCAAGTACATACATTTTAACATAGGATGGACATACGGACACAACCAATTGAAGGTTCTATCTTTAGTTGAATTTTCTTTCTAGTGGTTACAAACTGCACAACAATCTTAATACACTTTCTGCACTGATCGTAACCTATCAGTAGTTTAATATATTTAAACACGTCTCCAGTACGTGTCACTGAAATTATTGCATATTATACGTCATGGAAGTTAAAAGTGGTTGGCGTTTTTTAACATTGGACAGACATTTTAATTAAGTTTTTTTTTTTACTAATATATGTATCAGTCATGATATTATAGTGTTCGCGCAAGCACGAAAATGTAATTTTTCAATTTCACATTTTATCCAAAGTAGTAAAACTGAAGGTGCGCGAGGGTACAGAAAATGATAAATCAAGTGTGGGACGGCGATATTTCGCAGATTTTCAAGGTAAATAAAGTAAAATATTTAAAACACTTCCGTGCCCGTGACAAGTTCAGGAACATATTGGTTGCTACAGAAGAGAAAATCATTATTTCGGTTGTCATAACCATTAAATTGATTGCTACAACCAAGAACTAGATTGTTGCTAAGTAAAGAATAGTTTTCACAATTAAAATTACTGGATCAATGTTTATGACATTTTACAAGCTTAAAAGTTTATTCGCCTGTCGACGCAGCCTCGACTTTCATGGTAATATTCTTATCTGTTAACGCGACTAATGAATTCAAATTTCAGCTGAAAAAACTCTTAAATTTTTTCTCAGCTGGATTTGAACCCGTGTCCTACAGCGGGCAGAATTTACTAAGACAAAACCTCAGCCCACTCAGCTACTGAAAGTAGATATATTAATGGATCAAGGCGCTTTAAAATTTAAGAAAGTAAATATATTTTTATAAAAAGATTGGCGCTGGGCGATGCCTCCTATTAAGAAACTTTTTTTTTTAAAAAAACATCCCATCACTCTATGTACGGGTTCTAGTGTTGTTATGCAGCTAATGAACCGTTCTTCACCCATTTCGGCGTTATTTGAGGGGAGCAGCCAAAAGTAAACTAATTTGAACTATTTTTAATACGATTTTTAGATTAAGACTTGGTATCAAGTATTTTTAAAATGTTTCACCAATTATGTAAATATTTCGGTTTGTATTATAACTAATAGGATCCCGTTTTTATGAAAAAAAAAAAAAAATTAAAAAGAAAGAGTGCGGTATGGAGAAGAAGCATGAATTAGACAGTTAGCTGAAGATAGTGTCAACTGTAGTTATTGTTGTAATTTTGATTGCAACCAATATAACCCACAGCCTTAAATGCAGTACAACCGATCACCTACTGAGTCTATTGTGACTGATTATGTATAAATTGTTTTGTTGTTTGTATGAATGTTCTGTCAAAACAATTATGTCGGCTAAGATCAAAACCACATAATTGATAGGCATTGACTTTTTTGTTTTTTTTTGTGTTTTAAGGGGGGACAGAAATTAACTAAACTAAAACATTAAAAAAAAAAAGAAGAAAAAAAACTCCGACTCATAGACAGGATTCAGAGCAGAGGTTAATTTGTTGTTGGTGTTTTGTAAGATTGTTGTATAAGGCACAGCAGGATCAGCAGGACCCCATATGAAATATATGTTTGGTATATAAACTATAAGATTGTTTTTCTGTTGTTGGGCCGGCATGTATAGAATTCTCTTTGATGTCTATTTACTGCAAGCACTCAACAGTCTGTTGATACAATATTTTAGTTCAATTGTGGTATTGTGGCTGCTTAAAATTAACAAATTTTTTTTTAGCTAAACAACTAACTGGGTGGTCTATGCTTATGCACATGTTCAGCAAGAACGTAATGCAGTTTAACTTATAAGTGATGTCACATATGACAGCATAGCCTAATATGGTGTATAGTGCAGCTTAGGATATATAATTGGGCGCCTGGTATTTTGCTAACATGTTTATACATGCTCGATTTTGAAAATTACAACCGCAAGAATGAATGTGTACTTACTTGGCTCATAACTTGGGAACTACTGCTCCGATTTTGGTCAAATTTTTTGCGAAAATTAGAAAATTTCTCAAGATTTTCGAGTATATCTAATTAATGGGCGTGGCACTGCTCATTTTCTTAGGAAAGAAGCTTTTACAAATACATGTTTATTGACTAAATTCTTGATGCCACGCCCATATAATATATTTTGTTTAAAAACTGAATTATTTGCCTATCTTTTACAAAAAGTTTGGACCAAATTCGTGCAACATGTTTATACATGCTCGATTTTGAAAATTACAACCGCAAGAATGAATGTGTACTTACTTGGCTCATAACTTGGGAACTACTGTTCCGATTTTGGTCAAATTTTTTGTAAAAATTAGAAAATTTCTCAAGATTTTCGAGGATATCTAATTAATGGGCGTGGCACTGCTCATTTTCTTAGGAAAGAAGCTTTTACAAATACATGTTTATTGACTAAATTCTTGATGCCACGCCCATATAATATATTTTGTCTAAAAACTGAATTATTTGCCTTTCTTTTACAAAAAGTTTGAACGAAATTCGTGCAGCCGTTTAAAAGTTATACGACTTTAAAAAATTTCTTGACTCAAGATTCGCTTACTGAGCGTTTCTGGGCGCCTGGTATTTTGCTAACATGTTTATACATGCTCGATTTTGAAAATTACAACCGCAAGAATGAATGTGTACTTACTTGGCTCATAACTTGGGAACTACTGTTCCGATTTTGGTCAAATTTTTTGTAAAAATTAGAAAATTTCTCAAGATTTTCGAGGATATCTAATTAATGGGCGTGGCACTGCTCATTTTCTTAGGAAAGAAGCTTTTACAAATACATGTTTATTGACTAAATTCTTGATGCCACGCCCATATAATATATTTTGTCTAAAAACTGAATTATTTGCCTTTCTTTTACAAAAAGTTTGGACCAAATTCGTGCAGCCGTTTAAAAGTTATACGACTTTAAAACATTTCTTGACTCAAGATTCGCTTACTGAGCGTTTCTGGGCGCCTGGTATTTTGCTAACATGTTTATACATGCTCGATTTTGAAAATTACAACCGCAAGAATGAATGTGTACTTACTTGGCTCATAACTTGGGAACTACTGCTCCGATTTTGGTCAAATTTTTTGCAAAAATTAGAAAATTTCTCAAGATTTTCGAGGATATCTAATTGATGGGCGTGGCACTGCTCATTTTCTTAGGAAAGAAGCTTTTACAAATACATGTTTATTGACTAAATTCTTGATGCCACGCCCATATAATATATTTTGTCTAAGAACTGAATTATTTGCCTATCTTTTACAAAAAGTTTGAACGAAATTCGTGCAGCCGTTTAAAAGTTATACGACTTTAAAAAATTTCTTGACTCAAGATTCGCTTACTGAGCGTTTCTGGGCGCCTGGTATTTTGCTAACATGTTTATACATGCTCGATTTTGAAAATTACAACCGCAAGAATGAATGTGTACTTACTTGGCTCATAACTTGGGAACTACTGCTCCGATTTTGGTCAAATTTTTTGCAAAAATTAGAAAATTTCTCAAGATTTTCGAGGATATCTAATTGATGGGCGTGGCACTGCTCATTTTCTTAGGAAAGAAGCTTTTACAAATACATGTTTATTGACTAAATTCTTGATGCCACGCCCATATAATATATTTTGTCTAAAAACTGAATTATTTGCCTATCTTTTACAAAAAGTTTGAACGAAATTCGTGCAGCCGTTTAAAAGTTATACGACTTTAAAAATTTCTTGACTCAAGATTCGCTTACTGAGCGTTTCTGGGCGCCTGGTATTTTGCTAACATGTTTATACATGCTCGATTTTGAAAATTACAACCGCAAGAATGAATGTGTACTTACTTGGCTCATAACTTGGGAACTACTGCTCCGATTTTGGTCAAATTTTTTGCAAAAATTAGAAAATTTCTCAAGATTTTCGAGGATATCTAATTAATGGGCGTGGCACTGCTCATTTTCTTAGGAAAGAAGCTTTTACAAATACATGTTTATTGACTAAATTCTTGATGCCACGCCCATATAATATATTTTGTCTAAAAACTGAATTATTTGCCTTTCTTTTACAAAAAGTTTGAACGAAATTCGTGCAGCCGTTTAAAAGTTATACGACTTTAAAAAATTTCTTGACTCAAGGTTCGCTTACTGAGCGTTTCTGGGCGCCTGGTATTTTGCTAACATGTTTATACATGCTCGATTTTGAAAATTACAACCGCAAGAATGAATGTGTACTTACTTGGCTCATAACTTGGGAACTACTGCTCCGATTTTGGTCAAATTTTTTGCAAAAATTAGAAAATTTCTCAAGATTTTCGAGGATATCTAATTGATGGGCGTGGCACTGCTCATTTTCTTAGGAAAGAAGCTTTTACAAATACATGTTTATTGACTAAATTCTTGATGCCACGCCCATATAATATATTTTGTCTAAGAACTGAATTATTTGCCTATCTTTTACAAAAAGTTTGAACGAAATTCGTGCAGCCGTTTAAAAGTTATACGACTTTAAAAAATTTCTTGACTCAAGATTCGCTTACTGAGCGTTTCTGGGCGCCTGGTATTTTGCTAACATGTTTATACATGCTCGATTTTGAAAATTACAACCGCAAGAATGAATGTGTACTTACTTGGCTCATAACTTGGGAACTACTGCTCCGATTTTGGTCAAATTTTTTGCAAAAATTAGAAAATTTCTCAAGATTTTCGAGGATATCTAATTGATGGGCGTGGCACTGCTCATTTTCTTAGGAAAGAAGCTTTTACAAATACATGTTTATTGACTAAATTCTTGATGCCACGCCCATATAATATATTTTGTCTAAAAACTGAATTATTTGCCTTTCTTTTACAAAAAGTTTGAACGAAATTCGTGCAGCCGTTTAAAAGTTATACGACTTTAAAAAATTTCTTGACTCAAGATTCGCTTACTGAGCGTTTCTGGGCGCCTGGTATTTTGCTAACATGTTTATACATGCTCGATTTTGAAAATTACAACCGCAAGAATGAATGTGTACTTACTTGGCTCATAACTTGGGAACTACTGTTCCGATTTTGGTCAAATTTTTTGTAAAAATTAGAAAATTTCTCAAGATTTTCGAGGATATCTAATTAATGGGCGTGGCACTGCTCATTTTCTTAGGAAAGAAGCTTTTACAAATACATGTTTATTGACTAAATTCTTGATGCCACGCCCATATAATATATTTTGTCTAAAAACTGAATTATTTGCCTTTCTTTTACAAAAAGTTTGGACCAAATTCGTGAAGCCGTTTAAAAGTTATACGACTTTAAAACATTTCTTGACTCAAGATTCGCTTACTGAGCGTTTCTGGGCGCCTGGTATTTTGCTAACATGTTTATACATGCTCGATTTTGAAAATTACAACCGCAAGAATGAATGTGTACTTACTTGGCTCATAACTTGGGAACTACTGCTCCGATTTTGGTCAAATTTTTTGCAAAAATTAGAAAATTTCTCAAGATTTTCGAGGATATCTAATTAATGGGCGTGGCACTGCTCATTTTCTTAGGGAAGAAGCTTTTACAAATACATGTTTATTGACTAAATTCTTGATGCCACGCCCATATAATATATTTTGTCTAAGAACTGAATTATTTGCCTATCTTTTACAAAAAGTTTGGACCAAATTCGTGCAGCCGTTTAAAAGTTATACGACTTTAAAAAATTTCTTGACTCAAGATTCGCTTACTGAGCGTTTCTGGGCGCCTGGTATTTTGCTAACATGTTTATACATGCTCGATTTTGAAAATTACAACCGCAAGAATGAATGTGTACTTACTTGGCTCATAACTTGGGAACTACTGCTCCGATTTTGGTCAAATTTTTTGCAAAAATTAGAAAATTTCTCAAGATTTTCGAGGATATCTAATTAATGGGCGTGGCACTGCTCATTTTCTTAGGAAAGAAGCTTTTACAAATACATGTTTATTGACTAAATTCTTGATGCCACGCCCATATAATATATTTTGTCTAAAAACTGAATTATTTGCCTTTCTTTTACAAAAAGTTTGAACGAAATTCGTGCAGCCGTTTAAAAGTTATACGACTTTAAAAAATTTCTTGACTCAAGGTTCGCTTACTGAGCGTTTCTGGGCGCCTGGTATTTTGCTAACATGTTTATACATGCTCGATTTTGAAAATTACAACCGCAAGAATGAATGTGTACTTACTTGGCTCATAACTTGGGAACTACTGCTCCGATTTTGGTCAAATTTTTTGCAAAAATTAGAAAATTTCTCAAGATTTTCGAGGATATCTAATTGATGGGCGTGGCACTGCTCATTTTCTTAGGAAAGAAGCTTTTACAAATACATGTTTATTGACTAAATTCTTGATGCCACGCCCATATAATATATTTTGTCTAAGAACTGAATTATTTGCCTATCTTTTACAAAAAGTTTGAACGAAATTCGTGCAGCCGTTTAAAAGTTATACGACTTTAAAAAATTTCTTGACTCAAGATTCGCTTACTGAGCGTTTCTGGGCGCCTGGTATTTTGCTAACATGTTTATACATGCTCGATTTTGAAAATTACAACCGCAAGAATGAATGTGTACTTACTTGGCTCATAACTTGGGAACTACTGCTCCGATTTTGGTCAAATTTTTTGCAAAAATTAGAAAATTTCTCAAGATTTTCGAGGATATCTAATTGATGGGCGTGGCACTGCTCATTTTCTTAGGAAAGAAGCTTTTACAAATACATGTTTATTGACTAAATTCTTGATGCCACGCCCATATAATATATTTTGTCTAAGAACTGAATTATTTGCCTATCTTTTACAAAAAGTTTGAACGAAATTCGTGCAGCCGTTTAAAAGTTATACGACTTTAAAAATTTCTTGACTCAAGATTCGCTTACTGAGCGTTTCTGGGCGCCTGGTATTTTGCTAACATGTTTATACATGCTCGATTTTGAAAATTACAACCGCAAGAATGAATGTGTACTTACTTGGCTCATAACTTGGGAACTACTGCTCCGATTTTGGTCAAATTTTTTGCAAAAATTAGAAAATTTCTCAAGATTTTCGAGGATATCTAATTAATGGGCGTGGCACTGCTCATTTTCTTAGGAAAGAAGCTTTTACAAATACATGTTTATTGACTAAATTCTTGATGCCACGCCCATATAATATATTTTGTTTAAAAACTGAATTATTTGCCTATCTTTTACAAAAAGTTTGGACCAAATTCGTGCAACATGTTTATACATGCTCGATTTTGAAAATTACAACCGCAAGAATGAATGTGTACTTACTTGGCTCATAACTTGGGAACTACTGTTCCGATTTTGGTCAAATTTTTTGCAAAAATTAGAAAATTTCTCAAGATTTTCGAGGATATCTAATTAATGGGCGTGGCACTGCTCATTTTCTTAGGAAAGAAGCTTTTACAAATACATGTTTATTGACTAAATTCTTGATGCCACGCCCATATAATATATTTTGTCTAAGAACTGAATTATTTGCCTATCTTTTACAAAAAGTTTGAACGAAATTCGTGCAGCCGTTTAAAAGTTATACGACTTTAAAAATTTCTTGACTCAAGATTCGCTTACTGAGCGTTTCTGGGCGCCTGGTATTTTGCTAACATGTTTATACATGCTCGATTTTGAAAATTACAACCGCAAGAATGAATGTGTACTTACTTGGCTCATAACTTGGGAACTACTGCTCCGATTTTGGTCAAATTTTTTGCAAAAATTAGAAAATTTCTCAAGATTTTCGAGGATATCTAATTAATGGGCGTGGCACTGCTCATTTTCTTAGGAAAGAAGCTTTTACAAATACATGTTTATTGACTAAATTCTTGATGCCACGCCCATATAATATATTTTGTTTAAAAACTGAATTATTTGCCTATCTTTTACAAAAAGTTTGGACCAAATTCGTGCAACATGTTTATACATGCTCGATTTTGAAAATT
This sequence comes from Ornithomya chloropus, assembly GCA_963971445.1. Lineage (NCBI taxonomy): Eukaryota > Metazoa > Arthropoda > Insecta > Diptera > Hippoboscidae > Ornithomya > Ornithomya chloropus. The sequence goes on along the minus strand of OZ020530.1, from coordinate 19,805,824 downwards.
ACAACCGCAAGAATGAATGTGTACTTACTTGGCTCATAACTTGGGAACTACTGTTCCGATTTTGGTCAAATTTTTTGTAAAAATTAGAAAATTTCTCAAGATTTTCGAGGATATCTAATTAATGGGCGTGGCACTGCTCATTTTCTTAGGAAAGAAGCTTTTACAAATACATGTTTATTGACTAAATTCTTGATGCCACGCCCATATAATATATTTTGTCTAAAAACTGAATTATTTGCCTTTCTTTTACAAAAAGTTTGAACGAAATTCGTGCAGCCGTTTAAAAGTTATACGACTTTAAAAAATTTCTTGACTCAAGGTTCGCTTACTGAGCGTTTCTGGGCGCCTGGTATTTTGCTAACATGTTTATACATGCTCGATTTTGAAAATTACAACCGCAAGAATGAATGTGTACTTACTTGGCTCATAACTTGGGAACTACTGCTCCGATTTTGGTCAAATTTTTTGCAAAAATTAGAAAATTTCTCAAGATTTTCGAGGATATCTAATTGATGGGCGTGGCACTGCTCATTTTCTTAGGAAAGAAGCTTTTACAAATACATGTTTATTGACTAAATTCTTGATGCCACGCCCATATAATATATTTTGTCTAAGAACTGAATTATTTGCCTATCTTTTACAAAAAGTTTGAACGAAATTCGTGCAGCCGTTTAAAAGTTATACGACTTTAAAAAATTTCTTGACTCAAGATTCGCTTACTGAGCGTTTCTGGGCGCCTGGTATTTTGCTAACATGTTTATACATGCTCGATTTTGAAAATTACAACCGCAAGAATGAATGTGTACTTACTTGGCTCATAACTTGGGAACTACTGCTCCGATTTTGGTCAAATTTTTTGCAAAAATTAGAAAATTTCTCAAGATTTTCGAGGATATCTAATTGATGGGCGTGGCACTGCTCATTTTCTTAGGAAAGAAGCTTTTACAAATACATGTTTATTGACTAAATTCTTGATGCCACGCCCATATAATATATTTTGTCTAAGAACTGAATTATTTGCCTATCTTTTACAAAAAGTTTGAACGAAATTCGTGCAGCCGTTTAAAAGTTATACGACTTTAAAAATTTCTTGACTCAAGATTCGCTTACTGAGCGTTTCTGGGCGCCTGGTATTTTGCTAACATGTTTATACATGCTCGATTTTGAAAATTACAACCGCAAGAATGAATGTGTACTTACTTGGCTCATAACTTGGGAACTACTGCTCCGATTTTGGTCAAATTTTTTGCAAAAATTAGAAAATTTCTCAAGATTTTCGAGGATATCTAATTAATGGGCGTGGCACTGCTCATTTTCTTAGGAAAGAAGCTTTTACAAATACATGTTTATTGACTAAATTCTTGATGCCACGCCCATATAATATATTTTGTTTAAAAACTGAATTATTTGCCTATCTTTTACAAAAAGTTTGGACCAAATTCGTACATGCTCGATTTTGAAAATTACAACCGCAAGAATGAATGTGTACTTACTTGGCTCATAACTTGGGAACTACTGTTCCGATTTTGGTCAAATTTTTTGCAAAAATTAGAAAATTTCTCAAGATTTTCGAGGATATCTAATTAATGGGCGTGGCACTGCTCATTTTCTTAGGAAAGAAGCTTTTACAAATACATGTTTATTGACTAAATTCTTGATGCCACGCCCATATAATATATTTTGTCTAAGAACTGAATTATTTGCCTATCTTTTACAAAAAGTTTGAACGAAATTCGTGCAGCCGTTTAAAAGTTATACGACTTTAAAAATTTCTTGACTCAAGATTCGCTTACTGAGCGTTTCTGGGCGCCTGGTATTTTGCTAACATGTTTATACATGCTCGATTTTGAAAATTACAACCGCAAGAATGAATGTGTACTTACTTGGCTCATAACTTGGGAACTACTGCTCCGATTTTGGTCAAATTTTTTGCAAAAATTAGAAAATTTCTCAAGATTTTCGAGGATATCTAATTAATGGGCGTGGCACTGCTCATTTTCTTAGGAAAGAAGCTTTTACAAATACATGTTTATTGACTAAATTCTTGATGCCACGCCCATATAATATATTTTGTCTAAAAACTGAATTATTTGCCTTTCTTTTACAAAAAGTTTGAACGAAATTCGTGCAGCCGTTTAAAAGTTATACGACTTTAAAAAATTTCTTGACTCAAGGTTCGCTTACTGAGCGTTTCTGGGCGCCTGGTATTTTGCTAACATGTTTATACATGCTCGATTTTGAAAATTACAACCGCAAGAATGAATGTGTACTTACTTGGCTCATAACTTGGGAACTACTGCTCCGATTTTGGTCAAATTTTTTGCAAAAATTAGAAAATTTCTCAAGATTTTCGAGGATATCTAATTAATGGGCGTGGCACTGCTCATTTTCTTAGGAAAGAAGCTTTTACAAATACATGTTTATTGACTAAATTCTTGATGCCACGCCCATATAATATATTTTGTCTAAAAACTGAATTATTTGCCTTTCTTTTACAAAAAGTTTGAACGAAATTCGTGCAGCCGTTTAAAAGTTATACGACTTTAAAAAATTTCTTGACTCAAGATTCGCTTACTGAGCGTTTCTGGGCGCCTGGTATTTTGCTAACATGTTTATACATGCTCGATTTTGAAAATTACAACCGCAAGAATGAATGTGTACTTACTTGGCTCATAACTTGGGAACTACTGTTCCGATTTTGGTCAAATTTTTTGTAAAAATTAGAAAATTTCTCAAGATTTTCGAGGATATCTAATTAATGGGCGTGGCACTGCTCATTTTCTTAGGAAAGAAGCTTTTACAAATACATGTTTATTGACTAAATTCTTGATGCCACGCCCATATAATATATTTTGTCTAAAAACTGAATTATTTGCCTTTCTTTTACAAAAAGTTTGGACCAAATTCGTGCAGCCGTTTAAAAGTTATACGACTTTAAAACATTTCTTGACTCAAGATTCGCTTACTGAGCGTTTCTGGGCGCCTGGTATTTTGCTAACATGTTTATACATGCTCGATTTTGAAAATTACAACCGCAAGAATGAATGTGTACTTACTTGGCTCATAACTTGGGAACTACTGCTCCGATTTTGGTCAAATTTTTTGCAAAAATTAGAAAATTTCTCAAGATTTTCGAGGATATCTAATTGATGGGCGTGGCACTGCTCATTTTCTTAGGAAAGAAGCTTTTACAAATACATGTTTATTGACTAAATTCTTGATGCCACGCCCATATAATATATTTTGTCTAAGAACTGAATTATTTGCCTATCTTTTACAAAAAGTTTGAACGAAATTCGTGCAGCCGTTTAAAAGTTATACGACTTTAAAAAATTTCTTGACTCAAGATTCGCTTACTGAGCGTTTCTGGGCGCCTGGTATTTTGCTAACATGTTTATACATGCTCGATTTTGAAAATTACAACCGCAAGAATGAATGTGTACTTACTTGGCTCATAACTTGGGAACTACTGCTCCGATTTTGGTCAAATTTTTTGCAAAAATTAGAAAATTTCTCAAGATTTTCGAGGATATCTAATTGATGGGCGTGGCACTGCTCATTTTCTTAGGAAAGAAGCTTTTACAAATACATGTTTATTGACTAAATTCTTGATGCCACGCCCATATAATATATTTTGTCTAAAAACTGAATTATTTGCCTATCTTTTACAAAAAGTTTGAACGAAATTCGTGCAGCCGTTTAAAAGTTATACGACTTTAAAAATTTCTTGACTCAAGATTCGCTTACTGAGCGTTTCTGGGCGCCTGGTATTTTGCTAACATGTTTATACATGCTCGATTTTGAAAATTACAACCGCAAGAATGAATGTGTACTTACTTGGCTCATAACTTGGGAACTACTGCTCCGATTTTGGTCAAATTTTTTGCAAAAATTAGAAAATTTCTCAAGATTTTCGAGGATATCTAATTAATGGGCGTGGCACTGCTCATTTTCTTAGGAAAGAAGCTTTTACAAATACATGTTTATTGACTAAATTCTTGATGCCACGCCCATATAATATATTTTGTCTAAAAACTGAATTATTTGCCTTTCTTTTACAAAAAGTTTGAACGAAATTCGTGCAGCCGTTTAAAAGTTATACGACTTTAAAAAATTTCTTGACTCAAGGTTCGCTTACTGAGCGTTTCTGGGCGCCTGGTATTTTGCTAACATGTTTATACATGCTCGATTTTGAAAATTACAACCGCAAGAATGAATGTGTACTTACTTGGCTCATAACTTGGGAACTACTGCTCCGATTTTGGTCAAATTTTTTGCAAAAATTAGAAAATTTCTCAAGATTTTCGAGGATATCTAATTGATGGGCGTGGCACTGCTCATTTTCTTAGGAAAGAAGCTTTTACAAATACATGTTTATTGACTAAATTCTTGATGCCACGCCCATATAATATATTTTGTCTAAGAACTGAATTATTTGCCTATCTTTTACAAAAAGTTTGAACGAAATTCGTGCAGCCGTTTAAAAGTTATACGACTTTAAAAAATTTCTTGACTCAAGATTCGCTTACTGAGCGTTTCTGGGCGCCTGGTATTTTGCTAACATGTTTATACATGCTCGATTTTGAAAATTACAACCGCAAGAATGAATGTGTACTTACTTGGCTCATAACTTGGGAACTACTGCTCCGATTTTGGTCAAATTTTTTGCAAAAATTAGAAAATTTCTCAAGATTTTCGAGGATATCTAATTGATGGGCGTGGCACTGCTCATTTTCTTAGGAAAGAAGCTTTTACAAATACATGTTTATTGACTAAATTCTTGATGCCACGCCCATATAATATATTTTGTCTAAAAACTGAATTATTTGCCTTTCTTTTACAAAAAGTTTGAACGAAATTCGTGCAGCCGTTTAAAAGTTATACGACTTTAAAAAATTTCTTGACTCAAGATTCGCTTACTGAGCGTTTCTGGGCGCCTGGTATTTTGCTAACATGTTTATACATGCTCGATTTTGAAAATTACAACCGCAAGAATGAATGTGTACTTACTTGGCTCATAACTTGGGAACTACTGTTCCGATTTTGGTCAAATTTTTTGTAAAAATTAGAAAATTTCTCAAGATTTTCGAGGATATCTAATTAATGGGCGTGGCACTGCTCATTTTCTTAGGAAAGAAGCTTTTACAAATACATGTTTATTGACTAAATTCTTGATGCCACGCCCATATAATATATTTTGTCTAAAAACTGAATTATTTGCCTTTCTTTTACAAAAAGTTTGGACCAAATTCGTGAAGCCGTTTAAAAGTTATACGACTTTAAAACATTTCTTGACTCAAGATTCGCTTACTGAGCGTTTCTGGGCGCCTGGTATTTTGCTAACATGTTTATACATGCTCGATTTTGAAAATTACAACCGCAAGAATGAATGTGTACTTACTTGGCTCATAACTTGGGAACTACTGCTCCGATTTTGGTCAAATTTTTTGCAAAAATTAGAAAATTTCTCAAGATTTTCGAGGATATCTAATTGATGGGCGTGGCACTGCTCATTTTCTTAGGAAAGAAGCTTTTACAAATACATGTTTATTGACTAAATTCTTGATGCCACGCCCATATAATATATTTTGTCTAAGAACTGAATTATTTGCCTATCTTTTACAAAAAGTTTGAACGAAATTCGTGCAGCCGTTTAAAAGTTATACGACTTTAAAAAATTTCTTGACTCAAGATTCGCTTACTGAGCGTTTCTGGGCGCCTGGTATTTTGCTAACATGTTTATACATGCTCGATTTTGAAAATTACAACCGCAAGAATGAATGTGTACTTACTTGGCTCATAACTTGGGAACTACTGCTCCGATTTTGGTCAAATTTTTTGCAAAAATTAGAAAATTTCTCAAGATTTTCAAGGATATCTAATTGATGGGCGTGGCACTGCTCATTTTCTTAGGAAAGAAGCTTTTACAAATACATGTTTATTGACTAAATTCTTGATGCCACGCCCATATAATATATTTTGTCTAAAAACTGAATTATTTGCCTATCTTTTACAAAAAGTTTGAACGAAATTCGTGCAGCCGTTTAAAAGTTATACGACTTTAAAAATTTCTTGACTCAAGATTCGCTTACTGAGCGTTTCTGGGCGCCTGGTATTTTGCTAACATGTTTATACATGCTCGATTTTGAAAATTACAACCGCAAGAATGAATGTGTACTTACTTGGCTCATAACTTGGGAACTACTGCTCCGATTTTGGTCAAATTTTTTGCAAAAATTAGAAAATTTCTCAAGATTTTCGAGGATATCTAATTGATGGGCGTGGCACTGCTCATTTTCTTAGGAAAGAAGCTTTTACAAATACATGTTTATTGACTAAATTCTTGATGCCACGCCCATATAATATATTTTGTCTAAAAACTGAATTATTTGCCTATCTTTTACAAAAAGTTTGAACGAAATTCGTGCAGCCGTTTAAAAGTTATACGACTTTAAAAAATTTCTTGACTCAAGATTCGCTTACTGAGCGTTTCTGGGCGCCTGGTATTTTGCTAACATGTTTATACATGCTCGATTTTGAAAATTACAACCGCAAGAATGAATGTGTACTTACTTGGCTCATAACTTGGGAACTACTGTTCCGATTTTGGTCAAATTTTTTGTAAAAATTAGAAAATTTCTCAAGATTTTCGAGGATATCTAATTAATGGGCGTGGCACTGCTCATTTTCTTAGGAAAGAAGCTTTTACAAATACATGTTTATTGACTAAATTCTTGATGCCACGCCCATATAATATATTTTGTCTAAAAACTGAATTATTTGCCTTTCTTTTACAAAAAGTTTGGACCAAATTCGTGCAGCCGTTTAAAAGTTATACGACTTTAAAACATTTCTTGACTCAAGATTCGCTTACTGAGCGTTTCTGGGCGCCTGGTATTTTGCTAACATGTTTATACATGCTCGATTTTGAAAATTACAACCGCAAGAATGAATGTGTACTTACTTGGCTCATAACTTGGGAACTACTGCTCCGATTTTGGTCAAATTTTTTGCAAAAATTAGAAAATTTCTCAAGATTTTCGAGGATATCTAATTGATGGGCGTGGCACTGCTCATTTTCTTAGGAAAGAAGCTTTTACAAATACATGTTTATTGACTAAATTCTTGATGCCACGCCCATATAATATATTTTGTCTAAGAACTGAATTATTTGCCTATCTTTTACAAAAAGTTTGAACGAAATTCGTGCAGCCGTTTAAAAGTTATACGACTTTAAAAAATTTCTTGACTCAAGATTCGCTTACTGAGCGTTTCTGGGCGCCTGGTATTTTGCTAACATGTTTATACATGCTCGATTTTGAAAATTACAACCGCAAGAATGAATGTGTACTTACTTGGCTCATAACTTGGGAACTACTGCTCCGATTTTGGTCAAATTTTTTGCAAAAATTAGAAAATTTCTCAAGATTTTCGAGGATATCTAATTGATGGGCGTGGCACTGCTCATTTTCTTAGGAAAGAAGCTTTTACAAATACATGTTTATTGACTAAATTCTTGATGCCACGCCCATATAATATATTTTGTCTAAAAACTGAATTATTTGCCTATCTTTTACAAAAAGTTTGAACGAAATTCGTGCAGCCGTTTAAAAGTTATACGACTTTAAAAATTTCTTGACTCAAGATTCGCTTACTGAGCGTTTCTGGGCGCCTGGTATTTTGCTAACATGTTTATACATGCTCGATTTTGAAAATTACAACCGCAAGAATGAATGTGTACTTACTTGGCTCATAACTTGGGAACTACTGCTCCGATTTTGGTCAAATTTTTTGCAAAAATTAGAAAATTTCTCAAGATTTTCGAGGATATCTAATTAATGGGCGTGGCACTGCTCATTTTCTTAGGAAAGAAGCTTTTACAAATACATGTTTATTGACTAAATTCTTGATGCCACGCCCATATAATATATTTTGTCTAAAAACTGAATTATTTGCCTTTCTTTTACAAAAAGTTTGAACGAAATTCGTGCAGCCGTTTAAAAGTTATACGACTTTAAAAAATTTCTTGACTCAAGGTTCGCTTACTGAGCGTTTCTGGGCGCCTGGTATTTTGCTAACATGTTTATACATGCTCGATTTTGAAAATTACAACCGCAAGAATGAATGTGTACTTACTTGGCTCATAACTTGGGAACTACTGCTCCGATTTTGGTCAAATTTTTTGCAAAAATTAGAAAATTTCTCAAGATTTTCGAGGATATCTAATTGATGGGCGTGGCACTGCTCATTTTCTTAGGAAAGAAGCTTTTACAAATACATGTTTATTGACTAAATTCTTGATGCCACGCCCATATAATATATTTTGTCTAAGAACTGAATTATTTGCCTATCTTTTACAAAAAGTTTGAACGAAATTCGTGCAGCCGTTTAAAAGTTATACGACTTTAAAAAATTTCTTGACTCAAGATTCGCTTACTGAGCGTTTCTGGGCGCCTGGTATTTTGCTAACATGTTTATACATGCTCGATTTTGAAAATTACAACCGCAAGAATGAATGTGTACTTACTTGGCTCATAACTTGGGAACTACTGCTCCGATTTTGGTCAAATTTTTTGCAAAAATTAGAAAATTTCTCAAGATTTTCGAGGATATCTAATTGATGGGCGTGGCACTGCTCATTTTCTTAGGAAAGAAGCTTTTACAAATACATGTTTATTGACTAAATTCTTGATGCCACGCCCATATAATATATTTTGTCTAAAAACTGAATTATTTGCCTTTCTTTTACAAAAAGTTTGAACGAAATTCGTGCAGCCGTTTAAAAGTTATACGACTTTAAAAAATTTCTTGACTCAAGATTCGCTTACTGAGCGTTTCTGGGCGCCTGGTATTTTGCTAACATGTTTATACATGCTCGATTTTGAAAATTACAACCGCAAGAATGAATGTGTACTTACTTGGCTCATAACTTGGGAACTACTGTTCCGATTTTGGTCAAATTTTTTGTAAAAATTAGAAAATTTCTCAAGATTTTCGAGGATATCTAATTAATGGGCGTGGCACTGCTCATTTTCTTAGGAAAGAAGCTTTTACAAATACATGTTTATTGACTAAATTCTTGATGCCACGCCCATATAATATATTTTGTCTAAAAACTGAATTATTTGCCTTTCTTTTACAAAAAGTTTGGACCAAATTCGTGAAGCCGTTTAAAAGTTATACGACTTTAAAACATTTCTTGACTCAAGATTCGCTTACTGAGCGTTTCTGGGCGCCTGGTATTTTGCTAACATGTTTATACATGCTCGATTTTGAAAATTACAACCGCAAGAATGAATGTGTACTTACTTGGCTCATAACTTGGGAACTACTGCTCCGATTTTGGTCAAATTTTTTGCAAAAATTAGAAAATTTCTCAAGATTTTCGAGGATATCTAATTGATGGGCGTGGCACTGCTCATTTTCTTAGGAAAGAAGCTTTTACAAATACATGTTTATTGACTAAATTCTTGATGCCACGCCCATATAATATATTTTGTCTAAGAACTGAATTATTTGCCTATCTTTTACAAAAAGTTTGAACGAAATTCGTGCAGCCGTTTAAAAGTTATACGACTTTAAAAAATTTCTTGACTCAAGATTCGCTTACTGAGCGTTTCTGGGCGCCTGGTATTTTGCTAACATGTTTATACATGCTCGATTTTGAAAATTACAACCGCAAGAATGAATGTGTACTTACTTGGCTCATAACTTGGGAACTACTGCTCCGATTTTGGTCAAATTTTTTGCAAAAATTAGAAAATTTCTCAAGATTTTCAAGGATATCTAATTGATGGGCGTGGCACTGCTCATTTTCTTAGGAAAGAAGCTTTTACAAATACATGTTTATTGACTAAATTCTTGATGCCACGCCCATATAATATATTTTGTCTAAAAACTGAATTATTTGCCTATCTTTTACAAAAAGTTTGAACGAAATTCGTGCAGCCGTTTAAAAGTTATACGACTTTAAAAATTTCTTGACTCAAGATTCGCTTACTGAGCGTTTCTGGGCGCCTGGTATTTTGCTAACATGTTTATACATGCTCGATTTTGAAAATTACAACCGCAAGAATGAATGTGTACTTACTTGGCTCATAACTTGGGAACTACTGCTCCGATTTTGGTCAAATTTTTTGCAAAAATTAGAAAATTTCTCAAGATTTTCGAGTATATCTAATTAATGGGCGTGGCACTGCTCATTTTCTTAGGAAAGAAGCTTTTACAAATACATGTTTATTGACTAAATACTTGATGCCACGCCCATATAATATATTTTGTCTAAAAACTGAATTATTTGCCTTTCTTCTACAAAAAGTTTGGACCAAATTCGTGCAGCCGTTTAAAAGTTATACGACTTTAAAAAATTTCTTGACTCAAGATTCGCTTACTGAGCGTTTCTGGGCGCCTGGTATTTTGCTAACATGTTTATACATGCTCGATTTTGAAAATTACAACCGCAAGAATGAATGTGTACTTACTTGGCTCATAACTTGGGAACTACTGCTCCGATTTTGGTCAAATTTTTTGCAAAAATTAGAAAATTTCTCAAGATTTTCGAGGATATCTAATTAATGGGCGTGGCACTGCTCATTTTCTTAGGAAAGAAGCTTTTACAAATACATGTTTATTGACTAAATACTTGATGCCACGCCCATATAATATATTTTGTCTAAAAACTGAATTATTTGCCTTTCTTTTACAAAAAGTTTGGACCAAATTCGTGAAGCCGTTTAAAAGTTATACGACTTTAAAACATTTCTTGACTCAAGATTCGCTTACTGAGCGTTTCTGGGCGCCTGGTATTTTGCTAACATGTTTATACATGCTCGATTTTGAAAATTACAACCGCAAGAATGAATGTGTACTTACTTGGCTCATAACTTGGGAACTACTGCTCCGATTTTGGTCAAATTTTTTGCAAAAATTAGAAAATTTCTCAAGATTTTCGAGGATATCTAATTGATGGGCGTGGCACTGCTCATTTTCTTAGGAAAGAAGCTTTTACAAATACATGTTTATTGACTAAATTCTTGATGCCACGCCCATATAATATATTTTGTCTAAAAACTGAATTATTTGCCTATCTTTTACAAAAAGTTTGAACGAAATTCGTGCAGCCGTTTAAAAGTTATACGACTTTAAAAATTTCTTGACTCAAGATTCGCTTACTGAGCGTTTCTGGGCGCCTGGTATTTTGCTAACATGTTTATACATGCTCGATTTTGAAAATTACAACCGCAAGAATGAATGTGTACTTACTTGGTTCATAACTTGGGAACTACTGCTCCGATTTTGGTCAAATTTTTTGCAAAAATTAGAAAATTTCTCAAGATTTTCGAGTATATCTAATTAATGGGCGTGGCACTGCTCATTTTCTTAGGAAAGAAGCTTTTACAAATACATGTTTATTGACTAAATTCTTGATGCCACGCCCATATAATATATTTTGTCTAAAAACTGAATTATTTGCCTTTCTTTTACAAAAAGTTTGGACCAAATTCGTGAAGCCGTTTAAAAGTTATACGACTTTAAAAAATTTCTTGACTTACTTCGCTTACTGAGCGTTTCTGGGCGCCTGGTATTTTGCTAACATGTTTATACATGCTCGATTTTGAAAATTACAACCGCAAGAATGAATGTGTACTTACTTGGCTCATAACTTGGGAACTACTGCTCCGATTTTGGTCAAATTTTTTGCAAAAATTAGAAAATTTCTCAAGATTTTCGAGGATATCTAATTAATGGGCGTGGCACTGCTCATTTTCTTAGGAAAGAAGCTTTTACAAATACATGTTTATTGACTAAATTCTTGATGCCACGCCCATATAATATATTTTGTCTAAAAACTGAATTATTTGCCTATCTTTTACAAAAAGTTTGAACGAAATTCGTGCAGCCGTTTAAAAGTTATACGACTTTAAAAATTTCTTGACTCAATATTCGCTTACTGAGCGTTTCTGGGCGCCTGGTATTTTGCTAACATGTTTATACATGCTCGATTTTGAAAATTACAACCGCAAGAATGAATGTGTACTTACTTGGCTCATAACTTGGGAACTACTGCTCCGATTTTGGTCAAATTTTTTGCAAAAATTAGAAAATTTCTCAAGATTTTCGAGGATATCTAATTGATGGGCGTGGCACTGCTCATTTTCTTAGGAAAGAAGCTTTTACAAATACATGTTTATTGACTAAATTCTTGATGCCACGCCCATATAATATATTTTGTCTAAAAACTGAATTATTTGCCTATCTTTTACAAAAAGTTTGAACGAAATTCGTGCAGCCGTTTAAAAGTTATACGACTTTAAAAATTTCTTGACTCAAGATTCGCTTACTGAGCGTTTCTGGGCGCCTGGTATTTTGCTAACATGTTTATACATGCTCGATTTTGAAAATTACAACCGCAAGAATGAATGTGTACTTACTTGGCTCATAACTTGGGAACTACTGCTCCGATTTTGGTCAAATTTTTTGCAAAAATTAGAAAATTTCTCAAGATTTTCGAGGATATCTAATTGATGGGCGTGGCACTGCTCATTTTCTTAGGAAAGAAGCTTTTACAAATACATGTTTATTGACTAAATTCTTGATGCCACGCCCATATAATATATTTTGTCTAAAAACTGAATTATTTGCCTATCTTTTACAAAAAGTTTGAACGAAATTCGTGCAGCCGTTTAAAAGTTATACGACTTTAAAAATTTCTTGACTCAAGATTCGCTTACTGAGCGTTTCTGGGCGCCTGGTATTTTGCTAACATGTTTATACATGCTCGATTTTGAAAATTACAACCGCAAGAATGAATGTGTACTTACTTGGCTCATAACTTGGGAACTACTGCTCCGATTTTGGTCAAATTTTTTGCAAAAATTAGAAAATTTCTCAAGATTTTCGAGGATATCTAATTGATGGGCGTGGCACTGCTCATTTTCTTAGGAAAGAAGCTTTTACAAATACATGTTTATTGACTAAATTCTTGATGCCACGCCCATATAATATATTTTGTCTAAAAACTGAATTATTTGCCTATCTTTTACAAAAAGTTTGAACGAAATTCGTGCAGCCGTTTAAAAGTTATACGACTTTAAAAATTTCTTGACTCAAGATTCGCTTACTGAGCGTTTCTGGGCGCCTGGTATTTTGCTAACATGTTTATACATGCTCGATTTTGAAAATTACAACCGCAAGAATGAATGTGTACTTACTTGGCTCATAACTTGGGAACTACTGCTCCGATTTTGGTCAAATTTTTTGCAAAAATTAGAAAATTTCTCAAGATTTTCGAGAATATCTAATTAATGGGCGTGGCACTGCTCATTTTCTTAGGAAAGAAGCTTTTACAAATACATGTTTATTGACTAAATTCTTGATGCCACGCCCATATAATATATTTTGTCTAAAAACTGAATTATTTGCCTTTCTTTTACAAAAAGTTTGGACCAAATTCGTGCAGCCGTTTAAAAGTTATACGACTTTTAAAAATTTCTTGACTCAAGATTCGCTTACTGAGCGTTTCTGGGCGCCTGGTATTTTACTAACATGTTTATACATGCTCGATTTTGAAAATTACAACCGCAAGAATGAATGTGTACTTACTTGGCTCATAACTTGGGAACTACTGCTCCGATTTTGGTCAAATTTTTTGCAAAAATTAGAAAATTTCTCAAGATTTTCGGGGATATCTAATTAATGGGCGTGGCACTGCTCATTTTCTTAGGAAAGAAGCTTTTACAAATACATGTTTATTGACTAAATTCTTGATGCCACGCCCATATAATATATTTTGTCTAAAAACTGAATTATTTGCCTATCTTTTACAAAAAGTTTGGACCAAATTCGTGCAGCCGTTTAAAAGTTATACGACTTTAAAACATTTCTTGACTCAAGATTCGCTTACTGAGCGTTTCTGGGCGCCTGGTATTTTGCTAACATGTTTATACATGCTCGATTTTGAAAATTACAACCGCAAGAATGAATGTGTACTTACTTACTTGGCTCATAACTTGGGAACTACTGCTCCGATTTTGGTCAAATTTTTTGCAAAAATTAGAAAATTTCTCAAGATTTTCGAGGATATCTAATTAATGGGCGTGGCACTGCTCATTTTCTTAGGAAAGAAGCTTTTACAAATACATGTTTATTGACTAAATTCTTGATGCCACGCCCATATAATATATTTTGTCTCAAAACTGAATTATTTGCCTTTCTTTTACAAAAAGTTTGGACCAAATTCGTGCAGCCGTTTAAAAGTTATACGACTTTAAAAAATTTCTTGACTCAAGATTCGCTTACTGAGCGTTTCTGGGCGCCTGGTATTTTGCTAACATGTTTATACATGCTCGATTTTGAAAATTACAACCGCAAGAATGAATGTGTACTTACTTGGCTCATAACTTGGGAACTACTGTTCCGATTTTGGTCAAATTTTTTGTAAAAATTAGAAAATTTCTCAAGATTTTCGAGGATATCTAATTAATGGGCGTGGCACTGCTCATTTTCTTAGGAAAGAAGCTTTTACAAATACATGTTTATTGACTAAATTCTTGATGCCACGCCCATATAATATATTTTGTCTAAAAACTGAATTATTTGCCTTTCTTTTACAAAAAGTTTGAACGAAATTCGTGCAACATGTTTATACATGCTCGATTTTGAAAATTACAACCGCAAGAATGAATGTGTACTTACTTGGCTCATAACTTGGGAACTACTGTTCCGATTTTGGTCAAATTTTTTGTAAAAATTAGAAAATTTCTCAAGATTTTCGAGAATATCTAATTAATGGGCGTGGCACTGCTCATTTTCTTAGGAAAGAAGCTTTTACAAATACATGTTTATTGACTAAATTCTTGATGCCACGCCCATATAATATATTTTGTCTAAAAACTGAATTATTTGCCTATCTTTTACAAAAAGTTTGAACGAAATTCGTGCAGCCGTTTAAAAGTTATACGACTTTAAAAATTTCTTGACTCAAGATTCGCTTACTGAGCGTTTCTGGGCGCCTGGTATTTTGCTAACATGTTTATACATGCTCGATTTTGAAAATTACAACCGCAAGAATGAATGTGTACTTACTTGGCTCATAACTTGGGAACTACTGCTCCGATTTTGGTCAAATTTTTTGCAAAAATTAGAAAATTTCTCAAGATTTTCGAGGATATCTAATTAATGGGCGTGGCACTGCTCATTTTCTTAGGGAAGAAGCTTTTACAAATACATGTTTATTGACTAAATTCTTGATGCCACGCCCATATAATATATTTTGTCTAAGAACTGAATTATTTGCCTATCTTTTACAAAAAGTTTGGACCAAATTCGTGCAGCCGTTTAAAAGTTATACGACTTTAAAAAATTTCTTGACTCAAGATTCGCTTACTGAGCGTTTCTGGGCGCCTGGTATTTTGCTAACATGTTTATACATGCTCGATTTTGAAAATTACAACCGCAAGAATGAATGTGTACTTACTTGGCTCATAACTTGGGAACTACTGCTCCGATTTTGGTCAAATTTTTTGCAAAAATTAGAAAATTTCTCAAGATTTTCGAGGATATCTAATTAATGGGCGTGGCACTGCTCATTTTCTTAGGAAAGAAGCTTTTACAAATACATGTTTATTGACTAAATTCTTGATGCCACGCCCATATAATATATTTTGTCTAAAAACTGAATTATTTGCCTTTCTTTTACAAAAAGTTTGAACGAAATTCGTGCAACATGTTTATACATGCTCGATTTTGAAAATTACAACCGCAAGAATGAATGTGTACTTACTTGGCTCATAACTTGGGAACTACTGTTCCGATTTTGGTCAAATTTTTTGCAAAAATTAGAAAATTTCTCAAGATTTTCGAGGATATCTAATTAATGGGCGTGGCACTGCTCATTTTCTTAGGAAAGAAGCTTTTACAAATACATGTTTATTGACTAAATTCTTGATGCCACGCCCATATAATATATTTTGTCTAAAAACTGAATTATTTGCCTTTCTTTTACAAAAAGTTTGGACCAAATTCGTGCAGCCGTTTAAAAGTTATACGACTTTAAAAAATTTCTTGACTCAAGATTCGCTTACTGAGCGTTTCTGGGCGCCTGGTATTTTGCTAACATGTTTATACATGCTCGATTTTGAAAATTACAACCGCAAGAATGAATGTGTACTTACTTACTTGGCTCATAACTTGGGAACTACTGCTCCGATTTTGGTCAAATTTTTTGCAAAAATTAGAAAATTTCTCAAGATTTTCGAGGATATCTAATTAATGGGCGTGGCACTGCTCATTTTCTTAGGAAAGAAGCTTTTACAAATACATGTTTATTGACTAAATTCTTGATGCCACGCCCATATAATATATTTTGTCTCAAAACTGAATTATTTGCCTTTCTTTTACAAAAAGTTTGGACCAAATTCGTGCAGCCGTTTAAAAGTTATACGACTTTAAAAAATTTCTTGACTCAAGATTCGCTTACTGAGCGTTTCTGGGCGCCTGGTATTTTGCTAACATGTTTATACATGCTCGATTTTGAAAATTACAACCGCAAGAATGAATGTGTACTTACTTGGCTCATAACTTGGGAACTACTGTTCCGATTTTGGTCAAATTTTTTGTAAAAATTAGAAAATTTCTCAAGATTTTCGAGGATATCTAATTAATGGGCGTGGCACTGCTCATTTTCTTAGGAAAGAAGCTTTTACAAATACATGTTTATTGACTAAATTCTTGATGCCACGCCCATATAATATATTTTGTCTAAAAACTGAATTATTTGCCTTTCTTTTACAAAAAGTTTGAACGAAATTCGTGCAACATGTTTATACATGCTCGATTTTGAAAATTACAACCGCAAGAATGAATGTGTACTTACTTGGCTCATAACTTGGGAACTACTGTTCCGATTTTGGTCAAATTTTTTGCAAAAATTAGAAAATTTCTCAAGATTTTCGAGAATATCTAATTAATGGGCGTGGCACTGCTCATTTTCTTAGGAAAGAAGCTTTTACAAATACATGTTTATTGACTAAATTCTTGATGCCACGCCCATATAATATATTTTGTCTAAAAACTGAATTATTTGCCTATCTTTTACAAAAAGTTTGAACGAAATTCGTGCAGCCGTTTAAAAGTTATACGACTTTAAAAAATTTCTTGACTCAAGATTCGCTTACTGAGCGTTTCTGGGCGCCTGGTATTTTGCTAACATGTTTATACATGCTCGATTTTGAAAATTACAACCGCAAGAATGAATGTGTACTTACTTGGCTCATAACTTGGGAACTACTGTTCCGATTTTGGTCAAATTTTTTGTAAAAATTAGAAAATTTCTCAAGATTTTCGAGGATATCTAATTAATGGGCGTGGCACTGCTCATTTTCTTAGGAAAGAAGCTTTTACAAATACATGTTTATTGACTAAATTCTTGATGCCACGCCCATATAATATATTTTGTCTAAAAACTGAATTATTTGCCTTTCTTTTACAAAAAGTTTGAACGAAATTCGTGCAACATGTTTATACATGCTCGATTTTGAAAATTACAACCGCAAGAATGAATGTGTACTTACTTGGCTCATAACTTGGGAACTACTGCTCCGATTTTGGTCAAATTTTTTGCAAAAATTAGAAAATTTCTCAAGATTTTCGGGGATATCTAATTAATGGGCGTGGCACTGCTCATTTTCTTAGGAAAGAAGCTTTTACAAATACATGTTTATTGACTAAATTCTTGATGCCACGCCCATATAATATATTTTGTCTAAAAACTGAATTATTTGCCTTTCTTTTACAAAAAGTTTGGACCAAATTCGTGCAGCCGTTTAAAAGTTATACGACTTTAAAAAATTTCTTGACTCAAGATTCGCTTACTGAGCGTTTCTGGGCGCCTGGTATTTTGCTAACATGTTTATACATGCTCGATTTTGAAAATTACAACCGCAAGAATGAATGTGTACTTACTTGGCTCATAACTTGGGAACTACTGCTCCGATTTTGGTCAAATTTTTTGCAAAAATTAGAAAATTTCTCAAGATTTTCGAGGATATCTAATTAATGGGCGTGGCACTGCTCATTTTCTTAGGAAAGAAGCTTTTACAAATACATGTTTATTGACTAAATTCTTGATGCCACGCCCATATAATATATTTTGTCTAAAAACTGAATTATTTGCCTTTCTTTTACAAAAAGTTTGGACCAAATTCGTGCAGCCGTTTAAAAGTTATACGACTTTAAAAAATTTCTTGACTCAAGATTCGCTTACTGAGCGTTTCTGGGCGCCTGGTATTTTACTAACATGTTTATACATGCTCGATTTTGAAAATTACAACCGCAAGAATGAATGTGTACTTACTTGGCTCATAACTTGGGAACTACTGCTCCGATTTTGGTCAAATTTTTTGCAAAAATTAGAAAATTTCTCAAGATTTTCGAGGATATCTAATTAATGGGCGTGGCACTGCTCATTTTCTTAGGAAAGAAGCTTTTACAAATACATGTTTATTGACTAAATTCTTGATGCCACGCCCATATAATATATTTTGTCTCAAAACTGAATTATTTGCCTTTCTTTTACAAAAAGTTTGGACCAAATTCGTGCAGCCGTTTAAAAGTTATACGACTTTTAAAAATTTCTTGACTCAAGATTCGCTTACTGAGCGTTTCTGGGCGCCTGGTATTTTGCTAACATGTTTATACATGCTCGATTTTGAAAATTACAACCGCAAGAATGAATGTGTACTTACTTACTTGGCTCATAACTTGGGAACTACTGCTCCGATTTTGGTCAAATTTTTTGCAAAAATTAGAAAATTTCTCAAGATTTTCGAGGATATCTAATTAATGGGCGTGGCACTGCTCATTTTCTTAGGAAAGAAGCTTTTACAAATACATGTTTATTGACTAAATTCTTGATGCCACGCCCATATAATATATTTTGTCTAAAAACTGAATTATTTGCCTATCTTTTACAAAAAGTTTGAACGAAATTCGTGCAGCCGTTTAAAAGTTATACGACTTTAAAAAATTTCTTGACTCAAGATTCGCTTACTGAGCGTTTCTGGGCGCCTGGTATTTTGCTAACATGTTTATACATGCTCGATTTTGAAAATTACAACCGCAAGAATGAATGTGTACTTACTTGGCTCATAACTTGGGAACTACTGTTCCGATTTTGGTCAAATTTTTTGTAAAAATTAGAAAATTTCTCAAGATTTTCGAGGATATCTAATTAATGGGCGTGGCACTGCTCATTTTCTTAGGAAAGAAGCTTTTACAAATACATGTTTATTGACTAAATTCTTGATGCCACGCCCATATAATATATTTTGTCTAAAAACTGAATTATTTGCCTTTCTTTTACAAAAAGTTTGAACGAAATTCGTGCAACATGTTTATACATGCTCGATTTTGAAAATTACAACCGCAAGAATGAATGTGTACTTACTTGGCTCATAACTTGGGAACTACTGCTCCGATTTTGGTCAAATTTTTTGCAAAAATTAGAAAATTTCTCAAGATTTTCGGGGATATCTAATTAATGGGCGTGGCACTGCTCATTTTCTTAGGAAAGAAGCTTTTACAAATACATGTTTATTGACTAAATTCTTGATGCCACGCCCATATAATATATTTTGTCTAAAAACTGAATTATTTGCCTTTCTTTTACAAAAAGTTTGGACCAAATTCGTGCAGCCGTTTAAAAGTTATACGACTTTAAAAAATTTCTTGACTCAAGATTCGCTTACTGAGCGTTTCTGGGCGCCTGGTATTTTGCTAACATGTTTATACATGCTCGATTTTGAAAATTACAACCGCAAGAATGAATGTGTACTTACTTGGCTCATAACTTGGGAACTACTGCTCCGATTTTGGTCAAATTTTTTGCAAAAATTAGAAAATTTCTCAAGATTTTCGAGGATATCTAATTAATGGGCGTGGCACTGCTCATTTTCTTAGGAAAGAAGCTTTTACAAATACATGTTTATTGACTAAATTCTTGATGCCACGCCCATATAATATATTTTGTCTAAAAACTGAATTATTTGCCTTTCTTTTACAAAAAGTTTGGACCAAATTCGTGCAGCCGTTTAAAAGTTATACGACTTTAAAAAATTTCTTGACTCAAGATTCGCTTACTGAGCGTTTCTGGGCGCCTGGTATTTTACTAACATGTTTATACATGCTCGATTTTGAAAATTACAACCGCAAGAATGAATGTGTACTTACTTGGCTCATAACTTGGGAACTACTGCTCCGATTTTGGTCAAATTTTTTGCAAAAATTAGAAAATTTCTCAAGATTTTCGAGGATATCTAATTAATGGGCGTGGCACTGCTCATTTTCTTAGGAAAGAAGCTTTTACAAATACATGTTTATTGACTAAATTCTTGATGCCACGCCCATATAATATATTTTGTCTCAAAACTGAATTATTTGCCTTTCTTTTACAAAAAGTTTGGACCAAATTCGTGCAGCCGTTTAAAAGTTATACGACTTTTAAAAATTTCTTGACTCAAGATTCGCTTACTGAGCGTTTCTGGGCGCCTGGTATTTTGCTAACATGTTTATACATGCTCGATTTTGAAAATTACAACCGCAAGAATGAATGTGTACTTACTTGGCTCATAACTTGGAAACTACTGCTCCGATTTTGGTCAAATTTTTTGCAAAAATTAGAAAATTTTTCAAGATTTTCGAGGATATCTAATTAATGGGCGTGGCACTGCTCATTTTCTTAGGAAAGAAGCTTTTACAAATACATGTTTATTGACTAAATTCTTGATGCCACGCCCATATAATATATTTTGTCTAAAAACTGAATTATTTGCCTATCTTTTACAAAAAGTTTGGACCAAATTCGTGCAGCCGTTTAAAAGTTATACGACTTTAAAAAATTTCTTGACTCAAGATTCGCTTACTGAGCGTTTCTGGGCGCCTGGTATTTTACTAACATGTTTATACATGCTCGATTTTGAAAATTACAACCGCAAGAATGAATGTGTACTTACTTGGCTCATAACTTGGGAATCACTGCTCCGATTTTGGTCAAATTTTTTACAAAAATTAGGAAATTTCTCTAGATTTTCGGGGATACCTAATTAATGGGCGTGGCATTGTTCATTTTCTTAGGAAAGAACCTTTTGAAAATACATGTTTTTTGGCTAAATTCTTAATGCCACGCCCATATAATATATTTTGTCTAAAAACTGAATTATTTGCCCATCTTTTACAAAAAGTTTGAACGAAATTCGTGCAGCCGTTTAAAAGTTATACGACTTTAAAAAATTTCTTGACTCAAGATTCGCTTACTGAGCGTTTCTGGGCGCCTGGTATTTTGCTAACATGTTTATACATGCTCGATTTTGAAAATTACAACCACAAGAATGAATGTGAATTTGCTTGGCTCATAACTTGGGAATCACTGCTCCGATTTTGGTCAAATTTTTTGCAAAAATTAGAAAATTTCTCAAGATTTTCGAGGATATCTAATTAATGGGCGTGGCACTGCTCATTTTCTTAGGAAAGAAGCTTTTACAAATACATGTTTATTGACTAAATTCTTGATGCCACGCCCATATAATATATTTTGTCTAAAAACTGAATTATTTGCCTATCTTTTACAAAAAGTTTGAACGAAATTCGTGCAGCCGTTTAAAAGTTATACGACTTTAAAAATTTCTTGACTCAAGATTCGCTTACTGAGCGTTTCTGGGCGCCTGGTATTTTGCTAACATGTTTATACATGCTCGATTTTGAAAATTACAACCGCAAGAATGAATGTGTACTTACTTGGCTCATAACTTGGGAACTACTGCTCCGATTTTGGTCAAATTTTTTGCAAAAATTAGAAAATTTCTCAAGATTTTCGAGGATATCTAATTAATGGGCGTGGCACTGCTCATTTTCTTAGGGAAGAAGCTTTTACAAATACATGTTTATTGACTAAATTCTTGATGCCACGCCCATATAATATATTTTGTCTAAGAACTGAATTATTTGCCTATCTTTTACAAAAAGTTTGGACCAAATTCGTGCAGCCGTTTAAAAGTTATACGACTTTAAAAAATTTCTTGACTCAAGATTCGCTTACTGAGCGTTTCTGGGCGCCTGGTATTTTGCTAACATGTTTATACATGCTCGATTTTGAAAATTACAACCGCAAGAATGAATGTGTACTTACTTGGCTCATAACTTGGGAACTACTGCTCCGATTTTGGTCAAATTTTTTGCAAAAATTAGAAAATTTCTCAAGATTTTCGAGGATATCTAATTAATGGGCGTGGCACTGCTCATTTTCTTAGGAAAGAAGCTTTTACAAATACATGTTTATTGACTAAATTCTTGATGCCACGCCCATATAATATATTTTGTCTAAAAACTGAATTATTTGCCTTTCTTTTACAAAAAGTTTGAACGAAATTCGTGCAACATGTTTATACATGCTCGATTTTGAAAATTACAACCGCAAGAATGAATGTGTACTTACTTGGCTCATAACTTGGGAACTACTGTTCCGATTTTGGTCAAATTTTTTGCAAAAATTAGAAAATTTCTCAAGATTTTCGAGAATATCTAATTAATGGGCGTGGCACTGCTCATTTTCTTAGGAAAGAAGCTTTTACAAATACATGTTTATTGACTAAATTCTTGATGCCACGCCCATATAATATATTTTGTCTAAAAACTGAATTATTTGCCTATCTTTTACAAAAAGTTTGAACGAAATTCGTGCAGCCGTTTAAAAGTTATACGACTTTAAAAATTTCTTGACTCAAGATTCGCTTACTGAGCGTTTCTGGGCGCCTGGTATTTTGCTAACATGTTTATACATGCTCGATTTTGAAAATTACAACCGCAAGAATGAATGTGTACTTACTTGGCTCATAACTTGGGAACTACTGCTCCGATTTTGGTCAAATTTTTTGCAAAAATTAGAAAATTTCTCAAGATTTTCGAGGATATCTAATTAATGGGCGTGGCACTGCTCATTTTCTTAGGGAAGAAGCTTTTACAAATACATGTTTATTGACTAAATTCTTGATGCCACGCCCATATAATATATTTTGTCTAAGAACTGAATTATTTGCCTATCTTTTACAAAAAGTTTGGACCAAATTCGTGCAGCCGTTTAAAAGTTATACGACTTTAAAAAATTTCTTGACTCAAGATTCGCTTACTGAGCGTTTCTGGGCGCCTGGTATTTTGCTAACATGTTTATACATGCTCGATTTTGAAAATTACAACCGCAAGAATGAATGTGTACTTACTTGGCTCATAACTTGGGAACTACTGCTCCGATTTTGGTCAAATTTTTTGCAAAAATTAGAAAATTTCTCAAGATTTTCGAGGATATCTAATTAATGGGCGTGGCACTGCTCATTTTCTTAGGAAAGAAGCTTTTACAAATACATGTTTATTGACTAAATTCTTGATGCCACGCCCATATAATATATTTTGTCTAAAAACTGAATTATTTGCCTTTCTTTTACAAAAAGTTTGAACGAAATTCGTGCAACATGTTTATACATGCTCGATTTTGAAAATTACAACCGCAAGAATGAATGTGTACTTACTTGGCTCATAACTTGGGAACTACTGTTCCGATTTTGGTCAAATTTTTTGCAAAAATTAGAAAATTTCTCAAGATTTTCGAGGATATCTAATTAATGGGCGTGGCACTGCTCATTTTCTTAGGAAAGAAGCTTTTACAAATACATGTTTATTGACTAAATTCTTGATGCCACGCCCATATAATATATTTTGTCTAAAAACTGAATTATTTGCCTTTCTTTTACAAAAAGTTTGAACGAAATTCGTGCAACATGTTTATACATGCTCGATTTTGAAAATTACAACCGCAAGAATGAATGTGTACTTACTTGGCTCATAACTTGGGAACTACTGTTCCGATTTTGGTCAAATTTTTTGCAAAAATTAGAAAATTTCTCAAGATTTTCGAGAATATCTAATTAATGGGCGTGGCACTGCTCATTTTCTTAGGAAAGAAGCTTTTACAAATACATGTTTATTGACTAAATTCTTGATGCCACGCCCATATAATATATTTTGTCTAAAAACTGAATTATTTGCCCATCTTTTACAAAAAGTTTGAACGAAATTCGTGCAGCCGTTTAAAAGTTATACGACTTTAAAAATTTCTTGACTCAAGATTCGCTTACTGAGCGTTTCTGGGCGCCTGGTATTTTGCTAACATGTTTATACATGCTCGATTTTGAAAATTACAACCGCAAGAATGAATGTGTACTTACTTGGCTCATAACTTGGGAACTACTGCTCGGATTTTGGTCAAATTTTTTGCAAAAATTAGAAAATTTCTCAAGATTTTCGAGGATATCTAATTAATGGGCGTGGCACTGCTCATTTTCTTAGGAAAGAAGCTTTTACAAATACATGTTTATTGACTAAATTCTTGATGCCACGCCCATATAATATATTTTGTCTAAAAACTGAATTATTTGCCTATCTTTTACAAAAAGTTTGAACGAAATTCGTGCAACATGTTTATACATGCTCGATTTTGAAAATTACAACCGCAAGAATGAATGTGTACTTACTTGGCTCATAACTTGGGAACTACTGTTCCGATTTTGGTCAAATTTTTTGCAAAAATTAGAAAATTTCTCAAGATTTTCGAGAATATCTAATTAATGGGCGTGGCACTGCTCATTTTCTTAGGAAAGAAGCTTTTACAAATACATGTTTATTGACTAAATTCTTGATGCCACGCCCATATAATATATTTTGTCTAAAAACTGAATTATTTGCCTATCTTTTACAAAAAGTTTGAACGAAATTCGTGCAGCCGTTTAAAAGTTATACGACTTTAAAAATTTCTTGACTCAAGATTCGCTTACTGAGCGTTTCTGGGCGCCTGGTATTTTGCTAACATGTTTATACATGCTCGATTTTGAAAATTACAACCGCAAGAATGAATGTGTACTTACTTGGCTCATAACTTGGGAACTACTGCTCCGATTTTGGTCAAATTTTTTGCAAAAATTAGAAAATTTCTCAAGATTTTCGAGGATATCTAATTAATGGGCGTGGCACTGCTCATTTTCTTAGGAAAGAAGCTTTTACAAATACATGTTTATTGACTAAATTCTTGATGCCACGCCCATATAATATATTTTGTCTAAAAACTGAATTATTTGCCTATCTTTTACAAAAAGTTTGAACGAAATTCGTGCAACATGTTTATACATGCTCGATTTTGAAAATTACAACCGCAAGAATGAATGTGTACTTACTTGGCTCATAACTTGGGAACTACTGTTCCGATTTTGGTCAAATTTTTTGCAAAAATTAGAAAATTTCTCAAGATTTTCGAGAATATCTAATTAATGGGCGTGGCACTGCTCATTTTCTTAGGAAAGAAGCTTATACAAATACATGTTTATTGACTAAATTCTTGATGCCACGCCCATATAATATATTTTGTCTAAAAACTGAATTATTTGCCTATCTTTTACAAAAAGTTTGAACGAAATTCGTGCAACATGTTTATACATGCTCGATTTTGAAAATTACAACCGCAAGAATGAATGTGTACTTACTTGGCTCATAACTTGGGAACTACTGTTCCGATTTTGGTCAAATTTTTTGCAAAAATTAGAAAATTTCTCAAGATTTTCGAGAATATCTAATTAATGGGCGTGGCACTGCTCATTTTCTTAGGAAAGAAGCTTTTACAAATACATGTTTATTGACTAAATTCTTGATGCCACGCCCATATAATATATTTTGTCTAAAAACTGAATTATTTGCCTATCTTTTACAAAAAGTTTGAACGAAATTCGTGCAGCCGTTTAAAAGTTATACGACTTTAAAAATTTCTTGACTCAAGATTCGCTTACTGAGCGTTTCTGGGCGCCTGGTATTTTGCTAACATGTTTATACATGCTCGATTTTGAAAATTACAACCGCAAGAATGAATGTGTACTTACTTGGCTCATAACTTGGGAACTACTGCTCCGATTTTGGTCAAATTTTTTGCAAAAATTAGAAAATTTCTCAAGATTTTCGGGGATATCTAATTAATGGGCGTGGCACTGCTCATTTTCTTAGGAAAGAAGCTTTTACAAATACATGTTTATTGACTAAATTCTTGATGCCACGCCCATATAATATATTTTGTCTAAAAACTGAATTATTTGCCTTTCTTTTACAAAAAGTTTGGACCAAAATTGTGCAGCCGTTTAAAAGTTATACGACTTTAAAACATTTCTTGACTCAAGATTCGCTTACTGAGCGTTTCTGGGCGCCTGGTATTTTGCTAACATGTTTATACATGCTCGATTTTGAAAATTACAACCGCAAGAATGAATGTGTACTTACTTACTTGGCTCATAACTTGGGAACTACTGCTCCGATTTTGGTCAAATTTTTTGCAAAAATTAGAAAATTTCTCAAGATTTTCGAGGATATCTAATTAATGGGCGTGGCACTGCTCATTTTCTTAGGAAAGAAGCTTTTACAAATACATGTTTATTGACTAAATTCTTGATGCCACGCCCATATAATATATTTTGTCTCAAAACTGAATTATTTGCCTTTCTTTTACAAAAAGTTTGGACCAAATTCGTGCAGCCGTTTAAAAGTTATACGACTTTAAAAAATTTCTTGACTTACTTCGCTTACTGAGCGTTTCTGGGCGCCTGGTATTTTGCTAACATGTTTATACATGCTCGATTTTGAAAATTACAACCGCAAGAATGAATGTGTACTTACTTGGCTCATAACTTGGGAACTACTGCTCCGATTTTGGTCAAATTTTTTGCAAAAATTAGAAAATTTCTCAAGATTTTCGAGGATATCTAATTAATGGGCGTGGCACTGCTCATTTTCTTAGGAAAGAAGCTTTTACAAATACATGTTTATTGACTAAATTCTTGATGCCACGCCCATATAATATATTTTGTCTAAAAACTGAATTATTTGCCTTTCTTTTACAAAAAGTTTGGACCAAATTCGTGCAGCCGTTTAAAAGTTATACGACTTTAAAAAATTTCTTGACTCAAGATTCGCTTACTGAGCGTTTCTGGGCGCCTGGTATTTTGCTAACATGTTTATACATGCTCGATTTTGAAAATTACAACCGCAAGAATGAATGTGTACTTACTTGGCTCATAACTTGGGAACTACTGTTCCGATTTTGGTCAAATTTTTTGTAAAAATTAGAAAATTTCTCAAGATTTTCGAGGATATCTAATTAATGGGCGTGGCACTGCTCATTTTCTTAGGAAAGAAGCTTTTACAAATACATGTTTATTGACTAAATTCTTGATGCCACGCTTATATAATATATTTTGTCTAAAAACTGAATTATTTGCCTTTCTTTTACAAAAAGTTTGAACGAAATTCGTGCAACATGTTTATACATGCTCGATTTTGAAAATTACAACCGCAAGAATGAATGTGTACTTACTTGGCTCATAACTTGGGAACTACTGTTCCGATTTTGGTCAAATTTTTTGCAAAAATTAGAAAATTTCTCAAGATTTTCGAGGATATCTAATTAATGGGCGTGGCACTGCTCATTTTCTTAGGAAAGAAGCTTTTACAAATACATGTTTATTGACTAAATTTTTGATGCCACGCCCATATAATATATTTTGTCTAAAAACTGAATTATTTGCCTATCTTTTACAAAAAGTTTGAACGAAATTCGTGCAGCCGTTTAAAAGTTATACGACTTTAAAAATTTCTTGACTCAAGATTCGCTTACTGAGCGTTTCTGGGCGCCTGGTATTTTGCTAACATGTTTATACATGCTCGATTTTGAAAATTACAACCGCAAGAATGAATGTGTACTTACTTACTTGGCTCATAACTTGGGAACTACTGCTCCGATTTTGGTCAAATTTTTTGCAAAAATTAGAAAATTTCTCAAGATTTTCGAGGATATCTAATTAATGGGCGTGGCACTGCTCATTTTCTTAGGAAAGAAGCTTTTACAAATACATGTTTATTGACTAAATTCTTGATGCCACGCCCATATAATATATTTTGTCTCAAAACTGAATTATTTGCCTTTCTTTTACAAAAAGTTTGGACCAAATTCGTGCAGCCGTTTAAAAGTTATACGACTTTTAAAAATTTCTTGACTCAAGATTCGCTTACTGAGCGTTTCTGGGCGCCTGGTATTTTGCTAACATGTTTATACATGCTCGATTTTGAAAATTACAACCGCAAGAATGAATGTGTACTTACTTGGCTCATAACTTGGGAACTACTGCTCCGATTTTGGTCAAATTTTTTGCAAAAATTAGAAAATTTCTCAAGATTTTCGGGGATATCTAATTAATGGGCGTGGCACTGCTCATTTTCTTAGGAAAGAAGCTTTTACAAATACATGTTTATTGACTAAATTCTTGATGCCACGCCCATATAATATATTTTGTCTAAAAACTGAATTATTTGCCTTTCTTTTACAAAAAGTTTGGACCAAATTCGTGCAGCCGTTTAAAAGTTATACGACTTTAAAACATTTCTTGACTCAAGATGCGCTTACTGAGCGTTTCTGGGCGCCTGGTATTTTGCTAACATGTTTATACATGCTCGATTTTGAAAATTACAACCGCAAGAATGAATGTGTACTTACTTACTTGGCTCATAACTTGGGAACTACTGCTCCGATTTTGGTCAAATTTTTTGCAAAAATTAGAAAATTTCTCAAGATTTTCGAGGATATCTAATTAATGGGCGTGGCACTGCTCATTTTCTTAGGAAAGAAGCTTTTACAAATACATGTTTATTGACTAAATTCTTGATGCCACGCCCATATAATATATTTTGTCTCAAAACTGAATTATTTGCCTTTCTTTTACAAAAAGTTTGGACCAAATTCGTGCAGCCGTTTAAAAGTTATACGACTTTTAAAAATTTCTTGACTCAAGATTCGCTTACTGAGCGTTTCTGGGCGCCTGGTATTTTGCTAACATGTTTATACATGCTCGATTTTGAAAATTACAACCGCAAGAATGAATGTGTACTTACTTGGCTCATAACTTGGGAACTACTGCTCCGATTTTGGTCAAATTTTTTGCAAAAATTAGAAAATTTCTCAAGATTTTCGAGGATATCTAATTAATGGGCGTGGCACTGCTCATTTTCTTAGGGAAGAAGCTTTTACAAATACATGTTTATTGACTAAATTCTTGATGCCACGCCCATATAATATATTTTGTCTAAGAACTGAATTATTTGCCTATCTTTTACAAAAAGTTTGGACCAAATTCGTGCAGCCGTTTAAAAGTTATACGACTTTAAAAAATTTCTTGACTCAAGATTCGCTTACTGAGCGTTTCTGGGCGCCTGGTATTTTGCTAACATGTTTATACATGCTCGATTTTGAAAATTACAACCGCAAGAATGAATGTGTACTTACTTGGCTCATAACTTGGGAACTACTGCTCCGATTTTGGTCAAATTTTTTGCAAAAATTAGAAAATTTCTCAAGATTTTCGAGGATATCTAATTGATGGGCGTGGCACTGCTCATTTTCTTAGGAAAGAAGCTTTTACAAATACATGTTTATTGACTAAATTCTTGATGCCACGCCCATATAATATATTTTGTCTAAAAACTGAATTATTTGCCTATCTTTTACAAAAAGTTTGAACGAAATTCGTGCAGCCGTTTAAAAGTTATACGACTTTAAAAATTTCTTGACTCAAGATTCGCTTACTGAGCGTTTCTGGGCGCCTGGTATTTTGCTAACATGTTTATACATGCTCGATTTTGAAAATTACAACCGCAAGAATGAATGTGTACTTACTTGGCTCATAACTTGGGAACTACTGCTCCGATTTTGGTCAAATTTTTTGCAAAAATTAGAAAATTTCTCAAGATTTTCGAGGATATCTAATTAATGGGCGTGGCACTGCTCATTTTCTTAGGGAAGAAGCTTTTACAAATACATGTTTATTGACTAAATTCTTGATGCCACGCCCATATAATATATTTTGTCTAAGAACTGAATTATTTGCCTATCTTTTACAAAAAGTTTGGACCAAATTCGTGCAGCCGTTTAAAAGTTATACGACTTTAAAAAATTTCTTGACTCAAGATTCGCTTACTGAGCGTTTCTGGGCGCCTGGTATTTTGCTAACATGTTTATACATGCTCGATTTTGAAAATTACAACCGCAAGAATGAATGTGTACTTACTTGGCTCATAACTTGGGAACTACTGCTCCGATTTTGGTCAAATTTTTTGCAAAAATTAGAAAATTTCTCAAGATTTTCGAGGATATCTAATTAATGGGCGTGGCACTGCTCATTTTCTTAGGGAAGAAGCTTTTACAAATACATGTTTATTGACTAAATTCTTGATGCCACGCCCATATAATATATTTTGTCTAAGAACTGAATTATTTGCCTATCTTTTACAAAAAGTTTGGACCAAATTCGTGCAGCCGTTTAAAAGTTATACGACTTTAAAAAATTTCTTGACTCAAGATTCGCTTACTGAGCGTTTCTGGGCGCCTGGTATTTTGCTAACATGTTTATACATGCTCGATTTTGAAAATTACAACCGCAAGAATGAATGTGTACTTACTTGGCTCATAACTTGGGAACTACTGCTCCGATTTTGGTCAAATTTTTTGCAAAAATTAGAAAATTTCTCAAGATTTTCGAGGATATCTAATTAATGGGCGTGGCACTGCTCATTTTCTTAGGAAAGAAGCTTTTACAAATACATGTTTATTGACTAAATTCTTGATGCCACGCCCATATAATATATTTTGTCTAAAAACTGAATTATTTGCCTATCTTATACAAAAAGTTTGAACGAAATTCGTGCAACATGTTTATACATGCTCGATTTTGAAAATTACAACCGCAAGAATGAATGTGTACTTACTTGGCTCATAACTTGGGAACTACTGTTCCGATTTTGGTCAAATTTTTTGCAAAAATTAGAAAATTTCTCAAGATTTTCGAGAATATCTAATTAATGGGCGTGGCACTGCTCATTTTCTTAGGAAAGAAGCTTTTACAAATACATGTTTATTGACTAAATTCTTGATGCCACGCCCATATAATATATTTTGTCTAAAAACTGAATTATTTGCCTATCTTTTACAAAAAGTTTGAACGAAATTCGTGCAGCCGTTTAAAAGTTATACGACTTTAAAACATTTCTTGACTCAAGATTCGCTTACTGAGCGTTTCTGGGCGCCTGGTATTTTGCTAACATGTTTATACATGCTCGATTTTGAAAATTACAACCGCAAGAATGAATGTGTACTTACTTGGCTCATAACTTGGGAACTACTGCTCCGATTTTGGTCAAATTTTTTGCAAAAATTGGAAAATTTCTCAAGATTTTCGAGGATATCTAATTAATGGGCGTGGCACTGCTCATTTTCTTGGGAAAGAAGCTTTTACAAATACATGTTTATTGACTAAATTCTTGATGCCACGCCCATATAATATATTTTGTCTCAAAACTGAATTATTTGCCTTTCTTTTACAAAAAGTTTGGACCAAATTCGTGCAGCCGTTTAAAAGTTATACGACTTTTAAAAATTTCTTGACTCAAGATTCGCTTACTGAGCGTTTCTGGGCGCCTGGTATTTTACTAACATGTTTATACATGCTCGATTTTGAAAATTACAACCGCAAGAATGAATGTGTACTTACTTGGCTCATAACTTGGGAACTACTGCTCCGATTTTGGTCAAATTTTTTGCAAAAATTAGAAAATTTCTCAAGATTTTCGGGGATATCTAATTAATGGGCGTGGCACTGCTCATTTTCTTAGGAAAGAAGCTTTTACAAATACATGTTTATTGACTAAATTCTTGATGCCACGCCCATATAATATATTTTGTCTAAAAACTGAATTATTTGCCTATCTTTTACAAAAAGTTTGAACGAAATTCGTGCAGCCGTTTAAAAGTTATACGACTTTAAAAAATTTCTTAACTCAAGATTCGCTTACTGAGCGTTTCTGGGCGCCTGGTATTTTGCTAACATGTTTATACATGCTCGATTTTGAAAATTACAACCACAAGAATGAATGTGTACTTACTTGGCTCATAACTTGGGAATTACTGCTCCGATTTTGGTCAAATTGTTTGCAAAAATTAGAAAATTTATCAAGATTTTCGGGGATATCTAATTAATGGGCGTGGCACTGCTCATTTTCTTAGGAAAGAAGCTTTTACAAATACATGTTTATTGACTAAATTCTTGATGCCACGCCCATATAATATATTTTGTCTAAAAACTGAATTATTTGCCTATCTTTTACAAAAAGTTTGAACGAAATTCGTGCAGCCGTTTAAAAGTTATACGACTTTAAAAAATTTCTTGACTCAAGATTCGCTTACTGAGCGTTTCTGGGCGCCTGGTATTTTGCTAACATGTTTATACATGCTCGATTTTGAAAATTACAACCGCAGGAATGAATGTGTACTTACTTGGCTCATAACTTGGGAACTACTGCTCTGATTTTGGTCAAATTGTTTGCAAAAATTAGAAAATTTATCAAGATTTTCGGGGATATCTAATTAATGGGCGTGGCACTGCTCATTTTCTTAGGAAAGAAGCTTTTACAAATACATGTTTATTGACTAAATTCTTGATGCCACGCCCATATAATATATTTTGTCTAAAAACTGAATTATTTGCCTATCTTTTACAAAAAGTTTGAACGAAATTCGTGCAGCCGTTTAAAAGTTATACGACTTTAAAAAATTTCTTGACTCAAGATTCACTTACTGAGCGTTTCTGGGCGCCTGGTATTTTGCTAACATGTTTATACATGCTCGATTTTGAAAATTACAACCACAAGAATGAATGTGTACTTACTTGGCTCATAACTTGGGAATTACTGCTCCGATTTTGGTCAAATTGTTTGCAAAAATTAGAAAATTTATCAAGATTTTCGGGGATATCTAATTAATGGGCGTGGCAGTGCTCATTTTCTTAGGAAAGAAGCTTTTACAAATACATGTTTATTGACTAAATTCTTGATGCCACGCCCATATAATATATTTTGTCTAAGAACTGAATTATTTGCCTATCTTTTACAAAAAGTTTGAACGAAATTCGTGCAGCCGTTTAAAAGTTATACGACTTTAAAAAATTTCTTGACTCAAGATTCGCTTACTGAGCGTTTCTGGGCGCCTGGTATTTTGCTAACATGTTTATACATGCTCGATTTTGAAAATTACAACCACAAGAATGAATGTGTACTTACTTGGCTCATAACTTGGGAATTACTGCTCCGATTTTGGTCAAATTTTTTGCAAAAATTAGAAAATTTATCAAGATTTTCGGGGATATCTAATTAATGGGCGTGGCACTGCTCATTTTCTTAGGAAAGAAGCTTTTACAAATACATGTTTATTGACTAAATTCTTGATGCCACGCCCATATAATATATTTTGTCTAAAAACTGAATTATTTGCCTATCTTTTACAAAAAGTTTGAACGAAATTCGTGCAGCCGTTTAAAAGTTATACGACTTTAAAAAATTTCTTGACTCAAGATTCGCTTACTGAGCGTTTCTGGGCGCCTGGTATTTTGCTAACATGTTTATACATGCTCGATTTTGAAAATTACAACCACAAGAATGAATGTGTACTTACTTGGCTCATAACTTGGGAATTACTGCTCCGATTTTGGTCAAATTGTTTGCAAAAATTAGAAAATTTATCAAGATTTTCGGGG
Source organism: Ornithomya chloropus (assembly GCA_963971445.1). Taxonomy (NCBI): domain Eukaryota; kingdom Metazoa; phylum Arthropoda; class Insecta; order Diptera; family Hippoboscidae; genus Ornithomya; species Ornithomya chloropus. The sequence goes on along the minus strand of OZ020530.1, from coordinate 19,772,117 downwards.
ATATCTAATTAATGGGCGTGGCACTGCTCATTTTCTTAGGAAAGAAGCTTTTACAAATACATGTTTATTGACTAAATTCTTGATGCCACGCCCATATAATATATTTTGTTTAAAAACTGAATTATTTGCCTACCTTTTACAAAAAGTTTGAACGAAATTCGTGCAGCCGTTTAAAAGTTATACGACTTTAAAAAAATTCTTGACTCAAGATTCGCTTACTGAGCGTTTCTGGGCGCCTGGTATTTTGCTAACATGTTTATACATGCTCGATTTTGAAAATTACAACCACAAGAATGAATGTGTACTTACTTGGCTCATAACTTGGGAATTACTGCTCCGATTTTGGTCAAATTGTTTGCAAAAATTAGAAAATTTATCAAGATTTTCGGGGATATCTAATTAATGGGCGTGGCACTGCTCATTTTCTTAGGAAAGAAGCTTTTACAAATACATGTTTATTGACTAAATTCTTGATGCCACGCCCATATAATATATTTTGTCTAAGAACTGAATTATTTGCCTATCTTTTACAAAAAGTTTGAACGAAATTCGTGCAGCCGTTTAAAAGTTATACGACTTTAAAAAATTTCTTGACTCAAGATTCGCTTACTGAGCGTTTCTGGGCGCCTGGTATTTTGCTAACATGTTTATACATGCTCGATTTTGAAAATTACAACCGCAAGAATGAATGTGTACTTACTTGGCTCATAACTTGGGAACTACTGCTCTGATTTTGGTCAAATTTTTTGCAAAAATTAGAAAATTTCTCAAGATTTTCGAGGATATCTAATTAATGGGCGTGGCACTGCTCATTTTCTTAGGAAAGAAGCTTTTACAAATACATGTTTATTGACTAAATTCTTGATGCCACGCCCATATAATATATTTTGTTTAAAAACTGAATTATTTGCCTACCTTTTACAAAAAGTTTGAACGAAATTCGTGCAGCCGTTTAAAAGTTATACGACTTTAAAAAAATTCTTGACTCAAGATTCGCTTACTGAGCGTTTCTGGGCGCCTGGTATTTTGCTAACATGTTTATACATGCTCGATTTTGAAAATTACAACCACAAGAATGAATGTGTACTTACTTGGCTCATAACTTGGGAACTACTGCTCCGATTTTGGTCAAATTTTTTGCAAAAATTAGAAAATTTCTCAAGATTTTCGAGGATATCTAATTAATGGGCGTGGCACTGCTCATTTTCTTAGGAAAGAAGCTTTTACAAATACATGTTTATTGACTAAATTCTTAATGCCACGCCCATATAATATATTTTGTCTAAAAACTGAATTATTTGCCTATCTTTTACAAAAAGTTTGAACGAAATTCGTGCAGCCGTTTAAAAGTTATACGACTTTAAAAAATTTCTTGACTCAAGATTCGCTTACTGAGCGTTTCTGGGCGCCTGGTATTTTGCTAACATGTTTATACATGCTCGATTTTGAAAATTACAACCACAAGAATGAATGTGTACTTACTTGGCTCATAACTTGGGAACTACTGCTCCGATTTTGGTCAAATTGTTTGCAAAAATTAGAAAATTTATCAAGATTTTCGGGGATATCTAATTAATGGGCGTGGCACTGCTCATTTTCTTAGGAAAGAAGCTTTTACAAATACATGTTTATTGACTAAATTCTTGATGCCACGCCCATATAATATATTTTGTCTAAAAACTGAATTATTTGCCTATCTTTTACAAAAAGTTTGAACGAAATTCGTGCAGCCGTTTAAAAGTTATACGACTTTAAAAAAATTCTTGACTCAAGATTCGCTTACTGAGCGTTTCTGGGCGCCTGGTATTTTGCTAACATGTTTATACATGCTCGATTTTGAAAATTACAACCACAAGAATGAATGTGTACTTACTTGGCTCATAACTTGGGAACTACTGCTCCGATTTTGGTCAAATTGTTTGCAAAAATTAGAAAATTTATCAAGATTTTCGGGGATATCTAATTAATGGGCGTGGCACTGCTCATTTTCTTAGGAAAGAAGCTTTTACAAATACATGTTTATTGACTAAATTCTTGATGCCACGCCCATATAATATATTTTGTCTAAAAACTGAATTATTTGCCTATCTTTTACAAAAAGTTTGGACCAAATTCGTGCAGCCGTTTAAAAGTTATACGACTTTAAAAAAATTCTTGACTCAAGATTCGCTTACTGAGCGTTTCTGGGCGCCTGGTATTTTGCTAACATGTTTATACATGCTCGATTTTGAAAATTACAACCACAAGAATGAATGTGTACTTACTTGGCTCATAACTTGGGAACTACTGCTCCGATTTTGGTCAAATTGTTTGCAAAAATTAGAAAATTTCTCAAGATTTTCGGGGATATCTAATTAATGGGCGTGGCAGTGCTCATTTTCTTAGGAAAGAAGCTTTTACAAATACATGTTTATTGACTAAATTCTTGATGCCACGCCCATATAATATATTTTGTCTAAAAACTGAATTATTTGCCTATCTTTTACAAAAAGTTTGAACGAAATTCGTGCAGCCGTTTAAAAGTTATACGACTTTAAAAAATTTCTTGACTCAAGATTCGCTTACTGAGCGTTTCTGGGCGCCTGGTATTTTGCTAACATGTTTATACATGCTCGATTTTGAAAATTACAACCGCAAGAATGAATGTGTACTTACTTGGCTCATAACTTGGGAACTACTGCTCCGATTTTGGTCAAATTGTTTGCAAAAATTAGAAAATTTATCAAGATTTTCGGGGATATCTAATTAATGGGCGTGGCACTGCTCATTTTCTTAGGAAAGAAGCTTTTACAAATACATGTTTATTGACTAAATTCTTGATGCCACGCCTATATAATATATTTTGTCTAAAAACTGAATTATTTGCCTATCTTTTACAAAAAGTTTGAACGAAATTCGTGCAGCCGTTTAAAAGTTATACGACTTTAAAAAATTTCTTGACTCAAGATTCGCTTACTGAGCGTTTCTGGGCGCCTGGTATTTTGCTAACATGTTTATACGTGCTCGATTTTGAAAATTACAACCGCAAGAATGAATGTGTACTTACTTGGCTCATAACTTGGGAACTACTGCTCCGATTTTGGTCAAATTGTTTGCAAAAATTAGAAAATTTCTCAAGATTTTCGAGGATATCTAATTAATGGGCGTGGCACTGCTCATTTTCTTAGGAAAGAAGCTTTTACAAATACATGTTTATTGACTAAATTCTTGATGCCACGCCCATATAATATATTTTGTCTAAAAACTGAATTATTTGCCTATCTTTTACAAAAAGTTTGAACGAAATTCGTGCAGCCGTTTAAAAGTTATACGACTTTAAAAAATTTCTTAACTCAAGATTCGCTTACTGAGCGTTTCTGGGCGCCTGGTATTTTGCTAACATGTTTATACATGCTCGATTTTGAAAATTACAACCACAAGAATGAATGTGTACTTACTTGGCTCATAACTTGGGAATTACTGCTCCGATTTTGGTCAAATTGTTTGCAAAAATTAGAAAATTTATCAAGATTTTCGGGGATATCTAATTAATGGGCGTGGCACTGCTCATTTTCTTAGGAAAGAAGCTTTTACAAATACATGTTTATTGACTAAATTCTTGATGCCACGCCCATATAATATATTTTGTTTAAAAACTGAATTATTTGCCTATCTTTTACAAAAAGTTTGAACGAAATTCGTGCAGCCGTTTAAAAGTTATACGACTTTAAAAAATTTCTTGACTCAAGATTCGCTTACTGAGCGTTTCTGGGCGCCTGGTATTTTGCTAACATGTTTATACATGCTCGATTTTGAAAATTACAACCGCAAGAATGAATGTGTACTTACTTGGCTCATAACTTGGGAACTACTGCTCCGATTTTGGTCAAATTTTTTGCAAAAATTAGAAAATTTCTCAAGATTTTCGAGGATATCTAATTAATGGGCGTGGCACTGCTCATTTTCTTAGGAAAGAAGCTTTTACAAATACATGTTTATTGACTAAATTCTTGATGCCACGCCCATATAATATATTTTGTCTCAAAACTGAATTATTTGCCTTTCTTTTACAAAAAGTTTGGACCAAATTCGTGCAGCCGTTTAAAAGTTATACGACTTTTAAAAATTTCTTGACTCAAGATTCGCTTACTGAGCGTTTCTGGGCGCCTGGTATTTTGCTAACATGTTTATACATGCTCGATTTTGAAAATTACAACCACAAGAATGAATGTGTACTTACTTGGCTCATAACTTGGGAACTACTGCTCCGATTTTGGTCAAATTTTTTGCAAAAATTATAAAATTTCTCAAGATTTTCGAGGATATCTAATTAATGGGCGTGGCACTGCTCATTTTCTTAGGAAAGAAGCTTTTACAAATACATGTTTATTGACTAAATTCTTAATGCCACGCCCATATAATATATTTTGTCTAAAAACTGAATTATTTGCCTATCTTTTACAAAAAGTTTGAACGAAATTCGTGCAGCCGTTTAAAAGTTATACGACTTTAAAAAATTTCTTGACTCAAGATTCGCTTACTGAGCGTTTCTGGGCGCCTGGTATTTTGCTAACATGTTTATACATGCTCGATTTTGAAAATTACAACCGCAAGAATGAATGTGTACTTACTTGGCTCATAACTTGGGAACTACTGCTCCGATTTTGGTCAAATTGTTTGCAAAAATTAGAAAATTTCTCAAGATTTTCGAGGATATCTAATTAATGGGCGTGGCACTGCTCATTTTCTTAGGAAAGAAGCTTTTACAAATACATGTTTATTGACTAAATTCTTAATGCCACGCCCATATAATATATTTTGTCTAAAAACTGAATTATTTGCCTATCTTTTACAAAAAGTTTGAACGAAATTCGTGCAGCCGTTTAAAAGTTATACGACTTTAAAAAATTTCTTGACTCAAGATTCGCTTACTGAGCGTTTCTGGGCGCCTGGTATTTTGCTAACATGTTTATACATGCTCGATTTTGAAAATTACAACCGCAAGAATGAATGTGTACTTACTTGGCTCATAACTTGGGAACTACTGCTCCGATTTTGGTCAAATTGTTTGCAAAAATTAGAAAATTTCTCAAGATTTTCGAGGATATCTAATTAATGGGCGTGGCACTGCTCATTTTCTTAGGAAAGAAGCTTTTACAAATACATGTTTATTGACTAAATTCTTGATGCCACGCCCATATAATATATTTTGTTTAAAAACTGAATTATTTGCCTACCTTTTACAAAAAGTTTGAACGAAATTCGTGCAGCCGTTTAAAAGTTATACGACTTTAAAAAAATTCTTGACTCAAGATTCGCTTACTGAGCGTTTCTGGGCGCCTGGTATTTTGCTAACATGTTTATACATGCTCGATTTTGAAAATTACAACCGCAAGAATGAATGTGTACTTACTTGGCTCATAACTTGGGAACTACTGCTCCGATTTTGGTCAAATTTTTTGCAAAAATTAGAAAATTTCTCAAGATTTTCGAGGATATCTAATTAATGGGCGTGGCACTGCTCATTTTCTTAGGAAAGAAGCTTTTACAAATACATGTTTATTGACTAAATTCTTGATGCCACGCCCATATAATATATTTTGTCTAAAAACTGAATTATTTGCCTATCTTTTACAAAAAGTTTGAACGAAATTCGTGCAGCCGTTTAAAAGTTATACGACTTTAAAAAATTTCTTGACTCAAGATTCGCTTACTGAGCGTTTCTGGGCGCCTGGTATTTTGCTAACATGTTTATACATGCTCGATTTTGAAAATTACAACCACAAGAATGAATGTGTACTTACTTGGCTCATAACTTGGGAATTACTGCTCCGATTTTGGTCAAATTTTTTGCAAAAATTAGAAAATTTCTCAAGATTTTCGGGGATATCTAATTAATGGGCGTGGCACTGCTCATTTTCTTAGGAAAGAAGCTTTTACAAATACATGTTTATTGACTAAATTCTTGATGCCACGCCCATATAATATATTTTGTCTCAAAACTGAATTATTTGCCTTTCTTTTACAAAAAGTTTGGACCAAATTCGTGCAGCCGTTTAAAAGTTATACGACTTTTAAAAATTTCTTGACTCAAGATTCGCTTACTGAGCGTTTCTGGGCGCCTGGTATTTTGCTAACATGTTTATACATGCTCGATTTTGAAAATTACAACCACAAGAATGAATGTGTACTTACTTGGCTCATAACTTGGGAACTACTGCTCCGATTTTGGTCAAATTTTTTGCAAAAATTAGAAAATTTCTCAAGATTTTCGGGGATATCTAATTAATGGGCGTGGCACTGCTCATTTTCTTAGGAAAGAAGCTTTTACAAATACATGTTTATTGACTAAATTCTTGATGCCACGCCCATATAATATATTTTGTCTCAAAACTGAATTATTTGCCTTTCTTTTACAAAAAGTTTGGACCAAATTCGTGCAGCCGTTTAAAAGTTATACGACTTTTAAAAATTTCTTGACTCAAGATTCGCTTACTGAGCGTTTCTGGGCGCCTGGTATTTTGCTAACATGTTTATACATGCTCGATTTTGAAAATTACAACCGCAAGAATGAATGTGTACTTACTTGGCTCATAACTTGGGAACTACTGCTCCGATTTTGGTCAAATTTTTTGCAAAAATTAGAAAATTTCTCAAGATTTTCGAGGATATCTAATTAATGGGCGTGGCACTGCTCATTTTCTTAGGAAAGAAGCTTTTACAAATACATGTTTATTGACTAAATTCTTGATGCCACGCCCATATAATATATTTTGTCTAAAAACTGAATTATTTGCCTACCTTTTACAAAAAGTTTGAACGAAATTCGTGCAGCCGTTTAAAAGTTATACGACTTTAAAAAATTTCTTGACTCAAGATTCGCTTACTGAGCGTTTCTGGGCGCCTGGTATTTTGCTAACATGTTTATACATGCTCGATTTTGAAAATTACAACCACAAGAATGAATGTGTACTTACTTGGCTCATAACTTGGGAATTACTGCTCCGATTTTGGTCAAATTGTTTGCAAAAATTAGAAAATTTATCAAGATTTTCGGGGATATCTAATTAATGGGCGTGGCAGTGCTCATTTTCTTAGGAAAGAAGCTTTTACAAATACATGTTTATTGACTAAATTCTTGATGCCACGCCCATATAATATATTTTGTCTAAGAACTGAATTATTTGCCTATCTTTTACAAAAAGTTTGAACGAAATTCGTGCAGCCGTTTAAAAGTTATACGACTTTAAAAAATTTCTTGACTCAAGATTCGCTTACTGAGCGTTTCTGGGCGCCTGGTATTTTGCTAACATGTTTATACATGCTCGATTTTGAAAATTACAACCACAAGAATGAATGTGTACTTACTTGGCTCATAACTTGGGAACTACTGCTCCGATTTTGGTCAAATTTTTTGCAAAAATTAGAAAATTTCTCAAGATTTTCGAGGATATCTAATTAATGGGCGTGGCACTGCTCATTTTCTTAGGAAAGAAGCTTTTACAAATACATGTTTATTGACTAAATTCTTAATGCCACGCCCATATAATATATTTTGTCTAAAAACTGAATTATTTGCCTATCTTTTACAAAAAGTTTGAACGAAATTCGTGCAGCCGTTTAAAAGTTATACGACTTTAAAAAATTTCTTGACTCAAGATTCGCTTACTGAGCGTTTCTGGGCGCCTGGTATTTTGCTAACATGTTTATACATGCTCGATTTTGGAAATTACAACCACAAGAATGAATGTGAATTTGCTTGGCTCATAACTTGGGAATCACTGCTCCGATTTTGGTAAATTTTTTTGCAAAAATTAGAAAATTTATCAAGATTTTCGGGGATATCTAATTAATGGGCGTGGCACTGCTCATTTTCTTAGGAAAGAAGCTTTTACAAATACATGTTTATTGACTAAATTCTTGATGCCACGCCCATATAATATATTTTGTCTAAAAACTGAATTATTTGCCTATCTTTTACAAAAAGTTTGAACGAAATTCGTACAGCCGTTTAAAAGTTATACGACTTTAAAAAATTCTTGACTCAAGATTCGCTTACTGAGCGTTTCTGGGCGCCTGGTATTTTGCTAACATGTTTATACATGCTCGATTTTGAAAATTACAACCGCAAGAATGAATGTGTACTTACTTGGCTCATAACTTGGGAACTACTGCTCCGATTTTGGTCAAATTGTTTGCAAAAATTAGAAAATTTCTCAAGATTTTCGAGGATATCTAATTAATGGGCGTGGCACTGCTCATTTTCTTAGGAAAGAAGCTTTTACAAATACATGTTTATTGACTAAATTCTCTATGCCACGCCCATATAATATATTTTGTCTAAAAACTGAATTATTTGCCTATCTTTTACAAAAAGTTTGAACGAAATTCGTGCAGCCGTTTAAAAGTTATACGACTTTAAAAAAATTCTTGACTCAAGATTCGCTTACTGAGCGTTTCTGGGCGCCTGGTATTTTGCTAACATGTTTATACATGCTCGATTTTGAAAATTACAACCACAAGAATGAATGTGTACTTACTTGGCTCATAACTTGGGAACTACTGCTCCGATTTTGGTCAAATTGTTTGCAAAAATTAGAAAATTTATCAAGATTTTCGGGGATATCTAATTAATGGGCGTGGCACTGCTCATTTTCTTAGGAAAGAAGCTTTTACAAATACATGTTTATTGACTAAATTCTTGATGCCACGCCCATATAATATATTTTGTCTAAAAACTGAATTATTTGCCTATCTTTTACAAAAAGTTTGGACCAAATTCGTGCAGCCGTTTAAAAGTTATACGACTTTAAAAAATTTCTTGACTCAAGATTCGCTTACTGAGCGTTTCTGGGCGCCTGGTATTTTGCTAACATGTTTATACATGCTCGATTTTGAAAATTACAACCGCAAGAATGAATGTGTACTTACTTGGCTCATAACTTGGGAACTACTGCTCCGATTTTGGTCAAATTTTTTGCAAAAATTAGAAAATTTCTCAAGATTTTCGGGGATATCTAATTAATGGGCGTGGCACTGCTCATTTTCTTAGGAAAGAAGCTTTTACAAATACATGTTTATTGACTAAATTCTTGATGCCACGCCCATATAATATATTTTGTCTAAAAACTGAATTATTTGCCTATCTTTTACAAAAAGTTTGAACGAAATTCGTGCAGCCGTTTAAAAGTTATACGACTTTAAAAAATTTCATGACTCAAGATTCGCTTACTGAGCGTTTCTGGGCGCCTGGTATTTTGCTAACATGTTTATACATGCTCGATTTTGAAAATTACAACCACAAGAATGAATGTGTACTTACTTGGCTCATAACTTGGGAATTACTGCTCCGATTTTGGTCAAATTGTTTGCAAAAATTAGAAAATTTATCAAGATTTTCGGGGATATCTAATTAATGGGCGTGGCACTGCTCATTTTCTTAGGAAAGAAGCTTTTACAAATACATGTTTATTGACTAAATTCTTGATGCCACGCCCATATAATATATTTTGTCTAAAAACTGAATTATTTGCCTATCTTTTACAAAAAGTTTGAACGAAATTCGTGCAGCCGTTTAAAAGTTATACGACTTTAAAAAATTTCTTGACTCAAGATTCGCTTACTGAGCGTTTCTGGGCGCCTGGTATTTTGCTAACATGTTTATACATGCTCGATTTTGAAAATTACAACCGCAAGAATGAATGTGTACTTACTTGGCTCATAACTTGGGAACTACTGCTCCGATTTTGGTCAAATTGTTTGCAAAAATTAGAAAATTTCTCAAGATTTTCGAGGATATCTAATTAATGGGCGTGGCACTGCTCATTTTCTTAGGAAAGAAGCTTTTACAAATACATGTTTATTGACTAAATTCTTGATGCCACGCCCATATAATATATTTTGTCTAAAAACTGAATTATTTGCCTATCTTTTACAAAAAGTTTGAACGAAATTCGTGCAGCCGTTTAAAAGTTATACGACTTTAAAAAATTTCTTAACTCAAGATTCGCTTACTGAGCGTTTCTGGGCGCCTGGTATTTTGCTAACATGTTTATACATGCTCGATTTTGAAAATTACAACCACAAGAATGAATGTGTACTTACTTGGCTCATAACTTGGGAATTACTGCTCCGATTTTGGTCAAATTGTTTGCAAAAATTAGAAAATTTATCAAGATTTTCGGGGATATCTAATTAATGGGCGTGGCACTGCTCATTTTCTTAGGAAAGAAGCTTTTACAAATACATGTTTATTGACTAAATTCTTGATGCCACGCCCATATAATATATTTTGTTTAAAAACTGAATTATTTGCCTATCTTTTACAAAAAGTTTGAACGAAATTCGTGCAGCCGTTTAAAAGTTATACGACTTTAAAAAATTTCTTGACTCAAGATTCGCTTACTGAGCGTTTCTGGGCGCCTGGTATTTTGCTAACATGTTTATACATGCTCGATTTTGAAAATTACAACCGCAAGAATGAATGTGTACTTACTTGGCTCATAACTTGGGAACTACTGCTCCGATTTTGGTCAAATTGTTTGCAAAAATTAGAAAATTTCTCAAGATTTTCGAGGATATCTAACTAATGGGCGTGGCACTGCTCATTTTCTTAGGAAAGAAGCTTTTACAAATACATGTTTATTGACTAAATTCTCTATGCCACGCCCATATAATATATTTTGTCTAAGAACTGAATTATTTGCCTATCTTTTACAAAAAGTTTGAACGAAATTCGTGCAGCCGTTTAAAAGTTATACGACTTTAAAAAATTTCTTGACTCAAGATTCGCTTACTGAGCGTTTCTGGGCGCCTGGTATTTTGCTAACATGTTTATACATGCTCGATTTTGAAAATTACAACCGCAAGAATGAATGTGTACTTACTTGGCTCATAACTTGGGAACTACTGCTCCGATTTTGGTCAAATTTTTTGCAAAAATTAGAAAATTTCTCAAGATTTTCGAGGATATCTAATTAATGGGCGTGGCACTGCTCATTTTCTTAGGAAAGAAGCTTTTACAAATACATGTTTATTGACTAAATTCTGGATGCCACGCCCATATAATATATTTTGTTTAAAAACTGAATTATTTGCCTACCTTTTACAAAAAGTTTGAACGAAATTCGTGCAGCCGTTTAAAAGTTATACGACTTTAAAAAAATTCTTGACTCAAGATTCGCTTACTGAGCGTTTCTGGGCGCCTGGTATTTTGCTAACATGTTTATACATGCTCGATTTTGAAAATTACAACCACAAGAATGAATGTGTACTTACTTGGCTCATAACTTGGGAACTACTGCTCCGATTTTGGTCAAATTTTTTGCAAAAATTAGAAAATTTCTCAAGATTTTCGAGGATATCTAATTAATGGGCGTGGCACTGCTCATTTTCTTAGGAAAGAAACTTTTACAAATACATGTTTATTGACTAAATTCTTAATGCCACGCCCATATAATATATTTTGTCTAAAAACTGAATTATTTGCCTATCTTTTACAAAAAGTTTGAACGAAATTCGTGCAGCCGTTTAAAAGTTATACGACTTTAAAAAATTTCTTGACTCAAGATTCGCTTACTGAGCGTTTCTGGGCGCCTGGTATTTTGCTAACATGTTTATACATGCTCGATTTTGAAAATTACAACCGCAAGAATGAATGTGTACTTACTTGGCTCATAACTTGGGAACTACTGCTCCGATTTTGGTCAAATTGTTTGCAAAAATTAGAAAATTTCTCAAGATTTTCGAGGATATCTAATTAATGGGCGTGGCACTGCTCATTTTCTTAGGAAAGAAGCTTTTACAAATACATGTTTATTGACTAAATTCTTGATGCCACGCCCATATAATATATTTTGTTTAAAAACTGAATTATTTGCCTACCTTTTACAAAAAGTTTGAACGAAATTCGTGCAGCCGTTTAAAAGTTATACGACTTTAAAAAAATTCTTGACTCAAGATTCGCTTACTGAGCGTTTCTGGGCGCCTGGTATTTTGCTAACATGTTTATACATGCTCGATTTTGAAAATTACAACCACAAGAATGAATGTGTACTTACTTGGCTCATAACTTGGGAACTACTGCTCCGATTTTGGTCAAATTTTTTGCAAAAATTAGAAAATTTCTCAAGATTTTCGAGGATATCTAATTAATGGGCGTGGCACTGCTCATTTTCTTAGGAAAGAAGCTTTTACAAATACATGTTTATTGACTAAATTCTTGATGCCACGCCCATATAATATATTTTGTCTAAAAACTGAATTATTTGCCTATCTTTTACAAAAAGTTTGAACGAAATTCGTGCAGCCGTTTAAAAGTTATACGACTTTAAAAAATTTCTTAACTCAAGATTCGCTTACTGAGCGTTTCTGGGCGCCTGGTATTTTGCTAACATGTTTATACATGCTCGATTTTGAAAATTACAACCACAAGAATGAATGTGTACTTACTTGGCTCATAACTTGGGAATTACTGCTCCGATTTTGGTCAAATTGTTTGCAAAAATTAGAAAATTTATCAAGATTTTCGGGGATATCTAATTAATGGGCGTGGCACTGCTCATTTTCTTAGGAAAGAAGCTTTTACAAATACATGTTTATTGACTAAATTCTTGATGCCACGCCCATATAATATATTTTGTTTAAAAACTGAATTATTTGCCTATCTTTTACAAAAAGTTTGAACGAAATTCGTGCAGCCGTTTAAAAGTTATACGACTTTAAAAAATTTCTTGACTCAAGATTCGCTTACTGAGCGTTTCTGGGCGCCTGGTATTTTGCTAACATGTTTATACATGCTCGATTTTGAAAATTACAACCGCAAGAATGAATGTGTACTTACTTGGCTCATAACTTGGGAACTACTGCTCCGATTTTGGTCAAATTGTTTGCAAAAATTAGAAAATTTCTCAAGATTTTCGAGGATATCTAATTAATGGGCGTGGCACTGCTCATTTTCTTAGGAAAGAAGCTTTTACAAATACATGTTTATTGACTAAATTCTCTATGCCACGCCCATATAATATATTTTGTCTAAGAACTGAATTATTTGCCTATCTTTTACAAAAAGTTTGAACGAAATTCGTGCAGCCGTTTAAAAGTTATACGACTTTAAAAAATTTCTTGACTCAAGATTCGCTTACTGAGCGTTTCTGGGCGCCTGGTATTTTGCTAACATGTTTATACATGCTCGATTTTGAAAATTACAACCGCAAGAATGAATGTGTACTTACTTGGCTCATAACTTGGGAACTACTGCTCCGATTTTGGTCAAATTTTTTGCAAAAATTAGAAAATTTCTCAAGATTTTCGAGGATATCTAATTAATGGGCGTGGCACTGCTCATTTTCTTAGGAAAGAAGCTTTTACAAATACATGTTTATTGACTAAATTCTGGATGCCACGCCCATATAATATATTTTGTTTAAAAACTGAATTATTTGCCTACCTTTTACAAAAAGTTTGAACGAAATTCGTGCAGCCGTTTAAAAGTTATACGACTTTAAAAAAATTCTTGACTCAAGATTCGCTTACTGAGCGTTTCTGGGCGCCTGGTATTTTGCTAACATGTTTATACATGCTCGATTTTGAAAATTACAACCACAAGAATGAATGTGTACTTACTTGGCTCATAACTTGGGAACTACTGCTCCGATTTTGGTCAAATTTTTTGCAAAAATTAGAAAATTTCTCAAGATTTTCGAGGATATCTAATTAATGGGCGTGGCACTGCTCATTTTCTTAGGAAAGAAGCTTTTACAAATACATGTTTATTGACTAAATTCTTAATGCCACGCCCATATAATATATTTTGTCTAAAAACTGAATTATTTGCCTATCTTTTACAAAAAGTTTGAACGAAATTCGTGCAGCCGTTTAAAAGTTATACGACTTTAAAAAATTTCTTGACTCAAGATTCGCTTACTGAGCGTTTCTGGGCGCCTGGTATTTTGCTAACATGTTTATACATGCTCGATTTTGAAAATTACAACCGCAAGAATGAATGTGTACTTACTTGGCTCATAACTTGGGAACTACTGTTCCGATTTTGGTCAAATTTTTTGCAAAAATTAGAAAATTTCTCAAGATTTTCGAGGATATCTAATTAATGGGCGTGGCACTGCTCATTTTCTTAGGAAAGAAGCTTTTACAAATACATGTTTATTGACTAAATTCTTGATGCCACGCCCATATAATATATTTTGTTTAAAAACTGAATTATTTGCCTACCTTTTACAAAAAGTTTGAACGAAATTCGTGCAGCCGTTTAAAAGTTATACGACTTTAAAAAAATTCTTGACTCAAGATTCGCTTACTGAGCGTTTCTGGGCGCCTGGTATTTTGCTAACATGTTTATACATGCTCGATTTTGAAAATTACAACCGCAAGAATGAATGTGTACTTACTTGGCTCATAACTTGGGAACTACTGCTCCGATTTTGGTCAAATTTTTTGCAAAAATTAGAAAATTTCTCAAGATTTTCGAGGATATCTAATTAATGGGCGTGGCACTGCTCATTTTCTTAGGAAAGAAGCTTTTACAAATACATGTTTATTGACTAAATTCTTGATGCCACGCCCATATAATATATTTTGTCTAAAAACTGAATTATTTGCCTATCTTTTACAAAAAGTTTGAACGAAATTCGTGCAGCCGTTTAAAAGTTATACGACTTTAAAAAATTTCTTGAGTCAAGATTCGCTTACTGAGCGTTTCTGGGCGCCTGGTATTTTGCTAACATGTTTATACATGCTCGATTTTGAAAATTACAACCGCAAGAATGAATGTGTACTTACTTGGCATATAACTTGGGAACTACTGCTCCGATTTTGGTCAAATTGTTTGCAAAAATTAGAAAATTTCTCAAGATTTTCGAGGATATCTAATTAATGGGCGTGGCACTGCTCATTTTCTTAGGAAAGAAGCTTTTACAAATACATGTTTATTGACTAAATTCTTGATGCCACGCCCATATAATATATTCCGTTTAAAAACTGAATTAATTGCCCATCTTTTACAAAAAGTTTGAACGAAATTCGTGCAGCCGTTTAAAAGTTATACGACTTTAAAAAATTTCTTGACTCAAGATTCGCTTACTGAGCGTTTCTGGGCGCCTGGTATTTTGCTAACATGTTTATACATGCTCGATTTTGAAAATTACAACCGCAAGAATGAATGTGTACTTACTTGGCTCATAACTTGGGAACTACTGCTCCGATTTTATTCAAATTTTTTGCAAAAATTAGAAAATTTCTCAAGATTTTCGAGGATATCTAATCAATGGGCGTGGCACTGCTCATTTTTTTAGGAAAGAAGCTTTTACAAATACATGTTTATTGACTAAATTCTTGATGCCACGCCCATATAATATATTTTGTTTAAAAACTGAATTATTTGCCTATCTTTTACAAAAAGTTTGAACGAAATTCGTGCAGCCGTTTAAAAGTTATACGACTTTAAAAAATTTCTTGACTCAAGATTCGCTTACTGAGCGTTTCTGGGCGCCTGGTATTTTGCTAACATGTTTATACATGCTCGATTTTGAAAATTACAACCGCAAGAATGAATGTGTACTTACTTGGCTCATAACTTGGGAACTACTGCTCCGATTTTGGTCAAATTTTTTGCAAAAATTAGAAAATTTCTCAAGATTTTCGAGGATATCTAATTAATGGGCGTGGCACTGCTCATTTTTTTAGGAAAGAAGCTTTTACAAATACATGTTTATTGACTAAATTCTTGATGCCACGCCCATATAATATATTTTGTCTAAAAACTGAATTATTTGCCTACCTTTTACAAAAAGTTTGAACGAAATTCGTGCAGCCGTTTAAAAGTTATACGACTTTAAAAAATTTCTTGACTCAAGATTCGCTTACTGAGCGTTTCTGGGCGCCTGGTATTTTGCTAACATGTTTATACATGCTCGATTTTGAAAATTACAACCGCAAGAATGAATGTGTACTTACTTGGCTCATAACTTGGGAACTACTGCTCCGATTTTGGTCAAATTTTTTGCAAAAATTAGAAAATTTCTCAAGATTTTCGAGGATATCTAATTAATGGGCGTGGCACTGCTCATTTTCTTAGGAAAGAAGCTTTTACAAATACATGTTTATTGACTAAATTCTTGATGCCACGCCCATATAATATATTTTATCTAAAAACTGAATTATTTGCCTACCTTTTACAAAAAGTTTGAACGAAATTCGTGCAGCCGTTTAAAAGTTATACGACTTTAAAAAATTTCTTGACTCAAGATTCGCTTACTGAGCGTTTCTGGGCGCCTGGTATTTTGCTAACATGTTTATACATGCTCGATTTTGAAAATTACAACCGCAAGAATGAATGTGTACTTACTTGGCTCATAACTTGGGAACTACTGCACCGATTTTGGTCAAATTTTTTGCAAAAATTAGAAAATTTCTCAAGATTTTCGAGGATATCTAATTAATGGGCGTGGCACTGCTCATTTTCTTAGGAAAGAAGCTTTTACAAATACATGTTTATTGACTAAATTCTTGATGCCACGCCCATATAATATATTTTGTCTAAAAACTGAATTATTTGCCTATCTTTTACAAAAAGTTTGAACGAAATTCGTGCAGCCGTTTAAAAGTTATACGACTTTAAAAAATTTCTTGACTCAAGATTCGCTTACTGAGCGTTTCTGGGCGCCTGGTATTTTGCTAACATGTTTATACATGCTCGATTTTGAAAATTACAACCGCAAGAATGAATGTGTACTTACTTGGCTCATAACTTGGGAACTACTGCTCCGATTTTGGTCAAATTTTTTGCAAAAATTAGAAAATTTCTCAAGATTTTCGAGGATATCTAATTAATGGGCGTGGCACTGCTCATTTTCTTAGGAAAGAAGCTTTTACAAATACATGTTTATTGACTAAATTCTTGATGCCACGCCCATATAATATATTTTGTTTAAAAACTAAATTATTTGCCTATCTTTTACAAAAAGTTTGAACGAAATTCGTGCAGCCGTTTAAAAGTTATACGACTTTAAAAAATTTCTTGACTCAAGATTCGCTTACTGAGCGTTTCTGGGCGCCTGGTATTTTGCTAACATGTTTATACATGCTCGATTTTGAAAATTACAACTGCAAGAATGAATGTGTACTTACTTGGCTCATAACTTGGGAACTACTGCTCCGATTTTGGTCAAATTTTTTGCAAAAATTAGAAAATTTCTCAAGATTTTCGAGGATATCTAATTAATGGGCGTGGCACTGCTCATTTTCTTAGGAAAGAAGCTTTTACAAATACATGTTTATTGACTAAATTCTTGATGCCACGCCCATATAATATATTTTGTCTAAAAACTGAATTATTTGCCTATCTTTTACAAAAAGTTTGAACGAAATTCGTGCAGCCGTTTAAAAGTTATACGACTTTAAAAAATTTCTTGACTCAAGATTCGCTTACTGAGCGTTTCTGGGCGCCTGGTATTTTGCTAACATGTTTATACATGCTCGATTTTGAAAATTACAACCGCAAGAATGAATGTGTACTTACTTGGCTCATAACTTGGGAACTACTGCTCCGATTTTATTCAAATTTTTTGCAAAAATTAGAAAATTTCTCAAGATTTTCGAGGATATCTAATCAATGGGCGTGGCACTGCTCATTTTTTTAGGAAAGAAGCTTTTACAAATACATGTTTATTGACTAAATTCTTGATGCCACGCCCATATAATATATTTTGTTTAAAAACTGAATTATTTGCCTATCTTTTACAAAAAGTTTGAACGAAATTCGTGCAGCCGTTTAAAAGTTATACGACTTTAAAAAATTTCTTGACTCAAGATTCGCTTACTGAGCGTTTCTGGGCGCCTGGTATTTTGCTAACATGTTTATACATGCTCGATTTTGAAAATTACAACCGCAAGAATGAATGTGTACTTACTTGGCTCATAACTTGGGAACTACTGCTCCGATTTTGGTCAAATTTTTTGCAAAAATTAGAAAATTTCTCAAGATTTTCGAGGATATCTAATTAATGGGCGTGGCACTGCTCATTTTCTTAGGAAAGAAGCTTTTACAAATACATGTTTATTGACTAAATTCTTGATGCCACGCCCATATAATATATTTTGTTTAAAAACTGAATTATTTGCCTATCTTTTACAAAAAGTTTGGACCAAATTCGTGCAGCCGTTTAAAAGTTATACGACTTTAAAAAATTTCTTGACTCAAGATTCGCTTACTGAGCGTTTCTGGGCGCCTGGTATTTTGCTAACATGTTTATACATGCTCGATTTTGAAAATTACAACCGCAAGAATGAATGTGTACTTACTTGGCTCATAACTTGGGAACTACTGCTCCGATTTTGGTCAAATTTTTTGCAAAAATTAGAAAATTTCTCAAGATTTTCGAGGATATCTAATTAATGGGCGTGGCACTGCTCATTTTCTTAGGAAAGAAGCTTTTACAAATACATGTTTATTGACTAAATTCTTGATGCCACGCCCATATAATATATTTTGTTTAAAAACTGAATTATTTGCCTATCTTTTACAAAAAGTTTGAACGAAATTCGTGCAGCCGTTTAAAAGTTATACGACTTTAAAAAATTTCTTGACTCAAGATTTGCTTACTGAGCGTTTCTGGGCGCCTGGTATTTTGCTAACATGTTTATACATGCTCGATTTTGAAAATTACAGCCACAAGAATGAATGTATACTTACTTGGCTCATAACTTGGGAACTACTGCTCCGATTTTGGTCAAATTTTTTGCAAAAATTAGAAAATTTCTCAAGATTTTCGAGGATATCTAATTAATGGGCGTGGCACTGCTCATTTTCTTAGGAAAGAAGCTTTTACAAATACATGTTTATTGACTAAATTCTTGATGCCACGCCCATATAATATATTTTGTCTAAAAACTGAATTATTTGCCTATCTTTTACAAAAAGTTTGAACGAAATTCGTGCAGCCGTTTAAAAGTTATACGACTTTAAAAAATTTCTTGACTCAAGATTCGCTTACTGAGCGTTTCTGGGCGCCTGGTATTTTGCTAACATGTTTATACATGCTCGATTTTGAAAATTACAACCGCAAGAATGAATGTGTACTTACTTGGCTCATAACTTGGGAACTACTGCTCCGATTTTGGTCAAATTTTTTGCAAAAATTAGAAAATTTCTCAAGATTTTCGAGGATATCTAATTAATGGGCGTGGCACTGCTCATTTTCTTAGGAAAGAAGCTTTTACAAATACATGTTTATTGACTAAATTCTTGATGCCGCGCCCATATAATATATTTTGTTTAAAAACTAAATTATTTGCCTATCTTTTACAAAAAGTTTGAACGAAATTCGTGCAGCCGTTTAAAAGTTATACGACTTTAAAAAATTTCTTGACTCAAGATTCGCTTACTGAGCGTTTCTGGGCGCCTGGTATTTTGCTAACATGTTTATACATGCTCGATTTTGAAAATTACAACCGCAAGAATGAATGTGTACTTACTTGGCTCATAACTTGGGAACTACTGCTCCGATTTTGGTCAAATTTTTTGCAAAAATTAGAAAATTTCTCAAGATTTTCGAGGATATCTAATTAATGGGCGTGGCACTGCTCATTTTCTTAGGAAAGAAGCTTTTACAAATACATGTTTATTGACTAAATTCTTGATGCCACGCCCATATAATATATTTTGTCTAAAAACTGAATTATTTGCCTATCTTTTACAAAAAGTTTGAACGAAATTCGTGCAGCCGTTTAAAAGTTATACGACTTTAAAAAATTTCTTGAGTCAAGATTCGCTTACTGAGCGTTTCTGGGCGCCTGGTATTTTGCTAACATGTTTATACATGCTCGATTTTGAAAATTACAACCGCAAGAATGAATGTGTACTTACTTGGCATATAACTTGGGAACTACTGCTCCGATTTTGGTCAAATTGTTTGCAAAAATTAGAAAATTTCTCAAGATTTTCGAGGATATCTAATTAATGGGCGTGGCACTGCTCATTTTCTTAGGAAAGAAGCTTTTACAAATACATGTTTATTGACTAAATTCTTGATGCCACGCCCATATAATATATTTTGTTTAAAAACTGAATTATTTGCCTATCTTTTACAAAAAGTTTGGACCAAATTCGTGCAGCCGTTTAAAAGTTATACGACTTTAAAAAATTTCTTGACTCAAGATTCGCTTACTGAGCGTTTCTGGGCGCCTGGTATTTTGCTAACATGTTTATACATGCTCGATTTTGAAAATTACAACCGCAAGAATGAATGTGTACTTACTTGGCTCATAACTTGGGAACTACTGCTCCGATTTTGGTCAAATTTTTTGCAAAAATTAGAAAATTTCTCAAGATTTTCGAGGATATCTAATTAATGGGCGTGGCACTGCTCATTTTCTTAGGAAAGAAGCTTTTACAAATACATGTTTATTGACTAAATTCTTGATGCCACGCCCATATAATATATTTTGTTTAAAAACTGAATTATTTGCCTATCTTTTACAAAAAGTTTGAACGAAATTCGTGCAGCCGTTTAAAAGTTATACGACTTTAAAAAATTTCTTGACTCAAGATTCGCTTACTGAGCGTTTCTGGGCGCCTGGTATTTTGCTAACATGTTTATACATGCTCGATTTTGAAAATTACAACCGCAAGAATGAATGTGTACTTACTTGGCTCATAACTTGGGAACTACTGCTCCGATTTTGGTCAAATTGTTTGCAAAAATTAGAAAATTTATCAAGATTTTCGAGGATATCTAATTAATGGGCGTGGCACTGCTCATTTTCTTAGGAAAGAAGCTTTTACAAATACATGTTTATTGACTAAATTCTTGATGCCACGCCCATATAATATATTCCGTTTAAAAACTGAATTAATTGCCCATCTTTTACAAAAAGTTTGAACGAAATTCGTGCAGCCGTTTAAAAGTTATACGACTTTAAAAAATTTCTTGACTCAAGATTCGCTTACTGAGCGTTTCTGGGCGCCTGGTATTTTGCTAACATGTTTATACATGCTCGATTTTGAAAATTACAACCGCAAGAATGAATGTGTACTTACTTGGCTCATAACTTGGGAACTACTGCTCCGATTTTGGTCAAATTTTTTGCAAAAATTAGAAAATTTCTCAAGATTTTCGAGGATATCTAATTAATGGGCGTGGCACTGCTCATTTTCTTAGGAAAGAAGCTTTTACAAATACATGTTTATTGACTAAATTCTTGATGCCACGCCCATATAATATATTTTGTTTAAAAACTGAATTATTTGCCTATCTTTTACAAAAAGTTTGGACCAAATTCGTGCAGCCGTTTAAAAGTTATACGACTTTAAAAAATTTCTTGACTCAAGATTTGCTTACTGAGCGTTTCTGGGCGCCTGGTATTTTGCTAACATGTTTATACATGCTCGATTTTGAAAATTACAACCGCAAGAATGAATGTGTACTTACTTGGCTCATAACTTGGGAACTACTGCTCCGATTTTGGTCAAATTTTTTGCAAAAATTAGAAAATTTCTCAAGATTTTCGAGGATATCTAATTAATGGGCGTGGCACTGCTCATTTTCTTAGGAAAGAAGCTTTTACAAATACATGTTTATTGACTAAATTCTTGATGCCACGCCCATATAATATATTTTGTTTAAAAACTGAATTATTTGCCTATCTTTTACAAAAAGTTTGGACCAAATTCGTGCAGCCGTTTAAAAGTTATACGACTTTAAAAAATTTCTTGACTCAAGATTCGCTTACTGAGCGTTTCTGGGCGCCTGGTATTTTGCTAACATGTTTATACATGCTCGATTTTGAAAATTACAACCGCAAGAATGAATGTGTACTTACTTGGCTCATAACTTGGGAACTACTGCTCCGATTTTGGTCAAATTTTTTGCAAAAATTAGAAAATTTCTCAAGATTTTCGAGGATATCTAATTAATGGGCGTGGCACTGCTCATTTTCTTAGGAAAGAAGCTTTTACAAATACATGTTTATTGACTAAATTCTTGATGCCACGCCCATATAATATATTTTGTTTAAAAACTGAATTATTTGCCTATCTTTTACAAAAAGTTTGGACCAAATTCGTGCAGCCGTTTAAAAGTTATACGACTTTAAAAAATTTCTTGACTCAAGATTCGCTTACTGAGCGTTTCTGGGCGCCTGGTATTTTGCTAACATGTTTATACATGCTCGATTTTGAAAATTACAACCGCAAGAATGAATGTGTACTTACTTGGCTCATAACTTGGGAACTACTGCTCCGATTTTGGTCAAATTTTTTGCAAAAATTAGAAAATTTCTCAAGATTTTCGAGGATATCTAATTAATGGGCGTGGCACTGCTCATTTTCTTAGGAAAGAAGCTTTTACAAATACATGTTTATTGACTAAATTCTTGATGCCACGCCCATATAATATATTCCGTTTAAAAACTGAATTAATTGCCCATCTTTTACAAAAAGTTTGAACGAAATTCGTGCAGCCGTTTAAAAGTTATACGACTTTAAAAAATTTCTTGACTCAAGATTCGCTTACTGAGCGTTTCTGGGCGCCTGGTATTTTGCTAACATGTTTATACATGCTCGATTTTGAAAATTACAACCGCAAGAATGAATGTGTACTTACTTGGCTCATAACTTGGGAACTACTGCTCCGATTTTGGTCAAATTTTTTGCAAAAATTAGAAAATTTCTCAAGATTTTCGAGGATATCTAATTAATGGGCGTGGCACTGCTCATTTTCTTAGGAAAGAAGCTTTTACAAATACATGTTTATTGACTAAATTCTTGATGCCGCGCCCATATAATATATTTTGTTTAAAAACTAAATTATTTGCCTATCTTTTACAAAAAGTTTGAACGAAATTCGTGCAGCCGTTTAAAAGTTATACGACTTTAAAAAATTTCTTGACTCAAGATTCGCTTACTGAGCGTTTCTGGGCGCCTGGTATTTTGCTAACATGTTTATACATGCTCGATTTTGAAAATTACAGCCACAAGAATGAATGTATACTTACTTGGCTCATAACTTGGGAACTACTGCTCCGATTTTCAATATATATGTATATTTATATTGAAGTGAGTTTGAATGTTGCAAAAATTCATCCCAATTAATTTATATATTATTTTATGATAACGTGTAAAGATATTATATCGCGCCAATGCGTAATTTATACTATACTTGCCAGGTGTGACCAATTATCGTAAAGATAAATATTCGGAATGCTTGAAACGAACACGTTTGCAATATATTACGTTTCAAGTGATAAATTGATTTAGCTTTTTCATAAATTGTGGGCGTAACTGTTATCCGACACCACCTATTCTTCACATTGACGAATGGGCTAATTTTAAACATGAGCAACCAGATTTGAATTTCATAACTAAATGTTTTAATGCTCATAGATCAATTTTAGACGATTTTGGCTGTGACTCGTGATTGATTTCACCCAATTTAAATAGATAACATACAGAAACTAGAATTTTTTATAAAAAAGTTTACGCCCGTAACCAAACATCTTTTGTACTCTCACATCAAGAACCTAAATACTTTTAGATGATTGACACTTCTTCCCCGCTTGTAATAGTCTATGTATTACATATTAATTAATTTAGCTTTTGGTAAATTGTGGGCGCACCTCCCCCTTTTTAGAATCATTGATGGAACAGCTCGATATACATATATGTAAATGTATCAATTTTCAACTTCATAGCTTGGTTTTGAAGGTTCATAGATAGATTTTAATCTCTTTTAGGCGTGGCTCTCAACCTATTTCACCCAATTTAAGTATACATTGACCTAAATATCGGAAGTTTGGCAAACATGAGAGTATAAAAAACAGACATACGGACGGACGGACATGGCTAAATTGATTCCGATTTTCATATTGGAGAAGAATACCCTGGTACCTTTCTCTGTTTACTGCAAATGCTATGGAAAACTTAGTAAGCTCCCATCTTATAGGAGGTATAAAAATATTACATAACGTTTAAAAAAAACAATACCTGCTTAAGTTAAGTATTAAAATGCAACAATTTATAGTTTGTTCACATAACATTTGAAAATACATGAGAATGACCTACAACAGGTATCAATAATCAATGGTGGCTGAAGGATAAAAGAGGGATAGCAGGTGCTTTAACCAATCATGTCATAAAGATATCAAGACGATATTTTAGTTTTGCTGTTCAATAGACCAAAGGGGACATTGTGGGTTGAGATGGAGAACATCAGATAATAAATGGAAATACACAGCATATGTTACAATAATTATCTTAATCTTCAGGTACTCGAACGTATTAACTTGAAATTTATGGCTTTGTCAGCCTATTAATAAACGTTAAACACAAGGCAATAATAACAAATTAACAAGAAATATGTATTTTCTTTCAAATTGTGGCATCTGTTGGCATATGTTGGTAGAGGAGAAATCATCCTTTTTTTAAACAAGAGCGAGAGAAAAAAATTATGTCTAAAAGCTGTCAAAACATTTGGATGTTGTGTTAAATTTCTTAACACTTAACGCAGGCGTCAAAGAGAAGAGGAAGAGAAGGAATAAGAAGAAGAAGAAGAACCAGATAGACCACCCAATTCGTTATTTGTTCATATTACAAACATACCCACCCGTACAAAATCCTATAAAATCATTAATTCCTTTTTTAACATCTTTTAGTCATTTACGCCGCAAAAACCCTCAAAGGTTGGTTAACAACACTCCCGCTGATTTCGTTTATAATTAAATACAAAAAACTAAAACGAAAAGTTTCGAGTTGAACTTATAACGCAAGCGTAATCACTAACAGCATTGTTTCGGGCATGACGGACGGCCACGTGATGCAGCAAAGAAAACCATTCGTGTCCATCATTTTGTCAAAGATTACAAGAGGATTTTCAGGATAATGAAATTAGCTGACACAGGCCCCTACTTATATATTTAATCCTCATGTTTTTTGGTTTTTGCTGTTCGACTCTTCAATGTTGTGGATGCTTATGTAATTAACTTTTTTTTTGTTTTTTTTTTAGAATAATAATCTCTTTCTATATGCTTCGCCGGGTTTAGTGTTTGTGACAAAATAATACAACAAAGAGCAGACAACGCTTAATCGGATCGGTTTTCAACTTCAAAAAGATTACTTTTGGCATTTTGAAGTATTCCTCTAGGTTCGTATCTTTCATCAAATTCTATGGGGATTGTGAAAATTCGATCAAAGTGCTGTTTATAAAATGACATTTAATTGGAATTGTTGCAAAAATCTGTGTTCACTACTTACATGACAATCCAAGAAACAATTGATTAAGTCACTGTTACAGTCACAGCTGCAGCTGCAGTTACCGTCACAAGCTTTTAATTAAGATTTATCAACACAGAGATAATAAATCGCTTCATAAATTTCGTTGGTAAATAAAAAGAATCACTGAAGAAATTTAAAAAAATGAAATTCAATTAAGTGCCCTCCCCAACCACAAAGACGTATGTATAGGATTCCCTACTAAACGAAAAACCGGCCATTATACTTTAAGCTGCTTGATCGTTATTTATATGGTGGATAAAGTTGAGGCGCGCATTAAAATCTGTTTAAATGAAATAAACACTTTATAACCAACCACAGATACACGATACACGATACAAAAACGCCTTATTTAAAAAGGGATACATAAGAAGCGGGCAGTGACAGTTAACCTGTTAAACGTACACTTACAGGAATGGCTCAAAATATGGTTAACAAGTAAGAAAACTAAATTTAGTTTAGACAAAACCTGAAATACCCTACGCATCTACATACAAACAGTTGTCGTGGCAGGCACATGATTACATGACCTAATAGTGTACGTGTTACGTATCAGCTTGCAAGTCGAGCTTTATGGTGAGCACAGCTTTCTTTAAATTGTGGGCGTGCCCTCTATCCAATCACGCCCATTTATGTATAGCATACGTACAAATATGCTATAAAACAAATTTTAACTTTACAGCTCGGTTTTTACGGCAGATATATATAATTGTGGGCATGGCTCTTGACTGATTTTGCCCAAATTAAAAAGCGACCTGCGTGTAGAAACTAGAAGTATATACGTTATGTGCAAAATTTCAGCCTAATATCTCAAAATTTGCAATCAAAGGTAGACGGACACACCGACATTAATGTCTAGTTCGACTGATCAAGAATGTATTTTGTAGCGTATCTGACACCTCCTTCCAGATATTACAAACTTAGTATACCTCTCCCTTTTGTGGAGGGTATAAAAATAAACGGGAACCGAAAACAAATCACACTTACTTATGGCGGTCACGTCAACTTTGATAAAAGAGAAATCATTGGCAACAAGATACGAGTAATAAATCCTATATAGAGCATCAGATATATTAACACTGTTTAGCCTTAAAACAGTAAATATCAATTTTTTATAAACCGTTTAATTTATCGATAAGCAGACTGTTTCGACCTGAAAATTTAATTTTTCTTAGGTTCGCGCAAACGTTCGCAAATATTTCAATAAATTGATATATAAAATATTTCATGAGACACACATGATATTCAATTAAAATGATCATATTGAAAAGTATATAACACGACGAAAGCGCAAGTATTGTAAGGAGAGGACATTGCTAAAGGCACGTTTAGGTTGTAATGACCAGTTTTGTTGCTTATTGCTGATTTAACATGAATTGGCATGTCAACGTTTTAATTTGTATTCATTAACAATAATTTGTTACATTACAACGAATAACTCGTATAGTCTATACATGCTCATATTTTTTATTATTATTATTTCGGACGGTCTTGGCGATTCAACAACTGAAGAAACGCTGCGTCAAAGTGGTGTAACATATAGTATTTTTTGTGAGCTTTATTAAAGTTACATTATGACTTAATCTGAGTTCAAATTTTTCCTCAGCTGGATTTGAACCTGTGTCCTACAGCGTGAAGAGTTTACTAAGACAAAGCCTTAACCCACTTAGCTACTGAAGGCCACACATAGTCATATAATAAACTGTTATACTGAATAATGAAAATTATAACAAACCTGTGTTATATAAATCAAACTGTTATACATAAATGTTTATAACACAAAAATATTGTATATATTATAAAATAGTATATAAAAAACTGTTATACCAAAAAACTGTCACACGATTCACATAACTGTTATACTCTTTTATATATGACACTAATAATAAAAATGGTTTGTGAAGTGCATACGGATGCAACATGCACAACCATATGTATCAAACTGTTATACACAATAATATTTTAAACAAAGTTTGTTATTGTTGTTATACAGAATCATATAAATACATTCATTTATATATTATTATACGGAGTTTGTACAATAAGTAAAATAAATATTATATCAACTGTTATACATAATCATTTTTCATTCAATATAAACAATTTAAAAACTATATCATGTCACGTACAGTTCTACACTCATGGAATGTTGCAAAAAGACAGCTTGGGTGTGGCAAAACTAATTTATATTTAAAAGAATCGAAAATGTAAAGAACTACTCACACATTTCTTGACCGATTTAAAAGAAATTTTGCAAATTTTTGTCTGAAGCGATGAACTGAGGTTATATACAATATCGGGTAATTTTGTAACCGACAGACACATATATATGTTTGCATCGACTCATTATTCAACGCCTATTCTATCTACCACGAATTTCTATTGAAATTGTGCAAAACTTTTCAAGTGTCACGCCCACAATCGACAAAAATCAATTCATAAGTCATAAAAATTTATAAATGAAGTGGAAATTGCGTAGTTGTGCTATTTAAATTGAAAGAAATTGGCCAAATGCCACGCCCCCAAGCGATAAAAATCTATCCATAAGCCAAAAAAATTAAAGTATTAAGTATGACCAGATAACAGACACAACTTCACTTTACAACTTATAACTGGACCCAGAGGGCATAATTAGATATGTACCTGCCACACCCAAAGTTTGTAGAAGGTTTTTAAGATCTATTGATCTAAGTCAAATTCATTTATTTATTTCTTTTCAATTATTATTATATGATGGAGAAGGTTTACGGACGATCTAACTCAAGGTTGCACTATTCACTGTAGATTCATATGTGAATCAGCCTGCACTATAGGATATATGCCCAACCACAACCGTATAATTTGGGTTTGCCTGTCCGTCCATACCCCACACATACGGCTTAATTTTGTTTAAACAAAATTGTGGTTTAATGATTGCTCCATATACGAACACAATTATGATGATGATGATGATGATGGTGATGATGATGATGATGATGATGCTTTGTATACTTTCATAAATGGCGTAACTTTCAAAAAATATATATTTTCGCTTGTATGCATGTGTACGGTTTGCTGTCAACAGCCTCCGGATGAAATAATCAACATTGATCACATAATGAAGGTTCAGTGTGTACGTTTTTTGTTTCTCATTTTTTTTTTTTTTTTTTGTAAATTTTCGTGGTGGTGTGTATTATTCGGTCTTTTCAGAAAATATAACTTTCAACCACAAATCATTGTCAGACAGAGATAGAAAAAGAGAGGAGGAGAGAGAGGGAGGGAAGACGATGTTAAAAACAAAGAAAGATTGAATTATTAAAAAGTAACGTTTTCGTTTTGTTGCTTTAGCAGCTGCATGCGGTTAATTTTTTCCTTATATGAATTCGCCATTCCTTGAATTCATTTTTTGCCCAATTTTTTTTTTTTTTTTTTTTTGGCATAAATTTAATAATCAACCACAACAACACACAAAAGTCATTTACTTTAGAATTTCTTTTCATGTTTTTTTTCCTTTTTGTTCTTTCTTTTCTTTCGTCGTACGGTTTTCATTAATACGCTCTCTACTTGATGTGGTTGAAAATGATCAATACTTGAGTAACCGCAAAGAAAAGAAGAAATAAAATTATGTACAGGCGGAGAAAAAAGCCAAAAATGAAATGAAATCGTTAACGGCGGGTATTGAAGCAGGAGCTACAGCAGCAATAGTTGTGGCTTTAGCTGTAGATTGATTGTGGCCAAAATATTGCTTTTTGTTAATATTGATATTGTTGCAGTTGTTGTGGTTGGTTGTTTGAGTGTAAAATAAGCTATTAAAAAAGCGAGTTAGTTTTCGTTTTTTATTGTTTTTGTTTTTTTTGTTTTGTTTTTGTACCCACAACTCTTTCATTATATGTAACGAAATTTTCCTTGCTCTACCACCTCCATCAGCTTAATAACCGACCACAATGAATGTGACTATGACTACTACCGTGTTGCCACCGTTAATAATTTGGTCGGGATAGTTGATGTTGTTGTTGTTGTTATTGTTATTATAGTATAATATTATTGCATACTTTAGATTATACGCGCTCTTATTAATCGGTCTATTCGTGATAATTTGAAACGACTACTGTTTCGTATTGTATATGAGGATATTGCAAATAAGTTTTGTGGTCAAATTTCGTGTTTTGTACGGTCTTAGACATCACGAAAGGTGTCATTATGTTATTATCCTGTATAATGTACAATATTTGGCCGTTACATGTTGCAAACCACTTAGAGGCAAGTAGTAGTTAATTAAACAATATCGATTTACAGTTAGAGTTAGAGAGGCCAACGTTCCATTTACATACATTGCCTATCAGTAGACAGTTACAAAATGACAAATAACAGCGTGTGCTTAAAACCGTAACACTGAGTTTAGATAGATTGTAAAGATTGTAATTATAACAGATTTAGCGCGTGTGTGATATCACCAAAGATGACCTAAAAAAATTTATTCAAAGCAAGTTAAAAACAAAGTTTAGCTTAGAACAAATCTTACAACAGTGGCACACCTATGATTTCTTCCTCTATTAGTAAATATTTTACATGCAAAATATTATTATTACAATATATATAACGTTTATTATTTATTGCAAGTCGGATTTTACACAAAACAAGTAAGGAAACTAAATTTGGCTTAAGCCAAATCTTAAATACCCTTCACATCTAGAAGGGTGGGCGTGGCAGTATTATATATATTCCGCTTTCTAATAGTGTATATATTACGAATCCGCTCACAAGCCTAGTTTTATATTGAATATGGTTTTTTGTAAATTGTGGGCGTGTCTGTTATCCGATCATGCCCATCTTTGGCACATTGATAAATGGAATAACAATAAATATGTGTACCAAATGTCAAGTTCATAGCGCAATTTTGTGGCAGATAAATAGATATTTGTCTATTATGGGCGTGGCTCTTAACCGATTTTTCCCTTTCAACTCCACCCAATTTAAACTACTACCCGCCTAAGGAAAAATAAAAATTTACAAAAATATTTTTCTATTCAATATCTCAACAGTTGGGACCATGGGATATGCCAACAACACGCAAATGTAAAAACGGACATGCTTTTGAAGCTGATCAAGAATATATATAAATTTGTGAAATCTCTAACGCTTTCTTCTGGCTGCACCATGATAGTACTAAAATACTAAAACTTTTTAGATTAGAAAAAATCTAAAAATCTAAATTAATCTAAATTTAGACAACTGTTGTAATATACAGTCCACAGTCAAATTGTAACGTTGTTAGTTTTACAACAACACTATAACACAATAACACAATAATGAAACCGTCGTAATCACCCAAAACTCAATGTCTTCACAATAAAAGCACCCAATGCAAACATGTAAAATGTAGAGAAACCTTCGATATTTTTTTTTAATATCTTACGTTACGTTGTCTGTCGCTCCCTTACTTACATTTATAAAACAAAACTAGTTAAATGACAAACGATTAATTTTGGTATTGTCAACAAAATGTTACACAAATCGTGTCAGGGCAGACATTAATAGTTATTGTTTTTGTTGTAATTGTGCCTGCCTGCCTGCCTGCTGTTTAAAATAAAAAGTAAAAAATAAAACAAAAAATTGCATAAAATACGTATAAAACGAAAGTCTGTAAACATCCTGTATTCAACTGTTTGACACAAAGGCTTCTGTCACACAGATATTAAGGATCAATGACAAAACAAAAATAAAATTATACCCACAACAAGTAAAACAAGTAAGAAAAGTAAATTTGGTGTTTGGGTCAAATCTTAAATACCCTTCATACCTACATATAAGTAGTGGGCGTGGCAAGTACTTGATAACGTATGTGTTACATATCAGCTTACAAGTCGATGTTTACGCTGAATGCGGTTTTTAATAAATTGTGGGCGGGTCTGTTATCTAACCACTCCCATTTTTGACACATCATTGTGAAAGGGATAATTATACGTATGTGTACCAAATAGATCAACAGAAAAATAGGTTTTTATTGATTGTGGGCGTGACTCTTTACCCATTTTGCCCAATTTAAATAGGAATCTGTACAAAAATTCAGATCAATATCTGAAATTTCTCACAAAATCAACAACAGATGGAAAGACGGACAGACACATCTGAATTAACTCAGTTTTTGATATTGATCAAGAATATATATATTTTTTAGGGTTTCTGCCGCATCCTTCTGGGTGTTGAAAATGGAATGACAAACTTAGTATATCTCACATAAGTGTGAAAGGTAAGGCAAGGTAAAGGACTTAAAACGTTTTGTAAGACTGATATTGAAGAAAAATATGAACAACAAAAAATGGTAATAAAACCACACAGAAGTCACACACAGGACAACAGGAGACAATTAAAGAAAGTCACAAGGATAAAGTATAACATTTATTATTATATGAAATACTATACATAACAAACACAACACTGCCACAGTAAAGATTAAAAGGGGAGACAATAAAAAGTCTTTAAGGTTAAAGAGTAAACAAAAAAGCAAAACCACACACAAACCAAACATGACATTTATAATATAACAATAGTTTCGAATAAAAGCGGCTTTTAGTCAAAGTATGCAAACAACTACAACAACAACAACAACAACAGGCACAATTCAATGGCATATCCAATATATTGACATTATTAACAAAAGCAAAATTCCAATTTGGTACAATTACTCATATGGGTCTATGTAAATATTGCACAAATGAATACGTGTCCATTCACAGAAATATTTTGTCATATTATAATTGAAAGAAAAGAAATTGACTTGAAACGTCAAACTCATTACAAGATTAACATTTCGTTTGGAGGTATGCAGAACTATGTAGATGCCTGACGACCCATAATTCATGATCAGAAACAAAACCTGAATTGATTAAGTCAAGTTCGTTTGTGCGTCCATAAATCGAAATAAACATATTCGTCCGTATGTCCGTCTTTTCTTTCAGTTTCTGAACGACAGGTTTCAACTTCTTTCAGGAGTAATTGCCACGCCCACAATTACGCAAAACTATCGATCAGTTACAAAAATCGAGTGTTGGTTTTGAGTACACATCAATATTTGTAAATAACTTAGCCATCGATTAAAGTGGGCGGTCGTGGCCAATACACTCGCCCACAATTTACAAAAACTATATTTGGAGCAGAAGCCATTTTATAAGTTGATACATAATACCTATGCTCCTTCCAGAAGGCGTATTCTAGTAACTGCCATGCCCACTTTTTGTTACTTTAGGTAGTAGATGCAGATTTGAGAGATCTTTACGATCTATATTAATAATCCCATAAGAAATTTTCATATATTTTTTAGGACATACGGACATTTCAAGCTTTACCCGACCTTTTAAGGTGTCTCACGCCTTCTTCGTTGAGTAAAACCAATGTTATGATAAAAATGGAGTCTACTTCTAACTGGGTACAATAAAAGTCTATAATTATTTCATTTTAGGTCCTTGAAATATATAAAGCGGACCTCGCATACATCCAAAACTTATATAAAATCTCACCGATTTTTATTGAATTCTCTTTTTTCTTAAGCATTTTCTTTACGGTTTTCTATTTTTCTGTTTTTTTTTTACTTTTTAGTTAGTTGTGACGTTCGTATGTGTGTAACCGTCACAGCTGCTCTCTGGGGGATTTTACTTAATTTGCTGACATTACATTTGTTTTTACTACTTTTGATTCTATTTGCTGTCTGCATGTCTGCCTCTAGTACAAATACAAGATGGCAGTAGCTAAGACACACACACACACACACTGACACACTCAAACAATACGTTTAAGTTTTTATTGTACCATTTATGTTGCAAGATTTATTACATAACATTTGTGTCAACTAATATTAGAGATTTCTCTCTTCTATATAAAGATAATGCTGCCGCCGCATGCAAGTAATGATAAAATGAAATAAATTTGTTTTGTTATTCTTCCCTTTAAGGGCAACTTAGCCAATGAGTAAGATGGCCCAAAAGTTCAGTACAATAAAAGCAAGTAAAAGTTTCTCCGCTTGGAGTTGTGGCCTTAAAAGACTCATGCTGACAAAACTGCATAGTTCGCCATAAGCTAAAATATAACTTATTTAGCAAAACTGATTCATTCACACCCGTTTTAGCATTTGCCATTCTAATTATGAGCCTGCACCACAAATGGATGGAAGTTATAAAAAAAAGGACAAAATTCAAATAAAAGAAAAGAAACAAACTCATCCGTGCCTTATCTCTGTTGTCATAAAAAAAATGCTAAATTATAAAAATTTCTCATCCTTGCTTCCTTAAACACAGAAATAGGAAAAAGGACATTATTCATGTCTAACATAAACCAACGTTATCTCAATATAACACGCCTCTTTGACAGACAGTATTAAAATAAAACGTAAAGCCTCACTTTCAAAACTACCCACTTACCCTACCAAACCTCTAGCGTTTGTTTTATTTCCAAAAAAACATCATTAACAAAAATCTCAATCGGAAAGTAAATGGAATAAATATCATTCCCTTCCGCAAAGGGGAGAATGACGAAAAGATGAGTTCATAACAAACATAAATCAATTGAAAAAACAAAACGCTGGATTTCTGTTTTCCTTTAAATCCTTTGAGTATTAATTTGTGCACGCCACTAATAATAATAATAATAACAATAATATTAATGATGGTAAACATAATCAGTTTTATGTGCACAATATATTGTGTAGATCCCTTTGGTACATTTGTACATATAATCAGAAGCAACCCCGAAACCAGTCAAATGTGAAAAACCGTAATAATAATGTCTGCGCTCAGTATAAAATTGTTCATGCTCTTAAATCCTAAATGGCTCGAAATGTTACAGTGAATAACATAATCATCCCATAACGTTTTCCCGCAGCCATTCTCAGCACACAATCGACAAAGAACCCTAGAAATTCCTCTCATAGGAAGAAAGTCGAAATTTTGATAAAACCACTGCGTTTATGAATCAAGTATTAGACCTTGTCATTATCCCTTCAACAGGGCTTTGATCTGCTAAAGTTTTGGTCTTTTCTTCTTCTTTTAAGACCCACAAGTTCTGTTTTAATTTAAAACAAAAATTGATTCCTTGCAGTCACATGATTTGAACATTGGAAGCATCGAATTTTTATTCGAAATTTTACAAAGATTTACGCAGAAAATATTGGCTAAAAATGATCCCTCAATTTTCAACGATTATGGGCGTGCCTGTTATCCAACCACGACCTTTTATGGCGCATTGATCAACAGAGTAATTATAAATATATCCAAAATTCAACTTAATAGCTAAGTTTTTGTGACATATATGTAAATTTTTTTCGATTGTGAGCGTGGCTCAATCAATCAATTTTGAAAAGTCTGTACAAAATTTCAGCTCAATGTCTAAATTAAACCCATAAGAATGAAAACAACAGACAGATACACGGACACACGGACATACATGTCTATATCGACTCAGTTATTGATGCTGATCAAGAATATATACACTTTGTAGGGCGTATAACATCTCCTTTTGAGTGTTGCAAACGGAATGAGAATTATAGTATACCTCCCTTTTTATGTGGAGGATACAATGAACAACACTTCATAAAACTTAAAAATATATTAAAAGATTTCGTAACATCTGTTATCAGTTAAAAAAGAAAAAAAAGCCTCTAAACAAAACTCCAAAATAACCCAAATGAAAAATATTATTTTCTCCTCTACACTCAATATTATACATTATAATATGAAATTTGCCAACTCGTCAACTTGCAAATAAATAAAAGGCGGGGGGTAGAGCATATTAAGCCAATAAACGAGTAAAACTTTCCGATGACAAGCTGTTTAAATTCCCAGAGTCAGCAAAGTTGAATACATTCTGAGCACAGAGTAAAATATTATGATTGGTTTTCTCATGTATATCTTCTTTTCCCTGTTCACACGAACTTTCAACAAAATGGTGCATTATTCATGGCAAATGGTAGATAGAGAATAAAAATTTCTATTAGAAGCAAATATGTGAAATGTAACGGTGCTCTTAAGGGGGTTGCTAAGGAGAGTTAAGAATAAATAAATATTGCAAGTAAAAGAACTTTCTTTTCTTTTTTTTTTATAAAATTAAATTGGATTTCATTTGCTTATACATGTAAACAGTATTGCATTAGTTTAGGACACTTTATAATAAAACCTTACTCATTATTAATATATTAAAACTTTCAACAAAATGTAATCATTTCTATGTTAAGAAAAAATGAATTTTTACAACTCAATGAAATGTTGCAGAATCCTGATTGCTACAGAATCAATATTACTTTGATTTTCTTTCAGAATGTGAAAGAACTTCAAACACATTAATTTGTCTGTAAGTCCATGCATTATTTCTAATCAACTTACACATCAATTTTATAAATATATTAGAAAGATACAAATATGTCGAGTAACTCAATATAAGTTTCGAAAGATAATTAACTGAATCAAAACATTTTCACAATGGAGTAACTATTATTGGTATTAAAATGGAGTATAATGGAAAAAAGCCGTAAACTAAGACCCTTTTTGTAACAAAAATTAATAAAAAAAACCAAAATTAACTTAAATATTAAGCACATCTACACACAAGCAATGGGCGTGGCAAGTATATGATTACGCTCTCTAATAGTACGTGTTTTACGTATCAACTGCGTTGTACGCAGGATACATGTTTTCTACATTGTGGGCGTGGCATTTTAGGTATATCGATGGATGGCTTAATTATAAATATGTACGTATAACAATTTTCAATTTCATAGCTCAATTTTGGTGGTAAATAGACAGATATTTGTCAATTGTGGGCGTGGCGTTTGCTCCATTTCGAAAAGCAAAGTGTGTGCACAAAATTTCAGCGCAAAATTTACTACCGTGAGAGTATGAAGAACAGACGGAAGTAAGGACATACAGACGGACACGTTTAGTTCTACTCGAATGCTAGATGCTACTCAAGAATATGTGCCAATAGAAAAATGAACTTAATATACTTGCCACCTTACGTAAAGGGCATTGCATTAGCAATTGAAACCTTACCAAGATCGATAGTAATTTTGCTTTTCAACCCAACATTCCTTAGGCTGTAATATACAGCATTCGGTACCATTAGTTGCTTATTAAGAGTGTTTATTAAACATGTGTTATTTACTCTTAACAAAGCGACGTATACGAGTATATATAGATATATATAAATTTTTTTGCGCAACCATTGGTTTTTTCTTTTTTTCTTTTCAAACATGATGTCTCTTTGACATTTTTAATAAACTTGCCAAACAATTGATTGTGTTTTTTTTTATTTGTTGTACGTTCTTCTTATGGTGGAAACGTTTTTGTTAAACAAAATGTACAATCATGACAACAACAATGAAACTGCTGGAAATGCCATATATTGGTAAAAGATTGTTTTAAGAATTTCAAATACATGCAGCCGCGCTGAAGTCTGTATGAAAGCTGCAATCGGAATTAAATTTATGCATGCATGTGTGTGTGTGTATGTGTTCTACAGAAATTGGGAACCATCATCATCATCATCATCATCATCATCATCATGTTAAGTGTTTTTATTTTTATGCTGCTGTTCACGATTGTGTGAATTTGTACATATTTCTATGTATTGGCTTTCAGCAGCCATCATTGTTTTCCATCTTCATCTTTTGGCCACATCCACTACACACAGCCTGACAAAACAGAATTTATTTGCGTTTTATTCTGTTCACCACTACCTTACGGTTGTTATTTTTAAAAATACAATTTTTAAACACCAGTCAGTCAGTCCGTCCATCGATTCCCATACCACACATTATTATACCCCAACACAAAATTGAATCCTAAATAACAAACTTTAAATGGAAGATAAATAAAAATGTAACCACGAAGCAATCATAAATAAATAAATTATAGGAAAAATATTTAAACAATAACAACAACAAATGGAAAACGTTTATATAACATAAATACTTTATTAGTTACGAGTTAAGGACGGCTTTGACCACATATTCTCATAAGAAATGTAAACACAGCTTGCAGTTATTTGTATGGAACTTAAGAGACCACCGTATCTGTTCATTTAGGGAGGACCGGTCCTAAGAAAAATGGTTAGGATCTAGAAATTTCCTGTTCAGAACTTCATTTTATAATAAATAATTTTTAATTTATTTAAGAATTCATCACATTTTTTTCATATTTTATAAAGATTTCAAAATTGTTTCTTTTTTTTTTAATTTCATAACAATTTTTCAGAAGATTCATATAATTTGAACCATTTTCAGTAAGCCAGGCACAGATTACATAACCAAATAGTGTGGTAGTAGCGTGATTTTAGTGATCAACCATGATCAGCTCAAGTGTTTTCATTTCTTTTCAATTATAAAACTTTTCTGTCCGTTTTATACGTTTGGGAAAATTCTTAGGCTGCCACCAATAAAAACCACTACGAGTGCATAGCAAATCAACAAAATTAACACAAAAATCTTTCGGTGGAAACTGGAAATGTAAATAAATTTTGCTAAATCCAGCGTTACGTGTTAGTTAGTTATGGTTTCAAATGCTCGTTAGTGTAGCCTTTGTTAAGCCTTCAAGCAGCCAAAGACAATGTTAACCACTTAACAGTTTAACCAAAAAGATAAATACAATAATAGCAACAACAACAACAATAACAACAACAACACCAACTCCTGCTAGAATGTTAGCAAATAAGTAAACAATGAAAATGTATTAACAAGAGTCTCAACCACCAATATAATAATAAAGACAAAAATAAAAACATACATACATACGTACGTACGAACAACTTCTCTAGCCAGCCACCATACAACCAAACCGCCCTTAACCAAGTGGGACGCAAAGGCGGGTGAAAAATCCATTCGAAACAACTGGCATTTTACACTCATGGCACGACAGTCATGAGAGTGGATTAGTTAAATAATAATAATAACAACAACAACAACAACAACAACAACGACAATAACAATAACAACATCATCATCTAAAGAGGAGAATGGAAGGGAAAAAACATTGCATTACACACATATGTTGCAACATGTTAACGCTTGTAACTGGCCATGTAAGCCATTTTGTGTTAAACAGCAAACGAACTGAACGTGAAGCAGACGATGAAGACAACGACACCGACGAGAGGCTATAATGATGACTACAGTCATGATACGATACTGAAGGGGTGATAACTAACCAACCGACCATGTACACCAACTTTATATATGCATTACAATAAACCAACAAACATTTGTACTAGAAAAGCAACAGAAAGCAAATAGATAATTCTAACTATGTCGACAACAACAACAGCAACAACAATACACCAAAATAGAAGCTACATCAGTAAACAGAGGAACAATAAAGAAAATCATGCTTTCACCAACCAAAACTGCCACCATATATTATCACTAACACAGCATCTCTCTCTGATGTTGATATATTAACGCCAGTGTTTCTCAAACTATAATTTCCGCCATTGATTTCTTATTATTTTGAAGCCATCACCCTATGAAGAGGAGGTTTTACAAACCGATACATAAGGTATCTGCCACGCCTACATAACATATTTAAGTGTACATAGCTTTGGATATTTAAGACTTTTTGTCTTATCTCGCTATGAAAAATGTCAGTAAGAAGAAGAAGAAGAAGAAGAAGAGGCATAGCCCCCCAGTTTGGAAATCACTGTTTCTTAACGCATATAGATCGAAAAGAAAACTCCCATAACATAACCACCACACAATAGAGACAATACATTGTAAGCAGATATACGAGTAATTTTCTACCATGAACTAACAAGACGTTTACAAAATTAATGAGATTTACAATTTGTATACATGACCATATGCATGTATGCGATATATGAGTACGTGTATGTGTGTGTTATGTACATATATAAATATGTATGAATATGTTCAAGTGTTTAGAATAGAGAGTTACTTAAATAGATTTAAGGGCTCTCCACATAGTACATAGCATAGCCTAGCAAACCATCCGTACACACATGGACATCAACCACATAAGGCTCGTTCACATACATTAGCTATTGGCTGACTGTTTATTAATGGTTTATGTGTCATTTTGTAATGGTGGTTGTTGTTATTTTTATTCTCTACACATAAAATGGGGAGTATACTAAGTTGGTCATTCCATTTGCAACACGCAGAAGGAAACATCAGACACTTTACAAAGTATAAAATTTATTCTTAATCTTCTAAATAAAAACTAATCGATCAAC
Organism: Ornithomya chloropus; assembly: GCA_963971445.1. NCBI lineage: Eukaryota > Metazoa > Arthropoda > Insecta > Diptera > Hippoboscidae > Ornithomya > Ornithomya chloropus. The sequence continues at coordinate 19,732,651 of OZ020530.1, read as the reverse complement.
CTAGATATAATTGTCCGTGTGTCGGTCTGTTGTTGACACTCTCACGATCGCAAATTTTGAGATATTGAATGAAATTTTGTACAGACCCTCTTAGTGTCTGTTTAGTTTAAAAATTTCAAATAAAAAAAAATTTTCAAAAGCCACGCCCACAATAAACAAAACTCTATTTACCTAAAAAATTAACTATGAAGTTGAAATTTAGTATAAATATTTATAAATATTGCATTCGATGCATCGATGTGGCAAAAAAGGGCGTGATCGAAAAACAGATACTCCCACAAATTACAAAAAAAACCATACTTAGAATAAAAGTTGACTTGAAAGCTTATACGTATACTACTAAACGACCTAATCGTGTACCTGCCACGCCTATTATTTGTGTGTAGATGTGGACGGTATTTAAAATTTGGTTTAAGCCAAATATAGTTTTTCTACCCGTTGTTATTGTTATTGTTGTTGTTGTTGTTTATTTGGGTGTTTATTATATTGTTTTCACTTACCTACATATTTATATATATTTTACTATATATGGTTAGTTAGAAAGGCTACATCAAAACCACACAATTACAACCACAATCATGATAATAATGATGGTAATATTGATGGTGTTCCAACACACATATTTTGTAACAAAACGAGACCACAAATGGCGTTTATTGATACCTTATGATAAATGTTTTTCCATAATAAAAAAAAAAACACTCACACACACACACACATAACAGACAACAAGAAAATTAAATGAGATAAAAAAAAAGTTATTGGCATTCATTTCATCACACATATGTTTAACTACCTCACACAGCCAGACATAAAGGAGAATAGGATATATACACACATACACACACACACACATATGTATATAGTGGTATATTAAAAAAAAAACTTATTACTTTAGTTTTTGAGCCAAATGTTGCATTTTTTTCTCTTCTCTAGATGATAAATGTCTTTAACAGTTGTTGTACAACTGTGACCTGAAGATTTATAACAAGAAAATATATAAAATTTTTGTACGAAGATAATATGAAATTAATGAGGAGGATGTAATAGCAAAAATAAAGAGGAGGAAGAAGTAGCAAAACTAATAAAAAAAAAATTTATTATGTTGCCACATATCATCTTGGGTCCTTGTAATTGCATTACTTTTAGGTAACATTCGAAATGCAAAAAAGTAAAAAACCTATATTTGGCTGAGGCCAAATCCTTAGCACTCACCATTGATACAGGAAAGACTCCCGAGAAGTATATATGCCAAATATTATTCTGTACTTTATAAGTAATACAGAAAATTTACTTAAAGAACTTCTGCTTTTTCAAGTTGTGTTGCATTGTGCCGGGCAGCTTGACCGTTTTCTCCCAATTTCAATATTATCTACTTTTGCCAAGTTTGGAATGAATAACTCAACTTTTAACAACAGAATAGTGAATTCACACATACACTTGGATAAACACATGTAACTAGGTCGACTTAGCATTCAATGCTTATTCAGAATATATATACTTTGTGTGGTCCCCGACACTTCCTTTTAGGCATTGCAAACATTTGGACAAGTGTGAGTATAAAAATGGAAATTTTGATTCAAGAGCGATGCTACGGTTAATGAAGAAGTTAATATTTTCTGTGTAGAAAGTAAAATGTAAAATTAATAAATCATACCCATAGGATATTTGCGGGGCATCAAACACCAGCTCGCCTCATTGAAATTTCAATCCCGCCCTTGTGCTAGATAAGTGCAGTTGCCGTTCGAACAATATTCTGGATGGAGAATTTTCATCCAATAATGATTCAAATGATATGACCCAGGTAACGCTGACATTGACTTTTTATACGACAAATTATTTGTACGTCAAGCTCTCGTTCATTCTAAGGTGGCACTTATTTCGAATTCAAGTCTAGGAGGCGGGGAACTTTTCTCTCGAACCTAAAAAGCCTTATCGTTTTATGTTATTTTCTATGCTGTAGAATTAAGGAGAGGTTTACATAGTGTAATAACCTTTTCAGATCGAGAGACGGCTTTGCTGTTAAATTGCTTAGTTAAACTAGGGTAGCAGCTGTTTGATAGCATAATTTTCTTATGTAGATAGACGATATCTCGAACTGTTGTATTTTCAGCTTATATTGGTCCCAACGAAACCGCGAATATCTATACGATGACATCATATACTTCGATCCATAGGAATACAAGAAGAAATAAATAAACAATGGATGGACGGATGGACCGTTTTGAATTTATTCAGAAAACTCTTCTGTATCAATTGTCACCTATCCAAAGTGAGTTGAGATTTATAAAGAAACAAAGTGTAGTGTGTGTGTGTGTGTGTGTGTGTGTGTGTGGAGTATGAAAAGTTCTGTGGCTTAACATTCAAGATCGATCAAAGATAAGTGAATGTGAGTCTCCCAGTATTTATCCATTTTTCAAAAACATTTTTGCCTATTTTATCCACTTCCATAATAATTGCTTCCAAATTCATTTGAAAATTTAGTTATTTTAACGTGTTTTATGTTTTTTATTCATTTCACAGCCACAAATTATGAAACAAATATTGAATTTCAAATTAATTATGCACACACATACACACCCATACATACAAACATACAAAACCACAGCTGAATTAAATAAAAAACCCTTAAGGGATCTTAAAACAAAAGTTAAACAAAAAAAAAAAAAAAAAAAAAACAGAAAAGTTTTTTGAACAAAATGATGTGAAAAGAAAACCATTTTTATGTGTGTGGTGTTCCGGCGCGATTACTGCGTATACTCGTATCATGAATTAAACCATATAATTTATGAAAACAACTTTATTATAATTTATTGATTTTCACAAAACTTGTTTAACCACCATTAAATAAAAACGATAACAACACAACACAGAAGACGAAGAAGAAGAAGTTGAAATCAAAAACGCTGCAGGAACGTACCACAAAAATTAAGCTGAAACAATGCTTAATGAAAAAAAAAAAATTGAAAATCAACTAAAAAACGATAAAAATATATATATATGGGATGATAAAGAAATAAGTGGTTTTTAAAGAAGATTTACAAGAAATAAGTTCAGGTCGAATTCGGAACATCTTCAAATGACTTGTGTGTGGTGGGTGAACTTATCAGAAAAACTACACGTTCTCCCAAGACGTTCCAACAGAAATTTCATCACAATGAGATTATACAAGTGTCCCAAAACTTGTTTAAGACTCTCTGAATGTCCTGTAAACATTGCATCAAAGTACAAGTGTTGCCGATCAGCTAAAATCAATTTTCGATTTTTCTAAAACTCTCTTAAAACCCCTCGACTATGTTCCATTCACCAAAACTCCAACTGAATCATTATTAATGTGATACAATGTCTACTTGTTCATAAAAGCCAATCATTTTCAACAGATATATGCCCATAAAATTCATGACAAAATTATGCTAATATTCGATTCGCTTCCAAAAAAAAATCAAAATAATCATAGTAATTAAGGGTTATAGAAGTAAAATCGAAAAGTCTCAAGAATACAAAGACATAAACATAATAATGAAGTAACATTGTCACTGTTTTTTTCAAGATGTTTAAATGCAAATGTCATTTTCTTAAAACATGGCTGCTCTTAATTAACTCAAGCCCAGCCAGATTGCCACAGAATGTCGTAAAGTTAAACTAAGTATAACAAGTAAAAAAACTATTTTTGGCTTAAGCAAAATCGTAAATAGCCTCTGTGTCTAACGAAAAGTAGGTGTGGCAGATAATTTTTTACACTCTCTAAGAATCTATAAATTATCCATCAACTAAGAAGCCGATCTTCACTCTAAATAAGGTTTTTTGTGTATTGTGGGCGTGGTTGTTATTCTTTCACGCTCATTTTTGCTACATCAATGAATGGTATAATTATATTTAGGCCAAATTTCATGGATGTAAAAGACTTTTATGAAATTTGTGGGCGTAGTTCTCTACCGATTTTGTCTAAGGAAATATATGCACAAAATTTTAGCGAAATATCTCAAAATTTGCAACCGTAAGCATGCCAACAATAAACGGATGTACGGACGGACATCTTATGGTAGTCAAAAGCACATGCACAGCCTCAGACTCTTCGAATGTCTCAAACAGAATAAATAATTTAACAAATCTGTGTAAAGTAAAGCGAAAGGTATGTGTAATAAGAAACAAGAGAGATGTGCACGCTATCAGTTACAGACCTGCAGAGAATTTAATGACTAAATGACTGACTAGTAGTGGCCGACTCGCTGATTGTATGGTTATGGCCATATGTAACAATATACAATATGTGCATTAAAATCCCAAGCTATACATTCCATTTGTGTACCGCCGTATATTTTATACGTTAATGCGTTTGTAGGTAGTTGAGATACTGGCCCGTTCTGCTCTTTGGTTGGTGGTGACATGTTAAGCACTAAATAGTATTAAATCTAAAAAAAAAAAAAATTTAACGAGAAGAAAAAACCAGAAAATAAAATGAAGTGAAAATAAATTAAAGCGTTGTCCACTCTGGTCCAGAAAGGACAGTGAACACTGTTTGTATGGACGGGCACTAGCATGGTGTCGATTTCGGTGTCGGTGTTGTTGGTATTGAATTGACATTCCTATCTCATGGCGATCGTGATGATGATCATGATGATGATGACGGTGATGGCAAGGCTTAAATATTATATTACTTAAGGCAAGTTTTAAAAGTTTTAACGTTTATTAAGAGGAAGTGCAATTTTCCTTTTTAGTGATTTTTCAACTGTCATTACGTTACGTTTCATTTTAAAGGGATTTTAACATAATAAAAAAAAGAAGCTTTCAGTGGAAATATTCATGGCTGCCTAATTATAATACGGCCATTAAATGGTCTCCAGTTAAGAGCCTACGAAATGAACAACAGCCAGATACACAAAACCTAACTGAGATCTTCCCCTCTCTCTCTCTCTCTCCCTCTCTCTCTCAAGTTTACTTTTTACAGGACAAAGAAAGAACCAGAAATTTGAAAAAATAAAAGTAAAAATAAAAACATAAGTCATTGGACCCAACCCCAGCTTAAATCGTGTTAAACTATATTAAGCCTTTAGTGTAATTTCCATCTCTTTCCCCCTTACGGTTACACTTGGTTAGAGCTGACGTGCAGCACGCACACAACACAACCGCGCTGAGGTACCTACAATCGGAAATGTTGAATAAGAATTGTTGTGTGCTGGTGCTAATAATGTCGGTTGTTGTTGCTGTTAACTGCAAATGAGGCAAAAAATTAAATAATTTAATCTTGTTATTGCTGGAAAATCAAGTTGTTGACTTAAAAATCGAGTCGTGTGAAGATCATTTTACGTTTACTTAGGAGCAGTCGCAACAGCAGCACCAAACATCAGAGACAGATACGTAGTGTATGTACCATACACTACAGACAGTTGTATAGCATATAATGGATTGTCATTGTTGTGGTTGATATTATTGTTGTTGTTATTATTGTTGTTGTTGTTGTTGCTATTATGGGTATCTTTAAGAAGCGTTGGTCAACATCATGATACAAGAATTGCGTGGCGTGTCGCCTGTTTGGCAACACACACCCATACCCAACAAATGTATATAAAATCAAATTACAGGCTCAATAAGCGCTAAGAAAACGAGAAGACAACAACAGCAACAGTAATAAGAAAGGATAAGTAAAGTATTTTAGCAGTAAGACCGCTAAACAAAGCCTAGCAACAGTAATCGACATAATAGACTTAAAACGCATTAGACCGATTCACCTGAATCACTTATATGTTGGAAAACAATTTAAAATTTTCAAACAAAATACTTTTCATCTTAATTAAGGATATGTCAATGTATTCTAGTTTGAGGTACTTTGACGCCCTCTTCCTAGTAGTTGCATATGAAATAACAACACAGTGAAAAGAGAACAATTAATATGAGTAAGAACGGACAGACAGACAAAACATCATCATCACTAAACTAAATAATATTACGCATCACTCCATTATTGATCTTATTTATAAAAGAAAAAATAATCTCTGTTGCTGATGCTGATCGTACACGTTTAGTGGCAGAGAGTGGACACAAAAGGTATAAAATAACAAGGTGGAGGCTTACATTTTTTTGTTCCTTTTGATTGCTACTTTAAATGAGAAGATTGCATGTGAGGAGGAACCTATCGTGGACACCATGGTAAAAAAAAAACACCAACAACAGTAACATTTGCTTGCGACGACATCTACGACATGAATACTCTTATGACTTCATAATCTTAATTAACAATTTCGTTTTTAGCGCAGACGCACACACACATGAACAACGTTTTCATTTCTCACGGCAGGCAATCAAGAAAGGTAAAAAGGCACACACGCATACACACTGTATGCGTTCAAGCAACAAGAGAAAAAAACCATACACAAGATCACTATATTTTAACGACACACACACACACACATACATACATACACACACGAAGCACATTTACTCGCCATTGCCCAACGTTTGGACTCACTCAAGAAAGAAAAAAAAACATCATTTGCAGCGGCAACAGCAGCCATATTATATCAGTTTTTATATTTTTGTCCCTCAACCATCTCTTTCTAGCTTTTGTACAGTTATTGACACATGCACACACATACATATTTCTAAGGAAGCTGTTAGTTGAAGGAAAAACAAAAGCGTGTGTGTGTGTGTGCTTAAAAATTAAACTATACGTTCCAATCACGCAAAACAAGAACATATCTTCTTCTCTGTCTTTGATTGCTGTACTGTTACGCTGTCTCGCGGTTATTTTAGTAAGGCTCTGTCTCATTTTGATGTTGAATGTTAAAGAATTTTGGCTTTAAATGCAGGTAGATACAATAAAATATATTACAACAACACTAACAACAACAACAAAATTAAAATAAAGATTCTAAGGGTTCCTTAGCTTGACTCTGCTAACCAAAAACATCCCTTTTCAATCATGCTGTTGTTGTTTTGAAAATAATAAATTCATGATCATCATCATGATTATGATAATAATCATGATTATGAGGTTGGTAAGATGAGATGACGATGATAATGATGATGATGATGACGACGTGAATGAAGCCCACGACCAAACAGTCATTTAAACAGTGCATAGTTTGGTTGGTTTACTTGCGTTCTGTTGGCTGACTGGAGTTCATATTCATTTAGTTGTGTCTGTCTGTCTTCCTATGGTCATCATTTTATGCTTGTTTGTTGTTGTTGTTGTTGTTGTTGTTGCTGTTGCTGTTGCTGTCGTTGTTATTTCGTTTTGTGTTTATATAAGCATAAATTTATTTTTTTAAAGGTATACCAACCACCAACACACACACACACACTCATACACAAATGCATTTATATTAACGCTGACTTAGTATTTTATGTGTATATTGTAGCGTGCCAGGAACTTTAAGAATTCAGCATGGCCGGCCGTATTTTGCTTTGATAATTGGCCAACGATTGAATAAGTGGTTAAGTTGGAGGCTGTTGCGCTTACATTTTTGTTTTACTCATTGTACCGTATGTGTGCGTACGTGCACCTCCATTATGTTGTTGGGATGGATGGATATTCGTTGCTTGTGTGATGATGTTTTCTTTTTCTTTTTTTTTTTGTTATTTGGGATGTTTTTTAAGCTTTTTCTTCTTCACCTCAATTTACTTTTTAAAAAACAACAGCAACAACACATGGCTGTTCCTGTTCTTATTGATTTTTTACGTTTCATCCAAATTGTTTGTTGCTTCTCGTTGCATTTTCGTGTTTTTTTGTTTGTTTGTCTTTGTTTTTGTTTTTGTTTTTGTCATGTTTTGTTTTTTTCATTATTCTCTGAAAATAAATTTCTTAAGGTCTGCATCTTATTTCATTCAATTTTTAGACAATATAATTGCTAAAGTTGCCTTTAGTCGTCCTTGTTGTTATTGTTGTTGTTGTTGTTAGCTGTGGTTGTTAAAATTGTGCTGTAGATCACCCATTCTGACAGGGGTCGTAACACCAACTTATGAATAAAAACCAAACAATGGAATATTGGACGCAAAGAACGCATGTATACGCATACAGTATACTCGTATGTATGTATAGGAGGGTGGGAGCATAATTTGTTTTAACCAAAAATCATTTAAATATTGTAATAACAACAACAATCAGTATTAACGAAATTTTGATGGAAATTGTTAAAAAAAAAAAAGCAATAATATTTTAATGATTTACGATGCTAAAGATACAACAACAATTAAAACAAATAACAACAAATTTTCACTAATTCAATACACACTGGGAAACTAGTTCGTTAATAGATTCTTTAAGAGCAACAACAACAATAACAACAACAACAAATATTATTCGAAAAAAAGTAAAATTTTTAAAAATAACATTTTGTTGCTGTATGGGACACTAAAACAAAACAACAATAATAACAACAATAACAACAATATATACAATAGTTAAGGCATTGAATTGAATTTTTTATTCTGCATAAAACGCAACTTGTCTTTTAACGAAAAGTAGATCAGTACAGATCCTAGTAGAGGAATATATGTCACGCCCACTATGGCAGAGGTACTGGAGGGTATTTAATCGTTTTTAGTTTTATGTTTGGTTGCTGTTCAATTTCACAAATCTACTACAATAACCGGACGAGAAATTAATCCTACACATATGTGGAGCCCTGCCTTAACTGGGGCTTCAGATGGCTGTTATATTAGATAACCATTTACACTAAATTAAAAATCCTCAGAGAGTAATGAATTTCTCGCTTTAATTATAATGAGAAAAGAAAGCTTAACAAAAACAATTAATTTTTTTTGGAGCAATTGCTACAAATGTAATTAACTTTAATCAATCCTTTTTATCATGGAGACTAATTCCATATTAAGACTGCGCTGACGTACTCGTATTATTTCAAAGATGTTTCATAAGTTAAAAGAAGAAAATTAATTGATTTCTATGTAGATAAAATGTAATGAACTTTTTAACAACAGTAAGTAAGTACAGTTGGAGCTGCTTTTAAATATTAAAATTAAATGCTAACTAATGCTATTGTAGGAAGTAAATATTCGGGTTAATGTATATTCGGTGAATGTGTAATTGACCAACCAACCAACCAACCAACCAACCAACGACAGCAATAAACTCAAAGTTAATGAACACACGCCATTATTACATGTGTTTTAGGAGCGAGTATGAATCGCTAATTAAAAATAAATTCACTGGACTTTATTACTAAACCTGCTTGCCAAACAATAACAAAAACAATAACAATTTAAAACACGCAGTATACGCCAAGGAATATGAACAGCTAACCATAGTTATGTTGACGTTAAGAAAAAAAAACCTAAAGAGTAAGTAATTGGCCGCTTTTCGGAACCGCTCGCAATATTTAAATAATTATTTTACACATATTTTCAGGAAAGAAAATTAACACAAAACTTTACCAAACAAGCACAATAATGCAAAATATATTGTTTGCTCTAAAAGAGTAGTTCGGTACTGAAAATAATGAAAACTGAAAACTGAAAACTGAAAACTACAAATATCATAAAAGTGCTAAAAGTTTATTCGGACATACGTACTAGAAATTTATGTTTAACATTAGAAATAATACAAGTAATATATGCATTAATAAAAATGTACTCACTGAGAATGTTTTTGGTACTAAAAATAATATTCAAGTGATAAAAAATAAGTACAAGAGTCATATTCGACTTAGACCTCGTCTTTAATATGCTCCACATAACGCCTAAATTGTGATCGTGGAACTATTTGTCGATTGTGGGCGTGATCCTTAATATACATGTTATCTTATTGATTGTATTTTGTGAATTGTAGGCGTTTCTGTTATACGGCTCCGCCCATTTTTAGGTCAATTTCTATGTTTTTTCAAAAAAAAAATTGTTTTTTCCAAATTAAATTTCGATTTTATAAAATTCAAATGAAACATTTAGCAGTAAGAAGTACTAAATATTATAATAAAGATTTAATAAAAGGACTAAATGCACTCCACATCTACATACAAACAGTGGGCATGACAGATGCGTGATTATGCCTCTAATAGTGCAGGTATTAGGAATGTAAGTTCAGTTTTATGCTCTATAAGGTTTCTTGTAAAAGGTGTGCGTATCTGCTATTTGACCACGCGTACTTTTTCAATCTCATAGATTAATTGTTATGGTAGATAATTTTAGTCGATTGTGGGCGTGGCTCTTAACACATTCTGCCCAATTTCAAAACGTTTTGCGTGCAGAAACTAGAAATGTTTGTACAAAATTTCAGCTCAATATATTGTATTATAATTTTCCACGTTAGCGTGCCTATAACAATGACGGACATGCCTAGATCTTCCTTATATTTTCATGGCGATCAAAAATATATAAACTTTGTAGGATGTCTGACGCCTCCTTCTCGGTGTTGCAAACGAAATGACAAACATAGTGAACATATATACATATATAGTCTTCACCTAATATCTTCATAGAAATAAAAGATTATGTTTTAATGGTATTATAATACCATTATATTTACTTTCTGCTTTCTTTCTATTGCGTATGATACAAAAAAGATGGCGGTATGGCTTAAGTAACAAAATTGACATGAGTAAGTAAACGTGCACAACATACAATCGAATCAGGTCATCTAACCTTCCTGATATTATGACTACGACTACGCTACTTAAACTCAGTGCAAGTAAACTGAATTTTCTTTTAATTTTTTGTTTTTTTTGTTTTTTCTCTTTTGGATGACGGCGGTGTTAACAACATGTTGTTAAAAACGTGGTTAGTTAAAGTGATATTGAGGTTAAACGTCGTATGCACACAACTCAATATTTTCACATAATTTATTATTTGCAATTCAGCCCACGGCTTACTTCTATGTATACTCCCTTGGTTTATGTACTTCAGTCATTTTCTATTCATACACTTCTCTGCCGTTCTGTTTCACTTGGGGTGGTAATAACAGTAGGAAGTAAGCTTTGCGTGTTAAATTTCCTCAATTATTTCTCTACTCTACAGTATCTATACCCTACCAAGCATTCTTGGCAAATTGATTTGAAAAAATTGAATCATTTTGAAATTTGTAAAGAATTTCAATGGATCCATTTTTAGATTCAATTGTTTGGCATTCTGCTTTATTTATTAGCTATAATGTCGATAATTTCAAGGCGCTTGGTTCTGGCTTTAGCGCGTCCCCATTTCTATCGGAGCTTGCGAGACATGTTGGAGTGTCCCAAAGTCGTTTTAAGCCAATGTTTGAGAAAAATTTAATTTGATTTTCCTTGCAAACATAAAATACGTTTTTTTTGGGTTGTTGTTTTTGTCTAAGTATATTGTTGTTGTTATTTGTTAATTATTATTGCTATGGTAGTTAATTACACACATTAGTTTGGGTTTTCAAGTTGTATTTAGCTGAGTAAATAATATTATCGCTCTGTGGAGACACAAAATGGTGAAAAACTGTTCAAACGAGCTATTGTATACAATCATTTCAAAATTTAATTATGAAATGGCTGCCACTAATGGACTAATAATGTAAATTGAAACATTATTAAATTTACAGGGTGATTGGGTAGATAGTCAAGTGCGTTGTTATACACGGACACTGAGGATCAAACTGAACGAATCATTAAATAATAGAATGCAAGGATGGCTACTATTATTACAGTTATTAAAACGTCATGGATATAGTCGATCCGAAGTCTAGCCTGCTTTTAGGAACCACTTCTATCTCCCATCACCAATTTCAACTTTACAAATCATACACGAAACGTACTGCAAACATTTCTCAGTTGACTTAAGTCATTTACGCTTAAAATATATTAACAATCAACCCAAAATTGTCGATTATCTCTCATTTCTATTACAATGTTGAAATTTATTACCTACGCCTACATTTTTATACACTACATATAGCACCCACGCCCATATTACGCCCTTCATATTCAATCTTTGTGGTAAAATATTGGAATATACTCCCCTTGTGGAATTGTATAAATAATACTTCCATAGGCTTGTTACAGCTGTGTAGCTTTGTAGAGTATTTGTTCGTGTGTTTGTTTGTCTTACATTTAAAAAATTATTAATCTACGCGAATGTTTAGCACAAACATTTTTAGTTTATGTTTATAGTAGTAATACTGTGCTACATAAAAATAACGAAATTGTTCAACAGCCACGCCCACAAATGGGAAAAATTTTCTCGCAGTTACAAATATTACGATTCAATGTTGAAATTTTTATAAACATATCCTTAATTTCTTTAACTCATCTATTTATGCGATAAAAATGAACGAAGACACGCCCACAATTTAAATAAAACTTTTTTAGTTAGCAGTTTTTGGATTTTCGAGATAAAATATAACACATACGTATATTTCGAGGTATACAATACCTTTGAACGAAAGCAGTCAAGTGCCACGCCCACAATTTACAAAATGTTACCTATGAGCCACAATAATGTATCTTTATATAAAATAGAAGTTACATGTACATGTTTATAATTAATTGATTAATGTAACAAAAGTGGGCGTGGTAAAATAATATAAACGCCCACAATTTACAAAAAACTCTACATACGCAGAAAGAATGTTTCAAGTGACTCGTTGTATACATGTATAATCTACTCAATTACATAATCCGCTGTCTGCCACGCCCACATATTGTATATAGATGTGAAGAGCGCTTAAAATTTGGTCTTCATCAAATTTACTTTTCCTACTTGTTTACAATACCCAATTGATTATTAAGGCGGAACTTACGCCCATTACCGTACTACAGCAAAAATTCATCCTTAATATTTGTTACATGATTTCAACTTGCCACGCCCATACTTAATACAATCATACCAAGATGGAGCATATCCAAGATTTGGTTCAAGTGTTGTTTGGATATTCTTTCTAAATTAAATGAATTATAAATCAATATGGCTGTTAGAGGACCTCTCGCCTCCATCTACCGCCATTAACCATTAACTACCACACATTTTTACGTACATCATGAATGTTTGTATTGCATATAAATTCATGCGTATCCGGGCACATTATGTGGGAACATGAACAGCATTTAATAGAGCAGACGTTTCCAGTAATAACAACAACAACAACAACAACCACCATGACTGAAATATTTAATTCACTTAAGGGATGAAATTGAATTGAATTGAATTGAATTGAAAAACTCCACCACTCTCAGTTACGGTCTCGGCAATAAAACAATTTGTTTAACAAGATAACAAACACAAACACACGCACACATATAAACACTTTGCAGATATTGCTTTAACATGGAGGAGTGGCTACACAACAAGATAATGATTACTTAACGCCAGCATCCATATTTTCTCAGACAGACTCCCTTGTTCAGCGAAAGCTTACAAATACCAACAATAGAATATTTTATTTTTGGGGCAGATAAAGAAAAGTATCCATTTTGGGAGGGGGTGTGGGTGGTAAATTAAATTAAGAGAATTGTGTTAACACATATTTTACGGCTTTGCTTTATTATAACCATTATTTCCATTATTTCCTTCCCCCAATAGCACCAACATTTACTGCAGCACTTGGTTAGAGAGAAAGCTGTTGCTTTTGCTTCAGCTTGTGTAGTGCGATTGTATGAAAAAGGAAGGAAAAAAGAAAAAGAGTAAACATCACAGTAAAGGTTATCATCTCCCCAGGGGGGAGTAAATGTTTATCCATATATATATATATAGAGAGAGAGAGAGAGAGAGAGAATGTTTGGCCATGTCACAGGTCATAGATGGGAGTTTTGTTATAGAAGAGATACAGAGTGTGGGAGTTGAACTGACTGACTGACTGAGTGGGTGTTACTGCCAACACAAGCGTACAATTTATTATCATTCAACTGAATACACAGTGATTACACTAAATCAACTTGGAAATTACTTAACAACATATCGCAACACTTTTCAACTTCCCTGCCATGCAGCTCTAACAACTATAAGTGTACATTTTTCGGATATTTTCGATAAAGCAAAAACAAAACAAAACAAAACGCTTTAAACAAGTGGCAAATGTCTATGAAATCTCCTTCTGTCCCCGTCGCTCTTTAAAAGTCTTATTAGGATAAAAAAAAAAGAAAACAACAACAATAGCAGCAGCAGCAGCACATTTGCTAAAATAAGATTAAACCGAACGATAAATGCTAACACACTCTGTGTCTGTTGCACTCACCGCAATCATACATGGCAGCGTGGTAGAGTGCGTGTGTTTGTTGTCACAAATTATGCGGTATTTTAGAAAACATGCCACCACACATACACACACACACATACACACACTATAAATACCACTAAACACGTACAAACAGTTTTACTTAACTTACCTAAGCGAGGGTACGTGTACCAATTGATATGAAACGAGTACCTAGCAAGTGTCAGTTACACAGTGAGAGGAAGGGAGAAAGAAAGAGAAGCATAGACAACAACCAGAATTACTTAAAACAATTGCACCATACATACGGTGTGATTGCTATCATGTTGATAGTTGGGTGTGTAGGTATGTTGAGTTTTTAAGTTAATTAAAAATAAAAAAAAATCACTATGTGTGTAGACAAGGTACTAGAGAAACAACAACAGCACCATTAGCACAAACGCATTGGAATAATGCGTGATAAAGGCTTTTGTAAACTTCAATATATGTATACACGTAAAATTCATACCAAGTAAGGATTTGCGTTAATTACTGGAAGACTTATCTAAAAGTTATTAAAAAGAAACACAAAAATATTAATTATTATTTTTATAGGATGGGCTCTGGCAATGTGACTATTGGGTCTATTGTGCAAATCCGAGTCGTAGGCTTTGAGGATAGCTCAAGACTGTCCTAAACTCGGAGCTCCAGATTTCTTCGGGTGTTGTCACAGATTTCTTATATATGCGATGTCTGCCTCTGCTGGAAGCAAGACAGTTGCAGAGTATGTCTCCCGACATCTCAAGGGCCACTTTCAGATACGCCCATCTTATGTAAGTGGTATCTGAGGGTGCAATGTCCCATATAGAGGCCAGTTAGTCTTCTAAGCTCACCCCTTTGTAGTTCCAGGCAAACCAGATTTGTCTTACTCACGATATTTTAAATATTATCCAAATTTTTCTACAAAATGTGGGCGCGGTGGACTATTAAGCTCTTTCTTAAGTGTACATCAAAAGTAGAAAAAAGATTTTTATAAATTATGGGCGTGGCAAAATATCAGCCATCATTTATTTACTTTTAAAGTATTTGTTGAAGTGTACACCAAAGTTTTTCGTAAATTTAGGAATTTAGCCGGCCACGCCCATTTTCAATACATTGATGAATACCCTGAATAATAAATTTCAAGTTTGAAACTTAATTTTTGTAGACATGAGAATTTTTTTTTTTGAATTGAGGGCGTGGCTGTTGATCGACTTTGTTTATTTTAAACAGGAATCTATATGAATAAAGAATGTATAATTACTATGGTCAAGCAGATGTCTCAGCACACAAAATTGTTTTTTCATACTTGTGGGTTCTTCGAAATGAAAGCCTTTCGCAAAGAAATAATTAATAATATTTTTTATGGAGTGAAAAGTGGCAAGTCTCAACTAAATAGATTGAATAAATTTTAATATAAGTTGCCCAATTTTTTTTGGTACATTTTTTTTCAGAGCGAAGTGTCAAAATTAGTTGAAAAGGTTTCTTAAAACTTTAGTTTATTCAAACGTCCTTTTATTTTACGCGCCTAATGACGTTTATGGCTATTAATAAGATTAAGATGATTATTGAAGATTAGATTAAAGAAAAACACTGGAAAATTTTGAAAAATTTATAACAACAGTAGCCAAAGATATGGTCTAAGGTGGCGATTATGAATATTCTCAAAAAAATGTCTATTATTATTTTAGATTACTACGCCCATACTTTATAAGCATTATAATCAGTCCTATATTTTACTTCAATGCTGTCTAATGGGCACTTCGCATTTGGACAAATAAAACTTTGTTGGTTGTTCCAAGTGTAGCATGAAAGTTTTGCAAAATAACCGGATCCCTTATAGATATTTAATCATCATTAGTTTCCTTTCTTGTATGACCCTTTTGTAAACACTTGCAAGCCCTGGAAAAAAGATGGAATGTATACTAAATTTATCATTCCATTTGCAACTCACGAAAAGAGATGGCAGAGACCATAAAAGCGTGATATTAATCTGATATTTTTTACCGACAATTTTAGTTTTTGGCCGCAGGTAATTATTTAAAATAGACAAAATCGGTCAAAATCCACGCCCACAATCAACAAATATTTATTTAAGTGCCTCAAAAATTGAAATTTTTGAAAATTAAATTAAAATATTTTTAATTACACCATCATGTGCCAAAATTGGTCAAGTTCGATTAACAGACACGCCCACAATCGACCAAAACCAATTATATCTTCAACCAAAATTGACCTATAGACTTGAAATTCGGTGTACTTATCTATAGTTATCCCATCCATGTGTATGCCAAAAATGGGCGTGGCCGAATAACAAACGCGACCACAATTTTCAAAAAACTCCACATAAAACTGGACTTGCAGGCTGATACATAATTAGAAAATGTATTCTTGTACCTGCCACCCCCACCATTGTGGAGATGTGGAGGGTATTTAAGATTTCGTCCAAGCCAAATCTAGTTTTCTTCCCTTTTATACATTATGATTATATAATATTTGTTTTTCAATCATTCGTTGATGATAATTTTGTGGTAACCGCACCACCAAAAAGAAAGAACTTTACAAAATAAACATCATAACAAAAAAAGAACGCGAAATGTAATCCAACCTCAGGCTGGCCACTAAAATAAAAAAACCCAACTAATCGAAACTATAGCCGGGTATGAACAATAAGTTACTGCTGAGATTGTTATTGTTGCTTGGTTTCTTGTAACATCTTTAGACGTGATTCACTTGTACGGAGAACATGGAACGTGGGATGTATGTGTTTTGTTAAAAAAATAAAGTAATTTTTGTACAAATAAGTATCTGTTCAAAAGAGAACAAAAAAAAAGAAGAAGAAGATGATTTTTATACTTAATGATTTTTGCTTTTTGTGTTCGTACATACAGTGGCCCTTTTATTACCATTCAAAATTCGTTATACGAGTATACGTAATACGTGTAAACAAAATTTTGATGCATGAACTGCACCAACAGACTTTATGGGGTTTAGGTAGAAAAAGGCTTGAATAAGATTGAAGTAGATGTGCAGTACAAAAAAAAAACAAAAAAAAGTGTTTTACCAATAAAGAAAACGTGAATAGGCGTGTTTTTGACGGTGTTTTCTTCCAATGAAATGCAAAAAAAAAAACCTTTTCAGGTTATGGAAACTTATCATTTAGAACGCAGAGAGGAGACGAGGGAATAAGGCGAATGCAACCATTGACACTGCTACACTCTATACACCAACACTACAACCACCACCACTATCACCAGCACTACCATTAACGACAGCAATAACAAAACTCAGCTAAAGGGTGTTTGCTTCCATCAATAACTGCCAAGGAAATAATAATATGAACGCGAAAACCATTTTCTGGTTACCAGCTAATACTCACACACACAAGCACACAAGCACACACTAAAACAGTGCAAAACTTGAAAAAACAATTCAATGAAAACGGCGGCTACAAGTCTTTGCGGTTCAACATTTCTCTTCTTTACTGTTCGGTTCGGTTCTGTTCTGTTCTGTGCTGTTCTAAATATTGTTATTGTTGTGGTTGATTGCAAATAATCGAAATGAAAAAGCAACAACGCTTAAAGCCCTTCATTTTTTTCCTATAAAAAACAACAAAACCAGAACGGACAGTTTTTTCGTCTTCTTCTTCTCTTTTTTTTTTTTTTGATTTTAATAGTTAGGTTGGCTTTATGGAATTGATTGTTACTTTCTGGCCTAATCATAAACATACTTACGCACCCATACAACTGTATACGTATGAACAATGTATGGATTGAGGTCTCTCCGGTATGTTTGTTGTGTATAGAGATCTTTCACGACCACAAACTAAGTAAGTTATAAATAATAACTGGCGTGTTGTAAATCAAAATTATCAGTTTTGACGGTCTATAGGCTGTAACCGGCATTCCTTTCCCCTGCCTTGCCTTACCTTACTCTACCCCCTCTGTTTAGCTCTTCCTACTTACCACCACGACCGCGACCACGACCACTCGTTGCTTTGATAGCAACTCTGTTTTGTTCACGTATAGGTACATATCTGTAAAGCATTGCATTTAGAGATTACCGGTAATGGCTAGTGGGGAGGGGGGGGAGGTCCAAAGGGTGGAGCTCAGAATGAGTATGTGTACGATTTATACGTTTGTAGAAAACAGAAATTGTCTAAGTAATAAAAAGCCCTGTAGTCTGGCATGTTTATTGTTGTTGTTGTTGTTGTTGTTGTTGTTGTTGTTGTTGTTGTTGTTATTGTTGTTGTTGTTGCTTTCATGCGTTGCATTGTTAATGTTATTGTTAAAATGTTTTTTTTTTGTTGTTTCTTACTGTGGCCACTTTTTATTAAGCATTAATCGATAAAATATTAATATGTGTATATGTACACAAACAACTACTTGTGTGTGTGTGTCTTGTTGGTATGCGAGCAATTGTTTGTTGTTGTAATTTAAGGATACATATATTGAGCGTACAATTGTCACTACTTATACAAATGTACATACATATATACCATGTACGTACACTTACTCCATCTAACTAATTTATGCTTCATGGCCTGCCAGCCAGTCAACTAAAGAAACTTTTCTTATATCCTCCACATAAGATGGGAAGTATACTAAGTTTGTCAGCATAAGAAACTTGGACGATCTAGACACATGTGTGTCGGGTGTCCGTCTGTTGTTGGCAAACTCACGGTAATAAATCTTGAGATAATGAGATGAATTTTTTTTTGTACACATACGTTTAGTTTCTACAAGCAGATCGTTATTTTAGATGGAAAATTTCGGTCAATAGCCACGCCCACCTATGACCTATGAAGTTAGGCTTTGAAACTTATATATATAATTACCCCATTTATGGGCATGGTTAGATTACAGACCCGCCCACAATTTACAAAAAACCGTACTAAGCGTAAAACTAGACTTAGCCAGCTGCTACGTAATACATACACTATTAGAGGGCGGAATCATATAATTGCCATGCCCACCGTTTCTAAGTACATGTAAGGAGGGTATTTAAGATTTGGCCTAAGCCCAAATTTGCATGCAATGTTCGTACGAGTATGTATTACTACCCTACACTAATTGTAGAGGCTCAAGAAAGCATGTTTATCCGTTCATGGGTAAAAATTATTCTACTAGTTGCATTCAAACTTTGCAGAAGTGATCTCAGGTGGTTGGTATTGATCTTGGACAAAATCGGTAAAAGGTAACACCGCCCCTAGAAAGTCTTTAAAGAAGTTTTCCGTCAGCAAAATATAAAAAATTTATCAACGCTTACACTCCTTGGAAAACTTCACTACACGATCCAAATTTATTTCACTTTTTCACTTCTTGATATTAAGATTAGTAGCAAAGAGTGTCATCGATGTGTTGAGGGGCATGTAACAGTCGCCATAAACCATCTAAACTTTTATAACTGGTTTCGTGTAATTATTATGTAAGCAATGAAATTGTTCAGAGCAGAGTGTTGTTAAACGTTTTATAGAGTGCAAGAAAAAAAAAGAAAAAAATTAAATATACACTCCTTCGGCATATATTGTACATACCTTACACACATAACCTCTTCAAGCACCGTACACGTGTTTAATTGTGTGCCTGCGCCATCTTCCGTGTATTGGAGGCTGATTGCTTGCTTCTTGGCCAGCGGGCTTAACAGGCCGGCTGCAACTGTGCTCAAAGAATTTGAAGCCTTAACTCAGCTGAAAAATTATAAACTGGTAACCATATCCGATTGTTAGGACAAGTCATTATATTTGTTGATATGTGTATGTGTATGTGTATGTATGTATATGTGCATGGGTGCAATACGGCCTTAATCAAGTGATTTTCTATATAGACGAAAACATTTAATCAAACAATATAAAATTCAATTATTTTCATTTTTTTTTTTTTTGCCATAAAAAAAGTTTAAGAAATTTTCATTTTCAATGATTATAGATGCTACTAGGGATGTACATGGCTTGGAGGAAAATTTAAGCATTCTCCATCTCTATAGGTGTGGCGTGTAACTAATTACGCCTTTCAATAGAGTATGTATTCTATATGAACAAACAGGTCGAATTCCTAGTAAAATAAGGACACGCCCATTTTTGTAACAATGATGGATGGATGGATGGATATAATTATTATAAGTATGTATAAATTTCAACTTTATAAGTAATTGTTTGTGACTTATTAAAAGATTTTTGACGATATAGCTCCAGCTAGGATGGTGTTCGACAGGGAACTAGAAAGGCAGACCGAAACTCCGGAGGCGGGACCACATGTTTGTTGTCCTAGAAACACTTGGTGTACAAAACTGGAGAAGGCGCTCTTAAGACCAAAGCGCGTGGCGTTCTCTTTTGCAACAGGCCAAAGACCTACATAGGTAGTAATCGGCCAGTAATTATGATGACGATGGTAGGCGTAGCATTTGTCCCAATTATATAGAACCCTACTATTATTCATACCAGAATCATTTATGTAACATTTCAGCTCGATACCTCAAAATTTACTATCGCAGGACGGACATGTCGTGTCTAGATCGATGTAGATTTGAAGAAGTGTACATACTGAGGCTGATTTGTCTCTTGATGCTCAGCCCAAAGATGGAGGTTATAAAAATATTCTTGTACTCGTTACTTTTGTTATAAAATTATCACTTAATTATCACTTTCATTTATTGTTAGTTGTTTATCCTTATTCTTTATAATATTATTTATTTTTAAAATCTTTAATTTTTGATTTTAATTTTTTTAATTCTTTTACAAGTTGGAGCGATTTTGTATAATTGTACGCATTAAATGTAAGAAAACAACTGAGGGAAGGAAGCAACTAGATCTTGGAATAAAAGTCTAATAATTATAAATAATAATAAGAATGGATATTAAGATAATAATAACAAACTGAATCAGTCTGGTAATATCCGTCTGTACGTCCGAATGTTGTTGGAACTCTCAATTTGGAGATATTACGCCTAAAATTTGTACAAATATGTTTAGTGACTCCCATTTAAAGAAGGCGAAATCGATCAAATGCCACACCCACAATTGAAAAAACCTCCCACAGCCACAAAAATAAAGCTTTCAAATGGAACTTTGTCAATAATCTATGCATCAACATGCTAAAAGTGGGCGTGGTTGGCATAGAAGTGTATAATATAAGAAAACACAACCTTATGAGAATTACAGTGTCGTGGGAGTGATCTGTCTTCTTTTTATCAATTGTCATATATCCGGTTTGTGTGAGTGAAGGGTGAAGTGAGGTTTCTTTTGTGAGAAATTAAGGCTTTTCTGCTTCTTAATGCTTATGCATTAAAATAAAATTAAATTCCACAAACTTTTTTAAGTAATCTTATTAAAATGCAATTATTTACGTTCATGTTTTTTTTTTGTTCTTGTTTTCTGCATAAAAGACTTTCGCTATTATAATGTAAAAATGTTGCCCGCCTTAAAGCACTTTAAAGCAGTGTTTATTAACAGCACGGAGTAAAACAAAGTGGGCAATATTGATACCCACACACATACAAACACACATCTGTATGTATTCATCTGGATGTGTTGAATTTCTTGGAACTGCTGGGTATGTGTAATGTTAGCATAGCGTGTTTTAAAGCATTTTTGAGTGAATGAGAAGTTTGCCTAAAGTGTTGTGTTGTGTTGTGTTGTGTTGTGTTGTAGCAAAAATATGCCAACTACTTACGTGTGTGCAAATGCCTCGTATGGCTGGATAAAATGGTTTGTATAATGGTCTATAACACCTTTGATGGACTTGAATAAGCAACTGCTTAAACTTTACGCTTCAACATTAGAGTGGCACAAAATCCTGCAGGCAACCAAAATTATAGCGTTTCTTTTCTTCCATAATGGTTAAGTATGCACTAAAAAAGTGAGACAGTCTATTGTTTATAAATTTTACAGAGAAAGAATACAAAAAAACACTACAAGGGAGAACTGTAGAGTACATACAATAAAGCAATGAAATTTTGTGGCTTTATTACGACCAATAACAATAACGAGAAATAGGAGAAGAGGGCATTTTTTTTAATATGATTGCCATGCTTTGAAATTATGGTCTTAACAACATCAACATAAAACTTTATATTATGCACATACACACACACAATACTCATTCACTCATCAAAGTTTAAAACTCTAAACTCTCCATAAAGTATTGTATCGAAGCGAGAAGGATTTGTATTTTATATTTACGACCCCCAACTCGATAAGTAGGTTGTAAAAGGATTTTAGAAACCTTTTAGCATTTAATTGCGGTTGTGTTTATAAAATACAACAACATCATCTCTCCTGGCATCAACACAATAACACAATATCTCTACAACATAAATGATTCAATTTTTTATAAACCCCTAATAAAGATTATGAAAAGAAACCACAACAATGTACAAATTTAAATCGGTTGGCATATGTGGGTGGTCATGCTGTTATATGAACAAATAAAAAAAGCGAATGTCTCCTTTAAGTTGAATTTCCCGGCCAAAGTCACGTTCTTCTCTATTCTTGTGATAAAAAACAAAGCATTTCTCACGGTAGCACATCTCCAAATATATTTATTAATAACAGCAAGGGTATAGAGAGTTTCTCATTGCTGTAGCAATTGCCAGAAACAAATCAAATTCAAAATCTGATACAATTTGGCAATGTCGGTACATCCGGGTGTTTCTAATAACAACGCTCATGGAGGCGAAAATGGAGATATCGATGTGAGATCCAGTTCATGTGAGAAGATTGCTAATTGAAACAGGGAAATCAGTTATTAGCCACGCCTACAATTAATTAAACTTTCTTATAACCACAAAATTTAGCTACAAAATTGAAATTGAAATATTTATGTTTTGAAATAAACGAAATTTAATAACAAACACTCCCACAATATACAGAAAATTTCTTTTTATGCAAAACTGTTGACATAATACATAATTATATACCCAAAAAACAAGTGCTAATATACAAGGACAGAGCCAGCAACGAACATACACGCCGACGGACATGTAAACAACGATCAAATTTTGATGCCGATGAACTATAAGAAGAGTCTCTGACACTTTCTTCCAAATGTTGTAAATGAAATGACCAACTCAGTATACCCCTCCTCTGTTTAGTACAAAAACATTCAATTTTAATTTCATTATGCAAATATAAATGGTTTACGGTCATTGTTACCATTTGAACCGCTTTTTTGAAATCAAGTTTGTGGGAATGTTTGTAACTCCTACGCAGCAAATGCCACACCCATCTTCAAGTATCACCGATCCACTCACAAATACGTTCTGAATTGATGTAACCATTTCCGTCTGTCTGTCCATGTTAATTTTGCAACATTTTTTGAGATATTTCAATGGTACTCGAGACCGGTACAATATTTATTGGCAGAGAGAGAGTTAAACCATTTTTAAAACCCTTCCTTAAATAAGATTCTTTTGTAAAGGAAGTCCTTCGCAATTCTTAATATTTTCTAACAACATTTGAACACGATTGAGGTATTTCCCCATATAGCGAATTTTCACGAAAGTATTAACTATTTAATCAAAACTATGTTCACATGAATCTAAAATACTTCTCTTGTGAAGTGTTCATTCCATTTGTAATGCTCCCTGTTCACTTTATCGAAATGTGCAATTAATCTTTACACAACACAATATTATGATGTATTGTTTAATCTTATTATTTAAACACCAAAGTTTTTGCAAGTTTACAATTGAAAAGGAATTGCTTTTCTCATGGTACACCAGCGTTACTATTCAAAGGCATTTTATTCGCTTGTATGCACACCATTACAAACATTTGCAACCACAACCACATAATGTCACATGTTTAACTTTATCACTGACGTTATGAATTTTATTTAGATAAATAATCCTTGTATGTTTGTTTGCTCTACTGTTACCCCGCCATAACTCTTTTTATTTAGTTTTGTTTTTTTTCATTTTTCGTTTGGTATTCTGTTTCACGTACAAAACATCAGTATAAAGTCATAAATATGAAAATCGTATACATTTATTAACTGAAGCTGTCAATAAGCTTTGTGGCTGGGACCCCCCATTAAGTTCTAGTCGTTAGTTGACTGTCTAGCTGGAATTTTATTTTTTATATTACACAGGTATGTTTATGTTTAAGTCATTTTTCAGCTATTTTTTGCAACAACAACAAAAAAAAAACAAAAATAAATGAAAAATTTCTTTCCAGTGTTGGTTAAAATGCTTGGCGATGAGGTTAATAATGGTTAATATAAAACATTAGCACACCGCTCTTAACAAACTTAAGGACATTTACACATATGAATGTCGGCACATAAGTGCATGCCAAACATATTCATTAGATGGAGACGCACACAGGCAAGAAACGAGTCACATTTTATATAATATAGTCATAGGAGATATGACTGTTTTCCTGCCTGGGTGCGATTTGTGCTGTGTTTGTATGTGTTCGATATAACTATTCTACGTACACATTTGAAAGGATGATAATAACATTTCATTGGAGTTCAAATTAAAAAAACAACAACAACAACAAATAATGAGTAAAAAAAATAACTACATGACCAGTGGTTGGGTCGTGACATGTACACAGGTGCGCCTTCTTCCAACGATATTTAAAATGTGTTGCATTTTATATCACAGATTGCTTTTAACACTAAAGTGACACACATTGTAGGCGTGCCTAGTTTTTGATTACGCCAACACATCCATTGCTTTAGGTCAAATCTTGTGTACTCTGACAAATAAAAACGTAATCAGTGGACGTGGCTTGCACTTCCACTTTCAACAACTTACTTAGTGAGTGAAACAAATTAGTTAGTTTGTGCTGCAGTTTACTTCAAAGATCTCTTTTGAAGCAGCAAAGTGGGTTTTTTATAAAAAGTTGGAACATGTGGTACACAAACACGCCCACTTTTGTATAATATATCAATGGATAAGTTAATAATGTACGCATAAAGCTTAATGTGTGAGGTTGTCAAATATTTTCGTTAGTTGTGGGCGCGACTGCCACCCAACCGTGCCCATTTTCACATGGAAATTGTTTACTTAATGGAAATGATTGCGTTTATGTACAATGGCAACATGATTTCCGAATAGATAAATTGCTGCTAATGAAAATGCCTTCAGGTAAATATTTGTGCATGCATGTAAACGTAAACATTCACAATACAAACAAAAAGCAATCATCATTAACCATAAAGCGAGCCGCCGTTAAATGGCAAAATAAACAACTATTAAATCAATTTAAAAGATATATGTTTGGTAACGCATACACGTACACACACACACACACACACACACATAGAAACAATTCCGTATAAATATTGTTAAAGAAAATTACAATTCTTTGAATAAATACTAATTAAAACAATCGTGTGAACTGACATTTGAACATGTGTTAACAAAACCTAACAATCAACCGAAATATATAACATAACATAACATAACGTCAAGTTTTACATTTATGGTAAATTTCTATGTATGCAGTTATATTCTTACATATACTTCGTGACAGAAAATATTAGGCATTTAAATGTAAAAGAAACTATTTAACTCATTAACAGCTGCTTACTTGTTTTTATTCAAACAAGCATGTCGCGTGATCGACCCTGCCCAACTCATCTACCAACCAGGATATGGAAAAGCCACCTTCTACGTATTATACTTTGTATTGTGATGAACACGTATTGTATATAACCAGGTGAGAATTGTAAAGTTTACAAAAAAACAAGTACACTAAAAAACTAAATTTGGCTTAGGCCGAATATTAAATACCCTTTACATATACACACAAATGATGGGCGTGGTAGGTTACATATGATTACAACCTCTAATAGTACATGTATTACATTCTAGCACCCACATTGTGCTTTACGCTGAATAAGATATTTTGTAAATTGTGGGCGTATACGCCCATTTTAGATACATGGATATTTTAAATGTGGTTTATAATTTCAATTACATAGCTCAATTTTTGTGGCAGATAAATAGATTTTTGTCAATTGTAGGCGTCCACCCCGCCTATTTTTGGCATATTAATGGTTAGCATAATTATAAATAAGTGAACCAAATTGTAATTTTATAGGTAAATTTTTTAGAAAATTCAATTGATAATTGACCCATAACTGTTTCATCAAATAAAACTGTTTCCAAGCTCCCCTGAAGAAGATGAAATTCCATCATCGAAATGTTGGGAGGACAAAAAATATTTAGTTTCATTTATAGGGACCCTATTAGCGAACAATTATATAGATTTTTGTCAATTGTAGGCGTGGCTCTTTACTAATTTTGCCCATTTTAAATATCGATCTACAAGCAAAAACTAAAAGTGTGTGTGAGTGTACAAAATTTTAGCTCAATATCAAAAAAATGTACAATCAAACAGACGGACATACAGACATACATATCAAAATTAACTCGGTTTTAGATGCTGATGCCCCATCCATGTTTTTTGTAAAGATCGAAGGTGCTAATTACAAATACTTGTGAGAAATTTCAACATTTTTTGGCTGATAAAAATCTATTTGCCAATTGTGGGGGTGGCTCCTAAGAGATTTGGTCAAATTTCCATAAAAATCTGCTTACAGAAACTAAATATTTATATTCAATTCTTGAGACTCTGACAACTTATTGATATATGCGCGGACTTTTCCCGATCGATTCAGATTTTAATGCTGATGAAGAGAATACCTATTGGTCCCCTATTGGCTGTTGCAAACGAAATAGCAAACTAAGTATACGCCCCATCCTTTGTGAAGGGTATACAAATAATAGACTGAGAGAGAGAAAGCCCGTACCAACTGTACAAACATTCCTTTTAGTTACCGAATGAAATATGAAGAGTATTTAGGTTTAAAACTAATAACACTTGAAGCGTTGAAACTATTTTTGCGCTTGTTTCATATGTTATATGTGTTGTTATTGTTGTTGCTGTTGTTGCTATTGTTGCTATTCTGTTGAAATTTTCAACACGCGGCCCAATGAATTACAATTTATGTGAATTCATTTCTTCACACAACCACTTTAAGTGTAATTAATGGTAAATATAATAGTTTAAAGCATATCAAACACACACACATACATACATGCATGCAAACGTTTCATGTATGTGTGTGGTTTACTCATACTATAACAGTTGAAAGTAAACACAATTGCGCAGATAATTATAATTGCTTAACAAGAGCTCACTCTCACCGTACCTGCTTCGCTCCCTTCAACACTCGTCTCCCTCCCTCACCTGCACGTCCCGCTATAGTATTATTCTCTGTTAAGCAATTATCAAATTGATTTCTTAAGTTTGCACGCACAGTCAGATTTATATGGTATGGGAGTTATCCTAAGCGGTGTGTGTATAAAAAGAAGTGATTGTTGTCAAGTATGCGCGAGTGTGTGTGTGTGCGATTGCGTTTATTATTAGATTGCATTATTATCTTCATTTCAACAAAACACCGCTGCTAACTTTTATAATAAGTATAAATTTTCAACTAATTGCACTCCATGGTACCTCTGCTCTGAATAAGTGGTAAATGGAAAAGTCGTGTGAGTAAACGTAGATCGCTACGATTGTATTATAGCATATTGTAGTCCATTATTTGAGCAAAAATATGATAATTGAATGAACTGCAAATGTTGCAATTTAATCAAAATTTAAAATGGCTTCATATGGATACAAGACGCAACACAAAAACGAATTACAGCAAAATGCTTTATTTTTATAAATACAATGTGTAGGTAATGGTGTGTGTTGTAGATTTATGCAAAATAATATTCAGAACAATGGCAGCAACAACAATTCAAATCATGTACAACTTCACGTAACGTGCACAACTACAATACAATTCACCTTCAACATTAGCATCATTATTAAAGTATTCTTATGCATACCACTGCAACGACAAGAATAAGAAGAAGAAGACATCTTACAAACGAAACAAATATTAAACAGAAATCCTAACAAGATTATGCAGGCATTGAGTTGTTGAAAAACCAAACAAAACAAAAAAAAAACAAACCAAGAAACTGACCATAGTTTAGCCAGCGAGTCATCGAAACCAAACAAACCATCAAGGACGATAAAGTTTACTTACATACTTTTTTATGCCTTTTTTATGCACACGATCACTTAACTTTAACGAACTATGATGATAACCAATACAAAAGGTTAATAAGAAAACCAACAATAATAACATAATACCAGCAACAACAATGATAGGAAAATAAGAAAAAAAACGTCGGCCAAGCCCTATGGTGAAAGAAATCTCTGTGTAGCGCGCTTCTTATATAATATATTGAACACATACATATTTATCTTTATCGATTATACATTGTTGCTTAAGGGGTTTTACAAAAAAAAAAGCAGCGCACGTGTTTTTATGCGCTCCATCGCAGTAATGGGGAGTATATTAGATTCGTTGTTCCCTTAGAAAGACACCTCAGAGTTCCTATAAAATATATATTTTTGGTTAGTATCTACAATCTGCAGCGATCTAGATGCTGCGGGTTAGCATCTCAGGTTCTCGAAAACGATCACGGTCTCAAGAATTGATACATCAAGCTGAAATGTGGTACAGGCAGCCAGGCAGGATTTTATGTAGAATGGGGATAATTGTTCAACAGCCACGCCCATAATGTACGAAAAGCATGCAAGTTGGTGCTCATCGTTATACCCTGCACCCCTTTTGGCAAAAGGTATATTAAGATTGTGCGCATGCTTGTAACTCCTAAATGCCACACCTTCAATTATATTCGATTTCAGTTTCAGAATTTAAATTTGAATTGATTTAACCATGTCCGCCCATGTAAAATTTGTGGCTCAGAGAAGAACTCTGTTGAAAATGGACACTTTTAGAACCCCTCCCCATATAAAGTTCTTATCTCATGAAAGTTTCTATTTGGCAAAAAATCGCAATTTTTAATATTTTTTGGTGAAATTTGGTGAAGAATAGTTAATTAGCTTCATAATTAGCAGTACCAAAATTTGGACCTGATCGAACTATTTTGAGAACCCCTTCACATATAATAATATTTCACGAAGAGACCTCGCGTTTAAACTAATTATAACATAATTTATGGAACTACATGTTGTAGAGTATTAAATGGTCGGGCTTGACCGTTTATATTATTTTCCCTTGTTTATTATATAGATGTGGAAGGTATTTAAGATTTTTTACCTATTTTTTACTTTTTTCTCTGCATTCGCTTAACTAACTGCCTTCCCATCTATATGTACATATATGAGTACATTTGTACACTTAAGTCAACTTGTTTGTGTGTGTGTGTGTGTGTGTTAACATGTTTCCCTTAGTGGACATTAATGTAGTAAATTGTTATGGTTGTGGTGGTTATTTTCATTTGGAGTCATGTTAAGTACTTTCCGCCTGTCTCTTCAATACATTTTAAGTGCAATAGAGAACTTTATTAAGTATGAGCGCAAAAGTGCACACAATCCCTTATATATAAAACTACAAGTACAACAACTATACATACACAATATGTCCCCATATAATATAATATATATAACTAGGCTCGTTTTAAATGTATAACACGCACACACACACACACACACATAAACAATGATGATGGCGATGGTGGCGATTTTCATGGTCGTGTACTTTTTGTATAAAACAACATTTGGCATCTCTTTCCCTCATTTCGCAATACATATTATGATAACCACCACTGTGCTATTGTGTGTTTATTGTTATTGTTGTTGCAGTTTCATCATTGATTTAATCATCACAACTAATGCCGGCGTTCATTTCATTTTGTTTTCTTTCTTAATTTTCATTTTTATTGTTTTTTATGCTCTGGTTTATGTTTGTTGTTGTTATTGTTGTTCTGCTCTACCGAGTTTAAACCACTTAATGTGAGTTAATTGACTTGGAGATTTGATCGCGACTTTTGTATATAAAATGTTCATTATTTGTGTATCCATCTACTCGCTATCTTGATGATCATAATGATGTTAATGGGCAAGCTTGATATCATTTTATACCGCCCATCTCAAATAAAAGGAATATAAAGTCTTTTCATCTATTTGCAACAAACGGAAGGAGCGATCAAATATCCCCCAAGGTACATTGTATGTAATTATTATATTCTTGATCAGCAACAAAATCGATCTCAAGGTCATAAATTTGGGATATTGATGTGAAAATATTTCTAGTTTCTGTACGCAGATCATCATTTCACATGGACGGAAAATCACGCCCACAATCTATCGGTTACAAAATTTGAGCTACAAAGTTGAATTCTGATGCATTTTTTTAGCGAGCATTTCCTTCGATATACCAAAAATTCGGTTTCGAATAACAGACATGCCCGTAACTTACAAGAAACCTTCTTTCTTTTCATAACATAACTTATTAACGGACACACTCAAGTATCTGAAACGCCTGGCATCAGAAAGCCTATCAAGTATATCAGCATTGAAAACTTGATCACTTAGAAAAAGTCAGTCAAGCCACATGCTCACAGGAGAAAAACAATAAATTTTGGACGGACATACTTTATTTCCATAGTGAGATGATCGAATATTAAAACTATCACTAACTAAACTATTGACATCAGATTAACTTTGAAAAATTCGCTTTTCAGTGGACCTTTAAGTTTTCTAAATATTGTCAATTTTTGTATAAAATAGATATCCTTCAAAATGTATCCTCTATATGATTAAATATTTTGCAATATTTTATTAAAAATGGTCGAATAAAAGGAAAACTGGATTTCCGTTCATATAATCAATGTAAACCGATGTATCGCCAACCGGTAGAGCAAACCATAATGATATTGTTTGCGACTCAAGGTCAAACAATAACAGCTTTATTAAGCTATTTTCAAGAAACATTAACAACAACAACAACAACAACAATAATAACAATAACGCTCAATTTAAAATCAATTTAAAATCAATCAGTTCACTCTGATCACTGAGTTTATGTGTATGTTACAGAAAAGAAAAGAAACAGAGATTGCTGCGCTATATACTTATGCTGATGTGTAAATGCTGCTTGGGGATGGATTTCTTTTTTAGTGAGTGGTATCATTGTAACAACAACAACAACAAATAATTATACCTAATAATAAGGAGAATAACAACCTTCAACATCGCCCTCAATCTTTTATTACGAATCAGTAAACGTGCTACGCATGCATACGTAATTGCAACATAATGAACGCATTTATATAAAAATGTGTTTGTGTGTAATTTCAGGTCAAAATATATGATTGCACCAATTGTACGTCGGTCCTTCCATCTGTATTATAAGTAAGTAATAATAATCAAAATTATAAACAACCAGTAAGAATGCGATATTTTAGGTTTACACCAAATCTTGAATACCCGCCACCTCCGGTTAGTAGCAAGTAATTGATAAACCACTCTGTAACGATATAAGTAACACGTATCAACGTACACGTCAGATTCTGCATTAAAAAAGGTTTCTAGTAAATTGTGGGCGTCGCCGATAATTATAAATATTTATGCAGCATCTTACCCATCTTATCTTCAAAGGTACATTTTCATAGCTACGTGAGATTTATGTCGACTAGACCGAGATTTTTTCCAATTCATATACGTACTTATACTAGAAATATTCAATACAAAATTCCAGCCAGATACGTCAAAATATATGACAGGGGGACTTCCAGCAAACAGACTCAGATTTTAATGCTGATTAATAATATATACTCGTATACTTGGTAGATACTGTGGTACCTCCTTTTGGGTGTTGCAAACGAAATAGCAAACTTAGTGATGATAAACAAGATGACATTGTTTTAATCAAGGCAGACAATATGCCTCCCGCTTGCCTCAACACTAAGGCGGAGGGTATAAAAACAACCCATAGCTTATGTTAATAATAATGATAGAGATCGATATCTGTGACTAAGTGTTTGCGATGAGTGTCAACTGACACAAATGGACAATAATAAGTACCGGTTATGAAATCTTCACTCACTTTTCTAAAAATCAGATCATTACTCCTTGAACCCATCATATAAGCTAAACGTTAACATATTTATATGTGTGTGAGCTTATGTAGATATGTGTTTCATATAATAATAACAACAATAATTCAGTGTCCTATAAATAATGTAAAAAGTGCTTCAAGACACGCTCTATGATCGAAACTTTTTAAAAATCTCTTCATTTTTAGATATACGATATAAACGCAACTGCTGTAACAATCGCTTACAAGCATTTAACGCTGCGATTACAGCGACCTCTTTATTACGGAGTAGTAAACTGATAGGTTTTTGTCTTGACAAATCTCACAATGGTGAAAGCAAAATATCATATAGACGTGGTTAAAACATAAGTTCCACTTTTTCTTACCAGTGGCGTGTAAGTGAAGGGGAACGGGGAGAGAACTTGTTTTTAGATAATTAGTGAAAATATCGATTACGATTGATTGAAAATTCATAATCCTCCTACGTAGCAGCGAGGCTTTTAGACCAAAAAATGCATTATTTATATATATAACAGGATAATCCATCGATAAGAAGAAATAGACGCACGCTCTCTCTTTTTGAACAATAACAGAGATTGTTAGTAAGCTACAGGTATTTTGAATTAGCAGTATCCTCCTTATAAAACCCTGCTTGAGTGGGTTTCTGCTTTGGTCGAGACAAATTTTGTTCTGGCAATGCTGACATGTCTCCCTCTTTTTTTTTTTTTTTAATTATTATACGCAAATCTTGAAAAGGAAATGCATGATGATGATTATAAATTATTTTATAGCAAATCTGTACAAGACAAGCCCTTGAAGAGTTAGGGCTTGTACATATGAAACTCTGTTATCTGAGCACGCCCACTTTTGCTACATCGACGGTTGACGGTAGTTATAAATATTTACACCACATTTCAACCTTTCAGCTAAATTTTTGAGACAGATAAATAGATATTTATCGAATGAGGGCGTGGCTCTTGACAGATGTTGGAAATGTTTGTACAAAATTGCAGCTCAATACCTTTAAATTTATAACTGTGAGAGACAGACGGTCGCACATCTCTAGATCGATTCAAATTCTGACTGTTCCAAACTAAACGACACACTTAATACTCACCCAATTTTATGTGGGGCGTATATAAAGCCTGACAGTTATTATGCATCACCCTGTAATTGCTTTGAAATGATTGAATAGAATGCTGCTGTATAATATAATTAATTTATTTGTATATATCGTATTTGTGATTCCATTTTCATTCTTCAAGTGATACTTTTTCTTTTATACTATAGTTTGAATTATTATTAATTTTGCTGAGCTTCGCATCATTATTATGTCCGTATATCTGTTAATTATACTATGCATAGTACTCTCATATTTAGTAGAGAGAATTATAATAAGAGAGAGTAAGTTAAGTAATAATATATTCCACTCATCTTGCATGAGAGACGTTAAACGGTAAAAACTATAAGACGACAACTCTGTAGAGTTTAAATAAATCATAAAATTTAAGTTAAATACTACAGAATATTCCTCCGTCTTCTTCTTCTTCTACTCACGCTATATTTATTAAGTTAATTGATTTTTATTTACACAGTAACATGTTTTTTTTTTAGTATAATACACATAATCATGATTCACATACAATTAAATACATTATAAATACGTCTCGTGTTCCTCCGCCGTACTCAGTTGATATTTCAAACATAAAAATATCCCAAAAGTCAAGCTTTAATTATTGATTTTCATAGTATTAAGAAAGTAATACCGAGAGAGATAGAGAGAGAGAGAGAGAGAGCTATAATATGCTTGTTTATACAAAATAAACTTTTAGGAATAACGGTTAGCTGTTAAATTCATTGAGAAGCATAGAGAAACTAAAGGTTTTTGCCTTAAGTCTTAAAGTAGGTTCACCTCCGACTTCTGCAATTGTTTTTTATATTAATTTTCAAATCATTCATCAAATCTTGTGATCACTTGTATGTGATGGTTATATCTATGCTTTATATATATTGTAGTTCGCTACTTATTATTTGTATATGAAATATTTTATGAATATTTCCAAGTCTTCTTCATCTTCAGACGACCACATCTTCTCTGTTCTCTTCCCTTCTCTTTTACTTTTTTGTTGGTTTGTTTTACTCTACACGTGAATATAAATCAATATTTGTTCCGGTCTCTGTGTATATGCATATATAAATTAAACAACTTTTTTTATTTGATTGGCTATTTTGGGGGCATTTTGTTGTTGTTGTTTTTGTTGTTGCTGTTCTTGTTTGTATTTGCTGTTTCGCTTTTTCTTTTTTATTTTTGCTAATTATTGTTTGCTGTTGTATGTAATAAATATTTTGTTATTGTGCTGCTTGTTGGTTGTTGTTGTTATTATTATTATTAAAATAAATTATAAAAAAAATTGTTCAATCTCTCAATTTTTTTTTACTTAAACCGAAATATAAGTTTTATGTAATTTGTTTTTTCATAATAGTTCCAAAGTTGTTGATTAATTTTTCTTTTTAAGATGAAATAGAAATTTTATATTTTTTATTACTTTTTTTTTAAATTCTTTTCCTAATTTTTTTATTTAATATTAGCCAAAATTTGTATGCTTTCTAAAATGCGTTGTATTATTATTATATTTTTTTTGTAATATGAAATATGGAATAAAAAATAAATACGTTAATTGTTAACATATATATATAAGGCAAATTCAAAAAATTGAAATCTTAAGAAAATTAATTTAAAAACAATGAATAAAAATTTTTTTCAGCATAACGCCCTCTTTGAAGTATAAGTTGCAATTTCCCTTGACAGCCCGCCCATTTATATAAATAAATATATCTCAAAAAACAAACTTTATGCTTCTATCCAAATATCTCAAAATTTGCTACCGCAAGCTTTTCAACGCAGGCACACGGACAAGGGAAAATTGATTCATTTTGAAGCTGATTACAAAAATGTATACATTGAGCGGTCTCTGAAGACCCCGGCAAATAGTTGAATACGAAATATTTTCTGATTAGTAAACAAGGTAATGAAATGAATTGATATTTAAATCAGTAAAAAATCAAAATTCGACCAAATCTGTAATACCCCATAACGTACACCCCAGCTAAAATAAATTGAAAATATTTTCTAAAAAGTTTGCTCCCATGGCTCTACATTTGATGTGTAGAGTTGAAAGTCAAACAAACTTAAACTTTACCAGTCGCGAACTCTCTCTACGTCAGCCTACTCAATGTGTTGCGCTCAGAGCCTGACAAGTTTGAAAAGCACAATTAAAATTTACTAAGAAATGTTACAATAGAAGAATGTTATTAAAAGAGAATTAATGGTGTTAATAGAAAACCTCTTTACTTATTTAATATTTCTTCTTCTTAGTCTCCTTCTATTATTATATATAATCATTCTGTTCTGATGTTTACTTAGTGATATCGAAAACTCTGAACAGATTATCATAACTGAACAATATTGAATAGTGGCTGTCGGTCTTTGTTGAACTATTTATAAACGATGCACTGATCACTTCTTCCAAAGAAATGGCATTTTAAAATGTCCCTTATATGATATTAAGTAAAAAAAACAGTGCTTTTTTCTTAACAGAAAGAAACCAATGTAATACTAATTAGTTTGAAGAAATAAAACATTAATGAATAATGAATAAAAATAGAATTTTAATTTATATTGTACATATATATGATAATAAAATATATAAAAAGTACATTCAATAAAAAAATCATAAAAGAATCATTATTAATTGTTTTTTAATTCTATATTCATAAAATGATAATTGTTGTTGTAATAATAATAATGATAAATGTGGTATATCTGATGTCTAAGTAACTAAGTACAACAATAATAATAAGAAATACATTTTTTGTGTGTTTATTTATGTTTATCTCTCTATATAAATTACATAAAAGTTTATAATTTTTTTTTATTTCTGTAATACATTTTTTTATAAGTATTTTATAATTATATACTACTTGCGCTGTTTATTGTATATCTACTTTTTTTATAATTATAATTTATTTTCCAAATATATATAGTTTTAATGATTTTTAGATTTTAATTTTGTTTTATTAGTTAAAATTAAATAATAATGAAAAAAAAAAATAGTAAGAGAATGATTATTCCCTGTTAGTATAGAAGCGTCGTAAATTTGTTTTTGTGTTTTGTTTTGTTTTTTGTTTTTTAAAAAAAAATACTGTCAAGTCAATGTGACGAAAAGAAAATACAACATTTAATACTTAAATTAATATTAATTATATTTTTTTTCATTGATTTAATTATCTTAAAATTTTAGTTATAATTTTAATTGTTTTTTATATATATGTATAAAAAAAATAGAGAAACTAGAGCATAAATTATTAAATTTGTACGATTTTGTGTGTGTTAGATGATGTTCAAGCAAAAAAAAGAAAAGAACCAAAGTAATTAATTCATTTACGAAAGGATTGAAAAGGCAATGTTTTTAAAATATTAAAGGATCAAAATATTCTGTTGGTATTTTTGTAATGCAACAAATCAAGTAAACGCTGTTGAATAGCTGCCCGTTACAATACATTTCACACCTAATACAACTCTAAAATAGTCTGTACCTCCATACTCAAAGAGTGGGCGCGGTATATATCCGATTACGCCGTCTATAGTTTTACAATTACATATCAACTAATAAACTGAATTCTGTATCAAGGAAAGCTTTTTGTAAGACTCTCTTTTTTGGGTACACCGATGGATGTCCATTTTTATAAATATGTCTACCAAACTTCAACTTCTTAATGGTTGTGGGCGTGGCACTTGGCCGACTTTGTCCAATTTAAATAAAAAAAAATTGTTACAAAATTTCAGCTGAATAACTCAAAACTTACGACTCTAAGCGTTTCAACAATACGCGATCAGACGAACGGATATTGATGCTGTTCAAGAATGTATATACTTTTTAGAGTGCTCAGAGCCTCCCCCTGGATGCTGCAAACGTAATATAACCTTGGAAAGTATAAAAATAAAATTTACTGCAGTGTAAGGAAATAGATGGTTCCTGTTATAGGTTGAAACTTTTCGTAAAAATTTCAAATACAAAAGTTGTCGGTTTAAAAGGTGGTGACCTTGATTTTGATCTTGCCTCTTCTAACCCGACCGCTTTTGTAAATAATGTTTTTTTTTTAATTCTAACCTAAAACGTTACACAAGAGTTTCCACCTTATTTCCTCACCCTCTACGTTTAATCCAAACAAGTTCAATTCATTAATACTATTATTAACTAAATCCTGTACTTGGCGGCTGACTGTGCATTAAACATAGCATTAATAAAATATATCCTTACAGAATTCTTTCTTCCCCTTTGAGTTTGAATTTAATTGAGAATTCCAACAAATTTTGTTTCGTTGAATATATAAAAATCAATTGAAAGATTTCTTTCCGAAGAATAAAAATATATAGGAATATAATTGAATTATCAAAATTAAAATTAAAACCAAAAGAATATAAATATTTGCGAGTCATGACATTCATTGAGTTGTTATTGCATTTTTTTTTTTTATATGATATCTTAAAAACCGAATACTACTCTGGTGCGGTTGTTTTTTTTTTTTCTTATTATATATGTATGTATGTTTTATATGAGTATGTGTATCTCTAAATGTCCAGTTATACATTTATCGCTTTATTGTAAAACTAAATACTTTACAGAAATGTCCTTTTTTTTGTATTTTGTTTGTTTTTATTATTTTCTTTTCTTTCTAATACCAATAAGCTGTTTTTGCAATTTACTTGATGTTGCTCCAAACTTATTCACTGCTGTAGGATATCGCCGGTTGTAGTTGGCTTTGTGGTGATGATGATGATGACTGTTGTAATGTTTGCGTATTTGTTGTTGTTGGCGCTGTTATTACTTGCTGCTGATGATGTTGTTGTTGCTGCTGTTGTTGAATTTGATATCATGAATGTTTATCGGTGAGTTCGGCCCAACGCATTTCAAAGAATTTACGCATCCCATGACCCGCTTTACCCACCGGTGAATCATCCTCATTAAACATTTCACAATTATCAAAGATTTGTCGAACATCTACACAAAAATCTTCACGACTTTTGTAACTAAAGATGACAAAACAAAAAAACAAAAAAACAAAAAAACAAAAAAAAACAAAAAATTAAATTAAAGCTAATTTTTTTTTTTAATGTTTTTTAATACTTTACCTTAAATCCTGAATACGTTTTTTAATGGTGGACAAATCCATGGGATTTTTTATAATCTTACGGTACGTGGGAAACTGTTTAGTATTTACCGGCAATAGGAATGGCCAAGAATCCTCGTGCAACTAAAATAATTGGTGGAAAATAAATGAAAACTTTGTTTATGATTTATATATATATATATATATAAATGTTAATACCATATGTTTTAGAGGGTGCAAGTTTTTTTTTTTTTTATAATTTTTAATTTTTATTATTTTGTAAACACTTGAGTTATTAATCAATGCACTTTTTACACTGAAACTTCAACAATTAAGTGGAATACGTGAAAGTGTTAGAGGAGTTCAAGATTGACCATACAAATGAGTACTGTGACACTCATACAACATTCTATAAATAACTGTACATTCAATCCGATTATTTTTATAAAAGACTAATCCGTCTAGTCTAGAGTAAAGACAGAATCTGGTTCTAGAGTCTGAGGCAATAAAGAGAGTTCGATTCGATTTATTTTCAGTAGAACTTCAAGTTCAGAACTGTCCTTGTACCAAAAATTATGGCTTGGTTAGCACGTAAGGACGTAAGTATTTGAAAAATATTTGAAAAATAATGCTGCTACAATTGCTATAATAAATGAAGGTACAAAGTTTGCAAATTTGCACAGAAACGTTCAAATTTGTTGTCCGAACTCTCATAAGAATAAAAAAATAAATTATTTAACAAAACACAAAATCAATCAAAATTCAAACTAAAGTTATCAGCCACTTACCTCCATTTCACCTAACACAGTTTTGCAGACAGACAATTCTTTGATTAATTTTTTGGTGGCATGTTTCTCCTTTTTTTCCTGTTTCAATTTCTCTTTAGCCTCTTGCACGGCATGTATATTTAAAGGAGGCGGTGGTGCCAACACTTGTTGTTGTTGTTGCTGTTGCGATGAACTAATTGAAACACCAACACCAATAGCAGCAGCAGCAGCATTTGTACTAATCATTAGCGGTGATGATGATGCTGACGTGGTAGCTGATGGTGATGAGCTAAGAGTTTGTGTGGATAAGTGTGGCGTTTGTGGCACATGATGCTGTATTGGTTGTGTGGGTGTAGTGGCCCGTGGTGAAGCCAAGGAATGTTGTGGTGAGTTGATGGTGGCACTGATAACAGTAGCAGTAGATGGCACCGCTACCGGTACCAAACCACCCACCATTGTTGGTAACGGTGTATTGGCCATCATTAGAGCGCTATTTAAAGAATTCGTTAAACCTGTTAAATTGCTGGTTACAACTTGTGGTAACGATGGTGGTGGCAATTGTGTACCACTGGCATTTATATAATTGGGCGGTGTCAAGTGATTGATTGTGGTGGTGGGCGATGATGATACATTTGGCAAAGTGGCTACGGTTGACAATTGCCCAAAATATGGCATCTGTTGTAGGGATTGTACCACAGGTGATGGTGTGGTCAGACCAGCCACTGCCGTTACCACCACAGCAGATGTTGGTGGCAGTAAGGCTGGTGGCACGTTATTAAAATTGTTTGATGTCACATGATGGAGCTGCGTTATGGGCATAGCGATATTTGCTGTTACTTGGAGTTGTTGTTGTTGCTGTTGTTGTTGTTGTGGTATTGATGTTAGAGGTTGTTGTGACTGCTGAAGTTGATATATAACAGGGGCTGACGATGGGACGCCGCCACTACTCACACTTGCATTTACATTACCATCCAAACTGGTCTCATTGGGACCATATTCATTATTAATATTATTATTATTATTAGGTGGTGGTGGACTTAATATGCTCTGACGATTTGTAAGTTGATTTTGAAAGCGGGCCGTATCTATTGAATTGTTATGATGATCATCGAATGATGTGGACGCTACCGAATGAGCAGGACTGTAAAAATGCCGAAAAAAAAAACGATTTCAAACAAATTCAATTTTACATAATTTAAATAATCGATAGTAACGAATAACTGTAATTACATGAATTGTGCAACCTACCCCGCCAAAAAACCCGTTACTTGGTATAACAACACTTTCTCGATATTAATTAAATTTATCGATATTAGGGCATAGTTTCGTTCAATACAAACCTTTTATCGATCCCATATATATATAAAATATATCGATTTATACATTTTATCACCCGTACGTATATAATTATAAAACAAAATTCTAGTTTCAAAGTGTCCAACCTCACCTCAAAGGAGCCGGTAATGATGTCATCGACTCCTCATGCGATGAATTGTGTAAATTATGATGATCGCTGCTTATGGAAGTGTTCAATTGTTCACAACTGGCCGAGGTGTTGTGATGTTTGTCTTTGCGTTTCGACAGCGAAGCAGATGAGTCACGTTCGCGGCGCGGTTTACTGGTGGAGGAGCGTTTCTTGGGTGGTGGTGCTTTCGCAACACAACCATGACAATACCATTTGCCGCGTGGCACTTTCAATAGCGGCGGTATATAGCAATCGGCATGATAAGCGCGTGGACATAAATCACAATAAATCATTTTACCAACGGGTTGCGGTCGATGACCACCACAAACGATACATTTACGTTCATTGGTGGCTTTATTAACGCACTCATAGCAATACCTACGAATGCAAAAAAAATTGTTATTAAAACAAAACAAAATTGAAATAAATATTTTTAAACAACATTCAAGGGGATAATTGGTGCTTTGGTGACAAAAATGTCTTTCCGATGAATGATGGCGATGATGATGATGGTTAATCGATAATTAAGAATACTCAACCAAGCTTACATGAAGTATAACATAATTCAATTAATTACATGATGAAAATGAAGTGAATGAAAGAAACAAGATCTGATTGCCACCAAAAACTACAAATGATTTTTTTGTTTTTGAATTGCTATCCAAATGAAACTACTTACCAATCGCCGTCTGGTATGTTATCCATTTTCGGTTTAAAACAGTAGGTATGGTAGCCTTTGTCACAGCCGTCGCATAGCAGTAGTTTGTCCTCATTCTCCCCGGAAGTACAAAACTGACAATTCTGTAAGGAATTCGAGATGGGTTGGCTTTGTAGTACAAAACTGTTTTTCTTGTTCTTAATTTTGTAGATATTGCTGTTGAAGTTTTAGTTTTTGGTGGTGGTTGGATGGTAAATGTGTGAAGAGTAAATAGGGCGTTTTTTTAATTAAAAAAACATTTAAAAAAGTTCAAGTATCGAGTATTTTTTTTTCTTTTTTTGATACAGAGAAATATTACAATACGCCCAAAATATTCAACAACATATACCCAGAAATCACAATGAATCGCAAATGAAAGTATTGTTGGTGAGATGTGTTGGTAGGAAGGAAACTATTTGAATACGTATGAAAATGCACGATTTGTAAATGTTAATATGGGTATTACTACTTAGTTATAAAGCATCATTTAATTGTAAAACAGTAAAACAAAGAATCCACTGCCTGGTGACGCAGTGCTTTGTGTTTGTTCAGCCAGCCGGGAATACGAATAAATACATAAAAAAATAAACATTTCAAATGCATAACATACAAAAAAAAAGGACATTAACGGTTAGTAACACAAGTTGTTGGGGGGTAGTGATGGTGGGAATGTGTGCAATAATTTTTTAATGACATCCGACATTCATAACAACAACCACAAGAACACTTACCGCCTTCATGATACTCTTATCCCAAGCCACACACGACTCCAGTACATACAGGGCCATAGCCAATTGGGCCGTGGTGTGTGATCGAGAGACAGCATCACGCCAGGACATCAATCCTTTCGGTATATTTTCAATCTTTTCATCTTTTTCGCTGTCACAATTGCTAGCTGGCGAATCGCCACCAGAATTATTTTCGGTATTATTGTTGGTCGTGTGCCCAGTCACTGTGGTTGCCGTTGTACCACTGTCTGTATTACTGTTGCTATTGGCCGCTGCCAAAGCCATTGCTCTCTCATTAAACGCTGACGGATTAAAGGTCATGGCATTTTGTGCTAAATTTTGTGCCAATTGTTGTTGTTGCTGTTGTGCAGCAGCAGCGGCAGCAGCGGCGGCGGCAGCTGCAGCAGCTTGTTGTTGCATTTGTTGATAATAAGCAGCAGCGGCAGCTGAATTTTGTGTTTGAGTATTCTGTTGATTTTGTGCTATGGCAGCCAAGTGGGCGTCTGCGGTTTGTGCTCCCAAAGGCGGCTTTAGGTAGCGCCTCTCAATATTCGCCTCCAAATCGATAATACGCTCCCTTATCATGGGTATAATGCTAACAAAGTCTTCTTCGGTAATATCCGCGTCACTCTCCAAATTCAATTCACTTTCAATGCGTGGCGGTAATTGCCAATTTTTCAATTGCATGGAAGCATTAGCTATCTTATCCTCTAAGGCTTCCAACTGTTCCAACAACGCCATCTCTACGCGTTTAGCAATTTTGGGACTCCAGTCTTGAGGCGTATCGGGCAGAATGAAATCCACAGCAAGGCCAGAGTTATTGCCACAAGTGCTAGTGTTAATGAGGTTACATTGTATTTTCGGATCAATACCTCTTAACTGATAGGTCATGCCCAGTGGTACTCCTTGACTTAAAAAACGTATAAGATTTTCCTTCAATTCTCTCTCACGCAAACCGTTCGAATTTAACGAGTCAATGACCTTTTGCAGCAACTCCATGGTGTCCACTTTCCACCAGCCATAACGCAGTTGATGCGGGACATAACTACCTTTGACTTTGGCGGGGAATCCCTCCTTCTTAATCATCTCCAACTGACGGCTTTCTTCAACTGTCATATTCAATGGCGTTTGAATGTCGTATTGTATGAAATTGCTAATATTAGCCAAGGACATGTTATTCATGTTTTGTAGGGACACACCCAACGCCTCATCTAATTTCATTTCGATTTTGGGTTTCACATCCAAGCTTACATTTACACCGGTATCCATTAGTAAGGAGTCATGGGGAAGG
This sequence comes from Ornithomya chloropus, assembly GCA_963971445.1. Classification (NCBI taxonomy): domain Eukaryota; kingdom Metazoa; phylum Arthropoda; class Insecta; order Diptera; family Hippoboscidae; genus Ornithomya; species Ornithomya chloropus. Next base: position 19,689,480 of record OZ020530.1, on the reverse strand, counting down.
GGAAAAAATTTCTTATCCACTTGTGATTCGCATTTCATCATCCGGCTACATGAGCGCTCCTCGTCATCGCAATCCATTCCTTCCGATTCTTGCATACTTTCTTCTTCACTCTTCAGACGTTGACGAGGAGTCTCCAAACCGTTTTTTGACATTTTTTGCAATCTACTCTCATACTCCAGCTCTAGTAATTTCTTTTCCACTTCATGCTCATTTAGGCCGGATAATGATAATATGCACTCGTTACTCAATTTGGTAAAGTCAGCCTTACAATCCTCCATGGAGATGGTAAAGTATTGAACATTATTTGCTAAATCCCAGGGGTGGCCTTGTATCTGATAATTGCTCGAACAGGTGATGTTGGCGTAACTACGTTGAAATTCCGCCATGGTGACGTCACTTTGGGGTTCAGTTGTAGTTAATGGCACTTCACGACTCACTATCGAGAACCATTTCTCTTTAAAGTCTTGGAATGTGGTGGGCGGTTTCATTTCACTGGCCGGCGTTGTTGACACAATAATACAATCGTCCTCTTTACGCGGATCATCCATTATTAGTTTTGATGGTGACAATATTGGATTATTTAAGTTAATGTTGTTGTTGCTGTTGCTGTTATTATTATTAATACTGTTGCAGTTATTATTTGTGTTGTTGTCATTATTATTATTATTATTATTATTGGTGTTGTTGTTGTTGTTCTTATTGTTGGTAGCATTCTCATTAGCAAGAGTTGTGGGGTTTGTGGTGGTGTTGGTGGTGGTAGTCGTGTTAATGCTTAAATTAATTTGATCCGTTATTGGTTTATTATTATTATCACAGTTAAACGATTGATTATTATTATTATTGTTGTTGTTGTTGTTGTGATGATTACCAATATTATTATTATTGTTGTTGTGGTTGTTGTTATTGTTCATGGTATTCATCATTAATGCAGGCATGACGGCAACATGGCCGCCATTACCACCACCAATACCAGCAACATGACCAACGGTTGGTATTTTTAAATCATTTTCATAATCGTCTTTCTTCATATTACCCAATATATTGCTGCTGCTGCTGCTGGTGGTGGTGGTTGGTATGGTGCTAGTCGTGGTGTGTCCAACGTATGGTGGCGGTGGTGGTGGTAGAAAACCGGTGGCATCCGGTTTATTGACTTTGGCGGCTCCATTATTATCCAATTGTATGGCTTGTGGTTGTATGGCCACATCATAGTCATCATCGTCGTCATCATCGCGCAAATCAACAATTTCGGGTTCAACACGATTCGTCTCCACCACATCATCGTCACTATCCTCATTATTGCCACCAGCGCTGGCAGCAACATTGTTATTAAATATTGTGGGACCAGTAATTTTTTGCATTTCTGTGTGCGGACTTTTATCCATTATTTTATTTATAGTTGCCTGATCCTTTTGATCCAGAACTTTCATTTCAATGTCATCACCATCACCTTCTTGACCACCAGCTATTGGCATTTGTGTATCAACATCATTTTTACAGTCTAGTAATGCTTTTTCATCCTGCCCGCTATTCAGCAGTTTAATATCTTTTTGTTTTTCTTGAGCTTGACTTTCCAACATCTCTTGATAGCGGAAGATTTCATTTTGAGCCGATTCTAAAGCTTCTATAAATATGCCGCCCGCTTTAGGTAGACGCCAATAGCGACGCCAAAAACGATCTTGACCAAAACAAGTTGCCCTCAGCTGATTGGTGCTCTTCTCCAACACTTCTTTACAGTTCAACGAGGCTCTTATAATTTTATCCAATTTCTTTTGCAGCTCATCAGCACTCAGTTTATTGTCCTCGTCCTCTTCCACGTTCGTTATTTCAGAATCCAAATCGCTCAAGTCTTCATCCATACCAACATCAGTGGAGACGTCATCGTTGATTGCATTGGAACGGGAAGAATTCGTTTTTTTAGAAGCAGTCAGTAAAGCATTCAGATCGCCACTGCTGGTGGCATTACCACCATTGTGATAGGGAACTGCCATCGGCACCACCGCCACTGACGCATTACTCAGTTCCTCTAATTTCGGTAATTTATTTAGTGTACTCTCCATGGGCATTATGCTGGAAGATAACTTGTTGTTGTCATCCATTGTCAGAGTCGAGGTTAAATCGGTGACTTTATCGGCAAGTTTCTGTTGCTGTGTTGCATCACCAATATTATCCACTTGCATCGGTTCTCCATGTTTCGGGCTACTATTATTATTCGGTTCAGCATTAGGGTCCATGGGTAAAGGAAACATGGCCACATTACCACCGGGCGGTGGCATTGTTATACTCATTGTTGTTGCATCACCACCTCCCTGCATCATCATATCCGACATATTGCTAGACGATATATCAATCATTTCAACGCATTCCTTTTCCAAACGTTCAGCATCCAGCTTTTGCTGAGCCGCCGCTGCCGCTTGCATAGCCGCCTCCCGTTCTGCTTGCATTTTTTCATACGCTTCGATACGCGATTTGCGCATATGCAGCGCTTTATACTTGCGCACCTTCATGTCGGTCATGTACTTTTCTTTGCGCATTTGAGCACAAGTCTCCAAACTGTTGTCGATCTGCTTCAACACGGCCTTATTCGTGAGCAGATCATTGCATAGGTGGGCGAGTATGTGAGCCTTTCGGGTCGGATTCAAGGCCACAAACGGACGATCCTTTAACGACTGTGACAACTTCCACGTTTCATTTTCATGCAACAATCGATAATATTCAGCATTTTTGCCAGAATGTGTTACGGAATCAGCATCGATCTGATGATGGTCGGGTATGCGACGTTCCCGTTCACGATCCATAAGCACGCCAAACATTTGCCGTATCTCACCGGTTGCCGTAGCGTACAAGTAGATGCGCAGAATTTCCGAAACATTGGAATTCGTAATGTCCGCATTGCGCAATGACTGTCCCAACAATGTGGTATGACGACCCGGATTCGGTATACCCGGATCCTCTATGGCACAAACCAATAAATGTGTCATCACAGATAGCAGCTCCTCTTCCACCTCCACATTACTGTCGCTGGCCAAAGCATCATGCAAATTTTGCAAACTGGGTAGAGAGTCCATATCTAAGGATAGCAAAAAATTATAAGAATTTTTTTTCTTTCTCTTTCTTCAAAACTTACCAAAACCCAATGTTTCACCAAAATTGTGCAAGAATTCAAACACCATTAACAAATCGGCCATGGCTTGGCCAGGCAAACGATTACCTATAATACGCTCTAATTCGGGTATTAAAGTAGTTTGATACAACTCGGAATCTTCTTGGGGTTTTCTAATGAATTAACATAAAAATGAAAGGAATTTATTTTCAGTTCAGTTCACCATGGTTTTCTATTAAAAATTCTGTTCAATTATACCCACACGCTTATATGTGTGTATAGCCTTCTATAAGTTTTGAATAATCATGATGTAAATTTAATTAAATATCTAACAGCACCTTGTCTCACCTTATTTGAGCCAATATTTCAACATCACGCTTACGTGTAGCCAAACGTTTCTCTCTTTGTATTAATCTGTCCAAAACCATTTGATGTTTCTTCTTTTCACGTTCCTCGAATTTCCGTCTAAAGTCTAGCTGTCGTATTAAAGTCATATGTTGACGTCGGCGTTCTCGTTCCTGATGAAAAAAATTTATAATTGCTTCATTAAATTTTATTTTAAACATTAATAATCCTTCCCCACTAACCATTTCAGCTTGTAGCAACAATTCCTTTTGACGATTCAATTCCTGCGTGATGAAATTAGAGAAATGTACAAATTATTGATTTTTTCATTTTACATAAATAAATGAATAATTTAAAAGCAATTTACTAGCTTAGCCTAGATGTCTACAGACTACACAAAATACAACTTTTCCTTTTCTTTAAACAGTTCGTTGTACTTTTTTTTAATGTACTTTTTAATAATGAAAAAATGAAAATGTAAGGAGTGTGTGTGTCTAGGTATTATTAAACTTTAGTTTAATACCTGTTCTTTTGCTATAATAGCCTCTTGGCGTTTCTTTTCCTTTTCCTAAACATAGAAAACAAGAAGAAAGCGAACATTTTTTATCATTTTATCAAACCAAGAAGAGATGAATGTTATATAACGCTATGCTTATTAAATGTGACCTATATCGATATATAAGGGTATACATAACGATCGGAAAGAAGTTTACTTACCTGTTGCTTCTTAAATAACTCCTCCTGTTTAATACGTTCCAGTTCTTCTTGACGCTTCTTGCGCGCCTGAAATAAACTTTTTCAATTAGATTTTTTTCAAAAAGCACAATCTTTCACTCCCACTTTCACTACCTCAATGGCTTGTTGATTTTTCAACTCTTTCTCTCTACGCTGTTGTTCCAATTTTTCGGATTTTTCTTGGCGTGCCTTCTCCTTGTTGCGAGCCATCTCTTCTTTTTGCTGCTTCTTAGCATCTCTCAACGCCTGCTGCTGTTTGGCAATCTCAATGCGTTGCTCCACGTTTAGGGTCTGTCGCGTAAACATTTTCAAATCTTCCAAGCGCTTGGCCACATCCTCATCGCTCATGCGCAAATAGTCGCCATCATTGGCGTAGGGCGGTGGAGCTGGTTGTAAAAATGATCCCACAATAGCTCGGGCAGAAAAACTGAAATTCTCCCGCGTCAACTTTGATGGATTGTTATTCAAATGCTGTATCGGCGGATATTAAATGAAAGTTCAGAACAATGGTAAGAACGGATTAATCAAAATATTCGTGCAACGAAAGCTTCTTTTACTCTGTCTACTGAAAAATGGTCAACAAACTCACAGAGAAAATTTGGCCTATACTCCTCATAGGCACCAAATTACCGGGCGCATAATATACCACTTCGCCGCGTATCTGACCGGCCTTAGTTAAGCCCCGTATAACCGTTTCACGTTTCCAACCCAAATCTAAGGGTACTCTTAATTCAGCCACATTCAATAAATTGGCTTCTTCACTCTCTGACTCGGACAGGCCACTTTCTGCAGCCATACTTTCCGAATCGGTAGAAACGTCCAACTGAGAGTTGGCTTCACTCAAAGCCTGTCGTATTTTCTCCTACAATAAATGATAATAATAATAATAATAAGAAGAAGAAGGAAATTAAAAATTACTCTCTGCACTTACTATATCCGCGCCTTGTTGCAGCAGTTGTGTTGTGGCCAACATGGGCTTGAGACCGACTGCTCGTGATTGTGCCAACAGGGATGCCACTGTATTCTTTTTCGGCTTGGAAACACCTCTGCCCAAGTTTCGTGGCCTTCCTTCCTTGAATGTGCCCTGATTGGGACGTTCATTGCTGTTATTTATTCCCACATTGCCATTGCCATTGCCACTCCCGTTATTATTATTCAACGAACCACAGTTACTGTTATTGCTGCCGCTACTGTTACTGTTACCGCCACCCAATGCTGCTGTTATGGAACTTAAGCTTTGCAAACTATTTATGCCTGCAACCGAATTTATGTTATTACCTCCACCTCCACCACCACCACCACCCCCACTAGATGACGATAAATCATTATTATGGCTGGCTGAAGTTGATTTGTCTGGTTTCATGGACAAATTCAATGGCGTATCAAAGTCTTCAATGGTTATGGGGGCACTGAGGCTTGCATTGCTTAGGTTGGCAGCATTGCTTGCCATGGCAGTGCCAGCCGGCTTTAAACTTAGATTGACACCAGAATTCATGTCAGTGCTGCTACCGCCGGTTAAGTCATGTATGTCTTTATTTTTATTCGATAAATTGTATGCACCATTAGAAGTTATGGTTGGTGGCAGTTTTATTACTTCAACACGATCCGATGATGAATCCCGACTACTGCTGCGCCCTCCACACATGCCGCCATTGCCACTACTACTGCTTGATGTGGTTAAATCGATATGTGGGGGGTTCTGTTGTGAATTCAGCGACAACGAGGCTGGCGAAGATGAATGCTGACCCGTCGTTATGCCAATACCGCCAACGCCCAAACTACTACTTAAGGCGGCCATCTGTGAGGCTGTTAGATTGCCGGGAAGCCCCGTAATGACACCGCTTTGTTGAGCAGCATTTGCTGCAGCCGCTATAGCTGCATACTCCATTTCCAGTCGGGCCCGTTTGGCCGGACTGAGTCCCGGAAATGATAGCAAAGAGGACAAAGCATTTGTTGTAGTGTCCAAATCTGACTTGTGATGCAGTTGCTGTTGCTGTTGTTGCTGATGTTGCTGTTGCTGCTGCTGTTGTTGTTGTTGTTGTTGTTGTTCATCTGAAATTGTTTTTTTGCGACCACGCGTAGTATTGGTCGTATTACCCGACATTTTAGGGCCCACAATACTGGACGTATACTTAATGATTTCCGTGTCCGGTGGCAAACGTACACCCAACAAAGAAGGATGATCACTAAGCGTTTGAAAGAGGAAAAAATATGGAATGTATGAATCTTACGGTGACGACTAAAGCCAAGTGCTTAAATACTTAAAACGCCATTACTGACTTTTACTCTACGAATGGTTATGAAGATTTTTACCTTAAACCGCCCGATGACAAGTAATCCTTACTCGATGATTTATTATTTCCACTGCCGGTCAGAGGTGACACTGATGAAACGGACGAGTTCTGAGCATTGGACGCATTGTTGGCAACTGCGGCTGCTGCCGCAGATGTACTGGCCGCAAATGCATTCATGGCCGCCTGCATGCTCTGCTGTGGCGTCATGCCCAATGCTCCGAATTGTGTTAACGAATTTAACGCATTCAAGGACGCATTGTTTTTGTCGCGTTCTTTGCTCGCCGACGATGATAAATTCGAACTGCCGATCGAGCCGTGTGGTGACATTAGAGCTGCCACAGCATGAGATGTGGAATTATTAGAGTTCATACTGGTACCGAGACTCATACATCCACCACCACCACCACCACCGCCGCTGCCATGGTGTGAAGAGAGCATACCGCTTGATGCATTCTTTGCTGAATTGTGTTGCGAACCACCTCCCGATGATGATGCTGAAGATTTCTTGGACGACGATGAGTTTGAGACAGCAGCTGCTGCTGCCTGCATAGCCATTAATTCTTTGTGTAATACAACGGGATCATAAGGCGAACCCGGAACCACAGACGGCATTGATTGAGACACCGACATCGAACTGGACTTACCATAACCGGAAGAGTTATTCTATATAAAAGGAAAAAAAAGAGTTTTGAAAATTTCTCATCGAAATAGTTGCGTTGTTACAGTGGTACCAACCTTGTAGGAATTACTTGAGCTATTGTTGCCAACACCACCACCACCACCACTATTGTTAATGGAATTACTATTTCCCCCCAAATTAGAGGTGGGCGTTATAGTAGTGCCCGCACCCACCAAACCATGCATACCCGCCAAAGTGCCCACTGGACTGGTAGCAGCAGCTACGGCCGCGGCAGCTGCTGCTGCATTTAAACTATTGGCTAGTGATTGTTGTTGTTGCTGTTGTTGCAACTGTTGTTGTTGTAATTGCTGTTGCTGCTGCTGTTGGCGCTGCTTCTCCTTACGCGACTTACTGCTCGATTTGCCACTTGACGTATTATTGCTGTTGCCACCAACATTACCGCCGCCACCACCCCCACCTCCTGACCCCACCGTATTGCCGCAATTTGGATTTTGTCCGGCCGAACCCGAGCCAACACTGCTACCACTGCCAGCCGAACTGGTGTTGCTTGCACCACCTAAACCTAAGGCCGCCGGTCCAAATGCTGCTGCCAAATCGGGATGAGGGAAGGGTGACAAGCCTGAAGCTTGCAGTCTTGAGAAATAGTCCTGAGCAGCCAGTTGAGCCATAGACCACCAGCCTTTGTAAAAATAAAAATTAAAAAAATATTTTAAAAAAATTCTTAATAATTTTTTAAAATCCGTCGTGGATATAAAAAAAAAAAGTTTTATATTGTAACCTCTACATTATGTTGGATAATGTGGAGAAATTAGTCCAACACTAATGTATGAATGCGAAGGTATTTTATCTGGGAGCGTTTTCTTCAAACAACATTCCACAAAAGACAAACGTGTTTGCTGTTAAACTCCCAACACTCGATACATATCGATACATACCCCGCGCAGCCTCGAACCCTCGCTTTTACACAAAATGCAGAATGAACTATATTTCAATCTAATCGCTCTACCAACTGAGCTAACTGACTGATTACGCAAATGTTTGAAATTTACAAAATATTTCCTTCATTGTTTATAAAGCGTAACAATTCTCAAATGGTATAAATTAATGTATTGTAATTCTTTGTTGAGTGATCAAAAAGATTGAGATGTCGCTTCAAAACATTGCACAAGTATTTATAGTGTCCGTACGCTGGTTGGTATTGTAATTGTAATTAAATCGGTTAAAAGATATAGTGAGACAAGAACTTTTTGACTCTCTGCAGAGCTCCAGCTCTGTTCTAGCTGCTGGGTATTCTCAATTTGGCCCAAGCCATTGCATAACATTTTTACTATTGTTTTACTTTACAATTATACTAAAAATTGTTTGGAAATACTTTACTCATTAACTCACTTGCTGGATGCAGGCCTGCTAGACTAGCTGCCTGAGAAGCTGCCACTGCCATTGTGTTCTGATGATGATGGCCAGCTGCAGCGGCGGCAGCGGCAGCAGCCATTGAATATCGATCATTAGCAACCGCGGCTGCTGCTGCTCCTGGATTTGGCAACAGGCCCAAGCCAGCAGCCGCTGCCGCATTGAATTGTGCGTTAAATAAAGGATTAGTGGCAGCGGCAGTTGGATCACGGCCCCAATATGCTTTAATGCAAAAAAGAAAAAAGCATTTGAAAAATGTTTGGGAAAAAAATAACGACAAAATTTTGTAAGCTCACCAAATAATGAGGCTGCATCTAATAGAGAGGCGGGATCATGAACACTACCCGCCCCCGTATTAGAGCCGGACGTTTTGCCACCACCACCGCCTCCGCCGCCGCCAGAACCTTTGCCATCTCCTGCTCCTTGTGCTGTATTACCCTCACCCGCATTTTTATCCATGTTCTTCATGAATGGATGCCGGCTGGAGGGTCTATTGTTGCGTTTAATTTTGAATTTTTATCTTTCCAACCGCAAATATAAGAATTTTCGTTTTGTTTTTAATATAATCGTGCTGCCCCCTCAATCAATCACACATTATTTCCTAAACTCGTACATCGACACCATACTTTGTGGCAGTTGTTGTGGGTATTATTATAAAATTTCTGTAAAGAGAGAATCAGAGAAAACACTTTTTTAGAGAGAATTTTATAAGAGACTAATATTAGGAAATATATAAACATAGAATGAGGAAATTATTTGTACAACAACAGCAACAAAGAAAGGTTCTTTACATACTCCACATGAGATGAGAGGGAGACATACTAAGTTAATCATACTGTTTGCAAATGGATCAATCATCACAAACCTCATAAAATATAAATATTTTTGATTGGTATCAAAATCTCAATCGATGTAAATGTCCGTCCATCTATCCGTCTGTCTGTTTTGATGGCACTGTCAGAGGCACAAAATTTGCATTATTAAGCTGAAATTTTATAAAATCAAACTGCTCCAAGTTCTATATAAAATGGGCAAATTCAGCCAACTACCACGCCCACTCCACTTATCAACAACACAAATTTCCCTTTGAAGTCAGCCTTTGAAATTTAGCTCCGTTCAACGATGTACAAAAATGGACAGACCCGCCCACAATTTACAAAAAAAAAACGTTATTTGGTGCAGAACCTTCTTAGTTGATATATAAATACGAAACATCAGTAGTGGACGTCATAGGGTGCGACGCCCACCATTTGTTTCATAAACGCAGAGTGTTTAAATTTTGGCCAAATTCATTGTAATTTGTTAATTTTTTACATATTTTAATACAATAACAAAGCCAACAAATTCTTTTCGTGGCATCATAAAAAAAATCCATCTTTCACATCTTTTCGGCAAAGAAAAAGTTAAAGTTTAACAAATAAATCAACAACAATAGCAATAGATTGAAAAATCACAAATCGTTGAGAATATGTTCGACATGTAAATGGGTGTGCGTGTTTGTGTTTGTGTTGTGTTTGTGTTTGGTACAGCATCACATAATACCTTCAAACGAGAGAGCATTGCACTCCTTAAATGGAAAATAAAATATCCGAGTTGAGCGCATGTATTTCTAAAAAAAAAAAATATGACACCTTCATACATATATATATTTGTATATATATAAAATATGTACACATTTTACTATTTTAATAGATAAACTGTTAGCTTCTTTTTAAAAAGCATGATTTAGGCATTTTTCTGCATCCCATGCCACAGAGAACTTTCAACTTATGAATGAATGAATAGAATACAAATTTGAAATGACAACAACAACATTCCACTTCCTTAAAACATATTTTATTTTATTTATTACTGAATTACAACAATTGTGCATACTTTTCGTACGATATTAGCAAGAGATGCTTCATGGAATTATTCTTGGACGAAAAATTTTTAATTATTAAGAAATTTTTTTTATTAAATTTGTTCTTTTTTAGGTATTAATTAATTAAACACAAAAAAAAGCATTTTTTTTTTCTTTTCTCAAAACATTTATGGCATCGATGTGTTAATAACAACCAACAACAACTGCCTGCTAATACTCAAACACGACTGCACACACAAACATTAAATGAGGCAAACAAAGGGGCAGAGAGTATACACATAAATTCATAGAATTATATCATATAATTATATGCACATAAACTCGGCGTGTGTGTGTGTGTGTGTGTCTTTCTCTACCGCACTCACACAATTATATGCCACTCTCTGTTTTTTATGGTTATAAAAATAAAATCAAATAAAGCAGAAGTGACAGACAGTAGGACGGACAGCCAGACAAACAGACACAGTCTTAATGGCAATGCGAACTACAACAAACATGTTTTAGTTCGGCTGGTTTTATACTGTTATTGTTGTTGTTGTTGTTGTTGTTTATTGTCGATAAGCAACTTGTGCAAATAACAAACACTACGGGCGGTTTAAGTTTAGATTGTATATATATGTGTGTATATATGTATGTATGGATAAAAGAGTAGGTATGCAATATAGCAACGAACAAACAAAGAAACCAACAAACAAACAATACAACTCATGTCAGCCACAACAACACGATTTACTCCAACTAAACAACGTAATGACTGTAGTTGAGTATACACACCATACATCGCTTTAATATTTTTTTTCTTTTTTTTTTTTTTCATTTTTTATCTTTCTTTTGTATTTTCTTATTCGTAAGTTTAATTGATTTTGCTGAGGCTATAAGTGGTATACTCTTTATGCGTTTTTTTTTTTTATTATTCCTTCAAGTTTTTCTTTAACCTTTCATTTTCGTGTTACAGCCTACTTTTGTTTATCAATGTTTATCGAAAATATACACACATGCACTTACGAAATTATATGTGCATCTATGTAACAAATAAATTAATATTAAAATATAATTTATATCATGTAAGTAACACGCTAATTATATGTGTTTTTTAATATCAATCATTTGCACTTCCTTCCCCCTTTGCGTTGCTTTGTGTTGTTGTGCAAGTGTGTATGTTCTGTACTGCAGATACATCATTCATTATCGTCGCTGTATTTCACTTCGCGATGGCGCTTGTTCCAATAATATTATAGTTGTTAATATTTTTTTGTACCCTACGCCAATGTTTATATATTTAGTTTGTTAAGAAAGTTTGTAAACTCTAAACAGTTGAACAGAGAACTACTTTTTATTATATCTATCAGCGTCACACTCTGAGTTCTGAGAGATATTTCAATGAAATTTTGGTATGTGAACATGTTTTATCACAAAAAGAAGCATTATTGAAAATAGAGCAATGAGGAACATTTTTAGAGCCCCTGCCTATGTAACGTTCTATTATAGAGAAAGTCTTTATTTTCTCAATTCTTTACTATCACTACTGCACTAAATGTGGATTCGAATGGACTATTTTTGGCATCGCTTTCCATAAATATAAATAATTGTTTATAAAAAATGAAGTTTTCCGATTAAAAATGGACCAAAATAGACAACTTTTAGAACCTTTACAAAAAGTAGTCTTTATTAGAAAAAAATTCTCAATTCTGTACTATTACTGCCACTGCCACAAGACTAAATTTGGCCTGGTATGGACTATTTTTGCAACCCCTTCTCATAAAATACTTCAGACAAAATGAATCATACAGGGTCGACCTTTACGGACTGTATCCTTTTTATTAAACATATAAACGCGACTCAACAAAGTTATATACATAATTTCCCAAGATCGAAACTTCAGTGAGAGGTATGTCCGTCCGTGTTGTTATTCTTATATTTGTAAATTGTGATACACTTGGCTGGAGTTTTTGCAGAAATTTCCATGTTGGTGTAAATGGGGCGAAGTCGGTAAAGTGCCACGCCCTCCTAAGACATAAAATTAATCAATCAATCAATTAGCCACAAAAAGCAATCTAAAAAATGAAATTTGGTAGACAAAAACATCGAACATCCACAACCTAAAAGTGGGCTGAATCGTATAACAGATACGCCCTCAATATACAAAATACTTTATTTAAGATTAAATTCGATTTGTAACTTGATAACATAATACCGCCACCTCTAGACGGTTTTATCAGTGATGTGCCACGCCCACTGATTGTATAGATATAGATAAAAAAAGTTAGTTAAGACATGGCCTGAGCAAAATTTAGTTTTTTCACTTGCTTTCACTGCTTTTTTCTTTTTTTCCAATTTGAAATATTCCCTCAAAGTGCTCCACACTCTCATGCAGTGCATTCATTATCATAATTTCAAATTGTCCGTTTCTTTATTTCGACAGAATACCGCATAGTAGGTGAGTAAGCAAACAAGTGCAGTCTCATTAAAATGTGCCAATAGTTATAACTTTGAAAGAATAAATAAGCAGACGGGTGCTGGAGAGGATAGTACTTTATAGATACATACTCATTAGTCAATTATTGTACGATATTTGGTATAGTTGAAAATGTTTTCATTGTTGTTGGAGCTACCATTTTCAATAATATTTCAACATACATTTATGTAACAATAAAAAACACATCATCATTATTAAGTTTTCTAACCATATACGAAATACAATAAGATTTGATGATTTACTATAAAATTTCATCTGTCAATGCATACATACATACAAACACATATACACACATAACACATAAAGGAGAGGATGTTGATCAAAAACGTGAATGATTTTCGTGTTGATTTGCATTGAAAAAAATCAGATATAAAAACAGTAAATGTGGCTTGAGCCAAATCTTAAATACCTTCTGCGTACTGATTGAGCACCTGCCGCTAAGGCTTAATCTTAATCGATGTAAGGCACAATTTTGCTTTTATTTGGAATGTATTTCATGGATACATTCCTTAACGGTTAAATATAACATCATCTAGATGGTAGCCGTGGTATGACGTATCAGTTTGCAAATCGAGTTTTATGCTTTATAAGGTTCTTTTATCTGTCTGGTATACGACCATGCCCACTTTTAACACATCAATGGATGGGGTCATTATAGCGATGTATACAGATTTTTAACTTTATAGCAAAAATATTTGTGGCAGATAGGTGGTTCATAAGTGGGCATGGCTAAATTTGTCCAATTTAAATAGGGTGCAGAACCTAGATCTTTATGTGCCAAATTTCAGCACAATATCTTAAAGAGCACACGAACAGACGTACATGTCTAGATCGACTCTGATTTTGTTGCTGATCAACAACATACTTTATACTGATGCCCTTTTCGGTGTTGCAAACGGAATGACAAACTTAGTACAATTCTCATCTTATGCGGAGGGTATAAAAAACACACACAAAATTTCGTAAGCAATTTAAACACACATTCACACATATATACATAAAATGAAAAATATAAAAAAATAGGTACGTGTTTGTATGTATAAAACAATATATGTTTTTATTATTGTTGTTATCATTTTCTGATTGTTGATATTTGTGCCGTTTATTTATTTTTTTATTTTTTTCGTAAGCCCACACAACGTAATAAATTCAAACAAACACAACTGAAATGCGATACACACACACCACATACACACATACACACATACACCCATAAATAATTTCATAAATGCCAGCACAATTGCAAAATATGCATACACGAGTAATTTGAAAGCTTAAAAGCACAGACACTTGACATATAGCACAATTACACACTACTGCACATGTATGGATGCCATGCATGAATACGCATGAGAGGACGGTGTCTATAAAGAAATATTATTTGCGCGTAATATTTTTACAATTTTAATGATAATTTATACTCGCGCGCATGTATCGTACCATACACGTACTGTATGCACACACATGTCAACATGTTTATATACATTTGTAACAATTTTTACTTTTTTTTATTTTTTATTTTTTGCTATTTGATTATTGCGAAACTATAAAAAAGATTTTAAAAAAAAAATTCAATTCGTTCAATTCGTTCAATTCGTTTATTTAAAACAGGACTACATGCCTTTCACTTTAACAAGCAATACAAGTCTAGTTAATATAAATACATAAACCGGGTGGATGTATTATAGATATAGATATGCAAGGTGTGTGTAATTGTTATAATTTTAACACAGAGATTGAGAGAGAGAGAGGGGGGGAATTTCCCTAACAAAATCCTTTATTCAATTTTTTATGACCTTTTTTTTTCTCATTTTCTAAATAAAACTCAACCTTACAACAATTGTTCCATTTCGCAGGTAGAATGGAAAATAATATATAGAAAAACAGTTGCCATCTGTTGAACATATGGACAATTGTTAATTATATGGAAATGGTCATTTAACATAAACTTTCAGTAAATACATAATAAAAACACAATGCACCTGCAATTGTAGAACATGTGTTACAGCGCGGACGGGAAATGACCGTTATTGTATGACAAGCAAAACAAAATAATATTACCCTACCAGCAGGCTCGTTCAACGTTTTTGTTTCTTTGGGCCACATTGGTGGACTTAATAATAATTTGGGCGACTAGGCTTTTTAAGCCGTTAGGGTTATTCTATAAAATTTAACCGAAAATCCTTCTCGGGTAAATTATTATGCCTCTGAAGGGTTCCGTAGATCAGACAGTTTGAGAACCGCTGACATAGAGTATCATGAATTGAGGTAAGGTGAATAATTTTTACAACCAATAACTGGTAAATGGCATTTAAGCATGCGTAATAAGTTCATATCGCGTGTAGAAGGAGGTGCGCGTGTGTATATAAAAGTTACACTTCAGTGATTATCAATGCTATTCATAATTATGTGCTAAAATGAAAACATAATGGTCACAAATTTTTGATAAACATATTAAGGCACCACCACCATTGTTCCACCCCTTTATCGCCCTTGCACAACACAACAAACTCGTCCAATCTTCATGTGATACAATAAGTAGCAGCAGTCCGTTGAGTGCACATACTTGTATGTCAATTGTAAAATAAATAATTTCCAACAATTACAGTCGTGTAGTCAAAAGTAATTTTAATTGGTTGCAAAAGAAATTTTTTCCATTTACTAAAAGAGAAAGGGAAGTTAATTCCCATAAAATAACATTAACCCAGCATTGTACGTATGTATGTATACAATACTTATAAAAAAAGAAAAACAGTCCAAACCCGTTTTTATGTTATATTTCTCTTGAACAACAATCAACAGCACTAACAACTCTAACAACACACATCTTCATTTACATAAATTTATTATTATAACTCATCAACAGCAGAACACAGCGTACAGACAGACAGACAGACACACACACGAAGTAGAAATGAAATGTTTTGCTAAACCCATCGTTAATATATTTGTAAATATGTACCGCTTTACATGTATGTGTAGATATACGTATGTATGCAGATAATAGCTTATATATGATGAGAGATGTGGTCATGATTATGATGATGGTCTCATATAAATACTTTTTCTATATTTCTTTTTTTTTTATTTCAGACTATATCTCTTTCTCTCTCTGTGTGTGTATCTCTCCCTATCAGTTATATTAAAGACAACCGAACAAGAACCCAACGAGCAAGTATGTTTGTACATATTTGAAAAAAATACAACTGCAACGATAGCAATGACACAGAATGTATACAACTATACACTCACTCACACACACACACACACACACACACACACTCCTTTATACTTTCATACACAATATCTGCCTAAACGTTTATGTGTATTTTTATGAATGCTTCGTTTTATATAAAGCATAATATTGTTAATTTATGGCTGACTGACTGATTGTGTCTTGAAATCAATAAAAATAATAGCAATAATAGCAACGACAACAACAACTAACACAAGTACACAAGTATACAGTCGACATTATACACTGCTGGGCATGCTGATTTCGGTGCCCATTTATACAAATTGAATTATATTTTTCTAAATTATACATGACAACCATAAACATCTGCATCAACTGTTCTAAACAGTAGGTCACATATGCTATGCTGCCGCTTCTGCTGCAGCAACTTGTACGAATATTCAACGCGAAACAATCATTTACTGATTGATCTTCTCAAATATAAAAAAAAAAAACATTAATTAAAAAACAAGTAAAAAAACTAAATTTGTCTTAGATCACATCTTACATACAAACATTGGGCGTGGCAGTTACATATATATTTACATTCTCTAATCATGTAGTTTATGCTGAGTATGGTTTTTTTCTAAAATTGTAGACGTGTTTGTTATCCGACCATGCCCATTTTTGGCACATCCATATAAGGGATAATTATAAATATGAAGACCAAACTTCAAGTTCATAGGTCAACTTTTGTGGCAGATAAATAGATTTTTGTCGTTTGTGGGCGTGGCTCTTAACCAATTTCGGCTACTTTAAATAGCGATCTACTTGCAGAAACTAAAAGTATGTGTATAAAATTTCAGTTCCATATTTACGACTGTGAGGAGTCCCAACAACAGAAAAACACAGGGACGAACATGACTAGATTGCTCAGTTCTTAATGCTGATCTGGAATATATATACTTTATAGAGTCTACGACGTCTCCTTTTAGGTGTTTCAAATGGAAGGACAAACTTACTTCACCCATCTTACGATGAGGTTATAATCAACTGACCTAAAATAAGAAGACTTGGATTTTACTACAATTTGAATTTTAAAATAAATGCTTTCAGAATATTTATAACATCTTTATAGATGGTAGGTGATTAAGAAGTAACAAAACTAACCGTTATGTATAAAAATGCTTATAAACGGTTGAAAAAAAAAGAAGCAAAGCTTCAACAAATATGAAAAGACACTCGAAACAGTCATGTAGTACTTAAGTAATGTTTATAAATGTACAGCAACCATAGAGGGTAATTCTTTGAATATAAATTAGCTATAACAGCAACAATGCCTTTTAACTATAAGCAGCGTTTTATCATAAAAAAAAAGACTTTTTGTGGAAAAATCCACACGAAATATTTTATGTACAACAAAAACCTTGTGTTTGGTTACAATGTAATAATACAAACAATAACAACAATAACAATAACAACAATAATAATGTTCGTAATACAACAACAAATTATATATCATAAATATTGTACATACTACGTATAGACAGACCATCCACCAAATGTGTGAACATGTATGTATAGACGACGACTAGTGAGTGAGAAGCTCTTGTTATATTCAGACGAAAAATTAAATAAAATGGAAAAAGTGGAGAGAAAAAGTGTAATAACAAAAAAAAAAAAAACAAAAAAAAAAAACCAACAACATCGTTAAAACCACCAAACATAACATACAACTAAACAACGAAGCATGGAATGGAGAAAAAGAAAAAAACTATACAAATTTGCGAGTACACTCCACACACACACACACACATACACTTTTCAACCAAGCAACCAACCACAAACCAAAAGGTACCACCAAGCAGCAGCAGCAGCAAAAAACAACCGGTAAGCATGTACACGAAGAATAAATTATAGCAATGCTTGAATGGTGAAGAAGCAAAGTTGATACACTACTCTGTCTGACCAGTTGTTGGGACTCACTGGTTGTCTGTATGGTTGTCTACTATACTAACAGAACACAATGGTTGCTACCTTCGCTACATGGCTGCTGGTCTGCCTACCTGGCTGTCTATACGTTCGCAGTTTATTATCAGTCAGCAAAAACACAAAACCAACAACAATAACAACAAAAACACGTATAATAACAACAACAATTACCAGCAAGTGTCACCAGCCCATCTAACTTAAGCAAAACCAATAATAATAACAACAACAACAATACCAATCACATATGAGAAAATTTTCCATTTACATCTTTTTTTCTTCTCTTTCCAACATTTTCTCTTTCTCTATTTTCTCAGATAATTCCCAGAGCGTTGGTATAGGTGAAGGATTTTATATTTTACTTAAATTTTCCTCTTCATGTTTTTTTTTATTTGCCAGTAAATGGGGGGAAACTCTTGGAAAGTACACATGGACTTGTACGTATGTGCGTATATTGGTTTAAATGGGATGGTTTTTGTTATAATTGTAACCTTTTTTTGTATTAGTCATTGTTGTTATTGTTGTTGCTTCCATTGGCTTTTATAGGCATTTATGAACCAAGCACACAATAAAATATGCAAACACGAACGCATACGTATACGTGTACGTGTACGTGTACGTGTACGTGTACGTGTACTTGTTTTGTATATATCTGATTATACTGGCATGTGTGTGTGCATGTGTAATCGTATATATTAAACTACAATCGCCTGAAAAATACAATTAACACAATAATAACAAAAACAATCATTTTTCAATAAAAATCATTTTTTAAGTAAATAATAATTAGCGAAAAATGAATTCAATTGACCTTGTAAGCGCAATAATATTATTTCATAATTATAACGAATTACGAAATAGTGACAATCGTTTACACACGATATAAAAACTAAACTACATATATTACATGCTACGAGAGCTACGTCACGTTGATCCTATGAATGAAAATACATCCAGACAGGATGTTATTCGAGGGAGACCAGACGGATATTATGCAAGAGAGAAACCAAAACTTTGGTAGAGGTACCAAGTATTTAGTGCCCGGCAGGCACTGAGCATCTTCTACAGTAGGTGAACATAAAATACTGAAACGTTTGGCGTTCTCTCTGGCTGGTTCGACGCCTACAACACCCGTGTATGGAGCGTTTTTAATAATGTTTCTACATTTGAAACAATAGATCGGCATAGTGGAGATGAATGCTTAGTCAAAGCCACGCCCACAGTCAACAAAAATATATTTATGCGCACAAATATTGAGCTAATAAGTTGAAATTTGGCATGCGTATCTATACCCATACATCGATTTGCCAAAAATAGGCGGGGTCGGATAACAGACACGCCCACAATCGACAAAAACCTTTATATCTGCCACAAAGGTTGACCTATGAACTTGAAATTTGGTGCACATATTTATAGTTATCCTATTCATCGATGTCACAAAAATGGGCGTGGTCGGATAACAAACACGCCCACAATTTACAAAAAAAAAACATACTGCACGTAAAACTCGATTTTGAAGCTGATACGAAATCTGGACATGTCCGTCTGTTGCTGGCACTTTTCACAATCGTAAATTTTGATATATTGAACTGAAATTTTGTAAATACGCACAGAACATTATTTAAATTTGATAAAATCAATCAATAGTCACGCCCACAATCGACAAAAATCCATCTATTTTCCAAAATCATTCGTAACGAAATTTGGTGTGTATACACATTTATAATTATCCTTATTCACCTCGACTCGACTTAAGTTGACGGGTAATGCAAACACTACTAGAGGACATAATCCTGTACCTGCTGCCACGCTAATTGTTTGCCTGTACACGTTGGTTAGTTAGTTAGTTTTTTTTTTTGGTTGTTTTTTAATCAATTTATAAGGATTGTACATAAATAATCTGGATTGGATATATCTCGGTTTTATGTCTAAATTTACTGCAATATGTTTTTGCTGCAATCGTTCTTCTTATAAATACCAACACCAGCAAAACTGTAATAATAACACGCATTTTATAACGACAACAACAATAATAATAACAGCATTGGAAAGTAAAGCTGGGGAAAATTGAACAAATGAAGTGAACTAAAGACTATACTAAACAAGCATTTGTCTGAAAGTGTAAGATTGTGAGCAGGACGTGGTGGTGTGCGGTGTGCGGTGTGTGGTGTTCAGTGTTCTGCTAGTGTTTTGTTATTTATGGGTTTATATGCTTGCAATCGTTCGCTTTAATACATTATTAAAAGCTGGGTGAAGGGGTGGGGGTGATGGTGGTGGTGCTGCTTACTATGCATGTTGCTGTTGTTGTTGTAATTTACTTTTTTTTTCATTTGGTCATTTATACTGAGCACACCAAGAGCTTGACAGGTTGAATGGGTGAATTGCATACAAATCCAACAACTGCAATATAAATGCATACATATACACACACACACATACACATACAATATATATATATATATATGCGTGTAATATATAAATGTATGCGTTGTAGCGAACACGCATTAATGCCTTTACTGCACTCATTATTTACTTTTTACACCATGTAGAAGACGAGGTAACAGAAGAAGAAGAAGAAGAAGAAAAAGATACATGCAACAAAAGATATCTGCACGAATTTCAAATACACTCTTGTTACTTGTTATGTTGCTTTACTTTGTATTTTATACCACACAACATAAATAACTTATAAATGGACGTATGTATATGTGTATGTATGTAAATATATGAGAGCAATGTATAAATGTGCTCAGATACGTGGATTTGTATTTATAACTATAACAACGTAGGCAAAAAAAAGTAAGTCTTGTTTCAAGTCAACCACCACAGCAAACGGGCACAGACGTCTATATATTTATATAATATGTACATACGAGTATATAAATTTATATGTATATATATTAAGTGCTTGATATGCGTTGGTACAGGTATACCTAGTTTAATCCGATAGGTGGTTAATTTATTGAAATTATTACTAATAATAAACGCTAAATATAGAGAAAACGAACATTACATTATCAGAGAGGCGTACGGGCGTGTATTAATAAATTAATGAATGCAATAATTAAACAAAACAACGACTTCTTAATCAAACTTAAACTAAACAGAAAAATTATTGTCTTATTAAATGACACTGACTAACAGACATCCTTCAATCAAACTTTTTTTTAAAAGTCCTCGATTTTCTTGCTTTTATACCCTTCACATTACCTTCCATAGGTATACTAAGTGTGTCATTTCATTTGCAATGCTCAGACGAATGCATCAGAAGGTGTATATATTCTTGATCGGCTTCAAAAACTGAATCAATCGGGACATGTATGTCCGTGTGTCTGTCTGTTGTAGCCACTCGCACTCATTTGGAATACTAAGTTGAAATTTTGTATAGACACGTCTACTTTTTGCACGTAGATTGTTATTTAAAATGAGAAAAAACTGTCGAGAACCACGCGCACAATCGACTAAAGTCTATTTATATGGCACAAAAGTTGACCCATTGAACTGAAATTTGGTACACATATTTATAGTTATCTCATTCAACGATGTGCCCTATAAGGGCATGGTCGGATAACAAACACGCCTACAATCGACAAAAACCTATATATCTGCCCAAAAAAATTGACCTAAAAACTTGAAATTTAGTATAATTATCTCTAATTATCCCTTCCGTAAATGTCCCAAATATGGGCATGGTCAGATAATATACACGCCCACAATTTATCAAAACCAATTTTCAGCGTAAAACTCGACTTGCAAGTTTATACGGGATACATACACTATTAGACAGCGAAATTATATACCTGCCACTCCCACCAGGTATCTATCTATGCAGATGTGGAAGGTATTTAAGATTTGGCCCGAACCAAATTTAATTTTCTTACATGTTACATATAACATGTATAACAGCACCATACACAATCAACCCCAAAAATACAAAACACATTTAGTTAATAATGACAAGCACAGCATATTATGTAAGATTTGTCAATTTTTGTATACAGTCCTTTGTTAAGCGTACGCAGAAACCTAAAAACATGCGAATTTTCGACATGGAAATTTATCTGTAGAATGCTACGTTGTGTGTCACCAAAACGTTTTACGTTTTTTTTCTTTTTTTTGTCCAAATTTTGAACCTTTGGCAATATATCTGATTGTATACATAGATAGAACAGAGGACAAGTGTGCAAGACTGTGCAGGTAAACTATAGCTGTACACTTTAATTAAAGCAGAAATGAGTAAATTACCAAAAAAAAATTCTATAAATGTGATGATGATTGTTACGTCATGCAAAAAAGGATTGAAAAATTGCTAATGTGTAATAAGCAGCAACATGAGAGAGGGTGAGAGGGACGTCTGTCTGTTATTAGCACGAACAGACATGTCTACAGCGATTGAGGTTTTAATGCTGATCAAGAAGGCAAAGTGGTTGGACGCCTCCTCCTTCTGGGTGTTGCAAATGATATGACAAACTTAGTATACCTCCATCTTAGGTGTAGGGTACAAAAAGGAGCAAGTCACAAAAGTTTAAATCAAAAAAATTTTCTGACATTTTCTTTGTAGTTGAGTGTTATACCAAATTTGTTATTCCATGTGTAGCAGGCAAATATCTTACAGAGGATATACATTCCTCATCATCATCAACCAAATCTGAATGAATTATAAAATGTCCGTATGTTTGTGTGTTTATGGACCGTTTAAGATGGCAAAAGTTAAATGTAAAGACAGAGACATTCTTAGCTGCTGGGTTGCTACATAAAATGTATTCATAACCAAGCCCACCATTCTCTTATCGTTACAAAAAAGCTTTAAAATTCACTTTTAATTCACATATAATTATATAAACTCTATTTTTAGATATTACAAAAATAGGCGTGCTCGGGTAATAAACAAATCCAACAATTTCCAAAAAAACGGGAATCAATCTTCAATAATTAATAGAAAAATAATACCATTGTATACCATGCCACTGCTACTGGGCATGTATAAAGGTAAGAGTTGCCTTAAACCATATACAGTTTTTTTACTTGCTTCCATTAGTTCCGTTTCATTTTTTTATATAACCATGAAAAGAACAACAAATCTATCGTGACTACTTCTTATATTGTACATATTTAGATACGTACGTATATGTACTTAAATAATTGAATCTATTTTTTAGACTGTACAACACTCTTAATCCAGAGAAGAGTTTTCAATGGTGTGACATTTGTGAACAATAAATAGATTGGCTCCTTAGCGCACCAATCAAGACGTACAAGTTGCAGACGTTGACTGTCCCCTTTATATATAACAAAATTGTTATTGATTTAATGGCAATAGCTCATGAAACGAAAGAAAACTAAAGCAAGACTTCTATCAACATTATTAAGATGATGATTAAATGTACAATTTTAGCCTCGGAACTATGTAGTAAGGTCAGGTCATATTTTACTTTCAAAGGTAGGTAAAGTAAAATATGTTTGCTGTGAAAATAAAACTGGAAATTATGGTGAAATAAATGGAAGGCCATCGACTACATTTGAAACGGCTCTAAATGCCTACTCATTACGAGTGAGTATGTTAAGAGGCTGCGGCTGGGTGGGACTCCACGTAAACACTTTTGTAACTTTTGCTAATATTATAGGTTTATGTTGTTGTTGTTGATATATTTTGTTTTTATTATCATCTCACAGTGATTTCGTGTTGAGACTTTGTTAAAAAGACAGAAGAAAGAAAACCTAGAACTTTTCGCATTGCTTGGGTATATTTTATACACGCATATACATGTATATGCAGCATATATCACATGTCACATACTTGTGTTAAGATGTATGTAATATTTTCTATATTTGTTAGATTTATTACTTATAAGCTATTCTTGTTGTCTCCACGGAGGATACAGAAGTTTTTGTGTTTTTTTTTTTTTTTTCTTTTTTTCAAATAAACGTCTTTTATGTACACATAATGTTTATATAGAATATGGGAAAAGTGTACAAATACAAGTATATTTCTATATAGTGTTCTTGTACTGTACTCCCACGTACACACATGCATACAGTTATCACCATATAACCACCTCATCCCTTACATAAAGTTCTTGCTGTTATTATTGTTGTTCCTATATATATATATTTTTATTTTATTTAGTTCTTGTTGTTGTTGTTGTATGTGAAACAAAACCGACATTTGAACATTTTGTCTTGTAAATCGTTCATATGCTCATTTATACATATTACAGTTATATCCGTACACTGTACACAGTTGTACATATTCAACAATACCTAAACTACTACAACAGCAGCAACAACAATAACGATAAAAACAAAAGCAATCTACTACTAAGTCAAACAAGCAAAAACGCTAAAAATAGGTTTAAGTACATTTTGTTAGATGCCCTCCGCACTCATAAAATTGATTAATTATAAGTAAAGGTGTGGCATGTATACAATTGCGCCCCCTTTGAAACATGACATAAAGTATGTTCGGCTAAATTGTGTTTTTTTTTGTTTTTTTTTTTTTGTAAATTCTGGGTGCATCTATTAGTCAATCTCCCCCATTGGAAACTATGAATTTCGAAATTGTATTTTTTTTCTTTTTTTTCGATTTTTTGGTTCGTTGCAAACGCAATAACAAATTTAGTATACCAAATCGCATCTTATGTGAAGGGTATAAAAACACACACACATACACACACAAAAAACACTGCATTGCGCTTCCATATTATACTGAAGAAAAAGAAATTTGTTCTTGTTGTTGTTGTTGTTGCTGATATATGTCGTTTGGTAATATGTAAAAATTCTCATATGTGTGTGCATGTATGTTTGTGGGCTTTGTGCATGCAAGTGAATCAAATGTGCGCGTGTATTGCGATATGTGTACTTTTGTTTCTTCCTGTTTCCCATATGCTATACGCTTTTAAACCGACATGTGATATACGGACATACATACATACAGACACCCACCCTCACCCTCTCAAACGCTTCGCACACATTTATAGTATTTTATATTATATTGTTAGGTATGTGCTCGCTGGTGCTGGTCTGCTTTCTCTCTTTCCCAAATATTATAAAAAATTTTTTTTCTTTTTCTATCATTTTTATTATATTGTTATATGCGAGTGAGTATACATATATTTGAATTTGTGCGGTGTACAGCTGTTGTTGTTGTTGTTGTTAATTTTACAGTTGCATTTTATTTCTATTATATGTTCTTCATAAATTTGTTTCTTGTTATTGTTGTTGACATGAGAGTTAAATTAAAGTAAAGTGCGTTTCGTTAAAGTAAAAACCGTTATTAATTTTTAATTTTTTTCATAAAGTATTTACTGAACCAATTTTCTGTTATATTACACCTCTAACTGTAAATAAAGTATTTGCAAGTTGTATGCGTTGGATTTTTGCAAGGATGGTTATGAAGTAAATAATTGGAATACTGTGGTAATAAGGGGTAGCACTACAATGATAACTTGAAACTTTATGATGAGCTCTTTCAAGAGGCTAAAAACATAAGTACGTAAATAAATTCATTAACCAGCAGGTTCAGCCGCTATGCTATCTGATAACAAGCGAGGTTAACAATCTTAACACTTTTCATTTCCAATGGCTTTGTGCACTACCTGCCTTTTCTTTCTTTCTTATTTTTTATAGAAATATATTACAATTACGATTATATTCGATCTTGACAGTATTTAGATTAAAATAAAATTGTTTGAACGAAAAATTATTATTTCCTCATTAATGAACTAGAACTTCCTCTATATATGTTTTATCCATTTCTAATTATCCTGACTACTACTTTATATATGTGGTAGATAAGGTGAAACCTATAGACGACTGGGCTATTGCTTAAGTGACTAAAAAATTGCTAGATAACTGTTCTATACTTTACTTAACATTTAATAGGCGTGTTTTATTCCAATCTAAATAAAAATTGGTCAATCGATACTTTTTGACCTTTACGATTATGCGATTTACAATTTAAACAGATGGGATTCCTATTATTACTGAAAGCCTTACTTTCATTCATGGACGTACGGACAAAAATATTCCTCGTTATAGATCGGTATAAAATTTTTACACTTTTATATTAATTGGATCAAAAGCTAGCCTATATAGTCAAATGGCAAATTTCACCCACTTTTACAAGGGCGTAGTCAACAATTTTAATCTGCATTGCAGACGGATGGATTTGAAAAGTATTTTAAAAAATTGCTGAACTTAACTTTCTAACCGTTTCATTCCGTTCCTGATTTTTTCATTCATTTTGTATTCATTCAATTAAATAAATTTCATAGACTGTGAAACTTTAAATTCACAGGCACATAAAAGCAACAACAATTACGTGCATAAATATATAGCAGCCATCATAACCAGTCTTTTTTATACATAATGCATTAACATTATTCTTAAAACACCAACAATAAAACCATCATTTAACTGTCTAACATTTTGTACTGGCGTCTGTCTCTTCAATTCTCTCTCTTGGTGTCTATCTCTTTTCACTCATCACTTTAATAGTTTTGTAGGTTTATTCAATTTCTAATTTTTTTTTTTTTTTTTTTTTTTTTTTTGTAATATTCCCGTTAAATGTAGTGAAGACTTCTTTCAAGTTGAGCTTTTTCAATAGCAGTTATGCAGCAAAATCAAATCCACCGAAGAAAATTTTTCAATGAACATCAAATTCATTAATTCAGTGGCATTAAGAAAATTCGTGGTGTGGTAGTTTTTTTCTATAATGTGTAACCCTCAAAATGGAAACCGCATACCTGGGTTTATTTTTATACCCTCCACATAATATGGGGGGTATACTGAGTTTGTTATGGCGTTTGCAACACTCAGAAGGTGGCTTCAGCATCAAAAATATGTATGTCCGTGTGTCCGTCTGATGTTGGCATTTTCACGAGAGTAAATTTTGAGACACTGAGCTGAAATTTTGTACAGACACAGTTTTAGTTTTTGCATTCTATTTAAAATGGGCAAAATCGGACAAGAGCCACGCCCACAATCAACAAAAGTCTATTTATACGCCACAAATATTGAGCTAAGAAGTTGAAATTTTGTACATACACTTATAATTGCCCCATCCATCGATTTGCCAAAAATAGGCGTGGTAGGGTAACAGACACGCCTGAAATCGACAAAAATATATATATCTGCCATAAAAGGTGACCTATGAACTTGAAATTTGGTGCACATATTTATAGTTATCCCAGTCATGGATGTGCCAAAAATGGGCGTGGTCGAATAACGACGCCCACAATTTACAAAAATTGTACTCTTCGTAAAACTCGACTTTCAAGCTAATACATAATATACACAGCATTAGAGGACGTAATCATAAACCTACCACGCCCACCATTGCAGATATGGAGGTTATATAAGATTTGGCCCTTAAGCCAAATTGAATTGTCTTACTTGTTACATTTGTCATTTAGTACATATTAGTTGTTAATTATTTTCATTTCAACATGAATTTATTTCAGTCATTATTAGTATTTGAAAATAACAGGTCTAAACGTGTATGTAAAATACAAATTGTACAAATAATCGAATAACTATCCCACGGCATACACTTGAACACCACACCACTTTTTTTTTTTGCTTTTTTTTTTCGCTAACACGAAAACAACTTTAAATAAAAGACCATAAATGGGAATATCTAACCGTTTCTATCCATTCCACTTGTACGTGATATAGGCTTAGAGGGGATGACGACGGCAGACGGCAGTCAAACAATAGTCATTCGTCAATCAGTCGTCAATTATTGTTTGCACATATGTGTGAAAATTTTTCAAAAAAAAAAAAAAATTATAATCGATAATTTTTTTCATGGTATTCAATTCAATTATTTTATTTATGCATGTGTTGGTTTTTATAGCTTTATGTATAATAAATTTTTTTTACGATTTTATTGAGGAATATGTGTCACGCACATACACAGAATATGTGGGCAAGATGATAAATGTTGTCATTTAGATGGTGAGAAATTAACGATCAAATTTTTCATTTCATTCTTCGGTACGTACGTAATTATGCGACATAAAAAAATTATTAGTTTTAATATTAAGCACAATAATATTCATTTTTATTACAACATCAACGCATGGGTTCGAGGAATTCGCAAAATCGGGTGAGTGACACGCTCACAATCTATAAAAATGTACTAGACAAGAATAAAGCTGGAAAGTAAAAAATTAAATAGGTACGATTGTAGTGGGCGTGGCATGTATCTTCTTTTAGTCTCTGTTCAATCAAATCTTATACTTTGCCTGATAGATTAAATATGCTTTAAGTATGTTTTTAATATAAACCAAAGGCGTGTCCCTTCTTGTATCCCTCCCACTTTTTTTAACTTTTTGACTCTATTTTTAGGGCCGCATGAAACTTTAGTCACTTGTGGGCGTGACTGCTGATGAATTATCTCCTTTCATGTGGCAACCTAGCAACTGAGAATGTTTATACCGAATTACCGCTTAATATCTTATTTCGATCGTGACTTTTTCAGAAGCTTAAAGTTGCACCGACACTCTAAAATAGACTCAAACTTTGATGCTGTTCATGAATTATCCTCGGACGCAGCCTTGTGGCTGTTGCAAATATAATGACAAACTTAGTGTAACCCCTTAGCAAAAAAAAAAAAAAAATGCGAGGAATATATATAAAAACTCTACATCTCCGTATACGGATATACATATAAAACATGACTTTCAAACATATATACTCGTAAACTAACATCAGGGGGCATTTGGTTTTTGCTCACTAGCATGTAAGTTTAACTTCTGCCTGCCCATCCACCCTCCGTTTCGTTGGTCACAACTGCGCCGCAACGCTTTTATCTCGGTTGCGGTATCTAATATCACACACACAGTCAATCAGATTGGTTGATTGTCATAGAGCAAACATTGGTGTGTGATGATTGACAGTTTTGCCATTACTTATTTCAGCAACAACAATAACTACACAATACACATAAGTGCATACATGTGTAGTACACAAAGAGACACAGACATAATTTATAACGTACTGTATATTGTAATATATGCGACACCCCCAGTTATGATTCTGTTCATTTTAAACAGAATTTGTTTTTTTTTTATAAAAATGCTTTGGGCGCTCTTGTTATAGATACTGATTAAGGCAATATGGTTAAGGAAAGCAAAGCAAACAATAATTTTGATCCAATCTAAAATAATTCCATATTTTTATGCAAATTGTGGGTGTGGTGAGTATATGATTATGCTTTGTAATATAAACCAGGTCGTACTACGTTTCAACTCAAGCGATTCAAAGTCCATTTAGAACATGGATTGTATAGATTTTTGCCTATAGTGGGCATGGCACTTCAAATATTTAGCTTCAAAGTCCAACTTGGCTAATTTCCAATCGTAAAACCGACTAGATCGATTACGATTTTGAAGTTAATCCAGAAATACACTTCACAAGGTCTTCAATTTTAGGGCAAATGATAGAAAGCGTACACAATTAGTGAACAATTGTTATTCAAGTACTTAGACAAATTAGTTGATTTAGGTCAAATCTTATAAACGGTAGGCGTGGCAGGTTTATGATTACGTCCTTTAATATTGTGGGTGTTACGTATCAGCTTGAAAGTCGCGTTTTACGTAAAATTTTTGTAAACTGTGGACACGTCTGTTATTCGACCACGCCCATTTTTGGCACATCGATGACTGGGATAACTATAAATATGTGCACCAAATTTCAAGTTCATAGGTCAACTTTTGTGGCAGATATATAGATTTTTGTCGATTTCGGGCGTGTCTGTTTTCCGACCACGCCTATTTTTGGCAACTCGATTATAAATATATTTACCAAATTTCAACTATTTGTGGCGTATAAATAGATTTTTGTTGATTGTGGGCGTGGATCTTGTCCGATTTTGCCCATTTTAAATAGCAATCTGCGTGCAAAAACTAAAACTGTATCTATACAAAATTTCAGCATAGTGTCTCAAAATTTACTCTCGTGAAAATGCCAACAACAGACGGACACACGCACTAGATGCAACAACATGTTTAGATCAACTGAGTTTTTTGATGCCGATCAGTATCTGTGAAGCTTCCTTCTGGGTGTTGCAAACGGAATGACAAACTTAGTATACCACCCAACCTTATGTGGAGGGTATAAAAAATACTAAACTATGTAGATGGAAATTTTAATCTACGATAGACCTATTTTTGGAAATGCTAATATTTTAACGTTGTATTCAAGTGTTTGAAATTTTCCATGAAATATTGGAAATTTATATTGTTAAATAATTTTCAGTAAAACTAATTTTCCTTAAAGAAACGTTTCATTCTCCGTCTACAACTGTTCATATGTACGTACAAGTAGTTAGGTTTAGAAATTAGGTTTTGCTTGTCAAGTAAAAAGCCTTTGTTGTAGCGACGACACAGATAAACAACTAAACTATGAATAAAGCCATTCAAGTCGTTCGTTGCTTTCCGGCTTCGTTTTAATATCTTTTCATTAAGTGAACTTTAGAAAACAAACAAACATCACACACACAGAAAAACGTATATAACTTAGACGACGTTGTGTTTTACATATTTATAACTGTTTATATACAAAAATATACATAATATATGTATCTAATTATATACAGATCAAACATCTGTCTCCATTATAAGCAGATTACTCGTTATAGCAAAAATAAAAACTGTTCATACCTCTGACTATGTCTGTATGTATGTACAATTACACAAATAACAGCAACATAAAAGCAACAACAAAAATAACAACGATAATAATAATAATAGTAATAAGCAAACGAGTTGTGTGTGTATTGTTGGGCACAGTCGCCAGTCAGTCAATTCAAACAACAACAACACTCAATCAATTGTCACCCGACTGCGTCTGCCTTTGTTTGTCGGTATGTTTTTTCGTTTCTTACTTTTTTGTTTTAGTTTCATTACGCTACGCCTGTACTGTATACAATATTTATTCAGTTAATTGTTAATTTTATGTGCTTGCTTCGTTCACAATCACGCAAACAATTACATAAACGTATGCATGAATGTATGAGTATGTGTTTGTTCGATTTGTTTGTATATATAGGGTTATAACCGTACGTATATATAGCACAATTGTATACATAAAATTTTTGGATTTTTTTTTTTTCAATATGTAGCACCATCATCACATTTAAAAACATCAGGTAGATACACTTTAACAAAACATTTGTTACACACTCAGTTACTTATAAATGCTGATAAGCGAATAATGCAAGATTCAATAAATAAAATTGACAATTAATTCCTCTTCTTCTTCTTCTTCTTCTTCTTCTTCTTCTAATACCGAAATACATACAAATTGAACATTTAATCATTTTAATAATTGTTAAGTAATTGTGTTTCGATTTCGACATGTTCGTCCGTACGTCCGCATATCAATATCGGTCAAGAGCCACGCCCATAATCGATTAAAATTCAATTATATGCCGTAAAAAAAATTGAGCTATGAAAATGAAATGTTCATTACTCTATCCACTAATGTTCCAAAAATAGGCGTGGTTGAACAACAGGCACGCCCGAAATTTACAAAAATTCACTTTTGTTCAGAATTCATTGTGAATGTTCATAAAGGGTAGGAATAAGTACCTGTCACGCCCACCAATGTTCTTATATAGAGCTGGAGAGTATTTTATGATTTGGCCTAACCTTAAAATTTGGTTTTATTACTGGTTTTTTTGTATGCTTCAGTTCTAAAATGCAAATTTACTTAATTTGTAATACTTTACACTAAATTGAATTCTTCTTTATATTGCTAGAGATGTTGATTTTAAACTAATTACTAACGTATTTATATAATTCCGATTTTTTCACAATTATCGATGTATGCATAGACATATTCTATTAAATGTGAATGTGTGCAAAATGATTTAATATTCTCTGCTTCTAGAAAATCAAATACAGTACGAACACACATGCATGGGTTTTATATATAATGTATATCCATTTCAATAATAGGAATAATTAAATGGCACACACTGTTTACTCGGGCTGTACATTTGTTTTTTGTTTTTTTTTTTTTTTTGTTTTCCTTGTTAAAAAGTTGCACATCAGTTGATTCGCGTTAAAGATATTTGTTTCTGTGTTTTACAATTCTCTATTGTTTTCTTATTAAAAACGAAATAATTCAATCATAACAGTCGTTGTAGTCGTTTGAGTCGGCAGTCGTTTAAATAGCTTTTCTAAAACATTGAACTGTACTGCACGATGACATCAATGGAATGGATAGACAGACAGAATTTTTCCCCCATTATGTGAGATGGTGAGGTGATAAAATTTAAAAAACGAAGAAGAACAAGAATATAATGTTATGAAAAAAGCAACAACTATGCCGCGAACAACAACAATATTAACATAAAACACACCATCATTCATGCCTTTCCTAAAACATCAGATTTATTCCAATACAACGCACACAAAATATATGTTTTTGGGCTTTTATAGCGCAAATCAAGTAAAAAAGAAATTTGTTTTTAACATTTCTCTATATGTGTATAAAAGGCACGCAATGTGTTTGAAAAAAAAGGAAATTTTCGAATATCAAGTGATTTTTTCCAATCACCTAAAACACAGATATTCACACACACACACACACACACACACACGCGCACACAATATTAACAATGAAATCCAAATACTTTATCAGTGAGTATGTATATGCATGCGTACAAAATATGTTGTTGTTTTGTTTTCTTAGCTTTTGTTGGGTTGGGTGTATCAACTATAAAAAGATTATCGATTATATCGCTCAAGTGAATTCTCATTTTCTCTGATGCTTCTTATAATATTTTATAGATTTTTGTAATAATTCTTCACCGTGTACATTGTTATCGTTGTTGTTGTTGTTGTTATTTGGTTTATGGATTTTAATATATACATCTCCCTCTCTCACCCCTCTCTTTCTCTCTCTCTCACTCTCTAGTTATTTTGCACTGGTTTTTATTCTTTATGTAGAGAGGCCGCCACCGCCATACATGTCGTGTGCAGTTTTCTACACTTAACGAACCGACCACACACACATACGAACCCATACATACTTTAACGACACTTTTTCCTTTTATTTGTATACAATTGTATGTGTGCGTGTTTTGTAGATATGTATACGATTTTTTTTTTTTTTTTGTTTTTTTATGAAGCAAAATGCCACCAAATTGTAAAAGAAGAAGAAGAAGAAGAGATGTATAAAAAAACAAAAATAAAAATAACTGCATGGTTAGCTGACTGGATGGTTTATTCGGACATGGTTGTTTGGTTGGTTTGGAATTGAATTGAGTTGAGTTGAGTTGAGTTAAACAATGTGTGTGTGTGTGTGTGTGTGTGTGTGTGTGACTTGCTTGTCTCACACTGCCTGTGAAGTTAAAGCTGTAACAAGAATAATATGCACGTCTTTTTATTTGTATATATTGTGTGGTATACATGCATAGGTGTGTGTATGTAAGTGTGTGTGTGTGTACTATGTTGATACAAAAACGCCACAACCATGCATACAATCTTTCTTTTTTTATATGATTGCTGCCACTGCTGCTTCTGCTTATGCGCACACACACATACACACATACACATCCTTTACATAAATGTGAACATACAAATAAAATGTACAATATAAAAATAGGGTGGCAGGAGGAAAGAGGGGGACCACAAAAAGTTGTAGTAGAAGAAGAAAGAAAGAAAAAACGGATACCCAGCAGAAAATAACAACAACAACAACAACAACAGTACAATAAAACATGCATAAAATATTTTAGAGTGCGTATATATTGTGTATGTATGTTTTTTGTGTATGCGTGTGCATTGCTCAGAAAAAAACACAACAAACAAAAGTAACCAAACCAACCAAAATCCACACCAACCCAACGCTATGAGTGGAGTTTGAAAGGGAAGAGTGGAAGAATAAAAAGAAGAAGCGAAGCAGCAGCAGCAACAGAAACAAGGGAATACAATTTACTGACGTTATCAAGAGGTACAACAAACACTGCACTGTTAGTTTGTGAAAAAAAAAGAGCCAAGAGGTGAGACGAGATGTCGTTGCATGTATATGTTCAAGCAAACAACGCTAAGCTGATATCGTTTTTGCCCCGTCAGGCAAACATGTCCCTGTAAACCTCCTGCCTTATTCATACCATTCAATGGGAAAACATATTTGAAGGTATTTACAATATATTGTACATAAAAAAAAAGAAAAAAAGGAATATGCTGCTATTCTACCACCGCACCACTCCTATACTGCTGATTAGAACAAAAGCGTAAACTATTGTTTGTTAGTGGTTCGGTTTTGCTTTTTCCAACTCATTGTTAGTTTTTAATTATATTAAACACCTAGGAATGTATTGTATTAGTTGTAATAATATTGAGGAAAGCAAAAACAGATTAAAATGCATCACTTAACAAATGACATTAACCAAGTACGTATAAGCTGAATAAATGAAATGAAAAATTCCTGGCATTCACTTAAAATGATCATTTCCAACAACAAGTAGCAATTTCATGTTTTTATTGTTATTTGTTATTATTCATTTATGCACAATGTAACAATTACGTAAATTTGTACAACAGTATAACGGTTATAAAACTGTTATACACAATATCAAACTGTTATAATATTTTCAAGGTCACATATACAAATTAAGGTATACAATCAAAGTAGTATTTGTAGACTAATAACAACGGAATCGAATCATACGACAATCCCACATTGAAGAAGCATTTTCTTAAAAAAAAAAAAAAAATTTCTTTTTTGAGTAGTTATCCAAAGAAGAAGCATTTTCTTAAAAAAAAAAATTTTTTTGAGTAGTTATCAAAAAAAAAATTTTTTTTAAAAAAATGCTTCTTCTTTTTTAAAAAAAAATTTTTTTGAGTAAAGTTATTCAAAAAAAAAATTTTTTTTTTCATTACTCAAAAGGTAAAAATGATAATTTTAAAATGCACCCACGTTTAATTATACCCAATGATCTAGAACCTAAAAAGGATCTGATCCCGTCCATTCCTTTGCTGCAGTTTTGAGTTCAATCGCATTTAATTATACATAATTAACTGTAATTCGACATTTCAGTTCACAACATTATGCAAAGTATTTATCAGTCCGAGTCCTAAGGCACAAACTTAAGTTTTCTTGTTTCAAGTTATCCAAGGAAAAAATATTTTTTATGTTATATAGTTCAGTTGTGACACATAAAAGCATGTCATAAACTATCTAAAAACATGTGAGCGTTAGTAGTAAAGCTTTGAGTATGTGAAACGAAAACAGAAAAACCGGTGACGTCCCTTGAAATTCAATTTATTTGTAATCTCTTGCTTCGCCATTTAATTTTATTGATGTACATTGTAATAGGTTAACCAGTCGGGTATTTTAAGCAGACAAAAGTTGAAGTCCATCCTATAATTACCGCATATATGAAGCAATGTAGCAAATGAAAGGAAATAAATTAAATTTAACACGCACACATTGAAACCACTTCAAAATCCATTACTTGATATAAAACATTGAAAGGTAAAGAATACTAAAGTCTCTCACACTGAACAATAAGTAAATTCACATAAATTTCCCTTATGGGTGAGTTACGGTATAACAATGAGTAACTAAAGCTAAAGCTTTCTTTCTATTTCTCATTCTGGCAGTATTATGCAGTTACCTATAATCTCACCACTAATATTGTTGTTGTTGTTGTTATTATTATTACCATTAAAGGTATCGTTCTTTTTTTTTTTATTATTATTTCGTTGTTTGTATGTTTGGCCTGACAATTGAAAAACAGCTAAGAGCAAAAGAGACGCAATGGTCACACTTTTAATAAAAAGAAATAATACAATAAAAGCACAAGCCAAACCATATAAAAACAAAATTTAAAAAAAAAATATGAAGAAAAAGGAAAAAAACCAAAAAGTAAAACGACCACCCTTAAGCAGCAATACGACTTACAATACGAATACAGTGCTCTACGTAAGCATTTGTAGTATCAGAATATTATTCTGTTGGTATACATTTTTCACTATTGTGTGCTGTTCGTGAGTGAGTGAGTGAGTGCTCTTATAGCATTTAATGTATGTATGCATACAAATATGTACGTGGGTGTGTGTGTGTATAAAATGCTTATTGTCTTTTTTATCATTTAAAGATATACATCATACAGCCCAGTGTTATAAAATATTCTGACAGAAGAGAAATGGAAAAGTAAGTAAGAGCACACGTTTATATGCAATGCAAACATACATACCTACATGCACACATACATATCAATATGGTACATATTTTTTGGACATTTTCAAAACGTCCAGCATAAGCAGAAAGAAAAAAGCAGAAGACAAAGTATACAAGTGGACTTAATTTGATTTTCTCCATCATAAAACCATCACATAACATCCACAACTGACAAACGCTTAAGCAACCAAACACACAACTGATTACATATATGGTACATAGTATTCGGCTTGTGCATATCATAAACAAATACGTACATATAGATAGATATATAAACACGTCAATTACTAACCAATACAGTTTAAATTCTTTATGAATTTTTTATCCATTCATTCATCTGTTTTTTTTCTTCGTTATTGTTATTGTTGTTGTTGTTGTGGTTGGTTTTATTTCATATTTAATCGATTTGTTGTTATTGTTGTTGTTATTATTATTACTGTGAAGCCACCGTATATTCATTCTTTACTCATAATTGTACACACACATGCACACAATCGCGCACGCATACATATCTTTTATACCCTATAAGTGTTGGTAATATAGGTAAGAGGTAGTAGAAGAACTCATGTCGACCGTATAAACATTTTTTTTTTTTTTTTTTAACCAAACATACTTGTACACACATGCACAAATACTGTATTTTGTATGCACGGATAGAGGATAAAAATTCTAATTTTCTTGCTTACGCGACGAATTACCGAACAAAACTAAATTTACGAAATCATCGTTGGAACAATTCAAGTCAATGGCTGGCGAATTCGAGTACTGCATATATATACACACAAACATATATGCATTTATGTATATATTTGCTCGCTCACTCACTTATTCACTCGTACACTGTGGGTTGCGTTTATATGTGTATGTATGTATGTATGTTTTATGGTTGTTGTTATTGTTATATTGTGTCGACTCTACGTTGTGACTACGACAACAACAACAAAAAAAGGAAAAAAATACAAATATCAGCAGCAGCAGCAGCAGCAGAAACGACAACGACAACAATAACAACAATAATAGTAATAATGAAGACAATGTTGACGCACACAGTGGTTGAGCAATGAAGTGATATCAGGCCAAATGAAACAAGCCGTTTATATTATAATATCATACTGTACGTCATGTATGAGAGTTTTCAGAAACGTAATCAAATTTATACAATTACAAATATTGCATATTAATTGAAACAACAACAACAACAACAACACCAATTAATGCATTTGGTTCAGGTCAAATTTACCATACCCTCCATATATTTATATGTAAAGTGGGCGTAACACTTAATACCTTCTACACCACAACGTACTTGTAGTAAATTGTTGGGGTTTCTGCTTTGCGATCACGCCCACTTTTTGTATATCAAAGGATGAGACACTTGTTTATATGCCATGCATATAGAATTTCCACCAAGTAGCTCAATTTATGTGTTTTTGCACATTGTGGGCGTGGCTGATAAGCGATATTGCACATTTGATCAAATCTAAAACCATAACAAATTTTCAACACAGACGGACATATCTATATAGATCCACTTGACTATAAAACACACTTTACTCGATCTCTTAAAAGCCTCATTTTTTTGGGGTTACAAACGAGATGACGAAGTAGATATTATCGAGGGTATAACAATCAGTTAAAGGTGGGTGGATAACACTAAATTATGTTACAAATAGAATAAACATTGAGATGGAATAAAATTAACAAAATATTTGATTTTTTAGTATCACAGATAAAAAATTTGAAAAAAAAAAACAAAAGTTACTAACTTCCCATAAAAACCATTAATCTTTTAATTCAAGGTTTCTATTAAAATAATTACAAGCAATAATCGGACATACAGACACTATCCTCCCTGTTTAATATAATTTTTTTAGTGGATATGGTGCCAGCTAGCCAAACAAGCAACCAACCAGTCGAATTGTTCTCGTTGATGATACAAACAAGTATACACGCACACACTTTATAGTAAACCATAAAGAATAAGAGGTAACACATAACAACAACAACAACAACAACAATAATAATAATAATAATAATAACAATGACAACAACAACAACAACATTTTACAGAAGACTAATACAACAACAAAGAGCAGCAAAAACACCCAACATTAAAAATGTGAGAGAAGCACAAGACAATATGAAAAAAAAAAATAAGTAAGAACTCTTTTTTGTTGTTTTTTGTCATAACAGTACATTTTCTTTAGCTAATAATTTTGTTAAAATTTTGAATGAAAAAAAAAAATTTTTTTAAAAAAAGATTTTTTTTTAATAAAAAAAGATTTTTTTTTAATAAAAAAAGTTTTTTTTTTATGCTCCTCCCCACATAAGAACGTGGTATACCAAGTTTGTTAGTCCAGAACGAAGCGTCAGAGACCCTACAAAGTATAAATATTCTCAATTATTATGAAAAACTGAATCGATCGATCGTAAATTTTGAAATATTGCCCACAATCACGCCCACAATCGACAAAAATATATTTAACTGCTATAAAAATTGAGCAATGAAGTTGGAGTTTGGAACTTATGTATATAATTACCCCAATTAAAAATGGGTGTGCTCGACCACAACACGCCCACAATTTACAAAAACCCATGTAAAGAGTAAAACTTGATTTGCAAGTTGACACGTAATACATATAATATTAGAGGGCAGCATTATATACCTGACACGCCCACTATTTGTATATACATGTGGAGGGTATTTAAGATTTACATTAAGCCAAACTTGTTTAAATATTTTATTATATTATATTTGTATATAGTGTTAATTAAATGTAAAGTACTGTAAGTTTGTCTGTATATGTATGCTCTCGTAACGTATGCATCACATACTTGCATACGATATGAGGAGTATGGGTAAATAAGTAAAGTAATGTGTACAAAGTGCAAGCAACAGACAACAATAACAACAATAACAACAACAACAAGATCAACAAGCACTGTTACAACAACAATCATAGCAATAACAATAAAAGGTTTTCATATCATGAAGATGAAGCGGGAGCAGAATTTAACATCGTCCTCATCATCAACAACAACACCAAAAAAGTAAAAAAAAATATAACAACGAGTAACACAGCAAGGGCCAGAGAGCAACAATAATAAGTACAAACACAACACAATGCACACACAACGTTGTATATATAGAGAGAGAGTGAGAGAGAGATAGAATCGGATGAGATGGGATGGAATGGGATGGCATGGAATAGGATAGAAGACCTTACCACTTACTCTCTATCACTTGAAACGATGAGGATGGCGCATATGTATGCATGTACAATTGTACAATATAATGCTTACGAGCAAAGCACATACCTATGCACGTGGGTATGTTTGCATACGAACCAAGTTGTATTTTGTATGAATACATACATCATGCTGATAAATCAACTCTGAGATAGTAACGTTGTTGTTGTTGTTGTTGTTGTTGTTATTGTTGTTGTAGTTGCTGCTGATGGTGATGGTGATGCTGGTGGTGGTAATGGTGGTAGTGGTGGTGGTAATGATGTTGGTGACTCTGTGGAACATAAGACTTAACTGACTGCCTGCCTGCCTGCCTGTCTGTCTGTTTGCCTGCCTACCCGCCGCCTTGCTTGCCAGCTTGTTTGTTTGTTTAAAAATA
This sequence comes from Ornithomya chloropus, assembly GCA_963971445.1. NCBI lineage: Eukaryota > Metazoa > Arthropoda > Insecta > Diptera > Hippoboscidae > Ornithomya > Ornithomya chloropus. The sequence goes on along the minus strand of OZ020530.1, from coordinate 19,649,626 downwards.
TACACTTTTCATGTTCTTCTTCTTCTTGTTCTTCTTGACTCTATTGAGATTAAGAATAGGAGAAGGCACACACCACACACACCACACACAAAATACGAGGCCATGCCTTAATATTCATGTTTGTTCATTTGTATGCACAACATATAAATATATATATAAAAAATGTGTTTGTGTATGTGGTTGTGGTGTGTGTTTAAACGGCAGATGGTTAAGGATTTATGTTTCGTTCGTGTAGTTATAGTGTTCCTGTGGAGGTAGGCACCCAACAACATTAACATGAGAAAAAATAACAATAATAACAAGAATAGAGTAAGCAACGTATAATAATATATCTCAACTCTAAATGAAGGAGGAACCAATTGAAAAAATAGGAGAGAATTTCGGTATAATTTAAAAACTGAGCTGTGAAACAATTCAGCGTAAAATCAGACAAAACACTTCAAATGCACCAAAAAAGATAATAAATGTGAGATCATAACTCATACGTTAAGGCAATCAAATCAGTCCAAGCAACCAACCAACCAATCAACCAAGCGAGTCAGACAAACCTAAGGCTGTCGAAAATAAATGAGCAGCAACAGTAGGGCGAGGGGAATAAAAGGCAAAAATGAAATAAAATAAAATAAAACAAAAACATGTTAACACATATCTTTCTACATGTGCCGCATCACCTTTTTAATTGAGTCTAGCTAAATGATGCCGCCGCCACTACCACCACATCCACCACATCCACCCTTGATCGGGCTGTATTTCAGAGTTGTGTACGGAGTGTGTACACAGATATTACTAACTCACCTCTACCACTCTCCCGCTACCTTACATTCAACTGATTCGAATCGTTACTCATCACATACACACTAGTCATCATCTGTCGTTGATACAACAATAATAATAATAATAACAACAACAACATAGCATTTTAATCAATGTGACAAGCTGTTATTAACAAAACATACACACATACACACATACAAGCATATGCATTTGTTTGGGCATATATATGCCTACTTAGTCGTACATTCGTTTTTCACATGCATTTTTTTACAATTATTTTTTTTTTTTTTTTTTTTTTTTTTGTATGACGTATCTCATATTTATACCCCGCACCACTTTTGGCAAAGGGTATAAGTTTGTGCAGATGTATGTACTGCTTAAAAAGGCAAATGTCATATTACCTCCGAATCAAAATCTGAATCGATTTAACCAAGACCAAGACAAGTCTTTTTATGGCAAAAATTTCAATTCTTAATATTTTTTGACAAAATTTGGTGAAGAATAGTTAGTTGGCCTAATTTGGATCCGAACGGACTATTTTTAGAACCCCTTTCCATATAATGGAATTCCCCGGATTGACTTGTATGGCAATATGTCGTATTTACCGATCCAACTAAAGCAATTGTAATGAACCCATTTAACCCATTTAAGTGTCTGGGCGTGGTAAAAATGTTTTCGATCCTGAAAATTTAGATTTTATAGAAACATTGTTTGTTTTTGCAAGTACAGAGAGGTTGTTAATGCTAGATGACAAGATACGTGAAAGGACGCGCCCATGGTTAAACGAAATCCGAAAAAGGTAAATTTTTTAAAAGATGAACTAAATAGTTGTGAGTTTATATCAAAGTATTGAATTAAAATTTTTCATTAAGTACTTATTATTGCTATTGTTATAACGACGATGGAACTTTGTCGATCTCTACCGCTCATGGGTAGGTGACAATATACAAACAAGTACTTGAAACTTGAATACTTAATGCTTAAATATTTATTTATATACCATTTTGAGTACTTAATGTTCTTCCTATGTCACCGATCTTATGTACTTGATACTTAAGTACTTTGCACTGTGACTAACAAAATAGCTAAATGATGAATGTATTTAAAAAATTGACTTTTACGATTTTCATAATTATGAGCACATTTTGAACTTGTTTTTATACCCTCCAGATAAGATGTGTGGTATACTAAATTTCTCATTCGGTTTGCAACATCCAGAAGGACGCTTAAAAGTTCTTACAAAGTGTATATATTCTTAATCAGCATCAAAAACTGAGTTGATCTAGACATGTTTGTCCGTGTGTCCGTCTGTCTGTCTGTTGTTGGCATTGTCGCGGTCTTAAATTTTGAGATATTGAACTGAAATTTTGTACACATACTATTAGTTTCTTTTTGCAATATATGTATATATTACCCAAAGTGGGTGGGATCAGACCTTTTTAAAAAGTATATGAAATCATTCATGTATTCGTATGCAACGTTACCATAAGTGTGACAATTAAGCATGTGGCCCAAGTTTATAATAAATTAACAGATATATGTTGTCTTTATGCTCTTAATGTCATTGGTTCACTTTACTGCCTACATAAGAGGATAAGCTATTTATTGTTTAATGACTCTTTTTACCATAAATTATATTCTTCATTATGTGTCACCCTCGTCATCATTTGTAACAAAATAATATGTCAAATTGATCCAGGTGGCTAACGATTTGAAGGCAGTTAATGTAATTTATAATTTAGCTGAACCTTTGAAAAACAATACAAAAACATTCATTTATTTTATACAGAATGCCGAAGAGAGTGGAGTTTAGATATCCGCTACTTGTAAATGATGAATAAGGTGCCCCTACACTCGCTTAATTTCATATACACACAATATATGGAAAGAAAAGTTTAAACAAAGACTAAACACATGCAACACACAAATCCAACGACGGTTGTTAAGATTCCTTTTTTGGTGAATTGTGAAATGCATTTTAAATGGTAGGTATTCGTACACATACGAGTATCGCACGATATCAAAATACACAAATATATCTTGTTGCACTGTTGTTGTTGTTGTTGTTGTTCTTATTTTCTGTTTTCTTGTAATAACTATAGTGTTAACATACACACACACACACACACACACACACATACCTTGTGTATGTATATGATAAAGGTTGGTTTTTTTTTCAGTTTTGCTGTTTTCCATAAATCACTGCAACACACGCACACCCGTATTTAGTTAAGTGAAGTGAGACAGCACCCTTAAACCAACAAAAAGAAAGAAGAAGAAGAAAACAACTAAACACTAAATTACGGTCAATGACTTTGTTTAGGGTTGGAAACTCTCTCAAACACTAGAAAAAAAACTGAACCATCAACAGCTGGAATTGAAATTCTATAGAAATTATGCTTAATAGGCATGTGGTGTATGTCTTGTTGTCCGGTTTATTGAAATACAGTGTTTGCATAAGAATAGATGATACAAGGAAAACAATTTATCATCAAAATCTTTTTCATCATTTCGAAACCGATTACAATACACTGCAACGTATGCCTTTAACTGGTAACAAAAAAAAAAAAAAAAAAAAAGTAAAAAAAAAAAAGTAAATATAAAAAAAGTAACAGTACATTTCTGTTACACACACACATTCACATTCACATTCATATAAATGATTTTTATGCACTTTACATATGTAGGTGGTGTACTAAGCTTGACATTCCCCTTGCAACACCCCGAAGGCAGTGTCAGAGTACCTACAAAGTATATAAGAATTCAAATCTGTATCAATCTGGACATGTCCCTCTGTAAGTTTTTCTGTTGTTGGCACTTTTGTACCGACATTTAAAGATTTTGTAGGCAGATTGCTATGTAAATTGAGCGAAATCGGTTAAGTGCCACGCCCACAATTGATAAAAATTTATATATAAACCAGAAAAATTGACCCAAGATGTGTTTATAAATAGTTCAGCCAACAATGTTCCAAAAATAAGCAGGAAAGGATAACAGACACGCCCACAATTTACAAGATACCGCAATCAGCATCAAGCCACACCCCCTGTATGTATATGTGAAAGATATTTAAGATTTTGTCTAAGACAAATTTCGTTTTTTACATGTCCTTTAAAATTTCAATCATTATTGTGAGCGTTATTGTACCAAAAAAAGATTTTTTTTCATCCCAAATAAAAATTACGTGTTATTTAAATAAAATTGTTGGATTGTATAACATGTTATAAAATATTTGATGGCACATATTGTTAAGTATGCAAAAGTATATATAAGGTATTACAACAAATAAACAAACTATGGAATGATTAAATGAAAACACTATACAACCAAAAAAAAAAAAAAAAAAAAAAAATGAAAAAATGAAAAAACATCCCCAGCAATATATTGAATAATATTATAAATCAAGAGGATTTGTTTACAACAATTTACAACAACAATATACAAGAGAAACACACACACATGTGTCCGTTTGGATGAATTGATTGGTTGAGAAGATATCATCAACGCGAGTGAGGCAGCAGCCAACAGCACAGTCATCAATTAGCAAATTTTCCATTACGGCCGACTGAACTAAACAATAATCTCTCGGTTATAGAAAAATAGAAAAACGGATACAATTAATTTAATAATAAAATGCGTTCATAATTACTAACTGTATATGTGCAATACAATAATACACACCAACCAGCCAACCAACCAACCATACACACACACACACACATATATATGCAAATATACTCGTATGCTTAACAATACTTGATACGCAGCAAGCTATATATCTATCTGGATAATTTTAAGTATCAAGTATAATTGATTGTACATATGTGTGCGTCTGACACGCAATGCTAAGGCTGGCACTGGTGCTGGTGATGGTGATGGTGCTGGTTCGGGTGCAGTTAGTATCTAATATAAATACACACAAGTACAGTACACACATATACACACACGTGATACACAAAATCAAATTTTCGCCAACTGAACTGAACTAAACTGAATTGTATAGAGAGAGAGTGGCATTAGTTGGAACTATTGTATTATTGTCATTGTTGTTGGTGTTGTTATTATTATTATTATTATGATTATTATTATTATTATTGTTGGTTTCTCTCACGCTTGGTTGGTTGGTTGGTTGGTTGGTTGGTTGGATGCCATTACAAGAATATTAACAGACTGACGCACATACAGCCCAGCCAGTAGTAGTCAACGGCAATCGTATGATATGTATGAATAAATGTATGTTGAAACTTATCATTTGTTTTGTTGTTGTTGTTGTTATTGTTGTTATTGTTGTTGTTGTATGTGTGTGTGTTGTCAATATGTATGTATGTGTATAATAAATTTATGTTTTATTTTATAGCGCATGCATCTGAAGAGCAGCATTTACTTAACAATTCTCTTACACATCAAAAACATACACTCATGGCAAAAAATATTCAGCTTCTATTGCTAATGTTGTTGTTGTTGTTATAATTGTTGTTGTTGTTAGTTTGCGATGTCGTGTTTGCTTTATTATATCTCATTTTTAGCAGTTGTTATGTACCTACAAATATATATGTATATATATACACACACACACACATATCTTGTATAACTATTCGTTTGCTTGCTTGGTACAAATGCTAGCAATAAATTGCAAAAAAAAATCTATTTTGTTTATTTAAGTAGAAATGTACGTGTGTGTTTGTGTAATATACATACATTAGCGTACTCTACAACACCATCACCATCACCACCACCACTACCACCATCATGATACATTGCAACTACACACACACACACACACACACATACACACACAACTATTGCCATAATACACTATCGCCATCATCAACATCAACATCTACATCATCATCATCATCATCATCATCATCATCATCATCATCATCACCCACCGACACGAATTTGGAAATGTGTATCTATCGTTTAAAATGCTCAGGCATGGCCATAGAGTGATAGTGGATGCGCACTGTACTGCAGCACTAACAACAACAACAACAACAACAACAACAACAACAACAATTATAATGATAATAAACGCAACAACACAACATTTCGTTTCCTATACACAATGTTCACATACACACATACATGAATACGTGCATTTATGCACACAGACACACATATATATATATATATAAATATACCTTCGCAGATTATTTTCTTCACACATCTCTACTCTGGCTCCACTGTTTCATTTACAATTTTGGTTATACAACAACAACAACAAAAGCAACAAGAAGAAAACTTTATAACAACAACAACAACAACATTTGTACAATCTCAAAAACAAATCAAAGTATTTGACACACATGCTAAGTGAGAAAGAGACAAACTTTTCATTAAGAAATATTGACAATTGCAAAATTTTTGTCATATAACGGTAAAACGAAAATTATCTAAACGGATTCAAATTATTGTTTGTTAATTTTTCTAAAAAAAAAAAAAAAAATATATGAAAAATTGTACATTTTCGCCTCATACAGAGACTTTCTCTATGGTGGGGCGTCACTTAAGCCGTGTAGAAGTTATTTAGCATCGGCAAAGGCTTAAGATACTGTTTCTGCCACAACGGGTATAGGGAGATAACAAGTAAAAAGTGCATACTACATCTATATATATAAAATAGGGGCGTGGCAGATATCTGTTTGCCCCATTTCCTAGTCCATTCATCCACCATGTCGGATTGTGCCCAAAATAAAAAAAGATTTTTGTAAATTGTGTGGACTCCGCCCTTTTTTGGCCTATGGATGAAAAGGATACTTATGCATCTATTGTACCAAAATTTTGTGCCTTTATTTTTATGGCATATATTATATATTCATCATAATCTGAATCGATCAAAACATGTCCGTCCGTGCCTCCGTCTGCTCTTACGCTCTTAATATTTACAAAAACACGTATTTGACACAGAGAGCTCGACTCTACACAGTAAGTTGATACAATTTCAGAGGCCATGGCACTCCCGTGGTTTGTATGTAGAGATGGAGGACATTTAAGCGAAAAGTTTGCCTTAAAACTAAGAATATTTCAGCCCAATATCTTCAACATCTTTACAATCATTAGCGTTCGCCTTGTGTGGTTCGTGTGATGGTTGCGAATACCAAACAAATAGCAAACTTAGTACACTCACCGGTAAAGAGTGAAAAGTGGACAAGTAATGAACCCTTGATGTTAAATGATTACTTATGTGTAATATTTTACACAACCATGTATGGGTGGAAGGCAAGGGAACGATTATCGCTCATGAATGAATAATATTCGAATTAAAATTTTTAAGCGTGCGGATAAACATAATGGCCGCCCATCGAATATCATTTTGCAAAAATTCATTTTTATTTTAAGGATATTAATGCATCACCTTCATCGTACAACTGTTTATCACCTATGTTTAGTGTCCGGTCGCTGCATAATAAAATAATGCAACGGTGATGCAATGCGAAGCATTAAAGCACAATATTTTCCAATGAGCTTTAGAAGATATACGAATTGTCACAATTGATAGCCACTGCAACTGGTGAACGAACGAGAAGAAGAAAAGAGAAGGAAGAGAAGAACACATAAAGACAAAACAAAACAAGACAAGACAAGACAAGGCAAGACTACTGAGAATGGCAGTTACAGTCATAAGGAAAGCAGCAACAATAATGACAATGGTCATGTAAAATACTTAAGCAAGCAATCAAAGTCATATAATTGTATAGACGTGCATATACGAGTATATATAAATGTATGCTACAATTGAAAAGACTTTGTGAAGGCAACAACAACAACCAACAACCAACAAATTGTCAAAATGAAATGAGACATTTAAACAGAAGCAATACAAAGTGAAATGGCAGAGAAAAGCACTGAAGCCATGATGACTGTCAGTTATGCTTGTTACTTGCAATATTTTTTTTTTCATTTTTTTTTTTTTTTTTTTTTCAATAAATTTCTGATAATCCTTTGAAAGACTATACGAGTATATATCGAACGTTTGCACTTGCATCAGCTGGAGGGTGGGACAAAAATCATCGTGTGTAAAACTATAAATGATCTTTAATTGCTAATTAAGAATAAAGTAAATTCCCGGAAAACCTAACACATCTACTCGTGCTGTTCTGATATTCAATAAAAAAATGTTCTGCTTCTACAAACTTCGATGTGAATGTTTGTACATATTCTTTGTATCCCTTATGGTTAAGCGCACAGTTCACTCACTCCAGCCGAATATACAAACAACATGATAGAGAAAGAGAGAGAGAGAGAGAGAGAGAGAGAGAGAGAGAGAGAGAGAGAGAAGGCGAGAGAGATGTGATACTATAAAACATTCATTACTTCATTTGTTGGATATTCACAGTAACAACAACACAATCATTGTTTTTGTTGTTTTTGTTGTTGTTGTTGTTGTTGTCTATCTTGTTATGCTTCTTCCTTCTTCCTCTACCTCTTCTCCTTCTTATAGCTGAAGATGGATCCCGTGTATAGTCAATTTTCTGGGTGCCGAAGCAGTGTCAGCTTAAGATTGTATTATATATGTATGTATGCGCGTGTGTATGTGTTTATAATGTTAAATTAAGGCACTCGGTTAGACATTTGGTCAAACAATCGGCCCTTCTTCGTTCACATTTATATAGTTAGGCGTCCATGTGTATGTTTATATAATAGAGTTGGTACTTTAGTTCACTGTGAATATAAATGAAGAGACCGAACACAATGATAGAATACACTTTGTATGTATACGCTTTACATACACACTGTAACAACACACACTTACATACAGTAAACACACGGCAAAACTAAATCGATAACCAGGCACACAAGGCAACAACAACAATAATAACAACAATAACAATAACAACAACACTAAATAATATTACCACCATTTATAGTCAGCATAGATATGAAGTGGTGGAGTGTGGCAGCAAAGCCAGCAAAACTAAAAGGAAATGCAGAGCACAGCACACAACACAGTGTGACCGTGAGTGAGTTTCGTAAAGAATGTCGTTATACTTAGCAAATGTACAACAACAACAACAACAACAGTGCCTTTGTTGATACAATAAAAAATGTACAAAACTACTCTAAAGGTATAATATGAACAACTTAACAACTACAACAACGAAACACAGCATTTTTTTATTATACCTTTCACATAACAAAACATGGTATACTAAGTTTGTTATAACATTTACAACACTTGGAAAAAGGCTTCACAAATCACAGTATAATATATATTCTTGATCAGCATCAAAATCGGGGTCGGAGTCGGAGTAGATATATCTGTTGAGTAAAATATATGAAGAGCCACGCCCACAATTGACAAAATATCTTCCTAACATACACAAAACTTGAGCTACTTGAATAATATTTCCCATCCATTAAAAAAAAGGGGCGGGATTAGAAAACAGTTACGCCCAGTAGTTTATTTAAAATAAATTTTGATGTGGAATCCAACATGGAAGTTGTATATACATTATAAATGCAATGTAATCAGATACCTGCCACGCCCATATTTTAAATAAAGACGTGAAGGGTGTTTGAGATTTGGTTTAAGCCAAATTTTATTTTTTTCACTTGTTTTTTTTTTCTTTTTTTTTCTATTTTATTAGAGATTGTAACGTTGTGTGTGCACACAGATCCATACAAAGCTATATTGGATATATTTGTGTATCAAGTGTGTGATCAAAGAAATGTTAACACAGATGTGTATGTAAATGTGAGACTACAACACATTTACATCAATTTTTTTTATCACTTTCTTTATCTAAATCGTACTATTCTGTCCCAGCCGTTTTTCCAATAATTACAATACTTTTAAAGCTTTCTCATCAACTCAACTGTGTTACAAGAAGAAGATTAAAATTGCTGCAATAAAATTTCAAGATTAAGTGCAAATCGAGTCAAGTTTCCATTAATCTACTCTCAACTGTTCAAAAACATTTTGATAATAATTGTAAGCTTATCGATAAAGGTCTGGTACGCATATATATGCAACAACAACATTATTTATATAAGCTTGGGTACAAGACGCATACTGTCGTAATCCAACCGACAAAACAAATAAATCCACACACAAACGAGCATTTTTACTTACACTTCACTTCTATCCTATTTAAACGAACGAATCAACGAACGACTTGTTGTCGTTGGTATACTTGCTTGCATACATGCATACATACACATACATCATATAACGTGTGACCGACCATTCCACTTATGCATACATATGAAAGCTACCCGTACATTCTTCCTTTGTCGGAGTGTTTTCATTGTATTTTGTCTTTTTTTTTCGTCTTTTTTTTCTGTGTTAAACGTTCTCGTTTATGCCATAAAAAAGGTAAAAACCTGGCATTGATGTCAATGTGGAAGAAATCACGGGTTAGTTTTCTCCATAAAAATATAAAATTTAATACTTTTATTAATGAATAGCAGAGCAATCCAGCCAGCAATGCATACAAAAGTTGATGAAATGGAAAAGTAGAAGCTACAGGAACACCATTTACCTACCCAATGCATTCAAGGCATTTATTATGCATTCAGGTCGTCCAGATAGAGAGGGAGAGAGAGAGAGAGAGAGAGACTACAGACTCAAACCCTTGCGAAGATTTTATGTATCTTATTGAACGCGGTAAATATTTAAAATTTTAAATCAAATTATATGCATGTGTGGATATATTTGTAGTTATATCAGATGGTTTTTATTAATCAATTAAATTTGTGCCATGACTACATAAACGGATAACAGTTGCTTACAAATTCATAAATAAAATGTTGTACACGGCAAAATCAATTAGAAAATTAACGTAATTTGTAAAAATATTCACATTTTAACTATTCATGAAATAAAATGACAAACGGCTATAATAACCCTTTAACGAAAAGCCAATTGAAACTAAATGAATAGAGGATAAAATGTTGTTTACTACACAGTCGAAGGAAATTCTATATAGAAACTAACCATAATTGACTTAAAACGAATCTTGAATACCCACTATGGATGCACCAAAGCTTTCCGAGGAGTACTTTGTTTAAGTAAAGTGGAAAATTTGCTTAAAAAGTTGCTGCTCTTTTAGATTTAGTTGCATTGTAGGCGTGTCGCTTGAACGATTTTGCCCAATTTCAATACCAAACTACCTAGAAAAACTACCAACACTTTTGCCAAATTTGAAATCGATATCTCAATATATGCTACACACGGGCGGACAGAGCTAGATGGACTCAGTATTCGAGAATATATGATATATATATATTGTACGATTTTTCCAGCGCGTCCTTTTTGGCGTTACTAATGCTGCTACACTTGGCTTAGTCGGATTATTTTCTATACAACATAATTAAATAAATAAATGAATAAAAAATTCGAAATCCTTAAATCCCCTCCGCCCCTTTATATGAAAACAAGAGGGCGGGGCCTTTACAAAACCGCCTAAGTGTATGTATTACGTAGCAACTTACAAGTCGAATTCGAAAATAAGGTTTTTGGTATAATGTGGGCGTGTCTGTTATTCGGCCACGCCCGTTTTAGAAAGGAATTGGGTAGTCAGGGATGTAGGTATAGTAAATTTTAACATTATAGGTCAATTTTTGGACCAAAAAATTGACTATGGTCGATGGTGGGCGTGGCTTTCAACCGATTTCTATCCGATATATTTCTGTGCAGAAATAATTTATTTAATTGTATCCGTAAGATGCTTCCAAACACCCAACTAGATGTACATGAAATGAGTTGATCTAGTCATGTCCGTCTATGTGCCTGTTGTTCGAGTGTCTAGTGTCTACGATAGTAAATTTTAAGATATTATTTATGAATAATAATTAAATGCAAAAATTGAGTAAAAATATTTTTAGGAGATTAGATAGACTTGGATTACTATTGGACAAAATTAAACAAAAGCCACGCCCCTAAGTGTCAAAATCCAATCTAATAGCGACAACAATTTAACTACAAAGTGGTAATTCAGTTATATTAAGATTTTCTAAGAGAAAGTGAAGTTAGATAACAAACACCCTCAAGATTTCAAAAAAAAAAAAAAAAAAAAAAATTTTTTTTTGTGCTGTACATAATCAACTGCATACCCCACCCATTGTTTATGGTGGTGAAGGGCATTTTACATTTGCCGTGAGCCAAATTCAGTCTATTTACATGTTTATCATTATTGTTGTACATGAATTAATTTCGTACTCATTTAATACTTGTTTTATTGTTTTATTGTTTCATTTGGAGCATCATCAATGGCGGCTTTGTTTGTTACATTACTACCATCCACGCCTTAAGCACTTGGCATTAAAAAAAAAAAAGAAAAATACTCTTGTTTATGCTTAAAGGAGAAACCCGAAGGCTAAGGCTGCTGGTTAAGAGTTTAACTGGTTTAAGTGGAATGTTAACTAAATGCAAAAAAGTCTACAATGGAGGTTTTTTCTTTACACTTTGCATTACGCGAATCATGAAGGCAACAACAAAGAACAACTGTACTGTTAAGAGACTCGAAAGGAAAACATTTAAAATCAATTTTAGCATAAACACGCTTCAGAGCCACATGCGACTAGTTTCGTATCAGCCAGTAACTCGTTATCGGAACTTAAAGTGTTGAATTATTGAAATTAAATTATTATTGCGTAACCCTTGGCAATAACCCTTGCCTTGCCCATAACGGCCTCACCTCCTTGTGTAAGCCAGCAAACAGCATCCCAGCTATATACGTACGTACGTATGGATGTATTTTGTTTTACATTCCAAATGTGGTGTTTGGAGCCGTTCTTGTTTTTTAATTGCATGCCACTATAGAGATAGACAAATACATTCCATGCATTCCACTTAATATCTGCATCTGTATCCACACATGTCAGTGTGTGTGTGTGCGTGTGTGTAAAGCCATCAATGTTTACGGACACACGAATGCCAGGGTGAGTGGCAAAAACTCACATGAAATTGGTGGTAAGAGAAAAATTGGAAAACCGTTTCAAATCGACATCAAATACAACACCAGCCGTATATGTGAACATGTATTGTAATAGAAGCATTAACCGAATGCATTGAATACATAAAATAATATTCACAGACATCACAGTTAACAGCAGCAGCAACAGCAACAGCAACAACAACAGCATTCCACTTATTGGTTCGAGTTCGAGGGTAAACAGATATACACTCCAAACGTCTCTATAAATATCTTCATACAGAGACTACCATAAACTCTTGTTAGCATAACTCCATGGCATGGAGTTTGTGTGTAGACTACATATATATATACATGAACACAATTGTACGTACGGATGGATTGATTGTCTGGATGGTTGGATTGTAGATTTTCACAAACACTTGCATTTAACAAAACATTATGGCAACCATAGAAGCAACCAGAGAAGAAGCAGACACAAGCAACCACATCTATCCATCATATATGTGTTCTGCAGAGGACTGGGCATACCTAAGCGAATTGTGAAAATAAATTGAACCACATACTCCAGATCAATAATATTATATCGCTTAAATGATTGTTTGCAATGCCAGAGAGGCGTAGGAGGCAACGGTTAGGTAACACACCACCACCACCAACACCAACATGTTGGCAACAACTCTACCTATGTAACATCACATTTCACATAGGTATTCTGCCCAGCCATGTGCATGTGTTTGCAGATATTTAAGTTCCTTTTTCCATATTTGCAGGATTCTTGTACCACAAATGACGCCAACTCGAAGTATTTCATTAAAAAAAACCCATATGTACGAATGGATGTAAATGTAAATAACCTCAGCGACCTATCGAAATCTATTTATATATTTTCTTTCACAAGTTGTGACAATTTTCTTATATTAACCCAAAAACATATACAAAAGAAAAACAATAAAGTAGCATATGCTTCCTCTTGTTAGATTTTGTTATGCTTACTTGTTGGGATACTTAAAATTTACATCCGTTCTATTAAACCAAATAAGGGGAAATATAAGCCACACCACACCACACCATACACAGTAGAAATCGTAAGCAGAAAAAATACGACACTGAGAAATAGAGAGAAAGAGATGGAGAGAAGGCCTTAAGCAAATACTCAACGAGGTGATTTAAAGAAAAATGTACATTGAAAATAAATAATAAAATAACAATAAGAAAGGTAAAGTGGCATTGTGTGCATGGATGTACATGTACCATACACACACACACACACATATACACCTATATTAAACAATGCAGCAGCAGCAACTGTGGTAAAAAATGTGAAAAACTCAAGAGTCATAAATATTAAAACTCATAACAACAACAACAACAACAACAACAACAACAACAACAACAACAACAATAGTAATAAAAATAATAATGAAAAATTTAAAAAGTCCCACAACACAGCAAACTGGCAAACACCAAACAATTTTGAACATACACACAAACTTCAAATATTTACCATGATGAAGAGAACGACGACTACAATGATGATGATGATAATAATAATGGTCACAAAGACGACAACGACTATGCTTCGTGTATAAAAGCAAAAACAAAAACAAAAACAACAACAGCAGAGAACAGAGAAAAATTTTTTTTATCAAAACCAGCGAACCACCACCTTAAACACAAGGATGATTTATTTTTTTTTGATTTTTTTTTTTTTTGCTAAAGTAAAAACCCATCAAAAAGTACAAAAAGCACCATAAACACACGCACGCAGGCAAGCAAACAAATGCAAAAATCCTTTTTACTGTATACCGCGTACATTTAAAACTTCATACAAACAGCACTTAACGCTATTTAAATAACTTTGTCCACCAAGTTGATTTGTCTTTATGTTTTGTTGTTGTTGTTGTTTTTTAAATCAGAGTACAGCACACATAACATACACTGTATGGAACATTTCATTTCATTTTTTTTTTTAATGTAATTTTTAATCCTTTCCATATAATGGGTACACTTGTGTAATTTGTAACTGTACCATACCGTTGCCTATGTTACGCTAAGTAAAGGGTGTTTCATGAAAATGAAAAAAAAAAAAAAAAAAAAAAAAATTAAAAGAAACTAAAGTTGGCTTAAATACCCGGTATATCAATATATAAAAAGGGGGCGTGGCAGGTGGCGCTCTTTATAGTATACGTATTAGGTATTAACCAACAAGTGGGATTTTGCAGTACAGTACAGTTTTTTTTTTTTTTTGTAAATTTGGGCGTGTTTTTAATAAAAAACCGCCCACTTTTTGCACATGGACAGAGGAACTAATTATAAATCAAATTTCAACTTTATAGTAAAAATTTTTATGGTATTATTTTTTATGGTGGGTGTGGCGAATAATCGCCTATAACCTATAATCGCCTGCAACCTAAGTACAGATATTATAAATTTTTGTACAAAATTTCTACTCAAATATGTATAAAAGTTTACAATCGGCAGTGGACGGACATACGGATGGACACATTGGCTAAATCTATTGATTTTGATGCGAATCCAAATATTCTTCTAAATGTTGTAAACGGAACAAAAAACTGAGTACACTTTCAATTTCATGTGGAGCATAAAAAATATATATTGTATATAATTAACGGCAGTTATGTGTTAATGGAGACAACCGCCTCAAAAATATACATATGCGGCGTATGCCGACACCAAACCATTCCCATTTTCCAATCAATTGTAGTATTTATGTAGGCCGAGTACACACTTCCCCGCTCACGTATTACAAGTTTAATAATGCAACAATAACAATTTTAAGAAATTAATATACAAAAGCTGTACAACATCAAAGTATGAAAAAAAACCCATTTAATGCGTACTGATGGGAATTAAAATGAGAAGTAGAATGAAAGAAAAGAATAACGACACAACCGCACATACTACATAATAATAGGTAGTCGTGAAGAAAAGGGAACGTGTGGCAGGCAACAACAGCATATGAAAAACGATATAATAAAATATATTTGTACACACAAATGCACACACACACACGCGCGCGTACACATAAAGCATTTAATGTAACGTTTCTGGCCTGATGTGTTGTGTAATGCGTTGTTGGACTTTTTATGTATTGTACAATACTACAGAGACAACCACAATCAAAACGAAACGAAATGAAACATTTAGAACAGAAACCGTTTCAATTCAAACGATTCACTACTACACAGCTACACTGCTAATGCTAGCACCACTTATACTCCATACTTGTACTCTAGTCAACCGAAAAACAATCATTTCCAATATACACAGAAACGTTCGCTTAGTTCACCGCCCCCTAATAATAATAAGTATATAAAGTTCATGTTTAAATTTCCCTTGATTCGATTGCTACTCCAGCCCACCACACACCACACACACCACAAAAACACACCATCATCCAACAATTTGACAAGTGTACACACTTTTGTGTAACTTTTCTACTATAATCAGATATATGTGTACGGTGTCTGTATACAGGTGGAAGGGAGCCAGTAGAAAAGGAAGAAATCCCAACACACACACACACACACACGCACACACCTACATACATACATATACTATAATACATTGGATTAAAGGAAATAAAACTATAAATTGAATGCGAAGTATCGCAAATTCTGCAGAGAGACACGAAACTATATAAAACGATACCAACAACAATAACAATAACAACAACTATAACTATAACAAAAACAAGAATAATAATAATAACAACAAACAATAAGAACAAGAACTTTAACAAGAAGAAAGAAAGGTAGAACAATAACAACAACTAAAATAAGCAGCAGCAACAGAAACATTAAAAGCAACAACAATAATAATAACAAATATATCCACAACAACAACAACAACAACAACAACAACAACAACAACAACAACAACAACAAGAACAACAACAACAACAACAAGAAGATGAAGAAGGAGAAGAAGAAGAAGAAGAAGAGGATGGGGAGGAGGAGGAGGAGAAGGAAGAAGAGGAGGAGGTAGAAGAAGAACAATAATTGCAATGACCAAAACAGATAAAAACCACCTCAAGTTGAACTAAATTGTGCTTAAAAGAATAAACACCGATACACACCAATACACCAATAAAGTGGAAAAAAGAATTCTGAGTGTTGCACCATTTATATGGAGAGCCAGAAGGTGAACGAGAGAGCATTTTCTTATATATTTAAACATAAAGAAATATGCACATGCATGCATGCATGCATGCACCCCTTCGCCAAAGTGTTAATTAGTCATTCACAAGAGTCGTCAAGAACAACAGAAACATTTTCTAAATTTCAATCATTCAACAATCAACTAAAGTGTCATGATGTTATTTATTGTATTTAATTTCTTCTTTATGTTTAAGTTGTTGGTTTTGTCCATTCTGCCCTGGCAAACATCAAACATATGTGTATGTAGAGAGATTGGTACAGCAGCTAAACGAGAGAGAGAGAGAGGTGATTAAAAACCCATTACCATTAACGGGAATTGTCATCTTTTGCTCTGCATGCATTACAAGACGTTCCCAGCAAATGCTACAAAATGTTTCCAATAAAGCTGACCGACCGACCTATCCCAAAACGAATACAATAAAATATTATACAATAGCAAACTTCACTATGTCCATACACACACACACACACATACACACATATGCACACAAACAATTCTACTTGCACTCACTCCTTCAGTACACTGCACACCACCAGTCGCTTAAATTCTTATATAAAAAAAGTTGTATCCACTTACCATCCTTGCTCTAAACAAAATGCAGCTTGCCAGATAATGAAGTTTAAGATGATAATAGTAGTGCCATAGTGTCAATTACGTTCATTCGGTTATGTAAGTTTGTTTGTTTGTTTTTGTTTGTTTTTTATTATTTTTTTATATGCATTTATTCAAGTCAGTGTTTTTTTAATGCTTATCAAAAAAGTTTCGATTATTATTACTCACAAAAGCGACTATTTCAAGATATTTCGAACATAAATTGTTAGTTGGTTGGTTGGTTGTTGTTGTTGTTGATGTTTTGCTTTTATTTTTCTGAACACTTATTAAAAAAAGGAGAGAGATGATGATGACGATGACTACACACGTAAAACAAATGTAAATGCAGTTTAGTTAAGCATACGCACACACACACACACACATGCATGCATTCACACAGAAATTTGTTGTTTTAATCACTACGTTATACTAATAATACGTTCAATCAATCGCGTTTGCTCTCACAGAAACAGAAACAGTAACAGAAACAGAAACAGAAACACTGCATGCCATACCACGCAGAATAGAGAAAATGGTAGATTTGTGTCGCGCCGCACACACTCATTTATTTATTCATTTATACACAATTGTAATTGGTTTGATTGGCTTGGAGGTTGGTTCGTCTTGTATTTTTTCCACATTTTCACAAGTCATGCACATAATACAACGTTATGTAGAGATCGTGCAAATGCATGTGTACGTATATGTATTCTATTCTTTCGCAAAATAATAATAATAACAATAAAATGTAGAAAAATTGTTACAACTGCTTAGAAATGTTTCTTGAAGCGGGCACTAAACGCAATAATCATTTATGCGATTAAAAACCGATGATTGTTTAGCGAAAACGAATAAAATGTCTATTGTTAGACGAACATCGCTATATGTGTATTAGGTATCCCGGAAAAAATTTAGAAAAATAATAAAAACTACACGAACAACCATTCGAAAACCAAGACCGCCCCCTTTATCAACAGTTTACGGTTCTAATTTGAAATTTCAAGATTTCTTTTCTTCTTTTTGAACGAATTTTTCACATATATGTATATTCTAACCGCACTACTTGGCAATTAAATGAAGAAAGGACAAATTTTCGCTTTTTTGCATTGTTGAAACGCGCAACACCACCGCTAGTACCAGACGCCCGAAATCAATAAAAGGCGCTTACTATAATGCTTCGTTATTTTACTACACAGAGCATACACACACACACACACACACACACATACGCATAGTTGTAGTGTTTATGAGCACCTTTTTTGCATTCTCCTTATTCATATTGGGATGGAGGAGGCGTTATTACAAAGGAAATACAAAAAAAAAAAAAACACTGAAAAAAAAATCTCTACTTTTCTTATTACAAAAAAAAAAAAAAAATGTCTGGGTACACACACAAAATTTTACCGAAACCCGAAACGAACCCCATGATAACTAAAATAATTACTTCAAAAACTCTACAAATGAGCAGCAAATGTAATCCAAATTTCAAAACGTTAACAACAAGAAACAAAACAACACTTACAACAACATTTTCACTGTTTTTGTTTTTGTTTTTGTTTTTTCACTATTTAAAGTTTAAAAATGTATGTACTTTAATCTGTACTATATGCTCTTGACTTGATTTTGGCGTGCACTAAATAATCGTGTATTACGCTTTATTTTAATTGCAATGCAATGCAATGCAGTGCTAGAGAAAACGCAACTTGTTAGTAATTCATTTCATCAATTTGTAATTAATAATTATATGCATATGTTTACACATACATACATATATCCATGAGTGAATGCATGTGCACTTTTTAGATAGACACATTGTGTTCAATTTAATACATCACTCGAGGTATAGCCGCATGTTTTTTTTCGGTCCGCTTGACCACCATATTGATTTTTAACAAAATTCATATCAATCCAACATGATTTGTTCACAACTTCCTTTAAAATGTTAATACATATACATTAACATATGTAAAATGAATACTTTGACTGTTTTTTTACAAGTAATACATTTAAAGTTAATTTTATTTCAATTCGTCAACTCTCAATACACACTTTACGACCTTTCTATCAACCGATTACCGATCTATTATTTCTTCTTCTTCTTATTGTTTATTAAAACCATTCTTTGATATAACAGCATTGTAGCAGAGTTGCCACATATTTTAAAAGTAATCTCTCTTAACATTTCCAACAAACACAACAAGTTCAATAACCTCCGATACTTAACAGAGCATTCCATTCTTATTTATTCAATTTGTATCCTTAATTAAAATACTTAAATGCACACACAAAACTTAAAAAACGAATTATTTATTTTGAAAAGCTTTCTAAAAATTATACGTTAATGGATGCACTGCAAAATGGCCTTTACTCTTAATAACCTGTTTAGATAAACGCTGCCAATTATAATCATTATTTGCATATTGTCCATGAAAGATGTCCACACTTAAATTTTTTACTTTATTCTGGCCATCCATGCATATTGTTGTGGCGGCCAATAATTCATAATCGGATAACGGTAAACCAATACAATACGAACGTGATGCTCGTGCTAAACTGGCAAACATGGCATAAATCGTTGAGGACATCTCCGCTACACGTAGTGATTCATTGTGTTGTTCTACAATATTGTTGCCATAACGGGTTAATAATAGATCCACACACATATGCAAACGGGCTACAGAATGTTCCAAACATATAGAAGCCGGTTGCAGCGAAGGATGCAAATTCTCATTAAGAGCCATTTTCGTTTGAGGATTATCAATATTGGATTTTTCCATAAACTTTGAAAATATGTGTATTGGATGATACAAAGGATTGCGCTGCCGGCGTATATTTTCACCCAGTAACACCTACAAGTGGGAAACTTTTTTAATAAAAAGACCAACAATTGCAGATGATGACACTTACACCAGCATGATTCAGACCAGATAAAGCTATGAACACGCCCAGAGCGTCCATGGTTTCACTGTGCGTATACAGATGAAAAGCATCTCGAGCGAATGTTTCTGTCTTCTGACCAATTACCAAAGACTTGGCTCCAATAATATCCAAGGAACTTTGTATGATTTTGGAAAGTTCCTTTAAACTGAAATACTGTATATAGGGAAAGTATAAAAAAAGTAGTTTCCTTTATCAAAGGCAGCCCCACCTTGGTAATGGCTGCTTCAACAACAACATCCGGATTTTGAAATTCATCCATCAACCCGGCCGTAAAATATATCATACTCTCCACACCATATATAGCCGCAGAAGCGGAAGCCAAATGTGTTTGAACTGATTCCAAATCTCTACAAGTAAACAAAGTCAATACACTCAAAAGAATATATTTTCTCCACATTTGTTACTCACTTCAATAGTACGTTAAAATGTTTCGTGTGAGTGCACTGCTGAGTTAAATAGTTCAGTACTTTTTTGGCCATACTTGTAGCAATCATGGCATACCGTAAACGATTGTATTTTAAGAGATACTCCATCATACGGTCACCTTCGTGCGGATTACCCAGCACACAAACATCATTTAATTGAACATTTTCAAAATGGACAGCACGCATTTCCAATGCACTGGCACCCAATGTTTGAACTCGTTCACCAATTTTCACTCCAGGTGTACTAGAGTCCACCAAAAGTACAGTGACGGTGGGCATAAACTTGTCTTGACTATTGAAACGTTCCGTTTGAGCTAATACCACAAAGAGTTGAGTGGCATCTGAAGTTTTGGGCGGCATAACCACAAAAGTTTTACTACCATTCAAAGTCCATGAATGGGTGGTCACGTCATAAACAGCTTTGGTATTAAAAATACTCCCTTCAGATGTTTTATCTTCAAGGAAAGCCTCACTAGCAACCATTGAGCCTAAAAGGAATACAAGTTACTTTACAATAACTACAACAACTACTAGAAAGTACTTGTACTTGTACCTTTAGTTAATTTACTTGAAAATCGTTGCCGCTGTAGGGACGTTCCCTTCTCTAATAGTACATCAATAACCGCTCGATGACTTAATAGGCCTAACGCCACTTCCATAGACGCCATACATTCTGGTTCAGTAGCCATTAAGCTACCACTAAAATTCCAACCTTTGCCATCCCAATCGATGGGTGCATTCACGCCATATAATCCCAAATGTTTCAAATCTGCGGCTAATGTTTCTTTCAATACAAATTCTTCACTGAAATAATCGTTCACCGGCTTTAAAGCATTTCGCAATTCATCCATATCATCACGTGGTATAACTTCAGGATAGGCAAGCAATTCTTTATCAACTAAGCCTACAAAAAAATTTTTAACTAATGGTAGGCGAGCACGTAGTTTTTTACTCGATTCCGGTGTAATTTGTTCATGGTGTACCTTCGCCTCAGCAATTGGATTACTTGAGGTGCTGCTGCTACTACTGTTTAATAGTTTGGTTGTATTACTTAAGCATTTTAGTTGTTGTTGTTGTTGCAAAACATTTTTAGTCAAGACATGAACTCTATACGGTAACCACCACATATTATTTTATAAATGAATTAAATATTTCGAATAGATTCTTTTCCTCCGATTGCATATAAAATTAATAACAGCTGTGCGTACTGTTAATGCAACTAAAATTCTTCTTCAAGTATAATAACATGCACAGTAAAACGATGACATTGTATAACATTGCAAAAGTTTTTCTTCGCATATTTAGTAATTAAATAATTCAGAAAAACCTTTTGTTGTTAATGTAACAAAAGATTTTTAATTTTTTAATTTGTAATTAAGCTTTTGTTTTTATTAAACCGAATATATGCTGAATATTATCCTACACAGTCTTCTTCTTCTTCAAGGTGGCATTAGTTACTCGAGTCTCTAATAACTACCGTTAGTTGTAACATATGCTAAAGAAACAGTAGAGTTATACGAACTTTTTAAAATGTTTCAAAGTATTTTTTTAAAATTAAGTAAATCGAATAATGTGTGCGTAGCAAGACGTTGGTATACCAACCGTAACATAATAAAATTATCAGAACGTGGTTTCTTTCAGGATTTCTTCCCCGATGTAGCTGGGTAAGTTGAATCCAAAAACGTCCATTGAAATGAGTAATTCTTTTTTCCTATTGCCAAAGGCCAGCAATGAAGAGAATTTTTGAAAGTTCCCCACAAACAATATATGCCGGTTTTGATCCCACCGCAGAAAGTTTACATGTTGGCAATCTATTGGTAATTATGGGTTTATTACACTGTCAAAGAGCCGGTCATTCACCCATTGCCCTATTAGGCGGAGCTACAGCTCTTGTTGGAGATCCCAGTGGTCGTAAAACAGAACGTCAACAAATGCTTGAATTGGCGGTAGAGGAAAACTTATTAGCTCTACAACAACAACTACAAAGAATATTCCAAAATCATGCAGATTATTTGTGGGATAACAAAAAGCATCCACAACCATTAGCGCCTTTGAGGTAAGAACATTGGTTAAATGATTATTTTTCCGCAAAATAAATCCATTTACTATTGTTTCAGAATAGTCAACAATGCTGATTGGTATCGGCAACTTAATATAATCGATTTTATAGCTAATATGGGCAGACACTTTCGATTGGGCTCCATGCTATCACGAACTTCCGTTAAGAGTCGCTTAGAATTGGAAGAGGGCATGAGCTTTACGGAGTTTACGTATCAAGTGTTTCAAGCGTACGATTGGTTGCACTTATTGCGCACCTACAATTGCCGCTTTCAGTTGGGTGGTTCCGACCAAATGGGCAACGTAATGTCAGGTCATGAGCTTATAAGTCGAACGGAAAAAAAGATAGAAGTATTCGGCTTAACGTTACCTTTGGTAACTAACGAAGAGGGTGATAAATTTGGCAAATCGGGCGGCAATGCGGTGTGGTTGGATGGTGAACGGACTTCAGCATTTGCATTGTATCAGTTTTTTGTAAGACGGACCGATGCCGAAGTGGAAAAACTACTGAAATTGTTTACATTTTTGCCTCTGTCCGAAATTGAACAACTAATGGAGGAACACAGAAAGGAGCCAGAGAAGAGGAAAGCTCAAACTATATTGGCGGAAGATGTGACACTTTTAGTGCATGGCGGTATGTATTATGTGAATCCTCCGTATTAAGCTAAATTTTTATATGAACGCATAGAAAAGGGCCTCAACCAAGCTGAACGCATTACCCAAGCTTTATATAAAGGCAACATTGAGGGGTTGGCTGAGTTGAATTATAAAGAAATTAAACAGACATTGCAAGGAGCCACGTTGGTTGAAATATTGGCTGAACCCGACATCAGTATGTTACAATTGGCCATGAAAGCAAAGTGCTTTCCAACGGAAGGTGATTGAAAAAAATGCCTCTTGCTCATCACTGATTATTCACTCCTTTTTTTGTACCCCTAGCCGATGCCATACGTATTATAACGGCAGGTGGTTTCTATGTTAATCAAAAGCGCTGCCAGAATATAGCCGAACTGTTAAGCTACGGAGTGCACATCCTAAAAAATGGTCTCACTTTACTGCGTGTCGGGAAACGACACTTTTATATAGTGCGTTGGTTGAAATAAAGTGGAATTAAAAAGAACTGTTTTTTTTTTCTTCTATTCCATTTTTTTATTGATTACCTTAGGTTTCCGCCATCTTTTACGCGCCAGCAATTCACTGGCCTTCTCTTTTTTCAAGGCTTTATCATAATATTTACCACTCTTGGTGAAACATTTCCGTTCATTACGCATTTCGGCCAATTTCCGATTCTTTTGTTTCAAAATATTTTTTTTGTTGGCAGATTTCTTTTTTCCCGCCTCAGAGTATTGTACTTTGATGCATCTGCCCATTAGCTCGGTGTTGTGTAGTTCGAAACCACGCTGATAACTGTCCAGATCGTCCATTTCAACAAAAGCAAAGCCACCCCGCTTCCTTTTCGGTATTCGTATGGAACGTACCGTTCCCACGGTATTGAAGTAATCTTTCAGAATACCAGGTGTAGTCTCAAAATTCAAATTGGTTACATATAAAACGTAACGATCAGCCTTGGCAGTGCCGCGTCTGAGACGTGCCAACTGTTCTTTTGTCAACGTTGTCCTAGGTTGTGATTCCGAGTCGTTATTACTCGGCGGTAAATCTTCGTGGGCTGGCTCATTGTGCTCACCAACCTGATCAATTTGTTCTTTTTTATTTTCACCGTTTATATTTCCCTGTGTGGAATCATTTTCTTGCTCTGTTTCAGATTCTGTACACTCCTCACTTTCATCACTTTCATATCTTTCACTAACATCATCATCACTAAGTTGTTCTTCTTCCTGATAGGTGCCGTTAAAGATTTCTTGGCGTTTTTTATCATCAAAATTTCCCAGCAAATCGGCTCTTTCATCATTAATTGGTTCTACTATGCGATCTGGCTTGACATATTGCTCCACCTCATAGTCACTTTCCGAAGAATCATCCTATTATCAAATTAAATCCCAAATTTATCTCACTTGGATTAAAGACATAAACAGATTAGTTTACCATTTCTTAAGTGTATCAGAAATTTATTTATTCGAGTAATAAAATCTTTCCTTAAGGAATTCAGTTCTATACGATGGATAACCACTATTTCTTTTAATTTAGAACAAATTTTATCAAAAACACAACAGCTGTTAATCCACGTGAATTATTAAGAGTGGCCATATTTCATAACAGTAAATACCTTAATGCTAACGTTGCCAGTACATGAGAAAATATATCCGGCATTTATAATGAAAATAAATTTATAACTAGAAAATTTTAAAACTAAGGAGTAGCCTTACCCTCTTGCCATCTAAATTAATCCTTAATAGTTACATATATACAATTAAGCGATTTATACCAGTTGCAAACTATGCATAGCTACATGTTTGAGGTAGACAATAAGTGAAATCGAAGATGATATAAAAATTATAGAATAATACTTCTAATGGATCGAGTGTTTGGTAGTAATCTCTCTCTGTTTCGCTTCACAACTCATTTACCAGACACGATCAATCATCGTATTGTCCGGTGGCTTCTGATTAATATTAGCCATCTGCTGATGGTAATTGCGCATTTGATTGGTACGGCGTGGCTGCGCCAAATATTCAAACATGCTTTGCAAGTGTTGCGATAACATTTTACCCAAATCGCAAGGCATTGGATCGGTCCAGAAGAAATCATGATTTAAAGCGGTATCTGCATCAATACGTTTTTTAGGATCCAGGGTGAGCAGCTTATCCAACAAATCGCAACCATATGGATCTTTAACATACGGCCGGAGACGTTCACGTACGCGACGTTTTTGATTTTTCGGCAGTTCCACAGATTTATACAATTCCAACTCCTCTACACCGGGCCACACTTCTGGTGTAAAAGAGCCGCACAACTGCGATATAAAGTTTAATTGTTGTTGTTCGGTGTTGCCCTGCATGATGGGCGAACGTGTCCACATTTCAGCCATAATACAACCAGCACCCCACATATCAACCGGTGGTCCATAATTGCGATCACCCAATAAAAGTTCAGGTGGCCGATACCACAGCGTAACAACACGATTTGTATAACGATTTTTGGCATCATTTTTCGGTATACTGAATGCACGAGCCAAGCCGAAATCAGCCAATTTTAGAACCCCATGTTTCGTAATGAGAACGTTAGCCGCCTTCATGTCACGATGTAATATCTAATTGTAAACATCACTTATATTATCACTGGCTGGGAAAGACTTTTGCATAATTTTAATAATTGAATTTTCTTTGTCACCTTATTGCTGTGTATGTAGTAGAGGCCATTTAGTAGCTGTTGCATAACCTTTTTGATTTCACCCAAACTAAACTTTACTGTTATGTTTGATAGCAAACCGGCCAAATCATGTTCACAAAAATCAAATACCAAATAAAACGTGGACCGATAGCCGTTATGTGCTGTGGCTTTGGTGCGGCAAATTTCAATCAAATTCACCACATTCTCATGCTTTAGCAACTGTAAAATGCGTATTTCCCTTAATGCGGTAATCGGAAACTGTAATTAGGGAATTTTTTTTTATTTTCTTTGTTACCTTTTAAATGTATGTACATCTAAACTTACGCCTTCTTTTTCGTTTTCCATTAAAACTTTTTTCATTGCCACAAATTTTTTATTATTTCTCTTTTCGCGTGCTTTAAACACTTCACCAAAGGTGCCCTGTCCAATTTTCGCCACTTTCTCATACTTGGAGGATTCATCACAATAGGGAAAATCATAATCTTCTATATATTTCTGCCTTTCAATAAACGTCATAGTGCGCGATGAGCTACCAGTAGGTGTACCTGGCTGTGGATTTGCTACCATAGGCAACATTGGTTGTGGCTGTTGTTGCATTGTAACAACTGTGTACTTTATGTTTTATTTTCTTTATTTAGCAACTTTTTTTTTGCAATTTTAATATTATTAAATAATTAGCAGACGCTTCTACAAGAATTCTATCTGATAACAACGGGGATGTTAGTTTCGTTTAAAGTACAACTACACTTTTAGAAATTACCATGCCATTCACGTTAAAGTAATAGCATTAAAAACATAGTTTTGTTAGTTTTTCACTGTCGTCTTGAAAACGAATTCTTAGCAATACAAAATAAAACAAATTTTTGAATTGTTTAATATTGAACGCCACAAACTGGACTTGTATTTATTAATAATCACTACATTTGCATAATTATATACAAATTTCTTAGATACAACAGATATATGAGAAAGTTAAGAAATTTAAAGTTTGGAAATAGGTTAGAGGGAGACAAAAGAAACAGTTATACATTAGTTGAAGTAGAAAGTAAAAACGGGACGAGTGAATAAGGTATATAATCATACAGGGCTATGCGCCTTTTAAACTAAAAAAAAAACTACTAAATTAACGGTAAATAGAAATGTTTTTTAACTACATAGAGTTGTAAACATTTGAATATTTCTATTAGATTAAGTTTTTTATATCACTAAAAGAGATTTTCTTTAAAGTGTTAAGGTGAGTTATTTTTTTTACAGTATAATTTATGTTGTATGTTTTGCATACTTTATTGTTGTAGTTTTAAGAGTTTGTAGATGTTTAATAAAAATAATTTGTTTGGTAATATATATTCGTCCTTATCTACTAATTAGTTGTTTACTTGTACAAATTGTCTTATTAGGCTCATGTCGGTATCACAGAAATGCTTACTAAGATTTTTAATATATATATTTTTTGTTTTTGTTTTTGTTTTTGTTTTTCCAATATTAAAGAAAACCTTATAATAAAAAGGAAATTAACGAAATGTAAGAACATTTGAAACGGGAAGCTGCAGCAATTTATATGCAAGTAGTGGAAGTCGTCCGAAGGATATGCCGAAGAGGTAAAAAGCACGAAACTATTCTGTTATTAGCCGAATTGATGTTATTGTCCAATAAACATGCTTTGAATCCGACATGAGCCCTTTTTAACATTATTATCATTATTATTAGATCAGCTTTCACTATTTTAAATATTTTGTATACAAGTTAAGAGAAAAGAAACAGTGCTTAGTAGAAAGAATACGAGTTTTCGTTTTGGTCCATACGTAAAATTAAAAACGTTGAGAAATAAAACATGAATCATTCAAATGGAAACTTTAAATTTATATTCATTTAAACAATTTTGGTAAGTAACGTAAAAGAAAAACATAATTGACAATAAGGGAGTTCAGGAAATAAATTCAAAGTACAAACTAATAATACACGGTTTGAATTTAACATAAATGGAATTTTGTTTTAGCAAAAACATATTGCGGATTTCTCGATTTTTTATAAAAACCTACACACTCAAATAATTCGAAAGCTGCCTTCCACCTATTACTTCAAATTTAATAACAATTTCTTTGTAAGAAAAGCGAATCCTTAATTAACTATATATGTAAATATATGAAAAAAATAAACAATAAAACATTTTGATATAGTAGTAAAAACAACATTTTATCTAACGTGTAAAAAGTCTCAATTGCGACTACGATCTTAATTTCCCCAAAAGTCCCAAAAGCCACTCTGCCAGACGAACAGATGGACACATACTTGAAGCGATTTAGAATAAAAAACCACGCTAATCGGTTTAAAATAGTATAACAATAGAGAATCATCTAAATAAGTGGTAAAAGCATATATGAATGAGTGTGAATCTCAAACATATTTGACAACTAAATGGAAATAAAATAAAAGTACACAGGACGCGGATCCAAACATAAATAACAATTCAAAGGTACATCATCATACATCTTCACAAGCACAATGGAATCATTTATGGATCACGGAAAGGCATAAAGCAATCAATCGATTAAATCCTTTGATTAATCTTTGCTGCAATTGTTACAACAATTGTTGTTAAAAGGGAGAACAAGTAATTTAGTTACAAATATAATGACTCATTAAATATATATAATTATATATATATATATATATATGTGTGTGTGGGGGTATGTATGTGTAGTCTACATACATGTGTATATATGTATATAGCCTACTGTTAATTATTGTATACGTACTACTTGTAACCTCTATAACCAAAAATGTATTTACAATGAGACACTCCATTAATTTAAGGCAACCCATTAATACAATCGTAAGGTTGCTCTCTCTTTACCTAATTAATAATATCTATCCATCACGCACACACATGCTGCTTAGTGACAGCATACACCAAAGCTTTGCCAGCGCTGATTGAATTGTTGTTGTATGGATTGTAATAGTTCATCGACTGGCAAGCAAATGATGGATTTCAATAACTACTAAATTTTACTAGTACTAGGTTGTTCTTGGCGGGCACTGTATTTAGGACTTGTGGGCATCACAGTATCGGTAATTAGTGCATTGGGCCCCTCTAAAACACCTCTAGCATGAGCCGCCGCCGTATCACAATCGGTACGCCGTGAGATCAATAGGCGGATGTCAGTGTGTAGCATTAAACGGCCAGACCGTGACGTTTGAAATCTTTAACCAATCAATTGTTGTTTTTTTTTAAAAAAATAATTAGTATTAATTCGTTTTGTTCGTACAGAAGAGAATTTCCCTAAAAGGGAAAATTCCACCATCTTGCTCTTGCTCACCTTAAATGTATAGAATAGCGTAAACTTTTCATATCCTCGGAGGATATAAAGTGTCCTAAGTTGCTTTCAATGCGGCAATCGGGTGAACGTTGTTGCTGCTGCTGTTGATGTTGATGTTGGTGGTGGTTGGCTTTTATTGTCATATTTTTTCTATTACCATCACCGCCACCACCACCGCCGCCGCCTCCATTACATTGTTTCATTGTTGTTAACGTCGATTCGATGGGTAATTCGGTTGTTAGTGCACCACGCCTATCCGCCAATATGCGTTGTCTGACGAATGTTTGATGCAAAGCGGGCATATCGCGCATGTCATACGGTATCACAAACATCCGTACCACCGTACCCATGGGATTAAGCAAAGTGGCTTGCACGGTACCGAAGCGTGGGATATTGTAGCCTTTACGTGGTAAACGCACCTCACACTAATCAAAAACGAAAAACATTTCTGGGTTAGTGGTTAAATTCATGATAAAATCAACCTAACGGTAATTGATAATAAAAAAGCAAATTAAGTGAAGGTGTGGTCGGGGTCTTTAAGCAGGTATATCCCAAACGTATGATGGGCGGGGTCAATGTTAAAATTTACATTTGCTCGCTTACCAGATACGGTGTACTGAGTGTGTTGCCATGTAATTCATAAAAATAAGCTCCGGCGGGTATCGTTAATTGTGTGGGACAAAAATTTCCAGAGGCTCCCAGTAACAAACGAAAGCCCGTCACTTCCACTTGCGGTATCAAACGTCGCTGCAGTAAACTCTCCTCCAAATTGCCCAGCAATGGTTTGCGAGCAAACACGTTGGAGAAGGGGCTGCGCATTTTAATGGGTGAAGTGGCAAACGGACTAAACAAACCACAATCGACATCCTCATCGGAATATTGCTCATCAGAACCCAATGAACGATCTGATATATGACGAGAACGTCGCTTATAAAGCGCAGCAGCTTTATTGAAACGGGGTGACAATGAGGGTGAATTTGGTAGAGCGGGTGCTGAATTGGATTTTTGCACTGCCAGCGTCATTAATGTTGGACTGGCAGGGGACTCAAAGTTGAAAGCTGGTGTTGGGGTGGTGGTGGTGGGACTATTATTGCCTTCATCACTGAATTGATCACTTTTCACAGCAGTTCCTGTAAAACTCATTTTATTCCTTATGGGTATGGGTGCTGAGGCGGCAACAGAGGCGGCCGTCTTCAGTAGAGCCGTACTATTGCAAAATATTGGTGTCAGGTTAACTTTTAGTAAATTGCGGCGACTATTTCCACCACCGCCACCACATCTGCCGGCACTGTTGTCATTTCGGTTGTTATTTAAATTTTCACATGTACTGTGATACGTTGCAGTTGAGAGATGTTGTGCGGGCGATTCATCCGAATCGGTTTGCATTTTATCAACACCACCACCACAACCATGTTGAAAATTGCATACAATTTTCAGTATACTAGGTGGCTTGGGTGTTTCACTCATGCCTTGTTCCGGCTCTCCTGCTTTTGCTGCTGATTGATACTCTTGGGTTGGGGTTTTAAACTGGGCCATTATATTATTTCTAGACTCTACAACACAGTCGTCAGCGTCATCTCTAATTTTAGTTTCCATCATGGAAAGGGGTGGTGTCTTGCAGTGTTGTTGTTGGCTTTGCGACCGTTGTGGCAGGTAATTAAAAGCTCGTTTCGTTGTTAGGGAGCAAAGTTCTATGTGTGGTGTTAGCTTGGTGGATGTTTCAAAATATTCCTAAGTGAATGATGCAACAAATATTACATGAAACAATGAATTTTACAATCTATTGTCGCACTTACCTCCTCCATAATTGTCTGGTCCTCCTCCTCAGCTTCCTTTTCTAAGTACGTTAACGGATTTTCGTTATTGTCACGATCCGCAACAGCTTCCTCGGTGTGAAATGTATTCTCTTCATGATTGTTTTCATTTGCAGCACCGCCCTGAACATTGATAAGAGTTTCTTGCTCATTGTCAGCAGCATTGTAAGAAGCATTGTCTACCATGGCAGTTGTATGGTTTTTATTATCAATTAAGGCAGTATAATGTGTTGTTGTTGTTGTTGTTTTTGCATTTAAGCTTTCACTTTTAGATACATTTTCAGATGTTATGTGTGATGGGTCAGTTGCAGACGTAGACGAAGAGGAAGGTTGCCCAATGTGTTCTTGCTCCTGAAATATAAAATTGTGCTGAGTTTTTTGCCGTTTGCACACTTGACAACCCAATGCATCATTTATAGTATTTTCAACTCCGCTGACGCCGCCGCCTCCACCTCCGCCTATCCCAGCCCCTACTCCACTTTCTACAGCCGCAACGACACTTGAATCATCTTTACTATGAACTCTTCCTAAATGATTGTTGTTTCCATTACTATTGTCATGGCTGCTGGAGGCCTTATGACGCACCTCTGGGTAAGCTTTGGATTTACGATATTTTTTCGCTGTTTTTGGTGTACGTTGTATCGCCTGTAGCAGCAATTCAGCCTTGTTGCGAGGTGTGTGTATAATTTCGCCGCTACTTAAACTGCTGCCGCCACTACTGCCGCCACCCGAGGATGAATCCATTTCTGTATCGTTTAATTCATCATAGCTGTACCTACTGCTATATTTATGACCAGTTCTACGTCTACCACCTACTGATGATGTTGGGGATGTTGTTGCTACCATTGGCGCCATATGTTTGTTGCATTGCAAACATACTAAAGTTTTGGCATTGCCACAGACGTGACAGTAATTGGCGGGTGTCTGTGTACCAGTTGAGATCATTTTCACTTCATGATGCATCGTCGTTGTTGCGGTTGTTGTTTCCAATTCATCTGAGGTGGCTAATATGGAAACATTTGTGCCGTTGCTATTACTGTTTTTCTCATTCTCAAGTTGGTGCAGTTGTTGTCTTTGGTTTATTCCTGTTGCCTCCACTGTCCATTTCTCAGCTGGCTCCTGTTGCTGTGGATAGCTTAACGATCGCCCTCCATCTTCATCGTCTTCCTCATCGCCACCATCGTCTTCACCATCATCCTCCTCTTCTTCTTCATCTCCTTCATCACCTTGGTCCATGAGTTGTGGTGACTCGCACAATTGTTTACCATATGATGACATCGGTTCCATGTGTTCTTTAAAACCCGCCGTTGTTGCGTTCAATCGATTGCTGCCAACGATATCATTGTCTTTGCGATGCTTCTTATCGCGTCTGAACATACGTTTGCGGTATTTCATCAATTGCCTTTCCCGATGCGTTAGGTTCTCATTGGGGGTCAACGCACGTGCGCTATAAAAACCTCCACCATCGTCACTCACGTTATTACAATTACCGTTACTGTTGCTCGACTCCTCTGCAAACAGCTCCTCTTGCTTCGCTACCTCATCTTCGGCTGTACACAGAGTAGTTTTAGGTGCCTCCGACTTAGTTTTGTCAATTGCACAATTAACGTGACTTCCATCACCGCCAGCACCGTTTTTTACGCTCTGCGCCAATATGGCTGTTGTAGGCATATTCCTTGATAAACGTTCTTGCTCTAGCTGCTGTTGCTTCTTTACTAAATTATCACAGTTAATATTTGACGATTGTTTTAAGGCGTCTGACATTCGATTTGCCGAATGAATTGTTACAGTTGTTGTTGTTGTTGTGGTTGTAATCGTTTCTGCCGCTGATGCTAATTGTTGGCCATGGCTAACTGTTGGTGGTATGCCGCCGCTGAAACGTGGAAGATTTTTTAAACAAACCGATACACAACAACTATCTGTTATGTTGACATTTGGAAAATTATGAACGTTCGGTTTTGATTTAAAGCAAGCTGTCTCATCGTACTGTTTGATACGGTAGAAAATATTGAGACGGGGTCGCTTTTGCTCAAACCCTACCAATGTAGTACCGCCGCCACCACCTAGTGTCGCTGCTGTGTTGGGTGAATGTTGTTGCGTTGATGTGGGCGTTGAAGTGGCTAAATCACCGGCGGCGCTACTCCGCGGTGTAGTAAATATCAAGCGACCTGTCTCGTACACGGTCTTGTCGGCTTTCTTAATAAGATCACACCAGGCACTTACTTGTGAGAAATACAATTGACTGCGTATGGCACTGCAGAGAGACGGCAACGTCATCGTAGGCGCTGGTTGTCTATAAAGCGAACAAAGAATAAAGAATAAAGAAATAAGAAAACATGTAACGAAGGAGACGAATGGTAGCGGAACTCACTTGTCTTTTATCGTTAAAATCCATTGTTCTAATAGAACCTTATGGCTGACCGGTCCCAAATATACTTCAATGCAAATGGCTTCGCCGCGACCCAAAATCGCCTCCATTTTCAGACAGTAGGCCCGCCAACGGGTACACTGAGGAGGAGAAAACCAAATTTCTTTTATAAGCACCAAGAAAAGGACGAACCTTCTACATACATGGATTTATAAATAGGTAGACATGATATGACACTACCGTTACCTACCGTTATATTAACGTACGACAAATCACAATAATGTTCCTCAATGTCGTGGCCATCACCAGCTTTGGTAAGACCCATTTTTCTAAGGAATTGATCACAGTGCGGTCCTTGTTGCGGCTTATTCTGTTTACGTACATTTGACGGACTAATGGCTTCAATGTGTTGAGTAATTAGAGCGGTATCCACCAAGGGTGAATCTGATTTGGGTGATTTGGGAATCGCTTGACGGGGTCCAGCTAATCGGGTGAGGGTGGGCGTGTTTTGGGCTAATGTTGTTGCTGGTGTCAGATTACGCCACCAATGCTGAGGCTTCGGTGATTGCACTGAACCGCAACCACTGCTACTGGTACTATTGCTTGTCGATGCTACTGATATATCGCTGAGATGGGGGCTGGGTATGTGGGCAGTAGTGGTTCTGTTATTGCGCCCACTAAGTGTGCGAAAGCAGTACTTAGGGGTAGAGGCACTGTTATAAAGTGGTGTACCCACTCTCAGGCAAGTGTTAGTGGCCAGTGATTGTAAGGAACTCATGGAATTGTCCTGGCCAAAGCCTCCTGCATTTGTACTAAAGGATGAACTGCCGCTGCCACCAATTCCACCCAGCATTACAGTTGAGTTATAAGAGTTGATTCGATTCAAAGCGACACGTCTGACAATTTCAAAATCGGCTGATCGTTCTCCGGGACTACTGGTCTCTGGATTAAGAGCCAGTGCTACATATTCGGCCTCACTGCTGCGACTAATGCTAGTCTCCATTGCTACTTGCTCATGCCCTTGACTGGATGGTGACTCTTGCCTAAGTTGGCTCAATTTTTGTGACCAACGCGCCTGCTGACTGTCAAATGAGGAGGCAGCACTACCACTGCCGCTACTACTGTACGTGGTGTCAATATACAAACCCGAGTCCACGGAGTTGTTTATTTTACATGCCAAATACGTGCCAACTTCATTTGCATCCCTTCCCAAAGCCAGTTCGCTATAAGCAACACGAGACGTTGAGGGCTCCGGCGAATGTCTACCTATTTCTCCGACAAAATTTATCTCCACCGCACAATCACTTTTGGATACACCTGACTGAGCGGTATAATCGTCATCCATAAACGCCCTGCCCTCCAATATTAACGAGGCTATGCCTAATAAGGCGGGCGTATAACTGGGCAAAACAGAATTGCCGTCACTAGCACTTGTAGACCCGCTGGTATTAAAGGTAAGATTAGGGCTTATAACACCAATAGGGGGTGGGGGGGAGTTGGTTAAAGTTGTCGGTATCATGATGACGGGATTCCACGCACACACACACTTCACCAACTACAGACTCCTCCAATTTACACTATAACGAAGAGATAATAAATAAGAGGTTTATAAAAACAGAGAAATATTAATTTGGCTAAAGTCCAAATCTGGTACACTCTACATATATGTACAAGTCATGGATATAGTGGGTTGTTGATTCTTGGTACATCGATGGATGGGATACTCATAGGTATGCATATCAAGTTTCAAGTTCATAGGTCAATTTTTATTGATTGTGGGCGTGTCTATAAACCGATCACGCCCAACTTCCAACATTCCAATTCCAACAGATGGACACACGAACACACATGTCTAGATCGACTCCGTATTCGATGCTGATTCAGAATATATATACTTTGTAGGGTTTCCACCGCCTTCTTTTCGTCGTTTGATAAAGTAATATATGTATGCATACCCCTGTATACATATAATGGTGGGTATAAAATATATACATATTTACATAAATGTACATACATACATACGTACATAGTTAGTTAGAAATGAGGGCACAATTTATGTAAGAACCTTGTCCCATAAAAAATTGAGGCCACTAAGAGTAAAACTGGTTCAATGTAGTGCAAAATAACCGTTATAACAATAACAGTACCTAAAATTTAGGTTAATAGGTCAAACATCTAGTTCTTGGTCAGATATAAGAATTGTACATATATACACAATACATACATACATACATCAGCAAGTTAATTATTTGTATTATATATAAATATACGGATATATGCTATATGTATATAGAAACTGTTAAGAAGTGAGGTAAGGAAAGTTTTCATCATTCTCTCTCTCTCTCTCTCGGTCGGTCTCCATCTATGTAGCCGTAATAACATATTATGACGTCATTAACGGGCACAAGGTTTTTGTTTTGTCTTTTTTTTTTTTGCTTTGCTTTGCTTTGCTATTGCTTTTTCAATTTACACATTTATTACTTTCAAATCTGATTTCATAATCGCACACAAATAAACGCAAAAAC
Organism: Ornithomya chloropus; assembly: GCA_963971445.1. Classification (NCBI taxonomy): domain Eukaryota; kingdom Metazoa; phylum Arthropoda; class Insecta; order Diptera; family Hippoboscidae; genus Ornithomya; species Ornithomya chloropus. The sequence goes on along the minus strand of OZ020530.1, from coordinate 19,613,462 downwards.
ATAAAGCCAAATATATTTACATGTATATGCAAGAGTATTTATATGTTTATAACATAGAGTAGCAATAGTGGCTTTGTATGTGTGTGTATGTATTTATTCAACGGCAAAGAAACCAGTTCAGAGTTGTTTTTTAAGTTGTGAAACATGTTGAATGCAAATCAAAGATGAAACATTGTTTCTAACACTGCACTGTATGTTGCTTAGCTACTAAATGTTTATAGATAACATTGGCAAATAATAATAACAACCACAAACATACATTTTATTATGAAACATTATTTCAGATGTTGATGTGTTATGAGCACAGTTTGAAGTCTTGACCTGCATACACTATTTAGAACACCATACATACATACATACATACATACATATATACAAACATACATTTATATATAATTCAAAAGAAAACAATATATTTATCACAACTAACAAATTACAACAACAACAATATTAATTATAATAGCAACAACAACAACAACATTATATTAGTCTGTAAATGTAAGACATTATTATAACATTATAACATGTAATATGTTGTGCTATAATAAGTCATTCGAACAGAGAGCGAGAATTGAGTGAGAGTAATAAATGTATCAAATGTTAGATGAGATATAAACACACGAAGGCCGCATTGCATGCCTATGCCAAATGTATATGTACATATGTATGATTAGGAAACGAGGAAGATGAGGTTAACTAACCACTGTTTTTATATATTGTTTTTTTGTTTCTAATTTCAAGAATTAGAGGTCATGTCTTTAATAAAATCTCATAATTTATAATTTTATTAGCTGTTACCGCGGTGATGACCTCTATACATACTAAACGGGTTACTGTTACTCCATGTATGTACGGTATTTAGTTATGGTATAGAAACTAGATAAAAAGAAATTTACATCTGACATCAATTTATCCAATTGATTAAATTTCTATTAAGAGTGCATGGGTGACATGCAGTGTCGACTACACCCTAATAAAGAAAAGTGTAAACAATAAAAGAAACTATACTCAGGGGTCCAATGTGTACAATATTTAAATGTTACAACTTTTGGTATAACATGAACGCGACTTTTACATTAAACGTATGCTCTGGTGTCCTTAGTTTTGGGCAATTAATATATATATTTCAGTGGTTCTTAATCTTTTTTTTAAGTCACGGAACATGTAACATGAAAATTTCACAGAAAGAAAACTAAACTTGGCTTAGGTCAAATTTTAAATACGCTCCACATCTACAATAGTGGGCGTGGCAGGTATGTGTATGTATTACATATAGCTTGCATGTCGAGTTTTATGGTAAATATGGTTTTTGTAAATTGTGGGCGTGTCTGTTATACGACCATGCCCATTTTTAGCACATCAATAAAGCTTATATTTATAGATATCCATACCATTAATTTGGCTAACGTTTATAGCTCAACTTCTGTGGCATATATATAGATTTTTGTCGATTGTGGGACCGATTTTGCTCATTTTAAATAGTGATCTGCGTTAAAAAAAGTGACCGTACAAAATTTCAACTTAATATCCCAAAATTTACGCCCGCTTACATATTTTTTTGAACTACAAATGGACAGACGGACGCACAGACACGCGGACATGCTTGTCTACATCGACTCAGTTTTTGATGGTGATCAAGAATATGTATACTTTGTAGCGTCTCTGACGCCTTCTTCTGGGTGTTGCAAACGGAAGAACAAACTCAATATACCCTCATCGCTAAGGTGGAGAGTATAATAAGTATTATAACAGTAAATATATACATACACTACTAACAATTGAGCTTTTAAGGGTTGCCATCTACCCATTTGTACAACTCAATGCGGAACATTTGCAACAAACTCACGGAACACCGTTTAAGAACCAGTGCGAATATAGATATTTAATTATAGGAGCTATTAATGGATATTTGTGTGTGTTTGTGTTTGTATTTGTCACAAGCTTCTGGGAAATAATTTTATAGCAATTTTATGTATACTCATATTATATACTTACCACTCTGTGAAGTTGAACAAATGTTAATGTTCTCTTAACCGTAAATTTTATAAATTTCCAACATTTTGAAGCATTTTGAGTTTTTCACGTCTATGGAAAGTCTAAAAAGTAGAAAAAAAGAAGCATTCACATATATAGTAACAGTGGCGTTGATACTTTTCAATTTTATAGCATCTAAAAAAATTATATCATCATCATCGTAATGCTGAATCATTAATATACTATATATCGCGTTATTAGACTTTCAAATCAAATACAAATAAACATAAAATGTATGTAGGTGTGAAGTTTATACACACACATACATTTTGTAATGGTTCATTGGGTTAAATGATTAATATATATTATCATCTCAAGCTTTGTGTAAATATTACTAAGAAAATTTATAATTAATGAATTTCCATAATGTTGAGGTGATCGTGACGAGAACTTTTTTATAAATCCCTCCTTCCTTTATGAAGTTATTAACCGTTGACAACATTTTTCTAGCCACCGAGGGAAGGAAAATGCTGTCAACATTGAGGCGAGGCAAGAAACAGTTCAGAGACGCCAAAAATTCATCCATTTGTATGTTTATAAAAAACATTCTCCCGAAAGCAAATGTTGCCATATTTGACATGCTTCTTAAAACTGGGTATGTGGGTACGAACAATTTACGGACCTGACATTAGTTGGATAAAACTTGAAGAGGTTTTCAGCGTTTTTTCTTCGTATTACTCAAATACTGCAAATTGACACAATTCGAAAAAACCACTCTCACCCGAATATGTTTAACAAAATTCAAATGTATTCATGATTTTAGTGTTTATTCATGAAGAAGAAATATTAAAACATTAAAAAAAAAGTGTTCACTTAAAAAATTCTGTAAAATCACGCCCATAATTGATCAGCAACATTGCCCGGTCATAAATTTTATTTACAGTAAATGGAAAATATATGCATATGATTTAAATGAAGCCAAATATAACTTTTTTTTATTATTTTTTTTTATTATTGTACATATATATATTTGACCGCAAAATTTTATTCAACTAAAAATACTTATTATAATTTTTTGGTTTTGTTTTTTTTTGCTAACTTTAGAAACGTTAAAAATATAAAAGCAACCAGTTTTCTTTTAAAAGCAAACGAAAATAAACATGTTTAAGCGCGTACAGCATAAATAATTCCATACATACGTACAATAATATGTTTCGCACATAAAACACACTCACTCTTATTATGGTAGGCAGAGCGAAAGAGAGCGACAGGGGCAATCAAAAAAGGTAATAAAAGAAATATATACACTTGGGTATACTTTGAGAATTTCACAGTTATTATAAGCTACCCCACCTTAGTGCTGAGCGTGTGCTAAGTTAACTATTCCATTTGCAACAACCAGCAAGATGCCGCGGAGACTTGACAACTACATATATTCTTAATCGGCATTAATATGTGAATTGATTATAATTATAACTGCTCATATGTCCGTCTGCTTTTGGAACGCTAAGGGTCGGGCGTTCATTTTGAGATTTTGTACCGGAAACATTTCTATATTTTTGTACGTAGTTTCCTATTCAATTGGCACGACATCGCTTAACTGCCACGCCCATAATGAACAACAATCTCTTACAGTCACCGAGTTGAAGAGCGATTTTATAATTAACCTAACAATCCAGTTGCTAAAAATAGGCGGGTTCGAACGTGTCTCTTTGGCATAAAATTGGCAACAAATACTTTAAAGGTCCGTAAAAAAGGGGAGCAATACGTCACGCTTAGTGCTGATTTTAACGGTGCTCTGACTAAGCGAGGTCTCGCAATATCGAAGGGTCTCAAAATTACAAAAATCTATCACACGAAATGCTTGGCTAATGAGCCTCACAATTTTTTTCCGCTTTGGGCCTTCAAGTAACCGTATCAGCCATTAGTCACTCTCACAGTTTACCCAATAAAGTTTTTTTTTACTGTAAAAGAACTTAGGGTCAGGCCTAGAAACCATACACATTTATATATAAAACCTGGGCGTGGCAGGTACGTGATTACGCCCTCTAGCGGTAGTACAAGTTGTATTCTGCACCAAATATAGTTTTTTGCAGATTAAGGGCGTATATTTTATTCGACCGCGCTTACCAGGGATGCTCTAATTATAGATGAGTATCAAGATTTTTAAATTTTTGTGTCTTATAGAGAGGTTTCCGTCGATTAGGGGCGTGGCATTTGACTGATTTGGGTCACTTTTAGGTCACATGTGCACTTATGTAAATAGAATATAAGTTAGACTAAGAAGATTAAGAATTTTTCAATTTTTTAGTTCGTGTGACGGACACTCCGACATCAATAAATATATTTAGAATTTAATTTAATAATCAAGAATTATACACTTTGTCGTCTCTGCCATTTATCTGTCATAAATACACTACTCTGCTCTCGTTACAAATCTCAAAAAAAAAAAAAAAAAAAAACCAGCCTTGCGAAATGTTTTCAAACGTTCCCTCCTCTCCTAGTGCATGGGTGAGCCATAAAAATTGAATGCGAAATTATATGTGTCAATTTTCTATTAATTTCCCGTATAAAAATATGTAATTTGCACAATTTCGTATATAGAAGATAAACACGACAAGTGAGAGTAAAAAAATATGCTGATCAAGCAAATAATATGAATACACGGAGCGAGAGAGAGGAATACAGAGAGAGTGCGTGCATTAATGTAAATACAACTCTAAACAAAACAAAACAATGAAAAAAAAACAAATAAAATTATATAAACAATACATTAACAACAACAACAATAATAACAACAACATTATTACATATGACATGAATAATGTTCACTGCAGTTGTTTATGTTAATTGCTGTTGCTGTTGCTGTTGGTGCTGCTGCTGCTGTTATTGGCAATGTTGGCAGAGGTTAAATTAATTCCTTGTTTTGTTGTTATAATATAATATTGTGGTAAAAAGGCAAGGCAAAGAGTAACAGAGAGAGTAACAGAGAGAAAGGCACTCTGCAGAGTGGAAGCACTTAAATTGATACAAAAAGAGATAAAATACAACAACAGCTCTGTAGATAAACATAAACAGAAAAGGGGCCCATATAATTGACTTGTACATATATATATATAAATATATATTTAAATATTGTAGTGAGGTATCGACAAATTATTGCACTTATGTGCTACAGTTGTGAACTCTTTATTAGTTTTTTTTCAAATCTATATTTTCAAGATTTAAACAGTTGTTATTTGTTGCTGTTGTTGTTGTTTATTTATATATGTGTTTATAAGAGGTCATTTGTGTAAATTATTCTGTATAATTGATTACTATTTTTTTTTTTTTTTTTTTTTTAGCAAAAATTTATATTTTTCTAATGTGCTGAGATATTCTATTTTCTATGAATGTTTCCTTGTTTTATATTATTTGTTATTTCTTTCTTCTTCTACCCACCAATTGCGTATTTTTATTTGCCTTTGCCTTTGCTTTTGCACTGTGCATCAACGAGCAACTATTTACTTCTGAATTGTAATTGCGTTACATTTGAAGGAAATGTTTTTCGTTTTTTTTTTTTTTTTTTTTTTTGTTATTTTATCTTAGTCGATTTGTAAGTTATTCGGTTGTTGGTGTCATTTCTTTGTGTTATTTTATTAGACACGATTTATATGAATTTTTTCCATTTTTCATGTTCTTCGATTTATCATCAAATGCGCAGCACATACCAAATATGGTGAAAAGTCTAGCAAGAAATATTTATTAGTAAAAAAAATTGAACTCGTAAGAATTTTCTTTGTTAAGGATTCTTGCCCGATAAGGTTTAGTTCTCTTTTCTTTCGTTTCTATTCCTTCTTCAAATAGAAGAGAATTAAGATTAACAAGTGAGAAAACTAAATTTGGCTTAGGTCAAATCTTAAATACCCTCCACAACGGTGGGCGTGGCAAATATGTATATATTGCGCCCTCTGTGTATGTCTGACATATTAGGATGCAAGTTTACTTTTACTTTGAATATGATTTTTTGTAAATTGTGGGCGTGTCTGTAATCCGAATACGGCCATTTTTGGCACATGCTAATATTTATAGATGTACATACCAAATTTCAAGTTTATAGCTCAATTTTTGTGGCAGATAAATAGTTTTTTCTCGGTTGTGGGCGTGGCTCTAGACCGATTTAGCCCATTTTAAATAGCGATCTGCGTGTAAAAACTAAAAGTGCCTGTACAAAATTTCAGCTGTATCAATGAGAGTGCCAACAACAGACGGACACACGGACGGACGAACATACGGACATACATGTCCAAATTGACTAAGTTTTTGACGCTGATCAAGAATATATATAATTTGTAGGGTCTCTGACGCCACCTTCTGGCTGTTGCAAACAGAAGAATAAACTTAGTATACCCCCCTCATCATTGAGGTGGAGGGTATAATGATGATATTGTGAGAAAATAGACGTTTATTAAAGAAAAACAGAAACACACACACACACTTTCGGACAATTATAATTAATTAGTATATATAATAAACTGGTCTGTCTGTCTGTGCTGGTATCAGATTGTAAAACACTTGCTGACTACTGTAATTGCTATTGTTGTTGTTGTTGTTGTCAATAAAATGTATTGTAATTGTTGTTGCTGATGTAATTCTTTGTAATAATGTTTTCTTTTTATCTTATTCTAATCAGACAGCATTTAATTGTGATTTAGTTTTTTTTTATATAATAAAAAAAAAAAAAGACAAGAGTTGGTCTTGCTGCCAGGTTGTTTTATTAGTATTATTTTTTCAAGATAGAAAATTTAAAATGCAGAACGAAGAAATATAATCGACAGACCGACCGAGACCGAGGTCTCGTAATATATTAAAATTGCTGCTTAAGCATACACAGCAATAATCCCTTTCGTTGCAATCGCTTTAAAGCATAATTTTACACACACACACACACACACACACACACACACACACACACACACACACACACACATACGCATAAGCATACCTACGTTTTTTGAATATATTGTTTTGTAGATAGTTGTTTAGTTATTAAATGTGTAGGTATACACCGATACACAAAGTATATCTGCTAGTGTTGCTCCTCTTCTTGTTCCATCACTATGAAAAATATTTCGACACAACTTTATAATATTATGGTATACAGGTCCCAGAGATATACAATAGTATACATAGTACATGAAATACACACACACACATATACACAATAAACTGTCTCTCTGTCTGTCTTATTCACTGACTGACTGACTACCAGACTGACTGCACTTGGACTACACACTCCGCTTATAATTGTTTATAATAGTGTTGTTGTTGTTGTTGTTATTGTTGTTGGTACAAAATTGTATTTGCTATATTGGCTGTGTGTTCTTTGTGCTTGCGTTTTGCGTTACGGAGCATTACGTTTCCTACCACTACTACCGTTTTACTACGGCCTGCATTCAAAACATTCAAATTCCGATTTAATGTTGTTGTCGCTCACGGTGCTTGGATTCGACTGAACATTTTTAAAACTATACACACTCCACAATAATATATATATATATATATATATATAAAACAACAACAACAACAACAAGCAAAACAAAAACTCAGAGGCAGTAGACAATCAGCCAGTCAGGCAGCAAAATAAAATAGCAGCAGCAGCAGCAACAAACACGAGCAAGTAACTAACCCAAGCAAAAACATTTATATGTAACATGAATATCATATAATACATATGTACACACAATAGTATCATTTATATACACATTTATGCATAACACGTATATGCACGAAAGACAGGTACATGGTAAGAAGAAGCAAGCAAACAAAAAAAAAAAAAAAAAAAACAAATAAAATTAAATTAAGAAAAAAAAAACATTGACGTTTATATATAATTTTACATAAAACACTTATCTTTTATATAAACTTGTATATACGCAGCTGACTTTGACTGCCTGCCTAGGTGGCTGGCTGGCTAACTGCCACGACTTTCTAAACAGCTGAGTGTAATAGTGCTACTCACGCACACAATGTTATAACACCAACAGTCAATATCGCAAAACCACAAATTACTTATACACTGCGATACGTATAACAAAATACAAAATACAAAACAACAACAACAGCAACAATAATAATAATAATAATATCTCATTGGATATTGCATTAACTGACGTTCGTCAATATATAATTCTACAGTGTCCAACAACAACAACAACAACAACAACAAACTACACTGTATCTATAGAAATAAACGACAGCAGCAAACATAAGCATATGACTTGATAAACAATGTTTACGTTTTATATAGGAATACATAAATTTTTTTTTTCAAACAAATAAAATAAACAAAAATCATATGAGAGGCTAAGAAGGTATATATAACACACTATACACACATCCATGCATATGATTTGAGAAATAGAGAGAGGAGATGAGAAGCATGAATTATTTACCTCTCCCTATATTTATATATCTCTCTCTCTCTCTCTATTTTTTTTGTTTCCAAAATGGCAAAAACTTATTCTCTCTTCCTACACTAATCAACAACATGTTGCCATACAAGTTTATATATGCATACACGTGTGTGTATGTGTTTTAATGAACTCTGTGTTCTTTTTTTTTTTTTTTTTTCTTACCTGTTCTTAATAACTTTCACAACAAGCCATCATAGAAATCATATGTTTGGTTTTTTTTTTTTACTTTGTTCCTCTAAACATATGATATTACAGACACAACACAACAACAATACACACACACACCCAAGCATAGCCTAAAAACATTATTAACTGTTATCAGAAACTCGTCTCTGGCTCTGTCTCCGCCTCTCTTTGCAGGCTTTGTTGTAAATTTAGCGAGAACAATGAACAATAAACACATGTCAGAATAGAAAGAAACAAAAACAACAACAATCATATAACCCCAGCTGAGATAATTTTCTATTCATTTAAGAGTGTATGCACGTATATATGCATGTTTGTGTATTTGAAAAGAAATTATGGATACTCCAATATATATAAAGAAGACTTCATGTCACACACACAAACACAATTCAAACAGCAGCAAAGGTACTTAAAAAATATTACAGATAACAGGTTTTCGCTACAGCCAAGAAAATGAAACAATAGCGACATTTTTTTTTACAAGTTTTTTGTTTTTTTTTTTTACAATCAGAATCAAGAGTTTAACTGGCAATGATGCTGAACAGTTTATTAAAAATAAAACGGAGTGAAAAGCGGAAATTTCGCTGAGGTTAAATCTCATTTGTATTCAAAACATTGCTTCTTCTTCCATTTACGTTGTGCTGCGGTCGTGCCGTGTCGTACAATTCTAATACCAAACAATATATAGGTTGCAGTCAATATGTTGAATTTTTTGGAACCAAGAGATTGAACTCTACGTACAAACGGATAAGTGAACACACAGACATACTCCAAGTCAATTTGATGCAAAGTTTATTATTCCGCTTGCAGCACACAGAGCGAAGAATCAAAGAGCCTACAAAGTTTAGTCTTGTCTGTCTGTCCATCGGTTGGGACTTTTAGTCACAGTAAAAAATTGCATTTGATACAAATGTAATAGATCTTCAAAAAAATGGGCGTAGTTGAACAACAGACACACCCATCAATCATCATCTTTTTTGTGCAGAATATGTTGTGAAAGTTGATTCTTAATCCGCAAATTATAGAAAAAAAAGTGTCATTAAGTACCTGCCACGCCCACTGTTCGTATATAGAGGTTCTTTACTTCTCAATAAATTTTCGATTTTTTCAAATTTTTTTAAAAACGCTTCTTAAACGTCTTTCATAATTATGTATGCGAACACAGATACTTTTCCTCCCATATATTATTATCTTAAAAATAAACATTTCAATTCGTTTTCTTCAAATACGTCATTCGCAAAATAATATCAGTTTCAAAGCATTTTTGCTTAATCAGAAATTTTGCTTACAATTTGGCACCACTGTTCACAAGATTGAGCTCTCTTTCTCTCTACTAGCACGCTCCCTTTCCCTTTTTTTTTTTTCCTTCGCTTTATATAACAAACACAGATGATTGTATATTGGAAAATGTTTCAAGGTTTTTGGCGTAGTCGTCGCTTTGCACGTATATACCAGTTATTCAACTGCACACAAATGATTACAATTTTCTAAAAACAAAAACCACATACAACCGCCTTTAGTTATATCGTGCTTAGAGACCCCAAAGCAAAACGAACAGAAGCACAAGGAGAGCGAGAGAGCATACGCTAGAAATACGACGTTTGATAGCCAGGGAGTATATAAACAAACCAAAAAAAAGAAGGAAAAAACCTTAGAACTATTTACTTACATATGTAGTAGTTTAATGTCTATACATATGTACAAATTATTATATGCTTAATCAGCTGTTTTTTGATTATTATTTCTTACTCTATACTTTTAACAAAGCACACAACAACAATGCAGTGATCAACACACTACACTGCCTACTAAAGCAGTATCTTAATTAATAGTACATGCACAAACATGCAATACAAACATGGGTGAGTAGCGGTGCACACTTTTCACTGCACAGTGTAATAATTCGAACCAATGAAACGATTTTGGCAAACACACGATCATAAATATTTACAACAACACAAACAAACGAAAAATTAATAAACAAACGGAAAACAAATTGATTAGTAAAGAACAACAACAAAGAAATCACCTTTGCTAAAAACATTATGTTATAATAGAACAAGTAAGAAAACTAAATTTGGCTCCACACCTACAATAGTGGGCGTTACAGTTATATGATTACGCCCTCCAATTAGGTATGAACACCTAATTCTCTTTTAGGTGCAAGAAAAGGCAGGCAAAGTTTTCACGTCGTTAGCAAGAATTATGCCCAATACGAAGGGTGCAAGACAACTTAAAAGGAAAGTCCTTACGGAGATAATAAAAGGCATTATACTATATGCAGCAAGCATATGGGCTAGTGCCATGAAATATAAAACGTACAGAAGGCTGATTGAACCAGTCAATAGACTGGCCTGCCCAAGGGTATGTTGCGCCTTCCGCACGGTTTCGGATGACGCGGCATGTATTATTGCAGGTATGATTCCGATCGCTCTGCTCACTAAAGAGAATGAGCAAATACGGCACTTCTCCCGCGCGGGCCATAGATCAGCTTTGGGCTCGGCTAGACAGTTAACTGTCATGGAATGGCAAACCAAATGAACTGCGTCTGTCAAAGGGCGTTGGACACATAGGCTAATACCGCACCTTGAGCTTTGGCTGAATAAGGGCCACGGCGAGGTAGATTTCTACCTTACGCAGTTATTGAGTGGACAGGTGTTTAAAACCATATCTGCATCGCTTTAGACATGCGGATGACCCTTTTTGTTTTTATTGTGGCAATGATGGCATAGAGGACGCTGAACATGTGTTCTTTATTTGCCCAAGATTTGCCAGAGGACGATCGGAGGTTGAGAGGATGGTAGGCGAAAATTTTTTTGCCTTCTAACATTATTAGTATAATGTTACAATCTCCTCAAAACTGGGACAAGCAAATTTGCTTGCAGCGTCATCAATACCCTTAGAACAACAGAAAGGGAGGGAGGCGTAACTGGGGCGTAATAAGGGGGCCAGGCTGTGTCTTATTTGATATACATCTGAGTACCAGGGCTGGTTCTCTCTCCCTCCTTGCGAAGTAATACTGTACGGTGGTACCGCAAGGAGGGTAGTAGTCAGCGGAGTGGGTTTTTAGTGGTTATGTCGAAAAGGCGATGACACCCACATAACCACGTGGTTGCGACAATCTAACCATGTGGTACCCATAAAGCGTTTTCTCCTTCGCTTATACAAAAAAAAAAAAAAAAAAACCTAATTCTATTTTTGCACGAATTTTTTTTACACGAATTTGATGTAACACGAGTTATAACGAAAAAAAAAAATTCTCTTCTTTATTCTTACACGAATTGTTTTGTTTTAACACGATTTTCAATTTTTTTTTTTTTTTAGCAATTCGCAAGTCCTTTCTTACGCGTATTTGATGAGTTCAATCTTATAATAACAAATGAGCTGTATGAGCTCTATGCCGAGATTAGCATTAGTACTTGATTGGAGATTGAAAAATTCAAACTTCTGCGATGACTAGGTCACGCTAGTCGCATGGATTATTATAATATTCCAGCAACAATGAATGGTGTTCGAGCAAGAATCAGACAAACTCTCATCTTCCCTGTGCTTCTTCTATATGGCCCTGAAGCATGAACATTGACAGCACACTCTCTAAGTGTTCGCAAGGTCCTTCGCTCTTACATGTACCCGATGAGTTTCATCATATAATAAAAAGTGAGTCCATCGTATAAAAACACAATTACTACGATGGCTAGGTCATGGCGGTCATATGGATTATGATTACGCGCAAAACAGACATTTCGGTGGAGAACAAACAATTTAATGCCCAGAACACAGTGCGCCCAGTGTTCGCTTTGCAGCAGATCAAAGCTCTAAATAAATTGTAAGCAGCCAGTAATGATGATAATGAAGTTCGTACAAAATATAATTAATTCAATTTCGACTCCACGGACGGAAAGACATGGTTTTTAAGCCATTGGACTCTTTCTTCTGTTTTATTGTATTATTCGAAACAAATGAAACAAACAATGTGACAACATTTGGTTATGATGTCTGAACATGCATAAAATGCAACAAAATGAAGGAACACCTCATAAAAGTGTATGCATGGTCGAGTACATATTTATGCGGGCATAAGCTTGCTTATGTTACGCAATAGAAATAAATTAAATTAATAACATGTTATATATTTATATATAGAGGGTTACTCAACAAAATATTGTAAAATTGTAAAATTGTAAATGGATGTAATGCCTGTACACAAGCGCACATATGCGTATGTATGCATTGCAATGGATAGAAAAGAAAAACGTTGTGTACATAACTGCACAAATGTTTTGCTTAATATTTGTACAAATTAAATGTGATGAATTTTACCTTGTATCGAAAATCACATCAAGGCAACTTATGTGTGATAGATAGGCTAGGAGACATAAGTATGTTTTGTATGCGTGCAAACAGAGATATTTGCTTTCAAATGCTGGTGAGAGGGGAAACATTTTTAATAATTTCTCTTATTGTACCCTCCGCCTAAGATGGGGGGTACATTAAATTTGTTATTCCCTTAGCAGCAGGCAGAACGAGGCGTCAGATACCTTACAAAGTGTACGTAGTCTTGATCAGTAGCAGTAAAATTGAGTCGATTTAGACATGTATGTCCTTGTGTCCGTGCGTCCGCCTCTTCATTGATGTGCCGAAAGTGGGCGGGATCGGATAACAGACACGCCCACAATCAACAAAAATCTATATATCTGCCACAAAAGTTGACCTGTGAACTTGAAATTTAGTGCACTTATTAAAGGTTAGCCCATCCATCGATGTGCCAAAAATGGGCGTGATCGGATAATAGACACGCCCAAAATTTACAAAAAACCATACTCAAGGTAAAACCCGACTTGCAAGCTGATGCGTAATACATACACTATTAGAGGGCGCAATATATATATTTGCCACGCCCACTATTGTAAATTTGGAGGGTGTTTAACATTTGGCACAAGCCAAATTTAGTTTTTTTACTTCTTTTTACTTGTTTTGTAATCGTATGCAAAATGAAACGACTAAAAATTTTATTTACTCTCTTTCAAAGATTGCCTTTAATTGAATCAAATTTCGGAGTATGTTAGTATTAGAATAAGAATCATAAGTTACAAGGCCATTTATTTATATGCACTCGTTCTTAAACTCATCTCGCTAAAGCTAAGAATAATAATAACCACACTTATGTTTTAAAAGTGTGAGAAGCGATGGTTCTCTAAACGCTAATGTTTTGGAAAAGAAAAGAATAAATCATTTTGGAAATTAGTATAACGCCTCAGGTTTCCAAGCCCTCTTTGTGTAAAGAAAATCAATATAAGCCAAATAAAAGGAGAATCATGTTCCCGTTGTTGTTCTTTTTCTCTCCACATATACACATTGTCTCCCTTTTCTTCTCTGCTCTCTTGCATCCACAACCATGTTCATAAGGTTTATAACCTTTCCTTTAACGACTTATTTCCCCGGACGCCTTAGTTCGTGTTGTGCTCTTATTTCAGTGCGTCAGGCATGTGTTTATATACTTTTATCCCTTTTATCAATAAAAAATGTTATCCCAGCCAGACGCTTACAAGTACATCTACACACTTTTGCTTTCAATTAAAACCACATTAAGTTAAATGTAAGTAACAACAATTCAAATGCAAGAGTCTCCACCATAAACATTCAGCAATTTCGTACTTCTTTGTTCCGTTTTCCTGACAATTCTGTTTGTGCCCTCCGAGTGGTACACGTACATATTTCTCGTTTGTATATTAAATATAAAAAAATTCCATATTTGTGTGAGTATTGTATGTACGTGTGTGTAAACTTGTTTTTTATCCTTGTTTTATAAAAAGTTTCCCTTTTTTTTTACATTATGTATGTTTTCTACTAAACGCACAGAAAAGTTTCAAACTCTATAGGAAGCAATGGATAGACAGACAGACCCACGTTAAGCATTGTTAGTTTATTGTTGAAACGGCTACTTCATTTATTCCTTACAGAAAATAACAGTTTTCTGATGTATACCAGAGAGTAAATGGTTTACATTTAAAGTTTGTACAATAGATTCAAGAAAAATTAAAGGAAATCGAGGGAAATTACTCTAAAAACTTAACTCAATAGCTTGTACAGTACACCGTTATAATAAAATAGTGGAGTGGAGGGCAAAAGGCAACATTTCCCATACTTTCGATAAACACCTACATCGAACACCGGGTACCTCAATGAATTTGAAAATGTGCAGATTAATTACGGACATACGGACATGGTTTAGCTTGATTTGGAGCTGATCGGTATAATTAAAGATGGGTGTGGCATTGGCCATTTAGGAGTTAACACGAGTTGTGGTTTGGGTTGGTGTTACATTATATATCGCTTTGTCAAACAATTTATAACTTTCCGAATTCGGAGACCCATTATTCTAAATCAACATCAATGCAGCTATGTCTGCCTACTATTATCTGAGTGTCTGGGGAAATAATTCTCATGGTGGCATAAATTGGTGTCAGTTAACTTGGGAGATTAAAGAGAAGCTACAACAACACATTACAAAAACGTACAAAGGAATTTGGAAAAAAGCGTACTAGTACTAAATACAGCAGAAACAATATTGGAAGCCTGCAGACTATAAAAATTTATACAAATTATTAGAAATTTTTATAAAATACATACAATATTAATAATAATAATAACAACAACAACAACAAACAATAACAAGTGAAAATATAATAGTTAGTCTAACCCAACCATTGATTACTCTGCACAACTTAGTTCCACAAATTAGACTATAATTAGTTTTGATGTAGCAGTACACGCTTGGCATTGCCAACACATCATTATATGGAAAGTGGTTCTAAAAATGGACTCAATTTGGCACAACCAATTATTAAGCTAATTAACTATTCTTCAGCAAATCTTGTCAAAAATATTAAGAATTGCAATTTTTGTACCATATAAAGAATTCCACAATCTTATGTGGGAAGAATTTTTAAAAATGTTTCCATCCAACCAATTTGCCATAGGGTTCCTCTTTGAGCCAATTTATGTTCTTGTAACAAATTTCATCGCAACGGGGGTCCGATCCCGTCCATGGAGAGATAACAAAATAAGATACAAAATAATTTAGAGCTTAGAACCCAGGAAAGTCTTGAACCATGAAGCCTGGACTCCTGGATAAAAAGCTCGGTCTTGCAAAATAGACCGAATTTTCGCAACGCATTACAGTTCTTTTGTAATAATAATAATTACCATAAGTTAGTGTAGCGTACAAAGCGTAGAAGAAATTTCAACAAACTCTCCAATAATAAAACTTCACATATATATCACCAACAATGTAGAGAATTAAAAAATGTAAACATACAAAAGAGAAGTACATGCATACGAAACAAACCGAATATCTAAATAAAAAATATTGAATAAATGTAAAATTTCCACATAATCAAGCATATGCGACGCATGCATAATTAGAACAACAATAATTAGATATCTATATATAAATATATCTGTTATAAGCTTCGATTTGCATTTATACGATTTGAATAAAAAAAAAAGAAAGCATATCTTATAATAAAATTAATGCGCATTAAAAGTAAAAATCAATTTATATACGTTTCGATTATACATGTGGCATGTGTTCGTGTGCACATTGTATTGCGTTACATTGTATTTTGTATTTTGTACATTTGGGGCGAAGCACCCAAACAAAACAACATCGAATACAAATGATAAACAACAATGCAACGCAACGGAACGCAACACAACGTAAATGATAATGCATTTGTGAAGATGCCGTTTTGATCGCGAGACAGTGATATAGTGAGGCAGCAACAGCAACAACAATAATAACAACAACAACCAAATGTGTATGAACGTATCCAAACGGCATAAATAATAAAAGAAAGATTTCATGATGTTGTGTACACCGAAGCTGCAGAATTTATTTGTTTTTTTTTTCATTTTGTTTTTGTGGAAGGTATTTGATGAGTTAGCATATTTCATTTTTATAATGATGCTACAAAATTGCATTTCTAAACAGTTTCTATTTTTTTTGTTCCATCTTTTTACTCTTTAATGAAAATATTGTACACGTCCGAAGAAAATTGATATTGTTTTCTGCTTATGTTGTAGGTAGGTTAGTGCATTGAACACAGGTTTATATATCACAAGTTGGTAATGGTTGGAGTAGGAAAACGAAGAGAAATGATAATATAAAAGAACATGTGGTGCATATGTGCCTGCGTGCAGAGCAATAACATGGAAAAGTTGTGAAATTTACTTAAACATAAACACACACATGCACACAATCATATATATATGATAAACGCGTATATATACGTTAACGCATGAACTGAATAATGAACTTGAGTACAATGAACTGATAAACGAGAGTAAAAATACAGAAGACACACAAATCAAGGCAACAACAAACGAGCGAACGAACACACCAACGAACGAATGCATTAAATAAACAGACCCGCTGAGAAGGCAGGCGTACAAGGAAACCGCAACAACAGAATTCTAGAGTTTGGGCGACCATAACCAAATGGTTTTAATGGTCAGGCAACAAAACAATGAGAGGGATTGGACCTACAACAACCAACATTAAAATAAAGGCACGCCAGCCAATCACCCTTGGCCAAATAAACTGCATAATTAACGTATGGATGAAACGAAAGCCAAAGCAGATAAGTGCAAAGATGTTCAGCAGCAAGGGCCACCACAGCAGCCGTTGCGACTGAAAGTGATACAAGTCCACATCATCCAAAAATCGACTTTCACATTTACAACGGCTCACATGCTTGATGGAATGAAAGAAGAACGTTTTCCTCTCCTTCAAAACAAATGAAACAAGTAAGAGAACTAAATTTGGCTTAGACCAAATATTAAATACCCTCTACATCTACAATAGTGGGCGTGGCAGGTATATTATTATGCTTTCTACTAGTGTTTGTATTACGTATCAGCTTGCAAGCCTAGTTTTACGGCGAATATGTTTTTTTTTTGTTTTGTAAAATGTGGGCGTGTCTGTTATCCGACCACGCCCACTTTTGGTATATCGATGGATGGGATAACTATATATACGCGTACTAAATTTCAAGTTCATAGGCCAATTTTTGTGGCAGATATATAGATTTTTGTTGATTGTGGGCGTGGATTTTGATCGATTTTGCCCATTTTAAATAGCGATCTGCGTACAAAAATTTAAAGTGTCTGGGCAAAACTTCGGCTAGTTATATATATATATATATGAGTAATATTTGCAACTGTGGGCGTGGTTGCCATTCGATTTTGACCAACTGAACAAAGTCTATACTACATTTCAACTTAAAATCTAGACTGTTGCGACCGTCAGCCATTCAGACAAAATACACATACACGCTCAAACTTAATTAAATCGATTTAGATGTTTTCGTCATGAATAATATATATGCTCTATGGGGTACCTGAGAAAAAGGGTATAAAAACACGGGCCTTACTGAGTGCATGTCTGTACTAAACCAACTAACCACAATGTTTTTACTTATTATATACGAGTACATATAACTAAAGCAAAAGTAAAGCAAACGAGAAACCAGTTAAAGGGTTGTGGTTCAATAGACACGCTATACCAAAATAGGCAGCAACTGGCAACTTTTTTAGCTAATGACGAAATGTAATGTAAAGGATAATTAGCAAGCAAACATTATTCATTCTCAACTTACGAGACGGATTCTGTACCAGAAATGGTTTATTTTGCGGAGTGTCTGTTATACTCCCATGCCCTTTTTATACCCTACACCCCTCTGGGTGTATTAAGGTTGTACAGATGTTTGTAACTCATAAACGGCAAATGCCACACCCACCTTCAATTATACCGATCCATTCAGAATCAAAATCTGAATCGATTTAACTATGTCCGTCTGTCCCTCTGTCTGTCCATCTAAATTTGTGCGCAAGCTACAGGTCGCATTTTTTGAGATATTTCGATGAAATTTGGTACAAAAATATTTTTTGGCCCAAAAAGAAACCCTTTTGAAAATGGATGGGATCGAACCATTTTTGAACCCCTCCTCATATAAATTTTTTTTTTTTATTTCATAAACAAACAAAAAATAAAATTTTGACGTATCATTTTGAAATTTTTGGAAATACAAGAAAATACAAGGTAAAAAATGATATTTTTAATTTTTCAAAGAAAAAATTAAAAACAGTAAAAAAAAAGTAAAACTTTTCATCTATCAAAGAAAAACATTAAATTGAATAATATATCAAGTGGTGTAGGGGATTTGATGGTCGGGCCGCCTATAATATTTTCACTCGGTTCAAATTATAAATGAGTGTATAAGATCGCATGAGATTTTTTTGCTTATAGAGAACAAACGAAATGACAAAATGATTATTCTCTTATGTTATGTAGAGGGTGAAAAGATGGGGAATGAACGCGTGTGCACGAGTGTAATATGTACTCAAATTGTCGCACACACATCTCATTCGATACTTCTTTGCCTAATGTCACATCGTTTACAGAACGTTTGCTTTTTCAAACCCATAAGCATAATAAAGTATCCTTGAAATGAAGGACAGAATATAACACAAATGCACAGTTAGTAAGGTCAACCCTAAATACATACGCGTTGTAGACGTTTTTGGAAAGGTCACGTAAATCTTTGTTCAATTCGTTTTTTTTTTTTCTTGGTCTAAGGCACGCATTTTTTTCTATTATGAAATCAAGTAAAAATGATGAAAAGTTTTAAACGTTGAAAATAGTTTCAATAATTTAATTAGCTTGTGGTTGTGTGTACTTACATTAAATTCTTGGAAAATTGTGCTGCTGCGCTATATTATGTTATACTCTCATTATGTTAAATTAACAGCTGCACCAAGTGTATGTGAACGGAGTGACGTTAGCAAGGATATTTAAAGCTTGGTGGGCGTTCTTTTCTTTTCTCGTCTTCTTTTCCCTTCTATTTTCCAATTAAGATTTTCTCACAATTTGTTGTATTGTTTTAATGAAACATCCTATTCTTAAAGCAAACACACAAAATATGAAAAATATCATACAAGGCACACTCTTTATATTTTCCTTTTCAATACTATTACGTGAGACATTAATTAAAAGCGAAATTTTTTTTTTATCAACAGACATGCACTTTGGGTGAAGTATTGTATGTAACTTTGGTATTTAAAAATTGCAATAATGACAACAACATCCGCATTTAAATGCGCTATAATTCTTTCTCTTTATGAGCAAACAAAATACAGAAGAAAAAAAAAAAAACACCAACGTAACAACTACAACAATTTATATGCAGATTTATACAAAAGGCATTAAAACAATAACAACAAATTTAAAGAGAGATAAACATATGTTTGCAGCTGTTAGCGCACAGCTGTTTCACTATTCGGTTTCTGCTTTGATAAGCTAACAACAACAGTACAAACAGAACAACTATAAAAAAACACATTACACATCGATTTTTCTTTTGAACGAAATGTAACATTGTGGCGTTGGTACCGTTATTCTTTCACCTTTCCGTTTTCTCGATAATAAACCGACATGTAATGCTTTTAAAAAATTTATTTTCGTGAAATTCGCACTTGTTCAACTATTTTCGTAAAATTCGCACTTGTTCAGCCTATATTGCACAAACCCAGGCGCACAATCGTTTTTACATTGCCTGCATTCCTCTGGCATTTTCGCTATAGCGAACTTTTATTTTCCTCACAAAATACGACGTCTTATACAGACTTTATGCGAACAAATGAAATGCAACGTTTTTCGGCACATGTTTTTCAATAACTTGTACTTTTTATTACTTATTAAACAACTTTTTAATCTAAACGACGACTATACAGTAGATGCTGGTGCTGCCGCAGGCCGTGCAGTTATAGACTAATTGACTTTGCAATAACTTGCTATAAAAGGCAAGGTTGCACTTTAATGCCTAGTCATTCACCGTTCCGCTTTGTTCAAAATATTCCGTCACTATGCATGCAACCTTGTTCTTTTACAAATTTTCCCATAGTTGCAATATATTAATTCATTATGGCTGTTGGGCATTCCTAACAGAAATTGATGATAAATTGTGATAAAATTGGGCTGGAATACGTTTCTACTTAAAATAGGCAAATGCGGTCATGCACTTTAGGTGACAACATTTGAGCCACAAAATTAAAAAGTATTTATAAATGACACGAAAATTGACAGGGTCAGATACCAAACATGGCCACAATTTTCAAAACAAATTCAATTGTTATAATCGGTTATACTCCATTATACCCTGCACCAGTTGAGGCAAAGGGTATATAAAGTTTGTGCCGATGTTTGTAACTCGTAAACGGCAGATGCCACTATCATCTTCAATTATACCAGATTTTAATCGATTTAACCATGTCCGTCTGCCTGTCCCTGTAAATTTGTGTCCAAGCTGCATGTCCCATTTTTTGAGATATTTCAATGAAAATTGGTCCAAAGGAGAACCCTAATGAAAATGGATCGGATTGGACCATTTTTAGAACCCCTCCCCTTATGAGGCTCTATTATTTTTTGAGACATTTCGATTAAAATTTGGTACAAGGACATGTATTGGCCCAAAGAAAAACCCTATTGAAAATGGACCAGATCAGATCATTCTTAGAACCCCTCTCCATATAAAGTCCTCTTATAATGGAAGTCTGTCTTTATATGGCAAAAAATCTTCATTCTTAATATTTTTTAACAAAATTTAGTAACGGTAATAGTTAATTGGCATAATATTTGTGGCTAGACCAAATTTGGTTTCGATCCAACCATTTTTAGCGAATGCTTTAAATAATTTAATAATTTTCTAAACGTAAAAATTGATCGTATGTTTAAGAGTATAGAGTATATGTAACGCATATATACAAACCTGAGTTGAAACCAAATTGCTTGTGTTTTCGTTACGTTCCAAAATAGTCCTTTTTTTAATAGCACATTTTTTGTTTGATTTATTAATGTTTCTTTTCGTTTTCTTAAATCCCATTGTGGTTTTGTTCTGTTGGGATACTTATTTACATATGCATGTATATATATATATATATATATATATTTATTTATATATATATATATGTATATTGTATTTTTACTTCTATGCTTTTTTATATATGTATGAATATATTAATTTGTTTTCAATTTATATACTCTGTCGTTATGCTTTTTTTGTTGCTGTATGCCTTCGTTTTCTTAATACATTATATAGAGTTTTCTATATATATTTTTTCTAGTGTTCTTTCGGTGTTAAAAAAAATTTAAATAAAATCTATATTTACATATATGTTCTATATCCGGTACTGTTACTCTAAACCATATAACATACAATTATCCATTTAAGTATACACACACACACACACATACACATACACAAGACAACAGTTACATCAATTCATAAAATTGAGGAGAATCTTACAAGTTAAAAACTCTACACAGCAAATGATTATACATAATAATTGTTTAATTAATTAGTTAATTAATTCATAATTAGCTGAGAACGGTAGTAATTGTGGTAGTAGTAGTATTAGTAGTAGTAAAACGTTAAGAGTAATTTATTCGTATACATATATCATGTTTATACGTATATGTATATTTATATGTAGGTAAATTTTGTGTAGACTAATATTATAAAAATAGTACAAAAACAAATACAATACCATCATTATATATATATATATATATGACGTCATTACTACTTAATCATTCAGTTTGTATCAAACTCATAATTATCATCATTTTCCGTTTCTTTTTCTTTTTTTTTAATTAAAATTGCGAATTATTTCTCTCTACGTGAACGTGTTTTGTGTACCTAAACGTGTTGAATGTGTAGAATTTTCATTTTATGCCAATTTTTGTTTTTGCTTGTTTTTGTTGCTTTCTAATTAATTTGTTGTTGCTGTTGTTTGTGATTCTTTTTAGATAATATCATTTCATAATTATGAAATACTTGTTGTTTTTTTGTTATTGATGTACTTTTCAAATCAATTAATTTCTTCTTTCACATATGTATGTATATATTATATATATGTATATATAAGTATATAGTTAAAAATGTTATTTTAAAAGCATTTATTTATCACACATTCTCTACAAACTAAGACTTTAATCATCAAGATTTAATCGAGAATTGATGTAATTAATATAATCGTTAATTATATTGTAACGGTTAACTCTAGATTTGTTTTCCTATTTGTATAATTTTTTGTTGAGTTTTTATTATTATTATTATTATTGTTATTATTTTTTTGTTTTGTTTTTTCAAATTACATTTATATGATTATTCTGATAAACAGACGCAAGTATGTTAATTTTGTTGTTGTTGCGGTTGTTGGGGAGATTATAAAAAGATCAATTGCGTACAAGGAGGGAACGACCGAACCATTATTTAATATTGTAAACTACAAAAAACAAAAACAAAACGATTTACAAAAAATTGAAATAAAGTAGAAAACGACTTATGTGTGACAACCCATAAGCTTTACAATAAAAAAGAAAAAAAAACTTACGACAACTTACAGAATAACAATAATAACAACTAATGAAATCCAATTAATTGAAGAACTAATAAAAGAACGACATAAAAAAGAAATAGTGCGCATGTCTACACAAATTATAACGTATTTGGTTAAAATTCAGGGATGTCATTAAATTTCGCAATATTTTCATATAAGAAAAGTCATACTTGGCTTAGGACAAACCCAGGATACCCACTACTTTAAAGCATTAATGTAAAATTTAGGACTGGCAATGATGTTTACGTATAACAGTCGACATTTGAGTGAAAAACCGTGTTTTTTCTGTTGTTCTTCAATTGTGTATGAATTCTTCAACCGATTTTTCCCAATTACAATACCAACCTCTCGGCAAGAATCATTAATTTTTCCCGCAAAGTTTAATTTGGATTATGGGCCAGGACCAATTTAGATAGATCAATTCATACTGATCAAGACGTTTCGACAAAGTGAGTAAACCCGAGATTTTAAATCACTTTTTTTTAATTACTCAGCCAATCCAGGGTCATGTGTAAAACTCTATGCAAAATAAAATGATACAAAACTGTACTCCTTTATAAGTTGTTCTGTCAATTTGTTTCTAAATATTCCTGTATGACGGACCAACAGCTTTATGAAATTATAGAAAATTATGAATGAATGAATTAATTAGTTGTCTCTTCTAGTATATATACGATAAATAATGGTCACTTTAAATGAAATTATAAATCGCTGTACAAACGTACATGAGGAACAGCGAAGCCATGATAATCGTAACGACAATCAATAGCGTGCTCGCAAATATATACAAACATCAGTCCTTGGGGCCTTTGCACAGTAACTTCCGAGCAAAGCCGATGGCCGAATCTCAGAGAATCTCACAGCAGCGGCAATAACGTGGCCGATGGCCACTGGTAACTGGTGGTGGTGTTACTGGGGCAAAGTATGCATGAACTTTTATATTTGGTAAATGTTGCTGAAATTTCCATCAATTATTAAACTCATCTCACACTTCATCATGTGAACAAATTTATATGTAAAGAAGTTACCTTCAGTTTTCGTATGGCTGCCCGAGTTATCATTTGGCAGTCAAATAGCTCGATTCTTTGTAAATTATGACAAGAAACTAAATGCTCTAATGTACGATCGGTGATGAGCGGACAATTATCCAATTCAAGGACGGATAAACTTTCAGCTGCACAACTACCGGCGGCCAACTGTCGTATACCCTCATCGGTTATAAGTTCACAGTGTGACAGCGTCTGAAAATATTACATGGCATTGAAATCACTTTTCATCTTGATTGAAAAAATGTACCAGTTTCTCTAGGCTGGGGCAACCGGTAGCCAAATGAGCCAAAGTTAAATCGGTAATTTGATTGCACTCCTCCAAGTCCATACGTTCCAAATACTTGCAATTTTTACCCAAAGCTTGAAAGCCCAAATCGGTAAAATTGCGGCAACCGGACACTTCCAACGTATTCAAATAGGGATTATTTTGCGACAATGCCATTAACGACAGATCGGTCAGTTCTACACACTTCGAAACGCACAATTTTTGCAATTTAGGGCAATTACTCGCTATTTGTCGTATGGACGAATCGCTAATATTCTGAAAATATGTAAGAAAATTATGTTTGATTAAAGAGAGAAGAGCGCTGCTACTGCCCTACTGCACTACTCACCTCACAGCTATGCAAATTGAGCACCATTACATCGGGACAATATTTAGCCAAACAGGTGATGGCATTGTCATTGACCAGTTTACAACCTTTACTGCAGAATTTTCGTAACTTTGTGCAGCCACGAGCCAACGCTTCAACGCCATTTTCTGTTATCAAATGACACCACGACACATTGATCTCTAGTAAATTCTACAAAAAACGAAAAAAAACGAAATGATTCAAATTCTTGAAGAAATTTATTAACATTTCAAAATTTTGTAAACTTGAACAGAAACAGAAACAGAAACAGAAAATAATGTAAGGAAGGGAAGAAATTTCCTTTTTAATGTGTCTTCTTTTGTGTTATTTGATGGTCTACCCCCCCCGCAAAGCAGAGGCCAAATTATTTATTGAAAGTATAATATACACACATACATGCATACATACATACATACCTATATATATTTACTTTATATACTGAAACTGAAAAACTGGGCCAATGTAAAATGACCTAAAAACATACAAAGAAGAAGAAGAATAGGATCCAAGAGTAAAAAAAAAAAAAAAAACTGAGGTGGAGGGTATAAAAATCAAAGCCACCACAAACTACTACACATGCACACAACACATACAGTAAATGTGAGTGGCAGAGTGAGAGTAAAATGTAAGAGGATGAGATGAGAGAACAACTTGGAGGTTGTTGCATCACACATCATATGTTTAATAGAAAAAGGGAATAAAACACTATATACTTATATACCGTTATAATTGCACAATTTCTCCCTTTCCCCTGTACGTACGAATAACAACACAAAACTAGGCCAAAATAAATATTCATATACAAGACACAATTCATTATAACACACTTTCCTCTTCATTTATAGCCTACGAAAATTCACACAAACACACATACGTCGTACGTGCCATCTATGCAAATTTATATAACATAAAAATCTTTAGTTGTGTGTAGATAGACCTAAAAATCCAAATCAACCAACATACACATGGTATGGTATGTATGTGTGCATGCATGTGTACATATGCAACACACACATGCATTATATTTATAAGCATAAACATTAAAAGTTTTCGGAGAAACTGGATTTGATTGAGAGCGAGAGTTTTTGTAGGTTTTTTTGTTCAAGAGTGTACACAACATTTAACATTTAACTGCTCTCTTCACTTTGTTTATATATATATACTTGCAAGCATTTTATATTTATAAGCTCACATTTATAAATATATTTATATAGAAAATTCCAACAACAGCAAGGATATGCAGACAGACATAAACTACAATACAATATAAGAATGACCGAATGAACGCAAAAGATACTACCAACAGTTGTGCAAGTAAAGGAAAAATCAATGTATTCTAAATGCATCAGAGGGGGGTGTTTATTATGGGAATTTCCCATAGCGTTAATTATATTTTTAATTATGGGGTATTTTCTCTACTCATATATATAAAAAAAATTGCTCTCAAACTTTACTTGAAACGGAATTTTAACACCCTACACATCTGTATACAAACCTAAGGGCCTGATATGTTCTTGGGGGCGTGTCAGCCCATTTTTCCTTATGACTTATATATATTTACACCAAATTTTCACCAAAAGCTTCAATTTTGTGGTTTTTACAGAGATTTTTGTCAATTGTAGGCGTGGCTTTGAAGAGATTTTGTTCAAGTTTAAGGAAAAACCTCTACAGAAATTAGGAATCTTAACATTTACGACCGAGAGAGTTCCAACAAGAAGTAAACGCACGGACGGACTTGAATTTATCGATTTACATATTGATTAAGAATATATAACCTTTGTGGGACTTTACTGGGTAATGCAAAGGAGATAATAAACTCTGGAGGATGCAGTTAAGTATGAACTATGAAACAACTTACCAAACAACCGTCCGAAATGGATTTTAAACTGTTATCGGTTATATTAGAACATGATTCTAAATTGATTGAGGCTAATTTTGAACAATAATGACTTATCGATTCGATTGAAATATCGGTAATTATTTTGCATTGAGATAAATCCAACTGTTCTATGTTGTGGCAGTGCTCAGCTAAGGTTCTATATATATATTTTTTTTGGGAAAAATATTCAAAAAATTATCATACAAACGAAAAAAACGAAACAAACAAATACTTACTGTATAGATTGATCTCCCACCGATTGGCAACCACGTAATGAGAGAAACTTTAAAAATCCTCCACAACGTACTGATATATTTTCAATTACAGGACCCTTAAAAAAATATATATAAAAACAAAATTTAAAACATATCATAGAGAAGTACCCCAATATCACGTTGAAAATCAAATAGATTGACTTTCTGCCAACAGGAACCATCTAAGGCTAAAATGTTCCAATATTTGCAGACCTACAAAAAAGCATGCAATCTCAATGACATGTAAACAATTAATTTATGGCATAATACACACTTGGGCGCATCTGCATAATGAAACCACATCCAAATATGAAAATATGCGTAATAATATTTCCTTTGGCAGTTGTTTAATAAGTTCATCATCAGTATCGGTGACAGTATTAAGGAATGTTTGCTGTAATGAGACAATTTTAAAACAAAATTTATTATAAAAGATTGCAAAAAATGTTGGTTTGGTTTGGTTCTCTATGAAACTATGAATGATCCATTACAAGGTTTTTATATAGAAATTAAAAAAAAACCATTAAAAACGTGAAAATCTGTTCTGGATGGATATTTTTCAAAATATCTCACGCTCATGCATAATTAGGACAGACATGATTCAAACGATTGAAACTGGTTTTATAAAAGCTGCACTGAGATGTAGGGTCTCGGTAAACTTTACAAGCTGTGTTGGTGCAGGTTTAAAAGATTATTTAATCGGGTTCAAATTTTGATTTCAAGCTCATATCGAAGATTCCGATAAAATTTCAAAACAGGTTCGACTTGAATCGGATTGCTTTTTAAAACAGTATCAAACAGTTTGATTTTTCGGATCTCCAACTAAGACATTTTTTTTTTTTTTTTGGACTTTTATAATCCAAATGGAAGATTCCCGGATATTTTTCTCTAATGCATGATTTGTTGTGATAAAGTGATGTTTAGTTATAAAAAGAATAAAAACAATTGCAAATATTTGCTACTAATTACAGGTCCATCTTTGTCCGGCAATTCTGCCAAGTCCACTTTATAGATGGGTTTATGTGATGATATACTTTCTGCATTAGTCGGACATTCAGTGGCCATAATTAGTTCATTTATATCCTGGATAACAATCGGTGGTATAGCGGTTGCACCATTAAAGGCCGAACCAATGCCAACGCCCATACAGCCACCGCTACCGCCACTGCCACCAGCAGCAGTACCACTTGCCACACCACCACCATTGCCGCCTCCATTAGCGCTCACATCTGATGATAGGGTCGAGGATGAAGCTAATGCGGTGGGTGAAGCTGATGTGGTGGATGTGGTCGATTCGGAGGATGATGATGACAAGGCTGAACAGTTTAATGAGCTACTAGAAGATACGGTATTCCAAAAGCTTTCGCCCGGATTCATAACACTCAGAAATTTACGATTATTGTTGAGATGATGGTGGTTGTTGTTGGCTTGTGATTTGCCACCAGAGCCGAAATGAAAATTTAAATTAAACGATCGCTTGACGGCACCACCAACCGCCATCGGTCCAATTCTGGCACCATTATTGTTATTGTTGTTATTTTTATTATTATCCCGCGAAGTTGACGCCCTAACACATGAACTTTGATTCTGTCGGGGAGTTCGCTGGGTTGGAAATATCAACTCCTGACTGCCAGCACCTTCGCTAGCGGCACAACTGTTATTAGTACTACTGCTACTGCTGCTGCTGACATCGCCGCCACCCACACTACTGATGCCCTCAGAATTTTCACTTGTACCAGAAATAGTGCCCGCAGTAGCATTGTTGCCGTCACCGCCACCACTGCCATTATCAAGTAAATTGCTTTGACTTTGAATGAACATTTCACACAAAACTCTCTACTCTCTACTTAAGACGCTCTTCCTCTTCTCACTTCTTTTAAACACAATTCACTTTATTTCACTTTACCTCTTACTTCTCTTTAAAATACTGTGCTGCTTATTAAACGTGTCCTTGTTTAAAAACCATCTTTAATAAAAACAACAAAAACAGGCAAAAATATGACACATTTGACTAAAAGTACGCGTGTATGAAAGAATTTATTCCTTCACTGGCATCAACGAAACAATACCAAAAATATTGTTAACATCTATTGGAGATTTCATAAGGAGCGCGGTCAATTGTCATCATAGGTACAGAATGTATTAAACGTGTACGTTTTTAGAAACAGCAAACGTTCTAAAGTATAGAGTTTGCCCAACATTCACTTAGCACTGCATAGTGTAACAACGTGCCGTAATCAAATCCAAACATAGTGTATGAACATATGTTTACTGTGTTATGAAAAAACAATATTGCGGCCAGAATTTAATTAACTATTAACATTACAAAGATAACAAACTCGCGCCACTATTATAAACAATAAGCGTATAAATCCCACTTTGTAATTTATTCCCCCATCTCTGCCTTATACAGCGACTTGGAAGTACTCGCATCATAATAAATTTAAATATAAACGACACAGTCTGGGGAAGCTGTGATGAAAATGTCTAAATTTGTGCTTGATCGGACTACTTTTTGTAATCGATGTGGTGGCAATTCCTAAACTCCATATGGTGGGTAAAAACAAAAAAAAACTTGCATGAGAACTTCATCGTGATCATTATGTGGAAAAAATACAAGAATAATTGTAACAAAAAAAAAAAAAAAAAACTATATTTGACTGAGGCCAAATCTTGAATACCCTCCACATCTACAATAGTGGGCGTGGCAGGTTACGACCTCTAGTAATGTGTGTATTTCATATTAGCTTACAAGTCGAGTTTTAAGATGAATATAGTTTTTTGTAAATTGTGGGCGCGTTTGTTACCCGACCACGCCCATTTTGTACACATCGATGAATGAGATAAATATAGATATGCATACCAAATTACAAGTTCATAGCTCAATTTTTGTGGAAAACATATAGATTTTTGTCGATTGTGGGCGTGACTCTTGATCAATTTTGCCCATTTTAAATAGCCACCTGCATGCCTGAACAAAATTTCAGCTTAATATCTCTAAATTTACGCCCCTGAGAATGCCAACAACAGACAGACATACGGACGTACGGACATACATGTCTAGATCGAATAGATTTTTAATGCTGATCAAGAATATAATATATTATATATGGGGATTCTGATGCCTTCAGAATGTTGCAAATGGTATAACAAACTTAGTGCATCTCTCACTGTAACGTGGTGGGTAGAATATCAGAATATCAAACACGAAGACCGAGTTTTCATACAATATTATTCATGCCCATGTTTATATTATATACACTACAGTGGTAAGATTTTATTATTGAAGAGAAAGCAAAACAGAACAGAACAGTACATGTCGTGTGAGTATAAAGTTTCTACATTTATTATTATTATACTCTGGCTGTGTTGTGCTGTGCTGTGCTGTGTGGGGGCTTTAACATGAGCTTATAAAACATACATACAATATAAGCAAAGTATAAATCAAATATAAAACTGTTTACATAGGTTTATATATGTTACTTACATACATACACACGTAATGTTATGCCTTTTATGGTATAAGAGTTCAATGCCATGCATTTTGCTGACTTTACAGTATGGATGGAGTTTTACTTACATGTACATATATATGCAGAGAGTACATGTATAGAAAAAGACCAATATATATATATATATATATGTGATATGTGCGCTACATACATATTCGTATGTAATTAATTGTATTGATCTTTATAGCGGCCACATACCATAAATTGTGTGTACAAATATTATTTACGCAATTAATTACATGAATAGTTGATAAAACATTTCATATATACAAATATAAATGTAACAGTACTTTTACGAGTATACTTTAGTGTGGAAATCCACTAGTATATATATGGTAGACATATAAACAACTAGTTTAATTATACTGGTACTTGTCTATCTTTATGTAGAGTACTATGAACTGTGCAAAGAGTTGCCAGAAAAATGTACAAAAAAGAAGTTTATGCTGGCGCGAGTTAGAGGGGGGCCTCGGGGGACCCCTAGACCTTCCCAAATTTTATACAAAACATAACAGTTTTTACCTTTTCAAGGATATAATATTTTTGTCAAAATATTTTAGTCAATATATTGATTATGATTGATGGAAATTTGCTCTCTATTGAAAATTCAACATCCTCCCTCGTAAAGAACGGACTTTTTTTTTACCAAAAAATACTTAATATTTGTAACAAAAAAATTTTTAATAAAAAAAGTTCTGTTGCTACTCAAATTTTATTTTGAGTAGCCAACTAGGTGCCTGCGTTTATGCATGTTGCTCATAAGCATTTCATGAATTAATCAAATAAAGTCCTGTGGTGTTTATTTCTTTGAACTATTTAACATTTTTTAACATTTTTTAACATTTCTCTCTCTCTCTCTCTCTCTCTCTCTCTCTCTCTCTCTCTCTCTCTATGCGAACTTTAGTAATGAGTCTAGCCTGTATGCCGCCATCTGTTTCATCAGTACCATAAGTTAAATTTCTGTTTTTCAGCGTTAGTCACCTTTCAACTTTACATTTAAAATTGACGAAGGCAGACTTCAAAATTCAGAACGTTTCCCAAAACCATTAATAAACAATAGAAATAAGAAGCTTTAATAACATTAAGACAGTTGTACTTACTTCCACAATTTATGTTATTTATATATTATATTATATTAGTTGGATTGTTTTCATTAACGCGACTCATTTTCATATAAAAGTCACTGCGAGACATATTGTTGTATGGAAAGGGTTTTTAAAAATCGTCCGATAAGATCAAAATTTGACATAATCTATTTTTAAACCAATTATTTGTCCAAAATTATTACGAATTGGAAAATTTCATTAGATACAGATTTAATTTCATACAAAGGATGATGTGGGAGAGGATTTCGACAGCGAAGGCTTTGACTCAATAGATACCTCTGTATTAAATTTCATTAAAAAAGTCCAAAATATGTGTTTGGCATAAAAAGTCTTTGATCATTTTTTATGTTGTATATCGTACAGGGTATTCGAAATTGGTCTTAAGCCTGTTTTTACTTAAAATTCTTGTCATACATGTACGTACCCAACCTCCCGGTTCATCGTTTTAAAAAACTGAAATGAAATCAATTCGTATATACACCTAATTCTCTTTTTGCACGAATTTTTTTTACACGAATTTGATTTAACACGATTTTCAATTTTCTTTTTAGGTCTGGAATCAATCTATTCTTCCATTTAGCCTTTTTTTACACGAATTTTTTTTTTTTTTTTTTTGAAGGATTTTTTTGGGAACGTATCTATCGCCTAAAAAGAGAATTAAGTGTACTTACATAAACAAATTTCTCGTCTTCTCTTTAATTTGTTTTTTTTTATGTTATAAAACAAGCATAAAAACTAAATTTGACTTTGGGCAAATCTTAAATACCGTCCATTTCCATATATAAGTACAAGTGGGCGTGGCATGTACCTGATTACGTCCTGTTTAGGTTTTGTATCACTTATCAACTACCTAACAGTTGAATTCTGCGTTAGGTACAATAAGATTTCATAAGCCCTACCAACAAACGGGCACATGGACGGACATACATTCCTTTTGAATCTTGCAAAGGAAGACTACACTCATCACTAAGGTGGAGGGTATAATAACATTCGCAACTACATATAAAATTTTTACAAAAGAATATCTAAAAAACAAATGAAAATGTTATAATCGGTCAAGCCCGACCATCTAATGCCCTGCATTACTTAGCTCCACAAATTATGCTTCGCGAGGTATTGTCAAATAAATCACTTCGTGAAAGATCCGTATATGGAAAGGGCTCATAAAAATAGTCCTATCGAGTTCAAATTTGGCACAACCAATTATTAAGCTAATTAACTATTCTTCACTAAATTTTATTAAAAAATAGTACAAAATGCGATTTTTTGCCATAAAAAAACTTTCATTATTAGAGGACCTCATATGGAGAGGGGTTCTAAAAATGATCTGATCTGGTCCATTTTCAATATGGTTCCTCTTTGAGCCACTACATGTCCTTGTACCAAATTTCATTGAAATATCTCCAAAAATACGACCTGTAGCTTGCACACAAATTTACAGGGACAGGCAGACGGACATTATTAAATCGATTCAGAATTAAAATCTGATATAATTGAAGATGGTTGTGGCATCTGTCGTTTACGAGTTACAAACATCCGCACAAACTTAATATATTCTTTGTCACATGGGATGCAGGGTAATAATAACGCAGAACGAAACAGAAAAACAGCTGATATTAAAATAATCATCAATAATAATGCAATTAGCAATGACAACAATAACAACTACAACTGCAACTTGCAATTTTGTAAACAAAAACATACAACCTTACAGTTCACAGTTTACTGTAAATAAATTCTGCGCAAATAAATGAGATAGAATGAGAGTGCAGAGAAGAATGTGAATAACAAAATCTGTTATGAAATCTTTACATTGTAGCATACGTGCATTGAAGCACGTACCTTCCCTGTAATATTAACAGCATCTAACAGTATTACAGCAATAATGTGCTCAAATATTCTTTACAGCTATTATTTGACTATTTTGAGTAATGCGCTGCTTAAAACTCATTGAATGGTGAATTTCAACAGATAAATTTTATAGGCAGAGAGAGATGCAGAAACAATTTATATATAAATGTTGCTCTTAACATTATAGGTACATAAAATGATAATTTATTTAATATGTAGGCAGAATAAATTAAAAATGTTATGAGGAGATTTGTGTGATCCTTAGGTTTTTGATAACTTTTCAAAACTTTGTGTTAGTATTTATACATGTTGTTGTTGTTGTTGTTGTTGTTGTTGTTATATATGTATGTATGTATGTATGTGAAGGTAAGTTTTCTTTCAAATTGTCATTTATCGTTATAAACATATAAACATGAACAAGTTTACATTTTCATTTTCCTCTTTCGCACGTTGTCACACTAAATACATATATACAAACATTTTATTTGCCCTTAAAAGAAAATATAAGAAAAAAAAAACAAGCGAATTAAAACGTTGATGGCAAAATGACAAAGAAACACAATGCACTTCCACGTCTGTTTTATTTTGGCACAGGGTCAACTGTTTTGCAGAGAATAGAACAAGTACTTAAAACGCGGGATTATATGCAGAAGAGTGTGTTGTAAGGAGCAGCAACAGCAGCTGATGGGCATGTATGCATGCACGTATGTTGTGAGCAACAATAACAAACGCGAATAAAAAACAACATAAAACACTTATACACATGATATGTACTAACGATGACGACGACAACGACGACAACGACAACGACAACGACGACCACAATGGTGTACCAATAAAAACAAATCCTTACTTTTATTTTTGTTTTTGTTGTTATTGTTGTTGTTATTGTTTGCATTAACGAATCAATTTTTAATTTTTTACAAATTTTCTTTTCTCGGTTTTCCTATTCAAATTCTCACTTTATTGCTGGTTTGTATTATTTTCTTTTTTTTTTAATCTTTTAATATTTTTTCTATGATTCTATGAAAATTTGCCTAATGGGATTTTTTTCATGTGAATTATTACTCTTGTAATTGTTGTCAAGCGATTTTGTAGAAAAAAAAAACAAAACCAACAAATTTTCTTAATCCGCACACACACACGCACGCATACACTATATTTATAACGCGGTCCGTCCGTTTTCGTTGTGACTTGACTGGTTGGAAGTCCTCTTAACAATTAATTGAACAACACAATGCGTTCTTTGTTCTCGGTTGTGTAAAGCGAACTGGTTGAGGTAAAACTGTGCTCAACTAAAATGGAATCTTAACACGAAACTACATGCACAATCCAACCACCACCAGCACCAGCATTATATGCACGTATGCACAAAAACACAAACACTCACACACACACACACAAAGTCGATATGCATGGACTACTACGTCACCACAGAAATTCTATCATATGGTAGAAAAACATGTAAAGCTTGCAAATTTCAACTCGCATTGATTGTGAGTATGAACAAACCCACGCACACCTGAACGCACCTGCACCCATCATAACCCTTTAAAAATGTTACAAAATATTCACCAAACTCACTTTTAATAGTCAAGAAATCCATTTAGGGAATTAATTTGCAAAACATTCATCCATCCATACATTCAATGGGCAAACAATAGAAATTTCGTCTTTCACCAAATGTATCGAAAAGGAAAATAAATGCACAATCTCGAGAGAGAACGAGGAGAGAATATAATGTCAGTACTCTCTCTACACTACTAATAAACAGAGTAACTACCAGCACAGAATAGTACTTGTTTGTGGAAGTAACCATATGGTAAATAAACTCACCAATGTTGTGCAAAACATGAAAGCAAGAGAGCTATGGTACACTGCACACAGAATTTACACAGCAGGCATAAGTAGCACAGGGCCCGCCCCACTCCTTAATCACTGTCCTGATTAACATTCATTCATATACATTAAAAAAATACAAATCGACATGGACAGACAACAGAGGGACATGGTTAAATCGATTCAGAAAATGATTCCGATTCTGAAAATTTTCAGAAATACAAGATTTAATGTGAACTCGTAAGCAAATGTGATATTCGTTGATTCCAAATTTTAGGGGCCTTCAAATAAAGTGAGATTCCTTTAAAAAAAACTGTTCACTCCAGAATCTCTAAATTAGAAAACTAAAAATCTTATACTTTGACTGCATAAAAAATGTCATTTTCGATGTACAATTAAGTTATGTCCATCAATCTGTCCATATGTCCACGTGGAATACTTTCTTTGGCAAAAGTAAACACATTACTTCGGGTGGAATATATGTCATAAGGTGATTTGCCTTTGCCGCTTAGGAGCCATATTTGATTTTATTACAATATTTTTATAACTCTTTAGATTTTTTACATATTTCCTCTATTTTTATATCCTTTACATGGTGGGTATATTAACTTTATCATTCCATTTGCCGCACTCAGTATGAGACGCCTGAGACAATCTCGAACTAGACATGTCTGTACGTGTGATAATTGTTAGTACTCTCACGGTTGTAAATTTTGCAATACTGATTATAGACTTCTAGTTTCTGCATGCAGGTTGTTATTTAAATTATGCAAAATCGGTCAAGAGCCACGCCCTCAATCGATAAAAATTTATTTATCTGCTACAAAAACTGACCTATGAACTTGAAATTTAGTATGCATGCGTGTTCGGATTACAGACACGCCCATAATTTACAAAAAACAATGCCAAGAAACAGCGTAAAAATCGATTTTTACATTGATACGTAATACATACACTAGTAGAGGGTCATGTACCTGCCACGCCCACATTTTATGTAAGACTTGGCCTAAGTCAAATTGAGTTTTTTACACTTTCATACCCTACACTATTTGTGGGAGAGAGTATATTAACATAGTACGGATGCTTGCAATTCCTTACGGGCTCAATAGAGGTCCACCTTTTATTATACCGATCGATTCACAAACACTTTCTGAATCATGACTTTTGCTGCCCATTCACAACTTTGTGCAATTTTGTAATTGGCCCGCTACAAAATATCAACTTGTTCATGCCTGATTTATACGATACTTGGCTGCAGACATAATTTAAACAAAGGAATACGAATATAAATATTTTTTTTAATTGTGCTAAACAAGGGGAATGAAGGCGGAGGTGCAGAAGATGATAATGAAGAAGAAGAAGAAGAAGAAGAAGAAGAAGAAGAGAACATTAAAGGGAAAAATGAAGACAAAAATATAATCATCTCACTCGTTAACATACCGTTACGTTATGTTGTAATTATTTGGCCGCACACTATATATATATACATGTGTGTATGTATGCATGTATATACTTGAACAAAGAAAACTGGCTAAACACGCAGCGTTAAAATAACACCAGCACTATAATATATTGTATGCATGCATCTATGTGTGCATGCTCTGTTTGTTATTCGTGTTTATGCAATGATGTGCAAACGTATTGTAAGTATATAGAAGCGCAGAGCATATACGCAATCACACACTCTCAGAATTAACAATAATAATAATAACAATGTATGTGTATGCGTGTGTGTGTGTGTGTGTGTATGGCTGTAACATAACATTTATGAAAATTTCCTTGTTTTATTGACGCTGTGGGAATGGTAAGTTTTATATAGAGTTACGTTTTTTGTTGTTATTGTTGTTGGCTATTTGT
Source organism: Ornithomya chloropus (assembly GCA_963971445.1). Classification (NCBI taxonomy): domain Eukaryota; kingdom Metazoa; phylum Arthropoda; class Insecta; order Diptera; family Hippoboscidae; genus Ornithomya; species Ornithomya chloropus. Next base: position 19,576,408 of record OZ020530.1, on the reverse strand, counting down.
GGGTGCTGCTTCATATAGCGTGCGTGAGATTTACTTTCTTGCCCTCATATGAATAAAACAATTAACGCTATAATAAAAAAATGAAAAATGAAAAAATAGAGAAAAGAAGAACCAACTGTTCTTTTTTGTTTTTTTAAAGCAACACATTAAATCACTACCATGTAAAATGAATATAATAATAATAATAACAACAACAACAACAGCAATCAACAGCAATTAAGTTTAAGTTTATATATGATTTGCACACACGACACTCTTAATTATATGACAGACATACAACACAACTACGGCTATTAAACACGTTTGCTTTGTGTATTCGTAATAAAAAAAAATTTAAAAAAAATATTCAACAATTTGCATACACATGAATACATATGTATGTACAACGCCTAGTATTTGTCTCATTTTCATTTCTACATATTCAACAGGAATCTTTATAATTATGGTAACATTGTAACATTGTAATTCTTCGCCTATGCCGACTCGCCTTTTCATTAAGACTTTCAATAATTATTAATGTCGTGTCGTTTTTGTCATCTATCATCATCAGTTCTGAAAGCAATTTTAGGTATAAAATCCTAAGCGAGTGGAGGCAGCAACAAGTATCTTGGAAAATAATTAACCAAAATATTATGAACTGCTGATTGATAAATATTTCATTCAAGTCATTTAATAAACAAATATTCAAGTCCCGCAACAGAATCGCAATCGCTTATGTATTCATCATCTTTAGGATAAGATTGAATTTATTTTGTTAACAAGTGAAAATATTACAGTTGGTCAAGTCTGACCATCAAATACCCTACACCACTTGATGTATACAGACCTCCATTTTAACAGGATTTTATATGGGGAGAGGTTCTAAAAATGGTCCAATCTGGTCCATTTTCAATAGAGTTCCCTTTGAGCCAATACACGTCCTTGTACTAAATTTCATCAGAATATCTCAAAAAACACGACCTGTAAGCTTGCGCACAAATTTATAGGTACAGACAGGCGGTCAGACGGATAGACGGACATGGTTAAATCGATTCAGATTTTAGTTCTGAATCGATCGGTATAATTGAAGGTAAGTGCGGCATTTTGCCGTTTAGGAGTTACAAACATCCACGAACTTAATATACTCTTTGCCACAAGTGGTGCAGGGCATATAAATACAAAATTTTACCAAAATATCCTATAATTTAACAGCCTTCTAACAACAGATGGCTCCATGGATAGGGTAGCTAGATCGACTTCAATTTTGATGCCAATCATGTTGCTATGGCAAACGGAATTACAACCTTAATATACTCTACGTATTATAGGGTGGAGGGTATATAAAAAAAGTTACGTTTCCTTTTCAAAAAGTTCTACGCCATCTGTGCAAAATTTAAGTTCATAAGTTAATTTTTGTGGCATCTATATAGATTTTTGTTGTTTGTGGGCGTGTCTGTTATCCGACCACGCCTATTTTTGGCACATAGATGAATGGGATAACTCTTAATATGTATATCAATTCCATAGCTCGATTTTTGTGGCAGATAAATAGATTCTTGTCGATTGTAGGCGTGCCTCTTGACCAATTTTGCCCATTTTAAATAGGGATCTGCGTGCAAAAACTATAAGTACCTGTACAGCTCAATGTCTCCAAATTTAAGCCCATGAGAGTGCCAACAACAGACGGACATACGGACACGGGGGACATACATGTCTAAATCGACTCAGTTTTCGACGCTGATCAAAAAAATATATATATATAGGATCTCTGACACCTTCTTCTGGGTGTTGCAAATGAAAGAACAAACTTAGTATACCCGCATCATTAAGGTGGAGAGTATAGTTATACAATAGACATGTCCCATGGTTTAAGGGTTCTACCTGACCATTTTATAGTCCACTTAGCCACCCAATCACTTAGTTCCACATATTATGTTATAATAAGTTGAGTTGCATCTAGGGTTTCTAAAAATAGTCCGATGAGATCCAAATTTGACGCAACCAATTATTAAATTAAGTACTTATATATGACCAATATTTCCCCAGAAATAATAAGAATTGCGCAGTTTCGTCACTTATTTAAAATGATGGTGTGGTATCCAAAAATGGACCGATAAAGTACATCTTTAGTAGTGATTATCCTTAGCTTAAAACATATCTTTATGGTAAATTTCATTAAAAAATATCCAAAATTGCGATCTATAGGTTGATTACAAGAAATACAGACAGACGGACAAAAGGATATTAATTCAAATTTTGATTCTGAACCGATCGGTATAATTTGTGTAGGGTGTAAAAGGAAGCTCACAGGAATTCTCCGTGAATGTTTTTTCCAAATGTTTTTGAATTGACAAGAATTGCTTAAATTTTTTGTCGATTATTTCAAATATTTTTATTTTGTTTGTTTGCCCGAGTATGCATGTGTATGTAGTGTTCGTAAATAAACATGTTTTGTTTGGTGTTGTATTGGTACCAGAACCGAAAGTCAATTCGGAATCAAGTAATTTACAACATGTTGTGAAAAGAAGAAGTTACGCGGCGAGGAACCTGTTCAGCAACTTTCTGTGATCGAAACACATCATGCACAAATGTTCAACTATATGCAAACGCATATACTTATATACGGTTTGTTTGTATACATACGGAGAGTTTATTGGCAGTTGGCAGGGCAGGCAGACAAAGAAATCTCCGCGTAAGTGAAGAGATGTAGAAAAATAATAAACACAGGAAAGAATTATTAAAGCAGCGGCTCGCTGAAGCATAATGGGAGGGAAGAGGGCGGCACTCTTCTTCTAGTCTAGCAAATAATGTTAATATTTCCTTTTCTTTTTACATCACTTATGCACAACTGACATGCACACACATTCGGCATAATTTGGCAGACCAAACAATAAATGCTTTTTTCGTTCCTTTAAAATAAAAACTTACATCATTGTTGTGTCGCTGCAGTTGTTGCTGTTGTTGCTGTTGTTGATGATGATGATGATGGTAATGATGATGATGGATACTTCTTCCGAGAGAGTTCATGATTTTGGTCAAACTTAAATTTATCATGACATTTGCACAGAGAACGTGCTGGTGAATGTAAGCGGCGGTGAATTTTAAGAAAACGGCAACAAATCACACACAAAATAAACAAAAACAAACAAGCAAACAAAAGGTAAAAAAAACACACAAAAAAAAAACAATACACCACACAGAGAAAAGAAATTCTCCCTCACAACACTCAAGTAAAAAAAAATAGGAAAAAAATAAAACAAAAAACACGAATATTTTCCTATTTCTTTGGAAGTATATTCCTCTAGGTTTTCCTTCTAAATAATATCAAAACATTTTTTCATTTATTTCATTTCCTTTAACACAAATTCTATGGGAATTTGTTCTTTCTTTTTGGCTTTTTGGTAAAATGTTTCTACAAAAATTTTCATTCGGCTGTTGCTGCTGCTGCTGCTGCTTCTTTTTTCTTCTATAACTGTTTGCGTCTCCCTATTACAATACAGCACTTTGCAGGAGATTTGCAAAAATGCATAATATTAGAAGGGAAGCGATTTCTTTCCATGCAAATGCGTAGTAAGTTAGTTATGGCAAAGTTTATTTATTCGTATTAATAATAATTTTTTTTTACAATTTTATTTGCAAAGCTTTTGCACAACAAACAAAGAATTCTTCATATTTTGATTTTATTACGTTTCGCTTATGCAAACACATGTACATACACACGCACACTTCTATATATATATACACATATAAATCTACATATATTCACATATTGCACTTCGATTTTTTCCCTCATTTACGTTTGAGGTTTTCCTTCTATTTTTTTTATAATTGCATTGCTTTGCACAGAGATAATTATTTATTGGGAACTTATTGCACTCGTTTGCAACTTTTCTGTTTATTTAATTAATCAATACACATATTTATAATTGGATTTCCGTTAAGAGACATAACTTAACATTCTGACTTGCTTCCGAACCGATCTACAACTGCAATGCAACTGAATTGATAAAGATTTCCCTATTTAACCTCAATTTGTTGTTGTTGTTGTTATTATTATTGTTACAAATTATGAAAATAAGAGAGAGGCAAAGAAGTGGGAGACATAATACGAGAGATTTATATTTAAAAAGAAAAGATAAACAAAACAAAATATGAAAACATGTCCAGCACGCCATCTTGTGATATAAAAGAAACCTGATGTTTACATGTTAAGTTCAGGTGCCATCTTGCAGGGGACTTGATAACTGTTATAATCTAGTTCGTTCAAAAGTAGTTCAATTGAAAAATGCAACTGCAAGAGAAATATATTAAAATGAATACATTAAAAAATATAAATATTCTATGCACAATTATTTTTCACATTTTATAAGTCTACCTAATTCCACTTACATAAATGCATCAATGTTTGCTTAACCATTTTCCAGTCCATCTGTAATGAAATTCTGCCAATGATTAACATTGTTTGGATAGTAGGCTTAATAATATTAACTAAGATAATAATTGTAAGATATTTTCAAAATAATTTTATGTAAAATTTTATCAACTGCTAGAAAAACTCATGTCTGGGTTTGTTAAGCTGTTGAACAGAGAGCTAATGCAGCCAACTTCACAATGCTTTCACTTCTTTTTTTTTCAATAATTCTTCTCCCATCAACAAGAGAAATACACTAAAAGGAAATCCAATTGGTGACACATTCCACACTTTTTACAAAAAAAGTATAATAATTCAGGAAAAACGATCAAGTTTAAATAGTTTTTTTTTTCCACTAAATACAAAACATAAAATATGGCAAGTAAATGTAATGTTATAAAATATTGAAATAAATTAATAAATTGTATGGAATATTTTTTAGGCAAACTATACGGAAGATCAACTGTCTGGTAAGTAAGCCGATAAGCATGATAATCTTATCAAAAAGTTGGGGAAAATAAATATATTATTACTGCACAAAGGAAATTGTTGTGGTTAAGTATGAATGCATGACTCATTGGTGTGAAATAATATCATTTATTTAAACATGACCTTGGCGTGTGGGTGTATGGTACAAAATTTTACAATGTTCAACTGGCTGCCGATTTGTAGAATGCAATCGAGCAAAAACCGATGTAACGGTAGTTTTTTTTTATATGTATAGCACTTGCACTATGCGCGCAACCATGACTTGTGCTGATCATAAGTCAAATGTTATTTATTTTCGTACTGACTTGACTTTTTATACGCGATGTTATACTTGATGACCTTTGCCAGTTAAACACCTATAAATGGTCATAAACCAAAAATAACTAGACGCACATAAAACATCCTTAAAAGGAACTTTTCTGATAAATATATAATTAATTGCCTTTAATGATATTGTAGAGTTGCCGAACGCCGTCACGAATAGTGCACAAGTTCATCCCCTTGTAAGTTTGTTGGAATAATATAAAAATGTTGCTTTATTAAGCAAATCTATCTCCGAAAGTTGCACCTTGGGTGGTGATATTTATGGATAGGAAGGATAAATGTAAATAATCAATAAAGAGTTGAAAAATGAGACTAACTAACGTTTGCAAACCACTGGTATAGGCCAACTCGCCTTATTCAATATGTGTACGTAGCCATCCCAGCACAAAATACATGCATATAAAGAATTAGTGCAACAATGTGTAAAAAAAGACTCGCTCTCTCCCCCCCAAGTTATTTATCACAATTGCGAAGCTAATATCTTGACAGAAACATTGAAACGGTATTGGCGACATAGTGTCAATAACATTTAGTGCATATGTGTCTGAGATGTGTGGTTATGCACATATAGGGTATAAAATGCGCGACCGCATTTCATGGTGTAAAACGAATAAACATTCGACTCTATTGACTTGTTGCACATACGCACAAAAATCTGGCTGGGTATTTGCAATGACTGTAATTCATTAATGATTTAGTTGACTTTTGCTACTTGGTCAGTGACATAAATTTCGGCATTTGTAACAGTTGTCATTAAAGGGAGTCATGTACGCGTATGATCCACCCATTAAGTATACATTTGCCACTGTGGAAGGTGAAAATATTTGAAAGCAAAACATTTCTCCATGCAACACTCGTTTTATGTGTAAATTATTTTCATCTATTTTATATATATGTGGGAGCAGAATTTCAAGAGGCCTTCAACTTGTTTGATAATCGTGGTGATGGTAAAATACAGTTAAGTCAAGTGGGCGAATGTTTGCGAGCTTTGGGTCAAAATCCCACCGAATCCGATGTGAAAAAGTGCACTCACCAACTGAAGCCCGACGAGCGCATCTCGTTTGAAGTGTTTTTGCCCATATATCAGGCCATTTCGAAGGCCAGATCGGGCGATACAGCCGATGACTTTATAGAGGGATTGCGTCACTTTGACAAAGATGCCAGCGGGTTCATATCAACAGCTGAACTAAGACATTTGCTCACCACACTGGGTGAAAAGTTGACCGATGAAGAAGTTGAACAATTGCTGGCCAATCAGGAGGACTCTCAAGGTAATGTCAACTATGAGGAGTTTGTATCTATGGTGATGAATGGTTAATAAAAGCTGCAACAACCCATCTTCAAATAACTCTGCCCCAAGTTTTTATTCTCTTTAAATATATTTATATACGTATATCTCCACACATAGGCGAAAATAAAATTAATCATTTGTGAATGGTGGTCTGGTACGCGATTACAATGTTTTGGGATCAAAATCACAAAGTATTATGGGAACACCCCTTTGTAGTGTTTTGTTGTTGTCGTATTAATTTATTTGCATTTATAAAGTAATTACATTCTAAGCTCTCACCAACATGCTAACAAACAGTTTTACTCTAATCCAAACTGTAACTTGTCTTCGACCCTTTACCTTACCTTACCTTACCTTACCTTACATTAATAAAGAAAATCTATTTTATACACGTCTACACACACATATATAAACTCTACGAATTATTATTATTGTTGTTGTTAAAATTCCCATGACCACGAATTATTACCGTCCGCCACTTGCAATTCGTGCAATCTTTCTTGTAAACGTAAACTATCATCTAAACAAAGAGAAAATACAGAATTGCATCATTATGGTTTATATTTTCTATTCAACTTTTTGTTGTTTGTTTTGTTTATACCTCGTAATTGCTCATAATCAGTAGTTTGCATACCGAAGCGTTGGGTTACCTCTAAAATGCTATTCTGGCGACATTGTTTGAAAAACGAGTGATTAAGTAACTTTAAGGCTGACCAACGGTTGTTGGGTTTCTTTTCCATGCATATGTCCGCAAACTGATGAAAATCATCAGAAAATATACGCTGCAAATACACTTGTTGTGCTTCAGCTGCCAGCCGCGTATCTGTCGCATTGGCACTGGCTATCATTTCTAAGGTGGAAAAAAATTTGTAAATAAAAAACGACTTGAAATTGCCCTTAGCGGTAATTTACCAATAATATCATTGTCAGCAGGACATGTGGAACGATCTAATATTGTTGGAACATTGCCGCGCACCTTCTCCGTTAACATGAAAGTGGGCTGGGAGTCGGCAAATGGTTCCACCCCATTAGCCAATTCACAACAAGTTATCCCAATTGAATAAATATCGGATTTTTCTGTGTAACCGATAAGATTTTGTTCCAAAACTTCTGGTGCCAACCAATTCAAACTTCTTATACTGTGTGGTGGTAGTTGATGTAACGCTGTAACACGGCCGCCATGCGATAAAAAACTGGTACAATCACGGAAACCGCTTAAGACTGCTTTAGTTTGATTCAAAAGAATATGACTGGCACGTATTGAACGATGTATGTACCCACGTCGATGCAAATATTCCAGACCGGATAACACATCACGCATTATTAGTGCAATGAAAATTTCCGGAAATCCTAAACTTTCAACCAACAGCCATGTAATAAAACTCTACATAGTGACGTCGTAAGATGTGATTGTTACCTGAATTAAAACAGTTTCTTATAGTGTCGCGGCAACTGCCGAAACACATTAATGCTGACACTAAATACAATTCACTTTTGTGTACAAAGGCTGTGTAAAATGTGTGCAAGTTGGGATGGCAGAATTGTCGCATAGCCAAGATTTCATCTCGTATTTGTTCAACATCGTCTTTGGTTGCCTTATCCAAATTGTACTTCTTTAATGCTACATGTTGGCCGTTTGCTGTGTAGCAGGCCATATACACACAACCATTAGAACAACGGGCTAATTCTAATTTAATATCGTAATCGCTAAATGTTCCACTAAACATTCTTGAAATAAACAAATTTAAATAGAAACACCAATAAAGTCAATCCTTTAGTTGGATAAAACTATGGTTTTATTTATAAATATGGGTTTTTTATTATTTACAAATGCAGCGATAAGAATAAGCATTGTGTTGGAGTGAGAACGAAATACAGAGATGTTAAACAATATGAAAAGACTCGTAACTTACGAGCGAAAAACAATTTGATTTTTATATTATTTGTGATAGTCTACAAATGTAAAAGGTAGCTCCTGCTTTCCTAAATATTAAAGGGTACGGCCACGCCAGTAAATTCAATAAATGATTTCATAACATTCCTTAGATGACTAATTACCTCCTCCTTACACTATCCATTATGATTGCTTTTTGAAATGAAATGAATATAAAGCAACCAGTAATATAGTCAGTGTTTGAAAAAAACGTTGGTTAAGTAAACTTCGAAAATAAAATGTATATATAAATAAAATTAATTTATATCGTTATTACAATTCAAGGTGAATAACTTATTAAAGTCCTCCAAAGAAACGTTGTTGAATTCCCAGTTTGTTTGTAAACCGTTGGTATCATCACCTGTCTGCTTGGAAGCTACAAAATTAAAAATATTTTCCTCTATTGTGTCATTAACTATAAAACGGTGCACTGTGGTGTCTCTAAAAAACGGAAAAAAGAAAAGGAAATTAAACAAAAATTAACAATAAATTGTTAAAAAATTACTTAGTTTGGCCAAAACGATGAACCCGACCTATTGCCTGCAACTCTTCAGCCGGATTTAATATGGGTTCAACTAGGAACACATGAGTAGCTTCTATTAAATTCAAGCCTTTGGAGCCTTTAATCAGCGGCATCAGTAGACAGGTGATGCCCATTGTGATATTCTATTTTGAAAATAATATATTTTGTTAACAATTCCGTTTAACATTAGATAAGAAAATACCTTACCTTAAATTCTGCAATACTTTTCGGTGTACATTGGCATCTATAATTGATATCATTGCTTTTGAGTGCCGCAGCTATAGACAATAATATGGATTCCCATTGCGAAAATATTAATATTTTCAAAGGTTCCTTGTCTTCTTCTAATTGAGCAGTTTGTTGTTGTTGTAATTTCAAAATTAATCGCGTTATATATGTGATCTTGGACGTAAAATGACCTTTAATAACTATTTCACAATCTGCCGTTTTACCGCATGACCGACTGGCAAAGTATATGCTGAGGAAGAGACATTTTCGAAATTAGACAATTTATATATAAATGAACTTTATTATGCTGTACTTTTCATCCCTTTGTTGGTTACGGCAAACGGAACATTTAAAATACATTCCCTTCAAGTACGAACGTATACTTTTAAAGCAGGGATAACAAATATGATGACCGCACTCCAGAACTGCATACTAAAACAGAAGTAAACAAAAAAAAAAATTATATAAATTTGACTAGGACGTAATTTTGAATACCCTACACAAACAAAGAGTGGGCGCGACAGCTACATGATTACGCCCATTTATAAGTACGATGCTGAGACAAAAATGTTTTTTATTTATTTTTTTTTGGGGTAAATAGTGCGTACGTCCGTTTCTATAAATTTTTTGGCATTAGCACTGAATAAGTTTCTTATAATTCAATGTTTTAGAAGGTAGAGATTTTTTTTATAATGGGCGTGTCACTCAATCTTGTACATAAAAAGTAAAAATAACTAAAAAGCTAAGCTTGACATCGAAACTGTCACAACTGTGAGAATAACGGGTCTTTGCCAAACCTTCTGACTGTCGCAAACCGTACATCCATTTTAGTATATTGGCCATGCTGTGTGGAGAGAATATATCAAAATAAAAAATTCTGTTTCTAACCCGATCATCCTCCGAAGAATGACATATGGGACAGGCACCCGGATCATCTTTATTACCCAAATGTCGAATATATTTTAAGCGGGCCAATTTGTTGACAAACGTGTGCTGTGTGGTAAACAAGTCGTGGTGGTGCTGTTGCATTAGTGCGTCAACTTCATGTGGAAGTATTTTAAAATTGGACTTTTCTTCATCTTTGTCAATTATGGACAAGCGCATTTTGCACATATTCAACTCATCATAAGCCTTAATGGTGTATTCCATTTCAATCCACAACTTGTTAACGCGTTTATATAAAATCAAAATATTATCAAAATATTGCGACATGGTGTCCATTTGTGTGTGCAGCGGGGAATTCTTGTTTTTAGCTTTAAGAAATGTGAAAATCACTGCAATAAAAAAACATTAAATAGAAAAATAATTTTTACTCTTAATATTATAATTTACACCAAATTCTCTTTTTGCACGAATTTTTTTTACACGAATTTGATTCAACACGAGTTAAAGATTTTGAATTTTTTTTTTAGGTCTGGAATCAATCTACTATTCTTCCATTTAGCCAATATCTTTTTTTACACAATTTTTTTGGGAGCGTATCTATCGTGTAAAAAGAGAATTAGGTGTATATATATATATATATGGCGAACCTTTATGCACCAACATTTCAAAGGATGGATTTTCTAAACCTTTTGTTAAATTGGTAGCCTCGTTCAATACCTTATCGAACAGCAGGCATTCCAAGTTATTTATGGAATCCCGCAATTTGCACATTTTACAAAGCTCAGGTTTTGGTTTTGGTGCAGCCGGCTTCTTTGGTTTGTTTGCAACCGCGTTTTCCTATCATTCGAATATAATTATTATGGATATTTTTCCATAATTACAACTACATCACAACTTACCCTTATTTCACTCAAATGGCAATCGTACACTCTCTCCACCAAATTCATGATTTCACGCCAAATGGCCGGACTGACTTGATTGCGTGATTTGATATTATCACTAAAGTAGCGCAACGTTTCAAATTCATCGATTATATTGTGACACAGCGTAGTTACTTTGTGAAACCATAATTCCATGATATAGATTACAGAGCGTATACTTTGTATCTGTTCCAATTTCGGATTCATTTCAGTCAAACGTAATGAACACTCCTCAGACACTTTTTGCACCAACACATTTTGATCGTTTATGGTGAGGTTGTGTACACTCTCACTTAGGAAAGGTAAGTATTCTTCGGTGACATTGCTGTTCAGCTTAGCCAAAGCTTGACGATATGCTGTGTTTACGCCAGACAACGTGTTGGCGTAGGTACTTAAATAATTCCATTCCAAAGCATTGCATTGCTGTTCATACGGTTCCAGTGATGCCTCGGGTAGAGTGGTGTTCTTACTATGTCGAGCTATCAAAATTTGCATGATATTGTGTAGAGCGTGTATTTGTAATAAACTGTCAACACTACATAGGGAGAATATTAAAGCAATAAAGAAACGTTTAACAGTAATGTGATGAAAAAATTGTCCATTTTCCAAGGATTTTGGTTATGTTTATAACCAAATATATGCCTTTCTTTCTTTGTAGTAAATATTATTCAATCACTACCTCACGTTTAAATCGTTATAGTCCTTGGCCAACTTTAATACCATTTTGTATTGTTTTATTGCTTCATCGTATTGCTGCCTTATAAAGTATAAGCCAGCTAAACCTGAAAAAGGGTTTTTTGTTTATTTATCGCGGGATTTTAAACCATTCACGCCAACCCCCACTTACCGTTACGTAAGCTGGCAATTGCTCTCAATTCCGTTTTACAAGCCAACTCATTTTGTGATTTCAAATATTGGTGTAATTCTTGGGGTTTGTGAAAGTGTCTCACTTGTGGAGCGGCGCCACCAATAAATGTGTTGTTAACGGTATTACCAATAACTACTAGCGGCCGAGTGCAGGATTGCCGTATTTTCAGAAATGGTTGTAAAATCTAAAAATAATTATTACAAAAAAAACAAACGAGCAAGAAAACAAAATTTGGCTTAGACCAACTCTTAAATACCCTCCACATCCACAACGATGGGCGTGGCAAAAATATATATTGCATTATATATATATATATTGCGCCCTCTAATAGTGTATGTCTAACGTATCAGCATGCAAGTCTACTTTTACGTTGAATATGGTTTTTTGCTAATTGCGAGCGCGTCTGTTATCCGACCATGTCCATTTTTGGCACATCGATGGATGGGCTAACCTTTAATAAGTGCACTAAATTTCAAGTTTACAGGTCAACTTTTGTGGCAGATATATAGATTTTTGTCGATTGTGGGCATGTCTGTAATCCTATTACGCCCATTTTTAGCACATCCATGACGATAATATTTATAGATGTACATACCAAATTTCAAGTTCATGGGTACATTTTTGTGGCAGATGAATAGATTTTTGTCGATTGTGGGCGTGACTTTTAACCGATTTTGCCCATTTTAAATAGTGTTCTGCGTGCAAAAACGAAAAGTACCTGTACAGCTCAATATCTCCAAATTTACGCCCATTAGAATGCCAAAAACAGACAGACATACGGACATAGATGTCTAAATCGACTCAGTTTTTGACGCTGATCAATAATATATATACTTTGTAGGGTCTCTGACGCCACCTTCTGGCTGTTGCAAACGGAAGAACCTCTTCACTGAGGTGGAGGGTATAAAAAACAATTTGTTTGCGATGTCAACGCAGATTCTTACCAATTTCATTATTTTTGGTGATATTGTTATCATTCGTGTTTGATATTTTTGTATATTGGCGTGAAAATTCTCCCGACATTCGTTGTGCTGTTCATTGTAGAAGAGTTTTTCCAAATTATTAAACTCGATGCGATGCACCACCTCTCGCTGTGGTGGTATTTTCAACTCATCCACAATTTGTTTTTTACACGTACGCCGCATACATTTCTGCAGCACATTGATCAGCTCTAACGATTGATCGCTGTCTGCGATTGTATGTTTTTTAATGAAATCATTGACCAAATAATGCCATGTGGCCTTTTCGGCTGCTTCACGAAAGCCAATAAATTCCAATAAACCTTGTAAATCGTCTAAAGAACGTTGAATTGGTGTCCCGGTAACTGCCCAACGATTGATGGCTGTACAAAATTTAAACTAAATGTTTGCTTAAATAAAACAACAACAATATCAGTACCTGGTAACATGTGAACCATTGCTGTTGTTTGTGAATTATTGGATTCCACCATTTGCGCTTCGTCCAGACATACACGCCACCATTGCAACATTAGCAAAGGAGTTTGAGGACGTATTGAACGCGGCTTTAATCGCGTGGTACGATCGCTCACATTAGATGGCGTATAATAAATCTCTCTGCCCAAAACCTTATAATCGGTTAAAACGATATCATATGTGGATAGCTGTAGTGGACTGATCCATTTGTTGGTGGTGACCCCCTCATAGACAAGCACCTTCAACGCGGGTTGAATGTGACGTTTCATTTCTTCCAGCCACTGCATTTCGATTGTGCTGGGTGATACAATAAATGTAGTTTTGGTAGGTAAACAACCCAACTCGGTGGTTATAATTTTCCAACAAGCAGGACAAAAATATTTCTCCTCTTTACAATCATAGGTAACGCACTTCTTGTGTTGCCACAGAAAGCATTTCTGGCATTGCATAATATCTTGGCAGGAGCGAGCATTGCAAATGCAGAACAGTTGTACTTTAGTGCATCTACGCTTTGCCAAGGGCTGTTGTTGCAAAAACAATTTCCATTGTTGGGGGAACGCTTCCCATTCGTTTCGAGGGTGTAATAATATTAAAGCTAAAATCTCTACAGTTTTTCCTAAACCCATTTCTTCAGCCAGAATACCGCCTGGCGGTAACGTAATGTCTTCTGGTTGGTTGTTGTGCAATTCCATTTTGTATGAATGTTTATAAACTATAGTTTGTTTATCACGTGCAAGCAATTTAGTATAAAAAGCTGGGAATTGTTGTCTCTGTTGTTCCCTCTGAAGCAACCAAGCCACAGTGTGCGTCTGGTATTTACATAATTTTGGCAAAAATCTTGCCGGCAGGTTTAATTGTAGCGTTGCAAGTTCTCCCGAATCCAAAGTGGCGTGTTTTCGATGTAAGGCTTCAAAGAATTTAGTGGTAATATAGGTTTGGCACAATTCTCCCTCACAGATACCAGGTTGGGTGACATAATTTGTAAAAATTAGAGCAAATAGTTTTTCCAGTGTAGCAAACCACTCCTTACGATACCTTCCATTACGATTTTTAGATTTCCGGAAGACCATCAGAAGTTTATCATTTTGTTGGGAACATTTTAGTTCCGTAAAAGAATTCAACAGTTTATCTACATTGTGAAATTGAAGTAGATTTATATGCAAGAGTTCGAAGGGTTTTTAATGTCATAATACGTACGAAATGCTATAATGTCCTTAATGCACTCGGCAAATCCTTCATAGGCGCACCAAGATTCGCCCTCAATTTCTATCACATTCTGTGTGTCTTTCTTAAAATGCGGTTCAACTCTTTTGGCAAGTTCGCATAAAATAATATCGTCATTCATTTTTGTACGTTTAGTTTTGAAAATACCAAATTTTTTAAACGTTCTTCAAAGCCGCTATCCAACTTTCATTTATTCAAAAAAATGAAAATAAAAACAAAACCGAATTTCACCATTTATAAACAATACAACACCTACAGCGCTGAACATTTAAATTAGCTCGTTGCACTTACCGCTTAATATAAGTTGACTGACTGCAAATATTTTATAATATTCGATTCAAGATGAAATGCAATTTTAATCTCATTAATATTTTATATTTTTTTATATTAACAATTGAAATTGTTTTCCATATAACCAAAGTATGCTATGGGTTGTGAAACGTCACCTGCTAGAGCTTTAATACTGAAGTGCAATGTATTTTCTTCGCATAATACAACCCTGTGCGGAAGTTTTTCGTGTGCGTTGCGAGTGTGTTGAATAAAAAAATAGTTTACTCAGTATACGGCCTTTTAGTAATTAAAGTTTAAAAAAACTTGAAAAGATAAAATATAAATAATGGGAGATGCTTGGGATGATATCAAGGCAGTGAAAAGCAAAAGAAATACATTGCGTGAAAAGCTGGAAAAGCGTAAAAAGGAACGGCATGGCATATTAAGGGCGACCGGCATAATGGCCGCCAATGTTAAAACCGATGCTACCGAGAGTAGAGCTGGCGACAATGTTGATCTGGCCATAAAAACACAAAATGGTAAAACCCCCAGAGAGTTTTTAAAGCATATATATTATCCTGCTAAAAATTGTTGTCATTTTATTAATAAAGAAGCTGATCCAGTTGTGGAACAAGTTCTATTGGAGATTCTCTGTTCACCCACACTAGTCTTACCCGTCATATCAACGCATTTGGCAGATAAAATAGGGAATGTAACCAAATCGATTGTGTGCAAAGAGAGTTGCGGTTATATTTTGCAAAAATTGGCCAAAGAAGGTGCCATCATTATAAAACGTGTAACCATTGGCGGTGAAATGGGTAGTGAAATAATAGCAGTAGAAACGAAAATTCTGTTGGAACTGTACAAGACCTTTGTTAATGAGAATCTCGATTTCAATGAGGATATTAAAAGGACGTATAAGAAACTTTGTAAGCAAAAGGCGGATGCCTTCAAAGAAGGAGACTTATTTTTGGTTTTTCCTTTTTTTATTTCAGTTAAAGATGATGATTTCTTGGAAGATAACGTGAGCAATGATAAATCTACTGAAAATGAAGAAAATGATGAACAAAAAGACGCCAACATGAGTGACGCTGACGATATTATGGTAAATAAGTTTAGGTTTAAGTGTAATGCGTGTGTTTAATGAAATTTTTCCGTACCATCAGTCGCTTCTGACAATGCCATCTACCCGTGAAAAACAAAGCAAACAAGTCGGTGAAGAAATCTTGGAATTGTTAACGAAACCCACTGCGAAAGAACGTTCGGTAGCTGAAAAATTTAAATCACATGGTGGTGCCCAAGTAATGGAGTTTTGTCCACATGGTACCAAAATTGAATGTTTAAAGGCGCAGCAAGCGACCGCTGAAATGGAGGCTAAAAAGAAAAAAGATCAAGAAAGAGCCAACAAAGCTAAAAAACATAAACAACAGCGAACAACGACAGCAGCCACCAACCCAGGTGCTCCTCAACAGGCATCACACAACGACACAAAGACCGAATCAGATGAACCAAGTGAAAAACGTCTTAAAAGTAGTGACGGATTCAGTTTAAATGAGGGCACCGATGATAATGATACTAAAGCTACCGATTCGGGTACAGAAGATGGCGAAATTGTCGCCGACACCAACAAGGAAAGTGAAACTGAAGCTCCACAATCATACGAAGAGAACAATTTAGAGACGAACAAATGTACAAAATTGCATTTCAAAAAAATCATACAATCTCATACAGACGAATCATTGGGAGATTGTAGCTTTCTCAATACCTGCTTTCACATGGCCACGTGCAAGTAAATTTCCATCATCTAAACGTTCTGTTATTTGTATATGTTCTCTTTCCTAGATATGTGCACTATGAAGTGGATACATTACCTAACATTAACACCAACAAACCGGCTGATGTTAAAACGAATCTCTGCCTGAAACGCAGTGTTGACCCCAGCGTTACTCTATACCCACCGCAATGGATACAATGTGATTTGAGGTGAGTTTTGTGTGTGTTGTGTGAGTTTATTAAAAAATACTCTCTTCACAGATAATTTCTCTTTATATTAGATTTTTTTTGTAAGAAAAACTCTTTTGTTTATATTACTACTCACAAGAAAACGAAATAAAGAATACATTTTATTTACCGTTATCGATAATGCTTATAGATATTTGGACATGACTGTTTTGGGTAAATTTGCTGTTGTTATGGCTGACCCTCCTTGGGACATTCATATGGAATTACCGTACGGTACTATGTCAGATGATGAAATGCGCCAATTGGGCGTTCCCGCTTTACAGGATGATGGTTTGATATTTTTATGGGTAACCGGAAGAGCTATGGAATTGGGCAGAGAATGTTTAATGCTGTGGGGGTTAGTAGTGATTAATGAACGATTCATGCAATTTTATCCACATCAGCATCATTATTATATTAGATATGAACGGGTTGATGAATTGATTTGGGTTAAAACCAATCAATTACAACGCATTATACGCACCGGTCGCACTGGCCATTGGCTAAATCATGGCAAGGAACATTGTCTGGTGGGCATGAAGGGTAATCCCAAAAACTTAAATCGTGGTTTGGATTGTGATGTAATTGTGGCTGAAGTGAGAGCCACTTCTCATAAACCGGACGAAATTTACGGCATCATAGAACGGTTAAGTCCTGGCTCGCGGAAAATCGAATTATTCGGCCGACCCCATAACGTCCAACCGAACTGGATAACATTGGGTAATCAGTTGGATGGTATACGGTTAGTGGATCCCGAATTGATCACACAATTCCAAAAACGTTATCCCGATGGTAATTGCATGTCACCTGCTACCCCCGTTATCGTCAACGCCGCCGCCGTAAAAAAATAAATCAACTTTCCATTGCAGCCGATGCACGCGCGTAAGCTTATGTTTACGCATCGAAATTTTGTATCTTAAACTTATATAGTATACATAAATAACATAAACTTTTTATATATATTCTACATCTTGTAATATATAATGTAATAATGGAAAAGTCTTAAATGTAAAGTGATTACAAACTAAAGTATTTAAAAAAAAAAAAAAAAAAAGTAAAATTAAATTGAAAATTCACAACGCAGGATGTAACGGAGGAAAGAAACATTCATCACATGAAAATTATATGAATATCAAATATATTTTTCTCTTCAGTGGTGACATTAAAACAGAAATAAAATGATGGCGTTTTTCCATGTCTATAATAAAAAAAAAACTTATTCATATTCTACAATATATATACATGAAAGGACAAAAGGGGAAATTGATGATATTTACGATTATAAAAATATATATGTGTATGTATGCGTATGTATATATGAATATGAGAGAATGAATTTGTCATTGCTTATATAAGTGATTAGCAATTATGTCTGCAAGAGTTAGGTTAAGGACTGGCCCCTTGTTATATTTATGGCCATAGCGGCATTTCATGCATTCATCTGGAGTTAGTAGCGCGCTGTCGGGCTGATGCCTTGTATGGCCCGTAAAACTACAAAACCAAGAACGGTAGCGGCGGCTACCCCCAAACCAGCTTTCCACCACATGGTTGGATCTTCACTCATCAGACCAAATTGCCGCAAGTGTCTACATCAACAAAATAGAAATTTACAATGATGATAAATCTTTGGAAAAACCAACAAATGCCAAAGACATGCATTAGAGTATATATGTTATAACAGAAAATCATGCTATGAGAGATGGTATAAACGTTATGGGAGAGAATGCCTATCTTGAAGCAACCTAAAGAGACAGATTTTATTGTTTATGCTATAATAAACACATAATAAACAACATATTATTACTCATAAGTTATGATTTTTGAGAAATTAGGAAAAATGAATGTTATCAACGAATAAGAAAAGCAAAGGAAATCAAACGGAAACGGAAAATTACATATTATTTACATAGATATTAAATATGTAGATTGTATATATATATACATATATATATATATGGTAATAAGAGAATTTCAACTTACGCCGACTGCCACAGCTGTACCAACCTGTGCTTGTAAAATAATATCCAGGCAGCCTGAAAGCGTCTTTAATTTTTTTCAAATTATAAATCCACACAGACGGTTTATATACATACATGCATGTGTACATATGTTTATGTGTTATGTAGTGGTGGTGGTGGTAACAGGAATATAACATTATCGTGTAAAACGTTTTATTTGTTACCCACATTTCATAAACACACCATCATAACGGTATGAGTAATGTGGAGAAATGTGTTGAATATATATAAAGAGAAAAAGAGAAAAAAAACGGAGATGTTACTTCAAATAAACCAAAGAAACTGTTCTGTTATGTACTCAGAGAGTGAGGTGTGCCATCAAAACTCAACACATCCCGCTAATTAAACTACAACCTGTATTTCATTGCATTTCTCTGCATTTCTATGTAAATTCTTTTTTTTTAAATTAGAATTATTTAAGTGGTCCGCGCTTGGTAGTCAATATTGTTATACTTACGGAAATGCTGCCATTGTCGCCAATTTAACGTATACCTCCCGTTTGTTGCACTTAAGCGAAAATAAATGTGGTGGCAGTAGCTTATATTTTTGGCAAAAGTCCTCCGGCTGTAGTAAATAATCTTGGTGCTTTTCACTGCAATCGGCCTTGGTGCCAACAATCATTACAGGTATTTTGCTTTCAGCATAATATTTAATGTAAATGCGCGCTACATACTCGAACGAATGTGGATTGGTTGTGTCATACACTAAACAGGCAACGTCACAATTAATTTCCTGCGGTTGCAATGGATCCAAAGCATGCTTTATATCTATGTCGCGTAATATTAAATGCTTTTCTTGACCATACACCTGCAATGTAAGTTATATTAATTTTATTTTTGTAAAAGATGAAGGAAGAAGACATTTCGATTCCGTACCTGCACGGTATTGACGCAATGTTTTATATTCGTTTTAAATTCTCTGCCAATAAGATTTCGCATTTCATGACTGAGAAAAGCGCGACATAGACTAGTTTTGCCGCTACCTATTGGCCCGATCACATGACACATATACACCGAACGACTACTTTGACGTTTGGCCAAATCAATGCGTCTTTCTCGTGTCACATGGATAGCTGCCACCTGACTCTCATTTTCTTGTACATTAAAACCCAAATACGCTAAATACTCCATAGTCTTGGTTACGTCCAGAAGAGTCATTAGGGTCCAACGACACAACCAACCGTGCAGTGTAACCCAACCCTGTTCATTGACGGGACACGATTTACGTATATCGGTAGAATAAGACCAGGGTGGTGTGGGGCAAGTGCTAAATAGCATTTTATGCTCTTCGGGTGACAGAGCTCCGTCCAAATCCTCATCGTAACGTTCAAAGATGGCAATCAAAAATTGTTGACCTCGATGCGACAGCTCTGTACTGCTTCCGGGTGGTATTTTTAGAAAGGGCTTTAAATAATCTTTGCACATTTCCAACTGTTCATTATAACCGAAACGCCGCAACACCGCCCAAGTGGTCTCGTTACGGCCCCGCTGTATAAACAGTTTGTGCAAAAAAAGGAAACCCGTTAATGTCACCGCATCGTCACGTATGCCATCTTCAATATTTTTCTGTATAACCGCCTTCACCTCGTCCAGTATTTGCGGCTGCAAGGGTATATTGAAGCAGCGCCTTTGAAATAGATTCAACTCGTAATCGCTGAGCAAATTGTCGCCATCAATGTCACATATTTTGAATATGCGAACCAGAGATTTTTTACAAGCAGGTGTCAACTGAAAGAACATGAAAATAATTTGAAAATATCTCTTTGGGAAACAATGCTCTTCGGGCACCCACGTCTTGTTCGTCCATGAGATATAAGGGAGAAGTGGGATGCAAAACTGCCTTTTGTGCATAATAAAACATTTCAGATATATTATGTAAGGTCTTGGCTGAACACTCAACACAACTTTCAACTTCCGGAAATCGTTCCATAATACCAAAAACAGTCTGTAATGAGATTACAAAAGAAAATCATTCTTCATTCTTACACCGCGGACAATAACTTGTCATTACATTAATGGTAGAATAATCTACCAGATCGATTTTGTTGCCAACCAAAACAATCGGCTTTAAGGGTTGATCGTCACTCACTGCTTCACGTATACGTGGCAACCAATGTGTAGTAATGCGTTCTAGACTTTCCTCATCATCTACGGCATATACTACACAAACGACATGTGCTTTGGTCATTTCTTCTTTGAGAGCTTCATCTGATTGCACTTTACCTAAATGCAACCGACAGTATAAACATTTATGTTCCATTTAATTATATGCAGGATACTCACTTGAATAGTCCACTATGTTGGTGGGTACATGTTCGGGTGTAACATTTGCTGGTATAGTAATCTCTTCAGCTTTTGGTGGTACATCTTGAGGAAATTCTTCGCTAACTAGTGAAAGTACCAGGGACGTCTTTCCCACACCAGCATCACCTACCAATAATATACGCACATTTTTCGGTTGTGTAGAGCTGCCAGCCACCATTCTTGCTTTTCTTTAGTCTTTATTCCGAAGCGAGCAGATATCCTTTTTTTTTATAATAATTTACTGTAAATATAGAAAAACGGCTCATTCAAATGACATTCCAGTACTCTCCCTCTCTTTCTACTTAAACCGGCTTGGAAAATAGACTTTTTTTTTTATCAAATATTATTTACATTTGTATTAATGGCATCTCTTTGTACTATTTTTAACTAAAGATATTAAAACGTTAGTCATTTTCGTAATGATTAGGCACAGTTACAATATTTTAAGAATCAATAAATTTTCGCGTTTGTACTCACATGTGGGATTTCTTAAGAAAGTAAAGTTAAGCACTTTTACGCCTTTTATGATTAATCGGTAGCATTAGCACACATATTATTCGCTTAATTTGTTCGTTTTTTTGCAACAATTAATTACATAAATCTCTTGAATTTTTTTCTTCACCAAACAGAAGAATTGGCGACCACTTTTACAAGTAAAAAACGCAAGCAAGCCAGATATTTGCCCTTTGCGACCCTTTTGATAATTCAATCATGTGTCAAAGTTTGCAGTGTTGCCACGTCGTTATTTTTTGTTACATAGGGAATATTCAATTTTTTTAATGTGTTTTTGGAGCCACACACATGCACAATGAGAGTAGTTTTTCAGCTCTTCAGTTTTTTCATTTTCTGCATGCGTAATTGCTTTGAAGAGCGAACCAACGAAACTTATGCACGCATTGTGTTTAAGCTCTTTCTTTAATATCGTAGAATTTACAATAATCTTTGTTCATTACTTTATTAGCCTGGTTAATTGGCAATAATATGAATATTTTTAAAAATTTATGAAAAAGAACTTTCAAGTAATGTGTAATAAATATTTTTATTATTTGCTTGTTGGAAATTGTAATTTTTTTAAAAGTATTTTGAATAATAATAATAAATAATATGTGTGTGTGGTTTGAAAATATAAATCTTAAATGAAAATCGATTATTTGTCTCATTTTTTCTTCTGAATTTCAATTCAACATATACTTGTATGCGAAGCAATTTCGTGTCATGCGTGATTTTATCTGTTTGCAGCCTTGCAGCGCTAAACCTGTGAAATATTTTCGGTGTTTAGCAAAAAAAAATACCCGCCATTTTTTACAAGCTTGTGAAATTTACAATTGCATGATGTTTTCGTTTTATTCACAAATCGCATTATAATTGAATTGAATAGAAAAACTAAACGCTTTATATAATGAGTGATTCTGAATATGAAGAAGATGAGTTGTTAGTGTTTGCTGACTTTAGTAATCAACTATTGCCAATACAGTTCTCCGATGAGAACACAGCCATAAAAATTATTGGGTTGGATGACAAACATCCTATCGCTGAGGTGAATGGTAATATATTTCGAGGTAGGATATAGCGTTTGTTCTGAACACGGTTAACTTTAAAAAGCAGTGAAATGGATTAACCTGTTTTGTTGATAGGCACTTATGATTTTGCTATGGGCACTAATGTATTCTTCGAGAAGGACTTAGAATCACCAGCCGCTGATCCACTCTATGATGACGTGGCCCGTCAAAACTACAAAGTAGCTGCTAAAACCAATAAAGTGATCAACTTTAAACGCATTTATGTGGAAAAGAATATAAATGAAAGTACACGCGAAACAGAAGAAGACACTAAACCCGATGAAAATCTCAAAATAAATATAACGCATGAAGAAGCTATAAAACTATTTCCCAGTGTGAACGATCCAAATTGGAAAAAGAAAGACTTGCTTTAAAACACACATAAATACATTTAAATACAAACGAAACAAAAACCAATCCATTTAACGTAATATATATATAAGGAAGATTTACGTATAAATTTTATGTTAACATTTCGGACTTTAGCAATATCGTACAGTTTTTACCGAAAATGGAAGCTATAGTTGGGGTGCCCATGAGGCCACCAGTAAATTTGCGAAAATTCTTGGATGACTACAATGCAGTTTTAAAAGCACCCTACAACCTACCTGTTACGGATGTTAACATTCAAGAAGCCATGAAATTAACCGAGGACACAGCACGTTACCAAGTCGCTGAAGATAATTGCGGTCTTGATTTATTGCAGTCATTCGATGACCATAGAGTTACGGAATTTATACCGGGATTTACAGAATTGCCTCGCACATCAAAAATGCCCTCCAATAATACCGTTAAACTTGAAACGATTTCCGCTCTGTTAAAATTTAAAGATAACACTCAAAGAAATCCTTTTAAACGGAGCACCGATATTTACACTATGCTGAAATCACCCGAAATAGTTGAGAAGGATGGGGAAAAGCAGTCATTGGATTACAAACCAGGTCAGGAGCTGAAAATTTATGTAAGAGTTTATAGGCCGGCTCGTGCGACCCATGAAAATCGCACACTGGAAAGGCCTGTGCTCGCCCAGGAGTTCGAATGTCTAGGTTCGAATTATCTAACCGATCTTAGAGATAAAATACAATGTGTTTGCAGTAATAAGCGTTTCTTTGACATTAGTGAAACACCGGAAGCGCCGTTGCCCTCCAAAGGGACTGATCCTGGTTATTTTTTCATTACTGACACTTTTTACAATGATAAACGAAACCCCTCAAATGCTGACTATTCAGCTCATATATGTAATTGGGCGAAAACAGCCAAAGGTTTGGAAGCGATACAATTCAAAAGTGCTTGCATGGAAGAGACGCGCTTTATTGATTTGACAGTTAGTCTGGGATTTCCTCAGCACTATCAACATCATGGGAATTGTGAACATGTGTTTGTTTTTTCCCAATTAGAAATTATAGCAACACCCCAAACACAAGTATTCCCACGAGCCTTCTATCCACGCCTAAAGGCCTTTAGTCATTTTAACAATCGCCTGTGTAATACATGTGGCAGTCTGCACTATGTGTACGTAGTAAAGAATAGCAACCGTCAAGTTTATGACCCAGCCTACTTATGCAAAAGATGTTTCCTTTCCTATCATTATATTGATGGCAAAAAAATTGGTGATTTTCAAGCTTACCGCTTGCTGGATTCTAACGAACAACAGGAATCCGAAGAAGAAGCTGAAAAAGATGCTGCGACTGGTGACGAGTGTCATACGGATGTGGACTCTACAGCGGATGATGTGAGTATAATAGAGTTGGACAATGAAATAGATGAGCTGTTGAAAGAGGATACAATTATTAAAGAAGAAGAAACTATAAATTAAAATAAAATTGACGCAATTTTTGTTTTCGAAAAATATGAACATAAAAAAAAAATGTGTTTGAATTATAAGAATAAATTCATTTCATTCATGGATTTGTTAACTTCACACGTATTAGAAATTGCTGGCCCGCCAACCCTGTTTTAAGGTGTGATAATGAAATTAAACAAATTCTTCGCATACCTTGGCATTACATTATTAATAATTCATTTGTAAATATTAAAGTTTAAGAAAAACGTATCAAGGTGTAATCCACAGAAGCACAATGAGCAACGAAGATAATACTGTCGTAGCAAGGGACGCTTCGTACAATTTTCCTACAGTTCAAGCAAAAAGCAAGAAATTCAGTTGGTTCCATTCGTTGACACGACGTAAGAAGAAACATCAGCAGTTAAACTCGGTTGTGGATGCATCCACTTTAACGAACAATAATAATAACAATGAACCCTTGGTGAAGCGTTGTGATTCGACAGATTTCTTAATCTACTCTCCCTTACAAGAGTCCTTATCATTCAATTTCATATTCAATGGTAATCAACCAGCTGATAAACGGATGAAAAAACATGAACCTGAATTTAGACCGTTCAGTGATAATTTTAAACGATTTATTGTAAAAAAGTGGCAACAGCATGAAGAAGGTGCCAATGCCGTAATGTTTACAGCCAGCAATGAAATGCTTAAGTAATAACATGTTTACTCTATATTTGAATGTAACTATAAATTTGCAAATTGTGTACATTTTTATAGTCAAGTGTGGTATTGGGGCGAAGTATCGCGTATTGATGCTCAAAAACAATTAACGGGCAGACCAACGGGTACGTTTTTAGTGCGGGATTCAGAAACTAGAGGATGCCAATTCACCTTGTCCTTGCGCATTCTCAATATAACACTGCACTATCGTCTGGAGTATAAGGATAATTACTGGCATTTTGAGGAATTGAAATATAAATCCATAGTGGAAATGATTGACGATATTTTATATCGTTGCAGTAATGATGTATTTGTATGTTTTGTCAAGGCGCCCAATGAAATGCTGCCACCATTTCCTGTTATACTCAAATATCCGCTCAGTCGATATGTGAATATGATTAAATTAGAAGATTTGTGCCGGCGTGTCATACAAGCTAAAGTGAAAGATGAATATATAGCTGAGCTGCCAATACCACCAGCATTGCAGAAGTATTTAATGGAAAAACGAGAATTGAT
Organism: Ornithomya chloropus; assembly: GCA_963971445.1. NCBI lineage: Eukaryota > Metazoa > Arthropoda > Insecta > Diptera > Hippoboscidae > Ornithomya > Ornithomya chloropus. Next base: position 19,550,730 of record OZ020530.1, on the reverse strand, counting down.
TTTCTAAGAAATCAAAAGAATCAACCAAACCAAAGAATTCACACGATATTAAATCGTGCACATACGCTGTTAATGTCAAGCTTTAAAATGATACCTACTGTATTCCATATGAAGACATGGTGACTAGTATAAATTTAATAAAGAAGAAGCATTGTATAGTAACGAGAAGGGAGAGAGTTTACTTGAGTTTGAATATAAATACATTTCCAAACACTAGCGGAGACCGTTACTTTCTTAATTTATTACTGTTGGAGTGATTTGTTTCATTTCTCAATCTTTTCCTTTTCAAAAATAAAAGCCTCTCCACGTTATATTACAAAAATTACAATTACTTTTATTACACAAAATGATCGTAAATTTGTTTGTATATTGAGACAGCCAAAGGGCGTACATTTTAGGTCATGGCCAATATTTTAACATCCGTTAAATCGGTTAATTTCACTTTTAAATATTGAACATTTGTAAGAGAATCGTCCGTTATGCTGATGAATTTTTGTGGAACATGTTGCAACGCATTGAAACCATCTGAAAAGAGTAGAATATTGAAAAATCACTTCGCTTCATAACAGGCAACATATTGACATATAACCAGTACCGAGAATTAATATTTTAATTAATTTGGTCCGTTTATTAATATGTTCACATTTGCCCGCCATCGGTCCGGTATGTAATGTTTGTTGTTTTTTATTAATATACGGCACCTGAAAAGAACGATTAAGAGATTTATACAAGTGTTCCCCACAAACGCTAAAATGTTTACCTTAAAAATGAGAATATCTCCCAAGCTAGGTGAGTCTCCTTGTATATCAATACAGTATGGTAAAATGTTATCAATCTTAATATTTTCAGTGCGCAGAAGAAAGTTTAGATCCTTTGAATTTTCCACATCGCTTGCATCTAAAAATTAACATTCAGCAATTGCATGTTATTGGAAGTGTCTGTGTCTATTCATATATTCAAGTTGTTTACCATCATCTGTTTTGTTTAAATCAATGCACTCAAATAAATCCGCATCCATTTCAGTTTGATGTTTAACGCTTCTTGGAGTATTATTAGTTGAATTCAACTGTGGGTATTCTTCTGTCAATTCCTCTTTCGCTTCCCCACTAAGATCAATACATTCTGGGATACTTGTATTCACTGTATAGTCTCCTATATTTATTGAAGATGTTCCTTCATCATTGGTGGCATTATTTGATGATGCACCATTTTCTTTGATTTCTCTTTCCGTTGTTCTATGCTTTCGTCCGTTTTCATCATTTACTACGTCTGCCGGAGGCATCATGTGATTGTCATGATTAATGGTTGTTGTTGTTCTTGTTGTTGTATTATCAGTAGCTTTCTCTGGCGTTTCATTAATACTTTCCTCTTCCACTTCCATACTAACATCAACGCATATTGACCCACTTTCATCATTTACCTTTTCCTTCGGTTCTAAATCTCCTTCAACCCGTACCATTGGTGGTGTTACTTCATCGGCAGTTGCATTATTTGATGGTTTAACATTTTCTTCACTTTTACTCCCAATGGTTATATTGTTCCCTTGGATTCCATCTTTGGTGACATTCACATTCTCTTTTGCCTTGACCTCAGTGTTACCATCTGTCGTCACAGATTCATATTGACTTTTAAGAAGAATGTTTTCTATAATTTTTGGAGTATTATCAGATTTTTTAAATACGTCTGTAATCCACATGCGTGGTGTTGGTGTTGATGTTGCATCATTGTTATTTAAAGCACAGAAGAACAGAACTTTGGGCGAGTGTTCTTCAGCAGATATTTTATTCTTTCTTTGAGATGTTGTTGAAACCCGTTCACCAGATTCGTTAAAATATATATGATTTTGTTTCGATTTATTAGGCTTTTTGTCCTCGGTAGCTGCTTTAGATTTCTTTTTAGTTTTGCTGTTCTTTTCGGGGGCTATCAGACTCAACGTTAACGCCCCAACTTCAGACGCGACATGTGTGCTTTGCTTTATTATTGTTTCACTCGTACTAGTTATCTCAACACATCGGCTTATATGTTTTTTGTAACGCTTCACATCCTTCGGCGTGGATGTTGATAAGCCTTCCTGTAAATTATGTAGCTTACGTTTCTTCTTGCTTTCATTTATGCTTGTTGGATCATTGACTGTTTCGGACGCATCTGTTTGCGGTGACGATTTATTTGATCTCGATTTGGATTTTTTCGTTTTATTGTCATCGAAGACATCATTTGATGCAACAGCTCTACATAAGGATATAGTATTTTGTGTAATTAACAGTTAGTTTAGTTAATCATATTCTAGCGTTGTCATACTTTTTTTAGTAGTAGTTGTTAAAACAATATGTCCGAGTTTTTCTTTTTTTTATTCGTAAATATTTGTAAGCATCTCAATTCGCAATTACCTCAAGTCATTATTGATTTTCACAATATCAACATCTTCCTTGGGATGCAGAAAGTAACCATCCTTGTTCACAAACAGCACTGAAGACAAATTAAATAGTTCTTCTACATGCTTTTGCAAATCTTCGACGTACTTCCAACTGCTGTTGATCCTTATTAAAGATTTTTCACGAAAATCATCAAAAAACACCGACAAATCTATTTTTACAAAATCAAAGGCTAGCATTTTTACACAAAACTAACGACATTCACACACAATTAAGGAACTGTTTGATTCGATTCGATTCGAGTTACTTTCAACACAGAGTGAGAGAATCATTTGGTCTGAAATTAATTATATGTTTATTCGAAGTATGTGAGAGATTATTCTCGAACGATAAATTCATTAAATTCACAGAGCTGGCAAATAAAATAACGGCATATCTAATTATTTATTCGAGTCAGCTGTTTGCATTTGGATTTGTGTAAATCGGTTTTTGTTTGTTTATAAGTGAATGTGTAAATTCTATTAAATATTTATTTCGATTGTGAAAAATGTCTACAAAAGAGTTAAAAATTATTTTTAAAGACGTACGAGAATTAATCAAGAATGAAAAATATCACGAGGCTGTTAAGAAATGTGAGGTAAGGAAAAATTATCTCAACCTATTCACCTATCTAAATTCGTATATATTGGAAAGGATATCTTGCGTGTAGAACCAAACAGCTATATGGGTGAACTACTGATGGGGGCCGCTTACCAAACCATTAGTAAACAAGAAGCTGCCAAACATTTACGTAGAGCTATGGAATTGTCTAATGGTGCTCCCACCGTCGCCCTACAGGGCCTGGCCAATTGTGCACCAGCTGAAGATTTGCCAAAAATATTAGATCAATTAATCGACTTAGTACCGTGAGCATCACTTGTTTAGATTGAAAGCAATATTGTTTCTAATAATAATTGCTCGTATAGGGAAAAGCATTTGGATTATTATGAAAAACTGTACAATGCATCCAGCAATTCAAAAGTTGTTATGGAATGTTTCCAAGTGTTTCAACAGAAACTGAAGCAATGCAGTGAAAATGATTTAAATAAAAGAATGTTGCTCCTAAAGTATGTGGGACGTGTTAGTTTGCGGAATGATATGTCAGCTGATTTGTTGGACCAAGCTACGGTATTGTTACATTCTTATTATATGGTATAGACAATCGCGCTAAATTCGTTTTTCCTTTACCTTATTCTATGTTAGTATAAATTGGTTTTGGAAAATATACTCTCGGATCCTTCTCTAGATGTATACTTAATAGCTTATAAACGTTATTTAAAGCTATTATTTAAAATGAACGATATATCCAAATGCTTGGAGAATGCCTGTAAAATGGTGGAACTTTTCCCCAATGACGTTTATGCTTATGAATGGATTTGTAAAATATATTGTGAAAAATATCAAGTTGAGGAGAATTTATGTTTGTCTGCTTTGCCGCAATCACCTGAGGAGTACGCCACAAAATTATTGCAACTTAATAGTGACTCTCATTTAGCCTTAACAGTCAAGGCCATTATATTGTACAAAGCGCAACATTTTGTGAATGCTCGTGAGCTCTTATATCAAGCGGTTAAAGTGCAAGCACATTACACACCAACCGTACAACTGTTGGCTCAATGTGAAATGCATTTAGAAGCGTACGCTTTGGCAGCGCCCTTATGGCAGAAATTAGGTGCTGAGTTTGAGCTACAGTACGCTGTAAGTCTTTCATATGCCAACGATGACAAAAAACTTAATGAAGCTTTGGTAATACTGCAACAACGAGAAGCCTCCACCGAAACCATTCAAGCTATAGCCAGGTAGGTTTGTAAATATTTGTACACTTTTTTTATATAATGACACAAAGTCTTTAAAGGTGTTTTTTCGCATTAAATAAAGTTGATGAGATGAAAAATTTAAAATTGGACAACATATCAAAGGCTGAATATTTAATGTAAGTAAGAATAAGCATTTTCCTCCCCCTATGATAAAAAAAAAAACTGATTCTCGTGTGTAATAATAGGTCTCCGGCTGAAGGCATTGCTTTTCTAAATTCCAACACTACCGATTTGGAACATTTTCCTTCTCTATTATTATTGGGAAAACTTTACTGTCGCATTAATAACTACACGTTGGCTTTGAATCACATATTAAAAGCTACTCGTCTGCAGCCTTACAGTTCCCAATGTTTTTTCTATTTAGGCAAAGTGTACTTTGCTGTAAACGATATAGTACGTTCACGTAAATGTTTCGAGAAATGTGTCTCGTTAAACCCTGTAAACGAAAAAGCTGTTGAATATTTGTCGGGTATTTATCAGCAACTAAATGAAGAGGTGAGCAACATTTTTATCAATTACATCAATAATGGAAAAATGATCACTATTTACAGGACTTGAATGAGGCATTGCTCACCAGTACTGCGAAAAGTTTAAAATGCATGGAACAGACAAAACATTTGCATTATCGTCTGGGTTTGCATTATTTACGCGTACACAACTGGGATGAGGTAAATTTTATTTATAAATATTTACGCTTATCTAAGACACAATTTATGTGTGACTGTTTCTCCAGGCTATACAATCTTTTCGAACGGCCATTAAACAGGACGTTTCGTGTATGATATATTGGGAATCTCTAGGGGACGCGTACGCAGAACGCGGCTCATATAATTCAGCTCTAAGAGTTTTTCAAAAGATCCTAGAAATGCAACCGAACAACTTATATGCCAAACTACAAGTTGCTGTAGTGAACACGGTAGAGGCTTAAACGTTTTTCTGAACTTGACATTTTGATTCTTTTGAAACTCTTATTAAGACTGTACGTTTGTACGTGGAAGCCATTGAAGGCTTTGCGGAGATATTAAAAGATAACCCGGACTATTTGCCCGCCTTAAAAGGGGCTGCTGAAGCACACATTGGCTTGGCCAATAATATGAAAGCGGAAAAGAGATATGGCAGAACCAAGCAACATTTGCAATTGGCGGTTGATATGTTGCAGAGATGTTTTTTACAACGACAATATTTAAAAATGGTTTGGTTGTGGCGCCTAACAGCTAATGCGTTCATGTTGACCGCTCAGCTGCCTGAGTCATTGGCTAATTTGGATGTGGATGGTAAACTGGCGGGACGTGACAATCACGAAATTGTCTTTTTAACACGCAAGGATATTCTGAAATTGGCCGCTAGGTAACTATTCTAGACAATACTCGGGCGGTACGCCAATCATAACGAATTTCTTTTACAAGATTTTATACGTGTGCCTTGAAAATTAAGCAAAACACTTATTTGTGGTACGAATTGGCTTTGTGCTGTTATTATATGGCGGATTATGTGAGTGAGGAGGCCGAGGTGCATTTGGACATGGCCATTAAAGCCTGTCAAATGGCCATTACCGAGCAACCCGACAAATGGCAAAATTGGAATCTACTGGGTGTTATATATATGCATCCCGGTGAGTGTGTGTTTACCTAAATTTAAACTCTAATCTAATGCGGTGCTATTCGTAAAAAGCTATTGACAACTTGGCCATGGCTCAGCATTGCCTTATACAAACCTTACAATTGGAACGTAAATCCTATACAGCGTGGACGAATTTGGGTGTTTTGTATTTGAAATTAGAGGAAATCAAATTGGCGAATCGGGCTTTTCAACGGGCTCAACAATCATCTCCTATATATCCTAATGCTTGGATCGGTCAAGCATTAATTGCTGAAGCCATTAACGAGGAGGAGGAAGCTTTGGATTTGTTTCGTCATTGTCAACAATTTGATTTTCACGTGGAGTCAGCGTTGGGTTATGCACATTGGGTGTGCTCCATACTTAGCGATGAAGTGAAATCTCAACTAAAGCAATACAAGCAAGCCATCAACAGTATGCACGCCGATGTTGTGGCCTTGGATGCCATTAACTGGTAAATAAACAAAAAAAAGAAAAAATATGGAAAACTAAATTTGTCTTGGGCCAAATCTTAAATATCCTCCACCTTCACAACGGTGGGCGTGGCAAATATATATATAGTGCGCCCTCTAATAGTGTATGTCTTACGTATCAGCGTGCAAGTCTACTTTTACGTTGAATATGGTTTTCTGTAAATTGTGGGCGTGTCTAATATCCGACTACGTCCATTTTTGTTACATCAGTCAATGGGATAACTATGTATACGCGTACCAAATTTCAAGTTTATAGCTCAATTTTTATGACAGATAAATAGATTTTTGTCGATTGTGGGCGTGGCTTTTGACTGGTTTTGCCCATTTTAAATAGAATGCCAAAACTAAAACTCTGTCTGTATAAAATTTCAGCTCAATATCTCAAAATTTACAACCGTGAAAATACCAACAACAGACAGACGCACAGACAGACGGACACAAGGACATACCTACATATACCCTCATCACTAAGGTGGAGGATATAATAATAATAAAACACGAGGGAAGTACTCGCTACAATACAATTTACGTGAATTCTATATTTCACCTTAAGGGTCAAATTTTGACTTTAATTAAAAGTGAAGGCATTTTTGTTATCCTACCACCCCGCCCATTTTGGTCACATAGATAATTGTGTGTATGTATACTAAATTTCAGTTTTGTAAATTTATTTAATTAGTTGTGAGGGCATGTGGGCGTGGCTATAATAATAGGTTTAAGTTGTACAACTGCAAGTACTTACCAGTAATCATTATTTTTATTTCACAGGTATACCATGATTGAGGAACGGGAGACCACATCTTCCGCTTACTCCTTTCAAGGTTTCTTAAGTGAACGTCAAAAACTATACCGTTTAGCATCCAAGACCTATGCATTGGCGGCTGAAAAGGCAAACACCACTATGGAACGTAATATTATGTACACCAATCTGGGTTATGTTTACTTAAAGTTAAATGAAGCCGAAGAAGCGGTTAACGCGTTTAATAAGGTGTCTCAGGCTTCGTTTCAATCCATCATTGGTTTAGCTTTGTCATACTTTAAAGCTGGGCAATGTGAAGAAGCTTATGCCGTTTATAATTCGGTGGTTAAAAGTGTGGCTGGGGTGGATGATAATAAGACAACAAGAATTTTGGTAGCCATGGCCTCAATGGTTTATGCTTTTCAGGGCGAAGCGGACACAAAAACCATTTTATACCAATGGTGAGTAATGAAAGAATAAAGGAGTGGGTTGGGCAGACAAATTGAATGGATCATGTTTTAATTTCCTTTTCAGCATTCTCCTGAAAGACTTCCCCATTCAAGCTTTATATTCGGCTTGCGCTCTGGGTATTCTGCATCAAGATGAACAATTAACCGAAACTATTTTAAGTGAATTGAAAAAGTATGAAGACTGTCTCGATCATGTGGTTCACATAGCTTATCTAACCGCCCAACACTATTTGAAGAAAGTGAGCATTTTCTAATCACCTTCCTTCCTTCTATTATTCAAGGTGTTGTTGTTGTTGTTTTTACTTTAAGAAACTGCCACGTAAAGCTCTCACCTATCTGATGACACGTGTTCACATATATCCGCAATGTGCAGCATTACGCAAAGTTCTAGCCAACTTCCTGTTAGATAACTATCACCAACAAGGCAAACAGTATCACGTAGTCACCAGTAGAATAGCATTAAGTGCCATTAGTTTAGTGCGTAGCAGCAAAACAAACAAGTGAGTATCGCGTGTTGTCGCGTGTATATTACACAAGCTGTTTCACACATACGTGTAAATATATTACAATATAAACAAAATATTTCATTTACAACAATGTCAGTTGCCACCATACACTTAACAAGTTGTTCTTCTTTTTGTTTTATGTTTTGCATACGTACGCAAATGTGTGTGTGTTGCAGAAATGATTGCATTGAGGATGCTGAAACTTTATTAATTGCCAGTCGTGCTTTGCTACCGATGCATGGAGACAATGCACGAAAACTTTTACAACGTGCTGTACACCTAAATCCTCAGAATGTGAACGCTTGGAATTTACTTTTACAAGTTCATTAAGTTGCACTTTGAGAGAGATTACCCTTCTATGGCGAATTCTTATAAATGATTTTTTGTAATAAAATTCTTTTTAAAACTATATGAAAAAGAAAAACGTCTGTTTGGTTGCATGTGTGTTTATAATTGTATTTTACATCACTTGTGTGTGGTGTTTGCAAAATTTAAGGCAAAGTACTTGTAAAGTTGAAAAATTGTAGACTGATAACACGTGCGGCTCAATTTACCAACAAACAAGTACTTTGCTACAGAATCCAAACTGAAGGTTGATACATAACATTATCAATTATTACCGAAACGGTTCGTTCTTTAACCGTGGTGTTCGCCTCTGGAACCACCTACCTCCTGGGGTATTTACCGCCATGCCTAGTGTGCGCAATTTCAAAATCAACGTACACAAACACTACTCCCTCTATCCTCTTTCCTCTAATCCCATCTAACCACCACCGTGCTTGCACGTATAGGGGTCATCCCCTGAGTGAATGGTTATATAATAAAAAAAAAAAAATTAGAAGACGTAATCGCGTACCTGCCCCGCCCACAATTAGCTCAAAGGAAATTTACTTTATGTTCGTGTTATAAACTACACAATAATTCAAAGCAACTACGGGTCGTATGAGTGACATTTTATTTTCGATTTGTTATTGAGAATTATACGGAATGAATTTCATCCCATTCTAACCATAACATTTTATATTAATTTATTGAAAATGTATCACAGATTTTATGCACATTCAGGTCACTTAATTTGTGGACATAAATTGCTTCATCTTCTTCCACTTCTTTATTGATAAAAAAGATTCTGTTTTTCTATTAATTTGTTAAACAAAACAAAACATGTGCACTAACAAATATATATTCGTGAAAACGAAAAAATTGCTCTTCTGGTTACAAGTCTTTGTTAATTTATCATTCGGTTTGTTAACAGAGACAATAAAAAAGTGTATTGAAAACGGCCCTAAGTTTGTTAGCCCCTTTTGCACACTCAAAAAAAGGCCTCACAGACCCTACAAAGTCTATATATTCTTGATTAGCATCAAAAACTGAATCGACCTGTCCGTTTATCTGGCTGTTGTTCGCTCTATCACTGAATGTTTGTACATAACTTTCCATTTATCTGCTATAAAAATTTACGTATTTATAATTTTTCCATCTTATGTTATATACTCGTATGTATATAATTTTGTAATAAAAATGTATTTTTGGTTGTAAGGGAAAATAAAAATTTTCTTTCTTTATCCTATAGAAAGGAAAACGGTGTAGTGAAAATAGCACATAATCGAAGTTGTTTGTTATAAAACAATTTGTTGAAAGTTTATATAAAAAGTTTGAGCAATACGACCCATAAGGTCGCAAGTATTGATGGAATATACAGCAAACAACATACATTACAAGAAAAATGATCAACATTTTCTAATAATATTACTTATCCTATAATGGATTGTATACATTATGTTAACACGCCTTCATTATTCTATTATTTATTATGCAAATGTATGGTATTCGTCTCCTGGGGCCATTCATGACAAAAATGGGAATAAGAATATAAAATATTTGTCAAGTTACTTATCCGTTTATATTTATTTATGTATGCATTGTATGCACTGTATGGATGGCATGCGGTACAATATGTAACATGTGTAACAACTTGCACATAAATCGATATTGTCTGCATATATGTGTGTGTTATTGTATAATGTACATGTATACAAACAAGTTGGTCCAAAGAGCTTTTATCCCCTTAAGAAGCTTCTTTATTGTGTTCGGTACTTCATATGGCAAACAACTGTTCACATTTGGTCTGTGTTATGCACATGGTATTATACAAGAGATCCACAACAATAAAAGATGTCATAAAGCAGTCATGTAACATAAAATTGAAATAAGATTATGTATGTATGACCGAAACCAACAACAGAGTAAAGGATACAAATATTTTGTTTTCGAACAAATTTAGGATATGATTTGTATATGTATTAAATATCAATTTCTAACACAAGTAAACACTGTTCCTTTTGCAATTTTTGAGTGTAAGATGGAGTGTACGCTAGGTATGTAGATTAAGACATTCCATCATCAAAATCTGACTTGATCTAGCCATGTTCAGCCAGGTGCTCCTCTGTTGTTAAAACGCTCTCATGCTTAACTTCATATACACATGTACATCGAACTGAAATAAACTGCAAACATTTCTAGTTTATATTTAAATTAGATGAAATGTGTCAAGTGCCACACCCACAATTAATAATAAATATTTAGCATAAAAGTTAACCTACGAAGTTGAAATTTCGCAAACACATACATCGAAGCATTAAAAATGGGCGGTGTTGTATAAAAGACACGCCCTTAATATAATTTTCTTACTTGAAGCAAAATCCGACTTGTTAGTTGATGTGTAATGAACCATAAAGGACGTAATAGGTAAGATACCTGCCACGCCCACCTTTTGTGAACATTATTAGATTGATTTGAATTTTGATTTCAATCAAAAATATATTGTTTATGTACACATATACGCTAAAGGGTCATTGAAGTCTTCTTGTAACAAAATTTTAAATGCTCTAAAATACACAAAACTATAGACAGATGGATGGAAATCTTAATTGTAATCAAACTTGAGACTGCAATCTTTTATTTTATTATAACGACATACATATATGCATATATGTATACATGTATGCAGCATGAAGAAAGTTGTAATGCATTGATTTGTAAATGCTTGTTAATCAGGCACTCATTATGCCAATTCAGTTAATTTATGCATGATAGTGCAAAATTTCATCGAAATGTATATATGAGTGTGTAATAAGTACTGTACATGTGTATGTACATAACATTAATATCATGTAGGTGAGTGAGGCCGCAAGGCATTGAATGTTAAATATTTGTGTGCGGTTTTGTTAAGGAATTCTATAATTTTCGTTTAATTTAAATGTCTACTCTTTGCCATTTGTCTCCCGCGCGCTCACTTTCTTTCTCTCTTCGTACTTCGTACACATCATTTTACGCTCCACCTCAATTACCCACTTAAGTGACGATACGCTGCACAGGATATATTGCACCTGTACACCTTTGTACATTTAGGTTAAATTTGTGGTATGAGCTTTATTACTATTATTATTCTTGCGTGGTCATGCATTCGTACGCGTAAACATGTATGCTTGTGTGTTGGTATAGAAATACAAAAGGCAGCCGCCTCCAGTTATAGAACGCATTGCATATTCAGCATGACTGACTTTCATTTGTACAAAATGACTGGAAAGTGTTTGAGAAGTTGTGCACGCAATTGCAAATCGACTTGTATGTACGTATGCATGCTTTAATATGCGCATTATATAAATATAAATACAATATGGTAATTTAAATTATACTATGCATGCATGTGTGTATGTGTGTAGGTAGAGGTAAGTTGCCATAAAAGAAATTCCTTGAAAATTATGGTTGCGAAGAAGAAGTTTTGAGTGGATTATATTATGTTCACGTATAACGTATTTCTACGTGTGGGTTAATTAAAGATGTGCATGTGTAGCTGCAATGCCATCTTGCGTTTACTATAATTATCAAGAGTCTGTAGGTGTTCATTGATATTGATTTTTCGTATTGGAACGTAAGAGAATTTGATACCAAAACGCTACAGAGAGATATTTAAATTCGATGGAATGATTTTTGGAAAAAGAATCCTTAAATAAATGTTATGATGAAGAAAAATCTGAATTCTTATAACAAGTGAAAATATTATAGTCGGTCAAGCCCGACCATCAAATACCCTACACCACTCGGATATTTTATTCAAATTGATTTTTTTCTTTGAAAAAAGAAAAACTTTTTTTTATACTTGAATTTTCAAATATGTCAAAATGATAAATATGTCACAAAAATTATATTGGAAGGGGTTCTAAAAATGGTCCGATTCTATCCATTTTCAAAAGGGTTTCTCCAATACATTTCCTTGTACCAAATTTCATCGAATTATCTCAAAAAATAATAGGACCTTATATGGGGAGGAGTGCTAAAAATGGTCCAATCCGGTTAATTTTCAATAGGGTTCCCCTTTGGGCCAATACATGTTCTTGTATAATTAAATGTGGGTGTGGCATTTGCCGTTTAGGAGTTACAAACATCCGCACAAACTTAATGTACTTTTTACCATAATTCATGATTTAGTTTCTTTAACTCGAAGCATTGCTGGATAAGGTACTTGTTGAAATATATGGAAGGGGATCTAAAAATGATCCGATCGGGTCCAAAACTAATTACTATTCCTTACTATTATTGAACTTGTGAAAAAATATTAAGAATAGCGATTTTATGCCATATAATGACGCTTTAATAGAACCTTATATAGGTTCTGAAAATGATCCGATTCAGTCTATTTTCAATAAGGCTCTTATTTGGCAAGTCGTTGTATCAAAATTCACCAAAAATATTTTAATAAATGCAACCTGTAGCAAGCGCACAATTAAACATGTAAAGACAGATGGACAGAAAGGCATCGTTTCAGATAATTGAAGGTGGATATAGCACAAGGGCTGAAGAGTATAATAATGTGCCAAAGCTATCTAACCTGTCTCCTTCTAAGGTTGTTACTAGAAGTAACTTTTATACCACAAGTGACAAAGACGTCACAGTGTAATATATAAATTGTAAGTAATTGAATTTAAGTGGTGTAGGATATTAAATGGCCGCACTCTCTCTGCACACTAACTATACATATTATTACCACTCATTTAAAATTTCTTAATATACTTAAGGTTTATATGCAAACAGTAAAAATAATTTTATATATTTTTTCTACTCTTAAGACTCATTGTTCAAATCAAACAATGTAGAGTAGAGTGGTTGGGGTAGTAAAATTACAAGTGGTGGGGGATAAAATAATTTCTTTTTATGATATCTGCTGTCTTTCTAACTATTATTACGAGTATGCGGTACCTTAAAGTTAAATGTTTTGAAAATGTTGAAGCGTTTGTAACTACATACAGTAAACGGTGACGCCCTTAACAGTGCATAATGTGTCAGCTCACAAGTCTTGTTATACGTATAAATATTGACTCAGATATCGACACTGATGGAGGTTGAAAATGGAGTAGCAAACTTGGTTTACTTCCATCTTATGTGAATGATATAAAAATGACAACTTTCTAACTCTAAACATTTAAACATTGTATCCTTTCATCTTACTTTGTATTCGGTTGAATTGTGGTTTTAAAATCTAAACAACATTTAAAGTCTAGCATTTTAATTTTTTAGAAATTATTAAGGATCACGATCATATTTTTAAAAGTTCTACTTTTAAGTAAAAATTTCAGATCACGCACCCAATGAGATTTATGTATAAACCGTCCCTATTCTTAGTTATAATGTTAGACAGCTCGTTCACTATATATTATTGATAATAGGGATGACGAAGGGTATCCAAATTTGAGCCAAAAACAATTACTCATAGCCTCCTACTAATTTTAATAATAAAACTATACTAATTTTGTAATACAATAAGTTTGTTGATACGTTTGCAACAGACAGTAAGAGACTTAAGAGACCCCACTAAGTATATATATTCTTCATCAGCATCAAAATATGAGTCGATCTAGATGTGTTCGCGTGTCGAACTGTTCTGGGCATTATTGCAGTCGAACATTTTGAGATATTGAGCTGAAATGTTCAGAAACTTTTAACAGAACACACACACAGAACGCTATTTAAATCAAAATCGGTTAAGGGCCACGCCTACAATCGACAAAAATCGATATATTGGCCACAAACATTTACTTATAAAGTTGATATTTGGTACACATAATTATAATTATATCATCCTGTAATGTGCCAAAAATAGGCATGGTCGGATAACAGACACGCCCAAAATCGATAAAAATCAACATATCTGCTACAAAATTTGAGCTATGAACTTAAAATTTAGTACAAATATTTATAATTACCCCTTCCATCGATGAGTCAAAAATAGGCGTGATCGAATTACAGAGACGCCCACAATTTATATTACAAACCTTGCTGATTTTAACGTAGAAGTTGATATTATAACGCATGAGCTATAGAAGGCGTAATCAAGTACATGGCAGGCCCACTGTTTGCACGTAGAGATGGAGGGTATTTACGATTCGACCTAAGCCAAATTCAGATTTCTTATTTGCTTTTGACTTCTGTTGTTTATTATGTCTTACTCAACATTTTACGTCTAACAAATGACTTTATTATAATAATAACTTTAACAGAATGGAAAGAGAGGCAAGGGGAGAGGGAGAGTGAAAGTGGTATACAAAAATGTGAATACAAAAAAGAAAAATAAAACTTATCAACATAAATTTCCCACCAATGCGGTGATGTGTAAAGAACAAGAAGAGGTCAAGTGTTAACTAACATTGTTAGGAAATTTTTACTCGAGTGTCATAATTGAATTTTTTTGATTCTCCACATTTTTTTTAGTACATATTTCATATAACTACGTAACAAATTACACAGATTTCGTTAAGCAGAGATTTTATGAAAAAAAAACGAAAAAAAATATCACACATTTATAAGAGGCTTATAACTTTAATATTATTAGAATTATGTTTTTACCATAAAATAAAAATTTAAATCGTAAAATTATTAAAATTATGAAATGTTGTTGTTGTTGTTTTTCTACAATTATTTTTAACGAGCCAAATTTACAAGTAATAAAACATGGTGATCGGAGTTATGCTATATATTCTTCCTTGCACAGCACATGCTACAAGTTTGGCTGCGGCACTGCATACGATGGTTAGTTATAGGTGCACTCCATAAATTTCAACAACAGAAAACCATAAATATGTTACAAGAAGAAGAATAAAAAGTAAGAAACAACAACAAAAACCGAAACCACATACAACAATAAAAACCAATTTAACACAAATGACCCAATTTTTGTCCATCAGGTAGACATTGAGTACCATTGAGCAGAAATATAATTTTTTTTTATTGGTTTATTTATATTCTATTTTTTTTGTTCAAACCAATTCTGTGCACTTGTGTACTCTGGCAGCATGGTACGGAAATTATTCGTTCAGCAAAAATTTTTACACATACACTTAAAGTGTATACCAATACGTACACAATGTGTGTGGAAAATTTCGAGTAATGTCTATATTTGAAGAACACACAATGCAAGCATGTGCCGCCCATATGATATCTGATATGTATGCATGTCAGGTATGGTTGCATAAGCATTAGTTTGTCCTTGTTAGTTCCTTTCAATATTGCACTCAGCACTCAGGATAGCACAAAAGTGAAATCATTTTTAAGTTTTCATACGCCTTAGTGATAAGGATTTACTAGGTTTGCGCCTCCGTTTGCAAAAAAGTTAGAAGGCAGCCTCGGAGACCCTACAAAGTATAAATATTCTTGAACAACATCAAAAACTGACCCGATCTAGATATGTTTGTTCATTCGAGCATGCACGTGTGTGGTTGGAACTCTCACAATCGTACATTTTGAGACATGGAAGTGAAATTTTGTACGAATATTGAAAATTTTTTTGCAGGTCTCTATTTCAATTAAGAAAAATCGGCCAAGAGCCATGCCCACAATCAAGAAAAATCTCTCATAGCCACCTATGCGATGTACCAGTTTAAACAAGACCATAATTGTATAACGAACAAGCCGTTCATATGAATTAATTACAGCCACTTGCCGCGTCCACTGTATATGAGGAAGTGAAGGGTACTAAAGATTTGGCTTAAACCATATTTCTTATTTTTTTGTAAACTTTTGTTGCTTTCCCACTCCTTTATTATTCAGGATACATATATACTAAATTTGTTGAAAATTTGAGGATATGTTGCAACAAATTTTATTTGTCGTTCAATTTACTGAAAAATTAAGGTATGTTTATATGTGTGTGGTAACGTGTGCCTATCCTCAATTATACCGATTGATTCAGAATCACAATTAATTCTCACATTCTAGACAATGTTGTTGTCATTCAATTCTCCTCCTAAGGTTATCCCTAGATATACAGGGTGAAGGTATTACGTTTGTATGGTTGTTTTAATTCTCAAGGTATCTGGGAAAAAGTTACTCTCATACATGAAATGTTTTAAAACCAAATATTTTTATTAATAATTCAATATAAGAATTATTCTTCCATTTCCTTTTCACTTTTTTTTTCTAATTTACAATCTCTCAATGTTCGTGTATATATGTATGTATCCATGTAAATTGTTTCAACAACAGTCTCTGATTACATATGCTAACCGAGATTATTTACTTTGCTGTTGTTTCTGTTCGTATTTTAGGTTTTAGTTACTTTACTTTTCATTTGTTTAGCTAACACTATGAATTATTGGCATGGGTCTGGAAAGTATAAACATGTACTTATACGTCCGTATGAGCAAGTGTTTAGTTTGTATAAAAATAGAACTTTATTATATCCTGTGTGATAATGTGCCATATTTAATACTTGGGTTTCCTTGTTCTCAATTCTTACGTTGGGTTTTATTGTATATTTTTATACCCAGCACAAAAATTTATTCGAGGGTATATACGACTGTGTCAAAACGTTTGCAATGTCCCAAAAAAGACGCGTCGGAAAACTCACTAAATCAGTTTCAAATACTTAAACGATTTAATAAAAGCTGTCTATCCGTACGTTTGCTGTAGTCGCATAAATTGAGATAACGTTCCGAACTTGGCGGATGTCTTGACAGTTTCTATACACAGGTTGGTATTGTCAAGCGATGCAATAAAAACTGAAACAGCAGCAACTTTTTAAGTAAATTCTCCGTATAACTTATAATACTCGGGAAGCTGTGGTGGGTATTCAAGACTTGGCCCTAGGCTTTAGTTTGTTTTTAATTAAACATTTTCTTTTTCTGATTGTTTAGGATTAAAGAAAGAGGCGCATCTGTACAATATTTTAAAATATTTATACATTATCCCACCAAAAGTTGTATAAGAATATATTTTGTACTTGTGGAGAAGTTTGTACCAATGCTGCGCCCATGCTTTATTGTATCTATCACCTCAGAAGCAAAGTCTGAATCAATTTAATTTAATAAATCCATACTTTCATGCATTTCTTTTACTCCTATCTACATGAAGCAATTTTTCATTTTCATTGATGAAATATGCCAGTGAGACATTCTTGGGTAAAGGACTGTGATTATTGAAAATAGACCTCCGTTTTTGAGGATGCATTCCTTTATAAAGATCAAACAAATCAAAATCAAAACGTGAATGTATTCAAATATGTCTGCCTGTCCATCAATGATCTGGTAATCAACCTAGCGATAGCATTTTCAATAATTCTTAATAAAATTTGTCAAAGAATAGTTAATTACCTTAATAATTAACTAAGTAAAATTTGAGCTCAATCGGACTATTTTTTGTATCAATTTTCATAGAAGACCTTTTTATCAAGTGTTTTTTATATGATATTGACCAAATTACTTAAAGCTTAAAGTTGTAAAACTAACTAGTGAAGGGTATTAAATAGTAAGGTGGAACCGATTAGACTTATTTTTATATCCTCCCCATAAAACACCCCGGAGAAGGCATCACAGTTTTATATACTTGATCAGCATTAAAAACTGAATCGATTTAGACACGTGTGTCCGTGTGTCCGTGTGTTGTTGGCATTCTCATGGTCGTAAATTTTGAGACATTGAGTTGAAATTTTGTTCAAACGCTTTTTACAGTTTATGATTGCTTCTAGGTTTTTTCTTTGTGTCACACAAATGTTGGAAATTTTATTCTGTGTAATGTTTAAAATTATTAAATTTTTGCTATGGTTGCTGCTAAAGGGGTTCTACATTTACGACATGATCGAATTTTTGTATTTCTTTTTTAATAACAATCTATAACTGTAGTTGAATATTTAAAAACAAAAACAATAACAATAACAAAAACAATAACAACATATTGCACAAAAATAAATTGAAGTAAATATTTATTTAACGTCACCAACATGGTTCTGTTATGCAAAATATTTGATTTTATATGGAATTTTCATTTCACTTCACTTGCTTTTACAAAATGTTACTGTTGTTGTTGTTGTTGTTGTTGTTGTGTTTGCAGAGTATGTATGTATATGCAAAGTGGATGCAAACATGGAATATATTGTACACATAATAGGACTGATATTAAACATATTTAAACTATAATCGATTTATTTATAATGCAGCATGTATTTGTGTGGATTTGTATGTGTAGGCGTGTGCGTGTAACTTTATCAATATGTACAATATTTAGTATCTCTATCTCTATTGTTGTCTGCTTGTTGTCATGTCATTGTTGTGTTCTAATACTGATAACAATTTTCTTCCTATCCATCTCCCTTTCTCTCCCACTCGCTATATTTTTATAAATGTGCACAAACTGGAAATATATTGTAATTTGAAATTTTCTAAGTAGACAATAGGTTGGTGTTGTTGCTGTTTTTAATGTTACTGGTAATGCTGTTGCTGTTGCTGTTGCTGTTGTAATACTAGATGGAGTCATTGTTCTTGTTGTTATAGTTTATCCTTTTTCGTTTGTGTTTTTTCTTTTTTGCGTGTTTTTCTTTCACGTGTGCTAGTGTATGTTTCAGTTATAAACACGTCTGTAACGTAACGCACCTTGAAAGTTTTCATTTGAGTGAGTTTTTCCTTCCAACTAAACGAAAATTGTTTTATAATATACTTACTAAGGGAGTATATATGTATATATATATAAATGTACACACTTTTGTTTACTTTTCTATAATAGCATTCACTTAAGGTAATTACAGTTAGTGAAGTTTAAGAAAATATAAACAAATGTAAAGCAATTGGGATGTGCGCCTTATTATGTAGGATTAAAAAATTATTTTAGACATTTTCGTTTAAAATTATGCCTTAAAATAAGTTAAGTGCTTTATTACACAGAACAGACCCAAAGTCGCTTGGAACAACTCAACTGAAGGGTTCCGCTACAGCGTTCCACCTGAATGAAAAACATAAACTAAAGTTTGAAAACGTTACTGGAAAGCCTTAAAGGCTTATTCCGATCTATTTTTAAGAAAACGGAAATATTATAGGCGGTCAGGGTTGACCAGTTAACACCCTACATCTCTCTAATGCACAAATTATGCTACAACTACATTTTGGTTGCATCAGTCTTAATCATATACAAGTCCTTTCGTTAAGTATGAATTACATATATGTAAAGGAGTTCTAAAAATGGCCCAATTAAGTGCAAATTTCATCCACAAAAATTTAGTCAAAAAATATTAATTTCGCTAAAAATGACATTTTTGCCACATAAAGGTAAGTTCTAAAAATGGTCCAATCCGGTCTATTTTGAATAGACGGGATCCTCCATTGGCTCCTGTTTGGGCCAAAACATGTCCTTGTTTCTAACTTTATTAAAATATTTCAAAATAAGCGACCAAAATCACCTGGATAGACAGACGAACAAATGGATATAATTAAATCGATTCAGCAAGTGATTCTGAATTGATCGGTTTGATTGAAAGTGGTTGCGATACTTGCCGTTTAGGAGTTACCAACATCCGCACAAGCTTTATATACCTTTTGCCACAAGTGGTGCAATTGTCTCAACATTCTATTGAGTCTCTAGAAACAGGAATTTTTCTCTGTAGAAGATTGTAATTAAGATTTCGTAAATAATTGAATGGTCAATTGTCAACTCCATTAAGCCAACTAAGATTCTTTGGAGCATAATTAAAAACGATCGTTTTTACTAAGTTTTATTGATCCTTAACACATTTTTTTTATGATTCACTTCCATGATAAGAAAACTAAAGCGCTCCGTTTCGTTTTACAATAAATTCTAGATAACTAACACATAAACTGACGTTTACTTATATTTAAGAAATGATGTGAAAAAATTTTCTTGATAAAAGTTGAAATTCCCCGTCGTTTCTCTTCTTTTTATTGCCTCCTTGCGATAAAGGGTGTTTTAAGTGTCTGCGGATATTTGTAACTTTTAAATGGAAAATAGGGGCGACCCATTTTCAATTATACCGAATCTCATTCAATTTAATCAGGTCTGTAAATTTGATTTGAGATATTACGATGAAATTTGGTACGATGACATGTATTGCCGCAGTTTTTAACATGGGTCGAATCGAACCACTTTAGAATCCCTCCCTTGTATAAGGTTCTATTATATTTCACGAAGTGACTTTGCCTCAATGCCTCAACATTAATTGTAGCATAATTTGTGAAACTTAGCCGTGTAGGGTATTAAATGGTCGGGCTTGACCGTTCATAACATTTTCACTTGTTTCTGTTTGCTTTGAAACATCTTTTTTAATAAGATGCATCTTGCCAACTTTAATGAAAACTTCGTTTAACTGAATTTTCTTTCAACATTGTTGAAAATGATGGCGGTTTAAATATTGTACAAATAATAATAACAAAGTGGAACAATGTATTTGGCTAAGGGCAAATGTTGGATGGCCACCGTGACTGGCAATAATTATAAATTTGTACACACACATGATATATTTAAAGTTGGAATAAACAACATCAAGGTTTTGTTGTAGACATGACCAATCTTCTCAGTTTATATAACGGTTCTGATTTTTCATTTTGAGTGTTACCAGTGTTTTGATAATGTTAGTATGATCTACATTTTACGGTACAGAATACAAAAGCAACACCTGCTAGTGGTGATGGTATTCATAAAAAAGAAGTCTTTCACAAACAATGCTGAAATTATGTTTTTTATTCGTGTGCTGTACCTTGATGGTTGTAAAATTTTATGGTAAATATTTTAAAACTTATTTAAATGTTTCAGTTGTTTTTTTAATATGTACTTTAGACAATATTTTATGTGACTTAAGTTTTAATTTAAAAAAAATAAAGTAACAAGTAAAAGAGTTGCACTTGCCTGAGGCCAAACCCCAAGTCTGATGAGTGTTCAACAAATTTCTTTAATAATAACGAATAGTGAATAATTCGGAAAAAATTTAAACATTTTTTTTTCCTTTTTCAATATTTTTTGCACTGTAAGTATGCCGCCTGACCGATTTTCCTATTTCTGTTTATGAAAACTATACATAAAAAGTGGGCGTGTCGGGGACCTGATTGTGTCTCTTATTAGTTTATTTGTTTTATATCAATCAACAAGCCGGGAAGCCAAAGACTTTTTTTTTTTTAATAAAAAGTGGGCGTGTCTGTTATTCGGCATATCCATTAATTTTATATGAATATATTTCAACTTTATTAAGCTCAGTTATTTTAGCTGTTGGATAGATTTATGTTGATTATGGGCGTGGCATATTCAGCATTTTGCTTAAGTAAGACCCTATCCTTTAAATCAGCATCAAAATTTCAGTCGATTTAGTCATGTTGATTAATGTGATTATGTTATGAAAAAATTGACTCAAAATTACATAAATAACGTTACAAAGTTGAAATTTAGTGTATTCAAATAATAGACACGCCCATAATATGTTAAAAAAACCTCTTTAATGCAGAATTCCACCTTTGACTTTATATGTAACGCATACTTTCATAGCGGATGCAGTTAAGGACATGCCCTCATTCGCATTTAATAGCGAAGGATTTTACTTACTCTCCCCATATTTTGTTCCTTTACTTTTCCAGTGTTCCTTTCCCGAACAATGTTATTCATTCAACATAAAAAAGATGAAAATAGTTTGCTCAACTGTCTAGCGTTCTATTGTGTTGAATCTTTGTATAATAAATTAAAGACACAAAATACTTTACACAACTATGTTTTGGTTGTCGAATTAAAAAAATATTAAAAGTTAAAATCTTCTTCTTCCTTTTCAATATGATGGACTGACATAAGACGGTTATCATCCATTCATAGAAGAGTTTGAAGTTTTTAATGAAAATAAATTGAAAAGGATACTTTAGCACAGAACGGAGGCTACTGTTGAGAGACTGATTGTACAGATGGATTAACAAGTAAGTAGATACCCAAATTAAATCTAAATTTCATGTCAAGGGTTAAGTAACTGGTACTAAAACTTTACAATGCAGAGAATTTTGCTCTAGTTTAGTGTCGCTTGTAGGAAATTCTTCATTTCAAGTGTTTCTAAATTATTGTATTAACATTCTAATTCTACACAATTCAGCATTTATGGTTAAAGAGATAAAAACATTTGATCTTAATTGCAATTTAATTAACAAAATTGAACAATTCATAGTTTAACCAAAGGCGAGACTTAGTTTTTCTTACATTCTATTCGAAACGTTAAATATTTGACCATATCCAACACCACTCTCCGAATAACACATTCAAAATTGTTTACTCTGTTGTTGGAAAACCATTAAATTGATCCTAATTTCCGACAAATTTACAGTTCATTGATTTAAAGTAAGTTGTGTACCATACAAATATGTTTTCCACATTCAACATTTGGAGTCAGTTAAATACATAGACAGATGAATGCGTATGTATGTAGGTAAGTATGTACTTATTATATAAGAACGTTGGTACGTTTGAATCAACAACAACGGTATTTACATACATATATGTATACTATTTCGATCCCACTGCTCATACTCCACTCTCTCTACGTAAAGAACTGCGTAATTGCATGATAGCAGACTTACCATTTAAACATACATATTTGTATGCAAATGAGGATAAAAGTAGAAAAGCAAAGTGTCAAATCTTCAATATCCTCTACATCTAAATATAAATTGTGGGCGTGGCAAGTATCTCATGAAGTCCTTTAACAATTTACGTCATATGTTTTAACTGAAGTGTTGGATTTTACACCAAATTATATTTTTTTGCAAATTATGGGTGTGACTGATATTTCAAGGAAATTTGGTACAAGGACACGCCTTGGTTTAAAAAGGAACCCTATTGAAAATGGATCGGATCGGACCATTTTTAGAACCTCCTCCCAATTACCATATAAGGTCCTATTATAAAAGAAGCCTTTATATGGTAAAAATTGCATTTCGTAATATTTTTGGATAAAATTTGGTGAAGAATAGTTGGCTGCGCCACATTTGAACGCCATCAAACTATTTTTAACACCCCTTGCCATATAATTATATTTCACGAAATAACTTATATGGCAGTGTATACAGAAACAACTAAACTAATTGTAGCATAATTTAAGGAGCTAAGTGGAGTATTAAATATTTGCGCTTGACCGACCATAACATTTTTACTTGTTTGATGCTATGAAATGTATGGATTGTGCACCGAATTCCCGCTTATTGTTTACATTTTTATCAATTGTAGTCTCCAGCCTCTCAACCGACTTTGTGCAATTTAAATAGCGATCTGCGTGTAGAAACTAGAAATTCATGTCAGTTAAAAATCTGAAAATTTTCGAACAACTCACGGTCATATCTAGATAGACTCAGATTTGGATGCTGACAAGTATACATACTTTGCATCAGAAGCTGCTTTAAATGTTGCAAACGGAATAACAAAGATTATTTCTGGATTGTATATACCTTACAACTGAATGTGGGATATATAAAACGCTCCCCATTCAATTGTGCGTTTTGTACTTCCCACATCCAATTGTATTTGATGACTATGTTTATACACTTATGTATTCTACTCTTCTTTATGTATATGCTGGTGGACATTCAATTTTAAGTCCTTTTGAAGAATTTTGGAGATGTTTAAATATGTTTTGAGGAATCCATTCAAAGCTAATCTGTTTAATGAATTCAAGTTGTTTTGGCTCAAACATAGATAGCTTGACAAGTACCTTGACTGATGTTATAGAAAGAATTTCTTGGTTTCAAGAGGCCTCTACTACTACTACTCCTCCTTATAGTTTTCCTTTTTTATCACTATGGCAATAAAATTTTTTTGAGCAAAAAAAAAAAATAAAATTTTTTCTTTGCTCAAATTTTATTTTTTTCTTTAAAGCGACAACGATTTTAATAATATTGAAAATGTTTTAAAAGACGCTGTGATAGCAAAAGAAGGAGCCTGGAGGCCTACAAAGAATATATATTCTTGATCAGCATCAAAAGCTGAGTCCATCTAGACGTGAATGTCCGCATGTCCGTACGTCCATCTGTTGCTGGCATACTCACGTACGTAAATTTTGAGTTATTGAGCTAAAATTTTGTACAAACACTTTTAGTTTTTGCACGCAGATCGCTATTTAAAATGGGTAAAATCGGTCAAGAGCCACGCCCACAATCGACAAAAATCTATTTATCTGCCACAAAAATTAAGCCATCACGTTGAAATTTAATGTATATATCTATAAATACTTTCTTAATCGATGTGTTAAAAGTGGGTGTGATCGGATACAGACACGCCCACAATCAATAAAAATTTATTTATTTGCCACAAAAGTTGACCTATGAACTTGAAATTTGATACACTTGTCTATAGTTATCCCATTCATTAGTGTGCCAAAAATAGGCGTGATCGGATACGTCCACAATTTACAACAAACCATACTCCACGTAAAACTCCACTTTCAAGTTGATATTTATGCACTATTAGAGGGCGTAATCATGTACCTGCCACGCCCATTGTTTATACGATTGTGTGAAGGGTATTTAAGATTTGGTTTAAGCCAAATATACTTTCCTTACTTCGTTTTTATATATTTTTAAGTAATTTTCATATTTTTTCCAATTAAAATCCTAAACATCATAATATTTTATTGCACTTTATTATATTCGATTTAAACTTGTCCAGTGATGATGATCAAAAGGTACAATAAATAAATCAAAATCTTTCCCCAAAAAAATACTACAATTTTTCAACATTAATTTAACATTATTGTTGACATGAGTGCAGAATAAAATTGCTCTCTAAACTGAACAACAAACACATGGACACAATGAACCCCTATTGGTACCAGTCATGTTGATCATGATTCAATTTAAAATGGACAAAAGAACCCATGAACGAAGAGATTTTTTTTCTATTTCCATTTAAAGACAAATCACAGAACATACAATGCACACATGCAGCTAAACTATTGTTTGTATGTGTGGAGAGTTGTAAGTACTTATGTGTTTGTGCATGTCATATACACAACAAGTGCCAATTTACATACACATCTTTCTCTCTCTCTCTCTCTCTCTCTATCTCTTTCTCTTTCTAGTCCAATTGCACAATTTTCTGGATTCATGTAAAACGTCGTGTCATGTCCGTTCTCTAAGCTTTCTTATATTGTACTCGTATATGTTTTATATAGCAAAGAGATATTTAAATGATGGTGCTCTGTATTGCTTAAACAATGTCTCTAGTTCGTATGTATATGTAGGTGAGTCAAAGGATGGAATCGTAAACCTAATAAAGTAAAATAATGTAAAATGTACATCAAAAGTAAATATCATCCACCATTTCCTCCATAGTGGGCATGGCATGGACTCACTCTAATAGTTTATATGTTATACTCAAAAAAGAAGAATTTCGTACCCGGTAAAATTTTTTGTCGAATGTGGGCGTGTCTGTTATCATATGAAAGGCTTTATATTAATGCGTACACCGAACTTTGAATTTGAATTTGTACCTTAGTTTTGGGTGGGTACTAGATAAACTTTTGTCGATTGTAGGCGTGTCACTTAACCGATTTTTTGATTTTAACAAGCGATCTGCGTGTAGAAAGTATAAATTTCATATTAACATCTCAAAATTTACGACCGTGAGACACGTCCATGTCAAGTCAAATCTAGAATAAACACATTTTGTAGGCTCTAGATTGCTTCTTTCTGGATGTTGCAAAAGTATCATCACTACGGTGGGAGGGAATAATAAAACAAGTGAAAATGAAATACGGAAATTATTTATTAAAAAATTACTCCATTTTCATTTTTTAATATCCTGGATGATTTTGCCCAATTTCAATACCAACCTACGTACAGATAGAAACCATCAACTCTTTTGCCAAGCTTGGAATCGGTATCTGAATTTTTGCAACTAAGATATTGATTTCCACAGTAAACACCCGGACAGATGGACATGGTCAAATCGATTAAGTATTCGATACTATTGCATTATATGTATACTTTGTGGGTCTTTGACGCCTCCTCTGGGCGTCAAAGGAATGCGTACTCCCATATACACACATATGATAAATAGAAGCATTATTTTATCCATTAACTGCCACATATTAATACGTTTACGATTACGCCAATTTCATCCTTTTTTGTACCGTAAAGACTTTAAAAAGCACACTCGGACTTCTGCATGTATGCGGAAGAACATTGAGAAAAAAAAATGTTTATAGATAAATGTATGTATAAATGTTGTGTTGTAGTCTTTGTTTTTTTGTTGGTGCAATTTCTCAGCTTCCTTTTGGGTGAACATTCTGCTGGTTTCGTTAACGTACGCGTGTATACATGCGAAACGGTCGTATAAGCGTTAGCAAGTGCTCAAAATGTGTTTGACTGAGAACAGTAAGCAGTTAAATTTAATTGTATTAGTTAGTGTATGGACGTGTAAGTGCGTTGAGTGCACATTTTGCATGGATTGGCACATTTAAGGATTTTCCGGATTTTTCCAGCAGTCGTCACAGCATTAACTTCATTTTGGCGTATTTGCCTGCTTGGAGTTTTTTTATTTTATCGATATATAGGCAACAGGAAATGATATGTATGTATGTATGATATATATATATATAAATAAATGTTTACGGAAAGATTTATACAATAAATGATTGAATGTTGGACGATTACATATAAACGTCACTGTCAGCTCAATGTTTGTTGCAGTTGACGTAATTAAGGTGTAACGCTGTTCAGACGTGCATTTTTCTTTTGTAATACACGGAAGGTGATCTGTTTTTTATGGAACTTAATCTATATTTAATTGAATTAATGTGGTTTTTTATATATTGGCATTTTTTTGAGTCATTTCCTTATCGCTGTCTGTACGTCCGTCTGTGTATAAGGTAATTATGCTCTTGGTCGCCAAGTTGAGATATCAAATCCAGGTGGTATTATTTAAACTATCGAATCGAAGTTAAGAAGAAGAAGTCCTTTGAACTCTACATAAGGTGGAGGGTATACTAAGTTTGTCATTTCATTTGCAAAAACCAGAAGGAGGAGTCAGAAGCCCCACAGAGTATATATTCTTAATCAGCATCAAAAGATGAGTCCAGCTGGATATGAATGTTCGTGTTGTTCCCATGTCTGTCTGTTGTTGGCATTCTTACGGTCGTAAATTTTGAGTTATTAAGCTAAAATTTGGTATAAACACTTCTAGTTTCTGCCCGCATATCCTTATTTCAATTGGACAATTGTCCAAGATCCACGCCCACAATTAACAAACATCTATATCTACCATAAAAATTGAGCTTTAAACTTGAAATTTAGTACACATAATTATAATTATTCCACCAAAAATGGGTGTAGTAGGATAATGGACGAGCCCACAATAAACAAAAGTTAACCAATTGGAAATGAACAATTTCCATACTTTTCCCTTCTGTCGATGAGCCAAAAATTGGCAGAATCGGGTAACAGACACGCCCACAGTTTACTAAGTTTTACGATAATCAGCATAAAACCCGACTTGCAAGCTGAGACGTAGTATTAGAGAGCACAATCATGTACCTGCTGCGTCCACCGTCTTTATGTCGATGTGGACCCTCCACTTTAAGGTTCAGTTTAAAGTGAATTTTTACTGCCGAAGAAATACGAAGCTAGAGAATGAAGCTATTCTGGGTAGAATCGTATAGTATCTGAAGTTATCTTACAATTCGGCCAAGTTTGACGCGATGTCTTAAACGTAAACCCGGCTGAATTGATTCAGAAATCCATGCTAAACCACATTATATTTATTTTACAAGGTCTCTTGTTTTTCTTTCTGCTAATTATGAACATTTTTCCAAAGTGAATCTACTACGCACACCAGTCTCATTCAGTTACCATTTTATTGGATGATTTAGCAAATGATTCAACATTCTAAACATTTCTACACATACCGTATGTAAATTAAAGAGAAGCCCTCATGTAAGTTTGTTCGTAATCATCAAAAGAATTCCAAATATGTGTCATACTCCAAACACTCTCAACCTCGTAGCAAGCTTAGGTATGTGGTTGGTTGTGGGTGCCGTTTTGTTCAGAGAATGTCTTGCATACCAATTTTGTGCAATTGTAAATGTACTGCTCCGATGGGTTATGAGTGTGTGTTAAGTGGCCTC
This sequence comes from Ornithomya chloropus, assembly GCA_963971445.1. Taxonomy (NCBI): domain Eukaryota; kingdom Metazoa; phylum Arthropoda; class Insecta; order Diptera; family Hippoboscidae; genus Ornithomya; species Ornithomya chloropus. The sequence continues at coordinate 19,522,284 of OZ020530.1, read as the reverse complement.
CAGTTATACGATAGAAAACAATAGATTGCAATTATGTGGCAAATAAACGATTTCATTAAAAGAGTGCGAACATGACCATAAATATGATTGGAATTCAGAGTAAGCAAATTGTCTCTCTCTCCCCTACACATATACATATGTGTGGTAGATGGAATGGGCCAAGGGGTTTCGGAGTAAGTGTAATTGCAAGTATGATACATTTTGTTACAAGGCTTACTGTGTCCAATTTAACCGAGTGTGACACATATTCGTTTGTGTGGGTTTTGTGTGATGTGTATTTGTATGCTTATCGTAAGACCATTCCAACCAACCGCTCAATATACATATACGTTTATGAGTATACTCACCAACATACAACGCAAGCACACACATGTTATTTACATGCACTTGAATACAATTGCGCCTACACCGCCATCAACAACAACAACAATATTAGTGAACACCTATTGTAAGTGTTGTAATTGTTGCAACATAAAGTCATGACATTGTTGTTACTACTGTTTTTTCTTTTCTCTCTCTCTCTTTCTTTCTTTTACACATTGTATGTAATTGCTGTCAAGAGGCTTTTTAAACGATTTTTATTGAGTCAACGGACTCATAGTCAAAGTTCTTGTACGTGTTTTTGTTTTGTGAGTGTTGAATTGACGTATTGCTGTCATTTATGTGCTAATGCGCCGCTATGTGTATATATTATTAGTGAGTTTACTTTTAGACGAAGTAATAGTTGACTCAGTCAGTTAGTGTGCGAACTGTTTACTCATCTAATGTGACCTAATTTGTTTGCCATTGGCGGCCCGATTGTGTTTACTCATAAATGTCTGGTATTGTATCAACAATTACTTAAACATTTACACCTAGTACCCATATGTATTTATCACACTGTCAAAATCTTTGCACTAAATGGAAGGTGACTGGGGACACCCCAGGAAAAAATAAAAGAAACGTCAAGTCCTATCAAAATTAGGTGAAATTTAAACAAAAATCTTTAATCATTTATTTTACCAAGTTTTCTATCACACTAGCCTTTAAATATTCATGTTCTACAATTGTTTGCATGTTTTCAAGAAAGTTTTTTTTTCGCTTCGTTTAGTTTGGTCTGTTACACAGGCAGTGGTTTACATCTACGGCTGTGCTGTCAGTATGTTTAGGGTTTACTAATGTAATGTAATAAGTTTCACTTTTAAACACCGTTATACCCATTTATTTATGTATTTGTTTTTAAAACTTCCGCTGTCGTTTTTTTATACCCTACATACATATGGGGGGTATAATAAATTTGACTTTGCATTTGCAACACCCAGAAGAAGGCGTTAGAGACACTGCAAAGTACTTACATATATAATTAGTTAGCATCAAATATTGGGACAGTCCGTCCGGGTGTTTGTCAGAAGACGGCACTCTCATGGTTAGTAAATTTTGAGATATTGAACTAAAATTTTATTCATACACTTTACTATTTATACGAAACTGATCAATAGCCACGCCCACAACCAATAAAAACTATTTATCTGACACAAAAATTTAAGTATAAAGTTGAAAATTGGTATCATCCATCAGTGTACGAAAAAAGGGCTTAATAGGATAACGGACACTCCCACAATTTACAAAAAACCTTATAGAACGTAAAACTTTACTTGACAGTTGATACGTAATACATACACAATGAGAAGGCGTTATAATTTACCTGCCACACCCACTGTTTATGTGTATTTGTGTAGGGTATTTAAGATTTGGCTTAAGCCAAATTGATTTTTTTTCCTGTTATTTCTCGTTTTTATGTCATAAGTAATGTGACCTGAGGCTATACAACAGTTTTTAGCCGGAAGCTTTTATTGATATGCTTTACTTACATATACTTTTATATATGCACAAATATTTAATTAATTTTTTGTGTATATATATATTTTTATTATAGGATTATTGTTGTTGTTGTTGCTGCACAAGTATTTGGTTAATTAAAGGCAAAAATTATTGAATAATTCATTGTAATTATCGTATTACAATGCGATGAAATATTTTCACGCGTACACCTTTTTGCCAGTATACCTGGATTGGTCATAATATGTTATGTGATATTAGTAAGCATTAAAAGCAATTATTTTTTAATAATTTAACTTGATTTAATAAATTTTGTATTATGTGGACGTTTTATAGTATTTATAATAATAATACAATGAAAACCGATTGTAATGACGTTGAATGGAGTGTTTTATTATTACGTAATTACGTGTCGTTCATTAATTATGGCTGTAAAGGGATTATAATTATAATCATGAAGTTTCATACTTTTAATCCGTACGTAAATATAGAATTTACTTTAAGAAATTTACTTTTTTACTTGTCGGCTTGCCTTTCATACCGATTTTACCAAATTTCAATACCAATCAGTGCACCGGGGCTACCAGTAATTCTCCAAATAACAATAACATTTGCAGATGTACAGTTACACTCTCATTCGGAACAATACTTCAATTATATACAGGGTATGAACAAATTAATATGAATACCATGCAATATAGTACATCTTGTTGCATGTTGGCCACACTGCTTCCGTGTAAATAATGGGACGCCTATGTATTGCAGAGATTACGTGCCAAGTCTTGTCGGTTAAAACAAGCGATCGGTGAAATGTGTGATCTCTCAGGTTTCGAAAAAGGGGAAAATCATTGGTGCTCGGTTAGCGGAAGCGTTTGTAACGAAAACTGTTGAATTGTTTAACGATTCACGGGATAATAAGAGGAATAGTGAGCGAAACTCAAAGTTAACTGACAGACACCGGCAAACACCGGCCGCGGCAAAATAGACAGCAGAACTCAACACTCACTTGAGCAGTACTGTTTCGATAAAAACAGGTATTCATATTATATTGTCCATCCCCTGTATATATATATAGCGTTGTAGGGTTTTTTATCTATATATGTATATAACATGTACATGCTTAAGCTTTCTATGGTTTAGGTATTACTTATTAAAATTAAGATTTATTGTAAATTTTGGGCGCATCTACTACGACTATTTGTAGTACATCGATGTAAGTTTTGAATCAATTTTTATGACCAACATATAAATATATTTTGTGGATTGTGGGTGTGGCATTTGATCGATTTTTCCCAATTTAAAAAGGAATAATATAAATGCTTGGGAGAAATTTCGCATCAATTTTATCAAATTTTGGGTCATAAGCATTCTAACATGGGCGTGGCCATGGCTAGTGGACTTTAGATTTTCATGCTTATTAAGGATCTCTGACGCCTCAATCTGGGTATTGCAAGCGGAATGACAAAGTTAGTATACCTCCCATCTATTGTGGAGGATATTAAATTTGAAAGCCCCATCATTTGTATATACACAGCAGTCCATGTAATATGTAATAAATACACACAAACAATAGGAAACTTTTATTGCTACATTTTTGAACGATTTTATATCCTTTTACAATAAACCGACAACAACAAAAAACATTGAACTTAGTGCAGGATTCTGTTCCACTACTTACACAATATATAAACAAGCATAAAAAACTAGTGCTCATATCCTGACAGGCAAACAAATATGTATTAAAAAAAAAGAAAAGGAGAACAATAAACGTGAAATGCATATAAAGGCACTGCATATATATGCATATACATTGCGGGTAGCAAAAAATACCTGTGCATGTGAAAATATTTGGAATCAATAATATGCTACAAAACAGTTCATTAGGCTGTCATTTGTGTGGCAAACCAATGTTTCTTTACGGTTTTAGCCATACGGAGAACATTCTTTTTTCCCTACATGTCAACTAAAGAAAAACATAATAATAAAAAATATGTTTAAAGATCGGCAAGATCTGATTATCTAAACCCCTACATTTTAAGCATTTTGCAGAATTGAAACATTTTGCTCTAACGTATGAGCTTTTTTTTTTTTAAATATTGTCGCAATGGACGGATAGACATATTCTTTAACCTAATTTATTCAGACAGTTTTTTTCTAAACGAACTTCTGAATTGTTTCATAAATTCACAAAATTTATATCATAATGAGAATACATATAAACTCAGGGCACCTATTAGACTGACATGTACAGTTGTGTGAAAATTGTACATCAGCATGACAGGCAGGCTGGTTAATTATAGACTTTGTCGTGTAAAATCAGTTCAGAGATTTCCTTCTCTGCATCTCTAGTTAATAAAGCTTAATTTTTCAAAAGTACTATATATCCAATAAAAACTCTTGCAACCACACGCAAAGGAAGAAAACCGAAAACCGAAATGTCAGTCTATCCTCTGTATTGAACTGCAATGTTGCAAATGTCACACAAGAGCTGCACATATATGAATATTGAAATTTGTATGCAAATTTGTTTGCTGTAGTGGCTGGTGTCGTTGGTGGCCCGCTCTCTCTCTCTCTTTTCTCTCCCTCTCTTTCTGTCAGACTTTATTGTATCCACTTTAATGGTAGAACTTCCGTTTAAAATTGGCTTCCGCCTTTTATTTGTATTTGTTTCTTTTTTATATGTATTTTATATTCTGTCTGCACTACCAAACAATATACATATATATAATAATTGTATATGCTTGGGTCTTATACAGCAACAGCAACAGCATGCGACGTCTCTCAACGCAAACATGAAAACAACTTTGCAATAACGCATCTGCCATATTGTTAGACTGTGCATAGTTCATGGCTAGATGCTAAAAGCTGGAGGCTGCACGTATATACAATATATGTAGCGTTGCATAAGGCTATGTAATCGCATTGAACATGAAATCAATATTCTATCTCTGGTTTTAATTTTCAACTGGTAAAGCAAGCAAATAGATCCCATTCACACATGCACACAACAGCCAACGTATGCCAAATATGCATTAATAAAGTAAGATGAATAAGATTAATTTAAAGTGATTTAATTTTTTTAAACATATAAAAAGTTTAGCACAGTGAGAGTAAGCAGGGAAAAAAGGAAAAAACAGTCACACTCATATATGTGTATATAAAAAATGAAGGCGTGGTAGATACCTGCTAAAAAAGTGTATATAATATGTATTGATTTCTAAATTTTGCTCCAAAAATGATTTTTTCCACATTGTGGGCGTGTCTGTTAAACTGGCATATCGATATAAGGACTCAGTATTAAGGTGTGTACCACAATCCAGCTTCATAGCTTCATTTTTATTACTGATAAATAGCTTTTGTTGAATGTGGGCGTGGCTATTAATCAACTTAATGCAAGTTTAATGCATAAACTAAAAATTTATTAGGGACTGCGATTTCTTGCCTTAGAAAGACTTCCTTTATAATAAGACCTTATATGTAGAGGTGTTCTAAAAATGGTTCGATTCAGCCCATAGTTTAAAAAATATAGTATACACAAATTCACATGGACAGGCGGACTGATATGGTCAAAATCTAAATCTATTTAGAATCTATTTAGATTTAGATTTTGATTCTGATTCGATCGGTATAATTAAAGATGGGTTTAGCTTTTTTACTTTGAGAGTTTCAAACTTAATATGCATATCCTTTGCCACACGTAGTGCACGGTATAAATGCAATAGATCGAAAAATTTATACAATTGATAAAATTCTATTTTATACTACCTCCGGTACGAGATTATATGATTTGCAATGCAAATCATTGTGACCCTTGTACATAAATTGTGTGAATTATAAATTTTTTGTATCATGTTGCAAGCACATGCGTAAGCACATATACGTACTTTCTATTTTGTATATCATTGACACAATCTAATTTAAATTTTCCCCCACTTTCCATATACCCGCATGCGTTTATAGTGTGTTTGTTCGTTTTTCTCGTTCAGTGAAATTTTCCACGTTCGTACTTTGTAAATATATTCAAAATTCACTTTAATGCTTATTATTTATTGTGTCTGTTTTTATTTTTGTTGTTGTTTTTTTGTAACTAAAGGTTTTGGTTGTTGTTGTTGTTGTTAAACTTTTTACCATTTTGCATCAGTCACGTGTTTTAGTAGTTTAGTTTCTAGCTTTCACATATTTGCACATTTTGCACTCTAAACCAACTGACTGACACTGACATTGCATGTACGTATGAATCAAGTGAATAAAGTAGCGTCAAGTGTTTAACAATGCAAATGAATGATGATGTGAGAAAATGAGTGAGAATATATGTGAAAAATACAACAAACAAACAAACAAACAAACGCACAGAATATTATATAAAACGGAATGGTAAATGGGAAAGTTATAAATAATGACTAAACATAATAGAGAAGAAACGGGTACCCCAGAGTCGAATTGTTGCACACCTTACAATATTAAAAGTTCATCACATGACTTGGATTCTAATTTGTGCAATTTAAACTAGTTTGTATCGTGGAGTTAACAAATCTCCATTGATTGCCTGCCCATTGATGAAATTGATTTGCTTTTAACTCATTTTATGGGGTTGACTTTGGTCACATGTAATTGCCGCAAAGTGTGGGAAATGTGAAGCGAGCAAGCTAGATAGTTAATTGTCCATTTAAAAGTATCCAACACAGGGGTGAAAGCACCACATACAGTGAAAACCAATTATAATGTGCTTGAAGGAATATCATTTTTTTAATGGAGAAATAAAAAAACAATTGCCCGGAGCAAGATCATAGATTACAATGTAACGTTAAAAGCAATTTGGAGTGTTTTTTGGAAGGTAAGGTACCACCTGACAACTCTTGAAGTATAAGTGCATAAAAAATTGTTGAAACAAGTCGGACTTTGCTCTTGCCAAATATGACAATTGTTTGTAATACAAAAGCTGACGACTTAACCTGAACAATTCATGCTTGCAAGCAATTTGACACGTGGAAAGGGTAATTTTCGGTGGTAAATATGTGTTTCCAAGTTTAGGGTTACGATTCATACGTTTATATAATTATTTTAAAAACAGAGAAAGAGAATAAGTTTTTTATAGGAAGAAAAGAATTAATTTTTAAGAAAAATAATTGAAAGTTGGATTTGAAAAGTTAGTTCCATAATAATTAAAGAAATAAATGAATGAATGGTTGAATGAATAAATAAATAAATAAATTAGTTTAGTTTTTTTTTTTTTTTATTATATAACCATCCACTCAGGGGATGGCCCCTATACGTGCAAGCACGGTGGTGGTTAGAAGCGATTAGAGGAAGGAGCATAGAGGGAGTAGTTTTGTTTTGAAATTGCGTACACTAGGCATGTTGGGAAACGCCTCCGGAGGTAGGTAGTTCCAGAGGCGAGCACCCCGGTTAAAGAACGAACCGTTTCGGTAATGCGTTGTGCGATATGCCGGCAACTCCATAACGAATGGGTGAGATCGGTGAGCAAGCCTGGTTGTCCTACTGAAGGGTTTCAGCGGAGGACACATCTCTTTTATCTCTCTAGAACATATGCCATAGAAGTACCTGTACATACGCACAACACAGCTCACATTACGTCGGTGTTCAAGTGTGTCGAGGAAGTTAAACTACTTCCTCGTCACCTATGATCACTAGAGCCTTTTGCATCAGTTTACCTGAGTTTTTGTCATTTAAAAGTATAAGGAAAAGTATTCTAAAGTTTGTTAATTCTTAATTATTAAGTTGATTAACTTTTTACAATATTGTATTAAAAAAAATAATAAATGATGGAAATTTTCGTTCCATAAAAACTTATTTTATAATTGGGAACAACTTATGAAAATGGAACTCTCAGACAGCCCAATTTGATACAAAACACATCAATAAATATCAAGAATCAAAAATTGGGTCCTGTAAGTTAATAGACACACAGACGGACTGATTAAAAAGACTACCAACCCTACTGTCACGTTTAAAATTAATAAATTTTTAAAACCAAGAAATCGGTGGACGTACAGACATGTCTAGATTTAGAGTACTCAACGCTGATTAAGAATTATTGGACCTTCAAAGCCTCCTCTTTGCAGCAATATTGGGCTGATGGTTGGTTTAATTATACAAGTCCTTAATTTAGGCAATTAATTTCATTCTTTCTTTTTTTTTTGGAAAGCTACAATAAAAATAGTACAAAGAAGATTAATATCATTCGTTAGTTAAACTCAACAAATTTTCTCTACCATTTACACAACCATCAATCAAAATTACACCGGCAAACAAGGAAGCCAGAGAGCACGAGCAACCCAAACTAATCAATCCATAGCAACAACAACAACAACAACGCATTGTATAAATTTTCTCTCATTTAGGAAAACTGTGAAAATGCTTTATGTGTGTACGTCCAGACATATGTATTTATAGGTATATATATAAGTCAAAGTCGATTATAAAAATGTAATGAACGTGCTGGAGCAAGTGCACAGCAATAGCATATGATTCTCGTCCAATTGCATGGCACATGTTATAATATTCTATAAACAACAATAAGATCGTGTAACGTATGATGCTCATATGTTGTTTAGCAGTTTGGCAATGTTGATGTGAGATTGCAATCTCTCTTAATAACGAATACCAGTGACCTCAAGCTAAGTAGATATTACTTCAACTTGGCTGCTTTTGATGGGATGATACGCATGGGGATGCACAAACTATGCTTTTACCTTTAACAAAGTTGTGGTATTAAAATGAAATGCTAAAACCACAATATAAGCAAAATGTTGTGTGTGTGTGTAGGAGTGTTTGTTTGTTTCCCTGCGTACATTTTCAATTGAAATGAAAACGAACAAAGAAAATAATTTGACGCATGCTCATTAGGCAGTCATACGCTATATATGTAACGTTTTTGTTGTTATTGTAGTATTTTTTTTCCAATTTTTTAAATCTTATTTGAGACTGTGCACGCTGCATTTATTTTAACAGTGTTTTCTTTTATTTTCTGTGCATATTAAATGGTTAACGAGGCGCAACGTTTCCATTGTAAATGCGTCCACACATGCACCGCCACCACCGCCACTACCACCCCCTCATCGTAAATATTACGTTTTTACATACAACAACAACAACATCATATATGTACGCAGGCAAGCAACACAATGTCTGTTATTATTTTTTATGCTCTCGCACAGATAATAATTATGTGTTTGAAAAAACGTTACTCTCTTTAAAGTTTTTCTTCTATTTTGTTGCGCTCTTAGGCCAAGTGGTGGGTGAAAGTCTCTAATGAGTAACTTTGCTAGACCTACACACTATGTTTTTGCCTTTTTTTTTCTTCGCAGAATTTATGTTTATGTGAAAAGTAATCAAACACATTGACTAAACCAACAGAGTAACCACTTCATAACGGTACTCACTCTACGTACTCCCATAGCAAACACAGAAGCTTTCTTTTATTTTGATTTTTTATGATAATCCGCAATGCATGCATTAGCAAAACAGAGAGTGTTGCGAAAACAAGCACAAGAGCATAAAAAGAGAAAGTTTTATGATTAGTGGTGTATTTCGACACATGTACAGTACAGGTAGAACTTTGATAATAAAGTGGCATTGGAACAAATCAAACATTTAATGTACACACCAAGTGCGCATTTGTTTACAAGTTTATGTGGCATCGTAATGACTTTTATTTATACGCCTGCTCAATGCAGAGGAAGCTCTTAGTGGCTCTTTTTCTATTATTGCCGATTGAGACGGAGAGTTGTTGTCATCGCTGTTGTTTATTATTGTTGCTATAGCTTAAAATTAAACGAAAAGTTTCCCTGTGATAATCATGGTGAATATCCACTTCCTCAGTTATATTAGTGACGTTTACGAGATAGCTACGCGTGTTTAACGGTTTTGTGGTTATCATTGTGTTTGTGTTCTGTGGATGGGTGTGTAAATATGTAATTTGAGTGTTAAACGCATGTATTGGTGTGTGTGTATGACTCAAGTGTAAGTTTTTTTTACTAGAAATATATTTTAATTGAATGAATGATTGTAATTTTAGCGTAACATGAACTTGAAGATTTTTTCGAATTAAAAAATAAATCAACGTTTGATTGTATAGTTCAAGATATAACAAAAGAAGCTTGTACCGACAAATAATTAAGTGGAATTGTTGTGTTGTTAATTAAATGAAAGAAATCTTTATTTTTTAGAAAAAAAAACGTATAAAATTTTTGGAAATTCTTATTAAAATTGTAACAATTTAAAAAAAACAAAATATTTTTTGGGAGAAAATTCTTTTATTTCTTATAAGAAATCGACAAACAAATTATCCAGTTTCGGGAAATCAACATATCACATATATAGCTTGACAGTGCTTATAATCCAAGGTAATTAAAATTCGATTTTTTAATGGTCAAGGGTAATTGTCAGCTGCATAAATACACAATTATGCGCTTCTTGTATGTATTCTAAAATTCTATTAATCGTAGGCTTGAGTAGTTTCTAGCAAAATGTGAATTTAGATATATTTTCTAAATCAATTTAATTGTGTACGTATGTCCATGTAAAATCTTCCTCAAGCATAAATTCGTTCAGTTCCATATAACAACATTCATATGTGTTTGTTAGAGGATGAATTGTGGTGGTAAAGAGTGCGATATTACTTCCAAGTTTAAAAAAATCGCAAATTCGACAAAATCGGTCAAACCTACGCGACAACAATGTGGCAAAAAAATGATTTTAATGACTAACTATTAGTCATTTAGTATAAAATGTACAGCGTTGAAAGTGTACCTATATGTGGGAAAGAGTTTGAAAGTGCTTCAAGTCATTTTTCCCAAAAATATCAAAATTTTCAGTTATAATAAATAAAACGAAAAATCACCTTCAAGTATTTTCAAAATAAATGCTATATATAGTGTAATCTTGATCAGCTATTTATTTACTACGAGGGTGGTTATTCAAGATTTGGCCGTTCTTTTTTTTTCGAAATAAAATTTATCTTTAATTTGTCATTAAAAAAATGTTAGAAAACTGAATTTAGTTTGGGTCGAATCATAAATACCCTCTACATCTATATACAAATGGTGGGCGTAGCAGTATTACATCATCTAATAATTCATTTATTGTGTATTAACTCACGAGTCGAGTTTTACGCTGAAGAGTTTTTGTAAATTGTTATCGTTCTCTCTCTTATCCGACCATGCCCACTTTTGGCACCGATGGATCGGGTAATCTTAAATATTTATACCAAATTTCAACTTCATAGCCACATTTTTGTGGCAAATAAGTAGATATCTTTTCGATTGTGGGCGTAACTGTTGAGCGATTTTGCTCAATTTAAATAGAAATTAGAAGTGATTATTAAAAGGTCATTACCAGTATAATATTTAGAGATTAGAAGTGTCTATACAAAATTTCACATCAATATTTTAAAATGTACGATCATTAGAGACCTATAACAGACGGACACGCGGATTATATTACATATATAAGATATATATGTACATATATATCTATATATTGCGTATACTTTGTAGCGTCTCTGACGCCTCTTTTTGGGTATTGCAAATAGAATAGGAAGCTTAGTGTACTCCTAATCCTATGTGGAGGTTATAAGTTAATAATGATACTTATGTTTTGTGGGCGGGTGTGTAATTTTTGGGTGAAAACCCGCTCACAAATAGGTTATGTATGCATTTGTAAATTGTTAATTTCCTTTTTTTGGAATCCATATTTAATTACGGGCGTGTTCTCTGACTGATTTTGCTCTATTTCAATGCCTGCTTGTTTAAGAAAAACAATCAATATTTATGCAAAGTTTGAATTTTAGCGACGGGGAAGTAGTTTACTAGTGACGGATAGATAGAAAGACGGACAGGCAGACAGACACATCTATAATAAGTCCCTACCAGTCCACCTTCTAACACTAATAATACAAAAATACGTCCTAAAAAGCAAAGATTTTGATATCATTTTACAAGCACATAACATTTAAGCAGACGAATGGACTTATGACTGCTTTCATTTGGTTGATATCCTTAAAGCGTTTATTTTGAAAGTATTATCGAGAAATTCTTGAATGAATGCTGTAAAATTTCTTTCTCTTAAAGATGTCTTAAAAAAAAACCTGCTTATGAATTGATTCTCATAAAATGCTGCTGTTAAATTTGTGTACAGGCACGTTTTGATCTTTTTTGGCACATATCCTCATAAACGTTCATTCGTTTTCGAAAATTTACATTAAAGCGTTTATTTTTACCTACTTATACTCCAAATATCCTAAACAGTTATCGTTTGTGTTGTGTGTTAATGTTGTTGTTGTTGTTCTTAGTCACTTTGAGTTTGTAAAGGCTTTTGTTTTTAGCCATTATGTCGAGCGCAAGTTTAGCCTTTTGTGTGTATGTTTATTTGGGTTTTGCGTACACACGCTACTTGTTATGTAAACGCACACTTCAATGGGAAAATAAACTTGAAGCGAGACTTTATAGGATTTATATGCTCAAGTGAAACACGATTCCATAAGACACCCTATGTGTTGGGTGGAAAATCTAAATAATTCTTGTCATTACAAATGTCTGTGATTCTTAAAAACTATAAAAACCTTTTGCCATGCATATCCTTTAAAATTGTTATGATATTTTAAAGAGAGCTGTTACATTCATCCCTTTGGTATATTTTTATACATCATATGTTGTGTGTATAAAAAAGATGCACTTTTGCTCTATTCAAAAAATTATTGCTCTATTTTTGTGCGTTATAGTCAAGCTGCTATAGTATACATAGTTTATTATATAGATACATACATACAAACATAACTATTTATTTACCCACCCTGGTTCATATTAACACTAATACCATTAATCAAACACTCGCTGCATATATGTTTAACCACCCATAACTTAAGAGTTTTTTCAGAGAGAGTCAGAGAAACTTTCGCAAACACTTTTTATGATGAGTTTACCATAGAGTTAGAATTATGATTTTTATTTGCATTTCACACACCATTAGAATAAGTGGTGGAGTGGTGAAGTGGTGGGAGTTTATAAAGCTGTCATTTACACACCATTTCAGTTCCTCACACAATGTGAATTTAGTTTATACAATTGGAATTGAGTCGTCAACAGGGGAACAGCACAAAAGAAACTTCCCAATCAATTTGCTGCATACACACAACCATAATGTACAACTTTTCTATAGTGCAAAAGCACTTGACTATTACAATATAGAATTTTTGTACTTGAGCATTAAATTTTACTTCAAATTTTAGTGCAATGCAGTTGCTTGAGTACTATTTTTTTTGTGGAAAATAAAAAATTTACTAAATTTAACTCAAGTTATATTTTACATCCCTTCCACTTGCACTACAGAGTAAATCTCAATTTATTTTGTCAAATTTGAGTTAAATGACTCAAATGGAATTGAGAGGATTCTATAATGGTAATAAAATAACTCATATGAAAAAAAAATTTTTTTTCCTTTGAGTTATTTTTTTTCAATTTAAATTATTTTAAATTCTACAACAAATATGTACTTACTATTCCTATATGAGCTTCATTTGCAAACCGAAAAAAATTCTAATCCATTTGAGTTGTATAATCTTCACACAAGAGGGGGGTACAAAAAGTTTGACATTCCATTTGTAACACTCAGAAGGAAGCGTCATTCACTTAACAAAGTATTTATTGTACATTCTTGATCAGTATGAAAAAGTAAATCGATCTAGACAAGTACATCAGTATTTGGCACTTTCGCGGTCGTAAATTTTGAGATATTGAGCTGAAATTTCGTATAAATAATTTTAGTAAGTTTCTATTTAAATTGTGGCCAAGTGCCACGCCCACCATTATGAAACATTTCTCATAGCCACCTCTCTAAGTGTACCTGTTGATATTTGTTATACATCGATGTACCACAAGTCTGTTATAAGACTACGCCCACAATTAATAAAAAATCTTTTTTTGTGCAGAGTCTGACTTGTAAGCTACTTGCCACGCCCACTTGCACATGTGCAGGGTATTTAAGATTTGGCCTAAGCTAAATTTACTTTTCTTATTTGTTTCTATTTCCATTTGAGTTACTTTAAATACCATTTGAGATATTTTCATTTTACCACCGACAAAATAAATTTCAATTTCAGTTCTTTCCATTTCCATTTAAGCAATTTCATTTAATTCAATTCCATTTGAGTTCAATTGAAAATGCTAGAGAAGGTTTAAATCATTACTTTTAAGAAATAATTAATAAATAATTAAACAGTCTTTTGCAACAACGCAGAGTAATTATTTTTAACACATGCATAACAGTAAAAAAGCAAAGATAAAATTATAAACTTTTCTGTAAAAAAAACTTTTAAAAAGAAGATAAAAACTTTCCTGCCTCCCCCTACTTACGTAAGTGCACAAAACTGAATAAAATTGTGTTGAGTCAAGCATTACAACCCTTAAGGCCCGAAGAAGAAGTATGAAAATCAACATATTCAGGCTCAGTCCTTGTACATACATCTGTCTTTCACATATGAATTATATGCGAAAAATTCATTCAATTGCAAGCACAAATGTCAGCAAGTGCCAGGATAATGTAGATGTAATGCCAACAACTCGCATGCTGTGGCAGTGATTTCGTTTCTTTTTTCCGCTTTATCTCTTTCAATTTTTATCTCTATGTATAGAAAGAAAAGGATATACCAACTATTGGAATGATGTTGGTAACATTTATAGTTTTAATTATTAAAATCTGTATAAATGTGTGTGTGAGAGATGAATGTTTAAGAAGCGTTAAAGAATGGTGATTATGTTAGAATAAATTATTTTATGAAACAATTGCAATGGAATCACAATTTATCTTTTTGTATAAGTAAAAAAGGCACATTCGTGGTCTGATGTCTGCAAAATATTGGCGATTAGGAGAAAACTGTAGATGCGTCGTTCCGATCTTACCGTATTTTAAGTGGAATTCTGCGGTACTCGAAGCTACAGCCTCACTCAGTACAAGCGAAAGAATTAAATGTGGAGACCAGGTCTTAATTTTTGTACCCTCCACGTGATATGGGGGGTATTCTAAGTTTTTAATTCCGTTTGCAACTTCAGAAACCTACAAAATATATATATTCAAAAACTGAGTCGATCTAGACATGTATGTCCGTGTGTCCGTCTGTTGTTGGCACTCGCACGGGCGTAAATTTTGAGATATTGAGCTGAAATTTTGTATGGGCCCTTTTAGTTTTTGCACGTAGATCGCTTTTTAAAATGGGCAAAATCAATCAAGAGCCATGCCCACAATCGTTAAAAATCTGCCACAAAGATTGAGCCATAAACTTGACATTTGGTGTGTATATCTAGAAATATTTATTTTATCAATATGTGTTGAAAGTGGGCGTGGTCGGATAACAGATACGCCCACAATTTACAAAAGTCTTGAATGGAACCAAATTCAAGTTATTTGTTGATACATTATGTTGACATATATACACTGCTAAGGATCGTAATTAGTTATCTGCCATGTCTACTGTTTATGGTATTTGTAGGGTATTGAAGATTCGTTGTAACCTAAATTTGGTTTTCACTTGTTTTAGTGTTTCCTTTAAAGTTTTGTTTTCATTCCATTCTCTTGCCCATGAAG
The DNA here is from genome assembly GCA_963971445.1 of Ornithomya chloropus. NCBI lineage: Eukaryota > Metazoa > Arthropoda > Insecta > Diptera > Hippoboscidae > Ornithomya > Ornithomya chloropus. Next base: position 19,506,867 of record OZ020530.1, on the reverse strand, counting down.
TTTTTCACCCCAACATGTGTACGTACACTTACTCATGCATACATACACATAATCTTAAAAAACGAGTTGAAATCCTTTTCGATTGAATAAAAGAAAGTCTTCCTTTAAAACCCTATACATTTGTTGCTCTTCACTTTAATTTGCCAGATTTATTAACTTCTCTCTTATTGCACAAGTTATCCTTTATGTTAAAAATTTTTTTTTTTCGTTTATTGTTAATAATGTTGTACGAATGGTATATTATGCGCTTTGTCATGACAACTTTATTATTATGTTGTTGTAGTATGTTTCATACAGAAAGTCTTGGAATTTTAGTTTTCTTTTCAACTTTTTTTATTTTTTTTTTACTTTTACGAGTTTTTTAATATTTTCTTATACTGTCTTATTAAAAAGTATTACAACACATAACTGAACAAGTATTTTTTTAACGTATTTGGCTGAAGACGTATCTTAAATACCCTCCATATCTATATACACAAATAGTGGGCGTGGCAAGTACCTCATTGTGCCTTTTAATAGTGCATGTATTACGCATCAACTAACAAGGAGGATTCCCCGCTTATGTAAGATTTTTTGTAAATTGTTCTAGGACCCCTGTACGAGAGTAAACTTTTTAAGCAACGGATTCTAGATCAAGTCTAGATTGGTTAAGATTCTGTTATATATGTACAATAATAGGCCATTGACTCTCTGTTTTAGGTGTTACCAACGGAATAACAAATTTATTATACTTTGCCTAAGATAATGCGAAGGGTATACAACTTTTCAACTTTTATGGTTAGTTTCTAAAATAATACATTATGTTCTTATAAAAACAAGTTAAGTTTCTTTTTTAGTTCGTTTATTTTTTTATATATTTGACGTTATTTACTCTTCTCTCAGTTCAGGCTCCATTCTATTGAAACAACTGTGCATCAAAAGTAAAGAATAACAAGTTGTTGTAACTGGGATATATGTTCTATTTTTATTATGCGAATAATAACAATAATAACAACAAACATAAGTTGAGATTTATAAAGAGAACATAATAGTGAAGAGATTTATCTTGGATCAAATCTTGTTAAATTTATTTAAACTTCACCACAACGATTAAGGGCGTGGCAGTTGCAGAATGTTAAACTTTATGCTAATAATCAACGAATAGAAAACATTTTAACTTATGCTTAAATCTTTAAGACTCTGTACATATATATACAAACAGTGGGTGTGGCAGTTGCATGATGACGCCCCCTAATAGGGTACGTGTACGTATGAACTTGCAAATCGAGTTTTACGTTAATTAGGGTTTTTTTTTTGTAAGTAGTGGGCGTGTATGCTATCCGATCGCGCCTATTTTTGGCACATCGATGTATATGATATAGATTTTTATTGATTGTTAGTGTGTCTACTGAACGATTTTGTCCAATTTAAATAAGCACCTGAAGGCCGAAACTAAAAGTGAAAAAGTGAAAAAGTGAAAATTTCTGTTCAATATCTCAAAGTATGAGAGTGCCAACAACAGTCGAACACTTATGTCTAGAATTAGATATCTATAATTATTTAGACATCATACTCATACTTTCTCTCTCTCGTACTTTCTGTGTATGATCTCGTATATGTCCTCCTAGGTATAAGAGACCCCATTAATGGAACGATAAATGTAGTAGATCTTTTAAATTAAATGATGGGTATAACATATTTTGTATTAAAAATGAACAAATTTTGTATTAAAAATGAATAGATGAAGGGGGCTTGTCTGACGTGTCTCTCTCTCTCTCGTGACAAATTATAATATTCGTTGATTAAAAAATATTATAGTTTCTCCCCTTTTTTAATAGTTACCTATGTGCCTACATTTAAAGTTTTTTATTTTAGGGTTTAGATACACTTTTCCCCTTTGGAGATTATTTCAAATAAAGATATGTATAATATAAATATCCTTGGTTTTTTGTAATTTTTGCTATTAGAAGTTCTATTACAAATTATGGACGTACGGACATTACTTTTTTATTTAATGTTATTTGTAAATATTATAGAGTCTTTGAAACCTCCTTAAGTGATTTCAAATGGATTTAAGCAATTTAAGCTTAAGTGGAGTACGTAACTTGAGAGATATAATGCGAAAAAGGCAATTTACAGATTTGATGAAAAGTGAATTTACTTGAGCTGTATAAAATGTTTTTTGTTTTTGTTCTTGACATATTTTGTGCTTTTTACTGATTTTGCTTATCCTTAATATGAATGACTTGGCAACTAGATAAGTAAGTAATAAAAGGATTGAGTTAAGTTGAGTGAGATTGGTGCAGGTCAGGTTGTTTTAGCTCATAAATGCTTCGAAGCCAAACTTTGCTCGTTTCTACAATTTACGTTTTTTTTTTCTTTTTGAACAGATTTGTTTACCGTCAAAGGGAGCTCCCTTTTATACCAATTTTGTACCATTCCTACCCATCCTGCACTCTTTTGCATATAAATACAAATAATATTGCACGAGCATGAATTATTCTGGTGACACGTGAAATGAATTATGTACGAAACACATGGCGTTTATATAGAATGCAAAGCAATATAAAATTAATGTAATTTTTAACTGGAAGCAAGAGCGTGCGCGTAAATGGTATAAAATATTCATTTGGAAACTTTCCCTTCTACTTCTTCTTCTTCTTCTCATCACAAATCCAATCAGGATCGGTGTGCTTTATAATTAATATTTATTTTAACTAAAAGAGTTGAGTAAAAACCGAAAACTTTATACGCTTGCCATGTGTTGTTATCATTTCGCTGCAATGAAAATGAAATTTTCCAAAGGGAGAAAAAAGAAAACCCAAGTAACTACAAACTGCCATTGTGGAGCAACATTTTCAGCAACTCTTTGATTGATTAAATTTTCTTTTGATAAAATGTGTGAGTATTAGTTGTTAGATTGGGCTGATTAATTTGTTATTGTTGGCACTTTGTTTTCCTTTCTTTTTATTCGTGATTGACAGTTTTAATTAATTTGTTCAGCATGTTGCGTATGTGGAGCGTTTGCCTGTCGACGGTTTTACACTCAACATATGGCCGCCATGTATTTACCACGATTTTTATTTAATTGGTTTACAGGATGTCTCTCATTCTTCGTTTTTTCTCTTTTCCTATTTGTTGTAAAGTGTTGGTGGAAACATTTTATATATATATATATACATAGTAATAGTAGTAAAGCGACATTCAATTACATATTTAATGCTTTTAATTCATTTTAATGCAATCACTCTTCGAATGCAGACATAGGGCATTAGGCTTAAGGATATTGTGCCGGAGGTTGTCCTATTTATTTTAAGCATAATGACTTGTATAGAAACATGAAAAGGTTTAAGTAATACACTCGGAAAAAAAACTAAATTTGGCTTTAGCTAGATCTTAAATACTTTTCAGACGTTGTTTCTAAATTGTAGGCGTGACAGGTACCTGATAGCGCTCTCTGGTTGTTTGTATTATGAATCAACTTCTAAGTTGGATTCTCTTCAAGTAAATTTTTTTAAATCCATCCATACGTAGTCGTAAATATTGAGATATTGAGCTGAAATTGGGTTTTTCTTGTTCTTGTGTAGGTTTCTACTTAAATGAAGCAAAATCGGGCAATTGTCACGCCCACAAAATACCAAAATCTTTCATAACTACAAAAATAAACTTATGAAGTTAAAATTTATTATGTGACCATGCCCACAATTTACAAAAAAATCTTTTTTATGCAGAATCTGTCGTGAAACAGATTACTTACATTGTTACAGGCGGTCATCAGCTACTCGCCACTCCCCCTATTTGTATATGAAAGTGGAAGCTATTTAAGATTTGACCCAAGTCAAATTTACAGTCCATACTTGTTATTCTTAATCTTATGCTTAAGTATTTAAGCGTTTAAGTTTCATTCATCTCTGCTTTAAAATTGATTAATTTTCAATTATTTGAAAACGTGGACCAATTTTACTGGCAATAAATTATACATTAAATTATCGAATCATCTTTTAATCAATTATTAATTATTTAAAAAAAAAAATAATTGATTGTGTATTTTGATAATATTATGGACGAGTTCATTAAAATGTTTTTTAATAGCTTGTGTGTTGGCTGGCAAGTGAGGCAATAATCATAATTATTGTTATCGATATGAATAATCGATTTTTATTACCAATAATTGATCATAATTTATGGGTATCATAAAATTCCTACAATTTATTTGTTTTAATGCATTTGTTATTGATACAAATTTAATTATAATTATTTTCAGTTTTTTTCTTCTTTTTTTATAGTTATTGCTGCCGTTTGTTCTAATGTTTCAATAGCTTGTGTGCTTACCAAAAATAATTATCATTCTTGCAAAATGTCATTCGCATTTATCACTTGTTTAAACAAAAACACACACACACATACACACACACACACACCCATCCTATAAAGTGGGTTTATTTGCAAGAAACGGAGCATAAGGGTTAAACTTTAACAACCTTCGCCTATAAGAGCACAAAGACAACGGCTACGGCTTAGTCTTAAGACCACGTTAAGTAAGTTTTTGTATATGAGTCATAGGCATGCCTCGTTGGTTGTATTCATTTTATGTAGCACAGTAAGTGTGTACGGTTTTTGTATGAATAAACAATATGTAACAACAGCAACAATAATAACAACATTAACAACATTCACCCTGTTGCTTAGGTTCTCCTTTTGTTTTTCTTTTTGTCATTATTTTTACTGTTTCTTATCATCCAACAATTGTGCTTTTCTTCTTGTTTGTTGTTATTGTTGTGCATTAATACACATTTTTGTATTCTTAGCATACATAGTCACAGTGACGTGAAGTGTAGTGGAGTGAACATATAATTTATTTCCATTCTATGTAAATGGGTTACGACACACGATACACAACACGACAAAGCCAAAGAGAAACAAAGTATATATAAAGAGTACTGTTTCAGTTTAGGTACACATACAGTGGAAACTGATTAAAATGTTTCTGAAGAAATTCATCACATAAGATGGGGAGTGTACCAAGTTTGTCATTCCGTTTGCCACACCCAAAGATCCTACAAAGTATATATATTCTTGATCAGCATCAAAATCTGAGTCAATATAGATGTAGGCCCTTGTGTCCTTGCGTCCGACTATTGTTGATATTCTCATGGGCATAAATTTTGAGGTATTGAGCTAAAATTTTGTACAACCAAGCACCTCGCTATTGAAAATGGGCAAAAAATTAAGAGCCACGCCTACAATCAAAAAAATCTATTTATCTGCCACAAAAATTAACCTATAAACTTGAAGCGCCCACCATTGCAGTGTGGAGGGTATTTGAGGTTTGGTCTAAGCCAAATTGAGTTTTCTTACCTGTTACATACTCAGTCATACGCATTGTCCGCTTACAAAGCATTTTCACTATTTTTATAATATATATATTTAAATATTCTTTTATGGATATGAAATGTTTGAATATAAAGTCAGGAGGCACTTCATACCATACCCATACCATGCACGATGTGAATAAAGTAAGAATTTCCTGCTTTCTCGTTTAAAATTAAATTCTACTTTGCTTTCAGATCAATTTGTACTCGTGTGCAATGAAATCGCATGTGTATGTAATATATATTTTTTCCGGTAGTTATGTCATGACATGCACTTGTAAAATAGTTCATAGGAAGGGTTAAATATTTTATGTAATTTTTTTTCTGCTTTTCAATGATTCCATAAAAGGTGTTTTTTAGTGATGGCAAGTAGGATAGATTGGGCCATCAAACATGGAATTTTGTTGAAACAATTTGACAAACAGTTTTATGAAGATATTTATTTGACTTTACGACTTGATTTTTTATTAAAGAAATGTTTTAATTATTAAATAGAGATAGAGTGATAAAGATGCATTAACTTGGGTTAAACCTCAGACTTTGATTTCCCTTTTAGTAACAGAGTTGGAGGAGGCTTTGTTGCGGGTTAAAATTCAGTTGAGGAATAGAGTTGAAAAGTTTTCACAGCTGAAAGTTGAACTCTCCAGTTTTCTTGGATTGCAAACTTCAGCGGCAGCTAAGAATATTAACATTGAAAGTTGAGGTTGAGTCGACCACTGCTTGAGCTTCAAGCTTGCAAAAAGTTAAATCGAAAGATAAATTTAGTATACCCCCCATGTTACGTGGAGCATACAATTAAACTAAGCCTTAAATAGCATCCATATCTAAATAGAAAATGTGAGCGTGGCATACATTTGATTTCACGCTTTACAATTTATGTCTTTCGTTTTCTGTGAAAAACAAGGATTTTCTTTCTAAACCGTAAGCTGAATCGAGGGATCCATTAATTATGTATACAAAGTCAACATTATAGCTCAATTTTAGATGATAGATGATAGATAGATTTTTTCAATTTTGGGTGTGGTACCGACTTAATCTGATTTAAATAGAAACAGAAACTAGAAAAGGTTGTAAAAATTAATCAATACCTTACAATAAACGGACGCATGGACACTCTTGGAGCGGTAATGTCCCCATGAAGAAGAAACAGCAGAACACGTTTTGCTACAATTTGAGCTAGATTTGAGGCGAATCGCTTAAAAATAAGAGATGGGATCGCAGAATCTCTTAGTGGTAGCGCAATTGGCAAATACATGATAGCAGATAACAGCGTATGGACGTGCATTAAAGATGTAGCTGTAAACATAACGAGGCGCCTTAGGATGCTGGAGCGGCAAAGATACAGACAGAGAACGACTGACATGATACGTACGACGCTTAGACGGTTCTTTTGATGTAATACTTAACGGTAGTTGCAGGTGATCTGCCGTCGGACGTTGAAGGGGATTTAGTGGGCGAGAGTCCCACACTGACTGGGCTTTCCCTTTCGTTAAAAAAAAAAAAACACTCATGGACTGTTATAGTTATATCGAGTATGATTTTCAGGCTAAACAAAAATTTACCAGGAACTTCCAAAGACCTTATATTTTATGTATAGGGTATAAATATAGGGTATAATGTAATGCGATTACATTATCATTGTACAGTAAGTTCACAATTCTTAGAAGTTTAGCTCTCTTTAATATCATTTTAGTTGTATACAAACTAAACAGCACCATCACGTATTCATCCATACAAATTAGTAGAATGGTCACAAGTGGCTTTGGAGAACAACAAAGTTTGTATTATACTCGTATACTTATATCAGATTCTTCTTAACCATCACACTATGTGTTTGAAAGTTTATTGAGGTAGTTACAATGTTTGTAACAAAAAAAAAAAAACGAGTCAAGAAATAAATATTAATTATAAAAGAATGTCTGTCTAAAAAGTTATATATAATTTTTTTGTTACTTTTTTTATGAACCGTAGAAGGAAGATATTTAGAATGGGAGGCGACATTTAAATTGTGTTCCCTACCTATGGGTGGCTATGGCAAGGCAAAAATTGGCAAATGTTCGAAATTTTGATCCCAATCAATAAGAAATAACCAAACGAATTCAATGACGCATGTTTGACCTTCATCAGACTTGTATGACAGCTTTTATGACCAGAAAAAGCGTTTTTTGAAGTATTATTAGAGAAAAGTGGCCCATTTCGACTCCATATGAATCGCTCAGTTAACAATTTCAGTTTTGCACGAATTTTAAGAATGTAAGCTTGAAAATGGGGTAAATTTTTTTCTATTACGTTAACTTTTCTCAGGGCTACAACAGTTGAAACTTTGTATCGCAGCTAAAAACAAAACTTAACGCATCAAGAAAAAGAGATTATGTGACAAAAATTCACAATTATTGATATTTTCCAATGAAACTTGGTACATGAAGCATTTATTATTTTTTACTTATTATTTGTTGAAACATATAATAAGGCGGCCGTCCAAGAAACTGCCAAACTTTCCCCACCTATGGGCAGGAGTTGACACTTTGGGTCACTATTTATAGTACTTTTTATCACATCACACGATCATGTTTGCCCTTAACGTTTAAAACATGACATTTTATTACAGATTGTGTATATTAATACGTACGTATATACCACACATATCTTTCAACAGCTCCGTTGGATATAATCAATGATCAAGTCATTCAATTAAAGTCAATTATCGTTGAATGCACTGCATTGTAGTGTTATGTTGTAGACTGTGCGGATGTATACACCGTAGAATGCGCAAAAGAGACAACAACGACTTTTGCAATTAATTGTCATCTGTCATCTGTACTCAGATTTTTATTACAAAATATGTTGTGGCATTTTTCTTTGTAAATAAAATTAAATTGTTGGAAATTAAGTTGATTTGGAGAGCTGCGCTGATGTGTCTCACATAAAAGACACTTGTTCAAATATTATTACAGGGCGAGAAGCGTTTAACTGGTCCATCTTAATATATTTAAAAATGTGAAAATTTTATTTATGATATTATTTTTTAAGTGAATATAAAAAGTAAAATATATTATTTTTTATATGTAACTTTTCTCTTTAAAAAAGTCTAGGAAGGCTTCTACTCAATTCATCTCTTTTTCTTTTCTTCTTAGATAAAATTTCATGGATTTTCTTCATTTTTACGTAAGAATCGATCTTGACACACCTATGTTATGTCTATTCGATGTTTAATACAAATACATTGTTTGTTTGGTCTTCGCTGCCTTCTTGTGGGTGTTACAAATGTTTTAACCAACTTTTATAGTCCCCAGCTCTCGGTGGGTGGATATAAGCATAACATCATTTTCATTTATCCCTGGAATGTATTCTTGCTTAATGCTATAACTATAATGGATAATTGATGTTTAAATATTTTGTAGTTAATCGCTGTAAATTATGTTAAAAGTTGTTGACAACTTGTTGCCTACTTTTATACTTTGCACAACTTGTGGCAGATATTTGTAACTTCCAAATGGCAAATGCCTCACCCGCCTTCAATTATATCCATCGAATGAAAATCTGAATCGATTTAAACATGTCCGTGTGTCCGTCGGTTTGTCCATGTCAATTCGTGCGCAAGCTACAGCTTGCAGTTTTTGAAATATTTTGATGAAATTTGGTGCAAGTGCGTGTATTAGCCCAAAGGGGAACCCTATTGAAAAAAAAACCGTATCGAATCATTTTATTGGACCTCTCCCAATATAAGGTCCTATTACAAAAGAAAAAAACTGCACTTCTTAATATTTTCTGACAAAAATGGGTAAAGAATAGATAATTGCCTTAATATTTGGTTGTGTCAAATTTGGATCCGATCGGACCTTGTTTAGAACACCTTCCCGTATAATTATATTTCACGAAGTAACTTTAATGGCAGTGACTCCCCTATACTGATACAACTCAACTAATTGTAGCATAATTTAAGGATCTAAGTGGTCTGTGGTATTGCGTAGTCCGACTTAACCGACTATAGTAGCAACAATTAAAGGAGATCATTTTACTACTGATTTCCACTTTATGTAAAATGCAAAAAAAGAAAAAAACGCAACTCGGTGTAAGAGTTCTTTATTTTTTGTCCATTCATCACCATTAAAAAGCAACATGGCATCAAATAAACAAAAACAAAAGGAATGCTGCATTAAAGCGTACGCGGGTATCAGTTACACAAGTTGACATCGGTTGAACACGTGTGTACATGTGTAACTATGATGTACAGCACCTCCGAATTGAGCACGTTTTTAGAAATCCACAAACACACATGAACGCGAAAACATGATGACGATGAAACATGAAACATGAAAACTAAATGCAATTACACAACCTCAGCTACAGTTATAGACAGTAAATGGCAGTAAATGGCAATACATGGTTGTATACGTGTATGCTGCGATGGGTGGCATGGCTAAAGCTCGTTATGTCATCGTTAGGACTACAACACAATAGACATTAACATGCAACCGGGATTTCTTTTTATTTTTATAACATCATTAACCGTAAAGGAAGCGACGATCTATGAAAGGAATAAAATTCGTTTCAAGTTTTATGTAATTGCACTGTTTGGGGAGAAGAAGAACTAAGAACTATTTTTTAATTTAAACATTTCCAATTTCTCCAATCCTTTGACGTAATTGTAGTTTAAGGATATTCCTGTTTTTTGTGTGTGCGTACTATTTCAATTTACCGTTACATTGAAAAAACTTTGCCTGAAACTAAATACGTTATCAGAGATAAATCTTTATGTTTAGTTTTCTGCTAAACTGAAAAGTTTTTATTTTTATTTTTTTTTTCGTAACAAGAAACAAAACAAAAAAAAAAAGAATAGAAAAGAAAAAAATATGCTTATTACACGAAAACAACAAAAAATTATCAACGAACTTTCTCTTTGCTCTTTATACTTGTACAGTTTGTAAAAAGTTTTGTAAAAGAAGGTAGAGACAGAATAGCATGAAATGGTTTTCTTTTTATACCCTTCTCGGGTATATTAAATATGTTAAATCGTTTGCCTCACTTTGAAGGAGACATCACAAATACTACAATGTATATATGGTACGCTCTAGACGCTACCGCCCATACAGTCATACTGAAATATTGTACAGTTTTAGGGTCCTCAGTCAGTTTCGCTATTTAAACTGAGCAAAATTGGTGAGGAGCCACTCCCATATATCGACCAACACATACATATATTTGCCATTCACAAGGATTGTGTTAAGACACCTACAATCCATCAATGTGCCTAAAATAGGCGTGGTCGTATACAAAATTTCTCCGAAATTTACAAAAAAATATGTTGAACAGAATCCGACGTGTACGTTAATGTATAACGCCTTCAATTTGTACATATATGGGGCGGGTATTTAAAATTTGGTGAAAATTAAATTTTGTTTTTTTATTTTGTTGATTTTTTTAAATCAAATGCCAAAGTTTTCTTAACCGTATGTCATGAACTCTTTCTTTCCAGGCGTGTGTGAAAAAGTTGTAGTTTTTTGGTGAATACGTAATACACACAAACTCTTGATGTAATATAGTTTTTTTTCTTATATATGTATATGCATACATATAAGGGAAGCATATGCTAACTTGTCATTCTGTTGGCATATGCGGCTCAACGGAAACGGCTTAAAAAGCTATAATTGGGTTAAAACAAATCTTAGATACCTTACACATGTATATGTAAACCATGGGTGTGGCTTGTATACAAGTGCATCTCATTTTTAATGACTTTTAAGGCCTTTGTTAAATTTCAACACTAAAGAAATTTGTTTCTAAATTGTGGGCGTATATGTGCTTGTTATACGAACCAGCACATTTGTAGAACATTACTAATTATAATAAAAGTTCTTGTTTTTATGGTTGGAAGGGACTTTTTGGTAAATAGTGGGCGTAGCAAATTAAAAGTCACGCCCACACACAGAAAGCCGAAAATGTCTATATAAGGTAACAACTCAATAAGTCACAATTTGTGACTGCAGGCATTCGAACAAAAGACGGACACACGGACGTACATGTTTAGATGAATTTAGCTTTCAATGCTGGTTAAGAATTTAATAACTTTGTAGCGTCTCTAATGTCTTCTTCTTTGTGTTACAAGCGAAATAACAAATTTATTGTTTCTTCCATTTTATTTAGAGCACATAAAAAGCAGTTTGTTGGCACCTGCCTGAAAGCAATTTTATTCTTTTGTTTTTTTATTCAGTACAACATATAAATATCTTACACAAATATACACATTTGAACCATACACACACGCACAGGAATAATGAATGAATAGTTTTCAAATAAAAGTTCAGTTATTTAGTCGTTTCTGTTGTTGATTTACTTACCATGTGTCAGGTATTCTTGTAATGTATTCAACTGAGTTTCTCTGTGGTTTTATTTACTCATATATATGCATACATATGTATAGAGTATACATTTACAATTTTTAATTAAATATACGCAATTCTTACCTTAACAAAATATAAAGTTTTCTGTCTAATGTAACTGTCTGTCTGTGGAAGATGGCTTTGTAAGACTGAGGCTTGTAGGTTTGCATCAAGAAAACTACAATAATAGAAAAAGTTTTACGGCAAGAAAGCTTCATGTTGAAAGGGATTTAATAAGATTAACCAATTTTGTTTACATTCCAGGAAAACACAGACACACAAATTAATGGAGATTAGCTTTTGTCTATCAAAGGAAAAACAAATGACAAGTTTAGTGCCATACACTTGCGAAGAGTATACAAATGTGTCCATTTGTTCGATTTGTTCGATTTTCTTACTTCTTATACATCCTACACATAAGATGGGGGCATACTAAGTTTGCTATTCTATTTGTCACATCCATGAAGCATCAAAATCTGAATCAATTGAGATGTGTCCGACCGCTTGGTGTACATCTTACGTTTACATTGTAATCATCATAAATTTTTAGTTCTACAAACATTTCTTCGCCAAATAAATTGGGAAAAACCGGTCAAAAGCCACGCCCACAATAAACAATATATAAACTTATGAAGTTGATGATATGAACCGTTTAGTGCACGCATTGATTAACTCCACTTTTTGAAAAATCTTAAATTTAGCTATCAAAGCACTTGGCGTAGTCATAACTTTATTATTTCATCGTATTTCTCAACTTTTTTTGTTATGGAGTTAATTGATGTGTGCACTGAAAGGTTCATATGTTACTCATCCATTGATGAGCCATAAATGGGTGTGTTCGAACGCCCATAATTTACAAAAAAAATTTGCAAAAAGGTGCATTCAGCGTAAAACTAGTCTATTAAAAAAAAACTATAACTAAGAGGGGGCGTAATCATATATCTCACATATCAACTGTTTGTATATAGATGTGCAGGGTATTTAGGGTTTGGTCAAAGTTCAATTTGGTCATATTTTAAAATTAAAGTGCCTTGTTTTGTCTAAAAACTATCTACGCCACCTATCCAACGCTCGTTTTTAATAAATTTATAGTAAACATAAAAACTCATAGTTAAGTGAGCGTGTTGTATTTATCGTACTATTTTATCTTTTTTTTACATTTTTTATGCAAGTTATAAAATAAAAAAAATACAGAAACAGTAAACAATGCCTCCACATACAGTCATTATATGAACAGCCCTCAAAGCTTCGGCGTAGTGTACGTTATAGTAATGGCGGTTACTGTATTAAAACAATCCAGTCGTATCTGTATAAGTATGAGTGACAGGCTGTCCTGTAGCAGAAATCACCACAAATCCAATGCACACCATACTGTTGCATTCTCCCCATCTCTCTCTCTCTCTTTTACATTCTTTTGTCTTGTTCTCTCAATTATTTTTAAACAACTTTCAACGACAATGCGATCATTTTTTATAAAATATTTTTTCTTTTCTTCTTTTTTTCAAGTAATTTTCTGAACATTAAAACAATATTTTACGTTGGCTAACATAATACTGTTACAAAGACGTAGAAAAAGTGTGTGTGTGTGTGTGTGTGTGGGGATTTGTAACAATATTTTCGCAATATTTTTCCCCACTATAACTAATGACGATAATGATGTCGAGATAATATTAGCGCAAGATTTTAATGAACATAATTTATTCAACATAATGAACCACTTACCAGTCAAAGTGTAATATTTTCACATCCATAGGATATTATAATAGACACAATTTATTTGTGTGGCCGCCTTGTTTTTTCATCACATTCTACGTACATATACAATGTAATGGAAGCAAAAATTTATAATATGTTGCAAAAAAATGGAAAAAATGTTGAACAGCCGAACAATGCAAAAGTTTCATTATTTGCATATATTGTATTTTTAGGTATAAAACAAAAAAAAAGGCACACGTTCGGTCCTCTTTTTAATTTAGGAGACATTTTGTCAAAACAGATGCTCTTGGAAGAAAAACAAATGAAATGTGTGCTGTAATCATTGTCATTTCGTCTACATTGTGTACAATTAAAAAACTTTAATACAAATTTAAAACAATGTCATTTTTATGTTCAACAGAGTGCAGCACTGTTTCGCAATCATTTTAGAGTGCCGACCCTTTAAATACCTAACAGCATGAAAAGCAAGTAAAAAAACTAAATTTCGACCAAATCTTAAATACCCTCTGAATTTATATACAATGAAGTGGGTGTGGCAGATATCTAAGTACGCCTTTTAACAATGTATATAATACGTATCAACCAACCTACAGATCGGGTTCAAAGAAAAGTAAAAATTTTGTAATCGTTCAACCCGTTAATATTAGCATAGTACCAGGCACCTAGAATCGCTTAGTAAGCCAATCTTGAGTCAACGTATTTGTTAAAGTCTTATAACTTGGAAATGGTTGGACGGATTTTGTTGAAACTTTTTGTGAAACGTTGCAAATTAATTCAGCTTTCAGTAGAAGTATATTATATGGGCGTGGCATCAACTATTTAGTATAATATAATAAACAACATTTATTATTAAAAAGTCCTTTTCTAAGGAAATGGGAAGTACCACGCCCATTAATTAAAGGTACCCAAAATGTCTCTAACTTTTCTTCTAATCAATTTTATAGAGAAATCTCAAAAAATGCGACCTACAGCTTGCGCACAAAATTATATGGACAGACCGACGGACACACGGTCATGGTTAAATTGATTTTGAATCTATCGGATTAAATGAAAGTAAGTGTGACTCTATTAAATGTGGAGTCACAAATATCCGCACAAACTTAATATACCATTTGCGCCAAGTGGTGCAGGGTATAATTAATAATAAATTACTAATTATTTAAACAAGTTCAATTATGAGTTTAATGTAATCGCTTTTTTTTAACCATTTATCACATAAATGGATTTTTCGAATACCGGTTGTTTTCTTATAATTTCTTCGTGACTTCACCAGCAGCAGTTCATTCCATTGTACCTTAGCGTAATAGGTCACGTCGGTCCTATCACAAATTGATAGTAAGCGCTACAGTAACGTGTTAAGGTAAAATGCATAAATATGATGTGATGTTAGAATGGCTGCGTAAATAAGTACCTATTACGCAATCTGCGAGACATTAGTGTCACTGTTTCTTTCACTTCAATGATTCAATTTTTTTTATAGCTTGACTATGCACTCCAGTTTAGTGTTATGTCTTCTTAATAGTTTTTAAAAGAAAAGAAAAAACAAAATAAAAAACAAAAAATAAAGAAACTGCTTAAGTGCTGAACTATGACAAGAGTATCCTTAAATTTATAACAAGATATAGTAAAGTTTTCGTACATAAAAGTATATTTCAAAGTGTGTTTTAGGAACTGCTGCTGCAAATAGCGAGCAAGCCAAGAGAAAAGTCATGTAATAGAAAAAAGTAAGCAAGAAAATAAGTAAAAGATGAGACATTTTCATTTTTTTTCAGCGCACCTGTGACCTCTCTATAACTTAAAACCGAAAGAAAGGCAAAAAATGTGTTCCCCACCTGACTTAACAGCAACTTTTTAAACGTGTAGACAATAAATTGTTTGTTAAGTATATGACTAAAATAATTCTTCTTTCTCTCTGTTTAATGCTTATTTTACTGCTTTTTGGTTATTTCTTGATATCGTTGGCGTTGGCGTATTTATGTTGTTGTTGTTGTTGTTGTTAGAGTGGGAAAGAGAGAGATTAAATGGTATTTACTTTAGGTTGTAAGAGAGATGAGAAAAATGGATTCTATTTGGTATTGTCTGTCTTTTATTCCAAAGATGCTACTGCTGCTACTGCTGGCTCGTTATTTTCTTTGATATTTTTGTTTTGTTTACTTTTCAAGAACACACAAAGTCAAGGATATGTTTACTACTGCTGCTGCTGCTGCTGCTGCTGCTGCTGACACACACACACACACGCACACACACAGGTCCAACAACATTATATCGTAAAACAATCCCACAGAGACAATAGCCGTTAGCTTTCGATATACAATGCACACATATACACATGTATGCGCACATTAAATAAGGATATGCGGAAGCAGTATTATGAGTAACGAGTAGCAACACATGTACAATGTGCAGTGTAGAGATGGAAACAACAAAGTCAGCCAAGTATAAAAATACAACCACTCAAAAGCACACACATCTGTGCACACATACTACATATACAATATATGCTTAGCAAACTATGCACTGGGCATGCACTCCGCCTTTAATTAAATATTTTCCACTACATTTTTCAACTTGGAAACACACATAAATGCATACACAAACACACACGCACACATAAAATACTCAAACCATACCACAAATGCTGTACTTGTATGAAGTTTAGCTTCAGTCTGTCGTTTTGTATGCGTTCATACGAGTATATCGTCCACACGCATATGCCAGTGGAATGCAGATATTGTGTGTTTTGAGATGGAGTTTGTTACAAAAGCAAGTTAGCATATATTAAATAGAGAATGAATTATAAAAATAAAAATATTCACACAACCAAATACATATGAATGCATGCGTTAGTAAAGATTACATAGTAAGCCCTGTCAAGCCTAGTCTTTGCGTGATTTTTTCAAAACTTTATCTAAAAATTTTATGTACAAGTTTTTTAAGTCTTTCTAAAACTCACAAAACAAGTAAAAAAAACAACTAAATTTCGCTAAAGCCGAATTTTAAATACCCTTCACATTTATATACAAATGATGGGCGTGGCAAGTATATAATTACACCCTCTAATAGTGTATTACGTATCAACGTGTAGATTGAATTTTTCGTTTCATAAGGTTTTTTGTTAACTGGGAGAGTATCGGTTATCCAACCACGCCCATTTTTTCAATATTAGTAGATGGAATAATTATATATGTTTTCATCTTTCATTTTCACATCTATATACAAGTGGGCGTGGCAAGTGATTATGCTTTTTAGTAGTACACATACTGGATGCGTACGGTATTCGAAGCCACTCATATATGTGGAGGAGTATAAAATAACACAAGATACGAAGAGATGTGAAATTTGTCAATTTGTTCTCAAAGACCGTATGCACCCTATAATAACTATCAACTTATAAGTTTCTTAGCTAAGTTTGTACATTTTTTATAAATTGAAAACGTGCCTATTACCCAACCCTGCTCATTTATATCGCATTTGAACTTTTCATATATATATGAACCTTTCCAATTTTACACATTCAACTTTTGCATTGCAGGCATGACACTCGCAGAAAAAAAATTGACAAAAATTTCAACATCTCAAAATTTATAACGATGAGAGTTTCAATAACAGACAGACGTACATGTCTTGATCGATTCAGTTTTAGATGCTGGTCAAGTATTCGTTGGGTATTGCCAATGGGATGATAAACTTAGAAGCCCCTCAAGTTATGCGGAATCAGATCAGTTCACAACCTACGCTTGGCTTAGGACCAAATGTTTATATTTTAGAAAATTGGAAAAAAATTGCACATTTTTGGCGGCGGGAAGTTGTGAAAAGAATGAAATTTTTAGCTATTTTTTCACATTCTTCATCATAAGTATAAAATGTGTAGTCGTGGTTGATATATATGATTGCGTTCTCTAAGTTATTACACGTCAACATACACATCAAACTGGGCACACAAAAAGGGTTTTATTGTGTGTGTAGGCGTGTCTGTTATCTATTTTCAATCATCGGCTAAATGCACTTTAGTTAAAATTTGTATATTTATACACTTCCTATAAGAGTCTTATGTAATTTCTGAGAGATATGTCCTGAGATCATAGCCCTCCCAGATATAGAAATTACTCCAAAATTAAAAAAAAAAGCACTTTTAAATCCTTCATAATTCAAGACCATTGCAGGTATCGAACCCGCGACCCTCCGCCTTAAAGCTAAGCGGATAACTAACTCTAGCCTCTTGCGGCTATCAGTTACGTAGTAAAGGAAAGATTTAGTAAATTTAGATTCATTTTAAAAACTCTCTGTGAATTTTTCATTCATTTTAAAGTAAAAGTCTTTTGATAGTTTTTTCTTTCTCCTTAAAACCTAAAAGATTCTCAACCTTACTTATATCCTTAGCATGCAACATTCCACTTGCAATAGGCATCTATGTTCATACAGCGTAAATCTATTAAAAGCTTTAAACATTGCCAACCAAAGACGCAAGCAAATATGTATACGTTAGCAGTTGTCTGCTTGTGTGCAATTTATTGTTTGCCTGTGTCTGCTTTGCTCGTAGTTATCAGCAAACAACATCTGCTGTTGATGTGATGCGCTGCAAGTTAAGTTGTGATGAGCATCGTTACAACTAAATGCATCTAAATTTGTAAAATAAATGAACGTGTTTTTATTCCTTTTCTCCATTCTTTTATTCTTTTATTGTTTGCTTTTTTCATTTGAAATGCATTTTAATTTACGTGTTTTTTCTTCTGCTTGTATTTTTTAAGTGATTTGGCTAAAAAAACAGTAAAACGTGGCTTAAGGTATGTCTTGAATGCTCATCACCTTGGAGGACATTAAAATGAAATTTATCACAGGCTATGGTTTTTTCAATTTATGATTTATAGTCTTAAGGGAATTTTTGGATAAAATCTTTAATCTCTGGTTAAAAATAAAATAAAATCAAACGATTGAAAAATGGATTTTCTTTTGATAGTTTTTGTTTAACTGTGGAGAAGTGTGCTTCAGTTGACTCTTAAAAACCTCCCATTAAGTTGATAAGTGACATACAGATCTGGCCAAATCGATTGATTGAGAAGTAGATGCTGAATTAAAGTTTATATTTTATAGGGTGTTCCTTACACGTCATTCTTGGCTATTAGTGTACAAACATCTATACCAAGTGGATATACTCTGCTGACTCAAGGTAGTGAGCATAAAAACCAGAAAAATGTTATGCGGTTGGATGCCAAGGATAATTAAAACGCTCTTATAAGAGATGCAAAGTGTATGCGTTAGACAGAGATAGGGAAAGATAATGATGCTTAGCTTGTGTTATTGACATATTGACTTGCACAACGAAAACAAAAATGCAGCACATGACTCCATTTTCTTTTAGTCTTTTAATCTTTTACTTCTTATGTGTGTGTTGGGAGAGACTTGCATAACATGAGGAGACCGCTTTAATGGTGATTTGGAACGATTACAATTCTTCTACAATATTTTCGAAGAAACTTGGCAGATTAATTCCACAAAGTTGCCATTTTAAGGTCAACTTTGAATCCCACGATTCTTGATATTTTCCAATGAAACTTAATTCCATTTGTTATAAAGCTTAATCGGGCCAACTTTGAGTATAATTGGCCCATTTTTACTTATTTTATATAAGGTTCCATAGAAAAGGCAACAACCACAGCCACAGTGATGAACACCTTGGAGGAAAGTGCCTCATTTGTACTGAATATAACCATGTCTGTCTGTCTGTCTGTCCATGTGCATTTGTGCGAAAACTACGGGACTTATTTTTTTGAGATATTTCGATGACATTTGGTATAAGGACATGTTTTAGTCAAAGAGAAACCCTTATCAAAAATGAAGCGGAGCGGACCATTTTTGGAACCCTACCCCGTTTAAGGGCCTATTATAATGGAAGTCTTTATATGGAAAAAAATCGCAATTTTTAATACTTTTTGTAAAGAATAGTTAAGTGACTTAATATTTGATTGTGTCACATTTTGGACATGATTGGATAATTTCCAGAACCCCTTTCCATATAATGATATTTCACGAAGTAACTTTTAAGGGAGATACAACTAATTGGAGCATAAATTGAAGCGCTGGGATATTAAGTGGTCGGGCTTGGCCACCTATAACATTTTCACGTGTTTTTTATTTGCTAGAGCATATAAAATGTAATTGACACAAGGGTACAACTCATACCCTTCGGCTTAAAATATAAAATATTATTATAATTGTCCGTTTATACGGTGTGTTTAAGTTTGAGGTCAAGTTTTTGTTCACTACAATCCCTCCGAGTATAACGATGCTATCAATGCAAACCATTTTCATGAGTAAAATTTCTGAAATAAATTGTTTTTTATATAATATAACACAGATTGTTTTCTTTTACCAGTTGAAGTATAAATTTTTTAAGATTTTTATAAAATTATTCATTTTTTTTATTATTATTATACTTTCGACATGAGATCGAGTTACGCTAAGACTGTCATTCTGTTCGTAACATCCTGAAGTTGGGGTCAGTATATATATATTTTTTATCAGTATCAAAATCTGAGTGTGTGTTGTCACAGAAATTCTCACAATTATCGATTTTGAGATCTTATGCTGATGTTTTGTGTTGAGACTTTAAGTTTTTACATTTAAGTCGTCGGTTAAATTGTGACGTTTATGTTGATAGGTGAAGCATACACTTTTAAAGGGTGTAACCAGTTACCTGGTTGTAATAGATGAGTAAATAGATAAAAATAAATACATTTTTTCCAACTTCGATACGGTCTAGTATTCATCATCCTGCAACTGTATTCTGACTTGACTGAGTTTTCCGCGGTTAAAGTGTGTACAAGACAACTGGTTAACTATGTGTAGTATACATTTATTTTACCCCCCACATAAGATGGGAGGTACACGAAGTTTGTCATTTCATTTCAACATCCAGACGGAGGCGCCAGAGACCCTATAAGGTATATATATTCTTGAACAGCATCAAGAACTGAAACGATCTAGACATGTGCGCCTATTTGTCCGAGTGTCCCTCTGTAGTTGGCACTATCACGGGCGTAAATTTTGTGATATTGAGCTAAAACACTTTTAGTTTTTGCACACAGATCGCTATGTAAAGTGGGTAGAAGCGATTTATAGCCACGCCCATAATCTATAAAAATCTATTTATTTGCCACAAAAATAAAGCTATTATGACATATATATTTTTAATTATTCCATCCATCAGTGCAATGTGCTTAAATATGGGTGTGGTCGAATAATAGACACGCCCACAATTCACAAAAAACTATACTCAGCGTAAAACTCGACTTAAAAGCTGAAACGAACTATATACGTTATTAGAGGGCGTAACATGATACCTGCCACGCCCACCGTTTGTATATAAATGTGGAGGGTATTTCAGATTTAGTTTTCCGACTTCTTTTCTCTCAATTTTTCTTTACCGCGTCTGACATTCTACAAACATTTGTTGATGTTTTAGTTGTTGTTGCGTTTAATGTACTGGCAACTGGTAAAATTCTGTTAAATTTCCTTTTAATGTTTTTATAAAGTTCCGTTTTACCCTCACCATTAAATAAATTATTTGTATTATCCAATGACTGTGAGAGAGATGACACGAACGACAGTGTAATGTTGCTGCAGCTGCAGCTGTGCTGGTGGTGTCGGTCGGTTGGGTTGTGGTCTGATATCTGTCATTAAGTGTCACATTTCACATTCCGTAAACTCTTCAATGCCAAAAAAGGAAAACCACTGTTATATATCACCCTTCCCTCTCCCTCTCCCCCTCCTACCCACTCTGGATCCATTTGACCAGAATTCTTATAAAAAAAGAAAAACAAGATGAATTTTATACTTTAATGGTTTTTAGTTTTGACTTTAAAATGGAATATATTGCTGTTGTTGTTATGGTTGTGGTTGTCGTCGTTCTCGTTTTTTGCTGTAGCTGTTGTTGTTATTATTGTTACACATCACTTGCTGCACTTGTAAGTGCTGCAGTATATAGGACAGCGCTTAATATTAACATTCAATTCCATTTGTCATTTAAATTTATGCAGCCATTTGCTAAAAGTGTCCTTAACTCCTTTCACTCAATAAATAAGTGACTTGATGGAAGTGAAGAAATGAAAAAAAATTAAAGAAAAGAATTTACGATCATTTTGACATACATTCACATTAGGAGAGCAGCTTGAATTCTTCCTTGTATCTGTCTTGTGGTCACATAACATAATAACACACACACACACTATTATGTATAATATATGGCATAAAAAAGAAGTTTATTGTACCCTTCACACAAGATGGGAGGTACACTACGTTTATCATTCCATTTGTAACACTCAGAGGTGGGCGTCAGAGACCCTTGAAGATCTACAATATATATTCTTGGTCATCATCTAAAACTGAGTCAATCTAGACAAGTACTGTCCGTGTGTCCGCACGCCCGTCATTTTGAGACATTGAGCTGCCACTTCTGTTTCTGCACGCAAATCGCTTTTTAAAATATGCAAAATTGGTCAAGAGCCACGCCCACAATCAACAAAAGCCTATTCAGCTGCTACAAAAATTGACTATGAGGTTGAAGTATGAATTATTTTTAATTATTCCGTTCATTGATGTGCCAAAATGGGCGTGGAGAGATAACAGCTGCTTCCACAATTTACAAAAACTTACCATTCAGCATAAAAATCGACTTGTAAACTGATGCGCAATATATACACTATTAGAGGGCGTAATCATGAATCTACCGCACCCACTTTTGATATTTAGATGCGGAGAGTATTTAAGATTTGACCTATGTCAAATTTAGTTTTTCTTTATTCGTTTGAGTGTCTTTTTTTTCGTTTTGTTGTTGTTCTAATTTGAAAATTTGTAAAATTGGAAGATTTTTAGAAAAGTTTTTCTACTTTAGTATGAAATGTATTTTAAAGCAGATTACAACTAATTCCTCTTCTATTGTTTTCATTTGTACACGCACGCAAACACATTAACTTGGAAATGTTTGTATTACGTAGTGGTAGTACGGTTCTACAGTCAGCATTTTTATTTCGTTCTTCTTTATTATCTTATTTCTATTCTTTGAGATTTTAAGTTGATGTTACCAGCATGTATGGAAAATTAGTAACAAAATTAATGAGAAGCGATTGGAACTTTTCGTAGCTTACATTACTTGGTGTAGGGTGCATGTTGACTTGGTAAGGAGGTTTGTAATTTCTAATCTTTTAACTTTTCGTTTTATCAATCGATATAGAATGACTTTCTGAACCAATTAAAAGTAATTATATATATCTGTCCGTCTGTCCCTGTAAATTTGTGAGCAAACCAAAGGTCCTACTTTTATACCCTGCGCCACTTGTGGCAAAAAGTATAATAAGTTTGTGTGGATGTAAACCAGGGAAAAAATTCCACACCCACATTTCTTTATACCGATCGATTTAGAATCAAAATCTGTAACAATTTAAACATGTCCGTCTGTCCATGTAAATTTGTGCGCAAGCTACAGGTTACATTTGCGATATATTTCGATAAAATTTGGTACAAGGTCATGTCTTAGAGGTATCTTGTTAAAAATGGACCGGATAGGACCATTTTTAGAAACCCTCGCCTATAAGATCCTATTATTTTTTGAGAAATTTCGATGAACTTTGCTAGAATGGCATAAATTGGCTCAAAAGAGGAACCCTATTAAAAATGGACCGGGTCGTACCCTTCTTCATATAGGATCCTACTGTAATAGAAGTCTTTATATGAAAAAAAACAACACAATTCTTATTATTTTTGGGCAAAATTTGGTTAAAAATAGTTAATTAGTTGAATAATTGATTATAAGAAATTTATAGATGATTGACCACTTTTTAGAACATCTTGCCATAAAACTATTAATTCATGTTATTATAATAGTAAAAAGAAAAAAGCAATTCTAAGTTAATTACCAAGTGACTCTGAGTCAAGATTTCGGTTTCTGAATTCTTTCAGACTGCAAACCTTACCAGGTTCGACTTTGATGGAATGAATGAATATAAATTTTTTTCCCTAATTGCTTTTTAATCCTTTTCCAGCTTGAACTATTTCTATTGATTGTTTTTATTTTTGTACTTTCAGGCTATAATCTGCAAAACACTCAAACATAACATGCAACACCTTTTAGCACAAAGTACTTGGTGAGTATTAAATATTTAAAAAAAACCTTGTTACACTTTTATTACACACACGGTTGCGTATCAACACATACGCATACGTGCATGGGATTGCATATGTGAGATAAGTGTGAGCATATTTTAAAACTGTGAAGGAACAAACAAATAACACAATAACAATATGTGACACGGACCGAATAAAAAGCTGAGAAGGGGGATAAAAATGTTTTCACTGTGACCAATTTGTGTGTATGCATGTGTTGGGAAATAAACATATGTAGCTCGTGTACCTATATTATTAGGTGGTACGTTCGAAAGTAGCCCAAAAAAGGACCCCAAACGCACACATAATAACCGGAGTGGAAAAGGATTCAATGTAGAGCGGCCTGTAAACGTATAGCTCTACATCAATAAATCTACCACAGTAGAAGAGTGGGAAGGGCAGCAATAGCAGCAGCAGCAGCAGCAGCAGCAACAGCATTAGCAGCTGTTGGGCTTTAAAACTACATTCTACTGCCATTCAATTAAAAAAAAAATTAACACATGCCATATTGCCAAAGCTAATCCTTCCACAGAATACATACACATCCAAACCTGCATACTTATGCACTACGTATGTATATTTCTAGTCAATTTGTGTACCTGTGTAGAAACGAACACAGGTCTCGTCCCTAACTTGTGAGCAACCGAACATTCGTTATCTTAGTTTTTTGGGGACACCATTCATCCATATCTGGCACACATGCGTCCACATTGCCCACTCAATGTAATTGTGTGTGTGCGCGTGTGTGTGTGGGTGTATGTACTTGCAATAAATTAAAATTAAATGCCCCGTGTGCTATTTTCTCGAATCCCAGATTGTTGGGTGCAGTACTGGGAAGCAATAGCAGCAGTCGACCACCCAACTACATGCCAGTTGTAGGTGTGGTTGTGCTTTATGTATCCACATATATAAAAGCTGCAGTTTATGGATGTTTGTGTTTTAGTGTGGTTTTGTAATTAAAAGGAGATACGTTCTGCCCCCAAAAATAAAAATAAAATACGGTTGTTATGACAAATGTTCAAAGCTAGGAAGTTTTAGGAATTTTTCCATTTTTTTGGGGATAATTGAAGTATTAATCCAGAGCAAGTGTGCTTCAAAATTATAATTAACACTAACACGTAAAAATTATATAAATTTGGTTTAGATCAAAACTTATACAGTCTTCATATCTACAAACAAAGAAGGGGCGTGGCAGGTACATGATTACGCTCTGTATTGTGTATGCATTACACGTAAGCTTCCAAGTCGCGTTTTACCTTGCGCGTCTATTTTCCACTACCACGGCCATTTTTGGCAAATCGGTGAATACAATAATTATGGATATGTATGCCAAATTTCAAGTTTTTATAGGTCAATTTTTATGGCAGATATACAGATTTTTGTGAACGTGGCTCTTGGCCAATTTTGTGCCATTTAAATAGCAATCTACGTGCGTAAACTAAAAGTGTTTGTACCAAGTTTACGGGCCTGAAAGTATCACCAACAGACGGATATACGGACATATTTATCTATGTAGATGGACTAAGGTTTTGATTCTGATCAAGGATATATATATATATGTATATATAGGTTCATTGTACGATCTTTAACGTCTCCTTTTGAAAACTTCCAATTTGATGCGGGGTGTATATGTAGGAGTTGAATACAAAATATATAGTGTTGGCAACTATGGGATTGCGGATTTTGTTGATACATGGATTGTACATTTTATTTTTTTTCTTTAACGAGGCAAAAGGTCATTCTGAATAAAGTTAAATTTTGAAGCAAAAATGTTGAATTTTTATTCTTATTTAAAATCCGCAATCACTTAGTTGCCAACGCAATATAATACATAAATCTGTAACACATTATTAATATATTATGTATAATATATGGCACTAAGATTCATTATCAATACGCGGTTGGTACAAAACTTTTCAAATTTGAATTAAAGTTAAAAACAAACTAAACAAGTAAAAATGCTAAAATTTGACTTCAATCAAGTCTTAAATACTCTCCATCTCCTACATGTTTTATGTAAGATTCTCCTTCAAATAGTTTTTTGTAAAATGTGGGCGTGTTTTTTACCTAATTGGCACATCGTAAGGGATAGTTATAACTATGTGTACCGAATTTCAGCTTTGTAGCTTGGGTGATAAATTTTTGTCAATTGTGGACGTGGTTCTCAAACGACTTAGATGGGGCTATATTTTTGAAATTCAATAATCTTACTTATAATTAGACTGCGTATGGATAAGACAAAAAGGGGCATGACATCAACGCCCATATTTCACAAAAAACTATACTTGGCGCAGAATTCGACAAATAAGTTGATAGGTGCAACTGCAACGCCTAATCATGTACCTGCCACGCCCACTGTTTGTACATTTATGTGGAGAATATTGAAGATTTTAACTTTAGCTAAGTTGTCTTTTATATATTTTTTTCTTAAGTTACAATGATTTTAGGTATTCTTTGAATTGAAATAAATCAAAGTGCAGTCGCTTCTTACTCGATATGGAACGATATTGAAGTATTTGTTTATTATATTATATTGTGAATAGTTTATATCCAATAATACATAATTTTACTTAGTTCAATACATAAAACGTCATTTTTCCTTTCGCTTTGTATTATTGGATTTTGTTTCGCATTTCGATTTGTTTGTTTTATTTGTTCTTTTTATTAAAAGCGTGACAAGTCATATTTCAAGCGCCATCTAACATGTGTGATACAATGGTATCGTATAGTTCCTCCTCACACAACTTGAACTTTTTCGGTTTTTTTTATGCAACACTTACGTGCCGTATACCGCACATAAGGAGTTGTTTTCTGTGTTTATTTTCAATGAAGATTTGTGCAAATGTAAATAATTTTTCATTTTTTTCATTATTTTTATTTGTTTATTTTTCCGGGTTTTGTTTCTGGTCCTTTTTTTGACTTGCCCCACTTTCAACTTTATTGCAAATGTATTTATTATTAACATTCCGTTTTGTCGTATAGGGAAAATGAACTTCTCTCTTATTTTTATGTAATGCGCTGCTTTTAGTTATTGCTGTGCTGGGATATGAGTTGACTGTTACTGGTACTTGCCACATTCACTCCTATCTATGTGGAATGGGTGGAGAAATTTTATATAATTTCATTTTTTTCCTGAATTTTACATTTCCTGGTATGCAATTTTGTTGTTGTTGTTGCTGCTGTTTTTCTTATAATGGTATCAGTGAGCTGTGTGTTCATATTAGGGCTTGAGAATGTGAAAAATGTGTTCCAACATCTTATTAACTTTTTCATATTTATTGTGAAAATAAAGTTAGAAACGAGTAAAGTGTCGTTGTTAAAATAATCATGAAAGCCTTTTCAAATTTATTGTGTTTGATAAAGTTGTCAAAAATATTGTATTAAGGAGGTAATGCGTACATGGGCGTTAAGTTAATGAAGTGACTAAGTAAAGGTACATAAAGACTGACATTAAGTAAAGGTTTGGTAACAAATCTAATGATCTAGATGTGTATTGCTCTTGTTCAAGGGTTTGTAACAATTAGAAGGGGGCGAGCCACACCCCTAAAGAGTACATATTCTTACTCAGAATATTTACTCGATTTAGACCTTCGCGATGGACAGAATGCGTGTCTGTGTGAATATTAGATTTTTGCTTTTTCACTACCACGTCCGCAAGCATTGAGATATCGAGTTGAAATTTGACGTCCATAATTTTCGAGTTTATCTTCTAGACAAAGTTGTTAGGCAATGCTGAATACCCTACATATTAATAATAATAAGGCAATCATGTAAATACGACTTCTCCTTAAGCTTATTAGCGTTTTATTCTAACCACACAATTTATTTAATTTTAGGTTTGGACTTTGTGTCTTAAATTCATTAAACTATACATCGATTATGTTTAGAATAAAAGTGGTTAAAACTGTATTTATATTGTGCATAAATAATGAAGTGATTTAGATATAAACCGTTGTGAATAAAGATGGTGCAAGTCCATATATGCAAACTCCTCGATTTCACTTTTCAATCGTTATTTATTTTCACAATTTTTCAAATTTTGTTGTTTTTGGAAATGTGGACTTGCTCCATTTTCATGTGACCGTTCGGGTGTCTGTTTTTGAAATATTAAGCGAATACAGATAGTACAGATAGCCGTATATATAGTGTCTGCATGTAGGTCGCCATTGAACATTTAACTCATAACCCGTCTTGTAGTTCACATATAATACATAAAGTATTAGATGACGTAATGGGTTATATGCCACGCCCAAGTTTTCTATAAATATAAATGGTATCTACTCTCCCGGTAAAGCCAAATTTAGTTTAGTTACTCTTTAGGGAAGTTTTTATCCTCAAAGATTTTTGCCCACTGTAAACATGGCTATAAACCGGATTCATGAAATTTCTACAAATATGTGTATGTTCACAAATATGTGTATCTTTGCTTACTTTTATTTCTATATGTTAATATATGAATCCCAACCTCTTACTATTAAGAAGTGGACATACGGACATAATTCGAAAGCCTTCGATTTTTATAAAAAATACATTCGAAAATATATGATTTAAGAAATTTCTGAAACTTTCTGATGATAGTGACGTACAAAAATACCAATTTCATGTGTTATTGTGAATGAATCGTTTGATGCAGTATTACTAGTGTTTGCTAAAGCCACCTTAAGAAACGTATCTACAATCCACGTTTATGCGTTTTCCAAACAAAACAACATAACATAAAAAACCCAACCAAAGAAAATCTGTAAAAATCGTTGAATCATAAACAATACTTCTTCTTACGGTTTATATTTTCCTTCCGTTTTTATAACCGCCTCTAAAATTTCTACAAGCCACTCATAAAACTTTATGGGTTATGTTTACGCTCGTAAATAAAAGAAAACAAAATATATAAAAAACATTAAATTATGAGAAATTTTTATGAAACATAAGAAGCTAACGGTTATTTACTACATACAAATTATGAGTAAAGACTTTAAAAGGAAAACCCATCAAATAATCATACGAGCAGAGGGACAGAGGGAGCAAAACTTGAAATACTTAATAATCACGTCGTTATGTAAACAAATCCGCATACACTTGCAAAACGTTTTTGTTACACACACACACACACACACGTCAGTAATAATAAACTTTATTTCCACTTCCATAATTTAACTTAACATTCGTATAAAGTTTCACAGGTCAGGCGTAATACGTGAACTTTCACGAGTATGTGGAGAATGCTGATAATTGTGCAAACTACACGTAACACTTCAAAATATGTGCTTATTAAATTTCCCTCACAGATATAGGCGCGTGTGTATGTGGATCCAGTCACGATTATATGAAAAATACAAGAGTTTACAAAGGCGAACTATTAAAATTTTGAGGGTCGTAAACTTTTAGGGAAAATTTGCATTGCATTGCTTTATATGCCATCATGAGCAGTACAACCTCAAAAGTCACAATTCAAGCCACGTATGCTATAAGTTGATACTCAGTCAGATTTCAGCGGAATACCGAGCATACAGTGGTTGTGTGGGAGCGGTGACAGAGCGACAAACACATTACGTAACAATACCCACAAAAACCAAACCAATGTAAAGAGATTTTACAATCAAACAGCAACTGCCGCCCAACACAACAACAAAAACTTGTGCAATACGTAAACCGATCTAAGCAAAACAGCCAGACAGAGCCAGTTCAGGCAGTTGCGTCCATATGCGAATAACACTGACGTGCAGTTATTTGTAGGCGGAATGAGAAAACGAAGTCGAAGGCGAAGAAGAAGAAGAAAGTTTTAGAACAAGTAAAGCAATCACAGGCTGTTTGTAGGAATTTTTGAAATTTTACCTCAATAAACACAACGCCAGACACAGAAATACAAGTACAACCGAGACCGAGAGGCAAACACACAGACATACCATAAACGCACAACAGGAATAACATGAAATCCTAAATAACGAAGGAGAGAATCATACTATAAAAAAAAACACAAAACTGAACAAAAACCACATCACAACAACGTATGTGGCAGTTGCCAACTCAACACCAACGCAAAACCTGGAATAGAGAGTCAAGTTAGACAAGATTCGGTAGATAAATGAGAAAACTTTCACATTTACATACATGCACAGTTTTAATAAGTTGCTTTCTTTTCTTTTCCAACACATAGATAGTGTTGTTGTCGGTTATTAGGTTCAAATTGAAAAAAAAAAAAAAAAATTTTCCTTTTTCTACTACATCTGCTATGTGGAGCAACTGTTGCAGAAGTAATCATTAGAATTAGTGTAAGAAGGGGTCATAAAATAATTTGAAAATATGTACATATAAAAAAAATGTGTGTGGCAGAGTAAACATCTGCTATATATGGACGTAACTGCCTGAGTTCATTAAGTACTGCACCATAGGTGGGGAACCTCTTTACCAGTTGAGGCAATAAGGCAGCCAAAGTTTTCTTTTTTTTTTGTTTTTCTTTTTATTTTTTAAATCATTTGCCAAGTATAGTATAAAGTGAAGGTTGGAAGTCTCCCATGTAGGGGCAGTAGTGAAGGAAAAATTTCGAATTTCAATAGTACTGGACCAGACAAATTCAAGAATAGTATAACATAGCGCAGCATAGCATAGCATAATATAAGTGTAGCATAGCATATCATAGCATAGCATAACATAACATGGCATCGCATAGCTAAGCTTAGTAAAGCTTTGCATAGCATAGCATAGCACAGTACAGCACAGAATAGCATAATATAACATAACATAGCATATTATAGCATAGCATAACATAATATAGTCCAACATAGCATGCCATACATAGCAAAGGTGGATGTCTTGGATTTTGGCGTACGCCTAATGCGGCATAACTTTCATGGTTACAAATTTTTAGACAACTTGTATGGATTAACTCATCATTACGTCATTTTGCACAATTTTATTGGCATAAAAGAAAATTTATACCACAGACTAGCTGAAATTATACAACAAGGAGTTCAAGGTTGTTGAGCTTTTATGCACAACATTATACATTTGAGTATTAAGTAAAAATCACCATGGGATGCTAGACTTTATGAAAAAGAACGAACAGTGATATAAGAGGATGAGAGCATAAGTAGTAATAATCGTAATAAAACTTTATTGTGCATGCTTACAATGGTGGCCATAATCAAGGGAAATATAATACTTGCCGTATAATTAATATGTTTGTAATATCCTATTACATTAAAAGCATTGATCATTGTACATGAAACGTGGTATGGTAAAGGCTTACATAAGAATATTTTCCACAACCGTGTTGTACACGGTGGTTCATAAACTGCGCAACGATGTATGTGCTTTATTTTGTGTATTTAATTAATTAATACTTCACAACTGCCTCTTAGACTGGGAATGCATCTCTTTGCATGGATCTAACAAAGGTAGTTATTACAATTAACTTGTTGCCATAGAAATAGATTTTCATAAATCGCGTATATTCGAGCATTATTTTTAACATTTGTGGCTTAAGTGCAACACCAGCAAGTTGACAGCGATATTTAATGTATTCTACAAAGTGTGGTCTAATGTTGATTAAAAATGTACATAAATAGTACAAAGCAAGGTCTTTGAAGCATTCTTGTGAGTGTTCCAAACGTTATAATTGTCGAAAGTTGCGGTCAACAACAATTTTAATAAAACCCACAAAAATTTTACTGCATGATAGTTGTAGTTTAGTTGATGGTTAGTTGTTATGTATACATTAATATTTGTCATAAAAAAAAAAAAATACTTGAGCAAATGCAGTCAGGTATACAAGCAACAAAACAACAACAAACCATTTCCGACTTGTTCATTCCAATACACTATCATGCCACTCTTTGCCACAGCCGTAAGTTATTTAATATTGTAATTGTGTCTGTCTATCTCTCTCTCTCTCTCTATATATATATATATATATATCTGCCCATAACCACAATATTGTTACCGTAACAATTCGCAAAAATAATAAAATGGTAGAAAGAACATTTTATGGTGGAAGACATGCCGTAGAATTTATGATGGAAGAGATAGGAATTTTTATTATAGAAAAGTAATTGTATATAAATTGCTTGTTATTGTAATATTTGAGAGAAATAATTATGCAAAAAGAAATAAAAGTTCACATTAAGAGTTGTTAGCAATTTGGGATTTTACAACACTTGGGTTTTGTTTGCTTGAACAGCATTTCATTAAATTTGAAAAAATTGAGAAATAAATAACTTTTCAGTTTTTCTCAATTTTTCAGTGTTTTTATTCCCCTACACTTAAGATGGGAGGTAAATCAAATTTATTGTAACTTCCAAAAGGAGAGAGGGAGACGCCACAAAGTTTATGTATTGTTGGTCAACATCAAAATTTGTGGCGATATAAACGTGTTCGTCCGTAAGTCCGTGCCGCTGTCTTTTGTTGGAATGTTTACAGTCGTAATTTTTGAAATATTAAGCTGAAATATTACGCATACTTCCTTTTTTTGCAGGAAGATTGTTTAAATTGGGGAAAATCCCTCAAAAGCCACGCCCACAATCAACAAATATCTGTCTATCAGCCTCAAATATTGAGCTACAAAGTTAACATATTTATAGTGAAACTTTTCAATAATGTACCAAAAATGGGCGTGGTCGTATTACAGACACGCCCATAATTTACATACAAAATCTAGCTTGGAAGTTAATCCGTGTGTCAATGAGCGTATTAAGGCACCTGCCACGCCTACATTTGTATAGGTCTAGGGATATTTAAGAGTAAATCTAAACTCAGATTAGCTTTCTTTACTTGTTGTTGATTTTCGCTTCTTTACACATTTGCTTCGAATTATTTCAGCTTAAATTTCTTCCAACTTGTTGACATTGACTCATAAGTTATTACTCTTAAATATTTGCAATTATATGTGTCCACAAATGTGTGTGTGTTGAAGTTTTTTTTTATTTATTAAACATTAAAATTCATTACATACTTTGGCAGTCGGTTGTATCGGAAATTACTGCAGCTACGCTTGGCATTTATATAATTGAAATTCCCAACAATTTGCTGCATATTTCATTTCTAATTAGATGTTAGGAGGATGTTTAAACAACAATACTTAAAATGTTTATATATATGAAATAGAAGAAAAGAAGGTTGCACTCAATGGAATGGAATTTTAAGTAAATAACCTGCAGAGTTAGAAGTTGAAGACTGGTAGTAGTAAGAGTCAATGTTTCTCAAACTGTACAAATAGAGTTTAAACTTCAGCCTATATTTCAGAGACTCTACAAATGACCGGTCGGAATTTCTTAAACTATTGATCAAGCAACCAATTTCCGATAAAGTGAGAGCTCTCAAAATAAGCATTTTACTAGCACTAGTTAGTTAGAATAAACTTTAGCAAAATATTTAAGAAAAAATTGTGTTATAGGAGTCCTTTAATTCTGTAGTCTTTAGTTGGAAATAGAGCTTTTTTGTTAAAAAAAGAGAAAGCATTGAAGATAGCAGAGAACTCTCTTTTGAGTAAAGAGAGCCTAAAAATAATTCATGAAAAACGTTAATTCAACACACTTTTCAATTTCACCATTCCTTTAAGAGAACCTCACCAATTATTTTATCCTTTATTATACGAAATATGACGTCAACATTGTCACAAACGTTTGAATGCTGGAACAGTTCAGAGTGCGGCGCTCTGTATTGTACAAGGATTTTAGTGCTTCCTTAGACGCGTATAAAGTGTAAATCTTTTAAAAAAGGAAAACAATTCATAACATGTGCTTTTAAGGATATTTTTTTATATGGAGCTGAACCAATGACAAAGAAGAACAAAGAAAAAGCAGTTTGTTCACAAAGTGTTGTGTTTGTGTGTGCGTTTATATAAATAATTTATGAGTTGCGGTGCAACAGGACATGAACTTGGGCTCTATAAAGTGTCCTTCATTTTATTCTTTTCAATATTGTTACACGTGTATGGGTGCAAGTAAAAGTAAGTTAAATAGAAAGAGAGAGAGGGAGGCGATTTTTTACACATGTTAAATATGTTGGCGTTTAAATTTATTATAACTTGTCTATTCAGAAAAGTTCAAAGGTGACAAAACGTAAAATATGTTTGAGCAGATTTTTGGTAATAAGTTGTGGTGCTGCAGAGAAAGTGGGAAAAGTGAATTTTGTGATGAGTTTTAAAGAAAAATTCATGTAAAAAACAATTAACATTTTACGGTCGGTAAATTTCGATTGTGTAATACCCTACACCACTTACTTCATTCGTTAGGTAATATCAGTAGGTGCGCGTCATTGTTAGAGATTTGGTAAAACCAAAAAAAGTTACGATTTGGTCCTATATTAGAGCGTATTATTAGGCTATGAAACTAATGGTACCAATTTTTATTAAAAATTTTTGAGAATTTTGGGAATTTTGGGAATTTTCGTCATTGAAGAATGCCACAATAAACTACTTTAAAAGATGTTATTTAGAAAGGTGCCTAATAATGGGTCGATCGAGAACTAATTTGACAAAAAAATTTAAGAATAGCGAATTTTCGCCAAATAAAGACTCTGTTTAGAATAGAGCTTTATGTGGGAAAGGGTTTTAACAGTGATCCAATTCGGTCCATTTTCACTTGGGTTTCTATTTAGTGGAAAACATATCTTTTTAGCAAATGTAATCAACTTATGATGTCTCTTCAGCCGTTTAAGACTTACAAGTAGTGTAGGCTATAAAGATGAGGATTTTCAAATTTTGTTATTTGAAGAAAATGAGAACTTTCTGATATATTCAGACTCTGTGATGATTTGTTAGT
This sequence comes from Ornithomya chloropus, assembly GCA_963971445.1. Lineage (NCBI taxonomy): Eukaryota > Metazoa > Arthropoda > Insecta > Diptera > Hippoboscidae > Ornithomya > Ornithomya chloropus. The sequence goes on along the minus strand of OZ020530.1, from coordinate 19,472,505 downwards.
CCGATTTGGACCATTTTTAATAGCATTGTATTAAATTTTTGTTAAAAAATGTTGCCGAAATTGCGTTCTGTATGTTACAAATGAATCTTTAATAAATAAGTTTTAAAAAACCGAAAGACCGACGGATTTGTTATAATCGACTTAGAAAACGATTCTGTATCGCTCTCTCTATGAACCCGTACAATATTCGTGTTATCTTTACCTCAACTGCTGTGGTATATATTCCGATCACAATCTATTAAGAAATGTTTTATAGCGTTTAACCGCAGAAGTTTTGAAATAATGTAAAGTGAGAATGCATCATAAATCTTTCACTTTCTGAAAAAAATTATACTTAATAAAGACGATTTAGGATTTGGATTATGGATTTTTCAGCTCTGTGTCCTTTTATGGCGTTTAAGAAACAGTTATAATTTATTGAAGCATTAATTTAATAAAAACAAGTAAAGGAAGTAAATTAGGCATCGACTAAATTTTAAATACTTTTCATTTCTTCAGACAAACAGCAGGCGTTGCAGGTACATGATTACGTCCTTTAATAGTGTATACGTATCAGCTGGCAAGTTGAGTTTTATGTTGAGTACGGTTTTTTGTAAATTGTAGGCGTGTCTGTTGTTCCACCCCGCCCCTTTTTGGAATAGCGATAGGTGCCGTAATAATAAATATGTTTATCAAATATCAACTTCGTACCTTATGTTTTGTGCAGACAAACAGGTTTTTGTTTGCGTGGGCGTGGCTCTGGACCGATTTTATCCAATTTAAATAGCTAACTAAGAGTATCTGTAGCAATAGACAGACACACGGACACACATGTCTAGATCGTTTCAGTTTTTGATGTTGATCCAGAATGTATTTACTTTGTAGGGTCTTATAAATGGAACGACAAACTTAGTATCACCCCATCTTGGAAGGTATAAAAATTTTATAAAAAAATACATAAAACATTCTATAAAGTCTATGTTTTAGTTCACAAGTATCCGTTTTAAATAATATTAAAAAAAACAACACTTGTATCCTTTCATTTCTCTGTCGTTCCGTCCGTCTCTATTGCCACTCAGTGCTATTTATCGCTTCATGAAATTTCAATCAAATTGTTTACGTATACACATTAATACCTGGATACACAAATGTATATCATATATGTGTTTATATATAAAAAACGTCGTTCTTTCACTATATATTATACAAACACACAAAAACTCAACTCAACGTGACAGCGCTAAACACAGAACATTTAAAAGGCTTTCACATGCACATGTGCAGATAAACGTTGTGTTGTATTTTCTTTTATTCCATTTATTATTTATAGGGTGTAAAAATAATATGTTGTATAAAACAAGTGCATGATGCGATAAAGCATTATATATATTTGGACATATTTTATGTACGTACACATATACAAAATGTATTAAGAGCTTATTTATAATCTTGTAAACGTGTCGTTTATAAAGTTTTATGACATGTAAAAAACTCGAAAAATGACTGATGCGAGAAGAAACGGATGATGAAGATACTGATAAAGTAGAAGACGGCACATAAGAGAGATACAAAATGATGAAGCTGCAACAGTAGTAATAAACGAACAATTCTCATCTAAAAAAAAAACAAAACAAAACATAACGCATTAACAAATAAAACGGCAAAAATGGTGTTTGTATTGATTTACTTCTTCTTTCATGAGCTTACGGTTGATGAAATAATCTGACAGCTGCATACAATACAGTTTCGTATGACAACTGTGTGTGTGGGAGAACAACTTACAAAAACAGCAGCAAGCAAACAACGACATTAAGCATTTGAAAGCAGACAAGCAGAGCAAATAAGGAGTTAGGAGTTTAAGTAAAGAAAATATTATGATCCGATTAGTGCAGAACTTGCAAAGTCACTATAATTTGTAAGAGAGTGCATGGCCATGAAAGATTGAATTTTTTAATTTTTTTTTTACTCGTTTTAGTAGACGGGGTTCACAAACCATGTCAGCAATCAAAGACTTTACACAATATATACATTTTTGATAAGCATTAAAATTTGAGTCAGTTAAGTAAGATTGGTATGTGTTTAGGTTTAACTTCTGTTCAACATATCGCGGTTGCACAAATTGCGAATTTGAACTTAACTTTGGTACAGATCACACTGGCCTATGTACATGGTTACGAGTGGTTTCTCTTTAAAAATGGCTCAAACAAGTTAACAACCACGCCCACATTTGACAAAAGTCTCTCATTTAGTAAAAAAACGTAAAGCTTAGATTTTCAATGCAAAGTTGAAAAATAAGAAAATTATTAACAGCCACGCCCACATTTGACAAAAGTCTTTAATTTGGTGCGAAAATGTATTATTTAGTTTTCCAATGGATAGTTGGAAAATGTGCTATATCGTTAATAGCCACGCCCCCATTTTGATTTGACAAAATTCTTTCATGGTACAAATATTTACTCTTAGCTTTTCAATGGACATTTGGAAAATGAGCTCTTTCGGTTAACAGTCCCGCCCACACTTGACAACAACCTCTCTTTTGGTACAAATACGTACGCTTACCTTTTCAATGAATATTTTGAAAACGGACAGAATTATACAACAAACATATGCTCCATTTACAAATCAACCTCTTCGATCCGTCCTGCACAAGTTTACTTCTCGCCCAGTTGATATATTATATAGTCACATAAATCGTGCAACCGGTGTAATAGAGTTGATCCAAAGGGGAAACATAAAACTACGCACACATGCCTTACGATACGAAGAAGCTAGCATTTGTCTAACACACAACTCCCAGCTTCATATGTTAGCTCACCTACACACCAACAAAACCCCGAGTAATTTACGCTTATGCGTCTGTGTGTGGTGAGAAGCCTTAAAGTCATAAATGTTTGCAATATTTCACCAACGGTGGCGAATAGTTCGCATAACTGTAAAACACGTTCTTCAGATATTGTAAAAAAGAAGAAAAATTGTATATGCATGCACAACATAACCTGGATAACTGTTCTTTATTTACGTTCACATATATTCATTTTAAAAGCAGAAAACGAAAAAGAAATAGGAAACTACGACTAGAAGTTGAATACAAAGGAAGGGAAATGAAATACTTTAGAAAAACTGCGCAACTTGGACAGCAAGTAGAGAAATGTCAAGTTGAAATTTATATTGAAACATGCACGCATTTTCACGTATATGTGTGTGTGTATGTATGTATAGTAGGGAATTGCATACATTGTGTATGCATACAATACATACCGTTGTATTAACCAAACAAATGTTATATCGTACATATAAAAATAGACGTATCATACACTCTGAATACACACACACACACACACACACACATAATATGATGCAGTTTGTTGTGGATGAAATTCAAACATGGTGTGGTTGTTGGCTGGTGGAAAATGAAAATGGAAACATTAAGTTTTTTCTAAATTGTACAAGTTTTCAATAAGCATTCCATTTACAATACCCAGAAGTTGGCCTCAGAGAGACTCTACAAAATATTTGCATTGTTGATAAATATTAAAATTTCAGTCTACCTAGGTGTGCAGGTGTGCTGTTGCAACACTCAAGGTTGTAAATCTTGAGATATTAAACGAAAATATTGTGCAAACATTTCTAAATTCCGTACGAAAAAATAAATTTCAAAAATCACTTGAAAGCCGCGCCCATAATTGGTAAAAATCTTTCAATCAGCCAAAAAAATTGATCTATTAAGTTGAGGTTTGCTACACTTATTTATAGTTGATGGCAAAAATGGGCGTGGTCGGATTACAAGCATGCCTACAATTTATAAAAAACCGTACCTTGTGTTGAATCAGATTTGTAAACTGACACATTACACATGAACTGTTAGAGAGCTTAATCAAGTATCTGTCACGCCCACATTTTGTTTACAGATGTACTTACTTTTTTAGGTACACGTAAGACACGTGTTGTTGTTGTATTTGTCTGAAACGGCAATCTAGTCAGTCTAGTTTAGCTATTAAGATTTTTCATCGATTAAATATTTGGCTAAGGTCAGATCTTGGACATGCACCGCATGGGCACTAAAGCTCTTAAGAATTTTTTTAATCTTGATCCTTTTTAATTATTTTTTTCACTTTAATCGATATATACATGGGGACAACCGAATAGAGTTACGTAGCCAGATCGCCTCGATTCAGAATATATATGTTTTGTAATCTCTGCGACGCGTCCTTCTGGGCGTTGCAAACGGTGATAGAGGTATATATATCCACATATTGATATTTGGGTTTAAAAATATTGATTTATTTTATATTTAATAACTTAATACTTTTACTATTTACATATAAGCTATAATTTTATTTTATTCTTGTGTAAACGTGCACAGAAAAACAGACATTTTCTTTTTCAATTACAACTCTGTTACGTTACGGTTTTATGTGTTAATATAGCAAATATTGAAGCTTACAATAACGGTAAAAGCGTAACCTTGCACGTGTGCAACGATGCAAAATTGACATGCATACAAAGTGGTTTTGCACTGTTTACATACTTAAATATACTATGTAGATAGAAATGTGTGCGCGCGTGTGTGTGTTCAAAGCAATTGTGTTTTCTTTGTTCATCAATAACATTTTCATTTCATGCTATGGAATATATATTTATACCTTCCACATAAGATGGGAGAAAAATTCTGTTTTTCATTCCCTTTGTAACATCCAGAAGAAAGAGATAGAGACCCTGTAAAGTAAATATATTCTTGACCAGTGTCGAAAACTAAGTCAATCTAGACATGTATGTCCGTATGTCTGTCTGTTGTTGGCATTCTTACGGGCGTAAATTTTGAGATATTGAACTGAAACTTTGTGCAGGATTTTTCACGTAGATTGCTATTTAAAATAGGCAAAACCGGTCAAGAGCCACGCCCACAATCGACAAAAATTTAGCACCAAAATTTACATATTTACAATTAACGTATCCATACATGAGCCCAAAACGGGCGTGTTCGAATAGCAGACGCGGCCACAATTTACAAAAACCTATACTCCCCATAAAACTACGTTTTCAAGCTGATACATACAAAACCGAATAGAAAAACTATTAGAAAGCGTAATCATATACCTGCCACGCCCACTCTTGTGATTGTGGAAGATATGTAAGATTTGGTCTAAGCCAAATATAGTTTTCTCACTCGTTTTATTGAAGTTTACTTTTTTTAGAGCATTTTTTAAAGTTTCAACTTCATGCCAAATATTATAGCGGTTTTTTTTTTTACACATCCTTTTTGTACTTTGTTTTTATGTGGTGTCAGTTGCAAATGTGAAGAGTGGGAGAGAAAGTAAGATAGATGAGCAAAATTCCACAAATTATTTAAAATACATTTCATTGTGGTTGTTGTTGGTTTAGCTGTGAATGTTTTCCATGCATTTCGTTTAGCGGAAATGAAGGCAATTTCGGTTTTCTCTTATTATTATTATTAATGATTTCTCTCTCTTCAGTTGTAAAAAAATGTTGCCAACTAAATATATATAAAATTTAATAAAAAAAACTTGCAATTGTATTATTTTACTTTATGCCCATTGCACAGCGCACATAAATTAGTGAAAGCAACCCCACTGAGCGAAAGAGAGAGAGTGAGAGAATGAGGAAAGGGACTATAATGAATAAATTGTGTTTTTGTGCTACTGGGCGTATGAGTGTTATGTTATGTTTTTCTACAATATTTTATGCTTTTGTTGTTGGCGTAAAAAATTACATGAAAAATTTAATTAAATGAACTTTTTACACAGGAACACAATGCTCCTTCGGCAAAACAAGCAAAATGCATTTTTAATATACTGAAAAAATTTATGAATAGTTTTATTTAGATAGCTTGTAATTGAATGAGGAGGATAATAATACGGGATGTGGCATGCACACATATGCAAAAATATGTAAAAATATGCATGCATATGATAAACAATTTATTAAAAAACCACTTAAAAGTATGCAAAAACATAAAATATGCAAAAGTAAAGAAAATATGCCAAAAATATGCTGTTTTGAAAAAATTCACCACAAACATATTAAAACAAATCTCGCAATGCATGCAGAGTAAATACGCAAAAAGAATGCCTTTACGAAAAAAACCACTATAAGCATATATATGCAAATAAATTAAATACGTACATTTAGCATATATGCAAATGCATACATACATCAAATGTAAATGCAAATTGCTCTTTTACTAGCTGAGTGGGCTAAGACTTTATTTTTGAAAACTCTTACTGCTGTAGGACACTAGTTCAAATCCAGGAGGAAAAAAGTAAAAGAAAATTTGTCAGCTGAAATTCGAACTCGTGTATCGCATTGGATTGCTAACCCACCATCATCTAAGAATATTATCATCAATAAATATGCAAAAAATATGCATTTATAAAAAATAAACACCAAAAGCAAATATATGCTAAAAAGGTGCTTATGAAACAGGTGCAGTAAATATGCCAAAAATATGCTTTTATGGAAAAAAGTTACCAAAAGCATATAAAAGCAAATATGCTAGCACGCCATGTGGAGTAAATATGGAAAACATTTGCACACAGTGTTAGAAAAAGGGATAGAAACTCTCGAGTAATGTCATGAGATGAACTTTTTCGAAAAAACTTTAAATACAAAAGCAGTCGATTTAAATTTAAATAGATTTAAGTAGAATTTGATGGAGACCTTAATCTCAGTCTTAATCTTGATCTTCTCCAATCTAACCCAACACTTTTGCAATTGAAGTTATTACGAAAAATGTCAACCTATGATGTTACTCAAGAGTTTACATCATTTTCCTTCACCCTGTATATGAAAAAATGTTGCAAAAACAAATTTATGCGAGAAAGTGCTACCAAAATATTCGTTTTTAAAAAATATTACCTTACAAAAACAACAAAAAAAAGTAGAAATAAATTCTGGCTGATATGAAAAAATTATAAACAAATGCAAAAAATGCGATGTAATTTATATGAATTTTCATATTCTGTAATTTAGTGATGTGGTTATATTAAGTTTACTAATCGGTTTGCAAGGCCTAGAAGGAAGTCTCGGAGAACCTACAAAGTATTTACATCAAAATTTGAGACGATTTGGACATGTCCGTCTATGCGTCTGTCTGTTGTTGGAGCAAATTGAACAAAATCGATCCACTCACAAAAATGTATTTATAAAGTTGAAATTATATATATTAATAAGGGAGGCGTCCATCACTTTTCAAAAGTAGGCATGGTCGGAAAAGAGATTTTCTCACAATTTACAAAAAAACTTATTCACGACATTTATTCTAAAACTAAAGCGTATATACAGCTAAATGCCACGCCCTATCTTTAAATGAAATGTATTTAAAATTTGGTCTTAAAAATTTCAATTTGGCGAAAATCTCCAAAAAGTATTTCTATGAAAAAACTCTAAGCTTGCTGCCGCTTCGAAAATGAACTGTTGCCATATTCAACTAAAATAAACTGTTAGTAGAGTATAAATATAATATATAGTACATATAAATAAGGAAACATTTTATGACAAAAAACAACAAATAGTTTTCATTTTGTTCCAATTGTTCCTGTTTCTATTAATATTAAATACGTTGTATGTGCATACATTTGGTATGCATACAACATATTATATATGTATATACATATAGTGAAACTCTGTTATTTTATTGTCCATAAAAATTTATGTTTTTGCTTGAAATTTTTCAAAAAGATTTATTTATGTTTTTATCATGTGCTTACAATAATCCTACATGTGCATATAATACAAACAATACATACTTGACAATAAAGATATACAAACACAAATACATACAATACATATAAATGTGTGCATATTGTATATCAACAGGCAATTACTGTTATTTTAACAATTTCTTTGTATACGCTTTCAAAGCAAAATAATATGAGTTATGTTCAATTGTTGACAGAAAGAGAGAAAGAGAGAGAGAGTTCATATGTCTAATTAGTAAGGCGTGTGCACAAATAAATTATTAATAATGAAATATATATGTGAAATATATCAACTAAACCAAGTAACTACTAGCGGGACTATATTAGGCGTGCGCCAAATTTACAATATCAATCTCCTCCAAATAGGAAATCATTTTCTCCATTTCTTAATGTAAATTTTATATTATATATGGTTAGGTGTTAAGTAATTTTAAGATTTGAACTATTTTGCGTGGTGCAGTTGTAGAGTGAGGGATTTGAAAACAGTATATTGATGGTTCGATTCTTGTCGTAGTTTCTTGATCAAGTTGATTTTTATTCCTTTTTTTTTTATCATAATATGGTTTTGTTGCCAATTTTCTACTTTTTCTACTTTTAATATTAATGAAGAATAAAGCTCGATATCTCAATTTTTACGATTGTGAAAGTTGCAACAAAAAAGTGTACTATTCACATGGACATACGGACAGATTGGTTAAATCAATTTTGCTATTGATGCTGATTAAGAATATATATACTTTTGAGGGTGTGGCTTGTCCGCTTCTGGTATTTGAACAAAACCAGTAGATCCGCAAATAATTGGGTACAATTATGGAAAAATAATAAATTGAAAATGTGCACAATTTTCTTCTAAGGAAACTTCATTTTTTCAATCTAATAATAAATTAAAAGAATGATATAAAAAATGAGCCAAATCTTAAATACCTATTGCCTACAATAGTGGGCGTGGCAGGTATACGATTGCGCCCTAGTATATGTATTATATATCAGCTTGCAAGTCCAATTTTACATGGAGTACGGTTCTTTGCTAATTGTGAGCGCGTCTATTGTTAGATCACGCCGTACAAAATGTCAGATCAATATCTTAAAATTTACGCCCGTGAGAATGGTAACAAGAGACAGACACATGGACACACGTCTAGGGTCTTGTCGGGTCTCTGACGCCTTCTTCTGATTGTTGCAAACGGATGAGAAATTTAGTATTTCCTCCATCTTATGTGGAGGGTACAACAATAAATTGTAATAAATTCTACATATTTGTTACAATTTAAAAAAAACAATCGCATTCAATGCAACAATGATGCCATCACGAATACAAAATAATTGTAAACAAATGAGCCGCCACACACCTATAAAAACTGCAATGTATTCAATACATTTAATAGCTTCAAATGGGGCATTCCATGTTCTTTAAAAATTGTATATTTACATTACTTTGTTCTACATGAGCAGAAAGTCTTTGTTGAATGCGGATGTGCGCTTATGAAAGCGCTTCACCTAGGCCAGCAAGTAGGCTCATTGTGTTACCCGACGAAACATAACACAGAGTTTAGTTTAGCCACCCGGAGGCGGCTATAAATCGTTTAAAGTCGATAATGTTGGCATCCGCTAGTGACCCTAGACCCTCTGGGAATCTGACTCCAAGTGTTTTGTGGCGTTTTTTCTGTAGGGCCGGGCATTCACACAACAGTTTTCACCTCTTCCTCGTCCCTGCAGCTTCTACAGAAATCGTTATACGGGACACCGTATCTGCAGTAATATGGCCTATGAGACAGTGCCCCATTAGGACTCCTACGACCACAGAGATGTATACGCTAAAAATGGATGGTTTTGTATAACAGAAATGGCCACAGTTTACCTTTGAAAACTGTTTAAATTTGGTGTAAAACCGGACTTGTTCGTTGATACGTTATTCAATAATAATCTAAGGCATAATTATTACCTACACGCCCACTGTTGTATGTATTTGAGATTTGACCCAAGGTATGTAGGTGGGTGGAAACCGTGTTCGCCTTGGAAGTGATTCACTTAGGTTGTGTCGCCTATTGTGATTTTTCTGCAGATGACAGTTGAATAAATTGCTTTTTATGATTTTTTTATAGAACGATTCCTTTTTTATTCAAACAAATTTGTTATTTTTATAGGATAATAAAAATTTAGTTGTATTCTTTTATGAGACTCATCTACACTAACTAAATACGTACATTCCATACTATATTACTTAAGATCAGAAACTATAAAAACCTGGCTTATCGTGCCGCTATTGGAAAAGAGTTGAAAATAATTAAATCATATTATGAAACACGTTAAAGAACTAAATTAGTGTTAAGCGAAATCTTGAATACGTTCTTTATATATATACACAATGTGGGCGTGGCAGACAGAACTGTACTTGCACTTATACGTACAATTGATTGTGTGCGTTAAAAGTTGTGTTTTAAATGGCGTGTCCGTTAGCGGGGCCGCCCATTTTTGGCACTTCAATTAAAGTTTTCTATCCATGCTACCCAAGCATGCTTACTTCGTAGACAAAATTTGTGGTTGATGGAGCGAATTTTGTCGATAATATGCATTTTGAATAACGACCTACATGCAAAGACCAGAAGTGTTATTAACTCAAAATTTACGACTGTAAGAGTGCCAGCATTTAAACGGATGTACGGACACATGGACGGAATTGTGTATATACACTGAGATTTGTATGCTGATTGAGAATATATTTACCTTGTAGGGTTTCTGACGCCTTTTTCTGGGTATTACAAATAGAATGTTAAGTCAGTTTACTCTCCATTTTTTGTGGATGCCAAAAATATTTTCTCAAGTTTCTCCTTTTGTTTCGTTTTGTTATTCAACCAACTGTGGTTTTGCTTTTAATTCTTGCATAACTTGTATGAAATAGTTTAAAAATTGCAAGTTTTTCACAAATTTTTTTTTCACCTCAAATATTTGTAACTTTCATATTCGAAGTAAATATTTTACGCTCCAGTTTTTTGGTGAAAGAAAACAATTTAAAGTATTTATTAATTCGTATAAACAAATTCTTTATTTTAATTCCAAACTTTTCATTTATTTACATGCGTAATATTTTAGCAAAATATTGTTCCATGTAAATAAAATTTTTTTTTATTTGCTTTAAAATTCATATTTATTTATAATCATTATTTATTATTAAGGAAAACAATTGAAAATAATATAAAAAGAATTTAAATGTATTGTATACAATATGTTGCACTATTGATGCATAAAAAACGTCAGCTTATGCCGGAACAGCACGAAATATTTATTGATCATGACAATATTTAATGAATTTATTTAAATTGAAGTTTGATGCTCAATAAATTTTTATACAATACAAATATATTTATATAGGTATGGTATGTATCAGGGTTTCCCAAACTTTTGAGGCTTTTTTGTACTAATTCAATTTTTTATTAAATTTTATATGGACTGCCAATAAGGATGCCCATACAACAGTTTGGTCAACACTGATACATACACATTTTATGATGACTTTATTTATTTATTTAATAAAATTTATTTACCAATGTATGCATAATTATGAATGTATGTCATTATGGGGAAAATGTTTGTTACGTACACCCTACAAGGTATACTAAGTGTGTTGCAAGTGTTGGCAACTGCAACAAAAGTTGATTGACTTCATTTTTTATTGATACAGTAAACTTTGAATTTTTATAGAATTTACTTAAACATGTCTGTATGTCCGTCTGACTTTTGGTTATAATACTGCAGTAAAAACTCACCTTATAGCCGGAAAGAGAGCAAATCTGTCCCCATCTTATTGTATATAATGACACATTCTTTTTTTTTAAATAAAGGTAATGATTACACATTATTTTTAATTAAATTGTGTTTAATATCATTACACACAAACACAATAGAAAATATAATATCATTCAGTTCACACACAATATTAAATTGCATGAACAAAACACCAAACAAAACGGGTGCAAAAAAATAAATTTGTCTTAAACTAACTTTTAAATGCCCTCCAAATCTATATAAAAAAAGTGGGCGTGGTTATGGCCTCTAATTGTTTATGTATTATGTATAGAATGCAGATGTAATCGTGTTTTATAAATTGTGGGCGTGGCCGTTATATGACCACGCCCATTTTTAGAATATCTATAATTATTTATATAAAATTTTACCTAAATACAAAGTTGGTAGCAGGTAGATAGATTTTTGTCGATTTTGGGCGTGGCTCTTGACCGATTTTTACTTACAAAAGTCAACTCAATTGCTCAAAATTTATTTTACGTGAGAGTGTCAACAACAGACAAACACATGGACGGACAAGTCTAAATCGACTTAGTTTTTAATGCTGATCGAGAATATAAATGCTTTGTCGGCGTCTCTCACGCCTTCTTTTTGGATGTTGCAAAAGGAATGACAAACTAAGTATAGCTTCACCTTATGTGGAGGGCTTAAAAAAATATCTCCATGTGTCCCTTAATTAGTATAATTATTCATAAAATCGTTGATATTGTGGAAATGCATTTATAATCGAGTATGCGTGGTGTGTGTGTGCGCGTGAGCGTTTGTGGTTTCATAAACAGATTTATATCATTCGAATTACCATATAAATCTATAGGACATAATTACATTTATCAACTACAATTATACCTAAGTTAGCTAATCCTCTAACAATTATACACCTACACATACACATAATACAATTTATAATCGTATCAGTGACAAATTCATAATCGATACGTAAACTGTTGGAAATCAATTATGTCAATTATTGAGATACACATAAATTTATAAATTTACCTTAGGAAAAGTTATATCACAATAAATCATTTGTAAAGTTTTAATAACAATGGAAGAATTGTTGATTATTGTTGGAAGTCCCCCCCAGTGTAACATTTTAGTAGTATTGCTTATTTATGTAAGAATATTTATGAGTTTCTTAGTATTGTTTTGTACTGTATTTAAATGCAATGTAAATGCATTACAATCCAGTAACATTGTATTAAAAAATATTACTCATACGCCCCGAATGCCCTAACAATGAATATAACGCAAGAATTGATCAAATTTAGTCTTGATTATGCTACCATGACACTTCACAATAAAGAAAAAGTATTCTATTAACATTATAAGTAGATGAAAAGGAATACGTGAATAGCGTTTACTTTGCGCGATGACCGAGTTTTCTAATTTATACTCTACTCTGTTTGCTTTTGTGTTTCGCCCTCAAACATTTAAAGAAACAAAAAACTAAGTTTGGTTTAGATCAAATATCAAATACCCTTCACGTTCATATAAAAACGGTGGGCGTGAAAGTTATAACCATATAACTCCCTCTAATAGTGTTTGTATTATGTATCGGCTAATAAGTCGTGGATGAAATAATTTTAGATAAGCATACCAAATCTAAAGTTCATAGGTCAATTTTTAGGACAGCTATATAGAATTATATCGATTGTGGGTGTGTCTATTATTGAACCACGCCCACTTTTGGCACATCGATGAATGAAATAATTAAAAATTTAAGTTCATAGATAAATTTTTATGACAGATATATAGATTTTTGTAATTGTGGGCGTGGCTCTTGACAGATTTTGCCCAATCTGCCTGCAGAAACTATAAGTGTCTCTCCAAATTTTGTGCTTTATACAAATTGTATATCAGGAGACAGACGTACGGACATATACGTCTACAACGACTCTGTTTTTAATAGTCTTAGAAAATATATACATATTGTGAAGGATCACTTGGAATCTCGTTGGATATTTATTTATGTATTTATTTCAAATTTTAGCACGAAAGTTGAAGGAATAACATTTTTCAGGAGAAATTTTCACACTTGCACTACTTATGGAAAAGATATTTGTATGAATGGTTATCATTTCTCTAAACAACTAAAGAGAAGATTTCACTTTTTTTTATTAAATTTTTATATATGCTGAACGATTCGTAGTTATTTTCCAAATTAATGGCTTAGTATGTCCGTCTGTCCGTTGGTGTTCAATATAATTGAATTTTTATATGAATGCTTCACTTGTGCCACATAAATCAACTACACTTCCTGAATTTTATTACATCTGTTAAATGTCAAAGTATTTGATTGACTTCTGTCTGTAAATATTTAATATGACAATTTTTTAACAATTAATTTTTATATCTCCCATCAAGAGGATGACACCAAGAATGGTATTCCAATTCAAGTGTCGCGCCCACAACAAACAATCACAATATCTTATATGGTACACAAATTATAAATAGGGCTTCCGTCCAAATATAGGCGTGCTGTGGATATTCGACACGCCCACAATTTACAAACAGCTTCAAAGTTTAAAATTAATACATAACATAACAATAACATACTAATTGTAAATTAGATCCATATATTGGTAAACAAAAAGTGGGCGTGGTCAGGCAACACCCACGTTACAGAACAGTTTTTATGGTTCAGAATTCGACTACTCGGGTAACAGGCAATATGAGTGTTACAAAATAATGAAATATGCTCTCACTCACACACACGCACACTTACACAGATGGGATTGTTTGAAACGAGTCCAATTTTTATGCTGATCAAAAAAATATACTTTATAGAATCTTTGATGCCGCTTTCTCGTCGTTGCAAAAGTAGTGCAGTAGAGTACACAAAATGTAAGCTCAAAAAAATCAATTAAAGCTTAAAAGATCTCTTCAAAGGTTGCCACCATTTTACATAATTAATTAACACACTCTTGTAATTCTTACACAATCAACACATGTTCTTTGGAATTAACACAAAATTGTTTTTATCTCTTTGCATTTTACAGATTTTTTGCTACAACAACAACAACAACAACAACACCAACAACAAAAAAGTCCTTCAGCTAAATGGGATTCTCTACAAGTGAATGTGAGTGAAAGTACATTTAATTAACAACAGACAAAAAAGCGGCTGCAGCATTCACTTGATTCTGCTTTCGTTTGTGTGTATGTATGATTGTATGTTAAATTGAACAAGTAGGTACGTACATACATACATATAAAAATATATTTGAATAGCGTGGATTATCATTTGATAATTAAATGGAAAGGAAAAGTGAGCACTAAATGGGAATAGGAGCAGTCTTTATAATATACAATAGCAAACAACAACAAAATACATATTATTAGTTGAGATTTAGAGCAACACACCACTGAATAAAATGTTGTTTTAGTCAAAGGACTGCATTTGCCTTAATGCAGATGATGTTGATAAACTTGTATGAAATTTTCATATTTCTTTCTTTTTCTCTTTCTCTTCTCTCTTCTCTGTCAACCCAACTAAAACTAACTCTTTCTTTATATAATGTTTGCCTTTTTACGTTTTTCTTATAATTATTCTTTATTTTCACTAATTAGCAAATTGAATGAATTAAAGTAAAGCTGCGTTAAGCTGCGTTAGCTGTGTTATCGATAGTGTTGGTGTTGGTGAATGTGTATGTGTTTGTGTGCGTGTGCAAGGGTATAGACAATGTTTCAAAGTATATGAAATTGTTGTTGTTGTTGTGTATATGAAAGGATTATGCAAATAAACGGTACGAGTCAAGGTTCCGCAATGGCTGCTTCTGAGCCACCCGAACCGCCACCACGTAATCCCGATCGCATTAACGCTTCATTGCATAAAATCAATGAATCTGTAAGTACTTAAACAAGCCATTGCACGTTCTTTTACGACACAAACAATACCAACCTCAACCACCCCCCACACCCCATTATAACTAATTTCTTCTTCTTCTACTTCTTCTTCTTGTTTGTGTTGATATTTTTTATATTTACACAAACAACTACAACCATAGCTGTTAGTAATGCATAGTAGTTGTGGCATAGATTAAAAACAACAACGACATTAACGGTCCTTTTTTTTTTAAATCACTTTTTTAATCAGTTTTTAATCATGATAAAGTCATTAAATTCCTTGCATGAGTCACTCATTCACTTTCTGGCTGTTTGTTCGTTTTTCTTCTTTCTCTTATTCTTCTTCTTGTAATTAGATTTTCATTTCTCTTTAAGTTTGATAAATTTTATTGTGTATGTGTGAGTGCGTGTTTGCATTTTTCCATCTCATTAACCGCTATTCATCATTTTCACTTTTTAAGGAATTTTTTTTTTGTAATTATTTAAGAAAATCTTTGAAATCTTTGTTTTGGATCGTGTCAAAAACTATTTCAATTTATATCGTCTGCCTCTGTGTGTCCGTTTTACATGTGGAACGTTTGTTCTGGGAGTATTGGCAGTCTCTGCACATCTTGTATTTAGGTACGTTTGTTTCAAAATTCAACTTTGTGACTGAAATTTTGTGGTCGTCAATTGTTTAGCAGAGCACTTTAATGTAATGTTGACAAAAATCTATTTTTAAGCTAAAATTTTATGCAGACATTCTAGTCTTACGTAGGAAGACTTCAAAAGGGTAAAATTGAATAACAGCCACTCCCACAACAAACAACAATTCAATTTCATATTTATTCTTAGTCTATTTTAAAATTGAGCGTAGATGGATTCAGGGTCACGACCACAAATTACAAAAACAATACAAAATACATAAACTACACAGAGGGTAATCAGGCGTCAGACACGCCCACTGTTTGTTGTTTCGTTTTAATTTAGCCCTTTTTACCTGTTCACAAAGCGTTCGACTTGTTCAAAAACTCATTGAATTGCATTTTCATTCTTTTTTCATGACTTCAACAATTTTTCTTTTTCCTAACTTTCGATATGTACTGAATCCACATCGTATCATATAATCCTTAGAAATTATAATATTTTCATATTAACTTTTATGACATTTGCAGAAAAGTCTTAAAATACTTGAGGAGAAAATTGGTAGCAATCACAAACCATTGAAACCAGTTTTATTATTGGATACTGCCAGTACAACAACAAACGTCAACAATAGTGGTATTAACACAACAACAACAACAGCAGCAACAGCAACAACAACGACATCAACAGCAGCGGCAGTAGGAGTCGGAGCATTATCATCTCCAGTTGTCAACAAAACGAATGTGACAAGTTTGGCGTCACCTTCTGCCGGTGTTTTGTTATTTAGTAAACAAAAGCAACAGCAACAACATATAATAAATAGTGATATAATATCAGGTGGTGGTGGCGAAAATAATTCAACTCAAAGTTCGAATGTTAGCAATCATGCGCTCACCTCACCCATGACGCTGGATAGTAATCAGTTGCAAACGCAGCAGCGCTTGAATTTTCAACATCAGTTAAAATCAGATGTCAGCTCCACCTCTACCGCTACTACTATCGGCTTTCAGCAACTGTACAATAACATAACAACACCAACACCACTACAAACAACAACAACCATTACAGCAACAACAGCACAACCCGGCACATATTTGATGACACAACAGCAAAATGGTGGTGCGCGTAATACCACTTGTCTGGGTGGCACTCTCATAGACCATCATCATCATCAAAATCAACCACAGCAATCGAATCATTTAATGAACGGCAGCAGCAATGGTGGTAATGTGAGCAACGGCAGTGCCACCAGCTCAGGCAGCAGTAGTAGTGCTAGCGCTAGCGCTAGCGGTTCATCGAACAACAGTAATCACAGCAACAGTTTAAGTGGCTCGAATACATTAAATTCCAATGCCACTCCCACTACATTGGGTATGTAAATTTATATTTATATTTATTTTTACATTTGAATAAATCCACGTTTGTTTGTTTATTTGTTTGAATGTTATACCAAATAAAATTCCAATGTTTTGTATTGTTTGTGGAATGTAACAATGGCTGTGTAGAATTGGTTTAAGTATACGATGGGCATATATGTATATGTATATAAATATTGACTGGAGTTATTTACAAGAAAATCACTTTGTTGTCACTAAAACTTATACGACTTCAATGAAAGACTTTTTTGCTGCCAGACTGTTGAAATCCAGAGAAAATCCTAAAAAATGGATTTGAAGGGCAATGACAATTGTTATTTGATATGCCATATATGGCACAAATGGTCAAGTGTATAAGGACAAACAACAAAGACTAAATCAAAGCAGAGCAGATTATGAGATTATGTTGTTGTGTAATTCAAGATGTTTTCCCTAAAACCTTAAGAACATACTCAAAAGTAAATTACTTTGGAGGCCATCAAGGAGGCACCGGGGCTCCAGCAAAATATATATATATATAATTATATCTTTCTATTTATGTCTGTACGTCCGAGTATGAACAACTTTCTCGGAATCGCAAAAATTCTGATATTGATTCCAAACTTGGCAGAAGTATTGTCAGTACCTAATCGCTAACTTTTCTTAAAATTGAACAATTTCGGGCATGCCCTAAAAAAAGGGGCGTAACTTTTCTCCATTTAACCTACAAAGAAGAACAAATAAGAAAATTAAATTTGACATATATAAGACAAAACTTAAATACCCTCCACATCTACAGTGGTGGGCGTGGCGAGTATATGATTTCGCCCTCTAATAGTATATGTATTACATGTCAGCTTGCAAGTCGATTTTCACTCTGAGTGTGGTTTTTTGTACATTGTGGGCGTGTATTTTATCCGACCATGTCCATTTTTAGCGCATCGATGGAAGGGATAGGAATACGCAATTTCAAATTCATAGGTCAATTTTTGTAGCGGATAAATCGATTTATCTCGATTGTGGGCGTGTCTGTTATCAGATCACGACCATTTTTGTCACATCTGTGAATGGGAAAATTAGGGGTTCGTGAACCAAATATTTGTGGTAGAGAAATAGGTTTTTTCCGATTGTGGGCGTGGCTCTTGAACCATTTTCCCCATTTTTAATAGCGATCTACCTGCAGAAATTTAACTAAATGTATACAATTTCAGTTTAAAGTCTCAAAATTTACGTCCGTGTAAATGCCAACAACAGACAGACACGCGAACATATGTTACATGTGTAGAGCAACTTAGTTTTCGATGCTGATCAAGAATACATATACTTTGGAGGGTCTCTGACGCCCCAATATGGTTGTTGTAAACGGAATGACAAACTTAGTTCTTATGTGGAGGGTTTACAAATAACACATTTTGCTGCACCTCAAAATTTGACCTTAGCCAAACCCCTCCTTTTCATATGTTTAACTTTTTTTGTAAAATTTATTATATTAAATTATGAAATTACTCGTTTGTGGTTGTGTGTTTTTTGTAATGTTGTTTCTTGTTTCATGTTTTTGCATGGTTTCCATTAAGTATTTTGCAAAAATCCCACAAAAAATGAATTTTATTTGAATTAAGCTGACACAGTAAGCGGATTCAATTAAAAATTTATCATTGGTAAAATACATTATGGTGAAAGAGGGAAAAAACTACTTGGTTGGGTAGCTTATATATAATTTCAAGTAAAATTTAATGGGAGATAAAGTTTCTCTTTCGAACGTTTAAGGAAATTATTATGAAGATCTTTTAACGCGAATTACTGTTTTTCTCGAATGGAAAAATGTTTAAGAAAGTTGGTATAAAGACCTCTTAACCAATTAATTCTCTCTTTGAATTGAGAAAAAATTGTAGATAGTTGGAGGTAGTGAGAAAGTGGGGATTTAAAACTTGTCGCTGGACCTTAGATTTAGAATCTTAAGACTAAGTTTTTCCGTTTGCAACACCCAGAAGGAGGCGTCAGAGACCCTACAAAGTATATATATTCTTGATCAGCATTAAAAACTGACTCGATCTAGATATGTAACGGGCGTAGAATTTTAGATATTGAGCTGAAATTTCGCACAGACACGATTAGTTTTTGCACGCTAATAAAATATGCAAAATCAGTCAACAGCCCCGCCCACAATCAACAAATATTTATTTATCTGTCACAAATATTGAGCTAAGAAGTTGAAATTGTACATAAATTTACAATTTTCCCAACCATCGATGTTCTTAAAATGGGCGTAAACGCATAACATACACGCCCGCAATTTACAAAAAACGCAAAACTCGACGTTGAAGCTGAATACATACAGACACTATTAGAGAGCGTAATCATTTACCTGTCACGCCCACTATTGTAGATGTAGGGTATTTAAGATTTGGCTTAAGCCAAATGTAGTTTTCTTACTCCTTTTAACTTGGAATCCAACTATTAAGTTGAGATATAAACTGTTACTGACGGATTATATTAATCAAGTACCTGCCAGACCCATAGTTCATATATAGTTTGTCACTCCAACTACCACAGGATTGGCATCTTCCAATTTTGGTTAGCATTTAAATTCAAGTTATTCCATACTTTTACAATCTTCGTAATGGAAAATGGTTCGTTTAATATGTATATAATATTGTATGTAATTTGATTTCAATTGATTTCAATTGATTTCACTTTCTTTCCGTAGTCTCTCTGTCACTCTGGTTTTACCCTATTCGACCAATCACGTGTGGCTTGAATTATTATGAATGCTGGCATATTCATTAGAGCAATTATTCCATAATTTGATCTGCATATCAATGGAGTATTTTTGTTCATGCACAAGCATGCATTGGTATTTATGTATGATGACCATAGAGAAGAAAATTTCTCTAATCTTGTAGCATGAGTTTTATGTAAAATAAAGGGCACTGAATAAATGGGTTAATGAATCCTAATACAATTACTGCATAATTCTGCTTCTCTTATGGTCTCTTTTCCTATGTGTATGTGTGCGTGTGTGTAAAGAGAACATATGAGCAGTACATAGATCTATTTATAAACTTAATTTTCTTGAACATCAGTATATGGTCCAGAAAAATTCTTTCACTCTTTCACTTGACTGTACACTCATACCTAACACAGCAGCACTTGATGCTTATAAAACTGACCACGTCTAGCTTTCTGTATATATTTTTGTACACTGCTCAGTTCACCCTCACAGCACACTTCAACACATACACCTGTTTCATTTTTATTAGGAGAATAGTTCTTCTATTCAGTCAGTTTCCTCGTTATTACTGCTGTTCATTTATTTTGTTATAGTTTTTGTTTTTTTTTGTTTTTATTTCGGGATATTTTTATATTTGTGTGTGTGTGTGCGTGTTATCATTCGCATTTTCCAACCCTTTCTTTTAATATGAACAGTTGATAAGGGAAATGCAAACAATTACAACAACAACAACAACAACAACAACAATAATAGTAATAGTAATAGCAACAACAACCACCACATTGCATGCTCGTTTGATCAGTTGATGAACTTTCGTTATTCATTTGGACCCTATGTTGATTGTCAAGAGGATATGGCAACGATTTCAACGAAATATTGTGAACCGAAAGTGGTCGTGGCTACTGTCAACACTGCCACAACTACCATTAACCCTACTGCTGCATTATATAGTCAAAGTAAAAAAACCATCAGCAGCAGCAATCATTTTCATAGTAATCGTTATAACGATACAACAACAGCAACAGCAACAGCAGCAACCAAGTTCAATTATGGCTCAGGTAAGTTTCACTCACTCATTATTTCTCACTCCTGTTTTGGCCCGTTTGCAGTGCTTATATGTTCTTTTATATAAAATTTCATTTCATTTTTTTTTTTCATTTATTAAATGAAGAATTAAGGAACAAAAGATAGAAGAAAAATAAGTGGAAGAATAATTGAAAAACAGAAACGTGACACATACCACATACAACACATGATACACCTACACAATCCAAGCATTTTCGTCACTCATCCTCATTTTCGTTTTATGTTGAACGTTCTACTGTAATTGCACCTCAAGGTGGAATGTAATTAATTCCTTTAATCGAGATTTTAATGTTATACGCTATGTTTACATGTGCTGTTGTGTATGTTTGTGTTTGTGTGTTCATGTATGTGTAGAACTTGAAAATTAGTTAAAACTACAAATATACTTAAATTACAAAGTTCTCGGTTGTGTTTAATACGTTTTCCCTTGTGCATGAATTTCTCTCTCTGCGATGAGATATATTTCTTTTTATTTTTGGTTTTTTGGTTTTTTACTATGCACACGTATGTAATATGAATGAAAAGGGGGAAATGCGACAAAACTTGGATGGAAGTAATTACTGAATGTATTCAAACTTCTTCAAAATACTGATTCATTCGTAATCAGTTTATGTTCCATCTATGTCCGTCTGTCTTTAAATTGTTGAAAGCATTGTGACTAAATTTTGGGAAATGTTTTTAATTTTTTGTAGAATCTTCTACGAAACTGCGTGAAGAGAATGAGCGTCTTAATGCGGAAATTCAACGCTTACGTAAATTATTGGAAAATTCACCGGAAGGTGCAGTTGGTGGTATTGATCTGTCCGATACGAATAGTTGTGGCGATGACAGCACTGTTACCAATCTCCAACAACAGCGCGTTGAGCGTTTAGAACAAGAGTTACGCTCGGTCCGAACTCAACTAATGACTTTGCGTCTGGACCGAAAGAAATTACGATTTGAGAAAAATGAGCTATTGGGTCAAATCAAACAATTGTGTTGCTCGCTACAGGAGAAGGAACAGGAATTACGTGATTTTATACGTAATTATCAGGATCGGGTGCGTGAAACGGATGCTAATCATGCGAAAATTACCGGTGATCGAGAACGTGAACGATGGCAGTTGCTTAAGCAGGCCCGAGATGAAGCAGAGAGATCGTTAGCATTGGCTCAACAGTTGAGTGCACGCGACATACAATTGCAACGCTTACAGGACCAATTGCAGGAAGCTCGCCGTCAAATGAGTGGTTGCCTCTCTGATCAGGAAAGTCTGTTGTCATTTGCACCGTTAACACCGCCCTCCGCCAATTCGGGACTTTTAAGTCAAATGCCAAACGCCAATGCTGTAACGAATAACTTTCGTAATGATGATAGTGGGCGTGGAAATTCCAATTCATTGTCGGCATTTAGTAGCAGTTCAGGCAATACCACCGCCGATCGTAATTCTTGTTCCAACGATTCAGTGCTGCGCAACAGTAGTGATCGGGAGAGTACAGGTGGTGACATAAATTTTAGTGATGGAGTTGGCGACAATGGCCCCTGCATAACGGTTGATCCTGATAGCATTTCTTTAGTCTCTAGTCAAAATATGTACCAGTGTAAGTAAAACACCGATTAACTTGTTATATTGGTTCTTGTTCGAAAGTCCTTTTGCTTTTAAAGATGGTACTCCTAAAGAACATAGCCCCACACTATCACCTCTAAATACAGCTGCTTATTCTAGGTAATCATTTAGAGTACAATACATTTTTTGTTCACAATCAATAATTGAATTAATCGTTCATTGAATTAATTTGAAGATCTGTGGAACAATTGGGTTCTCCGGTGGAGTCTGATGGAACTGGGGCTGGGGCCGGGGCTATTGTAAGAAAATATACACCGAAACCCGCCATAGCTTTGCAAGCTCGTAATGGTCGTGTAGGTGGAGGAGGTGGTGGTGGAGGCACTTGGGGTAGTATATCTCGTGTATTTGCTAGATCACGTAATAAAAATAAAGCACTTTCAGCTGATGGTATAACAGAATGTAGGTTTATGAGTTTTTTTTTTTATCAAATGTTTGGATATTTTTGGGAGCATTTCTTTTAAAGTTGCCGATTATTCGTGGAGTCCTCTATCTGAGGAAGGTTATGCTGAGAAACTACGCTTGTTGAGGGAAGCCTCCACTATACCCATGGAACGTTGGCGTGCTTCTCAGGTATTAGCTTGGTTGGAAGTAGCTTTGGGTATGCCTCAGTACAGCACCCGCTGTGGCGAGAATGTTAAAAGTGGTAAGGTTTTGTTGGAGCTAAATGATGTCGAGTTGGAGAGCGGCTTAGGTTTAAATCATCCCATGCATCGTAAGAAATTGCGTTTGGCCATTGAAGAGCAGCGACGTCCCGAACTAGTGCGTTATCCGATGATCACTCAATTGGGTCACACTTGGGTAGCTTCCGAATGGTTGCCCGACATTGGTTTACCACAATACGCCGAATCATTTGTACATTCCATGGTGGATGCCCGCATGCTGGACACATTGTCCAAGAAAGAATTGGAAAAGTTTTTGGGTGTAACACGAAAATTCCATCAAGCCAGTATTGTTCATGGTAAGTTTTTCAATGATTCCTAAAATATTGAAAGAAAAAACAAGTTAAAATAATATAGTCGGTCAAGCCCGACCATCAAATATCCTGCACCATTATTACCATTATTCAATTTAATTTTTTTCTTTGAAGAATGGGGTTGTTAAAATGGTCTAATCTGGTATATTTTCAATAGGGTTCTCCTTTTTGACCCAATACATGTCCTTGTACTAAATTTCATTGAAATATTTAAAAAAATGCGACATGTAGCTTGAGCACAAATTTATATGGACAGACGGACATGGTTAAATCGATTTAGTGTTTGATTCTGAATCGTTCGGTATAAGTGTAGGAAGGTGTGGCATTTGTCGTTTAGAAGTTACAAACATCCGTACAAACAAGTGGTGCAGGGTATAAAAACCGTAACTCTATGAAAAAGGAAATGAACAATAATTTTTTTGGGTTTGGTTTGTTCGTTTTTTTAGGCATACACGTTTTACGTATAGTTAAATACGATCGTCAAACTTTGGCTATGCGTCGCGTACAATCGGAAACCGTAGACACGGACCCTATCGTTTGGACCAATCAACGCTTCATACGTTGGGCCCGTTCGATTGACTTGAGCGAATATGCAGACAATTTAAAAGGTGAGCAATTAACAGAGCATGAATATTAACTCAAGGAAGCGAACTTTGAAAATTAACTTTTTCATTAAAATCTAAAATCAGAAATATTGATTTTATGCGATTATTTGTAAAGTTTAAGTTTAAGCTTAAGTTGAAAATGTTTCCACTCACAAAGGCATTCATTCCCCGTGCTAGCGATTAATTGAAAATTCTAATTAATTGAAGTTTCGCTCATTGATAATTTATGAACTCATTTGTACTATTTACCTCTGGCCTTCGCATGTACATGCATGTATGTGCGAGTGTTTCCATTTATTATATGTACATTATAAGCCAACAGTTGCGTTGCAACTTAAGCATACTCTGGCACATGACTCTTAACTGCTCTGGGCAATAATAATAATGTTGGGTGTACGTGTGCGTTTGTCTGCGTTTACGTTATTATTTACAGATAGCGGTGTACATGGTGGTTTAGTTGTATTGGAGCCCTCATTTTCCGGTGATACCATGGCCACAGCATTAGGTGTACCACCCTCCAAAAACATTATACGCCGTCATCTATCAACTGAGTTTGATGCACTAATTCTGCCCGCTAGGTAAGTCTTTTTCATGCACCACACTGCGCCATTTTATATGCATAAACGATATGTATATATGGTACACATTCAAATACACAATAATTTGTACTTATAGTTAAGTAGCGTAGCATCATTATAAAGCTTTCTGTTAGATAACCCATCACCCCCTACCAATATTTTGCGGCTTTGCATTGTTATGAATGTGTTTAGTTTATGTATTAACTAACTTACATATACTCGTATGCTTAGCAATACAATACTCGTAAGGTTTACTGATTATTATTAATGTGTTTGTTTTTGTTATTTTTAAGCTGAACTTTTTTATTAATTTGGAGCTGAAGATCATAGAAAATGGATAAAAGCAGGACAATATTTATTAGAATGCTATAAAAGTGTCGCATATGATATCATATCACATATGAAACGAACCGTATAAGATATAATGCATCTGTCATACAGGAAATACGAGATGATATCATTTTTAAGTGTATGATATCGTTTGTGATATAATATATGTATGATATCATATAAGATTTTATCGACAAAAAATGCTTTTTTCTAGAGTACAGGAACGTATTAACGCAACTATTTAATTTTTAGTGGACATTTGTGGACAAGGGAGCGATGAGGTTTATTTATAATCATGCCTGTGCTAAAATTTCATTAAAAAATATTCAAAATTCCGATTTATAGGTTAATTAGAAGAAACACGTGGACGGACAGACAAACATGGTTAAATCAATTCGGTTCAGCGTGAGTGTGGCACACAATAAACCCTTTTATCACTTTGTGGTGTTGGGTTTAAACAATGTACACAAAGGCACAACTTTTTGTGACCATGATGGTGGCAACAACAGGTTGCCATGCATGGACAGGCATGGCTAAGTCTGGGTAGATTTTGACATTGTTTTACATTATACTCGTATATATTTTGTAGGATACTTGAAGCCTTCTTAATAAACTTAGTATAAATTTTTTATGGTCATCATTAAAATTCTACTTCACCTACGTCTACATCATTACATGTTACTTAATAAGTTCACTGCGAATCATAAATGTTGCTATATGTGTAGGATATTTGTTTAATTAGAAAAGCTAATTACTCATACATACACATAGCAGTCACGTGTCTATCTAATAGTATGTGTTTGGTATGAACCTTGAAGTACATTTATTATCGCTCCATTCGCATAATAATTGCAACGTTTTGATATTTTTTGCATTTTTGTTTTTGTTGTTGCTAATTATGGAAATGTCACCACATCATACATGCATAGATGCTAAAAATGGATATAATCGCAATATCACATCATTATACTCATTTGTATGCCACTTGCCTGTTGCATTTTGTTATTATGGCAAATGCGTAAATGTGCGCATCGGTGTTCGTGTATCTGTATATGCATAGTGGGTATTTGTGGGGATACAAGTATTTTTTTTATTTTTTTCATTATGCTCATTTTGTGGTGTATGCCGTATGTACGTGTTGTTATATCATCAGCTATGTTTTTTGTTAGTCTCTTTATACACATCGTGTGGAATATTGCAAGCATTTCATTATCACATAAATCAAGTACATCATAGTATACTAGTGTCGTACTATCTGTAGCTTTACAGGCAAGGCTATGAATTTTATAGAATATTTATGCACAACCGGACAAGTTCTACACCTATCTTCGCTTAAACTAGGGTCAAGATTTGGATAAGAGTTAAAAGTAAAAAACTTAGTCGTTATATTCGGTTAAGCATAAACATTTATTACCCTACACCACTTAGTTCCACATATTATGCTATAAAATAGTTTCGTTATATCACTAAATCTGAGGCAAGTCAATTCGTGAAAAAGCGTCACATGGCAAATGGTTCCAAAAATAGTCCGATCGAGTCCAAATTTGGCACCACCAATTATTAAGCTAATTAACTGTACTTCACCAAATTTTATTAAAAAATATTAAGAACTGCGATTTATTGCCATATAAAGACTTTCATTATAATAGGACCTTGTATGGGGAGAGATTCTAAAAATGGTTCAATTCGGTTTATTTTTAAAAGCATTCCTCTTTGAACCAAAATTGATGCTCGTTCCAAAATATCTCAAAAATACGATTTGTAGCTTGCCCACAAATTTTCATTGACGGATAGACGGATAGACGGACAGACGAACATGGTTAAATCGATTTAGAAAGAAATTCTGAATGTACCTGGCTTTGTACTAAATTTCATCGAATTGTTTCAAAAAATGCGACCTAAACTTTGCAAATTACATGGACAGACAAGCGGACATGGTTGAATCGATTCAGATTTTGATTATGAATAGATTCGGTATAATTGATGATGCGTGTAAAGCTACAAATATCTGCACATAGTGATGCAGGGTATAAAAGCTGTATATGTAGACCCAGTCTATTGGTCTTGGACTTGTCCAGTTCGGTATCAATAGAACTCTTCAAGTGATTATAATTATTTTACGGATATAAATTCTAAAAATACAAGTAATCGGTTTACGTTTACCTATACGTCCACGTATATACCTGCCCGCCAGTAGATTAGTTTGTACTAAGAATTCATCTCAATTCGCTAGTTTGTCAAAAAAAGGGCATTTTCAAAACTGAAAAGAATCATTTTTTGCTTTAAGTTACTCCTAAAGTAGTAACGATATAAAGTTCAAAATTGACACACAAACGCCGAGAAGTGGTGGGTATTCAAAATTTGGCCTAAGGCACAATTCAGCATTGTTTACTTATTTATTATATTTAGATGATTATTATTTTTGTTTCAAAAGGCTTGTAGTTCGAAGTGTCCTTAAGACGTAAATGCTGCTGTGAAGTAAAAGAGACGAACGAGTTTTTCGTCTTTTATTCATACGGTTCCAACAATCTTTCTCATGCATTTCATTCTCATTCATACAATAGTCATTAAAACTTATTGCTCTAGGGATTTTTCTATACATGCATCCCTCCATTCACCCTTTGCATTATTAATATCATTGATCATCGTTAGTTATATATACATATATAGTTGAAGCATTTTGCAGTTATTCATGGTTACCGTTCACTATATGTTCAATATATGTAATTACACATACTTGTACGTAGCTGTGAGTTATGAGCTATGCCTTTTATCCAATTCAATAACATTTATATGTAACTCTATAATATGCATACATGTCACATACCTTTCTTCAAATAACGATAATGATAACGATAACGATACCATAACAACAATATTATGTGATGATTTCTTTGTATGATCCTGTTTATTTCTGTTTGTTATTGTGTTTTGATTCATCCATCATGCTGCAGATATTTGATATATTGTCAAATGGAAGACATGCAAACGGAGAGCAACGCTAGACCAACTCTAGCAGCCCTCACACAAAAATCCTTAGGGCGATAAATTACCAAAAAGAAAGAAAAAAATACATAAAGAAACCATTTATTATATGAACTGTAGAAATGCAGAAGCACATGATTCATTCAATTCAATAATGTTTTACAATAATATTATAGTAATAGTGGAAGTGATGATGATGTCATGATTGAAGCACATTATAGTAACATAAGGCAGATTTCATTGTGTTTTTTAATCTCCCGTAGAGCGAAAAACGAGTATTTTAGCAATAAGATGAAACAGATGAAATAAGGACAAAATGTGTTTAAGAAAAGATAATATTTTCAGATATTTTTATTTATTTTTTGCCTTTGATTCATAAAGAAACAATAAACAAGTCGACGGCTATTTAATACTCTACGCCACCAAACACTCCAACTAACACTTAACAGTATTCAGTGATGAAGACATGTTGATCTTGCGAATATAATTTAATGCATACACAAAACATCATCGGCGAAGAGGAATAGTAAGCGAAACTCAAAGTTAACTGACAGAGACCGACAAACATTAAAAGGAATTGTGCATGACCATGTTAAACTTCACTGTAGTTTCCAGTTCTTAAAATGAAAACTATTGAATACTATGTTTCGGCCTTTGATACGATTTAAGCTTGCACGTCTGTGTGTCCGTTTGCTCGCTCATATATTTCTTGTAAGCAACCTAAAGGTTTCAATTTGTATACTCTCCATGTTAGATGTTCCGTTTGTGACATTGAGGAAACCTTAAAGAATAAAATCTGATATGGTTCAGTCGTACCCGTCCATGTGTCTGTCTGTTGTTTTTTAAGA
Organism: Ornithomya chloropus; assembly: GCA_963971445.1. Classification (NCBI taxonomy): domain Eukaryota; kingdom Metazoa; phylum Arthropoda; class Insecta; order Diptera; family Hippoboscidae; genus Ornithomya; species Ornithomya chloropus. The sequence goes on along the minus strand of OZ020530.1, from coordinate 19,443,443 downwards.
TGTTAGACTGAAATTTCGTACATACAATTTGAGTCACGCCCCCAATTTTCAAAAATCTACCTATTAGCTATCTAAATAAGGTTAAGTAGTTAAAATTTGGTTCAAACATTTTTATTGAGGCCCCCATCGATGAATTCTACAAATTTACACAAAACCTTTTTCGTCTAGAATTCGAATTAAAACGTATTAAGTACACTAAAAAAAAAGACTTTATCAGGTATATGCCACGCCTACATTTTGTCTAAAGACGGAGAGTGCTTAACGTTTGGCTTAAGCCAATTTTCCTTTTTTTATTTATGGTAATTATAGGGAAAGGAGTTCCAAAAACGGTTCAAGCGGGTCCGAATTTGCCACAATTGATCATAATTTATATTGAAATTTTCAAAAATGGGAATTTTTCTTATATAAAGACTTACTTTGAAATATGACGTTATATGGGTGGAGGTGTTGAAAAAGAGTACAGCCGTGTCCGTGTCAGCTTTCAATGAATTTTAGAACCCCTAACCAAATGACAGACTCTTATTTAATTGGTCCAATTTAACCACTTTATGGTAAAAAATTGACTGGTGTAGGGTATTAAATGATCGGGTAGAAGCTTCTATAATATTTTCCATTATTCGTTTTATGTGTCTGAAAAGATTTAAATGACTTTTAACTCATTTTAAAGTCACCAAAATTGAAAAGCTAAGAGCTGCTTAAGCTCCACAATGAATTTAAGGACAGCTGAGAAACTGGGCCTTAATTCATAAAGATGATGGCGCTTTATAAAGATGATATTACTTAGTTTTATTCATTTTTTCTTAAGGCCACCTTCGCAAGAGGAAGCATTAACATTGTACACCAAAACGTTGACAAAAGAAAATAATACCAAATTAGCATTTATTGTACTTGTACTTGTAATTGTATGAGATTAGCAAAATTGGCCCCTAAAAACAGCCAACAAATAGTTTTAGCAATCGAAATAGAATTATATATATATATAAATATATTCTTTTTGTGTGTGTTTATGTGCATAGGTATAAGATTATTATTAAAGCTGAAAATATTTCATTTCAAATGAAAACTTAAGGGAAACAATTTGCGCCGGAATTAATTTCTTCTCATCAAATATTATAAATTATTGTTGTAATCGTAACGTATCGATAAGATTTCAAAGCATCACAATGAAAAAATGAGACTTAACAGCAAACACTTTGTAACATCAACAACAAACAACAAACAACAAACAACAAACAACAAACAACAAATGCAAATAGGGAATAACAACAACAAACACACAATTTTGACTTAATAGATTATTATAAGTATATATACACACTTGCACAAAACAAACCCATGTATATGGAATGTTATCTAAACAGTAAATTTTAACCGAATTTTTTTTAGAAAATTTTTTGCCAAAATCGCGCCTTTCTTTAGGTCCTGTTTTTTTTAGGTAAACTATTTTTCTTCCCATTTTATACTAATATTAAGACATTGACTTGTAAGTAAATGGAATTCTTTTGTTTGTGTTTAGAAAAGACCAATATTATTATAAAACATTAGAGGTAGAGTAGTAGACACAAGTAAAGTTAATATCAAGCATGGCATCAGCCGTTTATTAAGGCTTTTTTAGGTAAAAATAAAATTAATTAAAAAGAAAAATGAAAAACGTTATAGTCGGTTATAACCGATTGCTCTATACCCTACTCCACTTAACTCGTTACATTATGCTTTGGTTGTATCAATAAACGCGATGTGTTGCTGCATATGTCACTTCGTGGAAAGTCACTATATAGAAAGGGGTTCTAAAAATGTTACGATTGAGTCACATTTTACATAATGAACGGTTCGTTATGCTGTTTCTGTCCAAAAATATTATTAATTGAAAATGTTTGCCATATAAAGGCTGCTATTATGATATGGAAAGGGGGCTAAAATAGGGTCCTATTGGGTCCATTTTCAATAGGATTCCTCTTTAACCCAAAATATATCCTTATACCAAATCTCAAAAGATGCAACCTTTAATGTGTCAGTCAGACGGACAGACGGACATGATTAAATTGTTTCAAAGAGATCTGAATCGTTCAATTATCACAAGGTTGTTACAAACATCTACACACGCTTGGTACACTATACATATATAGTGATTACAAGTGGCACAGGGTATAAAAAAGCATACTTTTAGGCTTAAGTTCTTAGGTGTAAGAGCTGAATAGAATTGATTGCTTTATACATCGTGCATAATGCTTGAAGCCACTGCTTCTTAAACGCTGTTCTGCAAAATTGTGAAAGCCGCAATTTAGTGCAAGTTCCATTTGATTAACAAACTTAAACAGGTCAGTTATCAAATACGATATAGACAGCACTGACGTACTAAGCTGCGTGCTGTAATAAATTGATGATTTTTACATCTTTTATGTGAATATTTGATTGTACGTTCTGTCTGCCTTTGCAGCAATTGAATTAACTCTAACTCCACCTTCCTCTACGTACACTGTCTTCTTCTATTCAAACCACTGTGCATTCCCTTGGGAAGCATTTCCTGAGAGGTTGCTTATAAATGGTTATCCATGGCATCATGCACGATGCATAATATCGGAGTTGTATTCAGTCGTTTACTTATTTAAATTTTCTTACGTAGAAAACACAATTTCATAAACTGTGGTAGAAGAGGTTCAATTTTTTCATCTAATATATTAAATAAGTAATTTTTTTAATATTAATAATAACAGCACGCTTTTTTCAATAAATTTAATAACAAATATCGAAACAACACCAAAAACCAATAAATAAAAAAACGATATTATATAAAAAATTATAATAATTAGAATTATTATATAATGTTAGTAAATCTTGTAATTAATGTGGACTTTATTATATTTTTCTCTTTTTCTCTCTCTCTCTCTCTTTCTGTGTTTCTATGTTAAAAAAAAAACAACTCTGAATTCTACTTTTTTCCCTTAAACGGTGCTCGCTGTCTATGTTTGCTTATATCGTAATGCATATAATATGGAAAAAAAAACATTTTTTTTAAATATTTTATGGAAACAATTCTGTACGTGTTTGTGTGCGTGTGTGTGTGTGTGTGCTTTCTATCTTTACACATATCTACATACATAAATGGCTGGCTTTAATTGGTTAAATTGTTGAATTGAAATTTTTATCGAAAAACAACAAAATTCTATGAATGCTGAAAAAAAAAATGGTGTACATTTGGCCTCGAAACATATAAAAATGCTATAAAATAACAATAACATCAACAACAACAACAACAACAACAACAACAATAACACCAATGAACAATGTACGATACGGTTGAAAACAACACTTGACTTGACTACAACAACCGAAAACAAACAATGATAACAATACTTAAACTGCCACCTTAACCATACTTCACAAAATACATCGCTATTGTAATAACAATAATAATAATCATAACAACAACAACAACAACAATAACAACGACAACAATAATGATAATAAAAATAACCATTATATTTAACAACAATACACTGCAATCTACAACACAACACTACATTACACAAACATTTTACATTATGCCCCATTTCACAACAATACATGAAATACATACATACACTCGCACATTCATAAACTGAACCTTAATTATACTTGTTGTCTGTTCTGGCTTCTTGTCTTCCTGCCTTCCTCCCTCTCTCTGTCGCCACACTGTGCCGCCTTTTCTCTTGATTTGTCATTTTCTGTGCATATAATATTTGTGCGTGTGTGTGTGTGTGTGTGTGTGTGTTGTATACTACTTAAATATGCTAAAATCTAATGCTTCACCTGTTGTACATAAACATACATTTTCTACGTTGTGCTCATAAATACTATAATCCTTGTATAAAATTGATTGCCCCAAAATATAATTCCATCTCTATCTCTCTCCCTCTCTTTTTCGTTCTCTCGTTTTACTCTTTCTATACATTTTTATATATAACACTGCTTCTCTTTTACATTCTCATACCCTTGAGCTCCTTGACTTGTTGTTGCCACATGTATAATATATTATTTTGCACATATTTTTCGTTGTTGCTGATGATGATGATGAATATTCATACAACAATACATTTCCATCATAATGATATTGATAATGATGTATTGTTTAATAATAATGGTAATGATAATGATAATGATGATGATTATGATGATAATGATGTGAATGTGGTGGTTGTGGTTGTGCTTTTGGCTGCTTAATGTAATGCTGTATGGATAACAAAATATAATCAAATAAAATAAAATATCGATTTTTTTTTGTTGTTGTTTGCCTGATGTGATATGTTATGTGTAAATGTTTAGAGCAACTTTGGGTCAAGGTATACGCTCTGGTTGCGGCATAGTACCCATAACAGGACCAGGCGGATTACAACACTATGCCACAACCGATCGTCGCTCCAGTGGTAGTTTAAGGGTAAGTGTTTCTTGTTTTATATTTCATACATCTATACATTATATAGTTTTTGTAGTTTGTTCTTTTATAATTTATTACTAAAAGGGGGCGTTCGTACAAAAACTACACACATACGATAAGCAATAAATTCATTTAACTTAAGAGAGAGACTTGTTGAATAAAACTGAATACTGTCCTAATTCATATATTGAAAGAGCTGTACGAAGCAAGTCAGCCTTGTCCGACCCTAAACTACGAGTCTTTGCCACTTCATATAAAAGCACTATTTGGAAAGAAGGTCTAAAAAATGGTTTAATCGGATAAATCTTGGAATAAATTTATTTAAAAAGTTATTATTATAGGAGAATTTTCATCTCATAAGACTTATTTTACAAAGTTTATGGCGTTATATGGGAAGATGTCCTAAAAATGGACAACTAAAGTATATTTCAATGCACGTTTCTGCATCAAATTTACTGAACAAATATCAAAAGACGCGACCTAACATGGACGGACGCACAGACAGACGGACATGTTTCATATTTTTCTCAATGGATCGTTATAATTAAAGGTGGGCGTGGCTTGAATAAAGGCATTACATCGACTTTCTTCATCGTCTTTAAAAAAAAAGTTTTCTCTTGTGCCACGAAGTTTATTGTCTTTAAAGCAATAAAAAGTTTAGTTTGTCTAACTTTTCAGCTTCTTCAATATTTTTGCTAGTTACTTGGCACTTCTCTTGTTCTTTTGCTTTAACTTTTTACTTTGAATTGATCAAATTTTCAAAATGTTCTTATTTGTCATTACGTTCTAACAACAATAAAACTTAGTTATGTGAAGCTTTCGTTGTTATTGTTTTTATTGTAATCGATGTCTACATAAAATGCACTGCTTATCAATGTTTAAAAGTTAGATTTTGCTTATAATAATAAAAATCAAATGAAAAAATTAACGCTTTTCACATAATTTTTAAGCTATTTTTATACATTATTTATATAAGAAAATAAATTTTTGTGAAAAAAAAAAAAATAAATAAATAAATAAACTCTATACATACTTATCTTATTTTTATTTTTAAGTTGCATGTTATATTTTTTTTTTAAATTTCAAAAAAAAAATATTTTTTTGAAAATTAAAAAAGTTTTTGTTTAATATATAATTTCCACTATAAATGTTTTACAAATTGTTTCATTCAAAAAAAAAAATTAAATTGGGAATAAAAAATACTAAAAGAAAAATACTTCGACAAAAATTATTATAAGTGCTTTGATGAAAAAAATTCAAAAACCATACCAAAAAATAATAAATAATTTTTTGGGTTTCACATATAAATGTACGTACATTTAGAAAATTAATTGTGCATCTGCTGTATGTATAATTAAATAAATTTAATTCTCCTAGCTCATTAGATATATTAATAATAATAAAATAAAAGTCATAAAGTACTTAATACATGAAACGCAACGTACATATATAAAACATCTGTATACACACAATCCATAAATTATTCATAACAAAAATGAAAAAAATAATAATATATATTATTTAACATCAACTGTTTTGATGTTTTATGAAAGAAGGAAGGGCTGCCACAAAAAGGTCAGAGAATTAGCAAAACAAAATAAATACATTTCATGTGAAACGAGTGTCAAAAACTAGCACAATAATTATAAAACCATTTGAAAAGTATAATAGTAAAAATGCGGTCAAATAATAAAATTAATTGAAATTCCAAAATAAATAAATGTTTGGTTATTTACTAAACACAACATATACAAACGGTATAATTTATTTTTATATATGAAATATGTTTAAATATAAATGTTTATAAAACTCGTGCAGTTTTTAAGTGTTAATTAAGATTTCAGGATATATTTTTTACAAGGAAACCGTCCGCTCATTCGTCAAATCAAATTTGTTGTTAACTTTTTTAAATCTATTACACAAACGAAAAATCATTTGATTTTGTTAAATATTTTCCGGTGGGTGTGACCGCCATCGACATATTTTGGAGAAACTTTGCACAATATTTTAAGGAACACATGTGCCAATTTTCAGTTTTTCATCTTTTATAGTTTTTGAGAGATTCGAACAAAAAACTCTTAAAAAATGTTCCTAAGAAACTGACCTTTGTTCAGTTTTTATTTCATTGGGGCCACGTTCGATTTTGCCAAATTTCAATACCAAACTAAGGGCAACACTCATTAATATTTCTACCAAGCTTGGGGTTGATATCTTAATTTTTTACAACCAAAATAATGTTGAACACAGACCGACTCATGCAGTCATCAATTAAAACCCAAATAAAATCATTTTAAAGCGGTAAGCAATAGTCCAATATTTGGTCTCTGTTCTTCTAATTAATATTTAAAAAAAAAAAATCAATTTATTAAAATAACAGCGAAAGTTTCACAATTTGCAAAATTATCTAAAAAGTTCATTCAAATAAAAGATTATAATTTTTTTTCTATTAATTATTGTTGCTAAATTGGCTGCCTATACAACACACAATTATTATTATGCTAAAATTAATTTTTGCATAATATTTTTCTCTTTTTTTGCTTTTACAAAGATATCGCCATGGAAAGGATCACAGGTACGTCACTTGCACAATTATATTTGGCTTAGAGTTTAAACATTCTTCACCCGTCCACGCCCTCTAATAGTGTACGTATTATCCGTTAACACACAAGACAAGTTTTGTGTTCAAATTGTGGGCGTGTCTGTTATGCAATCACACCTACTTTTCATATATCGATACGTGTTTCATCTTCATAGTTCAAGTTTTGTGGTTGATAGATAGAATTTTGCCGATTGTGGGTGTGGCATTTAACCAATTTTGCCCAATTTAAACGCCTAACTGCAAAAACTATAAATGTCGCAAAATTTACGACCGTTAGAGTACTACGAACAAACAACTGTTGCGGATATTTCGTATGTCGATCGATTCTGTTTTAAACGGATCCATACAACTGTATGCTGCCTGTCCATGTACACTTGTATGAACTCTCCTAATATATGTAGGACGTAACGTAGGGGAACATATGCATGTAAAGTGTTGAATAATCGAATATGACCATGCACTGCATTACATATAATTTATAATTTTTTCTTCTATTTTACTCTCTATAGAGTTCTCTCTCTAAAGCCTTCCGTTTCAATGCAAAGCAATCCCGTAGCGGGAGCTCAATTGGCGATCGCACCTCCATTGGGAACTCCACCTCCCCAACACCATCGTTTAGTAGCTCCGAAGGGGGTAGCGGAGGAATTTACGCAACTATAGGTCCACAATTTATACATTATCCACCACCAACAACAGCACCACCGCCACCACCATCAACATCAGTCTTACCCACAACACCCGCCCCATTGCCCACCAACTCATTTTCAACACATTCAATGCAATATCCATATTATGGCCAAACAGCTATTGTGGGTCATCGCATCAGTGCACCACCAACTGGTAGTAATAGTATGGATTCGACATGTGATATTAATGCATTATCGGATCAACATCGTCGCGTTAAAAGTATTAGTGATATAGGGCGAAGCGCTTCGGCATCGGCGGCTGTAAGTTGTTTAGGGACACAAACATTATTGGATCAAAATATTTGCAAAAATGTTAATAATGCAAAATGTAGTGGTAGTAGTAGTGGTAGTGGAGGTGGTGGTGATGGTGGTTTTAAAATAGCAAAATCACCCGTATGAGAAACAACTATTATGTAAAGAGTGATTTAAAATTGAGGCGAAAAATCACAGCACCGTTGTGTAATGATAAATCAATTAATTAATATAATGAAAAAGCGTTAGTTAGAATTGAATATCGACAACAACAACAACACAACAACAATTACAATACAATACAATAACAAGAGCTCATATCAGACTACCACCGAAACTTAATTAAACACATATTTTATTGTTAGTAATTTTTTCTGTGGTACTCGCATATAATTCACTTCTAACCACAAAAATATATAAATATAGATATATATATTTGGGTGAAGTCAAATCTCGAGTCCCCACCATTGATGCACTAAAGCTTCCCGAGAAGTATTTTTGTTGCATTGTGGACGTGTCGCATAAGCAATTATGCCCGTTTCAATTTTTACCAAATCTTCCAACACTTCCTCCAAGTTTGAAATCGATATCTGAATTCTTGTAATCAGGAGAGTATTTACCACAGAACACACACACCGGGCAGACAGATGGACTCAGTATTCAATGCTGATTCAAAATATATACACTTTGTGGGACCTCCGACACCTTCTTGTGGGCGTTGCAAACGCCTTGACAATGTGACATATACCCCCATATATATGAGATGGTGTGTGTGCGTATATGAAAATAAAATAATTAAACCTCTAAACGCTGTGTATAATTTCTTTTTCGGTGAGCAAATAAATTACATTTTAGTGCTCCACAATGAAATGAGACCCTCGCTTATAATTAGTATTGATAATGTGTGTATGTATCATAGTGGAATTGAATTTGTATGTAATTTATGTAAATGAGTGCGTGTGTGTGTGTGTGTTTGTTTGTGAGTGCGTGTAAAATATAAACCCATTAAAGTGAAGCACACCCACACCCACACCCACACAATAAACACATAACAGATTTTCAATTTCAATTAAATATACACAAGCAAGATACACAATTTAGTTTCCCTCAAAGCCGAACATATTTAAATGAAAAATGAGGAAATTTGTGGTAAACAGTGTCAAATTGCAAAAAAGTGTAATGTGTAGGCGGTTTCAAAATTCAAGTAAACATTAATGTGTTACAAAATGTTCACCTTGTAGTTCTATTGTTGTGATTGTTGCCCCTTGGAAGTAGGAACTAGGACTTTGAATTTCAATTTGCGAGGGCTAAGCAAACACGTTTATGCAAGGACGGACTGATCGAGAATTTACATATATAGACTTCATGCAAAGGGTATGAAAAGGAAGAGAAAATATTTCCTTATTATGTACGACTCGGCAAAATATTTCAACTTTGATTAACAACTAAACACGTGCAAGTTATTTCTAACCAAAACAAAATCTCTTTCTCTCTTAGAATAAATTATTACAATTAACTCACATCACACAAGTAAATACTCGTATGTTTGAAAAACTTGCAATGCAAAGAATATTTCTACATATTACATAAATGCGTACATCATACATTTCAGTAGCGGAGTATATATTTCTAGTTAATACTAATTTATAATTAAGTGTAATGCTTGTGAGATAATAATATGTGTGTATTTATATTCATAGATCAGTCGAGCATAGAAATATATTCCATGCACATACACTTACGTATAATGTAAGTATGCGATGATTTATTTTTGACTATATTTGCACAACTTGTTCCTTTCTCTCTCTCTCTCTCTCTCTCTTTCGCCCTATCTCTTTATGCCATCTTTCTACAATATTTGCAATAATGAATATTTTCAATTTCATTAGTGTTTTATCGTAATCATTTCATTTTATAATAAATGCTAATTACTCGAATAAGATAAACGTGCTTACATAGCAAAACATATGTTTTGAATAATCGTAATAATCCATGTATGCGATATATATGAACTGTATTAAATAAAGGAAACATTGTATGTATATTTTGTAATTATAAATTAATAAATACATAAATAAATATACAAATAAAGCGAGACCAATTAAATAATCAAACACTCAATATCTTGTAATATTAGGAAATGGTTTTAGTGGGAAATACAAAATAATTGTAAAAAGCAGAGATTGGTGTGCTTTGTCTTCTTCGAAATAAAAACTCATACACTACTAAACAACTCAACTTTGAAAGTTGCTGCACGAATATGGTAAATTCCAACTGGTATGAAATTGTTAGCAATTTATATATATATATACATATTGATACACTGAAGAAACTCACTAATATATACCTCGCATGGACCTGGCAAGAATTTTTGTAGAGAAAAATCAACATCAACAAAATAGGGCTGACAGTATTCAAACATAAGGTCAGGCTACTTCAAAAACGACTAAGTTTGACTAGTAGTTAGATTTGATACGGTAATCCATCCTTTCCCTACATATAACAAAATGAAGCTTAATTTATAAAATGGTGCAGGGTCATGATGATGTTGAAATGTGAATTATTGATACAAACCATTTGCGCATGAACTTGCAAAGGTGGATTTGGCTCAACTGGTAAAACGCCTGCTGATGAGAACTCGATGAGGGCGACTTCGAAACCGCTCCAGGTTCAACCCCTCCACTTGCCAAGTATTAGTTTTTCACATCTTTAAATACATAATTAGTTTCAATCTTAAGTCCGTATGAAATATTTATTTATATCGAAACACACAGATATAGATATATATATAGATATATATACACATATATACATATTGATACACGGAAAAAACTTACTAATATGTATAATATTATTAACAACGGTCGTATTCTATACCAAAAATGTATGCGAGCATTTTGTTGCCCTTTTGAAAAATAGAGTACATCTAGATATGCACAACTTGTACGCGCCGGACGTCGCTTTCATCATTTTGTTAGATGTCGGACCATTTCTTTTTTGAAACTACACAATGGCGCAGTGCAAAGTTCACAAAACACATTAATCAAATATTGGCTCTTTTTCTTAATTTCTTATAACTCTACACTCATCTCTTATTTTTATAATTTAACACAAGAACAATTGTAGGAATTTCATAAAATTTTAATAAACTTTTGTTGTTGGAAAAATTTCATCATGTTTAATTTCTTTACAGTTAAATCAGAATGATACCAAGTTTTAAGTTTTTATTACTACTGTATTTTATAATACTTGTGCCTTTAATGTGCGGAAGTGAAACAGTACTTTTATTATTTAGTACTTTTTAATGTTTCCTTATTTTGCTCCAATAATTTCAAAACAATTTGTAAAGATTCTAATAAAGAAAAATAAAAAAACACAAGTAAAAAATTTTACCAAGGCTTGAATACCTACCAAGGCTCCTAATGTTATTCATATATTTATATAACTTTCTTAAAAGTTTAGAAAAAAAATGCTCCTCTTTTTTTTTACTGTGAGTATGATTTACACAGAAAATACAAACGAACAGGGGGTCACAGAAACACAAGGGGGGCGAAGACCAGCCTTTCGTTGCAAACGTTTTGACAAAATGATATATGTACGCATACTCTCATAGGATACTATGTAGTGTGGTGGGTATAGAATTAAAAAAAAATATTTTTTTCAGGATGTTAATAACCTACGCTAACCTGGGGAATTGCGCTTATCATTGATACCGGAACTCTCTCTTGTCAACTTCAGTTCTGTTTACAGCCACTTTTTGGGAATTATCATATAAACGCAAATCACCACAACTTTTATTTCTTTACCACAACTTTCTCCATAACAATGACTGTTATTCACACTGGCACCCTGTTGATTATATACCCCACTGTCACTTATAATTAAATAATCAAAATATAAAAACAAAAATAGACAGAAATTTACAAAATTTCACCACATGAGCCATTGAGAATGAAAACGGCGTGGCGGCAATTTTCTGAAAACATTAAATATTGAAAAATTAAGATGTGAGACGATTCCCAATTGATGCAAATGTTTAACAAAAAATATTATGAAATTGTTTTAAAGGGACAATTTTATTAGCGGTGAAGCAATATCACTCTAAAATATTATAAATATTGGCCAATTGTGAATAATTACAACGTAAACAATTATGATTATAGATATAAAATAAACGTAATCATACTTTAAATCAATAAAATTTCTACAGATTGAAGTTTTTCTTCACCATAGCAATGCACTCTAATTCGGCGCCGATCGAGTAAATGTGGTGGCGAACATTGCACATTATGTTTTGGCCTCTCTAGCTAGCGTCGCTCATCCATATCATCGTTATCAGTTTTGGGGCGACGAGTTGTTGCTGGTCGTCCTCTAGGATTAGGCAACGGTTCAGCTGCAGCCCAACTATCCAAACCGCCAATAAGGGCCAACAATGCAAATACAAAGAATATGCTGAAGATTTTCATTTTCTTGATAGAAACTTTTAAACTTTTAATAAACGTCAAAGTCCAACGCACGACTAATGATTTTCTGAAAGTACATCACACCTTTTATACCGTTTACATGATACAATAATGAACATTAGATTAGGTGGAAAAACTGTCCCAAACATTTAGCTATGATGAGCATTTAGAGTTAATTTATTTATTTAGTTTTAAAGATCTGTCCAGATAACTATTAATTGAGCTGTTGTTTTACATTGTAAAACACACACCAATTTTCATTACTATCGCTAATTTGTATCTTAATTGTGCCTTTGCGACTGTAATAACTCTCCAAGCGAAGCATAACTAAAGTTGAAGTGTCATCACATTAACGTATAACAAGTAAAAAAGCTAAGCTTGGCTTAGGCCAAATCTTAAATACTCTTCACCTATATGGAGGTATATGTATCTGGCTACGTGCTAGGTAAGGTAAGTGCACTAAATGTCAACATTGTGGGTAAATTTTTGTGATTGCGAGATGTGTTTGTCGATTGTGGTCATGGCTCTCAACCAATTCGACTCGGATTTTACATACATCCTCCTCCTTCTGGGTATTGAGAACCGTACTACAAACTTAGTATACCTTTACAACTAAGGTGGAGATTATAATTGCGTGAATTTTTGCCATCACACGTAAAGATTTGTAAATTTCACACCGTATACCCTCAAATAAATTACAATTATATAAAAAACAAGATAGAAAAGTTCGGTTAAGGCCGAAGCTTAAATACCCTCCACCTTTTATAACCCTCTAGAAAATAAGTTCCTATTGCATTAAATTGTTGCGTATATATTATTATTCAGGTCATTTTGAAACAACAATAGTGTTTTCTTTTAATTATAGGCGTTTGCGTTATTCAATCACGCCCATTTTTGGCACAACGGTTGGACAACGGCACCACTTATATTTATACCAAATTTCTACTTGATAGGCATAGTATTGTGCGATATATAATTTTTTAAAGATACAATTTTTTCGAGGTATGTTGAGATTTTTGTTTATTGTGGGCGTGTCTCTTAACCGATTTTGCCCAATTCCAATACGGAACAGCGAAATCGAACTAAGAATACGTATGCAAAGTTTCAATATGATATCCCAAAAAGTACGACCGTGAGCGTGCCACAACAGACGGACACACGGACGGACATGTCTCAAACGATTTCTCTTTTCATGCTGATTAAGAATATACATAGTTTGTGGGGTCTCTGAGGCTTCCTTCGATGTGTTGTAAACGGATGATCGAAATGAATATACCCTCTAAAAAGTAAAAACTATATTTGGTTTTGGCTACATGTTGAATATTTACCACCGATGCACGAAAGCTTCCCGAGAAGATTCATAGGTCATACACATGTGGTGGTGGGTATAAAAAAACATCATTTAATTTTGATTTTCATTAAAAATATATTTGTTTTTCTATAGAGGTTTTTTATTGATTTTTCTGTAGTCAAGTTCTACGTAATAGGAGTAACTACATCATCCACTACTTGTATGGCTGTACATTTTTTTAAAGCTTTGGCAAATTTTTTTTCATATTTTGCACTTTGTTCTTCATTCCAGTCTTCAATGCCTCGTTTAGTTTGGTATTTCTTTCTAAACTTCTCTTTTAATTTATTTACTGCAATGCCGCCTTCATATTTGCTAACCATTTTTTGTAAAACAGCACGAAATTGAAATGTTTCAGTTTTTTCCAACTGCTCCGAACTGTCCTCCTTCGTTTTATGCTTAATACCATTTTGTTTGTCTTCAGCTGCAGCGGCATTTTGTATTTCATTGGAATTGGTCGATTTTTTATTGGTTTTCACTTCTTTCTGATTAGCTTGCTTCATTTTTTCCAATTCTTTCTCCAACACTTCCCATACAGGCTCCGCTTGTTTGGGCGGTATTCTTAAACAATTTGCCACAAAATTTTGGAATTTCTGCTTTTTTCTGGGCACATTTTCATGATTCTGCAGGCGTTGAAATATGTTGCGTGTCTGAGGTTGTAATTTGTAATCGCAATTTTCCAATATAGATCGAACCAGCTCCGTCCACGTTTCTTGCTTTTTAAGTCCTTTATTTTGTGAAGGTTTTGGCACATATCCTTTGCCCGAGTATTTTTCCGCCTCACTAATACATTTAGTGTGAGCTGCATAAGCTTCAGCAATGAAATCCTTTTGGCAATCCATGCAGCTAACATTCTTTTGTTGATTGCGGCACTTGGTGTTGTAGTGCTTCTCAACCGCCGGCTTTTTCACCGATTCACCACAATTGTTACATATAAAAAATACCATTTTATTATTGTTAGGAACACTTTGCTTATTACCGAATATATTGTACAAATCTTAACTAAATGTGTAAATATTTGCACGTGCAACTATGAGAAGAAAATAATAAAATTAGTACTTTCGTTAAAAGCAGGGTTGTACGTAATATACTTAAAAATAACACTTGGTATCTTTGGTAACTAGTAATCAGCTGAGAATGTGAGGGAAATTTAATTGCATTATAAATGAAAGAATTATCTCTTTTGACGCAGCGCAACTTCTGTAGTTGACGCGCCAAGAAGAAGAAGAAGAAGAAGAAGATAAATGAAAGAAAATGAATTTCGCGCCTTTTTTTATTAGCAGAATATTTAAAAATAGAGGTGTGTCAGTTAGTTTGTGTTTGGTAGGGTGTATATATAATAGGAACCTGCCTAAAATACTACTTGTTGAATTTATGTGTTTTTTATATTCCTCTTTACTTCTTCTGTCCTTTACACATCGTATATTACGTTATTTATATATTACATTTATAAATAATATTTATAACAAAAAAATTTGTTAAGTTTGGTAATTTTGGTAAGTTTTTGATTGAAGTGATTTTGGTGTTACTAAATCATGCAAGTTAAGGCTATGCTTGCAGCTGTGCTATTTCAACAACCAGACATAAGCGTTGGGTTACACCGTGGAATATGCACACTCAGCATTATGCCACGGTGGCCAAACGCAATACTGCAATTAGATGCATTTCTAGAGTATAACTAAGCGTGCAATTAGAATATAGACTGGTTGGCCAAAAAAATAATAAATAAGTTAAAGTTGTGTTCTAATTATATAAAATAAAGTGGTTTATTTTTTTTAAGCACCTCCTTCGAGGTCGCTTTAACTTACATGCACAAATTCTTATTTTTTTTCCTAAAAAAATTTGCACAAGCAAAACCCTTTTACTCGGTTACTTAATTAATAACATATTTTTTATACAAAGCACTCCTTTTTGGCATTATGGATGAACTGGACCTTTCGTTCACCTTCAATGAGGCAAATTACGAAACAGATTTTACAGGTGACTTGCTAGACTTTGAGATCATGTGGAATGAGGTGGCTGAAGAATTGCGCCGACAAGAAGAAAGCCACAAACTAAACGAGATGTTTTCTTCCAATCTCAAGATATCCAGGCGCGGCTGGCCGGAGGAAGATAGCAAGAAAGATGAAAGGTGCTTTTCTAATTGATTGATATTTCTTTTAGAAAATCTTACATTTTTGTTTTTGTTTATTCACTATTATGTAGTTGTTGCTGTTTTATTTTTGTATCATTTTTTTATTTTATCAAAAAAATTTGTGCATTATAGTGATTCTTTAAAACTATCTGTGATATCGATTACCGGTTATTGTAGGACTTTCTTTATTCCTTTCAATTTATATTTTGTACCAAAATAATGTAATATCTTACTATGAATTTTGTGATAATTATGTTTTGTTAAACTATTGTTTATGTACTTAATGGTGGCGGTTGTTTTATTTGTGAAAGCAATTTATTTAATTGTTATATAAAGCCTAGAAATTTATAAAAAATCGTTGTCGAATTTCATTTTTTAATAATACCACGTTTTCATTAGGTTTTCGAAAGTTGTTTTTTATTACACTCGTCAAGTGAACGTTATTGTTAATTTTGTTAAATACTAAAACTGTGTTTACATCTTTTTCTATTAAAGATGTCAAATTCTTGTAACCCAAGTGAATTGTTGTTTAATTGTATTTAAAAATTAATTAGAATTCTTTATTGTTTTTTATACGGTATATAACTAAAGCCAAGTTTGGTTATTTGTAATTTTTCGACATGTTATTTATGTTGTGTTGATTATTAAATTAAAGATTAAAAAAATAAAACAAATGCTTTGACACCGCAAATAATGGCACTTGACGGCTACGAAATAATACATTATTTCACACATACAATATGTAGAAAAACTCTTTTTAAAATATTAGTTGCGTGGAATTCTTTAATGTCAGGTTTTGTGTTTCTGTATGTTTACTGCGCTAGCGTCGTAATTCCTGAAATCACACGCGGATGTTAAGAAACAGTTTAAAGTTTAGATTTAACTTGGTAGCACTTTTTCAAGCAGATCTGTGTCGTTAACGGTCAGCGCTTATTAAAAATTGTGAAAAATTTACAAAACGTGTACAATACAAATGGAATTTAATAATTTTAATAATAATTAGCAGCAAAGTAAAAATAATATTTAATAATAATAATAATAATAGTAATAATAGGGATGGTGGAATATATCTAATGGAATTGATTTTTTCGTTTTTACCTTGAGTAGGCTGTGCGGAATTTTGTGTTATTTTGCATGTGGCGCAAATGCGCGTGTAATACTTTATATAAATTTTGTTATAACAGTGTTTCGTTTATTACTAAAAATGTACGTTGTCGTATGCAGCGCCCACATTTTTTTGCTCGTAAGTATATCTTCTTTAATTATTAAACATATATATAAATTGAAATCAAAAGAAAAAAATTGTTACTCTTTTTCTCTTCCATACAAACATACACGATTTAGTAAAATGCTAAGCAACTCTAGTTCATTTCTAAGCGCACATATTAGACTTGGCTAATGGGTGCATATCGATGTACTTTTGGTTGTTTATTGTTGGCCTCTTTGGGTGGTTTGATTTCCTCACTTAAACGTTGATAGACTATAGAATTTTTATGGGCCTGCAGCAACGACATACGATAGCGTTCTCCACGTTTGTGCATAACCATTAAAACGATCTTGGCTATGACCAGCAATAAGAGTAATGCACTGGTGATTACAATTATTACAGGGATAATGAACTTATAGCCAGTATAGTAGATGCGACCATGTTCAATAATAAATTCTTGATCATCAGATTCCTCGTTAGTGTCAACATTGTCGTGTTGTTGTACAAGAGGACGATTAATATTGTTGTTGTATTGATTTAGGAATTTATCTAAGGAAAAATTAAAGTTTTATTAATTAAATTAAATTAAATTTCGTTAAATCTGTACTGAACACATCGCTATAAGCGATTTAGTTAGAAATGATGTGACAGTGACTTACCTAAGAGGTATTTGTCTTTAGTCTCTTTTAACAAGTCGACTTCTTTGATGCGGATGCCATGATCTTTAATCTTTTTAGGTATTTTAGCTTTCTTAGCGTAATCTACATATTCCGAGTCTTCCTCTTCTTCTTCCTCCTCCGAGTCATCTTTCTCACTATCTTCATCATCATTCGCTTCATCTTCATTGCTGTAATCTAAATTATCGGTATTGGTATTTTCGGGTTCGTCTTCACCATCCTCCAAAGTCAACTCTTCCATCAATTGTTTCTTTCTTTCATTTTTATCCGTTAATATTTTGTGAGTTTTAAAATCTTCCAAAATTTCCAACCGCTTATTCAAATCTTCCTCGGAATCGAGGTTATGATTTTTGCGTTTCTTAAGCACCCAACTGGGATCTTGATGTTTGCACACTTCATGGGCCAAAGCCGACCAACCCACCTCGGCTTCCAATTTCAAAGAATTCGACTTTGATTTAATATTCGATTTAACATTATACAAATCATTGAGCAGTGGCTCCTTCGTGGGTATTTTATAGGGCTGTATATCCCCATTGAGAGAAACATAACCGATGAAATCTTGGAAGCCTTCGTTGCATTTCAAGGGGTTGTTCGTAATATCTAAACTGTGCAGGTTTTTGAAGAGACGCACTTCGGCTGCAGAGATTTTACGTATTTGATTGGCGGAAGCATTGAAGGTGCGCAGTGTTTGATAAAATTTATAACGCTCCCCAACACCGTACTGATTATCGCTCAAAAGGGTGCTCAACTCGCAGTCGCTTACATCAAGCTCGCGTAATTTATTCAATGGCAAGAACAAACGTACCGACAGTTTGTGTATTGGATTACCCGCCAAACTCAATTTGACCAAATCATTGTTATTCATAAATATCAAATCGTCCAATTTAACAATCAGATTATTACTTAAATCCAAATCGATCAGTTTGTTCAAACTGGCAAATGTGTCACGCTCCAGATTGTTAATATTGTTCCAGGCCAATTTCAAGGTGGTCAGGTGAGGCATGGTGGAGAAAGTCTTGTGGCCCAAAGCTCCTATGGCACAATTTGATATGTCCAAGTAGTAAATGGTGAAATAGCCATTGTGGCTGCGAAAACCATCCGTGGGCAAGCGACTTAAGCGAGGATTGTCATTCAAATGAATAACATTCAGAGCGGAATTCTTATAGAACAACATGCTCGAGATCTGATCCAGTTCGTTAATGGACAAGTCAATGTGACGCAAGTTGCGCAAGGTGAAGAAGGAGTTTGTCTGTATTCTGGTCAAGCCGTTGCCCTTCAAGAACAAACTAGTTAAACTGGTCATGCGCTCGAACATGCTTTGATGCACTTGATGGATTTGATTGAAACTCAAGTCCAACTGTTGTAAATCGCTGGTGCCGAAACGTAAGTCATCGGTAATCGAATTGTACTTCAAGTGCAATATAGCCAACGAGGTGTGATTGAACAGGCCAGGTGGTAAAGTCTTCAACGAATTGTACGACAAATCCAATTCTTCTAAGGTGTCCAATTTATCAAAAACATTTTCGGGTATTTTTTGTAAATTATTCTTCGACAAATTAATGTACACAACGTTTTTCATTTCGGAGAAGGCATGCCGATTTAATTCGCCCAAATTGTTGTACGATAAATCCAACTCTTCCAAACTTGAAGACTACAAGGCAGTCGGTGAAATAAGAATAAGAGAAAATAAAACAAAAAAAATTCGTAAACAAACTCACCTTCAGCAAATACTGTACGCTAGACATAACGCTTAAATCATTGCCGGATATGGTAAGTAGGCGTAATTTCTTATTGTTCGCAAATGTTATGGGATTCATAATTGCCAAGCCCACATTGGTCAGGTTAACCGAGAATAAATCATCGAGACCATAAAAAGCATTCGGATGCAAGTATTCGATCGAACAATTGGCGATTTTAATCGAGGACACATACTTCAGGCCCAGTTGTAAGAAGAATTTCGGTCCCAATAAAATGGGATATTTTGGACTGACATTGGTTACAACCAGATCGGTAATATCTTTACCAAATTTCTGCGTACCAGGATCAATACTAAAAAAAAAGGTTATGAAATTTTTTTTTATTATTAACCCAAAACGAGGCGGATTTAAAGGGTCTCACCGGCTACAATAGGCTACCAGATAACTATTGATGTTACGTTCACAGGTGCAATACCGAGGACAGACTGCACTTTGACTGAACACTACATCCTCTTCATCGTTAATATCATTTGCGTCGCCATCGAAATCATCAAAGCGTGCATCCTCCTCATCATCTTCATTATCCTCCTCATCATCGTCCATATCCTCGTCATCATCATCATCATCATAGTCCACCCAGTTGTTCTTCAGTTGCTTCTCATCATCATCAATATTATTGGATTCCTTATTATTCTCGTTTGACAAAATTGCAACCGAAGATATCTGTAACATAAAAATCATTTACATAAGTGTTGTTTTGGAATGTTTTGTCATTTACATACATTGTTATCCCCCTTGAGAGGTTTCAGCTTGAGGCCATCCTTTCCGGAATTGTTCAGCTTAGTTTTAGTTTTGGATTTCTTCGTACTACTGTTACCACTGCTGCCGTTTGCGCCATCACCCTTTGATGTTGTGGTGTCATCATAATTATAAATATCATCGTCATTATCGGCTTCATAACTGTAGTTATCGACATCGTAATAATCATCATCAGAAGCTGGATCCGAAACGAGAGGTTTAACTGAGCTGCTAGAGTTTAACAGTTTTTTACTGCCTAGATCTTTGATTATAATACTCGGAGATTTCCTGGCAGCAATAATACCACTGCTGGTTGTTGTGGTGGTGGTGATGGTTGGTTTGGTGGTACTTGGCTTAACATTAACAGCAAATACTTTTTTGACAACATTTTCGTTAAGCGGGGCAGCCTTTTTTATATGTTCCAATTCCGTTTGACTTTCCTCATCCAAGTCTAATAAATTATCGGGCTTGTCATCATGTACCAAGTTAATAGAATGGGGTGTAGAGCAACGGGCTACTTGAAATACGCTCCAAGAGAGGAGTAATAGTAGCACCAGCTTAGACTGGTGGCATAACATTATGTTCAATTAAATATGTTGCGAGCTGTGAAGAAAAATATAAAAATATTTCAATAAATTTTTATTTCCAATAGCAAGAAAATCAATGCAAATCTGTAACTAAATGAAGTTTTTTCAAATCTTGACTTTTCATGCTAAAATCTATTCAGTTTGAGCTGCTCTGAGCTCAAATAGTTTGCAAAACCTGCAAATTTTCATACGTGCTCTGTGCTTTATGAAATGTTTCAAATGTTTAATGAAAAACCTTTCGAATCCGTTAATTGTACAAACAAATCACGTAGGGAACTAACAATAATAACAGCAACATGTTCTCAAACATATTCGAAAAGCACCATGTCTTGCTAGAATATTAGATGCTTCGTTATGCATATCAATTAAACATCATTTTTGTTAAGTTGTTGTGTTAGAAATTGAAATTTTATATTTTCGAAAAGATTTCCTGATTTGGGTTAATTTTTAAAATCAAAAATACTTAACTCCGTTGATGCTTTTTAACAATTTTTGAACGTTTTGAACGAACGTTTTGAGAGAACGATCTTCGAGGGAAAAAACCAGCTCCAATAACCTTATGATCCATTCTTTCATTTTACTCCCAATACAAAAAATTACGTTCTTCACCTTTTGCGAAATAAATTTTGAGCAAGTTTTAAAGTGAAATCCTGTGTCTGCCTTTTTCCACTTTTTTAATATTAATATCTATTATAGGAGTCTTCTACTGATCTCATCCCATCTGAGGCATTCTAATTAGTTTTATTAACAACTAGCGCGGATCTATTTGTAATGGATATATTTACCAATGGTCCACCTTAGCAATTTTATACCCCTGTACCCGAGTACTTGCACTCGACCACTTGTTGAATTTAGAGCAGTGAGTGAAGAATTTTTGGAAGAGTTAAGATTTATTTACATTTTTATACTCTGCTCCACTTGTGGTAAGTTTCTTCACATGTTTGTAACTAAACGCCATTTTTAATTATACCAATCGATTCAAAATCAAAATCTAAATCACCATGCCCGTCTGCCCATCTGTCTGTGCGCAAGTTATGGATCGACTTTTTAAAGATATTTCGATGAAATTTGGTACAAGGACAAGAATTGGCCCGAACAGGAGGCCTATTGAAAATTAGACATTTTTACAACCTCTTCCCATATGAAGTCCAATAATAGTGGAAATCTTCTTGGGACAAAAATTCGCAATGTTTAATATTTTTTATTAAATTTAGCGGAAAATATTTAATTGACTGGTGCCACGTTTTAACCCATATCAGAACACCTTTCCATTTAATTATATTTCACATAACAATGCCCAGCGTTTACTGCTGACTAAACTTCTGTTAACTAAAGTAATTATAGCATAATTTAATAATAATTTATGCAACCAAGTGGTGTAGGGTATTAAGTAGTTTGGCTTGACTAAAAACAACATTTCCATCTGTTATTTGTACACATTTATTATATAGTAGCTTACTTAAAAGTACATTTCGTAAAATTTTTATATGTTTTTATATTTTGTTGTTTGGTTTATTCATCAGACAATTGTATATTTTAGGGAATTATTTGCTTACAACACAAGGTTATCTTATCGTTATCGCGATGTACTAACAATAGTATTTATCAAGTAAATAATTAAAATAAATAAATAAGTTGTAAAGAGAGAGAGAGAGAGAGAGAGAGAGAGAGAGAGAGCGTATTATTGTTGACATGAACAGAATCCAAATGTTACCTAAATACTTGATAAAACAATATCGAATAAGCTTGATGGAGATATTTGCAAATTTAAAATCACTGTAATCCGTATTTCATTTCTTCTAAAACTCAATGAAATTTACAGTGAATGTGAGTAATTTTTAAATTTATTGTTTTTACTACGAAGCACTTAAATCCGAAAAAGAAGAGAATGACACATTTTGCCTACCTCTTCATATTTCAAGTACTTTTAGATTATTTATCTGGTTGTTTTTTTATAACCTCCACATAAGATGGAAGGCATACTAAGTTTGTCATACCGTTTGCAATAAAAGGAGGTGTCAGAGACCCTACGAAGTATACATATTCTTTATCAGCCTCAAAAACTGGGACGATCTAGTCATGTATGTCCGCGTGTCTGTGTATTGTTGGCATTCCCACAAAATTTTGAGATACTGACTGAAATTTTGTACAAACACCTAAAGTTTTTACACGCAGATCGTTATTAAAAATGGGCAAAATCGGTAAAAGCCACGCCCATAATCAACAAAAATGTATACATAGCCTACAAAAATTGAACTATTAAGTTGAAATTTGGTACATTAATGGATATTTATAATTATCCTATCCATTAAGGTGCTTAAAATGGGCGTGGTCGGATAACAGAAACGCCCCCAATTAACTAAAACGTACCACAAAAGTTGACCCTTGAATTTGAAGTTTGGTACGCGTATCCTATCCATAAATATTATAAAAATGGGCGTGGTGGGGTTACAGGCGCGCTCATAATCGACAAAAACCTTTATATCTGCCACAAAAATTGATCTAAGAACTTAAAATTTGGTGCACATATTTATATCCCATCCATCGATGAGCCAAAAATGGACATGGTCTGATTACAGACACGCCCACACTTTACAAAAAACCGTATCCAGTGTATAACTTGACTTACAAGCTTATACGTAATAGTACGCAATGCTTTATTAGAGAGCGTAATCATATACCTGCCACGCCCACCGTTTGTATGTAAATGTGGAGGATATTTAAGATTTGGCCAAAGCCCAGTTTAATTTTCTTACTTATTTCGTTCCATTTCTTATTATGATTTAGTTTAGTTGTCTTCTTTACTGAAATTTTTATTTTAAATCTATCTATGACTTTCTAGTATAATTATTGTGGAACATTAGTATAATTGTACACTTTTTTTTCAAAATATAACAACTGTAATAAAATATGGAAAGTCAAAAAGTCAAAAAGTCAAAAACCCATAGTAAACCCCAGTGGCTTTTACGGTCTCCGAAGAACAAGTTAACTCTTTAACTTACCCGAAAACTTGGGTTGGAGACATTATATTTTTATTATTAATATTTATATAAGCTCTAGGTGATATTTTCAGTAATTACACATATAATTTGAATTGTGCCAACTGGAACTTCTTTAAGAAACTCTTCACCTAAGGTCATTATACCTTGAACACTTTCCTGAACTTTTGTACTCTGTACGATTATGATTAAATTGTACACCAACAATATATATTGTATCAAACGATAAGATTAATTAAAAAGAAAGCAATTTAAATTATTCGTGTTTACCCGTATAAAACAGAAATAAATCATAAAAAAAAGTCTCAGCGATATACAGAAATATTGCGAATTTCCTTTATGTCTATAAAGTTTGCATTTAATCTGTTGGAAACTATAAAATGTAAATAAAATATTATACGAGTAGTTTAATAATATTTTTATTTTCATTTATTATTATAATACTGTTGTTGTGTCTCTGCAACTAACATAGACAACCAGCACTCCATATAAAATGCATTATATTGCGTGGTATACAATACAATATAATTGCCTTTTAAAAATAAACATCTTTAAATAACAGCATTACGTCACATGTAATTAATACTTTTTTAATTACAATATATTGTAATAAATGTATAAAAAGCTCAACGAACTTATAAACTTAAACTGGAAATACTTTACTGTGATTCTTTGAAGTGTAATTCATTTATTATCAATGGGGCCAAAGGTTGAAGTTGGTAAACTTTTGACACATTTATTTACAAAGTTCTTTAAAGGTAATGACCACACAACCATTATTTGTATTGTACGGCAGGGGAAGATCCAGCGGTGAATAAGAACGAAACGAAATGCAGACTTCAATCACTTCAATGTTGTGATCGATATAACTTCGAGGTAGTATGGGAATTTGTCTATCTAGGTACAGCCATAACTATAATATAGCGAAGAATGTAAAGCGGAGAATCATGATTGCTAACTGGTGCTTTTAAGAAGAAGAAGAAGAAGAAGAAGAACTATGACTGCTAACAGGGCTACTACTATGGGCTAAGTAAGCAGTTCAATAGCAAAGCCCTGCAAACACTTGATGTACAAAACTGGAGAAGAAGACGCGCCCAAGACCGAGGCGCATGGCGTTCTCTTTTGCAACAGGCCAAAGACCTACATAGGTCTTTGTAATCAGCCAGTTATGATGATGAAGCAATTCAACAATAAAGCCAAAGTGACAAAGCTTACACCCTTTAAGACCCTCATCATTTCTATGCATTTCTATGACACTCAAGTATGAACGCTAACGTAAAGTAATGATGTTTTCCTAGGTAAGTTGGAGGGTTGAAAAGTTCTCCGCAAGGTCTTTGCTGCTAACATATACCCGTTCGTGATGAATTCCCACTCACAATGCAACGCGAGCTGTGTGAGCTTACTTCGACGTTAATATAGTACGTTTCATAAAAATTCAGCATTTGCGATGGCTAAGCAATGTTGATCGTATAAATGAAAATGTTCCAGCCAGTATGGTGTTTGTAGGGGAAGGGAACAAGCGAGATACCGAAATGCCAGGAGTGGGATCAAGTTCAAACACTTGGTGTAGAAAACTACAGATAATGTGCGTAAAACCGAAGCGCGAGGCGTTCAGGTCAAACGTCTAATTAGTTTGTAATCGGCCGGTAATGATGAATAATTGAAGCACATGTTAAAAAAAATGAAATAAATTCTACCATTTCAAAATTGAAATTTTCAGTTGCACCGTTCAAGGGTAAACGCCATAATTATCATCGAAAAATATTCCTCTTTTCTCATGTCAATGTACAATGTATTGTTTATTCATTTGCAACAGTACTGCATTGTTTATATATGCAGTACATATATTAAATATATATATAAAGGTAACCAGTGTTATCTGGAATCGATTAGTTGCATGGCACACCTAAAAATGTCATTTTTAAACACAATCAGTATAACTCTTGCATACATAAGCGAAATATTCTACTGTTGCAGTTGTTCTAGACATTTTATCGTTTATTTTATGTCACCGCGCTACTCCAAAGCAAGGCACTGAATTGACAACACCCTGCAGTCGGTTAAAAATAATATTTAGAGGAAAAATAAAAAGAAGCGAAATTAAAAGAAAGGAAATTAATTGATAATGAAATATGCCTCTTCAAAAACCGAATTCGACGTAATGCTGCAAAAAACTTAAAACTGTGGAACTAGGAAACTTGGGGCGTTAAGTACAAGCATTTTCAGCTGGAATTTGAAGTCCTTTGTTAGGTTAGATTGATAAGCCAGCGAAAATTATTTTATCCTTCTGTTCTGTTCTGTAATGTCCGATCGTTTATGAAGACCGATTTAATCCAAAGCATACTAACGAATTCTTTTTTGTCATTGACATCAACTCGGGAAACTTATGAATGTCTGATATATACTTTAATGGATGCCCCATGACAAGACCAAAGAGATTTCGGAAATAATGCGACAAGTTTTGTTCCTTCAACTTGTAAAAGAAATGAGCTGAGTCTGTTGAAGAATATTTGTTCAGCGCATCATCGGATATTTTGGAGAAGATTTTGTTTAAAAATTTTGTGAATTTGTGAAAATTTATAAAAAGTGTTGCTCAGGAGGGATTTAAAGTTATTATTTTCTCAGCATAAAAGAGGCTGTAACTCGGAAACGATTCATTTTTAGACCTATCTTTAATCCCCTCTTTTCATGTCAAGAATCACATTGTGAGTAATTTTCCAGACACTCTATAAATACGAATTCCTTTAGTTCTGACAAGGGACCTAGGACCTCAATGAGTTTATACCATTGGAGTTTTTCAGCTGCTAGCCTCAGCTCGTTCAGCTCGATCCACGACTTATTAGATTTGGCAGCTTCGATATTTAGCTGTAAATGTCTCGCGTGGCTATATCGGAACTATGTAACTGTAAAAAAATTGAGGGGCCTCTCTTTAAGATACTTGGCCCTTCGCTATTTCAAGAAAATTTGTTACGCCCCATATCTTCATAGCCACCTATATGCCTGTTAAGAACGATCAAAATCCAACGAACATATACCATGGCATCGAAATGATCTAAGGAGTATAATTGCCTATTTTTATTTCGGACATTCGTACGAGTAATATGAAAACAATTATTGGAAAAATGAATCGTTTCTCGCATGCTTTTCCTAATTTATTCACAGACATGGCTAGATTGACTCAGTATTCGGTATATTTTGTTGAGTCTCTGACTTTTTGTAGGAGTTTGAAAAGGTTTTGACAGAAAGTCAACCTTAGGCTGCTGGGTATAAAAATATTTAGTTAAACTAAACTGAAAACAAAGGGCTTCAGCAGTGCTTGAAAAGCTACTGAATTCAGTGCTGAGTTTAGTTTGAAGCTATCTAAAGTCCAGGTCATCTGTCTGGGTGGTCGGCTTCGGTACACCATTAGTTTATTAGTAAAGTTATTGCAATTGAAATATTTATATCCCACACGATTTATTAAATAAATATAAATAAACAATAATAAACAATTTTTGTAAACCATTTAAGCATTACAGGCAGTGTTTCAGCATTAAAGTCGATTTTAATTTATTATAAAAAGTCATGTAACAAAAAGTTTAGTAAGTTAAGTAAAAGCCAGCATTTGGGTTTTATTTTTTTTAATATAAACCTGAAAAGCCTGAAGCGGCAAACTAACCAAAGTTTAAACAACATACAAGCACGCACACACATTTATTTAACAAATGTGTCGGTTAAAATGTCGTGCTATTATTTCTCTGTACTCTGTACCCAAAGCATAGACACACACAAGCACACACATGCAGCCAGTGACTGACTATACAACAACAATTATACACGTTAGCCTGACACACAGACCACAGACCCCCAAAGCTAAAAAGTTAATCTTTCGACAAACGAAGCAACAACAACAACAACAACAACAACAAATGACAATGATAGACAAGAAAATTTTACAACAGTAAGCACAAGATTTTATATGTACTTCTGAGATAGAGATGAGTGTGTGGGCGTTATGTTTGCAAAAAACAAAACAAAACAAAACAAACAACAACAAGAAAAAATAAAACTCATGCTCACACATTAATGTGTCGATTTGTCTCCAGAGCCAGTCCGTGTGTAGCGTACATACATTTTTTTTATTTCTTCTTTGAAATTAACATAAATTTATGATTACTAACCTGGATTCCGGTTTATGGTTTAATAATATGATGAAAACAAATAAATACAAATACGCGGTTGATCTGTAATCAGATTAAAATTTATAACATCATAATTAATGCAACACACAATAATATTTTCTTTTTATATAAACTAAAGACAGACTGCCGTTCTTATTGTAAATATATCGAGATTGTTATAAGAAGAAGAGCAGTTATTGAATTACAATCATAACCAGTTTTATTCTTCTTTCCAAAAAAAAAAAAAAAAAAAAATAATAATAATAATAAACTACGTTGTGTGCAATTAAAGACGCAAGTAAAATGCTAAACTTGCTTAAATACCTTATACGTAAATTTTATATACAAAAAGTGGGCGTGGCAAATACATGATTACTCTCACAAATAGATAACAACTTAAAAATATCGGATTCTACCTCTAAGAAGGTTTTTTCTAAATTATAGGCGTGTCTGTTATAACAAATGCCTAACATAATATCAATGGATGCTGTATATAAAAATTTAAACTGTGAAGCTCAATTGTTAGGGGTGCTACTGGATAGATTTCGGCGATTGTGGGTGTGGCTCTTAACATATTTTGTCGAATTTTAATAGCGATGCGTGTCACAACAAACAAAATTTCAATATAAAATCTCAAACTTTACCTCCGTGAGTATTCCAACAATAACAGACTCACACGATTCAGATTTTGATGCTAAGCACGAAAATATATACTTTGTAGGGTTTCTAACGCCTTCATTCTGAGTGTTGCAAACGGAACAGCAAGTTTAATATACCCTCTTATAGAGTAGGGTGTAAATAAATTATTATTATCATTTTATTAAATTCAATTTAAGTATTTAAGAAGAGTCAACTTATCTCTATATAATATATCATATGTATAAATAGGCGGACGGACAGACAGATATAACAAAGTCGATTTATAAAGTTATTCTGAGTTGACTGGTGTAATAAGAAAGACGTTGGAATTGTAATTGGAAAATATCCAATCTTTTATAGGGTACAAAACTATCACACTGGCATCCTCTGCATTTTACTTAGTCCATCATTAAGCTCTTTCAAGTACCAAGTGTAACGGATACCATTTGTAAGGCTTCATACATTATTCTTTGAAATGAATGAGTCATCATTGGAGAATTTCATTTAAAAATATAACCACGCCCACAACTAATAACTGTCATTGCAAATCTTTAATTCAATTCTGATATTTGACATGTTTCTTTATACGTGTACAACAACAACAACAACAAGTAAAATGCAAAACAAAAAAATGCTTTATAAGCAATAATGCGTCAATTACTGAAATATGTAAATATTTGACTGTAGACAATAAACAATAACAATAAATTTTATAATAACTTGCTGGACATTTTATATGAACAGAGACAACAGACAGAGAGAATTAAACAGAATTTGTTTAACGGGGGAAGGTTATTATCCGGTTATTGAAATTCTGTAAAATGAATGCAAGGTTAAATAGATCAATATTACGCTAAGGATACCGATTTAAGAAAGCAGGAAATGAATGTGATTTGTTTATGTCAATAACAAAACAAAATATTAATGCAAAAAATACAAATAAAAACACAAAGAAAGCTGCTGTTGAGCTTTTGCGGTGAGATAACAACAATAAGATATATAAATCATAGCAACAACAACAACAACAACAGCAACACACCAATGTAAATGAATTTAATTCAATGGCTAACGTTACGTTATAATGATACTGCCCCTCTCGCTTTCTCCATACATTGCACTTAAATATTGTTGTTGGAGGGGGACACCCACTGTGTGAACAGCTTTTATTGTTATGTGTCTCTTAACTCGTGCTTATGTGTATACATGCGCTGTCTTGTAATGCGCTTCATTAGCATAAGTTTGCTTTACCCCATTATACCCATACATGTGTATATATATACATATATATTTCTTTTTTTAATTTGTTTGAAGTGTTTTGCTTTTTTGTCCAATTTTGTGTTGTACGGCATCATATTGCGTTTTTGTCTTTAGCCGCTGCCCTGCACACCATACATGTTTTATTATCTTACTTTGTATATGTGGTGATAGGCAGGACTGTAGAATTTAGGAAAAATCAGAGTCTTGAAGACATTACTTTGCTCTGCAAGAGGAAGAACTATAAACTTTGTGTTTATGAATATTTTCTTTCTTTCTTTATGAAGCATTTTAATGCTTTCTGTGGCAGCATATGCGCGTTATGGATTTATGCAGTCACAGCTAAAATTTGCAAAGATCAAGAAGAAGAAAAAGAAGAAGAAGAATGCGCAATATCTTATGACAATACTTTTACTTGTACGCTTTTTCAAGCAACAATTGTACATATATAAATCAGCAGACAGTAAGTAATACAAGTGGAGTAAAGCTGAAGTGCAATGGATGGCCAAGGAAAGTTCCTACAGAGGCCAAAAGTAGCATGAATTTTTTTTCAAAATAATTACAACACTTTTTTTCAACTCGATAATCAACACTAAGAGGCTTTAAAAGGATGTTTATATATGTAGGCGTGGTCCTAATAAACTTTACAAATTTTTCCATTTCGTTAACGAAAACGGAATATCATTAAAAAAGCGAATATGTTCATTTCATAGTTATTTTGGTGGGCGTGGTCAAGATTTTTACCTCTTAAAATGTACAAAAGCTTAAAAACTCTGTAAAAATGTATACTTTTTCCTCAACCAAAAATAAAAGCGCATTTTTCAACTGATTTTGAACAATTTTTATATCAACGTGCCGGCTAGAACTACGAAGCTTGGGATTAATTTCTGAATTTTTGCATATAGGAGAGAGTTTACCACGGACGTGGCTAAATTGATTCAGAATTGAAGGTTGATCAAAAGTATAAGTCCTCTTTACTTTTCTCTCTTTTTCGGTACGTAGTGAACTTTTTGACAAAGGTAGTGACCACGAGAATATATCCATAACCATATTTCATTATAAAAAAATGATTAAAATAATAAAAATACGGTTTAAGTCAAATCTTAAATATTTTTTACATCTACATACAAACGGTGGGCGTGGCAAATACATGATTACGCCCCCTAATGATACAAGTATCTGCTGGCAGGTTCAGTAATAGACTGAATGCGATTTTTTGTTAATTGTGGGCGTGTATTTTACATGACCACACCCATTTTTATCATATCTATGGATGAGATAATTATAGATACGCCTACCAAATGTCAAAATCATAGCTCAATAAATATATATTTATCTATTGTGGGCGTGGCTTTTGGCCTATTTTTCCCACTTTAAATACCGATTTACAAGTAAGAGAGTTTGTACAAAATTTCAGCTCAATTTTTCCAAATTTTACGACCGTGGGAACGCTATCTACAGACGGACATACGGACATACATGGCTAGATCGACTCAGTTTTTGATGTTGTGGGGTCTCCTTCTGGCTGTTTGCAAAGGGAATGACAATCATAGTCTACCCACCATCTTATGTAAAAAGTATAACAATTTACTTACTTCTCGTTATGTTCTACAAAATGGCGTCATTTTTTCAAATAATCTATAAAATATTCTCTTTCTTCTCTTTTGTGGATAAAACTTTAATTAGAAAGCATTAACTCCACAATGCTACTATAAAATGGAGCTCTAGTCGAAGCTGAGACTTTTTTTATTGTCGCAACTCTCGCAACTTTATACGTATATAAAAGCCGTTGTGAATGAAAGTGGTACCAATCCACTCCAGAAACATTCAAAATTGGAAAAGTTAAAAAGTTAAAGTTAGCGTTTGGAATATTTAATTTGATGTACTTTAAGAAATATGGACTTACAGCACTTTCATTCGCAGCCACTCGCGCTTTATCAAGGTAGCCAATATATTTTAGAGCAGCTTTTCATATTTATTTCGTTATGTTTACCTTTTTTGTTGAACAAATCTTCAAACCAGTTTATTGGGTTATGTTGTGTTGTCTTTCGTTTATGAACAAATGTCAAAAATTCCAACAAATGCTCGTTTATGACTTTTTTTCTTTTTTTACATTTCCTTCTAGATTGTCTGCGGTTCAGCAGATGTTCGTTGGGGGTGAGTCATACGAAATGAAATCAAATTTATATTTTGCATCGAATTATTTATGGAAATGTTCAGGTATGTAAATATATTATTTCGACTAAATTGAAACAATTTATAAATTAATAAAATATTGTGCTCTACGACGTAAAATCAAAGCATATGTGATTGTCATGATGAAATCGCCCCAGTCTGAGTAAAGTGGAAAAATTCTCTTAGTCTCTCTTTAAAAAAATAAGTCATCGTAGAACCCCGGGCTTTTCTCCATGTCCCCACTAATCTAATAAAAGCAATGTGATTGCGGTGTCCGCTTCTAATGAGTGCACAAGTTTCGGTTTCATTTAAATTTTTATTTTGTGCTCACATCTCTACATACATTTGTACAATTATTTATTCATATATTTTTCACCTTAACCCTGAACAATAAAAATATATTCATATTGTTATTATTGTTGTTGAAATAATAGCGGGAAAGAGTATGCAATTAATAATTCAAGTGAACGCCTATAATAGAATAAATTGCTATTGTGACTTATTTATACGCCATAAACAATAAAGAGGTGAATACACAATTCATCAAATATATATAAAAAGGTATAAAGAAGATTGCATCATCCACTAGGTGAAGACTTTGCATAAAAAATTGAATGAAATTTTGTTGCATTAAAACTTTTGAACTTTCTTACGTTTAGTTTAAGTGTTACAATACGAGGGTAGTTTCACAATTAGACAGAATGACCCTTTTCATGGTGTAAGAAGAAGAACTTTTAGGTTCCTAAGTACCAATCCTTGAGATATGTTTAATTTTATACTTTAAGTTTTAGATACAATTCTCGATTGGGAGAGGTCTTAAGTTCGATAGGATTTATAGAATATTCCATAATCATTATGTAACACATTGAAGCCATGAATTTCAGTCCAAGGCACTTGTTTTACATTTCTAATAGTGTTGACTAAGTATTTAATAACTTCATTTAATATCATTAAAATGGACTTGGAGTCAACATACCTATTTATTATTATTATTGGACCTATTTATTGGACTGTTTGAAGGATAAAATATTGAAAAATTTGTTACATTTGTTTTAGAACAAGTACAGTTTGATCGAAACATTAAAACAAACTTCCCCTACATGTACGGCTTGATTGGATTGGCCCTTTACACGATTTTCTTTTAGCCATTTGGCCCATTTCCTGTGCCCTAAATCTGAAGAAAGGTCATTGGTGGCAAAACATTTGTTAGCGATATAGACGATTACTGAATTTAACGCCTATTTCGAAGGTTTTGACAAAAACTGTTTAAAGAATTTCTTAGAAATGATGAAAGTTTCGGTATAAAAATTACTAAGCTTGCTATTCCGTACGCAGTATCCAAAAGGAAGCCACGGAGACTCTACAAAGTATAAAAATTCTTGATTAGCATCAAAAACTGAGTCGATCCAGAAATGTTTATCCGTTTTTGGGAAATCTTACAGACGCAAAATTTAAAATATTGTTCAAACATTTCTAGGATCTGTGCGTAGGTTGCTATTTGAATTGGGCAAAATCAGCCAAAATACCACGCCCCCTATTTATAAAAATCTCTCATAGCTACAAACCTATAATATTTCATACATATATTTATAATTATAACATCGATCGATGTACCAGAAATGGGCGCGGTCGGATAAAGGGCACGCCTTTAATTTACAAAAAACCTTTTCTTTTGCAGAATTTGACGTGTTTGTTGTTACAGGGCGTAATTATCTACTTGCCACGCCCACTGTTTGTATATGGAGATGGAGATAAATTTATTCTTTTTACTTCGGTTTCCTCAGTATTTACTTAAAGACCGTATATAAGCAGTTGGAAACGTTACCAACTTGACTGATGATGGTGCATTGTGTGCATGTTTGTTCTTGTGTTTTATAATTTTTTAAAGAAAATTTTAGGTAATAAATGTTTCATGGCAATCATATAAATAACCAAATAACTATCATATGCGATAAAGTTTATTGTAGGAGCAGCGGTTTTATTGTCATATAACAGTTTTACTCTAAATGCCCACACATACGCATACTAATAAACTTTATCAAGAAATTATCTTTTTGTATAACTGACTTACTCATAAATCGTCTCTTTTTTCTGTTGTTGTTGTTTGTTGCTGTTGTTGTCATTATAGTATTACTGTTAATGTTGTTATTGTTGTTGTTGTTGTTGGTGATTTCTGTTATTATGGTTGCGGTATAAACGCCCACAGTTTTTATATTTTCCATCCATCCATGGCTATGGATAGAAAGGAAAAAAAGCACAACAAACAGCACCAAGAGAAAACAGTTCAATTTGCACATAAAAACCCAGACGATGCCAACAAAAAAATATTGTTGTTGTTTGATTTCTTCCTATTGAACACAAATATTTGAGCACAGTTGGTATAAAGCGATTCAAAGGGAGTCAGATGCACTAGGTTGAACTGGCTCTTATATATATATATTTTGTTTTTTTTCATACAAAATCAAATGCATTGAATAGAAGATAAAGGAACTCATACATGAATTGGAATGTGAATGATATTGAAAGAGTTTCATTCTTTCATTGAATTTATTGGTTAGATAAATAAATTCTTAAATTGAAAAGATAGGTGGAAAAATAATTGATAGAGTAACAGTGGAGGGACGGACAGAAAGTAATAAATTAAGTGATAACTAGACGGAGAAAATGATTCACAACAGATACCAATAAAATATTCAGATGGATAAAGAATAGGTAATGTTACCAATTCAATGTGATGCCTAAGCCTTCTTTAGTAATTGTGTTAATAGCTTTAAATCGGGTTAGGGATCAAATGGACTTTAGTAGACATTTTCGTATTATCTTCTTTCTCTCTATAGAGTGAGGGCATAAACAACGTTTCAAATTTTGACTTCTGGCCAATGTCAATAATGAAAATGGGTCTAATGCCTGATATGTGATCCTTCGGGTAGCACGATATTTGCCCAGTAAGCGTTCGGATGTTTAAACCGCCTGTTTGTCCATTCATACGGCTATTCCGTAAAGTTCTAATAGCTTTTGAGTTGTATTAGAAAATAATAGAAAACTTCCTCAGACGTTTGATTCTCCCTATAACTTACTTAATTAGACTTAATTAGATGAGAGAAAGGTTCCAGAACTATAGCTTGTTGTCGCTGTGCAAGACAGCCAACAAGATTATCACCGAATGTTCGGACACCCTGTCAAAGCATACATTTTCAAATTGCTATACAGGCCCGTATAGCCTTTTACGGCTTTTAAACTTACTTGATTGTCAGAGTTAATAATTTTTAGCAAGCAAAGGTCATCTTCATGCAATTTGTAGCGCACAACGCTAATCTTAATGGCTGGAAAAATCCTTCTAAATTGGCAGAAAATGTTTGAAAAACATAGAAAAGCCATTTGTTGATAATTAAAAAAAGAATAATAATAATAAAAAAGTGTAAACATTGCACATTATTGCACTGAGGTATCCACTGAGTATTTTATCGTTTATTTTCTTCTTCTTCGTATATCTAGAAAAAACAAGCACCTACATGAACATATACGAAAAATCGAATTTCACCTCAGGTATGTTTACTTTACGAAAAGTAAACAACAACACTACACTATACACCACACTCCACACATATGAAACTCTAACTTTTTTACTCTAAACAACTTTTCGATTTTATTTCTAATACAGACTGTGTATGCTCTGCAGTCAACTCTCTATCTCTCTTAAATGGTTTTTGGTAATTTTTTTTTTTCGTAGATATTGTGTGTGTGTGTGTGTGTGTGTGTGTGTGGTCTCCGGGGTACGATAGAGGAGACAGAGTTACTTGTGTGGTTGTGGTGTGTTATCCAAAATAAAAAGTAAAAAAAAAAAAACCAAAACGTAAACTGTGCATGTCATGTTTTTTGGTTTTTCATAAGAGTATTTGTTTCAGGGAGCGAGTGTGTTAGTAAGCTGAACATAAATAAACAACGACAAGATAAGATAACTAGACATACATATGGCATGTAGCTAGTACGATATTCACATATACGTGCACACATATGCACACATGTGTATAGATAGGTTAGTAAGTCTAACAAATGTGTATGTGTGTGAGCGTTTGTGTGTTTATTTGTTGACAAATTTCTACACATTGACAAAATTTTTGGAACACACACGCAGATGTATCGTATGCACATACATATAACTGCGTACATATACATATATATATATATATATATATACGTGTGTGTGTGTGTGTTTAAGATACTTCTAAAGTAAAGAAGCCGCAAGGGACTTTTTTGTTGTTGCTATTGTTGTTGTTATTGTTGTTATTGTTGTTATTGTAATATTAACAACAACAAAAGTGGTGTGCGATACAAGAAACCGGTATTAATTGCATTTACACGCAAAAAAAAAAAAAAAACACTACAAAAAAAAAACCGATAACAGCAAATAGCTCGTAACAGCCAACTTGAATATGAGGCACCTTGGTAAACTGAGTAGTGCTGTTACCATGTGTTTGTGCGTATACATTTACGTACACATACACACATGTATGTAAACATGTAGAGATTGTTACAAAAAACCAGTTAAACAATTCACCACACTGCACCGAAATCATAAATACATATTTATGTATGTAGAAATGCATAGAATAGAAGCGCACACACAAACGTGTATACTGTTGTATATATACGAAATATCTTCTCCTACACTTGAAACCAATAAAAAAAAGTCGAAAGATTTTTAAACATCACCTAAGCGGCATAAAAATACATTTTTTTTTTTTTGTTAATTTTACCTTTTTATAAGAAACTTGAAAGTGTCATGAAAATTCACACTTTAGTGTTAAACAAACTTAATATTCGTTAAAAAGGAAAAAACACACACACTATACATTACACTATCACTATTATTATGAATAAAAGAAAAATTATTCATAAAAAATCATGTAACTCGTTTTCGTTCGTTTGTTCAGTGTGACAACAACAACAACAACAACAACAACAACAACAACAACAACAACAACAACAACAACAACAACAACAACAACAACAACAAACAACAACAACAACAACAACAACAACTAAGTGGCAACTCTGTGGCATTTAATATTTTAAACAATTTAACATATATTGTTGTTGTTATTGTTGTTGTTATTGTTGTTGTTGTTGTTACTATTATTACTATTATTATTATTGTTATGTATGTGTCATTTTCTGTTTTATGCCTGCACACATATGCATGATGTCATTAACTTCACAGGTAATATATGAAAAAAAAAAAAAAACTTAAAAAAACATGTTGTTAACAAGCAAAGAAAATTGAAATAATGTCTAGTTTCATTTTTTAGTTAAATTTTTTCACCACGTTTACAAGCAAACAAAACATTTTTTTTTTGTAGAAAATGTCATTAATTAGGTTTTGTTATCAGGAATTGAGGATTTTCAAACATATAAAAACTTATTTCAAATTAGAACCTTATATGAAGAAGGATACTAAAAATGGATCGATCGAGGTTCATTTTCACCTCACCTAGGTATTATGCCCTTGTATCAAAATTTTCTGAATTAATCTTTAAAACTGTAAGATATTGCGCACAAGTTAATATGGACAGACGGACACGGCTAAATCGATTAAGAAGGTGATTCTGAATTGAGGGATTGATTGGATTGAATAGAAGTGGGGTTTCTCTTTAGCCGTTTAAAAGGACATGACAAGTAAAAAATATATCCTTAACATTTTTAAAGGAGTAGTGGGCGTGGCTTTTAAGAATATATAGTGTTTTCATATAATTTTAACTAAAGTTTTTTTAGTGGTTGTGTGTCACCTATGCGATGCTGCTTATCTTCATTTTATACATAAAATTTCGTACCTCTCCTTTTAAGCCTTTATATTTTTTTTTGCACATGCGCGCGGCTCTTCATCAAAATTATCTCATTTTCAAGCAAAAGGTACTCTATTTCTAATCAAAATTATATTTTGTCGGGTTTCTAAGGCCTTCTTCAATTAGGAATGACAAAACAGATAAGATGGTGGGTCATTTCCTATGTAAGACGGACAAAATCGTGTAACAAGAATAGTACTGAAGCTACGAAGTATAAGTTTAGTGCACATATGTGCTGAAAAGTAACGGGATCAGAATTTCACTGCATTAAAATTTAATTATCGTTAAAAGACAGCACAAATGTATACGTGCCGCGCCTTACAGATTAAATGTGGATTGGGTTAAAAGAGAGGAAAGATCAAGGTCAACGTTCTAATGTATGCAGAAGGTGTTTGAAAATTCACCCAAGAGACATATTTTAAAACATTTTAAAATATTTCAAAATTATTTTCTATTATTCATTGAGGAAACAACATTTCAATCAATGAAAAAAAAAAAAAATAAAAAAAAAAATTTTAATTTTTTTAACAGTCTATGCATGCCCAAGTGCCGCATAAGCAATAGTTTGAGATTTAATGTGATAATGTTTCCTATTGCGTTATAAATAAATTTAAATGAATCGAGTAAATCAAACAGTTTTTTAATGAAATTCATAAACATACGACACCTAATATAAATTTATACACGCAACCATAACTGAAGCATCATTATCTATCTGTAATTTTAATGGCGCCACTAAAACTCAACAAACACACACTATATTATCTGTAGCGCTCTGAATTAATTAATTGAAAAGTAAAGATTAGAGAAAGAGCGAGGAGGAACACATGAAACTCTTACCTTAGAAAATGAAAGCAAAGTAAACACGACAACGTATCACTTCCCAAAATGTGAAATGCTAAATAAATAAAACGAAGAGGAAGAAGAAGAAGAAGAAGAACACACAAGTACGAAGTATAAAATTTAAACTGAATCGATAAAAATACAAAAATATGCAGATGATGATAAACTGCAGTTAAAAGG
The DNA here is from genome assembly GCA_963971445.1 of Ornithomya chloropus. Lineage (NCBI taxonomy): Eukaryota > Metazoa > Arthropoda > Insecta > Diptera > Hippoboscidae > Ornithomya > Ornithomya chloropus. The sequence continues at coordinate 19,404,488 of OZ020530.1, read as the reverse complement.
TGTTTAACGTTACACTCAGTCACACATAAAGGTACGAGTACAACACATAAGCAAAATAGCAAATGTGCTGATTATGCCGTCAGTGTCAGGTATTAAATGCTTGTTACAACAACAACAACAATAACAATAACAACAACAACAAGAGCATTCGTAACAAAAAAAAAAAGTATGGTTGAAATATTTATGTATTGAACACAACGTACAATATATTAAATGGTAGTACATGAGAGCTGTAGGGAGCAAAGAGCAAAGTAAGGCAACCATAATAAAAATGCTACAACATTAACAACAAAGCAATATTTCTGTATATATAATATTTTAGTATATATACGAAATGGCAGCTGTGCTCATTATACCTGGCGTACCCATCGTTTGCAACCTTTCTTAACGGAGAGCCAGAAAAAGATGGCTATACGTGTCTCACTCTCTCTGAGTAAACAGAGTTGTAGGCTGATGTAAGCCAGCCTGTACACACCGTTGCGCACTGACTTCTTATACGATGACAGAGCGTTAGTAAGTGAATGAGTGAGTGAGTGAGTTAATGAATGCTTAACCAAATTCAGATTCCAGATTCCAGATTCTAGATTCTAGAGATTGTGTCATCCCCGCCATATTATTCGATTCGATGCCAATTTCTTAGAATAATTTTTACAACAACAGTTCAGTTCAAGTATTTACTTACGTTTTAGGTTTAACAACTTTCTTCTTGCACACAATTATCCTTCCTTTTCACACTTCGAATACCGTATGCTAATATATGTGCGTGTGTATCTATAATTATCGGTAATATAATATGCGGAATGTATAATTTTTGCGGTTTTTCAGAAATATTTGTGATTAATGTTAGATTTTCTATCGGAAACACTTTCCTAAGCTAATATTTAACTTTTACACAGGCCGTGAAAGTCATTAAAATTGAGTTTTAAAGCCTAATTGTATAAAAGAAATTTTCACTGAACAATTTTTTTAGTCACTCTTTATTTTATATTCAGCTCTTGGTGTATGGGAGTATGATCCTTCTCTACGAAATACTAAAAAATTTTTATCCGTAAACCGTATTTAACACCTGTTGATGCTCAACTGAACTGAGATCTACCAACCAACCAAGTTTTCAACTAACCCAACCCAGCCAGTCAGTCAGTTAGCTAGCTAGCTAGTAAGTATTACAACAACAATAACAACATCTCTAATAAGTGGTGAGTTAGAGTAATTGTGAGTTGTATTCTTTATCTTTAGTTAAATGTATATTCTCTTACTTTCAAAAGAGACACCCTCCTCCCTCATATTTGGTAGAATTCATGATTAATTAAAAAATCATGGTGAATTTGTTTTTAATAGCAGTGAGGTGAAAATTGGCTTATGATCAATGGTTGATGTCTGCGATAATGGGAGAAAATCGTTTACAGCCTAAATGTAGATTTGGTTTGAAGGAATTCTTAAGGCATTCATTTGTAATTCAAATTTAACAAAAGTTAATTGAAGTTGAGCGGTAGTAGTACCGCTCAGAACGGTGATATATTAGCGATACAAACAAGTACCATTAGACCAAATCTTCAGGAATATTTATTAAATGTAGGCGTGGCAAGTATCTGATTACAATCTATGTATGTCATCATCATAAATATTATCTTTCACGTTGGATTCTGCACAATTGTTTTGGAAATTGTTCATTATCTGATCCCACCTGTACTGCGTAGACCTATAGAAGAGCTTAATCTAAATATTTGTACCGAAATTTATAGAATAGAAGCTAAATTTGCTAGATGTTATTTTGCCAATTGTGGGCGTGACTTTTGTAAATAGCATCTTGTGTAAAAAAACTAGAAATTTATGTTTTGTTCTTAGAGATCGGCACTCAGAAGATGTCTCATCAGAATCTATGTACTGTGCCGATCTTATATACTCAGATATAGAAATTATTTCCTAATGAAAAACATTTTAAAAACATCCCTTCACCTCATGTACAACAACAACATCTGTTTAATAAATCAAAATTGAGTTCTAAGAAATCGTATATTACTAAAACAGACGGACGCATGGACATGCGGTTGCACTAGACTAGATCGATTAAGATTTTGAAGGTGATTAAGTATATACATACTTTGTAGGATCTCCGACGTGTGCTTCTGATTACTCTCTTATCTCATGTGGAGTGCATATAAATAATATATGAGTAATTAAAGTTATTGTGTGATTATTTTAATGGAGCATAGATGTGAAATAGGTGAAATTCAAATAATTGTAGACCTAACCTTGACTCCTTGGCTACTTATTAACCGTACTAATCGTAAAGATTGTGTTTAGTATAAATGTAGGCAAGAATTACGGCCTCAGATGAGCTTAACAAGACGATTACTGCTCGTATTGAAGCTCTTATCTAATCGCTATTTTCTGGTAGGGTATACAGAATTTGCTGTAAGGCATATAGAGAATTTTCTTCTGTACAGTTTAAAATTTTTTTGATGGAAAACAATTTATGTTTATTTGTTTACTCAACTCGTTCCATATTATTAAGTGATAAACGCACTTACTCTAAATTATCTCGTCAACATGAAATCTAAAGTAGAAAAAACAACAACAATAACAACAACAACAACAACAATCATACAATTCCAGTCTGTCAGGTAAACGCCAGTTGGACAGAATATTTATAGTGAATCTTAAATGTCTTTTTAAATGATAAGCATTTTCCATATAATAGCAACAATAACAACAATCATCTCAACACAAAGCCAAATACAAATGTAGATGTTGAAAACTAAGCATAAGATTATCTACATAATTATAAAGCGATGGTATTATATGCCAACGCAAGATTTAACAAAAAAAAAAAAAAAAAATAAATTTGTTTAAAAGTAGGCAGAAAAAGAAACAAATCTAAGAATGTCTACGTCAACAGTAAGTGCAAAGCTGGTGCTTGCATTGTATTGTAGAGTAGTGTGTGACATTGCATGCAAGTTTGTGCTAATAAACATTTGTAAAAAGGATCATAAAAGACTCAAAAGATTCGAGTAGACCCGTAGACATATACCTGAAATTATTGCAGGTGGTCGGTTGATCGGTTTGTTTTGTTAATGAGGCGGCCAAACTAAACATCGAACAACAATAATAAAAATGGTACTTAGCTACAAGCAAAAAAATATTTTTTTTTCTATGAAATCAGACACAGCCAGCCACACATAAGAGACACGAAAAGCCGTACGAACAAGACCATACAGCATGTATGGATGTGTTTAAGTAGACAAGCACACTGCAGGCGGTAATTTGTGAGGACAAGATTTTCTTCTGTTTCGTCTTCTCCGCATTCTCTCTGTGCTGGTTTTTTTTTCTGTTTTTTTTTCGCATAAAAACAATGCCACATACTGTTATGTGCAAAAATATGTTGATAGTTATGTAGGCATGTGCATGTCTACAAGCATTATTGTTTAACTGTCTATACAATTGGCAGACCGACCAACAGACCAACCAGCCGAACGTCCAAATATATATTTAAATGTAAACGCACCACAACTTGTACAATAGTTTCAATAAAACGAAGAAGAAGTTTATGGTCGCGCTTTACAAAAAGTCAACAGTTTTTTAATGTCATTTATAATATTCTTTTTTTTATGTACATAATTTTTAATAGTTTTAAAAGTTATTTTATTTTATTTTTTTTTTTTTTAACAGCTATCGTATGGAAAGTCCAGTTTGACCAGACAGACGTTTTTAAGTTTCTTTTTTTTTCAAGCTTTGCTTGAACTGTGCCGCCGCCACCATTATCAGTATATCTTCTTGCATATGAACATGTTGCTTCATAGTTGAAATATTACAATACAATGTCAGCTTTGAGTTTCAATTTTTAGGTATCTTAGGTTTGCTTTATGACCTTGTTACCTACCCTTAAAATTTAGGTGAAGAATTGAATGATATGGCAGCGCGTCAAGTTGATTGGATTGAGGGGTCTATGGCCATGTGGGAATGATTAAGTTGGCATTTAATAAAACTATTAAAAATATTAAATTTTTATATTCGATTCAAATATAATTAACTAGAGTCCCTCTAAGATTTTGCAGAATAGTAGAGCGAACAATCTGAACGTTGGAGAGTCACTAGCTGCTTTGATTTTTCATATATACTATATAACATTGATGAAATCAAATGATAGGGCACTTGCAACAACTTTATTGCCGACCTCTATGTACTTTGACATATACATTCAACAGCTGTAGAGAATTAATATTCAATGAATCACAGCACATAAGCTTTCTAAGTTTATAAAAAATGTTTGGCTATAAATTCTATACTTCGCTATGTCATGTGTTAAGCACAATAGTGTTATAGTCGGTTATATACAACCATTTAATCCTCTAAACCACTGCGTACTACAAATTATGCTACAATTCTTTTAGTAGTAACAGTAAACGTGAGGCATTGTCATATAAATTATTTTGAGAAATAATGGTACATAGAGAAAGGTTCTACAAGTGGTTGGATCGGATTCAAATTTAGCAAGATTAACTATTCTTTACAGAAATTTGTGAAAAAATATTAAGAACGGCGAATTTTCGCCATATAAAGACTTCTTTTGCAATAGATCGTTATATGAGGAGGGGCACTAAAAATGGACGAATTTGGGGCATATTCTTCTTTGGCCCAAAACGTATCCTTGTAAATTTTCTTTATCAAAACATATCAAAAATTGTAGTGCGGGATATAAAAAGCGAAAACTTAAATGAGTAGTGTACGACCTGGTATAAGAAGTTCTCCAAAAGTAGCAACGATCTGAATCAAAATTCAGCAAAATGAAGTGAAATGAAACCATTTGAGTGGGTTTGCTTTTTAACTAGGTCACATGGTTTCATTTCAGTTCTTTTGCCGAACATTTTCTACGATAAGCAGTAACTTGAAAAGCCACGATACGTAAAAAATATGTCTTTTTTTACTTGTGAAAATGATCTCAGTGATCATTTTAGCCAAAAATACAGAAATTTTAAAATTTTTGAAAAAATATGATTATTGAAAAAAACAGAAATCGATGTGATCAAAAATGGACTTGGACGATTTCGCAAATTGTAGGATATGTACTTAGTGTTTTCAGTGCACTGAACCTACATGCCCCATTATGTTCGAATCGAGGTATATGGACATCTTCTGCTGCGCTTGAAGGAATCAAGGGCGAATGAGAATTTTGAACTTTCATATGTGAGGGGGTTGTGTTCGTATTTCAAGTCTTGCACTTATTGGTTCGATATACTTGACATACTACAATTTAAACGGGTCTTAAATAAACACATTATTTGGATCTCTCAAGACCAATAAACAGTTCTTTAACAAGAATTAAAAGAGAAAGTTGGGTTACTTGTTAAGACGCCTTATTGTTAGTAAATCATTAAATAATCATTAAAATTATTTCCCATTTAATCGCTGTAGGGTATTTAAAATTTGTCCCAAGCACACTGAATGGTCCCCACAGTAGTGGTGCACTTCTTAAGTGTTTTTCGTAAAATGTATGTTGAGGTAACGCAAGGTCGTTAGTTAAAGTCATTCTTTTGCATTATAGCGGTTTGTTATTGTGGTTGTTGGTTGTTGGTTGTTGGTTTAGTTGCTTCTTGTTGTTTTTCAGTTACAGTATTAGGTTACAATGTCAAAGTTAGTTTCATAAGCTCCCAATAAACAAATGTTGTCACTTTTCTTACCGTCTATATAAGCAATCGTACATATATATATATCTAGGTAAAAGTGTATTTGTGTGTGTTAAAAGAAATTCGCAAAATTATAGTTAACAGTGTCAATGAAAGTTAGTCGGGGTTCAACAACATATACAGGTTTATTATATATTGTAGATGTTGTTGTTGTTGTTCTTATTTTACCACATATCTTGCCCTACTTAACAAAGTTTGATAAAAAAAGAGTTTTTATTTATTTTATAAAAGAGCCAACGACAGGGCAAATAATAAAAACCTCATGTATGAGTAAATGAAAGAAGATCCATTACTCGTGTACACCCATACATTCATACATCCATACGTATAGGTACCATATCATTTTCAATTTAACATCAAAGGTCAGTGGAACATACGATGAATGAAAAATGAAAAAAAATTTAAACACTTCATCGCTTTTTTCAGAGAATTGTGGAATGAAAAAATAATTCAAACAAATACTGTGTGGGAGACACCGCACTGAGAAAAAGAAAAAAACAAAAACAAATTAATTACAATCATATAGAAAATAAGTTTAAACATCGTGGTCCGTATACAAGCTAATGCAGTCAAAAAGCGAAATATATACACATTGAGAAAATACGAAGAAAAAACAACATGCAACAACAAAAAGTTCCATTTAAAGTGAAATAGAAAGTAAATACAAATCCCAGCCATCTCTTCACCTCTAGCGGCGGCGGCACAACACATCTATGACAGCAAGCATGCCGCAAATATAAATGATACCGTCTCCCTCACACTCACACACACCATGGTCATCATCATCATCGTCAACATTATCATCGTGCCATAATATACGTTTATTAAATAAACGGGAGAGTGTGTGAGGTTGTATGTTAAGGCTTTCCAAATATGTTGGCATCCACAAAATGTGCATAACTTCACATACGTTCATAAGAAATAAGCAAGTTGCTGTGTGTGTGTGTGTGTGTGTACGCGCTTATGTGGTATTTTTTGTTTTTCTTTGTTTTTTTTGTTTCTTCGGTTTGTGAGAAGATAGAAGGCGTATGTTGTGTGAATATAAATGAAATAAAATTAAATTGGATTAAGACAAATATGCTGCAAGCCATGTAAAAAACGAGAGCATAAAGCCACAGATGCCGGCACCCGGCCACTAAAGTTTTGCTTTAACGAGGGTGCCCCCATCTCACTTATATATCTTACTCTATATGGACACATAAGCTTGTATGTGTCTGAGTCTTAATCAGATCTTATATTATGAACACACACAGAGACACAGGGAGAGAGAGAGAAAGAGATATTTTTATCACAAAATGGAAAATTTATAAATAAGACACTTAATTATTCATTCATAGTCAGAGTCAGAGTCAGAGTCAGAGTCACAGGCAGTCTGTCGTATGGATGTGTATGTGTAGCGTATGATAAACAAATCGCAAACAAATCACATTCACCCAATTTTTTTCACTCAAGTAAAAATAATATTTCAAGTGTTGGTAGTTGAGCTCCCTGCTGTATTAAATATTTGTGTAAAGTTTATAATGAAAGTTATTTTATGAAGACAGATTTATTTACTAAAACGATGATGGACTGCTTGGAGTATAACAAATAAAGAAATTGCTAAATATAATCCAGGAGGTGACTGTCTGGAAAGTAGAAGCGGACCACACTCTGTTTTTGGCGATTTTATTTTGTTGCTACCTTAGATGCTATCTCCAAGGCAAATAATAGAGCGTGATGTAATTTCTTCATCTCATAAATTATTGACTCTCGAATGTTTGGCCAAATTTCACTCATTTAATGAGAATTTTTTCTTTTACTTCTAAAAATTATTAAAGCAAACCTTCTTTCTTGCTCTGCTTTCGTCATTAAAGGTAAAAGTCTTTCTCTTTGACCTGAAATGTAAAGCCTTCAAAAGAGTTCAACATTTCGAATTATGTTTACGTACTATTCTTTATATTGAGCTTGAGGTTGCTGCCTAAGTACTGAACGATATTCCTGGCTATTAAATCGATCTGTTGCATACCTTCATAGAGTTCGTTAAGACCATTTATTAATAGTTTCGGAAAAGACAATGAATTGTCTTGGAGAACGTGGGCGTGGCATTTAGTGGATTGCGCTCTTTACATGTATCAACTTGAACGTACAATTTTGCACAAATAGGTTTTATTTTCAATGGTGGGCGTGTCCCTTATAGTACCTTCACATCGATGGAGAGGCTAATTATAAAGATTTGCACCGAATTTCAATTTCAAAGGCACACTTTTGGGAAATTTTTTTGCCAATTGTGGGCGTGGCAAAAAAATTGTAAAAAAATCGATAAATAAGTAGTTATGTATATATCTAATTTTTTGGCGACCGAGAATTATGAAACGGATGGACGGACATATGTATATAGTGTCCTTTTTAGAGTCTCTTGCATGCTTACTATTAAATGTAAAGCTACAACAACAACATAAACAACAACAATTTAAAATGAAACCTGTTTTATTGCTAGTCCACATATCAATATATTTGCGGTTTACCATTGACATCGACATGATAATCCGTTCAGTGACATCACAATTGATTTATATATCGCCGCAATAATATTTGTGCACATTTTTAGATTATTAATGATCGATTTGTACTATTATTTAATACATACATACCTACCTACGTCCAAATGACGCACATAAATATTACATTTGTTAATACTCTCATTATAAATAAATGAGTTGGAAACACTAAGCCATAATTGATGCCAATTTAACGGTTTGTCTGTATTGTTTGAAAACTTTATAATAACACCCGAAGTATTATAGTGTAATCGTGTACTAACACAACGCAATGATTGTAATAATAATAATAATAATGTTTTTTTTTCTATTGTACAATTTTTCAATAGTCGATAAAATGAAAAAAAATCAATTGTTCGCATGCATACCTACCTACCTACCTACCAGCCTAACTACTTACCAGTGCTTAAGGGGTAGAGTGTGATAATAATCTTTCTCTTTCTCTCTCTAGTGCCATATTAAAATATTATATATAAAGCTTTTTATGGTGAAAAGTATGTGGTGGCTCAATTTGGTAATACACGCTACGTAAATATGTATGCTTGGTGCAGTAGTAGAAAATATACATATATGCACTTGAATTTCTTTTGTTTACTTTTGTTTTTTGCAATATTATTGTAAAATTTTCATTACCACACTCAACCGTCTAACGAACAGCAATCAAGCAAACAAGCAGGCAAGCTGGCAAGCTGGCAAGCTGTTCACCTTTGATTGTTCATTATTATGATCCAGCTAATGATAATGCTGTCTGTGTAGTAATGGCCATTATGGCTCAATAAAATTGACTGTTATGAGTTGCAGTTTATATAAAATAATATTTTTGATTGTGTGTACGTACATGTGCATTTTATTACCAATTATGGTGCATTACTTTCATATATTTGCAATTTTCCCGTAGGCTCCTTCAAATCCGTATTTGGTTCTTCTTAAAATTCAATTGATTTTCAGATATTACATCAGTTCAATGATATTTAATAAGTATTTATTATCAGCTGCGTTTGAACGATAATTGAAATAATCCATAATTAAACCAATGCTTCTCTAAGTACCGAAAGAAAGTGGCGCAGAATTGAATTTAACTGTGAAGAAAGTTTCTTTTGATTACAACAGACAATTTGGAGCTAAAAGTAAACAAGTAAACAACTAAACAACTAAATTTGCTTAAGGTCAAACTTTAAATAATCCCCCACCTCCCACACAAAGTAGGCGGGGCATGTATCTGATTATGCCCCTTATAAATATTGTATAACGTATCAACTTGGAAGTCAGATTCCAGGCAAAGCATACTTTTTTGTAAATTGTGGGCGTGTCTGTTATATAAAAAATGCTTCTGCATTTTTACACAAATATGGATTCATTAATTATATATACATTAACAAAATTATTTTTTGTGGGCGTGAAATTTTTGCTGATTGTGGGCGTGTCACTTGTCCGATATTATTAAATTTAAATAGTAACCCACTAATATGAAGATATTACCAATATTTTAACAAAACATCAGCTTGATATTTTAAAATTTACAACAGTGAACAGTCCAACAACAGACACACAATCACAAGGACGGACTTGTCTTAATCTACTCATATTTTTGATGGTGATTAAGAATGTATATATTGTAATACATATCACCGTTCACGTGGAATTTTGTACAAAAATTTTTTTTTGTGGGCGTGTACAATCACGCCCCTTTTTGATACATAAATATAAATATGTGCATCGAAATTCCTCTTTGTAGTTTATTCTTTGGAGGCTGACATATACAATAATGTCGATTGTAGGCGTGTCCATTCACGCCCATTTTTCGTAATATAATGAAGTGGCATTAATATGTGTACTGAAATTCACTTTAGTAGTAAAGCTCAAATTACTCATGGGTGATATTTATAATTACGTCGCATATAGGCGTGGCTTTTAAACTATTTTATTTAAATCCAATAAAAACCTGAGGCCGGAAATACGTATAAAAATGTATGAATACAATTTTAGCCCAATATCGCAAAATTTATCACAGTGAGACTGCCACCTCGAGATTCACACACGCACACACGGCTAAATCGATCTTTAATATTTTTATATATACTTACGTAAGTTATCTCAGTCATTGCAAACATCAACACAATCTGTTTAAAATTCATTAATTTTATTAATTTTTATTTAATCACTACAACACCATGTGATGTCATGTATATGACAGTCACTAATTCTACTCTTAATTAGTTATGCATGGCAGTCATGTAAAGCGAAATTATGTTTTGTTAATACACACTCATACATATGGATAATATGTAAGTGGTATTAAGCACAGCAGGAAATCAATTGATATTAAACATATTGTACGGGAATGTATGCTTAGGATGATTTGAAAACATGTGCTTCGAGTTCAATCATATGTATGATGTACAAATTTAAAGAAAAAACAAACAAACTATGCGAATTAAAGTACTCTCATGTACGCACACCCTTTTACAATTGGGTGTGATCAATAACTCCAGGGCATGCATTATTATCTTAACTATGAGTACTTTACTTGAAAGTTTTCTTTATTGGGGTTACACGGTTCGATCGTTTTTATAGAATTTATTCTGCAGACTTTGTACATATATTCTACCTCTTCAAATATAACGTACAAGGTTAAACATTTAATAAAACCTCTATATGTATGTATGCTTTAATGAGAAGGATTGAGCCGGACGTACAGACAGTGTTAACACAATTATAGGTTTATCGGAGGCAAAACTAAATATACCTTTCTTCCCTACTCCTGTTGTTGCTCTCATTTCATGAATATCGATCGAATATGCAACTAACGCGTTTTCTAATCACAGCTGCAGCTGCAACACTTAACTGATGCATCGCAATGAAATCGCCTGCAGTCTAATGCCAATAATAAGATAAAAAGTTAAGTACAATCAAACACTTCTGGGTGTTAATAATTATGAAATTCCTTTTTTTATTATTAAAAAAGAAAAAAAACGAAAAAAATTGTTGAAATTCAACTTAATTATTCGATTATAGCCTCAAGTTCAAATCAAAGAATTCCCAACGAGGTTTTTTTTTCTTAGAAAATATTTTTCTAATCAACAAGTGTGTTTCCATGTTCTCGGTGCATGTATGGTTGGTTGATGTTTCTAATCAGTAATGTGTGGAGCGTGTGTGTGTATGTGGCGTACAACAGTATGGCTTAGAAACCACAAGTGTTTGCTTCAATTTACAATCTATGTTATTATGTTACATTCATGCATATGCGCACACACACACACACGTCTCTAAACATAAACACAAATGCTTTGAATTCTTTTCGGTTGCAAATTGTTTTCATTATAATGAAAATGATATAATATGATACCACTACCATCACATACCAATCAATACATGTGTGCTTTATATCAATTTTCAAGCTTGTAGTTGGAGAACTTGATATCAATGCGGAAAAGTGTTTACTTTTGTTTATATTTATCAGACAATTCTCAGTTGTAGTTTATTTAAAGAAAACAAATTGTGTTTATTTTCAATTTTCAGGTAAAGTTTATAATCAACACGTTTGCAATTTCATTAACATGAAATACACACATTTAAGAAAATACTGAACAAATAAATAAATGAACTAAAAATTCAATCTTCCTCCTTTAACAAAACCTGCAAATTATGTGGAATAAAACATGCGTACCAAGTACGTGTAAACAGGAACGCTTATGTGAAGCCCATCCACTGACGTGAATCCAACCCAAGACCAATAAATTTTATAACTTTAGTCAAGTCCGTACGTCTGTGCATATAATCTTTGATATGATATGAGATCTTTCAAAGTAAATTTGGCTGAAAAACCTTTTCCATTGACTAATTTTAGGGGTTAGGCTTCATAGCGAACCCTTTTTATGCCGTCCCTACAAAAAATGTCGGCATATGAAGTCTGTTATGCCGTTTGCAAAATTTAGAAGATGGTTTCTCGAACGAAATATAATAAAAAGTAAAAATTTGAGTCGATCATCCATATGTCTGCCTATTGTTGAAACCGTCATGGTTATAAATTTTGAGATGTTGAGCTGAAATTTTGAACACATATTATCAGTTACTATGCAAAGGGTCCGATTTAAAGTGCCACGCCTATAATCGATACAAATTCATCTATCAGTCACATTAATTCAGCTATGAACTTGAATTAAAGTGTCAAATGTGAGTACAGTTTTGATATCTAACACGCCCACAACTTATAAAAGCCCTTAACTTGGTACAAAGTCTGACTTTTTATTTAATACGTAATATACACTATTACAGTACGTAATCTCGTAAACCTGCCACACCCACACTTTGTATACAGTGTATGTTTGATGTGATCTACTTCAAAATTTTAAGAGAAATGTTTATTTATTAGTATACCTCGATGCATTAATATGTCACATATACTACTTTCCTCATGGTACGGTAATCATTTTTAACAAATACAATTTTTAGTCAGAAACTGAAGAAACTCGTCTACAGTCTACCTGTGTATTCTTGGGTTCTAAGTTCAAGTTCGCAGCTTTCAAGGAAAAGTTTCTTTATGGCATAGTTTTCTAAGAAAAAATAAATTTCTGAATTTTTCGGAATTTTTCGGAGCGATAGCTTTATCACCTAAACAATAAAACCCTTGAAATGAACAATATTAGCAGAGAGTGTAGAAAAGTCGCGATTCTTCTCCTTTCCAGCACATGAAATTTAAGCCTTTGTGCCTGCAAGTAAACAATATTAAGCCATTTGAGTATAATAATTTAAAAATGTTAATACCAATCACAAGCCCCTTTGGCCTATTTTAAAGTAAACTCTCACTTGTGTAGACTTTCTTCTTTTATTCGCATCATGCATGACATTTTGTTTTGTACACACACATATGCGTACATATTCATAATAATAATAATAACTCCCATTGGGTCAGTATGAAAATTGTTGTTGGTTTAAATGGAACTTTTCTCTTAATGGAGGTCATTGTGCATGCATAAGAAATAATATGGTTTTGAAAATAAATAATTATTAATTTGTAATATGTCTCCAAGCTGTTGTTGTGCATATGCCCCCAAATGGTTCATAATACAACAAATTACCATATTATGTGAATATAATATTAAAGCTAGTAGCTATCCATACAGGTAATTGGGTTTTGTGAAGAAAAGTTTTGGTAATCAAACAACACCAACATCCGTTACATTTTGTACTTAATTTATATAACGTTCAACATAATGATGATAATTTCATGTGTAGAATTATGTTTAATTTTTGTACTCAATGGCAAGTATTTGTGGTGATGAATAAATAATTGATTGTAATGAATTTTAACACAAGAAATGAAATTATATTAAAAATTATTTTCTATAAAATTGAAAAGTGTCGCATAAGTATTAAACACATAGACACCAACGTTCCTGAAGAAATCATGCAGTAAAAGATATTCCCGTAAAAAATACATTTCGCTTATGAAAAATAGAGGATTAGTTCTAGTCCCAGAAAGGAATCTGTAAAAATTAAACAATAATTTATGAGTTTTCATGTTAAGATTATAAACATTTTATTCAATATCATACAAATACATTATCAGCGAATTACATTTTGTTCCTATTCGTGTTAAATTAAATTCGTGCAGAAAAAGTTTGTGCAAAAACAGTACAAGTTTTTTTTATATGTATTTACTATAAATCAACTGAGTGCAATATTTAGCATAATTTTTTTTAAACTTTTCAGTGAAAGTGAGCATTTGACGTAAAAGACTTATTTATGAGAAAAGATTTAAAGCCAGAAAAGGGTGTCATTATATCCTCTTATTCTGCCACTGCCTGCCTAAAGGTTCGTACATATGCCAAAAACCGAAACCATCAAGCTTAACATAAAAGTTTGACCAGTGGTAAGATGTGTGGACAGATGGACATTTTCCAATGATTGATGATTCTTATAATAAAATGGTAACAGAAACTTATATTAAGAGTATAAAACAATTGGTTTAATAATTGCTTAGTTTTTATATAACAAAGTGAATATGTCCGTCTGTCCGTTAAGAATTCATCAGAAAAATTATACGATAAAATTAATATTTATTTATATGCTTACTGTTTACTGCTGACTTATTTTTTTAGTTTCTGCCTTTATATGTTATAAATTTTCTTAATTGCATTTATTTTTTAATTTTATTTTATTTCTTTAGTTTTTTTTTCATGCTAGAAAAAATTACGTAGGTACCTCCATAGGTATCTTTAGGTAGTGTTTAGTAACTCGTTTGAGTAATATGTTTAGCGTTTTTATTTATAAAATGATAATGAATGGCACAAGATAAGATAATAGATAAGAAATAAAAAAAAAATTGTATTTGTAACTACAATACAATACAAGAAGCAATTTCCTCTTAGGCAATTAAAGTAGAGCCCACGTAGTCAAATAATAATAGACCCAGAAATCATTGCCAATGGAGTTAGGATTTACCTTTAAACCAAAATTTCATCGCAACTGTGCCTTTTTGCACTTTAACGGAGTTCAGAAAATTATTTTTAAATTGATCGGATTAATAAAATCTATCTATTTAATACGGAAAACTGTCACATCAGCTGATACTTTCTTACAGGGTACCTACAAGAGGAAGATAGATGTGATAATAAAGTGAACTTTTGAATTTTGGATTTTCCCCGATGATAAGTAACTGCAAGCAAAAAGTTCTGTTGAATGGAGAAAGGTATAAATAAAATTATTTAATTACTAAATAATATATTTTATGTACAATATTGTAATTGGCTATTAATTACACCTCTAGGTGATTTTTCTACACATTTGTTATTTCGTTTCTAGTATAACATTATACTTGAAAAAGTCATCGACAAAAACGGACAGTACCTAATTGAATAAAGAAAAACTTTTGAAATAATACTTATGTAAAATCCGCAATCACTTAGTTGCCAACCCATTAAATACTTGATCAGTAGCTTGTTTTTAAGTTAAGCAAAATCGATTAACAACCACGTCTACAATTGGCAAAAATATATCTATAAGGCACAAAAATTGAGCTAGATATTCCAAAAATGAATAAGAACAAAAAACGGACACACCCACAATTTACAAAAAGACCATTTTTGTGCAGAATATGAACGTGGTCTAGTTGATATACATATATTAAGCCTTCCTGTCAATGCTTCAAAAATAAGCAAATGGACTAATGGGTACGCCCACAATCGATCTTCTAGTCACAATAATTCAGCTATGAAGCTGAAGTTCGGTATTTACATATATTTAGTTTTTCCATCCATATGCCAAAAGTGGGCGGGATTAAATAATATATTCACGCCCTCAAGTAAAAAAAAACCTTTTTGCGCAGAAACCGTCATTTAAGTTAATATATATTATTTACTCTATAAAAGGGCGAAATCAGATACCGCCCCTAGTTACTACAATATATACAACGCGGAGGTCAAAGTTAAGATCCATGCCAAAACGATGCATGCGGCAGGTATATTATGACACTCTACAGTGAAGGACGTATTATGTTTTACAGTAAAAGTTGGATTTTACGCCCAAAAGGGTTTTCTTGGGTAAATCGTGGGCGTGTCTGTTTTTAAAAGCCACCCATTTGTTCGTACCTTGTATTATTCGTAGGTTAATTTGCTTACAAATAAATGTTTTGATATTGTATTTTTGTCGATTATGGGCGTGGCACATGACTTGTTCAATTTAGTTAACTGAACTGTTTGAACAAAATATTACGACAGCGATCCATCTCTCCATCACATGTAGAGTATATGTGTGTAGAGTGCATGTGTGTTAGAGAACCGCTGCATCATTGTATTATTTAATAAAATGCTCGTAATTATACTGCTAACAATATATCTTTACGTATGATTCTTATTATTATCTCATAACCTGTGTAAAGTTTCAAGATTTTCCTCCATACTAAAACATATGTTCCAAGTTTCATGTAATGATTGTGTATTTATGCAAACAACAACAACAACTACAACAACCCGTTTTATCAGTTCAAATTAATGATAATAATAAAAGTAAATAAAGGTGGTATATAAGTTACCGTTTACTTTGCTGGCTGGCTGGCTGACTAGCTGACCAAATTGAGAACAAAATTGTATTAATTAATCATTTATTCAATACGATCAAGAGCAATTAGTTGATACACAAGTTCGAGAATCACATGACTGGTTATACTAAACCGTACACCACCACTTACTCTCTCATTCATAAGCTAATTAAGCAGACAGCTGAGAGTATTTAGTTAAGGCGTGAAAACACACGTTTAGCGGGTTGGATTTTTGGGTGGATTTTACACTCAATCATTTATGAATTAAAAAAGAAATCATGATTATTTATAATTTAACAAAAAGTATGCTCACGCTTATAGGCTTATAAAATGCCGGCACTGTAGACAGAGCCGCAATACTTGTTCTCCTGATTACAATGCTCCACTCCTCTGTGTTTTCCCCATGTGGCCATATAACAACTTGGGCAGCCAAAGAGTTGATTTCGCAAGTCAACAATCGTGAGTACATGCGTATCGCTCATATAATGGCAATTAAAGTGAAATAAAAAATGCATCGATTCTGATTAAAAAACAAAGAAAAAAATAGTCTCTAGAACTTTTGTCTCTCTCGATCAAATAGAGAAGAGAGGCAGTCGAAACATATTGTGAATATTTATGTGTGTTAAGAGGCCGGTTTAATGGCAGTGTGCGAATGTGCTGAAGCGTTTTGATTTTTTAGCAGTTTGCGTTTATTTAACGAAAAGCTCTACTAGTGAGCGGTTGCTAGTTACGGTTGATCTTCTCTACACAGCACAACACAATTTTTACGTGCTGTTGTGCTACGTGACGAGTGTGCGTGTGTTTAATTGTGTGCGTTACGTTGCGATCATCGTATGATCGTGTCAAGTCATTGCGTTCAGTTTAAAGGTAGTTTTGCCAGAGAATAAAAATCTTAATAAAAAGTCAAAAAGGAAAAAATTAAAACTAAATCATTTGAAAAATATTTAAAAATCGTTCGTGTGCTCTTATTAATGTTATTACTAAGAATTATTAGCTTGTATTTTTTTATGTTGTTATTTTTTCTATTTTTTTCGGACTTGAATATTTCTTGCATTTTTTAGCAGTTATTTGGTTACGGTTATCTGTCGCTTTAATATACAAAAACAAATTTGAGACATTCAGTGAATTCGCGCTTTTCTAAAGGCGGTCAAAAGGGGATTACATTTTTTTTCTACCTGTTATGAAGAAACAAGTTTTAAATGCGTAAAAAACGGCACGTATAAATAATCAAGGATTACACAAATATAGCCAAGTGTGGTGAAAGAATGATATGAAACTTAAAACTTAGATAAAGATAAAATAAACGCAATTGCATTTAATGACAATCAAACATTGACATTGATAATATAAAAACATATGACAATTTATGACACATGTGAAAAGGCTTAACTTTAAAAAAACATAAATTATGAAAATAAATAAAGTTGAAAAATAATTAAATGTAATAAAATAATAATAAAAAAAAAATTGATAACACAAAAAAATAAGATAATTTAATATAAAAAATATGTAAAAATAAAAAATAGAAAAAAAACATATATAAAATTTTTGAAAATAAATTAATATAAAAGATAATAATATAAAAATAATCGATCATAAATATAAAAAAAAATATAATCCATGTAATATGTAAAAAGTTTCAATTGTTGCAATAAAATATTAAAAACAAGTGAAAATGTTATAGTCGGTTAAGCCCGACCATCAACTACCCTACACCACTTGATTTATTATTCAATTTAATTTTTTTCTTTGAAAAAGCAGGATATAATGAAAAATTTTATTTTTCTGTACCTACATACTTATACTTTCAAAAAATTTCAAAATGATACATTAGTCACAATATTTTTTATTTTTCGTTTGTTTTTGAAATAAAAAAAAATAATTTTTTTTTATATGGGGAGGGGTTCAAAAATGGTTCGATCCTATCCATTTTCAAAAGGGTTTCTTTTTGGGCCAAAAAATATTTTTGTACCAAATTTCATCGAAATATCTCAAAAAATAATAGGACCTCATATGGGGAGGGGTTCTAAAAATGGTCCAATCCGGTCCATTTTCAATAGGGTTCCTCTTTGGGCCAATACATATCTTTGTACCAAATTTCATCGAAAAATCTCAAAAAATAATAGGACCTTTTACGGGAAGGGGCTCTAAAAATGGTCCAATCCGGTCCATTTTGAATATGGTTCCCCTTTGGACCAATACACGTCCTTATACCAAATTTCATCGAAATATCTCAAAAAATGCGACCTGTAGCTTGCGCACAAATTTAGATGGACAGACAGAGGGTTAGACGGACATGGTTAAATCGATTCAGATTTTGATTCTGAATCGATCGGTATAACTGAAGGTGGGTGTGGCATTTGCCGTTTAGGAGTTACAAACATCCGCACAAACTTAAAACACCCCTTTCCACAGGGTGGTGCAGGATATAATAAAAATTAAACATTATGAAAATAAATAAGAGATTACAAAAAAATAATTGATATCATAAAAAAAAATTATAATAAATATGAACAAATAAAAAATAGATATTAAAAGTTATGAAAATAAATAGAAATAAAAAAAGTGAAAATATTATAGTCGGTCAAGTCCGACCATCAAATACCCTAAATCATTTCAATTGAATCTTTTTCTATGACCAATTATATTCGAAAATTATGAAAAGCGTAGCTTATAAGAGAATCAATAATAGAATCATGATCGGGTTCAATCTTTAAAAAAGTATAGAATTGAAAGGTCCGCGTTTTATAGATATTCACACACATTTCATCAATTCTATTGTCATCAATAACTACCAAAATAAATTTCACACAATAGATTTTTTCGAAGCTCCTTGCGCGATGAACTGAATAGCTACTTGAATCGCCTCCTGATCTATAGACATGCTTTGGAAAGTTATTTAAAACCAATTTTATCACTATAAGGTCTCTTTTTAAACATTAGACTGTCCGACATGGGATGCAAAAAACCCTTAAGATTATTAACAGATTTATTTAATATAATATTTAGCAAGGCTGAGCTGGTATTCTCGTAAAAAGACAGGGTATCCTTTCGAGTATACAAAGACTTTTCTTATAATTTCATTTAATTTATTTAAAAATAAAACTGAATTAATAATTAAGAATACATTTTTAACATTTTATTAGACAAAGCTTGCACGGGACTTAAAAAATAATTGATGAATACTTTTAAAATAAGAAACTTAAGCGAAGTCATATAAAAAATTGGACTACAATCTTAAAAAGTAAGTGTGTACTTAAGATATTAAAAATATTGTGCTTTATTAGAATATTTATTTCTATCCCATAAAGTTAAATATAAAAACTAAAAAAAAAAATTTAAAGAACACAATATGAAAATTTTTGAAATTTAGTACGGAAGTCAAATTTACAGGTCTTCAAATAGCATATCAAATAAATATTTTTTAGAAATTCAATTTTACTTTTTTCCAAACGAGTAGTGTCATATCAATTGAAATGGGATGAGGCAATATTAACGTTTTGAGGAGAACATTTTTTAATACAGTACATTTAAAAGGTGTACAGGGATGGACAAAATAATATGAAAACTTGCCGTAAAGGGTTTCGTAATTGCAGCCATGAATGTTAGCTTTATGGAGCTCCCAGCGTACAGTTTTTATCGAAACCGTTTTACTGAAGAGAGTGTTGAGTTCATTATCGTGGGTACTGTCGCTCATGAAATGTTAAACAATTCAGCTGTTTCGTCACATACGCTCCCGCTAACCGAGCACCAACCATTTGCCCTCTTTCGAAGTCTGAGAGTTCAAAAGTTTCACCGATCGCTTGTTTTAATCGTCCAAGAACAAAGCGTATAATACGCGGAAATATAATCTAGAAGACGTGGCAACATTATACATACGCGTCCCATTACTTACGCGGTAGCTGTGTTGCCACCATGCAACAAGATGTTCTAAATTGCATGGTGTTCATATTAATTTGTTCATCCTTTGTACATCAAAATATTATACGTTAGTTTTATTACTTTGAAAAGCTCTATTTTATTGCAATAACTACGTTGTCAGTAAATTCTACTATTTTTCATTTAACATAACTATCACACAATTTCCATTAGCCTGACTATTACTGAAAAGTTACATATTTGTGGATCAATGCTTTCTGAGTATTATTATTGTAGTCAATTTTATGCTTCATTTATTTCATATATTAGATTAACGTTTCGATTTAAATATTGAACGAAATTTTATTATTACTGAAAATTTGAACACTTTCACTTGCGGAATTGTATGCTTTGCAAAGTATCGCAACTAGAGCGTGAAATATTTCAAATACCGCATAATGCTTAATTGTTTTTCATACCTATCGAACAATACCCTTTTAATTGAAATGGGGAATAATGAGGATAATTAGTTATTTACTATAAATAAACAAATATTATAATCACTCTAATTAAAATGAAACATTTTAGTTCAAGTTTGTGCTAATGAAAGCGAATTTTCACAGTTGTAGTATTTTATTAAAATTTTTAGTCCAACTAACCTTGATTAGTAAGTCATGTGTGTGTGTAGTTAACAATTTTTTAATTTTTTGGCTTTCTACCAAAAAAAAAAAAATTTTTTTTTTCATATAAGCAGCAGACTTAAAAATTCCCTAAAAAGTTTCTTTGAATCTATTTTTTATTATGATAAGATCCACAAAAAATGGGGCGTATACTAAGTTTGTACACCCGTTGTCAGGTGTCCCTAAAAAATTTTATCAGCATTAAAATCTGAATCCGTTTAGACATGTTTGTCCATGCCTCAGTGTGGTTGTAGTTGGACTATTAAACACTGTCGTAAATTTTGCGATATTGAGACGAAATTTTGTACAAAGATAGCTGGAAAGGTGGGAGGCACCTTTGTTAATTTTAATTTTTATTTTAATCCTGTAATAATAAATAATAAATAATATTTGATTCTAATAAAAAAAATATTTCTGAGTGAAACTTTTTGAGAGCCACGCCTACAACTGAAAAAAATCTATGCATATGAAATTGGAATCCGGTACAAATATATGTACTTGGCACATTCATCGATGTACTAAAAAGGGGCGGGATCATATAATAGACACGCCCCTAATTTACAAAAAACCTTATTTGGTGTAGAATTCTATTTCTTGGTAGATATATAGCCATCATAAAAAGCCCACCACGCCCACTTTTTGTATATAAATATGGAGGGTATTTAAGATTTGGCTTTAGCCAAAATTTTGTTGTTTTTTTTTACGTGCTTTATCTTGATTTAAGTAAATAATTTTTCACATACTTTTTCGACATTTTGCAAATTTAATCTCTTTGCAAATTTATATTATTTAGTATCCAACGCTAAATGTTTATGTATATGGTGCTGTTTGGTGTGCGTATATGTAGCAACAGCACTTGAGTATTGTTGTGTATATAGTTTGTATATTTGCCCACCACACATCATTGCACTTGAGCGGTATTTCATTATTTCGCGTGTATGTTCACTATCGGGTTTTATGTTTTTTTTTTTTTTTTTTTTTTTTGTATCTCTGCTGTATGGTGTGATTGTGTTAATTTTTTCAATTTTGTTTTTTAGTTAGTTTTTAAGTAGTTTTGCTTTGTTTATATTGTTGGTATTAATACAATTGTTGTTGTTGTTGTTGTTGTTTTTATGATCGTATTACAGTGCAATGAGTTTTTTTTAATTACTTAAGCTTCCTAGTTTACTATGTATGTTTCATTTTTGGGTAATTTTCGGATGCAGTAATTTGTCATTGTGTTATATAAATGAACAGGCATGTTTGCATGTAGATGAGAGATACATTACGGTATTATTATTACAGTACCGTACAGTTTAAAGGTGTCTGTCTGTCCGTCAGCTTTGCTTTCCTAAAGAGCGCATAGCTCGCCATAAAATTGCCTTTCTACCTTTTATTATTATCTATGATATACTTTTGAACATAGTTGTAATGCGATCGGTCACACTAAGACTAAATAAGTAATTGTCTGGCCGTACTTGACTGACTACAATTTTTTACGTCCACTTCTAGTTATTTTTTTATTACCTATTTAAAGAGCTACCTAAGATAGAGTAATTGAGCAAAACCGTAAGTTTCCTATATGATGTCATTCTTCATGTTTGATAAATAAACTGTTAAAACCAAAAAAAGTCATTCAAACATGATCATTTCCTATTCAGTCATACACCATTTGTACATTTAATACAAGCAATACAAATTGTATATTATATATAAAACAAGTAACATATATACATCTATATCAAAATAATGGGTGTGGCAGATACATTATTACGCCCCCTAATAGTGTATGTAATGTGCATCATCTCCAAAATTAAGTTTTTTGATGAATACGTTTATTGTGTAAATTGTAGATGTGTTTGTTGTTTGACCACGCCCATTTTTAGTACACCAATGTAAAAGGTAATTATTAATACGTAAACCAAATTTCAAGTTTATAGGTTAATTTTTGTGGCAGATAAATAGATTTTTGTCGATTGTGGGCGTGGCACGAGACCGATTTTTCCCATTTTAAATAGAAATTTGCATACAAAAACTAAAAGTCTCTGGACAAAATTTCAGCTTAATATTTCAAAATTTTGTGGGAATGTCAACAACAGACGGACGCACGGACATAGATGATCGACTCAGTTTTTGATGCTGTGATGAAGAATATGTATTCTTTTTAGGATCTCCTACTCGGTGTTGCAAACTTAGTATATCGCCCAGATGGAAAGTATAAAAATTTTACAATTTTTTTTTAATCCCTCTAATCTTAACAGAAAGTTTAATGAAAGTAAAAAAAAATTTAACCCATTGCGATTTGGAAATTTCAATTATGCGGCTGAGATCAAATAATAATTAATGGAATGATTCAGGAAAAAAAAAGCACGCCACGAACTCTATTTTATCGACTTGACAATAAAATAAAACAATAAAATTTTGAACAAAATAGCAAAAAATATATAAAACCACAGCTAAGGTGTTAATAACAAACTGGTCTATCATCATAAATGTTAAGCTATGCTGTAGTTTATGAGTCATTGCTAAAAAGTTGTTAATTATGTTCATTTATATCTCTTTAGTATTTAGAACTAACCAACAAAGGAAACGAAAAACAAAAACAAACACAACAACATATGCGTTAATAGAGAAACTCATTTTCACCGGCCTTGACTAAACTAAACAGGCATGTAATTAACACCTGCCTGCTGTATTTTAGGATAAATGGTTAGTGATTGATAGAGCTACATATCATTATTGTTGCTGTTGGGTAGTTGTTGTTGTTATTGGTGTTGATGTTAATGGAGAGGCAACAGGAAAATTGTTGTTGTCAAAACTTTATATATTAACTCGATTTTATTGTTCCATTGCCAAAGAATGAACCGTCAATTTCTCTGTTCTCTGCTAAAATAAATTATTATACTTGCAACAGAACAACACTCAAGACAACTAATTCTATATAAGGCAACAAACATTCTTTATAATTAGGATGTACAGGGGATGAACAATATAATATGAACACCTGGCATATGCACAGTATTTATTTATTCATAAGGTGTTGGGCCACCAACAGCTGATTGATCAACTTCCAAACATGGCGGTGCTTACTTGAAGTAGCGCTACATCACACGACCCATAACTTTAATAAATATCACAGCTTCACCTTACTGGACAGTTTTTTTTATAGAATTTATCGATGAAAAGTAGCTATCGAAAATATAATGCAATTATTTAGAAGGTTTTTATATGTCCATACGTCCATGATATTGAATGTGGTGAAGTGCTTGCTTGTTCTACTCTGATGATTATAAAATCGATTTAACTTTTCATTTCAATTATTCATTAATGTTTTTTAGTTATTATTTGTTTTAATTTGTTTCAAATTCTGTAATTTGATTACCTTCGTTTTTTCATATTATTTACATTAAATCGTCACGCGGTTTATTATTTTGTTTTATGTATTTTAATTACAATTATTCATCATTTCATATAAACACATTTATGTGTATGGGTGTGTAACTTAATACTTTGAAAAATATATGCAAAAAAAACTTTTTCATACTTTTACATAAATGTTTTGTTTTAAAGGCGCCTTTAAAGTTAGTTACGCGACAATGATTTTAACCACTGAATAAACTATCGAATACCTTTTGATTAAATACACTTTTGATACAGATCAACACTGTAGATCCTCTGACACCTCCCTCCCACTTTGCGTCTCATGTGAAGGTTATAGAAATTGTTTAGATGCATATAAAAAAAGAAGTTCATTGACGCACCGCACCCTACCTTAAAAATACATTATTAATATATATGCTGGTGTATAGTATACGGGGAAAAATTTCATCATATAAAATTGCCAAAATTATGTATCTTTCAGACATCAAAAAAGAAATGCTTTATCATAAATTAACTTAAACCATCCACAGCCCTACCTCCGAATTGTTTATGTTTTCAAATTTCATCATACACACACACACACACACTTACCCGGCATGTGTATTGTGTCATAAAAAGAATGCGTAGGTGTGTGAATCTGCCTATTCAAATATTTTAATGTACACATTTTCCATTTTTATAGGTCAATAATATTCAAGTAGTACCAGTATGTGTACATGACACACAGTGTGTGTGTGAGTGTGTGTGTATTTTGTATTCTTTTTATATTCTGTCTATTTTGTTAGCAGTTGAATATAAACAATGTTTAGCTAAATAATATATTTGACAATGATGATTATTACGTAAATTTCAAGAAGTATGTTTTTATATTCTCCACATAAGATGGGAGGTGTACTAAGCTTGCTATTCTATTTACAATATCCAGAAGGAGTTATGAAAATCGGTTTAGAGGCACGCCCATTATTGGCGAAAATGTGTTTAGCTGCTACAAAAATTTAGCCATAGTATATATATTAAAGTCATCCACCCATGTGTCTAAAGTTTGCGTGGTCGGATAACAGACACGTCCACAGTTTACAAAAAACCCAACCGACTTGTAAGTTTATATGCCATGTCCACTGTTAGTATGTAAATGCGGAGGGTACTTAGGATGAGGCCAAATTTCTTTTTTTCAAAGAATTCTTTTTTATCAAAAACAAATTTTGTAGCAAGTTTCAAAATCATCATATAAGCTGGAAAACATAACGATTACTAGTTTAAGTGTTAAAAACTAATAATAAATTTTATCTTCTAATTATACAATGTTTCACAGTTTTTGCCACAACATACATTGTGGGCGGATGAAAACTCTCGAGTGAAGTCATAGGAAAATATTTTTCGAAAAAGTTTTGAATACAAATTAAACAAGTAAGAAAACTAAATTTTGCTTGGGCAAAAACTAAAATATTCTCCACATCTACAATAGTAGGCATGGCAGGTATATGCTTATGCCCTCTAATAGTGTATGTATTACATGTCAGCTTGCAAGTCTAGTTTTACGTTCAGTATGGTTTTTTGTATATTGTAGGCATGTCTATTGTTCGACCACGCCCATTTTTGGTATTTCTATGGATAAGATAACTACAGATACGTCAAATTTAAAGTACTTTGGTGAATTTTTTTAACAGATATATAAATTTTTGTTGATTTTGGGCGTGGCTGTAGACTAATTTTTTCCATTTTAAATATCGATCTGCTTGCAAAAACTAAAAGTGTCCAAGACACGGACATATATATCTAGGTCGACTAAGTTTTTGATGCTGAACAAGAATATATATACTTGGTATCTGACGCCTCCTTTGGATGTTGCACCTTGGGTATATGAAGTTTTTTGGCAACATTTCATCCTATGACGTTACTTTTCCTCACCCTGTATTTTATTAGGCTATGGTATCATACATACCTTGAGTTAAAAAATTGTGTTCATATTAAATTGCTCAAGTTTTAATGGAATTATAAAAGTTAGATCGATTCAATTTTCTTGATTTCTTATATGAACCATTATATCAAGAAATCAACCATTAATACATTTTCAAATCAATTTCCTAATTAGTAGATTAATGATAATATAAAGCACTTGCACTTTATATATATAGATTAGTTTTATAGATTAATCGGTATGATTTTTTCTCACATCTCACCTTTTCAGGTACAAAACGAATTTGTGATTTTTCATGGCTCATAAAGATTTGAATTCATTGTTACATGCTGAATTAAAATGAAAGTTAAAGTTTTTAATTATTGTTTAATACTAGTGAGGAAAAAAATAGAAACATTTAATTATTGGCAGCTTTCCTCTCTTCGTTATTTTGTTTATTGCCATGATTTTAACTTTTTTTCTGTATTTAACTTTATTTTTATTTTAGGTAATAAAGTTGGAAATTGTGCTTTTCTCAAATCACGTCAACGACTTTCATTTTGTGTAATCGATGATTATTCCCAGGTAATTAGGTTTATTCTTGGTCAAAAAGAAGATAATAATTAAAAAGTAAATGTTAAAAGTCAGTAGAATATAAAGGAAGAAACTTTATAATTTGAAAATTAAAAATAATAATAGTTTTATAACAAATAGAAATATCTGAAAATCGCTGAAACTGTATTCAAATTAAAAAGTCACGATTTTTCTAAATACTCCTACTCGAATATATGTTGTTAAGCCGGTATGAATACATCACGCCACCAAAATGGAAACGTCTAACTACATATTAGAGACTTGTCTAGCGTTTAGCAATTGTATAATTACAAAAGTTAATAACCTATGGTTTAAAAGTATCGTTCCTTACATTTGGCAGTGATTCCTAAATTGTAGTTCAAAAGACCTTTCCTAAATATGTAACCGATTTTCATATATTTCAGAGGAATGTTTAAACTATTGAGAATTATTAGTTGAAAGAAATTTAACCAAGTTCACGCCTACAATTTACACAAACTCTACTTAGCGTAAAATTTTACTGGCATCTACACAAGGCGTTATCCTGTATCTGCCACCGATTTGTAGGTAGATGCGGAGGGTATTTCAGATATGACCTAAGCCACATAAGATGGGGGATATACTTAGTTTCTCATTCCGTTTGCAACACTCAAAAGGAGACGTCAGAGACCCTATATACTTGATCGGCATCAAAAACTGAATCAATCTAGACGTGTATGACTGTGTGTCTGTCTGTTGTTGGCACTATATCGGGTGTAAATTGATGTGAAATTTTGTACAGACTGTTAGTTTTTGCATCCATATTTAAAATGGGTAAAATCGATCAAAATCCACGCCCACAATCGACAAAAATGTATCTATAAATTTAAAATTTCGAATGCATATCTACAGTTATCCCATCGATGTGTCAAAAATGGGCGTAGTCGGTTAACAGACACGCCCACAATCGACAAAACTCTATTTACCTGCCACAAAAGTTGACCTTTGCATGAAATTTGGTATGAATATCTATAGTAATCTCATCCATAAAAGTGCCAAAAATGGGCGTGGTCGAAAAACAGATGTGTCTACAATTTACAAAAAAACCATAATCCACTGTAGGAGATATGGAGGGTATTTTAGATTTGAACTAAGCAAAATTGTTTGTTTAATGAGAACCAGAACATCATTTAGACTTGAAATGATTAATCAGCTTATCATTCTACTTACAATGTTACTGAGATAGTAAAGAATATCACCAAGGAAATGTTTACTATCAAATAAATCAAAAGTTTTACCCAGGGAATGTGTGAACAAAGTTCTTTGCCGTTATGACTTCAAAGCTTTGTTTCTATTTATATGTTTTTTTCTTTCTTAATAAATATTTATATTTCGTTTACAATTTATTGCTAAATTACAAGCGTGTGTTCAACAGTTATATTGAATACTATTCATACGCCTCTTTACAAATTGTTGTGTTGTGTGTTGGCAGGTGATTACCTTACAGCAAACACATATTCTCATAACACTATTTGACGTCATTTGTATTCCCAATGGCTGGTGATTAACGTTTAATCAGTTCTAAGAAGTCAATTCATTGAAATGCTAAACACGTAAATACCTGACATTACTAGGTACGGGTTGCAATACACTGATTATTGCCTATGAGTTAATTTTTAACAAATAAAACAAAAGCCAAACTTGGACTTGCAATAGATTTGGGTGAAATAACGCAAACGTGCGCGTGTGTAAGTGGGGAGAGAGGTGCAATATTGAACAATACATAAATTAGAAAGTATAGTGAATAGTTGTGATGCGGCGTGGTGTATATTTCGTATTTTGTATTTCAGTTACTACAACTGTTGGTTACATAAGTCGCTAAGGCCGCTGCGAGGTGGCACATGTTGCAAGTTAGTAATTATGTACGGTCAGTAAAACTAACGCGCGGGTTTCTTTCATTACAGTTTAGCACACATTTTCTTTAAATAACATCATCGTTGTTGACTTCACAGAGTCATTCGCTTATTAATACACTAGATTCTATAGAGTTGAATGCAAACTATATGCAGATACTGAATGATTCATATGTGTTTCCTGTTTTTTGTTTTTGTTTAAATATTTTATTGATGCTGCTGTTGGTTGATATTCATTTAGTCTTGCATAAGCATTTTAGTGGTGTTGGAGGTTTTTGACACTTTCAATAAAATCAAGGTTATTTTTCAAATATATTTAATTTTCCGTTTGTGTTGGTTGATAGTGTATAATGGTGGGACTCAGTTCAATACAATTCAGTTCAACCCAAACCAATCGAAAACAATATGGGGGCGCACTGTTATTTTACGAATTAAAACAACAACAACAACAACAACCACAACAACCACAACAACATTTAAATTATTATTGAAATTGTTTTTTATGAATTAAAAATTCATTTCAATTAAACCATCAAACCAATGGATGACGTTATTGACATGCTTGCGACTGCAACATTTACGCAATCCATGTTTAATTAATAAATTGTGATTTCAATCTAGCTACCTCGTGGTTTCAAGTGGCGGTTTGAAAAAAAAGTTGTTGAATTTGTTTGTTTTGGGCGGTAAAGGTGCACAGAGAGATAAAATGTCACACACAGTTAAACTTGATTAATTTTGCAATTTATTTTTACCAATTTCGTTTTGGTTGTCATTTGAATCCACATTGAACCTGACCTTGCTTTGCTTTACTTTTCCACATGAAATCGTATTTATATCTAAACTTTATATACTAAATACCTACAATATCTACAAAGTACAAAGCATAGCAATCACTTAAGCACTAAATAAATTTCGTTTATTGCATTTTCATTATCAAACGTTTTCTTTTGTATTCATTTGTTCTAATTTAAGCACGTTTGTATGGCACTTAGCCAAAAAATGCAACAAAAGAAAAAGCATCTTTTAAGCATATAAATCAGTTAACATAGTCAAGGCGTGCACAGAAAGTCGTCAGGCGTCAAATTGGGAAAAATATTATTGAAAACAGGTACAAAAAC
This sequence comes from Ornithomya chloropus, assembly GCA_963971445.1. Taxonomy (NCBI): domain Eukaryota; kingdom Metazoa; phylum Arthropoda; class Insecta; order Diptera; family Hippoboscidae; genus Ornithomya; species Ornithomya chloropus. Next base: position 19,374,851 of record OZ020530.1, on the reverse strand, counting down.
TAAATTAGGCTTAGACGAAATCTAAAATACCCTTCACTTATAAATATAAAATGTGGGCGTGGCGGGTGTTTTTTATTAATGTATTTAAAATGTATCATTTTTTCATGACGAATTGCGTACAAAACCGGTGATTTGTAAACGGTGGGCGTTTATTTTTCGCATTGATGGTTGGCATAATTATAAATAGGTGTATCTCGTGGGTAAATTTTGTTTTATATAGAATGATTCTTGTCTTTTGTAGGCGTGTCTTTCAATCGATTTTGTTCAGAGTAGATAATGTATGCTCAAAATTTCACCTCAATATCTTAAAATTTATGATCATAAGCCTTCCTACACACACGGATTCACAGACGATTATGTGTGCATCGGATTAGATTTTGATCAAAAATGTACATTGTAGGATCTCTGATGCCCCCATCAAGATGTTGCAAACGGAATATCAACTTATGTAGCTTAGTATTACAAAGGTGAAGGTATACTAATTGCGAGCTGTAGGTTCATTACCAAAAAAGCATGGACGGACAGACAGTTTGGTTAAATCGATTCAGATTTTGATTTTGTTCGATCATAGATTGAATTTTGCCTAAAAGAAGCTTTATTAGAAATTGTGGGCATGTCTGTTATTTGACTTTTCTTATTTATAATTCATTGATGGATACAGAAAATATTAATAAATGCACTTAAAGGCGTGGCTATAAAAGATTTTTTTTTATTAAACATCAAAATTTCCACATAAAGAGAGAATTTCATTCAGCTAAAGGGTTTATTAACAAAATATATAAAGACATACGGACGGGTATGTTTACGTAGTAAGATAGTAAGATTTTGATCAAGAATATATATTTTTTTGAATAACCTACCAGTTTGGATTAAGGGACAAATGTTTTGTATCTCTGAGGAATATTTGCCCTAAAAATTATTAATATAAATACCACTCGTCTGCGGTTTCTAAGGCCTCTTTCATAGTCACTAATTATCCGTTGGGTACAAATAGTGTTTTTGGTATTAAGATGTTTTAAAGAACTCTTTTTTATATTTACTTTTTTATCGTCTGTTCTTCTTTTAATTACTTTACCATGACCTTTTTCTCTGTAAACAACACACAGATAGAGTGAAAGAGACAGGGAGCGATTGAGATTGATTTACCCTTAGTGAAATGCAATTCAATTTAATTCTTGAACTAATATAAACTACTTACTTCAACAGCAACACCCATATAGAGAAAGGAAAATATGTGTATAACAAAAAAATCATATAAAATTCACTGATTCTCATATAGTTATATGTCAATGTTCTAGTTTCGTAATCAACGCAAATTCAACATTCATTCATTCACTCACTCACTCACTCACTTACTCACTCACTCTCTGAATGGCAAACGGTTCTAATGCTTATCAGTCAGTCAGTCTGTCTATCATTACCGACCGATTAGCATAAGCAATCAATTTACAGTGCAGCCAAATAAAGAAAAAAAATAATAGCAGACAAACATCAAGAGCAACAACAACAACAACAACAACAACAACAACCAACAACAACTGAATTGATAAAAAGCTTCTTTTATTTAATGTATGCATATGGAGCATAAAGCAGAGACCAGATAATATCAGTAGTTTAGTATAAATGAAATGAGGGCTTCATGGTCAAAAGTCAGTAAAGTTTGTGATGTAATGGCAATGGTTAGCTTTACACTTTTATAAAAAACTCGACATTATTTGATCATGATGAGTAAAGCCTTTGAAAAGAAAACGGCTGCATAAGTGCGGAAAGCAAACATATGAACTTTTCTCCAAGTGTAACAAATCTTTCAATGCAGCGAATAGACTTGCTTCTGTCAATTACAGAGTTTATTATAAAATAATACAAATGTATGAACGAATGAATGAACGAACGACTGATTATATTCATTTCAGACGTACATCGAGTGTTTTATGATAATTTGCATAATAATGCCAACTAGTTCATATCAAGTGCATTCGATTTTAATTCGCATTTACTATGCTTCTTCTACTTTTATGTTATGTCGTTGTTATTGTTATTGTTTTTATTGTAGCCTTTTCAGTATCATTCCTTTTTAGGTTGATATTACAAACGCCATTGTTGATTGTTGATACGTTTTACATATTTCACGATGTACAATAAACAAACAAACAAACGAAAGCAAACAAAGATGAAAACAAATTTCAGTTTATCTACACAAATCATTGGACAGACAAATTTCTGCTGCTGTTACTGCTGCTGCTATTGTTGTTGTTATTATTGTTGTTGTTGCTGTTGTTAGTCTATCTATTTGTATGTGCATACATCAAATAAATGCGGATGTTATAGCAATTGTCTGTGATGTAACAAATCTCCATTAAAATGACTCGTGCTAAATTAAGATCTGGTATAAAATTGACGAACAAAATAAGTGGCAATGCATTAAGTATGATATGCAACGGATTTAATGATGTTGTTGTTATATCCATTTTATACACTTTCATTATAATTAATATTGATGCTTAGCTGTTGCAGTTGCTGCTAAAGTTTACTTTCTGTTCATGCAATTTATTAATACACCTAATATGTAGTATGGCGTGTATGTATGTGTGTTGGTATGTGTGCAACTTTACAACACTCTCGTAATGTATTTTGTATTAAGCTTTGAATAGAAATCCATTCAACAGGTAAAGTGTACAATGAAATAAAAAAAAATGTTACTTCAGCTTAACTAGTTTACTATTAATTGACCTAGAAAATCAAGTGTTTGAAATTATAGGTGCGTGTGTGTGTATGTGGTATCAAGTTCAATTCAAAGTCTTTGACATTATGTTCAACTGTAAAAAAATATTCCACAAAAATAATTAAAGCCAACAAAGTATAATTCAATGAAATGAGTAAAGTTCCCAGAATGAATCACGAAGCGCTACAAACATCATATTATGACGTATGTACCATAAATATAAATGAGAAGAAACAAGTAAGAAAACTAAATTTGGCTTAAGCCAAATCTTTAAAAACCCTCCACATTTACTTACTAACGGTGGGCGTGGCAGGTATATGATTGCGTCCTCTAATATTGCATTGTGTACTATTACGTATAAGCTTGTAAGTCAAGTTATACACTGAATACGGTTTTTTGTAAATTATGGGCCCGTCCGACCATGCCCATTTTTAGCACAACAATGGATGGGATAACTATATATATGTTCATACAATTTCAAATTCATAGGTCAATATATAAGACATATATATAGATTTTTGTCGATTGTGGGCGTGTCTGTTATCCGACCACGCCCATTTTTGACACATTAAAGGATAAGATAATTAAAAATTTTAAGTTTAGAGCAAAATTTTTGTTACAGATACATAGAATAATGTCCATTGTGGGCGTGGCTCTTGACCCATTATACCCATTTTAAATAACGATTTACATGCAAAAACTAAAAGTGTCTGTATAAAATTTTAGTTCTATATTTCAAAATTTACTCCCATGAGAATGCCAACAGCAGACTCACGGATACACGGGCACCCTTGTCTAGATCGCCTCAGTTTTTGAATATATATACTTTGTAGGGCCTCTGACGCTTCCTTCTAAGTGTTGCAAACGGAATGACAAACTTAGTGCATGTGGAGGGTTTAAAAATAAACTTAATGTACAAAATTTACAATTGTGAGCTTTCCAACACTAGACAGACACACGGACACAAGGTCAAATGCGGTTACTTCGACTTAAATTTCAATACTAACCAAGAATATGTATTGCGTCTCCGAGACCTCCTTAAAGATATTGCAAACAGAATGGTAAACTAATGCCAATACTTTAATAAATTTTAAATCTTATTCAAATTATTTAAATTCACTTCAACACAATATCGTTGACATATGGTGTTTCTAAGTACATAAACAGTGAAGAGAGAAAGTCTGTAATTAATGTTTCAATTAAAGTCAACTAAAAGCAATGCTGTGAAAATATTTCCATGACTTTTTTTCATTAATCATGAATTTTATTTTTATTTTTATAATGAAAGCGTTTTTTTGTTTTGTTTTTTGTTTTTTTGAAGAAAACTTTTCAAAATAAAAGTAATTGCATCTCACACGCTACATTATTGAACACCTTATTTGTCAGAGAGTTGTCATTTACTGTCACATTTCTTACAAGAGAAGAAAATTGTATACATGCAATCATTCATTGAATGACAATGTTGTGCGGAGTACGTAAAAAAAGACTTCACATAACATTGAGCGTCTTGATGATGATTTTCTTTTTATATCCTAGAGGATATACTAAATTTGTCACCACCCATCCCATAGAGTATATATCTTATTAATTAATACGAAAATTTGTATCGATCTAGCCATGTAGCTTTTGGAACATTTGCAATTGTAAACTTTTGCCACAACATAGTTTGCATAGTTTCTGCATGCAGGGGGCTGTTGAATTTTGAAAAAATCAGTTCAAAGCCACGCCTCCAATGTACATAAATTGTGCTACAAAGTTGAAATTTCATCCATACATTCATAATTGGGTCATTTATCGATTTTCTATATGTGGGCGGGGTTGGATACGCCTACAATTTTTCGAAAAATATTTCTTTGTCGTGAAATAACACTTGAAACGTAAAAGCGAGCATAAATCAAATATCTGCCACGCCCTTTATTTCTATATATATATATGTAGAGTGTAGTTAGGATTTGATTTAAGGTAAATGTAGTTGTTGTGTACATACTTGCTTCTATTTACCACAATCAGTGTGGTTTTGTGCAATAATTTTACTTGTTGTAATTATCATTTTTCCGTTTTTGTATTTTGTAGTTGTTGTTGATGTTATTATTGGTTCATTTATGGTCTGTAAATAAACCATTAATTGTGCATTGAACCAATTTCAATAATAATTTATATGATGAAAAATGAACCGCATTACTTAAGCATGAATTGATCTACAAGACAAAGCAGATCTAAAAAAAAAAAAAAAGAAAATTTTCGGTTGCCCAGGGGATGGAAAATATTATGATTTGGAAATTTTGACAAAATAGTTTTGATACATAAACATATGCATCAGAGCAACTGTGGTATGTATTCAAGTTTCCGCTACTATTATTTTTTCTACTCGTTTATATAACTTTTTGATAATTTTCACCAATATTGTTTCAGTTAAAAAATGATTCAATATCAGCAATAAAAACGGAATATTTTTTATTATTATTAAAGATCACGCTGTACATAGAGAATGTGTAAGAATGCTTATTCACGCTTTTTACATATAATCGAAGGTTAATGAACTTTAGTAACAAAAAAGAGAAAATTATATAATCGAACACCAAATAATATAAACAACAAGGTTTCTTATTTAATACAATTACAGTTACTCGTACATATGTATGTACGTATATGTTATATAGGCAATACATACATATTTGTATTAATAATGCAAATGTATTTTCGTTAAAACATCATGCAGGTGAAAATTAAACGTATTCACATATTATTCACAATTGTTCGTGGTTTCTATACGATAATCAGTCTGTACTCTACTGACTTAGTGGATTGTACATTTAAATGAAAACAACACAATTTTGTAATTATATTGTATTAATATGTAAATTAGAGAAAAAAGTGCTAAAAAACAATCTCATTTCAATTTAGGTCAATGTACGTTAAAAAAAATTAATTTTTTAACATCTGAACAAAATTGTAAAAAAAAAACATTGAAAAACAAGTAAGAAAAGTAAATTTGGCTTAGGTCAAATCTTAAATACCCTACACATTTAGATACAAATGGTGGGCGTGGCAGATACCTGATTACGCCCTTTAATAGTTATTACGCTTCAGCTTGCAATGTGAGTAGAGTTTTTTATAAATTAAGGGCGTTTATGTTATCCTACCATGCCCATTTTTAGCACATCCATGTGATTGGGATAATTATAAATATATGTAACAAATTTCAAGTTCATAGGCCAAGTTTTATGGCAGATAAATAGATTTTTACCGATTGTCGATGTGGGTCTAGATCCATTTTGTCCAATTTAAATAGCCATCTGAGTGCTAGGGTGTGTACTAGGAGTGTTTATACAAAATTTCATTTGAATATCTCAAAATTTATAACCGTGAGAGGGTCAACAACAGACAGTCAAACGCACGGACATGGGTTTTTAGATGGATTCAAATTTTTCTTATAATCAAGAAAATACATGCTTCTTAGGATCTCCTTTTAAGGGTTGCAAATAGAACATATGTGGAGGTTATAAAAAAGTTGTCCTTACCACAATTTTTATACCTACCTTGATATGTATTTGGACATACTTTGTAGAAACGATTGCAACGTCCAGTATAAGGCGTTGGGGTCCTCACCCAATATACCATTATTCTGAATGAGCAATAAATACTGAATCATCTGACCATGTCTGTCTCCCTCTGTGTTTGTAGTATTAAGTAGTATTGAAATATCGATTCCAAAGTTGGCAGAAGTGTTGCTATTTATTACTTATATAGTAAAGGATGTTCTTTATCATACACACTCCTCGACAAGAGCTTTGGCTTACCGATGGTGGGTATTCAAGATTTGACTGCAGCCAAACAAATATCGTTTTTCGTATTTGTTTACTTAATCTTGCAATAATTTTTGCTATTTTTTTTTATTATCTTTGCGTGAAAAATTTAACAAAAGCATAAATTTTGTTTTTATTTTTACTGCAACTTTAATGATTATGAAGGGCAAGCTCTTAAATTTCAACCTCCCAGCCAAAAAATGCAATAACACATAAATTATTGTTTATTGGCCGGTTTTTGTTCATTGCGATGTAACTGATATTGTTTACTCCACTTTTGTACCTTGAATAAATTTGTAATAAAACGACTCCAATGCCAATGATGCTGATAAATTTATTGATTGTTAAAATAATATCGATAATGGTATGACCTCATAAAGCGAGAAGACGGTGCAAAGAATAAAAAAGGTTTAGATCATGTTGTCACATTGTGTTGAAAACATAAGAGGCTTTACGACCTCGAATTTGAGGGATTTTTATAGTTCCCTTAGTATATAGAATGATTAAGCTGAACTGACCTTACGGTGGTGAATATGAAAAGTTTGAATATGTAAATAAAAGAAATTGTAAAGATAAACGATCAATTAAAATATATAATAACCGCCACTTTGTCCGTCAATCTGTCCTCAAATGTTTTAAACGAAATTTCTAAATTACTGCACGCTGTACATGCATCATAAACTTGCATGAAAGCATGATGCTTTCATTCATGTAAACGGTTAATGTTCATTCATTAGTTTAACTGACAGCGTATATTCTAGCAATTAAAAACACGCCAATTTTATGAATGACATGAAAGCAGACATACGCAAAATATCCATGATCATCATATGTGGATATGGACGAAAGTACGAATGTACGTATAGATGGACAGTGTAAGGAAGAAAGTGTTTTAAAAAGAAAAGGAAAGCAATTATATTTGCGTTGCATGTCCATCACATTGATAGGCTATAATTTTTGCACAAAGTTGCAGAGAAAAGTTTGCATATGAAGACAAAGAAGATGATTAGTCTGGCAATCTATACTTATAAGCTGTTTTGTTTAGAGGAGCTGCTTGACCACACGTTTTACTTCTTATGTTTTCTTTCTTGTTTGCCACAACTCTACAAATCCCCAGGTACGTTAAGCTGCTGTAAATGGTAATGTAGCATCACACACTTACTCCGGTGCAAGAAATACTTACCTACTGTTTGGAATGAGCTACACTTGTGCGTTACATTGTTGCCCTTTCAATATAAATTTATATGCTGAGTAGACCAAGCGTACGTTCCGGATAAACAAAAGTTAAACGTTTACCATTCACTTTAACTTAAGAAAGGTTTCACTTCAAATGGCAAATTAAATTAATGTTCTTAGGTTGGGTGAAAAGTCAAGTGAATGATTAGACAGCTTAGATGGGTTCATTCAGATTACTTTGAATAAGAGGAGCCTTTGAATTGATGGAAAGAAACATTCGGACTCGTAAGGTGGATCTATCACCGATTCAGTTATGTTTCTCAATTATTTATGTATAGGTTAAGAGTCATTAGCTACCGCTAATCTCTTTTATTTTAAATCAAGGTATTCTTTCTCTCCACTTACGTTGCGTCTTAATGAGTTTTGGTGTAAAATAAACTTAAACAATGTAAAACGAAATTACTTACATTTCCTGCACATACATGTGGGTAACGATAGCTTGCGTTAGTATAACATCTAATATATTAATAATACCGCATAAACGTTGTTTTATTACAACAATGCGTGCTTTATGGATGTGTTTTTTACACTCGTGTATGCCTTTGCCCGCAAAAGTATATTCAAACTGAATACTCGCCTTTTTTCAAATACATTTCCGGTTGGTAAAATACACAAGCACACAAGGTACGAAATTGTGCTCATTTTATATATGTATTGTATATATGTGTGCCATTGAGCTAGTCGCACCGTCATGCAGTAAATCGTTCAGTGAGTATATATTTTTATTATATGGTGTCATTGTTTTAACAGCAACAACAACAACAACAACAACAACAACAATAATAATAATAATAACGATAATAAAATGTAATTGATACCTTCTGTATGGTTGATGTTGTTGTTGCCTTTTTTTTGCTATATTATCTAAGTGTTGCCGCATCACACACAGTACACGGGCACACTTTTTGGGGTCAAATTATCACCAAGAATTTTTTGTTTTGTTTTTTTTTTTTTTGTACTTTGTTTTTTGTATTGCTTTACTGCTCGTACAAAGCAGGTTCAGTGTTAGATAAGATACAAATTTCCATAGACAACAAAGTGATTCAATATTCAATTGTTGGGCAAAAGTCTAAGAACGAAAATAAATTTTCATATTTATTATGGAAATTGTCACCCACGTTGTGAAACAATAAGTTAAAGGACAAATGTTGTACACCCTTCACACGTATTATATGATTTTTAACCCAAGAGGGTAACATATATATAAATGCGCCCTCTCTTAACAGCTGCTAAGTACGACATATGTGTACCTTTAAGGGTTGAATTATGTATCAGAAGGGTTTTTTTTTTGGAAATTGTAACATTCGTCTAAACATATGCTTACAAAACCTTTTTTAGTGTAGAATTGAATCTGGAAAGTGAAATGAAAGACTCCTATAATTAGAGCAATTTTATATTATGCATGCCAAACCCACAATTATTATACAAGTGCGGAATATATCCAAGCTTTGACTCATGCCAAATATTTTTTTATTTGTTAAATTTTAAATTGTGCTACAAGAGTAATAATGATCTTAGAAAGGAGATCGGAAATGATTTATAACAAGGTCGTGGTCAAGGTCACGTACAATAATAGGACATATTCCAACATTAATATAGACCAACTGACATTCATGAGAAATTTCATACCAAAAAAAAAAAGAATAAGAACAAAAATTCCAACACTTCCGCATCAAGTCAGCAAGTGGACGTACAGACATTTTTCATTTTATACTAAATAGACCGGAAAAATGATTCAAATTTATTGTGTGTGTGTGTTGTGAGAAATATATCACCTCACCACACACACCCATACTCAGCCACATAAATTCTATCATTCATTGTTTAAATGAAGGTTAAACTAAAAATCAACCAGTTTTCAAAGACTTTGCGAAAAAATTACAAAATAAAAAAAAATAAAATAAATATAAAAAAGTACTTGCGTATAACGGCTTTTTTACCACCATTAATGCTAAATGTTGTGGTTGTACAATTGTTGTTGTTGGTTTTTTTTTTTTTTAATTTTTTCAAATAAATGTTAAGTTCATTCCCAACAAAACGTTGAAGTGAACTAAAAACATAAAATTACTGACAGCGTAGAGGCGGTCAGACAGACAGGAAGGCAGGCAGAAATAGTTCAATCGACAGCACAGTAAAGTAAAGCAATAGCAACAGCGAGCAACGAACGTAGATATTTACATAAAAGAAATATAACGCAAACAAATGATGGTTGAACAATAAAAACTCCAAGGCATGCACACACATACCAATTTACACTTAAAAGGAACTTCTCTAAAGGTATAGAAGTACGTGTGCGCGAGTGGAGAGGAATTGTAGCAAACGGAAGATTCAACTTAAAAGAAAACAAAAAGCAGCTTCGCAAAGAATTTAAGTTAGAAAAAAGTTAACAACAGCAACAGCAACAACAACAACAACAACAACAAAACAACAATAATATAAAAGCGCCACTTTTTTTCTTAAAGCTGCGATTTACTTGAAGCAACCGTAAAGTATATGCATTAAGCGGGAAGTCTTTACAATACATGAAACCCTCTGGTACTCGCAAACACTACAAAACTTAATGAGTGCGATCTTGAAGAAAACAAAAACAACAAGGAAAAACCAACAATCATCAAACTAAATTAATTTTTTTTGTATTGTTTAAGTAACAAATGCATTCGCTGGCAATTTCACGTACCTACGCTGAAATTAGTCGCAGGCATTGGACCGTACAAACAATTCTTAACTTTATCGAATAATATTTAACACAAAATACTTTCAATTATCAGTAGTCGTTTAGCTTTGAATTGTATATGAAAATGGTTTCCAATTAAGAGGAAGGGCTTTGTTTGTCCATTTTAAACACCCAGCAAGGGCGTTATTCTTTACCAGCATCAAAGTCTGAACCTAATTAGTCATATACGCCCGTGCGCATGTAGGTCTGTCTGTTATTGTTCAACAGCCACGCCCCCAATCAATAAAAATTTACCCATAAAACATAAAAACTGACCCTTTAAAATGGAAATTTTGATATATATATATATAATTGGTATGTGGGCGTGGTCAGCTAACCTATTTATGAAAGGAATTATTCCTTTTTGTGCAGGATTCTCACCTTGAAGTTGTTACACTAATAAAGGGCATCTGCCACGCCCACATTTTATGTATAAAAGCGTTAGAGTTTGGTCTAAGACACTGAGTCTATCTAAACATGTGTGTCCGTCTGTTGTTGGCACTCTCGTGGTTGTAAATTTTTTATTTTTGTAGGATTTGTATTTACGTAGGTTGCAATTAAAATTGGGCAAAATCGACCAAATGCCACGCCCACATTTCAGAAAATTGCACCTATGGAGTTGAAATTTGGTACACATATCTCATTCATCAATGTGCCAAAAATAGACGTGGTGGGATAGGAGGCATGCCCACTATTTACAAAAAAAAAACCACTCGACTTGCAAGCTGATACCCAATTAATACCTTATTAAAGGAAGTAATCCTATGACTGCCACGCCCACTATGAACTATAAGCCAAATTTATATTCTTTTATTTGTTTCTTTAAAATCGTATGCAGCACCCTAAGGCTGTAGGAGTGTATTCACTTTTTAACCTTAAATAGAAGCTTCCCCTGCCACCACAAAGTGGTAGTTGTGAAGAATTTACTGTAAATTTAATAAAAGGTGTATGTTTTTAAATAATTTCTTCATATCTTACAATTATTTTCCAGTAAATTTTAACAAATTTTGGATACAATTTGTTATAACTTAGATTAGAATAGTATTGCGAAAGCTTTATAATAAAATAAAGTGAAATTTCATAACTCAGTTGTTGTTTTTTTATATTTACGTACTTAAACTTTCGTACTATAACGTTTTTTTTCTCTGGTTAATTGTTTTGTGAGGTGAAAAAAGAAAGTGTGATAAATTTATGCTGTGTTGTGATGTGATGTGGTGCGCGTTCGTTATATTGCTACAGAGATCTGTTTAACCATCGTAAATTGTAATTTCCTGGCATTTATACTAAAATATGAGGCTATAATATAAGATGCAATAACAACAACTGATTCGTGTACCATACATGTGCTTGTGGTTGTGTGTAGGTGTCATATTTGAACATGCATCTAACAACATATGTTGTATTTTTAAACGATCATTTTCATTATTAGCAGGCGAAAATAAAATAACACTCATGTGTTATGTGTAAACGTTTGCATTACCGCCAAATGCCCAAAAGGTGCTTAAGTTTATTTCTGCAAAAGTGAAAAATAACGACCGGTGATAAAAATAAATGAAAAATATAATAAAAAATGTCCTGTATTGGCATAGAGAAAATTCACTTTTATTAACAACTTTCCAAAGTTTTTATCTTTATTTTTTATTGTATTTCTCTATTAATAAAAAGTGTTTAGAGTATGTAGGTGTCAAGTTAGGTAGGTATTGATCTCTGGGCCATTTGCAAATCCACAGAATTATGTTAATTTTACTTTCCAATCCGCTCAGGACGGCGTATTGAGGTACAATGTGATTAAAGGAAAATTCGAAAAGAAAGGTTTATTTTGGTTCAGATGAGTTTCAATTTTAAATTGGAAACCTTAACTTATTCTCATTTTTCACGGTTTGTTTATTGTTTATTACTTTCATTTTGTGTAAATAAAAAACAAAAATGTACTTTGGCTATATGACGTTATGTTTATACGACTTTCATCTCGATGATAAGATTAATGAGTGTTTAGTGGGTTACATTAAACACAAGGGCGACTGTTTGCTTAGAGACAAGTGAAAATATCACCTTTTTTTTACGGTTCTTAACCCGCAGGTGATAATGAAAAACACACACAAAAACAAAATTAATCATTACTCAACAGCGTAATGCAGGCATGAGCAATATAAACGCTAAAGATTACATTTGTGTGAAATTTTTTATTGGCCCGTTGTAGAAAAAGTTTGCTTATACCTGAAGTCATGAAGGAAAAATGAAGAAATCTGGCTTACCTCAAATCTTAAATGCTATCTTCCGTTATAAGCAAAAAATAGGCGTGGCATATGTATATAAAAACGTCAAGTACAACTCGAATGTAGCGGAAAATTATGTTTTTTGTAAAATGTGGGCGTATTTGTTATCCAACCACGCCTATTTTTTGATACATTGAATTATGTATTATAATAATACATCTCAGCCGTGAAATATTTCATACATATTAGAAATATTTGTACAAAATTTTAGCCCAATGTCTCGAAATGTTTCACTGCAAGCGTTGCAATAGCAGACACAAGGACGGACATATCTAGATCAATTCAGACTTTGAAGTTGATCAACTTTGTAGGGTCTCCATGGCTCCTTGTTGCAAACAGAGTCACAAACTTAGCGTACCCTCCTCGCTAAAGCGGAGGGTATAAAAAGAACATTTTACATCTATATATTACAGTATAAAAGTAATGCAATAAATATACGCATTTTTAACAAACACATTACATGAATTATAAAATTACTATAATTTACACTTCGTTTCATATTTTCTTTTTTGCAGATTTTAACCTTCACCTATCATCTGCGAACAGAGTGACGAAATCGATTGCCATAAAACTTTAAATTATTAATCAAGTTGTATAAGAAGGAAAATTATGGAAGACAAGTTGAGTAGAAACAAGATGTACGTGATAATGGTGCTGATGCTGATTTTACAGTCAATTGCATCATTAGCGGCAGTCGCGGACATACCCAAAACCGGAATTGACTACAAAGCAAATGAAAATTTTCTGTGTCCCGAAGATTGTCACTGTGTCTTGGCTCAGCATACTCATCAACCACTTCTTCATGCCAAGTGTTCTTCTCTTCAAGGCTTAAAATCTGTTGAATCATTGCAAGCCACCTTACCAATACATTCCATAGACTTGTCCTATTTGAATCTAACTAGATTATCGCATTCATTGGAGAAACTGCACGACCTCACCTCGATTGATTTGTCGCACAATGAATTGCATGAAATCGGCCATTTGGGACGACGCATCAAGAAACTTAATCTCAAACATAATCGCTTCACTTCCACAAAGTTGATCAAATTGCCACAATACGTGCAGGTGCTTAACTTACAGCACAACGACATTACTTATCTGCCCTTGGAATTAACAAAACTCAACCAATTGCATACGTTGGAATTGAGTCATAATCCAATAAATTGTTCCTGTGAGACGTTGAAGGTGAGAAATTGGTTACAAGAGCGTCATGTTTTCATGGAACATCCGGTGACGTGCAGTTACCCTATTAGGATTAAGGGCAAGTCTTGGTTGCAGATTAAACAATCGGATATATGCGATCAAGAGAGTCAAGATTGGCAGGGCCATGATGTACAGGAGAATGAATTAATGATGGGTGATCAACCGATTGAAGAAGGTTCGGGGGATGATGAAGAATTAGGCAAAGCATTTATTCCACTGAGCAAAAGCACAAGTGTAGATGAAGTGAAATTTGCCAAGTTACAATTGCCAGATGATGTAGAGGGTTCCGGTGATCTTAACGAAAATCGAGAGATCGAAACTAAAGGTGCCTTAGAAGAGGAGGATGATGATGGGTCGGGTAGTGGCGGTGGTGTGTTAAATATTCCAAATCTGAACACAATCGAAGATGACGATAATGATAACGAACATCATGATTATTCCACTCTATCATCGGACATTTTCAAAATTAATTTGGGCATTTTTGAAGCAGCTGAACCAAGCGGTCATACTACCGAACAGCCGTTTGAGGAACTTGACCCAGAACCTATAATACCCCTTGTTACAGATGGTCCCGATTCTGCCGAATCAGAAGAAGATGAAAGCATTGGAGTGCCCAGTGCTGATGAAATTAAAAATCCCAATTTAGCTCACGCTGCTGAGGATGAGAGTGCCACCTACCTTTTATTGGGCGTAATTCTTTTAATAGTGGTTGGTCTGCTGGCTTATGTGGCCATAAAACGTTGTAAAAATCGAAGTTTGGCACGAGATGCCGAAAATCCTCAACGCGAATTGGTTGATATGGATAAAAAGCATTTGGGTAAACCACTGCGAAATGGCGTGCCCGAGCATATTCCATTGATAAAAGACAATCAAACGAAACTGTTGAACGAAAAACCCCAGGACGGTAAGGATGTAAAAGATGGCGGCCACCAAAGAGAACCATTACTAAATGGCAATGGGACGGCCAATACACCGAATGAGCCACCACCAACTAAGGCCTTAAGTGAATCGCAGCTGGAAGCACCTCATGAATATTATCCTATATCACCGCGTTATCCCACCCCCCAATCCCCACGTGCCTCTAAATATGGACAGTTGCCGCCCCAAGAGCCCAACAATAATATTAATAATCAGAAATTTATGCCAGTCTCACCCAAATCGGGGCGTTACTCTCCCGTTTACTCTCCAGAAACAGGACGCGTCAAAATCAAACTGTCAGAGACACCCAAACCTAAAACGCCCATGCTGGTGACCCGCACACGTTCCAATGCTGGCGACATTATAACAACACCACTTAGTGCTCAACATACCACCAACGACACACCATCTACCACCCCCACACCCATACACACATCTGCTACAAATGGTCACGCCAAAGTGCACTGATAATCGAAATAATTTTCAATTTAACTCAACTTGAAATTGAAAGAAAAAAGAAAACAAAAAAAAAAACCAACTGAAATGTAGTAAAATGTATAAAGCACATCCACCGTGCTCTATATACAAGATAAAAAATAAAAGAAAGAAAGAAGGAAATATGTATAAAGTGTAAAATGCTGTGAATGAGGTGCTCTAAGCGAATCTTGATCCATATTTAATAAGTATATTTTAATAAAAACATAATCAGTTATTTTAATATACATACATACATACATACTTTTAAGAGCAGAGAATAACTTTTTATGTAACTTTATAGGTAGGAGAGAATTTCAGTTATTTTGTTAGTTATTGGAAAACTATTTAATAAGATGCAAACACTGGTTTATGTCATTAGTTCCTGTTTTTATTTTCTATAAATATTAATAAAAAACATTGATTATTTCTAAAATTAAACGCTTTTTTAAAGGGGGCCTTAACAAACACGAAACTTCTGAAAATGTAAACGTTTAGGTAAACAATGAAGCAAACAAAATAAAAGAAACCCATCATAATACGTGCCAATTGGGTGTGCCTTAACAATTATAAGCTACACGATAATTTGTTAACATCATAAATATGTATATATACCCACAGATGCAAAACAATGCATATATTATATATTGATAGTAAGAATTCTCATAAAAGGATTAAATATTAAAGATTTTTTCCCATGAGATCTGAAAATTAAAAGAAAAAATATACAAATTAATTGAACTCTAAAATATAAATATTTTTTTTATAAAAATTTAATTAATATATAAAAAAAATTTATAAAAACTATATTGAATTTTTTAATTGGATATAAATTTTTTATTAAAGAGAAATTCTTCTCAAATTATTAATATATAAATAAAAAAAAAAATTACATCATTAATCACTAAAAAAATAATTTTTTAAATTATCTTTCGCACTAAACGAAGCTTAAACATTCACGTTTATAATGATGAGAGATGGCGGGTTTAATGGTACTCGGACCAAGTCCCGCAATCTCTAGGAACCTCCACAAATTACAAAAAAATCTATTACACAAAATGTCTCCTTTAGCTAATGGGCCGCAAGCATTTTTTCCGGCTTTGGGCCACCAACTAACTGTATCCGTCGTTAATGCTTAGTTTTATGTTTACATATATTATTTACATGTTTTTTTTTGCATTCATCCGGTTACTTTATGTCCACTTTTTATTATTTTATGTCCACTCCGAACATTTCATTGAAATTCTTTAATGATAAGTTTTTAAATGAATTAAAAATAGTAAATATCATCATATAACGAAATATTATCTTTAATTTCTAGTTTAATAATAATCCAACTTTACATGTTTAATGGTAATTTTTTTCTTTTCTTATATAATACGTAAGAGTTACAATTTAGTGTATAATGCCAAAGTTTTATTAAGAAAATATCTTTAAAAAATAAAATAAAAAACTTGTTTTAATTGTAAATTCGATTTTACATAATATTTTATAAATAGTTATCAGAGCTACTACATTTGTATTATTTTATAAAATATGTAAAAACTGCCACTGAAACAGTTTTTTTATTTTTTGAAATATTTTTTTTGACATTTTTCATAACATATTAAATATTTTTGTTTGTTTTTTTACCGGATTTGACCTTTTCGTTTTTATTATTATTAATAAATAAATCACTAAAACTATTTTAATAAATGCCTGAAATAAATAAAATAAAATATTATTGGTCGTTATTTTTGTTATATAACATATGGTTACTTTTTGAAAAAACCATTTCACGAAATCACTTACACTTCAGAAATCGTCATTTGTACTTCATTAATATTCCGTTATAACCGCCTAAAATACAAAGTGCTTCAACAGTTTTAGGGAACCAGGGCCCATTGCGATTTTCGGTAAACAGGAATTTTCAAATTTATTATATTGTAGTTGATGACAATCTGAGTTGCGAGGTACATCCATCCTCCATTGAAACGTGACCAGTACATTACGAAATGATTTTGAAAGATTCCACCCACCTTTTTTCTTTATCAAAAATCGCTTTTTCTTCATCAACCCGTAGACATATTGGTCTAGCATCGTGTGATCTTTAACCTAGGTTGAGAAAATGTATTTGCCAACAAAAAGAGAGTGGTCTGCTGATATAGAGATACCGTGAGGCATTGTCATATAAGTCACTTTGTGAAAAATCATTATATGGGGAGGGGTTCTAAAAATGGTGCGATCGAGTCTAAATTTTGCACAGCCAATTATTAAGCTAATTAACTATTCTGTACCAAATTAAAAAAAAAATATTAAGAATTGTAATATTTTGCTATACAAAGACTTTATAACAGAATCTCATAGGGAGAGGGGTTCTAAAAATGGTCCAATTCGGTCCGTTTTCACTAGGGTACCAAATTTCATCGAAATATCTCAGAAAATGCCACCTGTTGGTTGCCTATAAATTTACAAAGACACACAGACGGACAAAGGGACATGATTAATTTGTTCATATATCTTATATAAGGATTTTTTATTTAACAAAGATTTTACACATGAAAGAACGAAAGCTTCTTTAATGTTAAACTTATCGCAAACACCCTGCTGCAAATTAAAAGTTTAAGCAACGACACAAACCGTAGACACATTAGCCAAAACACAAACCATTGCAACATAAATAAATAATCTCTGATGCTTATGAAATTTGAAATTAATTTTATCTAAAAAGCTTTTCCGTTATATTTTTAATTCTTCCTAAAATTAAGCTTTTTAGAAAAGTTTGGATCATGAGACAAAGTTATGTGGAAGTTGTGAAAAATTACCTCAACGTATACTATATATAAAAATGTATTCACACGAAAAGTCTTTCTTAATATATAAATTAATGTAGGATTTTAGTGTAATTTACTCTGCGCTATGTAATACGTCTTAAGTTAAAACAAAGTCTCTTTTGTGGATTTATGTACCACAACAATTGGCTCCTCTTCCGAAGATGAACTGTTTCTTGCAAGTTTCGTTGACTTTTTGCTACTCTTTTGCTTCTGTTTCAATAAGTCAACATTACTCTCCGTTTCCGATTCAGTATTATCTTCCCAATCATCTTTTAAAGAGTGGATCTCGGGTTGTACAATTACATGAAAATCTCCACTACTCTGAGGTGAACTGTTTTTAGAATTCTTCACTAATTCAAAATAATTTTCAATCGCCGGCGTTAACTCTTCCTGGGATGCTATTCGTTGCCTTTGTTTAATGTTGGGTTTCCTTTGGCTAAACGGACTATGTGGATTGCTTCGATTTCCTATTTCAGAATCGGTGAGAAATTCTATAGAGTTTGCTTGCAGAGTGCAACGTTTAAAAGGAGGGATTTCCATTATTTTCGGTTTACGTTTGGTGTAGGGACTATTTTCATAACTTTGGAAATTGGCAATTTGTTCAGCACTCTGGAGATTTTGTGTCTTAATACACGAGGCGGGATATTCTTTGTGGGCGTTAAGGTAGGAACGGCTGGAAAAGAAACGTCTAGAACGTCTTTGGGGTTCCATGCGAGCTGTACGTTCTTGATTACGTTGCGATAGAATTTCCTCGCTATGAAATCGTTTATGATGATGATTCGCTGATAAATTGTCCGCTTCATCATCTTCTGTAGAATACTCTAATGTCTCATTGGATGGCTTATTACGTAAACGCGTTCGTTTACGGCGCGATGAAGCCAGTGGTAAGTTCATCATAGATTTTGTTGGTCGTACAGGTTTGGGCATTTTCAAAGCATCCTCGTAAGAAGGCAAAAAGGTGTCACTGGGATTGGGGGCATTAGGTAAAGCATCTTCATGTAAAATTTGTTGATTTAAACGGCGTCTGTAAAGATAATAGGAATAGATTTAGCAAGTCTTAGCCAGAGGCTCTGTACTCACATGTGTCTTAGTTCTCTTTGATTGCGGCAATATTCTTCATGGTTAAGTCTTTTGCGACGATAACTCAAATATCTTCGCAAACATTTCATAATAATATAAAAACTAACGATTAAGCCAACGCTAAGCAAAACCACGAACCAGAAATTCCGCCCTTTGTTTGGTTCATAAGAGTTTTCTTTGGGAAGCCACCAAACGCGGCAAGCCTTTTGCCAAGTTAGGCCATAAAAATGTATCGGTGAAGCGCATTTCAAGTTCTGCTCATCAAAGATCTATTATTGCAAAGTAAAATACAAGATTGGAGTGTTTAGAAGATATTACTGATTTCATTTTAACCCACTTTGGCCGGTGGTTGAGTTATATAATCATAAAATTCTCTAAAATTCTCATCTTCACAATTACAAATCCAAGGATTGTCATATAACCACAAATCATACAAATACTTATTAGCACGAAAGTGAATTGTTGACAGTGGAAGAGTTAAGCGATTGCCATTCAACCGTACATGGGTTAATTGGGGAAGTCGATGAAAGGTTTTATTGTGAAGAAAAGTCAAACTGAAAAGATGTTTTTCGTAAATACAATATATAGTGAAAAGAATTTCATCAGAAAAGAGCACTTACCGACAATAACTTAAATCGAATTGCTGCAAAGTCTTAGATTCTAGATTCGCGGACAATTCTCGCAACAAGTTGTTGGACAAATTTAACTTTTTTACATTTGCTAAGCCAGCCAAAACGTTGTCTTCCATGTCTACAATCTCACACCAGGACAAATCGATATCTCGTAGTGAAGATGATTTTAATTTGGTGAATTTTTGAATAACATTATGACTCAAATTTAAAAGGGTCAATTTCTTATTCACCCTCAAGGAGTCGGGCTCTAAATGGGATATTTCATTATAGGATAAATCCAAATACTTCAGATTATACAGATGACTGAAAGCATTTACTTCAATGAAGGTTAAAAAATTACGCGATAAATCCAGCAATTCTAAAGAATTTCTTGAGGGTAGAATAATTGAGTTCACCGAACGGATAGTGTTGCCTTCTAATTTCAAATGAGTGATGTTCACCAGCTGCGAAACATTTACGTCATTGAGATAGCAATAGGAGAGATCCAATCTATTTAACGTTTTAAACGCCATAAAATCCATTTCCAAACCCATATTCCACGATAAATTCAAATTTATCAAAGCTGGTAGATTTGAGTTCAGGAATTCTTCAGGTAGTTGTTGTAAACTGCAATTTGCCAATTGCAAAGTTTTCAGATTGTCTGCGTTCTCGATATATAGCTGTCTTATTGGATTGGTATTTAGATTTAAATATTCCAGATTTGGTAAATTTTGATCAAAGGTCTCAATGCGACAATTCTCCAAATGCAATTCTCGCAACGAATCACTTTGCAGCATTTCCATACTACCAGATATTGATTGCAAGGGATTGCCATTCAAATTTAAATAACGCAAATTCTGGGCATACATTAGTGATACTTCGGAATTTATATCTATACCATTATAAGCCAATATGAGTGTTTCCAAATTGATAAAGCCATGCAAGGCATCTTCTTCCAAATAATTAATTTCGTTGTAGGACAAGTCCAAATATTTTAAAGTCTTATAATCAGCCAAATAGTTGGGAAAATTCTGATAACGATTGTGGGAGAAGTCCACATGTTCTAAGGGTAAGGTATTGAAGTTTGGATATTCTGTTAAAGCTTTGTCCGAGCAATCCACATGTAAACTGCCCATTATCCACAAGCAAGAGCAATGTGTTGGACATGTCTCATCTGCTTCCACGGTTTGATAATTGCGAAATAATTTTAACATTAACAACCAATAAAGGAGGGTGTGTTTGGTTGGTGTTGATAGCTCCATTTTGTTTAAGAAATCAATCCGAACCTTGAAAATGAGAAAATAAAATAAATACATTCACAATCACAATAAAAGCAACAAAAACAACAACATATAATGAAATAAATTTGGTTTAGAACAAATCTTATATACCCTGCACTTGTGCAATACAAAACCGTGGGCATGGCAAATCCCTCTAATAGAGTACACAACTTGAGTCAACTTATAAGACGACTTTTGTCCAAAGTATATGTTATTATAAATTAAGGGCGTGTCTATTATGTGCCCCTTTTGTAAAATCAATGGACGCTAACATTAACTACTGATTAAATGACAACTTCTAGCTAATAAATAGACTGTGATGCACTTCATCGTTTTTGCCCAATTTAATTAAAGAAAAACCTGCGTACAAGAACTAGTAACGCGTGTACAGAATTCATAAAAACAGGAGGTGGACAGACGGACGAACATGTTGAAATCGATTAAGATGTTCAGGATGATCGAGAATGTTATATATTTTGTTGGATATTAAATGTTTTCTTTTGATTATTGCAAACGGAATAACAAACTTAACATATCTAATCTTAGGTAGGGGATGTAAATGTCATAACAACTGAAAATATACTAATAACGCCCCTACGAATAACAATAATATCAACAGCAACAACAACAGCAGCAGCAACAGCAATAAGAATAAAAACGTCGACAATGGCGAAACAAAAACATCATAAAAACAACAATTATAACAACAGAAAATGTAACAACATTCAACAACATCATAACAACAACCACAATAACAACCAGAACAACAGGACATCATATCAGTAAATAGTTGTAACAAGACGAGAGACATTGTCAATTACACTTAACACCTTGCACCACTATTACAATTACAACAACAAAATAATCACCAATCATTAATCAACAACACTTTCACTTTCACCATAAAATTGTTATAAGAATTGTGTCAAGTTCTTGATTATTTTGTTGTAATATTTATTTCGATGTGTCATCACGTTATTACAAACAAATATCTTACACGAAGCCTAAATATTTTATCACCCTCTCTTGCTTTCCATTCGATTTCAAGAGAAAAATATTACGGTGAGTTCTGCTTCCGTAACGCACGTTACTTAAATTTAAAATAAACGGCGGCCACTGTGAACTATTCAGAGGTCCAGCTGGAATATATTCAATAGTGTCAAAATGAAACTTTTGTGTAAATTTTAAGAACTCTACCAGAAGCACTTTAGTTGTTTAATAGAGGTAATGGAAAAATATTTATATCCATGTATGTTCGTCACTTCAATCTAATGCTTCCTTTCTTCTATTGCTTTTCAAATTATTGAAAATACTTAGAGAACGCTCTGAAAATAGTTTTACGCAGCACTGCGAACGCTGTTTTAATTAAAGCGCATTTTCTCTGTGGCGATTAATAAAAGTCATTTTATATGCGTTTCCATTAATTTCGTTTTTTATTACATTGTTCGTGTAATCTGAATTTCATTTAAACGTTAGAAACGTTGCATTTTGTTTTAAAATTATTGTTACAATTATTGCATAAATGTTCACTTTGGTTCCAAAAATGCATCAACTTTTTCTTTAATTTGGTAAATTTTTTATTTTGACTACTTTTCTGTGTTGTGTGACGGCTTTGTTATGACTGCTCCACACACCTGCTGATGTGTAATGTAAGCGTGTAGACCCATTGTCTACATGTTGTTGGTGTTCGTTACTTCCAACTATCGCACAATACCCCGATAAGATAAGAAGTGAGCTGACTGTACTGATAATAATTTTAAGGCGCCTTAATATACAAATTATTCAATTTTTTTTTATTTCTCTGTAAGAGACAGAGTTAGCGAGTGAGAGAGAGTTTTCATACAGAGATTAGGGAAGTACACCCCAACTGTTTCAATTAAAGAAAATTTTGAAAATTAAACATTTAACACAACTCGAATCACGATTGAGAAAAGTGCAACTTTTTCATTTTCTTTATTATAGAATACGCTTCAACATTGAGTTGAGGTGGTAAAGAAGAAACGTTAAGTAAAAACAAAAATAACAAATGACAGGCGAAATACATTAAAATCAAGTAAAAATAGAAAGAAAATCTTGTAAAATCGTACATACGCCAAAATAGTTGTTGATATATATTTAAGCCAGTGAGAGTACTCACATAAACACGCACATATGTACGCAACCACTTATCTAAGTGTGCGACAACTAACGTATTATTCTAATGAAGCGTATACGAATCGCAAACGACAATTACATCAGGAATCATACAAGCAGCGGGAAATGCATATATAGAGGAAGTGATAAAGGATGTGGGTATAAATGTATCGTAAAGTGAATAACATGAAGCGACAGCATGCGTAACCGTCGCAAACTAATGTGGTGGCAGAGTATTTACACAAGTAAAGCGTTAAATGGTTGAAAATTGAAATTTGAAAAAGAAAAAACAATATTGTGTGGAATAAAACTTAAGCATATGATATGTGATGGATAGACAGACACACAGATAGACAGACAGACAGACAGGCAAATAGTATAGACAATCTGTACTTAGCATACGGTGCAACATGTTTAAGATTATAATAAAAGAAAAAAGTTTTCTTTTTACCTAAAAGCTTAAATGTAAAGGAGGGAAAGTATGTTAAGTGAGTCTTGCGGTTTGCAAATATTGCATAATTTCATAGATTTACTAAAGCATAAATAATACGACATTAAAATCGGGGTTTATCAAGACTCGCCCGTTCAGTTGAAATTCTTGAAATTAAACATTAAAAGTGGGCGTGGTCAACTTTACAGTTTAGAACAAGTTGGAAAACTAAATTTGGCTCAAGACAAATCTAAAATACTTTATACATGAATACACAAAATGTGGGCGTGGCTGTCAATCGATCTTGTTAAATTTATATAACAATCGTTGGACAGGAACAAGAAAGTTTAGCTCAATATTTCAAAATTTAGGATCATGAGAGTTACAACATGAGACAGACAGACAGACACAAAGACGGATACGTCCATTTAAGATTTTGATGTTGTTTGTGCGCTCTCTAAAGCCTATATACCTCCTATCCTTTGTGGAGGGAATAAAAATGTCTTTATATAGTAAAATTCGACCATTAGAAAAAGAGGCGGAATTGTATATCCGCATGTATATGTGGAGAGTACCTCAAATTTGGCTTAAGCCTCAAACTTTAGAATACTTCATCTGTCACTTCAGTTCACTGGCATTATAAGAAAATAAGTAAAACGCTATATTTGACTTTAGCAAAATTTTAGATACCCTTCATGTTTATATACACATTGTGGGCGTGGAATATGTACAATTTCGCCCTTTGAACAATTTGCATTAAATTTCTTCTTGACAGACGATGACTGCATCAAATCAAATTTTAAAATTTTGTAAATTGAGGGCGTTTCTCCTAAACGATACCGCCCACTTTTTGTTTTGGACATGGTTTTTCCATAAACATATGCACCGAATGTAAATTCTTTAGAAGTTTTTAATCTTTTTACATGTTAGAGATTTTTGGCAATTATGGGCGTGGCTGTTATGCGATTTCATTAAAATTCTATAGAATACTTAATGTATATTTAATGAACATGATTGTTTGCGAAACCCACACATGGAGAACAGGAACATCGTTAAATTTACTTTGATTTTGACTTTGAATGGTAACCAAGAACAATGGATCTTATGCATCTGATTCTTGGATGTTGCATACAGAAGGGTAAACGGAGTATACCGTCACGGTATTTGCAGGGTTTAGTGAAAGCTTTCTTCTTTTAAAATACAATTGCAAAGATTTTACAAGTTTTACAGTTTTTGTTGTATTCTTAGTTTTATTTTATTCTAAAATATTTTATATGCTCGGTTCGTTTATACTAAACGTATATTAATGAAGCACTTTTATTGCCGCAGAGACCTTAAGACTTCAAAAATGAAAAAATCAAATAAAAACGATTTGTTTACGTTCGTCATCGCAAGGATAATTAGTGGCATTATCAATGCTCTACGCCCCGCTTCTTTATTCCTCTGTCAATGTACTGTAAGTGATGTGAACTTGAACAGTTGAAAATACAAGTTAATTCCTTTGCTTTAACTATTACTGCCTTCCTCGTTCATTCCTGCTTTCCTTGTCTTTGCACTTTATACTTAAGCTGCAACATCTTTTGTCAATCAATTGATCTACGTAGGTCTTCTCCCTCGTGTTCTTCTTCTTGTCAAAATTCTTCTTCTTCTTGTTAATATGCTTTTTTAGTTAAATAAATCGTGCATAAAACGTGGCGTTGAATAGCAACCCATAACCGTGGGTTGGGGTGAGGCAGAGAACATCTTCTTTCCTTTTTAATCCGAAAATACCAATACTTTTAAGGACTTTTCTTCTACATTTTCTCGAGAATTTACAATATGTATTTACTTACTTTTTTATACAGCATTTTGCTTTTGTTTATCTTTGTAAGTGAAGGATATAAAGGAAACGTAAAGTAAGCAAACGGTTTTTGTTTGGATTTTTTCTTTAAGTGAAACGCAACTTTTTTCTTAATGATTAAAAATTTACTTGAGCTGTGTGTTGTTATTTGTTTATTTGTTTAGAATGTTGAATTCATTGGGTAGAAAGTTTAGTTTATCACGCCCAAAAACAGAAGCGTATAAAGTAGGAATTTCCGTTGGGCAAAGTTAAACTTATTCTCTTTGGTGAAGTCTTGTACTCTTGCCTGCCTTTTTATTACCATCACATCAAAAAGAATTTAATACCTCATCTCTCCATAAATGTGATTCATTAACTTAATTAAACGACAAATCTAAGGTCACTTTGATTTACCAAAAATTTTCCACCCCATTCGTTTTTATAGACTAAGTAGTAAATACGAAAATTCACTTAAACAAAATCTTCCTACCCTCTGTAAGCCTCTAATCATTACATTCCTCTTACTAGACTCTACCTAATAAGCGTCCATAAAACTATTAACACACGTATAATGTGACCACAGTAAGAGTCGTAATGATGATATTATATCATTAGAAGACTAACAACTATCAAACAATTTATTAAAAAGGAAATTCTATACAAACAAATACTGCTTCGGCAATACAACTGTTTGGCTAGTAAAGGAATTACAAAGTAAGTAAACAAACAGCAACACCAACACCATCACCAACAACAACCATCAAAATGTTACATAAAAGCACATTTGTAGAAAGTCAAAATATAGAAAAAAAACGAATCTTATGACTTAAGAATTTTGACAATTTATTAAATGATAGAAAGGTTGGATGTAAGATGGTAGTGGTAGTGGCTGGTAGTCTTGTCGTCCTTGGCATGAAGTGAATGTTTTCATGGGGCAATTAATGTATGACCACAATTAAAAGAAACCAGAGACAAAAACAAAATCTGGTTGCCAAGGATTTTTGCCATTTGATTTTCTTTTAGTCACACGAAAACTTCTTCTTGTTCTTACAAATTATATAAAAGAGAATATTATTCTCTACTTGAATTGCAAACAGTGGAGTTCTCATATAATATAAAAAATATTCTTATAGAATCCATTCTTTTACAAATTCCACATAAGATGAGGAGTATACATCCAGAAGGATACGTTATACGTTCTTGTACAACATCAAAATCCAAGTCGATTTAGACATGTCTGTCCATGTGTCCATAAATTTGTTCAATGCTGGTACACGAAAAATTATCCAAAAAAATGTTCTGTCAACTACAAAAATTTTGGTATGAAATTGAAATTTAGTGCTGAGTGTTACCAAAAATAGGCGGGAGCTAAAAAGAGGCGTGCTCTGAAGATAGATATTTGTATGACTACAAATATATTTGGACTACGAATTTTCAAATTGGTTCTTGTTCTTTTTTAATTGAATTTTAACCTCTGTCCATCCGTCCATTCGTCTTAAATTTAGCAATTGTTCATAAAATTTTCGCAATAATTATGAGAATATTTTAAAATCTTATAGTAGCATGTATTGTACGTGACATATGTACTTGGAAAATTTCATAATTTCATTCTTTTCAGATTACGAGTAATGGTTATTTCAATATTTAAATGAAATGTCAAGAGAGAGGTAACTCTGAAAAAAGCATCATAACAACATTTTTATATAATTATTTTTAATTTTAAAGCTATTACTTTCATAACACACTTAGGAAATAATGAACTTTCTAGCACCTCTTGTTTATTTTTGATTAATTTAATAAAGATAAAGAAGAGCGGATGTACGGACACTTGAAAATTTTTCCAAATATTTTAAAACTTTTCTTCATTCAATAACTTCTTGCAAAGATAAACTTAAATCCTATTTCCCGACTTTTTCGTAGTAGAATGGGAGATGTGTTTATATGTAATATTCGCGACTTGCATTGATCGGTGGTGGTCATTATATCCAGTTACGGTTACATCGAAACTCTCCTGTTTGTATATATTTGTTTGTAATGCCGCAAATAGTTTTATATAGCTTTGACTAATATGCCAACCAACTCTGATTCTCTCTACGTTTCTCTTTATTAGTAATAAAACTAATGAGCGTGTGCCAGTCAATGGGCCAACATACCCAACCAAACCATACCCAAACAAAACCAAACCAAACTAAACCAACCAACCATCAGCCACGCATATAAGTGAAATATGGTGGGAATAACTGGCAACAATGTTACATTTTGGTTGTAAACTTTTCCGTATGTGTGTTTGGTTGTGTGTGTATGAGTGCGGTTAGCGAAGTTTGTTTATTTGTACAGTAATTTGCCAAATTGAGTATTAGTATATGTGCGTTTGTGTGTTTGTGTTCGTTTGTTCATTTTGTTTGTTTGTTTTTGTTGTAAATAGTAAAACGTATAATAGTCCAATTAAATGGTCATAAGTAATAATAATTCCGCTTTGATTTGTGTGTAAGCGAATTGACTGAATGGATGTAGAAATATATGAAAAGAGACAGACAGAGTGAGAGAGAGAGAGAGAGAGAGAGAGAGAATAACAACCATAGCATAGCCCACAAATGAATCACAACATAGTTGGTGGCGTCCGTGTACGTGTATGTGAATGTATTTGGTTTGGTAAGATTTGTGGTTGTATTGCTTGTGTTTGGTTACTTGGGAGGTTTTTTTTTTTTTTTGGTAATTTTCCGTAACAATATATTTAAGTATTATTAGATAAATTAGTTAATAAGTAAAAGATTTTTATGAGGTTGTTTCTTACTTTCGATTCAATTGGAAAAGTCTTTCATGTTATAAAGGATGTGCTCGTATATTGCGATGTCTTCATTTTTAAGGCACACTGGCTTACCATTACGTTATGGCTTGCTATTCAGTGCAGGGGGTGGCAGCCCCATAAATAATAATTAAGAAAACGATGCTTAAGCCTAAGACCAGCATTTCATTATTAAAGCCTTTCCTTAGACGGTTACATGCACACCATTATTATCTATTGTTTTGTGTTACCGTTTATGAATCTTCTGCTGCTTCTTTTTCCTCTTCTCGTCTTACCCAATCATTCACCCCCAACGCATTTACCACCTTTAATAGTTAAGCATAACAAACGCAGAGCGTGAAAATCTTAAGAAACTTCCACAACAACAACTTACATACTATGTACGTGTATGTGTGTGTGTGTTGGAAGAGAATGAAAGGAAAGGAATGAGATGAAATTCAAAGCTTTATATAAAACATTGTGGAAGCATGTGTGTTTTGTTCGGCTACACACGCACATCATCTCTCCGATCATAAGCGTACATGCCGTCACATACGGGAAAAACTTTCTTACATTGTAAATATGGAAAATTATTAGAAGGAAGATGTCCCTCATTACCTTCTTAAGTGTATATTTATATAAAAATAACAAGTAAAAAAGAACATTCACGTTCGCTTGTTAGTTTGGTTGTCAGGTTATAGGCAAAGGATTAACGCGTGACACTCGTTACTCGCACTTAAGCGGTAGGAAATATATATACATTGTGTGGATGTGTGTTTGTTGTAAAAGAGACTTTCATACGTTTTCCTTTTTATTTTGTACAAACTTAATTAATGCTAATAAATTATTATAGGCTCAGTGTCCAACTGTTGTATTAAATATTTGGATAACTTAAGAATGAAATATGGAACAGTGCTGTGAGAAGATGAGATGAAGAACGTTTGCTTTTTATATCCTACAGCACAAAGTGTAGTGTACCAATATAACAAAAATGAGGCACTTCTTTAATTTCAACAATAACAATCGATAACTATTTAAACATGTCCCTCTGTCCGCCCATTTTTGATATGTATTGATGAAATTTGTTCTTTTTTTGTATCAAGGATGGTTACTATTGAAAATTACCCTAATTCGTCCATTTCTAGAACCCCTCCCCATGTAACGTTTTTCATTTCATTCATTTTTTCTTAGCCGTTTATAACTTTTCAAATCATTTGTATGGAAATGTATGCATTTTTAGTTAAAAAATATTGCACCATATATATAATAAATAGGTATGAGTGTGTTGGTGTATATTAATGTAATAACTAATGTAATATTAACACACACACATTCCTAAACATTAACATTAAATCACTCTATATAGCAATCATATGTGAAATGTATTTTCGGTTTCGTATCGTGTACACTACATGTTCCGCTTCCGTTTCATTTTATAAAAAAAAAATGCTAACTTTGTTAGTTAAACGTACACACCCACACCCACACCCACACACACATACCAATAAACTACAATGTTGCTTGCATATGAATTTTTGAGTTTTTTTCCATTTACTGTAATTTTTCATTGTTAGCAAGTTAGTGTTTTTCAGCTTTGCAGAGGACTTGGTGGGAATTTGAATTATGAACATCATTTAGAAAAACACTACAAGTGTATATATTGTACGTGCATACATATACAAATTAATAAACTTGCAAAGTATATGAAAGAATGCATTCAAGATACTTTTTATAATAAATGTATCTCAATAGTAGTGCGATCTGATAGCCGATGTAATGACTTTATACAGAGAGAAGTTCACTTTTGTACAAACCATACAATGTGCGATGTATGTATGTATAGCTTAAGGGAAATCTTAAATACCCTACATATCTATGTACGAAAAAGGGCGTGGCATGTACATTATTACTTCTTTTATGTATTACGTATCAACTAGCAAGTTGTGCTTTTTTGCTCTCTAAGGTTTTTTATACATTGTGGGCATCACTGTTATCCGATCACACCCATTTTTGGTACATCGATAAATGACCAAATCTCTAAATTTGTATTTCATAGCTTAAATTTTTTCCGATTTTCCCCAATTTAATTAACTAACCACATGTGTCTGTACAAAATGTCAGCTTCTTATCTTATTACTTATGACCGTAAGAGTGACAAAAACAACTCATAAGACGACCTGACTAGATGGACTCAGACTTTAAAGCTGATTGAAGATATTTTGCTTTGTAGGATCTGTGACAACTCCTAACGCCTCTGGGTGTGGCTTACGGAACAATATACTTAGTAGAAGTCTCCCATCTTTAAAAATTTATCAACTATTATATGCGCCAACTTAGCAATTGTAAATATTAGGAATTTGTAACCCAAACAATTCATTGCCTGGCTTTAATGGATGGTTAAGGAACTAATCTTGTTCCTAGGTCTTGATTTTTAGAAGAATTATCTTTCCAGCCTAATCTAATCTAACCAGTTTTAATTTTTTTAGTTGTGCAGAATAAATTTTTTCTTGTTTTTTTTTAAATATTTTATTTATTTTTTTGTTTTTTATTTTTTGGTTATTGTTGGTTTTGCTGTTTTTCTTTTCTTCTTCTTTTATATTAAACTTGGCGTATAAGCTTATAATTGTATTAGTTTGTAATCATATATCAGTTTGCCTAAAAGCACCGCGGGCCACATTATGTCCACATCTGCTTTATGTTAAAGTACATAAAATAATATTTTACTCTGAAGGTGAGTTGGAAATTTCTTTTCCATAATAAAAAAGGAATATTCTCTTATCAAAAACAACTGCAAATGCACCAAAAAAGAACAAAAAATCACTTTGTTTTGTTTTTGTATTCGTAGTAATTCTTAAGGTAAGAGCTTTTCAAGTATTTCTCACTATTTATTATAGCTACGCGTTGTTGGTGCATTGAGTACCTATTTCATTGCTTAATAGGTTGTTGTGAAGGTTCTCTATGTATGTTCCATACATTAACCAACTTTAACGTGGGCTGTTGAATTGCAGTAATTTTAATTAATGGTTAAAGTTGTTACGAACTCTTGGGTATGGTAGCAGTTTAATGTGGGCTGGAAGCTGGAAAAGAGTCTTTACCACAACAACAAAGCATCGTTTCCTTTACAATGTTTATAAATATTTTCTCCTTTGGCAAAGCAGCATGATTTTCGGTACCAAGTAATAACATTTATTCCATTACAATGTAATAAATAATCACACTCGCTGTGATTTCTTTCGCAATTGATAAGTTTTATAATAAAATACATCAAATATTTTATTTAAATCTGCAACCACATGCTTCGTTCGGAATGTTTCACTCAACGTAAATCGTTTAAAGGAGAAGACAAACATAAAATGATAATAGGGATACGAAGCAGTACAAGAAGGAACAGGAAACATACATTCGTGTAATAGTAAAAAGACATAAAAAATAGTCATAAAAATAATCATAACAGAACGAAATCTCTTCAGCAATAATCATCCATCTATTTCTAAATGAGGTGAATTATAAAAAACGACGCCTATAAGCATGCTTTGGTTATTACTTTCGCAGACACATTATGAATATGTGAAAAAGAAGAGAACTAAAGCACACATTCGCATTCCACGTCTAAAGCTTATCTCTTAAGTGATTTGTTACAAGCAGAAAACATTTGCATTCTTAAACGAATTTTCTTTCTTTTTTTTTAGATTGTACAGTGTTTGAAATTAAAGGGAAAGTATTGTCCTGCCTTGGAAAATAATTTCCATTTCATACAATTACAAAATGTCCAACAAAGTCACTTATAAATCTGTTACTCTGCTAGATATTATAATGGGTTTAGAAGCCATCGAAATTACCAAGAAAACCAAAAAAAAAAACAGATTGCTTCAAACTTAAAATCAACCGATAGCAATGAATTTTAGTAAGATGTTGTTTTAGCAAGGAGGAATTTTTATACCAAGTTCCATTTGAGAACTTCTATGAAAGCTCTGCAGCAAAATTACATTATTTGAGCGATTTATCGGACATTCTGGTACACTGGGGAATTAGATGACTGATGAGTGCGTAAGTGTTGGCTCAGATAGTACAAGTAATAGTAGGACTCTAAGAATTCTCTTCAAAAAAGTTATAAGTTCGATTGTGATCGACGGAATATGATACACCAACAGTAAATAGTCTTCTTTGCCTTGTTATGAGACACCTCGGAAACTCTAATCAAAGTGAAGCCGACGCGGAATATCTTTTACATATGGTTAAAGTATGCACATGTGCAGGTTTAAGGATCCTTACCCCTAAGTGCCTCATAGGCCATGTGGTTTACGGGTATGATATCTCAAAAACCATTTACGCAGAATCTATAAGAGTGAAGGATTTCTTAAAATTATGGGAAGGTCTGTTAACCGACCATGCCCATTTTTAGCATATAGATGGATAGAATAATCATAGATAACTGCACCATATTTTAAAGTTCAAAGGTCAATTTTTGTTTGTGTGTATAAAGGTTTTTTCCGATTGTGGGTGCGTCTCTTAATTGATCACGCCCATTTTTTACATATCGATGGATGGGATAACTGTGGATATGTATACCAAATTTAAATCTAATAAATCAATTTTTGTGGCAGATAAATAGTTTTTTGTTGATTGTGGGCGATTTTGTCCTGTTTAAATAAAGATTTGCGTGCAAAAACTAAAAGTGTCTATATAAAATTTTAGCTCAATATCTTAAAACTTACGTTCGTGAAAATGCCAAAAACAGACGGACGCACGGACACACGGATATACATGACTAGATCGACTCAGTTTCTGATGCTGATCAAGAATATATATACTTTGCAGGGTCTCTGACGCCTACTTCTGCGTGTTGCAAACGGAAGAACAAACTAAGTATACCACACATCTTGTGTGGAGGGTATAAAAATGTATAAACAATGCTTTCGAAAGAAAGAAACAGTGTTCGTCACAGCCATAGAGTTATATGACATAAGGTTCAGTGGTGTAAAATATTTAATTTTGGAACATAACCGACTTTTGCTTATTATTATAAAATCTTGTTATAATTATTTTGTTTTATTATTAAGGAGAGATGACGTCGGCATATAAGCTTTTGATACATTACCCTTAACGGTAAAGTAATCTTAAGACATTTCTGACATACCAATAATAAGACCGACAAACATTTGTTAGAATGATTTTTTTTTTTTTTCGCCTGCTGGTATGCAGCAGTATTTGTTAAGAAAGATAAAACTCTGCATCACTCCCCCTCCACAGTTTGCCATGAAATGTTGTAATGAGGAAGAGCAAGAAGAAGAGGGCACGGAAATGTAACGTGCCTAGATTTAAAAAATTATGAATTTCAAATATTAAGTTATTTGAATTTCGTTAACCAGGCATATAGCTTTGAGCAGCCCCGCTTACATTCCGAGTGGAATTTTCTTACTTTCTTTGTAGAATGAATGGCAGACACAATTGAAGCTGAGATATGAAAGTTGTTGTAAGAGAAGGCAGAGCAGCATCAGCTTAAAAAAGGGTAATAAATCAATTCGTATTAGTTTATGAAATTTATTCCTGCGGCGACTACCATATATACCGAGTATATATTGGCTGTGTGTACAACACATTCCCACCTTTAGACAGTGTGGTAGGTGAATAACATTTTCCGGCATCCAGGCTGATACCAAATGCTTTCTAATGAGAAAATCTTAAACGGTCTTTGACACACAAAAAAAGCAAAAAAAAAAAGAAAAAAAGAAAAAGAAACAAAAAGTAAAATAAAGTAGCTAAGATGCTGCCAAAATGATATCAATTCACTCCCATCCAATTTCTGGTTCTGAACTTTTTCTTCATGCAAGCGTGAGGCTTCTGTTTTTTTTTCAAATTTAATTTTTGCATGTACTTATAACCGACACTATATTATAAATGTTTGCATGTAGGTGTCTCGGTAAGGAATCTTATCACCTCCTCACAATTACCCACATAATTTATATAGACTTTACACGTACACACACACACACACACCTATGCACATATATTTAAATAAGATACTCATTCATATTCATAATTTTTCCTAAGAGTTGGTTTTCTTTATTATGCTTGTTGTTGTTGTTGTTGTTGTTTTTCTTTTGTTTCAGTCTAGCAGTGGTGTTACTTGCTGGTGTGATGTGATGCGGTGTGGTGTGGTGTGGTGTGTTAAATCCTATAAATCCTAGCGCCAAGAAAGTGCATATAACGGAGAAAAATATTCCAAAAATTTAGTTTAGTTTCTTTCCCACAAGCCTCACACTCGTACATTGAATTTATCAACCATCCCTATAGATGAGGAGAGCTGGGACGGATGTTCATTTAATGGCCATTTGACTTCATTTATGAGTTATCGCCCGACAATGGGATTATCATTTTTACATTAGTAGTCCTTTTTAGCAGAAACTCAATTCTTAGCACTTTCAATGCTTTATTGCTTCCCGTTACGTCCACAAGTATTCTTCGTTTGCTTTACTCTTATTGTTTTTCTTTTGAGGTTTCTTTACATCTCCCGTGGGGGTAATATTCTCATTACGTGTTATATGCTTCTTAATTATTATCATAAATTTTATTTATAAGCATTAAATCTTTTTTTGGTTGTGCTATTTACACTTGCAAATCCTTGGTACCTGTGGCTTATATCTGGAGCATATACGAGTATGTACGGACGTGGATATAATGCGTAAAGTGAAATTGATTTAAATTGTTTCTTTTCAATTTGATTTGTATTCTAAAGTTTTGCCGTAAATTTAAATTAATTTGAAAAAGTTTTCGTAAAAAGGACACCCAAGCACAACTTTATGATTTTCAAGTTATCGAAGAAGCTATTTAAAAAGTTATAATCTGAGTGATTTCGCAAGAAGTTGTTACAAGTCAAGTGAGTGGCATTACATGAGATAGCTCCTACGCTAGACTATTTTCAATTGGAATTGGAAAAAACTCAAATTGAATTGAACTTTATCGATTTGGAAATGGACTTATGCCAAATGGAATTGCAAGTAACGCAAATTTAATTTGAAATAACTCAAATGGAATTGAAAATAACTCAACTAGTAATATAATCATCTCTAATTGATACTCAATGATATATATTGGCTATGGAAGCAAAACGCATGAAGTTTTTAAAATAACTCAAGTGCAAATAGAAAATCATTCAATTGGTAACAAACAAAACAACTCACATGGAATTGAAATTAACTCAACGATAATGGAATAAACTCAATTGGGATATGAAGCAAATAAATTGAAGTTGCACCAAATAACTCGAATGGAATTGGAACTTTAATGGAATTTGAGATGATTCCAAAACCACTCGAGTTATTTCTTTTTCTATTTATGACTTTCACATTCCACATGAGTTCTCAACCGTTTCCATTTGAGTTATTTTCAATTCCATTTTCTTGTTTTTGTTTCCAAATGAACAAAAGTTAAATATCGTTCTAACATTTTCAAACCCATTTCCAAACGAATTCATTCATAATCGATTTGTACTATTTTTATTTAAATATTAGGTGGAATGTATAATTATGTATAAATAAGCACCTTTGTAAAGCAAACCGACATCTGCTAAAATTTCACTCACACCTGAACTGAAATATTTCCTTTAAAAGAGAAGCAATTATTTCCTTGTAGAGTGCATATATAATTTATCCATTCATTTATAAAAAAGTCACTTACACAAATGCTAGCTGCTGCGTTGCTTCAACGGTAATGCACTGCATTTAATTCAATTAAAACAATAAAATGCATTAATTTTTCACATTCAAAATGTTTTCTTTAATTTATTTCGAATTTAATGAAATTGGTTTGATTTATATAAGTAATTACCCCACATGTGTGTGTGTGTGTTTGTGCGCGTACAGGCGCACTTGTTTGCTGATCAAAAAGCGTGTTTATTTTGTATAATTTTCCTTCTCATTTATAATTTATTTGTAGTTATTAAAGGACTAAAGTGCTAATACTCTTATAATATATTTATATACATAAAAAATTTACAAAGTTTGCAATTATTTCAATTTTGAATTTTCATTAATTTTTCTGTCTTTTTCGTTATATTTCAATTTAACTTAGATGCCATACTATGTAGAGTAATTGTAAGAATAGGAAGAAGAGTAAAATAAAATAAAGTGCACTACTTATTAATTATCATTATAATTGTACAATATTTACATAATTCCATTTTAAAGTTAATTATCGCTGACATTTTAAATCAATTTAAAAGTATTTTGGTTTTTTGTTTTTTAGAAAGAAGGACTTTGATGTGGTTTTATGTACATGTTATATGTGAACAAAATAATATGAACACCTGAATGTTAGCTTTGTGGAACTCCAGCCGTACTGTCGCATTATTTACACGGAAGCAGTGTTGCCAACATTCAACAAAGTTTACTATAGTCCACTGTATTCATATTATTCAACGTCCTTTGTAAGGGTCTTGGTACTGAAAAGTATGATTATATTTTATACCCTCCACCCACCTCAGTGATGAGGGTATACTAAGTTTGTTCTTTCGTTTGCAACACCCAGAAGGAGGCGTCAGACACCCTACAAAGTATATATATTCTTGATCAACGTTAAAAACTGAGTCGATTTATATATGTATGTCCGTATGTCCGTCTGTTTTTGACACTGTCACGGGCGCAAATTTTGAGATATTAAGCTGAAATTTTGTACAGACACTTTTAGTTTTTGCATGCAGATCCGTATTTAAAATGGGAAAAATCGGTCAACAGCCCCGCCCACAATCGACATAAAACTATTTATCCGCCACAAAACTTGAGCTATAAAGTTAAAATTTGGTATTTACATCTATACATATTTGCTTTAACGATATGCCAAAAAAGGGCGTATTCGGATTACAGACACGCCTACAATTATTAAAAATCTTTATATCTGCCACTAAAGTTGACCTATGAACTTGAAATTTGGTACGGGTATACATAGTTATCCCATCTACTGATGCGCCAAAAATGGACGTGATCTAATTTCAGACACGCCCACAATCGACATAAATCTATATATCTGCCACAAAAGTTGACCTATGAACTTGAAATTTGGTACGCGTATACATAGTTATCCCATTGACTGACCTACCTACCTAAATGGGCGTTATCGGATAATAGACACTCCCACAATTTACAAAAACCTTATTCAACGTAAAAGTAGACTTGCATGGTGATACCTAAGACATAAACTATTAGAGGGCGCAATATATAGATATATTTGCCACGCCCGTTGTAGAGGTGGAGGGTATTTAAGATTTGGCCTCAGCCAAATTTAGTTTTCCTACTTGTTCTATTTATAATTGATAATTTGAATTTGAATTAGAATTCTTCGATTGAATGAGAAGTTTTGAAGAATAATAAAAATATCTCTTGCAAATATTTTGGTAAAGAACTTCTTTACGAATGGGTAGCCAAATGTAATCCTAAAGGATAATAATACAAAAGCACATAAAGTATTTTTTCGTAATTTCACAATATATCAATTGATTATTGAAAATAAATGGGGCATTGAATACCTTTAATATTAAACTTAAAAAAAAAATTACTTCAAAAATCGCTGATATTGTCTTAAAAATTATGCGAATTAAAAATAAAAATTTTTAAAATTATTTTGAACACCATTTTGAGTGAAAGTCCCTAAAAAGTTTCATTAAAAATGTCATCTTTGGTTTATCATAACAATTTGAATTACACTTAATAGTGTAACATATACTTACAATGTAATTAAATGATAAAAAAAAATTAATATTTTTACAAATATATATATATAATTTTTATATTTTTAAAATTACTTCTTTTTTATTAGGTTTTCAAAAAGTTGTCTCTGTATTAAATCTACTATGGACTGGAAAAAATAGTTTATAATTTTTTTATAATTGTTGATATGATTGTAATTTATTTATTTCAATATATAATAATAAGATAGTTTAGTTATTGCAAAGGATTAGATTATTAGTGCTGGATTGTGGTTCAATCACGTTCGTCGTATTTATGCACGAACGAATTCAAATTTGACATCTGTGGACAGGGGTTATTGTCGTAGAGAGACATCTTGAGGCGTTTACATTTGGCACGTCGATTCTTAAACCAAAATTGTACATTTTTACTCTCCAAACGGGGAAATTTTTGTCTAATTTTTGGAAAGTAGTACAAGAAAGATAAAATAAAGTATAACAAAAGAAGCGATTTTTCATAACATCTTAACATTAACTTTAAATCAGATAATAGTTGCAAGCCCACTAGTCCATTAGTTGGTTACTTACCGATACGGCATTGTATTCAAATCTTCGGTATATTTCAAAATTAAATTGTGCGATGGGTGTGTATTCATGGCAAACCATTGCTCCAGTTTCGGTACTTCAGTTACCGGATCGATAAATGTGCGATTACGTTTGCGCCGCTCTTCGTTGGATATGTTGGATAAATTTAAACTGCCAGCCCCTATCAATGGGTTAGGCTGCAGGCCAGCAGCTGCTGCAGCGGCTGCAGCATGATGAGCAGCAGCAGCGGCATGAGGGTGAGCCGCAGCGGCTGCTGCCTGGCCAAACCCGGGCATGTAATGACTCATGTACATAAACGATTGCGAGAACATGCTGTTTGGTACTATGGGAAAGGGTAAATCTTTTCGTACAGCACCGGTCGCCGCCATCATGGCACTACTCATGTCCGGGGAGGGTGAACGAAAATCATCTAAATGACTCGTGTCATTATCATCGTCCTCCTCGTCCATATCCAAGTCCTCCTCCTCTTCTTTTGGGCAATATTGCGATTTTGGCGTATTGCCTCTGGTCATGGACGCCTGATGGCTTTCATTACTCATATGAGAATTTGAAGTAGTGTTGTTATTGTTTGTATTGTTGTTGTTATTTGAATTATTGTTATTGCTGCCGCCTAAACTTTCACCCATTCTCTCCGTTATTGTGGGGTGTTGTTCATTGTAGAGATTTTCGTTTAAGTTTTGCGTTTCTTGTACTTGCGATTCCTTCACATCCAAAGTCATTCGGCTGTCCGTTTTATCACTACTTGTTGTTGTATTTTCATGTGTTGGCATTGTAAGATCCATTCTTTCTCCACCATACATGCCATCCGACCTTTCGGTGAGATTTCTCTCTTTTTCGGCCATTGGTCCTTGCATAGTATTTTCGTTATTATTTTGATGACCATTGTTATTATCTTCTTGTTGTGCTCTCTCTGTGCACGTTTGATTTCGTTCATGCATGGTCAGTGACAGAGGCAGTTGGGGTGAAGGTGGCCTACTGGTATCATCTTCCATATCGTCTGAATGTTGTGAGATGGTGTCAATATCCTCTGACTTCAGGCTAAGGGGACTTTTCATGAAGTCATTGCCCAACCCTAGATTACTTAAGCCAGCTGCCATCATTTGCTGTTGACTGCCCATACTGCCAGCACTGCTGCCACCCGAGGTATGACCCAATTGGCTGTGTTGTGTTAAATAACCATTCATGGCTGCATGCATTACACCCAAGCCACCGCGCATTTCGGCACGTTTTTGAGCGGCGCGAGCATTTTTAAACCAATAAACTACATTATTCACATCCAAAGGCTTACGACCTCGGCGCGACTCCAAGGCATTCAATTGCACCACATAGGTTTGGATTTGTTGACGCGACGGATGAGGGTTCTCTTGAAACCATTTTTGCAAGCGTGGCAGCTCCATTTCGGGATCAAAACTGGTGCGCATACGCGTTTTTTGATTAGAAAATTGTGCATGAGCTGATAAATTGCCATGCGGATGATGTGGGTGATGGGGGTGGTGATGATGATGATGCATGCCAGCATGCATGACAGGATGTACCATCATATTAGCAGCATGATGAGCGGCAGCCGCAGCTGCGACGGCAGAATTTTGTGGTACACCAGGTGGATGATGAACAGGACTTTCAACCATCATAAGATTGTCACGGCCGGACGAAATGGTTGGACCCATATTTGCGGGAACATTACCCGTTACTGAGGCGGCCACATGAAGATTAGCTTGAGCGGCGGCTGCTGCCGCTGCAGCCGCAGCTAAAGCAGCCGTACCCATACCATGATCTAAGCTTTGATCGGAACTTACTGAAGGCGGTGGGCCAGCCATAAACGGTAGCATTTTGGGTGTCATCGAACTTTGCGGTGACAATTGATTGGACCACCACTGATCGAATTTACGGCGCATTTCTTCGGGCATATCACCACCCGGAAAAGAGAAGGGGCTCTGATATGAACTGCGGCATATTTGCGATAAGGTAACCTAAAAGAAGAGAATACGTAGCAACAACTAATAATCAGAATGAATCCCTTAGATTAGAGGGTTTTGCTTTCGTGCTCAATATTACATTCTAATCACTGAACTAAATACATAATATGGCCATTGCAGATACGGCTAAACTCTACAAATCTAATAGACAGACATCTAGAAATCCATGTTTATACTTTGACGCCATAAAAATGTTATAAAAATCAGTGCATAAAGTACTTCAAGTATTGTCAAGTGTTGAAGATTAATTCTGTACACAAACTTGTTGTACTCTACAAGTATGAATTGTAGGTAAGGGATTTAAAAGGGGACAAATAGGAAAATGTGTAAAAAGCGATAAGTAAACGATTAGTTTAGTTAACGTTAGTGTTAGCTTAGAAATAAACAAATTGAAAGAGCTGCTGACAAATGTCACACTCACCTCATCCAAGGGACAGCCGGTTGACCTTAACAAAGCATGTGACTGCAACACCAACAGTTTCAGCAATTTATCCTTAATATCACCAAAGGGCGAGGCCTTACAACGCATGATGACTATACGCAAAGTAACCACTGACGTCAACTCACCAATTATATCGCACACCGGAATCATGGGATTTTCGGAGATCTGCTCTAAAGGTATAGGTTTCCAATTTTTAATAAGTAATGAACCTTTTGGGTAGAAAAATGAAGACAATTTTGACAATAATTGTATAAATATTTTATATTTGAAAATTTTGTAATTTTAAGGTTTTATCTCTTCAATAGACACTTACCACGCGCTGTGGCTGCCGTCTCCTGGGAATAGCCCAACCTTTGTAGGGCGGTATGCACTATTTCGGACCATGGAGTAGCTGCTGCTACAATTACATAACTATCCGTCTCAACATTCGGCCGTCTCTTCCATGGACTGCGATTGTCTATATTAAGAGAGGCTTGCAGCGAGTGCACGGACTCTACCACACAATGTAATGGAAGTGATTTAGCTTGAAGCAAAAGAGAAATAAAATTCATTTTAAATTAAAACAAATTTTTTTTAACACTGATAACTCAAAGGAAAAACTATAACAAATGTCAGTTTTTCCATAAAGAAAAAAAAAATTGAAATGAGTCAAAAAAAATTTTATTCAAATTTTTGTTGACATTTGTTTTGTCAAGTAAATTTAATCGTTTGAAAACAACAGATTTATATGAAAGATTCAATCCTTCCGGTCATGTAAGCGTGAATCTGCGCTTAAAAATATTGATAAGTTTTAGTAATAATTGTTTGAATATTTTAACCCAATAGGACTATAATGAGAAACTCAATTTATGTAAATTTGCACAAATTTCTTCCTTGATGTATAAATTATTATTGTACAGATGAAAAAATCAGATTAAACTAACACTTAATTTGTTTATTCGGTTATAACATTTTCCACTTCATTACAAGTTGAAACATTATCCATCGCTACATATACAGGGTGTCCCCCGTGGCTTATATTTTTCAAAAAGGAAGGTCTGTAGCTGATAGGTCCAAGCAAAGAACACAAGGTTCTAAATAATCCGTTGAAAATATTGCTGCTGTTCAAGAATCGAGAGACCGTGCATAGGAGCTTGGTTAACGAAGAACAATTTGAGCCGCAATTCTTTACAAGGACACATAGGTCACAGCCACTTTTGCCACATCGATCGTTAAGATAACTATAGACAGGCATACCAAATTTCAAGTTCATAGGACAATTTTTGGGGCAGATATATAGGTTTTTGCCGATGATGGGCGTGTGTGTAACCGAACCCATCCATTTCTGGCACATTGATGATTAATAAAAAGAATGATGGGTTCTGAGTAATGGGAAATCTACAAATTATTCATAAATCT
Source organism: Ornithomya chloropus (assembly GCA_963971445.1). Lineage (NCBI taxonomy): Eukaryota > Metazoa > Arthropoda > Insecta > Diptera > Hippoboscidae > Ornithomya > Ornithomya chloropus. Next base: position 19,332,451 of record OZ020530.1, on the reverse strand, counting down.
CCTTTACATCTGGACAGTTTGCTATAAATTTTGATCAGGATCTTACTTTTTTACAAATGAAAACGGTCTAACAGTATCGCGGCATAATTGAAAATTAGTTAAAGACAAAACTACATACTTTGGGTTTGATTAACCTGCAGTCCCAAGCCAGTCCCATATCACATACCGCAGTGAGAGTTCTACCCAGTGTGCGCCTTTCCGGCGCACACCCTGTATCATTTATATAAATCAATTTTTCGAAAAACGGACATATGCCACTCTCCATATAATCCATTGATAGAATTAAAAAAAACCTGCTATAAATTCTTAATACGCATTATGCATGGATTGGCAAACTGTTTTCTGTGCTGGTGTACGTGTACGTTGTACACATATGTTACCTACGGACGGTGTTTATCGATAAATAGGCTTAAAATATGGTTGAAAATATTATTAATTATGCCAATTATAAAATCATTTCCAAAAACACAATACAATTATACACTTATGCATGCACACACCACACATGTGCGTTCTTTCTTTAAATACTACTTAAACTCTCTCGCACACACTCGCACACATGCATAAAACATCATTTAAAATTCCCATAAATATAGTGCGAACAGCATTTTCTTTTTTTTTTCAATAATTCATCAATCCGCATGTGTATGTAAAATGTGTTCCAGTGAATACATAATCGTACGAAAGCATTCAATGTGTTTGGTTGTGTGGGTGTGTAATAGAAGAACATTAAATTGAAAGCCTTTAAAATCATTTCGTATACGCAAGCGAGCCTAAAATACATCATGCGGTGCAATAATTTTGATTTTTGTGTTTTTGGTAGGAGTGCGTGTTTGTGTGCAAGCGCTGTAATGTGTTTTTATTATAAAACTCTCTCAACACTCGGTTACCGTCCATATAAAAATGTTCACACACATACACTTATAACATAAAATAGGTGCAACACATACACACTGTGTAGGCTTTGGCTAGAAAACCATCATTTGCGTGCGCTAATCTGATTGTTGGTTATTATCGACAACAACAACAACAATAACACTCTCATCATTATCTGCCATTACAATTGTGTTGTTGTTGTTGGTGGTGGTGTTTTGTTAGTTGTTAATGCTACTAGTGTTAGTTGTATTTTATTGTTGTTGTTGTTGTTGTATTGGTGGTATTTTAGGGTTTTAGGGAAAACAGTTTTTTTCTCCCTTCCACAAATGTTAAATTTTTCGCCTTCGCTTGATGAGGATGCTGTTGTTGTTGTTGTTGTTGTTGTTATGATGATGATCGAATCACGTCGTCATTGGAAAACCCGTAAATAAATGCGTTCATTACAAGTTTTAAATATCTGTGTGTTTGTGCATGTGTGGTCACATACATGTGGCAGTGGCATTGTGTATATAGGGGGGGGGCAGGTTTCAAATTTACTACTAATGTTGGTATGTTTGTGTGCGTGTGTGTGTACTTTCAATTTGATAATTGTTCAAATTAGTGTTGTAGTTGTTGTTGTTGTTGTTGTTGTTGTTGTTGTTGTTGTTGTTAAAATCCGCTTTTATTTTAACCTCAAATCATGGCCAAAGGATAATAGATTTAATGAGTTTATTATTGAAGAGTCCTAAGAGTTGCCACTATTAGTGTTCCGTTGCAGTTCCTGTTATTGTTATTGTTGTAGATTTTGTTTTTGTTTTTATATGAATTTCATTTAATGTTGTAGTAAAATTATATAAAAATCAGAAATAATTTTATTATCGTTACAAGAACCAGATGTAAAAAAACTCCCTCTACCCTTTTAGGGGTATACACACTTTATCAAAACTCATCAGAGAATGAAATTATGGGTCTGTCCGTCTGTCCATTCGTTTAAGGTAAACACTTCCGCGGTAGCAAAAATTTACATATCAACTCGAAACTACGCAGAAATAATGAGTGATCTTAAACGCAGTTTAAGATTGAAATTAGGCATAATCGTTTGTGCGACACGCCTACACTGGGAGAAAAACTGAAAAAAGGTAAAGTTTTTAGAGATTCATGACTCAAATATAGCAAAACAACCACGCCCACAACGCCCAATTATTGTATTATAAACAAGTGAAAATGTTCCATCCGACCCTTTTAATACGCTACACTATTTAGTTGTACAATTTATGCCAAAATAAATGTAATAAGATTCCTTTATGACTCAATGCCATACAAAAGACATTTCCTAAGATTTCCATCATACAAATATCAACACCTACTTAATATTGCATTAGAGTACTTGAGTAGAGAACGGTGTGAATCAACACTGGTGATTCAGTTGGTAGAATAAGAATATTTTATTGTGATTTACTTTTTATTGGTTATCTTGCAGTGTATTTAAAAAGTATTTGTATCTAAAGGATCACTTTGTTCTATTTTTTTAATGCAAGAGTTAGATAGCTCACAACAGTGTGCTTCCCAGCCATCACAACAACAATTCTTTGCTTTTCGTGAACTGTTTGTGACTACCTTTACATAAATTTATTAAGACGATGCGAGGGTGTCTTTATAAAAAAAGTAGAATCATATCAAACAAGAAGCGACGTGAAGGTAACATTATTGAAGTAGAAACTTCATTAGATAGATTTCGTTGTGTACAGAACAATACCTTAAGTAGATGAAATGGAAATCGTTCGATTACCTAAATACCAAATAGACTGGCTAGACGTTGTCATACCAGCAATCTACCATTACAGTTCGGCACGGAAGCATTTAGAGTAGAAATATATTAGACGTGCATAGATTTACATTTATAATTCAATTATTCTACAGCTACAGCTACAGCTACTGTCATGACATCGTTGATAATAAGCATTAAGTAGATTATAAGCCACTAACATTATGCAAGTATGGTAGAAAGAAGGGAAGGCGAAGGCGAAGGAGACGAAGAACCGGCACCAGACTGAATGTGAGTAAGAAACAAAACCAGTGCAAAGAATTAAAAATATATTTGACATAGAAACAAGCCGTGTAATATAAATGTAATACAATAAAAAAGAAGAGTAGAGAGGAGCACGGCAAGGAGGTGCGGTATGAATGCTTAACGGCAAGGGAGTATAGTTACAGATATTAGCAGCATTTTGTATATTTTAATCACCTGTCACACTTGACTGACATATGTTTGTAAGTAGTACATATGACAGCCACTACATGTATGCAAATATGTACGAGTATGTGTAAATACAAGTACACACGACTTCGGTAAGTGTATGAAGCATTGTGTGCCGTACTCTTAAGTTAAAGAGTTTGCTTAAGTTGTCATAATATGATAATTATTATAATGATTGTATGTACAAACATACACACACTTTCACTTGGAGTAGAGTGCTGTCGTTCCTGCTTTTAACTAACATTTTATAAATTTTAAATTAGTAATTAATGAAGAATTTTCTTATCGTCTCTTTGTTAGAAAAAAGTAAAAGTGTTAAGGTCGGTCAAGTGCAACATTTAATGCCCTACATCTGCTTGTATTGGTAGTACAATCCAACGTCCCCTGGAAACTTCGGAAACGGAAACAAATAAACGGTAAAAAGCTTACTACACAACAAGTAGTGTAGGGTACGAATAATGAAAAAGGCTAAATTTGGTTTATGCCAAACCCCTTACATATGTGGGCATGTGGGCGTGGCTGGTTTAGTTATTGCAATAAGAATCGATTTTCACGACGGATTTTTTATAAAATGCAGGCGTGTCTGTTATCAGACCTTAAATTTCAACTTCGCAGCTAAATTTTTTGTGGATGATAAATAAGTTTCGGTCGATTGTGAGCGTGACGTTTAATGCGACCTGCCTGCACAAAGTAGAAATATATTTAAAATATTCCATTTCAATATCTAAACAGCAGACGGACATGTTTAAATCGATTCAGATTTTAAGATGGATCAAATATATATCCACCTTACAGGGTCTCGTTCGGGATGTGGCAAAAGCAAAAAAAACAACAAACGCACTATAGCCCCCTTTCTATATATATGATGGTTATAGAAAAATTAAATTCATTTTAATGCATATTAAACAAAGCTTAAGTAATGAATGCCTGACTAAGGTGTACGCTTGAGTGTAGTAGTAATCTTAAGGTTGAAAAGAAAAAAAAATCGAATATAAGATAATTTGAAGAAAAAAGTTTATGCTTGATTGTGTTACGTTTACAACATACTCTGTCTCCCTCTCTCTTACACTTACTTTACATAAAATATAAATTTTAATCTTCTCAAGCAGAAAATACCATAAAAAACCCTGGGTGATGGTAAGATTTTCAACATGCATACACATACATACTAATAACAATTTGTTGTTGTTGTTGTTTTTGTTGTTGTTTATTTTCTTCAGTGTAAAAATTTGAATTTCTTTGTACAACAAAATGTTCTTAATAAACAAAACACTTGACCAATTGAAAGCCAAAGTCCAGCAGCAAGAGCTTTGTGTGTTCTTAAGGTCTTTGCCCAAAGGTTAGGTTTTGGTTAGTTGGTAACCTATTTCATAATCACCGGTTGCCAATTAAAAAAGGGGCAGTTTTTATAAATAGTAAGAGACTTAAAGGTAAAAGAAAAAAAGTGTTAGAGAGCAAAATACGTAGAGAGAGATAGAGCTAGTATGCTTAAGTATTAAATAAGTAGTAAAGCACTAAAACAACAATATAAAACTTTTAAGCTGTTTAACTATAAAACACATAAACTTTCTTAAGACTTTTTCAACACAACACAACACAACACCCAGCCATACACATGCATACATAGCACAGTAACAAGTTTTTCTTAAAGGTTCTTCTCTCTTAATGCACACACACACACACGCACACACACACACACATACAGTTTTACATACCAAACATTGTGTGATACACAAATGGAGTGCAAATCGTATTTGTCGTTATTAGTTATTTACGTAGATTTTTCTTAATAAATTTTAAATTTTCTTGTTTATTGTTTATTCATAGGTCTTATAGGTATTCTAATAAGTCGGTTTTGCATTCGTTGTTAGTGCTTTTCTTAAGATGTCCATAAAGGATTGAATTGTTTCTTCTTTTTTCGTTTTTGTGTTTTTTTGTTACAAGAGGAAAATTAAAAGTTTACTATTATTGACCAAAAGGCTTAAGGGCAAAATATTTTATTTTAATGACATACGATTTAAATTTTTATTACTTTATAATCAGTACAACAACAACAACAACAACAACAATAATAATAATAAAATGACAGTAATACAAATAAAAGATTACAAGTTATTAGGAATTTCAAAAAGGAAGAAGAACTCAACTGAAATGATGCGATGGAAAGTATATCAAATTCAGGTGTCTGTCGGTCCGTTATTGGTTGGTTTAATTTTTTCTCCATTAGATATAAAACCATAAAGTTTTTGTTATTGTATTTTTATATTTTTTATTCTATTTGTTTAGAAGAATGCAAAAATGAAAGGCTTTAGCCCACCACTCCCTCAGAGCTAAGCCATAATATGGGTAATGGATGAATGTCTTGACACCGAAACTTAATTGCTTGCGAACTTTATAATATAAGCTGCCGTCCCTTGTATTTGCGAAAGACTTTCTCACATAAAACCTACGCTTGGAAAAATCGTTATATGCTGAGAGGTTTTTAATGCCCATCAAAACAATTAAATTTACTTTTACTTCAAACAAGGAAAACAATTAAATTTAGTTGGAATCAAATTTACAAAATACCCTGAATATCTATATATAAGCGCGGGGCGTGGCAGTGTAAATAAGTAATTTAGTCCTTTTTAGAGTTTATATATAACAACTCATCAGCTTCAAAGGTGGATTCTCAGCCAATTACACGTTTTTTGGGAATTAAGGGCGGGGCTGTCATACAAATTCGCTCATTTTCAGTAATGAGGTTTACAACTGTATTAAATGTCCGCTTCGAAACTTTTCATTTGTAGCTGTAAAATTTTACTTCAATTGTGGGCATGGCTTCAAAACGAATATGTCCAATTTAAAAGAAGCCAATTGAAACTTAATTACAAGAAATGTAAATGTTTGTATAGAATCTATTGAATAACTAACAAAAGTACCAAAAACAGACAGATCCATGCACTAACAAAATTAGGTCATGTGAGTTTTTGGGGCTAAATATGCTTAAATATACTTTATAGCACCTCTAAGGTCTTTTATTAAAATTTTATAAAAGAAAATAGCAAAAATGACGCCATTTTGTTATAAAAAGTTTCATTTTAAAACAGATTGTTAGCTTCTAAAAAGAGTTTATTTCTGTCTTAATTGAAAAAATCATGTTTTATTCAAAATTTTATGTGCATGAAAAGAACTGTGTAAGTTTCTACGTGGACGTACAGACAGACGCGGTTGATATTACCCAAAAAAGGGATTTTTGATTAAATTCGTACAACAAAAGGTGAGTGAGTCATTTTACAATAGCATATGATTCTTTAAAGAAGATTTAAATACATTATTCATTTACAACATAAGAAAACACAATGGAAGGCCTAAAAAACCTCAAACCAGCCCACAAACAAAACTGCTTACGCTAACTATTATATGAGATGTGTCACCCTTATAATAATCATGCATAATACACAAATATGTCTAACGTGTGCACGTTTGTATAAACTAACAGTTTCACTAATTCGCCAATGTTTTGTGTCCATGTATGTGTGTGCATTTTGGTTAAGCTAATTTTCGTGTTTCTTGGAGAAATTTTAAGCCTTTACCAGCCGCATATGTGACTCTAAGCTCTATGCTCCAACTAATGATAATGCTGCGCAGCAACACAGCTTCGGTATTACGTTGAACCTTTTAAATTTCCTTTTTCTTACTCTACGCACACTTGGATTGTATGTAATTCTATTAAAAAAAAAAAAAAAACAAAAATTGTTGGATGTTGATGTAAATTGAAAGCATATTCACAAAATTACACCCAAAGCATTACAAAATATTTGAAATAATTTTTAAGTCTATAAAGCGGATAATGTTGGAGATAACGATGATGAAGATGATGATGACGATGATGATGCTGCTGTTAAGATTGCCTTTGGAATACAGGTGGATATTCCCTTTCTCCGTACCACTCTACTTATTCACAATAATTTGGAATCTTTTTGTTTTGAGAGCATAATTTTTTCTTCTTCTATGTTTTCTTCATGAGTTAACATAAGACCTGATTTGGAGCTTGTAGGTATTTCATTTTTAATACGTCTTTTAGCAAAGGTACTCTTGTATGTATTGTGTTTACGTAAATGTTAAAATAAATGCTTATGGTCAAGAAAACCCAGTGTGGCTAGAGTATGTGGCAAATGTGTGTACGTCAGTAAGAAGGCAAATGGGGTTATTGTTGAAAACTATTGGATGTGTAAAGAAAAGGATTAAATATATATAAGAACGTAAATACATGGCAAGAAAAAATGCTTAAACTATTTATAAAATGTTCGCAACGCATGAGGTGAACTTGGAATCTGTTTCAACACACGGAGATATTAAAAGAATTGATCGCAAGTCCATAAAGACATTGAGAAAATTGAGGAACTTTTGGGAATAAATATTCTAGTGCAGGGGTGGGGAACTTTTTTGCCACATTACAGTAGGCCGCAAAAGAAGATTTTAAACACATTTGGAAAAATATTAGAGAAAAGTGCTTCATTGCGATACAATGTGAAGCCCACGCGTACAAAGCATTTACTATAAGAATGAAATCTTTCCAACGAAGTAAACATTTTTCCTTCACGTTCATTGTCGCAATGCTACTAGAGTTCAATTTTTGCGAAAAACTCACACATGGCTCTCTGTGTGAAGATCGTTATAAGGCGAAAATCCACAATTCTTAATATTTTCCAATGAAACTTGGCACATTAATTACATTTCGTATTAGGCTTAATCGTGTCAACTTTGAACGCAATCGGACGATTTTTACTTTATTGCCATTTTTTTAACAAAGGCTATAGCAAGGCAAAAATTGTAAATTTCCGTAAATTTTTTCATATCGAAATTTTGATGCCAATCGATAGTAATTGGCAAGGCAAATTCAACGGTGTATTTGTGAGTTTGATCAGACCTCTGTGATGGCTTCTGTAAGGATTTTAAAGTACCTTGAAAAACGTCTTTTGAAACAGTTTTAAAGAAACGTGGCTCACTTCGACTCAATATTGATCGCACATATAAAGTTTTACAATTAAACAAATTTTAAGAATATAAGCTTTCAAGCGAAGTGAATTTTTTTCTTCTACGTTAATTTTTCAGAGTACTATATCAGTTCAAACTTTTTATTGTAGTCAACCAATAAAAAAAAAAGGTTATATGACAAAAATCTACATTTCTTGATATTTTTCAATGAAATTTGGAACAATAACTCCATTTATTATGTAGATGATTTGTGGCAAGTTTTGGTTCAATCGGACTATTTTTACTTTTTCGCCCTATTTTTAAAGAAGACTATACCCTTGGTTAAAAACTGAAAGTTTTTTAAAACTTTACAAAAATTTTGATGCCAATCGAAAGTAATTGATCGCAAAAATACATTGGAATCAGTTTGATAATAATCAGGTCACTGTGATAATTTCAAACCACGACTTACCGCAACTTTTGAAACAGTCGCAACAGTTGAATGATTATTGAAAATAAATCTTTCGAAAAAGTGCGATTTAAGTTTAACTTTAAGAAATGTAAAACATATACAAATAAATAAATAAATAATTACAAGAAAATACCAATCCCAGTTCTTCTTCTTCTTCATCTTCCAGTCAAAGTTAAAGTATTTTGTAAAGAAAGAAATTATTGTTATTATTATATAAAGTTGTATTTCCGGTAGAATATTTCTATACCATGCATTTGTTGTTGTTGGTGTTGTTTTTACAAACAATGACCAATTATTTGATCTCAAAAGATTTTAAATATAATAAGCTCTTTAATGTTTTTTTGTTTTTCATATATCATGTATTTTACTTGTTCTTTTTTATGGTTGAAATGAAGAGTAAGATAAAAACCGAAAACCCTACGAATACACATACACACACCAATACACATAACCAGTTTGCTGTGAATATAAAAATAACAAGTAAAAAGTACTCAATTTGCGGCTTAGGCCAAATCTTAAATACCCTGCACATCCATATATGAAATGTGGGCGTGGCAGGTATATGATTACGCCCTATAATAGTGTATGCTTGCAAATTGATTTTTACGTTGAGTATGTTTTTTGTAAATTGTGGGCGTTCCTGCTCTTAGACCACACCCATTTTTGGAACATAAAAAACGGGGTACGAATAATACATGTGCCGAATCTTAACTTCATATCAATTTAAATAGATTTTTTTTATTGTGGGCGTGGCTCTTGGCTCATTTTAAATAGCGATCTGCGTGAAAAAACTAGAAGTGTCTGAATATCTCAAAATTTACGAGCATGAGTGTATCAACAAAAGATGGACACACGGACATACATTAGTTTTTAACGCTGATTAAGAATATTTATTATACTTTGTAGGATCTCTGAGTGTGTTGACAAACTTAGTATACTCACCACCTTATGTGGAGGGTATAAAAAACGTAAAGGATTAAATTTGTACTGTATTAAGGATAATAATACAAAAGACAATGAACACATAAAGCTTATAACTGCACTCACATACTTATACACATACACATACACACACCCATATACCCATATACTCCACATTAATGGCAATAAGTTAGTGTTTCGTTTATTATGTTTTCGTTTTTGCAATGACTTCAGTTCAAGCGTACTGTTGTTTTTGCAAAATGCTTTGTGTTAAACTATGTCATCATACAACATACACATGCAGATGTAAGACTTGTAAGACTATTTGGTTTAGTTGTATATGTGAACATACACACACATACACACACTCAAATAAAACCGCAATGCGATTTTGTTAGGGAGACAAAGAACCATTGCAACAAGTCCACACATTAGCACTTGTATATATTTATATAAATGTATGGGAATGTTGTCATACTTGTGTAATAGATTTGATGGAAAGCTCTCCATCTCTTTCTCATTTCAAGTATATGATTAAGTAACACAAAGCTGCAGCTTTCGGTATATGAATGTGTTATATAAACATTAGGTGATTATTAGGGATTATAAAATACCCTACATCAGGCATATTTAAATGCTACATAAATGTTTAAACCTTATCCTTGCCAAACACCATTGCAAAGCAGTTGGAAGTTTATAAAATCACAAGAAAAGTTATCTGACAGCCCAACTACACCACAACTTATTGGTTAATTATTTGCATAGCATACATTAGCTGCCAATTAAGTATTGTATATATTGTTTAATGTATGAATTATACAAAACACACGTCGTTTGTACGCAACTTTTCCTATAATGAATATGAATGGAATTTAAAATTAATGCTTTGACACCCTTCTTGCCCTGAAAACATTTTATATAATTTCTCTAAAGAGAAATTCTGTTTTTTGTTTGTCATTATATTATACTTATGCGCACACACACACCTACACTTGTACATGGAGATGTTATACATTTGGAAATATCATTACAAGGTTGCATTGATTAATATAATCCTCTTTAAGATATTTATGGGTATGAGACAGAGACAAAGACAGAGAACGAGAGAGAGAGAGAGAGAGAGAGAGATATTTATTTGTCATTCGTTTTTGCTTTAAAATATGAAAAGAATCATTGAACCATCAGAGATGTAGAAACAGTAGAATCATCTCATACTCAACGCACTATAAACGTACAGAAACCCACCCAAGAGGCAGATATTGTACAATACACAAAACACACACATATACATATATACATGTATACATGTATTTGGTATAATTGTGAGTGTAAGCAGATATATTTATATCACAGTCATGAATTTAAATACAAGTTAATGATGCTTGTGTATTATTTTCTTAAGTATTGATACCACAAACGCGTAGCACTTGTTCAGCTAAAGCTTATACATTTTACCTTAAACCCCCCTCTTCTGCCACTAACTCTCACAGTTGCTTTATGTTCCATTAGTATAGTGTGTGTGCGTGTGTTGGGCGGTATATTTGTCTCATCTCTCAGCTGTGGCAGAATAAAAGAAGAAAGAAATTCGGCTTAAAAATTAAGCTGGTGCAGCAGTAATGCTACAACAACAACAACAACAACAACAACAACAACAATGGTAAGAATTATTAAGAAAAATACAGAGATAGAGACAGAGGTTAAGGATTTTGTTGTTGTTGTTGTTGTTGTTGTTGTTGCTATTTGATATTCAGTTCAGTTTTGTTCAATACGCAGCGATATCATATTATCTGAAAAGGATGATGACAATAATGCTGTGAGAGAGGGAGGGAGGTAGGAAGAGGGAGATGAAGAGTACAGAGTAAGAAACAATACGCACAGTTTTATTTTTGTGGCTTAATCCGGTCACCAATAAGCTTTGTGTGCTGTTGACTGATAATGACTGAAGGACGTCAAAGGCAATTCTCTACAATTCTATAACATATATATACACACACACACACACACCCACACACATAAATTACTGTTTGTTTGCATAATGATTATATTCATTTGAATAAGTTTTGCAGGATTTGGTATTAATTCTGAAGTAGAGGGTTAATAATAACAAGTATTCATCATCGTGAGGAGTATACATTACCGTTGCATAAGCAATTGGGTGTAAGAACTATTTTACATATACATACACATATAGAGTGATGGGGGGGATGAAATTTGATCCTTTAAGATAAGTGTGCTTACATTATGCAGCTCATACACTATACGTACGTATGGTAGGAAATGAAAAAAGCAAAATACAAGTTGAAAGGTCTGAACAGCCACTCGTTCTCTCTCTCAAGTGCTATGAATTTATTCAAATAAATATTGTATACGTAAGCTGATGCGTGTGTGTGTGTGTGCGTGTGGTATTGTATGTCATTTAAGAAATGAATCAATGTGCGATTATTTTATGCTTCGTCTTCAACTTATATTTGTATTAATCATAAAATCTTGAAGATTTGTTTTTACCTCACACACGCACTACATTGCCCCACACACACACCACACTTCATACAATATATACGTGTGTATGTATGTGCACCGTTGACAATGATCATAATCGTCATCATCGCTGGATAGCGATAAAGTGTATGTGTCAGTGTGTATGTGTGTGTGTGTGTTTGTGAGTGGTTTTATTATTGATTACGAGTTGTTTGTCGGTTGCCTTGCAGCCTTCCTGGCTGGGTTGGCATAGCAAGGCATGGCATGGTGATTATGATAATGATGTTTATGGTAATGAACGACAATAGCCTGTTGTGAGCTGCTTAACTTAAAAAGGGGATTAAACGCAGGCATCATATTTTTATGCTGCCATAAAAGGATTAAAGTAAAACATTTTTTTTTTTGTATTCTTGTTTTCCCATTTGTATGTGTGGCACTCCAAATACACTCTCAAACACATGTTTATCAAACACACACACACACACACACACACACAGGCACAGATATTAACTTGTATGCTTATGCAATCACAGCTTTATTGGATTAAAATCGTATATAATTTAAATTGTTGAAAATATGTTAAAATTGTCCGTATGTCTGTCTGTCCGATTCTCTATCTCACTCTCCTTTACAGGTAATTGGAGAGCGTGAGACGGATTTCATTTGGGTAGAAATGTGATAAAGGCAGAGATAAATGTGCTCTTAGCTTCATTGTTCATATGTTCATGTACAGATACAAGAGAATAATATAAAAATAAGTATGTAAAGGAATTATATTAAGCTTAGACGAAATGTAATTTGTATACAAAATTATGAAAAGATAAATGAATGTCATGAAGGGGAAACAATTAGATTACTTAGCAGTTAATTACTTTATTTTAGATTGGTGCACTTTTTTTTCCGCTACATACTGACAGTACTTAATGTATAGCCTTAAAGGAAACAATACATGAATGAAGATTGATTAACTGACCGATATTTATCTAATTGTTACAATTTATATGATTAACATGTGAGTATTTTTGTTAGATACAGAAACTTATGTGGACAGACGTACGGACCTTGTTAATCAAGGCTCTTTTACAACACTTTTTATATATGCTATAATAAAGCTCTGCATCCTACCTCTAAACCGAGATAAAGAAGTTTTGTTTTTAATGAAAACTATTTATATGGGTTGGTGTACCGAAATTATTACCTCATCAAGTGAAGGGATTATTGTGAAGGCAGTGTAAGATTTTATTGATTATGCCCCCGCGTAATTATACAAATTTATTTATTAATTATTTTTGTAAAAGTTCACTTAGGTAACTTGTCCTCTGAGGCTTTGTCAAATAATGCATTTTAGCAATAAACTTTTCCCAGTGTTGACCCCTGCAACATTAGTAGTTTAATATTCATTTCCATTGGAATAAATAAAATGAAATCCTTAACATATGTACTCGTATTGTTTTGTGTAGATATGTGAAAATCACACAAAACATTACCACAACATATCCCAACAGATTAAGTGTAATATGTACGTTATACTCCTTTACGCCATACATTAACCAACCCAGTGTGGCTGGCAGTTAAAATATTCCAAGTAAATATACGGCAGAGGTGGTTGTTCATCTCAATTAACTGGAATGACAATAAGTTCTCAGTAATTCATGAGCGGCTATGAATGCTTCTGAAATCGAAAGTTATATGTGGAATGAAAGTTTATATATATTCTAGAGCCATGCCTACTTTTACCCGCTTATCATATGCTATACGAAGCGAAGCCAAATTTTCCCACCTCTGGTCTATTGAATGTGAAAGTGTGAAAGGGCACATCGTACATGTATGTCATGTGTTGTTGTTGTTAAATATTATATCCTTTTTTTTATAGTTTTGTCTTTTTCCTTTCCTCGGTTTTTTTCTTTGGCTTTGTGTGCTAGTGAAGTAGGTATCAGTTGCTTTTTCACACATGATTCCTGTGATCCTGTGGATGGTTAACTGGTTGTTTTAAATGTACTTGCATGTATGTGTAATAACTTAATCAGCATTGTTGTTGTTGTTGTTGTCACTAGGTTATTATTATTATTTTTGTTGTCGTTTCTATGTTGTGTGCCTTGTGTCATTTTGCTTGCCAGATTTGTTTCAATCTGTCCCCCGCCTCCCTCTCACACTTTTCCGCTCCGCCTGTGTATTAAATTTATATTCTTTGTATTACCGCGTTACCCGGTTAAATTTATTGGTTGCCAGTTGGCTTGTTTAGCTGGTTAGTTTAATTCTTGTACATATATCGTGTATGTTGTTGTTGTTGTTGTTGTTGTTGTGTACATATATATATATACATAATATCAGCAGTAAATCAACGTAATATCTAGCAATGAATGTTTCTATGGAGAGACAAAGCAATGACAGCAAATCTGCGTGAACTTCAAAGGGATTAGCTGCCATGAAAACAATAGATTTAAAAGCTTTCCTCCATTGAGTTGTAGTACAGTTTATATACAATGCTTCATGTATTTTTTTTTTTTAATTTTTGTTATTTCTCTAAACAACTCACTCTTCCGTTCTTTCTGACAGTGTAAGCATTAGTACGAGTGCATAGTATTTGTTTTTACATTTAGTCGAGTAAACAAGAAAAAACTACCATGCGTGTGCTTATGTGATTTGGAATCGTACAGAGTTTGCCGTAAAATAAAAGTAAATGATTTTTACTTTGAAAGTGTTAAAATTAATTGTATTGATATCCATTACAGTTGTCTTTTCAAACCACAAACGACGGAAAATTAAAACAGAAAACTCTACTATTAAGTAAAGAGAGTGTAAAGAACAAGAGAAAACTAAATTTGATGCTTAGACTAAATTTTTAACATTCTCCCAATTAATATACAAAAAGTGGGCGTGGCAATTATGTGATTACGCCCGGTAACAATATTGATAATACGTACTTATCAACTTACGCGTCAGATTCTGCGCAAAAAAAGGTTTTTGTAAATTGTGGGCGTGTCTGTTATAAGATCCCGCCCATCACATCCATGAAAAAACTAAACAAATTTCATTTTCGCCTCATTGCTTCTGGTTTTCGGGAGTTTTATCGTTTATGGGTGTGGCAATTGACCAATTTCACCCAATTTTTATTAAAAACGCATGTACAAGTACTAGAAATATTCATACAAAATTTTTGGTAGATAAATCAATTTTTGAGACAGAAAGCATACCAAGAATGATGGATGCAAGGATGAACGTGTTGACAGAGATTTCAATACTGTTTAAAAACATATATATATCTTGTAGGATCTCCGAGGTTTCTCTCTGGGTGGTAGCAAACTTAATATACCTTCATCATTATTGTGAACCGACAATAATATTTCCACTTATTATACTCACCACATGAAATGGTAGCATTCGAGTTTCTACAAAGTACAATATATACATATATTCTTGATCAACGTCTGAGTCGATCTGGACATTATTGTTGGTGGCACTCTCAATTTCGTAAATTTTGAAAATATTGAACAGAAATTCTCTACATACACACATTTCTGGTTGCTGCAGGCAGAACAGCATTTTAAAATTGATTAATTGAGGGAGGTTGAGAGCCATGCCCACAATCAATAAAAATTTGGTTACCTGCCATAAAAATTTACCTATAAAGTTGAAAGTTGATAAACATCCATTTAAAGTGGGCGTGGTCAAATAGAAGACACGCCCACAATTTACAAAAACCGTACTCGGCGTAAAACTCGACTTTCACGCTGATGCGTAATACGTACCCTATTACAGGGCGTAATCATATACCCGCCACGCCCATCATTTGTGGAAGATATTCAAGATTTGGCGTAAACCAAATTTTTGTTTTTGTTTAATTTCGGTTGACTTTTAAGTCATTGGTTACTGATTACTGATTGTGCTTTTAGATTGACTGTTGAAATTTTTCATATGATCACTAGATTGTTCAAATTCTGTTCAAAAGTATAGCAAAAGCTTCTTCTTCACATTTGTCTCAGATTATTTTTATAATTAATAGAAAATCATATAAAAAAATTATTATTTATAAATATTTGTTCTTTTTCTTATCATTTGCAGTTTATTTGATAATTGCTTAAAAACTATATGTAATGATATGATTGTATATAAAACACACAGCTCACCAACCTTCTTCGATCATGCTTCACACACTACTAAATAAGATGCAACCCAACACCAGTAAATTAAAGAACGGCAAGCTGTGCAAACAAAACGCGCATACTTCTGGATAAACGCTCATGTACGCTCACAGGCACTCTTACAAAATATAAACTACATATAAGCAACATGTGGCGGCTGCTTGGGAATAACAACAAACAACAAACAAGTTATGGCAATTTAATAGTAAAGGAAGTAGTGTGTGTGTGTTGGAAACTTGGAGCATAAAGAATAACCAGACTACCACCACATTGTGTTTTATGTGTGACGTAACAAAGTAATTCTCTTACAATTTACTCTCTGTCTGTCTATCGTACTCTTTTAAGCAGAACAGGAAACGAAAATGAATGTCTCTTCCATTCCACCAATAAACTCTTTCGATAGTAACTCTTTAGTTTTGATGATGAGCAGCCACTCTTCACCCAAACACATGCACATACGATTGAATAGTAAAATAAATGGTGTGAGGGGGGGTTACAGCTACGCAGCGTACGTGTGCTTTATATCTCAGGGATTATGCAAAATGTATAAATGAATGAATGCAGGGAATTAAGGATTAATTTCACGAAGGGATGTCATTTAGGCAAGAGATAATACTGTTTCTGTATTTTGCTTGTACGCACATACATGCATACATACACATCTACCGACAACCAACTACTACAGCCTTACCTCCCTCCACACGTTTCAATTTATTATAATAAACAGTCCATTGTATTACGAGTGTGTGAGTGTGTGTGTGCACACACTTGCACGTACATTTGTAAACGCTATAAATTTATATATATGTACACACACACACACATATATATATATATATATATCTAGATAAATATAATCTGTGTTGTGTTATGTTGTATGGTATGTGACGATGAATAATGGGCATGTGATTATATATACGGCATAAATATAATGCCATTATAATACTGCGAATTCATTTACAGTCACCACTAAACGATTAAGTACCTTTTGTGGAAAGCTTACTCAATTTCAATTTCTTTAAATGGATTTTTCTTTAATCACATCATTAGCAAACGTTTCAGCAACACTCAGATATGGTCTAATTAATTTAATTGTCCTTCGGTCCATCTGCGGGGCTTATATTTTGTTTAAGAAAAATCATGATAAAGGTTAAGGATAATTTAAAATAAAATTTTGTACACACTTTTCCAGTTTCTGTATGGTGGTGCTTATTTAAATAGGCTGAAATCGGTCAAGTGCCACGCCCAAAATTGAAAAAAGTGATCTATTAACCACAGAGGTTATGCTATA
Source organism: Ornithomya chloropus (assembly GCA_963971445.1). Taxonomy (NCBI): domain Eukaryota; kingdom Metazoa; phylum Arthropoda; class Insecta; order Diptera; family Hippoboscidae; genus Ornithomya; species Ornithomya chloropus. The sequence continues at coordinate 19,315,076 of OZ020530.1, read as the reverse complement.
AGGTTGATATTTATAATTAGTGCGTGCTTTGATGTGGTAAAAATGGGCGTGGTGGGTAGTAAACGCCCAAAACTTGTAAAAAAAACCTTATTTAGAGCAGAATGTGACTTTTAAGTTGCAACACAATGCATAAATTGTAAAGGGCTTAATCACATACCTGCCACACCCACTCTTGCGAAATAGATGGACTTTGGTCGAAGACAAATTTACTATATTTTCAATTGTTCTGTCTCGTATGTGTATAAAATCTTAACTAATAAATAACTGTGTACTTAATTGTATGGTTGCGACTGTTTATATATGAATTTTGCGTGTGTGTTTTTGGCTGACTGGCTGGGCTGGCTGTGTGCTGCTTATAATAACGAAACGATCCATAAAACGTAAAGTTAAATCCAAAATAATAATCCCGCACGAAATTAAATCCCTCGCCCACACAGAAACTGCCAATAACCCAAAACAACAACAATAATACAACCCATCGTCATCCCACCATAGCAAGTGAACGGCAATAGTTAGATGAATAAATCTATGGGGCGAGGCATTAAGGAGAGCAAAGATATCAACACACACCCACATACACACACTGAGTTCTCTATAATAACACATACCGTACGCTTCTGTTGTATGCGTTTATACATGTTTGTGTAACGTACAGCTTTGCTCCATATAACATTGAGCCAAAAAATAAAGTCCAATACAAACAGTTAAGCAGCAGTTGGATTATTGCGCTCCCAACACACACTCACTGCATACAGTCTATGGGGATGAATGATAATCACTAAAAGTCTGATATACAGTTGTTGGGGCGATTATACCGATTCAACCATGTGACCGTCAAATCGGGTGCGGATGGTGGTGGTGGCCGTTGGAACGGGAAGTGTGAGGAGTTTGCAATAGAAAGATAACAACCGTGGCAGAGCAAATTAAGCTTTAGCTGATGTTGGCAGCAGCACGTTGCAGAGTAAAGTAGAGCTGTAGAGTATTACGGCTGGCTTAAGGATTAGTACAAGCAACACAAACATTGAACTTACGCCACCCAGCACTCGCAAATATATATAGCCATGCACACGCACACGAACACTCTTACTCATACTCACACCAGTGCGAGTCATTGGATGAGTACAATCCCCGCCAAGTTGGAGAGTGAGTGAGAGACGAAGTAGAGAGTGTCTGTACGAAACCCTGAATACTACAAAGCTGTACAATTGCAAAATCCTAAAGGATTAAGATGCGTTTGTGTCGCTTGTTTGTAGTACATCTTCTTCTATCTTCTCTATAATGTACAATACAGAGTTGATTGTTTTTTTTTCGTGTCTAACGTATAAGCAGAAAAAGACATTTCACTGGATATGTACATTATTAGCCAAAAGTTTGAACAGCAGTTGATTGGGCGGGGGTGGGGAGGAGGGGGGAAGGGATTTCATTTAAATGGTTACACTCGCTCTAAGGATTACGTTAATACGTGAAGTGTGTGTGAGAGCAGAGCTGCCAACGGCTGCTGTGTGATGTTAATGATGATTCATTTTATTTATCTTCTTCTCCTCTATAGAATATATATTAAAAAGGAAAAAAGAATGAGTGTATAAAGCCGTTGCGGCAGAATTGTTATTCTTTATTATAATCTTGTGCGCGTTACTTTTTTTTGTTTTCATTATTTTTAAAGACATTCACACAGCGTTCAAATAAAGTTCACTGGCTGGGATAAGGATTCCATTAATATTTGATTCATTTCCATTTTGACAGTGAAGCTTAAAAAGAGTAAAATTGACACAACCAAGGTGGTTTTTGATTTAAGGATTTCATAATTAATTTTAGAAGCAAAAGCAAAATATATTTACTTTGGGTTAAGTCTTGTAAATAAAGTACCTGTGATGCAAATCTTATTCCACAATGTCCGTCCGTGTGTCTGAGTTCATTATTGAAACGGTCATGAGATATTGAGCTAAAATTTGGTTTTTTCACGCGGGTAACTATTTAAATTGAAGATAGTGTTCAAGTGACACGCCCTCTTTCGCAAAAAGCTATGTGTTAGGCCTAAAAATTAAATAATTGTGAAGTTCGGTACACATATGTATCATTATGTGCGAAAAAGTACGTGGAGCCTGCTAATCGGCACGCCCACTATTTATAAAAAACATTCTTTGGTGCAGAATCCGACTTGATACATGTATTATACACTATTTTGGGGCGCACTCAGGTCTCTTTTGTGTGCGCTTGTAGATGTGAAGGGTACTTAAGATTTCGCTTGAGCCCAATATAGGTGGAGGATAAGCTCAGTTTCGAGGATAAACTACATTTGCTTTTCCCAAAGGCAGGCGGCAGAGTCCTTACAAAGTACATATATTCTTGATCAGAATCTGAGTCAATCTAGATGTGTGAAGAATTATCGAAAGAAAAACAATTTTTTAACTATTCTAGAAAAGTTTGTCATTCCTTCAACGCTGCTAAATGTATGTTTAGTAAAACATGTGTGTGTTTGTGTGTGTGCCAGGTCATCTCCTGGTTGTTGGGATTTAAAAGGCCGGGATTTATTATATGTGTGTACAGGTATTAAGCAACCCACCAGACAAATACACACAAGGCTGGTGCTAGTGCTGCTGCTGACATGTTCAAATGTTTGGTAAATGCTTTGTCTCCGTGCATGTTGTGCATGGGCGCGTGTGTGTAAGTGTGTCTACTTGCTTCAAGTTTTGTATGCATAAGGATTTGTACGTTGAATCGCTATGATGCCAATAGCCCAACGGTGCAACATTCATAACGTACAATATTTATCATAATGATGCATATTGTGGAACTGATTATACATAAAAGTTTATATGTTTATAACATTTTATGTACGGTGTGTGTGTGTGTGTGTGTCGGTATTAAGCTCAGCATGCATTTCTATTTATATGGACATATATGTATAGATGAGGGGGAGAAGGGGGTGGTGTCAAATGTGATGCATGTTAATATTGGTATTTGTGCTGTATGCGTACGCTTGTTTGGCGAAAAATATTATATCCTAGAGAGACGGACACTCAAAGGCAGAAAGAGAGGGAATGAACCGAAAAACCATCATAACGCACGTACGTTAAGTAGCAAAAGATTTCGGCGTATATATTATGGAGATTTGCTATTGAATGTGTAGGCTTGTTGGTTTGTGTGCTTGTTACCCCATCAGGCTGTCGGTCTGTCCGTCTGTTCTATAACAATGTTATTATTATTTAAACGCAAAGGAATTCCAACCTATGGATAGTATTAGATTTTTTGTTTTCACATGTGCGTAAATATATGTATGTTTCACACATATATACATACATACACACATACAATATAAAAGCGTGAATTGTTGAACTTTGCTGCATATGTGAGATTTAAAATAAACAAGTAAGAAAAGTAAATTTGCTTTACGCCAAATCCTAAATACCCTTCACATCGATATATATTTGGAGGGCGTGGCAGATACATAATTACGATCTCTAATAGTGTAGGTATTAGCTTGCATGTCCAGTTTTACGCTGAGTAGATTTTATTGTAAATTGTGGGCATGCCTCTTATCTAACCACGCCCATTTTTGAAGCATCAGTGAAAGGGATAATTATAGATACTCATACTCAATTTCAAGTTCATAGGTCAATTTTTTGTGGCAGATATATATATCGTTTTATTGATTGTGGGCGTGTTTGTGATCTGTTCACGCCCATTTTTAATACATCGATGAATGGATGAAAATATTTAAATCAAATTTACACTTAATTGTTCACTTTTGGGGTAGATGAATCGATTTGTGTCGATTGTGGGCGTGGATCCCGAGCGATTTTTCCCATATTATATAAAGATTTGCGTGCAAAAACTAAAAGTATCTCTACAAAATTTCAGCTCAATATATCAAAATATACGCCTATGAGAAGGCCAATAGCAGAATGACTCACGGACATACGGACATACATGTCTAAATCGACTCAATTTATGATAATGATCAAGAATATGTATACTTTGTAGAGTTTCTGATGCCTCCTTGTATTTGTCGCAAACGGAAAAACAAATTTAGTACACCTCCCATCTTAAGTGAAGCGTATAAAAATTCTCCCCGTTGCTTGTTTACACTTCCATTGTTCGGGTGACCAACGTTTGCATACAAATCTCCGCAGATCAGCTTTTGATGCATTTTATGTTTGTTTATTGATTTAAAATGACGTTTTATTATGAACCCAGAATCGTAGAGAATGTAACAAATTATTAACGAAATTGGAGTCTTGTCTCGCAGAGTTCGATGGTGTACAATTTAAAGGGAGTTTATGGCGTGACATGAATCACTACAACTCGATCACAAACATTATTTAAAGAAACTGAATCTTTCCAGTTTTAGGAGATATTTGTATATACTCGTATATAAGGTGTTAAGGTGTACCTCTGTTTGTATGTGCTCCATGAAATTTATAAATCCCTTAAGATGTATAAAGCATTACAAACTCACGCTCATATTTTACTTTAGACACACACTCAAACTCACTCCCCAGCTTACTCTAATGCAGAGATTTATTAAGGATAAACTTAAGCATTGTCGTATATATATATATATACACATACATATATGCACACGACTATATACAACACTCAACAAACCATTCGAACACAACGAGAGCTAAGGGCTTAAGCGGAGTGGAGGTTATGTGTGAAGTAAGGAAAAGAAAAACAAATTTTCAATTCATGCGAGTATCTATGCACACACAACGGCACAACTGCGAACGGCTACGCTTACAGGATAAAAACTCAGTTAACGTTGACTGCAGTATAAATCCGTCGCCGACATAAGCTCGTGAGATTTAATTTCGATTTTAATGGTTCTCTTCCTAGTATTCTGCTTATTCGCGGCAATGAACGCGCTACATAAACACAACATACACACGTCTGGTAAATGTATTCCGGATTGCATATGTGCGTTTGTATGTTATGGATTTATTTATATCCTTTTTGAATAATGCGAATGCGAATGCGTTGCTACTTATTTTGGGTATAAAATATAAAGTAAGGATAAGTAAGGCAGAGAAGCAACATAAAACTTTAGCTGGCTTTTGCCTGTGTATGTGCTTCCACATACACATCCAGTTATGTAATTTAAATTTGTATTAAATTCAGCTGAAAATTATTCAACAGACAGCAAAGGGAAATTTGCATTTATCTTTAATCGTCCCGGTAAACGTCATTATAACAACAATTTCAAAAAGTGAAGACGCTACAATCGATCAGGATTGTTTATTTGATGCTCTGAAGTGAGAAACGGGACTCACTACGACTCGTAACTCCAAGTTTTCACAAATTAAAAGAATGTATTTTTATTCAACAAATTTCGCCTTTATGTTCACTTTTTGCAGCGTTACAACGATTTAAATTTTGCGTTGTATTGAAAAGTACATCTTAGCGTTTCGAGAAAATGTCCTTATATGAAAAAGGTCCACAATTATTGATATTTTTCGATGCAACTTAACACACTAATTCTATTTACTATAAAGCTTAATTATGCCAACTTTGAGGTAAATCGGTTGATTTTCACTTTTATGTCATTTTTCTAGCAAAGCAAAAAATGGTAAATTTTCGAAAAAAAATTCTATTCTAAAGTTTTGATGCCAATCGTTAGTAATTTATCAGACAAATCCAACGGTGCAAGTGTAAGCTAGATCGGACCACTGCGACAGGTTTTGGGATGACTTGAAGTTTTTATGAAAAGCGCCTCTTGAAACAAACATTAGAGAATAATTGGTATTTTTATTTGTTAAAGCGTGTAATACGAAGACCGTACATTCCCCACCTATACTTCCTATCATATATTAGCTCAGCTAACTCAGAGAATTGATTGATTTTATATTAAACACGCCGATATAAACTAAAATGTTTGCAGTGCCTAGGTTATCAATTTAATCACCAATTTCAACCAATACCCCGACACATTATAAGACAAAGTAACAAGTTTAAAATGATTATAAAAATAATTATCTATTACGTGATACATGCACACCCAACTGACTCAACACACAATGTCGCCAATCAAACAGTGTTTCAATATTTAACTATCTAAACGTTTAACGTTCAACGAGTTGTGACATTGTTACAAAAAAAATTTTAAAAAAATTACACAACAACAACAACATTAATCTAACAACAAGTGTTGGACATCTATCGCTGAGCTGTTGTTATTGTTTTAGTTAAATCCTCATCGTATGTTGTCCGACATGTGCATCAACAACAACGGATGGTTAACAACTCTTACACCCGGTGTATCATATAAATAAATTGTACGCAGAAGAGAAAGAGGAAAGAGGAAAGAGGGAAGAGTGTAAGCTTATGATACTCACGTTGTTTTTGTTGTATTTCTGAGTTAATTTTTTGTTTCGTTTTTTGTTTTTTGTTTTGGTACAAATCCTCTGTAGACTTTTCGGTCTGCGCCTTACACTATGCTCGCATAAAACTCTACTCGCATTATGAATCAAGAACAGCAACATTATCATCAGTTGGTTAGGTACGTACAGAGGCATTTACACCGATGACAAGAGAAATTAGAATTTCGACAAAAAGTGAAAATATTACGCATCTCAATACCATCACAGAATTGTTTATACGAAGAATCTGCTGTTAGTTGCCTTTTACAACCTCAATCATTCTAATTTTAATGATGCAGCAAAACTAACAATTTTAAGACACTGGTTAGGAAAAGAAGCTCTGTTAGCTTTATAACATTTTTGCCTACCCTAGGGGTACTTGATAACTTCTCAAGAGACTTGTTCGCAGTGGGGAAAATCCTCTGTTCCGACTATAATAAATGTCGTCACATGTGTAGGGCAGTTGCACGTTCCTATTTACTCAGATTGTTGCTTTTTCTAATACGCATCCTAAGCATACGTATGTTCATGCAAATCTCTTGAATTGTATTGAAACGTTTTGATTCCAAGTGCAAAGGAATTAAGGCTTTATTATGAGCACACACACAACACAATAGGCATAAGCAAATATAGTATAAATATAGATAGATAGACCTACCTAAATGCGTATGTGAATATTTATATACAGAGTACACATGTCATAAGCTTTACTTTCGATAACATGCTACATAAGAAGGGGGCTAGAGTTGGAGACACACAGAGCAATGTTTGTCATCATCGTAGGCCATTGCATTGTATTGCATAAGTATCACAATATAGCCTACATGTGTGCTACCGCCTGTAGACAAACAAATACAAGAGAGGATTAAGGATTTATGCAAAAAAGCTCTTTTACATTCAAAACATTTATAAATAACAACACGTTCGAACGAAATTACTCGGGTGTTAGGTGCCGTGTTAGTACTGTGCTGTCGAATGTGTACAATAATGTTATTGTTAACGTGATGATGATGATGGCAATGATCATCATCTGCAAGCTTCATTGTCATCATTATCACTCGATTTAATTTCGTTTTATTTGTAGTTAACAATACATCAAGTTTGCTTTTGCCTAAAACGCATGAACCCCACATTGCATTGCACAGGTGGTTAAGAGAGAGCCGAATACTTTAAATGGCTTAATAGTGAGAGAGAAAGAGTTGCACAAGAGAATTTCTTTTCATTTTCATTACAATAAATGTTGAATTTATGCAATAAATAAAAATATTTTATATATTTACATATGTGGCATGTTGGGATGTGTTTATTGCACGTGATTTAACAACTCTGTCAACAACTATTATTGACTCCAAATTTGGCAGAAATATTGTATAAATAAATTTCGCTTGCAGGTTGGTATTGACATTTGGGCAAAATCAGTTCAGGAATAAGCCAAGAATTGAACCTAAACTAAAATAAGTCAACTCTTCAGAGGTTTTTAAACAGATTCTAAGCGTTTTTCATTGAAAAATATCATTAGGACCCTGCCCTTAATACATAAGCCTTACTTCAGGCGATAATTTTCACTTTTAAACCATAAGGTGGTAGGTACCCACCAATTTGGCTCAAGTCAGGGATAACTTTTTCACTCATCCTACGTATATGGAGGTTTATATAACTTTGCAAGGCCCTGAAGGGGTCGTCGGAGACCCCACAAAGCCGATCTAACTATAGGTGTATGTCTGTCTTGGTCACAAAAAATCAGACCAATTCCAAAGTTGTTAGGAGTTTTAGTAGCTTTCATTCGGTAGTTGGTGTGGGTGGGCATTAAGCAAAATCAGTCAAGCGACACGCCCAATATGTAACAAATACTGAAAGAGATGCAATTTTTAAAGAAAATTATTCGAGGTTTGCAAGATTTGGCTTCAGCCAAATACAGCTTTTTATAGCCTCCACCTTAGTGATGAAAGTATACCAAGTTTGTCATTCCATTTGCAAAGCATAGAAGGAGACGTTAAAGAAAATTTGAGTTGATCTAGACATGTCTCATATGTTGTTGTCTGTCTGTTGTTGGCATTCTCACAGTTATAAACTTCTAACTGACATTTTGTACAGATACTTCTAGTTTATGCATATAACACAAAATATGTTGGTAGCCACGCTCACAATCGAAAAAAACGATATGTCGGCCATAAAAATAGATTCATAAAGTTGAAAAAGTTGAATTACTTCATTCATCGTTGTGACAAAACTGGGCATGGTCGTATAACAGACACAACAAATACAAAATTTCAAAGCGAAAATTTACATAAACTATAGAAGGCCCAATTAAGAGCATGTATCGCATGATTGCGATGGAGGATATTTATGATTTGTGGCCACAGCCAAATTTACTTCTCTTTCTTTTTCTATGAATTTCAACTAAATCTTTCAAATATGAGATTTGTCAACGGCCTTGGACCTGGAAATCTTAATCAAAGATGGATCCGTCGAAAAGTGAAGTTTCCTAGTGCGACCGTTTGAAAATTGTAACATTCAATTACTTTTAAAAATAAGAATAAAATGTTAAACCGTGCATGCTATGTCAAGCTTTATGATAAAATCTCGACAATGTTTCATTCTGACAACTATTTACGGTAACACCAAAACAATTGTCACATATGTACGTTGAAACGTTCAAATATTCAATAAAATGAGAAAAATGTTACATTTCATTACATTACGGTGATGAGAATAAGTAGGACGCCCGTGTGTGTAGCATTCAAACGGTTGCACAATTACGTGACAGTTTGAATATATTGCTAAAAATGACGCTACATTTACTGGGAACGAAGAAGCGGTAGTACCAGGAACTTTAAAATGCGTATAATAAGCAAACGGGATTTAAACGACAACGAAAAGCCTTTCGATACACGTAAACACAAACACACACACACACGTACACATACATGTGTAGGAAATCGCTTGTATTTGTTTGTATTTCTAATACTGACGAAGAGTGCTGAACATTGGGTTGTGGAAAATTTTTGGCTGCAGAATGGATACAAATTTTAAAGGATTCACATGTTTAACACACTCCAACGCATCTGTACTGACTATGAACTTCTAATATATGTTTACGCATCAAGTACAAGAGAAAGAGAACGCATGGATGTTCAACAACACAACATATGTTAGAGATTTTGTGGCACACACACGAAGCACGAAACAAGTGCACAAGTTGTGTTGCGTTGGCAAACATAGAAAATCCCTAATCCATACTCAAACCTGTGCATGTGCACTTGTACATAATGTTGCTTTGTTTGGTGTTTGCAGATGTAGTTTGTGTGTATTTATTGATGTCTCTATACTTGGATATTGGATAGTAAAGTGAAATAAGTTTTGTACAAAGCCTTCAATGAATGTATCAGGGAGACAGAAAAACGTAAAGAGAGAAGAGAGAGTGGCGAATGAAGAGTTCAAGAAGAAAGCGTAGGTCGCCCAAAATACTTGCAATGACACATTAGCAAATATACTTACGTTCACGTATCATGCATATGTACCCAACCTACATGGATGCCTATGGGCGCCTTACACACCCATAAACACTTTATATGCTTTGCGTAAGGAGAGTATGCGTTAGAGAAGCGTACGGAAGGGGGGAAGGATAGTGTTTTGTGCGTATTATAAACGGATTAAAATTTCTAATACTATTGCAGTTATTTGTATGAAAACGAAACAAAAACTTCGGCATACAAACAATATTCCGCTGCACACCTATGCGCACTGAGGTAGCTACGTACTCCTATAAATATAAAATAAGCTCTTTTTAAACTATCTTGTATCTCTCTTTCTTGCCTGCTTGCTGCTGCTTTCTTTCCTTCCGATATATAGATTTGATGGATATTGTGAGTGTGTGTGTATGTGTGCGCTTAAATTCTTGTTAAACACAATTTTGTTGCAAAATTTGGTTAGACCTTAACACAATCCCACAAGCTTAATAACTTGCTATAGAATAGGTGATAGTTATCGGTATACACACATACATTCACGTGCATCGATAAAAGGTAAGAAACGTTATGAATTTATATTAAATGATGGAAATTTCTACAACATTTAGCATAATACCACACACACGCACAGGATCTATTAATTCTGTGACTGCTCCCTCACTCATTCAGAAGGAATTCATTTGAATTGTAAACAAGCCTTGATGGGATCAGCTTCAGTTGCCATAGTAAAGCAACTAGTATGTGGGCAGGTATGCAGGCAGCTTCCTAATACTCTGTCTCTGTGAAAACTTTAAAACATGGCCTCAAATACGAAAATTTCTAAATATCATGCAGGATAAATCCCTAACTACTCTGCCAACATGCATGTGTGTAAATGAGCTTAAGCAAGTAGAGAGTTGTTGTGCCTGAGAAGGCTCTCACTGGTATTGTGTTGTTAGGATTATTTTATTAAATAGTTTTAGGTGTAATTTATTTCCAAAAATATTCATCTACCATCACCTTGTTGCACCCACTCAATGGCACTCACATAGTATGTTAAGCTTGTATTAAATACATTTTCCAAGTTATGCACTTCGGTGCTGTTGGTGGTGAAGCATTACAAAGCTAAGCAACAAGTGTGAATGGTTATGTGGCATCATGTTATAGAAATCTGTGCCATAATGTGTGCGACAGTTTCAATGTACTCGAAATAATCTTTGTCACATAAGTGGAGAGGGAGAAAAGGATACGAATCCAATAAGGATATGTGACCTGATAAGGCTCAAATTTGTAGCGTTCATCTCGTTTGGTCAATCACGATCGATTAGCATCAAAATTTCGATTCAAAACATTTTCGGATAGTTATCATTTTTACAAGCCTTTAATAAACAGAGGGACATACGGACATATATGTTAAATCGACTGAGTTTTTGATCAAAAATATATACACTTCTGGGTGCAGCAAACGAAATGGCAAACTTAGTATGTCCACCATCTTATGTGGAGGGTATAATGACAATATTTGGGGTCTTCTGTATCACTTTTTTAATATAAATCAAGCCTTCAGTAGTAAAAATCAATCCATCTTCTTTATATTCAATGCTAATGAAAAAGTTCCAGCTAATGTGGTGTTCAAGCGGGAAACGGACAAATGTTATACAAGAGAACGAACCTAATGCTTAATTTCCTGCAGACACTTGGTATACGAATCTGGAGAAGACGCGCAGTAAGCTTATATGCGTGGCGGTCTCTGTATGATTTGGTGTGATGGTCGCTTAATTTCACTTTAATAAGTTCTACTAATGAAGGGCCATTCTTCATAACCATGCATTACATTTTCATGTAATACGAGACATCTGCATATTGCAGACATTTTGTCATGTTAATGAAATCATTCCATTCATTAATTTCCATTTTTGTGATTTTCAAGTATTTGGATTAATCCTCATAGAGACTTACGATAAAGTTTCACGTATCCTTAGAGAGATACAATAAATTAATTTTCTAAAAAGCCTCAAGGAATAAAAGAGAAACTAATCCCATACTACGTTTGTAGGATTTAAAAAAAAAACGCAAACCTCAGGATTAGCAACAAATTAACCCTTATTGTATGATCACATGAACAATCATAGCAACTAATGCATGTATGGGCACAAAGTTGCCCCGTAATAAGTATAAATAATCAGATGTAGTTAAGAGGGCTTCGTTACAATACTTGCACGGGGTTACGGTGGAAGGATAATTATTGTAGTTAAACATGGAAGGGTAGGGGTTGCCGTGTTGGCTTGAGAACATATAAATACTATTAATTTTTTTTATTTACTTACAATTGACTTTGGTAACATCAAAATCACTGCGACGCTGCGACTCCATGGCAGCGGCGGCCGCTGCAGCTGCTGCATGGGTATGAACGGGTAATGTGGGACCGCTAACTGTTGCAGACGCTGGCTGATGATGTGCGGATACGGCTGCTGCAGCTGCAGCATTTAAAGCGGAGGGTGGCAGACACGTAATGCTGCCCATTAAACGTTGTGCTGCTATTGATTGCGTTTCAGTTCTATCTTCACTGCGTTCGCTTATTTTCGGTGTACTGCACTGTTGACTAGATACGGCCATTGGCGTACTGGTGGCCGGTGGATGGGGCGTTGTCGTTATCTCACCGCTAATATTAAGCGGTGATGGTGTCGTATTGTGGGCGGACATAACTCTGGCTGCATAAGGTGGACTCCGTTGTGTATCGTTGTGATTTTGCTTTTGTTGTTGTGGTTGTTGTTGTTGTTGGTGTTGTTGATGATGGTGGTGGTGATGTTGGTGTTGGTGTTGGTGTTGTTGCTGTGATTGTAGTTGTTGTAATTGTGATAATTTATCTTGTACACCCTGCAACGAATTGCGCCGATGTTGCTGAGCCGTAGATGTTGGCGGACTTTGGTTATGTGTTATATTAACACTAGTTGTTTGTGGGTCAATGTTGTTATTGTTGCTGTTGTTATTATTATTATTGTTGTTATTATTATTAATACTGCTTGGTGTATGCCGTGAGTTGGACGGCGACAACGACAACTCCTTCTTAACCACAATATCTGAATGTAACGCATGATGTTCCGGCGGTGTTTTGGCATTAGCAGCTGCAACAGCAGCGGCTGCATTTGCTGCACGTGTCAAAGCCAAAGCTTGATTCTGTCAAGAGAGAGAAGGAGAGAGAGAGATAAACGTTTATTTTCTTTTAGATATAAAAATGAAATATTTTTAATTAAAAATAAAACATAACGGACCGTGGTGTTGTTACGCACCGCATGTCGTGCCACTTCCAATGCCGTAGAGTTCATTTTATAACCAACAGTTTATTATTATTACTTCATCATAAAAAATCATTATTATCCCTTGAGTGGAGTGTCCACTGCGACGCTTTATAATAACTTTTCAATCCTAGCATTAGCTACCGCCGGTAACGTTATTAATAATATTAATTATAGATCGTTAAAGGTCATTTGCCGATTATCTCGTAACCATTATCTATAAGCTAAAGCTAATTGCGTGATTTTTAAGACTTTTAAATTAAAGTTAATCGCGAAGGCACACAAAAAACGAAACGAAACCAAACCAAACCGAGCAGCCTACTAAAGAATTTCTTCAGCACCAGACTTTATAAAAAAGTCATGAAAATAATGAAAAAACACAATAAAGAGGAAGAAGAAGACAAAAAAGAACAAGATGCTATAACAACATTTTTAGCAACAATAATAAATTTTTGAAGACTTGAGACTACCTGTTGAGCTGTATGTTATGATGAGACAGGCAAACGTCAACTTACTTTATATAGCTTAAGCTTATCAAAAACGAAAAAAATACAAAAAAACCAAGTATACGAGCAATACCAATATGAAAGTTTCCGTTTAAGAAAAACTTAAACACACCAAACGTAAACATTCCAAAGTTGAACATAATCATCAGTAATTTGATGACAACAACGATGAGGCACTCACTCACTGGCGAACAAGCACGGTAGGGGCGCAGGCTATAAAAACAATTATAAAAGCTATATTGGGCTTAAACCACACCTCGGGTACCCACCAACGGTGCAAAAAAACCTTGTAACGGTTGAGTTATGTTTCATTTATTTTTATATTATTGTGGGATATGTCCTTAAAGCGATCCATTCTCAATATTCATCTTTGTGCAGATACTTTCAATACTTTCGAAATTTTTGCATAGACGGATCACATGTGGACAGACAGACAATTATGGCAAAGTTTAAAGTTGATCTCAAGACAAGACTATACGGACGTACGGACATGTAGCTAGATCATCGGCTCAATCTAGGTTTTTATACGCGAGTCTTTCATTTCCACGAGATCCTGTCCTGGTACAACAGTTGCAAACATTCCGACAAAAGTTATATACGTGCAGCCTTAGGAAGGTGGCTATAAAAACTTTTAACATGTTTTTAACGAACTAATAGATTTACGCAAAAACCTTTGCTTCAGAGGTTGTTGTTGTTGTTGTTGTTGTTGTTGTTGTATTTTTGAAGAAAACTTTTTTTTCATTTAAAATATTTGTTGTATTGAGCAGTAGCCGTGATTGGTATTTGTCAAAATTTGTAAAACCCTCCAGCAAACAACTCCAACACGAAATTTTTTCATACTAAACACAAACACACACAAACACACACACATGCATGCATGTATAAATATATAGATTTAAACGTTAATCACAGTTTTTGTGCTCGCTTTTGTTTGTTGGTCCCAAATGTAAGAGAACGTGTTTTTAAAACTAATGAGGATTAAAAAATCTCGTGTGTGCGCCGTATAAAACAATTCACAGAACAAGTGAGGCGACGTGGCTGGCTTAACTTTATTACATATGTACCATGCAATAATAACAACAAGTAGTGTACACGCATAATGGCAATAATTATCTTTTGAAAAAGGAAAAAGGAAAAAAAATAATGAAACAACATTGAAGTAGAGCAACAGAGCAGTATAGCGGGCAGCATGGATACATGGCCCCCTAAAAATATTTTTGCCTCAAGTCATTGAATTTCCGGTAGACATTAGCGCCGAATTTCTGAGATCAGAACAATAACAACAACAACAACAAGTAGAAGAAGAAGTAGAACATGATGACGCTGATGAAAATAACACCGAAATTTTTACAATAACAATTTTTTTTATTTGCAGCGACATGTGATGCATAACAATCAAATGATCAGTCAATCTGCTCTAATCAATGCAAGCCAAAAGCCAAAAACCAATGCAAGCACCAGAGCAACAGAGCAACAGAGCACCACCGAAGACCAAACGACACAAACTCGCATACAATAACAATTTATCCGATTGGTTGGTCGCGTTGGTTTAAATATACAGTAGCGCTTATTATCATAATCACAATCACTCACTTGCTCAGCAGCTACTACCTTCTACTCCTATACACACTGTGATAATCAAAACCCCATCAAAATTGTCTGTCAGTCATTTAATCAATGTATCCAGATTGCGTATCCCTAACCAACCAAGGCGAGCAGGTCGGCAGGTAGGCAGGCAGGCAAGCAGGCAGGCAGGCAAAGAAGCCAGACACGGCCGGTAACTCAATCGAAACTTTATCGCATAGGATTTTCTACAAATGCTAAAAAGATCAATTTCAGCATAACTGCGGGGCGATCAATTAAAATATTTTGATGGAACGAAATTTTCGCCAAAATCAAAAAAATATAATAAACAAACCACCGAAAAAAGTCATATTTTGACATGTGCGCATCCCATCATGCAATGCATGCATATAAAGGAAACCTTTACGACCCTTACACCACACAATACCACTTCTACGCACTTGAAGCTCCAGGCTATCAGCTAAGAGAGTAGTAATAACTAAAATTTGGCTGCGTTACTTTCATACCCTCAGTATCTCATCTCATCCCATCTCATCTTTAATAACGCGAAGCGTAAAAGCCATCCACATCAAGATACATATTTTATGCATTGATGAACAACAGCAACAATAACAAAAAACAATTGACTAAAACGTAAATGAATTTTTATTCACCTTCAAGTCTCCATCCATTCAACCCCATCTTCACATCGTACAGTCATCCCCACTCCCCACCCGTCTCAACCGCCCCCTGAACGTAGAGGACACGTTTCAATAATTTTTGATTATATGTTGTCGAAGAGATTGATCTCTTGTGTCAACGATCGCTAACTTGTCGATGCTACCGTCTTCTTGTACTCTGTACGCATTACATCACCATTCTATCACCACCACCAACCGATCCACTATTCGCCTTAACGGCAGATGATAATATTTCGTTTTTTCTTAATTTTTTTCTTTTTTCTTTTGGGAACACAGCAACAACATCAACATCAACATATTCATTATTATTATAATGAAATTTTTGTGGAAATGTAAGAAATTTGGAAATTGTTGTTATTATCTCTCGTGTTTCTTTCTTTTTTCTTTTGTTAATTTTTTATTAAAGCCTTATATTTACTCGATATTAAAATTTATTTTAATTGAACAACATTTTCTTTAAAAGAAGTTTCGCAGACATTTCGTTTTGGGGAGAAATTTTGAAGGATTCTTTATAAAAATGTAGATTGCTTTAAATTATCTTGAATATTGTCTACATATATACACAAACAGTGGGCGTGTTGGGTACTTTATTACACCCTCAAATAGTGTAAATCGGATTGTGCAGCAAAAACTTTTGTTTGTAAATTGTAGGAGTGGTTAATATTTGACCACGCCCTTCTTTAGCACATCAATGGATGGGTTAGTATTTAATAAGTACACAATTTTTATTCTTTAGATCTAATAGAGAGATTTTTATCGATTATGGGCGTGGCTGTAAACGAAATTTATCCACTTTAGATACGAATCTATTTACATGAAATGTTTTAGCAAATTTAAGGACTGAATATTTCGACTTCTCCCACTGCAAGCGTGTTAACAACAGACAGACATGCGGACGGACAAGTCTAGATCGACTCAGATTTTGATGGTGGTTGAGAATGCATATAATTTAAGGAGATTCTGGCTCCTCCAAATATGAAGCCTTCTTCTAATCCTGTTACATACATAAAGACAAACTTAATACACCCTCCTTACCTTATTTGAAGGGTGTACCATTTAGAACCACGAATTTAAGAATTGAATGTTGTGGAAATTTTTCAATGTACTCGTACTTATTCAGTTGACGGGCACTATAGAGGATGTGTGGGAGAAGGTCAAGTTTAATTAATTTTAATATTAAATCAATAAATGGCTGATAATCATTGACACTACGTAATCATTTTAATTTATTTTGAGAGCAAAAAGAAACTGTATCAGCGTTCCACACTAAAACTGGATTACAACAAAAAAATCCTGTACCTTTCAAAATGACATCATTCATTATCATATTTCTACTTGAAAAAACCAGGCGACTACATGCCTACATAGGCATTAAAGCATTGCTTTTAATTGTCGTTATTGATTTAAAGTAATCATCACGTATCAACTGCAACGTACGTTCCAAGCATACCTGCAAAGGGTCGCTTTCCATTGCAAGTGCAAGACTTATTTAAACATTTACTGTAAAGTACTATATACTCGTACATATATGCAATATAATATAAAACAAGAACACAAATTCCTTGTAACTTGTTGAACTTTTTTAATTACTTAAAGTAACTGAGCCATTATAACAACTTCACCAGCCACCAGCCACCAGCCTGATGTGATTTTATAATAATAAAATTGTCTCATTTACAACAAATTGCTTCATTTTATACAGCAATACATTTTTTAATTACTCTAAATTAATTGTAATTAAAAAAAAAGATGCTTTGAGTTGGGGGTGGTTGGTAGACAACACCGCACAGGTATTAACATCATTTACACTTTATTCAATCACAGTTGATGCGGATGGCGGTGGTAAATATTTGTGTTATACATTTACCCACAAATATTATCACACATGATAATAGTGCAAGTTATGGAAAGTCGAGTAGCAGGGTTAGTGAAGTAAACTTTCCATTAGTAGAGTACTGATAATTGTCGCACGAACAAAAGGTCCACAAAACCTACAATGCTTAGTGTTTTCCAATAAAATTTGGCAAATCAGTGCCATCTTTGAGCGTCATCGAACGATTTAACAAAACCTTAAGAAAAGCAAAAATTGTACATTTTCGAAAAAAAATTTATGTCCAAATTTTGATACCAATCGATAGAAAATGATCAAATAAATGTAATGGTCTAATATTTAACTTCATGATCATACTTTTATAGCAGTTTCTGTAAGGATTTTAACGTCCCGTAAAAAGCCTAATTTGAAGAAATATAAGAGAAAAGTACCACATTTCTCCTCAATATGAATTATACCCGAAAAATTATATATTTATAGGAATTTTAAGACTGTAAACTATTAAACGATGAAGACATTTATTTTCCATGTTAAATTTTCCCCGTGTTAGAACAGTTCAAACTTTGTTTTGCTGTGAAAAACTTCACTTGACGCACCATGAAAAGATCTACAATTTTTAATATTTTCCACTAAAACTTGGCACATTAACTCCATTTATTATGAGGTCAAGTTGTGACAAGTTTGGACGATTTATACTTTTTTGCCATTTCTTTAAGTAGAAACACCAAAAAGTGGTCCGAAATGATTTGATATCGAAATTTTGATGGCAATCGATGATAATTGTTCGGATAAATTCAGTGGTGATAGCGGGACACAATGACAGCTTATGCGATATGGACATGTACGGATGTGGTTTTTAACTGGGAGTCTATCACAACGTGTACAAAACATTCCATCAAACTCATGCTTCTTTTTTAGGGTAGCAGGGTATGGAGATGGAATTTTTATGCTTTGTCTTTATATGTACACGCATCCATATTAAAAAGATCACAGTAACACAATAACAACGATAACAACAACAATGACGCGCTTACTATCAATTATTGATATTTTTCATGATCATCAGCACATCACAAAATATTTGAACAGAACTATGGAGAGAAGTTGTACGCGCACATGCACGTAAGCAGTCCAAAAACCCAGCCAATGCATATCTTCATCATAAGTGGGGAGAGTAGGTTACTAAGTCTGGCTGTCTGTCCGTATGGATATGTGCAACTTAGGCGACACGTACACCATCAACAACAATATAAAACGCACAGTAGCCAACTGAAATTTTCTCATTTTAAGCGCATAAATAATTAGTGCAACCACAGCCAAAGCTGTGGTTCGACGATGTCCCGCAGGCCAAACAAATCTCGATTCTACTCTACTTCTTTAGCGTGCCAATAAAAACGACAACAAC
This sequence comes from Ornithomya chloropus, assembly GCA_963971445.1. NCBI lineage: Eukaryota > Metazoa > Arthropoda > Insecta > Diptera > Hippoboscidae > Ornithomya > Ornithomya chloropus. Next base: position 19,295,966 of record OZ020530.1, on the reverse strand, counting down.
AACAACAATCACAAAGTTTTAACGTAAAGAAAAAAATGATTTCATCAAAAAATTATTTTTGTTATTAAACTAAAATAAAAGAGAGAAAAAAAACACAGAGGAGGAGAAGAAGAAGAAGAAAAAGTGATTTTTCTTATATTTTGTTGTTTTTATAATCAAAGTGATGATCGTTAAAACACATAAGTGGCATATAAAGCGAAACGAACGCATGAATGCTGCAGACGACAGCAACGTATATATGAAAACATCATAGTGGATGGAAGGGTTAGCAAGCTGACTCTGCGGTCTCTCATACCATGTTTGTGTATCTTCAAATGTATACATATTTGTAGAGAACTTTAAAGCATGACTGGAGGCGTTCCAGAATAGTCAGTCAGAGTTGCAATACAACTTCAACTTTATATAGGATCCTTTCAGTATAGTATACCCTTTGGTGTGTGTGTGTGTGTGTGTGTGTGTGTGTGTGTGTGTGTGTGTGTGTGTGTGTATGATTATATTTAAAATGATTACTTTTTCAGCATTGGTGTGTATGTGGGTAAATGGTGGATAGCTACTGTTTGTCACTTTATAACTTGATATCCACCGTTGCTGTTGTTGTTGCTATTGTTGTTTTTGTTATTGATATTATAGTTGTTGACAATCGTATAGCAAAAGCCAGGATCAGCAGTCACAACAGCGATGGCGTTTGTATATATATATATATATATATAACTGTGTGCGTTTGTGCGTGCACTTATAAGCAAATACTCCGACTCAGCTCATCATCCATCATCAACATTTTTCATTCAGCCTCACCAAACAACCCAACAGCAGATTCTTAACCATTTGTGGTTAAATCTGTTAAAGGTTCATACCTGCCAGCTATTGAGTTGAGTGTTGCTTGTTCATTTTGACAAACAAACAAACAAACAAACACACACAAAAAATGTATATTATGAAGAAGATTTGTGGCTTCTACATAATTTTATGTTGTTCAACTGTCAACATTTTTCGTTTCTATCTCAAAAACTCCAAAGTGACAAAATTGATCTTTATCGTAAACCTTTCTGCCAAAACACAACAAAAAACCAACAAATGAACGCCAACTATAGGAAAAAAGCCAACAACAAAAATTCTTAAACACATCAACGTTCATCTATATATATGAGAAATTCCAAAAATGTTGTTGTTTTTGTTGTTTGGTACATGTTTTCTTTTGTCTTTTTTCGGTTATTTTATGGAATTTAATTTTTGGCGTTTAAGTAAAAGCGCTTTAGCGCAACAGTAGATGGTTTCTGTGTTTAATTGGGAAATGCAAACACTAATAAAATAATTGTTGGTAGTCACTGTATAGTGTATATATTATATGTGCAGAATTTTCCAACTCCTAAGCGGCATACATCAGATCCATTTTTAAGCACATTTGTCTGTACGTCTGTCCATTCAGGTATTCCTTGTAAACTGTGTACAGGTGGCAATTTCCATTATATTTTAATAACATTTGGCCCCTAGATGTATTTTGAGTTAGAATAGGCTTGATCGATATATTTTTAGGACCACTGCCCATATAATGATTAGTTTTAAACAAATTCCCGATTTTTACAATCTTTTAATAAAACTCGGTGAAGAACAAGTAATTAGCTTAGCAATTGACATTTGGACGTGCCTGGAGTCATTTTTCATTGAAGCTTTTTTCACAAGATGAACGATGCTAAATAGTTGAATAGAATCGACGAAGAATATAAAATGTTTCAAATCAAAATGCAGCGCTCACACACATTTCGTTATTAGTCAAATAAAATCTTTGTTCAAATTCTTACGATTTGTTTGTTTGTTTCTCACTGTTTTTTATTTTTGTTTTTATTTTATTTTTTATTTCATTTTGCGATTATGGCATTTTTCTGCGTCTGAGATTATGTCTGGTTTTCTAACTTTTTTTTGTTTAGAATTCCGATTTGTTCGCAAAACCCCCAAAAAAACTCATGTTTTATAATTCATTGGTGGTGTTTTTTGTTTCATTTTAAGTTTGGCAACAAAACTTTTTTGTGATTGGATAAGCGGGTTTTTTTATTATACTGGGCCATGTCTTCGGTGTGTGTGTGAGTGTGTGTTAAATAAGCATAAACAACTAATGAGTCATGCAAAGTATGCCGGTGGGATCGCTATTTCAGTTAAACAGTCGGCAACAGTTCGTTTTTATTTTTTTCAATTTTTCCTTTTTTGTTATTTATCTACAACAAAAATTGCTTATACCGTACGCGCTTGTATGTCTGATGGGTTTTTATGTGTGAAATTGTTATTACACCCAATCATAATTTTGGTTTAAACACAAAGTTTAGAAAGAAAGGCTTCCAAACTTCAATCATTTGTTCCAAAAAAAAAAGAGATTTTTTTTAAGTTAATTTTTTCAACTTTTTTTTTTATAAAATTAGCGTGTGAATGCTTGTGAAAGGAAAAAACAAGGACTATTGTCTTAATGTCTTGAGAAAATTTCCAATTTTTTGATTATTTTGAAGCAAGGATTCTTCACGCACAAAAATGTTTCCATTTTTTTTTTTTTTTGTATCGTTTTTGTGCGAATTGATAAAATTCATTATTAATAATAAAATTAATACAAAATCAAGGGGACTGTAATCATTTAAAATTTGAAGTTCAATACATGCTGCACACATTATACGCACATACGCACACACAAGCACCAAGTAAGCGTGTTTTGTAATATTTGTAACATTTTTATGATACTCGATGCAACACCCAAAAACCAGTTTGAAATGAGTGAACAACCCACAATAACAACAACAACAACAACAACAGCAATCTTTAATAATAATTTTGCTTTTAATAGTGCCAGTTTGGATAATATGGCCGGGCACACGTTATGCATCATCTACATGGAAGCTTAATGCCATTACGCTGGCAAGCCTTACAGATGACGGCAACGGTGACGGCGTTGCTTCAGTCGCTAAAAGGCATTTTATCTCCTGCTGCATTCAACAGTTTGTCGTGTTACTCGAAAGAGGGTTTAGGAATTTTTGTCAAATTATTAAAACACATTGAAATGCATACGTGCGAAAGAGAAAGAGAGAGAGAGAGAGAGAGAAAAACGCGAAAAAAGGTAACAAGAACATTGTGCATTTTCAACTGATCATCATCATCCTTAATGTGTATAGAGGAAAAATTCAAAACAGAAAGCACACAAATAAACATTTAATTATTTCGTATAAAAACGTTGTTGTTGTTATTGGTATTGTTACTGTTGTTGTGTTAGCGTATTATTATTATTATTGTTTGTTGCTGTTTTCATTATTGCCACAAGTGGCCACTGCCTGCTACCTTTGGCAATGATGGATGATCATAAATTTTTGTTGATGTTTAACCAATGGCACCATCATCACACACCACAATAACTCCATATAAATACTTAATAAGATGAAGATAGATACAATGATGATGAGATGACCAAGTAGTTGACAATGATGGTGATGAAATGTGTTGCAGACATGCTTTTTATATATATATTTTGTACAATATACACACAAACAAACTTTTTCATTGCTTGCACACAGTATTTTAGCAAAGTGATCTTAAGAGCTTCAATCTGTGATTTAAAAAGGAAATAAAACCAGTAAGAAAACTAAATTTGGCTTGAGCCAAATCTTAAATACCTTCGAGATCTACATTTATACGGTGGGTGTGGCAGGCATATGATTACGCCCTCTATTTGTAGGTATTACATATCAGTTTGAAAGTTGATGTTTACGCTGAGTAAGGTTTTTGTAAATTGTGGGCGCGTGTGTTATTTGACCACGCCCATATTTTGGCAAATCGATGGATAGTTTAACTATAGATATGCTTACAGAATTACGCGTTCATAGGTCTATTTTTGAGGCATATATATACACATATATCGAATGCCCACAAAATACGGACACACGGACACCAGAAGACACTGGCATACAAGTCTAGATCGATTCAATTTTTGATGCTGATCAAAAATATATATATTTTGTAGGGTGAAGCAAACCCATCATATGTAGAGGATATAATAATAATGAAATGAAAACCAAACAGAACAAAAAACAATTTTAAAATTTAATTTAATTTAGACTGATATACCCTACACGAAAGAAAAATTGAAACTTATATAGTTTCCGGCTATTTAAAGAGTATACACAATGCACCTATAATGCATACATTGTAGGCGCGGCAGGTATCTAATGCCGCCCTCTACTCTAGTGCATACATTACCTATTAACTGAAGCGTCGAATTATGTGCCAATTATGATTTTGTGTGATTTGTGGGCGTGTATGTTATATAAAACGTTCATTTTTTTCTACATCAAAGGACATTTTCGCCATCAACAGCATATTAAGTTTTAGTTGCCATTGGTTACATGTTTATCCGACGTATAGAAATTCAAAGCTAATTAAACAAAAAATTTCATTGACCCTACAAAGTACATATATTCTTCATCAGCATCGAAAACTGTTGTTGGCACTCTCACGGGCGTAAATTTTAATATATTAAACTGAAATTTCAGATACTTCTACTTTATGCGCAAAGTTTGATATTTAAAGTGGGCAGAATTGGTTAAGGCTTCGCCCACAATTGACAGATCAATATCCATAACAAAAATTGAGCTATAAAGTTGAATTGTTGTTGTATTGTTGTTGTTTTATTGATATTGCGAAAAGAGAGCGTAGTCGGATTACATAACCGCCCACAATTTACAAAAAACCATACCCAGAGTGCAACTCGACTTGCTACCTGATACGTAATTCATGCATTATATTTGCCACGCCCACTGTTTGTGTATAGAGTGAAGGGTACTTGAGATTTTACCTAAACGCTAAATTTAATGTTTTACTTGCTCTTATTTTTTTTATTTTTTGTCTTTAGAAAAAGGCTCCACCAAATAGCTATTTGGTCGCCGTATGTATAGTAATGTTTATGTTGCAGATTACAAAGCGTAAATTACGACAAAAATAAAAGGAAATGCACACGTATACTTAGAGATGTATAATAAAAAGCTGCAAACATTTGATTGTCTCATCCAATCTTCCTGACTGACGAAAATGACAATAATCGTAAAGTTGACCAATACGATTGTAGGCCATAATTATGCTTACTGTCACTCGCTTAGAGCTACTGGGCATAACAACAAAATGAAGCAGAAGTTGATGCTTGTGGAGACTTGTTGCTGCTGCTGCTGCTGCTGCTTACTTATGCACCATACGTGGGTTGTATGTTATACTCATGCTAACCATTCCAAGAGAATGATGGAATTGATTGTTGGTGCATGCGGCGTTTATGGACGGTACGCTGGCATTATAGGTTCACAGATCGTATGTATAATGATCGCTGTACAATTGTTGTTGTTGTTGTTGTTGTTGTTGTATATGTTGTTATTCTTGTGGTGGCGCAAGAGTGCTTTTCTCAAATGCATATTATCATTAATTTGTGCTAAAATCTCTCTCAATTGTTCAGGCAACAACCACATTTATACATTCATTATATATGTATGTATGTATGTATGTATGTATGTATGTAAGGAAAATAATGGTATTAATATGGTGTTGATGGTGCTGAATGCTGGCGGCGATGGTGGCGGCTGTTGTGCATTCTTCTCTCCAATGCAACGAGGTGTTGAATATTTCAAATATTTCTGATGCAATTATACAAACATCTTAAATATTGCTTCTGTATGTATTGTTGCATACATTTTATATATATATTGTGATTTATATTTTCCGCATCATTACTAATATATTGTATGGAAGCATCAAATTTATGCATACACTCACATGCATACGAGTACATACACACACAGAAAGGCAGTAAAGGCCAAAGTTGTTATTCATTGGCTGTCGAAGGTTTGTTCGGCCGTCATTGTTTTCAATATGTATTGACGGGCGGGCGGGCAGCCAAATCGACTGTTGCAATTTATATTCAATTGGATTTTAATCAATGGATCGATGAGGATGGAGCGAGCAAGAGCGATATACGTATAAAAAGATTGCAGCAAAGTTATGGTTGTACAGAGCAGTTGAAAAATTCAGTTTATGCATGTGTGCAAAAATGTGCTAACCATACACGAGCTGATCATGCGTTTTCATTTCCACTTTACTTAATAATCATAAATATTCTCAAGGTTGCCACAAATTTAATTGAGTTTAATGTATGCATGTGTATGCGCGTGTGTGTGTGTGCGTATGTGCTTATATGCTATAGTCTAATAAGCAATATTTACATGAACAAGATGAACAGATCAAAAATTATTTGCTGTGATTTATGAACGTTTTTTTTTTCATAAGAAAATAAAACATGAAGCAAGTTAGTATTTTTTTCATCACATAACGCTTTTTTAAGCGATCTATTGTCAATCTGTTATTAAGAAGACTTTAAATCCTATAGATTCTGTGGATTCTTGAAGAGCATCCATCTTGATTGACTCAAAAATCTCTCCGAGTTTAGTAACTTTGAATAGATTTGTTAACCTTAACCAAAGGGCCCTTTAGGGACACTCTGTTGTCAGTCATAAGAAGAAGAAGTAAATTTCGCCAATTGGTTAAAAATCCTGCAAAATGGCGGACTTAACATGAAAGCATACTTAGAACCCTTTGACATATAAAAATATATTACAAAGTGATTTTTTTGGCAATGCCTTGCGTTTACACACAAAACGAAACTAATTGTAGCACAATTTGTGAAACTACGTAGTGTAGGGTATCAAATGGTTGTGCTTCATCGACTATAACATTTTCACTTCTTTTTTCATTGATCAACTTATAAATGTGTACGCAACACTACTTAGTCAACATATTCAATACAAGCGAAACGATACTTTGAAATAGCACAACAAAAAAAAGGAGACAAATCCAGTGACCTCAAATACCAGCTGACACCAACTAACTGACTAATTTCGATATTGTTGTTGTTGTTATTACACGTCTTTTTTCTTGTCTTACTTTCATTTATAACTAAATATAGGTGCCCTTGTCAATTTACATTTTGTTGCATACGAATATTTCAAATAACTGCTCTACGATTAAACGAGTGAGAGGAGTAATATGTTTTGGTAAATTTACTCAAGTGTAACGGCCATCAGTCAAGCAAACCAGACAAACAGGAGGCAGAAAATAAAAGACCAAAACACCAAACTATGCATTCACATAACTGTCTGCTGTCTGTCACCTATTTGTAATGAAATAAAGTCGTTTTCAAGAAACGCAAACATATGGTTCGTGGACAGTTATACAAAAAGAAACAAAGAGAGGGAGCTGCGCGATTAAGTTTATAGTTAAACATAAACAAGTAAGAAAATTAAATTTGGCTTAGGGGCCAAATCTTAAATACCTTTCAAATACCTACAATAGTGGGCGTGACAGGTATTCGAATACGCTGTCTAATAGTCTGTGTATTTCGTATCTGTTTTTTGTCGAGTGTGGGCGTGCCTGCTTTTCGACTATGCCCATTTTTTCAAGTATATAGATCTACTTTTGTTGCAGATATATCGATTTGTGTCGATTGTGCTCTTGACAATATCTCAAAATGTATGCCTGGGAAAATGCAAACAATAGACGGACACATGTCTAAATCGACTCAGTTGTTGACGCTGATCAAGAATACATATACTTTGTAGGGTCTCTGACGCCTCCTTCTGGATGCTGCTAACGGAAGAACAAACTTGGTATACCGTCATCACTGAGGTGGAGGGTATAAAAGGACTACAAATCATTATACAATGGTTCAATATGTTAAGAAAATTTTCAACCTAAATTCTTAACTGTCTAGGATTTGTCAACTTTATAGTTTTATGTTCACTTTCCTGGCTTTTCCGCATAATTATGTCACTTGACTACTGGTTTCTGTCACTTTTTATTATTACTTCAATTGAAGTTATACCACACACACACACATAATTTCCACATAATTGTTCTTGTAGAAGATAATCTTTATGCCAATTTCAATTTCAATTTTAACTTCAATTCCAATTCTAATTAATGATAGTGGAACGGCCACCCCATTAGTTGTTAGCCTTTAATTGAAATAATCGTTTTAATGTTCATGTCATTCCTTCTTTCTTTCTTTCTTTCTTGTGCCTTAAATTAATTTTAATCAAAATCTCATTCATAATCATACGCACATGCGAACTTTGCGCTACATCCACCATCTACACAGCCGCACCATGTATAACATATTAACGGCAATGGAGTTAAAGTGAAATTTTTACAGATTGTTGATCAGTCGTCAGGGCAGAGCAGAGAGAACTTTCTATTAAAACAATTTCTTCTTTATTAATGTTTTGCTGGTGAATGGTGCTATTGTTGCTGATGATGCTTTGGATGCTGTTGCTGTTGTGGTGTTTGTGTAGCTTTAGTGACGCATTCTCTTAATGGTTGTGTAAGTGTAATTGGAATTTTTGTGTGATTGTACTTAACATCGATTGACCCCAACAGATTAGGAGGCACATGCATATGAAAATTGAAATTATTTGCAACAATTTATTTAACGATCGTTGTTTTATTCATTACCCAAGTATGTAGATAAACTAAGACTTAAACTATGGCTGGCCTGATCTTGTGTTGGCGATATTTAAGCAAGTTTTTTTAGTATTCTTGCCTGAGTAGACATTCTCCTTAATCTTTGTTACATGTACATCCCACAGTAACAGTTAATAAAGAAATCTGCATCACATGGCAACATTTATGCATTTCTACACATGTTATAGGCACGCACACACATGTGGCAGCTCACTTGCTCATGATATTAATTGTTAAAGACACATTTAAATGTTACAGTCAGTAGGTCGTTCAGCAAATCGTGACGCAAATCGTCAATTTTCTTTACTATCACTTTAATAGTATATGTAAATAATGAATTGTACAGCTGTGTGTGTGTGTGTGTGCGTGTGTGTGTGTGTGTGTAATATAATTTACAATATCATAACTTTTATTTACTCGTCTCAATTGCGCTTCACTCTACTAACATAGAAATAACAACAACAACAGCAACAACAACAAAAAGATCAATAAAATCTTTAAGCAATTATATTGTGTTGCTTATGTATGTATGCCTGTATGTATGTTTGTGTCCAAATTGTTTCACTTGGCTCCAAAATTTAAATTCATTATTCAAGCCGTTCTGGGTCTTAAGAAGATTTCTTTGTTGTTTCGTTGATATGCTTAATTGGTGCGATTTAATTAAAGAACATCATCATATAATGTCTTCGCTCTCTACCTCTATCTATCTCTTTCTCTCTTTATATCTGTCACTGAACACTATTAATATGAAAATGTATATATACGAGTATGTATATATTATATATACGATCAATTATTATTGAAAAAAAAATGTTGTTGTTGTTGTTGTTGTTGTTGCTGCTGCTTTATTATATCAGTGTCAGAGTGTCAGCTACAGCTACCGTCAAAATCATTTTGTGTTTTTTTTTACAGTTTTTCCACTCATATGTTTACTGCATAAATAAATGTCTGTTTCATACATAAGATCACATTTCAGACTGATTGATCAATCAAAACTGATTGCGATTGTTAAATATTGTTGAAATAGATATTTCTTCATCTGTACGTTCACTTCGCATACGTTCACAGCTGGCCTAATAGTCAATTAATAAAATATTTCGTTTCATTTTTTATATCCTTCAGTTAACACATTTTGTAGAGTATTTGTTTAAATGTTTATAACCGGAAAAGAAGTTGTGCTAAGCTCAGGCATGTTGTTCTTGGCTATTAACATTTTTCTTTTGTACAGAATTTCATCGAAATGTATGTGTAGAAATTTACAAGGACGGACGGACATGGTTAAGAAAGTGATTGTAAATCAATCGGTTTTACACTAAATGAGTCTATGGTTAGATCGACATTACATAAGATGTACAGTGCTTGTTATTTCATTTGCAACAGCCAGAAGTAGGCGTCAGGGACCATGTAAAATGTATATATTGTTGAAAAGCATCAAAAACTGAGTAGATCCAGACATATATGTCCGTCTGTCTGTCTTTTGTTGGCACTCTTACTGTCCTAAACTTTGAGATATTCAGCTGAAATACAGACACTTTTAGTTTCTGCATGAAAGTCGCTAAAGTCGTCAGAATCGGTCAAGAGCCACGCCCACAATTAACAAATACATATTTATCTGCCCCAAACATTTAGTTATAAAGTTGAAATTTGGTACACATATTTATAATTACCTCAGTCATTGGCACGCCCACAATTTACCGAAAACCATGCTCAGCATTGAACTCGACTTGCAAGCTGATGTGATATACGCCCACTTTACCATAACGAAAGCAAATACCTGTCCCGCCCACCCTTTATAAGCACAAGTGAAGGGTATTTAAGATTCGGCCTAAGCCAAATTTAGTTTTTTATACTTGTACCGTTTCGTCATTAAAAATTATTTAAAAAAAAAAAGAAAATAATTTTCATAACGGTAGCAGTAATTTAAGCCTGCCATCTTGCATTTATTCATTCCAACTTCCAACGTACACTTAGCGGTGACTATATAGTGTGTTGTGTCCATGATGTGTGTGGTGTGTGGTTTTTTAAGCACCTCAATTATTAAGTTCCAAATGGTTACATTTAATAATTATTTCAACTTTAAGTTTATAAATAGGAAGACAGGATGAGATCGAAATGAAATGAAACAAAATGTACAGTTTAAGGCAAGGGTTGTAAATGCAGAAGAGTCCTCCGTGGTTGTTCTCCCACATTGTATCCTTTCTGTCATTGCTGCACCGCAACTCGTGTATCTCCGTTCGTTCGTTCGTTCGTTTGTTTGTTTGTTTGTTTGTTTATTGTTGTCATTTGTGACAATTTGTTCTGGTTGGTTACATTTATGGGAAAATTATGTAGGAAAGCTGTTAAAAAAATAATTAATATTAAACGTAACTTTATGTTGCCTTCTAGCCTTATAGTATATATTCCCAAAAGCCAAAACAGAGATACGGAGAAAGAAAGAAAAAAATGCCTATAAAACTTATTTGAATGTTCGTCTAATTACCTGACGCAATTTACACACTACACCATTACCAACAACAACAATAACAACAACAACAATGATAAAAGAAACGATAATAATGCATGGTAACAATAAAGAAAACAGATCTTTTAGCGCCAATTTGTATGTAAAATACACACCAGCAAACAGCAATTGTACGCAATTGTTAGTTATCTTACCAGCCGACACAACAAGTGTTTTATCGGCCTAACATTACTTATGCTATAACACCAACACCATCACCATCATCACCATCCAACAGACAGACACTATAACATTGTTTCAGCTATTGTTATGTGCGTAAAGGTATGCGTTTGTATGTGGATGTGTATGTGTGCTAATAGTGTGTGTAAAGATCAACAATCTTCAGTTTTTAAACCTTAAAGCAAATGATTACAACTGTTGAGGAACAAAAACAACGCATACATTACAAACAATAGCGAAAAATAACTTGAAACATGTCCGTCCCTCCGTTCGTCTGTCTGTCTTTCAGTCTGTCTCTATGCTCAAAAGTAAGAGGTGTATCTTGTGTATGTGCTTATGAGTTTATATCTACTTCGTGCTGTGTGAAGTACGTGCACTCAATTTGTACATCAAACGTATGTTTCTTACATACTTATTCATATACGCCCATACATACATACATACATACATACATGCTTGTAAATATATCTATAAAAGAATAAGTTTGTTTAATAAAAAAGTAACTGTTGCTCGCTTAGTTTACTTAATGTTTCTTTTATAATAGAACAACAAGTTTACTAAATACCGACTGACTGGAGGGATTTCTAAAAGAAACAATATTTTATTTATTATAAAAAGTTTAAACAAATAACAACATTTTAAATGATTGTTGTTAGAAATAATAAGAAAGAGAGATAAATTTGATTAAAGCTAAACCATCGCATGAAAGCCCTGAACAAATTACGTCTACCAAACGCATTTCAATTAAAATTTCTGTGGTTTAGAGAGTTGAAGTCTAAAAATTGCTTTTTTTTAATTTTCACATTAAAGAGTGGGCATGGCGTTGTGATGTAATTATTGAAAAAATATAGAACTTTACTAGATTAGGTTTGTTAAAGACGAGTCAGTCGACGGTCACCAATGGGCTAAATGCGGTTTCTGGGTGCCGTAATTTACCAGTTTCCCAGTCGCTCAAGAGTATAAGTCCGTACGTCCAACTACCGAATTTTCGGCAGATTTTAATCGGCTTAGTGCCTTCTGGGGCGGAACGCAAAATGAACTAGAATTCGCGTGAAACTCTTATTCAAGCCACAGTTAATACATTGCCATGAAAATTGCTGTTAAATCGTCGGGTGCAACGACAAAATTTTTTAAATTTGGAACAATTTGTAGATATTGTTGCGTTTTATATTTAATATTGATTGATATAAAACAACAACAAAAACAGCATGAGTTTAGTCTTGAATGTCTTCTACATTTCATAAACTTTTAATATATGAAAAAATTCTGAGATAATGACAAGCCTCGTTCGGGACCAACTACGTTCACAGACAAGCAAAAGTTCTACAAAGTTTGTTTTATTCTTTATGCGGTAAGCACTTTTTTTAGGAGAGTGCATACCCTAAGCAGATGAAAAGAATATCATAAAGGGTTCTTCCATAGGGACATAACAATTTTGTACTTTAATACGAACGCACTCTCACACGGTTTTCTTGATCTGTCGACGTCAAAGCGTCACAAAATGTTAATATTTTTATCACGATGAATTTTACAAATGAGGAATATTTGGAAAATTACTGTAATTACAATTCTGAAGGCCCCTCATCATTTGAACCGCCGAAACTTAGGTTATGTTATAGAATTCCCTCATGGAAAAACCCTTTTTAAGGGACGTCGGGAACCATTTTCTAGATAACCAAGAACGTTTTAATCAAGTCAGCTTTTAACCCTTAAGACGGTAGTTATGAAAATCTCACAAACAATGAGAAAAATCATAAATAAGTCAAATATTGGCAAATAAATGTAGAAGAAAAAACTACAATAATACCAACAATAGTAACAACAACAACAAATCCACTATTTAAAGATCAAAATTTGAACATTTTTGCATACACAACGTAAAAGTAATGCTCGGAGTATATGTAGTGTGCATAGTGCAACTGAATTTAGTTGAAAAGCTGACAGGTGTAAGACTTCGTTTCATTTAATGGAATAGTAAGTAAAAAATTTACAGGATTATAGTTTAGATTAAAAGACCAAGTCGAACACATCATATTCCTGCATAATAATTCCAAGCATAGTCATCGTGTAAGGGTGTAGGAGAGAAATGAATGAAATGTTAACAGAAGCCTCCGGCCTTGACCTAATTTCATTTTCAACGCGGGCAAAATGAAAATAACGTTAGAGGCAATGTTTCACTCTTATAACTGTTGTTGTTGTTGTTGTTGTTGTTGTTATTGCATTTCAAATTCCACACAACTGTTAGACTCCGTAATTGAATGGCACCGTTTCATAATAGAAGACATCAGGTTATACGGTTTTTTTACTTTTCTTTTTCTTTTTTCTGTTGCTGCACATATGCTTGATAATTGTTATCAAAGTAGGGCGCTAGGCTATCGCTAACTGAACTGAACCTAAAATTCAACAGGAGTTAACAAATGTGTCAAACACAGTGCATGTTTGTTGTAAGTGTATGTGTAGAAGAAAAAAGTTGAAACATTCACTTTTTGTAAAAAAAAATTCTCCCGCGCTTAATAAAAAAAATTCGTATGAATTTTTTATGAAACAAACAGTTGTTACTTTTAAGCACACACCACAGCTCACAGGGCACTTCCTGTACATAACTAAACTAAACATAAGGAAGAAGAGGAGAAAGGCAACAAACACCAACACCCGCAAGGATAACAACAACAACAACACCAACAACATAAGCAACAAAATAAAAAGACAAGAGTTGTTTTATAACAAAGCGCACTTACTCTGTTCACTTGTACTTGAACAAATGTTAAAAGCAATTAGAGAAGAGGGAAACGTATTTATATTGGAGAACACCTCAGGACATATAACACACATATACACATATACGCATGTAATAGTCAAAAACGGAAAAAATAACCGAACGAAAAGACCGAAGGGACACTCAAGCTAAAGCTATGACGGAGTATTGTAGTAGTTGTAACTGTTGTTGTTGTTATTCTAGCAGGTACTCACTTTTAAGTTAATAACGTACTAAATGAAAAAAAAGGACAATAACGAGAGGAAGTGTTGTCGCTGTTGTCATTGTTGTGTCATCATTCCATAGAAAATATGTTGAGCTGGTAAGGGCTAAACGACACAAATTTGCATCAACATATTCATTATATGTATGTATGCATGCATGTGTGTATGTGTGTATGTGTATGTGTGTATTTATTATTCTCTTTGTTTGTTCTTATTGTAAACTTTCTTGTGTTCTTTCCTTTGCCTATTATAGGCCTAACTTAGTTAACTTGAATGATACACTATTCTCTTCCTTCCTTCCTTCACCTTATCCTGTTCTTCATCTTTCTTTAAATGTGCAATAAATAAAAAAAGTTTCTATTAATCAAGTATATATGTATAATATTTTTTGTTTTTTGTTTTTAAACAATAAATTTTGTTGATATTGCCAATTAATTGGAGCAACCAAGCTAACCAAGCTAACCGCACACTTTGCTTTTCAACATATTGACCATAACAGAGCAGAGTAGTAATTTTTCACATAAGAGGGGAAATATACTAAGATTGTCGTTTCATTTGCAACGGCCAGAAGAAGGCGTCAGCATCAAAAACTGAGTCGATCTAGGCGTGTATGTCCGTGATTCCAACTGTTGTTGGCATTCTCACGCGCGTAATATATTAAGCTGAAATTTTGCACAGACATTTTTAGTTTGTGCACTCAGATCTATATTTAGAATGGGAAAAATCGGTCAAGAGCCCCGCCCACAATTGACAAAAATCCAAATATTTGACAAAACAAAAAATAATGCTAAAAACTTGAAATTCCGTTTATACATTTATAATTATCTTATCCTTAAAATGGGCGCGGTCCGCCCACAATCAACAAAAAACTATTTATCTGCCACAGAAATTAAGCCATAAACTTGAAATTTGGTATGTACATCTATAAATATTAGTTTCATCGATATGCCAAAAATGGGTGTATTCGGATTACAGACACGCCCACAATTAATAAAAATCTTTATATCTGCCACAAAAGTTGACCTATGAACTTGAAATTTGGTACGCTTATACATAGTTATCTCATTGACTGACGTGCCAAAAATGGGCGTGGTCGGATAATACACACGCCCACAATTTACAAAAAAACATACTCAACGTAAAACTCGATTTGGCAGCTGATACGTAATCTATACACTTTTAGACGGCATTATCATGTCATTGCCACGCACAAAATTTGCGTTACGCTCGTATCTTTAGAACGAAAAAAAAAATAGTAAACTGTGGGCGTGGCATATACACATCTGTCCATTCTTTTAAAAATTACACATTTTACCGTTTTATATAACGTATCTACTTAAAGTAAGGCGTGTCTGTTGCGCGACCCCGCCCATTTTTAGTCCAGTGATGCATTATTAATACGCCCGCTTGCTAAAATTCAACTTTGTATGTTTAGTTAATTATAGGCGTGGCACCTAACTGAATTAGCATATTAAGTAACGCTTTCATTTGTGAGGTATTTACATAACGACATCCACCGACCACCGCGTGATCATTTGTTTATTTATTCAACTTATTAAGATAGGTCATAATATCCGGGACACACTCTAACCAGAAAGAAGAAAGAACCCTTTACGCGTTGGGCCTCTTTACTTATTTTCTGTATACTTTCGTTTTCACTTTTATTTGAGAAACAGTCTGACTTTTTATTTATTTTTTATTTTTATGTTTTAAGACTTCCCATTACTGCCCCTACGTCATCTTTGAAGCGATCATCTGGTTGTGATAAGAATTTGAAGCAAATTTAAACAACCACAAAACTTGACACTGCACAGTAAATATTCAGATGTTTATACTTCCTAATCTACCCTTTTTTTCTTAATTCCTTACGTCCTCTAAAAGAACACACACACTGTTTATAAAATTGGAGTATATTTTTTTAAGACCAAGACGAGACAGGAAGCCCTTTCCACTGTATATTTAGCAGCAATTCATCTAAGGTGCTAAGAAGTTTTCGATTTCGAAGAGATTATAAACACATAAACATTCATACACATTTATGTACATACATGTATCCTTCATAGAGGCTCATGTGTTAAGTTATATTTTATAAAGAGAACACATATAAAAGCAAAAATTTGTCTGGAGGATATAAAACAATAAAATGAACCATAAACTGATGTTTTCAAAGGGTCTACCACCAATAAAATATATTGTAAGCATATTTGGAATTCACTAGAGAGGCAGAGTAAGAAAATGAAAAGAAAAAAAACACAAACAAAACGCACCCTCGCACATGTGTCTCGTTTATGTTCCGCCGTTTCTTTTTGTTTTATTGCTTTCTACTTAACTTTGGTCTCGTTTGATGGCCTATTTAATAATATGAGTAAAATTTTATTAGCTGTTATGACGCGTGCAGCTTTTTATATAATAATTTACAAACGTATAAATTAAATGTAAATTAAGATAATTTGCCAAAACTCTTATACATATAAAAAACAAAGTGATGTCACGAAGATTTTCAGAACAGAATGCAAAGAAACTAAAAACAATTAAAAATTAAAAAAGTGTACAACATAAAATCAAGGTCTTAATAAAAACGTATTTCTATAATAATAATAATAATTTTTGAAAAGGACCAACACCAGCGACAAAACAGCAAAGCGAAACTTTGAAATGAAATGAAGAAATACTACACTGAAGCGAAGTGGTTTCAAGTAAGTAGCAATGTTAGCATGCTTGAACCAATAAATACAGGTTGCTGCAGCTAGCTAGCTAACTAAATCAAGCATCATGTTTTCAAACGCAATCATGCTTATCTGCGGAAAAGTACGGTTTTTAGATGCATTACAAATACAAAAGGCGCGTAGATAAAAGCAAAATTATTATAACTAATATTTATGAGGCATTTTTATGGCACAGCAACAAAGACGTTGTGGAACAACACACCACTAAATAAGTTGACATATACAGTACAATTTACGGGGTGGTCCACCTATGATTTAAAGCAAAATTTTAAACAAACATGAAAAGCATCTTTTGAACAGTGAAGTGATTCATTTGGACTCAATATGAATCGCGTTTGTATTCACGCAAACTGTAAGAATATCAGCTTTCAATCAATGCAAAAGTTTTCTTTCCACAGTCATATATTCTGCAACATTACAACAGTTCCAACCTGACATTGAAGTGAAAAAGATCACTTGGCGCACTCTGAAAAGATCGTCATATGGCGAAAATCCACAATTCTTAATATTTTCCAATGAAACTTGGCACATTAATTACATTTGGTATGAAGCTTAATCGTGCCAACTTTGAACGCAATCGGACGATTTTTACTTTATTGCCATTTTTTTAACAAAGGCTATAGCAAGGCAAAAATTGTAAATTTCCGTAAATTTTTTCATATCGAAATTTTGATGCCAATCGATAGTAATTGACCAGTCAAATTCAACGGTGTATTTTTGAGTTTGATCACACCTCTGTGATGGCTTCTGTAAGGATTTTAAAGTACCTTGAAAAACGTCTTTTGAAACAGTTTTAGAGAAACGTGGCTCATTTCGACTCAATATGAATCGCACCCATAAAGATTCACAATCTAACAATTTTTAAGAAAATAAGCTTTCAATCGAGGTGCATTTTTTTCTTCTACGTTAATTTTTCTGAGTACTACACAAGTTCAAACTTTTTCTTGTAGTCAACCAATAAAAAAAAAGGTTATATGACAAAATTCTACATTTCTTGATATGTTTCAATGAAATTTGAAACATTCACTCCATTTACTATGAAGATGATTTGCGACAAGTTTTAGTTCAATCGGACTATTTTAAATTTTTTACCCTCTGTTAAAAAATGGCACTTTTTGGGAATATTTTTTTGATTGTGCGATATGTGCTGAATTTTTATATACTAGAACGTTTAACATAGAGACGGCTCACAATTCAATGTACACAGCCCTCCGGTCCTTATGATTCAAACATTATGGATTGGTTACTCCTGAGAAGTTTCGTTTCCTTATGAAATTTTCGTTAATTTAGCTGAATGTCTCCATTTTAAAATCAACTGCGTGTCATTGTTTTCGGTAACAAAAATAGTACAGAATTTCAAATGCTTCATTTAACATATTCCAAAGTGTTTTCTAATTTAACCCTTTTGTACCTTTTTGCCTACATACCATCACAACTTCACTCTATAACTTAATTTCCATTTTCATTTTTATTGCTTGTCATAGTGGCTTTTAGATTTTGACCTAAACAAAATTAAGTTAACTTCCTGTATGTCTGGTCAATTATTAGCAAATTAATAAGAACTTCCGTTCTTTGTAGCATACTTAACTCGTTTTTTTCTCGATTTTCAAACCGTGTTGTTGTATTTCCATTCATTAGATATGAATAGATAGCTATCGTCTGCGTCTGCTTGTTGATTTCAAGGACAATGTTTATGGTTTTATTTTTAGTCAGTTGTTCTCTTTTTTTTCTTTTTGGTGGTAGATTTGACCATGAAAGGATTATACTGTCTAATGGTAATTAAAAAACAAGCAAAAAGACTAAATTTGGTTTAGGCCAAATTTTAAATACCCTTCACATCTTTTTACAATGGGTGGGCGCGGCAGGTACGCCCTCTAATGGTATATGCATTACGTGTCAACTTATAAGTACAGATTTTTATAAATTGTGGGCGTGTTTGCTATACGACCATGCCTATTAATGAATGAGGTGAATATGTGTGAACTTCATAGGAAAATTTTTGTGGCAGGTATATCAATTTCGATTGTGGGCGTGGCTCTAAACTGATTTCGCCCAGTATCGATCTGTTTACAGATGTTAAAAGTATCTGCACAAAATATCAGCTTAATACCCTAAAATTTTAGACTGTTTGAATGTAAACAATAAACAGACACCCGGACCCACATGTCTAGATCGATTCAGTTTTTAATGTTGATTAAGAATATTTATACTTGGTAGCGTCTCTCTCGGAATATATATATATATCTGCCCCGCCCACCACTGTAGATGTGAAGGGTATTTAAAATTTAGTCTTCTTTAAGTTTACGCCGACAAACTATTATTATAAAATAATTTTGTACCTTCCATCCACCAACTCAATGATTCATTTGTAACATAACATAAAAATTTATTATCTCTTCTTTGTTTGTATAATAAACAACGAGCGAGCACATAAGACACATTTGGTTAAATCACCACATGATCCATTATTCTAAAATTAAATCCATAAATGTCACATTCTGGAATCAAGCAACGAAGCAATCCCACTTAAGTGCCCATAATTTATGAGAAGGCTCTCTTAACCATAAATGGTAGCGAAATAATTAAAATGGTTAAGTCTAGCGTAACAGAAGCAGACGGCACTTCGAAGGGTAAAGAGAGCGACAGCGACAGCGAGAGCGAGATAGAGAGAGGCCTCAGGCCTCGTAATCACATATCTGTCTATATAGAAATATATAAATTTGTACAAGTTGTAAAAGACAAATGAAGAATTTCAAAGCTATTACTCAGACAAAACTAGAATTGACAGACACACGGACGAAATGATCAGACGACACACTATCAGTGTTAGCAACAGTAGCCATTGTGTGATCTTTCAACGTGATCATGATTTAATGATGTTGCAAATAAATTCTGATGTGCTTGAGTTTGAGTATAAGAAGTTTTATGAGAAGAAAAAAAGAATTGTTAGCACTCACACACATATACATGTATTCGTGTGTGTGTGTTGATATATTTCGTTACTATATGTACCAGCTCAACATTTATGATAATGTTTGGCAGTAACAGTAGCAATAAAACTATATGTCCGTCGGTCTGTCCATTTTAAATGAATATTAATGCTGATTATGACGCTAACAATAATGATCATATAGCTGTTGCATTGGCACGCGTTACAATTGCCATTGTGTACATATTGTCAATTGCTACATATTATCCAGCAACAGAGTAAAGCATGCTATGCTGGCGGGGGGAACAGCATGTGACATAATAAAAGTGTTTGCTTACGCATGAGCATATAGCATCTAGCATATATCGGCCTCGGCCTATCGCATATGACTACATCGCTATGTTTGTATGTGTGTGTGTGTGTGTGTGTGTGTGTGAACGAGTGCATAACTAACATATTTTGTAATACGCCTCGTTATGTTAGCAACACACTATCACACTTCAATCCATTGCACACAAACTCTTCACCACTTACTTTACCTCCCTCTCTCTCTCTCTTACTCTCTATCGACACATTTGTTCAGTTCAAGTAAAACCTATAAAATCGGCGACAATCACAAACTTCAAGTTGTTTCATTAATATGTATTTCTATAGTACTCGTATGAACAGCACTCCTCGTACAATTGTTGTTGTTGTTGTTGTTGCTGTTGTTGTGTTGTGTGTGACATGCTTGTATATGTGCTTCTAGCTGCAGCTAGCTAGCTGACTTCTTGTTACTACTTCTACATCATCTTGCATTGTAACTGAATGTGTTCTGTGCTATGTGTGCTGTGCTGTGCTATGTTAGTGTAATTATTGTTTTTGTTGCCCTGTGCTCTGAGTGTGCGTGTGTGTACGCTTATATGCGTGCCTGCGTGTTATTATTAAATTAATTTGCTTTGCTATTCAATTTCATTTCAACGCAGGCAATAATGCGCTGACGTACATGCATTCATTTAATACTTACACATGTTTAAATGTTAGCGCATGTATACATCTGCACGTAACATATGTGAATTGATTCAATACATAAATTTATTCATTTCAATTTTACACCTTTTTTTCCAACTCTTTCCCTCTCTCTCTCTCTCTCTCTCTCTTTAGGCACATGCTAAAATTCGTTTCATTGTGTACAAATATGTATAATTTTTATTACAATTATTTAACATTTACACTGTGAAGGATATTAATTTTTTAAGTGTTTCAGTTTGAAGGACTTACGTGTCCTTATTACATCACCGTGGGTTTTTTCAACTTGAATTTTTAACTCATTTAGATCGACCTGGCCTACAATGGCTATAGGTATAGGACGTTTGTCAATTTTTATTAAGAGATTTTAAGAACTGCGAATTTTCGTTATACAATGGATTATTATGGAAAAGAATTCCAAAAATGTATCTAAGGGATCCAAAGTTGGTAGTCAATTGCTACCCATTGTTCACATCGTTTAGATAATGGAATTGGGAATTATCGTCAGATGAAGAAGATTTCCTTGTTGGAGCCAACACTTATCCTTGTACCAAATTTCCTCGAAATATCTTAAAAAATGCCTGCGCACTAAGGCACATGAACAGATGGACGCACGCTGGTTAAATAGATTCAGAAAATAATTCTCAATAGCAGTTTAGAAGTTACAAACAATCGCACAAACTTTACATGTCTTCTACCCCAATTGGTGTAGCGTATAATTAAGAAACTAACATCTATGTATGTGTTTCGTGCAGTATTTTTCTCACACAAAGAATCTTTTTTGATTTTTTTCAGTTTTTATCGGTTTCGGTTTTTTCGCACATTTTCTATCACTTTAAGTCAATATTTGTATAAATTTGTTTGTGCCCACACAACTGTTAAAATGTTTATACTACTCACCCTGCAGTATTGTGAAAGGTATGCCAACTTTGTTACACCATTCGCATTACATTACTTTTGAAAAAATTAAGGTGGTCGAGGCATTCTTAGTGCTTTAGTACCTGAAGGTGGCTTCTTCTATAAAATTAGTACATTCGTTGAAAAGCCACGCCTACAATTAACGAAAAAGTTTCATGGCCGAAAAAACAAACCCAAATAGGTTTTTGGTCCAGATTTTGTATCTTTGTTATAACCGAAAAGATTGAAAGGATAGGAACTGGTACAAGACAAGCCCGTTCTTTTTGGTACAAAATTCAACCTTGATGTGATATATTTCGTATTAGTCTTTAAAGAATAATTTAATTATATACGAGTACATGACACGTTCACAGTTGATATATGAAAGGGAAGGGTGTTCAAAATGTTCCCTCAGTTTTTTACACGTTTTTTTTTCAATGTTAGGAGTTATTCTTTTAGTTGAAAACTATGCAATTTTTTGACATATTTGTTTGTCATTTCATTTGCAACAACCAAAAGAAGAGATATCAGGGACCCTTTAAAGTATATATATATTCTTGACCATCACCAATAACTAAGTCTATCTAGACACGTCTTTTGCAGTCACTCATACATTCCTAAATTTTAATATATTGACCAGAAATTTTATCTAGATACCTTTACTTTCTGCACGCTGAATACTTTTTAAATTGAGCCACGCCCACAATCGACAAATATCTACAAAATTGAGCTAAGAAGTTGAAATTTAATATACATAAGTATACTTATCTCATTTATCGATATGATAAAAATGGGCGCGGTCGGATACCAGACACGTCCATAATTAACAAAAATCTATATATCTGCCACAAAAGTTGATTTATGATTTGAAATTTCGTATTTATAGTAATCGCATCCATAGATATGCTGAAAATGGGCGTGGTCGATTAACACACGCGCCCACAATAGACAAAAACTTTAATATTTGCCACAAAAATGGATTATGAAGTTGAAATTTGGTGCACATATTTACAATAATTCCATCCATCGTTGTGCCAAAAATGCGCATGGTCGGATAACAAACACGCCCACAAATTACAAAAAACCATATTTAATGTAAAACTCCACTATAAACCTGGTACATACAGACATACACTATTAGAGGGCGCAATGTACATATTTGCCACGCCTACCGTTGTGGAGGTGGAGGGTATTTAAGATTTAGCTTAAGCCAAATTTAGTTTTCTTTTTTGTATTTTTTGCATAATTTGTGAATTTTTAATTAATTGTTAGAGAAAAAATTTATGTCTGTATTTATTTATAAAGTTAGAGATATATGGCCAAAGATAAATCCAAAATCAAAGTGAACAACTCTATTTACTTAGAGTTGAAAAATCGACATGTTTATGATTTAAGTGAAAACAATTTGTTTTTGTTTAGCCTAAAGCAGCAAATACTTGACAATAAAATGAAACAAGTAAAAAAAACTAAATTTGACTTGGGTCAAATCTTAAATACCCTACACATCTACAGGTTTATGATTGCGCTCCCTAATAGTATATGTCAGCTGGCAAGTCCAGATGTACTCTGGGTACGGTTTTTTGTAAATTGCGGGCGGTTATGTTTTCCGACCATGCCCATTTTTATCGCAACAATAATAAGGCAATTATTATTCAACTTAATAGCTAAATATTTGTGATAGATAAGATAGATTGTGGGCGTGGCACTTGACCGATTTTGCCTATTTGTTGCAAATGAAATGACAAACTTATGTGGGGTGGTATCATTTATATGGAGGGCATAATAATTCCATGACATTCGCTCCAACTGGGCATTTCAGTTGGGTGTTTAGTCAGTACGTTTTGTTGTTTGTTTTATTATTTTCTCATTCTTAATTCATGCAGGAAATGTTCACTGATTCGTAAAATATTATTATTTCTTCTCTCTTTATCGTCCATTGCTTTCGCCCCCTCTGCCGTTCACAAATTTATTATTTAATCGTAATGTGCATGATTTTCGTTAAACGTATTTAAGGCTTCCTCCCGCTGCCCTCTAACATGGATATAGGTACACACATGAAGAAATATATAAATATATTAAAATACGTGTATAATCTAAGCAGATACTTAAGAAACGTGCGCATGTGCTGTAGAGCCAGACGGCTGTGACGGCGTTGTGTGCTTCGGTTTGAAAAGAAAATCTGTGCGTCAACATTAATTTACTGTCAGATTTTAAGCCGGATTTACTTAAGCAGCTCAACAACTTTACTTCGAACAATAATAATAATAATAATGACAACACCAACAACAACAACAACAACAATGATAGCAACAAATAGAAACGTACAAATCTAGTTTTGATTTTGTTAGCAGTATTTCCTCAAACAAACGCTCATTCAAGACTTTAACTCTCTTGTAATGTAAAACGTTTTGCAATGTAAATATACATGCATAAGTGGTGTATGTGTGTGTGTGTATGCACATCTCTATAACAGATGTATTAATAATACTTTCCTTACTTGACTTCTAGTGTTTATAAAATTTAATCTCTCTGGCGAATGCTTTTGGCGTGATCAACAACAATAGCGGCAGCAACAGTAACAGCAGCTCACAAACACACCAAATTATTACCACTTTGAGAACAACCGTCTCAGGCAATTTTCGTTAGCAAATATAAACTCAATCAGTTTGGCTTTGGATGTTAGTATTATTGGTGGTTTAACGTGTGCGGCACACGTACGTACGTTGTTACCATATTTGAAATTATGTGTGTGTGCGTATGTGTGTGTTGGTATGTTGTTGCTTACAGTTGTCTTACTTGGTCTTATTAAGCTCTTTCCTACATTTATCTCCCTCTTTGTTAACGTTTTTGTAAATGATCTGAATAAAGTGAAAAAAGGCAGTCGCACAAACATACCTTCTCACCACTATTAACAGCCTTAAGACCACTCATTGTTTTATGGGGCGGTGGCAAGCACCTTCTTTGGTTTGCTAAAGTCATTCATTATTCTCAGGCTAGTGTTTATTTGTAAGTAGGTGTGTGTAGAAGGTTTTTCCGTTGTTTTTTTCTTTTTTTCTTTTTTTTTGTAATGGATATCCAGACAGTTTATCTCTTTGGCCAACCAACCAAGCAAACAAACAATTATTTAAACTCTTTCAGCAGCTCAGCTCAGAAGGCCAAGCCGAACTTTTAATGCAGCGCCATAATTATTTTGGTATTGTTCTTTTTTTCAGTAACACTAAATGCAGCACATTTACATGCAGCCGTACATGTTTGCAATAATTAGAAGGAAGCTTCAGACACATTAGCATCAAATTTTCAAGTAATTTAATCATCATGTCTGTCTATTATCGCCTTCCATTACAAACAATTTTTAAAAGAACTCACATTTAGTGCCTCTCAAATAAAACGGGGGAAGTGCACTAAGAGTGTCATTTCGTTGATAACAGTTTGAAGTAAGCATACAAATTATATGTATTTTCGATCAGCATCAAAATCTGAGTCCATTTAATAATATCCGTACGTCTGCGTGTTTGTGTCTGATATGTTGATGTTCTCAACAATTGAACTAAAATTTGGTTAAAATATTTTTGTGTTTCAATTAATTTATTTAAAATGTTCATGGGTTACCAGCCACGCCTACAATGGGCAAAATCTTTTATAGCCTTAAAAATAAAGCGGAATATATAATATTATAGATACTTATGCGTATGCGCTAAAATAGGCCCACAGTGCATTGTGTACACTAATTGATTTTCTGTTTTAGGGAATCAAAACTAATTATACATCTATACATAGATTACCTTTGAAACTTGGGTGGATTAAGTTTTATATTAATAATATTAATCTTAATAAATCGGTTTAGGGAGACATGGAGTGCGGAGGCTTTTACTATAACACTTGGTTGATTAAAATTCACTCTTTATTAAGTTTCATAACTTTTGAACTAGAACTAGTTCAAACCTTTGAACTAGAAGAAAAACTTTTACGTCTTTTGAAAGCTTACATTCGTAAGAGTGTAGAATTTTACGTGTACGCTTCTTATTGAGTCGAAATGAGCCACGTTTCTCTAAAACTGTTTCAAAAGACGTTTTTCAAGGTACATTAAAATCGTTGCAGAAGCCATCACAGAGGCCTGATCAAACTCAAAAATACACCGTTGAATTCACCTGGTCAATTACTATCGATTGGCATCAAAATTTCGATATAAAAAAATTTACGGAAATTTACAATTTTTGCCTTGCTATAGCCTTTGTTAAAAAAATGGCAATAAAGTAAAAATCGTCCGATTGCGTTCAAAGTTGGCACGATTAAGCCTCATACGAAATGTAATTAATGTGCCAAGTTTCATTGGAAAATATTAAGAATTGTGGATTTTCGCCATATGACGATCTTTTCAGAGTGCGCCAAGTGATCTTTTTCACTTCAATGTCAGGTTTGAGCTGTTGTAATGTTGCAGAAAATGAACGTAGAGGAAAAACTTTTACAATGATTTAAAGCTTATATATATATAAATTGCGGCAAGAAGTTTAGGAACTATAAAATTGCAAAATATCGAGCTAATGGGTCTCAAAATTATTTTCATATTTTTTAGTACTGGACATGCAATCAAAGATTTCAGACTTTAATTTAAAGTACTAATTTTTATGTATGCTCAAGTATCACGCAATTAAAAATGAAACAGTTACGTCTTTAGCTTTACAAGTGTGCTTTATATTGTGTTGGCAACTATGTAATTGCGGATTTTGTCAACCGATAAATTTTACTCTTTCTTTTGTTTCGTTAACGTCTAGCATTTTTAATGACGCTAATTATGTCAATTCACACTTAATTCAGTTTTTGCATAGAAAAGATAAACGTGGAATTATAAGTCTCCCTGAAAAATGGCAAAAGGTCATCGACAAGAACGGATTTTTAAGCAAAAAATTTTGAATTTTCTTATAAAATATCCGCAATTCTTTAGTTGCCAGCCTAGTAGCATACTCTCCCATAATTATAAAAAAAGTTTAGTTTTTGCGAATTTTATTTAATAAACCATTGAAAACTACAGCCCTTCATTACCTGCCAGTTTATGTTTCGAATTATCATTAAATTAGGTCTGAGGCCTACATGGTTAGCAATCGGTTAGAACTGATGATCATTATTCAATAGCGTTTTTTAGACACAGTCGTTATACCACCAATCTGCTACAGATGTTTTCGTTTTACAACTTAACTAGACAACAATGTTGTTTGATATGTTTGTTTTTATATTTATGTACAATTTGTGCTGTTGTACTATTGGCTTTTTCCGTTTCAAGTGAAGATAAAAATTATTGCATAAGCCATATATTTCAAAAAGAAACCTGAAGTCATTAAATGCATTTGTGCTTAAGGCATTTGCTGCACTATACTGGTGCGTACAAATATACTGCAGCGGCGACTGTCATCAATGGCATTAACATGATTTTTTCACAATTACGTGCCCATTATGCATTGCAATGCAAGAGACACTGATATAGAGAGTTTTAGCACCATTTCATAATTTTTGATATTTGTTTGTTCGCGCACAACTGTGTGACAAACCGTTAACGACAAAGGGAAGTCGGGATGACTTTTTGCGTGCGTGTGGTGTAATGTGGTTGAATGAAAAAGATGATTGCATCAAATCAAATAAAAATGAGAAACGTTTTAAGAAGTGTTGGATTTTTTGTTTTTTGCTTTGTAAGGAAACAAAAATGCCAAGAAATTTCTTTGTTGCTAAACTATTCGGATGATTGTTGGTTAGATGCACTTTTTCATTTTGTATAAATTTCATTTTCATTTCATTTGTACAAGTTATTACATGTGTATGTAATTTGCGTAGGTGCCTCCCACCTCACCAGCTCGAAGCTTATAAATTCAAGTGAATTAATGCAACATTGTCGCGTCCCTCCTTCTTCAAGTTTGAATTCAGGTGAATTTCTCATAAAAAGCATACGTACACACATACGCAGCCACAATACATTTACAAAACATTATTAATTACAATTTTGTTGCCTTGCAACTGCCCTGCAGTTATTTTGTATCTAAACATGTGCGTATTTTAATCTGCCCTCGCCTTCCAAGCAACTCTCCATTCGCCATTCGCCATTCGCCATTCTCCTACTCCTCTTTAAGTATTGTAAGTTAAAATTTCTATGCGAAGTAAACTCTCTCACCACCAGTTAGCTGGCATAGCTCATGGCTGAAATAGTTTCGCTTTTACATTTTTTTACACTTTTTTCCTTTTTTTTTGTATACGTTTCTTAAACAATGCTTTATAGACTGTGCTTGTTGTTGGTGTGATTGTTATAGTTTTTCATTTTTTTTTAATTTTTTTTTTTTGTCAAGGTGTATGACCCTTCTTCCGGTTACTTATTGTCATTAAATACCGTACTCACACTCATATGATTGTAATGCTGCTGCTGCTGCTGCTGCTGCTGCCCTTCTTTCTTATGCGATTTGTTACATACATCCTCTCCGTTTTTTCTTCTTCAATTTTTTTCATTCTTTTTTATTATCTGTTCTTTATTTAATGCAGTGTTGAATTATATTAGGTCACCCGGAGATTTGTTTTGTTTGATTTTTGTTCTTTTCTCTTGTTTTACTTTTTGTATTGTAGTCCAAGTAAAAGTGTTAATGATCAGCTGGTGTAAGTCTGTTGTCTGTTGTGAACGTTTAATGTTTTCCACGTAATGATCATAAATCAAGAGATTATCTCGTTATTGTTCTAAATCCCATTTATTGTGTCGTGTTACCCATATCCGTCTCACACTTGAACAGCCAGACATATGCTTGCACACCATGTAAAAAATTCCAAACAAAATTAACCCAAAAAACACCTTTGAAAACTAACGAATGGAAACAAAACCTTTACAAAGTAGGGTGATAACAATTATAACTGGATGCATGACAAAAGATGTTAAAGTCAAGTTGTCTACAATATATGGATACAAGAAGTTCCATATTAAGAGATTTTAATGTAGAATCTCCCACACTTTGCTTAGAAATAAATAAAAAATATATAAAATTTTTTTTATATTTCGAATAATTTTTAATAGAAATTACAAGGCGCGAGTGGCGTTTGTTGCATTCCGTGTTTAACAATTATATGATCTCGTTTTTTTGCACTTTAACCGCAAAAAAATTGAATTTATGTATTATGATTATTGTTATAATAAACGCCCCATATTGGCATTAATAACCCGCAATTAAGTTAATCATGTTTATCTCTCTAATTTGACGTATTATTCAAAGCGGCTGGTTTCTGTTTTCAAACACAAGCAAACACAAACAATGCGAACAACAATGCGAACAGCAACATTATTGCGGATTAATAATAGATAAAAAAAAAGCGGATAAAAGTCGAATGTAGGTTTCCTCGCATTTCAAGTACCCACAAAGAATAACTCCTTCATAAATATGGATTGGTTTTATAGAATGAAAATGGAACAACGCAGTCCATAATTACGTAAGTGATCCAAGTCAACTTTTGAACAAATATCAAAATGTTAAAAATTTATGAAGAAATATATGATAGCTGTTAAAATGGCAAAATTGATGGGTTCACAAAATTGATTTAGTCCATTAACTATAATCACAATTCATTCATTTCTTAAAGCTAGATAATAAAGTCGTCTACATTGTTTTTAAAACAAAAGACAATGAAGTTGTCTCTTAATCGTTTTGATTGTATTTTTATTTAAATTGTGGCGCTTCGAAAACTTTCCTTCCGTTCTTTCTGTTGTTTCTTGGTGGTGCGAACCAACATTTATTGGTTTTTAATATTAACAAACTCGTTCTCCTTAGTGGATGAATTCGTTAAGACTATAATTTGAATTTGTTTATAAAACTTTACTACCAAAGGTTAACAATTAGTGCGTCATATGTTTCTTCAAATATCAACTTTTTTCTATAACAACTGAAGGCATAATACCCTCTAAAAATAATGTAGCAGGTCTCAGATTTGAATTCTTTAAATTAAAGTAAACTTTTGAGGGCACATTCCTCTGAACCTTTCCACTCTATATACATCTTCTTTTATTTTACTAAAAGGTGACTTAACTTGAATAAACATCATATTTTAAGCTTTTCCAAAAATCAATGGAGAATATGGAACCGATTACCGTACAGTAAGTAAAGTGTTTCAAGTCTATAACTGCCTTGGAGGCCTAAATAGACTTTATTTAGAGTTATTGAGCGTTCCCAGCGCGATCCTGGATCTTGTCCAGGCATCTTAATACTGTTGCCCCGTGATTCTTGGATGAAGACACCTATGCCGGTGCTCCGTTTCAGGGCGGGGCCCACAGACTCCAGTACAGGGCCAAATACCTTTCGAAGGATTGTTCTTTCAAACACGCCTAAAAAAGCCTCATTATTTTGTGTCAGTGTTCATACGTCAGCGCCATAAAAAAGCACGGGCCCGTTGAGGGTCTTACAGAGTATAAGTTTTGAGGCACTACGGGCTTCTTACTTAGGCCGTAGTAGAACCTGTTAGCATTCATTATTCATGTGAAACTGATTAACGAAGCTTTTGACTGCAGTGTCTCTGAAACCATCTTAAGGTATGTCAAAGCGTAGGCAGTGTCCACAAATTGGCATCACAGACTCAACAAAGTATAAGAAATCTCCATCAGAATTGAATACTGAATCGATCTAAACATGTTTGTCTATCCACACGTATATCATTCTCATCTTATCGCCCTTTTCTTAATCTCTATAGTCTAGTTGGGGAACTAGGAATTGAGCGAAAGTGGTCAAATGACATGCCCACAAAAATTTAAAAAAGGTTCAACTTTTTAAGGAATATTTCTGTACTTCTCATTAAATATAAAAGAAAATATAAACAAATAGTCTCATTACAGCATTTTTAGATTAGCAGTTAAGTACTCAAGATTTGATGTGAGGTACAAACGCATTAATGATGTGAATATATTGATAATAAAATTTGAAAACTGCAATATGTTCTCTGTTTAATAGAATGGAACAGAAGTTTGCAGTTTTTATACATATTACATATAAATGTTTGTTTCTACTGAATGAAATTCTATTAAAATGAAACTTGTTGAATAAAATTATTAACTTTTAAAGTTAATCTTTTTATAAAATGCATGTTTTTATTGAAATAAGTATGAATCAGCTGCTAAATCTCTTTTAATCGTTCGCACTTAATTAAACTGGATTTTTGAACAGATTTTCATAGCTATTCCCGCAGCAAAAGTAACGTTAGTCCGAACGCTTCGATAAAACCCTTCCTCGCTTGGGGATTTTAATAAATAGATTGAAAAGTTGTCGCTTGTTCAAGCGGTATGTGCACAATTTACGGTCTCATATAACTCACTATTAAAAACACTTTCTAGACTAGACTTTTCCTTCCCCCTTTCCTCGTCTCCTAACATTTGAAATACATTGCTATTGATTTACGTTTTGTTTTTTGTGGTTTAAGTTTTAAGGTTACATTGTATTGACATTTTTAATTGCGTGATTTTTTCAAATCCAGCGCAGTTGACACATAAACTGGCACGCATACCATATATTATATAATAAAAAAGGCTACACGGCAAGAAACAATTTCAATAAATAAAAACCTTTCAACAAAAATTTTTTCAACTCTAACTTGTATTATATTACACAGCGACGTATTTCTTTATTGTATAATGAAATGAAACTAAATTAATTATAGCAGCATAATTGCATTGTAATGTTTTTTACAAGTGTTTGTAATCATTTCAAGTGTATAGAGTGAGTTTGGCATTAAGCAGATCTTTTAGTCTAGTGGATTAAGAGTCACGATTTTCATTAAATTAAATCAAAAACCTTGTGGTTGCATGTTATCTAAACCCTTTTTGAACTGAGTGTCTAAGCAGTAGTTCCCAACCAATTACAATTAATTCTTATTATTGTAATTGAGAATGTATCGGTGTTCAAAAGAAAATGTATTCTTTTCTGTAAACAGATTTCCATAAAGAATTATGTGTTGAATGCATTTAAGTCGCTTGTACGTTTTCAAATCAAACATTAAAAGTCAACTCCATAACTTAAGTGCATAAATTATGCACTTAGCATTGTACTGATGACAAATAATTTTCAATACCAGTAGCCGGAGTTATAAAATCAATAAATTATGGATTGCAAACAGCCAAGCAAGCAACAATATTTGTGGTAATCTGAGAGGGGAAATATTTCACAGTTGAAATATTTTTAAGTAATAAAAAATCTTTGATTAATCTTTTCCTTAATAGAACTTTATAAGATTTCTCGTATTCTGTCTTTATTTTCGGGATATTACAACTTTATACTTTTACCAGTGCTGGGAATGGTAATTGTTGTAGGTGTCACCTCTGTTATGGATTGTTAGAAAACACTCTGTACATACATAAGTGCAGTTTACACATTTGGTTGCAACACACCCACACAGTGTGAGTTGTATTGTAGAATTTTATATATTTATTGTGGGTTTTTCAATACTGCAAAGTATGTCAGGTTTGTGTAAACGTTTGCAACTCAACTCTCTTCTGGGTATTGCAAACGGAATAGCATACTTAGGACTAGTGGAAGATACAATAAAAAGCTAAAAAGGAATGGGAGATATAATACATATATATATATATAAGCGGTGGGCGTGGCATTACCATAAAAGTAAAGGTCCCAATTCACCTCGCTGGTGAAATCCATAATCCATTTTTCTTAAATTATAAGCGTGCCTGATATTCGACCACGCCCCTTTTTTTACTTTATATAAATAAATGTAGTAAAGTTGCATTTATTAGCTTCATTCTTGTAATTGTGAAAAGTGGTTATTAATTATGGGCGTGGCCTATAGCATAAACTAATAGCTTTCATGCTAAATTTAATCCAGGTTTGTTTTATATGAACATGTGTGTGAATATGGCAGTAAGATCGTCTTAGGGCATGCGGTTGCAGGAGCTTATCTCCTGAGTGTTAATTTTGCAAAATGAAAAAATTATTGTTTCATGTGTAAGTGTGTACCTTTTTTTAAGTGATGCATCTAACAAAAAACACGCAATTGCATAATCCACCACCTTTAGATGTGGATGAGATATGATTTTTATCTCTTTATTATAAAAGGCAAGAAAAGAGTCACATCTCATTTTACTAATAAGATGTGTGAGATATAATGATTATATAACATATAGATTTAAAATATACTTTTCAACAACTACGTTAAACAATGATTTCGTATTTTTCTTCAATATCAAAATTTTTTAAATTCAATATTACCGGAGACTTTAAATTATACAAAATTAGGTAGGGTGATAAATAATCAACATGGCCCTCCTCTAATATCTTTAACTTTTCTCTTTCTGGCTTTCTTAAGACTTATACGCTGTTAAGCCTGAGCTCGGTCTTAAAAAAAATGTATATAAATTAACAAAAACAACAACAATAATAATAACAAACAATAATAATAATAATAGCAACAACAAAAATAACCTAAGCTAAAAGTAAACGGAAAAATATTAATTATTCAAATCCGATTGGATTATAATAATTTATAATACTTATAGTTGACGTATTTAAACATGATTTTTACAGTCATATAAAAAGGTGTCTCTCCGGCTATTACGAACATATTGTAAGTGATTATAAAGAGTAACAGAAAACTTAAAAAAAACAAACAAACAAACAAACAAACAAACAGAATGGGAAAAGAAACACACATACGTGCATATGTAAAAGAAATCGTTCATTGACATTGCAAAGTCTTCTGGGGGCTTAACTTCATAAAGTATAACGTATAAAGAAAAGCCCAAAGATTAACGCAAATATTTGTAGTGTATAATCACAATTGTGGCTGCCTTTTATTCCATTCCACTGATGCCTCATGATGGCATTTTAATCTTTCTAAAATACTTTATTGCTCATATCATATACAGATTATAATATGTGTGATTATCTGATAAATTATAACTGAATGTGAATGTGTTTGCATACCTGAAGGTATTTAACTGCATGGGCTTGCCAATCCCTTTTATAGTACACAGTACAGTTATAGGAACATTCTTCAATGCATTTAAATGTCCATGTAGTTGGTGTGTGTGTGTGTGTGTGTGTTATGTATTTACTTGTACTACTTTGATTTCTACCTAGACATCGCAGGTGTCAAATGTTTACAATTATCTTGTTGTGAAGGCTTGTAGTCCTCTAATGACTCTCAATGACAATACATACCCACACACACGTATGTTGTTGTATTTTTAAATGATTTGCTATAATTTGTGTCAACTTCTTGTGTTGGATGTTGTTTTGTTAGGTATCAGTTAAATGGAAATTCTTGCCTTTTGCTTGTTACCGCTTACAAAACTGATAACCTCATAAAAATTAAGTTCTTATGTTCTTATGCAAAAGTAAGATAATTAATAATGTTTTCTTATAACTGTTATTGCTGAACAAATGTGTACTCTGTACATAGAATTTAACGCTAAATATTGTTAATATATGTATAAATATAAATAAACCTAGTACTGTATGTACGTCCGCCTTTATGTACATATTATTTTACCCACCACCTTGAGGTCAGAAATACTTTGTTAGAATGTTTGCAATATCTAAAGAGAAGTATCAGATACCCTACAAAATATTTATATTTTTTAATCAACAAGAAATTTGGACTTAAGTCCGTCTGTCCATTAAGAACCTGCGGTGCCGTAAAATTGAAAAATCGGGTCAAAACTTAGAAGAAATATTACGTATTTACTGAGCACGATACGATACGATATTATAGGTGAATAAATTCAGTTCAAGGACACGCCCACATTTAAGAAAAAACTCGAAAAAGGTTACATTTTTGAGGTTTTTAAGCGGCTTTTCATTAAAAAACTGTTTTAAGACCCCGCCCACAATGTATTGTCAGGCGTAACTTTTTTTAAATATTTTACTGCCCTAAGTTGATGGGTGTTTAAGCCAAAATTGTGGTAAAATCACTTTGAACACGCCCATTCAAAAAACTAAAATAGGCAAAATACTAAAAACAAACAAGCAGTGGGCGTGGTTGTTATCTCTTTAAGGCCACTACAGTTTATGTTTCTATCTAATAACGAATCAGACTCTGCGTTAAATAAGATTTATGTAGAAACCGTACACAATTATCCAACTCCGCCCCGTTTTAGCCCTCATTATGCATTTGTGTGCCAAATTTCAACTTTTAAGGTCTACTTTTTTGAAGAAAATAAAAAAAAATTTTGAATTTGTGGGTGTGGCACTAGACCAATTTCGTCTGTAGGCATGTATATAGACTTTGAATTTTACAAAATTTTAACTAAACATCGCAAAATTTACTATCCTGTCAGTGGCACTAAAAATTAAAAACGGACGGACATCTTAGATGAAGATTGTAATAAACCTACACTTAAAAATTAACAAGTATCGATAAAACGGTATTATTTTTAATATTTTATTTTAACAATAACATTTAGGGGTGTATAATTGACCTCCAACATACCTTATCAGGCAGGGTGCAGTATATACTGCTCTTCACCAACACACTAAGCGGATTATATTTATAAACATGGTTGTGAAGAAAAGTTCATTTAAATCCTTATTTACACACAACACAAGTGGTGGTCTTTAGATTAGTTGCGTAGATTAGATATTATCTAAAATGAAATCAATTTTTATCGCAATATTTGTGGATTAATTTAGTGGACATACATGCCCACTCCACATGAACACACACAAGTACACTTACAATAACGTTAAGTACGGAAAATACAAAAGTAGAAGAAAAAAACATAAAAACAAATCATTAAGTAAATATATAAACAAGACAATGTACAACAGCAACAACAAAGTAACAACACTTTCCAGCACACAATTTGCTAAAGCTTTAGATAACAATAGTACCAGACGGAACGGCCGACCACAAATTCTTTTGTATCGCATGTATACTTGGTGAATACTTCATATTCTCAACCGCACTATTCGGCTAGGAAGCAATTGGATATAACGCAACACACGAAAACGATATGGCGGCACAATGTACGAGTATATAATGATAAATTTATAAACATTTCAACATAAAACTAAAAGTCTCCCCTGAACTTGGTTAAACTTTACGGATTATCTTATCTGTGCTGTGCATGTAAATTAAGAGAGCATTTGACATATTCCACGTCGTCTCTCATGTTTGAAACTAAACAAATATTTATTTATGACGCATACGGCAGTTGTACGCTTAACTTGAAATTTGGAATTTCACAGACCCAACTCCTCTTACTTACTGGCGTTGGCTCAGTGATTCAAGATGTGTGTAAACATTTTACCATAAATGTTATCGTTGCGTTATAATAATAAAAAAATAGATAAATTTGTTTTACGTTAAATGATATGGATTATAAATTTCTTAATATATTGCGTGAGTGAGTGAGTAAGTGCATACGGCGGAGAGAAGAATCTTGGACAAATAAAAGCTGTTTTCAAGGAAGTTTTTTTAGATAACTTGAATTTCAACAAACCACACATTATTGGATTAGTGTTTAGGAGTGAAGATTGTTTTAGTTATATTCACAAAACTCATTATGTCTAAAAATGTCTGTACGTCCGCTTATACGTAAAAGTTTTAACAAGGTATATAAAAACTAGTTTTTGATACTCTCCACGCAAGTGATGGAGTTATGCTAAGTTGGTCATTCCGTTTACAGGCAATAAAAGATGGCCTCAGCATAGCAATGGCCTTACGATTCCAAAAATTCGTTGCCCAGAATGTTTTCTTAAGCTGCTGGCCTAGACGTCAGACCTCAGAGCCTTTAAATTTAAATATTAAGCTGAAATTTTCTAAAGACATTCTTAGGTTATGGAGGCAGTTGAATTTAAAAAAATTAATCTATAATAACAAGGAGCGTGGAATCTACCTAACAAAATAGTTCGTTTATTGCATATCAACTAAAAAAGTCAAGGATGGTATTTTGTAAATTGTGGCTGTGTCTGATATCCGATCACGCCCATTTTTGACAAACCAATGAGTACCCTAATCATGCATATATATTCAAATTTAAACATCACAAGTACATTTTTGTGTCTATAAGAGGTTTTCGATTATGGGCGTGGAACTTGACAGAACTTGTATACTATCAGCACATCAGCAGAGGGTATAAAAACTAAGTACAAACTAAATTTGAAGCGTTTCGCACTATACGCTTAGGAAACTGGATGTGACAAAAACACGCTCGTTTCCATAAGTTATAACAAAAATAGGTTATGTAGTAGTAGAGCTAAGAAATCTATCCTTTATAAATGTTTTCTTATATATCATATTATGTAAATAATCGCTTAAAACGCCCCTCGTAAAATTTAATCAATAAAAATCCGACTTCAAACATTTAGAACGGGCTTTTTGATCATGAGCTTTTTAATCGTTTCGTTTACTTAACTTTATGAATATTAAACATTACTTTAAAGTTTTTTTAGTTAGAGGTATGCATATATGTTTACATTTACCTACATACATATGCAGCATAGTAGTTAAACACACATTTTAGGAAATGTCTAAAAATGATTAGTATTTAGTGTATTTTTGGGGCATTGGGGTGGAGTTTGTTTGCTTTTATTAATTTCTTTGTTTGTTCCTATCAATTATAAAACGTTTAATTTTATTACAATATCATGTTGTTATAGTTGTTGTTGTTGTTGTTATTGTTATTGTTATTGTTAATAATACGTTGAAAGCATTTAAACAATGTATTTACTGATGTATGTAACCAATGTCATATCTTGATATCTGTTTTGTTTAGATAGCGCTTTAAGTGATTTATAAAGATAAAGTCATTAATAGATAAACGTATATATGTACATAGAAAAATAAAAAAAAATGGTTTCAGTTTATTTACTAAATTCTAATCTCATAGAAAATACTGTTAAAGTTGTTTTAAACGACCAGCCGCCGGCGTATGAATCAATCAGGGGAAGTACGAAACACAAATACATTTTTTAAAAATAAATACAGACAAACAGACGCAGATATTGTACAACACCTTGAATATTGAAAAAGATAAAAATAAAAATAAAAAAACCGTTACTTAAGAGTCTTTACGCATACATGCAAAGCAGTATTAAGACTTCTAAGTGGATATTTACAGATTAAGAGGCTTCTCCTATAAGTGCTCTCGAGTTATTAATTTATAAATTTCCTTCAGACACAAAGCCTTAGAGTCTTGATTAGTAGCGGAAAACAATAGCGTCACATATAACAACAATTAAGCATTATTTGGCGTTACTATGCGCAGGTTCGGGTAGACGGTCTACTAAAATATTAAAATATTTTAAACAATTATTACAAGAATCTAAAGTCAGAATAGAGGGAGTGTGAAAGCGTTGAAAGGAAGGAAGGAAGGACTGTTTATGGAAACACAAGCACAACACAAAGAAAGAAAGGAGGAATGGCAAGAACGGCTCAGGAACAAATTAGGAATTTTTTTTTATTACAATGGAACGAAAGGTTGAAAGGATATTACAAAAGAAACAGAGGAAGGACAAGAACAGCAGAAAGATTAGAAAGAAGAAATAATTAGTATGCAGCGGAGCTTTAAGCGGAAAGTATTTTTGGGGCCCATTAGCTCAAGGAAAGGTTTTATGCAAGAACGTTTTTTATTTTAATTTTGAGGCACCCCGCCACTGTTAGTAAGAAAGAATTGAAAAGAGAAGTAGAGGATAAACGAATGTAGAATGGAATGAAGACGAAAGAACAACAATATATAAGAAACGAAGAAAGAGAAGGAGTGAAGAGGCAAAAAAGCTTAAAATCAACAAAAATAAGCAAAGAACGAGAGAATAAAGTAAGAAGGAAGAAGGCTAATGGATAAATAAATATAGTGAAGAATGAAATGTAAACGAAGTAATGAAAGGATTTATAAAAGGAAATCGAAACTATTAGTGAGTGAGTGGGAAGGAAAGAGAAAAGGAAGAATAAAGACCAAGTCAAGAACGAAATAAAGCTTGAGGTAGGAGAATGAAGAACTAAACACAAAAAGAAGGTTAAAAGAAGATTAGAAAGAAGTACGAAAGAAAATGAAAGTTAGATACGTAGAAGGAAAGGGAAACAGAGTAAACAATTAGTGATCTAGTTATACAAGTCAGTTCTTATATGGATCAAGAATAAGTACAAGTAAAAAGTCTAAATTTAGCTCAGGTCGAATCTTGAATACCCTCGACGTACATATATAAAATGTGGGCGTGGCAGAACCTAATTAAACGCTTTAATATTATTTTCAAGACGCATTAACTTCAATATCAGGTTCTGAAAAATAGGAGTTTTCTATATATTGTGGGCGCGGTTAAATAACAAACCATTCGATGGAAAATCTCACTACGTATATGTTTAACAAATTTCAACATCACAGCGCAATTTTTATGGCTGATGGATAGTTTTTTGTTCGTTGTGGACATGGTCCTCAACCAATTTTGTCTAACTTAAATAGAAAGCTGCGCACGGAAACTAGTAATGTCAATACATTTGTTGTTGACATCGGTCAACAACAGACAGACGCACGGACCGGAGGATCTGAGAGAGACTCCAGTTTAATGCCTTCAACTAATGCTAGCTTCTTACATCTGTTAAGAAAAACAATTAAATCGTAGACAAAAGTGACAAAGAGTTAAGGATTAATAATTGCAAATGAACGTTATGGTTCTTTGCAATGTGACCGAGTGTCATATTGACTAAAATGCAGTAATTGCGTTCAGGTTTAGACGCAAATCGAACAAACTCTCTTTCTCTCTGAAATTTACATCACCCCAACAACACACAGATTGCGGCGAAATGTGTTTAAGGTGAATTGCGGTTTCCGATTTAAATGGATCAAAAGAAGCCCAGTTAAGCAGTTGCAATAATTCAATTCATCAATAATTCATAACGTACCTGTTGTCCAGCATTGGCAGCCACCCAAGCTTCAGCAAATGTCTCCATAGCACTTTGAAAATCCATGACGCACACACACACAATCAAGTATGATTTTATTAATTTTTAATGCAGTTCATTTAATTTCATATCACTTGACATAATAGCGCGACAAACGTTACATTCACATTTTGTTTTTATACTCGTTTGTGATAATTTTCCTCTTTTTTCTCTTTTGTTTTTTTGATTAAGATATAATATCGTTCTTTTAATTGAAATTTTCATACACGATCAAACCAAAACGGACACGGTTAAGGATGTTAGTCACATTACAGGGGGAAAAAAACTGTAAAATGTATTTGAAATTAAATTTATAAACGCTTTAAGTACCCGCTGGAGTATGCTTCGTTAGTCCGATATTTGCAAAACGTTAAAGAAATTGAGATAAGAAAATGATATTATGATGTAAGAACAACTACTGCGAGCAAGTGTGACCAATAAGCTGCTAAAATTATAACAAGAAAACAGTCATAATAAAGTCGAATAATAAGGCAAGCTTATTAACGCGTAGAAGGCGGACATGGCAGAAGGTAAGCTGTAACTAATATTTGGTGTAACCAAAGTCGTAATTTACGCTTGCGACTTTTATGGTTACTAAGAAGTGTTCCGCTGTTCCACATCCATTAGTAAATGTTGATAATAGAAAACTAGGCTTAATAAACCTACAAGAAAGGTGCCCGTGTACTTAAGTTGGATTCCAAAGATGATTTGGGCCTTCGTTCCTAAACCATTAATTCGTGCTATTATTTTTTATGAGTTTCTTTATATTTTTAAATTATTTTGTTGTTGTTGTTATTGTTGTTGTTGTTGTTGTTGTTGTTGTTGTTATTATTATCGAGTTAAGCCATCAACATTATGATTACGTTCACCATCATCATTATCATTACCGTCATTATTGGGTCGCCGGTTAATTGTCATTTTTATTAAGTGACAGCTGCTTTCCTTACAGGTGACACTATGTAGTTTAAAGTCAGCATACATACATGTAAACAAACACAATAATAAGTACTTGACAATTGTTATAATATGAAGCAAAAAACAAAAAACAAAAAACTGCTCAAGTAGAGCATTATGTGTGCGTAAGAGACTTTGTTACATAACTTTGTTACAAGCAAAAGGGAAAAAACGCACTCACTAATAACCGGAAATATTGTATTTGTCAAAGAGTTTTTCCTTAAGGTTTCCAATTCTACTTCTACACAATAACCACCACGACGAGAGAGATGCATTGGGATTACAAAAGATATCGGAGACAAGTTTAAGTAATACAAATGGTGTCGAATGCAATGCTAATGCAAAACAATTACATGAAGCAGCTAAATCAACTAAATGCCCGATCATTTCATACCCTTCACCCATTAGCCCCAAATGCAAAAGAACCCATAAACAACTAAAGACAACCCCTCTTATGCCCACCACAAGAGATCAGGGCTTCAATTTGCCACAAAATATATATATAAAATATATTCTTAATCGGTATTAAAATCTAAATCAATCAATCGATTCGTCTGTACGTCCGCGTCTCACATTTTAAAAAACCTTACTTAGTGCAGAAGTCGATCTTTGAGAAATAATACTTCAATCTTCATTAAAAGAGGACTACTTGTTAATATGCCACGCCCAATGTTCGCGCAAGAAAGCAAAGTGCAAAATTACGAACTTTCAGTACCCTATGCTATGGGAAATTTTTATAGAAAGATGGATTCTAAACTTAGACTCCTGAGACTATTTAAATGTTAGCCTAAGTAAAAGTAAAGCATTTTTTGATGAACATCATATACAAGAAGGGCTGGCATTAGAGATTTTGTACAGTGACTCTAATTTTTAAAGAAAGAATTCAAAATTACAAAATTTTGTTATATAACAAAATAAGTTTTTTGCCTCAAAGTAGAATTTTAGAAACACGACCTGTATTGAACTGGAACCTTAATGGGAATATTTTTAAATGCTCTGCAGTTTCTAAAATTCTACTTTGAAGCAAAAAAAAAAAAATTTCATATGAAAAAAAGTTTTTTTTTCATATTATAAAAAAAAATTTTTTTAGATGCTCTGCTGTTTCTAAAATTCTACTTTGGAGCAATCTTTTTTATAATACGATTTCTTTTTTTTTGCTTCAAAGTAGAACTTTAGAAAGAGCAGAGCATCTAAAAATATTTCCATTAAGGTCCCAGTTCAATAGAGATCGTGTTTGGCTTAAGAAATATTCTTAAACCGATTTGGAAATTTATCTTATCAGTATAATGGAACTTGTTCAGAAGTTACAAACATTCACCCATATTTAATAAGCTCTGTACAACGAAAAATGCTTAAGGGCATGGAAAACTTTTTTACAATTGGAGGCCATTTGTAAATTAGGCGCAAAAGTTTTATTGTTTTTCGCAGTATTGCTGCAATTTAAACCTTGTAATAATAGTGAAAAACACCACTTGGCGTACATGGAAAAAAATGTACAATTCTTGATATTTTTCAATGAAACTTGACACATTAATTCTATTTATTATGCGGCTTAATCGTGCCAAGTGCCAAGTTTATATCCAATCAGACGATTTTTACTTTTTTGATTATTTGTTTTATTAAAGGCTGCATGCCAGATAAAACAAGTAAGAAAACTTAATTTGACTTGGGCCAAATTTTAAATACCCTCCACCTCCATAACGGTGGGCGTGGTAAATATATATATATTGCGCCCTCT
Organism: Ornithomya chloropus; assembly: GCA_963971445.1. Taxonomy (NCBI): domain Eukaryota; kingdom Metazoa; phylum Arthropoda; class Insecta; order Diptera; family Hippoboscidae; genus Ornithomya; species Ornithomya chloropus. The sequence continues at coordinate 19,253,643 of OZ020530.1, read as the reverse complement.
AATAGTGTATGCCTTACGTATCAGCATGCAAGTCTACTTTTACGTTGAATATGGTTTTTTGTAAATTGTAGGCATGTCTATTATCCGACCACGCCCATTTTTGGCAGGTCAGTCAATGGGATAACTGTGTATACGCGTACCAAATTTCAAGTTCATAGGTCATCTTTTGTGGCAGATATAAAGATTTTTATTAATTGTGGGTGTGTCTCTAATTAGACCACGCCCATTTTTGGCAAATCAGTTGAAAGGATAACTATGTATATGCGTACCAAATTCCAAGTTCTTAGATCAACTTTTGTGGCAGATATATACATTTTTATTGAGTGTGGGCGTGTCTGTTATCCGAATACGCCCATTTTTTACACATAAATGAATCTAATATTTGTAGACGTACGTACCAAATTTCAAGTTTATAACTCAATTTTTGTGGCAGATAAATAGATTTTTGTCGATTGTGGGCGTGGCTCGTGATCGCTTTTGCCCATTTTAAATAGCGATCTGCGTGCAAAAACTAAAAGTGCCTGTACAAAATTTCAATATCTCAAAATTTATGCGCGTGAGAGTGCCAACAACAGACGGACACACGGACACACGGACATACATGTCTAAATCGACTCAGTTTTTAACGCTGGTCAAGTATATATACACTTTGTAGGGTCTCTGATGCCTTCTTCTGGGTGTTGCAAACGGAAGAACAAACTTAGTATACCTTCATCACTGAGTATAATGAATGAAAATGGGATATTTCTCGCAAAAAAAAAATATTATATCGAAATTTTAATGCCAATCGTTAGTAATTGAGCAGCTGATTTGAATGAGGCAAGTTGGACTTTGTTCAAGCCACAATGATAACTTTTGTGATATTTTTAAACTAGAAGAAGAAATGAAGAAAATCACTTCATCTAAAACGTTTCGATCAAAATGCAAAATATCAAAGAATAGTAAATAAGTTAGCTGATGTATGCCAAACAACAATAAAGTGTAAAAGGCGACGGTTAGTTGGTTTTTTATGCTTTTTATACCCGCCACCTTAGGGGAGAGGGTATTATTCATTTTGATACAACACATCGAAGGAAGCCTCGGAGATCCCACAAACCATATATATTCTTAATCAGCATGAAAAGAGAAATCGTTTGAGACATGTCCGTCCGTGTGTCCGTCTGTTGTTGGCACTCTCACGGTCGTAATTTTTGAGATATCAAATTGAAACTTTGCATACGTATTTTTAGTTCAATTTTGCTATTCCGTATTAAAATTGGGCATAATCGGTTAAGAGACACGCCCACAATAAACAAAAATCTCAACATATCTCGAAAAAATTGTATCTTTAAAAAATTATATATCGCACAATACTATGCCTATCAAGTTGAAATTTGGTATATATATAAGTGGTGCCGTTGTCCAACACTGTGCCAAAAATGGGCGTGATTGAAAAACGCAAACGCCTATAATTTAAAAAAAGCACTATTTGCGTAAGTACAGGAAATAGTCACATACATAAATATGGCAATAGGAACGTATTTTTTAGATGATTATAAAAGGTGGAGGGTATTTAAGCCTCGGTCTTAACCGAACTTTTCAATCTTGTTTAGGATTAGTTGTGATTACGATTTAAACCACAACAAGTAGTCTTTGTTAATAAGCGTAATGTGTGATCTCTTGAAAAAGCTCTTGAAGATGTGCAAATACTTCAAAGCCGAGCTATTAATAAATGAATTTTCAATTTTTGGTTTTATTCGAATGTTATTTCAGAATTTACAAAACTGAATAATAAGAAACAACACTAATATTGCAGTGAGATTTGTCAGACATTGCACCGGAAGACATTACGATTAGAAGTGCAAGCATTTTAACAAACTTCTGACTAACTTTTCACAAAGTATTAATTATTACTAACCATAGGTTTCTTTAGAAAGAACTTTTCTTTCGTTCGCACCTAATTTCAATATTTTCTGGAGCATTTTTGAAAGTAAAAGAAAATCCTAAAGACCTCCACGAATACCAGTAAATCTTACCATCTATGGACCAAAGCCCTCTTTTATCTACTTCAGCGATAACAAAAACTTACAGACACATTCGCATTCACTGCATTGGAGGCGTGTCATTTTAACCCAATTGCCTTCTTCTGAGTGTTGCAAGTATTTTTACAAAATGAAGGTGATTTTTTTGATCGATATAAAAATCGAAAACAAAGGGATTTGTTAAGGCGGCGGCTTTTCAATATTGTAAGAATTTAAAGAATTCTGGAATGAAAACGTTCAAGAGATCACACACCAACGCCAAATAAAGACAAAAAAAACAGAACTAAAGAACAAAACCAACTTTATAAGTTTAGTTAAGTTAACGTTTGTTGTTGTTGTTGATCGTCTATGTTGGATTGTCAACACACAATGTCGGCAGCAAGTGCTTTGTTTTGATAAGCATTTGACAATGATTGACTCTTAACAATCTGGTCTCCATTCATGCCAACTAATCTCATAATAACAATAACAATAACAATAACAATAATGGATACCAATTGCAATAACAATAAGAAAACACTTTAACAACAATAATCGATATCATCAATTAATTGGTACACATTCTCTCACTTAATGTTTAATAGACTTTGATAGATTTTAACACTAACCAACAGCAGCAGTACCAGCCAGCAGGCCAGCCAGCACAAGCCATTCAAGTTAGGCTAGACTTGGTATTAGAGTATGGACACGAACGATAATATCATAAATATTTTTTTATATTATTATTATTATATTATATTTATTAATAATGATTATTATTCTTGTTTATTTTTGAATATCAATTGTTTTCTTTTAACATTTTTCTAGTTTCTTATTTTATTTTTGTTTTTTGGATTAGTGTCTCAATTAGTTTTTATATTAAACTCCCGTTACGCTATGTGCTCACCAAGTGCAAGTTGTCGCACAACTGATGTTATGTGTTTACTATACACTCGCACAACAATCACCACCATTGCGACAGCCACTTGCCTTATTCAACTACACAGTGCTGCATGGTTTAATGGACACATACTTGCATACATTGTTTTCGTTGCTATTATCATGCTTTATTCTCTCTTTAACTCTCTTTTTGGATTTGCCTCTTCTGTTAGTTAATAATAAAGAGAATATTTCACTCTTTTCTTCTTTTACAATATGGTGTGAATTGCATTTGTCCTCCCTCCCCTTTTACCTTTACCAACACCCAATAATCACCGTTATGGTTGTGCCTTAACTTTGGCTAAAATGGATTAAGAATTTATGCTCGCACACACACATCTATGCAAATATATGTGCAATTTAAAACTTTATCACATAGTAAGAGGATAAAACTACAAAAAGGGATTAAATCCGATTAAAAAGTACCGTCAAATAGGGATATATGTAGAGAAGTGTGGAGAATTGTCAAATGGTGAAAAGAGGAGGAGCGGTTTAGAAGAGTTTATTCATAATTACAACCGAAAAGTTGTGAATGAGTAGGGAGAAGGTTATGGTGTTATGTAGACTTCTACTTGCTAAATACTCTATGGCAAGTAGAAGCAGGCAATTGGGGTCTTTTTATACCCTGCACATAATAGGGGTTTAAGTAAGAATACCCTTCCCTCTCTTACAGACCTACAAAGTACATAAATTCTTGATCAGCATTAAAATCTAAGTTCATATAGATATGTGCGTCTGTTTGTCTGTCTGTTGTTGATACTGTCACAATTTAACTTATTGAGCTTAAATTTCATATTTTATGTAAGCTCCCGGCTATTTAAATTGTGTTAAATGCCACGCCCACAATAGACAAGGATACATGCAATAGGTAAATAACTTAAGCTGGAAATTTTTTATATGGATTTAAAATTGCATTATCCATGGACATGCTAAAAATGGGCGTGGCAGTTATAATTATCAAAAATCTCTTTTAACCTTGAACCTTCAAAGTTACTGCCTTGTGGAAATAAGAGAAGAAACTGTACCTCCACCTCAGATGAGGGTATACTAAGTTTATTCTACCGTTTGCAACACCCAGAAGGAGGCGTCAGAGACTCTACAAAGTATATATATTCTTGATCAGCGTCAAAAACTGAGGCGATTTAGACATGTTTGTCCGTGTGTCCGTGTGTCCGTCTGTTGTTAGCACTCTCACGGGCGTAAATTTTGAGATATTGAGCTGAAATTTTGTACAAGAACTTTTAGTTTTTGCACGCAGATCGCTATTTAAAATAAGCAAAATCGGTCAAGAGCCACGCCCACATATTTATTTACTTGTTTATTTATGAAAATAAATATCCCATAGACGCCCAGGGGTTTGGCGTTGGACTACTTTGGGAAATTTGAAACTACACTAATGTGGATATGTCACGTAGGTAAGTGTTCATTAGTCTAACAGAACCAATATTTTCCACACAACGCAATAAGTTGCAATAGTAGTCTATTCCATGCAAGACTGTACCTCTCGCCTGTCATTATCATACTACAATATAATACTGAATTTTTCACAATCCGTTGTACTTATAATCCTGTGAACTAAGAAAGTTTCCATTATATAGTTTCTACAAAGAGTGAACAATGATTGGATTAAGATTTGAATATATTTCCGTAGAGTGAACTTCTATTGTCCCACCATTTTAATGCCCATTGGGTGGTTGTGGTTTAAAGAGCATATCTATCAATCAACAAGAGAACGTTATATATGTTTCTCTTAGTTAAACGTGCACTCTTAAGAGCAGTGGAGAACTCTTCAAAATAAAATTTTGCATACTTTTTTCTTTTACTAATAAATCATCGAGTTAAGTGTTGTACATATATTCGTGAGCCGGCATCTTAAATAGTAAAAAAAAAAAAGCTTTTCTTTTGGGAGGGATATGCCTCAAACGTATAATGGATAAGAAGTGTAGATGTAGTGAAGATTTTATTCTTTTTAGCTGAAAGCTGGGAGACGCGACTTGATGGAATCTTATTCTTTTTCTTTTTAATACGATATACACTATAATACCATGGTGGATACACTCGTAAACGTGTAGACGTGTAGACGTGTAGACGTGAAGACATCATATATGGGAGGCTCGACTTTGCTTATATGGAGAAGATGAAAAACGTATAAAACGTCTAACTTGTCATGCTAGTCTAATAATAAATTTAATAAAATATTGAAATAAAAACAAAACACAAAAAATGTGAATGAGAGAACAGTTGCGTTCAGGAAGATTCAGTATGAATTTTTGTTGTTGTTGTTAAAAATACACGAAACCAACTAGTATGCGTATGTATGCATGTATGGATGCGTATTCTTAGTTAAAGTCCTGAACGTACACATTTCTTTAAGCAACACCCACTCCATGCTGTAATATTTTACCTTTTTCTGATTTTTATAAAAATATTTTCATATACGTATAAATTTCATTTGTGTGTGTGTGTGTTTGCGTTTGTGTTGGCGTACGTGTATGACCAAGCGTGTTGATATGTTGAAATGGATAACCGTCGGTGCTTCGGTTTGGTTGGTTGACTGGCTAAATAACTAACAGATTATGTTGTTGTTGTTATTATTGTCGTTTAAAATAATTCCGCTTGAATATATTTCCGTCTATATGTTTGGTATTGTTGTAATATATTTTTGTGATATAGTTACTCCGTTTTCTCCCAGATAAGAGCATCAGATAATGCGCGCGCATTACAAGCGATTATAGGTGTCCATACGAAGGATTTAACCAACCGTCATACAGTGTTTGTTATGCCTATATGTACATATATACATAAGGGGTTTATATACATATATATGTGTATTACAGTATGGTTTTACATAACAAATACTACATAATGAAATCTATGTATTTTTGTTTTTTGTCTTTAAAAAAGGCGTCAACCTTTGGAAGCTTTCTCGATGTTTGTAAACATTTATGTCATTATTAATACACAAGGATACATACATATGGAAAAATGTATAATACAGATTCAAGTAAACTGGATTACTTGTAACTTTTTACTGTTCCCATGATCATAATGCATGGTACATATCAATTTCAATGGTCCGAATAAGGCGCTAGAGATGCAACAAAGTATTGTATACATATTCTGAATCAGCATCGAATGATGTCTGTGTTTGTTTTTCTCAGAATTGAGAGAAATCGATATAAACCACACTGTGACTAAATTCATTTCATTTGAATATTTTTATTTTTTATGCACTATTTATACCCAACAAGAATATATATTTTTGATCAGCATCAGTGGATGTAGAGTCCCATATATAGCTATGAAATACTGAAATTAGTTTTTTATTTAAAATGGACAAAATTGGGCAACAACCGCACCCACAATTAACGAAAACCTCTCTTGACCATAAAAAATGAAGCTGAAAAATGTAAATTAATTTATTAACCTCAATATTTATTTAACCTCAATTTATAGATGCTCTAAAAATGGGGAGTATTTCGATAACAGACACACCCACAATTTATAAAAGCGTTTTGTTGTTCAAGCATAATTTAATGGTCCTTAAAAGAGGATGCACCGGAATACCAGCCGTGTCCACAAGTTACGTATAAAAGGGGTATGTATGTCCATTGCAGTTTTTTTGGAGGAGTTTTTAATGAGTTTTGTTTCAAGATAATAAGATATTGAAAATATTGCTCATTTTATGGGACAATTCCTTTTCTTAAGAACTTTATTTGTCGTAAAAACAAATGGTTGGTTGGTTGGTTGGTTATACCCGACCATTTAATACTCTTCATTACTGAATTCCATAAATTATGCTACAATTGATTGAGTTGTAACAATAAACGTGAGTGATTGTCATTTAAGTCACTATAGAGAAAGGTTCTAAAAATGATCCGATCGGGTTTAAATTTAGCACAGCTAATTATAAAAAAAGAAAATTTCATAATGGAATCTTATATGGAGAAAGACTTCAAAATTTTTCCGAGTTTTTCCTTTTTTTTCCAAAGGGGCTTTCAAAAGGGTTCCTTTCTGAGCCAAGACATGTTCTTGTACCAAATTTCATTAAAATATTTCAAAAAATGCTACCACTAGCTTGCGCACAAATTTACATGGTAGGACGGACGGATTTTAATGAATCGATCCGTATAATTTGCAAAGGAATTACAAACCTTTGCACAAACTTAATTCCTTCACCGACAGTGGTGTACAATACATGCTAGTATTGAAAAGGGTTGAACACCTTACTCTCTATAAAGAATTTTCACTATGCAACTTATTTAGAATGGATCAGTCACATTAATTGATACCACTAAATTTGGGCGTTAAATATGTTAATTAACAGGCAATTAGCTGAGGGGAGGACTGAAATTTTAGATATGCAGAATATTTTACGGTTTTCGTCTTATTTTCTTAATCTATTTAGTTTAAATATCGATTGTGATTGATTGAAAAGTGAAAATTCGGTGCCGCTCTTTGTAGAAACGAGGCTTTTCTGACCAAAAATTCTTTACAAAGAGATTATGTCACTATGAGAGCAATTTAACCAAAGATTAAAAAAAAAACCTTATAAGGTGATTGATGCCGCTTGGCATTTTTGTCACATTGGATAGATGATTCAGCATGATAATTATACGCTGCACCACACTGTGGAAAAGGGTATATTAAGTTTGTGCGGATGTTTGTAATTCCTAAACGGCAAATGCCACACCCATCTTCAATTATACCGATCGATTCAGAATCAAAATCTAAATCGATTTAACCATGTCCGTCAGTCCTCGTGTCTGTCTATCTAAATTTGTGCGCAAGCATTTTTGAGATATTTTGATGAAATTTGGTACAAGCACATGTATTAGCCTAAAGGGGAACCTTATTGAAAATGGACCGGATTGGGCCATTTTTAGAACCCCTCCCCATATGAGGTCCTATTATTTTTTGAGATATTTCGATGAAATTTAATAAAAGGACATGTATTAGCCCAAAGAGGAACCCTATTAAAAGTGGACCGGATTGGACCAATTTTAGAACCCCTCCTCATATGATATCCTATAATTTTTCGAGATATTTCGATGAAATTTGATACGCGGAAAAGCATTGACCCAAAAATAAACTCTTATGAAAATAGACCGGATTGGACCATTTTTAGAACCCCTCCCTATATAATTCTTTTCTTTTTTGATATCATAAACAAACAAAGAATAAAAAAAAAATACTGACTATCATTTTGAAATTTTTGAAAATTCAAGTAGGTATAGAAAAATAAAATTTTTCATTTTTCAAAGAAAAAAAGAAAAAAAACCTTTCATTTATCAAAGGAAAAGATCAAATTGAATAATATAATATATCAAGTGGTGTAGGGTATTTGATGGTCGGGCTTGGCCGACTATAATATTTTCACTTGTTTTCCTTATAGATTAAACAAAATTAAGTAACCTTTAGATGATGCAAACGCCATATGTAAGTAATTGATTCCATATAACTTCGTATAAAATTTAAATTAACTTTTTCAACATAAATAATTTGATTAAAAATTGCTAAAAAGCAATGATGAAAATATTCACAAAGAAAAGGTCCATACACACATTTGATGTTAATTAAAATATATACATTTACATATATATGCGTAATTCAATCGCTTAATAAGACCCTGTGAGTATGCACTCAAACACAAAAACTTGAACGAAACAAAAGAAAAGTAATAAAAAAAAAAACGCAATGACTATGATTGCGCTGTAACTCTTCTTGTATTGGTGCAGATTATCATGAGTACAAGTTATTTTTAAACAACACTCAATCCTCCTCCCACTCAGCATAAACAACATACCATTCTGTGCACTGCAGTGCATTTCGTATGCAAGTATGGTTGTGTGTGTGTGTGTTGGGATTCTCAGGCGAGAAAGAGAATTGTATTAACAGCTGCATATACAAGGGAGAGATAGAGAGAGAGAGTGAGAGACAGAAAGAGAGAGTACAATATAAAAGAGTGAGATAAACCCCAACAAAATATAGAGCAAACCAGCCAACATGCACACACGTACTAAGATGGTTTTACTCGGGGTATAATACAAAGCCAATACAGGCGCCTACAAAATTTTCATTACTACATATTTTTGGCAAAAGAAAAAAAAACAAACTACTACACCAACAACAAAACACAATAAAAATATAAAAAAAAATGGCAAGTAAAACAACAAAAAATATTATATGGAAAAACTTGTTTGGTGAGACTCCGCCTCTACCGGTTTGTGATTGGCTTACAAACGGCAAATCTATTGGTGTGTATGCATGCAAAGGTTATAATGGTTTGTGTACGTCGCATACAACGACTGCTACAGCACCGTCGTTTGCATTTGTGTATATGTGTGCACAAATGGTGTCGTGTCGCGTGCTATGGTATGGCATGGTGTTATAATGGGGGTTAAAGTTTATCTCTAATATAAACACACACGCACACACACTCTTACACTGCGTGCTGTGTGCTATATATTAAGGTATCTGCCTCCTTAGTGTGGATTTTGCCAATTTTAGTATTTGCTAAAAAAATAAAACAAAAAAAACTGCTTGAACGTGAAAGTAAAAGATAGCAAAACAAAAATAAAAACAAAAACAAACAAAAAAGTCATTATTTTGGGTGGAGTGTATTTCATAAGCGCGCGTGTATATATTTTTAGTGTTATTTGTTGTAGTTGTAGGTGTACGCGTGCAAAATTATTTTCATTCGTTTATTTCGTTTATCTTCAAGTGGTTTTTGTGATAATTTTATGGGGTGATTTTCATTAAGTTTCCTTCTTTCTTTTTTTTCCATTTTTAGTTTTTAGGTTTTTACTCTTGTTCTTCTGCTTCCTCTTTTTCGTTTCCAGTTTTAATGCCACTATATTTAGTGTACTTAACAAGTTTTATTTCATCTTGGCTTTTTTCTATTCTGGTTCTGGTTCTGGCTCTTGTTCATTATAAAGATGTGAAGTACAATAATTTTCAAAAAAAGTAAAGTCGCTTTATTTGAATTTTTCTTGTTTTCGTTTGTTTTTTGTTTCATTATTTTATAATTTTTTGCCAACAAAACGTATATAATATAAGAGCCTAAGTATTGTGCTTAAAAGCAAGTTGGCTAATTATAGTTTGAATATGAAATGTAATGAAATAAATAAAGAACAAAAAAAGCATTTATTTTACAGTTGTTCGCTTTAGTTTAGTTTCATTTCTATTAAAAAATAGTAGTACTTGGATTTTTCTTTGACAAACTTTATCTTAACGATCTGCCATTACTAAAGTTTCATCGAAAGTTAATTTAACCAATGTCAGTCCGTCCATGGATATTCATACATCATATTTCTACTTAGTTCATGAAACAAATATTTATAAATTTTCTCTTTGGATTTCAATTATTCCATAAACACGCCCTTTATTGTCAAAAAAGTAGGCGTTGGCAGTAAAAGTTGCTAAATTTCTACAAATGTTGTTTATAATGTTCCAGTTATGTGAAAAACGTTTACGCCCACTACTGTAAAACGACACATATTGAACTTTTTAGGAGTTTATCATATATTAGAAGGTAGCAGTCTAAGCAAAGTATGGCCTAGTTTGCAAGCACGAGTAGCAGGCCCTAACGAGGCAATAAAAAGTATATATCTAGAATATATCAACATCAAAAGTGTATTCGGTCTAGACATGACTTTACCCTATACACATAGGTCTAACATTTAAAACCAGCTTCTCAGTTTATGTGTGCAATTTCCTATTAAAAATGTACAAAATCGGTTGATAATCGTGCTTATAATTCACAGAAATCTTCACGTTCATTTGTACTTAAAATATATGCATAATTATAGTTCGTAATTAAAAAAGTTTTACCGTCACACAGAGTTTCTGAATGTGTGATTTTTAACCATGTAAAAAATTGTCTTCCAAGTTCATTTTTCACAATATTAAAACAGTTCCAACAGGATATTATAGTGAAAAATACTTCTTCGAATCAACAAATAGATTTTTTTGAAACAGAATCCTACAAATCTTGATATTTTCCCAAGAAACTTGGCATCATAATAATGATAATAATGTATGACGTCTTACGAGTTTAGAAGTTCATTCATCTATCGAACCAACCTCGGCTTTCGCCGTAACATTCTTAACTATTGATGAGTTACCAATCCAACGCGACACATGAGTTCAAAATCCAGCTGAAAAAACTTTCAGTGCTTTCCTCAGCTGGATTTGAACCCGTCGTATAAAAATTCAACGTCTAAAATGACTCGGTCATCTCTTCCGTTTGAATGAAAGTTCGACAGAGAACCGTAAGGACGTCGCGAAAGTGACAGACCGAAACTCCAAATCCTTGGTCCCTCCAAACCTAAATCCAAAACCAAATCCTTGGTCCCTCCAAGAAAGGGACCAGTGATTTGATGCCGTGCACACACTTGGTGTATAAAAGTGGAGAATGCGCGCCCAAGATCGAAGCGCAGGGAGCTCTTTATTGCAACCGGTCAAAGACCTACATAGGTTGTAATCGGCAAGTAATGATGATGATGGGTTTGAACTCGTGTTCTACAGCGGGCAGGCTTTACAAAGCCTTAGTCTACTCAGCTACTGAGAGGGTATATTAATTTCATTTATCATAAGGTTGAAATGTAACAAGTTTGAGCGTAATTGGATGATTTTAAACGCAAAATTGGTACATTTCTGCAAATGTTTTTTTATATCGAAATTTTCATTCCAATCGATAGAAAACCACCAAGCTTATTTAATGATGCTAGTTTCAGCTTCATCAAGCCACTGTGGCAGCTTCTGCGAGAACCTAAACTACCATAAAAAGCTTGTTTGAAAACTTCTATTAAAGAAAAGTGAATCATTTGGACGCAATTTGAATCACACAACTAAAATTCAAAATCTATACGAATTTTACGATTATGAGCTTTTAAGAGAAATAAAATTTTTCCTTTTATGCATATTTTTCATCGTGCTACAACAGGTCCAACGCTTTCTTATGGTGAAAATGTACACATACGTTCCCCACCTATGACCTATTTAATAATAAAATAAAAGATCTTTTACATAAACTGTGCTTGCAATGAAGAATATTTAAATTTATTGTATATGGGAAAAGTTTTCAACAACAGCGGTAACTGTGTGTTTTAACGCAGACACGCGTGCACCCACTTGACGGGGCAATGCAAACATACGCCAAAACAGTCAAATATAAACATATAAATATTCATAAGTATAGACATAAACAGAGAGTAGTAGCAGGCATCCTTGTGATATGGCCATTAACAGACATATGCTTGTATGTAAAGCATCCGAGAAAAATCAATAATTTTATTAAAGTTTATTTTATCACAATTTTGTTGTTGTTTCGCTTTTTTTTAAATGAAAATCATTGATATAATAAATGATACGAAAAAAGAATGTAGACGTAAGAAAATATAACTTTTTTAAAACATGTAAATGCGGGGAATTACTGCTGGGTGAATGTAACTGAACTGTCAACATAAACGTTCATAATCAGAATTTTTTCATTTTTGAAATAATATACAAAAATATTAATAACAAACAAGTGAAAATGTTACAATGAGGCGAGTGTGCTTATTTGATGCCTTACACCATACAATTGAACAAGTTGTATTATCCTCTAGATGTTGCAAACAGAATAACGCACTTAGTACACTTCCCATCTAATCTATCATATCATAATGTCTTTGTATTAATTTGCATGAATAACAAATTTTAACGGATTACAAGTTACAGTTAACAAGGAAACAGATGAACACATGGAAGACGGACTGACAGACATACGATGACTTATTGAAAAGATGATTCTGAAGTGATTGATTTAATAAAGAAATTTTTCCAAAATTTACATGCATCTATATGTATAAATTCTATATAGTGCACTGTAAGGCAAAAGCATCAGTACAATGTCTTCCAGCAGCTTTAAGCCGTGACCACCTTTTTCCACTTTCAATATAATGATGAGTTGCTATTATTTTTATGAAAATTATACCTTTCTCCGTTAATTTTATATTAAGGTATATATTTATATTAGTTGGAATATAAGAAAAGGTGCTAAAGTCTGCAAAAAAGCCTGATGACGGTGAAAAAACATGTCAAACTGCGTTAATGACAAGACGTCCTCTCCTTAGCACGACATAAGACTTTCTTGGAGTATTATTAACTTGTATATATGTTTATGAAACGTTACGTAATTTAGATTGTGACCAACCTTCACCAACTTTCCCTAGTTGAAATTTCTCTAAAAGTATCCTGCTTCAAGGATATTTTCTAATCATAAAACGAATAATGTCAAAATATTTTTCTCTTGATTTTTTCCTTTTTTTTTTTTGCTTTATTAAGAAATCTAGTCAACCTTACTCAGTAATCACAAAATGAGAATTTCTTTCATTCCTTCATTCATTCAGTTCAGCACTCGTAACATATTTATAACATAAAGTGTGTACAGGTGTATGGCTGGGTGTGTGTAAAGGTATGATTTACCACAAAAGCACAAATAATGTTTATTCATCGGTATTTGGTGTCTTTTCGGCGTTGTTTCCGTTAAAAAATGTCAAGTTGATGTTTCCGTTTTAGACATAAAGTGTCGTTTTCGTATGAATGTTTTGCTATCAATGCATTTGTCCTCTCTCTCTTTCCTTCTTTTTTGGGGGTTAATTAAGAATTTATGCTGAAGTGTTGATAGATTAAAGCTTCAGATTAGAGATGAAAAAAAGACCATAAAGAATTTATTTTATTTTTATGTTTTGAGAGCAGGAAATATAGAGATAACGAGCCTGGGTGTTCTACTTGTACTTGTGCAGTTTCTGATGTCACCCTAATGATCGTGATAATGCAAACACTTATTCAGAACATATTCAACATAAAAGGTATATTTCATTATAAAATTATACAACATTATGAGGCATAAAAAGTAAACTCGGCAAGAGATGCACAAGAATCGTTCTCCTTATCACTTTTTATTATTGGCATTATATCGATGTAGATTATGATTGTATTTTGTAATTGTAGCAAACATTTACACTCTTTAAACTTTTCTGATGGAAATTATATACTTTGATACAACGGTTGAGCTTTTTCTTAAGGTTCGTTGAAGTGGTTTTGTGATGCCTAGTGGCCTCAGGGGACTCTATGATCTACAGAAATTCTTTATTAAGCCATGAATCATTATAGGCCTTAAACATGTCTTATAAATTAATAATTTAGTTTGATTTGGAAGAAATTTATTATTAAAACATCTACCAAAAGAACCTTTTCGAAATGTACGCCAAGGTATCTTAAATTGTCTCTAAATGGTATCTCAACATCATTGAGAAAGAGCTTTAATTTTCTACTCTCTAGGACAACAAATTGCTTGCACTTTCCAGAAGCATTTCCTATGCAAATGGCCTCAGACTTGGAAGGATTTATTTTAAGACCCCAATCTTTATAATAATTATCCACCAATTGTAGATGTTTTGAGACACTGTAAAGAGCAATCATTGGAGACTCATGATGTGCATAAAGAAGAGAAGCATCCGCATAAAGAATGCTTTTGGATCCATGAAATAGAAAAGAAAAGTCCGAAATAAATAATCTACAAAGATGTGGAGCCAGAACAGAACCTTGAGGCACTCCACAACTCACGCTTTCAAAATCAGAATTTTTATTTTCAATTTGGACGAAACATTTTCTATTCATGAAAAAATTTTGAAACAGTTTTACAGTGTAAGGATCGATACCAATTTTAATCATTTTAAATAGAATGCCGTTGTGCCAAGCACTATCAAAGGCTTTTTCTATATCTAATGATGCAACAACAGAACATTTTCTTTCACGTAAATTACAAGTTATGTCATTGTGAAATTTAGCAAGGACATAAGAAGTGGAGTGAGCTGTTCTAAAACCAAACTGAAGAGGGGGAACGTACTCATTATCAATTTCTAAATCCATTTTGTCACGAATAATCCTTTCGAAGAGCTTACCAAAGTTAGAGTGAAGCGATATCGGACGGATGTTGTTTAAATCAGAATTGCAACTTTTCTTCGGAATAGGACAGACTTTAGCTATTTTCCAAGAGTTGGGGAAATAGCACTTGTTAATACAATTATTAAAAACTATGCATAAATATTGCAGAGGTTTTAAAGAAAGTTTTTTAATTATAAAATTTGAAATTTTATCAAAGCCAAAGGATTTGTTATTGTTCAACCTTTTAAGAAATGCCGCAAGTGCTTCTGGGGATGTAAGTTTGACACTATTATCAAAGCTAAATATTTGATCCTAAAGAGGTAAAATTGAAGAGGAGATTGTTTCCTCAACTGCAGACGAATGCTTCGTAGAAAAAACGCGGTTATATATAGATGAAAAGTGATTCTTAAGCACAGACAATTTTTTATCCGTATTTTCTATTGAAACTCCATTTAAAGAAACATTTGGGATCTCAAACTTCTTATGGTTACCCAGAATGTTAAAAGCGTCGGGACCTGGTGTTATGTTCTTAACACGTTCATGAAAAATCTTTGATTGCTCAATATTAACTTGCTCTTTAATAATGACCTTTATTAGTTGAATTTATTTCGACAACATTTTGTATTCAGAATCATTTCTATTTAAAGTTCGTTTAAAAATTCTTTCAAGTTGTTTCTGCCACAGATATTTAATGTTGAAAAGTTTCTTAAGCAGCTCAGACATAACAAACTTCTTATTCTTAAGTTCAATTTTATTTGAATGTAAATTGGATTGAGCGAGGCTGTAAACTCATCGATATAAAAATCCATTTCACTGTTCCAAAGGTTTCTATTTGACGGGAGAAAATGGTTTAAAATTTTATGATCAAGATCATTTTTGAAGTTTAACCAATTTGTGTTTTTAAAAGATGTAAAAAAGGTGGAATTCTCAATAAAAATTCTGAATTCAAAAAATTTATTTTGAGTTTTAGTGGAAAATGATCCGAAAAAGTTGGAAGCGAGTTAATTTTGAAATTTCTGTTAAGAGTGTTAATCACACTAGATGGAATAAGAAAATGATCTAGAAACGATGTACCGTTAGGAAAAGAAGGAGTCAGAAATTCTTATAAAGTCATCGTAGTATAGTTGAAGCCAAGAATGACAATTATTTCCGTTCGTATTATTAAAATTATCTCCCCAAGAGATGTGCTTTGAGTTAAAGTCACCTCCAATAAAAGAGCCATCATAATTTCGCGAGAGATTTAGAATTAAATTTTAACCATTTGTAAGAAAAGATGGGCTAAAATTGCAGGGAATATAAATGGAACCAAAAGGAATTTTTAGGGCAATTGAATTATTTTCAATAAAAATATTAGGAAAAGGCAAGAAATCTGTATTAATTCTCGAAAAAGAATACAAATTTTTCAAAACAATAGCAACACCTAGTGAACTATTGTAAAATCGCGAACAAAGGTATCAATATCAATATCAAATGAAATTTTTGCATTTTTCCGAAAATGCGTTCCTTGTACAAATGCAATATCGATTTTATTGGCCTTTAAAAGGTTTAATAAAGCTAATCTGCGTCTGTAATCTACTAAGGAACGAACATTAAAAGTTAATAAATGAATAGAATTATGGACCATAAGTTTTCCGCACTTCCTTTAACAGAGAGAGACATTCCTCTTTAGCTTTGTCTTTTGATAATCTTTCAAAATGTAATAAAAAAGAAATTGGTTCAGGATTACATAAAATTGCAGCAATTTTTAAAAATTCTTCAACCAAAGGAGGTTTTGGATTGCCACCAGTACTATCACGACCTTTGAAAAGCCTTGCGAAGGATTTATTAGGAGAAAAAAAGTTGGAATTGACAATCGCTTTAGAAACGTTATAAGAAACTAAAGAATTTGTAATTTTATTAACTGTAACAAGACTTTGTTTGCGTGCTATAAAATCTTTATAAACGGGACATCCTCTCCAACTTGCAGGATGACCACTTTGTTTACAATTAATACAAAAAGGTTTAATATTACTATCTAGTGAAACAGTTTTCAGTTTCAAGATTGGAAATTGAATTCATATCTGATTCTTCTTGACTATCGATATCCACCGGCAAAGACGGAATGCTGTCGTGGTTGGATTTCTCACATAAAACTTGTGAATCCATAAAAACTGTCTTATTTAAGGCGTCACGTAATTTTTTGGATTTATCCGGTGGAACTTTTCCAGCTTTATTTGCATGTCTTTCTTTCTCATAATCCGTGGTTGTTGGGAATTAATCCAAAGTGATATTATTTTATAAAAATTATGATGTCTACACTGCTTGATAGCTCATGGCAAACTCAATCAGTCCATTAAGAGTTGTCCGTATGTTCAAGTGTCTTTGAAAACTCTACAGATGCAAAAATTGAAATTTCATCTTGAAAGTTGTTTCGTACAGGCATTCTTAAGTGGATTATTGCTTACGCTCAAACTTAAATTGGGGTTAGAGACCACGCCTCCAATTACAAATAAACTCTATAGCTATTAGATACTAAAAATATCCTCACTTTTATGCAGATTTTTGTTAGCCAAAAGTCCGTCAGTCTGTCTGCCTTAGAAGAGTGCAGATAATTACAACAACAATTACAAGAACCAGAAAAATAACTAAATCAAATTCTACTTTAAATACGCATATAAAATATGGGCGTGGCAAATAATTGATTTTTTTCTTACTGGTTCAATTATGAATAAGTGGTCTGTCTGCCTGTATTTCGACTTCATATAACAATTTTTATAACTGTTTAAAATAAATAATTGCTGTATGTAGGCGTGGTTGCTTACCAAGTTTTCCATTTTTAACTAGAAACCTATTTATATAAAGGTTATGTCAGGGTTGGGTTAAGCGGGTGTTGGGCCAGAAACCTATTCACCTAGTCCAATTAAGGCCTACTATTCCGCAAGAATGTTATGAATCGCTTGAGATGGAAAATGTGCTATTGAAGCTAGACCACGGGTAAATCTCACTTCAAGTACTTTTTTCCCTGCACAGCCGAACATTTGCACAACATTAGCTTAACATTTTCAACCTCTCCGAGCACCATACCTGCTTGCCATGTGACATCGCAGGGATCACTTTTTTGTTGATTTTTCCTACAAAGTAATTACATTGTATAGGAGCTCTAACAATTCCTTTTTGCAAGATCTTAATTAATGAAAGGAGTAAGAAGTCCAGCAATCTGTCCTTTAACACTAAAACTTTTTACTCCCAACCCACACAAATAGTGCAACTGCATATAAAATGAACACATCAACATTTCCTTATGAATTTCTGTTCAATACTTTTTTTCACCTCACAGTTTCTAAATTTCCTTCATGCACAGTGTAAATGCAATCTATTGACTAACGATTAAACCAGATAAGATTATTTTCATTTGCAACGTTTTGTTTATTTTTAGCTCTTTCTTCCACTGATTTAAATTGATTTTATTAAACAACTTTGTTTATTTAGCTATTAAGCGATGGTGTTTGCCACTAATTAAAGCAAATTCGCGTTAGATAGAATGGCACTTAAAAATAAAGATAATTTCGCAGTATTCGTTGTTCAGAATTTAGCCTAGAGAGTGTGTTTGTAATCTATAAAAAAACCCATAGAACACGAAGGTGTTT
Source organism: Ornithomya chloropus (assembly GCA_963971445.1). Classification (NCBI taxonomy): domain Eukaryota; kingdom Metazoa; phylum Arthropoda; class Insecta; order Diptera; family Hippoboscidae; genus Ornithomya; species Ornithomya chloropus. The sequence goes on along the minus strand of OZ020530.1, from coordinate 19,235,144 downwards.
GTAAAAAAAAATGGGAAAAAATCGTGCTTGGTTGCAAGCAGTATAATAATTTCAACTGATTTTTGCAATCATTTGTCATTCATTTCTTAAAAAATTAAGGTTATTAATAAATTGTATTTGATTTTCCCATTAGGCTGCTATTTCATTTGCCACTTTAGATAATTAATAAACGATATAGAAAGAGTCTAAAATATCGCCACTTGAAATATTTAATTGATTTATGTGATACTTGAACATTGTATTTCTTACTATCACTTAACAGTCTTGAAAATCACACCAATTGATTAAGTGCAGACATAAGGCATTAAGTGCAATTAAACGGGTTATCTTTAAATGTCGAATAATTATTAACATTTCTATTTATCGAATACACTTTCGGTTTAAAACTTTTATTATAGAATAAGTAAGGAAACTAAATTTGGCTTGGGCCAAATCTACACGTCTACCATGGTGGGTGCGGCAGGTGTGATTCCGCCCTATAATAGTGTATGTATTACGTATAAGCTTGCAAGTCGAGTTTTACGCTGAGTATGGTTTTTTGTATATTGTGGGCGTACATATTATCCCACCACGCCCATTTTTTTACATCTATGAAAGGGATAACTATAGATATTCATACCGAATTTAAAGTGCATAAGTCTATTTTTGTTGGGATGTGGGCGTGGCTCTTGACCACTTTGGCCCATTAAATGGCAATCTGCGTGCAAAAACTAAAAGTACAAAAATCAACTCAATATCTTAAAATTTACGCCTATGAAAATGCCAAACACAGACGGACACACGGACATACTCGGTTGTTGATGCTGATCAAGAATATATAAACTTTCTACAGTCTCTGACGTCTTCTTCTGAATATTGCAAACGGAACAACAAACTTAGTATAGCCTCTTCATTAAGGTGAAGGGTATAAAAAAGTTGATATGGCATGTACATTATTTCGCATACTTTACATAAGAACTTACAAATCAGAATCGACGTCAGCTAAGCTTTCTTGTGTATTTTGCGCGTGTCTGTTATTGTGCCACGCCCATTTCTGCTATATCCATGGATTTATGTTAATTGTTTTTTGTGACTGTAAGTGATTTTTGTAGATTATGACCGTCATTCTCAAGTTAATTTCTTATCTGCGTGCAGTACATGGAAATGTTTGATTCAGTTCAATATCACAAAATATACAACCGTGAGTGTTCTAAAAACAGATGAACATACGGACGCACATGCTCAGATTTTGATGGTTAATAATAGTAGAGACTAGAGAGTAGAGTCCCTGAAGCCTTTTTCTTGTCTCCAACTTATCTCCAACGTGCTCTAATGTGTGCTTCTCTCCACACACGTAAATACCATCTTTATCTCTAACACACTCTACATGCTTTTGTCATTTACCTAATAACTGTTTTGCAAATTTCGTATTTGTGTTAAGGTTATATAAACATGCAGGCCTCTTGCCATTCACACAACGCTGATACTAATGATTACAAATTTATTTTCATTAACTTAATGCACATTCGCTGCTATGTTTTGGTTTCACAAATCTATGTGCGCCGCGAGTACGTTAAAGGCCCGTTTTTCTTTAATTAATTTTTGCAACATGTCAAGTGCTGTATAAACTTTTAAAATCATAATTTAAATGAAATCGGCGCTGGCTGTAGCGGTTCGTTTTAATCAGAAAGTTCCGTTTATCATACAGACATAAACCACAACACACAACACTTAACCGAGGGCTTTTGGTTTTTTCGTGATAAAAGCATCACAAGATCAAAGTAATGCCAGAAAATGGTTGACATTCATATTAAATATGGGGAAATGTTGTAACTGACCATCCACGGGGCTCAATTGATAGACAAATATCAAACATTCAACAGTGAAGATTTTATGATTACCTTGTTATAGAACGAAGCTGTGTTTGCAAATCCTGCTCATTTTTTCACTTTATCCCATTGGATATTTTAATATTTCACTTTAAAGTTTTTTTCAATTTTTTCAGATTTTCATTTGGAAAATATTTGTCACTGAGAAAAGAAGCTACGTCAGATTACACAGCACACTTAGGTTATTAAAAGCAGAAAAATAAATCAAAGAAGAAAACAAATGCTAATAAAATTGTTTTGTTGTATAACAGGCTACTACGATAGACTAAGAAAATTATACAATTTTTTTTTTTTTTTGTCTTTTTAATATTTTTATTTTAATGGAAAATCTTAAAACATCAGCTCATGGTTTTTAATCGAATACGTGACATTTAGCATTAAAAGGTTTTTAGTTTTCTTAATTAAAAGGGTCACAGCGGACAAAATGTATAAAAGACTTAAAAGTGCACAGTTTTTCTTTATTTGTCTACAGAACCTTATATAACTTAATTCCTAACAAAGAGAAAGAAGAAGAACAATTCTATCGTTATTGTCATTGTTGTTGTAAAAAAAATTGATAAAGAAAACACAGTGGTATTGTGTATATTCAGCAGAAAAATCGGCCAGAAATTATTATTAAAAGAAAAGCTAAGAAAAAAATTAAGAAAAATAAAGCAAATCTTAAATAACTGCATCTACAAAGAAAATGTGGGCGTGGAAGTTATATAATATGTATCAAATTCCACTTCGGATGCTATACTTCACAGATTTTTTGTAAATTATAGGCGTGTCTATTATCCGACCCCGCCCATTTTTGACAAATCATGGGAACCATTATTTAAAATTATTGTTTTTGTAGCAAATTTGAAATTTTGTTGCTGGTAATATACTTCTGTTAAGTGTGGGCGTAGCATTTAATTAATTTAGTTTAAGTTCATACGAATATTTGGACTGAGTTAAGTATCTCAAAATTTACAACCATGAGAGTTCCAAGAACACGTATACATATATATTTATATACTTACCTAGATCCACATAAGTTAGGGATATATATTATATTATATTATTATGAAAGAATCGATTTATCTTCGTTCATTTGTCTCTCCGTCCGACTGTCTGTTGTCTGTCATTGTAAGTTTGTCTTTGTTTGTTTGAGATATTTCGATAAAAATTTGCCATAAGGACACATTTTGAGCCAAAAAGCAAGTCCATTGAATAAGAAAGCAATTGCCCCATTTTTAGAACCCCTCTCCAAATAGCATCCCAAATACAAAATAAGTCTTCTTATAGAAAATTTGCAATTCTTTACAGTTTTTAACAAAATTTGGAAAAGAATAGTTAATTGACTTCATAGTTGTCAGCGCCAAATTTGTACCCGATCGGACCATTTTTAGAACCTCTTCCCATATAATGATATTTCATGAAGTGAATTATATGGCAATGCCGAGCATTTTTTGATACAACTAAATAAATTAAAGCATGATTTATGAAGGTATAGGGCATGAAGTGGTCGAACATAACTATTTCACTTGTTGAAAGCAGTTTTAAAGCTTTAAATAACTCCCCTTGGAAGAAATCTTCAAAAAAGTAGTAGGATCTAGTAGGATGTACGGATGCACTTGAAAAATATGACACTTTTATTATATAAAACTAAATGGAATTAAAAATTAAATTTGATAAATAGGCAATAGGATAACTGACAGCTAAAGTACTCATTTTATCTGAAGCATAGTAAGTGATCCCAATTTTTACACGGGAATCACTAAATATAAGGTCACTTGTTATATGGCATTAAATTATCATTAATTATAAAATAAATCCCTAATTTTAATGGGGCAATGAAACGCACTGAAACGCCTAAAGCCACCCATCGAAATTTCAACGAAAATTCTTCATCCTGCTCATTGCTAGCAACACGAAGCTTAGCCTCTAAACAAATGTCAAAATTGTAAACAATACACGGATTACTTGCCAGCAACAACAGCACTAACAACAGCGACTCTTGATATTTGATGAATAAAAATGTAAAATTTTTCCCAAAAAGGAAACAAAAAAAAATTTTTTTGTTATTATAACCTTACCCGCCTTCTCGTTGCCCACCACATTTATCATTTATCCCAGTTAATAAGCTTTACCCAAACATTACATGACAAACAAACACACAGCTCATTATAAAGGAAAACACGGATAGAAAAATGAAGGTGAAGAGAACATTATTTTTCTTTCTTCTTTTTTCCTTTTTCCACTTGACAACAATGTATTGTTGTTGTTGAGGAGTTATGTGCTCTATTATTATTATTTATATTTTTTTTGTTTCCTTTACATTAATGAGAGCACGTCCACAGTTTAAATGCCTCTCATCATGAACTGGTGTATTAACGGTCACTTAGTTTAACTGGTAGTGGTAGTAATGGTGTTGGCGGTGATAAAAAGAAAAGGACTGAGAGAGAGGGAAACCGTTTAAGTACAATAGTCGTGGTATCCGGTTTGAGAATATTTTATGCCCTGTAAACCATTGTTATTCAAGCAGAGCTTTTCCAAAACGCCAAATACTTAATGAAAATTAGAACCTTTCCATTTATATGTGTATGTGTATATGTTTAACTTGAATATACTTTTTTAAATATTCCTTTTTAATCCCCGACCACAACATCACTGAACCAATAACTAAAAGGATTTACTTTGGAGAAGCGAAATATTTTTTAAATGCGTTTTTTTTGTCCATCTCTGCATCTTTTTTATAAAGTAATAGCTTTGGCTTTTAAGGCAATTATTTTTTGTTGCTTTTGTATTTTTTTAAATTCAAATTTAATGCTTAATATAATCTGAGGAGCTACATGTACAAGAGTTTGGAAACTTGAAAGAAAAACCGAAAAATGGACTGACAGACACGGTTAAAATGATTCAAAATTTGAACCTGATCATTAGGAAGAAAAGCTTCGGGGTGTTGCATATGTTTTGCACAAAGTCATAAATAATATTTAAGTATTGAGCGCAACAGGATTTTTTGTTTAATTTTAATTTTTATTTAAGATTTCAGAAATTCGTTAAATAACCTTTTTGTGACTTTTCCCTAAAATCATATAAAACTCAATAACTCAATTATTGTGCTGGCAATGGCACCCTCTAAAAGTCAGTACAATAGTAATTAAATGTATTAAAACACATTCGATAACAAAGAGATCGTTTAGGGAGGAAGAAAGCAGTGCCACTCCACACAAGCTAACACTAGAGTTAACCCTTCTCTACTTGAGTAAATAAAAGGTTTGAATACTTTCGAATCAATATGTTTTGAAGGTGTGCAATACACTTTACTTTATATTTGAGTATGTATGCGTATAACATAAAAAGTTGCTTACTTAAAAGTCTGTTGTTGAGGAAAAAGTCAAAACGCAGTCAAGACATCTTGATAAGATTAATCAAATTTTCTTAATAATATTTTTTTTCTTTGTTTTTGCTAAGCAATATGAAAATATGACAAAGTTTGTACTTATAAGTCTTTACTTAAAGGCATAGTGCTGGCAAAGAAAACATTTTAATAGAAAGCTAAGAGTGAGTCTTGAGTATACAAGGGAATTTGCCTTCCATGGAGTTTTTGTTACAATAATTAGACCAGAACAGCGTAAGAAATTTCATTTATTTTAAGAGGCATGACCTCACCAACTCTTCCTTTACTTAGAGCAGAAATTTACAATGAAATATAAACAGGAAAGCATATTATTAGGCTTAAATGAAATCAATGTTTAGGTGCTTTCCATACTTATGGGTATGGTGCGAATGGTTATAAAATTCCATCATAAACGAAATGGAGAGGGAGTAATCATAGAATTTAAACAAAATGATCTTTTAAAAACACCAAAAAATAGATGTTTGGTAGTAAATAGAACTCTTGCGCATCTTTATTATATCATCCTTATAAGATTTACAACATCCAGAAGAAGGCATCAGATTCTCTACAAATTTCTCTACTTCCCTACTTTTTGATCAGCTAAATCAAAATCTAAATCAATATAGAAATGTCCGTCTGTGTTTGCATCTCCTGTCGGTACTCTTACAGGCATAAATTTTGATATGAAATTTTATATGTACATACTTTTTTATTTCGTGTTGACATTAAATTGGAAAAAATCAGTTGATAGCCACGCCCATAGTCAATGAAAATCTACACAACAGAGGCAAATTGTCCTAATAGATGGAATTTGAAATTATGAAATGGGCAGGATTCAATAACAACCACGCCCACAATATACAAAAATCAATTTTGTACTGAATCTGTCACTCAAATGGACAAGCATAATTAATAAGGCAATCGATTGCTTGCCACGCCCCCAATTTGTACAGAATTATAGAAGGTATTGCTAAAACAAATTTAGTTGTTTTACTCGATTTTTAATTATTTGTCTTTTTTTTTTGGCATTTCTCAGAGAAACCCAACACTTAACTAAGACTGAAGTCTTAAGACAACCGCATTTAAACCAAATTTCATCTGCATGTACAAGAAATAGAATATTTTTTACGTTTTATAAAAGCATACACGACACACACACACACATGCATTATTAAAACGCTACGTGTGGTGATTGGTATTCTAAGTATATACAGCTTGTGGTATTCTCAAACCAGTGTAGAGTATGTGATAAAATGAAGTAAGAAGAATAGAGGAAGAGATAGACAGAGAGAGAGATAGAGAGAGAGAGTGAGAAAGAGCATTAGAAAACCCCAAGAAAACATAAAGACTTAGCAATCTTGACAACTACTTTCCGGTTGACATGCAATTTTCACAGTTAGATAAATGTTGCCGAAAGTAAGCACACTGACAGAAACCTAAGAAAGAGCAACAACAACAACAACATTTGCACAATAAAAAACAGCAAACTAAAACTACATTTACACTTAATGTAAAGATTGTAAACTAAAAAAAAAAAAGAAAGGAAAGAACTCTAAATATTTCCAAATGAAAATGGAATAAGTGGGTATGTTAAGTTAACCAAGTGTATAAGTGTAAGGGTAAGCTGGCATCAAACACACGTACCTGTGATATGACTCTGTTCGAGTACACGTACATTAGACATTTGAAAGAGTTCTGTACTGCAATGCAGGAACAGCCAAGACTACCTTAAAAGTTTCTGTCACTGAGAGAAATGTTGCTGATGCTAGAAATGGTTTTCCTAAGATTTAATGAAATCAGTTAAGTAGCTCAGTAAAGAATATTTGTTATATTACCATATCGGTTCCTTTAAAACTATACACAGATAACATTTCTAATGATCACCTAATTGTGAGAAATTATGAATTTTTTGTCATGTATGTTTTTAATGAAAAACAATTCAAGTAATGGATTATGCAAGTGACCACACCCCCTTTTTAAAATCATCCAATATTTGATTTGGCTGCTGGCTCTCAATACTTCTTTTATTGTAAATATTCTTTATACTATATTAGAAATTTAAACTTTCGGACGTACGGACAAAATTTTATAATTCAGTATTTTTGGTTCATACATCCCCCACTGAAAACATTATAAAACATATACTTAGTAAAAAAATGTGTGGTTAACGAATTAGTGTAGCGAAATCAAAGTTTGAATGTTCGTGATTCCACAGAGGGTGTCCCGGATTTGGCTTAAGCCAAAAATAATTATTTTACTTGTTGTTTAGACACAGTAGCAGAACATGAACATAATAAAAAGCAATAAAGTTTATCATGCAATTAAGAACGTATTAAGGCTGCTAATAGAATAATTAATGCAATTTCCTACAACATTACACACAACCTTAAATGGGATGAGCTCTCTTATACCTTAATAGCTGGGTACTATATAAGAGACTGAACATCAAGATATTTTCTTTAATAAGGAGGACAAAAAATTTATGCTTTTAGAATTGCGGTATACTTGCTACGATGGTAGATGGATAGAAACTACACCAACATGAAAGCAATAAAAGTCTTATTACGTAAGTACGTACGCACACCTCTGCACCAACACTTCTTTAAAGGTATTGTTTGTGTTGTAAGTATTTGCAAAAGTATAACCCAAGGGCGGTTTTTTGCACAATCATTACCACACACACACTTTTTCTTTCTCTCTTTCTCTCTCTCTCTCTCTCTATATATGTATATATATCCCACTCTCATGTTGCCTTTGTAAAGCCAACCAAATCAGCAAACACTTTATGCCTTTTGTTATGAAAAGGGAAATATCCTGTAACAGAACAGGTTCCTTTTTCATATCAAACAACTAACCATAAGCACACACACACACGTATTATGCCGTTTATTGTATAAATTGCTGTACGCTTGAGCTTGAAAATGAATTTAGATTTGGTTGCTGTTGAACTGAACTGAACTGAACTGGACTGAATTGAATTGAATTGGTTTTGCAATAAAAACTAAATGCTGATGGTTAACATTGGTAGTGTATGTGGGGTATTGTTGATGTTTATTTTCTCTCCGTTTATGCTGCTAATGAAAATGTCAAGGAAATTCCTGCTTTGCTGCTGCTTTTTGACCGGATTGTCTTTCTTACATTTTCAGTTATCTTAACAATTTCATTTCTTTTAACAGGAAAGGTGAAATTTTAATTTAATTTAATTTTTCAAACTAACTTTAATGATAATAATGACAAAATGAAGAAATATTTCATAATCGAGTATTTTAGATTTATATGTAAAATGATTTTAAAACAAGTTTTAAAAGTGAACAAATTTGTCGAAAATATTATATATTTATTATTTATATATTTGTTTATATACAATTATATGAATGTATAAAGTTAGCAGGTCCTAATTAAATAAAAAACTTTTTCTTACATTTTCCTTATGCCAAGACAAGAATATGTTTCCTTTGAAAAAAGTTTCCTTTAATTGACAAATATAATAAAAGTTGTTCTTCCATCATTTTCCTACTATAATATTTTATTGATATTTTGTATACTTCCACGAATGATGCTGTAATTAGTTTAGTTGTCTCAGTAAACACAAAGTATTGTCACTTTGTGAAATATCGCTATAAGGAGAGGTATTCTAAAAATAATCCTTTCTGATCCATTTCCAATAGCGTTGCTCTTTGGGCCAATACATGTCCTTGTACCAAATTTCATGAAAATATTTTGATAAATGCGACCTGTAGTTTATGTGTAACTTTACATGGACGCACAGACATCAATTCAGAATCGTTAAAATTGAAGGTTGATACGACATTTGCGGTTAAGGAATTACAAGCGTCCACATAAACATTAAAAATTGTAAATTTCTTGAACTTTTTATATCAAAATTTTTGGTGTCAATCGATAGAAAATGACCAAATGAATTTAATGGTCCATGATTAAGCCACTGTCATAATAATAATACAAACAAAATGGTACAAATTTGAACTCAATCAGCCCACTGTGACTTTTCGAATGAAAGCGCCATTTGGAACAACATTAGAGAAGAGGATCTCATTTCGACTCTACATGAATCATACGCTTAAGTTTCTTGTATTTTTCCCAAATTTAAAAACTTCGCCTTTTCCAAAATGTCAAAAGATTTTCCTTTACGTTCAATTTCCATAATACTACAACAGTTCAAACTTTGTATTGTAGTGAACATCATGAAAAGATCCTGTTATAGCAAAAGTCTGCAAATCTTAATATTTTCTAATGAAACTTTGCTCAACAATTTTATATACTATAAGGCTTCATCGTGTCAACTTTGAACGTAATTGGACAATTTTTACCCTCTTGCGATACTTTTAACAAAAGCCATGATGAGAAAGACAAAAAAGGTAAAATTCGGAAAAGAAATTTTATATCGAAATTTTGATGTAAATCGATTGTAATTGATTGCATTAGTTTGGGCTTGATCAGACCACTTCAGTCAGTAATAAAAAGCATTTTATTAAACGTGGAAAAAATTTCAAAAAATCAATAAAAATATGTATTATCTACAAACGTGGGATAAAAATATGTTAAACTATGTTTGTAGCAAAAAAAAAATTATTCATTTTAAGGCGCAACGAAAAAATCTCTTACTTGATTCAATGAAGAGTTTTCTGTTGCCACTGCTTCAGATAACATGCATATACTAAATATCCTGCAAATTCATTTCTGTTGTGTATAAACTTTCTTCAGTAGCAGAAACAACAACAACAGCCATTCTATTAACATGCTTGACCAGCACAATTGGTTGAGATTATTTTAACAATTTGTGCTCTTTTAACAATCAGTTGGTTTTTTATTCCCTGGCTCCTTCTTAATGCTCGTATCATGTAATAAACATAAGTAGCTCATATTAGGACTCCAATTTATATAAATTCATTCCTGGAAGGAGTGCTTCTACGGTATAAGATGCTGGTTACATGTTGTTGTCTAAGCTGCTTGTATCAATAAAAATTCGATTATAGTCATAATACTCAACTATTGCCATCGACTTTTTTCTAGTTTCTCTCATATGTAGAAAATGATTTATGATTGTGAATGTAAGAAGGTTATCGTTGTTGTTAAAGAAGATATATTGTAATCGCCAACTTGTCTATGAAACATTTCTTTTTTTATATTTTCTGTGAGCAGTACAAGCTTAGAATAGTCAAATAGCCAATTGATTTGTATGTTTGCTTTATTTTGAGTGTAATTGACCATAAAAGTCAAAGATTGAAGTGGAGATAGAATTCAAAAAAAAGTAGACAATTTATTTGTAACGAAACGAAAACTTTTGCTGGCATCATTTAGCTGTAATATAATATTTGAGTCCGTCAGTCCAGGCATTTAAGCATAAAAGAAAGCGTGGACAATTATACGTTAGGATTTAAAATTATATACAATTTTTATTTTTTTCCCTTTTTAATCATTTGCTTATACTAGTTTTTCATTTTCCAAATCATTGACTTTTATGTGACTGCGCCAGGAATAAAAGCAAAGGCTTGACATTTTCTGTGTTTTTCATTTTCTTCTTATTAAAAATATTTCGTTGTACTTTACTTCACTCGTCTGTGTCGTTGGCTTTGTGTATAATTATAAATAACAAAGACATATATTTAATCCCCTTTTAAACGATGCACCCACCACTGGCATTTATTAACCTTATTTTATAACCGAGTCCTATAAACGAAAAAGCGAGATGGTGAACGAAAGAGTTTCAATTTAGCTTAGAGTAGTAAGTTAAATTTTACAAGAGACAGAAATTATTGTTTGGTATAAAAGCATACCTCACGCCAAAAATTATCAATATCATCTTAATAGCTTCTTTGTTGAAATTGATTCGTTTACGTATACGGTTAGGGGGTATGGTGAAAGTCAGTGCGAACTATGGAGCGTATTTTATAGTAACAATTATAATGAAAATTTGAAGAAAATTCACCTGAATTTAACCGCGAATACAACCGTAAAAGACTCCTTTTGCAAGTACACTCAAACCTGTGCAGTATATGAAAATTTAAATCAAAAAGAAACATAACTGACGAAGTTATATAACAGCTGATAAAATCTATGCAGGACTCCAATTTTGTCTTTAATTAGAATGTCATTTTCTTGCACTAGATGCCTATTCTAAAAGAACTTCAGAGTTGCAAAAAGAGCTTAAATCTTATAATACAAGTCGTCTCAAAAACTGATCACTGAGTACATGGTAAGTGAAAAAAAGTCAACTCCAAATGAGTGCGAGTACGAATCTTCAAGTGACGAAAGCGTTTACCACAAAAAAAGTTCGCATATTGTCAGACTACGAAACACAATTGTTATACTTTTTGAAAAGTTTTGTGTGATCAGATTCCAAGTAGCTGCCAAGCTTCGTGTCTTGATTTGATTTTTGATTGATTTCGTTTAAAAAAGCAATTTCTGGTTATTTCGTAAGGTTTTAATAATGGTCCCTATTTTCCGCCCAAAAACACTTTAAATAGCTGCAGATAACATGAGAAAAATTCAGTAAAATTTGATAAAGGATTCTCAAATTGAAGTTATAGAGATAGTGGTCGTTTTAACTTATGAAAATAGCGCGAGTCTTCGTACTGACTGAAGATGTAAACTTTGAAAAGTTAATTGTGCGTTTACTGCCACCCTGTGAACTTAACATTTGCTATTAATAAATGCGGCAAAAAGTCATTCTTCAATCTTCCAATCAAATTAAAATTCATCTCGATTCGTTCTACAACGACCTTTTCTATTTCCCAGACTAACAGAATATTCATACAAGTAAAAAAACTCAACTTTGGCTTACGCCATAGGTGAAAAACCCTCGAGTCGAGTCGCAGTTCGAGTTTTACGTAGAGTACGCCCATTTTTGTCATGTCGACGGATGGTATAAATATAGGTATTCGTAGCAAATTTCAAGTTCATAGGTCAATTTTTATGGCAGATAAATAGATTTTTGTCTATTGTGGGCGTGGCTTTTGACCGATTTTGCCTATTTTAAATAGCGATGTATGCAAAAACTAAAAATTTCTGCACAAAATTTCAATACCTCAACATTTACGCCCCTGACCTTTATGTCTAAATCGACATAAATCAAGAGTAAAGATGTAAATACTTTACAGGGTCTCTGAGGCTTCTTTCTGATAAAGGGAACGACAAACTTAGAATACCCTCCATCTTATATGGAGAATATAAAAATAATTCCTCGTAATGATTAAACATATATAATTTGATTTTACATTAAAGTCGTGGGGAACGTCTTTAAAATCGTGTCTAATCAATGGGTGGGACTCCAATTGATTATTATGCAAACCATAACCACACTGCCATCCATTGCCATTGGCAGGGACTCCTCTTCATAATTTTTGTTATATATTTGTATTCTTGTTGTTGTTGTAGCATTTATGATATTATGTTGGGCCACCTTTTATAACGCACTTCTTAATTTATGTTTATTATTATTTTAAATCATATTTATTTGCTTAGAGATTTACAAACATAAAATTTATAGTCACAGCAATGATTGCCTACATTTGGGCACACAGAAATACAATACAATGAAACACTTCAACATACTCCTCGCACACACACACCCACATAAATATTTATTTAGTTTGTGACTAAAAAAATAACAACAATTTTATCTCCTTATAAACAATGGCAGTAAGTTATATGAAACAGCGAACGCATCAGACAAGAAATGTGAAATAAAAATACGCGTACTTTACCGGCACACGTTACGATTTTTAAGAAACATATAGCAAGTTGTTTAAATGGAAGCGAAAACGATAAGAATAAGAAATTTGCCCGATGAAAAATGAACTCTCCGCGGATGAATACCAAGAAACGTAACTACATACATATAAGTCTGTAAACATTTACAGTTACTTATTACGAACAGTGATTTGTTTCTTCCCAAAATATAATATTTGGCATATGAGTCGGTAAGTTATGTCCTGAACGTGAGCATGTATTACAACACACACTCATTCATTCACAAGGTTAACGTAAAAGTGTTTTTGCAAACAATATCGGTAAAAAAAAGCCAAGTAGCGTTAAAAACATTGTCCCAACTCATCGTTAGCATAACGCAAATTTGTTTTGCGGATTTGTTACAATTCCGTTTTGCTTTGTTTCCCTTGATAAGCATTCTCTTTCTCGCTGCTTTTGTATCTATCACGATTGCATACATTTGCTCTGATATCCTGTGGCTTTTATGCTTAGTATTCATATATGTGAAATTGTTTTTTTTTCAAACTTCCTTTTCCCAGGGACATGTGGTGTGGTTGTGCTTATACAGCACAGTTTGGTAACAAATATTATTGTAATGCTATTTTAACTGGTGTTTTGTGGTTATTTATACTGCAAGTTTATATGTTATGAGCGTGTTTGCGTGGGAGTATTTTACATATACGTATGCATGGGTTTTTTCATTGATAAGCGTCTTTTTTTTCGTTCTTTTCTTTTTGTAATAAATGGTTGTTTTTGTTTCCTTTCTTTCAATATATTGCTTTGTGGCACAAGTGAGTGTAAGCTTTGCTTTACAATTCAATTAGAATTGGTTGTTTTTTGATTATGGCTTCTTTTTAATCATACCCAGATGTTGGTGGCTTTATACAGCACAAAATAAACTTAATTTTTATTAAAATAAATCGCGTTGAAGAGAGAATCTTTATATGAAATTGTTAAGATTTCTTAAAATATTTCCGCAACATTTGAATTTATTGTTAAGAGTTTGTTTTAAACCGCCGTCGTCGAACGCAAGAATTACTCGGGATTCGAACGCGGAAAGACTAAGTGTTTGCCGATCATCAAGCACTTGACGTATAACACTAACAAAGGAAGAGAAAGAGAGAGAGAGAGAGAGAGCAAAATGACTGAAGTTTGGGACATCAATTCGTTTCCCTGTAGATTCAAGACGTTTGCAGTTTCATTTCAATCGTTTTGCTTTGAAAATTAATTGGCTAAGAATGGTTTCAATTGAAAGTGGACTCTATTTTATAATTTATATATTCTGTGCTTCCTTTCTAAGCTTATATTTTGTCGTAAGTTTATTATTCACGTTGAAACTACAGCAGAAAGCGTTAGAAACCGCAACAGTCTGCATAAAGTTTTATACGTCTTTTATTCTATTTGAAATACTAGCAGTCGCAACTATTCTAAACTTGTGAAGAAGAGGAAGCATACGTGGAACATAACTTCCCTTCCCTTTCCCTGTCGCAGGACGATTTCACTACTGAAGTGTCGACAGTTTTGAAAATTTACCCAAACCAGATAATTCATGATATTCAACGAAGATAACTAGTATAAAATAAACGCTACTGCATTTTTTTGCACATTATTCATACTACCTCTGCCAGTAGTCCAAACTAGAGGCGATTGTATGTTAATATAAAGCATCCTCGTGAAGTAATATCTAACGCGGCAGGTCCGAGGAGCCATGGCGTTGAGAATGCATGTTTTAACAACAGGCCTGGTCCAGCCGTGTATTTATGAATAGTCATGCACTACGGGAGCTCTCTTAGGACCGGTGAGATTACACAGCCATAGAAGTCAGGGTCTTACCTCAGACATGGCCAAAAAAGCCTTAAAGCCTAAATTGTCAAATTCTACGGTACGGCGTACATACTTTAGTAGAATTGTCATATGCATGTGCCAACACCCCCACTCTTGTCTATTACAATAATGCTTTTGAATATTCATGTACACTCGTTCAGAAATGTATTTATTTAATACTCTTTTACATGTGATAATAACCGCGAAAAGTATTTATGCGGTAATTTTAAATATAAAGCTTTAGTTGAATAAGTAGAAGCATCACTTGTTGTCTAAAGCTTAAGTACGTTTTATGTTATTCACTGCGTCCTCACAAATGCTAATATGGGTAAAGGTTACAAGCATATAATTGAAGTTTCCTGTTCCACGCGGAAATTCACAAATTTTACGATTGACATATGCTTATCGTATAACAAAGCGGGGTAACCCCTTTTGTGTGCACACGTATGAAGTGCTGGTATCTCTCTCAACGTAACAACACGTTATTTAAGTTGGCAATGGTGTGATTGTTAAGCTGTTAAAGCTTACACAAATTGCTGCTTTCCTATGCACGAGAAGATAAAAAAGGTTATGAATGTGTGGTAGCAGGTTTTTTTTGCCAACATTCAGTTGAAAGTTAGCGAGAATTACATTTATATTCTTTTTTAGTCTGTAAAGATTTACGTATTCCAGTTTTATTCTTTTATTATACACGTAATTACTAAATACTTAATATGTGTGGGAAGTTTTATTAATTTAAGTTGTTAGGTTGTCCAATACATGTAACAATTGTTTCGAGTTTTAAGGCAAAGGGTAATGGAATCTCCTCTCAATGTGTATGACAAGTCTTTAAGTTTAAAATTTAACCTAAATTCATCACACATTTCACAAGTCGGTGGAAATGTCTTGCAACCAATTGTACACAAAATCTCAATAATAACTTGCACGTAGAAGCCATTAAAATTTGTGCCAATTTGTACAACTGAGACAATGTTTATAAAAGGCAAGGAGACAGACAGACACACAGACACACCGACACATAAAGGACTCAGCAATGTGAGACTTTTAGATCTCTCCTCATCTAGTCATAGAGGTTTCTAAAGTAGTAAGACTCTTTTATGTTGTTGTTAAATATTGCCTAAGTTTAGGCGCATTTGTTTGAAAATCTACATCGTTCTCATTGTTAAATTCTCTTCTGTTCTAATATCAGTTATTTTTCTCCAAGTAATCTAATAATTTCGTTTGTGGTCAATAAATGAAAATTATAATTTTAATAACGTGCACATGCATGTACTCGTACATAGTAACGGTGATAAGATAACAAGAAAGTGAAGGAAATAATTTCAACTTTCTTTATAAAATAATCTTGTTACTTATATTTTATATACACACACACACGCACACATGTTTCTATTAATCTTTCTTTTTGTGTATTTTATTATGCTTTTCATGCACGTTTCTTTAATTACTGTTATATGCACTATAATATAAACGCACACGTATAAATACACATTAAGCTCGAATATTGGCGTTGAA
Source organism: Ornithomya chloropus (assembly GCA_963971445.1). Taxonomy (NCBI): domain Eukaryota; kingdom Metazoa; phylum Arthropoda; class Insecta; order Diptera; family Hippoboscidae; genus Ornithomya; species Ornithomya chloropus. The sequence continues at coordinate 19,218,842 of OZ020530.1, read as the reverse complement.
GGTTCATCTCCGTTTACGATGCTTACGAAAAGTATAAAAAAAAAATACAAATTTATCTTAAAGATATATATGCACAAATGTACAAGACAGTATGTTCTATGTGTATAGGAAAAAGTGAGCAAGCAAGTGAAATTTGAGAGAAGCCTCAGCCTCGTCTTTATTTTATCATAACTATCGCACTTTCATGTGATGCTTGATTGCTTTGTGTGGGTACATGAATATGTTGTTGCTAATTGATAAATCGTATATATCGCATATATGTATGCATTAGTATGTGTACATGTAATGCAATTGCCAGATAGATTTACTTTTTGTAAAACTAATAACACGTTGATAAGCTGAGTGTGTAGAGTAGAGTTACCTTTTAGTTGAAGCGGTTTAGTACAGATTTAGATTTTAACGCAAACAAAAAGAAATTTTATACCGTCTGTATAAGTAAATATAATATATTGTGGGTAAAAATAGCAACAACAACAACACTAATAATAATTATAACAAAAATTTTAAGTAAATCTTTCTGTTTTACATGAAAAATTATATAAAAGTGAATTTTTGTAGAAAATGAAATTTTTTTCAAACCAAAAATAAAATTTAAATGAAATGTTTTCCAAAAAATATGTGTTAGAAGCTCATTAAACTTATAAAAGCTGCCGCTATGGTTGAGTACAAAAACACGTAATACATCTGAAAGCAATTTTCATGTATTTTGTGTCATTTGGATTTCATTGATTCAAGCGAATTGCGCTGAATACATAATTTACTAAAAAACAAAAGTGAAAACATATAAGGATGACATGGAAGGGGCACCCTAACGTTGCCCCCTTAAGTGGCTGTTATTATAAAATATTCATTAAATCATTAGAGCAGTGGGGGTTTTTTCACCTGCAAGATAATTTATAAAGCAGTGAAATCGAACATGATCGTTTTAAGCATTATTGTCTACCACGTTGTCTTATATTGAATGAGATATTAAAAAAGGGTGTCCAACGAGCAAAGTTTTACAACCAATATCAAAAAGCTTTAATGTGGAATTAACGCCTAAATGATATGTTTTTTTAAAAAGGTATCGATCAATCAGTGTCCTTGAGTCGTACAGATGATTAACTGGCAACATTTCTGAACAATGCAACGAAATTGATACAAATGTGTTGCGAAGAGGTTGAAAAAGAGTTTGGATCAGAATTTTATAAGTATGGTGGTGTAGTTACCACCTCAAGTATGTTCTAATAATTTCCCAAAAATTTACACTTACATTCCAAAAAAGGTCTTTTTCGGGATATTATGGATGACACTTAACCTATTAGAGAGCATATACAGTGTGTACGCAATCTTAGGGACTTTTGTGTTTATTGCTCACGCACTTACGATTATATTACACTATTAAGTGTATCACAGACCATGATACCTGGGGGCAATGTTCGTTCAAAGACATTGCAAAATAGAGAACTTTTTTTATGTATTTTGCAATTTTTTTTTCTTAAACGATTTTTTTTTTTTGTTAAAATTTTCTGTTTCTTTCAAGAATGAAAACTATTCGAGATTATTAAATGAAAAAAAAAAAATCAAAAATGAAATAAAATAAAATAAATTTAAAAACATTCTCGTCACTTTAGTTACAACCGAAGTGTAATTTGTGATAATTAAACAAAAAAAAAAAAAAAAAAAACGGGAAAAATATATTTAAGCTCATTAAACAAGCAGCAATTATGTAAATTGTAAATATTGCACTTACATATGAACCTTTCAGTGCACACAGCGATTAAATCCACAAAAAAAAGAAAGTTTGAAATGCGATGAAATCATAAAGTTATGACTACACCAAGTGCTTTGATACCTAAATTTGAGATTTTTCAAAAGGTGGAGTTAATCAATGTGTGCCCTGAACGGTTCATATATGAAGTGAATTATAATTTCAAGATATCTAGCAGTGTACTCTGCTTGAAGGAATTTCATTCAATCATCAAGAATAGAGCCTTCAAATGTCAAAATATCTCTGTGAGCATATTTTTAGAAGTGATCAAAGTCGATTTAGCTTTTGGAAGAGTTTCTTTCTTTAAAAATCTTTCAAATTTTAATAATTTTGTAAAGTGAGACTTGGACTAATTTCATAATTATAACTTACATACAAGGAATGGTGAAAAAATATAAAAAGAAATAAGTAAATACTACAAAATAATTGCATTAGTCGAGTGAAAAAACTGCACAAGGTTAAGGTTAACTCATCTATATTATACTAAAATGTTTCATTTTCTTAATTTTTGTATAAGCTTCCTACGAAAATGTTAATAATTAAATGGTATTAATAGATTAGATAAGAATGAAACTGAAAGTGATTTTGAAGGATACGATAAAAGAGAAGGAAGACTCACGAGTATAGAACCTGTTATATGAAATTCAGATCAATTATTGCGTAAGGTTTTTCTTATAATCTGTACTTACACTATGAAAAGGATATAAAGGAATAATTATAAATACATGTACAAAAATTCAATTCAATTTTTTTGGCAGACACATAGACACATAGATAGGCGTGGTCCTTGACCGATTTTACCCATTTTAAATAATGCTCTGCGTGCAAAAACTAAGAGTACAAAATTTCAGCGCAAGATCTCTAAATTTTCGCCCATGGAAATGCCAACAACAAACAGACACACGGACATACATGTCTAGATCGACTCAGTTTTTGATGCTGATTAAAAACACATATATGTGTTTGGCGTGTCTGACGCCTCTTTTAGGTAGGAATGACGGAATGACACGCATGCAAACGGAATGACACTCTTAGTATACCCCCCATCTTATGTGGAGAGTATAAAAATGTGTAAAGAAATATCTTAACAATCATGCCTAAAATCCATTCATAGGACGCCCAGAACAACATAATTTTGTACAAAAATCGATCGTTGAAGTATGCGTAAAACATATGTTATTGTTGATTACAATTTCACGGTCACAGCTTAGACATAGATACACGTGTAAAAATATCCAAGTCAAATATATATTTATTTATTTTTATTTTAATAAAATTTAATGCTTCGCTACCGCGAGACAAGACAATCATTTTATCATAACTCAAACATCGAGGAAGTGTTTTTTTAAATCAACATTTCTTTGTGCGATAATAAGAGGATTTCATTTGTATAAATGGAATATCAAAAAAAAAATAAGTAAAACGAAGTTAATTTGGCTTAAGCCAAATCTTAAATACCTTTTATATGTATTGGGGGAAATTGGGGGCGTGTGCACGTGACTGACTATACTGATTATAGTGATAAATAGTATGCGACTGGGTAGTGTGAAAACTCATGAATACCAACAGACAACCGGACTGTTGGCATGCATGACCTATATACAAGACCGGACCTGGCTTCACCTTTAAATTCATATGCCTAGGTACTAGAACGCACATCCCACAGCGTCTACCATACCTCCGCGGGACCCCCTCGGGACTAGATATTACTTCGCGGAAACTTACGCGTCGAATTTTGCACAATTTTTTTGGTAAATTGTTGGCGTGCCTTTATCGAAACACGTGGTCTACACGGGTATGTGTACGCATATATATGTATATAGTGGGCGTAGTTCTCCACCTTGCCTTGACTACAACAACTCTAATTTGTTGCGAAAGCAATACAGGCCTCATGACATATTCAGATTTTAATCCTTATCAATAATGTATTACGTCTCGTACGCCTCCTTTTAGGGTGTTGCAAATGGAGCAACAAACTAAGTATATCGCAATTTTTGAGTAGGGTATAGAAAGGTAAAAGACCTATTATGAAGTAAACAGTAAAATGTTTAAATAAAATGATAAAAAATATAAAGCACATTTCAGTTTCAACGTATCCAAAATAGTTATAAGTGGGAAGTGACAGAAGTCGTTGGGGGAACACCTCTTCTAAAGCACATGCCATTTCAGTTATGTCACAGAAGTCTGTAAACTAATTATTGCAATGTCAAACAAAAGCTATTCCATGGTCAAATATAGTAATAGACGATCAAAGCCGTTACGCTATTTTCATTAAGTGAGAAGAGAAAATAATTTTACACAAAAATAAAAAATAACTACAATATAAGAGTTTGTGGTCATACACCCTGTAAGTGCATTGGTAGGGCCTTATAAATGATTGTAAATGATTGATTACATTATGTGTTTATTACAGTATATCTCTTTCTATATATATTTGCTATCCACACCATTTCTTTCCATTCATACACGTTATACTTCTACTTAGTGTTAACAGAGCTTTGAACTGTTTATTTACTTGCTGATTATAATGTATGGACAGATTAGCACATGTACAGTTTTAGATTTATCTCAAGTATTAGGGCGTAAGATTTTTTGTGATAAAAACTAAGGCAAATAAAAAAAAAAGTACAATAACAAAAAAAAAAAAAAAAAAAAAAAAAATATAAAAATATACAATAAAATAAAAGCTATCCACCTACATGTACAAATGATATTAAGTTAAACAACAATAACATAATATTAACCGATAAAGTGACAAATAAAAATATTGGCTTCTCATCATCATTCCTACAATAAGCGGCCATATGGAAGCACCTTGCGGCGCTTTCTTTTCAAATTCAATTCAATTCAAGTCTTTAACACCTACCAACATATAAAGTGATTTTTTCTTATAACAAAATGGTGGAAATTATTGATAATATACATGAAAATGGCGAAGAAAAAAATGAAAAGTCTGAGACTTCTTCTCCCGCCTTCACGAATGCAAGTGAATGTTATACTAATAACGATGTACAAGAATGTTTACTCAAAAATGGTAAAACATTCAAAAATGGTTTGAAAAGCGCAAAAGCAGCATATGATCGGACTGTGTCCGAGGATATTAATAGAGTGCTAAAGGACATGCCCTTAACTGAGGATACTACGTGTGGTTTTTGGATATGTAAAGGAAAGTTTTTGCAAAGGTACGAAGAGCTAACGTAGATGGAAGGACATTTTTAGTAAATAAAATTCAAACTATTAGGAAAAATGTAAAAAAACGAAAATTTATGATTTTGCCTTAATTTTAATAAGTCTCAGGTTCAAAACAAACACAGTGAACGTGGCAGGTATCTCATAACACTTTTTAAAAAGATTGTGTCGGGGGCTGCGTCAAATATAGTTTTTTATGTAAAACATAAGCTTGTCTGCCCATTTTGTGGGAGAAGGAGGACGATTATGACACGGACTAGTGCACAGACTAACCGACATGACAAGATAAAGTGTAAAGTTTTCGTACTTCTTGGAACTTGGGCAACCTCTTTATATATATTTTAAAACATTTTAATGGTGAGCTGGAGCGAAGGGAAAGACATTTTCTAAGTACGAGTCGAAAATTCGCATCAAATTAATGACGTATTATTATTTTTCTAGATTTGCCAACCAAAACTCTTACGTGGTGCTCTACGGTATTGTGGGTTGTATTTTCTCAATGACTTATGCCTACTTCAATGGAACCATAACAACAATTGAGAAGCGCTTCAAAATACCCTCCCGCAATTCAGGCCTCATATCCGTAGGCAACGATATAAGTCAAATGTTGGTGTCAGCGGTGCTAAGCTATTATGGTGGCAGAGGCCATCGACCAAGATGGATAGGTTTTGGTAAGCAAGTGACTACAGTGAATGGGAGTACGCATTACTGATAATGAAATAATTCATAATGCAGGTATATCGACCATTGTAATATTTTGTTTATTGATGGCTGCTCCGCATTTTCTTTACGGTCCGGGAGAAGATGCTTTACAATTGAGTGAAGAATTTGGTGCTACAGCAGATGAGAATGCTACGTTGGAGGCGATTGAGGAGCAACGTTTAAAGACTTTATGTCGTTTAGATGATGACGGTTATCCGTGTGAACAGGGTGAAGGTAATCTGGCACCACAAATCGTCCTATTTGTGGCTCAGTTCATATCGGGTATCGGAGGTTCTTTATATTATTCTCTGGGTGTATCATATATGGATGATAATACGAAAAAGTCAAAGACACCGGCTCTACTAAGTAAGTCCAAAAATATATATTCTTTTTGTCGCCTATTTATTTATTCATTGTGTGCGTAAAAGTCTCTTGAAATAAAATTCAATGTACTCGTTATAAGGGAGATAACGCGCACGTACTTAGGGCAAACAAATGGTTAGGTAATAATGCAATAAAAAAATTATAAAATATGCAAATCCAGTGATATTGTCAGGTGTCTGTGTTGTACTAATAATAATACTAACTGTTTATCTAAGATAAGAATTTGCACTTACTTCAATTTGCAGGTTTATCGTACTTTTTACGTATGCTGGGTCCCGCTATCGGCTTAGCCTTGGCCTCCTTCTGTTTACGTTTATATATAGCACCTCATCTGCATGCAGTGATTACAATGAAGGATCCCCGTTGGCTGGGGGCTTGGTGGTTGGGTTGGCTAATTATAGGCGCCATGATATTCGTGACAGGTATTTTACTAACAATGTTTCCCAAACAATTGCCACGAGCCAAAGCACGCCGTTTGGTGGAGGAGCAAAGACAGCGTCGCTGCTTGATGGAAAAACAGAAATCGGACAAAACTGATTTAAATGAAAAGCTACTGCTAAGCCATGAACAAGCTAATGCCGCCGAAACGAAGGCTTCCTTTAAGGACATGCTGATCACCTTCAAACGCCTGACTACCAATAAAACTTTAATGTATAACACTTTCTCCTCGGTGTTCTATTTGTTCGGGTATACACCGTATTGGATTTTCACTCCAAAATATATTGAAATACAATATAGACAATCGGCGGCTACCTCCAAGTAAGTTGTACATTTTCTAAATCATTTAAAAGACTTAATATTAAGGCTGGTGTTTATGCAGTTTAGTGACGGGTACGGTAGCTTTGGGCTTCTCCGCCATGGGCATATTACTGTCTGGTTTAATTATATCCCGATATCGTCCCACAGCCCGTCATATGTCTGCTTGGAATGTTCTAGTTGGCTTTTTAACTGTTGTGGGCATGTTGTCATATGCCTTTATTGGTTGCCCGGGCAATGAACAATCAATGATTGTTAATATACATGACAGGTATGTTGGTAAATGGAGTACTATTTAAATCTATTATGGTTTCATTCGGTTACTGCCTCCCAGTTCTCTCAGTAATATCACTAGTTGCAATTCGGCATGTCATTGCGATTATGTGCGCTATTCTCCCGTGTGTGGTGAGAATAATATGACTTATATAACAGCGTGTCATGCTGGTTGTAAAACACAAAATATCTCTAAGAGCGGCCAGAAGGTGAGTTGTTAGTAAATTTATAAAAAAACAACCGTAAATTTTTTTACTATAATCCTTTTTTTAGGTTTATAATGACTGCTCCTGTATACCATCTAATAATGGTAGCTTTGCAGAAGGCATCATACATCAAAGTGTAGCTCTTAATGACTTAACACACATTCCGTTGAACAATTCATTATTTATGAATGAACAAATTGAGGTAAGTTTAATATGTTCGGCTTAGATGCTCTGTCATGTAAACGGTAGTGAGTTTCTTAGCCCCAGATTTATGGAACTTTAATAATGTCCATCGGTTTATGCATTTATTTCTTAAAATCAACTTTTACATAATAATTTTTATTATATATTGATGATATTTGTGCCTCCAACCGTCAATATTGAAAATGGTGTATTTTTAGAGCGTCTTTCTATATAACGCCACCACTTCAAATAAATCTTTATATGACGAAATTTCGCAAAGCTTTTAATTTTTTAATAAAATTCGGTGAAAAATAGTTAAATAACGGAATGATTAACTGTGTCCAGTTTGGACGCAATCGAACCATTTTTACAATAGCTTTTTATGCAACGCTTTTTCCCGAAGTGACTTTTCACGTTTACTGATACACAACTATTCAATTTATAGCATAAATGGCGGAACTAAGTGATGTAGGGTACTTAACGTTGGAGTAGAGTTAATAATCATATTTATACTTTTTTTTTTAGTCTAAAGGCGGTAGTGCTGTTGCTGGTGCCTGCCCCGTTAACTGTTTTAAACAGTTTGTTGCATTTTTGGCGGTAATGTGCGCTCTGAAGTTTATTGGTTCCACTGGACGGGCAACAAACTTCTTAGTAACGGTTCGTTGTGTGCCAGAGAAAGATAAAACAGCCGCCATGGGGTTCGGCATGATGTTAATATCAAGTCTAGCTTTTATACCCAGTCCCATATTCTTTGGTTGGCTTCTGGATCGTTTGTGTTTGGTGTGGGGTAAAACTTGCACTAACAAAGGCAATTGTTGGCTGTATGATCCAGAATCTTTGAGGTGTGTTGGGAAAAAAAGAAAAAAAAAACGCTCGCATATTAAAATATTTTTTTTATACCCTCCACCTCAGTGATGAGGGTATACTAAGTTTGTTCTTCCGTTTGCAACACCCAGAAGGAGGCGTCAGAGACCTTACAAAATATATATATTCTTGATCAGCGTCAAAAACTGAGTCGATTTAGACATGTATGTCCGTGTGTCCGTGTGTCCGTGTGTCCGTCTGTTGTTGGCACTCTTACGGGCGTAAATTTTGAGATATTGAGCTGAAATTTTGTACAGGCACTTTTAGTTTTTGCACGCAGATCGCTATTTAAAATGGGCAAAATCGGACCAAAGCCACGCCCACAATCGACAAAAATCTATTTATTTACTACAAAATATGAGCTACAAACTTGAAATTTGGTATGTACATCTATGAATATTAGCTTCATTGGTAGGCTAAAAATGGGCGTATTCGGATGACAGACACGCCCACACTCAATAAAAATCTTTATATCTGCCACAAAAGTTGACCTAGGAACTTGGTACGCGTATACATTGTTATCCCATATGCCGATGTGCCAAAAATGGGCGCGGTCGGATAACAGACACGCCCACAATTAAAAAAAAACCATATTTAACGTAAAAGTAGACTTGCATGCTGATACGTAATATGTACACTCTTAGAAGGCGCAATGTATATATATATTTACCACGCCCATTCTTGTAGAGATGGAGGGTATTTAAGATTTGGTTTATGCCAAATTTAGTTTCTTACTTGTTTTTATATGATTTTATTTTAATTTAGGTACACTCTAAATCTAACTGCCTCTGCATTTGTTCTTATTGGTGTTCTATTCGATTGTGCTGTGTGGTATTATGTTAAAGATTTAAAAATATTTGACGATGAGGTGCAAGAAGTTGAAATGCAAATTGTTCAACATGGAGAAGAAATTAATTCCGAAAAGAAAACAGAAATTTAATCAACCAAACAAAACAAAATAAATAAATTAATGTGGGTTCATTATAGACCATTTTATAATTTTTCATCACGGGCCTTGACTTCAAAAATGCACATTTTACTATTGTATATAAAAATCTTTAGAGAGAGAGAGAGAGTGAGAGAGATTCAAAATATACTTCGCACTAAATAAATGATATAAAAAAAAATTCAAAGCAAGTCCCTGTGAGGAGGTCTTCTTACGAGGGACGACTTGGAATTTGCAACCATAAGCATATATCCCTCATTAACAATCCCTTGAAATGATAAAAATGTCTATTTTCAAACGATATATAATATCTTACTATAAAGTCTATACTTTAAAATATCCAACTGCTCCTCTTTAATTTAATTTAGCTAAGTAAGTAATCCATAATTATTTTGTAGGTCTTGTAGGTTACACAGCGTTCTTCTAAAGTATATGAATGTAAAATATGTAAAAATGTACAAAAACATGTAAACTAAATATATTTTAAGTTTTAATCATTGTTTTGTGTGAAAAAATAACACATTTTGCACCATTAGCAAATAAGCAAGTAGGTTGCCCCGATGCATGTCTAAAAATATATGAAGTAGTATGATTACGGCATAAAAATTAAGAGGAAGCATATAATTTCTTTAAGTGTAAATATTTCTTCATATAACCAACATCTGAAGGGCTTATAATCTACCTAATCTACCTACCCCCACAAGGTGACGAAAGGGTGTGTTGTGTATAAGCGTATATTTGTAAACCCTGAAGGGTTAGTGCCAACTATGAACTAAATTTAACCACGTCCTTCCAATTCTTGTATTATCCATCCAATTCAATCAAAATAAATAAAATCTCCTAAGGTACTGGAGAAATTTGCAAAGATGGGCGGTATCCGATAGTTGGCCAAAGCCAAAAGTAATTTTTTTTTTCTACAACTGTTATCACCCATTAGAGATATAATACTACTAGTACTTAAGGAGAGATATAATATTTAATCGCAATACCTTTTTTAATATTTAATTCATTGTTGAAAAGCTCGTTCAGACATTCAGTTCCAAATTAAAAGTTATTCTCGACCAACTTGAATAATACAGCAAAGCGGCAGTTTGCAAAATGGTTACAAATAAAAGTGATAAAGATTCAAACAGATTTGAAATTAATGACAATTTGCTGCAAGGCAAATACAATGCGCAGGATAATCTGAAGAATGTACCTTTAACGCCAGATACCATGTGCGGTTTTTGGTGCTTAAAAAATACGATTTTACAGAAGTGAGTGGGTTGCTTCGTTAACCACAAGCTACAACTTTGTTTTATTTTCTCTTTTTTTTTCTTTTCGTAAAAGATTTGCCAATCAGACTTCTTATGTGGTGGTATACGGTTTAGTGGGCTGTTCATTGGCTATGACAAGTTCTTACTACATGGGCACTATATCCACCATGGAGAAACGCTTCAAAATACCTTCGCGGAATACAGGCTTTATATTGGCCGGTAATGATATCGCTCAAATGTTATGCGCTTGGTTTTTAGGTTATTATGTGGGCCGTAAGCATAGACCACGTTGGATGAGCCTTGGTAATTCTAGGATACTTTTATTCATAAACTTTTATTCTATAGTTTTGGATACATTTTGCAGGCATTTTAACTTTTGTGAGTTTTTGCTTATTGACGGCCACTCCACATTTTTTATACGGTTCCGGTCAACAAGCTTTAGATTTAACAGAAGAGTATAAGGAGCACTTAGGAGGAAATCAATCTTTATTAGAACGATCGACAGATGATTCCAAAAACTTGTGTCATTACGCGGACACTGAGGAAATTTGCGACTCGGATGAACAAATTAATTGGTTGCCACAAGTAATATTGTTTTTAGCACAATTTATTGCTGGCATAGGCAGCTCTTTGTATTATACCTTGGGCATAACATATATGGATGACAATACGGAAAAATCCAAAGCTCCAGCCATGTTAAGTAAGGGGTTTAGAACGTTTGAAAAGTTTAAATATTTTTTTGAATGGTGTTTCATTTGCAGGTTTATCGTATTTCTGTGGGTTATTAGGACCAGCTTGTGGTTACAGTTTGGCTTCATTTTGTTTAAGCCTGTACATTTCGCCCTCATTGACACCCTTAATAGATCAAAGAGATTCCCGATGGCTGGGTGCCTGGTGGTTAGGTTGGATTATTTTGGCTGCTGTGTTGCTGCTGTGCGCCTTTTTGATTTTCCTATTTCCCAAAGAATTGCCAGCAGCAGCAGCTAGGCGGATGAAGAATAAAAATGAAGGCGAGTCAGTTGGAGAAAAAGCTTCTTTAAAGGACATGTTGCAGACTTTGAAACGCTTCAGGCGGAATCATTTGTTGGTATACAATATGACGTCAAGTTTGTTCTACTGTTTTGGTTACTCCCCATATTGGTTTTTTACCGCCAAATATATCGAATTGCAATATCATCAGACGGCTAGCACTTCGAGGTGAGTGGACGTTTTAAAATAAAATTCTTCGCATTAACTGAAGTGGTCGTCATTTAGATAAGATTACCTATGTCTATAATTCATATTTTTTCATATTGTTATTGTTTACTTTCAATAGTATGGTTACGGGTACGGTGGCTTTGGTATTTTCCGCTGTTGGTATTTTGCTGGCAGGTTTTGTTTTATCTAAATATAAGCCTCGCGCCCGATATCTAGCCGCTTGGGGTGTGGTGGTGGAGTTAATTACAGTTTCCGGCTTCATGGCATATGCCTTTATCGGTTGCTCAGCCAATGATAATATACTCAATTATAATGTATTGGATAGGTAAGGGTTTATGGCACTTCATTTCATTGAGCAGATAAGAAAAGCATTATTTCCATAGAGGCTACACTGACATGTTGGGTTGTAATATGGATTGCCATTGCGATTATGTTCCTTTTATACCCATTTGTGGTGATAATGATCAAACGTATATATCACCGTGTCATGCGGGTTGTCATAGTAGCCAACTAACCGAAGAGGGAGTTAAGGTAGGCTTTGAACTAATCAAAGAATTTAGAAGCATTGCAATTTCTTTCTCTAATTTTTCCAGATTTATAGCGATTGTGATTGCATTGCGAGAAATAAAAGTCTGTATACTGATTATAGTGAGCAGTCCCTACTGCCAAAGGTGTGTAAAGGGATATTTTCAAGGCATTACTTCAAAATTGATTGATTGTTTTGGTTTAAAGGTATTGCGGGGTGGCTATGCCAAGGAGGGCTTCTGCCCCATTGATTGTTATCAATCGTTTGTAACCTTTTTGGCGGTAATGTGTTGTTTGAAATTTTTCGCCGCTACTGGCCGTGCTTCCAATTTACTCATAACAATGCGTTCAGTTGATCCCAAAGATAAAGCAGCCATTATGGGTTTGGGCATGATGTTGGTGTCATTGGTGACTTTTATACCCGCGCCAATATTTTTTGGTTGGCTCTTTGATAGTTTCTGTTTGGTGTGGGGAAAAACTTGCACCCACAAGGGTAACTGTTGGTTGTACGATTCGAAGCATTTGCGGTAAGTAGAAATATTTTATTCCCTGCCTATGCTACGAAAGGGATTTCGTTGTTCCAAGTCTCACGCTTGTCCTATGCTTTACTATTAGTATTATCTCTTAACATTTTTTTTTTTTTTTTTTGTTAACTGGCAATTTTTTCTTTTTTTCGGTTATTTTTAGGTTGACCATGAACTTCGTGTCCAGCGGTTTTATCGTGATAAGCATTTTATTAGATTTTGGTGTTTGGTATCATGCCAAAAATTTGCAAGTATTTGATGATAACAGTGAACAGACTAGTGAAGAACTGATAAGTGTCACAACAAGGGCAAATGTTAGAAGCACAAATAGTAAAAACTATAAATAGTAAAATGTCTTTTTTTTTATGTTAATCAATATATTATTGTAATAAACTTTCATCCCATGTAATTGGGCGAATTTTATAATCAAGCTTAAGATAAAGAAGATTTTTTGATGTGTTTTTTTGTTACATTGTTTGGCCGTTACGGCTAGGTGGGTGGGTAGCTTTACCCAAAAATTTAAAAATAAACTTCACAGAAAGCTAAAATAAACTTTGATAGAAGCTTTGATAACGGCACAATGAAAGCTTGTTACATTGTATGGCCGTTACGGATAGGTGGGTAGGTAGCTTTTCCCAAAATTTAAAAATAAACTTCACAGAAAGCTAAAATAAACTTTGGTAGAAGTTTTGATAACGGCACAATGAAAGCTTTTTGAATATTCTAAAAATTTTATGCGTTTTTTGAATCTTTATAAAGAACTTTTGGTCTGAAAAACTAAAGAAGAAGCAAATAAAGCTATGTGGGGAAAATACTTTATACTACCGGCTAACAGAGGGTCGGATCATTCATCATCATGTTTTTACATATTTTGAGATGGCTTGGTGATGAAACTAAAGAATAACAAAAACAACAAAAAGAAGAACAACAGAAGAAGAAGAAGTAGTAAGTGAAGAAGAAGAAGAAGAAGAAGAAGAAGAAGAAAAAGAAGAAGAAGAAGAAGTAAGTGAAGAAGAAAAAGAAAGGAATAGTTAATAAGAATGAGAAAAAGAATAAGGAGTTGTGAAGATGAAAGAGACGAATTAATTAAGATGAAGTAGAACAAAGTAAAACACATACGAAAAAGAAAAGGAAAACAACAACAACAACAATAATAACAAAAGAAGAGCAAAAATATGAAGAAGAAGAAGAAAGAAGAAGAATCAAAAATGGTGGAACAAAATAAGAAGAGAAAAGAAAATAAAGACGGAGAAAAACATGAATAACACCACAATAAATGCTTAATAAGAAGTATAGAAGAAAAACAAGTGAAAATGTTATAGTCGGTCAAGGTCCACCACATAATACCCTACACCACATGGCATCTTAAATTATGCTACAATTAATTTAGTTGTTTCTGTAAAAGCGATACACTGCCAAATATAAAATATCATTGGCAGGAGGTCCGATCGGATCCAAATTTTCCAATTCCAAAAATCAGAGTTGTAAAATTGATCCGATTTAATCCTTTTTTAATAGCGTTGCTCATTGGGCCAATACATGCCTTTATACCAAATTTCATCGAAATATGTCAAAAAATACGTTCTTATATGGACAGACGGACACGATTAAATCGATTCAGATTTTGAATTCGAATTGATAGGTATAAATAACGTTGGATGTGATATTTGCCCCTTAAGAGTTACACACATGTAGCAAACAGTAAAGAGTTGCGTTCATATGATGCATTTTAGTCAAGGCCTATATACACCATTTTAAGGTTAAATTGAGAACTTCCAAATTATAATTGAGAACTTCCAAGTTCAAATTGAGAAAATTTGGACTTGGAAATATGCCATGTTTGAATTACTGACGCCCTCCTAATTACTTACAGCATTCCTGGATTTTTCACTTAATTTTCAGTATTACTTACTATTATTCAGATAATTTGTTTTTTATGTTTTATTTTTTAGTTTCTTTTTGTCGTCGTGGTTAACATTTTTAAGTGTTATTATAACAGATGCAGTAATTTCAAAATAATTGTAATTCGGTTAAAATGTAACGGAATTAAATGACAAAATTATTGTAAGAGAAAATGTGATTTTTATATTCATCATCATAATGTTGTGCGGGTATATTGTGTTTTGTGCATGAGTATATATATTATATATATTCTTGATCATTATGAATTGAAAAATTGATATAGCCAATCTGTCCCTCCGTGTGTCTGTGAATAAAACTTTTTTTTTTTATTGGAATTCACATACAGTTGAAATTTGGCACATTTTCTTCTAAAAGTTTATAAAGTAAATGCTTTCTATCTTCTTTTTTCCTACTTTATAAGTAATATAAGGAAAATCCTTAGAGCATCTAAAATATTAAATTAAACACTTTTTCGTAACCACAAGAAATTTTATAGATTCAATCCACAAAAAATTGTTGTTTAGCAAAAATATACA
The DNA here is from genome assembly GCA_963971445.1 of Ornithomya chloropus. NCBI lineage: Eukaryota > Metazoa > Arthropoda > Insecta > Diptera > Hippoboscidae > Ornithomya > Ornithomya chloropus. Next base: position 19,203,649 of record OZ020530.1, on the reverse strand, counting down.
AAATAATAAAAAACAATTTACAAGAATTTGAATTTTTTTGTTTAGTGAACATTTACATTTTTAATTGCGACGACGACGGCGGCTACGGCTACGACGGCTACGGCTACGGCTACGGCTACGTCTACGGCTACTTCGTCGCTTTCGCTTAGATCGGGCATCTTCCACAGTATCATTAGATGAAAATGAATCATCAGATGAAATTGAATCATCAGATGAAATTGAATCATCAGATGAAATTGAATCATTTTCTTCATTATGGGGAATAGTTGGTGACACTCTAAAGAATTTATTATTCTTTTGGTTGATAAATCCATGCCGTACTCCGGCTTTTAGCGTATCCATAACGGTTTCTTTTATGTCCGCAGGTTGAACCTAACATTTATATATAAATATAGATTTAGAAGAAATTTTAAAAAGTTATATTTTACTTACGTTAACTCTTTGTGCTATATTTTTAAGAATTTTTCTAAAGGATGACGGCACCTCCAAGTCATCCAAAGTTTGTAATAACACTTGGCCATTGTAATTCATATTGTAAACAAATAAATTTAATTTCTAACAAAAAATTTAATATAGAACAAAAAATATAAACACGTTTATTATAAAAAATTTTCTTCTCTTTACATATACTTCAAAATTTTTGACAATTTAAAATAAAAGCCAATGTGATTTCAATAATAACATTGAATATTACTCATCACCTGGAAATATATTGAAACGGACTATTTATAAGACTATTCTTTATAAATATACGGTGTGTCGGTCTAGCAATGTCTGTCCCTCCATCTGTACGGGCTTTTGTGGTCTCTGATAATCATTATTCTACACCATTTTAAGGTTAAATTGGGAACTTCCAAATTGTATTTAAGAAAATAAAAATTGAAATTGGTAATTTAACATTTGAAACTGGGAAAATGAATTTTAAAATTGAAAAATTTTAAAATTTAAATTGTAAGATAGGAAAATTAAAATTAATATTGAAAATTGGGTTTTTAGTAAATAAGATAAACCAATTTTTATGCTTCAAACTTAAATATTTTATTCCATATATTTTATTCGTATGTAGTAAAAAAATGAATGGATATAAAGTAAAAATTCTCCAACTTAAAAACTGGCATATCCTCTAAATTTATTGCTCTTTCATAAAACGTTGTAGTATGTTGAACGTATCTTGCACAATCCCCACTTGTCAACGTTAGTTTAGCTTCGTCAATAATGCTTTCTAAATACGCTAAACGTTGTTCGCCTACTCTAGGTGGAGTTGGATTTGGAAGTCCCATATATTTCTTCACGTGGGACTTTATTTTTGACCATGCACCTTCAATAGGATTCAACATTGGTGAGTATGGATTTTTGAAAATTCCGAGGCAACTCTTTTAAGACTCAGTCCGTACTCACCAATGTTGAATTGTGCAAGATACGTTCAACATACTACAACGTTTTATGAAAGAGCAATTAATTTAGTATGTTGAACGTATCTTGCACAATCCCCACTTGTCAACGTTAGTTTAGCTTCGTCAATAATGCTTTCTAAATACGCTAAACGTTGTTCGCCTACTCTAGGTGGAGTTGGATTTGGAAGTCCCATATATTTCTTCACGTGGGACTTTATTTTTGACCGTGCACCTTCAATAGGATTCAACATTGGTGAGTATGGATTTTTGAAAATTCCGAGGCAACTCTTTTAAGACTCAGTCCGTACTCACCAATGTTGAATTGTGCAAGATACGTTCAACATACTACAACGTTTTATGAAAGAGCAATTAATTTAGTATGTTGAACGTATCTTGCACAATCCCCACTTGTCAACGTTAGTTTAGCTTCGTCAATAATGCTTTCTAAATACGCTAAACGTTGTTCGCCTACTCTAGGTGGAGTTGGATTTGGAAGTCCCATATATTTCTTCACGTGGGACTTTATTTTTGACCATGCACCTTCAATAGGATTCAACATTGGTGAGTATGGATTTTTGAAAATTCCGAGGCAACTCTTTTAAGACTCAGTCCGTACTCACCAATGTTGAATTGTGCAAGATACGTTCAACATACTACAACGTTTTATGAAAGAGCAATTAATTTAGTATGTTGAACGTATCTTGCACAATCCCCACTTGTCAACGTTAGTTTAGCTTCGTCAATAATGCTTTCTAAATACGCTAAACGTTGTTCGCCTACTCTAGGTGGAGTTGGATTTGGAAGTCCCATATATTTCTTCACGTGGGACTTTATTTTTGACCATGCACCTTCAATAGGATTCAACATTGGTGAGTATGGATTTTTGAAAATTCCGAGGCAACTCTTTTAAGACTCAGTCCGTACTCACCAATGTTGAATTGTGCAAGATACGTTCAACATACTACAACGTTTTATGAAAGAGCAATTAATTTAGTATGTTGAACGTATCTTGCACAATCCCCACTTGTCAACGTTAGTTTAGCTTCGTCAATAATGCTTTCTAAATACGCTAAACGTTGTTCGCCTACTCTAGGTGGAGTTGGCTTTGGAAGTCCCATATATTTCTTCACGTGGGACTTTATTTTTGACCATGCACCTTCAATAGGATTCAACATTGGTGAGTATGGATTTTTGAAAATTCCGAGGCAACTCTTTTAAGACTCAGTCCGTACTCACCAATGTTGAATTGTGCAAGATACGTTCAACATACTACAACGTTTTATGAAAGAGCAATAAATTTAGAGGATATGCCAGTTTTTAAGTTGGAGAATTTTTACTTTATATCCATTCATTTTTTTACTACATACGAATAAAATATATGGAATAAAATATTTAAGTTTGAAGCATAAAAATTGGTTTATCTTATTTACTAAAAACCCAATTTTCAATATTAATTTTAATTTTCCTAACTTACAATTTAAATTTTAAAATTTTTCAATTTTAAAATTCATTCTCTCAATTTCAATTTTCATTTTCCCAATTTCAAATGTTAAATTACCAATTTCAATTTTGATTTTCTCAATTTCAATTTGGTTTTCTCAATTTCAAACTTCACTTTCTCAATTTCAATTTGGATAAAACTTAAATTTCTCAATTTCAATTTGGTTTTCTCAATTTGAACTTGGAAGTTCCCAATTTCAACTTGGTTTTCTCAATTTCAATTTTGTTTTCTCAATTTCAATTTGGAAGTTCCCAATTTGAACTTGGTTTTCTCAATTTCAATTAGGTTTTCTCAATTTGAATTTGGAAGTTCTCAATTTCAATTTGGTTTTCTCAATTTGAACTTGGAAGTTCTCAATTATAATTTGGAAGTTCTCAATTTAACCTTAAAATGGTGTAGATCATGGATCGACTAAAACGGTTAAAATTTATACTAATTTTGCAACAAAAAACTTGGATTCACTCAATATATCATAAACAAATCTTCATGGCATGATTTATGTAGATCTCGACTAAGGTGTACCTAATACAGAGTGCTTTGTAACCACTCTGATTTGATATTCGAATGCAGCAATGCCACGATGCACGGTAAAGTGTATGTTTGAGCTTTAAGAGCTATTACGTAATAGTCGTATATCTGTGTTGTAGGGTATTGATTCTTCCTAAAGTAAATTTTACCTAAATCACAACATTGCCATTTATTATTATAATATAAGGTTCAAGTCTCAACTAAAGTATAAAAATTATGTAGAGTGCTAAATAAGGTAGCGTAATAAGTACTACACGTTATTGAAGCATTAAATTTAAAAAGTTTTTTACACACATAAATAACAACAATCACTCGACCGACCCGTTTATCCTCTGCGGTATATGTGGGTTAAATAAATTATATTCATAAAAGGAAAACTTGCATTTTGATACATTTATAAGTTGAAATAGCTCATTATGTGGCTGGCTTTATGCAGTTTTTTCAATCATCCTTTAATTTGCATCATTCAACGCATTTTGCCTATACATCCTCCAGATGATACAAGTGCATACATTATAGTTTTGTTTTGTACAAATATTTTCATAATAATTAATTTCTCGCTGCGTTCATAAACTGACTGCATGTTTGCTAGTTTTTGCATTTTCCACATAAATCGCTTAAATAACATTGATGCAACAAATTAGTGCAAACTTGGTTAAATAATTGCATTTTAATTGAACGCATGCCCTCCTCTGTGTGACGAATGCAATATGTGCACAAGAATAATAAAAAGGTACAGTATAGAGGATGGAGTGATGGAGAGATATATTGACATGGCAAGCATCGCTTTAAATATTAAAAACACCCCAAAAATTGAACAAGCGTTAAATCTAATTGATGTTGTTCGAGTAGTAATACTAGTTGTTGTTGTTGTTGTTGTTGTTGTTGTTGTTGTTGTTGTTGTTGTTAACCCATACAACATACGGATATTGTAAAATGTTTACAAAAAAGCACTTGAAAAGTTTAAGTGACCGCACAATAACAATGCCGAATGCCGGCAACAACTTGTGTGCAACATTCCAATTTTATAGAATTAACAACAATTTTTGTGTATATACATATATATAGGTCTCTTTTTACATGCAAGTGTAAATAAATAAAACAACAATACCAACAAACAATTGTGTAAATGTATAAATGAATGAATGAACTCCACTAAGTTGAGTTAAGCTGAACCGAACAGCAAATGTAACAACATTTAAATAGTTGCTGACATTGTAATAGGCAAACATTGTTATTGTAACGTTTTTGTACAATAGTTTATATAGAAAGAGCAAGAGAGAGAGAGAGAGATAGAGAGAGAGAGAGAGAGTTGTGTAGTTGATGGTGATGGTGCTTGTTTTTGGTTGTAATGTGTTGTGTTCCGTTGTGTTGCAATATATTGAATGCCCCACTGGCCTGCACAGTTTTACATTGCAGATAAACAAGATTTAATTTATGGCTGGAAATTTTCACTTTTCACCAATGTGCCACACTAGGCACTGCCTCCTATACATAGTGTGCCATCATACACTCGAACATTTATGTAGATAAACTAGCATAATTGATACAATGGAATACGACGGTTATACGTTCAAAAAAAAATTTATTATCTTTCTGTTGTCGTAATATAGACTTTAACGCCAGACTATATGGAACTATCGTGGAGGTGTACGAAAGAATAGTTCCTTACATTGTTTTCGTCCTTATGTGAGATTTTGTTTTCAAATGATCTGTTAGGATTATGTTTAGAGCTAAAGGGATAGAAAGGGAATTATTAAATGGAAAATATGTTGATGGTGATCTTCATAGAGAGGGAAGACGAAAAAAGGGGAAAAAAAACGCAAAAAAAAGTCAGATCGATAGTAAAAAAATTCCATTAAGTAAAATAAGAAGAAGAAAAGAAGCAAAAAAACAGCAAACAAAAAAGAGAAAGAACTGAATAACAGTAAAGAACGAACAGCGCACAAATAACAACAGCAATATTTACAGTAGCATCAGAAGCCCCAACAACCACAGCTGAATTAGCAATAGCAACGGCACTAGCAACAACAGCAACAACAGCAACAACAGTAACAATAAAAACAACAAAAACAAAAACAATACAATACAAATACAGCGAACAATCAACAACAAAAGCATCATAGACAATGAACAACAACGAAGAAATGCAAAACATCAACAACAAATAGAAGAAGAAGAAGAAGAAGAAGGACAACAACGAAAAACAAACACCACGAACAATGAACAACAAAAGCAACGGCAACAATGAATACATGCAAAACACCAACAACAACTAGAAGATGAGAAATAGCAACAACACCAACAACAACTAGAAGATGAGAAATAGCAACAACAACAACAACTAGAAGATGAAGAACAGCAGTACAACAATAGCAACAACTGAAACAATAACAATAACCAAAATAAGAACGCAAAAAAGACGAAAACCAGTGAAAAATAAAAGGAAGAAGAAGAAAAGGAACAATGGAACGAAGACTAGAAAATATTTGACGAAGTCTAACAACAACAGTAAGAAGGTGATAATAATACGAACAAATAAGTAAAAAATTATTATTTGGTTTAGACTAAATGTTGGGTAAATATCCTCCAAATATATACCCAACTTGTACGCGTGACATATGTACAGGTGTGCCCTCATTGACGAGTTCTAAATTGTGCATTATATTTCAACGCAAACGCTGAATTCCGTACCTCTAAATTTCTTAAACTTTGCGCGTGCCTGATTTTCAATCTCATATATTTTTAACACATCGGCAGATACATAACTTAGGAGTTTAGCGACATAAACTAAGAATGTCTTAATATAGCAATTTTTACGGCCATGAGCGTTCCAAGGCAGACACACAGATATCCGACCGGACATGCATTAATCGATTCAGATTGTGATGTTTAATGAAACTTAATACACCCTCCCCTACAATGATGGGTACGTATATAAAAAGAATCGATATTTTATAATTGAAACTGGTATGGAAGCCAACTCAACGTTCCAAGTAGCATGACAAAGTTAACATGACACTTTGATACTCTATGTACAAAAAATAAAAATTCAAAAATTAAAAACAAACAAACAAACGAAAGTTGTGTATGTTGTATGTAGGTTATGTGAGTTATACGCAACCATGCTCGTATGGCTGTAAGCGGAAGTGTATGTGTTTAATATTACACGTGTTTGTGCATACATACCCTGCTGCATATATCAACTTTACAATTGACTTACGGACTAATTTTTTTATTTTTTTTTTTTTTTTTTCAAATTTTCGTAAAGGTTGCTTGCTATGGTTGGAGTGTATTGCTGACACTAATTATGAAATGTGTTCGGTGTGTGTGTATGTGTGTGAGCTAGTTGCCATTAGTGAGAACTTTATGTATAAATACAATTTTCATATTTCATATTTCATATTGTTGTTGTTGCTGTTGCTGTTGTTGCTCTTATTGTAAATCTCGGTCAGGTAAGTTTCTCGCAACTGGGACCTGTAAACAGTAAATAATACTTATGTAAAGCGCTGTAAATGGCAACTCAGGGATGTATGCAGAGGATGGCATGTGCAAGCCATACACGAGCTGTATGAAACTTTTATATGTTGTTACATACGTTTGCATGTATATGAATATTAATTACTAAAGACCATGTCATGCAGATGTTTGCCTTAAAGTTTTAACAAAAATTCAATACAACAACAGTTCACGTATAAATAAGCATTAAATTCAATAAATAATAATTGGGTTAATTTATGAAAGATGCAACGCAGACCCAAACAGGTCGCCCAACAAAATGGAATTGCGGTATAAATCTTGTTAAATAAAAACCGATGCATAAATCTGCTCAACTAGGTTAAAACGTTGTCGTTAAAAGAGTGAATAAAAAAGTATCAACTTAATTGTTATAAAACAAACCAACACACAGTTGGACCTCCGACACTGCTGTACATAAGATAACATTTACAGAACAGTAAAACGGTTTTACTCATAATCTTGGCAAAAAAATAAAGAGGAAAAGAAAAAAAATGATATTACCCCAAAACTTTTATGCAAACCAAACAAACAAACAAACAAACAAACAAGAGAAAAAAGAATAATAATAATAACATCATGTCATCACATTAATCCATCACTTAAAACGCATGGAAAATGTTTTCTGTCACGCATCCAAACTCAACAAAAACTTTTTACAATGGTTGCTGTCACTGTTGTTGTTGTTGCTGTTGTTGTTGTTGTTGTTGTATGCATTTGCCTTGAGTTGTATGAAATATGATGATGATGTATGGGGGAGAGAGTGATTTTCGGTAGCCCTACACCTTTTGGAATTTTCGCCACACAAACTTAAACCAACGTTAAACTATAGTTAAAGGGAAATAATGTCTAAATTAAAATGTTTCATATAAGCAACAAGGACAAGAAGACTCTCTTAGGGGTATTTCACATATTGCTTAATGTATCCAAATATATTTTATTTAAGAAATATTTTTTAGGTTTAGGAAAATTTCGCGACAGCTGGAAAATAACAAAAATTATAATCAAAGAAAAGAAGGTTTTCTTCAATATATTTGATATTGGAGTTAAAACCTTCTTTAGTAAGTATTTTTTTCAATGCGGGAATTTCAGATGTTTTGTTGCAGTAAAAAAAAAGAAGACCTTGAAAAAATTACTTGAAAATATATTTTGTTTGTACAGAAAACTGTTTATGATCTGGATAGTCATCTCCTTGGTATGTTAAAATAATATTTTTGCCTAGTTATAGATTGTAGGCATGGTCTTAACCCAAGTATGACTTTCAACTTTTATACTGCGTGTTTTCTTCTTTCCAAGTTTGGCAGTAGGCATGACCGATCTTATCCGCTTATTTTAAAACTAAAGACAAGTTTTATTAAGAATTTTTTTTATCTTTAACTTTCTCCCGTTTATAAATAATGCCAAAGTAACACTAAAAACGGGTACTAAGACTAATTGTGAGTATGTTCCAAACCAGCTGACACTTTGGCGTAAAACACATAACTTAATATTTGGCACCAGAGGAATAATAACTATAAATGGACAGACAGACCGACATAACTAAATCGATTCATATTTATGAAGCAAAGAAACCTTATTCAGTAACCCCCATCAAACAAAATGATGTTTATTCTTAAACTTAAGGTGGTAAGTGTAAAAATGTATACAGAACGAAAAGCTTTCAACTTTGAACGGGTTAACCATATTAAGTTGAAATCCTTCCATCTTAACACAATTCAGCAAAAGCTGAAATTAGTGAATACGTACCTGCAACAACAACAACAACAACAACCTCAACACTCAAAAGGGCTTAAGAGAATGAAATGAATGGTATTAAAAGATTTGTCCTCAACTACTTCTTAAGTGACTGCAAAGAGTGATAAAACACAGAGTTAGTGTATGCTAATGTGCGTTGTCGTTGCGTTTAATAGCTGACTGTACAATATAAACTCAAGTGAACAAACAAAAGTATGATATGCGCACCATTTCTCTGCCTCATCCCGTGTGTGTGCCCCTATAATAAATGAAATATGAACAACCATACTAACGTAGAATGTTAGTGAATTTTTCTTGACTAACAGCAACAACAACAACAACAGTAACAACAGTAATGACAATGACAATATGAAGGGGACTGTTCCATAAGCAACAAGCTGTATTTTTCTTGGTTCTAAATCGCGAACATTAACACAAAGCATATACACAAACGCACGCACTCAAACGCATACACCCCCCTTCCCATTAAACTGTTATCAAAAACTTTTAGTTATTCTTGTTGATGTTGTTGTTGTTCTATGTGATTTGATCTTATTCTGGATAAACATAAAATAAAGGATTTATTTATAGCTGTTATTGTTGTTGTTGTTGTTATTGTTTAGAGTTTTAATGAATTTTTGAAAGATTCCAACTTCAACTAAACATCGACTAGAAGAACGTAGCAAAGTCTCACCCCTCTGGTGTTTGTGTTGTGTTATCTTACGTCTTCATCAAATATTTGAAACCGAGCAAAATGGAAAAGGGAAAATAAATGTTATTCAACAATAAAATAAACAACAGTTACTTGTGGCAGTTGTTATTGTACGGTATTCTATTTCTATTTCTAAGTGTTGTTGTTTTTGTTTTCGAAAAAAATACAAAAATTCCGTCTAATTTGAATATTTTGGCAATTTACAAAAACTACTCTGCTCTCTCGCTTTCGATGCATAAATCTTTTACCTATTACTGTACAAACAATTGATAAGTTGGAACAAAGCATAATATTGAATTTTTGGGCTTTACGAATGATTCAAATAGACAGACAGAGAGAGACAGACAGACAGACAGACACTTTGGAGTTTTGTATAAGAAATTTCATCAGCAAGTACAACAAAGTTGCAAAGTTTCCATTTAATTGCATATTTTGTATCGCATTACACGTGTCATACAGTTGTTTGCGTAGCAGCTTACGTTCTTATGTCAACATTCTTCATTTCTACTCCCAACGATTATAATTATGATGAACATGATTTTTGTGCAAGTTATTATATTTTATCAGCTCTGACTGACTGAGTGTTTGATTAAATACAATGTTTCTTAAAATTTTTACTGCGGCGCTATAACTCTCTCTCATTTAAGCAAACGCTTTATATATGTGTAGAGAAAAAGGATTCAGTTCCTTGTAATTGATATGAAAATCTATTTAAATATGTTTCAAGTTAAGAAAATATGTTGATGAAAAGTTTACGTTTTCACATAATTGAAATTTGTTAAAAAAATTTTCTGATTGTGTTAAAAAAGTTGACGTGTACAATACTTGGGAATTTCTGAATGAGTAAAATTCGAAAGAAAGAAAGAATAAACGTCATTGCATACAAAATAGAAGACTGACAAACACTTTCTGAATCGCTTTAATCATGTCCGTCTGTCCATCCATGGAAATTTGAGTACAAATCACACATTTTTTGAGATATTTTCATGAAAGAATACAATTTGGCTCTAAAAGGCACTCTACTGCAAATGGACTAGAATCGCCCATTTGTAGAACCCCTCTCCGTATAAAGTTCAATTATAATGGAAGTCTTTAGATGGCGAAAAATCACAATTCTTAATCATTTTTGACAACTATTTCATGAAGAACAGTTAATCGACTTAATTGAGAATAAAATTAGCACTTTGTATGCATTTATAGGAGACATCTCCTGAGTGCCGACCCTTTTTTCTTTTTAAAAATGAACTGTTTGTAGGTAAAATTGTCAGATATCATCTGACTGTTTCAATTATTCAAACTTCCTATGTATTACCGAAGTTCAAAGCACCTTTAAATGTAATGCGTGTTTATCTGCTTTAATTAACCATAACTCATAAGCATGTTCTTTCATTCGTAAGCTGTTATTATAGGTTCCCGTCATATACGAAAAACTATTATTGTAAAAGTAAAATTAAACTACAATGCAACGAATGCTTATAGAGAGAGAAAGAGAGAGAAAGGGATGGTTTTTTAAATTATATGCCATACATGAAGAGAAGGCTTTTTTTTGTATTCCAGGAAAATGTTTGTATTTCTAACAAAATAGAAAAACTGACCTTTACTGCCTCGACTGGCACTTTTCAATTAATGCCTACAATTCTACACACATGCCGCCAAGTCCTTAGAGAATTCTAAATAAAAAAGTACAACAAAAAACCAACAACAACAAAAATACAATTTTAAAATAATGCCAATTAGAAGGATTACCCGGTGAAAGATTACAAAGAAATGGTGTTCGTGAGTGAAATTTAAATAATTTATTTAATTTGTATGAGCAGTTACTGATGCATATATAAAATAGAAAGGAACAGAAGAAAAAGGTAATAGCTGGAAACCTCAAAATGATATTAATAAAATTGAAAACAATCAAAATTTATTGGCGTTTACTAACCTGTCCAGTTTAATGGTTATTGTGTGATAAGCACTTTTTAGAGCATGGTGTGGAAGGAAAAGCCATAATATTGATGAGTGTGGCGTGAACATGTCATGACTGGCATGACATTTCATATTTTAATAGTTTTAACCATTTCTTCTTCTTCTTCTGCTTTTGCTTCCCTTTCTTTGGCCTCATAATGCCACATTAATAGCTTAGCAACTGGCTTGAATCATATCACCCCACTTTGCTAGCGTTCTTCCACCACGTGTGTGTGTGTATGTTTGTAAAGATTACACTGATTGTGTGTTTTTTTTTCGTTTTTCCTTTTGGTTTAAATGATTCCATTACTTACGTGACCATAATTGGATAATCCACATTTAAAATGATGACAACAACAATAACATTGACAGCAGCAACCAAACAATAAAAGTAATTTTAAGTAGTACATGCACACGCACACACTCACCCACACAGACAATAACGAACGCCTTCAAACAATTGATATTGTTGGTATATGATTGAATTATATAATGATCCATATATATATAAAATAAATATATGTGCGAGTATGTGCAATGATGACAAGTTAAATAAAGAATATCAATTTCATGACTGGATGGATATCCTTAATGTAATGACACTTTAATAGGAGCCCATTACAGGCAAGAAAGACAGAACGTAAGAATGAAAGGGAAGGATAGGTTTTACACATAAACGGGTATCCAGTGTGTATATAAATAATTTTATTGCCGGCCATTACATCAAAATTGAATTGAGAACCACTTTCAAGGCATATTGAATATCTTGAGTCGATATTTAAGAATGCAAGTAATTTGAGAACTTTTCCATTTTCCCACAATTGAAATGTTATCTAACAAGTATCGTTGAAAAATCGATAAAAATTAATTTTTTCATTTCTAGCAAATAAAAAAATTTATATTGAAGTAAAAAGTTCACAAGTTTTTTTTCAATGCAACCCAATCGTTGTTCAATTTATTGTTGTGGCAAAGTTTTTATAAATTTTTCTTAAAAACAACTCTAAATTCGGCCTAGGGCCAAACCTTAACCCATTATGTATATATACAAATTATGGGCGTGGCGTGTAACTTTGAGATGTAATACATACAATACGCATCAACTTTCATTCTGCACAAATAGGGGTGTTTTCTTGGAAATTAGGGCGGCGTTGTTATTTAGACCCGCCCATTTTTAGCATTTTTTTTGTAAAAGCTAAATATAAGCATCTGCACTGAATTTTAACTTCGTATCTCAATTTTAGAGTCTTTTAAATAGTATTTAGAGGATTATGGGCGTGGCTCTTAACCGATTTCGCATAATATGTACATAGGTACGATACTTTTATAGCCTTTAAATGAGTTCTTCTCCTTTAAAAGGTGACAAAATCTATTAAAAAACACGCCCACTTTTTACAAAAAATGTTCGATGCTCATGAAAGCATGAATGTGGCATATTTTAAGTAATATTATTCTATGCATGGATCAATCACATAACAAAACACGCCCATCATTGAGAAAAACTTTTTTTTGTTACAAATCGATTTCTATGAGAAAATTAAACCCATAACCACATCGCTTTTGTATGTATGCCACAGCCTTCACGTATGTAAACATAAATGTGAAGGGTGACCAAGTTTAGGTGTAAGCCAAATTTACCGTTCTTTTAAGTTTTTTGTTTTTTATTATCTTATTAAAAAGAATTTCTTTCATTCATTTGAAATATTCCACAAAGGTTTAACTATCATCGTAAAATTGCATAATTCGCACACACTTGATGACGGTCAATTCATTTGACTGTTCTATTATATTATTTATGGGTAATAATAATAAAAAATATATGATTGGTTTTCATAAAACACTTATTCACTTGTATACGCCATAGACAAAAACATTCTCATTTCTGCACTTTGTCACGCTCACCGCAAAACAGCAATTCAAACAATTCAATAAACGTTTGATTGTTAATGGCTTTGTAATGACATTTGGAATGTTTTAATAAAAAGGTGAGGATGAGTTTTAAATTTTCTTTTTTACTACATAACAAATCCATAATAGCATTAAAGGTAATGGTTTAATAAATAATGTTGAATAAATAAGTAAAGTAAGCATTAAGAGGTACAGATGAAAAGCTTGACTTGATGGCTTTCCTTTGATAGCAAGAATTCATACATTTAGATATATTGTCTTGGCAATGACTGTCTTTTGTTACAATTCAACACAAATTACTCTGGCCGTGTTCTTTTTACTACCCAAACTACTACTTAGTTGTGTATTAGAAAGTATATATTACAGTATAAATAGGTACGTAAGTATGTGGGCTTTTTGTTCTAGTTCTTATGGTTTTTATATCTTCCACCTGAGTGATGAGGACATCTTGAATTTGCTAGTCCGTTTGCAACACCATCATCAAAAACTGAGTCGATCGAAACATTTTCGTCCGTATGTCCGTCTGTTGTAGAAAATGACACGATTTGAAGTGTTCTGAAGTTTTATACATACATTCCTATATATATTACGCAAATCGCTACTTAATTAGGGCAAAAAAGGTGGAGGTACACACCCACAAATAACAAAAATCTACATATCTACATTGGTCATAACTTTATTATTTCAGCGCATTTCTCAATTTTTTTTTATGGAGTTAATCGATGTGTGCACTTAAAGGTTCATATCTACCACAAAAGTTTATTTATGGAAATTAAATTTGAATCAAATATTTATAAATGTTCCTTACATTGATGTGCCAAAAATGGGCGTGGTTGGATAATAGACATGCCCACAATTAACAAATTGCATTAGAAAGCTTAAAATTTTTCTTACAGGGGTACAGTACAGGGGTTCGCGGTATTTTTAGATCGGTCTAAGCCATAAATAGTGTTTTTACTTGTTAAGATTATATTCTCTTTTAATAATTTACTGCATTTTACAATTGCACATATACAACATACACAACAAATTGTTGGTTGCTTGACTTTTATTTTTTTTTTTTTTACAAAAACGATCTGAGTGAGTTGACTCAATTGTTTTATAAATAATCACCATTTACATATATTGTACCTTTAAATGAACATGTTCAAGCGAACATGTGATATAGAAAAGAACAATTACAAAAACTACAACAACAGTTTAAAAAAACCATGAAAATAAAATAAAAATTTTGATTTTTTTTTGCTGCATTGCATGCTAAAAAGAGGCTTTAACTCCAACCGAAAGTCCAATTGTGAAAAGCAGACGTTGTACAGGCGCCTGGTCTCAGTAGCGCGGCGCACAAATCACTTGTGCGTCCTTTAGCATGGGTTCGTAAATGTGTGTGTTGCAGCAATGCACCCTTTATAAATATATACTGGATTGGCGTGTGTTATTTGTACTCTTGTTGTTGTTGTTGTTTCATTTTCTTCTTCTTCTTTTTCTTATATTTATTAAATTCCATCGTTTTTGATATGTCTAAAAGAAAAAAACAAAAAAACAAAAAAAGGAAATATTCAAAGGAAACCAGTTATTGTTGTATTTGGAGAAATATGAAAATTGGAGTAAGAAGTAAATTATAAATAAAACTCTATTTAACGGCGGCAGATAACTGTCATTTGTGAAATTGCATTTCTACTTTATTTTAATATTTTCTTGTTCTCTTTGCTTACCTTACACCACACCACGTTACAATACGGATACAAATGATTTCAAAGGTATTGGTTCCACGTACCGTACAGTATGTCGTGTTTGAGTAAACGGCATAAAGAAATTCAAAGAATTTTTATAAAAAAACAAATATATCACATACATACATACATACGTACATGCATATATAAATATACGTTTATGTTAATTAAGAAATTCATCTTTCTCTTTCATTCACTTACTCGCCCATTTCTTGTTTACTTTTTCGTCCATATATTCTTTACTTTTAATAATCGTCTCGTTACGTATATCGTTCTGTTTCTGGTAAATAATTATTTTGATTACAGTAATTATTAGGAAAGAAATGCAAGATTGTTGCAAAAATAAACAAATTCTTACATAAATATTATAATACAATAAAATAACAAAAACAACAACAATTATTTAAACATATGTTGCGTTACATTGAAATTTATTATAATTAATGTTTTTGTTTATTTTAGAAATGTTCGTTTTATTATATTTTAATCACATACGCATTTATTTTTATACAGACAACATTACGTATGAGTGATATTTAAATATAAATCGCTTGAGTAATTCGTGAGATGGGATAATACAATGCGTACAATCTAACAAGTAAGAAAACCAAATTTGTCTTATCCTCTACATTTACAATAGTGGGCGTGGCAAGTATATGATTACGCCCTTTATATATATTTTTATATCAGCTCGAAAGTTTAGTTTTAGGTGAAGTAGTGAATATTTTGTAAATTGTGGGCGTGTTTGTTATACGACCACGCCCATTTTCAAAACATCGATGCAGAGGATAACTATACATATGTGCATCAAATTTCAAGTTCCTGGGTCAACTTTTTGTGGCAGATATATAGATTTTTGTCGATTATGGGCGTGGCTCTTGATCGATTTTGTCCATTTTAAAGGAATCTGAGTGCAAAAATTAAAAGTACATGTAGAAAATTTCAGTTCAATATCTCAAAATGTATTGTGATGAGAATGCCATCATCGGACGGACACACTGGCATCTATATCGTTTGATGCTGATCAAGAATATAAACTTTGTAGGGTATCTGACGCCTCCTTCTGGGTGAATGACAAACTTAAGATACCGCTTATCTTATGTGGAGTATATAAAAATGACCTGGGGCACCATGTGAGGTCGACATTGTAGGTTATGTTTTATTACCTTAACATTGCGGATATTATTATTAAACAAGGCGTTGCTTATAACTGATTGTTTATTTATCCTTAGATTAAGATTAAATAGTATAATATTTTGTTTTTGTTAAATTAAACAATAGCGTGACATGAGTAAATGTATTGAAATATTTAACAAAAATGTTAAGGGTGAGGAAATCATTTGTCTGCAAAACTATTGTTGAAGAGAAAAATTAATAATGTTTTTTTTTTCCTTTCTGTACCTCCTACACAATATGGGGGATATACTAAGTTTGTTGTTCCATTTGCAACACCCAAAAGGAAACCTTGAGCAACATCAAAAATTTTTGTCAATCTAGCCATGTCAGTCTGTGTGTTGGAACTCTTAAAATAAATTTTGAGATTTTAATGATTTTGAGATCTTTTGATGAATAAATTTTTTACGAATATTTCTAGTTTCTGTAAACAGCATCTAATTATCGGTTGAAAGCCACGCCCATAATATGATCTAAAATTTGGTTCAATTTAAACAAACTTTTCCCCTGATTTGACAAAAATGGGCTGAGACATGCCCACAATCTAAAAAAAAAATTTGCAGAGAATCGGACATGGAAGTTGGTACATATTATATAGAGTATAAAGGGACATAATGCCACGCCAACATTTTATATATACGAGTATAAGTACAGTGGGTTTCAGATTTAGTATAAGTAAAATTACAGTTTTTATTTATGTGATACGCCCACATTTTTGTATATGTCGTTGATAACAAATTCAGTTGTTTACTAGTTTAGGCAAAAGTTAAAGTAATTAGGTCTCAGCTAGGGAAAGGGGGGAAAAATTGTTCCTTCAACAGAACTAAAATTTGTTAAATATCTTTGAGTGTAACTGAATGGACCTACTTTTAAAACCTTTCATGCTTCAAGAATTGTCCACAAAGTGATTTTTGACTCCCACTTACTCATGTTACAAACTCACTGGTATTCTACATAAAGCATAAGTGTATGTAAGAGTGCAACCCAATCGAGTAGGGTATCAAGCAATTGTGTCATTGTCACTGCTTTTCCATAATTCATGACTTCTAAGTAATTTTCTTCAATTTCTATCAATTTTTCTCAAAAATTTATTCCGTATTCGCGTTTTGTGTGCGCTCACTACTTCATGATTGTTGGAATTGTTTTTCTTATTTTGTCGGTGATTTATTATTGGCTTTGTCTGCAAAGTTTTATGCGATTTCAATTTTGATTTGTTTGATGATGGCATTTACTTACAAAGCTGCTCTAATTGGGATATAAAAATTGTAGCAACAAGAAAATCATTTTTCAATATAATAAGGGTGCTGTGAATTGGAAATGTTGCATACTTGGGTGTGCATGCAAGTGCTGTATAAGTTATAATAAAAACTATCTGAAAATCTTGAATGTCAAACAACTTGTAAAATTGAAATTGTGTAAAAATTTATGCATTTATTCCCTACTAACAGGGATAAAATTTATTACGTATGTACACACAACAGTACCATGTGTGATGTGATAGGATGTGATGTGATGCAATAGTTTATGTATGTAAGTAAACATTTCGCATTTGTTTTGTTGTTATTGTTAAAGTTTATTAACTTGTAGTTTGACTGACGTTTGTCTGCTTGTCTGCTTGTCTGCTAGTGATTGTAAAAATCGTTTAAAATGTAAATGTGTTGAGTGAAACTTTTCACTCGTGTGTCGGTTAAGAGTGTTTTTTTTTTTGTAATTATTTGATTTTTTCTCTCTTTCCTTTTAATCTGACATTGAAATCTCGACGAAAACAAGTGTTTTTATATACTACACATACATACATATGAACGTGTATGTATGAACATCATTAATTCAGTTGACAAGTAGACTTACAGAACACATAACTGACTGTTTATTAATGTAACTGATGATAACTGACATCAACAATGTTTTTTTTTTAAATATATAAACAAACACATACACTTGCACTTGTATATGTAATAGATATTGTATACATTTGTGTTTGTTTATTAAAATAAGTTCGTATTTGTTTTGCTAGTTTAATTTAACAAGTCATCAAAACGGACATTTCCTGCACAGGTTAACACGATTATTGTTAAGAAGTGATTTCAAAATTCAACAATAATAGAAACAAGTAACGGAACTAAATTTGAACCAATTTTTTTTACTTATTTTGCCCAATTAGCCGCCTACCTAACGTATAGACAAACTTTCAGCCGAAAGTTTTAGTACCAACAACAGGCGAACACACCGAAATGAACCCCGATTTCGATGCTGATCAAGAATATGTATACTATGTAGTATCTTTGATGCTTTTTTCTGGGTGTTGCAAATGGAATGTTAAGCTTTCTATACCCTCCATATGGGGAGGGTATAAATATTATCTCATCGGTATTGAAACCATGCAAAAGTTCCTTCTTTCATCAATACATGTGATGGGATGTAAGAAATAAAACACTTAACCAATCGAAGATCGGAAAGATACTAACTTATAAAAGATGAAAATCAAACAGCAATTAAAAACAACCCACACATCCATTAGAAAGCAACTGAATCGCTATTCAGTTTTATTTATTTACTTCTCAATTTCACATTTCTACATATTGTTTAGGGGGTGGTGCCATAGCCTGTGGCAATGTTTTGTTAAAGAAATAACAAAAAAAAAGTTACTGTTGCTTAAGATGTTATCTTGAAATCGATATTGAAACTATTGAAAGTAAGTAAAGTTAGCAGACTGTATGATTGACGTGTGAGTGTGTGTGTTTATAACAGTTCTTTGGTATGTGGTCAAAACTGATATTTTGCTGTTATTTCAGCCAATTGTAGGCGAGTTGAAGGCGCCATAAAGCCGTTTAGCAAAGTTTTCTCTTTTCTGTTTTTCTACACTTTCCTTTTTTCCAAGTTCACTATGAGAAGTTAACAATAGGCCAACGGAAAGTAGCTGTCATCCAATAGATAAGAAGATATACAAACTTTAACAAACTTATTAAAACATACGCTTGCTATGTGTGGACTAGTGACCCTTGCCCATTGCTTAGCTTTCCATACCATGTTCCTTGGTATAAAACTTTTTCTCCATTTCTTAAACAGTAACAATAAAAACATATTTTCACTTTCATTTTTTTCTTATTTTTATCATTTCTTCTCATTCATATCTACTTTTTTGTAACATTTGTTAAGTAGTTCCCTTAAATGGAATAAGGATGAATGTTTGTATGCATATGTGTGTTAACAAGTGGCCATGAGGATAATGTTTTAATGTGAAGATAAAAAGGAAGAATAATGTTGGAAGGAAAAATTTATTTGACTTTGTAAAGAATGAGGGGCGAGTCGACAAACGCACTTTGTTACTGAGCTGGATACATTTATATACCAGTGGATAAAAATAACAATTTAGCTTGTCAGAGTTTTATGAGTACAAATGTCTCCAGCATTATCCACCACACACCAACCAAACAGTCAACACCAACAACTCTGCTAGAAAGCTATTCCAACTCACTTACCTCCTCCTTCATCATTAGTTACTCTTTGCTGTGCTGACTTATTTCAACCTTACTGAACAACGTTTACTTTCTTGTACACCCTACCAAAGGTGAGAGATATTCCAAGATTGTTATTCCATTAGCAACATCTAGAAAGAGTCCTCAGAGATCCTACATAGTAGATGTGTTCTTAATTTGCAATAAATCTGAATCCATGTCGTCATGTTTGTCCGTGTGATCGTTTGTCTGTCTGTTTTTTGGTACTGTCACGGTATTGAGATGCAAACATTTTTAGTTCTTATATTTTGGTTCCTATATAAATTAAACAAAATCGGTTGTGCCACGCCCACAAAAAAAATCATTACCTAAGAAGTTGAAATTTTGGTGCAAATGTTTATGATTTGAGAAAATTTGAATGTGCCAAAAAGTGGGCGTGGTCACATAACATACACGCCCCTAATTTACAAAAATTCTATTCGGGGTTGTAAAGTAACACACAATTTATTAGATCTGTGCCACGCCCACTGTTTTTATACAGATGTGGAGGGTACTTGAACTGTGTCCTAAACCAAATTTAGTTTTTTTCCTTGTTTTTCCTTTTTTTTTGTAAAAAAAGACAACAAAAAATAGAAAATCTTTTTTAAGATACTTCACACAACCGTAAATAAAGATTTATTCATAAGTGAAATTTTTCATACTCTATCACAATGTCTCCGTCTCTCTCTCTACTTTAAACTTATTGTTTTTAAGTCAAGTTTAAGTAGTGCTTAATTTCACTCACACATATAACACACACACACACTCACAAACACACAAATTCTTTATTCATATCTCATCAAATAGATGACATTTTGTCTTCACACACATACACACACACACACACACACACACTCGCCCCAAACACAATTTCTTTCGTGTGTGTTCACACAACTTTATACACAACTTCATTAAAGATATCATTATTATTTCTTGTTCTTCTTCTTCTTATTGTACTTTCCAAGTGCTACACTAAAGTCCTTGCACGACTGGTTTCTTTTCTTTTCTTTTTATATCTTCTCTTGACAGTTGCGTGTAGTAGAAATGACACCACACGTCATATGCGTGCTCCAATTGTGTCATTTATGTTATCACACAAATTCCTCTTACATGACTCTCAATTGATTTACTAACTTTTAAATTAGTTTAGATTACCATTGATCACAGTTTTATGACACACATTTCAGAGAAAGAAGAAACTTTGGCACAAAAGTAACTTTTACGGTGTTGTGGGTAAAGATGAAATAAGTTGATGATGGAAGAAATGGTCACTGTTAACGATGATCCCCTGCGATTAACTATTACGTGTTTTTATTAGCAAATGTACTTTTCCATGATAAGCACTTTGATGTTTACTATTGGATAATTAACATATCCTTTTATTCTATATTATTGTGGGACAATAGTCGTGTATTTTTATACCCTGCAACAACCTGTGGAAAAGGGTATATTAAGTTTGTGCAGCTGTTTGTAACTCGTAGAGTGAGAATCAAAATCTTAATCGATATAACCATGTCCGTCTGTCCATCTGTATGTCCATAAATATTTGTAAGCAAGCAGTACAGTTTGTATTGTACAGTTTGTATTTTGATGAAATTTGGCAAACGGACATTATTTATTAAAAATGGACCGCATGGGACCATTCAAGTCGTATTACAATGGAAGTCTTTATGGTAAAAAAATCGCATTTCTTAATATTTTTGGATAAAATTTCGTGAAGAATAGTTAATTGGCTTAAAAATGGGTTAGGCCAAATTTGGACTCGATTGGACTATTTTTAGAACCCTTTCTCTTATAATGATATTTCTCAAATCAACTTATATGGCAATACCTCGCGTTTACTGATATAACTAATTGTAGCATAACTTAGGGTGCTAAGTTGTGTAAGGTATTAAATAGTCGGGCTTGACTAACTATAATATTTATACTTGTTTGAGTTAAAGTTTATTTTTGTGTTGTTTTTAGCAAAATTTCAAAAAAAAATTGTTGTTAAAATTAAACCACAACCTCGATCTTAAAATATTATATAACATTTAAATATTTACTTTTTTATGACTATATTATATTTTTATGGTATATATATTCGTCAAAATATATAGTAAATGTCGAGTTTGACTGATTTAAAGTTGGGTCTCTATTAAAAGCTTGAGGCCGTCCCTCTGGGATTCTGGGATTGCCAAGTTAGAACACAATTAAGTGATACATACTAAATCGTTGACTTTCTGCCTCTTACTTAGTACATATAGAACCTAAATTGTTAAAATATTAGTATAAAAATATTAAATTTACAAAAAAAATTCTACTGAAATGCTACGCTTGCTATAATTGCTACATTTCACATTCCTTTACTCCAGTTGATTCATTAACAAACATACCAACAACATACATTTTCATAATACACACTTTAAATAAGATAATTCTAATTGTTTGGGATGTGTCTCTGTTGACAATGCCAGTAAATAGCTAAATGGAAAGCATTAAACAGTACACAAAACTTATCCACATATGATATAATTTCAGCTGTCATCAGCATCATTAACATTAGCCCAGCAACATGTTTATTTATGGACACACAAACATACATACACACACACACACACCCTTTTGTGTGTTACAATTTACACTATTGTTTCCAAATGTGACCACGTTTTGCTGGGTTTTATAATAAAACAAGACACAGAAGAATAATATGGAATGAAAGAAAGCTGAAGTGTTAAACAGAGAGACAAAAACACAAAAAAAACCAATTTCGATTTTAACCACATATTAAATGCCCTTTACATCTATATATAAATAATGGGCGTGGCAGGTATCGTCCTCTCAAACGTTTGTATTACGTATAAACTTACAAATCGGATGTTGTGCCAAAAAGGTTTTTGTAAATTTTTGTAGCTCCCACCCATTTCCGGTTACATCGCTAATAAGCCTAATTTTATGTAAAAGTGTTAAATTTCAACATAAAAGCTTTTCTTTAATTTGACAGATAATTTATGTTGTTGATGGGCGTGGCTTTGAATCAAGTGAACCCATATTAAGCAGACTTCTTAGCAATTTCAGCCAAATATCTAAATTTTGCGATCGCCAAATATTGTGGATACAGCATGGTCTTATGGACAGACATGTTATTGATTGATTTCATTATATATGCGAATATTCATACTTTATGATGTACTTAAGATTTTCCTTTGTTACTTGCAAACGTAATGACAAACTTAGTATCTTACTTGGTAGGAGGAGCGCATAAAAAGACTTAACAGGCAAGTAGTATAAGTACAGCAAGCACTGTGTGTTTAGGTGCTGTTGGAAGTGTGTCTGTAAAGTTATGCCCCATAGAGACTAGCAATTTGTGTTATCGCACATACGCATACTCTTACACATACGTGTAAATGTTCAAAAAAAATCCATTTTATGTGAATTTTTTTGTACACAGTTCCTTTGCTGTTCTCTTTTCATTGCAGGCAGCAGAGGTTCCAATATATATGATGCAAACACACACACACACACACACCAACTGTACCTTTTGCTTAGATCATTTTTATAAAATGCAAACACACACACGCACACACACACTTATTTACAAAATTGTCCTCGTTTGGTTGATGCCCCATTATCATTATCATCACCATCATAATTGTTATTTCTCATCATTATGACAAGGGGGGGGGACCACAATGTATTGTAATAGCAACAACTACAACAATTAGTTTCACACTTATTCATTTGTTGATATATGTTGTACTTCATAGAGCAATTTCATCCTTTCACGGCCACAAAATATGTTGTAAATGTTCACCGTTTATGTGGCAAGAATTACTCATACAAAATTGCAACATTGTTATTTACATATGTATGTATGTATGTATATATATATATAAATTTCAAATCCTTCTCTATATATAACTATCAACAATATGAGAGAGATTATAATTTAAACTGCAGCATTTTGAATACTTGTGAAAAAGAATAATTATAAATTGATACAAAATATAATTATTAGGGAGTGCGTTCACATTACAACAATTTAAATAATCCCAACTTTTAATATTTCAAAAAAAGAAAATTCGCCGTAATAAGAAATTTTTGTTTGTTAATCTCAAATTTTTATGAACTGTTAATGGAACTTATGTTAAACATAAATAATGTTTCTTTTTGCCATACACCCTTCGAGGTTTAAGATAGAGGCTCAAATTTTACCCTTTCAAAGTAGTAAAAATATTATGGTGGGTCAAAACCGACCATGTAATACCCCCCACCACTTAGCTCCTTAAATTGTGCTACAATTATTTTAGTTGTTACTTCGCGAAATGTAATTGTATAGGAAGGGATTCTAAAAATAGTACGATCGGGTCCAAATTTGGCACAGTCAATTGCTAAGCTAATTAACTATTCTTCACGAAATTTTATCCAAAAATATTAATAATTGCAATTTTTTACAATATAAAAACTTTCATTATAATAGGATCTTATTTGGGGAGGTGTTCTAAGCATTTTTCGATTCGTCCCTTGTCAATAGAGTCTCTCTTTGAGCCAATTTATGTTCTTGTACAAATTTTCATCAAAATATGTCAAAAAATGCTATCTGTAGCTTGCGCACAAATTTATATGGACAGACGGACATGGTTAAATCGATTAAGATTTTGATTCTGAATCGATCGGAATAATAGAAGGTGGGTGTGGCATTTACTATTTAGGAGTTACAAATAGTCGCACAACTCTTGGCCACAAGGGGTGCAACGTAAAATGTCTTTTTTCAAACTGTGTATAGAATGTTAATGTAGAGGAGTTCATAGTTTAATTTTGGCAAATTATTTTCTAAAAATTACACGAAAAAAAACCATTTATTTATACGAAAGTCGAATTTTCTCAAAAAATGGACTTGAGTGGTTTATATAACGGTATATAGTTTAAAAATTTTCAAGTTCTTTCCTTTCATTCGATATACAATGTGCTGTTTAAAGTGAAAGAAAAAGTACTTTCATGACCTTTTCGAATGGTTGGTAAATTCTAGTTTCTTCGCTTAATTTTTAAGAATTATTGTAGGTGTTGGTCTAAGACATTATGTTTATGTTTATGCTTAATGAATATTTTGTAGAAAAAATAACTTGCCTCTCATTTTGTTTCATTTTTTGAACCATTTAAACTAGATCGGACCATTTTTAACCCTTTTTCTTTGCAATGATTTTTCAAAAAGTGACTAACATGCGACACAGACCAATACTGCTACACTTCGTTCGTCATTATGGTGACATAGTAGAATTATTGGTGGTTTTTAACTTCATTTTCACGCTTTAAGGTTCATTTTACCCTTAACTGTGCTTTTAATACATAATCATTTTTCATCTCCGCCATAATTTCATTAATTTGCTTTCGTTTTAAACTTTCACTGTTATACTTAACACACGCACACACACACACATAATTACGTTGCATTATAATTTAGTGCGTTGTACTCGGCCTTTTACATGTCACTTCATATCATAATGTTGTTAACCGCCGTCAGTTAAAGTAACATTTTTAACAAACACACAACGCAACGCAACATATAACACAGCACAATACAACACAACACAACACAACTTAACTTTAGTAGCCTTTTCATATTGTTTTTATATGAAATTTGGCAGACAGCCAGCCAAGCAGCCACTTATAAACAGTCGTCCAACATAACACCAACATGTACAATATGTAAACATTTATTTTAAAAGTTGTCACTTTCGTTCTGATTTTATGTGAAAGTGGCCAACACCGCAAAATTGAGGTTTTAAGCAGTATACAAAGCAACAACAATAACAACATATTCCCAAGAAGATTGTTTCCAGCAAGTGAATGGAAATTTAATCAAACAACTACAGATAGGACAAATGAAAGGAAAAGAAAGAAAAGTTGAATTTCTTTACAATCTACATATAATGTTAAGTATGTAGACTAAATATTCTAAAAAAATTTTCAAATAGAAAAGTATTCATTTAGAGGGCAGAGACTGGTTTTGTTTTTAATATAATTTCTCAAACTTTCTATGACTTTTAATGGCAGTCAGTCAAAGTATACTTAAACTTCAGTGAGAAGGACGTACAGACATACGAGTATATGCGTTAATGCTTTTAGTATTTGATGGTTTAACAAAAGGTGAATCTAACACAAATCTTTTGGGACGTAAAAGTGCAAAAAGGAAGTTTTATGTTTAACACCAAAACCTTAGATACCCTTCACAGTAAATGGGGAGACTTTGTAAAAAACTTTTAATGTTACGCACGAATTAATTTCCAAACTCAAACAAATAGCAAATGCTATAATGACAATATGGCGAAATAGTGGAAAAAACAATTCACCGCAAAGCTCAAGAGAGATGGATGATGGATCTTTTAGTCTGCATAACTTTTAAGCGGAAAGAAAAAGGCAATTTTTTAGTTATAAAAAAGCAAAGAAGGAAAATTTTTTGAAGGGAAGACCAATTTGCCAACAAATACTATACCCACAGGCTGAGGTAAATAAATTTATAAAAAAACAAAAAAAAAAGGATATGGAGATATAAAAGTCGATTTCCCCCGATCATCTAATACTATAAACCACTAGTTGTATAAGTAAACGCGATTCTTTGCCATAAAAAAGTCACTTCGAGAAGGAGGGCTCTACAGAAAGAGTTTCTAAAAATGGTTCAATCGAGTCCAAATTAATAACCAAGATTTTCACTATTCTTCACCAAATTTTTTCAAAGATTTCAAAAAAATAACAATTTTTGTCACACAAGACTTATTTTAATATCAGGCGTTATATGAAGAAGGTCCTAAAAATGGACCAATCAAGTATATTTTCAATTCCAATTCTAACATTTTAATGTCAAAATTTCATTAATGGGTATAAAAAACTTCGGCCTGTTGATTAATGATTATAAAAAATGCCAAGAAGGACAGACGGACATAGTTAAACCAATTCGATTTGTGATCGGAGGTACAAACGTCCTCATATATTTATACTCTTGCACCGTTTTTAGCGTTTAGGGTATAAAAATACTATAAAACTTGATATTTAACATAAAATGTGCGGCAAATATTTTGCATTTTCACGACGCTAGACAAAAGTAAAAAGTTTTTCTTACATTTTTTTTCTTTTTTTTGGTATTTCTGCTTTCTTTATATGTTATTAAATATTAATTTTTAGTTTGCAAAGCAAGAACCCTTGGAAGAGTTAATAAAGAGGAAGTAAGGCGGGGGGAAGGGAGAGGGAGTTAAGTGAATAAGAAAACGAAACCTTCTGTTACAATATATACAACAACAACAACAACAGCAATAGCAATAGCAACAGCAATAGCAACATTATCATTAGCATCTTGATTACAAATATCATATATCTAGAATCTAGATGGTTGGCGGTGGTGGTTGTTGTTATCGTTGTTATCGTTGTTATCGTTGTTATTGTCATGGTAAACAGAAATATTATTAACTGACAACATCTTCCAACTGTAAACTTGTATTCATAACAAAATGCATTAAAATTTGTCCAACACTAACAACTCTTCTTCTTCTTCGTCTTCTTTTTATACTCACTCTTTCAAATCATTATTTAGTTTGTAATATAAACCAGGTTTTATACATTTCGGTGTTTATTACGATACATTTTTTTTTTAACATATTCGTATAAAATAACCTGAAATTTCGTTGCTGTACATCGCGCAATTTGCCATTTTTGAAATGTTTTTTCTGTCAAGGTTTTTATTGCTTTTCATGATTTAATGAAATGTGTTCTGCTTTCTACAAAATTTCTTAAGTAGAAGCGACTTATGAGTCACAATTGTAGCCAAAGGCAACCACTGTCTCTGTCCCCCCTCTTAGTTGTTAATAATATAAGCGAATGTGTAAAATATTAACTCAACTACAAATCATGGACTGACTGACTGATAAAAGTAATATTCATCTGCGCTATGGAGAAATTAATTGTATTAGGTAGTCCTACAGAAAGATGTTAGAATTCAAGTATGAAGAGTTCTATGAAAGGGAAGACGGTCCTAGAGAAAAATGTCTTAGCCATTACTTTTTATTCTGTTTAGGCAAGCTTGGAGCTACGTCAACCTCAAATTTGGAACCTATTCTTAATTGTACGTAGGTAACCAATGCAATGCAACAGATAAGTTCATATATCAGGGGTAGTATTTTGCTCCTCAGTTGTGCGCAGAGTTAGCTAAGACAAAGCCTTAGACAAAGCCTTATCTAACTCGGCTACTGAAAGACCTTTTGAAGCCTTCTCTTAAAAAACTTCCCCAGCGCTTTGTTTGTAAACTTTGTAAGTGAAAAATCGTAGAAATATTTATCGAAATGTTCAGTCCTACAGGTTAACGTTTGACTAATACCCGAACCTACCACAGGGTATACGAATAGTTCCGATTTGTCTAATGTACAAACCGTTCAGAGAAGTTCACAATATTCGTA
Source organism: Ornithomya chloropus (assembly GCA_963971445.1). Taxonomy (NCBI): domain Eukaryota; kingdom Metazoa; phylum Arthropoda; class Insecta; order Diptera; family Hippoboscidae; genus Ornithomya; species Ornithomya chloropus. The sequence goes on along the minus strand of OZ020530.1, from coordinate 19,175,586 downwards.
AGACTTCTTTTTGGATTCATTAGAGAAATTGTGGGAATTTTATGGGTTCTGGTTTTGGTAAGTAACTGCATTATATTCTCAAGAGAAGTTTTTCCTTGTAAGTTCCTTTATAAATATTTCATATATGACTTTCATCCTTTTAAGTCCAAAGTCCATACGTATAGCGTGTTACTAAGTTTACTATTGAATCATTTATATGTAAATCCTTACATATCTATTTCAAGGGAAATACTTTTATACAACTGAATACTTTTGCTGTCATACAAACAGACAGTGACAGTGATATTCATCGTTGCTCTCCGTTGATGTTCATCGTACAGTGTAATGTTGATTATGATGGTGATGATGATTATGATTTAACTACTTCAACTGCCAGTGCAGAGTAAGTAAAGTTGAGCGTAAAATGTTATGCGTGCAAAGTGTGTTAGTTACTGTTTCATCTCACCCACACGTTTCCCTATTATTGCCATTTGTACTTATAAATATTTACCACAATTTATTTTTATTGCAGGTGAATACTTCATCTCGTATGCAGAGAAATTTGTGTGTGTGTTTTCTTTTTTACGAAAGAGTAGAAATTGAAACATAATAAAAATATAATGAAGAACTTTTCTTTTTCGTTTAATTCTCATTTTATTTCCGGATGATGTGATATGCAGTCATTTGTTGAGCTATACATGCATCCACCAGGTTCATACACAAATCCTTATCAACTGAATAAATTATGAAACGAGATGTTTAAGTAAAAATGTGGTAACTTGATATGTGGAGGAATGGGCGGAGTGGTTTATCAAAAGTTAAGTAATTTTTCTTGCTCAATGAATTATTAGGTGTCACATTCTATTGCAAAAAAATGACATGACATGTTTGTTCATTTCTCTAAAGGCTTCTCCAATAAAGGCTTATGAAATATTTTACCACAGAAAACCTTTTCACCAAATAGTATGAGTAGGAAAATTTAAATGAATGCGAGTAGAGAACAATTCCATTGTAAAAGTATATCTAAACATATGCGTATGCTTCCATACACCATGTCAATATATGTGTGTGACTGAGCGCAGGTAAAGACACACTCAAACGGAAACGGAACTTTAACATTACGCACGCATGTGTCGCAATTTGTGATGAAATTGTTTTTTTTTTACTTTACTTGAAAGCGACATTTTTGACTTTATTGTGAAAATAAAGTGATTTAGATTTTTGGCTTTCGTCTCTTACAACGAGAGCTACTGTGAAAATAAATTTCAAGGATTTATCGCTTGATTTATCGCTTGATACCTTCAACCTATGAAAGAAAATGACGTTTTGTTATCTTCGTCTTCCTATAGACCTTCATCTTATAGTAATTCTTCTTTCTACAGTTTTTCTTCTTCTTATCCTTTCCCCTCATTTTCTTCGTCTACTTCCCACTCTTTTCCTTCGTATGGTAAGTAAATGATATAAATATTTATCAGTAGAGAAAATTGTTGATAATATTGTACTTTTTGTTTAGCATACAATACTTTCACTGGTCTCGCCAGTAGCTGGCATAAGTAAGTAAGTTATCGCAGTTATTTTTTATTTTATTTACTGAGAAAGTTATGAAGGAAAAATCTAAAGCGTAAGTGAGTACTCGTTGCTATTGAAATCTCATGTTTAACAATGTTTCATTGTTCTTGTTATTAGGGGGAGTTTTCGATAACAGGATGAAGGAGTTTTTTTCAACATATTTATCCATTTGTGAATATACGAGTATGGTATATGGTTACTACATCAATATACACTTTTATTGGATATTCTAATATTTCAAATGGTGTGTTGATATTTGATGACGTCTATAACAACAACGATGACGACGACGACGATATAATAATAAGCCACTGGGGAATTTTTATAATATTTGATCGTAAGTGGTTGCTAATAAATTGTTATGTTGCTGCCATGTGTTTACTTTGGCTATAAAAGCAAAAGAAAGGAAAAGGGTTGAAAGCTAACTTTTTGAAAGGGGTTCAGAAAACGTTTCTATTTAAAAAGGAGATTGTTAAATAAAGAAAACTAAACAAGTTTATAGCGAAAGAAAATCATCAAAATGTTGTTTCCGCTGCAATGTCAATCAAAGTGATATCAGTTCATGGCACCCATTATACCCTGCGCCACTTGTGGCAATGAGTTGCTGCGAGTATTTGTAACTTCTAAACACCCACCTCCAATTGTACCGATCGATTCAAAAACAAAATCTGAATTTATTTAACCAAGTCCATCTGTCTGTCCATATATGGGCTCCGCCCTGAACGAAGCACCGGTATAAGTGCCTTCGTCCAAGGATCACGGGACAACAGTAATATGCTAAGATCAATACTATATAAGATCCCTGGACAAGATCCAATAAGCCTTAACAGAGTCTACTTGAGCCTCCACGACAGGTGTAGACTTAAAACACAATCTTCATGTCCGTCTATATAAAGTGCTCAAGGCAATAGATAGACAGACGGACGGACGGACAGAAATGCTTAAATCGATTAAGAGCGTAATTCCAAGTTGACGGTGGCCATTCAGAGGTTAAAACCATTGGCATGCCACAATAAATATTAAGTTTCGTTATTTTTTGAATAAAATTTAAAGAAATATTTCCCTTAACTTGTAGATTTTTCCACGTTTTCGTATCAATTTCTTTTACGCACAAAGTTTGTGCTAAGGCTGAATATAATCAAAGTTATTTTCACTTTCAAGAATCATTTGTTATCTTAAGTTAAATTGTTTAAAGGCTCATATATCACGTTTACTCCTTAGAATAGATGAACATTAATTTGTAATTATTTACTCTTTGGGATATTGGTTTTTTTGGGGGGGGAATTGCTTTCCATCCGTCTCCTATTTGGCGATTGGATAAAGCAACATTTAGCTATTTGTTAATAAATATTTGTACAACCGCACCCCTAATGAGCGGCAATAGTGGAGGTGTTAAAGCCATAGCTTTTAAACTCTAACATTTCAACCAATGTGAGTGAGCTGCTGGGTTTTTACTCTTCTCGCAGAAGGCAGTAAAATTTCCAACCACAAAAAATTGAATTGCACGAAACCACGTTTATATTGAGTATAAACAGAATGTTATCATACACACACACACACACACGCATACAGACACATACTTACATACATATACATATGATGCATATCTCGTGGGTGTTTTAAATGAGTGAATAAATGAGCAGCTCGTAAACTAAATCAAATAACACGGCAACAACAATAACAACAACAATAACAACAACCATAGCGAATGCTGCAACTTTTATTTATGCAATTTCAATAGTACGAAATAAACACAAAGACGAAAAAAAATAAAAAAAAAAAACAAGAAAAAACAGAAAATAACAAAAACTAATGCATCCCCTGAGAACACATGGTAAGGCATGTTAACAAAGGGGAAAGACGCACAAGATTTTATACCATTTATACTATGTCTTGCTATGCCAGATATTGCAAAGAAAATTATATGTATTAGGGTATGTATGTGTATATTGACAGACTTAATGTGATGGCTTGGCTGTGCCTGTGTATTAATGCCACCCAATCTATTAGAAAGTGAAAAATGTTTGACTGTACGTACATGCCTACATGCTGCCATACATCTCTGTGTATACCTTTCAATGTGGTTTAACAAACCGGTACCGTTAAAATGAAACAGGTTGCTCAACATCACATACATACCAACACACACACACACACACACACAAATGAGCTACATACTACATACTAAACTAATGTGTGAGGAGTTGCTTGATTTTTCACATAAACTTGCCTACGTCGTCTACTTACCTTCCTTCATGCAATAACTCTCTAGGGGAATACCCCGGCAATATACATACATATACATATATAAATAGGTTTACGTTTAATATCAAACAACAGCCAGCCGTCATGTTATGTGTGTGTTTAAAGAACAGGGAATGCGCTAGAAACCATTACAAAAAAAAAAAAACAAGTAAAAAAACTAAATTTGGCTTAAGCCGCATTTTAAATTCCTTCCATATCTACATAGAAAGGGTAGGCGTGGTAGGTATATGATTACACCCTTTAATAGTGTATGTATTTCGTATCAACTTGCAAGTCGAATTATACTCTGAGATCGGTTTTTCTGTTATCTGACCATGCCCATTTTTAGCACATCAATGGAAGGAATAATTAAAAAACTTCATAACTCAATTTTTGTAGCGAATAAATGGATTTTTGTTAATTGTGGGCGTGGCTCTTGTCAGAGTTTTGTTCAATTTAAGTAAAGATTTGCGTGCAGAAACTAGAAGTGTATACACAAACATTTTAGATCAATATTTCCAAACACACGGACATATGTCTGGATCGACTCAGTTTCTAATGCTGATCAAGGATATATATCCAAGTGTTACGAATGAAATGACAAATTTAGTATACCATCGTACGTGGAGCGTATAAAAAATGGAAGTTTGCGGGGTAATATGTTTACTCCAGAATGAAATAAATGAGTGACAAAGGATATTAAAAATGCGTAAAGAAATACTTTTCATGGTGAAGGAAAAAAATCGTGTATGAAATATATATGAAATCGAATTTCAGGCTCCGTCTAGTAACAATAACTAACCTAAGTTTAAACTGGGTTCAACTTATTGTAGTTTCATTTAAGCATCTTCATCTAACTGGCAGCTTTAGTTCCGGCAGATCTCATTATTCATCAAAATTATAAATATAGAATCAGCCTGTTTTAAATTGTTTAAGCCCTCGTGGAAAATTCTGTACAATAATGGTATTCACAAGATTTTTTTAATGTTCTTATGTCTACCATTTCAAAATTTGATATCAAAACGTTTCTAACGCTCAGAAGCGCTTAGGATTCAAAAAATTATTACATTGTACATTTTTAATCAGCATCTAAAACTGGGTCCATCTGGAAAACGTTGCCCCCTTTTGCATTCCGCGTTAGGCGAATAATAATAATAATTCAGACCCTAATATAGAAGGCTGAAGATTAAATTTCCCGAGATTGTAAGACTTCGGAAAGGAAGCGTAAAGTTTTTAAATTAAATTCAATCTGTGGAGATAATATCGGCATGATGTTACATGAGTTCTCTCCCGCGCATCGATCTTTGTTATCGCGCGCAAACTTGGCAAAATTTGTTAGTAAATGTTAAGCGCTGATTAATATTAAAATGGGGTCCAATCGGTCAAACGAAAGGCCCAGAGTACGACAAAAATTCTGAAAAGAAAATAATTTTTTAAAACATTTCTTCCTTTTTTTCGCATTATTTATGGAGTATAGTAAATATAAAGAACAGAAGATTAGAAAGCGTCTTGGGAAAATGAACTACCCCTAGGGGCTTAGTCACTTGTATGGTTATAAATATTTCGGGGTTTTTACCGCATCTGTATAAATGTTACCAAAGCTCAACTGTATACAGCATACTACGGAAGGAATGAAAATGTATTTTGTCTTCTTCTTCCACGTTCTATTTTTTTTATACTTTTACTGTAATTTACAATCTCTCTACTCCGTCTTAATGCATAATTTAGTGAAACGTGTTCGCTTTAATTTCACTGTTGTTATTGTTGTTACAATTACATTTATTGTTGTTGTTGTTATTGTTATTGTTGTCTGGCATATATAAATTGTTTGCTATTGTTACTCATTACCTGTGTTTAGTGTTTAAATATTCATGAATAAACTCCCAACCAACAAACATTAATGGAACAGATAGTTGCTTACGGTACAAAGGAATAAAACAATGAGCACAAGCACGCCAACAAAAATAAAACATAAACGCATAAAGTAAATTGATTTCTTTGTTTAATTTGTTTTTTACTTCGGTCCTAAAACGGGGCTAACATAAAAGTAACCTTAAAGGGGAGGCTTTAAATATTTAAACAAATATTGATTAACTTGCACTCGTCTACGTTGTGAAAAACGTGAGTATTTACGAAAATTACTATAAAATAAAAAGAAGCACGCAAGAGATAACGTTTGAAGCTTTTTGACTCTAAAACAATTTTGTGTTATTCGTAAATTTACAAAATTGGTTTATATGTCTGTCCGGAAAACCATTTAGGATATAAACTACAGCAATAATAACGTTTAAGAGTCGCCTTCTTTGTCTTTGTAGTGAAGTTTTTATCAATCTTAGTTTCAAACAAGTAAAAAAACTAAATCAGGTACATCTACAACTGTGGGCGTGGCAGATATATATATATATATTACGCCCTCTAAAAGTAATACCGCATCAATTTTGGGCGTGTGTGTTATACGACCATGTCCATTGTTGGCTCATCGATAAATACATAGACTTTTGTCGATTGTGGGCATGTATATTATCCGACCACGCCCATTTTTTACACGTCAATCGATGGGATAACCATGTATACGCGTACCAAATTCATAGGTCACCTTTTGTGGTGGACATAAAGATTTTTATTAATTGTGGGCGTGTCTGTTATCCGACCACACTTATTTTTAGTCACATCGATGGATGAGATAAATATAGGTTTGCATACCAAATTTCAAGTTCAGAGGTCAATTTTTGTGGTAGACACATATATTTTGATCGATTGTGGGCGTGGCACTAGACCGATTTTACCCATTTTTAAAATAGTGATCTGCGTGCAGAAACTAAAAATGTCTATACAAAATTTCAGCTGAATATCTCAAAAGTTACGCCCATGAGAATGTAAACAATAGATGGACACACGGACATATATGTCTAGATCGATTCAATTTTTGATGCTGATCAAGTAGGGTCTTTGTAGGGTCTTTGACATCTCTATCTAGGTGTTGCAAACGTAATGAACGTAGTATAATCCCTACCTTATGTAGGGAGTATAATTATATCCTTTTATCATAATGGACTACATCACACAACCTTATCTTCTTTCAATCCTATGGAAATCTAAAGCAAAATAGAATGAAAGAATCTACGCCAGAGTCTGGGATTTATAAAGTGAAACTAAACTTGTGTTGATTGACTTTTATTCTCTTCGAATTTCGTAAGAAACTATATGTACTTGATTCGTTTCGCTTTTTTTGCCTTGATTTATTATGAACTGATGAGTAACTTTTACCTAGAGTCAACCCTTTTTGGTGCATCTGTCATTCCATCTTTGACAAAATGTTTATTTTTTTTATAAACATATTCTTGTAACTTGAGCTTTAAATCGTTTGCTTTTAAAAATATTTATTCTGTATAGAGTGTTTATATTTTTCTTCTTCTTCCACCTCGCACTCATTTTCATTTTCAGAGCTTTCCTCCTTTATATTTTCTTAACTCTACTTGAATTCCATTTTTACAACATCTTGGTACTGAAAAATATATTTTCTTCCTTTTTTTTTTGTCCTTTTCTGGTTTCCATGTGTGCCTCTGAGTGTATGTACCGTGCATAGCCAAGACAACTTGTAAACTTGTTTACATATTTTAGTAATGTTTTCTTTTTCCGTTTTTTTCCTTGTTAATATCATTGTTGTTGTTATAGTTTCCTCTCGATGACATGTGTAACGGAAACACCTCATAGTTATTTATTTTTGGGGCTTCGAGCCAATGGTCACCCCGAACACATTCTTCAAAGTGTTTGCTTTGCTATGCTTTTCTTCTATAGTATGTATTCTTCTTTTTATTCTTCTTCTGCTTATTTTACTCCATCGTCTTATTTTTTCGTTACGTTTGGTATTTCGGAAAAAAAAATTAAATAAAATAAAAAAATTTTGCATTCAAGGATGACATCAGATGTATCGCCGGTCGTTCTCTTTGTATGTAAAATGATAGCTCAGTTTCGTTTTTATTTATTTTTTCAAATATTTATTTATATATATATGCATGTATGTGTATGTATGTATGTATTGTTGGGAAATTGTTTATAGCTGTAGTGATTGTGTCCAGACGTTTAGCAATTTCGTTTATTTACATATAAGTAAATATATATTTATTTATTTATTTTTTATTTCCTCCATATGTGTCTAGTGTTGGTTTGAAAGTGTGTGCATAGGGAAAACTATATCAAGTAAAAATTTATTACAAGTGTAATTCAAATAGCAAAAGGATTCGTCTTCTGGTCTATCATCTATTTTTTTTATTTTTATTTTTTTTGCTTTTTTTTATTTTTATTAACATAGAGCATAACTTTGATACTCACCATTACGCAGTGAATTGCTAAAGATTGTTAAGGATAATACTGAGAATAAGAAATAAACTGAAGAGTCAGCAAAATTGAATCGGATATATACATATTCCGTTCTTGCAATTGTCCTTTAATCCATTTTTTATAGCATATGGGCGTCAACCATTGATATAGGAGTGAGAGTATAAGCGCACAAAAGTTTTAAAATTTTCAAGATTTTGTTCAATGTGCGGTTTCTTCAGTTTTCATTGCAATTGGATCCATTAGTGGCTCTTGCTGTCTGCTGCGAAGCTGATATTTTCTCTTTATTATGGGCCACATTTGTTTAATAATATTGGACCCCAGTTAAAGCTTTCTTTCTTTTCAAACGTGATCACTTTCTTTATCGGACGCGATTATTTTTTCATTATTTTTTTCTATTAAGGGTTCTTTTGTTTCTAGTATAGATTGGTTTTAGAAGAGCAAAAGTTGTACCTTTTTTAAAACCCGGTTAATAGTCGAAATCAAAATTTAAGAAAATAATAAACTTTGTACTAAAAACCGAGATTTCGCGCCAGCATATAAAAACACAGTTCTTCGAAATAAAAACAAATCCCTACTATATAATTATTGCTCTTACTGGTCGATTACAAGCTATTCAGGTCTTCCGTCTGCTACAGTTGTATAAGAACATGCTATGGACTTGGATCCGCTGCGGAACTGCTGTAGTTGCACATCTCAAGAAGTCGGAGATTTCATGAAATACTTGCTTCCACCAGCAAAGTTTTGACCAATTGTTTCGACTCACGAACTTCTTCATTACATATCAGCATATGTTATAGTTTTTTGACTGTTCCAAACTCATAAACTATCCTAGAACATGCTGGGACTTTAGCATAATCACTTGGGCTTTGTTTAAAGAAACTGTACAATTCATTTTTCGATATTTTCAATAACAATTCTATACCTGAAGTATGTTTTATGAGAAGAAAAATGCTGTACTTTTCCATTAAATAATATAAAGAAATGTCGCAGCAATACTTTTCCTTTTAATGTTGAATTTGATTTAAAGAAATCATGTAAAAATTATTTATTACAATAAAACTCTTTGTAGATTTGTTATAAATGTTTGAAGAGTTTATCATCTCGAAAAATTAGTCTTGGATTACATGATAATATCTTTTGTGGATGTATTGTACATGTCTTCTAAACTCTCTATATCCTTATAGTAGCATAAAGAAACGATACAATAGCCAGGAATTAAATGTGAAAAGTTTTACATATTTGCATACATTCCTCTTTGGACGAAGTTCAGCAGGAAATACTTTGTTAAGTATACTTTTTGGTTAGGAAAAGGATCCTTACACTCAATCATTTTGATATTTGCATTTTATTATTATTCTAACAACAGATAAATGTCTGTTGGTCAGTTGTTCAGTTGGTTAGGTTCCTAAGAATCTGTAAGTTTAGCTTTTAATGATATTTTGATATAAATTTAGAAAGACACTAACGAGTGAAATACTACGGTATGAGAAACAATTTGCTTGACAGCAATCACACATATATATATGTATAGGAGTATAAAGTAAATCTCTTTAGAATTGTGAATGAATAAAATGTAATTTCGGTTCGCCCTCTCTGCGTGCCCCTCCATCCCTCAACGTATTGCTGTGTTGTACTCATATGATAAAGTAAAAAACCTGAAGGAAATTGGTAGCTGTCATAGTTAAGACTAAGGAAATTATGAAATTTATACAGGAAGATAATTTGCTGCTTCTTCTTAAACATTTAACCTACTTCTCTCTGACATGTACTGCTCGTTCTACTTTCCTACAAAATGCATGCTTAGTGTAAATGCACAATCTCTACACTCCCTGCTCTCCTCTCACTTCTTCATTGCTATATGTGTACGTTGGGGATATACTTCCCCTTGGTAGAAAAAAAAAAAAGAAAAAGGAAAAACTGTAGGAAATGTTGGTGGTTTTTGTGTTAACTTTGGTTAAGGTTTTCTTTTGGCAGCAGATTAGTTGGATAATGGTAGTTTAGGGTCGCCCTCCTTGTTGGTAGGGTGGTAAGCAGGAGTCAATGTAGGGGTATTCTCTTCACCACATACTACAGCTTAATTTGTTTCATTTTATTTTCATTTTTAATGTTTTTTTCGTTTGTTTTTTTTTTTTTTTTGTCTTGAAACAAAAAAGGTACTTGCGTGCAGTTGGTCGGAAATCCTTGTCGGTAAGATGCTTCCTATCAAGCTGTTTGCCTTAACAATTTGTTAAAAGTGGTAAATTTACTGTTGCTTATAAAAATGGCAAAAAATAAAAAATAAAACATAAATTAAAACAAGCATAAAATTGAAAGAGAAAATATTACTTGAGAGATAAAAATATGTTACAACTAAAAACAAGCCACACACGAATAATAAAATTAAATGTAATCCTATAACCATAGAGTTTGCTATAAATATTTATAGTAATTAAACGAGCAGTTAATAATTTTGGTAGCCTGCTTGATAAGCTTAAGGAACTGTAAAGGTTTTTCTAAAGTTCAAATACGCAGCTCAAAGATGGATTATAAATATAAGAGTGTTACCCTTGTTAGAATAACGTAAAGTCATGTACAATTTCAAGCTCTGACTTCCAAATGTTGATACAAATTAGTTTAGGGTAAAATTTTCGTGACCATCCTAGATCTGATACCAAATGTTAACTATATAATTACAAAGCATGACCTTATTGAAAAACATGCATGTGGAATGACACGCAACGGGTAGTACCCCAAATATTAGAATATGAATGTAAACGGGTCGAAGCGCTGAAAGGAAGGAAGGGCAAAGATGTCTAAGTGACTATGATGGGAGAACAATGCCAACCATGAGGACTGTTTTTTTTTTGCCTACAAACTATTTGAAATTTTGTACACTTTGATACCAATAGTACGAACTCCTTGGGAAGTACACTCACCTACTTACATTAGTTTATATCATCACTTAATATTATAGACCAAAGATTTATTAAACCCTATGATTTAAAGAAAATAAAATGCATAAGTGTCGCGATGTATTTTCGTAATAGTGGCAAATAGCTTTCGTGGGGTCTGCCTTAGAAATCATCCTGCTAAACACTTCTCCAACTCTCGAAAAATTCACAATTTTCTATGGTTTAACTCATTACCACAACCAGCGGTTACTACTACATAGACAAATGCGATATATTGACCAAAGATTATTCATCTTCAAGTCGAAGGCCTAAACGGAGCATATTGAACTCAAAATTTGAAGCCTTTAATGAACATAAACGATTAAGAAGGTAGGAGAGGAGGTGTGGACAAGTGTGTTTGATTGGTATGCTAGATCAAAGGTCGCCAACCTGGTGCCCGCGATAGGATTGCAAATCGCGTTCAATTGTCTACATTGTAAAAACTACAGTTAAGACTGTTGCAGTACAATTTTTTTTGATTTACAGAAACTTATTTAGATCAAAGTCTTCGGACTGAAAATTTGAATTAAATATTTCAGATATATGCCCGATTAATAAGAGAGGTTGCCCACTCTTGTACTAGATCACAACATAAGTTCTGCCTGTGGTATAAGGTGCGGTTTAGTGTCGGTTTGGTCGTTATGGTAATTGTTGCTGCATTACTCTTAGCTTTGTTGGAAATATTGCCTCCCCAAAGAAGAGTGGTCAAGTGGTCAACAGTGAGATTCTTCTTAATTTACACACTTACACTATCTGCGACGGACAAACAATACACACTGGATAGACCAGTGGTAACTCGAATAAATTACATTGAATGGGTGGAAGGTTGAAGCGATTCAGTGCTGACATGGTTGTGGTATTCAAAATTGACAAAACGAAACTAATTATTGAACAGAGTCTTTTCTTCTACCATTACAAGGCCATTGTAGCATAAAGGCGTTATTCTTGTACCATTTAGTTGGAATCATGTGATGTGAACAGTTTGCTACACTTTAAGTTATTCTTTCAAAATTCACTAAACACCAACTTGGCATTGTTGGAGGATACCTTGTGTACGGTTCAGATTACAACTTAGTTGAAGCAACCCTTATTTTTTTATTTCTACTTCTTTTCTAAACGAACCTTTAGTAAAGCCTCTCGCACAACATGCTCCATTCTGTTAAAAGTAAAGTGAAGAGGGATATGAACTTGAAATGCTGTCTGAGGTAACGACTTGTGGCGTACTTAACATGTCTGGCGGGTGGATTAGTATGTTTAGTAAACATACTAACGAACTGCGTTTCATAAAATAAAAGTATAAGTAGACAAATATAAGCAACAGTGTCAACCAGTATAAACACGCATTTCAAAATTACCGTGAAAACATGAAAGGCCATAAGCCTAGAGAAATATGTAAAGTGTACAATGGGGTAGAGAGAGACTTAACCAATTTCAATTACTTAAACAAAGATGACATTGGAAAGGATGCTTCAGTGGTAAGGCTAAAGAAAGTTTAGAGAGAATCTGAAATACCGTTCACATGTATGTAGAAATGGTGGGCGTGATAGTATATGTATATGTTTACTACTAACTAGAAATTCTGCACTGAATAAGATTTTTTGTTGTAAATTATGAGCGTTTCTACACATTATCCGACCCCGTATATATTTGACCCATTGATGTATTAGGTAAAGAGTAATATGTGCACAAAGTTACAATTTCAGATGACTCAATTTAGGTGACTTATAGATAGATTTTTGTTGATTTTGGGTGTGGCATATGGAACCTAGGAACTCACAACAACAAAAATATACGACAGTTTGCATTCCAACAACAGACGGACATACGTACGGACAAGAGTAAATTAATGCAGACTGTTAAGAGCCTCCTTTTGAACGTTGTAAATGGAATGATAAACTTAATATATTACTATCTTCTGTGAAGGATACAAAAATTAAATGAATTTTTGTTTAAATAATTATACCCTGAACTACTTGTGGAGAAGGTTATATTAAGTTTTTGCGGATATTTGTAACTCCAAAAAAAACAAAATCTGAACCAATGTAACTATGTCGGTCTGTCCATGTAAATTTATACATAAGCTACAGGTCGCATTTTTTGAGATATTTCAATGAAATTTGGTACGAGAACATGTATTGGCCTAAAAAGAAATCTTGTTATAAATAAACCAGATCCGTCCATTTTTAGAACCCATCCCCATATAAAGTCTTATTAAAATGAAAGTCTTTATATGGTAAAAAATCACAATTATTAATATTTATGGGAAAAAAATCTTGACGAATAGTTAATCAGCTTTATATTTGACTGTACCAAATTTGGACCCGATCGGACCATTTTTAGAACCTCTTTCCATATAAGTATATATCAGGAAATGACTTATAAGGGGACTGTCTCGCGTATACAGATTAACTAAATTAATTGTAGCATAATTTAAGGAGCTACATGGTGTGAGGGCTTAAGGTTTTTCCTTTTTTGTTTGAGAATAATTTTCTCAAAAAACTTTACATTTAAACTAGCTGCAGAGTAAAAATTATTATTATTTTCATTAAAATAATAAAACGATAAAGAAAAGAACAGAAATGAACGGAATAATACGTATAATAATAATAACAATATCACGTAATCCATGTATGGTTTATGTGCACCAAGCAAACATATTTCAAACAATCCGGAAATTATGTTTAAAAAAAAGACAATTCTTTCTTGGCTTCAGCAAACAAATGCCAGCCTTGCGAACTGAAAAGTATTAAAATAAAAAACAATAAACAACTACTTTTCACGATCATGTCTGTCAAACTACTATCGGAAACAAGTATAGACTCTGGATGTATGGGTGTGTGTGTGTGTGTGTGTGTTTGTGTTATGTTAAAAACTTTAGATGTTTGTCTATATGTTGTTACACTGTAAGATAAACTTTACAAATTTCTGAGTACATATGTAAATGAAATCAAACAAAAAAACAAAAAAAACAAAAAAAGTAAGTGAGTAAGCATGTTGAAAAAAGATAAAAATAAAATAAAAGACGAAGACGAGGAAAGTTTTCTCATTTTACGAAGCGTAAATTTCATTTGACACATCAACTTGAGGATTTACACTTCTTCTCTATAACTTTGTCACTTTACGTGAATATTACCTAGCTACTGTATTCTTTTAATTTATGAACAAAATTATGCATATTTTCAGTTTGCTGAAGTAGTTGTGTACGTAATATGGGAAAAAGCTGAAAAGTTGTCCCATTTCGAAGAATGACTTTTGTTTTGAGAGCTTGGACGAGGAGAGCAGCTTCTTATTGTAGAATTTTAATCTTGGTTTAACCATAGGTTATCCGACTCAGCTGTTAGCAAATACTCTTAACAAAAATCATCTTTTATTAGAATCCTGTACTGAAACTAAACTTTCGCCCCTGCAGTCACATCTCTCTGTATTAATTCATTCCTTATAGTAGCCAGCTGGTAAATTTAAAAAAAAAGTAGTTTATAATCTTTATTTACCCTTATAACCAATTACTCCTCATCTTACACTTAAACTTGAGTCATTTTGCATATAATTTATGCTAAGAAGGGTACTTTTTTATTCGCTGTAAACTTGAACGTTTATGGCTTTGAAGTATCAACTACCTTAGTGTGGTTTTCTTTTATGTTCTGTTGCCTATCCAAAGGAGGAAAATTGAAAAAGTCCTCTTCTCATAGTTAGATTTGTATACTTTTTACTTTACAACAAAAAATTTATTTCAAATTGATTTAAACTTTTGCTATTTTCAACAAATTACAAAACGAGTAGGAAAACGACAATACGTACAACAATAATAACAGCAACAATAACAACAATATGCAGATAAAATTTTATAGATTTTAGTTATTTATATGGTTCAACACTTGAATAGAAAAAGCATCTCAGAGGAAATACATGCCAACTACACAAATAAAAATGAAAAAAAAAAAATAATTTCTGAAAATTTCCTTTGCTTGCAAATACTGATAAAGATGTTAAAAAAGAACATGATTTATAAAAAAACTTGAGCGTTAATTCGTAAGTGGGCATACACCCAGGTATCTAGAGAATTTGACTTGACACAAAATAAAGACTTGCAAATATTTAAATGTAAATAAGTTCATATGTAAATGCAGAGAAAAGTATATTCTCCCATATAGTATAGAGAGTTACACTAGGTTTGTGAATTCTTTTGTAACTAAGAGGTATACGCCTTAGAGGCCCCATAGAGTTTATATGTCCTGGATCAGCAGTTAATCTAGATTACAGTTTAGATATTAAGGTGGTGGTGATGGTTTGTATTTATTGGTAGTTTTCTATTTGCAATGGGCAAAAATATTGAAAAGCCACGCCCATAATTAACAAAAATTTGTTATGCTTAAAGAAAACAACAAAGTTAAAATTTCAAAATTTATATTCGTAGTGAAAATGAAAATGGGCGTGATCAAAAAACCATTACGCCCATATTTTATAAAAAAATTTCTTATACAGAATGTAATACTTTGTGATGTAATGGTTTTAAAAAAATCGCTTTTGTGTATATGCCACACCCACTTTTTTCTTATATATATAAAAGGTATCTAAAATTCGACTAAAGCTAAATACATTTTGAATTTTTATTTTTTTTTTAATTTTATCCGTCATTCTAAGTAATAGTCTCGTAAGGTCAAGTTTTCAAGAAAGTTTGTTTAATAAATATGTAATTTTTTCATTTCAAACACTCATCAATTAATATTGAACTTTATAACTTCTTCAGAAATATTTAAATAAAATCATCCGTCTGAAACATTGTTCTGTTAAATATAACAGTAACAATTGTACGCTCTGTTTACTTAAAGTCTTCAGTTGTGCTGCTTAATAAACTTTCAAATGAATGTTATTTGATAATCTAACAAAGTGGAACCTTAAAGCTAACTTACTCACATACTTTGTAAAAAAAATAATTTAAATTAAATTACAGAAAAAAATAAATTGTAAATTTCTTGAAGAAGGTGTAAAGTAAAGAATGTCGTTCAACTTTATATCAAGCATCATTTTTATATTAGTTTCAAGAGCAACCTTTAGCTTTGGTATTAAAATTCAGCTAAACAACGATAAGCACTAAAATGTGTCCTTTGCAATGACATTAAAACCTTTACTGCCGCGTGATACACACGTTGAGTCACAGCTAGCTTTGATAAAACACATATAAGAAAAAATTGTTTCGGCCACAGGGCCCCCAACCTTTTGTTTGTATGGTGGCAGTGAAAGTGTTAAAAATGAAATCCTTTCAAGTCGTAAGAAAGCCTTAACGAAAATATTTATATTAGTCCTTAAAGCCTTTTTTTATTATTTAATTTTGTTTATATAAAAAATTTAAATTGAATTAACTTTAAAAGCTAAACAATTAATCCCAACTACACCCAAAAAAAAAAAAAAAATTAAATAAAACAAAAAATTCGCTTGTTTAAGCTTTATATCATTAGTAATAAATCCCTCTGGGGTGCTTTGCAAAAGTATATTCAACAAATCCTTCTTTTTTCTACAATTTTTATACTTTTTTATTGGACACACACATACACTAAATAACAATTTGTTTTTGGCACTTCACCATAAGAAACCCTATAAAGGTGCGAAAAAGTTTTATGTTTTGTATGTTAAAAATCCTTCTCTTACCCTTGAAATGGAAGACATAGAAACCGACTACACTTCACTTTGAGAGAGTCTTTCACGTTTATGTAAAAGTGTGGCGTATGGTATGCTTTACAAAGTTATTCCTTCTATTGTCACATTGACACTTGTTTGCTAAATGGTTTTTTTCTCTTTACTTGTTGTTGTTTTTTCCTATATTTTATTATGTTTAAATGCATGTTTTTTTTTTGGCAACCAACTTTTTTACAATGTTTAGTAACTTGAAATAAAATCAACAACGGAATGATAAGTTTTAGGTGGCAGACGGTAAGAAAGTTAAGTAAAGGTGTCAAAATTTATTATTTGGGCATGTTCATGAGTATTTCTAAGTGAAAACTGACAAGTGTTAGTTAACAAGTTTTTGGATTTAATTAAAACATGGGGTGCAACATATAATTCATAATATACAGCAAACACTTTTTTTTTAATTCTATTTTAAAAATAGACGTTAAGTATATTTAAAAAATTAAAGCATTATTAAATAAGTTAAAATACTAAATAAAAATACGAAATTGTAAAAAATTAAATGAGTATAACAGTTTATAAAGTACAGGGGATTGACAAAATCATAAGAACACCATGTAATTTATTACATCTTGTTGAATCATAATAATAGCACAAGTGATGCGACAAAATAGGCGTATAACAGTTATAACAAATGACCAGTTACAGCAGTTATCAGTGTATTTTAAACGGAATGATATTTATAACAAGAAGGGTATTGTGTATATTTCTCTCACGATATTTATAACAGTATAACAGTTAAATAATAAAACTATAACAGTGTCAACACCTTAGAAGTACAAAAACTATTATAACAGTAGAATAGTTATAAAACTTATAACAGTTACAAAGCTCGTTTGTAAGTTTCAATTATTCTAAAATGAAACTGTTATCTTCTCATCATTCATTGACCTAACTGCCGGGGTGGAAAGTTTCAAATTTAATTAAACAAATAAGTAAAATATATTCCAAATGCTTGACAATACAAACCATTTTGAAAATATTCAATTTCCATATGAAACGAATGAAAAATGTAAAGCTTTTTATAGATTGCGGTTTTCTAATGCCTGTCACCAGAGTAGTATGTATATACTACCGTACTAATGTAACCTTGAAAGTTTCATTAATAATTAAAATTTATTTTCTAAATGTCATTGTTGTTGCTATTGTTGTTGTTGTTGTTGTTGTTGTTATGTTCTATCATGTCACAAGTGTTTTTATATTATTTATAAACATATTTTTTTTATACTCAACATACTCGTATTTGCTTGTAGCTTTTTGTATACCCTAAACATAAGTTATAGGGTATACTAAGTTTGTCGTTCTATTTAAAACACCCTTAAGAATGAGCGTCAGATACCCCCAATGTATATATACCCTTAATCAGCATCAACAAGTGCGTCGCTTTAGACATTTATGTCCATATGTCCGTTTATTGTTGACCCTCTAACGATCGAAATTCTATACAGAAATTTCTAGTTTTTATGTCCTTACTTAAGCTAGGAAAAATGGGTGAACAGCCACGCCCACAAACGCTTAAAATCTATTATTCTGCCGCAAAAATTGAGCTATGAAGTTGGTATAAATATTTATAATTATTTCATCCATCGATATGAGAAAGAGAAGCGGGGCCGGATAACAGACATGCTTGCCATTTACAAACAAACTGTACTGCGTGTAAAACTCTGCTAGCAAGTTAAGACGTTATTAGAGGCCATAATCATGTACCTGCCACGCCCATTGTGGGGATGTGGAGGGTGTTTAATATTTGGCCTAATCCAAATTTAGTCTTCTTACTTGTTTTATATTATATAATATATATAAAATGACTTGAAATGCTTGTTTTATATTGTGCATGTGTATGCGTCAGCAAAACTTTTCAGACTCCGAACAATAACACACATTCAACAATAGTACTTTAGTCGTTTATTTTTGTATATTATTTTTATTTTTATTTTTTTTTTTTGTGCACAATATTAAAATTGCTTTTACTCTATCTCTCTCTCTCTCTCTCTCGCTCTCTCTATAAATATTTACATATGTGTACGCATATGTATTGTACATATAGTCATTGTTTGGTACTCCGCTGAGCATCACATGATTTTACTGTTGTTTTTTTTTTATCCATATACTTAGGTTGAATTCATGTATATGTGTGTGTGTATGTGTGTGTATATGTACGTATGTGTTTGTATCTATTTTCATTTCATTTCTACAATAATTTTCTAGTTGTTGACACTTACGCGTTGTAGCATAAACATGCATGCACAAGTGTGAATAAATATATTATACAATAACTAATGTTTGCTTTTACACACTAACGTACATATGTACGTTACCTACACCTGGAGTGCACACACTGTCTCTTGTCGTTCTGTAAGTGTATATAATGACACATAAAACAAACAAATAAAAAAAAAATTCAAATTGCATACAATTGTATGGAAAACATGCTTTTTTCTTTTGTCCAAATGCATTTTACGTCTTACATACAAACATGCACTTGTATAGAGGGAAAATATTCAAAATTATTAATTAAGAAATTGTTATATTATGAGAAATATTAAACTAATTTTGAAGAAAAAATTAAAAAAAAAACCTAAATTTGCTTTAGGTTCAATCTGGAACATCTTCTGCCTTCTATATAAAAAAATAGAAGGCGTGGCTCTTATCAAACTACACCCTCTTTGTGGTGTATTGCATAACAAATCAAACTGAAGTCTTAACCAAAAAAGATACTTGATAATTGTGGGCGTGGCCCGCCCACTTTTTCAATCTTCTTGAATTATACCTTTTTGATTTATAGCTAAACTGGAGTATAGATTTTTATGGATTATAGGCGTGGCATTTAATCAATTTTGCCCAATTTAAACAGCTACCTGACTAAAGATACTAAAAAATCTCATGAGAAAATTTTAGCTCAATATTTTAATATATACGCCAACAACAGCCAAACACCCGGACACACGGACATTTATTTAAATCGACTCAGTTTTTCAGATGCTGATCAAGAACATACATGTGTTGTATACTTTATAGGTTCTCTGACGCTTTCTTCTAATGACAAACTTAGTATACCTCGCACCTTATATGGAGAGTAAAATAAACGAACCTCCACAATTGTTGACATGACCACCATCACCACCAGATGTATTAATTAAACGTAAGTTGCAACTGTCCCTATATTTGAATAATTAATGGCAGGTAAGAACATAAGAGGAGTTTATAAGTAACCAAGTATTAAATGATTCGCTAAGAAATAAAATTAACATATTTTTAATAAACTGTTTTCCATTCTTTCATATTACAAAACACCTTACGGACTAAATTACGTATATTTCTAGAGCGGTAAGTTAAACTTGGAGGAAAAGAATTACGTTGGGGCTTTAGAGAGTTATCAACAAACATCTGAAGTGTACAAGATTCGGTGACATGATTTTTTTATTTCTTTTATTTTGTGTCTTTTGGTATTATACATCTATTTATGTTATGTACTTTTATACTTATTGTTATTATTTTTGTAATTGTTGTTTCTTCCAGCATAAGCCTGACTCCCTCTCTCTTGCTCTGGCTACGGTACGTGTACGTGGGTTTATATTTATTTTATACATGTCAGGCTGCTTTTTTAAGGTAATAGTGTTCCAGCTGTAGAGTATATAGTATATGTGGTATATGGAGTATGTGACCCCACATGAATCCCAAAGCAATAACTTAAAAACCTAGACAGGCCGACAATACCAAAATGAAAAGAATTTGCACACTCAGTATTTCTTTGGTTTTCCAACACTCTCTCTCTCTCTCTATCTCTCTCTGTGGCTCTCCGTCCCTCTCTAACCTGGGGTTCCTACCCAACCAGGTGTTTTGTTGAAACATATACGAGGATAGGTTTATTCGGAATTTTCGTTACCGTCTGAGATTTTTGTAATGAGAGTAAATAAAGATTTCGGTTGAAATTGAAAAGTTAAATATTAGATTTCTAAAAAATACGAAAATTGAAATAAATCGAGTAAATAATCATTTTATTTATAAATTTTTTTTTTTTTTTTTTTTGTAAAAATTCTCTAATAAATTATTATTTGTGCCGTTATAAGCAATCATCATTCGTACACAATCACACAAATAATCAAAAACAAAAAAGGAAAGAAAAAAATATAGAAAAATTACAAAAAAAAAAAAAAAAAAAAACGGCAAAACTTGTAGAGGACCAATAAACTTAACGGAAGAACAAGAAATCTGCGGAAATAGGAAATGCCGCCTTGACAAACATAATTTAACCTGAAACTTACAACAAGACTGCATTTGTTTTTGCTTTTACTGAACATGCATACATGTGGGTGTGTATGGATTTGTAAGTAAAATGAGTGTTTGTGCACTCCAGCTCCACTCTTATAAGAATGTTTACAATAACAATAATAATAACAACACAAATAACAAAACACTTGAATTCAACGGTGTACTCAAGGTACTAAGACTATAAGACACAAGCATATATGCTTGATATAACGACATAAGAAATATAAACAACAACAACACCAATAACAACAACAACAACATTGACAATGACATTCAATGAATAATATTATTTTATTGTTTGCTATAGTTATTGAAATAATAATCCAATTGTTAGGTCGTGCTATCTCAATTGTCTCCCTTTGTATCTCTCTCTCCCTCTACCTACTGAAACAAATTTTCGCTTCAACTTTTGAAATGCAATTCCCCAAAACGACAAACTCTGCGCAAACAGTTAAGTGATTTTTTTCTTCTTTCTCAAATCACAGCAAAAGCAAAAACTAAAGCTGAGCTGAAAACAACAACTAAACTAAAACTAAGTAAATGTGAAAGAAATCATTTTAAGATTTAAGAATTTATACGCATAAATAATAAAAATAATTATAATAAAAACAACAAAAACAACAATGTAATAATAATAATATTGACTTAATGGATTCGATTTCATAACGTCCATCTGTCCATCTATGGTAAACATTATCTTCCATAATAATAGAAATGTTCAGCCACGCCCATTTTAAAACATTAAATGTATAAACTTTATGATTTTTAATACTCTGTAACTCCTAAATGGCTACATGTCACTTCAACCATGTCCATCTGTCTGTCCCTGTAAAGTTGGACGCTAACTACAGAAACTAAAAGTGTCTGTGCAAAAGTTCAGTTCAATATCTCAAAATTTACGATCGAGAGAATGTCAACCACCGACCAAGTCCGACACACAGACGGGTTTCGTAATTGCGAAACCTTTCCTTTAATGTTTGCTTTATAGAGTTCCCGCCATACTATGTCGAAACTGCATTACTCAAGTGAGTTCTGCTGTCCATTTTGCCGCGGTAGTTTTATATGGTCTGGCCACAATTCTTTTCAATGTTCGTCATCAGTTAACTTTGAGTTTCTCCCATTATTCCTCTTGGCCATTACCGTGAATACTTTCGCTCGCGAAACGTTAAACAATTCAGCTCTTTTCATCACATACGTAAACTGGGCAATACATGGCATTATTAAAAAAGAAACAGTGTTGCCAATATCCAACAAGATGTACTATTAAATATTACATGGTGTTCTTATTATTTTGTTCATTCCTTATACATGTCTAGCTTGACTCATTTTTTGATGCTGAAGAATATATGTATATACTCTGTAGGATCTCTGACGCCTCCATCTGGGTGTTGCAAAGAGAATGACAACCTTAGTATACCTCCCATCTTATGTGGCGAGAGAAAGCGAAAATATTTTTTAACGTACTGAGGAAAAATTGGTTAAAGAAGTAGTTAATGATATTTGTACCCGACTGAACTATTATTTGGAAAAAATTTCTCAACTGGCAAAAACTTTAAATAAAAACGATGTTTTTTTTATGAAACTGAACAAAAAATTTGACAAAAATTCTCGATTCTCAAAATTTAAAAAAAAAAAAAAAATTGTGGACATCTTTTAAATAGTCTGAAAATTATATGCTTCAATTCTGTACAAGATCAACCTCTTTTCCTTTAAAGTTTTTTTTAGAAGTTTTTTTTAGAAGTATTGAGTAGTCGAGCTTAACCGACTAAAACATTTTCAACCTTTTGTAAATCTCACATTTGATTTAATATAAAACTAAACTAAACCTCTCATGAGTAGTTTGTACGTTTAATGATCTAAAAAAAAAGAATTTCCTTCAAGTTTATTTTTAATTACTTACATTTTAAAAGAAATCTTCACATAACATGCACTCATTAAAGTTAAAAGTTAATAATAAATAAAGAAAAAGGAAACTTCTCTGCAATTTATTGTAAGAAGAAATTCAACATTTAATGTCTTCAACTCGATACTAATAAGTCTTGAAGTTTTATAGAGTTTGCAACAGTTTCCCAATATCTTTTTATTTTTCTTTATTTTCGCATTAAGTACATACGTAGCTAGTTACTCTTAATCTATTTTTCTTATGTGGCGAATATTTTTAGTACTTTATTCTTCGCAGGAAACTTGTGCAATAAAACAATAAAACGTATTGAAAGGACGTTGTTGAAGAGTTTGGATGAAATGAAGCATTAGAGCGACTAGCAGGCGATATGGTGTTGGTCCTGGCACTTAACCGCATTAAGATAAACCAATTTTATTCAACTTGCAATACATAAACTTCATTCTGGTTGTATAATGACAAAGCTTTAATAATTAATTTATGCATATAATAGTGGTTCTTCCTCACGAGTTATGAATTATAGAAAAAAGGCAAAACATCGCGTCATTATAATGACGTTAGAAACCCTTCATATAAAGGTAAAGACTGAGGGTAAATATTTTGAATTAAAGCTCTAAAGTATTTAAATTTTTGTTCAAATAAGTTTCTTTCTTAAAAATTATTAGTGAAGTATTAAAAAATTCATAAAATATGTTTACATTGCTTCCTTAAGAGTCCTTTTATTATGAGACAGTATGAAAAGTCACAGCAACAAAAACGACAATTATAATGTTGCAATTATTCTTAAATGTCTCGCGGAGAAATGACAAACTACCACAACATTAACTTGTAATATTTTATAGCTAAGGTATCATGAGTTATATAATAACTTGCACTGACAAATATTTACTCATTTTTAACTTGAGATTACTTTACAGGAAACCTGGCAAATTTTTCATAACTTTTCTACCTTTTCTACCTTTTGATTATGAAAATGGGAGAGCAAGCGTATGAATGAATGAATGAAGGTAATAAAACAAATTTAAAGAAAACTAAATTTGGTTTAGACCAAATATAAAATACCCTCCAATAACTCCTCCACAAAGGGCGTGGCATAAACCTAATTACTCCCTCTAACAGTAAATATATTAGACGGTATTATAAAAATAGAAGTTTTATGACAGGTTTAGTTTTTTGTCAATTGTGGGCGTGGTTGTTAACCCATCGCTCACATTATTGGAATATCGTTGAAAGGACTAAAAATGTATTAATATGTGTGCAGTATTTTGACTTCGTAGCTCAATTTCTGTGGCTACTTCTTATCAATTGTGGGCGTGGCTGTTATCCCATAACATGTAATTCTGGAAAAAGCAGAATTTTGACTTCGTAGCTACTTGTTTGTTGATAATAATTATATTAGATTAGATTGTGGGCGTGGCTCTCAACCTATTTTGCCTAATAACGAATGCCTTTACAAAACGTCCGGTAAATATCTTTAAATTTACAAGTGGGAGTGGGAGTGTTTACAACAGAAAGACACTCGGGTGGACTTATCTGGATAAACTCAATTTTTAAACTTTGCAGGGTCTCTTCCGCCTCCGTTTAAGTGTAGCAAACTTAGTATACCTCCATCACTACAGCGGAGGGCATGAAAAATTGTATAACTAAAGTTTTAACCAAAATAAAATCATTTCATGTTTACACTTTAATGTTTTTATTATGTATGACAAACCCTGAATAAACTAACTTCCACCAGCAAGGCGTACACTGCATATGTCGGTTGTAAATATTTAATTAAATAACGGAAATTTTTATTACATTTTGTCACAGATTTTATAAATTATGTGACACATTATGTCCAAAGCGACATAATTAACATAACAGTTGAAAATTATAGCATTCTAACTCTATTATTGGGTGCACTACCAACTCCAACGTTTGTGGTTGACTATAATACATATATAAACACAACAACAGCAATAGTATTACTTCCCCACAAGTGCATAAATGTTGCATAAAAATATAACGTACTTGTGGTATATACTCGTATGACAGTTTACACATACTCTTAAACCATATTTACATACAACTCCTCTGACCCTGATAATGAACTTGAATAAATGAGCCCTTTAGACACCATAGCACCTACACACACAATTGTTTTTTTTTTTTTGTTTTTTTTGTTAGAAGAGGTTTCATATCTAAACAAAACTTATTTCAGTTTTCACCCTTGAGCGAAGGACACTTTAATTTCATTGTTGTAATATCTAACACTTCAACTCATTGGAATAAAAGAAAATTAACCCCATTTTTTATTCTCACCGTTTAATGCAAAACTTACACAAAAGGCGCTAATAACACAAACACCAACACCGACTACAACAACAATAACAACAACAACAACAATAGAGAATATTTTCTTTAAGGGGAGTGACTTCGTATCACAAAACTGTGGTGTTGTTGCTGTCGTTGGGTAAAATCTTAAAATATTGCAACGCAACGCAAAAGTCACAGAGGTTGAGACCGGTTAAGGACAGGAAATGACTTTGAAATTGAAATAAAGTTTATGACAAAATATTCCAAAAATATTACACCAAGTATTATGCTGGAAATTAGCGAAAGAAATTTGTCATTAAAATTGTTTACTTAACTGTTTAACTGGGAAGTCTGAGTGAGTAAAATTCGTCATTTGGAATGGCGGAGCTTTTAGTGTTGTTAGAATTAATGAATGCAAATATATTTAAAATTAATTGACAATATTAAAGTGTGCTGTTAAATACCCTACACCAGTCAACAAGTAATAAAACTTTTTAGAAAATATGCTTAGAAGTAAAACTTTGTTTCAAATATTTTCGTTCTCATTAAAAAAGTTAAAAATTTACACAAGTGAAAATCTTATAATCAGTTCTATTTAACCATTTAATATCATGTACCGCCATGTTCTCAA
Organism: Ornithomya chloropus; assembly: GCA_963971445.1. NCBI lineage: Eukaryota > Metazoa > Arthropoda > Insecta > Diptera > Hippoboscidae > Ornithomya > Ornithomya chloropus. The sequence goes on along the minus strand of OZ020530.1, from coordinate 19,149,740 downwards.
TTAGGATATAATTAGTTTAGTTGTAACCGGAGTCATTGTTACATAAAAGTCACATCGTAGAATATCTTTGTATGGAAAGAGGTTCTAGAAGTGCTCTGATCAAGTCCAAATTTGGCACAGTTATTTATTAAACCAATTAACTATTCTTCACCAAAACACAAGCAAATCAGAACCATTCAAAAGTAATCGTTTTTGACGTAAAAAACACCCTCATGCAAAGTTTCATCAATAAATAATAATAAAAATAATAAACAATTTACATGGACAGACGGACAGATATGCTTAATTTGTTTAGATATTACTTTGGAAAGCTAAATTTTCGAGCACAGATACTAAATACCTGTAAGTAGCTTCCTATTAAAAAAAATAACAAAAAATAAGCCACGCCTTCTATTGACAAAAGTCTCTCAGGGGGAACAAATTGAAGGCTATAGAGTAAATTTTTAGTGTAAATATTTACATTTACCTTAAGTTAAGGAGATTGAATGAAAAACACGCCCACAAATTTAAAAATTCCTTTGGTGTAGAATTTAAGATTAAATGTTACGCCTCATCTTACATTCGTTAGGAGAGAACGCAGTTGTACGTACGCCACGCTTATATGTCAGGTAAAAATATGGAATGCTTAAACACTTCTTCGCATCGAATTTCATTAATTTACTTTGCTTGCATAATGAATGAAAAGTTTAAATGAATCACCAAAATGTGTGGACAGACAGACAGACAAGACATTCTTTAAGCGATTACTTTAATGTATTTTCGAATGTAATAGTTTTTGCTTGTCTACTATTTTTAAATACGTAAGAAAGCAATATTTTATTTATACCTGCAAACACCAAACGTAACATAAGTAAAGGTAAAGGTCCCATGAAACAGAAACCCCCAAAAATGTTTTTCTCTTTGTCTTCTGTTTTGCAACTTGCCTCTTCAAGGGCAATCAGTTCAGTTAAATTTTAAAGCAATTTATATATGTACGCGTGTAATAATGTATGTAAATATATATTTCACGTTTATACCCATGGGCCATTTTCTGTTCATACCTGCAGCACACATCATATACGATTTCTATCACGTCAAAATGTTTGTTGAACGAATTGTGTAGAAATATTCCACAAAAACAAAACAACAAATATGAAAAAGGAAAACTTTCCAAGATATCATCGCACACAAGAGTAGTTTGTTTGAAGTAATCGTAATAAAAAGTCATCAAAAGTGTTACAGGAGGAGAATTGTAGTAAATGCTCAGCTGTATGTGAATGAGTGTGAAGAAGAAACAACTCAAATGAAATACATTCTTATGTTTTTATGCTGTACTTGCGTTGTGCTAGTAATCGAATAAATGATACGTCAAATAGAAAAGCAGTTTACTTTACCATTACAACACAACACCAACATACACATACACACACACACACACACACACACACACACACAATATAAACAATATCAATACATAACATATCTACAAATATTTATAAAAACTCATACCTTTAATGGCCGGAAAGGATAGTTAGTTGGAAAAAAATACACCAACATACTCACACATATATAAACATGCAGACGAAAATATGTGATTATGTGTTATACAAGGCACTTGAGGCCACAACCTTTAGATTAGACAGAAAATTATTTGTAAGAAAATGAGAGAGAAAGAAAACTCTGACCTGAACAAATGAAGCATTAAAGTGAAATATATTTACTCAGAATACTTATACAATCTACACACACACACACACAATATGTAGACGTCTAAGGAAATTTGGTGAATACTTTCACATTGATATCGAGTAGCTCAACATTACAGGGTGAATAGGAGAGTTGGAGAGGAAGAGCAAAAATTAGAGATGCTTGATGTTATTGACTGGTCTCTGGTCAAAAGCCAACATGGGTACAATAATAACAAAAATAGCACCAAACAAATACCACAACAACAACAACAACAACAACAATTAAAAAAAAAGATTAACAACACGAACAACTACACCAACAACTACAACTAAACAATTTATAAATGTATAAAGTTTCAACATGAACATGCACACATGCACACGTAAGTAGATGTGTGTGTGTGTTTGAGTATTTATAGGTTTGGATTATGCGTGTCTGTCCATAAATGTTTATTCTTATGGTCACTTAAGAAAGTTCGTATTCAGTCTTTAACTTCTTGTTCTTCTTCTTCTTCTTTTTATTACATTTCGTTCTTTCAGTGATTTTTTGATATTGAACAAATGAAATGAATTTTAAAAATAGGAAAATTTTCTAAATTAAAAATTGAACATTTAAACATAAAAATAAATAAAATTAAAATACTTCACATCTACAAACAATCAGTGGACATGACAGGTATATTATTACGTCCTCTAAGCGTAGATGTACTTGAGCCATTGATGGATGGGATACCTATATACTCGTATATGCATACCGAATTTCAAGTTCATAGGTCAAATTTTGTAGCAGCTATACAGATTTTTCTCGATTGTGGACGTGGCTCTTGATTGAATTTCCCCATTTTAAATAGCGATCTGCAAACAAAAACTAAGAGTATTTGTACAAAATTTTAGCTCAATGTCTCAAAATTTACGTTCGTGAAAATACCAAAAACAGACAGACACACAGACATACAGCGTCTACATTGATTCATTTTTCCATAAAACTAAATTCGTCTACATCAAAATTTTAAATACTTTTCTCCCCAATAGTAGTCGTGGCACGTACCTGATTACGTCTTCTCATAGGTCATTATATTATACGTTAACGTACAAGTAAAATTTTGCACCATAAACAGTTTTATGTAAATTGTGAGCTTGTCTGTTAAGCGATTGCGGCTACTTTTCGCATATCGATGGAAGAGGTAAAAAGTACTGAACTTTGGTTTCGTAACTTAATTTTTGTAGCCTATATACATTTTGGTGGGTTGTGTGGGTGGCTTTTAAAAATTTTCCTTAATCTAAACAGCGATCTGCAGCAGAAACTAGAAATGATTGTAAAAAGTTTCAGCTCAATATTTCAAAATTTGCGACCGTGCAAGCTCTAACAACAGACGGACTTACGGACAAATGTTTAATTGTTAAAACTTTTAATTCTATGCTGTTGTATAAGAATTAATTTAACATAAATATGTTTCGATATTCGTTCTGTTAAAAATATATATTGAGAAGCAGGGTGGAAGGTATAAATAATAATAATAATAAAAACGAATAAATAAACAAATACAAAAACAAAAACCGGCAAAATTCAAAGCCGCACAGCATTGCCAACACAGAAAAAGTTGAGAAAATACTGGTTTTTTATCTCACTCTCTCTCGAACGTAAGTAGCAATAACGCTCTCTACCATTCTTAGGCTCTTTACTGCTATCTCCAATGTACTAAATTCCTTTCTTTCAAACATTCAATCATGTTTAGTTTCAATGAAATTCTGTTACTTGGGCAAACGACCTGAACTGCTCGTTCAGAAAAACTAACTAAACTAACAGAAAACTAACAGAAAACTAACACAATTTTAGAGAGAAAGTTAAACCAATAACTGTGTGTGTGTGTGTGAAATATGAAAACATGAAAGAAGTCTGTAAAGTTGTATATATAGATACGAGTAAAATATCTTTATTGCGCTCTCTTTCTCCATCACTCTCTCACTAAATATAAACTATCTATGTAACGGTCATGTTATCCTAACTAACAGAGCAGCAGTATTGGATATATTTGAGTGAGACTGGTCCGTTTTATGTTCGTCGAGCCAACAAACAGTTTATGCGGATATAGCAAAACGATTGGTATTAAGAAGCGGAAGAAAAATTCTGGTTTAAATCAAGTTTACAAATGTGCAACACAAGTGTTATATTTAGAAATGTTTGTATAGACATATGTGTGTCTACAGCATTTATGCACGTATAAACGCGTTTGGATTGAAATACTTTTTAGTGTGAAATACAATACAGAAAAACAACAAACAAAGCAAAAATGGCAAATTATGGTTTTTACACAAAAAGACGCACATAAAGCAACAATCCATTAAGTAATAAATGTCAACGCTTTTTTGTTGTTGTTGTTGCTTTATTTTTATAGCTAAATATTTCATTTCCTAATAATAACAAAACCAGCAACTTTGCTAAACACTGAATTCTTAAAAGAACTTCATGTAATATAAGAATAAGGAGACGGGAAGAAGAAGAACAAAACAATAAAAACAATAAACAATTGATTCTCTATGTATAAATAAATAAAAAGCTAAAGCGTTTTTCCAATCCTAATCATACGGACTAACAAACAAGCGTTTGTGTGCGTGTGCATGTTTGTATATATTTTTCGACTCCACTAATGAAGTTATTATAAAGCAGAAACCAGAAAAACTAGAATCTTGTGGTGTTTTTATTTTTGTTGTTTTTGTGTTCGGTTAAAAATAAACAGCAGCAGCAACAGCAGCAGCTGTTGTGTTAAGCTGGGGATCGTGTGGGAATTGAAGTAAAGTGGATTTTGAAAGGTAAAGAATTCTTTTTTTCTTCCTTCTCTCTTGTCCATGTTGATTATTTATGTGAATGGAAAAAAATAAGACTTTATATATAAAAAAGTCGTCATTATGTGATATTACAGTAATACCAACAGCAACAGCAGTTGCTTACGCACAATATTATACAAATTTTATTGAAAATTATCGCTCTTGTAGGTTTTTTGTATAAAATCTGAATATATTTGTGGTTAAAAACATTGATCAGTTTCTATAGTATGTATATCCCTAACACATACATACAGCTAGAGTAACAATAATAGAGATATATTTTCTTCATAATGCCATTGTAAGGTATAACAAATGTAGTTTTTTATGATTAGTTAAGTGTAACAAAACCAGTTAGATTGACTATGAAACTCCAGCAGATAATGAATAATATTTGTATACCTGTTCTGCATACTCTACCGGATATAAGGTGTACGCTAAAGTAACTTTTTTCGTACCTTAGAACCCCAAACTAATCCAAGTTAGGTTCGTTTTTTTATCATTATTCATAAAATTGTCCATCTGTCCCTCTTTCCATTTGTTAATATAACTTAGTAGGTAGCAATCTTTAATACAATTCCTAAAAATACAAAACCTACAAGAATTTCCAGTGAAAGTACAGGCACTCTTAATATGTTTAGGAACTTTTCGTCTATAACACAAAAAAAGGAAAATAAGTTTTACTTTAACAAAAAGCATCGCAATGCTTAATTATTTGTAGAAAATAATTGTTATTCAACTTAAAAATTATAAAATATTGTAATTTAATAAAAAATAACAAGAAACAAAGTATCTGTACGTCCGGTTTTTTTTTCATTTATTATCATTATATGAGACGGGGTTCTATAAATGATTTGATCGGCACCACTTATTCTTAAGCTACTTAACTTTTCCTTTTTGCATTTTGTTAAAAAAAATATTAAGAATTGTGATTTTTTACCATATAAAGACTTCTACTATAAAAGAGCCTTATATGGGCGAAGGTTCTAAAAGTGACGCGATTCTGTTTATTTTAAAGAGGGTTTTTCTTTGGGCCAATATCTGTCATTGTACCAAATTTCATTAAAATATCTTAATAAATGCTCTCTGTAGCTTACGCATTAATTTAATTGGACAGACGGACATGGTTATATCGGTTCAGATTTTGATTCAGAATCAAACGATGTGCCATTTGCCGCTTAGATATTACAAACATTCGTACAAACTTAATACACCTTTATCACAAATATAGGCCGATATACACAAGGTGCCTGAAGAGATCTAAATTTATTTATAAATTATGGTCATTTGTTATAAGTATTTTATAACCATTAAAATTGAACTAAAAGTTCAAATTGTGACTGTTATAAAAATAAACAAAATTCGACAAAAACCACGCCCTCCATGGAGACTGATAGAGATGAAATTTCAAGCATTTTCTTGATTTATTTAGAAAATGAAAGAAATAAAATGTTGACAGACAAGTTAATTGACAGTCGGCCACGCCTATCATAAAATGAGGCATTTAGAAGCTTTGAGGTAGCGGTAAATATCGTAGTTGTGGTTTAAGTTAAAATTCGATATGTGTTATCTTTAAATAAAGATGAAAACAAGTAAAAAAAAAACTAAATTTCATTTTTGGCAAATTTTAATACTTAAGTGGGTGTATTTGTCATCCGACCATGCCCACATTTGGCACATCAAAAAATGAGATAATTATAATTATGGATACCGGCTTTGAACTTTTTAGCTACATTTTTGTGGCATATAAACAGATTCTATCGATTGTGGGCGTGGTTCTTGACGAATTTTGAACAATTCAAATAGAAACCTACCAACCTAGAAATGTTGGTACAAAATTTCAGTTCGATAACTCAAAATTTTTGACCATGAGGACGCCAACAACAGACGGACACGCTAACACATGGACAGACATGTCTATTACAACTAAGAAATTGATGCTGATCAAGAATATATATATTATTTAAAGTCTGTAACGTCTCCTTCTGGGTGTTGCAAACGGATTAGCAAACTTAGTATACCCCCCCATGTTATGTGGAATTTTAATCAGGGAAACAATGGTTTCAGAGACTTCCCCCGGTTAAAACAAAAAAGATGACATTATCATTATATCATGACTGTCATAACATTTACGAAGAATCCTTAAGCTTATAGAAACCTTAGGATGTTCCATTAGCTCTTCAAGAGCCTTTTTTCAACCACAACTACATGACTAATCTAAGAAATAGTTTTCAAAGCAGCTTAAAATAACATAAAAAAAATTCATTTGGCATTATGCACTAACACTACCACATATAGCAAAATACACAAAATTCACAATTCACAAAATATCAAGATATAAGAAAAGTTCTTCCTTCATTTCGTCTACTTCATTTATTTTTGCTGTAAAAAGAATTTACCTTCGTGGCGTGAAGTGTTGCGTGTAATTTCAAGGCAAGAACAATAAAAATAAACTGAAAATTAAGGAAACAGCAGAAATACCTAATGATGACGTTGATATTTTTAGCTGTTAAAATACGAAATATAACAACAACACGAAAAAGAAATTTAAGTAAAATAACAAAACGGAGGATAAATCTCTTCTTCTTTTATTTCAAATTGTGTACGATTTGACTCGTTGCATTGTTTTTGTCTCTGTACCCTTGGAATGATTGGAGTTGCAGTGTAGCTGACACACGTTCTGGCATGCACATGCACTGACTGCCAGAGAAGAGTCACATCACTCTTAATAATGACTTGTGCTGAAAAGATGGGGATTGACTAAGAGCAGGTTGGTCATGCCGGTGTGCCGGTTATTTATGTGTGTGAATAAACGGCAAGAATAACTCTATATAAATATATACATGTACAAACACAAACACACACACACACACGCACATACATGAAGAAAAGCACACAAACGAATCAAGGTAAAAATGCAGATAATTATACAAAGTGAAGAATGCAAAGACGAGCACGAACAACAACAACAACAACAGACCATCATTGCGTAGCAAAAGCCGAAGAAGAACTAAAAGATAAGATAAAACAAAAAATATTTCAACGGAAAATTTACTGCTTGCATGCCAATGTCATTATAAAGAAATAAAACAGAGTTCGAGACTCCAACACAGCAAACACAGAACGCACTGCACACCAAGTGGAATATCTACTGAGCAATAAAATAAGAACCAGAGGTAGAGAGGAGAGAAGAGAGCACATGCAACGACATTACTCTGGAGCATGAGAAGAATTTGTTTGGTCATTATGATATAAAAAAAATAGTTTAAAAAAAAAAAACAAAAAAAAAAAAACAACAAAAAAGACAAGAAATAAACTGATAATGAATAAGAAAAAGAACAAGCATGAGAACGAGGGGGGCAAGATATAAAGCCAGTTCTTGAACAAACGTGTGACTTTACTTTTCTCCTCCTCCCATAAATGCAAGCCTTTAAACTTTAATATGAAGTGAATTTTTATACTCTTCACGTAACATGCGTAGTGTACTAAGTTTGTTCTTCCATTTGCAACACTGAGAAGGAGGCGTCAGAGATCTTACGACAGTATATATATTCTTGATCAATATGAAAAACTAAATCGATTTAGACATAAATGTCCGTCTGTCCGTCCGTTGTTGTTAATCTCACGGGCGTAAAATTTGATATTGAGCTGACCGCTATTTAAAATGGACAAAATTGGTCAAGAGCCACGCCCACAATCGACAAAAATCTATTTATCTGCTTCATTGAACTATAGGTGCTCATATTTATAGTTATCCCATCCATCAATGTACAAAAAATGGGCGTATTTAGGTAACAGACACGCCTACTATGGACAAAAATTTATACATCCGCCACAAAAGTTGACTTATGAACTTGAAATTCGGTATGCATGTCTTTAATCCATCGATGTGCCAAAAATGGGCATGGTTGAATAATAGACGCGCCCACAATTACCAAAAAAACATACTCAGCATTACACTGCACTTGCAAGCTTATACTTAATATATACACTATTGGAGGGCGCTATATATATATATATGCCACACCCACCATTTAAGATTTGACTTAAGCCAAATTTAATTTTTTTTACTTGTTTCGTTTTCGTTAAAGAAAAAGTCGAGTTTAAGATTTCACGTAAAATTTTCATTAAAACCACGCCTACATTACATTTTTAACCATCACTTTATTAATTTTATTTTAATGTCATAAGGTGGTGGGTATCCAGAGTTGCACCTAAACCAAATATAATTTTTTTTAGTTCCTATTATTGTTGTTGTTGTGTTTTGGCTGATCATTTATTACGTAAAAACTGCTTCTTCTTTTTTGTTTAAGTGATGACAACTTATACTTAAGAGTAAAAACCGCGAAGTGATAAAAAATCACAACCGTTAAGCATTCTTATGAAAGTTAACCAAGGGCAGAGATTTCCTTAAAGAGAAACTCAACACATGAAGTGTTCATTGCGAAAGTGACACAAGTCACTAAATAGCTTACAAGAATCAATTGAGAAAGAGATTTTATGATAATAAGTAAAAAAAAAGAAAAATTCAACAAATCACTGATAATTAAAATTTATGCTGTCTTCCATTCAATTGTTACTGTGAACAATAAATTCAAGGTCAACATAATTAAATTCCTATTAAAGTAACAAAAAAGCCAAAAACTATCAACAAAGAAATTAGAATAAAGCAAATAAGCGTTTTATAGCCTTTCACTGCTCTCCGCCACACGGTGCTTGGACAAGGAAGCATAGGGAACAATATGCTGAAAGTAACAATTGTTAATGCATCCGCAGACAAGAACATACATACATACACTACTACCATGACAACATTCAGTCAATAAAACGTTTGCATATACTTCACACAACAATACAACGACTACAATAAATGCTTGTATATGTAGATGTAGGTGCATACTATACATAATACTTGTGTAAAATATATTCAAGTACATACATATTTATGTATTTTTCCTTTTCTTTTTCTTTTTTTTTTTCTTTTTGTTATTTCTGTCTGTGAAATTGAAAGCAGCAGCACATACTCACTTATAAACGTTTAGTGTAGAGTAAAATTGTTGAACATGAAATTGTCATAATGTTAGAATAGCAAAAATCTGTGATATTAGACAACAGTAGTAGCAGCAGCAGCACCACCACCACCAACAACAATAATGTCTAGACACCACTCAATAACAGCTCATCGGGAAGGAGTAACCCGAGGCAGCAGTAATCACAAACGAACTATTAAGCGCAAGGAAATGAAAGTAGAAGAAGAAAAAACTAAATATTTCCATATACAATGTATATATATAGCACTGATGAACCCACAGGGTGAAGAGCAATGTGTGATGGCAAAAGAAAAATGAATGAAAACAATTGCTTGAATGATAGAATGCGACTAAAATGGTTTTTGTGTGAAAATGTTTGAAAATTTCAAATATGTATGATGCTTGAAAAAAGTCTGTGTGCATATTTTAAATAAGTAGCATGCGACTCTCGAACCAGAAGGAAATAAAAGCAACTAGATAATAATCTCTAAAGAATAAATAATAAGCAAAGAACTTAAATTTTAATGAGAAAATGGAAAAAAATAAGCAAACGGTAAATATGCCGCATTTTAGAAAAGTAAACATGAGGGATTGTGAAAAAGGAAACAAAACAACAATTTATTAATTTTTTATTTTAATACTTAACAAGTAAGGGAACTAAAATCAGCTTAGGCCGTCTTTTCAAATACCCTTCGTCTTCATGTACAACTTGTGAGCATGGCAAGTGTCTCACTACGTATTCCAGCAGTCTTACCGCACAAGTTGTACTATACGTCAAATGAAATGTTTTGTAAATTCAGTACGTATCTGTTGTGCGAGCACGCCCATTTTTTGTAGATTGAAAGACGGCCGTAACAAATTTTTATGTCTTGGGTTAATTTTTGTAGTAATAGAGATTTTTGTCAATTGTAGGCGTGGCTTTCAAATGATTTTGTCCAATTTCAAAACGAAATTACATTCAAATGTATAAAATTTCAATAAAAAATCTCACCGTTACAGTTTCAACAACAGACAGACATCCGTTTCTGATGTCAATCAAAAATATAAATACTTTGCAAGGTCCACTGAGTGTTGCAAATGTTATATAAACTAATCTTTACTAAATCATTTCCTTCACCAAAGTATTATTGATGCTTTTGTCAGAACGTTCATATTTTAACTTTTGTTATTTTGTCCTTTAAAGATTTTGGACAAACAATTTATTTTCAAAATTAATTTAAAAGTCACTCAGTCAATAAAATGAAATGAATTGTTGTGAAAAAGAAACTATTTTTCAATATGATTTATTTTATTATTGTTGTTGTTGTTATTGTATTATGACCCAATTACCAATTCCAGAAAAAAGAAAATAACCAAAATACAATATTTATAACACAATAACAGAAATATCCAAAGAAAAGTGTTAAATATTATTTATGGGACATGTAATAACTTTTTAAAATTGATTTGAAGTAAAATGTTTGACAAAATATTTCAATTATTACAAGTATTTCACATATGAGAAAAGCGGTGTAGTAAGGTTGTTGTGTGGTATGCAACAAGCAGAAAAAAGCGTCAGAGAAATTCTGCATAAATCATGGTACATGTCCGTGTGTCCATCTAATGTTGGGACCCTTATTGATGCAATATTTTGAACATATTATAGACTGTGAAACTATGCAGTTGGTTTCATTTTTGAAATGGGTAGAGTTGGTGAACACTCACTCCCGCAATCTACAAAAATCGACTCATTTTTCACCAAAAATTGAACTATGAAGTTGAAATGTAGAGTAACTATATAAAATATTGGCTTATCAATGGATGTGCTACAATAATGTGAGCGGGGCTGCTGACAATATACAAAAGTTTACTTGATGAAGAATTTGACGTGTAAGTTGGCACCACTGGCGGGCCTAATCAAGCATCTGCCACGTTCACAGATTCCATAGAGTATATAACATTTCGAGTAAACTCAATAAAGCTGTTTTACTTGTTACATCATACATTTAAACATATGCATGCAAAACAATTTTGTTTATTGTGTTACTGAAATGTTTTTTACAATTTATTTAGTGCAAAATAAAAAAAATTCAATTATATTTTTTAAGCATCTGTACAGAGTAAAATTTTTTTTAATACATTTTGTATCCTTCTATTACTCCTTCTCTCTGTGTGCTGTTTATAATATAGTTTTGTATATATTATAAGGAATGATACACACACACACACACGTGGATGAGTTATATAGCATACTTGTGTAGTTTGTACATTTATATACATTTTAGCTACTCTAAGTTGCTTCCAGGTTAAAGCTTATAAGACTGTATATATTTTTGAGCAGCACTGTTGTTATTTGTATTTTGCATTGAACAAGTTTTTCCTTTTTGCTTTGTACCCATCATCATAAAGATATGGGGGTATATTGTTTTTGTTCAGACGTTTGTAAGTGCCTGGAAGGATTTAGCCACACCCCCAAAAGTATATATATTCTTGATCAGCATTAATAGAAAAGTTGATTTAGCCAATCTGTCCGTCCATGTGTGCGTGTGAATAATACACTCTTCTGTTGAAACTCTGACAATCGCACTGAATCGCACACGAGCTGGACTACGGTTCCCTATTGCAATTCGGCAAAATCGCGTAAAATTTGAGATATCGAGCTGAAACATACACATAGGCTTCATCAATGTTAAAATTATGCTGTTGAAAATGGGCAAAATCGGTCCATTAAGCTGACCCACAAGATTATATTACAAAAAAAAAAAAAATATAAAAATTAATTGGACAAAACATCAAGAAACTGTGATAGGAATCGATTCAAATATATACCATTTTCAAATCCCTCCCTCTCCAACTGCGCCGCACAATATTTTTCACATCAATTGCTTATTATTTATTTGTATACAAATAAGTAAGAAATTTATATGAAGAAATTGTGAAAATCTTTTCCAACGATTTGGAAGAGGTTCATGATGATGGATATCCCAGATTTGGCGTACGCCTAATATAGCCCTGTTTTACTTGCTATTTTTTTTGGTTGTTAAGAAATTGAATAGAATTGAATTGAATTATTTTCATATCTTAACAGGTAAATAGAAATAATTTTTTATTAAAAAGCATAAGAGCTGCACTATGAAGTATTAAACAGAAACAACAACAATTTATTTTTATTGTTGTTCTGTATCGTTATGTACAAGTTCTCTTAAATTAAATATTTCCACAATTACCACACACACACACACACACATACATACACACACAATATGCAAACAGCAAACCAAACCGAACCCAGGCATACCGACATTGGCCACACACACACACACATCAATACATTTAAAATATACGTTAAAACATATGAACATTGCTGGAGAAGACTTGTTTGTGCGTATGTGTACACATGTAGGATGTAAGGAAATTCAGTAATGAAGCTGCAATATATTGCTGAACTATACATATTTCAATAAATATGAAACACTCACTCTCTCACTCACTTTCTCACTCTGTCTCTTCAGCTCTTTATATGCATATGTTCCCTCAGTACACCTTGTTAAGTGTACCGCAAATTAAACAAAAGACCACATTTTTATCCATAATCCAAGAGTGACAATAAATAGGGTTTTACACACATGAATAATTTAACGGTATAGTACGAGTAGAGACTTAAAATGTTGTTGTGCAGGTAGAAAAAATATGCACAAGACAAAAAGTTTTTTACCAAATTTAATTTCCCCATCACACCGTCAACACTTTGGTTAAAAAATATCGAATAATTAAAAAAAAACACTTTTAAGAGAAAATATTTAATAAATCATTTAAATATAAATGAAATTGAGGATAAACGTAAAAATAAATGTTATATTATGCTTAACATAACGTTTTGGGGGTGTGGTTCGCCGCTTTCTGACATTTACAAACGTTTGAACAAAATCAAAATACCCCCATATTATTATTAAGATGATGGTTATAAAAAAGAATTATATTAGGCGTACGCCAAATCTAGGAGACCCATCATCCATGCCCATGTTATGGGTATGATATGGACGCTATGTTAAAATACGTTAAGTAGCGTTACTTTACGTTTCGTTGCGTAACATTACATTTCCTTACACTACCTTGTACGTTAAATTGAGTTGCGTTTCGTTACGTTGAGTTACGTTGCATAATGTTGCGTTACGTTGCATAATGTTGCGTTACATTGCTTAATCATTATTATGTGATTAGTATATAAAAGAGTGTTCAATAATAACATAACAATTTTGTTTTTAAATAAAATACAAAATAATTCAGATTTCAGCCTGAAATTTATATCAGATAAGCAGTGCACATGTAACATTTAATTATGAAATTCTATGCCATTCACATGACCACCGCAACCGCTTTGGCAGAGATGGATTCTCTGAAGCCAATATTCCATCACATTCTCTCACATGTTAGCCGGAATTGGTTGCTAATTCGCATTTGATATTATCCCTGAGCTCCTCTAATGTTGTTAGTTTTTTGACTCAAACCAAGGACTTGAAGTATTTTTAACGGCATTAAATCGCATGAGCAAGTTGGTACGATTCTTCAACGTTTAGCGGTAATCATTCAGAGAACTTTCAACGCAGTTTGATCTTGTGATGATGTAAGCCAAAGTCCTTGTACAAAATTTGTTACAATGTGGCTGGAGAAATTTTCAATTTCTATGAACGGCATGAAATTGACTGATTTTGCTCACTTTGAACTGAAACATGCTGCACGTCTGTAATATTTACGATTATTTTACGGGTGCATTATCTCACCGGCACAGACATATTCAATAGTGAATATTTTAACGTTTTGATGTTGACAGATTGTGAAAGACGTTCAAGGGTGCATTGGTGTCCCTTTTAAAAATCCTATTATTTGGCTGAGTCCACATAAATTTGCTTCATTTTCAGTTGTTGTTGCATAAGAAGCATCGCTTCTCCAATTTTGTCCAATTTCAGAACGTAATGTTTCTGAATCGTACTAGTTTAGAAATTACAAACATTGGCACGAAAACAATTTACTCTCTAGCATAAGTGGCGGACGGTGTAGGGTGTTTGCAATTATTATCGTATGTAACTCATCTAACCACCAATAAATTATTCAGTGAATTGATGAACACTTTTCTAAAAAAAAATCTCATTGATGATTACCAACAATAACAACAACAACAACAAACGCTATAAATCCATTTATTTCGCATTATCGCGTTTCCTCTTCCTAACAAACTGTCTGTTGTGTACGCTAAACTCAATGGCAAAGAGTGGGGGGGAGATGGGATGCGTTCTGTTCTGTTTTTCCATTCAAACCATTTTTACATGTAATCGATAAAGCATAAAAAAGGAATTTCACTGAATAGATAAAAAAGAAAAACGGACGAATTTGTTAATGCGATAAGTAGATCAATTCTTCACCGAAACACTTGTAATTGTGTGAGTATTTGAGTATTTGAGTATTTTAGAACTCTTTTCTGTCTTTCTAATCCAACACATTTTGTAGTATACTAAGTTTATCATTCTTTTTGTAAGATTTAGAAAAAGGGTTTTTACTGTTGTTGTAATAAGTAGTTAAGATATGAACTACACATAGCTCCCTTTTTATTTCTTTATATAAATATTTAGCTTTGTTGATTTTATGTGATGGCAACAAAAAACGAACGCTTAGCGTAGCATCAGCACTTGTTGTTGTCCGTGAAAAGGTCACGGACAACAACAAGTGTTTTCAAAAGATCCCAAAGAGAAGAAGAAGAGATGTAAATTGCTTAAAATTACACCCATACACTTATGTGTCTCCTCACCCAAAATTCAAAATATATACAAAGTTTGTATATAAAAAATTGTACTGACACAGAAAGTTGAACAGCCCCAGGTTGTAGTGTAGAGTAGATGATTATATAAGAAATATGAAGCCTTGGGATTAAATGTTTTTAAACAAGAGCAGCTTACGCTATGTGTGTTCACGCATATAGAATGCGCCAGAAAGTATGTTAAGCTCATTTTTCGTTGGTTGACTTGAAGTGTAGTTTTTAGTGTATAATCCATGTACTCTCGCACTACATATGAAAGTTTTTTAAGCATTGTTGTTGTTGTTGTTGTTGTTTTATTATATGCATCCTGATATTGTTAAATAATACCCAGGACTATAGTAAGCATACACAAATGTGTTTTTATTACCAAAAAATAAAACAAACAAAAAAATTCAAAACATTAAGAATTTAATAATGTTGTTCGGGTTGTCCTCGGTACAATGTGTACTTTGGTATTCGCTCCACACTGAGGAGCTATTTCTCCTCATACTGTTTACTTTTATTAAATGTAATGTAAAGCTGGTGTTAGTAAGTCCTTACGTCCCGTAACCCATATAAATAGTTTAGTAGAGGATATAAAGATGGATTTTTACTCGTAATTATAGCCTCCACATAAGATACGTGGTATACTAAGTTTGTCATTCCGTTTGCAACACCTAGAAGGAGGCGTCTCAAGGTAAATGTGTTCTTAATCAGCATCGAAAACTAAGTCGATCTAGACATGTACGTCCGTACGTCCGTGCATCTGTTATTGACATTATCAAGGTCTTAAATTTTGAGATATTATGATGAAATATTAAACTTCTACTTAATGCACGCATATGCTTATCTTTAATTGGGCAAAATCGGTGTTTTCCTTGTCTTGTCAAATTCAGTTTTTTTCTTGTCTTTTTGTAAATTTACTCATTGACAGATCCCTGTGTGATATTTCGGTACCTTCCTGTGTCTTTTGCTAAACGATACCTTTCTTAGGTAGAAAATTAGCACAATTTCAACATATGTCTGTATTTGCCTTTTTCTAATGGATTTTTCTCAGCATGATGTCTCATCTGAAATGGGATAAAAACAACTTCATTAAAATTTCCCATCAAAACCAAACATTTAACATGAATTTTCAATTTCCCTCTCTACGAAATAAACAAATAGTTCTTAGTTAAATATAATACGTTTAACATCACTTCATAACAAGCACATTAACTAACAATAGCTTTCGTCATAGTATTGAATTATGCCAAAAAAGAAAAAAAACGATCTTAACTCTTCAGCCATTCAGAGGAAAAGAAAAGTTTTGTTCTTTTGTGGGAAATTGTTGTTAAAAATTCAGTGGGAAAAATTTTTGTCGAATTTTTTAACAGCAATAATAACAACAATAAAAAACAGTTGAAGGAAAGTATGCAAAAATTGGATTAATACAAAAAGAAGGAAAAAAAGTAACAGAAACAAGTAGAAGGAATGTAAAAAATCAACTTAGAGTTGAGGGGAAAATAAGGCACTAGGACCAAGTCTGATAAAGGAATGGCTATAAAGCTTTCAAAAGAAGGCAAAATGGAGAAAAACGACATTTAAAAAAATACCAATAGTCCACTTAAAATAAGTTTTTTACTTGCTGAGTGCTGAGTAGAGGAAGTTAAATAATAACTGACCATTTGTTGCCATTGTCATATAATAGCAGGTAAATGGCTAAAGCTTGTAATCAAGGAATAATATTTTTAAAGAATTATAAACTCAGTAAGGACTTCTAGGATCACACTAACATTAGATTAGTGGCAGCTATATGTTTTTTATATTTTTTGAACTCCTCCTTATATAACGATCTTTTTATACCCTTCACCTCACTGATGAGGGTATACTAAGTTTGTTCTTCCGTTTGCAACACCCAGTAGGAGGCGTCAGAGACCCTACAAAGTATATATATTCTTGATCAGCGTCAAAAACTGAGTCAATTAGTCATGTACGTCTGTATGTCCGGTGTCAGTCTGTTGTTGGCACTCTCACGGGCGTAAATTTTGAGATATTGAGCTGAAATTTTGTACAGTTATTGCGCGCAGATCGCTATTTAAAATGAACAAAATCTGTCAAGAGCCACGCCCACAATCAACAAAAATCTATTTATCTGCCACAAAAATTGAGCTATAAACTTGAAATTTGGTGTATACATCTATAAATATAAGCTTAATCTATGTGCCAAAAATGGGCGTATTCGGATTACAGACACGCCCACAATCAATAAAAATCTCTATATCTGCCACAAAAGTTACCCTAAAAACTTGAAATTTAGTCCTTGTATATATAGTTATCCCATTGATTGATGTACCAAATATGGGCGTAGTCCGATAATAGACACGCCCACAATTTACAAAAAACCATATTTGCATGCTGATACGTAAGACATACACTATTAGAGGGCGCAATATATACATATTTGCCACGCCCACCGTTGTGGAGGTGGAGGGTACTTAAGATTTGGCCCAAGTCAAATTTACTTGTTTGAAATGAATCTTTATATAACAAAAATTCACAAATCTCAATATTTTTTGACAAAATTTGGTGAAAAATGGCTTAATTGGCTTAATAATCGACTGTAGTAAATTTGGAGCAGACTGGACCTTTTTTAGAATCCCTTTCCATTCTTGTAATGTAATGATTGCTATGAAGAAAGCTACTTAAGATATATTGCAATAAGTGTGTACGGGTATAACTAGGAGAAGTTAAGCAGCAACATCTCTACGGTACTGCGGTACGAAGGCGTAGTCAAAGAAAATTTAACATAAAAGTTAGTAAAATTAAACAGGTTGAAAAAAGAGAGTAAGAGAGAAGGAATCAAACGACTGTAGCAGGTCGGTGTGTGTATTTAATTTGTGGCCTTACCACTCACTTAGATGTGCAATGTATACAACAATACTAACAAGAAACTGAGAGCATGTATTTGTTCTTCTCCAACCAAGCATTGTTAATGTTTTAATGCAATCGCTGTTGTTGTTGTTGTTGTTGTTGTTGTTAATACTAGCAAATACAAGCAAATAAACACAAATCCGTTTGTTAAGTAAACACACATCACCGAGGTAAACAAAAACATCAGCTTCATGGTACCATTCAGGTATAAAGAGTGGTAAGCCCGTAGACCCGTATACACGTGGGGCAAAGTTAGATAAAGAGTGTGAGAGAGAGAGAGAGAGAGACATAAAAACAGCATCATATTTATGTACCTAAGTACATGTAAAAAAAGCGTGCAAAAAAAAAACTGAGTAAGCAACAAAAGTTCACCAAAAAAGGGTAAACTGTGTACAGACAGACTGACAGACAGACAGACGGGCATTATCTGTAAAAAGCACTAACAAACAAAAGCGGAGAAAAATTGCAGTTAAACGTTTGTTAATATTTACTCACGCACCAAGTAACAACGCAAACACATACGCACGCACACACTTATGCACACAAAGAGGGTATGACCTCTTTGGCGTATGGACCATCAGCTTTTATGAGAATAGCAAATAAACAAAGAACATACGTTTAAGGTAAAACGTTGAATGCGTTCGAGATCATTATTATTATTATTCATGATTATCAACATTATGCTGATTATCATTATTAGTTGTGGTTGTTGCTGTTGTTGTTGTGTTTGTAATGTTTTGTTATTATCGTATATCCCTCTTAAAGTGCAAGTTTAAGACTAAAGGTTAACAACAACAATAATGGTGGTAAAGAACGATAAATAAAACAGTGGTGAAGGGGGGTGTCTTGTTGTTGTATACAATTTTGATTTTTTTTGTCTTTTTTTTAATTCAAATATGTTATAATGCAGTTAACCTTTCACATTACAAAGCAAAGCTTCCGTATGCCTAATGAAACCGAAATATCGCACATCAGGGCAATTGGTGAAGTTTAAGCAAATGTTGATGAAAATCTCGCAATATTTCACTTAAAGGGTGTGAAAGGTTTTCTGATTCAATATAATTTTAATAAATTTTTATTGAGATTGTGTGTTAAAAACGGAATCACGGACAGACGTTTTTACGTCCACTGAGTTTTTAATTCTAATTAAGAATATACGTTATGTTGCGTTTCGTTGCGTTATTATAAATGTAGCGTTAGATTACGTTTCGTAACTTTAAGTTACGTTGAGTAATGATGACTTACGTTACGTTTCCTTACGTTAAGTTTACGTTTTCTTACGTTACGTTATGTTGCCTTTCGTTTTGTTTATTTTCTTTGCATTACGTTCCGTAAACTTGCTTTAAGTTACGTTACTTTAAATTTCGTTGCGTAACGTGACGTTGTGTTTTATAATAGTGGGATGATGCTAACAATAAAAAAGGAGAAAAAATACAGGGAGAAACGAATACACGGACAGGGAGTAGAGCTAAATCGTTTCGACTTTAAAGAATATATAAACTTTTGAGAGCTTGGCTCGACCCTTCCAGGCACTTACAAACGTTTGCACGAAACTAATATACCCCCATATCATCATAATAAAATAGTATAAAAATAAACTGTATGCTATACTGTTGAACCTAAATAAAGTGGAGCATTATGTTTGACCGATTATTTTTACTTTTTTGAAAATGTTAAGAGGTGTGATAAAGCTTCAAAAGAATCGGCCTTTGTATGTACGAGTATATATGTATA
Source organism: Ornithomya chloropus (assembly GCA_963971445.1). Taxonomy (NCBI): domain Eukaryota; kingdom Metazoa; phylum Arthropoda; class Insecta; order Diptera; family Hippoboscidae; genus Ornithomya; species Ornithomya chloropus. The sequence continues at coordinate 19,129,803 of OZ020530.1, read as the reverse complement.
TATTATATACCTTCCCTCTATATTTGTCTTTTATCTCAATCCGTTTATTGGATGTTTGTTGTAATATTATACAAATGGATTTGTTAATGAGCAAAGATAGAGATGGAAAGAAAATGGTGTTGGTGGTGATGGTGGTGACCTTACGTTAAAAGAATTTATTGCTGATTGTTGAACAATTGATAAGCCAAAGAGTAAATCAAATGTGTATGCTTGTGTAGGGAATGGGTGTGTGTGTGAGTGTGTGTGTGTGTGTGTGCGACTTTGGCATAAACAAAATATTGTATGCATTTATTTACTTAACATGCGTTGCTTTGTATGTATTATACAAACTATAGAAATATGTGTGCAGATGTGATTTGATATATATATATATACACATATATACTCTGTGTACTTTCGTCTCTATGAGTTTTGTGATATTGTGTGCAGTTGACAGAGTAAATCCTTGTACTTTGTGCTGTCAGCCAAACAGACGGCTAACCAACACGTCATTCTGATTGCGTGTAGAATTTGTATTGTATTGTTTGTGTGTGTGTGTGTGTGTGTGGCTGTATACATGTATTGCTCTCTATTTGATTGTTATTTGCCAAAGTTGACTTGCTTTTATAATGTACATACACACATACACTAACTCACTCCCACCACATAAAATATGTGCAACGATACAATATTTTGCAACGTTTCATGCTTCATCTTTAGAAAATTAACAAAACTGTTCTCATTTCCTTGCCACTTGTCCTGCCCCTCCCTTCCCCAACTCTAGCGTTTAATATTAATAATAATGAAACGACGAAAATTACCACCAGAATGACTTATCACGACGTGTAAATACCACCAGCCATACACTGTGTATGCTTGTGTCTTCCTGACTTGTATGGATTGAGGTATTTATATGTATGTATGTGTGTGTGTGTGTTCTATTCCCCCTTTCTTTACTATTCGTCCGTCCGTCCGTTCGTCCATTCATGAATTTGCCTCGGTGTCCTTTTGTTGTTTTGCAAGCAAATATTCTGAAGATAAGGGTGGCAGCGGTGGCCTTGTCTTTACGATGAGCTCATATTTTAAGTCAAGATAAATGTTCGTGCGTGTGTGTGCCTGAACACTAGATATTAGATAGTGAAGCTAGTATTTGTTAATGGTTTTATTTATTATTAATTCCTGTGGATTATCACAAAACTCATGCACACACTCACACCCTCTGGCATATACAGTCCTGTAATCGAGAACGTACGTATGCACGCACGCACGCCAGCACGCCTTCAAAGGACGAACACATTACATTCACTGTTCAGTTACAAATCACACCACATAGCATACGGTTGCCAAGGTGTCTGCTTATGCAAAGAATGAGCAAATTACCAACATATAATACATACAACAACAATAACATAACAATAAATATTTCACTTCACTTTGCCGTTTATCTCGATCAACTGAATTTATGTGTGAATCCATAGCATTGGTTAACTAACGTACGCACATGTGTTTGCGGGTTTGTTGCGTTGTATTGCGTTTATACCTGTGGTTTGTAAGATATCAAGCGAAAAGTTATCAATTGCTCTATAAATGGATTCACACATATATACACCCATACACCCACACACCCACACACACATTAAGAGATTGAATTATGTATTATTTAAACATTGTTGCATTCTTATCAGACGTATACACTCACCGACATAATAATATGTGTGTGTGTATGTTTTTATGTATGTATGCGGCTTTGCTTTTGCCATGATTGTCCATTTAGGTAATTATTGTTAATGAGTTTTAACATTTTGATTGAAACTGTTTCGTATTGCTGCCACAGTGCAGCAGCAGCACCATCCCTACCAAACAATTGTTTTGTCGTTCATATACGATAATAATCGATTGATTTTTTTTTTTTTTTAATTTTATTATTGTTGTTGTTGTTGTTATAGTTGCCATTGTCACATTTACGTTGTAACAGTTAATTTAAAGCATTATTAAGCACAAGTTATTACAGTAATTGTTCAAAATGTGTTTTTTGGCTTTAATCCAAAAAAAAATTTTAAATCACATGCAGAACATGCTAAATGGACAAGTACGTGTATGAAGAGTCATTTATAAATTGATGTAACAATGTAGTTTTGTTGTTGTATATATATTTGGGAAAAGTCACACTGTGACACATGACCAGGCCACCACCAATGATACTTTTAAGAAGAGGAAAATTACGTAAAATGTCGCTAATATTGAAAACTGCAATAAGCTGACAAAGTCAGAGAAGTGTTGGAACAAACATACAACTTTTAATTCATTAATTCATGCCAAGCAAGAATAAGGTGAATAAACATCTTGTGGAAGTGTAAAGTTAGTATTTATGTTACAAACTCACCACTATAATGAGGGCGGTATAATTATCGCATATTGAACTAAATGAATCAGAAACAAAGACTGAGAACTAAGCTTCATTTTCGTACTTAATTCAAATCGTCCTTCACAAAATATAATTAACAAGAGAGACTAGTAACAAAAAAACAAAACCTATATTAGTACTTTCAGTTAGAATTGATTCTGGTATAAATATTTAAAAATGGTTAAAGTTATTTAAATATTTGAGCAAAATCATAACCAATGGCATGAATTTTTATATATTTTGAATATCGTCTGTTATAAACAACACTAAATACTGCTACTAGGTTATACACTTAATCACTTAAAATGATCATAAAATTGTAGTGCAATTTTTTTTACACTCTACGTGTGATGAGAGACATACCAAGTTTGAAATTCTATTTGCAACACGCACAGAAAAAGGCGTCAGAGACCTTACAAATTTTATATACCTACAAATTTATTGATCAGTATCAAAATGTGAGTAAATCTAGCCATGTCCGACCGCGTGTCTGTCTGTGGTTGGCATTTTCATAGTCGTAACATTCGAGATAATGAGCTGAATACATACACCTCTAGGTCAAAACTATTTGAATTCAATAAAATTATGTAAGTGCCACGCCCACAATCGATAAAAATCGACTACTATCTACTACAAAAAATTGACTATAAAGTTGAAAATTGGTCTAAATATAAAATTGCCCAAAATGGGCGTTTTCGTATAACAGTTACGCCTACAATTTACAAAAAACCTTATCAAGCGTTAAATTCGATTTTTTGTTGCAAGTTGACGCGTAATATATACACAGTTCATAATATCATAATCATGTACCTGCCACGCCCCCCCTCTGTTTATGAACATTTGAAAGGTATTTAAGATTTGGCTTCAACTCAATTTAATTCTTCTACTTGTTTTTGTTTACCGCTAACTAAAAAATTGCCATCACATCAGTAAATAGTAAATATTTCATGAAGTATCCAAAAAAAAATACTAATCCATACTTCTTTTTTATCTATTTAACCAGTATCATGTACTGACAAACGAAAAAAACATTTTACAAAAAAGAAGAAAAAAAACAAATCTCGCCCAAAAATCACTAGCAACACTGTAGATTTCAATTTAAACCTTCAGTAACAACAACAACAACAACAACAACAACAACAACAACAAAGACAAATTTGCAAAAAAAGGACGTCAACTGCCAGACATCCAGCCAGACAATTTAACAGACAACCTAAACGCATTTCACTAACAAAACCCTCATCTAAATATAACAGTAAAGAACAACAACAACGACAACATCAACAAGTACTAAAGTACTAAATAAGCACATACACACCAACATATGTGTGCGTGTGTGTTGGTTTACACACATATAATTGTAGGTGAAAGTACGCCATACAAAAATTTATTACACACATGTGAGAGCTATACTCTCACTCACTCTCTCTCTCTCTCTCTCTTTCTACCATTCTACAGCAATGGTAGACGATTTTAGGCAGACACAGGTTGTTAAAATCAAAATGAAAAAATATGAGTTAATAATAATAAAAATAAACAAAAATCGAGCATACAGCTACACACCCACCGTTGCATCGTTTATAACATAATTACACGCATATACATAAATAATATATAATAACTATATACACAAACATATACGCAGACACCCGCATTATACCGGCAATAATTTATTGGCTCAGAAAACATTAAAATATATTTTCAGGATTTTTTTTATGGAACAGATTTCAGCTGAAAATTGAATTTAAATAGAAAACGATAATAAATATACAATAAACAGATATCGTTTTATATACTTTTTGTGGTGTATACCAAATGGGTCATTCCAATGGCAACATAATTGCAAAGGACTTGTTACAAAGGTCCTTTAAAGCAATATTATAATGTGGATTCACTTCCGCTATCTTTAGCTGAAACGTTAATTTTTGGTAAAAATTTTGCTAAATAAATGAAATTCAGTGCAGAAATGTTTAGTTCATGTGGATGACTACGGGCTGCTCAATGGCCACGCCCACATATAAAAAATACCCTAAAGAAAGTCAAAAAACTTTTTACATACATTTTAAAAATGTTGTAAAATTCTTAGTATTCCCATCTATATGGAAAAATGATCGAATAATAACCACGCCCATAATTCATTAAAATTCCATCTTTGTTAGAATTTGCATGTCTGAATAATAATGCATCACATACAATAATAACAATGATGTTTGTTTCAAAAAAAATCCATAGATTAGATTCAAGAAAGGCAATCGGCATGGTTTAGGCAACCATCTGCCGAACATTACATACAATATAACGAAGAAAGGTAGGGTGTTCGACATGTTATAAACCACATACAATTCTTCTAGTTTTAAGGTTCAGATAAGAAAAACTTAATCTTTATTATTAGTCAGATAAAACCAGCCTAATGCAATGCAATTCAAAGCTTGGTCTATACTAAATCGTGTCACATTAATCCCTAGCAGTGGGCGTGGCATATCTATAATTGATCTTTCTTTTAACAACTTTACTGTAAGTGTTGAATTTTAGTGCAAAAATCGAATTTTATACCAGAAATATTTTTATGTAATTATGGGCGTGGTTAATATGTAATCTAGCTCTTTCTAAACCAATTGCATAAATTAAGAAAATCTCTTCTAAAGTTGAGTTTATTGTTTAATTTTTTATGACCGGAAATATTACAAAAACAGAATACACACAGACGCATAGGACATAAGGGGAGGGTTTAAAATAAGCAAATAAAAAAACTAAATTTGGCCAAATCTGTTCCTTTTAATCCTTTGTATTTATAATTAAAAGTGTGAACGTGAAGTAACCAATGACGTCTCTTAATAAACTATCTTACATGTCGTATTCTTAATAAAAAAAATCAATTTTTTGTAAATTGTGGGCGCGTCCTATATCTGACCACGCCCATTTCTGGTATATCAATGGATAAAGTGAATATTAATACGTGAATCAAACTATTTTAACTTAATTTTCGTAGTCATGGGAAATTTTTGTTAATTATGGGCGTGTCCCCGCCCATTTTTGGTACTTTATTGAATCAAGTATATATTAAAGAGTGTATACTATCTTATTTAGCTCTATGCTTAATGATGGTGAGAAATTTTTGTCAACTGTGGGCGTGTCCTTTAACCGATTTCATCTTATTTAAATAGAAACTCATATGAAACCCTCAAAAATGGCATAATGTGTGTAAAAATTCATTAAAATGAATCCAACAATGTCTGTCTGCCTGTCTGTCTGTCTGTCTGTCCAAAGCCTTCCTAAACCTTTCATACTTGTTTAAATATATTCAATTTACTTTAATTCTATAACAAATAACAACTTATCAGTCAGAATCTAAGTATAAAATCATACCGTTTTAAAACAATTTTTCCACACAAAAACGTGATCAAGGCTGTGTAATCCACAACTTTACACTTGAATGGAGGAAAGCCGTGTTATTGTGTTGCCAATGTTACCCTTGAAATTCATTTATTCATTCTCTTTACTCTGTGGTATTTTTTTTTTGTACACATACATATGATGAATTGTTTTATGTTATGGTTGTTTTTTTTTTTTTGTTTTTTGTTTTTTTATTGTTATATGAAATACGCTTATACAGCAGTTGCTATAAAATTGCAGGTCTGCGCTAAATGACCCCATCTCTCAGTTTTTACTGTTACAAAATGTGTATAGAAAAAATACAAAAATCTTTACACACGTACACGCACACACACGCACACAGCAGTACCGTTGTTCTACATGAATCCAGTACAAGTTCAGTGTAAATAAAACATTAAAGTTTTCAGTGTAATCGCCTTTATGAACAGAGTGTGTATAATATTTAAACAAAATGTGTGTGTGTGTGTGTGTGTGTGTGTGTGTACTTTGGCCACTCACCACACATGCTCACTACAAAGCAGAGATTATAAAACATTTAAATGATTATTTTTTAGTAATTTCTCTCATTGTTTCACTTGTTCAATCTCTTTGCAGATTTGCGTGCTTCAGAGGCACCAACAAAAAAGAAACTTGCTATACACCTGCAATGGTATTAATGCAAGAAACACTATAAACTATATCAAGCTAACAGAACAACAAGAAAAGGAAGACAAAGAAGAAGAAGAAAAAGCGTATAAAATGAAAACTGTTGTTGTACATTTAACGGTAACCAACTCCATGCAAATATAACTAAATAAACAAACGCTGAATTTCATTGTCGGCTTAGCGAAGCGATGAGAACAGAAGTGTAAGGGAAGGTCTGTTCATGTGCCCAGAGTGAGAGAGAACTGAATCAGGCTGGAAAGAAATAGATTCGCCTCAATACCAGAAAACTTTAAATAATATGAGCAAAGGCCGGTTTTTTGTTTATATTAATATGGAAACCTCGTGTGTACTGAAATCAGTCGTTCGTACTTAGTCGCTTGGTAAACGTTTCGCCAAGGCAGGAAATGTTACAAAATCGCATTTCGTGTAGAATCGCGTGTGTTTTTCAAAATAAAGCAATATTTAGAATTTATTTTAAATGAAAACCTTTTGAAACCACATATCACTGATCACTGAAATGAGTGAGGATTTAAAATAAATCAAAACACATTTCACACAACATAATAAATACGAAAAAAAATCCAGTGAAATATATTCGAAAATAAATATTTAAACAAAAAACAACAAAAAAATGTTTTCTCCCTTTTATAAAACACAAAATTATCCGAAATTAAAAACAATGTCTTCATCGTCATCGTCATCGCCAGCGTCATCGCCAGCGTCATCAACGTCATCGCTGTCGCTTATAAAACTACGTGCTGCTGCTTTATGCTTTTTAATACTAATTGTGGATTATGCTTATTCCGATTATGAAAACACCTGGAATTTATATTATGAACAGCCCTGCTGTATGGGCTACGCCAATGGCCATCATCATATACGACATCACAAAGGTAAGTGAAGGCTGGCTGCTTTGTATTTCTACCTAGAAGCCGGTTAACCAACGAAGCAAAAGATTGTTAGCTCTTCCTTACCTCATCTCTCTCTATGTGTACCTTGACGTACATATATACAATGCATATATACTTATATTTATCTATATAAATTTCTCCGCTTACCTCTACTACTTGTCTAAATTGGTTTGTGGTAAAGAGGTATTGAAAAATCTGCCTTATCAAGTATAGAGCACGAGAGCCTTGGTAGAGGAAAATGTTCTTCTTCTTCTTCTTCTTCTTTTTTGTATGCTACTGCTTTTTAAATATTCATTTTTTTCAGTCTAGACTGGTTCATATTAGTTGCGATTTTCTTTTTCTCTGCTTCTTACTATTTACTACTTTAATCATTATGTCGTTGTTGCTGTTATTGTTGCCAAAGGTGAAAATTATTACTTTACACGCAGAGACACTAAGAAGATGTTTTGCTTAATACTTTTATACTCTCTACATAAAATGGGCGGTCTACTAATTTTGTCATGCCGTTTGCAACAAATAATAAAGTAAAGGAAATGGACAAAATAATATGAACACCTTGAAATATAGTAAGTACGTCTTGTTACACGCGTAGGTATTTCACAGTTTTTCGTGCCAAGTATTTTAGATTTTATTTCCGTCGCTTTGTTCTGCGACGGTTAAAAGAAGCGCTCGATGAAGAGTGTGGTCGTTCAGACTATGAAAGAGAACAAATCATTGGTGCTCGCTTAGCGGGATCGTCTGTGACAAAAACAGCTGAACTGTTTAACGTTTCATGAGCGACAGTATCCATGGTAATGACAGCATCCGCAAAACATTGGTAAAACATCATCGGCGAAGAGAAATAGTAGGCGAAACTGACAGAGACCAACAAACATTGAAAAGAATTATGGCCAGACAACATAAAACTACTGCGACAAAAGTGACAGCAGAACTCAACACTCCCTTGAGTAATATAGTTTCGACATAGTATGGCGGAAACTCTATAAAGCAAACATTTAAGGAAAGGCTGCTATTACGAAACCTTTAGTATCAGTTGTTCATATTATTTTGTCCATCCCCTCTATAAACATTTTAGATAAGCATCAAAATCTAACTTCACTTAACTATGTCCGTGCATCCGCGAGTTCGTTAGTCTCTTGAAACGTTTTTGGTAGCAAAAATTGCGATATTGAGCCGAGAAAAGTTTGCTGCAGACATTATATTTAATTTGTAAAAAATAGGTTTAGAACCACGCCCACAATCGACAAAAATCTATATATATGCAAAAAAAGTTGAATCATGCAGTTGAAACTATAATCAGGGCGGGGTTGAATAGCATTTATAAAAAACTGTTACTGGTTTTTATTTAAGTTATTTTTGTTTGTTTGTTTTACTCTTCATTCTTGCTTTGATTTTTTATTCTCTTGCCTAAATTTAATAATTAAATATTATCATAATAAACTACAGTTGGAAAAGTAATAAATTTAATGTCAAAGAAATGATTGTCAAACTTAATTTTTTTTTTAAATCAAAAGAAAAACAGCAAAGAATATGTATATAAATAAAAATCGCGAAATCTACTTAGAAAGTGAATAGAAGAGTTAATAAAAACAACACTTGAAAACTAATTAAACTTTCATAAAAAACAAAAAAAAAAGAAAATCAAAGGGGTAGACGAAAAATAAACGAGTAAAGAGCTAAATTTGGTTTAAACGAAATCTTAAATACCCTACACGTATGTGAAAAGTGTAGGCGCGGCAGATACCTACCTAGGCCCACTAATAGTCTATGTATTAATGCATCGAATTCACGTCGAATTCTGAACCAAGTGTAGTTTTTTGAAGATAGTAGGCGTATCTGTTACACGAACGCGCCCATTTCTGATGCATCGATACATGTATTAATTATACGTATTTAAACTTTACAAGTGATTCTTTGTGACTGAAATATAGACAGATTTTTGGGTATTTTGGGCGAGGCATAGAAACTGCAGAATTTTTAAAATGTACCATGCTCTCAGACATATGGATGAACAACCTTAAATTGGTTCAAATTTTGATGAATTTGTAGGATTTGTAACGTGTGCTTGCGATGGTTGTAATAGTTGTGACCAACTTAATAAATCCCCCTATTACGCGAAGGGTATAAAACATACAGAGGATATAGAAACAGGAGTCGTAGTAAAATAACACAATGCCAACTTGAAAAACAAATAACTAAAAGATTGTTCTTTTTAAACGAAAACTTTTTAATAATGTCAAGAATTCCGTTAAGAAAGAGAGCGATAATATAGGGATTTAGAAAAAACAAGTGAAAAAAGTTGCAAAATCTTAAATACCCACCTAAGTCTCTACAAGCAAGGTCTTAATGCAATTTTTGAGGAAAGTAGTTAATAACCTCAAAAAAATGGATCCATATACAGTGGTATGGTTAAATGTCCTCCACGCAGGCGGAACAGGTACCCTATGTCGCTTTCTTAAAGAGTATGTAGAACCTATTAAATCTTACGTAAGATTTTCCGCCAAGTAGTTTGTGTAAAATGTAAGCGTATCAGATTCCGATCACGTCCTTTTTTACCACTTCAAAGCATGAGGCACCAAATTTCAATTTAATAGTAAAAATTTTGTGGATTTCTTTTGTTAATGGGCGTGGCATTTGATCAATTTCGTTTAATTGAAATTGCAATCGTCACGAAGAAATTTTTTTTATAAATTTTCAGCTGAATTGGTCAAATTTTATGACTTTAAGAATGAAGACAGTTACCACTAAGACGCCTGGATGGATAACGTTAAATTGACTCAGCTTTTAATGACTTGACTTTATAGATTGAAAAGGCAGGATAAGAGCTGTAATCGTGGTAAAGTAAAACAGCTTAATACAAGCACGTCTCCCGGTTGGTTCTAAAACAATTGAACTTAAAAACTTTATAAAACTTTTTAATAACAAAGGATTTTAAAATAGTGAAGAGATCTGTTATTAATCTTAAAATTATCATTAAGTTAGAGTGGCACAGACTATATATCATATCACTCAGACTTTAACTTTTAAACTTAAAATGTACTTCAATCTTAAATGTAAGTATAAATGTCTAAAGGAAACGTTTAAGCATAACATTAACCATAGAGGCTAATAATAAATGCCGTAAATTGTTGCAACGTGTTGTTGGAAAACCACATTTCCTACATAATACGAACAATATTTCAGAGTACACGGTATGATATTATAACAAAATAGAAGTCATAATTTTAACACTTGCACTTAAACGCAAGCGTACGCATAAAACACCGACATTGAGACACACGGAACACTTTCAATGTAATCATAAATTAAGTTTTTCAACTTTTTTTTCTATATTTCGGCAACTGCTTCTTTGGAAACTCCTCACCCAAAAATTGTTGATTTTATTTTCGTTGTTTTTTTATTCAATAATTTTGTATATAGTACCACTCATCTTTTATACCCTGCACCACTTGTGGCGAACGGTATATTAAGTTTGAATGTTTGTAACTCTTAATGCCACACCCACCTTCAATTATATACCCGTCCATTCAATATCAAAAACTGAATAGATTTAATCATGTCCGTCTGTCCATATAAATTTATGCGGAAGCTATTGGTCGTATTTTTTGAGATATTTGAATGAAATTCGGCTCAAAGAGAAACCCTTTTGAAAATGGACCGAATTGAACCATTTTTAGAACCCTTTTTCATATAAGGACTTATGTGGCAAAACAACGCAATTCTTCAAATTTTTTTAAAACATTTGTTAAAGAATATTCAATTGGCTTAACAATTAGTTGAACCAAGTTTGGATACAATCGGACCATTTTTAGAACCTTTTTCCATATAAAAAATATTTCACGAAGTGACTTTTTTTACATTTTCATCTAATTATAGCATAATGTGTGCACTCAAGTGGTGTAGGGTATTAAAATGGTCGGCCTAGATTAGTTTATAACATTTTCATTTGTTTTTGGCATAAAAATAGAAAGAAATGTTCATTGTGATGGAGAGATGGGGAGATGGTGAGTGAGGGCAAAACCATTAAGTGTAAGTTTGAAAGTTTGCGGTCTTTTGTGTGCAGAACACGTGCCTCTAATAATTTAGAAGGTTTTTTCCATTCGGTTTTTTCTTTGTCAGGAAACATGTGGCGATTTGTACGCTTCGTTTTGGGCTTCCTTTGCTGGTACTGTTAGTATAATTGAAGAGTATATTTAAATATATCCGTTATACCTTATATGTTTGTGTATGTGTGAAATCTCTATAAAATTTAAGACCATATAACCTTTCATAACAGCAATCAAATCAGAATTGTATCTAAAATGATTTAAACTTGTCCGTCCGTGTTGTTTTTTATAAGATTTCAATAAAAATCGATCTGGTATCATAACTCAACCCACAAAAAATTTCATATAATGAAAACTTTGTCATTAAATATTACCTTCTCTCTCAAGTCATTATTATTGTTAAGAAAACAACAACAACAAGAAATGGATATTAGTAACATAATATCATTATAATAATCATAGAAAGGACACTTGAGAATTAATTTATGTGTAAGCTAAGCCTCAAGTGATGGATTACATGATTTCACGCTGATTGACGAAATATTTTATGAAACTTTTACCCTTACATCCTTCCTTCCTTCCTTTCTTCCATCCTGATAATATGATATTGTTTTAATAGGTGGCCCAGAGATAATGTATCAGAAATTGTTGTTAATTTATTTATGGTAGGTAAACAATATGTGCATGTGTGTGTGTTTACATACATATTATTTATAATCTATACATATACAGGTAGCTGTATAATTATATATTTACCGAGAAGCATTTTCTCTACACAACTAACACAAGACATTATTGCAGGTATTATGGATGTTTGCTGATTTGTAAAGTTAACCTAATTTTAGGTTTAAATTATATTCCATATATATGCAAAATAAATTGCTATACACTAAATATACATATACATACACATATACATATGTATGTAGATATTTGTGCAATATTGATAATGTTATAGAGACCACAAAATTATGGGTTTATATGCTAAACCACTAAAAGAGAACATTTGTTAACACAAAAACACTTCAAGTCATGTTATTATTATAATATTATTATTATGTATAAAACTGTATATTAAAACCATATAAGAAACGAAATTTAGCTGAAGCCGAATCTTAAAAACCCTTCATAACCATTTTCCAAATGTGGGCGTGGCATGTTTTTGATTGCGCCCTCTGTGGTCTACATGTTACCTATTTTCAAATATAATGAATTTTACGCCAAATAATATTTATAAGAATAAATTGTGGGCCCTACTAAGGCCCCTCACTCAAGTACGGCTTATTGAAGTTTACCAAATTTCAACTTCGTAACTCTTTTTTTTTTTTGGACACATGGATTCTTGTAGACTGTGGGTGTGGCTCAATTTATATAGCGACCTGCTTACAGAAACTAAAAGTATATGCACAAAATGTCAGCTCAATATCTCAAAGTTTTCTGTAAGACTGTGACTGTGGCAATGGGCGGACATGTACAGATCGACTCAAATTTTGCAAATGATCAAGAATATATATATATGATACTTTGTAGGCCTTATTTTACAGCATTACAGAAGGTATGACAAATTTAGTCAGGACATAACTAAAGTTTAGACATATACTTAAATTCAAACCCAATTCATATAATAAATAATGGTCCTATATTAAGTGGACCACTATATATGAATAACTGACTCTTTCCAAGACAACAATTGTTTGAAAAGTTGTTTCCAACTCAAAAACTTTAGGAATTATAAACTAACTGATGGTAGAGTATACAATTTTCTCTCATGCTACAAAATTTGTATTTACCTTGGAATTACAAATTCATTACGGTGCAATGCACTTATTCATTCCCCATTGGTGTTCTTTAATATCAATATTAACACGTGTAAAAAAACCATGCCTTGCCCTCCACTCAAATGTGAACGTCGAATATCTCTCTAATAACAATTTGATCCTATTTGATGGAACAATATTAATTTTAATTTTCATCATTGTCTAATAAAAACAAAATAATATTGATTATAAAAAAACCCAAAAAAAAAAACAAAAAATTATGATAAAATATGAATAAATAAATAGTACGCGTATGTATTACAAATAATGTCATTTAAGCAGAAATGATTTAATTTATTATTGAAAAACTTATTTATATGCACACGCTCGAAATGAAGCAGCATCACACTTACCGTGCAATTTTCTCTTCTTCTTTTTTCTGTTTTGTTTGTGGTTATGGTTTTTTGTTCAATAAAAAAACGCCTCATTTCAAATGAAAGGCAACAATAATAACAAACAGACAAAAACATAATTTGAACTTTGCCGGGTAAATTATTTTCATATATTTTTTGATACTTATTCATATAAACTCGCTAATGAAACTGAAAAAAATTACTTTTCACGATTAGTTTATCAATTTTTTTTCGTGAATTTGTTATTTGAGATCAAAGGAATATCAGCTTACTCGTTTTTTATATAATTTTAATGTGATTTTTTGATACATTTTTTGTTATTTGATATCATTAATAACGTAGCTAATATATAGCTAAAGTACTTGTTACTCCCCGCGCTAAAATGAATGGTATACTAAGTATATCTGTGCTTCTGCAGCACCACCTTGGAGACCCTATAAAGTATATGCCCTGGATCAGAATTACAAGCTGTGTTGTTGCAACCATTCTGTCCGTGTGTCCGTCTAAGTCCAGTCGTAAATTTTATAATATCAACCTTCTCTATATTGATGCCTTAAAATAGGCGCAATCGGTCAAGTGCCACAGTCACGACAAAAGTTCAACTATGAAAATGTTTACCGGTTAAAATAGTTCTCTTTCTTGTATCATTTTCTTTAATTATGTTGCGCAGTTGTTGTTGTATTACATTATATATGAATCGAAGAGTGCGAGGCTTTGCCCTTCATGTTTTTTTGGTTTGCACGTAAGAAAATCTTTTAAGAAGCTGTTAAAGGGCCCAAACATATACTCTAAAGCAAAGGAGATTTAGTGCAGTGCTGCAAAAAGTTGTTATATATATAGCAACCATATAAGATGGGAGATATACTAAACGGAAGTTTTGTTTTCTGATATTTTGCTATTCAGAATATACGGCAAATATTGACATGCTGCTGGGAGGGCAAATTCCAAAGAATTTTACCTAAAAAAATATGGCCAATGTCTTGGAATATATTCCGTTTCAATTCAACTCCACTGAGAGAGAGAGAGAGAGAGAGAGAGAGCTCTACTCTCTGCTACTGTTATACCAGATTTTTCGAAAGTGTTTAAAGACCGTTACTTATGATTATAAGAATCGATGAAGTTGACATTCAAGTAATCAGTGTTTTGTAAAAAAAAAGACTTTAAATTGTTTAATGCTTGTACAGAAAAGTTTTATTTCCATGCAAACTCATAAATATTTACTCTGTGAGTTGTACAGGATATAAACAAATAGCAGTTAAAATATGTTTAAAAATGTATTAATGTTTATAATTATATGTGCGCACATATATATATAAACTGTGCATCCAATAATAAACTGTCAACACGCACAGCAGTGCAAGCATTTTGTTTTGTTGTCTGTGTATAATAAGTGTTGTGAGAATGCACATGATATTCTATTTATTTTATGATATTGTGTTGCACACGATTACAATAACAATAACAATAATAATAATAATTTCATTCTATCGTTATAAACATAAGGAAATTCTTTATTTTATTATTATTGTTCTTGTTTTTGTTGTTGTTGTTGTTATTGTAATTGTTGTAATTTTAATGAAATTTTCATTGTTTTTAAAATGAGGTTAATTTATACACACACATACACACACACACACACACACACGCACACTTATTGTATATTGTATATAAGGCGTACATACACTCACATTTATAAAAGTGTATCAATTATATGCATTTAATATTCATTCAATACATACACTGAAAAAAGAAAAGCCATTGGCGGTGGCCTCTGCCTATTGTTCATACCTTTGTATGAACATTTACATTTGTTGCAGCTATACGGGGGGAATGAAAATTATACAATTAAATATATTTTGAAAAAAAATTGTAAAATAATTTCATATGGACGCATAAAGTGTCACTTCTGCATGAGTGTGTGTTTTTGTAATTGTTCAAATGATTAGTTTTTATTGTAACCGTGACACACACACACACACACACACACACACACAATGAAAGAGACAATTTCATTTACATATATTTGTATAATTTATGTATAATTCATAATCAATTAATTTCAAGTATAAATTATATTAAACACCAAACCATACATAACGGTTCGCCGACTCTTTTTGCCATATTTTGCATAAATATTACTGATTAAAAGGTTGGTGTCGCAAATGCAGGTGGTGGTGATGCTAACTAAAGCATTGTGTTCCTAAACGCAATTGTGTTTTCGCGACTGTCAGATTTCGTCTGAGTTAAGTTTTATACCAATTTTGTCTAATCCAGCTATTGTAAAGGGCTTTTCAATAAGCACCTAACAATTTTGTATTAAAATGAATCAAATAATAACTAAGATATTGGCCTAAAATTTATTCCAAGTATAGAAAACACGATACATTTAACTATGGAATTCGATTTTGTTCATATGACTACCGTGGGGACTTTTGCAACAATTAATTATTTCGTGCCAATATTTCATCATTCCTTCACACATATCAGCCGTATTGTATTGAGTTTCTTTAGTTTTTATAAAAATGTAAACCTTGACTGATGTTAAGACGTTAATTTATCATGAAAAACGTTCAAGGGTTCGTTTGTACTAAATTTCGAAATTGTTAAGTCTCTGTTGAAAAATCCATTCTATACTTTGTAAGGTCTCTGAAGCCTTCTCCTTAACACTTGCAATCACAGAGGTGTATATAGTTTATTGCCTCCCATAATATGTACAGTATAGTATCAGAGGAGTCTACTTTCAAGAACTTTCAATGCCCAGGGCCACAATATGTTTATATTTATAGTAGAGATGCATTGAAATAGTATCACTTGAAATTTTATACCCAATGTACGTCCAGAATGATTTTTAAATGTTTATACATTTTTTTTATATATAACATATTTTCTACACCATTTCGTGACTTCTTGCTATATTCTTGGATGAAAAGTTTATTTCTTTTTTAGGTTAAATTTATTTTTTATTCTCATTTTCCTCAATATGCAAACATACGTGAGTAACAACTTCGAAAACTCTAGTCGGCAACTAGATAAGTAATACAAAAACAAAATACATGTATAAATAATATTATGGTTGGGAAAAATTGGGTCAACAGAATGGTGGTAAAGTTTAATATCGGTATTTATGGCCTAAAAGTATAGCCAATCTGTACGAAAATCATAAACGAACGAAGGAATTTAAAGCACGCACCTTGCCGCAAAAGGGTGTGTACCCTGTAGCTAAATACATGAATAAGGAAAAGAAGCGGGAATAGCTAATGTATACGTAATCATATTTAAGCATTCATTACAATGTAAGTTATGCTCGTTAGAGTTTGAAGGTACCATTAATGGCATTCATATTAATATGAAAAACAGATCGAAAGTACTTTGCTTGTAAGAAAACAACGAAAAAGGAATTAACAATAATGTTAGAAAAACATAAGTGTGTGAGTTGCCAAGCCTTTTAAAAACGTATCTTCATTTTTTCCGTATTTGGAATATACAAGTACCCACAAACCCATCTTTCGGGAAACTTTTTACTTAAAGTTGTGTTTGTATCGTCCGCATAAGTTAAGGGAGCTATTCTGGTGTCGTTCTGGATGGTACAAACTGCCAAAGTATATATATTTTTGATCGGGCCATGTCCGTCCGGATGTTTGTCTATGTTTCGAGCGGTCACGGTGATAAATTTTGATACTATTTAGAAATTTTACCTTTATATACATGTTTGTACCTTCTTCACGTAGATTACTTTGGGTAAAATCAATCAAGTGCCACGCCCATAATCTCAGAAAATATATCTAAATTTGACATTAAAAATATGAAATTAGAGCATCTATCAATGTGCCGAAAATGGGCGCGGTTGAATAACAATCACGTCCCCAAACTTTAAAATTATTTGGCACAGAATCCAACTTCAAGAAGCAATGCATAAAATGCGAAGGTCGATATCAGGTACTTGCCACGCCCACTATTTGTTTATAGATATGGATATGGATGGTATTTACTACTGGACTCCAGTCAAGTTTACTTTTTCACTAATTTTTTTTATACAAATCCTTCCTTAAGAGTATATTTTCTTGTCATTTATATTAATGCTTTAATTTCTTTTACTTGTCAACGCAATATTCTTCGCATCATGTCAGTATGTCAATCACTGTAGTATAAGGATCTTGTACTACGTTTTTATATTAGGGTTGCCTTTACTATGACCTGCCTTCTTAGTTCCTTTTAGTTTAGTGGCGAACTACGTTGATCTGTTCGCGAACTTGATGGTTCTATTTGTTTGAAAATATCTGTTGAACAAAAGACACAAGTGTACGAATCATTGCTAACTAGTTCGTAGTGTTCACTTGATTGATTAATTGAAAGCAGTGAAATTACACAACTCTACTCATTATTCATGAGTGTTGGTTTTAAAAAAAAGTAATAATAATCGGCAATGTGTTTACAAGTGTCAAATGATAACTGTTCAGAATTAAATATAAAAATTCTATTTACACCTCACATACAGCTGATGAAATAGCCAATAGCTGGATTAAATAAATTTATGAAATTATGAAAATAAATGTTTTACAACAATGAAAATCACTTAAAAACACAATAAACCATCATGTTACATATCAAGAGAATCATCAAATGGCGCGCAACACAACTTAAATGAGACCCAACTGTAGGGACCAAATCAGGGAATCAGGAAAGATATAATTCTTTAAAACACGTATGTAACTACAAACGCGTAACGCACTGCACATGCATTAAAAAAAAAACTTTTAAATTTTATAAAAATCTTCCCAAAACGTTTCTCACCAATTACTTACATTACACACAGTGTGAAATTGTGTGAACGTGTTAAAGTTTTCATTAAAGGAAAACGAAAGCGAAACATATGCGTTATCTAGGAAACGATATAAAACTAAATATGTATGGTTAGTGTTATTGTTATTTTTGTTGGTTTTAATTAAAACTTCTAAACGAACCATGAACATTTTCTTTTCCTCCAGAAACTTAGACACTCAGGCACCCCTTCCCTGCTTAACTCTTACTTGCTTGTTGTTTTAACCATTATTTGCTTTGCTCACCTAACAACCTACTAAAAATTTTTCCTTATTTTTTTTGGGGGTTTATCATGGAAAATATTTTTTAAGGGTTGTTACCGGCAATTACCAACACTTGCGGGTGTATTTTTATTACAAGAGATGAAACGAAATGTATGTGGAATGTAAAAAATTTGTTTCTTTATTAAAATAATTTCAATACTCATACCATGACGAGTGCGGGGGAAAACTATATGTGGTGCAGCTCTAGCAAAGTTTAACAATTACATGGAATGTAAAAGGCAACGTCTCTCTAATAAATTTATTCCAAATGGTTTAAATTTTTTGTGATTTTCGCCTTAAAAGGTTCGTCACGCTATACGGACAGTGTGTTTACCATTTTCAATAAACTATAACAACTTCTGCAACTTTCATTTTTTTGTACAATATGATACCATGACAACATTCATTGCAGTCATTTTAAGCGAAAGTTAGTGAAGAGGTGGCGATTAGCATATGTAAGGAATATATTAAGTTTATGAAGCCATTTGCAACTATTGCAAAGCAAGCAAAATCCAGTTCAATATTAAATTTTTTCTGTTGCTGAAACATTCAAAACTTCACAGATATTGAGCTAACTTGTATAAATCAGAAAATCTCTTCATCAGTCGAAAAAATTGTGCAATGAAGCACTAATTCTTTTAAATATTTGTAATTGGTTTATAATGAGATGTGATGCAAAGGGGTGAGGTCACATAAATTTACAAAAAACTTTACAAAAACCTTATTTCGCGCATAAATGAACTTTTAAAGTAATAGATGTCTTACCAGAGGGCTCAATGCCACGTCCACGGCTTGTTTAAATATATCTAATCTCTTGTTATAATCCAATGCATTGATCTCTTTTAATTATGTCCGTACATCCAGAAACCCACACTCTTTATATTTTCCCCACCTCTCTCGATATCTTTATGAGATGTTATGATACAACCATTTAATATTAATAAATATCATTTCGATTATTATTAGATTTCGCTTGTAATTCAGCATTTAATTAAAAATTCCATTTTAATGCCACTTTGCTACTGATTTAATTATGCCCATAAATATATATAAGTAATGTTCGCAAATGTGTAAGCAAATGCAAGATGCATGAGTTACGTGTGTGTGTGTATTGCGTTATTGCTGGTAATTAATATTTTGTTGACTGCATAACAAATGAAAGTGTTTAAGAATTCATTGAACGAAAAAAGAAAAAGAAAAAAACAAAACAAAAAAACATATGTCCCCAAACGTGCACACATGTACTTACCATGCACTTATCTATAATCAATTGTCCGTATAAGCATTCCCCACTCAACGAATTGTCAAAATCCTTAGAGGGTTGATTGTGAAACATTTTGAAATGAAAAAGAAAATTAAAATAAATGAAGAAGAACAAGTAGGAAAAACGAAATTTGGCTTAGGCCGAATCTTAAAAACCCTCCACATCCCCAAAAGTGGGTGTGTCAAATATATATATGTTGCGATCTCTAATGATGTGTGTATTACGTATCAGCTTGCAAGTCTACACCATTTTAAGGTTAAATTGAGAACTTCCAAGTTCAAATTGAGAAAACTTGGACTTGGAAATATGCCATGTTTGAATTACTGACGCCCTCCTAATTACTTACAGCATTCCTGGATTTTTCACTTAATTTTCAGTATTACTTACTATTATTCAGATAATTTGTTTTTATGTTTTATTTTTTAGTTTCTTTTTGTCGTCGTGCTTAACATTTTTAAGTGTTATTATAACAGATGCAGTAATTTCAAAATAATTGTAATTCGGTTAAAATGTAACGGAATTAAATGACAAAATTATTGTAAGAGAAAATGTGATTTTTATATTCATCATCATAATGTTGTGCGGGTATATTGTGTTTTGTGCATGAGTATATATATTATATATATTCTTGATCATTATGAATTGAAAAATTGATATAGCCAATCTGTCCCTCCGTGTGTCTGTGAATAAAACTTTTTTTTTATTGGAATTCACATACAGTTGAAATTTGGCACATTTTCTTCTAAAAGTTTATAAAGTAAATGCTTTCTATCTTCTTTTTTTCCTACTTTATAAGTAATATAAGGAAAATCCTTAGAGCATCTAAAATATTAAATTAAACACTTTTTCGTAACCACAAGACATTTTATAGATTTAATCCACAAAAAATTTTTGTTTAGCAAAAATATACAAAATAATAAAAAACAATTTACAAGAATTTGAATTTTTTTGTTTAGTGAACATTTACATTTTTAATTGCGACGACGACGGCGGCTACGGCTACGACGGCTACGGCTACGGCTACGGCTACGTCTACGGCTACTTCGTCGCTTTCGCTTAGATCGGGCATCTTCCACAGTATCATTAGATGAAAATGAATCATCAGATGAAATTGAATCATCAGATGAAATTGAATCATTTTCTTCATTATGGGGAATAGTTGGTGACACTCTAAAGAATTTATTATTCTTTTGGTTGATAAATCCATGCCGTACTCCGGCTTTTAGCGTATCCATAACGGTTTCTTTTATGTCCGCAGGTTGAACCTAACATTTATATATAAATATAGATTTAGAAGAAATTTTAAAAAGTTATATTTTACTTACGTTAACTCTTTGTGCTATATTTTTAAGAATTCTTTTGAAGGATGACGGCACCTGCAAGTCATCCAAAGTTTTTAATAACACTTGGCCATTGTAATTCATATTGTAAACAAATAAATTTAATTTCTAACAAAAAATTTAATAGAAAACAAGAAAATATAAACACGTTTATTATAAAAAATTTTCTTCTCTTTACATATACTTCAAAATTTTTGACAATTTAAAATAAAAGCCAATGTGATTTCAATAATAATATTGAATATTACTCATCACTTGGAAATATATTGAAACGGACTATTTATAAGACTATTCTTTATAAATATACGGTGTGTCGGTCTAGCAATGTCTGTCCCTCCATCTGTACGGGCTTTTGTGGTCTCTGATAATCATTATTCTACACCATTTTAAGGTTCAATTGAGAACTTCCAAATTATAATTGAGAACTTGCAAATTGAAATTGGGAAACTGAAGTTTTAAATTGAGAAAACCAAATTGAAATTGAGAAAACCAAATTGAAATTGGGAAAATAAAAATTGATATTGAGAAAATCAAAATTGAAATTGGGAACTTCCAATTTTTATGCTTCAAACTTAAATATTTTATTCCATATATTTTATATATATTTTATTCGTATGTAGTAAAAAAATGAATGGATATAAAGTAAAAATTCTCCAACTTAAAAACTGGCATATCCTCTAAATTTATTGCTCTTTCATAAAACGTTGTAGTATGTTGAACGTATCTTGCACAATCCCCACTTGTCAACGTTAGTTTAGCTTCGTCAATAATGCTTTCTAAATACGCTAAACGTTGTTCGCCTACTCTAGGTGGAGTTGGATTTGGAAGTCCCATATATTTCTTCACGTGGGACTTTATTTTTGACCATGCACCTTCAATAGGATTCAACATTGGTGAGTATGGATTTTTGAAAATTCCGAGGCAACTCTTTTAAGACTCAGTCCGTACTCACCAATGTTGAATTGTGCAAGATACGTTCAACATACTACAACGTTTTATGAAAGAGCAATTAATTTAGTATGTTGAACGTATCTTGCACAATCCCCACTTGTCAACGTTAGTTTAGCTTCGTCAATAATGCTTTCTAAACACGCTAAACGTTGTTCGCCTACTCTAGGTGCAGTTGGATTTGGAAGTCCCATATATTTCTTCACGTGGGACTTTATTTTTGACCATGCACCTTCAATAGGATTCAACATTGGTGAGTATGGATTTTTGAAAATTCCGAGGCAACTCTTTTAAGACTCAGTCCGTACTCACCAATGTTGAATTGTGCAAGATACGTTCAACATACTACAACGTTTTATGAAAGAGCAATAAATTTAGAGGATATGCCAGTTTTTAAGTTGGAGAATTTTTACTTTATATCCATTCATTTTTTTACTACATACGAATAAAATATATGGAATAAAATATTTAAGTTTGAAGCATAAAAATTGGTTTATCTTATTTACTAAAAACCCAATTTTCAATATTAATTTTAATTTTCCTATCTTACAATTTAAATTTTAAAATTTTTCAATTTTAAAATTCATTCTCTCAATTTCAATTTGCATTTTCCCAGTTTCAAATGTTAAATTACCAATTTCAATTTTTATTTTCTCAATTATAATTTGAAAGTTCCCAATTTCAAATGTAAAATTACCAATTTCAATTTTTATTTTCTTAAATACAATTTGGAAGTTCTCAATTTAACCTTAAAATGGTGTAGAATAATGATTATCAGAGACCACAAAAGCCCGTACAGATGGAGGGACAGACATTGCTAGACCGACACACCGTATATTTATAAAGAATAGTCTTATAAATAGTCCGTTTCAATATATTTCCAAGTGATGAGTAATATTCAATGTTATTATTGAAATCACATTGGCTTTTATTTTAAATTGTCAAAAATTTTGAAGTATATGTAAAGAGAAGAAAATTTTTTATAATAAACGTGTTTATATTTTCTTGTTTTCTATTAAATTTTTTGTTAGAAATTAAATTTATTTGTTTACAATATGAGTTACAATGGCCAAGTGTTATTACAAACTTTGGATGACTTGGAGGTGCCGTCATCCTTCAAAAGAATTCTTAAAAATATAGCACAAAGAGTTAACGTAAGTAAAATATAACTTTTTAAAATTTCTTCTAAATCTATATTTATATATAAATGTTAGGTTCAACCTGCGGACATAAAAGAAACCGTTATGGATACGCTAAAAGCCGGAGTACGGCATGGATTTATCAACCAAAAGAATAATAAATTCTTTAGAGTGTCACCAACTATTCCCCATAATGAAGAAAATGATTCAATTTCATCTGATGATTCAATTTCATCTGATGATTCAATTTCATCTGATGATTCATTTTCATCTAATGATACTGTGGAAGATGCCCGATCTAAGCGAAAGCGACGAAGTAGCCGTAGACGTAGCCGTAGCCGTAGCCGTAGCCGTCGTAGCCGTAGCCGCCGTCGTCGTCGCAATTAAAAATGTAAATGTTCACTAAACAAAAAAATTCAAATTCTTGTAAATTGTTTTTTATTATTTTGTATATTTTTACTAAACAAAAATTTTTTACGGATTAAATCTATAAAATGTCTTGTGGTTACGAAAAAGTGTTTAATTTAATATTTTAGATGCTCTAAGGATTTTCCTTATATTACTTATAAAGTGGGAAAAAAAGAAGATAGAAAGCATTTACTTTATAAACTTTTAGAAGAAAATGTGCCAAATTTCAACTGTATGTGAATTCCAATAAAAAAAAAAAAGTTTTATTCACGGACACACGGAGGGACAGATTGGCTATATCAATTTTTCAATTCATAGTGATTAAGAATATATATAATATATATACTCATGCACAAAACACAATATACCCGCACAACATTATGATGATGAATATAAAAATCACATTTTCTCTTACAATAATTTTGTCATTTAATTCCGTTACATTTTAACCGAATTACAATTATTTTGAAATTACTGCATCTGTTATAATAACACTTAAAAATGTTAAGCACGACGACAAAAAGAAACTAAAAAATAAAACATAAAAACAAATTATCTGAATAATAGTAAGTAATACTGAAAATTAAGTGAAAAATCCAGGAATGCTGTAAGTAATTAGGAGGGCGTCAGTAATTCAAACATGGCATATTTCCAAGTCCAAGTTTTCTCAATTTGAACTTGGAAGTTCTCAATTATAATTTGGAAGTTCCCAATTTCAACTTGGTTTTCTCATTTTCAACTTGGTTTTCTCAATTTCAATTTGGTTTTCTCAATTTCAATTTGGTTTTCTCAATTTAAAACTTCAGTTTCCCAATTTCAATTTGCAAGTTCTCAATTATAATTTGGAAGTTCTCAATTTAACCTTAAAATGGTGTAGTTTTATGGTGAATATGGTTTTTTGTAAATTGTGGGCGTGTCTTTAATTCGACCATGCCCATTTTTGGCATGTTGGTGGATAGAATGATCATAAATATGAGAACTAAATATCAAGTTCATAGGTCAATTTTTGTGGCAGATACAAAGATTTTTGTAAATTATAGGCGTGTCTTTCATTCGACCATGCCCATTTTTGGCACATCAGTGGATGGGATAATTGTGTATACGCGTACCCAATTTCAAGTTCCTAGGTCAATTTTTGTAGCAGATAAATAGATTTTTGTTGATTGTGGGCGTGTATGTAATCCGAATACGCCCATTTTTGGCATATCGATGAAGATAATATATATAGATATACGTGGCAAATTTCAAGTTTATAGAATAATTTTTGTAGCAGATAAATAGATTTTTGTCGATTGTGGGCGTGGTTCTTGTCCGATTTTGCCATTTTAAATAGCGATATGCGTGCAAAAACTATAAGTACTATAAGTATTATAAGTACCTGTACAAATTTCAACTCAACATCACAAAATTTACGCTCCTGAGAATACATGTCTAAAGCGACTCGGTTTTCGACGCTGATCAGGAGTATATACTCGTATATACTTTGTAGGATCAAGAACAAACAAACTTAATATATATGATAATTAAAAAGTAAAAAGTTTCGAGATTATACCAAATTTCGAGTTAAGGTGGTAATGTGGGCTTTCCTAACTTCTATCGGACTTGTATCGTGAGGAGTTGACTTTTTTGTCTTTTAATCAATAATCTAACACAAAATCATTATCTGGTGTTTTTTAATATATCTTTAAATATGTATTTTATGCTAAAAGTTAACAACAAAATCGTTAGCAAACCAGTTGGAAGAGAATCGTCGTGATAGGTACCTGTGTGTAAATAATTACCAGTAAATCAGTTAACAATGCTTATAACAACAAGAACAAACAAAAAAAAAAAAAGGAATAAAAAGAAAAAACAAAAAAGAACAAAAACAACAACAACTTTACCAACAACTAACAACTAATATAATCAAGTCAATTATAGAGCAATGGAACAATAAAATTATTTATGCATGTCGAGAGTGCATTGACTCTGAACAACACAAAACTGTACACATAGTTTAGAATAGAGTAGCGACCCTTACCCAAGTGTTATAGTACAAATGCAGCATTGTTCTCCACTCTCTCGTTCTCCCCCTTTCCTTTTTTTACTTACTTACTTACTTACTTGCACTATACCAGCTAATTACACAAAGCCTTGTTGTATATAATCAACGTGTATAAACTATAACATTTTCTATGTTAGTATTATAGTTAACATGCTGCTATGGGGAGAAACAAGAAGTTGACCGTAATGCGATTAAAAATGGGGAGAAAATTTCCTATTAAAGTTGGAAAGAATCTTTTAATAGGAGCTAGAGCAGCAAAGTAGAAGAAATATGTATTGCAGGGCAAACTGAAAATCATTAACATTTAAATGAGTTTGTCCGCCTATTAAATAATATGCCATTCAAGCTCGACCCATGTAGATGCTAGAAGAAGAGACTTGGTTAACGCTAATCCAACCAAAGTTAACCAATCTGCCAGTTTGTTGTCCATTCTGTTTACCGCAGATGTTCTACTATTTTCACATTAAAATTCAGCATTACTAACATAACTTGTTACCATAATAGCTTTGCTGTTATGTAATCTGTATATCTCTCAAATATTAATAAACTTATAACCCAATAACTTTAAATAGAATTGTAAGTGTAGTGTGGGAAGTGACACAGTAGACTCTTTATATCTTGCCTCGTAGGTGCCAGCAAAAGGGATCCAAGCTTACTCGTTTATATTTGTCTGTCTGTTCAGGCATACAGCTGGAATTTCCACTTGAAGTTAAACAAGTGCTTCAGCACTCTTTGAAAGTATAAACCAAGAAGTATTGCCGCGCCTTCAACCAATATCATATATTAGTAAATTTAATGGTACAAAAGATAGACAGACAAACCTATTGTGTAAAAAATAGATTAACAAATATGTGGCTAATGAAAAATAAACAGATATTGAACTCTAGCCCTCTAATAGTGTATGTATTACTAATCTGCTTGCAAATCAAATTTTAGGTTAAGTACGGTTTTTTAAAAATCGAGGGCGTGTCTGTAATCCGATCATTCCCATTTTTGGCACATTAATGGATATGTGCACCAGATATCAAGTTTAAACATAAATTTTTGTGCCAGATATAAAGATTTTTGTCGATTATAGCGCGTCTGTTAACCTCCCACGCTCATTTTTGGTAAAACGGTGGATGACATAGCTATAAATAGTTGTACTGAATTTCAACTTGATAGGTCAATTTTTGCGGCAAATAAATAAATTTATGTCGGTTGTGGGCGTGGCTCTTGACCGATTTTGCCCATTTTAAATAGGGATCTGCGTGCAGAAACTAAAAGTGTGCGTAGAAAATTTCATCTCAATATTTGCGACCGTGAAAATGTCAACAACAGACGGACACACGGACATACATGTCTAGATCGACTCAGTGATTGATGCTGATCTAGAATATATATGTAACATATATATATATATATAATACCTATACATGGTAGGGTCTCTGAAGCTTCATTTTGGATGTTGCAAAGGCAATGACAAACTTAGTAAACCCCCCATCTTATGTGGAATTTTTAAATTTTTAAATTTTAATAAAAATCTGTTTCCTTTCTGATTTTGTGTTTTCTTTCAAAATTTTATTATTAAAATTTTTTTTTTGAAATCACACATTTTTTATTTGTCACATGGTCTGTGCATCTGCATCGTCCATGACCTAGATTTGTATGAAAAGCTTCTTCTTCTTACCATTTTATATTCTTATCAAAGAAAAAAAAGTGATATTTCTTTAGCATTCACATGAATTTCCTTTTTGTATGCAATTGGTGGACAATTTTAAATCTCTACTTCGCTCTCTCCTTCTCTCTCTCTCACACACACTCTTTCCTTCATTGCTGTTGTTTGTAACATATTGCAACTTTATTACAAGGTTTTATGCAATTTTGTGTAAAAGACATGTTTATTGTTATTGTTAGGGTTTATTTTTGTTTTTTTATTTGTGGATTATATCCACACACACACACACACACACACACACACACACACACACACACATACATACACCCAACATAACTATATTATTAAGTTTATTTCCCGGGTTTATGGCTGCAGCTATAAAAATGTTGTGTACAAATAAAAATGTTAATATATTGTGTAAAGACTGACTGTATTGCTTTGTGGGTCATTGTACTTGTAGTTTGCGGTTTTAATGAAAATATTGTTTGTAACAAGAACAAAAACGTTAAATCGTAAACATTTCTTTTTACAAAATTTAAAATAAATTATAGGAAAAGGCTAAAAACAGTGTGGGATCCATTCATTCAGGCAGGATGGTTTCGGTTTATCTTCTCATTGCAATATCTCGTTAATATATAACAATCATCATAAAAATATTTTCCAAACATAACCTTTTATATCGTGAACAAATCGATTAACTCTTGTCTACGAAATATATTCAAGTACTACATAGTTGATGACACTTGTTTTTGTTTTTGTTTTTTTATTTTTGTACAGAATTTATAGAATTTAATTGACCATAAAAATTGATTAGAGGTTAGATAGCAAATAAACCGAAAAATAATGTCACAGTAAAAGCATCTGTATTAAAAATCACTACAACCATCTGGGTCTGTGTGTGTGTTTGTGTTATAGCAACAACTGTTATCTTCGGCTTACTGCATTGTTAACTATAATGGTGTTGCTTCCTTATTCTGCCACTGAACCTTTCTTTTTATGTAAAGCCGATCATAAAATTTTTAGGCCAAAGGTTGACCATAAAAATTCATAGAGCCATGTACACAACCATTGACTGCGACACCTAAAAACATTGCACCACGTCCAATACGAATATTCGAATGTGCCAGTTTATGCCGTTTTTTGTTGTGCTTTGCTTTTGTTTTTTGCAACAACAAAAATTGAAAAGATTAAAATATTCAGGTAATAAATAAAATTGCAATCTCTTCTTCTGCCCGTTGTTGTTGTTGTTGTTGCTGCTAGGGGAATGAATGTAGGTCAAAATTTCCATAGAGTATTGCCATGATTGTCGGAGTATTGGTGGTTAAGCAGCTGGAATGAAGAACAAGTAGTTGGCTCTGCACTCTCTCTACGGTTTCAGTTTAATTTTCATTTGATTTGTGTTGCTGACATTAATATTCATCTACATATATTTGTATATAATATATTTCTGTTTGCATGCATATTTTGTACATTTTCTCTGGAGTATTAAAGTAATAATTTATTGAGTTTGGAACACCAACAACAACAATAAAATATATTACAATATAAATAGAAAACTTGTCATTTAATCAAACCTTCAATGACATCGTTATTCCAGGGAATTGTGAGTGAGTTTTAGTTTAAAAGGGATTGTAAATGGAAATACTTACATAAATAATAAATTTAAATTTAAACGGTAGATGCGTTTCTCATTCTGTGACCGTGTCATACGTTAGCCTGTTACACGAATACGATCACAATTTTTCTGCCGTGTTTTACATTAAATTAATTAAATATCATAAATCTTATGAATATTTTCCGTAACGAAATGTTATATAAAATAAGTAAGAAAACTTAAATTTGGCTTAGGCCAAATCCTAAGTACCCTCCACATCCACAACAGTGGGCGTGGCAAATATATATATATACTGCGCCGTCTAATAGTGCATGTATTACGTATCAGCTTGCAAGTCTAGTTTTATGTTGTGTAAATTGTGGGCGTGTATATTATCCGACCACGCCCATTTTTGGCACATCAGTAGATGGAGTAACTATGTATACGCGTACCAAATTTTAAGTTCCTAGGTCAACTTATGTGGCAGATATAAAGATTTTTATTAATTGTGGGCGTGTATGAAATCCGAATACGCCCACTTTTGGTAAATCGATGAACCAATTATTTATAGATATACATACCAAATTTTAGGTTAATAGGTAAATTTTTGTGCCGGATAAATGATCTTTGTTTATAGTGGGCGTGTTTGTTATCCGACCACACCCATTTTATATCGCTGAATGGTATACTATAGATATGAATTCCGAATTTCAAGTTCATAGGTCTATTTTTATAGCAGATATATAGACTCTTGTCGATTGTGGGCGTGGCTCTTTACCGATTTTTTTTCCATTTTAAATGGAGATATGCGTCCAAAAACTAAAAGTGTCTGTACAAAATTTCAACTTAATATCTCAAAATTTACGCCCGTGAGAATGCCAGCAACCAACGGACGCATGGACATACGTGTCTAGATCGACTAAGTTTTAGACGCTAAACAAGAATACATTGTAGGGTGTCTGAAATCTCCTTTTGGGTGTTGAAAATGAAATACCAAACTTTATATAGCCCCCGTCTAATGTGTAGGGTTTAAAAATGTGCAAACAGGTAAAAGTAAGCAAGGTGTAAAGGTTTTCTAAGATGTCTTAGTTTTAGTGTAACCCCATCGTCCAATACAACGGATGATTGGTTGAAGGTTGAGATGTTGAATTTAATGAACGATTCCTGCTTCGCATCATGTTTACTGTTATGTTTTCAATTTTGTATCTTTTTAAAGTTGAAATATAAATTAGAAAAAATGTTGTATAAAAAGCAGCATGAATTTACATTTACAAATAGACACACACGTGCACGCTCGCATTACATCTGTACACGCGCTCTGACTGAAAGTTACTTTTACAAAATGTTGCTATTGCATAAAAATTCCATTTCCAATCGTATTTTACATAATGTAAATCATGCTGCCACTATTACTGCCACTACCACCACTATACCTACTTACTTACTTACTAGGTGGCATATATTGTATTATTTATTCTTCGAATTCTTGCACACCACATAGACTAGAAACAAAATACATATATCATGTGTATGTTTACGGTATACATCGTACAATCCTCTATGCATATTTATACATCTAGTTGTGCTCTCTCTTGCCAGGCAGCCATCACTTGTATGACTTGTATTTACATATATATTGTACGTGTAACAGATGTATGGAATGTCTTCATAAAAATTTTCCATATAAATGTGAATTACTTATGTATAGAAAGTATACGTATATGTAGATGAGTTTTTTCTTCTTTCTTTTTCTTTTTATAGAGTACGTATGTAAATTATTACATAACAACAAGTCACGTGATATGACAGAAAATGTATATGAAGTAGAAAGAAGAAGCATGCCATTATTGGCGAAGAATCAAGAAAATTATATTTAGTTTAGAGAGAGAGAGAGAGAGAGAGATAGAGGATAAGATGAGAGCTCCCTTGAGTTTTAACGTTTTACTGAGTTTTGTAACAAAGCACTTGGAAAACACTTTCTACAACTATATGAATCTCATTGCATCCATGTCGTTGTGGATCTGACAGAATTTAACGTGGATATTGCGATATATTGTAAAGCTTTAAAGATCACAAACTGAAGTGAAAACATTAATATTTTTGGGCTCTTCACATGGTTTGGGAACCTCCAATATAAACACATTCTTGATCAGCGTGAAAATCTCTCTTGATAAAAAGAAAAACAAATGGAGTTAATGAGCTGAAATTTTATAAATTATATATTTTTCATTTCCGTACGCAAGTTGCTATTGAAACTGGACAAAATCAGTTGAGTGCCACGCCCACAATATACAAAAATATATCTTATCTGTCACAAAAATTGAGCTAAAAAGATTAAAAGATTGATATCAAAACCAATCCCCATCGATGTGCCAAAAATGGGCGTGGTCATAAATTAATACGCTTACAATTTCCAAAAAAAAACATGTTTTGGGCAGCATCCGATATGAATTTTAATGCATATTACATGCACTATTATAGGGCGTATTCATCTACCTGCCACGCCTACTTTTTATATAAACATGTGAAAGGTTTTCCTGGTTTGTCTTATGCCTTACTTATTTACTTGTTGTATATATTGATTTTCATATACCTATTGGGGGCGTGGCACTTGACTAATCTCACTTCGTTTTAAAAAGAATACCATTTATAGGAGCAGTAAGTGGCAATACCAACCTACTAATATTTTAATTTTCTACTGGTATAAAAACAAAGGACGGACACACCTAGATTTTCTTCAAATACGTACAAACGGAATAACAAACTTAATATAAAAAGTTTATACATAAAGTGATTGTCATTGTTTCTGGTAAGGCGGTTACTTTGTTATTAAGTCTGTTGAACAATGATTTCGTTTTTTAGTATCATTTGCGTTTGAAATAAAAACCATATGGATTTTCGTTTTTTCAGCTTTAAATGAAAGTAAGTAAGACAACCTAGTATTACCTTGTACAATACTTTAAGTGGCATTGTTCCAATTTATTATTTTTTGCACTTTTTTTCCTTTTTTTGTTTTACTTATTTCACAACTACTCTATGCAATGACATTGACTAAATGCAAAAAGCGAATAGATATGTATATTGTGTGTATGTGTGTGTGTGTGTCATTCTCTAGCGTATACAAACTCACATAACACTTACTCTTACATGTGTATGGGTATATAAATGAATGATTGTGCAAGGTAAGCACGAGTTTATGTCTATACATAGATTGTGATTCTTTTTCTTCTTCTTCTCCTCTTTACAGCTTACTTTGCATATTTCTACTTGATTTTTTGCTTCTTGTCTTAGGTGCTTCAGTTCAGCGTCAGAATCAGATTTGATTTCTTTTTTGCCATTCTTCATTTATTTCTTGTTTTCCCTTCTCTCCTTCTTGCTCATGTCAAAGTGTTTGCATTGCTATGACAGGTTCTTCTGCTGCCCCTACTTGTATTACTGCTATGTTTTAGTTGTTGTTGTTGCATATCTTTTTTCTTTTTTCGTATTAATATCACATCATCGTATAGAGGATAAATATGTGTCAGTAGAATGTGAAATGAGCAATAATAATGTTCAGCTAATAGCTCAAGGCCTTATGTTATGGATTTATTCATATGGAAAAAAGAGAACGAGCAAAAAAAAACAAATTGAAAACCTACTTAAATTATTGGAATAAAAACATATATCCTTTAATTGAAAGTTATATGAAAAGTAAACAAATAAATTGTTGTATTTGTCCGTAGGCGTATGAGTGATATTTTTCCTATATGAACTTCGGTGCACACTCATACTTCACTTGAACATAAATACACGAGAATAACTTTTTTTCACAATTCAATTAAAATTCTTTGTTTTTTTCTTCGAAATGTGTTTTTTTTTTATGCCACAACAACCAGAGAAGCGTAGACACACAATTAGAAAATAAAGAATGGGGAAAAAATAACAAAAATTTTACCGTGTATGTAAAACAAAGATAAGAATTACGGTGTTTTTTTTCAAACAGCTCTTAACAATCACACACATACATAAATTTATGTTTGTACAGGCAGAATGAAAAGGAAAAAGTATCTCTTGAAGGCTATTTATTAACATAAAAAAGAAAAAAACAAATAAGGCCACACAAAAATACTTGAGTACATAACAAATTGTTACTAATAACAACAACAACAACAACAAATTCTCTATATTATACTTTCTAAAATACTTTTCAAATGAAAAGCTTTGAAAAATGCAAAAGGAGAGAAGAAGAGCTGGACTGAAAGGAAAAAAAAACGCTTTTATGTGGTAACTAACAAAGCATTTGAATGTTTTAGAGATAAAGGTACACAAACTGAAAAGCTGTATAAAGAAAACGAAATGAAGCCGAAATTGAGATGAAATGAAATGTAATAAGAAATGATATAAAGAACATGATAAGAAACGAAATGTAAAGACGTTTGCGTCCACATAAGATGGGCAGAGGGGTGTGTATATTAAGTTTGCTATTCCGTTCGCAACGCCCAGAAAAAGGTGTCAGAGATGTTATTTATTTTCTTTTTATTCAAAGCATCAAAATCTGAGTCGATCTAAACGGTCCGTCTGTTGTTGGCACTCTTACGACATCGCTTACGGTCGTAAATTTTCACATAATAAGTTGATAATAATTGTCGTAAAAAATCCGCTTAATGCCTACAAAAATTGATCTATGAAGTTGGATCTTGCTACTCATAATGATCCTATTTATATATGCGTCAAAACGGACATGGTCGAATAACAGAAATGTTTACAATCGAAGAAAATTTGCCAAAAACATTTAGCTATAAATTTAACAGTTGTTATATATATTTAAAATTACCACCGTATTTCAAAAATGGGCATGGTCTTATAACTCATATGACCACAATTTACCAAAAAACCGCATACAGCATAAAACTCCACTTTCAAGTTGATCCCTAATACATACACTATTAAAGAGAATCTGTTACGCCCAGTATTTGTATGTACATGTGAAGGATATTTAAGATTTGGCTCTTAAGTCAAATTTAGTTTCTCTACTTATTTAAACTGTAATAAAATATATCGTTCAACACTACGTATGAGTGACAATAAACATTTTTGATTGATTTTTGTTAGAAGATAAAATAATATAGTCGGCCAAGCCCCACCATCAAGTACCCTACACCACTTGATGCATTATTCAAGTACCTTAAGAAAGAAAACTAAGTATTTTATTGTTTTAATTGATTTATGTTTAATTATACTCTTTATTATCAACAGTAATAATTCTGGTGCGTACGTGTTTCGATTTGAAAAATGAAAAATTGTATTTTTTATACTTACTATTAACTGTTAAATTTTGGCTAAAAAAGTATAAAGAATAGAGCATTTCCGATTCCTTTTATAAAAAATATGTTATATAAGGAGGGGTTCTAAATATGGTCCGATCGGGTCCAAATTGGGCGCATCCAATTATTAAGCTAATTAACTATTCTTCACGAAATATTGTAAAGAAATATTAAGAATTGCGCCTTTTTGCCGCATAAAGATCTCTTTTATAAGAAGACCTCATATGGGGAAGGGTTCTAAAAATGGTCCGATCTTATCCATTTTCAATAGGGTTCTTTTTTGGACCAATATACATATATCCCTGTACCAAAGTTCATGAAAATATTTTCAAAAAAAATTTACCTGGACAGACAGACGGACATGGTTAAATCGATTCAGTCTTTGATACTGAATCGATCGGTAAAACGGACATTTGTAGTTTAGGAGTTACAAACATCCGAACCAACTTAATATACCTTTTGCCACAAGTGGTGTAGGGTATAAAAACAACTTCTCCCAGGTATTTCCTTCAGTTTAAGAAATTGTTATTATTTTATTATTATTTATAACAGTGTTTTTAACTAGAACAAATAATTTGTATAGATTAAATCGTAATTGTTTTTAATGACTTTCTCTTAAGCATTTCAAATCTGTTGTAAAATCTTTACAATTAATTTTAATCTTCTTTTTTACTTACAGATCACGTCAAGGATTTTAGCTGTGGCCCGCTGCACTATAAAACATTTTACTTTGATGAGAACAATAATGCACTTTATGTCGGTGCCATGTAAGTAAACTTATAAAGAAAACTTTTTTATTATACGTGTAAATGACAAAAAAAAGAAAAACAAAATCACTATAAAATTTTTATAAACGCTAATTAAAAAGTGTTTTAAGTGTGACAAACGCCTGGAGAAAGTTAAGAGTACAACTTAAAAGTAAATTAAAATAAAGTTTTGATTAAAGAAGAAGAAGAAGAAGAAGAAGAAGATTCGTTCAACTGTCATCCTTTTAGTATGACAACGTCAGTCTTGATATCACTTTAGAGAAAGGGGCTCTAAACTCTACTGTACACAATAATAAGTAAAATACACAATAAGAAAAACGAAATTTGGCTTAGGCCAAATCTTAAATACTTTCCACATCCACAACAGTGGGCGTGTGTCCTCTGATAGTATATGTATTACGTATCAGCTTGCAAGTCTAGTTTTACGCTGAATATGACGTTTCTAAATTGTGGGTGTGTCTGTTATCCGACTATGCCCATTTTTGGTACATCGATTGAGGGGACAATCATATATATGTGCACCAAATTTAAAGTTCATAGGTCAACTTTTATGGTAGATATATAGATTTTTTTCGATTGTGGGCGTGGTCGAAATTCGACCACGCCCATTTTTGGCACATCATCATGGGATAAATAGGTATACGCGGTCCAAATTTCAAGTTCACAGAACAATTTTTATGGCAGATATATAGATTCTTATTGTTTGTGGGCGTGTCTGTAATCCGAATACGCCCATTCTTGGCACATGATGATGAAGATAATATTTATAGATATATGTACGTAACAAATTTCAAGTTTATAGCTCAAGTTTTGTGGCAAATAAATAGATTTCAATATATTATGGGCGTGGTTCTTAATCGATTTTGCCCATTTTAAATAGCAATCAATTTCATCTCAATATCTCAATCTTTATGACCACGAGAGTAACAACAACAATCGGATACACGGACATAAATATCTAGATGGACTCTGTTTTTGATGCTGATCAATAATATATATACTTTGAGGCTGTCTTCTGGGTGTTGAAAATGGAATAAAAAATTTGGGCGGTACATCTTCTCAGAATGTTTTTGATTGAACGTCCTCAACATATAAACCAAACAATATATACCCTTTTGTCAGTACGTCTTATCGTAAAGCCGTATATTTTGACTTTTTTTAAAATTCATTTTTGTTCATAATTTTTCAATTGTTGTTGGATTTGGAGAGATGTACTTACGTCACTTTCAAAGTAATCCATTTATGGAGCACTTAAAACTAAGGCGTGTTTTTTTCTTATTTACCCCTTAAATTACAGTTATATTCAATTTTTTTTTTAAAGAAAAACGCCTCTTTGTCTGCCACCAAGTAAAGTCAAAACATTAGGGAAACTTTTCCACAAATAACTATTGTTTTCCAACTTGTATACACATTTTGGTATATGGATGGCATGATGGGTTTGAGTGGTATGATTTCTCTAATAATACTCGAACGGTAGGGTATAGCGGTAAAAGTCTTTCATTCTATATTGCGGTTAAATAGTTTACCAACTGTAATCATTAATCTTCATTTTGTTACTTTACTCTCTCTATACATATAAAGGAGAGTAGATACGTGTGTATTGTAAGGATTTTATGTATTGTACTCTGACTGTTTTAGACACTGCGCTGCGGTTAAGACAAATGTGTTGTAGAGTAAAAGTTAGCAACAAACCAACAACAGTCAGCAGTTATGTAACAGAGCAGAGCAGAATAGAACTTTTCTTACATTAAACACTTTTAGCAGTTGCTAGGTGTTGTTGTTGTTGTTGGTGTTATTATCGTTCATTCAGCTATTTTAGATTGCTCCTAAGTGATGAAATGCTTACTACAAAATCATTGCCTTGAAATTTTCATCTTTTTTTTTTATCATAGCAAACAATGTGAGGGTGTGTGTGTGTGTGTGTGTGTGTGTTTGTCTTCTTCTTCGTCTTCTTTTACTATAAGAATAAGGCAAAGCAACGAATTAGCATGAAGTTAGTTATTGTTGTTGCACTTTTATGTGCTGATGTGTGCAGGGTGATGGGTGGGTGAATGGTGGGTAGTGGGGGGACTATCATCCATAAGAGAAGACAAGACAAGTTCGAGTTTAGTTTCAGTTTTAGTTTTATAGTTTTACTGACATTAATTCATAATTATATATGCTGACAGTGTTGCCAACTTGTATAAAGTGCACACTTCTCAAATGCTTATGCTGTTAAAATATACGTTATACGTGACGCAGATTTTATATGATAGTCGAGGAAAACAAATGTGTTGACGGTTTAAAATGGTGCTAAGCCACCGCTATGGGAGAAGGAAAGAAAATCACAAGCATACACTTACACACACACATACACACACACACACATACATTATTCTGCTAGAACATTTGTGGGGTTGTTGGTAATGCTTTGGCTGCTGCGGGCTTACGGCGAACAATGTGTTACAGTGTTTTGGCAATTAATTTGAACACTAAGAAAACGCGAAGCTGCAGACTTTATAAATTTATATTGTAGTTAAAGCCTTTTCACTTAAGCAAATTATACGGTTTATCATCAAATGCGGCAGAGAATTATATGGAATGAAATATAATGAGAATGGCAAAGAAAAGCATAAAGAAAAGAAAAAACAGAACCCCTAAGTAACTGAGTTAACTAAAAGGTTTGTTAGACAAACTCCAGGCAACTAGAGTTTAAAAATTTAGATTCAAAAACTAAAAATTTACAATAAAATGGCAAAAAAGGCAGCAAGTCTGACATTTTTACACAGACTTCTAATTAGGTATAAACTATAGTTAAAGAGAGAGAAAAAAGTTAATCAGAAAAGAAATTTTTAAAACAAATCCTAATTCTTCCTAATTACACTTTACATTCCGGTGGCTAAATATGGTTCGCGCCCGTTCGTGCCTCCAACAGGAAACTTGACTTGAATTGTGCAACGAGAATAGGAAACGAATGTAAACCAAGAAATGACAAAAATAAAAAAAAATTATAACAAATGAATGAGAAAGAGACATAAAGTAAAGTGCAAAGGAAATAATATAGAAATGAATAATTTTTTGTTTTAATTTTTTATTTTGGTCTTGCACAGTACTGCTCTATAAATGGATAGATAACTAAAGACTAACCCTGTGGTTAGAGAATGAGGAATGGGGGAGAAAGAAATAAAACAAAAACTAAAACCAAAAAAACATTAAGTAGAATGTACATGCAATGTATGTTAAGTGTGCGGTTGTAGCTAGCACCAACACCACCACCATCACCAACAACAACCACAATAAAAACAACTTGCAGTGAAGCGCATTGTTGGCATTAAGTAATCATAATAATTCACAATCAGATTACAAACGATTGCATAGGGCGCAAACATACAGCATACAGCATAAAGAAGTCGAAGGACAGACTTACAGACAGACAGTTAGACTTTAAGACTACATTAGCGTATAATAAGCAAGTTAATGAATATAATAATCATAAAATGATTACGATGCTGGATAAGTCATCATGACAAGGATAAAGAAATATTGTTATGTGAGAGAAAGAGAGAGAGAGAGAGAGAGAGAGTGCAGGGGGGAGAGGGAGAAGGAGAGAAAGTTGACAAACTACTAGAAGTAGAAGAATTTTATGCAAGAGATTAAAAAAAACTTTGTACAATAAATTTGCATGAAATAGAAAATTACATAAATTTTATTGAACGAGTGAAAAAACTAAATTTTAAATACTGTAGAGACATTTATATAAGAACGGTACGAGTGGCAGGTGAAGGTTTAAACCATCTAGGTCGAGCCGTGCGAGTTTTATAAGGTTTTTTGTAAATTTTGGGGAGTGTTATAGGACCATGCCCATTTTTGGCAATGGATGGGATAACTATGTATACGCACATCAAATTTAAGGTTCCTAGATCAATTTTTGTGGCAGATATAAAGATATTTGTCGATTGTGGGCGTGTCTATTATTCGACCACGCCCATTTTGTACCATGTACCAAAGTTCTATTTTGTACCATATAAATAGATATTTATCTATTGTGGGCGTGGTTTTTGACAGATTTTTCCCAATTTAAATAGCGATCTGCGTATATAGACGAAATATTTGCGTAAAATTTCAGCTTATAATATCTCAAAATTTATGTCCGTGAGAATGCCAACAAAAGATACACACACGGACGTACAAACGGACATATCTAAATCAACTAGATTTTTGATGCTGATCAAGAGTATTTATACTTTGTGTAGGGTCTTTGTGGAGTTGTAAAAAATGATTGAAAAGTTTCACATGTTATGGCAAAAGTAAACAGATATTAAACATTTAATTTTTACAGAGATGCAATATGTTACAGCATGTGTACAACATGTTATGTCACACATAGAGAGTAAGTGCAAAAGCCGCAAGCTATTTCCAAATGGAACATAAAATTATACTCTATTGAACAACAACTACAACGATAACAATATTTATACTTGTACCCCCTCAATCAAAGCAAACTCTTTCGGAAACACAACAGATGTTTACTTTAAAATCTATATTCAAAAGACAAGTTTTAATTTAGTTTATAATTTATACTTAAAAACTGTGATTACAGCGGTTAACACATCATTTGTTTTCAATTATCTTTGCAGGGATCGTATATTTCGTTTAAATTTACAAAATATCAGTCAATCGATATGTGAGGTAAGTACCATGATACTAAACTAAAGAAAATTTTTCTTTTTATTATCTGTATGTTATATATTGGCTGTCTTTTACTTGGAA
Organism: Ornithomya chloropus; assembly: GCA_963971445.1. Classification (NCBI taxonomy): domain Eukaryota; kingdom Metazoa; phylum Arthropoda; class Insecta; order Diptera; family Hippoboscidae; genus Ornithomya; species Ornithomya chloropus. The sequence continues at coordinate 19,089,961 of OZ020530.1, read as the reverse complement.
AAACAATAAAATGCAAGAGAGTTCAATATTAACAATCTGTCTGTCTGTCTGTCTGTCTGTCTTTCAATCTATCCAGCTAAATGACTTCCTTTTCCTGCTCTCTCTCATTCTTTAGTAATATCCGTGAATAAGTGGCTGATGCGTGTGTCTCCACTACATGTATAATGTGTTTGGTCTAAATTGATATCAAAAAGTGCATTAGTTTGGCAATAAATCGAAAACTTTCCATGAGCACACATGTGTGCTTCCTTCCATACGTCTCACAGAGTCCCACAAACTCTACTTAAACAATTTACTATAAAGTGTTAATATCCGTTTGCTTCTTTATTAGTATTTAATCAGCCCTTTAAGACTTAATAATACTCATAAAAGTTCATATGGAAAAAACTTGATGATTTTTCTACTTTGGTATGAATTTACTTAAATCTCAGATATATCAAAGAGTTGGCTACCCTCCCAATATTATGCTTTCCTTAAACATACGCTGAAGTATTTAAATTAAGAACTTGTTTACCCTTTAAGTCACAAGTACAACCGCCGTCTACAAACGATTCAAAGCTCTTCTAGTGCTGCACAGTACTTGTGCTAAGCTGAACGCGTACAACAAATCGAATTAAATAAACAAATGCGTAACGTGACTCCACTGTTAAAACAAAAAAGACATTTCTTAAATATTTATTATAATCGTTGTTGTTATTGTTCATTTCACTTTCACATTCATAACGTGCTACAGCGTATAATAGCTAAGCGTGGGTTGGTAATAAAATAACAACAACAGCAACAACAACAACAATAATATATATAACAATACGATAACGTTTCTTATAAGCCTTATAATCTATGTAGAGGAAAAAGAAACTTCGTTGTGGTGCAATATCATGCCTGAAGGAATGAGTGCTTGTAGCACCGACTAAGAACAAGTATATTAGAGAGTAATAAAGGAAGTTTATAAATTGTATTCACACACACAGTATAATTTTTCACACACACTTTGTACAATATATTAAAAATTCTTTCGTAATGAGGCAAATACCGCCTCATTTAGGTTTTTAATATATGCCAATGAATTAACGTCAACTTAGATTAAATCTAGTAATAATACATAATTGAAAGAATATTAAAAAGAAAAATATATTTTATATGGATAGAAGCAACTTTAAACATTTTTATTATTATTATTATTATTAAAAAAAAAAAATACAAAAAAACATTTTTTTTATTTAAAATGAAAATTTTTAATTTATATTTATATTAAATAAATAACAAAATTATAAATACGAATTTTTTATTGTACTTTTGAATATAATTTTTTATTAAATGTTTATTATTTTTCATTAATTTTTTTATTATTATTTCATCTTTATTCAATAGTAATTAAATTTGAAATAAATAAGTAATAATTTTTTTATATATTTTTTTAAATTGAAAAGAAATTAAATTTAAAATAAACAATTTTTTATTTTCAAATATATATTTTTTTATTTAAAAATGATTTTAATTTATAATAATAGAAAAAATTATATTTTTTCTTATTTTCCAGCGTGATGTTTTAATTTTAGAACCTTCCGGTTCTGACATATTGAGTTGTGTGTCCAAAGGCAAACGTGAGGTACGTTATTTTTCAAGTTATCGGTTATTTTAGTAAAGAGTTGTTAAATTGTAGTATAAACCCCACACTCATGGGTGCGTTGTTTTCCTATTCTCTCTCAATCTTTTGCTATAAATTTCTTTCTTATTATGTCCCATTTTACGTTTTATTGATGCCGCTCTGCTGCCATGGTGCTTCCTGTTCAACGTTGGATTCTTGTGTGTTTGCTTACTCGATTGCCTTAAAGAAGGTGGAATGCCGTAATCATATACGTGTTATACAGCCGTTGGACTCTGGTACACGTTTATATGTTTGTGGTACAAACGCTCACAATCCTAAAGATTACGTGATAAATGTAAGTACATAAAGTGAACAGAAAAACAAAAAACAAAAAAAAAAATGGAAAAATATTAAAGAAAAAATAGAAATAATTTTTTTCTGCCTAAGCTTTAGTAAATTGGGTATGGGTAGATGTGTAAAGATATGAGACGATTATAGCATATATTAGGCAGCTTCTGCAGGATACATCTATAGGTTTTCTTACTGCAATAATATTTAAACCAAAAGGTCTTAATAAACTCTCGCACAATTTTTGGTAGGATGGAATTTTTGCTGTGAAAATTCACTTTTCCCAATTTAAACATTTTACCCTAATAATACTTACGTACACATTATTTTGGTTAGAAGTTATTGGTAATCAGCTTTGTGGTTGTTAAGTAAACTGTATTTAAACGCTTCTTAAACAGAAAACATTTTTTTAAGATAAACCCGAGTTTAGGCTTCCATTTTAATTAGGTCAAAAGGAAGGTCAATAATATTCTCTACACATACGTACATGTATATGTACACACACATTTCATTTATAAGCTGTGTGGTATTTAATACGTAGAGGATGGGAATGTATAGGGACGTACGGACATTGCTTTTTTATTTTTAATTGGAAAAAAATCATATATTGAGTAGACAGACATGCTTACTTTATTTAAAATGAATAATTTAGAATAACAGCCACGCCCCTAATTAACGAATCTCTTACAGCCATAATAGTAAAGCTGCAAAGCTAAAATTTATATAAAAAATTACTGCCTATCTAATGGGTGGTATTAAGTTAACGGACGCGCCCCGCATTTATAAATAGTTGCCTGTGGTGTAACTTTCAAGGTTCCCGCCACTCATGAAATAAGAATCGTTAAAAGAGGGCGCATCAACAAAAAGCCACGCCCATATTCGTCCATACCTTTAAACCCCTCCATATAAGATAATAATATACCAAGTTTGTCATTCCGTTTGCAACTACCAGAAAAAGGCTACATAAAGTTCTTCATCAGCTTCAAAATCTGCATCGATATGTACATGCCTGCGCTGTACTTGTAATGGCCGCAAAATTTGAAGTGACAAAGCTAAAATTCGACATGAACGTCCTTAGTCTGTGAGGCTAGATTGCTAAAATGGAAAAAATCGGTTATTGGTCACACCCACAATCGACACTAGCCTATTTATTACTAACAATCAAGTCAATACTTTAGTCATTTATAGCCTATTCATTGGTGTACCAAAAAAGGGGCGGGGATCCATAATAAACACGCCCGCATATGGAGGGTATTTAAGATTTGACCTGACCCAAATTTGTCTTTTTTTTTTTACTTAATTTTTTGATTTCTAAACTACACCTGGAGGTATGGACTTTATTTATATATCATATTATATAAGATTGATAAATAAAGCAGTAGTATTAAGTATTTGAATATATCAATAAACACTTGAGGCATCTCGAAAAGAAGCGCCACAATGCGTTTTCTATTAAAGCTGATTTTTTATTCGTTTAAACTGCAGAGGACTTCTCCTGTTCTAACAATTGTCACATAATTTCTTGCAATCAACTAATGTGATTATCATTTTGTTTTTATTTCCTTTTTTCCTTTATCTTCTTCTTCTTCAAATTTGTTTTCATTCATTCATTCTCTGTCTTTGTTCCGTTTGTACTTTCTATGGCATCCAATTCCAATTTCATTTGGATGTGTTGTGCGGTTATGGTTGTTCGCTCCGGTGACTTGGTGACATGCATACCTTTAGGCGAACTTAACACATTTACCCAGATCCGAGTACGTGCCTGGCATTGGTTTGGGTATTGGTAAATGTCCTTACGATCCATCTGACAATTCGACAGCCGTGTTCGTTGAAAAAGGAAATCCATTCGGTTTGCCAGCATTGGTGAGTAAACAGAAAGGTTGCCTTTCTTCTTCTTCTTTGTTTTTAAAGTGATTAAATTTTAAGCCCAAACATATAAAATTCGTTTTTTCTTTCTTTTTCTCTCCTTCTTCTTTGCAGTACTCTGGTACAAATGCTGAATTCACTAAAGCCGATTCGGTAATATTTCGTTCAGATTTATACAATATTACCTCAGGACGTAAAGAGCATAATTTTAAGCGTACTGTTAAATATGATTCCAAATGGCTGGATAGTAAGTATTTTTTGTGCTTGGTTTTAAAAAAGTGAAATGTTTTCACATGTTTTTGATTTTTGTTTTTCGCGTTTCGTTTTTCTTTGTTCTTTAGAGCCCAATTTCGTTGGATCTTTCGATATTGGCCAATATGTTTACTTCTTTTTTCGTGAGCATGCTGTCGAGTACATTAATTGTGGCAAAGCCATCTATTCTCGTATAGCCAGGGTGTGCAAGAATGATCGCGGTGGTAAATATATGACGGGCCAGAATTGGGCTACATACCTGAAGGCGCGCATCAATTGCAGTATATCAAGTGAATTTCCGTTTTACTTCAATGAGATTCAATCGGTTTATAAAATGCCGCATGACGATACAAAATTCTTTGCCACATTTACCACCAACACTCATGGTATAATGGGTTCGGCAGTGTGCAGTTACGATATACGCGACATTAATGCCGCTTTTGAAGGTGAGTGGTGTTGAAGTAACAGTAGAGTAAGTGTGTAAAAGAAAACACAAACGTTGGGCAAGTAATCACATGCACACATACGTATCTGGAACACTTGATATTCTGTACACACATGCATAGATGTAGGTATGTTTGTGTGCGCATATATTTTACAACTTTGCACGTGTTGTTTGTGTTGTTGTGTTTGTGATATATATTCCGTACAAACTCTCTCTTGTTTCCTTGTTTCGGTGACTATTTCTATTACCGTTGCTGTGCTGTGCTGTGTGTAGCAGTAGTAAATATTCCGCATGCTTTAAAGAATGAAGAAGAAAATGCTACAAATGTGCCACGTTTGCATTTGCCAAAAGATTTATAGCCCGTGCAATAATTCTTTTAAACTGAAGTTTTTATTTTCGTTTGTGCTTAAGAAAAATATGTGTACCGTAAAATTTTTCCCATACCAACAACAACAACAACAACACGTTAGAGCACGTGAACGAATGTTTCAATATAAATAAAATTGTTTGGAATTTATTTTTTTATTATTATTTTTTTATTTATAATAAGTGGAAAAAATTGCGGTATACTAAATAGTATTCGTAACCAAATAATTGATCAGTTTAATTTTAAATTCATCATTAAAGCTTTGACTTGATCAACGCACTTGCACGTAACATTAAAATTGACTTGTCTGTACGTCTGTCCTACACCCAGTGGCTTGCCACTTCATGTATCACACACACAGTGTTTTATATAAACTCTGCACATAATATATACAAAGCTAAAGGTCAAATGCAAAAAATTTTTAAGTCATGATGATTGCCCTTTAATAGTTTGCTGCAATTAGTTGCACAAAATAGTACAAAATTAATTTCCCGATAAATTGTGTTCAACAAATATTTATACAAAAACCAATTATTCCTAACTTTTAAAAGTGTTAACGCAACAACATTGTTGTACATCATGTCGTAAAACATATAACATGATATAAATGTATTACACGAGCAAATGCGCCATTAACCAACTCGCACAAGTTGTTAGTATGTTGTAAATATTCGTTATTTTTTGGAGGGTTTACAAAACAATCTTAGTGTATGTTTGTAGCGTATAATGCATGCGTCTTAGGTATAAGTAAACGTATCAACATACAATGTCTTTAGATTAAAAGTCACAGCGCATAAAGGAATAAACAAGAAAAGAAAAGAAAGAAAAAAATGAAAGGAAAAATGAAATAAAACAGCACTCTTGTGATGTGTAATACACATGACACTTACACATGTTTAAATGTTCAACGTGTGGAGTTTTAAGCGCACACTGGGAACATACCATACAGACGATGTGTGTGTGTGTGCGCCACTATATATTGTAGCATAAATATTTTTTGCATTTTATGCATCATGTCAAAAATTTGCATGCAACCATGCATACAAAAGCTGTCGAGAAGTGTTGCGTGTATGTATGTGTGGATATAAAACGAAAACAACTCACACGGAACATGTATGTAGAAGGTCGACTTAAGGAAATATAAGAATCTAGCTGTAAGCTAGATTACCCCTCCACCTCTCTCTCTCTCTCCTTCTCTATCCTTGTTAATATAAGCCGGAAAAGAAATGAATGAAAGCAAAATACGCGTAAAACGCTTCTTACCATATACATACGTATGTGTAAGTATAGGCTATACGTGTTGTTGTTTCGACATTGAATTTAAAAAGGAAAAAGGGACTTTTTTATATTCATGAGCTTATGTACATATCTGTACTTATGAACTATTCGAGAAAACGCAGACGGAAACGAAACTTCATATATGCCAACAATGCAAAAAATTTAACAATATTCTCATATTAGTATATGTACATAATAGAAAGTAAAGCTAACAAAGTGTGATGGAATATAAAATATTAACCAAACGTATAAAATGTCTGTCTGTCAGTCCAATCAATCATTCTTATTAATTGTAGAGATTTTCTCGCATAAAAGTTTAATTTATTTAGAAAATATACCAGAAAAGAAAGTAAATTTCTACATATATATGTATGGAGTGGGTGTGGCAGGCAGGTGTCTGATTATCTAGATAATCATAAGATAATTATATTTACAGTATTGGATTGACTTCCAAAAAATGTTTTTTGAAAATTATAGACGTATCTGTTATCCGACATGTCCTTTCTTTACCACATCGATTAATGGATTAGTTAATAATATGAATACCGAATTTCATCTTTATATGTAAATTTTTGTAGCAAATTTATTGAATTTAAAAAGAAAAAATGTACAAAAATTGATTTTTATAGATTAGGGGCGTGACTCTATGTAAATATGGATCAAAATAAAAAGCAGCCTACGTATAGAAATGGAAATATATGTACAAAATTTTAGCTTAATATCAGAAAATTTTTATTCGTAGGAATTCCAAAAACAGACACATACTCGGACATACGGACGTACATGTACATTTATATATACGTATATATATTCCCGTGTCTTTGACACCTTCTTCTGAAACTATTTGTTCTCCTAAAATTGGGCCAGTCCGGTTAAGTGGCATGCTCTCAATCCAATAATGTACGAATAAAGTAGAAAAAAAGTCCGATCGGGTTTAAATTTGTTAAATCCAAACATTCTTCACCAAATTTTGTCAAAAATATTAAGAATTGTGATTTTTTTCTTATAAAAAGATGGGATTTTGTATAGGGAGGGGTTCTAAAAAAGGTCCGATTCGGCTCATTTTCAATAGAAGTCCTCTTTGGTCTAATATATGTCCTTGTACCAAATTTTATTGAAACATCTCAAACAAAGCGAACAGAAGCTTCTACACAAATTTACATGGACGGATAGACGGACATAGTTAAATCGATTCAGATATTGATTCTTGATTGATTCATTTACCGTTTAGAAGTTACAAACATCCGCACAAACTTAATATACACTCTTACCACATGTGTACCGCATGGGTATAAAAAAAAATTGAATTATTTACAAAATGTAATAAAAAATGAATTTCTTTTATAAAATTTTTAGGTAAATTCAAAGAACAGGCTACTTCCAACTCAGCTTGGTTGCCAGTACTAAACTCCAAAGTGCCAGAACCTCGACCCGGTACTTGTGTGAATGACACCTCAGCCTTGCCCGATTTAGTTTTGAATTTCATACGAAAACATCCATTGATGGATAAAGCAATCGATCATGAATTTGGTAATCCGGTGTTTTACAAACGTGACATCATCTTAACAAAACTGGTGGTGGACAAGTAAGTTTTTATAGGAATTGCCGAAATTCTTAACAAACAAATTAAGTGCAAACTAATGTATGTCCTTTATTTATATGTATGTATGTATGTATGTATGTATGTATAACCACAACATGGGAAAAAGCAACACACAACCGAAGAAAAAACTTAAATTCTAACCAAATATTTCCTTTGGTTACTTGAGCTTGTTGTTATTGTGTGCATTTTGAGGTTTATACTTGAAGTAAAACATGTCGTTCGATTTTATATATATATTTATGTATGAACGAGATATATGGTACAACATACTCGTATACAACCAAATTAAAGTGTTTTTGTTGTATAACATATGCATCCAAAAGTTGTACGTAACCACAGTGTTTGGTAAGAAAGCGTCATGACCATCATGCCAACAGACAGACATTTAACCAAAATACAACAAAAAAAAATAAAAAACAAAAAACAAAAAAACTAAAACATCGACAACGTATTAAACCAATACAATAACACAACCAAGCAGCAGAAAGAGAAACAGAAAACTTGAGCAGAAGATAGTGAAGAAGAAAATATATGAAAATGTGTAAAAAAGCCTGTGGGTGCTTAAGTCATGTTCGAACACTTAACATCACACACTCACCCAAGTTTCCTACAGCCGGTACCGGTACCGGCAGCGGCACCGGTACGGGTACGGGTACGGGTACCTAGTTTAGCCTGAGCAAGAAAGAAACCATTAGAAGCATTAGGAGAAGCAACTTTATAACATAAAAGTTGTTTATGTTTTGTTTCCTTAACGGCAATAACAAGAACAACAGCCTAGAAAAGTTTCCAACATTAGTTTTAAGTTTACAAAAACAAAATGTTGGACAAACATATAAAAATGTAGGAATAGTAGGAAAAGAAAATACATATAAACAAGGAAATTTCCAACAAAGTTTTCGTAATTGTTATTACTATTATTATTATGTTTGTTGGTGTTGTTTTAGGGTGCTAAGGAATTTTCTTTTGTGTCAACATTTTTTCTTAACTTGACTTTCCTTTCTTTTTAACTTGAGCAACTAAAACTAGGTTAACAACTACACATATAAAGTGGTAGAACCTTATAAAACGATTTGCCTCTTCTTCTTGTTCTCCTTCTCCTTCTCCTTCTTCTTTGACATGTACGTAGAATACGCATTGATAAACTGAATCAAGAGTATTTGGTGTATTTCATTGGCACGGCCACGGGCAGTATTTATAAAGTGGTTCAATTTATACGTTATGGCAGACGTCATTCAAATCTGTTGGATATACAGGAGGTGGCGTATCATGAGCCCATTCGAGAGATGGGCATAAGTCAAAAAACCGGTTCTCTGTACTTGGCCACGGATCATATGGTGAAACAAATTGATTTGGCCATGTGTACCAAGCGGTATGATTCGTGTATACGCTGCGTCGCTGATCCGTACTGTGGCTGGGATAAGGAAGGAGGCATTTGTAAACCCTATCAATTGGGTTTGTTACAGGTAACCTAACCAGTACAAAATCATTGTTTTCACTAAACTTTTAAAACGATTTTATTTTTATTAAAAACTTTTTTTTTTCAATTTTTTGTTTTTCTTTTTGAAGGATGTCGCTAATGAAACGTCTGGTATATGTGATACCAGTGTCTTGAAGAAACGTATAACGGCCTCCTATGGCCAAACATTGCATCTGTCATGTTTCGTGAAAGTGCCGCAAGTATTAAAACAGAAAATTGTTCGATGGTATCATCATTCAACGGAGAAGGGACGGTAAGTGTGTTCAATTAATATTAATTTTATTCGTTGCTAGAAAACTACAGAATATAATTCCAATAATTAATTAATTTTTCATTAACGGACACACGGTATCAAAATCAGTATAATTAAAGATGGGTGTGGCATTTACCGTCCGTACGTCCATTACAAAAAAATCATATTAAATCAGCATCAATGCTCATAATTGAGAGAGTACATATAGCCATGTCTGTCCGCCAGCTGTAAGTGAATTATATACACATTCATAATTAATATAAAAAATTGTTCTACTTTTCTTAAAGACGAACTTTTTTATAATCATCCACAAAAGTTTACCCCTAAACACTGATCTCAATTATAATAAGAAGCTTAAAAGAATTTAATAATATTCTGCAAAATATTTTTACCCCATGTGTCTACAAAAAGTCATAATAAAAATAAATGAAAATAAAAAAGGAAAATGGCAAATCTTCCACTTCTCGCTCTCATGCGAAAACGAAACTAAGTAATGGGATCTAATAGCTTATGAGTCATAAAGTAGGCAGACGGAATAAAAAGGAAAAGAATGGAATTGAAATGAAATAATATTAAAACCAAAAAGGTAACACGCCAAGCATAACATTTACACACACACGCATACACAAACCCGAGCATTTCATTTACATACCTTTATAACGAAAATAAAATCCTTGGAGACAACAGCTGTTCCTAAAGACAATAAATTCACAGCTCAAACAATTCCACTGCTATGCACTACCACACATGCACACGCAAAAATATATATTTGGAAAGAAAATGTTCTTAAACTTCAAGATTAGAAGGAAAAGTGACGGAGGTACAGACAAAGTCACATGTGAAAGTTGTTCCTTCCATTTTCGTTTATAGGTACGTCCGTATTAAGGCGATAAATTGACACATTAAAAAATATATATCACCAGAAATTCTCTCCCATAGATAAAACGGACTGACAGACATTTCTATACATTTCGTTTTCCGGATAGGTTTTCATGTCTCTACATGTATGTATGTACAATACAAGCGTAAAAAGGGAACTTTTCCTTGTACAATGAGTTTCATTTCGTATCGTATTCGAACTTTTCAATTTAAAGTTTCTTTTATTCTTTTTTTTTTTTTTGAGTCCGTCTTTTATTATTATTATTATTATGGCTGTTTGTGTGTGCGAGTGTGTGTAGGTACGTGTGTGTTGTTGGCAAAGTTACATTTTCCCCCAAAAAATAATGTTGAGGTACATTAACTTCAGCATCGAACAAAAGTAATAAATTTAATACAATGAACATAAATTTGTTGGAAATGGTTGTCCTGCCCTTTATTTAGTAGATTCTTGGGGGCAGTTAAACTGCTTCCACCTTAAAGTACTTCTTTTAAAGAGCCGGAAAATGGTATTAAGCATTTCTTTTAGCAATTAGATAAATTCATTTACACTTACTCCTGCACTCTAAAAATAGGCAAAAACCTGAATCGATTAAATTATGTACGTCCGTGTGTTGTTGGAAGTCTTACGGCTGAAATTTATTTACAGACTATTGCTATTTAAATTGGTCGAAATTGGTAAAAAGCCACGCCCACAATTTACAAAAATGTATCTAATAGCTCAAAAAATTCAGCTACAAAATTGAAATTTGATGCACTTGATACTTGCAACGAATCCTTCTATCGGGGTTAAAAAAATGGGCGGGTTTTTATACTGAATATAACAGATATAGAATATAATATGTAAGGTGATTAAAAATCATAACCAAATACCTGCCACACCCATATTTGATTTATAGTTATGGAAAGTATTTAAGATTTTATCTAAAAAAGGTTATTTTTTGTATTTATTTTAAAGTCTTCTAATCACATATAATTTCTTCTTCTTCTTCTTCTTGTTCTTCTACAGTTATGAAATAATATTTACACCCTCCAAATATATAAAAACATCAGAGGGTGGTTTAGTAATTATATCAATTAATGAAGGTGATGGCGGACGTTATGACAGTTACTTAGATGGTACACTGCTGTGCAGTTACAGTGTGAACGTGGATGCGCACAGGTAAAGTATTTATATATATATATATATATAATAAAACAAAACAAGTAAGAAAACTAAATTTGGCTTAAGCCAAATCTTAAATACCCTCCTCATACACAAGGTGGGCGTAGCAAATATATATATATTGCGCCTTCTAATAGTGTATGTCTGTATGTATCAGCTTTCTAGTGGAGTTTTACGCTCAGTATGGTTTTTCGTAAATTGTAGGCGTGTCTGTTATCCGACCACGTCCATTTTCGACATATCGATGAAGGGAATATTTATGTACATTTCAAATTTCAAGGCCATAGGGTATTTTTTGTGGCAGATAAATAGATTTTTGTTGATTGTGGGCGTGGATTTTGACCGATTTTGCTCATCTGCGTGCAAAAACTGAAAGTGTCTGTACGACGTTTGAGCTCAATATCTCAAAATGTACGACCGTGAGAATGCCAACAACAGACAGACATACGGACACACGGACACACGGACATACATGTCTAAATCGACTCAGTTTTTGACGCTGATCAAGAATATATATACTTTGTAGGGTCTCTGACGCCTCCTTTTGAGTGTTGCAAACGGAAGAACAAACTTAGTGTACTTTCAACACTAAGGTGGAGGGTATAAAAAAGTCAAGAAATCATACACAGCTGTCTTTAATTTTGTTTTGCCATCTATGTGGAATTTTTATTAAATTACTTTGCTAGATTTGTAAATACCATCCACACACACACACACACACACACACGCTCAAAGGGAGAGACAGCGTATAGAACGAGTTATGAAATATCAAAAATACATATATACACGCACACACATTCATTTCTATATGTGCTTGCGTTATGTGGCAATTACTTGTATATTGAGTTTTCAATGTTTTATTTATTTTTTTTTTATTTTTTATTTTGTTATTTTCTCACTAACATTATCACCCATTAAGTTGTCTCCCAAATGAAATTTTAATTAAAATGTAAGAAAAAAGAAACAGAGAAAACAACTTGAACAACACATTTATAGCTGCCGTGTGTGTGTGGTGCACTATGTAGTGTTTTTTTCTCGTACTGTGCTACGTTAGCTGTGCATATACCGATAAAGTACGTTTGTGAGATAACACAACAGTTAACACCATAAATAAAACGTGTATACACATGCATTTTCATACAGCACAGAAATTTTTTATTGATTTCCTTTCTCTGCACATGTGTGTACATGTGTGTACATGTATGAGTATATTGAGAATAATTATGATTATATACACTTATGTGTGCATGTGTGTAAGTGGATAATATTATATAAAAGTAAGCAGTTTGTGTCCGCTATTTTCTCTCTTCACCTCTCCTCCTTTGTTGCCTCAATCACTACATTTAATTTCCGTTTTATTTCCCCTACTGATTTTTGTTGCTGTACTCGCCCTGTAGACAGTAGTCGCAGATTTTTTTACGTGCGCTAATCTGTTGTGTTTATTAATAATGTTTATGTTATGATTTCTCTTTTTTCCTTATTGTTGCAGATGTACGCCGCCATCCAAGAAAAACGATTATCAGAAAATTTATTCACATTGGTGCAATGAATTTGAAAAATATAAATCAGCCATGAAACAGTGGCAAACCAAACAGGAGGTAAGTGGGAGAGATATTGAGGAAAAGAGAAAAAAAACAGATATTGTGATGAAACCGATTTGTTTATATTAAACGCATCCTTGTATAACTATTTCATTCAATTTGAATATTGAACCACTTTATGTTGTATGGCATATATATTTATATTCCCTCATGTGTTTGATTAACGCTTAAAAGTAAAATTTTATAGAATTCAGAAAACGAATATAATGATAGATGAAACAAGTAAGCGAACTAAATTTTGCTTAATTTGGCCAAGAACATGTACCCTACTCTTCCGTATATAAACCTGATTAAGTCACCTATAAACCATGTGCAACAAGATGTACTATAGTACATGGTGTTCATATTATTTTGTCCATCCTTTGTAAATCGTATATTCGAACTTTTATATAATTATAATTAATAATAGTAATAATTTTAATAATTTTTGTATTTTGTTCTTATTCCCTTCTTTTATAAATGATTCAGCAATGTATGGCGAAAGAGACATCGAATGGTAAACACTTAAATGAAGTCTACAGTAATGATAACATAGTCTGACCACATGGTAAATCATTAATTTACTCATAAATGAATATAATTTTTATATAAGTAATATTTTTACATGATTATAAATGTAGTTTCGCAACTTTTTTGTCAGTGTACACTTAACTATTAGTTAATTATAAGTATGGATGTACGGACATTTTCCTATAGAATTATATTTTAGTGCTAATTAAGAATGTATAAGGCATCTCGATGACATATATGTTACAGGCTATCATTCCGTCTGCAAGTAGCAGTAGAAATCTTTAGGTGGGTTAGTATGAGGGTCAAACGTCACTGTAGCAAACATTTAGATATTAAGCCAAACTTTGCTTATTAAAAAAGCGTAAAATAAGTCAATAGCCACGCCCATAATTGACAGAATTGTTAGGTATATTAACTTAGGTACTCATGCTTATGTTTATTATACCTAATGATATCATGTTAATGGGCGGTAGTGGGCATAGCACCCATGGCCATAATTTACGAAAATTTTTTCTCTGGTGTAGAATTTAACCAAAGGGTTTTATGTGGGACATATATTATAAAAATAGGCGAAATTGTATACATTCCGCGTTCACAGTTTTCCTTAACTCTTATGTGACACATAGGATGTGTCACACTTTTAAATATCTAACAGCCGCATGACTCATACGTTAGATCACATGCCATAACCACAGTTTAACACCTTTACTGTCGTGTGACATATACGCTGTGTCACACTTTTTATCATCTAACAGTCGCGTTAGGTCATATTAGCTACACTACTCTATGTACATATAAGGCCAAATAGTTTCGGAACACTATTGTTTTATTATTTTTACATGGCGGCAGTGAACGTGTTAAAAGTGATGGTTTGGCTAGGTAGCCAAATAGAATTTTTCACTTGTACATATACATGTATTGTTGCCTTTAAAAATACTTAAATAGCATAAATTCTGTAAAGGTATATATGTATGCAACTACAACTAATCCTTTACTAAAGTTATTGTTATTGCTTCACAACTTGATTTGGAAAGTATTCTCATGTTTTACAAGATAGAAATAAACTTTTTAAAATTTTTGTATAATTTTCTTTTTGTTTTGTATTTCTTCCACAGATATCAACAACAATTACTAAAGACTGACATAATATTTTACAAAAAAAAATATATGTTTTTTAAGCTTTTAAATGACAATATTACTTTGGTTTGTTTCACACAAATTTATAAACAACAAAACCAAAAAGAAAGAAAAATCATTTGATTTGCTTAACAACCTTAATAAATTATAAACTAAGCTGCTAAGATACAACACAACAGAACACAACACAAAACCACACCTCACCACACAACATAACGTCACAGTATAGCATGCAAACATACATAATATAGAAAACAATTCGGAAAAGAAGTGTTTTTTTTCTTTAAATTTTATTAAAAAGTGCTTATAAAATAAGGAGAAATGTTTAAGTTTTACACAAGGAAATAAATTACATCCAACACAACTGCCAATAACAACAAAACCAGTAGGAAAAGGGAACGAAACCATGTAAACATAAATGATTTACAGCAATAAGAGAAAAAATAACACAAGTGAAATGCAAAAAATAGTTACTACCAAAACCAACAACAACAATATGAACAAGAATAAAAATTCATACAAAATCCTGCCACAGCATAACTGAATTACAAAAAAAAAAAAATAAAAAAAATAATAATAAAAAGGAATAAGAAATTCAACTGAACTCAAGCGTTTGACATACAAACTAAAACACGTTTCATGTAGCAAAGACACAAACCACCTAATTGATTGAATAGTCTATTAGACAGACACGTACATATATAAAGAAAAAAAATATTATTTAATGAAATGAAATATAAAAAGTATTTTCTTTTTCAAAAAAATATATAAAAAATATTACTAAAAACATAATACAAAAAATATTTTTTTTTTCTTAATTATATATAAAAAATTATTATTTACTAAAATGAAATTCAAAGTCTTTTTTAAATCAAATACAAAAACTTATTAGTTACTGAAATAAAATATATTTTTTAATAAAATAAATAAATATTTTTTAAATCAAAAATATATTAATAATTATTACTAAAATGATATATAAAAATTATTTACTGGAATAAAACAGAACATTTTTAATAAAAACATTATTTTTCACTAATATATTGTGCGAGACTTATTTTTTTTTTAATTAAATAAAAAATTTATAAAATTATTTATTTAAATATAATTTTTATTTTAGTAAAGTCTAAAAAATGTTTTTTCTTTTAGTGATTTTAAATTTTTTTAAATACAAAACATAAATATTTCAGTCGTTATAAATATTTTCAAATTACTTGGTTTTCATTTCTTTGAACCTAAAACTTAATTATTTTTCTAATAGACTTAAAAAATAACAAAGAAAAAAGAAAACTTTGTTAAAAACAAACTCCAAGTAGTTGTAGTGGAATTAAATCTAAAATAAAAAATATATATTGTAAATATTTACTAAAAAATACTCTGGTGAGCTTAAGTCTTGAAAATAATATAAAAACTTTACAATTTAATTCTAAGCTAACAAAACAAAAAGAACAACAACAAATTAAAAAAAACATTGTTTTATTTGTATTCCCCTAACTTAACTTTAAACTTTTTAAGCAAAATCTTACTTACACTATTAAGCTTGTAAAAAATAACTTAAATAAAAAAACACAATAATCTTAATGGACAGACAGACATTCAGAGATGAAAAATGAAAATATTTTTTATATCAAACCATTTAAGAAGAAAAAACCAACAAATAAACAAATTATATAATATATATAAAGTAACAATTCCAACGGCAGCAGCAACAGCAGCATTAACAACAACAACAACTAAATGCATTTTTTATACCCTGCACCACACGTGGCAAAGGGTATATTAAGTTCTTGTAATTCCTAATCGGCAAATATCACACTCATCTACCGATCGAAAATCTGAATCGATTTAACAGTGTCCGTCTGTCCATTTGTCTATCCATATAAATTTGTGCGCAAGCTACAGTTCGCATTGTTTGAGATATTTCAATGAAATATGGAACAAGGATATGTATTGGGCCAAAGAGTATTGAAAATGGACCGAATCGGAGAAACCCTCCCTAAATAATGAAAGTCTTTATATGGCGAAAAATTACAATCTTAATATTTTTTGATAAAATTTGGTGAAGAATAGTTCATTGGCTTAATGTTTATTGTTTTCTTCCCACATAATGCTATGCAACGAAGAGAATTATGTGCATCATATATGGCAATACTTCACGTTTACTGACACAACTAATCTTATTATAGTATAATTAGTGGAACTAAGTGGTGTAGAGTATTAAATGGTTGGTTCTTACCGACCATTTCATTTTCACTTCTTTTCAGTTGATTGTAGTATTCTAACTATTAGCTTGTAAATAATTGTAAAGAAACAAAGTTTAAATTTGTGACAAAAAGTAAATGAAAAAATTAGACAGTAATCTTTTAAGCTAATTAATTAAGTATAAAATGTAATTTTACGAATGATTATTGTACTTAATATGAAGGGTATTATTATAAACATTTAGTAACAATTTTTGTTAAAATTAATATTTTTGAAAACGGTTTTCATATTGAATTATTATTAAATAACAAAAGAAAAAAATTCAAATAATTGCAATGATATAAAAACAACAAAATGATCCGTTGAATATTTATTTTTTGGCCCACTTGAAACTTTTGCTATTACATATAAAAAGGTAAGTTTTGTTAATAAATTTATCATTATATTTTCGAAATCTTATATATAATCTCGATCAAATAATATGCCAAACGTGCGTCTATCCAATCACAACTGAAAACCACTGCGCAACGTACTGAGCTAGCACTTGGATGGCTATTAAAATTGGGACGTAAGGCGCGATATCTGTTAAGAGCCTCATTCCGATTTTGTGCCCTTTTAAAAGTATTTTCTTTCGATTCTTCGAGGGAGGGCTTTTGAATTTTCAATATTGATTCTTCTAAATATATTGAAAAATTATGAAAACGGTAAAATATGTTTAAGATATATGATAGGAGGGACTGTGTCACTTGCAAGGGTACTTCATTTATACTTCATAGAATCCATTTCGATTCAATAATAACAAATGGTAGCATTTATTTGAAGAACATGACCCGATTTCTAAAGTTCACTTTAAAATGCTTTTGCTTTTGCTACAGATCTAATACGTAGTAATTTTATAGCAGAAATCATTCTTGGCATAATTTTCTAAAATAGTTGATTTTGAAACTGTTCTAATAAAGGTTGGAGACCCTTCAATACACCTATTACTACATATCTTGATTAGTGTAAAGTAAACAGATGAGAAAGTAACACATTTTATGGCCCCTCAACATTTATAAATATTTTATTTCAGTGTAAAGTTTCCTTGTAAGATGAAAAAACGGAAAGAATTAATCGCCTTGGTAAGTCATAGCTAAAGCATTTGTAAATTTGAATGGGTGGCTGCTTAACTTTAGCTGCCTAACTTTATTACGTATTATGATTTCGAGTTATAAATCCAAATGCTCAACATTTACCTTTATTGCTGAAAACTTAATGATTGTGCAATTTGTTTGGTATAAATGTAAGTAAGTTTTTACTATTCGTACCCTTTTAACTTGTTGGAAATATTGTAACTCTTAAACGGACAATGTCACATCCATCTTTAATTATACAAATCGATCTAGAATCACTTCTGTCTGTTTTTTGAGATATTTTCATGAAATTGAATACAAGGATATATTTTGATCCAAAAAGGACATGTCTTGAAAATGTAACAAATTGTATAATTTTTGGAAGATTTTTGACCTATTCTGAAGGAAATTTTAAATGGCGAAATTTTGCAATTTTTAATATTTTCTTTGACAAAATTTGATGAAGGAGACTGGCTTAACGACTGTGCCAAATTTGGATCCTTCTATATAATGATATTTTGTTAAGTGACTTGAAAGACAATGCCTCGCGTTTACTGATCCAACTCTACTAAAAGATAATTCGTGGAACTAAGCGATGTAGGGTATTAAATGATTCGGTATAATCTCTATAATTATAACATTTTCATTTCTTTCAACTTTATAATTGTTAACATCTCAAACATTTCGTTTCCATTTGTTTTTATTCAATTTGTCTGTATTAGCAAAAGTGTTAAGTGTAAAATAATAATAATTCTGGATACTAAAGTAGTAAAAATATTAAAACTAAAAGATTTAACTAATGTAAGATTAAAAAAGAAATAAGCAATACTATTATGGTTAGTAATAAATGTTTCTCAAATTTTTTTATTCTGCATAAAACATCTGTAAATTAAATAAAATACAAAATGCCGGGCAGGCATTTTCCATATTACATAAAAGTATTTAACGAAAATACAGCTTCAGCTTTCATGTTGTAGAAATCATTTTGTATGTTAAGAATATATGAGAAACAACTTAGTGAAGGAAAACTTAAACGCTTTCATATATAATACAAATATAATAACAAAGCATAAATAATAAATGTGCGAGTAGAAAAGTATTTTTTTAATATATTTTTAAGTCTTAATTTTTTTTTTAATTCCATTAATTGTTAGCTGTGTAATTTTATTAAACAAAAATTATAAATGAATGTGTTTAGTTGTTATTTATTTTATTTTATTTTTTTTTTAATTTATTTTATTTTTTAATTTAATTTTTTTATTTATTTATATTAAATAAAAATACAAAATATGCGATTAGACAGTGATTTATCTAATGAATTTTTATAAATATTACGTTATTATTTCTCTTATTTTGTTTTATATTTTATTTTTTAAAATTAATTTTAATATATTTTATTTATTTATTTGTTTTTTTTTATTTTTTTTAATTTAATTTATTTTATTTAATTTATTTTATTACATTTCATATTTGTTAAATTTATTTCGTAAAATATTTGTAAAATTTAAATTTTTTTAATATGAGATAAAAAACTTAGTTTTATGAGGTTTCTATGTAGTGACAATTGAATACTTTTCAATCTTAGAAAAAACAAAAGTAATAAAATGTAGAATTTTTGCTTTTACATTTAATTATTATCCTTACTTGGCCAATTATTGATTTTTCATCTGCTTCTCTATTCCATTAATATGAATTATATGTACATGTTTAAATATTATGTGAAATGTTTTGTATGACAATCACATGATAAATTATAAATTTAAAAATAAATTTATAACTAAATAAAAAAAATGTATTACAAATAAACCGATAATCTGGTAGGTAATAATAACCACAAATATTTATTTAATACATGTAAATAAAAAAAAATTGAAAATTATTTGGATTTGTATAAAAAATGTCATGTAAGTAAATTAAACCGCCATTGTGTTTTTTTCATCTCTCGGATTAATTCTATTAATTAATCATTATGCAAGCTACACATACGCAACCGCATATGCATGCATGTGTGTACATAAATATTATGTATATGACACATTGAACATTATTAATAAGCAAAGGTTAAAACTATAATTAATTGTGTGGAAAAACATCATTTACACGTTCCCGAACTCTTTCAAAATCATTTATATGTACATATATACTACAATATATAAGTGTATACTTGTGTTGTTATTAAAGTATTGAGCTATTAAAATATTAAATCAAGATATGATATAAAAGCAAATCGGTAGCAGCAACAGCAACAGCAACAGCAACAGCAACATCAAGTGAATACCTTTTAAAAATCAACCTAGTTAAGCTTTTTTTAAGTTGTTTGTTGTTGTATATCATGTATAAAATAGTATTTAATTATGTATTTAAAAAAAGTTGTACAATAATCACTCGTATAAAAGCTTAATTTCAAATAGATTTAAGCACACAGAGAATACAAAACAAAAATATATGAAAATAAACTTAACAAAATACATACACACATACATGTGATAAGAATTTTAATAAAAAAAAAGCAAAAATTCAAATAAAAAATTAGTGTTTTATTACAAACAAAGGAGAGATGCAAGGAATGAACGAAATAACATGAACACCATGCAATTTAGTTCATCTTGCTGCAAGTTGGCAACACTGCTTTCGAGTAAATAATGCGCCGACAAGTATTTTAAGTTATATTTCAGTGTATTATCCGCTGGGACGGATAAAACAAGCGATCGGTGAAATGTGTGATTTTTCAGGTTTCGAAAGAGGGCAAATCGTTGGTGCTCGGTTAGCGGGAGTGTCTGTGACGAAAACATCAAAATTGTTTAATGTTTCACGAGCGACAGTATGCACGGCAATGACAGCATACATAAAACATGATAAAACATCGTCGGCGAAGAGGAATAGTGAGCGAAACTCAAAGTTAACTGACAGAAACCGACGAACAATAAAAAGAATTGTCGTCCGTTTTTACAGCATCGATGAATGCATTAAATTTATGAATTAAATCTAAATCTTAAATTTTACGATCGTGAGATTGTCAACAACATATACCCACACGGACGCACATGTCTAGATCGACTGACATGGAATAACAAACTTAGTGTATCCTCCAACTTGTGGGGAGAATATAAAAACTTATCAATACGTTAATACAAACAAAAATGAGAGACTTACTTATAAATGCTTGACCAAACAGAGAATTTCTATTATAGAGTCGTGGATCTTCTTTTATTCTTTCTTTTTCTTATGGGATCAATAGATCGAGAGCCACGCCCTTAATCGACAAAAATTTACCACAAAATTTTTGAGCAAAAACAACAAAAAATTGAGCTATAAAGTTGAACTTTTGGTGTATTTATTTGTAATTATGTTATCTCATCTGTCGAGGTGCCAAAAATGGGCGTGGTCGGATACCACACACGCCCACAATCGATATTCATATATACCACAAAAATTGACCTGTGGAAAATTCCGGTTGGAAATTTGGTATTTATATTTATAATAAGTCCAACCATCGATATGCCAAAAATGGACGCGGTCGAATAGCAGACGCGCTCACAATTTACATAAAACTAAAACTCAGCGTAAAAGTCAACTTTCAAGTTGATATGTATTAAATACATTATTGCAAGACGTAATCGTATGCCTGCCGCGCCCAACGTTTGTATATAGATATGGAAGGTATTTAAGATTTTGCCTAAGCGGCATTTCTTGTTTTCTTACTTGTTTCGTTTAAGTTCTGGGTACGTGGAAAAGTAAATAAATTCAATTTAAATATAAAATAATAACATTTTAGTAAAAAAACTCCAATATAAGATATTACCGGTGGGCGTGGCATATGTTGCATTTTCTCTTAGCGACTTTTAAAAAACGACCTTAAAGGCAGAATTCAGCAGCTAAAGAGGATAGAGGTATATATAATATTTAGTATATAACTATGTTTCCTATATTTATAATATGTAGCTCTATTCAATGAAAGCTTCCTCTAGTAGTTGCGCATACGGAGTAATAAGCTTAGTATACCTGTCACTGTAATGTGAGATGGCTAAGGAAAAATCTAATTCAAGAAATACATTTTAATAAAAACGTTAATAAAGAAAATTCTCTGTTAAACTTATACGTGTCTAAACAGCGCTTCATTGAGTTCTATTTTATATTAAGTACCGCTCAACAAACTTAATGTACTTCTATTGTTTTGAAGAACATTATAACAACAATTCTCAACAGAGAGGAGAAAGTGAAGAAAAAGTTCAAGTTGTGTGAATTATCTAAATTAGTGTTATCTTTTCACTAGCATACACACCAACACACACAAGCACAAACACTTAACAACAGAAAATACGAACACTTTGGGGTTAATAGCATTTATTTGTTTCTAAAGAAGTTTAAGTAGAAGCAGAAGCAGATGAAAATGAAAATGAAAATGAACTAATGAACATTTACACTTCAAATGCGTGTTAATACGTAAAGATATCAACAACACTTTGCCAAATATTAAGCACAATATAAATAGCTAAGTATGATGTTTACGAGAGTGTTACAATGTATTTTGTGTTGTTGTGTGTTGTGTGTTGTGTTGTGCTGTTAAGAGGAGAAAAACTCTCGTAAATAAATCTAAATATTATAAACGCACAAACATATGTGCGCTGTAGACATTAACTATCATTTCATAAACAGATAAATAAACAAAACAGGCAGTCAGTCAGACTGAAATAATGTCTAGAAGCGATTTTGTTGTTGTTGCTTTTTTTTGTTTTTTTGTTTTTTTGTGTGGATTATACCTCTTTGTTGTTGCTTTTAATGTTGTGTTTAATTACTGGTAATAATCAGAGTGTTGCTACTGTTTACCATCGAAGACGCTTTCCTCTCTTTCTCTGTTTATATTTTTGTTAATTATAATGAAAATGAACATGATAATGATATTTCAACTTCCTATAGAAATGCTTTATTTATTACAATACCAGATTGATAACCATGAGAGTGTGGGTGCAAGTCTTGTTATTGTCTAACTTGCGTACATAGAGTCTCGTATAGTGTTTAAAGCAAGTTGTAATGCGAGATGGAAGAAGAGTAAGCATTTCGCAATTGTGTATAGAAAGTCTTCAAATAATATTGTTATAGATCTTTGTTTAATTATAGCATTAAAGTAGTACAAAATTTTCCGCCTAAAGCTCTACATTGTACGCATGTAGATGTGTGTTTAAATGGAAAAATTTGATTTACATCACTTGCACTACATTCCATTTATTGTGTCTGTCTCTCTGCATATGTCAAAAATACATTCAAATCCTTTGCTTGGCATTTACAAAACGTGTATACAAAATAAACACAAGATACAATGGCTGGAAGCAATAATTCAGATTTTGTACAAGTGGCTTAGTTAAAAACAAGTAAGAAAGCAAGAAATGTGGCTTAGACCAAATCTTCAATATCCTCCACATTTACAATAGGGGGCGTGGCAGGTATGTGATTACGCCCTTTAAAAGTGTAGGTATTACGTTTCAGCTTGAAAGTCTAATTATATGGTTTTTGAAAATTGTGGGCGTGTTTATTATTTGATCACGCCCATTTTTAACACATTGATGGATGAAGTAACCAAATTATAAGTTCATGTGTAAATTTTTGTGGCAGATGTATAGATTTTTGTTATACTGTGGGCGTGTGTCTGTTATCTGACCATGCCCATTTTTCGGAAATCGACATATAGGATAATTATAAATATATATACTAAGTTTCAACCTAATAGCTCATTTTTCTGGCAGATAAATAGATGTTGGTCGATTGTGGGCGTGGCACTAGGCCGATTTTTTCTATTTTAAATAGCGATCTACGTGAAGAAACTAAAAGGGTTTCAACATAACAAAATTTAGGTGCTAAATATAGACAGACTCCCGGACGGACATGTCAAAATTCAACCAACTCTAACAAATAATAATAATTCAAGGTTTCATTTCATCCAATCTTTAGAAATAACATAAAATTTTTGAAAAAAAAACCCATAAATAAACAAAAGAAAGAGCTAAAAAGAACACGGTTAATCATTTATAGTTAATCATTCAGTCAGTTTATGTCAATCATTACACTAAAGTTGCTGTGCACTGAATAAAATGCAATTGCAGCTAACCTGTCAATTATGGTGTGATAATAATAAAAAAGCAGAAAAACAAAGCAAACAAACAAAGAAAAAAAACACAATAAAAACATAAAATTCTAACGAAACGTAACGTACGGAAAACATGAAATATAAAAAAAAAATGTAGAGCGCGTGGTATTGATTACAAACAACGACGTTTTCTCCCCCTCTCTTTCCATTGTTTTTTTTTTTTTTTTTTTTTGTAGTTTCCTTTATTTTTTATTCTGAGAAATTGAGGTAGAATTTAAAAAAATATAATACGTACATGCAATATTTTTATGCTTCAACACGTAAGTATTTATAACTGAAAAAAGAAGAAGAAAACAACTGAACAATGATTTTATGTGTACGCTTACATATGCAAAAGATGCGATTAACTGCATGCAATCTTTTAGGTGAACTTTATATTCATGCGCTATTATTTACATTTATTTGTGTTTCTGGGTTTTTGTTGTTGTTAGTTGTACCTCTTTTTATAATTTATAATTTTTTCATTTTTTTTCTTTTTTTTTGATATTTTATTGAAGTTTGTAGAATTCCGTGTGTAAAGGCGTCACAGATCTTTAGGGCAGTAGACATGGTGGGTGTAGTAAAAAAAACATCTCAAAAGTTTTTTATCACACTTGTGATATATAGTTAAGGTGGGATTGAAAATGTTTATTTAGAATTCATAAAGGACTGGTAGAAACTCTCTTTAGACTGCATTGACTTTGTTTTAGAAGAACACTCGATCCCCTAAGCTATGTTTATTCTCATATTGAGAAAAATTGTTAAAAATTTTAACAATTATTCTTAATTGATAGCTGGGTTATAGATAAATTTAAAGTGTTTATAAAAGATGTACTTGATTGCCATCAACAATCAAACTTATAATGGAAGCTTACAGTAGCAACCTACTATGCGAACACTTGATGTAATACCTTGCTTTGGTTGATTTGAAAGATTGAGCAATAATTTAAATATTATAAGGAATACATGCTAATAATAATAACTGGGCTTTGCTAAGTTCTTGTAGTAGTTGGTCTGTAGTTCAGTTTGGTAAGGCCATCCGTGTTGATGATTTTTTATAACACCATATATTTGTTAGCCTAAAAGGCTACTACATTTTTATCTACTTTTTGTTAATACCGTAAAATTAATTTTTTTTGCTAATATCGTAAATTTACTTTTTATACCCATCATATTAACGCCTATCGTTCCGCTTGCAACTACCACAAGGAAACTTTAGTAAAATGCTCGAGATCGCAAAAATTTAGCTGCTAATTTGTTATATAAAATGGAGAAAATTTATTTTTACTTGTCATTCGTTGTTACTGTTATTTTTCGATGGGGGTTATACTAAGTTTGTCATTTTGTTTGTAAAAAGTATATGATCAGCATCAAACTGATGCAAACTGAGTCGGTTTAGACATCTATGTCCGTGCGTCCGTCTGTTTTGGTATTCTTACTGTTATTATAGCTGAAATTTTCTACACACTTTTAGTTTCCGCACACAGATCGCTATTTAAAATGGGCAAAATCGGTCGAGAGCCACGCCCACAATCGACAAAAATCGATTTATCTGCCACAAAAATTGACCTATTAAGTTGAAAGTTGGGTACGCATATTTACAAGTAATGCATCCATCGTTGTTGCAAAAAAAAAATGGGCGTGACTAAATAATATACACGCCCGAAATTTATAAAAAACCTTTGTCAGAGTAAAACTCGACTTGCAAGATGATATGCAATACGATTGTAATCATATACTTGCCACGCCCACCATTGTAATTGTGAAAGGTATCTTAGATTAATCTAAGACAAATTTGTTATTATTATTATTGTTGTTGTTGTTTTTATTGTTCTTATTGTTGTTAATTTTGTTGTTGTTATTGTTATTGTTATACCCTCCACCTTAGTGATGACGTTATACTAAGTTTACTATTCCGTTTGTAACACCCAGAAGAAGGCTTCAAACATCTTTGCAAAAATTTAAGTCTATCTAGATATATCCGTCCGTGTGTAGGTATGTTATTAGCCCCACCACGATCGTAAATTTTAAGATATTGAACTGAAATTTTATATAAGCAAGCAGATCTCTGTTTAATTTAAGCAAAAATTGGTTGATTGAAATTTTACGGTTAAAAAAAAATATTAAATATATTCACTACATAGACAAACACACTCAATGACAATAAACATAAAGTTTAAATCAGACAATTTATCAGTAGTATTATGCAACAGTCAAATAATTGACAAA
Organism: Ornithomya chloropus; assembly: GCA_963971445.1. NCBI lineage: Eukaryota > Metazoa > Arthropoda > Insecta > Diptera > Hippoboscidae > Ornithomya > Ornithomya chloropus. Next base: position 19,063,531 of record OZ020530.1, on the reverse strand, counting down.
TGATGTGAAAATTGTTCGGAAAATGAGGAAAATCGATATAAAAGTCAACAATGCATGCTTGAATAAGTCAACTACTGTTAAGGTTATAGCAAAACAAAAACCAATCATGTTTTGAGACCGTAATTGACTTGAATATTTTATAATTTTTCCTGTGTCAACGAAATATTTATTCGAGCAATAAGATATTTATCCATAATACCTCAATTATTGACGGCGGCCAAGGTAATGATAGAGTCTCTGTTTCCATTTATTTTTTGTCATTTTTTATTTTTTTTGTTGGGTGTTGTTGTTTTTGTCTCTCACTACGTGTCTATGGCATATTGACAGCTAACACTATAATCATTTAAAGCGATTGCTTTCAATTCCCTCTGCCCGGTTTCGTTCCTTTCCCCCTTCCCTCCTTGCTCATCATACATTTCTTATATATATTAAGTGTTGTGCAATCACTCGTAAAAAAGACACATATGTTTTTGACTCCTTTTTTTTTTTTTGGCTGGCTGGCTGGCTGCTTGCTTGACTTGGGTTTTTATTGTGAAATATTTTAGTCTATGTTTTATTGTATGTGTTGGTGACATGCTTCATTTGTCAATAACAAATAAAAAAAAAAAATTTGTATGAAAAAGAAATGAAATAATACAGTATACAATACAATACAACAACAACAACACAACAACAACAAATAACTAAAATTATAGTTTTCAAAACTTTTACGACATCCACCATGTGATTGTTATATTACACGAACAATAATTGCACGGGTATGAGTGGCGCATACAGAGACCCCACATAAATAATTAATTTAAAAGCAATGAGTCAGTCAATGAAGCATGCGACATGGTGTGCTGACAACACACAATATACAAATGTAACCAATAATTTATCGTTGTTTTTTTATTGTTGTTTTACTCAAAATGAGAATATTTCAAAAATTGGCAGAAAATTTTTATATTCACCAACAGGCCAGTGAAGAGCTTTAAGGTAAGGATATAATGAAAAAAAAGTTACTTTTTAATAGATTTTGGATTTTTGCACTGTTGGGCAAATTTTAAAAGTTTTAAAAAAATCGTTCAATTACTCTTCAACATAAATTATTTTCTTTTATTAATATTGTTGTTTTTTTTTTTTCAATACTTAATCTGCACACACACACACACACACCTAATGAATAACCCTTCTAAACTACTTAAGATGCGCCATTAGTTTTGCTCATGCTTTGATTTATGGAGAGTTTAACGAAATCCTCCTTTCTTTCCACCTTCTAACCATTCCTTAGGTGCTGCCCTCATTAGCTCAACAAACAAAAATCTTCGAGGTTCAAGTGAAAAGATTTATCCACTACAACTTTCTAAACAATAATCAGCAACATTAACCACATACTGGGAGTAAGCGAGATAGAGAGAAATGTTACACGATAACAATAACAACAACAACAATCACAATTTTAAGTAACCATATACAATATAAGAATATGCAGTTTAAAATAACATCCGTTATAGCAGGGAGGGAGTGCAGGAGAAGCAACTCTCTGTCGTGTCAAGTTGAAAGTGTTCCAAGTGAATAATATTTATCTTGTTCACATATCTAAAAGTTTATATGTGGTGTTTAATGCGTCTGCATGTGTGGAGAGAGAAGAAGAAGAAGAAGAACGTACCTTAATGGATTTTTGTTCTATGCTTGTGGAAAATCTTTAAGGGGTGTCTTACATAATAAGAAATACAAAGAAGCGCTTCTCAGGATAAACAGTATACTCTCAGTATAATAAACAATAAGATTTTAAATACACATATAAAAGGGAGATGTCCCTCAGTCCATGTGAAAATGTTTTCTTCTCGCAGCACGAATTTTTATGTTCCTATACTTAACGATACGGTTAGGAAGAGGGAAACAGTGTTTGTTAATGCTCAACTTGAATTTGTGTACATCAGGAATGATGAGAAAGAGCTCTGCTTTCAAAGAAGACTGAAGACGTTGAAGAATGAATTTTTTCGATAGTTATACCGACAGTTTCAGAACAACTGGATGAGAACGCTGAGAAATTCTGGTAGTCCTGTTAAAAGATTTTTTTGGTGGACATGTCCCTTTTCTTTGTAGAATACTTTCTATAAAATTGCGTATCACAGGCTCTCGTTATCTATGACCACCTGACCTCTTCGTTGCATGTGGTTCAGAGCCTCCAGACTAGAAACGCCCATATGGGGGAATTATATTAAGAATTTCTGTCCGATGTAGGTAAATTCTCCTGTATTTACAATAAGAGATGTACAAATGAAATGAGCAACGACTGCAATTTCTATTAATGAGTGAAGGTGAGTGGTTGGGTTTGTATGCTTAACTGCTTAGCTGGAGCTATTGTATGTAAAGCTTATGTCTCTATTCTATTGGAAATATCTATATATTACTATTGTTGTTATTATTGTTGCTTACCTTCCAGTACAGAACAGAACAGAACTAAACTGGTATAGAAAGCTATTGTTTTACTTGAAAGATGTGCTCTGTCAGGTGGAAGCAAAAAACTTTGCAGACGCATTTTGAAAAATCTGAAACTTTACACATTAGAAATATAAAAGTACAACAAGTAAGCGAGAAAGACTTTGGAAGTTTTATTTATATTTAGGTAAGTAGACAATAACATAACAATAAACATAAAAATTTATTTAAGATGAAGAAAAATATTAAAATTAAATTTTATGAAATCATTCGATTTGCGATTCGGTTTCGTTTGTTCTCTTTTATATTTATTTTTTAACTGAAAATTTAAAGTTATTATCATTAAGGGGTCGTAAGTAACAATTTTCTGCCGTTGCCTTATTGCTGCAGAAGTCATTGTATTGCTAACAATGATTCCTGTGCTCGTTTAGATGTCAGTATTTGGTATGGTCTTCTATTGCGTATCAAGCGATGACTGGTAAGTTATATACTTGTAATTAAGGAGGCAAATATTCTTTTGTTTGCAATTCCGAAAATTGAGGACCTCGAAGGGGTCCTTTTTGTCGTCCCGGTAGACGATTTTGTCCTTGTTTTCCTGGTGCAGTTGATCCAGATGGACCCAGACGTTCGCCTCGTATTCCAGTAGGTTCAGACAGTTCTACATTTAATAGACAATTAATATTACTATCGTTAGTCTTTAAGTTATTGCTAAGAATGATTTTGAAGCTTGTTTTAGTGCTAATATGATCTTCGTTGTGTCAAAATTTAAAGATAAGAAGTAAGAAGAGTTTTTGATAATTTTGAGGCCGTGGTATATACTTGTAATGAATATTTATGAATATTTGATATTTTTACCATTTTCTTTATAAGGGGGCAAGTAGTGCGGCATTTGCAATTCAGAATCTTGAAGATCTTCGGAGGGTCCTTGTGGAGTGAGACGATTTGGTTTTTCTTTGTCCAGTGAAGGTGATCCAGGTTGACCCGGTCGTTGCGGGCCTGGTGGACCACCCGGTCCAAAAAGTCCGGGGGGACCCGGTCGTTGTGGGCCTGGTGGTCCACCTGGTCCAACAGGACCAAAAAGTCCGGGTGGTCCAGGGGGTCCTGGTCGTTTTGGGCCTGGTGGTCCACCTGGTCCAATAGGTCCAAAAGGTCCGGGTGGACCAGGAGGGCCAGTGGGTCCTAAATTTAAAACGTAAAAACAAATAAAAGTTTATCACATTTTTGTAGCTCTCTTGAATAATTGTAATTATGATTATGAACTTACCAGGAGGCCCTTTGGGTCCATCTGGACCTCCAGGACCACCTTTTCCAAATCCACCTTGTCCGCCATAACCACCTCCACTACCTTTTCCACCAAAACCACCTTGAGGTCCAGTGACACCCACATACGGTTGAGCTGGCGGTCCACTTGAGCCTTCTATGTGCTTATATTTGCCAGAATCATCGGGTACATATTTATACGCGGAACCGAATCCTCCTTGTCCAACATAACCACCTCCACCATAACCACCTCCAGTGCCTTTTCCACCAAAACCACCTCCAGTTCCTTTTCCACCAAAACCACCTTCAGTACCTTTTCCACCAAAACCACCTTGAGGTCCGGTGACACCCACATATGGTGGAGCTGGCGGTCCACTTGGACCTTCTATATGTGTATATTTGCCAGCATTATCGGGCACATATTTATACACGGGACCAAATCCTCCTTGTCCACCAAAACCACCTTGAGGTCCGGTGACACCCACATATGGTGGAGCTGGCGGTCCACTTGGACCTTCTATATGTGTATATTTGCCAGCATTATCGGGCACATATTTATACACGGGACCAAATCCTCCTTGTCCACCAAAACCACCTTGAGGTCCGGTGACACCCACATACAGTTCAGCTGGCGATCCCGTTGGCCCTTCCACATGTATATATCTGCCAGAATTATCGTGTACATATTTTCCTCTATGATCGGCTAATACGTGCAAATTTTTTTATATATTTTAATTAATAAACATTAAACACAAAGCACATTGCTTCCGAAAACTTACGTCTGTATTTACCATCGTCGTACATTTTTCCATCTTTATAATTAATAGTGTTTTTTTTGTATTGTGAGCGACGATTCTGTGAATAGACATTGTCGGAGAACGCGCCATGCACAATCATGCATATAATGGCCTGAAAGGCACAAAAATTTTAAAATCAACGTTTTAAGAGTGAGTGATCAAAAAGAGTGCTCATCTTGGAAAATTCCATCAAACCCAATAAAACCTAATCGACAAATGCCTAATTTATTTAAATATAATTCGCGCGACTATTTTAATTTCAGAATTTTTCAATTTCCGTTAAGAATTTCAAAAATTTAATCCAATTAATTTATCCGGGTACGATTTACTTAAGATTCTGTTCACAAATCCGGCTTAATTAATCAATTAATTTATTATATTTTTTTCACTTAAATGCCAGATGAGTTCGAATTCTTTGCCAATCACTCTAAATATTTATTTACATATTTCCTATTTGCATATTAATAGAGTGAAGAGTAAACTCTTCGGTAAATAAAATGTAATGTAATGAATGCTTTTTGCTACCGCTTTAGACAATAATGCGAAAATAAACAAGTGAATATATTATAGTCGGCAATACCCTACCCGGATGCTATTATAATCGAATGCAAATGCCAAACAACGCCCCCATGTATAATGTAGACATTTCCTTTGCGGATACCAGCGTGCTTTATGGTATGGCCCCTGAAGACATTCTTTGTGAATGTCCCATGAAGCCAGATATCGGAGTTTTGGTGGCTATATTGTGTCTCTTAATCCAAGGGGATTGTCTTCATTAAAAGGCTCAAACTCTAGGTTCGGTAACTGGGCTAGCAAAATAAATCGATGCCGTGTAAGTCGTAGTGCATTATACTTTTTTTATTTCATTCGATTTGTTGTATTTGTACATAATGCGTGATTTTTATATTTTTATCATAACATTTTTGTAAATTATCATATTTATGTATAATATTTTCAGTTAATTAATTGATTTTTATGTAAAGCATCACTTCTTCAAACTCGTTTAAACATTGTAATGCAGTATATTTGCTAATATTCTTATCTGATCATTGAAAGCATCTTCAACTGTTCAACACATGGTTGGCCTACGCAATTATCTAAGATATAAATTATATTTAATAGTTCTCTGCCTTTCCGTAACATGGTCAAGGTTACTTATTGTATAGCAGACGTTGTATGAAATAAATGCACAATAAAAAGTTGAAAATATGTTTGGTATGCTTTACCGGAAATTGAGTACAAAACGGAGTATCTTTTGTATGTTGCGACCGATATTTGTTTGCGGCAGTACGAGAATTCGTCTGCGCAGGTAGCCGTAAATATCTTCGATAATGTTAGCAGAGAATTAGGATTGCTAACTAAGCTAAGCTGCTATGAGATAATTAAGCAATATAACAGTAAAGCCGTTTCACCGTCGACAAGTCTTAACACTCTTTAATAACCCTCATCGGTTAGGGGAGTTTGGCAACTTTTTTTTGTCTTTTGGATACAACTTTCATCCATGACGCTCTTTCGTCTTTTTTTTATACTCTATGGCACTGAAAGATGGATGGAGTCTATAACGCAAAGTGATGAAAGTCTACTTATGATTTTTGCGCGTTCGCGATGTATGAATCATAAGTTTAGAATGTATGAATCATAGACTCAGAATGAATCATAAGTTGTATTAGCTTTAGTTGTAAGGGAGCATTCCCACGTTGAATAAATAGTCAATGCTTGCGATGGCTAGAATATGTTAGTCGTATGGAGGAAACTGCTTGAGTGTTTGAGAAGGTATCATATAAACATCCCGCAAAAGCGAGATCGAAGCTCTGTTAGAGGGACCAAATGGGTGATTTGGTGTACAAAACTGGAGAAGACGTGAAGTGAAGTGCATAGCGTTCCCTCTATATCGCAAAATCACAATTCTTAATAAATTTTGGTACACTTTGGTGAAGAATAATTAATTGGCCTTAATTAATTGGCTGTAACGGATTTGGATCGTATCGGACTATTTTTAGCATCCCTCCCCTAATAATTATATATCACGAAGTAGCTTACATGCATGGGCAACTAACTAAAAATTGTAGCATAATTTATGGATTTAAGTGGTGTAGAATATTAAATGGTTGAGCTTAACTATATTGGACTATAACATTTTCACTTGTTTAAATTTGGATTTTTTCATTTTAAACTTAATGCGGTGTGGTTTACATAAACCAACCGTTTTACAGTTTTATTAAGTCTATAAAACATCACTTAAAACGCATGTAACACTTTAGACTCATTTTAAGCACTATTCTCTATTGTTCGGTTAAGGGTCCTTCATCTGGTCACTTGTGATAATAACAAGAATAATACTCACCAAACAAACAACTATACAAGCCATGCACGGTACGTTTAATATAATCAAATATTCTAGAATTGGGAAGCGTTACTATTGTAAACGAAACCTCAACGTATCGTATCGTATCGATCGCAGAAAACTGAAGATGAGCTGTGGCAAACTAGACAATATAAGCAATATTTGTGCACAACAACCGAAAGATAAATTTAATCGCAACTAAATTAATGCAAACATATCATCTAAGTTTATAAACGTTGTCACAATGAATTAAATAAGAAACGCATACGCACTCACAATCCCATATGTTTAGACTGGTAAGGTGTTGCTCGGTGATGTTTTTGTAAGAATACAAAACAAAATATCTGCATTACATATATATGTCTGAACACGAATAAAAAGGCATTTTTATTAGCATGTTTTAAGATGTTCAATATTTGTCTTTGGGTGCTCTTCCTCTACAGCAAAACAGCGCATACTAAATATTGATTTCATTCATTGATGCCATACAGTAAAGTTCTTTTTATAAATCTGGTTACTCCTTTCTATAGTAATCCCGTCCGCATAACAGAGGCCAATAATTCTCTCATCAGATTACTTTTGAAATACTTATTAACAAAACAAGTGAATATGTTTTAATTGATCAATCGCGACCATTTAATACCCTACATCATTTAGCTCCTTAAATTATGCTACAAGTAGTTTAGTTATAACTGTACACGCGAAGCACTGCCATTTAAATTACTTCGTGAAATATCTTATATATAGAAAATGTTTTTAAAAATGGTCCGATCGGGTCTAAATTTGACTCGGCCAAATATTAAGCCATTTTTGGCAAAAACTATTAAAAGTTGAGGTTTTTTCCATATAAAGACTTCCATTATAATAGGACCTTATATGGGAAGAGGTTCTAAAAATGGTCTGATCCGGTCCATTTTCAATAGGGTTTGGGCCAATTCATGTCATTGTACCAAATTTCATCGCAATATCTCAAAAAATAATACGGCATTATATGGGGAGGTGTTCTAGAAATAGACCAATCCCGTCAATTTTCCATAAGGTTCCTCTTTGGGTCAATATATATTCTTTTACTAAATTTCATTGAAATATCTCAAAAAATGCGACCTCTAGCTTGCGCATAGAAAGACGCACAAATATACACACATGGTTAAATCGATTTAGATTTTGATTCTAAATACAGCGGTTTAATTGAAGGTGAGTGTGAGGAGTTATAATTATACGCACAAACTTAATATAGCCTTTGCTACAAGTGGTGCGGGGTATATAAAAAAAAACCTGTTTAATATTTCATTTAAACAATTATCTGGTACTACAAATAAATATTTCTTATATACCTATCAACTAGTGCCACCATCATAACTCAAATTAATACGAAGGCAAATAATAAAATAATTTTATGGAATCATTCAGTTCAGAGGGAAGGGGTAGAACCCCAACCAATAACTTCAAACGCTGTAGGCATCAAGGCCAATACATCTATACATTGTTGTTGCAACAGTTTCATTAAATTTTGTACATTTACTGTTTTCCATCAATATATAGAAAAGAAACTCATTATATTTTATAATTGTTTCTTTTCATACTTATAATTATATGCTCCACAAAACACGGGAGATATACTAAGATTGTTGTTCCCTTTGCAAGAAACGATGACGACGAAGACGCGTCAGAGGCCTCACAAATTATATAAATTCTTGATTAGCATCAAATCCAAATCTGAGTCGATCTGGATATGTCCGGCCATGTACATTTTGTACATATACTCATAGGCAGATTTCTACTTAAATTGGGCGTAATAACTTAAGTACCATGCCCACAATGAACAAAAATCTATTAGCCCTTAATACTAACCCCTAAAAATGAAATGAAATATTAATCTTTATAAAAACCGGATTCATAAATATATCACGAGGTCGGTTAACAGACACGCTCAAAATTTTTTGTGTGCAGAATGCGACATTTTACAAAACGTGCAAAAATACCTGCCACACCCATACTTGGTATATATATAAGTTATTTAAGATTTGGAGTAAACTAAATAATTCTCATAATACACTTATAATTCGCCTCCACTCACCATTTCTCCGTTGATCAAAATTCGGGTTTATGGCGCTTCATGTAAAATTGCAAAAATTTACATTTATGTTCAATCATCATTTGTACATAACGCGGACGTGGTAAATTGGCCGAGCTGTCCTTCAACCATTGCAGTAAATGAGCTGAAATGATAGCTTTCGCGGCATTGTTTACTACGCTTGGGACACATCACCGGCAACAAAACGATATTTAGTTCTTCCCCAAGGTGGTTAGGGTTTTGTTGTTGTTATTCTCGCCTTTAGCATAAGCAGCAACCCTTGCCTCATTTGATGCCGTTGCACTATTCAAGGCTTGCACTTCTTTCCAAACTAATTTCGTTGTATTGCTAGTGTAAGTGATATTGGTGTTTCTCATGGTGGTTTCAGTTCATATTCTGTGCTCAAGTTCATTAGGGTTTAGTTTACCACTCGGACCCGCATTTGTTATTGTGTACTAGTACTACTATTAGTCACCAACACATGCACATATTGTAAAATCTTTGGTAATTTCAGGCATGGACGCCGTCTGTCGCAACAACTCTTTTCTCTGGCCGCTGCGTAAATAACTTAAAGCTGTACGAAAATCACCATCCAACACATAATGTTTGGCTATCAGTTCGTCCGCAGTTAAGCTCTCAAAGTCTTTCAGTTCATTAATAATTTCGGGTAAAACGTATTGTTTAGAACCCTGTATTTCGGTGATGTTCCATAAAGTGAAAATGTGAATTTTTTTTTGGAGAATAATAATTAATAATAAATTGTAAAAAAAAAACTCTTGTTAAGGTAAATGTTCTTTATGTTGGATCAGTTCAACCACTTAATTAAAAGTAAACATTTCGTTTAGCAAAGAGTGGCGCTTATCAGTCATTTGTTATGGTTTTACATTTACTTATTTTCTTATGGAACATTTTCGCAACAAAGTGCATTTTTTCCTTTTATTATATTTACAATTTAATCAAAGCGTTTTTAATAATTCTATGCCCTCCATATAAGAGGGCGGTGTACTACGTTTGCCATTCCGCCTAAAACATGCAGAAGAAGGCGTCAGAGACCCCACAAATAATATTAAATTCAAAGGCCATCTCTCATAAATTGATATTGCCAATACTGCAGATCGTGGAATTTCAATTTTTTTCACAATCTATATCATAAGCCAGTTGAAAGCCATAATCTAAAATGACAAAACATACGAATTAGTGTGAATTAAGTGATATTATTAGAGCAGAAAAGCTGCTTTAAAAACAAATTTGTTTTTGTTTTATATTATTTGTTTAATTAGTGTTCTTTTAATCAGTTATCTAAATATGAAAATATTGTGTTTGTCAAAATATTGACTTAAATTTTATGTTGTTTCTTTAGAGGAGACACATGAATTATATTTTATAAAAATATATATACACGAGGCATGTACATATAAAAATGATGTTTAAATAACTTTTGTTGAAAAATTTATAGGAAATTAACAAATCAGTAATTAAGTTAATAGAGACCATTACGGATATAATGATGGTGTAACAACAACTGCAACAAACACAATAAACAAACAAATACCAAAGTAGAATTATATAACAGCAACAGCAACAGCAACAACAACAACAACAACAACAAATAAAAGCCACTTTGGCATGCCACAATACAATTACACAAGCACACACATTCATACTCGTATTCTGTGCGAAAAATGCGCAATTCACAAATAAACGCTTATATCAGATAATATATTTAATAATGAAAATAAAAACATAAAATTGAAAAAAAACAAAAACAAAAAAAGAAATTTGAAAATGTATACGGTGTGTGTGCCAAGTTGGTGTTAATCATAAATATTTACTTAACATCATTAAACTTAATTTACTTGTTGCACGCTAACATGCCGCAACAACGCAAACAGAAAGAGAGGGAGGGAAAGATAATTGTTTATATATGTGTGTGTGTATATAAATCCCTTTTGTGTACTCATAGTACAAACTCTTAAAGACTATTGGCGTTTTTTCCGCAACATTAAGAAGAGAATGCCAGCAACAAAGCAGAAGAATAAAAAGTATTTGAAGTCCACACACACCTACTAACAACAAATCTAATCGCATGAATCCGGAAAATTACATTTTATTAAGGATTTACCAACCAAATCATTACCCAAGTACAGGAACTAACCCCTAACAAGTAAATGAAAAAAATTATATAAAATAACATAAATTAGTCGCCAGTTTTGCTTTTTTTGGTAAATTTTCTTCGTCGAATAGCATTAAAGTTTATGTAAAATTGAATTTAATACAAACATGTAAGAAAAGTAAATTTAGCTTAGGGCAAATCTTAAATACCCTCCAAATTTACAATAATGGGCGTGGCAGGTATGATTACGCCCTCTAACAGTGTATATTAAACATATCAGCTTGCAAGTTAAGTTTTTACGTGGAATATGACTTTTTTATAAATTATGGGCGTGCTTATTATTTGACCATGCCCATTTTTAGCACACTAATGAATGGGTTTATTATACATATATATATCAAATTTATACTTGATGGCTCATTTTGTATGGCAGATATATAGAATTTTGTCAATTGTGGGCGTGTCTACTATACGACCAAGGCCATTTTTGGCACATCGTTGGATAGGGTAATTACAAATATGTATATGTACCAAATTTCAACTTTATAGTTCAATTTTTGTGATAGAAAAATAGATTTTTATCGATTATGGGCGTGGTTCTTGACCGATTTTGCCCATTTTTAAAAACGATCTGCATACGGAGACAGAAAGTGTCTTAACAAGTATATCAAAATTGATGACAGTGAGAGTACCAACAACAGACAGACACACGGACGGACACGTCTAGATGGATTCAGATTTTGATGTTGATCAAAAACAAAATCTGGGCATTGCAAACGAAACAGCGTTCCTTAACGGAGAATATAAAAATATTTAATATTATCCAAAAGCACACACACACACACACATAATCATTTGTGTGTGTATGCGTGTGTAACGAAACGTTAAAAGCGCAAAATGATAAGATTCAAAATAAATATTTGCGCAACGTGACTGTATGCAATTTATCATAAAAATTAACCAAAATCATTACCATTACAATAACAACACAGCCAATGTCTATAGACATAGAGAAGTAATTTAAAAAAAACAATTAATTTCGGTTAGAAGAACAAGAAGAGATCGTTATCATTTTATCAATATAAAATTTTTGCAGCTTTCTTATGTACCCACATACACACAAACGTAAATTCTTCTCTTTTCCTTGATTTCTGTAAATGACATGCCGACAGTCAACATGGTACATAATGAATGAATAATTAATGAAAATCCGTGAAAGAAAGAGAGAGAGAGAGAGAGAGAGAGAGAATATTTATGTACATAGTTTATATGTGTATGAGTATGCATATATTTTTCATTAATTACTTTTAATGTTATTGCGGTTAAATTAAGCAACAATTCGCAACAATCGCTGATGGCAGTGGCAGTGGCAATGGCCAGAACCAACAGGCACGTACAGATTTTTTAATGACATATCCTTAATATGCGTCCTTAATATGCGTCCCCTCCATTCTGTGTGTATTTCTTCAATTTTACTCCAATTTTTTTCAATTTTATTTGCGCACATGAAACTGTTTGAGTGAAAGATTGTCACAGCTGTAAGCCTGAAGAAAAAAATAATTTACATTCTCTTTCCACACATGTTCTCCTTCGTTAGCCATAGGCCGATAGATTGCATTGAAGGTACAATGCAGCACACAACGTCGATATGTTCGTATGTAGGTATAAAATATTTCCCATATATTTTAATTATTTCCCGTTTTTGTCCCGAAATAAATGTGAAATGGTCATGCGATTAATGAGGAAGGAAGGAAGAAATGTGTATAATTAATTTAATTAATAATTAACTAGGGCCCGTGAAGAGCTCTAGACTTTAAATGCTCAACAAGATTACTTTTTTATGTTCTTGTAGAATATTTCAAGGTTGTTATGGATAAAATGTTAGAATGCAAATTCAAGTATAAATCATCATCCACGCTTACAACTTGAAAAACACAATGTGTGCGTTTTGATTGATCGTATAATACAAATGTTAAAATGAGGTGGATCGGCTATATTTGCCTGCGTGGGTGTTGTTGGAGCAAAACAATAACAACAATTACGTCTGCTACTACCCCAATACATTCTTACGTTCAAATCAATTACTATGTGGCAGATATAAATGCTTTTATTTACATATTCAAGAAAAGTTATTAAACTTGAAATTTATATATAAATGAGACGAACCTTGTTATTCGAAGGAGATTAAAAGCAGATGAAAATCTTGATAGAAGTACTTCCCTCACGGCTTACATGATTTTCAATTGTTAGGAATCGGCGACATTCTCTACTCGTAAGATTTAACACTACGCTGCACTATATAAATATAATAAACGTTTGAAGACATAAATTGCGGCCGGACTTTTATATGAACTTACCTCATGATTGCTGATACAACTAAGATTTATAGCATAATTTGTGGCACCAAATATAGGGTATATAGGGAAGCGGTATTCAGAGCAACAAAAACCCAAAAAAGTTTAATTTTTTAAGAAATATTTTCAATTACTTTTGAGAAAGGTGATGGCGGGTATTCAAGCTTTGACCTCAGCAAAGTAGAATTGTTTAACTTGTTTTTGTATTGATTTATTCAAAAAAATACTGTTGTACTTACATGTAATGTTGGTATTATTTAAAACTGTACATTTTGCTTTGTAGCTCCAACAAATGACAGCAAGAAAAAAATCTTCTCCAACAATTTTTATTTTTATTTTTTTTTTACATTTTTATTTACATACTTTTTGTCTGTTGCTTTTGCTCTTTATTTAAACGGAAACAAAAATCAGCATTTTGTTATTTCAATTCAAATTTGTTAGTCTTTGTGTTTTTCTAATTTTTTTTTTTTGTTTTTTTCATCTTCAACATTTTCGACAGAATGGTAGTAGAAATGAAGAAAATTACCATTGCAAATACTTCTTAGTCGCATTTGGACATTTTTGTAAAGTTTACTGGACAAAGAGTAAAAAAAATGCACTGCAGACCATAAGGTAGACAACGTAGCAAATCTCTCACTTCTTGGGAATTATCTGTATGGGAAAAGTGAATTTTAGTTGTGTTAAGTAAACACCACGTAGCAGGGTGAAGGGGGGGGAGGAAAAAGAAAACAGAAAATACAGTTGGTGCTGTTATAAACGCTTGACTGAAAGTGTTTGTTTGGGTGCTTAAAGCGCATCACACTATCACTTAACTTTTGTTCCATTTTTTCTTTTTCTTTTTCTTGTGTTAACTTAAGCAGTGATATTATTGTAATAGCAAGCATTTGTTGCTAATTTTCGTTGTTCTTCCTACCGCTGCCGTGTATTTGATACATTGTTATTCATCTTTATTAGTCTTTTCATGCACCCCTCCTTAACTCCCCCCCAATTTTAAACACTTGTGGTTTTAGGGAAAACGAAAGAAAAGAGAAATTTAGGATTAAGCCCACACAATCTCTTATTAGCATAATGTGTACTTGTGGTGTGGTTTTATAGCTTTACAGCACCCAAAGAAAAAATATTCATCATAATGTCCTTTCCCTTTGGCTTAATATGCAAATTTAGGGCAAATTGAATTCGAAATTAACTTTATGGGTGTGATTGTGTATGTAACTGTAATATGAGTGGCACAAGTGTGGTTTTCATGCCACAAGTGCGTGACACCTTTTTTTTTTTGTTTTTTTTTGTTTTGTTTCCTTGTCCACTTAATTTTTCACTTAGAAATCTTCAAAAGTTTTTCATGTTTAAGGTTTTTAGGCACTTGTTGGGTTGAAATTATACTTAACGAGTAAAGAGATTAGATATGATTTAAAGCATACAAGCTTTATAGTATTGTGTTGAAAAATTTAGCATAAAGTTTTAATTTTTTATTATTTAAACATTAACTACACAACTAAACATAAATATAAAATAAGTAAAAACAAGTGAAAATATTTTCGTCAGTCAAGGCCGACTATCTAATACCCTACACCACTTGATATATTCTTTTTCTCTACCTACTTGTACTTTCAAAACTTTCAAAATGATAAATATGTCGGAAACTTTTTTAATAAATTTTTGTTTTTTTGTGGGCGTACCAATTATTTAACCATGCCCATTTTTGCTAATCGATGGATAATTAATGATAAATATGTACACTACATTTTCACTTTTTCTTCATATACAAACAGTGGGCGTGGCATGTACCTTTATACATCTTCTATAGTTTTTGTATAACTTTTCAACTAGAAATTGAATTCTGCATTAAATGAGGTGTGATTGTGTATGTAAACCACACCCACACCACGCACCCACCACCCCCACCCCCACACACCACACCCTTTTTTTTCGCAAATTAAACGAATGTCTTAATTATTAATGCGTGCACTGAATTTCAACTTTGTAGTTAAATTTTGGTGGCTGATTTTTGGTCGATTTTGGTCGATTTTGGTCGATTTGGTCGATTTTGCCAATGAGGTTACAAACATAGTACATCCTTATCACTAAGGTGTAAGGTATAAAAAAGCGACTACCTAATGGTGTGATGATATACATCCTCAAGTGATTCACAATGGCTTCACTGTACCTATATAGTTTTATGTATTGTAGTTTAATTGTTATACAATGATTACTGCGTATTAAGCACGTTTAGCTGTCGCCTATGACGTCAACTGACAGCTGTTTATGCTCAAAGGCACGACATTTATATTTGTAACTAAATAATGCAACCATTCGATACAAAACACACACACGCAGTCTCTCTCTCTGTTCATGTGTGACACTATGTCTATATATCTGGCATCTGTTATCCATCTCCAGCTGACTACATGTGTGAGAATGACTTTTACATACATAAAACAATAAGTACATAATTGTGCAAATTGTTTGGGCATGTGTGTGTGTGTGTGTGTGAGTGTGTGAGTGTGTGGTTGGCTCGCTTGCTGTACACACAATGATAAATATGCATATAGAGACAATTTTATTGTCAATTTTCAAGCCATTGTCATTATTATTGTTATTATTATAATGGTGATGATGATTAGTTGTTGTAGTAATATCTCTTTATTCACATCATCGTTGTCATCATTACCATCATCATTATAAATACTCACTCAAGTACATGCATGTAAAGTTGAACCTTATAGAAATTTCATATGTATGATACATGTCATTATGTGTTTGTGTGTGTGTGTCTTAAATAACTAAATATTACTAAATATATATTTATATGTAAAAATGTAGACATTTGTGATGGCAGAGTGTAAGTGTGTTTAATACAATAAACATGCCATTGGTTGCTTGCTATACAATATGTTTATAACATATACTATATATAAAATATATTTTTCTTTAGTGCAAACTGAGATTTTACATTTTACACAATACACATGTCACATTATGTCAATTGAAAATGTTGCTTTTCAGATTTATTCACTTGATATGATTTATGTTATTATTGTTCGCTTTCGCGTGTTGTTCATGTATCGTATATATGTATATATGTATGTATGTGTGTGTGTGTGTGTTGGACAATCTTAACTAAATACCCTGTCAATCATATGAAAATTTATTTATGTGAAATTGATTTAATATTGTTGTTGTTGTTGTTGTTGTTGTTGCTTAAAACACTATTGTATTTGACAACAAGTTAATTTTTTTTGTTTTTGTTTTTCCTTCTATACTTCACATCGTACTTAATGTTTGCAGATTATTACAACAACAACTATATCAATAAAAATGGAAAGAGATTGAGTAAAAAACATATAAAACAAGTGAAAATGTTATAGTCTCTCAAGCCCGGTTATTTGAACAAAAATTGTATGTTAAGTTTGTGCGGATGTTTGTAACTTCTAAGCGGCAAATGCCACACGCACATTCAGATATACCCATCGATTTAGAATCAAAATCTGAATCGATTTAACCATGTCCGTCTGTCCATATAAATTTGTACGCAAGCATTTTTTAAGATATTTCAATGAAATTTTGTACAAAAACATATATTGGCCCAAAAAAGAGTTCCATTGAAAATGAACCAAATCGGATCATTTTTAGAACCCCTCCTCATATAAGGATCTTTTACAATGTAAGTCTTTTTAATGCAAAAAATTCCCAATTCTTATTATTTTTTGACAAAATTTTGGTGAAGAATAGTTAATTAGCTTCATATTTGGCTGTGCTAAATTTGGACCCGATCGGATCATTTTTAGAACCCCTTCTCATATAATTATATATCACCAAGTGACTTATAGGGCAATTCCTCGCTTATTTAGATGCAAAGAAACCAATTGTAGCATAATTTAAGGAGCTAAATGGTAATATCCTACATTAAATGGTCAGGCTTGACTAACTACACCATTTTAAGGTTAAATTGAGAACTTCCAAATTATAATTGAGAACTTGCAAATTGAAATTGGGAAAACTTGGACTTGGAAATATGCCATGTTTGAATTACTGACGCCCTCCTAATTACTTACAGCATTCCTGGATTTTTCACTTAATTTTCAGTATTACTTACTATTATTCAGATAATTTGTTTTTATGTTTTATATTTTAGTTTCTTTTTGTCGTCGTGGTTAACATTTTTAAGTGTTATTATAACAGATGCAGTAATTTCAAAATAATTGTAATTCGGTTAAAATGTAACGGAATTAAATGACAAAATTACTGTAAGAGAAAATGTGATTTTTATATTCATCATCATAATGTTGTGCGGGTGTATTGTGTTTTGTGCATGAGTATATATATTATATATATTCTTGATCATTATGAATTGAAAAATTGATATAGCCAATCTGTCCCTCCGTGTGTCTGTGAATAAAACTTTTTTTTTTATTGGAATTCACATACAGTTGAAATTTGGCACATTTTCTTTCTTCAAAGTTTATAAAGTAAATGCTTTCTATCTTCTTTTTTCCTACTTTATAAGTAATATAAGGAAAATCCTTAGAGCATCTAAAATATTAAATTAAACACTTTTTCGTAACCACAAGAAATTTTATAGATTCAATCCACAAAAAATTGTTGTTTAGCAAAAATATACAAAATAATAAAAAACAATTTACAAGAATTTGAATTTTTTTGTTTAGTGAACATTTACATTTTTAATTGCGACGACGACGGCGGCTACGGCTACGACGGCTACGGCTACGGCTACGGCTACGTCTACGGCTACTTCGTCGCTTTCGCTTAGATCGGGCATCTTCCACAGTATCATTAGATGAAATTGAATCATCAGATGAAATTGAATCATCAGATGAAATTGAATCATCAGATGAAATTGAATCATCAGATGAAATTGAATCATCAGATGAAATTGAATCATTTTCTTCATTATGGGGAATAGTTGGTGACACTCTAAAGAATTTATTATTCTTTTGGTTTATATATCCGTGTCTTACTCCGGCTTTTAGCGTATCCATAACGGTTTCTTTTATGTCCGCAGGTTGAGCCTAACATTTATATATAAAAATAGATTTAGAAGAAATTTTAAAAAGTTATATTTTACTTACGTTAACTCTTTGTGCTATATTTTTAAGAATTTTTTTAAAGGATGACGGCACCTCCAAGTCATCCAAAGTTTGTAATAACACTTGGCCATTGTAATTCATATTGTAAACAAATAAATTTAATTTCTAACAAAAAATTTAATACAAAACGAAAAAATATAAACACGTTTATTATAAAAAATTTTCTTCTCTTTACATATACTTCAAAATTTTTGACAATTTAAAATAAAAGCCAATGTGATTTCAATAATAACATCGAATATTACTCATCACCTGGAAATATATTGAAACGGACTATTTATAAGACTATTCTTTATAAATATACGGTGTGTCGGTCTAGCAATGTCTGTCCCTCCATCTGTACGGGCTTTTGTGGTCTCTGATAATCATTATTCTACACCATTTTAAGGTTAAATTGAGAACTTCCAAATTATAATTGAGAACTTGCAAATTGAAATTGAGAAAACCAAATTGAAATTGGGAAAATAAAAATTGTAATTGGGAAAATGCAAATTGAAATTGAGAGAATTCCATATATTTATTCCATATATTTTATTCGTATGTAGTAAAAAAATGAATGGATATAAAGTAAAAATTCTCCAACTTAAAAACTGGCATATCCTCTAAATTTATTGCTCTTTCATAAAACGTTGTAGTATGTTGAACGTATCTTGCACAATTCAACATTGGTGAGTACGGACTGAGTCTTAAAAGAGTTGCCTCGGAATTTTCAAAAATCCATACTCACCAATGTTGAATCCTATTGAAGGTGCATGGTCAAAAATAAAGTCCCACGTGAAGAAATATATGGGACTTCCAAATCCAACTGCACCTAGAGTAGGCGAACAACGTTTAGCGTATTTAGAAAGCATTATTGACGAAGCTAAACTAACGTTGACAAGTGGGGATTGTGCAAGATACGTTCAACATACTACAACGTTTTATGAAAGAGCAATTAATTTAGAGGATATGCCAGTTGGAATGTAAAGATACAATTTTCTAATTTTTTACTTAAATTAAGTGTTTTTAATATAACGTAAGAGAATCATTTATTTATTTTTTATTTTTATTAAAATACATTATAAATAAATTGATAATGTATTTGGGTAAAGCGCTTGGTAGCTTGACCATATAGCGCTGTAGTGGGAGGTTATATGTTTGGTATACGACATAGATAAGAGATGAGGTTTTTGTTCGTTGTATTCAGCACGTTAGCCAGAGAGTTGTTGATGCGTGTTTTTGGACACTCCAGTATATAATGACGAACTGAGGGAAATGCGTTACATATATCACACATCGTCGGTTCGCATCCTTTGAATAAATGTTGGCAGCTAAATAAAGTTTTACCAGTTCTTAGTCTGCTAAGCGCCACGCATTCACTTCTGGTAAAGGACGGGCAATAATTAGGTCTTTCAATTGTTGTGTTATGTTCCCTTAAAAATGAATTGGAAGACTCCCATATACTGGAGCATTTTTCTTTTTCACGCCATTTGTAATAATTTGAGATAGCTTTAGAGAAACAAGGTGTTTTATATATTAATGTCAGATTAAATGTATCCTTAGCTACTCTATCGGCGACTTCGTTGCCAATTATACCAATATGTGATGAAATCCAAATAATCTTTACTATATTTTGAAGATTTGGTTTATGTAATATGTTGTTATAGATTCCTTTCTTGTTATTTTTAAGAGCTAGTGAAGAACTTAGGCTATCCGTACAAATTAAAGTTTTTTTACTCAATAATGCCGAATAATTGATTGCTCTATCTATTACTGAAAGTTCAGCAATGAAGATTCCAGAATGAGAAGGCAGCAAGGCCTGATCTAAAATTTTGTACTCTCCGGACACAACGTGTTCAACAACACCATACGATGTTACACCGTCTGCAAAAGAACCATCTGTATATATAGTTATCTCAGGTGAATAGGTATTGATGATTGCAGATAATGATTTCTTGTAATGTTCAGTAGAGGTTTCAGAAAGATGATTATTAGACAGAGTGACATCAATATTAACGTGGCATATAGTATTTGACATGGGTTGAGGTTTGGAAGGTAAAGGATCTCCAAGTCCTTAATCAGTTTGATTATATTAGAAATACCACAGGATTTTCTTTTAGAGGATGACGTAGAAAGTAAGTCCCAAAAAAAATCATGTAAGCCATCAGTAGTTGATGTCAAGGATTTAGAAAAAAGTTGTACACTACATTTTTGTAAACTTTGGAGTACTGTAGTGTATCTAGCTTCGACTCTAAGAGCGTCCAGAGGTGTAGTTCGAAGTAGGCCAGTAGCAGATCTATAACAGTTATTAAGTGCCGTATCCAACTTTTTAATATTAGCCTTAGACGTCCAACCGTATATAGTTAAACCATGAAACAAAATACCATTCGTAATACTTTTGCAGATATTGATTGCCGTTTCAATATGGGGGCCTTTCTTTTTGGAACAAATGAGCTTTAATAAATTATTAGTTTTACCAATCCTGGTCACTAAAAGCTTAATATAATTATTCCATGATAGATTTTTGGTAAAAAGCAACCCTAGTATATGCATTTCATTTTTTAAGTTCAAGTCATGTCCTCTTAGATTCATTGAAAATATCTTGCACTCACGTTTCTTACAAACATGTAAAATCTCGGTTTTTTGGCAAGATATAACAGCTCCTCTAGTGTCTGCCCATTTTTTCATTTTACAGTCAACTTTATTTAGTCTTGTCTGAAGTATGTGTTTCTTTCCAGAAAGTACAGCAAAAATGTTGTCAGCATATATGCCCACAAAATCGATACACGACATTTTTTCAAGAGATTTAGCTAAAGAATTAGCATAAATAGTGAAAAGTATAACTGACAAAGGAGATCCCTGTGGGACTCCATTATCAAGTGAAAAGGCTTGTGATATATGACCATCAACTTTTACAATGAAATTTCGGTTCGTGAGAAATGACTTCACAAGCTTCAGAATTTGTCTTGGTACATTCCACTGACGCAGTTCTTTAATTATGTAAGTAAAACCACTCGATCATACGCTTTCTCAATATCTTCCGATAAAACTACGCTATGTTTACGTTTTTTCAAGTTATGTTTAAGTTGTGATTCCAACATATGGCATAGAGAGTGCACCCCATGCTGAGGGATAAAAGCATGTTGAATTTTGGATAAATTGTTTCTTAGTAACTTCCAAAATCGTCTTGCTATAATTTTTTTAAAAATTTTGGAGACCACTGGCAGTAGCGAAATAGGTCTGTAACCCTCTAATGTGTTAGGGTCTTTACCAGGTTTGGGAACTGGTGATAATAAGGCTCTCTTCCAATCATGAGGATAGATACCGGATGATAGAATATTATTATATAATCCACAGAGCCTTTGTTTTAAAATAAACGGTGCATTTATTACCATGGAATATGTTATTTTATCCAGAGCGGGGGTTTTTCCTTTAACACTTTTTATAACATCATTAAGCTCAAAAACGTCAATTTCAACCAAATAATTTGAATTTCCAGGCGAAATAGATCCATACATATCTCTTTCGAAGTTGGATTTTTCTCTAATAATTTTAGAAGGAAAGACAGAATTTGAACTAATCCCACTCCAATATAAACCAAAGTGATTAGCTATTTGCCGAGGGTGTGATATAGCAGTATTTCCATTAAAGATTACTGGAAATTGTGTTGTTTTATCAGGTCTAATGTTTCGCACTTTATTCCATAAGAATTTTGAATCCATGGTCGGATTTATAGAGTTAAGAAATCTTTCCCAGGTAATACGTTTAGCGATTTTACATTCCCTTCTAACTCGGGCACAAGAACGTCTATATTCAATTATATTTGTTGTATTTCTATTTCGTTTGTAATTGTTCCATGCTTTGTATTTAAGTTTAATCAGATTAGCTATATTGGAATTGAACCAAACTGGACTATTACGCGCTTTAGGCTTTCGACTTAAAGGGATAGTTTCGTTTGCACTTTTACGAAGTATTCTTTTTATTTGAGCGGCTTCTTTATTAACGTTGAGACTAACGGGAGTATTATTACAACACAGCGTAACCTTGTTTTGAAAGAGTGACCAATCCGCCTTATGATCCAAGAAACGCGAAATGAAACACTTGTCAACTATCTCAGTTCCATTAGTTATGGATATTGGAAAATGATCACTCACCTCAGGCAGTGGGAGACGTTTCCAAGATAGATTAGATGCATAATCAGAATTCACCATAGTTACATCCACTGAAGTTAGAGTGTTTTGGGTCTTTAAAAGAGTAGGTGAACCATCATTAAGTATTATAAAGCTGTTATCATTAGCAAACTCTTCCCATAAAGAACCTTCCGACGAAGTATAACAGGATCCCCAGATCGTATTTTGGGAATTAAGGTCACCAATTACGATATGGTTACCGTTAAGCCTTGATTGAATTTCATTAATGTCAGCAGAAGTAACATTAATATCGCACTCTTTGTAAATATTTGTAATATTTAAGTTGAATTTTCCTTTTATAGAAATTGTATGGAATAGCAATTTCCCGCAAGAAGTTTTGTGATCTGTTACATTCAGATTTTTCTTAACAAAAAAGGCAACGCCCGCTTTGGCATAAGAGAAAGGTTTATTGTGATGAAATGCACAATACCCTTTGAGGTATAGAAAATTTTTATTTTTGTCGATTATGTGAGTTTCTTGTAATACTATAATATTGGGTTTGTGCTTGGCTATTAAAATTTCTAAAGCGTATTTATGATTTTTAAAGCCTTGTATGTTCCATTGTAGGATGTTTAAATTAAGACCAAAATCCATTTTAGTCAATAAATTAAAATATATATTTTCTTCGCTTTTTGTGTAATTTAGCTTTAGGGTTTCAATCGGCTTCGAGATTTACGTGTCTTTTTAGAAACGTTTTTGCTAATTGTTTCATTGTCACTGGAATTAACAGTAACCATTATATTATCTTCATTCTCTTCACTTGTTTGACATTGGTCATCGACCTGATGTAAAGTATGTATGGTTGTTTTTGTAATAATATTTGTTTTTTCTAGGCTTTTGTCTTCTTTTATATGAGTAACGGTAGATTTCGGACTTTGTTGTTCTGTTGCTTGTAAAACAGTGGAGTAATCGAGGTTGTCGTCAGTTTGATAATTTTTTTGGATGTTGATATTAGTTTCTTTGTTGCTATTGTTGTTATTGTTGCTATCGCTGATATTGCTGTTATTTTTGCTATTGTTGCTATTATTGTTATTGCTGCTATTGTTGTTATTGTTGTTATTGTTGTTATTGTTATCATTGTTGTTATTGTTGCTACTGCTGTTATTAACTGTAATAGTGTTTGTAGAAACTACCTGAGCAAGGGTAGGAGAGTTACGATTTGGTTTGAATGGTTGTAATGTATGAAGCGTAGGGTTGCTGTTGAAGGTCTTCCAAGCATCTCGAATTGTACATCTGTTTTCTATTTTTATTTTGTTGACCGATTTATGTTTTAGAAACGTAGGACACGAGGAATCGTACGAAGTATGTGTATTATTATTGCAATTAACACAAAATTTTCGCAAGCATGACTCATGAGGAATGTTGAAACCACATTCTTTGCATAATTGTACATTGCGGCAATGATTTTTTGTATGTCCAAATTTTAAACAATTTTTACATTTCAAGGGATTCGGTATGTATTCTTCGACTTTGACCCTTTCCCAACCTAGTTTAATTGATTCAGGGCGCCGTATAAGATTGAAAGTTAATATTACAGCTCCAGTTGGTACAACTTTGTTTCCTTCTATTTTAGTTATCTTTCTCACTTCAACAACTTTTTGATCATTAAGAGCAGTAACCAACTCTTCTTCAGATATGTCTGATATTTTCCTTGAATAGATGCGACCTTTGGATGTATTTAAAGATTTGTGCGAGGTTATTTGAACAGGTACTAAATCTATGTATGTAGCCTTTAGAAATTTGTCAGCAGTTTTTTTGTTGTGCGTTTTAATAAGCAGATCACCTGATTTCATTTCAATTCCATCGGAATATTCCCGCGAAATGACATTAAGTCCCTTTTCAATTTGGAACACGTTGTATGCTGAAAGACTTTTGGGTGTAACATCTTTTTGGATTCCAATTGCAGAAGCAACCACATATCTAGGTATATGGTCATCATTAAGAGGCGATGTAGGTAACGCAGGAAAATCCTCATTGCGTGATCGTTTTAATACATTTTTTTTGTTTTGCGTTTGGTCGATCAAGGATCGCGAAGCGATTTTGAACTGGGGGTTCAACCCCGTTCATTATAAAATAAAAAAAAGGCTTTATAAAACGAAAATTTTATTCAATTCAAGTGAATTTATAGAAAACAAAAGTAAAAAATTAAGTGTAACTGTTAAAATTAAACAATACCGTTACAAGAGCAAAAAAACTGTTTAAGCACACCGTAACAAAAAAACACAACTTCACTCGGCAGTTGCCCAACAGAGGATGAGAATCATTTATAAAGTTTTTATTTATGTATGTATATATGAATTTTAAGTTGGAGAATTTTTACTTTTATATCCATTCATTTTTTTACTACATACGAATAAAATATATATGAAATATATGGAATAAAATATTTAAGTTTGAAGCATAAAAATTGGTTTATCTTATTTAATAAAAACCCAATTTTCAATATTAATTTTAATTTTCCTAACTTACAATTTAAATTTTAAAATTTTTCAATTTTAAAATTCATTCTCTCAATTTCAATTTGCATTTTCCCAGTTTCAAATGTTAAATTACCAATTTCAATTTTTATTTTCTCAATTACAATTTGGAAGTTTCCAATTTCAATTTGGTTTTATCAATTTCAATTTGGTTTTCTCAATTTAAAACTTCAGTTTCCCAATTTCAATTTGCAAGTTCTCAATTTAACCTTAAAATGGTGTAGAATAATGATTATCAGAGACCACAAAAGCCCGTACAGATGGAGGGACAGACATTGCTAGACCGACACACCGTATATTTATAAAGAATAGTCTTATAAATAGTCCGTTTCAATATATTTCCAAGTGATGAGTAATATTCAATGTTATTATTGAAATCACATTGGCTTTTATTTTAAATTGTCAAAAATTTTGAAGTATATGTAAAGAGAAGAAAATTTTTTATAATAAACGTGTTTATATTTTTTTGTTTTATATTAAATTTTTTGTTAGAAATTAAATTTATTTGTTTACAATATGAGTTACAATGGCCAAGTGTTATTAAAAACTTTGGATGACTTGCAGGTGCCGTCATCCTTCAAAAGAATTCTTAAAAATATAGCACAAAGAGTTAACGTAAGTAAAATATAACTTTTTAAAATTTCTTCTAAATCTATATTTATATATAAATGTTAGGTTCAACCTGCGGACATAAAAGAAACCGTTATGGATACGCTAAAAGCCGGAGTAAGACACGGATATATAAACCAAAAGAATAATAAATTCTTTAGAGTGTCACCAACTATTCCCCATAATGAAGATAATGATTCAATTTCATCTGATGATTCAATTTCATCTGATGATTCAATTTCATCTGATGATTCAATTTCATCTGATGATTCAATTTCATCTAATGATACTGTGGAAGATGCCCGATCTAAGCGAAAGCGACGAAGTAGCCGTAGACGTAGCCGTAGCCGTAGCCGTAGCCGTCGTAGCCGTAGCCGCCGTCGTCGTCGCAATTAAAAATGTAAATGTTCACTAAACAAAAAAATTCAAATTCTTGTAAATTGTTTTTTATTATTTTGTATATTTTTGCTAAACAACAATTTTTTGTGGATTGAATCTATAAAATTTCTTGTGGTTACGAAAAAGTGTTTAATTTAATATTTTAGATGCTCTAAGGATTTTCCTTATATTACTTATAAAGTAGGAAAAAAGAAGATAGAAAGCATTTACTTTATAAACTTTGAAGAAAGAAAATGTGCCAAATTTCAACTGTATGTGAATTCCAATAAAAAAAAAAGTTTTATTCACAGACACACGGAGGGACAGATTGGCTATATCAATTTTTCAATTCATAATGATCAAGAATATATATAATATATATACTCATGCACAAAACACAATACACCCGCACAACATTATGATGATGAATATAAAAATCACATTTTCTCTTACAGTAATTTTGTCATTTAATTCCGTTACATTTTAACCGAATTACAATTATTTTGAAATTACTGCATCTGTTATAATAACACTTAAAAATGTTAACCACGACGACAAAAAGAAACTAAAAAATAAAACATAAAAAACAAATTATCTGAATAATAGTAAGTAATACTGAAAATTAAGTGAAAAATCCAGGAATGCTGTAAGTAATTAGGAGGGCGTCAGTAATTCAAACATGGCATATTTCCAAGTCCAAGTTTTCCCAATTTCAATTTGCAAGTTCTCAATTTAACCTTAAAATGGTGTATAACATTTTTACCTGTTTGTGTATGATTTTTCAATACGATTTCTACAATATTTTTATTATTCTATCGATTTTAGAAACAATACAATAATGCAGTTCAATAAAAGAATCTCTTTGGTATAATATCAAACATATTTTTTATACTTTCTATAAAAGTTTTCCAGTTTTGGTGATTTTTGAAACTAACACTATCAAAAAATGTATCATTTTTATATCATAGTGTTTGGGTAGAAAATTCGCTAAAAATAGAAAAATTCTAGAGATTCTAAAGAAAAGATTTCCTATTATGCACAAAAGATCTTTTCATCGAACTGTATCATTAAATTGCTTTTAAACTTAAAGGAAGCAATATTATTGCGGACAAAACTCGTACTGAAGAAGTCTTTTACTACTATTAACTATTTAAGGGGCCAACAGTGTAGTTATGATGATGATGATGATGTGGAGACATATTATTATTGCTGTGACATTATTAAATTTATCATAGTTTTATGACTAGTTTTTGCATTCATTTCATACACACACACACACACATGTGGTTTCACACCGCAATTACAAAGTTTCCTCTGTTACCTGTTACTCTGTTTTTTTTTTCTCATTTTTGTACATAATGAACCCAAAAAATTATTGTTATTGTAATTGCCAACACAAATATTACGTATGAGAAGAATGGCACGGCATTGACACGTAAAAAGGGAGAATCAGAAGAAACTTGGAAAGTCTCTTTATTTGCTTTTGGCATGATGCATAATTTCCTGTTTTCTTCTTACTTACTCTTCTTCTTACCCTTCTTCATCTTTGCTAGCTTTTATGAATATTTTCTTGGCAAATTGTTAAGGTGGAAATTATAAAAGTTGACACTTTTTTTCTGAAAAAAACAAAAAAAAACAAAAATCTTTTCATTGGTACCTCACCCTAGTATTCACAGACATGACATCATTTGTTATAGCAAATATAGTGGAAATTAAAAGTGTGTTTAAAAAACATATAACAATAACAATAACAACCAAAAGGAAAACTTTTGTCAAGCAACATTTTCATTATGCATTAACAACGATTGCGCTTTCTGGAATTTTCTCACCTTAAAATATAAAGTTTTCTATTATTAAATTAAATCTGTGAGTGTACCTGTGTGTGTGTGTGTGTGTGTGTGTGTGTATTTAAGTTTCTGGAAATCTTTTCTCACAGCTTATACGAAAGGGTTCCTCCTTCTTGCTCGCTTACTGTTCATTCTTAAGGCTTAGTGGTTGGAGAGCTCAGGTGTTTTTCTGTTGCCTCAACACTCATTAGGATTTGTTCTGCTATCTTATATAATGCTACAGTAGTAGGTGTGTGTGTGTGTGCAAGTGTACGTTATGTTATGTTACAAGTTAGTTGTGCAGTTAATTATATTATAATACCAGTTTTAAAAGTGTCTCATATATTCTTCTGCAGCTGCACAGAGATACAAAAGATGGTATCGGTACTTCACTCTAGGTATGCGCTGATTATATGTATTTGTGCATGCGTGGGTGTGCATGTTTTTGTTTGAGTTTTATTATTATTTTTATTGTTCTTCTTATATCATGGGAAGTTACTGTGTCAACTTGTTTCCGACATTATTTTTCACACAATATGCGACCATTTTCCTCAACTTTCTTCATTATGCTGTGTACTGCGTAAGCTCACTTGGGCACACACATACTAATATACTGTTATTGTAATTATTGTATATTTCATGTAAATGGCAGTAAATTGACAATTTGATCGTAAATTGTCATAATTGAACGTCTTGAATAGTTTAGTTATAAATTTTATCAACTTTATGCCACACATGGGCAGGGCGATAAATAGTCATTGCATGCTCTTCAATTAATATGTAAATAAAATATATTCTTAGGCAGATTTCTAAGCCTCCATTAGATACATTTTCAATCTTAAATAAAGAAAATGAAAGTGGCAGTAACGATATATGTATTGCATATACGTATCAATTAGGGAGGGTCTTTTTTGAAAAATTTTGTACATTTTTTCACATTCATTTTTAGTAAAAGCATATTTTTTCGACATATACTAAGACGTTCAAGTCAACCGAACTTCAATAATAAGTGAAAATGTTATAGTGGGTAAAGCCCGAACATTTAATACTCTACACCACTTAGCTCCACAAATTATTTACAATCAGTTTGATTGTGTCAATAAACGCAAGGCACTGCTCTAAAAGTCACTTCGTGAAATATCATTGAATGGGAAGGGGTTCAAAAAATACCTTGGACCGTACAGGAATATATGAATCAACAATATATCATTAAAAAGTAAGGGGTAGAGATCCTACAAAGTATATATATTCTTGATCAGCATGAAAAATTGGGTCGACCTAGACATGCATGTCCGTGCGTCCATGCGTCCGTGTGTCTCTCTATTGTTGGCATTTAAAGATATTGAGCTGAAACTTTGTACCGAATCGTTATTTAAAATTGGCAAAATCGGCCAAGTGCCACGCCCATAATTGACAAAAATCTATATATCTGCCACAAAAAATGAGCTATGAAGTATACATTTGGTATATATACATATATATACAATAAACCCATTTATTAGTGTGCTAAAAGTGGGCATGGTCAAATTAAAAACACGCCCGCAATTTATAAAAAAACCATATTCCACGTAAAAATACGACTTGCAAGTTGATATATTTTATATACACTGTTAGAGGGCGTAATCATACCTGCCACGCCCATCATTGTAAATGTGCAGGGTACTTAAGATTTGGCTTAAGCCAAATTTAGTTTTCTTACTTGTCTTTTGTTTATTTTTAAGTAAATTGGGAAATAAAGACATATGCGGACGTAAGGACATTTTCGAAGTTGTACATTTCTTAGAATAAGAAGAAGAATATATGTAATTACTCTTATGGGTGCAACGATATACCCGTCACGCCCATTCTGTACATAAAGATTTATTTACTTACTTAATAAAGAGCCATTTGTTTACCTGCCCATACATCATATCTGCCTCTCTGCCCATTTCAGAGTTTTATTTAAGTGTCATCATAAGTCTTATTATTTCTCATTAAAACCGCAGGGATTAATTTATAGACTTTATATCAATTTGGTTGCAAAAAAAAAAAAACAACAATAATAAAAATGTTGTTGGTTTTTTTTTTTTTGAATTCTTCTTACTTTCGAAATATTAGAATGAAAAATTCACACATGTGTGAACACCGGTCAGCATATAAATTGCCTCGTTTTGAATTTAATACGAAATACAACAACAATGAAATGTTTAAAAAAAAATCGAAATTCGAAATGCCGAGTGTACCTTTTAGCATTGTATTGTAATATGACCGAAGAGAAATGGACAAAAAAAGACTGCAAGTAAGAAATAAGTAAGAAAACTAAATTTGACTTCGCCCGAATCTTAAATACTCTCCACTTCTACAATGGTGGGCGTAGGTGGTATATAATTACGTCCTCTTATAGATCGTACGGTTTTTTGTAAATTGTGGGCGCGGCTGTTATATGACCACGATGGGATAACTATACATATGCATTCCAAATTTCAAGTACATGGGTCAATTTTTAGATTTTTATTGAATGTGGGCGTAGATCTTGACCGATTTTGTGTCTGTACAAAATTTTAGCTCAAAATCTCTAAATGTACGCCCGTGAGAATGCCAACAACAAACGGACATGCGGACGTACATGTCTAGATTGAGTCAGTTTTTGATGCTAATCAAGAATATAGGATCCCTAGCGCCTTCTTTTAGATGTTTTAAATGGAATGACAAACTTAGTGTACGAGACATCTTATGTGGAGGATACAAAAAACGTTTTAATCGCGTTATTAGCTTTCGCTAAACGTCAACTGTAACTATTCCATCACCACTCATATTGTAAAAGTACGATAATTATTTGAACAGTAAGCTATTTAAGGCATGGTTGTCAAATTTTGAAATCCCCCAACGCACATGGGCACTCAATGGTTTACTTGCCCTGACTTTTTTCAAAACCCATTGATAAACGTAACACATTTGCTTGTCTTATAGAGTAGCTACAATATTTTAAAAAAATGGCCTCCAACTTAAATGACCAAAACTGGTGAATTATTCTCTTTTTGACTTGCCATTCATATGCAATGTTTGCTCTCTCTCGCCAAATGAACATAAAAATTTATGCAGATATTCTCAATGGAATGATAAATGTACGTTTGTGTATATGTGTGCTCTGGCTAAAGTGAGAAAATTTGCATAAAACGGAAATATTTACATGCAAAAAATGAAAAAAAATTGAAAAAAAATAAAATAAACGAAAAGATACAAAAAGAAAACTGACTGATTCTACAACCATGTGTGTATGCACACATGTATGGAATGTATGGCTATGTTACGTTATGCCATATATTGAGGGGGCATGAGTTAATACCATACACAATTTTTAGTGAAGAGCAACAGCAAGCATTCGTAAATAACCTGCAAATAAAACCCGGACTTGTTTGATATTAGATAAGTAAACATGAACTAAACAGAGTCAAACAATTTATCAGGTTTTATGCGAAACCGTGGGAAATACTTGGCCATAGCCTATGCGTGGTTAGTATAAACAAAAAGTCACCATCTCGTGCAAATAATTGAAATTTCAAGAAAAATTTTAAATAAAAAAAAACGCCTCCAAACTGTTGATTAATTATTTCAACAATAACCTTACTCACATAACTTTTTCATTCAAAGAATTCTTACCAGGAGTATTCGCAACGTACGTACAATAAAAACCCCGTTTGCCAAATTGATAAATTCTTTTTTTTTTGTTCTGTATTCGCACCTCCTATATCTCGGTAGGTTTCTGTTTTGTGAACAAACCAACCATTAGAAAATCCTCACGCAGTGTTCTTTTATGACTACAAACTGCAATAAACTGTATCACTCTCCGCAGTCCATTCAATTTGTATATGTGTACGCATAAGTGGCAATAAAAGACACATTGGTTTCACAGTGGGATGAACTTTAATAAGTCACAGTAACAATCAATACTTGGAGGTTTGTTTTTGTGAGAGATTTATGCAAGTGTTGGCAAGAAGGGAGTTAACAAACAAGGCATGTACAAACCTAGTGGCAATCTATCAATCACTTTGAAAACTTTTTATTATTTTATTCATAGCAATACTCACACAGAGTCCGCAACAACTGGAGTATCTAATACGGAAGATTTCGATTCTAGCAGAGTATAAAACTGGGGACTGTAAACAAGTGCAAGTAGAGTCTATATGGTATGGATTGCTGCGTCCCAATGAGATTTATTGTGCTTGCTTTGGGTCTAGCCTGGTTTTTAGGAAATTTTCTTCGTTTTACCTTTCTATGCATACAGTTAAAAGGACTTTTCTCCAGATTTATAAAAATCGTGTTTTCCTCTGAAGCCGTGCAAAGGCAACCAATATAATTGCTTCAAAATTTGACCAATTTTTCAATGTCTTTGAATTTTTCACATCGAAATGCAGAAGCATCTGGGAAAAATGTCAAGCTTCTTATCTCTTATTAAAAACAAAGTAAAAAACTCAGTTTTTTCTTAAAACAAATCTTAATATTTTTATAGAAACAGTAGGCGTGGTATTTGATTTTGTAGATTATTAAGTAAAAAGTTGGTTTTTCATCACGTACGTCTTTTTTGTGAAATATGGGCGTGTTTTTTTTTAGACTTCGCCATTTTTGGTAAATCTATGCAGGCACAAATGACAAATCCGTAAACTTACATTTTCATAGAACAATTTTTGTGGCTTATAGAAGGATTTTTGTTGATTATGGGCGTGGCACTTTTGGTTTTATCCAGATTGAGTAGCAATCTTCATGTTGAAGGATGTTTAACGACTACATCTGGATGTTGCAAAAAGAAGGTTAAACCTTGAACTTGCCATAAACAAACTGTGGGCATGGCAGGAACGTAAGTACGCCTTCTAACAAAAGATGCATCCTACATGAACTTGCAAAGGCGATCTTTAGCTAAATAGGGAGTTTGTTTATTGTGGGCGTATCTGTTATCCGGCCACGCCCACATCCTGGAATAATTATGAATATTCATAGTCTAACTTTTGTGGCAGATAGATAGTTTTTTCTTGATTGATCGAATTAGTCCAACTTAAACCACCGAAAATAAAAACATCAACATCTCAGAATTTACGATCATGAAAGTGACAACAACACCAAAGCAGGTTATTCAATGGTTATTCAATTCTTGACATACCTTTACCTTTACAACTTGTTTTATGATGCAAATTCTGCGTGTTTCATGTTATTTCAAAAAAAAAAAGAAAAAAATTCTTAAGGGAAATGAAAATGTTTTGTTCTGTTATCTCCATTATTGTTGTTTTAAACGATTTCGCCACCCCCCCTAAAATATCTATTAAGTATGCGATCCCAACATTTTTATTTTTTTGTGTGACAATTGATTAAAAAATGGATTTTCGTTTTATTTACATATAGCCCACGGGTATTAATACTATACACGCAACCTACATTAGACGGGTGCTTAGTTAGAGATAATTTGAAGTTTTCATAGAGCGTCAAATTATATGTTAATAGAGTACTAATGTGAAAGGTTAAAGAAAGGCAAATTACTAATAAAAAATGTATTTAAAAGGAAAATTAATGAAATTAAAAGAACTAGTCTCATGCATAAGATATTTTATTTCAAATAAAACTAAATGCTGCACCACTCACAACTGTATTTCATTTCGTTTGGTGGTCCGTTCTTATTTATGACCGGTATAGAGAGATTTGTGTAGCTTTACAGGGTTCACAATGACAGCCTAAAACGGTAATTAAATCAAAGTCCATCAACGTAAATAAAAAAGAAAAAACAAAACAAAAATGATTGGAAAAAATTGGAATTGAATTCTAGAATACTAAATAAAATTGTAACAATCCTTTTTTTTATACCGTCCACATACGATGGGGGTATACAAAGTTTGTCAGTTTGTTTGAAACATCCAAGAGGAGGCGCCAGAGAGCATATATGTTCTTGATAAGCATCAAAAACTGAGTCGATCTAGACATGTATGTCCGTACGTCTGTCTGTTGTTGGCTTTCTCACAGTCGTAAATTTTGATTGCAGATCGCTACTTAAAATGGGAAAAATCAGTCAAGAGCCACGCCCACAATTGACAACAATCTATATATCTGCCATTAAAATTGATCTAGTAGGTTGAAATTTAGTCTGCATATTTATAATTAGCGCATTCATTAATGTGCCGAAAATTCATGTGGTCGGATAACAAACACGCCCACAAACCTATTAATCTGCCACAAAAGTTAACCTATGAACTTGAAATTCGGTACGCATATAGTTCTCTCTTTCATAGATATACCAAAAATGGGCGTGGTCGAACAACAGATACGCGGCAATTTACAAAAAACCGTACACTACGTAAAACTATACTTTCAAGCTGATACGTAACATAAAAACTATTAGAGGATGTAATCATGTACCCGCCACGCCCACCTTTATAGATGTGGAGGGTATTTAAGATTAGTTTAAAAATTCTTATAAATAAAAAATAACCTGAATGTGGACTTTAAAGTAAAAAGTAAAACGTATTGAATGCCTGTAATGAATTCAAATTTTTGACAAAATATTTTCCAGTTGTTTATTATAGTCCATAAAGCATACACACACACATTATTGTATACAATCATAACTCATATAACTTGTAAATAAATCTTAAAATGTTCATAATTTTATTGCTTTGACCTGATTTAACCTTAAGGGCATTTTCTATATTTCTTACTTAATATGCCGCATATGTTATCTCTCTAATAATATAATATTTATGAGTGTTTGCATTTTTTTTTTTGAAATTTTCCGAAAAACAAATAAAATACTCTGACAGTTAAGATCTTTTTCATAATTTACTTATATCAAGATAAAAGGATATAATTGGAAATTTATTGCATGCAATCTCCCCAGAAAAATATTGTGCAAGTTGTGTTATAACAAATGTACATATAGGTACATATTCGTATTAATAATTCTAAAAATGGAAAAAATGGTCATTGGGTTAAGAGACGATTTCACATTCATACATTTATCATCTCTTAAATACTTGCCTTAAAAAATATTTCATTTGAAAATTTTATATGAAGAATTTTTTTTTTTTTTTTTTGTTTATCTCCAAACTGATGTTCTGTAAGGACGTAGAGGGGTTGGAGAGTTAATTAAATGGATGAATGAATGAATTCATATCATGGTTTACTTTAGATATACAACAAAATTTTAATATCAATTGCGCGGTGATTTTGTGTATGTACACTCAGAGAGTTTCATCATTATTATGATCATTCCATTATATCAGAAAAAATCAAGGCGAGATTCTCTCTTACTAGAGAGAAAGCTTACTAGAGAGAGTTTACTAGAGAGAAACTGTGACATTAGCTCAGAAGAGAAACACGGTATAGTTTGATGCTGATAGTAGGTTAGGTGAGGTAATGTTAGATTAGAGTTGATCAGTTTAACTGAGGTTAGATTAGACTTTTCATAACCTTCTTCACTTGTTTCAAAGACTGTGACAAGTTTTTGAGAATGTCTGTAACTCCTAAACGACTACATATAGGAAAAAATCACGTAAGAAAACTAAATTCGGCTTGGGCCAAATCTTAAATACCCTCCACATCCATCGATTTAAGCTTATCCGTTAGTTTGTTGTATGTCTAGGAAAATTTGTGTAAAATTTTGATCACAGTTTTTAGGATACTTTGATGAAATTTAATGCAAGGATGTGTCTTCACCGAAGAAGTGCACTATTAAAAGTAATTGAAATTGACCATATTAAGGGTCCATTGTATCTATTTTTTATTAACCAACAAGTCGAATGGTATGCCAAAATTTTTTTTTTTTGTAAAATAAGGATTATCTGATGCCGCGTTGTTTGGCGCATCGATTTATATATTAAGCATTTATTGTAGCTGATAGAGAGATATTTATTAATTGTAGGCGTGGCATCTAAACGATTATACCTCGTTCAAATGTAAAACATAAGTTCACGAGCATTCTAATTATAGGTAAACAAACGGACAGACGGACACAACTACATAGAGTCGATTTTCAATGCAGATCTAGAATAAATATACTTTGTATAGAATCTGATGACCTCTTCTCGACCTTACAAAGGCAATGACAAACTCAGCATAACCATGGACGCATGGACATGGTATAATAAACGTTCCACGGTATATGCGTATACAACTGATTGTTTCCTCTGTGTGTGTAGGTAACATTACAATCATCAAGTCATTAATTTAACACATAAAAGGAGAACAAATCACTCACTTTCCACATATCTCTCTACCGTAATGACAATCATTTCGTTTTAGTTATTGAAAGAACGTGAACAGTGACAGTTCAATCTAAGCAAAAAAAAAAAAACACAAAACAAAAAAACAAAAAAATTTCGAAAAAACCAAGAAAAATAAACAAATTAACGGAAAATCACATAAATAACAATTTCATTTGAATATGTATTCGGCGGGAGTGTGTGTGTGCGTAATGGATGCTGGAATCGCATCAATCTGTGAAATATTTTGGGGAAAAATCATCTGTTGAAAATTTAATTAAGCATTTTCTGTTTAACAGCATGTTTTAGTGTTGGTGTTTTTAACTTTTTCAGTCATATAAACGTGCATACAAACATATAGCATGTGTTTGAACGTATGTGTGTATGTATGTATGTGTATAAATAAAATTTAAATTGCATTTTATATGGAACGCAGCCAGATTGAAGTTAGTGCAGGATAAAGTTACAAAAAATAAACTCCCTTAAAGCAACAATAACAACATTAACAATAACAACAACAACAACTAGTTGTCCATAAAATGTGGAAATTTCATCAATATTTTCAAGTATTGCATGTTGTTGTGTTCAGTTGCAGCTGTCATATAATTTCCATGTACCCCCAGAACAACACTGCTACTGCCACCAACACCAACACCAACACCACCACCACCATCATCACCACGACTAACACTAATGATGGTTATGTACCCAATAAATTGAAGGCCAGCAGCATCCACACTCGTAGTAGTAATAGTAATAGCAACAACCATATTGAGGCTTTGGATCTTATGCACTCGAGCAACAGTAACCGTCATGTGGCCGTCGATAGCCGACAACTTGTAACCATTGCGGAGAGGGTGCACTCCAACGATAAAATAGACAGAATGAATGCAAATGAAAATTTCACAACTCTAATTCAAAATGCACTCGATACAAACAAGCAACAACAGCAACAACAGCAACAACAGCAACAGCAACAAAAACATTATATAAATAACAAAATCGTGGGTTCATTAGCAGCGGCGGCGATTAGTACAACTATGCCAAGCAACGGTGGTAATGTGATGGAAAGTGTTGATGAAAAAATTGTTGAAGATTGGAAGGGTTACCAGGCCAACAGTTCAGATGATTTGATTTTTTTAGTCAGTAGACCAGTAGTGGTGACTAATTCACAACAAAAACAACAAAAACAACAACAAAAACAACATCAACAACCAAAACCACACTATAAAGAATTCTCGCAAGTTGATCAAGCAAATGATTTGTTAACTATAGCATCATCGAGCGAGGCAGTTGTAACAACATCACCAACAAAATCCGCGATTGCAGCAGAAGATTCATTAATATCAGTATCCGGTCGTTTAAGTATCACTAACGATAATGATTATAATAATAATAATCATAATAATGATAATGATAATGACGCTGAAGAGTATGTTGGGGGTGATGCTGGAGCAGCCACTGCCGCTTCTCTTGTTACTGACAGAACAGCACATAAAATTCAATTATCTTTTACGACCAGTCCCCCGAACCGCACTAATGATAATAGCTATGAAGATGACGCTCATGACGATGAGCAATTTTCAATTATAACAGCGCTCGATTTAAGTGAATTTGCTGCCTTAATACCCATCGAACAAGCTAAAGCGATTGCTAAATATTATCAACAACATGATGCGGAAGTGCGTGAAGCTTACGCCTTTATGGCCAGTGATGAGTTTGAACGTTTGCAACAACATATTTTACAGGTACCGGAAATGACTGATCTTCTACATTATTTAAATAGTAGCGGTTTGGATTTAGTCAATTTGTTGCGCACTCTAACCAATTTTACGCAATCACATTTAATTGCTGTCTATGATGAGGATAATAATGGTAATGGCGATAATGAAGGAGACTTGCCAACCACGGCACCTGAAGCAGGTGAGTCTTTTTACTGTTGGATGAAATGATTTTTTATAGATTCTTTCTTTTTAGAGTCTTTAAACGCGTTAACGAGTTCAACTACTTTAAAATCGTTACAAATTAACGAAAACTCATCCACCACTTTAAGCACGGACCTATCAACCGTAAACACACTCTTTATACCGAATGATCATTTACAGGGATTACAGGGTTTATTGGAGAATATATTGGAAATTTTGCCGCAAGATCAATTGTTGGCATTATTCCTTGAAAAGCTTGAAACTAAAGAAGTGTTCTCGCATTTATTTGAAAGACTGGGAAGTGATGCATTTGCTCACATTCTGCGCAATTTGCAGGTTGGTTGGTGTTGCTGGTGAAATTAAAAATTTAATCAATTCCTTATAAATGTTTTTCGTCTTCTTCAGAACTCCGCAACTTTGCAACATTTGACGTTCACACTGCACAGGAATGGCATAAATGTGATGAGACTTGTTGATATATTGAAGTCGTACTTTTTCGTGGGCACTTTTTAAGACAATCGAATAAAAAAGTGGCCTTTTTTAAAATTTTTATTGGAATCTTTTTGTAAAATATTTAAATTTTAAACTCTTCTTGTCTCATGCATGCATTTGTGTTGGGTTGGATTTGTTCAAGAATTATGGCTTTCGCTGTCCCTCCCTCTGTATCTGTACCCATCTCCTTCTCTCTCTTTTTGTGTGTATGTGTGACTCTTACCATAAGCTGTAGTAAGAGAAGAATTTGAAATATTTACGTCAAGTTATCTATAAACATACATGCTAAATTGCTGGCATATCCTCCATGTGTCTGCCTGCCTGCCCGCCTGACTGCCTTCTTGCTGCCAACAATACAGGCTGCTGCTGCCAAGTATGAGTAAAGTGCAATAAAATGTCTTTTATGGTCATAGCAAATATCGCAAACCATTCTACACATACTTGTCTATGCCTACACGTACACGTACTCGTACCCGTACTCATATATTCTAAGCGTGTTTTGTAAACGCGTAATATATGAAGAAGAATTTCGAACATTCTCAGGAAGAGAGGAATTAAAAAAATGAAGTGAAAATGAAACCCTTGCCCCGCATTTTGGCCAAAA
This sequence comes from Ornithomya chloropus, assembly GCA_963971445.1. Taxonomy (NCBI): domain Eukaryota; kingdom Metazoa; phylum Arthropoda; class Insecta; order Diptera; family Hippoboscidae; genus Ornithomya; species Ornithomya chloropus. Next base: position 19,024,358 of record OZ020530.1, on the reverse strand, counting down.
CAAGTGTTTAAAAAGGGGTTTAAGATATATAGGAATTTAGTCAACAGCTACACAGCCGGGCTTGGTTCTAGTTAAATAAATAAACAAAACATTATCATTCAAGTGTGTGTGTGTGTGTGTGTGTGTGTGTGTGTGTGTGTGAAAAAGTGACCATTAGACACAAGACTGATAGCTTGTTTTTTCAGAAAATTTCTTAGTAAGGATAACAGCATATTTTTAGGCGTGGAAAAGGTATAAAAAGTTATTGGTAGAGCAATAAAATCATACACATCCATTTGTATTCAATATTGAAACAAACAATTCTCTTGTCACAAATGATGATATATGCACGCTACTAACTGAAATAAGAGTCACTTAACATTAATGGGTAGGTGGAAAGTTAAGCTTTCTATGTAACTAGAAAATGGGGCCAAATTTTTAGGCCGATAACTCTGGAGTACGTGTTAAACTGCTATTATTTATGAGTATAAAAGAAGTCGAAATGAAATTTTCTTCGTAGATGTAATGTAAGGGTGGATAGGGGTTCTCAAAGTATATAACTTTTTTATTTGCAATCTAGATACATGTCCGTCCGTACATCCACATGGTCGTAAATATTGAGATATTGAACCCTTTAATAAATACATTTATATTTTCTATAGTCAACAAAATGGTGAAGTACCACGCCCGCAATGCTCAAACATTTTTCTATTTGCCATAAAAGTTGAGCTATAAAAGCGAAATTTAGTACACGTATTTATAATTACCCTAACCATCGATTTACCAAAAATGGGCGTGGTAGGATAACAAACACTACCGAAATTTACAAAAGACTTTATCGTAGAAGCACCTGCTACACCCACTTTTTGTGTATATATGTGGTGGGTATTTATTGTTTGGATTAAACACAAAATTTGATTTTTTACTTGTTCTTCCACCACACAGATAAAAGAATCTTAAGTAAACTCAAGCAAAGCAAGCGAGGCAGACTAAAGACTCGTTAGGAGTTTATCTTCAAACAAAAATTTATGAAACAAAACAAAAAACTCCTTTGCCAGCCAATTACGAGATTATTTCGCCTCAAGTCATAAAAAATCGTAACATTTGTTCTAATATTGATATTTAACATTATATGAAACCGAAAAAGAAGAAGAGATTCAAATTTATTTAACATCTTTTTGTAAATGGGAATAAACCACCACGCCCCCTACCATCAACATTATTATTTTCCCATTACACTCCCCCCACAACCACTTAACCACCCTTGTTATTACTTTTGAGTAATAACTTTTTTTTTGCTTTCATTATTTCTTTTTCCAGCATAGGTACGAGTAAAGAATCACATTATAGCGTATCATCAATTGTTGGAGTTGTGTGATAGAAACAAAACGAAACAAAAAAACACAAAAAATCAAAACAAAAAACGCACACATCATAAATCTTCATTTGCTTTACCCTCTAAAAATCAAAAATTTCTCGCTTTGCTTTATTATATAGAAAAAAAGAAGAAGAAAGGATATAAACAAAAACAAAAGCAAAAAAAAGTAAATGGATTCTAAACTAAATTAGAAATTATTACAGGTTTAACAGCTGTCATTTATCAACATCATAGCGTACACAAAACTATGAAACGGGACATAACTCTTGAATAAAACGGAAAGAAATACTTGACACCCAAGTATTTTTATATTAACTGACTCGTTTTTATATACATTTTATATAGGAGACCTTGAAGTATTTAGTTAATAAATTTTCAAATTCAAATGTAGATTGAAGGAGAGAAGAAACGATTGTAAACAATTCGTTCAGAATAGGAAAATCGAGGTCAAAGGGTGGGGTAAAACATGAATCTTTCAGATTTTTAATCAGTGCCTCCTAGTCACCGCAGATAGGGTATTAATATGTGCTTTTACATCTGGCTTTTTTTAAATTCAAGTGAATTCTTAAATACTCTGCGCCTCTATGTACAGGGTGTCCGGAAAATCGGCCAAAGTCTCTTGGTACGTGATTCGGGACCAAAAACGAATGACGAAAACTATATAAACCTAGGTTCGGGAATAAGGTAAAAAGTGGGCGTGGCATATACCTGATGGTTTACGTGGTTACGTGTCAACTAACAACAAATAAGGTTTCTTTAACTTATGGGCGTTCCTCTCAATCAACCACGCCCATTTTTTGCACATCTATGAAAGACATAATAATATAAAAATTTACCAAATTTCAATTTCATAGATAAATTGTTGTTGCTATGAGGGATCTATGTAGAAACAGGGCGTGGCTCGTTGAAGAAATAAATATATTCATACTTTATAGTAAGTAATGTAGTAAATTGTAGCAAAAACCACTAAAAGTTTGTTCAAAAAGTTCAAGATTGCAGTACATCGCTCTTGATTTATGTAATTGGTTCCGATAACCGATTTAAAGGCTTGGCTGTTCCTTCTTTGTTGTAATATATATATAAAAATGAAATGCCGCCCCGCACCCATATTTCTCAAAGGATTGGGTTACGGCACCTCTCACCTTTTTTACTTGTTATGCAGGGATTTCTTTAATACGTTCCTTGACTTATCAATCATTATTTTCAGTCTCTGAAAATTACACATATTTTTTTTTATCTCGACGAACTGTTAACACATTTAAAATGTGGTGATTCAAATTGTATGAATTTTTTTGGTGCAATTTTGTTTTCCAACTGTATGTGCAGCAAGAGTATAGTATGGGTCTCTCTCTAACTAAATGTAATAATAATAATAAAGTGTACGAGGCAAGTATAAGGAAGAGGACAACACAGGCCAATGTCATAAATCACAACATTTTTGCATTATTGTCATGTTTTCTGTGTGTTCTGTGTGCTACTCTTTTGATAATATAACGAACACAGAGTAAAGTTTTTGGTCAAAAGTTAATTCAATTTTGCATAAAACATTTTCACTCTATGATATATTACAAGCACAAACGCACACACTAATATGCACAATACGAGGCTCATTCGGACACCGTCCCCCTTGTCTTCTTATACGCATATGTTTTATAGTACCAGTACAAGACCAGTGTCAGCTCCCAAAAAAAAAAAAGGAAAAAAAAATTACACAAAGAATACAAGATATAAAAAGAAGACCTTAACTCAGCTAACAAAAACAGAAACAACAACAAGAAAAACAAAAACTAAGACATAATCAAATCAAGATGAAGTATCCTTCTACTCATACATACATATGGATGCAGTGACACTTTGCTCTCTACCACCACACTACATACTTCATGTCAAAGTTCTCCGTCTCTCTCTCTCTCTCTCTCTCTCTTTCTCTCTAAACAAATTCAAGAAAAAGATTGAAGGTTGTGATAAACCATAAGAGTGAAGGGGGAGAAGGAATACAAAAAATATAACACAACAACAACAACAACAACAACAAAAACAACTCTTAGGGGGCAAGAGTGCAGTCATAAAAGTCAAATAAAGAAAATTTCATCTAGTTACTCTACTAAAAGCATGTCAATTGTAATTTAGAAAACAAAACGACAAAAACAACAACAAGAACAAGAACAACCAACGCACACAAAAACAAATATGCTGCGTAAAGTTCTAAAGCCAGAGGGTAACTCTAATATGGGCCATAAACATACAATGATAGACAATGACGACGACAACGACGACGGCCGTAGCTGTGCATTATGTGGGGGTGAAGCTCGTTCGCCTTGTTGTCATATCTGGGAAAAACATGGGCTGCATTTTTTCTTCTTTTTTTTTTTTTTTTTTTAGTTATTCAGAACAAAAACTTTAATGGGTGTTGATGTTGTTAGTGTTCAACTTGCTGTTCCTCTACTACCATACAAAACACCACCTTCCCTAGTTGTACAGAATAGTCCAGGGGGAGAGGAAGAGAGGGAAAGACAGACTACTGGCTAAAACTATCAAAAAAAATATGTTTTTGGTCTCTGGCTTGGTGTTCCTATCATTGTTCGTCCCCATCATTGTTGTGACTCTAGCTACAGTAGCAAGTAAAGCAGCAGCAGCAAGTAGATTAGCAGCTGTCGTGTAAGTTTTAACATGTGGTTATGATGAGTTGTCCTCTTGATACCAAACTTACTTATATAGTCGGTCTACTAAGAAGATGTTAGTGTCAAATTAGGGAAATTTTTATAAACATTTTTTGGAAGAAGCACTTAACACCAACTAATGGTGTCAGTACGTCCATCCTTCTGGATGCATTACCTTTACTTTTAACAGAAAACAAATGAAACGTTTGCAGTTGAACGAGTGCAATCTTATGATATTTTAGCTGCACTTCACGATATGTGCCATGATTCGACACTTTCTGTTTTATAAATGTTATATTTTGAAATATTCTGAACGGGAGAAAAGGGTGAAAATTAAAGAAAAAGTTGTAATCTGCTGTTCTGCTGCTTAAATGAAACAAAAATAAGAACAATCTCTATGAACAAGTGCGGCGGGCAAATGTTACTTACACTCTAAGCATTCTATCTGAAGAATGCAATGTTTTTATTCCCAGTAATTGAAATAAGAAAACGACTTGAATTTTTCAATTTATACTCGGAGACAAAAATTTTTATTGACCTCACCGTAGCCATATTAGTCAATGACAATCATACGTCTGCAAAAATCTAAAGCATTCTGAACATGTTTTACAACGAACATCTTAACATTAGCGCCGTTGCTACTATTAGTCAAACCAATGGACACCATTAACACCAAATAACTAACCAACGAAAGCGAATATCTGTGACGCCTGCACCAGCTAAAGAAGCCTTGTTTGTTCGGAATCTCCTTGGACATGACACAACCGTGAAAGAATAAATAACGTATGCGCAGTAGATCGGGTGAAGCAACATCAATATTAACGCAGTGCTTCTTCCCAGAACCCGATCCCGTTACGGTCACATAATCTCCGTTGTAAGCGAAATCGCACAGAGCGGTGCATGATATCAACGGACCACATAGAGAGGCACCCCAACCCGGACTGGGGGGACTAAGCTGTAGACTTGTCTCAAAATCATTCGTTAACTTGAAGATTTGATTATGGGCCGCCTCCCAACGAAAGCCGTTGTTTATGATGCTGTAAAAGGTGTGCAGTTTGTTGCCATAGAAGGCCAGCTTGATGGGCTTGTCGCTGGTGCGTTCTAGAAACTCTTCATCGGGATGAAAACCCAAAGGTGTTACCACCTCGAAAGCATGAACGGGCCGCACCAGTTTGGCTTTCTCATCAATGGATTGTATTAGAGTTTCTACATCGCTGGCCTCAATGGAGCGCAAATTGAATTCTTTCATTTCGACTAAAACCCAGTGCAAGAGTTCAATCACCTCTATGTCCAGTTCATCGTAGTTCTTCTCATTGATATTTTGCATAACCACCCGCAACTTGGGCGTATCATTAATCACCGATGTTAAATCATTTATATTGCAGCCATTGTTCATGTCCGTGAAGCGGGGTGGTTGTGGTTTCAATTGTACATCGTAACGGTAACTTAAAGCTGCCGCCACAAACAGTGTCCACTTGGCATCACAGGCCATCATATCGTTTTCCAGCACATAGTGTAGGGCTTGGACTTTGTTTAGAAAATTTGCTGCCATTTCCAATTGTTGAGTACTGCGATCGTAATTGTCATATGACGCCACACTGGGACGATCACAATCGGATGACTGCGGCAGCGGTGACTCATCCTGAGATGAGTTTCCCTGTTTCGGCCGCCTCACCAACTTGGAACGTTTCTTTGCCGCATTCGCACTTGTGGGTATATTGGAGTTGGTTTTGGTGTTGCTGTTACTCCTCGTTAACGTGGTCGAACTGTTTGACATGGCTACCAGAAGTTCTTTTTGTATATTTCGCTTGATAAAAAATATAAGTATTTGTTGAACCGAATTAATATGAAATTACAATAAATGTTTCCTCATAAGCGATTATTGTTACAAATATTTTTTTTCAAGTTGAAAATTTTCATAACCCCCACATTTGACACTAGTAATTTTTTCTCAACTTTTGATTAGAAACTTGGTTTGCTTACTGAGATTTCGAATTCTATTCTGTTTACATTCACTCGAGGGTTCCTGCACAAGTGTATTTCTATATGTCACCCTTTGACAAAAGAAACGTTTGTTGTTAAACAAAATCTGATTAAAGTGCTTTCAAATTGTCACGTTGCTTACATAAAGTGTGTGTGTGTGTGTGTGTATATAATACATTTTTTATATATTATTAATGACTATGAGCTACAGATAGCAATGCCAACCTTTGAATGCACTGCGCTAGTTGTTCCAACAGATGGTGAGTTAATGCTGAAAATAAAAAGAAAATCGATAACATTTCATGTAAATATTTTGTTGTATTTGTTTGTTTGTTTGTTTGTTTGTTTGTTTGTTTGTTTGTTTGTTTGTATCTTTTGATTTGTGTGGGTTTGGGCAATTAATCAATTACTTTCCACCCAGTGCGGTGTACAATGCATCCAATGGGAATTTGTGTTGTTTTTTTTCATCCCAACATGTTGTTGCTCCATATCCACTCCAAGTAATTTAATTTGGTTTGAAAGCGTTTTTTCCAAAACTCTATTTCTTTTAGGTTTTGTTTAGTTAAAGGGGAATAAAGCACGCATTGCCATAATGGTTGTTGTTCGCCGTGAAGGGTTACACACGTAATATTATGGGTTTTTATGTACAACATGTTGCCCGGTCAGAGAGCACAGCATCCCTTAATAAATAAGCGTTTTAAATTGGATTTTCAGTACCAAAGAATTACTAGCCCATGTTTGAACTCAAAGGATGGCATTTTTTAAGTAATTTTGAAAATCCTCTTTAATATTTTTTTATTTTTTTGTTATTAAACAAAGTATTTTACATGTGGTTGCTTAACACACATCTCCTTCACAAAACAGGCGATCAAAACGACTTGTTTGTCTTCATAAATAAGTGCTTTAAATTTTATTTGATGGACACATTTTTGGTGAAGATTTTCAGTGAAATTTATATTAAAAATACATTTGATTTCTGAATTTTGTTGAGATTATTTAAAATTTGTTGTCTATACGTACGCGTATAGACTTGCGAACTTAATATGCGAATATTTTAAAATCTTATCGTAGTAAGAGTTTTATGTGCTATATGAAACATGCGTGCAAAATTTCATGCTTGAATTCTTTACAGAATGTAGAGGTTACTTATGATTCGGGCTAAGGGAATTTTATATTTTAAGTTATAAATTATCTAGTTTTTGTGGACGTACAGACATTTTATGAAATTCTTTACATTTATTTGCATTAAAACTCTTTTTTAGAATCTATTATTCCTAACAACGAAAGCATGCAAACTTTTATTACACTAATCGCAACCGGAACGTTTTACTCGCGAAAATTAGTGGAGCATGCATTAGTTCTACTTCACCTGCCTTACTCAACCAATAATTGGGACAATTATTAGGATTTTTTCGATGTTCTCTAAGTGGGATAATCTTTATAAAATGGCTTAAGATAAATTTGTGTTTTATTTTTTACAACGAATGTTTCCCAAGTCTTAAACGATCACCTTCACTGCCAGGCACATGCACAGAAATATGTATGAATTGAACAATATTATCAAAAAAGGATTGAATTATAAACTTTCTAGCTTGCTCTACTATATAATTTTAAACTTAATTTTGGTGATTAATTAATTATGTTATGTGGTCCAGCGTAACTGACTCTACTTGAATTTTGTTCGTTTCCATTTACCTTGCTCAACCATTCCCTCTCCTATAGATTATTTAAGAATAATCATTTAAACATCATATAAACAAACCAACAAATGTGATGTGGTTTTTTTTTTGTGTTGTTGTTGGTTGGTTTATCTGTATGTTCATAAAGTTTTGATGTTGAAATGCCGGTTGCCGTGAATTTTCCGGTCAACCGCAACCGTAAAAGTTAAATAAAAACTCAAGCCTACTAAAAATTGTGCAATTGTCATTTCTACACACACACCCGACCATTTTTACCGTTGCCATTTTATATATATGTATTTGTTGTTGTACTAAATTTTCTTTTAGAGCAGTTTTGATATTGAATTCTGTGATTTAACCACATATGCTCAACAGCTCAACGGCCCAACTGTGTGCGTGCATAAAGTCATGTTTAGAGGTGAACCTCTCACGCATATGTGTATATGGGGGTTTATAGCTACCCACACACACACACACACACACACACACACACCCACACACTCACTTATTGTATTTGTGTGGAATTTGTACAAAAATTCTATTGTTGTTGTTGTTGTTGTTGTTGTTGTTGTTTTCATTGCATTTTTTTCTCCAACAAAAATGTTTTCTGTGCTGTGTTTTTATGAAATGTTGTTGCGGTCTTCTGTGCATTTGACGTGTTGATAATTAACAATTCCTGCTTTGGCTCTCTCTCGATATCTGTCGTGTCTGTAATAGTAGTATGTTAGTACAGTCTGTCTGCATAAATGTGGCTTATATGTTTATATCTCACACATGTGTGTTGTGCCCCCAATAATGGAGAGACCAGCAGGAAAAAAGCAAATCGAGACAAAAAAAAAAAGACGCGGCCATCATCGTTTGCACTTGTTTGGTTGTCATTTGTTACCATTCGCTGGGCGATCAATTTGTTTTTGTTTTTCCATTTGTTGTTGAGGTTTTTTTATTGTTGTTCCACATAACCCTTTTATTCACCGCTTATTATCACAACTGTAAAATGCAATTGATTGCTTCTCTTCTTATTCATGTGTATTTACAGGATAAAGTGTTTATATGTATATATACCCCTTCGCTCTCTCCCTCTCTCTCTTTCGCACTCTGGGTACATGCATACATGTGCATTTGTACAATACATAATGGAAACAACAATGCATGAAATTGTGTTATCAAGTTGTATATCTCCTCTTTTTTGGTTTGTTTGTATGCATGTACCATACGACCACTTTAATGTTTATACATATGTAAATATGTATAATCCGATTAGATATTTATTTAAACTGGTGCCTAAAGTTTATTTTATGTGCATTAAATGTTGTTTTTTTATCAAAAAAAAAAAGAAAAAAAGAAAAAATAAGAAAAAAAGAGCAATAAATGAAAATAACTTTTTTAAACACTAAAAGCTTATTTCTCTCTCTCTCTCTCTCACCCTTTATAATCTCCACACAAGATGGGGGACACACTAAGTTTGTTATTGTGTTTGCCTTACTTAGGAAAAGGCGTCAAAATCGAGTTCATTTAACAAAGTCCGTGTGTCTGTCCATTTTAAGTGAAACCCTCGCGTTTGTAGTTATTAAAATATTTCGCTAAAATTTGGTATTAAAATATTCTTGGTCAATGAGGTTAGATTTCTATTTAAATTCGAAAAAATCGTTGAAGTGCCACGCCCACCTTCAACGAAAATGTATCTATCAGCCACAAAAATTCACCTATGAAAGTGAAATTTGCGACATATATGTATTTGCCAAAAAGTGGCAAGACCGAACACGCCCACATTTTATAAAAAAAAACTATTCTTAATCCAGAGTCGAAATTTAAATTCATACATAATAAATACATTGTTAGAAGGCTTCGTCAGGTACCTGCCATGCCCACAAGGTAGCTGCCAGGCCCACTGTATATGTAAATCTGGATAATAAATAATATGTGACTTAAGCCGAATACAACTACAAGGGCATGGCTTCCACTGATTTGTATCGCTACCCTGTAGATGACATTTCTAGCATGATTTAAGACTGTCATCGTAAGCAAAGGTAACAAAGCAACTAATAAGAAGAGTTGACATCAAAAACGTTAATTTATTTCTCGATTAGTTCAATGATATAAAAATAGACTTTAACCCAACGAATTATGCGACTTTATGCGACTCACACCGAATCCTACTAATTCGACTTGTAAGGTGATACGTAAAGAGTGTAAACAGATGCGTACAGATTCGTGATTTGTATTATAACGGCCACCTAATCATCCTTACACATCGTTTGTTCTGTTTCAAATATTTTTTTTATATCTGATTAAATGATCCCTAAAAGTTGTGCAAAGTTTTCTTTTAAATATTAAATTTATTAATAATTTATTTATTTCTATTCACTAAAACAAGTCAAGCATTTGATACTTTTTTATGCCAAACACTAAATATAAAACACGAAAATCTTGAAAAGAAGAAATGTCAACATAGCATGTAAGCAAATACAATGGCGGCCTGCATTGTATGTTGCATGAATTAAGTGGACCGTGCCGGTACATACATAGCTGAAGTATATCATACGCATACAACAGCGTAATTTTACACACACACACACACACACACACACACATACACACACACTTGCATATGTATAGAGAGTATATAACCTACCAGCATATAAACGAGGCTAATGATGATGAGATGAGTAGGTTATGGTCAGGACCGGATGTCCTGTTGGGGCATCATAAAGCACACCCTAAGCCATGCTATGATTACGTCAGTGTATTTTTAAAGATCAGAGAGGATCTCTGTTGAGATGAATTTTGGTTCGAAATTAAAAATCGGTTTCATTCTGTTTTTGTGGGAATTTAAGAATAAACATCCAACAGAATGAAATCGAATCATTTGTCGAAATGTTTAGACTTTTGCAATAGAGACAGCGCGCTACTGTAGTCAAGAGGATGATGACGATGATGATGTAAAACAAACACAAGGACTAACGAAACCTCAATACCAAATAGATGGATGTGTGTACAATGTAGGCTCAGTTTTGGATCTTGGTATGAGTTGAATTTTGAATTCAGCTAAAAACTCAACTGAACTGAACCAAAAACTCTGTTGAACTCTGCTCCTCTGGCTGCTGATGATATGTTTCGTTATTTCGACATGCTAACGAATATTTTGCATACATAAATATTTATGAATTTTGTCAAAAACCCAACAACAACAACGACAACAACAACAACAACACAAAATGAAATGAAGAAATATTCTATAGAAAGAGAAACCAAACTCTATACACACAGCATAGAAAATGAAAAGCATCTGGCCTGTCAATGAGCAGAGTGGTGTGGTTGGGAGGGAGCGGATGTGTGTGTTGATGAGTGGGTATGCTTGGCTACACTTACAACAATTATAACGCTTAGCGTTCACATATGATGCCAGCACATACACAAAAAAAAACAGTCGCATGATGTCCTGAAGAAGGTAAATGGAATCAATTTTTGTTTTTTTTTTTTGTTTTTTTTTTTCATTTTGTATACGTTTGCATTCCCACGTATACGGTTTAGATGACTACACGTTGTGTTTCGTTCATTATTCATTCTGTATATGTATTAGTGTGAATATCTGTTAGTTAACTTTAATGTTTTTAAACTGATGCATCTACGAATGTATGCTAACCCAGCTAACCAGTTATCCGCCAGCCAACCTGCCTGCCTAACTAGTTGCATACCTGCTGCTGGATGTTTTGTATAAATTAAATTTTCAGTTAAATATAGTGGATGTGGTGGCAGTGGAGTTATGTCAGCCAACTGACAAAAACATTACTCGATTCATGTTGTGTGATAATGATCTCTCCGCACAGCAACATTACAAAAATAAGCAACATTACTGTTGAAGAAGCTTACAGTGAGTGCAGTTAACCTTTTGTGTATATGAGACTTCTAACTAAACATTTAGGTGACCAGCATACCCTCCGAACTCATACATTTATGCACTTAGTCACACGTACACACACGCATTTAGAAGTTAGTTGATGGCTATCTAAGGCTAAGAGTCGTAATGTTCGATTCTCTTTTATCCCGCTTTTGTATTTATTTTAATAATAGGAGATATTTTGCTGTCATTCACATTCTACAGTAGTGTCCAAACTTTTTGCAAAATATTTTGTTTTACTAACTTTGTTTGTACGTCTGTGTGTCCGGGGTCCAGGTATGGGGTCGAAAATTTTGAAATATTGCGCTGAAATTTTTTACAGATACTTAGGTTTTGGGCAAAATCGGTTAAGAACCACGCCTACAGTCGACAATGTGTAGGTATCTACCTCAAAAATTAAGCTATCAAGTTAAAAGTTGGTACATATACTTATAACTACTTTAACCGCCAGGTTGCCAAAAGTGGGCGTGGTCGGATAACATATACGCCCACAATCGACAAAAATCTTTACATTCGTCACAAAAACTGAATCATGAAGTTGACGTTTGGTATGCATATATATAGTGATGCCATCCATGGATGTGCCAAAAATGGTTACGGTTGGATAATAAACACATCCACAATTTACCAAAACACCATACTTCACATAAAATTCGACTTGAAGATGATACGCAATATGAAGAGGGCATAATTATATACCCGCCATGCCCACCAATATAACGTATCAAAATATATACATGAATGCCAAGTTGTATAGTTTTAAGCAGATATCAAAAGAACCTTTACGTCCATAAGAGATGAATAAACATTGAAAATGAAATGTCAAGTTTTTATTGATTTAATCGCTTTAGTGCTTTTTGCAATATTGTATAAAACACTGAATACAAATCCATGAAATGGGATAAATGAAAACTTCTTATTTATGTTTTCATACGTCCCTACAAAGCTAGTGCATGATGAGAGAAAGAACACTCACTCATATGCATGCGTTTGAATATATTTTAAGCAGTCTTGTTATTAATAGAACCGCAAATGGCTTTATAGGTGATTAAGTTCATATATGTTCCTGGGGCTAATATTTGGAATAACTAAATTGATAATACCTGCCTCGATATGGTTCTTAGCTTCGCTATGCATTCAATTCAATAGATGTGCAAACAATTTGTTCTATTATTTATTCAAATGAATGAATCGGAATGGAAAGCTTTGCTTGTGTGAGGACACAGTGTATTAAATTGTAACATTTTTTTTAATAACATTAACAATTATTTATTATTGTTATTAAAAATCTTTTTTGTTATTGCACTTTATTGTATAATTAAGAATGAAAGTTGTGATCACATGGATTAAAAAACATCATACGTTGTGCAAACCATGAAATTAATCCAATTTATGAACAAAAATCTCACACTATGTGGTTGTTGAAAATTGTTGCTTTTCTCTTTTATGGTAAACTAAAACACCTTCAATGCATTGCTTATGCAATGGAAAAAAGAAAGAAAAATTAAATCAGAAGCCGACCATAAGAAGGCTACCTTCTCACAGAAACATGATGTGATTAAATGCTATTTTAATTGCATACGAGTATATACCAGCAAAATATGTCTGTAATATATTCTTATGTTGCTCTCATTGTGACGATCGTAACATACGAGAATATGTTTGTTTCGATAAATATGTATTTCAAACAATGTAAACTAAAAACAATGATAATATTTTAATCGGTGTTCCCTTGAGCTGAAACAATGTTAATCATGTTATGTCATGTTGCAAATGGAATAACAAACTTAGTTTTTAAACCATTCATTATATAAATGCCAGAAAAATTTACTTTAGTTCAGATTTTTCATTTCAAATTTAATCAAATACAATAATTACCACGATTACGTTATAACCGTTAGTTTATATATAATTCGTATAACTTTTTGACGCCTCCTTATGGCTCTGCGGAACTTGAACTCGAAGTAACTATCTTCCTAGAAGTGCATACTCTACGCTCTCGGCTAAACAAGTGAGGTTGTTTCCGGCTCGGTTTTCAACAGAACTCTAGAAATTTTATTCTGATTCTTATAAATATCAGATGCATACGTCTTTTATTGATTTTCTTTTTTTCGATGTAATTGTAGTGGATATCATGCGTAAATATCAGTTAAAGGGCCGCAGTATAAATAAAACCTCGCAAAGTTTTGTTTGTTAATTTGTGAAAATTATTCTTTTTGTTTGAAATGTTTTATTAAATAAATATTATTGATAGTTGGGAAATGATTAAAAATTACAACAGTTTTTTTGTCCAAATGACATATTTGTACACAGCAAATATTTCGATTTCATTTCGAAACAAAAACCGGATGTTGTACTTTTTTATTAACAATCAGTTTATTTCAATGAATTGTCAGTAAAAATTAAAGTTCATAGTGGAACCTTAGCATACTGTCATTGGTTTAGCGTCTTACTTCTGCCGTGGAGGCTTAATTCGAAGTTTTTTGGGGTTTTTAAAGCGTCCCGAGCGCCCCTCTCGAAGGAGCTTTCAGAGTTAGATATTATAATAGCATATGATATCTTCCCTTTGGTGCGGATTTTCCCCACTCACTAGCATTACCACAACCCCCGCGTTGCTCCCACAAGGGGGCCATCCCATAGACTGGCAAGAGACCATTGCTCTTGGGCTTCCAGATACCCACGGTTCCAAACTCTACTGTCTTTGGTGGGACATTCGACCACGCCGTCTTCCAACTTCGGGTCTTACTATATACCCATAGGATGGTGGCCCATTTTTGTGGCTAAGCAATCTTCTGATCACTTTAATGCATGGTGGATCTCCAAGATTGCTTGTCCCTGTAATGTACCCCGGATGCCTTGGACGAGACACCTATGCCGGTGCCACGTATAAGGGCGGGGCCCAGTGGACCCTTAGCAATCAATACTTCTTTTTAAGCAGAGTATATAAATTTGTATCAATTAATTAAGTAAGTGTACATGAACAGAAGGGTTAAATTAACTCGTCTACAAGTCTTTGATACCGATCAAGAATATATTTACTTTTGGGAGGATTGGCTTGGCTCCTTTGGTCACTTTTTTATATTGTCACAAAACCAATATACCCCCACATTGTTATGATAATGTATATAATATTTAAAGTGGAGAATGTCAGTGCGTGATGGAATACGGTTTTAGAAAAATTTAACACGACAAAAATGTTAAATGTAGAGATTACGAATACAATAATTTTCATAGTAATATTTATAAAAGAAAGTACACAAATTTATGTATTTGTAAATAAATATTTTATTCATTCGAATGAATTGTTCGAGTTCAGTAACATTTTTAATCAAATGTTCTTAGATATTCAAAAAAAGTTTTCATTTTAGACAAATTCAATTATATATAAAATTAGCTGTAGCAGGCTATGAGTTGTTGTGATTCACTGTGTTGTGTATACTTTGGTAACCTGTACCCTGTCCGACAAAATCGGTACCGGATAATTACCTATAGTTGTTCTCGGCCACGTGTTGCACACAATCTCTGAAGAATTTTCGTAGGTTTACAATTTTAAACAAACGAATTTAATATAAATTACAACACAGTGGGCGTAGCTGCACCTTTATAATTATTACACAAACTTTCAGTACATTTTAAAAGAGATTTTTAAACTCAAACTCAACGCAAGAGTTTTTGCGAGATATTTACAGTGACCCACACCTGTATTCGAATGCAACCGTGTGTCAAAATGTCAAAGCATTCGGTACGAAAATGTATATCCGGTACATTTATATTTTCATTTATATAAGAAGAAGACAAGGTATATACAAATTCTGTTCTGCATACTTTAATGAAGTATGAAACTATCGATAAAAGATTCTCCTTTAAGAGTTCAGTAGCAACTGATCTGTTCGTTTGTACATTTTTGTTATCCAAGCCACTTCGCCCACAGCAAAATGATACGGAAAACATAAAATGTTTATTACATTTCAAACTTATAAGGGAAACTATGAGTGTGAAAGAGTTTCTGTAAAAATGATTGCCTTCTAAAGAAAATGTAAATTTTTAATTCATCTATTTTAAGTAATAATTACCTGGAAAATTGTATAAAAAAACGATTACATGAGTGCAATAATAAATATAAATTAAAACGAATAAGTTAAGCTCGGGCCTCATCTACACGGGTTACTGCCCTGCCGCTGGTTTTGGTTGATTTTAGATTCATCCACTTCTCAATTTTAGGGATTTTTTTACTTTATAAGTAATAAAGAAGTAAAAAAACTTTAGTTAGCTGAAAGCAAATCTTGAATACCCTCCGTCAGAGCACCAAAGCTTCCCGAGGACTATACGTGTCAATATATATTCTGTGCTTTATAAATAGTACGGAAAATTTACGTAAAAAATTGCTCCATTTTTCGTTTTTCTTGCATTAAGGGCACGGCGATTAATCGATTTTCCCAATTCCAAAACCAAACATGAAAACACTATCAACACTTCTGCCAAATTTGGAACCGTTGTCTCATTTTTTGCGAACAGCACAGTGATTATCACAGAACATACACTCCGTACAGACGGACCGATAAACATGGTTAAATCGTTCCGGTTTTCAATGCAGAGTCAGAATATATATAATTGTGGAATTTCCGGCACCTCCCTTTAAGCGTTGCAAACGTTTTGACAAAATGATATGAACCCCCATACATACTTCCTTCTTAGTGCTTTACATTAGATGGTGAGGTTTACCAAGTTTTTTTGTTTCCTTTTCATATAGTTATTAAATATATTTGCATACACAATTTTTAACTATTATTACAGCAACTAAACATTATATGTTTTTGGAATATTGTAAACAAACAAACAACTTTATAATAAAAATGAAAAATAAAAAATGATACCGTGTGCTAAAGCTTGTTAGGTTAGCAATTAATTCAGTTTTATAAATGAGGCATCAAGTTGTTGTTGTGCAGTTTGCGTGATTTATGTATAACAATATGATGCATTTAATGATATTGCTGATCTTTGTGGATATGGTTGTATGACTACTGTTAGAAGGGTATGGCTATCATGTTAAAGCAATTCGATTAATTTCAAGTTGTTCAAAGTTTTTGTATCAACTTTGCAGGGCATCAAACACTCCTTCACTGGAGATTCGGTCTGCCTCTTGCGCGTCATACATACGGTTCCCTGTCGAGCACCATCATAGCTACAACACTCTTTACGTAAAATGTATTATATAAATTAAATATTGTAGGGATATAGGATGAGATACTTCATTGAATCCATCAAATAGTGTTAATTGTGTGTAGATCTCTAATAGTAGTAACATAATAATTGATTGCTAAATACAAATTACTACAACATCTACATCAATTAAACCGTGTACTAGGATACAACCTAACCTAACATATATATATAAATACATACTTTACGATTATCCATGTCATGACAGACTTTTTGACACCCTCCACATAAGATGTGAAGTGGTTTCATTTGCAATACCCCGAAGGAGGCATCAAAAATCCCATAAACCTAAATATTAATAATTTACGTCCATATGTCTGTCTGTTTTTTGCACGTCCGTTGTTATTTAAATTGAGTATCACGCCCCTAATCTATAAAAATCCATCTATCAGTCACAAAAATTAAACTGTAATTAAGTTTTTCCATTAGTGAATTCAACACTAGTTCGCTGCATGGGCGTGGTTGCATAATAGGCACCATTACAATGTAAAAAATTTCATATAGCCTAGAGTTACGTTAAGGGGCGTAATCAGGACAGACAGGTACATAAATGTAGTGCTTTACGATTAGAAATACGCAGTGTAAGGAGTTTATGATGCTACGTACTAAATGTTACAAAAGTTTTACAAAAGTGATTGTACGCCCGACCTAGTTGAAAATTAGTGAATATCACTCATTTAGAATATAAAAGGTATAGTCGGTGAAACACGACTACAATTAGACAGTTATACAAATAAACAAAAGAAAGGGTTCTGAACGTGTTGGCATCAGCTTTTGGCCAAAAAATGTCTATGAATCAAATTTGTAAAGACACATAATTGACATACAATTCATTTCCATTCGGACGTTGAAAATGATACTAAATCCATCAATAGATGGGATAGTTAAAGGCATCCGTACAAACATACTATATTTTTTATTAGGATCTCATTTAAAGAGTTTCTTGTTTAGTTCGTATCGACGAGGCAGGATCAAAAAGTGTACAAAGTTATCCAATCGAAGTTGACCGATTACAAAAGTAATCTATTGTTTGTATTTATTAGTGATGTTATTATTTGTAAATTTTATCTAATCTGCATCGCAATTAAATCAGAAAAAGTCATTGTTACTGAAACATTTCCTAAACAATGATTGCCCGTCGTATCCCGAAACAAGCATGTTGAGCAGTTCAGCTTTATAAATAACGCCACTTTAACTGGCAATTATCCACTTTATATCACTTTATTCGATTTGATTCTATAAGCGGATAGAATGTTCAAGTTAATAACGATAAAGGCAACGCTAGTCATCAGCTTTCTAGCACTTGCAAAAGCTAACCTTAAATTTTCGCTTTACGATTCTGATTTATTCATAGATTGTGAGAATGATCCAGATGCTTATGGCATTGATTATTATTTAGATATGTCCGAACTGTCTCTTGACTACGAAGAAGACGGCATACACTTTGATGGAAATGTAACATTTATATGGGATGTGGCACCCACCGATCGTGTTGAGGTAAACTACCTCATCGTTGAATATTTACAAAAACTTATTTGTTTACATTGTTGTTGCTTTTGGAGATGAAAGCTGAAGTATTCAAAAGTGTACGCAATACATGGCAGGTAACTCCATTTTCTGTTAGCTACAATGATTGGTGTAAAGAAATAACAACACCCGGCAATGCGTTATATGAGGTGTGGGCCACACATATACTGGACGAGGATCGCGATTGTCCGACAAAGAATGTAAGTCATTGAGAAAGAATAAAAAAAAATTCACTATTATTTTATATTAATTGTAGAAAAAATACCGCCATGAACCATTTATCATAAAGGGTGAATTCGATGTGGCAGTTAAAATGTCGGGTATATTCAAAGTTGTAATTAAAACAAGGGTATTCAGCGAGAGTAAGAAACTGAAATTTCGTACTTGTGTATATGTTCTCGTTGAAGTGGAAGGCGTTTAATAACGCATTCGAATTTATGTTCAAATAAACTTTGTTTAGTAGAATCAATAAATATCAACGCGTCTATAATTTTTCCCTTTGAAAAATGCATTAAATGGCTTAGAGCAGATGGGGGCTGAATTCTTTATTATCACAAATGAACTGGAGAAGAACGAATAAATTACACTGATCATCATGTATTAAGAAATATATTTCTCGGAATATTACGCCTAATATGTTGTTAAACTAAATTAATTTGAGGAGATTATTGGTGTCCGAATTTTCAAATTGGTTTTGTTTTGTTTTTTAAACGAATTAAAGTTTTTGTCCATACGTCCGTCAATGTGAATGAAATTTTCTGAATTGATGTGAGAATATTTTAAAATTGTATGGCTACAACTACAACTACAAGTAACATATACATCTGCACATGGATAATTTTATACTTTCACTCCTTACGTACACATACTACGAGTAATACTTGAGCTTTAAAGATATTGTTAAGAGAACTGTATCTGATATAAGCATCACATGTACATAGCTCTACATATTTTTATAATTTAAAGCTATTAATTTGATAAAATATTCATGTTTCAATAAAATAAAGAAGTAGAAAACTTTTATTTTTCATGAATTTAGTTGATAAAGTAAAGCGGACATACGGACATCTATCACTCACATTTAATTATCGAGCTAAAATTTTATGCAGACATTCCTAATACATATAGGTATAGGTCATATATATTATCATATCATATAGGTAATGTTCTATTCAAAATGGATAAAAACAACCACACCTACAATTTACAGCCACGAAAATATGTTTAAAAATGTGATCTTTAACATATAAACACATATTCATACATTGTGTATTCAACGATGAACTAAAAATGGGCGTGGCTTCCATCTTTGAACCATCCCCAGTAAATTACATATTTCTGAAATTTCAAAAGTTTTAGATTTCCTAATTCTTTTATGCTCTAATTAGGTTTCGGTACCATTGTGTGCTTATAACCGCATCAGTTATAATTGAAATTTTTCAACAAATAATATTAGAATAGACTTATTGAAACTGATCATAACACACACACAATTGTTTTTACAAATATTTTCCAGACAACTGCACCCAACACAACCACTCGTTAAACGGTTTTGTACAAAGCACACAACACTGAGTTTTGTAGAAAATTTGGGGAGAGTGTAGTGAATTCAATTGTATGTGTGTCTGTGTAACGAAATTATGATAAAATTTTAATAGAAAAATTGTAATTCAAATTGTTGTTACTTTTATTATTTATTTTAGTTATTTTTGAAGGTTGAACAGAGTTTTTTTTTCAACGAATAAATTCTGAAACTGAACCATAAAGTGAAACCATTCAAACGTTTTGTACAAATGTCAAATGCAGACAATTGTACATATTTTTACAGTTAAAAAATAATCAATTATTTTAGCGCATACATGCAAGTAATTACATTTCATTTTTGTTTTTATAAAACTTTTTTTTTCCAAGTTTAGAATCATTGCTAAATAAAAGTGAATTTGGGAAGAAACTTTTCTACGAGAGGTTCTGAAAAGAGTTTGATTTGATTCAGAATAAGAGCCTCCAGTTTGGGTTGAACATGTTCTTATTGTAAATTTCATCGATGTATCTCATAAAATGCGTTCTATAGCTTGCGTAGAAATTTACATGGACAGACAGACGGTTGGTTTAGAAAACGATTCGTATTCCATCGGTAAGTCTCTCTTTAGCTGTTTAAAAGTTCAAAATATGTGCAGAAACTTAAGTATGGACAAAATTATATGAACACCTGACATAAATATAATCTACAAGAAGCGGCGTTGCCAACATACAACAAAACGTACTCTATTGCTTGGTGTTCATATTATTTTGTCCACCCCCGGAAATTTCTACTAAAAGTGTTGCAAGTAAATAATAAATAAAGAAATAAATGGAAAATTTCTTTTCAAATATATTTGAAACAGTTTAAGAAAACTTTTTTATAAGGAAAAACAAAAAACCGGTTTTTTAAAAGCATTACGTAGTTATCATTATGATAAAAGTGGAAAAACTTTCAACAACAACAAAAAATACACTGACTTTTAGCAAGTTCATAGTGATTTTTCACTTGGACGAGTATAAAATGAAGTCATTATATGTATAATATATAATATAAGAGGCGGCAGTCACTATCATTTTATAAAGGACGAGCAAGTTAACTGATAAACACAAAGAAGCGCAATACATTATATCGCTGTCCACTTACATTCCACAGTATTTAAAAAATAAATAAAAATAGTACAGTAGGTTTCATCTGTAGCGATTTAACACCCTACATGGCTTAGTTTGTTATAGGGAAACAGGTTCTGAAAATGGATCAATCGGGTCTAAATTAAGTACAATCAATTATTTGACTATTTTTGACAAAGTTTATTAAAAAATATTTAGAAATGTGATTTTGCGTCATTTATAACCTCTTTTAAATGATAGCGTTCTATAAGGGGGGCTCCTAAAAGTGACTCCATCAGATCTATTTTCACTAGTAACCTTTCTCGGCGGACATGGCTGTGCGAAATTTTATAAAAATATATCAAAAATTGTGATTTGTAGGTTCATTACAAAAAGTACATAGACGGACATACGGACATGCTGAAATTCGGATTCGACTATCATTTAGAAGTTACAGTCATCTGCATAAAATATTTCCACTTTGTTTCTACCACTATCTCTCCCTTAAGTAAAATATATATTTTAATGAGCATTTCAAATGGCATAACAAATTTAATATACCCAACCTATTATATAAACAAATGTAAATAAAAATGCCTTTAAAAAGTATTTAATGGAAAAATATATACAAGAAGAGAAAAAGGGGAACTAGAGATATGCTAGAGAAACTGATGAGAGGAAGAGTGAGGGAGAGGGGCAATCATCAAAACAACACTGAACGCTGCATAAATTTTCACACAATGTACTTGCGAGCACAACAGAAAGAACATAACACACATCAATGGCTGCATCGTTTGAATGAGTGGTAGCGTTCATACACAATCCATACATGCACAAGTAAGTAGGTACGTGAGTGTGTGTGTGTAGATGTTTAAGTGAATATCCCGCGCATTAACGCTTTACAGCTTGCAAGTACATTGTATTCACAGAAATTTGTTTATATGGATGCATGTGTATATTGTGTATGTGTGTGTGTGTGCGTTGGTATATGCATACAAGTGTTGGTTAAAGAGTAATTCAATACATTTAACGGTTGTGGTTATATTTACATATAAATGGGGGCGTGTAACATAAGGTGCCTGCCATTACAACAAACAACGTATTTTCATATTTTTCTCTATCTCTCCCTATCTCTCTCTATCTTTCTCTTTGCATACCTGCGATCTAAAGCGATTTTACGGTTTTTTCTTTTTTTTTTTTTTTTTTTTGATACCACAGTAACATAACATTGTTACAGCTACTAATGCTGTGTATCTACAACATATAAACATAAACATGTAAATACATTGTTATGGTTGCTGCTGTTGTTGTTGTTGTTTTTGTTGTTGTTGTTGTTGTTTTATAACCATTTTTGTGTGTTTGTAACAAATTTATTCTAATTGCCTTTTGTGCAGCACCCAGCACGCGTAATTGTTACGGATGTTATGTTGTTCTCGCGTCAGCGGTAGTCCTGATGTTACTGCTGATGACTATGATGATGATGGCGATGGTGATGGTAATAATAACATTAAAGATGGTGTTGGTGTCGGTGTCGGTGTAACGTTGTTAACCTTACCATTATTGTTGTAATGTTCTTACTAGAGTGCAACTAACTAGCTAACTGATGTAATGCGGCTTTTTTTTTAGTTTTTTTGTTTTTTTTTCTACAGTCACCACCACCATCACCACCACCACCACATTCATTAAATGAATGCATGCATAATATAATAATAACGTGGCAGTTATGGTTAAATAAAAATAAAAAGAAAATATTATTTGCTTTACCTTGATATACATGTGTTTGTTTGTATTGTGTGTGTGTGTGTGTGGCAACAGTTCCTGTCATAAATGGCAAATGGTCATAATTTGAGGTTTTGGTAATAACATGAGCAAATTCTCCTCCTCTCTGCCTATCTTTTATGGTTTTAACAAAGTATTTAAATGACATTTGAATGAAATGAAATAGAGAGAGCGAGATGGGGCGAGAGGCAATACATTTCTATTTGTAATAATTCTTTTATTCTGCGGAGCACTCATGTGCAATGGACTTGAATTAATACACACGCAAATGCAAACACACACACAGCAAATCATTCAGCTGAACTCTGATTATTTTACTATTCACTTAAACACACACACACACACAAATGAATTTGAAAAATTTCTATTGTCTCTAAGCATTTAAATCTATCTATGCTTGACGCCTTAACCTGGCCTTAACAAGTTTAACAGAATATACCCAGAATTCTGTTATATTTGTTTTCATAAAGAAAGATTGCGGGTATGCATAGTTTATTCTTCCGTTAGTAACACATTTAAAACAAATCATAGAGCTCAGATAGTTTAAATATTTTTAATCAGAAATACATCGATTTAGTTGTGTCGGTATGTCCGCGTGTCTTTGAAACGTTTACGGTCGCAAAAAATGAGACATTAAGCTGAAATTTAATGCAGACAAATTCCAGTAGAGTAGGTTTTTAATGGTAAATGATTGACAACCACGCCTACAATCAACAAAGTACGGGGTTATAAATATATCTAAAAATTGTATTTGTACTCCATTCAAAAATATGCTGATAATTGGTGAGATTCCATGACGAACACGCCCACAATTTACAAATATATTTTATGGAGAACTGAAACTGATATTCTTGTATATGTACTCTCTTCAACTGTATATAGATCTAATAATAGACACGCCCACAATTTAGAAAAATCATATATGAGATGTACAATTATTATGTATGAGATGAATTTTTAAAAGTTGTTAAAAGAGAGTAATGAGGCGTCCACATGTAACGCAGTCAGGGTGTCCCACATTTGGCTTAAGCTACATAAAGCTTTTAATTCGGTTTCTTTTTCTCCTTTCGTGCTGATAATATGATGCCATTGTTGTCACATCACCATCATCATCATCATTACCATCACGATAATCAACGTTATCATCATCATTATTATTATGTGCGTTGAGTCAATGTAAAAAAAAAGAATATTTATTTTTTTAAATAAACTTTCAATAATGCTCTCCAGACTAGAATAATTGTTTTTCTTGTCATTTTTCGCAGAGATGGAGGTGTCAACCAAATATACGCACACCAACGCGTGCATATATTGTGTATGTGCACCCCCGATTTTTATAAGCTTTTTATAACTTATGCAGATATTATGTAAATTGTTTCCAAGTTTTCAATCAAAGTTATTCCACAAAAAAAAAAAGACGCAGAGAAGAAATTAAATTGAAATGTCGACATTTGGTTAATAAAGGTTTTCGGGTGAAAAGTTTTCATAAATTGTATGAAAAAACTTTGACAGGAAGGTTATATATTGTTTTTTAATTAATATTATAATTTTTATATATTACTTTTCATTGGGAAACAATTAAATATCTTTGTTATTGGTTTGTAAAAGGGTTTTTGGAAAAGCATCGATTCGAGGAGTGAAGTGAAGTTTTTTATTAGCGGTTGCGAAACTGGAAGTTAACAAATATCAACGTGTAAGTTCATTTCTTTTCACATCGATATCGTATTTCTTCGTAATTTTAGAAAAATGGGCATGGTTCACATTTAAGCAGAACATTCAAATACCAAACATCCCTTAAATGTTTTCATTATATCCTACACACTCTACAAAGTATATATATTCTTGATCTGCAACAACAACTGAGTCGATTTAGATATGTATGACCGTGCGTCCGTGTGTCTGTCTGTTGTTGACATTTTAAAATTTTCAGATATTTAACTGAAACTGTGTCTAGACCCTTTATTTTCTGTATGCAGATCGTTTTTAAAAATGGGCAAAATCGGTCAAGTGCCACGCCCACAACCAAAAAAATCTCTATATGTGTCACAAAAATGGAGCTATTAGGTTGAAATTTAATATAAATATTTATAATTATCCTGTCCATCAATGTTTCAAAAATGGGAGTAATCGGCTAACAGTTAAGGTACGCCCACAATTAAGAAAAATCTATATATCTTCTACAAAAATTGACCTATAAACTTAAAACTTAATACTTTTAGTTATCCCATCTATAAATGTTCCAAAATTAGGCATGGTCAGATAATAAACACGCCCACAATTTACAAAAAAACATACTCCACGAAAACTGGACTTTCAAGATTACGCTTAATCATGTATCTGCCACGCCCACAATTTGTATGTAGATGTGGAGGGTATTGGAGATTATTTAGCCTAAGTCAATCTTGGTTTTCTTACTTATTCTTTCCTAAAGAGTGTTACTTGATCGGCTGGGCATCTCCTCTCTTAGAAAAAGTATCCAATTCAACAGACTTGATTAATGGAAAAGTCACCCAATTTGCTTTATAAACATATTAACTATTATTCTATTTTTTATATCCACTAAAACCATTAATTTTGTAGCACTTTTCTTTATATAACTTCAAGTTAAACACATTTGAAACACTATTAACGTCCATCCATCCACATAGTAGTAAATTGACCATGTCATCAATTATCAGGAAATTGTGTTCACGAAAAAATAAAAATAAAAATAAAAATTAATTTTTTTTGAAAGTTGGCGCCAACAAGTGTTGACAGCATTTTAAGTACAAACATATCAACTCTACCAATAATAAATTGTTATAAAATGTTTGTTAAATGTAATTACTCACACGCGCACAAAACGGCAACAACACAATTCAACGTATTGGACTTGTAGTCCAAGTTAATTAAATTATTTGGTAAACTTAAGCGTTACAAGGTTGCCAGATTCTATATATAATATAGTGTCTGACAGTCAGTCTCATGTATACCCTCAGATTAGAATTGGAAAGTGTAATTTTTGACAAAATTTCAAGGAAAAAAATGTTATTCATTTGATTAGACATGATCAATTTTGGAGTACCTACTTATTGTTATAAGTTAAAATGTTTATTATATAAATTTTCATGATTTTAGATTATGGTGATCTGCTTAGTATCAAAGTCTAAATCGATTTAATAATGTCCGTCCGTCCGTATGTAATTTAATCAACATTTAGATCACAAGTTTGAAAAAATGTTGATAACCTTTGGCTCAGATATGTATTTTGGATCAAGAATAGTCACACTATTGAAAATCGGTTCATTTTTAGAGCCTCTATAAAGGAATCCTCTATGTGGTAAAAAAGTCGCAATTCTTAATATTTTTTGACAAGAATAGTTACTTGATTTGACAATTGCCAAATTGGGACCTCAATAGACCATTTTTAGAATCCTATAAGGGAAGACATTTTCACAAAACTTTTATATGAAAGAAACACAAGCGTTCATTTATGTTAAATAAATCAAAATCTGAATATATTCAACAATGTTCGTCTATCCGTCCGCGTATTATAATTTTGGATATTTCTTCATGAAATTTCCGATAGCGACATTTTTTTTGGGCTAAGAAAGGTCACTAAACTTCAAATTTGATGGCGGCAAAAAATATTTTGCAATTTGTAGGTGTGGCTGTTGCCCGCCTTTAGATATTTCGCCTTACAAACAATGGCGCGTTTACAGTACGCATACTAAACAATCCCGTAGACCTCGCATTAAATAAAAAAATTATATAAATTTTTTTCCTAAAATTATTTTCCGCTTAAAATCCTGAAGTCTGAGTATGCGTTGCTGCCTACAAATATCCATCCATCCACTAATCCTGTGGAAGATATAAAAACATTAAACATTTCTCTTAAATATGTTTTTCCTCCATACGGCAACCCTGTGTTTTTATATACTAATATATCATTTTATCTCCAATTTTGTGACAAATACTTCACTTAGAGCAAAACTGTTTTTAATAACACACAAGCACACATTAACAACATAATTGTTATGGGTCTGGAGGTGACTGTGCAACCAGCTGCCAAAACGTTTCCTATAAACGCGCTTTTTCATCATTATGGACATTTAACAGCAATTTCTGCGTGTGTGTGTGTGTGTGTTTCTTTTTATTTGTTGACGTTTTCTCTTTATTATGATACAATTAGTTTTTAACGTGACAAATTTATACTAAAAGGCGTTTAAGTGTTCGTTTTAGTGAGAGAAAAAAAGTGAAAAAAATAAATATCAAACGTACAATTGTATTGTTGATGTTGTATGGATTTATTAAGAACAATTGAAGTTTTAATAAATGGAAATAGTTAAGACTTTACATACGTATGTAGTAAATTTATGTGAATAAGGGGAAATTTTCAATAAGGCTTAGTTTTCCTAAACAACTCCTAAAAAAAATTCATGTCTTACGAATATGAAATCTTGATACTGAATGTACTGCTCTTGACTAGACATTCTGGAAACGTAAGCAATCAAGCATTCAAGTATAATGGGTTCAAAGACTATAGGCTTCTTATCCTATCAGGACAACTAATTTTTTACGATTCATTCCATATCGCTTTTCCTTAAACTATGCTAAAGTGACTCACATCTTCCAGTTAGTAGCAGACTTTACTCTTTCACATATATATCAGAGTAGTAAATAACTGAACATATCGTTAAATTGTTAGAGTTTTGTTTATACTATGGTAACGTCTAGTAATGAAAGCACGTACAAATCATTGTAAGTTAAACAAAGCAACAGGATAAAATGGGATATGTAGACAAAACACATGTTGGTAATATAAATAGATCGACTATAAAAACAACAAAATGAAAACAAACAACATTTTAAGAAGACGAAACAAAATAAATACAAAAGCTTACGAGAATATTAAGTACTTGCATTACATTCACATATGAAGCATGCGTTCAAACGAATATGTTTGTTGGGGAAGAGAAAAATCTAGAAAGAAAGAAAAAAACTCTCTTTACGCACTTGCCGCCCATTAATGGAATTTGTGGGTGGCGGGAGACGGGAGATAGATAAAGAGTTTTATATCACAGATATCATTACCAGGCAACAAACATAACTTTGCAATCGTACCCAAGATTGCCCAAATGATACCATATACGCTTGTATTCTGCAAGAGCTTACATAACAGCCCGTAGACCATAAACGGAGTAAAATTTTTGTAATATCTACACTGTGTGTGTGTGTGTGTGTGTGTAAAGAGAAAATACTATCAATATTTTTTTTAAATTCATTAAAGCATCCTATCATTGAAAATTGTTTTTGTGGTGACAGGTTGCTGGTTAAAACTGTCTATTCAACAAGAATGCCCAAGCTATAGGAAAGATTTTAAATGACATCGATACTTGCACAAACGGCAGTAAGAAAAATAACAAATATTATGGTCGAATTACATGACATCCTACACCACTTAGAATCAGAATCACAATCAGAATCAGAATCATTGTCATATAAATATCACATTGTGATAAAGCGTTATATGGGAAGGGGTTCTAAAATGATTCGATGGAGTGGTCACGGTTGATTATTAAACTTATAAAATGTTCTTTATCGAATCTTATTAAACAATTTTAAAAAATGGGAATCTTCAGATTATAAATTTTTATTTTGAAATCGTTCGTTACATGAAGAGAGGTTCAAAAAACGATTCGATTCGGTCCATTTACTTCTAGTGGTCTAAAAGACATCTTTGGGCTAAATTTCATCCACAAATATCATAAATTGAAAACTGTAATGAAATATAAGCAATAAGTGGATGGACGGAAGGACTTGGTTAAATATATATAAATATTGATTCGATGGGAATGACTGAATGTGAATGTTGAATTTATCATTTAAGAGTTGGTTCCATTGGTACATAAGTATATAAGGTCTGCTACGTACCCTTTCGTTCATACCTTCCTAACAACACTTGATACCCTTGTATCCCTTGGTTGTGTAGGGTGTAAACACAATTTTTCTGTACATTGTAAACACAAACAAATCAGAAATAAACATGTTAAGAATACTTAAACAGATAATACCAAGAAATGAAAATGTAACCAAGTTCTTAACAAAAATCATCTGTTGTGTAAAAAAAAACAAAAAAGGAAAAAAACTCACTTTAATATTTTCATTAATTTACAAAAGTCATCCAATCCGCATGCTATCCGGCTGCAGTGGACATACTGTGTCACACCCGATGCACATATGAAACATACAATTATAATCAGGGAAATGCTTAATGTGACCATATTAGTTATTGTGTTATTTTTTTGTTTTTTTTACACATTATGACCTTTTTGCGACCGGCAATGGTGGTCGTAAATGGACATACACGGTAGATCATGTATGTTGACTTGTTTATAATGTATCTGTAATCTGTAATGTTGAGGTATAAATGTATTAGATTTATATGTCTTTTAAAGTAATCTCAGGAAATCTCATTTTATAGTGTTGTGTCCGTCGGTCCGCATTATTTATTTTTTTAAATAGTACTACTAGGAGACCTACGAAGTTTAAAATTCTTTAAACTATTGGTACCTTAAAGTAGGCAGTTTTTGTGAAAAATCTACAAAATCGTTGAGGTCCCATCGGATGGAAAGTTGAAAATTTTTATTACAATACTTTGAGCAACTTTTCATTTAGTATCATTTAGTTCATACCACGCCTACTTGGTATTGTGAGTGCGACCTTACCCGCATATAACATTTCCTTTTTACTTATTTTATTGTTTGTATGTATTTTGTGATTTTTTGTTTTTGGCTTTTGGCGGTTGGATTCGTTGGCCGTTGGTAGCTGCAAGAGAAACTCGTTGGAATGAATTTCACTTACATGCTATTTATAATATGTAGCAGACACATTAATCAAAAAAATATATTCTTATTACTCAATGCCGTGGAAGGTTGTTGTTGGTTTTCTGTTGTTGTTGTGGTAAAAACTGCGTTTATAGCGTACAATTCGTTATTTTGTACATATCATCAGTAGTTCATGCGATTTGCCTACATTATAATCAGTATTGAAAAGTCAGCTGATGGGTTTTTTCCCTTCCATCGATTACCTTAGAGTACAAACTTGACGTTTCTTTTGAAAATTGACAGATTCTTTTACATCTTTACCTCGTTATAACGAGTTTTTGTTCGTTCACCATTTTGTTATAGTTTGAAATCGAGAAATTTGCTTTGCTTTGGCGGGTACCGCTAATGAAAGTCGTCGTGTTATTATTATATATTTTTTAGGTATATTTTACTCGGCTTACATATTTATCATCAGTACTGAAATGTGTTTTTTATTATTATTATTGTTAGCATTCTGTTCTTCTACTAAAGTGGATACAATAAAAATTGTCATGCGTGGCTTTATATATAAATGTCTGTATATATGCATACATGTGCATAGTAGCCACAGGTCTGGTCCTTGGTAAACATATTTATCATTATTCACGTATGAGTACAACAAGCAATTGGTAATGAAAGTATTCGTCACAAGCTTGCTGGAGGTAATTTAAATGTCAACGGAAATGTTTTTCGGGCATAAACTGTCACCGATTTTTTTTTATACATTTCCGTTTACAAAATAGCAAAAAAAAGAAAAGTGCTTTATAACAAGAGCTAATGAAACGCATAGTTAGAGTTTTTATCCATACGCATGGGGTCACACTCTGCACGTGATTAAATGCAAATAAATAAAAATACAGTTTTTAATATAAAGATGAACCAGTTTCGAATTTAAAAGTTTCTTATTACTGTAGTTTGAGGAGAGTGGTATCTAAAGTTATTCTGTCGGCTATACCAATACCTAATATATTGTTACTGGTTCTGTCTTTCCGTCCGTCAGTCCGTCTTTATGTCTGTTTATTTGATAATTACTAAAATCAATTGAAAAACTAGTTTCAGAAATTGCTTCTTCTTCTTCTTGAATATATTTAATTGTGTATTGTCAGTCCGTCTCTCTGTCTATTGTCTTGGTTTTATTTGTCCCGTTTTCTCCCACTGTTTATCATTATATTCTGACAGTTCTGTCCTCTATTTCCTATCTGTCGTTTTAGAAGTTCCATACCTCATTCTACCCCATCGATTCGTAAGGGAGTTTTTTTTATCGGAAAAGTATACTTTGGTATAAACCCTAGTTGGGGTATACTAACTTTGACTAAATTTTCTCTCAAAATGAACCACCAAACCCTCTTCATCTTGATTAGCGTAAATTTCGTGTCTGTTTTCAACTTGGCAGAAACAAAGAGTGGTAATAGTTTTCGCAAGAAAATTTATATTGAAATAACAAGAGATACAGATCGACTGGAAAATCCAATGCTGAGCACGAACATGTTATGTGTACATTTCTTTCTCGATACTAAAAACCTTTGCACGAAAGCAATATACTTTCATGATGACGAATATAATAATTACGTATTGATAAAACTGTCAAACAAGTGAAAAACGGGGCTTCATCGACTAGCCCGATCATTAGTTGTAATTGTATCAATGTTGTACGCGAGGTATTGCCATGTTAAGTCACTCGGAGAAATATTATTTCGTAGATAAATTATTAGTCTGAAAATGTTCCGATCAGGTCCCAATTTGACATAAACACTTATTAAGCCAATTAGTTACTTTTCATCGAATTTCGTTAAAAAATATTAAGAACTGCGATTTTTTCCATATAAAGACTTTTTATTATAATGGGATCTTATATGGGGAGGGATACTAAAAATGGTCCGATATGGTCCTTCTTCTTTTTTAGGCCAATATATGGGCTAGTACCAAATTTTCTCAAAATATGTGAAAAAATACAATCTGTAGCTATGAGTAGAATTTTAAATGGACCGACAGACGAACAAAGGAACATCACTTCTGATTGATTAATTATGATCGATTGAAGGTGGTTGTGGCATTTTCCGCTTAAGAGTTACAAACATCTACACCTACTTAATGTACCCTTTGCTATAAGGGGTGCATGGCATAAACATGTTTAAAGATGTTATTGAATAAATGCGACAATGTAATGACACGACAATAATAAATAAAAATTACATGACATATGAAACTTGTTAAAAGTTAACACATTATTGGGTGAAAGCTTTTCAACGGCCAGTTTTATATTATGCAGTATTATAGTTGGAGCATATTCACGAATTGCTATTGTTATCGAGACGTGCATAACAATCACTAATTGATTAGACACGATTGTACCACCTTTAAAACTCCTTTCCCCTTAAAGCTGTTTCACGAAGTGATTTTTTATGTGATAATGATTCGCGGTTACTGATCCAGCATAATTTGTGCATTCAAGTGGCGGAGGGTATTAGATGATCGGGTAGAACCGCCTTTGTGTTAAAGCAAAATACTGTTAAACGTAAAGCAATACATTTTATTTTGTACACTTTTCATTTGACCATTACGTATAATTAAAGGTTATTATAACAGATGTAATAATATGATCAAAATTCCTATACGTGAATTTGGACTAGGACCTATAAATACAGCAACTGCATTTTAATGCATTTTAGTTCAAGTTTAAAGCCAAGTGAAGTATCGTAAAATTATGATAACGAATACAATTGTTGTGGTCGTAACTCTTTGTCTGCGGAGCTCTTTAATAAACGCTAGCTTTAAATTTGTACCCGAAGATCCTGAATTAGCTCTTCCATGTGAAAATATGCCGGATTCAAACGGTCTGTCGGATTTCTTTGATTTGTCGCACACGACTTTTAGTTATGAGGATGACTCAATACATCTAAGTGGACACTGGATCGTTAATTGGGATGTTGAGTCAACCGATCGCATTATGGTAGGAAACTTTTTAAATGTTGTGAGCTATTCTTCCAACTTTCATCATTAGGTTCAAGCGGAAGTGTTACGATATTCACGTAATGCATGGCACCGCACACCATTATCACTGGTTATTGATGATTTTTGCAAGGGCATGTTTGAACCCAACAACTACGTATATGAAGTCTTTGGTCAATACATTATAGAAGAGGATCGTAAATGTCCTGTCAAAGGTGTAAGTTATCCAAAAAGTTAAAGTTGCTGTACACGTCAATTACGAAAATATATTTTAGTTGATTTATCACTTTGAAGACTTTGCTGCCAGGGCGGATTATACAGGTCCAATGAAATGGACGGGACCTCATAAGCTTGTACTTAAGTTTAAAGCCTTCGATAAGGACAACAAAGTGAGAGATAAAACGGTTTGTACAGAAATTCCAGGTGAAATGGTCATAATTTGAATTTTGTAGAAAAAAAATGAATTTTTAAAAATTCCAATAAAGAGAAATTAAAACAAAAGCATTTTGAGATATGGGAAGATTGTTAGTCATCAGGTGATGGATAAATCTCCATTTTAACTCCTTCACACATACATACATACATACATACATACCCCTCCAAATGGAACATAGATTGTGTCGGACTTTAGTAATTTTTATTCACTTTCTTTGTTCTGCCAACGGCTTTATAAACGATATATGGAGCAAACAGTTTGTACAGACTGTTAAGTGACCAAGTAAAGTAAAAATAGTTTTGTGAATGTGGCAAATAATTTAAGCTTTTCCAAAAATTTTGAAAGAATTTTGTACATTTTGCCTGAGCAGTAGAATTCTGTTCAAAAATTCCGTTTTGCGAAATTGTGATAGTGAGAGCAGAAACCACAATGAATGAATACGCGATCATGTATTAAATAATAAAGAGGAATAGATTATAATAAAATAATTAACTTTATTCATAATTTTATGTGGTATAAAAAGTGAATAAGAAGAAGAAGCATAATTTTACACTTCAAAGGAATTTCATAGAACCTTTTTGTTTCCTTTTTTTTTTTATCATCTTTTTGTTCATTCTGTTATATAATCATTAGAAACATGGTATGGAAAAATGACGAAGAACAAAGCTTATGGAGGAAAATCCGCTAATGGAAAAAAGGATGATTTTTTTGTTTTTTTTTTAAATTTTCAAGAAGAAACAAAATCGAAAGTAACCAAAGAAAAGTGAAATAAATTTGAATAATAAGAGAAATTTTCTTTTTGAGTGAA
Organism: Ornithomya chloropus; assembly: GCA_963971445.1. Lineage (NCBI taxonomy): Eukaryota > Metazoa > Arthropoda > Insecta > Diptera > Hippoboscidae > Ornithomya > Ornithomya chloropus. Next base: position 18,990,589 of record OZ020530.1, on the reverse strand, counting down.
TTCACTAAAACATATAATAGGGGAGAAAATTATCTATTTAATCACTTCTATACGATGGAAGCTCGTCTATGTGCACGCATGATAAATTTCAGCGATGTGTTTAACCAGAATTCCTACTCTTGTGGAAATATGTTAATTATCTGCGTGGAGCATAAGAATTAAGAATTAAGGTTTTAAGATGATTAAGCTTTAAATCAAAATCTGAAATAAGATTGTCACTTGACATTCGTTTGCTTTAAGCTTCAGCTTAGATATTATTTCATTTGCTGTCATGTAAACAAAACCCTGATCAAAAAAGGGGCGCATTGTATGTGCATATCCACGCCTACGAGTCACTGTTTTCTGAGCCCATTATAGAAAAAGCAATTGCCTTAAAGTTTTCTCACATCTCCTCACAGACGGATTGTATGCGTCCCTGAAATTTTTGTGAATAATCCAGAGAAGAAGATAAGAAAAACACGGATATGCTAATACGAGAAGTGTAAGAGGTGCTGAACTCTAAACTGCTAATATGTGTGTTATGAAATGCACATATGCACCCAAACAGCGGTTGAGTAGATGAAGTGGCTCACACGCATCAGTTTGTTGGTGCGTCGTGCGTACAAAATACTTGTATGTATATGTATATGATAAGTGTGTATGGGTGCGTGCTTCATGTATGGGAAAGTATTTGCATTTAAGAGTTAATAAATTGTATTGTGCGGTGCGTTTACCACATGAGGTTGCCTTTGGCAAAATGGCATGACTAACATAACTTCTTCCCAACCGCCACCACTGCAGCCACAGCACATCTCTATGGGCACTTCAATAAGTAATATCGACTATTCTATTGAATCGATTGGTCTGCTGGTTTTGTTGTTGCTGTGATCGTTATTGTTTGTTACTACTATTATTACTTTATAAGTTTACAAACGTTACCAATAATAGTTCTCTATGAGACCATCATGTATTACGTATTCATACAAACATACTCAGACACAGACACACTCCCATTATACATATAATAATGATACCAACATACCTGCGAACCTATATAAACTGTATGTTATAAATTTAACTTAATAAACTCTGAATGGGTTGTCTATCTGTACGTCCGTCCACATAGAAACCTCCCCTGAGTACCATAACACACAAAATATTTGATAATACAGCCTTGATTAGACAGAGTGATATAGTAAAAGAGATAAAGAGAGAGAGAGAGAGAGAGAGAGAGAGAGAGCATTTCTATAAAATAGTGTACGTCTGCAAATTCTATGAATAGCAAACTGATGATAACAACAGTAACAACAAAATACAATACAAAATCAAAATCTAAATCTATATTGATGATGGTAACGAGTACAATTAGTTGAATATTTAACATACACACACACACACACACACATAATTATTATACAGAAAAAAAAAAGAAATTGTCGATCATTTATTTGAAATTCTTTAGTGTCGTTGTTCTTGTTATTGTTATTTATTCGCTTATACAAAAATATGCAAATATTAATATACTTACATATATATATATATATATATACATACAAATATACATATTTACAGTTACATTCAAAATGCAAATTTGCAACCAACATATAACTGCACACACACACATACGTGCTAACACATGATAGTTAAGTTCGTTACAAGTTTATAAATGTTTACAAACATACACACATACACACACATATTATGAACACTTTTTTGAACATGAAATTTACACACAATTGCACAAAAGCATTGTGTGAAATTTAGAGGCTTTTTAAAAATAACGCTTGATGCACACAAATACATACATATAGCTGTCGCTGTTGTTGTTGTTTTTGTTGTTGTTGTTGTTTAGATTTGATAAAATCGTTTAAATAAAATTTCATAAAATCTAAATTTAAACTAATAATAAAAAACTAAATTTGTTTAGGTTTAGGTCAATTATCCAACACCTTTACAACGGTGGGCGTGGCAAATATATATATATTGCGCTCTCTAATAGTGTGTATATTACGTATCAGCTTGAAAGTCTACACCATTTTAAGGTTAAATTGAGAACTTCCAAGTTCAAATTGGGAAAACTTGGACTTGGAAATATGCCATGTTTGAATTACTGACGCCCTCCTAATTACTTACAGCATTCCTGGATTTTTCACTTAATTTTCAGTATTACTTATATTCAGATAATTTGTTTTTATGTTTTATTTTTTAGTTTCTTTTTGTCGTCGTGGTTAACATTTTTAAGTGTTATTATAACAGATGCAGTAATTTCAAAATAATTGTAATTCGGTTAAAATGTAACGGAATTAAATGACAAAACTATTGTAAGAGAAAATGTGATTTTTATATTCATCATCATAATGTTGTGCGGGTATATTGTGTTTTGTGCATGAGTATATATATTATATATATTCTTGATCATTATGAATTGAAAAATTGATATAGCCAATCTGTCCCTCCGTGTGTCTGTGAATAAAACTTTTTTTTTTTATTGCAATTCACATACAGTTGAAATTTGGCACATTTTCTTCTAAAAGTTTATAAAGTAAATGCTTTCTATCTTCTTTTTTTCCTACTTTATAAGTAATATAAGGAAAATCCTTAGAGCATCTAAAATATTAAATTAAACACTTTTTCGTAACCACAAGACATTTTATAGATTTAATCCACAAAAAATTTTTGTTTAGCAAAAATATACAAAATAATAAAAAACAATTTACAAGAATTTGAATTTTTTTGTTTAGTGAACATTTACATTTTTAATTGCGACGACGACGGCGGCTACGGCTACGACGGCTACGGCTACGGCTACGGCTACGTCTACGGCTACTTCGTCGCTTTCGCTTAGATCGGGCATCTTCCACAGTATCATTAGATGAAATTGAATCATCAGATGAAATTGAATCATCAGATGAAATTGAATCATTTTCTTCATTATGGGGAATAGTTGGTGACACTCTAAAGAATTTATTATTCTTTTGGTTGATAAATCCATGCCGTACTCCGGCTTTTAGCGTATCCATAACGGTTTCTTTTATGTCCGCAGGTTGAACCTAACATTTATATATAAAAATAGATTTAGAAGAAATTTTAAAAAGTTATATTTTACTTACGTTAACTCTTTGTGCTATATTTTTAAGAATTCTTTTGAAGGATGACGGCACCTCCAAGTCATCCAAAGTTTGTAATAACACTTGGCCATTGTAATTCATATTGTAAACAAATAAATTTAATTTCTAACAAAAAATTTAATATAGAACAAAAAAATATAAACACGTTTATTATAAAAAATTTTCTTCTCTTTACATATACTTCAAAATTTTTGACAATTTAAAATAAAAGCCAATGTGATTTCAATAATAACATTGAATATTACTCATCACTTGGAAATATATTGAAACGGACTATTTATAAGACTATTCTTTATAAATATACGGTGTGTCGGTCTAGCAATGTCTGTCCCTCCATCTATACGGGCTTTTGTGGTCTCTGATAATCATTATTCTACACCATTTTAAGGTTAAATTGAGAACTTCCAAATTATAATTGAGAGCTTGCAAATTGAAATTGGGAAACTGAAGTTTTAAATTGAGAAAACCAAATTGAAATTGAGAAAACCAAATTGAAATTGATAAAACCAAATTGAAATTGAGAAAATCAAATTGTAATTAAGAAAATAAAAATTGAAATTGGTAATTTAACATTTGAAACTGGGAAAATGCAAATTGAAATTGAGAGAATGAATTTTAAAATTGAAAAATTTTAAAATTTAAATTTTAAGATAGGAAAATTAAAATTAATATTGAAAATTGGGTTTTCAGTAAATAAGATAAACCAATTTTTATGCTTCAAACTTAAATATTTTATTCCATATATTTTATATATATTATATTCGTATGTAGTATGTTAACGTATGTAATGTATATATTGTATATTATTGATGAGCAGTCAAATTAACCTGCTCTCTGTGACCGTGTGTGAACAGTTTTCTACTTTAAATGGACAAAAATTAACTTTTGAATATGCTTTTAACGTACATTTTGATTCATTAAGAGTACGCTTATGTGTAGATAAATAACATAATGCACATATTTGTGCGTTTATATATAAATATTGTGAAATAAAATTTGACTGATTGGCAACAGCAATCATAACTACATTGTTGACAAATCGATACAAATTTTAGCAGAAAAGTCTCCCCTTCCCACCAACAATCGTTAATAATAATAAACGTATATTTATTTATATAAGATACAGTGGCTCACAGCTTATTTGGTACACTACCATTTATAGAAATAAAACCACTGTAGCTTCTAAAATATTAAAGCTATCAACGAAATTTGAATGCCAAGTTGTTGTTGTATGTTTAACGAAACATGAAAACAAAAAAGATTTCAAAAAAATATTTCTAACTGTTTAATAATTAGAACTTTGTTATAACACATCAAAAATACATGTCACAGCTTATTTGGTACAGTTATTTCTATGCCCTTAAGCATAGACTAGTTTTAACATTTTTAAATATTTTTTCTCTTCTCTGCCTACTTGGTAATATTTTCAATCACTCCAAGTACTAATTTTGGTAATTTAAAATAACTGTCAATCAAAACACGTAATTTAAAAATGGGTCGTCGTACAACTATTGAACAGCGTGAACTGGTCCTAAATCATTATGAAAATGGGTACTAGGTACGGAAAATTGCTGACTTTGTGAACTTGAGTAAATCTCCAGTTCAAAATATTATCCACTGCTTTATTAATGAAAACCGCGTAAAGGATAGAGGCAGAAATGCACCTAACAAAATCTTCAATGAATCTGATGAGAGATTTATTGTAAGAAAAATAAGGGCAAATCCGGGGCTATCTGCACCAAAAGTGGCTTATGAAATTGAGAATGAATTAGACAAGTCATGTAGTGCCGAAAAAATTCGTCGAGTACTCCGTAAGTCTGGTTTTAATGGTCGAGTAGCTCGTAAGAAGCCATTCATAAGTAAAAAAATAAACAAAGCCGGCTTTCATTTGCCAAAGAACATGTCGAGAAGAATTTTGAGTTCTGGAACTCAGTTATTTTTGCAGATGAGTCAAAATTTAACATCGGGGGTTCCGACGGCATGTCCTACATTTGGCGAAAACCGAATACTGAGCTGAATAAAGAAAACGTTAAAACTACGGTTAAGCATGGCGGAGGAAGTGTAACAGTTTGGGCCTGTATGTCCACTGCTGCAGTAGGTAGTTTAGTGTTTGTTGAAGGAATAATGGGCAAAAATATGTACCTCAACATACTAAAAGACAACTTGCTCCAAAATGCAACGAAGCTTGGTATACGCGATAATTTCCGCTTCTATCAAGATAACGACCCAAAACATAAGTCAACAATTGTGGAGACTTATCTAATATGGAATTGCCCCCATTTAATGTCGCCATCGGCTCAGTCACCGGACTTTAATGTTATTGAAAATTTGTGGTTTTTATTGGATAATAACATTAGGAAACACAACATAACAAACAAAAATGAACTGAAGAAGGCGTTCTTGGAAGAGTGGGGTAAAATTAGCCCAGATGTTACCTAAAAGCTGGTAGATTCAATGCCAAAGAGGCTACAGAGTACTATAAAAGCAAAAGGGTACCCATACAAAATATTAAATATACTAATATTTATTATTATTATATTAAATATACTAATATTTATTATTTTTAAATAAAAAGACATCTGTACCAAATAAGCTGTGACATGTATTTTTGATGTGTTACAACAAAGTTCTTATTATTAAACAGTTAGAAATATTCTTTTGAAATTTTTTTTGTTTTCAATGTTCATTAAACATACAACAACAACTTGGCGTTCAAATTTCGTTGATAGCTTTAATAGTTTAGAAGCTACAGTGGTTTTATTTCTATAAAGGGTAGTGTACCAAATAAGCTGTGAGCCACTGTATGTACGTACGTAAAAAAAATGGGTGCAATATACATTTTTATACCCTACATATTAAGTACTTATTGAAAATTAAGGTCGTGGTACTGCCCAGGATCAGTGTCACATTCAGTGCAAGCTACGGGTCGCATTTTTTGAGATATTTCGAGGAACTTTGGTACAAGGACATGTATTGGCCCAATGGAAACCCTATTGAAAATACACCGAATCGTTCCATATTTAGAATTCCTCTCCATATAAATATATTTCACAAAGTGACTTGTATGGCAGTGCCTAGCGTAAACAACTAAACGAATTGTAGCATAATTTTAGGTGCTAAGTGATCGGGCTTGACCGACTATAGTATTTTTATGTGTTTTAAATACAATTTAAGAAAAATAGAAATTGTCAATATTGATGAAAATAGAAAGTAAACTAAAAGGGTATGAAGCTACCTTAACGAAGAAGAAAACGAAGGAGAATGAAAATCAAAATTAAAATCAAAAACCCAGTTGTGGAATACACAACACAATCAATATGTTTTTTATTCGTAAATATTTGCTAAACTGTTAAGAAACCACAACAACAGCAACAACTACAAAACACAATTCAAAAATAAAAAAATACTTTAAATAAAATAAAAACTAAATATGTGAGAGTAATAGGTAAACGAATGAAAACTGTTTCAAAATCCCCGCCCTTTGAACACACTCGAGCACAACAACAACAACTATGCGGACTAAATAAATGCAGTGTAAACACAGGTGGACATGTATACCTAAGAGGATGTATGAAAACTCTTGTTTTTTCATTGCAGCTATATAGGCCGACTGTACTCTATAAAGCTGTTCTAATACTCTGTGCAATCAAAACTGTTTATTATGGCAAAGCAGTTAAGTATTTGTTTGCTTCGTTTCCATTCTACATTTACTACAAGTGGACATTGTTATGTATTCTTGTGATGAAATTTAGATTGAAAAAGAAAAGTCTACAAAATGAATAAAAAAGTAAAACCGAAAGTAGAGTATAATTACAAAAGGTTATCTTGTTTTTCTTATGACACCTTTTTTGCGTTATCTCTTCTAGTCCAAAGGATGACTAAAAACAATAAAATTCATTAGACGTGTGTTTGGTTTTTTCATACAAGCATTGTTTACTTCTAGTTTACTAAATGAAGTGAAATTGTTTTTACATCACATCAATATAGAGCTTAGACCAAATGTTGAACAATCTCCAACACTACTACATAATTTACGAAAACATTTGATTACCTTTTCAAACTTTAGAATAACTTTCCACTTAAACTTGATTTTATAATTAGTGCTTCTAAGCTGTACTCTGCTATTTAAATAATCAAATGCATGTTGAGCTGTGGTGCACATGGTTACATGATGCTCGGATACAGTTGTATTACCTTATCAGATGGACTTGCATAAATGTAAGTGTGCGTTGGGCATGACATTACAAATGTATGTCTCATTAATAATTTATGAAAACGTTAATTCACCATCACGTCCTATTGACACCACTTACTTCAGCGTACACAGAGAGTATTGCTGCTTGGTTATTTGAATGTGCCAGGGGTGAGGCAAAGCGCTCATGAGCAATGTAATAACAGCTAACATTTGGGTTCCTTAAATTGACTTTTCGTTATGTCGTCACAAAGCATGTCAAACAAAGGAAGTGGAAATCCAGTTAAGTTTAACTTTAAGCCGCCCCTATCAAGATGTCCACATATTTTCAAATATTTCTTATGTGACTTGGCTTAAGTGATTAGAAAATTTACGTAAACCAGTGCCGGTTTAACTTTTTCATGAACCATTACCATGTAAATTAAAGAAAGTATAGATGTAAGGCTCAATATATATATATATATATATACATAGTATAAAACTGTATTATGTCTATGTTTCAATATATGGTTAAGATATTCTGGAATATACTGAGGAGATTGGTTCAGTATCAAAATTCGAAACATGTCCGGCTGTCCGTTCTTGTATTGCTTGCATTTAACCCATAGGTCGTTATTTTTGATACTTTTTGATGAAATTTTTCACTGGGATGTCTGATGTGCCAAGAATATTGAAATAAACCTATAAATAAATCTAATCGACCTATTTTTAGAACTCCTTTCTATATAACGTCATACCTTAACAAAAGTCTCTATATGGCAGAAATGTTTATTTTTTAAATAAAATTTGGTGGAGAGTGGTTAATTAGCTTGAAAATTCACTGTACCAAATTTGGACCCAAACGGACCATTTTTAGAACCTCTTTCTATATAACGCTTTTTAACGAAGTGACTTTTCTTGGATAAAAACTCGCCTTTACTGACAAAACTAATTAAATTATAGCATAAATTATGTAATTAATAATTATTAGGTATTAAATTAAGTTACTTTTTAAATGAAATTTTAAATTTGAAACATCTTCATAGATCACGGGGCGTATGAGTTACAAGTATTTATTATAAATTGTTTTTATTTAATATATCTTGAGGTGGACAAACGGCAGTAGTTTAAAGAGAACTTAACTTAATTGTCTACCAATTAGTGAACTCTTTGTTCACATGACTTTCCCAGACTATTTCTGTTGTTGTTAGTATAATTGTTATGATATGAAATGTATGCTAATACGATTTTGAATGGGACACAATATGAATTGACCACAAAAGTGCACAAGAAATTGTGTAATTATGGGGTTTCCGCAAAAACCATCAAAAGGCACATACCCACACACAACTTGGAACTGGTAATAACACACAAGGGTTAAAAAGAATATTTTTCAATTTTTCTTTTATATGCAGTATGCGGTAAGTACAAGGTTCGGTATGTTGCTTGTGCATAATGTTCTTGCTATTACTTTGTTTGTACGAGTTGGTACCGTATGGGTCATGAAACTGTTGTGCAATAAAAATATTACATACATCCATTAATAACTTAATGCAACAACAAAACATTTGAAATGCAAAATTCTCAAATTGCAATTGGCCAGCATTTTATTGTTATTGTAATTTCTGTCGAACATTATTGTAAACAGTAGGAAGGAGAATAAATAACATTTGAATGTCGTTCTCATTGGTTCATATAAAACAAAAAAATCATACTAATTATGAAATAAAATAATTATACAATAATTTTCTTACTCTTACCTGGAAAATCGTTTAGCAGAGAAATGAAATTTTGATAATCCAAGCACATGACTTGAATTTAAATTTTATGTAGGATTGGTTGCTTACGTTGTCATTTTGATTACACACAAACATAATAACGAACCTAATATACCTGTCGTCTCAGTTTCGAGTTCTATGATTTTCATTTTTTGGTTTGCAAGAGAAAAGAATATTTAATAATATAAAGTTATAAAACAATGCATTGTTAAGTGGAGAATGAGTTCTGTTGTGCCTCTCTTCCACACATTCATACATTCACACATGCATGTTTTACAGGTTATTCAAATCCAACATAAAACCATTCACCATACACATACTCGCTCACTCACTCACTCACTCACTCACTTACCCCCCACTCTCAATATAATACAATACTCCAAGTGGTTAGACAACAGTTAGGAATGTAGATACTTTAGGAGAAGTTTGTACAATTGAATTGCATAACATGAATAACAAATGAATTGATAAACTAACAGATAAAAATGGCTAAGAGTACGACATACTATATAAAGTGTGAGAGACAGACAGCTAGATATAGTCGAACAATGGAATAATAACAACAATACCAACACTAACAAAATTCATATTTGGTTACGTAATATATGCAAGAATACACACTATATTGTTGTTGTTGTTGTTGTTGTTGTTGTTGTTGTTGTTGTTGTAGTTGTAGTATAAATTGGACATGCCAAATATTTCATATATTCAGACAACAACGACACCAATAAACATAATAAATAGATTATAAGATGATTATGGTCGCCTTCAAACGACTCATTAAATATCCTTATAAAGTAATTATTAAAGGGGTCAAAGGCAAATTTTCCAAAAATGTTAATTGCATTTGTAATCTATAGCTTGCACACAAATTTACATGGACAGACGGACATGGTTAAATCGCTTCAGATTTTGATATTGAATCGATCGGTATAATTATGGGTGAGTCCGTCCGTCTCTACTCCAGTTATGTACCCCAATTGCTTGCAGGAAATCACATCCTTTTTTGCAGCTTTGAAGAGAACCTTTGTTTCAAACAATTCCAAGAAATTTAATCATTTTGTCTCAGTTCAGTGATGAGATTTTTATATTGTTTCGATGGATTAAGGCTTCTTTCTTGCTTATTTATCCTATGGTGGCACCCACAAGAAATCATCTGAAATTTAACATTATTGGATATATCCACGGCTATATGTGGTGGGACGATTTTTCGTAATATTATGGCTTCTTGCTAGTTGATAACATATACTTTCCTTTGTGCTCATTCATTTCTAAACTTAGGATCAACTGGTTCTCACACAATATTTGCAAATGCAGCAAAGTAACACTTTGCGCTTTCCGATTAATAAAGTTAGTGAAAAGTCTCGTGAGACTTTTGTTGAAAATTGTGCCACTAAAGGCTAAACTCAGTATTTCGTAATATCTTCTCCGTAATGAAGTTAAAGTTAAAAGAAATAGTTAAAAGTTGGTTGCTTTTTCGGAAACCTTTTTTCGGTATCGAGTAGTACGCAAAGATTCATTCCTATTTTGTCCAAAAACCTTATGAGCTTAGCTTACATTCCTAACTGAAACGCGGCACGTAAAAAAGGGTCGAATTCACCTTCTATCGATAATTTAACACAATGTCATATATAGATTTTTTTCTTGTAATATTTCCAGCATCTGTCATAATGTCAGGATCTATAGTGGATCGTCCATACCTGGTTAATAGTGCTTTTCAAAGCGTCAGAAATGAATTTCAGAAAGAAGACTTATACCACAATAAGTGGCTCATTAGATTGGGTGCCCCTTCTAAGGGATTAAATTAAAGATGAATATAAATATTAAATATATTCTAAATAGTTGACTGAACGTAGCATACTTTTTAGGGTTTAGCTCTAACACATTTGTTCTGTTACTTTTTAGGGTTCATAGAGATGTAACATTGAGCTTAATTTTATACAGGAATCAATAGGTCGCACACACGCACACACACACACACACACACATACATAAACACAAGTGCGCACACAATACTTAAGTTTATGTTAATGGCTCAAACCAATAGGAAAAGTGTTAAAAGTACTGGATAAACTTGTAGTTGTACTCGTTGCAACCTTAGGCTCTGTTCTTTTTTTTTTTTTTGTTACTTATATTTTTTTTTCAGCACAATACATAGCTTGTCTTATTTGAATTGGAAAACCAAAAAATTATAAGGCAAAAGGTCAAACGTTTGAAAATGCTTTTCTTCTCAGGGGTGCCGGGTTTTTTTTAATGGTTGGGTTTGTGTGCATGTGGGTTGAGTATGAATTTGTTAAAAACCATTTAATGTTGGTTATTTATGCACTTTTGTGTATTGTTTTCTCTACTATATGTTTCTTGCTTTCCTTAGTTTTTCTTTTTTTTTCCTGCTGCCTTTTTTCAACATCAAGCACTCCATAGTTTTGCATTCGAGAAGTGCACCAACAATTGAAAGCAGCAATAACAATGGCAACCTCACAGCAACAAACCACACAATAACAGCGAGTCACATAGAATTTTCAGTTTGCGCAAATTTGCATATGTATGCAATAATTATTATTTTTCTTTTTTTATTTTGTTACCGTTTTGTACCCTCCGTAACATTTTATTTCAGATTTTCCCCAGGAAACTTTTCAATTTTTCTGGTCTCTTGTTTCGAAGGCAAATGTTCACATACACATACACATACACATACACATACACGCATACATGTGTGATGTACATTCATTTTGCCTTATTCACAAATGCAAACATAACTGTCAGTTATGATGTTATGTTATTGTTGTGCGTCAAGGAGTGTTTGATTTGTATGTGTGTGTGTTATCATATAATTTCGTTTACTTGTATTAAGTTCAATTTTATGTTATTCATTTGGAGTGTTTAGAGAGCTTAGAAAACATATAAAAAGAAATTTTTACTCAAAATAATTTATTTCAATTATAATTTGATTTGAGTCAAAGGAGTGAAAAAGTAAATTTGGCTTAAGGTAGATTTTGTAGCATTCTCCACATATACGGACAAAATGCGGGCGTGTCAGATACCCGATTGTATATATAATATGACTCCATTTTCAAGTGTGATTTTGCACAAATAATTTAAATATCTTAATTGTAGGCGTACCTGTTATTCGAAACATTGTTGGAAAAGCTCTATAAAAATGTATGTACCGAATTTCAACTTTATAGCTTAGCTTTTGGCAATGCTAGAAAGACAGTTCTTTGTTGGTAGGCGTGAATCTCAAAACCGTGATAGTTAGACACTTGGATGGGCATGTATAAATCGACTCAGATTTATGTAGACTGAAGCTTCCTTGCAAATGGAATAGCAAACTTACTATATCCTTAACATATAATATAGATTTGTTAGTGTATAACAACACCCATTATACGTACATAAATACAGACATATGTATAATTGGTGTACCGTATATATTATATAATAACATTTCAGCAAACAGGCCGGAGTCATATCCGTTAACAAAATAATAATATTTTGTATTACTCTGTTTATTTTCTTATTTTATTTTGTTTTATTTTATTTTTCTATTTTTAATTTTTAATTTTTCGACTTTTTTTATTTTTTATTTTTATTTTTTTTTTTATTTTTTTTTTTTTTTTTTATTTTTTAAATTTTAATTTTTTTTTTTACTTCATATAATAAAAAATTTTGTTTTATTAGAATTTTTTTATTTTTACTTCCTTTAATTTTTTTTTTTTTTTTTGTTTTATTATATTTTTTTGCAAAATATGAAAACAAAATTAATTTACCTTAAAAAAAATATTGTGTTAATGAGCTATTCAAGTGTAAATTTTAAACATATTTAATTCAATTCCTAGTTAATGCGTTGTATCGTATTGTGTATGTCAGTAAAGGATAAATTTTATGCATCAACACTTTGCGTTTAAGAATATCGCACACACGCATGTACATATTTGTAATATAATTATAATTTTCCACATTTTACAGACACCAACTTCTTATAGTTATAGATAAAAAGAAGTAAAAAAATTATGTTTAGCTAAAGCCAAATTTTGAACACCCACCATCGATGCGTGAAAGCTTGTCGTGGAGTATATATGTTCTTATAACTTTTGCGCTTAATAAATAATGCAAAAAAATTTCAGTTTTTCTTGCATCTTGTGGGCGTGTTGCTTGATTTATTTGAACCAATTTAAAAACCAATCAACGTATGTACAAGTTTTTGCCAACTTTGGAATCAACATCTCAACTCTTACGAACGAAAGAATTATTATCACAACACACACACATCGAATAGTGACTTTGATAGCCCCTTAGCCGTGTGATAGTTGCTGTAATAAAATAAATTCATTCCTTTAAATACAGTCCAAGTACTTGAAATTCATTCATTCCAATACCAAACCCAACCTAACGTGAACCCACTTCCGTTTCTTTCATCAAAATAATTGCATTTCTGTAAAATTTTTCGTGTGCATGAGGAGTGTACGTCTGAGTAAGTGAGGAGAGCAAGTTACATTAATTTATGCCCTCTTCATGTGTGCATGTGTGTGCATGCATTCACTTAAGTCAATTTCGTTTCACTTTATGGCTAATGATTTGTGGTTTTGTAAACTGTCATTAATGACAATTATTATTATTATTATTATTATCATTATTATTTTGTTGTTGACTTTGTGTAGTGCAGAGAATTTACATATGCACTCATTCTAATATTTACATATTGCTCAATTTACATATGCATTATAACACACACACACACAATCATCAGATTATTTATTGCAATATTATCCTGATTATGGGTGCGTGTGTGTGGGTGAATATCTGAAGCAGACAGGACGTACTAAATTTCCGGTTAACATTTTATAAAGACTCTGTACTTAATGCAATGACCAAAAGAAGAAAAATTTATCAGGATTTCTATGAAATGATTTATTTTGTCTGGATAATGAAGAATTGATAAACAATGAACTTTGTCACAATGCTATTAAAGTTAAAGCTTCTTTTTGGCAAATCTACACAAATAAAACAAGTGAAAATGTTACACTTGGTCCCCTACACCATTTAATTGCACAAATTGTGTTGTAATTGATAGAGTTGTGTGAATAAATGCAAGTCACTGGCATACAAGACACTTTGTCCGTCTCTCCATGTAAACTTTTAAGCAAGCTACAGGTCGCATTTTTTGAGATATTTCAATGAACTTTTCTATAATAACATCTATTGGCCCAAAGAGAAATTCCATTGAAAATAGACCAAATCGTTAAATTTTTAGGACCCCTTCCCATATAAGGTTTTATTCTAATGAAAGTCTTTATATGACAAAAATTGCAATTCTGAATGTGTTTTGGCAAAATTTTGTTGAAGAATAGTTAATTAACTTATTTACTTCTTCTTCTTAATTCAACTTAAAAAAAAAAAGAAAACTGAAAATAAATGAATTGTTCAAATATTTCAAATCAACCACAACTATGTCAATCTGCACAATTAATAATTCAAAAGAACAATTTACTTAACTCTTGAAGTTTTTAGTTTTTCATTTTACTTATTAAAATATTATTTAATTCTACATTGAAACAAGAAACTACGTATGGCAAAAAAGTTTGTTGTTTTCACTTCAAGTAAAAAAATGCATAAATTCTTGGAAATTTTCCATTTTTACACACTCAATTTATGTTTTATTGCATATTCCACATATATGCCAGAGGTGGTCATGCAAGAAATCGCATCTCACAATTGTTATATTTCAAGGAGTGCAAAAATCACTACATTTTAGAGCGGTATCTTAAATTCAAGGATTGATAATAAGCAAGAGTTCAACACGCTGTGTGGTATACATCGTTCTGAACCGCACTTGGCCGCCCTTGATATGACAATGCCAAGCTACACACAACCAAGTTCAAACTCTTTTCTTTGCCCATATGCGTAATGTACTTGTATTGTGTGTGTGCGTATATAGTATATAATGTATTATGGAATGTGTTTATTGACCTTTACAATGCTGACAACAAGGCCCACAACACACAGAAAATTGTATGTTGGAGAAACTTTACATATAAATTAAAAAGTTTTTCAATACCGTGTTTTTTCTATTATTACAAAATAATATTCTTTTTCTTTTTGGGTACAATAGTTGTGCCATTATTATTATTATTATTATTATTATTATTATTGTTGTTGTTGTTGTTGTTGGGAGTGTTTAGAGTAAACTCGTGTCCTTTCTGTTATTACCCCATTTTGGGAAAGCATGAAAATATTTGAATTTTAGAACATGTATGTGTCCTGCGTTAACTCTCCTGAATTTTCCATAAAAATGTTCAATGCAGGTGAAGTGTAAATATATTTAAAATGTAAAATATGTCATTACATATATATTTATGTTTTATGCGTTTGTAACACTCAGAGGAAAGCATCAGAGACCTTAAATGAACAACAAGTAAGAAAACTAAATTTGGCTTAAGCCAAATCTTAAATTCCCTCTACATCTACAACGATGGGCGCGGCAGGTATATATATTGATATTACGCTCTCTAATAGAGCATTTATTACGTATCAGCTTGAAAGTCTAGTTTTACGTTGAGTATGGTTTTTTGTAAATTGTGGGAGTGTACGGGACGATGTCTAATTTTTAGCACATCAATAACTTTAGACACGTGTACCAAATTTCACGTTCATAGGTCAATTTTTGTGCCAGATAAATATATTTGTGTGGATTGTGGGCGTGGCTCTTAAGCGATTTTTCTCATTTTTAATAACGATCTGCGAGTGTCTGTACAAAATTTCAGCTCAATATCTCAATATCAATAGAATGCCAATAACAGACGGACACACGGACATATATGTCTAGATCGACTCAGTTTTAAATGCTTATCAAGAATATATATACTTTGTAGGGTCTCTAACACCTTCTCCTCGGTGTTGCAAAGGGAACGACAAACTTGGTATACTCCCCATCTTATGTGGCGAGTATAATAATGTGATTGGATACAAACATGACATGTTTGAAATTGTCAAAAATTATGTAAACTATTATTATTATTATATGTTTATTATCTTATTATTTCGAACATGTTTTTCGGATGCTTTAGCTAAAAATTTTTGTTCAAATTATTGCTTAAAAAGCGCCATCCAGTAATGAAATAATTTTATTAATTAATCCAACTTTTTTCCAACTAAGCATGAGTCTCTATGACAGGGCGTTTAAAAATGGACATTTTTTTGAAAAAACTTTCTTATTAAAGGGAAGATTTTTAGGAAAAGTGATCATATAAGATCGATCTTCTTCATATTCGTTTCTTAAAGGTAGCCAACAATCAAAGCGTTGAATATACCGCCCACTTCAAGATGGTTTTGCAAACTTGTGAGGTTGCTCGTTAAAAAAGAAGAAAATATGAAAGAATTGTTCCTTCATGCACTGAATGCAGAATGGTTTGCTTTACATCATAACGCAATTTTGTAGTTCTTTTATGATTCATAAAAGAAATTAATTGAAAATTAAATGTAGATTTTTATCTTTTGTGCAATATTGTTCGGAATAAAACAAAAAAACAAAAAAAAGACAAGTTGGTACTTAATGGAACATAAATCTAATGTTTTACTCTCATCTCCTCCCTAACTATGTACGTGCCTTTGCCTTGTGTTAATTTGCTTTGCCCTGCATCGTTGCTTCCAGCATATTGATGAATTTCTTTGATGATGCTAATAACAGCAGTAACAGTAATGCAGGATAATAGTGACAATGGACAGATGCTGTCCGGTTCACTCTCTGCAATCGTGTTGCTCGGTCACAATTGAATTTGAATTTAATCCTGTAATTGAATTCCCACTATTGTGTGCGTGTACGTGTGTGTGTAATGTACAAGGATGATGCATTTACTTAATGACACAATTACTAATTTCTAGGCTTCATTATAATATGTGCGGAGTGTAAAATGTTCATTTTCGTTTTCACTGCATCGTGTTTTTTTTATTTTTGGACGGTGTGAATGTGCGGTGAGAAAAAATCACATTCACAGCCCAACACTTACTGCACAACACACTTCCTTAACAGTACATTTTTCCTTTAACTTTTTCTTGCCATTTTCAAGAAATGTACAAGGCTGCTCTGTTCTGTTCTGCTCTACTTTATTCCTTCACTGGTACATGCCAAGCTGTGCGTTGTATAAAAGATCTGAGGTTGTGACCATTCATTTTGTGTTATGTGGCATAATTGCATTTCGTGGACAATTAATTTCCTTTTATTGCCCATTTCACATTCTAATTAAATTGCAAATGACTTCTTTTCCCTCTCTCTCTCTCGCTTCTTGTACATGTTAGTTTTCTTGTTCGTTTTTTTTTCACACTTTTACCCTTGTTAGCTTATTGTACAGTACACGATTGCATTAAACTCACTTTTCCGTTTCATATTTGTGTGAATTGATGCCAGATTCTCAAAAACCTTTTAACTAGATGGTGAAAGAAAGGACTGTAATTAATTCCTTAATTGAACTTTATTTTACATTAATATTTACTTAATTGATTGCATTTCAAATTCAACTAGATGCAAAGGGAAAGGGTCAAAAGTTGTCTTCAACTTTTAAAGGAAATCATTCAATAATGTGACGACGATTCTTATAAAAAGACTTCTCCCTCAGTTAAGAGATGATGAAAGTTGTGGTTGAGGCGTTAGAATACTTAGGGGCGGTTGTGCTCTAATTCAATATAAGAAAGAAATTCAATTTGTCTTTAATCAAATCTTAGATATAAAAAGTGGGCGTGGCAAGTAGCTGCTTACAACCTTTATCAGTGTAATCAACTCACACGTTGCATTCTGCACGAAAGAAAGATTGTGGGCGTCGACTGCACCCATTTTTAGTACGTCGATGGGTAAATGTCAACTTCGCAGCTCAATTTTTTAAGACTGATCGATGGTTTTTGGTAGATTGTGGGAGTGGCTTTCATCAAATCGATTTCTCCCACTCTCAATAGAAACTTGTGCATTTCTTTATCTCAAAATCACACGGACGGACATGTTTGAATCGATACACATTTTGATGTTGTCTTGCATTCTCTTATTAATGTTACAAACGGAACAACAAACTTATCATATCTCCATCTAATGTAGAGTGCACAAAAATTGTTCTAAGCTGTTTTCCAAAAATTATCACTAAGGAATAAAATTGTGAAAATGGTCTTTGTGCCAATTTTCACGTTACTTTATTAAAGGCTTCAATAATTCGCATCACCCTTGGAGCAGAATAAAATTGCATCAAAAGGACTCAATTATATTCACAATTGTTATTTATAACAAATACACATATACACTGACGCTTGGACGTAAATTGCATTCAACTGTTTAACGTTTTCTTTTTCAACCGATTTGTTTTGTGTTGATTTTTCTTCATCATCAGAGCTTTTAGTGATTTTTTCGCACTTAACATTCAAGTGTTAAGTGTTTTTGTATTTACTTTGATTTTGTCCCTTTTTCCCTTTCCAAATGGTCAACAAATGGGATAAAAAGAAATCTTCTCTGCATAAGTTAACGTTATTTTATTCCAAAAAGTTAAGGATAAATAAAAACGGAAAGAAGGAAAATGCGAGTTTAAATGGTTTCCATCAAACACCCTAAAAGGCTGCAAGTAATCGACAATTGTTCTGTTAGTAACTTTACCAAAAAATTTACATAAGTTGCACTGAACCACAAGTTAAATTAAACTTGTATATGTGTTCACAGAAGTAGAGGAGAAGAGCGTGAAATCATTTTTTTAATATCTTTATATTTAGGTCGATTTTTCTGAATTTCCTCGCAACCTGCGCAACCTATAGTTACCCAATTCTGAAGTCAATTTTATATAAAAATTAAATTCTATTTAATTTCATTTTAATTTCTCCTTTTTTGGCTTTCCTTCCTACATTCCACCGTCTGCTACAATATTATTTCTTAGTTCTTTAGTTGAATGAATCTTTTTTTTTGTTTTCTTTGTTTGAGTTTTGTTTTTGTAACATCTTGTAAGTGTTTAGTTGCTATTCAGAATTTATGCTATAAGAAAAGATGCTTAGACGTGTTCAGGGAGAGAATGAGTAAAAGACAAGTTATTTAAATCCGATTTAAAAATCGCATTACGGTATGCAGCCAGTGGTTGAATTATGTGCTTTTTTCTACTAAGATTGGCCGGGACAAGTACTTTCGTCCAGACTGGCTGGCAATTGGTTTATGCTAAATTTAATTTTTTTGTCCCGGAGATTGAAATAAGATCTAAAAATTTGTGAAGAAAATAACAAATAAGAAGTTAAATAAAACAATCTGCAATATGCTTCACATCTACGCACAAATA
The DNA here is from genome assembly GCA_963971445.1 of Ornithomya chloropus. Lineage (NCBI taxonomy): Eukaryota > Metazoa > Arthropoda > Insecta > Diptera > Hippoboscidae > Ornithomya > Ornithomya chloropus. The sequence continues at coordinate 18,971,244 of OZ020530.1, read as the reverse complement.
GAGGGCGTGGCACATTAATAAACGCCTGCTAATCGTATCAACACAAAAGTCAGATTCTTGGTCAAATAAAGTTTTCGGTAAATTGTGGGTAAGTCCGCGCGACTATGCCTCTTTTAGGCGCATTCATGAATGGGATAATTATGAATTTCAAGTTAATAGCTCAATTCTTGTGACTTACAGCAGATTTTGTCTAATCTTAATAGTAATCTGCTTACTGATAGTTCACAATCTCTCAACTTTTACGACCGTGGAAGATACAGCCGAAACACGGGTGAAAATATGTAGATCGAAACTCAGACTTTGATGCTGATCAAGTATATATATATTGTACGTTCTCTGACGTCTCCTTTTACATATTGCAAACTGATCAACCGACTCTTATGTGGAGAGTATAAAAACAGTTATAAAAGATAGCTTGAATCATCCCTCTAGGCGTTACAAGCAAAGACTTGACATGACCGATGTTAAGGGGTATAAAAAAATCACTTTTGGATCATTTACTGTTTGAGCCACTTATCGTACAGAGAAAATTTAAGTTAAATGAAATCTATAAAGGTGCGTTTTTAATATAATATATATATGTATCGATTCTTTGTGCGATCCATCTCTTAATCTTAAACCGAACATAGCGGCTCCCATCTAAGTCTTGCATTCTCACAAATTAAAATATTTTTCCGGCAAGCAGTTTAAATATTGATTTGGAAGGAGCGTTTGATACTTGAACATTTTTCAATTGACATCTCGTACACTTACCTTCAAACGCCGTTTGATAACCTTGCTCACAAATGCAACGTTCCTTATAAGAATAATGAAAGCTTAAATTACAATCAGCTCGTTTTACAATGTACGTCCTGTCTGACTTCAACAACATTTTAACTTTTTAATCATTTAAAAAAAAAAACAAATTTCGCAGAGTGCAAGCCAAAGTCTGGTATGATTTTTAAATTAAAATAACTTTTCAACGTTTCCTTAAATTCCTCACATATTCTACAACTCGGCCAATTCCATTGTTCTCACAGAACATTAACACATTTTTTCTATATTAATACATTGATACATGTGCCTTTAATAAGGTTTCCATCAAAAGTCACTGGTGCTAGTTGCTTACGGTACATAAAGGCATTGTTAATGAAATTCGACAAACTGTACACTTTACGACCTGCTGTTCATTCGCTTGTATCATGCTGGCTTTTCATATATTTCTGTATGCATTTCGGTCCTGCTGACCCAGGAGGATTCAAGCAAGATAAATGAGTATTGCAAAAATGAAACATCACTTTTACTTGTTCTTGTCATTACAATCAACATGAAATGCCAACACTACATATAATTGTGGTGAACAAAAAAGAGAAGAAAAGAAAAATGTGTAAAAGATTCTGTACATTGATCCGTATAATATGAATAAAGTATCCTCGAGAGCATTATATAAAAATACAATTACATGGGAAGCGTTCACCTGAGTTGTTGTAATAAATAAATGTTCTGTGCGATTGCAGCTTTTATCACAAACCACAAAACTAATTTCAGTTTATATTTATATTTCCATACGATGTTTAACATTCCATGTAACCTTTTGCTTCATAGTTTATAGAGCTGTTGGTGGAACAGTGAAAATGAATAATGATTGCAAGTCTCTGCCAAACTATTGGGAAAACAAAAATGAAAACCACAACAAGAGCTATGTCCTGTTTAGAGGGGTCAAATAGATCCAGTGTTGCTAGCACATACTTAACATGTATGTGTGAGTCAAAATGGAGATTTATCCATCACTTGATGAATTACAATGTTGCTGCTGTCAGTTATTGTTGCTGTAACACAAAATGCTTTTCTTTTATTCACTATTTATTAGAATTGAAATAAACTTCAATTGATTTTTGAGATTTATTTCTTCAGTAATTAATTCGGAACCAGTTCACCGGGTATTTCAGCACAAATACTTTTTTCTCTTTGTTGTTTGTTTTGATCGAAGGCTTTTAACCTAACTACCACCTTATGAGGTCCGCTCACTCGTAACGGACCTTGAAATTCTACATGGGCTCCAAATGGAATAAGACGATAAACCACCTAAACGTAATTTCTTGATATTCACACAAAGAGCAAATTACAACATTTTGTGCAACTTACTCCTTTGGCAGGACATTGACGATCCTCTTCTATTATATGTTGGCCCCAGGTTTCATATAAATAGTTATTGGGCTCAAACATAGCCTTGCACAAATCATTAAAAATAATTGATATTGGGGTGGGGTGCCAGGCATTACGTGAATATCTAAGAACTTCGGCTTCCACCTGTTGATGAGATATGAAAGAATAGCAAATAATGTTAAAAATTAAAAGACGTCGATCATATAGTTTCCTACTTTAATCCGATCAGTTGGCTCAACATCCCAATGAATGACCATGGTTCCACTTATATGTATTGTGTCTTCCTGAAAACTAAAAGTTGTTTGAGACAAATTTATGAAATCCCAAAGACCATTTGAATCTGGAACATTGAGACATGGGAAAGCAAGTTCGGGTTCATCGGGTACAAATTTAAAGCCAGCTTTTATTAAAGTAAAGCGTAGCGCAAGGGTCAATACTGCAACAATTGTTGTTATCATTGTTTTTTTTTTTTTTTGTAAAAATCCTTTTCTGCTCTGCTACCACTCTGATGCTTTACTTTGCTGCAAAATTGAACTGAAATGCATTGAAATTGATTAGTTGTATATATAGGGTCAAGACCAAGTTGAGGTATAGAAATTTTGTGCCAATTATTTCAACTGCTATGATAAGCTTTAATTATATGTTATAGTTAAAAAATCGAAAAACAAAATTGTTTTTAAACTTTTTTTATTAAATGCGATTATTTGCGCATGATTGGTTTACTATCGCATCGATAACAATATTAATTCGTGCAAATCGTCATACAATACCTCAATTGAAGCGCTTATCGTTGGCCAACAGTGATCGCATTGATACATGGCATATTACACCCAATATTCCGCTAATTTACGCTAGTTCCGCGCGTCATGCAATATTGACATTTCACATGAAACCATGTCATTACATTATCACATATTTGATAACATCTTTTCACATGTTTCTCACATACATAAATCCGCAATTATCATATTCATCCGCACAGCAGTATTTTGCTTTTGTGCAATCGTTTGTAATACTCAGGGAGAGGAGGTGTGCTATATCCTCAAAAAGTATACATATCTTAGCCCTACATAAAATGTTGAGTCGATTGAATAATTTCTGTTTGTCCAATGGTAAGTGATCATCATTCTTTTGCCCTTAAGTTATTATATTACAAAGTGGACAAAAGTGTTGATCGTTTCTGAGCGCTAGTACTTTGTATTGAAAATAGGGCAAATCGATCACGTCTACAGTGCAACAAAAGTGAAAAAGGACAACATTTCTTTCGTAATACTTTTAAAAAATGTAATGAATACATCAAGGAAAAGGAAGCTAAATTTATCTTAATGTAAATCATAAATCCCTCTTACATCTATGTACAAACGGTTGGAGCAATACCTCCACCATGATGCCCTTTAAGAGTGGGTGCAACACATATGTTGATCACTCGTCGGACTCTGCACGAACATGTCAAGATCGATTTGGATTTTGATGCCGATCTTCTTCATTTTTATATGTTTTTCGACGACTCTCTGCTATAAAATGATTAAATTTAACTCATGTACTCGTCGGAGGAATATGAAAACGGACACTTCTCAATTTCAAATGATTTTTTCCATTTTTAAACTGATTGTTTTCATAACCAAAATTTTTTTTTATAAATTAGTTTTTCCTAATTCAGTTGATTTTGGGATCACTATAGCCTATAAATTAATATACAGCCATGCGTGTTTTCAAGAGATAATTAAATAAACATTTACTTAGATATTTATAAAAAAATGCATGATATTTACAATGAAGTGCAGCAACGTTTTGTAAATTTACTACTAACTACACCAAGTACGTGTAAAATGGACATCGAATGAACGAAAATTAAATCATGTTAGAGATTTATATTGATCACTCATTCATATTCCTTAATGAAATTGGAATAATATTAATAATAATATGATGAATAAATCACTAATAAATCCTCCGCATTACGTATGACCAATAAAATGTCATAAATGATGGTAAAATTTTACATAAAAAAACCAATTTGGTTTAAACCGAATTATGCACCTCGATGTTTGTATGTATATAAGTGGGCGTGGCATGAACCTAATTAAGCTCTTATATAATAAATTGTACTCTGTAACAACTAGGAAGTCAAATTCCATGTTAAATAAGTTTTTTCCCTAAATTGTGGGCATGTCTGTTGTATGAGCTCGCCCATTCTTGGCACATCAATGGAAGGAGAATGTATAAAGTGCATGAAATTATATTGTGGAATTGTAGCTGTGGTGGATTTAGGTCGATTGTGGGCGTGGCACTTTACCGATTTTACCAAATATTATAGAAATCCACCTACAGATACTGGAAATATTATTATTGATTTTTATTGGATTTCTGTTTAACATTTCAAAATTCACAACCGCAACACTGTGGTCTTCATGATCAAACTGACTTCCTTTTAATTTAGACTAACTTCTCTGAGGTGTCAAATATGAGAATAGTTTACACAGAACCTTACGTTTTGTTGAAAAGTGTTGTAGTAGGTGGCTCCAAACGATTTCATATTTAACTTTCGTTGAAAACTTGAATGCAAGAAAACGCACTGAAATCCATTTTTTTTTTCATAAAAAACACAATTTTTTGGCAAAGACATGTAAAATATAAAACAGAAGAGACAAAAAGTACTTGAACACAACAAAAATGTTTGCCAACCAATACCGCCCATGCAATATGAGCAAAAGAAAATTGAAAAAACAAAAACAAAAACAAAATTATTGCATTTAAAACATTATAAAAAAAAAATGAAAAAAGAATAAATGCATGCACTCATAGCAGCCAAAATGTTTGCATTAAAGTGAGAAGCAATGTTACACCCTATTACCCACAGAAATGACAGCGCGCGAGTCGGGTCCACAGCATATTAAAGAGGAAATAAATAAAGAATCAATTTAGTGGAGACGTATGCTTTGGGATGAAGTGTGCATGGATGGCTTTTGTGTATGTGTACGTAGTGCAAGTCAGTGCAATTACATTTTTATTTTAATATCCCCCTAGATGTGTTAAAAACTGTTTCATTATGAGATTTTTTTTTTTTGGTTTTTGTTTTTGTTTTTATTTTTCATTTTTTGGTACTTACAACAGTCAGACATTTAGGCGCCGGTAGCTTCTCTACAATAATTATAAAATGCCACATCATTTTTCATTTCGGGCGGCGAATAAATTAAATAACATTAAAAAACAATGTCAGTAGTAATGGTGAAAAGTAATGCGAATAAAAAACAATGCGTTTGGGTTGCACCAAATGTTGGATGCGCTCCAGCTTAATGTAATACATTTATATGTTGAATATGATGTAAAAAATACGGTCAAGATTAGATCGGCGTAGAATACTGGAAGACTCTTTATGGCACTCTTTGAGGAATGACCCAATTTTTATACCCTCACCACCCTAAACTACGAACAGTACGTCACAATAACATTTTGAAACAACGTTACCGTTTCTTTTTTACTGTACTTTTAGTCTTTGCCAAAAAGTTGCAACATAGTGTTAACATTACACAGAGTTGCATACTTTGTGTGAACAATGCGTAATGTATGTAAATTAAAACCTAATGACTTTATATGTAACATGATAGTCTCCCTCTCGTAGTTTTTTTTATCATTTCAATGTGTGTTACGCACCAAATTATGAAGGCTTTCGTGAAAAGGTAGCACACGTGTGTTAGATACTTCATTACAAGATTCCCATCTTAACTAAATTATTATGAATTATAAGAGAAGAAAAAAAACCACACACGCATGCATTCAATTTATTTCATAATTACAATGAATGCGATTGGATGTGTGTCAGTTTTATGCATTCGTTATATTAAATAGATATGAAGTTTATGCGGATGTTTGTAATTTCCAGCATGCCCAACTTCAAGTACACCGATCGTTGCAGAACTACTACTCTGAATAGACGTGACAATGTCCATCTGTCTGTCTTTGTAAAAGTCGTATTACACGTCACATTTATTGGGATATTTTAATGAAATTTGGTACAAGGTTCTACACCATTTTAAGGTTAAATTGAGAACTTCCAAATTATAATTGAGAACTTGCAAATTGAAATTGGGAAACTGAAGTTTTATATTGAGAAAACCAAGTTGAAATTGGGAACTTCCAAGTTCAAATTGAGAAAACCAAATTGAAATTGAGAAATTTAAGTTTTATCCAAATTGAAATTGAGAACTTCCAAATCCAACTCCACCTAGAGTAGGCGAACAACGTTTAGCGTATTTAGAAAGCATTATTGACGAAGCTAAACTAACGTTGACAAGTGGGGGTTGTGCAAGATACGTTCAACATACTACAACGTTTTATGAAAGAGCAATTAATTTAGAGGATATGCCAGTTGGAATGTAAAGATACAATTTTCTAATTTTTTACTTAAATTAAGTGTTTTTAATATAACGTAAGAGAATCATTTATAAAGTTTTTATTTATGTATGTATATATGAATTTTAAGTTGGAGAATTTTTACTTTTATATCCATTCATTTTTTTACTACATACGAATAAAATATATGGAATAAAATATTTAAGTTTGAAGCATAAAAATTGGTTTATCTTATTTACTGAAAACCCAATTTTCAATATTAATTTTAATTTTCCTATCTTACAATTTAAATTTTAAAATTTTTCAATTTTAAAATTCATTCTCTCAATTTCAATTTGCATTTTCCCAGTTTCAAATGTTAAATTACCAATTTCAATTTTTATTTTCTTAAATACAATTTGGAAGTTCCCAATTTAACCTTAAAATGGTGTAGAATAATGATTATCAGAGACCACAAAAGCCCGTACAGATGGAGGGACAGACATTGCTAGACCGACACACCGTATATTTATAAAGAATAGTCTTATAAATAGTCCGTTTCAATATATTTCCAAGTGATGAGTAATATTCAATGTTATTATTGAAATCACATTGGCTTTTATTTTAAATTGTCAAAAATTTTGAAGTATATGTAAAGAGAAGAAAATTTTTTATAATAAACGTGTTTATATTTTTTTGTTTTGTATTAAATTTTTTGTTAGAAATTAAATTTATTTGTTTACAATATGAGTTACAATGGCCAAGTGTTATTAAAAACTTTGGATGACTTGGAGGTGCCGTCATCCTTTAAAAAAATTCTAAAAAATATAGCACAAAGAGTTAACGTAAGTAAAATATAACTTTTTAAAATTTCTTCTAAATCTATTTTTATATATAAATGTTAGGTTCAACCTGCGGACATAAAAGAAACCGTTATGGATACGCTAAAAGCCGGAGTAAGGCACGGATACATAAACCAAAAGAATAATAAATTCTTTAGAGTGTCACCAACTATTCCCCATAATGAAGAAAATGATTCAATTTCATCTGATGATTCAATTTCATCTGATGATTCAATTTCATCTGATGATTCATTTTCATCTAATGATACTGTGGAAGATGCCCGATCTAAGCGAAAGCGACGAAGTAGCCGTAGACGTAGCCGTAGCCGTAGCCGTAGCCGTCGTAGCCGTAGCCGCCGTCGTCGTCGCAATTAAAAATGTAAATGTTCACTAAACAAAAAAATTCAAATTCTTGTAAATTGTTTTTTATTATTTTGTATATTTTTGCTAAACAACAATTTTTTGTGGATTGAATCTATAAAATTTCTTGTGGTTACGAAAAAGTGTTTAATTTAATATTTTAGATGCTCTAAGGATTTTCCTTATATTACTTATAAAGTAGGAAAAAAAGAAGATAGAAAGCATTTACTGTATAAACTTTTAGAAGAAAATGTGCCAAATTTCAACTGTATGTGAATTGCAATAAAAAAAAAAAGTTTTATTCACGGACACACGGAGGGACAGATTGGCTATATCAATTTTTCAATTCATAATGATCAAGAATATATATATACTCATGCACAAAACACAATATACCCGCACAACATTATGATGATGAATATAAAAATCACATTTTCTCTTACAATAATTTTGTCATTTAATTCCGTTACATTTTAACCGAATTACAATTATTTTGAAATTACTGCATCTGTTATAATAACACTTAAAAATGTTAACCACGACGACAAAAAGAAACTAAAAAATAAAACATAAAAAACAAATTATCTGAATAATAGTAAGTAATACTGAAAATTAAGTGAAAAATCCAGGAATGCTGTAAGTAATTAGGAGGGCGTCAGTAATTCAAACATGGCATATTTCCAAGTCCAAGTTTTCTCAATTTGAACTTGGAAGTTCTCAATTATAATTTGGAAGTTCTCAATTTAACCTTAAAATGATGTAGTATTTGCCAAAAAAGGAAGCTAAATCAAAAAGGACCCCATTTTTAGAATCCTTCCCTATAATTTAAGTTCCTTTTATAAAAAATTCTTAATATTTTTCTATAAAATTTGATAAAAAATCAACTCAATAATGGGATGCATCAAAATTTAGACCCGATTTCATAACTTGTGCTTTAATATGTCATTGCTACATAAAAATCACCACGTGTAAAAGTAAATAAAAAAGGGGACCTAACAATGGACCTGTCGATCTTAAATTTTACTAAAATTTTAATAATGTTTATGAATTGAGAATTTTTGGTATATAAAAAATACCCAAAATACGTCTCTCTGACAAATTTTATTGTAAAATATCAAAAACTACGACTTGTACCTTCATTACAAATGAATGGACTTACAGACGGACACCTAGTTAAATCGATACAAATTTTAATTTTGAGCCGTTTGATTAAATAAATTGTTTTTATTATTTTTCATTACATATATATATGTATTTATAACGTTCATAACATTCTTCATATACTGTTTTGATTGATTTTTATTTCCTTCCCTTACACACAAGTTTCAAGTTCAACTTGTACTATTTGTGTCCTTATGTTGTTCCCAACAACAGTGTCGACTCTATAAATATATTAATTTTAACAGTTGAGAGAGAGAGAGATAGAGCAAGAGACAGCCAGATTCTGCGCATTTTTATTATACAAAACCAGTATTTCATAAATATATAAACCAGTATATATAAATGTATGATTTGTGTTTTAAATTTTAGTACAAAAACGTTCTCTGACAAACCACATTTTATTCAATACTGCGTTTATCCAGTGTCATGTTCTAAACCCTTCATAGAATCTAAATTTAATATTACATTTAGTCAGTTTAACAGTCACTGTTATAATTATACAAATACATGCATGGCTGAGGCCAAATATTGAATATTCACCAAAGCTCTCTAATGAGTATAAACATCAAAATATTCTTTGAAAAATGGCAACTTTGGCAACTTGTTTTGAACTGTGACCGATTTTGCTTAATTTTAATACCACACACGCCAAATTTGGAATCTATGTCCCAATCTTTAAAACCAGTATTAGTGATTACTACTGAACCCACACCCAAGAACAGACAGACAGGTTAATGATCTCAGTATTTAATGCTAATTCGGAATATACTTTGCGAGGTGTCCGATACCTCCTTCTGGGCAATGCAAACCTTATGACAAAGTGATACATACCGCCACATAAAAGCATAATAAACTGATGACACTGACTGTAACTATTTCAATTTTGATTATTTTTGTTAATTTCCATAAGTTATGCTGAAATAGACCGCAACAATAACAACAACAACAAATGATGAGAACAACTTTATTTATAATGCCATCAAATAATCGCTGCCAATAATAATTTACAACGCCCAAGGGAGAATCATTATTGATGCATAACGACTAGACACTATGATACGCTATGGACACCACATGATGATCCATCCAGCCATCCATCACACCCCAATCATAGCGAACATGTGATAATAATTTATTTTCACATGCATACCTTCATAACTGATTATCTGTATATTTTTTTAAATAAATAAAGAAACACATGGATGCAGTGAATATCTGTAGTTAAAATCGCTTCAGTCTTCAGTCTTCAGAGCTTGCACTTGTCTTCTTTTCTTATTATTTACTTTGTTTGCGATTTAAGAGAAATGTTCAAAATAAACAAAAATTAAAAAATGTTCCTTAAAAAAAATCCCAGACAATGTTTATCGTGTAAGTAAAGATTGGAAAGTAATTGAAAAAGAAATTTGTTAAGTTGTTGCAAGAGGAGCATTAAAAGTAAGTAAATAAATTCAAATTATAATAAAAAATAACAAAAAAAAGAACAAAAAAGAATTTTTATCAAAATATTTTAATTGAAGAGAAATGTTCTTCATTTTCTTCTTCTACTGAAGCATTCTATTTGTATAACTGTTTATTCACCCTTAATGCAATCATCAAATCATGTTATCCTTTCCACATTTGTTTACTCGGAAGCATTCACACACACACACACACGCATATACACAGAACACACTGTGCACTTGTACAAGTATTGTATAATGGTCAAAAGTTTCCCTGATAACATATCATCAACACCAATATTTTGTGTTGTATGTTGTTTGCTAAATGTGTTTTTACGTCTGTTAACAACAGTGCTAATGAAATCAGTTTTGGGCATCCCTTCTCTAGGTATATATAGGGAGATTGTATACCTGAAGGCTACCCGTTCTACATAAACCGAATGTTGAATATCTTGCAATTATAGACATTTTTGATTACACTAATGGAAGTACCACATAAGAAAGCTGTTTGCTGCAACCGTACATTGTCAAAACATTTCTCTGTTTCATTTAATTTGTTGCACAAGTTTTTTTTTTTGTTTTTTAGATATTCCAAACTTTCCTTACATCCCATGGGATGTAATGTTTGCATATTTTAAGCATAATTGAATTAATTTTTCACTGGCTTTTTGGATATGTCATTAAGTGGGCATATTTTGTACACATGTTATGTAAATTTGCTTGCATATTTCCACTGGGTAATATTTTTAGTTTTTTTTTTTTTTTAATTTGAAAAATTAATATGTAATAAATAAAAAATTTTTACTTATGTATATTTAGAGGTTTTTGCTTATTTGCATATTTTATTTTTTTGTTTTTGCATATTTTTCTTATTTTGCATATTTTTTCGGTATTGTCAATTATAGTTTATTTTATTTATTTTTGAATGCTTTTAATTATTTATTGCTTATTTAATTTAATTATTTTTTATTTGTTTTTGCATATTTTCGCTTTATGCTATTTTATTGCATATTTATAGATTTTTATCTATGAAATAAAATATATTTTATTTAACTCTAATTTAATTTATTTGTTTTTACATGTTTTTACTTATTTTGCATATTTTATAGACATTGCTCATACATTGTGGTTGTAGAAGAAAACCTCATATCTACATTTTGCATATTTTTTAAATCTATTTAATTTTTTTTAAATTAATTTTGATTATTAAACATATAGTGTCAACCACCATCGTTGTTCTCTCTCGTTTTAATGAATTTAACTTTGTTACCAAACATTTGTGCAAGTTAGTTAGTTTAGAATTTTTTAAAGCATTTTGAAAAAGATTCCTATGAAAGGGGTTGACATCAATAATTTCCATAGCAGCAGCTAAAAACCAAAATATCTACGTAAATATATTTATATCTTCCACGTACAATAGCATGGGAAGGTATACTAAGTTTGTCATTTCGTATACAATTACTATGAAAAGGTGTCAGAGGCGCCATAAAACCATTTATATTCTTCAATAGTTTCTACATGCAAATCAAACTACTCATGTCCGTTCAACTTTATGGCGTAAAATTGGGATTTCAAGATGTTATTTCACACGGACATTTCTAGTTTCCGTACGGAGGTTACTATTTGAAATGTGGGAAATTGGTTAAGTGCCACGCCTACAATGGACAATAATCTAATTGACCTATAAAGTTGGATTATTTATTATTCAAAATTAGGTCATCCATCGATTTGCAAAAATGGGCGGGGTCGAACAACCGTTACGCCCTAAATTTAGCTCTGGCACTAATGTGCCAAAAAGGAGCAGGATCAAATTAAGCAAAATCTGGTCCATTTCCCACACCCTTCTATGGTTTACGTGCGAAGGGTATTTTTCGATTTTGTTTTAGCCGACATTTCTTCCATTTTCTTGTTTCATTTACGAATCACGTGTACAAACTTATAAAAGTTACTCAAACAGGCACTAAAAACTTGCCAACACAACACCAACCCAAACAACAAGTTATGTTTGCTCATTGTTGTCTGCATATTTCAAGAGGAAAGAAAGATGAACGACCTTTTAAACATATAACAAATAAGCCATAAATTTACATTCCAAACAATTGGCAATTTTGTAATCTATACCAACAACAGGGGCACGCACGCACACTTCTACTCACATACCTGAGACAATACCTACAGAAAATACACAACCGACAGATATACAGAGCGACAGACGTACAGACGTACAGACGTACAGACGTACATGTTCAAATAGGCTGTAAAATAGATGAATTTTCTTTAATTTTCCCTTTTTTTGTGGTCACCGTTTATATACTATACACCGGGCGCGTTAACAGTATGCATGAACATGCCTCTTTGGCTAACATTGTCATAGCGCATATCTACGCACACACACGGTTGCTATACTTTATGCATTTGTATGATGGGTGTGTGTATGCGTTCATTATGAACTAATGTGAAAGGGGAGTTGGTTTTTGTGGTTGTAATTGCTGCGTAAAACCTTATTTGCATCAGTACTCACACTTGTAATCGGCGTGAGTGGTCTGGATGGAGTATTGAAAAATCTTTCATTAGCGTCCATGCAGAGAGAGGTGTGCCAATATAGTCAAAGGTTACTTTTACTACAATATATACACTCACACTTGCTTGTCGATTTGTTTTTGTTTCTAACTAATCTTGTTTTTGTTGTGTGGTGCTGTGTTATTGTATCACTAGCCGAGTCTCACGTTAGGATGTGTTTTTACACAACAGATCGTTACCCAGTTGTTTTTCATTTGTACGAAAGTGTGCTTATTTATCTACATTTCTGTGCAAGTCTGTCCATCCATAGCTTTTGTGTGCCTAAAATATTATAGATTTCCGTGCGTGGTGAATGGTGGAGGGTCGTAAAGCTGGAGCGATACTTACAATGTTATCTTAAAACATTCCAACTACAGGTAATGATAGCTCCACAAATACAAACATACATACATCCATAACATTATTACACACCCACACACGCATACACACGAACGCATCTGCGTTATTGCCTGAATAAACAATAATATTCACTCAACGCAAAGACATGGAACGCATTGTTATAGTAGGGGTGGACGGCTTTTAGATGCTATAACAACAACAACAACAAAATTGTTTATTATTTTTTTGTTTTTTTGGCGACTTCTACTTGTATTATGTTTTCCGGTAATGAGTGTCTGAGTATGTTGCACCACGCACAACAACTGAAGCTGAAATTTTTAACTTTTAACCACTGATTACTTGAAAGTATCCAAGTATCCAAGTATCCAACTGTGTTTGCCTGCTGGCCCCAAAACCCAAACATGCAATATTTATTTTCTTTTCTTGTTTTGTTGTTGTAGTTGTTGTTGTTGTTGTTTTTGTTTTTGGCCTATTACCATTATTGAACTCTCGTTTCGTTATAAGAGTTGATAGTGTATAATAAAGAGAGAAAGATATGAAATAAAACAACAACGGACAACATTGTCAGTGTTGTTTATGTTTTTCGGATGTTTTGTTGTATACAACAAACATGACAATAACATTTGTTTGAATGTTATCCCCACCAAAATGGGAGAATTACTGTTTGTTATCCTGAAATATTCGTACATATATATACAAAATATATATTTTTTTTTTTTGTTGGTTAACATAAAGGCCATAATCTTGCCTCATGTATACATCATATAGTTGCAAAACAAATATCTACATTTGAGTTGTGTGGGTGTGTGTGTTTTGGGTGTGTGCGTGGAGTATACTTATAAAACTTTGTTCGACAAAAAACAGAATTTATGATTTACGGAAATTAAACAACATCCGCATCCTGTCATACTCTCCAAAAATTTAACTAAACGTAATGCGGTTATATGAACACCCCCAACCAACCGTCCATCCATTCACTCACTCAAGTCTCTTTTATTCAATAACTTGGATTGAAATTTATATGATTTTCAAAAATGAAATAAAATAAAAGCAAGTGAAAATGGGGCTATATTAAGCGTACGCCAAATCTAGGATACCCATCATCATGAACTTATTCCAAACAGTTGGAAAAGAGTATCACAATTTCTTCAAATAAATTTCATCATTATATGTACGTAAATAGGAAATAATTGATTCGAAAAATAGTGTGTGGCGCAGTTGTAGAGTGAGGGATTTGAAAACGGTATATTGTTGGATCGATTCGACTGTGGGCCGACTTTTAACGTTGATGAAGCGTATTTGTGCCAAATTTCAGCTCGATATCTTAAAATTTGTGATTGTGAGAGTGCTGAAAACTCCGGCTGCAAGGTTTAGGACGTGGGCGTATCCTTTGTCCGATTTTGCCGACTTGCAATAGGGAATCGTAGAAAACCTCGAAGATTGCATGTTTGCAAATTTCACAATAATATCTCAATTTTTACGACAGTGAGAGTTTCAACAAAAAACTGTATTATTCACACGGACACATGGACGGACAGATTGGCTAAATCAACTTTTCTATTAATACTGATTAAGAATATATTTACTTTAAGGGGTGTGGCTCGTCCGCTTTTGGTACTTACAAGCGTCAGAAGTATACAGGCAGTATACCCGCCCTTGTTTATGTTAATGGGTGTAATAAAATAAAATGAAATGAAGGAAAGAAATTAAATTTGACATAAACCCAATCTTACAAACTCCTCACATATAATGGGCGTGGCATGTAACAAATTACGCCCTAATTTATTACATATAAGGGGAAAAGATTCTGCGTTATGTAAAGTTTTTTTATAAATTGAACGCCTACCTATCTATCCCGCCCATATTTGGTACATCTATGTATCGGCTGATTAATAATATTAAAACCATAGGTAAATTGTTGTGCTTAATATTCAGGTTTTAATCGATTAAGGGCATGGCTTCCCACTGATTTTATATAATTACTCTGCGCGCAGAGTCACCTTGCGTACATAATCAATAAAACACTTCGTACAAACTTCCAATGACACACAGATGTACGGACATACAGACAAACCCGTCAAGATCGATTCAGATTTTGCTGCTGATCAAGAGTATTTGCTTTTTTCGCTAAAAATTCTACAAATATGAATAAAATAAACAAACTGTTTGTTCTCTTGCAAAAGGTCTTCGTTCATACCAGACACATGCCTTCGAAAAAAACAAAAAAATATTTCTAAATCTAAAAGAATTTTTTAATGAATTTATTTCCTAATAGGTACGCACACGTATGTCCTTAATAAACATAACTGCTCATATGAATAAAACGAATTTGAATTTTATGCAAAATTTCTGCTAACAATTTAAACATATCTGCATAAACTATGAATCCGCACTAAATTTACACACATATGCACAGAATAGGTTTGCATGTCTGTATGTATTGAGATTAGAAAGCAAACGCAAAACTTTCACAGACTTGCAACAACAACAATAACAACAACACTCAACCACAACAGGGAAGATATGGTATTGTACAACTAAAGGCACCAAAAATTGAAATTTTCGTTAAAAGACTTTCTTCCTCGCACACAAATTTATACAAATTTTAGCTCCCATGCTGAGAGCACTGGCTGAAGATAATATTGTATACATAAGAGTCGAGAAGAATTTTCGGTTTAGTGTTAAAAATTTTAGTTGTTTGATTAAATACTGTAAACTCTGTGCAAGTGAGGATAACGTATGGCAGCGGCAATAACTCCACACTTTATAAACATATGGATGGAGAGAGATTTACAATAATGGAAAACTTTTCACTTAAGCAATAGTTGGAATTAGAAGAGAAGGCTGGTTTTATAGTGTGGTGTGCTGCTTGGAGGGAGTACGGAGTCTCAGAGCAGCGGCAGATTCTTTATGCGTTAGCCGCAAGTGAAAACTTTTCTTACTGACGTTAGCAATTAGTTTCATATGAATTTTTTTCTTTTCTCTTTTTCTGTTTATTGTTGTAGAACATAAATTATTGTGTTGCCAACTAGAAAATTTATGAGCGGTTAAGTACTGATTACCAAACTCAGTCCCGGCATATCTACCACATATAAATAAAGATTTTTTTTTTTTTCAAATTTATTTATAAATAAAAAATTATCTACATGTGGAAGAACTTGTAACAATATCGCACTTTTTCTCTCAAATACAGCACAAATGCTCGGCTTTTCATTAATTATTTGTATTCCCTCGAGTGGTGTGCGTGTGTGTGCATATATGGCAGAGTTTTGTGCAATTTAAAGTGTCGCCAGGTTTTGCAAGTTGCTGCATATATAAAACACAATAAGCATGTGTGCGTGTGTATGTGGTGGCATAGTATTTTTATTACTTGTCAGTGATTTATGTTATTTGATTATTGCAAGTTTAATTAATGAGTTCTTTATCCTCTGGCCTCCTTTCTACATCTCTTTATCTCATGCAGCCCCTTGTTGATGTTCATACTCTTCACTTTCGCGTATGAATTAATAATGATCCATATGTCATCTACGTATAAGTATGTCTTTAATGTCAACGATGATTTAATAAGTTGAGTGGTAGTGCAAGTGCTGTTAGGCTCTTAGGCCATTTATACATATCTGTCATCTACTACATTATAAGTTTAGAACTAATGCCAGCTATGGTAGAAACTTTAATACATATGAAGATGTAGTAAACTGATAGCGTAAAGCTTAAAAATTAAATGAATCGACACAATGTCCGTGCGTCCGTCTATTGTTTGCATTGTCACGGTCGTAAATTTTGAGATATTGAGTTAGAATGTTGCATGTTTTTGTTCTGCACGCAGATTACAATTTAAAATGGGTAATATCGATGAAGAGCCACGCCCACAAAAACGAATAATATATTTATCCGCCAAAAAAAAATTGGGTTAAGAAGTGGAAAATTGATATCACATTCACAGATATTCCAAAAGTGGGCGTGGTCGGACAACAGATATGCCTACAATTTACAAAAAAACCATACTCAGCGTAAAACTTGTCTTGGAAGCTGATACGTAATACATACACTATTAGAGGGCGTTATCATATGAACGAAATGTTGCCAGAGCTGTCCAACGAGTAACCGAGATGCTTTAAACAGTCAGTCACAAGAAGAATTTTGAAACCATTACCTTAATGACTCAAAGGTCGACAATTCTTTTTGTATTTTTGAAATCGCTTCTATAAATATTGGCAAAACATTCTTTAAAAGATCGGCAATCGGTAGAAAACTTCTATAAGTGCAGGCACCGTACCCATCTTACCGGCTCAATTCCCAAATGAGTGAAATTATTAAAGATGAAATGTTGTGCCTTCGGCAGTCATTTCGATTCACATGTTGCCAACCTCTGCCTTAACCTAACCTCTTATTTCATACCACATCAATTACTTAATTATACCAAAACTTTACATTTTATTTACAATACAAACGCTAGTTTTACTTAATCACTAACTTCAACACCAAAGGAAGGCAAAAATACCCAAAAAAAAATGAAAAATGTACCATTAGGTAAAAATTATATACAATTTAATATACCAACAATTATAGATAGACAGCTATGCATACGTAAAGAGTAAAATGTTGCCAGCATCAGCTGTAGCGAGCATAGCAGTGGCAGCAGTCTTGTGACCATAGATCTAATAAATATAAACCAAGCATTTAATTACTGGCATTTAACGAACCAGAAATTTGTGTTCGCTAGAGAATGTACCTGAAACAACAAAATTATATATTTTGTATACAATATGTATAAAAAAATAAATAGAACAAGAAGAAACGAAAAAAAGAAAGAAAAACTTTAAGCAACGTGATTGTCATATAACTTGTGGATTTTCACTGTGGCAGTGGCAGCGGCAGCGGCAACATTCACTAAAAATTACATATTTTGTGTTGTACTCTCTATGTAATATACATGAAATGCGAATGGGTATGTGAGTGCGTATGTGTGTGTGTGTGTGTGTGTGTGTGTGTGTGTAATTGGGTACATTTGCTAACTTGTTGTTGTTGTTGTTGCTTTATTAAAAGTCAACTTGCCATTGTGTGCAGACTTTACATATATACACCAATAATATATAGTTTGTGTTCGTTCTGACTCTGAACTGAACTGAATCAAAAGTTGATACACCACCCCCCACCCCGCCACTCTTCCTTCCACAACCACTACAGTGCTGGCACTCTTGCCTTGAAAAAACTTTTCTGCTTATTTTTATAGCTAAACTCACCAGTTCACTGTAGTTGACTGTTGATTAGTGTGTACATAGTATAATTTTAACAATTTTATGGTTATGTATGCGTTGCTGTATGTCATGTTCATCTTTTTCTTTTTCTTTGTGTTTTTACTTTCTTCTTCTTCTTCTTCTTCTTGTTCTTGTTGTATGTAATACATAATTGTAAAGTTAAGTAAAGTTTACTTCCCACCATTTAGTTGGCATTAACTCTAAATCCTTGTGAACGTGATATCTCGTTGAAAATTGTTGTTAAACAAATATACAACAAGAATAAATTTTATTGTTATGAACATGACAATAAAAATGAACTGAATGAATTTAAAAACAATTGTATAAAGATATGTATGGAAGGTAGCTGAGTCCCCAGAGGATTGCAGCAGAGTATGAAACATTTTTATATTCCGAAGAACCAAATAGTTTTAATCAAACATAACGTCTTGGTTTCTTGTCCGAAATCGTGTCACTAAGTATTGGAAATATGATTTTGCAAGTGGACAGGTCAATATCAGAATAATATTCATATGTGGACGTACAGACAGACAGTTCGACTTAGTGCTCAAAGCTAATTAACAATATATAAACCTGGCAGAGATCCACGCTGTTACAAACGTTTCAAAAATTCTAATTAAAATCTTTAAGGTGATAAGTGAGCTTCTGTAACATAGCGTTTGGAAGAATTTAGCGTTAACGTGTTGAGTTTCCCGTATAATCGACACTTAGATTCAATAGTTACACCTAGCAGCGTTTATTGAGATGTCGTCGAGTTTGCAATACATTATGGAACCACATTAACCTCTGCTGTTATTAAAGTGTAGCTTTAACGATATATTTCCTTCTTCTCCTTCACCGTAGCATCTCTGTTTGCTTCTACGTTATACCCCGAAAAAGAAATGATTTATGATTTATACTTGTTCTCACATTAGCAAAATGGCTTACATTTTATATGTATCATATACACATTGTTGTTGTTGTCTTTTTCTCTAAGCAATTTATGCATTTCTTAAGTGCTTCCTTTAAATAAATAAAACGTAAAAACATTTTGGCATTGAATTTTATGTTTTAATATTTAGTACATTTTCTTTTATTACTATTATTGTTGTTGTTATTGTTGTTGTTGTTGTTATTGTTGTTGCTATTGTATCATTTCTATTCACGCAAGTATGTAGACCAATTATGTTAAGTTGTAAATATTGTTTATGTTGCCTTGATTACTCACAGAATACCGAATACAGAGTACTTAACAAGACTAAATAAAAACGGATGCCAACATTTTTAATATTTTTATAACAATAAGGCAGCCATCTTATCATATTCAGAATACTACAATACAATTTTGTACAATTTCTTTTGTTTTGCTCTTGGTTTCGGTTTTGTTTTATGCAAAAGTACTTATGTAAATCAACTAAATGGTTATTGGGGAAACAATTCAAGACTAAGTGCCCAATATTGTTTAGGTAGCGTTAAAAAAAAGGAAAAAAATTATGAAAAGTAATACTTGGTCGTAAACGTATCTTCACAGCTTATTTGATACCATTTAATAATAAAAACGTGCATTAAAAATAATTAAATTAAATTAAATTAAATAAAAATATTTGTTATTATTATGCCCTTCACATAAGATGGGAGACATATCAAGTTTATTGTTCCAATCCTACATATTATTTTGTTCATCCCCTGTATACTCGTATATGTGTATGCACTTAATCAGCTTCAAGTGTTCAAGTGCCACGCCCACAATCGGAAAAAGTCTCTTTTTTAGCAATAAAAAGTTGGATTTACTAAACATATTTATAATTCCAACATCCCTTGCAAAAATGGGCGAGTTCGTATAACAAAAACGCCCACAATTTACAAAAAACCTTATTTACCATGAACCCACTTGAAACATGATTTGTAATGCAACAGCTATTATAAGGCGTAATTAAGAACTTACCACGCCTACTGTTTTTTTATAGACGTCTAGGATAGTTCGGATTTGGTCTAAGCTAAGTTAAGTTTTTTACTCATTTTTTCATTTTTATAGTATTTTTTTTACCCCAAACCACTAACAGTCAGTCAATGAGAGAAAAGAACTTAATTTACATCCTTATGGTGGCTTTCAATTGAAATAGCAAAATAAAATCAATAGAAGAAAAAAGTTAATAAAAATAAATGTAAAAGAATATTAATTATTACCACCCCAAGGTTTTAGGGGTGTAATCGGTTAGTTAAAACATTTCTATCACCCAAAAAAGAAACATCAGACACTCTAAAGAGTGCAACTATACATAATTAGCATGAAATTCTGAATCGCTTAAGCTTGTGGGTACCTGTGGCTAATATCCTCCCGGTCGCTAAATTTGAAACTTAATATGAATATAAAATAAATATTGCTAGAGTTACTCGCAGTTTAGTATTGAAAACACTCACGCGCAAATTTAACAAAAAGTGAAAAAGTGTTCTTTTTTTTAAGGGTTTTATTTCATTATAAAATATTTATTACACGTCACATAGATAAGATACGCAGACGCTTAGACTATTGTGACTAAATGGATTTAGTAAATTATTCTGAATCGATCGGTTTAATTAGAGACGCCTCGTCCTCTTTAATCATTTAAGATTTTCACATATCTGCTCAATCTGATTTCTTGCAATTAAAGTCATTTATTTTAATGTTTTTTTTTTAACTAAATCCAACTTTTACTTTTATTCGAATTCTCGTCTGAACATTAAGGAAAATTACTTTAATGTTGCAGCAAGAAAAAGTTTAAAGTGTTGAAACAATTTTCGTTTAGAAATTGCTAATAAAAACTCTTGCAATTGTTGTTGTTGTTGTTGTTAGTTTAAAATTTGCATAATTATACAATTTCGTTTTGTTTCTGGATAAATTTCACTTTTTCATTTGTGGGTTGTGGTTAATTTTTTGCTAATATCGTTCTAGACTATGTATGCCACTGACGTGCCATGTACAGGTGAAGCAGACGCTTGTGTTTGTATTGTTGTTTTCAACAATACTGAAGTAAAAGTTGGCAACATTAGCAGGTTATGTGTTTAATTTTCATTTGTACTGGAAATTTTCATTTTCAAATTCAGCAAAGAATATTGTATGCAATGAATACTGGACTACAAAGTGTTGCTGCTCCTTTGAACAGTCAGATTTTCATTTCAGTAAATGGTGTATAACATTTAATAGCCGAAGCTAATGGAAACAAGTCCAATATTTTAGAACGGTGAGATTTGTTTCAAGACAAAGTTTTTGTTTGGTCGGCGATAATGGGTGGTTTTGGAAGGTAACGTAATTTTACTTTTCGAAAAACTTTGCAATTCGGGAATCACTCTTAAATATTTGTGTTTTGTAGACTTGAGCACATTTTCTCTCTCGGCGCCTCATTTAATTCTCTTTAAACAGTTATCTCAACTGTTTCTTTAGCCTACATTTAGGCTCTAGTGTGTAATTTTTCACATGCGTTTGTGTGTCTAACTGTAGATAGTTATTGAAAATTTATTATTTTTAGTTGGTGTTTAAGTTTTCTTCTTCTTCGTTTTTGTTTTTTGCACCAGTAACTAATCTGCATATTTTTCCTATTCATTGTATCTGGGCTGTTTTCCTTTATTCCCTAATACTCCATTTTTGGATTTACCTTTTTTTTTAGGAGAAGAATGTTTTTCTGTTAGATTTTAAATGCACTACGTAGTACGCCTGAGGGTGCAAATTCTTTGTGAGTTAATGTGTTCTCTGTGAAACACAAACATGAACATATTGCTATCTTTTGCCCTGTACGGCAGTTGTATGTTTCGGCGTTCGTGTTCACATTCACATATGTTTATATGTATATATAATGTGTGGTTGTTCGGTTGTTTCGGTTTGGTTAGTTGGTTAGTTGTGGTTTTTCAGGCCACACCCCGTATTTAGGTCAAAGTTTTGAGGTTTTTCTTCTAACGCTTCAATAGTTTAAATTAAAGCATTTGTAACGATTTAACATATCGTTTAAATTGAAGACTCAACGTACAATTTTCATTGGTAAATATCAAAAATTGTGCATGTTTACCCTATAACGATCTTTCATATTAAGCCTTCAGAAGTTTTTCCCTACAATACAAGATGTGAACGGTTGTAACTTTTCGAAAAATAAATATAGAAAAACTTGCAAATTATTAAAAAACTTACAGCATCAGCATTAGCATTCGTTTACATGTAGAATTTTAAGCGCGTTATCCATTTTTTGAATCAAAAATAGCAACTTTTCCATAAACGGTCTTCTATCGTAAAAAGTATCATATAAACTGTGCCAGTGGCTCGATTAAAAGAAATGAGCGCAACGGAGGACAACATTAATAAAATTATTGTATTAAAAAAACGAGCATTAGTCGATTTTATTGTTGTTATTTTTTCAAAATAAAACTTAAAACTATGAAGTACGAAATTAATGATATTTTGTAAAGTATGAAATAAAAGTATGAATGATGTGCTGTGCGCCCACTTTTCCAGAGCGTATATATTTTCTTTTCGCATATGAATAGCTTCTTCGAGGGCGTATATATACGTCTGTCGGAGCGAAAGGGTTAAATGGTACTTTTTATTCCCCGACAATGTTTGAACTTTTGCAACATTGCGAAAAATTCAAGTGGATGAAAACTGTTTGAAACCATATATTCCTAAAATTTATATGAATATAAAATTATATGTACGCGTTTCATACTGGGTCGTAATTAGGGACTTTTCTTCAATAATATTTCAAAAGATGCTTTTTATGGTAGTTCAAAATCGCCATGAAACTCAGGACGTTACGCAGAATGGAATTTATATAACGGTAGGCGCAACGTTTTTGACTAACGGACGTAACGCACCGCCACGTAAGCTATCTGATGCTGGAATTATTTTCTTGAAGGTAATGTGTTGTTCGCTCCTTAAAAAAATTGTACCTTACGCAACCCAAATATGTCAAATGTTTTACTGCTGTTGACATCCAATCTATTTTAGAAAAATTCTTATACAATAATTTAAAAAATATTTCATTAGCTCAAATACTTGAATATATTTCTTATAAATACCATTTAATCAATTATGTCAGCTAAAAAATTGTTCTCAACTATATCTCTATCTGAGTTAAAAAAGCGCGTGCCAAAAAATCAATTGAAACAATTTGAGGAGTTCAGCAACAAATGTGCAGCCTATCAAAGGTTGGGATCGCATTCTTACATATCACAGAAATAACTACCAAACTACTGAACTACTATTTTCTTTTTTAGAGAAGTGGATAAATATCCGGATAAATTGCCATTTATTGATTGGGACTTTTATCGCAGTAGCGTTCGCAAAAATTTTGTCAACGTGGTGCATCAATTTGAAGTCCAATATATTGAACTGGATAAAGCATTTGAGGCCAGGCATGATTTAGATTTGAGTAAATATTACCAGGAATGGAATAAAGTTATGGAAGACTGCAAGGTGAATAAGAATTCCAATTAAGCGTTAAGATGAAGAATTCTTAACCATTAATATTCGTCACTGTTCGTTTAGAAAGATGTGGAGGCCTTTAAGAAGGAATCCAATGAGCGTATTAGTGAATATCAAATTGAATTGAAACGTTTAAGTGATATGAAGCCTTATGAGCAGATGACCATTGAAGAGTATGTCACATTACGTGAAGATATTACGCAATTAATTCCATGTCAAAATAGGCCAATATTTTGGCCCCCAATTGAGGAAGAACAAGCAGGTTATGTACATCCAAATCAACATGATGATCATGATGATGAGGAAAGTAAACCATTACCACCTGGTGATAAGAAAGATGATAAAACTAAATTAGCAGATGCAGCAAAACCAAGTCAAGAACCGAAGAAACTTGAAGCAGATCAAGTAAAAGAGGCGACAAAACAAGACAAGAAAGCAACTGAAAAGAAAGAACACAAACCCACGGACCCATCTGATACGAGTAATGCACCCAAAGGTTCAGATAAGAAGTAGAACTGTACATATATTTTATAGACAATTACTCACAACATATTTTGTAATCATGTCTATGATTTGTATATTTTTTAATTTTCCTTAAACAAAATATATTTCTTTTACGGTCTCTAGTACCAATAATTAACTGCTATTACAGGGTTGGTATTAACCTGTTATCATTATCGTTCATTGATTTTCCACAACTTCGAATCCAATGTAAACAAACTTCCTTTTCTTCTCTCTTCAGCCAACATATGACCAAAAAGGAAACCCACTAACCAAACAAAAAAACAAACAAAAAAACACCTACTGCTCATGCGCTCCTTCTTCACTTGAAGCAAATGTCAAAAATGAACCATCCCTTAGCATCATATATATTTTCCTATACATTTTCATAGCGAGAGGGAGTAAAAATTGTATTTGATTTCAAAAAATTAATGACATTTACTCTAGAAGAGAGCAAACCTTTGGGAGAAATGTTAAAGTAAGTGTCAAAAGTGGAAAGTTTTGCCAGGAAAAACAATAAGATTTTACATAATATTAAAATAAAGGAAAATTCAACCTCAATAATTGATTTTGTGTATGAAAAGAAAAGCGACAAATGTGGTTTATAAGGATTAACAGGAAATACATTTGTGTGATTATAGTGTAAAAAGGAAAAAAGTGTACAAACAAAATCATTAAGTTGGTGAATTTGTGTCTCTGTTCCTTTTTTAAATGACGGAACCAAACCCTTCTGTAATAAATTATATACTTTTGGGGTATGCACGAAGGGAAATTATTTATCAGCTTCAATAGTCACTGAAACGATTCTTGATTGAATTAAAATTTATTATAAAATACTACAATACTACAAGATTTCGGTGAGTACAGTTTGTATTTGTGAGAAGTTGGAGGAATCCTTCATTTTAAGCTTGCATATATTATACAGTCGTATACCCTTAAACTTGCAAAAATAGTTGACACGAATACTTGATATTGTACATAAGTAGCATGCAACTCCTCTTGCCAGAAGCGCTTAAAGTTGCAGGAAATGTAGTAAAATGTTTAAAAAATATTTAAAAAGTATATAAATTTCTCTTAATCATGTATACCTAAACTTCTTCAATGACTTCCATTTACCCGATTAACAATTTAATACGAAATGGTCGAAAAAATCACAACAAAAACACAAAATTACAGATTTCGTTACTCTTCACTTAACTTGGGACACCCTCTAGTATACTAAGTCTGTCATTCCATTTGTCTATAACATCTAGACGTAGGCTAAAAAGGCCCTCAAGGCATATATTCTTCATTCAACCATGTCTGTCCGTGGGTCCATTATTTAATTTTGTGATATTGAGCATACACCCATCCCTCGTTTTACACGGTACTCGTTTGGCACGTTTTCGATCTTACACGGTTTTTAAAATCAAAATTTAAAAAAAAAATTATGTAGAAAAAAACTAATTTTGACAGCACGCGAATTTATTTCTACTTAACTATAAACTTGGTAACACTTCAGACGTATACATGCTCTACTGTCATAAGCAAATTCATAGATATACCAAAAAAGGGGCGGGGTGGGAAAACAGACCCGCACCCACAACTTACAAAAAGAAAACTTTTCAACATTTTAGTCGTACAATTTTTAGTTTTACACCTGCCACGCCCTCTATTTATAAAATAAACTTATTCTGTGGCAGAACGTGACTTCATAGCTGATACGTAATATGAAAATGAATGGACGTAATCGGTATATCTACATCGAAATATGTAGTCATTGAAATTGAGATTTTTTTACACTCCATAACACTTTTCATCTGAAAAGAAAAGATTAAAAAGAAGTCGGTTGACAGATACCCTCATAATTAACATATATCTCTCATGGCTTTGAAAAAAAGAGCTACATAGTTTAGAGTTTACATTTTGTATATATACTTGCATTAAATCCATCTACCACCATCCTGAACATGGATGAGATAGCATAGAGAACAACAAGTAAAAGAAATAAGTTTGGCTTAGGCCCTCCACATCTACAATGGTGGGCTTGACAGATATATGATAACGCCCTCTAATAGTAGATCAGTTTGCAAGTATATTTTTTTGTAAATTATAGGCGTGTCTTATATTCGACTACGCCCTTGCTTGGCATATCCACCCATCTTATGTGGAGGGTATAAAAACCGGATTTTGGAGATAAATTTAAATAAATGAAGTCCTCAAATAGGTTGTATATAATAAAAAGCCACGCCCACACATTAAATGTAATAAAATGATCTTTCTGACTTGTTCCTTATTATGCCGCTCTGCTATTCAGTTATCCTACAATCGCTTTCTATATATTAAATTTACGCAGATCACCCGGGTGACTATGATAATTTTTGGAAAATGAAATAGGAGGCATTAATATACAGGGATTCGCGACGTCTTGTTACACTTGGAGGGATTGAGACTTGTACAATAATATGATTCAAGATTTCTTCTCACTGGTTACATTAACAGCTATTTTCAAGTTTTGTTGGCCCTTAATTTTATTATATCTGTTCTTCCCAGCTCTACTGCTCAGTCGTCTTAATTGTGTGCTTAAATGCGTGCAATTCGTAGAACGGTACTAATCAATGATTCTTTGCGTACGATATTGCCTGCAGCATATTTGATCTAAAGTTTTTCTTCTTTAAACAACCGCTTCGTTATTATTGTTGCGATTTTGTTGTGCTTTCTGTTTAAACAATAACTATGAAACCAGAAAATTATTGTGATTCGTCAGAGGGATCGGCGGTGATAGAGGGGGCGACCGACTGAATGAATTTCTACAAAATAAATTACATTAAAATTCCAGACCATTACTCTTGTTTTATTTATTTATGTTTTTGTCTATTTTATTTTTTATACACAACATATATATTTTTTGATTATTTCACCCTCGCGCTCGCCCCTCTTTACTGTACCATATATCATGCTTCATGTATCATGTGCATGTGTCTATATTCGCATGTAGAAGAGTTCCTCTTAAAACTAACTTTATTTCATTGTGTATGTGTTTGCCCCTACGGATCATATGGTTTATTCAACATCATTTTATAGTGTTGGTATATACGGTATATTGTTATTATAATAGTGGCTGTTGTTGTTTTTGTTACTGTATACCTACTTGTTAATACTAAAGGCTCAACATTTGTAAAATATCCTCTGAGGCAATTAGTTTGTACGTATGTACGGTGCAATACCAGATCCCATCAACCATTTGAGGCTCATGGAATTTTAATGTTTTTATCCGTTGCACAAATTTTTGTTGCTGTTTTTTTTTCGTTTTTATAAAACTATAGACTGGACCTCAGTTTACCCGTTAGGGGTTTTTAAAAAATTAGTGGTAGGTAGTAGAATTTTTATTATGCCGTTATATGCGAGTGGAAATGATTCCAGCCATTTATGTGTACTACGCTAGAGTGGTAGAAAGAGAGAGAGAGAGAAAAATGGATATTAATAAAATGGCAGGACTTTATTAGTTAATAATTAAGGACTTTGTTTAAAAATTTTTAAAATTTGTTAATCATCATATCTTTGCACGTACCTACTAAGCTATACTTTTTTAATAATTTTGATATACTTTCAGCTTCTACTTAAAAACACAAAATTAAACGAAAAATTTCTTCGAAAGTGATTTTTGTTAAACTATTGAGATAAAATTGAAATAAACTTACAAAACTTGTCCTATCTACACAAACAAGCTATGTTGATATTAAAACATACACATGCACACACTTGTTAAGAAAATAAACGAAAAATTGTGAACACTGCCAGATAGCAAGAAAACAGGCAAAAAAAAAAGAATGAACAAAAATTCTAATTGGGCAAGTTGGTGTTAAAGGAAAAAAAATTTTGGAGATACACACTTATGCACACTTACACACACACACACACACACACACGCACTCATAGATGTGTGCAACATTAGTTTCCTAAATTCAATGATACTAAAATTGAAGCACTTGTCGTCCACAACAATAACAAAAACGGCATAAAAACATAAAACAACAACAACAACTGATACAACAACTGTTACAATTGGTATAACAGGAACAATGCTAACGATAGTGACAATAGGAAAATCTGTAACAACATCGAAAACAAGCTCAAGAAGACAAAGAATAAGAATAGAAGCAACTGCTGCTGCTGCTAGTATTGCTGCCTCCACTGCAGGCTGTATGGAAAAACATGAGAGAAAAATACTGCAATGCAAACGCCCTCAAAAACAAAATCACATCTCTGAGTACTGGCAACAACGGCAAAAACAAAAACAAAAACATCGACAACATGAGCAGGAGCAGCAGCAGCAGCAGCAACATCAGGTAAAACTACAACACAATTACAATGAACAGCGCCAACAAAAACCAGAACAACTAAGAGGAAACAAACAGCGTCAATATCATCATCGTCGTAATGATGAACAAGACAAACATCTACAAAAAGGGCGACAAGAACAACAACAACAACAACAGCAGCAACAGCAACGGCAGCTACAATGGTTATTTGTGTTAGTTATCATGTTGACACTTTTTATTGTGTCCATTGAAGGGATTACAGAAGAATTGTCACCAGGTGAGTGCCTCTAACTGTGCTAACCTGTACTTTATAATCCCTTCCCTTGCTCCCACCCCCTCTGCCCTAACACCTTTCCCCCTTCTCCGCTAAGGGGGTGATTTATACATAAACATATATATGTATCCATTTGGACAGTATGTCCAAATGCAGCCTTGAGCAGCTTCTATGCAGGTAGGAAGGTAGAAATGAAAGAAGAAAAAATTCCAATTTTGATTTCAATTACCGGAGATTTTCTTCTTCTATTTCACCGTATTTGAGTTTTATCCGCTGCGAGTTGAACAAAGATGCGTTTGTTTCACTCATCCTTACATTACATTAAACAGAAAGTAGAAAACAGAAAATAGAAAAACGTTTGTTTAAGATTTTACTCATGATTGCTAAAGAAAAATGTTGTACATTTTTGCTTTCGTTCTTGTTGCTGAAAACAATTCTAAACAGATATCCAACAATTTTTCTCTACCAACTGTTAAATTATTGTTTGAAATCGAAATATAATCTTAACTTAACTTGGTCGACTCTTCTTGATCTACTTGTCTAGGTGCAGAATATTTCCTCGCTTCGGATACAATTGCAAATCACTTGTTTTCTTTTAACGTTTTACAAGGTATACTGAAATACTTCACAATCACTTTCTAACTTACTTATAGAGAGAATATCACTAAATACTGCAGCACTGTACTGCTACCATGTTATGAGGGGTTCATGAAAATATTGACAACTTTTTAAATAATTTTATATAAAGACTTACAAATACTTTCTGAATAAATTAAAACATTTAAGGTCATGCAGAGACACTTTTTCAATCGAATTAACCATGTCCGTCTATCCGTCTGTCTCATCTGTCTATTGTCCAAGCTACGCATCGCATATTTTAAGACATTTTCAGGAAATTTGGTACAAGGATATGTTTCTTTAAAACCCCTTCCCACTTATAATATCTAGGAAATGAATTTTCAATAAATGCAAAATATTTAAGTCATAGATTGTATTTAGTTTTATTCGCTTTGGATTAAATCCAAAATTGTAGCTTTCCTACTGTAGTGCCTAATAAATGTTTAAACTGTAACTCTTTGTTTTAATTAACTTTACATTAAACACATACATTACTGCTCAAAGCTCGTTTTTATAACCTTTTATACTTGTGGCAAAATGTATATTAAGTTTGTGCGGATGTTTGTAACTCCCAAATGGCAAATGCCACATCCACCTTCCATAATACTTTGATTCAGTATCAAAATCTGAATCAATTGAACCATGTCTGTCTGTCCAAGTAAATTGTACGCAAGCTACAGATCGCATTTATTGAGCTATTTTGATGAAATTTGGTACAAGGACATGTATTGGTCCAAAGAAGAATCATATTGAAAATGAACCATATCGGACTCTTTTTAAAACACCTCCCCATTTAAAGTCCTATTATAATGGAAGGCTTTATATGGTAAATAATCGCAATCCTTAATATTTTTTGACAAAATTTTATAAAGAAAACAATTTGTGAAAAATTTGGACCTGATCGGGCCAATTTAGAACCCCTTCCCATATAATTATATTTCACGAAGTAACTTATATGGCAGTGACTCCCCTTTACTGATACAACTAAAGTAATTGTAGAATGATTTTAGGGGGTAAGTGATGTAGGGTATTAAATGGTCGGGCTTTACTCATCACACAACATTTTTACTTGTTATAAATTAATAAAAGCACTCTCATGCATATAGATGAATAATTTTCTATAATTTATGCCTAAAAATAAATGCAATACAACACATACCATAATTTCCATCACACGAGTGTTAGGGACAATATTTCCAAATTGTGATTTTATTACTACGGTATCAGATGAAATTATAATTATTACAATATTATCTCAAAATTGAGTGTTGTCCTACACTCGAGCGTGCATGGCACATAGCCGTCTGTATACATTACAAAGTAATTAAAATTTTCAAGTGACTTTATGTCTAATCCTTTGATGTAGATTTCAATAATTTTGTTTAATTTTAATTTATATTTAATTTAATAATAATTTAATATTCAGTTAAGATAGACTCTCTTTGATGAATTAGGACTAATTCACAGAATATGTACAAATTCAAAACTTAAGTGGATTGCTTTGATAAATTATTTCATTTTAGTTTCGTTTGAGGAGATTTATTATTTTATTTGATTCTTGAAGGAATCAACAATTTGCTAAGAAGAAACCTTGAAGCTGTTGCCTTTTGAAATGATAAATTGACAAATTTATTTGGGTCACTGGGCATGAACACATTTATCATTTTAGCTTAAGATTTCTTTTGCCCAATACTTGACTACTTCAGAGTTGAAGCATTGTATCATTTGCGCAAAGCTGTTGTCCTGCCTCGTAGTAATATTTGTTACTTGTGAAGTTTCTATAAATTATGATTGTGTACGTTTTGACCTTTTGCTTAATGTAAATATAAATAATTTTTATTACTTTCTTTCTTGCTCGGGTAATAATTTTGGCATAATAGCCAGAACGATGAAGTAAAGTTTTCCTTTATTGTAAGATGGGACGTTAATAATTTCCTTTGCAACACCCGGAAAGAGACGTCAGAAACATTACAATATATATGCATTCTTGATCAACATAATAAACCGAGTTCGTTACTGTCCGTATGTCCGTATGTTGGTTTTTTTTTTTTCTACAAAAAAAAACCTTACTTGACTCAGAATTGGACTGAGTTTGTTGTCACACACTATCAAAGAGTGTAATCAAGAACATACCACGCCCATATTTACCTGATTACATATAGAGATCCTACTCTAATGTTTCATCTAAATCGAATTTAATTTTTTTCTTGTTTCTTAAAAAGATTTGATA
The DNA here is from genome assembly GCA_963971445.1 of Ornithomya chloropus. Classification (NCBI taxonomy): domain Eukaryota; kingdom Metazoa; phylum Arthropoda; class Insecta; order Diptera; family Hippoboscidae; genus Ornithomya; species Ornithomya chloropus. The sequence continues at coordinate 18,939,436 of OZ020530.1, read as the reverse complement.
GTCCCTGGCTTTTGGGTAGTTGCTAAACATGTGCAATGGGCGTGCCCTTTTTATATGATATTTCAATTTTGTTAACCAAAATGGCATTTAAACCACGCCCTCCATTTAAAGGCATCACAGCCAGTCATGATGATGCCGCCTCTTTATGATACTTCTCCTTACTTCACTAACTTTATAAACGTCCTTACTTGGTTCAAATAAGCTTCTGCTACTTTAATGAAAAAGTAGAGAAACTTAGCTTTGCATTTAATGTATGCGATGGTAGGTTAACGTTAGCAATCAGCAAATTGAAATTAATGACAACAGCTAAGAGTAACAAAGCGAATGTGACTTAAATGGAATGAATGGATGAAGTGCCATTTGTCAAACTATATAAACGAAATAATTTTCAATTTTTAAGAATTAAATTTTAAAACAGAAGAGAGAGAATTGTGCGACAGTATACGACATGAGATATCCGAAGACTTTAGTTCGTTTTTTGATTAACTCTTAAAAAGGTTTTTTATTTATTTGATTTTATTGTGAAGCAGAAGCTATTATAAAAAGTACCAAGAGTCGTTTGTATGTTTTAGTTTGACAAAATGTTACCCTACGTGTTATGCGCAAACAGTGGCATTCATTATAAAGTGCTAAAAACTTACTTATTCATGTTTCGAAAAGTTTTCACAACATCTAGGAATATATACGGTTAGCTGAACGTGTGAGGATGAGATGTGTTGGCATAAAGTGTTAATAGTCTTTTAATGTTCGATTCTGTTTTGTTTTGCATCATTTTCCGGTTAATCTTAGTGTAATGTTCATGAGTGCCCCCACCCCCCCTTTTAGTTCATACCGTATATCATGAAATGGCTTCGTATAAAAACATTCTTTTGAACCCTAAAGACATAACAAAATTCTCAAACAATTTGTGTGTTCGCGTGTGTTCACCATAGAGAGCGAGAGAGGGAGAGGGGGGAAAATGACAAAAAAAGTACACATAGAATGGTTATTATACAATATTCATCATAAAATGGCATTTTCCCCCTCGCCTTTTCCGCCACTTCACTTTATAGTTATAGGTTGACTGGGGATGGTTTTGTGTTTCATTTGCCAGCTCATTCATTTTAATTAAGATTTTCTCAAAAGAACACCAACATGAACACGTTCTACCACACATCACACTCACTACACAATCCACCTGTACCGAAAACATATACTATTGTGTGTACCATAAAAATTCATGTTAGATCCCTTGAGTTAACTGAATAAATGTTTTGCAGGGATATGGGATGAGTGGCGCCTTTCGGGTCTCTTCTCTTCCATTGACGTTCTATGTTTGTGTCAGATGGCATTTTTCAAAAATTTTGACACTTCATTATAAGGTTGGCAGAATGTTCATTTAGAAAATGGAAAACAATAAATTTTCCAACTAATATCATATTACAATAATAATAACAACACAGCTCTAAAGTGATGTTTAAACAAGTATGTACAAAAACTAAATTTCGCTCATGGCAAATCTTAAACACCCTCCAGCTCATGGTTAGCGTGGCTCTTTGCGAATTTCGCTCAATTCAAGACCTTCATGCAGAAGCTGCAAACGTCTATATATAGAAAATGTCAGCTCAATCTCAATTTGTGGACACCCGAACGGAAATGTCTATGTCCACTGTTTTTAACTGTGAGTGGGTTTCTTGTACATAACGAGTTAACATTTCAGCTGTAGAAGTATTCTTGAATACGAGGAAGGGTTTCGAATTTTCATAAGACAACAAAATGTAAATCCATTATAATCGATATTTTTATGAAGAATTTTGAAAAAAAATCTTTAGAACATCAAAAGTATATTTGAAATTTTTGGGAGATGCCTAAGCTGTAACATAATTCTTGCTTTCGGAACCTAGCTGGGGTGATTTGGATACTTCATTGCGGACAGAGGGAATGAAATAGGAAATGTAGGTATTTATTGGTCGAATTTGACCGACTGTAGCAATTTCCCTTCACACTGCTGTGCGCCAAGTATTTGTCAGTTGCAATATAATTTCAATATGGCCACCTCTCCAGTATTTATATATACATGGGTACGAGTGAATATTTCCACTTTCTGACTAACTTCATTTTAAAAGCTTTTTACAGCTTCTGTTATACGATATTTCCTCTTGTTTGTTTTATGGTGAATTTCATGCCAATAAAAAGAGACAACTTGTCAAAATGTGGAAAATATCCACAAACTTTTATGTGGCATTTGGTGTTTGGTGTTTTCCTTAGGATACCTCAGGATAGGCTATAATGCGTGTATGGCGTCTTTACTACCGTTTTATGTATCAATGATACCGATGCTCCGAAATGTACACAATTAACAACGACTACATGCCATTAGATCCAAAAAACCGAAAGCATAGTTAAAGGCCCATGATTTTCCTCTTAAAACACATAAAGAATCCAATAATATTTTGTAAGATTTATGCATTGAAAGCCGGCCCCAGCTTTAATCTCAAATGAACTTGTAATAATAATAGCACGAGCTGGGCAACTCTTTTCCCACAACATGGGCTAAGTTTCAGTTGGTTTTTTTTTTGTGATCAAATTGAAAAATACCATAGAAAATAACAACAGTGCCACCAACAGTAACAATAAAGAAAATTGCAACATCAAATAATTGCACGAATTCCAACAAATACAATAAAAAACACAAACACAAAATATTTGCATGTAGACACCAACAGCTGGCCTAAAATATTTATACAAACATACAACCGTATAAACTGACACAACAACAAAAGAGAAAACCCCGAAATAGAGAATAGATTGCATACGACAGTAATTTACATTTGAAGTTTTGTTGAGATTTAGAGCTATAAGTGAACGCGTGCAGCCAAGTCTAGATTACCATACTATGTAACAACAATTTCATTATGGACTCTGTTCGGTACATTTTTTTAATTCTTTTTTTTTTTTACGATAAAGCTTCGACAAGTGGAATGGTGTTTGTTAGCTGGTGTTGAGTCTTGCATGGCTGGTTGGCCCTGTCTGGGCATTTTATGGCCGATCAAATGCAATTGTAGCAAAACTTGAAAAAAAAACCAAAACGAGAGGGTAGAGACAAAAAATGTTTGGAATTCAATGCGACTGAATGCTGTAAACGTGCCCAAAATAATTGTAGAAAATTAAACAAAAACAAACAAACAAGCGATATCTAAAGAACTGCATGTGGCTTCGGTCGTATCTTTGATGCCCTTTCTTTTGAGCTGTAAGCTGGAGCTGAATAATTTACTTTGTTTCACTTTACTTAACTTTACTTAACTTTACTTAATTTTACTTTACTTTACTTAACGTTACTTAACTTTACTTAACTTTACTTAACGTTACTTAACTTTACTTAACTTTACTTAACTTTACTTAACTTTACTTAACTTTACTTTACTTAACTTTACTTTACTTTACTTAACTTTACTTTACTTTACTTAACTTTACTTAACTTTACTTTACTTTACGAAGTAATAAATTTAATATGCTGCCCAAAAACACAATTCTAGAAAATATAAACTTAAAGTTGAATAAGTGTGAGTGATTGTACGAGTGTTGTAAAGGATTAGAAATGCACACCGGTTAACATGGAGACGAACGTAGGCAAACGGCAAACGGCAAATGGCTAACAGCTAACATGTCAAAGCGTAACTCCTCTATCTTTCCCTATTCTATTCCTTTTTTTGTTGTTGCAATGATACAGTATTGGGTGTGGGTAAGAATTTAGGTATTTGCATTGTATTCGCATTCAATGTTAAGGTCGTCTGTCAGTTATTAAATGTTTGGTGAATTTGTTACCAAACGTTGTTCCTGTGTTGGGTATAAAATGGGATAAGAAATTGTTGTAATTTATTATAGTAGAACCTTTTTTATCTGCAAGTATATTAATTTAATTATAAGAACACACTGATGATGTGTGCTTTGTAACATATTTGTAGTTTCGAAATGGAATCAGAGGAGTAGACAATTTATTCTATATGAGGTCTATGAATTTTTATATTAAATTGAGGTCACGTACTTTGTGTTATGTGAAGTTAAACAAATAATGTTTAATTAAAAAATATTATAAAAAACTATTTCAAAAAATTTCATATTTATCTCCGCAATGACTCTAATACCAACACTTGTGAGTAATTGGTTACGTTGTTGCATCAAACTAATTTTCTAGTGGTAAATCTGAAATTCTATGGAATATTTAAAGATCATTTAATGTGGAGATAAGGAAAACACGTGAAGTATTTCGATCCTTCTCTCTTCTTTATAATGGATGATGGTTTAAGTGTTGGGCTGCGACCTCATAAAAAGCAGCTCTCGCTTCCACTGTGTTTTGAAACCTCAAAAATGTTCTTTAAATTAAATTTGGCAACCCTTTTGCGAAAGCCACGTACCATCATGCATGCATACGTACGACATGTGTCGCTTTGATCATTGCCATTGGATGAGAAGGGGAATTTTTCAATTTTTCACTCTGCGAAGTATGTGCATGAAATTGGGAAATAACGGTTAGTATAGTGAGAACAAAAAAATATAATTCATATATGTTTACATTCTCACATCGCATGCTGACTTCCATACAGTATTTTAGTGGCAAAAAGAAATTTATGTTTTCTGACCGTTACGCAGGTTTTGTCTGCCGCAATAGAATTTTTTCCCGTTATTGAAAGTCAAAGGGCGCTTATATATCGCATTTAGATGTATTGTTACATTCGCATTGTAGTGAAATTTAAAAGAATATTTCTATTCTAACGATTTGTGTGTGTGTGTGTGTGTGTGTGTGTGTGTGTGAGGTCTTTGAAAAAGTATGTAGAAGTTGGTATAATTTAGAATTTCAGCGATTTCGTGGTGAAATTTATTACTTTGAACAATAAATTGGTACGAAATAAAATTTCTAATAAGCAATTAAAAGAAGAAGCAATTGTTCGGTTTCCATTGCCTACATTTAGTTGCTCCATAGACAAGTACAAATTATTGCATATTGCTAGAGTAAATTTGGCTTAGGTCAAATTTTAAACACCCTCCACATGTTCACACACATGTTCACACAGTGGGCGTGGCAGATAAGTGACGTCTATACAAATTTTCAGTTTTATAGCTAAATTTGTTGGCACACAAAGTTATATTTATAGAATGTGGGCGTGGCCTTTGACATATTTATCTGAAGAAGCGCTACTACTTATACTTATGCTAACTTTATTTAGTATTATTAATCATTATAAACATTCATTTTACAAAATTCACTTAATGGAAAATCCTTATAAAGACAGGCGATCCAAAACTGGTTTGATACCTCTGCTATAAACTGCAGTAGGGTATAGTAATTATTCCTTATACGAAATTTCTACTAAAAACATATGTAAATGTATTGAATTATTAATAAAAAACGCTCTCCTTAGCTGCCCTCTGTTATTAACATTTCTTATACATTTTACAACATAATTATTATGACTTGAAGTTATCAGTAGTTATAGTTAATTCACCATGCAGGCAGTAAATATTTATACATATTTGCATGCCAACAACATTAAACAGGAAAGAAATTATAAACTGAAAATATCATTAAATGCACGGACAACACTTTTTTTTTTTTCTTGTACTACAACTAAAACTACGACATAAGACGTTTTCCTATTCTGTTATGTGAATCGGAGAACTTTGTTTGCCATATGTATGTATGTATGTATAAATAGTACATATAAGAAAAACATTGTGAGTGAAAACTTTTTATTATAAACTTATTTAATGGTAAAGGTATTATAGTTTTCAAAGTAAAACATAATAATGGAAAGAGCACTAAAGCCAAAGTCAACTTTCAGCGACATTAACTTATAGCCCGGCATTGTTACGCATTTTAAACGCTAAAGTTTTCGGTTTTAAAGAATACAAGTTTTTTCTTCTTCTTACCTTTAATATTTATGTTTTTTATTCGATATACAGGATTATAGGTTAGTAACCAACAACCATGACACATGCCTAATGGTTTATTAAAATAGTTACACGCTTACTTTTGTGTCACACCTCATTTAACTTATGTATCAGTTACCCGTGACTGCAAAACTTATTATCTGGACCGACAGACAAATCATCGAGAAAGTTTAACCTGGGTACCCAAAGATCTTCCTTCGTAACTCCTTAGTCAGACTACGTTGTTGCTAGGTTTAAATCGACATAAATCGACCGCAGCTCCTGAGCTTAAGAGTTTAATATAAGTATTTATTGTATAAAGGTTGCCTACCTAATAAGACCAGTGAGTTGATTTTTCCTACCCTCACACAAAACCAATTTGGCATTCGTTTGGTATACTTAAGAGGTTAAATAAACAATTAAGTGTAAACATTGATGATACGTACACGCAAACATGGCTCGTTTATGTATTTAAATGATTAGCTTTAAAATATGTTTACCCCTATATGTATAGTTGACACGCACATGCCTTTCTCCGTACCTATACAATGCTCTTTCAAAAGTTATTATTTAATAAGTAAAAGCACTCAATGCGATCTTAAATACCCTTCACATACATTAAATAATAAATGGGTGTGACAGGCACCTGATTTAGGCCTTAAATAGTAAACGTATTATAGTACGAATCAGCGTATGGGTTTAGATGCTGTACAAGGTAGGGTTTTCATAAATTGTGGGCGTGTCTGTTATTCGAATCCATCCATTTTTGGCACACGCTAAATTTTTATAACTGATGAATATATTTTTGTTGATTGTGGGCGTGGCATCGATTTCACCTAATCGAAATAATTTTAATAAAATTTGATTCAAAGAGCTACCTACGCACGGATAGTAGTAATATTTTTCACAAAATTTCAACAGTACCGATAATATACGAAGGCCCTAAAGAAGCCTTTTTCTGAGTGTTGCAAGAGACATACCAAACTTAGTATAGCTCCATCTTATGTAGAAGTTATACATTTTTGTTAAATTTTCTTTATTGAAACATTTAATTATGGTTGTACCCTCGCCTGTACTTAACATATGTTACAGGTTTTGTCTTTTTCGTCTAACTCATCCACATATTTTATATTTAATACAAAACTGTAACACAAACCTATTGAGTGTATAATATTCCACAAGTCACAATAATCAAAATCTCAAATAATAAATATATCAAAAATACTTCTACTTCTTTATTATTATCTTCTTATTGTAGATTCTCCTCTTATACATATATCCCACTTGAACCAAGTGTTTAGGTATAGCTTTCAATTGATGATTGTATAGTTGTCTATATACGATAACATACCACATGAATCTCCTTGGGTATATGTAATCAAATATAAGCAGAATCAAACTAATTTATAAGTGCTCGTTCAGAAACTGACAGCAACACTTTTCATATGAACTCTGTTCGGGGAAGAAAAACAATGAACTAAAAAACAATAAAAACGATATTTGGTTTAGACCAAATCTCAAATATCCTACACATACAAATGTACATATATACAAGTAGGCGTGTCAGGTACCTGAGTGCCCCTTTAAGACACTTTTATTATGTGTCAACTTTCTAGTCGGATTCTACGATACATAGTATTTTTGCAAATTGTGGGTGTTCCTACATAAATGATTGAGCCTCTTCTATATATTTTTACTACTTCTGATGGCTAATTTTTTTTAGTCAAAAAATACATTTTTACCGATTGTGGGTGTGGCATTTAACCATTGTCAGTGAATTTAAATAGGAGCCTGTGTATGTAAAGAGTTAATATTTAAATAGAATTTCAGCTCAATTTTACAAAAATTTAATAACAGACGGACACGGCTAGATCGGCTAAAAGTTTATGGTTGATCAATAACATAAAAACTTTGTGGGCTCTCTGATGCCTCCTTTTAAGTGTTGCAAACGAAACATCTAACTAATCATACCTCCGATTTTGATGAAAAGTATAATAATACACAAAAAACAAAAACTTAAACTCTTCTGCACTCTATACCTACATAACCTACTATGGTAATTTTGAAGAAGGAAAGAACGCTTGCATACCGAAAAAAAAAATGCGAAAAACATAAAACAAAACCTTTATTAGAAGTCTTAACTAATTTCCTTTACGTAGCACTCTACTCAAACATCAATATATTAAGGATGTGTATGTGAAATTTTCTTGATATCCTTTGCCGTCAAGTACACACTTCAACATATGATATATATAGAGTTTAATGTGCGTGTGTGTGTGTGTGCGATAGTGAGTGTGAGTGTTTGTTGGCATTTATGTTGCCTAAAGTCATATAAATATGTGTGTGTGTGTGTGTGTATTTAGCATGTCATGTGCTGCTTGATGTACAAACAAGCCATAAACTTTAATACCCTTGTTTACTGACCATATTACAATTTTGAATTTGAAGCATTTGATGCTACCTGCCAGCTAGTTTATTGTACACTAGTAGGAACACAATTATTCCGTTAACTATAGTTAGCTACGATATGTTTGTACATACATGTTATGTATATAGAGAAATATATAAAATTTATGAATAGAAATGAAACATTTTTACACTTAATTATAGAGAATATTTGGACCAATCAGAGGCTTCTTATTAGAGACCATTTCATAGTCAGTCTTTCACTCCACTAGCCCAGTGCTAGTGGAGTATTCAAAACATAGAGTCATTCTCTTCATAATACCAAAATAAAGTAAAGTTTTGCCGGCCTATACTTGATCTTGATTCAGTTGTATTCATAAACCTGGAGGCGCATTAAGACCGGGGAACATTTTTAAGTCCAAAGCATATCTACTACACACATAAAAGTAGCTTCTTTTGCTTTTTTTTTTTTGCTTAACTTCCTTGTCGGTAACAGTAGAGCATCACATGCTAGCAATTTTCTAATTGATAACGATTTAAAATTCTGTATGACAAGTTGTCTTAATTGATGTCTTCTTCCTGCATTTTTTTAAGGGGTACATACATACATAATAAAAGTTAGCATAAAAGTTGCACAAAACTACTAAATTTATATACTTAGTAAATTAGAGGCGTGGCTGTTACCTAATTATACCCTACACCACATGTGTGCGGATGTTTGTAACTCATAAACGGCAAATGCCACACCTACCTTCAATTTTACCGAATCGATACAGAATCAAAATGTGAAGCAATTCAACTATGTCTGTATGTCCGTCTCTCTAAGTAAATTTATGCGCAGGCCACAGGTTGCATTTGTTGAGCTATTTTGATGAAATTTGGTATAAGGAGATCAATTGACCCAAAGAAGAACACTACTAAAACTTAACCTAATCGGACTATTTTTAAAACCCCTCCCCATGTAAGGTCCTATTATAATGGAAGTCTTTATATGGTAACATATCGTAATCCTTAATATATTTTGATAATATTTTATAAAGAATAGTTCATTAGCTTCATGTGTGTCTGCGCCAAATTTCGACCCGATCGGAGCATTTTTAGAACCCCTTCCCTTATAATTGTATGTCACGAAGGCGGGTACAACTAAATTAATTTTAGCATAATTTAAGGAGCTAAGTGGTGTGGGGTATTAAATGGTCGGACTTGATCGTCTACTTGTGATAGTTCCAAAGGAGTTTCTACTTAGAGTATAATTATGCCCAGAGACCGAAAATAATGAACAAAGGGAACCAAAAATCGATCCAAACAATCCTATTCTATATTTCCTTACTATTAATACATAACATAATAAAATATTCGAAACTTGAAATTTCAAAATATAATAAAAGCTTAATGAATATTTGTGATTTTAATTTTGCATCAATATCGATCTCTTGTTCATAATTGGTATTAAAGAAAATAATTCTTATTTTTAAATCTTTCTAAATCTCAGAATTTAATGCTACCGCAACCACTGCTATGTATGGCAGAAATTTGCTTAGATAAAGAATAAATGCTGATAAATTGGCATAAGAGTTAATAACAAGTTTCAATCGTGAGGGAGTTTCGTATATTTTCAACTATTTGTCACAAAGCCAATAATTTTTCCGTTTTGGTTGGAAAATCTAAAAACAAGAGACAGTAAAAGGCGAATTTGTAATGACTTGCATCTTAACAATATAAGCATGAGTCAAACGCCGAGAGTGTATAGTGTGGAACATTACTGTACATGAAACCTTTTGCACCTTTTCCAATAATATTTTTTATTACTTAATGAATAATATTAATAGCTTAGTTTTTTCTTTAACCATTTTTGTTTTATTAGTTTTTATGTCCTCTTCCAATCATGTATTTTCTTCTTACCTGTTGAATACGATTTAAAGTTTAATCGATGTACGTTTGTTGGTGAATTGTACCCACAGATGTATATATATTTTCCACCATCTTTTTACCATAAACCTCGCTTAAGGTATTTTTATGTGCATTGTTGAAAACCCTTTCCATTGATATCCTCTGAGCCATCATTTCTTTTTTAACAACGCTTAAGGCAGCTTTACTTTCAGTTTGGTTTTTACATATTTTACTTGTTTATGCATGAATTCGTTTTTTCTTATACTTTACCGTTCTGAAAAATATATGTTAAGTTTTTTATACCATTTGCTAAAGGAAGTCTTTAGGTATAAGAGAGGTAAAGTTCCGAGTTAAGCCAAGAAAACATCCGTACGTCTGTCTATTTTTGATATGATCTCTGCTGCAGAAATAAAGACTTTTATAATAATAATATAAAATACTTTTTAAGTGAATATAAAGAATAACAAACTGTGTTATTTTCACTATTAATCCAAGTCATCTGAACAATTCATAAGTTTACTAAAAATGTAGCAAACAAAACTTGTTTTTTCATTCTTTTTATGCAATTTTTTCCCTATATATATACCCGTAAAGAATTTCAATTGTCTGCCAGTTGTCAACAATTTCTCACTTCATTGGCTGCAAATGTACAACATGCTAAAGGACGCGTGATGGCACTTGCCAAATTGTACAAGAGCCAAAGCCGCTTTTGTACATTTTCCATATATTGTACAATGCATGAAAGGTTTAAAAAAGAAGTGCCCAGTAACTGTACGTGAAGAAGTATTTGTTTCAAAACAATCAAAAAGTAGTTTATTGAGTATTTTTTTTAATGCCAGGAGAGTATTTAAGCGTGGCTTTTTTTAACCTTAATGATTATGTTTATTTTTTATAATCTAATCTTTTTTTGTAGTCACCTCATAGTAGTGGGAGTATGCTATTGCAAGTTAGCATGTTGTATCTGCAACTACCGAGAAGTAGGCTTCCGAGGTCCCACAAAGTATGTACATTCTTGATCAATATCTGAATATCAAAATGTGTCCGTCTGTCCGTCTGTTGTTGAAACCATCACAGCCACAAAAATCATAATATTACACTAAAATTCAACACTTTAGTCTTATTTTTTGTAAACAACTTCTTATTTACTAAAAATTCATTTAAAAGACCCGCCTACAAATGAAAAAAACCCCTTTAGGCGACAAAAATACAAAAAATGAAGTTGAAATTTATTATAATATTCCTTATAATAGACACGCCCACAATTTATAAAAAAAACACGAATTTTGAACAATATTCGACCTTTAAGGTGAAGGGTAACGTATATGTAAATAGTCTTAAAAAGGGGATGCAATTGTATACATTACACGCCCACTTTTTAGAATAAATGTTTAATGAATCTCTTTGTTGACCTAAGCCAACTACAATATATTTTTCACCTTTTTTTTCCATAAAATATTTTTATAATTGCTCTCTACTACGGAATTCCAAAGTATCTAAAAATAATGGTTGGGTAGGGGTGGTAAAGGGTAGAAAATAAGCCAAATAGTTATAAACGTGTTAAATTAAGTTGTCGCCAACAGCTTAATTAAAGTTTGTTTCATTGAAACATTGACATTTTGTAACGAGAAAAAAACTTCGGTTTTTTTTCTTTTTTTCTATATCATCACCTTAACCACATGTGATTATTATGCATACACATAAGTACACATTCATGCACAGCTAACTAGAAAACTTTTTACCTTTATTTCATTATTATACAAATACCTTTTTAAAGAAGGGGGAAGAACACACACACACACACACACACACACACACAATATAATTGTAAAAACAAAGAGAAGAACGAGAAAAAAGGAAAAAGGGTTTGTACAATACCTCAAAGAATTTTAATAGAAATTAAGAACAAATGAGAAAGAGCGGAAAACTCAAATAAGCATTAATTCAATGTTAATGTCATGAACTAAAGAGCCCGAGGAGACGCTGAACAAATTATTTACATAACTGATAAAAAAATATACACATACATAGAAATGAATACAAAAAACTATGTTGGGTTTACAGCAAATCTAAAGTACCATCTAAAGCACCATCTATGCCTTAAGGGGGAGTGGCTTCTACCATATTATGTTTCTTAAATAGAATTCACATTAACTTGATTTTTGAAAGTTTTGAAAATCGTTATTAGGAAATAACGGTTTTTTGTAATTTCTTAATAACGGTTTATTGTACATTGTAAGCCCGTCCATTACTCAACGTTGTTTATTGAGAAAAGTTAAGAATTTCAACCTTGTACATTTATTTCCATGATTTGTGGGTGTGGCACTGCACTAATTTCTTTTAATTCTATAAAAAATTTCAGCCTAATCTCTTAAATTTTTTATTTATTTATTATTTTTTCAATATAATTTGGATTTTTTTCAATTGAAATTGGAAAATTTTTATTTCAAATTGAAATCCTTTCAATTTCAATCAGAAATAGTAGTTAATACAAATGATTATGCTAATCATAATATGTAGTATCCTTTTAGGATAATTTAGAATAGGTAAAAAAGGTTTAATACAATATAAAAATAACGGGAAAAATTATAAGATTTAATACAGAATACATATTAACAAATCCTTGCTTCTCCTCACACTAAAATTCACACTAAATTAGTGCAATAGAAACAAATGGAAGCTCTCGAGAAAAATTTCTCTACCTTGAACTTCTCTCGTTTAAACCGACAGTGGTTCTATATGAAGTTTATTTCGAAAAATGTCATCCCATAACGTTACGCGATAGTTTGCATCTTTTTCATCATCCTGTATATCAAGTGATAGTAAATGTAGCCTAAAAGTATGCTAAAGCACTTTCGCTGGCAATTATATACCTAACGGCTATTCACCATTAACGGCTTATACGATGTCCACACAGATAAAAACAAAACACAAAGAAAACATTCCCTAACCATCATCATCATCAGTTCATGTCACGGCCATCTCTATAATAAGTGTACATACTACGCTTGTATTTTGAACGTAACATCAACGGAATTTTAATAAGATATGTGTCTGTCCATCACATTAGATGTGCATGTGCCACATGCTAACCAGTTTTGCATAATATGCAAAACGTTACATATTCCGAAGTACACACACATGCACAAATGAACATGTAGTTACAAGTACGCTAAGGTGCAAAAATTACTGAAATTGATATAATGGCGATTAATCGCCAACATAACCGTTAAATATAAAAATATTTTTGAAACTTTGTTAAATGTCTTCATCAATGTTCAGTGACTTATAAACCGACCAATATTTATACGTTGTAAGCAATAGTGGTGTTAATTCATTCAACTGCCTTAACTTCTAGTCTAGTGGAGCTTTTCTATTTATACATAAAAAAAACACATAATTGACATGCAACAAATTTTCCACCGTCTACTGCATTTGCATTCACAGAGTCAACAGAAAACACAGAACAGCAAATGACATCAGTCTTGTTTAACCCACACCTCACACACATATCACAACACAAAATGGTATTTTAATTATATATAAACCGTAAAAAAAAAGTGTGGTAAATAAAAAGCAAAAATACAGTTATGTTTATACAGAGCGTGGTTAGTTATGTGAAATTTTTGAAACCACTCGGGGACCACAAAGTTGTTTGTGCTGTAACATCACTTAGACGAACTAATAGAAAGTTGTTTTAAGAAACTCTTACAAGATTGTTCCATAAAATCAATAGTTGATAGCACTGAACACACCACACGCCCACAAAGATATATTTATAGTAATACATAGTTATGAATAGTAAGTTATTCCTTACTTAGAATATCACAAGTATACAACACTAAAATTGTTGTTTACAAATACCAAGCATAAGTCGAAGAAGAATGGAAAAAATACTAACCGCCGCTTTCTCAGTATTTACAAAGCATCACTGTTTTTCCAAACTGTCTAACGTAACGTCTGTTAGTTTACAGACTGAATGTTGTTGTTGTTGTTGTTGTTATATATGTCTATTATATGTTGCTACTGCTGTTTTTGTTTTTTCAGTCTTTGTTGAACACGATATGAACTTGAAATATTTTTTTTTAATGTTGCTGTTGTTGTTACTGCTGCTGTAACTTGTGGCAAGTGTAAAAAGATAAAAACGAGTCAGAAAACTAAATTCGGCTTAGACCAAATCTTAAATACCTTCCAAATTTACGAGGGTGGGCGTGGCTGTGGCCCTCTAATAATGCATGTATTACGTATCACCTTGTAAGTCGAGTTTTATGTAGAGTAAGATTTTTTATACATTAGGCGTGTTTTTTAACCGACCATGCCCATTTTTATGTATGGATATATAAATTTTGCCTATCGTGGGCCCATTTTTAATAGCAATCTGCGTGCAAAAACAAAAAGCGTTTCAGCTCAATATCTCAAAATGCATTCCGTGAGAATACCGACAACATACATGTCTAGATCGAGTTAGTCTAGATCGAGTTAGTTTGTGATGCTGATCCAGAAAATATATACTTTTTAGGATCTTTAAGGCCTCCTTCTGGGTGTTGCAAACGGAAAAAGAAACTTACTATACTCCTCATCTTATGCGGAGGGTATAAAAAAAAAAACAAATAAAATAAAACCGAGCTCAACAATGTCGGTGGTAGTGGTGGTGGTGGCCTTATAAAATACATGAATAAATCAGACAACGCACAACGCTGACTGACGGCTTGACTAACTGTGCATGAGATGTATTGTCGTCTCAAGTTGATATACAAAACCGTTAAGTGTCACACACGGCGACATTAATCTTTGTCGTTTGCCAGCATCAACCAAAAAAAGGAAAAAAAAAGAAAATCTAGAAAAATAGAAAATAAAGAGAAATTCTTGCATATTCAAATATATGTTGTTGTTGTTGTTTTTTATTTTATTTTTTCTAAAGCAGTGAAGGAACGCGAAATGGAAATATAATAAAATCATTATAAAAAGTTGTTTATGCTCTTAAGCCATAATATGATTTGTTTGTACGCATTATTTGGAAAGTGACCTTAGTCCCATAAGAAAAATGGAAATTTTTATACGAAATACAAGAAAAATTTTATTTAAAATAATTTTTATAACGTTTTCACAAAGTAGATAAGTTTACCACTATTTGGGGGGAAATGTTTCTTCTTTAACTAGAACATATGGCAACTATCAATACTTTTTAATGATCGTACCGATTACATGTTATGAATAATGTGGCAACTGATGCAATTTTGTATCTCAATCTTTGTCTCTCAATATTTTAACAATTGCCTTTTGTTGTGGCGAATATTTAAGAGCAGAGTTCACCAAAAAGGAGTCCCATGGGTTAACATTTTATTTTTGAATAAAACAAGTAAAAAAGAATTTTGGCTTAGGCCACATCTTAATTGCCCTTAAAATCTACTTTTAAAATATGGGCGTGGCAGCTACTTGACTTTTCATTTGTATCTATGGGACATGTATCAACTTCTATGTCAGATTCTGCTCAAAAATATACTTTATTGTTATAAATTGTGGGCGTGTCTATTTTATAATTCCGCCCATTTATTAATGGGCACATCAATTAATGGGCTAATTACAAATATATGTACGGAATTTCTATTTTGCAGTTCAATAGTGGGCGTGGCTCTCAAACGATTTCATCCAATCTAAACAGCAACCGCCCTGCGTTCAAAAACTAAACATGTATTGTAAGGGTAGAATTTATGTCTCGGTCCAAAATAACAAATTACAACAATAACAACAAAAAATTGTAATAATAATCTTCTCTTTCTACCAAAACTTACCCACCCCTGCATAAAGTAATGTAAACTCCAAAAAGATTGTTTCGTTCTCTTTACTTAGCCTCTGGTATTGTGTATGTACAATATTTTCATCTTTCATGATCTTGTCGTGGCTTCTTCTGCATTAATTTCGCTCTCTTGCCTTAGCATTGCATGTTAGCATGTAGCGTTTACATTGTTGCGCCTTATGGGTTGGAATATAACAAAAGAAAAGAATTAGTTTAACTCTCTCAGTGTGACTATGAACTTAGTACTTAATAAGTTGCTTGTGATGATATTGTAATAAAAACATAACGTATAAATTTATTATGTTTTAATTGCTTCTTTAAGTGGTTCTCATACCCAAGCTATGAAAATATTTTATTTATTCTAAGAAAAAGTCAAAATTAAGGCGATGAGTGGTGTTGTGCAAGCAAAAGCAAAAGCAAAAGGTGTTCAGAGTTGTGCTTAGCATTCAAAAAACAATATAAAGTCGATTAAACAAGAAAAATCTTCAAATATTAAGAAAAAGAAGTTTATCTTTTTTAGAGTGTTTAAATGAATGGCACGTTTTAAATAATTTCAGTTTTCCAAATAAAATTATAAACCGGAGTTTTGTTTTTTTTCTTTTGTGTGTATCCATAAATTTGCAGTTGGTTTACTTTTTTTGTTTATTTGCTTTTGTTTTATGAAAAGTGAAGTTGCATTTGTTGATATATATATATATATATATATATATATATATATGTATGTATGTATGTATATATACACATAGCATTGTACTAATAAATGCCCTCTCTTTGTTATAAGCAGTGTGGTTAAAGTGTTGCCATACTCAACAGATAGAGGATCAAAGTACTAGTTATTGCACAAGTTGTACTAAATTATGAATTAAAATTCTAAATTATATATTTTTTAATAATGGTTTATATAAAATAAAATAAATTTATTTAAATAAAATTTAAAATAAAATATTTTTTTTAATTAATCATAAATCAATACAAAAACTAAATGATTTCTGTGCGAAAAAATTTTTCTCCCCGGTTTTTTTTTTTTTTTTTATAAAAATTTAATAATATATATTTGATTAAGTAATAATATAACGTATGTGTTATTTGTTTTAGTATGCAAATTGCAATAAAGCAAATGCGATAAAAGTATTTTTCAATAAACAACTAAAGAAAAAAGCACAACAAACCATAACAACCAACAATATTTAAGGGCATCTATGGAAAGCATAAAAAACAAAAATTATATAATATGCAACAATAAAAACAATAAAAGTGTAAATTGCTAAAAATTTGGAAACACAGACATATACACGTACAAAAATAAAAAACAAGTAAGAAAAGTAAATTCGGATTATTCCGAATCTTAAACATCCTTCACCTTATTGTCCAACTTGTGGGCATGGCATGTTGCGAATTACTCATTTTAATGGTGCGTGTCTTTTGTACAAGGACATGATATGAAGTTTTTTGCAAATTAAGGGTGACCACGCCCATTTATGACACATTGATGGCAAGTCTTATTTTGACTAAGCGTACCGAATTTCAATTTTATGAGTGCCCTTCTGTGGAAGATATGTAAGGGTGACTATTATGCAACCACGGCCATTTTTGCTGCCTCTATCAATAGCATAACTATAAATATTTGGACTAAATTTAAACATTATAGGTCGTTTTTGTGACTATGCTTTAATTGAAATAGCGATGAATAGAATATAAATACCATGTACCACGCCCATGTACAAAATTTCTGTGGAAAAGCGTGAAAAAACCGACGGACATGTCGGCATGGACTCAGTTTCTTATGCTGACCAAGTTTTTATACATTTTCTAGGGTCACCGAGGCTTCCTTCTGTGTGTTGTAAATGGAATAACAAACGTGACATACCCTCCTCACTAAGGTCAGGACATAATATTAATAAAAAGGAGAAAAAAAGTAGGAAAACATTTTTGAATGCTGCGTGAAGGAAGTTTTACAAAAAACATTACAACACAATTTTCATTTAAATCAATAACTATTGTGTAAAAAATTTACAAAAAAAAAAAAAAAAATAGAAAAAAAATATAGCTTAAACAAACAAACGAACAACACCAATAACAATGTACACAATGTATAAAATGAAAACCTCAATAATCCAATTGAGGTTGTGGTTGTTCTCCCAATATGCAAACGTAAGTAGCAATGCAAAGCAGTCGGGTTGCAACAACGGCAACAACGGCAACAACGGCAATAGAAGCAGCAGCTATAAAAGTAGCAACATCATATGCTCAACGGTATCGAGCATATCTGGCTTAAGGGCACCAAATACTACCAACACCACCATCATACCAGCATCTATTGTTACTACACGAATCCGAGCTTTTCTGGCCTTTCTGACAATAGCCTTTTGTATAAAAAACATATCCTGCGATTATGAAAATACATGGAATTTTTACTATGAACAACCTTGCTGCGATAGCAATAGCATGAACTATGTTAAACATAGTAAAAGAGGTAACAATAACACCTAAAAAAAAACTAAATTTGGCTTAAGCCAAATCTTAAACACCCTTTACCATCTACATACAAGCCGTGGGTGTGGCAGGTATATGATTAAAGTCTCACATAGTGTATGTATTACGTGTTAGGTGATTTTTATCCTGAGTATAGTTTTTTGTGAATTGTGGGCGTGTTTGTTAACCGACCACGCCCATGGGGTAATTATAAATATGTGTATTAAATTTTAAGATCATAACTCAATTTTTGTGGCAGATAAGTAGATATTTGGTAATTGTGGGCGTGGCTCTTGACCGATTTTGTCCATATTAAATAGCTAAAAGTATCTGGACAAAATTTCAGTTCAATATCTCAAAATTTACGTCCGTGAGAATGCCAACAACAAATGGACGCAGGATATACATCCAGTCAGTTTTTGATGCTCATTAAGAATATATGACCCTTTGTAGGGTCTCTGGTGCCTCCTTCTGGGTGTTGCATACTGAATGACAAACTTATCCGTCTTATGTGGAGGTATTAAAAACCATACATATATGCTTTGTTTACAACAATAACAATGACAATCTATGGGTACATAAATATTCATACTTTTTCGATCAAATAAACTGAATAAAAATTCATATATATAAAAAAACATATAAATTTATTGATTCATGCAATTGTTTTTTTTTTTTTGCTAAAAGCGCAAAAAAAATGAAATTTTCAGCATAACTGCTTAAAATATGTGTAAATATAATAAATTGTCTGTAGGGCACAAGATACAGTATATAAAGTAAACCATATTACCCAGTTTATAAAGGCCTTTGAGAGTTTTTTTCAAAAACAATTTTTGCTAGCAGTTTAAATCATAACAGCAGCTGCTTGATTATGCTCAAATTTGTACCATTCAATTTGTCTAGTCTGGTCCATTACTACCTATTGGTATCAAAATTTTGATATAATTTTTTTCGGGAAATTTACCTTTTTGGATCTTTGGTCCATATTAAAAAATTTCAAAAAAGGAAAAATCTTAGTAAGTCACGTAGCAAATGGAATTAATACGCACAAGCTTGAAAGTTTGTAGATTTTTTTCATTCAACGATCTTTTCGAGGAGCGACACATAGTGTTGAACTCTTGTAACATGTAACATGTAATGAACGTAAAAGGAATAAATTTTTATCACTTAAAAACTTATATTCTCTTAATGTGAGTGAATATAAAATTTTACACGTGTGATGCATTTTGAGTCGAACTTTTCTTCATAGATTTTTCAAAATCTGTTTTTATAGTAAATTAAAATCATCATAGACATTATTAAAGTGATTTTATCAAGCTGAAATTTACACTATTACATATGTTTGGCCATTTCCTTTCAAATGGCATCAAACATTTTACACATTTTCATAAAAAAATATTTCTCAAAAATTTGTTAAAAAAATGACAAAAAAGTAAAAATCATCCGATTGTACTCAAGCTTGTCACAAATGAACTTTATAAAAGATGGAACTCATGTGCCAAGTTTCATTGGAAGATATCACGAATTGTGGATTCTTTTCCATAAACGGATTTTGTTGAGTGAAGCTTTTCACTGCAAGGCAAAATTAAAAGGTTTTAAAAATTTCAATATTACGCTAATTTAAAAATTGAATAATTATAATGTGAACGCAAAATGTTGCATAAAAAGCTTAATTACAATAATTTATTATAATGTTCGTTTCTATTATTATCAAGCTCAACCTCAGTAAACGCATTATTAGGACATTATGTGCGAATGAATGAAAATATTTGTATAATGTTTTCCGGCATAGATATGAAACCATAATATACATAATAAATATATCAATATAATGTTGAAAAAAGACTTTACATTAATTTCTGTATTTTTTTGTACACAAGTGTTTTAAATACATTCATATGCTTGATGGGTTTTTTCTAATTCTGGCACATAATGCAAGCTTATCACGAGTACACTCTTTAATATATGTCACACGTATTTGTTGTTGTGTCTGTACAGTACAAGTTAAGATAAAAATTTATAGAAAAAGCGAAAATATGTTGTGATAGCGCGAATAGTGTTGAAATGATATCTAAAATGTGTGTGTCTGTTGAAAGCAATATACACGCATATACTCACTAGACAAACTGTAGGCGATAGAGCTGTTAGCCTTGTTTTGTATATCCACTACATCCTTAAACGTGAACTTGCAAAAATATGGAAAAAATGACATTAGTAACACAACAGTTTATGGAATAAAAAGGAAATGTATATAAAACATTTCCAATTTAAAGACAATTTGCTTCAGAGCTTAAGGATATTTTGAAAATGCTTTTCATCACAACTATAATTTTAAAGTTCAAATAGAACCGTTATTTTTTATGTATATAAAAATAAATCTTTAAAAACGTCGACTTTTCAACTCTGTCAAATATAAAAGTTTAGCGCAAGAAAAGTTTACCAGACGAATGGAAACATAAATTATGCAGCATATTCCACTTCAACTTGTACGTGAAAACTGTTGAAAACAATTTATTGACTTCAAACGTACAATAATAACTTCTTATAATAAGAGACTTGAGAAATAAAACAAATATTTATAATAAAAGAAAAGTAATAAAAAAAAAAACAAGTAAGAAAACTAAATTTGACTGAGACTAAATCTTAAATACCCTTCACATCCAATTTTTTATATTATGGGCGTTTCTGTTATTCGACCACGCCCATTTTTGGAACAGCAATGGATACGATAATTATAGACATATGTACAGAATTTCAACTTCATATATGGCAGTTATATTCATATGTGACATTTGTGGGCGGACCTGTTATCCGATCAGCTTATTTTCATAACATTGATGAATAGTGTCATTATAAATAGGTGTACCAAATTTCGTTCTACCTTAATTTTTGTAGCAGATAAATAGATTTTTATCAATTGTGAGCGTGGCTCTTGACCGATTTCTCATTTTAAATAGCGATCTGCGTACATAAACTAAACATCTCTAAACAACAGACAGACACACGGATATGCATGTCTAAATAGACTCAGTTGTTGTTGTTGATCAAGAATATATATAATTTCTGGGGTCCCTGATGCCTCCTTCGGAGTGTTGCTAATGGAATGACAAACTTGGTGTACCCCCCATGAGTCAAGTTGACTTACACCAATTTATTTTTTGAATTCAGATTTCTTTCATATAAAAATACTTAACTAGAATCTTTATACATTAAATATCAACGACTTAGTTCCAGTTTATGCAAAAAATTGGTTGTTTTCTTTTATAAATAGTAAACCTTTTCATTTTCTTTATCCGAACCCCGCCCACTTTTCGAAGAATAACCTATGGGCAGATATGGGTACTAAATTTTACCTCCGTAACTTAATTTTTGTGTTTAATAGATAAAGTTTAGTTGATTGTGGGCGTGTATTGGTAGCCTAGTGGCATTGACTAAGTATCTCTGTATCATAATTTCAACTTAATATCTAAATTTTTGTAACCAATAGCGCTTCATGCAAACAAACAGAACACGGACTGACGGACATGGTTAGTTTGGTCGTACTAGACAATGTTAGTTTGTTCCTTATACGCTCGTAAAGAAAATACAAATATTTTTTGCAGGGGGTCTCTGTGGCCTCCTTGTAGTTGTTCCAAATACGTTTATATATATATATATATTTTCTTTAAATATTTGAGTCGGCTCATCATAAAAGTTACTTAAAATATAATTTCACCTTTTTTAATTTCATACAATGCACAGAAATTCTTCAAATTCGATTTAAACATAAAATTTTAATTCTAAGTAAAATTGATCATAAAGTCATAAATTTATACAAGTTTTACTATGAATTCATATCACGTTTTCAAGTTTACTTGCATAATATTGTATGCTCGCTCAACATCACCATTAATCATAAACAATTTACCTTGAAAACGTAAAATGTTTTGGTTTTAGGATAGAGCATGGTCTTGCCTGATAAACTTAAATATAATGGGATTTACATAGTCGCTGCTGTTGTTGTTATTATTCTTGTCCAACATATAACAAAATATTTATGCAAAATTCCGCATTAAACTCGTTGACATAGAAGAAGTCCTAAAGATAACTCAAAACATCATTGACCTAGATACCAAGCATATGTTCAAGTACAATACATGCAAATATAAAATAGGTGTGTGTGTGTGTGTGTGTGTGTGTGTGTGTGTGTGTTTGTGTTAAATAAACACCTAATGCACATAATGTGTTTAAAGCATATGTTAAGCAATATATTTTCACTTGACACTTTTCTTTTTCAGTTTAGTCCTTCAAGTATTAAACCATTGGTTTATGCATCAATATCAAGCCTTTCCTTCACACACCTACATGTACATTGTATTTTACTGCTTACTCATTCACTTTTTTCTTGTTTTTTTTGCTTCGACATTTACAAGCAATTGAGCAAGCAAACATGTACACACATACACCCAGGAACCTTGTTTAAGTAAACAAGAGATGAGTGGTTTCTCTTACTCTCACCCCATCTCTCTCACTCTCGCTTTGTCTTTCCGTCTTTCCGCTTTTTACACATTTTGTTTACATATCTTCACCGGCCCACCCATAGACATACACATACATACGTAGAATAGCATATGTTTACTTAATGCAGTGTTTCTAGTGGCTACGGCCCACCTTTGCGTTTTTGTAAGTGTGGATAAGTGTGTGTTGGTATTGTCCACCATATGTACTACAACTGTTATATATAAATGCATGTAAATCAAGTATAGTTCGTACAGATATTTTTTACAATATATTCTGACAAGAGTCCGTACAATAACTAACAGCTCACTTAAGCTGATTTTGTTGTTGTTGTTAGTTTTGTTCGAATATCGGATATTGTGTTGTTTTTATTGTTATGTTCTTTATGTGGATATTGATGATTGAATTCTTTGTTCACGCGTGTATGTGTTACATGAAGGCTGTATGTGGTTGTAAAGGATAGATATGTAAAGAAAGCTTCTTGTATGTCTTGTTATAATATTTGTATACATGTGTACATCTGCATGTATAAATAACTATTCACTCATTCATCTATTTATCAGTTTATTATAATATACTGCAGAGCAAGAAGGATTGTAATGGTTGACTGTTAAAAGCTTAACGAACGGTGCCCCAGTCTAATGTTCATTTAATACAAGAGCATACGATTTGGCTTAACCTGTAATAGGATAATTTCTCAAAACCGCAAAAGTACTAAATAATAACAAATGACCTTTTATACAGTCGTAATTGTACGCTACGCCACTCGATTTAGGTCGAATACCCAACTTTTGTGACAGTATTTTAATTCATTTTAAGCATTTTGTCTGTCTATCTGTCTTCCAAATTTATAAGTAAGTGCTTGTAACTATTTAATAAATTTGATACAAAAGTATAACTTTCCTAAAGAGGAGCACTATTGCGAACAGCTCGAATCGTAAACATTCTTAATAAGATGGAAGCTGAATCGTTTATCTAGGTTTGTCCGTACGTCCGCTTAATGTTGGTACTGCGCTCACAATGATGGCTTACAGATGAGATATTGAAGCGAAATTTTTCATATTGTATACATTGTTAGTTTGTATACGCCGATTGCTATATAAGTTGGAAAATATCGGTTAAGATCCACGCCCACAATCGAAAAAATTTTACCTATCAGCCACAAAAAGTTGAGCTACGAAGTTGAAAGTTAATACATAAATTTATTTAAAAGTAGTGCATCATTGAAAGGGTCATAAGTGGGCGGGGTTGAATTAAACGCCCACATTTTTATAAAATATTTCATTCGAGTCAAAATCCGACTTTTTAGTTGAAACGTAATACAAAAATCCTAGTAGGTGTAATTAACATTTGCCACGCCCCCTGTTTGTATATATATATTTGGCAAGATTTTTACATAATATAAAATTCTTATTATTTACATACACATTCAGCTTGGCACTGTTAAGTTTGTACCCAATCCGACTATATTTAGAAGATCTTCCCAGCTTATATTAAAAAAGAAGGCTCAGGCATCGTTCAGGAGATTCTAGGACTAGTTAGTTTGTTTGTCATAATTCTTCTCTATTTATCAACATAAATTCATTGTTCATCATTTGTGTCTGTACGACATAGTTTGAAATCAGCATACAATCGTTGGCCACGGAGCAGAGTTTGAATAATACTGACTCAAGCCATTGCTAAGCTTGAATGGTGCTTTCTTCCAATAAAAAGCAATGTCTTAAATCATTATAACACCTTGGCGCCTCTTGGGTATTGCAACTGGAATGACAAACCTAGTAAAACCCCCCATTTTTTGTGAACGCTCCATAAAAAGTTCACAGTTCTCATAAATTGTAGCAAAAGTTTAAATTACACATAGATTGTGTTGCAATACATTTATAAAACATTTCTACCAAATTTGGACAAATTTAGATCACAGTCGTTTATTATTAATTTCGCCTTTGTAACACCTCCCGTTTCGAAAATAAGTTCAATACAAAACTATTCAGTGTGTAATTTGTTGCAATGCTCAGCTTCATTACACCCTCACAATGCCATCACCAGTCGCCAGTCACCAGAATAAAAGAACCAACCAACCAACAAACCAACCCAATAATGATGAGCATGACAATGTCTCAGTTTATGGTATTAGTGATGCAATAAAAAACACACGCACACACATCAATGTAAACACCTGTACAGTGTACATCCGTGAAGAAAAAATCAAACTTACAGAGCAATGAAGAAAAAGTGAAATATTTTCCTTTCTTCCACTTGGCAAGAAAATCACGGTATATAAAAATAAATATAACATAAAACTAAAAAGCTGAACTAGAATAAATACGTGAAGAACGGCGCAGGCAGTGCAGTGTTAATAGTATTGAACAAAAATAAAATAATAAAAAAAAACAAATAAAGGAAAGTAGAAAAGCAAACTTTGAACTACAAGATTTTTTATTAATATTTGTCAAGGCATTGTTTGAATAAGAAGGAACGAGAGAGGCACACAATAATGAAACGGTAAGCGAAGACATTTTTATAAATCGTCAACAATCTTCAATCTTCAGGTCATGTGCCAGGCACGCAAATACTGTGCGGGGGCACATAAACTAAATGTCAGCTTCGCAACAAAATCGAAGGTGTGCCATCATAAACTTTTTTTCACTTCTGCACAATATAATATTTTGTCCTTCTTCTTTGCGTCCCATTTTATTGCTTTTCTTACCCATAAACTAAAGCGAATTCGTGCTTGATAGCTGTGCAAGGCAAAAACTTTTAATTCCTTCGTTTGAAAATTTACAAGCGATTAACTAAGAAAAGTTTTTGAATTTGCAACTTTTTAATTATCGCAAAAGTTCAGAAATCCTTATCTGGTGACCAGCCCGCGCTGACATAATAAAACACATTTTGTTGTTTTGAAGGCGGTAGCACGTTTCTCTATTGAATTTAAACACTTCCGCTACCAAAGAGCCTCGCTTTATACAAGTAATGCTTTGGGACAACTTTTATCTCTAAGAAATGTATGAAATATTTTCATATTTATTTATTTACTGACCTGCATTCACGTAAACTGAGATAAGCTTAAAAAAAGACATTTCTTGATAAAAAATTAAAAACAATTTACATAAGAAATGAAATTTAAGTTCTTTTCAAAGTTTCTTCTCTGTTAACATTTTTAATTTTTGTTTTGGTTCCACTTCTGTTCACTCCTTTTTAAATCACGGTGTTTGTTCCATTCATTACAAAACGAAAAGAAGAAGAAAAACCAGAAAATACAAAACAACTCAACAACTGCAGTCTAGACGTCTAGTAGGAGGAAAAAAATGCATTAAATGCTGCCATCGCATCGCATAACGATTGTTACACAAAATTATTGCACCTTTAGGTCGGTGGCGCAGGGCAACATACGTGATTGCAAAACTGCACCCATTAAGGCATTAATTGCAATTTCATAAGAGAGTCATATAAACAACTATGTGAATGAGGGAGTACCGAATGTGAAGAAGTTGTGCACTTGAAAATATTCATGCTATGAAAGGCTGAAAGTAGACAACGCAACTTTGCTTGTATGCTGGGTACTTACAATATACATTTTGTGTAATATAAAATGCATTGACATTCAAGACAAGAATTAAATAAGAATTAATAAAGCTTTAATAATGCGCAGGCGATTAAAAGAAAAAGTGAGGAAAAATTGTAGTCATCTTATATTAAAGTGAGAGGGGCAACAATACAAAATCATTACATGAAGAAAATGCACAATTTTTAATATTTTTCAAAGGCATAATATTAATTTTATTTATTATAAATCTCCATCATGTCAAGTTTGAATGCAATCGCACGATTTTCGGCCAGTTTTTTAAAAAAGACTTTAGTGAGGCAAAAATGTTGAAATTTTGGAAAATATTTTTTCTAATTTTGATGCCATTTAATAGAAAATTTCCAAACGATTATATTGGTGTAAGTTTTAGCTTGATCGAACCACTGTAACAGCATTTATGTTAATTTTAATCTACCATTAATGGTAGAGCGGATTTTGAAGCTGTGTCAGAGAAATGTAGTTCATTTCGATTCAATATGAATCACACACTTAAACACATATTTTCACATAAAATTTGAGGAAGGTTACCTTTCAAACTGAGTAAAATATTTACTTTCATTTGAATTTTTCCTAATGTTTCAACTGCTTAAACTTTCTATTGTAAATAAAAACACCATGTAGCGCATCAAGAAAATTTGATTTTGTTTTTATGACAAAAACTCTCAATTCTTGATATTTTGCGATGAAAATTGGTGTTTTCCTTTTGAATTGTGCCAAGCTTGTGTGCAATGGGAAGATTTTTACTTTATTGCCATATTTTTTTCTAAAGACAAAAATTGAAAATTTCCGAAAATATTTTATACTGAAATTTTTTGTTGCTAATCGTTAAGAAATAACCAAACAAATTCAATGATGAAACTTTGGGTATGATGAGGACACTGCAACAACTTCTGTGATGATTTTAAACTCCCGCATCTGAAGTATTAGGGAAAAGTGTCTCCTTTGGAATCAATGTGAGTTGCCCAAGAAAAATTCTGTATTTAGATGAATTTTAAAATTGTCAACCAAAGTGATTGCTTCTCTCTTATACGTTAAAGGCTACTAAGTACACGGCGATCGATAATATAACAAATGCCGCTCCGCACAACTACCCCACAATTAGCAAAGAAATGTAAATGGAGTTCAACTTTAAAGTGTTCACTTCCTTGTGTTACTGGACGACATTTCATTCTAAGATATACAATTTTTTCATAACTTTCTTTATTTAGAAAAAAGAACATTTGCCCAATAAATTGCATACTGTTTGGGAATAATATAACAAACTATGCAAAAATTCTATGAATTTTAAACTATATGTTGGGGAAGGAGAAAGAGATGAAAATATAAGATCTCCTTATCGCCCCAGCTCTGTCGTACCATTCTTTAAAGGCAATAATACACACAACACACACAAAGTTGAATTCCAATTAAATACGAAAAGCAAATGTACGAATAAAAATAAAACTGTAAAAACTACAATAAACATGCATACGAAGTGTAGCACTCTGATATAAGCAAGTATGTACTCCATATAATACGTTTTGCTAGTGTGTGTGTGTGTGTGTGTGTGAGTGACTCACTCGTGCCAATATAACAAAAGTTGAATTATTGTATTATTATTTATGTACCCCCAAACACGTATACACACATGGCGTACAACACCAATACCACCAATCGTACATTTATAAGGCTCAAGCTCACCTGAGTCTGCCGATTGCAAGAGCATCGTACGTACACTATAAAAAACCCATCATGTTTATGTATTAATATGGTTGTATACAAATATGTGTGTGTGTGCATAATATCTCATACATGTTTGTATAATAACTATAGAATGACCATGATAATAATTTTCCGCCACAGAATTTACAGTACCATGGCAATGTGTGGGATGGGGTGATGTTTGCGTAAGGTTTGTTAGCGTTGCTTCAGCTCCTGTTAATGGAAATGGCCCAAAACAGACAAATAAACATTGATAATAAAAGTATAGTTACCGCAACGCTTATGCAAGCCACACTCACGCACCCAAACAAACCACAAATACACTCAATATAAATTTTCAACGAGGGTGCCTGCACATGCTTTATAATTTACCATGAACGTTGTTCCAGGAACATATTCTCTACCTTGTTTATACAGATGTGCGGCAGGTAAGGGGTGTGGCATGTACACAGTGGGTAAATATCTCGCGTTTCATTCATGATGTTGCTTTAAAAATTGTATTAACCATCATAACAGAAAAAACAAGTGAAAATGTTATCATCGGTTCCAGCTGACTCTTAAAGTACTCTATAACACTTGGTTTTATTAAAATATGCTATAATGAAATGAGTTGGTTAAAAAAAAGTGAATCAGTGTCGAATAAATGTCACTTCGTGTCAAAGCTTGGCATGTCAAGGGGTTCTAAAAATGGTTAAAAATAGATCGGATCCAAATTTATTATAATTAAGTATTAAATTAAGTAACTAGTCTTCAACAATTCTTTTTTAGAGATTAGGACGATTTCTTCATGTAAAATTTTATTTATAATATGACATTATATGGGAAGGGTTCTTAATAGTGAACCAATCTGGTCCTTTTTTAATAAAAAGTAAACGTCCTTGAACCAAAAAAACACATTTGTGCCGAACTTTATGAACAAATATCAAAATTTTCGAATCATAAGGAGATTACAATAAAGACAGACAGACAGACAGATAGACGAACATTGTTAAATCGTCTTCATTTTAATTAAAGTTGAGTTTGTTGTTTACCACATAGGACACAAGTGCAATATATCCTTATACCGCATTGTGGTGTAGGGTACAGAAACCTACTGTGAGCCACAAACGGCCCAAATAATAAAAACAATAACTAAACTCATAAATATTTGTAGAAAAAATTTGAAGAGAAAAAATTAACAACGTATAATAAATATATATATATATGATCCAACCAAACATAAAAAATAACAATAAACATCAACAATATACGTAACTTTATATGCAGCAACTAGGTGTCCTTAAATATCGTCATAGAGGAATAAGAAAAAATTTCAAATATTTATAGCTTTTTTTTTGCATAAAAGTAATCAATAATACAATAAAACATCATATAAAAAATAAGGAAAAAATTTAATTTACATTCAAATAAATAAATTTATTATTAGACCAAATCTCAATTACTCTCAACATCTACTTACAAGCGGGAGGCGTAGCAGGTATATAATTCCGTAATAAGTAAAGTATTAAAAAGTTTGCTTAGTGCTTAGAAAACTACGACCACACGAATGAATGTGAGTTTGCTTGGCTTATAACTAGAAAACTACTGCTCCGATTTTGGTCAAATTTGTTGTAAACATTCGGAAATTTCTCTAGCTTTTCGGGGAATCTTAATTGATGGGCGTGGCACTTCCCATTTGCTTAGAAGAAAATTTTTTTTTAAATAAATGTTGTTTATTAACTAAATGGTTAGTGCCACGCCTATATAAAATATTTTATCTGAAAGCTGAATTAATTTTCAAGCTTTCACAAAAAGTTTGACCCAAATTCGTGCAGCCGTTTCAAAGTTATACG
The DNA here is from genome assembly GCA_963971445.1 of Ornithomya chloropus. NCBI lineage: Eukaryota > Metazoa > Arthropoda > Insecta > Diptera > Hippoboscidae > Ornithomya > Ornithomya chloropus. Next base: position 18,909,354 of record OZ020530.1, on the reverse strand, counting down.
ACTTTAAAAAAATTCTTGACTCAAGACTCGCTTACTGAGCGATTCTGGGCGCCTGGTATTGTACCATTTTTAGAACTTTTCTTTTGTGTAAAATCCTAAATATGGCAAAAAATCTAAATTCTTAATAATTTTTGACAAAATTTGGTGAAAAATAGTTGATTAGCTTCTAATTCTTGATTTAAGTAGTTATGGGGCGGGGTATGTGCGGGGTTGGCCATGTCTGACTCTAATATTTTTACTTGTTTTATAAGAATTTTATTTGATGACGATTTTTTTCTATAAAATATAAAGCAATTAATATTAAGTGTATGTGTTTATATAATACGCACACATGTACATGCATGCCTCCCTTTATTTCATTATAATATATGACTTTGTGGTATGTAAAGCAATTTCTTAAAACTGTCACTTCCATGCAAAAGTTATTTATCATAATGAATTAAGAAGAATTTGTCTTCGTTTACCTTTCAAATGGAGATCTTTTAAAGTGAAGATATTTCTTAAGAACAATTTTATAAATCAAAACTTCAAAAACATAAAAGCATTCTTAAGCCTTCTTTGTATTGTGCCCGAGATGCACATACACACGCAGATGGCGTCTTTATTTTTCAAAAGAATTATTCTCACATGTGGCCATAATATTGAAAGTGAAACAAGTCAATATTTTGGAAAATTGGGACTTGGACTATTTTCACAATTAGGGGCCCGCATATACGTGTTTTTAATACCCTCCCATTACATTTTATACACTACATAGATGTACCAAGTTGATGTTATTGTTTATATGGTGTGTATGTAATCCAACTAATAAAAATAACTCTAAAAATGATTCATAAATTTTATATTTTTGAATAATTTCCAATGAAAATAACATTTTTATAGTATTCATGTTGCACTTATTCCATTAGAACTTGTTTAGTTTGCTTTTATTATTATTATCTGTGTTTATAGCATCGATAGGATTAACTTGTAATAAAAAACAAACACATTATATACAAATGAAATCAAAGAAAATCTACTTAAAGTTTAGAACAAAGCACTATACTTGGATATTAAAAAGCTTATTACAACTAAAATACATTAAAAATATATATATTGAACTCTTCTCAAGACAATTTTCCATACATGTTGTATGCTCTAGATCAGGGATGGGAAATGGAGCCTCTTTGAAAAGGCCTTTTTTGTCGTAGTTTAAAATTATCACAGAATGTGTTCCAGTGGTCAGATCAAGCTCAAACTTACTCCATTGAATTTGTTTGGCCAATAACTATTGATTGACATCAAAATTTCGTTATAATTCTTTTTTCAGAAATTTACCATTTTTGCCTTGCTGTAGGTTATAAATGGGGAACAACCTTTTTATTATGAAATTTAAAAAATTTTAAAAAATAATAGAAAATTATACCTTTTGGCATCTTTTTTATTGCCTTCTTCATATATGGCCCTCCCAAAATAAAAAGGTTCCCCACCTAAGCTCTATAAAATACTTTATTTAATATTTACTCAAATCATTTCAAATGAAAAATACATTACATTTGAGAGAAAGCGAAGGAAAAATAATAAATAATAAATGAGTGAAACATTATATTGTGTGTAAAAGTTGTTTGTTGAGAGGATTAGATATTTCTAAATCACTGAATCGTTGTTATCCAGAACTTGGCCATAAAATGCATATTGTGTATTAAATTATTTAACATTAAAGGTTATTGGAGGGAGTAAGGAATAATAAGTAAGAAAAGGTTCATTTGGCTGAGATCAAATCTTCAATACTCATCATCGTTACAAAAAAGCTTCCCGAGGAATTTATATGTTTTGTACTTTTTAAGAAATGTAGAAATTTTACGTAAAAAATTACTCCCTTTTCAATTTTGTTGCATTGTGGGCGTGTTGCTCTCTCGAATTTGTCCAATTTCTATACCATGCTACGTACCAAGTTTGGAATCTACATCAAAATTTGTACGACCAGCATAATAATTATCCCAGAACAACCACACAATGGCGGACGGACAGACAGACATGGCTAGATCAACTCATAATATGTATACTTTGTGGGGTCACCCGTGCCTCCTTTTTACCTCCGTATAAATATGATGATCAGTGTAAAAAAACAAAAAACAAAGAGAAACAATATAAACGTATTTTTTTTTAAATTTTTTTTGACTTTTATTTTATTTTATTTAACAAAAAAGTTAATAAATTTGAACTCATATGTTTAATAAGCTTATACAGTTAAATTGGGCTAAAATGACCAACGAATCCAACACATTGTCACACTTGTTTATTTTATTATTCATTCTGTTATCCCTTGCAAGTCTTTACATAATTTGTCCTAAGATTTATTTAATGCATTTGTCTTGCATTTAAATCTTAAAATTCAATACGAAACTTAACAAACAAGGTGGGTCCACTGCTGTGTAAAGGAGTAAAGGAGAGAAGCGGACTTGGAATGAAAAGCGAACCGTAGTAACAAAGAGACCCATTTAGAATTGTAGAATATTTTAGGTCAGAACCACAACCATAATGACAAAATTTATTTGCTTCAACAATTTTGGTTTATAATTAATGTTATAAGAATGCAAACTTTATATACAGTCAAGGACATAACAATAAGAACGATTTAAAATGTTTTTTAATCAAATACTTTCTTTGAGTGGATGCTGGTTAAGAACTATACTTCATTCATAATAATGAAGAAAAAATATATATATTTGGCGCTTAGGTTACATCTCACACACCCTCCCCATCTATATACAAAGAGTAAGAATAGAGTTCTACGGTTGAAAAAGTTTTTTATAAATAGTGGACGTGCCTATTTTTGGTACATCAATGGATGGAATAATTATAAATTTATATACCATATTCATAGCTCAACTGTTGTGGCAGTCAAATAGATTTTTATTGAACAATTGTGCGTAATAATAAATAGTGACCTGTGTGCAGAACCTGTAAGTTTCTGTACAAAATTTCAGCTTAATTTATCAAAATTCATGAAAATGAGAGTACCAACAACGGGCGGACATGTATAAATCTACTCAAATTTTGATACTGATCAAAAATATGTATACTACATAGGATCTGAGACGCTTCCTTCTGGATGTTGCAAATGGAATAGCAAACTTAATATACCACCCACCCCATGTAGAGAGTATAAAAAACCTTATTGATGTGTGTCCTACATTTATTATTTTTCCTGAAACAAATTCCCTTCGTTTGACAACTAAATTCTTAATCGTTCTCACTGCTGTGTCCACGACTGTTTCTATAAAACTGAAATGGCATTATTATTGTATTATTACAAAAGCCATGCTTCTATTCATATTACTTCTGTGAACTGCAACTTAAAACATAAAATATTTTACGCAAATTATATTATGACGTTTACTGTTGGTCTTCTGCTATTGACACTAAAGATTTATATCCAAAGGGCAGAAGTTCGGTTGGAGGTTAGTTTATAATCAAATAAAACTTTTTCACTCTTTAATGTATAATTAAAGGCTCCATTTGTTATATGCGTAGATGTGACCAGAATTAATGCTTATATTGCAAACTTTAATGGGCGTTGGTTAAAATAAACGATTACACATTAATTGTTCTTGTTTTGGGTCTTGGTTAACATTATGAATGCAAGTATCGAGCAAGTCAAATTCCTAATTGTACTGATTGATATTGGTTAAGCTTTTATATGCATTTCAATGGAGGACTAATTGTTTGTGAATAAATGAAATCAAGTTTTAAGTTTTAAGATATAATTCAGAATTCAATGAGTCCAAAAAGTGATTGACAAATCATGTGAGTGCGATGGTTCAACGGGCAAAATATCAAAAAAGACAGCGAAGAGTATGTTTTATGAAAACTGTGTTATTTAAGGGTGAAGAAGGGTTGAAGAATTTAAGAATGGATTCTTAACTAAAAGTGTTTTAATCTTAACTTAATATTAACATGTCTCATGACATGGCTTTGTCTTGATCAAGAATGTATCTATACTTTGTAGGTACTGCAAACGACATAGAAAACTAAGTAGAACTCCATCTTATGTGAGAAACAACTTTGAGATCAAACTATTTAGTGGTTTGCATGGTTTCTTACAACATGCACATGTCTTATCTTTTTTTTTACGTACAAGAACGTATTGCATACATAAACGTTAAACATTTCTATGGTGAAATGAAATAATCGTTTCCAAGTGTTGTGTTGTCTTCAATAATTGTTTATAAATACATTCATTTACTTAGCAAACAACACGTACTCGTGTGACCTATTTACTAGTCAACGCCTTGAGTCATGCAATAGCTGTAATTGTAATTATAAATATTTTGCATTACGTTTAATCCAATTTCACATATAACCACAATGCTTACATAATAAAGATAATTGTTATTAAAATAATAGCCATTATTATATAATGAGCATGAAAGACAATTAACGAACTGACAGACACGTACTATGAATCTGTCATTCTTAGTCAAATGGATGATGAATTTCTCTGTTCCAATTATATTGATTGTAGTTTTTCACACACACACACACACACAACTACTCCTAATATTGACTTGAGTGCTAACACATTATATCCAAAGTTAATTGTATTGATTATAAACAAACTTTCTCTCTCTTGAAATTATTGAAAAATCTTGTCATTCTTAGTTGACTTTTAGTTTATTTATATACTTGTAAACAATAATAGACTGAAATAGCAGAGAAAAGTTGTTGCAGTGTTGTTAATGTTGTTGTTATCCTTTGGTAAACACACATGTGTTTATTGAGTACCTAGAATGTGTGTGTGTTTGCGTTTAAAAATGCAGAAAATTGTTGTTTACAAAACGTTTTTATGCCTCAACAAGCAACGAAATAAAAAAATATATGAAAAAAAAGGAGAGAAATTGATGCATAAAGAAATGTACACTAACAAGTACCAAACGTTACCCTTTAACGCATATAACCCATAAAAATGTAAATGCATATTTACAAACTCACACACACACTCACACACGCACATTTATATCTAAGCAAATATTCGTAAACATTATAATGAGAGACAATCTGGTAAAGAAAAAAAGAAAAAACCATATTTCTGTATAGCATTCAATTACTTACGTTAGTACTGCTACTGCTATTACTGCACACAGCCAACACAACATATTTATTATGCAAACAACAATATCTTATGGGTTTTTTAACTTTATATAACAACAATGGCCAATCTTTCCATACATGTCTTAAACGAAACTTGGGTTTGTTTCTTTAACCCTTTGACTAAAGAAATGTTTCTTTTCATCTTGGAGCTGTACAGTGTACAACATATTATTTTTTTGTTATTGAAATGTTCAATTTCAAAAATTTCATACAATGCCAAAGTCATTGAGGACATTTAGGGCTTTGTTTAGTGTGCGTATTTGTGCAGGAGCTACAGGAAAAGGTTAAAGGTTGAGGTTATCTTTTGCATATGTTCTTTTTTGTGCCAAAACGGATGTTAACTTGTTTATGCTTGAACGCATTTTATTTTTATTTACTTTCAGGACTTTACACATGATATAATGTTATCCTTGTTGTTATATTTAAAAAGAAAACATATTTTTAAACAAGTAAAGGAAGTAATGCCAGCTTAGGCCGAATCTTCAATACCCTACCCATTTATATACGAACAGTAGGCGTGTCATGTACCTAATTACCTTTTTTAACACTATAATAATTATCAACTTGCACATCGAATGTCTATAAAAAAGAGTTTTCGTAAATTGTGGTCGTGTTTGTTATCAATCCCCGCCCATTTTCGATGCTAAATATAAATATTTTTATCGAATTTCAACCTTTTTCACTTAAATTTTTGTAGTTGATACATAGATTTTCCTCTCAGTAGCTGAGAGGGTTAAGGCTTTGCCTTAGTAAACTCTGTCCGCTGTAGGACACGGGTTCAAATTCGGCTGAGGAAAAATGTGAAAGAATTGTTTCGATAGTTAAGAATATTACCATGAAAGTGGAGATTGGTGTGACAGGTGAATGAGCATTGATGCTTGTAAAATGTTATACATAGATTTTTGTAGATTGTGGGCGTGGTTCTCAAGAGATACTTGATTTTTAAAACCTATCTAGGTTTTTAGAAAATTTTGTACAATTATTTCTACAAAACTTCAGCTCAGTATATGAAAATGTTCACCCAACAAATGGACGGACATACAGACGCACTCACTTTTTCATGTTATTCAGGAATATAAATACAGGTAGGTTATCAGAGGTTATTGAGCAAAACAAATAACAAACTTAGTATACCATCCATCTCATATGAAAAGTAACTTGCTGTTTATGTGGAATTTAAAGGATATAAATGATAAGGATTTGTTTAATTTGGACTGAAAAATGTTATTTTCTATGTTGTAGATCATGTACGTGAAATAAATTGCGGCAAATTGTATTATCGAACATTCCATTTGGATGAGGAACATGATTCACTTTATGTGGGCGCCATGTAAGTATTAAAATTACTTAATAAAATACACATTTTTGAGCTTACAAAGCAAAGTGAATAAAAGTGTTCAAAGTCTCAGAAGAGTCCGATTAGTTCTCCTCAATAGTTTGAATACAAATTTAGTCCTTTCACCTGTCTTCCTTTTACACTTGAACCTACTTTACTTTTAAACAAAGTTTAAACAAAGTTTAAACAAAGTTTAAAAATTGTCATAATTCCCCCATTTGTTAACAAGTACATAACATGACATTAATAATATTTAAAAATATATTTTTCCACTTGATTGCCTAAACGAACTGCATGCATGCTGCAGCTCTTCGAAAACAAAATTATTCATTTCGAATTATTTTTGTTTGTAATCCCTACACACACGTTCACCTCTCTAAACATAAACTAAATTAAATTAAATTACATCCATTTGCATATCACACAGCATTAGCGACTGAAGCACATTTGGCGTATCTGGATTAAAATTAAATCTAAATAAATTGCAAATTTTAATATCATCGCGAACTCAAATCAGCATAAAATCACATTTCTATAATATTGCATTATCTCATTGCAGGGACCGCATATTCCGCTTAAGCCTGAAAAATATATCAGCATCAGCCTGTGATGTAAGTAGTAATTTAAAATAAACCGAACAAATAATAATAATAATAAATTATATTTTAAAATAATTAATAACAATAACAAAACCTGTTTTTTCGGTTAATGTGCAAAAAAAAAATTGCACTTGTGTGTGTTTTTTTAAGATAGTGTTCGTTTAAAAGTGCAAACGCATGCCAAACAGAAATGAATAAATTTTTATTTTTAAAAAACAATAATTCATTTGAAGAGTTTTATTAATTCTTTTTTATACAAGCTTCGCTAAATAAATTGTCAGATATTTTGATAATTTTTTTTTTGTTGCTCATGGTATTAATTATCCAAAGAAAAGCATTCATCAATTAAACTTTTTAATGGATTTTCATACTCTGCACCACTTGGGGCAAAGGGTATGTTAAGTTGATGCGGATGTTTGTAACAAAATGTTACATCCATCTTTTAATATACCGGTCAGTTCAAGATCATTTTTCGACTTTCTGAAGCAGAATTCAATATATTTAATCGTGTCCATCTGTACGTCTGTCTGTTCATGTAAATTTATGCATAAGCTAGAGGTTGCAAGAAGTTGCGAAGCCCAAGCTATTATATTAAACTGTATTGAAAACGGATCCATTTGGGCAATTTTTAAAAGGTCTCCTTATATAAGGACCAATTAAAAAACAAGTAAAACGGGGCTATATTAGACGTGCGCAAATTCTACGAATTTCTTAAAGTAAAATATATATTTAAGCTTATGTATATATAAGCAATTGATTTGGAAAATATTGTGTGGCTTAGATGTAGAGTGAGGGATTCGAAAACGGTATAGTTTTGGATCGATTCGAGTCGTAGTTTCGTCATGTTGTAAAATTGATTTTTATTAATATTTTTTTTTTTTTTGGAATATTTTGTTGTGGGCCAGTCGGTGAACTGTTACCCAATACCCATTTTAAACAGGATGCTTTTAACGTTGATCAAGCACCTGTGTACCAAATTTCAGCCCGATATATTAATTTTTACAACTGTAGGAGTTCCAACAAAAAAGTATATTATTCAAGCGGACATACAGACGGACAGATCAACTTTTGTATTAATGGTGATTAAGAATGTATATACTTTGGAGGCGTGGCTCGGCCGCTTCTGCTACAAACGTCTTAGCAAAAACAATATAATAAAATAGTTTTTGACAAAATTGTTCAAAAATATTTGTAGTAATCGAGTTAATTTTTTTACTAATTAAAGCATAATATGTGGAACTAAGTGGTGTAGGGTATTAAATGGTTCACCGACTATATTATTTTCATACTCTTTTTTTATTATTATAGATTTAATTCTTGTTGTTTTCGTTATTGTTTTTGTGTTAATGCTGAAATCTAACCTTATGAATATGAAACAAACAAAAAAATACCCGTTTATAGTCAACAAACAATCACGTGTGCATAATCTCTTTTAATATGATTTATGTGTAATTTATTATTTTTGAAAAAGTTTTTGCAAAAAAAAAAATACAATATTATGTGTATGTGATCAAATAATAATAAAAGTGTATAAAAAGGATTAAAGTTGTCATAAATTTAAACACAAACTAAATAAAAAAAATAAAATTAATATAAATTGCAACTTAAATGCAATAGACGGTATCATTACAGTACCCTACACTTGGAAAAATTAAACAAATTGAAAAAAAAATTTATACTAAAGTCCAGAATCAAAGTTAATGTTGCAAAGTTTATTGCTGGAAATAAGAATTTATTCAGACTTACTATTGAAGGTAGTAATAATGTATTTGTTTATTGCTGGAATATTGAAAAATTTGTCGTACACCACTTAGTTCCACAGATTGTATTCAGTTGAGTTTGAATCAATAAATGCGAAGCATTGTCATGCAAGTCCCTTGCAAGGAGGGGTTTAATCATGTCCAATTAACCAATTAACCATTCTTCACTAAATTATATTGAAAAATATATAAAACTACGAGTTTTTGTTGTGAGGGGAAAGGCTTCTAAATACGGTCCAATTCGATTAATTTCCAATAACATACCTTTGGGGGTCGAAATTATGTCCTTATTCCAAATTTCATAAAAATATCTCCAAAAATACCAACTGTTGCCTGCGCACACATTTACATGGACAGATAGACGGACATGGTGAAATTTAGATGACAATCATACAAACTTTGTTTCGGTGACTCAATATTTTAGTATTGCTGTGAATGTTACAAAATTAGCTGACTTAAGTCGTAGATATGTATAAAGCGTAAATAACAACAACAACAACAATTATAACAAATCTAACAAAACGACTATTGTTGAAAATATTATTTATGCGAGTATTTATGTTAACATTTTCTGCGTTTATTTTTTAATAAATTTTAATGAAATTTTCGTGACACTTTTGTGACTTTACCAGTGAGGTGTGGTAAGGTATAGGTTAAAATGGGGAGGGCAGGGGGTGCGGCCGGATTTAATTCTTATTGCATCCAACCCCCTTACAAACAATGACAATAGATTTATGATAGTTGTGCGTAATATGTGGCCAACAAATATACGTGTTTGTAATAAAACTCAAATGAAGCAAAACAACAACAACACAAAACACACACAAAATTACATAAATATTTAATGAAATTACATATCCCGTGTGGCATCATAAAAAGCGCAACAAAACATTGAAAAGCAAAGAGATAGAGAGAGAGAGAGAGAAAAGTACGATTCAACCATAAAACAAATGAACGTAGATTTGCTACGAATCCAAACTAAATCTACCATGAATAACAGAGTTTTCTTTTTTATCTGTTTTTTTCTTTTTTTGGGTTTCGTTTCATTTTTGTTTTAGTTCAAAGGTGAAATGGAAAACTGCAACTAACAGTCTAACAACTATATAAAATATGATTTGCAAAAATTTTTTTATATAAAAAGAGAAAAAAACTTGAACCCCAAAAAACACCAAACTAGAGAGACAATGAATAACTGCGTGTTGTGTTTCGGTTCTTTTATTGTATTTTAACATGTAACCAACCATGCAAACAACTACCGTATAATACTACTGCGGGTTAAAGAATTAATTTACTGCTACTGCTGTTACTGTATATATGCACCAGCTACCAGCACAATTGCGGCTAAAATTACCTTGATATGATGTCTATTTGGGTGCAATTACATAAACTTATATATGCACGGTTCTGTGTAAAAGTGTGTGCACACTAAACCCAGGAACCGCAATCCAGCATTTAGAGTTATGCTTTTCAGACTTTGAAATGTTTCTGTTGCATATTTTGGCGCTTCCTTTTGTCATTACCCATCCCTTAAATATATTTGGAAATATGATAAAAACAAAAAAAAAGAACGCAGCTTATTATGGAGCATAAGTTTTATATATTTTTTTAATTATATGCTACTGCAACTAACACTTTGTGATGCAGTAACTGTTACTGTTTCAACGGTCGTAATATTAGCGCAGCTGAAAAATAAATTAATGACTTGATTGCTGAACGTTCTTCTAAGAGATCTCATGTCATCCTATAAGTTGTCTTTTATAAATATTTTACCTTCAACTTCTTCAATGTTGCACAAATCACAGAGCTTGCTTAACCTTGACCAGATTCGTTGAAACAATAATGATGAAAAAACGACCACGATAAACGAGTAATATTTAAGTACATGGACCAGAAGCGTGAGACATAATGAATAGTCGGTCAAAGCCCCTCAGAAGAACGTTAGCGATCTATGAATAATATATAAATCCACAAGCACTGCGCATCAATGGAACTGATGTCAGAGGTACTGTAAAGTGTCAACCAAACTGCCTGATAAAAACTAAACCAGAAGTACCAGTACTAACAAACTTCGACTACTTCAAAATTAGGCTACCCCTGGAACTTTTATGGGCAGATCCCTTTTCCTACCAAAGTTTTGTAATCACCACTGCGGCGGCTAATCAGTATAAAGAGTTACTTTTTACACCCTGCACCACATGTAGCAAAGGGTATATTAAGTTGATACGGATGTTGTTAACTACTAAACGACATGTTCCACACCCACCTCCAATTATACCGATCGATTCAATTTAATCATGCTCGTATGTCTGTCTATGTAATTTTATGCGCATTTTTTGATGAAATTTCGTACAAGGGCATGTGTTGGCCCCAAGAAAAGTTCTACTGAAAATGGACCAGATCGAATCATATTTAGAATCCCTTCCCATATAAGTATATTTTACAAAGTTACTTATTTTTAAACACAATTAAGCTAAATGTAGCATAACTTAAGGAGTTAAGTGAAGGTCAAATACAAATGCGTAGCGCAGTGTCTGCGTTCACTTGCCGAGATTTGACAACATGACGTTGCGATCTGCTGGATCCCTAGACACTTAAGTATACCCCGAAACGAGATTGCTGACGAGTGTGCAAGAATCGGGGCGAGTAGACAAGACATTAGCGAGAGAGTGGCGGTGCGGACCCCCCTCTCGGAACTGAACGGCCGACTGGATAAGGAGGCGGTGAGATGTATAAACAGCAGATGGAGTACCCTATCGAGCTCGCACTCTCTGGCCTCGGCTATATTATTAACGAACCAAAGACCTGCTAAGTCTAAATAGGAAATTGATATCTGCGGTCGTACGAGTCCTAACGGGGCACTCTTTCATAGGCCATATGGCCAGCAGATACGGTGTCCCTTATAACGATTTCTGTAGAAGCTGCAGGGATGAGGAAGAGATGGAAACTGTGGAGCACCTGCTGCGTGATTGCCCGGCCTTACAGCGAAAACGACACAAAACACTTGGAGTCAGATTCCCAGAGGGTCTATGGTCACTAGTGGATGCAAACATATTCGATCCTAAACGATTTATATTCGCCTCCGGGTGGCTAAACTGAACTCTGCGTTATGTTTCGTCGGGTAATACAATGAACCTAAGGAGCTAAGTGGTGTAGACCGATTATAACTTGTTTACTTTTTTTTAACAAAGACTATAGCAAGATAAAATTGATAAATCTCCGAACATTTTTTATTACAAAGTTCTGATGACAATCGATAATATATTGACCACAGAAATTTAATAAGTAAGCAAATCTGAGCGTGATCAAGTCACTGCGACAACTTTTGTCATCATTTTAAAAGCATCGTTTCAAACATTATTAGAGAAAAGTGGCTCATTTCGACTCAATCTGAATAACACACATATTTTTTTTTTTCGTATTCACAATAATTTTAAGGCCACGTAAACATTTTTCTCCTACATTTATTTTTTGCATCCAAATTTCCTACCATCATATGTGAGATCAGAGAAGTATAAAGAGTATATATTTAAGCCTCGGCCCTAATTCTGAATTTGTAGTTAACCTAATCATCCTAATAATAGTAATGGGTAAAGGAATTACGATTTCATATTATGCCAACAACAAATTTCTTGTATTAAGAATATTTCCTCTCCTTTTTTTGGTTTACGGATATATGTTTGTTAACAACATCCCTTGGGTTGCATACATACTTAAATAATAGCTTCAGCAAGCAGTGAATTTTTCACTCTAGGTACGTAAGTCCATGTTTTGAATGTTTCTTCTTCTTCTTCTTGTTTTTGATACACATTATCATGTGTATGCTTTTAGGCTTGTGCAATTTTTATAAGTTTTTTTTCCCCCGTTTTTTATATTCTCTCTCTCTCTCTCTCTCTCTCTCTCTCTCTGTATCCCTTTACACACATATTCGTTATCCAAACGTAGTAGAGATGTGCCACTAAGGATTTATAATTTAAGTGTAGAAGAGCGAAAATATATGAAACTGACGTGCACATAATACATATATACTCGTATGTGGTATATATGTATCGTACATGTGTGTATGTAGGTAAGCACTTCCATATGCTTTCTCCTTTATATGTTTTTTATGAATTTTAATATGTGCAGAGACCTTATAGAATATCCGTGTTTACCACTGTATATAAGTGTGCAAGCAAACAAATAAAAAATTGTTTATGACGAGACAAGGGACTCATAATGTAAGCTATTTTTGACTCGCATAAAAATGTTGTCCAAAAAAATTTACACCATCATTATGGCAAACGTGAAAAACAAAATCGCTACTTGTTTGTATGAAAACATAAACCTGGTAGCATTAGGTTTGTTCCTATAAGAAAGAAGCAAACAGTCTGCATTGGTGTTAAAGTATTAAAGTAAGATATTTTAGCTGAATGAAGAGTTCATAATATCTGGCACGTTATGACTACAACAGTGCTCCAATATATATAATTGTATGTGCTTCATGTTGTATATGGCGTGACTTTAGGTAAGACTGTTAGGCTTTCTTATCTCCATTCATGCTCTCGCTCTCGTATGCTGTACATACTTATAATACTCTAGACAGTGCCATAAAATCTTTATATTATTATGTTAATGGCTACTAAACTGAATAATTTGAGTTCAATTTCTTAACATTTCCAATAAAGACGCTAAACTCACACCAAGTTGTTATTTTTCTACAATATTAGTTATAAGGTTCATAGCCTGAGAGGTTGGTGTTTCGTTGCCATCAAGTGCCTTTAAAAACATAATATTAAATGTGAATCAGTTTGAAAATGAAAACCCGCAAAACAATCTTATTGGTGTAAAGCAAAACGTTGTTGCGACGAGTAGCATTAATATTATTGAAATTTTTTAATAGTTCAAATAAATCTCCACATCAATCCTGAATAACATTAGAAATATTCATTTTTTCCATATCAATTTGTGTTTAAGATCCGGTACTTTGCTAAGCTTGCCTCAATATTAAGGGATTATGCTAGAATAAGTTTATTTGTATCAGAAAACGCGGGGCAATGCCTTACAAGTCACTTCATGAAATGTAATTATATGGAAAGGGATTCTAAAAATGGTCCGATCTAATCCACATTTGTTACAGCTAATTATTTTTATTAATTCTGCAACAAATTTTGTTAAAAAATATTATAAATTACGAAGTTTCGCCAGACTTTCTTTATAATAAGCACTCATATGGGGAGAGGTTCTAAAAGAGGTCCAAGTCAGTCCATTTTCAAAAGGGTTTCTTTTCAGGCTAAAACATACCTTTATACCGAATTTCATCAAAATATTCCAACAAACTGGGCCAACAAAAGCAGGTGGACAGACGGACAAAGTTAAATTGATTGAAAATTTAGATTCTGTATCGATTGATATAATTGTAGGCATTGACCATTTTGAACATCTGCACCCCCTTAATATACTCTTTGCCAAAAGTTCAAGGTTTAAAAATTAAATTTAGCAAAAGTGGGCGTGGCAGATACCTAATTGCGCCTTCTAATAGGGTATATTTTTCACGTCAATCAAAAAGTTATATTCTGCCCCAAATGAGGTTTTTTATATCTTGTGGGCGTAACTATTACTTCGCCCATTTTTGGTACATCGACAAAAGTTTAAATTAAAAATATGTTTTCCCAACTCAATGTTTGCTGCTGATGAATAGATTTTTGCCCATTATGGGCGTGTCTTTTAATCGATTGTATCGATTTGATTGGACGGACGGACATTATCAGATCGACGCTGTTTAAGTATGATATATTTTATGGACTCTCTGAAGTCTCCTTCTGTTGCAAATGGAATAACAAATTTACCACAACTGTAGAAACATAGATCATAGGAAGAGGAATCATAGATATTAAGAAGAAGATAAGGGAGATATCTCCATTTTGTTATAAAATTGTTGAATTTTTTACTAAACGAACATTATTATTAAGAGGCTTACAAATATGAGAGCAAACACGCAACACACCTACATACACCATCTATACATAAATTACACCGTAAAATAAATTTCAAAATCTTCTACATAAAAAAGACCCACTTCATGTGCGAGGACGAGTACGAGGGTAGTATTGTATTTATGATAAGCTTGAGCTTTCAAGTAAATTGATTTATAAATCACTTATACTTATATGTACATGTGTACACGCTTGCATATACCTACAAAATATTCATATTTATGCTTGCGGTGTGTGCTTATATTTTGGTACACATGTGCTGTATTTCATTGTATAACGCTTTAACGGTTATTGAGCTGATGTATACCATACCCGGCATCATTTTTCTGTTGAGTATAAGCAATAAAGTTTAAGATTTTGAAATGATGTTGTAGTAAAATGTACATGTGTTGTACATAAAACAGTATTTAGGTCGCATGAGGTTAAAATATTTCATTGTAAACCATGGTTTTAGGTTATGAGAGCACTTGGTTATAATTGCCTTTCTTATGGTTGTCGACTACATTCTTGGATGCTGCAGTGTTGAATTTTAATTATTATAAGACATAAATAACTAATAAATGGTCTTAAAAGGAGATTTAGTGGAGATCTGGCTTTGTTACGTAAGCCAATGTGAATAACATTGAAATCTCTTTAAAAGATTTTGATAATTATCCCCTATCGGATCTGTATTGTATCGATAATAGACACGACCACAATGTATAAAAACATGTTATATTTACCACCAAAGTGTTTTAACGAGAATTTTTTACTAAACTTAAAGGATTATTTGTCCATCTTTACCTCGGCCATCGGTTTATATGTTTCGTCCAAAGAAAGAGAAGTTTAGGGATAAAGAATCCTGAGAAACCATAAACCTACCGAAGTAACATTTCCTTCCAAAAAACATTCACAAGCGACTCGTCCTTTATGCTTTCCTTAAGCAAAACTTCAGCCATTGTAAGCAGCGGTGATGGTTCAGTGTCACTTTAACATTTCTCCCTTCTATGCAAAAAAAGTTATGTCGAAACGTTATTAATGCTTCCAAGTCCTTTATATATTAACACTTAACTTAATAATTCAATTATTGTTAAAATTTGCAAACCAAAGCCATTGATAATGAAATTATCAAAGGCTATAAAAGCTTTAAATAAGAGGCTATATTTAGCTGCAGCTAAATCTTAAATACCCTTCACATCTATAAATAAACTGTGGGAGTGGCAGGTACTTCATAAAGCCCTCTAGAGGTGAATGTATTGAAATAACGTAATAACGGGAAAGTGCTGCTATTTCAAGCCAAAAAGGCTGTTTTACAAAGTGTGAGCATTATATAGAGTAACAACATGCCCACTTTTAGGCGCTTGGTAATAATAAATATGTGTGCTAAATTTCGTAGCTCAATTTTTGTGGGAGGTAGATAGATTTGTGGGCGTGACTTCTAACCTATTTTGTCCATTTTAAACAAAAAGTTTTATTTCAAAAAAAAAAAAAAAATATTTCAAAGTTTACGTACATAAGAGTAACGACCACAGACGGACATATCTAAATCTCAAGAATATTTAATACTTTCCAAGTTCAGACTTCTTCTTCTTAATGTAACAAACACAACATTTAACTTATTATACCTGTCATCTTGCGTACAGCGCATAAAATTTATAAAATACTTAACGAAGAAATGAGATGAAACGCTTTGATGTTAGAGACTAAATAACAAAGGCAGACAATTAACACTTCTGTCTTCCCTCACATCACTGTCATGTATTGTTAGTTGGCGTTAATGTTTGAAAATTGGATTTTTAAAAGGTGTTCACTCTGTTGTATGAAACAAAAAATTTAAAATATCCGGTGCTTTAAGTTGTGTTGTTGTTAACACCTTAATATAATAATAATGTGTTCTTGATTATTTTCATACCCTCTACATAAGATGGGAGGTGTATTAAGTTTATCATGCTGTTTGCAACATCTAGAGAAAGGATTCAAGGACTCTGCAAAGTATATAGATCAGCATCAGAAAGTGAGTCGACCTAGACATGTAAACCATACTCCACATAAAACTCGATTTGCAAGCTATTAGAAGACGTAGAATTAATATATACCTGCCACGCCCATCGTTGTACATGTGGAGGGAATTCAAGATTTGGCTTAAGCCAAATTTAGTTTTCTCACTTCTTTGTTTTTGTTTTGCTCACCTCTCTCATGTAAATATGATTAAACTGTGGGTAGGTGTGTGGTAATGTTAATATTGTTGTTGTTAATGAATGTTGCTGATGCTGATGTTGATGCTGCAACAAAATTAAATTAAACTGTAAAAATTCTCCAACCAAACCAACAACAGAACTAAAGTATACAAAGGCTTAAGACTTTAAAGGACAACGTTTTTTCAATTTTTTTTTTTTTTTGTTTTTTTTTTTTTTTGTATAAAACGCTTTCACACACTTTCGCATAAGAGTTTAATTACATATACATACTTGCTTAGTTACTACAATATAATTATAAAAGAGAGAAATCACCTGCAGTATAGTGCTTAACTGTTAGTGTATGCGGGCGGGTATGTGTATGTGTATGTGTTGGTGTTGGTGTTGAACTTAGTTGTTGTCCTTTATTTTTCAAACAAACTATGCTATGAGTTTATATAAGCTTCAGTTACTTTGATTTACTTAATGAAAATCTAATTAAATACATACGTAAAATGTATGAGTGTACACAGGTATATATGTATATAGGTATGTTGGTAACATTGTACATACATACCATGGATACTAAAATACAGGAAGAGAGATGTTTTGGTATAAACAAGTGACGGATTGTACAGGGAACAGGTGCCACACAAATTAAGTAAGAGTGCATAGCACGCCCACCTGACCACCCTTAAGCAATTTAATTAATATGAAGTAACAACAACAACAACAACAACAACAATATTGTTGTTAAAATTCTAATACGTGAAAATACATAGTAGATATAATTAGATAAAAAAAAAAAATATGCGGAGAAGAAAGCATTGCCTGAAAAATATCCTTTTTTTTTAATTTTTAATTTGTCGGTAAGAATCAATGGAATATAAGAGTAAGAAAACTAAATTTGGCTTCAACCAAATCGTAAATGCCCCCCACATCTACAAAGGTAAAGGTGGGCGTGGAAGGTGTAAAATTACGCCCTCTAATAATTAATACATTATGCATCAGCTTGCAAGTCAACTTTTACACTGAGTAAGGATTTTTTTGTAAATTGTGAGCGTGTCTGTTATCCGACCGCGCCCATATTTGGCATATAAATGGAAGGGGTACCTGTAAATATACGTACCAAATTTCAACTTTCTATCTTAATTTTTGTGGCATATATACAGATATTTGTCGATTGTGGGCGTGGCTCTT
Organism: Ornithomya chloropus; assembly: GCA_963971445.1. NCBI lineage: Eukaryota > Metazoa > Arthropoda > Insecta > Diptera > Hippoboscidae > Ornithomya > Ornithomya chloropus. The sequence goes on along the minus strand of OZ020530.1, from coordinate 18,891,201 downwards.
TACCAATTTTGCCTAATGTAAATAGCAATCTGCGAGCAGATACTTAAAGCTCATTAAATTTACGTCCATTACAGGATACGGACAGACACATGGACGGACATGTCTAGAACGACTCAGTTTTTGATGCTGCTTAAGAATATGTACTCGTATATACTTTGACGCCTCTTTCTAGATGTTGAATATAAAATAACAATCTCTCCATCTTATGTGGAGGGTATAAAACTAATTCATGATAAATTATCTATTAATTTATTTATACTTTATTATATATTTCTCTGAAGCACTAAATGGTGAAAAATGATCAAATAATTAATAACTAAAATCAATAGTTTTATATATAAAACAAACCATAATATTATTATAGAAAAAATTAATCTATCTCCATCTTTTACAGCGTGACATAATTAATCTGGAACCTACACGTGATGATGTCGTTAGTTGTGTATCAAAGGGCAAAAGTCAGGTTAGTGGATCATTCATTACTTTTATTGTATGTTTTATAACGCATGTATAAGACGGTTTAGCTACGAAATACATAAAGAATTTAATCAGCTTTTGTAAAATTGTGTATGATGCGTAAGCTTTCTTTTATCAAGATTGATTTCTGAGTAGAGCAATAGGTTATAAGGAACTCTTAGTGAGATTACTTCCGCCGCTTATAGGCAAGTAAATAAAAAGCTTTTTTATAATACAAAATAAAGTTTTACGTATAGAAGAGCGATTATTTACTGAGACGGTCGCAATGGTGCAGTAGTATTATATCACAAGAAGATTTCCACATAAATGCGAATAGTAAAAATGTTCATTCCAAGTTACTTTAGTTCATTTATGTGCGCCGTAACGCATTCTTATGAATGGAGTACAATGTTATTGTTAAACTGTACACCATCAATTTTCTAAACGGCTGTAGAGGGACTGACTTTTATTATATCGATCGATTAATGGTACAATTGTTTCAAAAACTTTTGACCGTCGTCTGTATGTTGTAAATTGTTCAATCCAGTTTTCCTAAGGAGCATCTGGAACAAAAACTGTTGAAAATTAGGAAATCGGTCCTGTTCTCATTTGGCACCATTTTTAAGAAAAAGTTTGCCTTAGGTCAAACCTTAAGTACCCTCCATCACTTCTTTCATTGCAGACATTGCATATACTTGACTATGTCATCTAATAATAGTGGAATTAAAGATTATTGTACAAGTAGAATTTTACACCAAGTATAGTTTAAAATAGTATAGTGGGCGTATCTTGTATACCATGGCGCCCAATCTGGCATATCGTTGTAAGAGCTAAAGTTTATTACTAAGGTGTGGGGTACAAAAGCAATCAATAAAAAACTTAATAAAGCACAATTTTTTGATCTAGAATAAGTGAATGAGTAGCTTGCCGAAGGGTACGTTTTTAGGGCTTTTGGGGTAAGGGATGGTAACTACCCGTCTTTAAGTGGCTCCATCACATTTAACCTTTTGATGAGTGCTATTAGAAGGCTTACAGACTCAAACCTGCTTTTGTGCGATGGATAGCTTTGAGTTGATTCTAATCGTCGGAATAATGTTAAAGAAGCTTAATCAGTTTATATTTAACAGTAGTTATTATTCGTAGTACCCCTCTAATGTGGATGTCAGTCCCACTTTTTATCTCCACTTTGGTGGGATTTTTATCAAATCTAGTGAAATATTTTACTGATTTTTTTCTCTCTCATATTAACTCCATAACTTAACTACTAAATCTAGCCTGAATACGTTTTTATTGCTGAAAAAAGCAACAACAATAACAACAACAACTTGTAAAATCGGTACAAATTTCTGTGATTTTCATGGCAACAGCAAAATAGAAATGTATACGAGTGTGGGGGTGTGTGTAGATTATTGAGTATTGAACGAAACTATTTATTAATGTACACAACTATAAGCTCACGCATACATATATATTTGATTCAATTTTAAATCTTTTTCAATTTATTTGTGGCTTAGATTTGTCGTGTTTTTATTATTTCTTCTTATGTGTGTTTATTTTATTTTATTCCATTTTTATTTTATATTTTTTTGTTCGTTTGCTACAGCTTTTAAATCGAGATTATTGCTGTACTTGTCATTTATATCAATATATATATAAATGAACACACATGCACAGCAAAGAAAATGAAAAATGAAAGGAGAAAATATGTGACTGAGGTTTCTTGTTTGAGATGCGAATATACACATGAATGCATGCATGAATGCTTGTATGTATTTAGGCATGGTTGCGTGCATGCCCAGAAGACGTTAAGCCAAAGTCATCATAACGCAACACATGACAAAATGTTTGGCTGTGACATTCTTCTTTTCTTGTAGGTTCCATATACAGGTCTGTGTGTATTAATAAATGTTTGGGTGCATGTACACACTGACATTCAATAGGGTTATAAAGCTGTTTTCTCTTTTTTCATTTTCATTTCATTCCTTTTCTTCTTCACTTACTTTCATAATCGAAGATACTTATTAAACGTATATAAGGTGCTACAGGGCGTATGAGTGTTGTATATGTCGTAGATTTGTATACAAAAGCAATTTTTATTGCTTCATAGCTATAAAGAGGTATAGAGGGGGGCAAAAAAAAAAAGAAAAAGAAAAAGAAAAGAAAACGCTTGATTTTCTGCAACATTTCAATCTAGTGCAACCGTACTGTTACAGTTTCACTGCTGTATACAATTTTGTTGCTTTTGTATACCCTTCCAATCGGTTCGCTGTGTGAAAGCAATTTCTAATGATCTGCTCTATGCGTTGTCTTTCCTACTCTTTTTTTTCCCATTTAGTTTTATTTTCCTCAGTTTTCTCATTCATTTTCATTCGTCTCGTTTTAACGAAACCCCATAAATATTCGATTCCTTCGATTTGCCATGATCTTGACAAAACGAAAAGAAAAAAAGGAATTTTTCAAAGAAGAAATTTATTATTATTGGTTTATTTAGAGAGTCTTCCATTTGTACGATGTTATGTGATATGAAAAGAAGCAAATAATTATTTTTATTGCACATAAGATTTTTATGCGAGTAAGTATTTAATAAAAATTAAATTTATTTCTCATATTTTGTCTCGTTCCGTGTCCTTTCCGTTATAGGTATTTGACTGTAAAAATCATATACGTGTTATCCAGAAGATGCAAGGCAATCGCTTATATGTGTGTGGTACAAATGCACACAATCCCAAGGATTATGTCATCTATGTAAGTATCAATTGAAATATAATTCGTTTATGTGTCTCAGCTACATATGTAGCATAAGAATATAAACCGCTTCAAATAGTTTTACCACAAGAAACATATGCACAAACACATATTGAGCAAAAACATAACTATTGGGATGATTTTACAAGTATTTTGCTAAAGCTGGTAAAAATGTTTTCTTACTGAGAAAAACGAAAAAAAAAAGTGAAAAAAAAAAAATAAATCCGACAGTCATTTACTTTCAATATTACATGTTTTATACTGTGTTTCCTTCAGTGCTATGTACTACAATAAATTATTTAAACAAGCACAACTTCTTCTTCTCTTCAATGTTTTGCATTAAAATTGAATTTTTAGTGAACCATAATCTTTAGAAAGGCATGGTCATTACAATTGCCAAATACTCTTTGCTTTATCCTACAATACTGACATTCAATATACGCCTACTACATATTGCGGTGGGCGTGGAAATCCTTCCAAATGTTATGACATATGATATATTGTAAAACGTATTACGAATAATCTTTTCACCCTAAAAAGCCTTTAAAAACTGTTTGAAAGTTAATTTATCGTTCATATGAATTATATTATATGGGCGTGGCACTTATCATTTAGTTAACAGACAACATTTATTTTAAAAAAGTCCTTTTCTAAGCAAATGGGCAGTGCCACACCCATCAAATTCAAATCTTAAAAAAGCCACAGAAATTTCCGAGTGTTTGCCACAAATTTGACCAAAACCGGAGCAGTAGTTTTCCAGTTACAAGCCAAGCAAATTCACATTCATTCATGTGGTCGAAGTTTTTAAAATCATGCAAATATGAAATTGCGTCCTGTAATTTACATGTACAGGCAAGCGGACAGACAGACATGGTTAATTAGATTCAGATTATGATTCTGAATCGATAATTGAAGGTGGGTGTGGTATTTGCTCTTTTAGAATTACAAACATCTGAACAAACTTGATATGCACGTGGTGTAGGGTATAAAAACGTGTACAGTCTATTTAGAAATCGTAGAGGTTTTGGCGTAATACATATTGAAACTCAAAGATTGTTTATATTGAATATAAATCCGATCGGATTTCTAATCTTTTGTTGGGTTGATCGAACATTCATCTACCTTCTTATATACTCAATGCATTGAAAATAGGCGGGAGTGGTCCTATTTAAAAGATAAACCGATAGGAATATAATCACAAAAACCTTTCGAATTAATTGATTAATAAATCAGTTTGCTTTTATATGCATTCAAGCTACAGCTTACAATTGAAATTTGATGAAAAAACGGATTTTTACTGTATTTTGAACGTTTTCTTTAATTTTTAAAGAAAAATTATTTCAAACTCACAAATTTCGTTTTTACAAATTTACAAAAATTCACACAAAAAAAAGTATTCAACAAACACAAAAATCGTTTGGCAATCGTTTAGAATCCGAATAACCCATTAATACCCTACAACTTGTTACAAAAAGCAAAACAAAAAATGAGAAAAATCTTATGTTTTTTTTTTATTTCAGTAATCGACAGGATTTCTTTCCTCTACATTTTTTATCATTATGTACTATATGCATGTACAAAGCATATGTGAGTGGCCCTCTTTTGCACAAAAACATATGATAACTGTAGTAAGTTAAGCTTTCTGTGCTGTGGTTGTTTCACTGCAACCCTCCCACTCGCTGCAGCGTTCTTACTGTACAACTTTATGTTCAAATGATTGGAGATAACATTCAATGAATGACATTGGTACCCGTGCGGATGGCTGGGGATAGTATTTCTATATTTGTATTCATTCGTGCAAATGGATGGGGGGTGGGGGTGGGGGTGAGGGTTTTGCTTTTAGTGTGTGTTAACTATTGAAACACATTTTCATTCAATTGACACAATTTCCTTTTTTATGCACAAAACATAATACTTAAATATTATGGCTGAGTCGTATGGTAAAGAGAGGGGACGAATAATTCTGTGTTGGCAAGTTTTGTTTCCATTACCAAATGGAATACTTATGCATGATAAATATTATCATGTGAGTACCAAGTGTGAAAGCAAGAGGAAGAGCGTGCATTGAAAAATGAAATATAACACAAAACTATTATCAAGTGACAACATTTAAACTTGCTTTACAGCTTGACACACTTTACATGAAATTTATGCACAATTCTATAAAACATTTAAAGATTGTGCTTATTTTATAACGAGGAGTCACTTCAAAGTCCCTTAAATCGTACTGGCCTTCACACTATTCCTAATCTTTCTCACATTTGTTGGTAAAGGACAAATATTTCTTAGTTGAAAAACACAACTAAGCGAAATATGAAACTAACTAACAGTAATAGAAGTGAGAAGGTATTAAAAAATATATGTAAAAAATCCTTTTTAAATACGGGAAACTTCAAACGAGTTGTAAGGGGAGACACGAACTGTACGCGACAGCCATAAACTCTAAGCTGAGGGATTATTTGAGAAACGTGCCGAAATTTCGCTTATAAGGGTGTACACCGCAGTACACAACTATGAATGCGTTACTTAACAAGTGACCCAAGTCCAGTTAAATTTAAATTTATGTGCAAAAGTTCGAAACTTCTTCAACCTCTTGTGCGAGTTAGGCCCAGAAAATTCTTCATTTTTGTTAATTATAAAATTTTTTCAGTGACTTGAGATATATTGGGTGTAATATACAATTGTGGGGGTGTGGCAAGCCTTCTTCTGCTACTTACAAATATTTGAACAATACCAATATACCCTCATATCATTTTGATGGGTGGGGTTTTTGTAGAAAGTGAACTTATGTCACTCTCACAAGTATAGACAAGCAACGAAATAACCATGAATACAAATATTTTAAAAAAATTCTTTTGGGGCTGGATTTTCTTGTATAGAGATTTAACAACAAGAAGAATGAGAAACAAGTAAAAAAAGTCCAAAAAAAACTAAATTTGGCTTAGGCCACATTTTAAATACCCTACATATTCAGAAACGTACTAAGAAAAGGCGCGGCGGGTATAATCAGATAAGCACTTAATAGTGTATGTTAACAAATCGGATTCTACGCCAAAAAAGAATTTTTTAAATTGTGAGCTTGTTTGTTAGTCGACCACGCCCATTTTTAACACTACTTTGATTATAATTAAATATTTCAAATTTTAACGCGATGGTTATATTTGTGTGTCTGATATTTATAGCTTGTTATTTAAAGGCGTGGCTCCTCTTAGATTAAAACTTGCGTGAAGCAACTGGAAATGTAAATATGCACAAAAATGTAGACCATAAGCAGATCAACAATGGACAGACACACGGACGGACATGACGAAATCAAGATACATACTTTGTTAGAGCTGTGAAGTAAGCAGAATGACCAGCTTAGTTTGACACCTTATTTTGTGTGGAGGGAGGGTATACAAATGTTTTTCGGCTAGATTTTCTTGTACAGAGATTTAACAGCCACCAGAATAGCAAAATAGAACAAGAACGATTTGTGTTGTAATCATTTGTTGAATTTGTTATTAATGCTGCTCTAACACATTTACTTTTCGGTAAATCCTTTGCCCCGTAAATATTGTGCATATGTTTAAGAGGCCTCCACTTAATACCAATTATGATGAATTTACTTTTGTACTGATTCTAAACTTCTGTGAAAAAGATAAGAACGTGCGATTATCTCTTGTTTGTTTGTATAATTTTAGACAAATCTTACCCATTTACCCAGATCAGAATTCATTATGGGCATTGGTCAGGGCATAGCCAAGTGTCCCTATGATCCATTAGACAATTCTACGGCGATTTATGTGGAGGAAGGTAATCCCGGTGGTTTGCCCGGTTTGGTAAGTTGCACAAAATCATTTCCATTTACCACCAAACATATAGATTTGCGTAAATTCAGTGCAAACCTGCCTCTTCCAGAGCATTCAATCATCGTAGTCTTGAAAGTGTAAATAAATAAAAAAACGTACATAAACTATATTTATATAAGTTTGTAAGTAATGAGAGTGCTTTCTGAAGTAGATATTTACAACATTCGCTGTGTGTGGGTGGTTGGCTGTATAATAAACATTTTCCATATTCTATTTATTTTCCATTTAGTTGAGTGCACACACTTTTATGATTTATATACAAATCACTGGCAACGCTGGAAGATGGAAAATATAAAATCAGAATCAAAATCAAAAACCTAAATACTTAAATAACAACCTCTTTAAAAAGCTACTTACGCAGCAGCCTTAACTGCTGTAACCGCAGCTGTAGCTATAAAATGTCATCATCTCTTCAAAAGTTTACAACCCAAGCCATTTATATTATTATACATACAGACCGTACCATACCAACCCATACAATCCAAGCACTCTTACGGTTTGGTTATCAGAAAGCAATCTTTTCAAGCATCGCTTGATAAAACTCGTGTTTTTTTTTATATTAATATTATTTATGTAATGTTTGGTATTTGCTTTTAACTCTTCCACTCTCTTTCTCTCTCTTTCTATTATTTTGCCTTGTTTTCAGTATTCGGGGACAAATGCAGAATTTACTAAAGCGGACACTGTCATCTTTCGTACGGATTTGTACAATGTTACAGCAAAACGTTTGGAGTACAAATTCAAACGTACTCTTAAATATGATTCCAAATGGTTGGACAGTAAGTACTTTGTTCTTGTTATTCCATCTTATGCATGTCGTTACATCTTAGTGAAATATTCAAAATGCTTAAATCACAATTAGACTATGATTTTCAAATCCATAAAAGCTTTCATGTTGTGAGATTGACAACACTGATCAACTAAGAAAAGTGAAAATTATCCTTTTATTTTTGATTAATTGAGATAAAAAGAAAAGCGGACGTACGTACATCCGCCAAAAAATTCTTTATATCTAAAATGTTGAATGTTTATAAATTTTTGGTTTTTGTTGTTGTAATATATTTTCGATAATTACCATTTAGTAGTTTATGTTTTATGGAAAAATATTTCTCATCATCTTATAAATGAGACGGTTTTTAATACAAAGATGAAGGAAGAGACCCTTTAATATATTTGTATTTTTGATCAGCATTAAAATCTGAATCGATCTAGATATGTCCTCCCGGGTACCTGCCTGTTGTTGGCATTCTCACAGTCATAAATTTCTTGATATGAAGCTTAAATTTTGTTCCTATATTTCTGGTGTCTGTACGTAGCTTTAAATTTACATCAATTGGATGAAGTGTCACGCCCATGAAGTTAAAATTTGTTATTTTCACAATTTATAAATGGACTAAGAATGGGCAGGGTTAGAGAAATCAATACTTTTTTATGCTGATAAGTAATACATTCACCACCAGGAAGCGTAGCTGCCTGCCTTGTGGTTTTTATTTTTTGGACTTATTAACCCTGAATAACAATGATGCCAACAGCTGTTGATGTCTATAAAAATATATAGCCTAACACGGTCGCTCTTAGGTGTGATGCGGTGTCTCTGGGAGAGAAATTCATATTTGCTTGTTCTTTCAATTTGTTTTTAGTATCCATAATATCTATTTGTTGAAATTTTAATTAGTTTTTCATTATAATTGAATTCATTACTTTCTTAAAAAACAACACAACGAGACTCAAGAAAAGTTTGTTAAAGCAAAGTGAAAAGAAACAGTGGGCTAGTGGAAGCAAAATTTACAAATAAAACAAGATATTTCTTTAGAAGAATTTATGATTGATCTGCAATGCTCAGTTATTCGCAGACTTTTTCGCAATCCATCTAAGGATAGGATGGAAAAAATATTATTTAAAACTTGAAATGTATAAAATCAATATCTACCCACTGTAATAACTCCTTTCATAATTCTACATACATAGCTTGCAGAAAATGTCTTCTTTTCTCGGTTTTTTTTTCCATTTTTGTGGTTTAATTAATTTTCAGCGTAAATTCAATCACAACAAAGTGTCTGTGTAGCAAAAAAGATGATAATATTTTCCCTATAAAGGAGAAGCTTTGGCTTTGGCTTTGGCCAAAGCCAAAGCCAAAAGACTGTAATAGAGTGATGAAAATTATTGCAAAAACAAAAACAAGACCTGAAAGAAAGAAAAGATTCTTTATAGTTGAAAATTTTCATTAAATAATCAACTTCACGTATAATAACCATAATGGGAAAATTTCGTAATAAATTATAAATCAACAATAACAAAATAACAAAATATCGCATTAAACATAAACTTGTACAAAGAAAATTGTTTATAATTGTTGCTGTTTTCTCTCTATCACCGCTTCATAGAACCGAACTTTGTGGGCTCCTTCGACATTGGTGACTATGTGTATTTCTTTTTCCGCGAAACGGCTGTGGAGTATATTAATTGCGGCAAAGCTGTTTATTCGCGTATAGCACGAGTTTGTAAGAAAGATGTGGGCGGTAAAAATCTATTGGCTCATAATTGGGCCACTTATTTGAAGGCCCGCTTGAATTGCAGCATTTCCGGCGAGTTTCCCTTTTACTTCAATGAGGTTCAGTCGGTTTATCAAGTGCCCAATGACAAGACACGGTTTTATGCTACCTTTACTACCAGCACAAATGGTTTGGTTGGCTCGGCTGTGTGCAGTTTTCATATTAATGAAGTACAAGCCGCTTTTAATGGTGAGTTTTTCTTCACATACGCACAAGATATAATCTCGTTCAAATTATTTGCAAGTACAAGTCGAATTACGCGTTTTTAAACCACACATTCTTCTTATTAACCATCAATGAAAACGAGATCGAATTCGCATCTGATGCGATTTTTTTTCTGATCAGCTTCGTTTTTCATTTAAAGTAGTGGTGAGGATAAGAGAATGATGTGTCAAACTATCGCATCATTACCTCATCTCTCCCATTTATAATAAAGCAATTGATTAGAGAATAAAATATATAAAAATTTAACCGCAAAGTCCAATTTTTTTAGACTACGGAGTCTAAGTTTAATCACAAGATAGACTTAACAACCTAAACAAAAAATTGTGAATCGAACATGATTCGAGTATAAATTAAAAGCAAGAATAAAATCTTAAAATAGTTTATACCAGTATACCCTCTACATAATAGGGAGGTAGAATCAAAATCTGCATCGATTTAACCATGTCCGTCAGTCTGTCCATAAATTTATGCATAAGCTCCAGGTTGCAGATATTTCAATGAAATTTGGTACATAAACACGTATCGCCCCAAATAGAAACCATATTGAAAATAGACAGATTTGGACCATTTTAGAACCCCTCCTTATATAACAACCTCTTACAATTGAAGTCTTTTTATGGCAAAAAATCGCAATTCTTTATACTTTTTGACCAAACTTGGCATGTATTCGGCTATGCCAAATGTGGATCAGATCGGACTATTTTTAAAACCCCTTAAAATATTTCAGGAAGTGACTTATGTGTCAATGCCTCTCGTATACAGAAATAACTTTAGCATTATTTGAGGAGCTAAATGGTGTAGGGTACTACACATATTTCACTTTTTTTTCTTTATTATAAACAGGAAAATTCAAGGAGCAATCCTCATCAAATTCCGCCTGGTTACCAGTATTGAATTCTCGTGTCCCAGATCCACGACCCGGCACTTGTGTGAATGATACTTCCAATCTACCAGATACTGTTCTGAATTTCATCAGATCACATCCGTTAATGGACAAAGCGGTTAATCATGAGCATAACAATCCAGTTTATTATAAAAGAGATTTAGTATTCACCAAGCTCGTGGTAGATAAGTAAGTAAACGAAAAAGAAAAACTGCAATGAACATACATACACACACTGTTACATTTAAATACATTTAGTAACGTATTGTTTGGTATTTATTGATTGAATTTAATTAAATTTAGTATTTTTAGTTTTTTAATAAGCATATTATTTTTATTTTTATTTTTATTTTTATTATTATTATTGTTTTTGTTGTTGTTTTTTATGAAATAATTAATTTGCTTTGACAATTAACGCAATCACTATTACGTGCTTTGGTATGGTCATCAGGCCAGCCAACGCACTGATGATGACTGTAACCATAATAAATAATCAATGCGACAACAGCAACAGCAACAGCAACAACAACAACAATAATAATAATAATAATAACAGTAATAAATTGAATGCGCGTTTGTACGTGCCAGCGCATATATATTTATGCATAAATATTAATTAAATATAATTGCAATTTCAATTAGCGTACCGATTGACATTTTATTAGCCATTTATATATATTTGAATAATCCTCGAAAAAAATCAATTTTTTTCTTTGCTTCATACTCCTTCTCCTCATCCTCATCCTCTTCGCCATTAAACAGACAGACAGACGGACAGAAAACGCATGTGTTACAATTTACACGAATTGAAAAGCATAAAAAAGAAAAAAACCCTTTCATCACATAATGCAGTAAATGCACGTTTGCCGGAGTGATAGACACCAAAACGATTTGTGGCCGATTTTTAAGTGTTCGCTTGGTCTCGCTTTATTATTATATGTTACTTTTGAAAACTGCCATTTTATAAAAATACAATAATAACAGCAATAGCAGCAGCAGCAGCAGCAGCAGCAACAACAACCGCAATTAAATGCCATTAAAAATTTTTAATCATTTTTTAATTAATTTTTAATTTCTTATGCAGACGTGTACTTGAAAATAACACAACAAGCAAGTGTAAGCAGACACCATATAACGGGTTTTGTGATATATATATATATATATATATAAAGGCAACTGTTATTACAACAACAACACCAAGTGTAGTAACCATAAAAACATGAAACAGAACAGTAAAGTAGAAAAAGTAGCGACATTGACGACAATGGCAACAACGACAACACCATCAAAACCGTTGACGACACTTAGACCCCAATTATTATTATTTTATATTGTTTGGGTTATAGTCGTTTAGTATTACACATGTACGCACATACACCTGGGTGTTTACATACATTTCAGGACCGTGTACATTCCGTCATAATTGAAGGCACGAAAGTTTTCAATTTATGATAATCCTAGGTTACCGGTTGTAACCACTACTGCTTCTCTCTTAAATGAAAGACTGTTTAAGTTTAATGTAATGTATGTGGGTCACGTGCAAAGCGTACGATTTTGAAGGTGGTCATATGGGATAGTAATGCAACGGATTTTACCCAGATACTCTACTTCTACTGTTATACTCTGTATATACGATGGGGTGTCTTAAGTTTGCCATTTCGTTTTTGGAATATTTTCAAAATCTGAGTCGATCTAGACATGTCCGTCCGTTAGTCCGCGTCTTTGCCTGTTAATAAAACGCTCACGGTTGTACATTTTAAGATATTTGAAATTAACTGAAATTTTGTACAAATATTTCTGGGTGCCACGCCCCTCATACACAAAAGTGTGCGTATGAAAATTAAACTTTTTTGATAATTATTTGCTTACTTATCATATTTATTGATGTGTTAAAAATGGGCGGTGCTGTATAACAGAAACGCCCCCTCATCACAAAAAGCCCCAAAAAACAAAATTCCACATGTAAGCTTCATACCTAGCTAAAGGACCTAATCTGGTACTTACCACGCCCCCACTTTGTAGGGTATTTAAAATTTGGCCAAAGCCAAAATACTTTTATCGAAGAATGACCAATTTTTGGAAATGAGAAATTGAATAAGAAATTCGTAATATATGCCTCGTGTCTGTGTGTGGGTAAGTACATAGTCGTGCAATCGTATTTGTGTATTAAAGTCGCATTAAGCATCTTTTAAATGTTATGGAAATTGTAACTTAATTACAATTTCACAATATTTAATTATCTCTTGATACCCGACTTCTGAGTGTGTGTGTGTGTGTGTGTGTGTGTATTTTAATTGGTAATGTTATGAATTTAATTGGTTGCTTGACGGCGCGCTGTTCATAAAGATGCACAGGTAAACGCGATGAATATACAATACAATAACATACCAGGACAGACAGATGGACAATGATCCCCCCCACCGTTTCGCCCTCTACCGTTAGCCAATAATGTCATAGATTGAATTAAACGATGGCTTAATATTTATGAATGAGTGAAATTACAAAGAGCTGAATGGATTAATTTCAAATAAAAGGGACAAAAACAATCACGGATAAATTCATATGCATTCAATGAATGAATGAATGAACATACTTTTATTCAGTCTCCGTTATTCATGCTATGTGCCCACATTCACAGTAATGTGAAGCAATGAGTGGTAGTGGTGGCTCACTATGTGAAAAGACCAGTAAAATGGTTCATGCCACACTATTATTGTTATTGTTGTTGTATGTGATATGGAGAGAGAATATTGCCATTGCCATCATCATCATCATCATCATCATTATCATCATCATTGTACAATACATTATAAAGTTGTAAAATGTTAAGTTCCACATAAAATTATAACGATTATTTTTACACAATCAACTGTTGTCCTTGCCAACGCATATAATGCCCCATACTAGGTTATTATGTGAGTAACAGGCCAGGGTGGTTATAAATATATATAAAAAAAAAATTCAAGTCATTTTAAGCCGCTTTTCATAAATTTAACGCATAATGATTTTTAACACTTCCGCTAGTACTGTTACTCTGTTTACAGTTTATAAATAAACACACACACACACCTATATATATACACATATATGTAACGAATAGAACAACAATACTTGACTTAGGCTAAATCTTAAATACCCTGCGTTCAAACCCACATATAAAAAGAGGGCGTGGTTTATAACCGATTACACACTCTATATAGCTTTTATATGACGTATCTAACTAATAAGTTGAATTCAGTTTTATATAAAGTTTTTTATAAGTTATGGGCGTGTCTATTATGTAGCCAAGACTTATCTTTCTTTACAAAAAGTGTCTCCAAGAACTGCATTCATGAGTTACATAAAAGGTGTAGACCAACGGACGGAGGAATATGCTTAAATTGTTTCAAAACAAATTTATAAAACTGAATTTCAGACTTAGTCCAAATCTTAAGTACCTTCTTCCTCTCCCCATATATATAAACAGTAGGCGTGGCAGATATTTAATTACGCCTCCTCAAATTTATGTATCCATGTAAGGCTACCAAAGATTCGGTTTATTTTTTGTAAATTTTGACCACGCCCATTTTTTGCACATCTAGAATGAGGTAAACTATAACTATTTGAACTAAATTTCAACTTCAAAACTCAATTTTTGTGGTCATTAAATAATTTTTTTTTGATTGTGGGCGTGGCATTTAATAAATTCATCCAATTTCAATAAATAATTACGTAAAGAAATACAACGTTTGTACAAAATTTCAATAACTGAACAATAGACACACACATGGATGGACATGGCTAGATCGACTCAGATTTTGATGTTGAATAAGAATTTCTATACCTAGCAGGGATGTCCTAATGTGTAGCTAACATAATAACAAACTTGGTATACATTGGAGGGTATAAAGAGCGATTGGTATAATGTAAGGGTGTCCTCTTTATATGCCGCACTACAGGTGGTGTCGGATGTAGGGCATAAAAAAAGGCACAAGGGAATTGTGTCAGAGATAATTGTTGCACAAAAGGTCTGATTTTTTTCTTATTTGTGTTAAATTTTAGTGCATGCTCTTATTGTTACAATAATGGCAGAAATATGTAAATGAATTATCGTCCTTGTCCACTTTATATATTGTATACATATATATATATTTTTGCCAAAAAGAAAGCATAGAGATCATGGAAATTTTTTGGTTGAACAATGCCATCAACCGTTTCATACAATTAACGCCTCTGATGAGTATTCGGTTGTCCGTACACATGACAGCAGCAACACCTAACGTTTTCATTTTTCACTGATTTTATTCGTTGTTGTTTTTCTACTCCTTTCATTGGCAGAATTAAAATCGATATATTAAATCAAGAGTATGCCGTTTACTATGTTGGCACCAACATGGGTCGCATCTACAAAATCGTGCAATATTACCGTAATGGTGAGTCGTTGTCCAAGCTGTTGGACATATTCGAGATAGCACCGAATGAGGCGATACAAGTTATGGAAATCAGTCAGACACGTAAATCGTTGTATGTGGCCACCGATCATCGTGTCAAGCAAATCGATTTGGCCATGTGCAATCGTCGCTATGACAATTGCTTCCGGTGTGTACGTGATCCGTACTGTGGTTGGGATAAGGAGACAAACACTTGCCGTCCCTACGAATTGGATCTATTGCAGGTGAAGTCTATATTAACACGGAGAAATGTTCTTTTTCTTCTTTTGTGACTGCTACCAAAAATCCTGAAAAGTTTTCGTTTTAAATATCTCGTCGCTTTAAAAGTCATCTTCTTACTTTTTTTTTTGTTCTATTACTACTTTTTTCCAGGATGTTGGTAATGAGACGAGTGACATTTGTGATTCGAGTGTATTAAAAAAGAAAATCATTGTTACGTATGGTCAGAGTGTTCACTTGGGTTGCTTCGTTAAAATACCAGAAGTATTGAAAAATGAACATGTCACCTGGTACCATCATTCCAAAGATAAGGGCCGGTAAGAGTTGATACAAATGCTAGAAAAAAAGTCCTTAATATCATAACCTATGTATGTATGTATGTATGTATGCATTAATGTTTGTCCATCTAGATATGAAATCAAGTATAGTCCTACAAAATACATTGAAACTACAGAGCGTGGTTTGGTTGTGGTGTCCGTTAATGAGGCCGATGGTGGACGTTATGATTGCCATTTGGGTGGTTCATTATTATGTAGCTACAATATAACAGTTGATGCTCACCGGTAAGAGCATTTGCAAACTTTCGAAAAGATTCTTTTAAGAATTAATTTTCATTTTATTTCCATTTTTATTTCGTTATTATTATGAAGTTGCACCCCACCCAACAAGAGCAATGATTATCAGAAAATTTATTCCGATTGGTGTCATGAATTTGAAAAATATAAAACTGCCATGAAGTCGTGGGAAAAGAAACAAGCGGTAAGTTTTTTATGAAAATTGTAAATAATTTTATCTTCACCTAAATGCACCTGAATTGCGCTTGAGATTGTATTTAACTGTCAGGCCTTATCTGGTTTTTGCATACCTTACGTCATAAAATGATATTTATGCAGATGTTTGTGGCAAATGCTTAACCCTTCACTCAATTATACCAATCGATTTAGAATCAAAATCTTTAAGCAATTCGGTCTGTCGGTCCATATTTTTAATAAATAACTGTGCCAACTTTGAACCCGATTGGAATACTCTCAACTTTTACCATAAAACACATTTTTCGAACTTCACTTTTAAAAGATAAAGTCTCCCGTTTATTGATACAACTTAACTAATCATAGCATAGATTGTGGCTCTGAAAGGTGTAGGGTATTTAGTGATCGGGTATATATATAAGCTAGAAATTCATTTTTAGTTATTAAACAAATTTTTCCCCACATCTAGCAATGTTCATCGCGTCAAAACTTTAGTCAACAACATCCCAATGAAGTCTTCCGCAAGAATTTAGTCTGATATCATCAGCAACAACAATATCATCACCACCAACAACAACAACAACAAAAGCAACAACATAATTTCCAGCCTAACATACAAACGTCCATATAACTATTCTAAAAAGCAACAAACACTGCATTAAAACTTATCGATCTAAAATATATTTAAAAAAAAAAGGAATTAATTACAAGTAAAAAAGCAATAGCTATGTAACAAATACAAATATTAAATTTAAAAAAAGAAGACTACAAACAAAACAAAGTTCCGAGTAAAGCAATTTACATTAAGCACTAAACTCGATATGCGTACGAGGAGTGACAAACAGGCGTACGAGTATCAACAATTAAAGGTGTTAAGAAAAGAAAGAAAAAAAAGAGTGAACAACATCACCATTGATTTAGTTTATAAAAAACAACGAAATTTGGCTTAGAGCAAATCTTAAATACCCTCCACATCTTCATACAAACAATGGGCGTGGCAGATACAAAATAACACCCTTTAATAAGAAATGCATTACAGATTAACGTTCAAGTTGAGTTTTTCACTGAATGCGGTGTTTGTGGGCGTGTCTGTTATTAAATCACGCCCATTTTTGCATATCGATGGATGGGGTAATACCAAATTTCGTAGGTCACTTTTTGAAACAGATAAATAGATTTTTATGGGCGTGGCTACTCACCGATTTTGATCCGTCTAAAAAGCGAAGAAAGTAGACGTGTGTCCATACAAAATTTCGACTCAATATAAGGATGGACAAAGATTTTGATACTTCTGACACTTCATTGTAAGTGTTAAAAAGGGAATAGCAAACTCCTCATATTCCACATCTTATGTGGAGGGTATAAAATACTGTACAAGTCATACCTATGCAACTGACACTATCCATAATATCACACACGTGAAAAACAGTAAGAATGAAATATTTCAACCAAACTATATAATCGTTAACGTCTCCATGTATACAACACTTTATCTAAGTATTTAAAAACATCACTGCTATCATTAGTAATTTATTTGCACCTGCATCAGCCATTTAATCCACATAATAAAAAAAACTAAATGCAATCCACACATCACTTTTACCCTTTAAGCACAAACAATTGCCGCATCATTTACATGACGAAGAATTTTCATTTGAGATCCTTTTCATCACGGAAAAGTTATTGCCTATTTATATAAATATATAACGTAGTCCTTGTTCTATCACATCTTAGATGTTTATTACAAACGTCAAATTCATATCAACTAACGAAAAAATACAAAACAAAATCACATTAAGCGTTAAAGGAAAGACTTGCAACATTTTTATTAAAACTTTCTCAAAAGCAATTGAAATAGATTTAACGAAATTATTTAAATTTATTAAGTTATAAAACTCATCATGTATTAATTATTAAATATTATTTTTTTAATTGTACAATAAGTTATAAAACAATAACAACTGCCAACTAACTGATTTTTACTATTTTTTGACAAGTTCTCAATCTCAAGCATTTTCACAACAATTCAAGTTTTTTAAATATATTTTATAAATGGAATTTTATTAAAATAAAATAAAAATTGCAAATAAATTCTACTCTTGATAAATTATAAGCAAAATGTATTTATTGATTTCCAACGAATGGGGGGGAGGGGGGTAAGTACGCATTAGCTTTTATTGCCTAAAATGAATAATAAAATAAATTTATTAAACAACCGCGCATTGTGGTTTCATTATATTTAAGCTTGGCGTTTCATTATTTGCGAATAATTTATGAAATGCGGAACAATTATCGTCGATATGGTTGGTCAAACAATTAAATTTGGTTTCTCTAATACGCTTTGTAATGGTAGCTTTCCATCATCACCGAAGCTGCTCTAGTAGTCTAATCAAACTCAGACTTGAACCAATCGATAGATATTGATTGATTTTACTATTGCCTCGCTATAGTTTTCGCAGAAAAGTGACAAAAAAGTAAAAATCGTCCAAAACAATTCCATCTTATGATAAATGGAATCAATGGGTGACAAGACAATCAAGTTTCATTAGAAAATACAAAGAATTGTGCGATTTTTATAGTGCGCTAAATCGTGTCAGTGCACAAATTTATGTGTATTATGTGTATGACTTGTTTTGAGTTGATATGTTTTCAAAAGAGGATTTCTAGGTTATTTTAAAGCAAACTGTGGGAAATTTAACGCATAAGACTTGGTATGTAAACTGTGAAATACATGTGCTTCACGTTATTTACACCGAAGCAGTGTTGCCAACATGCAACAAGGTACTATGCATGGTGTTCATATTATTTTGTCCATCCCCTGTTCCTACTAATAAGTTCAGTTTCAGTTTATATAAGATTTTTTGTAAATTGTAGGCGTGGATGTGACCCGCCCATTTTTGGATGGCGAAGGAATGGACCAATTTTAGGTAATTTTAGGAAATTTAAACTTTTTGACACAATTTTATGGCTGATATATACATCGATTTTTTAAATTGTGGGCGTGGTTCTCCACCTATTTCATATAGTCATCTATAAATGTTTTAAACATATTATACATTTCTGTATTCTTCATGCAGGTTGTTATATATATTATACAAGATCGGTTGAGAGCCGCGCCCACAATTTACCAAAGTCTATCTCTGAGAAACAAAAGTTCATCTCTGAAGTAGAAATTTTGTACACAAATTTATAATTATTGCCACCATCAAGGAGTGCCACTCCCACAATTTTCGAAAATGCTTTTGTGGAACCTTATCGGACTTGTTAGTTGATCAGCTACCTGCCATGCCCGCTATTTGTATAGAGATGTAGAGGTTACTTAAGATGTGGCTTAAGCCGCATGATCTGTGTAAAGGTATTGAAAACTCGGTCTTGATTTACTCCAACACTTTAACTTTCATTGTCCAATAATTGTTTACAACCGAGAATTGTATTGTTGCTGATAAAATAAATTGTTACAAAAGAAAATTGTTAATAATTTTGAAAAAAAAAGGAAAAAAGTTGCCCGCTTCTATATCGGCCACTGAATGTCTTTTTCTTAAATTCCTCCATCATTGGTTTTGTTGCTTTTGGCTATCTATAAATTTGTAGAGAAAGGGAAATAATAAAACAATTTTTGTAAATTGTTGTCAACACTTGGTTCATTGCTGTACATATATACTGCAGACAACGAAAGCCGAAATAAATATATTGTAAAATATCCCGGGGTTGCCCATTGTTAATAAGGACAGAAGCAGAAGCGTTAGCCTGGCACTGTAGCCATGATTGGCTGGCTATTGGTGTTAGAAAGGCCAACAACGCTCAACACCGCACATAATGATATATATGGGGCGACTGTTTTTTAAATTGTGCAGATAATTTCGAGCTCATTATAGTCGTTTTCTACACATTTTTACTCTTATTTTTATTTCCATTTTTTCCTTCTTCTCTTCCAATTCTGTTGTGTTGTTGTGTTTCCGCAACTGAAGGGTATGGTACGTTTCATCGCAGTATCCTTTTGTGTGTGAGCGAGCTATTGTTGAGTGTAGGTATGTGTACATATAATGTAACGGCCACCATCATCATCAGCCACCATAAAGTTGTACGTTGTGTGAATTGCAATTTTCAGTTTTGTACGCCTTTGAGCTTCACTTGCATTTGTTTTGTTGTTGCCTTGTTTTCCCCTTTTTATTTTCCACAGTGCGTTAAAGTGTTATACACTTAAATGGCAATTAAAGTTGAAAATCCGGTATCCTATTGCATAGCCTTGTTCCTCTCTCCACACACACACACACACACACACACACACACACAATTTAGGCTTTCATAAAATATAGATGAAGAGAAAATTTATTAATTGCTTATAAGCAAAAAAATCGATCGCTTATGGTTCCTTTGTTGTTAATAAATTTATAGCAAAGATGTATGAAATGTCTAATTAAACGTTTGTATGTTTTTTTGCATTGTCTAAGTGTTTCTTTCCTTAAGGACCTTTTCATTAAACGCATAAATTTGCTCTCCTACTCCTGTAAAAAGGATACAAACTTCTCTTTGGTTTAATTCTTTACACTTTTGCCGAAAAGTTTTGCATTTGCTTTTCTTCTGTGCCTTGTTTTAATTTTGCTTTGGGGGGGCTGTACCTGTACGAAAGCATCTCGGGCATTAAGCAATAAAGTTTTTGTCTAATAACTTGCAAGAGGTGGCAACTAAAGACAAACGTTTTCATTTCAATTAAAACTGTTTTGGCACAACCATTCAAAACAGAACATGCACAGTGTCTTTCTGTGTGTACGAGTATGCCCGTCTGTCTGTCTGTCTATCTTCATATTGTAGCTTGTTTTTTGTCTAGCTGTTCTTTCTTTTTTGTTTCTTTGCGTTTTTCGTATATTTGCTTGAAATGATATTATAATTACTTGTATACCTATTGTTTTAGCCTGAAGGTGAACAGCTCTTCACTGCGGTGTTGCAGAGGATTCTTTCTTTCTTTCATTCTTTTGGGTTCGTACGTATATTTTGCTTAAACCATCACCCAAAGGAGAAAAAGTAATTGGTTTCCGTTTAACGTCTTAAGATAGTAACATAAGAAAATTTATATGATTTTAATTTTATTCAGGAAATCTGCCATTTACAGGTGAGTGAGAAGGAGAATGAAAACGATTATATGAAATATTCGCGATGATGGAGAAACGCATTGTTTAACGCCATAAATATAAGATAAATATCAAAAAAAAATGTATTGTTAATTAATAATAATTAAGACTTATTTGTACACCCTCCACCTTAGTGATGAGGGTATACTAAGTTTGTTTTTCCGTTTGCAAATGTTTCCAAGTTGTAAGACTTGAAAAATATCTATAATCAAGATTGCCTTACTGCGCTATTCTGAGTGTCTAATATTATGTTAACATTTTTATATTTGGATGATTTTCAACACTAAGACCACCCGAATGAATGTGAGTTTGCTTGGCTTATAACTAGAAAACTACTGCTCCGATTTTGGACAAATTTGTTGCAAACATTTGGAAATTTCTCTAGCTTTTCGGGGAATCTTAATTGATGGGCGTGGCACTTCCCATTTCCTTAGGAGAAGAAATTTTTCAAAATAAATGTTGTTTATTAACTAAATGGTTAGTGCCACGCCTATATAAAATATTTCATCTGCAAGTTAAATTAATTTACAAGCTTCCACAAAAAGTTTGAACAAAATCCGTTTAGCCGTTAAGAAGTTATACGACTTTAAAAAATTTCTTGAATCAAGATTCGCTTACTGAGCGATTCTGGGCGCCTGGTATTATGCTAACATTTTTATATCATATTTGGATGATTTTCAAAATTACGACCACACGAATGAATTTGAACTTGAACTTTTTAACTTAATTTTTGTGAATCGCACATTCATTTTTATCGAATAAGGGCGTGGCACTCAACTTATTTTAGTCTTTTTAAATATTTGCGAGCTGCCTGTAGAAACTGGAAGAAGTATTTCAACTTAATACCACAAAAATTTACTACCATGAGTGTATCAAGCACAGAGAAATTTATGGTTGGGCGTGTCTAGATCGAATTTCATGCTGATCAAGAAAATATATGTCCTTCTGGGAGTTGCAAATGACAAGCTTACTACTCACCCCCAAAAATATTACACCTGGGTCATGCTTAATACAGCTTCAGCTAAAGTAAGTTATATGCATTTTATAAAAAGTTAATTACCAATCAATTTATCTGTTCAAAAAAACTTCCCTACAGTTGCAAAAATTATAGAAAACAAATGTTCAAGTATGTGATAAATTATAGCAACTAGGGTAGGTAAACACTTTTAGGCTCTTTTATCAACAAATTAAAATTTCTCATTTCAAAAAAACAAAAAAAAAAAACAAGTAAAAATGATAAATTCGGTTTAGAGCAAAATTTGAAATTTTCAAATGAAAAAATAAAAAAAAATGTTAAATGGTTTCAAGAAGAAGAAGAGAAAAAAGTTCTTGAATGAATTGTTAAAAGTTTGCCCCTCTCTCTCTCTCTCTCTCTCTCCTAATTATTATTTTGCACAGTTATACATTTTCCATTTTCTTTTTATTAGATTTTTGAATAATTTTCAACGACCCATTTATTTTTCATGTGATTTGAATGCTAACTTTTACCGCATACAGTTAAAACCATTCGAACAAACAGCAACAACAGTAGCAACAACAACAACAACGAAAAACAAGAAAATTTTGTTATAATTTAGTCACATTCTCTGGTCTCGTTATTCTATTCAGTTATATTCGTATTCAAAATGTGGAAGCAAATAAATATTCATAAACTTTCTATTTGGTTTGCTCTCTCACCAAATGGTACGGGCATGTATGTATGTGTGTGTGCATATAAGCCTATTCTGTAACGTGTTTATTTAGGTTATTCATGTTTGCTCGATTGTTTGTGGAAACTGTGCGTGTGTTGTTTGTTTTTTGCTTCTTTTTTGGCAACTCTATAAAAATTGTGCTAAAATTGAATTTAACACAATTTACATGTGTTGAAACATCAACCAACTGTACATCAACAAAATCCTGTGCATTGGAACTATGTTCGTATTCTGTACAAAAAAATTTTTTTTTGTCGATTTTCTATGATTTTTTTTTTTTTAATTTGGTCGTGCACTAAGTATATGAAAGTATTGTACTGTCCAAAACTAACAACTGCATCAATACAACTTTTTTATGTGCATTGAAAAAAAAAAGAAAAAAAATTAATCAAATAACAAAAACTGAAATAAGGTCAACCCTAAATGTAGTTGAAAGAAATATTTGTGTAAGTAGAATTTAACAATCATGAAATCATGTTGAAATACTTTACAAAAATCCAACTTAACTGGTATTGCAAAGGATTTTTATATGTTCTACATTACAAGACACACGCACGATAATTGCAATTTTTAAAGTAAAGATTATACAACTTGGGGATCATAGGAACACGTTAAGAGGTGTTCAAAGGTATATAACAATTCACATATGCCCGACTGTACCAGTTCCAATTCAAATTGAAAGTATTCCATTTTGAATGGTGCGTTGTTAATTTAAAATGGAATTTTCATTACAATACAATACAAATGGAAATTTTTCAATTTCATTTGTGCTTTTTTCCAGTGTATTGGTTTGGCAACTAAGTGATTGCGGATTTTAAGTAAGAATGAAATTTTGAAACTTTTGCTTAAAAATACAACTTTATTCGATTAGGTACTGTACGTTTCGTTCAGGTAGTATCATAATTCCACGTTCATGAAAATTTCTGATCTTTGCTATTAAAAAAACTGAATGGAATCTTCATTTATAATCGTGATTTTTTCAAACACACTTAAAATTGTTCAATTTAATATAAACCTTCTTATTTGCAATTGTGATTTGTTCAATTTCAATTGGAAATTGTAAAGTATGAGGCTTTTCTAACCATAACTCTGCACCAACGTAAAAACTTGTGGGCTTAAAATTAAAAGTTAAGCGTACAACTAATTTTCTTAGTAAATTTCTTTATAAGTTGGGCCAAATCAGTCAATTGCCACACCCACTATCGATTTAAATTTATTATATATCAAACAAATTTGAATTTAAGGGTTGATGTTTAGTAGACATATTAATAATTAGTCGAGCGATTAGCCAAAAATTTGCGCAATCGTTCAACCAACACGCCCACAGTTTAATTTAACGCAAAAATCATTTTTCACATATATATACAATATATATTATATAAACCATCAGATAGTCTAATTACCCACGCCCTTTAATTGTATGTACTTTATAAAGGATTTTTAAAATGTGGCCTAAAACAAATTTTTGTTCTTAACAGAAGTGAAGTATATTACTTAGGTTTGATTTATTTGATATTTTCCTATATATATCTACCTTTTCCTTCTTCTTCTTCTTCTTTTAACAACATGTGATTAATGTTATAATGATGAAAAAAAGCATACATTGGATGAAACCCTATTTATTTTTACAATAACAAAATTTTTCCATCGTCTTTGATGTTTTCATTAAAATCAACAACAACAACAACAATAACAACAATAACAACAATGTTATTTCTATACGGTTATATTGTGATGATAATGATGGAAAGCAAGAAACAAATCAAATTTTCTCAATAAAATAAAATTACTTTCCGGTCTAATGATCATCAAATGCTGATTTTATTAGATTTATATGTTATTATTATATCCTTTTTTATCCTTAGTATATACTTGGGTCTTTATTTTGTATATTTATCTATTATTATTTTATTATTTTTATGCGCTTTCAAGGGGGTTGAGGGGGGTTTTGTTGTACCATTGACTTGATTAAAATTTAAATGGAATTGTATTTTTTCTTTTTTTTTATTGTATTTAATACTATTTTTAAAACAACAACTATTGCCTCGTTTGGGTGAATTTCCAGTTTCCTGTTGAATTTTAATTACTTTTCTTGTTGTTGTAGTGGCAGCTTATATCCATATATCCATATATCCATATATATATATATATCTTTGAGCACTTAACAAATTGTATTTGTACGTTTGTGTTTAATATGCTACTTTGTACAATTGGGTATCTTCTACCTAAAGCAGCAGCAACAACAACAACAACAATAACAACAACAACAACACTATTAACAATCATTTTAGTAGAATTTACGATAAATTTTCGTCTAATTAACCAAAAGCAAACCGCAAACAATCAATTGAAATTTCAATTTGAACTAATTAAACATGTATGGTATACGCTTAAATACATAAGCGTACAATACCGTACAATTGTTCAAATGCACCGACAAACGTAAACACTTAAAGCAAACATTTATATACAGTCGTGGCTTTACTCATTAATTTAAAAACATATAAATCTTTAGCTTGAATGAAAGCCACACTTCGACCATAACATACCAAACATACGCACAACACGCAAAACATCTTCAAGTAGAACAAAGTTCCATTTAAGCGTTTATGTACAAAGAGCATTAAAGGTAAAGAGCAGAAATGTTAATACTACTACACTGATATGATGGTAATGTGAATGTTTGTGCGTGTGCTTATGTGTGTGCATTCAATTAATTAAAAAACAAAAACAGCTTAAGCCAAATTTTGAATATCCTCCACATCTACATAGAAAAAGTAGGCGTGACAGATATATGATTACGCCCTCTAATAGTGTGTACATTACATACCAGTTTGAGAGTCTAATTTTACGCTGAGTATAGTTTTTTGTGAAATATAGGCGTGTTTGTTATTAGATCACTCTCATCTATAGATGGGATCATTATATGCCTCAATTTTTGTGGCAGATATATAGATTTTGGACGATTGTGGACGTGGTTCTTGTCCGCTTTATATGTGTAAACTTTGTAGGTCTCTAACTGCTCCTTCTGGGAGTTGCAAACGGACACCCCTTATCTCATATGGCGGGTATTTAAAGACTTCACTTCTAATAGGACATTATTCAGAGAAAGGCTCTAAAAATGATCCAGTTCGATCCATTTTTAATATAGATTCTCATTATCCCAAAAAAATGCATGTGTACGAAATTTCATTGAAATATCTCGAAAAAACCGCAACCTGTAACTTTGCCATGTGATTTTACATGGATATAAAGACGGACAGACACACATATTTAAATCGATTTAAGAAATGAGTCTGAATTAATCGGTATAGAAGTTTATGAATATCAAGCATCGACGCAAATTTAACACACCCCTTACCGCAACTGGTGCAGAGTACAAAAATCATTCGATTAAATCTAAAAATTAAACCTTTAACATAATCATTAATTAAGACATTAAACAGCTTAAAAAGCAACAATGTACAGACAATAACGGCACATGCCTTAGTCAAGCACACATACACACTATACATGTACAGAAATTATGTATACTTTAATAAGCATGCAACCGCACACAAACACACACACACACACAGACACAAATCTTAAATATAGCAAATGTATGTACTTGAGAGTTGAAAGTAAACTCAGGATAGTGTAGTCGTAGGCAATATAACAAAAATAACAATTATATTGAATGTAGATGCATAAGTATGTGTAGAATAGCGAATATGGGATGAGTGCAACAACATTGCATTCATCTGTACATTGTACGAGTTAGTATATGATACGTATGCATGCATGCATGCGTGCGTGTATGTATGTGTGATGAAGGGGTTAGATTTAGTAAACGTATTGGTTCATTGATTGTCAAATGAAGCAGCATGCAGTCTGTATCAGTCACTCACTCGGCAATCGAAATTTCAAATATGTATGTGTGTGCGTGTGCATGTGCGTGTGCGTTTGTAAATGCGCCTGATGTGCATATAACCATCAAAGTCAAAAGTTTCTCGTAAAGCTGAAATTCATGCAACGATTTTTTCAACTACTTGACATTCAACATATATATAAAAATTTAATTCAATTTGAACACATTTGAAATGCATATAGACACACACACACGCACATATACTGTGTATATGAAATCAATGGAAAACTTGTACAAATTTATAAAAGATTTTAAACAAATTTTCAACAAAAACTTTTTTGTAAATATTTGACGAAAATGCTTTCAAAAATTGTCGATAAATAGAAAAATTTGCACAGAATTTATTACATAACACGTAAAACATCCATTTCTGGTTAACAGTGACTTTTTGATTTTTATGGAAAATGTGGGCGTGGCATATACCCTATATAAAAGGGCCCTATTGTAACAATTATATGACATTTATTGAAAGATATAATTCACAAATAGGGATTTTTTCAAATTATGGGCGTGGCTCTTATCCAACCATGACAATTTTTAACACATCGGTTGATAAGTATGTCTATGTGCATCCGATTTCAACTTTAATGAGCAATTTTTTGCCATTTTTTGTCAATTGTGGGCATGGTTTTTAACCACTTTTAAAATCAAGGATTGCTTTCAACAACATTTCGAAAAAAGTTTCGGAAACTGACTTTATTCCTCCAACCACTACACTGCAATGAATGTTAAGTAAACTTTAGCAAGCACGAAAAGTTCAAACAGTTGAGTTTTATACGTTTTTTTTTTCCTTTTTAATGCAAACCCTTAACAACACTTTATATAATCCTTAATAACTACTTGCAAACAACACTAAACAATAAAATAAATCTTGATTTATAATCAAGCAGAAGAATTTTAAGCGAAAACAGTAAAAATAATTATATTAATCTTATTAGGAATAACCGAAATAAGCGCTATTAACAGAAAAGGCGCCAACAAAACAAACATGAAACTAAAAACAAAATCTTACTGCACCCAATTAATTTTCCAACTCACTAAGTTAATTACATATACACACGTACATACAAGAATAATACAATATACCGTTGTGTACACTGTGTCCCATTCTGGCTGATGTGCTTGAGTTTTTTGTGTGCTACTCAGTGAAGTACACATGGTGTCTGGTATAAAAACTCTCATTTCATTTAAGCTTCTTTTTTATATAATACCCTACTAACCAGCTCCAATTTTTTCTCATTTCGTTGTTATTTTATATCAAATTTTACCTCAAATGCTATTATGGCTGCAGATACATGTTAAGTATGTGACCTAAAATGTATGTATGTATATGTGTGTGTGTGGTATTATATCATTAATTAATATTACACATAAACATGTAGTGTTGTGTCAGAAATGGGAGATCTGCTTAGAAATGATTATAAAGATTTAGTTTAATATTCATGAACAGTATTCTGAGTAAACCCAACTTTAGTGTAAGTAAATGTGTAAAAGTTGTACATACACATACATATGTATCTGTATAAGAAATATTACATGAATATATAATAAAAACCGATTAAACATTTTCATATTTCGAGTATCCTTAGAAAATTGTTGAATTACATTTTACGCTTTATAAGATTTATGTATCCCGACCATGCCCATTTTCGTTATAGTGATGAATGGCATAATTATAAATGTAATTATCAATTCATTCAATCAACTTTATAGCAATAACAATAAAAAGCAAACAAAAAGGGTTGTGCCAAATCTAGGAGACCCCCACCATCAGTACCCAATATCGTATTCACATATACCAGTTTTTTACAAAAGTTAATACTTGGCGACTGGAGGGGTTGAACCTAAAGCGGTTTCGAACTCGTCCTCTTCGAGTTTTCATGCAAGTTCATGCGCAAATGCTTTATATCAATAATTCACATTTCAACATCATCACGAACCCTACACCATTTTATAAATTAAGCTTCGTTATGTTATATGTAGTGAAACCCCTCCAGTCGCCAAGTATTCATTTTTCACCTTTTCAAATACATCATTACTACTTTCAATATAAAAGTCTGTACAAAATATTCATTTCGAAACACACAGATATTATGAATTTCCTTTTTCATATAGCACCCACACATGACTTGTCCCATTTCCTTTATTCATACACAGTTAAAATGACAAATAGAAGAATTTATAATTTTTTTAAATCAAAATATTTTGAATGCGATTAACTTGTTAAAGTCGCGCCCTTAGACCAATTTTTCCCATTTGTAATACCAAACAAACCAAGCCCGAAGATTGTGTACAACAAATTTCCCCTCAATATCTTAATTTTTGCATCCGTGAGAGTGTCATAAAGCAGAGTGCGACAAAATTATATTAAGACAGACAGAAGGACAGAGTTGTGTGGTTTTACATGAGCACCTGCCGTTAAGGCTTAATCTCACGGCACCATACAGTGCGTAATGCATTATAAGGATGCATTACAGCGGTAAAAGATGACATCAACAAGATGTTGTTTTGATGACAAACCACAGCCACTATGATGCACCCACTAGGAGGCCTACCTCAAATTGTCGGGCCAGAGTGAAACACCCTGGGGGCTCCCGACACCCATAGTGCGGGATGTTAAACCTTTCCGATGGAAGGTCGTAACTTAGATGTTTTAAGTTACTACCAGTTGGTGCCTTATTAGACAGAAGGACTAAATCAACTCGGAATTCATACTTTTGAGGTTTAACTTTAACCTTTACTCGTACTTATGTAATTGTTTAAACAAAACCAATATACCCCCACAATCATAATGATTTCATAAAAGTTCTTAATCAAGTCAGAAAATTGTGAATTGTAATGGATAAGAGTTGTCATTAATATTATTATTATTATTGTTGTTGTTGTTGTTATTGTTATTTTCATAATTAATATATAAATGTGTAACCATCATATGTAGGTTATACACTTTTGACTCATTTGCAATCAGAATAAATTCGTGTTAATAACATTGGATGATGATTTTTCTTTTTAATTTTCCATTAATAATTCATTCATTTATTACCCACACGCTATGGTTGGCAAAAAAATATTGTTGGTGCTTTTTTTTTTCTTCCTTCAATATTGCATTACACATAATGGTTTTCTAGGCCATAGAATTTTCAATTTCGTTTTTATTACAATAACCCAAATTAACTTGATTTGGTTTTTATTTAAAGGTTTTTTTATTATTATTTTTTTTTTTATTAATATCTTTTATTTTAATTGTATTATTTTGGGCCTTCACGCGGTCAAATGTGTTGCTTTTGATTTAAATTATATGAAAATATTTAATTTGGCAAAATATTGCATTTCCCAGAGGGAAGCGGTATACACGTATAAGCAGCGGGTATATGTATGTAAAGCTTCATAACCAACAACACTAATAAATTGCTTTATCCGGATGCTATTTGATATCCGGTTAGCTGGTATTATAATATGCATGCATACAAGCACACATTTTCATATTTTGTATAAATTTAATACAAATACATTCATATGTAATTTTCACATAAGCTATACACAAATATAATATTTGTAGAATAATTAAATTATAGAATGAATCGTAAAACTGTTATATGTTATAAATAAAGCGGTCATTATGATTTAAAGTTAAATTTAAACAAACGACAGTAACTGAACATGTTTTATACATGAACGAGGAGGTTACAATATTTTTTTCATATTTAAGGGAAATTTTTGCCAAAAACTTAGTTATTTAGAAGTTTTATAAAAAGAAATAAAAAATTATATTTTAGATAAAAAATCATCTTTGAGATAAATTATCTAATAGAAAATTTTGAAATAATCTTGTACATGATTTTCTATTTATTTAAAAAATTTTACATATTGATACAAATTATGTGAGGAATACGGTTTGTGACATTATCTAAACATTATCTAAACGATAGTAATTTTTTTAAATCAATCCGAGGTTAATTAATTTATCTAATAAGGCATTTTAAAATATGTTACGGATAATTTTAATTTTTTTTTTTAATTTATATATACAGGGCGTGGACAAAATAATTTGAACATTTATTTATTAATAAGATATTGGGCCTCGTTTTTTTTCAGAACAGCTTTTTTTTTACCATGTTTTGTGCATGCTGTCGTCACGTCACAGACGCTCACGCTAACCGAGCACTAACGATTTGCCCTCCTTCGAAGTATGAGAGATCACACGCACTTCACCGATCGCTTGTTTTAACCCTCGCAGAACAAAGCGTATAACACACCGACATGGCACGTAAACTGTGCACTACATATGTGTTGCATTATTTACTCGAAAGCAATGTTGCCAACATTCAAGAAGATTTTCTATATTGCGTAATGTTCATATTTTTTGGTCCACCCCCTATCTATTTTTATCAAGATAAAATAGTTTTTATTTACAAATGAAATTTTAAAAAAGTGTTATCTGAAAATGAATAACAGAGATTAACATTATATTCTGAAATGTTTTTTCCTTATCCTTGAAAAAGCATAATAAAGCCTTTTTTTTGCTACAACGAAGACTTCAGCTACTTTATGAAAATATCACAAAGAGTGTAAAAATAAATTCTGCTTTTCTTGAAAGAGTTAAAATGAAATAAAAGGCAACGAAATGAAACATATTTATAAATAAAAAACAACTCCGCAGCCCAGTGTGCTGTGGGTGACTGCTTTTAAGCAGATTACTTCCTTCCAGGGATATATGTATACCGTGCAATATACAATTGATTTATCTTCTCTCCAATTAATTGTTTATAGTGTTTAAAGGAAATGAACAATAACTTGAACAAACCTCATTTAAAAATGTGTTTTAATGAGACGAAAACGGCTTTTATTTAAATTAAAAATATAAAAATAATATTAATTTAATGTCATTGAAATGTTTTTGTGATTGAATGTGTTTTTTAAGTTAATTTGCGTGTACATGCATGGTGTATATGTATTGTTTTTACAAATTGTATAAACTCGTTTTTATTCTGCTTTTTCGTAAATTGAATAACCTGGCATGGCAGTGTAATTAAAATTTCAATTATTGTTCAACATTAACGCGAAATTGGAAAAATCTATTTCTATAAAAGGTGGTGAAAAAAATGTTAAAAATATATTTCATCAGCGTGTACACATATTTATTTTTAATGTCATTCAATCGTTTTTATACACAGCCTGTTATCAATTTTTGTGAAATTATTTACACACCACAAACATACAAATAAAACATTAATGGAATGAAGATTATGAACCAGTACAAGTTGACGGGTCTGTATACTCGTATCTTAATATATAACATTTCATTTAAATGCCATATTTCTACTTATATGATCACATATCCTACAAATATTCTGCATATAAAATGATCTCATTTCTCTTTCTTTTTGAACGCCATTAATCCATCCAATACGCCATTTAAAACACCATAATAAAAACAATATAGAACACGATGGATATATATCTATTATAAGAGAGTGAGAGAGAAAGAATGAAGAGCAAAAGAGAGCATTTGTCCGCAATGAGAACAGCGGCCATTATTTTATTATATTATCTCTCACAGATGGCACACTGAAGAGCATAGAAAAATATAAGTTAGAGAATTACACGAAAATTAATGGCGACAAAAGAGAGTGAGAGAGAGAGAAGGAGAGTTAGAAGTAATATTGTATGATCAGGTGTATTCTTTTTCTATGAATAAAACATGTAAAAAACTACCTTCAGCTCAGGCTAAATAATATATGGGCGTGGCAGGCATCTGATTATTGTTTCTATAGTTTACTCACATGCATCAACGAATAAAACGAAAGCCAAGTAAGTAAAGTTTTTATATGACCCCGCCCATTTTCTCAACATTACTGGAGTATCATAATAATGTGTAGTAAGTTTCAATATCACTCAAATTTTTGGATTTCTCACTGTTGGGCGTGGCACTTTACAAAAAGACACGATTGAACATCACTAACGAGATAATTACACACATTTGTTCCAAATTTCAACGCCATAAGTACGACTTTGGCTTTCGCCTTTATAGGCGTGGCAATTGAGTGATTCAAAATACATCAACCAGAAATATTTGTACAAAATTTTAGATTAATATTTCAACACATTTTGACCGTGAGCGGTTTAACAAAAGACAGATATACGGACGGACATATCAAAATCAATTCAATTTATGATGCTGTTGAAGAATATAAATAATTTGTAGAATCTCAAACGTTTCTGTCTGATTGTTGCAAACGAAGTGACAAACTTAGTAGAACTTGTGCAGAGTATAGAGAGGATATAAACAAACGTTCAGCACAAATTGTTAAATATTGTCAAAACGTTTGTGAAATATAACATCAAAAATATTTCCTCTTCTTAACAACTCCTGCCTTTAATAACGCCATGAATTTTTAATAGAGAAGGAAAACTACTACTTTGGGTAACAATTTAATCTTTCCAACCAAATGACAACCTTTCAAATTGTATATTACTTAAATATCATTTCATTGATTTTACAGTTTACAATATCGCAGTGTTTTTATCTCTCTGCAATACTATGTAGTTGCGGCAGTAGTCTCCTTTAATGTTCGTGCCGGACGTGTAGTGCAAAGTCTCTTCTCTAAATATAAAAATTCCGTTTTTCTTAAAACTTTCCCGTTATAAATTGCATTTTCATTCGTTGGACACAATTTTCATTTTTGGCACAAGACAGGAAGAGGGAGTGGGTGGAAGAGAGACGAAATTGTTAGTGTCTGATAACCATTTAAATATTTAATGAAAACTTGACTATTAAAAGCATCATGAAGATGACGAAGAAGAAGAAGAACAAGAGTAGATGGAAGAGAGCAACATTACCTTTTTATCGCCTGCACAACTTGCTACCCACACACCAACCATACAATACAAGGTTTCAAGGCGGATAATAGTATTTTTAACAATTTTTGGTTTTGTTTTTTCTTTGGTTGGCTGCTGTATCTGGTGCGCTGGTGTGCTGGTGTGCGCTGATGTTAATGCCTTTCTTGTTAAAGATGATGCCTTTTATTCAACGCAAAAGGCATTTTATTGTTTCACCATTATTACAAAGGTGTGCTTAAACAATTTTTATGACCCCAACATTATACTGCGTGACCAGCTGGACCGAAACATAAGTCTGAGGAAAAAAGAAAAACCAACAATAAATAAATGAACGGGTATTACAAAATTTTAAATATATGTGCGAGAGTGTACGTATTTACGAGGATATTCATTTCAAAGGAGAAATGTTGAATCTCAAGTGCTTGCATAGGTACACCGGTACAAACAAGTGCCTCTCGGGGTAAATTTCACAAGTTATAGTTAACGATTTAATGAATATCAGTGAACGCATTAATTTCCTGCTCTTTCACTTTTCAACAAAATCGTTGTTTAATCAAATGCTTTTGTACTCGCATTGTTCATCTAAACAAACAAAACAATCGAACTTGTTTGCATACAATTTACTTAAAACGTAAAGATTAAGTAAATATGCGCACCTAAGGGTAGGTAAGTATAGTGATGTGTGTGAGTGTGTGTGTGTGTGTGTGTGTGTGTAGTTACAAAACTAATTTCAATTTTAATTATTGTTTACACACACACACACACACACATACAGAAGCCCACATCCACCGAGCAAAGCTTAAGTTGTGTGTTAAAGCACAAAACTAACTCTAAATTAGAAAATCACTCTAATGAGGTAAATAGTTTCACACAAAACGAATATTTGATGAGTTGGGTGCCAGAGAGAACGGGAGCATATATAGCAGAAACACACACATGTATACTTTCAGTATGCAGGTGCGTTTAGGTAATGTTAAGTTAAAACCGCAAACTTATGGTTTCATGTAATTTATAGCAAAGGTCTCTCTCTCTCCCTTCCTATTTCGCTTCCCTGCTTCTTGTTCTAGTGTAATATTATATGCAATAAATCTTTACAATAAAATTTTTCTTAATAATAAAGTTTTCCAAATTACATAATTTTTCAAGAATAAAAAAAAAACCGAAAAAAAAAACGGAACCAAAAAATTGCAAATTATGTAAATTCTAATATTAGATTAAAATTTATATACATTTGTTTAAGCAAACTTTACTTTATTCTCCCTTTGCAAGATGTTATGGTCGCGTTCCGTTCTTAGGCCAACATTTTAATTGCTTGCCAAACTTACAAATCTCTTTTCGGTGTAATGGTATTATAGTTGAAACTTGGAGAAAGTTCTTATGACATAATATTGTTATTGTTGCTGTTGTTCGTGGCTAATTTTGTTGGTAGCGGCGGCACTGTTCGCTTCATATGCTATTTGTTGGTATATTTTATGCGCATAAAATAATTTCATTTTAATTTCTTGTTCAACCAAAACACTGACACACACATATACACAATGCTGTTCTCTTATCAGCATCAGTTTTATTCTTCTTCTTCTTCTTCTTCTTTTCTAGCTAAGTGCGTTTCAACAAACAAACAAACAAACAAAAAACACGGAAATGCTAAAAAGAGAATTTTCAATTGGTCTTTTGTGAATTTACACACACACACACACACACACATTTATTTTATGTAATTACACACAAAAGTTTTATTGGTTTTCGTGTTATGATAGTTGTATTGTAGGTAGAAAGGTGGAAATTTTGCGATTTACAAAAATGTGCAATAATTCTACAAACAGGAGAAAACGTGAAATGAAGTGCGGTGTGGGATTGTATTCGTATCGGGAAATTAATGGTTTTCATTAAATTTTATTCATCAATATATATGTAGTACACAATAGGGAGTATGCCATGTAGATGTATTGCCCCGTTTGCAACACGCAGAAGGAATTGTTGGTGATATCGTTTTGATTTGAAATTTTGTACATAAGTTTCTATTCATTGTGCGCACAATTTCCATACATCTAAATTAGGTGAAATGGATAAGAGAGCCACGCCCACATTCTACCAAAAACTATATATATAATATTGGAACATAATTATAATCACCCCATGTGCCCGAAAATGGGCATATACAAAGGGACCTTATTTGACATAGAATTCGACTTTTTAGTTGATATGTAAAATATTCACTGTATGGCCGTCATTAAATGAAAATCCAAACAATCCAGCATAACAAAGCGAACCGTTGCGTTGGGTTGTTGAAGGTGAAAGACTTAAAGTTTACCAGAGTACGAGTATTAAAGCCTAAAGGGAAATTAACATCAGGTGTTTTGTTTTACTATACAAACACATACATACTCGGGCCGTACGCACCCGAACCAAATATACGAGAAATTATATATAATCTTCTTATTCGATTAACAGAAACTAGAGAGTAAGTGGCAGAGATGGGCTTTACGAAGAACATACAGCTAAATGGGTAAACAATTATTGTATCATGTGTGCACATAAGTAAGGGAGAAAACTTTGCCAAATTTCTTAGACATTCTGTTGGAGAGCTAAGTTAGTCATAATATTACGTAAATGCCAAACACAATACACTACATAAACATGTACTTGCAGATGATTTGAAAATTCTCCCCTTGGCTAATATAAGAAGGCCACTATAGAAAGCTCATAATATGATGAATTTGATATAAAAACATTTTTATGACTCTACTTATTGCGCCATAACATTTTTCCACTGTTTCCGTTTTAATGTCTGTTTGTTCAAGTTGATGATTTGATGTGACCCTTATGTTTTTCTCAACGCTGGTATTTTGTTCTTGTGACTGTGATTTCTAATTTCTTCATGCTTCTTCTGCTTTTTATACCCTCCACCTTGGCAATGAGGGCACACTTGGTTTACTATTACGTTTGCATCATTCAGAAGGAGGTGTCAGTGATGACACAATGCGTACACATTCTGAATCGATTTAGTCAAAAGTCAGGATTGCAGGAGTTGTTCTTGACACTTTTATTTCATGCAGACACTTCTAGTTATGCACGCAGATGGTTACTTAAATTAGTAGAAATGGGTTGTGAGCCACGCCCACAATCGCGAAACCTAAAATTAGTGCATATTAATATTTAGCCATTCCATCGATGTGCCATAAATAGGCGGAATTGAATGTCAGACACGCCCACATTGTAAAAACCCTTTTTATGTACATAATTCAACGTGGAAGTTGATTCTTAATATGCATATACTTAGGCACCTGCCACTCCCCCTGTTTACATATAAAAGTGTAGGGTACATATGATTTGGTCGGAACCGAATTTATTCTTTTTTTTTTACTTGTCCTTCTTTATTTGCCTCGTGGATTATTAAGCGAATGAAAATATTTGTTTTTGTTGCATTTGATTTTTATTGCTTATTTGTTAAATGGCTTGAAAAAAAGAGTTAATCAAGCGTAACTTTAGATACGATAACAAAAATTATAAATTTAATTTCTATTTTTTTGTTTTGTTCTTTTGTTTTTGTTGTGCTTCATTTCTAAGATATTTTCGCTTTTATTTCATGCTTCAACTTTTTAAGGGTGCATTCCTTCTCGATTTTTCATTGAACAATTTTCATTAAAAATATGTCATTTTCACACAAACGTTCATTATCGTTATTATTACGTTTTTATTATCGGTAATAAATTAAAGTTTTTTTTAAATATTCTTACAGGTAAAATGGTTATAAAAAAAATTCGAGAAATTTTAACATGTGTCAAAACTTTTTTTGGGGAAATTGTTTATGAATTAATAAAATGTTAAATAACAAAACACACACTTAAGAGTGCTGACTACATTTTATAATAATTATACATAACTTAGGAGTAGGTTGAATAAATAAAATAACTATGAAATATTGGGCGTGGTAGGTGTGTGATTATTATTGTATGTATTAAGTTGAGGATGTTTTTTTGTAAATTGTGGGCGTGTCTGTTATTCGACCACGCCCATTTTTAGCACATCTATGGCATAATTATAAATATATATACATAATTGAAACTAAATAACTTTTTTTTTTGGCAGCTAAATCGGTTTGGTTCAATTATAGGCGTGACTCTTCATCGATTCTGTCTGCAAATATTTTGTACAGACATTTTAGCTCAGCAATCTCAACCATATGTTATGGAGCTTCCAGTATATCGCACAAAACATTATTGAAACAATTCGTTCTTCAACCGGGGTGTTCGCCTCTGGAACTATGTATCACCGGAGATGTTTTCCACCATTCCAAGTGTACACGGATTCAAATCAATTGTCCACAAACAATACTCCTCTTAACCCTCTTCTTCTAATACTTTCTAACCGCCACCGTGCATGAAACGTATAAGGGTCTCCCATTAATACACGATTATTTACATTAAAAAAAAGATCTCTTTTAAAAATGGGCAAAATCGGTCGAAATCCACGCCCACAATTGATAAAAATCTATATATCTGCCACAAGAATTTATCTATGAAATTGAAATTTAATATGCAATAAGTTACCCATCGATGTACCAAAAATGGGGGCAGTCGCATAAGAGACACGCCTACAATAGATAAAAATCTATTTCTCTGACACAAAAATTTACCTTTGAACTTGAAATTTGGTAAAAATAGTTATCATTATGCCATCTATCGATGAATTTGAAATGGGCGTGGTCGGATAACACACCCATAATTTAAAAAAAAGAAAAATATTCAACGTAAATCTCAACTCGTAATCTGATGCGTAATATATACACTATTAGAGGACTTAAGATATATATCTGCCACGCCCACGCTTGTAAAAGTGGAGGGTATTTAAGATTTAGTCTAAGCCAAATTTAGTTTTCTTACTTGTTTAAACATTATTACCCATCCCTCGTACAATTTGATACAATTTGAAATTTTCACTGAACTTATATTCTAAATTAATTCTAATCAAAGTACATAAAATATAACTGTAAACTTTATGGAAAAATCCCCCATTCTCTCTATTTTTATATTATATGTATTATCGTACTTGTATTACATAAACTCGAATGAATAAAAGTCCTAGACTATGCATACATTTCAAGTAGAGTTGTTGAAAAGTACCATTAACTAGAAAAAAAGCAAATCTAATAAAAAGTACAAAGTACAAGAGCATAAACAAGCCAACCCATTACATAACAACATTAAACATAAACAACAACAACAACAACAACTATATTGAAAGACAATGATATGTTACAGATCATCATTGCCTAGCAAATCAATAACACTGTGAAGGACTGTTTATGTTCTGGTGAAATTTTCTGGGAGTACATAAATTACACTCAGCACTACACTGCGAAGTTGGAGAGAGTTGAGAAAATTAAAAACTAGAAAATAACTTTCGAGTGGCGTTGGTATGGAAGAAAGCGACAAAACGAAACCAAATTAAAGACTGATAACTGCAAAAACAATTGAACGGTACAGCGTAATGAACACCCAAAAAAAAACGAAGGAAAGATAGAAATTTGTTATGGTGGTGGTGTCGAAAAACTTTGTGACGCCAAAGGGCAACTGAAACCGAACTTATACCATAACCAATTCTAGACATGTTAGTAGACAAATTACAAAAATAACAACAGCAAAAAGGGCAGCACACACCAGTTTGCTAAAATGAATAAATATAATTCGGGCTTATAATGGCTTGCTAAACACGCTTCTAAGGTGTACCGCAAAAGCATTCTGATCAATTAAAAACCTTAAATTTGGATTAGGCCTAAAATCTTAACAACACTTATATACAAACAGTGGGAGTGACTTATACCTGATGACCTGACCTCTATAGACTTTATTTTACGTATCAACTAACAAGCCAGATTCTGCCAGTTACTGTATACTTCTATATCCTATACATACCACGCCTATTTTAGGCCAATCTATAGATGCCTTAATTATACAATAAATGTAGCAATTGTCAACTTTGTGGCTACATTTTTGTAGTTCTCGGAGATTTTCATCAAAAGTAGGCGTAGCAATATTTTTACTGACTTTTGTTCTCAAAACACAACAACATGAAAATCACAATTTTTTCTTAATGATCACAACATTCTTCATAAACTTATGTAAACACCCATAAAGCAAAAGTAAAAGCACGATTTGTTTAGATTCCATATAAAAAAAAGAAAAATAAAGAAAAATATCAAACAAGGAGACAACAAGCTGTTAACAGTCCGCCCTGGTACAACTGTTAAATAGCAAAACAAATGACAAAAACTGCGATTGTCACACACTGCGATAAGATATATCGTAGTGTTCAAACTAACTGTACACATTACAAACGGCACTTGTGCTTATGTGTGCATTGAGTATAAAACTCCTACAAACCATTTTACATATACATGTACGTAGATAAAACTTTGCCCCATTCAAGCGACTGGGTAGTGTCAGAAGAAGTTTAATGCAAATTCGAATGTATTGTGTGTATGAACAAATAGTGTATGTGGCGGTATAATTTATGGTTGGCTACAATATTCGTACCACACTGGTCATACCTGTAAACCAATAAAGCAACTCGGATACAAATCTAAAGTGGAAATTGGATTTATGTTCATGCCTGTGTGCAGTCGAACCCTATACACATATGCAGCTGGAGAAGAATTTCGAGATTACAAAATATTTAGACATTCCATTTCATTCAGCTCTTATATCATTTCATTAGAAAATAAAGTAGAAATCGGTTATCTTCTGTGGATACATATACAACGTATACGTAGCTGCATCTAAGCCCGGCAATAACAGCTTCAAGTGATATATTCTTTAAGGCTTTCAGTTGTACGGAACGTTACTCCATTGTGCACAAGAAGAAGGAAAACGTATGGACATTAGCTGTGAGGAGAAAGTATTGCGGATATAGGTGTGTAAACCAACATCACACAGCATATAAATACTTCAACTGCTTTCTTTTTATCCAAAATTGCCAGACATTTGTAAAGAGCAACAACAGGCGCTTTGTAATGTGTTGGATAAACGAAACGGACATTGTTTACATAACACACAAGACAATTAAAATCAGGAAACATTTTAAATCTGCTTAATAAGGCATTTTGTAAAATCAACACACAGACTCGTAATCTTACCCAATTAGGCACTTGTGCTGTATACCACATGCACACCCTACTTATATGCATTTCATTAAACGGTTTAGAATGGTTAGATAAGCGACTATTTCACTATCCAGTTCAACTATCATAGTGTGAAGTGATGAACCGCCCAACGAGGTTAAATATAAGCTGTAAACCAAGTGAAGCGCATACAAAACCTTTAAAGTGTGCCTTAGCATCCACTAAGTAACTATACTACTTCCTTTTTGAAGTCTCAAGGTCTCCAGAGAGGACAAAACGTTAAAACCCATAATCTTCAGTATTCAGCGCTCTAAAGAATGAATAGAACAACTTGAGCGATGCTTTCGAATGACAGCCTCCAGATACGGGAGCCCCTTGAGGCTTCGAGGTTCTGCAAACCCATTTCGTTTCCACTTTTTGTAGATGACTTTACTGGTTACCGGTTTTATATACAACCATGCCGACCTACCGCCTGCTGGACCTAAAAGAACTTAACCTCAATGAAAAAATTCAGAAAAAGGATCCGCTAATAGGCGAAAAGAAAGGCTCTTCTATTATATTCATATCCTTTCAACACTCAAATTACTAAGACTACGACTGAAGGCTGCAGGAAGCTTGAATGGTCCCGCTTACAAAAGCTTGAAAGAACTGCTGAAGGAAAGCAT
Organism: Ornithomya chloropus; assembly: GCA_963971445.1. NCBI lineage: Eukaryota > Metazoa > Arthropoda > Insecta > Diptera > Hippoboscidae > Ornithomya > Ornithomya chloropus. The sequence goes on along the minus strand of OZ020530.1, from coordinate 18,849,736 downwards.
TCGTAATAACGTCTACTAATTAGAGCCCACCCTACCGACGACCGCCCCTTCTTACAAGGATATGGCGCTGCTAGTTCGTGACTTCCGTTATCTTCCCTAACACGGTTTAAGATGATGGAAAACGGAGGCCTTTAAAGCAGACAAAGGGATAGGAACACAGGTTAATCGATTTATATTTTGTTTATTGTAATGAAGACTTATTGTTAACACTGAATCATTTTCTTAACACTTTTCCCCTAATTTGGCGCAATGGAATAATTTTCTTTGACATTCTAACCTAAACGAACATCACTGTATGCGTACAAGAACTCGAGCTCATTTTATGTACATACATACACATCTATTATATGCATCAAAATAAATGAATTGTCGGCAAGTTTTCCTTTTTGTTTTTCTTCTTATTCTTCTTCTTCTTCTTTATTAATATTTCTGTTGTGAAAATTAAATAATTTTATTAGGAAATATTTTTCTTTTTGTATAATAAAATTCAACAACATACTAATAACAACAGCAACAACAACTTAATACGAGATACATACGTGGACACAAATACAAGCCAATCAAAAAAGAAAATAATAACAAAACAAAGTAGAAGTATAAAAACAACAACAATAACAACAAAAACAAGGAAGGGATACTTGGAAGGAGGAAAATAAGGACAAGTAAATTACAGTCAAGGTTTTCGTACATTTTTGGCCTGGCCAACAAATTCATCGTTCTGCAGCATGATTACATGCTGAGCTAACAATTAAGTGTTTGAATGCTGGTTGTTGTTGTTGTTGCTGTTGGTGTTATGCTCTGGAAAACAGCAACAACCTTTTTTCTTTAAAGAAAAACGTAAGTAAAGGTGGAGACCGAGCCTCAGTGAGAGAGAGGGTGATAGAGAAGGAAAGAAATAGGAAAAAAGAAAACCATTTAAACAATTCTGTTAGTTGTACAAAAATAATACAACATTTATACATAAAATGTACACGCACACACCAATAATACCACAGACATGCATTCGGGTATGAATAGATGTGGATGGTTCATGTAAAAAATGAAAAATAGAAGTTTGCAGAATTAAAACTTGCCACAAAAATAAACCAAAGGCTATAATTTACACATACAACGATGTGGTATTGTAGTAGATATTGTATTATAAGGTAACACAACCACTCATCTCATACACATACACATACATACACACCATACTAAAAAAAAAAAACGTATGAATGCATGTGTAAGCCTGCATAACATTTAATCATCCTTATAAACCTTTAAAGTAGTAAAAGTTGTGTTAGAGTAGCCCATGAAAAAAATGAAAAACTTAAGAAACTCCATATACATCAATTGCTATCTCTTTCCAACTCGTTTCTTTCTATGCATTATACACGTAACGAGATTGAAGAAGGAATTCTTGAAAAAAACGAAATATTAAACGAAACAGCGTACAACAAAATAACTTTTCACCAAAATTTACTTTCGACATTACAAACACGTTGTTGTTACAGTGGTTTTGTACATAAGAGCAAGTACAATACAACAATACACATACATACATATACGGTATGTGCAAATAGTTTCATAAACGATAAAAGCCAATTCTTTAAAGGTTTTAATTGATTTCGAAACAGTTAACTGGATGTACATGAACCAACCAAATGAAAACAATTGAACCTCTATGAAAAATTCAAGTTGGTATACTAAGTGTGTTGTTTGTTTGAAACACCCACAACAATGCATCAGATTGCATCAACGTAGATCATCATCAAAATTTGAATCAATTTATAAGTTCTCGTCCGTACGTCCGTCTATTGGTGACATTTCTATAATGTACAATAAATTTTGATTTGTGACATGTGAGGTGAAATTTTGTACAGACCATTTTGATGCCTTTGAAATGGACAAAATTAATTTTATGCCACGCCCTCAATCAACAAAAATTCATCTATATGCCATAAAAAAAATGAATTAAAATGTTACATTTAGTATAAAGTATAATGAACCTCCTTGAGAACCTTTATAATGCAATCTTTTAATATGGGGCTGTGAAAGAATTTTATAAATGATGGGCGTGGCACTATATCATTTTTACTTTACCGCAAATGCTTGTATAAACTCAATATGAAATTATTGTTTTTTACTTGGAGAATATAACCCTCAGACAGAAATAAGAACAAATATCTTCTGATTGTTGCAAATGGAATGACAAAGTTTGTATACCTCTCAAGTGTAAGAAATATATTTGCATGTACATTTTTGACTGTAATTGTTGGTAAAACAAATTGATGTGTGTGGCAAAAGCTACGTTTTTCTTTCTCTCCCCCTCTCTATCTCTCTGTCCGTCGCACTGTTTCTCATTTCGACAATAAAAAACTTTATTCTACAAGTGACAACAACAACTACCTTCTAACAGTTGTACATTAGATGGAGAACTCTTCATTCAAACCTGAGGTCATAAGGTAATTTATGCCATACAGAGTTACAAACGTAATGTTCACACACACGCATACACACACCAGCCCATTTACATTTTCATAAAAACATGAATATGTATTTCAACACACTGGTGGTTTATAGCCAGCAGCCATATGTAAATTTATGATGAAAGATTTACTTGTTTTTCTTTTTTTCTTTTTTTCTCTTTTATTTCTTGTTGTCTTGTTTTCTTATATATCTCAAAAGGTAAATTCTACGGAAATTGAAAAGCATTTGACTTAACAATATCTCTCGTTCTGTCTGTATGTGACTGTTTAGCTGGATTTGCTTTTTCTTTTTCTGGTTCCACAATGTGCGTAAGGGTAACTATTATGTGTGGTTGTTTGTGCACTTTTTATATCTTTTGAATAATGTGTCAAAGTGTGCTGGTTAATGCCACCAGATCAAAGTCAATTTCCATAAACAAACTTAGACTTCTACTCCAGAGTATATACGTAGTACACACATGTAGAAGTTTTTATATGATACACACATATGATTGGGAGTTTATTGATTAAAGGACACAAATCAAATTTACCATCAAAAGAAAAATGTCGAACTTTTATTAGCTCTGTCTGCACAGTTACAATAAAAAAAGCAAACTTTTGCGTAATGAGAGCATTTAGACAATCTTGATAAGACAAGCTCTTCCAAAAGAAAAATCAATCTTTCATTAATATAAACGCCACATGCCGAGGCAATCTTTTATAAAGATACAAAGATGTGCTTTTTCACTAATGAAAACAAAAATGTTTTCCAAAAATTTTACCAAAATCGGTAAAAGTTTCCCAGTGCACACAGGTGAAATTCACTATAAGAGCAATTATTTTCATTCATTTTCAATTTCGTCGATGTTAGCTTGCTTGTAAACATTAATCTTTCTTCGCCTAAACACTACACCTATCAGGCTTGCCTTACGTGGGATATGTAAATTGTTTAAACAATATTTGAATTGAATATATTTGGAAATTTTCTTTAAATACCTTTAGCTTCTCGTGCATTTAACACTTAAGAATGGATACAAATTCATTTAAAATAGTTTTGCATTTGATTTCACTTTCATTTTCTGGTTTACAGCAATAATTTATATTAATATTGACCCACTGCTTGTACTTTGTACTCCTTATACTAGAAGTACTTAATAATTTTCTATTGGTTTAAATATGTCCGTCAGTCTGTCTTCTTATTAGTCCAATGTTCTACTAAAGCTAACTTTTTAAGTCAAAGATCTCAAAAACAATTCCATTGAGTAATTATGTTATATTCAAAAACTAGGTTATGTTCAAAAAACTTAAAACTGATTGATGTAATGTAATAGTGTCCATCCGTCCATTAAGAATTTTACGCCTAATATTTTCATATAGTGTGGTCTCTGAATTTTCGAATTTTCCTATTTTGTGTTTAAATGAATTAAAACCTTTTTCCGTCCATCCATCTTAAAATTAACAATTTTTAACTTTTTATGTCAATATTTCAAAAGTCTATCACTGGAAAGATTGCAAGTGACCCATACACCCAAATAAAAAATTTAATGCTTTAATTCTATACACATTATAAGTAACTGAACGTTAAGTGAAATTTGCAATAAAAGACTTCTTTTTCATCACATATAAGAAATTTTCCATCATCTCTTGCATATTTTTGGTTAAGTTATAAAATAAATAGAGTGGACGCAGAAACACCCTTCAAATTTGATCAATTTTGCCTATTTTATACCATCCAGAGTACATAAACAATTATGGATCATGGTGAAAGGAAGGGCGTATTTGTTACTGATTAAGAATATATTACAGTGTAAGGAGAAAAGATGGTACACTCGAATAATGAATGAATGAAAACACGTGCCCACCTCTGCTATAAATTAAGTTCATAGTATTAAATAATCGATCTTCATCTACTATAAAGTTTATGTTTCAACTCTTATTGTTTAACTACAGTGCACTTTAACATTTCCAATAAGTGAACTACATTTGTTACTAACAAAAATGTTCAACTAAATGATAGATATGATGATACCTCATACATCAGTTCTTCAATTAGTCAAAAAAAAAATTCCAAAATACTTTCGAAAGACTAAACTTAATAGATGAAATGGCTTATTTTAAAACATCAATTACTCCGTAACTCTTATGTTATAAAAATGTATAGAAAAATAAGATTTTTTCTTTTGCTGACAAATACATGCAATATTTTTATGTATCCTTGCATAAGCAATTGGTATGTTTCAAAAAAAAAAAGAAGGGTAAATAAATAAATGAATCAACCAATCAATCAAAGAATTGACATAAGCTGCGAAACCACATTTCAATTGCGATAAAATGTGCATTTTCTGCAAGTTCGTGCTTTATGGCTTTTTTTTAAGTAATTCTCCATTCAAATGTTGATATGTTGGTGTGCGTGGGTGCATAGCTTATACATACACATTATATTTATACGTTATGTATATGTTTAAAGTAATTTGAGTATATGTGAAGTGTGTTTATGATAATGTGATCAATATATTGTAGGATATATAAGGATGAGCACTGCACTTAAATGCTACATACTTACGATAGCTAAGAGGAATTGTAACGTACATAACATAAATGCATATTGGAGTTTAATAATTTTACCATATCATAATAACTTTGTTATGAATTTCTCTTTTTTTTTATACCCTCCATATAATATGTAGGGCATGCAAAGTTTGTCATTCCGTTTGCAACATCCAGAAGGAGGCGTCATTGATCTGAGTCGCTATAGACATGTCTGTCCTTCTACGCGTGTATCAGTGTGTTTATGGAATTATCAAGGTTTTAAATTTCAAGATATTGAGCTGACTTCGGGGCTTTGCACGCAGAGAGCTTTTTAAATTGGGTCAGATCGGTCAGGAGACACGCCCACATTAGATAAAAATTTACTTATAGAGTTGAAATATTTATAATTTCCCCATTCATCGACTTAACATATATGGGCATGGTCAGATAACGCCCTTAATTTGCAAAAAATCATATTCATCATATAACTCGACTTTTAAGTTAATGTTATACATACATTATTAGAGAACGAATGCCACGCTCACTATTTATATGTAAATTTAGAAAGTATTTAAGATTTGGCTCAAACCAAATGTAGTTTTTTTACTTGTTTTCATATAAAAATTTAAGATTTTAATAAATTTTGCTGCATATACGAACTATGGACGTACATACATTTTCTCTTTATTTTTATTTACTCCATACATGTATTTGTATTTATATTATATATAAAGAGTATAACCCATATAATCCAAGAAGAAACATTTTAGTGTATAGAAAGCACAGAATAGCAAACAGGTTTGGTCAGCTCCGTGTATAACCGTGATAAAAAGCTTTTATGCGGTTTATGAGGCTACGCCAGCGAATTATATTTTAATGAGCTTAAAAACGTTGTTTGGTTAAAAACATTAAAACGCAAAAGTTCTCCATTCTCTCGCCATTTTCACTTTATGTTTATTTAAAAAAAAAAAAAAACATACATACACCCACACACATAATGCACACACATATTAACCACATCGCAGCTTGTGAGGTTTATTATTGGTTAGTGCAATAAATTGAACAAAATATATATTGTAGTAAAAACTGCTATAGTTGGACACTGTAGTAAAATTGTGAAAAGTTCTTCAACATTATTTGTCTTTTCTTAAAGAAACTGTTTTATTATTCATTAACAACATTTTGCTTGTGTACAGAAAGTATGCATTGGTTTTAATTAAATACTTTTCCATCAATCATTTTTCAATTGAAATTATTTTACATTTAGTAAAATTTCTTATCTCCAAGAATCATAAATATTTGAATATGTACTCACATCTTTACAATCGCATTTATATGTGTGCGTTTAGATGTGAATTTGTATAATATTTGCTGTTTTATCTGTTGGTTGTATGTCTATCAAAGTTAATGTCAGACTCAATCAAATTTTGTGTTAAAGGTTAAACTATTACTCGTATGCCCTATGTATGCAGTATATGCTGCAATTGATTGATGAAATTTAGTCAATTGTGATGGAGGGAGAACAGGATAGAGGAAGAACAGGAGTTATATGTGATTGGCATTTATCTCAAGTTAAGCCATGCATGTATAACCTATCTACTTAAAGGAAAGGCATATTAAGTTTATATTGCGAGGTAAAGCATATATTACATGAAGCTATTTTGTCAGATAATATTACAACAGATCTTTCAAGTTTATGTAGAATCGCATTGAAAAAGGGTGAAAAAAAAGGAAAATGCCACGACCACAAATAGCAACAGTTGTCATAAATCTGTCACAATCATCATTCCAAATAACTATATATTCAAAGATAGCAAAGATAGCTTATCTATCGTTATTCCAAAAGTGGGCGTGGTCAAAATAACAAATACGAGAAAATATATCTGGCACAGAATTCATTTTCTAAATCGTTACGTAATACATACGGGGAAGAAATCAAAACCTGCCACGCCCTTTAACCATAAACATTATGCTTATAATAGATTTATCTCAAATCAATATTCGTTTTATCGCATTTTTATACCCTCCCCCTTGGTGATGAAGATATGGCCTAAACCAAATTTAGTTTTCTTACCCTCCACATAAGATAGGGGGTATACTAAGTTTGTCATTCCGTTTGCAACACCCAGAAGAAAACATCAGCAACTTTAAAAAGAATATTTACTTGATTAGCATTAAAATCTAAGTTGGTTCAGATATGTATGTCCGGGCATCCGTCTAATGCTGGCATCATTACGATCGTAAATTTTATGATATGTATTAATTTCTGGTCTCGTCCCTTAGTTGCCCATTTAAATTGAACAAAATCGATCAAAAGCCACGCCTACAATAGTCAAAAATATACTTATGTAGCAGAAAAATGATGCTATAAAGTTGAAATTTGATACAAATACTTATTATTAGGATATCCAGAGATGTAACAAAAATGGGTGGTAGCACACATAATACTGCCACACCCACAATAAAATAAACCTTTAAGCTGATAAATACAACATTAAAAGATATAATCATGTACCAGCCACGCCCCCTCATTGTATGTAAATGCGCTCGGAGGATATTTAAGATCTGGCCTAAGTCATATTTAGTTTTTCACTTGATTTCCTTAACTTTTATTTAATACTTTAAACGCTCCTATCATATAATTTTTAAATCTATAGACGTCTGCTTTTTATACGAACGAGTAATAGACACATACATCACTTCTGCATACTCCCATAGACGTTTTGTGATGTGTCTAAAAATATATGCACATATTTGCAAAAAATATGTAAATTGTAAACATGTGTGTGTGTGTGTGTGTATAACAATTTATTTACATCAAACATGTTTATGCAAATTCACTGACTCCTAACAATAACAATGAGTTTATAATTTGCGGTTAAATACAATCACGTAGAAAACATGATAATTTTAATTTAAAAAAAAATATATTTTACATTTTACAATTATTGCTCGGTTGTTTATTGTTCGGGTTGTGTTGATATGACATTGATGTTAGACAAGAATATTTATTAAATAAATGAAACTTGGCTTAGACCAAATCCTGGATACCTTACCATTTTAAGGCATTCATATAAAAGTTGCACTATTATGATGTATTGTCTATAATTAGCTGGGCGGTGTTTCAATGTTAAAAGGATTTGACGTCTTTAATAATGGACCTTGATCAATTTAATAGCTCTTAATACTTCTGTTAACTTTGAAATGAATCTTTGCCATGAGGCCAACTTTACCTCAGACAAAAGGACAGAAGGGTATAACTTGTTGATGATTAAAAATATATACTTAGAGAGGTTCCCGAAGCGTGGTAGCGTTACAAATGCTTTAACAAAGTAAGTATTCTTCCACCTTAAGTTGGCGGGTATAATAAATAAAAAATAAAATACATGAAATAATAAATAAATTGCATTTAGTTTCCTGTGTGTACATAATTTCATTTCATTTTATTCAAACAGAATCCATTTTTTTATTTTAATACAAAACTGACACTTAGCCGGCGTTGTTATCGTATATTGAGCAACATTTCACATATTAGGAGAATGATATGATTATTAAAACTTTGGACAATATTTCCATTAAAAAATACAATTTATTATTATTTTTATTGAATTAAAATATACAAACGCAAAATGAAGTCAGATGTATATGATTTCCTACAACTATCATGATTGTGGAAAGCTTAACATGAGCAACAATCAGCTGTTGAATAATAAACGAGTAGACAGCAGGGAATGCTTACATCGGAGTATTTGTACAGTGCTATAGATAGGACGATCATGCCATTCTGCAATATATAAACGTACAGGCAGAAATTGCTGTACTGTACTGTACTGTTACAAGAAAGCGCCACTTTTGTCCATCAAAATAAAAATTGCATTAAACCACAAAATATAACTCTAGTTGGTTTAAAAATTGAACCTCACTTTTTACATTATTGGAATCATAAATTATGTTTTAGAATGAATAATGAAGGACTATAAAAAAAGTAAAGAAATTTACTTCTACTTACTTTACTTACTCACTTTACTTGCTGTACTTACTTTACTTACTTTACTTACTTTACTTACTTTACTTACTTTATTTACTTTACTTACTTTACTTACTTTACTTACTTTACTTACTTTACTTACTTTACTTACTTTACTTACTTTACTTACTTTACTTGCTTTACTTGCTTTACTTACTTTACTTACTTTACTTACTTTACTTACTTTACTTACTTTACTTACTTTACTTACTTTACTTACTTTACTTACTTTACTTACTTTACTTACTTTACTTACTTTACTTACTTTACTTGCTTTACTTACTTTACTTACTTTACTTACTTTACTTACTTTACTTACTTTACTTGCTTTACTTACTTTACTTACTTTACTTACTTTACTTACTTTACTTACTTTACTTACTTTACTTGCTTTACTTACTTTACTTACTTTACTTACTTGACTTACTTCATTCATGTGCCTAATTCAAACTCTACTAGAGGGTATGATGTATTTGCCACGCCCACAGTCTGTATATAAATGTGAAGAGTATTTTATATAATACATATATTTTATATGTATTTTATTGCACTCAATAATGATTCTTGACCTAAAACCGATTGACTTTTTCATTTAATTAGTACAGACAGTTCAGTCTCTGCTCTCAAAGTTTTGTTTAATTAAGTTTTTATTAGCTTACCTGAAATTGGTGCTGAGGTTAAAACAAAAATTGATGTTAATGCTTTGTTTAAATATTATTTACACCTCAAAAGATTGTAGAGTTTAATTATTTTCGATTAAAGTTTAATTAAGTGAAACGTAATGGCAGCATTTTCTGTAAATAAATCATTAAAAGTTTTACTTTTTCAACCTCTACAATCCCTTGCCATTTCATCCATTCATCCATCCATCCATCCATCCATCCATATATCTTTCTCCCTTTTTATATCGAACCAATGCGTACTGTACTGCACCGAGCGTTGCTGTAATTATATAATAATGAGTATTTAAACAAATATAAATATTTGTGAAGTTGTGCGGATAATATTTATCTAAGTACCGGAAGTTAATTAATGCAGTTTCCTACTTATAAAATCAGCCAAGAAAGACAAGAAAAACAAACTTTTTTGGCTGCAAAATTTTTTTCGAATTTGTTCGTATTTGGTCTGTTGTGTTGTGTTGTTGTGTTATTGTGTTTATGCGTGTAGTAGTGTAATCGTAAAGTTTTCTTAATTATTTACTGGTATTATTAAGATAAACGACTAAATAATGAAGTGTAAAGTTTTGTGGGATTTTATTTTTCTCCAGCTTCTGCATTTGAAGAAAAAGAAAACTCATGAATAAATTATTAGAAAATCTGCCAACTAAAGACATTTCGGAGTCAAATTGACTCCGAATGAGTCGTTTCATTTAAGTTATCAAAAATTAAAAATAAGCAGCAAAGAAGAAGAGCAAGGAGACAGAGTCACTCTTGAAAGTTTCCCCAAAACTGATAATTACTTAAAATATTTATAACTCTCTTAATATGCCATTATTAAGAGTGGCTGCAATCACTTTTTTCTTTGAAATATCTACACAAACATACTCGTACAGTTGTGCGTAATATTTATATGTATTAAAAAAAAGAGTCCTTGGGGAATTTTTATATACATAAAATATTTGCAAAGATCCATTAAAAACATTTTGAAAATGTTGCCACAATTGAATGAAACCATAAACTCATTCCACAACAACTCGCACATATTCACTTACATTTTGCGTATAAGTGAATAATTAGATAATGCTGTGACTTAATCAAGTTTCGTTGTCTCTTTAGCTTTATACTAAGCATCATACCATTCCATCCATATCTTATTTATGTATGTAAAGTATGTTCTATATAAACTCTCTAAATGAACTCTAATGCATAAATTTGTTCAATTTTCTTAAGAATTTTGTTGTACTATATGGTACATACCACACTTGGGCGCACAGTATTCATGTATGTGACATAGGAATGTATTGCCCTTGAAGCAAATCTGTCATATCAAAAGTTTTTAACAAATACTTAGAGGATGTATGACAAAGTGTAGAGTGTCGCAGTGATGAGGTTAAATTAATCAGAGAGTTAAGTAGAAAACAAAATTCGAAATTCGGCTTAGGACGAATCTTAAATATCCTTCCATCTTAATGTAGTACTTGGGGGCGTGGCAGATACCTAATTATGCTTTTTGTATCCTTTTGTATTAACTTATAACTTGGATTACATGTTACATGAAGTTTTTGTACATGTTAACCGACCATGCCCATTTTTAGCATTTAATGTTTACGTGGGCTAATTACAAATACGAGTATCAAATTTCAAATTCACAAGTCAAATTTTTATTTGCAAAAAATGTGTCGATTATAGGCGCATCTGATATCCCACCCCGTTCATTTTTGATACATCGATGCACGGCACAAGTATAATTATATAAACAAAATTTCCACTTTGCGGGTCAATTTTTGTGGCAAATAAATAGATTTTCGTCCAATGTGGGCGTGGCTGTTGAGCGCAATGTCTCACAATTTTGAATGACGAGCATACAAAAAACTGACACACACATTGTCTGTGAGAGAATACTTAACGGTGGTATTACAGGGACTAGGGAATTGACGTAGAGGTGGTTTTCGCGGATTAAATTAAATTAACCTTGAGCTTTCGATGCTTTCTAAAAGGTAGTTGGATCGATTCACATTTTGATGATCAAAATTATATGTGTTTTGTGAAGCCTCTAAAACGTCATTCTGATAGTTGCCTAGAGAGCGACAAATTTAAAAAAAACTGTAAAAATTTTATAATTAAGTTTTTTACGATTTCTATTGGGATAGTGTTGTATTCAATGAAATTTGATTCATTGAAAAACCTGTTGTAATAATTAAATGTAAGAGCGTTGTTTTTTATTGAACAACGCTTTAAAAGTTTCGCCCGCATTGCGAAATGTCCACACCTTCTCACAGCTTCACAAATCGTTATATTGTGTGTGGTTGTCAAGATTTGAAAATTTGTAGTCAATAATAATTCCAAGGAAAGCTTTTATGGTTTTGCATTCTTAATTGCTCATGTGGTAACATGTAATGCCATTGCTGAATATTCATTCTACCATGTTATCAAATTTAATTGTAAATACATTTAATTCGTACTTTGGTGCTTAACACTTCTCAGGTCCAAGTGGTAGCCGACAATTACGAAAGGAAGCATATTTGAGAGTGTTTGTGTGTTTTATAAATAATCGTGTATATGTTGTATACGTGTTCGTATGCTTGTTACTGAATTAAACAAATGATCAGTAGCAATAACAACAGGCAGCAACAATTCAATGTGCCTACGTATGTTGCATTGTAATTGAAAAGTGTTGCTTACGATAGAGACAATACAACCACTACGACTACTACTACTGCTACTACAACGGGTCAGTAGCAGGCTGGATATGTATAAAAGCCTTCCAACACCAATGAGAATAAGTTGTGAGATGTATGTGTGTGTGGGTAGGTAATACGTTATACATGAGGCACTCTCTTAATACTTAATGCCAACAACACTATTATTATCGTTCATTTGGCTTATGTCCAATTTCGAATCTGGCAATCGGACATATATACCGCACACAAGTACACATTCGAATATAATAATTGTTAAGTGAATTTGCATGTTTTAAGGTTTCACACAAACAAATCTAGCAAACAACCTTCCCTTCTTCTTTCTCTCTCTCTCTCTCTCTCTCTCTCTCTCTCTCTCTCTCTCTCTCTCTCTCTATCGCGCTGAGTTTCTACCCATTTAATAATGGTTTTGTTTTATTTGTGTTCTGCTTTGTTTATAATTTTTCCAGGAAATAAATTAAATAAACAATCATGTATAATAACCACAATAAAATGACAATTGCACACCAACACCAACAACCATATATATTAAAATCTATACATACTATATCGAGATAGACATGATTTGGTGTTTATATACAATAACATACTGTGCGATTAGTTCCATTACGAGTTCGAGGTAATCCCATGAAACAACACATCAAATATCAGTCATATAAGTAGAAAAACATTAAATGGAAAACCTTTCTATACTAGTATCATAACACACATGCACGGGGGCTTAAAAGCCAAAACACTATAATTTTTAAAAACACATTTAATCACTTTTTTATTTTAGGTTATACTTGTATGATGTTTTGAAAGTTTTCTATCAATTTCAGAGAGTGGCGGGCCATATGGCCTATAAACAGTTATGACTCAATTTCCCCTTGAGACTTACTAAGGCCTTGGTACGATTGCGATTTAAGCGTGGCCGGAGAGAGGGGCATATGTAAAACTAAATAAAGAATTTCATCTGTGTTGTTCGCCAATCACACTGCCGCTGTATCTAGTCGACAAATCATTGCTGAAAAGTCAGGTTAAAAAAGAGCAATTTTTCCGATCCCATGAACGTACTCATGACTTGGACTATATATACATACGTATATGCTATATGATAATATGGTCTAAAAGTACTGCTCCCAAGATGGTTAGGGAGCTAAATTAACTATATCAGAAGCAGAAGTCCTACTTAGAAGAACTCACCAGTGGCTACATTTCAGATATTTAGCTAAGAATGTTTAAACATATGTCGTCTGGTTTCTACCTTCTACGCAGTTTGCTATTTAAATTGGTTCATGCCGTTTAACTGTCACGCCCTTAATCGACAAAAATCTATCACAGCCCAATAAACAAGACTTCAAACTCGTCCGCCTACAATTTAAGAAAAAACAAAAAAAAATATTGGCTTAGGTCAAATATTAAATACCCTCCACAGAAAATACAAACTGTGGGCGTGGCTAATATATATTACGCCCTCTAATAGTGCATGTATAACGTATCACCTTGGTAGTCTACTTTTACGTTTTTTTTGTAAAGTGTGGGCATGTCTATTATCCGACCACGCCCATTTTTGGTATGTCAATCAATGGGTTAACTATGTATGTCAAGTTCCTAGGTCAACTTTTGTGGCAGATATATATACTTATGTCGATTGTGGGCGTGTCTGTAATTCGGCCAAGACCCTTTATGGTACATTAGTATATGGGATAACTATGTATACGCGGACTCAATTTCAAGTTCCTGGGTCAACTTTTGTGGTAGATATAAAGATTTTTATTAATTGTCGTCGTATCTGTAATCCGAATACACCTATTTTTGGCACATCAATGGAGCTAATATTTATAGACGTACATTCAAAATTTCAACTTTATAGCTCAATTTTTGTGGCAGATAAATAGATGTTGGTCGATTGTGGGCGTGGCTATGGTCGGTTTTTGCCCATTTTAAATAGCGATCTGCGTGCAAAAACTGACGCCTCTTACTGTTGCAAACGGAATGACAAACCTCCATCTTATGTGGAGGGTATATAAAGACTTACTTACTTTATACCATATACCTGCTCTATCAGAACGCTTGTTAGCATACTTAATCATTTATTAGATTCATTATTATTTCCCATTGCAGCTTCTATTATTTATTTGAATCCCTCCATAAAATAATAGTAGAGTTAAATTCCGTTACCTTGGATAAATGGTTTTACCAAAAAAGTTGATTCATAAGTAAAATCATTACCAGCAGAAGAATAGTAGGGAACCAAAGTATCGAAATATAAAAAGCATTTTAAGTTCAAGTTTCATACAGAAAACTTTTAAGATTAGCTTTCAACTCAAAAAGCTTTTAAAAAGCTATTAAGCCTTTTTCATAAAAATATTCGCGTTTGAATTAAAACAAACCACTGCAGACAGCAACCTTAGTAAAAAGCATCCGTTAACGAATTTTAATAAATTGAAATGTTCAAGTTTCATACAGAAAGCTTTTAAGATCAGCTTTCAACTCAAAAAGCTTTTAAAAAGCTATTAAGCCTTTTTCATAAAAATATTCGCGTTTGAATTAAAACAAACCACTGCAGACAGCAACCTTAGTAAAAAGCATCCGTTAATGAATTTTAATAAAATGAAATGTTCAAGTCTCATACAGAAAGCTTTTAAGATTAGCTTTCAACTCAAAAAGCTTTTAAAAAGCTATTAAGCCTTTTTCATAAAAATATTCGCGTTTGAATTAAAACAAACCACTGAAGACAGCAACCTTAGTAAAAAGCATCCGTTAATGAATTTTCATAAAATGAAATGTCAAATAATGTAAAGAATGTAAATAATGAAAAATACGGAAATCTTCTCCAATAAAATATCTCCAATATCTTGATTTAAAAGAAATAAACCTTTAAAAATGAATAAAAAATATAAATGCTGTAAAACAAGTTAAAAATGAATGAAAAAATACAAATGCTGTAAAACAAGTTAAAAATGAAAAGGTTGTCAAAACTGCAGCAAATATGGCACCATTGCCTTCATTTGTTGTTACTATTTTGGTTCATAACCAACACACTACACTTCAGTTGAAATTAGATTTCAGTTCATTCGGGAACTGCAAAAAGAGACCAAGTACCATCGGAATCATTCTTCTAATATAAACCAAATAGAATAAAGCAAAATTCTTCATTCCAAGAATGATTGCAGTAAAACTTATAAATTTTAATAAAAAATTAATATTTAGTGTTAAATAAAAGAGAGGAAAATATTCTAAAAAGTTACTGCTATGCAATGGAATATTATGGAACAATAAAATCTATAAATTGTTGACATTAAAATTGATTTTGAGAATATGTTGTTATTGTAAAAGGGTGCGGTGCTCCTTATTTTGGGTCCTTATAAAACAACCTACAACAAAAACAAACCCCAAATACCTACACACACGTATATATACATATATATAAACAAAAGTGTTAATGAAATCATCAAATTTATGATTTGATGAAATTTTTTCTTTACATCCACAGTCGAGAAAGTATAAAGTAGTTAGAAAAGAAGGACACAAGCAAGGGAGAAAGTAAGCAGCAAAGGTGCTCTAATTTTGACAGCTGATTTAATAAAGCGAACAAACATAACATAGTAGCAAAATCAGAACGACAACAACATTACAACAACAATATAAAAAGTGTCCTGAGAATCAGAACCGCACAAAAACTGAACTGAGAGAATATGAAGTAGAAGTAGACAGTATCCTCGTACAGCTGGTCTATTGAGCATGTATGTGTAACCTCTGCATGTGTATGTGTATATACAAACAGAATACATTTACATTCCGACTCGACACACTTTGCTACAATATTTAATAGAAAAGGGAATAAAAATCGGATAGAAATCAAAATTAAATAAAATATAAACGTAAAGGAACCAACAAAATATATAAACACAAGTGCAACAAATAACAAACAGTTTACATTTGCTTTGCTTCGTCTTTTTTTGGTGATTTAAGGTAAGTGTAAGCTCTTCACTACTCCAACTCACCTAAATACATACGAAACTGTTGTATAACAAAGCAGCCCTGACAATGAGTGGTGTAGAGTACCGCCACCACACAACCTAGAGCATTCTTTTTAATGGGCAAAGAGAAGTAAAATGTTTCAAGGATAAAAAAAAACCGATTTTAACACTGTGTGTAAGCAAATGTGCATATAGTTGTTGCTCTAATAAGGAATACACATGTGCCAACGGAATGGATAATAAGTAATAGTGTTTTTATTAACGTCTACTTTTCCGTAATTTATTTGTCTACTACAATATCATACATAGTACAACTAAAACTCTTTTAGTCAAGGTCGAATTGTTTAGGTCATTAATTTTATGTATGAAGGAAGAACAGAGACGAAAACTCTGTCTGTATGTCCGTGTTTTACAAGAGATGATTTGCCACCCTTTTACTATAATATAAAGAAAACTAAATTTGGTTTAGGCCAAATCTTAAGTGCTCTCCATTTCTACATACAAGCAGTGGGCGTGGCCGGTACTTAATAACACTTTTTATAATATGCAAAAAAATTTACATTTAGCTCAGATTAAATCTGATTACTTTCCGCACGAATATGTGTAGGAAAAGTGGGCGTGGCAGATAATTTATGCATTGCTCATCCAACAATATATTGGAGGAGATTTGACGGCATAGAAAGTTTTTGTAAAAGGTGGGCGTGCCTTTTAACGTAACTCGTACATATTTTACACATCCAAGGATGAGATAATTAAAAGTATGCGAAATTCTAACTTCATAAATCATTTTTTAAAAGCTAATAGGAAAATTTCTATCGATTGTGAATGAAGCAAAATCTTCATACAATACAAAAGTCATGTAAATAACTTAAGCACCCTATACTCAGCCTTTTTATAATTTCTGCATTAAAGGGGGGTATACTAACTTTGTCATTGCGTTTCCCAAACACAGAAGAAGGCATCAGTCTACAAATATTCTTGTTCTGAGATATCAAAATCTGAGTCCATCTAATCCGTACGCCTATCTGTTATTGGCTCTCTGACAGTCGTAAATTTTTGAAATACGGAGATATTTTTAATGTCTCTTAGTCACAGATCACTATTAAAATTGGGCAAAAACGGTCAATAGCCACGCCCACAATGGACAAAAATATATTTATCTTCCATAAACATAAAGCTATCAACTTGAAATGTGGTATGAATGTTTATAGTTATTCAATCCATCAATATGTTAAAAATGGGCGTGGTTGGATAATAGACACTCCCACAATCGATAAAAACCTATATATCTGCCAGAAAAATTGACCTATGAACTTGAAATTCAATAAGCATAGTTATTGTTATCCTATCCATCGTTGTGCCAAAAGTGGACGTGGTTATTATCTGAGCACGCTCACAATCTATAAAAAAAACATACTCAGCGTAAAACTCAACTTGCCAGTTGATACGTACACCATTTTAAGGTTAAATTGAGAACTTCCAAATTATAATTGAGAACTTCCAAGTTCAAATTGAGAAAACCAAATTGAAATTGAGAACTTCCAAATTCAAATTGAGAAAACTTGGACTTGGAAATATGCCATGTTTGAATTACTGACGCCCTCCTAATTACTTACAGCATTCCTGGATTTTTCACTTAATTTTCAGTATTACTTACTATTATTCAGATAATTTGTTTTTTATGTTTTATTTTTTAGTTTCTTTTTGTCGTCGTGGTTAACATTTTTAAGTGTTATTATAACAGATGCAGTAATTTCAAAATAATTGTAATTCGGTTAAAATGTAACGGAATTAAATGACAAAATTATTGTAAGAGAAAATGTGATTTTTATATTCATCATCATAATGTTGTGCGGATATATTGCGTTTTGTGCATGAGTATATATATTATATATATTCTTGATCACTATGAATTGAAAAATTGATATAGCCAATCTGTCCCTCCGTGTGTCTGTGAATAAAACTTTTTTTTTTATTGGAATTCACATACAGTTGAAATTTGGCACATTTTCTTCTAAAAGTTTATAAAGTAAATGCTTTCTATCTTCTTTTTTCCTACTTTATAAGTAATATAAGGAAAATCCTTAGAGCATCTAAAATATTAAATTAAACACTTTTTCGTAACCACAAGACATTTTATAGATTTAATCCACAAAAAATTTTTGTTTAGCAAAAATATACAAAATAATAAAAAACAATTTACAAGAATTTGAATTTTTTTGTTTAGTGAACATTTACATTTTTAATTGCGACGACGACGGCGGCTACGGCTACGACGGCTACGGCTACGGCTACGGCTACGTCTACGGCTACTTCGTCGCTTTCGCTTAGATCGGGCATCTTCCACAGTATCATTAGATGAAATTGAATCATCAGATGAAATTGAATCATCAGATGAAATTGAATCATTTTCTTCATTATGGGGAATAGTTGGTGACACTCTAAAGAATTTATTATTCTTTTGGTGGATATAGCCATGCCGTACTCCGGCTTTTAGCGTATCCATAACGGTTTCTTTTATGTCTGCAGGTTGAACCTAACATTTATATATAAAAATAGATTTAGAAGAAATTTTAAAAAGTTATATTTTACTTACGTTAACTCTTTGTGCTATATTTTTAAGAATTCTTTTGAAGGATGACGGCACCTCCAAGTCATCCAAAGTTTGTAATAACACTTGGCCATTGTAATTCATATTGTAAACAAATAAATTTAATTTCTAACAAAAAATTTAATATAAAACGAAAAAATATAAACACGTTTATTATAAAAAATTTTCTTCTCTTTACATATACTTCAAAATTTTTGACAATTTAAAATAAAAGCCAATGTGATTTCAATAATAACATTGAATATTACTCATCACTTGGAAATATATTGAAACGGACTATTTATAAGACTATTCTTTATAAATATACGGTGTGTCGGTCTAGCAATGTCTGTCCCTCCATCTGTACGGGCTTTTGTGGTCTCTAATAATCATTATTCTACACCATTTTAAGGTTAAACTGAGAACTTCCAAATTATAATTGAGAACTTGCAAATTGAAATTGGGAAACTGAAGTTTTAAATTGAGAAAATCAAAATTGAAATTGGAAACTTCCAAATTGTAATTGAGAAAATAAAAATTGAAATTGGTAATTTAACATTTGAAACTGGGAAAATGCAAATTGAAATTGAGAGAATGAATTTTATAATTGAAAAATTTTAAAATTTTAATTGTAAGTTAGGAAAATTAAAATTAATATTGAAAATTGGGTTTTTAGTAAATAAGATAAACCAATTTTTATGCTTCAAACTTAAATATTTTATTCCATATATTTTAGTCGTATGTAGTAAAAAAATGAATGGATATAAAAGTAAAAATTCTCCAACTTAAAAACTGGCATATCCTCTAAATTAATTGCTCTTTCATAAAACGTTGTAGTATGTTGAACGTATCTTGCACAACCCCCACTTGTCAACGTTAGTTTAGCTTCGTCAATAATGCTTTCTAAATACGCTAAACGTTGTTCGCCTACTCTAGGTGGAGTTGGATTTGGAAGTTCTCAATTTCAATTTGGTTTTCTCAATTTCAATTTGGTTTTCTCAATTTAAAACTTCAGTTTCCCAATTTCAATTTGCAAGTTCTCAATTATAATTTGGAAGTTCTCAATTTAACCTTAAAATGGTGTAGATTAGACTAGAAGGCATAATAATGTTCCTGCCACGCCCACTTTTTGTATGCATATGTGTAGGGTATTTATTAAGGGGCCAAAGCCAAACTTACTTTTTATACTTTGTTAGTCAAACGAATATATGTGATCGATGTTAGGCCAATATAACGGGCTGACGGATATGATATTAGTCTACGAAGTACACTTGGCACACAACTAAACGTACCATACCAAAGTTGTGCAGTTGGAGTGTAATTGAAAGTACGTGTTATATCACTGATAGGCATTTTTAAAATACATAATATTACCTCACTACAGCTATGTAGAGAAAGGAACGTGAAGTAAAGTTGAGTCAAGTGTTAGCTTTTGTGCCTAATAATTAATATATGAAATGATTGGCATTCCAAAACCCTTCCAGTTCATTTCTCACTATTTAAGTAACAAAAAATACAGTATAAGTGAAATTATTATAAGGGGAAGAAATTTCTTTGAAAACTTTTATTTAATACAGACACTGGTACTTCAACTATAGAAGTAACACATTTTTACATCAAAGAATTGCAAACGTATTATATATACGTTGTATTATCTTAACATTGCTTAATAATGCAAATTTCACTTTAAGCACACACTCGCATTTGTATCATATTATATTTGTAATCCTCTTCATACTTTTCGTTCATTTCCTTTTCATTAAGGCAATGAAGTGGTGCTTGCCCAATTCAAATAAAACAAACAAACAGAACCGAACAGAACGCTTCGAATTATAATAAATCAGATAAGAACTCTTTAAAGATTTTCTGAATGCAAGACAAACAAGCATCAAGTATATTATTACACACAAACAGAAACCGAAAACCATTGACAGTATATGAAAACATTGTCTGTTCAATTCAGGCACAAGAGCTTATTTCATAAATATGCCATAACAGGAAGCTCCAACGGTATAATTATAGAGTGCCCAACTTTTTTTATAGATTTCTGGTTTTTTTCTCTCTCTCTCTCTTTTTACGAATACTTTTCCTTCTTTATTTGAAGGGCTCTTAACAAATTTATATCCGCCTCTGATTTAATGCATACAGCGAAACACCATATGCCGCCCTGCTGATCTCTAAGTGATTATGATTTCATAGTATGTGGAATACATAAGGTCCATATAAGTAATTGTTATATAAGAGGTGGTTATCTGGGGAAGCATTCTCGAAATGGTCCAATTCGGTGCATTTTAAATTTGGTCCCTCTTTGGGTCAAAGCAGCTCTTTGTGCGAAATTTTATAAATTTCAAACCTGCAGCTTAAGAAAACCCGCATATGGACAGACAGCCATGATTAAGTCGATTCAGAAAGTGACTCTAAAAGGTATAATTGGAGGCAAGGTTAACATTTGCCGTTTAACAGTTCCATAAACTTAATGCACCCTTTGCCATAAGTAGTGAAAGATGTAATAAGTAAGGACACACAGACACCATGTACAAACTGTTTAAATTTTATACTAGTACAGGTACCACAAACCATTGTAATTATTTCCTATGGTTTTACCATCATTGTAAAGTCAGTGTTCCCTAGAATTGTTAATTTTCCCCTTTGTTGTTGTGTTTTTTTTAGTTTTGTTCTGTCTATATAAATTGGCAAGGGCAGGACATTAATTGTCTGTTTGGCTTGAGGCCAACATAACACATTAGAAAAATAATTGTCCGCTTAATAACTAGCTAAATGTTAAAACAACTTTGCCTACAACTTTTATATAATTTTTATCAGGATACAGCTCATTTTGTGTTGGTTCACAAGAGGCGCATAATAGAGAGATATCACAATTCAATCAAAATGTAACGATTTCTTTACAGACAATAATTCTAATGAGTTTTTAAATTTTGAAAATTTATCTATTGTCATATTTTTGTAGTTTTTGTAAATATTTCCATTAAGCACCACCCTTATACTTCATTCATAGTCACCCAGACGTTTAGGTTTTTCTGTTAAGTTGCATGTATTTGTTATAAATAGAACGAACGCCCATATTTGGCACATACAATACATGGAATAGAATGTCTTTGTTTTACACTACATACGGGTATGTATGTGACCATGTGTTATCCGACAATTTGCCATACGACTTATCGACGCAATGTTGTCTAGACATTGTAAGTGTAATTTTTATTCTTTTCCATTTTGCTTTTGTCCTGTGCGGTGCCAACAACTTAACTGCTGCCTTGTTACAACAAAGTGAATGACTATAGAATTGAGAAAAAATTGCTGTAAATTACTGGTAGAGGGAAAACATGCATATACAAACATGAACTGGCATGCTATACATACCTGTGCATACAGGTTACGTTATAGAAACAATCAATTTGAACAAAACACAATACAAAAAGCAACACCAGTTAAATAGTTAATAATTATTAGTCTTCAACAAAAAAGTGATGCTTCTTTACATGAAAAACTTGAACTGAACCTAACCTCCATTTATATTCATGTTCATTCTATAAAACATTTGATTTCTTGAATTTGTAAAATTTTTACTCAATATTCTTAAACCAAATATTGACTAGGTATCAATAACTTCACAGCATACTGCCAGCATTTCTTTATTTGTGTAAACGTTGCCTAGTCAACCATAAATTCATGTATTTGTTTACAACATATTGAAATTTTATTATTGCGTTTTTTCTTTTCCTTTTTTTATTTACAAATTGAAACGTTTTCGGATGCACAACTACTCTGAGTGAGTGATAAGACCGCATTCAATTCTAAAGTGTTTATTATATAAGTAGAAAAACTGCCAGCATCAATAACATAAACGAATAGAAACGTTGTGCTTGTAAATGTTAGGCTGGTACGGAACTTTATTTCATTCGTACAAATTGTATATGTTCTTGATCAGCATCACATTCTGAGTCCATCTAGGCATGTTCATCAGGGTGCCCGTATGCCTGCCTGCTGTTGAAATGCTTAGGTCCGGCAATTTTGCACAATTATTTCTAGTTTTATAGGTTCCTACTTAAATTGGTTGACATTCGCGAAATTCAACGCCCACACTGAACAAAATTCCAACCAACAAACACAAAAATTGAACTGTAAACTAAATTTTTCATTCGTTCTTATAATTATCCCCTCAATAGAGGATTCAAAATCAGGCGGTTTCAAAAAAATTTCAAAAATTTGACTCACAATCCAGCTTAATTGTAAATGCGTGATAAATAATAGAAGAAAAAATCAGATACCTGCCACGCCCACTATTCTCAATTTGATATGTAGCACATTAACCGTATAACCAAAACCTAATTATGTACAGGAGATGTACAAAATAATATGAACACCTGACGTATGGTGTGTACTTTTAGATTAGCTGCAATTCCTCACAGAATAGATTCGTAGAGTGTCTGAATAGTTGTGCTATCACTTTTGCCACAATTCTTGTTAATGTTCGCCGGTCGTCAGTCTCTCTCAGTTAACAATGAGTTTCGCCCACTATTCGTCTTCGCCGATAATGTTTTATCATGTTTTGTGTATGCTGTCATTACGGTAGATACTGCCACTTGTAAAACGTTAAATTCAGCCGTTTGCGTTACAGTCACTACCGCACCGAGCACCATCGATTTGCACCCTTTCGAAGTCTGAAAGATTACACATATCATCGATCGCTTGTATTAACCGTCGTAGCACAAAGCTTACAATACACGGGAATATAATCTACAAGACTTGGCATATAATCTGTACATGCGTCGCATTATTTACACGGAAGCAGTGTTATCAACATGCAACAAGATGTTCTATATTGCATGGTGTTCATATTATTTTATTACCCCCTATGAATGGGGGTATTTACTACTTTGTCAAAATGTTTGCAACGCCCAAAACGAGGCGTAGGAGACCCCACAAAATATATACATTCTGAATCAGTCTAAAGTGGTAAAAATTGATGAAATCTGAATCGATTTTGCAGCATTCAATAAACATTTATAGAAAAAACATTTCACCCTCTTAAGCTATACAGGAAATTTCAGCAGCTATTTTATATTCAAGTCAGTCATGTGTGTCTGTGCCCGGTAAGCAACTGCAATAAATAAAATATTGCGGAAATATTAGAATAAAAAGAAAGCATATTGCATAACCGTTACGGGTAATAAAAAACCAAAAATGAAATGCTTTCCATTCACATAAGAAACTCTTGCAAGAAACACAAGAAATGCTAGAGCACCACCAACACCAGTAAAAAGTGTAAAATGTGACGATGATAGTATTTTGTACGATACAAGTGTGCATACGAAATAGTCCCAGATACAGCTTTATAAAAATGCATATGTAAACAGACAGATTAGTTAAAAGTATTTTTCAATATAAAATGCAATAACAAGCGTTACTCCCTACTGCAGGAACTTCAAAAAAAAAAATGAAAAAAAATAAAAAATATATGAAAACATGTTGAAAAAAATGGTGACTAGTGACATACTGCCATTTAAAGCAATACATTCCATAGAAACGATAGAGAAAGACAGAGATGAAAGTCTGTCTCCCTCCCTCTTTTGATTCCTTTTATACTGTATGCAGTCATAAGTTAAACAGTATATGTCGAACTGGCACTCAATCAGTTATAACTTACAACCGGTACCTACAAACAACAACATATACACAATATTTAACATACGAATACATTCAAACAATAAATTGTATGTTAGAACGAGCAGAAGCTTATGCAGCAAAAATATTATAAAGAAGTTTTTGTTATGGTCGTTGTCGTTGTCGTTGCCGTTGCGCTTATTGTTATTTGCTACAATACCAATACACAATAAACCACCTTCAACATGAACTTTCAGGTCAAATACATTTTCTTGTTTTTGTTGCTTCTATTTTTCTTTCATGCTTTTTTTCTACTTTTGCTTGCTTACCTTGCCATATATTGAGGCAAGGAAATGTTTTTTGTATAGGCCTCTTTCAAAGCAGTACTGCGTACGTGTGTATGGTAAGCGTGCATATGCTGGCGAATGTGCGCACACCTGCTAATTTGTAACCTCCACCTATAAATAATGGAGGGAACCAAATCCAACTAGCACACCACTAAAAGATTTTTCCCAACCACATGCGACAAGTAACTGTTGTTAGTAGGCCGGCTTACATACATACATATACGCCGTTGTCGTTGCCGTCGTTTGTATGTGTTTGTACACGGCTTCTATATCACAGCATGGGTAACTCTATTGGAATAATGGTCTGAGTTATATAACGACCACAACATGTGAATTAATGCCAAATGTTTACCACTCACACACGTACATACATACATACACACACACACACACACATGTACAACTACATTGTATTGTATACAACTCCAATGCATTTCCGTTTCCGTTGACTTAACCAGAGATTGAAACTGTTGTACTTAAAATTACATTCAGTCCAACAACTCTCTACCATAAAAACGAAAAATATATCGTATGGGAAAAATCACAATTAGGACATGTTATGTAAGAGGAGCCAATTAAGTTATTCAGTGCAAAGTATACGCTACCTTAAACATCTGTTCAACATCTTTCCCTTATTGCCAAAAAATTCTTCACTTTACTTTTTCATAAAATTTGTCAAAAATCTATAAAAAAAATCATCACCATCATCATCAATTTTTATAAATCAAAGTGTTCGTTTCGAATGCCTTACAAATAGGTTGCCATTGATTTCGACTTGACATAATAATTTATTGTTTCGTTCACGGGTATTTGTTTTCTCTGTTGTTTAAATTACACTTCCTGGCTTCTTGCTCGTTACTTTACGTTTGCTTTATGGCCGCACGGATATAACCACCAATACTATAATATATTATTCATGATTTGTAATATTTTATGGTTGTCGTAGTAAATAATAAATCGGAAAAATCACCTCATATTGTGAAGTATACGAGTGTGTACGTGTATGAATAAATTATTAAAGCAAACACATAAATGGTTAGAGTCCTGCAGATGTAGCGTGTATGCAAAATACTTTGAATAATAAGTAAACAAACCAAATCTTAAATACGCTTTATACCTATATGAAAAATGTGGGCGTGGTAATTACTTGATTACACCCTTTCGTAGTGTATATAATACGTATCAAGTTCCATGTCAGTTTCTGCTTTAGAAACGGTTTTTTTCTTTATTGTGGGCGTGTCTGATCTGATATGTTTTTCCACAACGTTTGAAGAGTTAAAAACAAAGCCATATTCATAATTTATTTGTTATGCCCAATGGACTTTTCTCGATTGTAGAGGTGGCTCCTAATCAATCCTGCAGACTGTTGTCAGAAAGTTTGCATAAAATTTCAACTCAATATTTCAAAATGTATCTCTTTATAGTTCCAGAAACCTTCAGCCTTTGTTGAAATATTGAAGAAATCTTTTCAGCTGTCTTTGGTTTTTACAGTTCCTGCAGTGGCTGGCCAACTTATTTTAGGTTATATGTGTTACTATTTCAGTGATGTAGGCTTTCGTTATATCGCAGAATGGTTGTGGACAGATAAGGGGACAATGGGTTTCCCTGTTTGTTAGACGGTCAGCCCAAATGAATGAGATCTTGTTAGGAGATCTTTTGTCTTAACATATAGCAACAAAATTGAAAATTAAAAGCTGATCACTGAAATCCTCCCTTTTAGGTTTTTTAAGTTACGTTGGTCGGGTGTGCACTTATGAAAGCGCTTCACCTAGGCCAACAAGTAGGCCCATTGTGTTACCCGACGAAACATAACACAGAGTTCAGTTTAGTCACCCGGAGGTGGCTATAAATCGTTTAAGGTCGAAGCATCTAGCATCCGCTAGTGACCCTAGACCCTCTGGAAATCTGACTCCAAGTGTTTTGTGTCGTTTTCCCTGTAGGGCCGGGCATTAATCTTCCCTTTAATTGAAGAAGTTTTGGAGAAGTTTTGGGGTTTTAATCTGGGATTTCCCAGATTAAAATGTGCCGCACTCCATATTTCAATAAAACCCTAATAAAATGTTATAATTTTTTAACAAAAAAAAGTTATAAAAAAAAATTATAAAAAAATATATTTTCGTAAAAAAATTTATTGTAAAATTTGTTTATTAAATATTGAATTAAATACAACATTTTTAAAATTAAATTAAAAAAAAAATAATGAAATTTTTTAAAATCTCTCCTTATGTGGTTTAATAGAAATATTGAGTCGGTGCTTTGTAATCTGGAATTTATAAAAATATTTTATATATATAAAAAAATTATTACATAAAATATTAAATTTTAAATTTTTATTAATTTTTTTTTAAGTAAATTTTAATTTTTTTTTTAAATTAAATTCTTATAATGCCTCCTATGGCCTTCCCTTGCTTTTACTATATACCATAACAATTAAAGTTAACTATTTAAAAAGTATCAACGCAATACAATTGCAAATAAGATGAAGAAATATTTTGAACCCGTTAATAAAAGTTTCATAGCATTATAAATAATCAGTGAAATCTTTTAAAGAAACTCTGGAATATAAAGAAAGTAAATCTCAGTAAACATTTCAGTGTATTACACATATGTTCCATTTTCCATGAAAGTACTTTGTATGGAAAATATTGTATGGAATTCCCGTTACTAATAATCATGTATAAACATTTTCACAAGTGTCTGTATTTGTCACGCATTTGTAAATGAATATTCGACTCAAATTTCGTGCACAAATTATTATTTAATCTATAACTATGTTGTGCTATTGATACCATTGAAATGCAATAAATTAAGTCCAAGTTATTTATTGTGATCATGACACGCACTATTATCACACTTAACAAAACGAAACCTAATGAATGTTATTGAAGCAACTACTCTATTATTTAACAATTACACCACATAACACTATTTAGGTAATAACTACACAGCAAAGCATTCATACAACCATCAATATTTATTATGCATGTTCATAAATTAAAAAGAGATAGAATGTATACTAGACAGAAAAAGCATTCGCTTTAGCGAATAACTAACAGGACAAACATAACCTAAAACGAAACGAAAACCATCAATTTGTATGCAGTTTTTCATTGAAAGTACCGCTATCAACACACCTATAGCCGCTAGAAAAACTTCTTTATACATACCGACACATAAATGCATAAAGAGAATATTCCATTTGTGTAGCAGTTACCTCGGGAAATATGTCTGTTATTCTCTCTCTTTCTTCTTCTCTCTCCTTTTTCCTACTTTTGTGGTTTTCAATATTGTTCTAATCTGTTGCTATAATCACCATGTTTGTTACCAAATAGCCGTTAACCAAAATAAAAAAATATAAAAAACCAGCAAATTTAAAAAAATATATTTTTTGAATAATATTTTAGTACGTAGTTGGAAATCTTTTGTATAAATTTTGCAAATTTACTACAGCAAAGCTTAACATAGCTATGACAACTACTATGATTTTGTACACGTTTGTCAAATGATTATGTAACCACAAATTCCAGGACACAGCTGCAGTTAATTGAATAACAAATGAATACTAATATTTTAGGGAGATTAATTTGCAACAACATCACAGAACACTCTCTCTCTCTCTCTCTCTCTCTCTCTCTCTCTCTCTCTAATTATTTTCCATAATAGGGATGAAGTCTAGGTACTTTTATCTTGTAGCATGTATGGTGTACAGTGTATTCGTTTTGATGTCAAGTATAGTATAAAATAACAAAAGGAACTGAAATGAAATGTTATGTTGTTATGTGCAGTCAAACTCGACTATTCATTATCCTATTTCACGGAAAAGCTTGTTTTTATCATAACATTACCCAAGCGAATCTCTGATATAACATGACATGGTGGCTGCCATGAAACCTCTTAGGAATCGAGCCAATTTTCTTGTTGATTTTGAATATATTTATACCTTCCACATAATATAGGAGAATACTAAGTTTGTCATTCCGTTTGCAACACCCAGAAGAAAGCGACCCTGCCAAATATATAATAAAATCGAGCTATTAAGTTGAAATTTGTTATAAATATGCTAAAAATGGGTGATCGGATAACAGACACGCCCACCGTTGACAAAAAATCATACTCAGCGTAAAACTCGACTTGCAAGCTCCTACAAAGTACATACACTATATGTACACTATATGTACTTCGTAGGAGGGTGTATAATATACATATTTTATTATATTTTCCGAACATTTATTAATAAATTTTTTGTTCATCCCTCTGAGCCAGCCATTCATATTAACATACATATTTACATATTTACTGATGTAACTGCGAAAATATGGCAAGTAAGCAAGCTACGAGATAACTCAAGAGATAACAAGTTATCTTGTAGTTAGTTGGCAGTCAACGCGTTAATTTTAAAAAGCATCTCAGTTGAATGAGTTTTTCTTAGAATTCACAAACTAACGAACATTAAGGATAAATAACTAAACTTGGTTTAGATCATATCTTTAATACTATCTACATTTATATACTAAACATGGGCGTGGCAAGTTTTTAATTTTATATTTTCATATCAAATAAAAAATTGAATTCACCATCAAACCGTTTTTTTGTAAATTATGCGTGTATATGTTACGCAACCCCGCCCACTTTTTCGTACTCACATGTAAATGGTCTTATTAAAAATATCTATGTGTGTTTGTTCAATTATTGTGGTTGATAGAAAGATTTTCTTCTATTGTGGGCGTGACTTTTAACCTCCTTTACCAAATTTTTAATTTCTCTATGGAGAAAGAAAAAATCTTCAATCAACTCAACACTCCCTTGAGTAGTACTGTTTCGACAAAAACAGTACGGCGGGTGTTCCACAACATTCATGGAAGGACTGCAATTAAAAACCCTTTATGTCGGCCCACCTCCTGTGTATATACAAAAACTAGAAATTTATATGGGAAACTTTAGTTGAATATATCACAATTAACGGTCCTTGACGTTTTGTTATAGGTGAACTTTTCTATTGTGGGGTATATAAAAAAAGTCAATGACTATAATAATAAATGACTATAAATCATCTTCCATTACACAAGTAACCATCAGCACACCTTTAGTTAAGAGTAGCCAAAAATAAAAATCTACGAGTTTCATATGACAAATTATAAACTTCTTCAGCGCAATGAAAAAAAGTTTCATATTTTTCAATACTTTCCAATTTCCGAAACTGTTACAACAATCCTTCTAAATATACTGAATACAAAAAAGTTTATATACTCGTATATACCTTAAGCATATAGCATGTGGAAAACAGATTGTAAATTTATATCCTTATGATGATGTTTGTAAGTGCACATCCCTGTGAACACTTGTTGACCTACATAGAAAAGGTAAACAAAATAAAATTGTCACTTTTTTTAGCTTCTTTTTGATGTCATGCATGTCAAATATATTTGGTAGAAAAAATTATGAACATTTTTAAACCAAAAAACAAAATAAAAATCAATTATTTCACATAAAATTTAAATCAAATTTTTCTGTACAGACGTACGTAACATATTGTAGGGTAAACAATATTTGCATATATTTCATATGCTGTTGTTTGTGTCAGTAACATCCATAATGTGACCTACATCTCAGCCCAATGCTACACAAAATACAACAAACAAGCGTTCGTTTGCAGAGCACAGAACAGTGAGATCTAAACTTAAAACTCTAGCACACATACATATACAATACTTGTATGCATACACATACATATGCATGCATACCATACAATATGTCAATATGCTTAAAAGATTTCATATGTTTGTGTATTTGTTTGTTTTTGTGGCCTTTTTGTAAAACAATGAAAGCACAAAAGCTTCTATACACCGATTTATATAGTATAGAACACATGTTGTACTGTTTCTAATTTAATAACATATTATCCAAGTTTCCGTTTTATACAAAGCATCATAAATTATCCAACACAACAAATATAAAGTTGTTAATAATCAGACACAAATGAACGAAGCAATCGAGAAAAGGGAATTTCTAGGCTAATAAATAAATATTTATTTATTCCCTAAAAACTTTAAGAGAAGTGAAGAAATTGTATTTAATCCGCATACACATACATACACACACACCCACACACACACACACTCATTCATAACTTTATTGATTGATTACTTTATATCATAAATGGATGGCTTGTTGCATTTGTGGTTGAACTGAACATAATGAAATTTTCTCATTAAGCCACATTACAAACACACAAATTCTGCCACAAAAGTTATTTAATATTCTGTTAGAGCATGAAAAGTTTGGAGTTTTACTTAAAAATTTACAAAGGAAACGAGTAGTAAACTAAATTTAGCAAATTCAACGCAAATCTTAAATATCCTCCACCTATATATGCAAAGAGTGGGCGTGGTCGTGGGCGTGGGCGTGTACATTCCTCTATTGTTTAACTAACAATTCAAATGTATACGAAATCAAGATTTTTGTAAATTATAAGCGCATATTCATCCGACCACGCCCATTTTTGGTACATCAATGGATGGCCAAATTATTATTATATGAATATTTTTATCAAATTTTAAATTCATAGCTCGATTTTTTACAGCTATGAGAGATTTTTATCAATTGTGGGCGTGGCACTTGACTGATACCTAATTTTTATAGAAACCTACATACAGATACCAGAATATTTATACAAAATTTCAGCTCGATATCTCACAATTTATGACCTAAAGCTTTCTAACCACAAAAGCATTGACACGGACATGTTTAGATTGAGTCACATTTTGATGCTGATCGAGAATATATATACGTTTGTGGGGTCTCCAAAACTTTCTTCCGAATGGTGCAAATATATAGGAGGGTATAATAAGAGGTTGAACTCCAGACTTATAACAAACATTTGAACCAACTTAAAATTATCGCTACACATGTATGACGTACGGTCAGCAATACATAAGAATTTCATAATTGCGTGAGGGGAGTGCTTTTCAGTAATTGTAAACACGTATGTAAATATATATATTTTATTTATGGTTTTACGGTGACCCCGGCGTATGAGTGTTATTTGAATAATATGAACAATCTGTTCTAAAAACTTTTTTTTAATAACTTTTTTTATACCTATTTCCAGTAAATATATCGAGAGCATGAAGATCAATGCAGCAAAAATGGCCGCAACACCTATAGAAGAAAAGGTCGATCAAAATTTGAAGGTACAACCTGGAAGCCTTCAAAATAAATCAAATGAATAATTATATAAACAAATCTAGACAAGTGTTAAGGTCGGCACAGTCCGACTCGTTGCAGGTATAAAGAAATACAAGTCAAACTATTTATGTATGAATTGGTTGAGAAGTGTCAGTGAAAATAAGTGACATCGGGACATTAGCAAGACACAAAGTCTTATAAAAGTCGTTATAATAAGTTCACGGGCCACAAACTCTCCGATCCGATATAATTTTAAAACATTCGCAAATTTATGCTAAAAGAATGAAAATTGCAACATTTCTACTTGACATTGGTTTGAAGTAGACAAAAAACTTCATTTGGGAAGAAGCACCAAAAATACTCCGATCGAGTCAATTAAGTGTTTCTGAACAACTTTATTACGAATAATGAATTTTCAATCTTATTATGTAACAAGTAAAAGATTATAGTCGGTGCGGATCATCCTTTTAATACCCTATACTCTAACACACAAATTATGCTCTAATTTATTCAGTTATTTATGGAAATGCAAGTCATTGTCATAGAAAAGGTATGGCATGAAATATTGTTATATAGAGAGTGGTCTGATCAGGGCCCAGTCAATTATAATGACAGTTGAATATTCTTCACATCATTTTGTCAACAAATATTAAGAATTGCAGATTTTCGTCATAGATGGTTATATGCGGAGGGATCCATTTTCAAAAAGACTCCCCTTTGTATCAAATTTCATCTAAATATCTTGAAAAAGTTGTGTTGATAGTCAGGCAAAAGAACGTGGCTACATCGTATAAGAAAATGATATTAAATTGATTTTTTTTTAACCAGTTAGGAGCTACAAGCATCCACACAAACTTAATACACCCTTTCGTTTCAACAATTAATATTTTTATGTCGTTGTCGTTCAATATAAATAAAAATTTCATTTAGTACACTTAATAAATGCTAATGTCTTGGTAGTTGCTAACAGTCATTTAATAACAATTAGTATTTTTGTGTTGCAACGTGCAACCTTTATGAAGCTTATGTCATTTGTAATAAGTTTCAAATGACATGTCATGACACTCACTCGTTTATGAACAGATACGAACGGGTATGGTGAATGTTAGCGATGGCAAATGCAAACCGGAACCGCTTAGACTGAATTTAACAATGGAATTAGTGACGTTGCAACGTTTAGAGATTGTAACGCCAACAAATCCACAAAATGGTCCACCCAGTGAATCGAAGGTAATTAACTGACTAAAGCTACCGTAATAAACCACAAAGTAGTGTTGATGTTGTTGTTTCTGTTGATGATGGTGATAGTAACCGTTTCTTTTTTCTTGTTGTTTTTGTTGTTGTTGCTTTTAAGGAACGCATGGTTCAAATTACCAGACAAAAACGGGGTGGCTTGGGCTTAAGTATAAAAGGTGGCGCCGAGCACAAGCTGCCAATATTAATATCACGCATATATAAAGATCAAGCTGCCGACATAACGGGACAATTGTTTGTCGGTGATGCCATAATTAAAGTGAATGGTGAATATATAACCGCCTGCCCACACGATGATGCCGTCAACATATTACGCAATGCAGGCGATATTGTTGTATTAACCGTTAAGCATTATCGGGCGGCCACGCCATTTTTACAAAAGCAATGTAAGTTCATTTTTTGCATTTTTCGGTGTGCCTTAAACTTTAAGTATCATTTTTAGTTTTTTATATTCTATGATAACACACACAAACACACACACATGCACAGACACTGTGAATGTATAATAAATCCTAATGAGGAACTGCTATGAATGAATGGATAAATGTACATGTCACATTAGTTATCAAACAAAAGAATAGCATGATGCATCTAATTGCATAGCAAGAGCATAAGTAAACTAAACATAACATACAAATGACGTGTTCATTCAAGCATACAGACCCGGTACATGTTACTTACGATGCAAATCGTATAATGCGTTATCACAGACGCACAAGGAGTTCTTCTGCAATTGTTTATTTCTATAAATACTTGAGAGTACATTTACCTTCCAACTGCAACACTCGCATGCATACATTGCATACATGCTGATGTACGCATTTGCGATACCGTTATACGATTCGCATTTTCAATGGTTTTGCAATTTTGATGTTGAGATATGAGGTTGATGTTGGTGCGCCATGGTGTGCGGTGATGTAGACATTTTTTACGCATTTGACATTGTTATTGTTGTTGTTGTTATTGTAGTGGCTAAAGATACGCCAGACTCAGATAATGATACAACGTGCGCTGAACTAAAGGCTGACGAAGGCTACAAATCTTCAGTGAATAGTGGCGCTGGTACCATCAGTCGCAGTTGCAGTCGCCCAATGTCAATTTGTTCGGAACCCGAAAAACGCTGGGTGGATGTAGTGGCTGGTTAGTATGCACATGTTTATATTATAAATTCCATTACATTTTTTCTCTTTGCACCTTTATGCCTTGCTTGTACAAATATTTTCCAATTCAATAGTGCCTCTAATGATGGCCTATGTTACACGGTATATTTATGGGACCGACAAATTGAGACCGAATGCATTTGAGGTGAGAGGTATAAATGGCACGACAACGGGCATAATACACTGTGATGACTTGGCCATATTAAGTCAATGGCTGAAATTAATTAATGATAATGTGGTGGGCCTGACACATTTGCAGGTAAGCAATAAATAAATATCACAGGTGAACCACAAGCGATGTATTGTTTATGTCTTGCAGTGACATTTACAAATTCATGAATAACTAAAACGATATAATTATAAATGTGTGCTCTCTGGTCTGATAGGATATGTATTAAGGGTCACGCTTTACATTTACAGATTCTAACATAATCGTAAAGTTATGTTTATCTGTTCGTATAGAATTTTACTTAACGTACAGCTTCCAGTTTTGCTTATATTTCGATGAAAGCTCCTTTTTGTCTCAAGAACGATTTTTATTAAAAATGTGATTGAAATTTTCATATACCGCACAATAAAAGGTTTGAATGTAGTTTTGAGGTTTGAATGGAGTTTTGGATTTATTTTTTTAATATTGGTAATTAATTAAAGTGAAAATTTGTAACATAAGCTTAAAATCACAAACGCGTCATAATTACTTTTAAGTATTAAAACATTTTGACGGCCAACCTTTATTTGATTTAATTTTATATACATTCCTAGATGAAATTATATAATCGTAATTTTTCTGTGGGCGAACGTATTGAATATATGGGCTGGATAAATGAGGGCATCATCAATAATAACATTTCCTGGCAAAGTTATAAGGCGCGTTTTCTGATACTCAAAGGCACCGAAGTGATGTTGTTTGAAACACCACCGGTAAGTAGATTTAAAAAGTAAATGAACGAACAATAAAAAAACAAACACACTAACCCGCTTTTGAGCAAAAAAAAAAAAAAAACCAGGTGAACTCGTACACAATATTCCAGTAAGTGCTCTTGACTGTTGTAATGAAAATATTTGTACAAGAGTAAAGTTCGTATGTAGGTATTATTGCGCATCATATGCTTGGTGTGTGTACTGCAGTGAGATATATTTGTAAATAAGTAAATGGAAATTGTGCACTTAATTGCCAACAACAATAAAACGGAAATTGTTGACAAAAATTGTTTCAACATATGTATACGTGTGTGTATGTGTGTGTGTGTGTGTATGTTGGTCCTGAAAATAACTATTTGTAAACCTATAGACTTGCAATCATTCGCAAATGTATGGATTTTAAGTAATTTTCACTAAAATTCATTTCTACGGGACTGCTCCTGGAAAACTTCATTTTCTATAGTTTACAAAGAATTTAATGCCAGTACCTTCAATGAATGATTATTACGTTTACAAAGAAATATTTTTATTGCAATACCTTCTAGTTACAATAGATGCCGTTTTAACAAGTCCGTTACCACTCTCCTTGGGTTTTTGAAAAATATATTAGTTTGCTGCAATATGTTGACAACGTAGTTAATGATGGCTAAGCAGACAAAATACGGTTTCAATCAAATTTATAAGGTCTCTGAAGCATTCTTGCAAAGTCAGAATATGCCCCAATTCAAGGCTCTTTCTCTCATGTTATGCCAACTTAGGTTAACTTAACCATTGTTAATGAAATTTGATTTTTATACCCTCCACCTCAGTGATGAGGGCATACTAAGTTTGTTCTTCCGTTTGCAACACCCAGAAGGAGGCGTCAGACCCTACAAAGCGTCAAAAACTGAGTCGATTTAGACATGTATGTCCGTGTGTCCGTCTGTTGTTGGCACTCTCACGGCCGTAAATTTTGAGACATTCAGCTGAAATTTTGTACAGGTACTTTTAGTTTTTTCACTCAGACCACTATTTAAAATTGGCAAAATCGGTCAAGAGCCACGCCCACAATTGACAAAAATTCATATCATCATATCCTTCACAAAAATTGATCTATGAACTTGAAATTTGGTACGCCAATTTATAATTATCCCATCCATCAATGTACCAAAAATGGGTGTGATTGGATAAGAGTCACGCTCACAATTCACAAAAAACCAACCAGCGCAAAACTTGACGTGCATGTTAATATGTAATGATTACATATTGGAGAAATATATCTACCACGCCCACTCTTTGTACGTAAAAGTGGAGTATGTTTAAAATTGAGTCCAAATCAAATATAGTTTTTTAGGTCCAAGTGTTGTGCCTTCAGCTACAGTCGAGGGCATTTATGAGACCTATATCATAATTTTTAAGGACATTTGGTGCATATTTCCGTTAGAGAGAATATATCAAAGTTCACAATATAACTTTTACTCCTTTCCAGCCTACATGTCATGCAATAATCTCTAAGAAAAGACACAACGAAAATAATAACTTTATCCAATAAAAAAGAAATTGACTGACATTTTATTACTATGGTAGATATCAAAACGTAAATTACAGTTTGCCAAATCCAATTTTCATGCTATCAATAAATGTGGGTGGGTGTGTATAAGTCACAAAACGAAATTAAGGAAATCGCATTGAAATGACTATGGAGCACAGCTTGTCAAAAACACTGCATTTTCTAAAGAAACCAATTTTATTCATAGCGAAAGCAATTCAATAGAATTTAATTGCAACTACTGCCAGAACACTTGCTTACCAAGAAATGGAAGATTACAAAACAAAAAAACGAAAAACGAATGAAAACAAACAGCAAACATGCAATCCATAGCTAAAGTAAAAAAAAACAGGTGCAAAAAGGAGGTGGGAAGCAAATTATTTTATACTTAACTTTGCCATTAAACGTCTTCTGCACACTTGTACGCTCTTTTCTTTTACAGCCAAAAAACTTTTAATAATTCCGCTGAGAAATCAACTTAACCTTGATGTTTGATATGAAAAATTTTTCATTGTAAAATAATTAAAATTGTAGCCACAAGGCTGCGTTGGAAAGTCTTAACAAGAACGTTTTATGAACTTAAAATTTTTTGGTGTGCAAAAAAAGACCCCTCTGAGAGGTATAAAGACCAATTAAAAATATCAATTTTTACGCTCCAGAAAGGGGTTTATAACCTAGCATCTGCTGCATTAAAAGTGTCAGTTCAACGCTATCAACTAATGCGTTTTTCAATCTGCGGTTATAAAAGACTATCAACCAGAAACTCCATACGAACAATTAAATTTTGTTATTGTTGTTGTTTAAATATATTAAATATACTAAACTGAATTCAATTAGAGAAATGAACACGAATGTAAGACTAAAAGCGAAAGCATTCAATTAGTTTTTGGAGTGAAGCACATTTAAAAATTAATAAAATAGGGAACAATTACGCCAAGATTGATTTATAACGCTGCCAATTGTTGCAACTCTGTGGAAACTCGTATACATCGAATGCATGTAATTTCCTATAGGAGGTCACCTTGAACTAGGGCATGTCTTGGGATCAAATTGTACAAACACTTTTAACTTTTGCACGCAGATTTCTATTTAAAATGGGCAAAATCGGCACGCCCACAATCAACAAAAATCTATATATCTACCATAAAAATCGAGCTATAAAGTTAAAATTTAGTATTCAAATTTATAATTATTTTATCCATCGATGTGCCTAAAATGGGCGTGGTCGAATATCAGACACACCCACAATCGACAAAATTCTTTATATCTGCCACAAAATTTGACCTATGAACTTGAAATTCGGTATGCTTATGTATAGTTATCCTTTCCGTCGATGTGCCCAAAATGGGCGTGCTCAAATAACAGATGCGGCCACATTTTACAAAAAATCATATTCCACGTAAAACTTAACTCATATACTTGCCACGCCCACCATTTGTACGTAGATGTGGAGGGTATTTAAGATTTGGCCTAAGTCAATTTTAATTTTCTTACTTGTTGAAATTTCAATTTCATGGCTGATTTTTGCTGCTTACAGATAGATTTTTGTCGATTGCGGACGAGCCGTTTTTTGTTGATTATGCCTGCTCTCATTAAGCAAGAATATTGGTAACAATAAAAATTTAATTCTGTACACCTACCATCTAATAAGGAGGGTTTAAAAAGGTGGTCTGTCTTAAGTCGTTCACTCCGTAGGAGCAGAATTTACCCCGTACCGCTGATGGTATGTTGGTAAAATTATACAAAAGTGTATACTTAATACTTGACCAAACGCATTTGTGGTTAGTGCCTTATGTACATACATATACAAGCATTTGTAATATTTTCTCCATCATAAAAGGAATTTTTATAAAACAATGAGGTCATAAGACAAACTTTACAACACGTTCTTACATATTCCCTTACACAAGGATATGCAACGCATACAGAACAAAGAATAACAAAACCAATATTTCATATTATGTAATAAAATAATAATAGTAATAAATGGTAAAAATGAAAGAAAAAAAACACAAAACAAAACAACTTCAATAATGCAGAGCAGTATTTCAAGCGGAATTAATGAAAGAATAATAACAAAAATTGAGCAACAACCACAATTGTTTAAAAAGCAAATAAAATAGAATAAAAACCTTCAAGCACTTGCACAATGTTTAAATGGTTTATTATTTGAAATAAAGAGAAAACAATTTCCCTTTTAGAAAATATTAATTTTACGCTTGAAATTTATAAAACGTTGAATTTTTCTTTTGTTCATTAACTCTCTGGTTTACTTACTTGTTTCTATTTCTTTCAGCTTAATGTGGCTGCCTTAACAAAAGCTTTGGTAGTTTATAAAGTCTATCAGACAATGTTTCGTGTTGTTAAAGAATCGGAAACTGTCGACAGCCGTCAACATTGTTTTCTGCTGCAAAGTGCTGGACATGAACCGCGCTACCTAAGTGTTGAGACACGCCAAGAGTTATTGCGTATTGAAAATAGCTGGAATGCGGCCATTGTAACAAGTGTCATTAAATTGGGGGTAAGCTGTAGATTGATTACTTTTCACTTTGTAATTCAGTGACCTTAACAGCCGATAAAGCGATAAGAGTAGAAGAGAAATGGAAACTAGGGCGTACACCACATCTAGAAGACCCCCCATCATTATTTTTCATTCACTATATAACTTATAGAATTCTATACTGTACTTGCTATCTTAGGTTATGTAAGACATAATCAGATATTTGCCCAGAAGCAATTAATACGTTCTGTGAAAAAAGATGCATCTTTTCTCTTTAATTTATTTCTCCAATAACTTGTTCTATTTCCTCTATTTATATACCGTTAGAATGTCGAAAAAGAGAATTAATTTCGTGTTTTTTTTTTTTTTTTTTCAAATCCTAATTTACTTTACCGGTATCGCTAAAGATATTAACTTTGTTAAACTGCCACGGTCACAATATTAAACTTTAGACAAACTCGAAGATTATGTATGCCATACTTCAGCACGATATGTATGTTAATACATTATTGTGGGCGTGTTCGTTTTGCAATACTAAACTTTAAGCACGTGTGCCAAATTTCAGCTCAATATCTCAATGTTTGCGCTGGGAGTGATAGAGCAAAAATGCATATCAGTGTTTTAATAAAACCAAAATACCCCCCATTATGATGGTGGATATAAAGTCAATTAGTTTTCAATTTGTTAGTACTTCAAATGAAAGTGTCTCCCAAAGAGGGTAAAAGAAGAACTCGGCTGCGATTTGTACGCAAGTAATTGATATCAGATGATATTGACAAGTACAGTTAGGGAACTAGTATGGCAATGAGACAGACTCAATGGCTCTTTGAATTATTTGTAATAAAAATTTCCATTTCACATAGTTTTTCTGGCATGCGTGAAAATTCTAACTCATTCCCAGGCAATGCTTGTAAATAAACTTTTTCATTTCGGCAAACGTACATTTATACACTTTGTTTATTATTACTTTTCATAATTGTTTTTTCAACCCCCGAAATATACTTGCACACATGAGTTTTGCTCTCTAATTGTTAAGTAACGGCCTTACCATTACGTATACATATCACTGTATAATACATTAGTTTGTAATTATGTTGCTAAGAGTAATAACCAGCATGAATTTTGAATTGCTTTCTTTTTGTGTTTTGTGCTCACAAGAAATCAGTTGGGCATAAAGCGTAAAGAGGAAAGGAAAGAGAAGGATTTGCGTGCTGATAAATATAGCATGAGTTTCTTATCAATGTTTGATATTCAAGAGTTCATTTGCATTCACACTATATATGGATTTGGTTCATTTCTATATGTAGACTTTTTTATATATACGTTCACACAAGTTTCAAGTCATACAGAAAACATATTATAAGCTTTGTTAGGCCATTGACATTGCCATGTATACTTTTCCTAACACTTGTCTAACAATAATGCATGATGGGAAAATTTCCTAATTTCCATGAAATCCTTTTGTGTAACTTTTTTTTGTTTATTTCCTTTTTTCCCTTCCATAAGTGTCTTCTTTATGGCGTCAGGCTACAAAAGTGATATGATGAAGTGATGAAATTTTTTGTTGAGGGATCTTTTTATAACATGTCAGCATTAAATTCGTTTTTTACCCTTTTCAGAATGTAAAATGCTTTAAAGCAAATATTAAGTTGTCTTGTAAAGTTATGGAAACTCTTTAACAAATTACTTGACTTTCATTATGTAGAAAATCCGTTCTCTATTCATAAGCATTTACGGTTCCTTAGTTTATATCGTAAATCACTGGTAATCCAGAGTTTATTAAGTTTACGTTGGTATATAATTATTTTCAAATAGTACACCTGCCCAATAAATCTATAGCCATAAATATAAGTTTTAATTTCTTTTTTGAAAATGTTCGTAAGTCCATCTGATCATATTCCACAGCATTTATGAATGTATGAAGGGGTTATCCTATAACATACTAAGACAAAAGCTATTAAAAATACACGGAATTAAGCCCTGTTAGGACCTCTTCTTACAAAAGTCTTTATATTGAAACACATCTTAATATTATATGATGACAAATTTTCATTCATTACAATTCTTACTAATTTTGAATAAACGTTGGTCCTAAATAGTTCAATTGATTAATAATTAATGCGATAAATTTCTACCTGGCATTCAATAGCTACCGAGTCGTATAATAGCTACCGAGTTAACGTAGCATTTGTTTTAGTAGACCCTGTCTACCGCGGTATGCGAGACTTGCTGGTCGTATTGGACTGATATGATAACTAAGTTGAGTTTTATGCATTAGGTTTTTTGAAAATTGTGGGCGTGTCTTTTATCCAACAACGCATCAACAAATTTGCAACCTTTTAATTAAATTTGTGTGGCAGGTATATACATTTTTATCAATTATGGGCGTCACTCCTGATCGACTATGCTTAATATAAAAAACATTGTGCCCATAGGAACTGAAAGGGTGTATAAAAAATTTCAGTTCATTACGCAAAATGTACGAGAAAGTGCCAACAACAGACAGACATAAGGAGGGACCTGACAAGATCGACTTGGTTTTTGAAGCTGATTAAGAATATGTAAACTTTGTAGGGTGCGTGATGTTTCCTTGTAAGTTGACCAACTTGGTGCACCTTTTCAGTATGATTATGTAATCCTTGAAGTGAAATATTGTATTTAACATCACAATCACAATCTATTAAATTTATGATGAAATCTTCTTACTAAGGCAAAATCAGTTTAACATTTAACTTTGCTTAGTAATCAGTTATGGTTGGCTTATAAGTGAACGTGAACTCCAAATACTTTCATTTATTGTTAATCTCTCTATTTTGTATTTGTTGTTGTTATCGTTCTTCTTTTGCAAATTTTTCATAACAGCGTAAAACTTTTGCTGTGTCACATCATGGCAAAAGCGGTGGCCTAACTTTGGATTGGCAGACGGGCTTCTCCCTGGCAGAAGGTGCCGACTCTGCCATCGTATGGCAATATAAATTCTCTCAGTTGCGTGGCTCCAGTGATGACGGCAAATCAAAATTAAAATTACATTTTCAGGACCATGAGACACGTGCCATCGAAACCAAAGTAAGTGAAAAACTCTTAAAGTACAGTTAAGTTGGTTGGTTGTTTTTGTTTGTTTGTTGTTTTATGGTTGGGTGAAAAGATGATAAAAAAATAATATCTTGCGACAAAGACCAAAGCAAACTGAACATTATTTATTTGCGTTTGCGTTCAAATTAATTAATTAATTCATTTATATAGAAGTTTTTCTGTGACGTTACGTTTCCATTATCCACTTATGTCAATATTATGGGATGCATACACATTGTACTTATATGCAAGAAATTATAATTATTTAAAGTTGATTCATTTATTACTTGGCACGATTTACAATACATTTTATGGTTTAGATTATGATATTTATTTCTCTTTCATCATATTGCCGAAGATGGTTTTCCTCTTAAATCGTATTTGTTTCGTATTGGATTCGGTTCATTATTCAGAATACAGCTCTGATGTGAAATTTATGCCAATTTCCTTGTTTTTAAAGTTATCGTGAAATTTATATTCTGTTTAGGTTCAGGATGGATTCAACCATGTCCTCTATATATGTCCATATAAATTGGATATATCGTTGGAATGTGATGCAAGAGTACGGAAATATCTATTGAAAGTAGTACCGATTTGGAACATTATTAGAATCCCTTCCCATCATAAAGGAGAACTTTTTGTGACACAAATTCGCAATTTTTAATATTTTTGACAAATTTGGGTAAATACTAACTAAAAGTAGTAATTTGAACAAGATCCGACCATTTTTAGAACCCGTTGTTATTTAATGATATTTCGCAAACTGACATATATGACAAAGCCTTGATCCACCTCAACTAATTAAAGCACAAGTGGTATAATTATTATTACTGGCCGATTACAAGCTAATGAAAGCTGTGATCTGATTGCCAAAGGGAAGGCTATGCGCTTCGCAAATGTAGATTGATTCGATTCACTTAGACTAAAATTTATGAATTGTATGATTTCTAGAGTTCCTCATCTGAAGAAGATGTTCTTCCGAAGTGACTATTAGAAAGTAGTCTGTAATAAATTATGTTATGTCACGTGTAACTATACGATTGGACCTGAGTGGTGTAGGGTAGAATTTTACTCGATTGTGAACATAATCTGATATGACCATTTCGTTTAGGAGTGAATAAGTGTTTTAAAGGTTCATTATATAACTAAAAAAAATAATACAAGTTCATAAGGAAAAGTACTCTACTAAGTTAGAGAAAGTTTTGATCGCATGTCTGGCGTATCGTGAGGTCAAATAATAATTCTCTTTGATCCTGTATACTTTGTTGCCCAATACTTTGTTTAAACAAATATTTAACTAGCTTTCATATTAATATTATAACATATCATATATTATGTATACATATATATACCGATTTAAATTTATTATATAAATAATACATTCTCATTAATTTTTCTTTCTTATATTTTCTTTATACTCTTATCTTCTTAATGGAACAAATAAATTAATGAATATAAAAATAAAAAAACAAATTCTTATAAATAAAATAATTGGAATTGTCGAAAGGAATTGGAATGTCAAGTACTACAAAGTTTGCTGTTTTGTATGCATGCGTTTTTAACAGCCAAAGTTGCTTCCGTTGATCCAGCCTTTTTAAGTTCAATACAACAAACTTAAATACTATCTCTGTCTCTCTCTCTCTCTCTCTCTCTCTGTCCACCACCGAAGAGATTTATAAATTAAATGAAAACCCAAACATTAGCAACAAGTTTAGGCAAATAATTATATTCTAAATATATATATAAAGCATTCTTCCCTTCAACTCAAATGTAAGTAAAAATTATATAAAACAAGTCTACATAAATGGATATTATTAAATATATATAAATGTATCTGTACAAATATTTAGTGTAATTTTTTTAGCTAAAGTAACTTTTTACATATACATTTTATTACAATACATATATAAACGTTAACGTTTTTTTTATAATTTTACATGGATTTTCAACGTTTATATAGAAAGTTTGCTGATTATTAAAACATTTTACTTACTATTGTTAAGGAGCTTATATACTATATACTACATAAGGATAGGATAGCAATAATGTAGTGATTACAAAACAAGTAAGATAAAGGGAGAGACGACGTTTCTTTTGTTTTAAATGGAAATCTCTTCAGGCTAATTATTATTATATCCCCCACACATGGAAAATTAATTAACGTTGTTTGTAATTTCGCATAGAATTTTTTGGAGATGAGAGTACGAGATTCTAAATACGTTGCATTGCAAAAGCTATTACA
This sequence comes from Ornithomya chloropus, assembly GCA_963971445.1. Classification (NCBI taxonomy): domain Eukaryota; kingdom Metazoa; phylum Arthropoda; class Insecta; order Diptera; family Hippoboscidae; genus Ornithomya; species Ornithomya chloropus. The sequence continues at coordinate 18,804,986 of OZ020530.1, read as the reverse complement.
TTATTTATACAGCTTCAAAAGATAGTACAGTGAAACATGAGTACACCCTAAAGTGTTGTCAAATAAGTCAGCTGGTCGATTACTTTAATAGATAGAAATTAGTCGCTTATATGAGATGAAACTATCATACACGAAATATTCATTTATCGCTACATAAACAATTGCCATTTTATTCATTCTAATATTGTCCGTGCGTCCTTCTATCTGCCTTTACATACTTTTATTTAACGAGTTTCGATTTTTAAGTGATATTCTTGGTCAGTAAAAGTAGAAAAACTTATAAAAAACTGGAAAACCGTTATTTTTATATCCTTTTCATAAAAAAAAGGTATATTAATTTTGTCATTCCTTTTGAAACACACAGAAGGATACCCCACAAAGTATATAAATCTTTGTTTAGCATCAAAATCTGAGTTAGTCCGTGTATCTGTCTGTCTTTAGCAATCTAATGATCTTAATTTTTGATATATTTAGTATAAATATTTCCAATTTCTGTAAATATTGTTGAGTTTTCATCTAAATTTGGTAAAATCGGTCCAATACCACGCCCTCAATCGACAAAAATGTCCATCAATGATAAAACATTTATCTATAAAGTGTAAATCGAGGACATATATATATAATTAGTGCAAAAAATGGGCGTGGTCATATAACAGATACGCCTACATATATACTTGACACATAATCCGACTTGTACTTTGTTACATAATACATACATATATTAAAAGAAAGTTTAATAAAGTACCTGCCACGCCCACAGTTTGTGTATAGAGGTGGAGGGTATTTAAGATTTGGCCAAAGCCAAATTTAGTTTTTTTACTCTTGTTTGTTATCTATGGTTATACATACTAATCACCTCATAATTGTGAGAATATTCTCTTTATCGTAAAGCATTTGTAAGACCCAGAATGATCACTTAGACTGTGTTGAAAATATTGTACATCTCATACGTCTATATGTCTAAATTTCCTCAAATATTGTTTTGCTTAATTTTCTGTACACGTTGCTTATGCAAAACGTGAGGATACCTTATATGTATATGCAGACATATTGTAAAGTGTATATAAAAATTGTCAATTGAATATGGTGTCTTTCTCTTGTTACTCATACCAAATATATGCTGATATGAAAATATATAATCCAAACCATTCCATAACCAAAAGAAAATTATTAATAAAAAAAGTAAATTAAACCATAACAGCGAAACGTAGAAAAAAGGATGCGTCGCCTATTAAGGAGAAAGCAAATGTAAAAGCCATAAATTCACACTCACACAAATACAAATAATACGTTAAATGATAGCAATTAGAATGAACAAAAACCACTCGCAACCAAAAAAGCAGCAATCAAATAAACTGAATACGTATATTTTGCCAGAGATTTTATTTAGTGTTGTACCCCGTACTACCGGAAAATATTTTATGTGGAAAAAAAAGCAAACAGAAGCAAAAAACAAACACAAAATTACACAGCCGTACATGTATATGTAAAGAGTGAAGAAGAAGAAGAAAAAAGTTAAACCACAACAACATACAACTAACTATAATGAAACTACAACTCAACTCATCAGCCAAAGCCATTTTAAAACAACATACCTACATAATTACATACATGCATATGTAACAAAGGGAAACCATGTATAATAAAAAGCGAAAAACATAAATGAACAGTTATTTGGTAATGAGACATAAGTTTTTGTGCGATGCTAGACAAAATATTGTATTAAGTTTATATATAAAAAACATAACATTAAAACAAGAACATTATTTTATACTCATCATCTACAATTAAATATGAATTAGATTTGAAATTGAACAGATACTGCGTTCAAGTCGGCATGGTGTACAGCCTTATATTTCAACCTTGTTGTAAGGTACAGAATTGAGCCGAGATTGAACATTCTCTTTGATACCATCCACGTAAAACGGAACTCCAGGTTTGTCTTTGCAATATCTTGAAGGAGATGTTGTGTATATTCTTGATCAAAACTTCAAATCTGAAACGAGGTCACGTCCGTTTAAAGGTTTGTGTGCGTACACACGCCCATAATAAAAAAAATATTCAGCCATTGCATCGATATGGCAAAAATTGGTTAAATTAAATAACAGACACGCCCACTCTTTAATAAACTCTTTATATGCAAAAACTAAAAGGGAAGTTTATCTGTATTACTACTACAAGTGCTACACTACTAAAGAAAGTAATAAAATACCTGCCGCATTCTTTTTTTACATACAGATGTGGAGGATATTTAAGATTAGGTATTATTTTTATACCCTCCATCTTATAGGGATAAGAGAAGGAAGCCTGAGAGTCCTTATAAAGTATATTTATTCTTGGTCAACATTAAAATCTGTTTGGACATGTGCGTCCCTATGTACGGTGGTGGAACTTACACAATCAGAATTTTTTATATATCGAACTGAAAAATTTTACAAATATTTCCAAGTGTCTGTATTTAAATTTTTCAGAATCGAACAAGTTCCACGCCCACCATATACAAAAATCTCTCACAACCACAAAACTGTACCTATGAAGTGAAATTTGATACTATGTTCTTGCCCTAAAAATGGGCGTGGTCGGATGCACATGCCCAAATGTACAAAAAAAATATTTTTTCTAAGGATTAATGTGACGGGCAAGTTGCATTGTTACAGACAGCAATCAGCTGCATGTCACGCCCACTGTTTATAATCGGAAGTGGATTAAATTTAAAACGAAACCAGCTCATTATAAAATGAAAATTATTTCATTATTTGACATTACTAGCTAATGGAAAGATTACGAAAGATTAAAAAAAATAGAATAATATGCAAATAGGCAAAATAAGCAACGCAACAAACTGATATTAATATGCACAAATAAATAAAAATGTTACACTCACTCATCTGAATATAATAACTAGTATTATAATATAACAATGAAATGCATTAGCAAATAAACTGTAGCTTAGCGACTGATGAATGGAACGGGATAACCTAAAAAAAGGTTTTATTCACTTTAAAAAACATCTACCCAGTAAATGATATTAAACCACATTCGCATTTTTGTTGCCATTCAGAAAATATTGTATAAAAAAGTATAAAAAAAATTTAGAGATGGTGAGTATTGGAAAATCGGCCTATAAGTCGAATTTATTTATTTTTTTTATTTATTACATGCTACATATTTTGCATAGTTTTGTATATGGGATAAAAAAGAAATTTATATAATCAATCGACATTAAATAGAGTAAATTTACAATATAATCCACACACATGTGTAAACCATTAATCGAATCATTACTTTGTTAAACTCAGCCAACATACTTTACATACATTTGCATGTGTACGGTATTTGTGCATAAATAAGAGAAGAACACAAATTGCAACACCTATCCAAGAAAACAAACAAAATCGCAAAATATTTACATATGATTCTGTATAAAAGAAGAAGCATATTAAAAATAAACTAATTTTTAGAAATTTTACGATACAAGCACATATATTTTTAAGCAATGTCACAAATATTTAGTAACTAATATATAGAGAAATCACAAACATTCCTGTTTGTATGAAACGACACAAAAAAGATTTGCTGAAACAAAATAGTCCCCATAACCACACACACAACTTTAACAACAAAGCGGCACCTGTTTTCTTTCAATAAAAAATACATTAAACCTTTCCAATGCACCACCCTAATCAACAGCATGTAAACATATTATAGTCGGTCAAACGCGACAATTTAATACCCTACACCATTTAGGTTCTTAAATTATGCTACAAGTAGTTGGATTATATCTGTATACATACAGACACTGCCACATACATTACTTCGTGAAATACAGTTATATAGAAAGAGGTTCTAACAATAGTCCGATCAGAGCCATTTTATCCATTTCCAGTAGGGTTTTCTCTTTGGGCCAAATTTCATCACAATATCTTCAATAAAGCGATCTGTAGCTAGCGCACAAATTTACATGGACAGACAGACGGACATTGACACATTAAAGGTGAGTATGACATTTGTCGTTTAGGAGTAACAAACATCCGCACAAACTTAATATAACCTTCCCCACAAATGGTACAGGGTATAATAGTATGTACGTGTATATGTATATATAAACATTATTATACATACATGTACCTAAAAAAAAGACCAAATTTGCAATTTAATGGAGTAAAAGATTCCTTAACTATTTTCCAAACACTTTTTTGCTTTTTTTTCCCATTTCACACAAAAACTTCTCGTAAAGAAACTAATTTTTTGGTTTCTACATACATACACATAGTTGCACAGAGTGGTATGAATAATACATGTTTGCAAATGTACCATCTACCATATAAATATTTAAAGAAAGATTGTTAATGCAAGCATAGCTATGGTCATACAATAATGCATGCAACCGCATCAAAGCAACATCCAACAAGTGAACATCGCCCAGCTCTTGACCCTCTATTCCAAACTTATCACAACCACACAAAGTTAATCTAGTTCAAGATTAGCAAAATTTTTATATTACTTATGCCAATTATTTCAACTTCAACGATTTTCGTTCCAATGTACTTTAGATTTAAAATTGTTTTCAAATGTAACTTTTAAATCTACAAATGGACGCACCTTTTAGAATATTTCGATTTCAATTAAGTGAAATTGAAAATGGACTGAACGACACAATTGTAGAACTTCTACCCAAATAAGGCCTAATCATAAAAGAAGTCTTCGTAATTTTATTTGTATGTATTATTTTACAAAAGCAGGTGCAATGTGATTCTTTGAAATGAGAAAAAAATTACAAGCCGAGAGCTCATTCGCTTGTCAAACAAACCTCGACTTTCGCAGTAATATTAACAGACCCGTGCAACAGGGGAGTTCAAGCTAAAAAAACTTTTCCACCTAGCTTTTCAGCTGGATTTAAACTCACATCCCCTGGCTTGCAGCCAACTCAGTTATTGAAGAGAGTTCCAAATAATAATAAGGTCAGTTTTGCACTCATTCGGACTATAACTGCAACCCCTGAAAACTTGGTCAAGAACCACGCCCACAATCAACAAAAATCTATATATCTACCCGAAAGTTTAGCTCGGAAGTTTAAATCCAATAATATAGCAAAAATGAGCGAGATTGTATAACATGCACGCCTACAAGTTAAGGGTCATATTTTTTGAGATATTTCGACGTAATTTGATAAAAATACATGTCCCTCGCTCAAGGGGGAAAATGGACCGAATCGAGTCATTTTTAAAACCCCTTCCCATATAATTATATGTCACGAAATTATTTAGAAAGCAACTACAACTAAACTAACTGTAGCATAATTTAAGGAGTTAAGTAGTGTGGGGGTATTAAATGGTCGGACTTGACCGACTATAACATTTTTACTTGTTTTTAAGTAGTTTTGTTGAGACTTTAAAGCTGCTAAAGTTGTTGTGACTTTCTTTACTTTCTAAAAAATATGATAAAAGTTCAAGTAATTTATTAAATTTAAAACCATGTGTATTTGAAACATAAATATCCTGCATCATGGGGACACAAATATAAATGAATAAAGTTTTTCTTCTGTATCTCCTTGTGGGAATATTTACAACAATTACAATATGAAGCAGTTGCATGAGAAGATGTTTCTTTATAACAAAACTATTCTATTGTACAAGCCAATACTTTAAGTACATGTAGTGATATGAATGCAAAAGTGTCTAAAGATAGATGTAGTGTACTGTACATGCCGCTCGGAAAACTTTATTCATTACAAATTTGTGCAATTTTTCCTGAATTTTCAGATTCTCCAAATAATTTATACAAATACCAGTTAATTAAAATGAACTTTATTTTAACTTTAACAACATCGTTAGTTTCACTGATCGCTGATGACTTTAATTGACTGAAATGATGCTTGGAACAATATGTCATTAAGAGAATGCTTGAGTTGCCATTAAAAAAATTTGCATTTAATAAATAATAAAATAACTTTAAAATGTCAACCCGCACGCACCCACACCCACACCCACACACACACCCACACACAAACGTTTATGAATACTAATGCACATTCTGAATATTTTTGCAAACATTTTATAAATTTATAAAATAATAAGTATTCGTATAAATATTTACCACTGAACATGATGCAAATGTTGTGCTGACACTAATTAAAGCAAACTAAAGGAAATTATACAATATAGAAATATGCCCAAAAACGTATGCAATGATAGAATGTGCACAAATGCACACATGTGTAGACCGGATGTACTATTGTGAACAAGGGTGTATACTCGAAACACTTAACAACACATGAAAACAATTCACCAAATTAATTTCTTTTGTGATTACAACAAAAAAATATCTAATTAATATATTTAAAATATTTACATTTACAGTGCAACATGCTTTCCAGTGTTGTGTACAAAATATTAAACTACGAGTTAATTGCCATCATATGAAAAATGGCTCTTATAAGCTTAAGGACATCATTTACAATTAAACTTTAGTTGCACATTTATTTACATTTATTTACATTTACAAGCAACAAAATATTACATTATTTGTTCAATATATTTATTGTAATTAAATTCATAATTATTTTCATTGTTTTTTCTATGGAAACTGCTCTCTATGGTAAAAGTAAATGTGAATGGAAAAGAGAACCCACATGAATTGTGTATTGTACTGTATGTAGTAAGCAGAAAATTCAAAGCACATTGTACAATAGTTGAAATTGACAAAAAGAATGATATTATATAAGAGGAACAAGAAAAAAAAACTAAGCAAGTAAAAATTTAGTTTAAAATGTGTTTTATTATACAATATGCGTATAACAAATAAGAAAGCTAATATTTGGCTCAAGTCAAATTGGAGATACCCGTCACCATCTTGAGGAGACTGTACAGCATGTTTAAAACTTGCGCCGTCTTTTGATTACAAATAGTATTGTATGTAATATATATTCAACAATATATTTTGTTAAATATCAATCCCTGCATAATATCAAGTTTTTTTTTGCAAATACTGGGCGTGTCTGTTATTCGTTACTGCCCATTTACAACGTAATAATATGTGTCCTTCAATTTTCTATAATGAACGAATTTTGTCATTTTTTTGGGGGCATGACTTTCAATCGATTTTATCCATTCCAAGTATAAAACTGCTTACATATACTAAGAAAGGGATGTGCGAACATTGCTAAATGTACTAAGATGTTGATTCTGATCAAAGATATATATTCTTGGGGCCTTTGAAGCCTTTTTCTGCTAGTTGCATACGAGATGGCATACTTAGTATGCAACCGCTTTTAAGTGAAAAGTGGAAAAAATTATATAAAAACAATCAATAATTCATCACATGAACCCTTTAGTTTGGAAGTGGATCAAGGCCCCAAAAAAACAAGTAAAAAAACTAATCTTAAATGCTTTCCACATCCACGTGGCAGATACTTATATTGCGCCCTGTAATAGTGTACGTATTACGTAAGAGCTTGCAAGTCCAGTCTTGTGGTGAATATGTGTTTTTGTAAATAGTGGGCGTATCTGTTATTCAACCACGCCCACACATTGATGGATGAGATAACTATAAATATGTGCACCAAATTTCAAGTTCATAGGTCAATTTTTGTAGCAGATAATTAGATTTTTGTTGATTGTGTGGACGCGTAGAATTTCAAAAATTTTAACCTAAGCACAAAACCATTTGAGCAGACTTCAAACTTTCAATGCAAACTTTCAATCGGACGAAAGGACATAATTGATTTAAACGTAATTCTGGGTCTCTGTTAAAATTTCGTAGATTTTTATTACTTATAATAAGTCCTCACAAACTCCTATAACCAGCAAACATGTAGTGTAGGGCATCAAAAGACCAGATACAATACAAGTGGTAAGTACAATGTACAATGCTGTCTTAATAATTTTTATATCGCTTTACAAGTAGCGCATTCAGTTTATACAGAAAACAACGACTGTTGCCCTCCTTCATTATTTGTATTTCCATTTATTGAACAATAACTTGTCATCGTTCAATATATTTTCGTATGTTTTTCTCTTTTATTTTACTTACAGGAATCTCTATTGTAAATATGCCCTGCCCTGTCCTGCCTCATAATTCTTCCTCACACAATTCGCTTAACCGTAGCACTGTCAGCTCGCGTGTGCGTAACTTTCTATATATTATTCTTATTGTAGTACATGTACGTTTATTTGTATAATCATTGATTGTAAAGCACTTGTTTACCTTATCTGCACACTATCCTGTAACCAGCAACACAAAAAAATATCTTCAATTATAGGTGCATGTATGTATGTACAAATAGAGTTTATTTAAAAAACAAACAAAAAAAAAGAAACACTTCAACTAAAGGCTTAGAGTATTTTGCGTACTATATCGTTACGCGTGTGTGTGTGTGTGTGTGTTAAAATATGTTTATAAATTTTTCATGTAATAAGTTAATGTAACAATAAAGTAATTGAGAAAATCGAACATATACTATATATGCAAATATTTTATTTATTGTGCACATAATAAATCCACAATATTATCTCATATGAATTTTTAATCTATGACAGTTTTTTTTTTACTTGTACACAATTCAATTATGAATAAAATGAATTTTTGTTGTTTTGCAAAAAAAGAAAAAAAACTTAACCTGGATTATTATTTATTCCAATTAAACTTTTAATAGTCAATCTCGATCTCGAATTGCAATTCAATTTACATTCGATTTCAAGCATTAAATTTTACTGCCGAGATTCAAAAAGTAAGTAGTTAAGTATTACAACCACTTAATACCCCCACACCACTTAGCCCCTTAAATTATGCTACAGTTAGTTTAGTTGTATTTGCTGTATAAATTATTTCGTGAAATATATGGGAAGGGATTCGAAAAATGGTCCGATCAGCCGAATATAAAGCTAATTCATTAGTATTCGCCAAACTTTGCCCAAAAGTATTAAGTTTTTTACCACATAAAAACTTCCATTATAATAGCACGTTATGGGCCGATCCGGTCAGTTTCAATAGAATTCCTCTTTGAACCAATACATGTCCTAGTATCAAATTTCATCGAAATATCTCAAAAACTACAACCTGTAGCTTGTGTACAAATTTATATAGACAGTTAGACAGACAGACAGACAATGTTAAGAATTTAGATTTTGATTCTCAATCGATCTGTATAGAATAATATATCTGATTGAAGGTGGGTATGGCATTTGCCGTTTAGGAGTTATAATCATTCGCAGATCATGCCACAGGTGATTCAGGCTATAATGAATCACAAGCTGTATCTCGTATAAAAATTTTATATTTGTAATGGTTAATAACTCAATCATATGGGTCATGTGGAATGAAAATTCCCCAACCAGGTTCATATTTAAATAGAAATTACTCAAATAGACAACCAAAACTTTGATTTGATTGATCAAATATTCGATGCCCAAAAAACTACTTAAGACCTAAGCTTATGACGAGTTCTTATGCAGTAAGTAACTAAGACTAAAATCTTTTATAATTAACTTAAATAACATGGAATCGATCGATATATAATGATGATAAAATTTCATTTAAACTTAAACGATAGAACAACAAATCCAGTGAACATTGACTCCAGCAACTTGGAGCATTTGATAGAACTTTCTGTGTTGTTTATGCTAATAATTTGAGCATAGCATTATGGTAGCTATAGAAACTTTCACATATGTTGCTGTATAATTCAATTTAGCAATACTTTGGAGTATGGTTCGTGTCTTTACTAAACCTATGCAAAGCTTATTAGTTTCAAAGTTTTCATTTGTTGCTAGTATTCGCGTCAACACACCCAAAATATAATTTATCTACAAGCAACAGTGCAATAATGATAGTGGGCGTGGACTCTAACTAACATAACAAGTTTTATACCTTCCACTTAATTTTGCCATTCCGTTTGCAACACCCAGAAGGAAACGTCACAGAACTTACCCATTTTTGCCACATCAATAGATGATCTAATTATAAAAATAAAATTTCAATTTCAGATTGAAATTTTGGTAGTTAATATATAGTTTTTATCGATTGTGGACGTGACTAACTTATATTGGAATCTATGTACTAAGTATTTAATAATATAATTTGCAGAACATCTCCATGAAAGTTCCATAATCGAGTCAAATTTTCGGATCAAATTTGTTCTCCCTTTCACGGGCAAAACAACAGTATACAGGGAATGAAAAAAATAATATGAACACCATGCAATACAGTACATCTGGTTGTGTGTTGACAACACTGCTTCCGTGTAACTAAAGCGGTACGTATACATTAGTCTTCTAGAACGAAGTCTTCTAGGTTATATTTCAGTATATTATACGACGGTTAAAAGAGGGCAAATCGTTGGTACGACGGTTAAAAGAAGCGATCGGTGAATTCTGTGATTTCTCAGACTGACTAACTAACTGATTGACATTCATAACGAATTTAATAATAATCTTCTTCCAATATTCTTCTCTTTAATACAAAAACATCAAAAAACAAAGTTTTTCAGCAAAGTAAAAAAATGTTTAAAATTTATTTAACATACAATAATAATGAAAAAAATACTATCCTGAAGTCTATTATCTAATGAGATGAAACGAAAATATTGAATTTTCAAATGGCTGTTTATTGAAAATTCAATATTTTAATAAAAATAGAAGGAAACAAATTTATAAATTTATATACATATATACAATACATTACATATATACTATATATATAGAATGAAATGAAACAAAATTTTATGGCTGTTAAAAATTTTGTTTCACAACATTCAAAACAATGTCAATATAAAATATTTCACTTAATAACTTTTCAATTTATATAACAAAAAAAATGGACAGAATCTTATAAATAATCAATGAGTACAGAAAAAAAATTATTCTATATACTCTTCATTCCTGACCTAATAAGTTATGTCGCGTTATAATTTATGCTGATTTTTCTCATTTATATAAATGAAGATGAGATAGTAATCAAAATGTCATTTTTTAATTACTTTAATTTTTTTTCAAAGATTAATCATTTTTTCAATCGTAAACTCTTAAATTCATTTTATAGTTTCGGATTAGTTTTTACTTAAAAGTTACTTTTAACTTACTTTCTAGAAAGCTACACTAATTGGGCGTTTAATGTTTTTCAATTAATTTTTGCACATGACTGTAGAGTACAAAAATTAATGTCAAACTTTGCTTTTGTTTAACTACATACGTAAAGCTTGTCTACACTCTTCATTTTATAACAAATTTTGTACAAGTTTTGTTGTTCTAACATTACATAATACAGTACAACTTGTTCGTTTACATTGCATTGGAGTTTAAAAGCTAAGTACGTTGTTTACGAAATTTGCATAAATTGTCAAGTGTACAAAATATTGTAGTTTGGTTGTCTTTTAAATCTTATGCTATACATATAACTTTTATAAAACTAATTCCCTAAACAAAGTGATTGTGTGTTTTTAATCTATTTATATATATATAAATATATTACAAGCGTAGTTAATGTTGTGTAAAAAACAATATTCCCTAAACGTAATAGATATGAAATCGAGTGAAGGGTAAAACTCACACTTCGGACGCCTCCTTAGATTCGGTTAAGCGCACTTGAGTACTTTCCGTTGTTATCCCATTAAGATTCATCTGCTGATCTCGCCAAGGTGTGGTGAGATAATGGAAGCGCTTAAAATTCATTGTAAAGTTTTTTTTAAATGAATTTCATTACATTTATTTGCGATGAATACGTACCTGTCGAATGCTACCTGGTGTGGTAAGCAACTTATAAATAGCTACTGCTGGAATCATAATGATGGAGGAGCCAGCTATACACCAGCCCAATATATTTGCCCACACTGGATATACGTACTGATCATAACTTAATGGTTGATAACCAATTAGACCGTAAATGGTGATAAATAAGAGAAATATGGGAGCTACGAAACGCCAACAAACTTGCCAATATAAACCTGGACGGAAGCCCACCATATCGCGTATATCTTCACAAAAACGATTTGTACCTAAAATTGATTCAAATTGAATTGAATTAATCGATGGCACGTTAATCAACAATACCAACCATAAATCCATGACACTGCTATAGCTTCAAAGAAGACCGCCACCAATATGGAATAACCGGCTGCATAACGATCCAATAATTGAAAAAAATAGAAGCCACCCTGTGTACAACTAGCCAAACCCACCACAAAATATAATGTAAATAAACTGGCAACAAAAATTTCACGATTACGTCCAATTTTCGGAAATTCATCACTTAGTGCGGTTATAATGGCCTCCGAACCGCCAAACTGTATTTAAAAAAAAAAATTAAATAAATTTGGCTTAAAACAAATCTTTAATGTCTTCCACCTTTACATGCTAATAATGGGCGTGGTTAAGCTCTCTAGTAGTGCATGTATAATTTGCAAAGTATTGTTTATTGGAAATTATGGCAGAGTGTGTCTAATATACAAACACGCCTACTTTCTGACACTTTTTTGCTCTACTTAATAACATTTCAACTTCATAGGTAAATTGTTGTGGCTAGTAGATGATATTACTTCAATTGTGGGCATGGCACTTGACCAATTTCCCACAATTAAAAGTTACGTATAAAAACTACTTGAACTTGATGCCTTAAAAGTTAAGAAAGTGACCGCTTCAAGATATGCGTTATGTGGACACACGGACGGAAATATTTAAATCGACTTTGATTTTGAGATTTCTGGATATTGTAGACAGAACAACATATTTTGTACGCACCCTGTTTTATGTGGAACGTACAAAAATATATAACTTTAAGCATTCATCTTACCGAGCTATCCAAGCCTAAAGTTAAAAGCATCATAAAAAATATTAAAGCCCAAAAAGTACTGCCCGGCATAGTAGCTATAGCAGCTGGATAAACAACAAACACTAAACCAGGCCCCTCGGTGGCTACATCTTCAATATTTTCACCGGAACGATGAGCCATATAACCCAATACAGAGAATATTACAAAGCCGGCAATAAAACTTGTCGCCGAATTTATGCAACTGGTTAACAAAGCATCTCTATAAAAAGTCCCAAAAAGGTAAAATTAATGAATAAAAAGATTCCTCAAATATCATAACATACTTGTAAACATTATTGTGATATTTGTTATAGGAAGCATAGGCCAATAGGACACCAAAACCCGGACCCAAAGAGAAAAACACTTGAGTAGCAGCATCAACCCAAACTTCTGCTTTATAAATGGCATCAAATTTCGGATTCAAATAATAACGTATACCCATGGCTGAGCCGGGCAAAGTAATACCACGTATTAGTAATATCAACAGCACCGCGTAGGGGAAGAGAGCCGTAAACCATACCACCTTACCCGACGTACTGATGCCCTTCCACAATGAAAAGTAACAAATCAAATAAACAATCAACAAACATATGGCTATGTCCCATTTAATGGAACCCAAATCGTGAATACCATCACTGCGATTCAATTCCAATATGAAGCGACTAGAAATTTAGAAAAAGAAATCTAAAAGTTTTAGAATTAATTTAAATATTAGCTTGAAAAGTTTTTACTTGAAATATTCCGAGGCGGCCGACTGAAACCGTTCTGTTGTATTATTCGTTGAATTTATATTAAAATGGAAACTTTCCTCTTCGCTAATGTTCATCAAGGATTGTGTAAAATTGTTCGGTGTCGTATTATAAAAGCCTTGTTGCTCAAACTGCTTAATGAAATTATTTCAAATATTTATTTAAATAACAATTGGTTTATAGATTACCGGTTTACAGTCTTCGGTATTCCAATGGTTGGTGCACGATGTCCAAGGTAAATTGCTGGTGAATGAAGCGAAGAAGAAGCGCAAGGACCAGGCAATGATGACATTATAATAAAAATCCACATAAAATGCTATTAATACCACTGCATAACCAATCCCTGGGAAAGAATTCGTTTTTTATCAAATTTTTATTGCAATGCCTTCTAAAAAAGCACTACCTTTAAACAATGGCACTAAGCGGCCCCAACATGTAATTGCCCCTTTACGATTGTGTTGCCCAAGAGCCAATTCCATATAAAATAATGGTATGCCGCCCACTAATAACATAATACAGTAGGGTACCAAAAAGGCGCCTAAAAGTGGAAAATATTTAAAAAAAAAATCGAATTTTTCCTTTTTCGCAACATGTGTCAAAGGTTAATAGTACAATAATTTAGTAACTGTAGTAACAAAATCACGTATAAAACGCATTTAAAGTTTCTTAAATCCACTTAGGTTTCATTGACAGCTTTAATGTTTGAATAATTTACTAAATGCTGTTGGTTGTATAACAAAATAGTAAAACTGCTGCTACGATTGTTGGTCGTTAGTATAAAAACATTGTCTGACAGAATAATTTCCCTTAATTTCCGTTAAAAATTCAAACTCATCATGCTGTATAGAGTTGTGACATAAGTACACATATTAAATATTCCCTGAGTTTGTTTGTTATCTTCCATTATAATACTATTAGAGTGTAATCAGTATAATCACGTCAAGAATAATTAACTACATAATACTTGTACTATGATGTAAACGTCTGTAATGATGGGACTCTGCTCTAACTTGAACACGTCAAACGTGAAATGACATAAAAATTGTAACAAATAAGTAAAAAAGCAACTAAATCTAGAATGATATCCAGATTTACACGTGAAAAAGACCCATCCCCCTTATTTTAAAAACAATTGAACTGGGGACGTGTGTGTGAACCAAACGTGCATATAATTAGAATTTTACAATTTTTTTTTAAGTTCTCTGACACAGGGACGGTTTTGAATACATGAAAACTTGTCCAGAAATGTGACCATTAAGAATAAATAAATCGAAAAATTGTCTTGGTCCATTTTCACAATAAACCCCTCATATGGAATTTCTCTTTGGACTTTGGACTACGTCAACTTATATTCTAGCATAATTAAAAAACACTTTTTGCTTGATTTTTCTCATTTAATTTTTTAACATAATACAACAAAACAAAACACAAAACTTTTACCCAAAGGCCTGCATAGTTATACAAGTACTCACACTAAACTAAATTTCTCTATAAATGCAAATTTCTGTTAGTAAGTGTAAAGGCAGGCGTAAAGTGCCTTTTGAAAAACAATAAATGTGTCAATATCAGCACGTTTACGTTATACTAACATACTGAATGAAGTTGGTTCAAATCATATTACACGTTCACATCCACCCACCCACCAACACATTTTCACTTTTCACTCAGTTTTATTGGAGATTCTCTCCCTTTGTGACATTAAAAGCTCTTATTATTATTATAATATTAATATTGGGTGATGAGGCAACAACAGAAACAACAACAACAACATGGGAAATTTGAATTTGAACACTATAGCTTGTCAGTTGCAGTGTTACAGTCATACACATGTACAGGCATGCAAACTTCAATGGACTTTTAATGAAAGACAAAATGAATGGTGTGTGATGTGATGTAATTACATAAAGGACTCTAATTATTAACAAGTAAGAAAACTGAATTTAGCTTAGGCCAAATTCTAAAAAAATACCCTCCACATCCCCAATGGTGGGCATGGCAGATATATATATATATATTGCACCCTCTAATAGTATACCAGTTTGCAAGTTGAGTTTTACGTGAAATATGGTTCTTTGTAAATTGTGGGCGCATCTGTTATACAACTATGCCCATTTTTGACCTTTTGATGGATGGAATAATTGTATATATGTGTACCAAATTTCAACTTTATAGCTCAATTTTTGTGGCAGATATATAAATTTTTATCGATTGTGGGCGGTACTGTTATCTGACCATGCCTACTTTTGACACATTGATTGATAAAATAATTATAAATTGGCATGCCATACATTTTAAGTTCATAGGTGAATTTTTGTGGCAAATATATAGGTTTTTGTCGATTGTGGGCGTGGCTTTTGACCGATTTTTTCTCATTTCAAATAGTGATTTGCATACAGAAACTAGAAAGTGTGTGTATAAAATTTCAGCTCAATATCTCAAAATATACGCTAACAATAGACGGACACACGGGCATATATGTCTAGATCGACTCAGTTTTTCAAGCTGATCAAGAATATATATATTTGTAGAGACCCTGCAAACGCCTCCATCTTTTTGTTCCAAATAGAATGACAAACTTAGTATTAGGTGGAGGGTGCAAAAATAAACGAGCTTGAATTATATTTAAAATATGATATGATATGATTTGTTGTCTATATAGCAATTATTTTATTTTCAGTAATTATTGTAAATTTTTTTTTTTCCGAAATATATGGACTTGTATTACTTTCTAAATAAACAAATCCTATACATGTTTATTTAATGCAATATATTCACATTATAAGCCTTAACGGGGCAGCACGTGTTTATGTGTAAGAACTTCATAAGTAATACAATCACATTGTAAGAGAGTGATAAGTGATTTCATTCTTCTATTCAACGTTGGCATTGTAAGTAGCTTCAACACAACTGTATGCAACTGTAAGCACAGCACGGAATAACTTCATATTATGGTTGCACACCTATAAACAAAAATGCTTTTACAAACGATGGTAGTTTATCCATGCATGGTGCTTCATTTTCACTTTTTTCCTTAACATCATATAAATATTGGTTTGTGACTTTTAATACGACACACTTGCCACATGGAATAACCGAAATTAATAAATTTAAGAACAGATTTTTTATACGCTTTCTAGGAGGAAGAGTCAGAGCCTTGATTATCAGCAAAATCGGAATAGATCTAAACACGTCTGTCCGGGAGTCCGTGTGCACAGGTCTTGTTAGCATCCTTACGATGGTTAAGTTTATGATATTGAGCTAAAATTTTGTTGTTGTTTTGTAGGCTGTTTTTTGAATTGGGTAAAATCAGTCAAATGTCATGCCCACAATCTACAAAAATCTAGTTATTAGGGACAAATATTGATGAAGTTGAAATTTAGTACATTTGTACCTTGTAGCGGTGTGTCAAAATTGGATAACAGTCACGCCTTCGATTTAAAAAAACTCTTTAGTGCAGAATCCAAATGAAAGGTGAAATTTTATACAAACGCGTTTCCTTGATAGCTATTAAATAGGACGAAATCATTCCAACGCGACGCCCATTACCGATAAACACCTTTCTGAGCAATGAAGTTTGGTAAACATATTTACATGTAATGCACTTATCAATGTGTCAAAAATAGGCGGTGTTAAATAAGAGACGCGCCCACAATTTATTTTTATTTATTTATTTAATCTCTTAGTTATAATAATAAATATTTATTAAAAACTAAACTAAAGAATGAGAAAAGCTTGCGTGCCAACCCAATGGGCAACTAAGTAATTGCGGATTTTTTCAGCAAATGGATTTTTCACTCAAAAGAAAGTTTGTTTCGTTAACGTGCTCAAAGTATAAAGTATGAATAAAGTTATATTTTAAAGTGAAAATATTGAATTTTCATTCTTATATAAAAACCGCAATCACTTAGTTGCCAACCTAATACATTTAAAACTAAAATATTGTATAATACAGTAACATACAATAAAAGAAAAAAGTTAAAAAATTTAAAAAGTACAACAACAACAACGACAAAACAAAAAATGAACCAAAAAAATATCTAAAATATAAATAAAAAAATTTAAAAATTTGACTAAAAAACACTTTTTTTGAGGAGAATTCAACATGTAAGTTTACAGGATACAAGCAAGTAAACGTCACGCCCATGGTTAAAGAAGTTTAGTTTGTTTGGTTTTTTTTCTCTCCTTGAACCCTTTTACTTGCTATGAACTATTATTATTATCACTCAATTATTAGCAAACGACTATAAACTCTTTCTTTTATATATGCGATGAACTTAACAAACGACCCTCCTACATGTATATACATACACATAAACTACCTACAATACATATATAACGAAGTATAAAGTTGAATTCTCAAGAGCCAATTGAGTTAAGTTCATCATCATCGTGCTTTTACTTTTCGTTACTGATTCTTTGTTATTTCTCTTATGTAGCAATAAAAGAAAAAAGAAGCAAATACAACAATAACACATAAAAGCTGAAAAGTATAGAGGAATGGTTAATAGAGAAATGTGCGATGATGAATGCCATGACGACGACATAATATTAATGCGATTATTGTTATGATGATGGGTGAATGCAATTGTGCGTGAATGTGATGATAAGTGCCTACATAATAATAATATAATATAAAGGGACTGGAGTGTTACGCTGCTTATAACAAGATTTTACGTATAGTTGTCATATTAATGGACCCACTTACAAGTTGGAAAGTGTGCGTCTGTTTGTGGGGGGGTTACAATCTTATCCATTGTAAGTGGAAGGCATTCGCACACAATTTCTTTTGCTGCAATCTCTTGTACATTTCATTTTAACAATGAATACCCTTCCTATACAGTTTTTACAATTGTTTCTTATGTTTTTTATAATTGTAGGCATTGAAGCATTAAGACAATTAACAATTATTTACATAAAATTAGTTCACCAACAGTAAACAAAGGTAAAGTGTTGAAATGCAAGTTGCAAGTAAAATAAAGCTGTGTACGTACCTCCACCATTTTTGTAGCACAAATACGGAAATCTCCAGACGTTTGCTAAATCAACAGCGAAACCAATAACGGACAGTAGGAAATCAACTTTGCCGCTCCACGTTTCACGCTCTTCATCTGCATCACTGTTAGATTGTTGTGTTTGCGTTTGTGCCTTGGCTATTGGTCCGGTTGATGACATCGCCAAAGCGATGCCAGCGCTCTCTTCCTCCTCACTCTCTAAATCTAAACCAAAATTAAATAAATTTATAAATCCTTGGAATCGCTACTTAAATCAAATTGATCTTAATGGTTAATTTAGTTTGATAAAATGTCCTCTTGACAAATCCACGACATGTAATTTTTCAGCTTTAATTTTTCTCAACTTAACCTAAAAACAAAATCAGTCTAAGTGAATAATAATTAATCAAGAGCACTAACCGAACACTAACATTCTGTTGACAGATGTGCATGCTTAGTTGAGTTGCATACGTAATTATGGAAATGTAAAGTTCCCCACAATTAGTATCAGAGAACTAATAGAATATTCAACTTAACCTGAATTATTCATTACCGGCGAATAACTACAACGTTTAAATAATGTGGTGATTTCATAAGGCCGGTGAAATAGAATAATCGGCCTTATATGAAAATAATGAGGGGAGGCATTCTATATATTATGAGAAGTTATTAGTTATTTTTTTCGTCTTTCTCTGAGGTATTCTATACTATAGTACCTTCTTTTAAAGGCTTTCTCTAATACCCTGCGGAGCGCTACCGTAATCTTTCTACAGGGAACTAGAGTATGTTTTGTATATACGACTGATAGACTAAAGTTTATCTGAAAGAAATAATAAAATACACCTAAATACTGGGGTGGACAAAATAATATGAACACCTGACATATACACATCATATATATTTATATTAAAAAGTTGTTGGTCCAACATTTATTTTTAGAATTTTTTCAGCTGCACGTCTTCGCGAAATAGATTCGTAGAGTGTCTAAATAGTTGTACTGTCACTTTTGCCGCGGTAGTCTTATGTTGTCTGGCCACAATTCTTTGTAATGTTCGCCAATCTCTGTCAGTTAACTTTGAGTTTCGTCCACGATTCGTCTTCGCCAATGATGCTTTAGCATGTTTTGTGTATGCTGTCATAACCATGGCTAGTAATGCTCATAAAATATTAAACAATTCAGCAGTTTTCGTTGCAGACGTTCGCGCTAACCAAGCACCATCGATTTGCACTCTTTCGAAGTCTGAGGGATCACACACTTCACCAATCACTTGTTTTAACCATCGCAGAACAAAGCGTTCAATACACGGGAATATAATGTACAAGACTTGGCATATAATCTGTACATGCGTCGCATTATTTACACGGAAACAGTGTTATCAACATGCAACAAAATGTTCTATATTGCATAGTGTTCATATTATTTTGTCCATCCCCTGTATATTAAATTTAAAAAAATTCAACAGAAAAGCCTTATCTTATCTCTCTTGTAAGGGCATCCCACCTTATACGTCATGTAAAAGAATGATGAGTTCATTGAATAAATGGACAGACCTTTGGTTATAGGGACAAGGCTAAACGTTCGTACTTTTTTTCACATTCTCTAATAATAATTAATAATATCTAGTTGACCGTTATTTGTTACAGTTGGTGAATGACAACTAGATTTGTTTATTACTTTTAAGCCTATGCATGCAAATTGCGCTCGTTTTGCGTTCTATTTAATAATGTTTTTAAATTTGTATAGATATCTTAAACCGGTCTCCAAATAAACCACAACAACAACAATAATAATATTTATATATTTATGTCGCATAAATGTCTGCGGTTGTTTTTACATATATCTCGTATCTTATCTTACTGTTTAATTAACTGCATAAAGAGATAACCTTGAAAAATTTAGTTTATTGTTTATTACAATTTCACCAAAGCATCAAAATACAATATTGTATAAATTATAGAGTGATTGTTACGTTTCGGGCATAGACAATAATAGTTAAAATCAACATTTACTTTTCAAAAACGGTTCAACTATTAAAGATTTTATATACTCGTATAATATAATAAATTTATGCTTAAATAAGCATCAAGTTTTATTAAAAGCAAAATTAAGAAAAATAGTAAAAACAAGTAAGAAAACTAAAGTTGGCTCTCTTAAGAGACAAATCTTAAATATATATACATACAAACAATGGGCGTGGCTGGTATATGATTACGCTCCCTATGAACGTAATAACTTGCAAGTCGGGTTGTACCCTGAGCTGTGGCTTGTGTGCGTTATACAACCATGCCCACTTTTGACACATCGATGAATGGGATAAATTGCAAGTTCATAGGCCACTTTTTGTAGCAGATAAATAGATTTTTGTCAATTATAGGCGGGGCTCTTGATCGATTTTGCCCACTTTAAAAAGTGATCTACAGAAACTAAAAATGTCTGTTTCAGCTCAATATCAAGAAATTGACGCCCGTGGGAATGCCCTCAACGGACGGACACGAGGACACGCGACTCGACTCAGTTTTTGATGCTGATCAATGAGCTCTGACGTCTTATGTGAAGGGTATAACAAGTAAAAATGTTACTTTGGGTCACATCCGACTATTTAATACTTTATACTACATTTAAGCTACAATTCTTGTAGTTGTGTCAGTATATGCGCGGCAGTCACTTCATGAAATATCGTTATGTGAAAAAGGATTCTAAAAAAGATGTGCGATGGGATACAAATTTGGCCTAGCAATTAACTATTCTTCATCAAACTTTGTAGAAAATATTAAAAATTGCAATTTTTTTGCCATAAAAAGATTTCCATTATTATAGGTCTAGGAGAGGTTTTAAAAAGGGTGTTTTTTAACAGCGTTTCTTTTTGAGTGAATCACTATTATTCAAAATTATTAATTAAAGTGCGTGCAATGTAACGTTCATTAGAGATTGGCGTGGCACTATAATGTGTTCTGTGTTATATACTAAATAAAAGCGAAATTCAATGCAATTGTTAATTCGATTAACTAACATACTTTCCTCTTCCGTTGCTTGTATATTTTATATGTTATACATTACATAGAAAAAACATATTTCGAAATCTATATTTCAAGTTTATAAGCATTATACGTACAACATATATGAGCCTTTTACTTCGAAAGGGGTGCAAGTCCTCACTTTTTCAATTTGGGATATTGGAAGGCGTTGAAAAATCTATATAAGCTTTAGATGACAAATTTTTTATTTTCTGAGGTCCCAAATAATAGATTTATTACGCTATAATACAAAAGTTAACGGTGTTTTTCTAGCTAAAATGAATTCGTCAAATAGTTCAGTAAATGTTGGCCCTTGGCACTTAAAAGAAAAATTGTTCTTACTGCTAAAGATTTTACAACCGATTTTTGGTATATATAGCATACTGAGTGTGAATGTGAAATCAAATTTATAGTTTATAGAATAGTACTAAGGGCGTCACTTTTGAAGTATCTCTAAAACAAGTACAACTATATATGGCCAGATCTTGGATAATGTCCACGTCTACATAAAAACAGGCGGGCGCGACAGGTGCATGATTACGTTCTCTAATAGTATTTTTACACTTTACAACGAATTTGTAAGTTGTGGGTACGTCTGTTATGAGACCCTGAGCATTTTTAACACAACGATGGATAAAGTAAATTATACATAAACCCATACCAATTTTCACTTTATAGCTAAAGTTTTGTGGCAGACTAGATAGATTTTTATCGATTATGGACATGAGTTTTGATCGACTTCACTCACTTTAAATAGAGTTCTGCCTGCAGATACTGTTTCAACTCAAAAACTAAGTCTGTACAAAATTTCAACTCAATATCAAACAATTTACGCCCGTGAGAATGGCCTCAAGAGACGGACACGCGACTCGACTCGGTTTTTGATGCTGATCAAGAATGTATGTAATTTATAGGAGCTCTGGCGCCTCCTTCGAGGTGTTGCAAACGGAATGACAAACGTAGTGTTGCCCCATCTTTTGTGGAGGATTTAACAAACGAAATGGATTAATTATTATTTCATTAATCAGCAATGGACATTAAAATGTTTCTTTCCTAAGGCAAAACTTTAATTACTTTAATTTTTATATAAATTTCTTGATCTGAATTTTTTCATATATTGTATGTATTGTTACCCCTTTTATTTTTCACACATAATTTCCAAAGTTTATAACTTAGCGACATTTTTTTTTTTATTATATTCTCTTAAAAAATTAATTAATTTTTATTTTTATTTTAATTTTTTAATTTTTTTTTAATTTCAGTTATCCGCTCTATATATCAGTTCAC
This sequence comes from Ornithomya chloropus, assembly GCA_963971445.1. Classification (NCBI taxonomy): domain Eukaryota; kingdom Metazoa; phylum Arthropoda; class Insecta; order Diptera; family Hippoboscidae; genus Ornithomya; species Ornithomya chloropus. Next base: position 18,782,143 of record OZ020530.1, on the reverse strand, counting down.
ATGTTGTTTCTACACTTAATCGCACTCAACTGGTTGTTTTGAACAGCTTTGAATGAAGTAAGTTTTTATAAGCTATTGTACGAGTGCTGTTCCATGGTATACAATGCACAAATAAAAAGAAACTACAATTTATATGCTTTTCAAGTTGTGAATAAAGAAATGTTCAAAATAAAATAAATTTAACAATTTTATTGCACAAAACTGTAATTACCTTGAAAGAATTGTATATCCACCCAAACCAAACCGTTAATAACTGTATACAGCACCCGAAACTATTCCCAATTCATTTCAAATTTTCAAATTTAAACAGCTTGCACAACAAACACTATTGTTTTATCATAGAAGATGAATGAAAAAATTCATTAAATAAATTATTATTCTTTTTTTATTATTAAGTTAATCTTAAACAAATTTATCACACAAAATAAGAATTTTATAAAAGTATAATGAAATGAAAAATAATTTCACACAAATATCTTCAGAATAATTTCCTTTTAATTCCACATTACTTTCTTTCAGCAGTTCACATGTATCTTTTTCTTAATTCCAAGAAATCTTAATGTTAATTTTGACACGAATGGTGGCCGTTGTGGAAAATCATCACCTTTTATACCATTTTCAGTGTCATTTAACACTTGGTGCTTGGATGCAAGACAATTCCATGTTGTAGTGACAAACACCTGTAACGCATGCGCTCTTAATGTCCTTGTCTTAGACTCTAATGTTATAATAATTATGTTATAATAATAATAATAATAATATAAAAAAACACAAAAACAAGAAAAAGAAGAAAAATCCATGTCCGGTCTTTAATGTCTTATTTGTGTTAACATTTTGTGTTACTGTTAACCTGCTGTTAATTGTTGTAAATGTAAACTAAAGCTTCTCTTCATAACAGAGCTTTTAATGAAAAATGTTTGCTGACGTTTTTTTTTTTTCTTATTTTTTAAATTCATATTTAATCCAACTCAACCAAAATCATTTTTTAATTAAAAAAAAAAAAAAAAAACATTTTTTTATATGTAAGAGTGTCTAATCATATGTGTACACCTATGCCTCGATTTACACTATTTGGGAAATGTCTGTCCGTCCATCTTTCCATGTAAATTTGTGCACAAGCTAAAGGTCACATTTTTCGAAATATTTCGCTAAAACTTGGTACAAGGACATGAATTGACTTCAAAGAAAAACTCTATTAAAGGTGGACCGGATCGAACCATTTTTAGAACTTTTCCACATTCTCTAGCCAAAGTTCTTATAGGGCAAAAAATTGTAATTCTTAATATTTTTTGACAAAATTTGGTAAAGAATAGTTAATTAGCTTTATATTTGGCTGTGCAAAATTTGGACCCGATCGGACTACTTTTAGAAGCCCTTCCCATATAATTATATTTCACAAAGTAACTTATATGGCAGGATGTACAGATACAACAAAACTAATTGTAGCATAATGTAAGGAGCTAAGTAGTGTAGGGTATTAAATTGCCGGACTTGACCGACTGTAACATTTTTACTTGTTATTGACACAATTTTGTAAAGAACAGTTAATTTGCTCAATAATGTGTCAAATTGAATTCGATCGGTCAAGTTTTTCAATCCCCTTCCATACAACGATACTTCACGGAGTGATTTATGTGACAATACTTGGCGTTTACTGATCCAATTCCACTAATTAGAGCATAATTTGTGGAACAAAGTGGTGTAGAGTTTGTTATAATAACACATTTTCACTTTATTTTCAAATCATTCATCATTCAAAAGTTTAAAACAAATTAAATATTTAAGATACAATAAAAATTTGTTTCAAAATGTTCAATCCAAACGTTCTCATTATTTCAAACACTCTTGACAATGATTTTCTATATTCATTCGCATTCCATTCGCTCATTATTCATTGCATGAGAATTGGGGGAAAAAAGTGCATCGAATTTCGAAAATGTTAGCCCAGTTGATGCTGAGTTAGCGAAACGTACGGTTCATAAGACGATAAGAAACAAGAAAGCGCGCGATCGTGGGGTGTGTATAAACAGCATAACCTGAAAAAATATTGAATACCACGAAATTGTCTGCAATGGTTTATGTTTTATAAATAGAAACGCAGTGTTTTCCTCTTTTGTTTTCTTTTTATTTAATTTTTTTTTTTTTCTGATAGCACAACGTGTGTGAAAATAATATGTAAATCAATTACCATTTATTTAATGAATTTCATTAATTTTAATACAAATTTAAATGGAATTTTATTAACTGCGAATGCTGGCTGCAAGGAATTAATAAATTTTGCCATAATTAGACAACAAGTGTTTTTTGGCGAAAGAAATGAAATTATAAAACAAAATTAATAAGAAATTGAAAAAAAAGAAAAATTTTCTATAATACTCGTATATGATATATTGTATAATTATATATTGTGTTGGACGAATCGGTAAAACCATTTAATAATAAAATATGTTGTAATGATGCGTTCTTTTGAAAAAAAGAGAAATTAAAACGAAGAAATCATACCCACAGAAAGCATACATCAGTCTCATCAGTTGTTTGGTGTTATTGTTGCATGTATTTGCCGACACTACTATATAAATAGTGTTTCGTTTACACCTTGCTGAAGAATGTTAGCAAAACATACGCGAAACTGTAAAATTATGAAAAACCCCAAAACCCCAAAACCAAAATAAATACATAAACATAAACAAGTAAGAAAATGAAATTTGGCTTCGGCCAAATCCTAAATACCCTCCACATCTGCGTACAAATGGGGGCGTGGCAAGTATATGAGTCAAGTTTTACGTGGAATATGGTTTTTTGTAAAATGTGGCCGCATCTGTTATTCGACCACGCCCATTTTTGGTACATTGATGAATAGGATAACTGTAGATACGCTTTCCGAATTTCAAGTTCATAGGTCAATTTTTGTGGCAGATATTTAGAGATTTGTCGATTGTAGGCGCATCTGTTATCCGACCATGCCTATTTTTGGCACATCAATCGTTGGCATAACTATAAATGTGTGTCCAAAATTTCTAGTTCATAGGTCAATTTTTGTGGGAGATATTAAGATTTTTGTCGATTGTGGGCGTCAATATATACGACCACGCCCATTTTTTTGGCAAATTTATGGAGAAATTGCGCCATATAAATATATTTTTAGCGACCTGCGTGTAAAAACTATAAGTGTCTGTACAAAATTTCAGCTTAATATCTCAAAATTTACACCCATAAGAATGCCAACAATAGACAGACAGACAGATATACGTATCTAGATCAATTCACTTTTTGATGCTGATTAAGAATATATATACTTTGTAGGGTGTCTGAAACCTCCTTCTAAGTGTTGCAAACGAAAAGACAAACTTAATATCTTATGTGGAGCGAATAAAATTTGATCATAATACCATAATGTTTGGAAAAATGTGTTCAACAATATTATTGGGGTGAAAGATTTCCGTAAAACAAAGCAATAATTACAATAAATATTTTCCTTAACACAAATCCATACATTTGTTCCAAAGAACAATAAAACTTTCATAGAACTCATTGTTAGCAACAACACAACTATTAATTGTAATAATTTTCAGAAAAAAATTAAATATTTGTGTAAATTAGTTTAAACACACACAAAACTGACTTATCATGCCAACAACAAAATGGAAACACTCAACAATGAATACATACGAGTATATGTATGTCAGTGTGTAATATAGTTAAAATAAAAAAAATTAAAAAAGCTATATAAACAAATCATAAACTAAGAATAAATTGAATTATTAATTATATAGAGTAAAACAAAACCGGCAACAATACGCGTAATAATACATTTTGGGTGTGTTTCTGTGTGTGTGTGTGTGTGTATTTAGAAGTATTTATAAGCAGAAACAATATGTCTAAAAAACCGCGTGGCAGCATTCACAAGATACGTGAATTTGAATTGGAAAAGGTGAATTAAAAATATGTAAAATCTCAACACAATGCAATCTGAACAAACGCAAATGAATATAATTTGAGTGCATCAGACTATTTGCGCCCGATATCCTTAAGCTGTTTCGAAGTCTAAGTCGTTGGGTGTGTGTCCGTATGTCTAATTGTCTCGTTTGAAACTGTCATGATCGCAAGAATCCAGAATTAAAATTTGAAAATTTGTCATAATCCGAAATGGACAAAATCGTTGAACAGCCACGCCCATAATCAAAAAGAACCTACAGCTACAAAAATCGAATAATTGATTGGAATTTTCGGTACTTAATTATATATTAGGCTTATCCAAATTAGGCAGGTCACGCCCACAATTTACAAAACATTTTACTTGGCGCAAAATTCAATCTTTAATTAATTTAATTAATTGTAAGTAGAGTAAAATTGGCTTAATCCAAAATGGACAAAATCGATCAGCAGCCACGCCCAAAATCGGGAATAATTTACTTTCCAGACATAAAAATTAAGTTTATCTTATGTTTAATTTTGGTACAGATATTAAAATTTTATTATTACTATACTAAATGGGCGTGGTCACATAACAGACACGCCCACAAATTATAAAGAATCTGTTTTAGCACAGAATTCAACTTGCAGGTGGAAGCGTAATGTAAAATTTATTAGGCCGGCATAATGATGCACCTGCCACGCCCACAGTTTGCATACAAATGCAGAAGGTATTAAAAATTCGGCCCCCCAAGTCTAATTCAGTGTTCGACTGTTTCTTTTCAGATTCAATTAGTCGATGAATTTGATATATTACAAATAGTGGGCGAAGGATGGTTTGGCAAAATCCTACTGGTCGAACATCGAGCTTCGCACACCGAAATGGTTTTAAAAGCCGTACCCAAGCCGTACGTATCCCTGAGAGACTTTTATCGTGAATTTCATTATGGCCTGCACTTGGGCATACATCGCAACATAGTAACCACGTATGATGTGGCATTTGAAACAGCCGGATTTTATGTATTCACGCAAGAGTACGCACCATTGGGTAAATAATGGTTTCTTAAAATAAAAGCTATACTTCTTAGCATCGCTGCCCCAAAATTTTAGGTGATTTAACGTCAAATGTCACCGATACAGGCGTGGGTGAGGTGTATAGCAAACGGGTGGCTAAACAAATAGCAGCCGCCTTAGATTATATGCATTCAAAGTGAGTGTAACTCATTCATTTCTGATTGTTATAACATCCCTTCTATTTATCGGTCTACAGAGACATAGTACATCGCGATGTCAAGTTGGACAATGTGTTGATATATCGTTCCGATTTCTCGCGCGTAAAATTATGTGATTTTGGAGAATCTTATCAAAATGGCACTCTGGTTGAGAGGCGCAACGAATGGCTGCCTTATAGTCCACCCGAAGTACTGGATATCAAACCGGAAGGCACTTACAAGTAAGGAAATAAAGCAAGAATTCCAATTGGTTTCATTTATTTTTATACCCTTCACCTTAGTAATGAGGGTTTACTAAGTTTGTTCTTTCGTTTGCAACACTCAGAAGGAGGCGTCAGTATATATATTCTTGATCAGCATCAAAAACTGAGTCGATTTAGATATGTATGTCCGTGTGTCCGTGTGTCCGTATGTTAAGAGCATTCTCAAGGACTTAAATTTTTTTGATATTGAGCTGAAATTACACTTTCACTTTCTGCATACAGATCGCTATTTAAAATGGGCAAAATCGGTCAAGAGCCATGCCCACAATCAACAAAAATTTATATATCGAGCACAAAAATCGAGCTATAAAGTTAAAATTTAGTATGCAAATTTATAATTATTTTATCCATCGATGTGCCTAAAATGGGCGTGGTCGAATAGCAGACACACCCACAATCGACAAAATTCTTTATATCTGCCACAAAAGTTGACCTATGAACTTGAAATTTGGTGCGTATATTAATAATTGTCCCATCCATCAATGTGTAAAAAATGGGCATGGCCGGATAACAGACGCGCCCACAATTAACTAAAAATTATATTTCACGTAAAACTCGACTTAAAAGCTGAGATGTGTGCATACCTGCCACGCCCGCTATTGCAGATGTGGAGGGTATTTAAGATTTGGTCTAAGCAACATTTAGTTTTCTTACTTGTTTTTTAATATTTGCACCCTTACGCTTATTTCGGTAGAGCCGATTCCACTCACGACGTTTGGCAATTTGCTATTGTTGTCTTTGTATGCTTAACCGGTTGCCTGCCTTGGCAGAAAGCAGCCTCCGATGATCCCCGTTACGTACGCTACGTATTGTGGCAAAGTACTATGATGTTGGCCATGCGTCGTACTCCTAAATTATTTAAATTGTTGACATCGCGAGCGCAACGCATGTTCAAGAGACTCTTGGAACCGCGTTACGATCGCAGACCTAAAAATCTGGCAGATCTCACCAAGTACATGGATGATCGTTGGCTAGCCAAAACAGCCGAAAAAGAAATGGCCGAATATGAAACAGATGAACTGTGTCCGTCCATGTATTCATTTCACAGCAGTCCCGATGAGAAGAATCGTCTATTATACAATTTGGCCGATTACGGCATTGAAACAAATGTTGATCGTCAAACGAAAAAGAATCGCATTAAAGAATGGATCGAGTCTTCGGTTATCACAGAAGAAGAAGAGGTGAGTAGAGTAGATATGCAGAGAAATGTTTCAATTAATAAAAATATTCAAATAATAGGAAGATAACGAGGAAACCAATTCTGCTTCTTCACCATCATCATCGACAGTATCGCGTGAAGCGGTGCGTGGTCACATATCATCTCTCCGTCCACCTGTAGCTGACAAGTCCAAGGAGATTAAAACCACCTTGAAAGATGCTTCACATAAACATTTCGATCCACGTACCGGTGCCCTGCAGCAGGGACCCAGTGAAATGGGAGCTACTGCGCTACCGCCACGATCCGAATCGGGCGGTAGTCCCTTCTCGGCCGCCAGTAATCTATCTACCATGAATAATGATAATAGTTTGGCGGGCAGTATACTAACAATGGGCTCGCGAGCCGACTTTTTCAACAGTGATATGGAAATTTACAATTCGGCTGCCACCGACTTGCATCAATTAGGTGAGCCAAACAATATCCTCCAACAACAACAATTGTACAACTATATGCCAAATAACAGCCAATATATGCTAACATCTAACAAAGATTTATTCTCCAATTTGGAGGCCGTACAACATCCTATTAAAAATACAATCGGCGTTGGCACCAGCACAGTGGGCGGTGGTAGTGGTTCCAGGATGCAAAAAAGTATTCTGCAACGCTCCAAATCAGATTCAGTGAAATATGCTTTATCAGCTAGTACACCAACCCTCAATAGCAAAAGCTTCTTAACAATTAGTAACGCCTTGCCAACGCAACCACTTAACACTGATAGTAAAACTGTAACATTTTCTGGTTTAACTAATGCTTGGGATGGTGGCACACCTCACGAAGGTGTGCCCCAGCCCACTAATCCAAATTCAATAAATCAAAGCACTCAAACTAGCGTAACGACAACATCGCAACAACAACTACAACAATATTTTAATAATAATGCTCCTTATGAATCATTACCAGTGAAGGACAGCGCGTACAGTTCCTTTGATCATCATAGTGAGATGGTGCCGGTGGCAAATGGTGGGGTAGGTAAGGTGCCACAACGACAACAGCAACAACAGCAACAACAGCAACAACAGCACAACGATATTCTCTCCACTGTGCGTACACAAAATTCACAGCAACAACAGCAACAAGAAAGCAGCACATATAGAACCACTGGAACATTGGTGACGAGCAGCATGAAGGACACAGCCTATGACCGCATTAATAGCAATAACATAAAGAAACGAAGATGAAGACTTGACAACAGTATGAAGAGCATAAAATATTCCTTTTAAGTACAGTTGAAACAAATACATTTACTCAAACGTGTGAACAAGGCAATAAACTTCAATTCTCAAAGAAATGACAATATTAGCACAATGGGTTAATAATCACACACTCATCAAAACTTACTTTGTATTTCGTTCTTTATTTAAAATTATGCCTCAAACAAATTGACACCTTACATTCGCTTATCCAAACAGATGCTTTGCTCTCAAACTTTTATTTCAATGGAATAAATCTAGAGCTGTGCGTGGCACCAATACCGGGTCTACCGTGTTTAACAGGCTTGTACGTTAAGGAAAATTCACCCAAATAGTGACCAATCATTTCCGGTTTGATTTCCACTTGACTAAAATCCTTGCCGTTATATACACCAATGATGGATCCCGTCATTTCGGGTACAATTATCATATTTCTTAAATGTGTTTTTACAAGTTCTGGTTTTTCATTTGGTGGTGCCTCCTTCTTCGCTTTACGCAATTTCTTAATCAGAGCCATAGGTTTGCGTTTCAGACCGCGAGAGAACCTTCTGCGGGCACGACTATGCATTAATTCAACCAATTGATTGCTAAACATTACAACATAAAATAATAATTAGTTCAGAAACAAATATTGTGACAATAATTGATAATTACTTGGGCATATCCAACAATTGGTCCAAGTCTACGCCACGGTAGGTGAATTTCTTGAAGGCACGCTTCTTCTTGACAACTTCTTCGGTCTAAAAAAATACATAAATTAGTACGAATTATAACTTGAATGCATAAAATTATAGAAAACATAGCAATCGTATTATGTTACGATCACTTTGTTTATTATTTAATGTAAAATTATAATAATTTTATTTACAGGTTTCACTTCAGCCATCTTGACTTATTACTTTGTAGAAACGGAAAGAGAAAAGAAAAACACATTGCTTTCAAATATCGTATTAAATACTTTATTGTATCGTAAATACATCTCTGTGTTCATAACTTAGTTATTCACCGCTTTGTTTTCTTGTAATTTGGCAATTATACTAAAACACATAAATTTCTTAAGATGGCGTGATAAACAGAACAAATTTCATTCTCATAAACGAAAGATGAAAAGAACAGTTTTTTTTACTTTCACAAGATGGCGTGTTCACCTCTTTCAAACATTAATTGAATCACAATGTTGCAAAGAAAGAAGAAAGAAACTTGTTGCGAGGTGTAGTTACATGAAAAGTTGGCATTACTTATTTTTATTATCTCTAAAATAGCCTGGCCACCTTCATATCAATTATAATAATGCCGCGTTTCGTTAAAAAATTAGAAATTATTGCGAATTGTTTTAAAATTTTCAATAAAAAGTTTTAAAATAGAACAAAATGAGTGATGAGATTATACCAGCACCTACCCAGTCGGAATCGGGTGTTATTAAATCAATTAACCCGGAGGAGGTGCATAAAATCTGTTCGGGCCAGGTAAAGTTATTCAGAAAGGTTTCTAAACAAATTTATTCAAAAAATAAATGTATAGGTTATCGTTACATTGGCGATAGCTGTTAAGGAGCTAGTGGAAAATGCTCTGGATGCTGGTGCCAAGTGCATAGAAGTGAAATTAAAAGATAAGGGCCTAGAATCTATAGAAGTAAGCGATGATGGTTGCGGCGTTAAACCCAATCAAATAGAAGCAATGAGTAAGTAACGATCTTATTGCGATTAAGCAAAGAATCTTATAAAAAATGTTCATTTTAGCCGCCAAATATCATACATCTAAAATAAGCGAATTCGAAGACTTGCTAACTGTAGAAACGTTTGGTTTTCGCGGTGAAGCGTTAAGTTCGTTATGTTCGTTGGCGCATATGCAAATAATCACTCGCCACAAGGATCATCAAGAAGCTACAAAAATTGAACTTGATCATAAGGGTAATATTAAAGCCCGCGCGATATGCTCACGTTCACCCGGCACCACAGTATTATTAAATAAATTGTTCCAATCGTTACCAGTGCGACGTCGAGATTTTGAACGTAATATCAAAAAAGAATTCACCAAAATGTGTTATATACTACAAGCCTACTGCTTGGTCTCTATACAAACGCGGATAAGATGCTCGAATCAAACAACTGGCGGTAACTCGGCCATTATTATGATGACCCAGGGTAATCAGAATGTTTTAAACAATATTTACGCTATCTTTGGTAAAACAAAACAAGGAGATATCGTTCAAATGAAATCACCATTAGAGAACGATCAAGGCTGCAGTCTCAGCCAAGAGGAATTGTGGAGTGCACTGCAAGAGTTGCTGGGTGAGAATAACAACTTATGTAAAGACGATTTGGCGGTGCTGTACTCGAATCAATTCAAGCTGGATGGTTACATATCCAGTTGCGCACACGGTTGTGGTCGCTCTAGTAAAGATCGACAATTCTTTTATGTCAATTCCAGACCCTGTGACTTGAAGAATGTACGTAACTTGTTAATTATTTGCTAATAATTTCTACATAGTGTGCTTGTTTCCAGGTGGCCAAAATCGTCAACGATTACTATCATTCGTACAATGCTCAACAGTATCCATTTGTTTACCTGAATATAATAACAAAGCGAGAAGATGTTGATGTTAATCTGACACCCGATAAACGCCAATTATTGCTAACCAATGAGAAATTACTCTTGGCTTTAATAAGAAGAGCCTTACACATGACTTTTGGTCAAATCCCTTCAACCTACAAGTTACAAAACACTATAACGAACATGATGAACCCAAACACCACCTCCTCCTCGGCGGAGGGCGAACAGCCACTGGAAAATATCGATTTGCTGCCATTAAGTACAACTGAGAAATTTCGTAATGTTTTGTCGCAATGGAAGCGTACGGGTGACACGATTGGAAAAGCTCCCAAAGTACCCAATAAACGGAAATGCAATGACGAAATACAGGAACGCACAGTAAAATTGCAAAAAATCCAGGAATATTTCAAACGGGAAGAAGCAACTTCTGCGCTACAACAGTTTAGTTACAAATCCGACACTGATGACTCGGAAGAAGATTCAGGAGGGTTGGCGTTGAAACCGTCACCTAATAAAAGTTTAGTAAAAGTAAATGAAGAAGAAGGATTCCACACAGACTCCAAAGGTTGGTACATAGTGAATTATCAGGCAGTCAGCATTTTTTATTTAATTCCCTTACGGCAGCCTTCGACAAGCTGATGCCTTCCAAGAACTCTGATGTTCTTATTGAACGCATCGATTGCAAACTTATCACATCGTCCAATGAAAAGCAAATAAATTTGATTGAAGAATTTAACGAGGAGGTCACAAAGGAGAAGGGTACTGAATATGATAATGATGCTACCACCAAAATCGTGGAGTTGGATAAAAGTGATGCGGAAAGTGACAGCGATAATTATAAACAAAGTATTTCCAGCGAATGGAAAATTTCACTAAAAGAAATCGAAGAGTTTTTGACAGCCGCGGATGCATTAAAAATGGAACGACGGCAACAAAACAAACTGAACCGTTTACGCTTTAAAAGTCTCATTAAGCCCAGCGAGAATAAAACGGCTGAAGCGGAATTACAAACAGAAATTAAAAAATCCGATTTCAGTCGCATGAACGTTTTGGGACAATTCAATTTGGGCTTCATTATCTGTCAATTAGATTCCGATTTATTTATTGTGGATCAACATGCCAGCGATGAAAAATACAATTACGAAATGTTGCAGCGCAACACCCAGTTGTCGCATCAACCGTTGGCCGTACCACAACCCCTCGAACTGACTGCTGTCAATGAAATGATTTTATTGGATCATTTGGATGTGTTTGAAAAGAATGGCTTCAAATTCTCCATAGATCATAATGGTAAAAAGAAAGACATTGTGTAACATTGCTCTGAACCAATAATTGTGTCCATGTTGTTTAGCGTCACCTTGCAAAAAGATTAGTTTACTGGGAAAGCCCACCAGTCACAATTGGGAGTTTGGTAAAGGCGACATAGATGAATTGATATTTATGCTGCAGGATGCTCCCGAGGGTACAATATGTCGTCCTTCGCGGGTGAAAGCCATGTTTGCATCGCGCGCTTGCCGTCAGTCGGTCATGATAGGTACGGCTTTGAAAATGGCCAACATGCAACAGCTAATACGGCACATGGGTGAAATGGAACATCCGTGGGTAAGTGGAAATTTCTTTTCCACATCAATCCAGGATTTTTCTTAATAACCCTCTCTTTTTCTATAATAGAATTGCCCTCACGGACGGCCTACCATGCGTCACCTTATTAATACAGCTTTGTTGACAAATGACGATGATGATTGTACAGAAGAGTAGAAATAAAAACAAAACAAAAAAAAATTTTTAAAAAATTTTACAACTTTTTTTTAAATTTTAAAATTTATACACTAATCGTACGAAATATGTTAAAACCACTATGCGCTGTAGATAGTATTACACCCGGTAGCTGGGCGTGCCAATGTAATTCCTTAATTTCTGTTTGTCCTTGATGTATAAAAAGCAGCTGTGGTGGTAGTTGTTGCAGTTCATTTTCGTTCGCTTCATTATTGGTTGCTGTTGTTGTTGTTGTTAATTCTTGATCTGCATCTCTTTCCACAGCTAAATCCCATACAGCTATTTGATCATCATCACCACCAGAGGCCAACACCGTACCATCTTGTGGACTCCATTCCACTGTTGTAATATGATTGGTGTGATGTTTAAATGTTGCCACCGGTTTGTTGGTTTGAAATTGTCGTAAGTCCCAAATGTGTAAAAAGCCATCATCGCCGCCACTAGCTATGAAGGGTTCTTTGCGATTCCACGAAATCACATTAATATCACTTTCATGGGCATCACTACACGTTAGCATGCAAGCTTTATGTGGTGCTGCGCGACAATCCCAAATGCGTATAGATTTGTCCACAGAGCATGAAGCTAAAACACTGCGTTCGTTGGGACTCCATTGCAAGTCTTCTACAGATGCTGTATGACCTACCAAAGGACGTTGATCTACTTTCCAGGTGCCATCTTCCAAAGGTGACCACACGTGTATATCGCGTCTAAACAAATTTACAAATTTTTATAACGGACAATACATATTTATTGTGAATTATACTTGCAATCACCAGTGGCCAATACACCATCAGCGCAAGCACTCCAATCCAGAGCAAAACCCTCCTGTTGGTGTCCACTAAATGTGTATACCGGTCTTACTGGCTCCTTAACCACTTCTTTCTCGTACTGCTTCAATAATTGAACGTCCTCTATGGCCTGCAATTGCTTGGACAAATTCCAAATATTCACCCGTCCCAATTCACTCCAAGAAGCGGCGAACACTTCATTACCCAATCGTCTAGCTCTTACTCGATTCACACAACCCTGATGTTTGATAAGCGCACAAGTCATTTGAGGTTTTTTCAATTCCTCCTTATTCGGAACATCGTCCTCATCATCTTCCAAAACTTCATCATCGTCTTCTTCCTCATATTCTTGAGTCTTGTGCAGATTGTGCATTTTCATAACAATTAGATTGTTGACATGAGTACGAGCTGCCTGAGTACCTGCTACTATATATGCTGTCAAGGGATAAGTTTCACGATTCTCACCCAACTCATCGGGTAGTATATCAAAACTTAAGCAGGGAGCACCGGTAGAAGCTTGATGCAACATAATGTAAGCCGACTCATCACACACCAACTCTTCGTCGGCCCGCAATGGTTTACCAGGAAGATAAACTTCTTGATCTTCTCCATTCTCTACGTTATTATTATCATTATTATCGTCATCACTCTCAGCATCCTCCGGTTCTACGACTTCCATTTCTGTCTCCAAATTTTCGTTTTCCATGCTTTTAAACGTTATTATAACAATTTATTTGCTTAATACCACACGTGCAGTTAGTTAATTTTTAAGTAATGCCAAGCGCTACAATTGCAACGCTACACTTTTTTTCAACGTATGTGAAGTTAAAAAGTTTTTAAAAGTTTTAAAAAGTTATTATTCTCTGAGAGAGAGAAAAAATGAGAATCCGAGCCGAGGGTATAAAAATATTTTTTCATAACATTATTATTTAATATGTAAAATTTTAAAACAAATATGGTCAAAAATTTTCATTTCTTTGTTTATGTATTGTCTTGTTTGTTTACTTTTCTCTGGAGAGAATAATACTAACTTTAAAAAGGTACGTTACACGTAAAGCGTGAATTTAAAAAGTTAAAAACGTGGCCGGGTGGAACCATCTATAGTATAGAGGGCAGTGTTTTTGGTTTTTGGCTCGGATTCTCATTTTTTCTCTCTCTCTCTGCTTCTTCTCTCTCTCTCTGAGAATAATAACTTTTTAAAACTTTTTAACTTCACGCATCGTTTTTTTCAATCACATTCGATAAACTGTTATTTGCATATGGCAATGCTCTAGCTACGCTTCATATTTTGTATTTTGAAAGTGTAAATTTATTTATTTTCGGCGAATATTTTAAAAATTTGGTTGTGTTTTTTTTCATGTTAAAAATTCTACAAAGTATTGTGCGTTAAAACATATACACATATAAGCGGTTGCAAATTTATTGAAAAATGAAAAGCTGCAAAATTTCCGATAGCAGAAATAAATTCAACATCAAGCTGTTGGCTGGTAATAATGTGGTTTTGGTGGAAGCCAATGGCCACGATTCTGAAATTTTTGTGCCACAACTTGTCAAAGGCCGCATAGCATTTGTAAATATCATTCCGAATAGACGTTGTTGCCAATTCCAGAACACCGGGCTAACAAAGAGTAGTTCCGTGCATCAGAGAGGTTATAAATTTATACCCGAGGATGATGGACAGGTTAGTTGGCGTATGCAAGGAGGTGAAGAAATAAAAAAGACAACACCTTTGGCGTACAGTACGCCCATTACCGGCATTAAAGAGCATCAGGTGGGCAAAGGCCTAATAAAGCGGCGAGTCTTTCAAGAAATTACCTCATCTTTAAATGAAGAACCGCATGCCAGTTTGATGACACCAGAACAAGCCAGGAGAGCTGCTACACGACATATGATGAACGAAACTGTTGTAAAATTGCCAAAAAATCTTGATGTTATTAAGTTGTATCGTCAGTCCCCAGAACGATCTCCGCAAAATGTAGGACGTTTAATAGGGTCACCGTCTTCGCCCGGTTCTTCGGTGCGAAAGCGTGGTTTATATACCGTAACCTACAATAACTGTTTAGAATCGCCAAAAGAAGAAAACAAGAGCAAACAGACATCTTCCAAATACAGTCCCGGCACTAAATGGCATAAAGTTTTAACTCCTGTACGTACGTACGCCCATAAATGTTCGGTTATGAATATCAAAAAAAGTGGTTCAACAAAAAAGTTACGCCCCGTTGCCGTAGTGCCCACATATATGATAAATCCTACACAAGGCAAAAAGGGAACGCATCGGATTGAGGTGCGCAAGCGCAAACTGATTATAGACTCGAAAATTGGTATATCACCGCAAAGTTTTAAGAAGCAACAGCAACTGTCAACAAGAAACATTGTAAAAACGGCTGAAAAAACCAAGAAGGGCAAACGGTACAAAGTTCCCAATTCAGAATTAACGGCTTTTGATTTGCTAACTAATTCAAATCGAAACCGCACTATGTCTACCAAATTACAACAACAATTCCGTAAACGCTGTGTCAACAAGGCCTCGTCCACATATGACCGCTACAAGATACTGTGCTCTAAAATGCCGCCATTAAAAAAACGTAATGAAAAAACAAGCTCATCCCATGAAACGGAACTACACCTGCTAACATCACAAACAAACGATGGTACAGGTAAAACAAAGTCAGATTTTTCACCTTTCGCCGATGATGAAATGACCACTCCCTTAACTATAAAACCGCGCAAAACGCCAAATTAGTTGGAATCGTGAAACGGGAGAAGTAATTAACAATAATCGAGCAGATTTCAAAACCTATTGAACTGAACTGAATTGAATTGAATTGAACTGAATATTGATTGATTTTGAAACTTGTTGGATACATTGTTAAATATTCTCAGACTCTGTATGCATGTGTAAGAAAACTGTGAATTTCTCAATTGTAATGATATTCACAAACAGAGTGGACATATAAAGAGAGTCTGTACAGTTATGTTGCATAGTTAAACAATTCTGTGCAAACTTGCTTTAATGCCTCAGTTAAATGAAATGTCGATTTTCTTTTTTTTTTTTTTTTTACTAAATTTATTGTATTTTACTACCATCTTATAAATAATAATATAAATAATTATAAATCACTTTCACTTAAGAAACTAGCTTATGAATAAGGAACACGAAACGGAGATTCTTAACAACATTGAGGGCTATCTGCAACGGAAGCAGGCTTTAAAGGCTCTTTTTATGGCACGCATTTTACGTATAACCTGCTCTTGCATTAAGTTAAAGCACATGGCTATTAAAGCCATTCCCAATAATAAGTACACAGCGCATAGAATAAAGCTGACCTCAACTTTGTCTTTATCGGCAGTTATCTATAAAAGAAAAAGAAAAAATAGAACGGGAGAGAGAGAAAATAATTTAATAACAGTAACTTACTACACGTTCACCCGGCACTAAATCGCCAAAACCAATGCTACTTAAGGAAATGAAGCAAAAATAACTGCCATCCAAGTAGCCCCAATCCTCCCAACGCCCGAACAGTAAAGCACCCCACATTATGTAACTGAATACAAATTACAAAGACCGTTAATCTCTATCCTTGACATTCACCGTTATTAATTACCTGATCATTATAAATACACACACCCACAACGATACGGTAATTTCATCAGTACTGCCACGTATTTCACGTTCAATAACCGATTCATCATCATCGTCCTCATTGAGATATAGGGCCATAAGGGCATCATTAATAGCTTGATCCTGAGCAATGATTGATGATGTAACGGTAGAATTTTCGGTTAAAGTACTGCTACTATGACTATGACTTTGTGTTGTTGTTGTTGTACTACTACCACTATTACTACTACTCTCACTACTTCCGTATGAAATTGCCGAATTGTAGCGACGTCGCGCATTCTCCAAGTCAGCCAACTAAGGTATTTCAATTTTCAAATCTCTAAATTTATGGATTTATATGAAATAGGTTTTAGGGTCTGTAACGTACCGCTTTACTTTTAGCCAGCTCGCGCAATTTGCGACGTTCACGTATTAAACGTCGCCGAGCTACACCAGGACATATGCGACACAAGCACACCTTCGAATAAATCCATTTAAATGATTTGGCCAAAACATCACCAATATTGGAGAGATATAACAGGAATAACGGCATACCGAAAATGGCGTATATTATGGTTACGACTTTACCCCAATCTGAACGTGGTGAAATATTGCCATAACCTATTGAAAAATTATGCGGCTATAGAGAGGTTAAATGCAATTTGAACAGAAAAAACATTAAAAAGGCTATTGATCTCTAAGCTTAAGCCTATTTGGTAAAGTCCTCTTAATTTTCTTTTTTAATTTATGAGTAAGACGGAAGAGACACGCCCACAGTACAACAAGAAGGATCAGTTCTTTAAGGATTTTCACTTCACTTTAGTGAAAACAAGTAAGAAAACTAAATTTGGCTTAGGCCAAATCTTAAATACCATCCACATCCACCTCCACAACGGTGGGCGTGGCAAATATATATATATATTGCGCCCTCTAATAGTGTACGTATTACGTATCAGCATGCAAGTCTACTTTTACGTTAAATATGGTTTTTTTAAAATCGTGGGCGTGTCTTTTATCCGAGCACGTCCATTGGCACGTCAGTCTATGTATACGCGTACCAAATTTCAACTTCTTAGGTCAACTTTTGTGGCAGATATAAAGATTTTCATTATTTGTGGGCGTGTCGTAATCCGAATACGTCCATTTTTGGCATGTCGATGAAGCTAATTTTTATAGATGTACGTACCAAATTTCAAGTTTATAGCTCAATTTTTGTGGCAGATGTGTAGATTTTTGTGGATTGTGGGCGTGTCTGTTAAACGACCGCCCATATTTGATACATCGATGAGATAACATACGAAATTTTAAGTTCATAGATACATTTTTGTCGATTGTAGGTGTGGCCCTTGATCGATTTTGCCCATTTTAAAAAGCGATCTGCAGGAACTAAAAGTGTCTGTTTCAGCTCAATATCTTAAAATTTATGTCGGTGAGAATGCCAACAACAGAGGGACACATGGACACACGGACACACATGTCTAAATCGACTCAGTTTTTGACGCTGATCAAGAATATATATACTGTGTAGGGTCTCTGACGCCTCCTTCTTGGAGGTTGCAAACGGAAGAACAAACTTAGTATGCCCTCATCACTGAGGTGGAGGGTATAATAATATATCAAGCGGTGTAGGGTATTTGATGGCTGGCCTTGATCGACTATATTTTTTTCACTTGTTTACTATTTCAATTATTTTAAATGAAAAATAGTTGTTTGGCATAAATTTAACCATCTTACCTATTGTAGTGATAACGGTTAACGAGTAAAGAAAAGCACCCGAAAAACTCCATTGCTTTTCCACATCCTGTACGCCCAATTGTTTACGTACTATAGCACGTTGATACTGCAATAATATGTCATTTACACTATAAAAGAAAATCACAAAAAAAAAATATCCTTAATATAATTTGTAAATTCTTTGATTTTGCTGCAGTCGGTCGTTACCGTTTTTTAAAGGAACGATCATCTAAGAAAGCAATATTTTTAGCGGTCATTTGCCATAAACGTTGTAAACAATCTTTCGTATAATTGTGATCGTCGGGAAGGTTTTGTTGTTGTTTTTGTGTTACTTGTTGTTGCAGTCTTTCATATTCGAAAATTTCGATAGCTTGAAATATAAAAGCACCTGAAAGTAGTTTTTTTTTCATAAAATTAATGTTCTAACTCTCTCTCTCTCTCTTTACCTCCTATAGTATAAAATATCACGAGCAGTATAATACCGACATTACTAAACATAAAGGCGGTAAATTGACGACAATGATCCTTGAAACGTTCAAACGGTGGTTTGCGTTTTTTACGCCCTGCATTGTTTCGAGAGTTCATGTCTTTACAGTTAGTTATTACAACTATTATGAATTATAAATAGTTGCCATTAATGATGCATTGCATTGCATGGTATGTATAATTATTATTTGCTTGAAGTTCATTCTGTTTATTCATTTTATTTATTTTTTTATTTTGAAGAAAACTTTCAATTTCTGAGGAAGGTTGAGGTGGTTTGACTGAGGAATTTTTTTTTTTTTAACGTAAAAAAAAATCACTTATTTTGTTTTTATTTTATAAATTTTAACATTTCACATTTCACTTGTTCAGCTTGCTTTACCACCTGACGCCAATAACACCACCTGGTTATAGTATTGTGAAATTATTTTTAAATACTTGTTGAAAAAGATGTCGAAAAAAAATTTCGTAAATAGTTTTGAAAAAGTGCACGCTTCATTTGATCATTTCACTACATATATGATTTGCGTTCAATTTATCGTTTCGGTTGTACAACGTGTACAACACTTTCCTATACACACATAACAAGATTTGTAGATATATTGTTTTTTTTTAATTTAATTTACAACACAATCGAGACGTGTAAAATAAGTGTATGGCAGAAAACAACAATTAATGGATTATTAAGTATATCGCGCATGTGTGTGTGTGTGCGTTAGACCAATAATATTGACTTGTAAAGTATACCGTGTACAACGTATTGCATATGCGGCGGTGTACACGATGAAAATACCACTCATTTTGACTTGCACATGTCCATCATCACTTGATTCACTATTGCTTCGGTATGAACACATAATGATGATGCAAGGAACATCAGGTATTTGACCAGAATCTATATATGACCTCAAAATCATCTCTTGGATAACATCTACAAATTATGTAAATGAATGTACGTAACATTCAATTAATATTATATTTGTAATTGGTTTTCGAATCGTTTGTTTAGCACATTCTGCTGCACATTCTTTACTTGCGAGAGCACGTTGTGTTCATGATTAAAAAAGTTTATCATTCTACAAAATTCTGCATAAACAATAAATAATATTAATTAATGGGCGTGGTCACGCCTCTTTTCGATTGTGAAATTATGTCTTTTTTTTTTAACGCGCCCGCTTAATTCTGTGCTAGATAAAGTTTTTTTGCTGGCGCATCTGTTCTTTTTCGGCAAATCGTTTTAATGACTTAATATATGGAAAGCACAATGTTTAATTTTATAGCTCCAATTTTGTGGCTAGACAGATATTTTTATTGTTCGACTAATTTAATTAGAAAACTGTGCTTTAAGAACATTGAAACAAGAAAAATGGCAGTTGAATGTCTTAATTATCAGTAACAGAATGGACATGTTTAGATTAGGTTTGAATTAATGCTTTTTATACCCTACACCACAAAGCGGCTAAACGTTTTTCGTGTGCCACACCCATCTTTCATTATAACAATCATATCTGACGCGATTTAACCATGTCCGTCCGTGTGTCCATATAAATTACGATATTTAGGATATTTCGTTGAAATTTGTTTGGGACCGGATTGTATCATTTTTAAAATCCCTACTCATACAAGGTTCTATTAGAACAAGTCTCTATATATGACGAATATTCGCAATTCTTAACATTTTTTTAACAAATTTTAGTGCAGAATAGTTCATTAACTTAATAATGAACTGCGCGAAAATTTGTACCCAATCGAAGCATTGTTAGAACCCCATCCCCTTTAAACATATTTGACGAAGTGACTTTTATAAGACAATACCTCGCGTTTACTGATACAAAATTACTATAATTTGCGGATCTAAATGATGTAAGGTATGAAACAGATGGGGTATAACCGATTATAACATATTCACTTCTTTTTAATGTATTTTGTTTGCAACTTGTCGGTTTGTCTGTACTTTTTTTCTTTTTAAAAATTCAGGTTAATTAATGTTGAAAGGATTAACTAATTGTAACCAAAGCAAGCATATAAACATTTTGTAAAAAACAAATACTTAAGTGTTTAATTTTGTTTGAATTTTTTTAGATTTCAGACACAAAACGTACTAGAAATATTGTGATTTTTGTAATCAGTAATGAAAGGGCAAAAGCAATGGTTGTTAATATCGATTTATTATTATTACTTTATATAATAATAATCATTTCCTAACTGCTTATTAAACTTAATATTAATTGAGTCGTAAACAAGTAGAAAAGCTTAGATTTGTCTTGAGCCAAATGTAGCATGGGGCAGCCAACTGAGAAGTACATTTGTCAAGCAATCTTCTACTTTATAAGTAATATGAAAAAGTCCTTAAAAAGTGCTTTAATTTCAGTTTTTATTTCACTGTGGGCGTGTCATGTGACCAATTTAATTTCTCTTTTTTACAATTTTATTTCGTAAATATTGTCACATACCGCTAAAATGGTAAATATCAACAAATATACTTCGCTTTATATATATAATATGTGTCCATATACACACATTATAAACAAACGAACGAATAGTGAAAATAAACAAAACGCTTTTTTTTGTGTGTCACCAGCCGTTACCGACCACAACAAGCACCTTAAAACCCCAGCCCAGACATAGAAAAATGCTGTCTAGCAAACGTGTACGCGTCCATGCATCAAAATTTATTTTGTTATTCTTTTTATTCATTTTTCCATTTTTAATACAAAATTACAAACAAAAACAAATCAATTGCAATATAATGCAACATTTTGCATCATATTAGTGTCATGCACATCTAGGGGGTGGGGAGAGTATAAAAAATGATGATGAAAAATTTAACCCCAATAACAAAAACAATTTTTTCATTTAGTTTTCATTTACACTATACTTAGAGAGCAAATAACTGTATTTGTTAATCTCTTAAGGTATGTAGTGCATGCATATGGATTTTTATACCACTGCCCCTGTGACCGTAAGGGGTATAAAAAATAAAATACTACATAAATATTTTGTCGTTATTGTTGTTGTTATTGTTTAAATTTTCCTTCATAATTTTTTATACCCTCTACTCACTCTAATCGTAGATGACACTAATGTGTTGTAAAAATTGCATTATGTGGTAAATGCGTTATTTATTGTACATAAATTATTTTTTATATGTTATTATTTATTATTTTGTTGTTTTTACCAACAAGGAAGAAGATTCAGAGGTTGTATATATATTCTTGATCAGTATCGAAATGGAATCTTCTCATAAACGCCTGTGGTGGGAAAAGTTTATATATTGAGTTAAAATTCAGTAAATATGTATAAGACGCTGAAAGTAGGGATCAGTTAAGATTGGACGGAATCGGTTCGAGGCCATGCCCATGCGAAATGGCAATATGGCCAAATGTATTCTTTGTATATACACCTAATCCTCTTTTTACACGATAGATACGATCCCAAAAAATTCGCGTAAAAAAAGAGATTGGCTAAATGCAAGAATAGATTGATTCCAGATCTAACAAAAACAAATTGAAAATCGTTTTAAAACAAAACAATTCGTGTAAAAAGAGAAATTTTTTCGTTTTAACTCGTGTTAAATCAAATTCGTGTAAAAAAAAATCGTGCAAAGAGAGAGTTGGGTGTACATATATAAAATTTATCCATGACACCAGTCCCCACAAATTTCTAGATATCCAATAGTTGCGTTTAAGTGCAACTATTGGATATATAAATCTCGACTTACAAATATCATACAAATAAAATATTTAAATTTTGACTTCGTCGGATTATATTTATAATAAAAAACATGTTTGTATATGTTTTTTAAAATTATTTGTACAAATATCGATAATGATTGATTGAAATTTGTGTTGTGTTGAAAATTCAAAGGCGCCCCTCGTATCAGACCATTTTTAGAAACCTTTGTCAGATAATGAAATTTGGCGAAGTGACTTTTTTAGAAAAAACAAGTAAGAAAACTAAATTTGGCTTAGACCAAATCTTAAATACCCTCCACCTCTACACGAAAGGGCGTGGCAAATATATATATATACTGCGCCGTCTAATAGTGTATGTCTTAGGTATCAGCATGCAATTCTACTTTTACGTTAAATATGTTTTTTTCCGACCGCGCCCATTTTTGGCACACCAAATTTCAAGTTCCTAGGTCAACTTTTGTGGCAGATATAAAGATTTTTATTAATTGTGGGCGTGTCTGTAATCCGAATACGCCCATTTTTAACATACCGATGAAGCTAATATTCATAGATGTACATACCAAATTTCGAGTTTATAGTTGATATTTTGTGGTAGATAAATAGATTTTTGTCGATTGTGGGCATGGCTTTGGTCCGATTTTGCCCATTTTAAATAGCGATCTGCGTGCAAAAACTAAAAGTGTCTGTACAAAATTTCAGCTCAAAATTTACGCCCGTGAAAATGCCAACAACAGACGGACACACGGACACCGGGACATACATGTCTAAATCGACTCAATTTTTGACGCTGATCAAGCATATATATACTTTGTAGGGTCTCTGACGTCTCCTTCTGGGTGTTGCAAACGGAAGAACAAACTTAGTGTACCCTCATCACTGAGGTGGAGGATATAAAAAGTCTTTGATACAATTAAACTAAATGTAGTATACTTTGTGGAACTATTACTCTATATGATTAGGGTATTAAATGGTCGGGTCGGTCGACTACAACATATTCACTTGTTTGATATTTCATGATTTATTTGAGGTGCTTTTTAACATGATCCAATTGTTGTGGTGGCGATGGATTTATTAAATATAATTGTTGTTGTTGTATTTAAAGATTGTTATAATTAAAATAGCATTACTTTTACTATGACTTTTTTTAGTGACGTCACAGCGCTTAACGCCTAAAATTTTACCAGCCAAGACCATTAAAACATATTGTTTATGAAAATGAAATTATTCACATGAATGTCTGCATGTATGAATATTTTAGTTTCAACAAAATCTTTTAGAAAATACATATCCAAGCAAATACATATATTCATATATCATTTTTTTAAATGTTATAAAATATTTTTTAATTAAGAAAAATATATTTTTAAACACACTTCACTTATGTTCACTGTTGAAACAATTCATTTGTTCGAACTTTTATGGTAATTAATTTATAGCCCACTTTCGCTACCGTTCATACGGAATGACCGATCCTCATGTACTGAACAAAAAAAAAACGTCTTTTAGTGGGTATTAATTTTATTTCAAAATTCTCTGACGTTCTACTTATGACGATTTTGCTTCCATGTGGTAGATAAACGACAACGCTACATTGGCATTTTGTATATTATCCGTGAGTTGTTCTCTTGAATTGTTCTTTCCTTGAGATAGGTGCTTATACAAGCATCACGTTTATAGAAAATACTCACACGGTATCTAGAGAGAATCTGCTTAGGAGCAGACATTTCATTTATAGATCGAATCGCGTGTAATGTGTGCTGATGTGCAAGTTGTATCTTCTTATACCCTGCACCATGTTGGTACCTTTTAAAACGGCAAATGCCACATTCACCTTCAATTATACCGACCGATTGGAATCACTTCCTGAATCGTTTTAACCATGTCCGTCTGTTTGTCCATTGACCATTTTCAGAACTCCTCCCCACTTAACTATATATCACGAAGCGACTTTTATGACAAATGCTTCCAGTTTACTGATACAACCAAAATAATTGTATCAAAAATGATGCAACTAAATGGTGTAGGGTATTAAATGATCGTGTATAACCGATTGTAACGTTCACTTGTTTATACATAGTATAATTTAGACAAATTTTATTATTAATTATATTCCTGATTAATTAAAGAATCTGCAAATTGATTGCATCAATTATTTGTCATCATAAATAAAAAGCTTTTAATATGTGAGAAATAATTTTAAAAAAAATATATAAATGAACATATAACAGCCAGTTCTATCCAACCATTTTATACCCTACACCAGTTAGTTCCTTAAATTATTTTACTGTTTAGTTTAGTACGATAACTAAACGCGTGCATCATTGTCAAATAAAAATAGTTTCGTGAAAAGGCTTTACATTGAGAGGAGTATTAAGAATGGTCCGATAGGCTTCCAAGAACAATTATCAAGCTAATTAACTATTTCCTTTTTTTTATACCCTGCATCACTTGTGGTAAACGGTACATAAAGTTTGTGCGAACGTTTGTACCCCTAAACGGCAAATGCCACACCCACCTTCAATTATACCGATCGATTCAGAATCAAAATCTGAATCGATTTAACTATGTCCATCTGTCCGACTGTCCTCCTGTCTGTCCATATAAATTTGTGCGCAAGCTACAGGTCGCATTTTTTGAGATATTTCGATGAAATTTGGTACAAAGACATGTATTGGCCGAAGGGGAACCCTATTGAAATTGTACCAGATTAGACTATTTTTAGAACCTCTCCCCATATGAGGTCCTATTATTTTTTGAGATATTTCATTGAAATTTGGTACAAGAACATGTATTGGCCCAAAAAGAAATCCGTTTGAAAATGGATAGGATCGGACCTCTCCCCATATAAAAAAAATGTTTTTGATTGGAAAATTATATCATATAAAGACTTATTTTAATATTTGGTTATATATAGGGAGCAGGGTAAAAAATGCACCGATCAGGTTCAATTTCAATAGTGTTCACCCCTGTACCAAAAGAAGATAAATTTCATCAATATATATAAAAGGGTAAGGGCAGGCAACCTATCTTAGTAAAACAGTTCTAAAACATAAAAGTTCGGCATGCATCGCAAACTCTTGGTTGGAATACGATTTTTATATACAAAAGTAATATAAAGAAAGTCATAATAATTAATGCAATAATTAATGCAACTTCAATTTAAGGCATAAGTACAAATACCTATAAATTTAATGCAGTTTACATTTTTAGAGATTTTCAGCGAATTTGTTGTCATTTGGAACATAAGACTCAGTCCCAGTTCCAAAACTTTGATCCAAATGAGTTTCTGTAAAATGTTAGATTAAGTAGAAATTTGTACAGCAACAGTTTTAAGAGTACTTTTTAGAATCCAGACATTTGAACGCTGGCACCACCTTATCAACCTTCGCTGTAGGGTATTACCATGATTAGATGTTTTGGAAAATATTTTTATATAATGTTGTAGAATTCTATTCTTCTTAAGAAATACTCGGTTCAAAAATGTCAATTTTTTCCTTTCAATTAATAATAAAAAAACGTTTTATTGCATTTTCCTCATAATATGATATATAGGTGTATATAATGTGTAAAAAATGTTACTTTAAAAGCCTAAAACCATTTTCATAAGATTTTTTTTTCTAATTAATTTGTTACTAACTACGAGTATAAAGTTTTAACTGCTAAATGTATAAATTTTCTATTAAAAACGAGTTTATAATTAGATTAAATCGTGCGTTGTATGATTGTTCCTGAGTTTGTTACATTTGATCGAAAGCCTTTGGCAACCAGAGGCGCCACTTCACTGGGATCACGATCACGTGTTTCGGGCAAATACAGCTTTGTTAGTATGAACAGTAATGCACACGTTACGGAGAAGGGTAGAAATACAAAAGCACCCCAGGCACTGGACAAGATAGGAAATGTCATACCAATAATAAAATTGCAACTCCATGATGCCAAACTGCCCATTGCCATGGCAACGGGACGTGGCGCCACTTCAAAGAGTTCTATAATGAAGAGAGAGAGATAGAGTGAGAGATGGAGTAAGTAATTAATTTTTCATTATGTAAATACAGTTAAGAAGTAAGAGTGAGGTGGTGTAGAACGTAGTACGTAGCTGTATATTTATTAACCCACATTAAAGGGTAAAAGTTTTATCATAAGATTGAATTACAACAGTGTAACTGACACCCGTATATTCGCACATAAACAACATGTACGCCCTTGCTGGTATTGCTCTGCATTGAAATTCTCATAATGTAACTTAAAACTCATTAAGTGGCGGGGCATTATCCAGTACCACATAAAAGCTGCCTTGACTTTTGTCTCCAATTCAATGAAACGCAAGTGGTTTCAATTAAACGTTTGCAAGTTTAACAGATGCACGCTATCCACCGAGTCACGTGAATTGCAAAGTTTACAAACAAAAGCGCGTTTTCATTGAATTAAGAAAAATAATAACAAAAGCAACAACTGCAACAAGAAATTACACTATTAAATACGATTGGAACGAAAACAGAATGCAGTACAATTTCCATCCAATCCAATAGAAACATACAAACGCACACAGGCACTCCATGAGAATGACTGTGCATGTGTGTTTATTTATCTTTTGTGCGCGCAGCCAAAGCAAATATGCGTCATAATGAATTCGACATAACAAGGCTCCGAAACATCTTGTCTTCTTATTCATCATAAATTTGTTTGTTGTCTGTTTTGAAAGCGTAGTCAATTGCATTGTTTTTGATTTAAACAGAAGATGAAGTAGTAGATGATGCATGAGCATATAATGTGCATACCTGATCCTATAAAATATGGTATAGGTCCCAGACCAAATTGATAAAAGAATATATAACACATAACGCATACTATGCAGACCACAGGTAACCAACTAAATGTCTCCTAAAAAAGAACAAATATTTAAATTTAGTTATAAAAGATGCAATCACAGCTCCTAGCACAATCCCCGGCTTTATTCATACTGAAGAACTTATTGCTAAATGCCCGGGTTATCTTACATGTCTTACACTTACAATATATTTCAAAATGAAAGCGATAGCGAGCAGAAAACCTGAACAAATTAAACTGGAAAACATCATCAATGGACGACGATTAACTTTAGCCATTAATACCGGACCCAAGAAGGCAGTGGCCAAGTTTAAGCAGCCAGCACCTAAATTCGCCCATTCGGCGTCGCTTGTGGAAAGGCCGGCCTTTTCAAAAATTGACACCGAGTAGTAGAAAATCTGGAAAACGTGGAAAAAAGATATAAATCAATATAAATACAAATCTTTTGAAATCACAGTATTCACATAATGATTATACCCTGCACCCTATGTGGAAAATGGTATATTAAGTTTGTGCGGATGTTTGTAACTCTTAAACGGCAAATGCCACACCCACGTTCAGTTATACGGATCGATTCAGAATCAAAATCTGAATCGATTTAACCATGTCCGTCTTTTCGTCTGTCTGTCCATGTACAATTTACGCAAGCTACAGGTGGCATTTTTTGAGATATTTCATTGAAATTTGGTACAAGGACATGTATTGGCCCAAAGAGGAACTTTATTGAAAATGGATAGAGGATTCTTTATATCCTTTTATAATGGAGGTCTTTATACATAACTGGTGTAGGATATTTGATGATCGGGCTTGACTAACTATAATATTTTCACTTATTTTAAGCTTACCGCATTAATGCCAGAAAGTTGTTGGCCGCCATGAAAGCAACACACAATTAATAAGGGCAGCATTAGAGCTGGATCCCTTAGTACTGAACCAAAACTGCTTGCCTGTACATTAGCATTAATTTCCAATTCCATTTCTTGTAATTCATGTTTAATGAAATCGCCATAATTTGCGCCTCTGAGACGTACAAGTTCGCGGCGAGCCTGCTCGCTTTTTCCACGCACTATATACAAATACTTGGGACTTTCGGGATAATAGTAGGCAGGCAAGTAGCAGATTATAATTAGGACCACATAAAAGCTGAAAGCATAGTGCCATTGTTCGTAAGTTCCAAAAATATTACGTAAACTGAAAATTTGTCCAACCACCACTCCCCCAGTTACACCTACAGCAGAAAAAACACCTAAAGTGCCGCGCAATGCCAATGGAGCGATTTCCGTTAAATACATGGGCAGAGTAGCGGTAGTGAGTCCAGATGCCAAACCCACCAATAAACGACCGCCTAGTAGCATTTCTACTGAACGACCCATCCGACAGAAATAGAACAAGACACCGCCAACGAAAAACAGTAAACCGCTTAATAAGAAGCATCCTTTTCTGTAAAGGAAGAAAAACACATGATTGTTATTTTTCCTTATTTTTCCTTAACGTTTTTTTTTTGTTTTCTTTTTACCTGCCAAATTTATTAGCCGCCCATGCACCACCTAACGAACCAATAGCTCCACCTATTAGAAACACAGATACTATGGCACCCCATAAGATTTCTAAATTAGAAGCCGTGAAATGTAAATTATAGCGTTCCACTAGGGTTTCATTGCACCATGACTTCACCAACTGTCATGAGAGAATAAATTAAAAACGGTAAGAATTGAATTAAAACAAAAATGTTCTCCTAACCGTAGCGGGACTATTAATCACACCTATACAATAACCCACCGGTACCGCTGAACCAATGGTGGAAGCAAAGCCCACCAAGGCAAGTAATTTAGTCCATTTCGGTTGCTGCAATAGAAAACAAAACTAAATAAAAACTAAATTTTGCTTAGGTCGAATTTTAAATACCCTCCACATACACATAAAAAGAGGGGGCCTGGCATGGTTACGCCTTTGTTCGCTTTACGTATTAAATTGTAAGTCGAGTTTTATTCTGAAATTGTGGGCGTGTCTGTTATTCGACCACATCACACACATCGATAAATGGGTAACAAATTTAAACTTCCTATCTCCATTTTTGTGATAGATATTTACCAGACATGGGCGTGGCTTTCGACCGATTTTACCCAATTTAACAGACAGACACACGGACATACATTTTAAAGCGACTTAGTTTTTGACGCTGATCAAGAATATATATACTTTCTAGGGTCTCTGACGTCTGTTGCAAGTAGAAGAACAAACTTAGTATCTGGAGGGTATAAAAAGTTATTATTAATAATATAGGAGAAAAAATGAGAGAAAAAAGTCACCTCTAAATAAATAGAAAGCATAGTATTAATATTATACGAGGTACTATTAACATAGAGACTCTATTAACCAACGCTAATTAATGAGAACTAGAAATAATATAAAGTGAGATAAAGATTAGTGACGCACGTTTCAAATTAACCTAAACAAGTAAAAAAACTAAGTTTAAATGTGTAAATAACGTTTTTACAACCTGCACCCTATGTGAAAAAAGGTATATTAAGTTTGTGTGGATGTGTGTAACTTTAGTTATACGGATCGATTCAGAATCAAAATCTGAAACGATTTAATTATGGCCGTCTCTTCGTCTGTCCGTCTGTCTGTCCAAGAAAAATTTGTGCTCATTTTTGATATATTTCGATGAAATTTAGTACAAGGACATATATTGGCCCCTAAGAGAACCCTATTGAAAATGGAACAGATTG
This sequence comes from Ornithomya chloropus, assembly GCA_963971445.1. Lineage (NCBI taxonomy): Eukaryota > Metazoa > Arthropoda > Insecta > Diptera > Hippoboscidae > Ornithomya > Ornithomya chloropus. The sequence goes on along the minus strand of OZ020530.1, from coordinate 18,752,138 downwards.
GACCATTTTTAGAACCCTTCCCCATAAGGGTTCCTATAATTTTTGAAGATATTTCGATGAAATTTTGTACAAGGATATGTATTGGCCCAAAGAGAATCTCTATTGAAAATGGACCAGATTGGACCATTTTTAGAACCTCTCCCCATATAATATCCCATTCTAATGGAAGTCTTTATACATCAAGTGCTGTAGGGTATTTGATGACCGGGCTTGGCCGACTATAATATTTTCACTATGAAAAGTGAAATTTTTGTTGTTGGTGGGCATGGCTCTCAACCCATTTTGCCCATTTTAATTAACAATCTGCGTAAAGAGAAATGTTTGTATCCACCAAGATATTGATTATATATCTTTTGTAGGGTCTCTGAGGCTTCCTTCTGAGTGTTGCAAACGAAATAGCAAACTAAGTATACCTACTTTACTAGGGTGGAGGGGATAAAAATATATTAAAAACACATAATTCACACACACACCTCGGTACGGTGTTTCATGCTTGATGCATCCCCTACAAAATCGACTTTACTTGATGGTGAATATAAATTACGCGTTTCTTCCACATCATTCAGCTCCATTGTTTATTGTTGTCACAGATAAAATTATACTATATATACAAGAATCGCATGTACGAGCGGTTAGGATAATTTTCTGTTACACTTACACTTGAGTCAAAAAATTATTATCGTAAAAACACACAAAAAACATTCTTATCGGTTTGGAATAGACTTTCTTTGTTTAACGCACAAATCTTAAACTAATTGGGCGATAATTTTCGTAATTACTTTGAACATTTTGATATTTATTAAAATATTTCGTGCGTTTTTGTTAAATACAAATAAATAATCACGTAATTGATTAAAGGAAATAAAGAAGTGCTCCCAACAGGGAGATAGATTGCAAACTGTTCGCTATATTTGACCTAGCAGCCGGAGACTTCTAAATATTTATAGGTCTCCGCTATAACGAAAAACCAGAGAGTGTGATAATAAATTAACAGACTTTCTCCTCTCCACATATTCGCCATCTAATAAATACAGCGTGAGAAGAAGTATAGAAACTCTCGATGAACATGATTTATATGTTGGGAACTAACTTCAGATACAAAAAGAGAAAAAGTTACCGTGAAGTTACCCACTTTTAAGCCAACAACTTTTGTAAATAAAATTTTTTTCCAAAAAAAATTATTCTATGAGAGAGTATGTAACACAACCTTGGCCAGGCAAAGAATTAATTTTTAATTGTTTACATCACTATTGTGAATGAAGAATTGCATATATTGTGATTGTATTAAACTACACGCCAATAAGAAGAGGAACGCTATTTATGTGACGTTGAGATTTTAGTGAAAATCAGATTCTCTTCAATAAATTTCGTTTTAACAATGAATTGTTTTGTGTTTTATAAATTACAAAGTGTAAAATATCGAATATTGAATGACTTACAATAAGCACATACTGTGTACGACAACCAGATAACCTAGATAACTGAAACAAGGAGTAGTAATAAGGAAAGAGAATGCATAACGTGCAGCATTATATATCAATTTTAGAAACCACAGCAGTGATAACGACAATATTACAATATTTATCGGGAGCGTGAGTAAAACTTCAATGCATTTAATCGATCCCTTAAGCACATAATTGTTTATATTATAAATTGTTAGATTGATTTGCCGCAAATTTATAAAAAAGAAAAGTACCGGTGATTCATCAGGACTTCCATTCATATGTGGTTTTCTCTCGTAAGTTCTTTGTTCCCACATCCAAGTGCAATCTTTGTATTGAAACTCTTTTGTATTGTTTTCCAGTTGTGGCTTTTGGCTGCACTATGGGCTCCTGAGTGGGGAGCACAGTGTCATGTTTGTTAACATAATAGGTGTCATGCTATTTTTCGTATACATTTTAATCTACTATGTGATCACCGTAAATAAAAAAAGTCACATTAAGCAATTCCTTTGCATATTATTCATCCTGTGTGCTGTCATTGCTTACGTTAATAGTCTGAAGGATAATGAGCAATCTCAAAGAATAATGGGTGAGTAATGTAATGATTTTAACTAAAAATTTTGGCATTCATTTTATATATATATGTGTATTTGTGTAGGCATTGCTTGTTGTGTGGTTACAGTGTGCTTCTTTGCCGCCCCCTTAATCAATTTGTTCCATGTGATACGTATTAAAAATTCGGAAAGTTTACCATTTCCGCTGATTATTATGTCTTTTCTAGTATCCACACAATGGCTTATCTATGGCATTGTAATATCAGATACTTATATACAGGTAAAATCCATAGACGCCTTTAGAAAGTAATTTATTTAAATTACTTAAATTAATTTTTCAGTTAACCAATTTTTTGGGTTGTTTATTGTCAATGCTGCAACTTTGTCTCTTTGTCTGCTATCCGCCAAAAACGTTTAACGGTCAAGGCTACAAATTAGTTGAACAATCTGTAGTATTCTGAAGCCTCTAAATCTCAGTCCTTTGTTGTAAATATAATGTAGTAAGTTTTTATGGAAAAATATCAAGAGATGATCTAAACTTAATGCGTAATATATAAGAGATTTATTACTATAATAAAAAAACACTCTTAATTTATAAAGAAAAGTCACCAATCGCGCGCGCGCAATGAATGGATACATACCAATTGGTTTTGTTCCATATCCATAGTATTCTTAATAGTGTTCTTGTACTAAATCCTTAATAAATAGGAATCGAATAAGATAGCATTACACGCGGTTTATAATCAAAATGCTTCCTCTTAACCTTAAATGCCAGAACAATGAAATGAGTAGTCACACTATACATATATGCATGATATTTTAATACGTGATCAGCGTATATATTAGCTTATACTAAAGTTGAATAAAACTGGATAATGTGTAAAGGCGATCGCTTTTTATATATGTGTACAGTGTCCAGCTTATCAGTAATTTTCAATGTGTTATTCAAGTACCCGCCTGGTAATAGACTATGTACTGTATAAATATTAATTTGTATTTAATTTTTTCGGTCCGAGGGTAACGATATATATAGTAGTTAAATAAAAAAGTTATGGTCATCATTTTCAAGATAATATATTTTTGATAAAATGGAATTTTATGAAGAAATTCTTAAAGTCTTCTTCTATTTAAAAAAGAGTTTAAAGATTGATTCTTGTCTCTAGTATTGTTCAAACGTACCACCTCTTAAAACCGATGCTTGATGGAGCAAGGTATATCATATCATATTTTTCATATGCCGTCCATATTCAGTAGATTAGGTATCACTAACATCTCTTAGTTGCTCATCAGTTTGTGCGCATTTGCTGCTGTTTGGCGTTGCTTACTACGCTTTCTAAGCACTGCTATACATAGCGGTGGTTGTAGAAATGTATAATCGTTGATTTTGTCATCCCTAGACAATATTATTCTAAACATTTTCTTTGTTAAATGTTTTAGTTAAGAATTTAAAAGTAGGAGAAAGTATTTGTAAAGCAAATATGCAAGAATCAAATTCCGAACTATACGAGGAAGTAAAACTTTTTCGTAATGCACGAGAGCGTGAAAAATATGATAATATGGCTGATTTATACGCCATTATCAATACATTACAACAATTGGAAAAGGCTTACATACGCGACTGCATTACACCACAAGAATATACAGCTGCTTGTTCAAAATATTTGGTTCAATATAAAGTGGCATTTAAGCAAGTGCAAAATGATGAATATCCCACTGTGGATGTGTTTGTTAAAAAGTTTCGCTTAGATTGTCCAGCAGCATTGGAGCGTATACGTGAAGATCGTCCTATAACAATAAAAGACGACAAGGGCAATACGTCCAAATGTATCGCCGAAATAGTTTCATTATTTATAACAATTATGGATAAATTACGTTTAAAAATGAATACCATGGACGCATTGCACATGGATGTTAAGGACTTGGCTGATAATATGAATCGTTTATCGCTAATACCGAAAGATTTTGAAGCCAAGGTAAAAGTGGAAAATTGGTTGTCAACGTTAAATGAAATGCAAGCATCCGATGAATTGAATGAGTCACAAGTGCGGCAATTTCTATTCGATTTAGAATCATCTTACGCTGATTTTACAAAACTATTGCACAGCCTATAATCAATTGATGGCTTAATTGTTTACGCTTATTCGTTGCCGTTTGTAGCTGTGTCGTTTTAAGTATTAGTAAGAGTTTACATTTTTTTTATATTACACTACGTTCAATACTATTACATGAATTATATATTAAAGGAAATAAAAAAAGTGCATGTAAAAACAACAAATAAGTTACAGGGTGGATGTGTTCGTTTATATTATGGGGGCTAAAGTTGTCATATTCACTAATAGCTGTACAATTCCCCTCAAGTCTTAGCTTGCCTTAGTCACACCATTCTTATGGTTCCTGCGTTGAAACTAATCTCTAAACCTTGCTCATCATTTGTTTATACTTTATGCCGTTGAAGTCATTTTCTGAATCCTCATGATATCAAGCTTTCGCAATTCAAACAAAGTTCTGTTCAGTTCTGTTGCGCTAAACTATGCGTTCAACAAAATTTTGCTATAAAAGGAAATGATTTTTAATTTTTAATCGTTTACTTTGTATTTTATTTTTAAATAGTAAAGATTATTAATTATACATATAAGTTTGAACCGATTACAAGGTGTTTTTTTCTTTTTTTGTTCTTTATATTACTGCAAATTGAATTTGTATCAGCTTTTTAATTGCAAGATATTTCCGTTTTCTACTTTTATATGGTGAGTAATGGTGTTGTAATGCTTTCATGTTTTTTTACTGTTCTTTTGGTTTATTTATACTGAAGTCTAAAAAAATCAAAAATTCTACAATGATGTTTTATGAAATTTTATGTAAACTAATGCTTGCCTTGCAATTTATATACGTTTTGCTGCTACACGTTTTCTTATAAATTTTTTTTTGTTTTATTTTTTTATTGCAATGATTTGCTTTGTGGTACAATTCTATTAATACATACACACACATACATATTTCTTTTTTTTCTTTTTCTTTTTTCTTTTTAATGTGATAAGAATTGTTTGATTAAAATTATTTCGATAAATCTATTTATCTTTGCATTATTATGATTATTAATATAAATGTATTTAATGGGAGCAGAGGGCGTAAAGTTAATGTTTATAATGCATATATGAATTATTTTTTGTTTAATCTTTTGGTTGGGGGGATACAAGCAACGCCTATATGTATTTATATATGTGTTTATATATATATATGTGTGATAAGAAAGAAAACCATATGTGAATATATGTTTATTATTATTATTACATTTAAAATTTTATAATTGTCTCTTCTTATTGGACATTCCGAAAAAAAGAAAAGAAAAAAAGAAGAACGAGCTTAATGAGGAAGATCTAATAAGAATGCGTTTTACATATATGTATATATACATATGTAGGCATGCATTATGCATATAACAGCATGCACAAATTGTGGTGGTTGTATTAGAAGTAGAAAAAAAAACGCTATATACTAGAGAAAGGAAAATTTATATTTAAAAAATGGGAGTTAGTGTGGCTTTATATGTTGTCTAGGTGCATTTAAAAGTTGTCTTATCAGTATCATTGAATTGAATTTTATCAGTTCATAATAGATGTTCTTATGATGCTTTAATACAAACGCGACACAGGCAGCAGCGGTAGTCAGCCTTAATGCTTTCAATCAAGTGGTGTAATTGTTGTTGTTTTTGTTTTTTTTATTGTTTTTTATTATTATTAATTATGATCGGTTTAAATTTACCATTTATGAATTATTTTGTTTTTAAATGTTTTTACGCCTGTTCTTAGCTCAGAATAACAACTCAATTCTGGCCAGTCCAATAGGAGGGCGAGTAGCCTTGCTTGGCGGTCGATTTCGTTTGACTGTTGGTTGTTTGACGTTGGCCAGTGCTATTTGAATCCTAAAAAACTCAATAGGTTAAAAATGTAATTCAACGAAAGCCTTAATATGTACAACAACAAAACTACACTTATAAGAGCCGCATTAGAAGTTTCAATTAAATGCGAGATATAACCAAATTGTAAACGAAATATTTGTTAAAAGTCTTCGAATCGAATTTGACAATAATTTTTTGGTTCTTGTTTTTGTTTTCCCCAATTTTTCTAGGATCAAAAATATTTTTGCGAAAACTTTGCCTTTTCTCTTTTTTTTTGAAGCGTCCTTTTGAGATTTTTTCGGATTTGTTTCTGTAGTTTTGTTTCATGATTTTCGTTCAGATGAACAAACTTACCCGGCGGGATGAATTGTGAATCCTGCCGTCCATCTAATTTTGTGGTCCCATAAAAACCAAAAGAAATAATAAGAGAAAAATATTCAAAAAATTGATTATTTATTCTTATAGGCCTACAAACTAAGCTGTGAATTATGATTTCTGCACTTTTACGTGAACACGCTAGGAAACATAAAAACTACTCTACAAGCCAACTACATATTTTATACCCTTCACATTTCACCCTTTACACAGTACATGTATTATTGATTAGATATGATTCGATTTTTTCTTTTTTTGCCACCAGTTTTGTAAATTGTGGGCACGTTGCTAATTCCGCGTCCAGTTTTAGTATAGTAGAGTATATCTACCTAATAATCCTTCGACAGGACTTTTAGGCTTTATCAGCAATGGCTACATATTCACTTAATATATTTTGTGACAAAAGGAATAAGTGAAAGACTATTTTAGACCTTCGCTAGATCTTGGACACCCTCTTCTTCTCTTCTTGACGGTAGCTGAAAGGGCTAAGGCTTTTGTTTTAGTGAACTGTGCCCGCTGCAGGGCACGGGTTTAAATTCAGCTGAAGAAAAAATTGAGGAGTTTTTTCAGCTGGCATTTGAACTAAGGTGTCAAGTTGGATTGGTAACCCACCAACAGTTAACAATATTACCATGAGAGTCGTGGTTGGTTCGACAGGAGTATGAGCATTTAAGCTTATAAAAATCCATATATATATATATACATGGATGTGATAGAAACATAAAATATTTAACTGCGCCTTCTTTTTATACCCTCCACCGCCTTAGTACTGAGGTTACACTAACTTTTTTCTTCCGTTTGCAACATCCAGAACGAGGCGTCAGAGACCTTACAAAGTATATATATTCTTGATCAGCGTCGAAAATTGAGTCGATTGTATGTATATGTCCGTGTGTCTGTCTGTTTTTGACATTTTCGCGGGATTAAATTTTGAGATATCGAGCTGAAATTTGTTACAGGTTTAGTTTTTGCATACAGATCGTTATTTAAAATGGGCAAAATCCGTTTGGAGCCACGCCCACAATCGACAAAAATCTATTTGTTTGCCACAAAAATTTACCTATAAACTTGAAATTTTTGTATGTTTATTTATAAATATTTTTTTCATCGATGTGACAAAAATGGGCATTATCAGATACGCCCACAATCTACAAAAATCTATATATCTGCCACAAAAGTTGAGCTATGAACTTTAAATTTGGTATATATATTTATATCCCATCCATGGATGTACCAAAAATGGGCGTGGTTGGTTAATAGACGCGCCTACAATCGACATAAACCTTTATACCCGTCACAAAAATTGACCTATGAACTTGAAACTTTGGTGCACTTATTTAAGGTTAGCCCATCCATCGATGTCCCAAAAATGGGCATGATCGTATAACAAACACGCCCACAATTTACAAAAAAACACATTCAACGTAAAACTCCACTTGCAAGCTGATACATAATACATACACTATTAGAGGGCGTAATCATATACCTGCCACGCCCACTATTGTAGATGTGGAGGGTATTTATGATTTGGCCTAAGCCAAATTTAGTTTATAACTATTACAGTTCATCTGGGATTTTAGCACAGCTATATAAAATTATACTAGTTTTTTGAAAATTGTGAGCGTGTAATTTGATTCCGCCCACCCAACCTTGATGGTATGTATAGAAGAAGACTTTCCTAATATTATTTCCCTGGGGGGGCGGCACAGTGTTAATAACTTTATGAAAGACATTAAAAATTCCCCCTGGAATGTACACAACACGTATTGTGTGGCGAAAGTAGGAGAATAATCAAATATATGAATTATTTGAATTTAACATAAATATAGACCACAAAGTCAAGCTGAATAATAATAATATTCACAGTGTTTCCATGTTAATAACTACAATACATAGATATTAATAATAATCAATTTGAACCAATTATCTGCAGTATTGGTTTGTATATCCAACAATACTTTAAAACTACGCATTATACCGTTTAATTGGAATCAATAATTTGCATCAATTTTGGGAATGTTAGCAAGCGTTCATGTTATATTTTACAAATATATTTGTACGCTTTTAGGCAAAGTTTTATAAAAATATTTTTCTCTTGAATTGACCTTGGCCATATTTTGAGCTTGACTGTAGATTCAATATTCAGTTGTTTACTACATTTAATGTGTACATACAAAGCAAATATAAGAAACAAAAATAAATTCTCTACAACACGTTTACTCATAATCGCCACCATAAAGAAACTATTTTGACAATGTTGAACAACTAGGTTGGTTTACCTGGTGAATGGGTGGATGGATCATGTGATGACCAGCAGCTGGCATTGTTGGTAAATACATGCCGTATGGTTGTGCCGATGTACCAGCAGCAGTTTGCGTATTTGCCATATTAAATGGTGGCGGTGTGCCCGAATGGAAATTCTGCTTTTCATACGACTAAAAACAAGTGAAGAAAAGAAAAAATGCATTTTCATATTATTTCACATTAGATTTTAAGTAATGATTTACATTGACTTTGTTTAGGGCCACGTGGCCTTTGCCATACATGGAGGATGAAATATCCGAGGCGGTGCCCGCTTGCGGTGGATTAGCCACATTTTGAGATTTCGTTTGTTGATTAACACTGGATGGGTAAGTGCCTTTGCCATAGTCTTGTGATGGCTGGGACAAACCATCATAATTAGTTGAACCGTAGCCCGTATTGTATGAGGGCTTAGGAAACTGACCACCCGATGCCGTGTTTGCAGCTGGAATTTGCTACAAAATAAAATCAACAATAAAATCATTTTATGAATAAAAGTCAAACGCAAATGATGCACTTACCGGATAAAGGGCGGGTCCTCCATATTGAAAACTGCCTGGCATTACATTACCACCGTAGAAGTACGCATAAGGAACATTGAGCATTGGGCCATTAGACCCGGCTTGTTGTGACATAGTACTCGATACCTGAAACATTTCATTTTTTTTTAGTTTTTTATACCCTCCACCTCAGTGATGAGGGTATACTAAGTTTGTTCTTCCGTTTGCAACACCCAGAAGGAGGCGACAGAGACCCTACAAAGTATATATATGCTTGATCAGCGTCAAAAACTGAGTCGATTTAGACATGTATATCCGTGTGTCCGTCTGTTGTTGGCACTCTCACGGGCGTAAATTTTGAGATATTGAGGTGAAATTTTGTACAGGCACTTTTCGTCTTTGCACGCAGATCGCTATTTAAAATGGGCAAAATCGGTCAAGAGCCACGCCCACAATCAACAAAAAACTATCTTTCTGCCACAAAAATTGAGCTATAAACTTGAAATTTGGCATGTACTTCTATGAGTATTAGCTTCATCGGTATGCCTAAAATGGGCGTATTCGGATTACATACACACCCACAATTAATAAAAATCTTTATATCTGCCACAAAAGTTGACCTAGGAACTTGAAATTTGGTAGGCGTATACATAGTTATCCCATCTACCGATGTGCCAAAAATGGGCGCGGTCGGATAACAGACACGCCCACAATTTTAAAAAAACCATATTTAACGTAAAAGTATACTTGCATCCTGATACGTAATAAGTACACTATTAGAAGGCGCAATATATATATATATATATTTGCCACGCCCTTTCTTGTAGAGGTGGAGGGTATTTAAGATTTGGTCTAAGCCAAATTTAGTTTTCTTACTTGTTTTTAATTCAAAGCTTTTTTTTTATATAGAAAATTAAGTCGAAAATACTTACATTACCCACGGGGCTGGAATTATTGTCAGTCCTGGCGAAGCGACCATCAGTCATTGTTGAATATGCTACCGAGCCCAAATTGTCTCGGCCCGCACCCAAACTGGTGGGTGTATAATTCAAATCATAATAACCTGGCTGTTATATAAACAATAAAATTCCAATTATACAGAAAATGTTTTAAAAAAAAAAAAAAAAAACTAAAAAAAAAAACAAATTCCCATGAATAAGTGGCGTTGGGTGGTACTAATTCGATTTTGATTTGAATTAATTTAGACTGTGTGTGCTCAAGTGATTGCAAACAACACTGAAACATTTTTTGGAACAAATTTTGATTAGGTGCAATTTTGAATGGGATACTCCGTCAGCCTTGGGGTTATGGGTTAATATTTTGATGCCAATGAAAAAAAAAAAAAAAACGTGGAACTAGTCCACTAGTGTATACTTCCAAAGTATGGTGATGAAGAGGAGTAGAAGTTAACAACAAAATGTAATGAAAAAAAGGAAAAGAAACTGTGCTTGTATTGTGTTGCTATGCGCCTTAAACTCACCACATGTGGTACTCTCTGTTGCATCATTTGTAAATCCTCATAAGAATAAACTGGCTGTTGGTAGTAGGGCAATGAAGTCTGTATATATTGACTAACCATTTGTATGTTGGGCGGTATGCCACCAGCTCCAGCAGCAACACCGGCCACTGTTGCACCGCCAGCTCCGCTTTTGATGGAGGACGCAGAAGAAACTGCCGCCACTGCCGTCACAGCAGCCATCACCGAACCAGCATTTGTACCGGCGCCACCAGCACCCCCACTGTTACCAGCACCAGGGCCACTACCACCCGTATTATTCGACATATTTGACGCATTATTATTAATACTATGGCCACTAGCAGACGCATTCACTCCAGTTGATGAAGCCACGTTCGCTACCGTTGTGTTTGCATTACCCGTGTTGGCAGGATTTTGTGCACTACCTCCCGCCGCACCAGCGTTGCTGTTCTGATTATTAGCTAGAATCGCATGAAAAATGCTTCTATTAGGAAAGTATTTACGTTGGCAGATGTACTGCATGAAAGCATACCGTTTGTGGCCGAATTGCCGGAATTGACTGCATTTGACGCGACCGCAGTACTATTGTTGCTAGCTGCATTGCCTCCGGACACACTGTTCCATGCAAAATTAAAAATAGACAAACGCATGATAAAGAATCGTTAAAGCCATTGACTGCTGCTGTTAGCAAAATGTTCGTGTGTGTGTGTGTTTGTTTGTTTGTTTGTTTGAGAGCACATTTACAATTTTTTCTTTGTTACCTTTCATAATGCGACGCGTTCGCCCCACCAGCACTCACAGCGTTATCTTTTGCTTTAGTACTAGCACTAAAATTGGTGTATTGGTGCGAAGTGGAACTACTTGTACTAACCGAATACCTAAACATTGGATGCGTTGCACACACAAAGATACAAAACAACATACATACAGTCACAACCATTATTAAACATATTCTTAAACGGTGCATCATACCCTGTATTGTTTGTGAGACCGGCGCCACCGTAAACACTTTGAGTGGACTGATAGGTATTGGGTTGGGGTCCATAGGCTGATGACAAATAGTTTGTGTTTGCTCTGTGTGTCGTTTAACAACAACATGTACGTTTTGTTGCAACACAAAAGAAACATAAAATAGAACATAAACAACAACAACCATAAAAACAGTTCCATAAGCGACTTGTAAAGAACAGTTGACAACTTGGCATTGGCCAAATTCTTCACCTCCACCTTGGTGCACTTCTTAAGCCAAGACACGTAACCGTACGGTTTTTGGAGGCGTAACAATTGTAAAAATCGTCAATTTCAAATTTCATCACTAAGGTGGAGAGTTTTAAACGGTTATTGTGATACTTACACAGGATTACTGCTACCGCCACCAGTGTTGCCGCCACCAACTGAAGGAATGTTTTGCGTTGCATTAGTGCCACCCACCGAACCGGAGACAGTTGCATTTGAGGCTGCCTGTACTGCGGCCACAACTTGCTGTTGCTGTTGTTGTTGCTGCTGCTGCTGCTGTTGCTGTTGATGCTGTTGTTGTTGATACGAATTCACAGAATTCGGCTGATACGAGCTGTAAGCTTGTGGTTGATACGTGTTCGCTACGGAAGCCTGAAATAAAACAGATTGAAAAATTGTTTAAGAAGCAGAATCGTGGAATGGAAACACCCATACTTGAACATTTCCATAGGCGGCATTGTTGTAGCCCTGAACGGCCACCGACGGTTGATAAACGTTGGCAGCAGCTTTATTAGCTGCAGCATTAACGCTATTTTGGTATGAGTTCTGATACCCAGAAGCCGCGACTGCATTGCTGTTCACTTGAGCGTAGGCATCCGCTTTATTCAACTGATCCAAAACACTGTTACACGGTGGAGCTGCTGTCGTGGTACCTCCGCCACCAACATTGATCATTTGCTGCTTATGCTGTTGTTGCTGCTGCTGGGCGGTTCGTTGTGTATAATTAGCCGCCAAAACATCCTGTAGTTTACAACAATTTAAATGCATTTTTTTTGTGATGCATTATTATATAATTGATCGAATATTTCTCTTACCAAATGGCTGCTTTGCAGACCTGCTGTTAATGATGACGGTTGCTGCTGCTGCTGTTGTTGTTGTTGTTGCTGCTGCTGCTGTGTTACACCCGCACCCGCCTTATTTTGATTATCATACGTAGACGATACTCCATCTTGTCCAGTTGCTACCAAAGATTTTGGCAATTGCTGCTGCTGCTGCTGCTGTTGAGCATCTAATGCTACAGCACTATTAAACTTCTCAGGTAAATTGTCGAACGTATCTTCGGTGCCAAAGTCCAAGGCACCGAACTGCACGTCCAAGTAACCGATGTTGTTTAACGAATCGCCAGGCATTTCCACCGCAGTTGCAGGTATCTACACAAACAATCAATACCTTCCATAACGGAACATGACAAAATTTAGTGATTTAGAAACGTATACCTTTGAGGGAGGAGGCAATTTAGCTCGGGCGCGGCGCACTTGCGGCTGTTGACTGTTGGTCAATTGGGTGGTGGGATCGGTAATGACCGTGTTGGGAGGTGGGGCAGCGGCCACTGCCGCTCCTGAACCGAACACATTGGCATATGACGCTTGATACGGTACCGAGACTGGACTTTGGCCATAGTTTGCCATTTGCTGTTGCTGTACAGTGGCCGCAACTGCTGCCGCAGCGGAGCCTGCCGTACTTTGTGACGTCAATGAGTTGAAATACTGCGATTGTTCCGCGGATAGTGTAGCTGATGCCTTCAATTGGGGATTTAGTTGTTGTTGCTGCTGTTGCTGAACCTGTTGCACCAGATTTGCAGCAGCATTCGCGGCATTAGTAAACGAATCAACAGCCGCGCCAAATTGCGCTGCAGGCGGAGTGCCATATGGAACAGTACTGGCTGCTATTAAATTACTTGGTGGTCCACTGGCGCTACCTACTACACCTTGGTGTTGTTGTTGCTGCTGCTGAAGTTGGGAAGGAGAACTACTCACTGCTGCACTGTATTGCATCATTGGCGTTGTATTGGCCGAATGCTGCATACCGCCACCCGACGACAAACCATTATTCTCATCCACCAAACTTGTACCAGCACCCACTGTACTGCCTAGTAAAGCACTCAAATGAGATCCTGGCGATTGTCCTGTTGTACTACCACCAATCACTGAAGTACCCAAGTGATGTTCCAAGCCAGGTGGTGCTGACAATTCAGCCGTTGCGGTGCCAGCACTATTATTGCCTAAACCACCACTCAGCACACTGGCCGCCGTTTGATTCGGCAAGTTACTGGTGGTGAATACCTTGCTGTTTTTCAGCGAACCCACATATTCCTCATTATCCCAGTCACCCCATGCATCATCTTGTGATTGCTGTTGCTGTTTCTCGGCATTTTGGGCAATTGTGTTATCCCACAACTCCACTTCTTGATGGTCATCATTGGAATTGTAACGTGAGGCGTAATCACTGCGATCCCCACGACCACCAGTGCCCCGTCCACCACCGACACGACCTCCACCGCGACGTCCTGCATAACCGGAACCCCGACCGCTGCGACCACCGCCACGCTGACCACTTCGATAGTTGTCATTTGTTCGATCTTCACGGTCTAACCCCCAAGAGTTGCGCTCATTTTCACGCGCTTCTCGTCCGCGCCCTGTAAATATCAAATTTTTATGCAATTGCAACTGAATGGAAAAAAGACTGATATTTACAGCCGCGACTGTCTGTGCCACCGCGTCCACCCCTACTATTGCGGTTACGTGACTTTTCTCGTTTGTCCACATTGGCGTTATTATCCGCCCAATCGCCACCATCTCCCGCATTCTCCTGCGCAACTGTTGCAGTTTTGTTCTTTTTCTTCTTAGAAGATTTTTCAAATGCTCCCTACAACATCGATTATGTCATATTACACGTGTTGTATTTATTAAAATTCAATGGCCACACATACCACAGGTAGGGTTTCTAAGAGAAACACTACAGCGCGCTCTAAATTGTTGTCGCACTCATTTAAAGCGCAGCACACTTCCTCCTCGGAACGCTGAGTCATCTCTATAAGAGTAGCCACTTTTTCACGCATCTGTGGGTCCTCCAATGTATTGGTTTCAATAATCTGAGCAATACGCAACTGTTCAGCCGTAGGCTGCTTGAACGAAACAAAAATCGTTGCCGTCTAATATCTGCCATTTGCCGGCTTTATTAGTGTCGGTACTTACCGTGGGATGAGATTTTTCCTTCTCTGATTTAGCGACGTCTGTCTTTTTGTGAGAGTGAGTGGCTGAAGAATCACCTCCACCACCGCCACTGCCTGCATTTGTTTTCCTCTGATTACGGCTACCGCCGCTGCTTCGAGTTTGTGTGCTCATATCTATATACACTGTATTTACAAGTAAGCTGACAAAGAAAAAATTATATGTTTGTATAACTATACACACATTGATCTAAAGCACACGAAACAAAAAGAAGAACATTTGTAAAGAATGGCAGACTTTTTCATTTTCGAGTTCATTGAGCTGATTTTATCATATGAAGAAAAAGTGGAAATAGAAATCTCTCCACATTATATACGTTATGAAACAGGTAAAAACGTGTTTGTAGAATTGTATTTTTTCCATAGAATGTTTAGGGACATATGTCAAAGATTCCTTCAGAAATTTACATCAAATGTCACCAATTTTTTTTTTTTCTATGAATTTTCAACAAAAAAGACCAAAAAATTTCTTCACTGAACGAAATTGCACCCGCACACATTCATGCACATGTAACACAAAAACGAAGAAGCGATAAAACACATTTTTGCGACACAGATCTTCCTCGAAAATTTATGTCTAATCGCTTTTGTTTCTTAATCATTTCCACTAAAACATTCATATATTAAATATACGTGAAAATAATGGTCAGCGATTTGTAAAAAATATTTGCAATTTTTTTCTGCAAACAAAAATTCGTAATACCTTCGTTTAGCGTTTATTTGTACACACAAAAATTGATTTACAACAATTTCAGATGAAATCTTCAAGTTTACTTCGGTTTTTCTTTTACTTTGCTTTTGTGCTCGGCTTTCTTTCAAAAGTTATTTAACGCAATCGTGTTGACGCACTCGCTCTAAGGCCATCAATGGCAAAATGTCAAACAATACAAAAATGAATCATATTTATAGCCTTGTCTACAGACACTATGTTTATGTTGTACTGTTCGTTTAAGGTTAGAACCGAGGAATGTGATAAATGAATGAAAACGATAATGAAAAAACAAACAATAACTAAAGCAGAATAAGACCAATAATGTAGAATAGAATGGAATAATATTGCCAATGATAATTGTAATTGATACCAATACCACGATGATAAAAAAAAATGTTTTGCACTGAACGTACGAAATCTATGCGGATTTTAACTAGACGCAACTGACATCTATTCCTGTAGATTTTAAAATTGAATTGAATAATTTTTGCAATGGCAAGCAATGCTAAGACAAAAGGCGCCGCCATTAGGCATCCAACAACATTACATATCGTCATCTTTATTACGCCCCTACATGTGTAACACGCACAAAGAATCCGTCTTTTCACTCTACACGAAAAAATGCTTTTACACACGCACTTTTCCTCTTTGGATATATTCAACATAATCTCTCTCTAAATTGACATAACAATAATTAGCAATTTTCACATTTTATAAATAATTCCTGTTTAGTCTTACGTTATAGCTTCTTCTAATACGGTACTTATTACTTATTTGTTTGATTTTTCTAAAAAAAAATGATTGAGTGATTTTACAAACCTGCTAATCACAGTTCACTCAGATACTTTACTTCTCAATTTCGTATCCCAAAAGTGGTGACGGAAGTTGAGAGTCAGCCGCTTTAGCCTTAAATATGTGACTATGTATGGTTTTGTTATTATATTATTATGATGTTAGAAGGAACAAGAACTATACGTTATTACACGTCCCTTTTTGCCACAGGAAAATGTAACAATGAATTACG
Organism: Ornithomya chloropus; assembly: GCA_963971445.1. Taxonomy (NCBI): domain Eukaryota; kingdom Metazoa; phylum Arthropoda; class Insecta; order Diptera; family Hippoboscidae; genus Ornithomya; species Ornithomya chloropus. The sequence continues at coordinate 18,735,609 of OZ020530.1, read as the reverse complement.
AATTACTGTTATTTGTATAATGAAATTACGCACAATAATTTTTAGTAAATAAAGTATGAAGACTATAACTTCTTAACCGATAATATGCGATTTCGCTTTTTTATCAAAAAGCGACACGATAGCCGTAACACTCAATACAAATACACCATAATAAAAGCATGAACAGACATTGTGAAACAAAACATATCCTTCCTCAAGGCAATCTTCAATCTTTTGAACTATCGTGGAGATCATATTACCTCTAAATTTTCAAGAAGAAAAAGAGTCATCATATTCAACAATTTTTTGTAACCTTTCTCTCTTTCAAGAAATCCACTTAATATTGAAATTCTAAAACAGTTTTTAGATACCACTACAATTGATCACATCACTTGTACCTTTTTACCTTTTCCCTAGCGCGTGTGAACGCTCAGAGTTCAAGCCTTGTGTATTACACATAGTATAGTATCCATCTCTCTCTTACTTTCTCGTAATAAACAACCAGTGCTATTGCTTATTACATAGAGATGTAGAAAAAGCATTTTTAGTATATCGATGATTTTATTTACAATACCAATGTGATGCAATCGATATTAAGAGGATTTTAGAGTTTTAAGCAATTTATTTGTTAAAAAATCACAAATTAATCATGACATTACCGCCTGCACTCTTTCCCGCGAGTGGAATTGGTCGTTTTTATGAGAGATCGGCAAAAATTATCAGATTCGTTCGTTATGGCTGCACAAATCGACCCTTCTATCACATTGTCGTTATGGAGGTTTTTATTTAGCACAAGTGCTTTCTAAAATTGTAATACATTTTAATATGTTTTATAGCGGCGTAAAAATCAACATGAACCGGTTATTGAGCAAGTAGGTACATACGATCCAATGCCTAATCAATTCAATGAACGTTTGGTGTCATTCAATTTTGATCGTATACGGTATTGGTTGGGCCAAGGGGCACATTTATCTATACCAGCTGCCGAATTGTTAGGCATTTCTGGTTTTTTACCCATACACCCACGCACCTACATGACAGCCTGGCGTAATCGTGCTAAAGAAGCTGAAAAAGAAGCCACCAAACCCCCTGCTAGCATAGACTCCGCTGCTGAGACATCTACCGGTTAATTTATTGTCCTTAAAAGTGAATGCTTTGTTCTTCAAAAAGTACATTTCTTTTATATGATAATTTTAACAAGATTCTTTATTCTTTACAAGACGTTTTTCCAAATAATAAATTTAGATAAAGAATTTTTGAAAATATAGAATTTTTGTATTGTTAAGCTAGTTCTTTCCATGCATCTTACAACGGGCATCTCTCGTCAGGTTTGTAGTTTTAGGAATAAGGCCAACTCCTCCGCAATGGTGCCGTCTCGTTAAAAAAACAAAAAAATAAATTTAAAATAAGCATATGTTTGCTTATAAAGGGAGCTTATTCCTGCTTTAAAACCGCTCCAATATTCTTTTTGGCTGAGCCTATGGCCTTATCTATCGCTTCGTCCACGGCTGTAATACACAAATCAAAAACACATTGATTAATTTAAACAGTTTGTGGTGCATTAATTTCATTAGATTATATAAATATTTATATACCTGCTGTTGATTATATGAAAAAGGATTTGAGTGGAAAATTGATGAGATTTTTATGAACCACATGGTTTAGTATTATTTTGATTTCTTATGGTCAATGTTCTTTACATAAAAATAAAAGTTCATTATGAAAAAATACAAGGCAAGGGAGATGATTAAATAGGTTCGTAACCAACTATACAGATTCATGTTAGCATACATAACAAATACTAACCTTTATGATGTTGTAGGAAGTAAGGTCGTACTACACGTTGATAAATAATAGTTGAACCATTGGATGGTGTCGGTAGCATGCACCAGATTAAGAAGATGCACTATTTACCAAAATAATTTCTTTTTAATTAAGAGTACATTGCTTTAATGATAGAGATTTACCTTCAACAGCCAGTAAAAGGGTATTATCGAGGTTAGTACACCCGAAAAGTACTCAACAATGGACATAATGCCGTATGTGACCCAGTAGGTTAACCATTTGGTGTCATCCTCTTTGGTGCTCGACTCGATGGCATGTATGGAAATGTACGCGGGATACATTACGCCAATAATGTTACATAAAAGTTGAGCACCATAGCCAAACACCAAATAAAGAGCGCAAAGTCCGGCAGTTCCTGTAAGAAGCGTTCTTTATTAATTTTTATGCTTCATTAAACATCTCAGAATATATTCCACACACCACACTGCATTAAATGATTTTCGCTTAATAATTGTACGAATTTTATTAGCAACTCCTTAGACATTTTATTATGATTGTTACTTGTTCAACGGGGTTTTTGTTGCAAATGATTATTAATATGAACGCAATTAATTTACGCCTGAACCGCATAAAGGCATTGAATGTGATGGATGATTAAATAATAATGAGGCATATAATTGCAATAACAAAGCCCTTTGTTGGGTTTGCTATAATAAGGAATGCTAAATATAATTTGAGCTCTCTCACTCTCGCCCGTTATAAAAAACGGCTTTTTGCTTCTTTTACATTTGATGCTTTGCGTAAATCAAATGTTTCAAACAACGCAAGGACCATAATAGTACGCTAATTAATGGTCAATTAATTATAAAGAAATTTGTCAATAATTATTATCTTAAAAATGCGGCCTTAGTGTAATTGGGCTATTTCCTCTTTGAGCAGCTGCTAACAAGTAAAGTAGGTTGTTGCCATAGTAAAGTTTTATTTGTTATTCAAGTGTCATAATAAAGGTGTCAACTTCCGTGTGTATTTCAAACATAAAAACGCAAAATTTTATGTTATGAAATTTTGATAGAATTAAATTAAATTAAATTAAATTAATTGTTATTGAATACAAATAAAAATTTAAAATTTCAAGTGTTGGCTAAAATGGATGCAGTAGGTAAGTTGTAGATTGTATTTTAAGTGGCGATTTATTTATATTGTAATTATTAAGTGGCGATCACCAATGACCTGGAAAAACGTATAGCAGAAGCGTTTTGCACTTTTGATCATGTGGGCGATAAAACTATTGATATACGTGAGGTTGGTACCGTATTGAGATTTTTAGGTTGTGCACCAACTGAGCAGGAGATTAACGAAGTGATACAAGCTACCGAAATGGAAGACTCTTGTGGTGAAATACATTTGTCACATTTCCTACCACACATGGTGCATGTTCTAATGGAACGCAAGTAAGAAACGCACACAAAAAAACCATTGCTCACTGTAACTGTATATTGAAAATGATTTAGAATGGAACCAGCTGAACCGGATACTTTGTTAAAGGCTTTTAAAGTATTGGATGTGGAGAATCGTGGTTACGTTACTCGCGACTATTTAACCAAAGTCATGATGGAAGAGGGTGAACCATTTACCCAAGAGGAAATCGATGAAATGATGGCTGTAGCCGTAGACCCCATGACCGGTCACATACCTTACGAATTCTATTTGAATCAATTGGTGGTAATTTGGTTAATTTATTTATATTTCAATCTGCTTTGCTATAAGTTTATTCGATTTGCACGCCTCAAAACAAAAAATCTAAAATCAAGCACAAACCCAAAGATTCAATTTATACGGCAGCAATGCATTTGCAAAACGAAAGACATAAATCGTCACAAAGACAACCTCGTCTTTCCAGGGTGGAGTAGAGAACATATATGAAATTTTTTAATATTTTTAATATTGTTTTCTTTGCTTTGTGTATTTCTATCTTTTTCTCTATTTTTTGGCGCAGGTCTATCTATAAAATTGTTTGGATATAATAAAGATATTAAAATAATTTATTAAGAGAGATGTAAAATTTGGTTTTTTTCGTGTTATTTTACCGTTTCTGTTGTCTAGAATAGGTTCAGTCATTTATAAGCACGAAATGAAAGGTTGTCTGAGTTAGTGTCAGGAACGAAAAAAGCTATCTATCAGCCATATAAACAGCTATAAAGTCCTATATTTGGTCCCCACTGGCATCTATGGGGGGTTATATAACAAGAGCCTACAAAGAGCCGCAGAATTCTATTCATAAGCTAGCGCCCATAGTTGCTATAAAGTGTATTTAAAAAGTGTCTTAAGTCAAATTTAGTTTTTTACTTGCGTTCATTTGAAGAAACAAGTTAACGCTTACACCCGCGATAAGTTTTTAAGTTTCGTTTTCTACGTATGCATGCTCACGCTTTGTAGTTTGAGTAGAAGCAACGTACCTATGCCCACTTTAACAATATTTATATTGTGTCGATGTTGCAATTCTCTACGCCGCTTTATTGACATAAAAAAATCCCATAACCACATATCTGTTTTTGTTGTTGTTGTTGTTGTTATGTGGTTGCTTTTTAAAATATTACGTTACTTATTAATAAGAACAAGCGAATATTTTTGCACCTTGGCCACGAAAGCAACTTATATATAGCGTAACACAATTAAATACAACAACAATGCTGCGCGTATGGGAGAAAACCTGTTTTTTTTTAATATTTGTTTAAAACAAAGTCCAAAGAAATTTATTGCAAATGAGAAGATTTTTTGCTAAATCAAAGCACAAACAACGGGAGTATGCACAAAGACTGCAAACAAAAGAAAAGAAGACACAGAATAGAGTGAGAAAGATATGTAAATAAAACACGTGGATATATGCACACGCTCATGCATACTAAACTATAAGGAAAACAAGTGAAAATGTTATAGTCAGTCAAGCCGGATCGTTTAATACCCTACACCGCTTAACTCCACTAATGATGTTACAAATAATTCAAATGTTTTTTATATCATTGTATGATAGATCATAAAATGGTCCGATCGGGTCAAATTCGGAACAACCGATTAACTATTCTTCGCCAAATATTGCAAACATTCACCTTGTGTTATATGGGAGGATTCTAAGAATCATTCAATTCGATATATTTTCAATAAGGTTCAACTTTGAGCTAAAACATAAGTTTGTACACAATATCATCAGGAGTAGCTGATTTGCAAATTTACATGGACAGACAGACGGATGTGGTTAAATCAATTCCGATTTTAATTAAGATTCGATCGGTACAATTGGAGGTGGATGTGGCATTTGCCGTTTGGGAGTTGCAAATATCCGCACAAACTTAACATAACTTTGCCACATATTCAGGGTGATACCTAAATAAAACTAATTTCATAATATGAAAAAATGTATATATCTACTTGCAAATCTTTAAGCGCAATACCTTTATAACTCTGTGCCCTTTTTAGCCACGTACGTTATAACCAAAAACACATTTTTTATCATAAGCATAGAGGTTATCTATAGATTTTTCTCATTGTAGTGGTTTCATGTTTGCACACGATATGACGTCTTATTATAATTCGTAATCACTTACCCAAAAATATGTATAATCTGGGTACACCAGTTTTCTGTTCTAAATATTCAAAACCTGCATTCCATGGTTTTGTCTTGTCCTTTAAAGCGTGTTCTAGAGCAGCGCGATGAGCATTCAGTGCTTGTTGGCTACGGGCCATATATGCAGACATTTTTTTGAATTTTCCTTTTTTTTTAAATTACGTTATTGCATAAAATTTTGACACTGGTGAATATTTTGTAAGAATATTTTCTAATTGGTTTTTATTAAAAACTTTTACATATTTACCTGAATGGTTGTGTATTTAGAATACGGAGGGAAGTAAATTGAATGTGTTATGTAGCGAAATAAAATATGTAGTCAGAAAAAAACTTTAGCACGAATAATTTTATTTTCTTTTTATAGCTTTTTCATTTTAGTACATAGTTGAGGTAATCGTAATCGATGACACTGTTAACGATGGTACTGATTGACACAATTTTTGCAACTCTGTTTTTGTTTTATTTTTTATGTAAACAGCTGATTGTTGTTCATGGTATTGTATTATTCACCCAGCAGTGTAGAATAAATTTCGTGACGAGTTAAAATTCTGCTTTAATTAAATATTTGTGAAAATAATAATAATTTAATAGAATTACATAAGAAAATATTATTTCCCAGTGCTTAAAGAAGAAGAGGAAGACTCTTCTTCTTCTTCTTAAATGAGGCTCAGCGAACTAACGACAGATAAATTCGCCGCGTCAAAGTGGTAAAGGCTCAGGTAGAACACAAGGTCCTTTTTTAGAGCCTTAGCAGAGTGCAGAATTAGTTTTGGTGTTTAGGATAATCGCCTCGTTTCTTTAGTGTCTGAATTCCTTTAACTTGTTGTGTTCCAAGACGTGCGTTCCAGCTTGCTTAAATGCATTTAAATGAATAATTTTTATATCATCTGTTGTTTTCCTTTGTTATATCTCTTTTCCTTACTCTTATATATTTCAATGGGTGAGCGCTTTCACTCAGCTTAATTTATATTGTATGTTCGCTTTCATGTTCGAATTATGTATCAAATTGTATCATATATTATTTATGCACACAGCGCGTGCGCACGCGTTAACAGTCAACACACGAATCTCAGGAAGAATCTATTAGGTTAGGCCGCTATTTTAGCAACCTTGAGTTGTCAAATGAAAGGGGTTTTTAATTGAATGTTATTTTTTTAATAAGTATTCATAAGTGTTAATAATTAATTATGAACTTTATATTACAAATATATTGCAATGTCAGCATTTAGATTTATATATCCTGGTGAATGTAGAAATTTCAACTAAACTTTTATATAAAAACGTTAAAATTTATTAAAATGAGGAGATATCTTCTTTACTTAGAGACAGCTTTAAGTTTCACTTGATCTTCTTCTGATTCCCCTCACCTTTATTAAGCAGAAATCGCATAACACCTTCTAAAGGATATTCTAATAACATTACCATACAGAAGCCAACAACGTTTGATATTACAAACAGGTATAAAACTTGTGCAATCTTAAACGTGAACAAAAATTACAAAATTATGTGTAAATGATGACAAAAAGTATAAAGTTTTACCAGATAGATGAAACTAACATATACAGGCTGACGAAAAGACCCAATCATGTAACGTAAAACATTTATATGCCATATATACGTTTGAAATGATATGCGAGCCAAGGGACGACATATAGATGAATTTAGGATTGTATAAAATCGAGCTAAACAAAAAAATAAAAATAAACAATATTGCAGCAATAAATATTTAATACAAATTGATAAAAAAAAAACACACTTACAGGGTACTCTATAAATCATACCACAAAACACCAAAATTGTGACCAAAACCCATAAGTTACGATACAGACCATCATAAACAGCCGTGCCAAAGGGCTTTTGCAAAATTCCTTTGGTAATTAATAAGCCGCTAAGCAATAAAACTAACCAAGCAGTATATAATAACGGATAGATGAATTCATACCGGTGTGGTTTAAAAAATTTCTCAAATTTTTTACGTTTCACGTGATTGGCAAACAGATCGGCACATATTACACCGCCCAAATAACTGCCAACATTAGTATAAGCAGGTAAATAACTTTGGTAGAGCGTACCTGAATCTTTAAAAAAGAAATATCGATACGTTCTATATCGAAATAAGCAGATTAAAGAATTTTCACATTAATAATCGCTACAACAAAATTACTTACTCGGGTGTTAAATGGTAAATACCATTCAGGTTGAAAAGGTACGTTACAGAAAAAGGTATTAGAATGGAAAGAAAACCTACTATGTAGTAGAAGAGCTGTTTCAACTGTGGGTACCTTTTTTTTGTTTTTTGAAAAACGGTTGATAATTAATTGTAGTAAAGAAGGATTTAATACGTAATATGTACTAACTTTGCTGTTGAAATTAATAAAATTAATACAAAGATATATAGTTGTATATCAGCGGCCAAATACCAAGTGTGATGAGAACACTAAATAAGGAATATATACTAATAGAAAGTGTTAGTGTAAAATGTAACAACTTTTAACATACGCTCTTTTTAACTGAATGGTTATTAATCATTAAAATATTCTTCCACCAATATTTACGACAAAAATGAACTTCACCTATTGTACAATGATTCCAAAAAGGTCCATCACCCAGCTGCTTTAGGAAGCTTACATTGAATAATATTAAAAATAGCAATACCAAAGCAAATCTACAAAAAAACAAAGACATAATCAAATGTTAATGACGGACAACTGTTTCTTTTAGAAGCCTTTAAACTCACCTTAAATAACGTTCAATGAACATCCCGCCAAAGGTTTTTATGCAATCATAATAACTGCTATTGGGTGTAATTGAATTCGATTTATCAAATTTAGATTTCAATAGAAACCCGCTTATAATGAAAAATATTTGTAATATAACTGAACCGTTTTGTAAAGCAACAGTCCAAGAAAGTTTTATAAATTCTTCGAACAATTGTGGATTTCCGATTTGTACGATCATAAAGGTCATTATAACATGAGCCAGCAATACAGCAAATACGCAAATTACACGAAAACCATTAAAAAATTCCAAATCTAGCTCCTTTGCGGGTGCAATCAAACGGTTATAATTGCGGCAAATGGAGAATGCAGTTAAAAGTCGTAGAGCTGATTAGAAATGAATGGATAGATGGATGTTATGTTTATATATAAAACATGTGTGTCGATCAAGTCATGTTTTTGTGTGGATATCATTTTCCTGGTCGCAAAAATTAATTAAATATTATATAAAATATCGGAAAAGGTTTGACAGTATCTGTACTCTGGTTGTTTTTGTGACAAAGAAAAAAAAAGGTATGGACTACGAATATATTCTCTATTATTCAAAAGTTCCCTTCTTCACTATTTCAAAATTTCTAAAATATTTCTCAAGCGATTGCTTATTCAATTTTGTACCGTTAGATTATATTAAACGAGTGCTTGCAATTTATATTTTGAATAAGCGTCGAATATCAAGTCTATCTAATAATGTCTGTCTATCCGTCTGTGCGTCTCCATTACTTATAAAGTGTAGAAGATAAACTCCTTAGAGAGCTTTGAGTGGTGGGTGCTCAAGGTTTGGCTCATTATATGAATTATATTCAATAAAATTTACTTGGATTTTCTAGATCTCGTTTATAAAAATCCAAGGAGCGGTGATTAGTACTCTTCCTTTGATGCTTCAAGAAATAATCATATAAGGTGGAGAGAATGGTGCACAATACAAGGCTTCCGAATAATAGATAAGCAATAACATCAATTCCATCTAAGAAAAGATGAAATTATGAAGAAAAAAAATCCAAAAATGAAATGAAAAATTAATAAATTTTTAGTTCTATTCACCTCTTATCGAAGGCGTTTCTTTCTCGTTTACGCAATATTCGATAAATGTTCGTAATTGCAAATTGTACCGTAATTTAAACTCATGGTTCACGCATACATTTATTAAATGCTCATAACGCTTACGATTCTCCCTCTCCCTTTCGTGCACTTCTTCAAAGTAGGAAATAAGCTAAGTAAAATGATTATCATTTTTTCTTATTAATCATTAATGAAAAATTCTCTTTTTTGTGTATATAGGGCAGTTGTTGTATTTGTTTTATTTGAACTTTACTGTACCTCATTATCGTTGATGCGTTGGTGAATAAATTTGTCCTTTTCATTTTGATTTAGAGTATTTATTAACAATTCACAGCGCTCTACACAGACTCCAAAGTATAAAATGTCATGACGATAATTATGTTTCGTATCATTGAAATGTTCCCCCATATGTAACCACAAAGGTGATGAATAATTGGGTTCGATTTGAGCGTACACTACACAATACGTCGCTGAAGTATTTTGTAAACATTTATCGTAATCATCAAATTTATATAGAGGCGGTATTTGGGAATAGTCGTTAACTATAATTTCAATATATTTTTATAAGTATTTAAATATTTTACGGATTTTTTGATAAAAAACTTTACCGTTAAATTGAACCGAGATTACAATTTTTATAAAAATTACATTTAATGCGTAAAATTTGTTAATCATTGCTTCAATTAAACTTTAATACTAGTATAATAGTATGTTGTGTTGCTACCAGCAAGTGATACTTAATTAATCTTATTAACTTTCTGAACGGCATGTTTCATTATTAAATAGTATAGAATAGATTATAGAAAATTCATCTACACGCACTTTGTATAAATGTTTTAACATGTCTTGACTTTAACATTCTGTTAAATTGTAAATAACGACGTGCAGGCGATTAACTGGATGCTAAGGCATAGTTGTGCAGCACTGCAGTATGCCAAATATCTTAAACAAGTACAATACCTTGCATTTTAATGCTGGAGTAAAATTATATGAATTCCTAGAAAATTAAAAATCGTAAATAAAAATTCTGTCTCTTAACAATTCAGTGCAGTTCTGTAACGATACGCTGCAGAATATATGTTTGAGCTCTAAAATTAACATCTATAGCTTATAACAGAAGTTTAAATTAATTTTTAATTAATAATATGTGTGAGTAAATGTTTATGAAATGTATTCGTTAATAATAGAATCTTAATCTCCGTAAAAAAAGAGCATTAAGAACATTTATTTCATTCATTTCATTCTTTGAATGATCGAATTATGTAATTAGTATGTATGCTTCTTACAGAAAATCTTCTCTAATGCAAAATAATGTAAAGTTTGTCATTATTCTTTAACAAATCAATTAACCTTACATAGAAAAATTGAACGATGTAAAAGTTTGAAAATATTTCAGTGTTATTTTTGTAATTTTTAAAACGAATATGAAGCAATGTTTTCGTAGAAATCGAATACTGGCAACTCTATCTACAAATTAGCAAATGTGTTTGATTTCACTTAAACTGTTTTCTTCTCTTATACACCAACTAACAATGATGGCAATTCTCCGCACGTGTGAAAAATCGGCGTTCATACCTTCGTAAATGGTACTTTTTGTACAAAAATACTGGGTAAAGTACATGTACTATGTTTCTCTCTTTCTCTCTTATAATGCTTTAATAGAAATTTCCATTTATACATAACGAACGCCACGTTTTCAGTTACGCACGAAATGTCAAACTTTGTTGACGTTGACATTAAGAGCATTTAACATTTGGGCTTCGGTAAAAGCGGTTGTGTGCGGCATTTATTATATTGGAAACATATCAATTTAATAGATAGAATTTACAAGGAATTTGTACAATTTATATTGATTTATTTTAAAGTAAAAACGTGAAAAATAACAAATACATGAAACAAGTTCACATAGAGTTAATATAAATATCAGAGAAAACCGTTCAATTTAAGTGGAATTTGTTGCATTAAAAAGGTGAAAAAAAATGAGGCCGCCGTTGTGGCAGGCAGTCATAACTGAGTTGAGCAGAGATATACATGTGTGCTTTTAAGTTAAAAAATTACAAATTTATTCAATTATATAGCATTAATGTTAAAAAAACGTGGTGTATATTTAACGAAATTTCTTAAACTACGAACGAAAAAAATTGTATCAAATGTAATACTCTGCTCAGCGTACGTAAATATGCCGCTGTCAGCGTTACAATGTTAACGTTATTTTAACGCAGCTTAAGCTCAACGCTGTTGTATTCTCTGTGAAAGTTCAATTACGTTGTGAATGCGAAAAACACGTTTTTTTTCTAGTCTTCACTTTTTTGCATATATATTTTTTCACCGAACTTTGCATATTTATTTTAGAAATCTTTTATATTTTCTTATATTTAGGCAATAAGTGATCTTGTACATGTGTGTGCCTTGTATAAATCGTACAATATGGTAAAAGTGTGGTTCATAGATGTGTGGTTTTAAGTGGGTTATGCATTAGACCAAAGGTTAATTATACGAACTTCTTTGTGTACAACAAAAAGGCAGACATATCCCTTTTTCCAGTATTATTATTTGTTAATTTTTGGACACTTTGTTAAAATTGTTGTTCTTCTTCTTCTTCTTGTTTTTTTTTAAGTTACATTCAACTTAACTGTTTGGTGGCCCATTTTCAGTGCAAGTGCTGTTTGCCACAGTCATATAGTCGGTCAACCATTAGTTGTAGTAGTAGTAGCAGCAGAATGGGAGAGGGTTTGTGTTTTTGTGCTCAAACGTGTAGAATGAGCAATTTTGAATGGAATGGGTACCGCACATATGTATGCATGTGTATGCATAAATATTTGGCTGGTTGGTGGCCTTTATGTGTAAAATATTGAAACCGAATGAAGTGTATTTGTGTTAAGTGAGAGGCCAGCAAAGCGCAGAGTTGTCTTTTTTTCAACACACACACACACACACATTATTCTACATAGTTAATCATAGCAAACAAATAGAAAAATAGGCTGCAACAGCCTATACATAATGTAATAAGTATGTAAATAATATCGCAGGCAGAGAGCTCTAAATTAATTATAAACAGAGAGATAAGAGGAGCAACAGCAACAGCAGCAGCAGCAGCATTAGAAAATTTATATTTTGAAATTGCAATATATTTTTGTAAATCGTACAAATTCTCTTATCGTAATTTCTTGTTCACCGCATATTCTAAGTGCCGTGCCGTTCCATTTTGAATGTTTAATCAATACGATTATTGATAAAGTTATTCAGTTAATATTAATAGTTAAATTGTGTTTTTTTGTTTTGTTATATTATATGTACACGTATGTACGCACTTTAGCTGAAGTAGATTCGCCGAGTCATCAAACTGGATTTTATTACGGAAGCAAACAAATAGGCCGGATTTTTTTGGATTTTACAGTACAGTAAGTTTATTCACCTTATATAAATATATTTACAATATATGCATATATATATATGTAAGTGTTCATCTTACTCTTACTTACACTTGCTTACAATGTGTGTCTCTCTTGCTTTGGATGGATGTTTTATTTTATTAAATTTGAATTTGCTACGATCGGCGAATATGATGATTAATCCAAAACCAAAGTAGACTTTCGCTTACAATTTATATATGAAACCAAGTACATATTGTGGATGTTAAAAGCCTGTCTGCCTTACTGTCATGCAGCAATTGCTTAAAGCGGTTAAAATTTCTATTTTTATACCCTTCACCTCAGTGATGAGGGTATACTAAGTTTGTTCTTCCGTTTGCAACACCTAGAAGGAGGCGTCAGACACCCTACAAAGTATATATATTCTTGATCAGCGTCAAAAACTGAGTCGATTTAGACATGTATATCCGTGTGTCCGTGTGTCTGTCTGTTGTTGGCACCCTCACGGGCGTAAATTTTGAGATATTGAGCTGAAATGTTGTACAGACACTTTTAGTTTTTGCACGCAGATCGCTATTTAAAATGAGCAAAATCGGTCAAGAGCCACGCCCACAATCGACAAAAATCTATTTATCTGCCACAAAAATTGAGCTATAAACTTGAAATTTGGTATGTACATCTATGAATATTAGCTTTATCAATATGCCAAAAATGGGCGTATTCGGATTACAGACACGCCTACGATTAATAAAAGTCTTTATATCTCCCACAAAAGTTGACCTAAGAACTTTAATACGCGTATACAAAGTTATCGAATTGACTAACGTACAAAAAATGGGCGCGGTCGGATAATAGACACCCCCACAATTTACGAAAACCATATTCAACGTAAAAGTGGACTTGCATGCTGATACCTAAGACATACACTATTAGAGGGCGCAATATATATATATATATATATATATATTTGCCATGCCCACCGTTGTGGAGGTGGAGGGTATTTAAGATTTGGCCTAAGCCAAATTTAGTTTTCTTACTTGTTCTTTGTAGTGCCTGAGAAAAAAGAACTAGATGTGAGACAGTAACAGGAGATTGGTTTCTTTGAAAATATTATAACGTTAGATGCATTCCAAGCAGCCGGTGGCTGTTTCTATCCGGTTTGGTTTTTTTTTTATTATTTTTTTTTTTTTTAATAATATATAGAGGGATTTAATTATGTTTGACTCATGCATTGTACGGCGCGAGTGTGAGCTAGTACGAGTAAATGGGCACACAAAGAAAAACGTAACAAAGTAGTTAAAGAGAAATAGTGAGAAAGAGAAGAAAGCCATGACAAGTTGTTGATCGTATAAAATCACAACAACAACAAACATCTCAAATACCAAACAGTGATTATTATTACAATTTTCATGAAATATCCAGTAAACATGGAATGGCAGGCGGACATACGCACGTAAACGTCGCTTGTTATGTGTATGTATGTGTTTGAAACATTACACACTGAATTGAAGGAAAAAGTACGCCAATCGAAAATATTAAGCCAACACATCGAAAAGTGCTTTCTATACGATTTATGCGTTTATATAATTTAGAAGCAATAAATCAAAATAAATCTTAAATATTACGATCTTTATAGCTAAACAACAATTCATATAAGAATAAATATTAAGGTCCTTTATTATGTGATATATAGAGGTATATAAGAACCTCTACGAGTTTATATGTATTGTATATATATATATATACTGATAATACAATGCATATTTTTTACTTTGAAACATTTGAAAATAATTACGAGCGTATAAAACGTCTTATCTAAAAAAGTCGAATTCTTCGCCTTCAGAAAAGTGTATTTATACAACAGTAGCAGAAGATAAGTCAATGTTTCACATTGAAATTGTCTTTTTCACACACACGCACACACACTACGATAACACCGTTATCACTAGGAAGTCCAAAATCAGCCACAAGATAGATTTGTTATAAATAAGTCAAGTCAAGACCTTTTTCTTGCTTGATAGCAAAAGAAAAAAAGCACATTTGAATAATTTTTTTGTTGGCATCTTTGTATTTTTGTATAAATGCATGACATTTCCTTCTTCTAGTGGTACTGTAACGACTTGGAACGAAAAAGGACTTTTCTCTACATATTTTCTTTAAGTAATGCAAGCAGCAATGATGGAAGAATCAACCGGTAGGACATTTTCATTTTACAATATCCTGTATGATTAATTGTTATAAACGATTTGCAGCAATGAATATTGAGCAACAACATGTAACAGGCAATAATCAAAATGAAGAATTAAGCATGGCCGGCGATGAACAGCAACAACCTTCATCCCCTATTTCGGTGGCTACCCCTACAAGCAGTACCAGTGGAGGCACTTCTAGCAACGCCACCACAGCATTTAGTTACGATGATTTGTTTCCGGCTTTGCCCGCTAACAGTTCAGCTTCTTTGGGTAGTACGGCCACACCGGCTTGCGTTCGTGTTAGTACTTCTCACAAGACTCAGGTATAGTAGCTGATTAGAATAGTTCTCTGGCCAACAACTGATTAAATTTTCTTTTCCTTTTTTTCTTCTATGATATGGTCAGGTGGTGCACGTTCCCGGAGAGGAGCGTAAATCAACCGATTCAGAGAAATTCGGTGAGGGTGAATCGAAACGTATTTGTCAACAAATCTCTAAAGAGACGGGTGCTCAAATCGAAATAGCTGGCGGCAAAAATCAATCACTTACATTTCTAATTAAGGGCAAAGAAAAGGAGTTGCTGGATGCTCGCCGGAAAATTTTAATACACTTCTCTGCTCAGGCTAGCAAAGGGGTCAGCATACCTAAAGAGCATCATCGCGTTATATTGGGTAAGGGTGGTTTGCGTTTACGTGAATTGGAGCGTGTTACCGCTACACGCATCACCATACCGAATTTGGGTGATGAGAGTGATGTCGTCACTATATCGGGCACAAAGGAGAGCATTGAAAAAGCGGAACGTTCCATATGTGCTCTATCGGCTGAACAATATAAGAAATTCACCGATCGCATAACGGTACCCAAAATATATCATCCCTTCATAATGGGTCCGTATAATGAGAATTTGAACCATATTATGGAGGAGACTGGTGCCAAGGTGAATGTTCCGCCACAATCGGTGCAAAAAGAGGAAATCATCATAATGGGCGAAAAGGATGCTGTGACCGCGGCGAAAGCCAAAGTTGAAGCCATATATCGGGAAATGGAAAAGAAGTGCTCCACTGTCAGTGTTGAGGTGTCTAAAGCCCAGCATCGTTATGTTATTGGACCGAAAGGCTCCACCATTGCCGAAATATTCCAGCTTACCGGCGTTTCTGTAGAGATGCCTCCACTAGATTCCCCATTGGAGACAATCACTTTGCGCGGGCCTCAAGTTGCTTTGGGTAATGCTCTAACCGTGGTCTATCAAAAGGCCAACTCAGTCAAATCGGTGGAAATTGAGGCGCCACACTGGATTCACAAGTACGTCATTGGTAAGAAGGGCGTCAATATGAAGCAACTGGAGGAGGATTGTCCCAATGTTAATGTAAACTGTTTGGAGGATAAAATCAAATTAGAGGGTGACCCGGAAAATGTGGACAAAGCTGCCGCCTATCTATGTGATATTGTTCGCAACTATCAGGACAATTACATCTATGTGGTGATGACTGTTAATCCGGCTTTTTATAAGCACATCATTGGCAAGGCCGGTTCCAATGTCAATCGGTTAAAGGACGAACTGAATGTGAATATAAACATTGAGGAACGCGAGGGCCAGAACAATATACGCATTGAGGGACCCAAAGAGGGTGTACAGCGGGCTCAGCTTGAATTACAAGAGAAAATTGATAAATTGGAAAATGAAAAATCAAAGGACGTGATAATCGACCGCCGTCTGCATCGTCAGATTATTGGGACCAAGGGGGAAAAAATACGCGAAATAAAGGAACGCTATCGTCAGGTGACCATTGCCATACCCACTCCACAGGAGAACACTGACATAGTAAAGTTGCGCGGCCCCAAAGAGGATGTCGACAAATGTCACAAGGATCTGTTGAAGCTGGTCAAAGAGATCCAGGAATGGTCGCTTATTGTGGAGGTGCCGATTTTTAAGCAATTTCACAAATTCATCATTGGCAAGGGCGGTGCCAACATCAAGAAGATACGCGACGAAACCCAAACCAAAATCGATCTACCGGCGGAGGGTGATACCAATGAAGTAATCGTAATCACGGGCAAGAGAGAGAACGTTTTGGAGGCCAAGGAACGCATACAAAAGATACAAGACGAGCTGGCCGACATCATTACCGAGGACGTGCAAATCTCACCCAAATATTACAATTCCATAATTGGCGCTGGCGGCAAATTAATCTCGTCGATTATGGAGGAATGTGGTGGTGTTTCAATAAAATTCCCACCGAGTGAATCCAAGAGCGATAAGGTGTCCATACGTGGTCCCAAAGATGACGTGCAGAAGGCTAAAGCCCAATTGTTGGAATTGGCCAATGAGCGGCAGCAAGCTTCCTTCACTGCCGAAGTCAGGGCCAAGCACCAGCATCACAAGTTCCTGATTGGTAAAAACGGGGCTTCCATACGAAAGATACGCGATGCAACAGGTGCACGTATAATCTTCCCCGGTAATGATGATGCGGACAAGGAGGTTATTACGATTATTGGTAAAGAGGAGAATGTCAAACAAGCCAAGGAACAATTGGAGAACATTATCAAGGACATTGATCAAGTTACCGAGGGTGAGATATCCGTTGATCCCAAGCATCATAAGCACTTTGTTGCCAAGAGGGGCGAGATTTTGCATCGCATATCGGACGAGTGCGGTGCTGTAATGATTTCGTTCCCAAGGCCCGGCATCGATTCGGACAAGGTCGTTTTAAAGGGTCCCAAGGATTGCATTGAGGTAGCCAAGCAACGCATACTGGAAATAGTTGCCGAACTGGAATCCTACGAAACCATTAAAGTGGTCATACCGCAGCGCTTGCATCGCACCATCATGGGCCCACGCGGTTGCAAAGTGCAACAAGTCACCACCGAATACGATGTACAGATCAAGTTTCCTATGCGGGATCACATTGAACCAGTGGAGGAGAGCCTAACGAATGGCACCAATGATCTGGTGGATGGTGTGCCGACAGACGAACCAATACGCCAATGCGACATTATACGCATAACTGGACCTCACGACAAGTGTTATGCCGCCAAACAGGCCCTAATCGATCTGGTGCCAATCAGTGAAGAGGTAAATGTTCCTTACGATTTGCATCGCACCATTATCGGTCCGAAGGGGTCCAATGTGCGCCAATTCATGTCCACCTATGATGTGCACATTGAACTGCCACCCAGCGAAACCAAGTCGGACATCATTAAAGTCACCGGCACTCCGGCTCACGTACACGAAGCAAAACTGGCATTACAAAAAATGATTGAGGAGCACGAGGCCGATCGTGTCGATCGTGAGGCGCGTTCATTTACGCTGCAGATTGAAGTGGATCCCGAATATCATTCAAAGTTGATTGGACGCCGTGGTGCTGTTATCAATAAATTACGCGCCAATTATGATGTTAATATTTCGCTGCCAAAACGTGACCACAATGAAAATGAACGCATCATTACCATAACGGGCTATCAGTCTCGAGCCGAGGCGGCACGTGATGCCATCTTGGAAATTGTTGGTGAACTGCGAGACTTGCATCGCGAAGTGATTGAAGTGGATTCACGTGTTCATGCCCATCTAATTGGTGTAAAGGGTCGCACTATTCGCAAACTCATCGAAGACTACAAGGTAAGTATATGGGAACAGTTTATTTATAGTTAAGGAATCATTATGAATGAAAATGTATTTTGAATTGTTAACAGGTTGACATTAAATTTCCTTCACCCGAGGAGGCCAAAATCAATCCGGATGCTGTTACAATTATTGGAAAAAAAGAGGATGTGGAAAATGCCAAGGAAGCCATCCTTGGTATGGCTGAAGATCATGTACGCGATTATTTGGACAGTTTGCCACCTACTACCAGACAAAACACTGTTGCCGAATTCTTGCCAACCAATGCTGTTGGTGGCAATGAAAACGGTTTTGTCCTTAAAGATGCACCATGGGAGAAAGTTAACGAGGAGAAAAGGCACGAAAAGGCAACAAAAGTCACACCAGCACCCAATACCCAGTCACAGGAAGATTTCCCTGAATTTACTGCTGGTGGCATGACATCTGTCCCCACCCCACAAATTACTTCAGCCTGGGGCCCTAAAAACTAAAAAAAACGTGGGTAATCTCCTCTCTGAACAGCTAACACCAACTGGAGCAGGAGCCGAAATGTAAGAAAAAGTAAGAAATAGAAAGACGGCAGAGATGTACGCGAAGTAGGTGTCAAACTGAAGTAAAGGTTGTCAATATTATACAATATAATTAGGTGATAATAAAACAAACACACGTGTATACATAACTTAGAAATCTTAACAAAACAACAGCAACAGCAATGCATGTCTAAAAGGATTCATAGAATTTTAAATCTACCTAAAGAGTAAACAAAAGACATTGACGTGATTATATATATATAATGAAACTATGATTTTGTTCTTACACACACACACACACAGACATACATATGGAGATATAGTGTTAGTAATCTCTCCATGGCATTTGATCCACATGGAGTCGAATTGAATTAAATTGAAATGAATTAAATTGACACTTGTTTCGTGCGCGCTTCCTTAAACTAAACATATACAACGTACATATACATACACATACACATAAATATTATATATATGTTATATACGAATTAAATAATTAAAACAGCGGGATTGAGAGGAAAATAAATATAAAGACAAAAGCAAAAAAACGTATTGCCAAGTTTACATGCATAAACACACGTCACATGTACACATACACATACACATACACACACTTAATACATACTTTTACAAATATATTTGAACATCATATTTTACAACTTTATATAAACGTAATTATTATTATTCAAACACACACAAGCTCACATGGCAAAAAAAACAAAACTGAACATAAAACATGAAAACGGGGAAAACTAGCCTAACATAACAATTATGTCCAAAATAAGCATAAAGAATTTTACCTACTTTCAATTGTATTTCAATTACACAATTTTTTTTTAATTTTTTTGTTTTTTATTCTTTTATTTTTTAACAAAATTTTCTTGATTGCAATGTGTTTTATGTAATCGTGAGTAGAAAATTAAAAAAAAAATGTTAAGAATTTGTTAAAATTTGAGAAAGAAACGAATATTACTAAATATTTCCCTTTTTATAATTTTCTTGATTTGCTTTAGTGCACAACTTCATTCATATCCTTTACGAATCAAGTGTAATTTAAAATACACATGTACACAAGTGATGAGAAGATAATCGGACTTCAATTGATATTCGTGCAATTATTTTCTTTATTATTATTATTCTTATTATTATTATTTTCTTGAAACGAAGAAGCAATTTCAAAACTAACACATTATGTTTATACAATTTATTTTTATATAATTCAAGCTTATAAATATGTTTTGTTGATTTTATATTTTCAAAGGTCTTTCATATACATATATAAATGAACAGCAACAAAGAATAAAAAACAATGAATGAAATATTTAAAATGGTAAAAGTAAAAATAAAAAACAGAATTTTTACTATTTTTTTAAAAGCTAAGTAAATAAGTTAAAATTAAAATAAAATAAAGAAAATAATAAAAAAATCGAAAACAATGATGTTTCATTTTTTCAATAATAAGAATTTGTACAATAGAATGGGAAAATTCTGCTTAAGGCACTTGCGTCCCTATTTCGGGAGCGGGAGTTAAATTCTCTAAAAAGGCTAGGATCGGCATGAAGGAGTTCTTTTACGGGGCCGATCTTTTTTTTTTTAAAGGGGTACTAAATCAAGTTCTAACTGAACTTTGGGATAGCAAGCTTATTTTAGGTAGATTTTTATTTCATTTTATTGATAATTACGTTCACAATTGACCCACAATGAGCACAACCTGTGAAATTTAACTTTGGAGCATACCTATACATACATAATCGTTAAAAGGAGAAAGTAAGCGGTCTTGAATAACAGTTACGATATATAACTATTAATAAAAATTATCCACTTTTAACTTGTTTCATTTTTATTTGTAAATCACTAATAAAGTTGCAGTTTGTTATTTCATTTCGTTTCGGTTTGTTATGTTCACGTTGAACAATTTTTATTCGTTCACAAAGTTTATTAACTTCTTGTGTGTTCTGCATTTGCATAAGTAATTAAAATTTTCAAAAAATAGAGAATATTAAAATTAATAAAAACAATAATTTATAAAAATTGTGCAACGTTCACTAAAACTTGTATTCCCTGTAAAGTTGCGCCAATTTTTAACTAGCTTGAATTGAGGATTTTTATACAAATGGAAGACCGTAAGTGTGGGGATTGTAAATTATATCTTTTACATCTTAACCAATTGTGAAATTAGAAATTAATGATTTTATGTTCATTAATTATCATAAAAAAATGATTTTTTGCGTGCGGCAAAGCGTGATTTCAGTTTTAACTGAGAATTATCGTAATCATGGTATTTTTGCCGCAAAAGGTTAGAATGAATGTACATATATATACATAAATATAAATTTCACAATTTATAGGAATTTTTATTATAATATTCCAGACAAGAAAAATTAACCATAATAAAATTTTGACGTGGCGTTTCGTGAAGGTTTCTTTATTATAAAATTTGCTTTTGTTTTTTTCTTTATATCCGTGTATTATGCTCTTAGTATGTGGCTGGCTGTACGAAAGGCGTCATTTGGGACGTAACCTCTCTTTTAGTTAGACTTTGTCCAATATTTGTTTTCTTTTACACATTATAACTGTTATTTGTATGATTAGATGTGATATGTTTAAAGCGTCACATGCGTATTCGTGTTTATATATATTCAAATGACAGAAATATGACCTTTGATTTTAGCAGTTTAAAGAAATTTGCATGATTGGTATAATTTCCCTCCTCAAATATAGTTTTCTTAAGTAGTTATGGTGAGAACAGGTTATTGAAAATTTGCAAGGGTGCTATTATGTTATCTAAATGTTATGTTATGTTGTATGTTGGTTATTGTGTTTTAAGGGGTGTCTTAAATCAATTAGGATTGAAATTTTACTCTAAATGCCATTTTCTAGAGGTTTTTCATATTCTTTTTCATTAGTTTGGCAATGTGGGTCAAAAATTTACATTTGGAATTGGAATTACATCTGTGCATAATTATAATTGATCCATCCATCTAGACACACGCAAAATGCAAAATGAAATCCTTTGATTTTTAATTTCTTCAATTTGGATAATTACGTTGTAAATATAACTTTAAGCATAATATGTTAATGTATGTGTATATATAAGCAAATAAGAACATACCCATTAAATCTTATAATTTTGTTTAATTTCTTTAATTTATATTAATGCATAAATAATATATACGTTGGCTGCATTTATTGTTATTGTTGTTGTTGTTATATAGTATATGATTCAATAATATGTTCACGTTTGTGTATGTGCAATGTTTGATAAAAGCCACACTTAAATATGATCTTACCAACTCGTTTGTACCAGAAGTGTGGCTGGTTGTTTGGTTGGTTTTGTAGGATTGACTCTATTGTGTGCTCTCCTCTCTCTCTTTCTCTCACTCGATATATTTAATATATACCAACAGTACCACAATTTAGTTATTTGTGGGCTTTGTTCATTTATATAGTCTTGTGAGATTTTTTGAAAGCGAAAGAACGTGAAAATAACTAATTTTTTGTTGAATAAAAAACACCAACATGCAAACCAAAATAAAAAATATTTCGTGATGATTGGAGCAACTGGTGCCCACTAAAACGTGATTAAGATTTTATATATAAAAAAACAACAACAACAATTAAAACTAACTGTTAAAAATATTTATTAGTTGGATGCAACAAATGCATTTATGTGTATATATGTATAAATCTGTTGTATAGCAAAATGAATTTAGAAAGTGTGTTTGGTGAATGTAACGCTTCAAAGAAGAAGCTGAGGAGTTATAAAGCACACAATAGAAACGAATAACTGAAAGTCCCGTACGAACACCCCAAAAACCAGATTAATCCAAACTGCAACAACAAACAAAAGCAAGCGTTTATATTAAACTTCTTTGCAGTTTTTAGTAAATTTCAAAATGTCCGATTCTGAGCCGCCCAGTTTGGAGTTTATTGAAGACCCATATTTACCCAAGTTAGAAAATGATTCTACACCATCATTAGATCTCATAAATACAACAACAACAACAACAACAACAATTTCAAATTCCTTTAGTACTGCAGCTGATGTTGATGTTGATACTCAACAATATGTTGATTGGAGTGATGAAACTGATTTATATTTACGTAATTTGACATTAGAACAAATTTTCTACGATACTGATTCCGATTATACGAATCAATTGGAATTGCAAACCGTTGAAACGGAATTTATTGCCACAAAGTTGGCAAATCAAACACCATCAATGTCGATAGCGAAACGATTTCGCTTGAAATTCTTTACGAAACGTCGTATGCGTGATGTTAAAGTGACGTTTATTGATTTCTCGAAACCGTATTTAGCGAAAATTTCGAGTAATGAAAATTATAAACATTTTCTTAATATCGGTTCTACCACTACCAATAATAACAACAACAATAACAACACAATTACCAAAGGTAAAATAAGCTGGTTGTAGCTGGTCTTGCTAATTAACTGATCTTCATAAAATTTTGTCAAAAACAAGTGAAAATATGATAGTCGGATAAGCCCGACCATCAAATACCCTACATCACTTGATGTACAACAAGATATAGGTCGGTTAAGACCGAAGCTTAAATACCCTCCACCTTTTATAACCCTCTAAAAAATAAGTTCCTCTTGCATTAAATTGTTGCGTATATATTATTATTATTATTATTATTATTATTATTATTATAATTCAGGACATTTTTAAACAACAAATAGTATTTTTTTTAATTATAGGCGTTTGCGTTATTCAATCACGCTCGTTTTTGGCACAGTGTTGGACAACGATACCACTTTTATATATACCAAATTTCAAATTGATAGGCATAGTATTGTGCGATATATAATTTCTTAAAGGTACAATTTTTTCGAGGTATATTGAGATTTTTGTTTATTAACCGATTTTACCCAATTTCAATACGGAACAGCAAAATTGAACTAAAAATACGTACGCAAAGTTTCAATTTGATATTTCAAAAATTACGACCGTGAGAGTGTCAACAACAGACATGTCTCAAACGATTTCCCTTTTCAGGCTGATTAAGAATATATATGGTTTGTGGGGTCTCCGTTCCTTCGATGTGTTGTAAACGGATGATCAAAATGAATATACCCTCTTCCCTAAGAAGTAGGGTATAAAAACCACCATTATAACAGGATCTTATATGTAGAGGGGTTCTAAAAATGGTCCGATCCTATCTATTTTCAATAGAGTTCCTCCTTGTACTAAATTTCATCGAAATACCTCAAAAAATCATAGGACCTCATACGGGGAGGAGGAGTTCTAAAAATGGTTCAATCTGGTCCATTTACAATAGGGTTCCCCTTTGAGTCAACAAATGTTTTTATACCAAATTTCATTGAAATATAGCAAAAAATTCGACCTGTAACTTGAGGACAAATTTAGACGGACAGAGGGACACGGTTAAATGGAAAAACCACCATTATAACAGGATCTTATATGTAGAGGGGTTCTAAAAATGGTCCGATCCTATCTATTTTCAATAGAGTTCCTCCTTGTACTAAATTTCATCGAAATACCTCAAAAAATAATAGGACCTCATACGGGGAGGAGGAGTTCTAAAAATGGTTCAATCTGGTCCATTTACAATAGGGTTCCTCTTTGGGTCAGCAAATGTTTTTATACCAAATTTCATTGAAATATAGCAAAAAATTCGACCTGTAACTTGAGGACAAATTTAGACGGACAGAGGGACACGGTTAAATGGAAAAACCACCATTATAACAGGATCTTATATGTAGAGGGGTTCTAAAAATGGTCCGATCCTATCTATTTTCAATAGAGTTCCTCCTTGTACTAAATTTCATCGAAATACCTCAAAAAATAATAGGACCTCATACGGGGAGGAGGAGTTCTAAAAATGGTTCAATCTGGTCCATTTACAATAGGGTTCCTCTTTGGGTCAGCAAATGTTTTTATACCAAATTTCATTGAAATATAGCAAAAAATTCGACCTGTAACTTGAGGACAAATTTAGACGGACAGAGGGACACGGTTAAATGGATTCAGATTTTGATCTGAATCGATCGGTATAACTGAAGGTGGGTGTGGCACTTGCCGTTTAGGTGTTACAAACTTTCGCACCAACTTAATACACCTTTATACCAAATGTTGTATAGGGTATACATTTTAAAAATTGCAATTTTGCCTATTACAATAACCCTGATATAGGAAGGTGTTCTAAATATGGTGAAATTCGGTTCACTAATGCGCGTGTTCTTGTACCAAATTTCATTGAAATATGTCAAAAATGTGGCCTTATTGAAAATGGATTGTGGTGCGGGGTATAATAAATGCTCTGTTACTTAACTGTATATTGAGTTTGGTTCTATAAGATGATAGAGGGTAGAGAGCCGATCTTTTCTGCTCATAAGTATTGATTGTTTCTTTGAGATCATTGAACTTAGTTATTAAAATTATCTTCTATTTTCTTGTCTTTATTTCATTAGGTTTAATAAAACGCTTGTTCTTATTTAAGTATGCTTAAGTATGTAAGTATGTATGTGATAATTATTTATATTAACGATAATGAATTTGTGTATATTATGAAAAAATATTTTGAAATATTCGTGATAAACTCTGATTTAAAACAAACTTGTCTCTTACAATGGTTTGGAAAAACTTTGCCGTCGAGGTTGGTGAGGCATTTATCTATCATATCATTTGATCAATATGTACCACATAATAAGTGGATGTATTAATGTCTGTCCAAATCTGTTTATAGGTCGAACATGTTCATGGTAGTGATGTGTATTAAAAAATAATTTTCTTTAAATGTTTGAAGAACTTTTACAAACTTTTCAAAGTTGAATACAATTCTTTATATTATTATTAATTTTTGTGTATTTGTTGTAAATTTCAGATAATGCTAGCAAACATTCTGGAGCCTCATCACCGGCTGCCAGTGTCGCTTCAGCTGATATTGCTGCTGAATTTGCTGCGTTAACGGGGGAAGAACAAGAAAGACAGCGAGCCGAATGGGGTCAAGTATGTATACATTATATATACATTTTTCTTTTGTACTTATTGTATAATTACCCCAAGGAACTGGCTCGTGTGGAAGAAGAGATTAACACATTGCGTACTGTGCTGGCATCAAAGACACGCCACGCTTCCGACTTGAAGCGCAAATTGGGCATTACTGTGTGGAAAGAGATTACTGATGATATGAATCAGGGTATAAAATCGGTTAAAGAGAGCAGTGTGTAAGTGTTGACTTGAAAGTTTTTCGTGTGTTTCGTTGTTTTATACATTTTACGTTTTTTATTGGTTTATTTGTTTATTTTGTTAAGTTTTCAATCGGTTGAACAAAGTGTTGGTAATTTTACCAAAGCCGTACATGAGGCTCCCATGTAAGTAATTGGCCATTGATGAAATTCAAATTTGTGCTTAGATAACTTTTTGCAACTAACCTCGTAATACAAGCATTTTGGTTTCCAAGTACTTTCATTTTCTTCCTTTTGCTTTTCTCTAAATATATGTTTTTTGTTTTTGTATATACATATATGTATGTTTATATGTTAAAGTTTATATAAAACTTTTGTTTTCACATATGTTGCAGATTCCAACGCACTGAGTCTGTATTGAAATCGACTGGAGAGAAAACTGCTTCGGTGTTTGGTAGTATTACCAGCGGTATTTCTTCAAAATTTACACAAATGAAAAACTCAGAGTCGATGAGATCGATTGAGGAGAAAGTTGGTTCAGCCTATGAGAATGTTAAAGTAAGCTATGAACACAACAATTTTTTATGCCGATCTCATGCGGTAACTACTTAAATATATTTCATAAAATTTGTTGTTTTTATTTTCTAAGCCTTTGTTTACATTGTTCTTTGTATCCCCACTAACTAGTTTCAAACATTTCATTGCGCTAATCATTATTATGAATCATTTAAATCTCGTTCCATTTTATAAATTGTTTTCTATTTTTTATTTTTTCATTATGCTTTTAAACATAAACCCGCAGTCTTTCCCTTACTTGACTTTTCTGAAATAAGTTTTCATCCATTTTCGCCAGTGCATGTTTCTTACGTTTTAACCAAAGCTAACGAAATGTTATTCATATCTATATATATATATATATATATATGTATTATTTTTGTCCATGTTCTCTTGTTCTTGTCTTTGTTATTGTTTTCTTTCTCTCATAGACAAAAGTTACCACTTCACGTTCGGGCTCAGTTAGCAGTTTCAACGATACATTTAACGATAATAATACATCCGGTTTAAATTCACCTACAAATTCAGCGGATAAATAGACAACCATGTGTTCTCTTGATAAACACTTTTAATAATAATAACAATAACAACTAAGTTGATAACCTCGACGCCTTCAAAATACACAAAGCTCTATTGGCTCTAACTCATAAACTCTCTAAATGCATACATGCAGCCCCCATTTAACCACTAATCAAATCAAGAGTAATATTCATCGATGAATATATTCTGGATTCCTTTGTTCATCGAAAAATCAATTCAAGTTAAAAAAACATAAATAATTAAATCAAGTTGAGTTGAGTTTGGAATATATTCGTTTGATGAATTGTGTTTTGTTCTTAAATTGGCAATAAATGTGCGTTGGCACGCTCATCCTTATTGTGTTTTAAGACTCTTCTGCATTAATTATTAGATTTATATTGTATAATGTGCATTGAATTAATATGTGCACGTCAAGGCGTACATCTTGAATTTTAAAGCCTTTAAAAAATTACCTGAACACTGTTTTATTACATGACAGAAAACTGTTCAGTTCTGTTTTGTTTTTATCCATATAATTTATTCATATTGGATTTTTTTTTCTAGAATATAAATCGTCTCAAGAGTTGGCGTCCTCTGAATTAGGCAAGCGTTGGTTAGATGTGTTTTGAAAACAAAAATTTACAAAACTTACATACTTGTATCGAATTGTGTTTGTAATTCCATATAAGTTTGTATAAACTGTATAAAATTTGCCTACTTTTTTACATAAATTATAAATTTAACAATATTTTTGTGATTTGTGATTATGGAATGCCATAAAATTATAAAAACAATTTTATTTCTTTTTCAACCGCTTTCAACAAATTTGTCTACTACCACTACTACTATTATTATTAAATGCAAAGAGTAATAAACTATATATTTATATAAAAAAATATGTTTATGAATTTTTTATTTTAAGCATTGTAAACTAAAAAACGTTTGAATTATGAAAATTATTTATATAATTAAAGTGAAATTCTTCTTCTTCTTCTTAGAGGCTCAGCGAACTAACGACAGATAAATTCGCCGCGTCAAAGTGGTAGAGGCTCTTTAGTGTCTGAATTCCTTTAACTTGTTGTATTCCAAGACCTTTGTTATTTCACTTTTCTTTTTTTTTCCTTCCAATGGTATTTCAATGGTACTTAGCTAGTTTTATTGTTGTTAGGTTTGTAACTGCCTTTACCGCTAGGTTGGTCTTGATTTTTTTTTAATAAACATAAACCGAGTGCGAAACTGAACACGTAGAAGACAAAACAAGCACAGCACAAGACAAACACCACAGTAAATTAGAGTTTTGACTGTATTGAATTTTAATATTACACGCCTTAAAAAACGAGGAAATTGTAGTATAGGCTGCCAGGTTGCCAGAACGGAAAATATGAGAAAGATTAAAGACAGTTTGTGAAGCATGGCGTGGCGTTCCATGGCGCTGACGTTAGGGCAGACGAAGAGAAGGTGATCTGGGGATTGTACGGCGCCACATGAGCAGAAAGGGTCGCTTGCCAAATAGATCTTGTGTAAGTGGTCGTTGCATCTGGTGCGATTGAACATTAACCTGTTAGTAAGGCAAATGACGTCACGGTCCAGGTTGCAATGGTAGAACCATGGCTTAATGTTTGTATGTGATGACAGAGAAAAGTAATGGCGGCCGTGAGGCGACTCATTCCAGCGCAGTTGCCAAGAGCGAATCGCATTGGACCTGTCCAAGGCCCTGACGTCAGTGGGAATTAGAGGTCGGCAGTCTGTGTGGGTCGGTCTGGAGGACGCAACCTCGTCAGCGATAGTGTTTCCCTGGATGCCCATGTGGCTGGGTACCCAGAGAAAGTGAAAGATGAGCCCCTTGGATCTTAGGTTATGCAGCTGAGATCTGATCTCTAGCACGTACGGAGGCGTTCTGCCGGTAGGAAACGATTGTAGAGCTAGTAGGACAGATTTACTGTCGGAAACTATAAGTTATTTTCTGCTGGTGTATAGGGCGGCTAGACGTTTGGCTTCGAGGATAGCTAAACCCTCGGCCGAGAAGATGGAGCTGTCGGGGTGGTTTGAAAAGTATGCTTCGATACAAATGTCTGGGAACCACAATGCACTGCCTACAATATCGGATTTAGATCCGTCGGTGAATATTAGCGAAAAGTTTTTTCATTTGTTACGGACTAGATTTAGGTATTGATGTTGGACCACGGACGGAGGCACTTTGGATTTGTCGACTGGCAGAAACTTAATTACGGGTTGGACGGTGTGGGCACCAAACGGAATATGGAAAAGCGGATGTTTGTGAAATTTTAGCAAGTCCAAATTGGATTTTTCAGTATAGATGTTGAGGAATGTGCGGGAGAAATTGAGTGCCACAAGGTCGCGGATAAACGGCAGTGCAGGGTGGTTTTCCATCGACAACAACTTATTGATGACGGAATTGGCATTCAGTCGAAATCTCTTGGCTAGAGGCATAACGTTGGCCATTTGCTCTAAACTGAGTGTGTGGGTGGAGATCATAGCGGCCAAAGCGGTACGGAGACACTTCCATTGAATCCTAAAGAGCTTCAGAAAGGAGCTCCGAGGAGCGTCCAAAAGGAATGCGCAGGCGTATTCAATTTTCGGTCTCACCAGGCCCGTGTACAAATATGTACAAAATTGTACAAAATTGATGATACAGCGAGGGTCAGAACCCCAGGATATACCGCAAATTGATTTTAGAACGTTCGTCAAGCCAAAGCACTGTTTGCTGACTGCGTTGATGTGAGGAACGGGAGAGAGTTTGGTGTGAAACAGAAAGCCTAAGAAATTGAATGAGTCTGTATAGGGTAGGTCGGAATCGTTAACGCGGAGTAGAGCTACAGTGGGGCGCCTGTGATTGTTAGAAAATATAATGCATTTGGTTTTCCGGACGGAGAGGGACAAGAGAATCGAAACAAGGTTAGATGAAATCGCGTCCAATGCAATTTGCAGGGTTTGTCTGCATACATTGGGATCTAAGTGAGAGGTGAAAATAACGAGGTCATCGGCATGTCCCAGAATTGAGACGCTCCCAGTTGGTTGATGTATATATTGAAACACAGTGGACTTAAAACGGAACCTTGTGGGACGCCCGTATAAGACCTTCTGTGGGCTGTACTGTCATTATTGTTAATAGTAATGTTTTTGTATAGAAAAAGATTATATATCAGGTTGCAAAAGTGCGTGGGGATTCCGAGAGACAGTAACATCGACCTTAAAGTGCAGATATTCACCGAGTCAAAGGCCGCTGAAATGTCCAAAAACAGGTCATGAGAACATGGCCCTTGCCAAAGGCAAGATTGGCTGCGGACCATAGGGTGATGATGTTATCGTGAGCTGACCTGGATCGCCTAAAGCCAGATTGGAGGTCGCATAGGGCGCCACGAGACTCCAAAAACCATTCTAAACGAGAGCATAAGATTCTTTCAAACAGTTTGCGTAAGGTAGAGACCAGAGCGATGCTTCTGTAAGAGTTAAGATTTGAAGGTGAACAGTTCTTTTTTTTGAGAGGAATGACTTGAAAATTGTACCAACTTGATGGGATGCGACAAGACCTGAGAGTGTTGTTGTATTCATAAAGGAGAGTGAGTTTGTTGTCAACGTCAAGCCTTTTTAGATGGCCATTGCGGATACCGTCTAAGCCTGGACATTTGTCTTTGGAAAAAACAATTGCTTTGTTAAGCTCGTGTAAAGAAATTTCTCTTAAGAGAGGGCTGTCACAGGCACTATTTGATGCGAGAAAAGGCGTCGTGGGGCCATGCGGGCCGGCCAGATTGTCACAAAATTCGTTTAAGAGTTGTTCAGGAATGGGACTGTAGGAAGATCGTATTCCTCTGAACATTCTGACTGTGCGCCAAAGATCCGAAGCCGACATATCGCTGTTAATATTAGTGTAAAATTTTTTCCAGCCTTTGCGTTTTTCATGCCTAAGTGTGAGAATATATTCCCTTTTTATAGCGGCTAATGCAGAGAAATTATTTCTAGAGGGCGACCTTTTGCATTTGGCAATTGCAAGTCTAAGTTTGGCACTAACAAGGCTGCATGCACTATTCCACCAGGGGTTTGGACGATGGGATTTTTTGAACTTGCGTTGACTAAACTTGTCTGTGAAAGCGTTCGAAAATTCATCAAATAAAGATTCAGAGCTGTTGCGTTTTATAGTATCTGAGATAGTGCGGACAGTGTTATTGAGTAAGGGACGGTCCAGGTGCTTGGGAACACAAGTACGGGTGGTGAAATGAGAAACGTGGCGAAGATGTAAATAGGTTTCAATTATGCAATGGGAGCTACCCAGAGTTTCGTTAATGGTACGCCAGGTAGCTAGAGAACCGATATTTGGTGTGCAAAGTGTTAGGTAATGCATGAAGAGGTGAGACCAAAGTGCGTAGGCTCGCCAGTGTTCAGGAGAATCAGATCTTTATCTTCATTGATGTTTAAAATATTTTTCCCTCTAGCATTGGAGGATCGACTACCCCAGCATTCATTGTGCGTATTGAAGTCCCCACAGACGATCGCGGATGTACCAGGGCTGAAGGAAAAGAGGTCGTTAAAAGCTCGGACGGACACGTTGCAGTTGGGCGGAACGTAGACACTCAGTATCAGAAGCTCCCCCAATGAGTTGCTACTAGTGCACGAACAGACTTCAATTGGACTATTGTTAATGGTGAAAGGTGTGCAATTGTGTGTTAACTTGTTGGAGATAAGAATCGCAAAACTCCCGCCGTGTGAGATGTTTGAGACACGGTCGGATCTAACAACACGGTAATTCTTGACTGTAAAAGAGTCATTAGGTTTAAGAAAGGTTTCGGAAAGACATGCCACGGAGATGTCATTGACGTAGAGAAATTGTTCATATTGTTTTATTTTATTTCGGACACTGGTACAATTTAGTTGAATTATTTTCATTGTGGGTGGTACATATGTTATTTGGCGACGCGCCCGGGGGACGTGATATGTAATTTTGCTCAAGTGAGTGGATAAGCAGAGTGGCAAAAGGTTTGATAGACTGTAGACTCTGATAGTCCAATTTTTTTTCTAAATTATCTATCATTTCAATACTAGAGAGAGAAATAATCTTCTCTGCAGAACCTGTAGGAGAGACCTAAGCAGGGGGAATTTTTGGCTTGGGGGCTAGTGGCTTGGAAATACATAGAAACTGCAACACCATCATCGGTAGGAAGGCGTTTGGGGGTGGGTGCGGTGGAAGGGGTGGAAGGAAGACTGGGAAAGTCGTGTGTGGTAAGTCTGAAGTTTGCATTTGGGTGCGCGTAAGAGCCTTGATTGAAGATGAAAGGTGAGGGTTTGGTGCGTTCGGTGGAATCTTTTTTAGTTTAAAGTTTTTTTTATAAGTCGGACAAAGCTTGGAGTTGGCTGCGTGATCCTCTTTGCAGTTGACGCACTTTTTATTTTGGGTGCACTCAATTGAAAGGTCATGGGAGGTGCCGCACTGCGGACAAATGGCATTTTGTCTTGAACAGACGTGGCTGGAGTGGCTGTAGCGCCAATATTTGCGGCACTGTACGACCGGTTCGATGTAAGGCTTGACAGGATAGTTGACGCCGTCCAGACATATGTGTGACGGCAAAATGCTCCCAGAAAAGCAGATGCGGACCGTGTCAAGATCAATGCGGTTGCTGTTATTACTTTCAGGTTTGGTGAAGCGTATGACTTCAGCGACCTTACACGAAGGGGCAAAGGCCCGTATTGGGTCATGTTCTTAGGAGAGGCACCATTGAATATTTCTTCTTCTGAGTAGTCAGAAGGGATAGGTGCCACTCCCCGGACTTCGCACAGCTCGGACGGAATATATACGACGTAGGCTTCATTAAGAGAACTATCTGCTGCTATGCCATTGGCTGTACTTAGAGTAGGTGTGGTTATTTTTAGTTTCTTTTTTTAGACATAAAAAATGTCAACGTCAGAGAATTTGCTGTATAGATTCTTACCCAGTTCGATGACTGGGAGGTGTGCATTTTTTCTAGATTGGATGAACACTATGTACTCACGTGCGTTACATACACAAAATCTCGCACGTGGTATCTTTATTACATCCGCGTCGTTCACCTGAATAATGCGGCCTCTCGGCCAAACCATGCTTCGCAAACTGTTGAAACACGTAAGGAACACAGCAAAAATGATATAACACAGCAAATATTTAGTAACTCAACTTTCGCGTTATGTAAGCAATCAATTCTTTTAGAATA
Source organism: Ornithomya chloropus (assembly GCA_963971445.1). Classification (NCBI taxonomy): domain Eukaryota; kingdom Metazoa; phylum Arthropoda; class Insecta; order Diptera; family Hippoboscidae; genus Ornithomya; species Ornithomya chloropus. Next base: position 18,702,249 of record OZ020530.1, on the reverse strand, counting down.
AAATAAATGAAAGCACGTGTATACGCGTTGCCAGTCAAAACCCGAATCCCTTAAAGTGAAATTATGCCGCTAGCGATCATCTGATTGCCATTCGAGGTTTAAGGGTTACCGTGTTTCTTCACGTTTTCTATTGAAATGAATGGTCTTGGCAATCCTGTTTAAGTTTATTTTTGTTATCTTGCAAAATGTTATCATGTTTTTTTTTGTCGCGTATAATTTTGCAAAAATTTCATTGTAAAAATATTAAATTATATATAAGTTAGGCAAAAAGACACGTTTCAAATATTTAATAGTTAAATCATAAGTGTATAGTTAAACAAGTTCTATAGAATTTCCACTAATATAAATATAAAGTATTGTCTACAACCGACTGCAAATTGTCCACAGTTCTACGTTGTATTTTTCTGCTTTTGTTGTGTACCTCATTTTCAAAGGAATGCCACCAATCGATTATAAAAGTGTTTACTCCATAGAGCCGACAAATGGTAAATCCTATAAAAGCACAACTTTATATACTGGATCAGTAACAGATTCCCAAATCACAATAGAAGCAAATTCAAGGGACATCTATTTGGAGGCGGTACGTATATTACTAACGCTATTGGATAATATACTCAAGCAACCGGATGACAGAAAGTATCGCGTTATACGAGTGGAAAATAAGAATATAAAGGAAAAATTACTAACATTACCAGGTTGTAGTCAACTATTAATGGCAATTGGTTTTGAACGACAAGGAGATGAATATGTATTGCCGGATAAGGTGACTATGGAATGTATTCAAAATTATCGCGATATTTTGCTCAAACGTCGCAATTTTTGGTTAAACGGTGGACAACAATGTAGCGGTAAGTAGAAAGAAGATCTTTAAAGTACGCAGACCTATTAATTGGATTATTTCTTATGTAGAAGAAAGAGATATTCCATTAGGAGCAATATTTTCAAAGGAAACGTTAGCTATAGAAACTACAAAACCGTATAAACAACGTATAACTTTTCCTCGAGTGCTGGTAATTATTAATAATTGTTAATTGTTTAATAATTAAATCATAGTTATTTGTATGTTCTCTTCTTAGCGCACTACTAATCAGTTTCTGCAATCCTTAGAATTATATTCAGATGCTGTCATGCAATACGAGGATGACAAATTGTTGGCGGCTGGCCGTCATCTCATACCCATTGATGATTTAACACAAAAGGCTAGTGAAAAGTTATTAAATTATCAGGAACATTGCTCTTTATCTAATGCGGGAGAAAATGATAATAACGCTCAAACATTAGGTGAACCTTGTATACGTGATTTAATATTGGTGGAGTTGGTAAATTGGTTTAATACTGAATTCTTTGAGTGGGTTAATCATTTGCCTTGTAAAGTGTGTGGCAGTGAGGAAAGCAATTTGCGACGTACCGAAAAAGAAGGTGAACTACGCGTAGAGGTTGGCATTTGTTGTGGCCAAGAGACGAAATTCTATCGTTACAATGATATTGCCCAACTATTGAAATCTCGTCAAGGACGTTGTGGCGAATATGCCAATTGTTTTACGTTTTTGTGTCGCTGCTTAGATTATGACGCTCGTTTGGTTCACTCATTGTTTGATCATGTGTGGACAGAGGTGATTTGAATTAAAGTATAATGAGCGTGTATTTATATAATATGTAGTTGTGTTTGGTACCTTTATAGGTTTATTCGGAAACGCAAAACCGATGGCTGCATGTTGATCCATCCGATAATGTTGTAGATTCACCCCTAATGTATCAGCATGGTTGGAAGCGTCCCATTGATTATATATTTGCCTATTCATGTGATGACATCCAAGACGTAACCTGGCGTTATACTAATAATCATAAAGAAACTTTAACTAAACGACATTTGTGTAGTGAGCAAGATTTGATAGAAACTATTTTAATTGTTCGTAAGAAAAGGCAGGCTAAACTAAGTGAAGAGCGTAAGAAATTTTTAAGTCAACGTTGCATGTTGGAGTTAATTCAATTGACGGTTGAGAGGTGAGTTTGCAAGTGTTTATTATGTAAATTTTTAAAATTTCAAATTTATATAGACATCCTACAGAGAATGAGTTGAAAGGTCGCTCTTCTGGTAGTTTAACGTGGCGTCAATCCAGAGGTGAACACAGTTTCACCAATGTACGTTTGTATATGTGCCTGTGTATGTAAATGTCGCAAAGACGTTTTCATTCAAATTTCTTTACTTATAGATCTTTGTGTTTACCTTAAATGATGAGGAGGTGCAATCTAAACAATTCAATTTACGTTATTCCTGTGCTTCGGATACTTATGAACGTTACATTAAAGGTAAATTAAATGTTATTTTGTGGCGAGATTTTAAATAATTTAATTTCTTTTTTTTTTTAAGACAATGCTTCTCAAACTGTACGTGTATTAGAAACATACAAGACGTGGCAGTGCTGCCAATTTTCCTCTAAGAATATACTGCGTAAAGTGGAACGGGATTGGAAAATGGTATATTTAGCACGGCAAGAGGGCAGCGATTATGCTGATATTGTGTGGAGATTTAATTTTGAAAATTCATCGCTAAAATTAAAAAATTATAATTTACAATTTGAAAAGAAGACATTCGGAGAGGGCCAGATTGAGTTATTGGTGTATCCGATAAAAAATAATTGCAATAGCACAACACATGAAGTGTATTTAGAAGATGTAACAAATTGTACAGCATTTGAAATTTGTGCAAAATTATCAGGTGGTAAAGGGGACGTTGCTTGGCAGCATACTCAACTGTTTAGGCAAAGTTTAAATTCTAAAGACTATTCAATGGATTTACAAGTGGAACTCTTTTAAGCACACAATTAATGCACTAGAGCGGAGAGAGAGAGAGAGAGAGAGAGAAGGTAATGTACTGTAGAATGATTGGCATTTTCAGGGAAAAATTAACAATTTTTATATGAATTTTGGAATCCAAAAGAGTTTTTAAAATTAACTACAGGGTGACGAGTATTGAAAACTAAAATAACAACCACATGCAGTATAAAGAAATTTTATATCGATTTATTTAAAAAAGGGGAATTCTTCATTCTGTCCAGGTATTTTATTTTATAATTCTTTTTGGACCTTGAGAACTCACTAACCCACAAACAAATGTATACAATTAAAAATAAATTTCACAAATTTTATAGATTGTATTTTTTGAAAATTCATTTGGCTTATGATGTATGTCATAATTATTGTTCACTATTAACTAATTCAAACCACTGACGCATAGCTTCACTTAATACTAAAGGCAATTGATTCAAATCTCTTACTATAACATAGTAGGGAAAGGGAAAATCATCTAAATATGTTTTTATGCTTATGCGTTTATCTGGCAATATCTCCATTGTTTGTATATCCAAAATAGAATTCTTATTGTCGGGATTATCGATGATAATGTAAACTAGAAAGATGCGTTGCAAGCGGGCCAATTTGATGGCATTGCGAACCTATTTAAATGAAATCATTTTTGGTTAAAAAGAAGGGGAAACATCCACCCGATTAACTTACCCTTGATTTACCCTCACTGAATATATTGCGTCCATCACTAAGTACTAACAATAGATTCTCAAATATACCATTGTCCGTACTGGAGCAGCCCTCTTCCGCACTTATGGTCCTTACAAAGTCCAACAGATCGGCTATCTTAGTTTTATCTTGAGCAAAATTAAGCGAGTTTATTAATTTCGGGCCATCGAATTGTTCCGTATGATTTAATATTATTGTAGAAGTTTCACCAAATGATAAAACGCTCAGGCGGCCGCTTTCTAATAATGTTAAAGCTTGGGATACCAAAGATATAGCTTCAAGGGTGAGTGTCTTTGAATTGTTGTGATGCATGGATTTGGAATCATCAATAGCTATGGTAATTTTATAATCTCTTTGTGCTGGTTTGGTGCGTCTTAGCCAGATTTTATCTTTGCGAAATTGTGACGCTATATATGGTATGATTTTCTTCATATTAATGCGACGTCCGGTACGGTAATCACCCTTCAAGCGAGTACACTTTGTTGGCTCCAAAATTAAACGTAACTGTTCACATAATTCACGTGCATTTTGGGTCATGCGATTGGAAATCGTCTGCCAAATTTCGTGATCTTCACTACCGGTCAAAACCTAAGATGAGATTCCATTATTTTGAATTATTTAATAACTCGGTGTTCTGCATAAAACACATACCGATTTACATGTCCCTATTTGATCTTGATATAATCTTCTTAATGCCACACTGTCATCTGTAGACAATTCGTGAGTATGTGCTGCTACATCCAATAATTGTTCTTGACTGTAAATATCATTAAAAATAATAACCGGGTTTTTTTTAAATTAATTAACGTACTTGCAATGAGCTGTGGTGTCGTTATTACGTGGCACTGTCATAGTTTCTACAACATCACCTTCAACATCTAACTTCTCTGATGTTTCCATTCGTTCATTTGTTTTTTCCGTTTTTGAGGGTTTTTCTGACTTTTTGTCCACTTTTTCGGCTTGTATTTCTTCTGTATCCATCTCGTTTAAGTTTTCTGTTTTATCGTCATTACTTTCTATTTGCTCTTCCATCAGCTCTTCTTGATCTTCTTGTTCATCTGGATTATTATCCTCATCTTCTAAATGTTTAACTTTCTTGGATTGCTCTTCAGTAGCATTATCTAAAGTGATTTTATCTCCTTTTTTCGGCTCCTTAACATGTTGATACTCTTCTGCTTCCTGGTCCAGTTCCTCATTATCTGCATTGTTTGCTTCATGCTCGGTTTGTTTGTTAAGTTTGTCAATAGTTTTTAATTGTTTAATTTTTTTCAATTCAGGTTCACCTAAGGTAAATGAAAAGAGTTGTTGTTTTTTTCTTTCTTTTCCAGAAATCATTTGTATTGTAGAATTACTTACCTAGGGTACGCTCTTCATTGGTATGACCTTGTTTACGTTTTTCTTTTGTTTGCTTTTCATTTTTGCGCTCTTTATCACTTATAGTTTCTTTCGTATCAGCAATACCCTGATGACCGCCATCTTCTTTGTCATCCTCTGCCTGGCCAACGCCATCTTTCTCTTCTCCCGTGTCTTGTTCATCCAACTTTTGCTCTTGTTGTATATTTTTGTCGCTTTCGTTTTTTGCCTGCACCTGATCGGCTGCCGACTGTTGTTCAGTATCATTGTCCGGCATAGATTGTATATTATCTTCATGACTGGGGTTATCTTTAGACTGTTCGTACATCTCGCTTAATTCGTCTTTTTTGTTTTCTTCTGATTTATCATCATCTTGTTTTTCGAGTTCTTCGCCTTTTTGTTTTTCGGCATCTGTCGTCGCTTGTTGTTCGTCCTCATCTTGCATTTTTGACTCTTCTTCTTCCTTTTTGTTCTCTTTTATATGATCATCGTTTTTTCCTTCTCCGCCGTCCTCTAAATCACTATCTTCACTTTCCGTGTCTACATTCATTTCTTCGTTTTTATTTTTATCATCTTTGTTGTCTGTTGCTTCTTCATCCACTTCCATTGGTGGCATGTTTTCCTTCATTTTATCGATATCAAAGGGATTTTCATCAGCTTCTTCTCTTTCTCCCATATCATCTTGATCCCCATCTACATTATTCATATCACCCAAATCCATGTCTTCAGCTTCTGGCGGTTCTTTCAACTCATTGTGATAGGGATTCATTTGATCTTCATCTAATTCCGGCTCTTTCATATCATCTATGTCATTTTGTTGTTGCTGTTTACGTTTGTCGTTCGGCTCATTTACCGCATCCAAACCATTCTGTTGATGTTCATCTTTGGAATCTTCTTTAGCTGCTTCATTTTTGGCATTTAGGTTATTGTGCTCGTCTTTTTCATCTTTATTACCTCTGCCATCTTCTTCGGTATCTTCGGGTTGATCTTCATTTATTTCCTCTTCATCATCACCCCATATTTGATCGTCTAATTTTTCGGCACCCTCGTCCGTTTTTCCCATTTCTTTGTCCAATTCTTCTTCCGGCTCTGATTCACCGCTGTCATCTTCTTCATTTTCAGGTTTCTCCACATCTTGCAATTTACCCTCGAAGTCCTCACTCATATCTATACCTTTTTCCTCTTTACAGTTGGATTGCTCTTGATCTTCGCTATCATTTTTACGATCTTCCGGTCGTTTAGCGTCCTCTAATTGATCTTCAGATTCAATTTTATCAGAGGCATCTTTTTCACCGGCATCATCTCCCAAACCAAAGCTATTACTATTTTGCTGTTGTTGTTGTTTGGGATCACCTTCTTCATCTTGCTGCAAATCCGCTGGTACACAGAATCCTTTGCTAGCAATCTCCACAAAAACACTCAACATAATTGATAACATTTTAACGGATATTTTATGCGCAGCCACTTGTTGACACAATTGATAATCTGCCATAAGGCAGAACTGTTCCAATATAGGATAAATAGTTAATAGTTCGTTAGCGTGGCAGAGTTTTTCAGCAGAAGAGGGCGTTTCCCTTATATAGCATAAAATGTTGGAGATCATTTTTGCAATGTAGCTGATACGCAAAGTATCCCAATCTTTGCATAAATCTTCGAAAAGTTTTCCTTTCAAATGATTTGGTTGCAGAATAAAGACTTCTTCAGCTTCTTCATCTTCTGCCTCCTTCTTAACAACTGAGTTACGGGTTTTGTACAATTCTTGTAAGGACAATAGAACTCTTTTAACAATGTTTTCCAAATCATGTTTTATTTCTTTATAATTATGTCCACGTTCTGGACTATTTTCAGATAATTGTGATTCAAAAATATCATGAATTTGCGCCTTTAAAGTTAACAATGGTTGCGCCAAGGGCAAGTAATCTTGCTGAAGTGTTTCCAGCTTATTTATTATTCCTTCAATCATAGCCATTGCATTTTTATATTTATTTAAATAATAATCTAGTGTTGGTTTATCCAAAAATTCATTGTCTGGATTAGCCATTTCTTGTATTAAGGATTCAGTACTTTGTAAAATACGATCTGTGAGAAGTTCTACGGAATTCGCTAGACTAGATCCTTGTACCAGCACATTTTCCGAATATGAAAGCATTTGGTTTTCAGAAGACTCACCAGATGGCTTACATTTTAATAAAAGTTGAAATTGTTCCATGACATACAATATTTTTACGCAAGAGCTTCTCACAGCCTCATAGGTGCGGCGATATTGTACAAAATCTAAAAAGTTTTCCAAATTAGTTTCTTGTCGATTCATCACTACCTTCTTTAAACTTTTCAATTGTCTTATTATGGTTTTAAAACGATTCAGAGTATTACAGCTGGTCGCCAAAAAGCGACGTTGTTTTTGAACTAACGAAAACATATCCACTGAGAACCCTTTTAAACGTTCAATATTGGGTAAACCCAATTCGGAGAGGGGTGTCAGCATAATGTTTTGCAATAATTTCAATTTAAATATGCTTTTGGCGAAGTAAAGATTCAAATTTTCACAACATTTCAAATACTGCTGAGGAAGTGGCTGTAATGTTAGGTTGAACGGTGCAATAGTAAAATCTTCATATTTAGTGTTTAGGGACAATTCCATTAAGCCAGTTTTATAGTGCAGACCCAAAGTGGTGAGAGTTTTAAAAAAGTCTGCTAAAGCTTTACGTTTTTGTTGCAAAATTTGTTTAGCTTCCAAAATTTGTTTCGGTCGCTCTTTGCTGCGGTCCACGTTAAGATTACTGAGATAAAAGCAATGTTCCAATTGCTGTTCTAATGTGCTATCTAAGCTTTGTAACAATTTGGGATACTGACCTTGTGTTATGCAATCTTTTACTACATTGCGTGAGGTCATAAACAAATGAGGTAATTTGTTCCATACCGTTTGAGGCATAACGTTTATCATCTTTGAACTTATGCAATCAGTTTTTAATTCTTCTTTTGCCATAAACTCAGCAGTATTTGGCTGATAATTGTAAGGCTGTGCGTTAACTTTTAACTGGTACTCTTTGTTGGTAGTGTCCTTATACTGCAGCACCTTATTGATTTTCTCTTGCAAAAGTTTCTGATATTCTTTCAAGAACTTGTTCAGATTACGATGCACCCGGGCGACATTGTTGCGCATACTGAAATAGGACAAGTCCTTATTGTAACTTTCAATTTTCACGAAATCTTTCAATTTCTTTTCTATGGGTGCCTTAACCGATTTATTCCATTCATCAATTTCCTCTTGGAATTGATTAAAGTAAATATGTAAATTGTGCAGACCGGATATTAATTTTAAAAGCTTCTTGTCCTTATCCATTTGTTGTTCACCCACATGATGCAAATACATTTCAAAGGATTTCAATAGTTGCAAGCGCACGCAAAAGTCTCCATATGAAGAAGATTCCAGAAATTGTCGTAAAATTTTCATTACCTCACTTAAGCTCATCTTTTTCTTCTCCTCCTTTCCTTCTTCTGTATTTACCTCGACTTGTTCCGCATAACGTTGTTCACAATATCTTATATTGTATAAGGAATGGTTGATTTTTTGCTCCTCTAAATAGTCTTGCAAGAGATGATATATGAAAAACCAATATTTGTAGGCGTGACATTCGACTTTTTTACGAGTTTCGGTCAAACAGTTACGCCAGAATTGCAATTCTAAGCGCATCCACTTTTGGACAAATTCTGCCACCAGCAATTCTTCCGCTTTGAGATCATTTTTCCTATGAGCCACTTCATTCCATTGGGAAACTTTTTGTCTTAAAATTTGAAAGCCGGTATTAAAGCGTACCACCGGAGCATTACAGGGTAGTCCACGTATACGTTCTATAACTTTCTTAATATCGAGTAACGTGGCATGATCTGGATATAGAGATAATTGTTCATCAACACGTTTTTCTATGGAACCTAACACCGTACAACATTCCATTACTTCATTAATATTAGAATCTTTGTAAAAATTGTAATTCGTGGCAACATTTTCCTTAAGCGTTAATTGTTTAAGAATGTCCTGCTGTAAGGCTACACAAAAAGATAAGCCATTAAAAGTTTGCTCTTCTAGCCAATCATTGACGCTTAAGCGGTAGTGATGATATAACCGTACAAAAACTTTTACTTGTTCTTTATAGCAATCGATTACATCCTTTTGTACATTGCCTGGTGATAAGCTGTTATACTCAACTTTGGTATAATTTTGAAATAAATTCATAAAAGTTGTCACAATTAGTCTGTAGTCGCTTTCTTTAATAATGGCCCAATTTTTTGTTTTTAATAATTTCTTTTTATCCAATTTCATGACATTTTCCAATGATTCCTGTTGCAGAAAATCACCAAAGTCTTCTTGCACTGAGGTAGGAAATATTTCCTCCAACTCTTGCAATTCCAATAATTCTTCATTTTCTTCCACACATTTCGTTTTATTAATATATAAACTGTCCTCCTGATCTTTTTGTTGACGACGCCGTTCTTCTTCTTGTTTCCAGATCTCATTTATCACTTTGAAAGTATAATCGATTTCCGGGAAGATTTTTTTAGTAACTAAACCTTCTGTGATGACTACATTTTGCAATTCTCTCAATTTGCTTTTAATCAAACGGAAGTACTCATGCTCACTATCTGGTAAAATTTGTATAATTTTTAACAATTTGGAACGATTCTTTAAAATATTTCCCGAACATTCGATGTCTTCGTATATTTGTAATGAATGAATTCGTGGAAATTCTATAAGATTTTGTAAAATTTCATAAATCTGCGCCTCTTGATTAATGTTGATTAAAACTGTAGTTGAAGAGGATTGAATGAAAGTATTTTTCATTTGAAACAATACGGATTTTAAGCCTTCTAGGCCGGAATATAATTGTTGTACAGAGCACTTTAAGGGTACCACAAAGTCTTGATAGTAACCTTTATATGGTTGTAAAATGTGTTGCAGAAAGCGTTGAGCATTAAGTAACCAAAGATTCATTTTCTTCAGCACCTCTTCAGTTAAATCCATGGATTTTTTAGTAACTGCAGTGGTAGCGGACGTCAAGTTCTCATAAGTTTTTTGTATTTGTTGCAAGAGATTATAACACATGCTGGGCTCACAATTCGTTTTTAGAAAATACTGTATATCCTTAATCAATTGGGCATAAAAACATTTTTGCGGTCTTAAAGCGACTTTTTGTTTCAATATTAATTCTTTGGCTGTTAGACTCTCCAGACTATCTTCCAAGCTGTGATAAAAGTCAACATTCAAGTTTTTATAATTCATAATAATTCGCATAAAATCAGAAGCTGTCATCATGGTGGTTACATTTTGAATATCTTCCTTAATATAAAGATTTTTTAAACGATTTTTCTCTACGGGATCTACCAGCGGCATAAATGTAGCCAAACATAGACCAATGGCCCCCATAACTGCGTTGGCCATATTATATTCAAACATTAAAACTTGATATTTTATTGCATCTGCTTTATTCGACCCATTAGTAGTTGTAGATTCTGGTTGAATTAAGGCTTTCAACATATTTAAAAGATTTTCAAAACCTTCTGTATAATCGGGGAAATGATCAATTTCATAACCTTCACTTGACGTCCTTACATAGTTCACTTCTTTCAATAAACGTTTAGCGTTGTTATGAGCCAAGTGCCAATTATTGAAAGTATTGTTGTAAGAGGGCGTAACCATTAACGCATTTATCCATAGAAGCTGACTAATTTGTTGAAGCTTGGTTTTCCACGATTCGTATTCATTTACGGCTATGGCTTTAAACTGGCCATCACTTTGGAAGATTAAGTTATCAATAATATTAATAAAACTGGGTCCTTCACAGCAACTTAAACTAATAATATCTTCATCATTTTTTACACTTTGCAAAATATTGGTTCGTAGTGAAAGGCTGTGTAATTGTAAGTTTTGTACAGCATTCATTATAATTGAATTGAAAGCATTTAGATTACGATAATTGCCATTAAGGTAAAGTAAAACGTTTTCAAACTCCTTTACATCCTCATGTGATTGCACATAGTCATGTAGAGTCATCCATAACTTCATATAATGTTTATAATGTGGGGAATCCAAGGTAAGTAGCAAATGTTTAGTATTACTATTGATAGTTGCAAGATTCTCACAGTAGTTAGGATTTAAATTTAAGGATTCTGGCATATCCTTTATTTGGTTAACATTAGCTACACAAAATCTTATTAAAAACCACTCCCGTAAAGTCGATATTAAAATATCCACATCATTACAACTTTCTACGTGTTCTTGCTCTTTATTAAATTCTTCGCACAGACTTTTCACATCATTTTCTATCGCATATAAATCATCTCCACATGGTTGATTGTTTTGTTTTAGGGAATCATTTAAATCTGCAACAAGTTGTTGTATATGGTTCTTAAGGGGTAGAGGTAGCGATAAAGAGACATCTTGTTGAGAGCTCAAGTTAATTGGTATTAAATTTAAATCCAAAGTTGAAATATTTTTATACATTTTCCGCAGGATGCACTTGACAATATCTGAATTATGTGCCGTGAATTTTTTTAAAATGAGAGATGCTGGATAATTGCCATAATTGGGTATAACATTTAATAATTCATCCATTTGTTGTGAGAGCAGGAACCATTTCACCTAAATAGTTAAAAAAAATCATATAAACAGTAAGAAAACTAAATTTGGCTAGGACCAAATCTTAAATACCCTACACATTTACAACGGTGGGCGTGGCAAGTATTTATATATTGCGCCTTCTAATACTGTATATACTTTTTATCAGCTGGCAAGTCCAGTTTTACACTGAGGTATGGTTTTTTGTAAATTGTGGACGTGTCTGTTGTCCGATCACGACCATTTTTGGCATATCGGTGGATAGGATAACCATAAATATGTGCACCAAATATCATAGGTCAAATTTTGTGACAGGTATAAAGGTTTAAATTTAGGCCAATAACAGACGGACATACGTTTCTAAATCGACTCAGTTTTTGACGCTGATTAAGAATATAAATACTTTGTGGGGTCTCTGACGCCTCCTTCTGGGTGTTGCAAACGGAAGAATAAACTTAGTTTACCCTCATCACCAAGGTGGAGGCTATAAAAAGTGAAACATTGGTCCTAAACTTACCTGTTTCTCTTCATAATATGGTTGATATTGTAATAACTCTTTGGTGTAGATTTTTCTCATTCGGTTCATCGGATATTTAACACTTAACACATAGTTACTTAATTGTTGAGAACTCTCCTTCAAATCTTTAACATCTTCGTTCATAATTGGCATTATTTGGAGACAGAAATGCAATAAATGTTTGTCCAACCATTTAAAATGCAGCAATAGTTTTTGTACTAAATCCACATTCAAAACTCCATTCATCAATATAACATTTTGCGATGTATGCAAAAGACGTTTAAACCATGGTAAATAAATTATTAAGTGTACTAAGCTTTCTTCTGTTACTTCAGCATTTATTGGCTGGGTTTTCAAGACATTGTACAGTTTGCTTAAAAACGCAGCATAATACTTTAGGAACTCATTATTAAATTTGTCCGTTATTAAATTTTTGTTTAATAATTGTGAATAAGTTAACACGTCCATTCGTGTTAGGTTATTATTGCTGTTGGTTGGTTGAGGTATATCGGGTATTAGGAGATGCACTATAAGTAGAGCCTGCAACCTAAAGGCTTTACATTCCATTAGTGTCATATCTAAAGTTGTATAATCTCGTATACGTGGAAACAATTTGGAATTCCACGGCAATTGTGGATTTATTAATGAAAAATCATCTTTAAAGTTTATTATCAAGTTGTAAAGAACTTTGGAAAGTTGTTGCAAATCTTTATTATCTATTAAAAGTTGTTCCAATTTTAAATAGCGTAATTCAACATCATGGAAACTGCTCATGCTGTAATATGTCAATAATAAATGTTTCTTTAAATCCTCAGGCTTTATTGTTTCCATGTTGAATTCTTCAAAACGATTAGAGATGTCCAACAAACAGTTTTTATAGTTGTGGGGCTGTTGTTCTATAACAATCCTTAAGGGTAACATTTGTAATGTTATCAGAACCATTTCATTTAAATTATCACTTTTCAAAATGAAGTCCTTCAGGTAGTTGCTTTGTTCTTTTCGAGTTTGATTTGAAGAGTTATATTTTTCTATTTCTCCTACCACAACATCGCGTAATTTATTTTGATAATAATCCAAGCCATACCCCAGTAAATCCACATTAGCTGAATATACATAAATTTCCATGGTACTAACATACATAGCTCGTGGTATTTCAAAATCAATTGTTAAGTACGAGTGAGTTAAGTGGGCGGCTTGCATTAGATGTGAAATGTTGTACGTGTTGATTTCGCCAAGTTGTGATACATTTTCATGTATACTTATAAGACAATTAATAGCTTTGACATTATGAACACCCTGACTGTAGACAATGGCTTTCTTGTCGTCCAAATCAAAACAGTCTTTAGTTACAGCCAATTCCACGCAACGATTACGCATGGCTCTGGACAATTCACCATTTTTCGGATCAATAGTAAGAAATGCTTGAAAATTGGCATGTTTAAAAACCATTTCAGCCACGGCCGACTGTGAAGTGACCCCTTTTTCCGAAATCATTAAACAACTATGCGGTTCAAATACCGGATTTAGACGATCCAATACGGCTGAAGAACATAAATTGGCATGTTCCAAAGCTATATACTGGCCTCGCTTGAGGCATTTCACAATTTTCGAATCTACCCATTCAAAATGACCGCCCGTATTTAAGGTGTTGACCTTTTCAATATGATTTTCTAATAATCGTAATTTATTTTCGTAAGTTTGTAACACTTGTAAAGTGTTTGTTTCGTTCGCATAACAACTTTGAAGTTTTCCCAGCAGCAGTTGTAATTGATTTAAACGGTTTTGGAAATTTTTTAATTCCTCTGTAGAAATAGCTGTGTTTTCGAAGTCTTGAAAGACAATAAAAAAGTTAAGTGAAACAACGGAAATGTGAACGCGTTTTGAGTTGTTGTATACTTACCCCATTTTATGGTCGATAGTTGAGTATATGAACTCCACACCTTAATTAGGTCTAATGCGGTGATTGGCTGTGCTCCTTGGCAAGTGAGTAAAGAATTTTGTATATATTTCAAATATATGCTTTCAATTACTTGGGCCATTTCTTCTAAATGACGCTTTAAATCAATCTGAAAACAAGGAAGAAAACTAAATTTAGCTTAGGCCAAATCTTAAATACCCTCCACGTCTACAATAGTGGGCATGGCAAATATATATATATATATTGCTCCCTCTAACAGTGTATGTATTACGTATCAGCTTGCAAGTGAGTAAGCCCATTTTTGGCTCATCGATGGATAGGACAACTATAAATATGTGTACCAAATTTCAAGTTCATAGGTCAACTTTTGTGGCAGATATAAAGATTTTTGTCGATTGTGGGCGTGTCTGTTATCTTAATATGCCCATTTTCGGTACATCCACGAAGGGAATGTTTATAGATATGCACACCAAATTTCAAGTTCATAGCTCAATGTTTGTGACAGATATATAGATTTTTGTCGATTGTAGGCGTGGATCTCGACCGATTTTGCCCATTTTAAATAGCGATCTGTTTGTAAAAACTAGAAGTGCTTGAACAAAATTTTAGCTCAATATCTTAAAATTTACGCCCGGGAGAATGCCAGCAACACACGGACATACGGACATACATGTCTAAATCGATTCAGTTTTTTATGCTGATTAAGAATATACTTTGTAGGGTCTCTAATGCCTCCTTATGGGTGATGCAAACGGAAAACCAAACTTAGTATACCCTCTTTACTATGGTGGGGGGTTTAACGAGGGAATATTTTCCTAAATTTAAGTGTGTGCGAAGCTCAATCAACCCTCAACAAGATGTACAACTTTCTTCGTTCATACCTGTTGAAAACTTCCCGTTACTGAATCATCTATGGTGTCTGTATTATACGTTTCATGTCTCAATGTACAAATCGCATCCATCAATTTCGTTTTGCCAGTGTCGCTAGGGCCGCACAACAGTATAGGCTTCTCCATATAAATACATTCGATCATGTTCTTTACAATTTCCCGTTGAGATCTTAGCAAGAGTGGGGCATTCTCTTTTGATTTAAATGAATCCCCATTACGTGTTACAATAATATCATTCAAATAGATGTTATCGCTTGTCCAATATAAAGAAACGTCTTCACTTAAAACATTCAAGCGATCAGCATCACAGTGAAAGATTTCCGAAAATATTGAACGTATATATAATTTGTCTGGTTCGCAACGCATTCTTTGATAGTACACCAATTTCATGCGCTCATATAAAGTTAGTAAAAAATTTTCAAAGTTTTTTGTAAACGATTCTTGAGGTTTGAAAGAAAATCCGGTTTTTGGATGTATTAACAGTTCGCACCAACGTAATAAATCGCGCAAATTGAATTCATAAGGACCGCCTCTATAACCAAATTCCATTTTGGCCAAACCATGATGTAAACGTTCGGAAAATTGTACCATTCTTAAGGCCAAATCAAATATTATCTGATCGCCTTCTTCGTTAAGTGTTCTTGTGGACAATTCTTTATTTTTCTTCGCATAATACATAACGAAAAGGTTTCCTCTGTCTGGATATTCTTTTTCTTGCTTTGTGCCCAATAGTTTTATGAAGTTGTCTTTTAATGCTAGAAAATCAGCTTCAAAGCGTTTGTTGATTACATGCAACAGATCGGGAGTGTTCAGCTTGCGTAGATAGACTTTGGTGAAGCGGTTTAAGAAGGACTGCGGTAAGCCTTTGCGCCCACCACCTTGTTTCAACGGATTTTGACACGCAAATATACGCGTTTGCTGATTTAGTTTAAACGTTTTATTCAACTCTGGAATATAAACTTCACCTCGATGATCTAAGATGGCATTTAAACCTTCCAATACAGATTGCGGTGCCAAATTCAATTCATCCAATAAAATCCAAGTATTATGTGCTTTTAGAGCCGCTAATAAAGGACCGTCACGCCATACAAACGAACCTATGGCCACTTGAGATTTTTTATTGTCTGAATGCGATTCATTTAGAATGTTATCTTCCGAGGGCAAATCGGTTCCAAAAAGATCAGCTAGATCGGTATGTTCACATAGATTTATACGAACGATATGGAAACCTATAGCTTTGGCAGTACTCTCCACAATCGAAGTTTTGCCTACACCGGGTGGTCCTTCCAGCAGTATGGGTTTCTTTAATGTCAAAGCAGATAATAAACGGAATAAATTTGTTTTGGTTGTGGGAGCATCAAAAAGAAATCCCTGATCATCAGTATTTGGAGTATCATTACAGTTAATGGGTATGAAGAAGGGTTTTATACCAAATTTTCCATCTGCTGTGCATTCAACTGTAGCATCTTTCAGTTGTTTCAAATCATTTATGGATAAGTTTTTTTTACTCAATACTTGAGCTTGTTTTATACTGTATTGCATGATATGCGTTTTTAAAGCTTCAATCTTTTCTTCACTTTCCTGAGATGAAAGCTCTAAAGCATCTAGGAATACAGTGTGTAGGCCGTAAATTGATTTTTCCAGGAAGGTTAAGTGATTGTTGTTTATCATATATTGAGCCCAAGATAATATATCACGTATAGAATATTTAAATTTCTCCACCACCTCTTGCATATACCAGACAATATCAATTATATAGGTGGCCAGGCTCAGCGATTTTTCTTTACTCTCCAATTGTTGTTGTACGCACGTACTGGCTATACGTATGAGATCTTCCCGAGTATCTGATGGTTGACACCAGATTTCAGTAAAACGATTGCGCAAAGCAGGTGAAAGTTCTTTTTTGCCGTAGTCACCTCCCGGATTCATGGTGGCTAAAAATTGAAAACCCTGACGCGCTTGCACCACAAACTCTTGACAAACGGAATCATTGTCCGTGTTCCCGATTAGACCGATCTTTTCCGCCAACAGGACCGTCCTTTCTGGTTCTAAAATACAATTTAAACGCTCTAAAACGGAATCTTCCGCTAGTGAAATTTCATCAGCCATAAAATAAGAACCCTCTTCCATGGCATATATTAAAGGACCATCGGACCACTCAAACAGCTGACTCTTCTTAGGCTCGTTAACGTTTGCAGTTGGTCGGTAGGGTCTTAGGCCACCCAAAAAATCAGCCGCCTCTGTATGCATGTGACAATTCAAAATACGCAGCTGAACATGTTTTATAGCAGCCAACAATTGGCATACTGTGGTTTTGCCACAACCGGTAGGACCCACCAATAGAACAGGTTCATCAAATTGTAAAGCTTTAGCGGTTAGTACTGCCATACGCGTCATATTATAAGTCCACACAATATCGGTACGTTCCTTGTAATCACAGATAGCGGCTATTATGTCTCTAGTTACGGGCGAATTATCATCCTGTTCGTTAACGATATGAAACAGTCGTGCTGGATTGACCTGTTTCCTGAAGTGCTTATATAAAGCATCTTGGATTATGTTGATTTCCAGCTGTGTACGTACTTTGGCCGATAGAACCAAATAACCCTCTTCAACTAAATGTTGATTCCAATCATATTGAGGGTCATTTAAGAGTTTCTTATCAGCCAACGTGTAACGATTACCCCAACGGAACAGATCACGTAGGGTGAACACATTTTTTGTTGTCGTTTTACGATTCATTTGTAATTCGCTCATGCAAGCTACCATTTTGCGAGCATACGAGCCAGGTATTAGGCAACGTTTCTCCAAAATGATCTCCAATTCGGCGCGTGGTATATCACAGAAATGCAACTCAATAAAGCGATTTTTAAAGGCGCGCGATAATGTTTTGCGACCGCCATATAAGCCGGGGGGATTTTGTGTGGCGAAAAGCATAAAGTTGGGATGAGCTTTCACCACTGTCTGAGTTTCGGGTATAAACAGTTCCCGATTATCATCGAGTACACGATTTAAAGCTTCCAAAATTTCGGTAGAAGCTAAATTCAATTCATCCAAAATTATCCAATAACCATTACGCATCGCTTGCACCAAGACACCCTCCTTAAAGGCCAGCTTGCCACTTACATCGGCTGTATACGTGCCAACGTACTCTTGCAAGTCGGTGTGTTCATGATTGTTGATACGCAAACAATGATTACCACTCCGTTTGGCTATGTATTCAATTAAACTGGTCTTACCCGCCGATGTGGGACCTTGCAATAATATGGGCAATTTCCCTAAGCCAATAATACGCGCCAAATCTTTCAAATTTTTACATACACTCTCAGTTAATATGTAATTAGTGCATTCTTGGATGGTGCGAGGACCCTGTTGTATCCAATATCCTTCAAAATTTAAATAATCCTCTCCAGGTTTGGGCAGTGCTTGATTCAATACCGCCTTTACATTGCTTAGCAGGGAGTCTTGTATGAGTTTTTGCACCACATTATGGGAGCCGGCATCCAGTTGTGTTAGAAAACTTAAATTTATGGATTCATACAGATTCCGTTCAATGGAACCGCATAAATTTCTAGCACATATCATTAAGGCACGACAGAGAGTACGCAATGAGTACACGGGTCGGTTACCTAGCCCATCATTTAACTCCAATTTTGCCAACTGTTTAAGGCGTTTATATAATCTCACTATGGTCAGAACGTGTTTCTCTCTTATGCCGGTAGCCTTGAGATAATCGGAAACTAATAAACAAAGATCTTTCTCCGCAGTTATATCATCCACATAGAATTCGGTAAAACGATTACGTATGCCGATCGGTAGATCCTTTTTACCCACATCTGTACTGGGATTCATGCAAGCAAATAAACGAAATTCTGGATGTCGTTTGATGGGTGTAAAATCACCCTTTTCCAATAACACAATTGAACCACCCGGTTCTAAAATCGTGGATAAGCATTCCAATGTCTCCGCTGAGGCTAGATTCAATTCATCCAACAGCACCCAATCGCCATATTTGATGCAATTTACCAAGGAGCCGGGTATAAACGCAAACGATATATTTATCGATTTCTCCAACTGTTGGTATAGTTTTTGTAGTTTAATTTGCAAGTTTTGATAGCGAGACAACAAGTCTTTAAATTTGCTTAGTTCGCCTTGTTCAGCTTTATGAAATATCTCTTTCATTATGCGCAGCATTAATTCCACGACAGTCTGATACTTTCCTTGATTGTACCATAAAGTGAATGTTTTTAATAATTTTTGATTTTTCGCTTCATTGAACATTTGCCGAAACAGCAACTCGAATTCGCAACGCAAGGGGAATATAATGTAGGATAAGTCGACAGGTTTGAAACCGCCCACCAAATCGGCTACATCCGATTGATTGTTCATATTCACTACCACCAATTTATGTTTAGTGCGTTGAGCCAAAAACTGCACGGCTGACGTTTTACCAACACCCGTTTCTCCCACCAGTAGTACCGGTTCAGCTTGCTTCACACAAATTGCTATACGTTCTAACATGCAGGATGCTATACGCGTAAATGAAAATGTTTTTGATGATTTTTTACAGTCGGAGCTGGGTAGTAATTTAATTCCATCGTCATTTAATTTTAAACGTTTTGTAGCCTGTTGCTCTAAAAGATCCGTTAACGATAAATCGTTATTAGAAGGTTCACCTGCTGGTAATTCGGCACGGCCTACCCTTACAATTTCATTATTGATCGTTATCTCCGGTGTATACTCTTCGGCGAAATGTTTACAACGTGATTCTATAATACCCAGCTTCGCTCCAATACTTGTTATCAATTTTGTTTTATCACAACTGTGCGGCAAATAGGAACAGAAAACATCGACGGCATTTCGAAATACAAAATTGGCGCATTCCATATTGGTTACAGAAAAGGTGGGATTGGAACGTTGACATAACTTGATTAAATCTCTAGTGGACACTAGACGTCCTGATGAAGTTAGAGCTGACACAGAGATGTGCTCATGAGGTAGTTGCACATAATGTTCGGTGGTATCTGCTCTATCGCTGGATTCTTTTCGTCGTAAATTATCTGCTGCTGCATGATCACCACTCGAAAAGGTAAGAAACACATCCACTATGCGGTTAGCGATTGTTTTTAGCTTGGGATAGTTAGCGCTCACCACCCTGCATAGCTCGTTACGCGATAACGGCAATATGTTAATGGTGTAGAGGTATTTTTCCAATAAACTAAACAAAGCTTTATGGTTTGAATTTGTGGAGGACGATTTAATGGTCCTGTCGAATACATATAAAAAAAAGAGAACTTAACGTAACGCAACACTAGTTGTTGGTGAATTATTACCTGACAGTCACAAAAAGTTGAAAGCCGGGAGCTGCCTTAACAGAGTCTCGAAAGCCGGGTACGCTCAAGTAGTTGTTTTCAAGTAAACTGCTTAATATTGTGAATGTGTCCTTTGTGGCCAAGTCCAAATCCTCTAATAACAACCAATAACCGTTCATAACAGCCTAAAAATGTATCAAAGCAAATGCTGATATTAATTAAATCTATTTTAGATGTGTTTTTTTTTTTTACCTGTGTTAGAACGCCTGGCAGCCATATAAATTCACCGGTCGTATCGGTGCAATGATATTGACCCAACAGCATATTACAATCGGTTTGATCACCCAACTGTATACGTAAAAAGCCATTATCTGGTATGGACTGTGTTTTGCTTTCCACATCTTCTTCCTCTCCATCGAACACTTTTTTACGTTTAACACCTGATTTATTTGGAAAGTTCTTTGGTTGTCCATTAGTAAGTTTTCTTTCATTTTCAATTTCACATAATTTTGGACAAATTCGGCCAGTTTTGCGAGCTAAATATTCAATTAAGGTCGTTTTACCACAACCCACTGGCCCTGATAAACAGATGGCCTTTCCGTTAGCTATCCCCAACGCTATACTACGCAAGTTCACTTTTGTGGAATCAACTTTAACAATATTATCATGCGAACCATCTGTGTTTGCATAGAATTCATAATTATCTCGATTGAATATGGGGAACAAGACACCCTCAATATTTGTTACAGATTTGTTATTAATTGCCACTGTAATCATTTGTTCGGCATCTTCTCCATTTTGATAATTCTCAAGGTGCGGTTTATCCAAAAGGTTACACATTTCTTTGTCAAAGTCAATAAGCACCTGCGGTGGTATTTGAGCGTTCAATTGTTGCAATTGTCCAGGATTCATGTTTGTCAGTAAAACGATTATATGATTAACATAAAATTGATCCAAAGGAGACATTTCCTTATTCATATATTCTTCAATAAACTCTGACCAATTCCATAAATTTTTGAAATAAGTCACATCACACTTTAGAAGCAGATAACAACATTTAATGATATTTGAAGCATCCACTTGTACACTTGTAGTCTTACATCTTTTTGTTACTTTTGGTTCTTGGTTATGTGAGATATTGGAAAAAGGTGCCGGTTTATCCGTGAAATATTTGATGGCATATCTATTGGGAAAAGGTTCGTTGTGATTAGAGAACAAAACACTATTCACTCATACCTTTTGGCCTGTAGCGACAAATGCATTAACTTTGACAGAGCAATACATATTCTTTGATAATTCATGTGATTCCCATTGTTAATATTCTGATTAGTGTCGTCCAAAGCATTAGTTAACAATAGTAATAGATAATCTTCGAATACAATAGCAATAGGTTTTGTGTATGCGTCTTCTAACAAACGTTGAGTTAGGAACTGTATTAAATTCTTCACTTCTGCTTCTGTATTTAACTAAAAAACAGAATTATTGAATAAAAATGTAGTTGATAATTATTTGCTGATGATTTACTTTGGATTTTGCGAAATCGTCAAGAATATTCACATCACGTTTTGGAATTTTATGCCGTAGCAAAGCCACGAGGCATTCCACTTTGTGCTTTAACTTATTTATTGAAAATTCCATATTTAAACATTTATTAAACAAAATCTTGATTAGTTATTGATCTTTATATATCAGAGATAATTAAATTCTTTTAAATTAATAAATTAAGACCTTGTTAACATTTTATTACAAAAATTTATTGAAAACAATCCCTAACAATATTTGTTGTCTGCTAATGATAAAAAAAAAAAAACAATATCAACACGTGCATATATTGGGTCAGGAAACATATATTAAAGCTGCTTAATAGTTAACTCTGATTACTTTAGAGTTAATCATTTACATTGAATACCGCAACACATAGTTTGCGAAACGAAGCTTTAAGTGGAGAAAAATTATTTTACAGAAAAATATTTTGCAATTATCTGATTAAAAAGTAAAGAAGAACTTAAAAAAGTGCCAAAATTTAATAAGATGACGTCTGATGTAAGGGATATTTTGGACATTGAACGTCCTACTACCCCGGAGATTACACGGGAATCTTTTCTAGCCACTAAGAAAAGAAACTTTGAAAAGTATAAATGTTTTTTTTTGCTGTATCTCGCAAAAAGTTTTTGAGAAATTTATGTGTGCTTTAGAACCAGAGGACCGTCAAAGCGTCCGGAAGGTATGCATCGTGAGGTTTTCGCCTTATTGTACAATGATAATAAAGATGCACCGCCATTGCTACCTACTGATACGGTTTTGGGTATTGGTTCGGGTTACAAACAAGCCAAAGCACGTTTGGGCATGAAAAAAGTACGTAAGTGGGAATGGGCTCCATTTACAAACCCCGCCCGTTCAGATGGTGCTGTTTTTCATCATTGGCGACGCATTACCGATGAAACTAAAGAATATCCATTTGCTAAATTTAATAAACAACTACATATACCCGAATACACAGTGGCTGAGTATAATGCCCACTTACACACCAATCCACAGAAATGGTCAAAAGAACAAACGGATCATTTGTTTGATTTGGTTAAAAGGTAAATATTGATTTTGTTAAATTCTTTATATATCGTTGTCATATATAATATTTTAGATTCGATTTACGTTTTATTATAATGGCGGACCGTTGGGATCGTACACAATATGGTATCAAGTCTGTGGAGGATTTAAAAGAGCGCTATTATGAGGTGGCGGCATTGTTAACCAAATGTAAAAGTCAAGCTGGGTCCGGTGGTGGTGATAAGAAACCTTTCGTTTTTGATGTAGAACATGAGAGACGTCGTAAGGAGCAATTAAAAAAACTATTTGAACGGACAAGTCAACAAGTGAGAGAGGAGCAAAACCTACTCAATGAATTGCGTAAAATTGAAGCACGCAAAAAAGAACGGGAACGCAAAACACAGGATTTGCAAAAATTAATATCGCAAGCTGACCAACAAGCTGAGGTGGCGGCCAGCGTTCAAAGTGTGCGTAAATATGAAAAGAAATTACACAAGAAAAAGATACATCATCAGCCAAGGCCGTCCAAAGTGGATTCGGTGGTGAATGCTGTTGAAGTTGGAGGTAGTGGTATTAAATTTTCAGACTTGCGAGGATCTGGTGTTTCATTGAGATCACAAAAAATGAAACTTCCCGCCAATATTGGGCAACGTAAAGTAAAAGCGTTGGAGCAAACCATGCAAGAGTTTAAAGTTGGTAAGTAAAAGAGAAAACGTGGCATTCTTTAACGAAATGAATTTTAATTGAATGAAAAAAATATTTCAGATCCAGCACCACCACCTACCGAAGATATATGTCATGCCTTTAATGAGTTGCGATCTGACATGGTCTTGTTATGTGAGTTGCGTACCGCTTTATCGACTTGCATTTACGAAATGGAAAGTTTAAAGCATCAGTATGAAGCTGCTAGTCCCGGAAAGGTAAAATAATACTTGCTTATATGCTGCATTTCAAGATTTCTAATGTATCTTTTATTTTAATCTTTAGACCCTAAATATACCAATAGCTCTTATACCATCAACTCAGTTAAAGACAGAGCCATCTGATACAACATAAATAAATACTTGTGCATAAAGAAAGGCAAACATCGTAATCGTCATAATGTTTTACATTTAGGAGTTTTAAACATACATACAAATTCACAACCATATAAATCACAAACATCATTAACAAAAAACTTCACTAATATAATATTAAGATCATCAATTGTATCGATCCTTACATGGTTTACAACAGAGTGCCAGAGTGTGGTGAAGAGTGAATGAAAAAGGGGAGGGGGGATTCTTTTTGACCCAGTAAGCTTTTTTACAATAATTGCTTTTCTCATATAACATTTTTCACGTTTATTAGCAATAGTATTTTCTTATTATACACACATTACCGTATAGCTGTATGAAGTATCACCTAATATGGTGCCGTGTGTGTGTTGTGTTGTCTGAGAAAAGTCTTCTTTACCTTAAACAAATAAGAATATCTGCTATGAGAACATAATTTTCTTACAATAACAACAATATATGTTTGCAATACATAAACGCACATTATTTACGCATACGTACATAATCTAAAAACGGATATGGATTGATGTTTGAAAACGGGGTAAGTGTTTAACAGTTTTTCACTCCATTTATCTTTGTATATATATATACAAACGATACGCCGAATTAGACCTCGGAGACCTTTTTTTTACAAACATCAGAATTGAATGCTTTATGAATGTAGATTATTACAATAGCTTACAAAAATGCATGTGTTCGGCTATAATACGCTTCTAAAATGTACCGCTCTTGCTATAAATACAAATACAAGTTAAAGACTGACGCCTAAAACTCTAAAAAATGGTAAAAAATTTTATTCTTAATGTTTGTAAAGCTTTTAAATGTGTGTCATTTTTTATTTATGCAAAGTATTGCTCAGCATCATAATCCGCCAAACATTTAAATATAAACCTGAAGGTTATTACAGATTCGGCTTAAACCAAATATGGCTTTCTTGCTTGTTTAGTTTAGAGTTTCAATTACTTCAAGCCACACTCCAACACAAGGTTGGTTCGAGTCTTAAAGCATTAATGATACAAGTTTGAGTTGAGCTTGAGCACACATGCATATATTGTATGTAGGATTTAAATAATGTTTTTTCTCTTCTTAATTTATATCGTGTTTGTATTGACATATTGTATATTTTTGAATGAATTTTTGTTACTTTTTATTCATAATACAATATACAAATATACAAACAAAACAATGAGGGTGGGTTCAGTCTGTAGTATGAACTGAATAATTTATATATACGCGAAATCTATCATTATATATATATTGTATGGGTATGGGTAAGATAAGAAAAACTTGGCGGATTAGATCAAATAGTGAATACCGTCTGATTGGATATGATTTTGAATTGTAGGTGTATTGAAGAGTAAGGCGTGGCAAATGATGGGATTTTCAGTTATAATGATTATTTAATTGAATGTAATTATATCCTTAGCAAGACGCTTGATTGTTTAAAATGTACTGAGCCCCTGAATTGAATTGAAAAAAACACCACTCAAATTGAAACGACGCAAAGTGAATTAAGATATTCTATAGCAAACCATGTAAAGATCGAAGATAGGTTCCAGGGTTACGAAAATACTACTTTTTAAAAAGAAAATTGAACAAAGTAAACATTAAAAAAACAAAAATAATATAAAATTTTATTATATGTATACATACAAAAAACAAACAAAAAACGTATTCAATTGAAACAAAATAAACTATTCAAATAATTTATGAAAAATAAAATTAAAATTAATCACATGCTGATGAATCCATAATGGATGTTCTCGTAAGTCGGCTTTCTTTGGTCCAATTGGTCCAATGTTTGCTGAACAGCTTTTTTTTCAACGTAAAATAAATTTCCTTGTATCAATTGACTGGGACACTGGGACTGGGACAGCAGTTTTAAAGAAAACTGCTTCCGCTGTCAGGATCGTTTTTTAAAAAAATCTCCATAGCTTCGTCAATCAAACGCATCGCTTTGGAAATTTGTTTTGAGGTTAAATTTTGTTTTTCGGAGATTTCTATTGAACGGTCACTGTCACCTTCTTCATTAGCAAATTCCAACCCCAGTTGGAATAGTTCTTCATTAGAGAATTATTGGTTGTGCGAGGTTAGCAATTCATTTATGTCAGTCTCCTCCATATCTTCAAAATTACAAGAAAAAAATTAAAGACTTGAACCCAAAACAACGCAACCTCGAAAACCTAACGACGCACAGTGAAAATTAGTACTAATTAAGCAGCGACGCAACTTCGAAAAAACGCAAAACGAAACGACGCAAAGCGAGGTCTGAGTGTATTTGTATTAATTATTTTTTATTTGGTGGGCGTGGTCCCTGCTATCAGGAAGTTACGAACTGAATGTTTTTGTTTACATAGGATCTTAAGAAAGAATTTATAAGGTTTTACTTTTTTGCTAGCTGCAAATGGAATAACAAACTTACTATACCGCCATGGAATGTATAAAGTATAAAAACTGTAGGTAGAGACAATTGTGTACAATTGAGAAGTTGGTTGGTTGTTAGTCATGGTATGACTGACTAACTAACTAACTAACTGGCTGGTTGGCTTCGTTTCAGTTGTTTACAGGTTGGCTGACCAAACTTTCTTAGCTCATGTTAAACTATGAAAACAGTTGTTGGCGAACGATCATTCAATACGCATGTACAAACGGCTAAAAAGTGGTGACGTTCGTTCGTTCGTTTTTTTTTCGATAAGTTTTTATTAAGAAAAAAATGTGTTGAAATTGTTTTCTATAACGTATGTGGTACAACATTTGTATTTGTCTAAATCTGCTGCTAACCGGCATTGGAATTATGAAAACATTTAACAACTGTTACGTTTTCTTTTCCACTTAAATTAACTTTTCAATTGAAATTGAGCACAAGTCATAATTTAAAAAGAAAATATAAAAAGAAAAAGCCAAAGAAAAGAGCGTAATTATAATGAAATGAAAAGAAATTAATTACAATATGAAATATTATAAACTACAAGAAAATAAAAAATGAAATAAAATCTAACAATTTTGCTGCAAATATTTTTATAAAGACACAAATGTATGAGTGTGTGTCCCTATAAGAAACTTAACATTTCCGGTCTATATAATAAAAAAAATATATAACACAACAATAACAACAACATCAACAACCTAAAACAATTGAAAGAAACAATAAAGAATGAAAAAACAAAAGCTTGTTGTTGTTAATTTTTCTTAATAACAAAAAGAAAAAAAAGAAGGGTCTTTCTTGCCTAACTGAACAAGCCACAGAGTACAAAAGCAAAAACAACAAAATTAAAATGGAAATTCATTCATGAATTTTATGGTGAAATTGTTTTATTGGCATCACACACACACTGGTTAGTTAGTTAGTTAGCTAGCTAGCTGGCTACCAACACCGGCTACATATGCGTGTCCTTTTATTATCATGCCACCATACATATAGAAATCAGCCAACATACTGACATTTTTATTTATGCACGTAAATTTTGTCATGGCATAGTAGTGTGGGGGCTGTGTTAAAATAATATACAATAACAATAAAAAAAGAAAAGAAAATTTACATATTTAGTTAAGGCGGTGGCGTCACATATGTGTATTGGTGTATAAGTGTGTTTTAGTGAATGTTACGCCTACGTTGATTTTTTTTTGTAATTTTTTTGGTTTTTTTTTTCTTTTGTAATGTGCGTGCTGTTAAAATTGTTGTTGCTGTTGCTGTTGCTGTACATAAGTACCAACGTATATGGCTGATTGTGATATTCGTGAAGGTTTCACTGAACTGATTTGAATTGAATTTTTATTGTGTGTGAGCACGCACCCAAAGTTTTGTTTATAATTTCCAAGCATTGTTCTTCCTTTTATCATTCTGCACTTGGGCTGACTGATCAAGGTATGTAACCAACAAATTACACTTATACAGACTTATTCTACGTATGTACATACGTTTCGGTTTTGACTTTTTCTTTTCGAGCACATGTTGGTCGCAATTTTGTCGCCGTTATTATATATATACACATATTTAATTTAAGTAATTATGTATGTGTGTGTGTGTTTTTTACTCTTTCTCATATTCTGGTTTCATCCCACACATTCACTCATTCATTCAACACCTACATGGAAAGTTAAATGCTTAGCAGTACATGAGTACATACATATAAAATAATTTTTTTTTTTTTTATTAAGTATTGTTGTTGTAGTTGGTGCTGTAGCTTTGCTAGTTGCTTTTGATAAATGTAAGTTGTTATGTGAAGTTTAACTGTACTCTTCTTAATCTACTAAAGCTGTGTGTAATGAGTCTATATCTATAATAAAAAAAAAAAAGATTTCATATTAAAATCTTGACAAAAGATGCATTTTTGTTGTTTGTTTGGTATGAATATGTTTAAGAAATTTTCATATTTTTTTCTTCAAATATACGAAAAATTTTATACATTGGCTTCGTATTACTCTGGAAGTTTGTTGCCTGAGTCTTTCGGTGCGGTGATGATATGAAATAGAAGCAAAAAATAAAAAAGATTATTGAAAATTTGACTTGTGTTTGCGACGTTCTGCTTCAGTTAAGCACAATACTACAGTTACGAATGTATGCGTGTGTGTGTGTGTGTGTGCGTGGTCATTGGTACTTATTGTTATGACAAAGAAAGATTTCTACAACAATATCATTTCTTGGGTATATCATCTGTATTATAAAAACCACAGAAACCGCAGTGAGAAGCTTGTTGATATAAATGGAATATTTATTTAGTTCCTTTCTTCCTGTTTTTCATTTTTCATTTTTTATTTTTTATTCAATATTGTTCAGTGTTAACGATATTTATGTGTAGGAATAAAGTGACAAACAAGAAAAAGTGTCTGTGGGAGGTTTTCTGTAAACACACGCAACACTGTGTGTGTGTTTATGTGGGTAAAGTGGTTTTGCATTACCGACATGCATACGTATGTATGCAATGCAATGTCTCTAAGTATGTTGTGCTTATGTGATGATGTGTTTATTTCTTTTTCGTTGATTGCAGTATAGTTCATGTTACAACTGCTGCGCGACGAGAATTTTTTTTACATATTTTCCTTTTCTATGCTTTTAACATAAGATGAACGCTATACTAAGTTTTCTGTTACATATGAAACATGTATAAGGAGGCATCAGGAGCTCTAAAATATGTATATATTCTAGATCAGTATCAAAAGTTGAAGCGATCTAGCTATGTCCGCCTATTGTTAGACCGCTTACGGTTGTAAATTTTGTGTTTTTGAGTTGAAATTTTGTAGCGATTTTTCTAATTTTTTGCAAATAAGTTAAAATCAGTAAAGTGCCACACCCCCCATATCGTTAAAAATCTAGCTGTATTATTCATAAAAACTTGAGCTATAAAGTTGTGATTTATTATAATTGGTGTGACACAGACACGCCCACAATTTACAAAAAAAGTATTAAAAATATTATCTTCTCAGGTTGACACTTAATGTATAAACAATGTAGGACGTATGCAAGAATTTGCCACGCCCACTCTTTGTAAGTACATTGTAGGGTAATTAAGATTTTGCTTAAGCCAAAAAAACTTATGTTACTGAACGATTGTAATATTTGTTTTTTGTTTTGTTTTTGTTTTTTGTTTTTGCTCTGTTAACTTCCCACACAAAAAACACAACATTCATATTAGTGCTGTTGTATGCTATTGTGTTTTCCTCCTCTGTCTTTTTTTTTGTTTTTTTTTTTGCCAGTTTGTCTGAATATGAGTTATTTTTTTTCATTCAGTTAGTGATAATAGCGACGGCTGTAGTGTTGTATATTCTGAAACATTTTTTACATGGTTTTTGTGCCGAGTTTTCTTTAAACCATAAAACGGTTTTTAAAGTCCTTTCAAAACTGCTTAATAACGTTTCTCGAACATCTTTGTTGTCATGCGTTAGTTATACACAGATATGTATACGAAATGAAATTATTTATTACAGAATATGTAAAATTGTTTGTTTTTATTTGTACGACTGCGATTATCGGCAGTGATAGCAACTTTGTTGTTGGAATCATAAAAATTATTATTAATTTTAATAATCAATTGCTGCTTAAACGCCCACGTATTCTACAATTTATAGTGATTTGTTTTTGTTGTATTTACACACACTCCTTACTAATGAATGGTAATCTTTTAATTGAATTAACCCAACTCTGCGTTTAGGCACAATGTTTTCTTACTGAGTTGTACGGTAGTGTTGTGTAATGGACGGTATGTTGTATGGAGCACATGTTATATCATTTTAGTCTCAAAGTTTATAAAATTTTATAGGTTTTTGGGAATGAGCACATGCCACGCCTCCATTAACATATGTGCATATAATTTTAAGAGTAGTATAAGCCAGTTTCGATTGCATTGATTTTTTTTTATAAATTTTGTAAAAATTTTTTTTTTTATAAATGTGACTTGGACCATATTCCAAATTATGCTAACAAACAAATGCGTGGATATTCTAGCCAAATGTAGCTTTTCTACTTCTTAACTGATATAAAACAGCATTTCAAGGATTTTATTAACACACAGTGTTGTTGTTGTTGTTGTTGTTGTATAAAGCTTTTAGTTAGTTTAACTCGTAGTTAGCTTACTTGAAATTATTTTTTGCATATAGTACAAACCTTGATCTGGTTAGTGATCACATATACTATCGTATACCCCAACAAAGACATCAAGTTTTTAAATAAAACACCCCCCACAACAGTTGCCCGTTAAACTGGTGCATACCAATAATGATCATGATATTGGGTCGAATGTTTATGTTAAATAGAAATTGAAACCAAGTCAAAATATTACGATTCTACCCGCCCCTTTAATACTCTACACCGCTTGGTTGCACAACTAATGTCAAACAGTTGATCTCCCTGATTTTGAGTTCATATAAAATGGATTTGTATAACAGGGTGGAAAAAATTTGATCATATTCGTACAACATGGTGAAAAAGAAACATTTATTATTCAACGGGCATTAAAATGTTGCTCATATTGTTTAATATTTAAAGAAGAATTATTAGAAAGGTATACTAAGTTTGTCATTCCGAAGTAGGCGTCAGAGACTCTTTCCATAAAAGTAGTCTTATATGGAAAGGAGTTTTAAAAATGAACCATTCTCAACTCATAAGACACCCGTGTGCTAAATGTCATCAAAAAGTGTACAAAATTTTGACTTGTAGGTTGATTACAAAAAATAGACACTACGGGCGGATGGACATCGTTCCATTTAATTGAAGGTGGGTGTGGCTTTTGCCATGTAGGAGCTACAAATAACCGAAAAAATACATTCCACCTCAACTACCCCTTAGTGCTGGTGCTAGTGTAGGGTATAATTAGTTTGTATCATACTTTGCCATCGTTTAACTATTTGTATAGCAGTACAAATAATTGCCATCACTATTCAATACAAAAAAGAATTCTACCGGTTACCGGTTCCAGCAGTGAAGGCTGCTATCAGCACGTGGGATAACCTGGCATTTTAACTTAAATTGTTGGGCCATCTGTAACTCAGAATCCTAAAAAAAAAGAAATAAAGAAAAATTCACAAATTAAATTCTTCTTTATATGATATAGTTTATGATGTTTGGTGTGTTTTGTAAATTCCTACAAGACTTCTCTGTCCGTCTTAGGAAAAGCAATAATTTGGCAAGAGTTTGGATTTTTTTTGGCATAATTTTACTGCATTTGTGCACAGCTGCCTGAATAGCCGGAGGCCTAGATATATTTTGACTCTGCAAGAAAATTGCTCGTTCAGCGAATCAGTTTCAGTAGAATGTGTTTCACATGTTTTGACACTTTTTTTATAAGTTTGATGCCAAGCATTGCTACCCGCGCGCAAAGGCTTAATGTTCAGCACACTACCTTTGATTCGTTGTAAATCTTCTTATCTGCATATAACTCAAACGCACACACACAACATTTGTGCAATACCTACTTAACGTATTAATTTTTTTTCGTTTTGACTCTTTTTAACATCTTTTCGAAGAGGTTTTTTTGTTGTTGTTTTTTTTTGTTGAGCTTATTTCCAAATCATTTGCGTTTAATGTAAAGTTTCTGTACTAACCAGCCTCAGTGTTTGTTTGTAAACCACACATAAAACTTTTTTGTGTGGGTTTTGAACTTGAGTTTAAACAACAACAACAACAAAAACCACCAATTTACATAAACATAGATAAATATTTTATTGGTTGTTAACGCGAGAGTATAAAATTTTTTGAAAAAAAATAAAAAAAGTATATATATTTGGACATTTATATATAGATTAAATATGCACATAGATGAATAGATATTTATGCATAATTTAATATTTATGTTAACCGCCTTTATTAACCAGTTTCAGTTAACAGAAACATATAAAAATAAAGTAAGAAAACTAAATTTGGCTTTGGACAAATCTTAAATACCCTTCACATTTACATACAAACGATGGGAGTGGCAGGTATATGATTACGCCCTCTAATAGTATACGCATTACATACCAGCTTGTGAGTCTAATGTTACGCTGAGAATGGTTTTTTATAAATTATGGGCGTGTATGTTATCCGACCACGCCCATTTTTGGCACATCAATGGATGGAATAACTGTACACAAGCATACCGAATTTCAAGTTCATAGGTCAATTTCTGTGGCAGTTAAATAGATTTATGTCGATTGTGGGCGTATTTGTTATCCGACCATGCCCATTTTTGCCCACATCAATGGATGGGATAACTATAGATATGAGTACCAAATTCCAATTTCATAACTTAATTTTTGTGCCAGATAAATATATTTTCGAATGTCGGCGTGGCTTTTGACCGATTTCGCCCATTTTAAATAGTAATCTGCTATTTAAAATGTACAAAATGAAACTAAAAATTTCAGCTCAATATGTCAAAATTTACGGCCGTGAGAGTGCCAACAACAGACAGACACAGGGACACACGGACATGTCTAAATCGACTCAGTTTTTGATACTTATCAAGAATATTATGGTCTCTGTCGCCTCCTTCTGAGTGTTGCCAACATAATGACAAACTTAGTATACCCCCCATCTTATGTAGAGGATAAAAAAATTAATAAAATTCATTCAAAACTAAAAAACTGTGATACAAGAAATAATTAATTTTGTTAAATGCGTTATTTTAAAATTGGCCAAAGTTCATTTTCATATTCAATTGTCATATGTCTTCATAACGGGTTCAAATTTTAATGGTTCCGTAAAAGTGGACTTATGCTACTTTTAATATAATCCATTCGAATACGTTGTTGTTTGAAAATGTTTGTATTATAAACGCATATGTGTGACTTTTTCATGTGTTAGATATATAATATACGTTATAAAACCAAACCGAACCAAACGCCACCAAAAAAAGAAAAATCATGTCAAACAACATTTTAACGAGTTTCACAGAAAACAAAAAAACAAAAAACAAAAAAGCAAAAAAACAAAAAACATCAGAGTCTTAAAGTCTGTCTTATTTTGTTGTTGTTAATCCAGTATTGTAATTTAACTGTTTTCTGTATAATTATGATTTCTTGTTCTTTTACGCAGCAGAGGGGAAGTGTGTAGGTGGTTATTTATTAACTTAATAAAACAATTAGGAAATTGTAAATTATTTTTTTTGGCAATTATTGCTTAACAGAGGTGAAATAAAACAAGCAAAGATGCTTTAAATGGTTTAAGACAAATCTGACATACTCTCCACTTATGCACATAAGTGCACACTAGTTGTAGGGATGGCTTATATTATATAATGCAGCTTCTTTTAAGAGCTGTTAAGTTATGTGTTTCATTTTAGCCTTAAAGTTGAATGTTGCACTAAAGCAAATGTTTTTGTAATTTGTGGGCGTGTCTGCTATTTGTATTATTTAATTGAGATAATTCTAAATATTTTTACGAAATTTCACCTTGGGTCGAGTTTTGTACTGAATAGAATTTTTTGTGTGAAACTAGTCATTCTGAAGAGAGAAGAGTTATGAATAATTTTCTACTTGTAGCTTATTTTGTGGTTGAAAAAGGTTTTTTGCGATTAGGGGCGTGGCCATCAGCCTTGAACAAATGTGACCGTAAACACTTCACTAACAGACATGAGCCAGATCTTGGATTTTAAAGGCACTCCTGACATCTTCTAAGTATTTCAAGTGCTGTAAAAATTTAGTACACCCTGTGTGTTATGTACCCCTACGTATGTATAAAATATATATAAAAATAAAAAGTAAAATTCTTTTATTGCTTTTTATCCTTTAACGGATATTTACTGAACTGACATTTTATATACCTTTAGGGTTTACGAACTTAAGTTTAAAACGTAGCAGAATGAAGAAATGGAAAAAGAACTAAAATAACATTTTTGATTAATTTTCCTTCTACTTCATACAAATTTATGCAAATACGTTTTTTTTTTGGTGTTTTGTTGTTTATTGAAATATGGTTTTCGTTCTTATTATTGTACAATTTTTTTTTTTGCACTCCCTTCCGATATGCCTCTGGACAAACTATTAAAAACGAAATTGAACAAGAAAAAAAAGCTTTAAGGGACTTAAACCATATCTTAAATACCCTACACAATATATATGTAAAGTGTGGAGACGAGGCACTTGATGCAATTTTTAATCACGTTTCTTTTTAAGAGATTTAATTGTAAATTATGGGCGTGGTGTTATTCGATTTTGTTGGAAGATATATAAATATATATCTCCGTAGCAAATACGAGTTTTACTTTTGTGGCTGAGGGACATTTTTGCTGTTTGTGGGCATGGTACCTTAACCGATTTACCCCAATTTCAAGAAAATTTAAAAAGTATTCTAATCTTAATTATTACAACAATGAACAATCCTTTGATACACGGCCACCTGGACGTATGGACGGATATGTCTACACCGACTCTGATTTTGACGCTGATCTAGAATATACATACCTTACCTTGCCTACGGAATGACAAACTTAGTTGACCATCATTTGTGGAAAGTATAAAAATAGAGAATAAAGGAGCTTACTGACAATCGTTTAAAGTTAATATTTTCAATAATAATAACAAGTGTTTAAGTTCGTCACGCCCGAACATTTAAAACCCTACACGTGTAAACTACTTAGTGATATATAGATTGGTGTTCTAAAAATGGTTCAATCGGATTCAAATTTGGCACAACCAATTAACATTAAGCCAATTAACTATCCTTTATCCACTTTTGTCAAAAAATATTTAGACTTCTGATTTTATGCGATTTAAAGGCTTTGTTTATAATAGGACCTTATATTAGGGAAGGGTTCTAAAAATAGTGTGATACGGTCCATTTTTAATAGGGTTCCTTTTTGGGCCATTTCTTGTACTAAATTTCATCGAAATATCTCAAAAAATCGCGATCTGTAGTTTACGTAAAAATATAGAAAGACGGACAGACGGCTATGGTTAAATAGATTCAGATTCGAACGGTATGATTGAAGATGGGTGTGGCATTTGTCATTTAGGAGTTAATGTAGCCTTTGCAACAACAACAACAACAGCAATGTTATTTTAAATATATGTGTGTATGTATGTAGGGTCTACATATGTATACATTGCTTTTACATACATATTGCGCAGCATCAAATTCATTTAACCAGCTTTACTTGTGTCTGCCTTTGCACCTGTATTAAGCATCTCTCTCTCTCTCTGTTCACTATATTGAAATATTAATTTCAAATTTCAAAGCACGCCCACAAATCGGGTATAAATTTTATTTTAATAAAAACGTCTTAGTTGTGAAATTATTTGAGAAATTGATTTATCTGAACTCGTTTGCCAAAAACACAATACGTGCACACGAAGGAAGCATTTGTGACTTTTAGCTTATAACAGCAAATTGTAAAATATTCAGCTTTAAGGAATATATTGTACATTGTTCAGATCTACAACATTAACGTTCACTTGAAATTCATGTCAACAAAAGTTTTGTTTTAATTGTTGTTCAACTTCCGTTCAGCATAAGGATTTCCTTTCCATTGTATAAATAAGCTGAAAATACTCTGATTTCACAGTCGGTACATAATATATACAATAAATAAATTTTCGATTATGCATTTCTTCATGTGTGTACATATGGAAGAACACATAAACGAATCGTATTGTAATTCAAATCTTTGATGATGTATCATTGCAGTGCTAGTACTATAAATAACAAAGCGGCCCTCAATATTACAATAACATTACAAAAAAAGAAGAAAAAAACTAAAAATAATTTAGAGCATAAAAGTGTATGTTATGTGGAAGAGGAGTCACAAACATTATAAACGTGCATATTTTATTCACATATATTTACATGATGGTTCCACCACGATGATTACTTTGTAATGCTGCACATACAATGCATACCCGTTAATGCGTATGTATTGCATGCATTGCGAAAGAGAACAAGTGTATATTAGTCGCCATTTATATACTTACGAATGTAGGAACAGCTACATGGATATATAGATAACAAAAAAGAAAAAAATGGTATGGTAATTATAAAAAATATTTATATACATACATACATGCATGAACACATAAACACATACATAAATTCATATTTACCCACCAACCTTACCTTACATGACTTAAATAAATGAAAACAACAGAAATAATCGCGCTACTCGAGCAGTAGTCGGTGTTGAATGTTTGTACACACGTATTTTTCTAAATTCATTCATTTACTCATTCATTCATTCGTTCGTTGTGTATACACAATGGAAATATGTGATGGTTTTAAATTACCAATTCTCCCTGTGTCGTGTCGGTTTCCCTCTTCTCTCGTCTAAGTGTTTTAACCACTTATTCTGCTTATCTGTTGTTTTATTATTATTATTATTATTATTGTTGTTGTTGTTGTTCTGGTTTGATAATTTTTGTGTTAACCGAAACAAAGAAACGGAAAATAAATTGTGTATGAATGACTACTTTCCGCTACAAATGTCCCGCTGCTTAAATTACCAATTGTTTCAATTTTTCATATCTACACCCTACACCACTTGTCGTAATGGGTATAATAAGTTGCAGTCAGAAGGAATTTCCTTAAAAACATAAAATTCCAGATCATTTTAATCATGTCTGTATGTCCGTGTAGGGAAAAAATTTTGTGGATTGTAATATTTCAAATCAATTTCTTATTTGGCAAAACTGTTTATAGTTTTAGTACCTTAGGTGTTAATGAAAATACGAAAAATTGGTCAAGCGGCACGCCCTCATTATGACAAAAAGAAGTAAGAAAACTAAATTTGGCTTAGGCCACATCTTAAATGAAATGGTGGGCGTGGTAGATATACATATTACGTACATATATATTACGCCCTCTAATAGGGTATGTAAGTAAGTCTAGTTTAACGTTGAGTAGGGTTTCTTATAAATTGTACGAAATTTCAAATTTATAGGAAAATTGTTGTGGCAGATATTAAGATTTTTGTCAATTGTGGGCGTATCTGTTTTCCGATCACGCCCATATTTGACACATCAATGGATGGGATAATTATACATAAGCGTACCAAATTTCACCTTAATAACTTAATTTTTGTGGCAGATAAATAGATTTTTGATTGTGGGCGTTGCTCTTGACCGATTTTGCCCATTTTAAATAGCGATCTGCGTGCAAACACTAAAAGTGTCCCATTCAGCTCAAAATTTAGGCCCGTGAGACTGCCAATAATAGACGGACGCACGGACACGCGGACATACATGTCTAGATGGACTCTGTTTTTGATGCTGATCAAGAAACTAAATATTATACAGGGTCCAAGACGTCCTTTTCTAGGTGTTGCATAAGGAATGACAAGTCTAGCATACCCTCATCTTATGTAGAGGGTATATAACTAGAAAGAAGCAATTGTAAGGTTTTTGTTTTTCAATTTCTTAGAAGGTATTAACCTCCAAAACTATCTACGAATATCGGCCACGCCCACCATAAAATTTGAAATAAGTAAATTTGATTATTTTTTGTTGTAACTACAATATAAAGTAGAAAAGAAACTTTAAAAACAAATTGTTCTAAGAGGTCACGCCCACTGAAGCATTAATGCCAGTCAAAATTTTTATTTTAATGTATCTAACATGATTCGAGTGGAATTTGATCTACGAACTACTTCAGTTTCACTTGATTCAATACAACTTCGTGAGTTTATGTATCTGTTGTCTGTCCGAGGTAGACATTATTATTTATATAGTTAATAATCGTGTGGTTGTAAGAGGTTGGATTGTCGGGGCTTAATCGAATTCTATCTTTTCACTTGTTTAGAATATTTTTTTTATTTTAAGTATGTACAGAGACATTCTCTTATACTGTTATAATGCATGCATAAGCATGTATGCCTCATGTATTATCATAGTTTTACATCTTTATGGGTTTTTGGCCTTTTTTTTTCTTCTTCAAATTTTTATTAGTATGGAGTTCAGTTTGAAAGTTTTTCTTATTATTGTTATTGTTATTGTTATTGTTTTATTGTTATATTAGACATCTACTCAATGTAATTTTGGAAACGTTTGAATGAATTCAACTTCCGGTAGTTTTATACATTTTGGGAACACACAGGTATTAAAACGTGTAGGTATAAATATGTAGAGCTGCCCTCTGTTTTATACAAATTTATTTCACCCTGCATACTTTATGGGACAGTTTATAAGCCCACATACCACACACCATATAAAATGAGAAAAAGTCTATCCACTGTCTGTGTATATCTAATCGTTCACGCCACACATCAGTTGTGTTTTTATGGTGTAAAGCATTGGGCGTACATTTAACCCAAAACGGGTATTTATTGCTTCAAATATTTAACATAACAACAACAACGATTGTTTATTTTATAACAGGTACTTATTTATGTATTGGTGTATACCCAACACACACACGTACAGTAATTTATATTTTATGTACTTTTGTTACATGTTGTACACATCACCCATATGTTGGGTGTTTTTTGCTTCATTGTTGTAGCAGTGAATTGAATGAAACCTTTTAATAACATATCCGAATACATTGTAAATGGTGATTTATGTTAATTCAATAATTTATTCCTTATAATAATGGTGATGGTTTATAATGTGTTCATGTGTTGTATGGGTACGCAGGAATGCATTATGA
Organism: Ornithomya chloropus; assembly: GCA_963971445.1. Lineage (NCBI taxonomy): Eukaryota > Metazoa > Arthropoda > Insecta > Diptera > Hippoboscidae > Ornithomya > Ornithomya chloropus. Next base: position 18,663,464 of record OZ020530.1, on the reverse strand, counting down.
ATGAAAAATTCAGTAGACCAGAACTGTTAACTTTTTTTATTGCCAGCGTTTTCCTGTGTTTTACCTTATTATGCATATTCGAATAATACATTTCATTACATATGTAAGCGGTCAAGTCTTTATTTAATTATTAGTTTCATTAAAAACTTATTTGTAATTGTGTTCATTGTACAATATTAAGCGAGAAAGGTTTATTGTTGAAGTCTTTTGTTTTCATATCCACCACATTTTAATGGAGCAGTATAAAAAGTATGTTATTCCGTTTGCAAGTATTCGTAAAAGACTTTAGAGACCTTTTAAACATATATATTCTTATGTCAGTAAAAAAAGCTGCCTTGATTTAGCCATGTCCGTCCGCGCGTCCCTGTGTCTGTCTATTGTTGGCACTTTCACGGCGACATTTTGAGATATTGAACTGAAATTTAGTAATTTTTTAGATTCCTATTTGAAGTGGGCAAATTTGATTAAAAGTCACGCCCATAATTAGCAAACATGCTTTTCATTTTTTTGGTTCTTAGCTCAGAAATTCGTAGTTTCCGAATTGAAATTGGGGTAAAATTGGTTAAAAGCCACGCCCACTATTGAAAAAACTCTTACAACAGAAAAAATTGACCTGCAAAGTACATATTTTTGAGGTCGTAATAAATTAACAAACACTTCCACATTTTACAAAAAACTCTCTTTCTTATAATTTAACACTCACCGTAAGGGTTGTTGAAAGAGGACTCATTTGTATACATATGTCACGCCCCTCTGGTTACGTAATGTAAATGTAAAGGGTATGCAAGATTTGCTCTAAACCAAATATAGTTTTCATGTCCTTCAAATGGACAAAACTGTTTAGTTTAAGTTTGTTAAGACTTTCTTATTATAAAACATTTCAAAAGTAAAAAAAAAAAATTAACAGCATAAGAGAGGAAAACTTAAAACTATAATGTATTATTTTAATAGCAGAATGTTTATACAGCTATTGACATAAAGTGGTACAAAATCGTTTGAGTTCAAATTTTTCTTAAAAAAGGGAATAATTGTGTATACATGCCATGTCCTCTGGTTACGTATTTTATTGTAAAAGAGATATGCAAGATTTAGCCTAAGTTGAATAAAGTTTTCGTACTATTCAAGTGGGCAATTTTATTTGACAGCCACGCCCGGAACTTCACAAAAAACTTTACTTGGTGTACAATGCGACCAGCAAGTTGATAAGTAATGTATTTACACACTATTAGAGAGTATAATTAGGTATATGCCACGCCCCATGCTTATATATAAATGTGGACAATATTTAAGAGGTCTAAGGGAAATTTAGTTTATTGTGTTTACCCTACATTACTTGCTTTATAGAGTAACAAATGCGAGTAAAATTTTTTTATTATACAGATCGTTTCAGAATCATGTTCTGAATCGATTTAAGCATGTTCGTTTGTCTGTCTGTCTGTGTGCCAAACCTATTTTATTATAGAAAGAAAAGTCCTTGAATGGAGATAGGTTAGATGGAGCTGGCGAAAGTGCAATTCTATACATGAAGATGAGGTGGTGACTACAACATCCACAATAGGTTTAAATGTAGAACAATTGGTTAGATGGGCTTAACATTTAGCAATGATCAAAGTAGTAATTCTGCAGCAGTGAAGGAAAATTCCATCTTATAAAAACTTATTTCAAAAAGGAGAGGAATCCTAAAAGTGATTCGATTTGGTCTTGTGATTGATAATTTAACAAATAATCGTAATTATAACCTTACATATGAATCGCTATGAGGTTACTCTACGCCACGTTTAACGTCTGTAAACACTCCAGTTAGCAAATCAGATATTGTGAAACTCTTCTTAGGACGAAAGCATACAATAGTATGTAGAACATGTCAATTTATGAAATTTTTGTTTTATCATCATTACGAAAATCTTAATCTCTGCTTAACAGCTGTTGTTCGCCATGCTACCTACAAGTATGCCATTCCATTCCATTTCATTCACATAAATATCCGCCTCTAGTAATTATTGGTATTATATCGAATACATCCTAATTGCTTCACGTTCGGTTATTGGTCGGGGGTATAGAAATTTCTCATATCATTAAAACCAAATTATTTACCTTCTTGTTTTGTTTTGTTTCGTTTGTGTGTTGTGCTCCCTATTTTGTGTTTATTTCTTTTGAAAAATTTCAGTATTTTTGTTGCTTTTACTTTTATTATAATTCTTTTTTTTTCATTGTTTTCCTTTTGAAACCAATTTTATATTTACCGGTGTATTGTATGGTAAAGACTTATTTAACACCACCATCAGGCTTCACCAGACACACACTACCTTTTATAGTTTATTTAAGATCACAACGTTTGGGTTCCATCTGCACTCATTCGGCTACATGATGATGGTGATGGTGATGGCGATGGTGCTGATGATTCATACCGAGTTGATTGTTTTCTGCACGTTTTTCTGCTTTCATGTTTGTTGTGGTTGTTGGTTGTTATTTCTCCGGACACCAGGTATATGGGTATGGATGGATGTAGGTTGTGTGTGTGTGTGTGTGTGTGTGCTGTGCCATGTTGATTATTATTATTTGCTTACATTATACTACCCAGATTATTATGGTGATGGTTGGTGTTGTTGTTATTATTTGTTTTCATTCATGCCCTTTCAATATTGAAAGCAAAAAGGTAATACCGAGGACTTCATAGCAAGTTTATGCATTTGTATGAGTGTGCGTTAAGAACGAGCAGCCGCATTTAGGCACATATTTGAGGTTTCCAATTGTTAACGTTCTTTATGTACAATTGGTGTTGTACTCTCTGTCTCTGTTTCCTTGTTTCTTCAGCATTATTTGTATACGTTAAGAAGGAAGTGGATGTTTTTTATATCAGTATTTACAGAAAGAAAGAAAAAATTATAAAAAAAACATCTCTTTATTGCAATTATAATAACGGCAGCAATAACAGCAAAAACCATTGAACCAAAGACACTTTTGCGCTTACATTAAAAACACTTAATTCCTTTCTGTTTTTTTCAAAACTATTTATTTAGTATTATTGTCTCTTTACCTCCCTCTTTTTTTTCGTTTCAATACGTAGCGATAGTGTTTGTGAAAAATAAATAAATTTATTGACTGTGTTTTAAATGGGCGCCCACGTATTCTATTACTAATTGATGTTAATGCCATCAACATTATATTGCTAATAACCATCGACACTCTAGTGTCTAAACGAAAAGTTTCTTTGTGATTAAACCCTGCTGAAGCTTTTCTCATACCGTCGGTCAGTTCTCTTTGTAAAGCTTTCATGTGCAAAGGTGTTAATGAGCATTTGTAATTCATCACTTAAACGGTTTTTATGAGCAAATATTTGCAACAGTTTAATGGACGAGGTAACACATCCAAACCGCCTCATTGGAAAATACACAATTTTGTTGATTCTTATAAAGTGCGACTTAAATTTATGTACAGCATTTAAAGCCAAACGTTGAATATCGATGATGATAGAAAAGAATAATTGTTTTGGATAAAAATCGATTCAGCACTTGTGGCAAAAAGTATATTAAGTTTGTTTGGATGTTTATAACTCCTAAACGACAAATGCCACCCCCATCCTCAATTATACCGATCGATTCAGAATCGTTTTAGCTATGTCCGTCTGTCTCTCTGCGTGTTCAGGTAAATTTGCGCACAAGCTACAGATTGCATTTTTTGAGATAATTCCATGAAATTTGGTACAAGAACATGTATTGACTCAAAGAGAAACTCTATTAAAAATGAACTGGATTGAACCATTTTTAGAACCCTTTCCCAGCTAAAGTCCTTCTCTAGCCGAAGTTCTTATATGGAAAAAAATCGCAATTCTTAATATTTTCGGACAAAATTTAGTGAAGAATAGTTAATTGGCTTTATATGTGACTGTGCCAAATTTGGATCTGGTCGGGCCATTTTTAGACCCCCTTCCCGTATAATTATATTTCATGAAGTAATTAATTACAGACACAACTAAATTGAATTGTAGCATAATTTAAGGAGCTAAGTGGGGTGGGGTATTAAATGGTCCAACATTTTTACTTGTTATTTATCCAGAATTGGTTGTTTCGTTGCCGACTTTACGCGGTGTTACGTCACGAAAAGTGCTTGCCACATATACATTAGTGACTAAATGTAGGCTAAGATTAATTTTTTTCATTTGATTGGTATTTTCCCACCAATTTCTTTTCTTCCTTCGTCTTTTTAGACATATGGGGAAGTTCTTTACGTTCTTTTCATCTTATTTATCTTCAAAAAGGTAATGCCATGCCTCTTTGTATTGTATATATAGAATTATGGATGTGCCAATCAAAACATTCGAACTTGAAGTTGGTTAAGGGATACCCGTTCTTTATATGCTTTATATTAGCTTGATTTTTATTTTAGCGGACGCACGGACACCGCATGTGATAGAACTTATCTGGATGTAAAGAAACGAAACTCTTAATTGGACCCAAAGGCGAACTCTATTGCATTTTTTCATTTTCATTCATTGTGGCATTAAAATCATTAAAATCTGAATCAATCGAGACATGTTCGTCCATGTGTCCAACTGCTGTTAGAACGCTCAATGTCGTTAATTTTAAGAAATTGATCTGAAATTCAATAAAATAATCTTATCACTGCCACGCCCACTGTGTGTATATATATGCGGAGGGTATTTAAAATTCGCTTTTGCCAAATTTATCTTTCTACTTGTTTTTCTATTTATATGATATTATATTTTCATTATCACAAACTAAACACAGACACCACACACACATTCATTTTTCTATACGAAACATGCGCAAAAATCTGGATAAAGGGCCTAAATTGTTACAGGCCACATTCAGATTGGGTAAATTCTGTTTATCGCGACAATAGTTGGACCAACCACTCCAATATTGAAAGCCTCTCAGTTCGAATATTTTTTTAGCACAATCCACATCATCAGCTATGTCATCGTTAAGGAAGTCTAGAGAAAAAATTATGAAATATTTTTGTTATTAATCTCGTTGTAGGCGAACGCTTGCATTTACCTTGGCATAACATTTTACAGCAGGGATATAATTTTAGGTCACATTTTTCCACCATAACATTTCCATTGTTGCACTCTTTACTGCCAATTTGAAATAAGCCAAATTTCTTGGTACCGTTCGGCAGTGTTGTTAACTTTTTAGTGTCTCGGTCACTTTCATGTTCGATCAAACAAATCCCTAAAATTTTATTATTGTTATATAGTTTCTCTTCCACTCTCTCTCTCTCTCTCTCTCTTTCTCTCTATTTACTTACAATTTGATAAAAACGTTTTACTAAATTGATACCGTTCCAACAATTCACGTGAGAGTTCGCAACGCATATATTTTTTGCTTTCCACCATCGTCCATCGATTGCACACTAACAGTACAATTGTAAACGTATGCCATATAAACAAATTTACATGCATTTTCTTTTTAATTTTTATCAATTTATCTGAAAAATGATGAAATTGTTGTTAAAAGATACAAACGAGTGAAGAATTGTTGTAGTCAGTCAACCGCAACCATTTAATATAATTGAACGGAGGCCGGAAATTATGTGTACAATACCAAAGCCAACTTAATGGAACACGTCCTTACATTCTGTACCGAAAAATAAAGGGACAGACAGACATACAAATAGTGATTCTGATCTAGTATTTTTTGTCAATTTTTTACCGTTACATAATTCCGTTACAACAGAAAACTCATTCCTACGAGGAAGGGCTCAGAATTTTCAATAGAGACTAAAGTCGAATCAACCATAATCGAATTTTTTTTTAAATGTTTTGAAAAACGGTCGAAATTTTGCATATCTGAAATTTCCCGCTCCTACTCAAAACTCATAACTTTTGTAAGGGATGAGGTAGATTTATCTCGAGTATGGGCGTGGCAATTGGCTGATTTTGCCCAATTTAAATATGAACTCAAATTCAATATGCCTTCTGTTTGATTGTGGCAACCATTCACGTGTTATACGCGTTGCTTATATAATTATATTATATATTATATAATTATATACTATAATTATAAACATCTGATCTTTGACAAAGGAGCCATAGAAGTAATCGATGTAGTATAAAACTTGATCAAATGCATTGCAAACTGACTACAATCCATCGCTTTCAGTTGATTCTTTAACTCAATCATTCAATTATAAACACCTTTTCAGCTGTTGTTCTGCAATTAATGAAAATTTCAAAACTAAATTTACACAGTCTAGTAATGTCCAATTTATGTAAAAGATATTTGGCCCAAATATTGCCAAATTGACAATCATATACCACTTGGAGCACTATATCAATATTAGTTCAGTTTGAGTGAATTAATCAAAGAGTCAATATTTTTCTTGGAATATTCAATTAAAGTTAAGTAAGATAACGCTGATAACAATTGTTTACAAATATATATATATATATATATATATACGTATATATTTCGCAATATTTATCACAACAATAACATCAACAATCATGCTCACGTTGCACGTGCCTGAACAGTATTCACCCGGGCTGTCGAATATTTATTTAACTACTGACAACAAAACGTTACGAAGAAATGCTTAAAGGGTTACTTGGCTCTCTGCTCTACTCTCTCTCGGTCTTTCTATATTTTAATATAAATTTAATACAACTTTTAATTAATGCACGCGATGAAATTTATTCGTTTTTTCAAAAAAAAAATTAAAAAAAGAAAAAGGAAATGAGGCACGTTATGTATGACTGGACTGAGACGAACTTTTAATTGTTCACTTTTGTATTAATATTCATTTGGTTGAGTTGTTATTGTTCTATAATTAGCTGCAGAGTATTGACAGAAGAATATTAACTCTCAGGTGTGTATACCTGTGCGCTAAGTGATTAACTGATAACATCTTCCGCAATACACTGGCTAAAGTTTTTTGTATATTCAGTTAGTACGGGTTTTTGTAAGTACCAATCGATTGAATATATTAATGAAGCGGTTTAAAATATTATTTTGGTAAAGTTTGTTACCACCAGAGAGAATTAACACTAATTATGCCATAATTTTAAATACCCTCCACTTTCATTCACTTTGAAATTTTTGAGAATACAAGTAGGTATAGAAAAATAAAATTTTTCATTTTTCAATCAAAAAAATCAAATTGAATAATTTATCATAAGTGGTGTGGGGTATTTGATGGTCGGGCTTGACTGACTATAATGTTTTGACTCCACCTCAGTGATGAGGGTATATTAAGTTTGTTCTTCCGTTTGCAACACCCAGAAGGAGGCGTCAGGGAACCTTACAAAGTATAAATATTCTCAATCAGCGTCGAAAACTAAATCGATTTAGACATGTGTGTCCGTGTCCGTGTGTCCGTCTGTAGTGGGCATTCTCACGGGCGTAAATTTTGAGATATTGAGCTGAAATTTTGTTTGCACGCAGATCGCTATTAAAATGGGCAAAATCGATCAAGAACCACGCCCACAATCGACAAAAAAACATTTATCTGATACAAAAATTGAGCTACAAACTTGAAATTTATTATGTACATCTATAAATATTAGGTTCATAGATATGCCATAAATGGGTGTATTCGGATTACAGACACGCCCACAATCAATAAAAATCTCTATATCTGCCACAAAAGTTGATCTGTGAACTTATTTACAAAAAACATATTCAACGTAAAAGTACACTTACATGCTGATACGTAAGACCTACACTATTAGAGGGCGCAATATATATATATATATATAGTTGCCACGCCCACCGTTGTGAAAACGGATGGTATTTAAGATTTGGCCTAAGCCAAATTTAGTTTTCTTACTTGTTTTTTATATTAAATGTTATTTTGTTATTATAAATATAAAAAGTTGACTTGAACATCATTTATTGAATCTGAATAAATATTAATTAATATTTAATAAAAATAACAATTAATATAAAAATAAATGTAAATGAAAACATCAAATCGATATTGGTGACTGTACTGATGTAGGAGAACTATACCATGATCTGTATGATTGCGCAGTCGATGTCCGGCTTGGCGGCAAATTGAGGCTAAACATTGAGACAGTAAGTATATCCTATGCTTCCAGCTTCACAGATACATCCTCCTTTTCGATAGCATCACTTAGTTTGCCTGTTATGCGTTGACAGACATATGGAACAAGAGAATTCGACGTCTGTGGCAATTCAGCACCATGCGTACAACTTTTTTCTCCGATTCGTCATCCAATTTAATGCTGTCCTTTTGCAATTCAGTTATCAGGTCATTGGTGACTATAATTCGAAAATATTTATCATTAGAAGGCATTCTTTCTAATGAGCTATTTAATATTGAGGGGAACACACATTGTTTGGGTTTTTATTTTCCAAGTGACCACACAACTTAATAGAAAATATTACCTTTTCACAGTATAGGATGACACTTGCATTAGTTCCACAATTATCCTTCTCACGTCAAGCGGTGCGCAAACGCTCTATAGTAGCTCTGTCACATCTGCTCACTTTGGCAAATAACAATGCATACTATGCGGTCATTGATCATGTGCTGGATAATCCACAGAACAATCCACAGAACTAATGTTTAGCCTCAATTTGCCGCCAAGCCGGACATCGACTGCGCAATAATACAGATCATGGTATAGTTCTCCTACATCAGTACAGTCACCAATGTCGACTTGATCTTTCCATATATTCTTACTTTTATATTGATATTTTTTATTAAATTTTAAAAAATAGTTATTCAGACTCAATAAATGATATTCAAGTAAATTTTTTTTTTTTATATAATAACAAAGAAAAACTATGTTACTATGTGAAAAAAGAAACAAATTTAAATTTAGAAAAGTATCAAGTATCAAGTATAGAGTACCCCGCATATGTATAGCAAGTTTCATTTATGGATAGATATTTATCAATTGTGGGTGTGGCACTTGACTCAATATGTTGAAAGTTACAGCCGGGAGAGTGTCAACAACAGATAGGCACTCAGGCGAACAAAACCCATATTTCTTCTTAATTTCTTAAATTTCAACGTCTTACATTTTAACTTAACGATTGCATATCTTTACCGAAGGATATTTTTTGTAAATTATGAGCATGAGTATGATTCGATTTCGTACATGGATAGACGGACTAAATATTAATACGTTTAGCAAATATGAGCTGGCTGAGGAATTTTTTGTTTTTTGTGGGCATGGTATTTTAACCGATTTAGCTTAACTTAAATAAATTTTAGGAATATTTTTATAAAATCTTAATTTTTACAACGATCAGCGACTCTATAACACACAGTCATTCGGACATCCCGACCGGCATACCTAGATTTACTCCGATTTTAATGCTGATCAAGAATATATGAATTTTGTCACGTTTGTTGACGCCTCCTTCGCAGTATTGTGAATGGAATAAGAAACTTAGTATATACGCCCCGTCATTTATGGAAGGTATAAAAATAGAGAACTGGCAATCATTTAAAGTTAATATTTTATAATAATAACAAGGAAAAATGTTGCAGTCGGTCACGCCCGACCATTTAATACCCCACATCACTTAGCTGGTAAATTATGCAACGATTAGTTTTGTAGTGTCTGTGTATAAGTTACTTTGTGAAATATAATTATATGGGGAGGGGTTCGAAAAATGGTCCGGTGTAGTCCATTTTCTATACGTTTCCTTTTTGGGTCAACACATGTCCTTGTACCAAATTTCATCGAAATATCTCTAAAAAATGCGACCTGTAGCTTGCGTACAAATTTAGATGGACAGACAAGAGGACAGACGGACATGGTTAAATCGATTCAAATTTTGATTCTGAATTGATCGGTTTAACTGAAGGTGGGTGTGGCATATGCCGCTTAAAAGTTACAAACTTAATATACTATTTGTCTCACAAGTGGTGCAGAGTATAAAAATTAAATTTAAAAACTTTCAAACAGTGGACGCAGAAGTTTTATAATTATACCATCTAAGAATGTGCGAGTTGAGTTTTACGCTTTATAAGGTTTTCGTAAATTGTGGACGCGAACATTATCCGACTTACGCCCATTGTTTGACACATTGATGAATGAAGACCGAATTTCAAGCGTACATTTTTATGTGGCAGACCATCATATGTTAAGGTATAGAAAGTGAACTCAAGTCACTATGAAAATAAATGCTTCACGTACGTATATAAAGGTTTCTAAAACATTGGCAGCAGATGACATTTTAATACAGAACTTAAACTACAATACTTTGGTCCTTTAATATTACCTTCAACACCATACGTGTGCATTTATAAAAATTTATTTCATTGAATATTTCTTTCCAACAAATCTTTTAACATTTATTCATAATGAAGAAAAGCTAAGCTCGTACATGATCTATTAATGACACTCATGATAGCTAGAAAGATTTCAAATGCATGTTTGTATGTATGTGCGGATATGTGCACGCACCCATATGTAAATAGAGTAGAAATGTGTGTGTGTGTGTGTGTGTTTTTTGTAATAAAAGTCATTCAACAACGGGATACATCAGGCAGAGTACGCCCACGACATTTATTTACCCAACCGGGCCAAGCCTGAAAACCATGACGATTAAAGATCTGCATAGCACAGCGCGAATCATCCGAAATTTCATCACTAAGAAAATCTGTAATAAAAATAGACAGAAAGAAAGAAAGACAGAGGCACAGACATTATGTGAATAAATTACAATATTGCATGTGTGTGTGTGTGTTACGTACAGGCATTGGTATTGTTATATTCATTAGTGAAAATAATGTCATGTTGGAAATAATTATAATGAAGTGTAGGTTGATTTATTTTTGTAACCATAACATTTTACCGATTTGACGTACACGCAAAACTTGTTTCTCTTCTCGGCTGCATCCACCTATCGTATATTAATTTTTTCAAACACATCGGAATGCTTTTGATATTCATACGTTGCCACAGTGCACTCGTATCATGACAAATGATATGTAACCACCACATACTGCGACAAATGCTTAAGATTGCAGCTTCAATTCTTATTCGAACGGATATGCGATGTGGTTGCGAAGTGGGTGTTTTTTTCTTTTAAATATTTCCAAGTGTGAAGGCGAGATGGAAACTCTTGTAGGATGATTTTGAATGTGATACCGGGTCAAATATAACAAAGAGTTCCTCAATATAAATTTCATTTAATTTTGATGAAATGAAAAATAAGTTTTTAAATCATTTTTAACATGGAATGCCTTTTTATACCCTCCACGTAAGTTGGTCAGACATCCTACAAAGTATATATATTCTTGATCAAAAACTGAACCCGTATAGGCATTTATGTCCGGGTGTCCATGTGTCCATTGTTTTGTACAGACATTTTTAGTTTCTACACGCAGATCGCTATTTAAAGTCGGCAGAATCCGTCCAGAGCCACACCCACAATCGACAAGAATGTATTTATCTGCCACAAAAATTGAGTTTTGAATTTGAAATTTGGTACGCGTGGTCTGATAACAGACACGCCCACCACCTACAAAAAATCATACTCAGTCTAAAACAAAACTTACAATCTGATACGCAATACATGTATTATTAGAGAGCGTAATCGTGTACCCGCTACGCCTACTATTCGTATGCTTTGTGATTCTAATTGTGGGCGTGGCTAATATCTGATTTAGTCCTAGCCTACGTACATAAACTAACAGTGTTTATATAAAATTTCACCTCATTTTATCAAATTTGGAGACCATTCAATAATAGACAGATGGATGAACAGATTTGTCTGCATCGTTTCAGATTTCATAGTATACTCCCCTTATAATGAGTGTGGATAATATAAAAAGATGAAATTATAATCCCATACTTGTCAGAGACTAGAAAAAGCATTGCTGGTTATTTATACTTCTTTGAAACAGTTCTCTGTACCTTGTGATCGTTTCAACTACTGTTAGAAATAATCAATTTTTAATACAATGATTTTATATGTGACCATTAAATTAACATAATGTGTGTTACGAGTTGAAGAATATTGCTATAAAGAGTCTATTAATGACTTGTACGCCTACACTACGCTCACTAAGAATGATGAAACAAATTTACAAATACTATGCAGCACTAAATTGCATCAACAACCTACCTTCACATTTAATATTGCAAATGCCCCCTTTGCGTCCTTTGCGACACCAATTTTTACTATTTATCTATTTTGAAAAAAAAAAAAATTTATAAAAAAAAATAAATCATTATAATGTTGTTGCTTTGTTTTTCTCATTTTTATATTCAACACAAACCTGAAATAAACCATAACTAACACTTTGATTGGGTACTGGTGTAACTTTTGAAGTACTGCGGCCGCTTTCATTTTCCACCAAACAGACCCCTATTGCCGATTCGATGCAAATAGTAATAGAAAAAACAAGTAAGAAAACTAAATTTGGCTTAGGCCGAATCTTAAATACCCTCCACCTCCACAACGGTGGGCGTGGCAAATATATATATATATATTGCGCCCTCTAATAGTGTATGTCTTACGTATCAGCATGTAAGTGTACTTTTACGTGGAATAAGGTTTTTTAAGGGTGTGTCTATTATCCGACCACGCCCCTTTTTGGCACGTCAGTCAATTGGATAACTATGTATACGCGTATCAAATTCCAAGTTCCTAGGCCAACTTTTGTGGCAGATATAAAGATTTTTATTAATTGTAGGCGTGTCTGTAATCCGAATACACCCATTTTTGGCACATCGATGAAGCTAATATTTATAGACGTACATTCAAAATTTCAAGTTTATAGCTCAGATAAATAGATTTCTGTCGATTGTGGGCGTGGATCTTGATCGATTTTGCCCATTTTAAATAGCGATCTGCGTGCAAAAACTAAAAGAGCCTGAACAAAATTTCAGCTCAATATCTCAAAATTTACGCCCGTGAGAATGCCAACTACAGACGGACACACGGACACACGGACATACATGTCTAAATGGACTCAATTTTTGACGCTGATGAAGAATATATATACTTTGTAGGGTTTTTGACGCCTCCTTCTGGGTGTTGCAAACGGAAGAACAAACTTAGTATACCCTCATCACTGAGGTGGAGTGTATAAAAATCATAATTTTTTTTTTCAGGGAATTCTTCAATAAATAAATGAAAATTACAATTTGATAAATAGCTGCGTGGAAAATCATGTCGCAACAATTCCTTGGCCAGTTGACAACGTGTAAACATTTTCGCATGAGTTTTTTCCATCATTCGGCAAATCAGCAAAACTATGATTAGTGTAAAGTTGGTTTGTTGTTGTAATAATATGGATTTCAATTTCATTTTCTTTGTGTTTTTTGAATTTTTTGATTTTTCGTTTTTTCACTTTCAAGCTTCTATCGATTTCTATGCAGTTAGTTTGAAGAATATCATGTAGATGTTAATTGTGCAAATAGATGCGATATTTTAAATGTTCACACATTTAAAAGTACTATTTCAAGAATGATGTTAAAGGAAAATTTATAAGATTCGCGCTCGATGCGATTTCACTGCTTTCTAGAGAAAGCAGCACATTCTAATTTCACTTTATCACTGTTTCAATCCGAGTGCTTGTAAGATCTTTTAAAGCCTCGGATTTAGAATTTCAATATTGTTTTTGTTGTTGCTTATGCCATATGTTGTGCGTTGGCTATTATGTGACTGTGACTGTGTGTAAAATAATGTTACACGCGTTCATATAATATGTAAATGATAGTTTTGACTCACAAAGCGAAAGATGCGTAATAAATATGAAACTGCATTAGGGAGGTTATCATGAGCAATATATATGTGGACGGGATTGGTAATTCAAGTTCTTTCAAAAATAGGTGAATGGACAAAACAATACATACTACATATACTATCTAGGTTCGATTAGGTTGATCGGGTGTACGCCAAAGGCGATTCACTTAAGCCAATATATATGTGTTACCCGTAAAAACCTACCGTAATGTTCAGAAGAGCCATCCAGAGGATGTTATTAATTATTTGAGATTGAAAATCTTCGCATCTGCTAGTGACCCTAGACCCTCGAGGAATCTGACTTCAAGCGTTTTGTGTCGTTTCCTTAGCGCCTGCCATTCTCATAGCACATGCTCCACAGTTTCACACTCTTTCTCATCTTTGCAGATCCTACAGAAGTGATTTTACGAAGCATCATACCTGCTGGCCATTTGAGCTATGAGACTATCTATCTACATACAAAATTGTAATTTTTTTGTCCGTACGTCCGTTAAAATGATAACAGTCTAGCATCTACAATAAAGCTTTACTTTCTATTAAATGTTGTTTACGTTAATATATAGTAAAACCAAATCACTCCAGTATATATCTTTTAGTTAGAATGTGTCAAGGACGCACCCATAATTGTAAAAGTAAAAAACTATCTAAAATGTGAGATCCCACCTTACACATTTATATGCAACCAAAAGTCCCGGCAAGTACACTCTTGCGTATATACCTTGTCCAAAGATGTGTTGAAAATGGGCGCCAGAAAATCTTCAGAGTAGAATTCGTCGCTTGGGGTGAAACGTATGCATTAGAAGAGGGAGCGTTTATTTGTATGCCGCGCCCACAATTTAGTTACAAATTAGAGGTCTTTAGGATTTTGACCAAGTCAAGTATTTTGATTATTTTAGTTTTGAAGGTCCTCTTAATCTCCTTTTCTTTGCTAATAAAATGTCCACCTGCTTCGCTTTACCTCCGTTCAACACCAAAGTCTTTTCCAATTCTTTTCTTTTCGACTTTTTCAAACGATCCAAAATCTGAATAATTGTTGTTTTGTTTCCAAAAAATATTTCAGTTGGACCACTCCAATGTTTAAATTCTAAAGCATTGCTTTCCTCTTATTACCGATTCTGCGTATATGTATGAAAAGATTCCAAACGATCATCTTGCTCTGTTACGCATCAATTGTAAATTTGGCAAATTGGATCATATCACACAACAACATCTTATTATCATGTTATAAAGGTGGCGATGGTGGAGGTGATGTTGTTGTTATTCATATAAAATTTAATAAAATAAAATATGTCAAAATGTCAACGGAATGGGGTCAAGTCATTTATTATATTATACCATACATACACACTATTACGTACACTGACTGTACTGCATGCATGTACATGCACTACATTAATTTAATAATGTGCAGTGTAGATGGGTAGGTGGATAGGTGGATAGGTGGGTAGGTGGGAGTAAAATGCTGCCAATACTTACATGCACCGAGCAGTAGTTTGTAAACATTACAAATTATGTACTTGATGGAATATTTCCAAAAATTTCATTTTATAATCTGTCCCTAACACTAAGGAAACGTCCATTACTGATTTATTTAACAAACAAATCTTATTTTTTCATTATTTGCTTCAGGTCATATATATTTTTTAATTGGTTTTTTAAAATATTTTTTTTTTGATTTCGACTTTTTTGCAAAATTGGACTGGAGTCATTTTCAAAATAATTCCAAATAAAATGTAAATTTCCTAAAATTGTTTTTTTTTTGATAAACTTTTCTTTGCAGTTTTATAACCAAAAATATTTAAACAAATACTACAACAGCAACATGATGATGCCGCAACAACAAGTTCTTGCCCTAATATGTTTGGTGGGCGTTGTATTAAGCAGTTCAACAATAATCGAAGAAACCAATGATTTATTTAATGACACTTTATTAACAAATACAACAACAACAACAACAACAACAAAAACACCAACATTAATAAAAACTGTTATAAAAACAACAACCACAACAACTGATTTACCAATTATTAACGCAAACAATACAACAACACCAACACCTACAACATTGGCCACCAGTACATTGCGGCAGATTGATGTAAATCACACCAAATTATCCACAAAAATACCTCTAATAGAACAAACTAATAAAGCGGCTGCTAAACAAACGATCAAACTGTTCAATAAAACGGCTTCAAAGAAACGCAAAGCAGTAGATGTGTCCTCGATACCGATTGGAGATGTCAACAGTGAATGGCGCTGCCCCAATATAACAATTAGCCGCAGTTTAGAATGTGGTTGTGATTTACCACACACGTTACGTTGTAATGGCGACTTACACGGCTTGGCGGTACGTTCTTGTAGTTTATTTAATAAAGTTACCGCAAATTTTTTCATTTTTTTATTTGATTTCATTTTTAGATTCTATCGAATCACTTACGTGTCACACCGTATTCGGTGGCTTTGTTGGATGTTTCTTTGCGCAATGTAACATTCCTCAGCGATGCTCGCATATTTGCCAATGTTTCATTGCGCTGCTTAATCATATCGTCGGGTGAAATTAAACGTGTTCATAAAATGGCTTTTTGGGGTATAAAGGGACCACTGCTGGCTTTAGGTTTGCCCGGCAACGCCTTGATTAGTATACCGTGGAATTCAATATCAACTTTGGTGGAAATGGAGCGTTTGGATTTATCTAATAATCGTATAAAATCCTTGTCATCATCGGACTTGTCAACACTCACTAATCTGGAATATTTGGATCTCAGCAGCAATTATATATCGAGTATATCGCAACGCACATTTGCCAATTTACGTAAATTGAACGTTTTGAAAATGGACGGCAATCGTTTGGGGGACTTTTCCAGCAGTCTGATGGCTTTGAATCAGTGCTTCAACTTAAGGTAAGCAGCTAAGGTAGTATTTTCAGTATTGATGGAAAGTTTAAAAAAGCAAAAGTTTTGTGCCTTCTTTTAGAGATTTAGACTTGAGTGGTAATCATTTGAGTGGACCTTTAACAGCCTCCACCTTACCGGTATTGAAAAATTTAGCGACTCTAAACTTGGATCGTAATCTTATAAAAAGCATACAAAACAAAGCTTTAATGAATTATTCACGTCTCACCACTTTATCATTGCGTCACAATCAAATCGATGTTTTACAAGATCATGCCTTTTATGGTTTAGGCACCTTGGAAAGTTTGGACTTGAGCTACAATGGGATAGTGGCCATTTCAAGTGCTTCTCTACAACACTTAACGCGCTTGCGCATTTTAGATTTAACGCATAATTTCTTAAGAGCATTAACCGCTGATCTAATAAATCCTCTGCCATCCCTAAGTGAATTACGCTTGGCTGGTAATGATATCTCTATAGTGGCTAAGCATGCCATGGATGGAGCTCATGAACTGAAAAGCTTATCTATGCCAGAGAATCCTTTATCATGCGACTGTACGATGCGTGAATTTGCCGAATGGTTGCAAATAGCTAAACTAAGTGCACACGATGTTATGGGCATTACTTGTGTGACACCGCCCAAATTGGAGGGCGCCCCCCTCATCCAAGTGCCCATGGAAATGTTAAATTGTGATATGGACAATATGGAAAAGGATAATGCCAACATTATAGAACAATTAGAGGCCATCACACGACAAAATCACTCTACACATATTAAGGATTTGTCCGAAGAGGTAAAATGAATGTTAGCTCTCTTGCTGCAGTTTGAACTAATAATTCGATGTTTTCCTAAATTTCAGATCATATTGCATGATTTGCATTTTTCGACAGATTATGGACTCATTTTAACTTGGATTATCAATTTAAGCAAAAATGATTACATGTGCGATGCAATTTTTGTGTACAAGGAGGAGAATATTAATGAGATTTTAATCGATAGTTCACCGGTAAGTGCTTTTCTATTAGCCAATAGTTATAACAGTCTTGGAGTTACTCTATGACAGGCAAATACTTTGAAGCTTGTTTAAAATAAAATTTTAAATTAAAATATAATTTTATTTATATCGTAGATTCATTGCGAGAGTAAAATAATAAATGGTCAAAATACTGTCAGTGTTATTGTGCCGGACAGCTCCTCTCTGGATGTGGGCGAAAGGTACTAGTGTTTGAACAATATTGTGCAATATCATCCTATGTTAATGTTATCTCACCTGTATTCCTTTCGTTTTTATAGTTATCGGTTCTGTTTAGTTCTGGTGCAGGAACATAATCCTCAAGAAGATTTAACTGTAGGCTGCTCTAACATAACTCAATTGGAATTGAGTTCATCTGATGCGTTAATGAATGTGCGTCAATTGAAACGACGCCCTTATGCCGATCTTACTAAATATGATCGTTCCGTTGATGAGGCAAATGCTGAAGATTATGTTATAAATTCACGTAAATTTAATACATTGGCTGTTGGCCACCAGCACACATCATCGCAACATTCAAATGAAGTGCCGCCCGTCAAACGTTCTTTCGATTTATTAGATTCATTAAATCGTAGCTTTTTACCGGGCTTGGGTTTGGGTATATTAATTACAACCATTGTTGTGTTGATATGGGCTGCAACACGTTTGCGACAAAATGCCAATAATAGCAGTCGCTCAAGTACACCCACGGCTACGACATGTTATGCGGCCTCTGAACATATAGCACGTTTGACAGATGCTGATAATGGGGCCCGTTACCTAAAACTACAAGCCACCACTACTCTATGAGAATTACTCACAATAAATGGTTTATGTTTTAAAACCGCATTCACTCCTCGTTTGTGGCGTAGTGTTGACAAGAAAATGAAAGCATTTTGTGAATTGGTCCACGCTCTGGTCTAATTCTTGTGATAGTACTTATAGTGTACCAGTAATTGTTAATTTCGCTTTTTTTCTATTCTTTCATTCTCTCACTTAAAAGGCGTCTCTTAACAAAACTTACCTTAACTATTAAGCCAAAAAAGAAAAATAAAAAGAAAGACCCAGCAAACTCTTCAACAGGTTTGCTAATAACTAATATAAGACATACTTTCATAAAGATTATGCTGAATGCTAAACTTTACCGATCGTATTGATCTTGTGCCATATAATAAGATCACTCATTCATACTTACTACTATTCCAGCACCGTTTCAGTGTAAATATTATATCAATTAATTCTAATGCATTCAAACAACATTACTTTTGTAGAAGTTAAGAGCATTCCTTCTATTCTTATTTAATTTTGTACATGTTTCACTAATATAGTAATTAATGATAAATATTAATTAAATTATTAACACAAAATACAACATATTACAATACAATAACAAAATAAAAAAGAAACTTACAAACTTATACCAATAAAAGCAAGGAATTATGTTTCATTTTGCAAATTTGTAGAAAATAAACCGGTGGCTTTAGCAGTAAAAATATAAAAACTAACAATACATATACATATATGTATGCATATGCATGCAATGTTGTATTCGTAAGCAAAAATATTTGCTGGGCGCCTGGTATCTCAGTTGAATTTTTCATACGAAAATTTATGCAAAAATTTCTGTGCGTGTTGTAGCAATGAGCTTTATTATGTGTATAACAATAACAAAAGCTTATTGCTATTAAACGTTTACAAAAATTTAGCAAAGACAAACTAAACTCAAAAATCAACTAAAATACCAGGCAACCAGCAAACGCAGAAAGTATATGAATTTTTAAAAAAGCTATAACTACGTAACGACTTAACCGATTTGAGTGAAATTGATCTCATATAAAAGAGCGTCATATGTAGTATTCGGATACAACACCCATTAATGCCATGCCTACTATTAATTTTTTTAAAATGATTCATACAAAGCTCAACTTATAGAAATAGGCGCGGTCATAAAACAAAAGTGTTATTATATAAAAATAGGCTTCAAATCCTTAAATTTAAAACTTGTATGAGTAAAATATCTTTAGGAGTATGACAATAAACGTTAGGCTGCTTTAGAACCAACCCATGTAAGAACAAAATGATCTTTTTTCATATGTTTGGTATATAATGATGAAGAAACAATCTGGACATACTTAAAATTTCTCTAATCCCTTATTATAGTGGAAATATTTTTAGAAATAAACGCAAGCAATTAAAATGTTTATTGATTATGAGCGCTTATATGTATATGCAGTAATATTTGTTTTTAGTCCAAATCTACAAACTCTACATTATTGTTGTGGTCACTTGTGGTCAGCGACGGTACCATGGCAGCCGTCACATGTAGAATTTTCTCTCTTTAAAAAGAAACAACAACTTACAACAACACAATTGTCACAATACATAGTTTCTCAGTCCTTGTAAAAGTAATGATTATAAAAAGTGAACAAAAAGAGTCAGTTGGTAGTAATTGACTGGTGGATTTGTTGATTGGCCAGTTTATTTAGTTTGAAGACTTAAGAGAGCCCTTTCAGTTATGTGTGCAATGTGTTTTCTCTACCACTGCCATTACATTAATCAATTATTGTCCTTTTGCTTCTGTGTGTAGTGCTTTTTTTATTGATTCTTTTGAATATTGAAAGAATCTTTGGAAAGGTCTCTTCATGTAGTAGCTGTTGCTTTTAATTATATTTTTTTTTTGCTTGATAACAAAACCATTTCGATGAGTTTAATAGGTTTCATTTATTTGGTGGTCATAATAGGTTGGATATTTCTAGTGTTACTGTTAAAGTGTAAGAAATCAATTACACCACACAGCAGCTTAAGTGACAATTATATAAATACTTTGCGGCGCACAGGTGACTAGTTACGGAAATATGTTTAATCTTACAATTGAATTGTCCATTTGATAAATAGATCAAAGGCGACCAGCTTCTGTTCATGTTATACAATTGCAACGTGATGATGTAGAACGTGAGGACCATTTAATGGAGTCGTATCATTGTCAGAGTCACACGCAATGTCAACATTCTCAACGTTTATCTAGATCGGCTTTAGATGGACGTCAACGTTCCTTTGACAACACCTATCCCATAGATGCCATCATTAATCCTGCCTATAATCACGACGAAGATTTCGACGAGCACCTACAAGGTGAGTTATACAGATGTAATAAACAATGGGCTATATAATGATTATTTATTGTTTCTGTTTCTTGTTTAGAGCCGCCACCATCTTATGATGAAGTTATGCGTCAACCGGATATTTATCCTAAAGTACAACAATTTGGCAAAAGTTTAGAAGTTCATATTTAAAAATAAACAAATTGAACAATTGCTCTTTATATCATAAAGAGAGAGTAAGAGGAAGGAAAATTGTGATTTACTTAAACGAAAGCTTGAGCTTAAACAAATTTATTTAATTAATTTATTTATGTAAATAAGTCATGACTTAATACATTTCATTTTTCATCCCTACATAGTATTATGTATATAAAAAAATTTATAAACTAAGATTTTCAATTAAAACATATTTTCTCTTTTTACCTAAAATTTGTGTACAATTGGTGTTTTTTGTTTTAAATAAAAAAATATTAAATAAATAAATAGATATTTAAAACAAATTGAAAAACTTATACAGATATGTACGTTAATTGTATAATCATAATATAAATATAAATTTTTTATTGTACAATATTCTTATATAGAAAAAAGAATGCGGTTATAGTTGGTATTAACCGACAACTTTCTACCCTACACCAAGTTTTAAGTATATTTTATTTAAATTTAACATATGTGATGGTGTAGTTGAACCAGTTTGGATTTATAACAAATAACAATAAACTCAACAAGTGATGCAGTAGATATATCGTATATTAAGTACTTTTTAAAGAGAGTAACTATTATACTCACATAAAATTTCTTCATTACTAAAATAATTGGTGTAGGATGTAAACATGATATCTTAGAAAGTGAAAGCCTTAGAGTTTACATAAGCTACATATTATATTTATCAGAGCTATGCATTTGTATATAAGGTTCCAATATATGTGGTACAATGCCCTTATATTGTAGATTATTAAAAACTATGCAATGCGAAGCTAAACATTTCAGAGAGATCAAGGAATTGTGATATTTACGTAGATAATGACCCAAAGGACCTTCAAAAAGGAAATATTTTATAAAAATTTGATTCAAAAAAGAAATTGAAATTTTTCAAAAATACCTTTTAAGCCAATATCTACGGGCGTTAAGCTTCTAACATTGACCGCATCTAAATGAGCACCAGCATCTATTAATAATTTAACAATTTTTTCAGCAAACATTTGAGGATAAGTACCCGGACACTGTATAAATGAAAAATGAGTAAATCAAGATATTTAGTCTTCAATTAGATTTTAACATTAACTTACTTTTCCCACAAATGTGTGTAAAGGGGTGTTACGCTCCATATCCATAGCATTAACATTGGCTCCTAAATGTACTAATAATACAGCCGTACTAAAGCAGGGAAACCTGTATGTATAAACAATAAAAATAAAATAAACTATGTTAGAAAACTAAATTTGGCTTAGGCCAAATCTTAAATACCCTCCATATCTACATACAAAAGAAGGGCATGGCAGGTATATGATTACGCTCCTTAATAGCTCCTAATACTACTAAGTTGTCTGGGTATGTTTTTTGTAAATTGTGGGCGTGTATTTTATTCGACCACGTCCATTTTTGGCACATCGGTGAGGGGTATAATTATAAATATACACGCAAAATTTCAACTATCTAGCTTAAATTTTGTGGCAGATATATATCAATTGTGTTATCTAACCACGCCCATTTTTGGCACCTTGGTGGATAGAATAATTATAGACACGTATACAATTTTTCTAGTTTATAGGTAAGTTTTTGTGGCAGATATATAGATTTTTATCGAAAATCGGCGTGATTGTTATCTGACTGCTCCCATTTTTGGCATATCGATGAAATATACATGAAAAATTTCTACCATCCGGCTTAATTTTTGTAGATAAATAGACATTTGTCGAATATGGGCGTGGCTTTTGATCGATTTTGCCCATTTTAAATAGTGATCTGCCTCGGACATACATGTTTCGACACTGATCAAGAATACAAATACATTGTAAGGACTCTGATGCCTCCTTCTGGGTGTAGCAAACGGAATGATCAACTTTTTATATCCTTTATATTATGTGGAGGGTATATAAATATATATTCATGTTAACTAAAACTCACTTGACCACATCATTGGTGTGAAAATCATCTACATATGTTTTACCATTCACAGCCATATGTAACAAAGTTTGACCATTCTTCAAACGTACATCACCAATTAATAATTTTCTTACAGTTATATATAATAATGCTACATGATCTTTGGTAATTTGTGATCTCTTGGGTCCACTCTTTGTCATTATTCTTATTAAATATAAGGCGGTAAGTATATTTTGTTCCAGTTGATCCTTGTGGGAGATCATGAAAATCAGTATAATTGAAAATTCAATAATTTATCTAATCTTACCGCTATCATGGGTGGCACATCTTTGGGGCCCGGATTGGCAATTTTCTCCTTATTACGTTCAATCTCTTGTTGACATTTAACCAGCACCGATAACACAATTCCCATATCTAAACTATCAGGTTCTGTATTATATATTTGAGCGAACAAGCGGGCAAAACGTAATAAATCATTTTCTACTGCTACCTATAAATTCGATCAAAGATAATATTCAACAATATTCAACAATAAATAATCGTAATATGCGTACATTGGTGGCAATACACAAGTCCATGGCATAATTCCATAACGTCATACACTGTATATAGCGACTATGATCGGCCATGACAGCACCACGATAGACAATCGCTTCGGGCAGATCGGGATGTGTTTTCCCCAATATACGTTCACGTATTGTCAGACCCTCCATATGTATCGAATGATGATTGAGACGTATCGCTCGTAAATCATTTAAATTTTGTGTTTCGAACCATTCATCGTAGGCCGCAACAGGTGGTAGTATATGTTTACGTATTATAGCTTCTTGTTCGGAAAAGCGCAGTTCCATGGCTCTTAGCAAATAATTATACGCTTTTTCGATGCTATATTTTTCTTTGCTGTTGGCAAACGAAGCACCCAACAACTCTAGAGTGGTAATAATCTGAAAATGAGAATGAGATAATGATTTCTTAATATAGTTTCAAGATTGAAAGTGATCAGTACAAAATGTATGGGTTAGCTGTGAAGCGGGGCAATATTTCGATGAGGTCTTCTCTATTATTATCAGAAATTTAGGTCGGCAAACATTCACACACACATTAAACACACTTTTCGTGGTGGTGTGCAATGCACAAATTGAAATTAGGTACGGAATGGATCACCGAATACGTGTTACTTTAATGCATATTCATATATGAATGGTTTCTACTCAAATTGACCCAAGTCACATTTCATCAAAGGTCACTATTTTATAGAGTTAATCATTTTCAAAAATCATATTTCAATGTAACCTTTAAAATTTCGCACATTTTTATATCCTGCACCAGTTGTGGCAAAAGGTATAACTCCCAAACAGCAAATGCCACACCCACCTTCACTTATACCGATCGATTCAGAATCAAAATCCGAATTGATTTTACCATGTCCGTCTGTCCATGTAAATTTGTGCACAAGGTACAGGTCGCATTTTTTGACATATTTCGATGAAATTTGGTACAAGGATATGTATGGGCCTAAGAAACGCTATTGAAATTGGACCGGAGGGGACCATTTTTAAAACAGTATTCAATATAAGGACCTATTACAAAGAAATTAAAACGTAATTCTTAATATTTTTGGCTTAGACCAAATCTTAAATACCCCCCACATCTACAACGGCGGGCGTGGCAAATATATATATATTGCGTCCTCTAAGAGTGTATGTATTACGTATCAGCTTGCAAGTCCACTTTTATGGTGAATGTTTTTTGTAAATTGTGGGCGCGTCTGCTATCCGACCACGCCCATTTTTGGCACATCACTCAATGGAATAACTATGTATACGCGTACGAAATTTCAACTTCTTAGGTCAACTTTTGTGACAGATATAAAATTTTTTATTGATTGTGGGCGTGTCTGTTATCCGACCATACCCATTTTTGGCATATCGATAAATAAGTTAATTGTAAATATTCGTACTAAATTTAAACTTGATAGCTTCATTTTTATTGCAGGTATATAGATTTTTATCAATTGTGGGCGTGTCTCGTGACCGATTTCGCCCATTTTAAAAAGCGATCTGCTTACATAAACTTTAACTGTCTGTACAAAATTTCAGCTCAATATCTCAAAATTTAAGCCCGTGAGAATGCCAACAACAGACGGAGACGCGGATATCGACTCAGTCTTTGATGCGGATTAAGAATATATATACTTTGTAGGATCTCTGAAGCCTCCTTTTGGGTGTTGCAAGCGGAAGAACAAACTTAGTATACTTTCAACACTAAGGTGGAGGGTATAAAAGTTTGATTTGTAATAAAAACTTATTTTCAAATTTACGAAATTACAGAAAATCAAAATTTCAATTAATTGGACTTAGTCACTGTCAAAAAAAAAATCCTATTCATATATAACAATATTATGCGAATTCTTATTATTGCCTTGCACATATGTTCAATTCACTTTGTACACAGTATAAAGGTGGCTATATAAAAAATGATTAAAGAGGCTCGTATACAATGTATGAATGGGTTGGGTTTTTGTTAACCGTGTCTTATGTTTTCCATTGACATGATATTTGGTACAAAGGGTACATGGGAAAGCGATATCCAATTGAACTCCCACTTGTGCTGATCAGGAGTATATATACCTTGCGTTTTTGTGTTATACACGTTTTGAAACAGTGAGTATATGAGAGAGACGGTAGGTGTGTAATTACATTAATGACTATTCGAAATGGGGTGAAAAAACTCTTAAATGCGGATAATGGTGCTTAAAAATTCTGCATTAATTTTCGGTTATCAAAACATATCGTCAACTTGCAGTTGTACGTTGCCTTCAGATCGATACAGGTTTTAATTGGTTGGGGTGTTGCTTTACGCTATAAAGAATGTTGCTGGTGAAAATGTTATACCAGTATTTGACTGATGTCAGTATATTTGGTGAAAGTGGTAATTTAAATAATATTAGAAAATCTATCATTTCGAAGTTGTGGCTATATGTGTGGGACAGGAGTGTACTTTATGATATTTTCTGTTTACATTTCACACAACTTAAGAACTACGATAATAATCCAGATTGAAATTAAATTTTATGTTAAAAGTTTTAAATATCATATAAAATGCAGTCGATCACATGATGAGCTTTTCTACTTGCTATTATATTACTAAAATTTTCTTAATAGATCCTCGTACAGCGGAATACCCGTGGGTCACTTCAGTTACCAGAAATGTCGCCTTAATAGCTGTGTACGTTGTGTTGGTGAAAAAAGTGGGTCCAGCTTTTATGGCTAATCGAAAACCGTACAATATTGAAGGAATTATACGATTGTATAATATTGTGCAAATTCTACTTAATGCGTATTTGGTTTGGCAGGTAGGGTGAAATTTTACATGTAATCAAGTTAAAACATATTCTTTAATAGCCTACACTACATATGGCAAAGGGTATATTAATTTTGTAACTCCCAAGTGGCTACTGCCACACCCACATTCAATTATAGTGATCGATTCAGTATCAAAAGTCTGAATCGATTTAACCATGTCTGTCTGTCCATATATATTTGTGCATAAGCTACAGATTGCATTTTTGTAGATATTTTAATGAAATTTGGTGCAAAGTCATGTATGGACCCAAAGAAGAATCATATTGAAAATGGGCTGAATAGGAGCATTTTTAGAACCCCCCTTTATATAAAATTCTATTATAATGGAAATCTTTAAATGGCAAAAAATCTTAAATTCTTAATAATTTTTGACAAAATTTGGTGAAAGATAATTAATTGGCTAAATAATTGGCTGTAATAAATTTGGTCCTGACTGGATCGTTTTTAGATCCCCTTCCCATATAAGATTTTTATTATAAAGGATGTCTTTATATGGGGAAAATCCGTAATTCTTAATATTTTTTGACAAAATTTGGCAAATAATAGTTAATTAGCTTCATTTTTGGCTGGGCCAAATTTTAACCCGATCGTATCCTTTTTAGTACCCCTTCCCATATAATGATATTACACGAAGTGATTTATCACGTTTACTAATACAACTCAACTAATTAGTTGTAGCATAATTTAAGGAGCTCAGTAATAAGGGGTATTAAATGGTCGGGCTTAACCGATTATAATATTTTTTTCTTAACTTTTTCTTTATTACTTTTATGTGCTGTAGGTTTTTATATTATATCTTGGACATCCAAACTTTAGTTGGACATGTTTTAATATCAAGCCAGATAGTCCCAAAACTAGTTTAGATGGGCCAATTTTAAGAGTATCTATTCTCGGGTATTATATGAAAGTTTTCGATTTATTGGATACGGTAAGTAAGAGATTCATTTTTATTATAGATTTTCCATGAATTTATGAAGGTAAATGTTATTATCCTTATTTAGGTGTTCTTTGTTTTACGCAAGAAATACAAGCAAATGTCATTTTTGCACGTTTATCATCATGCGCTCGTGGTGTTTGCGGGCTGCGCTTATAATAAATATGTGTATTGTAATTAATAATCAGTTATATTCATATACCCACCACCGGGGGTATACACATTGCAACGAAATGTTCAATCCTTCAAAGTATATGTATTCTACATCTGCAACTAAATCTAAATCCGTTTAGCTATGTCCGTCCATCTATGCGTAATTCTCCCGGTCCATAGACTGCAATCTCTAAAGACTCTGCACAAATATTGATAGTTCTAATCTATATGTTTTGAAGTTGGAGAAAATCAGTCAAAGCGTACATGTTCCTTAGAGGATTTTATTAGGTTCCTAAAAAAAAAAAAAAAAAAAAAAGTACACCTAATTCTCTTTTTGCACGAAATTCTTTTACACAAATTTGATTTAACACGAGTTAAAACAAAGAAAAAAAGCTCTTTCTTTCACGAATTGTTTTCTTTAAACAAGATTTTCAACTTTTTTTTAGGTCTGGAATCAATCTATTTAGCCAATATCTTTTTTTACCCGAATTTTTTGGAAAGATATATATCGTGTAAAAAGAGAATTAGGTGTATTTCACATAAAAAATCCTTCAAGGCTACGTTTATATAATTTTTGAAGCATCGTATTTTTATGTGTGCTAACTGCATTGCGACCATTGGGTCCATTGTGCAACTCAGCATCATATTATTTTAATAATCTATTGTACTGTGGTGGGTATTCGTGGTTTGGCCTAAGCCAGATATAACTTTTTGACCTACACTAAATATTATCGTTTTAGTTTCCCATTTCGCCATGGTGGGTTTGGTGAATGGTTTCGTGCATGTCATGATGTACTTGTACTATTTGGTATCATCCCTTCACTTAAAAACTGATCTAACTCCTTGGAAACGTCGTCTCACACAACTGCAAATCATACAATTTGTTTTTTTCATTATACACTTTATGTTGCCGATTTTCAATAATTGGTGCGGACTGAATCTATTTTGGGTAATTGGGATTCAAACACAAAATGTTTTGCTCACAATTATGTTTTGTAACTTTTACTATCAAACATACATAAAGAAGAGCGCAAATGTTGTTGAAAAGATTAAATAAAAAAATAAATTTTATAAAAAATGTGTGGCACACGTAATGATTCGTTGCAATTATTATCACATCCAAGAGTTTAGTTTCACATTATGTTAATGCAATGGCGGCTTATGAATGGTTTTAGATTTTCTTACCTCTTCTTTACACAATAAACCAGGTCGCGTAATGAAATATTCTACCAGAATTTCGTGGGTGCGTTCAGCTGCGCATAAAACTGGTGTTAGGCCATGTTCATTAACTAGTAAATGGGCTCCATGTTCCAAAAGTAAATGGCAGACATCTAAATGACCACGTTCGGCACAGTAGTGCAAGGCAGTAGCACCACACAAGGCTTGATTATTCGGCGTAGCACCATGCCTTAATAAAGTTTCCACCTTAAAAATATTAAAGAAATATAAAGAAAAGCTTTTATTTTTCACTTTTCTCCTCATGAAAACCAATTTAATATCTTACCACGTTAGCATGTCCTTTATAGGCCGCAATCATTAAGCAGGTATTGTTATATTTATTGCTTAAATTGACTTCGGCACCATGGTCGATTAAGTATTTAACAATATCCAAACAACCCGAATAGCAAGCTGCTCTCAAGGGTGACGATTGGGCTTTCGTATTGTGATTAACGTTGGCTCCGTGCTGTATTAAAAGTTTCACCACTTGTAAATGATCCATGGCGGCTGCCACCCATAAAGCGGTGGCCCCATAAACTACCAAACCATCAAATGCTACATTGGATTCTCGCTCCAAGTCTATATTGTAATGACTCAGTAAAGTTTTCACATACATAGTGTTGCCGGTCATGGCAGCCATAGTAAGCGGTGTCAACGATTGGCCTTCCCTATCATCGAATCTCTGCAAAAGCAACAAAAGTTTAAATATTTTAAAAGAGTTTCATTACTAAACACAACTGCTAGTGTCGGTCGGTGCCCGACCCTTGCCTTGATTTATACTTGAAATGAACGAGTGTCTGTCTTATACATAAATGATGTTGTGAAACATTTTTTAAGGGGAAATGGTTTCCAAAACTGGTCCGATCTGGTTCCAACTTAACACAATCAATTATTAAGATAATTAACTTATCAAGTTCATCAAGTTCTGTTAAAAAATATTAAGAATTGCGAATTTTGTCCATATAAAGACTTTCTTTATAAGAGGACGCTTTGTGGTAAGGGGCTCTGAAAATGGTCCAAATCGGTCCTTTTTTAAGTAGGATTTGTTTTTTGCTCAAGATGTGGGAAATAACTTGAAAATTGTAACCTGTGATAGAAATATACATTAACACGTCTGTCTGCACGGACAAGGTTCACCCGATTCAGAAAGTGATTCTGAAAAATTAAAATTTATGTAAAAACCTTTTTTTATACCCTCCACCTTAGTAATAATAATATATACGCAATAATTTAATGCAATAGGAACTTATTTTTGAGGGAGTTATAAAAGGTGGAGGGTATTTAAGCTTCGGTCTTAACCGAACTTTTCTATCTCGTTTTTTTTAACATATGCATGCTTCGCATATATTGCTTTATAGGTTTCCTAATTTAACCATAATAAATCCATTGTCTGTCTCCACACTTTCGTCTTTCACTGTAATAATTTTTATTCACACATCATGCATACGATATGAATACAACAACAAATCTCCATCAGTTTTGTTTGTAAACAACATAAAACGTTATAAATGCAAAGGTGAAGAAGAAGAGAGAGAGGGGTGCGTTATAAAAACATCTGGTACATACAGACCGTAATAATTTTTCTCAATAATATGCAAGTAAAAGAAAATTTTATAGATTTATAAAACAAAGAAGATTTAAGCAACTCATTAACCCATGAAAACCATTAAGACGAGGTAAACAATGAATTGTGTAAAAATATTTTCACTACAATAATAAATAAATATTTTATTTAGGAAATATTTGTTGAGTAGTTTATGAAAACAAAGAAGAGAAACGGGTTCAATCGTCATCTCTCCACTTACCGCTGGATAAGTCATGTAAGAGGCTAAGGGTGTTGTACTGGAACTTTTCCAAAATTTAGGTCCTGGCCATGGTGAATTGAACCAACGCACCCGATTTCTATGATAATACAATTATGAACTATGCAGCTAGGTTGATATAATTCAATTTTCAAATAATCTGTTACCGTAATGCTTCCGAATTCATTCTTGATAATATTTTATTTTATTTTTAAGGATTTTTCTACCAGGAACGAAAACACCACCAAATGCTTGAATATTTTCTGAAATACTATTTATTAACTGTAATGCACAGTTAGGCACGAGTCCTAGCTCAACAAGGATACTACGTACAACAGTTTCAAACAGAGAGAAAACCTCCCCTATTTCTTCACTTTTAATATAAACGCTTGCGCTTACGCTTCATGGCAAACATGTGCTGTTTGGGGAGTTATTTTTTCAACATTATTACTTACGTACATACAGCAGAGTATATTGTGGCAGACAGATGTTATCAAGTTACTGCATACCTCGAAGGGATGGTATGTTTGTTTGCGAGAAACGTAAACCAAGAGAACTAATGAAAGAGTTTGACAAAAGTTGCCTTTGTGGTGGGAAAGCATTGAAGGAAGTTTAGTATACAGCCGCTATGGAGTCGTAGATATATCGCAAAGGGTTATTATTTTTTTAAATTTTCATCCCATAACCTTTTAAAAGGTTCGGTTTGCCCAGCCCTGACATATTTGTTTAACGAATCCTACTTTTAGAGTTTTCCAAACATGTTCTTAGTTTTTACCCCGTTTTACAGAAAGCGGCTTTAACCCAAAGACGAATTCTTGAATCATTATCACTCTCCCTCTTAACACTTTGCTGACCGGCAATTTTACACAGAAGCTATGTCATGTCACCAACAATTTTTATACCCTCCACCTCAGTGATGAGGGTATACTAAGTTTGTTTTTAAGGAGGCGTCAGAAAGCCTACAAAGTTTATATATTTTTAATCAGCGCTAAAATCTGAATTGATATAGACATGTATGCCCGTGTGTCCGTCTGTAGTTGGCATTCTCACGGGCGCAAATTTTGAGATATTGAGCTGAAATTTTGAAAAAGTTAAAGTTTTTGTAGGCAGATCGCTATTTAAAATGGGCAAAATCGGTCAAGAGCCACGCCCACAATCGACAAAAATATATTTATATGCCACAAAAATTAAGCTATAGACTTGAAATTTAGTATGTATATCTATAAATATTAGCTTCATCGATGCACCAAGAATGATCTTGGTCGGATAACAGACACGCCCATAATCAATAAAAATCTATATATCTGCCACAAAAGTTGACCTAAGAACTTGAAATTTGGTATGCGTATACATAGTTAATCCATGCCTCGATGTACTAAAAATGGGAATGGTCGAATAACATACACGTCCACAACTTACAAAAAACAATACTGATACGTAAGGCATACACTATTAGAGGGCGCAATATATATATATTTGCAACGCCCGCTGTTGTGGAGGTGGAGGGTATTTAAGATGTGGCCTAAGCCAAATTTAGTTTTCTTACTTGTTTATATTGCATATATATTTTGACAACAAACACACAGCCGAACATAATTAAGAGTAAAATTGCCAGATGTCAAAATAATTTAACATTTATTTTCTCATTAATTTTTCTCTTGGCACTTGGCATTGCAATTGATTATGATATTAGCGAGTATGTTAAATGAAGGTGAAATTCAAATATCTATAAATACATATAATTATTTATATAGGTATATACTCGTATATACGAAATGTGGCACATTTATTATAAAACTCTGTAAAAATGGACGCATATTAAGATTGTGGTAAAAGTCTTTGTCACACATGAAATACTGGGAAAATCTTAAGTAGTGTTAAGCGGATACGCATATTAAGTATATTGTTATGTCGCTCTGTCCGGATCTATGCATCTATGGGTTGTTAGAATATCTTAGGTAGCATTGTTTAAAAATTAAACGCTAGTGCAGGGTTTCGCATGTATTTGCATTTCTTTTTTTTTTTTGGTTTATCGCATCATAAAAGACTTTCAACAGAATTCTTGACATACACATACGAATAAAGTCCATTTTGTGTTTGAATACAGGGAAAATCCCCACACACACACACATATTACGCCGCACAAAGAAACATCTCTTTTGTTAACCATATGAGGAATTATGTGCAGCAAAACAATATTTGTTAAACATTATAAAATTATTTTCTTTGTGTCTGCTGACACATCGGATACAAGCATTACATGTTCTGAGCACATGTAATAGGGAAATATTTCTTAAACGAATTTCTTTATTTATCATGAGATATAAACCAAAAAATATATAACAAAATGTTGAAGGTATGATAACAATCTTATGATGTCCTCATTACTGTAACAAATATTTGGCGGAAAACATTTACTTATGACTAATAATAGTACACATACAGTAAGCATGCATACGTGTAGGTAACATACAGCATCAACAAAACAAAAGATTCAAAAAAAGAAAAAAAAGGAAAATTAAGTGGAAAAACAATTGTTGAAGAAGGCAAAATTGCAGCCAATTGATTCATTTGTTCAGATTATGAAAGATGACGAATTTTCTATATAGAAAATGAGAGATACAAAAATTTTATAAGAATTTTCACAAATCTTAGTAATACAAAGATATCAAAAACAACAACAACAACAACACTAGTTTTGGACGCCTTATGATTTACGCATTATAAAAACTGTGTATGAAAATGATGGATAGGATCACTCACCAGATTTAATAAATAATCGCGCAATTTTCGATTGGGTATGGTATTCATAGTGGCTACAAGTTGACGGGCATGATTATATTTGGCTGATACATATATATTGAGTAACGTTGAATGGGATACTGCCTCATTAGGAAACAATTTTTGAATTGAGGTGAAGTAAACATCATTAAAAATCATGATGCTGGGTTCTCCGTCCAACTCTACTACAAATTCAGAATCTGGTGCGGTACACATGTGTAATAATTTAATAATAGGATTTTCCCCTTGTTTTTTTTTTTATAATAATAACGTTGTAGTATATTTTTTTTTATTTTTTATTTTTTATTATGTATTACGATGAGCGTATAACATTTGCAGCAGGAAAATATGTTCATATACACGAAATCTGTTTTAATTATTGTTATATGTATATATAAAATTTTTTTTTGCGTTTTGTTTTTCACAGTATTTATCACAGAATTTTTTGCACAATAACACTACTGCATTCAACAATTTTCACAAATAAATTAATTAACATGTAGAATGGGAGCTCGAAAAAATATATGTGTTCTCTCAAACAGCTGTTTTTATAAGGGTAGCCACACTTGCTTGTTTATTTAGCGAACGTGAAGATATCAAGATTTAAGTAAAATACACAAACACACAACTAAATGAATGAACTTTTTACTGATTTTTATTGAAAAATAGAAGATTTTATTTTGAAAAGCAATGACTTTAGTTATGTTTACACATTTGGACTTTGTTTTGTAATTTTTTTAGCAAAAATCACCAATTTTTTATACATATGATGAAATACTATAAAAATCTTATCTGGCCACACTTGTACGTTCATAAAGAATATAAAATTAGCGGTAAAATGATTTTTTTGTTTCTGAGTTTGCAATTTAAAAAAAAGTTAGACACATGAAAAATTTCTAAAATTTGTTACAAAACTATTTAAATAAATTAAAAAAAGAACGTTTTTATTGAAATGAAATAAAATAAGAGTACCCGTACATAAATTGCACGCGAATTTGAAAAAGCGTACAAATTTTTGGCAAAGTAGAAGAAAATTTCTTCAACTTTTCATTTTTTAATAAATATATTTTGAAAATGTGAATATTTAGAGTAAAACATGTGAAAAAAGTGAAAAGGGGATGCATTATGTGGTCAGTGAAGTGAAGTTTTATGGAGCTGGTTAAGGTTTTAGGAGATTTCTATTATAATGAAATTTAATTGTTTAAGTGGGGAGTAGAATATAAAAAATGTCGCAAAGTGTCAGTGTTTATAATTCATACTGCGCTGCCGCAAATTATAGTCTGGCTAAACCAAAGTGCAGACGTTGAAGTTTTAAAATTTACGGTTCAGCCCATAATTGGTAATGTAGCACGTACGAATGCATAAATGCTAGTTTCAATATATAGCACTGGAAATAAAAACAACATTAATGTACTGTACAAAGCTTGCTTAATGATTTGCCTAAAGCCACACAACATTCATAATAACTGTAATGCCAGGACCATATCAATCATTCAGGTAAGTTTGTTACTTTTGTTAAGATGCAATTATATATAAACGATACGGGTACGAGTTTTTTTTTTGTTCAAGTATTATTATGCAACAAAACCTGCAGATCTACAATTATATTTTTATACACTTAAGTAATTTCATATAAACACACACAAAAAACCAACAACAATTACTTTCACTGTCATTAACTCGCTGTTAATTGATAACGAAATCCGGAAGCAACTTTCTTATCTGCAAAAGAGAGGGAAGTAAGCATGATGGTTGGGTGGGATATTCAGATGATAAATAAAAAGTCTTATTGTTGTTAGGGTTGTTCTTTTTCATTATCTTCATCTTAAAAACAGTTTTATTTTAAAATAGAAATTTGAAGCATGTATGTATACAACAAATATGTACTTAAACTAATGTGTCAACATGTATAGTAAAACTAAAAAACAATATAAAACAAAGTGAGAGAAGCTTGTTTTTATAACACATTTGGTTTTGTTGGGTTGTAATACTTGATGATGTGTTACATGAATTGCAGAAATATGCTGAATTTCAAAAGTTTTTTTTTCTGTTTTTTGTTAAAAAAACCCTCAAAGATTAATGCACATTTCCTGTATGTCATTTACTTCTTCTTCTTCTTCCTTCTCCTCCTCCTCCTCCTTCTCTTCCGACTCCAATTTTTATTTCCTCCTCTTCAACATTTCCTCTTTTTTTTTGTCTCTGTTTTGCTATTAACCACACATTCCTCCATTGTGTGGTTTAAGCGAGAGAGCAAATGAGTTGTTGTTGTTGTTGTTGTTGTTGGTAGTTTTCATCTCTTGTCCGTTCAGCTCAACGTTACGTGTTCAAAGCGTATGTTCAATATATTCGTTGTTTTTGTTGTATTAACAGTTGTTGTCGTTGTTGTTATTATTATTATTATTATTGTTGTTATTGGTACAAACCTTCATTGTTTCATTTTTTTTTAACTTGTAATCGCGTTCTGTTTATTGTTGCAAATGGTTAATGTGTTGTCGTTGTCGTTGTTGTTGTTGTTGCGATTTGTTGTGCAATATTATATATATTGTATATATTAAAAAATAAACATTTGGATAGCTGGCTGGTTATTTATTTGTGTGAGTGTGAGTGGTAACCGTAGTGTTCCTCTTTGTGGGGAAAGATTGGCACTTCTACATGATATTTCTCGGGTATGGGGATCTCTTTGTGCAAGGGGAACTTAACTTCCGAGTACACGGGGTAGGGTTTATCGATGGGCACTTTCACTTCGTACGGCACCGGCTTCTCAACGGTGTAGGGGACCTTCTTTTCGACTGTATAGGGCTGAGGTACCGGGACTTTAACATGCACCGGATAAGGTTTTTCCACTTCCACTTTGTATGGCTTGTCAACGGGATATTTCACTTCATAGGGAACCTTCTTTTCCACCACTACGGGATATGGTTTCTCAACCTCAACGGGATACGGTTTCTCCACTTCAACGGGATACGGTTTTTCAACGGCCACCTTCACTTCATAGGGTACTTTCTTGATCACTTCGTAGGGTTTGGGTACGGGCACCTCCACCTTCACTTCATAGGGTACCTTCTTAATCACTTCGTAGGGCTGAGGTACTGGAACTTTCACTTCGTAAGGGATCTTTTTGATTACCTCGTAGGGTTGGGGTACCGAAACTTTCACTTCATATGGTTTATCGACGGGTACCTTCACCTCGTACGGTACCTTCTTGATAACTTCGTACGGCTTGGGCACATGTACGGGAACTTTTACATATTCCTTGACATGCACGGGCACTTTCTTTTCGACAATGTAAGGCTCGGGAACGGATACTTTCACTTCGTAGGGAACTTTCTTTTCCACCGTGTAGGGTATATGCTTGGTGACGGTATAAGGAACGGGAACCTTCTTTTCAATGGTGATTGTCTTGAAATGTTCATGGTGGCCGCCGCCATAATCGCCCAAAAATAAACCACGCTTCTCTACCGTTTTGCCATCATCTTCTTTATTCACCGCATTGCTTTCTTCGCCACAATAGACCATTGCCACGCACAAAGCGAGACAAGGAAAAACAAACTAAATCAATAAAAATGAAAAAAAAATTTTTTTTTTATTTTAAATTCAATTAATCCAGATGTTGAAGTCCAGTTGAAGCCTCGTTGAAACGGTTACTTACCATACGCATTGTTGAGCTGTTGGATTTTCAGAGAGTGAAGAGGAAAATTGCTGCACGCGCTTAAAGTTGTGTCGTGTTGTACGAGATCTTAGTTGATACTAATCGACAAAGCTCCTAACTTGCGCCTTTTATACAGATGGCTGGACTAGCATTCACTAGTTTGGCTTAGTTAATGTTACCACACACTCACAAAACAAACACAACACACAACACACAATACAACTCAACACAACATTAAGTGTCTTCAGCTACCTTCACAGTATGTGCGCTAGAAAGCTAAACTAGTCAGCCAAGCAGTCAAGCAGCCAAGCAGCCAAGTAAGTTAGTTAGTCAGCCAAAACTGTTTGCTGAGACGCTGAACAGCAAAAGTACCATGAAGGAAGAAATACGTTCATATACGGTTTGTACTGTGCTGCATTATTGGCTCATATTAGTGGTGATGATAATGATGATGGTGATGGTGATGGTAATAATAATAATAATTATTATGTGTCGGTAAACCTGAAAGTAGCAATCATTCCACGTTGGTATAGAGAGGCGCACACACACACACACACACACGCATATACAAGGAGTGTGCATAGTGGTTTTTTCTTTGCTGGCGAGCTTTGCAGCTAAATCGTTCGAGTACGAGTGCATAGAAGCGGTAATAATAACAATCTTGCGCCATACTTTGCTCAACACTTGCACTTACATACACACACACGAACGTATGATATATTTTATTGTACAATAACGGTGTTTTTTTATTTACATATCACTTAATTTAGCGTATTTAGCTAAGAAGCCATCAGCAGCAGCCAACCACTTTAATTGATCTTTTTCTACAATAATGACTACTGCTCTACAATATTATGCCCCAGGGAGAGGAGGGAACTCCAATACGAGGGTAATAAAGCGTTCATAACTCAAAATCGTTTAGAAAATGTTTTTCAAAAGTTTCACAATCAGAAAGTTTTTTATTTATAGATCTAAACGCTTTGTTTGGACCTATCCCCACAATTATGGTTCACCTTAGTTATACCCTACATCACAAAGTAATGCAAGGATGTGTTGTCTGTCCATCTGTCCGTTTTTCTATTACTTGTAATCTTGTAAAAATTTTTGCTCAAAAGACATTCTTGTGGCAATAATTTTCATTGGAAAGGTTTATATAACAAGACGAGGAAGAATGCTTTTGATTGATTGAAAGTAATCTTAGGAGTACTGAATGTATGCAGCTAGCAAGCTGCATTGCATTAATAGGATGTATTTCCTGTACCATAGCGGCAGAGGAAATGTTTTCATATACAAACAGGTATAAACTAAAAGTAAAAGTGTTTTTACGCAGAGCATTACATGTGTGTGATTGTTGTTTGTTTCTCATTAGGAAATGTTTTGCTCACACAATACCCCCGCCTAAGCTGTAGGTTTTTTTTTGCTGACACTTCTAATGCAAAAGGTTGTTGGTTCGAAATCGGCAGCTCTGCGTCTATTAAGGGTAACCTCAGCATATATATACTTTTTGAAGTTTGTTATCGCTTTCAAACCCCCCGCCCTCAAACTTTGTGAGGCTAAATTATTAAGTTGCGTAATTTTAATATCGGCTTAGATTTCAAATCGCTAAGCGAGTGGTTTTCAAAGCTAAATGTGCGGCTCAAGTATTCAGTTGCAATGAAATCAGATTCATGTCTTGCTCTTAAAACTCCGACAGAGAAATCACTTCCGTTTTTCTTTGGTTAAAAGCATTTTGTTGGAATAAATAAATTTCTTATATTTATTTTAATAAAGTAGACTTTACATGTAGACGGTACAAAATTTTCACAAATCATTATTAATTAACCGCTTCTTACCCAAGTAAATAAAGAAATTGAATAATCGAAACAATTTATTTAAAAAAATAAAATATTATTGTATGCAGCAGGCAATGATGCTTATTTGTGGGCGTGGTCTTAATGCAAATTGATACAAATCTTTAACTCTTCTGCGTAAAACATATACGAAAAATTTAAAAATATATATATATCCATTTTATAATAATGAGTGGGCATGGCCAATCATCTTTATTTTTGGTGGGATGTTATATAATTTCTTAAAAAAATTTTTTTTTACAAAATTTTTTAAATTATATTTTGTTTTTTAATTTTTTTTTCAAAATGTGGGCGTGTCAATCAAGTGATTTTGATCAATTTCAATATCAATTGTATAAAAACTATTAATATTTCTGGCAAATTCAATTTCTATATATCAATTTTTGCAACAGACAATATTGTATAATTTAGTTCCGGAATTAGATGATGATTAAGAATATATCACACTTCTTAAGTAAGTGTTTTAAACATTTTAATAGAAAGTAAATATAATACTGATTATAAAGAGATGAAAAAAAAAATATAATAGCTAATTAGAAATATACGAGCAAGGTTAAAAAGATAAGTAATTAATAATTATTTTTAATTAAAAAAAAAATAATAAAACTTTTATTGGTTTAAGGTAAGCTTAGTCTATTAATTACTTGTTTGGGAAGTTGAAAAAAAATAATAGCGTCCTTGACAATTAATATTAAAGTTAAGAAGTAAAAAATCTATATATGGCTGAGGTCACTATCGAGGCTCCACAGCTCTTTCTAATGGGTAAATATGTTTTCACATATGTGCTAAATCTTTCATACTTTATAAGTAATTCGAAATTTTTCTTTTTCTTTATATTGCTTGACAGATTTTGACCAATTTCAACCTGCGTTGGAAGTACAAAAACTACCTCTTACCAATTTTGTCAAATTTGGAATCGATATATCATATATCAGCATATACACGTACAGGACCGACAGACAGACATGGTTAGATCGATTCAGTATTCGCTACTGATTCAAAATTCAAAAAATTCTTCGTGGGGTCTCTAAGGGTTCATTATGAGCTCTGCAAACATTTTGAGTAAGTGGTGTAAGGTTGTTTGCCCCATAGTGGGCATAAAAATAAACACATAAAGCATGATGAACTTATTTCTAAGTATATACTAAACTATAGATTCATATTATCAAAACTGGGACAAACGGGAGCTGTTTCGGGTGCCTGTGTATTGACTGTACGGTCAACAGCCAACACAAGCAACATTTAAGCCAAATGATTCGTGCTTTTGGCCAAAGCGATTGTATAAAAATTTTTTTTTTCTTATTTTTTTTTTTTTTTTTGTTTAAAATAAACCAATCTTATGTGTGTTGGTTAATCTTTACATATAAGGTACGAGTATATGTACCAACAAGTGAATATCAATACAAGCACATGTGGGCATGCATTTATGCGGAACTTAATTTATTGTATTATTGGTTAAATACAACATTTTGATTTCGTAGTTTCGGTAGCAGCTTGTTAGCCTTATTTGTTGTTGTTATTTTTTAATTGTAATCACTGTACGTTACTGGGCCGCTGTTGTACACACAACACACGTACCGTGTTAATAGGCGATGAATTGTTATATATATTATAAAATATAAATTGCGGTGTATTGTTGTTGTTGCTGTTTTTGTTGTTGTTGTTGCTTGTGTTTATTAATGTGTGAATATTAACAAATTCTATTTCATAATACATACATTCGTATGATTACCAGACAACAGTTTACCACACTTATATGCAATATATAGTATATCCAGACCACAGACGTTTATGAATTAAACAATAAACACAAAATTTAAACAAAATCATTGGGTTGAATTCAAAGTAATATAACAGTAATATATTGTTTCAAAGTATTGTGTATAAAAACAACAAATAATTTATCAAAATGAAGAGAATGCCACACCAAACACAATTAAGATTATTTGATAGTTATTTTCAAACGGACATATGAACATAAAATCGTATACTGTAGAATGGATTAGAAATGATTGGAAAATGAGGAAAAAAGTTAAAACTCTCGAGAGCAATATTATGAAATTTTTCTTTGAAACACTTCATAAACAAAAATTGTCGAGTTAGAAGAGAGAAGATCGAGATCAAGATCAAGGTTACCACCTTCTTATATACAAAAAAAAAAAAAATAAATAAAAACGCAGCAACTCTTTTATTATCAAAGTTTCATTCTCATATGAAAGCAATGATCTATTCACAGTTGTGTTTACATCAGAGAAGCATTTTTTTTAGTATTGCAAGTCATAATAGCACGTGCTATGAAGGCTTATTACGTTAATTATTGAATTATGTAAACATACATAACATACATGCGTGTTTACTTACTGATCTCTTTTTTTTTTTTTTTTGTTTTCAATAAAAATTTCAGGTTTATGATGCAAAGATCGTTAACCTTGTTAAGCATAAATAATAATCTCTCTTATGTATGATTGCATCAGTATAGTGAAAGGTTTATGTGTTAACCTTGACTTACTTATATGTACATACTTGCCCAAAAGCAAGTAAATCTTGTACGTTGGTCATGCATAAAACTTTTAATTACAGCATTTTAAGTATGCATGAAGTATATGGAAATAATGAGGCAGAGTAATAAAGGAAAATGTGTGAAAAGCCACAAATTATGGTTGGAAGAGTTTTATTATCTTCATCTTTATTTTATAGTATAAAACACTTTTTCTTTAACTTTAGTAAACGTGAACATTTTATCTTTAATTTTAACGGTTATATAAGAAGAGTCTACAGCAGCAAGTAACGTGAATTTAATGATTAGTTTTTTTTATCATTATCTTTGCATTAACACAAGATGGCGCCGAAAAACTTGCCATGAGTACAAAATTTTCTTATATTTTATGCGTTGCGTTTAGTGTTGCCATTGCCATTTATCTAAGTGTTTTTTAGCCTCGTCATAAACCACTTATTTTTTTGCCTTATGCGCCACTTGTTAAGGAATATTAATATGGCAATACCGTAATCAGCTGGCGTAGAGTTTTGTTATTTCTTTTCTGCACACATAAAATGAAATTTTCAACATCAGTGAAAGGAAAAATTTGCCGACACGGCTAAAATAAGTTTGGAAAAATTTACTAAAATCTATAAATAATCAAAATTTTCAATATGAAAAAACCAACCCACGTTATTAATACATTATAATAATAAAAATTGAAACAAAAACATAAAGACTGCTAAGAAAAACGACACGAAAAAATAAAATTTGAACCGAGAAAAATCAAAACATAAGAAGCCAACAAAGCTGGAAGAGCACTGTATAAAGAAGAAAATTAATAATTATTGCACAAACCTTTCACCCATTCTTTCCATTATTTGTGTTTTTACAACTGATACAAAAAAATGGGCATTAATGTAAGTAGACAAGCGGATTTAGCAGGCAATCCAGTGTTGCAGGGATTTGTGGGACGGATACACATACCACATGAAAATGCCGATTTTTGGAACAAACTTTTAAACTATAACATCACGTTGCCGGAAAATAGTCAAGAACAGTTGAATTTGGACTCACGTTTGGAATCGTTGTGTCAAGCATTTATTAGTAATAATTTAAGAACTGGCAATTTCGGCTCATTGATTACCGTCTTTTTGGAAAATGTTACCGAATTGTTATCACTGTCAGATCAAGAAAGTAATCTACACATATGGCATACATTTAATGCCCTATTCATTATAAGGACACTGATTAAATATTTGATTGAGA
The DNA here is from genome assembly GCA_963971445.1 of Ornithomya chloropus. Classification (NCBI taxonomy): domain Eukaryota; kingdom Metazoa; phylum Arthropoda; class Insecta; order Diptera; family Hippoboscidae; genus Ornithomya; species Ornithomya chloropus. Next base: position 18,621,156 of record OZ020530.1, on the reverse strand, counting down.
CGGGTTCGGAGTTTCAATTGTTACAACACTTTGAAGCTATACCCAATGATGAAATGTTAAAGGCTGCGGCGGAGGGCAAAGAACTACCCGACAGTGTGGCCATAGCCATGGAGGCGAAAAGCAATGACGAAGCGTCAGCTACGCTAAAAGCAGCTGCGGCGGCGGCCGCTGTTTTGGTGGATGGCTCTAAATTTGAAACTTTCATTGATGCTATCGTCAATTTGATTGTAGTGATACCGGTCAAGTACGTTTTCCCCATACATTGATTTCACACAAATTATAAATTTTTTTACATCTTCTTAGAGAATTCACATATCACTTGCACTTGGAAGCGGTAAATACAATCATCACTTTGTTGTCAGTTCATTTGTTTACGCAACAGCTTACAGAAAAATCGATTATCTTCCGTACGGTGTACAAGTGTCAGCATGCTAATGTTTTAATGTCGGCTTTGTTACATTTTGTGGCACGTTTGATAGAAATACCGCAGACCATGTTCGGCATCACCACCACCGGCTCATTTGTATTCGGTATCGCCGAATCATTGCTGTCCATATTCAGTTTTCGCAAACAGCAGGACATCTTAAAAACGAATAGTTCAACCAGCAACGAGTTGTTGCAACAATTTCGCCAACACTTTCCGTTAGCTAATCAAAGTCTGCTCTTGATTCTTATATTGACAAATCATTGTACGACCAGAGAGAACGCCTATCGTAACAGTTTATTTAATTGCGCTGACTCTAAGGACTCGCCCAAAGAAGGCACCATCACCTTTCAGATTGATTTCACAGCGGTTTACGAGACTTTATGTCGCATTGTGACCATCGATCAGGCTACTCTGTTGCTGTATTTGTTACTGCATCGCAATGAGCGTTTTTATAAATTTGTTATGGCACAAACGGATCTGGAGAAGCTGGTCACACCCATATTACAGACGCTGTATCATGCTCCCGATAGCACTTCCCATCACATTTACATGTCTCTGATAGTGTTGCTGATACTAAGTGAAGATGATGGTTTCAACAAGAACGTGCACAATATTGTAAGTAAGATACTGTTCTTGGTTTTCCATTAAAAAATTCTACAAAAATTCATTTTCTGTTGTTGCTAGATATTAAAAAATGTTACTTGGTATACCGAACGTACGATATCGGAGATATCTCTTGGTGGCCTTCTTATACTTGTCGTTATACGCACCATTCAGTATAATATGTTGAAGATGCGTGACAAATATTTACATACGAATTGTTTGGCTGCTTTGGCGAATATGTCGGGTCAATTTCGTAACCTACACCCTTACGTCGCGCAACGTTTAATATCACTGTTTGAAACGTTGGCTCGCAAGCACACACGTTTGGATAATCAGCTGAAGGAACCGATTAATAATTCGGTGTGTGTTAATGTGTCCACCACATTGGATGATATGCTTCAAGATCTTAGTGTACTGGAGGAGGTTTTGCGCATGGTGTTGGAAATTTTAAATTCATGTCTGTCCAATCAGTTGGTGTATTGCCCGAATTTGGTGTACACTCTGCTCTACAAGCGTAGTGTGTTTGAGGGTTTTCGCAGTCATCACGCCTTCCAGGATATTATACAAAATATTGATATGGTAAGATGTGAAGGGAAATTTCTATTTCCATCTGTTTTATTATTATACCCTCCTCCTCAGTGATGAGGGTATACTAAGTTCGTTCTTCCGTTTGCAACACCTAGAAGGAGGCGTCAGAGACCCTACAAAGTATATATATTCTTGATCAGCGTCAAAAACTGAGTCGATTTAGACATGTAAGTCCCGGTGTCCGTATGTCCGTCTGTTGTTAGCATTTTCACGGGCGTAAATTTTGAGCTGCAATTTTGTACAGGCACTTTTAGTTTTTGCACGCAGATCGCTATTTAAAATGGGCAAAATCGGTTAAGAGCCATGCCCACAATCGACAAAAAACTATTTATCTGCCACAAAAATTGAGCTATAAACTTGAAATTTGGTATGTACATCTATAAATATTAGCTTTATCAATATGCCAAAAATGGGCTTATTCGGATAACAGACACGCCCACAATTAATAAAAACCTTTACATCTACCACAAAAGTTGACTTAGGATCTTGGAATTTGGTACGCGTATATATAGTTATCCCATTGACTGACGCGCCAAAAATGGGCGTGGTCGGATAATAGACACGCCCACAATTTACAAAAAACTATATTCAACGTAAAATTAGACTGGCATGCTGATACGTAAGACATACACTATTAGAGGGCGCAATACATATATATATATTTGCCACGCCCACCATTGTGGAGGTGGAGGGTATTTAAGATTTGGCCTAAGCCAAATTTAGTTTTCTTACTTGTTTTTATTAATTATGGTTGGTGTTGTCATATATTTAGGTGGTCGGATTTTTCTCATCACGTTTGCAGCGTGTTCAGGAGCAACGCGGTGAATTAGGTGTTAATGAAGTATTCGAGGTTATATCCAAAGGGGCCAGTCAATGGTCCAGTGATCGCTTACGGGTTAGTGGATAAATCCAATACAAACTTTCCAACTTTACTTGTGTATTAAAATGTTTTCATTATCATTAATAGAAATTTCCAGATTTGAAATTTAAATATGTGGAAGAAGATGCTCCCGAAGAATTTTTCATACCATATGTGTGGACACTGGTGTGCAAGTATGGTTGTGTACATTTCAGTTCGGAGACTATTAAAGGAGTGACAGCTGAAATATCTTGCTAATATACAGCTACCGTGTTGTTGTAATATATATATACATACATATATTTATAAAAATATAAAAGAAACGGACCTGATCAAAATTGCAGCAAATTGCTGTTGGCCATGATGCAACAAACGGACAAATAAACTGGTTCTGTTTTTAATATCATTTTTCAACACAATTTCATTCCCTTAAATAGCTTAAATTATTGTATGAGTATAGAAATTATGGTAGTTTCTTTTTTGTTTCGACAATTTCGTTTAAGACATATTTCGGTTTAAAGCTGTATGTAAATGTTCTTTCTTTTTTTAAGTACTGAGGTGCTAATCACTACATTTGTTAAAAGTTTTTGACTTTTTCGTTCAGTTTTTCTTACATCTTCCAACATAAATGTGTTTTCTTTTTTGTTCATAATTTCAAATGATGTTTTTTTGTACATTGCGAAAAGATTCTGTCCATATGTTTCTAGCCCGAAATATAAGTTGAAATTAAGTAACACGATATGGATATGGGATACTCTTGTTGTAAATTTAAATTTCGTTATAAAGGGTATAACAGTTGACATATATATAAACAGATTTAACACATTAACATTATATTCATATAACTAATGAATAAAAAAAAAAAAAATAAAATAAAATAAAATGATTTGATATTTTATTGTTAATGGCACCGCTTAGTTGGTCAAGTATATTCTTCTTCTTCTCCTTCAGTTAAGTTTGTATAATCACACAGTTAGGCTTTTAACTGATTTATAAAATTTCCCATAAATGATTAATTATGTATAAAAAGGCATATAAAGAGTGTAGAGCAGCGATCGACAACCTAAGGTTGCAGAACCACAGGCAGCTATCAATAATTTTTTAAAACATTTACTCAAAATCAACTATTTTTGATATTAAGTATTTATTTTTAGCCGGTTGTAAATTTTTATAAAAATATTTTTTTATACCCTCCACCTCTGTCATGAGGGTATACTAAGTTTGCTCTTCCGTTTGCAGCACCCAGAAGGAGGCGTCAGAGACCCTACAAAGTATATATATTCTTGATCAGCGTCAAAAACTGAGTCGATTTAGACATGTATGTCCGTGTGTCCGTGTGTCCGTCTGTTGTTGGCACTCCCACGGGCGTAAATTTTGAGATACTGATCTGAAATTTTGCACAGGCACTTTTAGTTTTTGCAAGCAGATCGCTATTTAAAATGGGCAACATCGGTCTAGAGCCACGCCCACAATCAACAAAAAACTATTTATCTGCCACAAAAATTGAGCTATAAACTTGAAATTTTGAATGTACGTCTATAAATATTAGCTTCATCGATGTGCCAAAAATGGGTGTATTCGGATAACAGACACGCCCACAATTAATAAAAACCTTTATATCTGCCACAAAAGTTGACTTAGGAACTTGAAATTTGGTACGCGTATACATAGTTATCCCATCTACTGAAGAGCCAAAAATAGGCGTGGTCGGATTATAGATACGCCCACAATTTACAAAAAACTATATTCAACTAAAAGTAGACTTGCATGCTAATACGTAATACGTACACTATTAGAGGGCGCAATATATCTATATTTGCCACGCCCACTGCTGTGGAGGTGGAGGGTATTTAAGATTTGGCCTAAGCCAAATTTAGTTTTCTTACTTGTTTTTTTTAAATTTTATGTAAAGTCTAGCAGTTGTAAAAAATTACTACTTGGTAATATTTATTTTACTCATGTGCTGTTGTGTGTTTTCAAAATAAGAAAAACAAATCTATATCGAAATTTGGCATCGACTGAATAAAAGGTTGCCGACCGCTGGTACGATTAGAGAGAGATAAGGTTTGCAGTGAATTCAAACCTATACAGAATGTAGTAGTTTTGTGTGAGTAGAATATTAAGTAATGTTATGTTTTATGCATATTTATTAAATTAATAAACACCCAATGAGTGGGTGAGTGTGCATAAATGAAGTTCAATGAATTATTTGTTTACTATGCACCAACTAACTGGTAGAGTAGTTTTGTTACTTTCCTTCAGAGATTACTTCTTGATTAAATGCTAACTAACACACATACCCCGGCAGGTAACAGGAAGTTAAATTTGAACAAATAAATGTGTATGTATGTTTATGTGTACAGTGGGCATATAAACTTTTGACCTATGAATCCATTTAATGGAGAACATGCATTATGTGTGATTCCATTATGGCGTGTTTGTGTTGGTGTTAGTGTTGGTATTTACCATAAAGTTAGGTTGGGCATTAGTCTATATTATATTAACCACAAAATGAAGCGGACATTGACACTTGACTATCCATTTACACAACCCATAGTCCACCATCGGTGATTGTGATGGTGAGTGTGACTATGACTGTGACAATGCAATTCTTTTTTACTCATTTTTTATTATTACTGCAAAATCATTCAGGCGTATCTTTAGTAAGCAAAAATCTTGGAATATATTTGACTTTGGTGATTAAGAATGTAGTGGAACGTGGTTTAAGTAAATGATCAAGTTTAGCGGTAAAAAACTGTTGAAAAAGGTAACAAGGCGACAGTAGGCTATAAACGTTTAGATGTTGGAATGGTTTACGACTGTGAGCGATCCCATAAAACCCCCACACACGGTCACACACAAACACATTCACTCGGTACTGTACGTCTCTCTATTATAATAAAGTGGAAAGTCTAGCACAACAAGTAAGAAAACTAAATTAGGCTTAAACCAAATTTTAAGAACCCTCCTGATCTACAATACGTAAAAAAACTGAGCATGGCAGGCACATTATTACGCCCTTTATTTATTACGTATCAAAAATTGTACAAAATTTCAATATTTTAAAATTTATGCAACTGTGAGAATGCCAACAAGTGACGGACACACAGACGTACATTTCTATATCAACTCAGAATTTCATGCCAATCAATAATATATATCCTTTGTACAATCTACTGCGCCTCCTTTCGTGTGCTGCAAACGTACCAGAAAACTTAATATGCCGTCATCTCTGGAGGTGGAGGGTATAAAAACAAGATATTACAACATAACGCGCATACGTTCGTGTTTTACTGCAATGTTGTGGTAATTTCATATCTATCAAATAAATAACACCAGAGCCAACGAAGCTAAACCAAGTCAAACGCAATATATCGACCAGCCTCACACAATAGTTTTATTGATAAACATTCATTGGAAAAAACAATAATTAAAAATGTTATATTGCGCTTAGACCAAACCTTAGATATCCTACGCACATATTTATTTGCCATTTGTGGGCGTGGCATGTACACAATTCATTAACTATTAAAGTATGCGTTAAAGGTACAAATTCTATATCAAAGAGGCTTTTTCCGCAAATTGTAAGCGTGTCCTGACTGAGTGATAAAAAAGGCATCGATCTTTAATAAATTTCAATTTTATTTAATTGTTTATTTGAAACGCTGTGAATGTGGGCGTGATACTTAAGTGATTCGTCTTTAAAGAGGAACCCATGCACTACAACTAGAAACGATTTTAGCTCAATATATCAGTTTATACAACCGTGACCGCTCCAACAGAAGACGGACATACGGACGGAAGTGACTGTATTTACTAAGATTTTGATCAGGAATATATATAAAATATACATATAATGCATTTATATAAATATTTTATGCGATCTCTGACGCCTTCTTCTGGTTGTTGTAAACCGATGTACGAATACGTGTAAAGGGTAAAAGAAAAGCATAAGCCGAGTGAGGAAGGAGTGCGGGCAGACTGGGCCTTGAAATTAACCGAATAAATATGCAAGATTGTCAATTTTGACAAATTTAAGTTGGACCAGAATATAAAATTCTCTCTAAATGTTTGGTTAAAAAGTTATGAGTAAATAATCGCTATAATGGAATCACATGAGTGACAAAGGCAGTCATAGGAGTTTATTCTGAAAAATATACGTATGTGATCACTTTTAATACTGCGCAAATAATCTACTATATATATATAGAATAGGTTAGGTTAGGTTGATCGGGTGTACGCCAAAAAGGCGATTTATCTAAGCCAATATATAGAACCCGTAAAAATGTATCCTAAACCATCTGTAGAATGTTATAAATCGTGCGAGATTGAAAATCTTCGCATCTGCTAGTGACCGTAGAGACCCTCCGGGAATTTGACTTTATGTATTTTGTGGGGATTTCCCTATAGAGCTGGGCTTTCACACAGCAGATGCTCCACAGTTTCAACCTCTTCTTCATATCCCAGGGAAGCCATTATACGGAGCACCATACCTTCTAACCATGTGGCATATGAGACAGTCTCCCGTAAGGCATCCAGATATCGATTCGATATTATATAGACAAGTTATTACATAATATAGTAGGTTTGTTTGTTGTCATGGTGTACCTGTGATATGTCATATATTGAACTATCTCTCATAACAAGGTTCTTTATTAAACAATTTTTATCCAAACAAACCCTTGACTAAATATTTAGCTGTGTGTGACATTCGTGAGGAAAATGCTTAATTTTGGGAAGAGTTTTAGGGCAGCAAACGTAGATGAATTTACGTGGAGACTTTAGACCGATTTAGATTGAGTGAATGGGAAGCTTTTTATATTTTTGTTGGTTTCAGGCTGAGGGGGATGGTAGGTTCCTACCATTTATACCAATGCAGTTAAAATGCGTGATTTTCGTACATTTCATTTATAAAAGTTATTTATTTTGAAAAAAAAATTTTTTTTTTAAATATATTTTAATTATATGTGAATTGTATTTTATAAGTCAGTTGCAGTTGTTTCAGTTATATATATATATACACACACACACATACATATAATAATCAATTATTTTTCGCGGTTTTTTATTTTGTTTTCTTTAGTGTTTGTTTTGGTTTGAGGCTATTGAACTCGCATAAATTTATTTACACATGCAACGACAACAACAACAACAACCACCACCACAACAACAACAACAACAACAACAATAGCAGCAGCATTTTCTATATAGTGAACGTTTTCATATTATTAACTCTGTTAACTAGCGTGAATATTAAACTATCTCTCTCTCTGCACTAACCAACACATGATAACTTAACTATTATTAATAAAAAGTACCAAACATAGGCATTTAAATGCATACATGCATACGTACAATATGTGCAACTTTTGCCTATATAGGTAATACTGTGCTTGTATATGTGTTTGCGCAATTTTTTTATACCCTCCACCTTAATAAGGAGGTATATTAAGTTTGCTATGCCGTTTTGCAACAGCCACAAGCAGGTGTCAGAAATTCTACCAAAAATATATATCCTTAATCTGGACATGTCCGATCGGGAATTGTTGGAGTACTCGTAAATTTGTAGATATCGATTTAAATTGAGTAAAATGACTGTGAGACGCCTACAATTGCCAAAAATCTCTTACAGCCACAAAAACTGTATCTGTGAAGTTGAAAAATTAAGTACACCAGCGTGGATAAACAATTCACCAAAAAACCTATTTTGTTCAAAATCTGTCGAGTAAGTAGATGCGCATTATTTACTCTGTTATGGGGCGTAATCAAATACTTGCCATGCCCACTGTTTGTATGTGGAGGGCAAGGGTACCTTAGATTTGGTTTAAACCTAATTTTGTGTTTTTTGCCTTCTTATCATATGCAATATGTTTATATGTAGGTACCGTGTGATATCCATTAAAATTTGATAATTTTCTCATCAAGTCTGTTTATTAAACTTTTTATTTTTGTTGTGAAATAATTTTATTATAAATAAATAGACAAAATTTGTCGTATATGGTAATTAAACCTAATCATTAATTAGGTGATTAGTCAATTATTGTAACTGAAAGAAAACTAAGTGAGTAGTAAGAAAAATGGACATCCTATCCCATGGTTATAGAATTGCATCTCGAACAAAGTGAATATGAATACATTATGGCCCCCAAGGTTACAAGCTAAGGGGGATAGGACGCACTACTCAAAGTTTTCTACCCTTCAGATGTACGAATTTATTCACCGTTTTACCCATAAACATAGAACATTGTTTTTCAAAATATTTAGTCAAAATATCGATTACGATTGATAAAAAAATCAATCTTTATTGAAAAGTCAAAGACCCGCTTTATTGGAACGAGATAGTTCCGTTAAAAAAATGCCTTATATATGCTTATAACGGCATTTTGTAACGATAATGTTAAACAAAATGGGCGTCCCGCCCTTTTAAGATACTTGGACTTTTGCTGTCAAAAAAGAATTTGTGCCCTATGGCTTCTGTAGGCTTTTTATCTGTCATTTATCTTTAGATTGTTGACCATAAGAACCTGAGAAATAGTTGTAGAACTTGTTTCGTTTTAACATCACAGTCACAGTCAATGGTTAAATTTGGTTTCCTTTATACTCTACGCTTAGGAGCTTGTATTTGTACTTGTATTACCCAGAAGAAGCCCCGAGTAATCTTAGAAAGTCTACAGAAGTAGCACAATATGAATCGATCCAATTATATTCATCCACGCGTTTGTCTCACGGTCATACCTTGTACACGAATTTTGTTAAAATTTTGTATAGATATTTGAATTGGTTGAAATCGGTTGAAAGCCATGCCCACATGTAACAAAAATCATTCACAAATAGAACTTTACAGTTGAAATTTAGTAAAAATAATTATAATGAGATGAATTATGGGCTAATCCATTAGCCATTAAGAGACACGCCTTCAATTTACATAAAACCTTACGTAGTATAGAAAGCACACAGTTACCACATATTTGAGTGACCCTTAAGAAAGCGTAACTTGATATATGCCACGCCCACATTAAGGGGAAATCAAAATTTTAAATAAAACGAATCCTTACCGTAACAGTAAACCTTAGAAGTTTAAAAAAATTAATTCAATTTAATTTTATTTAGTTTTTTATTTATTCAGTAAGATTAAAAACAATAAGAAGTGTTTAATAAATAATTAAATCGTACACGCATACATGTAAAGAGACCAACTTTGAATATTGAAAAAGTAAACAAAACGGAATGTATTTAATTTTTAATAAGACAAAAACAACAAAAAATAAAAAACTCGTAAAAATACTTAAAATTTAAAACACTATCACGTACACTTAACATAAATAAAAAAATAAAAAAAAAAACGATGCCATACTTTCGGCCTATGCCTGTAGAATCCTAAACATTCTTACACATGGTCATGCACTCTTTATAATTGGAGAAATTATTATCGTTGCCATCACAACCGCCAAATTTGAACTCTACGCAATCCTTTTTCTCCACATCATAGCTCCAGCGCGGTATGAGAGCACGACATACCCCCTTACGAGCTGGCATACGACAAAATTCTTTTGGATCCTTTTGGCTATCCTGGGTACTGCCAGCCGTATCAGCTCCAGGTACTTCGTCTAATGTCATGGCTTGAAACAGATCGCTCACGTCATCGTACAAATCCAAGGGATGAGCCTTTGAACATATAGCACAAAAGCCCAGTACAGCAACACATATTGCTAGTAGGGTGACAGTTGTTAGATTTGTGGAAAATTTCTTCAACATTTTTTTTTTTTGCGATTTGATGATTTTTTGAAAGAAACTTTATTTGTGTGGACTTGACGTGTGTGTGAAAGATTACTTTCACCCTAAAGTGTTATTCACTTCTAATGAGTTTATTTGTGATTTTAAGGAAGTATTTTTGGTTTTTACTACTTTTTTATTATTTGTATTGTTATTATTTTTATGAACGTTCGAGTTGAATTTTTCACGCGTAATGACTTTTCTGAGTTTTCAGCTTAAACTGCTGGAGCGGCTGGTAATAAGTATGGTTATATATCTACTTTCTTGACTAGTTTACCAGCGAACTTTGAGTAGTGTTGGTGTTGTTGTTGTTGTTGCTGCTGTTTTTGGTTTTCTGTATTTTTCTACTTGTTTCCATAAGCTTGTTGTTGTTGTTTGTCTTTTTTCTATAACCGCACGATCATTCCATCAACATTACATATACACCTAACAAGTATTTTTAAGCTGGCGCTTAAGCACACTTCAATATACGCGTACACGTACCACCACATACACACAGAAACTCAACTCCATTCATAGCGCTTGTTTATGTAGGTTTCGTCATAATTTTTTTGTTTATTGGTAAATTCCCATCTATCTCACTACGTAGTAGTATATATTTACATAAATAATTGTTATGCTAATACATAATTTATGTATCTACGTGTGCGTGTGTGTGTAACATTTCTACGTACACTAACTTAACTTTAGCTGCGTCATTTAGTTTGCCTTAGTTACATTTACATACATACATACTCATATTCATATGTTATGTTGCTAATGGTGAAAATGTTGCTTTCATTCATTTGTGACTGCTAATAACATTTCGCACTCACCATGAATTGATTTATGGTCAAATTTCTAGACTCACACTCACTTTATGAGGCATAGCATGTATAAGCATGTTTACAACATTCAGAAAATGGCATCAGAGACCAAAAAAAGTTAAAAGTCCGTTTGTCGGTGCGTCCATCTCTTGTTGGCAGGCCTATACTCCGAAGTTTTGAGATATTGAGTTAAAATTTTGTATAAAATAACATAACACAGCATAATTTAGCACTTATAGTTTCTATGCGGAAAAGCCACGCCCCCAATTAATGCTAAAATCAATTTTACATAACAAGTGTCATAAAAACATAAATTTGACTTGGGCCATATCTTAAATACCTTTCATATGTATATACGATTGGTGGGCGTGGCAGGTACATGATTACCTCATCTACTATTATATGCTTTACGTACCAGTTTACAAGTCCAGCTTTACGCTGAATGCGGTTTTTTGTAAAATATATGTGTTATCTGACCACGCCCATTTTTGTCACATCGATGGATGGAGTAATTATATATACGCATATTAAATTTTAACTCCCTAACTCAATTCTTGTGGCATATAAATAGCTTTTTGCCTATTGTGGGCGGGGCTATTTTGTTAAATTTAAATTTCATGTGCCTACAGAAACAGACGTATATGTGTACAACATTTTTCTTCAATATCCCAAACGTTACGATTGGCCGGATGCCAATAACACATGGACACACGGACACACAAACCCACAGACATACTTGTCAAGATCCAGTCTGATTTCTTGAGGCCAATCAAGAATACATATAATTTAAAGGGTGTTTTATAGCGGAGAGAAATAAAATCACAAGCTTAGTATATCTCCTGTGGATGGTATAAAAATGTATGAAGAATTTGATTTGAATCTTTGATTGGATCTTGCAGCTTTTAATTACCTCTAAGGCACATATTCTTGTAAAGATTTCTATATATGTGTAGAACACTGTCCGTAAAAATAATAAATAAACAGAATGTATTAAGAATGCTCTTAGCAATAGGACGGATGGACATATTTTTAATTCATAGCATAATTAAATGAAGTTGTATATAAAAAGTTAAAAAGTTACTTTAATCATAAAAATATGAAAGCTTTATAAGGCTTTTAAATACCACAAATAATGGTATGATTGTATAATTGAGTCAAGGGTCACAAGGTGTGACACAGCCCTTTACAGTCCCCTTTATAGAGTAAAATATTGAGCATCCAATCCACAGCTTACACAAGTTGAATGCATTTAATCTATATCAATATATGTTATAAATGTACTTGGCATAATAAGCTAAAATTATAGCTATACGTACCCCCACCATGTGTCTTCTTTGTATTGGAAACTCTTTCAATTGTACATAAATCCGTTTCAAGTATTATAACGTATAACGTAATAATTCATTTATTAGTTGATCACGCAAGTACTGTCTCACGCATACCTAACGAGCACTATATGACGGGTAGAGTCTTGCAATCCCTGACAATGTCTTTGGATGTCATGCAGTAAAATTGAAATAAATCCCCCCCACACACACACAGTCACAGTCGAAATCTCACATACTTGATTGAAACACCTGATAACCGTAGCAAGCATTATTATCAGAACGACATATATATACGTTTATGTAATGCGTGTATACTGTGGTTTACCCGCAAGTACCCGTGTGTGAGTGTGATGATAAACGGCGATCAATTTAGCTAATTTCCAACACTTACTCAAACACCACAAAACATACTGCTGCAGCTGAATGTACCGCCCCATATGTGTTTGTGTATTGAATTCTCTAGAGTTCTAACTCGTACATAAATCTGTGCAACGCATTTCTAACAGGGATCTATTGTTATACTCTTTACATATGATAGGGAGGGGGATACACTAAGTTTATCATGCCAGTTGCAACATTTAGAAGGAAGAAAGTCGAAGACCTCACAAAGTATATATATTCTTGATCAGCAGTTCATTCTTGATCGATCTAGACATACATGTCCGGGTGTCCGTCTGCTGTTGGCACGCATGTTAGTAACTTTTGAGCTAAAATTTTGCAGACAAACTTCTACTTTTTGCAAATCGTTAATTAAATCGGGACTAAATCTGTCAAGAGCCACGCCCACAGTCAAGAAAACTCTATATATCTGCCGCAAAAATTGACGTATGCAGTCGAAATTTTGTATAAATATTTACAATTATTCCATTCGCCGAAGTGCATAAAATGGGCGTGATCGGATAAAAGACGCGCCCACAAACAATCTATTTATCTGCCACAAAAATGGACCCATGAAGTTGGAATTTTGTAGACATATTTATAATTAGGCCATCCATGGATGTGCCAAAAGTGGATAGACACGCCTACAATTTACAAAAAAACGAAGAACTGGACTAGCAAGCTGATGCGTTGCATACACAAATACAGGGTGTAATTAGATGCTTGCCACGCCCACCGTTTGCATTTAGGTGTGGAGGGTATTTAACACTCGACCTTATCCCAAATTTCGTTTTTTATTTGTTTTCTTTCTTACTTTTTATTTATTGTCTTTTGTTTTTTGTTTTTTTTCCTTTCAAGAAGAAACAGAAGAACATTTTATAAAATATTGTTGTCTTTATGAGCTTTTGTTTGTATTATTGTGTTGGCAGCAGCAGAGACGTACTCGTCCGTGGCCGTTTGTGTGCCGGTATTTTTAAATTATTATTTATATAAAAGCTACTAACAAAGTATTTATATAGAGAAACATTTAAATGATGGATGGTGTGCAGCACTCGTATTGTGTTTTATATTAATAGGGAAACTACTAGACAATAAATATTTTTTATTATTATTCAAGCGTTTGTTTTTTAAAAATTTATCAAAAACTTGCGTAAATCTATATCCACTGTCTGAAGTGTATAATAATCGAAAAGCTGAACTAAATCTCTAAGAGTCTCAGGATCTAATCTGGGGCCTAATGTTAGTTTGTGTTAATATTTTACCTTTTTGGCCTACTCATGTCTCAGTTCTCTTGTCACCTGCTTTTATACCGACCACATAAGGTGGGGGGGGTATACTAAGTTTGTCATTTGATTTGAAACACCCAGAGTAAGTCTATAGAGACTTTACAAAGTCTGTGCATTTTTGATTCATATCATAATTCCAGTCGGTCTAGACATGTCCGTGCATGAGTCACCTACTCACACTCTTACAGTACGTTTTGTGATATTTTGGATTGAAATTTTGTACAGACAATTATAGATGTCTCGTTTTATAAAAATATTTAGGCAAAGTTGGTCCAGAGCTACTATATGCTACAAAAGTTTAGTTATGAAGAAGAAAATTGGTATACATCACGTACAATGCCAAAAAAGGGGCACGGTTAGGTAAGGGACACGCCCATAATTTACAGATAAACTCCATTCAACGTAAATCGGGTAAGTATATACCTGACATATATACGAGATTACCTATAAACCACTCTTCCTATGTTCATATGCAGGAGATTTGAAATTTGGCTTAAGTCAAGTCTTTAATTCTTACTTATGTTTCTTTTGTTAGTATGTTCGTTATTGTTGGTGACAATTTAATTATCTACTATGCCTCACAATGTTTCATGTTAACAACTTGATGCTCATACGCGAGTATAATAAACAAAGTGCTTGGTTGCTAAAGTACATAAATTACTTTCATTTATTTTACAAATAATTGTACACACACACACACACACACACATGCGCGTATAGAAATACAGATGTTCTTTCTTTCGTCATTTATGTGCGTTTTCTTTATTGCACGGGTGCGGTGTGTGTGTGTGTGTCTGTGGGACGTTTGTGATGATGATGAGTTGTAGTAAAAAGCAGCAGCAGCAATTGTAAAGCGAATGCTAGCAACACTTTTAGTACTTTGGGAAACGTAAAATGTTAAAATTATAACGAAAATGAAAATTTAATCGAAGTACGTGAACAGAAAAATTAAATGAAAATTTGACTGCAACTGGGAGAACACACATACTCGTACATACAAGTGTTATATAATGAAACAAACATCTGTACAAAGTGAAGCAACGTGCAACACATTTTGTAAATGTTTAACTCATGCTCGCACTCAAACGCAATGTGTGATATGTTTCTTCTTCTTCTTATTTTTTTTTTTTTTTTTACAAAATATTTTCTGGTAAAGGCTACCTGTGCGAAATGCGAAAGGCGTGTTTGTACCAGTGCATGATTGTGGAGAGCCACACATAAACAAGTGCCCTCATGCATCTTTTAACGCACCCCACCTCTTGCCTCTTGTCTCCTGTCTCCTGTCTCCTGTATCGTGTCTCTTCTGTTTAATAAGTGGCAAGCAACGTATTCAACTGTAATGTGGCAGATGGAGCGAGAAAAAAACTCAAAGAAAACTGTTGCTCCATTTCATTGCTGCTCCTTCTTTTTTACGGCAACTTGCTGTCTACAAGTCTAATGAGAATGTATATTAAATCATTTGAAACATATGCACGATCTATTAGGAATTAGTGAAAAAGTCTGACAAATTTGACATTTACAGTTAATAAGTAAAAAAAAACTCGTATTGGCTTAGGTCCAGTCTAAAATATCTGTCATATCTATAAACAAAATGTGGGTGTGGCGGTTATTATGTATTATTTAGAAACTCAAAAGTCATATTTTGACGCTAAGTAAGTTTTTTTTGTAAATTGTGGGCGTACTACGCCCATTTTTGGCACATCCACGAATGATAAAATTAGAAATATTTGAACAAAATTTCAACTTTGTAGCTTAAGATTTGTAACTAATAAACAGGGCTTTTCCGATGGTGGGCATGGCTCCCAACTAAGTTTTGTATTTAAAAAATAAATTATGGAATCTCTATATAAAATTTCAGGTCCTTATGTCAAAATTGACGACTTCGAGATGTGCCAACAACAGACAGACACATGGACGGAAATGGCTAGATCGGCTCACATTTTGTTGTTGATGAAAAATATAATATAATATATACTTTGTAGGGGTCCTGCACATTGCAAACGAAACAACAAACTTAGCGCGCCATCCATTTTAGGCAGAGAGTATAAAAATGTTATTAGAAAGTTTCTAAAAATTTGTAGAGTAATTATAAAACGACTAAACCTCAATTTTATACAATTATTTTGCACATTTTCTGATGTGCTGTTGTTGCGATGTATCAGTTTCAGTTATATTTTGTATGCTGTGCGGCTACATATGCTCAGGGGAGGCTGGCTTTTTTTTCTTTTTGAATTGAATTCTTCAACAGTTCAGTTTTAACGAAAGCTAAGATAAAAGCTGAGAGACCAAGAGACGCTACTAGATAGCTGCTAGTAAACCTCGAACAAATGTATAAATTAATGACCGGCTAACAAGTAAAAGTCTCTTTATGTTGTCTGTCTTCCTAGGTGTTTTTTTGTAAGGATAATGTTGTGTGTGTGTGTGTTGTAGAGGCACATGGTTGTAAATTTTTCTGGTTTTCGTTGCCTCATACAAACTTCCTTAAGCAAGCAAGGAATGAAGTGGACGGTGGAACCCATATCACGGTCGCCATTACCTTTAGGGTAACTATCACGTATATTTATATATATTGTTATAAATATACGTACATAGCGTTATGTGTCCTTGTATGTTGAGAATATATTCTCCAATGAATCAACAATAAAATTGTTTATTTTATTGACGTGTAATTTTTTTACAGTCCTCAAAATTAATATGAAGATATAGAAAGATAGATTTCCTCGAGAGAGGAAGAGGCAGAGTGATATAAATTCACTTGTGACTATAAATTTTAAGAATAAACATTCACTATCAAATTTCCTTTAACGATTCAAGTCCATTTCCGTCCCTTTTCTTAAAACATAAAATTGGTGTGACTGTTGTCACTTCTCTCATATGAAATAGTTTTCGGCTTTGCTATGCATTAGAGAGTACAAAATGGTCGAGAGTATAATATTACTTTATGTTGGTGATACATGTGGTTAACATGTATTGGATAACAATAGATAACCATTTGTGAGTTTTATTCTTCACAGTTATATAGAAAAAATTACCAAGAATAGGTTCAACATGGGATATGGGAATAATACAAGTATTTTTACATATGTGTATATGCAGGCAACAGTTTTAGATAGTTTGCGGTAAGTCAGTACAAATAAATTTAACATTTATAGGATGTACGGATACATACTTCATGTCTAATGTAATTTTGAACATCAGAATAGTCAGGTAGTCTTGTTTCGTTATGTGACAAATATTAGAAACTGTTATGTGAGAAGATGTTATGTATTATCTATTCATAGGATATACATATTACGTTGTTCGAATATTGATAATTCCAAATGATTGAAGTAAGTTCTACATAAGATGAGGGGAACTTAGTATAAGTTTTTCTATATTCTATTCTAATGGAAACAACAAGAAAGAGACGTTGGCGGGTCGTCTACAAAGTATATATATTCTTAATCAGCTTCTGAAAAAACTGAGTCGATCTAGACATGAATGTCCGTGTGTCCGTCTAATGTTGGTATTCTCACGGTCGTAAATTTCAAGATATTGAACTGAAATGTTGTACAGACACTCACACGCAGATCCCTATCGAAAATGAGCAAAATTGGTCAAGAGCCACGCCCACAATCAAGAAAAATCTATTTGTCTGCCACAAAAATTGAGCTATGAAGTTGAAATTTTGTATGCATTTACATTTACAATTATCCCATTCATCGATATGCCAAGAAATGGGCATGGTCGGTTAACAGATACGCCTACAATCGACAAAAATTGATATATCTATCACGAAAATTGACTCATAAACTTGAAATTTGGTATGTTTATTTATAATTAAGCCATCTTTCGATGTTCCAAAAATGGACGTGATCGAATAATACACGACACGCAAAAAAACCATAATCAGCGTAAAAATGGACTTCTAAGCTGAGATGTAATACATACACTATTACAGAGCAAAATTATATACTAGCCACGCCCACTGATTCTATATAGATGTGAAGGATATTTAAAAATTTGGGCTAAGACGAATTTAGGTTTCTTACTTGTTCGAGTTATTATGTTGAAACTTTGTACAGAGATAGTATCAGTACGCAAATTAAGCGAAAGCGAGTGACAGCCGCGCCCCTAATCGATAAAAGTCTACTTATCAGTCACAAAATTGTACACATATTTATAAATTACTTCATCCATCGACTTTTCAAAAATGAGTGTAATCAGATGACAGACATGCCCGCAATTAACACAAAAGTTTTTTTGTGCATAATTTCGAAATATTAGCTAATTTGTTTTACATAAAGTGCCACTTTGTACATAGATGTGAAGGGTATTCAATATTTGGTCTAAGCGAAATTTAGTTTTTCTTCTTCTTACAATGTTTTATGCATTAATCCATTTAGAATCATTTCTGGAAGCGATTTATACGTATATTATGTGTCTTTGTGAAAATAACAGTAAACTTAATATTGAAAAATATTGAAAATGATGCCCTCTACAAAGCGGCAGCCTAAATCATTTATATAATACACAAAGGAATTTTTTGTCCCTACGTCCACTTTTCGTTGCCTTTATATTTAATTAAGCAAAAATAAACGATAGATGGTAGCAAGCCCTACTTGTTTTCATTATGTTAAAAAACGTGCATTTTATTAAAATAATATCATTAAATTAAAAAGGAAGGTGTATACAGATGTACCTAAGATGCTCACACCTTTCTTTACAATATTTTTGCGATTCAAATGACTATTACTTGTAATTTAAAATGAATTAAAGCATAAATCTTTGCATGCATGTGTAGATGTATGTACAATATGCAATATTTACTGTGATGGAATTTTACAATTTACGCAAATTATTGCTAAATTCAGGACGGAGGGATGGACACAGATTTAAATGTTTCATCTTTGAGGCTTATTGTTAAAATTGATTTTTAATTTCAGTAATGATTATAGCGGGATCTATGTTAACGTATAAATATAATCGTATGGATAGCATATAAGGGAGAGAGTGTTATAAATACTCCCACATAATATAATTTTTATTGCACATATTCTCACTTTTCGAAACCGCGCACAATACAATGCTGATTGAATTGTTAAACAAGTATTCAAACATAATTATCTGCGACTACTAAAACTGAAACTTAATTAAAAAGACCTGCAATAGAGTTGCAGAGAAACCAGGTGTGAGTTTCATGGCCTGTAAATAATTTAATAGTACAACTAATACAGAGAAAATGAAAGTTATCACTATAGTTATGAAAGTTCAAATCAAAGTAATTAAATAAAATTATGAATATTTTACTGGTTTTTCAAACCATTAGTAGTTCGCGGCTTGCAGCTTTACCGATTTTATAAATTATGAATATTGAACGAAAAATCTGTTTAATGAAAAGATTTCATTTTGTTGGCTTTTCTAAATGCATTTACATTAATTAATTGCCCTAAACATGTATGTGTGTATATGTAGAATGTTTATTAAATTACAACAGTTGTATCAGTAAATTCGAGGTAAATTACTTTGTGACATATGGAAAAAAGTTATAAAAATGGTCCGATCGTCTCCCAAATTTGGACCCAGTCAATTGTTAAGCTAATTAACTAATGTAGGCGATATTTGATTTAACAAAATTTAAGGAATGGACATTTTTGTCGTATAAATATTTATTTTAAAATTGAGCACCATCTTTGTAATGGTGTTGGTCATGGGCTTAAAATTCAAGAAACACATGGATGGACACGCGGACATAATTAAATCGATTCATATTTTTATTCTGATGCAGTATAATTATAGGTGGATGAGGGGTACTTGCTTCTCTCTACATAAACAAATATCACTTTGCAGGGTAGAGTATAAAAAACTGTACAATAAAGGACAGACGTACAGACAGACACAAGATATTTGGCTCTTACAAAGAGGCTACAATAGGACGAATGCTTGAGAAGCCTGAATATGTTAACTAAACACCTGCAACAACTTTTAAATTATAACTTGCTTGTGAGCCTACCTCAAGCAACACATAATTGTCATATAATTGCACATGATTAATAGATTTAGAAATGTATGCTCTTAATATATTCTACATACACACTTACTCTGCCAAACGTATAAGTTGCCGTTTATCCGCACACAAGTATGCATGTGTGTGGGAGCAAAGAAAAAAACTTCCATAAGCGGAATTTCAATTAAACAAATTAAACTCAAAATTGTTTTACTGTTGTTGTTGTTGTTGTTGTTATTGTTGTTGTTGCTATTCGCAACTTTCGTTACGAATAACTCTCTGTAAAATCAAATTACGCGACCAGGCAATAAGCCGCCACATCACCGCATCAATGAATGAATGTGAGAATTTTACAGCACATATTTATTAATAAAGTAAGCAAATAATATCATCATCGGGCACACCAAACGCAATATGCACACAACAGCCAGAAAGAATGACGGTACCGTATACATCTGGCAAACAGAATGTTTGCATGTGTGGGTGGGTGCGTGTGTGTGTGTGTGTCCGGAGAAATAACACATATGTTGTCGTTGGTTAAATATTGCATAACTGTAGGCTGAACACATACATACATACGCACATACATGCTACATGCACACATAGAGACGCATAGTCAAGAATATGTCGCGTTCGTACTAAAAAATTCACATACAATATATGTAACAACAGTTATGTCACATCACGTGTAACAATGTGTTAGTGTATTGGTAATATTTATACCCACACTTGTCCAAAAATTCTCCGCCACTACACTATTATTCATCTGGTGCTCTTGTGTTGTGCTGTGTCGCCTAACCGGTTTTATTGACTGTAATTGATACGTTAATCTGCATATTGACAACTTAAACACACACACACACGCAGCCATTTTATATATAATGCGGTGCAGTTTAACGTGACATTGTGCGAAAGGTTTGTGTGCGTGTGTGCATGTACAGCAGCGTGCTTGTAAAATTGGTTAACGCCAGATTATTGTGATTATTTGGTATTTAGAGGGTAGCAAATGCATATATTTTTCAATTTTGACTTTACCCACCATTTTCACATCGCGTAGAGGGCTAGCTAGCTGGTTGATTTTAAAA
Source organism: Ornithomya chloropus (assembly GCA_963971445.1). NCBI lineage: Eukaryota > Metazoa > Arthropoda > Insecta > Diptera > Hippoboscidae > Ornithomya > Ornithomya chloropus. The sequence continues at coordinate 18,600,037 of OZ020530.1, read as the reverse complement.
TGTGTGCGGTTTTATTTTACTGGGAATTTACCAACAAGGGAAAAAAATCACCTAATTTCGTTAAGCCACAAATAAATTAAATATGACAACACCACATAAATTCTAGTTTCATGTAGCGTTGTTCACCCACCCATGCACTGGCGTGCGTATATGTAATTAGGCTTGTGTTTAATCTAAATAATTTAATTTAATTTTTGTAATAGCTTGCTAATATAAAAATTTAATTATTTATGCAGTTTATACACGTTTAGATTTTGAATTTATCATTTTTTTTGTTGTAATTCTGTGTACTTAGATGTGTAAGTGCGAATATTTTCGCATAATATATATGAGTTTAGAAAGCTTTTGTAATTTTTAATTAAAAGGGACAAAATCGTATAGCGTACACGCCCACAATTAACAAAAATCCCTCTTCTTGTTACAAAAATAAAGCCATACAATCGGAATAAACCACTTGGACTTTTATTTACTGTATCTATGGATGTGATGAAAATGGGCGGGGTCAGAATAACGAACATTTTCTCCCTATTTAATTTCCACAATTGGCAAAAGCTTAAGCAAAAAAAAATTAATGTAAAATATATAAAAAACGTAAAAAACAAATAAAAATATAAAAAACACGTAAAAAATATATATAAATATACAAAAATTATTAAATATATACACTCATCCCTCGTTCTACACGGGAGATACGTTCGTAACAAAACCGTGTATTTCGAAAAAATAATTGTTATACAGAAAAACCGTGTAAAACGAAAACGACTATAAATAAGCTTTTTTTAGACATTTATGGAACACAAAATGTAACTTATAATAAAATATAAAAATATCATTTAAATCATAGAAAACATAAATAAGATCGAAAACGTGCACAAGGAGTACTGTGTAAAACGAGGGATGGGTGTACCTCGAAATTCGTAACTATACAATTTTGTGGCTGATAAAAAACTTTTGTCGATTGTGGGCGTGGCGTTCAATCGATATTGCCCAATTAAAAAAGCAGCCTTTATGCGGAAACTGGAAATATTTATATGTTTAAAATTTCAGTTTGAAAACTCTACATTTCCAAAAACATGCGGATCGTTAATATATTCACTTGTGGCCGCCTGCTTTTAGGTGTTGCAAACGAAACAACAAATTGAATATACCACCTAATCTTAAGCGGAAGGGTATAATGTAGGGTATATATAAATAAGCACAACAATGCCTTTATTTATCCCATAATGAAATCATACCTTAAGTTAATCAACTACAAAGTTAACCAATTATTTTTGTTTTCTATGGTTTTTTACAACTAACGCACGTCTATATAAGTTATAGACAAGAAATGTTTAATGTGTACATAAAAAGAAAGAAAAGTTAAAAACTTATTCCGTGCTGGAACATCCCACTCATGTGCCCATGAACACATTTCTACATATACTTTCAAACTGTACTCAACAGGTGTAATGTTAACGTAGAGGTGTTAAATGAAGTTATTCTGCTGTTTTGTTTTGTTGTGTATAATAATAACGCACACACACACACGCACACATATACGGAAATATAGCGAAAACTAAAAGTATATAAATTCAAGTGGCAGAATTATATATTTATTAGTGTTATTGTAACATGTGTTAGCAGCGAGTCCCAGCCACGCACACGTACTCATCGTTATTGATATCACCAGGTTGATGTTGATGTTCTTCCACCACTCTGGCTTTCAATGCAATGCATTTGCCTTAATAATGTTATTATTTAAAGTTTTGTTAGATTTATACCGACTTGACAAAAAGAACACCCTACATACATATTTGCATATCATATAAATGCGTTTGTATACGGAAATGAAAAAGAATATGTCCCCGTACAGGCAAACTTTATTGGCTTATACAGAACTGTAGAGTTAAGAGTTATACAATACATTGCTCTCTATCCCCCTCTCTCTCTCTCTCTCTCTCGTTCATGTTTAAACACGTTATTACGACAAGAATCGACAAGTGTGCATACAAGTACAGCGAATTCACTGTAATGTGATGTTTTTGTTTTTGCTTTTGTTCGTGTTGTTTATGTGCAAGAGTATATGTGTTGCAGTAACTTCCGTTATCTGTCGGTGTATTTTAACATTTCCTTGAATTGTAAAACACAAATGTACAATAAACACACACACGCCCACACACAAAGGGATTGATAAAGGGAGAGGGAGAGAGAGAGAGTGACAAATACACAGTTATAGTAACTTTTTATACACACATGCATTTAGGCTGTTGTGGCGCGCTTTCCTTCTTCTACCTTCTCCCTGACTAACACCCAGTTCTTTGTTACATAGTGGGGGTATTTTTAATGAAATTACAATAAATTTGTTATCTCTCACTTGTACGTATTTGCCAACGACAAGTTGTCTATTTTCCATCTCCATTTATGTCCCACCCCATACGTTCTTTTATTGTAATACTTGTTGATAGGTTGTTATCACCGACTGGAAAAGTTAGTTTTAAATGAAATCTTCAAATAATACAATACATGCATGCACACAATACACACGTAGCTACAAACCGCATACTCCGGAGTAAGTGTCATTTAACGTGTTTTCTTTTGTTCAGCACAGAGGATGAGAGGAAATGATAGTTAGAACAATACAACCAAACAATAGAAAATTGAATTAAATGTTATTATTACAAAAATATACTTTTTATGATACTAATCATATTATGTACGTTCATAAAGAAAGAGTTTTTGTGTGCGGTGCACACATTTGAGGTAGGGGAGGATTTAATCAAATTTTAAGTAACAGCCAACATAACAACAAAGGGGACTTGACTGAACATATGGTTTCAGAATTTTACTAAAACGATTAATAAGGAATTTAAGTATAAGGAGGAAAAAAATTGTTTTCATTCAAAAAGGGCCAAATCTGTTAATAACCATGCCTTCAAATTGATGATAATTTATTACGGCTACAAAGTTACAAATATTTATATTAACTCTAACCATCGTTGTACAATGAAATGGGCAATTGTGGGCATGGCTCTTGACCAATTTTTCCAATTTTAAATAGCGAACTGCTGGTAAAAACGAAAATGTTTGTACAAAATTTCAATTTAATATCTTAAAAGTTATGCCCGTGAGAATAGCGGCAACAGACGGACACACGGACACTGACATAAATGTCTAAATCGACTCAGGCTGATGCTAATCAAGAAGACTTTGTAGGGTCTCTGATGCCTCCTTCTGGGACGGAAAAACAAACTTAGTATACCCTCCATCCTATGTGGGTTTTTTGTACATTGGCGGCATTTCTATTATACGACCGCCTTTATTTTCATCACAGCGACGGGTGAATGAATGCGATAAATATGTTCACGCAAGTTCAACATCTTGGGTAAATTTTTGTAGATTATTGATAGTTTTTTATCGATTGTGGGCGTGGCTCTCAACTACATTTGACCAATTTTAGCGGGATTCGGAAATGTCTGTCAATTTTAATTTAATAATTATACTTTTTGGATCATCTCAACCGATGAATACCCTAACGGTCATATATTTTTTATAATTTACATTAAATAATATATTTATCTCCCTGTAATAAAAGCGAAACTTCCCGTATTGTCAATTAATTAAACTTAATCTACGCAATAAACAATTTAAAAAATGTATCTTATGTATCATGTCCTTAACTCATAATATTGCAAGGAAAGAAAGGAAAGAAATATTCTTTTATATCTACAACTGTCCAGACGGTAGGTACATCATAGACAATGTGTCTCATATATGCCTGATGGCGAGTACAGCAACAAAAAAAACCATAACAACAAAAACAATATCCAACCATCAGATTCAACATTACATCAAGAATAAAATGACAAGCGTAACAAGACACAGCCTTAAGTTCTTTATGATCACACTCACTCCCCCCCAACACACACACTCACTGTCATACAAATTATAATAAATATTATATTTCATATGGACAAAAGCCTGTTTTCACAATGCTTTCAAAAGTTGTGTGTAGGTGTGTAAAAGTGTAAACTAATATTTTTTTGTTTTTTTTGTTTTTTTGTTTGAGGAAAAAATATATTATCATGTCATATTAAAAGCCTTTATTTGTGAATAGTTTGCCAAGTAAAATTGCAATGTCTTGTTACTTCAATGAAGACAAAAATCCCATCTACACAAGATATATATGTGAGGAAACAAAGGACAAAGACTATTTTTTTTTGCTACATATAGAATATAAAAATAGGAAATTTTTAAATTTTAAACACACACACAGTTACATGCAATATGTACTTGTGCAAACAAACTTTTAATAAACATCAAAGTAACGGGAAGGTAAAGGATATATACTCCCCAACACTAAACACTTTTACATACAGAGTGATGAGGCACAGAGTGTGTAAGGTAGATTTATATATATTTTGTAGACAGTGAGGTGAGTAAGTATTGCATTAGACTCTTAGCCGACAGTAAGTTTATGAGCTGATTGGTCTACAACATGAAATCTTGCTACGAATCCTTCCATTTATATACTTGAAAACAATTGTGCATAACCACGCATACATTCGATGCCGAATGAATATCAACATCTTGAATATTTACTACATGAAACATTTCATTTTATGAGACCCTGATATGTACCCATAATGCCTCTAACTCGTATCGTCTTCAACAGACAGAATTATCCAATATATATTCTATTATAACATGTATATATATGTGTATGTGCACATGTGTGTATGTATGTTTAAATGTTATATATTTAACTATTGAGCAGCCATCAAAAGTTGCGGTAAGACAAGAAGACACAAAGCTTCATATAACCACACAGTCAGAAAAGGAAAAAGAAACACATTTTTTTTTTTTTGGCATTTTGCATAATTTATAAATCGAATTCATAGTGTAAACACATGCACACCCAAACTCATAAAAGTGTAAGCAACAGCTCACCTTAACAAGAAACAAGTAAAAAAATTTGGATCAAGTCAAATCTTAAACACCCAGCACCTTCATATACAAACAGTAGGCGTGGCATATACCTGATTAAACCCCTTTCTAGTTTTTGTATGACGCATGAAATTTACTAAATGAAAATTCCCGTTTTTTGTAAATTGTGGGCGTGGTCTATTACTTGACCACGGCCATTTTTAGTACAACATGGTACATAGATGACCTAAGTATAAGTATTTGTATTTTTTTTTAACATCATAGATCTATTCTTGTGGTTGTGACAGATATTTGTCAATTGTGGGCGTGAACCTCAACCGCTTTTGACCATTTTAAATAGAAATTTTCTTGGAAAATTTTATCTCAATATCTCAAAAGTTACGGTTGTGAGAGTGCCAGAGCAGAGGTACACACAGACATGCACAGATCGAGGACATGTGTAGATCGAGTCAGATTTTGATGATAAATATATTGTAGGGTCTCTGGGTGTTGCAAACGGAACAACAAACTTCTCATCACCAAGATGGAGGGTATCTCGTTATATATGGCTTAGGTCAAATCTAAAAATCATCCTTTTTAATAAATCGTACATTGGGGCCGTGGTTTGTATACAATTGTGTTGTTTCTTAATAAATGTTTAAGTATGATTTTTCACCTCAATCCCCGCACAATATTTCAATTTTTTTATAAATATCGATGTCGCCCATTTTTGCTACATTGATATATATCGTATACATTGTGGCTGGAGTTGTATTTTGAGTTCTAGTGGCGATTCTGACCATCTCGATACAGCCATGTCCAACATACGGGAGGATATGGCTACATCGTCTTCGGTTTTGACGTTAATAGAGAATATTGGAAGGGTATCGGATGTCTTCTTCAAGGGTTACCAACGAAATGACAAGTGTATTTATATAAAAATATTCTGTGAACGCTTACTTTATGCTGCAGTGCATTGAATAGTCTTCTCCTACACACGTTTTTACTTTCCCTCGTTGCTATGAATGAGTAGGTTCTTTGGAGAGATATATTTGAGGTTGTCTTTTGCCAAATATTGTGATGTTGTTTACCGTTAGAATTTCATTTACTTTGTCTTTTTCTTTTTTGCCCCACAGCAGGTGTTGAATGTATAAAAATGAAAACAAAGAAATTGGAAAAATATTCCTTCACACATATATCGCATATAGGGGTTCATTGATTCATTGATTTCATAGCTATGTGTGTACGAGTATGTGCTCTCTGTGCTAAATGCTGTCAATATAAATCTATTTTGCGGTAGTTAAATTTTTTCACATTTTTTCATTCCTTCGTTTATTTGTTTGTTTCGAAAAGAAAAAAAAAAAAGAAATGTTTTCCTTTTGTGAATGAGTATTAAACGAGTTGTTCCACTCCTTTATTTTCTTCCTTGGTAAATCGTCAGGGTGTTAGAGTTTGCTCTGGATATAAAACTATTGGGATTTGTTTTCATTCTGCCTTTTATGCAATTTATGTGACATTTTGTTGCAATTGATCAAATTAAATAAACATGAATCTTACAATGCATACGAAAACAAAGTGTTCTTTAGTTATCTGTATGGGATGTGAAATAAAAAACTCCTTGCGCAAGTACTGACCGTGTGTGGATAATGTTTCCGTTTTCAGACAGAATACATTTAGTAAAAATAAGTTCGATTCGTTTTGCAATATCAACTATTTTTATACGATAGAATGAAATTTGAATGGAAATTCAGTAAGAGTCGCACGGTTTTAAAATAATATCGTAAATATAGGGGCATTTTTTTTTTGAGACCCCGAAAGGTTTGCTATAGTTTTTGGGTTTCTTTAAAATTTCGTCGAGTTAGGTTCCCTATACAGTCATGTTGTCAAGTTGCTGTGTGAAGGAAGAGAAAGAAAGATATTTACAATTGATAAAAGTCAATATTTTTTATAGACTTCATATTGGAAATTTTAAAAATACTTATATTATATAATTTATAAATATATTTAAGAAATTTTGCCATGAACTGTTTAAAAATTCTACTTATTTGTCAATTAATCCGTAGTGTGTCATGGGCGTTAAGTGAAGCGGGCTACAGCGACAAATTAAAAGAATTTGAAGCAGCTGTACATAATGCCAAACGTCAATTGAATGGTATTAAATCAACAATGGGTCTACATCTAGATCAGGACACTTTAAGGGATGGTCACAAGACACCAGAAGAAATTTTTGAGAATTTTCGTCATGAAGCTGATATGAAACAAGATGAATTTACACAAAATACAGGAAGTAATAATTTCAATGATATGCATTCATCATCCAGAGATGATATGGAGGATAGTTGGTTTCGCAATATGCGTGATCGAGCCGGTGCAAACACTCTTGACATAGCTGGGCGTAAGAGTGTAAATGAGATTTTAAGTAAAGTGAATGCCTTGGATGATGAATTGAAATCATTAAAGTTAATGCGGGAACGGGAAAGAAATCAAAATCGTCTGAATATGGCTTTATTGAATAAATTGAATATGCCTCCTAAGGATGAAGGGCCGACAAATTCCAAGAATTCTAAATTAGTTCAACAAGAACTGAGTGATCTATATGTACCCACCAAAGTGGGTTTTGCGAGTTTAAAAGATATAATCAACAATAAAAATGATGATGAAAATTTACCTTTAAAAATAGCTTTGCTAGATACGCATAAGCGAATAGGTCCCGAGGAAGGAACGAATCTCAAGATTGATCCAGATATTCGTAATAGAGGAAATGGCTTTAGAGTCTTTCATCCCTTTCGTATACCTGAGAAATTAAGTCCTAGTCTTGGCAATCGGGTATCTGAAGCAAATCATGAAAAAGCGGACTTTCGTGCCAAACCTTTATTAGACAGTCCTGGTCTTTACGAACGATCTGGTTCCGATTTGCGGGCATACGCTAAGGGATCGAACAAAGGAAGTGAATCGGAAGAACTTGATTATAACCGCTTGCTATATGACAACAGCTTAATAAAACCAGAAACTATAAACGCGTACACTTATTTAAGTAAAAATCATATACGCTTTGATCTAGCTACCACTACGGAGCGTGCGAGTGTTATAGATGATAAAAAGGAAGTGGAAGAAGCTTTACTTCCCTTTAAGTATCCCATTGGTATACTACGTGAAAATTACACGGATATCTTTCCCTTAGATGCTCAAACTAATCCCAAAAAAGACTCTATTACGTACGGCCTAACAAATGATGAACAAATACCCAATCGTTTGATACTTGATCAACAACTTAGTCGTTTATATATGCCACTGAATGATCAATATGAAACCGATAAGAATAATCTATCGCATGAGGCAAATTATAAATTATCAAAATTAGAACAAGATGCCTCTGAAGCCAAAAAGAATTTTATACACAAGTGGGGTAAGATAGATACCGGTAAACGTTCGGTAATAGTGAAACGTTTTAATCCTATGGATGAGATTAAACTCAAGACGAGTCATCGCTTAATGACTAAAGGCTTTGGACCTTCTTTGCCTAGTTATTCCTTGACCGAGGCACGCAAAGAGTTATTCATTGATAGTTTGGTAAAAAAGAAAGACCAAGAAATCAATGGAGATAGCAGAGAAGAAAGTGAAGATAATGAACGTTCAAACTCTATGGCTTCTAATAATATATATAATTTACGCAGAAAACGTATAAGTGAAGAGGCAGAATCAAATTTTGAGCCATATGGTGATTTCCCAAAAGCGAAAAAAACGATAACTGTTAATATAGAGAAGAGTCGCGTTACTAAAGAGAAAAGCAATAAAACTACGGACAAAGAAGAAGCAAAGTCTTCTAAAGTAGAGAAGAATGATAAGAACAAGAAGAAAGTTAAGAAGACTAAACTACTTAAAACAAACACCGAAGATAATAAAATTAAAGAGGAAAACGAGGATAAGAATGAAGAGAAGCAGAAAGAAGATAAGACGGAGAAGCTGAAAGAAGATAAAGCGGAAAAGCAAGCTTCAAAATTAAATGCCAAAAAACCCGATAAAGTAGCCAAGTTGAAAGATGAAATTCCTACACAGGCAGCAAAACAGAAAGTAAGGGGAAAGAAATCCATTCCAGAGTTAGGGGCATTCAAAGATAGTTTTCTGGCATCCCAAAGTGATGAAGATCGACCAGAGGTACTTTCTTCGAATACGAATACTGTAGGAACGCTTACAATGTCATCCCAACAACTTAATTATAATCTACAACAAATGGATAAGCTTATTAATGAGGTTGTAGGTAATGACAAACAATACGAACAGCTTCAAGAAAATGACGATATGAAGCAGTCCCTGCAATATAATGGTGAAATAAATCACATGAAAAACGAAGATAAACATATAGAAAGAAACGAAAATTCGATTGATGGAGGAGGGAGACAACGAAGGCGTAAGCGGTCAGTAAAATTTGAAGAAATATCTGATGCCAAGGTATCTAAGAGAAAGATTCATAAAAATATGGCGCCTGAAGCTAAACACATCAAATCTGAAGAAAAGAACACTCCACAAAACAAGATACCAGGAAAACATTTGCAAAAACGTTCGCTTATCACCGAAGGTGACGATAATGAGCCGAATTTTCCAGATTTCGATGATTTTGAACTAAATGATGATAACCTTTTAGGCAGAAGACTGAAACGTTCTGCACAAGCTTTTAAAAACCAGCCCTCACACCATGTGGAACAACGGCAAAAGTACAACCCACCACTTAATAATCATAAAGAGGAGTCCTCGCTACGCAACAAGCATGAAACACATGGTCGCTACGTATCCGATAATCGAAAAAATCCAAAATCAATTCATAATTTTGATTTTGAGAGTGCACAAAAATCATTCGGTCACGAAGAATTCGATAATTTGAAACAGAAAGATCCAAAATTTGCCAAATTTAACGATATAAAATTCGATAATATGATGTGGGACAAATCTTTTAACAATCCTAAAGAAACCCAGACCAAGTCTAAGGATAATAATGAACAGAATTCGAAGAACAATAATAAGAAAATTAAAAAGGAAGTTGAATCCCTGAATTACAATACAGAAAGCAACAATGAACCCATGAATTATAAGAATGTAGATGATGATAATTTTGATACAAAATCCGATTACAATGATTTTTGGTTAAGTTCCAGTAATACGAAAAGGGATGATACTGTGAATTCAAATACAAATTATGGCTTAGGTGATGACAACAATTACAAATTTAATGAAAATCATTATAATTGGCGCCAAACTTATAACAATTTTCAAGTAAAGGGTGCACCCCCTTATACGAGGACGTCTTGGTCGGGACCTAAGCAAAAGGACGATTCTTTAACGTTAGAATTAAGCAATGATATGTCCAATCTCACAGCTTTTAGTAGCCTGAGCAATTTTCTTACGGGCAGATCAAATGCAAGCGAGTCTCTAAGTCAAACGACATGTGGCTATGGAATACAATCTGCGGTATCTGAGGTAATAACAGAAGCAACCACAGCAGCTTCTGCTACGAGTGCAGCTGGAGAAGCTGCAACAGAAACAATATGTGTTCCAGTAACCCATCCATCGACCAGTACTAATACCGAAACCACAGCTACACCGTGTATTGTAACTGGTAATGGTGAAGAGCCAACTACAAATCAAACAACAACAACTACGGAATGTGTTCCAACGAAACCGTCCGAAGAGACGGAGGGCGAAAATTGTGGTATCGCAGAGTCTACTTCTCAAGCATCTTCAGAAGCAACAACTGAAAGTACGACAGAATGTGAAACTACAACAGAATGTGTGCCGGAATCAGATGCACCAACGACAGAATCTGAAACAACAACCGAATCTACAACGGAATGCTCTACGGAGTCAATCACTGAATCGTCTTCAACATCAACAGAGAGCAGTGGTCTGGAAAGTGATGATGAAGTTAAACTGAATATAACCATTAACGCTAATGTTATGGGAAGTCCGAAAAATAAAAATTTTTATGGTAACGGCACGATAAACGTTATACCCGGTTATAATGAAGATCGCAGCCGCCGAGATATCTTTTATACTCCTTTTGAAGAGCTCAAAAAACGTAAATGTCATCCACATAAAGAGAAACAAGAATGGTAAGTTTACTTAACCTAAATGACTTGGAAAAAAATTTAAATTCAGTCTCTATAATATTTCTTAACTTTTTTAGCAATGACGAAGAAAATGGAAGTGAAGATTTGGAGGATTTGGCTACGGGTAAATTGTCGTCACAGGTTGTAACTTCGGTATTTTCTATGGTAAAAAATGATCCCAAATTGAAAGTGCTCTGGCCAAGTTTAAAACGTCAACAAATGTGTGAAAAACCGTCAAATCAAGATCTATATGCTCTTAAAAATCAGGTATTGTGTATCATCTAACAACAATTACATAGAAATATTTATAATTGTGTTGAAATATTTCAGAATAATGAAGATCAAGTCAAAAATACTGAAAATTTATTGAGGAAGGCCATGGATGCTATTAACAATATTATAGACGAACAAGTACGCTCACGAACTTGTGTACCATTACGACCTGACCTCCAAGAATTTTACGACATGATATTGCGCACTATGCATGAACAGGACAATTGTGAAAAGCGAGAGAAACGTGATTATGAAATAGCAAATATAGCTGACGATTTCAGTAAAGATTTACGTTCATTGGACCCAAGCAAAATTGAGGAAAAATCACGTATTATTAAGAAGCTTTTGCGGCAATATGAGGAGTTGCCAATAGAAGATCAAAAACGAGTCGTCGATATACGTGAAGGACTATTAAAAGATTTAATATTTCTAAGACAAATAAAAGAAAACCAAGAACGTCGTCGACGAGAAATATATGAGAAAAGAGAACTCGAACTGGAGGTGGCCGATAATGAGGCCATTAAACATTTGTCATCACTGTATACAGCACAATTTTTGAAATTATTGAAAACCTCGGACCTCTATCGTGAAGTGGCGAATGAACAAGATGCAACATCATAGATAAAAATTTATTTATTTATACCTACTTATACTTTATATTAAATTGTTTTGCACAAAGCCCTATTCTTAGAGAGTTGAGCAATTCCGTTTAACGTTTATTTACATACCATACATTGTTTAATATGTAACGTTGTTGATATAAGGAGCATGCTAATATATTTGATAATTTCTATTTATTACAACAATATCGATGATAATCTTTACCATATTGTTCTGTTTGCACTTGCACTTAAAATAATAGCAGCTAAAAGACATTAACGGCATCATATTCTAAAAAGCTTTCTGTGTAACTCTTGTTGATGTTTTGCGCATTTTACAGGTGTTTGCTATTGACGTTTCCTTTCAATGGCATTCAGAGATTCAAGATAAGGAGCGATTCACGTTCAACAGTAATGTGTAGTGTCAAGCACTTGAGGATATTTATATGAAAGTAGAAAAACGCTGCCTGCTTCCAGGCATCAGACATTAAATCGACTTGACTAGAATAGAAACCTTGTACTTTTTATAAAAAAAAATGCTTTAAATCTCGTTTTGAAGTAAACGACTTACTGGTAAGTTTTGTATCGGCGATGTTTTCAATTTTATAAATAACTTTTCTATTGAATTTTTAATAAAAATGAAATTATTATAATAAATTTAATATTTTATTATACGGCCAGGTTCTAAGTATAAGGTGTACACTGTAAAATACTTCTATGAACTTTTATTGAGGAAGTTTTGTTAATGTACGTAATGTTCGGTATGAATTGAGTAAACACAATGAAATTATGATTTCATAAATATTTCATAAGCATGCCATATACATATACTTAAATAATGCGTTTACCATATACGCTTAGGCTAAGTTTCAGGTTCCCTTCAGTTCATATCCATTGAGTTGATGTGAACGAACTCATTAAAAGTACACACTCGTACTGTTCATTTCTCGAAAAGTTAAAACAAATCTAAAATGACTAAAATATTTACAATTAACAAGGATTTCCATACACATGTATATTTATACAAACTAACAGGACATGTAAAAAATGTAGGCTTGGCTTTGAACAATCCTTGGACACCCATCATTTTAAAACCAACATTAAAAATAAATTGATGTCTACTTTTAATACAATTCTCGTTTTTCAATAACAATAAGAAGTCATTAAAAATGAAATAGGGCCATACCATCTAATATGGTCCAATGTTCCTGATTTTTTGATACATGTCGTAAAAGCCTCTTAAGGAATATATAAGCCTTTGATTTTGAATCAACTTCCAAAAGCATAACAACTTAAAAAAAAAATCTTTGAATCGACATGGTCGACAGATTGACTTGGAGCATTTACAAAATCGTGGACTTATAAGTGTATATTTTTAGCCTGCTATATGTTGTAATTCAGATGTAATAAGAAATCAGTTTTATATAAATGTAGTGGGCATGGCAGGTACTTGATTATAGTTTATTTACTAAGTATCAACTAACAAGTCGGATTCTACGCCGAATAAGAACTTTTTTTACCCAAGCACGCCCATTTTGGGCACTTGAATGATTATACATTAAACACGTGTCTCATTTATCAACTTTTTAGAACAATTTTTCTAAGTAATAGATAAACTTTCGTCAATTGTGGGCATGGCTCTCAACCAATTTTCCCCATCGAGAATAGAAATCTGTATGCAGAAACCGGACATATTTGTACAGTGTCTGTACAGAGGTAGAAAGTTTTCCACACGCGGTTAAAAGGATGGACAACCAGAGAGGTTATATAATAAATATTTTGTAGGCTTTAGGTGTCTTCCGTTTTGTTTGAGGGTGAGCAAAACGTTTTGACAAATTAATGCAACCAACTCGTGTGGAAGAGTATAAAAACATTTAATGATAAAACCTATCAACTCCACTGAAACGAGGGCTGGGTGGAAATGTTAATGTGAACAAGTTGGTCTCACACTCTCTTCGTTTAATACACTTAAATTATGTGTATGCGTTAATTTGTAGAGAAAATATTCATGACTTTTTTTCCCATAATTTTTTACCCTTTTTCCAGCAACACGAAGAATGGCGGCAATCATAATTTCCATTCACATGTTTGAGTTAAAAAAGAAGAGGGAGTTTTTGAATGTTATAGCAGTTTTAAATTATGCGTATGTGCTAACAAATTACTACAACTGTAATGCACTTGCCTATGGTGTGTTGGGAAAAAATCTTGTAATTATTTAATACAAATCTTTATAACATTGTTATTTAGGCTATAAAATTTAATTATAATTTTAGGTAAAAGAAAAAAGAAGTTTTAATCTATTTGGAGAAGACATCAATATGAAGTACATGGCAAAGTATTCCCAATAATGAACGTATAGGATATAAATATGTTATAAAGTGCAAGTGATTATTGGTATGTCTGTGTTCAAGGGTTGGCATTGTTGGTAAAGTTGTAATTGGAATTAATTATGCAATTGCACTTTGGTAAAGTAAAGTGAGTCAGCCAGCCGATATCTGAGCTTTACTACAGTTTAAGTGCTTTACAAGTTAGTGTTGGTTAAATGTAATCAAAGCTTATCTATGTATATAGCGTGTGTATGTATTGTTCATACCTAAAGCTTTGACTTTGGTTGATTGTTTGTTGGGTCCCATCTACCGTACTCCTGTTCCTCTTTTCGGTTCTGTTCTGTAACTAATGATTGCATATATCCCTCAAACAACTTAAGTGTTGTCATTGAAGATTTAGTTTTTTAAGTAGAAAATCTACACACAATTTACAACAATTTAAGTAAGTAGTGATTTCCGTTTTTTACTATAACTTCCTTCATCTCTTTCTCTAGCTAATGTTTTTGTTTTTGTTCATGAATGCCGGAGTATATTGAAACTGTGTTATGTTGGGAGCATTATTCCCCCTATATATATATTAGATGCCGAGAAAGTATAAATGCTCAACAATGCTTAAGTGCAATTCGCACTAATCGTATATAATTTTGTGTGTAACGAGTTGTTGTAGTTGTTGCTGTTGCTGTTTTGGCTTTTGGTGTCTAATAGTTTTGTAAAAAGCTTCGGTTGGTGAAGCAAAAATGATTATAAAATTTTGTATACCCCGATAATTTTTTGTGTGTTTTTGTTCAAAACTAAAGAGAGAAACCTTTTGTGGCTAGCTGCTTATAATGTACGTTTATTTTGTATGCAGGTAATTGTTATTGTTACTACTTATTCTACTCAGCCTTTTATTTTTTCTTTTTTTTCTTTTTTTTGTAATTTTAAGCTATTATGCTTTTTTCTGCAGCACCTGAGTCTAATAATCACTTAAACATATTGTTCTGGTTAATTTTTATTTTTTTTTTTAAGATACCTAATATTGTTATACTTTACATTAGTTGTGTACCGCTTAGGATGGATGTGGAACTTGAATGGACTATAAGTAACAGGTTTTTTTGCCCGGTTGGGTTTTTAGTTTCTAAAAAAGGTCTTTACATAAACTGTTATATCTTTATAACAGTTCATTCTATGTGAAAAAGTTTATACCCCATTGGATCCGTTATAAGTTCTACTTTTAAACACTGTGGCATTCTCTATTCTAAGGGTATTCACTTAGCACATAAGACAAGGACACGGACACGGACACGGACATAATCTACTCTCTGATCAAGGAATGCATATATCTCGTCTAGTCCGTGTGCAACGTTGCTCTGGTAATTCTAACGATGGAACGCTCAACTTGTGTTATAATCCTGTACACTCCATAATACAAAGTGGATGGAATACCTTAAATAGTAAACAAAAGCAAATTGTTAATATTAAACATTTCTTAAATATGTAGTCTTTGTACCACAATAAGTCCGTTCTTGTTCTATTGTTAGTTAAAATCATGTTTGAGTATTAGCCTGCATGATGTATTTTTTCTTTTTTTTTGACAACTGCCATAATAGGTTTCATTAAAAATAATCAAACAAACTTTTTCAACAACAACATTAAACAGTAATAAGACAGTTTATAAAACACAATGTTATATGAGTGACTGTGTAAGTGAACTTGTGCGTGTACAGTGTACACGTATGTTATGTATTCATGCCATGTGCGTTAATTGACTTGTAAGAACATGCTTAAGTTTAAAAGTAGTGTCACTTATGTCATACATGTGACAACAAATTATTTTCACACATCCATTATAATAATCAAACAGATGTATAAGTGTATGTGTTAAGAGATGGAAGAGACAAAAAAATGTCTTTTATCGAAACCATCAAAAAAAAAAAGTCAAAGTTTATGACACATGTGAACAGTTATAAAGCTAGTAAGACCTACAGTGAATTGAACGTAATTATTTCTCAACTGTTGTAAATAAACAAATTATGATAAAATGGCGAGGAATTCTTCAACTCTTCGACCAGGAAAGCATGACAATAAACATGCAGTAAATTTAAAAACAAAGAAAGAAAATTAAATGGGGTTAGGCTGAAAACTTTCCACTTAATATACAATTTATAGGCGTGGCAGATACCCAATTTCATATTTCAATGTTAGTTGGATTAAATGTCGAATAACATTTTTTGGAAATTGTGTGCAGTTCTGTTATCTGACCCCACCCATTTTTCGCTAACAGTTATAGGTACTAATTATAAACATAAGCACATTTCAATAACATAGCGCACTGTTTGTAGAAAAAATATCGATTTGGGCGTGACCCTGAAACGATTTTGTTCACTTTGAATGGAAATCTGCGTTCAGAAATTAGAAGTTTCTGTACAAAATTTCACCTCATTATCACGGAATAAAAAACTTCGTATACCCTCATCACTAAGGGGGAGAGGATATGAAAAAATTACCTAAAAACTTACACCTATACCTATAATGAAATATGTATACAAGAATGTGCAAACATACCAAATGTATAAGGTGATTGCATTTCGAAAAAAAAAAAGAAAAAAAAGACAGATGCATGATTCATTTGTCATACAAAAGGCACACGCTTAACGCTAATTAGCCTCACGGGCCGTAACAGAGTACACAAACCAACAGCCAAGCAACCAACCGACCAAATCTACAACCAAAGTTAAGTTTAATTTAACAATCAACCACCGCAACTAAAGTAGCAAAAAAGCCAAATCATTTTATTTAAATTGTGGAGCGACGCTGGGCTTTCGCTACAGGCCACAAGTATTTCTGGTGATAGACTTTATATATGTAGGTAGGTATGTACGTAAGTAATCGCATCTAAACGCATAATTAGGCAGGCACCAGTAAATAGCAACAGCTCAAGTGCCAGCCAACTGGCATTAACCGGAATCCAATTCAGTACCAGTTCACTTGTATAAATATTCACTCATGTTGTTGTTGTTGCTGTTGCAGTTGTAGTTGGTGTTGTTGTTGTTACTTTTTTCTTGGTGGAGACACACTGCACTTCCGGTACTTTACCGCAGCTTTAGCTTTCCTTTGCATTCTCTGCCACCATCTCCATCTCATTCTAAAGGATTTAGTATCTATTGTGTATATATGTGAGTAATTTTACCTCAAGGATATGCAAAAAAAAAGCCATAATAAAATGAAGCAAATCCTTAAAATTTATTTACATTTTGTTTTGCTATTGTACAGTTGGTCACACCCACACCCACACACACACACACACACATACACACCACTAACGGAATAAGATTCGTACAGGACAAAAAGCCGTGTTGGCCCTAAGCACAGCTGAGATTTCATTTAAACTTTTAAGAGACGATTGGGCCAAAGTATATTTTCTAGACAAATTAAATAAATAACACAACATATTGAAGTCGAAATTTGTAAAGAATTTAAGAAGAAATTATGTTTTTTTTTACCACACCTGCAACTGTAAAAAACGGAAATGCGAGTAGTACCTGCTCAAGTAGCAGTGGGTAGCTAATTGGCAAAATCATATTATACAATAATTACACTCAATTTTTATTTAGTAGAATAAAATTTCGTAGCGGAAGTAAGTGAAAGAAAGAACTAAACTATTGTAACTTTACACTACTACCACTACAACTACACTTTTTTTCGTTCATTGTATTACACAAGCATATTTGATTTTATTGGTGCAATTAGTAAGCTGTAGTATATGTTTTTATACCTTCCAAATAAGGTGGAAGGTATACTAAGTTTGTCATTTCGTTTGCAACACCCAAAAGGAGGCTTCAAAGACTCTACAAAGTTTAAATATTCTTGATCAGCATCAAAAACTGCTCGACCCAGACATGTGCGTGCATCTGTTTTCATTCTCAGGGACGTAACTTTTGAAATATTGAGCTGAAATTTTGTTTAGTTTTTTTTACGCAGATCGCTATATAAAATGGGCTAAATCGGTCAAGAAACACGCCCACAATCGAAAAAAAATTAATACATCTACCCCAATAATTGACCTATGAATGTAAAATTTAGTATGAACGTCTATAATTATCCCATTCATCGATGTGCCAAAAATGGTTGTGGTCGGATAACATATACGCCCACAATTTATAAGAAACCATGCTCATCGCAAAACTTGACTTGCAATCTGAGACGTAATACATGCACTATTAGGGAGAGATATCATACACTAGCCACGCCCATTATTTCTATGTAGATGTGGAAGGAATTTAAGTGACATTCTCGCTAATTAAAATATAGAAAATATCTTCGAAAAATTGTTCAATATGAGTGCATAATCTAAAAGGTGGAGGTACACTAAGTTCGTCATTCTGTTTGCAACATCTAAAGAAAGTGTCAGATTGCCACGCCCATAATTGAGAAAAGTTTATCTACTAACCACAAAAGTTGACCTAGGAAAATGATATTCGGTATATATATTTTTAATAAGTGTATCCATCGATTTAGCAAAAAAAAAGAAGGCGACATCATTTACGCCCACAATTTACAATAGATCTTTTTCTGTGTAGTATGTGACGTGTAAGTTGATACGTATTTCAATTAATATTAATGGGCTTATTCTGGTACCACCTCGCAATTTGTGGGCGTAATTCTAAAAAATATTTAAGTAAATTTTTCGAAAATATCTATTTTAGCTATTTTAATAGTTGTACTTGTTTATAAAGTTTGGAATATGTGACTTGGACCACTTTATTTATGGTTACATTTTCATTTACATTTCAGATCATAATGAAAGAATAACATTTATTTGATCTAAAATCTATTTAAATATATAATAACGATTAAATGAATCGGAAAAAATTGGTTAGCGAAACTCAATGTAATAAATATGCAATGAATGTGGTATCAAAATTATTCTACTGTATGCAAATGTACAACGCAAAGTTTGTTTGTCCGTACGTCTGTCAATTGAAAATGTAGCTATAGGCTGAAGTATTGTAATGAACTTTCCGCGGTTGTGTATCAAGTTGATTGATGTGAGTATTATCTGCCACTTCTTGTACCCTCTCGTAACTCTTAATTATTTCATAGGTCTACATATCTTTAAAACACTGCGTAACTGCTTAGTAGGAGAAATTTGGAATATGATGTATGATAATCAACAATTTGATGACAAAGACTTTTTTTAAATATTTAGTGTAAATATTTACACGAGACTGCATGGCTCTATACTACAAAAAACAAAAAAAAAGAATTGTGAATTATGATTTCTTTTTTAAACAGAAAACCACCCTCGCACAGAGAGTGCACAAAATTTAAAACAAATCAGCGTAATACGTTTTCTTTTTCTTACATGCTTTAAATTCTAACTGATGAAAACGTAGCAGTGGAGGGGCGGTGCCGTGTATGTAAAAATAAAAATACAACTGCAGTTGCAATATCAATAACAGTTCAGTTGCATACCGCAGTCACCGAATGTGAACATTAAAGTAGGAAATGCATTTTCAAGTGATTTCAAGCAATGCTCTCTGGGAGGTAAACGAACATGTACGTGCGTGCGTACGTATATATGAAATAAATTTATGCTTATGCTTGGTTCTTCTACATGTAAACGGTGCCGGCAAGTGAGCCCTTAGAAGGGATATGTTCTGCAGCATGCTCTGTGTTTGTGTACATGGTGGTTAGCCAAAATGAAAAGTACATGTAACCCAAGGACTGACTGCTTATATGTTGTCTGCCAGCCCGCCTGCCTGCCTGCCTGCCTGCCAGCCTGCTTACGTGGTGTATTATAATATTCAAGTACTTTAATGGATTTTTTTTTCTTTAAAAGTACATGTAGGCAGTTTTTCGCTTTTATTTGCCTTGATATTCCATAATGTGGCATGTGAGTAATATCTTTGCAGATGCGTTTGTACATGGTAATGAACTTTAGCTCGCTTGATGGCTATAAGCTCCTTTCTGTGACATACTTCAAATGCACACAATACGGATATCAATCACATGATATACTTATTCCCTGACATTATTATTATTTTTATTATTATTTTAAATCACCTTTTTTTCAAATAACAATAATTTGTTTTGCTTTAAAGACATACAAATCCTATTATAAAAAGTGACAGTCTCAACTTATGCATAATATTTATATCATTGATTATGATTGCGGGGAAACAAAAAAAGTTAAGAAACGAAAAGAAAACAACATAACAATAAGAACAGCTTACACATAATACCCGTTACGTTACCCGTCACTTATTGCAAGTGTTTAAATAAACTCCAACTCTGCACGAAACAGTGCATTATACACAGGAGTGATAATGTAGCAAGAAAAGTACAAAGTAGGTACAGACTCTATAAATATTTAGATTATTTACATATTAATAAACTTGGTTCTGGCAAACAAATGTTGCTGCTGCTGCTCGTACAGTTGTACAAAAACAAATTGTTTCAAAACATATAACATAAATAACGGTAACAATAACAAGGGCAACAAAAAAATTGCAAAAGAAGAAACTCATGTAAATCATATTTTTATGAACTTACTAAAAAAAAAAAAGAATCCTAAGAAAGAAAATTTGTTTCTTAAGAAGTGCACCCGTTAATAAAAGGGATTTTTGTATTATTTTACACATTTTTATATTTTATAATAATTCCGACAATAAAAAGATTAAATAAAATTAATTCATTAAACATTTTATATATTATTAATTGACGCTATAAATAATCGTCATAACCAGTAATACCTATCGATTACAAATATCTTTGGTTGTATAAAGTTGTACAGGTAAAATATACAACAACAGCAACAACAACAACTTTAAAAAGATTCTAAAAAACGAAATATTTTAACAAATTTTTATATTAATTAAGAATTAAAATTAAATTTTTAATTACAACTGTATATTAACAGTTTGATTTTGTTTTTTATTTTATTTCATTTTATGTAAATTTTTATTTTATAAATTAATTAAATTTATTTTTTATTTTATTATTATATTTTATTATTTTTTTTAATTTTATTTTATTTAAATTTTT
This sequence comes from Ornithomya chloropus, assembly GCA_963971445.1. NCBI lineage: Eukaryota > Metazoa > Arthropoda > Insecta > Diptera > Hippoboscidae > Ornithomya > Ornithomya chloropus. Next base: position 18,578,809 of record OZ020530.1, on the reverse strand, counting down.
GTTTTATAAATTAATTAAATTTATTTTTTATTTTATTTTATATTACTTTATTTAAATTTCAGCTCAATATTTAAACTCACGTACGGACGGATTTATCTAGATTACTGCAGATTTGGATGGTGACAGAGAAAACGTATACTTTGCAAAGTCGCTGAGGCTTTTGCCTTTCTGGGTGTTGCAAACGGAACACCAAACATAGTGTAAGAAGAGTTTAAACAGGTAAAAAATCTAAACTTAAGTTATTTTAAAAAATTTGAATTCTCTCCAACTATATCAAACAATGTGATCGGGGCAAATACCTGATAAATAATAAGAATTAACTTTCAACGTCGAATTCTGTACGAATAAATTTCTTTGTAAATTGTGGGCGTGTCATTTATACAGTGCCGCCCATTTTTGCACATCTATGGATAAACTAAATATAAATTTTAATTTTGTGGCTCAATTTTTTTGGCTGATACGTAGATTTTGTCCCTAGTGGGAGTAATTCTTAACCGATTTTGTCAAATTTAAGACACTCTAGGTTATGTACAATCCAATATCGCATTTTAGAAACACTCCAACGTTTACTTCTGAGTATTATTATATTACTCCTGGTATTTGTCTTGGCAATGCTTATCCGTTCAATTCAACCTCATGTACGGTGCGTGCTATGTAAACCCTTGAACAACATTTTATGTGTCTATACTGATAAAGTGTGTATGTGTGTGTGTTTGTGTGTATTAGTCTAAGCGAACAATACAATCTAAAGCCGTAAAACACTAAATTAATATTATTTCAGTCCAACAGCTGTGTCAGATTTTCATACATCTTTATAGACTAAGACCCGTTCCTGGATTTAGTCGTTAGCTAAGCTGCAATGACGAAGACGGAACAAAAGCGGCAACAGCAGCAGCAATGCGAACAAAACAAAACGAACTGTAAGCTGTGTTTATTTATACGCTATTCACTGTCTTTGGCATGCAAATGAGTTTTTATAAAAAAAGAAATGAAATGAAGCCAACTACAATACAAACACACACACACACACCCACACGTTTATGGGACATAATCAAAAGAAAATATTGTTCATTAAATAATTACGTTACGCCCGGAATTACTAATATAATAACAGGACTTAATGACAATTATCACTAAATGGAGAGTGAAAATAATTGGGAGGAAAGCCTAACAACTCACTTCCTCATACAATTCCTCTCCTTTCGAACTTTCCTCCTTTTTGTATTTAGAATAAAAAACAGGAATAATATGGAAAAAAGCCCGAACAAAACATAAGAGATCGCTAAGAAAAGTAATTAACATGTTTATTTGCTTTGTGTCGTAATAAAACTGGAAAACATTATCGTAAACATTTATTTTCAAGGCAAACAAGTTGGCGCACTCTTCTACTACTACTCTGGAACATAGTTGACTTACGTGCCTGGCCTCTTCGCCTGTTGGTTGGTTGGCTGGTTGGCTGGTTGGCTGGCTGGCATTTGTACGTGTGCGTATGGGATGTCTACTCATATGCTATAAAAATTCATCTTTTTCACTCTACTTACACTTTTCTTTTTTACAAACGTACCATGTTTGTACTATATTATGCGATGTGTTTAACATAAAAGAAAAAACTATCAATTTCTGTTTGCTTTCGCTGCTTTTTTTCGCACCATCTCTACATGTATTTACATAGTGTATTGTGTGGTGTGTGTAGGCGCACATTTCTTTTCATTCTTTTTCTTGCTGTTTTTCTCTTACTGCTGTAGGAAAACGTAAGAACCCAAGTTAGCCATAAAACATTTTGTTAAGTGCTAAATAAATTCATATAATGAGTTTGAAAGCGTACATAGCGCTCGCAAAAGGAAAAATATTCCTCTTCTGCCTATTTCTTGTTCTTCATCTTTTTACACAGACACATTCTACACATTTTCTTAATACCCTTCTTTTTGATACTTTTTTTACTTTTTTGAATATTTACATACAACCTTTACGAGCTTAAGGGAATAGTGCTTTAATAGTGAATGCTTTCGGGGAGATTTTGTGCGTGTTGGCATTGAGTTTTGTGCCTACGTCGCGTGAATGATATCGGTTTTAACTACGAGAAACAAAGTATGAAGGTGGAGTTTGAAGGTCCAATATTCGCAGAAGCTTTCTTCACAGGTTGGATTGAGTGCCTGTTCGTGATTGGCTAATTATGATGAGTGGGGAGAGTTCATGAAGGCAAAAGCCTTGCATTGAAAAATTTACAATAACTTTGAACTTGTCAGGGAATAATAGGTTTACACATGACTGCTACTAATCCCTCTGTCAAATTTGTATTCAACTGACAAGTCGTAGACCCAATGCTTGGAGTACAGATAGCCCACATAAATAAAGTCGTAGTTTTTGATGACTTTTGATACAACAAGTAAAAATGTTATAGTCGGAAAAGCCCGATCCTTTAATACCTCACACCATCTTGTATATGTATACCCAAGGCACTGCCATTTAAGTTACTTCGTGAAGTATAATTATATAGGAAGGTGTTCTAAATTAGCCCGATCGGGTCCAAATTTTTCACAGCCGTATATGAAACTAATTAACTATTCTTCAATATTGTCAAAAAATATTAAGAATTGCGATTTTTTTGTCATATAAAGGCTTCCATTATAATAGGATCTTATAATGAGAGTTTCGATCGGGTCTATTTTCAATAGGGTTCTGGTCCTCTTTGGGCCAATTCATGCCCTCCTTCAAATTTCATCAAAATATCTCAAAAAATTTGACATGCAGCTTCCGCACATTTTACACGGACACACAGACGGACAGGCGGGTATAATTAAATCAATTCAGATTTTGATACTGAATCCTTAGGTATAATAGAAGGTGGGTGTGGCATATGCCGTTTAGGAGTCACAAACATCCACACAAACTTAATACTTAATACCCTCTTACCACATGTGGTAGGGTAGGGTAAAGAAACACGACTTTGCAATGGTTTGAATTGTCCTATATTTAGGTAAAGTGAATACAGAAGCATTCGTTTGTTTTAACAAGAATTAGCGCCGCATAGGTATTTTGTATAAGTGTCGTTTACTTTACTAAAGTGTGGCCGGTTTGAATTGTTTGCGGAACCCTTACTTGCGTAGCGCCCTAGGTCCAGATAGGGATATAAGAAGTTTTATGTTTTCTTACCAGGAACTATGTTTGTTCGGTACCTTCACATTTGTAAATTTCGGGTGGTCAAGCTAAAATTTAGTTTAAAAGTTTTGAGTTTCTATGCAAAGGTTTCTCTTTAATTGGAATGAAATCGGTTAATCGGTTATAAGCCATAAAAATTGGTCTACAAAGTTGAAATTCGGTACAACGATGTAGCTAATGTAGGCATGGTCACATAATAAACACGCCCACAGTTCTTGTATAAATACTTTAAAACACTATGGGTGTAATCAAGTATTTCGCACGCTCACATTTCTGTAGAGGTGGGGATAATATTTAAGATTTGCCTGAAGTTCCTTTTTTTCCTGTTTAGCGTAATAATTTGATGCACTAATTTTCTTTCTTACGGTTTTTCTTTAAGGAAATGCATAGAAGGATATTTGGCACCTTTTTACGCTAAACCATTTAAATCACATTAGACCATTTTGATGAACTTCTTTAGTTGGCTGTGATGAACTATAAAATTTTCCTTTGGTTCTATTTATAAAAATCTCATGAAAACAAAAAAAAATTCAAATATTAGCCAATAATCAATCATGCAGTTATCTTTGATAACTTTTGAAAACCGTTTCGGTTGTGCTTTGTTGCCACCGTAATGTTTTATTATTTCCTTAAATGCTTCTTTCTTGTTAACAAATATTTACTCGCCTTAACAACACACAGAGAACACACATCCGCGTTTCTTTTCACCACATCTCTGCACATTTTTTCCGTTAAATAATAAAAAAAGAGAAAAAATCTTGAAATTTAATATTCTTCCATTTCATTTAAATGTCTAGCTGTCAGCCAATTTGTTTGTCTGTCTCTACGTCCCTAATGTCCATGCGTTCATCCATTATCTCCCCAAGCATAACAAAATAATTCTCAATTGTGCGGTAAAACGCTTCAACATTCATGTAAATGTGTTTTTTTTTAACACATTTGACAGTTTACACTGTTGTGTTGTTGTTCTTCTTCTATTACTAAAGTAATACTCGAAAACAAAAAATTATATTGTATTGTGTATGTGTGTTGGTCCTTGGTCCTTGTTTGTAAGCATGATGGTTCGGGTAGTTTTGACTTTATTATCTCACTTGTGATGTGTGTTCACTCAATTTCACTCCATATTTTTCACTCTATTGGGTTGGGTTGCTGAGCTGGGGGAGGTGCTTAATTGTTTTTTTTTACTTTTGTACTTTGTACGCATACATTTGGTTGTTTGTGGTCAGTTAAATAGAATTTTAATTCTGTACAAGTTAAGTTAAGGCTTTGGCGTTGAATAATTGCTCCTCATAAGTCATTTGTTGATTGAATTTGCATTTGTTTGTTTGTTTCGTACCATTAGTAGATGTTTAAGATAATATAATATATTTTGTATAAATCAAATTTTTAGTTTTTTTATTTTATTTAAAGTGGCAGAATAGTGCAATAGAAGGCGTATGAGTGATTTTTGAAAGGCAAAACAAATATATTTAATTTTCATTTAATTTTAAAGACACACCATTACAGTTTATATACAAAAACATGAAAATCATAAGAAAATATTATATTTGTTGTAGTTTTGCCGTAATTGTCAAAAAAAGTAAAAAATAATGGAATTTTTTTTTCATAAGTCTGTTTCACTGGATTACGGTTCATAAAAATTTTAAAGATAAAAAAAAAATTTAAAGTCACCATTTGTTGTTGTTATTATTGTTATTGTTGTTGCTATTTCATATTTATAGTTGTATTCAGTTACTGATGTTGGTTGCGGTTTGACTAATGTTACGTACATCATATGTCAAGAGTTTGAGGTTAAAATTTCTGTGGCCACAAATTCAAAATCCACAACTTTACCAAAACCCTAAACACCACAATATACTCAATCGGAATTAAACACACATACACGCATACACACACACACACATAAAAACAACGCACACATATGTACATAAATTACGGAAGATGATATACGAGTACAGTATGTGTACAAAATATGGAGAAACTGGACGAGAGAAGCATAAAAGACAGGCACACGAAAGGACAACTCAACAACTCGAATGAAAAAATTTATTTGGCTTAGGTCGAATTATAACTACTCTACAGATAACAAGTGGGTGTGGCAGGTACCTGATTGAGCTCTTAATAGGAACCTACGCACAGAAATTACAAATATTTGAGCACAACTTTAAAATGGCTTGTGCCACACCCACCTCTAATTATACCGATCGATTCAGCATCAAAATCTGAATTGATTTAATCATGTCTGTCTGTCCATGTAAATTTGTGTGCAAGTTACAGGTCGTAGTTTTTGAGATATGTCGATGAAATTTGGTACAAGAACATGTATTGGCCCAAAAAGAAACCCTTTTGAAAATGGATAGGATCAGACCATCTTTAGACCCCCTTCCCATATTAATATATACATTTCAAAAAGTAATTTTTATGGCAGTGCATGCAAATGCAAATAAAATAATTGTAGCTAAATGGTGTTGGGTTGTAAATGGTCGGGCTTGACCGACTATAACATTTTTTCTTGTTTTCCATAAAAAATATATAAAATATTGCCACCTAAGCGTTCAAGTTAAAGTCTACGTGAATGCAAAGCGTAATATTTCTCTCTCAGCCCACACACTTTTACTTTAAGCACATACTTACACATGTATGCAAAGGCATACAATACAAATAGAAATCAATTGTTATGTGTATGCAATGTGTAAAAAAAAGAGAAATCTGACAAAATAACAAAATACGATCATTGTAGCGTATTATTATTATTAAACACAATACTATCCAACCAGTTCTGTTGTACGGGCTGATTTTTGCTTCGTTTATAACAAAATGCTGAAATCAAGAAATTGTTAATGTTTTGTTGTTGTTGTTGTTGTTGTTGTAAGACTGGTTCAGTGATTGGTAGAAATGGGGAGAGAGGGCAGGCACTAGTAAGTAATTTGCACTTTATTGCAGTGAAACGTTGTTGTTGATGGCATAGTAAGTGGACTGGAAAGTTGTAGAATGTTATGAATGGAGGTGCACAATGCTTGTACATTTTCCCACAGCTACCATGCCTTTAAAAATTGCATTGTATTTTTTGTTTTATTTCTATTTTCATTTGTGTTTTCTTGTTAGTCTATTGCACTTTGATTTTGACCCACCGAATTCACCGAATAGTTGCACAGCCTGTCATTTTTATTACAAATGTGTTGTTTATATTTCTCTGCTGTGTATTCATATGAAATATTGTGCATGATATGTTACAACAAAAGAAACAAAACGGAACGAAACTATAACGTTAAAAAATGTTGAATATTTAGTGGTTATACAGATAATATTTGGTAGCGTGTAAAAGCGTGACGACCTTTGGGGAGTTTTCAACATTCAAAACCTGCACTTCATAACATAACATAAAACGCCTATAAATTTATGTTTGTTTAGGTGGTCTTAATAAACTCTTAAAGTAAGTTCAGACAGTAAATCCACGTGTAATAACATTCCGCTGTCGAAGCCTGAGAGATGTACTATATTGCATGGTGTTCAGCTTAACCATTAAAATAAGTAAATTTATAAACATTTTTAAAGTAAAACATTAAATAGCAAAATATGCACTGCAGACATACCCACATACTATGAAAAAATAAAATATATTCACACACAACTGTAGGAACTGAAATAAGATATGTTTCGGTCTTTGATTTGTCACCAAGTTTTTTTTTCTGCTCGGCTGTGTGTTTATTTAGCCGTTGGTAATATTTCGTGATGAAAAAGTTTTCTGTTGTTGAACTGTTTCCCCACGACAATAGGCCTGAGCGAGCAGCGCTTCATGTTGCAATGAATAGAGAAATATTAATACTAACAAAAGCAAGAAAAGGAATTTTTCACTATGGATTTATGCTGCATTCCACCATGGTGGTTAAGGTGCGTTATTGTGTTTGTAACTACCAGAAAGGTGCTTCAGACAGCTCATAAAGCATATATTACTGGTTAATTTAGGAATGTTTCTATGAAAATGAACGAAATCGTATAACAATTACATCTTCATTTATGAAAAACCTTCGTTCATTTAGTATTCGATCGTCTTTCAATAATAAAACGCACTCTGCCGTGGTCGTTGAATGTGAGCTCATGTATAGGGAGGGTATCAAAGATGTGGCTTAAGTCACATTAAGCTTTTTATACCACCCACCACTTGGGATGTACGGAGTTTGTTATTACGTTTGAAATACCTAAACGTACGCATCAGAGACTTTACATTGGATATGCTGGATCAGCATCGAAATACGAGTTGGACCAACTCGTTCGTGGATGTTTGTTATTTTGAGGTATTGAACCAAAATTTTGCACAGACGTATTTAGTTTTTGTGAAATCGGTCAAGTGCCACGCCCCCAATAGACGAAAATTGTTTTATTAGGTAGAAAAAAGTTGAAATTTGTTAAGAAAATATTTGTAAATAGTGCAACCGTTCATTTGTCAAAAATGGGCGTGGTTATATGACATAAACACTCCCCATGCACAAGCAATTGTATTCGATGCAGAATTCGACTTGTAAGTGACGTAATCAGGCATCTGCCACGCCCAGAATTTATTTATAAATAGGCAGCGTGTATAAAATTAGGCTTAAGCTAAATTTATTCTTTTCTAATTCTTTTTATTTTTATTTTTTACATTCAAGTTTTCCTCAATCACTATTTTTATGCTTTACTATCTGCGTTGAATGATTTGATATCTTTTTTTTTTGTTGTACATGTCGAATTGAAGAATACGTTTCTATTGTGCAACTATTTTATTATTACAAAAACAATGAACAATAAATAATGATAATAATAATAATAATCATCATCGTCGTCGTCATCGTTTTATTTCACGCAGCACCTTAAACAATCCAACAATTTCCTTTCATCTTGACAATCATTATCACTGTCACTATGATTTTGTCATGTAAAAAATATCATTATTATAATTTTTTATTATTTGCATCAAGTATAATAATTATTTTTTAAAGAGATGGACTTGGGCTAAAAGGTATATTTCCATATAACAGTTGAAGACTGGAACTCAGATAATGATGAAAGTTTGACGCCGCTTATTACAGTAAGCATACAGTTGTTATAAAAATTTGAAAAATGGATCTGTCTGTTTGTTTTTACTCTATTTAGCCAAGGAAAAGACACGTTTTTGTCTTGATAAAATCTGCGTGAATCTGTGACAGTTAAAAGCTAACTTGAGGTTGGTACAATACGCTTCAAAGCCATAGGTTTTTTGCTTTTGTTTGTGTTTTTCTTTATATAAACAAAGAAATAGTGGGCGCGGATGGTCCCTGATTAAGAGGTTTCATAGAGTACGCACTACATATAAATTTACAAGATTTTGAAGAAAAGTTTTTTTTTTTTGTAAATTATAGGCACTTGTGCTCTGAGCTTGTCCATATTTGGTATATCGAAGGATTGGCTAAAAACATTTGCGTCATATTTCAATTTCACAGTGGAACTTTTAAGGGTGCTAGATAGTTTTTGATCGATTGTGAGCTAAGTAACAACAGACAGATACAAGGATGGACATGATTGAATCGATTTAAATTTTGAGATGCTTTAAAGCAAATGGAATGACAAAGTAGTTATATCTTATATGTGTACATTATTATAAGAATTATAATAAATTTCACAGTAAGTAAAATTGTTGTTCATACGTAGCATTTTTTCCAGCAGGCAGAGTAGTAGTAGTAGTGATAGTAGTAGCAATCGATAGTAGTATTAGTGCAGAAGAGTAATGTTCTTTTAAATACTCAAAGTATGAATTGTCAAGAGACGATATTGAATTTCAACAAAACACATACAATGTAATCCCAAACAGCAATAACAATAGGAAAGCGAAAAAAAAAAAAAAAAGAAAAAAAGGGGGAAAAAAGGCAAAAAGTTATCAGTTACCAACAATAATGATTGACAGAAAAAAGCAAAAATATAAATAAACGAGGAAAAAAACTTAATTCGGCTTAAGTCAAATCCTAAACACCCTCCATACCTGGTGGTGAAAAGAAAAGAATACACCCTCTAATAGTGTATGTATTACGTATCAACTTGTAAGTCGAATTTTACCCTGACTATGGGTTTTTGGTAATTGTGGGCGTGTCTGTTATCCACAAAGCCCCTGACGGTCGAAAGTTGGGGTAATTATAAATATTTGGACCAAATTTTAACTTTATAGATCAATTTTTCTGGCAGATAAATAAATTTTTATCGATTGTGGGCGTGGTTTTTGACTAATTTTCTTTCCTGCACCCGAAATTGGTGTTTGTACAAAATTTCAGTGCAATATAAAGTTACGCCAGTGAGAATGCCAACACCAGACAGACGTACAGACATACGTGTCTAGAACGATTTAGTTTTGGATGTTGATTAAGAATATATGTACTTTGAAATATATATCTAACGCCTCCTTCTGAGTGTTGCAAACGGACTGACAAACTTTGTATGGGGGGGGGGGGGGGGGGGGTATACAAATCTAATGTGGAGAGTATAAAAAAATTCGCACAGTAGGCAGCATTCTCACACTACTAACTAATATAAAAAAAGTTATGAATATGAAATGAATGATATAAGGAGAGAGCGAATGGCTTCACTTGTCTTTCCACACAGAATGAAACATTTAACAAATAAATATAGCAACAATAACAACAACAACAATATAATCAATCAATGTGTATAATAGGTTGCACGCATGCATATGAGCAGCAAGCAAGACAATTGAATGAATAAGAACAAGAAGATGAACACTGAACAATAAAAACAAATAAATGAACAACAACAAAATCAAACATGCAACAATTTATGTAGATAGGTTGGTAGATATGTGTGTATAATAAAAATAGAAACAAGGATATACAACAAAAAAAAAGAAAAAAAATTACAATTGTAATGAACACGTAAGCATTGAAAAATCAATTGTGAAAGAAACAACAACAACAACAACAATAGAACAGCAGCCAGCATCTAGTAAATCTTTAACGGGGTTTACGGGTGAAAACATTACATTACTCGTGCAGGACAAGGGGTAGAGTGAAGCAGAATTTTAACTGCATGCACAAGCCAAGTGTGAGTGTTTGTGTATTTGTACAAGTGTATCACATGTATATCAATAATAATTAACAAATGTTGATAATAAAAACGAATACAAACACACTCACACACACACACACACTCACACAATAAAAAAAAAATTGACTGCCTGACTGCCAGCCATCATGCTTGATGTAATATCAATAGATAATCTATGCGAGAGCTGTGCTTAATGTACACAACAATACATATATTGATGCCTCTCTCTTTCTAATATTAATGAATTTTCAAATACACATGTATCCATTTATAAATACACACACACACACACACACACACACATGTAACATAATGTAACGCTATATAGTGTATAAATGGAATGCTTGTAAATAGAGAAATCATTGTAAGCGCTTAAGAGCTGTCAGGATTTTATTCATTCATATTGTAATTTAATATGCAAAAATCGTTTATATTGCAGAAATCTATATTAACGAAAATTAATTTCATTTTATTGATATATTCTACACGCACAACAATTTTCATGGTTGCCAACATTAGTGACACGTATACAGAGCGTAGAATTGTCAAGTAAGGAAACGAAATTTGTTTTAGGTTAAATCTTAAACATCCACCCCATCTACATACAAACAGTGGGCGTGGCAGGTTTTTTAATAGATGTATGGATTTTTGTCGATTGCGGGCGTGACTCTTGGCCGATTTTTTCACAAACACGGGCATATAAGTCTAGTTCGACCAGCTTTTTGATGCTGATCAAGAATATATATACTTTGTACGTACTCTGATGCTTCCTTCTGGGTGTTTCAAACCAAATGACAAACTTAATATACCCCCTTTTTAAGTAGGGTATAAAAATAAATGAAACATTTTGATCTTTAAATCAAATACTATTATTCTCACGATTACAATAACAAATAACCAAGAGGCGTCTTAATTACCCTCGAAGAGGATTTCAGTATTGTAAGACTTTGATTCAATTACATCCTACAACACTTGTGTTAGCAGGTATGTTAAGTTTTGACAGACGTTTGTAAACCTTAAACAGAAGAAGCTACCTTATTACCTTAGCTTTAAATCAAAATTTGGTTCTTTTTAACCATGTCCGTCTGTACGTCCATATATTTCTTATAAATAACTTTTAAGGCATAATTTTTGATATTTATTGATGAAATTTTGTACAGGGACATCTTTTCAATTGAGAATGGTTACTATTAAAAATGGATCTGATTGGTTTATTTTTCGGATGCCTCCCCATATAATGTCAGGTTTTAAAATAAATCTTTATACGACGAAAATTCACAATTCTTTAAATTGTTTAAAAAAGATTGATTGAATAATAATTAATTAGTTTATTAATTGACTGTTTCAAATTTGAACTCGATGGAACCATTTTTAGAACCCCTCTCCCTATATATTTTTCACAGAGTGACATTTATTTGACAAAGGGTCGAGTTTACTCATTCAACTCCTTCTAATTAGGGCATAAATTATGGAATGAAATAACGTAGGGTACTAAAAGATTGGGTGAAACCGACTATAACATTTTCACTCGTTATACATATCGCCAGAATTAGGCGTCAAAGACTGCACAAAGAATATATATTCTTGGTCAGCGTCTGGGTGATCATTTGTTGTTGTTTATCACCACCTTGTCGTTCTCATGGTAGTAAATTTCGGAATATTGAATTGAAATTTTGTGCATACATTTCTAGTTACTGCACTGAGGTTGCTATGCAGCCGCCCCTGCAATCAACAAAATTCTATTCTTAAGCCACAAACTCCGATTTTTAATGTGTCGCGTTCTTAAATGTTGTTTTAATCAGGTACCTGCCACGGTCACACTTTGCATATATCATAGATGTGTAGAGTATTTAAGATTTAACCGAAGCCACGTCGGTTAAGTGCACTTCCGTTGAATATGAAAAATTTCACTTTTCTTACTTCCTCTGCATTCATACTATTTTTATACAAATACGGTAGAAACATATATAAATTTTGCCCACACATACATATAATTTTAGCTTATTAGAAATTGAGAACTCTAGAGTCTAATAAATTCCAGTTCATATCTCCATTTAATATAAAGAAAGAAAGAAAGAAAGAAAAAAAAAGAAAGGACTTTTAACTCTCTAACTGTTTAAGGAAAGGTCGCTGTTGAGCACTGAGCTCTATTTCACAAGCAGTTACTCGTAAACCATGTTGCCATTACTAATAATTTCTTTAACCTTATGTGCCCCGTTGCCCGTGAAGCATTACTGACTTGCTATTGTTGTTGTTGTTGTTGTTGTTGTTGTTGTTGTTGTTATGTGAAAGTTTATCACCACCTTGTCGTTCTTTTCCATTTACGAAATGGATTCTTTCAACCTTTCTTTCTTTCTTTCTTTCTTTCGTTCACTTTGCTTATTTGTTGCGAAATATTTCGTGTTCAAGAATCTGTAAGAAACAGTAACAACAACAACAACAACAACAACAACAACAATAAGGTTCAAGTACGTGTAGCAAGAAAAGTAAAAGTATGTTGATTTTGTAAATTGATTTGTTGCACCTGAAATGCTGGATTGCTGGACCTTTTCTGGACGACGGACTGACAGACAAAATAATTTAACTGTTTTAAAGTCGTTTAAATGAAGATTTCCTTTAAAGCTTTTTCAAACACAAATCTTCTCATAATGTACGATCGAATATTTTTTTTTTTTTGTAAAAATATTAAAGAAAACATGAACAGACAGGCAAAATTTATTGCAAACACTATGACAAACGAAAGTTACATTTTTCTTTTTACAATTTTTCAGTCATTCAGAAAAACACATTTTTCTCCTGTTGTTATTGTTGTAATGGTACGCGAGGGCAAAATATTATACCACTAGTTGATGAGTGTAGTTTGTGTGCGTGGTATAGAAATCACATCGTAAAAATGTCCAAAATGTTGTAAAGCTCACAAGTCGTAGATGGTTTACAAAATGCCAATAACAACAACAACAACAACAACGATACGTACTGCTACAATAACAATGAATTCCACCTGATGAATACGAATATGAATTCATGGAGCACCCTTTTCTTATTTTTATAAATATTTTTTATTTTTACTTTTTTTGATACTTTCACGCACTCACCTGAGATGTGCGGGTATTGTGTATGCACCACCTTGAATATGTTTGGCTTGTCTTTGGTTTTGCAATAATTTATTGTCATTTTATTTTCTCATACAAAAGAACCGAACAACACAGACAATGCGACAGCTAGACAAAGGTATCGGATTGAATGGCATAACTTTAAGTTTATAATATGTTATCATTTATAGTGGAAATGACACCACAACAGCACTTTTTGTTCTTCTTAATTCAAACATATATAATGTATTGATGTAGGGACTTGCTTGTTTCCGAATTTCTGTCACAACATTTATGTCACGGTTATAAGGAGTTGTGAGACTCTACAGAGTATGCAAGACAAGCATTTCTATCATGTTTGGAATACGGTTTTCATCTCAGTTGTTATAGTAATAGTAGATAGATCTCCTGAGATTACCAATTACAGTTTATTAATCTTTTACTTATATTTAAGCACATTTTAAAACATTTATGTATTCACCTCCAAGATGAAATCTTCAATAAATCCGAAAAGAACTTTAAAATTATCATATATCACTTATGCACATATGTGTATATGTAGGAATGAATAAATACATAGTTGCAGGCATTTGCAGGTGAGTGGAGGCTACAGCTTAAGCTTAAGCAATCATATTAGGAAATGTGCGCGTGTGTGTTTATGTGCTTGTGCAGCATTTTATGATAAAATGAAAAGTAATTTTGTTAATTGCATTTACCACCCACAAACACCACACACGCCTATTGTCACATTCACCGACACGTATAAACGTATGCACACACATTTACGTATAGCTGAACATTATCATTCTCAGTGTGTTGTCAATCATTACTGTAAGCTTAAGTGTGTGACTGTATGCTTGAACGTAAAATGGGGTCAAATGTTGATTGCACAAGGTATGCCTATAAGCTAGGGTATATCTAACGATAACAACAACAACACAGTTATAACAAAGGTTCATTAATATATTGCCATTATAAACATATTTATATGCCGGCACATATGTCAATTTGTTGACAACAAGTGCACTGCCTTCATGTCTATATATGATATTAATTTCGTCCCTCTAGGAAAACAAACGTGCTTTAAATTACTAAATATATGTACGTTCGTTCTGTACGTTCTTATTAATGGTTTTTATGCATTTTGGTTAGAATGATATCCAAAACTAATGGCATGGGATGTTACCTGCGCTTGTCATTCCGTTTGCAATATTGGAGGGAAGTGCCAGAGTCCTTTTTTAAAACTCGGAATTGATATAGACATGTCCATCCTTGAGTTTGATACTTTGATGTACTGGGCTAAAATTCAGCAAACAAATATTTCTGGTTTCTATACGTAAGCTTGTGGCCAAAATCAGGACAGTTCCACACCCACTGTCGATATAAATCTATAGTTCAGCCATATAGGAAACTATAAAAATTTGTTGCTTATTTTTATATGTAATAAAATCGTTGACATGACAAAAATGGGCGTGATTGAATAAAAATATACAAAAAAGTCCACTTTATGTAGAGTCCGGCTATCAACTCACATACATATCTTTAGATACCTGCCAAGCCCACTGCTTGAACAAAGAGGAGAAGGTGTTTACGGTCAAAGACATTTAAGGAGCTAAGTAGTGAAGAGTACTAAATAGTCGAGCAAGATCGACTGTAACGTTTTCGTTTTGTTAATTACTAAGACGCGTGGATTATATTTGATCTTAAAAATAAAATTTTACACTGAACATGGCTTCTGCAAAGTGGTGGCGTATCTATTATACGGCCTTATCACTTTTTAGTACATCGATATATGGGTTAATTCTGAGTATGCACATTGAACAGCAACTTTACAGCTGTAAGAGATCTTTATAGATTTTAGACAGAGCAATTGTTCATTTTCGTTCCATTTTTCCCCCACTATCTGTCGAAATTTTCCTATATATTCAAGAGAGAAAGGAAATTCTCTCTTTTTATACCCTCCACATAAAATGGGGGTGTGTCCATGTGTCCGTCTGTTGTTGGCATTCTCACGGGCGTAAATTTTGGGATATTGAGCTGAAATTTTATACAAGCACTTTAAGTTTTTTCGCAGGTTGATAATTAAAATGAGCAAAATCGATCAAGAGCCACGCCCACAATCGACAGAAATCTTTATGTTTGCCACAAAAATTTAGTTTTAAACTTTAAATTTGGTACATTTATTTGTGTTATTCCCTTCATCGATGTGAAAAAATAGGCGTGGTTGAATAACATACACGCCCACAAACAATAAAATTATTCATATCTGCTACAAAAGTTGACCTAAAAACTTGAAATTTGGTATTCTTATCTACAGTTATTCCTTCCATCACTATGCCAAAAATGGGCGCCGTCGGTTAATAGACGCGCCTACAATCGACAAAAACCTTCACATCTGTCACAAAAGTTGCCCTATGAACTTGAAATTTGGTATACATATTAGTGGTTATCCCATTCATCGATCTGCCAAAAATGGGCATGGTCGGATAACAAATACGCTATATTTCATATTCACCACAAAACTAGCTTTCAAGCTTATACGTAATACATACACTCTACGAGGGCGCAACATATATATATATTTGTGGATGTGGAGGTGGAGGGTATTTAAGATTTGGCCTAAGCCTAATTTAGTTTTCTGACTTGTTTTACTATAAAATGTTATAAAATTGATTACAATTGATTTGTAAAAATTCTCTTCGTAAGTCTCAATCAAACTGAGTGAATGACAGACACTTTGTACTAAAGCAATACTTTTCAAAATCCATAATTGTCTAATTGAGGTCAATAAGCAAACAAGTACGACAACAAATAGACAAATAACAGTCACATACAATAGATGGAGGAAGTAATATAGCAACATTACAGTTATATAAATGTATGTAAATTTGTGCAAGAAGTTCAATTGAAATATAATATAAAATGGAAACCGAACATGTGCAAACATTCAATACAAAAATGGCAAACATTTCTATATTTATACATTTTTTAGACAATTCTTGATAACATTACATTACACTCCTAGCAATTGTTAAATAAACAAATAGCAAATAAATAAATATTTGATATAAACATTTATAAAGATAAAGGCACCGAGTGGTAAAAGTCTTTATATGTATAAAGGCCCCAAAAACACAATTCTGTATGCTGCTCATTCATTCATTCATTCATTCATTCATTGTATGCAAATAAAGTATGCCACATGCATAAGTTTGTCTGTCTGTCTGTCTATCTGACTCACACAGTTTAACCACAAGAAATGTTATATATATATATAAATCCATATAATTACACACACACACACACACACACACACACACACGTGCAAATGGACAAAAGAATGCGTTTGTTGGAGTATACTGTATATGTACAATTGTTGCTGCTACTGCTGCTGCTGGTCAGTTGATATGAATGGTTATTGTTATTGTTGTTGTTGTTGTTGTTTCTTTTGTTGTAGTAATTTGTTGAGAAATTACTTGTCATTTGTTGGCCACAAAATGCGGGCTACCAAGTGTTAAAACAAAAGACACATGACAGACATTTCTATAATATTTATACATACATACATCTGTACATATGTATATAGGTATAAATTTATATAAAAATGTATTTTTGCACACACATGCATATAAAATTAAGGTATAACGTATAACGGATATATAAGAAAACATCATCCCAGATATCGTAATTCTTTTCATTTATACGAATATAAAAAATAAGTTCTGGGGAGTAAGACATCAAGGGAGCGAAGCAAGGGAAATGGTAAGCATCCAATTAAATACATATATGCAATGTTGTTTTTATGCACTATAAAAGAATCGTATTTTATGGCACTGCACATATGTTCACTCACCAGAGATAAATTTAAGTATATGAACACACGCAACCGAATGTATGGGAGTGAGAATGTGTACCAGTTGGAATAAAAACTAAAATAAGCATAAAAAATCGAAATATTAAAAAAGTTATTTTATTTTATTTTATTTTATTTAATAGAAAAATTCACCATCAACTGTTTTATTATCCATCATTTAATTTCTATTACGATTAAACTTGAGGTTTAGGCGGGTGCGTTTTCAAAAGAAGGCCATTGTGTAACATAAAGAGGCGTGAAATGTCTAAGCATGTACATTTTGGAGCAGCATCAAGATTCCTATTGGTCTAAATACGCCAGATCGTTGTTCATACTATGTATTTGTTATTGGAACGTTAATGGTCGCAATACACAAATCGAAGTTAAATACGTTTTAGAATTAATCACAAGAGTGCTGGTTATTGTCAGAGATGGTTGGTATTAACATTGGACACAAGCTGCATTACAAACTGTAAAATCAATGATTGTTAAGGTTTTTTGCTTTATACTATTAAAAGGGGCGTAATTTTTAATGAGATAGATTCGGGGTGAAGTTGAAATTAAGTTTTTTGTTACTTCTAATTAGGAAAACTCTCAAGTACAGCATTTTTCAAGGTGTACTCCGCAGAGCCCTACGTCTCCGTGAGCCAACTCGAAGAGCTTCGCGAATCTCTTTGGTGTTAGGAATCATCAAGTGGCACATAAACACTGAACCACTGGAGTTTCGCGTAAATTATTTTGCCTTTGCAGAGCTCAGCAGTTGAAAGAGTTTAAGAACCGCTGCTTTAATACTGAATTGAAAGAAGTAAAAAAGCTAAATTTTGCAAAATCTTACATACTCTCCACATCTCTTTACGAAATGGGGCGTGGCAGGTTCTTGATTACGCGTTTTAATAGAGTACGAAAAACGTATAAAATTTCATATTTTTGTACAAAATTTTTTTTTTTCTGTAGATTATAGGCTTGTCTGTTATCCAAGATCTCTAAAGGATTCCTTATATATATATGCAACAAATATTAACTTTGAAGCGAAATTTTTGAGACTAATAGACAAATGTTTGTCGATTGTAGGCATTCGTCTCAACTGATTTTGTCAAATTTAAAAATATTTATAGAAAATTTTCGCTTAAAACTTATGCACGGACAGACATAATTAAAGTATCCTAAACTTTGTCCGAAAGTATTTTTTATGTAACATAACTGTTTTTTATACAACTGTTATACTGGTTTTGAAATAGTTTCAAATACATCATGCAATGCTAGCATTCCCTTCAATCACTAAAACAAAAGGATTAATACAAGATATGTTTCCAAAAGCTTCATGGAAGAGATTTTTTTAAAGTTGATTAACGGAAAGAGATTTCATTTACTGAGCATTTAAGCTAGACTACTAATAAAACAAAAAACAGAAAAAAATGACTCGTACATACAGACTTTTCTATAAAGAATGTTAGAGGAAGATGGAGAAAAAGGTCATTTTGCAGTACTTAAAAAGTCATGTATCTACGAAACACATCTTAATGGTTAAGTGTAATGATCTCAAGACAAGCAACCTTTAATACCAATTCACCAATACAAACAAACTTGCACACACCGACATTGTATAGTAGTAGTACATTTATTGAGCTGAATATATAATGAGCAGAGAGAGTGAGGTGGGGAGAGTAAGACAGCAGCGCCAACATTCAAATAGATTCAAGTTGGATATAATAAGATGTCACATTAAACAAGGGGATCACACACATGATAATAACAAAAGACGCATATTCAAGTATGTGCTTGTTCGTTTAGTTTGTACGAAATAAAAAAATATTATGTGATATGGGTGATAAGCAACATACTTGTTGGTGGGGGGGGAAGGCCAGCCTGACATAAGATACTTAAAATACGCCGTAATATCCCACTTTATCTCTCTTGCCTTACTATTATTACACACGTACTTTGCTACTACTTAACTACCATGTAAGCAACATACACATTGGTGCATAGGTGCGTACGTTTGTGTGAATGTTTAGAGATGTTTAACAACAATTCAATTGACTTTTTACGATAGACAGGCAAATAAAATCCCATTTTTTTCCTTCCTTCTTTCTTTCATCATATACACGAAAGTATCAGCAAAAGAGTAGCATAAGCTTTAATAAAGCTAACCTGTAATGAGCCTGGAAAGGAAAAAAAGGGTTAAGTCTGTACAAAGAAAAAGTATAAACATTTTGTTAGGGGTAATAAAACGTGTTATTTATAGTTAAATGGTAGCACGCGTGTGTGGTAGAGTGAAGACCACAAAAATAAAACTCAACATTATTGAATATGTGAATGGCTGCTGAAGGGTTAAATATTTATTATAAGAAAGCGAAAAACAGCTAAAGCTGCAACATAAACTTTCGTTTTATTAACGCAGTTGATTTTTTCTCTTTTTTAATGTCAGAAATCATTCATAAAAAATCCTGAAAAGCTATTTAACATAATGACAACAATAAAAAACATAAATATACTTATATATATAATGCAAAGTAATAAATAAACTCAAGAACTGAAGCCTCAGGATCATGTGAGATGCCAAAGCTTATGTTATGTCTTTATTGAAAAGCCCTAATCAAGAGCAAATTAATTTTACGTCGACAGGTGTAGACGTTAAACACAAACTTCATACCATTCACTACTATGTACAAAATGTAGGTGTGGCAGTTATATGATTCCTTTTTATAACAGTGTATGCATTATGTGTTGAGTTGGATTCTTTAAAAAATATTTTATATTACTAGGTGGTCTCAGATTTTGATGCTAATCAAGATGATAATATTTTGTGGGACCTTTCCACAGACTTAACAAACTTTGTGCACACCAGTCAGATGGGAATGGTATAAAATTGAAAAACACTGCAAAAAATTGATTTTAGACTTGGTTCTATGTTGAGACACATTTATGCATTGTTGCAGTACAATTATTATCATAATACGGTTCTTATACATTTTAACAATTGCGTGCACTACTAATAGCGGTATGAACGTGCAGTTATTGTTAAAATTATTCTTATTTTTATAGTATTTAATGCTTTTTATAAATTGTGAAAAATATTTCAACATTTTTAATACTAAATATCTTGGCTGGGGGTCATAACAACAACAACAACAACAACAACAACATATTAATAACCTAAACCATAATATGACAACAACAACAGCAACAACAGCAACAAAATTACATTCTAAACGGCTATATATTGTACAGTGGGTGAGCCTTACTATCTGTTAACAAATGTTTGTATATGTGTAGGACTGCAACGACAACAAACAATAATGGAATGAATGGAATGAAAGCCTGAAATAATCAAAGTAATGCAAAATAATATAAAATGAATATAAACAACCTATAACAACCACAACTACAACAACAACAATAACAATAACAATAACAACAAAAAACAATAAACAATATAATCAAGCCAAAAATTTATACCCAGTACCCAGGCTGTAGAGGGTGTTGGCCATGTAGTTTGGAAGGAGCACCCAAACATTTTCGGCAGCATCAGTGGCAGCTAGAACAATAATCATAAAAAAAAAGAGAAAAATGAAACGTATTTCATTAGTAAAAATGTTTTATAACAATAATAATAAAAACAACAACAACAGCAGCAACAACTACAATAATAATAACTTCAACAGAATATCATCATAACAATAGCACTCGTAAAATAAAATGTACTTTAAACACAGCAAGAAGGCAAGAACAAGAAAACGTAGCAGATAAAGACCGAGAGTAAGAGAGATAAATATTAAAGCCGATGTTTATACTAATCCTGAATTTCAAGAGACAGTAACATTTTCCACTACTGCACAGCCACCTCATCCTCTATCGCCTCAATATCAATCTCTCGTACGTATGGTTTTGTTGTGTGTATGTTGCAGGCATACAACATACTCATGTACGGCTGTATGTGCTTACTTATGCTAATCTTTCAAGTGGCAAAAAGCTCGGAGACATATAAATTCAAGCGGCCAACCTTCACAGTCATAGCAACAACAGCAACAACAGCAACAACTACAATAATCCTCATCTCTCCATTTTATCATAATTCATGTAAAAGACTTGAACGAAATTTACCCCTCCTTCCTTAATTTTACCCCAATTACTCACCCACTCACTCACTCACTCATTCTTCCTCTTTGACTTTGTACTTAGTAAAATAATACTTATGCCTGCATAAGCCAAAATATTGAGTTAAGGGGGTGTGGGTGGGTGGCTTGGTTAGACATGTAGTGTGCTTGGTGTGTTATTAACTCAAAAATGTCACTAAAAGCTGTTTGTTGCTGATGCAGCAAATGTTGCATGCCGTTGTTAAAAATGAAATTCCATCACCACCATCACCATCTCCATTCCTGTGAAAACTTTGTATTCACGAATTGAGCAACTGTACTACACCAGCAAAGCAACAATAAGAATCTCTACACACCCACCCACACACACACGCATGGGCTGCATTTCATTTCGTTTCAGTTTTTCAGCCGATGTGTTCTTTTTTTACCATTTATTCGCCTTTTTTGTCGTATCATAGTTGTAAAAGATAAAATTTTTATATGAATTTCACAACAACACAATATATATGAATTGGCATACAGCACAAACATACCGGCAAACATTTGTATTTAAGTTGTGCGAAGGATACATTGAATAATGTGTATGCTCAGGCCTCATCATTCCTACAAAATATTCTTACCTTTATTCTTGTTATAAAAAAAAGAACAAGCAGCAACAAGGAGAAATGAAAAATGAAAAAAGAAAATAAACATAAAACTCATCACGAAAAAGCTTCAATTCAACCGTTGGCTGCTTGAGTGCCAACTTGCCAACTTGCCGGCTTCCCTGCCTGCCCTCCCGGTTAGATTTTTATATTACACGTATATATGCACACTTGTAATAATCCCTCATATTTATTTTGTAAAATTATTTGTTTAGTCTGATTGAGGATTTACAAGTGCATCATAGTTTGCTTAAAGATTTTCTGTATACAACGTCACCCACCGAGACGGCAACAACCAAGGGCAATGATTGCACCATTCTAACAATGCTTTCCCTCTTACAATCTGTGATAACCTCTCTAATAAATACTCGTATATACCTAGATATCCGTGTGTGTGACTGTCTTTACATGTAGTTTCATTTTAGCTGTAGTTTGTTAAGGTTTGTCAGTTCAGAACCTTGGTTTTCTACAGCATATTGAAAAGCTTTATATAGCGCATCCTAACAAATTCATTACAAGCCTAACCCCCGCACAAGTATGTACGTGTTCATGTGTTAAAATTGCACCTGCATACTTATTTAACTTAAACACTAACATGATGGCATATACTAGAGGCTACAGCTTATGTTATATACAATATAATATGATAGTAACCACACAATATTTGTCATGTATGTAATATTCTGTTATCCTTGTTTAGTAAGGTTATCAACACGGTAAACTTGTACTATTTACACTTTTCCTTTGGTTTAGATGATGAAGCTGGGAGATTACATTTGTAGTGGATTTAAGAAAAGGATTTAACGCTTGCAACATTCATGTATTAAGTTTCACTGCCCTTTACATATAACATACGCGTTGTTAGGTGCTTCTGTAAAGATATAGATGCGGGCACAAACAAAAAAACAACTATATGGGCCAGTTTTGTTTGCATTGTTCTACAAAGTGTTGCTTAGAATCACAGTATGAGTTGATAGAAATATGTCCGTCCGAATTTTTAGCAAATCGAGCCAAGTTAGGTTACACATACAATTACCTTATAATTCGATATGTTAAATACAGGAGATATTGTATCACGTCATGCCCACAATATACAAAAATTCAAAGCAACGCTTCGTTCGATTCTTTTTGTGATAAATAGTAACAACACATATTTCAGTAGGCATTAAAAAGAGACACAATTGATGTCCGCCACACCTTTTTGCCATTTTGAATAAAAAAGTAGAAAGTTTATTGATTGAAGGTGACGTTCGAGCCTTTACAGAACTATATATGCTTCTTCTTGATTAGTAACATAATCTGAGTCAAGATTGAATGATTTTCATAAGTCCGAGTTTGTTGTGAAAAAGCTCCTTGACACATCCACTTGGCAGTTGTTACAGACATTCTTAATCCATGTAGATAGTTTCATATTAAAAATGGGCCATAACGAATAACAACCACGCCCATTATTGATTTTTATATTTGATTTATCTATTGAGGCATAAATTTAAAAAATGGGCGGGGTCGAATAAATGACACGCCCACAATTTATTAAACAATCTTTTTCAAGTGCGTATACTTTTTGAAGGCATAATGCGGTACTTGTTACGCCCCTTGCTTGGAGGGTATTTAAGATTCGATTAGAGCCAAATTTAAGCTCTTTTACGTGTTTTATTTGTTATTTGCTAATGTTAACAACATTAGAGATCAATACTCAACAAAAATAAGTTCTCCCCTGATTTGAAAAGACTTATGTGTGTGAGCACGTGTGTGTGAGTGTGTGTGGTTTCGGTCAAATATATTCGTTTTAGAATAAGTTGAAAAGTTGTTTTGTTTTTAGTTTTCCTTAAAGTTTTCTATATGAAAATCGTTGTATTTTGGAAACTTCCACTCGGTTCCACAATTTCGTTCCAAACAAAAACTATTTTAGATTTAGGGTTTTCATTGGAAAAGTGTGCTTCAAACATACGTCCAATCGCACTAAATGAACATGAAAACAAACGACATTTAGAAGAAGAATGTTCTACAACAACAACAACAACAACAACAACAACATTTCAACATAAAAAGATAGAAAATCTTTTGAACAATAACAACAACCCGAGCTGCCTCCATATAGATGCTTTAGAAGTGTATTTAGAAAATCGTATGTAATGTGTGTAGGTGTGGGTATGTGTGGTCGTTTGTATGGTATGTAGGTGTGGTTGCATTTGCAGTTGTTTTGTTTTGTATGTTAGTTGAGTTATGTTTTTGATTTTGTGTTGACAATGAGTACATAACAAAATTTATTGTCAGCACAAACACCAAAATAAGCAAATCCATACACACAGGCACACACACACACACACACACGCTTATATGTAATATACACATGTGCCGAAGTATGTACGTACAACTTAACTCTATGCAGAGAGTATCCAACCAGTCAGCCAGCCATCCATGTGGCTAAAATAAATGGTTGAATTGTTGATTGTGCCGTGCGAGTGTGATTGTATGTGTGTTTGTGTGCTTGTGTTGATTTCTGTTTATAACAACAATTCCATCATTTGTTGCTTAACAAACACAAAATGTCATCGTTAAATGCATTTCTCAGGCTCACAGCGTACGCACACAACTTTGCCTTGCATCTTTGCTATGCCCCTGCCAACGGCTCTTGCCCATCATCATCATACCAAAAAGGCCAAGAATACATGTGCAGCGTGTTTGTTTGTCTCTAGCTATTTAAAGGCTTTCACGTGTTGTGCGTTGCCCTCAAGTTTATGTATTTGTAATCCTAACATATATGGAGGCGTGGCAATGACATTAACACACTCTATACTAATTTTGAGGCTTAACAAATTTACAGCTAAAATTTACAACAACAACAGCTACAACATAAGCATAAACATAACGATATGCTAGCACCAGCTTCATAGAGAATCGGGCAGTCAGTGTATGTGTAGTCAGGTTTTTGTATTTAAATTACTGTTGATACTGATGCCATATGACGGTCCCTTACAATGTTCCTATTATGGCAACACATACGCTTTTATGGTTTATGGTTATTTGTTTGTTGTTATTTATATTTATTGTTGTTGTTGTTGTTATTGTTGTTGCATTAATGTTGGTGCTAATGTTATTTTGGTTGATAATGATAGCATGGGTGGTGGGTGGTGGGTGCGTATGAGTGATATTTAATTTAAACGAATGAAATAATTGCGTAAGAGTCAGTTAAGTCTAGCACTTTAATACCCTAAATGGTATGGCTTTAGGCGTACTATCTATCCTGTGTAAATATAAATATCTCCAATAATGTCCGCATAGAGATAATGCGTAGAACTGTCATAACCATGAGCTAACTAAACAATTCAACAGCATAGACTTCCCTCGTGTGATGAAGCTTACACTGTACACCTTAACAAACTATGCTTCTCTACGGCTCTGAAGCATGAACGCTAACGTAAAATGATGAGGCGTTCGAGAGGAAAGTTCTTCGCAAGGTCTTTGGTCTTGTACGCTTACGCGATGAGTTCCGTCTCGGATTGTGATGATTAGGTTATGTTGGTATGGTATGAATAAATGTGTTCCAGCCATAAAAACTCCGCGGAAGGTTGATATTGAAATTCCCATGGATTTCAACAATCAAGTGTTGTTGATGCCCTGCAACTACTACTTGATGTAAGCAATTGAAGAATAGGTAAGAACCGCTCAGTAATGATGATGATGTTAACTAAAATGAAATATTATATAAAAATAAGTATTTATCTATAATTATGGGCGTGTCTTTAACGTAATAGCGCCCATATTTGGCCCATCGATCGATGCGCTAAATGGAGAAGTTCATGCGTCAATTTTTGTGGCTTATATTTGAATTTTTGTCGGTTGTGGGCGTGGTAATTATACCCTAATCGATTTCAACCTGCGTAAATAACTAAAAATTTCGGTCCAAAAATGTGAGTTTAATATGTTAAAATGTACCATCGTGGTAGTGTAAACCAGCGATTCCCAAATTTTTTCAGCTGTACAGTCCTTCAAAGACATAATCATTTACACGGAACTCCGGTGGTTCAGTAATGACTAATTGTGCGTATGTGCCACTTAATAATGTCTAACAACAAAGAAAAACGCTGGTGTAACTAATAGGAAGAGGTAGAAACACATGAGTATTATGTCTAAAACAACTCTTGTCACAAACGGAATGACAAACTTATTATACCCCCTCTTATGTGGTACATATAATAAACAGTATTCCTAAACGAAAAAACGTCATTATTTCTTACTTGAAATCTCAATTTACAGAGTATGCTACACTCATAATAAAAAGAAAAGAAAATGTTACATATTACGAAGAAAAAAAGAAGAGAAAAACCACAAATGCGAAAAGTACCAAAAAAAAAAAATAATAATCAAATGATGGTTGGAAGAGCTGTACTAATTGAAATCAAGTATCTGTGAATCCAACTAACACTTAAGCCAGGCTACCCAACCTGACCAAACTATTCGTTCTGATTGCTTGCTTCCCTGTTTGCTCCGTTGCTGACTTGAAATTCCACAAAATAAGATGTGTTGATAAGATAAGCTGCTGCTGCTGCTGCTGCTGCTACTGCTGTACACAACACATATGCTTGCTTGTGTATTTGCACAAAAAAAATGCCAAAGGTAATAATATCAACAGCAACAACGACAATAACATCGACAACATACAAAAACATATTCAACTGTATAGAACTAACACAATAAAGTTGAATAGTTCATGTTGGGCATAAAAAAGGTCAACAATGAAAAAAAAATGAAGTAAGAATGTATTGGTAGTATTGTTGTTGTTGTTTTTGGTAGAAAAATTATGATATTTCAAGGTGTGTAAAGATATTTGAAGGGAGGAAAGGGAGAATCAAGATAGTGAAGAAGGAAAATTAGTAGAGAAACAAGAAGAAGAAAAAATACATACACGTGGGTAGATGAGTGGCTTAGTTTAAGTTTGTAATTATACGCTTATCTGTTAAATATATTTTTGCATATGATTTGTCCACATTGGAACTTGTTAACAAATCATTGCTGTCAACATGATGAATCGCATTGAAGTTAATTGTGTTAGGTCTCCACACAACATCTGGGAATTGTACCAAGTGACTTAGGCCTGACCCTTTCATAAATAACAATGAAATATTATCGAAGTGGATACTTTGAAATATAAAGATCAAGCATTTTTTATAACTTGCTTATTATAACGTAAACGAGGACTGACGGACAATTTTATATGTAAATACTCGTAATATAAAACATTTTAATGTTACAAATATTTTGATAAATTTTATATACTCAAAGTTTTTATTTACATTAGTTGAATAGTATATAACCACCGAGTTATACGAAATGTGTAAAAAAGTCTTACCTTGTAGAAGTAAAACTCAGGTGAATAAAACGTAAATTATAAGAATACGAAGACCATCTACTACTCTTACCTAATTGGCTAATTAGGCTTTACAATTTTTCATTTCCACAATAAACATAGAATTCCACAATACATAGACACTCGTGCTCGGTTGAATTAGTACAAGTTTTCTTTATAGTTGAGAAATATTCGACGCAAAGCTCACAAGTGTTTTTCCCATTATTAGCCTTATTTTTATAAATTACCACCACTGAAGACTCGTACGTTGGTTATAATTAGTTTGTAATAAATTTATATAAATGTTTACAAAATCAAACACAAAAAAATGCAACATAATCACAACAAGGAATTCACTTATGATTGTGCATACATACCAATGATTGCACGGTTTACCATTAACAATATCATAGTTAGCGGTTGGCGATAATGGCTGGCAATGTATAATAAATTTATTTGAAAAAGCTTTTATGTAAATATTTGTATACAAATATTGAATTTTTAAGTTATTTATAGTGTAGCAAAAAAAAAAAATAAAAAAAAAAAAAAAATAAAAATAAACCAATAAGTGGTATATCAAGCCAAACCATAATACCCTACGCGGTTGAAGTTTAGAAATCAGTAATAAGGTGACACGTGCTTTTGAACATCACTATACGAATGAATGATTTAATTGAGAAAATGAATTATCTGCTTTCGTTTAGTTTATACCAAACATAGGTTAGGTTAGGTTATGTTCGATTGAAGGGATCTTTGACCTAAAGAAGACTCACTTAGACCCTGCTTTTTAATAGGGTTTTATTAAGGTGAAGAACAATCCAGGTAATATTATAACTGAAACCAGAGAAGTGTAATTCTGTTAGTGCTAGACATCAAGTTCAATATTGTTTTCTTTGTAGAGCCGTACATTCCGACGTAGAAGATATTGTACAGATTTTACCTCCTCCGCAGCATCCCGTAATGACTCCAATGATCGTAGAGATCGATTAAAAGTTTTTGTTAAATACATTTTACGCCCAGCTTCATATATATTTGGGAGTATATGTATAAAATATTTGCAAGACCAATATTACATTAAATATTCTAAATCAGCATCGAATACTGAGTCTATCTAGCCATGACTGCTTGTCTGTCTGTTTCTGTGTGTGTTTAAACTTCAAAAAAATTAAAAAAAATTGAGATATCCAGTTGTGGGTGCAAAATCGGTCAAGCGACACGCCCCTAATGCAACAGAAACTGAAATAAAAGTACTTCATCAAGTCAATTTTGCGTATTACTTAAAAAATATAGAAGAAATACTAACGTCTCGGAGAGCGGCAGTGTATTTAACATTCGGTCTCAGTCAAGTGTAGATTTTTTTTTACTAAAAAAACATATTTTATTACACTCAATATCCGACATATTTATAAAGCATACGAATAATTGAAATTCGCTTCTATCGATACACTATGACACAATAGGAAATATGTAAAATTCTATGCCCCACTTAACCGTACGTTTTCCTCAATGCTATTATACAGAAATGTATTTTGCATATAAATTCAATCAAAAATTATTTCAAAACATTTACACCTTAGGCGTTAAGTGAGAGAAAATGTTTATTTGAAGGGCCCTTCTGTTATACAACAAAGGACATTTTCAAGAAAGAAAAATTATATAAAATGTTTTTATATACAATGAAATGCATTCTGTATGAAAACCATTTAATTATTACAATACTTCAATTACCGAAAATCACGTTTTGCTATTTTCGTCGATTGAGAGTTTTCTTTTTTTTATTTCTTATAGAGAAGTCATCATTATTAGCCTTTGAAGTAGGTATTTTTTTTTTCTTATTATAAGAAAGGCAAAAGTCTCGAGCAAGTTATAAAGTAAGCGAAAAT
This sequence comes from Ornithomya chloropus, assembly GCA_963971445.1. Taxonomy (NCBI): domain Eukaryota; kingdom Metazoa; phylum Arthropoda; class Insecta; order Diptera; family Hippoboscidae; genus Ornithomya; species Ornithomya chloropus. The sequence continues at coordinate 18,549,666 of OZ020530.1, read as the reverse complement.
AAATGATACATAAATAAATGTTTTGTAGCTGAAGATATTTACAATAGTTTTGAATTGTATGTAAAAGTTATTGAAGCAGGGAACTGCAAAGATTACTTTATCAAATTGGCCTTATACTAAAAACTGCGTATAAATGGATAGGTTAGGTCTATAAGTTGAAACTTTTCCAATAAGGAGACCTTTATCCCTTCTTTTGTTGAGAAATTCTTCAAAAATCTATTATGTAAGATACCGTTTCGATAGGTTCGCGCCATTGTACTTAAACTTAGCACGATGAGAAGTATGAAATTGAATTCATCGAAATGAAGTTTCATCGAAAAATATCAAGAATTGTGGATTTTTGTCATATCCCACAAAGTGAAGTTTTTCCCCACAATACCAAAATTAAACTGTGATAACGTTGCGACATATGAACGTAGCAGGGAACTTTTTACACCGTTGGAAAGCTTATATTCTTAAAATTTCTGTGAATATAAAATTTTTTATGTACGATTCATATTGGACTGAACTAGAGCCACATTTCTCTACTATTGTTTCAAATTCACTAAAATCATTACAGAAGCTGTTACAGTGGACGGATCAAGCTCAAGCTGTCTGATCTATTACTATTAAATGACATCAAAATTTTTATCTAAAATTTCTTTTCGAAAATTCACTATTTTTGTTTTTGTTAAAAAAAAAAAAAAATGGCAAGTAAGTAAAAATCTTTTAATTGTACTCAAAGTTGTCAAGCTTAAGTCTTATAGTAAATGGAATTAAGGTGCAAAGTTTCTTGGAAAAGTATCGAGAATTATGGGTTTTTTTTTTGTCACATAAGGAAGTTTTGTTGGTTCAAAGCTTTTCACTACGCTACAAAGTTTAAATTCTTGTAACCTTGCGAAAAATGAACGTAAAAGGAAAATTTTTACTATATATCGTCTGAAATCATTTGCGGCCTTTTTCATTACTGCCATATATAAATGTACTAAAAAAGGTGACCCAACTCTGCTTTACACTGCTACACGTACAGCTGAAAGTTGCAAGCGAAAAGACAAATTTAGTGTACCCGCAATTGCATTGGGAAGGGTATAAAGAGAAAATTTGTTTTCCAATTGACTTGTTGTAGATTTCATTTTATAAAAAAAAGCGTCCGTATTATTGTAAACAAGAAGCGATAAGCGTAACTAAACTCAAGCTGTAGTTAATTTGTGCAAAGATGTTGATCTTTTCTCCCACCACCGGAACTTCCTTTATTAAAAAGCACAACATATCCCCACGTAACACGAAACGAAAAAGGTACGATGGAGGAAAAGTCAAACAAGCAACAATATAATACAATACAATTACGAAATAATTCTTGAACAGTCTTTTTTTCTTTCATTTTTTTAGCAATTTTGTGACTGTCAACGGCACTCGTCCAACAACTGAAGATCGATGGCATGGATAAGCCTCTTGGAAAAGAAAAAAACACAAAAATATTAACTGTGTGTGTGTGTAAGCTGAACAACCTGACATCATGTTCCGCTATTGCATTCAATTTCAATAAATGTACAAATGTTTATACTCTGGTATATATATTTATATATGGGGTTTGTATGGATATAAAAACACAATAATATACCAAAAAAAACCCACACACACACAAATACAAATTATTGTATCGTTTACGCTGACTAAGACTCGGACTTAACAACTTACCCAACTTATTATAAACACACACACAATGCCCGGCTCAATTGAATTGGAAAATTTGTAAATTACACAAACAGTTGAACACTAACAATAACGAATAAAAACATTTTCGCCAATAGTGAACAAAGAAACAAACAAGCAAATAAACAAACAGGAGGACAGACAGACAGACAAACACATAATAGCACAAACAATGAAATAGTTCTTCAACATTCTTGCATTAATCGCAGGATTTAAATCGGTGATGACAGACGTTCAAACAACAACAACAACAACGGTAACAATATTAAATTGATTTTACTTTGTGTGGATGTAAGTATCAAGAAATCGGTAATCAATGGAAACAAGGCTCAGGAATAAAATGATGGTTGTTGTTTTTGGTTTGTTGGTTTTGCTATCGGCGCAAAAGTTGATGAATTTTATGATTAAAACGAAGTAAATGGAAGTACGTGGGTCATGGATACGTTAAAGTATTGTACAATTTAAATAAATGCAATTAAAGTGATTGGAACATCATGACAAATCTAATCTTGTCCAAACAGAAGCGGATATAATTACTTAGAGCCACTACCACATAATAAGGTAAACACTTTTAAGGCCCATTAGCTTAAACATGAAAACATTTTGTGTAAAATAGTTGCTGTCATTCTCCAGCCTTCTAGCGATCGCTTAGTCCGCATACTCTTAAACAGAGAGCCCGAAAAATGTAGTCTTTTTTTCCATAGTGATCAGTAAGACAAGATTAAGTTGTACAGAACAAGAAAGACTTTTTATATTGCATTGCAGAAAAGTCCCCAAGAGTGTCTAAAGATCGTATCAAAAGGCAAGATTTTATGAGAAAAAATGAGAAAAACAATTCTATTGTGAATTATGTAAGAGAGGTGTGTCTGAAAATCCGGGGTCGCAGTCCAGAAGGATAATTTACTACAAAATATAAAAAGTCGTCGAAGCGTTTGTAACAATAATGTCATGAGGTATGTTTTCGCATCGATAACTAAAACGACAATCTTGACTGGCTAATTATGGAAAGTCAAGAAATGACAATGAGAGTACTTCTTTCCTTTTTTTTTTAATCGGATGGTAATAAATGCCAAGTTGAAAAGAAATTCAAGCTGATTAGAATAGATTTGCTTTAAAAAAAAAAATAATGAAGAAATTGTAAAAAATATTAAGAATAAAACGATTTCATACGATTGCCTAGACACGAAAAAAACCGATTTTACACGATTTCGTAACGAATCCAAAGCAAAAGCTTCGCTTTTAAAAACATTGTCGTTATTGAGAAAAGCTTAGAGCTGAAAATGTTTCAGAGCGGAGAGCAACGAAACAGCTTTTTGGGACAAACTAGAAAGAGAGTAATGAAGAGAGTAATATGAGTAATAAAGAGAGTAAAGACTCATAAAGAGGCTAAATAGTAATAAAGAGAGTAAAGAGCTGCAAGAGTCCAACTGAGGAAACAGCAGCATCCAATTCATTTTGTGATAAATGCACTCCGTGATTGTGAAACGACTCTCCCCCAGACTAAAGTCTCACAATGAACACCTAACACGATATGAATGAAGCAAGAGTTCATTTCTAAAAGCAATGGCAGAGTTGCTTATCAGCCTCTATTCATTTAATATAAGGGTTGTAAGCTTAGTTCATTTTGCTATTAGAATCATCGACCGTAGACCAAACGGAATTGTTAAGAGATTTAAGCATCACACACGTAGAGTTTGTTTTTTGATAATACGTTTCGTTTTGTGTGCTGTTGTATGAGTTGTACTTTTTGCCATTTTTTTGTAACACATCCCCACCCGGAAAATTCATCGCTTGTGCTAGTGCTCCAGTATAAAAACCCCACGCAACGTTCTTTAACTCTCATAAGTTCACAATACGTTGCGTACAGTTCACTTTCTGTCAAGATTGCGCTCGTGCAAGAATTTGTGAAGAAAATATTTATAAAAAAAAAAAAACAATTTCCAAATATAAACAATTTTTGGATCTTGTAATATAATAATGAAAACGATTAATTAATAAAAAACACAAGTGTTGAAATATTAAACAAATAAATATATAATAAAATGAAAGGATTTCTTGTTTGGATTTTTTAAGAAAATAAACAACAACAGCAAGTATGTCAACAATAGATTTGAGAGTACATTCAATTAATAAAGAATGTGTGGCGGGACGAGAGGGAGGTACAGGTACAGCAAACGAGGTGTGATGATAATTAAAGGTGATTATATGCAATCAAATATCAAATCATATTAATTAAATTAAATGTAAATTAAAACTTTTTTGTTCTTGCTAACATTCTGTTGTTGTTATTATACCCTTCACCTCAGTGATGAGGGTATACTAAGTTTGTTCTTCCGTTTGCAACACCCAGAAGGAGGCGTCAGAGACCCCACAAAGTATATATATTCTTGATCAGCGTCAAAAACTGAGTCGATTTAGACTTGTATGTCCGTATGTCCGTCTGTTGTTGACACTCTCACGAGCGTAAATTTTGAGATATTGAGCTGAAATTTTGTACAGGCACATTTAGTTTTTGTACGCAAATCGCTATTTAAAATGAGCAAAATCGGTCAAGAGCCACGCCCACAATCGACAAAAATCTATTTATATGCCACAAAAATTGAGTTATAAACTTTAAATTTGGTATGTATGTCTATAAATATTAGATTCATCGATGTGCCAAAAAAGGGCGAATTCGAATTACAGACACGCCCACAATTAATAAAAATCTTTATATCTGCCACAAAAGTTGACCTAGGAACTTGAAATTTGGTACGTATATATATAGTTATCCCATTGACTGGCGTGCCAAAAATGGACGTAGTCGGATAATAGACACGCTCAAAATTTACAAAAAACCATATTCAACGTAAAAGTAGACCACCAAGCTGATACGTAATACGTATTTTATATTAATTTAATGTTTACATTTTTAAATAATTTTTAATTAAATGTATATTAAATGTATATATATAAAATATATATAAATATGTATGTATTTCCATTTTTATTGTACTATTCCACATCAGCATTTCCCTGCCTGTCGAAATATTTAACAAACTTTTTTAGTATACAATATACATTTCAATAGGTTCTTTTAATAATATACGATAATGTACATTTAATACTATCACAATATTTCTCAATATAAGTTCTGACTGTTGAGGGACTCTCCGAAATTATGATCAAAGAAAGTTGGCCTCATCATCGCCTGTTGATGAGGCCAACTTTCTTTGAGCTTTAAACCCTCAAATCGTGGGTATTGTTGAGCTTTGGACATTAAAGTAAAATTTGTGTCGAACGATTTGTTACGAATTATTACGAATTGTCTAAAATCCTCTCAAACTTTAAAATTGACAAGTATTTGTTCTATAAGTAAGCGGAAGTAATGATTCATCTAGTTTCTAGGTTATGAAATATAGTACCCGCCATTTATCATTATCTTGTGATTAAAATCGAGTTTATCTGCCTTAAATTAAACGTTAACCATAATATATGAAATTTTGATAATAGACTGGCTGTATAACTATACAAGGAGGGCGGGAAGAGGTAGTGGTCAATTCTCGTTGTGTTGTATTTAACTTTTAAATTAAATTCTACTTAGAGGGTGCCTGCATTTCTAAGAGTTTTATCTTGAGCGCCAATTTAAAAAATTATATTCGATCCAAAACCACTTTTCGATTTCATGCCACATCATATGTCCATGATAATCATGAATCCACTTAAGCATGATATATTCGAACTGTAACGATATATCAAATGAATTCAGGAAATTTGACACAAGAAACTATCATAGTTCCAGCTTTACTAAAAGATTTTTTTTATATTTTAAAAAATTACACAAAAAAACGAAACTTTATCCGCGTATTTTAACCGAGAGTGTTTTATTATTATAGTGATGCAACGGATGAAAGGGGTCTCTAGTGTAAGTCTTTGCCTTCAGCTCAAGAATCGTAAGCTTTTGTAATAGCTCAAGGCCTTTCTAAGTTCAGAGCACCATTTTATTTTACCTCATATTCCTAGAACATGTGATATCTGTTTTGAAGACAGCCGAGAAATCGCAGAATATATGTTACTTCGTCTCAAGTGCCATATTGCATAGTCTGTAGATATCCGTGTCAGAAAAGTGACAGTATATCATATTTTTATTGTACTAAACTACGACCGAATCTTTCAATTTTTAAACCATTTTTATAGATCACAAGGTAGTTTTTTAATATATCTTTATAAAAGATATATTATCGTTTCGTGATATAGTTAGTTATATATATCGGCCAGTTTGGATTGGTTCGTACTTTATGCAATCGTTTTATTTTTCCAAGTTTTCTAACAAGTTTAAAAGAATGGGTTAGCAACTGAGTGATAGCGATTTTTAAGAATGAAGATTTAAAATCTGCAATCACCTAGTTGCCAACCCAATAAATAAAGTGCTGTTTTCAGTTTGGTTCACAAGTATTAGATTATCATGCAATTGCTGACTTTTCCGCTCTAGGGTGGGAGAAAAGATTGCTGGAACTGATGATTTACAAGAGTTTCTTTGAAACCACACGTTTAAGTGAATTTTTTCAAGTCACATATTAAACTTCAACTTCAATTAAAATGTTTATTATTTGAAACATTCCTCAAAAACTTTACATATTATACCCCATACCATATGCAATGTGAGCAAAAACATGGAAATTCTTGAGTAACGTTATAGCATGAAAGTTTTCGAAAAAAATTGTTGTTGGTTGTAATGTTGATCTTGATCTTCGCTCTTCTAAACCAACAACTTTAGCAACAACTTGAAGTTTATTCGAACAATTTCATTCTATGACGTTATTAGAGAGATGCTAACTTTTTACCTCACCCTGTATACCACATATATATAAAACTCCGAGCTGTTACTTTATTGCTCATTAAAATTTTTTAATTAACCTTATTTTAGTTTATTTTTATTTTTATGACATTTGCTGGTTATTTGTTTTTTTCATACCCTACACCACAAAGTGGTAAAAGAATATATTGTATTTTCTTCTAATAATTGTGGCAATCCGATCACAATAAAAATCTCAATCGATTTAAAAATGTTTGTCTGTACGTCCATGTATTCTGTGCAATCAATGTATGGATCGAAATTTTTGATATATTTTTTATAAAATTTGGCATATTAATGTTTTTTAAATCAATGAAAATTGAAATTGGATCTGATCGATTCATTTTTAGAAGGCTTCTTCATGTAAAGCTCCACTTTGAAAACTATGTTTTTATAGGACGAAAATTCGCAATTCTTAGTATTTTGGGGCAAAATCAGTTAATTGTCGGTGTTATATTTGGACTCTAACCAATTATTATTAAAACCTTTTCCAAGTAACTATATTTCACAAAGTGCCTTATATAGCAATGACAAGCATTTATGGATACAGCTCAACTTATATGATACATTTTGGGAGTTAGTGGTGTAGGGAATTACAAAGTCGGGTACAACTTTTTGTAATATAGTCAGTTGTTCTTTTTTTCTTTAAGAGTATCCAACAACTGGCAGTCAAGTTGAAAACGGCTTTAAAAACTTTCTTGGAAATTTTTTGAAAATGATTTTTATACAAAATCTTTAATTTCTGTTTCGGTTTTTTATATATATTATTTTATAAAGTTTATTTATTACTTTTATCCATTATTTACAAAAATGTAATTCAACATTGTTTTAAAAAATGTTGAATTTTTGTTGTTATTCGTTGTGTTGTTCTCTTGTCTATATTTTAGTCATTTATTTGTATTATATGGCGGTTAAAAAAGAACAGAAATTGTATGCAATTCATTTAAATTTTTAATTATGCAATAATATTAACGACACAACTAATTTGTGTTGCGGTTCTCTTTTGGTTTCACGCGAAACACATTGCAACACACACACACACACACACACACACACATGTATATGTATACATTTCAATTATATATGTATAAAGGATTGTAAACTTAAAATGGCCATTTAGCACAAAACCACTACTTTCGCTATATAAAACAGCTACAGCTACAGCAGCTACAATAACAACCAAAAAATCGTATTTAAATTGGTTTATGGGTTGAATGGAAGAATGTTGTTGTTATTATTGTTGTTGCTGTTGTTATTATTGCTATGGCTATAGCAACAATAGAAGGCAGGCAGGCAGGCAGGCAGGCAGCAGCAGCAGCAACATCAACAACAACAATTTTAACAACCATAGTAAAACAAGAAACCCAATAACTGTGAATGAAGAATAAACAACAACAAAAACAAAAACACTTTTAGTGTTGGGTGTTGATTGTTGTTTTTAGTTAATGCTTGTGTGCGATAACATACTTTATTGCATACTAACATATCTGTGTGCGTGCGTACGTGTGTCCTTTTGCTGCTCTGCCCCTTACACGTCCACCGCATACATACTCATACAGTGTTTTTTGTGTGTGTAGAGATGTAGTAATCCTAGATAAAACACAAACAACAATTTTATCTCATTTAAATATTACAACATTTCAAAGTTTACATTTATTGTATATATATATATATACCATCGCCATACTTATTGCATAGGGCCAGTAAATTGTACAAATGAACGTAAAGATAACTTCTTCATTCAACATCATATTGTACAGGGTGCGTACGAGATCAAAACTAATTTGTTCATATTTTTGGCAAAATCTATTACAATTCTTTGAAATATTGCAAACAACGTTAATTCACTTCTAAACTAAACAATTATTCAATAAAATCCCCACTAGCGGCAATGACGGACTCAATCCGGAGTCGGAAACGATTGTATGGCCGAATCAAATGCTTTTTGTTCATTTTGATAATTGGTGTTGTTATAGCATTCTTCAGGGATGAAATGGTATTATGACGCTCAACTACGTCCCATACGTAATAATCCAGAGGATTAATGTCTGTGGAGCTGGGGGGCATAAGTTTGGAGTAATGTGATCATAGAAATTTTCGGTCATCCAATCTTATGTCGGCGTTTTGGCTTTGTGTGAAGGAGCAGAGTTTTGCTGGAATATGTATGGTCTGTCTACAGGTACACTAGCAATTTTCTAAAACCTTGATGTAGGCGGCAGCATTCACCCGAAGCCTCTGACGAAAGAATATGTCGTTCCTTGCATACAACTCCTAAAACCATAAGCGTTGCTGAAAGCTTTGGTGCATAACAAAAAGAACCTCTATCCTACGATATGAGCATAACCATGTGTCATTTCTCCGATTGATTTTTTGGATTGGTTTTGTTCGAAAAGTTTTTCGTCAGAAAAAAACCACGCGTTAGGAACTTTAGGGTGCTTAAACTTGCTTAAAAGACTGTTTCCTCGGTTAAGTCTCTGTCCTGAGTTTGTGCCGACATAAAGTGCCCTTTGTGCATAGCATGTCCTATGTATACCGAAGATCTTTGTGAACAACTCGACGGAATAGGCTCCCAGAGACACTTAGGTCCCTTGAGATTTCTAAATCGGTGCGTTTCGAAAATATAGCGACTATAACTGCAATCGTCAATGAAGTCGTCTCCTCATTTCTTGCCTTATTTTGTAGTCCTCCATTGATGATATAACAAGAAAAAAACAAACAAAATTATGCTTCAAAAATTAGACTTACATTTAGGAGTGTCTGCAACTACCGTACACACCCTGTATTATTTATACTGAACTATTTTTCTTATTTTTATTACACATGGAAATATGAAAATATATCATATGTTGTTATTATGTGTTTTTTTGTTGGGATTATTTGAAATATCGTATTAATTAATGTTGTTGTTTTTTAATATGTTCCTACATATGCATATGTGTATAACCTTTAATTACTACGGGCCAACGATTTGTACAAACGTGTCAAGTTTTGTGTTAACAATAATATACAACAGTTGTAATAACAACATAAATAATAATAACACTAACAATAACAACACATTCTGATGACCATTAATAACATTTTACATTAACTATTGTACATGGATTGGACACAATGGGTCACAATGGCGACAACGTTGTCAAAGGGGGTGAAAATTGGTGCATTGAACGGTTTTTATGTTGGCGTTGGTAAGTTTACATATAATTGAATACACAAATGATTAAATATTTATGCAGATATAAAGATATATTTACTCTGTACAATTCCACATAAAAATGGTTCATTGCTTGGAACAATGAATTATCGAAAAAAGTCATCTTTTTTAGACCTAAATACTAGATTAGGAAACCTCAATATTCCTTTTATTACAACAAGTAAGAAAAGTCAATTTGGCTTAAATCAAAAATGAAATGGGGATGAGGAGCTCAAACAAACAGTGAGCGTGGCAGGTACATGGTTAGTACCTCTAATACTGTATGTATTATATACCAGTTTGCAACTCAAGTATTTCACTGAATATGGTTTCTTTGTAAATTGTGGGCGTGTCCGTTGCATATGTATATATATACCAATTTTCATCTTAATAACTTAATTTTTGTTGATTGTCGGCGTGGCTCTTAGCTGATTTTATTCAGTATAAATAGCGACCTTTCTGCAGAAAAAACCAGAACTATCTGCACAAAATATCAACTCAGTATCCTGATCGTAAGACGGCCACCAACAAACGGACATACGGACATACGGACATACGGACATACATGTCAAGATCGACTTAGTTTTTTAGCCGCTTTACCATCTAAGAAGTGAATTTAACTCAAAACAATAATTTTAAGGCAGACTCTAGTTTCACAGCATTAAATTTTGGAGAATAGTAAACTTCAATCTGTCACGGTAGAGATTTCAGACTAAAGCGAGGCACTTTAATTTTTTTTATTACAGAAAAGTAAAAAATCTTTAAATATTACTTCTCTTATTCTCTTACTATTCTTGGACCGTAGTTGTCCATTAGCATACAACTAAAAAAGCGTTTAAATATCTGCAAGGACATGGATCTCTATCCATCTCTTTATTCAATCAGGAGAGTATAACCATGCCAAACAGACAGACATACAGTTTGATTCAAACCCAAATATATTGTATATAAAGTTTTCGAAGCAACTTTCTGGCTTTCCATATGTTGTACACATATATTTAAATATTTGTACGTTAAATTTACTTGATAATCATGAAGGTGACATTTTACAAAATTATAAATTTTTATAGAATGCGAAATCTGGGCGTGTATGTTTTAGAACGCCGCCCTTTTTCGACACTTGGATTACTAATTCCATTAGTAAGTCCTCCATTTTATGTAAGAGTAAAAATGTGACATTTTTTTCGAAAATCTCATAATTTCAAATTCAAATTTTGTAATTTTTCCTCACATTACATATTTCCATATATAACATTATTCCAAGGTATGACTGCAATGTAATTGCATAAAAAAAAACTTGAGTTTAAATAAATCAATTAATACTTTGTGAAAGTTTAATGAGATAAGTACAACACTTTATACAGCACACAAGTATTTTGTAAAACAATCCTCAATGAATTAATAAATTATTAATAATTTTCTTTTAATTGTGAAACAATTTAATCAAACGGATATGTTCGCCACTTATTAAACATATTTAAGTATATTTGAATTTTATTGTGCGGTGCAATACAACGCTTTGGCGTCAAGGGGGCTGTAACATGTAGGCAAATCTCCGTCCTTGGTGCCACTTGGTGAGCGTATTATCAATTCGTGTTTGGCTGATTGAGATGAAGCCACTTGTGTGACTTGTGTGAAAGAAGTTGATCTCATCATATTCGCTTTAACTGAATTGTCACTTTGTTTTCAATCAAAAACTTTGTTAACACCTTTCAAGCTGAATTACATCTGTTTCAACCTTGAAGTGACTTAAAGATCTTATAAAACTTCCAACTATGCAGATATGTTCAGTTTCAAGTGTATTTTATTTTATATGAAATGAACAATAGTTTTTAAGTAAAATTTACGCTTCTACGTTAAGTTGGTAGAAATGTGTGCAAACTGGAAACTTTTCGAGAATAAAACTTTCGCAAAAAAGTTTCCGTGGCGTACGTTTTGGTTATTGTTCTTGTTTTTACAAATGTTGTTTATTGTTGTTGTCGTTGTTGTTGTTGTTGTTAAGAAATCTACGTAAAGTTTTTTGTTTATTTTATTTATTCAACACAGTAAACACACACACACACACACACACACACACACACACTTTCAGTTGCCAGAGAGTTTGACAATAAAAGAGTAAAAAAAAATCATAATGAAAATATATGTAAGTGTGTACATGTGTATGCATGCGTATATGTATAGATGCGTATATTTAAGGAATATACAACAACGTGTGTAGGAGCAATATTTTTCCAGAGTACCATGATAGTTAAGCGAAGCCTTGCTACCCAGGAATGCTTCTGTGTGTACAAGCACTGGGAGGATATATAGGAAGTAAGGCTGGAGATGGAAAATTATGACTTTTTAACTTTTTTAAGACTATACGATAGGTACACGTGTGTGCAAGTGTGTATTTGCTTAAGTTATGCGAGTTAAATGATAGAGAAAACACTCGATATGGGTTGGACGGAAGACTGAGTTGATGCTTTCTTCTTCTCCTTACACTTCCTCTCCAAAGTAAAGTTGTCAAAAAGTTAATATTTAAGAATTTTCGGTTTCACATGCTCTCATGCTCTCATGCTCTCCTTCCGCATATGCATGTGTAAGCATGCCATTGTTTATATAAAATATAACACTATTTGTATATCTGCCTCAAGTTAGGTTAGGTTATGATCTAGTTTTAGTTTACTTATTTCCTATAGAAAAATAGTAAAAAAACAAACAAAAAACGTTGCCTTTAGTATGTGTTGAAAAATCTGAATAAAATTATTTTCAAACTATGTGAAAATTTATGTTAAAAGTTGGATAAATTTCTTATTAAAATAGATTTTTATACACAATAACCAAATATAAATTTACGACAGCTATGAGTAAAAGGGTGAAACTGTGTAACACATAAACTGAAATGTTTATAATTAATTAAAAAAGTTGAAGGAACCCTGACTGGAAGAACCCTCTCTTTGTTTGTTTAGTATTCATTTATTTATTTATTCATTATGGCTAATACAGCCGCAAAACATATTAATTAAAATTAAAATTAAAATTAAATGTGTACAAAGCCCATTAACTCATGGGATAATTTAATAAATATTGCCATTAAAATATATTACAAAAATCACTAACTAAACGGAAAGAAATGAAATATTTATACTGAAACACATAAACAAGTCTTGTTGGGAGAAAAAGGGGGGAAAAATGAAAAAAAAAAATCAAATTCATGCTAAACATGAAAATAGTCGAGGTGCAATGGGACGTAAGCCATATAAATATACAAGGCCTGGTAACGATTTCCGAATTCATAATTATCTTAAACGAATTAGCAAAAACTAAGTGTCGGTACAAAATTTCAGCTGAATATGCCAAAATTTGTGACAGACGGACAGACGGACAGCCGGACACTTATGTCCAGATTATCCTTAATTAATACATATTACAATGTACATCTGTTGGTCCAAACCCTCCAAACCAAATTGGACTATTTTTAGAATCATGAACTAAGTTAGAACCCCTCCCCATATACTGCCCTTATTAGAAAGAGGTCTTTATGTGACGAAAGTTCTCAATTTCTGACACATTTTTTTGACGATAATTGGTGGAGAAAAGCTAATTAGCTTAAAAGTTCCCGATGACGTATTTGGATGAGCGCTAAAAATATGTGTTACAATGTAATAGTTAGTAATTCTATTCATTATCTGAAAGTGTGTGTGTGTGTGTAATTTTATATACTAGTAAATGTCAAGTGAACATATTGTACTTGCAACGGTTTGCACTAACGTACTAATGTGCAAGTTGATGGTTTTTCGAAAAAAAAAAAAAAATGTTCCCAACAAAAGTTCATGTCATGATTTTATCATAATTTTTTTTTACTGACGAATTGGAACATTATAAACATATGTATATTTTTGGAAAAAAAATGTTGGTTTTATGTGTACGAGTACATTTGTTACAATTTAAACCTCATGTCAAGTCAATATGTAAAATGCTGTAATCACATGAATTTCAAACATTTAAACTTTTCAAATATGTAAATTCTTCTTTGCTACAATTTTTTGTAAATTAATTCAGCTTTCGAATGAAGCATATTATATGGGCGTGGCACCACCTATTTAGTTAACAAGCAACACTAAATTTCTAAAAGTGATTTCCTTAGCAAATGGGCAGTGCCACGCCCATCAATTACGAATCCTTAAAAAGCCACAGAAACTTCCAAATGTTTGCAACAAATTTGACCGAAATCGGAGCAGTAGTTTTCTAGTTAGAAGCCAAGCAATTTCACACTCATTCGTGTGCTCGTTATTTTCAAAATCATGCAAATATAAAAAAGTTTGCATAATACCAGGCGCCCAGATTTGCTCAGTAAGCCAATCTTGATAATAAATATTTTTTATACAATTTTACACATGCAGATGGACACAGATATCGAATAGATCGGTGAGTGTAGGTAGCATTTATCACATGTAAGTTGAAAACATCTGCACAAATTTAATGTACTCTTTGCCAAAAGTGGTGCAGGATGTAAAAAAGAGCAATACATGCAGAATGAAAAGAACTTGTGTGAGGCCGTGCACACACAAACGGTTAATGTTGATGTATTTCTAAATAAATTTATATATGAATATTTAAAGAGGAGAATCTATTACATAAAGGGCAACACCAGCGGCAGTGCCGCAACGTAAACATAACGAGAGAGGCAGAGGTAGAAAAGGAAATGGAAACCAGCCGTTAAGTAAGTGAATTGACTAAAAATTCATTTAACTAAGGTACACACCAAACTTACCTTACAGCCAAGGCAACACAATACACTACCCCCCGCACCCACATGCATGCATGCAGCATACATATATGTTTGACATTCATTTGCCATACCTGCCTAAGCATAACTTTGCATAGAAGCAAATGCATAAAGAAATATGCGCGTTTATGACATCAACACATACACAAATGTTTGCTTTAATATGTGCATGTGTGCATTTACAATGCTTTGTATAGTTTAACACAGGCACACACCTCCATTCATTCACTTCAGGCATGTGTTTGAGCTTTCACATACATGTCGCACATGTGTTTGTGAATATATTTACTTTAAGTGGCAGCTAACGTTTACAAAATTTTCATCACTAGTCGTCTTTTAACAAACATGCGGCATAAGCAAGCAACCAAGTACAAAGTACTTTACGGTATACGTGTGCAGCACATTCCACGACATAACGTGACACAATGCATTGCCATAAGCTGTAATATATGTCAGTGTGTCTGTCTATATGTAAAAGCTTGTAGGCAGCTAACTGTTTGTACTTGTACGTATATTACCCGCAAACATATACAAACCGCCAAGCAAACATAAAATTGCATATAAGCATAATAACAAGCAATTTGTGAATGTGCGTTTGTGTCTATATAGTTAACTGTATGAGTAGGTGTACGTGTCAGAAACTCACACACATGTGCAACTTTACACAAAAAAACACACACAGCTATTACAGAAATATACTACACTTGGCACATGTGTGCACAAAACTGTCTAAAAATATATAGTTGTATGATCTTACACGTAAATATACATATATACAGCTCTGTCTGTACGTCCACAAATCCTTTAGCGTGCAAAAGTCTTTATAGTGTTACAATTTTTTATCTTTCCACACACACTTGGACTTGCAATGTAATGGATGTGCGGACATCGTCTTTAAATTAGGCTTTTCATGCTTTCCAAGCATACCAATAGAACCGAGTTCATATTCGAAATAATGTTTATAAAATTTTATACTATTATATATTTTTCTGTTGCCTGTACAAGCAAATGCGTTAGATGTACTAGAAAATCTTTTCTAGCAACTAATAAAAGAGTCATACCTTTGGATTATTAAATGGTATTATAAACTTATACGCTATTTATAAGGGTTTTCCTACCACGAAAACAAGTGTCTGTATGTCCGTTTTTTCTTTCTTTTATTTCCCTCCCAGCAATACAAATCCAAATAGTTGAACCCGTTGAATAATATTTTATTTCTGCATATTAAATGAATCTAGCAAATATGTTGCTTAGATGGATAAAATAGAAATAACGTCGCTTTTAGTAAATACAAATAGTTTGGTTCATCCACTAAAACGTAGTACTGACGGGGAAGCTACATACATAGCAAATAAAAAGTTTAGTTAACAACATGAAATATGTCAATTTATATGTGTGTATGTGTTCCAAATTTAGCAACAAAAACAAAAAAATATATAGATATGGATAAATACCACAATTTTTATACCCTTCACATAAGCAGGAGATGTTAGAGACTCTACACAGTCAGCAACTAAAACTGAGTCGATCTAGACATAAGTGCCGACCACAAGATCTTTGTATCTGCCACAAATGTTGAGCCGTGAACGTAAAATTTAGTACGCTAATATATAATTATTCCATCTATTGATGTGACGAAAATTGGCGTGATCCGATAACAAGTACGCTTATAATTTACAAAAAAACATATTCAGCGTAAAACTTGACTTGCGAAATCATATACTTGCCGCGCCCCACAGATGTGGAGGGTATTTAAGATTTGGTTTAAGCCACATTTAGTTTTCTTCCTTTTATAATATTTTTTTAAGTATTGATGGGTTTTTAGAAAACTTTCTGCTAACTGTAAACTGTATTAAAATCTTACACTTTTCATCGCTAGGATATGCGTTATCATAGGGTGTAATTTTTACTGCCCTCTATCTATCTTCATCACATTAGAAAAACAAGTAGTTCCCCACAGGTAAACACCACAAGTCCAAATAAGTTGTCTGGCACAATAGAACTTTATTGCCTAGACTTGGTCCAAAGTTAGCATACACTACTCGATAAAATTCGTTCGGTCTCAAGTTAATTTAAGCATTTTTTTGACAGCATATGGAGCGTCCATGTGTCCCAAGTTCAGAACAAGATATTTAATGAAAATTTTATATGTATACGTTGGACTTTAAAAAGGCTGAGGTTTGGCAAACTTTTCAACATTAAATGTGATCGATATAAAATTTATTAAAGACACATTTTCTCAACTCTATCGTATTTTTCCAATAATTGATAATTATTGCTATGGCGTTCCTCTTGTTGATCTTAAGTGAAAGGTCTATAACTAAGCCCATTTTTTTATATTCCTACCCATCTAACGTTAATAAAGTTCTGCCAATACATTTAAAACGATCGCAACGCGTTTGAGAACAAAAAAAAACTATAATTTTTTAACTAGAATCGTAAAAGAAGTCTAACCAGTCTGTACGTCCGTGTGCACTGTTTGCGTGCGGAAGAATGATCTTCTATATGTGGTGTTCTCAGAAGTATGCCTAGTCTTTGTACGCTGTTATTTAAATTGGGCAAAATTAGCTAAACGACCAAGTCGCAGAGTAGCAAAAACTGAAGAAAGGAAAATTTTTCCAAGGAATTTTTCGAAAGTGTAGAAAATCATTTGGCACGTATTCTCCTTAAATAACTTTAATGCGGAACAAGGCAGTGTAATTATTTGATTCCGAATTCATTAAAGTTTACCTTTTACTCTTGTTTATTATAAGGGGTCACGTAGGCCTCTGATTTGCGCAACGAGAGAATGAAATGGAAAATAATCACAAGCTCTTGATGCAAAATTTGTACTTTAAAGAACTTTTATTTACATACAGTTGGTACATGTTGAATATATAAACGTGTATTCTATTAAATGAGTGCCTATATAGTAGATTGTGTGTAGATGGTAAACATCTGAGTAAACACTAACATGTATCGAGTGCAGCATCAACAGCATAAAAGCACACTAGAGGTTAATAGTTTTTATGGGCTCGTGCATCAATAAGCAAAACAACCAAAAACCAAAACAACAAAAACAAAAACGAAAACGAAAAACAAGAGAACAAATGAAATTTTGCCAATTTACAACTTACTAACAAAAACTGCGGTGTTACGCTTCAGCGGCTAAATTGATAAACGATATATTTTGTTTATTAAAAACTTTTTTTACTTTATTTTATTGTAGTGCATAAATTTTCTCCCTTGTGAAAAATGTGATGACAAAACAAATTATGGCTTTGTTTTTATTATTCCCCAAATCGCATGTGCATGGGGGCACAAAACACTTTGTCAAAGCGTTTGCAACGCTCAAAAGGAGGCGTCGGGGACTCCACAAAGTATATATATTTTTAGTCAGCATATAATACTGAGACGATCTAACTATGACGGTTCGTCCGGTGTGGGTGTTCTAGGTTAATCACTAATTGAGATATCGGTTCCAAAGGGTCCATCATAGGGTTTACACATTAATATGCAAAAAAATATGAACATGGAAGAATGTTTCAAGTAAATTTTCCGACTTACTCATAAAGTACAGAAGATATATTCATATGTTTACTTCTCGGGAAGCTGTAGTGCGTCAAGACTTGGCCTCAGCCATATATAGTTTTTCTACTTATTTCGTTTCTTTTTTATTTTTTTTGGTCACTGTAACAAACCAAATGAATAAACAATTAAAATATTAACGAATGATTGGATTGAATGAAAGAAATTAAATAAAACAAAATAAACACAAATTCAGTGCAGTACACGTGAATTTTAAAACAATTTGAAGCAAATAAATTGATGAATTTTAAGGAAGAATTGAACGAATAATAGAATGTGATTCAAAACACAGGTAAAGAAATTTAACGGTTCTCCAAAATTGCAGCCTGTAAGTTAATAACCAGTTGGACAGATGTACAGACGGATTTGGGTAAATTGATTCAAAATTTGTAGCGTTTCGTATATTTAAATAGAGGTCTGGTGAAGAGAAGCTTTAAACATAATAAAGCCTTGTGGCACTTTGGGGTGTAAAGCGTTGGTGGGAAACGCGGCTCATTTCAAGAAATTCTGTCCGTACATTTTTAGGATTACAAGTTTGAAACGATGTAAAAAGAGTTTCTTTCATCATTACTTTTCCTAATGTGACAAAAGTTCAAACTTTGTATTGCAGTGAAAAATTTCACTTGGCGCCCTAAGAAAAGAACGTTATATGGAAAAAATTTACAAATTATTTTTCAAACAAACTTCATTAACATTAATTCCCTTTGCTATACGGCTTAATTGTGCTAACTTTGTGTATTTTCGATGGATTTTTACTTTTTGCACTTTTTTTAATCAAATCAAAGCAAAAATTGAAAATTTCCGAAAATTTTTATATCGAAATTTTGATGCCAAACGATGGTGATTGGGCAGACTAATGCAACGGTGCAAGTTAAAGAATAATCAAGCCACTGTGACAGCTTCTTTAATGTATTTAAAGTACTGAGAAAAGCGTCTTATGAAACTGAATGAAAAGCTTGAGTCATTTCGCCGGAAAATGAATCACAATTTTGAGAATGTAATCTTTCGAAGGATGTATTTGCCGCGGTGCAACACTGCCAACTTTGTATGGGGGTGTAAAGCACTCCCTTCTTACGAGTTGGCGCCACATTTATATTAAACGATAAGAACGTCGCCAGAGTTTTAATTTTTCAGTGTTTGTTAAAGAGATTTTTCCACCTTATAGCCCAACGCAAAAAACCATGGAACCGATTGTGTTTAGTTGCACTCCGATTATGTGGATGATTTAATAAATTGATGTGGATTTCCTTTTTTTCGTTCCACTGTATGTTTAGCAAAAAACACCATCACACTGATATTTATATAGGCGGTTTATTTAAGGCTAACAAACATTATCCAGTAACAATAGCAAGGATATCAGTTCGTACAAATAATAAATAAATAATTTCATTTTTTCCCCAGTGACTTATTTATTGGCAAATATGCACAAAATATATGGTGTTGGCATGAGCGTGCGACTGTGCAGGATTTATATACAACATATTTTGCATTAATAGATTGTTGATTTAATTTGCACAATTTTTTGATATAAACTGGGATAATAAAGCAAACAAGCCAGCAGGCAAATAACACACACAGTAGAGGGAAGGATAAAAAGAGAGAAAAAAGGAGAAAAAAGGAGAAAAAACCTAAAAAATACTGCAAAGAAAATAACATTGAATTCATTATTCATCGTGTGTAAGCAAGCATAAAGTACAAACATTTTCTGTCTCTTTCTTTCATTTTTTCACAACTACACACATAGTTAATGCACTTACTTTTTATCATTTCCTGCGTCTCTCTCTGGGTGCATTTTTTTCATTCTTCATGTGACCCCTTAGTATGTGTAGCAATCATGTTTTTGCACAGACAGGTAAAAATTCTCACAATTTATATTCATTCACTTGTATTTTGCCCCCTTCCCTATATTCCTACTTGTACCTTATCCGAATACTTGAAGTAAAATGCATTACTCCATCTAAGAAGATGAGTAGACGGAGGATGTGTGTGATTGTTAAGCGAAACATTTCAAGTTATGGTCGTACAAGTACCGTTTATGGATAAATTTTTCTGCATACTTACTGTGCTGCTCTTATGCGGATGTGTTGGTGCTCGTATGAGGATATTTTCTATGAATAAACTGTAAGCTGTTAGATATGACAACTTTCTATGATTGTTGAATAAAATGTTTTTTAAACTTCTCTACTATACGGAGAACACATGCATGCATGTTTTTACTTGCTACCTGCTCACCTGCTTTACCTCTTTTGTTGACTTTTTCCATGTGCATGCATGTGTGTGAGTGTGTGTGTACATGTGTTGAAATGTTGTTTATGAAAAGGGCTTATCTTTAGTGAAATTTCTTTTGGTTCTTTTTGTGTTATTGCTGTTGGTGTGAAGTGTTTCTTTTTATCTCTGACGCTTTAGAAAAGAAAAATTGCTGATAAAATAACTACATTACACATATTTCTTTTTTTTGCCATCACTTAGTCCCCTTCGTATGTGCAGGTAAAAATTGTTGAAGAAAAAATTTCATTTTTTTAAATTCCTCATCTTATCCAAGTAACATACATATATGTTATATGTTGTCACCTTAATGATGAGCGTATACTATTCTATTGGCAACACCCGGAAGGAGACCTCAGAGACCCTACAATGTATGTATATTCTTGATCAACATCAAAATCAGGCTCAGAGTCGATCTAGATATGTTCGTCCATACATCTGTCCATTGTGGCAACTCTCCCAGTATGACTGTGAATTTTGAACATATATTTAAATTGGGCAAAATCGGTCGGATGCCACACCCATCATATCCTTTCAATCAAAATATATCTAAAATTATGACCTGTATGTTGATTGATTACAAAATTCGTATAACTTGGTTAAATAAATGGTTGGTTAAATATTTCAACTAAGGGTAGAACATATAAAAAAACCTAATATGGGCTTTACATTTATAATCTGTGGGCGTGCTATATATACATAGGCATCCTATTGCCGATTATAGTAGGTGTAACTGGATGATTGAATTTCGTACTAATTAGGGTTTTTTTGTAAATTGTAGGCGTGTTGGTGTTCGGTGTATTGAAAGAAGGGCTTATGGGCTCTGCCAATTTCCGTGTGTCCGTGAATGGTTCTTTCTTTCTTTCCTTCATTGTGGGCCTGCTTTAGAAAGAAACCTATGTACAGAATTACAGCTCAAATCATAATGATTTTCAATTTTTATACACAATCATCATCATTATTAAGTCTCTGAAAATTTGGTGTATGGCTTTTTTTAATCCAGTATTTATGTTTTAATTCCCTTCAAAGAATATTTTCATTAAGAGCTTTTGTTTAGGATATCGAGAAATTCATGTTAACGATAAAGTGGACGGACCGAAGGACATCTTTCAAGTAAGAGAACATTCTTAGTGGCAATGTCTTGGATAAATCAAATACTTAAAATATTAACTTTTCTTAAACGGAAAATCTCTTCTTTATTTACAAATTTCTGTTTTTCTTTGTATATGAATTACATTTAAATAGTTGGTTATATTGTCGTTATTGTTGTTGTTTGAATGTTCTTTGTTACGTGTTTGGAAACTTTTCATGTGTAAACTTTCCGATACGAAGAAAGTAGAGGACGGGATAGGAAATAGGAAATCTTGTTTATATGATTTTACAAATATAAATACAAGTGTACACTCACCCATACGCACACTTACACTTATTGCATTATTCCTATTAGATAAACGAAAAGGAGGTTTTACGCAAAATGCTTCAAATATTGCATTCACTTAACATTCATGATGATAAGAAATAAACTGAGCAATATATAGTTGCAAGCAAAGTTTAGGAATATATTTTCATATATTCGTATATGTGTATGTGTGTGTATGTTGAAAACTAATAAGTCTTACTTACAGGCTGCGGTTATACCATAATGCAATTTATTCATATTTAGAGAAATATTCGTGTTTCGATAAATGTTTCATGTAATCAAGAATGGAAAGTGGAGAAAGAGTGGAGAGAGAAGGGAAACAATTTAAAGCAAGTACAATTCATGGATTAGAGAATGAAAAGCAACTAGAAAAGCAGAATTGTATAAAAATTTTATCAGAAAGATTTTCATGAATTATGAGAATGAACGAGAACTTAATCGATCTAAAAAGTTCAATCAGGTCCAAGCACAGCTAAGTATTGAGCTGATTAACTATTCTTTGTAAATCGCCATATAAAGATCTTTATCTTGATAGGACCTTATATGAGGAGGGGTTCTAAAAATGGTCCAATCCGGTTAATTTTCAATTGAGTTCTTTTATGAGGCAATATATGTCCTTGTAACAAATTATTATTGAAAAAATACGTCCTATCCTAAATGCCCTTCGTATCTACATACAATCAGTGGGCGTGGCATGTGCTCGATTACGCTCTTACACTTTATTTTAATAAACAGCAACATGTGTGCAGAAACCAGAAGTGTTTGTAGACATTTTAAGCACAGTATTTCAAAATTTATGATCGTTAATATAATAACAAAAAGACGGACACACAGACAGACATATCTGGATCGATTCAGATCTTAAAGCTGATAAAGAATATAAACTTTGCAGTGTTTCTGACGACAATTTTTGGGTGTTGCAATGAGAATGAAAAACTTAACATGCCCCTCATTTTATGTAGGGGGTATAAAAAGATGAATGTCTCTTTTCAACATAATAAAAATAAAACAAATCTAGTATTTACTGAGGTGTGGACACTTCATTTAACGAGGCGGCTATTCTATTTTCAGTCGTTACCTATTTTACACACTTTGTTTACTATGAGGGTTTGTGTACAAGTCTGGCAACACTAACAAAATCTATTTCAAAATTCTGTGTATTCTTTTTTTTTGGCTAGTCTTAGACAATAATGTTGGTATAGGTTTATAAAAGAAACGAAGATGATGAAAAAACAAAAAAACAAAAAAAACTGTAGAGATTTTTCCCGGTTATGTACTGTATTACACCTGATACTATTTGTTAAGTAGGTAACTCTTTTAATTTGTAGTAAAACAAACTACAAAACTAGATAAAAAAGGAAAAGTCAAAGTCGGTCGAGCTAGATTGTGTCACACTCTACACTATTTATACGATAATATATAAAAACACTCGCACACGATCTTAACTATAATTCGAAGTGTGGATTAATGAAGGGTAGTCTGGGTCTTATAAGACATTTATTGAAAAATAAAAGTAAAGGAAAAAAGCGGGTTTCCAAAAGTGATTTCATCAATTAATTCATTTAATTTGCGACCTCAACACACGGACACTACATTGGCTGCTAGAACTTTTAATTTTAACTTTCTTGCAGATCAAGAATTTATATTATAAAGGGTGACTGAAGTTGGTTTCTGGCTTGGTTGTCGATGAAATGATGAACCAAGTGCGCCTCAATTATAATTTGAAAAGTAGAAAAGCAGAAAACTACAGAAATGGAGAGAATCGGACAAAAAATTCGTCTGCTTTTTAAGAGGTTTTCAAGTGACCGCTTGCTTTTACATCTCTGTGTTGTTTTCGCTGTTGCTGCTGCTGTTGCAGTTCACCTCCACAGTACAACATAGGAAATGTAACAACTCTTCATTAAAAGAATATATTTTTAAAGTGCTACCGTGATCAAGATAAAGAGTGAGTGAGTCAAGAGTTATATTCCGCTTGAAAGATGATTCAAAAGGTAAAACATGAAAATGTTTGCAAGAATTTAAAGTAATTAAGGAAAATGTACATGTGTATGTACAGAGAGCCAAATAAATTTCTTAAATTTTACGGAAAATTTATTATAACAAAAACTTCAAAAATTTCTTAACATCCAAACAACGAAAAATATCTTTAAATTGATTTCATTTGTAATAATTGTATTTAAAGAAGACACCCAACAACAAAAACAATAACAATAACCACAAACATACACTTGACTGTAGTTTTAATGGATTTTGTGGCCAAATTTAACCAAAACAAGTCTGAGACTCTTGTTCTGATACGTTTCCCTTCTCCTTTATTTTTCTTTTTACTTTGAAAAAGTGAAAAACCAAAAGTCAAGACTTTGTGAAAAAAACCAAAATGTTCAAAAAAAAACACAACTCCACACAACAAAAAACAATGGAAAATTGAAAATATAACAAATTGAAGACTATTAAACGAGAAACCTCAAAAGCCACAAATAATCGTACAGAGAGAGAGAGGGGCAGATATTGTGTATGTGTGTGCGTACATATGTGTAAAAAAGAAGAGAGAAAACACAAAAGGAAAATCTTGCAAACACGGCTGCTGCCACACATATGTTACCTACACCTACACAACATATGAACATGACTACATAGCCGTGTAAAAGATGTTTGTGGTGTGTGTGTGTGTGTGTGTGTGTGTGTGTGTGTGTGTGTGTGTGTGTTGGTGTAAAGTAAGTAAAAGCCAACTTTTTTGTTTCTTCTTATTTATCTGGGACTGTCCTCCCTCCGGGTCATTGCATTTTCAATTATGCCAAAGCGAGCAGCAGTAAATATATTACAAGTAAACGAGATAAGGCGACAACAACTAACCAAAGCCGAAGGTATACGTAACAAAGTAAACAAGTAAAAAACGAAATTTGTTTTAGGCCAAATCTTAAATACTCTTCACGTCTATATATCGACCCATTCGAAAGCTGAATTAATTTACAAGATTTCAGAAAAAGTTTGACTAAAATCCGTCCAGCCGTTTCTGAGTTGTAAGAGTTTAAAGATTTGTTTCATACAGATTTGCTCACGTTTTGATATGTGCATGATTTTCCACATTCCGATCGCAAGAATGAAGTAAAACTTGCTCAACTAGTGTAATTCACATACAAGACGAATTCTTCACTAAGTTCATTTTTTTCTACATTTACACGCTTCCATAAGAAACGGACATACGGATAAACGTAGCTAGTTGGATTTAGTTTTTGAGGCTGATCAAGAAGAAGGGTTTTGTAAACGGAATAACAAACTTAACATACGCCCAAGGGCACAACAAGCTGTAACAACATACATCCGCATACACACGCACACATAATACGTTCAATAAAACAAAACAAGGAAATAATTGTATGAATTGTATTTCCGGTATGGTATTGTATAACTCCAAGCAAGCAACCAGTACAGTGTAGAGAGATAATCATTTATGTACACACACGAATAGACCGCACTCGCTATGGCCAAATGTGTAAAACCACCATCTCTTTAGTTCGTAAGCGTAAATGCAAGTGTGTGTGTGTGTGTGCTTTTCTATTCTCTAACAATTGTATAAATTTATTGTATAAATAGTTCTCTTGTGTGCTCTGTTTCTTTGCATGCATGAACGCTGGTGATTGTTTGCTGCCATCATCAAATGTCTTGCTGTGCATTGGTAGAGTGCACAGTTTCAAATTCAACTTCTTTTCAGTTTCTTGGTTAGTTCGTAGTCAAGAAATTTCAATTTCAATTTCGTACTTATGTTTTCTTTACGATGGTGTTTTTGCTTTAACGAATAAATTATCAGATCACGCAAATGATTACAATAAATATTCCCGCTAGACGAAGGCTTACATTTATTTTGAACTTTCAAAAGTAATTTCATTAAGTTTGAAATCAGATTATGACCTTGTTAAACAGCTTACATGCTTAAAATTGAAATGAATATAAAATTTTACGTTTGTAATCCGAAGTACATACAAATTCATTGATGAATGCTTATGATGAAATCAACTACTGATTAAAAATCCGCTTTTCACGACAGTTGGAAATGATCATAGAAGCTTTCGCAGTGACCTCATAATGCTTAAACTTGGTCGATTGCATTTGTCTGAAAAATGACTATAGATTGACCTTAAAACTTTGATATAAAAAATGTTCGGAATTTTACCCATTTCGCCTCGTTTGTAACCTTTGTTAAAAATATGGTAAAAAACGTTCGACTTCAAACAAAGTTGGCACTATTAAGCCTTATAGCAAAGGGAGTTTATGTGCCAAGTTGCTTTGAAAAATATAAAGATTTGTGGATTTTTTCCATATAACGATCTTTTCGTAGCACTACAATGCAAAGCTTGAATTGTTGTAATGATGCGAAAAATGAATGTCGAGTAAAAATTGCATCGTTTAAATTTCGGTAGCTACTAGTTTCTGCCATTATTTTAATCTTGAATGCCATACAAATCGTGAAAGTTTACTCTAAAGTGTTTGTTTTTACCTTTCTTCGTAGAGGGGCGACCCTTTAAACAGCGAAATCGTGAATAAAATTCAAGCTTCTTAGGTATGAGGTACCGTTGTCTATAAGACACAGGGATACTACATTGACTTTCCATTGTCTTAAGATCGATAACAAAACGAATTTTATATTGACTGCGTAAATGCGATTAGAGAGCGTCGGAGCATATTATGTCAATGGCACTTGTGCATGCCCACCTCTGGTATGATATAAGACACAATCATAAAAGAACAGAAAAATGCCTTTTTTTACGTAAACAAAGTATTTTTTCCTTTTTTTGTCAAATTTTTCCGTAATGTTGTTTTAATATTCTGGCCTTTTGTGCACACAATTCCAAATGCATACTTGACACAATTTATTCTCTTTTATTTACTTTTGATGATGGTGGTGGTGGTGGTAGTGGTGGTAGTGGTGGCGGAAAGATGAATATTTTTCTATACACACACACACATACATATTTATAAGAGTTCTCGCAAACAATGGGAAATATTTCGTTTACAATGCAGACAACCAACAATATTAACAACAACAACATTAACATCAACAACACTTAATAAAATCACAAACATAAAATTAATTCCACAATTTGTCAACCTACAGAAAAGTACGTACATGTAAATAAAAGAAACAAAAAACAAAAAACCAAAACAAAATAACAAAATCTGTCTAACAAAAAAATCTCTGTGTACCCGCATCTATATACTTACTCCTACATTTAAATAACTATACATGTTACATAAGCAGGTGGAAGCTACAGCTCTATGATGAACATTCTCGGTACAGATTGTACAGAAAAATTCAGTGCAAAACAAGACAATCAAATATAACCTTTTGCTCGCTCGGTTTAAAAGATTTTTCCTTCCATATGCCTCTCAAAGGCCACTCTATGGCACACATTATACGCTTATATGGTGTAACGGGGGAGTGATGGGCTTATAATAAGAAATGTAAACTAAAGCGTATCCAGTATATCGGCAAATAAGAGACTGCTTGCTCTATCCAGGTTAAATGCCTTTTGGCACACAAAAATATAACAAAAGGTTCACCCAACAACAGCGAGCATGAACTAATGTTCATTGCAGGCTATGTGGTAGGAGGAATACCAAACCAACATTGGCATTAGCAAGAAGAAGAAGAACAGTAAGGGAGGTGGGAGAAAAGTAGCAACATAACTGGAATAGATTTTTAAGAAAATAGACACAATCAAACCAGACTCACGCTCACACACAAACGGAGCATTTGAATAGACCCCAAAGCCCAAAAAACCAGAGACCTGAACAGTTGAGAGGGAAGTGGCAGTAGAATGCTTAAAGGGATGAATAGATTATGCGTAGAATGCATCACACATGATGGGTAAACGTTCAATCCCGAGGTAGACCTTGAAGCTTTTGCATGCATAACTGCTCAAATGAACCTCATCTTACCTTGCAACCAGCAAACAATCGAAAATTGTCCTTATAATTATAAAATTTTTAGATTCCTATGTCTTACACGTGGATGTTCAGAGTCGGCATTCCTTTCAGACCTTCAGAAGACAGCGTTTCTACTTCTTTGTAAATTGGTAGCATTACAGAACATTTCCATTACGGTAGTCTACGTCTTCATCTTCTGCCTCCTTCTTGTACAGTTTCGAAAAGTGTATAATACAAGTTTTTCTTTTTTCTTTTCTTTTTCTTTTTTCTTTTTTTGTTATATTCAGTTGCAGCTGTAGTCGTTATTTTTATATTTATTCTTATTTTTTACTTCTACTACAAATAATGCATTATTTCTATTAGCAGTTTTCTACATGAAATCTGTTTTTTTATATATTTGTCTATATTAAACAAGTTGTAAATATATTTGTTTAAGCATCGTGCACCTGTGCACAGTCGCTTACTTTGCAGAGTACATAATGCATTGTAATTTTTTTTGCTGGTTTTTTCTATTTACTGACTATTTTCTGTCTTCTTATGCTTGTTGCCATCATTTCCTGTTTCGGTTTCGGTGCCTGTGAATATGATTTGTTATATAATGTATTCCAAGCAAAGACGTTTGAAACTCTTATTTATACAGGATGACATAATAAGTATCTACTGGTTTGCATGTTTGTGTTACTTGTTGTATTTTCTATATATTTATAATTTGTTATAAGCTGTTATACCCTTAACTGCAAAAACGTTACTACATAAATACACATTTCTTTGGGACTCTACTCGAGTTTTTGCAGAACAAAAAAAAAAAAAAAACGGATTTTTTTTCATTCCTTACGGAGTTTAAATGAGGACTCTACAAAGTGTTATATTCTTGTGAAAA
Source organism: Ornithomya chloropus (assembly GCA_963971445.1). Lineage (NCBI taxonomy): Eukaryota > Metazoa > Arthropoda > Insecta > Diptera > Hippoboscidae > Ornithomya > Ornithomya chloropus. The sequence continues at coordinate 18,521,119 of OZ020530.1, read as the reverse complement.
AGCATGAATCATGTTCCCTTCTTAAATATAGCGATCTGATGAGAATCAAAACCTACATTGATTTAACTATGTCCGCCTGTCGTATTCAATCTTTGTCGCAATTTTAATATTTTTGGTTGAAATTTATTACAGGGATGTCGTTTGTGCCTCTAAGTGGTGCCTTATTCAAAATCTGATCCGTACATGTTTCGTAAATTTTGATGCAATTTTATGCAGACCCTTCAAGTTTCTATACGCAGATCTTTATTTAAAATGGGCAAAATCGGGTCAGAGCCACGTCCATAATAATCTATCTTTGAACACAAAAATTGAGCTGTGAAGTCAAAATTGTGCACCACACATGAACATTCGCATCTGTTATCGATATGCCAAAAATAGGCAGACATAACGGACATGCCCACATTTTTACGTAAACTATACTTGGTACAAAATTTTACCCATAACATATACATATAAACGTAATCAGGTATATGCCACGCCCATTATATAGGAGGTGGTGAAGGACATTTTGGAGGATATTAAAGCAATCTTTGTTCTTTTACTTGTTACATGGTTTATAATCAAAGTCGAATATTATCGAAGAATATAAACGCCATTTAATACATTGTGGGCGTGTCCATAGGTAAAACATATGTAAACGTTTTAGAAGTTATTGTTCAATGCGAAGCATTTACCTTCGATTCATCACAACTTATATCCTCACAATTCATATGATTCAAAACTTATTAAGTATTCTCCAAGATTTATTCAAATTCAATAAATGTGATAAATCCATCCATATGGTGTGCGTTACTTGATCAAATCAAGTTAAATGGAATCAAATCAAATCAAATCAAATCAAACAGTCAGCTAAATAGCTGTGTAATCTAAAAATCATTTTAAAATGTAAATTGCTCGCGTTTTATGCACAATTAAATGTGTACTTATTCACCATTGAAGCGTTCTCTTGGCTTTGATTTTTGTGTTGTTGTTGTTGTTGTTTCATGTTCTACTTCTGCCCTATAGTAGATGAATTTGTACGTGTAGTGAGTTTGTGTTGGTAGCACAATAAGCTCTTTAATGTTTGTGAAATTCAGCTAATTGGTGAGATTTTCATTATAAAGCAACAGCACAGAAAACTATGCTTGATAATAAATTAGTTATGAATGCCAGACTAAATAGGTTTTGTTCGTTTCTCTTTCTCTCTCTCTCTCTCTCTCCTTCTCTCTCTCATTATGTTTCTTCACTCCCTTTATATCAAATATAACAAATAAAATAATGAGATTATTGTTCACAGCATTTTCCAAATTGCTGCAGAGACCGTGTCTGCAGTGTGGTGTGTAGTTCCATTTCCATTGTATTGCATTATGATGGTAAAATCTTTTTTCTGTTTTTTTTTAATCGAAAATATATTCATTCAACTATGAAAACTTTATAATATCATACAACTGAGAATCTTCTCTACTTAAACGTAAGGATTCTGTTCTTATATAGTCTCTGCATGGTAGGTATGTACCACCAGTCAGGTTTTGTAGGGTATACATATTACCGAACAAAAAAAGGTTCGCAACATTTTCCACTGAAACTATCACAACTACTGCCGCAACAACAACAACAACAATCATGGCATACTGAAACCATTTTATGTTCACTCTTAATTTATCTGATACGTTTTTATCAACCACACACCACATAGACAAAAATATACACTCTGACGTGTACGCAACGCACACCGTTCCATGAAAAGTGCAACTGGAAAAATTGCGTTATTGAGTGTGCATATAAATTGCATTCATTTAAATTTTACCCACACACGCACACACGCACACACGCACCCACGTATACATGCATAAACAACCAAAAAATTCGTAAAGTCAAGTAAAGAAGCATAATATTACAAACGTACAAACAGTTTTTGGTGTTAGTACCTTTCATATAAAAGGGGGGCAGATTAAATTCATTATTCCATTTGCAACACTACTACAAGGCATCAAAGACCACATAAAGTAAATAAACTTTGGATAAGGATCAAAATCTGATTCGATCTATGATATACTTTGAATGGTGTAGACAATGTCATGGTCGTTAATTATACCCTTTTTTACCCTTTTCATTGTTTTGAGATATTGATTTTCCAATTTGGGTAATCGCGTGCCACGCCCACAATCCACAAAAATCTATATAACACAAAAATGGATCTAAAAGTATAAAATTTTCTAAATATACAAAATATTAGAACATGCATTTATGTACCAAAAGTGGGCGTGGTCGTATTACCGATATGCTTACAATGTACAAAAAACCCTTTTTTTCTGCAGAATTTAACGTATAGGTTGATATGTATAACAAACTCTGTTAAAAGGCGTCATTACATACCTGCCACACCCACAACTTGTGCGCAGACTGTATTTAGAATTTGGCTTGAGCCCAATTTAGCTTTTTTACTTCCTTACATATATTTACTCCCATTGAAAATATTGACACATTTTGCATATCATTTACGTTCGTTACTCGTTGAAGTTGAGTTTAGTTAAGTATTGAAGAGAAATTTACCGTTATTATACATGAACATAGCATTTGTGTAGTGGGTGTAGTGTCGTTGTAATTACTATGAATTTTTTTTTGTCATATTACCTTAAATTGCTTTTGAGAGTTGCGATCAAACACTTGTAACGAACAAAATAGTTAGTTATGTCCAACGTGCTTAAACATGGCCTTAGTTATGAAATTTTCACTTTGAATTAGATGGAGCTGAAGTGAAAATGTTATGGTATCCAAAAGCTTTAACTAAAAAACAATTCGGTGAAATTTAGTACAAGGAGCCCTAAGAGAAACCCTATTGAAAATGAACCGGACCAGATTTGTTGACAAGTTTGGTGTATATTATGTCATATAATTGAATTATTAATTAATTATTTTACTGACTGTTAAAGTTGTAATGATATTAAAAATTGCGAAATATTAACAATTGGTGACTGAAGGGAATGACCTGAAGCGGTTTTGAACTCACCCTCATCGAGTTCTCATCAGCAGTTGCACCAGCAATTATACACCGCTTTTTCACACTTAGGTTGTAAGTGCAGGTTAAGCAAATTTTTATTTTATGTACTGAAAATAGTTCGAAACCAGGCAAATTTGGACCCGATAGGATCATTTTTAGATAGATATTTCCCAAAGTCTATTATACTGATGCTGATGAATAAAACTAATTGTAGCATAAGTTAAGGAGCCAAGTGGTGTGGGGGTATTAAATGGTCGGGTTTAACTGACTTTTACTCGTTTTATATGAAATTTTATTGTATTTTTTAAGGAAAATCAAATTCCATTTATATTTAAAGGTTAAGAATCAATTTCAATTTTTTTTCCTTACACTCAGTTTCCTAATTGAGTTGTTCTTGACTCCCGCTTAATTGCATCTGATTTTGTGCTGTCTCCACCATCATTTAATTTATATACGTGTATACAGATATAGCCTGACTCTAAACACTAATTCTAACCGAGACAATAAATTTCCCAAAAGTCTCGACAATATCCAAGCATCACACCCTCATCATTAACAGCGACATCATCAGCATCATCATCAACATCACAGTTTTAGCTTTACTTTCATGTTACAACAAAGTCCTTTCCCTTAATCTGTTGGTCTTGAAGAAAGTAGAAATAAATACAAGCTTATGGGTTAAGGAATAAGGCAAAGTTAAGAAATTATAACAACAACAACAACAATTTGAACTCAATTGAATTTTAGTTGAGTTCAGTTGAGTTTAGTTTACAACTAAAGCAATTGCCTCAGCGTTAAACTGTCTGTCCCTTCCATCGTCTGTCTGACTGTATTTTAACCAACTGCTGGTTATAACATTTATTACAAGGATAATTTTTTTTATTACACTTCATTTCACTGTTGCCGTTCGCGCTGTATAGGACAGGATGGGTGGGCATGAATGTGTATATATATGTATGTGTGTGTGTGTGTGTGTGTGTGTGTGTGTGGGTGTCGTGTTGATGTAATTAAATTTTATTGAACTCACATAAACCTAAAACTAAAACGATAGGGACTCGTATGTACAAAAAAAAGGAGAGAAAATAATGAATACACACAAGCACTAAATTGCGCAACATGATTATAGACCTAAACGGCGTGCCATGTAACATATATAACACCCAACCAGACACTTTTACTTACCAAGTGCGGTATTAATGTGATGTGCTATGAAAAAATTTATTGTTGCCCTTTCATTCGCCCCCTTCTCCCCTTAATTTTGTTTTAGCAACATTTTAATTAAAACCGTCATCGTCTCATATCATTAAATTAAATAAAATACAGAAAAAGCCGTCAGTCAGTCTCACACCCATTTGTTAAGCATATGAATTGGTGATAAATTCAGCGGGGTTTACAATCATGATGTGAGGAATATACTAAACACCTGAAGTCCCTTGTTGTTAACTTCTTGTCATATTTCTCTTTCATATAGATTTCAGATTATATTGTAATGATCTCCTTAAATACTTAAGAGTTCTTAAAGAGAGATTCTCTATGTTAGGGGGCAGGGCATAAGTTCAAATACTTATTCATCTAAAGCCTGCAAAAATGTGAGCCTATATTACTTGCAAGTTGTTCTCTGCATAAAAGAGGCTTTTTTGTAAAAAGTAGGCGTGTTTGTTATCCGATCATGCCAATTTTTAACTAATGAATGGGTGGGATTATTTTTACAAGTGGATAATGGGTAAGATTTTTGTTAATAAATAAATTTTGCCAATTTTAAATATAAAACAAGTGAAAATATCATAGTCGGTCAAGTCCGACCATCAAATACCCTAAACCAATTGATCTTTTATGAGGAGGGGTTCTAAAAATGGTTTAATTCATTTTCGATAGTGTTTCTCTTTGGGCTAACACATGTCCTTGTACCAAATTTCACTGAAATATCTCAAAAAATGCGACCTGTAGCTAGCGCACAAATTTACATGGACAGACAGGAGGATAGTAGGACGATCGGTATAACTGAAGGTGGGTGTGGCATTTGCCGTTTAGGAGTTACAAATATCCACACAAACTTAATATACCCTTTGCCTCAAGTGGTGTAGGGTATAACTACCTGCATGGCTTAATAATATCTGTACTAAATTTCACGTCGATATTTCCATTTTTTCATTAGCAAACGCTTGGTCTGCTCTAAATCAAGAAATCAATCAAGCTTTCATTCTAACTAATAATTGCGCCTCCAATCCAAGTGAATCAGTTAAAATCGTTTGCATATGAAAAAAATTAGACGAACTACTTGGTTTTGCAGAGGATGGACTAAACGGACGACTAAGTGAAAGGTGGTATTCGGACTCATGTTTACGTCCAGATAGAGGAGAGCATATTAATCGGATAAGTTTCTATAAAATAATTTCCGCTCATGCTTTTTATCAAAACAGATATATCTGAGAATTTCTATAAAATAATTCCTGCTCCTGAGAGTTCCAAATAGAATATTCTATATATTATGGAAAAAAATTTACACTTCATGCACTTCATAATATTGCAGCAAATTATTGTAATTGTTCCATTTATACGAGAATGCCTCGTGCTTACTGATGTAATTAAGCTAATTGGCGTAGGGTATTAAATGGCCGCCCTTTGTCAAAAATAACATCACATCTTCAATTCAAGTCTCAAGAATGCCGCCTTGAACTTCGATTCAAAATCTATAATATTTCAAACTACATTAAATAAAGATTGTTTATCGGTCATGAAACACCGTAAGAAGACTTCTGTATTCAAAACATAAATAGAAACATGAAATATTTGTTTAGGAATATTCAAATAAATTTTGACCTTTTATAAGGTTGCGAATTATATGTAAATGTGTTTGAACATGTATAAAAATTCTATGGAAATTGAACAGAAAAAATATCAAACATCAGTTGTTGCGTATGGATATAGTTTTGACAGAGGCTTGATCAAGAATATTTCATTTGTTTGTTTATTTTTTATACCATCCACCCTAGGGGAGAGGGTATATTCGGAGACCCCACAAACCATATGTATTCTTAATCAGCACGAAAAGATAAATCATTTCAGACATGTCCGTCCGTGTGTCCGTCTGTTGTTGGCACTCTCACGGTCGCAATTTTAGAGATATCAAATTGAAACTTTGCATGCGTATTTTTGGTTCAATTTCGCTGTTCTGTATTGAAATTGGGTAAAATCGGTTAAGAGACACGCCCACAATAAACAAAAATTTCAACATACCTCGCAAAAATTGTACCTTTAAGAAATTATATATCGCACAATACTATGCCTATCAATTTGAAATTTGGTACCGTTGTCCAATACTGTACCAAAAATGAGCTCATTAACGCAAACGCTTATAATTAAAAAAAAAAAACTATTTGTTGTTTAAAAATGGCCTGAATTATAATAATAATAATAGTAATATATACGCAACAATTTAATGGAATAGGAACTTAGTTTTTAGAGTGTTAGAAAAGGTGGAAGATATTTAGACTTCGGTTTTAAGCGAACTTTTCTAACCTCTTTGTTAATCAAACATTCAATCAATAATAATGACATCGCGTATTATTACAGACGATGTCATTATTACATCCGTTTCAGATGCAGTATCATGTTGATCTTCCTCCTGTTGTTGTTGTTGTTGTTGTTGTTGTTCTTGTTGTTCTTGCGGCTGCTGTTCTCGCTGTTGCTGTTGTTCAGATGATGAAATAACAACATTAGTCAAGTCAATATAGTGTTCCGTAAACGTATTATTCAATTCATCTTCAGTATCTTGGTTAATTACTAAAAAGCTTGTGTTTTCAACATTGACTGTTAAAGCGTCATCTCTATTATTACTATCGGTGCTATACAAAGAGTCGATCTCAATGGTATTTCCTTCATAATCATTATAAAAATGATATCCGTGGTCGCTTCGTTCGCTATCGCTAGTGCTATCGCTGTCGCTGTCACTGTCGCTGTTGCTATCCCTTGGGCCATAATAGATATTTTGAAATTCTATCTCATCACCATCGGAATTAGACATGAACTCTTCTTGAGATTCATTTGGACTGTCTTCCTCACTTTCAGATACTTCATTGTCATTTTCATTTGCATTTCTTTCTTCTTGCTGCTGCGAGGTAGCATTGGTAGTGCTGTTGTTAGCATCACTTGTATCTCTTTCTCTGAAAATATTATCCATATAGTCCAATGGGTTGCCTAAGCGTTGTTGTCCCTGTTCAACGTCATTTTCAACAGCTAGGCTTAGAAATTCTTCCAAAACCCTATCGTGGCCAGCCCATGGTCGTGTGGTTTGGTGTACATTGGTGCTGGTACTACTACTAGTGGTAGGTGGTGATAATAACCTTGGTTGAACCGTTGCTCTGGCGTCTCTCTCCTCCAAATTATCTGCAGCTTTTCTTTTCACCTGGTCGCAATGATTTGTTCAGTGGAAAAGTATAAATTTAATATCTGACAATAAGTTCCATTGTTTTGTTGACAAATACTCACAGAACGTGTTTTCTCTTTGATTGTCCGACGACAAATGGGGCAACGACTGGCCCAAGCATACTTCTGATAGGTTTTGTAGTGTGTGAAACACGCAGTGCAGAACGTATGGCCGCATTGTAAGCCCACTGGTGAGCGTTTCTCATCCAAGCATATAACGCAAATTTCTTTTTGCTCATTATCTGTCATTGTATTTAAGTTCGCTTCTACGTACAAAATCACTTAAATTTTCTTCCAATATTAAACGTTTTTGTTTCAAACATTCAAAAAGTTGATGGATAGTTAGAATAATGACCAATCTCCTCCGTATTGGGGAGCGTATATGCTTTTTGAGTAGAAAATAAATAAAATACTGACGAATACAAAAGAAAATTCTTTTTCACTAAATAAAATTCCGACACTTGTCAAGATTGTTGTTATACGTTCCAATTTTTTAATGCTACGCAGTCATAAATGTAAATAGCCAAGTTTCAAACCCAATTGGAAAAATACTTTTATATACAACACTTGCTTTCTTCACACCATGTCAAGTTTTTTTTGTAACTATTTTCCTTATGCAAAATAACACTAAATGCTTGGCATTGTGTGTTTGGGAAAATGTTACAAAATCATTTGGCAGTGGTGACAATAAATTTGTAAATATTTCCTGACAACATAAATATCATTTAATTGCCTTTTGTTTTATTTCCTACAAGGACATATTGGACAAACAATTTATAACGAAATGACAGAGAATAATGCACAAAAACGAATTCAAATGAAACCAACGGAGAAAACAAGAAAATAAGCATTTAGGCAATGGCAGGCAGAAACAAGGGAAGAATTAAATGAATACATTGCCGCACCAACGGGCCCGCTTAAGCAATTCAATAATTAAAGCCTACTTTTGCAATGTGTCTCTCTTTATATCCCCTTCTCTTTCATACATATATGTATTATACAATTAATAATGTCATACATTGTCACATCCTTGTAATACTTAAGTATCTTATTGCATTATTTTCGCACAATATTTATTACATTTTTCCATTATCATTAATTTTGCCATGAACACCTGTTTCACATTTTGTGTGCGCCTCCTTTGAGTTAATAATCATAAAAATTAATGCAATACAAGTGTAAATTACATCATACAACCATTTCACCAGATAATCGTGCCTAACAAATGAAATCTTTATTTTTGCATTCTACAAAAGGCATCGCTACCGAAAAAATACTCATAATGCTTGAAAAGAATTTTTACTCCATAAACTATGCTATTACAAAAAGCATACATGCATACATACTTTCTAACAAATATTCCAAGTACAGTGGATTTTCTTTATGAAATGTCAGAGAAGTTGTTATAAATTTCGGTGGATGAATGAAAGGTTTTTGAGAAGTCTCGACTTTTGATATTTGAATCACTCTGTACAGGACAGCAAAGAACCTAAAAGATTAATACATTCAAAAGGGTTGCCATTTCGAGGCAGGTTCAAATAAAGGCATGGGAGTGCACAAAGGCCTTGTCGATTCCTATTTCGTCTAAACACATTTCACTCGTCTAAGAATCAATATATTCCCATATACTTTATATCACATGGCCGCTAAACTTTAATCTAAATTCCGTTTAGAACTGGTTACTGCCAAAGAAATTCTCATAGAAAAAAGTGCACAAAGGTCGGGCCTTCGTAGAAAATGGTATTCATCTTAGATTTATTCCATAATGCCACTTGTTTGTTACGAAAGATGCACGTAATGATTTATTCTCTCAATTACAGGTTGAGAAGGAAATTCGTCTAGTAAATGAAAACTTTGAAATTATTTTCAATGACAGCTTAGTTGTGAACGACCATTCCGATTCGGCTTTCTCATACGGCAAAGCTAATTGCTATAAATCTTGTTCCTACTACTTATTCTACATCATCGATAACTGCTGAACGGCTGGCTGAATTTAAAGTGCGAAGTTAAATATTCCTTTACAGGAGAAAAGGAGCGGTTGGGAAATAGACGCGTTGTCGCAAATACGTGATACTATTCCAAACTAAAGGATAAATAAAAAAAGGAAAAAAGGAGAACAAAACACAAGGCAGATAAAATTGTTAAAAAAAAAGGAAAATAAGCTCTCAAGCCTTTAGAAATCTAAATGTATTTTTTTTATTTAAAATGGGCAAAATTCATTAGCAGCCATGCCCACAATTGACAAAAATTTTCATCACCATAAAAATAAAGTAAAAATTTGGTGCACATCAACCCCATGTGCTATAGAGGCATGGGATCGAAAAGTAAACACGCCCCCTTCTTAGGATGGAGTCGAAAAGCAGACACGCCTACTCTTTGCAAAAAATCATATTCGGCAGAGAATTTGCCACATGAAGTAATATATAATATATATGAGAAAAGAGGGCGTAATTATATGTGTGCCACGCCCACATTTATATATGAAGAATTGGTCTGAAGCATACTTGTTTATACTTTGCAAACACCCCTATGTGGAAGTGGGCGAGGTCATCTGCAATAAAAAAGAAGCCAACACATATGACAACACTTACTTATACATATGTATGAAATATATGTACGTTGTAAGATTTTAAACCTTTTATAACCACTGTACCACATAGAATACATACAATGTTGCCATTGTTCCAACAGAGAGAGAATGATGAAAAAAAAAACGAATAAACATACAATAGAAATGTAAAAAAGAAATCCATTTCTGTATATAAAAAAGTGCTTTTAAATAAAGAAAGTAAGAAAAGTAAAAAAAATCCATGATATACCATAAATTGGGAACAATAGTTAACCAAACCCCTGGCACAAATACCGCACCCGTACACTGCGTGTAATAGTAGTAGAGGTAGTAAATGAAACAAAAGATGAATATTGAAAAAATAGAAAAATATAAAAAAAATTATATAAAATAAAAATGAGCATTTATGCAGTAATTAAAAGCATAATTAAGGATTATGTGGTATGTAGTATAAACCGACAACAACAACTATAACAGTAATTGCAATAATGACAATAACAACTAATAACAAAAGCCGTACAACTTTAATATTCTGTGATTTTTATCCTGCACACACAAACACACATACAGCCGAACATACCTATGTCCCATGTAAATAATTTATATGCAATGCTCTTAACAATTTTGCGTAATGCGTAATCACATAAATTGTTAAATGCGTGTGTGTGTGCATGTGCATGTGCGTGGCACACTATCACCCGCCCTATGCCTAATGACAGTGTTATAAGTGTATGCGCGTACATGAGTGCGTACGTGCTGTCTGCCTATCTAAGCCAAAAAAAGAAAAAGAAGAGAACAACAAATTACATACAAACAGACCATGTACGTGCGCGTGTGTGTAGGTTTGAAAAAAACTCAACTTTTTAATCAAGTTGTTTTGTGCACAATTTATAACTTTTTGGATGACACGTTCAGGCGCTAAATGAAGAATAAGCAGAAGCAAAACAGACAAACAAAAAATGCCATAGAAGTCAACGAAAATAAAAGGGAAGAAGAAGTAGAAGAAGAAGAAGAACTTTTGCTAAACACCAAGGAAATGTGCTCTTAACCATCAATTGTGTGCGTGAGTGCGTGTGTGCGTGTGTGCATGTGTTGCAAGTGTTCAAGTAATATGGTACTCAAAGTAACATTCTTTGGCAAGTTATGTGACTTTGGCTGTGCATCGGTCTGTCTGTCTGTCTGTTAAACAATTTTCAAGTGTTGTTTGATTCGTTATCAAGTATTTTGAGTTGATGACTCACTAACTGCTTGGCGGTTTTACGCTACATCTATGTTGTTATTGTTGTTGCTGTTGCTGTTGCTTTTAATATTATTGCTTTTATTTATGTTGTCCTTGTTATTTGCCACATTCCTTTCAAGTATCATTATAACTGCCTTGTGCGTCTACAATTCAAATGATGGCAATGTTTCTATTGGTCTTCTTTTCATTCCAGCTCCAGTACTGCCTGGTTACTCCCTCTTCTTCTCACAATTACATCCATACTTGCATTTATTTATTTCCATTAAGTTAATAATCATGTCCTTGTATTGTATGTACATATGAAAACATGTTATTAGAGATTTTTCTTTGGTATGGATAATGAAAACAGAATTAATGGGCGAGTAGCTAACAATTTAATCAAACAGTAATTCTTGCTCTTTTCTTGTTAGTTTTATACACATTCACTTGGCAAATTATTCTACTTGGACTGTAATCTTTGTACAATTATGATCATGGAAGAAGCAGTGCTAGGGTTAGGTACGTGGTATGCGTACAGCAGAATTTTTATTCTACAAAAACACGACAAAGAGTTAAACTCGACTTGGGAGCTGATGTATAAGGCTGTTTAAGATTTATCCTAAGCCAAGTTTTTACCAAGTTCCAAGCCAATACCAAGTTCAAACTTAGTGTTGCATCACTTGGCAGAATTAAAATAGGAAATTTATTATTCCAACACTTGAAAGGCAAAAGTATTCGCAGAGATGCTTCATTGTTAAGCAAAATGTAGTCTTTTAATTAAAAAGAAGAGGGGCAACAGACCCAAGAATTTCACTAGTCCTGTTCCACACAAGTTCCTTTAATTGCAAAGATACTAATTCCATGAAAATCACATCATTGTTCATATTCAAGAATTACTCTCAATTTTCCAAGAGGGAAATTCAAAAGATTTTTTGAACGAATAACATGATTACAAATTTATGAAAATGCAAACAATCCGCATAGCCTGTGTGTGTGTGTTGAAAGAGCATGTAAAAATGATTTCTGTAGGAGATGTAATCTTGTATTCATGCATATATAGGTGCTTGTGTATAAAACACCATGTCATGTCAAATGGTGTTATTCTGTGCCACGAATTAAAGAAGCTTTAACAAAATGAAAACATATGTTGCATGTGTTGAAAAGCAGCCAATTTACCACACATTTTGCGGTAAACAATGTAACCACACACAAATGTACGCACACATGTATATGCATACGTACAAATAGACAAATGTTTGCTGCATAGATATTGATGCATAAAGAATTGAATGAATGGCCTGCCACATGTTACATTATGTAACTAATAACAACAACACACACACATACATATATCTGTTGGGAAAGAAACCCAAGCACCAACACTGCCATAAAGAGTGGTTTTCTGAAATAGGCAAATAAACAAACAATTTTATACTACTGCTACACACACACACACACACACACCCTGGCACATGTTTGGCTTTTTTATAAGGTAGTACAAGTATAAAAGTAGAGCAAGTGGAGTAGGGACGATGACGTCGAATGAGAGCTTAAAGTGACAAAACTTTAATTTGAATAAAGTGTCTGTGTAAGCACAGAGGCCAACGGCAACTACAGCAATAATATCAACATGTAATCAAAAACTTTTTTCCTATACACGCTGGCTGCTACGATGATATTCAGGAAAGTGCTCAGCACGGCTTGATGCTCTAAGCAAGCCGAAAACTACCCACATAATGGAAATAAGGGGAATTTATAAAATAATCATATAATGCTTCTTATTTATGTAGGTCAGTGGTTCTCAATTATTTCACTTTTTATAAAAATCTATTTAAACAAAAGAGTGAGTGCGAAATTCATAGAGTATGGCCACCGAACAGGAGATTCAGTTCCATAACATGTCACATGAATTTGCAAATTACGTTTGGGAAACAGTGATGGAAGGAATATGTACACGTGCAGCTTTCATAAAGTGAACCCACATCATTTACTGTTTATCTACAAGTTTGGTTGGACACTTGTCTCTCTGTATGCACACATTTCTACTTCAGTACACCTCCCCCCACACACCTGTATATACCCTGCATACTACGTCCTACGTCCGTATGCGTACACAAGTTGGTGTGATAATGTACAAATTGGCGTAATGCCAAAAAATGTTCGTTCGTATAATAAACGTAAAATAGTTTGCCAAGCACAAAACAATGAGATGAGTGTAAATGAGAGATATGAACGGTGACGAGGAGGGGCTAGGGACAAAGGACAGAGGACAGAGGACGGAGGACGGAGAACTAGCAAAACGACTGAACAAACAACAAAATGAACAAAATTTTCATGTTACCATGTTACAGGGACAATAGTTGAGGTAGAGCATGATACACCCACACATGCATTCACACATTTATATGATACACTAATACTGTGAAGGAGGTCTTACACTTATATACAATGCTTAAGCGTATAGGCAGGTACATAAAATGAAATTTCATATTTATTCACACACGCACACATACACGCTATGTATTACAGTTTATTGCATACATTGCAGTCATGTACATGAGAGCGTATATGAGCGTTCGTATTATCAGAATTGTTGGTGGTTGGCCCAAGTGTTTGGTTCTGCTGAAATGATTATATTGATTTAAAGCAGACAAATTTTGGGCTTTTAGTGACTTACTTGAAATTTCAAAATTATAAAATGCGTCTATTGCATGTATTGAGCGTGCCCATCCTGCTATTTATGGTATTTGGCTTATTTTTATCATATTATGCTGGAAATATTTTAATGAGCTACTAATTAAAGTCTCATTTATTCATAGTTGTAGGACAACAGGATAAAACGAAAAGTAGCCGATCTAACATAAAAAACTGAAGTGTGTAAAAATAAGAAACAACAGATTACGTCCTGTTCAACTTTCACATCAGATTCTGCACAAAAACGATTTTTTTGTAAATTTTTCGATGTATGCGTAATTCGACCACGCCCATTTTTATTATATTAATAGACACTCCAACTATAAACACATCCATCATATTTTAACTTCATACGTTTATGTTTATAGCTGGGAGAGACTTTTTTTGTGGGCGTGGCATTTGACCGGTTGCAGTTAAATAGAAATCTACAAATACTTGAAATATTTGTACAAAATTTTATATCGATATCTCAAAATTTACGACTGCAAGAGGTTTAATAACAGACAGACGGACAGACATATTTCGATTTACTCAGATTTTGCTGCTAAACTAGAATATAAATACTTTGTAGGGTTAATGAGGCTTTCTTGTGGGTGTTGTAAACATTATTGAAAGGGTTTTTTTTGTACATTGTGAGCGTCTTCATTATTTGATACTTTTTAATTTTAGGACATCGATGTATATTTTTTTATACATACATATATACTTTGCAAACGGACGCTCCCTTTTGGGTGTTGCAAACGGACCAATAAACTTAGCTTACCCTCCATGATATGTAGGGCATAGGTCATAAGGCATTAAATCAAAAATTAATACTGACAATAATGCTTATATGGGCGGAAAAAAGTTTCAATCTTTGTTTAATTGCAAGCTTGACTTTCAGTCGATTCTACTCTATTTCAATACCAATCTGCACTAATTGACAGACGAGCACGCAGACGGATAGACAAACATAGCTAAATCAGTTCTGAATTCCATGCTTTCTCAAGAATCCATACATTTTATAGACACTGTGATGCTTGTGTTTTTTTTGAGAGTTACAAGACAAATGAGTATAAAAATGATCATTGAATAAGAAAAATATGAATCAATTGTAACTGTTTAGAGTGTTACATATATCCACTGACTTTCTCTTGCTTCTTCTTCTATCTATGAATATATTCTCACTTATAGAATATATCTCTTCAATAACATTTTATATAGACGGAAAATAGAGATGTTTCCATAGAAAAGGCAAAAAAACATTCTGCTTACACAAGAGAAACGATAGCTTGCACACCAATGGTGCAAACGTAAGGCTTAGTTTATTGAACTATTCAAATATATATGAAGCAATACTCGAGAAAGAGAGAGAAAAGCAAGGACAGAGACTGACTGAATTTGTAGGAAAAATTTGATTTTGATTTTGTTATAATACCATTTCCAAAAATTACATTTTCTCAAATGATTTTTCAGGCATGTATGCACTCGTTCATGTGTCATTAACCATATTGTAGATGCATATTTATTCAACTGCAAGCATAATGCCTGCTGGCCATCTACATACACATGTGCGTATATATACAGTTTCAAAAAGATTGTTGAAAATATGAAAACGATTGCATTGGAGAAGAAAAACAAAAAAAAAACGAAAACAAAAATTGTCGAAAAGAAAAATCTAGGAAATGATATAAAAATTTGCACAAAATATGTAAATGATTGCAGCTGTTTGACAGAGAAATGAAGCAAGAAATATCAGTTGCAGTCAGGATCCAATTAACACACAACTATTGTACATTTGTTCAATGAACTTTTAAAGTAGAACTTTTGAGGCACTCGAAGGGTTTTCAACTAACCCCCACCCCTCACTCTGCACCCTCCACTCCTTACCTTGACTTCATATTTAGTTAAAGTTGAATATTTTTCCAGCTGTGTGTGTGTGTGTTATTATAATTATAAAATACACATGTGCTTAGTTACAGGGTAACTGACGATTGCTCAAGGAAAAGCATTTTGCCAAACAGTTGTTAAATTGTACCAAGTAGTATATGAAATGCTTGTTCTAATTGCAATTTGAATATTTTCATAACTTACATATAAACTGTGAACGAAAATTTATAAAATGCAATTACATGTCTGTACCTCTGTCCATTTTCAATTCACTATTGAGCACTGAACACTGAACTGTTTACGAATTTATTTGTTTAGTATGGATTGACGCCGATTTAAACTAGAATATATAAAAACTGTGAATGGCTAATAAAAAACAAACCATTTTTAATTAATACATGACACAATTATAAAAAAACCATTGAACGTAATACGTTTGCTTGATCGCTAGATCGCTTTTTATAAGAGTCTAAATAAGGCAAAATCCACGCCCACAAGCTATAAAAATTGACTCACCTGACACAGAAATTAAGCAATTCAGTTTTCCCATTTTTCATTGTGCCTAAAATGGGCATAATAGGACAGCATTCAGCTCCCACTATTTGCAACCAAAAAAAAACTATACTTGAAGCAGAATTCGGCTTTTACCTGCCACGCTTTTTGTTTGTATAGATGTGGAGCATATTTAGGATTTTCCCTAAGTCAGATTTCCTTTTTTACTTGGTTTTATGTTTTATTTTATTTTATAAAAATTCACTCAAAAAGTTAATAAATATTAAATGGTTTAATATAAAATTCATTTCAATTTCCCGCTTTTTATAAATTGTTTGCATACATTTTAGCACTTTTTTTTTAACTTATTTACATAAATAAAAGTAAAATTCACTGCGACAGCAGCTGGTAATGTGATGGGAATGTTAAATGGTTGTACGCGGCGTATGAGTTAATTAATAAACAAGCAGCCGTTCTGGCAACAGCAGCAGCAGCAGCAGCAGCAGCATCATCAGATATTAGCAACAAAGGCGTGCAAATGTATGCGTTCTTTGTAACTAAATACGATTTGAATTTTTTTTCGTTGGTTGTTTTTGTTGCTTTTTTATTACATACATAATTGAAATTTTCATTATTTGTGTTTTTTTTTGTTTTTTTCTGCCTTTTATAATAATTTATTAATATCATTACATTGTTCAAGTGGAATTTGGAAAAAAAAGGAATACATGTTAACTTGACCACAAACACATGGTAGTAATAACAACAACAATAAGAACAGTGTAACATTTTCATTGTACGGAATGTATGGATGGATACGTCTGCTGAAACTTTTATATTTTATATATTTTTCAAAATTATTTATTTAAAGTCGGCTATATCCGAACATTTAATACGCTATACCACATAGTTATGCTATATAATCCTTGTCATGTAAGAGACTTTGCGAAATATATTTATAGGGAGAGGGTCTATAAAACGATTCCATGGGGTCCAAATTGGCCAATTAACTAATATTTACCAAATTTTGTTACAAAAACATTACGAGTTGATAATTTTCGTTATATAAAGAATAATTTTATGTTGGACCGTATATGGGGAAGGGATCTAAAAATGGTCCAATTTGATACATTTTTAATTATGGCCCTCTCTGATTCTTTGTACCAAATTTCATTAAAATATTTCATAAAGTGCGACTTTTAGCTTGGGCAGAAATTGACATAGACAGACAGACGGACGGATGATAAAATCGATTCTGTATAATTAAGGGTAGGTGTGGCATTTCCCGCTTAGGAGTTCTTAACTAAATTCTCCCTCATCCCACATATCGCGAAGCGTATAAAAAACTTTAACTTGGCTTTAGGCCAAACCTTAATTACCCACTACTGATGCACAGAAGCTTTCCATAAAATGCATATTTCAATACATTTTCTTTACCTCATATGTAATGCGGAGTAGATGTAAAGCCTAAAAATAATTGTTTTTTTCAGTTCTTTTAATTTCAATGCCAAGAGCATACCAAGAAAGTTAAAATTGGTTTCCACGCGTTAAATCTTCAGAATTTTAATGATGATGCATAATATATAAAATTGGGTGTCCAAGGCTTTCTTAAACGAAAGACTTCCTTCACACATGTACGCACAGAGAGCGTTAAATCGGCATCAGATGTTGATGCTGATCAAGAATGTATATATTTTATTTTTTATGGGATCCCAGGAAATATCCTTCTAATAGTTGCACATGTGATGACAAACCTAGTATACTTACCGCCTATCCTATGTGGAAAATATAACAGAATTAAAAACAACACTGAATAGTGTGCTTATCTAAACAATTTTTTACCAAATAGTTCGTTACAGAAACTTTTATCAACAACAACAACAACAACAACAACAAATTAAGCTTGTGTGATAGAGTGAAATATAATTGAATGCGAACAAAATATGAATAAATAAATATCACACATATGCAACTAATGGAATTAAATTTAATTTATTACCATATTGGAGAGCGAAGGCGCATATTGTGTGTGGATGTTGAATAATCCATTTATAGTTAGTTTCACGTCACATTAAGTATTAAACGAGGTCGACTTTATTTCAAATATTTTCATAACAACAATAAATGACTGAAAAGATAGTTTAAAAATCATATATATTATGTTGTATATGTGTACGTGTATGTGTGTGTATAGTATATTAACACACTTATTTGAATTTAATGGTCCGTAGCGAAAATCAAAGCCTAACTTTTACTCCAATGTTTATCGTAGTTGTTATTGTTATTACTAATTTTCTTCTTTCACTTACACAACACACATACAAACAAACAAACGTATAAACAAGCAAGCATAACAATAAAGGTGTTGGTCCACATGCCCATACACAAAGCGTACATAAAACTTCATATCATAGAAGATAATAGAAATTTATACAATACCAACACAGAAACAAACATCTATGCGATGGTATGTTCTTATGGATGTATAATATGTATACAACATATACATGCACACCAGACTTGTACGATGAGTATTTGTGAGTGAACGGGTGTAGCTGCTATTGTTATACCGTTCGTGTGCATGGTGTCTATGCATTCAAAGCTAGCACAATTTGAATGCTCTTTAATCCCCAATGTAAACATCATTAGCCAATATTATATGCATTAAATTTAATGAGAAAATTGTGGCTACGGTTACTAGGCAGTGAATAGGGAGAAATGGGGGAAAATGCAAGAAACTTATTTAGCACAAGGCAGGAATGAACGGTACATGAGAACACGAACAACGGACTACAAACGTGCACATTAGAAATCTCCCCCTTTTCTCATCTTACAACTGAGAAAGCTCTTTCTTTGATTATGACCGAATATTGTGAAACCTTCTTGCTCCCCTTGTTGCTTTAAGCAGATTTACACATTATACTAATCAATTCAATTAAATTTTATGACCTTAATATATATTCTGACTAATTTTGTTAGTTCATTTGCAACACCCCCTACGGCAGCGCCAGGTACGATGCAAAGTAAATTTATTCTTGATCAGCATCAAATTCTGAATTAATCTAAGCACTGTCGTGTGTTCGTGTTCGTGAGACATTCCATTTAGTTTATGTAATTTCGAACTTTCCAACTGGGGTGGAAACCGTTTGAAAGCCACACCCACAAACAATAAACGTCTATTTTAAAACCATGAAAATTTAGCGAAAAGGTTGAAATTTGCTTCCTGTATAATAATAAGCTTACAATGGGCGGAGTTGGGTGCGCCCATGGTTTTACATATTATGAGATTTCGATGTTATTCAAGATTTGATATTTTCAAGAGACAACCAAGTACAGGCAACATAAATAAATCTGCTCTACATATACATTTATTAAGCAGATGAAGGACAGAAGGACTGACATTACTACATCCAATGAGATGCTAATAGAGATTATTAACATTTTATGGCGACTCCTTAATATTTTATTCGATTTTATATTCCAAGAAGTCGGCGCATCATTACCCACGAATTTTTCTTCAAATTTCTGTTTTTTCACCTTGAGAGGTATGGTGATTATTTTCTCTACACATCCAATCTCTTCTATTCTACTATTCACATATTTAATGTTCTTCATTTATGGTTGAATGTTACATGCATTGTCTTGGCTAACTATGCATCCTTTATGCATTTATGATTAAATATGATTTGTAAGTAAATTAAGAAAAGCATGAATAAAGAAGCAGCAGATTCATACTCATTTCCGAGCATGCAGTAGAAAAAAAGAAAACTTTAACAAGAATGTTTAAAAAAGTGCTAAAACTCGTGGATAATAAACAGTTCTGTTTACTTTTAAGATGAAGATTAGTAACTCATAGTGATTCATTGTGTGTCTTCATCACATGTGCCATATCAGGCAGCATAAAACTATGTTAAAGTGAATATTATCAAGAGAATAATAATTAAAGTTACACTCATCGGGTGAATTTCTTAATAAAAACTTGTATGAAAACAAGTAAAAATGCTTTAGGCTGTTAAATTCGAAGTTACTTCGGGAAATATTATTATGTGGGAAAGAATTCTAAAAATGGTCTGATAGGGTCCAAATTTGACACGGCCAAATATGAAGCTAAAAAACTATGCTTCACCAAATTTTCCCATATAAAGGCTTCCATTTTAAAAGGACCTTATATACAGAAGGGTTCTAAAAATGCGTACAAACTTGGCGACCAGTGGTGCAGGGTATAAAAATGTATGCATAATACCAGGTTCTCAGAAACGGCTGGACGAATTTTATTCAAACATTTTTTGGAATCTTGTAAATTAATTCAGCTTTCGAATGAAGCATATTATATGGGCGTGGCACCACCCATGTAGTTTACAAACAACATTTAATTTCTAAAAATGATTTCCTAAGCAAATGGGCAGTGCCATGCCCATCAATTACGAATCCTTAAAAAACCACAGAAATATCCGAATGTTTGCCACAAATTTGACCAAAATCGGAGCAGTAGTTTTTTAGTTATATGCTAAGCAAATTCACATAAAATTTTGTACTTCATCCAAACGTACATAAGTTTAAACCGATGTGGGCTTTTTAGACCCTATATAGTATATATATTCTTGATTTGAAAATTTCCACACCCACCTTTAATTCAATAATCATAATTGTCTGTCCGTCCAAATATTTTTGTGAGCATGCTTCAAGTTAATATTTCTTGACATTATTTAGCGCAGAATATTTAATAATTGGGCAAGCTAAAGTTTAACACGATCGGACTATAACCCCTTTCTATATAATGATATTTCACAATGTTTTTTTTATTAAAACAATTAATTTAATATAATTATAGCATAATTTGTAAAACTAAGTAGGCGGCCACAAAATCATTAAATTTGTATTTTCCTTAAACGAACAAAATATTAGAAAAGCAATCTATCAAACGTACAGCAACAAATTCAATAAACAAAACAAAAATGGACAATAAACTGCTCAGAAAAAAGCTGCAGCTTGAACAATTTGTGAGGTTGTAACTGAACGTACTTCACAGAAAATAGATTTTTCATTTAATTGCTTTTAAATATGAGTTAAATAACAACAACGAGACAAACAACAACGAGAAGCACCAAACGGCGCTCATTGCAAACAAATCAACTCTTAACTCTTGCTCTGTTTCAAAACGGATATGTGTGCAGAAACATAAAAATACAATACATATATACATACATACATAGATATACACATATATATATATATATAGTAAGTTATATAATAATGAAAAAAAAAACCAAAAGACGTTTATGAAACGAGAACGAGAAATAAATTAAGAGGAGCAAGAATACATAGTTATAATAGCAAAAAAAAAAAATAAAAGAAAAAACAACAGTGTGTTCGTTTTGCGGACTAACGACAACGGAAGTGAAGTTTCCAGCATAACGGATGTTTAAGTAGAAGCTTTTTCGCTCACTCTAGCACTTGCACACACTTATACAAATTATTTTATACACTTTTTTTCCATTCCTCAAACTGTGGCTATTATTTACTGATAAGAAGAATGAGATAACGTTGGGAAAATGTTAAGAGATAGGAAAATGTTTATGGTAAATATTTTAAACACATATAAAACAACGCATTACAATAATTTAAATAAACTTAAACTTTGGAGGTCTTATCTGAGGATATTCATTCTTTACTTTACATGTCATTTAGCACCGCTTGTAAGCACGTACGTTCACATGAGTGTATTTTGTCTGATTTCTGCCTATTAACACTGAACTGAGCTGAACTTTAACATTTTTTACATATCTTTGTTCCGACTATCACTTGTACTCCTAAAAAACATATTAAAAAAGTGAATTATTGAAAGTTTCCTACATTAAATTAACAAAACTTATATGAAATAGTGCGATTGGCATTGGCCTTCGGTTGAAGACTAGTGAAAACCAATTTAAAAAGCAGGAAAGAAAATTATATTTGACTTGAGCTAAATCTTAAATGTCTTCCACATCTGCAAAAGTGGGTGTGGCAGGTGTATATATTACGCCCTTCAATAGTGTTGCATATTACGCAGCAGCTTGCACGTTGAGTTTTACGCTGAGTATGAAATTTTTGTAAAATATGGGCGTGTCTGTTATCCGACCACGCCTATTTTTGGCACATTGATATATATATAAAAATTTCAATTTATTGTGGCAGATAAATAAATTTTTGTCGATTGTGGTCGTGGCTTTTGACAGGTTTTGGCGGTTTTAAATAGAGTTTTGCGTACAGGAATGAGAAGTGTCTAAAAGTAGGTACGAAATTTTACCTCAGTATCTCGAAATTAACAACAACAACAAAATACATGCACTAGATCAAGAATATATATCCTTTGTATGGTCTGTGTCGTCTGGGAATACGGAATAGCTGGTGTAGCCCACATCTTTTGTTGAAGGCTATAATAAAACTTTTTACAAGCTAGCAGCTCCCTAGCCCGTCAAATCGACCTCAACTTTTATGGTAATATTATTAATATTCGTTGGGTTATCAGTGCCACTTGACAGGCGAGTTCAAAGTCCACTTAAAAATCTTTTTACACTTTGATCCTCCAGCTGCTACGTCGAGGCTTAAGCTAACTCTTTTACTAAAGGGAGAAATTTTGGTTCCTATTGAAATGAAAATAACCTCTTATGGAATCGGAGAAAAATGACTTAAAAAGATGTTGCGATTATCATCCCCTAACGGCGACTATACTTCTTGACATTAAAATACTTCCAGGGAGCTTCTAACAGATACGTTTTGTAAGAAATTTACAATTTATTAAAGCCCTTCTTTCAAAGTTGCACCAGCTATAGAAGCTACAATTTCAGCTTAATTAAAATTTATCTTTTTTTATATATACAGTATACGAGTATATAAAAGTATCCCATGGCGCACCTTTCTAAGGTTATATCATTTCCTTTTATTTCTAAACATACAGTTTATTAAAAAGTGAGTTTAAACTCAGTTCATCCATTCACACAATACTTGGCTGGCTGGCACTTTCTTATTCTTTCAGTACATTATTGTATGAGTAACTGTTATGCAGCTGCCACCTGCAGTTTACCTGCCAGCATCCAGAACGGATGATAATGTGTGTACGTATACGGTGTGTGCTGTCAAATTACATTAACCCTTTTTATGCGCTATTTAACCTTTGCTGAGACGACACGACACATCATTCTTCTACACTAACTGCACTAAATAGTGTAATGCGTGCGTGTGTGTGTGTGTGTGTGTGTGTGTGAGGTTTAGAATTCTGCATGAATTGAAAGCACAATCTTTTTCATTTTCATAGATTCCTGTGAAATGTTTCTCGTCGTTTGTTGTCTACTTTGGTTCATATGCCAGCAATTTATAAGCACGTTTTTCATACATGTTCGCCTGCCAGCCTTCTCTCGGCTGGCAGCCCAGTCAACTAGCAAACATGAATGAATATGCATGTGTTTGTCAGTTTATTTGTGTGTGTGTGTGCTTACAAAATGAATAATGTAGTGGCAAATGTTAGAGTGCAATGTGCATAAGTATAAAATCACTGACATCGTTTTAATCCATTCATTTGGAGATTTCAAGTTTTACCCCAAACAGCAGCATTACCATCACAATCACGATCACCATTACCACCACAACACAAGATTTATGCGATAAAAAGTTTGTTTGTGTTGGTCCTGTCTGTCTGTCTGTCGGTCTGTTCTATCTGTTTCTCTTCCCCTTCACATTCTGGGGCCTTTTCATACCGTTCCGAATAAAAAGCCTGAATTTTCCTTTCTTTGTGAAAGCCGTCCTTTGTACAGAAGCAAATAAATTTTAACGTTAGATTAGTATAATTCAGTTATTTAGTGAAGTTGTTCTTGTTACGAATGTTTGTTGTTTGCTGATGTATTTTTTCTCCTTATTTTATAAAGTAAAGGTATGCCAAAAAAGAGAATTATCAACCCACAAAAGCTTAAAGCAAAGTTGGCAGCTTCAGGAAAGTAACAAACAAAAAAAAACGAACACTTTTTTCCAACTAATTTCAAATTTCGTATAAAAAAAAAGAAAAAGAAAAAATTAGTGTTGTGTAAGGTTTCAATTGTGTAACGTATCCAACACTTATGCCTTCAAGTTAACTAATTTTTAAATATTGTACAACAAATAATTGCTCCGAAATGGGTCCATTTGTTAAGTATAACAGCTGTTTATTTAAGAGTATTATAACAGTTGTACAGTACTTGTATAACAGAGTATTTTTTCCGTGCTGTAAAAGTGTGTTGGAGGGCACATATAAACGTTTTAAAAGAGGATCCATTCCATTCACAGAAGCCCTTATATACCAAGAATCCACTTTCTTAATATTTATACCCTGCACCACTTGTAGCAAGGAGTATATGGTGGAGTTTGTGTGGATGTTTGTAACTCCTAAACGGCAAATGCCACACCCACCTTCAATTATATCGATCGATTCTGAATCAAAATCTTAAGATTTAGCCATGTCCGTCTGTCCGTCTTTCTATCTATGTAAATTTGTGCGCAAGCTATACATCACATTGAGATATTTCGATGAAGTTTGGTACAAGGACATATATTGGCCTATAGAGGAACCCCATTGAAAATGAATCGAATTGGAACATTTTTAAGGACCTCATTCCATATAATGATATTTCACGAACTAACTTATATTGGCAGTGCCTCTCGAACTAAACTAATTGTAGGATAATTTAAGGACCTAAGTGGTGTGGAGGTATTAAATAGTCGGGCTTGATCGAGTATAATATTTTTACATGTTTTTAATAAAATTTTATAGTTTGGCATAATAATTCAATTAGACCCGATCGGTCCATTTTCAAAACTACTTTCAATGAAAAGTTTTTTCCAAAATGAAATGAATCACAAAAAATGTCCATTCTCAATATTTCTACAATTAGAAATTCCTTAGTAACCTATGCATGGTGACTACTTTAAGTTTATTTAGGATCGGTTTGTTTTAAGAAATGTTCTCCTTATACTGAGTGTTCTTTAGAATAACTAACGTTAGCTATAAAATTAGATGAAATTTCACAAATATTGCTTCTACACGGAGGTAGCTATTTAAGAGGGGCGAAAATGTTCAATAAAAATCACTCGCAGGCACGAAGCCATAACATTGAGCATCATTTCAACCTTCGTTGTGTCAAGAATGGGTAGAGCAGGTTAAAGACACGCCCATAATTCACAAAATGTCTTATTCAGTGTAAAACAGAACTGTTGGTTGAAAAATTGATCACTAAGTAGTGCTAGAGAAAAACTGTATTTATGTTACGCCCATAATTTCGTATGTGGGCGTATATTTAAGAGATTATTTAAAATATAATGCAAGTTTTATAGTATTGGAAACGGTGTGTCAGTTCCCCCATCCATCTAACATATGTTGTATCCATCACTCTCTGTCCAACAATTTCAATTGTTATTCAAATTGTTATTACCCAATTTCATTTTACATGATATTTTATTTACCAGCAATTTCATTTTATTTACTATTTATTCGTTATTGGTTTAATAAGATTTCGTTTGGTCTCTCTCCTGGCAATAAGTTGGGAATGAGAGAATATTTCCTTATTAAAATTTATTATACGAACAAATTTCAGCAAAAGAAACTACTTAAAAACAAAACATTAAGCTGGAGTCAAAAGTTTCCTTTTGTATAATCCACAATATATTCACTTACTCACTCACTCACGTACATGCATCCATATGCATGTGTATGAGTATAACTCATGTGCAGATGTGTGAAAGTGTATAAAATTGTGAATGTAATTGTTCTCATGTGAGGGTAATAAAATCAACTATTCATACCAATTTTCTTACTTTCATTCTTCGAACCACATACACATACACACCCATACATAGAGTATATTGTATGCATGGCATGTTATGTGTGAATAGAACTGAATTCAGTTCTTTTGGGGGTTAAAAGTTTTTAATTACCAAGTTTTTACCTTCACACGCATACGAGTATACTGCTTATTCAAATATAAGTATTTTATGAGAG
This sequence comes from Ornithomya chloropus, assembly GCA_963971445.1. Lineage (NCBI taxonomy): Eukaryota > Metazoa > Arthropoda > Insecta > Diptera > Hippoboscidae > Ornithomya > Ornithomya chloropus. The sequence continues at coordinate 18,494,871 of OZ020530.1, read as the reverse complement.
TGTATATACATATACATATATATACATATATGTATATAAAAGCATACATGTTGTTCTTATGTGGCAAGTAGTTATTCTATTGTCCTTTTGAACTAATTTCTGTTATTTTATTGCATATTTGTCTGTCTGTCTGTCCGTCTGTCTACTTGTCTATTTCCATCTGTCTACTTGTGTTTCTATGTGTCCGTCTATTTATTTAATTTAGTTACGAAATGTTTTCACTGTTTCCCTCTTCTCGCCTCTTACTTACTTTACTTTCTTCTGCTAGCTATTCAACAAATTAAATGAACATACACAAAATTTATATGCATTTGCTTAAGGAAAGACACTTTCAAGTGGTTGGCACATCTGTGTGCGTGTGTGTGTGTGCACCTACATTTCTACATTTATAAATATTTAATTAAGATTCGGGGCAAAGTTAGAGGTTAAGTTTTCTTTTTCAACATTGCTTTTCCAACTCTTCAGCTTTTGTTAGTTTGCAAAAATTATTATTGAATACTTTTTCTCTCTTGATGATGATCACAATATTCGGTTCGATATGATATATATCCGGAAAATATAAATGGACAATGGTAATAAATATTCATTAGCTTAAATGAAGAAGGCAGTGGGGGGGGAGGAAGCATTTTGATTGAAATAAATGAAAAGTTGTTCTAATTTTGTTATGGACGCCTTTCATGGCAATAAGTTTGAACGCCAAGTGTAATTGTCACTCATACGCATTGGTGTCCACTAATTCCTTCAGATAGTATAAAAAATATATCGTATTATATATTGATTAGCGAACACATCTGTGCAGTATTTGTACAAATGTACAGCACATCTACTGCCCAACTTAAATTTAGCACATATGCAGCATAAAAGAGGAATTCATTAAAAATTTATAAATTTTCTACATTTGAATATCTTTTTAGATGGCTCTGTAAGCTGTACCACAGAAACCATAAATTTCCATTTACTTCGTATATATTTTAAAATCTAAGGAGAGAGCGAGGTGAAGAGACATCGAAACGCAAAGGAAGAGAAGTATTATAAAATTGTTTAATTAGAATTTATGATAATATTGAAAGGTAAGTTAGTATGTGTAAGGAACTACATACACACGCACATGGCTCATCACTGAGAGTATATCTTACAGGATACAGGGTGTTTTGTCATTACAATTGAAAATTGATAAAATAAATTGAATTGAAATCATAAAAAGGTGTGACTGTATAACTCGCAATTGTGATTATTTTCGGCTATATGGTTATAAAGCTTTTTGCTTCTTTTCGGGTTCTGAAATATTTCTTCGTACACCCTGTATATAATTATTTATTATTTTGATTAAAAAAACTATAAATCGATAATGAAAATATACTCAATAAATTTTGCAAGTATAATAATTAAGTTGTAACATCTTACGACTAGGAAGGACGATAACTAATTATGAAATATTGTAAAACCTTCGTTGCCAACACTTTTCGTAAGTTTCACATATTTCGGAAATACAAACAAGATAAGTTTACTCTACTGGCCGCTATGTGGTTAATAAAATTGGGATTACAGCGGAACATGAACATTTTCATTTGTACAATGAATTGTTTTTTTTTTGGAAAAAAGTCATCAGGTACAGCACAAGGTTTATACATTCTTGAAAAGCAGTAAAATCTTCGTCGATGTAATAATGTCTGTATGTCCGTGCATTGTTGAAGCAGAAACGTCTGTAAAAGTTAAAATATTGAATTAAAATATTTTATATAATAAAATCTGAACCGATTTAGAAATGTCCGTCCACTTGTTCATTGCAAATATTAAGATATTGAAGTGAAATTTTATACAGACATTTCTATTTATTTGGCAGATTGGACAAAATCGCTTGAGAGCCACACCCACAATCGACAAAAATACATATTAGCTGCAAAAAATGGGCCGTAAAAGTCAAAATTTTGTGAATACACTCATCCCACGTTTTGCACGGTACTCGCTTTGCACGTTTTCGATCTTACACGGTTTTTCCATATAAAAATTATTTCGAAATACAAAACAAGAGATGGCTGTACTATCGTTTAACAGACTATCGTATAAAAGACATGCCCACATTTTACAAAATTTTACAGAAAAGTAAGCTACAAGCTTTAAATTGATCAAATCCATAAAATTTGTCTTTCATTCGCTTATCATAAAAAGAACTGAGCAGAATTGGTCCATAAGGTTCATTTTCTTTACCCTTGTGTCTTTGTGTATCACGTCATTTTTTCCTCTAAGATTGATTGATTACTTTTGCAATAATAAAACCTTTTTATAAAATACTTTAATCTGTGCGTTAAACGCGTAAGGTTTCCAATATGCTATGTATTTATAACAAAAACGTTTCACTCGAAGCCTGACTTGATAATTAATTGTTACTTTCATATAATTAATGCTAAACCGCCAACAATTTACACGCTTTTGTTGCAAATAATTTCCACCATCGCTTCATTATTCAAGGCATCCTCTGCTGTATTATTAAATCCTATTATCCGGTTGTCCTACATTTTCTTTATTCCATTTAATTTTGTTTATATATATATACATATACATATACAGTTTTTCACTTTGACATTTTTAAAATAAACTTCAAGACTTTTTCTACAAATAGTATTTTGTCTCAGCTGTGTGTTTATAAGAGATTATGGAGCGAGTAAAGAATGCTTGTGACTCTCAGATTTTCATTGAAACTTATTTTATGGTTAATGGAACTTATGTGGAATATAAACAACAGATTTTCCTTTGCCCCTTAACCAAAGTACAAGGGAGGACTTTAAAGTTTCGAAAGAGACCTAAATTCAATCAATTAAAAATTGCATCCTTTTATAATATCTTACAAAAATAGGGGTAAATATATATATATATACATATATAATTATTGGAGTTAATACGTATGTATATATATTTTCAACGGTTTGTAAAATTTTAATCCAAACTTCAGAATTTAATTTTGGCAAATTTTTATACAAAAATTTAACGACGACAAATACATTTTTATACTCTGTACCACTTGTGGCAAAGAATTTGTGCAGATGTTTGTAACTCCTAAACGGCAATTGCCATACTCACCTGCAATTACACCGATTGATTCAGAATCAATATCTGAATCGATTTACCTATGGCCCTCTATCCATCTGGCAGTCCAAGAAAATTTTAGAAATATTTCGATGAAATTTGGCTCAAAAAGCAACTTTATTGAAAGTGAATCGAATCGAATCACTTTTAGAAGCCCTCCCTCTATAAGGTCCCATTGCAATGGAATCCTTTATATAGCAAAAAATCCCAATTATTCTTATTTTTTGACAAAATTTGTTGGAGAATATTTATTTACCTTCATATTGGGCTGTAACAAAGTTGGTCCCGATGAGACTATTTTCAGAACCCCTTATATGACAGTTTATATGTACAGATACAACTAAACTAATTGTGGCATAATTTAAGGAGCTAAGTAGCGAAGGATTGGCCGACTGTAACAATTTCACTCGTTTTACATTAATTAATCATTTTCTTATCAAATATATTACAAGGGTGTATATAATGGTAAACTTTTTCGTTTCATTCGACATATATCGAAACTATATAATATTTTAAAATTAAAAACTTGAGACATTTTGCATTTTTCTCCTTGACAAAGTTCTATTTATATATATTTTTGATTAAAACACATTTTTTTTCATCAATCATTTTCATTTGGGATCATTTTGCATTAAAAAAAAATTGATGAAACAGGTTTACACTTAACTCGATGTCATTTCCTTTATAACACGAATTAGTAGAAACTTTTGAAAAACTCTCTGTATTGCTCTACCACCCCTACAGACTCCACCTGCTTTTCATTCTTTGCTTTCTTTTCAAAGTAATTTATATTTAGTAAAAAGAGAAGAAAACACACCAGCTCTGCATTAATTATCATACGAAGCCTGCGGTCATGATTACAAATCAAACATTTCATTCTTTGAAGTTTTCCTTTTTCCCTCTAATGGACGGCTTAAAAAAAGAAAAAACAAAAACAAAAACAAAAAAAAACTTGTAAATTAAAACGCCCACTCCTGCCTGCCCATTACATAAAAAAGGACATTAATATAATTTTTTTTTCATTTGTTGTTTGAAATCCTGATAATTTTCTTCAGTCAACAATCCCTTTTTTTTATATACATATATAATGGACGATAATGGGTGCGTAGGGTGAATGTTTTTTACTGCTTGTGTTTGTTTATTTGCTTGTTGCTTGAAGAAATGTCATTATACCTGACATTTTCATAATTCTTCGTCTGGTGACATTTAACGTCAACAACAATAATAACAACAGCGGCAATAGCACCAACAGCAAGCAATAGAAAAAATAATTGCAAAATATAACAAAGATGCATAAAAAATTGGGAAAGAAGGGAAAAAAGAAAACCATGCACCAACAGCAATAATAACAATGACAGTGCAATAACAAAGGAAACGAAAAATCTGAAAAGAACAGCATTAAGGACAACAAAGGCACAAAGAACTATGGAAGAAACAGAACATAGAAGATAGAAGATAGAGGATAGAGGATAGGAGGAATGAACCAAACCAAACGCAACAATACAAATTGTGTCACAATTTACAAGCAAGTGAACTTTACAGCAGCCCAGCAGTATGCATGTAAGTATGTGTGTGTGTACGTGACATAACATACGCACAATGCACGCTGAAGGTACAATACAAACAATATAAAATAAACAAAAAAACAACACGAACACAAAACGAACAAATAATAACATAAAGTTTCCGAATGACATTGATTAATGGTTATGGATAAAGCTTAGAATGAAATAGTGCTGAGAAGATGTATGTGTGTGTGTGCGTGTGTGTGAATGTGTGGGGTATGAAGACAATGCACTTGTACTTATCCTACATGAAATATAACCGCACACCAACTAAACATATTTTATGTTAACGAATAATCCTTTCCATACAAAAACCGCACTTCAATATTATTGATAATGTTATCACAAACTGTTATACTTATTTGTCTATTACTTTAAAACAACAAAAATGCAGCATCTTAATATACATAAAATGAAACAAGAAAGTCTTTACAAGGGCTTGAACGATGCTCATCTTAGCACCCTATGGTCTGAATTTCATTTGAACAATCAGCCTTTCGCCTTCTACGGCACATGAACGTAAAATGTTTTGTAACTTTTATAAATGCTTTACAAACTATTATAAACACATTTTTAAAAGATGTTTTAGGAAGATTTACAAGTGATTTTAATATACATACATATATGTATTGCGGAACTGTTATAATAGATTAGAGATTTTGTCAGCGTTTATAATTTGATGAAAAAATTTCAAAATTTCCAATTTTAATTAACAGTTATAATTGATATTCTAAACTCTACATATTTTTTAAGTAAAATAAATATATTTTTTATAACTGTTATAAAAATTATGTCACTTTTTAAAACTGTTATACTGACATATCTTTATATATATGTATTGTTACAATTATTTAACTATTTAACAAACTGTTATATGAGAAAGACATTTTTATACCAACTACCTTGATGATGGGGGGTATACTGACTTTGTCTTTCCTTATGAAAATACCAGAAGCAGGCTTCAAGGTCTCAATAATATATATATATAAATACTTTTTACAATATCATCATCAAACTCGTAAACAATTTAACGATATCACGTAATAAAATCTTTATCTATATAGTGGCGTCCGTTTGTCAAAATTGTGACAAAGAGTATCCCATCCATTGATGTGGGTGTGAGCACATAACAGATACGCCTACAATATACGAAAAACCTTATTTGGCATAAAATCCGACTTGAAAATTGTACAAAATATCAACCACGCCCACTTTTCGTATATATATTTGCAGAGGGTTTAGGACTACAGTTATCGTAGTTTTTATTAAATTTTTATTGCAAACTATATATCATAGTACAGTGTTAAGTCAAATCTACAAAAGTTAAGCTTTTATTTTTATACCCTACACCATAAAGTGCTACATGGTGTATTTTATATGTAAGAATGTTTATGATTTTTATGGTAAATAATATGAACGATAAGGTTTAATAATGAAAATCGATTTAATCATGTCCGTCTGTCTGTCCATGTATTACTAGTTTTTATCACATGAACGAAATGTTGTAAAATAATAGGAAACAGTTGCTTTCCCCATTAGTAAAAGGCATGGTACTCTCTTGTTTAGCGCACAACAACCGACATTAAAGTTTTGGTAAACAGGATGTTCTGTCTAGAGGGACATGCCATATAGATATAGATATATATCAGAAAAGCCCTGTTTATAGTGTTAAACTACGTTTACATTGGTTCCACATTTACGCACATAACTTATTTAAAAGAATCACAAATTTCAGGCAGAACACCATAATTGCACACTTTTAAACTTTATATAGATGATTCTTCTTCTTCTTTTCTTGTTTAATTCAAACTCTCATACAGTACATTTTGCATTTCATGTTTCTGGCTTAGTGTCAGCAGCTACCACGTGCAAATTAAAAGCTTATCAATACAAAAATTTGTACGTACAAGCATTAAAAATCTTACAATGACAAGTGAAAAGGCAGGCACATTTACTGGTGTATACGCACATCCGCACACACGTACACATACACATTTATCTATATACACTCATTTTATGTAGAAATGGATGCATGCTGAAATGTTTATATAGGCAGAGGTCACTAGCCTTGATAAAGAAAGGAAGCCAAAGTGTGGGATGCTGTGAATAGTGTTGAGATTTAAAAGAGAAGTTAGTGTACTAACTAGTTAACACAATTACTGTGGAGTGTGTACTTTGAAGCAATTTCACATAAACAATCAGAGAGATAGATACTTTAGAAGAGAGCGCCTTTTTAGAAGAGACATGATAGCAAAAGCTTCAACGGTATATGCTTCGTAAGCAAAAGGTGGCCAATAAACATTTCGTTTTATATTAATTGAATAATAGAGTTTATGACTCTCTCGGTTAAGTTAAACTTATATTACTCTACCTCTCTCTTTATCTCTCTTTATCTCTTACTATCTTTTATGTTTCCTTTTTTTTTTTGTTACCATTATAAGCATCCTTTGTACAACTAACAAAGCGCATAAACAACAAATTGTGTTAAAAATTATGCACTCACTTAGTAAGCTGTAATGGTTTCGTTTGGTGAGAGAGGCAGAGAGAGAGAGACATAGAGAAAGAGAATGTGTCACAAGAGCCGAAAGCTTTTCATTATTATTATAATCATGTTGATGATAACGATGATGGGATTGTTACAAAGCAGCATCAGCAGCAACAGCATCATCTCTGATATAAACTGAATGACACCGAAGTAGTTCTCTTAGTCACAAACAAGCACTTATCTCTACGAGTGTACTTATTTTATAGTAAATTCATTTACTGTGCGTGGGAGGTCACAATCCAATGTGCTACAAATTCATTTAGTTTCAGTCAATGGACGCGTTCAGTTGTGTTTTTGTGGACTTATCTCCTAAGCTATAAACATATATATAAACCGTGCCTCTACCTCCATCTCTCCCTCTCTATCTCCCTCTAACATCGCCTTAGTACAATACAGTATAAAAGTGAAAGAAAATTTGTGTTTCTAACGTAGACAGTATAAGGAGTAACAAAATTGTATTGTTGTTGTTATTATTGTAATGGCATTAATGTGTGGTGTTGAATAGCTGCTGAAATTCTTCGGTTAAGATGAAAAAACAAGAAAAACTTTGAATAAAAACTCATAAATAATGATATTTTCGTTCAATTTTTTCCATGCAGAAAGTCCTAACAAATATATATATATACTGGGATAAAAAAACACCAAACTTTTATCAGAACAAAGTGCTGTTAGTGTACACCGACAAGAACAAAACTTTTTCTCATAAAAAAGAAAAAAAAAACTTGCGGTTCCGTTGAAATAATTTTTTTTTTTTTTTCTTTTTCATTTCTCAACATACTGATAACACAGAATGTTTACGTGTGAGTGTGTTGTAACTATAATATTCTTAAATTCAAAGCATATGCACACATCGTCTAGGTATGATATCACAAACGCTAGAAATATGAGTCTACTCGCACATAGAGACGTGTTGGATTCTATGCTAATGCAGGCAGGCAGGCGTACGTTTATTATAGAAAGAGAAGTGACCGAGTGCTAGGGAGAAAATGTACGAGTGTGAGAAAGATGGAGACAAAGATTGAATTGTGTGTTTGCGTATACATCCAGCATATATGCTGGCGTACAATGCATACGTACACACATACATATATGTAAGAGTGCGATTTTATGCGACCGGAAGTTGTTGAGGAAATTGGAAATGTGTAAAACGTACGTAAAAACTTTCTACACTCTGTTTCTGTACGCGCATTTAAGCATATGTCCGCCTATACCATGCAGACACCGCAACCATATACGTATGCATGCACGTACAAATACGTTTGTAAACGTATTCGCATGTGGAGCATTAAAACTGTCCAATAAAAATGAACAATTTATTTGTGATCGTTGTTGTAGTTGTTGCATGTGGTGCTTCTCATAATATAAACTGCGTTTGTCAACATGTTTTCTTTTTTTTTACGAAATTTATATAAATCATGTACAAACTCATAAATATTAAATAATTTAATATCATACAACTTAGCATATAGTTAGGATGCACTTATTTCTCTCCCTCTCTCTCTCTCTCTCACCATAAATAATAAAATATGCATTTTTATAGATAAGTAAGCAGAAAAACGGGCAGATGTTTAAAAAATTTCATACATTTTTATTATGTAGAGAGAAAGTAGAACGAAATCAATGATTAGGGTAAATCACATAAACAGTTATCCGGCGTGAAAAGATGAGCATGGCATGAGCGTGGCTCAGGATTATAATATAAATTAATAATTATTAGGTAAATATCAGAAAAGGAAAAACTATTGAAAAAATTAAAAAAAAACAAAATTTCAATTTTTAGATTTGAATGTGACTATGATTACGAAAGTGGTCTAAGTCATGTTTCCTAAAACTGAAAATTTGAAAAATTGAAAAATCGAAAATTTGAAAATTTATGAAGGATTTTCAAAGGCAACATTATAATTATAGGCCATTTTATAATTATAGTCACATTTTTATAAAACAGTTCCCGAATTAGTATATTTTGCTCAAATTCATTACTTTTGAAATCTTAACAACGTAAAGACATACAAATACACTATATTAATGGATATATGAAGAACTTGAATGATATTGAAATAATGCATCTTCAACACAAAAAATATGACTTTACTCCATGTTTGTGATCCTAAAAACATCACACAATAATTCTTTTCAATATAATCTGCAGTTACTGACTTAAAACAAGGTCAAAGAAACACAGAGAGAGAGAGAGATAGAGAGAGACAGAGCAATTATCATGAATAATAAATAAAAGTATATTATACCTAACACATCCAACAGGGGCCCCGCTTACGTTGCTAGGCAGGCAACCATGAAGATAGAAAAAGTGTAACCTGTACTCGACGCTAGGTAATCATATCATTCGTTTCAGATGCGATTTAAAGTAAATTTCCTTGTTAATATATGCAAATAATGGGTGTGGCAGATATTTAGACCATTTTAACGAAAAATATTTAAACACTTTTTGCAAAAATTTCAATTTAAACGCATCCGATTTTATGATGTGCAGATTTTTTCAAAATTATGGGCCTGGTTTGTCTATTTCATATACACTCTAAACAAATTTTAACAATAATTTTTATATTAATAAATTCTTAAGAATTGTAGGCGTGACTTTAATATTTTTTAGGTCAAATAAAAAACTTTTCGTAACAATAAGAGAAACACAATATTTGGCTTCAGCCAAATTTTACATATTCTCTACATAAGCCCCGCCCTGAAACGGAGTACCGGCATAGGTGCTTCGTCCAAGGATCACGGGGCAATAGTATTATGTGAAAAGCGATTTATATTAAGATCACCTGGAAAATTCCAGGGATCACTAACTACCTTTAAGCTGACATAACATAAATGGGATACCAACCCATGGGCAATAGGCTGTCCGAAGTTGAAAGATCTAATGACCGACAGAGACTAAGAGACTAAGTCTGGTATCGCGAGCTACTGGAGCCACAAGAACCAAGGTTCTTGCCAGTACGTACTTTCGGGTAGGCCCCCTTGTGGGAGCATCGCGGGGGCTGTGGTCATAAAGCTGGGGTGCATGGCCGAAAACCCTCGACCAAGGGGTGAACTTACATAGCCTATGATGTAGTTCTAAAGTTGGGACCTCCTTCGGGGTGGGCGCAGGGGACGCTCAGTAACCCTAAACAAACGTCTAATACAGCCTTCAAGATAGGAGTAGACGCTAACTTCATATTCTATATATATAGAGGGGTATTTCGTAACCGAACGCGCTACTTTTTAGGTCATTTTTTAGTTGATTGGCTTCAATAATTAGATGTATAATCAATTTCAAATTCATAACTTAATTGTAGGCGTGACTATTGATCGTTTTTGCCTATTTTTAATAACAATTGAGCGATACTTACTGCATATACAGGCATGGACTAAGAACATTTGTTATAATAAAAGAAAATGTTAATAAATTCTGGGCGTGGTTTTAAAGCATTTTAAACTTTTATTAATATTATTCTTTAAAAAACAAAACATTACTTGATTTTTTAGTTAAATATTTCTTAGTAGGCGTGGCTTATCCTCCTCAGTTTTGCACGAACCCTTGTTTAAAAAATCCAACAATTATTTGGTTTTTGGTTAAATTTTTTTTTTCATTTTTGGACAAAGACAGTAAGAAGTATTGTTCGTACATTAAAAAAAAAAAAAAAAATTGTTTTTACAGAAAAAAAAACTTTAAAAAAATAATCTTTCATAACTTTTTTTCTTTGGTTTAACTGTGGGTGACCTTTTAACCGTAGTTCTGGTTCTAGTATTAAATCGATTTAATTCGATTTCTCCATTTTTCCGACCATAATTTACCACAATGGAGGAAGGGACACATACTTTGCGAAATCTCTGTATTTTAAGGCAAAAATGAAGATCGGTTACAATTACAGTAAACTTGATAGCATTTGAAAAAGTGAAAAGTATCATAAGAAATAGAAAGAAATGTATTTGCTTTAAATACAAGCTAATCTAAAAAAATGTGTATGCATGTAGTACATAGTAGTACATACTGAATAATTCAAATTAAATATATGCAGGCATATGCCCCTACACATGCACACAACCATAGCCAGACTCAATCCTAAACTACATCCAGCAACACATGAACAAATGCTTGCTTGCATGAATGCTATCTTATTTCATGTGCACATAAGAGTAAGTGAGGAAGCGCATATAATCTGTAATATCATATTGACTTAATGTGTTGCTGCATTGTTATTGTAATATTCACCAATTCCTCAACATAATCGCATTTACATGTGTGTGTGTGTGTGAATGAATGGAATGTGAATTGAAGCAATCATAACTGAATTGAGAGATGTACGAGTACATACGTTTGCAGCTATATGTATATGTATGAATATGTGTATATGTGTATTTGATATGTGTGTGGGAGGTTATATTACTTGCCATGAACGATTTTTTCTCTTTCGTATACTTTATGTTATCATGTGTATATTTAATACTTGTATTATTGCTATCTTACACTTGTGAGCTATGCTACGTAATAATAATAATAACGTATAGTTTTTATATGATCATCACATATACACTTGGATACAATACAAAAGTACTGACTCATGGTGCTCATGTTGCTTTGAGTAAGCTGTTATGTTCTTAAGCTTACTACCGCAACCGTATTGAGGGGATAAAAACCAATTGATTTTATGTAAATATTAAATTTAATTATAATTATTACATATACACACGTATGCATGTGATAGAAGATTCGGACGCTGAAAAAATGAGTAAAAACTCTAATTTTCAAAAAAATAGACAAAAATTTAATTTTAGATCAAAACTTAAATAATTACCCTTCACATCTGTAAGTGAACAATGGGCGTGGCTGGTGCATGATTACGACCTCTAATAGTGTTTAGATTATGTATCAACTTGCGAGTCGGTTTCTATCTTAAATTAGGTTTTTGTAAATTGTGGGCGTGTCCTGCTTATTTTTACCACATCGGTGAATTTCGTTATTATAAGTATGTGTACATATTGCATTTGCCGATTGTGGGTGCGGCTCCAACCGACTTCGTCTAATTCAAATAAAGTTCTGGATACAAAAGATTGGAATGTCTTTAAAGAATGTCAGATACAGCACTCCGTTTACGACAGTGAAAATTCCAACAACAGACGCACTTAGATTGTGATACATATCCAGAATATATATAAACCATGTCGGGTCCTCGATGCCTACCTTTTTACTATTATTAGAAGCGGAAGAACCATTTATATATGTGAAGGATATACAACTTTTTTATCCATAACTCTATTTGGACTTATTTATACTTTAATGTATATAATCACATAAAACGTTGTCTTGATGTTCGATTGATTCTACTCTTTATTCCAAATTATAGATTCACATAAAATTCATAGAGATGTGATTGCTGCTCTTGTAAGATTAGATTCTTAAAAAAAAAATAAATAAATAAGAGTTGGCTTCAATTAGGTGATCATCCAATCAACAAGATAAGATGTTTATCTAAATAAAGTCAATAAGCAAAGCATAAGCTTGTCAAGCTGTCTCTCTTTTGTAATAAATCTGAATTCATTTCTTGAAGAAAAACAAAAAACGAAAAATATTTGATTTTCCAACTTGACTGCAATTGTTCTTATATTTGAATATTTCATCTTTTTACTTCATTTTTCTCAACTCTTACTAGATTTAGAGTTTCATTTTTTCTTCCACTTTTCTTCTTTTTGGCCATAAATGCAAATGAACTGATTTCAAAGGAAAGCATGTCCATTTCCAATGCTGTGTGCGTTTTTATGTATTGTAAGGCATCTCTATAGTTTAACATTTAGGAGAAAAACTGAATAAAATATTCACCAAGACGTTAATTTTTTCATTGCGTTTAGTTTGCAATGCAAATTCTAAGCTGTACAAAAAAGTTCTTAGAAAGGAAATGGTAGGGCAAGGACTGAAAAGTGTGGGAGGAAGAGTGAGAAAAAGACAAAATGTGGGTATTGATTTTTGTAAATATTTATAATTGAGCATGGTTTAAATTACACGAATGGATAAGAAGTCTGATTAACTTACGTTCACTACAAGTGTCTGGACTGACGGACATAGTTGAGAAATAATCAGAGTTTCATACAAAATAATTGAAAATTTTATACATTTTGGAGATATTTCGGCTGAATATCTATAAGAATGGGCAGATGATGGCCATGTCAACTTCACATTTCGATTTCTTCGAATTTTCCTTAACAAGAGTGTACGTACATATGTTTATAACTGAGCATGTTTAAGTATTTCATATATAAGGCATCACATACTCTTGCTGTTATAACTATGAAGGTATGTTCCATTCAAAGGCTGCAGGCTCTAAATGCCATTAAAATTTTTGCTCACAGCAGGACAAAGTTCTACCGTGGCATGAACATGAACAAAAAACAAATAAAAGTAGTGAAAGAAAAATATATACTGAGTTGGCTATGACGCTTGCAACACCCATAGGACAGTATTGAAGAGACTGCAGAGTATAAATACTTTTCATCAGCCTTAATATCTGATTCGATCTGGACATGTCCGTGAAAAGCTCACCATGACAAATTTTGAGATATTATAATGAAATTATGTGCAAAAACATTCAGTGTCTCTGCATAGGTTCCTACTTCAATTGGTCAAAATCGCTCAAGAGCCACGCCTACAATTAATAAAAATTTCACAGCAACAAAATTGAACCTACTTAGGTTAAAGTTTGGTTTACATATATATTTATTGACGTCTATCAGTTTGTTAAAAATGCGGATGGTCATCTATCTCGTCCGAAATGTATAAGGAAGCGATACTAAGCACAGAAGGGGATACAGAAGTACACACGTAAAGCATATTGTATTAGAGGGCTGAATCAAAACCATGCCACGCCCACAATAAGATTTAGTTTAAGCTAAAATTTAGTTCTTTTTCAATATTTTTCACAATCCTTAACTTAAACGAACAACAAATTTACATAACATACGCACGAATAGACGGACAAATTTAAAAAAGTCATAAACTGACATTTGTTTTTTTCTTACCTAAGCCAAGCAATTTGTTGAAGCAACTCTACCTGCATCCTTTATAGTTTATATGTGCGACGCAAATAGTACAAATTAGTAGCGAGTAAATGATCGAATGAAATCGATTGTTACAAATGCAGGCAATGATTCAGAAAACAACAACAATTAACTAACAAGCGAAGCATAAATACAACGAGTTTACAAATAATTTCCGCCTTTTTTTTTGTTCTTGTTGTGAGCAAACCGCCATTTAACCGCAATCTCGATAATAGTAACAACTCCAGCAACAACACGAGCTGTAAAAAAGCAAATAAAGTTAGAAAAACGCGTACAATAGGAAGAAATCATCAATCAAACTCCAAAGCTGAAAAGTATTCTTCGTCGACTTGAGCGAAAGGTTGAAGCGATTAACAAAATCCCACAATTTCGATGACTGGATTTTTCCGCTCTCCGAGCGCTATGCCCTTTCACATGATTAACCGCAATCAAGTATTGGGAATTAAGTAGCGATAGCTATAAAAACAAAAAAATTGTTCGGATTTTATTGAAAAAGTTTTTTGATTATAATGATGAAAAAATTTAGGGGAAAATTTCTTTACTGTAATTGAGATTTTTTTACAGGGTCATGTATGTGATACGGTTGCGATTGAGTTATAATCACCCCTATAAACATTTTCCAAGTATGTAATCGTTTCAGTCCAATTGAAAATATATCACTTTCTCCCTATGATGGAGGTCTTAGTTGGCATAAAAAGCAACACAATACAAACTCTCAATAGATAATTTCCGGTGTTGTACATGTTTATTAACCGCACAATAATGAGTGCGGTCATCACTTAGTCTCACTACAAAATTGTATAAATTGAACTGTACATGATGAGTGTATGAACTGTGCCATGTAAGAGTGTTAAAATAGGGACATTTCCAGAATCATACAATTTATATGAAATTAAACTTTTGCAAACAATCGTCATGAAATATTATAAAAATAAAACTTAATATATGTTTAATGATATCGAATTTAGATAGATTTTCTGTACCCTACAAAATATATACATTTTGAATCAGACTTAATAAATTACTTGATCTAAACATATTTCCGGATGTCCGTCTTCTATTAACACTTTCACGGTTGTAAATTTTATAATATTGTGGTATAAACGGAATTGTTGTTTGTAACTCTCAAATGGTACAAATGTGATACCCGCCTTCAATTATCAAAAACCTGCATTGACTTAATCATGTTAATCAACCTACAAGATGTACTTTTTAAGATCTTCTCTTGAAATTTAGCACAAATGTTGAACCAACGACGGTCACTATTGAAAATGGATCTAAATGATTTATTTTCACGCGCCCTCTAACAATTAAAATAATAACGAAAATTTACAATTCTTTATTAAATGTGGTGAAAAATGGGTAATTGGTTTAATAATCAACTAGCCCCTAATTTGGACACGATTGAACCATTTTTAGAATCCCTTTCCATATAACGTTTTTTCACGAAGTGACTTTTATATGACAAGGACTCGCGTTTAGTGGTACAACTAAACTAAATGTAGCGTAAATTTTGGAACCAGGCAGGGTATAAAGTAGGATAAAACATTTTCACATCTATCGTATCCTCTAATTTGTGGCAGTCACTGTAATTGCCATTTTATAAAGGTATTCATTTATTTATATTTTGTTGCTCTTTTTTGTTATTTTTGGTTTTGTTTTAACAAATAACAATTTATTCATGTTAAGTTTTATACCCGAATACTAAATAGTCGATGGCCCTCGAAGTCAACACTTCATACATTTATGCATGTTTGTACATGAATAATGCGTTTGTGCTATTCTCGCATAAAGTCAATGTATGCATGGGTAACATTTAAAATTTTTAAGTATAAAATAACAGAGAACGAACTTTTCATTCTATTAAATAATCAAAGTTTCGTGCTAAAGTCTAAAGTTCTCATCATTAAGGGAAACCTGGCGAATATCTCAATGCGAGAATATTTATCACAGACCGTAATTTTGGCATAGAAACAACAACATATGAAAATCCCTTAGTTATCATAGAACTTATAACATAATAATAGTTTCTTGACTCTCTGTGACATCGTAAATTATTCCCTCATTATGATTATTCGTTAAGCAGACAGAATAAATAGTTAATCTATTGTCTAAATAATTCAACCAGCAGCCATTCAGCCATCCAGCCAGCCAGCTAGCATTTGTATGATGAAAGCAGCTGCATCCTTAATTATGAGCGATTGCAGGGTTAGTTAAAGGACATTTGAATAGTCACTAAAATACGCAGAAGTGTTGAAGTAGATGAATAAATATACAATTATAGTCCTAATCAACTTATAACTGAACAACCCTCCCAATAAACATACTCATGTGAGTATTAATATATGTAATACTGCACACACATACAAACACACTTGTGTACAATGAGTGGAAATGCAAAAATTTTATGAATAAAGTATTATCCTGTCAATGACTTAATGTGTGACTTGAAAGAACGAGCATGCATAAAAAAAAGGAAAACAACAACAACAACCACAATAATAATAGCAACAACAAATAATATATAATAATAATAATAACAAGTAAAAAAACATGAATTTTCGTTTAGGACAAATCTTGAGTACCCTCCACATATTCATACAAACAGTGGGCGTGGCAAATACATGATTATGTCCTCTAATAGTGTATGTATTACGTATCGACTAGCAAGAATGAGGTTTTTTGTAAATTGTGGGCGTGTCTGTTATCCAAAACACCTACTTTTGCCATAACAATGAATGGAGTAATTATGTATAAATGTATGTAAATGAATTTTCAACCCTACAGTTGAATATTTGTGACAAAAAAATAGATTATTATCGCTTGTGGGCGTGGCCTTTGGAAACATTCTGTTCAATTTAAATAGTGTTCCGCATATAAAAACAGTAAGTGTCCGTACAAAAGTTCAGCGAACAGATATGTCTAGATCGACACAGTTTTTAAAGCTGATCAAGAATGTATATAATTTGTAGGGTATCTGAAGCCTGCTTCTGCCAACTTCTTGGTTGTAAAAGGAATGACAAACTTAGCATACCCTCTTATCTTATGTAGAGAGTATAATGAAAACAAAGCACTTTGTCACTGGTGTCAACAGAATATTCTCAATGAACTCGATCCAAAAAAAAAAAAAACGCATAATAAATGAAAGCTTTTGAAGACTCTTTAGGTTTTCGTTGACATATTATTGTGCATTTTTTTTAACAGAACTTATTGCTAATAAATATTAATGATAATAAAACTACTTATTAAAAACATACATACAAATGTAGTTCTAAAGTCGTTAAAAGCTTACTTTTGGAATAAAATTGTAGTGTCTAGTATCTGTACGACTACTGTATCCGTTACTCTACTTGTGCTTTTACGGTTACATTCTCCACTTCACAATTTCCATGAAGAAAAGAAAACACAAACGTCACACACTCGCAAGAGGATATCTTGTACATAGAGACAAGTATGTGAACGCTCTCACTTTTTGTTTTGTTTTTGTTTTATAAGCACTGCAACAACTACTGTACATAAGATTTAAAGAATTCAACTTAACAAAGAATTTAATTCATTTGTTGTTCTATGCATTTTTTTTTCGTGTTCCTTATTTATAGCCTGCATATAAGTTGAGCGGGTATACTAAATTTGTTATACTGTTCGCCATATTTAGAATTGGGAAAGAGGCGTCTGCTTAGCATCAAAATATGAGCTGTGTTCGTCCTTGTGTCCGCTTGTTGTTGGATCGTTCACGATCGTAAAATTTAAAACATTTATATGACATTTTATAAAATAATTTATTGTTGCTGTTATCTAGATTCTTATTTGAATTGGGTGAAATCGTACAAGTGCCACGCCCCCAATCAAAAATTGAGCTATACATTTGAAATTTTGCATAAGTATTTACAGGCATCATTCACCGAAAATAGGCGGGGTCAGATAATAGACACGCCCACAATTTACAATAAAAATACTTGACGTACAGTTCACGGTGTTACTTTATATGAATTATATAAACTAATTTGGTACCTAAAGTACCACCTTTTCTACATGAACTCACGTGAAGGGCACTTAGATTTTGGTCTAAGCCAAAATTCATTTATACTAGTTTGTTTTTTTTTTTTACTTTTCGATTTCAACATCACTTACAATAGCAATAGCAGCAAGAACAACAACATCGTTTCATATGTATGTACCTAGTGTTTGTCTATGTATTCCAAGTGGTTGGTGTGAGTTGAAGAGTAATTGTTGTAAGAGACCCCTCTCTCATACTACTATAAAGGCTTTGTCTTCCTTTTTCCAATTCATATGCTTGCTATGTGTGTTGTGCGTATTCAAAGCTTTTTACTTTTTTTTTTTTTTTTTTCTTTTTTTTTTTTTTTTTTTTTGATGCGTTAACAAAGCGTAAAGAGGAAGGGCTTGGATTTAGTTTAGTGTAGTTTAGTTTAGTTCTGTGTTCAAGTCGGGTCGACAATGCTTTGAAAACAATAGAATTATTTAAGTATTAAGAATGTCCTTGTGGTTGTTGATTTGATTATGTGCTATTTTTCACAATGATGTGACGTGATGCGATGTGATTTGTATGGTGAAAAACACAATCGCAAAAAATCAATTAGTTGAAAATTTAATGCCTGATGAAATCTTGATTATTTTCCACTTTTCAACGCACACACAAAACAAAAGAAAAGGGTAAAAATCAACAAAATGTGAGAAAAATGAGAACCGAAAATTAATATAAAATTCATGCATGCAGACATCCCAACATACACGTACTATATTTTATTGTACAATTTACATAAAATGGATATATATGCGTGTGTGTGTGTGTGTGTGTGTGTGTATGCATGCGAACGATATGAGTATAAAAGCAACTGTCAATGCCATTTTAATTTTATCCTCTTTTCTTATCTGCAGCACACAACGAATTATGGTTTCAAGTGTTGTTCATGTTCACTCAGTTTCAGTTTTTATTGTCTCGTTCTTTGCCAGTGAAATCTAAGCAGATGTTGAGGAAAAATGTAAATATGACTTGAAAGAAGTTTATGGAAAAAAAACATACAAAAATTTTGATGATTAAAATATTTTATCACGTCATTGGAAACTTTTATCTTTTTAAAAGTCAATTTGTCCAACCAAAGAGGACAATCAACATATTGAACTGAGGCATGAGTACACGTAGATATAAAAAAATCATGAAATGAAAAATGTTTAAACCGTAATGCAGCTAATTGTTATCGATAATAGTTATGGTAAAGTAATGGTTTGGGCCACAAATTAAATACCCTCCACAACTATATAAAAATGCAGTGGGCGCGGCAGGTATTTCCTTTCGCCCTTTAATTGTGTATGTATCACGTGTCATCGTTTGATTCTGTTTCAAAAGAAAGTTTTTTTTTTGGGGAAATTAGAGGCGTGTATGTTGGGCGACCGCCCCCTTTTTGGTACATATTTCTCTATATAACATTTATAAAAGTAAATATTAAACTTAAACTTTATAGTTCATAGATTTTTGTTGATTGTGGGCGTGGCTTTCAGTCCATTTTTTGAATATGTTTAGATCGCTTCAGATTTTAATGTTGATCAAGATTTTATATACTTTGTACGCCTCTTTTTGACTGTTTGCAAACAATCTTAGTGAAGGACATAAAAAAATGAAAATAAAAATTGTGTTAAACGACATAAATCCGTTTTAGAAATAATCTAATAGATAAAAAAACTCATCTGTTATAAACATTTAAAAAATGTAAACTGTCTTTAAGTTTTCTCCTACTTTCGGATCTCTTTTCCTTTACCAAGAACTTCTTATGATAACAATGACATGGAAACAAACACTGAGCACAACCTTGCCTACATAACTTAAGTAAATGTTTATATAATGGCTGCTTTAAATTCATGTGTTGCCGTTATATTTCTTTGGAAATAAACATTATGTCACATTTGCATATATACTCAAAGCACAGCAGATACAGTAGATACAGAACACATAGCAAAATAAAAGTTTTGCATAAAAATCTTTTTTTCATTGTTTCTGACAATCTTTAACTCAAGTGAAAAGTCTTGATATTAAAATGAATGAACACAATAATCATGTCGTCGTCGTCATCATTATGATCACACATATGTATGGTAGGGTGTAAAAAGTCAGTGTACATATGTATGTATGCCTAAACGCACAGTTATTATAATCGTTTTTCTATTTGTTAGTTTGAGGCATAAATTAAAACAATTCTGTGGCAGTCCTTGTGCTTTGCATTGCATGCACTTAAGTACACTCACACATGTTTGTTTGTAAATTTCTAAATTGTATTCTTCTTCTTGTGACAGTGTAGTTGATAGCGAGACTATAAGTACAAGTACGATTGTTCCACAGAGGGTATCAAAATATATTTATTTTGTTATATAAACATAGAAATGAAAGAGATGAACGATTTTTTATATAACTTATACACATATGCATATGCATACAAATGTACTATATGTACATAACTTTTTCATAGTAACTCATCCTTTGAGATACCAAGTTATTCTAACAAAACATTTAAACAGCTTAAAAGAAACGTCGTGCGTAATATGCGTGTGTAATCTTTGTCAGCATTTCATTCTTGATGATAGGAAATGTATCCTTGTGGAGATTTCATTTGGAATTCATTTCCAATGCCTTTGATTGTAATTATTTCATTTCTTATGCACAGTGTATTAAATTTGTGCAACGATTAATTTTCATGGAATAGTTTTTTGATTAAATTGAAGTTCAAATGTATGTCTGTCCAAAGTTCTGTCTATTCATCTGTCTGTCTATGCCATTATGTATGTCCATTAAATTATAGATATTTATTATATGATCCTAAAAAATTATTTCGACAAATGGGAATTTGACTCCATTCCTTCTCTGAATCTATTTTGAAATAGATTTTTATTAGATAAAATTTCTTTTAACCCCAGGAAAAGTTGTTTAGTTTGCCTCATAATATACATTTTTTATACGCTTAATAAAGGATCGGGTCTTTTTAAAATGACTAGAAAGTGAATGTTTTGCAGGATCTGTGAGAATATACCGAATTATTTGTTGTTGTTGTCATCATCACATAATCGACCTGAAAATTATTTACTTTATCGGAGAGTTCTCTAATTATATTGAGCAAAATCGGTTGCAATCTACACCCCCAATCAGCAAATATCCTTTTATTATCTAGGAATTGAACATATATTTAAAAATACATATAAAAATAGTATAGTCATTGATTTAACGAAAATGGGCGTTGTCGTATGACCGATGCGCCCACAATTTACAAAAAATACTACAGAATTCGACTACTTTGAGCATTAGTTACCTAAAGTTGTACAGATGCCACACATGGAAATATAGTGGACATATGAAAGTAGTCACTGATGCTGTATTTGTCCTAAGCTAAGCTTTTCTTTTAAAGTCCTTATATCCTTATATGACAAAAATCTCAAAACGTAATACTTTCTTACGAAAATCGGTGAATAATATGCTTTTCACATGGACTGGGGAGGACTATTTTGAAAAAAATTCTCTCTTTAATGGTTTTTCAGTTATTCTACTATGTGATCATAATAGTTAATATCTCATATACACACTGTTAAGCATTATGCTTTTTTATTTGCTTCCCTGTGAGTTGCTCCTGTCTGGTATTTCCAAAGAATGAAATAAATAAAAAAAAACTAAATTTTTGGCTTAAACCAAATCTTAAATACTCTCCTACTCCACAATGAAACAGTAGGCGTGGTATTTACTTAATTACGATTTTCTTGAATCCTTTACAAAACAGATTTTTTAAATTGTGGGCGTGTTTGTTGTCCGAACACACCTATATTTGAGGCACACCGATGCATAATCTAGATGAAAATATTTGTAACAAATTTCAACTTTATACGATAATGTTTGTGGCTGATATAGAGATATTTTTTTATTATGGGCGTGGCTCTTAACCGATTTTGCTTAAATTTAAATTGCTTTTAACGTAAAGAAACTAAAAGAACAAAATTTCAGCATATGGCAAAATTCACGACCGTAAGAACACCATAAAAAAAAATGCATGGGCAGACATATAGAGTTCGACTCAGTTTTTCATGCTGATTAAGAATATATATACTTTCTAGGCTCTCTGGCAACTGCTTCTACGTGTTGCAAACGAAATGACAAACTAAGATTACCCTCATCACTGAAGTGGAAGATAAAAAAAATGTTCAACTATATACTTTTATGTTCACATGCACTTGATGTACGTATACCACGCAATACTACACTATAACATAATACTTAATGTGTGTGTATGGTATTAAATTATCAATGCTGGTTAGAGTATATAAGCATATGTATGTCTATGTATATATTGCATTATACTCGTATATGTACATATTTAAGTAGTCAAATATGTGGATTGAGATAAAGTGCTAAAAAAATTCTAAAAATCATGTCACTGCCATGTGTTACCCAAATGTTAAATGATTTTTAACTGTAACAACAACAAAAACAATACATTTACATATTGTTTCAAGAATATCTACAGTACATTTGTACACGTGTATATGTATGTATATGTCTGTCTGTCATATGTGCATTCTTTCAGATGATACTTAATGTTGCTAATATTACCAGAGAGTTGTACTAGTTTTTGTTTTATCATACACTACATATATACTCGATACAGTACCATATGATTCCCTTTCGAACAATTCACTGACATAATGTACGTTACATGTGTAAATGAAACCAATTGAATTATTTGTAATGTTTTTTTTTTTTTTTTTTTTTACATTTCCATAAAAAATTATATTTATTGTAATGTTTCTTTATTCGTACGGATGAATAGGGTTTCAAAGGACGCTTATAAATGTAAAAAATGTATTTTATTATGCCCCCCTGCACCATTTGGGGCACACGGTACAGTAAATTTGTGTGGATGCATGCCACAACCACCTTTAATTACACGGAACGATTCAGTATCACGTTCTGAATCGTTTCAACCCTGTCCGTCTGTGCGTCCGTGCAAATGTGTGTATAAGCCAAAGGCCTCATTTTTTGAAATATTTCAATGAAACTGGGTACAAAGACATGTATTGGTTAAAAGAGGAACCCGGACCAAATTGAACCATTTTTAGAACCACTTTCCACATAAGAACAGATTATTAAGCCTTTATATAACGAAAAGACTACAGAAGAATAGTTAATTAACATATACACGACATCCCCTACACCACTTATATATTTATATAAATATATTACAAATATTTTTACATAATCGAGATAGTTTAAAAAGGTCTTTGCGTAAAATGAATAGAAAACGAAATTAGAAGCAACACAAGCAGTCAACCAAGAACCAGACAAACAATTCAATATACACATATTAATATCAACAACAATAACGATAACAGCCATTCATTTACTCATCAAGCAATAAAACCGAAGAGAGACACTAAATACACAACCAAATAAAATACAAGTAGCTTTGGTTGAATTACAAGTACCTTACTAGGTAATGAAAAAAACAACTTGTCTGAGGTCAAATTTTGAATGCTCTTCATATTTATATGTAACCATGGGGCGTGGCACGTATACAATTGTTCCCAATTTTAACGAATGTTGTATTTTATACTGTCCCTAAAGCTCAACGATCGAATTATGTACCAAAAAAGTGTTTTGTTAATTGTGGGCGTGTCTGTTTTGTTTTCTGTCTGTTTTCTAATTTGATTTTAAAGTATTTTTAACACATTTTTGGGTGTGTTAAATATACGCATGTGTACAAAATATCAGATTTGAACTCTATTTTAGAGATTTTTGTCAATTTTTGTGGGTGTGGCTATCCACTACGACTCTTTTCAAATACGAAAGTGTCTCCAATAAACTGTGAATATTTCTACCAATTTTCAGCTCAATATTCCAATTAGTGTAACACGTGGACGGACGGACGGAGATACCAAGATTTGTTCTTGAGACTGATCAAAAATAGTTGTAAATTCTTATGGAAACAGCTCAACTAACTATGATCTAAATTTTATTTCGTTTTATTTGTCAATTAGCACTAAGTTGTGTTAGGGTGTACAATAGTCGAATTTCACTGCCTATAATATATTCACTTGTTTATTAAATTCATATAAAATTAAGTGTAAATGCTCGGATTTAGCTGTTAAAGATAAAGCGCTGCGTAAACACATACAACAGCAATTAGAAAAAAAAAAAAAAAAGAAAACGTACAATGTACAGAATTCATTTTATAAATGGAAAAATTGGAATATATTTAACTCTGGTTAAACGTTTATTGGGGTTTCTAAGAAATTCGTGTAAAAAAAAATTAAAAAAGGAAATAAATGCCTATTAAATCGTTTTATGGGTACTACTGCCTACAAATTGTGGGCGGGACCGATATTTGAGTTGAAAATCTTTAAAAAAAACACTAAAAATTGCCAAATTTTTAATGGTGGGCGTGTCTTTCGACTAATTCTGTCAATTTTCAATACCAATCGGGCGGGCAAGATGGCCCAATACTTCCAACAAGTTTCTCTATTTCTGCAAGCGATGGACAGACAGACTGATAAAACAATTTATATACAATGAAGAGTTTTCTTCTGGGTGTTACAAAGTTTTGTGTATATTGAGAGTTAAGTGTACTTGTTTAAAAGAAAAACAAATTTTTTCGAATAATACTTGCAATCGTTCACTACACATAACATATAACAGAGTTGCTGGCACTCTGAATAAATGCATAATAGTTTTGCTAATGCACTAAGTAGAAATGGAAAGCAAAGGTCATGTTCGGTGATATAAATTCTATAATTTTCCACTTAAATACCAAAACAAACGAATATGTTAATAACAGCCTTCATTGTTATGTCGTCCTTTTTAGCTACGCCTATGCTAATTCCGTGCAACTATTCAATTATGATATTATGTTTACATTTTATAATTGTTTAAAGAATTTGTTTTTGATGTTTTTCATAAATTTCATTAAAATTATGCAGATTTCAAATGTTTTTGTATCAAAATATTTTAAATAGTTTATAATCATTATATTAGAAAATATGTGGATGACCTTATGCCCGCGTCCAAATTGAGAGCATTAACAATAGGAAGCCTATTAAATTCGACCTTTTCATACCCTACACGTCTATACACAATACTCCAACTAGGATTCCGTTTAATCTTTTGAGGGAACACATAAGCCCCGATATTTGTCATATATAAATCATTTCTTATAAAATCTTCTAAAAAGGAGCACTTTTAAAGAAATCGATCCTGTACAAAATGTTAGGATATTATATGAGAAAGCATTTTTTCCAAGCCATACTAAAAAGCAAGCATGTGCCTTAGGGGGAGACTACCCTCGCCAACAAAAATTTCAGATAATCTTATAAACCATAAATTAACTCCTATAAAGTATTTGGTCATTCATTGCTTAAAAAGCTTTTTGTCCCCTAAAAATTTTAATAAATGGCTTCGATTCTATCCTTTGTTTGAAAACTTATAACATACAATTTATCCATTTTTGAATAATTCTATCAGTAAACGTGAGTTATCTTCATTTTAAAGTCACTTCATAAAAAGCGTTCTAGTTAGGAGTTATAAAAATGGTTCGATTGCGTCCAAATTGTTATTAAGCTAACTAACTATTCTTGGCCAAATTTTGTTCAAATAATGGAAATTTTCATACTAAAAATATATATGACGAGGGATAGTAAAAATAGACCAATTGGGTCCAATAATGACCGTCCTTGTTTATTTATTAATAACAAAAATTACGCTCTATACATTGATTATAAGAAATATATAGACGGACAGACGGACATTATTCAAAATGTTTCCGATTTTGATTCTGAGTTGATTGGTATAAATAAAGGAGAGTCGAGTATTTGCTGTGTAAGAGTTACAAACATCTGCAAAACCACTACATGGTTCACGGTACAACTATGAAAAAGAATTCAGAAAGGGGTGCTGAAATGTCACGATTCCACCCAAACACATTTTTCACTACATTACAACACCAGACCTTTAAATCCAAAGATATGTTCAACACATTATGGCCGTACATGGTTAAATCGATTCTTAACATAATTCCGAATCGTTTGATAGATTAACAAATCCCTTATGAGTTCAGCCATTAGCATAAACTTAATATTTGTAGTGCCATAAATGTATAACAACTTACGGAGAGTAAGTTATGACGTGGCGACATGGTGTAGAGGAAAAACCATATTTAAAAGTAATGCCCACGTATATGCAGACGTACTAACTAAACAGCCCACATAATATATACGAACACTCATTTTAGCATTATTTCCACAACGCTGCTCATACTACCCTCTGCCGTCATGTTAGTTGTTGTATGTTATGCCATGAAATCCCTAAATGAACGCATTTTTACTATTCGTTTGCGTTGGTATTACAATACACTGTATATATGCATATATATGTACATACATATGCGTCAGAGCGCTATGCGATGAATGGCATTTACTTTGAGAGCGAATTCTACAAACGAATCGCTGAAACAAGAAGAAACCAACAAAAGTGAAAAAGAAAAAACAACAAATGGAAGTAAAGAAAGCAAGAAATTTATTTTCATATGACAATCCGTTATAAATGGGCCAGTCAGTCTAACGGAAACAATCAGAGTGAGAGGAACGCGAACGTTTATCTAACGTGCGTTGTGACGTGTTGCCCGTGCCCGTGCCCGTGGTTGTCTTTCTAGCACCTAAGACATTTTAATTTTACTACTTTTGAAGTGACGAAAAGATAATTACAATAAAAAAGATATCAAATTGAAATGTGTTTAAACAAAAAAACATAACTTTAAGATAGCAGCGTATGTACGAAAAAATGGAAAACACAAAGCAATTAATAGATTTTTATTAGAGCACATGTTGTGATAAGATAAGAAATTGTATTGTAGTACTGTTGCGTAAAGCATAAAGAAACCAATGGGAGAGTATAATAAAAAATTAAACAATTGGCGCGATTAAATATAAAAATACATTTGTTCACAAAGTAGACAAAAATTAACTAAAAGTATGGTAAATATGTACAATTCCTGATTAAAACATAATTAATCCCCAAAAAAGAGAAAAAATCTCTATCAAGTTATTTGGCTTCAGCTTATTAAACGGTTTATGAGTAATCAAAAGATATTAATATGTATTTGCAGCTTCAAGGCTGCGGCTATAGTTCTTCATGCCGACTTTCTTGCAGTAGCTTAATTTAAACAGAAAAACGAATTCACATTGGCAGCCCATTTCAACCGCTTGTCAATAAGACATAGAGATGTGTTTTTTGGATTCGATGTGAACTTTCGGCCCGGCGACCATAGGCTCATATGTCCAATATATTAAAAATAATATCCAAAGATATTCTCAATTACTTAACATCCTTTAAGGATCAAAATTTCTCGCCAATTACTACTAAAGCGATTAGATTTTGTCCCGTTAGTTTAAAATAAACGATTGCGCACAGTCCTGTCATACGTCCGTCCAGTGCAAAAGTCAAACGCGCACTGATCAATAAAATATAAATTTATGTTTATGCGTCAAATTTAAAAAATATATTTTTCTAACGTTTTTTAGTTAAACCGTTATAATTAGTACCGTTACCATTGGGTCTGTAGTGCACCTTATGTGCATTATAACCACACAAATTTATTGTTAGTTAGCTTAGTTAAAATCTTGAATACCCTACATTTTGTTTAGGCGTGTTATGTATAAGGCGCGCCTTTTTTCAGCGACTGTTGAAGTATGCTTTCTACACTTTACTTCAAAAGACGAATTCTGCACCAAGAAAGGGTTTTTGTTTATCATATATATTTGTATTATTTGACCATGCCCACTATCAGTACGTCTATGAATAAATTACAAATACACCGAATATGAATTTTTTACGCCTTCGCTTATAATTGTGAGTGATTTGTGTCACTTATGGGCACGGCTGCTCTATGCTATTTTTTCTGATTTTAAATAAACTAGAAAACATTCGAAGTATCGAATTTTAACCGTAAAGTTGATAATGTTTGTGGCAGATAAATACAAATGATTCAGAAATTCATGCTGATCAAAAATAGATATATTTTTTGGGGTCTCTGACGCCTTCTTCTGGGAGTTGTAAATGGTAGAATAAACCGGGCATATTCGCCTATTCAATCAATCTACTGAGGCAATAAAATTCTGGTCAAAGAAACTTACTTTTTATTTACCGGATTGTAAGACAAATGTCTTAGCTAACTAAGTCAATTGGAGGGTATCCAAAAGTTGGCGTAAGTACAGTTTCTCTTTCTTGGTTACGTATTAAGATAAAGTAAGTTTTATAATTTACGTAATATTGAGACACTGCAGTATGCTATATTTATGCGTAACGATAATATTTATATCCTTTGTTATATAAGTTCATTTGCAACGTCGAGAAGGAGGCATCCAAGATCCCATAGAGTATACATATGTGCTGTAAGTGCCACGCTAACCGTTTGTATGCAGATGTGGAGGGTATTTATTATTTGTCCTAAATCGTTTTTTACTTGATTTATTTGTTTTTCATAAAACACTCGCCATTAATATGCAACTCTATTAAAACCACATCATGGTAAAGTATTGGACAAACCGACAACCATGGATATCAAGCGAATGGTTTCATTTGAATTTTGTACTTTATTAAACAATTAATTGAAGCGGTCTCTACAACATTGTTCGGTTCTGTTCTGTTTCTGTTCATTTCTGTTCTGGTTTTATATTATTCATGGTTTGTGTTTTTGTTTGAAGCGCTTTTTAATTAAAAATAATTGAAGACAATTAAATGGTTTCAGAAAAAGGAATAAAAAGACAAAAGAAAGAAATGCTGAAATGGGTCAAAGGGTGCACCACACGCTTGCAACGCATACCAAAAATATTTACATTTCTTTGATTAGTTTTATTACATAATGTTTATGAAGTCATTAAAATGGAATGAAAATGAAGTTGTATTGTGTCCATACGTCCACAGTCATGCTGCACATGAACAATTTCATGTGTTACTTAAATAGCGGACTTTTCGTGTACCGACACACATTTTACATACATATTCATGGGTGCTTGAATCGAGAATAGATTGTAGTTTAAAGTGTCATGTTTTATATGCGCATATATATGAATAAGTGATAAATGATTATTGTTATCGGTTATTTTCTCACTCATTGGCTTCAAATCTAGTCTATTTACATATATTGTACTTACTTATGTAGTACGTATGTCCGGTATGATGACATCTGAGCTCTTCTGTGATATAGGAAAATTTACATGACGCACACACATGTGTATGTGTGTGTGTGTGTGGTTGAAAATAAATTATTCAACAGCTTTTTTTTTAATTTTTGTATATTCAACGTATTGGTTGTACATTTGGCTACTCTCCACAAATATAGGCGTGCCTTGGAATTGTATCCTATGTCGTGCATACTCAGCATATTGATTGCATAGGGAATCGTAAATATGTATGTAGGCAAAATTTCAATTTGTGACTGAGAGAGTCCTTTTGTTGATTATGGGCGTGGCATTTGACGAATTCCGCCTAATTTACACAGAAAATAAATTTGGTTTGGGCTGAATCTTAAATACTCTCCACCTCCATACACAATCAGTGGGCGTGGCAAGTAGCTGATTACGCCACGTAACAGTAAAAGTAATTTATTTCAACCTACACTTAAATTCGGAACGAAAAAAAGATTTTCTAAATTGTGGACGTGTCCGCAACAATTTTAATAGGAACTTACGAAATATTTATACAAAGTGTCTACTAGATCTCTCAAAAATTTCCAACTCTGAGGATTTCAAAAAACTTCTCGAGTGCAAAATTGGCCGCTAAGGTGAATTAAACACAAACTTAATTAGTTAAAAGAAAGCTCAATTATTTATATGCCACAGATTTGGTTGGCGCCTAATTTAGGTTTTTCATTTATAACTCGTTGAAATCTTCTGCGGAGTATTTGTGCAAAAATTTATTGTAATTAATTTTAATATTCCCTAACGTGCGTTGTCTATTAAAATTTTATCTTAGCACATCTTCTAATATATATCATTATTAATATTAAATAATGCAAAAAACTAATCGATTATGGAAAGGACAGTTCATTTAGTGCTTTGTTACTTAATAGTTGTTGTTGTTGTTATAAGCTAATAAATTGATTCAATTTATCACTTAACATTGCACAGTATGTGAGTGAGAGATGCGTAGAGGGAGACAGAGAGATAATTTTCTGAGTTTTCCTAGTTTGTGTGTATCTGGGAAAAGTTTTCATAACCGAAATTCATTCATTTAACGTTGGCTGTTAATTTATGCAATTATCCCTTAATTATAATTAATAATACGGATGCACTGAGAGAGATAATCGTAAACATAACGAGACGACAACAGCAGCAGGCTTATACATACATAAACACACACACACACACACACACACACACACACACACATAAAATAAATGTGAATGTTGCACTAGGGACCCAAAATAATGTATCTGAGTGTATATATGTATGCATTCCATATAATAAACAAATATGTGAATATGGATACACTGAAAACAATTTATACATTTTAAACACACATCCACAAAAAATAGAGAGTATTCAAAGTTTGCTGCTCAGTTTTTGCAAACACCCAAAAATAGACATCAACGATTTTACAAAATATATATATATTCTTGAATAGCATCAAAATATGAGTCGATCTAGACGTGTCCGTCTGTTTATAGTGCTTGAACGGTCGAAAATTTTAAGGTATTTAGATGAAATTTTGTTCGGATATTTCTAGTTTTGAAATTGGGCAAAATCGATTAAGAGACACGCCCACAATCCTCAAAAGTCTAACCTCTTAGCCACAAAAACTGAGCTAAAAAAGTTAAATTTAAAACGCATAATATCGCATATTTTTTTTATCGATGAGGTAAAAATGGGCGCTAGATCGTTTAACAGATACGCCTACAATGTAAAAAAACCAACACTTGACGCAAATTTGTGCTTGTATAGTAATGTATGGTGTATGTACTATTAGAAGGCCTAATCAGGTATTAGGCCACGCCTACTTTGAAGTAGATGGTGGAAAATATTTAAGATTTACCTTAAGCCAAAAAATTAGGTTTTTACTTGATTTTTCCCATTCCGACAACTGTATGGATTTTTCATTATTGATTAACATTTTTTTTCTCTCAGTGTATACTTCACCATATATATGCAAACAAAACAGCTTTAAGGTATTTTATATGGGGATGGTATATGCCTTGTATGTAGCTACGTATGTGTGTGCGTGTGTGTGTGTGTAGATATTTGATTTTACGTGCATAACTGATAGCTAAAGTTTACAGCATTAAGTTATGCGTGTGCGTGTGTGTGTGTGTGTGCGTGTACGTGCACATATTTGCTAACAATTAACTGATAAACATCTTTAGGGATTGAAAAGTTTTGCTTCAAGCAAAAGCATCAACAATAGTAGGGGAGCGAGGCTGGGGATTTATAAGCATAATTTTATTATTACCATTTATTCGCTTATTTACCTACACACACATATATACACGTAGGAATTATTTGCATTACTTATGTGGGTAATATTGTAGCAAATTGTAAATTTCGATTTAATCGGATAGGCGCTGAATTATGCACATGAACATATTTTCCTTCCATTACCGTTAAGTGAAAGATAATTTTAATGCTCTTCCCTATCATATCATCTCTCCTTTAGCTAATTAATTAATGTGAAGTTTCATGATGATAGAATTTCAATACCGGCAAGTAAACCATCATCATTGATACTAAGTGTGCTAGTACTAGCGCCCCGCTTTCCTTAATTGGAATGCATACAATTTCTCTTAATATCATGAAAAACTGGTTTTCATGTCCAGGACCTGGATAACTGGATAATTGAATGACTTCTGTCAGGCAACACTACCACAAAGTTTCGATTGATTTTTAAATTTTCTCCGTCTCCACAGAATGAATTCGCGCAGCATTATGACCATGTTGTTATTGTTGTCCTTTTTATATGACTCAACAATATCGTTCAAGTTTAAATTTATCATTTCACATCTTAGTTGTTATTGTTGTTATTTATTTTTTTTTTTATATAGAAATTTTCCTGTTATTCACACACATATATATATATAGTGTGAGGTGTGCGTGTGTGAATAAATTTTGAAACGTTGCCAAATCATGTGGCATTCAAGTAAAATATTTTCATGATGATTTTTTCTCTTAATTCTTTGTGTACTTTTTATGTTTATTTTTATGTTTATTTTTATTTATTTGTAAAAGTGTATATAAGTACATGTGGCAGATTTTACTAAATCATTATTAATTTGCCAGCTGTACTTGTATACATCATCCACGGCAGCAGCACTGATGGCAAAGAGAAATAGGAGATAGATTTAAAAACATGCACACACACACAAGTATGAAACAAATGATATTCAACAACAACACCTTACAGTGCAGCAGACAGATGGTTTCGTTTTACCAACGTCATCAGACACAGACATAAATTAGAGAAATATGCTTTTATGCATTAACAACAACAACACGTAATACATTACTTACAATGCATTGTGTATGAAAAGGTACATATTCATATAAGAACGTGATTGAAAGTTATGTTATTTAAAAGATTATAATAGATGAACTCAATGTAAATTAATTATATCCTGCGAATAAGATGAGGTATAATGAGTTTTTCATTCCTTTTATATACATCCAAAAAGCATGTCGGCTCATACGTGTGAGTGTGTTGTTGTTGTTGTTTCTTAAAGCCTTTAAAGTCGCAAAAATTTATATACCGAGCGTAAATAACTTTATTTTAAACCCTTTCGCTCCAACGGGCGTATATACACGCCCTCGAAGAATGACTATTCATAGGCGCGCAAGTACGCAGAGCGTATATATACATATATAGCGAAAGGGTTAATGATCGTATATTGCAAAGTAAGCAAACTTTTTTAAAGGACCAGGTTTAAAATCAACAAAAATCCTTCATAAAGGAAAGGAAAGTGAAATTTCGTACACATACCACGCCCTCAAAATTCAACAAAAGCCATTTTACCCCTTAAAGTTCATAAAGTTCAAACATCTAGTTAACAGGTAAAAAACTAAATTTGTTTTGGACCAAAATCTTATCAAATCAAGTGAACTTTTATACGACTTATACGACCGCAAGTAAGGCAGGCTAATTATATGTGTGTGTACGAAATTTCGTCTTCATAACTGCATTTTTTTTAAACTTATATATAGATTTTGTCAATAGTGGGCGTGGCTTTTGCTATATTTTGCTATATTAAGAAACATTCCAACATAGCAACATAGACTAAGAATTACTGTGCCTTACAATTGATCAATTTTTGTGTAGCTAAGAAGTTCAGCAAGGACACTCGGACATTGTTAATGATCAAGAATGTATGTACTTCTGCTAGTTGCATACAGAGTAGCAAAATTATGTGTATAAAGGATATAAAAAAAGCTTAAAGCTCCTTCGCTGGTCCAAGCAGCCTCGACTTTAACGGTAATACTTCTACTGTTGGCTACTAGTTACCAGTCCAATGCGAAATTCAAACTGAAAAGATCTATTGCCAACTCTGCTATAGAAATGGAAATATAACGCGTACATTTACTTAATAATCGTTCAAAGAGGTCGTATTTGTACCTATGGCGGATCTCCATCCGAAACGCATTTCATAATTTTTCTCCGACATAAATCTTAAATTGCGTACAAAACAATTGTTTTGTACATTTTCATTTACCACACCTTGTTTTATGTACGGGTTAGATGCATGTGTATTCTTTTACGAAATCCCGTCAGATAGGCATATGTTTACATATATAACGTACATGAGTTCATATAAATACGATCATCTCCGGTATGGACATGGATGTAGAGTATAAAAATTTATGAGTTTGGATAATAACAGAAAATATATAACAAAACGAAACAACAACGAAAAAATCTATTGTATGGCTAGGATGCGGTGGCATTGGTTTATGCGATAGATAAGGAAACTAAGCAAAACTGGAAAAACAACACAACTATGAAAAGTGTGCAGCAGAGGCAAATAAAAACCATACAACAACAAAATATAAACGCGATGAATTCAAAAATTCAACCAAAATTGAAATAGAAACTCTGCAACACACACAGTTCGTTATTGCAGAGTGTAGTACACTGAAAAAAAAAAAAAGAAAAAACACATCGAACCATAAGCTATTGTGTGCATCGTTTTTATTTATCTATATGTACATGTGTGGGGTTGCATTAATGTTTCAATGGGATGCACACCGTTAGCGGAAGATAAAACCGTTAGAGTGGTTAGAACGTGAATTAGCTAAACAAACGTGATACATACCTGATGACCTTTTTCGCAATTTTTATTTTACGCTTTTCAACCGCTACACAAACATCAGACAGACAGGAAGATGGATTATCCCTGAAACAGAATAAAAGTAATATTAGATGTAGTTTATATAAAATCCAGTTTTGTAGTGCTGTTGTTATTCTAACAACAACAGCTGATTGTAGCACAATTTTGTTGATGCTAACAGTTTTTTCAAGTGTTCAGTTATATGAATATTTCATCATGATAAACGTGTCGTGTAAACGATCATCGTATTTTTATGATTTTTCCATTACTCAGCACAGTTCTCTTTTGTGTATAAGACAACACCAGCAACCAGTTTAAATAGCAATAACTTTTCGTTTCGTTTAAATTCAATGATTAAACGCACATATTTAATAATTCAAATAATTAACAGTAAAGTGTCAATAAATTATGTGTCAAATGTTTAACAACAAACCATTACAATAAAATTCCAAATGGTGCGAAAATATTCCCATTAAAGTGCACAGAATATGCTTTCAAACCCCTTCTCCAGCACCTCCACCTCCACCTTTCAGCCGTTTGCTTGTTTTACCATTACCTCTATGCTTGGTTGGTTTCTTAATATATTGTATTTTGAGAATTTACAAAATACAATATACATCCTCAAGAGAGTGTGCAGTTGTTAAAAATCTACCCGCAGAGCAAAACAACAAAATAATGGTTACTTGACCTAATTACTTGGCCCAACCCGCAAATGCTTTTATCCGTTGTTTCTAACCCTCTAAAGGTTTTTCAAGCAACTTTCTTTCATTTATCTGCAGTGTTGTTATTGTTGTTGTAACTGTTTACTGTTTTTTATTTTATATGAAAAGTTAAGAAATTCAGGAAAATTATGTAAACTTCTAAAGTTGTAAGTTTATGTAAAATTTCTTACCCCGAACTGAAGGTTTTAAACCCACTCTAATAATAGATCTAAAAAATATATAGTTCATGGTGTCTATGTCTCTCAGTCCGTTTATTTTTATACCCTCCAAATAAGACGGAATACTAAGATTGTTTTTTCGTGTGCAGTACTCAGAAGAAGGCGTCAGAGTATATATATTCTTAATCAGCATCAGCATGAGTCGATCTAAACATGTATGTCCGTGTGTCCGTCTGTTGTTGGCATTCTTACCGCCCGTGAGATATTAAGCTGAAATTTTGTACACACACTTTTGTTTTTGTTTTTGGCATGCAGATTGCTATTTAAAATGGAAAAAAAAAAAAAACGGTCAAAAGCCACGCCCACAATAAAAAAATCTTTATATCTGCTACAAAAGTTGACCTATAAACTATAAATTTGGTATGCTTATCTGTAGTTATCCCATTCAAAGATATGCAAAAAATGGGCGTGGTCTACTAACAGACGCGCTCACAATCGTCATAAATCTATATATCTGCCACGAAAATTGACCTATGAACTTGTAATTTGGTATGCATATATATCGCCCATCAATGAGCCAAAAATGGGCGTGGCCTTATAACGGATACCCCCACAAATTACAAAAAAACATATTTACCATTTAACTAGACTTGCAAGCCGAAATGTAAGACATTCACTAGATTCACTTAGAGATCGCAATATATATATATATATATATATGTATCTCCCACGCCCACCGTTGCAGATGCGGAAGGCCAAATTTATTTTCTTACTTGTTCATTATTGTTTTTGTTAGTTTTTTTTACTACATCAACAAAATCCGTAAAGATGATGTGTTTTATAAATAAATACATTTTCACCTTCGATACTTATCGATTAATGCTACATTTTGTATATTTTTTCTAAGCACATAATTGATATTTATTGACGTAATAATACGTAGACGCATTATTATTGATTTCAAAAATATTTCTTTTACATTGATTGCATGAAATCATCATCGAATCGAATTCAATCGCTTTCTAAATATAAAACCATATGCTGACTGACGCCCAAGAATTATATTCACATTTGTGATAAGTGGAACAAAACAAAAAAGCAAACAAATAATTCTTTAAGTAACAACTGACAGAAGACTGATTTACTGATACTGTTGCGTAAACCAGTAATAAAATTCCATAAGTTAAAATGGAAAATAAATAAATAAACAAGACGCTAGCTCGTGCTCAAGTGTTTAGTATTTAATGGGAATTACGTAAACAAAGTGTAAAGAGACAATAACAATAACAAGAACAAATTATGTAGCAGTTAAGTATTAACTCAATTGACTCATATTATTAATTGGCTGCCTATGCAAATGAGTATGCGCGTCAAGTGATTACATAAATTTACTTCCTAATAAGTTGAAGGAAGGAGAGTTGTTTTTCATACGGGTTATAAGTATGTGCATAATTTTTGTGGCACAATTTTATCATAAAGTTTTATGCTTATGCGTAATATTATAGACGTGCGTGAAAGAAATGGCTTGAAAGTGTTTTTCTTTGTACTCTCCACGTAAGGAGGGAGGGAACGTATACAAAGTTTACAAGACATTCTCTTAGAGAGAGAGAGAGAGAGAGAGAGAGAGAGAGCAGTTGATAATAAACTGTTCGGTTTAGAAGAAATCTCAAATACCCTGCACATGTACTTACACACGGTGGGCGTGGCAAGTACATGATTACGCATTTTAATAGTGTATGTGCTACGCATCAACTTGCAAGTCGAGTTTTATGCTGAATACGGTTTTTTTTGTAAATTGTGGGCGTGTCTCTCATTTTAGGTGGAGGCGGAGGTGGAGGTGGTTAAAAATTTTGATAAAAATGCATTTACTTTGTCAGTAGATTCAAAATTACTTGTTAACACCCAAAATTGTCCATCTGTCCAATGATTTGACTGTCAGTTATACAACAAGCTGTTCATTTACTGTCGTGTACCTACATTTACAAATATACTAATGAAGTTCGTCATATAAATGTTGATTAAAAAACAATTTAAGTTGTTTACTTATACAGGACACTGTAATGAATGCTTCATTGAGCCTACCTTGCAGTAGATCAGGATATTAAATTGTTGATAAATTCGATTACAACTGCACCACTTATTTTTTGTACGCAATGTACTTGTGTAATCCTCAAGGTTTCAACGTGTGCCTTTAATAAGTGGCTAAAGTGACACAAGGTGATTAATTTTTGTTGTTTCTTTACCTTGAAGTAATTTATATGCCGTGCAAGGCTCTCTCTCTCTGCTTCGGTAAGTGTATTAATGCGCTGACAAAGGATTTAAGTAATGATTGTTGGCCATCAGGTGGAGTCAATTTCTTCTTTTTCTTCTTCTTCTTCTTTTTCTTCTTTTCAATAACAACATACTATTGAAGGTCTTTGGTGCCGTCCACAACTGCCAATAAACTCATGCTCACTGAAATATATTAAAAAATTGATTGAATGTGACGCGTATGCACTGTCACAAAACAACATGCCGCGTAATGTGCTTCGTGATGTATGGTAAATACATGAATTTTGTACCCAATGTATAAATATTTAAAATAAATGGCAGATATTTTGTATGCTGTTTGATGGGAAAACACAAACTGTGCCAGAAATGAATTTTATTTATTGCTTTTTCATATAAAAATATTTTCACTACAGTTAAATACTTTACTTTACCAATATAAAGTGAACTCTCTATATATGTAAAGCTGTGTGTGTGTGTGTGTGTATTATTTATATGTTGCATGTGTGTTTACACAATGTAAATTCCGGGCTAAAGGTATTTCCCGCACACATCCACAACAAACAAAACTCTCTTTACTTAAGCCTTAAGCTGTATAAAGGGCTTTTACAGCTATCCGTCGCACTCCATCTTCCACATTTTCATTTCTTCTGATCTTTCATTTTTCGTTTTTGCTTTTGTTTTTGTTTTTGTTTTTATTGCTACATTACAGATAAGACAACAGCAATTTTACACAATACAACTAACCCGAAGGTATTTATTGTGTTATTGCGTACACTTACGTACATTTACGTATGTATGAGTGTATGTATGCATATGACTCGTAAAATGATTGATTGACAGTTTCAAGTCACCATCATCTCAACACTCACTCAATCACACACATAACCATAATCCAACGTAACGTAACGTAACATAACGTAACGGTAATGGCAATGATAACGGAAGTATTGTATGCCAGCGGATATGCGTATGCATGCAAATGCCAGCCACATAAAATAAACAAGTTGAGGAATTTTATATGCTGTGGTGTATACTCCGGTATGCATCCATTGTGCAATTCTGTTCTGTTCTGTTCGGTTCTGTTCTGTTTTGTTTTCTCTGTTCTCTTTTTTGTTCAACAAACAACAATTGGACTTGGTCGGTAGAAGGAAGACAGAAGCAGTAGCAGAGAGATCATAGGTGTGTTGCGGACTGCTGCTGCATATGTGGCCGGAAGTATTTGTTGTTATTATTATTATTGTCCATATTTGTTTTTATGCACCTCTTTCATTCTCCGTCTCTTTTGTACAGCTCGCCATATAACAAACGTACACTGCTGCACATTGCACTCATTTCTGTACCTTTGTGCAAAAATCACATTTAATGGCCTTAAAAATGTGTTTTTATGTACAATAACAACAACAACAGCAGCAACAAAACAAAACAAAACGATATATTTTTATCACAAATTATCGCGCCTCGTTTTTGCATATTCTCTGTTAGCATTTGATTGGATTTATGAGTGCGCGCGGTGTATTCCGTACCCTTATCATTCTTACGCCCCGTGTGATTTTCAATATAACAACTGGACGGAGAACTGATAAGGGCTCGTATCACCAGTACAACAATAAAAACGCGCGCACAACAATCCCCTGATAAATGTTACAGATAATTTATATAAATTAACTATCAACAAAGCATTTTGCTGTACACTGCAATGTCAGTGCGAGTAATTGCACAATTTCGTTTATCTGATGCAACAACAGAAAAAAGGGCAATAGTTGGATACTGTTGCAAAAATTGGTAATCATACAATGTATAAATAAATAAGTGAAAATAATATAATTGGCTTAAGCCAAATGCATACAGGCGGAGTGGAGTGGAGAAGGTGCATTCCATCAACTAGCAAATCATAGCAGTTTTCTTTTGATTGATTTGATTAGTGAATGAAAGTAGTTCGTTTTAATGAAAAATTATAAAATCAATTGACAGCCACGCCTACATCTGGTAAAAATTCCTCGCCACCGTAAGAGCTGAAGAAGTAAAAACATTTAATTCAGCTTAGGTGCAATTCTTGATGTATCCCAGTAGGCGTGGCAGATACCTGATTATGTCCTCTATAGTTTATGCATTAAGTATCAATTAAGAAGTCGGATAATGCAGCAATTAAGCAAATTGTGGGCGTGTCTGTAGCAAACCACGCCTTTGGAGACATCACAAAGTATACATGTTTTTCAAAAGTGTTCAACTGCTTGTATATATATATTTTTTAAATTTAAATTGGTCAAAATCGGTTAAGAGACACGCCCACAAATGACATATATACACATATATGCCACGAAAAGTATGAAGTTGAAGTTTGCTACACATGTTTAAACCTACCCCATTTTTCGATGGGCCAAAAATAGGCGTGGTCGGATATTAGACACCCTCACAATTTACAAAAAAATTATTTTTAGAAGAGATTAACGTGATAGTTGATATGTAGTACAAACACTTATTAGAAAAGTGTAATCATAAACCTGCCACACCCACCTTTTACATAAAAATGTGGAGGACATTTCAGTTATGATCCTAAACCACAATTGAATTGTTTTACTCGTTCTACATGTTACTTATTTTTTCCTCTTTCCAGTTCCATTTGCAGCACACTACATGTAAATGATGTACTGAAAGGGGGCGTCCTCTATAATAATAACAATAAAATTTTCTTACTAAATATTTTTTACACATATTTCAGCAAGTTTCAAACATAAAAATTTCAAAGAAATGTAAACAATGAATATTAAAGCGTATGAAACCAAAACTGTATAAATATTGATTTGTGTACACAATGTAAATAATGACCGCACAGATGACCCAGGATGAGTGAATAACACAGGGGAGCCACAAACAATGTTAAACCCAGCGACAATATATATGTACGACCATAGAAGCAAACTATGTATTGTTGTTGTTGTTGTTGCCATTTTATTTTATCAATTTTTTAGTGTAATATGACCGTTTGGGGAATTGAAGAGTCAACAACAGCAGCAAATCCCAAGAAAATGAAAATAATCAATAGTACATAAAATATACAAACACTCACACACACACATGTTGTGTGTATAAGTATAAGAAACACGAAATGAAAACACCAGCTCTTCTTCCTTTTCTTCTTTCTTGTTACATATTTTACGATACCCATGCCCCCGACCCCAACTTAATACTGAAATATATTGTAACGCAGCAGAGAAATGGAAGGAATACCAAAAAAAACAAAAAAAAAAAGAGTACAACAATAATTGCAACAGCCAAACGAAAGCAGTTATATACAATCCATGTTATCCTTGGGTAATACGTGCCAGAAAAATTCAAGTTTAGTTTCAGATATTCGCGATATGTTGCTGCTGCTTTTGTTGTTGATGTTTTTGCCACAAATTGAAATAACATTTCACTTGGAAAGGTTTCTTTTCGCACACACATACACACACACACACTCGCTTTCCCTGCAACAGCCATCAATACACTTTCAATGCCAGGCGTGAGCACTGGCGGTACACGACTTTTTTTAATGCTGTGCAAATGGTCGTTTCACGTGTTCGAAATTTCCTTTCAACTAATGGTGAATTTCCTGCCAGAAACAAAAAAAAAAAGAAGTGAACATTCCGAGAGTAAAATAGATGATGCTAAGATATAAGCTTCGGTCTACGGAGTATAAAGCTGCTGACAGGCGACAGCGTAGTAAGTGGCAAATGCAATATCGATTTCTGGACAGGAAATTAATGAAAATTATGTTTTTTCAGTTATTTTTTTATACATAACATGCTAAGTAGGACAGGATTAAGTAGCATCCCGTTTAATCGAAAAAACAGAATCTTCCCTTCAAAATGCATAAATTGTAAACGCCTTTAAAGTCGTTCACATACAAAGTATTTAATGGTTTCATATCGTTTACGGTAACATGATTCATATTTGAAATATAACCAAAGATTACACGCGATTATGAAATATATGAATCTTGCTCAAGCAGTTCTAGTGGCTTTTCAAAATTAACTCTTTTTAACATCTCCTTTTCGATCATAAAATAGGAGTATCGGATAGCCTCATATGCCGACTATGTAAGGCGGCTCCTGAGACGCCTGAACACATACTCTGCAACTGTCCCGCTTCAAGTAGAAGCAGATATCGCATATTTGGTAAATATGTGATAATACCAGAGGAAATCTGGAGCTCTGAGCCCAGGAAAGTCTTGAGATACTTTAAAAGCCTACGACTCCTGGACTGAGAGCACGGGCTTGCACAATACACCCAATGGTCGCAGTGAAGATAGCCCATATAAATATAATAACATCTCCTTAAAACTACAATTTAACTACTTATCTATAATGCTAAGGACGAGACCTTGAAGAATGAGGTGCCGCAACTACATCACTTTGTTTTTTACAATATTTGAATATGCTGCAATTTCTAAAATTTATTTTTCTCAAAATCTGACAATCTGTCACGGCATTGTTTAATCTTGAGCCTCAAGTATCTCTGCAAGGATGAGAATCCGGTTGATAAGAACTATCTTTGGACTATTTTCTGTGGCATTGTGTAATCGTCTAATAATACTGATCAAAATCTTATGAAAAAATCTGTTCTTAACTAGGATAATAGTTGTCTTAGTTTAGAAGAGATTTATGGATTTTACACGGAGGCCATCAAGGCTCAATCGAATGAGATTGTAATCAAAACTAGAGCACTTGGTCTATTAGCCACCCTGTGCAGTGTTGGCGGTTTCAGATCTTCCAGAAGCATGACCTCAATGATTTTGAGTTGTTCTGATTCCATCTTGTTTTACACCGCCTCAGCTTATATAATTTATTGATATTTCATGTTTACTTGGCCTTACTAAGTTAAATATTGCAAATTCATTCGCCATCTCATTTCCTAGAACGTCAGGAAGCAAATGGAGAGCATTTTAGTTTCAGATTATTAGATTAGCTAAAATTGTCACTCTACTGTCCATACAGATGACAATTTTGGAAGAATAAATTTCTTACGCGATTAGCATGGTAGCAATTAATAGCTGTTGAAGACATCCATGATAGATTTAATGATTTTGATTCGAATCCTTTGTACCTTCCACATAAGTTTGTAATTTCATTTGCAACACGCAGAAGGAGACCCTACAAAGTATATATATTCTTCATCAGCATCAAAAACTGGGTCGATTTAGACATGTATTCTGCAAAATCGGTCAAGAAACACGCCCACCATAAACAAACATCTATATATCTGCTACAAAAATTGAGATATGACCTTGAAATTTGGTGCACATATTTATGGTTATCCCATCCATCAATAAACCAAAAATAGGTTTGGTTGGATAACAGACACGCCTACAATTTACAAAAAACCATATTCATCATAAAACTCGACTTGCAAACTGATCCATAATGCATACATTAGAGCAACATTAGAGAGAGAGATTGTAGATTTGGTCTAAGCCAAATTTAGTTATCTTACTTGTTCTTGTTAATACACATAAATCATCGAGAATTAAATAAAACTTTACTCCAATATTTCTTATTTATTATATTTATAACAC
The DNA here is from genome assembly GCA_963971445.1 of Ornithomya chloropus. Classification (NCBI taxonomy): domain Eukaryota; kingdom Metazoa; phylum Arthropoda; class Insecta; order Diptera; family Hippoboscidae; genus Ornithomya; species Ornithomya chloropus. Next base: position 18,451,574 of record OZ020530.1, on the reverse strand, counting down.
ATTTAACCTATTGCCACATATAACAATCTTCCCCGTTCTCTCTGCATCTCTCCAGAGTTTAACTTTTTATTTATGTCGCACTAAATGCCATATAAAATATATTGGCGTATGGTGCATGTATTGATAAACGATTTAGTGTATTCTACACGGAACGGAAGCGAAAGAAGAAAGAAGCGAAATAAATAAAATAAGAAAATTAGTTATTGCAGTTGTACTTATATAAACACATAAAATGAACATATTTCCTCTATTCCAACAAAACTGTATATGACAGCAAAAATCTATTACCGTTTTGCCGTTTTACGCACTCTAAAGGAAACGTAAAAGCAAGCCATTCATGAGTTTGAGAAAGCGAAGCGAAAAATACGGTCATGGATTATTTTTATGTTAGGGACAGGATTTTCCACTATATGCGTTGCAGATTTAAAAAGGAACAGGTTGAAGAAAACACTTTAATGAATTTTCTGTAGGATTAGCCGAGAGACACATACAAACAAAGCTTGTGAAGTAAAAATTTGTGACCAGTAGTAGTTAACTACTGTTAACAATTACAGCGTTGCCTAAATAACCGAATGCGGGTATGCGGTGCTTGTTGTACGTTCGAAAGATATTTGTGCCACTTGACTTGATTTTAAGTCTCTACTGGTTTAGCCAAATACTGTGCACTTAGAGCACGGCCAGCCCTATAGATGCACAAACTATAAATATCTTCATTATAAAGACACAAGTAAGACTCCCTAAAACACTTTTCTTGTGCTATCTTTATTGCTCTACTATTTCGTTGTTTTTACTTTTACTTGCATCGATGTTGTTGTTGTTGTTACTCTTACTAAAAACCTGGGTAGTGTTCTTAGCCAAAGATTTCATTTGATTTATAGTTTGTTGTAACACAATAGTAACAATAACAACAACAATAACAACAACAACAGCTATATGACTTGGTTAAAGTGTTGTCCCCTATTTGATATTAAACGCTTTCATTTCACTTCTTTCATTCAGAGAATAAACTGCACAGGAAAAGTTGCTTTCACTCTAAATAGTTCGTATTTGTGGTTTTCGATGTCGAATCCTTTGTTTTGTAGAAAGTTACACTAAAGGTTATAAACTTTGACCAACTCTTGTTACAATTTTCATCCAAGTTGTTCACTTACATTTTGTTATATTTAAATGTAATAGCATTAGGTGACTCTTACTCGAATCGTTATCGAATGGTTTAGAAAAAACCTTTCAGAATCGGTTAGGTTTTCCCCTCGTGCAAAATATGGAATGAATTAAAATCTCCGAGAAGTTTTTTTATCTGTATTTTTTCATTCTTTCCTACCTGTTAAGCATAAATGTCAAGTCAAAAAATTGAAAATTTAAAATTGAAAACTACTTATTAAAGAAACTGCGATTTCCAAAATTCAACTCAGGAAATCTTCATCATAAACATTATGCTTAAAAGGAGCTTTTCAACAAAGACACAACAATTTCGTAGTTTAATGCTAATGCACTCTTCAACTTGTTTCATGATCTGTCAACATTAGAATGTCTGCCAAAGTTAACATTTTTATCATGGCAAAGTTTAGAAACGAGCAACGTTTGAAAATTATTAAAAATTACTACTGCAATTCTGAAAATTCTGAATTTCATTGAAAAATCATCTTCAGCGATAAAGCTAATTTTGAGTTTCATCTATAAGCAAAATGTGCTTTACTGGACAGCAACAAACCTACATGTTCTTCAAGGGCCTATATTATAACTACTAATTGTTACCGTGTGCTTTAGATGTGTGATTAGATCATATTTTTTCATCAAAGAAAATGATCGCTCTCTTATAGTTAAATGTAATACGTGTGGTGTAACTGAAATAAATTTCGGCCCAATATATCAATTATTCTGTGTTTCATTCAAGTACAAAACTGTTATGTCCTTATTGAAATACCTGTTTAATAGTTTCGATGAAAAAGGTCAATTTATTATCTTCTAAATTGCATTTTTGGTATGTTTTGGTTTATTTCAAATTTGAGAGTTGCTGTTGTAGAGTAGATGACACAACCTGTGACAGCATAAACACGTAAAATATTCCCCAAAGCTTTTAAGTACAGCACACAAGCAACAGACACACACTAAAAATAGTAGCACTTCGTTGGCTGGATAAGTGAAAATAAATAAAATAGGAAAAAAAGGAAATTTGGCTTAGGTCAAATCTTAAGTACCCTCCACGTAGACGTATAAATAGTTGGCGTAGCAGGTGTACGATTACACCCTCTGTATACGTAGTATATAGATGAACTTGCAAGTCGAGTTTTACGCTGAATAGGGTTTTTTTTATAAAATGTGGGCGTGTCTATAATCCGACCTCGGCCTTTTTTGGCACACCATTGAATGGAGTAATTATAACCACCAATTACAACAACCACTTTTCAACTTTATAGCTAAATTTTTGTGGCGGATGAATAGATTTTTATAGATTATGGACGTGACTCCCGGCCAATTTTTGCCCAATTGAAACAGTTTCTTCGCTCCGAAACAAAATGTGTATGTACAAAATTTCAGCTCAATATCAAAATTTTAAATTTAGGACTCTAATGATAGCAACAGCAGACAGACATACGGACACGACAAGAGACGCATATGTCTATATCGGCTCAGATTTTGTTACTGATCAATGTTACATATATATAAATATTTTGTAGAATGTTTAACTCCTCCGTCTGGGTGTCGTAAACATCTTCTTAGTATCCCATGCGGAGGGTGTAAGGTTTATGGGACAGCTATGTATTGAATAAATACGTAAAATACGTAACGAGTTGTATATGTGTGTATATTAATGAAATATTTTCTTATATTTCAACTCTTTCGTTGTTTTTCGCACAACAACACCTGATAAATTTGTATTTTATGTGTATGTATATGGAATGCGTACGAAAGCTATTTATGTTCATAGCACGGTTATCGCTTATGTCATCAAATTTAAATTTGTTGAATGGAATCAAGGAGATACGGAGAGATGTGAAGTTTAAAAAATATTCTTAATACCAGATGGAGGTTTAAGTTTATTATTCCATTTGGAAGATTTTGAAAAGGGGCGTCAGAGACTCTACAATGAACATAAATTCTGGATCAGTATACAAATCAAAACTGATCTGATCTAACTCGGTGTCCGTCCCAGCGCTAATTTTGCATTAGTTCCAACAATTTTGTTTTTAGTTCCTGTACAAGGATTCTTGAAGGCTCTGCTTATTTAAATTGAGCAAAATTGTCCAAGTGCCACGCCCTTAACTGATGATCTAACTATCAGCCATAAAAATTATTCAGACATATTTATAATTGAACCTTTCAGAGCACACATCGATTAACTCCATAAAAAAAAGTTGAGATATGCGATGAAATAATAAAGTTATGACTGTACCAAGTGCTTTGATACCTAAATTTAAGATTTTTCAAAAGTGGAGTTACTCATTGTGTGCACTGAACGGTTCAATTATTGCATCCATCTAATTGTCAAAAGTGGGCGTGGTATCACAAAAACCACGCCCACAAATTGCAAAAAATAATTGGCTCTATTTTAGACTCCTAACTTGATACAAAATGTACACACTACCAGAAAGTGTAATCAGGTGCCCACTGCGCCCACAGTTTTTATATAGAAGTAGAGTGTATTTGAGATGTGGTTCAAGCCAATTTAATTTTTTTTTTCCTTTAGCAAAAAAACAAAAATTTTACTATGAGTAAAATTTTACTATGAGTAAAATTTTACCCTTTACCAAAAAAAAAAAAAAAAATTTATTTTTGTGAAAAAAAGTTACAAAAGTTAAAAAAGAATATTATTTTCACAACGTAACATCCTCTGCTGTCCTCAAGTATTGTCACTTGTATAAGGCCTTCCTCTTCTAACTGCATTAAAAATTCACTGAACTTACATACATCTACACACTCATATTGTGCGTACTTTTCAACAACACAATACACGCCTATGCGAACAAGTGCACCAAAATAATAATTTTTTCATAATTTGCGCGCCACATAGAGTACATGTGGTGTGTATGTTGATAAGTTTGTCTGTCAAATGATGCATACAGCTCGGAAGTGACCTCATTTTGCCATTCCATTCTTATTTATGCAACATCACTGACTGATGGCAGTGATGCTAGTAATGGTGACATTAATGTCGCATTTATGCTTAGCATACGTATGTATATACCCGAAAGAGTTATCATTGCTGAGATGATGAATGCTTAGTTGATATGCAGACGATGACAAGAAAACCGCTTACGTAAGTACGTAACGAGGTAAGAGAGTAATATCATCAGAAGTAAACCCATTGTTACTCTATTCCCGTCAGTCACCAAGTTTTACAACAGAAACGAAATGTTCGATAACTACTTAACGTTTCGATTATAATGATTTGATGAACATGGCATTCGAAAGATAAACGAAATGATTTTTATAGGGAAATATTTTCTTCACTCAATGGTTTCATAGAGAACAACATCAGGCCAACCTATCCAGAGGACCATTGTGAGATAACTAAAAAGGCTTAATTCTGCTCTTATCTGTAATGCTTTGTTTTAAATATTGTAAATGAACAAAAGCAACAACAACAACAACTACTACTACTGTCATACTGATAACATCAACAACAACAAAAACGTGTCTACTATTACAAGCCTAAATACTTAATGAGCGGCTTTAATAGCACTGAAGCCACATCAACACATTTTCATTATAAGCATCATCATGGCATCACATCACAACACATCACCATTACTAGGATCATTACTACTAAGCAAGGACTTAAAATGTGTATAATAAGTGAAGATAATTGTGTACCATATTCTATCTTAACAACAGCTGCGTTGTTGTAGTTGCTTTTATTGAAGAACTATATTTTTCAACAACAACAACAACAACAACAACAACAACAACAAAAACACTTGACATTTTCTTAAGAAAAATACAAAGAGGAAGATTGTCTGATTGTTGTTGTCTTCTTAAAGTGTGTGAGGCGGCTGTGTTGTTGTTGTTGTTGTTGCTTTTGTTCTTTTATCCAATACTTGTATTCGTGTTAATTAGTTGTTAAACTAGATTTTTTTTATGGAAAAGTTTTTTTTATTTTTATTTTATTTACATTCTCAAGATATTTGTTAAGGACTTTTTCAAGAAGTTTGTTTACAACGTAAGGGAAAGTAAAAAGTGACAACAGGAAATGTAGCAAAAGAAAATAACGATTTAGTTGCAATTATAATTATATACAATATATATATAAAAAAAGGGGACAGATAAATAAAAAACAACAAAAAGGAAGGTAGACAGATAGACAGACAGACAGACAGACAAATTGTTTATATTACTTCAAAGAATGAAGAGGCTGTGTCTCTACATTGTATATATATATATACGAGTATTAAATGTAATAATATATAATTTGGTTATAATGAAATTCTCACTGGAGACATTTAATGACCAAAAAAAAAACAAAAAAAACAAATTCAGTGAAAACCAAAAATTAAAATAATTTTCTTTCCAAATTCTACGTTATAAGAAGTAAGAACACTAAATTTGGCTTAGACCAAATTCCAAATACCCTTCACATCCACAACGGTGGGTGTGGCAAATATACATATATTGCGCCCTCTAATAGTGTATGTAGATATTGAGCTGAATCTTTGTACAGACACTTTTACTTTTTGTACACAGTTCGCCATTTAAAGTGAACAAAATCGGTGAATAACCACGCCCACAATCGACAAAAATCGATTTATTTGCCACAAAAATGAACCTATGAACTTGAAATTTAATGAACCTATTTATGGTTATCCCATCTATCGATATACCAAAAATGGGCATGGTCGGATAACAGGTACGCCCACAATCGATAAAAATCAATATATCTGCCACAAAAGTTGACCTATGAACTTGAAATTTTGTACACTTATTAATTGTTATTCTATCCATCGAGGTGCCAAAAACGGGCATGGTTGCTTATAAAACGCGCCCACAATTTACACAAAACTGTACTCCACGTAAAACTCGACTTTCAAGCTGATACGTAATATATACACTATTAGAAGATGATATCATGTACCTGCCACGCCCATCATTTGCAAGTAGATGTAAAGGGTGTTTAAGATTTGACTTAAGCCAAATTTAATTTTCTTACTTTTTCATTCTTTTCTATTTTTTATAATCATTCTGTAGCAATAGGTTTACAGTACTACGGGAAGGAAGCTTTATCGACTCAAAAATTTGTTCCCCTATGTATACAGTTTTATAATAAGCACATAACATAACACAAGTTTTCGGAAATTCAAATGATCAAAAGGCTTCACAACTCAACTTAATTTGATGTCGTATTTTCAGTGCGTTGCCTCACGAGTTCAGTAACATGCAATAGTTAATAGATTTTGATTCGAATTTATCCTCCATAGCATGCACAGGCTGCTTGAAGTAAGTGCTCTTAAAGTTGCCAACACCAACGATTCAGAACTATGGTAATTTTAAATAATTTTTAAACCTTGTTCGTTTATGAATTTTACCATAATACAAATTTTATTCGTGACTGACATTATAACGTTAACAAATAATGAAAATCGGTTAAGGATGTATTCTTATTTAAAATTAAAATTGTTATGTGCCTATTGAAAAACCCGTTAAATAAATTATAAAATTCCACAGAACTTCAACTGTAAACACAACATTCTTGTCTTAACATTTGATTACGTTTAATGTCCAACTTGAAATTTAGTGAAAGACATTTTAATGGAAGAACATACGTGACAACCATAAAGACCACATTGGCGTGTACGATAATTTTGGGGAAATTCGCAGCTTATTTATGCATTTATATGCGCATAATACCACCATAAACCATGCCGCACTGTCAACACGCTTGTCACCCACCTCAAGGTAAGCAATAGCAAACACTAAATCATACAAAATTGACCATTTACATACTATACACCTACCCACACCCATACATATACATGCGTGGGCTTAAATAATGTAAACAGTTAATGTTTGTATGGGTGTAAGCTGTGCACAGCACATGAGTTGATTATTTACATTTAATCCTCCAAATAGGTTTGTGAACAAACTGGTGGAAGCCATGTGTACGTAAGCACTGACTTGTAGTTTAAACAATACCGTACAATATGTTTCTATAACTTAAGCGGACATAAGCCACTTCTATCTAACTAAATAACTAAATAAACGCGTACGTAAAAGTGGGTGTTTAGTGGGGCTGAATATCTCAGATGCTTATGCATTTAAGCATCTGTGTATCAGTTTAGTGATAATGTTGCATTGTTGTTGCTGTTATTGTTGTTGTTGAATGTCAATTACAGTTAAACTAGTAATTAAGTTCTATTAAATGTGCAGCTAGTTGCACACAAGGCTGCCTGGATAGCTGGCAAGAAATTCGCGCGTTTGGTTGGTTATTTACTTCTACTTCATTTAATATTAAAATTGAATCTTAAATTATAACAAATTTTCAGATTTAATTTGAAAAAACAACATTGTTTTACAATCATTTCTCACAAGTCCACAAAAACAACAACAAATAAATGATTTCTCAGACACGTAACATGATAAAAAGAAATCGCTTGAGAATAAAGAGATGCGTGCATAGATTTCTACATATCAAGTGCACAGATTTTAAAACAATATTTAATATATGATGGAAATTGTGGGAAGAGCAAAAACTTTAAGCCGAACCACAACGTCATCAACATCATCGTTGATGTCATGATTACCATCATTACTATACACACAAACACCATTCTCCTAATAGTCATTTTCACCATAAACATCACTATCAATAGCAGCAGCAGCAGCAGCAACAACAACAACAACAACAAAAACCATAAAGAGGGAGAAAACGAACAACATCTACAGTCAACATCAGAGATTCTTCTTTTGGAATAATTCACAACATCTTATATACACACACCACAGGGTTTTTTCATTGTACGTTGTTTCGTATCCTAACGTATCAATGCAAAGCACAAAATTCACAAAACATGGGTTAAAATATCAAAACCACTAAGTACTATAATAACAAAAATAACAACAACATGCAGATATAGATACACATTAAGCATAATTTAACAACCAGACTGAGACGTTCTGTTTGCATTTAAGCTAAACGCGGCAAAGTTATCAAGTGTTTATTGAATTTCTTTTCTTTCGTTTTTAGCAGCACTTTTGGTGTTTTGGTTTCCAAAATTGCCTTAAAGAGAGTTAAGAAGAAACTTTGGAGTATTATTGAATTAAGCACTTATGTACACTTGCACACATTTATTATTGGTGCTAAACTAAAACAACAATATTTTATATAATACGTTTATGCCCTTCACCTTACTGATAAGGTTTCATGTTCTATTTGCAATACCTAGAACAAGGTGAGGGAGAGTCTTTATCAGTAACAATATCTAAGCGGATCTAGCCATTTGTCCGTCCGTATGTCATTCGTTTGTTGTAAGGCTAACTAAGTGGAATTTTATGAGTTATTGAACTGCATATTTGTACAGAGATTTTTAATTTTATATATTTAGATCATGGCCGTCCATACGTATGTCTGTAGTTGGAACACTTACGACCGCAAAAGTTGAGGTTATGAGGTGAAACTTTTGCATACCCAGTGTCTGCGTTTAAGTTGTTGCATATCTTGAGCAAAATCGGTTGATAACCACGCCCACAATCGCCATAAATCTATCTATTAATTACAACAGTTGAGCTGCGAAATTGAAATTCGATAAACATAATTATATTAAGCCCGTCGCTGTACCACAAAGGGGCGTAATCAGATAACAGACACACCCACAATTTACAAAAAAGCAAGCCCGACAATTTAATACCCTCCACCACTTGACTCCCTAAATTATGCTACAATTAATTTCGTTGTGTCAGTAACCGCGAGGCATCGCCTTATAAGTCTCTTCGTTATATATAATTATATGGGAAGGGGTTTTAAAAATGGTCCGATCAGCTCACAATTTGCCACTGCCAACTTATGAAACTAATACATTATCCTTCATAAAATTTTGTACAAAATGGTAGAGAATTGCAATTTTTTGCAATATATAAAAACTTCCACTATAAGAAGATCTTAATGGTACGGTTCGGTCCATTTTCAATAGAGTTATTTTTTGGGCCACCATATGTTCTTGTATCAAATTTTATAGAAATATCGCAAAAAAATCAGTAGCTTACGCATAAATTAACATGACGAACGGACGGATCGACCGACATGGTTGAATCGATCAGATTGTGTTTTTGAATCAATCGATATAATTGAAGCTAGATGGCTTTAGAAGTTGCAAACTTAATATGCCCTTTACCACAAGTGATGCAGGGTATAATAATGAAAAAACCAATCATAAATTATGCGACTATAAAATTTGTGATTCTGTGTTTGTGAAACTTTCATTTAATTTCTTCGTAGTTAAACTTAAAATAAAAATAAAATATAAAAATATTATATTATATATAATTTTCCACGGCAGCCACAAACACACATACGAGTATGTTTTGTATGCGAGTGGCTACCTACCGACAACGTATAGTTTTCTGCTTAAACTATTTAACCACTCATGCACAAGCATGATTTTAATAGCATTACGTAAATATTTGAATACATGCATGTGTGTGTGTGTGTGTGTGTGCCACACTACTTACTACCTGAACGTATATATGCACATAAATACAATAACTGATTGCAAATTATAACGAGAGTCACAGTGAAAGCAAATTTAGCGTAAAATTAAGTTTCTCTTGTAACAGGACTCAAATACGAGCAAAACTCAATTTATGGCATTCACTGCATGTAGGTACAAATGATGGTCGTGAAAATAACGACAATAAAAACAATAGAGAAAATTACAACAAAACATTGAAATTGTTAACGAAAATATTATAAAGATATAAAAAAAGGATAAAGAGAGAGAGAGAGAGAGAGAGAGAGAGAGAGAGACAACATAAATATGAAAATAAAATTACCAAAGTATAAGTACAAGGAACATAACAAACATAATAAAATTACATTGGCCAACATACACACAAACATTTTTACAAATCCTCTGGTATTTACCTGCATTAAAATTATGTATTGTGCTGTGGTGCACCGTGCACAGTGTGTGTGACATAAATGAACGAAAAAACCAAAACAATACATTGGACTAAAATATCAAGTTACCCACTCACTATCCATGGTCACCAACCATGTTAAGTGAGAAGGGTTATAAAGCGAGTCAACAAGCGTAAGGTAATGTACAGAATGCGAGAGCGAGAGAGGTGGAGAATGAGTGAATGAAAGTTAAACCGCATTGTGTTTGTATAGCTAAGTAATGCTTTTAAGTGGCCTTTTAATAGGCCATACTTCACCCCAGATTCTGCTACTCTCTCACTCTCTCTCTCTCTATTAATTCATTCATTCATTCATTCATTTCGCTCTGTCGGCCCGGCTGGCTTGGCTTAGTTTGTTTAGTTTAGTTCATATTGACGTTAATAAGTAAAGCCAACAAGACGGAAACGGAAATTGTAACTGTGACTGTATTGTGGAGAATGCCACTCAGAGCCCACTTATGAAATAGGAATAATATCAACAACAGCAACAACAACAACACAAAATATCTACCAACTCTACTGCAGAAAATGTTTTCATAAGTTATAACTTTATGAGTTTTTCATCCTTTTTTCACCCATACTTTCAATTCTGCATATTTTCTATTTGGTACTTGTTTTGTTGTTGCTGTTGCTGTTGCTGTTGCTGTTATTATTATTTATGTTTGAACTTTTATTTTACCGCAAAACCGCACAAATTTAAAGTTTTCCATTACTCTTGTTCTTCAGTTAAAAGTTGGACTGATTTCTACCATGGATGCATAGTTTTTACCTTCTAGGGTGTTTTGCGCGTGTGTATGTATAAGTATTTTAACCAAAGTACTACATTTGTTGTTGTTTGTTGTTGTTGTTACCATTTATTATTGTTCAATAAACGCGACCCTTGACAGCTTTATTTCGAGTACCTGCTGCTGCTGCTGCTGCTACTGCTGCCACCTGAGTTTACGTCAATATTGTGCTTGTTGTCGTTGTTATTGTTGTTGTTATTATTATTGTTACTTTACCTCATTTTCGTTGTGAAAATTTTCCTTATTGTTTAACATTTTCTTGTTATTTTTAGGATCCTTGTTGATTATACATTAAAAGCATATTTTTTATGACTTGACTTTTTTACATGAGATGTCAAGCGTACTGAGTTTGTTATACCGTTTGTAAGAAAGTATAACAAACACAAAGTGCGTCTATTTTCCAACTCAACAGAGACAAGCATTGAAATATTAAATCAAAAACTATTTTAATTTTTTACAAAAAAAAAGAAAAATAAAATAAAATAATTTTTAATGTTTTAATGATTTTTGTCTCATATATAAAAAATTTATATTAATAATATGTATTTATAATGATCCAGTGCATTTGATGCTGCTGGCTAAACCCCTGCTGCTATTATATTTAGCTCTCTTAAAGGTGTAGGTTCGGAATCGGTCGGAACCGAATATTAATTTTTTACCCTTTTTTATTCAAATATCACTTCAGCCATATAATCTGACAGAAATCAATTTTCTATATATTTTATAAAACAATTATAACTTTAATTGTAATGGGTTCCCTTTTAAATTGGACAGATTTAGTAAAATGCCACGCCCACAATCAATAAAATCACAGAAATATAGCTAAAAACTTTGAATTTATAAAAATAATATCATTTTATGAAAATGGGCGGGGTTGACTATCAGTAACGCTTATAATTTATAAATTATTTATTTAGCGTTAGATTTAAACCTGTAAGTGGATCCCTCTTATTATGGATTGTATATTTGCCACATGCAGAGATGACGTGTAGATGCAACTGTACGTAGGTTGCAGTATGAATTGGACGAAATCGGTAAAGTGCCACGCCCACAAATACCTTTCACAGCCATTACATTTTGAAAGTTGCCAGTTGCTACATAAATTATGATTAGTAGTAGTGATATGCCAGAAAAGGGCGTGGTTGGATAGAGACTCGGTCGTTAATGCCGAAAAATCCGATTTGCATGTTGAAACATAATATGTACCCTATTAGAAGATGCCACGTCCACATTATATTGTGATGGGTATTTAAGATTTGGTCTAATCCATACTTTTGTTGTTTACTTGTTGTTGTTTGCGGTTATTTTTACCTTTGCTTCTTCTTCTTCTTTAGTTGCTTTGCTTTCTTTGCTTTATGTATTTCGTTTTTTGTTATTTCTCTGTGATATTATTATTATTTAATTAATTAGTAAATAAGCAGAAAATGTCAATAATTTTTTTATATGAAATTTATGTTTTTCCTGCTTGTTAAGTTAATATTTGATGTTATACACAATTACCTCAATGCTAATTACAAAATCTGAAGCCTTCACAATTGCTCAATTCATCAAAATTCAATTCGTTCACTTTTATTAACACCTTCACCTGCCGCTACACATAAAAAAGGGGCGGAAACCGTTTTCTTCTCAAACATAACTCTAGTGTGACTCAACGTATGTGTCAGGTAGCTGTTAAAAGTTATCAAATGTGACCCAACGTATGTGTCACGAAGCATTGAAGGTGTTACAATTTAAATTTTGATTTCTTTCTTATACGATGAACCCTAAAGTTGTACATGTAGCTGAAAATTTCAAGTGAGATCCTTTTCTATTTGTGTAAACTATAATAAAACAATTTCATATTTCCATATCTACGCGGCTGAATTGTGTGTCCACATGTTGCTAACTCAAAATCTAAATCAATTATTATCATTATTTACAGAGATGCAGTCGCCGCTATTATTATTTATCACTCAAATGGTTTTGAAAATACAAGATAATCCGTATGGTAATAGTATAAAATACGTGAACACATTAACCAGATAACTTAATATCTGTGTGTGATAAAGGCGACATCATAAAATAATCATTTCTATATTGGACTGACTGACTGACTGACTGACTGACTGACAATCAATTTATCTAACAAAATAACTGATTGCTGTTCAGTTTTGTAGGCATTTATTTGTTGTTGTTATAGCAAACGATTGGTTTTTCATTTTCACAAAATCACAAATGATAGATGAAATCGGAAAAACAAATATACAAACGAATAAAGGAATGAATGGACGGACGGATAGACAGAAAGAAATGACGGATGAACAGTGTACATAAAATGAACATAGGCATCCGTTGTACAGGCTGTAACTTCCGCTTCCGTTTACAACTGAAATATCAAAAAGTTACAGTAACAACAACAACAACAACAACAACAACAACAATCATAAATACAATCTAAACTTTATAAAAGACTACTCTATACCCACCAACAGTAAAGTAAATTGGATTAAACTCAAACGTGGGAAACCCTATACTAATCATAATTAAGAATTTTAGAGTAAACTCTTAGATTTTTAACGAGATGACAGATTTTGAATAATTCTTAAAAATTTTCAACTGCAAATTACGCGCCAGAAATATGTGATTGGACGGACGGTGGGACACATTTTAACTATTCAACTAAATCAAGCACAGACTTTCAAGTAAACATTGCTGTGTCTGCTATTTTTGTTAATTTTTCTAAACATTCGCTTGATGTTCTTTTTCGGTCTTGCCATGTAGAGTACGCAATTCATATGAGAAAGCTAAGCTGAAATTTAACAATTTGCTAATGTGCACACGTACACATGCGTTTGAGGCTGTGCATATGTTTTTGTACAAAAACAAATTGTATAATTGTATAAAATTTGTCCACTACAGAGACTAAACCGAGCAAAAAATGTCAACTGGAAAAAGGAAAAGGGAGAGAGAGAGAGATAGAGAGGGACAAAATGGCACACAAAGGCCAAATGTAAAAGTACTTGTAACACATTTCCGTTATATATCCCTGCAAACACACTTATACTCACACCCACAATCCACAACCCACACCCAACAACACTGTCCAACATATAATACACACATCCATCCGCATAACTTAACATGAATTCCAATACGCATAAAAACTGACAGCAATTACACTTCTTCACATATATACAATACATACATACATATATACATGTACATGCATGTACATGGATGTGCACGGTACGGTATAAAAACTGACATTACTGTATTCTCACGTTACACATGAAATATTGTAAGAGTGCGTATACGTTGGGCGACTGAATGAATGGATGGAATAAAAGCCAGCCAGCCAGCCAGCCAGCCATGCAGTCAGTCAGTCAGTCGCTACATGAAGTTTGGTTGGTTGAACCTCATGCGTCACAGGTGTAGGGATGTATGCTATATTCATGTTGGTCTGTTTATAATTGTTGGCTGACTGTGTAGTATCTTATTGGTATTAATGTTGTTGTTGTTGTTGTTGTTGTTGTGTTGTAGTGTAAACACAATTTTGTTTAACGCACTCGGTTCTTAACGCCCACACATGTCAATTCATATCAAATGCAACAACATCAACAAACAACAACAACAATAGCAACGGTGTCGTATAATCACAATCTTTGTATACCTCTTAACTTTCCATCTCCCCCTTTCACATTCACTCTCTCTTCTCTTTCTGCCTTATATTAGACCACCCAATGCCTGTTGTTGTTGTTGCTGTTGGTTTAGAAAAGTTTCCACTTTAAAGCTGAAAATCATAAGCATCACACATTTTGTTCGAACAAACACATACAGACGTGCGTTGTATTGTCCATTGTACAATATTTCCACAATATTTTCTGCCTACAGACATACATACTCGTATTTATAATCTTTATAAGCTATGAGTGTCTTGCCTTTTCTACTATTATGTTTAATGCAATTATGGTGTTGGGTGTGGGTCCCTAAATATGCTGGAGTGTGATTTGGACATAACGGTACATGTTACAAATGCCATATATTTTAAAAGTAACTGCCTTTTGTATGTCTGTCTATGTGCATCTAGGGTAAGTAATATAACAAAAACAGAAGTCAAACAAAACAGAAACAAAACAGACAAATTCAAATTCACTTGTGTGGAGAAAATTTTTAGCAAAAATAACCATTCGTTGCTAGTTTGCATATATTGCACATCCTTTACAATACAACTACAGTAACTTTTGTGTATTGAAAGTGATGTTTATTTGTGTGTATTTATTTGCAGGCCTAATCTGTATGTGAAAGCAATTGTTTTCTATGAAAATCAAATCGACTTGTGTTGCTACGTTCTGCTTCATTTCATATCAATTTTAGGTTAAATGTCAATTTTTATTTCCCTCTTCCTACACGCAGATGTCCAATCTATGCCCAAAAGATGTGTGTATGTATGAATATTGATTGTTTAAATATTCAATATCCGGTGTAGTATACACATCAGTACTGTCCTTAAAGGTGATTGACACAAACATTGAATTGGCAAGAAATTTACGTATTGGAAGGAATCGCCTTAATTTCGTACAAGGTATAACTTTTGTGTTGTCCAAGTCAGACAAACATTATAATTTCACTTTACGTTAATAATTATAGGTACTTAGCCTTTGGTTTCATCCACAACGTAACATAATTTACCGAAAAGCAAGTAAAAGAGTTATTTGACTTCGGACAATTCTTGCATCTTACAATAATGTATTAAAATAAAATTTAGGACCGGCTTTAATGTATACAAATTGAGGGCGTGATCGGTAGCAATTTTTTTCTTGTTTTTTATGTTTCTTTAACTAAACATCATTAAAAAACAAATAAGTCCGTTTAAAATTATTGGTCATATGTACGTCCTCTATTAGGGTCGGTCAAGAGCCACGCCCACAATCGACAAAAATCTATTTATTTGCCATAAAAATTGAGCTATAAACTTAAAATTTTGTTTGTATATCTATAAATATTTCCTTCATCGATTTGCCCAAAATGGGCGTGATCAGATAACAAACGCGCCCACAATCGATAGAAGCCTATACTCGTATATTTGCCACAAAAATTAACACATAAACTTGAAATTTGGTACGCATATGCATAGTTATCCCATTCACCGATGTGCAAAAAATGGGCGTGCTCGGCTAATAGACGCGCCCACAATCGACACAAATTTATATATCTGGAACAAAAGTTGACCTATGAACTTAAAATTTAGTACACTTATTTAAGGTTAGCCCATCCATAAATGTGCCAAAATTGGGCACGATCGAATAACAGACGCGCCCACAATTTACAAAAAACCATATTCAACGTAAAACTCGACTTGCATGCTGATACGTAATATATATAATATTAGAAGAATATATATATATATATTTGCCACGCCCACCGTTGTGCATATGCAGGGTATTTAAGATTTGGTCTCAGCCAAATTTAAGTTTTTTATTATTTTTTTTTTCTGGTTAATGTTGAATATTTTATAAATCGTTTATAAAAATACGTTTCTTTCGATCATAACAGGTTTTTCAATTAGCACATAACAATTTTGTGCTTTAACGCGAACGCACCGTTGAACATTCATCGTGATCTGTTAAAGTCAAAACATCACTTAAGCTTAATATATTATTAATGGTAAAGTTCACAAAC
Organism: Ornithomya chloropus; assembly: GCA_963971445.1. Taxonomy (NCBI): domain Eukaryota; kingdom Metazoa; phylum Arthropoda; class Insecta; order Diptera; family Hippoboscidae; genus Ornithomya; species Ornithomya chloropus. Next base: position 18,435,024 of record OZ020530.1, on the reverse strand, counting down.
AACCAAGCCTTGGAAATTATTAAAAATTACTGCCACAATTGGGATTTGCTAAAGTTTGAAGGAAATCCTAAATTTCATCTTAAAATCATCTTTAGAGATGAAGGTAATTTTTGGCTAAATGATTTTGTCAATAAGCAAAATGTGCATTAATTCCACATGTATCATTGGCTTATGCCAACAAGCGTAAGGGAAAATATCAAACTCGAAATTGCTAATATTCTATATGAAGGAGTAATGAAATGTTGCCACCAAAGAATCGTGTAGGTGGTAGTTATCGCATTCCATAGATTAATGTAATACGTTTACTGCACCTAAAATAAATTTCAGCCCAATTCTTGAATTGTTCTACATTTCATTTAAATCCGAAATTGTTATGTCCTTATTGAAAAACTCTTTACAAACTTTTAAGCATTTATTCAATCAATTATAAAAACTAATAAAATATAAATTTAAATTCCTTTGGAAATATACCGCTTACACATACATACACACAAATATATAATAAACGCCAAAGCTTTCAAGTAACAATACAATATAACTGAAATATAATAAAACAGAGTATTGATCCTTGATAACTAATTATTGTATCAGAATATTACATTAATTAAACATTTGTTTATTTAATGAAGCTTGTTTACTTTGAAATATTATTACATATTAAAATATTATAAATAGTTTTTCATTCAAAAAATTTAACTTAACTATTCCAGATAAGAAATATTAATTAATTGTGAAAATCAATTGTTTGTCTTAAGAGAGACAACAATTCATACAGAAATGAAGACAAGCGATTAGCATATTAAATATTATTTATACATAAATAAATCTGATGGTATGCACACACACACACACACACACACGCACCATTACACTTCACTTGTTGTTGTTTACTGGAGTAGAAATATTTTCAGATTTTATGTTTTTACAAGTTATGAAATGTATCAATAAATATTTACCCAAAAGCAACGTGCAGCATATGTATGCTGGATGCCTACATAATGCAATAAAATACAATATATATAAAAATCTTTATCTTCTATCGTAACTGCTACAAACGAAAAATATGGAAATTTTGCTGATATTGGTAAAGAAAGTGTGCATGAAAAATACATGTTGTGTGCAACATATGGTGTGTGCGTGTGTGTGTATATTACTTGTACAAGCATTCACTGGAAATTATTCATGAAGTGTGCATGTTTATGTGCGTATGTGTGTGAAGGTTTATTGAAATAAAATATTAATTTAATGGGCAAACAACAAGGCAGGCAGCACACTCAAAAATATGTTTCTACGCTCACCTCCCCCCCACACCACACACATACACATTTATTGTACATTTGAATATTCCATTGCGAACGCAATCGCAGGTACGCATACATAGTATACATTTCTATATATGTCTGTCCGTCTGTCTGTCCATTTATATGTCCTTGTTTGCTTGTTTTGTTTGTTACACACGTGTGAACCCATGTTTACATTTGCATTTAACGCTAATTCACACACACACACACAACTATGTGGAAGTGTTAGTGTTGGCGTTGGTGTTTATGTGGGTGAGTAAGTGGCAAAAGGTAAAGCAATAATACATGCCCTGCTTCCACAAAACCAATGAATACAAATGTTTAGTATTGTGCCTGAACAAACCTGATCTTGTACCCAATGACTTCTTTACTTTTTGGTGGCAATTTGTTTTATTTTTTTCCTAAATGTTCCTTTTTCGCGTTTTTTCTCTTTTTTACGCATAACAAATATTCACATAAATGTATCGTAAATGTGTATGTGTGTGTGTGTGTGTGTTTGTATGTGTAATGTGAATGTATACAAAGTGATATTGTTGTTGTTGTAAGTGAACGTGGTCATAAAATATGTACCAATGTGAACAACATATGAACCCATAAATGCCCAGACAAATTGCGGTAAGCACTTTTCCTGTCCGCATTAAAATCGTAAATTTGTCGCCGCACGTAAGGGTTACCATCCAAAATACACTTTCCTTCATTTCTATTTCACCGTCCTAGAATGGTACGTAACTAACAACAACAACATCTACATACTTTATTATGTCTCATTCTTCTTCTACTTTGCCCATCTCTCTCTCTCGCACTTATAAACAAACGTTAATATTTATGTGGATCTATATATGTATGCAGGTAGTTGTGTGTATATGTGTGCCGTTTTTCATCTTGAAAATGTACTCATAAAGTGTTCTTCATTTTAGCCTTTTTCCTCTTCCTCTTCCTCTTCCTCTTCCTCTTCCTCTTGTTTTTGTTTTAGTGAATATAAAACGCAAGGAAACCGGCTCATCACTTAATATTGTTTGTATTAGTCTGTGAAGAAATGAGTGGAAAGGTGCAAGCATGTAATCACGTACTCCATCCATCCAATAAGCAAAAGCACGAGACAGACAGACGATATAGACGAGAACTACACAAAATTCATTCAATTGAAGATGTTGTTGCATTATTAATAAGCCTTTAGCTCACACTCACTGAATAAGGTTTTATGAAATGTTCATACACTTTTCTTATATATGTTATACTCGGAAGTGAGATGTGTGTTGAGCAAAACATTTGTTTGAACAATTTTTATAAAACAAGAAAACAAGGAAAAAAAAATTTTTTTTCTAAATTTTGAATATTTACTAAACATGCAGCAAAAACTCTTGAAAGCGTTTGGTGTTAACCTACCAATCTTTTTCCTTCAATATCTTATGATAAAATAAATAAACTAACACTTCTACCAAGTCTGGAATGGATATCTTAACTTAAGTAGCCTCGAGAATGGTTTTCTTACAAAGACCTGGACGGCCGGACTAGACCTGACTAGAAAATAACTATTCTTAAGATTTCTTCTGGATGTCACAAGTGGAACGATAAACTTAGTACACCTCCCATATAATGTAAGGAACATAAAAGCTTGCACTTCTTGCAAAACTTTACCTTGATCTCAATTTTATTAAAATAGAGTTTTTAAATGACACTGATACTGCTAGAATGTAGGCGTGGTCTTAGCAAGTTTTCGTGAAACATTTATAAAGCATTCTTCCGACTTTTTAATAACAACAAAAAATCATTAAAATTTATTCATTCCACGGTATTGAATTTTTTATCATTTTTTTTTAACTAAGCTTTTGCTGTAGAGGCGTGTCCTTGATCAATATTTGGCCAGTTTCAATACCAGCTTCCATACTAAGAGTACTACTTGTTATGTTTCAAATAATTAAATGGATTTCTGCAGAGAAAGAATGATTACCACGAACGGACAGACCAGACATCGATCCTGAAGAATATCTAATTTTTCGTTCTGCAGGTAACAGAGAGACGGATTTTAAGGTATAGAAGTGAATTTTTTATTTCCACGCCCATAATTCATGAAATTTATCTACATGTCACAAAAATTTAAGCACAAAATTAAAATTCGATCACATTTTACAGAAAAAAAACCTTTATTCGAGTAGAACCAACATATTTGATTTGAAATGCATGGTATTAGAGGAAGTAATCATGTATCCACCACACCCCCTATTTATTTATATGGTTTACGTGGAGGGTGATTAAGATTTGGCCCCAAAGCCAAACTTAGTTTTCTTACTTGTTTTACTTGTTTTGTATTCAAAAATTCTACTCACGTTGTAATCACCATAAATTGAGGAAAATTTATATAATTTAGCAAAGTATTAAAAAAAGAAGAAGAACCTTCGAAAAAATATTATAAACATTAAAAAAGAAATTAACGAAAATGAGGAAAATGAAAGAATATTAAATGATGTGCAAACACAGCGTTCCCAAAATATAATTTGACACTTAAAAAGCAGCAGCAACAACAACAGCAACAACAGCAGCAACATTAAAACCCAACATGACAGTAGGCAATTAGTATGCGTGAATATTCTGAAAATTAACCACAAATACCAACAAATGCTTAGCGACAGCTCAGCTACGGACATAAAGCAAAAAGAGAGTAAGAGCGCGTACGCATGCAACGGAATGTAAATGATAACAATTATGCTGCAAACATATATTTTGGTCACCAGAGAGACATTACCAGAGCATTAAAATGAACCAAAAAAAAACAAAAACAAAAAAAAAAGTTGAGAGAAACATGTTACAGCAGACGAGTATAATGGGTTAGAATACACAGAAGAATAAAAGTTGTGTAGAGAGAGAAAGAGAGGGGGGGAAGGGGCAGAGACTTACGCTTCTGATGTTTATAATTTTGGTGGACACGCTCCTCCAGAATCCAATTTTGAAAATATACATGATGGTGCACACAAACCCATCTAAACAGGAATGGAATGTGTACTCATCGCGAAGCAGCACTTTTACACCTACTTACAGCAAACACTAATATGCGTTTGGCTACGAGCAGAAGCCTAAGAAGAGCGTTGTAGTTGTTGGTAATGAACACTTTAAAAGGGTCTCTCCGAAAAGTATGCAGCAATATGTTCGGACAACCATTAACGAAACACATTTCAGATAGATGAGTGTGCGTGAGGGAGTGAGTCAGCAAGTTCATTTGCCGCGCTTCACATTAACACGCACACAACTGCATTCACACATTTATGTTTTGCTGCACTCTACTAAACTGAACTGAACAGAACACAACTGAACACAACTGAACATCATGCGCTAATAATTGTGCAAAACTTTTTTGCGTCTGTTGCAATGCATGTAGGTATGTATGTTGGCATATAAGCGAGAAATGCTAACAGTCGAGTAAGAGAATTTTCATTTCATTACAAACTAACAAATGAAAAAAAAACTGCATAATAAAAAATAAAGTAAGAATGAGCAGCGCATTTATGTACTTGCATTGTGTGGGTGTGTAGGTACGAGTATACTACTCTGTGTGTGTTTGTGTTTGTGGCCGAAAGTTATGATGACGTTTTACAATGAATAAGTGTGTGGCGGTGGTAATGGCACCACTACACAATTCTGTGATTGCTACAATGTTTAACAAAAAAGTAGAGCAAAAAAAAAAAAAGAAAAAATGAATTTATTTTCAAAAGCTATGCCATTCTCCTTCCGCCTCTCTACCCCCCCACCCCTCCAACGCATTCACTTACCATACATTCGCTGACACGTATACGCTCGTATTTGGAAATGTAATAACGTATATTATACACAGGAGAAATTATAATGAAAAAACTTTGAGTGGAACGCTACGGGTGCAAGAGAAAAGCGGTACGGCTACAAGTAAGGACGCGTAACGTAACGTAACGGCAACGGCAATGGCAAGTAAGAGAGAGAACGAAAAGGAAAAAAACCAACTCACATAACTGAAATGAAATGTACATTTAATTGCGGCATTGTGCAATGACATGATAGCAGTGAGCGCTGAGTGTTGATCATTAAAATGAAACCACACGAACGTACACATACACACACAGAAAAGCCCATAAGCTGTTTGACGAAACATGAACTGTGAACATTTTATGTTTACTACATATACATAGTGTGTGCGTGTGTGTGTGTGTGTGCTTTGCTGTTTGCATTTTTCAGCCTATTTTCCTAATGTTCTTTGCTCTCTCTCCCCCCCCTGCTAGATATGCTTTGATTTCATATCATTCTGCTCTCACTTTAAATTTAAATTAAATTTATTTATCATCGAATGTATGCGAACGTTTGTTGTTAATACTATAAATCAACTGTTCATCATCTACTATTTATTATCATTATTTAAAGCAATCTTCTGAATGAAGATTTCAGTATATAGCGTTAAATTTTAGCACGTGAATGGATGGAATTTGCCCCTCAGATGTATTTTAGTTCAATAATGGTCAAATCAAATCACTGACACAACTACTATCTGTCACTAAACTCACTATCTCTCTTTTTTTCACTTTCTCCATAAAATTTTCTTGGGGAAATAAACTAAACGGTTTAGTTTTATTTAAAGACAAAACATAATTGAGTTTGAGTGATTTTGGGAGCTATACATACATACAGAACTTCACCTAAGATAAGTGGTATATTAAGTTTGTCTCTACATTTACAGCACTTAGAAAGCGGTGTTAGGGTCTACAATATCAAAAGCGCGTTGATTTAGCCAAGTTTATCCGTCTGTCTGTCTCTTGTTAATATTCTCTCAGGCACAAATTCAAGAGATGTTGAGAACATTTTCAGTTTTTGTACAAAGGTTGCTATAAAAATTGGGCGGAATTGATTAACTGCCGCGCCCATAATCGACAAAAATCTATCTATATATCACAAAAATTTGAGCTTTGAAATGTGGTATAATTACTTCTTCTATGGATGTGTCAAATGGGCGTGGTTGGCTATACAATAGGCTCAAAATTTAATAAAAACTGCGTTTGGGATGCGTTTCAAATATTACTCATACGTATTATTAGATAAAAAAATATTTAAAATGAAATCTTCAACCTACACTTACTTCTCCCACTTTAGGCTTGTTCTTAGTACTTGACAGAGTAGGTATGTATAAGTGTTATGTACCTTTACTCCTTTAACCACAATGCTTACAGAAACTAAACATTAATTAACATTATTATTTAGAGTGAGCTGAGGTGAGGTGAGTTTGGAGACGCGAAAACAAAACATAAACACCCTTCACACACACACACACACCTTAACTATAAGGACTACTTAACTTTACTTTACTTTACTCTTGCTTAGTAATGGGTGTTAAGCTCTCTAACTGTTAAACATAACAATAACAACAATTATTATATCACCAATTGTGAAAGTTAATACAACAATAACAACAACAATAACAACAAGAAGAAACTTTTCATTGTTGTTGTTTGTTATAAACTCTTGTTAGCTAACACTAACACACACACACACACACACACAATATTTACCGCACACCTCTTGTTTATTTATCGTATATAATGTATCATGTACATATATTTACCTGATAAGAGTGAAGGTGTGTTATACGAAACTATTCTTGTAAATATTTAAACACAAACATGATGAACGATTATTAGTCAATTTAAAACAACCTCCATCCATACATTGTGTACAATATAACCGTTAATAAGATACATATCAATAAAAATTCATGCATGTGCTACAATATTGACAAAGAAGATGTTTAAAGTAACATAAAATGTCTTATAGTTTAAGTTATTATCAAGCAGTTACTAAAATCAGCGTCACGGTACGAATTGATATTTTACGTCAGCGGTGGGCAACTTGTGGATAATCCACATATTCTTCCCTTCCCTATTGTATTGTATTTCTGTATTATTTTAAATCTTGTATAATTTCTATACCCTACACATAAGATTGCAAGTATATTAAGTTTGGTGTTTCGTTTGAAACACCCAGAAAGCGACCTTAGAGATCTCACAAAGTGTAGATTAGATTATAAATCACAAACAAAATTTGACTCCATATAGACATGTCCGTCCTTAAGTGTTGATTATTGGAACGGTTACTGTGGTAAATTTTGAAATTTTGATTCGAAATTTTTTCACATATTTCCATATAGTTTTTGGGTAAAACTTTCATACTTAGATTGGAACTAAAGAGATTCACACCCACAAACAACAACAAAATTTTATTTACCAACTACAAAAATTTAGACACCTAGTTGAAATTCATATATTTTAGATATATTTCAACAATGTGTCAAAGAAATCACGGACACGCCCACAATTTACAAAAGAACTTCTTCGTGCAAAACCTAACGTGAAAGTGGATACGTGGGTTATATAGATTATTAAAGGACATAATCACATATCTGCCACGCCCACTTTTGATGTGGAGCACATTTAAGATTGTCGGTCCATGTCAAATTTAGTTGTCCTCAGCATTTATTAAGAGTGAAGAGCTCCAAAAACTGATCCATTTCTAGAGTAACAATTAAACATATTTTACTTGTTGTATAATACTTAGTTTTTTTATGGATGTCATTCTGTCAATTTGATTATGTAGTACATTTAAGATAAGTTGTGTAAAATTAGTTTAGTTTAAGAAACCATATTAACTCTTACTGCTAAGAACTACCCTTTAGTGCTTAATAAAATTTTACTACTCTTTACAAACAAGTATTTAGTAGCTTGAAATGATTGCTTGGGTAATAACCATAAAAGTGTGCATTTATTATAAAATGAATAATAATTTCGAAATATTGCAACATTTTGCTTAATTATTAATAAATACATCTTTTAAAATTCATGTATTTATTAGCATATCCATCTAATAACGAGAATGTGTGTGTGAGTGTGTTTGTGTGTGTGTGTGTGTCAAAACTTGACATTTTATCATTTTCTACATTTTATCTAGTCTCCAAGCAGCCGTTAAAATAAATAATAAATTATTTATTTACTCCCCCGTACTCGTACCATCATCGTTCACTCACCCACTCTCTCTATATATACATTACACTCACAGTGTTTTCTATGCCTGCATTTCGGTATTTGGAATGAGGTAAACAAGCAAACACTTTAATAATAAACTTTTCTCTTAAATATGTAAACAAAATATTACGGTTTACCTTAAGTTTCTAGCAAACAATGGGACGGAGGGATGGTGTTCAGAAGAAAGTTGAACAATTTATCTATACCTACTAGTATAACAGCCAAGCGGAACAAGAAGCTTGGGTCAAACCTTAAATACCCTCCATATGTATATATAAGCAGTAGGCGTGGCAGGTACATAATTACATCCTCTTATAATGCATGTACTACGTATCAGCTTGTAAGTCGAGTTTTACGCTTTATAAGGATTTTTGTAAATTGTGGGTGTGGTTGTAATCCGATCACGTTCATTTTTGTTACGTCGATGTAAAAATTAATAAATTTCAAGTTCACGTCTCAACTTTTGTGATAGATAAATAGTTTTTTGTCGATAGTGGGCGTGACTCTTGACCGATTTTTCCCATTTTCAATAGAAATCTGCATGCAGAAACATAGAAATGTTTGTATAAAATATCAGCTCAATATCTCAAAATGTTGCGATCGTGAAAATGCCAACAACCGACGGACATAAGGACATATGATATATTGGTCGTCTGCAAGTTACAAATGGAATGACAAACTTAGTATACCCACCGTTATGACAAACGTGAAACACTCCGTTTGACACACAATTTTCATAAAACATTTTCAACTCTGTCATAACTGATGATGTTTTATAGTTATTGTTCACAACAATTATGTGACACTAGATACGTAATACATACAAAACATTTATTAAATAGAATCAAAATAGAATAAAAGTTGTTAGCAAATGAGGTAAACTGGACAAAAAGATAACTTTTCCAATGAAGCAAAACTTTAAAAATTGGTTTAAAGTCAACACATGTGTATGGCATTTAGATACATATATACATACATATATATATGTATGTAGGATGGACAAATGTTATGGTTAACATCACTAACCGGCAAATTTATGACATAACCACTAAGCATGCAACAACATTTATGCCTTTACATATATTTCTATATATCTATACATACATGCACATAAATTGGTTTAGTTGTATAGAGTAAGGATAAAGGACATAACGGTATGCATGATTAAAACAGGAGAGAAAGAGATCATGTTTATATGTAGTGTGTAAAATATTTAAGCGTCATCAACTGGTTTTAACATGTTGTTGTTGTTGTTTTTGTTGTTGTTGTTTTTGTTAAGTATCTATTTAAGTGTACATGTATTTATAAAAGTTGATGTAGTTGTTTGACAACACTGACGACAACCAGCCACAATATACATTTATACACTCCTATACATACACACGTACTTGCATACATAAACAAATGCATTTATATCCATATATGCATATGTATGTTTTGGAGTTTCGGTATTTGTTAAACCAAAAATAAATACAAAACAAATGGTGCAGAGCAAAAAAAAAGTTATAGTTAATCAAAGACGATAATTTAATACCCTGCAGCAGATTGAATTGTTTAAATGGTATAGCTAGTTGTATATAGTATAATAAGAATCATTATGCTTTAAACTTTGCTTCATAAAAGTCACCACTTGGAAAATCGTACAGGTACGTAAAGTATTGTACTTGTGAGAGAGATTCCCGTGCGATCAAAACTTGGATCAATATATGGGTTGTTAAGAAATTTACCTGTAATTTTGACTTTTATACTCTTAGTGATAAAGGTATGAAATTTTGAATTAATCTAGTCACAGACGTCTTTGTGTCTGTATGTCTGTCTGTTGACGGGCACTCTTATCCAAAATTAATGTATTGAGCAGAAATTTTGTACAGACTTCATCTTTAATGTAAAGAAAATCTATTGATAGCCACGCCCACTAGGGGAGAAAATCTTTCTATTAAGCACCAAATAAAAGCTATTAACTTAAAATTTGGTATACATATTAATACATAAAATGCTTTCATCGATGTACCAAAAATGGGCAGGGTCAAATAATATTCACGATTATAATTTACGAAAAAAACAAACATTTTTAGCGCAAAATACGACATGTAAGTTGACTAATAGAACAAAAACATAATAAGGTCCTTGCCACGCCCACTTTTTGTATGTATGTACATATGGAGGGAATTTAAAACAAAAAGTTTTTACTGGTTTTTTAAGTCGGTGTTCCCGCGAAATTTGCTCTAAATATCTAAGTCTAAGCCTTTATCCTTCGCCCCTAGATAGGATTTCATCTTAAAAAAGCAATTTTTACGCAGACTTTAGTTCTTCAGTTTTACGCTCTGAGCTACCATGCCTTCGGCTAAAGCGGGAAACGTATAAACGAGTGAAATACGTTTTATTTGTAAATTTAGTTTAAAGCTGTTACTTTTATAAATATTTGCCTTGAATCTTAATCAGTTGTTGCCTGAGCATGAGTCAAAACCCAAGTTGAAACTAAAGCTAAACAATAATATCGCAAATTCCGATATTAAAAGTCGTAGAGTACTCAAAAATTCATAACAAACTGTATGAAAATTTACTTGTGTGATTATTTCGTTACTTTAGACACTCTCCTCTGTCGTTACATCCTGGTGGCGGGCTAAACTGCTGAATAATATATATGTGTATGTTATGTGTTTAACATGTTAAAATATGTGAAAAGTGTCCCCCACACATTGTGTGGATTGTTGTCTACCTTTCTCCCTCTCTCTCTCGCTTGCTGGCTCTGTGTGTAGTGCTTTAGTTCACTTCTGGATATTTAATGAAAAATGTAATAAAGCACGAAAAACAAAAAAAATGTATACAGGGACGTAACTGCGAAAGGGCGCAATGAGGAGTTGAACAAAAAAGCAGTGACATTAACCTACTTTAGAAAATATACTATTAATAAGCTTTTGAATAATGCATGGATGGCATAAAGGAGACTGTTTCGTGTAAATACATTAAAAAACCGAAATTAAAACAACTTCAACAACATGATAAAAGCAACTTTTTTCCCTTTTTCTTTAGTCTATGTCCTATAGGAAATTTACAATGTTTTTGTCGTGAGTTCGGTTCTTGTGCTACAACCCTGTCACGGTGATGAGTAAAGTTATGGGAGATAATTAAAAAAAAAAAAAGAAGAAGAAGAAGAAGAGGGTACGACATATGTGTTTATTTATATGTAAGCATTAATATTATCAACATATGCTGATGTGTTTATATCACGCTACAGCCCTCAGGAAGATCAACAATTTTTAATAAATTTTTAAACAGTTTTGTTAAGAATAACACTTAAATACATTTGCATAATTTGCCGAGTATTTATGTGATTCTTTAACAACATTTCGACAACGTAAAAGCGTTATAATAAAATAAACAAGAGCCCAAAATCTTGCATCTCCACCATCGGTGCACCAAAGCATTCGGAGGAGTATATACTGCACCTTAAGGGTAATACAGAAAATTCATTAAAAAATTAAAAAATTGCTTCTTTTTCGGTTTCCGTTGCATTGTGGGCGTGTCGATTAGCCGATTTTGCCCAACTTCAATACACTCGGACAGATAGACATCTGACTCTAATGCTGACTCTCAATATTATATATACTTTGTAGAAGCTCTTGCGCCTGCTTCTGCATGTTGCAAACGGAATGACAAAATTAGTATACATTTTATGTTATAGTTGGTTCTACCGATCCTATCCACCACATACCACCGTCATACTAAAAAAAAAGTCAAAGCGGGTTCAAACTGAAAACATTCATTTATCATGCCAATAATGCATCCTTTATCAAATTTTATTTAAAAAATATTTTAAAAAATAGCGAATTTTCACTTTGGTAGGACTTATATATAGAAGGGTCCTTAAAGTAAACCGCTTAAGTACATTTGCAATAGTGATCGTTTTTGATGCAAAACACATTCCTGGACCGAATTTTATCAACAAAAAAATATCCATTTATTTGAGAAAAACGTATACATGTGAAGAAGGGTATCTAAAATTTGCTTCAAGCCAATCATAAATTTTCAACTTGTTGTGGAATGTTATTTAAAGAACATGTAACAAACAAAAAAAAACTATATTCGTACAACAAATAGTCCATGGAACGAAAATAAACATAAACATAAACAGCAGGATGTTAAAATTGACTGTAGTATGCATATAAAGTGAAGCGCAATCTAAATGTACATCCATTCATACATGCAAACATGCATACCCGCATACCCACCACACTTAACTCTCCCCACGTAGAGATTGTAAACATTTAAATAATCTACATAGTTCTATTTAAAAGCTAAGCTAAACTACTCCCATTTGATACGCTTAAGTAATTTAATTAACGCCCACATAGTTTTCAGATATTGCCTAAGCATGCATGTGTGTGTGTGTGTGTGTATGGTGCAAAAAGAGAAATATACGGTACGGTATGTATTATGCATGAGTGTGTATGTTTGCGCAAACATTTTTCAAGTTAACTTTTCTTTTTCCCTCTCCCTCTCTCTGTCTATCACTCTCTCGCTGCCTTTTGCAGTGTATTGTATGCGTGTGTAAATATTTGTGTTACAGGAAATATTTGCCAAGGATTTTTAAAGCTGTTCGAGTTAATTGCGTGTGTAAAGAAGAAGAAGAAGTATGTGCGCGTTTAGATAATAATCACATTTCTTCAATATTTAATTAGTTCAATAATAATAATGAAAATTAATAAATAGATTTAATAAGCTTTTATCGCTCTCAATTACTAACTATTACTAACAATATTGTAGAAACAGCATGTTTTCTAAACAGTAACCAAACGTTGAGATGACATAATAAAGTCACAAAATGGAAAATAGTAAAATTTTACTCATTTATCACAAATGTCATATCTTTAGTATCAATAAATTTCATTACATCGTATGCTGTGTACATAAACGTATAAAAGGTAGCGTTTGCTACACTCAGAGAAGGAGGCTTCAGTGACCCTACAAAGTATATATATTCTTGATTAGCAGGAAAAACTGGGTCGATCTAAACATATACTTCCGTGTGTCCGTGTACCTGTCTGTTGTTAGCATTCTAGGTTGGCCCCCTTATGGGCGCATCGCGGGGGTTGTGGTTGTATAGAGAGTAGGTAAAATTCCACCCCTCACCAAGGGTAGAAGCTGTATACTTACAATATGGTTTCTATATTGCTACCTACGGGGGCGTTGGGTATACTTAAAAATTTCCCTGTGACCTCAGCTCTAGCTTAAGACACCGTGTGGTAAGCCACAGGTCTGTTGTTGGCATTACTACGGGCGTAAATTATGATATATTAAAGTGAAATTTTGTACAAGCACTTTCGGTTTTTGATCGCAGATTTTTATTTAAAATGGGTAAAACGCAGTTGAGCCACGCCCACAATTAATAAAAAACTCCCTATCAACCACAAACATTTAGGTATTAGGCTGAAAATTGGTATATATATTTACAATTATCTTATTCATCGATAGGCTGAAAATGGACGTGTTCGAATAACAGACACGCCCACAATCAACAAAAATCTATTTATCTGCCACAAAAATTGACCTATGAACTTAAAATTTGGTATGCATATCTACAATTATTCCATATCTTTATGTGCCAAAAATGGGCGTGGTTGGATAATAGACGCGCCCACAATCTACAAAAATCTACTTATCTGCCACAAAAATTGACCTATGACCTTAAAATTTGGTGCACATATTTATGGTTATTTCATCTATTGATTTGACAAAAATGGGAGTGGTCGAATAACAGACAATTTATAAAAAACCATACTCCACGAAAAACTTGATTTTCAAGCTGATAGACGCAATATATTTATATATCTGTCACGGCCACCGTTTGTGAAATGTGAAGGGTATTTAAGATTTGACTTAAGCCAAACGTGGTTTTCTTACTGGTTTTTACTTAACAAGGATTCTAAATATCTTGTTTTTGTTGTCGTTCTTGTTGTTGTCAAGGCAAAAAATTCGTTATAAACACAGCGCTAAATGTATTTTTCTATTTTTAAAACAATTTTTAGATTTCAATTTACAAAATTTTACTCTTTTACATATTTTTGTAGGAAAACCTATAAACAACAGCAGAAAGATTTGATTAGATTGTAAAACATTTGATTTCGCGTATCTGCACAACATAACATACACGAGTGGAGATGAATAAGTGGATTTACTGCCGCTTCTTGTGTGCACCGCTCTGTGTGTCAAAGGTATTTCACAAAAACAATAAATATATGTAAAAATATGCAATATTGCAGGGTATGCATACAGTTGGCCTGAAAATATGCTACGAAAATGCAATAAACTATTAAAGTGAACTCGGCTGCTCCGTATCACATCATCATCGTCATCATCATCATCAGGCACTACATGCAAATACACCTTGTATAATAATAATAATAATAAAAAAACAAACAACGGATAACATCCAAACATATACATATGTACACGTGAACATATGTGTATAAACGAAAAACCGAAATCAAATTTTTTGATGAGCATAACAAATCAAGAAAAAACTACACTACAGAAAAGGAAAAAGAAAACCTTTAACTGTAGAATGAACAACAATAGCGCGACGGCAACAAACAGAACCACATAGTAAAGCAGAACAATATATAAAAAAAATCCTCCCCAAATATGTACTTAATATAAATTTATACGTTTGTATAACAGACAACAATATGAAATAATAAACAAATATTTTGTGATGTATATACACCGGCCGATCCATATGACTTGTGCATACAATGTACAACTGTTTGTGTGTAAACGGTGCTTTACTGCCCTTAAAATCGTCGTTTATCAATATATATATAAGTAGAGTAAGTGAAGTAAGGTCAGTTCCTACAGCGTACCGTACAATTATGATTTTGGAAAATACACATCTATCTACATACATATCTACATTACTTTAATACGCATACAAGTGTACAAGTGTGTGTAGAGGGTATTTGTAAAAACCTCAAATGTTGATTCTTGCCGGTATTGTGCTGTCGTACAATACGTACTTGGACAAGACTGCCAATAAATGAATGAATGTGAGAACAGATGAAAACGGCCGGGCACCCAACAGAATTGTAATTCTGTGTACATTTGTACATGTGTGTGTTTGTGTGTGTAAGTATTAACATTAATGGTTGCTGTACACTGTCTGTATCTCTTACACGTTGCTGTACGTACACAACGTACACAACGTACACAACGTACACAACGTACACGCGTACCCACAGTGTACGGTCATGATGATATTGCTGCGATTTATTGCATTATCAATAAAGTGAATAAATTTTGAGGTTATTGTGGCGTGATAACGGTTAAAAAAAGGAATCAAATAACAACAACGACAACAACAACAACCAAATATGCACACAGACACATAATGATGTAAAAATTCTCATAGAACCCACCATTAAAAAAGACCGGAAGAAGAAGAAAAGACAACCTGGGTCAAATTTTACAAACTGAGTACATTACTACATTACTACTGAGTACTACAAAGCCGCCTATATTTGGCACATCAATGGAATAACTTAACATAGTTGGGGGGCGTTGAATTTTGACTGTGTAGCTTAATTTTTGTGGCTAAAAAAACAAACTTTTTTCGATTATGGGCGTGGCTGTCAACCACTTTTGGCAAATTTAAATAGCCAACTGTGTATGTAAACACAAAAATTCAGCTGAATCAAAATAACAACAACAAGTATGGAACCACGGACATGAATAAATAGACTCAAATTTTGTTGTTGATCAAGCGTATATATCTGATTTTTTCTTCTTCTGCGTATTACAAACAGAACAACACACTTAATATACTCTTTTATGACATGTGTAGAGCATCATACAAAAAGGGAGAGAGAGGGTTTTTTTTTTTTTTTAAATAGTCTCAATATGTAAGAATGAATGGATAAATACATAAACCAATTTACGGAAAAGGCACAGAAAAGATGCAGCAATGTACAGAAGCAACAACAAGAACAACAACAATGCCAACAAGCATCATTTATGTGATGCTTTACGTATTTCTTTCTTTTATTTGTTGTTAGTCTTATAAAAATCGGACGTTGAACATCCTTTATACACACCCACATACGTACAAGTGGGCATATGTATATCAATATAAATGCCACTATAACAACCAACCAACCAACTAACCAATCAACGAATCAACCAGACTGCTACTACTGCACCAACACCAACACCAACACCAACCAAAAGGATTTCATAACAAAGTGTAAAAGCATGCATGCTAACGGGCATTTTTTCTTTGCTCCATAATTTGTTTATATGTTCAGTTATTGAATGTTACCAGAACCATAACGGGTGTTATTGTTGTTATTTTTTCATTTTTGTTTTTTATACGTTATTGATAATGTAAATTGTCGTGTTAATTAAAATAAAACTTTATTGCTACATACAGATATACGCGCATACACATTTACACATACACACACACACACACACACACACAGTTTATAACATATTATTTTAATAAATATCTACGCACACACATACAAACTTTAGTGATGTGAATGCTCGGCTTGCTTGCTGGTTAAAATTATATGAAACCCACAAAATTTATACAAACACTCAGACATATCATAACGAAGGCATGCATGGGTATATGTGTATGTATGCATACAAGGACAATGAATATTCCACACACATTGACAAGGCAATTGTTTATATTTTTCATAATTCATAATGGTGACCAAATTTGTACGAGTGTGCACTTATAAGCGCTGTGTTGAGTTATCGCGAACTGATAAAATGCCAGCACGGCAATTAACTGATTAAAACGTATATGATATCATATGACACCCAATTTCAAACAAGCACACACACACACACACACACACACATATGAATTTATATGTATGTATTGGTCTGTACTGAACCGTTACACACATATTTCTCCTTGTTCCCCACTTCATCTGTTCACACATATTATTATGTGAAAAGTTGTTAACATTACATGCTTATGTGTATGTGTAATATGTACAGTGTTTAAACAATTAATATATGAGGTACTCAGTGCGGTCAGCTGGTCACATAAACGTTCGTCTACATGTTTCTTTGCAAGTGTCATTGTTTTTGGTGTCGCCCCCCTCCTTTTTTTTTGTTTTTTGTTTTGGTTGATTACTTAATGTATCATAAATAATGAAAAGTAGATACACACAAATTAATTTTCCTCTCGGTTGGTATCTTTTACGGCTGCCGCTGCCGGTGAAAGGGGGAAAATAGCAAAAATGTACGCACAAGTGTATCCTTATTGGTTAGACTTGAACAATTTTCCTTGTGGTTGCTTAAGTTTAAGAATATATCTACCAAGGATACAGTCAAAGACGGATGGACAGATTTAACTAGATCAAAACATCATTTTATACTTTATTTAGTTCTGCAGGCTGTTTCTGATTTAAATATTGTGCCTAAAAGTATGCTACAGAAAGGTATGTCATATTATTTCCCGCATTGACAAGCTTTCCTACCCTTAACCTATTTGTCCCAATCCGTTATTATTCGTTACCCGCGTTATTCAATATAAACTTCAAAATAATGCAAACTTTAAACAGTATTTCTTGTTACACGAAATTGAATTGATTAAAAGTTAAAGTTTATAAAGTTTTTAATAACATTACAAGACTAGATATATGTAAGCCTCCACAGACAAATATAATCTGCAACCGAAAAAACACAATCCCACCACCAATGCCTGTTGCCGAATACAGCAACTTAATAATTCTGACAACGCTGTGTTTGTAATCAGAGCAACAACCAAAGATAACGAACGGTTAACGCAACGTAACGAATGCAAAATAGAAAGTCACACCAACACCAACTCCAACAGCAACGGTAATGTTGACAGTAAGAAATGAAAAGAAAATAACAGCAACAATTACAACAACAACATAAACAACACTAATGCATTCATTTAACACCATACTACTAGCCCCACATAAGAATAACTACATATAACTGTATAACAAGGAAGAGAGTAAGCGAGAGTTGTAAGCTGTACTGTAAGTGGAACTACTACTAAATGTTCCCATAAATTAACACTTGCTAACGAATTAGGGCAAAAAACAAAAAAACCTAAATAAACCAACACAAGCACAAAACTAAGAAACGTTGTTGTGAGAACATGCAGACAGTTAGACAAACACGACAAGAGATCGACTTTATGAATCCTTAAAATCTCTACGAAATAGAGCTAAACACTCATTGATGAAGTTTCCCTTTCTAAATATTACGTTTACAGTTATTTTGAGACAGAGCGATTTACCTTGTGAACGAGAAACCCAGTAAAATATAATAATTTGTTAAATTTTGAGCTGTTGGATTATACTGAAAAAAAAAGAAGACATATGATTAAAATTGAAATCATCATCAGAGTGTCTTGGAATTCTTAGACTTTACAAACTTTATAACAAGCTCAAAACACCGGTCGGTTGCTATTAATTCGCCCAAGAATTTATTGGGCTACAATAACAACAGCATACCAAAATAAAGAACAAGACCAACGTTGAATATTGTACTTGCAAGCAAGAGCTTCAGAATACGTATTTTGTATGTATGTATGTATGTATGTATGTACATGTAAATAAAATGCAGTGGAAACGAGAACCAAAACGTTGCTTTTACACCAACAATAACAACTAATTTTAACTAAAACATTTACGGACACTTCGTCGCCCACAGATACCGTGTGGAATGGTTGTCAACAAATACTTACTTACTTACCACACCATTGTACAGATTCAACCGTTTCAATAATTACTCAACACCATTAAATTTAAGCATATAACCAACATTAACTATTTTAGTGGCATCGTTTTAAAATTCAAATGAAATGGTTTTGTAGAGATGTGTTGCCAAGCAACTCTAGAAATATATTTCTTTTACAAATGAAGTAACGAACGCCAATGTATGCCTTAAGTCCATTTTTGGAATACAATTTCATTCGTCATAAAGTTTTGATGTTTCTGGAAAAGTGGACTCGGGTTTACAAGATTTATTGAATGAAATGATTTAATATGAAATGAATGAAATACACCATAAAAAATTACTACTTACTACTTATTAAACATTTTATTTAAATGTGAGGGCATTATTCTTTTAAAATAAAAATAAAAACTTTGAATTCTTTGCATAATTTAAACTAACGCGCGCAAACATATTTTTTTAATTTCCTCTACCACTTAACATATAATTTCTTAAAAGCATTCAAGTTGGCAATTCTTTATATTTTGCCCCCTTTTTCGCAATTTCGCTACATGCACAGGAACACTTGTCGCACCATTGTATAAAGATTTTCTTTACATAATTTAAACTAACCCGAACATGGGGGTCATTGCGTAATTTTCAAACGATATCATTTTTAACGATTAAGATTCAACGATATCGTCCCCAAAACCAATTGCGTAAAGGTATCGTAATCGTATCGTTGTTATCGGTTTAACGTGAATGAAAAATGACGCAATTGGTCTCCTGACTAATTCAAAGTATATAAGTAAGAGGTCATTTCATTACTCGATGGCGCTGTATGTGGAAATTATTCAATGCGTTTCTAAGAAAACTTTGAACGCTTATATCTCGGAAACTGTAGCTTCTATCGATCTGAAAATTTTTGCGCCCCTCTTCCTAAACCTAATGAAGAATCTATTAATCGAGGTATCGACGTTCCAGGATGACCCACATAAAAAAAAAGTAAAAACAATAAATAAATTTAAGCACTATATGTATACATTAATTTATTTGTGAACTTACATGTGAGTGGGCAACTCCAAAGGATTGGAAGCATCCCGTAAAGTTT
The DNA here is from genome assembly GCA_963971445.1 of Ornithomya chloropus. NCBI lineage: Eukaryota > Metazoa > Arthropoda > Insecta > Diptera > Hippoboscidae > Ornithomya > Ornithomya chloropus. The sequence continues at coordinate 18,414,877 of OZ020530.1, read as the reverse complement.
TTCTTATTCTAATAAGGTTTCTCTTACGCGAACGAGTACTCTGAATTAGAAATACACACGATGAAATATATCTGCGCATCCTTTAATAAATTAATTCTTAAGTAATCATTTAATAATGCATTATTATTTTAAAAATATTAATTGCACTTACATTTTTAAAACTGTTTTCAATATTTTTGCTAATTTTAATATCAAATTTCACTAAAACGACACCAAATATTCAATCGTTTCATTTGACAATTTGACGATAGAATTCAATCGTATAGTACTTACACAAATAGGAAAAAAAATCGTCAAAACGAGACTATGGAAAATATTATGTTACTCAATTAGTTTTTGTCATAAAAACAATATCGTTGACAAAAATGATATCGTTTGAAAATTACGCAATGACCCCCCATATTTTTTTAATTTCCTTCATCATTTAATATATAATTAATCAAAAGCATTTAAGTTGGCACTTCTTTATATTCATCCTCTTTCTGTATATTTTCACAAGCACAAAAACACTTGTCGCACAATTTTATAAAGATTTTTCAACACAACACATATAAATTCGATATTTAACAAGGTTTCGTAAAAAAAATGCTTCCTTTTACTTCTAATACAAGTATTTAAGTATTTATATTCCATTTTTTTACAAGTAAATTAAAATTTAAAATTGAAAAGCAACGTAACACCGCACTTGTAAAAATTATCTGCATCATTATCTAAATATCCCGGTATTTTAAGAGAATATCAGCTGTTTTGCTATGAATATGGTGGTTGCTTATGCTAACACATCGCAGTGCATGTCAGTTGAGTAAAAAGAACAAGCGTAATTTGTAGAACTTTTTTTTATGCAATTGTATATTTGTAGAGATTATTAATTATACTAGAAATGTTGCAATAATATAAAAAAGTATAAAAATATCATAAAATATAAATACATTTAGTTAATAATGAAGTAATAATAAGAAAAAAGTGTTTTACAAAAAGGAAAAGTGGCAGCTTAAAAGCAGTTTCCAGTACTGAGATTATGTTGTGAAAAATTGTAAATTCTTAAGTAGAGAACTACTCTACTACAAATTAACCAACAATTAAAGTGCTTTATTAAATGGATTAATTACAATTTTATACATTGAGCAGTTTAACAAGTCCAAGACTACGCCTCCATTTGGAATTAGTATGGTTTTTGCTGATTCACAACCACCCCCGGCTACGATTTTTTATTTTTAAATACAGTTGCTGCTTACAGCGCTGCCTAACCGAGCTGTTGTTAAGCTTTAAAATTACATTCTAACTTTGATACCCTTAGACTTTAGTCCAACTTGTGTTAAATTTACAAAATCGATTTATTTTAAAAGAAAAACTCGTGCGTGGAAGTGGTGAGTGTGCATTGTGTGTACAACAACTTTAAACCCTGTCTGGTTTTTGTTTATAATCCAAGGGTCATTGCTTTGCAGAAGCTTCCCTGTCTCTCTCTCTCTCTCTTTCCATCTCTCTCTCTCTTGCTCTCTTGGACTATACAACGCAATCAGTCATTGTTAGCAGCAATATGTCCACAGATTCAGATATGGAATATTCAGATAATGATTGTGAATACGATGATTATTATAATGCAGGTAATTATTAATATATTCATGCATCGTTACATTATTGTGTTCGTGGGAATACAATCGAACTTGTGAAGGTTAACGGGTTACATGACACTTGCAAAAACCAAACAAACGTAACACTGAGAACATATAAAGCAGATGATAACGGACTTTATATCGATTGAAAAAATAAACAAATAAAACTAGCTTACAATGATTTATACAAACATTTGAACATTTTTACGTGTATGAAGAGAAACCTTAAACCAAACCGTGTAATGTGTGTGAACAAAGCAGCCCATTAGCCAACAGAGATAGAAAGAAAAGACAGAATATATGTAAAAAACAACACCAACAAACAAAACAACAACGTGACTAAGAGTCATTATCAAGTTCAGAGGAAACCATCGAGGATAAGTACTATTAGCCAAAGACAACAACAAAAACAACAACACAATACTTGATAATATAGCCTTGTTTAATTTATGGCTTAGTAATCAGGGTCTACAACATTTGTATACATAAATTTATTTGTAAAACGCGAGGGGAGGATAACGCTGGCTTCAGGTACAATTACAAGGTAATAATGACTACAGTCATTACGTGCTAAAGTTACGGCTGACTGATCTTAGAGACCTTACGAATATATTTATTCATAAACTTGCGAATTGCAATTAAAATTCTGATAATAATTTGTTTAACTTTATTTCTTCCGTAGCCGAAGACTGTGATGTGGAACGTTTGGATCCCAAGAAGGCTGATCCCGAATATTTTGAATATGCTTGCCTGACCGTAGAGGAAGTGGAAAAGCTGTTAAATGAGTCGGTGGAGAAACTTAGCACCATTCTGCAGATAACACCTTCACTGGCCAAAGTTTTACTCATCGAACATGAATGGATGATCAAGTTGGTGATAGATAAGTATCGGCAAGACTCCAATGCTTTGCTTATTGAAACGCGCATTAAACCACCACAACCGCAAGCGTCGAGTGGTGTGGTGGTTAGCAAGGATGCTATCAATACTTTGCCCAGTACCAGTGCAGCAGCTGCTCAGGCTTCCTCGTCATCGGCGTTAGCAAATTATCGTAAAACGTCAGCAATAAGTGGTAGCAAAAATGATAATAACCACAACAACAACAACAACAATAATAATAGTAATAACAATAATCATAATAGTAGTACAGCGTCTAGCACGTATCGCAGTCAAATGTGTCCGGTGTGTGCCACCGTACAATTAGGCGATCAATTCTACAGCCTTTCATGCGGTCATTCGTTCTGTAAAGACTGCTGGTCCATGTACTTTGACACGCAAATATTTCAAGTGAGTGTGAGTGTGAGTTTTCCATAACATCCACTATAAGCGATCATTTATGCCGCGTTCTTTTTTTTTTTTCTTCAATTTTCAATTTTTAGGCAATTTCCACACAAATCGGTTGTATGGCGCAAATGTGTAATGTCCGGGTACCGGAGGATTTGGTACTAACCTTAGTCACGCGGCCGGTAATGCGTGAAAAGTATCAACAATTCGCGTTCAGGTATTATGTGAAGACGCATCCCGAGCTAAGATTTTGCCCGGGACCCAATTGCCAGATTATTGTACGCTCTCAGGATGTAACGCCAAAGCGTGCGATATGCACCTCGTGTCATACCTCATTTTGTTTCAAGTGCGGCACCGATTATCATGCGCCCACCGATTGTCAGGTTATTAAGAAATGGCTGACCAAGTGCGCCGACGACAGCGAAACGGCCAATTATATAAGTGCCAACACTAAAGACTGTCCCAAGTGTCACATTTGTATAGAGAAGAATGGCGGCTGCAATCACATGCAATGCTTCAACTGTAAATACGATTTCTGTTGGATGTGTTTAGGCGATTGGAAGACGCATGGGTCCGAGTACTACGAGTGCTCCCGGTATAAAGACAATCCCAACATTGTTAACGAGTCGGTACATGTTCAGGCTCGTGAAGCTTTAAAGAAGTATTTGCACTACTACGAACGATGGGAGAATCACTCGAAATCTCTGCAATTGGAACAACAGACATTGGGACGTTTACGGCAACGCATTAACGAAAAGGTGATGAAGGGTAGGGGCACTTGGATCGATTGGCAATATTTGTTTAATGCTGCAGCTCTATTGGCCAAATGCCGGTACACGTTGCAGTACACTTATCCGTATGCGTATTTTATGGAGAGCGGGTCACGCAAAGATCTCTTTGAATATCAACAGGTATACATTATATAGATAGGAAGAGAAGAAGAGATTTTTTCATTCTTAACAAAAAATATATTTTCAGTCTCAACTTGAAGCTGAAATCGAGAACTTGTCGTGGAAAATCGAACGGGCCGAAACTACGGATTTGGGAGATTTGGAGAATCAAATGGACATAGCGGAGAAACGACGCACCACCTTGCTCAAAGACTTTTTCCCCATAGACGTATAAAAATGCCAAAACAGTATAACGGAACGAAGCGAAAACTCAACTTCCTCTCAATCAGTCTACAATAGAATTTTCCATTTTTATCGTAGCATATACTTAGGAGGCCACTAGTTAATTCACTCATTATGCTAATAATAATTTATTATAAACAAAAACAAAAACAAAAAAACATCAACTAACAGCCAGCTTAACAGAAATATTAACAGAAAAACAAAATCATTGAGAAAAAGTAAACAAAAAAAGGGACACATCTTAAAATGCCAATTAATTGATAGTAACTAGCTAAGCGGATAACGTACTAATCTCCATAAACATAAGAGCAAACATTTTAATGTTTAATGTTGTTAAAAAATTTCATTCAATTTTTTATTTGTTTATTTCGTAATTTGTTCATATTTACAAAAAGTGTTCTGTTATTTAGGAAAGTGAAATTTCAACTCTCATCATTGTAAGCAGTAATCTTTACTAAGGAAAAAAAACGATATTTTATATTTTTGTGATTTTTTTTATTATATATGACTTTATCCTTAAAATAACAACGGAATCGAAATAAAATAATGATTTAATAAAGAAAACTGCGTTCAAGTTAGTGTAGTTTGGTGTTGTAGTGGTTACTGGACTCGTGTTTCATTATTATTTACTGAATTCACTTTTGTTTATAATTAAGTTAAACAAGGGAAATTATTATACACCATTTTAAGGTTAAATTGAGAACTTCCAAATTATAATTGAGAAAATAAAAATTGAAATTGGTAATTTAACATTTGAAATTGGGAAAATGCAAATTGAAATTGAGAGAATAAATTTTAAAATTGAAAAATTTTAAAATTTAAATTGTAAGTTAGGAAAATTAAAATTAATATTGAAAATTGGGTTTTTAGTAAATAAGATAAACCAATTTTTATGCTTCAAACTTAAATATTTTATTCCATATATTTTATTCGTATGTAGTATGTTGAACGTATCTTGCACAATCCCCACTTGTCAACGTTAGTTTAGCTTCGTCAATAATGCTTTCTAAATACGCTAAACGTTGTTCGCCTACTCTAGGTGGAGTTGGATTTGGAAGTCCCATATATTTCTTCACGTGGGACTTTATTTTTGACCATGCACCTTCAATAGGATTCAACATTGGTGAGTATGGATTTTTGAAAATTCCGAGGCAACTCTTTTAAGACTTAGTCCGTACTCACCAATGTTGAATTGTGCAAGATACGTTCAACATACTACAACGTTTTATGAAAGAGCAATAAATTTAGAGGATATGCCAGTTTTTAAGTTGGAGAATTTTTACTTTATATCCATTCATTTTTTTACTACATACGAATAAAATATATGGAATAAATATATGGAATTCTCTCAATTTCAATTTGCATTTTCCCAATTTCAAATGTTAAATTACCAATTTCAATTTTTATTTTCTCAATTACAATTTGGAAGTTTCCAATTTCAATTTTGATTTTCTCAATATCAATTTTTATTTTCCCAATTTCAATTTGGTTTTCTCAATTTGAACTTGGAAGTTCTCAATTATAATTTGGAAGTTCCCAATTTCAACTTGGTTTTCTCAAATTCAATTTGGTTTTCTCAATTTAAAACTTCAGTTTCCCAATTTCAATTTGCAAGTTCTCAATTATAATTTGGAAGTTCTCAATTTAACCTTAAAATGGTGTAGAATAATGATTATCAGAGACCACAAAAGCCCGTACAGATGGAGGGACAGACATTGCTAGACCGACACACCGTATATTTATAAAGAATAGTCTTATAAATAGTCCGTTTCAATATATTTCCAAGTGATGAGTAATATTCAATGTTATTATTGAAATCACATTGGCTTTTATTTTAAATTGTCAAAAATTTTGAAGTATATGTAAAGAGAAGAAAATTTTTTATAATAAACGTGTTTATATTTTTTTGTTTTATATTAAATTTTTTGTTAGAAATTAAATTTATTTGTTTACAATATGAGTTACAATGGCCAAGTGTTATTAAAAACTTTGGATGACTTGGAGGTGCCGTCATCCTTTGGAAGAATTTTAAAAAATATAGCACAAAGACTTAACGTAAGATAAAATATAACTTTTTAAAATTTCTTCTAAATCTATTTTTATATATAAATGTTAGGTTCAACCTGCAGACATAAAAGAAACCGTTATGGATACGCTAAAAGCCGGAGTACGGCATGGCTATATCCACCAAAAGAATAATAAATTCTTTAGAGTGTCACCAACTATTCCCCATAATGAAGAAAATGATTCAATTTCATCTGATGATTCAATTTCATCTGATGATTCAATTTCATCTGATGATTCAATTTCATCTGATGATTCAATTTCATCTAATGATACTGTGGAAGATGCCCGATCTAAGCGAAAGCGACGAAGTAGCCGTAGCCGTCGTAGCCGTAGCCGTCGTAGCCGTAGCCGTCGTAGCCGTAGCCGCCGTCGTCGTCGCAATTAAAAATGTAAATGTTCACTAAACAAAAAAATTCAAATTCTTGTAAATTGTTTTTTATTATTTTGTATATTTTTGCTAAACAAAAATTTTTTGTGGATTAAATCTATAAAATTTCTTGTGGTTACGAAAAAGTGTTTAATTTAATATTTTAGATGCTCTAAGGATTTTCCTTATATTACTTATAAAGTAGGAAAAAAAGAAGATAGAAAGCATTTACTTTATAAACTTTTAGAAGAAAATGTGCCAAATTTCAACTGTATGTGAATTGCAATAAAAAAAAAAAAGTTTTATTCACAGACACACGGAGGGACAGATTGGCTATATCAATTTTTCAATTCATAATGATCAAGAATATATATATACTCATGCACAAAACACAATATACCCGCACAACATTATGATGATGAATATAAAAATCACATTTTCTCTGACAATAATTTTGTCATTTAATTCCGTTACATTTTAACCGAATTACAATTATTTTGAAATTACTGCATCTGTTATAATAACACTTAAAAATGTTAACCACGACGACAAAAAGAAACTAAAAAATAAAACATAAAAAACAAATTATCTGAATAATAGTAAGTAATACTGAAAATTAAGTGAAAAATCCAGGAATGCTGTAAGTAATTAGGAGGGCGTCATTAATTCAAACATGGCATATTTCCAAGTCCAAGTTTTCTCAATTTGAACTTGGAAGTTCTCAATTATAATTTGGAAGTTCCCAATTTCAACTTGGTTTTCTCAATTTAAAACTTCAGTTTCCCAATTTCAATTTGCAAGTTCTCAATTATAATTTGGAAGTTCTCAATTTAACCTTAAAATGGTGTAGAATAATGATTATCAGAGACCACAAAAGCCCGTACAGATGGAGGGACAGACATTGCTAGACCGACACACCGTATATTTATAAAGAATAGTCTTATAAATAGTCCGTTTCAATATATTTCCAAGTGATGAGTAATATTCAATGTTATTATTGAAATCACATTGGCTTTTATTTTAAATTGTCAAAAATTTTGAAGTATATGTAAAGAGAAGAAAATTTTTTATAATAAACGTGTTTATATTTTTTGTTTTATATTAAATTTTTTGTTAGAAATTAAATTTATTTGTTTACAATATGAATTACAATGGCCAAGTGTTATTAAAAACTTTGGATGACTTGCAGGTGCCGTCATCCTTCAAAAGAATTCTTAAAAATATAGCACAAAGACTTAACGTAAGATAAAATATAACTTTTTAAAATTTCTTCTAAATCTATTTTTATATATAAATGTTAGGTTCAACCTGCAGACATAAAAGAAACCGTTATGGATACGCTAAAAGCCGGAGTACGGCATGGCTATATCCACCAAAAGAATAATAAATTCTTTAGAGTGTCACCAACTATTCCCCATAATGAAGATAATGATTCAATTTCATCTGATGATTCAATTTCATCTGATGATTCAATTTCATCTAATGATACTGTGGAAGATGCCCGATCTAAGCGAAAGCGACGAAGTAGCCGTAGCCGTCGTAGCCGTAGCCGTCGTAGCCGTAGCCGCCGTCGTCGTCGCAATTAAAAATGTAAATGTTCACTAAACAAAAAAATTCAAATTCTTGTAAATTGTTTTTTATTATTTTGTATATTTTTGCTAAACAAAAATTTTTTGTGGATTAAATCTATAAAATTTCTTGTGGTTACGAAAAAGTGTTTAATTTAATATTTTAGATGCTCTAAGGATTTTCCTTATATTACTTATAAAGTAGGAAAAAAAGAAGATAGAAAGCATTTACTTTATAAACTTTTAGAAGAAAATGTGCCAAATTTCAACTGTATGTGAATTGCAATAAAAAAAAAAAAGTTTTATTCACAGACACACGGAGGGACAGATTGGCTATATCAATTTTTCAATTCATAATGATCAAGAATATATATAATATATATACTCATGCACAAAACACAATATACCCGCACAACATTATGATGATGAATATAAAAATCACATTTTCTCTTACAATAATTTTGTCATTTAATTCCGTTACATTTTAACCGAATTACAATTATTTTGAAATTACTGCATCTGTTATAATAACACTTAAAAATGTTAACCACGACGACAAAAAGAAACTAAAAAATAAAACATAAAAAACAAATTATCTGAATAATAGTAAGTAATACTGAAAATTAAGTGAAAAATCCAGGAATGCTGTAAGTAATTAGGAGGGCGTCATTAATTCAAACATGGCATATTTCCAAGTCCAAGTTTTCTCAATTTGAACTTGGAAGTTCTCAATTATAATTTGGAAGTTCCCAATTTCAACTTGGTTTTCTCAATTTCAATTTGGTTTTCTCAATTTAAAACTTCAGTTTCCCAATTTCAATTTGCAAGTTCTCAATTATAATATGGAAGTTCTCAATTTAACCTTAAAATGGTGTAGTCGGTCAAGCCAGATCATCAAATACGCTACATCACTTGATACATTATTCAATTAAATTTCTTTGAAAAAAAAAAAATTATATTGGGAGGGGTTCTAAAAATGGTCCGATCCTATCCATTTTCAAAAGGGTTTCGCTTTGAGTCAAAACATATTCTTGTACCAAATTTCATAAAAATATCTTAAAAAAATGCAATCTGTAGCTTGCGGACAAATTTACATGGACAGACGGACATGGTTGAATCGATTCATCCACCTTTACTTACCGTTGAGTTGTTACAAACATCCGCACAAACTTAATATATCCTTTCTCACAGGATGGTGCAGGGTGTAAACACTTGATAAAAATTTAAAAAAATATATAAAAAATCGCTTTATTTTACGCAAAATAAATATATTTACTGGGGGGTCATTACGTAATTTTCAAACGATATTATTTTTAACGATTAAGATTCAATGTTTCGTCGCCAAAACCAATTGCATAAAGGTATCGTAATCATCGTTGTCATCGGTTTAACATGAATGAAAAATGACGCTATTGATCTCCTGACCAATTTAAAATATATAAGTAAGAGGTCATTTCATTACTCGATGACGCTGTATGTGGAAGTTATTCAATTATTATTTATTATACTATAGTTGTGCTGTTGTGTTTATTGAAACGCTACCTTCTTTAGCTTATTCTCATTTTTTACTTTATTTATTTATTATGTTTAATATAATTCTTCGTTAATAATTATTACATTAAGGTTACGTACTCCTCGTATTTGAACTAATCATCAAAATCAATGAAATTCGATACAATTGTTTTATATAATTTCGCGCGTTTGCCATATTTCATTTCACATCATTGTTAAACTTTGGCTTGGACACCTTCCCACTTTGTATTACACTCCAAGCCTGACCAGCTGTGCTTTTGTGTTATTGCTTTTTTTTGTTTTTTTTTCTTTGATTAATTGAAGATATTTTATCGGCTGGTCTCAATTATGATTTCATTGGTATCCAAGTGAGAGACGCTATACTTCATGGGCGCAAACTGGTTCATTTGTTCAGACATTGGTATAATATGTTCCTCCACGTGCTCTTCGTTACCATCTTGCACCACCACCTCGTGTGTAACATTGTCTGAGGAGTCAACATTTTGTCCATCCGCATTGCACTCACTCTCGTGCATTTCAAAATCTGTAAAATTATTGAACACCGAACGGCATACGGCACACTCAAAACCTCTAAATAAACAAAACGCTAAATAAAAACAGCAACAACAACAAAACGAGTTAATGAAAAACAACATACACCGGTTGATCATCAGCCATTTCTAAGGTATGAGCCCGAGCCTGGGCATCAGCTAAAGTAGTCTTCATATCGATTTCCACACCATCCTTAATGTGACTTTGTAAGTGCTTCTTGAAATTGCCCATTTGTATGAAGGCCTTTTGACAAATTTTGCATGCATACGGTTTGGTGTTCAAATGGCCCATTATATGTTTTTTCAGATTCACTCTCTGCGAGAAGTAGCGACCACAACGTTTACAGCGGAACGGCTTTTCGCCAGTATGCGTCAACTGATGGCGCTGCATGTTGCTCTGTTGGGTGAATGCTTTGCTACAAAAGGTGCACTGGTATGGCCGTTCTCCGTTATGCACGGAATAGTGTCGCGTCAAATTCACCGACTGGGCAAAAGCCTTGCCACATATGCGACACTCGAACGGACGCACATTATTGTGCACCTTCATATGGCGCTCCAAATTGCCGCTATTGCAAAAGTACTTTTCACATATCTTGCACTCGTACGAAGACTTTGTTTGCGAATGCACCTCCTTCTTATGCAGCAATTGATCTCGTTTGCAGGGAAATATCTACAGTGGATTTTTGTTTTGAGATTCTTTTTGAAATGCAAAAATATAATCAAAATTCATAATAATGAAATCACCTTGTTGCAACGTTTGCAACTGTATATGGGTACCACGGGGACCACATCCTCAAATTCTTCAGCTGTAGCCATTAACTCTTGCAGCTTTTTAGCAGACATTACTTTGCGTATAATCCATTAATCTAAAGCGTAAATTATTGGGAAATAACAATTATTTTAAAATTTCTCTTCTTCTAGGAAAATATTTGGCAGATATTTGTTAACCAGACATCGCTTATTACCTTGGCGAAGTTAGTGACAAAAGATAAAATCATGTGCGCTAACAATTTTGGTGAATGACAAGAAGCAAAGAAGAAGAAGAAGAAGACTTCAAATGAGCAGATACTTTCCTTAATAACATGTGATTTAATAACACAACGACAAGTATTTGAATTTAATATTTTTAGTGGAATCTTGCACCCAACACAAGTACAAATTTACCTTATTATACACCTTTACGAAATTTTCTAAATAAAAACTTCTGTGTACATATTGTAATTAATCTTCTGTGCTATCAACTTAGTGAGCATAGGCTGTTGAAGAGAAAAGAGCAAGCATTGTAAAAGTAAACATCTATCGCAAGTTTTAGATAATTTTGGGAATTGATTTTGTATAAACCTTGAAGAAATGGCGAAAGAAGAGCTAAAAAACTCTTTAAAGCACCAAAAGCAGTATCAGGACCATGATAGTAAATTAAAACTTCCACATAAGGTAAAAGAATTCAATTCTTAATCATGATGAATTTATGTGTTTCTCTTGCGGCCCATTTATAGATTGTTATACGCCACCTACCACCAACAATGACTGAAGAGGAATTTCTTAAACAAACTGAACCACTGCCCGAACATGACTTTTATTATTTTGCTGCGGCTGATTGGTCGTTGGGTGCAGATGCCACTTGCCGCGCTTATATTACTGTTAAAAACTACAACGACATTTTCTTATTTCGGGATCGTTTTGATGGTTATGTGTTTGTTGACAATCGCGGCAACGAATATCCCGCTATAGTGGAGTTTGCTCCCTTTCAAGGTGTCCTAAAGAATAAGTCACGTGGCGGTGATAATAAAGTCAATACTATTGAATTGGAGTCACATTATCAAGAGTTTTTGAAAAAGCTGGAGGACGAACGTGAAACGTTGGCCAAAGGTGGAGAAGGAAAATTGGAATTTAATTTAGATCGTAAAAAAGAAGAAATTGTCTCCACACCCTTGTTGCAATATTTGGCCAACAAGAAGGAGAAACGGCGCGAAGAAGCGAAAAAACGCACCACCGAAAAGAAACGCCAAAAGGAGGAGGAACAAATAAAATTGCAACAACAAAAGCAAGAAGCCAAAAACATTAGAGATCAGGCAGCAACATCAACTAATAATAAAAGCGCAGAAAAAGAAGAAAACAAAGGCGGTTCGTCTAAAGGACGCAATGATCGTCGAGCTGAACGTAATCGACGTCGTTCTGAAGAATTTAAAAAACGTTTGGAAGAGCAGCAACATCAACAACAACAACAGCAAAATAGTGGCACTCAGAACAATAATACCAACAAAAAGGATGAACACACTGATAAAAAAGAAAATAGGCGGCATCGTCGTGATCACAAGGAAAAGGAGCGAGACAAGGAAAGAGAGCGTAAAGAACAACCTACAACCTCCACCTTCAATCCCCAATCACCTCCTAAATCGGTAGAAATATTAAAAAAAACGGTCGAACTAAATGATTCCGTTAGGAATTTTATATATCAGGCTGCCCAACATATTACAAAGCCGGCAGAAATTTCAGGCACTGAAGAGGAGAAAGATGACACAATTAATGTGAGTAATAATAAAACAGAAGAGAATACTGTTGTTGGTGTCAACTATGAGCAAAAAATTGTCCAACAAAATGTTAGTGAAGGGAGTGATGGTGGCGAATCAGCTAAAGTGGCGAATATTAACAATGGTTTACAAAAGCAGTCAGAACAGCAGCTACAACAACAACAACAGCAACAACAACGAGAGAAACGTGAAGAGAAGCGCATACGCAACAAGGTGATTGATTCATTGTTGTTTTTTTTTGTATACTCTCCACATAGGACGGCGCGTACGAAAGGGATGCGTCAAAGACACTTAAAATATATGTATATATTGAAAAGCATGCAAAGCTACATTGGTTTAGCGATGTTCGTGTGTCTATGGGTCTTCAGTCCGTCACGGTCGCAGAAATTGAAATTGAAACGAGCAATAATCTGCTACAAACATTTCCTACTTAAAATGGGTGACATCGCTTGAAAAGGAAAAATAAATATGCAAAGCTAAAATTCAGACCCTACAACAGGTGCACCCCATTCAACGCTTTACAAAAATAGGAAGAGCGAGGCCCACAATGTATAAAAAACAAACACTTCGGTGGTGCAGAAAAAAAATTTAACAAATAATTTAAAAGTTGTTTAATTTCATACATGGCACGCCCATAAATTGTATCAAAGATTTGGCCTTAGCCAAATTAAAGATTTTACTTGCCTTAAATTCCAAATAATTGAATTCTTCTTTTATGTTACAGGATCGACCTTCTATCGCTATTTATCAACCGAAGGCACGCTTGCGTATGACAGAAGAGAATGATAATAATTCAGTTAATAAGGAAGGCCGAAGTCAGCCTACTTCAGATGGTGAGGTGGTAGTTAAGAAAGAAGAGCAGCAAATACAACAGCAACAGCAGCATCAACAGCAACAGCCATCTAAACACAAGAGAGTTCAACGTTATTCGGAACGTACCAGAAATCGACAAAAATCGCAACCTAGGGAAATGAAAAACCCGGATCAAGAAATTAAGGACAAGAAATCAGAAGAAGACGAAAAAACCGAAATGAAAGCCAAGTCAGATGGCGATGGCGATGGCGATATTAATTAAAGTTCAGTTGACTTTTTATAAAATGAAACCAATCACACACACATTCTAAATATTTACTTAATTTCCACAATAAAAGCTTCTTATCTCATTATCAAGCTTTAGGATTTATCATTTATCTCTAAAAGTTGAATTCTGAGCTTAAATAATTCCCAGAAAAATATTTGCTATAACTGTGGAATGGTGGAAGATAAGCTGGGTACAATTTTTTCCTTACATTCCACTTCAAAGGTATTCTATGTTTTTATGAAAGCTTTTAATAATTCCCTTTTATATATGACAGCCTCCACCTGATACCTGTTGATTTTTATTAAATTCTCTCATAACATTACTCTCTGCGTAAACATTGATTAAGCTTTTCATTTAAAGTTTACTACCTTCCAGACTCTAGGCGCCATAACATCTGTTTTCAATCCAACTGAAAACAAATGACCGGTTTTTCGTTCTTTGGTTCATCAACAGTTGTTCATGGAATTTTAGTCGCTTACAACGATTCGAGTTGAACGGTTGGTACTTTATTTATTTAAGGAGTGTATTAAATATTTGATCACATCGTGTGATGGAGTGAATGCGATAAAAAAAGGCGCATAAATGGTTTTTATTATTATTAAAAAAAAAACATCGAAAAGTAAATAAATGTATAAAATACATATGTTACATACACACTAATGCAAATGCAAGTAACGGACACAATTTATTGCAATCGAAATGTTTTGAAAAATAAGGAAAAATAAGTCAAATAAGATTTTTCAAATTTTGTTTGTATCCACGCCCAGTTTTGGAGGATAAAAGAATTACAAGTACATCAAACAGCTCAATTTTCAGATAATAGATTTTTGGCAAATAAATAAATAAATCATTTAACACCCTATACCACTTAGCTCCTTAAATTATGCTACATTTATTTTAGTTGTATCTAAACACTGCCACATAAGTTACTTCGTGGAATATAATTATATGGAAAGGTGTTCTAAAAATGATCCGATCGTGTCCAAATTTGGCTTAGACAAATAAAAAGCTAATCAAAAGCTCTTCACCAAATTTTGTCCAAAAATATTAAGAATTTCGATTTTTTGCCATATAAAGACTTCCATTGTAATAGAACCTTATATGGGGAAGGATTTTAAAAATACTCCGATGTGGTCCATTTTCAATAGGATTCCCCTTTGGACCAATGCATGCTCTTGTATCAAATTTTATCAAAATAGCTCAATAAATGTGACCTGTAGCTTGCGTACAAATGTACATGGACAGACAGACGGACATGATTAAATCAATGCAGATTTTGATTCTGAATCGATCAGTATAACTGAAGGTGGGTGCGGAATTTGTCGTTTAGGAGTTACCAGCATCCACACAAACTTAATATACCCTTTGCCATAAATAGCGCAGTGTATATATATAAATGGATATAACAGTATGAAGGAAATAGCAAACTTATACTCCTAAGATGAAGTGCAATGCTATTGTCTGTTAAGCAGACTATTTTATAACCTATAGTACGGTGACCAAAATTTCGTTAGAAAAAAATTTAAAAATTTTACTTCTATGTAATAATGCAAAGAAAAAGATAATAAAAATATGAATATGAAATGAATGCAACTAAGTGATACGAGCAGAGCAACTGACATCATGTCAAATGCTCGTTAGCAAAATTTGCGCTAGAAGACAAAGAGCAAACGTTAGCTATCAACCATCATTCTTCTACGCCGCTTTTATTGTAAATTTTGGCCTTAATTAAAAAAAAACATTTGATTCCCTTCAGGAGTGCGTGTGTATGTAAAACAATCCAACACTTACCCATGTACATGTAAACAAAAATTGGAATTTGTACGAATAAGTGCCTCAACCATCATCCAAGCATTTTGTAGAATTTGTCATTTACCACAAAACATGTCACAAAAACAAATGAAAGCATCAAACAAAACTTGACGGTCCTCGAAGTGAAACGAAAACAAGAGAATGACACAAAACTATAGCTGAGGGGTTGTACGAACGAATACACTACTTAAGCAGAATAGATTTCTATTGTTCTAATGTTTTCTAGCAATTTTTTGCAATTTTTTTTCTTTTTTGGAATAATTTAGGAATCATTTGTTGTTTGTGTTGCAAATGATGAAATTATAAAAGTACTTCCTCAGATGAAATGATTTAGTTTAATGGTTCAAATGAAAAACGACGACTCTTCTATTAACTCCTAATTATCCCAAGTGCACTGGAAGATACGGAATGCCTTACTTTAGACATTTTCTGTCGCTTTATACAATAAGAGCAAATCCTACGTTTTATTTTGCTAGATTTACAGCTCAATTTAATTTTCTGCTTGATAGCACAGAAATCTGTGAAAGCGATGATGAACGCATCAAGTCAGGGTATGTAGCAAAAAATGTGCGCGTATATCATTACTGGTTAAAGAAAATGGATAATGGTGGGTATCTCATTAAACAGCGTAATGGTGTATGAATTTACAAGTCGGATTCTGCTCTGGAGTGAAAGTTTCAAATGGTAAATCCATTTCAAAGATTCAATTACCACTTGAGTACTTTTCATTTCCACTTGAGTTATTTGCAATTCCAGTTAAGTTAATTTTTTTCAATTTGAGTTAATTTAAATTCCATTTGAATTTTTACATTTTTAGCATTTCCATTTGAGTTATTTGCAATTTTATTTGATTTCTTTTCATTTGCGAAGCGATAACCTTCATTTCCATTTGAGTTATTATCAATTGCAATGGAGTTATTTTTTCAATTTGAGTTATTTCAAATTTTATTGAAAGTTTTACCATTTCCATTTGAGTTATTTAAAATTTTATTTGAGTTCTTTACATTTGTAACCCGATAAACTTCATTTTGAGTTCTTACTAAGTATTTTTTGAGTCATTTTCAATTTTAATTGAGTTATTTTTACAATTTAAGTTATTTCAAATTTAAATTTTAAATTCTTACCATTTCTATTTGAGTTCTTACTATGGTAAATGGATTTTCAATTACCATTGAGTTCTTTTTTACAATTTGAGTTATTTCAAATTCCATTTGAGTTATTTTCAGTTCTTTCCAATTGAAAATCGACAAAGTTTAGTTCCACTTGAGTTATTTCCACTCGAGTTCTTTCTATTTGCGAACTGATAAAGTTCAATTCCAGTTGAATTCTCTGCATTTTAAAATTTACAAGATTTAATTCCATTTGAGTTCTTTCCAATTTCACTAGTTTTGTTGACACCTCCATATGTGTCATTAATTCTGATTCCTAAAAGTTTTTCTGTTAATAACGTGCAGAGAAAGGTAATAAAGAGGAGTGTTAGAGCCGTAATGAACACACTCTTATACAAACCATTAAAAAAGAACACAAACGTATTGAATTGATGAGTATTAGGTCAAAATAGTAATGAAATCTAATCAGTACAGGTCTAGGCACGCAAGTGCAAACAAACACAGTATTGAGGTTGCCCGTGTGCTCCAAGCGAAAAGTGTTCAACACTTTTTTTATACTCTGATCAATCTTTTTGATGCGATAAAATAATAAAATAAAACAAGTGAAACAAGTATTATAATCGATTCTATCTGACAATTTCATATCCTATACTAATCACTTTCACAATTTAGGCTACAATGAGTTGAGTTGAAAATTTAAATAAAAGTCTCTTGATGAAAGATCGTTATATTGAAAGAAGTTATAATCAATAAATCAATTGACTCTTCTTTACCAAACTTAATCGACAGATATTAAGAAGTGCTAATTTCCGTTCAAAGATATCCCCGTGCAAAATTTCACCAAAATATTTAATATTCAAAATTATAATCTGTAGATTGATTTGAAGAAATACACAGATGGACAGACGGTATGAATAAATCGATATATAGGATTTTTTTTTAGGAGGTTTGTTTTTCCATAGAGATTTCTCTGTTCTCTGACAGTTGTTTTGACAGTTTAAAGTGACGTTTCTACCCAGTATTGTTTGGCAAATCATCACGAATAGTTTAACTCCAGAACAATGCTTTCAAATCATGGAAATTTATTTTCAAAATCAGTGATCAGTTAAACATTTTTATTTTTTAAACATTTTTCAGTGATGAAGCGCATTTTTGGCAAAAGTGCCAGAGTTGGAGCAAAGATAAGATTCTGATTCTGATCTGATTTATATAATTAAATGTGTTTGGGGCATTTGCCATTTGAACCGCACAAATGCAAATTATAGGTAGGGTGTAGGGTAGTTAGTTAGTTAAGTTCAACTTTTAAACTCAACTCTTATACTGTTTCTCTCTAACTTTAATTAAAACAAAATAATAATAAACAAAAGATATTTTTGTTAGAAGTAAAAAATAATTCTCACTTAAAAAAATTTAAAAAATAACGAGAAAATGAAAAATGCTCTTTTCACTCTTCTAATTATTAAAACTTGTTTATGAATTAATGAAGATTTATGGTGCTTCGTAGAACAACGAAAATATTATAAAAAAATAACAGCAACAAGAAAACATTAAACCCCTCCACTAAAACACTGCATTAGTGATGTGTTCTAACGAAAATGAATTTGTCAACAGTAGCCACGTTTGATGCTCATCATTCACCCTCCATCGAGCACCCAACCAACATTAGCACCAATCAAACACACTTCCCTCTCTACCCAACATCCACACTGACAGATACCATCCATGGTACAGAGCTGCAATGTTTAATGCAAGAACACATGGATGCTTTGATTTACGGTAACACCAGCTTATATTGTCTAACGCAATACGATTCAATCTTATGTTGGCCACGGACAAATTTCAATACAATTGCTGTATTGCCGTGCTTGGATGAATTCCAGGGCATACAGTACGACAGTACACGTAAGTGTGATAAAAGTGTTGCTTATTTATTTATTTTAAATTGAGTTTAAAAAATTACGAATAATATTGACGTGACTCAGCATGTAGGTCACGTTAGATTTTGTCAATTCTAAAGAATATAAAAATATTCGTTAAAGTTTCTAAAATATTATAAATGGGTGCAAAGTTTTTAAATCGAAACGGTTCAAGTTTCTCTTTTACGAGTTTCAAGAATTTGTCACTTTACTTGTGTATGTATGAGCTGCATCTCTCCGCTTCTCTACATAAACATGGAGTTGAGAGTTTATGCAATTTACTCACGTGCTTGATTGATGTTTGGTGAATTTTTTATGACTTTCCTCTGTCATCCTCAAATATGTGATATATTCACATAAATTAAATAACTTTTTCCAAAAGAAAAGGAAATTTTCCTTCTTTGAAAGAAAACATGATAAACCTTGCCATATAATATGAACCACAAAGCCACAACAAAAATATTTACAAAGAGAGAAAAACAAATTAAAAAAACACTTAAAGGATGACTTTTCACCGCAATAGAAAAAAATTGCTTTTAAAATATGATGAAATATTTCTATTCGTAATTGTTTATCTTTAGAGAACGCCACCCGCTTTTGTCAGGCGAACGGCACTTGGGAGAAGTACACTAATTATGATGCCTGCTTACACTTACCCGCTCCTGATGTTTTCTCCGAATTTGAGCCCATCATCGAATTGCCCACAATTATTTATTATGTTGGTTATACGATAAGTTTAATATCCTTGACTCTGGCTATTGTAGTGTTTGCCTACTTTAAGTAAGTACATGTATTTAAATGCTTTAAAGTAAAAAAGAAGAAGAAGAACAAGTACACAACTATATTTGGAAGGGTTGGGAAAAATCTGAAAAACCCTCCACATCTATACACACACAGTGGGCGTGGCAGGTATATGAATGCATTCTCTTTATATTGACGTAGACATCAGTTACGTAGAATACGATTTCTATAAAATTATAAGCACGTTTGTTATACAACCACGCCCCCTACGGATAGGGTGATTATAATCATGTACGTCAAATTCAATTTTTTAACTTTAGAGCTCAATTTTTGCGACAGATAAATAACTTTCTTCTAATTTGGGCATGATTCCTAACCGATTTTACTCAACGTAAATAAATCTGTGACTAAAAGTTTCTGTACAATATTTCAGTTCAATGTCAAAAAATGTTAGACCATAAGAATGCCAACCAATAGACAGACATACAGACGGACCTAACTAAATCGATTCCAATTTTGTTTTGTTGCTGATCAATATATACAAGGGGTGGACAAAATAATGTGAACATATGATATGAAGGGTTTTCCAATTGCACCTTTTCTACTAATGTTCCCTTTGTGGAGCTCCGGTCATACTGTTCTTGTCGAAACAGTATTACTCAAGTGAGCGTTTAGTTCTGCTACCACTCTTGCTGCGACAGATTTTTTTAATGTTCGTTGCTCTATGTCAGTTAACTTTGAGTTTCGTCCGCTATTTCGCTTCGACGGTGATGTTTTGTGTATGCTGTCATTACCGTGGATGCTGTTGCTCATGAACCGTTAAAAAATTCAGCTGATTTCGTCACAGACGCTCCCGCAACGATTTGCCCTCTTTCACCGATCGCTTGTTTTACTCGTTGCAGAACAAAACGTATAATATACCGAAATATAATCTACAAGACATGGCACGTGAACTGTGCAATACATATGTGTTGCATTATTTACACGGCCAACATGCAACAAGGTATTCATATTATTTTGTCCCCAACCGCTCTTTATATACTTTGTGCTGTCTCTGCCGCTTCCTACTGGGTGTGCAAATAGAATGGGAAACCTAGTTTATTCCACATTTTATGTGAATGGTATAAAAAGAAGAAGAAAATGCGCCAAAGGCTGCGTATATATCATAAATTTATTATAGAAACGTTTCCCTTTATTACCATTTACAAGCTTAGAAGGTAATGAAATTGTTCAACTAGACGTATGAGTGATTTATTTTTATTTATAAACAATATTTAAAGGGGTCATAAAGCATTTTATTTTATTACTTAATGATTGTATCATCTTCATAAATACAATAACAGTTATATTAAATAAAATTATTTACATACATATAAACAACACACCTCAAACCTCGTTAACAGTTTATGAATGAAATTTCAAGTTAGAAAAAAGAAGAGCAAGCCGAACCTTTCTTACATAATATATGTTATTATCTGTCTGTCACTCCCTCTTCCTCTCCCTCACTCACTCTATCTCTCTCTATCTCTCTTTCTCTCTTTTATTTCACTTTATTTTTCATTTCTAGTTACGTTTTATTTACCGTACTGTTATGGTAATAAATTATATTCAACACTTTAAGTAAACATTGTTATTATTGCTGGTGTGTGTGTTTTTTTGTCTATACGAATAGTGGTTTATTGTCTTTTTTTATTTACCATAAATTGCTCTTACATGAGAGAAAAAATAAAAACAAATAACGCGTAGGAACCAGCTACTGTAGCTACTCTGCTTATTAGACAATTGCTCATAAGCTGCATGTACATACTGGTACTGACATGGAGAATGCCCAATTATTCGAGTATTGTGTAATAAGCCCTTCACTTACAATATTCGGTATATTAAGTTTATTATTACATTTGCGACATTAAAAAAAGTATCTATAACCTTACAAAGGTCCGTATGTCTGTCCATGTAAATTTTGACGCAAGCTACAGTTGAATTTTTCAATGAAAGTTGATATAAGGAGATGTTTCGGACCAAAGAGAAACCCTGTTGAAAATTAACCGAATTAGACCTTTTTTTAGAGCCTCTCCCCATATAACGCCTTATTACAAGGGAAGGCAAAAATTTTCATTACTTAAAATCCTTTGAAAACACTCGGTGGAGAATAGCTTAATTATAGAATAAATTGGTGTAGGGTTCTACTAGGTTTCTACTTAAATAGGATAACATCGGTTACACGACCAAAATCCCTCAAAACCACAGAAATAAAGTTAAGAAATGCCTATTGGGTATATATTTATATACAGGGTCTAAAAATTACATCAGGACTGTATAACAGACAAACCCACTATTGAACTAACTTTATTGCAGAATTGGAATATTTGAGTAGAAAAGTGTAAAAGATACTGAAACGAAAAAATTGAACATTTAATCACAATCCACACCTTTAGTTAATGTAGAGTACATTCAATATTCGCTGTTGTACTTGCTTCTTCTTCTTTTTAAAATACTCTTCGTATACATAGTTATTGTCTCTAGATAATTATGGCATTTTTTATATACATGTAACACCCAATATACATTTGTGTGTGTGTGTGTACAATACTTTCAGGGAATTACGTTGTTTGCGCAATTCCATACATGCCAATTTATTCTTCACTTATATAATGTCAGCGTTACTATGGATACTAACCTTGACTGTACAGGTATGTGTGTTAAATTTTTGCACGATTTTTCTACAATTTCTAGTAAATTTGTTCAATTTTACAATTTATATAAAAACATTTCATTTCATTTCATTTTCGCAGATGTCTTGGCGCATCAGTTTGGGTGGTTGTATTATTCTGGTGGTTTTATTTCATTTTTTCACTTTAACAAATTTCTTTTGGATGCTGGTCGAAGGTAAGATCACTTTGAAGCATTTGGGTGTAAAAACACATATTCAAAATAATAAATAAATATTGAATACATTCATTTCAATTATAACTAATTATCATTTTTAATCACAACCACCTTAAGCAAGTAAACGGATGTTAAATGAAATTTTTTCATAATGGACGTACAGACAAAAAGTTCCGTATTAAACATAATTGATGTAATTCCTACAAAATACATGTAATTTTTACTTGTACATCCTTTTTTTAAGTTTTAATGTCAAAAATTGCTCACTGAGACAACAGCGCGGTCATTTGTTACGATTTTGTCCGTACATCCAACAATATGCAATTTAAAAATAGCTTTCTTTCCACGAATATACAATAACGTCATGGACGGGCATAAATAATTATGGGTGGGCGTGATATTTGCCGGTTTGGAGTTGCCAACTTGTACAATTTCTTTTGTATCACCACGTGGTGTAGGGTTTAATCATTCCTGTTACTTTCCTTAGTGTACATTCACATATATTTGAGAACGCATTAACACTCACGTTGTTTTGTAAAACCATGGAAAACCCACAAAACTCACACAGAGTGAACAGCGGAAATGGTAGCAATAACGCAGAATGTTAATCATTATTTACATTTTCTACAGCTACTCACGCTTTAGGAATTTTAACAAAACAAAAAAGAACATAAGGTTAGAGTGGAGTAGGAACCTTGAATATATCATGAGACAATTTCTATTTTTTCAAATAACAACACCATTAAAATATCTTTCCTCACTACCCCTCACCCAAGTCAATAATGAATGAACTGTTTATTTAGTAAAGTATTTGTTTGTTTTTTTCACCCTTCTCTCTCCTCGCCGTTGAATGGTTATATTTTTAATGATGTCAGGTTTGTACCTGTACATGTTGGTGGTGAAAACTTTCTCCTCTGAAAATATACGTTTAAATATTTATGTGTTAATTGGTTGGGGTAAGTTATTGTTTTCTGCTTTGTTGTTATTGTTTAAAATAAAAATAAAAAAAGTAAATAAACAAAAGTTGTGAATGAAGTGTTTTAATAGCATTCCATTTCACACACAGGTGGACCTTTTGTGTTTATTGTGATATGGACAATAGGGAAAAGTTTTACATTAAGCTACGACTTCCATCAAGTAAGAATGAAATGGAATATGAGTGTAAATTTACATTTGGAATATTTCTATGATCAATTGCAGTTGGAGTTGCTGGGTTGCTCTTGGATGAGCGAGACTGATGTTGATTGGATTTTTCAAGGACCAATTTGTGCGGTATTAGTGATTAATTTAATCTTTCTCATAAGGATTATGTGGGTAAGAGAATTAGACAACAACAACAACTATAACAACACCAACAACACATAACAATTATGTTGTTTTTGTGTAATTATCTATTGTTGTTGTTATTATTTAAGGTTTTAATTACGAAATTGCGTTCAGCCAATACAGTGGAGACGCGTCAGTATCGTAAGGCAGCCAAAGCTTTATTAGTTTTAATACCATTATTCGGTATTACTCATCTGGTGGTATTGGCCGGACCCGAAGACTTTGACATTATTAGCCATATGTTTGCTGTAGTACGTGCCCTGCTGTTAAGCACACAAGTATTTATTTTCTACAAATTTATATACAAACAATGCATTTATTTTCTTATCTATAATTTATGTGTAAAGAGAAAATCAATTGAAATTATTATGAAACCGTCTGCACCACTTGTTTGCAAAGGATATATAAAGTTCCCTTCTGCAATTATACCGATTTGAAACACTTTGTGAATCGATTTAACTATGTCTGTCTGTCGGTCTGTCTCTTTATGTAAATTTATAAGCAAGCTACAGGTCGCCTTTTTTGACATTGATTGATAAAATTTAATACAAGTACGTGCTTTGGGTAAAAGAAAAACTGTTTTGAAAATGAATTGGATTGGGCCATTTTCAGAACCCCTCCCCATATAAGGTCCTTCTATAAAGAAAGTCTACATATGGTGAAAATTCACAATTGTTAATATTTTTTAGCAAAATTTGGTACAGTATCGTTTAATAAGCTAATAATTATTTGGGTCAAATTTGATCCTGAACGGATCATTTTTAGAATCCATTTCCATATAAAGATATTTTACAAAGTGACTTAAGTGGTAATGCCCCGCGTGGAACCAAGTGGTGTAGGCTATTACATAGTCGATTGTAGCCGACTATAAACTTTTCGCTTGTTTTAGTTGTGCAATGGTGTTTACTTTGTTTTGTTTTGTTTTGTTTTGCTTTTATTATCAGGGGTTTTCTGTATCGTTGTTTTATTGTTTTCTAAATTCGGAAGTTAGAAATGCTCTAAGGCATCATATGGCCAATTGGCAGGACGTTCGCAACATACGTTTACACCAGTCCAAACGGTAAAGTTTCATATTGTTCGCCCACCTAACCATACGGTTAACTACAATGTAACGATTTATTGTGTTTTTCTCTGCCTTTCTCTTCTCTCTCAATGCATTCCATATTATTGTACATAAAAAAAAACAAAAAAAAAGGTACAATACAAAAAGTTTTTCCCAAATTCATTCACCAAAAACAGAAAGCACCAGGTACAATATACATACACTCTGTTTCAAATAACAAATAACAAATACACACACGCATACGCACGTGATATCTGTGTAACAACAACAACAACAACAACAACAACATTTTGTCGCTTTGCATACACTCTGTGTTTTTAAAAACCTTTCTTCTGTGTGTATATTCTACGCTTAGACCGTTGACCGGTAGCCATGGTCATGACAAACGTGAATCATGTGTATCGTCCACCACCAGTACCACGTTGGTGGGTCAACAATGTTGTGTATCAATGCCCAGGGACTCGAACGGTGCTTTACATATGCTACCCACTACGTTTACAACATTAACAGCCGCCATGCCGAGAGCTAAAAGCCCATTAACGAAAGTAAGCTTAACTGAGCAAGTTATTTCCGTAACTGTTATGTGAGAGGATTCTGTTTTAACTTTTTTTTCATCTCTTTCAAGGATTTAGCTGAGAATTCCGTTTAAACGTGACAACTTAAAGTGAGTTAAACTGCTTTAAAGAGGTGACAAAAATCACGTTTTATTTATTGTGAGCTTTACCCGAATCCGAACCCAGCAATTTCAAGATGATCATGATCAAACCAAGGGCACACAACTATTTGTATGAAAAAATATATTTGATATTGTTTTTGTTAAATTTATTATTTATGTTAACATGAATTTTAAGAACAAGAGAGATTTCAAATAAACTAAATT
Source organism: Ornithomya chloropus (assembly GCA_963971445.1). Taxonomy (NCBI): domain Eukaryota; kingdom Metazoa; phylum Arthropoda; class Insecta; order Diptera; family Hippoboscidae; genus Ornithomya; species Ornithomya chloropus. Next base: position 18,389,440 of record OZ020530.1, on the reverse strand, counting down.
TAACGACTTCACCCCTCGGATGCTTACACCCATCAATTGATATTTAAAAGTGTGTAGTAGCATTGCATGTATGCAATAGTGTAATAGTCTGTCCTAGATTAGACACTCTTTCAAACGGAAATAGATAAAATAGGTTCAAAACTTTCTCCTTTACATGGTATGTATGCTCTGCGTCGCCCTAAAAATGTCCGACCATGCTTCGTACATTTTTAAATATCGAGATGAAATATTTGTACGTAGGATTTTATTGAAATTGGATAAAATCGGCCAAATACCACGCCTACAATCGATAAAAATCTCTCACAGCCCCAAAAATATACCTAAAAAATTCAAGTTTGGTTCACTTGTTTATAATGAAGGCGTCTATTGATTTCAGTAGCTGAGTGGGTTAAGGCTTTGTCTTAGAAAACTCTGCCCGATGCAAGACAAGGGTTTAAATCCAGCTGAAAAAAAATTAAAGAGTTTTTTTTAGCAGGAATTTGAATTCATTGGTCGCATCAGTTAAGAATATTACCATGAAGCTCGAGGTTGGTTCGACAGGTGAATGAGCATTTAAGCTTGTAAAACATACAACATATACATACACAATAGTTTACATTACATTGATGTACTAAAGATCTAATAATGGATAACATACCGCACACACAAATAACCTCTTTTGGGTAAAATCTAACAAAGTTGATGCGTCTTACTTACAGGGCGTAATCAGCTATTTGATGCGCCCCTGTATGCATTTCGAGGTAAAAGATATTTGTGATTTAGCCTAAACCAAGCTTTTACTTGTAATGTTTGTCCGTCAATCCAACAATGAAAAACTTTAATGGTTATACACATCTTTTCACTGGGCATGGTCCCGCGGTGTCTAAACTTTATAACTTGGTAGTATAAGGTGTTTAATAAACTAAATATATCTGCTTACACTACCTGTGTACGTTGTTGTGAAATGTTTTCACTTCACTTGAAGAAAAATGCAAAGAAATGTTTATAAAATATTTAACATTTATACGCTTAAATACGTACTTGAAGTAAATGAAACGAAGTCAAAACTTGTTTTCCCCCTATTACGTTCACGAGTGAAATACTTAGACGTAGAAGGAAAAACAAGTGGCAGCGAAATAAGAGGTAACAGCTTGAAATTTCCGCATGAGCGCATGTTACCGACGTTAATACAACATTTGTTTTGAACATTTATTTATTTATATATAAAGACGGCACAAGAACTTATTTGATGCTTTAATGTACACTCAGTGCGTATAACATAAAACGAACAGGAATGAAAATTGAAAGCAACTCGACTTTAATTTAATAATCGCCTTACACAGTGCGCACACACTATAAAAGGCTATTGCACACTTAAATAAACTTCAACTAAAAGATTTTACACAATTTTTTTTGAAGGTTTTCCTTTCGATTTTACAAACAGAGTCACACGTGTGCTTGTGCAAGCACACGTAATAAAATATTGTTATATGTGTTTTTTAAAAGGAACTTTTCTAATGGCTCATCATTATTACGAGAACACACACGCACACACACATACACAGATGTATAAATTTAATAAAATATTACTTTATAATGATGCACTTAAGGCGGAATTATGTGTCAACACGCAATTTATGTGATTGACAACCACATCTTTATTCATTTTTATAATGCTGCAGCTTGTCATCAAAATTTGTGTATGGAACATGTGTAGATCGTAAATGCTTTTCTATTGATTTTATAATAAATTCGAGACACATTATTTATGATATTGAACGTTGAGCTTCTATGTACATAATGTGCACATAAAAGTGTACACGTTGTACATCCCATATCTCTCTGGCGTGGTAGTATACCCAAATGCTATAAAAAATGTTTCCTATTGTACTTCCGTTTAACGCTTCATTAGCCTGGCTCTGGTGAAAGCATTACAAAATGGCACGCATATAATCGGGTCTTTGTGTAAACTATAAAAAACTGTGCTTCTTCTTCTGCTATTTTTATACCCACCACCTTACGTTGGGGGTATACTAAGAGCGTAATTTATAATCGGTACTTGCCATGCTTACTAGCTAACCAGCAAGTATATAAATTTGGAGGATATTTAAGAATTGAGTTAAAATTTAGATTTTTGTCCGCACGAACTTGTAACAAATCTCGTTGATTGTCTCATTTGTGATGATTGATGGAATCAGGGCCTACAGGCCTATACGAAATACAGAACTTGATGCTAATTGAGAATTTTTATAAAATATTTTGTAGGATTTTTGAAGCTTTCTTTTGCAAACATTTAAACAAAATGTCTGTACATCCGTGCACAAGGAGTTGGGGTACAAAAATAAGACAAATCAAGTAAAATTTATACATATTTGGCTTAGAATAACTTCTGAATAGCCTTAATATTAATTCAGAATATGTGGGCGTGGCATATATGAACCGTTCAGTGCATACATTGATTAACTCCACATTTTGAAAAATCTTAAATTTAGGTATCAAAGCACTTGGTATAGTCGTAACTTTATTATTTCATCGCATTTCCCAACTTTTTTTTTATGGACTTAATCGATGTGTGCACTGAAAGGCTCATATATATATATATATATACAATGAACCACTAAAGTATTGCAACATTTTATGACAAAAAAAATTTCCCATCAAAAAAGGTGTTTTTCCTAAATTGTGGACCCGCCCACTTTTTTACATTGATGAAAAACGTATAATTTTTATTTTCGTTCCTTTAAATTTTATAAATACGCGATATTTTTGTTAATTGTGGGCGTGGCTGCGAAACTATTTGACCTTATCAGGTCTCCAACCTCTAGCCTTCATCTGCTTATTGGAATCCCCATCTCCACATCATATACTGTACCTGTTTAGACGCGGTAAACTTTATTAATTTATTACTGTCTGTAGTTAAACATTCTTATCATGACTTTTTCTTTGTCTCCAATGACTTGACGTTAATTATTGTCATAAGTTTATCAACTTTTATTATTAATTAATAAGAGTAATTATATCTAATTTCCTTTACAGTATACAACGGGCAAGGTTAAAACGTTTATGTATTGTTGTACGCGTTACTCTTTTGTTTTGTGTCCTTCCGTCACTCATACTCTTTCCGTTTACTTTATACAATATAACGAAAGTCTAACTAATGATATACAATAATGTTTCATCTCATAACACAGTGCGAAGAGTACAGATGAAAACAGTTAACAGTTACGTCAGAGATGGAAATTTTTCGAAAAAAACTGTAAATTCCGAAATGTTGTTAAGTTAAAAGATGGGAGTTTGCCTTTGACCTTGATCCATGTCCATGTTTTTTCCCTACCCTGCATATCGTTTACAGTTTAGGCAAGCAGTCACTGTATAATATGTACGTGAAGTTTTTATAAGCACCATAATTACTTTAGTCGTTGCTTCCTCTTGTTCTCTATATGTGTCATATGTGCGTATATGTTGTGTAATCAAGCAAACACAAGTTTTTATTACTACCCGGAGAGACATCGATGTGTGGTAAATTCTAAACAAAGCATAAGAGAATGTTTAAACTAAAGATGGAGGTTTGTCATCAAAGTGTTTGTAACATTTAAAAAGTACAATGGCGGGAATACACGATGTTTGGCCAAAACATATTCATATAACAGTTATGCTTTATGGGGTAGTAATGTGGTAATAAGTCTTTAACTTTCGACTGGTGTGTGTTAGCAAAAAACAAATAAGAAAACTAAATTTGGTTTAGGTCAAATCTTAAATACCCCCCACCTTCGCAATGGTGGGCAATGCAAATATGTATTTATTGCGCCCTCAAATAGTGTATAAATTACGTATCAGCTTGCAAGTGTAGTTTTATGGTGAATATCGTTTTTTGTAAATTGTGGGTGTGTCTGTTATATGACCACACCCATTTTTGGCACGTCGATAAATGATATAATCATACATATTTGAACCAAATTTCAAGTTCCTAACTCAACTTTTGTGGCAGATATAAAGATTTTTATAAATTGTGGGTGTGTCTGGTATCCGACCACGCCCATTTTTGGCATATTGATGAACGGATTATTTATAGATATACACAATATTCAACTTAATAGCTCAGTTTTTGTGGCAGATAAATATATTTTTCTTCATTGTGGGCGTGGCTCTTGACCGATTTTGCTTTTTGAAATAATTGTACATATGCTTACCAAATTTCAAGTTTATAGGTCTATTTTTGTGAAAGATTGTGGGCGTGCCAGTTATCCGACCATGCCCATTTTTAACACATCAAGGGATGAAATAAATGAGATAAACATATGTATCAAATTTCAACTCGATAGGTAAATGTTTGTGGCAGATAAATAGATTTTAATCAATTCTGGGCATGGCCCTTGACCTATTTTCTCGTTTTTAAATAATGATTTGCATACAGAAACTAAAAGTGTGTGTAGAAAATTTTACCTCAATATTTGAAAATTTGCCACCGTACGAATGCCAACAACAGACAGACACACGGACATATGTGTCTAGATCGATTCAGTTTTTGTGCTGATCAATGCTATGGTGGTATACAATAAATTCTTAACAGAGAGCAACAAATTACATTAGCTGAGGAAATATTTCGAATATCAACACAAATGCATGAGAAAATTCTTTAAGGTTATGAGTTGTGTGACTAGACAAACACACAAAATATGCAAACGTCGAGTTTATAACAAAATGAAGTTTGTGTTGTCTTCTCCCCTAGCTATTCTTAATATGCAGTGCATGCACATTTGTGGGTAGGCAACAGAGAGAGAATAAAACATACAACACAGAGTGCAACAGCTCTGCTACACATTGAAGCCATTTGTTTTATATTTGCATACGGAGAGTGTGTGTGTGTGTGTGCGTGTGCATTTTTATTAGCCTTAAGGGAAATTCCCAATAATACTAAATTAAATTTAAATTTAAAGCCTTTTTCTGAGCAATTTTTGGCACTTTGGTGCGTTTTTAAATATTTCAATATTCGAATGGACGGTATAGACGGACGGTATAGATGGGACGTAAAAAGTAGTGTAAAATTGTGCAGTTTCTTTATTTAAATTAATGGACTGTCGCTGAATTTCAGTGATTTGGGAAATTGTTTGTTTTATTCGTGCCATTAATGTTATTGTATTTTTTCCCATTTACGACTGCATTCTTTAGTTGCATTCACAAACAGTAGATTTTATGAGGCACACAGTACAATGAAAGGGAAAAAACAAAAAGCAACACCCAAATAAATCTCTGCAATGCTTTAACTGTGCTGTGGATGTAACATAAACTCGCAATCCTTAAAGTTAAAATATACTCAGATAATGGACTCGTAAAATTTTCAAAAATTACACCAAACAAATCGTGACTTTCTATCTCTCTCCCTCTCTCTCTCTCTCTCTCTCTCTCTATCTATTTCTCGTTCAACAATGTTGAATACACATATACGCACAAATTATTTAGCATAAGCAGAAACACTTGCAACAACAGCAGGAAATCGTTGTGAATTTGGTTTTAGGCCAAATCTTAAATACCCTACACCGCACCCACTTTTGCTACATCAATGAATGGACTAATTACTAATATCTATGCAAAATGTCAACTTCTTAGAAGCATTTTTGTTAAAGTGATATATTTTATCGATTGTGGGCGTGGTTCTTGACCAACTTTACCTAATTTAAAGAACAACCTGCATGTACAGGAAATAATATGAGTACAAAATTTCAACTCAATTTACGACTGTGAATATTCTAACGGACACACGGACGGACTTATCTAGATCGAGTCAGATTTTGACCTTGATCAATTATTTACATACTTTGTAGAGTCTGTGAGACTTTCTTCTGGGTGTTGCAAACGGAACACCAAACTTAGAGTACCCTCATCTCTAAGGTGTCAATTACTTTCCTTAGAAGCCATTGCGGCTTCTTGATGGTATTTAAGGTGTGACCCTAGAAAATTTAGTATTTTTTAATTGTCACTCACTTTTGTACTCATATATTATTTTACACCATATCAATCCATCAAAGGTGTGGTTTTTGGTTAACCGAGATGTTTTTACTACAAAAATTTTGTTTTTTTTTTTGCAATTCTCTTCATTTTTCTTTTAAATAATGCTTTGTTTTTTTTAAAGCAGCAACATTTACGTTACATTGTCATTATGGTAAAAGCTTTGTGGTTTGATTGCTCTACAATATCACTTAATTACATTTCGAAATGACTTTTATTTATTTTCTATTTATTTCAACTTTTAATCACTTGTGTGAAGAACTTTAAGTATCCTTGTATTCTCTAATGACACATGACAACATAACGTTGATTAATATATTTTTTATACGTTTTACAATAGTGTCCATGGCTGATAATTAGCGAGTAATAGAAGGCAATACAATTTGTACCGCGTTATTTAGTAGACTTGTTTGTAAGTGTATTCAGAAACAGAAATCAACTAGAGAGCCAAACAGCTTTAACTCAATTTAGAACGTTTGAACATTACGCGCCCTATTTATAAAATATTGCATTTAAAAAACTTTTCCGCTTTTAGTTTATCCCTCTTTTCGGCAACAGAAACGTTTCAGCTAAATCTCACTGGGGAAGAAAAACATATAATATGCTATCAAGAAACGATTTTATTTTACAACTTTATGCACAACATGTGTATGGAAATTATGTTAAAGAGGGTAAGCAGATCAAATAAACGAAAGCAAAGGAAAAGAAAACAAAACGTATGTGTTTGAATTATTTTGAAAGTGACTTAAGTTCATTTTTCGGTCCAATCAATCCACATATAATGGAGCTTATACTAATTTTGTTCTTCCATTTCCAAAACAACGCACTAGACTCTACAAAATATATATATTCTTGATCAAAAACCAAGTCGATCTAGACGTATATGTCCGTACGTCCGTGTGTAGTTGGTATTCTCACGGTCGTAATAAGAAAATGAGCTGAATTTTCGTACAAACACTTTTAGTTTTTGCAGGTAGATCGCAATTTAAAATAAGCAAAATCAAAACAAGTCAAGAGCCACGCCCACACAATCGATAAAAATGTATTTATCTACCACAAAAATTGACCTAAAAACTTGAAATTTGGTACGCATACTATGTACATGTAATTATTCCACCCATCCATGTGTCAAACATGGGCGTATTCAGATAATAATCACGCCCACCATTTACAAAAAACCATACTCAGCGTAAAACTTGACTAGCAAGCTGATAAGTAACACAGGGCGTAATGCCACGCCCACCGTTTGTACGTAGATGTGGAGGATATTTAAGATTTGGTCTCAGCCATATTTATTTTCTTACTTGTTCTTCATAAATTTTCAAGTTTTGATGTTTTTTGGAAAAGTAGTTTTTTGGGCAATAACAACTCAGAGTATTAGATGCTCTATCACCTGTAATCTGTAAAATTTGTGATATTTTTTATTTTCTGTTATATAATAACGATCTTTATAATCATCTCACTTTATTATTTTTGTTTTTATTTTCACTCCGTCTTCAACATATTCCGCAGCATACCAGGTATTGTGCAGTGTAAGTAATAAGATCATATCTCTTGCTTAAATTGAAACTAATTAACCATAAATAATGATGGTAATATATTGTAGGAAGAGCACAGAACATCATTTCCGTTTACTTTACAGTAAGCATTTGTGTTCGGCATCAAGATAAATGTACAGGTTATTTATATGTATATAAAATTACACACATTTGTTATTATTTATATACAGTCCTGAGGAATGATATCATTTTGTTGCAAGTATATGTTAGCAACCGTAAAGGTACATGTTATCAAAACAATTTAATTTTGTCGCAGTATTAAAATATCCCATCATTAGAATTATGTGAAGAAACTTTGGAAATCTATAGTTAAGCATTTCATTATAGTTAAGAGTGCACATGAAATGTAATGTAACGGTAGTTAAGGCGTAATAATAGCCTTAATCCTCACAGTGCCGCAGACTATATAAAATGTTAATAACAACAATAACAATAAAATAATAAAAATTAAAAAAAAATCTCTTATAATTTACGACCGTGAGTTTACCTGCAAAGTAATATGTATATGGTACGCATGGACCCACGGACATGTCTAAATCGAGTCAGACTTTCATGTTAATCAAGAATATATATACTCGTATACTTTGCTGTATATTTAGCGGCTCTTTTTTGGATATTACCAACGGCATGACAAACTTAATATGCCCCCCATCTTATGTGGACAGTGTAAATATCACCTGAAGTTGGCGCAACCATATTTACGTTTTTATGGAATGTATTTATTTAACGGACGGTAAGTTTCCAGTCTAATGCAATCAGCGCGAGTTTAAATTCTGTACGGAAGAACCTTTTTTACTCTACTCCCCGGCCGCATATTGACTCAAACATTACGCAAGACAAACTTGAGCCAACTCTGCTCTTGAAGAAAACATTTATTATACTTATTATATATCATAGCATGCATCAGTTATGTGCGGGCTCACGGCAAACACTTCTTCATTCTAAAGTACTTGAAGAGTTTTCAAGATTTGTAGATTTGTAGCCTGCTTTAACGACGTTATCTTTCGTTATGTTAATAAATTGTAAACCAACATGTCCAATGTAATTAATCCAATTAGCAATCGGGTTTAATTACCTGGCTTGTTAGTATTTGAAACAGTTTATACATGAGGACTGATATAGAGTAAGCAGTGAAAATAATGTTAGAGTGTTGTAATCTGTTGTGTGCTTGAAATTTCCATTATACCCAGATAATGTAATAATCCTCTAAAGCACTCTGTCATATATTTTATGGGCAATAAGAGCATTTGAATGCCTACAGAAAACACACAGTTACAGAAAATCGATATTATATACAACAAGTTGTTGTTGCTTTAGTATTTATTTCATTTGATTCAGTCATTAGCATACCGGGTCATTATAAAAACTGGATAGGTGTCCGGTTCGTTGTGATTATATTGCATGTAATCCGTACTTTTTAATTGCTTTCATTTGTAAAATGAATGGGAAAATGTTAACAACAATAACAACAGGTTTTTATTATGGTCTGCTTAAGGTACTCTCTTACATTTTACTTTTCTCCGGAATTCCACAATTAAAGAAAAACAAAAGTTAAATCACTACATAAACAGATATAAACCGTAGTGCATATACATTCTATTGTACTTGATCGGTAAAGCTTATAAATGTGGTACGTTTAAGTGGATTCATATGCAATAAATTGTTGTATGTATGTGTGTGTAGATAGAAAGTACGAGCATAACAATGAACAATACAGTATTTCTTACATATGCCGGAGAACACCATACAAATACAATATAAGGGAATATATGGCAAGTATACATATATCATGGACACATCTGTATTTATAAATATGCATAGACGCACCCGACAACTTCATTTATTCATTAATTTAGACTCACATGCTATTGTTGTATATTTGACAAAATGCTTAACAGAGTGCTATGAACACAACAGTTTTCTTTTCTTTTGCCTCCTTAAAGTCATAACTGTAAATCTCTAATGTATAGACATTGTTGTTGTTTTTTTATAAAGTAGACATTCAGCATAATGATGGAAAGTTTTCTGCATAATTCATAACATCCATCTTGTTATCCATCTTGTAACAGCTTCGAAGCTGTGAAATTTTAACGAAAGCATTCATCTATAAAGTATTTTGTTGTGCTGTCACATAGTAATTGACCGATTAAAGCCTTTGTTGTTGGTGTCATTTTCTGCATTATAGATGTCAGTACAATCAAATTGAACTAGAAACTCTTACAAAGTACTTGAAAAACTGACAGTGGCAAAAATCAAAAGGTTTTTATATGTATACGGGGCATATTAACTTTGTGTGGATGTTTGTAATATAATTTAGAAGAGGGTGCAAAAAAAAACCACAAATTTTTGCAATTCACTCCCTGAAGAAAAGAAGTAAATTTTTACGCTAAACAAGAATATGTGTATGCACTTTATAAGGACCCTTTCTGAAGTCGCCTTGATATACAAATTTATACTTGCGAAAAATAGGCATGGTCTCAAAACATTTTACTAAAAGCCTACTACAAGTTGATATGTCGTACACGCCCTATTTTTCAATCACGTCCAAGACCACGCCCACTCTTTGTAAGTACTAAATGTAGGGCATTTAAGATTTGGCCACTTGGCTCCTTAAATTATGCTAGAATTAGTTTGGTTGAGTCTGTATACACTGCCAAATAAGTTACTTCGTGAAATATAATTATATGGAAAGGAGTTCTAAAAATGGTCCAATTGAGTCCAGCCAAATATGAAGCTAATTATCTAATCTTCACCAAATTTTGTCAACAACTATTAAGAATTGCGATTTTTTCCATATAAAGACTTCTTTTATTTTGTAAACCTTATATGGGGAGTAATTCTAAAAATGGTCCAATTCGGTCCATTTTTTATAAAAAAAAATTTTGTGAGCCAAGTTATGTCCTTGTAACAAATTTCATCAAAATATCTCAAAAAAATGCAACTTGTAGCTTGCCCGCAAATTTACATGAACAGACAGACGGACAGAAAGACATTGTTAAAGCAATTCAGATGATTCTGAATCGATGCTTGCACGTATGAAACTTTTAAACAAATTTCTCAGATATTAGTTGAAGAGACTTTGTTTTATATTATATTATATTTTATATTATATTATAACTGAATTAATTGATAATATTGTCGAAGAAGAATTCGTAACAATCCTTTTGTGGAAATTATTAAATTATTTATTATTATATTTATTATAAATGAAGAAATATAATTAAAGGAAACTAAACAAACCATAACCTATAGTAACGATGAGGAGAAAGAAAATAAAATAAAATGTATTGCTGAAGAATTGCAAAAATCAACGGAGATTGCAACTAACAAAATGACCGCAAAGCTATTAAATTGCAAGTAAGGAACTAAATTTGACTCGGATGAAATCCTATTATAACTACCCTTCACTTCTACACAGGGAATGTGGCAGGTATCCGATTACGATTATCAGTTAGGTGTTGGGTATGAATCCACACCGAATAAGGTGTTTCCTAAATTGTCGGCCCATCTAATATTTGACTCCGCTCATTTTCGGTATATCGTTGTTTGTACTAATCACAAATGTAAACGAAATTTCAGCTGAAAAACTGAAAATTTACAAGTAAGTGCTCCAATAGAGAAACACACGGAATATCGCGACTAGATCGACTCAGATGTGGATGCTAATAAGCTTTATAATGCTCGTTTATGTGTTGTAAACTAAATAGAAAACTTAGTATGCCTCCAACTTTGTGTGGATGGTAAAATAAATTAAAAGTTATGTACAAGAAAATAAAAATAGTTACTTTTAAGTTTAACTGCAAAGGGAGAGCATAAACAAAGAATCACCACACAAGGGAAAATGTTAAAGGAAATTGCCATCTATGTTTTCCTACCCAGAGGTATGCACAACATCTTACGCTATATACTCGTACATGAATAATATTTTATTTCCCTGTGATAACAAAAGCTGGTAAGTACCTAGATATTTTTAACAAGTAAAAAAAGGCTACATTTGACTGAGACCAAATCTAGAATAGCCAGCAAAACTCTAGGTCAATATAACTTTTTTTAAAAATTGAGTAATTTGGAAAAAATTCTTTAAAAAATTGTTTTTATACCCTCCACCTCAGTGATGAGGGTATACTAAGTTTGTTCTTCCGTTTGCAACACCCAGAAGGAGGCGTCAGAGACCCTACAAAGTATATATAGTCTTGATCGGCGTCAAAAACTGAGTCGATTTAGACATGTATGTCCGTGTGTCCGTCTGTTGTTGGCACTCTCACGGGCGTAAATTTTGAGATATTGAGCTGAAATTTTGTATAGGTATGTTTAGTTTTTGCACGCAGATTGCTATTTAAAATGGGCAAAATCGGTCGAGAGCCACGCCCACAATCAACAAAAAACTATTTATCTGCCACAAAAAATGAGCTATAAACTTGAACTTTGGTATGTACATCTATAAATATTAGCTTTATCGATATGTTAAAAATGGGTGTATTCAGATTATAGACCCGCCCACAATTAATAAAAACCTTTATATCTGCCACATAAGTTGACCTAGAAACTTGAAATTTGGTACTCGTATCCCATCTAGAGATATGCCAAAAATGTGCGTGGTAGGATAATAGACACGCCCACAATTTAAAAAAAACCATATTTAACATAAAAGTAGACTTACATGCTAAGACATACACTATTAGACGACGCAATATATATATATATATATTTGCCACGCCCTTTCGTGTAGAGGTGGAGGGTATTTAAGATTTGGTCTAAACCAAATTTAGTTTTCTTACTTGTTTTAAATAAGAATTTATTCAGACTTACTATTGAAGGTAGTAATGATATATTTGAAAAATGTGAAAAATTAATACTTGGCGACTACACCATTTTAAGGTTAAATTGGGAATTTCCAAATTATAATTGAGAACTTCCAAGTTCAAATTGAGAAAACTTGGACTTGGAAATATGCCATGTTTGAATTAGTGACGCCCTCCTAATTACTTACAGCATTCCTGGATTTTTCACTTAATTTTCAGTATTACTTACTATTATTCAGATAATTTGTTTTTATGTTTTATTTTTTAGTTTCTTTTTGTCGTCGTGGTTAACATTTTTAAGTGTTATTATAACAGATGCAGTAATTTCAAAATAATTGTAATTCGGTTAAAATGTAACGGAATTAAATGACAAAATTATTGTAAGAGAAAATGTGATTTTTATATTCATCATCATAATGTTGTGCGGGTATATTGTGTTTTGTGCATGAGTATATATATTATATATATTCTTGATCATTATGAATTGAAAAATTGATATAGCCAATCTGTCCCTCCGTGTGTCTGTGAATAAAACTTTTTTTTTTATTGCAATTCACATACAGTTGAAATTTGGCACATTTTCTTCTAAAAGTTTATAAAGTAAATGCTTTCTATCTTCTTTTTTTCCTACTTTATAAGTAATATAAGGAAAATCCTTAGAGCATCTAAAATATTAAATTAAACACTTTTTCGTAACCACAAGACATTTTATAGATTTAATCCACAAAAAATTTTTGTTTAGCAAAAATATACAAAATAATAAAAAACAATTTACAAGAATTTGAATTTTTTTGTTTAGTGAACATTTACATTTTTAATTGCGACGACGACGGCGGCTACGGCTACGACGGCTACGGCTACGGCTACGGCTACGTCTACGGCTACTTCGTCGCTTTCGCTTAGATCGGGCATCTTCCACAGTATCATTAGATGAAATTGAATCATCAGATGAAATTGAATCATCAGATGAAATTGAATCATCAGATGAACTTGAATCATTATCTTTATTATGGGGAATAGTTGGTGACACTCTAAAGAATTTATTATTCTTTTGGTGAATAAATCCGTGTCTTACTCCGGCTTTTAGCGTATCCATAACGGTTTCTTTTATGTCCGCAGGTTGAGCCTAACATTTATATATAAAAATAGATTTAGAAGAAATTTTAAAAAGTTATATTTTATCTTACGTTAAGTCTTTGTGCTATATTTTTAAGAATTCTTTTGAAGGATGACGGCACCTCCAAGTCATCCAAAGTTTGTAATAACACTTGGCCATTGTAATTCATATTGTAAACAAATAAATTTAATTTCTAACAAAAAATTTAATACAAAACGAAAAAATATAAACACGTTTATTATAAAAAATTTTCTTCTCTTTACATATACTTCAAAATTTTTGACAATTTAAAATAAAAGCCAATGTGATTTCAATAATAACATTGAATATTACTCATCACTTGGAAATATATTGAAACGGACTATTTATAAGACTATTCTTTATAAATATACGGTGTGTCGGTCTAGCAATGTCTGTCCCTCCATCTGTACGGGCTTTTGTGGTCTCTAATAATCATTATTCTACACCATTTTAAGGTTAAATTGAGAACTTCCAAATTATAATTGAGAACTTGCAAATTGAAATTGGGAAACTGAAGTTTTAAATTGAGAAAACCAAATTGAAATTGAGAAAACCAAATTGAAATTGGGAAAATAAAAATTGATATTGAGAAAATCAAAATTGAAATTGGGAGAATGAATTTTAAAATTGAAAAATTTTAAAATTTAAATTGTAAGATAGGAAAATTAAAATTAATATTGAAAATTGGGTTTTTAGTAAATAAGATAAACCAATTTTTATGCTTCAAACTTAAATATTTTATTCTCAATTATAATTTGGAAGTTCTCAATTTGAATTTGGAAGTTCCCAATTTCAATTTGGTTTTCTCAATTTCAATTTGGTTTTATCAATTTCAATTTGCAAGTTCTCAATTATAATTTGGAAGTTCTCAATTTAACCTTAAAATGGTGTAGAGGGGTTGAACCTGGATCGGTTTCGAACTCGCCCTCATCGAGTTCTCATCAGCAGGTGCTTTACCAGTTGAGCCAAATCCACCCTTGCAAGTTCATGAGCAAATGGTTTACATCAATAATTCACACTTCAACATCATCACGAACCATACACCAATTATACAAGTTAAGCTTCATTTTTGTTATATGTAGTGAAAGGATGGTTGACCGTATCAAATCTAACTACTTGTCAGACTGAATTGTTTGTGCTGAAGTAGCCTGAGCTTATGTTTGAATACTGTCAGCCCTATTTTAGTTGATGTTAATTTTGTTTTGTTTTTTTTTTTTTGCATAGTGGATGTGTCGCTTGACCGAAATACTAAATTGGACTCATTATCTTAATGTTTGGAACCAGGACTGTGTTACACAGCTTATACACATACGTACAGACGGACATGCCTTAGAACGAACTTCGTCTAACGCTAACTGATGTCCCCGCGAAACTTGTATTAGCTACTCCTTTATTGCTCTGGTTAATATCATTATTCGTTTGTTACCTATTTGGTTGGTCTTTAATTTACTGCAATACCTGTTAATAATGTTGTATTTTTCACTATTGCTCTAGAATTTATAGATATTTTTTTTTTTCGATTGAATAAAAAATTACAATTAAATTATTCAAGAAAAACAATGCGCAAATATTTAGCTTCAATTTGTTGTTTGTGTTAGGTGTGGATTTTATGGTTACATTCGAAATTGCTCGAATTGCTGGAATTGGTTCTTTTTTCTATATACTCGATATATGTAATAAACACACGCATCACAAAAAAACACTATGATGCAGTGCGGCGCTATACAATTAAACATTTATACGTACAATACGTTTTATATACATTTTTCGGTTCATTTTATGGTATTTGCTTTGTATCTTTTCAGTAAAAATTAATTTACCAAACCATACATTGTATGGAGCTAGTGGGAGACTTTATTGTAAATTGTTGGATTCATTGAAAAAATAACAACAAAAAAACAATTAAATTTGGCTATCGACATACGTACACGTAATATAGGTTTAAAAATGTGGGCGTGGCAGATATCTAATTACGCTCTGTGCTGGAGTATTTATTATGTGTAAATATTTTAAGGAAATACTTTTTTCAATTGTAGGCGTGGCATATGGATAAATGCAGTAAGTATGAACTCATTCGTGTCCACATTCCAACCTTATAGCATAAATTTTATGGCAGATAATAGATTTTGGGCTGTCATGGGCGCGGCTGTCTTCCTCTTTGTGGAAATATTAAAATTTTCAGCACACACATTTAGCTGCTTATCTCAACATTTACAAGAAAAGTTAACACGCGGACGGACGTATCTAAATTGATTTACATTTTAAAGCTGATCAGAATTATATACGAGTATACTTTGTATTGCAAACTGAATGAAAAACTTAGTATACCCAATATTTGAGGTGGGTGTAAAAACAACAACAAAACTACTAAAAACCTAAGTTTTGGCATAAAAAAGAAATATCAAAAAACCTACATTTGATTTATTACAAGTCATGGGATACCCCATACATTTTTATGTAAAATGTGGGTGTGGCATGTATAGAGGTACATGTTTTAATTACATTTTACCTCGAATTCTGTATTAAAGGGAGTTTTTTTTATTGCGGTCTTGTCTGTTAACACAGGCCGCTCACTTTTATCCCAACCATGTTTAAATTAATAAAATGCGGATACAAATCAAATATTTTTCCAACATAATATTTTTTTTTACAACAACTGTGCACATTTCAATTTCACGCTTAGTCCCCCTTAATATTTTATTGGAAAAAATAAAAGTGAAAAATCCTTTGTTTATGCCTGTCAACTATATTTATTTGTTTTTCTCTTATACACAAATTTAATTTATGTGCTATTTACCCTGCCCTTACACTCTCTTTCGCTAGTCAGTTATATCATCATATATATTTAGCTCACAAATGCGCCTGTGTTTGTGTAATATTTACTACAGCAGAGAGGAAAACAACACAAAGTGAATAGTGAAACAAGTAAAGCTGCGCTATATTAGGGGGACACCAAACCTAGGATACCCATCATCATGAACCTATTCCAAAACTTAGGAAATAATATGTCAATATTAATGTGGGCCAGTCAGTGAACTAATTTTGCTTATTTGAAACAGGATACTTATAACTTTAATGAAACATATGCCAGCTCGATATCTTAAAATTTGCGGCTGTGAGGGTAATGAAATTTCCGTGTGCATGGTTTGGGACGTTATTGTAGGCGTATCCTTTGCCTTATTTTACCGAATTGTAATAAGAAACCGTAGAAAACCTTGAAGATTGCGTGTATCAAATTTCAGTGCGTTTTCTCAATGTTTACGATTGTAAGAGATCCAACAAAAAAGTGTATTATTAACACAATCGCACGGATGGACAGATTGGCTAAATAAACTTTTCTATAGGCGTTGATCGAGGTGTGGCTCGCCCGCTTCTGGTACTTACAAACGTCTGAACACATCTAATATACCCGCGCATCATTATGATTATATTAAAAGCTAATAGGAAATACATTTAAAGCTGTTCGCTTATATATAACATGTAGATGAGATAATAAATAAATGTTTTGGACACACACACATTATTTAATAAATATTTACAACATTTAGCGGAAATTAAATTCTTTTAGACGCAATTATCGCAGCTCAGAATAGTTGAAATTAGTAGGTATGTATGTAGGTATGTAGGAGTCAGCAATTATATTATGTAATCATATGAATAAAGGAGTCTAATGCATTCAAGGCATTTATTCTTTTTGCCCTTCCTTGGCTGGCGGTTTTTAAGCCGCTATTGGCGTTTATTAGTTGTCACATGTCATTTGTTGCGTATATTTCTTCGTTCAGATTTTAGAGCAATGATGAGTTGTTGTTGTTGACTAGTTGTTATTCAATTTTCTTCAGTGATTGTCACGATGGTTGATTGTGCTGTACTTCACTTTGCATAAAATACACATAATGACTTATTTTCCATATTGTAACAAGTTACTTGTGTACCGTTTACAGAATATTAAATTTATTGATTTCAAAAAAAAAAGTTCATCATGATTTATATGATTTACAACTATTGTACGACTGTGACAGATCAAAACAAACTACGGCGAAACTGATCCTTTAGTTTTGGTTTAATTGGTTCACGGTTCTTTGCTCAATTTCAATACCAACCTGTGTGGAAGAATGATCAAAGGACTGGGATAATGTTTATGTTTCCTTGTTATTTATTTTTTGAAAAAATATTTAATTAATTTGCAATACGCGGCGTATGAGTGATATTTTTACCGATGGCTGGATTATACCGATACACTTAACTTATACTTAGTTTATCATTCCTTATTTAAATAATATAAAGAGGCTTTAAGGATCGCAAAAATACAAATGAAATCGAACTTGATTTAAATATGTCCGTACGTCCGATATTGGAATAGCTACGGTTGCAAATTTTAAGATATCGCTCGCTATCAGATTCTTAATTTAATAGAATGTTATATCGTCACGCCCATTTTCGACAAATATTTTATATATTAGTCACAAAATTGAATTATAAAATTGAAATTTGGTGACAATTATTTAAAATGGTTTGATTCCCTAATATGGGCGTAATTGGATATAAAATACGCCCACTATTACAACAACAAAATATCTTTCCTGGCTTGCGTAACAACTGAACTATTTGAAGGCACAATCAGGTACTTACCACGCCCACGATTTACAAACATTTAACAGATAGCTTGAAACTTAAATTTTCTTAAATTTTCTAAAATAATCTCAACTTGAATTTGATTTTCTTACTGTTGTCTTATGGCTCTATTTTTCTTACTTTTCTTAATGCGCCAGCCAGCAATGTGTGCATTGCGAGAAATGTTTAAAGTGCTGTTTTTTGTAAGAATTCTTAAATCTCAAAGGATTTCATTATTCATTAATGTACGAAATGAACGTAGACGCGATAGTTCAGCGTAGTCCTTCTGAGTGTCAAGTATTTTGCTTTAATTCGTGTTGGGGATACTATACTACTACTAAAAATGCTACATTAACATAATGTATTAAAATGAAACATTGTTGTAATTTTAAATAAAATAACAACAACATCAAAATGACCACTTAAAATATCCCATAAAACTTTGTCCGAGTATTGACGTTACTCTTGAACAGAGAGGATAAAGTTATACACGGTTGACACTTCCCAATAAAGTTTATTTGCATAGTCAGTTATTGCCAATCATTTAATACCCTTTATCACTTGGTTCCACAAATTATGTCATAATTAGATGCGCGAGGCACTGACGTATAAATCACTTTTGGTTTATCTCTAATGGTTTGATCAGGTCCATATTTACTACTATTAATTATTAAGCTAATTAACTATTCTTCCCCAAATTTTGTCAAAAAATATTAAGAATTAAGAATTTTCGCCATATAAAGATTTTCTTTATAATATGGCATCATATGCAGAAATGTTCTGCATCCATATTCAATAGGGTTCCTCTGCGGGCTAATAGATGTCCTTGTACCGAATTTCATCGAAATATCTCCAAAAATACGATCTGTAGCTTGCGCACAAATTTACCTGGACAGACCGACTCATTTGCCGCTTATGAGTTGAAAACATCTGCAAACCCAATATACCCTTTGCAGGATGTAAATGCGACATTTTCTATGTTATCTACAAACACATTTACTTTGTGAATAATTCATGTATAAAATGAAAGCGAAAAATTTGTAAACATGAATGTAAGTTTAGTAAATGTGTGCGTAATATGTGTATGTGTGCATTCATAAATAATTTCCAAATCAAAGATATGCATAACCTTTTCAAAGTCATACGGGTACACAGTGTTAGATGTTATGCATATAATGCACGAGTTGTGTTTCATGATGTATCTGTCACTTCTTTTATTTGTGGATGAGTTTTCTGTTTTCTGAACTCTTATAATATTGATTGATGGCGTTTTTTCTGCCATTGTTTATACACCTACCTCTACATATACACTTAATAGTAAAGTCAGGCTGGTTAAATCAAAATACATGTAGGCGCGTAGTTAAGGGGAATGGGAAGAACAGAGCTCAGAAATTTTCAGATAAATAATATTTTCTATGAACTCTTGGCAAAATATGACATTTGTTGTGTAAAAATATTTTAATAGCCAAAGTGTGTGTAAAAAAGACTCCCTTTGAATAATAATGAATCACATTTTTATTGTTTTAAAGCATTTTATTAACACCTTCATTGTCACGTGACATATACATCGAGTCACAGAAGCTTTACGAGTTTATAAGAAAAAATTGTTGCGGCCACAAGAATTCTACTGCATGACGATAATAAAAGTGTTAATTATTCTGTACAGGGACATAAAGTTTTAGTTTTTACAATATTTTGTTTATTTCACTTTATTTTAATTTTACATGCTCGTATTATTTCTTAACTAACACTCAGTCTCTCACACTTAGTGGCTTTATTGTGTTTTTACCCTCTATGTGTATATTAAGCTGTGCGGATGTTTGCAACTTCCAAGCCACACCCACCTTCAATTATGCCAATCGATTCAGAATCTAAATCGATTTCATCACGTCCGTCTGTATGTCCATGCAATTATGTACGCAAGCTACATGCGGCATTTTTTGAAATATATCAAAGACATTTTGTACAAGGACATGTATTAATCAAAATAAAAACCCTATAGAAAATGGACCGGATTGGACTATTTTTAGAATCCCTCCCCATATAAGGTCCTATTATTTTTTTAGATATTTCAATGAAATTTGGTACAAGGATATATATTAACCCAAAAGGAGAATCCTATTGAAAATGAACCTAATCGGATAATTTTTAGAATCCCTTTCCAACGTATTAAAAAGTCTTTATATGACAAAAAAAACGCAATTCTTAATATTTTTTGGTTGGCTTCATAATTGGTTGTGCCACACCCCTCTTTTTTGTTAGAATCCCCTTCCATATAATGAACCCTTTTCCTTATAGTGATATTTCACAAAGTAATTTATATGGCAGTGTTTGCAGACACAACTAAAATAATTGTAGCATAATTTAAGGAGCCAAGTGGTATAGGGTATTAAATGGTCAGGCTTGATCGACTATAACATTTTCACTTGTTTTGTTTATTGCATACAATGACTATTTTTTCATCAAAAACTCTATTCATAAGCATTCTCACACACTCACACACTTTTTTATGCTTCTTGCAAAATACTTATTATTTTTTATTTTCTGTTGCTGCCATGGTAGTTAGATGTATTGTGTGCACGCACACACATATCCGTAATCATGGCCTTTTCTTTCCTTTTTTAGTCCAGCTATATATGTTCAAGTTTTTGTATTCGCTTTAATGAATACAAATGTAAATCTGTTTTAATTTTATTTAATTTTTTTATTTCAATCTTTTCTAAAAAGTCTTGCAATTAAAATTACATATAACGACCTGTACAAAACTTTACTAAAACTTATTTGATGAGAATTTTTAATTTTTTTCTTAATTTAATTAAATTATGCCAAGAATTTACTTTGCATTAAATTGTAACATAAAGTTATTTAAACTAAAAATTGGTACAATAGGTACAACAGCAGCAACAG
The DNA here is from genome assembly GCA_963971445.1 of Ornithomya chloropus. Classification (NCBI taxonomy): domain Eukaryota; kingdom Metazoa; phylum Arthropoda; class Insecta; order Diptera; family Hippoboscidae; genus Ornithomya; species Ornithomya chloropus. The sequence goes on along the minus strand of OZ020530.1, from coordinate 18,368,438 downwards.
AAACAATTACCTTTGGCATATTTTGTCATCGTCCTTTGTTATTATTTCTGTTTTCTTGTTACAGAAAAATTTCTTAATAAAACTTTTTTTTTTGCTTTAAGCACAAAAACAGGTCGAGTAGTAGTTTTTGTTCTAATTCTTTTGAAATTGTGCTTCTTGTGACACAAGTTAAACGGGGCTTTAGGGGAGACAAGAGTTAAGAATTATTTATAAAGTGAAACCTAAGATTAACGTGCTGTCATTTTGTAACTTGTTCTACTCTCTGCAGTAGTTGGGGGGTTTACTACGTTTGTTGTTCTGTTTGCTACACCTACAGAGAAGTCTTGCAGGTCTTAAAAAGTTCAAGTTTTCTTAAGCAGCATAAAAATCCAAGTCGATGCAGACATGTCCGTGCGTCCGTCCGTTATTTGAACATTCCCAGTCGTAATCTCTGCGTAATTAAGTTGAAATTTAAATTGATTCATGTCCCACATCTTAAGTATTCTACACATCTTTATACGAAGAATGGGCGTGGCAGGTATCTGATTACGCCCTTTAATATACAATACGTATTAACTTACAAGTCGGATTCTGCGTAACTTCTTCAGGTAACTACCTGAATATTTCCAGACCCTGCCTCGTATTAGTCCATAGATGGATGCCTATTTGTACAATATAATGTTATGTCGATTGTGGGCATGACAGAATATTATAAATATTATTTATGGATTATAAATAATTCAATCTAATGTCCGTTCATAAAAGACTCCCTAGAACAGATTCAATCGTAAACTAAAGCGTAAGAAACCAATTAATTTATTTATATTTTATTTGTGAAAAGGTGTGAGGGTGTGCTGAAGGTAAGGTAGAATGAGTAAAATGTGGTAAAAATTAAAAAATACTGTTGTGTCGAAGTTACCCGTAAACAAAAAATAACCAAAAGCAACAATAAGTAGAATGGCTACAGCAGTAGCAACAACAGTGGCGACAATACCATAGAAGAAATTAAAAACACAAGTAACACGAATCGTCTTTTATCTTTCTCTGTCTCCTACTCTTCATCTTCTCACTTTACGTCTTCATCGAGTGTTTCAAGTGTGAGTATTTTCATACAAAGTTCAAGTTAACAAAATGACTTGAATGTTACAATACATTGTAAATGTGTAGAAAGTAAAGGAAACATCGAAGGGGGCGTATGAAATAGAAGTATCTCAAATTAAAGGAAAATGTGGCAAATGAAAGGAAAGTAATGGAAAACGAGTTTATTGTACTTACTAAACACATACACACATGTATACATACTTTGTCATTTCGATTGTAATGTTTAATAGGTGGCATTAGAATTAGACATGTCTGTCTGTAATGTGTGTCTTTTGTTGGAACGTTAAGGAAGGTAAATTTTAGGATGATCAAGAAGGTAGGATTTTAGTAGGAATGAAAAAAAATCGAATAAAAGCCACGCCCACAAACATTAAAAATCCTTCTATCAGCTATAATTTGTCTATATATACTTATAATCTTTCATCTATAACCCAAAAATGGGCGTGACCAGTTAACAAGAACGCTAACAATTTACATAAAAATGTACGCCACTTAGAATCTGACTTGTCAGAAGCTACTTAATAAAAGAACTATAGAAAGTATGTCTGCCACGCCCAATCTGTATATAAATGTGAAGGGTATTCAAGATTTCACCTAAACCCATTCCCTTACGATTGAGTCAATGAAAGCTGTAATGGTTAAATGAACGAGTTCAACTTTCTTTGTGTTTTTCAAGTGCTTTAACAATTTAACGAAAATTTCTTCCTTCTAAAAGCAAAAGAATGTAAAATTGTGTTTTCAGGTATTGGCTTCTCTTACTATCTGACTATTACAATTTAATACTCTTTCTATCACCTTTTATGCGTGTTTATTACCATTAGAACGAAATCTTGATAGAAAGAAATTTGGTCATGGAGAAATGTTGCTTAAATGAGATTTTTACTGAAGAGGTGAAAAGTTCAACTTTTTAACCTTGTGCTGGTGTCAACTCCCTATTATACAATTAACAAAATGACAAAAACAAAAAACACAAGCAGTTTATGCATTTGGCAAAATTGATCTTCAGCAATCATAAATAATGTTAAGACCGGTAACTATGGCATTTGTTTGTTTAATGACCTTTTACTATAAGTGCAGCCATAAATCACTGTGTGGAAGTACAAGATATTGTGATAACGTAGTCCAGCTTAATGTGGTCAATTTTGTTATAGATTTTCCATACATTGTGAGACATAAATGTCTATGAATAATTTTTAAATGAATTGAACAGCAGCGTTGAGCATTGTTAAAGCAGCATAAACAATGCCATCACCTTTAATAGTTGTATGAATGTTGAGTTTATTATGCTTATTATTGCCATAGACACTCCATCCGGTCTCATTCTCTCCTACTGTACTTGCCTTTATACGAAAAATTGCCATAATTTTTGGCAAATTTTAACAGCCTATGAGCCTCGTTAGTACTCATTAATGTAGGCTTTTACGGCAATAATGAAATAATACGATTTGTCATTGTTTTCCTACACATTACTTTCTATTGATATGGATTTACGGTATGTTGAATTATAAAAGGGCAACTGTGACCAGTAAGTTGTGTTTGTTGCTGATTAAGAATACATATACTTTGTAGGGTGTCTGACGCCTCCTCTTATGTATAGAGGGTATAATGAATGAAAAGCGTTCCAACAAAAATATCCCAAATTCTAAACGATAAATATAACAATAGAACGTTTTTTCTTCATCTCACACAAGTTTAATACGGGTACTATGCACCAGAATCAGTGCCGGGTACAAAGACATTTGTCAAAAACACTAATCAAGTGAATTTTCAATAACTTCAAAGGCTTTCAATCACTCCTAAATCGCTTTGGGCCAATGTATATGTTATCAATGTAAATAGATGGTTAAGCAATTTCCAAATAGGCCATAAAGTCATAAAAATACAACTTTTTAAAACCTTATACAGGGTGAACAAAAATGAAGGATACTCTCGCATAATGTCATAGAATGAAATTTTTTGAAAAAAGTTGTTGGGTTAGAATGGGGAATATCATGATCAACATTATTATTATTTGACCCAAGAACTTTTGTAATGGAAGTATTTTTTAAAAAAAATTCATTTCATGACGTTACTCGAGAGTTCCTCTTTTCTCCCTCACACTGTAGAATAAAAAAGTTGTCAAACTTTCGAAAATGCTTTTCAGTAGCATTAAAGAAGAAAGAAAGAAAATTGTTTTAGTTCATTTCTATACCCTACATATTAAACAGGTATACTAAGTTTGTTATACAGTTTGTTATACTTGGAAGAAAAAGTCAGAGAACGTACAAAATATACTCGTATACACATACTCTTGATCACAATCAAAATCTAAAACGAATTAGCCGTGTCTGTCCCTATATAACTTTTTTTGAGATTTGAGCTAAATTTTTTCTAAATATCTCTGTTTTTGATAGATTGATTTTTTATTTAAATGAGGCATAATCGATTTAGAGCCACGCCCACAATTTGTAACTGTCAGTTACAAAATTAAAATGGGCTGGTTATTGGCTAAAAATAAGCGGGTTCGGTTAACCAAAACGTTTACAATGTACAAAGAACTTTATTTAGCTTATAAATGGGGAGAAACTTAAGGAGTCTGCCTAAGTCCCAAGTAAAGTTTTTTTACTCGTGTTTCCCTTATTTCAAAAAAAAAATAAAGTTACAAACAGAAATTTCTTTCCATTCAATGATGACCACTTTATGTCGTACATTTGCATAATACCTTCACAATCACTCAATAATAAAGAAAATCTTCAATAAAATCAAAATAAGTAGCATGGTATGTAATGCAATAGTCATATAATGAATTCGATATAAAAGAAAACCAAACACATTAAAAAACTAAATTTAGCTTAGAACGAATCCTAAATACCCTCCACTTTTACAACAGTGGGCGTGGCAAATACATATATTGCGCCCTCTAATAGTGTATGTCTTACGTTTCAGGTTGCAAGCCGAGTTTCACGGGGAGTATAAAACTAAAAATGTCTGTTCAAAATTCCAGCTCAATATTTCAAAATTTATGTGAGAATGCCAACAACAGACAGACACACGAACACGCGGACTCATGGACACACAAATCAACTCAGTTTTTGATGCTGATCAAGAGTATATATATTCTCTTTGTGGAGTCTGTGTCTGTGTTGCAAACGGAAAAACAACCTTAGTATACCCGCTATCTTATGTGGAGAGTATAACAATATAACATTTTTATGTACACTGATACAATGATATGCTCAAAGTAGGGGTTTGTGGTTATGTGAAAGTAACTAAAATGGAAATTGAATAAAAAAGCTTAAGTTTAAGAACGTTTTTTGTTGTGTTTTATGATAGGTTGTTAATGTTAAAGAAAATCTTTTTCTAAGTTTTCTTTATAGTCACCACTAAAAAAAATTACTTGAACGAATATGTATCTAAAACGTGGGAAAAATTCTTAAAAATTGAAGATCAGTTCGGGGAGATATATTTTTGATAAAATGTGTGATGAAATAAATGTAGCTTAGGTCCCTGAGTGCAATTTTTAATAGAGTGTGTATTATGTATACAATTTGTACTATGTTAGTTATAGAAGCCAAGATGGGCTTTTCTACATTATGAGCGTAAGTGGTTCAAACTCGGCCAATGTTTTATTATTTATTTATTTTTTTTTTGGTTGTTGTTGTTGTTGCTGTGTTTATACCCTCCACATAAAATTGGGGATATACTAAGTTTGTTTTTCCGCTTGCAACACCCAAAAGGAGGCGTCCGAGAATCTGTGTGTTTCAGCTTGATGTCTCAAAATGTACCATAGTAAGAGTACAAACAAGAGACAGACGCACAGACGGACATATCTAATTAGATTCAAATTTTGATGCTCAGAGTGATTACGAATATATTTATTTTGTACGGTCTCCGAGGCTTCTTTTTAAATGCTGCAAACGCAACAATAAACTTATTGGGACGCCCCAGTTCATACAGAACATAAAGCAACGATTGTTTTATGACAGCGATTTCCATTTTTCGAGAAATTCCAAATTTTATGTTGTAACTTTTACGATAATTTGATTACAACAACAATTGCTAAAAAATAAAAAACTGAAAAGAAAGTCAATGGGTGCATAAAATTTGTACAATACACGCTCATCTACAACCAACTCTCACCACTTTTATTGTGTTCTTCTCAACAAGCGGTATAATGTCATCCTTTTTATATGTATATGTATATACAGTGGAATCCATCAATACCGCGTTAGTGGAAGCCATTACCATAGTCCCTAAAACAGGCACACACACGCACACATCTAATTAGATTCAAATTCAAAAAGCACTCTGGCACTATGTACACAGATACAGTTCTGTCCGTCTGCCTCAGTATATGTATTTTAATGTTTTAAATTTTTCATTTCTTTTATTATCTCTACAACAAAAATTTTATATTCTCTTCTAGTATAATTTTTATGAGATTTTGTTTTGTTTGTTTGTTTGTTTGTGTTGTTTTTTTATTAGATAACATATGTGTTGTTAATCTCAGTAGATTTCTTTAGACACACTGAACACCTTGCCACATATTATTTCATATTGTGATGATAACGCTGAACACACTGGTGAGAGTATTATGTGATAAGCAAGACATTTTTATGGATTTTTGTCTGTGTCCTAAACTTAATTTCACTTTGATGGCACACTTGAGGGAAGGTTGTAAAATAGAAAGGAAATAGATGAGCCGCTTGGTGTGATTTGTACAAATGTAAGGACTTTGATTCAAAAGCTTACTTCCCTCCCTCCCTCCCTCTCTCTCTCTTGTGTGAAAATGGTTTTAATTTTATTAACATATTACCACGATTAACTACACGGTTTTTCTTGTTATACCAGACACTGACTCAAATTTATATTTATCCGTTGCGTACGTTATTTTTACACAAATTAGATTTTTTTTTTTTACATTCAGTTAATTACTTATATGTGCTGATTTTTCAATTGAAGAAAAAATGTCTGTATGATCTACAGTGTATGCATCACTTCCAATAGATGAACAAATAATTTAATCACGTTCATGGCCTAAATTTTCCCTTCGTCTTTAAGAAATAAACTAAATTAAGTTTGCATCACACACACACGGCAACCGCAGACACCTTCAAAACAAAGATTTTATGCAATTGTTTTTTTATATATTTCAATGAAATCGTTGCTATGGATCATAATGAAAATTATTCCTAACTAGAAATCTCCAAAGAATTTATCATTTGAATTTTATGCTTTCAATATAATCAGAACAGACAATAGATGAAGTGAGGTAATCAATGGTCTTTGTGCCATTTTGTAAATTAAACTAAATTTTTCACTCCAACACACAAACACATAGAGAAAAAGATAAACTTCTTAATTGCTGGCACATACATACAATATAAGAAATTTAGTCAAAAACAAGTAAGAAAAGTAAATTTGGCTTAAACCAAATCTTAAATACCCTCCACCTCCACAACGGTGGGCGTGGCAAATATATATATATATATTGCGCCCTCTAATAGTGTGTCTTAGGTATCAGCATGCAAGTCTACTTTTAGGTTGATTATGGTTTTTTGTAAATTGTAGGCGTGTCTATTATCCGACCACGCCAATTTTTGGCAGATCAGTCAACTGCATAACTACGTATACGCGTACCAAATTTCAAGTTCATAGGTCAACTTTTGTGCCAGATATAAAGGTTTTCATTATTTGCGGGCGTGTCTGTAATCCGAATACGCCCATTTATAGCATAATCACGATAATAATATTTATAGATCGTACAAAATTTAAAGTTTATAGCTTAATTTTTGTGGCAGATAAATAGATTTTTGTTGATTGTGGGCGTGGCTCCTTTCCGATTTTGCCCATTTTAAATAGCGATCTGCGTGTAAAAACTGAAAACTGTTTGTACAAAATGTCAGCTCTGTAAATATCTTTAAATGTACGACCGTGCGAACAGACGGGCCCATATGTCTAGATCGAATCAGTTTTTGATACTGATCATGAATATATATACTTTATAGGGTTTCTAACGATTTTTTCTGGGTGTTGCAAAGGCAATAACAAACTTCGTATACCTTTTTTTGTGGATGGTATAATAAACAATTAGATTAAAAAACTTATTCAACTACTGACACTTTCAAAAGACTACAAAATACATCTTTATACAATATGCAAAAATCAATCACATTCAACTTGCATGCAATCAAAACTAATTCTTCCATAAGGCAGAATCTTAAATATCCTTCACCCCCTTCCATGTTCATCATAACATTGACAAGTTATAGATATTGATTCAAATGTAGATTTTTGAAAATTGTGGTCATATCTAGTTTACGATCAGGCCTATTTTCTTCTTAAAATCTGCGCACAGTAACTGTGTCTACAAAATTTGTTGCTCAGTTCAATATATGAAAATTGACCACCAAAAGACATATGAACCTTTCAGTGCACACATCGATTAACTCCAAAAAACAAAAAATTGAGAAATGCGATGAAATAATAAAGTTACGACTATACCAAGTGCTTTGATACCTAAATTTATGATGTTTCAAAAAGTGGAGTTAATCAATGTGTGCACTGAACGGTTCATATATGTCTAGATCGTCTGAATTTTTCATGATGATCGAAAATATTTTTACTTTACATTCTTTTTATTCAGAGTATAAAAGGAAAATGTTTTTGTAGATACAGTTAAAATCCATCCTGATTTATGTAAATACATTTACATAGATTTAAGAATTATGAATGACTCTGAGAAATCATTTTAGCATATTGGTCTGCCAATCTGTCTGCCCTTCTACGTAAAATAAATTTGTATAAATTTTGGTGATTTTTCAAAATTCATATTTTATTCATATTGTGCTTGAATGTAAACTTTGCATCTCTGTGACTAATTGTACACGTACTTTTCATGCATAAAAAGCATGAATTATGTCACATTCTTGTAAAATAACCTAATACCAATATAAACCTTTAATACGACGAGCACATCCTAACTTTTACAATCTCAGCATTGTAAAGCTAAACTGTGTGCTAAGTAATAACTTTATTTTAATCATGCTACTCAAATAATTAAACACAAACACTGTCAACACTGGGTGCAACTTTTCAGATACTTAAGAATAGTTTCTTGCATATTGAATGTAAGAAAGGATAAAGAACATGAAAAAGTAAAAGGAAATTAATTATTCAAATTTTTTGTACAGAATAACTTAACATTCACTAATTGCTTGTAGAAATCTTCTGTTGAAAATATTAAAGCGGATGACTTTTAAAGAAACAAAAGTGAACACTTGACTTTAGTTAATTTGTGAATACCTACCATGGATGTACTAAGGCGTCTCTTTGCCTTTCTTCATAATTTTTTAAATTGTGATACTTCTGCAAGCGTGCACTTACTTCTTTTGAGTGAGTGTCTTCAATAATTCGTTTAAATAATTTTGTTTTATAAATTTAATCATTTCTTTCAAGTTATTTTTATATGTCCATGTATTTTACAATATGTCTAAAATGCTCCAGATTTTACGTGCGGGAAATAAAAGAAACTACCAATTGAAAATAACAAAAACTTATATCCGCATTTCGCTTTTATTTCCTAAAAGTTTTCACAACATGGCGTAAAATAATGTGTTAGATATTTCACAACATTACGTGCTAAAAGAAAACTTCTTTAAAAGCTTCTTCTTGTCTTTTGCATAAAAATATATTTTCTCAATTAGTGTAAAAGTTAAAAAAGTGTCCTGTGAATAACAAAATAATACAAAAAAACTGAAGCTTACCTGGAATCGTATAATGAATGCTTGTTAGCTGATCACTTACAGCTCCTTTTGATACATTATAATATAGGAACTCATTAGGTCTAACCATTTTAGTCATTAGCCGGGGCAACCGCTGCATGAACATATTTTTATTAATCACATTTATTTACACACGCGCGGCAACACAAAACTAAAATTTAATATTTAAGGAAAACATTTTTCCAACACACACACCATTACCGGCCGCTTATATCTATAAAAGGTTGCACAAGTTTAAGTGCCTCAGGCACTATGTCTCACCATGTCAGTTGTGAAAACACATTTTGTTTTCGTTTTGTTGATTTTTTTTATACTCAGTGATTGTACACTAAGTTTGTTCTTCCGTTTGCAACACCCAGAAGGAGGCGTTAGAGACCCTACAAAGTATATATATGCTTGATCAGCGTCAAAAACTGAGTCGATTTAGACATGTATGTCCGTGTGTCCGTCTGTTGTTGGCACTCTCACGGGCGTAAATTTTGAGATATTGAGCTGAAATATTGTATAGGTATGTTTAGTTTTTGCACGCAGATTTGGCCTAAGCCAAATTTAGTCTTCTTACTTGTTTTTTCCTACATGTTGATTTTATTAAAATGTTTAATTATTCACAAGCACAATATCCACATAATCATATATTTTCCTTCATATATATGTAATAACTTTGAAATTTCGTTTTACATTACATTTAAACTTGAAAAATGAATAATAAATTTGTCAAATTCTCTAATCGTACTGAAAAACGATCGCGTGTTTACTTTTATCTTTTTACATATAGAATTTATATGTCAGGGTTGTCAACACAAAATAATCATTTACATATACGAGTATATCATGATAATATTATAAATTTTTGTTTACTAACATACTTTTTCAATATCTTAAATTGTAGAATTATATTTACATTAATTTAAATAAAATTAATTTTCTGCATAAACTTTTTTATACTATATATATGTATAAAAAAAAATATTGCAAATTTCAAGTATGTTCATATGAAGTTTTTGATTGACATCCCTGTTATTGTGAGAAATTTCCTCTTCCTGTATAAATTAGTTGTTAATTTATTTATCAATTTATAAGGAAATACATATATAAGTAATACATTAGCAGAATGCTACAATAGGCTTAAAGGACAACAAGCTAAAATTCAACAATCACATAAACAAAAATTGTAAAAAAATGCCAAAAAGATTTTTTTCTTTCAACGAATTTGAAATAAATTATCAATATTGGATCCTATATATGTGTACAATGTAATATTGGAACCTCATTTTGAGTATGGCTCGACAATAATATATACGTGGTGGAATTACCCGCAAATATAAAGACTCCAAAGGCGCAGTCGGTACACATCAATACAAGTTATGTTGAAAACTAAAATGGCTGAGTATCGGACAGAGATTAGTGGTAAATACTTTGTTATTTGTAAAGAAAATTCGTAGTCAACAAGGACCTTAATGGACAACTCCAATAAATTGCCGATGTAGACACAAAATAATTTAAGAAACGCACAAAATATTAGTATAAATAGAGTTACGACTAATTCAGCACACACATACATTATTTTATAAAAGTCTCAAACTATTTAATGAATTACCAAATAATGATAAGGTAGGAACCAATGTAAGAATCTTTAAAAGCAAGTGTGTTTTAATTGTTAAAACGAATTTAAACTTATAAGTGATAGTTGTAGTTAACTTTCTAGTCAGAAAAACGATGTATTATTGATTATGAGACGATCTAGTTATTTATTTTTTATTTGTTAAAGAATTTTGTTATCAGTTTAGTGTGTAAGTTTGTATTATAAATACTGAATAAATACTACTACTATAAAATTAATGAAAATATAATTTTTAATAATTCAATTAGAGATAAATTCTTTATAATAATAAAATAATTTACTTATGGCTCTGTGTTAAACATATAATAGACAGAGATGCTTTATTTATGTTTAAAAAGACACGGCAATCCTACCACTTATGCTATTCATAACTTTAAACTGGCTATGCCATGCATGTGTATTTCCTATATTAGAATTCAACATACATTTGTATAAAAATACACCACTGGAAACTTTGCCCTTTTTCGAGCATTTTTTTAAATGATTACACACTGTTCAGAAGGCACCCATTTTATTAATTCAGTTTATCATATATTATTTGCGGCTCGCGTTAATTGATTTTAAAAACTTAATTCAATTATATAATGTTCTAAGACCGCATTTTGATCCTTTTATAAGGCACAAGTAAGAAGCTTCTTATGAGAAGCCTATTGGAAGCTTCTTATTCTTGTTCTTAAAGAATGAACTTCTTCTTCTTCTTCTTTTAGAAAAAGACCTTTTCTTTGGGAAAAAGTATGTATTCTTTAAGAAGAAAAAAAGGAGAAGAAGAAACTTCTTAAAGATGAAAATTTCTCATGAAATGAAGCTTTTATAGTTTTGCACTCTCGCACTATTTCCCTCTTGCACAAATTCTTTATTTATAGCAACAACAAGTTACACATTTTATATAATACATTTTATATGTGTTTACCCAACCACTTGACAACATTTTAAAGTCATTGTAATAACATTGACAGCTTCAATTGCTTAAGCAAACAAATGCTGAAGAGTTCGGTTAGCAAGTGTTGGTTTTTTTTTTTGTTTTTTTTGTTTCTGTTACAATTTAAAGCAGTTCGCTGAAGACATTACCACAGCTATGTTCAGTATCCTAGCAAATATTTTATATATTTTATTAAGCTTTAAATTAAATTCAAGCCAAGCAGCTTTATTCTATCCATCCAATAGTGCTTATGGGGTGAACATGTGAAGTAGTTAAAAAAAAATTTTTAAACAGTTTTCTCCGAAAAGTAGATTTTTGCTGCGATCGCTGTACCGTTGGATTTGCCCAATCGCAATGTATTTGTTTCGTACAATTTCGAGGCGAATTATGATTTACCTGAAAACTGGGCTTTACCGCCCTATGCAGTAAGTTTTTCAAATGAGGAATTTGCTTAATTCTAATAATTTGTTATTGTAGACCAATCTGGCCGATGAAGATTTATTTGATGATGAGACACGTGATTGTCTTAACTGCTCTTTGGCTGACAACATTACCCATAAAGTAGAGAAACGTGATGTCCCCTCACTACTGACACGGACCAACTTCTATCACATACTGGCAGATAAATTTCAAAGGTTTTTTGCTTATCTTTGGCAATAATTTTCTCCAATAATTGTGTTTTGTGTAGAAGTGGTTTTGAGGGCATTAACTGTTTATTGCGTTTGATTTGTGAAATCAACTCTACTGCCGATATGAAGGAATCCAATGGGGTTTTAGGAAATTTACTCCACATAATGTTTTCGTAAGTGTTTATATTTCTATGAAAATTATTTAAATTTTATTCAAATTTTTAATCAATCAAAAAAAAAAAAAAAATGATAATAAAAAGACCCTCCACCTCACGTAGTGAAAGTATGCCACTAAAATATTATAAAGCTGAATGGCATGGCGTAAATAATCAATGTCATCTGTATGAGGCGGTGTGCAAGGACAGTATCTTGGATTTGATAACTATATCAATTCAGGATGTATTGGAGAATCTAACAAAAGAAAAGTAATCCGCATGAAATATATTTAAGCTTATTTGAAAAGTTTGTTTTTTTCTATTTTGCTGAAAACATGTTTTTTTTGTTCACTTACTTGTCAACTGTCTCCCAATTAAACAACTTGACCAAATATTTATATTTATATCAAAAACTTAATTATGTATTAACTTTAATAAAAAAAAAAAAAAAAAGAAAATAAAATAAAATAAAAAAAAAACGGAACTTAAGCTTTGTGAGACCTTTTGGTGGTGCAAACATTACAAAACAAAACATGATTTTTATAAAAAAGTACTATAGTTTGTGTGCGGGCATGATATAGTTATAGAACAGCTAACACAGTTACCGTAAATCATTTATGCAGACGCATTTTGCGGTCCTGCCATGTGGCAAACTTTGTGTTGGCAGCTTGTAATAAACGATTTAAATGTTGTGTGAGTGTACCACCCAAAGGTGAAAGTTTTTGTATGGCGCGATCCTAAAAAATATTAAGAAATCAATTAATTTATATTACCCTACTCGCACACACACACACAAATCGACAAAACAAACCTCAAAGGGTTGCAACTTTGCGACTTTGAAACGTAGCAAAGCTTCATGCATACGTACAGCCTTAGTTTCCAATTCCTGAGTGGTGGGTGGGAAACATCGCCAGAAATGTTTCAACAATTCCATCAGAGAGCAATATAAATTACGTAAATCTCTTTCAAATTCGGGTGGCACCAGTTCTACAAGAAGAGATGAAAAACATGTGAAATTTTATTAAAGAACAACACAAAGTGAGGAAACTGACGTGCTCCCGATTGCTCTTGAAATCCTCGCATTAAAGCACCGCCTGGACTCAGTTCACCCAAAGCATTAACAGCTGCTGATGAGGTAATTAATATTTTGTGTGGTACTCGATGCAACCAATTTTCAGTGCCGCGTATTAGCTGATGTTGTACTTCCTCCAAGCGTCGCGGATCTTCGGACATTTCATATGACGAACTTGGCATTGGACCGTGCAGGTAACGCTCCACTTTCGCCAAATTGATTTGTTGAGATTTTTTCCCAATCTGCAAGTTGGCCTCCCCATTATCTGATTCCAGCAACGGATCACCCAAGTCGTCATAGTGTGTCTTTTCTTTGATGCGTTGTTTTTTCGCTGGTATTTCACTGGCCTCTTGCGTTAATTCAGCAGCACTGCCATTTGGCAGGGATGCCCTCACTACCGTCTCATTCTTCTCTTTCATTGTTTTAGTACTTGTGGAACTATTCACATCCGTACAGGTTTTCAGAACCATAATGGAGTGTTGATTGAAACGTTTGATCATATTTTGGTGCACAATATTACCGCTGTTAACCTTATTATCCTCAGCATTTACACTGCAGAAGCCCTCCTCCAAAGGTACATCTTCGAATTGTTTTAAATCTAGGAGAGGATCTCCTGCACCTTGTTGGACAGCTGCCTTTAATGCCTGATCATCTATCTTGCCGCACTCTGTGAAAATATCTTTTGTACCAGCTGTTATACGGTCACGATGGAAGTAATGGGATTGGAAGAACTTGGTCCAAAATTCAGCTTCACTCATTTTATTAGGAACGTTCTCTTGATGTTTTCGCTTAACAGCGGGATACGTTTTGAAAATGCAGTGAATAATGTCATCGGTTAGATTGTATTTTAAGCCATTGCAACCATCCGTTTGTGGCTTGATGTCGGCCAAGAAAGCTCCAGACACACCTGATATAAAAATATATTATTTTTAAGCTGTTTAAGGAAAATGATTGTCGTCTCACCAATTGTCTGCCTCTTATTCACCTTTTTTAGAGCATGCTCTTTGGCATGTGTATTCCAAAACTCTTCACTTGTTATTACCTGAGTAGTTACCAAATCTTTATAAAGCAACAGCAAATGTGGATTCTCAGCTAATATACGGTTTTTCTCCTCCAACTCTTTGTCAACTTTACGTTTAAAGTTGGGCAACAATTGTTGTAGTAACTCTTTCACTTTATCACGATCGGCCAACATGGCCTGTTGCCCATTACGATTTACAAAATGGAATGTAGATGTATTCCCATCGTGCAACACTACCTGTAGCTGTACTTTGGGTTTACCCTCGGGTGAAATTTTTTGCGCTACCATATATAAGAAATGTCATATAAAATAATTACATGTCTAAGCGTTATTGCCAAATAACACTAACCTTTAATGTCGGCAAAGCGATGTGACACAGCTACAGTGTCTCGATTTTCAGCCATCCATGCCAAACGTTCATTCATCACATACAAAGTGCCGTCACCTTTCTTATATCGCACCTCACCCATTTGTAGTAAAACATCTTCACTGCTAGTGGTCATATTTTTCTCAAAAAGAGTCTTTTTAGGAACAAATTTTATTCCGGCTTGTAATTGATGGTACAAGTTGAGCCGCAACTATGTGTATATGTGTGACGTTATATAAGTTATATACAAAAAATGCATATGCTATGATCTGTTTAGTTATTTGCGGTGTTTTGAAATTTAAATTTACATTTAACAAACGCTATAATAATAAAAATATTACAACACATAACACGCACTTCCAATTATTTTACCCTGAGAAAATCAACTGAGCTGAATGACAAGAACGATTCTGCTTTTTCTTTTATCAAGTAATAATTCACAATAATGTGATAACGTAATAATGCTACTACTCTTAATATATTCACCACACATATGTACATTGTTGTATATAAAAAGACATTTATTAATTTTTTTAAATCCATTTATTATTTAATATTAAAAAATATTTTATAATACATTTTTTCTATATATATTAACAAGTGTGCACGTTATTTTGTACTATGTTATGCCAGCTCGGTACTTTAAAGTTTGGCAACTCTTTTTTATATAATAAATAGTTCTACCAAATTCACCACGTTCATGCGTTAACCAAAGTTTTTATTTAATTCAATATAACCACAAATTTTTTATAGAATATTAAAAAATGTGCGGCATAAACTATGATTTATATAAAAATGGAAAGTAATTAAACGTTAGGACACTTTTAAGCCTTATAATTAAAATATAATAAAACCCTGTGTGCTAGAAAAATTGTGTTGTATTATTCCTTTTAGTTTGGTGCAAGTGCAGTTAAGAAGCTTTAATAATGTGAATGCGTTAATTAAAAGAGAAATTATTTGGAAAATGAAAAATAATCCTTTATAGAAAAAACTATTTAAATGAATTGTTAAAGTGGTTGAGAAAATTTTTTATAAAAGCAAATAAAACAGTATTGAACTGCTTTAGTTTTTTAGCTCGAAAGTTTATAAGGTGAAGCAGAATAGAAGAAGATTCTTTTTTTAAAAAGATGATGAACATTTGGTATAATCCTTGAGGAATTTGAATCTTCAGCATTATTAATTTTTACTATTATAAAGTTGTTTTTAACCGATTTTTAATGTACTTTACAAGTTGCTTGAGTGATAGAGAGAGCTGATTATCAATTTAAATTGTTCCTTCTCAATGATAAATGTAAAATTTTTAATTATGAATATAATTTTCATTTTATGTTGTTTCTACATCCTCAAGATTTACTTACGTGTGATTAGCAGAGAGCAGAGCATATCTTGTCTTATTATTTGTCCTCACAATCCATTAAAAAAACTCAAATTTAGTTTAGGTTTTAAGGCATTACGGCTGTTATTATATTTGTTTGCCTTTTTCATATCCTTCATCTTTTTTCCACTATTCTATATACAAAACAGCTTATTACTAATTGTAAATTGTACATTTAAATATCATATTATACATTTTGTTTCTACTTAAGTACATAGAATACATAGTTAGAGTTTTGCCAGAGAAGCTTATTAATTGAGAACTTTATTGCAGCACTCAAAAGGTTGAAACAAAAGTAGCCAATTGAACCTCCACTGTATGGCGCTACCTTTTAAGTGATGACAGTACAAAAGATCAACACCTCTAAATTATGTAGATAATTTTTTTATACTCAATTAATAGCTTTTGTTTGATGAATTAAAAACTCTAATATAAATGCCGGAGTTAAGAGAGCCTTGGAGTGGGGAGGAAACTCGAAAGCGAACGCTTAACCAGGTGGACGTGCCAGTACATGGTAAACAACAAGTTGTCCATAACTGGCGTGCCCAAATTAAAGAGCTTTACATTTAAAGCTTAATATAAAATCTTGGCCATCTCCACGTTTCACAAAAGTCGTACCGTTTTTAATATGATTTAGTCCGATAAGATTTTGAATTAAACAAAGTTACAAAATTCTTATGAATTCTTACAATCTCTTTGTGTTTCGATTTCAAACACAAAGTGATTGAAAGTTTTTGTAAAAATATTTGTAAATTGCTCTCAAACAAAAATCTTTTCTTTCTAAATTCATATGAAACCCAGAACGCTTCAGTAAATCGACCCCAAATGGCACAAAGGGGTGAAGTTGTTTTTGTTGCATTTCTCTAAAAAATATTTCGATATTCTTGAAAAAGTACTCATTTGAGAAATTGGTAAATCATGAAAGGCTGTCCAAGTAACGTAACAAAATTTCATAATTTACAAAAATTTCTCTAAAAAATTATGAGCAAAAAATTTCAAATCAAATCAAATATCTTTTAAAAAAATGCAACAACAGTTGGAAAGCGAAAAAACTTACTTTGGACAGGAATTTCTAAGAAAAAATTCGTTAATCAAACAGATAACAACTGATTGGGAACCGTAAACAAACGTTGTAAACACTTAGATACAAATTCCAAATCGGTTGAGATCTATTTTAACCAAAACTTTTCTGAATTCCCATCAAAATAGTTTAATCGACTCTTAGTTTGTTTAATATGTTTTGTTTTCCAAATATATGGCTAACAAAATATGCAAAGTAAGGTTAGCAGAAACCTCTTTTAAGTAGTGAGTAGAGCCGTGCTTAGCTCGGCGTGTTGTATTGAATAACAGTGAATGATAGTGAACTCTAACAATTGTTCAATACTTTAATAAGCTATTAAGATCGTCAAGGTTTTCTAATAAAATCTCTTAACCAATTGTATCCAGATTAAGAACTTTTATGTGGAAAACCAACGATACTCTTAATCACCTAGAAAAGTAACGGACAATGTGAGAGAAACCTACAGTAAAAACTTACAAGTATTGTAAAATATATGTTACAGTAAAATGAAGAGAGATAAAGCTTTACGCTGCACCACGTCATTAACAGCTGTAGAGGTGTTGAGAGACCCATGTGAAAGTCTTATTCATTGCGTAATTTCGTTCGGCATTCGTTATTTCATTATGATGTTAGAGTAAGTGCAGCATTTTTTAACCCCCCTGTCTAGAGAATGATATCATCTTAAACTTATTATTCTGTATCATCTTTGGTTTCGTCATCTTTTCGAAGTTTTCGACATTCCTCGTTGGTGTGACCACGGAAATTACAATATGAACAACGCTTAGAAACCCTGCCCCTCCGTTTAACCTCAGCTTCCTTCGCTTTCTCACTTTCCAGATTGTTATGTTCAATAATGCGACCCTTCTCCAATAACTCCTTAAATGATTTAATCTCGTGGCGTAGTATGTACTTGCGATACTTCATATTGACCAAACCATAAATGAAATCTAATTCGGTTTCTTCATCGTGACGGCCTTCCGGCAATTGGGCCAACAGTGCTCTCTTCTGACACACAAACGTATCAATTGCGATTCTGTCATCTTGTTTATTGTCAAAGATTTCGACATAGACTTGATAGGCGGGTTTAGCGGGTGAGAAATGTTCACGAATTAAACGTAAAACGTCATCCCAAGTTTTGGCTTCTTTGCGCACACCTTGCCACCAAGTGGAGGCAGTGCTATGGAATAACAGGGAAATACCTTTCAGGGCATCTTCATCACTAATCGATTCAATTTCTTTATATGTGACCATAGATGTTATGAAATTTTCGACTGCTTCGTGATCGCGGTGACCCCTAAATTGGGCCGGACAATCACTAAAACTGGCCTTATGTTTTAAAGAGTCAACGTTTTGTGTAATGCCGGCAGCAGCGGTGGTGGTAGCTGATACACGTACTGCTTCGATTAGTTGTTGAAGTTGTTCGGTAGTCATTTGTACAGTTTGAGCCATTTTGTTTTCCGTTATATTTCTGCGAAATTCTACATACAAGCGGTTAAAGTTAATACAAAGCCAAGCAGTGCTGGCGAATGTTTTTAATAATATTTATAATAAAGCGTTAATACGAGGAAATGTAACACATTTGCGTTTTTGCTGATGACTAAAGTTGTAATGGCACGCCAAGCTCTTTATATAGCTGTTGTTCTTGCACTCTCTATGCTTAGTGAGCTTTCAAATGCATTTTGAGTCATATTATGAAATTCTTAGGAAAGTAAACATAACAACAAAACTACAGCAATTCAATGTCAACAATGCGAATTTGGGGCGATAGAAGAAGTACTCTATTATCGTGAATTGCATGGAAGAAGAGTGGTGGGAAAAGACACCCATGACCACTGATAGTGCAACTATATCTGATTTAAACAACTGAACGTGTTTTCGTTGGTTAACGGCGGTGGAAGGGAAAATGGTTCCAAAAATTATTTAATCGAATCCACATTTGGCCAATTAATTATTCCTTGCCAATTTTTGTCAAAAGAAAAATTAATAATTGTGATTTTTTGCCATAAAAAGGTTTCTATTATAATGGGACCTTCAATGGGGATGGGTTCCAAAAATTTTCAGATCCTGTCCATTTTTAGTAGGATTTCTCTTTGGGCCATTACATGCCGTTATACCAAATTTCAACGAAATATCTCAAAAAATGATATGTAGCTTGCAAATTTATACAAATTTACGTGGACAGATAGTCGGACATACGGATATGATTAAGACGGTTCAGATTTTAATTCTGAATCGATAGGTGTAATTGCCGTTCAAACAAACTTTCACACGAACTTAATGTACCTCCTTACCACTTGTGATGTGGGTTATAATTATGGGCGTGGCCTTAAAGCATTTTTTATGTGAAATATTGAACTCTTGCTCTGTCTTCCTTATTTTTAGAAAGATAGTTCTATTGCTCTAAAAACATTTCTGCTAAACTTCAGCTTTTTATCTATGGCAGTTTTCCAGTAATTGACGGACGGACGGATATGGAAAAATTGCAGAAAAAAAAAAAGAATTTGATGCTGACTAAGAATTTATATACTCCTGAAAATCATTTTGATAGACTAAAGCTCAGGATCCTTGCTACAAAAAAGGGCGTCCCTTTAATCGTTTAATAATTACAAGCCTTGATTTTTGATAGTAATTTCTAAATATATTTGTACTGGAACTTGTTTTTCAACATGTTGTGAAATATATTTAATGTATATTTTATATATATTTAGCGAATATTTATCTTTAATTGAATGTAAACACGCATCGCGATAAGACGAAATGCAACCACTTCAATACGTCGTAATTTTTAACCCATTGCGGGGAATTAATAAAAAATAACGGGAAAATATGTCAACGTATACAAAATGTGAGCCTAGCACGTGCACATATACGGCTTTTAACAGTGAATGTACTACAAGACGGTTTCTGCGCCAAGTGCAGCTTTTGTAAGTTATTTGCGGTTTCCTCCGCCTATTTCCGATTATTTCTACTTTCGTAAACATGGGAGATTTTTTTTCAATTTTAGGCGGTCCTCTTAATCGATTTCGCATTTCTTTATTTGGAAACTTTATATAAATTTTGATGATCTTTTAAACTTTGGTTAAACCACAACATGCATGCGAAATGTAGGGGATCAAAAAGCTTTTTTATTCTCACCGAGAATAAATTGCACAGAGTCATCATTATACATATATAAAAATAAAAACAATTTTTTAATATTGTATTCTACTCAGTTGATGATTCATTAGTTACTCTTAGCTTAAGCGAAAGTGCAGACGAAAAGAAGAATGGCGGCCACCAAAATGACGGATGAAGAATTTAAAATATTTATGGAAACCATACGTTCACTAGCTCCCCAGCAAAAGGATTCCGAACAAGATAAAAACACATCTAAAGGTAGTTTCAGCAATTGTAACGCCCACTTCGGTGGTCACCCAGATATCGATGCCGTTGAAGTATTCATAGATGCAATAGAAACCTATAAAGCGGTGGAGAATATAAGCGATAAAGATGCTCTTAAAGGTTTATCATTATTATTTTATGATGCGGCCTCTACGTGGTGGAAAGGAGTGCGTCGTGAAGCCAAAACTTGGAATGATGCATTACGGTTGTTGCGTGAACATTTCTCACCAACAAAACCGTATTATCAGATCTATTTGGAGATTTTCGAGACAAGACAAAAACCGAAGGAGGCTATTGATACGTTTGTGTGTAAACAGAGAGCATTATTGGCTAAACTGCCGGAAGGACGTCATGATGAAGAGACTCAATTGGACTTGATTTATGGTTTATTAAGTTTAAAATATCGCCAAAGTATTCCTAGACATGAGATTAAAACGTTTCGAGATTTGTTGGAAAAGGGTAGATATGTTGAACGACATTGATGGATTTTTATGCTTAGTGGTTTAGTGTTAAGGAAAGTTATTAATTTAGTGCAATAATAAATAAATTTGTAAATAATTCTAGTTTTCTTAATAAAAAAGTTACAGAGCGAGTACAAACACGTACAATAAAACATATTTGTAATAAAGAAATATTATTTATTTATTTATTTAATAACAATTTTACAAAGGAGCACTAACAATTTAAGCCATCAGGCTTTTTATAAAAAATTGTATGATAGAAAAAAAAAAATTAGAATCTTGCTTGAAAAGCAATCCCTCTCCCCGACGGGGAATTGAACCCCGGTCTCCCGCGTGACAGGCGGGGATACTAACCACTATACTATCGAGGACTATGCAAACAATTTTTCTAAGTATTAACTAGTATTGAATATATTCTCTTATTGTTATTCCATATAAATTAACCTAAACTATCTTTTAATTAATAGAGGACTCTGTCGATATATATTTAATTGTTACTAAAAAATAAAGAGGGCGTGCTGTAATAGTGATTAAAAATGGCAGTGAATTTATTTTATAATTTTAAACCCTTTAAAGCACTGGTTTTAAATATTTTTTAAATCACGGAACACTTGTGATTACATAATATAACTTTTATTAAACTGATTAACATAATAGTAGTATTGATTTTTAACATCATGGATGTTAATTTTTTGTTAATACATACATAGGTTTCTTTTATCATATATTTTTATTCAATTCTTCAAAGTATGATCCTTTCATTAAATGCTCTGGCTTTATATTAAATTCGTTCATCAACTGTTCAGCTAAAGTTTGGCCTTCACTTAAAGACTCATCAGGTTTTAAACATATCTCAAATTCTATAAAAGTTCCCAAATTATCCACTTTATCCAAATGTATACGTATCCTGTTCTCGTGTAAAAATAATATGCGCTCCTTAACAAGAACGCCCTGTTGCCCATTACTTTGTTTTAGAATAATTTCCAACAATTCAGGTTTTTCAACATCCATTTTTGTATAAGTTGATAATTTAGGACCTTGTTCATTAGATCGTTCATAATAAATCAACTCAGCCGGTTTGGGTGAAGTATGATAACGTAATTTAAGTCGTCCTTGCTGTGTTTGATAGAATATATCGCGCTGTTTAATAATTTCTCCATCGGATTTTGATAAATTTCGGGCTATGTCTACGCATTTAATGAAATCTTCTTCGGCTATTAAACGCGCTTTTATTTCAACATTACGTTGTTCATTTGACATTGAATGATTTTCGTTTTAATTATTTCTCTTTTTCTTAAAGCTAGATTTTAACTTTCTTGAATTAGATTCGAATTTGCATTAAAAAATTTTGCCTCTTCTTGTTGTATATGTCATTCAACTTAAAATGATAACATTAACAATAGTTTACAAGTGAAACCTCTGCTTTACAGCTAATAATAGCAGAACTATTGGGCCGACTCCTAACTTAAATGCAAAAAAGCCAATAAAAATTAATTTAACTATTAACTTGTTAATATTTATTGTCTAAAAATTTGTTGTATATAATATTTGGGTAACTGACTTTAATTTATTATTATTATTTATTAATAATAAATAAATAAATAAATGAATATAGTATATATTATATATATATAGTAGTATATATTATTATATATATATATAGTATATATTATTATATATATATATAGTATATATTATAATATTATAATAATATACAAGTAAGAAAACTAAATTTGGCTTAGACCAAATCTTAAATACCCTCCACCTTTACACGAAAGGGCGTGGCAAATATATATATATATATATTGCGCCCTCTAATAGTGTATGTCTTAGCATGTAAGTCTACTTTTACGTTAAATATGTTTTTTTTTAAATTGTGGGCGTGTCTGTTATCCAACCGCGCCCGTTTTTGGCACGTCAGTCAATGGGATAACTATGTATACGCCCACCAAATGTAAAGTTCCTAGGTCAACTTTTGTGGCAGATATAAAGATTTTTATTAATTGTGGGCGTGTCTGTAATTTGAGTACGCCCATTTTTAGCATATCGATGAAGATAATATTTATAGATATACATACCTAATTTCAAGTTTGTAGTTCATATTTTGTGGTAGTTAAATAGATTTTTGTCGGTTGTGGGCGTGGCTCTTGACCGATTTTGCCCATTTTAAATAGAGATCTGCGTGCAAAGACTTAAAGTGCCTGTACAAAATTTCAGCTCAATATCTCAAAATTTACGCCCGTGAGAGTGCCAACAACAGACGGACACACGGACATACATGTCTAAATCGACTCAGTTTTTGACGCTGATCAAGAATATATATACTTTGTAGGGTCTCTGACGCCTCTTTGACGGTAGACGGTAGACGGTAGACGGTAGATTATTATATTATTATATTATTATTAGTATATTGTATATATTATATATATATATATAGTAGTATATATTATTATATATATATATAGTATATATTATATATTATAATATTATAATATTATAATAATATATTAAGATATATTATTATTAGTAGACAGTAGACAGAAGACAGTGGATTATTATATTATTATTATTATTAGTATATATTATATATATTAGTATTAGTATTAGAGGTCTGGCAACTATTGTCTGATATTAAAGTCGTGTTTTTGGTGCGCGCTTATATTTTATTTTTGTTTCGCGGTAAATAAAAGTAATAATTTTTAATTTGTGCTTTATAGTGAATATTTTTATTTACGGATTGTGTAGCATAAATTATATTTATATAATCTTTGATTATATAGTGCATTTACTGAGGTTTAAGTAAATTTTATCCCATTTTTGCACTTTACTCTTTTATATTATATTTTTGTTATTTTCTTTATATGCTGTTTTTTATTCATATATATAGCTCTGCATTGTTTTATGTTAATCGGCATAAATTAGTGATCTTTTCTTGCATACTTTTGGGCTATACTTGTTGCCGTTGCAGGCTCTGTTAACCTTCTGTTAAGATTTTTCGTTAACAGTGATCGTGAGTTTGTGTTAACATACAAATATTTATAATTAATATAAAATACTCCTAAAAGTACACTTTTTATTTATTATTTTCATTTTTCATACTTTGGCTTATTATTGTGTACTTAATATTTTATTGTCAAGTATCCTAATAGTTAAAAGATGGAGGATGAAGGCTTGAAAATTTGTACTTATTCATCTTGTAAAGTTATCGATGGTAAATATCTGTATTGTTGGTTATGCGATTCTGCTTTACATGCCAAGTGTGCTGGTTTTAATGGTCGGCAATTTGACCAAATTTCAAATAGAGCTAAAGGTCTTCGTTGGTCATGTCCTAAATGCCTTGAAATTGATCTCGATTTTTTTAAGTTATTTAGACATACTCAACTTACTTTTAATGAATTATCAAAAGACCTTAAAAAATTGCTTGATAAATTTTTATTGCTTCAAGACCATTTTAATAATTGCATAGTCTTAGAATCATCGAATGTGGGTATTAATAGCAATAAGTCACTAATTTTATCTGATCGCGGATCGACTTTATCGGTAAATGTTTCAACTCATTCTCATGGTTTGCCCTCACCTTTTGTTACATCACCGGCTGGTGCATCGATGGTATCAAATGAAGGTTTAGTTGATATACCATTGATGACCAATACAGAGAATCTTCATAACGTTCCATCTGTAGTTATTCACCCACCTCTGAGCGGTAATAATAATAATGTAATGGTTAGTATGCATAATGGTTCACTTGATTCTAACAACAATCAGTCAGTATTTCGCTGCTTGTCTGTTGATGTACCTAGCACTAGTAATATTAAAACTTCTATTGTTAATCCTATTTCGAATGTATCAGTTGTTAATAATAAATTTGGTTCATCTCATTCAAATCTAAATAATAATATTCTAAGTGTTTCAACCGCTGCACCTGTAATATCTGATGATGACTTGATAGTTGTTCCGGCACGGAAAGCCATTTTCCTGTCACGCCTAGCAGCAAATACAACAACTGATGCTGTTATGAAATATATTAGGCGTAATATTCCGGATGCCGACGTATCTAGAATAAACATTTTTAAACTTAATAATTCTAACATGAGAGAAATTTGTTCTTTTAAAATACTGCTTCCTCATTTGTTATTTGAGCGTATATTGAATAAGCAATTTTGGCCGGATGGTGTTTTTGTAAAGGAATTTATACCTCGCAATAGAAGAATTGTGCCTATTGAACTTAATGTTCCTTCCGATTTGCCAAAAAACTAAATAATAATCTTACAGTACTTTATCAAAATGTCCGAGGCCTAAATACTAAATTGCAAAATACTTTATTAAAATCGATTGACTGTGATTATCATGTTGTTGTGTTTTCAGAAACTTGGCTTAAGCCTGGGATTTTTGATGCTGAAGTTTTAAGTCCTGATTATCGCATTTATAGAAATGATAGAACTTCTAAAAATGGTGGTGGTGTGTTAATTGGTGTGCACTGTTCTTTATCTTCAAACTTAGTGCTTTTTACGGAACCACTGGATGTGGAATTGATTTGTGTGCAAATTAGATTAAATAATGTTGATTTATATATAACATCATCTTATATTCCTCCGAGTTCTGATTTGTCAATTTATTTAAAACATTTACATTTTATTAAATCAGTTGCATTACGTCTTAAGCCATGTGACTCCTTATTAGTACTGGGTGACTTTAATTTACCAAACGTTTGTTGGACTTTTGATGGAGATCTTGGTTATTATACTCCATCTGATTATTCTCTGTTATTTGATTCATTTTTTATGGAAATCTGCGACTTATGTTTGTATCAGCTTAATAACATTCTGAACATAAATAATAAATTGTTAGATTTGGTTTTCTATAGTGATACAGATATTGAAATTTGTCGTGATAACCCATTTGTTAATCCTGAGGATAAGTATCATCCAACTTTGCTTATTACGTTAAAAAATATTAATATCAATCATAAAAAGGCACTTTATGACAACTTAAACACGATATTATTATTGCATCCATACAACAAACATACAAATATGTTTTATTGTACGTGTTTGTACTCGCTCTGTAACTTTTTTTATTAAGAAAACTAGAATTATTTACAAATTTATTTATTATTGCACTAAATTAATAACTTTCCTTAACACTAAACCACTAAGCATAAAAATCCATCAATGTCGTTCAACATATCTACCCTTTTCCAACAAATCTCGAAACGTTTTAATCTCATGTCTAGGAATACTTTGGCGATATTTTAAACTTAATAAACCATAAATCAAGTCCAATTGAGTCTCTTCATCATGACGTCCCTCCGGCAGTTTAGCCAATAATGCTCTCTGTTTACACACAAACGTATCAATAGCCTCCTTCGCTTTTTGTCTTGTCTCGAAAATCTCCAAATAGATCTGATAATACGGTTTTGTTGGTGAGAAATGTTCACGCAACAACCGTAATGCATCATTCCAAGTTTTGGCTTCACGACGCACTCCTTTCCACCATGTAGAGGCCAAACCAAAAAATAATAATGATAAACCTTTAAGAGCATCTTTATCGCTTATATTCTCCACCGCTTTATAGGTTTCTATTGCATCTATGAACACCTCAACGGCATCGACATCTTGTTGACCACCGAAGTGTACTCTACAATTGCTAAAGCTACCTTTAGATGTGTTTTTATCTTGTTCGGAATCGTTTTGCTGGGGAGCTAGTGAACGTATGGTTTCGATAAATATTTTAAATTGTTCATCCGTCAATTTGGTGGCTGCCATTCTTTTCGTCTGCACTTTCGCTTAAGCTAAGAGTAACTAATGAATCATCAACTGAGTAGAATACAATATTAAAAAATTGTTTTTATTTTTATATATGTATAATGATGACTCTGTGCAATTTATTCTCGGTGAGAATAAAAAAGCTTTTTGATCCCCTACATTTCGCATGCATGTTGTGGTTTAACCAAAGTTTAAAAGATCATCAAAATTTATATAAAGTTTCCAAATAAAGAAATGCGAAATCGATTAAGAGGACCGCCTAAAATTGAAAAAAAATCTCCCATGTTTACGAAAGTAGAAATAATCGGAAATAGGCGGAAGAAACCGCAAATAACTTACAAAAGCTGCACTTGGCGCAGAAACCGTCTTGTAGTACATTCACTGTTAAAAGCCGTATATGTGCACGTGCCAGGCTCACATTTTGTATACGTTGACATATTTTCCCGTTATTTTTTATTAATTCCCCGCAATGGGTTAAAAATTACGACGTATTGAAGTGGTTGCATTTCGTCTTATCGCGATGCGTGTTTACATTCAATTAAAGATAAATATTCGCTAAATATATATAAAATATACATTAAATATATTTCACAACATGTTGAAAAACAAGTTCCAGTACAAATATATTTAGAAATTATTATCAAAAATCAAGGCTTGTAATTATTAAACGATTAGAGGGACGCCCTTTTTTGTAGCAAGGATCCTGAGCTTTAGTCTATCAAAATGATTTTCAGGAGTATATAAATTCTTAGTCAGCATCAAATTCTTTTTTTTTTCTGCAATTTTTCCATATCCGTCCGTCCGTCAATTACTGGAAAACTGCCATAGATAAAAAGCTGAAGTTTAGCAGAAATGTTTTTAGAGCAATAGAACTATCTTTCTAAAAATAAGGAAGACAGAGCAAGAGTTCAATATTTCACATAAAAAATGCTTTAAGGCCACGCCCATAATTATAACCCACATCACAAGTGGTAAGGAGGTACATTAAGTTCGTGTGAAAGTTTGTTTGAACGGCAATTACACCTATCGATTCAGAATTAAAATCTGAACCGTCTTAATCATATCCGTATGTCCGACTATCTGTCCACGTAAATTTGTATAAATTTGCAAGCTACATATCATTTTTTGAGATATTTCGTTGAAATTTGGTATAACGGCATGTAATGGCCCAAAGAGAAATCCTACTAAAAATGGACAGGATCTGAAAATTTTTGGAACCCATCCCCATTGAAGGTCCCATTATAATAGAAACCTTTTTATGGCAAAAAATCACAATTATTAATTTTTCTTTTGACAAAAATTGGCAAGGAATAGTTAATTGGCCAAATGTGGATTCGATTAAATAATTTTTGGAACCATTTTCCCTTCCACCGCCGTTAACCAACGAAAACACGTTCAGTTGTTTAAATCAGATATAGTTGCACTATCAGTGGTCATGGGTGTCTTTTCCCACCACTCTTCTTCCATGCAATTCACGATAATAGAGTACTTCTTCTATCGCCCCAAATTCGCATTGTTGACATTGAATTGCTGTAGTTTTGTTATGTTTACTTTCCTAAGAATTTCATAATATGACTCAAAATGCATTTGAAAGCTCACTAAGCATAGAGAGTGCAAGAACAACAGCTATATAAAGAGCTTGGCGTGCCATTACAACTTTAGTCATCAGCAAAAACGCAAATGTGTTACATTTCCTCGTATTAACGCTTTATTATAAATATTATTAAAAACATTCGCCAGCACTGCTTGGCTTTGTATTAACTTTAACCGCTTGTGTGTAGAATTTCGCAGAAATATAACGGAAAACAAAATGGCTCAAACTGTACAAATGACTACCGAACAACTTCAACAACTAATCGAAGCAGTACGTGTATCAGCTACCACCACCGCTGCTGCCGGCATTACACAAAACGTTGACTCTTTAAAACATAAGGCCAGTTTTAGTGATTGTAGGGCTGGTTTTTGGGGTGACCGGAATCACGAAGCAGTCGAAAATTTCATAACATCTATGGTCACATATAAAGAAATTGAATCGATTAGTGATGAAGATGCCCTGAAAGGTATTTCTCTGTTATTCCATGGCACTGCCTCCACTTGGTGGCAAGGTGTGCGCAAAGAAGCCAAAACTTGGGATGACGTTTTACGTTTAATTCGTGAACATTTCTCACCCGCTAAACCCGCCTATCAAGTCTATGCCGAAATCTTTGACAATAAACAAAATGATAAAACCGCAATTGATACATTTGTATGTCAGAAGAGAGCACTGTTGGCCCAATTGCCGGAAGGCCGTCACGATGAAGAAACCGAATTAGATTTCATTTATGGTTTGGTCAATATGAAGTATCGCAAGTACATACAACGTCACGAGATAAGGTCATTCAAGGAGTTGTTAGAGAAGGGCCGCATTATTGAACATAATGATCTGGAGAGTGAGAAAGCGAGGGAAGCTGAGGTTAAAAAGAAACGTTGTTCATATTGTAATTTCCGTGGTCACACCAACGAGCAATGTCGAAAACGTCGAAAAGATGAGCAAGCCAATAAAGATGCAGAAAAATAAGTTCAAGGTGATGTCATTCTCTAGACAGGGGGGTTAAAAAATGCTGCACTTACTCTAACATCATAATGAAATAGCTGCCGAACGAAATTACGCAATGAATAAGACTTTCACATGGGTCTCTCAACACCTCTACAGCTGTTAATGACGTGGTGCAGCGTAAAGCTTTATCTCTCTTCATTTTACTGTAACATATATTTTAGAATACTTGTAAGTTTTTACTGTAGGTTTCTCTCACATTGTCCATTACTTTTCTAGGTGATTAAGAGTATCGTTGGTTTTCCACATAAAAGTTCTTAATCTGTATACAATTGGTTAAGAGATTTTATTAGAAAACCTTGACGATCTTAATAGCTTATTAAAGTATTGAACAATTGTTAGAGTTCACTATCATTCTCTGTTATTCAATACAACACGCCGAGCTAAAGCACGGCTCTACTTACTACTTAAAAGAGGTTCCTGCTAACCTTACTTTGCATATTTTGTTAGCCATATATTTGGAAAACAAAACATATTAAACAAACTAAGAGTCGATTAAACTATTTTGATGGGAATTCAGAAAAGTTTTGGTTAAAATAGATCTCAACCGATTTGGAATTTGTATCTAAGCGTTTACAACGTTTGTTTACGGTTCCCAATCAGTTGTTATCTGTTTGATTAACGAATTTTTTCTTAGAAATTCCTGTCCAAAGTAAGTTTTTTCGCTTTCCAACTTTTGTTGCATTTTTTTTAAAAGATATTTGATTTGATTTGAAATTTTTTGCTCATAATTTTTTAGAGAAATTTTTGTAAATTATGAAATTTTGTTACGTTACTTGGACAGCCTTTCATGATTTACCAATTTCTCAAATGAGTACTTTTTCAAGAATATCGAAATATTTTTTAGAGAAATGCAACAAAAACAACTTCACCCCTTTGTGCCATTTGGGGTCGATTTACTGAAGCGTTCTGGGTTTCATATGAATTTAGAAAGAAAAGATTTTTGTTTGAGAGCAATTTACAAATATTTTTACAAAAACTTTCAATCACTTTGTGTTTGAAATCGAAACACAAAGAGATTGTAAGAATTCATAAGAATTTTGTAACTTTGTTTAATTCAAAATCTTATCGGACTAAATCATATTAAAAACGGTACGACTTTTGTGAAACGTGGAGATGGCCAAGATTTTATATTAAGCTTTAAATGTAAAGCTCTTTAATTTGGGCACGCCAGTTATGGACAACTTGTTGTTTACCATGTACTGGCACGTCCACCTGGTTAAGCGTTCGCTTTCGAGTTTCCTCCCCACTCCAAGGCTCTCTTAACTCCGGCATTTATATTAGAGTTTTTAATTCATCAAACAAAAGCTATTAATTGAGTATAAAAAAATTATCTACATAATTTAGAGGTGTTGATCTTTTGTACTGTCATCACTTAAAAGGTAGCGCCATACAGTGGAGGTTCAATTGGCTACTTTTGTTTCAACCTTTTGAGTGCTGCAATAAAGTTCTCAATTAATAAGCTTCTCTGGCAAAACTCTAACTATGTATTCTATGTACTTAAGTAGAAACAAAATGTATAATATGATATTTAAATGTACAATTTACAATTAGTAATAAGCTGTTTTGTATATAGAATAGTGGAAAAAAGATGAAGGATATGAAAAAGGCAAACAAATATAATAACAGCCGTAATGCCTTAAAACCTAAACTAAATTTGAGTTTTTTTTAATGAATTGTGAGGGCAAATAATAATACAAGATATGCTCTGCTCTCTGCTAATCACACGTAAGTAAACAACATAAAAATTATATTCATAATTAAAAATAATATATGTATCACTGAGAAGGAACAGTTTACTTTGCTGTCGTATCATTATGTGAAGTATTCAGCTGTCCCTGAATACAACTGTATTAATAACTCATCCTCAATAATTATATGCGTCTGTTATTCGACCACGCCTCTTTTTGGCACAGATATGGATGGGATAATTATAAATATGAGAACCAAATTTTAAGTTCATAGGCCATTGTTTGTGGTAGATATGTAGATCTTTTTTGATTGTAGGAGTGGCTTTTCACCGATATAGCCTATTTAAATTTACGCCCCTGAGAATGCCAACAACAGACGATCACACGGACATACATGTCTGGATCGATTCAGTTTCTAATGTTGATGTTGAATATATAAACTTTGTAGGGTCTCCGACGCTTCCTTCTGTGTGTTGCAAACGGAATAACAAACTTAGTATATCCACCATCTCATATGGAGGGTATAACAAAAAAAAAAAAAAAAATTATGAATCTCCTCGGCGGGGAATTGAACCGGTCTGTTACTGTTATAATAATCAGTTTAATAAAAGTTATATTATGTAATCACAAGTGTTCCGTGATTTAAAAAATATTTAAAACCAGTGCTTTAAAGGGTTTAAAATTATAAAATAAATTCACTGCCATTTTTAATCACTATTACAGCACGCCCTCTTTATTTTTTAGTAACAATTAAATATATATCGACAGAGTCCTCTATTAATTAAAAGATAGTTTAGGTCAATTTATATGGAATAACAATAAGAGAATATATTCAATACTAGTTAATACTTAGAAAAATTGTTTGCATAGTCCTCGATAGTATAGTGGTTAGTATCCCCGCCTGTCACGCGGGAGACCGGGGTTCAATTCCCCGTCGGGGAGAGGGATTGCTTTTCAAGCAAGATTCTAATTTTTTTTTTTCTATCATACAATTTTTTATAAAAAGCCTGATGGCTTAAATTGTTAGTGCTCCTTTGTAAAATTGTTATTAAATAAATAAATAAATAATATTTCTTTATTACAAATATGTTTTATTGTACGTGTTTGTACTCGCTCTGTAACTTTTTTATTAAGAAAACTAGAATTATTTACAAATTTATTTATTATTGCACTAAATTAATAACTTTCCTTAACACTAAACCACTAAGCATAAAAATCCATCAATGTCGTTCAACATATCTACCCTTTTCCAACAAATCTCGAAACGTTTTAATCTCATGTCTAGGAATACTTTGGCGATATTTTAAACTTAATAAACCATAAATCAAGTCCAATTGAGTCTCTTCATCATGACGTCCCTCCGGCAGTTTAGCCAATAATGCTCTCTGTTTACACACAAACGTATCAATAGCCTCCTTCGCTTTTTGTCTTGTCTCGAAAATCTCCAAATAGATCTGATAATACGGTTTTGTTGGTGAGAAATGTTCACGCAACAACCGTAATGCATCATTCCAAGTTTTGGCTTCACGACGCACTCCTTTCCACCATGTAGAGGCCAAACCAAAAAATAATAATGATAAACCTTTAAGAGCATCTTTATCGCTTATATTCTCCACCGCTTTATAGGTTTCTATTGCATCTATGAACACCTCAACGGCATCGACATCTTGTTGACCACCGAAGTGTACTCTACAATTGCTAAAGCTACCTTTAGATGTGTTTTTATATTGTTCGGAATCGTTTTGCTGGGGAGCTAGTGAACGTATGGTTTCGATAAATATTTTAAATTGTTCATCCGTCAATTTGGTGGCTGCCATTCTTTTCGTCTGCACTTTCGCTTAAGCTAAGAGTAACTAATGAATCATCAACTGAGTAGAATACAATATTAAAAAATTGTTTTTATTTTTATATATGTATAATGATGACTCTGTGCAATTTATTCTCGGTGAGAATAAAAAAGCTTTTTGATCCCCTACATTTCGCATGCATGTTGTGGTTTAACCAAAGTTTAAAAGATCATCAAAATTTATATAAAGTTTCCAAATAAAGAAATGCGAAATCGATTAAGAGGACCGCCTAAAATTGAAAAAAAATCTCCCATGTTTACGAAAGTAGAAATAATCGGAAATAGGCGGAAGAAACCGCAAATAACTTACAAAAGCTGCACTTGGCGCAGAAACCGTCTTGTAGTACATTCACTGTTAAAAGCCGTATATGTGCACGTGCCAGGCTCACATTTTGTATACGTTGACATATTTTCCCGTTATTTTTTATTAATTCCCCGCAATGGGTTAAAAATTACGACGTATTGAAGTGGTTGCATTTCGTCTTATCGCGATGCGTGTTTACATTCAATTAAAGATAAATATTCGCTAAATATATATAAAATATACATTAAATATATTTCACAACATGTTGAAAAACAAGTTCCAGTACAAATATATTTAGAAATTATTATCAAAAACACGTGAAAATATTATTCGGTCAAGTCCGACCATCACATACCATACACCACTTGATATATTATATTATTCAATTTAATTTTTTCCTTTGATAAATGAAAAATTTTTTCAAAAATTTCAAAATGATACATAAGTCAGAATTTTTTTTTATTTTTTGTTTGTTTATGATATCTAAAAAAAAAATATTTATATGGGGAGGGGTTCTAAAAATGGTCCAATCCGGTCCATTTTTAATAGGGTTCCCCTTTGGGCCAATACATGTCCTTGTACCAAATTTCATCAAAATATCTCAAAAAATGCGACCTGTAGCTTGCGCACAAATTTAAATGGACAGACACGATCCAGACGGACAGACGGACATAGTTAAATCGATTCAGATTTTGATTCTGAATCGATCGGTATAATTGAAGATGGGTGTGGCATTTGCAGTTTAGGAATTACAAACATCCGCACAAACTTAATATATCCTTTTCCACAGGTGTATAATCAATGCTTGTAATTATTAAACGATTAAAGGGACGCCCTTTTTTGTAGCAAGGATCCTGAGCTTTAGTCTATCAAAATGATTTTCAGGAGTATATAAATTCTTGATCAGCTTCAAATTCTTTTTTTTTTTTTTTTGCAATTTTGCAATGTCCGTCCGTCCGCGGATTTTTTGGGTTCTTCTCCATATTACTGAAAAACTGCCATAGATAAAAAGCTGAAGCTTAGCACAAATGTTTTTAGGGCAATAGTACTATATCTTTCTCTCTCTCGCTAGAAAATATTTGACTAAAGACAAATTATTTTTAATTGTTTTTATATGGGATTAACAAGCATTTCACAAAAAAATTCTTTCAGGCCACGCTCATACCCCATATCACATGTAAGAAGGTATACAGGACAGGATCTGACAATTTTTGGAACCCATCCCCATTGAAGGTCCCATTATAATAGAAACCTTTTTATGGCAAAAAATCACAATTATTAATTTTTCTTTTGACAAAAATTGGCAAGGAATAGTTAATTGGCCAAATGTGGATTCGATTAAATAATTTTTGGAACCATTTTTCCTTCCACCGCCGTTAACCAACGAAAACACGTTCAGTTGTTTAAATCAGATATAGTTGCACTATCAGTGGTCATGGGTGTCTTTTCCCACCACTCTTCTTCCATGCAATTCACGATAATAGAGTACTTCTTCTATCGCCCCAAATTCGCATTGTTGACATTGAATTGCTGTAGTTTTGTTGTTATGTTTACTTTCCTAAGAATTTCATAATATGACTCAAAATGCATTTGAAAGCTCACTAAGCATAGAGAGGGCAAGAACAACAGCTATATAAAGAGCTTGGCGTGTCATTACAACTTTAGTCATCAGCAAAAACGCAAATGTGTTACATTTCCTCGTATTAACGCTTTATTATAAATATTATTAAAAACATTCGCCAGCACTGCTTGGCTTTGTATTAACTTTAACCGCTTGTGTGTAGAATTTCGCAGAAATATAACGGAAAACAAAATGGCTCAAACCGTACAAATGACTTCCGAACAACTTCAACAACTAATCGAAGCAGTACGTGTATCAGCAACCGCCGCCGCTGCTGCCGGTATTAGACAAAACGTTAACTCTTTAAAACATAAGGCCAGTTTTAGTGATTGTCCGGCCGCGTTTTGGGGTAACCGCGATCACGAAGAAGTCGAAAATTTCATAACTTCTATGGTCACATATAAAGAAATTGAATCGATTAGTGATGAAGATGCCCTGAAAGGTATTTCCCTGTTATTCCATGGCACTGCCTCCACTTGGTGGCAAGGTGTGCGCAAAGAAGCCAAAACTTGGGATGACGTTTTACGTTTAATTCGTGAACATTTCTCACCCGCTAAACCCGCCTATCAAGTCTATGTCGAAATCTTTGACAATAAACAAGATGACAGAATCGCAATTGATACGTTTGTGTGTCAGAAGAGAGCACTGTTGGCCCAATTGCCGGAAGGCCGTCACGATGAAGAAACCGAATTAGATTTCATTTATGGTTTGGTCAATATGAAGTATCGCAAGTACATACTACGCCACGAGATTAAATCATTTAAGGAGTTATTGGAGAAGGGTCGCATTATTGAACATAACAATCTGGAAAGTGAGAAAGCGAAGGAAGCTGAGGTTAAACGGAGGGGCAGGGTTTCTAAGCGTTGTTCATATTGTAATTTCCGTGGTCACACCAACGACGAATGTCGCAAACGTCGAAAAGATGAGGAAACCAATAATGATACAGAAAAATAAGTTCAAGGTGATGTCATTCTCTAGACAGGGGGGTTAAAAAATGCTGCACTTACTCTAACATCATAATGAAATAACGAATGCCGAACGAAATTACGCAATGAATAAGACTTTCACATGGGTCTCTCAACACCTCTACAGCTGTTAATGACGTGGTGCAGCGTAAAGCTTTATCTCTCTTCATTTTACTGTAACATATATTTTAGAATACTTGTAAGTTTTTACTGTAGGTTTCTCTCACATTGTCCATTACTTTTCTAGGTGATTAAGAGTATCGTTGGTTTTCCACATAAAAGTTCTTAATCTGTATACAATTGGTTAAGAGATTTTATTAGAAAACCTTGACGATCTTAATAGCTTATTAAAGTATTGAACAATTGTTAGAGTTCACTATCATTTTCTGTTATTCAATACAACACGCCGAGCTAAAGCACGGCTCTACTTACTACTTAAAAGAGGTTCCTGCTAACCTTACTTTGCATATTTTGTTAGCCATATATTTGGAAAACAAAACATATTAAACAAACTAAGAGTCGATTAAACTATTTTGATGGGAATTCAGAAAAGTTTTGGTTAAAATAGATCTCAACCGATTTGGAATTTGTATCTAAGCGTTTACAACGTTTGTTTACGGTTCCCAATCAGTTGTTATCTGTTTGATTAACGAATTTTTTCTTAGAAATTCCTGTCCAAAGTAAGTTTTTTCGCTTTCCAACTTTTGTTGCATTTTTTTTAAAAGATATTTGATTTGATTTGAAATTTTTTGCTCATAATTTTTTAGAGAAATTTTTGTAAATTATGAAATTTTGTTACGTTACTTGGACAGCCTTTCATGATTTACCAATTTCTCAAATGAGTACTTTTTCAAGAATATCGAAATATTTTTTAGAGAAATGCAACAAAAACAACTTCACCCCTTTGTGCCATTTGGGGTCGATTTACTGAAGCGTTCTGGGTTTCATATGAATTTAGAAAGAAAAGATTTTTGTTTGAGAGCAATTTACAAATATTTTTACAAAAACTTTCAATCACTTTGTGTTTGAAATCGAAACACAAAGAGATTGTAAGAATTCATAAGAATTTTGTAACTTTGTTTAATTCAAAATCTTATCGGACTAAATCATATTAAAAACGGTACGACTTTTGTGAAACGTGGAGATGGCCAAGATTTTATATTAAGCTTTAAATGTAAAGCTCTTTAATTTGGGCACGCCAGTTATGGACAACTTGTTGTTTACCATGTACTGGCACGTCCACCTGGTTAAGCGTTCGCTTTCGAGTTTCCTCCCCACTCCAAGGCTCTCTTAACTCCGGCATTTATATTAGAGTTTTTAATTCATCAAACAAAAGCTATTAATTGAGTATAAAAAAATTATCTACATAATTTAGAGGTGTTGATCTTTTGTACTGTCATCACTTAAAAGGTAGCGCCATACAGTGGAGGTTCAATTGGCTACTTTTGTTTCAACCTTTTGAGTGCTGCAATAAAGTTCTCAATTAATAAGCTTCTCTGGCAAAACTCTAACTATGTATTCTATGTACTTAAGTAGAAACAAAATGTATAATATGATATTAAAATGTACAATTTACAATTAGTAATAAGCTGTTTTGTATATAGAATAGTGGAAAAAAGATGAAGGATATGAAAAAGGCAAACAAATATAATAACAGCCGTAATGCCTTAAAACCTAAACTAAATTTGAGTTTTTTTTAATGAATTGTGAGGGCAAATAATAATACAAGATATGCTCTGCTCTCTGCTAATCACACGTAAGTAAACAACATAAAAATTATATTCATAATTAAAAATAATATATGTATCACTGAGAAGGAACAGTTTACTTTGCTGTCGTATCATTATGTGAAGTATTCAGCTGTCCCTGAATACAACTGTATTAATAACTCATCCTCAATAATTATATGCGTCTGTTATTCGACCACGCCTCTTTTTGGCACAGATATGGATGGGATAATTATAAATATGAGAACCAAATTTTAAGTTCATAGGCCATTGTTTGTGGTAGATATGTAGATCTTTTTTGATTGTAGGAGTGGCTTTTCACCGATATAGCCTATTTAAATTTACGCCCCTGAGAATGCCAACAACAGACGATCACACGGACATACATGTCTGGATCGATTCAGTTTCTAATGTTGATGTTGAATATATAAACTTTGTAGGGTCTCCGACGCTTCCTTCTG
This sequence comes from Ornithomya chloropus, assembly GCA_963971445.1. Taxonomy (NCBI): domain Eukaryota; kingdom Metazoa; phylum Arthropoda; class Insecta; order Diptera; family Hippoboscidae; genus Ornithomya; species Ornithomya chloropus. The sequence goes on along the minus strand of OZ020530.1, from coordinate 18,330,561 downwards.
TGTGTTGCAAACGGAATAACAAACTTAGTATATCCACCATCTCATATGGAGGGTATAACAAAAAAAAAAAAAAAAATTATGAATCTCCTCGGCGGGGAATTGAACCGGTCTGTTACTGTTATAATAATCAGTTTAATAAAAGTTATATTATGTAATCACAAGTGTTCCGTGATTTAAAAAATATTTAAAACCAGTGCTTTAAAGGGTTTAAAATTATAAAATAAATTCACTGCCATTTTTAATCACTATTACAGCACGCCCTCTTTATTTTTTAGTAACAATTAAATATATATCGACAGAGTCCTCTATTAATTAAAAGATAGTTTAGGTTAATTTATATGGAATAACAATAAGAGAATATATTCAATACTAGTTAATACTTAGAAAAATTGTTTGCATAGTCCTCGATAGTATAGTGGTTAGTATCCCCGCCTGTCACGCGGGAGACCGGGGTTCAATTCCCCGTCGGGGAGTTTTATAGAGTTTTTTTTTTTTTTTTTGTTATAAGCACCACATTAGATGGTGGGTTTGCAACAACTAAAATGAGGCGACACAGTATATATGTTCTGAAATTTTGTACGATTACTTTTAGTTTTTATACCCTGCACCACCCTGTGGAAAAAGGTATATTAAGTTTGTGCGGATGTGTGTAATTCCTAAACGGCAAATGCCACACCCATCTTCAATTCCAATCGATTCAGAATCAAAATCTGAATCGATTTAACCATGTCCGTCTGTCCTCGTGTCTTGTCCATCTAAATTTGTGCCCAAGGAAAAATTAAAAGCAGTACAAAAAAATAAAACTTTTCATTTATCAAAGGAAAAAATTAAATTGAATAATATAATATATCAAGTGGTGTAGGGTATTTAATGGTCGTGCTTGACCGACTATAATATTTTCACTTGTTTATATTTCAAAAAGAAAAAATCGGTCAAGTGATACCCGATAAAAATTTATATATCTATCACTTTTGAAAATTGGTTTGCATATCTACAGTTATACGATTCATCTATGTGCGAAAAATGGGCGTGGCCTAATAACAGACGTGCTCATAATTTACAAAAAAACCGTATTCCACGTAAAACTTGACTTGCAAGCTGATATGTGGTTACATACATTATTAGGGCACAATTAGACGCCTGCCACTGTTTGTATGAATAGATGAAGGTATTTAAGATTTGGCAAAATTTACTTTACTTGTATCTAACTGAAGATTAAAATCATAATCAAATGAAAACAATTTTCGTAGCACCAAAATATCATAAAAATTGTACAAATATTTATCAAAAAACTACCTAAACCTGTGTAGGCTAACATGAAAATGCAATAAATACATAGAAAGTAATATAAAGTAATTTTTTTAAACAAAAATGTACAGAGAAAGGCTGAGAAAACAGAATAAACAGTAAGACTATAATATTGATTCAAATGATTAGGTAACGAATGAAAAGTGTATCCACAACCACTGTTTCTATATATAGTTACGTATGCACACACACACACATATATTTACGTATATACAAAGATATTACTATTTACAATTTGTTGTCTGCTGTATGGAAAATAAATATACGCTCCAAAGGATGTGAAAAAGCAAGCACTACTCTGAAAATGTGTATATATTCATAAATATTGTACGAATACAATATGTGTAAGAGTGGGTACTATGCATTGGCATCACGGTGATGGTCATCTCTCCGACTTAATTCAATAAAGTAATTGGATAAAGCATGCAAATATATATGACAACAAATGTTGGCTATAAAATCCTGAACATTTTAATGAATGATGAGATTATAGTATTCCCCAAACTATCATACCTCTACCTATCCCCTGTCTCGCTTTAATGTGGCTCCGGATTTCTACTGACTTTCTCATATAAATAAAATAAAGCAAAACCTACAGTGAGTGATTTAATCTCCATTTCTATGAATAAGTTGGGTATATATAAATATAATAAAACCCATTTTCTGCCACCACTTAACCCCTAAAGCATTCAATTTTTCTGCAGTACATATAACACTTTAATACCAATAGTAAACTGGATGTAAAGCTACACGAACATTGCACGCATAGGAAGAAACATACTCGTATACCATATGCATGTAGTTTATGTGATTGTTATGTAAATCGGTGCAGTTAAATGTTAATTTCGTCGGAACAAGGAAAATATTTTATATTGCAGATCGTAAAACAACAGCTTTATTGTAAACAAAGAATCTTTAGGACAAATGTTAGCAATTCCTGGTGTTTAAATCATTTCACCACTTCCAACTTCCAACTGATAGCACAAGTAAAAATACCGAACACTTAATACCATACACCACTTAGTTGCCCAATTTTTATACTCCCTACATAAGATGTTCCACATGTTTCTAATTAACGCATGCATAATGGACACGCCCACAATATATATAAAAACCCTTTTTGTGTTGAATTTAAAGTCTTAGAAAAGAAGCCTCTCTGCTTAAAAAGGGTTCTAACAATAGTCCGATCGGGTCCAAATTTGGTACCTACCTAATTAGCTACATTTTCAACCATATTGTTTAAAAAAATATTAAGTAATGCGCATTTTTATCATAAAAAGATATATTTTAAAATATGGCGTTATATGGGGAGGGTTCTTAAAAATTCGCCAATTAGGTCCATTTTCATAAGTGAGCGTTTATGATACAAAACAAACTTTCTGTGCCAAATTGCATCTTAAAATATCCAACGTTACGATCTGTACGTTGATTGAATACATGTATGGACAGAGGGACATTGTTAAATCGTTTCAGATTTTAATTCTGATCCAATGTGTAACTCCTAAATGGCAAGTGTCATACCCGCCTTTACTTATAACGAGCAGATCACATACAAATCGATTTGACGATATATGTCTGTCTGTCCATTTTACTGTAATTTTGAACAACGGTGTTGAACGAAATTATATTGACAGGCGTAGTCTTTTAGTTCATCTGCAATAAAAAGACAGTTTGATTAAGTATCAAAATTTAGATCTGTTGATAAATGCTGTAAAATGGTTCTACTTTTACCACTCGTGCTTATTTCCTTTCCATTCATCTATTATACAAGTGCAGTCATATCGTTATATATCGAACAAGAGCGGTTTTCGTTGTATATTAAGTTGAAAAACATATTTGTATTAACTTTCAGCTTGTATGCATGTTAGCAGCTTTTTGTCACATTGTCAACGTGCCTGTCAACAACGTTTACACCTGGAAAAGTCGGGCACAATAACGTCATTTGAAATAAAGTCTCTGGCACTTGAAAGAGCGTGTAGGTGTGTATTTTACCATATGAGCGTTCTTTACTTGTACAAAGGAAGAACAATGATGCTTGCGAAAAGCTTTATTCCTATTATGCCACTGTGTTGGTGTTATTGTGGTGTTTGCCTAATAGGAATATAGTTGCGTTTTGAATTATACCGAATGATGTGAAGTGTTTGTGATGATTTACTAACGCTTAGGGTTGAGAAGGGCACTTATACTAATAGCACTACAAGTCATAAACATATACATGGGGCATGTAACACTTCACTTTTACAAAGCGGTTAAAATGCTCAAAAGGAGGCTTTGGACGATTAATTTTCATTCCATAAACTTGGCAGTGAGTAAGTAAATCTCGTTCTTCTTAGTTTGATACATACCCGTGTTTCTCTTTCAAATTTACCAATCCATTCAAAATCTGAATCGATTTAACCATATCCGCCTGTACGTCTGTCTGTCCATGTAAATTTGTGTGCAAGCTACAGGTCGCATATATTGTGACATTTCGATGACATTTGGAACAAAGACATGTATTGATCCAAAGAGGAACCCTATTGAAAATGGACTGGATCGGTCAATTTTTAGAACCCTACCCCTTTAATGGAAGTATTTATAAAGCAAAAAATCGCAATTCTTAATATTTTTTTGACATTTAGTCAAAAAATGTGTGTAAAATTTAAGGTGTTGAGCTAACATTTTGTACAGACACTTAATTTTAGCACGCATATAGCTTTATTAAATGGGCTTAATGAGCTAGAAGCCACGCCCATAATTAACAAAAATATATTTATCTGCCACAAAAATTGATCTATGGACTTGGAATTTGATGCACATATTTGTAGTTGTCCCATCCATCGATGTGCCAAATATAGGCGTGGTTGATTAACATAGGCGCCCACAATTTACCAAAAAACCCCGCTGATTAAGAATATATATACTTTATAGGGTCTCTGACGCCTCCTTTTGGGTGTTGCAAATTGTAGAACAAACGTAGTATATCCCCTCGTTTATGTAAAAGATTTAAAAAAATAATTTGTCCTGTCGCAACTGTTTGAATTAAGTTCGCATTCCATTTGCTTTTAAGTACAATTCAACATTTTAATTAGATTTACAGTTACATTGACAAGTGCATTAGGGGTCTATGTTGAAATGTTTTACACGCACAGCCCAACATTTTACGGTTTGTGCATTTATACATTATTTGATTGGTGGTGTTTGCTAATGCTTGTATTTTACTGGGGCAAATAATTGTTCAATTCAATAACTGTAAATGTGTACAAATTGTTCAGGCAGCCAGAGCGTATGCGTAATATTGTTTGTTATTTATTGCATGTATGTGTAAATGTCAAACAATAAGGAAATGGATTGAAAATCGTTTGGGGAATCGTTTCAATTCCCATTTGAAATGTTTCAGCATTATACCAGCAAATGCATAAATGTTAAGAGTTAATGTCATTTTGTACAAACGGTAGGGTTGTTAACACATTTTAAAGGAGTTGAGATTTTTCATTTATTAAATTTTTAGTAATTCACCAAGCAACAGATATCTGGATATTTTGTCAATTTAAGGTATCGGGTTTCATCTCTTCTTTAAAGGAAATTACATGCATACACTGGGATCAAACTAAATTAAGTTTTCATTTGCATTCTAAGAGAAGAAACTTAGCAATGGGACCGACGGACATTTTTATTATTATTTGATGTTAAAATTTTTAAAATTACAAATTAAACGCAAAACCTAGCAAACCTTCAATATTTATCTAAAGGTTATGTAAAACAGAGTTAACGTCGCATTTTCCGTTGTTTATATACATGTCCCAAGAACCCTGTACTTTGGATGTGTTGGCATATTAGCACTGATTTGCACTTGTTCCCGCTTCATATTCTCATTGTATTGATGTTCCCACTCATATGATGCATATTGCAGGTGCTTGGTACACTAAGTTCATGTGTTGAATGCTTCGATTTTATGAATGTTAAGCAGCAGTTATTTTAAAATTGCAATTACCACCATATAGAGAGACAATGAGTTCGTTTTCCATGTAAAATGGAAATATGGAATTGGGCCGTTAATGAAACTATATGAGGTTTAGACCAAATCTTATACACTCTAAATACCTATACAAGCAACGTAGGCGTGGCCTGTACGCCTTTCAGCAGTATAGTATAAATTTATAAGTCGGATTCTGCCTTTAATATAGTTTTTTGTAAATAGTGGGCGTGCCTTTTATACAACCAAGCCCACTTACGTGATTGATCAATTTTTGTGATTTTTCAATTTCACTCAATGAGGCGGAGTGAGGTTGCCACACCTAAATATAAACATAAACTCACAGACAGTTACAGCCAGATCGACTTAGATTTTAATACTGATTTGTAGGGTCGTATTCTGGGTGTTGTACACGGTATGAAAAGCTTACTAAAGCTCTCATCTTATGCGAAGCGTGGAAAAAAATGTTGAACGACTACCGCGAATGTTCTTAATAATATGTCCGTTTGACGGTAACACCAGTCCATCACATTATTGCGAATTGTCATTAAGGTTTTACAATTCTGCAATTGAAAACAACCATCATTTTAAATACACAACAGTTTAAAGCCTTTGTAATGTAACGCAATGCGTCATGACGTATGTAGTTTAAATTTATTTTCTTACAGCCATCATTCAACGTATACCCAGATTGAGCTTAGTGATATGTGGAACGTACAGATTTAATAGGCACAAACTTCCACTACACATACCTATTCATCCACCATATATGATTACTGCAAATTTTTTAATAAATTGACTGTATTTGGTGTATAAAGTAGTGTGCTTATGTATATGTATGTAGACGTCCGTTTAGTATTACACAGTTCTAAGCACACTCTAGCATAGTGTGTAAATTTAGCAAACACAAACACAAACACATTCACTTAACATGTTTTGTCCGTTACCCAGGAAATTGTATTTGTGCAGAGCAATAGAGGACATGTGTACCGTTTTGATAATGATATTGCTTGCGGTATGTGTGTGGGGCTGGTACACCTAGGCTCCTCTTCTACTTATCCAAAGTGTATAACGTTGTACACCAGCAAGTGTTTGTTAATTCTGTTTGTTACTCAGACTGTACACATATAAGTGAACTTTGCACAGTTTATTCTCAGCTCTATTAACTGATATCTTCTTTGATAATTGCACCCACAATATCTGGTTTAACATTGTTACCATTATCTTGCCTGTTTACTTACATGCGTACTACATTGTGTGTACCTTTACGTACCTATAACGATGGTATAGTGGTACCCATAATGTAAATGAAATTACAACCCCATCAAATTTTATGTATAAAATTTTTGCCCAAAACTATCTCCCAGCTTTGTTTATGTACATATTTGCATTTTACGAATTTTATGAAAAACCGTAAAAAGGTTTTGGGCGACCGCTTAATACATTACTTAGCTCAACAAGTTGTGATGTAATTAGGTAGGAGGGGTTTTAAAAGTGGATCCAGAAGGCTTCTTTTCAATAGTTATCTTTCATGGCCACAATATATCTCTGTGCTAAATTTCATTAAAGAAACAAGAAAACGAAATTCGGCTTAGACCAAATCTTAAACACCCTCCACATCTACAATAGTATGCTTGGCAGGTACATTATTACGCCCTCTACTAGTGTTGTTAATACGTAGAGTCTAGTTTTATAGTGAATATGGTTTTTTGTAAATAATGGGCATGTCTGTTATTCGACCACGCCTTAGATAGGCTATGCATAATAAAATTTCAAGTTCATAGCTCGATTTTTGTGGCAGATATATAAATTTTTGTCAATTGTGGGCGTGGATTTTGACCGATTTTGCCCATTATAAATAGCGCTCTGCTTGCAAAAACTAAGAGTAAAAAATTTCAGCTCAATATGTCAAAATTTACGCCTGTTAAAATGCCAACAACAAATGGACACACGGACATGTATGCCTGGGTGTTTGGAAGAATATAGAATACTTTTTATTGTTATGTAACACATTTGTAAAATTTACAATCGACAGCTGTCGAAAACAATAACATAAAACTGAAATGCTTCCACCATCTAAAAAAAAACATCTACACAACAAAATTCATCATTTTGCCACAATCCAATGCGTATATGCAAACGTATTGGTATTTGAGTTAAAGCCAACATATTTTTAAAAACAATCTCACTCAATACCTTTCAAGTGAAAGGTAAATGTCAAAATCAGGGCACTTCCGAAATTGGTCTTAATTGAATTTTTGTACGTTCTGTACCATGCACGTCTACATATGCGATTTTCTGTTCTGTTTATTTTCAATTTTTGTATTATTCGAATGTATTGCTGTCCTGATAGGACCACTTGCAATAAATGTGGCACTTGTTGTCTACACCTTTTCCTGCATAACTTATTGGATTGTTTTTTCCAGATTTCGTTTTGTATCATATTCAGTTTTGTTTGCCCGAAAGTAAAATGCAATAACATAACTAAGCTAATTGGAAGGATGCCTGTTCATACATGTTCATTTATGCATATATTGTTATGTCTCCAGGTTATTGTAGACGATACACCAAGTAAGTCATTGCATTGGCAACAACAACAAGAAAACTTTATATAAGTATTTTAGGGTATTCGGTATAAGCCAAAGCCAGTTCATTTACTAAATTTCTGCAATATTTTATTTCTAAATTAAAAACATTTCGATATTCTTAATGAAATCAAATTTTTTATATCGAAGTACTTAATATGCTTTACAAGATGGTATTGGAAAGATGACATAAGATCCAAGTGGCAGTAATGAATTTGACTAGGATAATGATTGCAAGAACAGTGGATGTACATCCTTTATGTATACTATCCTCATAAATTGATAATTAGCTGGAAAGTTGAATAAAGAAAGAATCTCGAACGAATGTTATTATTATGAAAAAGTTTCGCTTGATAGCAAAAAAAAAATAATATTTTCCGAGTTTATACAAGGCAGGCACTTTGGCTTGCACCAACCACAAGTTATCTAGAGTATCTTCGAAAACTTGGTTGAAGTTGTGTTAACTTGTTGGTCAAGGTATGAACAGAACAAAATAATCTTTATTATTATAGTGGTCATTACCACTGAGAGAGGGAGAGAGAAAACTTGACAACAAACAAGTTAATAAAAACTTTAATCTTTTCATATTACTTAAAACAAAGTTTTTCCACTAGCTTCTTATGTTAAGTCAGAACTAAACCAAGTACAATAGGAAAATGTTGCAGTCTCGTTCATTAAAATAATCTTCATTTCTGAGAAAGCGTTGCGTAAAGGAAGAATTCTTCTTTCTAAATTCTGTGCTACAACTATGAATTTTTCTATGGAAAATATAGAAAATTTCTATTTTGCATTGAGAGAGAAAAATATAGAATTATTCCCTACACCACTGATTTATGTTTAAGTTCGTAACTCTTCATCGGCTCATCTTATTATTTCGACTAAATTAGAATCACTTTCTAACTCTATTTAAGTTATGTTCTTTGGACTGATGATGTAAATTTGTAAATATTTTGCGTCTACTCAAAGGTGAACCATTTTGGAAATTGGTCTAAATTGCACCATTTTGAGAACTTCTTCTTATATAATGCGTTATTTTCATAAGGTTCTAATAGACGAAATTCTTAATAGTTGTTGTTGCTGTTATTGGGCGCGAGTGGTAAAATGTCCGATCAAGTGTTGTCAAAAAATATTAAGAAATCGAAATTTTGCCACAGAATGGCTCCCTTCTTTAATAAAGCGTTATGTAGGAAAGATGTCAAAAATGATCCGACTGGGTCTAATTGACTATATTTTACATGGTATTTTCAAAAAATTCACAGAATTTCGAATTTTCGCCAAATAATGACGATGAGGATAAAAGAAGAATTTTACAAAAAACCATATTCAACGTAAAACTAGACTTGCAAGTTGATGCGTAATACATACACCATTAGAGAGCGTAATCACACACCTATCACGCCCATTAGTGTAGCTGTGGAGGGTATATAAGATTTGATCAAATTGAGTTTTCTTACTTGTTTTCCAATAATGATCCAAAGTAGTTCAAATATTGTATTAAATTTTCAATATTTTTTTTTTCACATAATCAATACTGAATGTATACGCCTGCACCATTTTGTATGTTTGTGGTATAACGCACGCCACATATGTCGAGTGTGATTAAGATGTAACCCAAGTGCAGTACGAATGAAATGTTCAAATATATACGTAATTGAAACGTAGTTGTCCAATCTGACCAAATTGTTGACCTGTGTTTAGCTGCAGAACCTGCACACTTGGCATTTTATCACTTTCAATCACAATTTAATTATTTTAATACTTTCGAAGCATTTATCCTTAAGCATTTGTTATTTGTACCTTTTGCTGACGGTAGAGTAGAAATAGAAGAAAATTGGAAAATATTTAACATTTTACAAAAGTTGTTCCAAACCGTGACAGTGACAGGGAAACCATTTATGACAAGAGACGCATTCATGGCAGGAAAACTAAAAGTAGAGAAATGCTGGGGGCGTTTATAACAAATCTTAGACGGAGTAAAAATTTCAAGTTTTTTAAACACAGAAACTTTTTTATACAACCTAAAATACACAACACAACGCAATGAACATAGATTGGAAATGAATTCATAATTGGATTTACTATGCCGGAAATTAGCTTAATCTATTCTACTTTACAAGCCCTTTCATTTGATTTTCATATTGAATAGATTGTGATGCATAGTAGAGAAACACAATCCCAATAAGTTGCCCATATTGATTTTAATTAGATTTTGCGTGATACCCATAAGATGGAGAGGTATTCTAATGGTTTTATTATGAAACTATTCAGATAACTTTAAAATGATCGTAAACACAAAGTGCTCTAAATATCGATGGAGACATTTTAACACATGCAGACGACCGCCATACCACTTTCCTCAGCGCATTCCACTGGTCAAGATCTTACACTTGATAACCATGTAGAGAAACACATTTTACCTTTTTCTTTAATGTTTTATTAATTTATTGAATTTGCAAGTAGTTTATTATATCCGAGTATATATGCATACCATACAATCTCTACACATATACAATGCAAGTTTATATTAATTGTTCATTCAATTGAAAATGATGATAATTAAATGAGCAAACTTAACGAATCATTATTGGACAAGTGTAATCAAAAGCAAATGCATTTACATGAGTAAGTTGACCAATTTGTGTTTGGGTTTGTGTGTGACAAATGTTCAATGAAGCTGAATAGTAAATGAATATATCCAAGTTATTAGTGTAATAATATTATTGTTGTTTCACATAATATAAACTACACCCAGATTGTGTAAAGTCACGTATTCAAACGTGGCCGATGATATCCTCCTTTCCATGGTGCATGTGTGTATTGCTATTGCAGCTTTAGTATTTTTATATCAACGCTACATTGAATCGCCTCTATTAGGAGATGTATGTATGTAATCGTAATGGATTTGCAAACATTCGCATTACCATACGTTACTACGACAATGATTGTAAGCTGCAGTAAGCAACATTTGCATTATTGAGTAATCTCTTGTAACTGAATTGAACAAACTATTATATATTAGGTATGACGGTTTGCAATTCTCAGAATGAGACGCTATCAATGGCTATTAAACTAGGGCGCATACATTGGGATATTTTCTTTGCCACCATTTAAACAACAGCACATTGACTGTGGGCCGTTGTGATCAGCATGAGAGATTAAATGGGAAAGGTATAACAAAGAAGACGCCGGAAGGGAAGAGGAATGCAAAGAATTTTTATTGTAACAAGTCAAAGTTAAAAATAAAATAATGGCAGCTGCGCAAGCTATTATGATTTCGCATATATACGCCAGCATTACTATAATGGCTTCAGGCTGAAAAATTGTAGAAATAAATTGATGTTTAAAAAAAAGTAGCATCTTGCAAACGAAATAAAATAGCTGTAAGAAGAAATGCTGCAAGATTTCCTCTATAGAAATTGATTCCTTTATAAGCCAAATGTTGTCCATTACAAACCGTCACTTCTCCAATTGTACGCTATCTAAGTGCGGGTAATTTTAATGATATTGATTTCTTCAAATAGTGACACTGCCTTTGCTTTGATTAGAAGTTTGGTGGACACAATTTTGAAAGGGCCGGAATGTTCTAAATACGGTATAGTACGATACGATTCGTCGGCTTATTAAGATATAGAAAGTGTTGCCTTGTGACACTGCTGCTATGATTTTTCTGAATGAAAACAAATAAAAAAGTGGGTCTTAAAAGTGCAACAAGCTCCTAATATATCAACTGAAGGAATAGGAAAAATTGTCAATACTCGAAATACATGGACGAACAACAGTCATGATTGAATCGAAAGAGACTTAGGAGTGACAGTTTTTTTGTATTTCTTTCGTAGCTCTACGCAAACTTCATACTGTTTAGCTTATATTTGCCTTCTTATATCATTATACTCGACATAATTTACAAATGACAATACCTTGAAGGGAAATTCTCTTCTTTCCATGCATTAAAGTTTAACCTAAGTATAGAATAATCGAAATTTAAATTATTAAATTTTTCAGGTTGCCCATGCATTTACTAAAATTTCAGTAACAAACTCACTTGCTTTTCACATTTTCAGTTCAAATTTCAGTGCTAGAAATGAACTGGATTTGGGTAGAACTTTTGGGTAAAGAAGAAGAAGACATGAAGACACAATCATCTTACCTTTCGTAAATATTTCTGCTTCATCAAGTCTACTTTTTCTTTTGAGAAAGAGAAATGAAAACCTTGTCATCCTAAACTCTATTTTTTCTTCTTGCATTGTTGAAAATTTTCGCATTTTCGCTTTTTGGTTTTTGTATGTGTTGGTTTTTTTTTCTGTCTCCAACATAGTTTGGTCGTATTGTGGCATGTGTTGCATTTATCTGGTAGCATGGTTCTTGTTGTTGTTGTCGTTGCTGTGGACTCTTGCGGATTTTCTAAACACTTTTGTCATGACACTCAATTAGTGGTGGTAGTTGGTTAGCTCTAGTACGCCGCTATCCTTATCTTATCATGCAGAGTTTCAAAGTTGTTGCGCACTTTTTATTTTTGCTTTAACGCTTTGATATTTCTAAATAGTACGTAATGCTATACCCATATAAAGGAGACTATTAAGTGGATGATAATGACAAAGCTTCTTCAAGACTATGACACTAAGCTGGTTAATTGTTAAGTGCAACTGGTTTTTATTGGAAAACTCACTTTTCTCATTAAGTGTTTTATCCTTCATGGTATCTTCTATGGAAATAGATGCATAGCAAGCTTAGCACATGAGTTGAGATTAAGTTTAAACTTTCTTTAAAGTTTCTATTATTTAGTAAAGATTTCATTTGATTGAAACTTAATAGACCAACAAGACAGTGCCTGCCCAAGAATACGTTTTTCTTTCTTCTTTTTCCTTATATAAAAGTGCAGAGTGTAATAAAGTTTTTTACTTTCACTGCTATTTTAATTGCTTTTTTCAACGCTTGTATGTATTGTTTAATACAAAGTTTGTAAGATTTAAGGCCAGCATAAAACCTCTTACATTGTACTGGGACCGTACACCTCTTTGACAAACAATGTAGTGTTGTTGTAAAAATTTAAAGAATTCTAACATTCTTATGAATTATTGTATAAATTAATATGCAGAAAGCGAAGAAAGGAAATGTGCAAGTGCGTAAAGTGCAACTCTTAAGCGAAACCTCGTTTTTAAGCATTTTAACAAAGTGAGTATACTCGCTATCTTGAGATGCTAAGATGGTGACTTTAGTGTAACAAAAAAATGTTATGGTTGGTTCTAGCCGACTTTTTAAAACACTACGCCATTTAGTTTTACAATTTTTGCTGTAATTATGGGAGTTGAGAAATTGGGTCATTGTATTTAGCATCATAACTTTTCCTTATACATATAAAGATTTATACGAAATACAAAATAGAGCGGAGGGAGGGAGATCCAGTCCATTTCAATAGTCCATTTTTCAATAGAGATCATTGATGCCATTGCTGCAACAACTATCGATGAGAAATTTTTGGTATTGCACTCCGAACTTTGATTGTAGTAATAACTTAGATGAGCGTAGGACTTGGTTATATCGATTTGGATGTACGGATAGTTGTTATATCTTTAGTAAATAGATTTCGGATTTTGATTTTGATCCTTTCGGTATAATTAAACATCTGCACAAACACAAGGTACCTGCTCGTTTACCACTATGTGGTGTAGGGTATAAAAATCACCATAATTAGACCGTTACAACTTAGCAATAGCTGAATAAGCAAATCAAATTTCACATTTAACTATTCCCTTCAAATAAAACAGTTTTGAGAGCGATGTTATAATAAGTGGCAACTGTTGTTACAGATATTCCAATAAAATTTTCACAGCCCCGAAGCACTCACATTTTCATCAAAATACAAATATTTTTTTTTTTTTTTTTTGGATTAATTTTTGTACTATTGTACATTTTTATTTCTCATTTTTTCATATATTTAAATAAAAATTTGAAAAATTATAATAAGAAAAAATCCTACTTAACGACTTTCTATACAAGTTCTGCTTTATATTTTTTATATTTTGTACGTTTTGTTAAATTTATTCGAAATATTTGTGGAATGTTCATTGCATTATATAATTTTGATAATTTGTTTATTTTATTGTTTTTATTTTCTCAATTATTTTAATTTTAATTCCAAGTTTATATATAATTTTTATCATTGTGTGTCATTGAATAATGTTTTACTTCATTTGAATATTTAAAATTATCTATTTATTGATTTTTATTTAATATTTTTGTATTTAATTTATTGGTTTAAAAGATATTATTATTATTTTGCATTTTTATTTTTTTGACTCTAATTTATTTTGATTTACTTCATTATGCCCACCATTGCGATGAAAAGGGAGTGTATTGTTTTTGTTCAAAGTACTAGAAGAATGCGATCCACATCCCTAGAAGTATACGCATTCTTGCTCAGCAACGATTTATAAGTCGATATACATTTTCCGTCTGTTTGTCAGTCCATGCGGCTTTGTGAATTTCTGGTTACATAACATAACATAAAGTAAAGCAAAAAGGATGGTGGATGGTACCCTAGGCTTAATGTTGGCCCTTTCTCTTTTTTAGCTTTATTTTATTTTGATTTATGTTATTTACTTTTATTTTTATTTTCATTTATTTTTACTTATTTTAAATTTTTTTATTTTATTTTTATTTATTTTGATTTATTTACTTTTATTAACTTTTAAATTTTTTTATATTACTGTAATTCATTTTATTTTATTTTATTTTATTTTATTTTACGTATTGTATATTTTTTCATTTTTGTACAGAGCAATTTTGATTACAGAAGATGGAAAGTTTAAAAATAATTCACTAATTAATGTAAATACACATTTATAGTATATAGTATAATATTGAAAAATAAGCTACAGTAGGTCTTGGCATAATGCTTACGACTACTAAAAATAATTATAATTGCGGCAGCATTGTGGCAAGACTTACTGAATATTTAATTATTCAACTGTTGAGGTTATATGTTTAATTATTTACATAATATACAAATTTATCTCCATTTGCAAAAAAATTGTACAAACTGTTTATTTTGTATGCGTGTTTGTTTGTGCTTTATGTGTATGCTTAATTAATAATTAAAAATACCTGTGAATGGACTATTTTTAAAGTGACCCTTCTCCAGCTTTCCCTTCAAATAAGAGAATCTATGAAGAACTGTGATTATTAAAATCGGTAATGCGATATATTTCGAAAATGGACTTGAGTCACTTTCGAAACAAACTCTTCATAACTTATTTGCAAATATTTTAAAAAAATTCAAAAAAATATTTTTATAATACTTCACAAATAGCACAAATGTTAAATTATAATAATAATAATAATCACCTCTTTTTCAAGTGTGCACAAATTTTGCACAATGGTACGAATAAAACAATGGTAAACGACTCTCTACCTTGATGTGTAGTGTTCATCGGGAAGCATGGAGATGGGTGGAGATTTATGCATAAGTAGGTATTACAAGTGGAGGAAAACAACAACATTTGCTATTCATTGGCATTCTTCCTTGCTGTGCAACTTATTCATACATGCGTACGGGGGCTCAAATACGAATATAACAGCGAGTACACTCTTTACGAATGTTCCAACATCAATTCAATTCTAAGGAATTCCATTGAACAGGAGGCGTTGATGTGTTTTTAATATTTGATTAATAAAGTAAATAAATTTAACAAAATCGCTACAAATGACAAATTTTGATTATGACTCAAACCGAAACCTCTTTGGAAAATTTTGAACGTTCATTTAAATTTAATAGCAATTTATCGGGTCGTCTAGGTTTCTCGGGACCATCACCACTGCTAACGCCACCGGATAATGACACCTTAGAAGATTCTAGCTGATCGGCACTAATACTGGTGGGAGGTTGTTTCAGTTGTTGTACATCTCTACCCATTACAGCGGGTAAACAGGAGAAATTATTTTTGACGTCTTCATCATCGTCATCATCATCATCGTAGTCATCATCGGTGCTTGTATAATATATGATATCATCGGTGGAGTAAACTTTTTTTTGTTGGTAGCGAGGAGACTGTTTTAGTAAAGTTAAAGTGTTATTCGTTGTAGTGGTGATGAGGGTGGTTGTGGTGGTGGCTGCAGTGTTACTTCGGCTGCCGCCACTTTCACTCTCCAACAGTTTACTGCTCTTATTATTTAAATGGGCTAATTTTTTGTGCTTTTTTGTTAGTTTTCTGCTTAAACTAAATTTCGTTTTACAATTATCACAAATGCGATAACGTACAACACTTGGAACTATGCGGCGACTAGTAGTAGTTGCCTGGCTAGCACTAGCATCACAGGGCAAACTGGCACTGCTACTGCTTTGCTTATGATATATATGATGACTCCGACTAGTGCTGGGCGGTGTGTTGGTGGCAGCGGTGCGTTTACTTACTCGTCTCTGTGGCAAAGCATCCAAATCGTCACCCTCCGAACACATGCAATCAATTTTGATATTTCTAAAACTAATACTGCCCTCAGGCTGTGGTGAACCCAACTGTTGACACTTACTTAATATTGCAGGAGGAGTGGTCGTTACGGTAGTTGCCACCGTGTGATAATGCTGTGTGCACACTTCATAGCAACGACCGCAAATGATATGCTGCTTATATGGTAATGTTGATGAAATAGCTTCCATTTCTGCTAAATTTCCGCTCCACTCCGTATTTATACTTTTGTCATATCGCTGACAGACTGTGGACGGTGGTGTTTCGTTATTACTATTCATGGTTATTACAGGGGTAGTTGTTGGTATGCTGGGTGGTAACAATACCTCGGGCAGTTGATTGTATTTTTGCGTCTCTTTGTTAAGGGATAGCAACGTTAAAGCTTCAGGCTTCTGTTCCGACAATGGCAATTGATTACTTGTGCTGGTGGCTACTTGAGTGGCAGCTGCCGCCACCATCATCATGCCACTTTGTGTTTTAAGGCCATCTAGCAGAGTTGATATGGTCATAACGGCCACCCCTTTGGGTGGTGCCATTTCTTGAATACGCTGCAATTGTCGGCTTAGCAAACGTATCTCTTCTAAAGCCTCTTGATCAGATAGTTTATTCTCTGTATAAAAAATAATGGTGAATAGTTTTTTAGGCAAAACTACTTTAATTAAAGGTGAATTTAACTAATAAGAACTAAGGAGTTTAGATATACAGAGTTTGTAATTCCATTTGTGCAACACTTAGAACGAGGTGTCAGAGACCCAAAAATTTATTTATTTTTAATCTAAAATTAAGAAAATAAGCTGAAATTTTATGCAGACATGTCGCTAAGTTTGTATTTAAATTGAGTGGAATCGGACAAAAGCCACGCCTATAATCGGCAAAAATCTATATCTTTAGCTTCGAAGTTGAAATGTTATATACATATCGATATAGGCGTGGTCGCGCAAGACACAAAAAGAACAAAACAAAAAACCCTATTTGGAGCAGAATCCAAATTCTTAGGTATAACTGTCACACCTACTATTTGGTATAGATGTGGAACGTAAATAAGATTTGATCTAAACCGAGGCTCAGCAGAAAATGTAGGAGACGTGTCGGTCTTATCTCTCATAGATAGAACCCTCATTATTAAGCAGTATCAGTTTCCGTAGTATTTCACGCTGATCGAATCGAACGTACGACGTCTCGCATTGTAAACCCGATTGTTATGACTTTGTCTAATTCGGGTTTGTTTTAATGTTTTATTATAAGTTAAGGTTAAGTTTAAGGGGCAGTTCATTGTTAGATGGGCGAGGCACTAGAAGTGTACCGGGACCCATTGCGAAATTAAATTATATTAAGAAGAATAAAAGTTAAAATTCATAGTGAGTTACCTCCAGAGTTACTATCTTGTATAGGAGCTGTAGAGGCTGTTGCCGAGCTTCGGTTGGCTAACGTTCGTACTTTGGGACGAAAATTAAATTTAGTACCTGTTGGCTTAGGCCCCATACCAAAGGTTTCTTGATGTGATTTACCACTACGCAACACTATATACACCTACAAATGTCACATTTCGATTATAAACAATAATTGTTAGTAAGGTTATGAAAAGAAAAAGATTTATAACTTACCTTACTACCGAATATCAAACACAACAATAAAGTTATAGTTAATTGTGTATGACAAAAGAAAATTATATAAAGTAAGTCTGGATTTGCGGGTGATTGTAAAAATAGCCTAAAATGAGTTACACTTAAATGAAGAAAAACTCGAAGTAAAATTGAAAACTTCAACTTACATGGAAACATTTAAAAAGCAGGTGAGTAAGAATTCATTATAAATTGCCATAGATATGAAGCGACTCTCATTAAATTCAGAAGGAGCTTTGCGCACCATTATACACAAGCGTACACCCCAAGCTAAGAATACAACTTCCACTACATAGACAATAAAGAAGAGTTCAAAGAATCGGTAAAAACTATTTAAAATTTATAAAAAATTTTCATGAGGTCTAAAAGCGAACACGTATCATTTTTCTGGAAGTAAATTTTTTTCGCCAAATAAATTTTTCCTTTTTTTTAAGGACTCTTTCGCAGTCTATTTTTGTATTACTTTTTAATGATTTTGGAATTATTTTTATACCCTCCACCTTGAGAGAATACTAACTTAGTTATTCTTTTTGCAACACACAGAAGGAGCTGTCAGGGACCACACAAACTATATATATTCTTGATCAGCATAAAAATCAGACTGTATACGTATGATGTTGATTCTCACAGCTGTAAATTTTGGGATATTAAGCTAAAGCTTTTAGTTTTTGCAGGCAGATCGCTATTTAAAATGGACAACCGATTTTGCCACGTCCACAATCGACAAAAATCTATCACAAAAATTGAGCTGTTCAGTTGAAATTTTGCATATATATTTATAGTTATTGCATGCATCGATGTGGCAAAAATGGTCGGCATCGTCGGATAATAAACACGCCCACAATTTATAAAAATCTATACTCAAGGTAAAACTCGATTTGCAAGCTGATACGGAATAGACTCTTAGGGAGCGTAATCATATACCTGCCACGCCCACCGTTGTAGATGTGGAGGGTATTTAGGATTTGGCTTTAGTTAAATTTAGTTTTTACTATTTATATTTTTTCTTAACTGACATTCTTTATAATGTAACTTCGCTCAAGTGAATCATATTATACAATACACACACATATAGAAGACATGTGACACACAATATGTGTATATGAAATATAAAGAGTATCTTAGTGCAACACATTTTCCAAATAGCTATTTAAGATGAACCCTCTAGGTATTTGTGTAAATATGTGAACATTTAGTTGTTGTCGTTAAGACTCTGTAGCAATGGTACCAAGGAACATGTATTTGTCATTCTATGCTTGCCTGCATTTGATGCACATTTCCGTTTTGATGTTATCTTTTTTTACGATTACGACTTTTTTAAATTTCTGATTTCAACACACACACACATACACATACGCCACTTACATACGCAGAATATTTTCTTGTAAATATAAAATGAAAATTTCAGAAAAGCTGGGGAAATAATTGAAATTTTTGTTGATATTGTTAACTTGGAGAAAATGATGCAAGGAAATAGGAAACCATATTATATTTTTAGAACTTATTATACAAAAAGAGTTTTTTAACAACATTTTTATGTTAGTTGCACTTGTACAGTTAATAAATTGTGATATAAAAGTCACTTTACACAAAAATCTTTATAAGACTTGAGCTATTTGAAAGGATATATCGTTATAGGACTATAATCGTTCATTTTTTGAGAAACTCTATTTTCAAGTAAATAAAAATGCTTTTAGCAGCACTTTTAGCAAAGACATGAACTCCTAAACGGAGAATGTCATGTGTACCTTAATTTATACCGATAGGATCAAAACTACTTCATGAATCGATTTCACCATATCCTCTTATCTGTCCTTGTAAATTTCTACAGGTCCTATTTTTTTTAGATATTTTTGTGAAGTGACCTATTTTGGCCCAAGAGGAATCCCATTGAAAATGGATTAAATTTGACCCCTTTAAAACGCCTTCTAAGGTTCTATTATAAAGGAAGTCTCTTTTCGCAATTTGGACACAAAAAAGAGACTTACGTATATGACAATATTTCGCGTTTACTGATACAACTGAACTATTTATAGAATAATTTGTGGTAAAAAATAGGGTAGAATATTAGATAATCGGGTATAACCGACTAAAACATTTTTATTTTTTTTATTTTTTTTTTCATGAAATTTTGAGAAATTTATTTACAAAAATTATGCTATGAACTCTACATTAGAATATTATGGACTTTTTGAAAATAGAGGTTTTTATCCTTCCAGCGATATAATTTACATTTTAACGTATTTACTAAAAAGATTGTTTTCATTTGAAGAACGTGCGGCAATAAAAAAGTTATTTATGTTCCACATAAATTCCACTACCGCTAGAATAGGTCTCATGACAATCTGAGCATCGCAAACATTCTACATATCCAACATGACTAATTGGCGGAGGGTCCACCTTAATGGCGTGGGAATAGGTAGTAAGTTTGTTCTTCCCTTCGCATTACCCAAAGAAAAACCTCGAGGATCCTACAAAGTACATATATCAGCATCTAAATCTGGTTTGATCTGGAATACTTTCCGTATGTTTGCCTGTTGTTGTCATATCAAGTTGATAAATTTTCAGATATTGAGCTGAAATTTTTCCTCTACTTATACCTTTTATTATACCCACATTTCGTATCACGTAATTAATGACCCATTAAATTGAGGTTCACATTTCTATCTAAAAATAATTGACTCAAAAAATTATTTAAAAAATATGTCATGAAAAGTGAGAATCATTTTACATTCTCTTCTAAAAGGTAACATTGTTATTTAATAAAAAAACATTTATTCCCCAAAGCGACAGAGGAAAAGTTATACTCATACCGGCTTAAGATTACACAAATGGGAAATGTGTCGCACTAGATTTCATTTTATTTATTTAGCTCCAGCTAAAACGAAGGTGTGTTGCCACACACAATAACCTTGCAAAATAAAGTATTTTGCATAAAAAATATTTGCAAATGAATTCAGTACTATGCACAATTTTCACACGAGGCCAAGTAATTATACATGTACATATATTAACAATAACTTACTGGATGTGAATGTGTAATCCCACCAATCTGTTTTACATAAAAATGCTTTCAGATCGTCAGCAGTACGGCCTACAACGACATCGGGCGGTGAGACTAATGTTCGCACCAACAAGCATGTACCGATACCACCGCAAATGCAACTCAAGCGTTTTAATAATGCAGCATCCGTTATTTTAACGGCTTTCGCGGAACGTACACGAAATATCACCGAAATTCTAAATGCCGTTGAGACAAAATAACAACACATAAATACAAGCAATAGCGAACAAAAAAGAGACAAAATGAACGTAATAAAGCTCAAGTTGGAAAAATGCTAGCCTAGCCTAGTTTTTGGTAGATTAAATTTGCACAATTATAGATGACAATACACACACACACACACACACACACACACACGTGTATGTGTAATAAAACTGAAACTATAAATCTTACCGCCACGTTTTCAACATCAATGCTCCATACGTTAGAGAAAATCCAATTTCACGCAACCAAATGCGTGCCGTGCACGTAAACAAACTTGGATTCGGATACATAACAATATTCTGCAGCAATGTATTTGAAATGAAAACTCGTCAGAATGCATTTAAACTCTTTTACAAATTATATTAAGTACAATTTTTAAAATCATAAAAAACTTTTAAAAATTGCTGAAAAACTTGATTTTTTTAAACTTACCGTACAATATATAAAGAAAGCACCTAACGCTATAACTCTTAGTAAGGCCGGACTAGCCGCTCGTACCACCTACACATTAATAAGGGTTTAGGATATACATGTTATATATTTAGATTAGATTAAATCTTGGATACCCACCACCTTGGTATGATGGGCGGGGGCCTTCATGTAATTTATGAATGAAAAACTGTTTGAAAAAGTCAAAAAATTGCATCTTTCTCAATTTTATTTAATTGCGGGCGTGTCTTTCGTTCGATTTTGTTCACTTTCAAAAATCAATCAATATTTGTGTCAAATTTTAAGTCCACAGAATGAAGAATTTTTACCGCAGACAGACACAGTTAAATAGACATAGTTACTTAAGGTGGTAGGTATAAAATACTTAAAAAAATGATCAAACAGAATGAAAAGATTGTAAAGACTTACTTTAATCTGCTGATAGCGAAATGTAAACCAAGCGGCTGGTGGTAACAAGCCAATCACTATACTGGTTAATACTAAAATACTTGTACGCATCGGCCAATTTAAAGCCGCAATACATGGTGAACCGTCTTCACATAAGTCACAACCTTCAGCACATGGCAAACATTCGTATTCATGAAAAATATTATATGTAGAGTTTTTACCCTAAAATCGATTGAACAATGTTAAGAACGGATCTGTATGATCAACAAGAAAAAGTAAAAAGACTATATTTGACATGAATCAAATCTGGGCTTTCGTCCTATAATCTCAACTGTCTGCTGCCCTAAGATTTTTATAATATTGGCGTTCCTATTAGTCGACCTCGACCACTCTTATAACCTCTATCGATTTATAAAACGTAAACGTAGCTTTCCTTTTAGAGAAGACAGAGATTTTCGTCGATTAAAGGTACCACCCTGACTGGTTTCGCCTGATTTTTAACATCCAAAAGCGACTGAGAAGCCTAAATATGAAATTTCATTTAAGTCATTCAATATTTGCAAGCCTGAGAGTGCTAACAACAAACGGACATGGCTAGATCAATTCAGATTTTGATGCTGATAAGGAATTTAATTACCATATACATCCTATCTGACAACGGAGTTTGTATGCACCTGTAATATTTAACATTTCGCATAAAATATTTATGTGAAATACTTTGTACAACACCCAGATAAAGAAGTTAAATGGTAATCCCTTACCAGCATAAGTTTTTCGTATTCCTCCTCCAATAAACTTCCATTAAAGTATTTGTGTTGACTGGTAGTGTCAGGAAAATAATATCCCTTTCGACATACGCACATGTAAGAGCCGCGACGAAAGCCTAATCCCTTGAGGGCCTCACACTTAATTCGGGGCAAGTCAGTAAAGATAGCAAAACAACACGTCAGCACGTCAACAACAGCAGCAGCAGCAGCAGTCATGATACGTAAAACAAAGATATAAAAATAAATACATATAAAGTAGAGCGTAAATGGAGTTAAAGAATATAAATGAAACAGTGAAAGCTAAAGGAGAATATTAAAACTTTCCCGCAATAAAGTAGCACAATGAAGTTTACTGGGAACTAATATCACTTACCATCGTAGTACGTTGTTTACACTTGTCGGTGCCAGCGAATATATTTAAAGGTTGTGTAGTGGAGCCTGATGTATGACGTTGTGGACATTGATCAATATCAACTCGGCGTAAATCGATATCAATACCGGATGTCCCTCTATAAGAAAGAAAGCAACATAAAAGAATTTATTTATACTTTTTCCTCTTGTCAGTTAATTGAAATTAACAGACACGTACCGCGATTGTTTAAGTCAGTATGTGTACAGAATATACACACATATCTATATATATGTAGGTATTTATGCATTTTAAGCATTTCATATGACTACTACCTCTTCAATATGTCGTTGCCACAATTTACTTGCTAGGTATTGAAAATATATTATAAATACGAGATCTATACTCAAGAAAATCATTTCTAACTACATTTCATATGACTTCTGATCTGGTAACTGTCTAATGTCATTTATAGAGGTGGAAAACTTTTCAAATTTTAACTTTAAAATTAAGATCTGAAGTCATATTAAAATTAGTTTAAAGTTAGAATTTGAAAAGTTGACATTTCTGAAGTTCTTAAAGAACAAATTTTTTATTGGTAATATTTGACAGTGTCAATTACAGGTGTGGTCAACATGCTTATTTTATAAATGGAATGGAAGACTCAGTTATAATGTTCATTATAAGCCTTATGAACTGTGAACGTGTCCATCATTCATGAAATTTACTTATATTTTATAGAATATTAAGGAAAAAAGTGAAACTTGGTGGCTGAGAAAAAATCTAAAATACCCCCCGCATGTGCATAAAGACTGTGGGCGTGGCAGGCACATGATTATGTAGAGTTTTTTTTTCAAATGTTATGATAATTGGCCAGACGAATTTAACGGTATAAGTTTAAGCATGATGAAGTCACTGCTACAAATTCTGGGATGATTTTAATCTACCACAAAACTGCAAAAAAGGAAGAGACTCATTTCCACTCAATGTCTATACACATAAATTCTGCACTCTCATTAATTTTGGGAATGTAAATGATGTGGAAAGTTTTTTCTCTACGTTTATTTTTCATAATATTACGACAGTTCAAAGTCTGTACGGTATAAATACCTCTTTCTGAGTGTTGCAAAAGTTTTGACAAATTGGAAATTGGTGAGTAAACTTTTTGGAGAGTGTAAATGGTGGGTATTTCAGATTTGGCTGAATGCAAATTTAACATTTTTACATGTTATTATTGTACAAATAACTAAGCAAGTATAAGAGTATGCATGGTTCGCACGTAATCTCGTTCAAATAATCTTCTTGGTTTAACTTGTAATTTATCTATGTGGATACGTATCACAAACACTTGTGCATGCACACAGATGCACGTGTAAATATATTCAATACGGCTTATGAGTAACGTGCAACTTATACATAAACGAGTCAACACTTGTTGACAGTTTTGTATGCATAAGCAAAGTAAGGCATTAAAGGTAAGAGAGAAGAGAGAAGAGAGAGCATTTTAAAGCAATTTTTGCTCAAATCCTAAATCCTTTTATTCATACATTTAAACTGTTTATATATATAATATTTCATGAAAAACGTATACGTATGGGTTTACCTAAATGATATATAATTGGTTGAAGCGTAATGTTCATTTAATTGATCACCATTAAAGTTGTAATTGGAGAGAACTCTTCAATAGTAAATGATACAAGCACATATATATGTAATGTTCGTATATGTTCATCATGTTCGTATATTTTAAACAATAATTAATCTTTGTTACAACAAAATTTAAATTTAATCTTATGTTATCATATGACAACAATTTTGTACAAGTCCAAAGGATAAAAGAAAATTTAAGAGGATTTATAAAGAATCCCAGGGACTTTCATTGCTTAGGGCATTATCCTCTTCTGGCATTATATCATTAATTACGTAATACAATCCATGGGAAATCTTGCAACTTTTCCAAATTAAATTTTCTTATACAATATCGTGATAAAACATTTAAAATAGATAAATAGGAATAATATGGGACAATATAGGACAATATAGCTAAAGACAAATGGCGTGAAAAGGAAATATGTTTCAAGATATGGATTCTTTTTCTTTAAGCAACACGAACACATCTACCGAAAGATTTAAGTATTGCCCTTCCTTTAGCAGGAGGATGAAGCCACGCCCATAATTAAGAAAATCTTTATGTATGCCACAAAAATTGAGCTATTACGTTATAATTTGGTATAAATATTTATTACATTTAATAATCCTTGTAACAAAATTGGACTTGATCAAATGACAGACACGCCCATAATCGACAAAAATCTATCTATCTGCTACAAAAATTAAGTTCTAAAGTTAAAGTTTAATATGAATATTTATAGTTATCCCTTGCTTGGATGTTTCAAAAATGTTTTTAAAGTTAGAATAACAGACACGCCTACAATTTACAAAAAACCATACCTAGCGTAAAACTCGACTTTCAAGCTACTACGTAAGATATATACACTATTGATATAAACACTATTGGAGAGTAATCATATACCTGCCACGCCTACTGTTGCAGATGTGGAGGGTATTTAAGATTTGGTTTAAGCCAAATTTAGTTTGAAATATATCGATGAAATTTAGAACAACAACTCTATAGAAAATTGGCCGAATTGGTCTATTATTCGAACCCCTCTCCGTATAAAAAAAGTGTCCATGGTAGTCATTCTTTTGATCACATTTCATGACAAATAGTTAAATGGCTTCATAATTGACTGTAAATTGAAATTTGCGACGAATCGGACCCTTTTTAAAACCCCCTTGCACATAACGATATTTTACCACGTTACTTCAATGACAATGCTTCCCCTTTACTGATACAAATTAATTGTTCGATCAAGTGCTGCAGGGTATCAAATGGTGGAGTAGGATCGACCATAACACACACTTTCATTCATTTTAGTTTATTTGATAAACATTTCATATTGTTTGTGTTATATTTGATCTATATAGAAATTTTATTTTGTAATAAAAGTCCACTTATCAATTATCTATTTGTGTGGAGTATAATTTTTACTTAATTGAGCATAAAATTGTTGAATATTAAAAAAAATGTTCCAGCTTAGGTCAGAGTTTTTCTGTGTATATGATTTTTTTATACTTTATTTCAATCACATTTTTAATAAACATTGTTGACAAACTAATTCGTTTAATTTCTTTATTTTTTTTCACATGCAATAACTATTAAATGGACAATGTTTATCAATCACTATAGCGGGATTACTATATAAAAATAAGTTGCGCTGGTGCAGAAACAAAAACATCAACAACCCATATTATATGTGTCTTCCCCCGGGATGTAATAAATTACAACTCAACACAAAATAAATTATTGGATTTATTGAAATAAAACAAAAATGAAAAATAAAAAAAAACACAAATTGATTTATTTTCAATTAAAAATAAACGAATGAAAAATGTTCGCTTGAAAAAACTTTTTTGATTAAAAACTGCTCTCTCTCTCTCTCTCTCTCTCTCTCTCATCAATATTCTGTTGAGTTTTAACCGCACAATAATTAATAGATATTTCTTGGTTAATTGAGTTGAAAGTATGTGTATAATGATTGCTCATTGAAAAGCATACCATATCCTGCATATCCCTTTTCCCATTCTTACCCTGTATGTACATAGTTGTCCTTCCTCTACTTTGTACGATCATCCAATATATAAAACTTAGTTAATGCTTTACTGGTAGTTTATTCAGAAGACATGCAAGCATGACAATTAATTTTTATTGTATTCCGTATCGTTTCTTTTTAAGTTGCACTTTACTTTATCTTATCTTTCGCTCCCTCTTTGTTCATGTACGTATAAAGTATAATAATTTTTATTAAAATAAATTTTGAACTTCTGTTTCTTCACCCTAAAATTTTATTGTAAGTGCTTGAGATAATGGAAGAATACCAAAAATTGGGCAAACTGTTGATTAACATCTGCTCATTATGTTGACCATCATCTTAATGCTTTTATCTTTAGTTTTAATCGCGTTAAATTTCGAAATACTTTATGAAGATGAAATTTTCCGTACTTTTAAACGTGATGTTATTGGTAATTAGCCACAGCCATTTATGGTACATAGTTCGATCCATCATTTACAAATTCCAACATTATTTGTAAATTTTTGTGGCTGATGATAGAATTGCTATTGATTGATTTAGTAATAATGGAACAGAATCCGAATCTTAATTGATACTCCCTATACACAGTACTATAGAGTTTAAGCAGGTACTTGCCACGCCCAAGCAGAAGGCTAGATCAAAGATCCTTCGAAATATATACATTCTGGATCAGCAGCAAAAACTGAACGTTTGAAAAATATCTATTTATCTGTCACAAAAATTGAGCTATTAAGTTGAAATTTGGTGCGTATATTCATAAATAACCCATCCATCGAATGGGCGTGGTCAGATAACAAACACGCCCACAATTTACAAAAAACCGTACTCAGCGTCAAACTCGATTTGCAAACTGATACGTAATGCGTACACGTAACTATTAGAGGACTTAATCATGTACTTGTTACGCCTACCGCTTGTAGATGGATGTGGAGGGATTTGATCCAAGTCAATTTACTTGTTTTTTTACTTGTTTAAATAAATTTTTCATCTTTAAAACATCTGATAACTGTAATCTCTTACTCTGACTGTTTCCATTTAATTAAAACCAAATGACTTTCACCATCTTACTGTTTATATAGATGAACAAATGTTTTCACACAAACGTAAACGACCAAGTAAATAGTACGACTGCGTTATTTATTGTTCATTTGGAAAATATCTTGTGTAGATCTACTAGTTGCAGTTGTAATTATTACAACACTTGCTTCTGTTTAGTGCTAATTAGTTTTGAAAAGGATGTATTTAAAATGTTGGGTACTGGATGTAAAAGTAATTACTTTTACTTTTACTTACGCTGCATTTTTACTAGGGTGGTTAGATAAGTTATATTAAATTTAATAATCAATCAATTCATACGTTCGCTCGTCAAGTTTCTTTTGGCATGAGTGGGGAATAACAGGCGCCAAGAATGCATTTTAAATCGTTTTAGTGATGTCCGTATGTCCGCCGATTGGTAAAATACTTAAAGTTTTAAAAGTGGAGATGTTAAGCGGTTCAATTAAGAAAAGAAAAACTTATTTAATAATCTCCAATTTACATAATATGTAAATATATTATATTGAAATATTGAACACTAAATAATTAATTATGTTTAAATGTATTAAGTTTGTATGAATTTTTTAACTCTCTTACGAATCTCTTACGCATATAATCAATATATTGGCTTAAGCCAAATTTTAAACACCCTTTACCTTCATATACAAACAGTATACAAACCGGAAGTAGCTGAGCCCTGTAACAATGAAAGTAATACTCATACGTCAGATTCTTCACAAAAAAGTGTTTTTGTTCAGAATTTTATTTGTTTTTTGTTGTTTTGTTTTGTTTTGTTTTGTCCAACAAAAGGCGCATGGACCTGCCTAGATCAATTCAAATTTTAACTCTGATTAAGATTAAGAATATACATATTTTGTAGGGCATAAACAATTTGTTGAAGAATAGTGAATTAGATTAAAAATTAAGTGCGTCAAGTTTTAAACCTATTGCATTATTTTGAGAACCCGTTCCTGATTTAACAATTTTTCCTAAATGCATTCCACAAAAGTATGTGGATTCTTATCTGCATCAAAATTTGTATTGATCACGCCATGCCCGACTATCTATTGATGGCAATCTTACGGTCGTATATTTTTTATTATTGAGATGAAATTGGGAAAACGTCACGCCCACCATTGTCAAGAATCTATACAGCAGCTACAAAATATGAGTTATGAGTTGAAATTTGGTACCCACGTTTATAATAAGCCTATCCATTGATACGAGATCGTATTGTACATACGTCCATAGTAGACGAAAATCGTTTTGAGGCAGAATTCAACTTAATAATTGGTATGAAATATATAATCTGTAGGGTCGTAAATGTCGCTCCCTTGGCTGATTATGTAAATGAGTTCAATTGTTATTATATACGTACCAATACGTTGCGTAAAACGCATTTAAACGCATTTAAACGCATTTAAACACTTTTCATACCAACTTACTACACACAACACTTGTGGGTTTGCATTAATAATAAGCAATTAATATTAAAATCCCGCATAAAACAATTATAACAGCCATACATTCGCACCGTATAACTTTGTTCATAATATATACAGTCATAATCATGGCCCAACCAAAGCCAATTTTAAGCGATAATGAGTGATAAATCTAAAAATAATACAGGAAAGTAACTTAAAAATCGTTGAGTGCGAGAGAATAACATTCAGTGTAAATGAATGAGTCGTGTTGCAAGCATAATCAGCGTTATAAAGTATTACTGATGGAAACATTACTGAAAGCACGACTGAAGAATTATTTACACAATATGGCTGAGATTCCATTACATTTCCTCTTGCCTTACAATGCAATTACAAAGCAAAAGTGGAAGCGGAACTTAATTCAATTATTTTTTTCCTTTTCAACTGTTTGCCAAAGTTTAATTCATGAAATTAAATCGCCCTGAGAATTCATTTAAGAATTTATGTGACTTGTGCCGTAGATCCGAATAAAGAGTAAAAAAATCAAAAGTTCGATTCTGTAAGTCTTTCATCATTCCTGCACTTTAGTTTCAATTTTACTTACAACGTAGGGGGGTTACTAAGTTTGTCATTCCGTTTGCAATACCCAGAAGGAGGCGCATCAGAGACCCTACGAAGTATATACATTCTTGATCAGCGTCGAAAGCTAAGTCGGTTTAAACATGTATGTCCGTGCGTCCGTCTATTGATGGCATTCTCACAAGTGTAAGTTTTGAGATATTAGGCTGAAATTTTGTACATGCTATTTTAAATGGGAAAAATCGGTCAAGAGCCACGCCCACAATCAACAAAAATATATATAACTGCCGCAAACGTTTTACTATGAATTTGAAATTTGGTGCACATATTAATAGTTATCCTATCCATCGGCGTGTCAGATACGGACATAATCGGTTAACAGATACGCCTGCAATTTACAAAAACACATATCCAGCTTACAACTCGACTTGCAATCGTATCGTACATAATCCATGGACTGTTAGAGCGTTTAATCCATATATATTTGCCACGCCCACCATTGTAGATGTGAAGAGTATTTCAATTTTGACCTACTTTAGTTTTCTTACTTGTTTTCCATTAATTTATTTGTAAACTTTAACGCTTACGTTGCATCAAAATAAATCTCACCCTTACGTCAGCTTTACAATTATGTGTTATGCTACGTTGATTTCCTAAAGGTATTATTCTTTTTATGGTATTATTAAGGCAAAGTCAATCTTTTAATGAATTTAATTAAAACAAACAGAACAACGATATGGTGCAATAAGAATAAGCTTAAAATGTCATTTCACATATAGTGCTGCTACCGGTAAATAGAAAGGAAAACATAACACATATGTATGCTATATACATACATGCAATGTATGTGGAAAGTTGTGTTGGTATCGTAGGTATAACAACATATTATTTGGCAAAAGGGAATAAAATATAACAAGGGGCGATGCAGAGAAAACCGCTTTCTGGTTCAAATAATAACAAGGAAACAAAAGAATTTCGCTTTAAGGCAAATTTGAAACACCTATATAGAAACCATGGGCATGGTAGGCACCCAATTACGCTCTCTACCTATACATATTACCTATAAACGAAAAAATCGGATTCTACGCTACTCCCTCTATCCTCTTTCCTCTAATCCTTTCTAACCACCACCGTACTTGCACGTATAGGGGTCATCCCCTGAATGGATGGTTACATAATAAAAAAAAAAAAAATGCAAGTTCTTCTAAATTGGGGGCGTGTTATTTAACCACGCCTCTTTTCAACACATCAATCAATGATATACATATATATGTACTAAATTTAAATTTAATAGGTTGATTTTAGTGGCAATATTGTTTGTGGGCGTGGCACTTGGGTAATTTTCTCTTCCATGATCATTATAGTTAAAAATTTAAGTTAATCTAGATAATGTATTATTTAAAATGAACGAAAAAATGATTAAGTGCCACGCCCAAAAAGTTAATAAAATCTATCAAAAGCATAAGAAAGCAACGGTGAAGTTAAAATTTGGTGCATTTTGTATGTATTTAAATATACACTAGTGGTTATTTCATAACAGCCGCACCCTCTAATAACAAACGATCCTCAGTATTCAACGTTTTTTTGGAAATCATATGTTAATTTTTTGGTCTCACTCCCTCTGCTCATAGTTTTTCTTGAACATTTTAGTCCAATTTATTTACACAAATTATGAGCACAAGTTTTATAATGATAGGCGCACTTGTATAGCACAACAATGACATATATGTATAATACTAACAAAAGCACTTTCATGCTTGTATAATTAAGTATATGTGAACTGCCTACATTCCAACCAGGTAAATCTAGCAAAGCTATTTAAGAAGCAAAGTTTTTATAGCCATATACGCATAAGTAGGTTTTGTTCAGTTTACCAACCATGTAATTTCCTCAACGCTCACTTTAAATTATATAAGAGTACTTGAGAGATGTTAATACTTCCTTTGCCTATATCCATGTTTACTCTCCACATATGTACATATGTGTATACATTGTCATGCGTGTATTATAAGTGTGGGTGCAGGCCAATTTTCTTATAATATTTTACTCTTTACATAATTTTAATAGCATTTGCTTTACGGTCCCCAACAATCGGTTATATATGAAATTTATTAATTATCAAACAATTAATTGCCCACTCGTGTAACTGACGGCTTTGCTCGTCATGTGCTACTCTCCTGAGGGATTGTTGAGGTTTTTTCAATTGCTCTATATACATATACAGAGAGATGTAAATGTTGGGGGAGATAATTTAAATAATAAATTTGATCAATTTGTAGCAAATGAATTTTTATGAATGTATCCATTGCTAGCCATTATTGGCTTTTGGTACGAAAGTAGGATGCTAAGGAGATATTCACATAATCATGGCAAAAAAAGTAGAAAAACTAGTTTTGATTTGG
The DNA here is from genome assembly GCA_963971445.1 of Ornithomya chloropus. Lineage (NCBI taxonomy): Eukaryota > Metazoa > Arthropoda > Insecta > Diptera > Hippoboscidae > Ornithomya > Ornithomya chloropus. Next base: position 18,298,315 of record OZ020530.1, on the reverse strand, counting down.
GCAAAATGGTTAATATCTTCCATCTCCTTATATAAACTATGGGCGTGGATCATATTCTACTTTTTTTATTATTGCGATATATATCACTTATATATCAACAACGAATACTTTGTTAATCTACTCCTGTCCGTCTGTCCGTGTGTGGGTTTTGTGGTCATTACTGGCCGCAAAAATTGATTTATCGTTTTCAAAATTGGCCAAAGTGTTGGTAGGAAATTTTCCATATTAATTATAAAGTGCAAAAGATATATTGATCCATATACTCGGAAAGCTTTGGATATTCAATATTTGACCTCAGCCAAATATAGTTTTTTACTTTTTTCTACTAAGAAGTTGAATTTTGTGATAAAAGAGCTTTTTTTGTAAATGGATGGACTTGTTTATTAATTAGTTAACAAACTTCGTGGAACAGGTGAAACTTTGTACTCTAACATTTCCGAGTATTGCAAACGGCATAATAAACTAAGCACACTTCCTATCTTGTGTAATGTAATGTATGTGTCCAACCAATCTCGACCAATCTCGACTTTTATGATTGTATCCTTAACAGTCGGTGGGTTTCAATCAATCCAACGCCATACATGAGTTCAAATTCCAGGTGAAAAAACTGTTTACTTTTTTCCTCAGCTGGATTTGAACCCGTGTCCTATAGCGGCCGCAGTATACTGAGACAAAACTTTAGGCCACTCAGTTATTGAAAGGATCGCCTATCTTGTGTGGAGGATATAAAAATTAGTTTTCTTACTTACTTGAAATGATAGGAGCCATTTTCATAACCAAAAAATGGCACTGTATAGGTTAGCATCCATATGTTACCGCCACCACAGTCATAATAAGGTTTCGACCAACGACCATCTTCATACTTTACCGCCAAGGTATAATCTTCACTACGTTCGTCACTTTTATTCGAATATAAATGAAATGCTGCAAGAAATTAAGAAACAAATATTTGATTGTGAGTTGTGTTGTAACTAAAAAATGTACAAAAAAACATAATTTCAGTGACATTTTTTCAATTAAAAAAGCACAAAGTGTCACAAAAAAAGAATTTTAACCAAAGACGGACGTACAGACATGTCTGCATCAGGCTGTCTTTTATAAAAATTAAGAAGGATGTTGTAAAACCGTATGCGTATTATGAATAATTTATTACAATAAAAAAGATGATAAACTTTTTTTGTACAAATTCAAAGTTCATTTATTCATATGTATGTGTTCTGTTATTTAATTTATTTCATGTCAACTGTTTTTTAGATGCATTAATCTGTGGTGTGCAACTATGCCAACAAACAAATATGTTATAATTTAATTAATTTTCACTTGAATAATTACAATTATGTTGTTTTTTCAAAACAAAACCACACACACACGTTAGGTGGGTGGAAGTGGGTGCTGTAGCTGCATATACAATATAATAAGTATTTTAATTTGTTGCGCAGGTATTGGAAAAAAATATCAAATGAAAAACATTTTAGCAGTTAAAATTTTAATTAAATTCCTCGCCTCTTTCATGATGGTGTTTGTTTTCCGTTGTACATCATAATTACAGTTAACGTTTATTCAAGCACTCGCATAAAAATTAGTTCGTTTAACAATTACAAATGTAAAAAATCCATCAATTATGAGAGTACATTAATTATTTGACGATGAATGCTAATTATTAAGAAGGGGTTAATGAACGAAGGGGTAGTATGGTACCTTGGGGAGGGATTTGTCATTCCATAGGCAATACTAGGAAGGAGGCTTCAGAGACTCCATAAACTATATATATTCTGGATCAACTTGACGATATGAGTAGTTTTTTTGATGTCCGTATGTCCGCGCGCGTCTGTTGTATCATTGAAACGCTCCATGTAGCAAAAACTAATCATTTCTGCTTAATTTTTTATTTGAAAAGGATCAATTGGACAACAGCTTCACCCAAAATTAAAAAACATTTCACGGTGGAATATAATGGAAAAATAATGTATGGCTTAAATGCTCATTCGCCTGCCGAAGCAACTTCGACTTTCATGGTAATATTCTTAAGTGTCGGTGGGTTACAAAGCCATAGCCCACTCAGCTACTGAAAGTATTTCATATTCAAAGTAAGCGGGGCTAGATAAGATGCACACCTACATATTCTAAGTTAAAGGAAACTTTATATATGGTTTTCATTAAAATTATCCAATTGAAGTTGAAGTTATTGAAAAAACACCAGTATTAAGGTTCACGTCTATCGTGTTTGTACAAATATTTTATTTTCTTTGCTTTCTAAGAGGAAAGAAATATATTTGTTATTCTAGTGCTTCGTAAAAGTGCTGCCGTAACACGGTTGACACGGCTTTACATATACACAGGGTAAGAGAAACTCCTGTCCATCTGCGGAGCTGGCAAAGAGGTTCAAATTAAAGAATCGTTTTTGACAAAAATTATAGGAAAACGCTTCAAGTACATTGAACGAGTAGAACAAGCTATTGTAACACGCACAGACCGTGTGCCATCAACACGTACTTCAAGCGACTACATGAACTTGCGTTTATTTACGAGGATGCTCAAACATTTCGCACTGATTTTATTTCATTTTATATAAGCATCAGCAGACAGCTTAACACTAAAGGTTCACAATGAAAGCACTAAATTTAAATTTCCCATTAAACCATCTAAACATGATATTGAAAAATCAAAATTCGTTATCAATTGAGCTGAAATTATTTGGAAGTGCACACAATCGAACAATTCGAGTAGTTGTCGTCTCACTTAATTTTCTCATTTTATTTTAATATTTATATGTGTATTCAGTTGTGTTTATTCATTTCAACCAATACAAGTATAATTGAATGCAAACACATCTGAATATAAATTGGCTGCATAGCTATCATTTACGTTTCATGAATTCTAAATGGAACACTTAATAATCAAATTCATGGCAATGAAAAGTCATCATTATCAAACACATGCCGTTTTATAAATGTTAGCCATGATATGAGTTGGTTGTGGTAGATTTTTGAAAAATAACAAACAAACCGTCATGTACATAATGTGGTGAAAATTTAAACAAAGATTTTATTGCACATGCACGGTACAATGCGTTTAGAAAAGGAACCGCGTGTTTAAGCAAATCCAGGAATAAGCTGAGTTTATTGTAAAAATTGTATTGATAACAACACATGATATAATTTAATCCTATTATACCCAACAATTATTATAATATCCATCAACATAATGATGTGCGACCAGAAGGGGGTGAGCCAACCTATATATATTCTTGATCAGCATCAATAGAAAAGTTGAATTAGCCAATAAGTGCGTCTGTTCCGAAAATGAAATAATCATACTGTGCGGTAAGTTCGTGCAACACCCATAAGGGGGCGTCAAACACCTTTGTAGGGTATATATTTTGCATCAAAGTCTCAGTTGATCTGAATATGTCCGTTTGTTTGTCTATTATTGGCCCTTCTGCGGTCATAAATGTTGCGATTTTAAGGTGAATTTGTCTAAACACATCTAGTTTAAAAATTGTATAAACAAATAAATTGAGGAAAATTGAATCGAACCACCCCCACAAGTGACAAAAATCTATTTATGTGGATCAAAAATTGACCCCTGCAGTTGAAATAATTCTCGTTCTACCAAAAATGGGCGTGGTCGAATACCAGGCCCGCCCATAATTTACAAAAAAACTTTTTTGAATAAAATTCAAAGTAAAAGTTGATTAATTTTAGTGGGCGTAATCAGACACCCGCCACGCCCACAGTTTCTATGTAGATGTGGAACGTATTTAAAAATCGGCATAAGTCAAATCTAAAAATTCAGTTTGAAATTAGAAAGTACAAATTGTCGTCCTTGATTCGGACAGATATCCATCCGTCCGAAATGTTTGTGATGTTTTTAAGTTGCGTAAATCCCGGTTTTTGCTTAAATATTTTTGCTTCTTTGCTATATAATAAGGAATGAATAAAAAAAAGAGGGCCCACTATAGTAAAATCGAATCCCTATGTATAACCTAGGATACCCATCATCATTAACCTCGTCCAAATGGTTAGGAAATTATATTAATTTTTTTTTGAACGCCAGTATTAACATTTATTACATATTACTTACCTTTTAAATATTGTTCGTTTCGTGCTATAACTTTTTCAGCGTTGCGACGTGCCTGAAAAAACCACTCTGATGTGTTGCCTAAATAATGATATTCCATTGACAAGTCTTTAGCTAGTATAGCACCCAAATCGGGTGGCGGCAAGCGATAGGCGAATGGACAAAACAGTCCAAGCTGTGATGGGTGTTCATTCCAATCGAAACAATTTCCGGCAGCAAAAATATCATCATCAAACTCCACCATAGATAGTACCGATGCATGCAACAAATTAACATCAGCTTGCACAGCATTGGATGTCATTTTGAATATCCTATCGAACGTAAACAATATCAAGTAGAAATGGTTATAAATGGCTTAGAGCACAACTTGCATACTCATCGTCTTGACGGTTTTAAAATAAAACAAGTAAAAAATAACTAAATTTTGTTTAGGCCAAATATCTTAGATATTCGCAATAGCTACACAAAAGCAGTGGGCGTGGCATATTACACCCTGTAATCGTGTATGAACATGAAAGTCGAGTTTTACAATGAATACGGTTTTTTTTTTGGGTATATGTATGTATCTGTAATTCTAGCGCGCCCATTAATATTTGTATAGAATTTCAACTTTGTAGCTTAATTTTTTTGGCTGGTAGGTACATTTTTGCCGATTGTGGGTGCGGCTGGTTCAACTAATTGTGTACAATTTATTTAGCGACTTATGGAAATGGAAATGTGTGTACATAATTTCGGATCAAAAAAACACCAAAGCACGGACAGACGGACGCGCATGGCTTTATGGAGAGTATAAACATTTTGTGACTGACAATCATTTGTTTATTGTGGGTGGGGTCTTAATGCAATTTATAAGAAACATTTTAATGGCTCCTTTTTTTATTATCCCATTTAATGGATGGGCGTGGCAAATACATTTTTTTGTGTGCCAATTGTCAGGTTTCTGAGTTTGAAGGTTTTTGCATAATAGGAAAAAGTTCTGCAATTTTTTTTTAAATTGTAGGTGTTCCCTGGAAGCAATGTTGCCAAATTTCACTATCAAAGGCAAGAGTAACGAATATTTTTATAATTAGCAAGCCCGAAACAATATTTACCAAAAGGCGAACGGACGCACGGACATTTAATAATAATTAGGCATTTATATACAATATAATATAAATATTTCTTTTAAGTGTAGCAAAGATTCAGAGAAAATAAGTAAACTCCCAACCTCAAGGTCAATAAAAAGAATCAATTTGAAAGAAAGGAAATCTGTTTTGACATGTTCGATAAATTGCATTTGAGTTGTTTGAGATTTTGTGCGAAATTTTGCTTTATCAGCCAATTTGATGCTGTAGAAAGGTGAAACGAAAGGATGAATAATGTTTGATTTAGTGCTTAAGAAAATACTTTCTTGAGTGGCATCCACTCTATTCATCACTTGCAGGGCACAATTTTTAATCGCTTTATATAATAGCCAACAGAGGGAGATTCCTTTGTTCGTTGTTTTGTTCTAATACGATTTCTTTTTTCATTTTAATGAGTCTCGCAGGAAACATTCTTAACGTCATACTATAGATGTCCTCCCTAAATATGTCAACCACAAGCATTAAAATAAAAATAATATATGATGGTATTAGTGGTCAACCACAATGCCAGTATTACATTTTTTTATTAGAGGATACAAGCCGAAAGCTATAACAATACAAGTAAGGAAATTACATTTGGCTTAGCCCAAATCTTAAATACCCTAGACATCCACAAAGGTGGGCGCGGCGCCTTAAATAGTGCATGTATTATGCATCAGCTTGCAAGTCTCGTTTTACGGTGAATGCGGTTCTTTGTAAATTGTGGGCATGTCTGTTATCCGACCACGCCCATTTTGAGCACATCCATGAATGGTAAAATTATAAATATGATTACTAAATTACAACTTGATAGCTCAATTTTTGTGGCAGATAAATAGATTTTTATTGATTGTGGGCGTGGCTCTGGTCCGATTTTGGCCATTTTAAACACCGATTTGCAAAAATTAAAGTTTTTGTACAAAATTTACGACCTTGAGAATTACAACAACAGACAGACACCCGGACTTACTTGTCTAAATCGACTCAGTTTTTGGTGTTGATCAAGAATATATATACTTTGTAGGGTCTTTGACGCCTCTTTCTAGTATTGCAAACGGAATAACAAACTTAGTATATCCCCCATTTTGTGTGGAGGATATAAAAAGAAATTAAATAAAAATAAGCGCTCTCATCAACAAGCAACAAGTTCAGTGTAATGGTGGAAACTTTAATTTAATGGGAGTAAAACCGGTAGTGTGTACAGCTACGCGGAGGTGTATCCTTTGCCAAAGAGAACAATGGATAGACAGTAATTTCCACACAGACCTGTAAGCATCTATTATCGAGTGTATACCACTTGGTCACGTAACAGATGCTAAACAACTACAAGCATAATCCTACACGCACGTCACACCTTCTCCGTACTTATTAAAAAAGGTTTTTGTACTGCGATATATTTTTCAAATTTGTGTTCTTTCGTTACCACAGCCATGATATAAGTAGAAGTATATTACATAGTATACATAGTAACTGCTGTTGCTTCTTCATGGTCATCAATTCGCACAAAAGTATCCTGGGAGCTGTTACTTTGTTGTCTCCACACACAAGTTATCAACAGCAGCCAACAATTGTTGTTTGTAGTTATTCCACTTTTTTAGTAAAAATACTTGCATTATGTTTTACGAGTGATAAAAGAAATCTATCTGTCCGGCTTTAATAAGAAAGTTTCAAAATAAACTACAAAAAAAAAGGTATAAAGATAAAAAAATTTTCATCCTTATTCAACACAATCTGCTAGATTTACAATGAAATTTTATTCTAAAGCTTCAGTTTCGCTTAGCACTAAACAAGCATTAAAACTTAGCGATGAATTACTATGAAATAGTACTAAAATTAGTTTTAAATTATTGAGAATTAAGATGGGCATCTAGAAAAAGGCGTCAGAGACCCACAAAGTGTAAACATTTGTGATCAGCATTCTATCTAAATCAATCTAGCTTTGACACTCCGTGTTTCTGTGCGTTCTTGGCCAGCTCACGGTCATAAATTCTAAGACATTTTGTACATACAATTCCAATAGAGGCACGCAAGTAAAATGAGCAATATTGTCACGCCCACAATCTATCTATCAGTCATCAAAATTAACCTATAAAATTGTTATTAAAGCCGTACCGTAGATTTGCCAAAATGCGCGGGATCGTATAAGAGACACGCCCACAATTTATAAAAAACTAGTGGATGCCGCCTTAAAAGTTGAGTTATATTACATACAAAATGAACGGGAGTAATTAAATCCCTGCCGCGCCCACATATAGTTTTTTGTTTATCACTACTCTGGTACTAAGAATTAGTGGACAGTCGTTTAAAAAAACTTTCTCAAACTCCTTCCCAATCATTATACATTTTTAATTATTTAACAAATTTTAATTTTAATTCAAATTCTGCTATAATAACAGAACAGAACCGAACCAAACCGAACCGAACCGAACCGAACCGAACCGAACATTACTATCAGAATAAATATAAAAATGAGAAAATTTTGTTCCCCACTCACCTGGTTAACATATTAGCTCGATTCACAGCCACTTCAGCTTCAATACGAAAACGATCCTGAGCATAACGATCGACGACGCCTTCACCCAAATTTAAAGAAGTGCCCGCTTCACAATTCGCCCCCAGTGAATGTTGCGTTTCAACAATTTGTAGAAATTTTGTGACCACATCACGACCACGCATTAAATTCCGGCGATTGTTGCGAGATATTTCATCCCAGTCATAAATTTCATGAGAGTTGGCCGCATCCACCACACCCTCCAAAAATGGATTTATGAATTCTTCATTGTCATTGTTATCGTCAACATCTGGATCAACATCATCAACGCCGCTGTCAGTGATGTCAGTGTATGTTTCTTCTAATGTAACCTGTTCTATGCTATGGTCCTCTAGGAAACCATCATTTGTTGAATCATGCCGAGGATTCAGAGAATGATTGACAACAGTATCAGGGAAGGTTAGCGATTTTAAGCCACTGTAACGGGGTGATGGAAAAGAATTAAACGTTCTTCCACTACGCGCTGTGCTGTACCCTCCATGATCATGATCCAATAAACCTGACGTGTCAGTATTATCTGAAGTCAGCCAACTTGAGTTGGCTTTTTCTTTCGGTTCATTTCCGTTTAAAGCAATTTTTGTTTGATTGGCTGAACTTTCCGGCACATGATTGGGATTATTGGTCGAGTGTTTTATTTTGTTGTTGAAATCGTTTTCAATCGTATTTAGCAGACTATCACTCCTGGGAAATTGTGCGAAATTTATTCCATTTTGTAAAGTGTTGTCCAACACATTCGCAGCATTATTGGAATTTTTTTTAATTTTTTTAGGAATCAAACTAAAGTCATCTTGATGACTTGTTTTATTATCTTTGGCGCTTGTATGAATATTGGAGCGATGCTTTGCCACTTTATATGGCTCGTAGTTACCAGTTATGCCAGCATTATTATCATAATTATCATCGTCAACGTGATTAAAATTCTTACGTTGCTTATGTTCTGCTTTAGCCAAACTGCGATGGTGACTATGACTACCCAAACCACCCATTAGCATATCTGTAAAGTTTATTGTAGCAGCCTGTTGCCGCATGCTTTCACTAATTCTCTCTTTATGCAATTTACGCATTTTGTGCGTTACCAGCGTTACCGTTTTGGGACGTATGTGCGTTGTTGATGTTGTGGTTGTTGTTGTTATAGTTGTTATGGCATTTGATTTATCTCCTATGTTGAAATGCCCTCTTACGCCACTTCCCCTCTTTACCGCCTTTTGCTTATTGTTGTGCTGCCTATTACTGTGTGGTTTTGTTAATATGATTGCTGTTGCAGCCGTGTTGTATTTGCCAACCAAAGGTTTTGTCAAGTCATTAAGATTCGCAACAAATATGTGCTGTTGTTGTTGCTGTTGTTGTTGTTGTTCTTTTTTTGTTGTATGTCTAGCTTTGGAACGTTCATGACGTATGGGAATGAGAGCAACGTTAAGATTGTTCACCATGCTGTTTATTAAACTGGAAATCTGTTGCAAACTATTGCTGCTGCTGCTGCTGCTGTTGTTGAAAGTGTTGGTGGTGGTGTTGATGGTGGTTTTAACAGTTTTATCAAATTGATTGACATTTAATACTGTGGCTATTGGTGGTGTTGACGCTGATGTTAGTGTTGGTGTTGTAAACAGAAATATTGTGGTGGTGGTGGTGGCCCAAAAGATCAACACGGCTACTGATGGTGTTATCATGTTTTTCTTTAAATGTACCTGATTGTTACATTTATTTGTTATTTGTTGTTGGTGTTGTTGTTGTTGTTGTGGTTAGGGTTAGGGTTGTCTAAAGTAATATTTCTATTTATTTCGAATTATTTTCTATTTATATTTCTCAGTTGGTTGAACTTTATCATTGGTATTCATGGTTGCCGTCCGCATAACCACATTGTCATTGTTGTTGCTTTTTGGTCACTATAATGACTTTACTAACCAATATAAAGACACGCACACAAATTATCACACATCACTGCAGATACAATATCTATTCACATAGTTGTTGTGGCATTTTCTAGGCTACAGATAAGAATGTGATCATATGTGGGTGGTGGTGTGGTGGCCCACTTTTATTGAAAAGTCTACTGTTAATTTACTACCACAAGGCATCTCTCATACACTTTACACGTCGTGCACTCTCCAGATTTAATGTTGGGAGCTGTGTACTGTACACACATTGTTTACATTTTTCTTATATATAAATATGTGTACTGTTGCGGAATGGCATCTCAGGCATCTGTAAAATGATAGCAAAAGATTATATTTTTAATTTTCTTATGTTGAAAAATATTTTCAGGTAATTTTCATACAGAGAGCATTGCAGGATGTACAAGTGTAGGTCGTAGGTGTAATAAAGGAGATTTATATTAAGGATTGTACACATAAGCGAATCATAAAATCATTCAACGCCTCCTATATTTTATACAAACATGTCGCACATTAAGTTGTTTACTGTTTCAACTGCTGGCAAGTGAAAGCTTCGCAGGTGAAAGATGGTGTAAAATTGTGTAAACATCACTGCGACCTGAAGAGATCTATTGTTGTTTGAGCGATTTGATGAATAATAATTAAATAATTTAATAAAAAACTATCTATCCGTCTGTCCTTCTATCCACGTGCGTGCGTGTGCTGTGGTATTCATTCTCTTGGTTGCAAAAATTCCCAACTAGGTAGTACTCATACCCACGTAGGTATTGAAATTGGACAAAATCGGTTCAGTGATACTTCTCTTCTCCTTTCAATCTTCATTCCATTTCATAGGACACTTCATATTCGGTGCAAGTCTATTAAAGTTTTGGTGATTCTTATATTGTCCCTTCAACTCCAACTTATGCATGCAAGCACCAAGAAAAATATGACATTTTTATACGACCAATAAACGTTATTTTAATCGTTTTTGTTTTGTCGTTCACAAAAATATAATAAAACAACAACATTTTATTGCTTTTGTCCGGGGCCCTGGAGGAAACTGAACAACTGGGAGGGTCATATAGGGTATAAATGGCATTTTTAAATAATATTTTCATAGCTATCGCTTTACAAGCTGAGCTGCTGATTCACGTGACTGCAAAGAATGCATGAATGTAATGAGAATGAATGTGCTGCAGCGGTACTATTTTATATTATAATGCAAGTGCGAGTAACAATCGTACAAGTTTATAAGCTTTCATTTGCATAAGCACCAAGTACACACATTCGTTTTATTGCTCTTAACACTTGCACTCCGTTAAGGTATGTGTGGAAAAAACAGAACATAAAACGAGAAACAAAGCAGGAAACATGAAACGGTTTTTTATTCATTCTTTTACATAATTGTGTTTAGCCGTAGAAGAGATATTCTTAAGTAACACTTGTCGGACTGAATTCACTTTCAAACACTTCACACTGTTGCGCCATAGAATGCGAAGAAGCATAAATTGGGTGAGATTATCTTGCATGTTTTTATATGGATTCCTTAGAAGGTTGGCCTGCAATCAACAAAGAATATGACATTTGATGCACACGCTTAAATTGTGTTAAATGGGCGTGGTCGTTTTTACAATTTGCAAAAAACTCTCCTTTAACCCAGAATCTGCCTTGAATGTACCAAATAATGGGCTTCTTAGATAACATATATCTACTGCGCCTATACTTTGTCCATTTATGGTCTTTAAGATTACGTTTAAGGTAAATTTCGTTTTTTCTTTATTTCTTTCAATTAAGTCTCTTAAATTTTCTTGAGCCAATCATTTGATAGAAACTTTTTTGTTGATAGAAATTTTTCTTCATTTAAGTATACGTTATACAGTAACTATGGTAAGTGTGAACCTGTGGGTGAGTGAGCACAAAACAAACTAACTAACTAACTAACTAAAGCAAAGCAAAAAAGTGGAAAAGTTCACCAAGTCAATTATTAGTCACGCTTTATATTGACTTGTAAATATTTTGCACAGATTGAGGGTGTGACCTGTAAGCAATTTTATAATAATCTATTGCCGTTATGCATGGCATTTGGACTAAAAATGTTCACTTCTAAATCGGAAAGAGAACAACGCCACCAATCTAATCAATTTTTATAGAAGAACTGCGAATATTTGTACAAAATTTCACTTTTATTAAAACACTCAGAATAGAAAATTGAATCGCAAATGTCTATTAGCTGTGTAAAGTGTCTTCCCGATGCCATTCTACATCTCTTTTCTTGCATCTCTTTTTCTCTTGAATTCGAATGAGGTTCAAAAGGTGTAAGATGTGCAAAAAAATTTTTATAGGAAAGAAAAACACAGAATTTTCTGAATACCAACTCCACACAATGCAGAGAAAAGGAAAATAACAATTGATTATTTTTCCAATAAACATTTACTTAAGCTCCACACATCAACAGTTTTTCATACCTTCACTATAAAAACAAGTCAGAAAATTTAGCTTAGACCGAATCTAAAATACCCTCCACATCTATATGAAAATATTGGGCGTCGTAGGTACATGTTTACGCCCTCGAATAGTGTGTATATTTTGTATCAGCTTGAAAGTCTAGTGTTATGCTGAATATGGTTTTTTTAAAATTGTGTATGTATCTGTTATCCAACCACGCCCATTTTTGGCACATATTTCAATTCAATTTCATTCTGGGTTCAATTTTTATGGCAGATATATAGATTTTTGTGCAATGTGGGCGTGTTCGGCCGTACACATTTTTGGTACATCGATGGATGGGATAATTATAGATATGTGTACAAAAATTTTTGTTGATTGTAGGCGTGGCTATTGACCGATTTTGCTCATTTTAAAAAGCGATTTGCGTGTTAAAACTTGAAGTGTCGGTACAAAATTTCAAAGATATTTCAATGAAATTTCTCAAAATTTACAAACAGACAGACACACGGACATATGGACATACATGTCTATGTCAACTCAGTTTTTGTTGCTGATCAAGAATATATATACGTTGCAGGGTCTTTGACGCTTCCTTCTGGGTGTTGCAAACGGACGAACAAACTTAGTACACCCTCATCACTAAGGTGGAGAGTATAAAAAAGAGCAATAATAGCATGAAAGTACTTTCGACATACTTTTTATCTACAAATATGTGTATGTGCCTGCACAAATGTGTGTGTGTGTGTGTTTATACTAAAAAAAAATATAAAAAGAATATTCAAAGAAAACGCTATAAAAAGCAAGTACAAGTATTGACATAGAATGCTAACGCATTCATATAAATATACTCGTATATAGATGCACAAACACATATATTTTTATAATTAGAACAAAAATAAAGAAAATTCTAATTAGACGATGCAAGGAAAACTGCATTTTGCATTTCTTTTACAACACTCAGCAACTTCTTTTCAGAAAAGTCATAAAATTAAATCATAAACTTCTATACAACATTAAATGTCTTAAAGATAGGTCTCCAAGGCGTGTTTAACAACAAAATAAAGACTAGATTACTGAGAGACAACACTTTTTATAAAATATTTAGGAAAATATTCGTAGTTTTGTAACGAAAATATGAAAATTTTAACTTGATGTCATTTTCATTTCAAGTTTATTTCTTCTTCTTATCTATATAGGTGTGGATTCTATTTCTAAAAATACGGTAAAATAAGTAAGAAAAGTCATTTAGACCAAATTCTAAATATCCTTCAAACTCCTTATATAGTATATATAGTGGGCGTGGCTTTCTATAGATTTTTTAATATGTATTAAATAATAGGTTTTTTTATTGTGGGCGTGTCTATTATTTGACCACGTCCATTTTGGGCAAATCGATGGATTCTTTATGTGTGTTTACTTAACATTATAGGTAAATTTTTATGGCTATAAGGAATTTTTGTCAATTTTATTCAAATTAAACAGCGATCTGCGTACATTAATTGGAAAGACTTGTTCAAGATTTCTGCTCAATATCTTAAAAATCAAACAAACACACAGACGGTCGTACGGACTGATTTTTGATGCTGGTGGAATACTATTCGCATGTACACTTTGAGCGAAGCATGTTGGAGTTCTGTCTTTGGCGATGTATCATGACTTTAAAACATCATAAAACCAACCCTGAACAGTTTACTTATTCGTCCTATGACAGCAAGAAAAAAAGGGCTTTAGCGGAAGTGTCATTTTGCCAGATATTAAATTATTTTTTTAATGATATACAGATGCGCAGCAATTTCTAAATAAATCACAATGTCTTAACTTTTACAATTTATTTCTTTAATTTATTCTTCGCCACTTTTTTTTTGCGCCCCTCTCTCCTTCTCTCTAATATATAATAATGTACAATAAGTGCATTCTTAATTCATAGATTCATGTACATACACAGTCTTATATTCAACTACAGTTTCTGAATAAGAAAATTTTTGAGCTTTCTTTGTCACTTTTTACGCGCTTGGTTGACACATTCAACAATTTGATTAAGATAACTAAAGGTTATAAAATTGTTTCATAAATTCCATTAAAGTTTTCTTATAAAATCTTCTACAAGTTATTCAATGAATGAAATGTGAAAATGGTGAAAAATAATATGATATAATGAGTGCACCATACTACGCTTACATCGGATACGAAAAAAGCCATTCGGATGGTTGGTATTAATTTCAAATTGCCACTAGTTTCATAACAAAACAAATGAAGCTTAGAAAGCTTGTCTTAAGCGAAACAATGGAGGATCCACATTTATATAACAAGTGGGCGTGAGGTGAATTCTGCGCCAAAGAGAGTTTTTGTAAATTTCTTGCACCATTTCTTATAAATGGTTTTAAAAATAGTGCGATTAGGGCACAGTTAATTATTAAGCTAATTAACTATTCTTCGTAAATTTCTTTCAAGAATTTAAAAAAAAAAATGGGAATTTTGGTTATATAGAGTAAACTTTAGCTCTTCTATGGAGAAGGGTGCTAAGGGCCTGATACATTTTCAATAATGATTGTCTTTGACCCAAAACCATACCTGTGTCAAATTTCATCCAAAAATATCAAAAATTTTCATCTGTAATGGATAAAAAATGCAAGAACTTAAGTACAGACAAACGATCAGTATAAATAAAGAAGCATTTGCCATTTAGCAGTTACAAAAAATCATCACAAAATCACCCTCTCATCATTCTCCAATTTTACATATTTATATCACTTACAAAAAATTTCATATTAATGGACAAACGAATTCATGTTTCTAAAAGTACTAACTAACTGACCGAACGAATTGAATTAGAGCTGTCATATCAATACATAACCTAAACTCACAATCTATAGGGAATACATTATGTTCCCACGGCGTATGAGTAATATTTTTACGTATTATATTCAATAAATTTATACTCTGCACCATTTGTAGCAAATTTTATATTAATTTCATACGGATGTTTGTAACTCCTAAACGGCAAATGGCACACCCAGCTTTAAATATACGGATCCAATGAGAATCAAATCGATTTAACCAAGTCCGTCTGTCTGTCCATGTAAATTTATTCACTACAGGGCGCATTTTTTAAAATATTTCAATGAAATTTGGTACAAGGACATGTATTGACTAAAAGAAAAATCCTATTGAAAATGGAGCAAATCGGACCATTTTTAGAACCCCTTCCCATATAAGGTTTTATTTTAATGGAAGTCTTTATATGGCAAAAAATCGCAATTCTTAATATTTTTTTGGAAAAATTGAGTGAAGAATAGTTAATTAGCTTCATTTGAGGCTGTGTCAAATTTAAACCCGATCGGACCATTTTTAGTACCCCTTTTCATATAAGTATATTTCGCAAAGTAACTTATATGGCCGTGTCTCGGGTATAAAATACCATACAAACTAATTGTAGCATAATTTAAGGAACTAAGTGGTGTATGGCATTAAATTGTCCGTCTTGACCGACTATAACATTTTCACTTGTTATTGCATTCACACCACATTACATTGCTGTCTCTTTCTTTGTTAATGTTTTCAAGTAACACATATCTTATTTTGCCAAAAAAAATAAAATATATATAAAACCGCATCATAATCATAATTAGATTTGAAACGCATACATGTACGCATCCTACGTGCCTTTCAATAATTTAAATGATGTTTGCGTGTGTGCGTGTGTGTGAAAAATAAATAAGCGACACCAATGAATGAAAAATAATTTAATCTGTATTTTGGTTGAAAATAATAATAATAATAATAATGAGTGCGTGTGGGTGCGTGCGATATAATGCGCATATTATTAAATATTAAAGTGTGTGTGCGTGTGGTCTGGATTTACGTACATTGTAAACCGCACTCATATCCACAAACTATTAAATATATTAACAAATTATGACAAATTACAGGTAGAAGTAAAAACAATCAGCACGCAATTACACACTATATGCATATGCACTTACAGTAGATAATTTAATAATACTTAACGGGAATTTTCTGTGTATGAGTGTTTACATTCACACCGGTAATCAAATGAATAGATTCACATAAAATACTCTTAAATGTGAGGCTCCGTGGTAAAGAAACGCTTTTTCCGCTATGACGAAAGGTTTAAACTGTGAAACTAAGTACATGGTATAGGGTGTGACATGACAGGACATGACGGACTATTTTTACGCCTTTTCATCTCTTGTATGTAAAACAATAATTATGTGTAATAATGATATTTATGACTTCTACGTTAAATCTTCTGCGTTAGATTTTATCGAAATTGAACTTTATACTAATATTATAATTTTCACATCCTTACGTATGATTTACGTATAAATTTATTATAGCTTTACGGTAACACAACCTTTTATTCAATATGTTATGCAAAAATTGTACTCAATCTACATCCATCATATCTAATGTTTCTGCAGGAGATTTTCTAATGAAATGTTATACAAAACATCGTTAAAGTCATTTCTTACGTGCGTACGTATATGTGGAGATATATTGCTACATACATGCATCAGTTTGTGTTTGTGGCAAAGCAGATGCACATAATTTCATGTCAAGTCTTGCATTCGAGAGTGTCAGTCAAACGCCACTACCTTGCCTGGTAATTTATACTATGGTAGCAAGTGACAAGACTCTTTCTACGGCATTGCATGGCTGTCGACGCTGTTGCTTCTGGTAGGTATCAAGTTGGACAATATATTTACCAAACAACACAACATGATACATAAGTACGCATGTAGGTACGTATGTAAGTATGTAAGAATGTTGCAAAATAATTGGAGAGTGATGAAATTGTAAAGCAGACCAAACGACGTTAATATTTGCTCAAATAAAACACAATAAAGCTTTTATCACAGATAAATACTTATAAACATCACCCTACACACACATTCACGTGCACACAGACGCAGTCTTTTGTCGTAATGTTTGTAAACGATTTTAATTTGCATACCTAAGTAAGAAGGATCACGTTTATTACTACATGTACATGTACAAACGGAGGATTTTGTATTCAATATAAATAATATCCGGAGGGTTAAATGTTGATGAGATTCTGTTATACTTCCATATCATATACATCCAATGTCAATAGCAATCGCAAAAACAACATATTGGATATGCTGGTGACAGGTTAAGGGGAGCAGTGTGAAAGTTCAAAAGTGAATTTTCCACCTTTTGGCGTCAGAATGAGAGGATGAAGCATGTTTTTTAAACACTGTGTTGTGACGAATGTATATTAAAATATAACGGTTACAAGAATATACCCAAAATATATTATACCTGTCCTCCACTTTTATGTATAAACTGGAAGCTTTTTAAGTACCTGGTTAAAACCTTCATAAAAAAACATTAAGAATTAACTTGCACGTCGGATTTCGCCCAGAAAGAGTGTTTTCTAAATTGTGAACCGTTTTGTTGTCCGACATCAATGCAGGTCCATTAATAAAATCATACTTCTACAATTTAAATGAAAAGGACCCACTACATATGTCACCAATTTTGGGAAAGTGTTTTACCATTAAAAACTTTATGAAACTACTTTTTCAACAGTTTTCATTTAGCATATGTTGGATTAAGCCGAACCTATCAACACTTTATACCCTACACTTGGTTCAGTTGCACCAGTAAACGCCAGGCATTGCCATTTAAGTTATTTCGAGAATTACCATTTTAAGGAAGGGGTTCTAAGAATTGTCAATTCACGCACACTTTTCTCCCCAAAATTGTCTCAAAAAATTTATAGAATTGCAAATTTTCGTCTTATAAAAATTTTCTTTAGAATAGGACCTTATACGAGCAGGGGTTCTAAATATGGTCCAATCTGGCCCATTTTTCAAAAGAGTTCCTCTTTGAGGCAAATTTCATCACTTATCAACAAATGCTTGAACGTGATGAAATCGGTACAGATTTCGCTTCTGAATCGATTGGTATAATTGATGGTGGGTGTGGTATTTGCCTCTTAGCAATTACAAGCACTTTTGGAACTTAATATTCCATTTAGTACAAGTGGTGCAGAGTGTAAAAAGTGTGTTTTTAAATACTTTTAAGTAAATCATGTTTAACAGATTTGATCGAATTGCCCTTGAATTGTTATGCGATAGGATTGAATAAATGCAAATATAATCCAATTCAATTGAATAAAAAACAACACGAAATAACTAACAATTTTTGTTTTAATTTCTCACTCAATTATAGATTTAAAAAAAGGGTATAAAAAAAACCAAAAAATTAGAATAATTTTTGGTTTATTACATTTTAAATATAAACTTTCATGTGTATGTTTATGATACAGTTCATTTAATAGTAAATTCTCATTTTAACATACGTATCGTATGCTCTCTCTCGTGCAACATTGCATCCATTTATAAAAATACTTATAAAAAGATAAATAAGGCTTAGGTCAACTGTGGCGTACCTTAGGTCAACTTTGGCGTGTGGAATCTGTGCAAAAGCGTTGTCGTTTAACGACTATTGATTATTAAACTGTGTGCTACAATTATGGGCGTGTCTGTTACTTTAATACCGCCCCTTTTCAACACCTCAATTTTATACATATGTCCATCAAAGATCTACTTTATTGCATCATTTTTGTTACCATGAGAAACTTTTGTTGATTGAACACGTGGCCAATAACTGATTTTGTTTAATTTTAATTTAAAAAAAAAAAAACGTATCTGTCTAGATCGACTCGTATATTGTAGCTGCTCAAGATTGTAGACACTTTATGAACTCCCTATTACTGGCAAACTTTTCCACTCGAGTTAAGGGTATCAAGAAAACCATTTCAATCATTTGTTGTTAAATATTCAGTACATTTATTATACTACATGTTTACATTTATGGCAAGAAAATATGAATACATATTTAAATAAACACATACAAGTTAAAAAAATATATCGAATAAAATGAAATTATTGATGCATAAACGCACTTATCCAGTATTACCATGGCAAAGTAATAAATTTGCATATAAACAAAAAAAGCACTTTTTTACTCTGTTGGAGAGAAGTAAATAAATGCATTTAAAAATGCCTTAAATGTTTTCAGGTGGGAAATTGCAACTGCATTTAACTTCAATATAAAAATTGGTAAACTGTTTATATAAGCTCAGATTCTTCCTCTTCTTCTCGCTAAATCGAAACCAATTTCAACTTAAGGTTTTTTTTTTCTATAAAATTTAATTTCCCACCCATCCGTTATTCATTTCGCATCGGTGTTTCCTTCTGTGCACTTCTTTTGCTACCCTTTGCCACTTGTTCTTTAGTATTACTGTCATGTCAACAAGCCTGCAGCTGTCAAATAGTTGTCAAAGCAAATAATTTAAATGATACCGAATTTAACTTTTAAAAGAGTTTTTGTTTTATTCAAAGTAAGGAAAACATGCGATATACTATATATATTGTATATAGGAAAGGTGGGATGGAACCAACATAAATTTTGATACTGATATCGTGTGACATCGATACATGACAGTTACCATCAAGCTAATTTCATTCTCAAAGGTGTAAGATTCAATGATTCCCCCTGAATAAAGTGCTCACCAGACTGTCATGAACTATTTGTGGGGTTTCCTTTAACCAGAACCGACTATTCACAAATCTTTTTAAAAATGAAGGTTGTCATGGGGAACTGTAACATCGGCGTATATGGTCTTGTGGAAGAAACTCTTCTGCTAATTGACTCCTAATTGGGTTAAACCAAGTTCGAAAGATGCTTCTTACTCAGCATCTAATTTTGAATGCATACCCACCCGCGCGTCCCCCTTTTATTGGGAATCATTCTTTTATTGTTCATTATCTACATTTTCCGTTTAATATCTCGGTCGGTACATCATTAAAAATAAAAACAATTAAATATTCACTCATGGCATACAATTAGAAAGAAACCATTGGTTGTTTTGTTGTTGTCGTTGTTGTTGTTGTTGTTGTTGTTGTTGTTGTCATTATAATGACATTTTTCTTTCTTTGTTATCTATCACAATAATAAATGAAAAGCAAATCGTTGACTTTTGCAATAAAATAGTTAAGAAGTAAAGACAATAATGCGATTAAGTCAAAAGAATTCTTCAAGACTTGCAAGTGAAGTGTTGTGAAATTTTCATTTAATGAAAAAATTCTTTATAAAACTTTTTTCTTAAATGATTCTTTAAATAACAAGTTTAGTTGGAAAGAATTCCTTCAAGTACGATTTTATGAGAATTAAGCTTTCTTTCAATATGATTTAACGCGTTTGCATACTTGTTTATTACAAGTGAATTATCGGTTAAATTAACTGTTTACAAGTTACTTCATTATTCAGCTAAATTTTTTTTTTTTAAAAGAACATAAAAGTTATTGTTTTTGGAGGAAGGATGATTATTGGAGCGTTAAAAAAGTTTTCATATATAAAACTTAGATTCATGCTTACGGAAAACACCGACTGCACATTACAGTATTGTTATATCCTTAAGGGTATATTAAGCTTGTCATTCCGTTGGCATGGAGGGAGGCATCAGAGATCTTACAAAGTATATAAATTCTTGATCAGCATCAAAAACTGAGTCGATTTGCACATGTCTGTCCATATGTCCGTCTGTTGTTGGGGCACATTTGTGCAAATTTGAGATAAAAAGGCTGAAATTTTCTACACACATTTTTAGTTTGTGCAAGTAGATCGCTATTTAAAATGGACAAAATTTCGTCGAAATATCTCAAAAAATAATAGGACCTCATATGGGAAGGGGTTCTAAAAATGGTACAATCGGGTCCATTTTCAATAGGGTTCCCCTTTAGGCCAATACAATACAATCCTCTTACCAAAATATCATCAAAATATCTAAAAAAATTGCGACCTGTATCTTGCGCACAAATTTGAATGGACAGACAGACGGATATATTTAAATCTATTCAGATTTTGATTCGGAATCGATTGAAGAGTCGAAGGTGAGTATGACATCCACACAAACAGCCTTTCCCACAAGTGGTGCAGGGTATAAAAAGGTCGTTATTCGGTATATTCTTGATCAGCATCAAAGTCTGTATTTTAGATTTAAACATGTCCATGTTTTGTTGAAACTCACACGTTGCTACATTTTAATATTGTCCATTTAATGTTAAGGGTATAAACAGATACCTGCCAACCCCCATATCGTGCAGATGGATGTGAAAAGTATTTAAAATTTGGCCCAAACCCAATCTAGCTTTTTTGCTTGTTTATTATGGCCCACGACTATATCAATCCTATCACATATTAAAAAAAATTTCATTTGATTTTAAATCGAACTACGCTGTCGCTGGTCCTTAGGTACTACATTTACAATCCTACAAAGTTAACTTTGTTACAAACATCCTTAAATGGTTTACCTTTTTCGGCCAATATTTTGAAAAACTTTTTAATTCAACAAAGTTATTTACTTATATGTTTTTCCACTTTTGTGTTGTTTTTACGCAACATGACACAGTATTCGCAAAGTTGGTGTACAGAGTACATAACAGTGTTTCATATGTGAGGGTTTATGAGGTCAACTATGCAAGTGTTGTGTCTATTATTTGTACGTGTATAAAAGTTTATAAGTTTTTTGTTTTTTGTTTTTTGTGTTGAACATGCGAAACTTCCACTTTTCCGATGAGGAATTTTCAAAAAGTTTTGTTTTCTTTCCTTTTTTGATAAAGTCCCTGTTATCATACATGGTTGTTCAACTGTGCACCATTGAGTAAATGTTTGTACGTATTTATGTACGTATTTATGTATACATCAGTTATGCTTTTCCCCAGATTATTATATTTAACGTTGATGTCGAAACTTCATAGCGTCAACATTGTTATACAAATTTGAATATAAGTCAAGTTTGAATAGCTTTTCACACATGCTAACAACACAGGGGGTTAAAGCAGTGGACCCACGCCACGGGGGATTTAAAACATTAAAGAAAAGACGACTTGTGTTGAAATTTCACTGAAATATATATAATTTAGAAAACCCGATTTAAGGTCGACCGAAGCACTGGCAAAACAAAAGAATGAAATTAAAGTTCAACTTCTGCGTTTGAGATGCATGGGAGCAATATTTGATTAGCGATTGCCAAGCAGCACCACCATGATTGTTGCGTTATATAAACGCAATTTTGTATTATGTTTCAAGCTTTGTGACCTTAACGAATCATTTCGAATTGCTTTACTATATAATCTCATTGATATAACTATTGTATATTGTTACATGTTTATACAGAATATCGTCGTCAAAGCCATAAACTTATTAAAGCATGGAAGATACAACATAATACGCTTCCTCTTTTTTGTAACCTCTACGTTATGGTGAGGGTGCATAATAAGTTTGTTGTACCATTCTCCTTCTACTGAAATTAATGTCCAACATGCGTGTCCGTATGTCCGCGTTTCTCAAAGTCTGTTATTGAAACGCTCATGTTTGCGAAAGTTTTGAAAATTTAGATGAAATTTAATAAAAATGCAAAATACTCCCCACATCTATATATAAATTTAGGCGTGGTAGCTAACATGTAGCTACATGTTTACGCCCTCTAATAATGTACATATATATTATGTATTAGTATATAAGTGGAGTATTACGCTGAATATGATTTTTTCTAAATTGTGCAACCACGCCCGTTTTTGGCCCATAGGTAGATGGTATTATAACATATACGCATACAAAATTTCAAATTTTATGGCAGATATTGTATATAGATTTTTGCCCATTGTGGGCGTGTATGTTATCCGACCACACCCATATTTTACACATCGACGAATAGGATACCTGTAAATATGTGTACCAAATTTCATATTTATAAGAAAATTTTTGTGGCAGATAAATCTATTTTTATCGAGTGTGGGCGTGGCTCTAGACCGATTTTGCTCGTTTTGCTCAGCGATTTACGGGTAGAAACTAAAAGTGTTTATACAAAATTTAAGTGTTTACAAAATTTTTAAAATCTACGTTCGTGAGAGTACCAACAACCGACGGACATACGGACACACACGTCTAAATCGACTCAGTTTTAAACGCTGATCATCGTATATATGCACTTTGTGCAGTCTATAATGTTTCCTTCTGATTGTTGTAAAGAAAATGACAAACTTAGTATACCACCGCAGGGTATAAAAATCTCTAACAAAGAACAAAAATTCAGGTTTACAACTCTTTTTTATTGCGCATAGAGTCCGCAGGTAGGTTCCTATTCAAATTGAACAAAATCAGCCACGCCCCCAATACAATAATTTTATGTAGAATAATTCCACGCGATGTTTTCCACATACTACCCGCAGTGACTTAATTATACAATTAATTAGTCAATGCAACATAAAAAGACTTGGCTCTTGGCCAGTTTCAATTTTATAAATAGAAGAAAAGACAAAAATATATCGCGTTCTATGGTATTTATACCCTGCGTCACTTGTGCTAAGAGGTTATGTTAAGTTTGTGTGAATTTTTGTAACTCCTAAACGACAAGTGCCACACCCACCAACAATTATATTGATCAGTGCCACACCAGTATAAAAGTCTTATAAAATAACTAAATAAATAAATTAATTGCTTAATTAAAGGGCGTGGCGCTGCCCATTTGCTTAGGGAAAGATTTTCTTAAAATAAATGTTGTTTATTAACTAAATGGTTAGTGCCACGCCCATATAACATCTGATTCATCTGAAAGCTGAATTAATTTACAATCTTTCGCAAAAAGTTTGAACAAAATCCGTGCAGCCGTTTCCAAGTTATAAGACTTTAAAAAATATCTATAATCAAGATTGGCTTACTGGGCTATTCTCGATGTCTCTTGGCCTGCACACATTTTTATATTGATTTAATTACGATCATAAGAATGTTCGTGTCCGTCTGTGTGCTAATGTAAATTTGTGCGCAAGGTCGAATTTTTTGAGATATTTTCATGAAATTTGTCCTGTAGAGAATTTTTATTGCAAATAGTCCGGATCAAACCATTTTAAGAACCCCTTGCCATATAAGGTACTGTTATAATGAAAGTCTTTTTATAGCAAAAAATCGCAATTCTTAATATTTTTTGAAAAAATTTGGTGAAGAATAGTTAATTAATCTTATTTTTGGCTGTGCCAAATTTTTAGAACCCCTTCTTATTTCACAAAGTAACTTATATGGCAGTGCCTCACGTAAACAGATATAACCAAACTAATTGTAGCATAATTTAAAGAGCTAACGATGTGAGGTATTAAATGGTCGCACTTGACCGACTATAACATTATTTTACTTGTTTTTCTTTTAACTTTATTTCTTAACACAATACTGTCTGTTCTGGCTTCTACAGATATTGTTTCCGATACTAATGTCAAAACACATTAGCACATATTGTCTCCGCACAATGCATGTATTGTACAATGAAAAACTGTTGTGTTCAATTTTTTGTACAATACGTTAGAATAACAAACTACAATAATACTTATAATGTGCTTTATCGACAAATCAAAAGTTGTTTGTTTCCACAATTCAGTTTTCCGCCTGATTGAACTCTACTTTTGTAGTCTTCAACAGCTTTTGTTTGGACGCTTTGCAATATATTACAGCATAATATGTCCGTTTCTGTTATTTATAGATATTAGATAAATGATACATTTCGATAGATTTCAATTACTAAGTGAAACTTTTTGACATTTACTATGGTTCAACACTTATACAGTTAAAAAACATCTCTTAATATACAAGTTGAATGACAAGTTCATGTTCAACTCTCAAAGGATTTTTTTATGCAAAAATTAATAGAATTAGTAAAATTTCTTGCCCTTAACGTGTCAAACTACTGAAAAACACTGGCTTGGGCCAATGTTAAATGTCCTGAACATCCATATAATAACCGTGGGCGTGGCAAGTACGTGATTACGCCCTTTAATAGCACTTAAAACCTTTCACAAAAAAACGTTTTATAACAGAGGATCCCACATGTAAGGTGGAAACTCTTACATTAAATGATATAATCAGGTAGGTATCTGCCATTGCTCACAAATTTCTACATGGATGTGAAAAGCATTTTAGATGTAACCTAAACTAAAAGTTAAATTGAAGGGATATAAATTTTGGAGTTTTCATCTTCAACCAACAAAACATTGAATACAATACAAAACAATAAAATATCACATAAATAAATGAAAACTCTTGTTAACAACACTTTTATAAACAAAACAATAAACAATGTACAGTATGAGTAGTGTTTACAAAAAATTTGCGAAATCAAGGAAAAGTTAAGAAATGAAAATGCAGATCAAACGATAAAGGACCAACAAGAAAGAAAGCTTAGACGAAATCCTAAATACCCTTCACATCTGCAGTAGTGAGCGGCATATGATTACGCCCTCTAACAGTATATGTATTACGTATCAGCTTCAAAGTCTAGTTTTACTTGGTGTACAGTTTTTTTATAAATTTTATAAATTGTGATCGAGTTTGTTTTTCGACCACGCCCACTTTTGGCACATCCATGAATGGGATTATAGATATGTACACCGAATTTCAAGTTCATAGGTCAACTTTTGTGGCAGATATATCGGTTATTGTCGGTTGTGGGCGTGTCTATTGTGTGACCACGCCCATTTTTAGCATATTGGTGAAAGTGATTACTATGGATACGAATACATACGGATGTAAACAGATGCTTGCCACGCCCACACTTTGTATATGGATATGAGAGGAATATATGGAAAGGAAATGTTGCCTAAATTTATTAAAAAAATGTTATGAAAATAAAACTTCATCAACTGAAACTTAATTTCATAGTTAGCGTGGACTAAAGTTTTTTACAAAAATTCAACTTTTTATCAATGTGTCGCCATTTGACCAGCACGAACGGATGTGTTTTGTGTCATCACCCCGCGCCCCTAAATTATTCAATTTCATTTACTTAAAGTGCAAATTTCGATAATTTCTTTAAACATATACGTGCCATTAAATAGATTGCATTCACCACATCGGTTTTCTGCGCTTTCTCTGAAATGTGCTTTTCCTTTAATTCAATTTCCCCAACATGCATAAACATATTGAACATCTCATCTTACTCTTATTATTTTAACATATTGAAAAGGAGTAATTGCAAAAATTTAATCCTCTCACTTCCCCTCTTTATCTCACACCCGATATTGTGTTGGTGCAGTGACAGTTTATATAAAGTATTTATACTACATTCTCATCCGCTTCAGATGTATTTTTGAGGGCATATACACTGTGTCAAAACTTTGCCAACATTTCAAGATATTCTGCTTAATATCAATTCAATCTGTTTGTCCGTCTGTCCCTAAGTGAAAAGTACCTCTTTAGGCTGCAAAAATATAGACATTTACGCTTAATTTCGTAGAAGCTTTACTACTGAATGTTTCCAAATTGAAATTGTACAGAATTGATCAATAGACACGCCCACAGTATAAAACAATTTCTAAAAGATTGACTTTTTTAAGCATTTTTCCGTATTTAATAAACTTTGAAAACCAACTAAAACCCTTTTGAAAGAGTTTTGATACAGGATTCATGTTTAGTCAAGAGTTGGTTTAAGCCAATAAAACAATAGTTTGTCGTATAATTTGCTTCGATTCTATCGATAGAGGACACTGTTCTTTATATTGAATTACATACAACTTTTTACCGCACGAAATTAAAGATGTGCTCATGTGCTCATGTGCTCATGTTCATATATGTATATGTGCGTTTAGAGGTTTCGGGTTGTTTAATATATTCTACCAAATGCACACACACACACACATTTACAGCATCCCCCTCTTATATGTTGTGTTGTAGCTTGAGGAGTAAGAGATATTACTGTAACATTTCTATTGAAATGATGTAATTTATGTACGAACAACATGAAAATATATCATAATGTGAATGAGAGAAACTTTTTTTTGCTTCAAGCAAGAATTTTATATATGTTGACATATTTATTAATTTAAATTGTTCCACCTCCCACATAAGACGAGAGGGTACACGAAGTTTGTCATTTTATTTTCATTACCAAGAAAGAAGCGTCAGACATTCTAACAAAAATATATACCTTGACCAGCATCAAAAACTGAGTCGATCTAGACATTCTCTTAGTCGCAAATTTTAAGATATTGAGGTGAAATTTTGTACAAACACTTTACAGTACAAATACTTTACGCAGAAAGCTATTTGAAAGGATCAAAATCGGTCAAGAACTACATTCACAATAAAAAAATTGACTTGTAAAGTTGAAATTTGGTATTCGCATCCATAGTTATTACATCCATTGATATGCTAAAAATGGGCGTGGTCGGATAACATACACGCTCAAAATTTACAAAAAACCATATTCACTATAAAACTAGACTTGCCAGTTGATATAGGCGTAAACATGTACCTACCACGCCCAATATTTTTATATAGATGTGGAGGGTATTTAAGATTTGGCATAAGCCAAATTTACTTTTTATACTTATTTTACTTGTTTTCTTGTTAATTATCTTATCACTCATACGCCATGTACACCTTGGAGTTTTTATATGTAAACGTAATGTACTTATTATCTGTACAGGTGTATTTGTCTTTGTATGTATGAGTATGAAATTTCTGAATTAAATTTCATGCATGTCCGTTACTTCAATTGATCCCATTTATTGTTTTCGTACCTTCCACAAGTCAACTCGCACTTGCTGAAGTTTTACCTTTATATAACTACTTGCCTTTTATCTTTACTTCAACAATCATAAGGACATTTGAATTTAACGAGTTTTTTTTTAAATGTTTGCATCCAATTAATGAATAATTGAAAGATTTAAAGTTCGTTTAATTTAATTTTTGTTTCATGAGAAAGTTTCAAGTTTTTGCAGTGCCGAGAAAAACTATTAAAGAAGTTTAAGTGAATTAATCTAAAAATATAAAATAATATAAAAAAACTGTATATGGCTTAGCTATATTTGTACCCACTATGTAGGCACCGTAGTACACTAATGAATAGATATGTCATACTTTATGAATAATTCAGAAAAAATCCTTAAAAAAATTGCTGCATTTTTCAGATTTTTGTTTGGACCATGGGCGTATATCGTGACCTATTTCGCCCGATTTCAATGTCGACCTGAGTACAGTAACTGCCAACAGTTCTGCTATGTTTGGAATTCTTAACGAGTGTTTGCCACTGTATCGGACCGACAGTAATTTGCGGGGCCCCAATGCGTCTCTATGAGCGTTGCACACGTTTTGACATTTTGCCAAAATTATATTATATATATTCTTTGTATATGAATTTTCATTATTTGTTACGTATTTTGGGTGAAACTGAATGTAGCGGTGTTTAGCTTAAGAAATTCCGGTTTCAGGAAATTGAAAAAGTTATAAAATATTTGGTGCACCGGTTTTGCGGTATTGCAAACCACACGATTAATTTTTTCAGGTTTCGTTTCTTTAACATGAATTTATATATTTCTGAGTGCCTATGAATGCGTTCCATGTTGAAATTTATATAACCTTTTCCATCATACACCACACCAGCAAGTGTATATTATTGTACAGTTTAAGAGTAACACACTATGTGGTTTAACTTTTGAAGCATTTCCTCTTTGCCGGTGGTCAAATATTTAATATCATTAATTAATTTGGTTTTTATCTTTTATGTGATATAAGATGGGGGTATATTAAGTTTGCTATTCCATTTGCAATACCCAAAAAAAACGACGCCAAAACTGTTACAAAGTATATATATTTTTGATCAGCATCAAAATCTGAACCGATCTACACATGTCTGTCCGTCTATTAAAAGAAAACCCTAAAATTGAGATATTGAGCTGAATTACAAATTTGTCATTTGTTGCATACAGATTGGGTGATATCGCTTGAGAAGCACGCCTATAATCAACTAAAATGTTTATATCTGTCACAGAGTTTGAGGTGCGAAGTTGAAACTTGCTAGGTGTACGTAGTTGTAGTAATACGAAAATTGTAATATAATGTAAAAATGGGTGAAAAATGGCCATAATTGCAATTTACCAAAAACCATTTATGTTCAGAATCCGATGTTTACGTTAACTATCAAATGATGTGGAGGGTATTTAATAGTTGACCTAAGCCAAATTTAGTTTCCTTGCTTATTATCGTCCATGATAAATTTAACTATTAAAAAAAAAATGAAAAATTAATTATACTACATTGTTCATCACACACACAAACACGCACATACATGTTAAATATTTTACTACACATTAGTTTGAGTAGTTAAAGTTCTACAAAGTATTTTTCATAAAAAATTATTTTTTTTAAATTTTCATATCATTTTTAATTGTTTATTTATATTTTATTGTTTTAGTTTTTATAACAATTTTAATTATTTATTTATTTATTTTTAATTTTTTTTTATCATTTTTAATTTATTCATTTTTAATTTTTTATTTATAATATTAATTTTTTATCATTTTTAATTGTTTATATACTCTTTTATTATTTAATTAAATTATTTATTTACTTATATAATTTATTTTCATTAAAATGTATACATTTAGGCGGATTTATTAAATAAAGTCTTTCACACCCAATCATTACATTTTGTCTACAATTCTTATTTCTCTTAATAATCATTGTATTTTTGTCCATCCATACATATTCATTGGCTTAATGAAAAAACATATTAATTATTATTTTTAAGCCAAATTGCTTATTTATTGTTAAAATGCAAGTGTATTTATAATATATTTTGCTATACCTTCCATTTAAAAGAAACTTTTAAAATTCACAATTTTCGATTCTTTTCAATTTAAATTTAAGTAATTATTTGAATTTTAAAGAATTTGTCTTCTATCACAATCAAGGTAGGACAACAACAACCGCATTCAAAGACGTTTACAAACAAACTGAACCGTTCAATGCTTCACTCGAAATAAAATAACGAATTTGTTGATTTTGTTGAGCAGCACACGACAAAGACTAGAAAACATCGCATCATTTATTATCAACATTCCTATGCTTACATTACATGACATTGCTACATATGCGTACAATACATAGAATGTCTTCATATAATATGTAAGTAACGACAGTGATAATAACGATGATGATGATGGCGATGGTGATATTAATAACGATTAGGTAGATAATAGAAATGTAAACCATGTCTTTAGGCCAATAGTGATTCAAAGTGAAAGTGAAATCATTACCAATTTTGTATTCAAAGCTTGTGCATACAACAACAAATGCTTTTGATAATATCATTTATCACACATATACGAGGATTAAAAAGCTTCAATATAAACTATGTGTTTAAGGAAAATGTTGCAATATTGCAGAAGGAAACGTCAGACACCGAACAAGGCATATTTTGATATATTAAACTTACATTTTGTGCAAAATAGGCAAAAAATTGGTTTAGAGCCTCGCCCACAAGCGATAAAAATTAATTTATTTGCCACAAAAATTGAGCTGATAGCTCAAAAGTTTAGATTTGATACACACATTTATCTCATGTGCCAGACGTACGAGTGGTCGGATAACAGACACACCCACAATGAACAAATCTCTTTATATCTGCCACAAAAAACAATCTATGAACTTGTAACTTTATATGCACATCTATAATTATGCCTTCCATCGATGTGCCCACGCCCAATTTACAAAAAGCCATACTCAACGTAAAACTCGATGTGCAAGTTAACACGTAATGGCGCAATCATATAATTGTCACGCCCACCTTTTTATTGTAAACGTGTAGAGTATTTAAGATTTGGCCAAAGCCAAGTTTAGTTTACTTACTTGTTTTTATTTCGAATGAGTAAATGAGAAGCTTTCAGCTAGATCGCGTGTGCTCTAAAACTCTCGCTGAATTCTAGATTTTTTTTCAAAAATCGACAAATCGTAATTTAAACATATTATCTCTAAAAAAAAATTAAGAACTTTGAATGATTAAATCACCATCGCAGTCAATTTTAAATCATATCACATCACAAATAAAGGAAGATCAAAATCGTTTAATGACCAACTAACTCTCCTTTGAGATGACGGTAATAAGAAACATAATTAAACAAATATTGAAATTAAAATAAATATAAGAAAAACAAATCAAAAATATTATAAAGAAAAACTCACCGCAAAACATCGCAAAATGAAAAATGAAACATGCGCTCTCGGGTATTAACCTAAATGCTATCTCTTAGTTAACGTGCACGAAGACAAGAAATTCACCACTAACTGCAATATATTAAGAAACAGTACACATACTACAAATGATAAACAATGATAACGTATAACATGAAACAAAAACAATGTAATGGCACGTGCACGGATTGTTTACTGCTCTTAGACAACATAACATAAGAACATACAAAATTTATCCATACATTTGAAGTTAATTATGTGCAAGTTTAAATAAAGCAATCTGTGAAGCAGATGTACGATAATAGAAAGTACTTGAGTGAAATTACATAATTCACAATCTATGCAATTAACATAATAAGAAGGGAGAAGAATGAAGGATTTTGACAAACGGTAAGCAAATGAAAATGTTCCCAAACTTAACTTGTGAACTTGGAAGACCCAGAAGGGCGCAGCAAACGGAATGACAAACTTGTTATACTCCCCATCTTAAGTGGATGGTGAATTTTTGTTAGAGACGTTATATGAAAAAAGGGTTCTACAGATGAACCCTGCAGGTCCAAATTTGATCTCGTCAATTATTAATCTAATTAATTAATTCGTTGCCAATTTTTGTTTATAAGATAATTAAAAATTGCAAATTTTCGCCATATAAAGCCTTCTTTTATAATAGGGCGTTATAAAGGCAGGGGTTCCAAAAATGATCCCATTCGATTTTTTGTCAAAATGTTTCTCTTTCGTGTCAAAATATATCCTTATACTAATTTTCTTCAAAATATCTCAAAAAACTTAAACTCTGCTTTACATATAATAGACAAAGAACAGACATACAGACAAACATGATTAACTGTTTTCATTAAGTGATTCTGAATTAATCGGTTCAATAAAAAGCGCACAAACTTTACATACTTGTATAGCACATTGCGGTGTTAGTAAAACGCTATGAAAAGCAAGCACGCGAAGATTAAAATTAATAAGCAATTATGTTGATGATGTGGTTGAACTTAATTTCGATGGTGCTGCTGGTGCTCGTGACCCTCTTCTATAAATTTTATCATTGCCTATACATCACATTGCTAAGCTGTTCCGGTGCTCTTGTGTTCTTTGCGCCAGATTTCCATTTGAATAATTATTTAATGAGTAGCAAGTCACATGACTACACATATATAGCGCATCATTAGAAAACCGAAAGTAGAGCATGGGAATAAGAAGTAATCATGTTATTTGGAAAATATTGTTGACATTAAAAAATCATCAAATTAAGGCCCCCCTTATACATTCATATTCATCAAGATTATTCCAGCAAACATTTGATTCCATTTGTGTATAAACAAAAACAAAAATCCATAAAAATAGAATGAAACGCTGTTGCTCTCCATTCCACAAATAGTGGTTTGGGTTAAAATTTAGTGTGAAAGTCGCATAATAGTCTAAAGGACAACATCGCACAACAGTTGATACAGAGTGCACCGGAAACAAATAGACCCCATTACGAATGCAATTAATACTTGCTCGGTCGCAATGACTCTTTCAGAAACGTAAATATACATAACGCAAGATGTATTTAATGCTTTTGGAGTTCCAGTGAATGCAACAGCACACACTTCCTCACCCCAATAAATGCAGTTGTTTAGTAAAAGTATTTGTTGACCAAATGTATACCCTGAACGGCTAATGCCAGAGATACCTCTAATTATACCGATTGGTTCAAAATTACAATCTTAATCGATTTAACCGTGTCCGTCTGTCCGTCCTTGTATTTCTTGTACTCGAGCTATTAGCTGCAATTTTAGATATTTTTGAGTAAAATTTGGCTTAGGGATGTATTTTAATGCAAGGACAGCCTCTAATAAAAATGGATCTATTTTTAGCATTTCTCCTCATGTAAAGCCCTTTTTTAGATAAGTTTTCATAAATTTTTTCAATAAAATCATGTGAAGGAAAGTTAACTGTGCTCGAGCGCATTTTTAGAATTCCTTCCCATATAAGAGTCTTTTACGAAATGACTGTTACATGACAATGTATTTAAAGGATAAAGTGTACAACTAAATGCTGTAGGACATTAAATGATCGGGTACAACCGATTTATATATAAATGTATTGCAGTTGGTTGGTTCACCATTCTTTTTGAAAATCTATTATAGTAATTACAATATTTATAAATAAATTCTATAAAAAGCGATGAGTTTCGCTTCAATTTCACTGCTTTATATGCCCAAGAGGGTCTGTATTCTATCTATTATTAAAACAATATTATGAAGTTTTTCTCTATATTCACACTGAAATGTTTTGTTCTAATTAACAAAACAAAACTGTTTGTGGAAATGAAAGCTTTACAAAACATAACATTTTATAAAGTTTATATTTCATGCAGGAAAGAGGGTTACGATTAAATATTATGTATTTTCCCAAACAAATGACTACACATACATACATACACTATATATATAATATATATAATTTGAAAGCAATGCTCGAAAATAATAGTAAAGAGCATCAATTGTCGACGTTTTAGTTTGATTTAATGAAAAAAACGCCCATAATTGTAAAATTTAGTAAAACGGCAAATTCCGCCTTAAAAAGACACACAGTAATTTTTTTTAATTCTTAAGTAGTTTTTCACTTAAAAATTAAATTGTTTCCTATTTAAAAATAAAGTTCACCTCGATAGGAATCTCTTAACGCTACAAAGATGAACCTAAAGAGTTGAAATTTAATAATTTTATTAAATTATTAAGCCATGTAACAATGAAGAAAAAGAAGGGGCATGGTCATATAACATACACGCCTAAAACTTACAAAAAAAAACATATATTCGCACAGTGTTCGGCTTGTGAGTTCACTATTATAGGGTGTAACGAGTTACTGTCCCGCCCACTATTGCACTATTGCAGTAAATGCTACCTGTACCCTAAAGATAAATTTATTTGGGCATATACATAAATAACAGACAGATGGACAGACGGACATGGTAAAATCAATTCAGATTTTGAGTCTGAACTAATTGGTACAATTAGAGGATATTTACATAAACTTAATACACCCTTGCCACAAGTGCTGCAGGGTATAAAAATGTCCAACATCCGAGTTTTCTTTATATTTCTCATATTCCTAAAAATATGCTAAACATTATTATCTGTTATCAGTCGAAATATGATAAATACATGAATAATAAATTTATATAATGGAGCAGTCATTTCAAAAATTATCTCAACTATGGCGAAAAAAGCACGATCACAAACACTGCACAAAAATGGCAAACATTTTACATTTTAACCATAACCATAATATTACCGCATTGTATAAAATGGATGTGGTAACCAGCAAACAATTGAACAACTGAAGTCAGCAAGCGGCAGGAAGTCACGTGGAAAGAGGTGAGAAAACCAACTGTTTGTGCGGATATATCACGCATAAGCGCATATGGCATATGGCTGACGACAACAAAAACTCCAAAATAATATCAACAACATTTGCACACTATACGCATTACAATGCATTGAACAATTTATAGAATATATACAGTTTTTTTTTTCACATTTAATTCATTTTATTACACAATACAAGTCAACATTATAATTAAGACTTTATTCAAAAGATTGCTGCACATAAAAATTTCAAAACACACACACACTCATACAAGCACATGCTTGTTACTCTTAAATAATATACCATTGATTATATCGCACTCACACACACGCACACCTACGATATGATTCTTCTCTTGGCCGTGTGTGATATGCATAGTATCTCGTACGCACAAAAGGCAAGAAGATGTTGCACGTTATGTTTGCATATGGGGTTTAATTAAAGCAACTCTGTTCACTACCAACGCACAATACATGTGTGTAAACACTTGAAGACAACACCAACATCGGCCAGAATAAATATGAAATAAATTGCAGCCGACACATATTGAAGCAATTATACCTTACGAGTTGATAACACATACGAGTGCAAACATTTTATCTTAATTGCTTCAATAATTAAATTAAAAACGAAGAAAACTAAATTAGGCTTACGCCAAATCTTAATAACCCTCCATATCCATATCCATACATACAAACGGTGATCGTGCCAGGTATATGACTACGCTCTCTAATAGTGTACCTGTTACGTATTAGCTTGCAAGTCGAATTTTAGGCTTTATAATGATTTTTTGCAAATTGTGCGCATCTTTTATCCGATCGCGCCCATTTTTGGCACATCAATGGATGAGATAACTATACATACGCGTACCAAATTTCAACTTCATAGCTCAATTTTTGTGGCAAATAAATAGATATGTGTGTATTGTGGGCGTGGCTTCTATTCGAAATAGCGATCTGCGTGCAAAAACTAAGACTACCTTTACAAAATTTTATCTCAATGTTTTAAAATTTAAGCTCGGGAGAATGCCATCAACACACGGACTTGCATATCTAGATCGACTCAGTTTTTAATGCTGATCAATGACGCATATTTTGTGTAAGGTCTCTGACACCTTCTTCTGGGTGTTTCAAATGGAATGACAAACTAAGTATACTTTCAATCTTACATGGAGGGTATAAAAACTTTAAGAATTTTTTAAACAATGTTGCTGGATTAAGATAAAATAAATATTATTATTAAATTTTGTGGGTAAACAAAGTTAGCCATTGCATTTGCAATATCCAGATGGCGACATCAGAGACCCTCTACAAAGATTGTATAATTTATCAACATAAAAATCTGAGTCGTTCTAGGTATGTCTAGGTCTGTGTCCATCCGTGTATGTCTGTTGTTGACACTCTCATTTTGAGAAACTGAGCTGAAATTTTAAGCTTTTGCACGCAGATTGAAATAAGGCAAGTGTCCCACAGAAAATCTTACCTATGAAGTTGAAGTTCATTCATCAATGTGCCGAAAAAGAGCAGAATCCCTTAAGGAGCAGGCCTAACATACAATTTACTGAAGAAAAAAACTTAATCTGACTTGTAAGGCGTACAAAGGCGTAAACAAGTTTCTATTATGCTCTATGCTGGCCTGTATTTGCGCATTGTAACTAAGATTTGGCCTGAACCAAGTATTGTTTTTTTCTTTATTTAACTTGTACTTGATGAGTATGAAAATTTTAGATAGTTCGACTAAACAAACTTTTAATTGGTTTCTAAATGGGACGCATCATGAATTTGAATTGTTTTTTATGCATGTAACACACATACACAATATTCACACATACGAAACTATATTCTGCTTATTGTCAATTTATTACTGCAAATTTATTATTTTGATAAATTAAATATATTTACATAAATTGCTACATTTTTGCCCCAATTGAATAAAATTATTATTTAGAATTTATTCGTTATTTACTTAAGTTAGTTGAGGTTGTAGGTATCATCACTCTCTTTGTTAAAACGTATGCAACGGTAGAAATTCAGTGTAAATATATTTGTACTCAACAACTATATCTAACAGTCCGTCTGTTATAAATATTCTGCTGAAAACAATTTCAATTTCGGCAACATTATTGGAAGTTCGTCGCAGATTGGTATTAAAGCTGGGTAAATTGGGTTGATTGAAGAATCCATACACTCAGACACATGAGGATTTTTTTCGTGTTGTACTCAAAAACGACCATAAATCCAATAGAAATCTAAAAGTTAGCACAAATGTTTCTTAGAGTATTAAAAGACATCCTAAATCCTCTGCTAAACTAAAAATTTCTAAAATTATGGTCTGTTCTTATGAATGGACGTAGAGACGGACATGGTTACATGGATACACATTTTGTTTCCGATCGTATCAGTACAACAAAAGGTGTGGGTGGTACTTGCCATTTCGATGTTTCAAACATCTGAACAAATAAAATTTACCATTTTTGGTCTTCTGTGAAAAATAACACTTTTTGTCAAAATGTTTCCTGTTCTACATATTTATACAATAACAACAGTACACACATATATATATTTATTTATTTATTACCTCAGAATTCCTTTTTATTTTTTGCCATATGGTTGTGCATGTGCATGTGCATGTGTGGTAAAGTCTATATGTCAAGTATTTCCCCAAGTGGTGATAAAATGAATATTCAAAGAATTTACACCATTACACACAATATGCACTTGAATGCCAGCAATCCATGCACACGGCATATGGGACAAGTCTGTAAATATTTTTTATTTATATTATATTAAGAACACAACAATAACAAGAATGTTGACACACATACACACACGCATACGTACATATATACAAATAAGTGTACGGATTTACATACACGGCTGAACAATTTTATACACTTTTCAAATGTGAATGAACGGAAATGAAGGAAACGGATTACAACTTATTCGTGTTTATGGAAAGTTTCACGTCAACAAAGATATGGATTTGAAAACTTTTCTTTCAACATTTCCAATCGAATTTATCTTAAACACATATCAAGCAAGTCACAAAACTAAATTTGGCTTAGGCCAAATCTTAAATAAACTCCCCAGCGGTAGGCGTGGCAAATATATATAGATTGCGCCCTCTAACAGTGTCAGCTTGAAAGTCTAATTTTATGGCGAATATGGTTTTTTGTATATTATAGGCACGTGTGTTATCCGACCATGCCCATTTTTGGCATATCGATGGATGGGTTAACCTTAAATATGTGCACAACATTTAAAGTTCACAGGTCAACTTTTGTGGCAGATATATAGATTTTTGTTGAATGTGGGCATGGCTCTGGACCGATTTTAACCATTCTAAATAACGACGTGCAAAAACTAAAAGTACCTGTACAAAATTTCAGCTCAATATCTCAAAATTTACGCCCGTGAGAATGCCAAAAACTGACAAACACACGGACACACGGACATACATGTCTAAATCGACTCAGTTTTAGATGGTGATCAAGAATATATATACTTTGTGTTGCCTCCTTTTGAGTGTTGCAAACGGGAGAACAAACTTAGTACATCCACCATTTTATGTGGATGGTATAAAAACAGGGGTCCGTAGATTAAAAAAAAGGAAAGGAAACCTGACTTGCCTAAAAGAACGTCAACTTACTAACGATACGATGAAACGTTCCAAATAAAATTTTAAATATCAATGAATTTATTTGCTTTCATGAATAGTTATATTTATAAAATTTTATGAAACAAAAGCATTTAAAATGAAATACACGAAGAGTTGATGTGTGAACGAAACAAACAGTACGACAACCGTGAAAAGATTGAATGAATCAAAAATCGCAATTTTATTGGACACATGATGCTGATAGAAAACAAAAGCAATGTAAAGGATGTGTTATTGGTTACAAATGTTATAAAACGGACACTGCTTGCCAGCATCAAATTTTGACACATTTACTGTTACTATATATCTGCCTGTTCATCTCGCATTTACTTCATCAGGGAAACCGGCTGCAAATAATAAAGTTGCCAATTTCAATATTCGATATCTCAATTTTTTCCGACCAGGAGAATGCTTCATACACATAGAAATGGACGAACAGACAGACATGTTTAGACCGATTCAAAATTCAACGTTGATTTAAAATATTTATGTATGTACTGCAAGTCCAGCTTAAGGTATTAAATGCACATGATCGATGCATGATTGATATTAAAAGCAAGAAAAAAAAACGCATTTTTATTAAACTGCATTAAACTTACATATAAAGACATATCGTATAGCAACAGACTTAACTTGTGCAATGAATCTTTCCTTTTCAATAAGCATTGCATAAGTCATATAAATCCCACATATTGCTGATGTGTTGTTTTAAAAAATAAATGTATGTAAATGTATATGAAATTCTATACAAAATATATAAATACATCCTGCACCATTTCTGGCAAAGGGTATGTTAAGTTTGTGCGAATGCGTGTAACTCTTAAATGGAAAATGCCACGCCCACCTTCGTACCGATCGATTCATAATTATATTACTTCCCGAATCTCTTTCGGAATCGATGTAATCATGTCCGTCTGTCTTTCCATGTAAATTCGTGAGCAAGCAAAAAGTCGCATTATGTGAAATGAAATGAATGAATGATTTCGTGATGAAATGTGATGAAAAGGTATGTTTTGACCCAAAGAGGAACCCTTTGCAAAATTAACCGAATTGGACCATCTTAAAAACCCTTCCTCCTTTGACCTTCTTTTATAATGGAAATTCTTATATAGCGATATTCGCCATTCTTCTTATGTTTTGAAAATTTCATGAATTTTTGGAGGAGAAAAGTTAATTAGACCATTAATTGATTATGCTAAATTTGTATCCGCTCGGACCATAACATATTTAGACCTTGTTTTCTAACTAACTAACAAAGTCTCACTAACTGCATGGATAGCATTTTAGAATGGAATGTTTGGTTGTACAATAAAGCTTATTGTGAAAACCCGTTTTTAGTGTCTCTTTTTATGCATTATGTAAATATTCAATTAAATTAAATTAAATTAAATTACTTGGTGATTTTTATTATGTTTTATTATTTAAGCTATACTAAGTTATTTATTCCGTTTGCAGCACCTAGAAGAAAGTCTTGAAGACTCTACAAACAATATTTTTTGCTTAAAAATCCAAAACTGAGCCGATTTGGACTTTTAGAGATAATATATTAAAATTTTCTACCTTCGCTTCAAATTTTCTAATTAAAATGGACAAAACCGGTAAAGACAGCAGACGAAAAACTGTCCATCAGCCATAATAATTGATTTATGAAGTGATGATATGATTAGGTACACATTAATATTTATACTTACAACGGATTAGCCAAAATGGGCGGGATCGAATATCAAACACTCTTTTGTGCATATTCTGATGTGGAAGTTGCATATATTAAAAGGATTAGGGATTTTAAAAATGGACTAATTTGGTCCATTTAAGGTTCTATATTTAAAGAAAGTCTTTATGTGGCAAAAATTCATGATTCTTAATATATTTTTTAAAAATTTGGTTCACTTAATAAATATCTTTGTTAAGTTTGGATCCCATTGGTCCATTTTTGAACCCCTTCCCATATAACGATATTTGACAAAGTGACTTTTTAAGGTAATACCTCATGTTTACAGCTACTTTTAAACCAATTGTACCATAATTTGTGGAACTAAGTGGTGTAGAGTATTATACAGTTGCGTATAACCGACTATAATATATTCATTTGTTTTATTCTACATATGTTTTCCCAGTGATTGCTCTCTTTTATTTATTTATTTTGTTATTAACACTTAAAACATAAACCGTAGAACAAATAGTCACTACAAGTAGAACGAACGAGGAGAAAAAGAAATATCGTACAATACTTATACTTTTCCATGAATTGTAACAAACAAATATAATGAACCGCACTGTGCATAGAGATTATTGTTTCCTGAATACAAAGTGTTGTTGAGTTTTTCAATGAAAAATGCTTATGTGCTCCCAGAATATTATTTAAGTGGAACTTTGTGACTGTTTCTGCTGCTAAATATTAAACACTTTAATAAATATTTGTAAACATTTCCAAAAACGAGCAAATTTCTTTGATGAGTTATTAATTAAACACAGAA
The DNA here is from genome assembly GCA_963971445.1 of Ornithomya chloropus. NCBI lineage: Eukaryota > Metazoa > Arthropoda > Insecta > Diptera > Hippoboscidae > Ornithomya > Ornithomya chloropus. The sequence goes on along the minus strand of OZ020530.1, from coordinate 18,257,691 downwards.
ATTTCTATATTTTTTATGCTTTGATCAGGAAGCTGGAAATTCACAGTCCACAACATTGTTGTAAATGTTTTTTTAGTAATACAAAGGATAAAAAACTATCAAGAGTTAAGCATAAATTTTGCGGTAAATGAAATCAAACAACACAAACAAAATATGTATACAAAGGAAAATCTATTTTCAAAAAACAAACAAGAACCACAAATCGTGCAGTTTGATAAACAACAAGTGAAAATGTCCGATGTGTGATGAAGCCCGACCATTGAATACTCTACACCCTAAGAGGGTTGCCCAAAATATGCTATAATTAATTTAGTTAAATCAGTAAATGCAAGTCGTTGCCTTATAAATCACTTTGTGAAATATTTTTACAAGGAAAGGAATTCCATATGGAAGTTTATATAAAGTCATCCTTTATAATTATGGGGTGGTATGTTAAAAACGGTACAATTTCATACATATTCAATAGGGTTTCAAAGTATCTTAAAAATGCACAAATTTACATGAACACACAGACGGACATGAAGTTACAAACATCCGCAAACACTTAATATACCCCTTGGCAGTAACAAGTAACACAAAGTATAATTATGAGCAGCGAAATATAATGAGAAATGTGAATTAAATGCGAGAACATTAAAAACAGGCAATTTTTCATTCACATTTTCAATCATATCGAATATTTATTATCTCACAACTTCAGCAATTTCAACTTAATTGAACTCATTTTCTTAAAAGTATGGAAAAACCACAGAACAAAACAAGTAAGAAAACTAAACTTGGCTTAGATCAAATCTTAAATGCCCTTCACGCCTACATAAAAATGATGGGCATGGCAGGTATTGCGCCCTCTAATAGTGTATGCATTACGTAAATCCAGTATTTACGTGGAGTATGTTTTTTTGTAAATTGTGAGCGTATGTGTTATCTGACCACACCCATTTTTGGTACATTAATTAACGAGGGAATTATAAACATATGCACCAAATTTAAGTTTAACAGATCCATTTTTGTAGCAGATGAATAGATTTTTGTTGATTGTGGGCGGGGCTCTTGACCGATTTTGTCCATTCTAAATAGCAATCTACGTGTAAAAACTAGAAGTGTTTGTACAAAATTTCACCTCAATATCTCAAAATTTACTCACCTGAGATTAACACACGTATGTATACACATGTCTAGATCGAGGCAGTTTTTTTTTTTTGTTTAAACTTTGTAGGGTCTCTGAAGCGTCCTTCTGAGTGTTGCAAACGGAATGAAAAACTTAGTAAGCCCCCCATATTATGTGGAGGGTATAAAAACAATAAGTGTTGGAAAAAAATTTCAAGCAATTAGTAGACTTCTCCTTCATTATTTCCACTAATATATAATAATAATAAATAATATTCTAACTGTAGAAATTAACATTTTTATTAAAATTATATTGAGCTAGATAAGGGCGAGTTCAAAACCGGTCAGGGTCATTCCCTTCAGTCACCAAGTGTTATTTTCACAATTTCCAATAAATCATTACAACTTTCAAGTGAGTCAGATAGAATAATTTAATTCAGTGATGTGACAACAGACTAAAGTAAATTTCATTATTTTACATCTTATGTATGTATTTTATTTAGTATTCTTCCATACGATTCAAAGATATTTTACTCCTAGAAATTATTTTGCTAAACAGTTATTCTCCTTCATCGGTTCGGCTGATTGACTTAATAAAGTTGAAAGTGATTGTAAAAGATCATAGATTGACTCCCTATAGTAATCAAGGCCATGGACTCAATCGTAATCGCGCGCTTTCATCAATAATCCTCTTTCCCTGTTGGCAAAAGTCTGTACGTCCTTCCTCTGCATCTCTTCTAAATTAATTACAAATAAACAAGAGTTAATAAAAAGTCCGTTATTTTTTTATTACATACAATAAAAGTGTATTTTCTTTAAATAATAATATTAGATTTAAAAAAAAAAACCTTCAAATAAAAAAAATGTAACTACGATGCTTAGATGCGCTTACACTTTCTTGGAAATATTTTTGAGATTCCTCTCTAATACTCATAATCCGTAAACAATGACAAATGTTGCGTTGGAATGTTTATTGCGAAAAAGATTTAAAATTTCGCAAATCATTTAAAAAAGTTATCAAATAGCTAAATTTAAAACGGACGGATGGACAAACGTTGTTGATTCATATGAAATAAGAATAAAAAGCACTTCAAAAATTTGGAGACCAAATATATTTTCAAAATAAGTGAACTTGAAAAAATATTGCACGTTAAGGCTACTTTTTGCTAATTTTTGTTGCTAAGTGTAATTGCAGCAAATGAAGTACACTTCGTGTAAATAATTAATAATAATAAGATATTTAAACAAATCTTGTTTTTTCACTTAGAGATTATATGTAGATAGCAGGCGGTATATAAATTTTAATTTAAATATGCAAAGTAATAAAACAACACCATACAACTGTTTGTGCAAATTTTATAGAGCATTATACGTGACCTTTATAATCCGCTACATCGCTTTGTTCCTTACATTATACGATAATTAGTTTAGCTGTACGAATAAGCCCGAGGCATTGTCATGTAAGAGATCTCGTGAAATATTATCATATGTGAAAAGGTTCTAAAAATAGTCCGATTGGGTCCGAAATTAGACACATCCCATAATTAAGTCAAAGAATAGTTCATTCTTTACCAAACTTTGCCTGAAAAATATTACGATATACGATAATGACCTTGTATGAGGCAGCATTTTAAAAATGGTACAAATCGGTACATGTTTGATCGGGTTTCTATGTGGGCCAAAGCATGGCTTGACTTTCATGGTAATATTCTTTACTGTCGGTGGGTTACCAATCCAAAGCAATACTTGAGTTCAAATTCCAACCGAAAAAACTCTCACTTTTTTCCTCAAGTGTATTTGAACTCGTGTCCTACAGCGGGAAGAGTTTACTAAAACAAAGTCTTAACCCACTCAGCTCCTGAAAAGACCACACCACTTAGTTCCTTAAATTATGCTACAATTAGTTTGGTTGATCTATATACGCGAGGCACTGTCATATAAGTATAAGACCAAATTTGGTACAGTCAATTATGAACCTAACTAACTATTTTTCACTAAATTATGTCAAAAAATATTAAGAATTCGCAATTTTTTGCTATATAAAGACTTCTATTATAATGAAACCTTATATGGGGAGGGGCTCTAAAAATTAACCAGTCCAATGGGCTAATTTTCAATACGGTTCCCCTTTGAGCTAAAGCATGTCTTTGTAGGAAATTCCTTTAAAATATTTCAAAACAAGCTCAAATTTACATGGATAGACAGACTCACGAAATCGAATGAGATTTTGATTCTGAATCGGTCGGTATAATTGAAGGTTTTTTAGTTTACTTACAAACATCCTCACAAACTTAATATACCCTCTTACCATATGTGGTGTGGGGTATAAAAAAAACATATGTAAAATATGAAACGTATATGTATGAATACTGCATATTTATTCCCACATTACTACTTCTACAAATCGTACCTACCTGCTGCATTTTCTTTACCCCAGATAAACATTAAACTCAATTTTATGTTAAAAACACACACAAATCATACAAAAAGTCTCTACATTTCCATTTTATTGTATATTTTTTTACATGTATTGTTATTTTATATATATTTTTTTTATTTAGAGTCGAGAGAACTTTACAGAAAATGCATTTTTGTTTATATCACAAGTAGAGCTTACTATGTACCGTTTACTCTCCGGTGCACATGTGCTTCCTACATAAAAACACACTTCAAATTTATTACAATTGTTTTGCCAAAGAGATTTTTAGGATCCTTAACAAGGGCAATATTATTGTATACTTTTTGTTGCATATTGCTATGATTCTGTTAATAATAAATTGGTTGTTTAAGAAGCGCTGAATATGTATTTATTACCCCACTGCACTACTTACTTGCACTTGTAGTAGTAGAGAAAAGAAAACAAAAATTGAAATTGAAAAAGGCGGTATTAACCAAAAGAAGACGAAAATGAGAAATCGGTGCTCAACTGATCAACAACACACCATTTCCAAAATCATTTTCTGAAAGCTTACGATGTCGAGCACAGTCGAAGAGTGAAAGCGTACTTGAAACGTGCAGCAAACTGCGCCTCTACCTGACAGAATGATTTCGAAATCATTTCATTTAATTTAATCATCTGCTATTGCCTGGCTACCACGTTATCTTCTGCTATATAAAATATCAATTTATATTATTTGGTATCCATTTGACATTCGCGTGCAAGTTTTATTACATTTTAGCTTAATGGAACTTTACTTTGTACTTGACAATGAAAGTGCGCGAATAAAAGTTAATAGCTACCTACCTACCTGACATGCAAACACACATCCATTGAATACAACATTTTTATTAATCATTGTAGTTAAACAAGCGTGAAAGTGCTTAATTTTGCCAAAAAAAAAAAAAAAAATTGTGAAAATGGCAGAAAGTTTGTTTAAAATCATTGAATACAAATGCGAACAAATGAAACTTTTCCTTGTACATTCGAAGCAGGATTCGCATATGCGTGTATACGTATTATTTTGAAGGGCTTAAGTTTTCATATGAATCCCACAAAGTGAAATGTGTTGCTAAAAAGTTTCTGTTCGGAAGCTAAAAAAGTCATTGAAAATAAACCAAAATTGCTTTCTAATCGATTTCACACTTTTTTTGTCATATTCACTTGTATCTCAACTGATGCAATTCTATAAGTGGTTTAAATTGAAATAGAAATACTTGTAGTCTCTTAAAACGGTATAAGTTGAAGCAAAAACAAGTAAGAAAACTACACTTGGCTTAGGCCAAATCTTAAATGCCCTCAACGTCTACACGCAAACAGTAGACGTAGCAGATACGTGTTTACGCCCTCTATAATATATTTATTACGTAACAGCTTTCAAGTCGTGTTTTATGCTGAGTATGATTTTTTATAAATTGTAAGCGTATCGTTTATCGAACCACGCCTATTTTTGGCATATCGGTGGATAAGTTAATTGTAATCCAGCTTAATATCTAAATTTTTTTGGCAAATATACAGATTTTTGGCGATTGTGGGCGTGGCTCTTGACCAATTTTGTCCATTTAAAATAGCGATCTGTGTGCAAAAACTAAAAGTTCCTGCACAAAATTTCTGCTCAATATCACAAAATTTACGACCATGGGAATGACAACCACAGACACCAGGACACACGGACTTACATGTTTAGATCGACTCAGTTTTGAAGCTGATTAAGAATATGTATACTTTGTAGGGTATCTGACACCTCCTTCTGGGTGTTGCTAACGGAACAACAATCTTAGTATATCCACCATCTTATGTGGAGGGTATAAAATCCGGTTGTCGCAGTAACTTATAGTGTAAAACCAAATATTCTATAGTGGCATATTATACGGTTAGTTAGACTTTGTAAGTTAGTTAGGTCGGTTCTTCCAAAGCATTTATTACCCTAAACTGCTTTATTACACAAATTATTGTATAATTAGTTTAGTTGTATAAGTAAATTGCGAAGCATTGTCGTTGAAGTCATTTCGTCTTCGAAATATCATTTTATGGTTTAAGGGGTTTTAAATGTGGTCCGAGCGAATCTAAATTTATTACAATCAATTACCTTTTCTGCCACAAATTTTGTTAAAAAATATTAAGAGACGGTTTCTAGAAATAGGCGTCTTTGCGCCAAAACATGTCTCAAAGAATACGATTACGCACAATCTTATATGGAGAGACAAATGGACATGGTTAAACCGAATCAGAAAGTGTTACTGGGACTCGAATGAAGGTGCCGCTAAATATTCACGCAAACTTAATACACCCTTTGCCAGTGTGTAGGGGCAGCGTATAATTACACGAAATTTAATTATATTTTATTGGAATTATAATTGATTATTATTTTTTAGTATTTACATATAAGTTGATGGAAAAACCAACGATTTTCAATAAGAGGTATTCGGTAATAAAAATATCTGATTGTTTCCCTAGCTCCTAATTCGTACTGCAAGTTCAAAGAAGTAAAAACTGTAATGTCAAAAACTCGTAAATATTCAAATAACTTTAAAAGTAATGAAGGGCCATTTAAGCAACAACTACTACAACAATTTCAATTCACGTGTTCTACAAAACACATTCCGATTATTACCAACAATAAACCTCTGTTATAAGTTATATTATTGGGAAGTAGAGATTTACTAGAAAAAAATTGTAGATAAATATCCCACAACTACAATTTACATTAAATCGTAAATTAAGTTTCTCTTCGTAATTGAATAAATATGCAAATCACACTTTTTTCCAACTTGAAGTAATTTTTATACCGTTCGTTAGCAGGAGGAAGCGTCAGCGACTCTATAAAGGTTTTATGATATATTTTTGATCAGCATCTAAAACGGATTTCATCTATTGTAGATATGTCGGACGTCCGTCCGTTTGTATATCCGTCTGTTTTTTTTTTTTTTTTTTTTTTTTTTTTTTTTTTTTTTTTTATTATATAACCATCCACTCAGGGGATGAGCCCTATACGTGCAAGCACGGTAGTGGTTAGGAGGGATTAGAGGAAGGAGGATAGAGGGAGTAGTGTTTGTGTACGTTGATTTTGAAATTGCGCACACTAGGCATGGCGGGGAATACCCCTGGAGGTAGGTGGTTCCAGAGGCGAACACCACGGTTAAAGAACATTTTTTTTGTTGACATTTTCGTACATTTTGAGACTGAAATTTTGTAACATACAGACATTTTTAGTTACTACACGCAGATCGCTATTTGAAAAGGAAAAAATCGCTAAAGAGCCACGCCCTCAATCGACAAAAATCTATATATATACCACGAAAATTGATCTATTAAGTTGAAACTTGCTACAAATAATTAATTTTATCCTGCCCATCGATGCGCGAAAAATGGGTGCGGTCATGCATCCATGCTCACAATTTACACAATTATACTCAGCGTATAAACTCGAATAGTCATATATCTGCCACTCCCACCGTTTGTATGTAGATGTAGAGGGTATTTAAAATTTGGTCTAAGCCAAATTTACTTGTCTTACTCGTTCTAATTTTATTCAATTCAATTGTCCATATACACATATGCCACAATATATCCATTGTACACAAACATTTATTTTAATAATTACTGGTCCTATAATGTTTGCATACTTGATTAAACGTGACTGAATGAGCGATTATATGTATTTATTTATAAATAATTTAGCAATAATAATAAATAGTAGTCGCGTGCATTGAGGCACGGCACGTCGTATACATATATATGTAATAGTATGCAGTGGTGCTAATGAGGAAAGAGAACACAAAATAAACAAGGATCAAAAGTATATTAGGCCAACACCAAGTCTAGAAGGCCCCACCATCTTTACTTTCCGTCTTTTTCTATATAATTTATGTTATGCTACGCTATGCAAAGCTTTTTTTCAAATTTTAGTATACTGGAATATAGATCAGATTAAGGCATTGAACGTGGGCGCGTCCATGAATTGACTTTAAGTATTTGCAATACTAAACTTTAGACAAACTCGGAAATGATGTGTGTGTGAAATTTCAACTCATTTGTTATACCCACCACCTATATATGTTGAGATATGAGATTATATACGGTTCTACTCCACTTATTTTCACAATGTATGATCTTATTAGTTGAGATGTTTCGGTAAAAGTTATTATCCCATAGTTCACTATAAACATACAATATAAAAAAAGGTAAAAAGCTTTACATGGAAAGACATTCTTAAAATAGACCGATCGGGTCCCAATTCGGAACGGTTAATTAAAAAACTGTTTTTCACCAACTTTTGTTAAATAATATTAAAAATTTTCATCTCATTTCAAGTAAGGGCGTTATTAAAGGAGGGGTCTTACGCCCGCTTTTAGGTCAAATTTCCAAATTTCATCGAAATTTTGCGCACAAAGTTATATGGACAGAAAAGAAACAGACGGACATACGGACATAGTTACATTTATTCAGAAAGTTATTCTGAATATCGAAAATTGTAAATTTTAAATTGATTACAAGACGTGCATGGACAAACGGACACGTTTAAGTCGATTAAAATCTCCACTTCGGGCCGATCTTTATAATTAAAGGTGGGTATGTTATTTACCATTCAGGCGTTACAAATGCCCCCCCTCGTGCGGTAGGGTTTAGAAATTCCGACTTGTATATTAAACTTTCATTTATATGAACCAATCTCAGTTAGACATGAATATGGAGGGAAGGTATAATGATATTATATTTTCTCTCCAGATAACAAACTCATTATTATTCTAATAATACTAATACAACGTATTTGTTCTTATTAAACTACTTAGAGCGGCTATTATAAAAAACCACAAAATGAAAAAATGCTTTCGTAACAATATGTAATGATTTTACAGAATAGCAAGAAACATCTGTTTAACTGTAAAAATGAGCAAAAATACAACCAACCACAGGTGTAATAATAATAACAATAGAATATGATAAATGAAGGGGAAGAAACATGAAGGGGGCGTTCAACGTAAAAATATAAGTAGAAAAACTTAATTGTGAAATAAAGATGCCGGCTTTATATAAAATGCACACTCAGACTTATAGAGGGAGAGAGAGAGGGAGAGGGAGAGGGAGAGGGAGAGGGAAAGGGAGAGTTAATAAATGTGTATACAGTTGCTATCGTAGATTTTTGCACATAAACACGTGTCTGCAACAACGTGCATCCAATTTATTACATTTTTATGGTCATATTTTATATATGCAAGCATCTCTACCACTACATTGTATAGACAACAAATTCCACTTATCCATATGCACATATTGATATGGTAATATGATGTTGTTTGTTGTTTTGTACACATAATTTACACACATATTGTTGTTACTGCTTTATACTGTTACTACTGGTGCTGCCGCTGCTACTGGCACCTACCAAAGTAGCGTTATTACGCCTATTTTATACCAGAGAAAAGTAATTTTTCGCTTGTCATCTATGTATGGGTGTTTATAACTCCCAAACATCTAAAAAAAATATCACCTGTTATTGATTCAGTATTGTTATACCCTACACATAATATGGAGGTGTACTAAGTTTGTTATTAAGTATGCAACCAACAGGAGGAGGCGTCAGTGCAGAGTATATGTAATCCATGAAGGTAGTTTCGTATTTAAAAACGGTAACAGTTACGCCCACAATCGACAAATGTGTGTCTATTAGTTACAAAAATCTACCTCTAAAGTTAAAATCTGAGGTACTTGTTTAAAATTAGGCAATCGATCAATGTTCAAGGTCGCATATCAGAAACGCCCTGAATTTATCGAAAACTAGTTTTCTTCGTTTTTGAGATTTTTAAGTACATACATAATACATGCATTTTCGGGACGTGGGCAGGGGTATTTAAATTTTGACCACTAAACTAAAGTCACAATGTTGACATTTTGTATGACCTATCCAGACAGACACGCCCACAATTTATATAAAACCTTATTAAAAGCTGACTTTTAGGTAAAATGTCACTTTGCTAAACCGTGTGATGTATTTAATAGTTCAGCTTGACTGAACAAAAAAATATTCACTTGTTTCTTCATTTGTTCAGTTCTGCTAATGTATTTGTAAGAGTGTAACTGTGTGTGTGCATTAATAAGTTCATCATGAGTACACCTATAGAGTGAAGTCAAGTAAGTAAGGCGTGAGTGCAAATTAAAGCGGCAGTCAGTTGCAAATATCGGATAAAACTAAACGGTTGGTTGCTTGCTTGCTCTTCTCCCACATATCATAATAAAGTTATTAAATATTTTATTAAGTGATCTGTTTTATTGTGAAAAAGGACAACTAAGAAAGAGCAAAACGTGTTTTTTAGTGTACCATTAAATGGAGCAGCAGGAAAATATATGAACAACTAGTTTCCATTCAAGAGACTTGAGTTTTAAACATATCTTCATATTTAATCAAATACTGTATGAAACAAAGAAAGGGTAAAATTTAAATGAAATTATTTAAAAAATATAAAACGCAAATATTTATATAAAACTTACTTAAAAACAAAATAACAAAAGTGAAAGTGTGTTTGCTTAACTTTAATTTTAAGAGGCAAAACGAATAATTTCAACTTTCCCAACATGTTTAATACACGCTATCAACTAGACAAGGTAAGCATTGCTTGGCTCTGTGCAGTAAAGCTTAAAACATTCATTCACTCATTAACCACCTGTTATACAATCAACTTGTGTCTACTGCAAAATTAAAAAAAAATACCATGAAAGTCAAAGAAATATACATGGCTCCAGCCAAATCTTGGATGCCTTATACCTACATAAGGTTTGTAGACTGTGAATAGTTTTTGTGGTTTATAGGTGTAGGCTAAGCAATCCCGGGGTTATTTGGTAATGTCTAGTGACCCGAAATTTTAAAATATCTTTTAAAGCTGTTTGTTACACATAGGGTTCCTGCTTATGACTCCTCAGAGCTCCTCTAAGTAGCTTAGTCCGCCGTTGAAAGCATGTACGAGATGTAGATTTCAATTTCATTGTACATTCCCTTCCCTTTCATTTAAAAAGTCTTTATTCCACATATTCCAAAAGAAATTTTATAAATTATTGCGCTTAACTGTTAACTCCGTTTTAAAAACGAAACTATCAGCATGAATTAGAAGTCGATGTAATAAATTTCAACTAAATATTGTATTCAATTCTTTAAGTACCGTAGAAATTCCAATAGCCGGACACATAAAATGAGTATCACTGATTGATATTTTTACTCTAATGTAATGTAGTATGTATCTCCTTTACTGGTTGCCCTAGCTTCATGATTAACTTAGTATAATCTCATTAATAAACTAGAGCAGTGATGGCAAACCTATGACTCGCGGATCAGACACTAACCCATGTAGATTTTTTCAATGGTCCACGCATTAATTTTTATAAACGTATTATTTATTACATAAAAGACACAACAGGAAATCAAATATATTAAAAAAAGTATTTCTAATGTCGGAATTTTAGCTGTGATTTTATCACTGTATTGCACTTTTGTGAGTCTGTATGACGTACATGGTCGTAATACAACGTGTATCGCAAAGCGTGTGACAATTGGTTCAGAAACTACGTGCGCGCCCCGGGTATGTCTAATCGGCATGGCATCATATAGTGCCACTCTCACTATATACATTTTTTGACGTCCACATTAATTTTAGGGAACATTAAAAGTAGTTTTTCACCATCCACCCCTCCTCCTTTCACTTCACTAACTTAGCCATCCACGAGTTAATACTAAAAAAAATATGAGCAAACTCACTTCTGAAAACGGTTTGCCAGCTCTGAAATAAAGCTTATACCACCATTTAATGAAATTGCGCGAAAATTCCGTGGGCAGACGTACTGACATGATTAAATCGATTCAGATTTTGCTTCTAAAATAATCGGCATAATTGAAGGTAGGCACTAGTCGATTAATACACCCTTTGCCTATACATATATATGTATATACCTACACAGTCTCATCTTTACCTAACACTACACTTCTATAAACAATAATATGCAATTTAAACCATAGCTTTGGGCAAACATTTATTATCGTTTAGATGTAAAAAAAAACGTAGTTTCTAATTTATTGATGCGGCGCCTCATACAATGTTTATCAACTATATACATATGTATGCTATACCCATCTATCCGCTAGCGGCACTGTCTGTGATGTAAAAGTTGTCAAAGGAATAAAATTTATAAATGTAATATTTTCTGAACGAAAGTTTACATGTCTCTTAAAAACATAAGGATAGATACACACACACAAGATTTCATTTAAATCCAAAAAAACCGTAATTTTTCTTGTTTTTTTTTTTCTTAAATTTCTCTCGCCAAAAAACCGGTTGGATATGTGTTATAATTACCTAAATTTGCAACAAAAAGTGTTATACTGTGAGTTAATAAAATCAGAAGGTAAAGAAAAAGTAACAAAATACAATACGTTCCGGAGAAACAGAGAGAAATTTCATCAACAATTACGTGACTCAGATCACGTTGTGTGTTATGTGTGTGTGTGAGTGTGTGTTATGTGTGATAACTTATCCACTTTCAAACTGGTCAGATTACATTGAACGTCACACAAAGCAATTAAAACTATAACAAATCTTTGGACGAAACTTTTGAAAATTTAAAAAAATTTATTAAAAATGCTTTCAAGTTAAAGAAAATCGTAATATTTTCAGAACTTTATACGTGTACGTAACGCACACAGGCAAGAAAAGAGTCACATCTTTCACCTGACGATATCATAGAAGATGTGTCTCTATTAATGCCCGCGTGCGATTTAAATATGCTTAATTTATTATAAAAAAACCAAGTAAATGATATAGTCAGTCAAGCCCCATCGCTTAATACCCTACATTACTTATATCCACACAATATGCTATAATGAGTCAATGTCATATAAAATAAATCACTTCGTGGTATATCATTGTTCTAAACACGATTGGATCGGGTCCAATTAAGCCAATTAAGTATACTTGGTTAATTTTTTGTCGGAAAATTTATAGAGAAAATTTCCTTTCCTTTCCTTTCCTTCCTTCCTAATAGGATATGAGGTCATAAGTGAAACAACTGAACCCCTTGTATATTTATAAAACTACGCCCTTTTTAAACGCAGTGTTCCTTTTGGTTTCTTCAATCCCATTTAAATTTATTCAGCGCGCTATGTAAATTTTGTTATTTGAAACTAAATTTGAAAATTTGAGCATATTTAAGGGTGGAGAGCTTCAGTGCCAAATAATCTGAGCCAAATTTATACAATTCATTTGTTGCTTATTTTATTAGTTCTGAGCTGGAAGATTTAAGGAAAAATTTGAAATAATTTTTTTTTTTTTTTTGGAGTTTAATGATCTGTTTACAATGCATCCATAAACTTTTATTACGCTTTCTTAATCATGCACAATAAAAAGGTCATAAAAAGTTTTAAACAAATAAATAACAATAAAAGAAATAAGCAATTAATAAAAGTGGTTTTGGTGGTGTATTACCCTTCATGGCGATACAAAAAATATGTTGTGGGAGAAGTTTTAAGACTTTAAAAGTGTCGAGTACTGGAGCCATCCATATACCCAGTTTACTGTTGCTTTTGCAACACTTTAAATGAAATGATTCAATCATGTCTGTCTGTCTGTCCATACAAATTTGTACTCAAGATATAGATCGCATTTTTGAGATAATATGATGAAATTTGGTACAAGGATATATTTTGGCCGAAAGAGGAATATGGACCATTTTTAGAGCCCCTCTTCCCATAATAAATGCAATGTCTTTACATTTTTTTACAAAAAATACTTGTGGCCAAAGCCTTCTTACTTGCAAAACTCCTACACGGATGTGAGCTGTTTACCAATTGTGATTCCAATTCCAAACAAAAACTCCAAAAAGCCAATAATAGTATAATTAGATACGTTTTCGGGTTGAGAAGGTGTGACCGCGTTTTCAGATACACCAGGTCCCTGACAACAGTAACCTTGGATGACCTAAATGTAGGACACTTTGTCTTTTACAAAAAATAGTCATTAACCAAGAACCTTCAAACACTTTGAGTACAAAACTGGAGAAGACGCGCCCAAGATCAAAGCGCCTAACGTTCTCTTTTCCAGCAGACCAAAAAGCCTACATAGGTTGTAATCGGCCAGTAATGATGATGATGATGATGATGATGATGATGATAATGATGACCAACTATAACACGTTTTTTCTTGTTGTTATTAATTTTTAAGGTAGCCATGAACTAAATGAAAATAAATCTTATCTTATCGCATTATAATGATCACACTACTGTGATAAAATTTATTACATTTTCGTTTATTTATTAAGCCTTGTTATCTTATTTTTGACTATCAAAACAGTCAGGTCCCATAACATATCATTAATTTATAGCATTTGTGTATCAATGGAGATTAATATGAAAGCCATTGAATTGAAGGGTGTTGTGCCATACTTTGAAATTGAACTTGACCGTTTTCGATTCTTTCAATGTTTTATATTATTAATTATTTCATAATTTGGAAAACGTGTTTAGATTCAGAGTATACAGACAATGGTTGTGTGGACAGCACTTTGCTATTCATATATGATGCTGGCTCTTTACATAAATGTGTAGGACCTTAAGTTTAGTCCAATTTAACTGTGAATTTTAATATTTATTTGAATTGTTTTTATTATCTCTTGTACACGCGTATTATGCTAATGTATGTAAAAGGCAAAAACCAACAATTTCGAGTTCAAGGTGGTTCCGGTTTTTTCGCTAAAGCGTGTGAATTCAAACTGGCTTATAATCAAATGAAATGTAAACACAATATAATCAACAACTTGAAACACACATAAACAAACACATGCACAGATTGCACAGTCTACATTGCAGATGATAATCAGCCGCCGAACTATGTAGTTCAAGGGTCTGCAGTTAGATTTTGAGCTCGGAATATATAACAAGCTTAAGCTTAATTATACTTACTAAACTGACTAAAGAGTCTTTGGAATCAAATTATACTAAAAAAAAAAAAAAAATGAAAAAGGAATAAAGAAAACATAAAGAAAAAGCAAAGACGAAGAAAAAGAAGAAGAATGAATTTGTACCAGAAAACTAGCGTCCGCCTAAGTGTGAACAAGGTAAACTAGTTAACTGTTATTATGTGTAGCTTATCTTTTGGTTTAGCATACATAATATTGTAGCTAAACTTTGAGTAGTTTTTTATAGGCTGTTGTGTAAGTTTTTTTATTTTTTTATTTTTTTATTTTTTTTTCGTTCAAGTAACAAAATAAGATGTATATACAAGATTGCAAAGATGTAAACCACGAGAGCGGTTAAGGTTGTTAAACTTGGTGAAGGGCTCTTCCACATATTCTCTACCCTTTGCTTCTTCTCGTGTGTGTTTCTGGTTTGTTGCTGTTACTTCTCTTGATTTATATTTTTATTCTTAACGACTGTTCAACGTCACTTAAATTGGGTCAAGAATATTTTTTATAGCCTCCACTTAATGTTTATATTCCTTATGAAGTTCAAACACAAAAAAAATTCCAGTACATGATAATGACTTTAATATTCATGTTAACTCTGAGTTAATGACCCTAAACTTCGAAAACTCAACTCTCCATCGCACACAATCGCTGTTGATACATACAAACAAACAAACGAAAAAATTAATATAATTATGATAAATGATTTGCAATATAATTCCACAAGTGCAGCGTAATGTGTGTTTATTTTTATTTATTTTTTTTCTACAGTACTTTAAGAATAAATAAAATTAATAAAAAATATTCTCAGAAAAAAAAAAATCACAACTTTCAAGGCTGATACATTGTTCAAGTTAAACACAAACAAAACATGGATGACGTGAAATAAATTTAAAGGTAAACTTATTCAAGGTGCATGGTATCACTTCTAATTATCAGCGCATTTTTCGGAATCTCTGCTAAACATAAGAAACGGAGTTTAATACCATAAACCATTAAAACCATGTTTGAGAATCCATGCAATCGTGGGCTCACACACTATGGGAGTATATACCAAGTTTGCTTTTTGGGCAGGGCGAGGCATCAAACACCCTACGAACTATACATATTTTTGATCAGCATCAAAAACTGAGTCGACTTGAAGATGATCGCTATTTAAGTGGGATAAATTGATCCAAAGCCACGCCTATAATCGAAAAAAATCTATATATCTGCCACAAAAATTGACTTATAAACTAGAAATTTGGCATACGTATTCATAGTTAATCCATCCTCCGAAATGCCAAAAATGGGCGTGGTCGATTAACAGAAGCGTCTGAAATCAATAAAAACATTTATATCTGCCACAAAAATAGACCGATGAACTTGAAATTTGGTGCATATATTTATGGTTATGCCATCCATCGATGTGCCAAAAATAGGCATGATCGAATTACAGACACGCCCACAATTTATAAAAAACCATATTCACCATAAAACTAGGCTTGCAAGCTGATACGTAATACAAACACTAGTAGAGGGCCATGCCCATTTAAGATTTGGCCTCAGTCAAATTTAGTTTTCTTATTAAATTTTAGGCTAATTAAAAGAAGAAGAAGCGCACAAAAACTAAAAATAGAAAATTTCAGCTCAATATCTGAAAGCTTTCCTCTGTAAAACTGCTAACATGGTTAGATCCATTCACATTTTGATTAAATGCATTTATATTATAAGGTGTCTGACATTTTCCGTAGGCCTTACGAATGGCTTGACATACATAGGGTATCTCCCATCTAATGTAGAGGATACAATTAACATAAATTTAACATAACTTGTTAAGTATTCAACGTGACGATTTCATACAAACTAAATACGTATTTGTAAGAACTATTTATCTTCAGACCAAAAAGAATCAATAGAAAAACCAAAAAAACATAAAGTACAACAAATAAACTAAATGATATACAAGAAAATAATTGTGTTCCACTTTCAAACAGTTCAACGTTGAAAGCAATAGATGTAAAACTCTATTGCTTTTACCCACACACGTCAATGAATTGCGTTCGAGGCAATATATCCCATCTAACAAGTTGATTTTAATTTGTTTGTGTACGCATATGGAGTAATAAAGTTAAATGAATAATTCAATATATGGTAATATATACACAACTACCATACATGCAAATTAGAAATCGGTAACGTCACACTAATGCATCACTTTTACTTAATTAGTTGATACTAATTACTGAGAATAATAACTAGAACGAATGATCGAAAATGATCACAACTGACATCATAATACTGTGATTCATTTCAAAGTCGTACCTTAGCTGATATAATAGTTTATTACTAGGTGATAAAAATTAAAACCCGGCGTATATTAATGGACGTAATAAGCTGATAGCTGCAGTTTTATAATAGGGTCTTGCATTACAATAGAATGATAATCCATTTATTGATTTACTTATTCACGCTAATTGAAGCTAAATACATAGGGAATAAATTTGTTTAAATTCAAGCAAAATAAAAATTTAAGTAAAATATGAATTTAAGGAAGAAAGGAAGAAAGTTATATTGAGCTGGGCGGCTAAATCTTGAATACCTACCATCCAGGCACCGAAGCTGTCTAACAAAGAAATAGCGTGTGTCAATATATCCTTCTTTCTTTCTTTGAGTAATTCGGATAAAATTCTTTAAAAAATCACTGCTTTTTCAGTTTCTTTGAACATTGAAGTGTTTCAGTGGGCATATGACTTTAAAATTTTGATCAATTTTCCAACCTTCGTACGAAAACTATGAATGCTTCTGCCAAAATTAAATTTGCGACCAAGAAAGCGATTAGCACAGCAAACAAACAAGGACAGACGGACACGGCTACATCGACTCAGATCGATACCTGCAGGTCATAAGCATAGTCAAGGTACACTTTTTAGATTAAAAGCTCACTAACTGTCTAAACGGAATATTTATACTTAAGATTTTTCAAGGCACGAGAGAATTGAACGGCGATTTACTTTATTCAGGTGGCCCTTATTTTAGCAAATTTTCAAAGACTTTCACTCTCACCCTAATCTTGTTTTAAATAATAACAAGTGATAATGTTAAAGTCGGTCAAGCCCGACCATTTAATGCTCTATGCAAGGCACCGCCAAATAAGTGAAATTTGTGATATTTGTGAAATATAATTGTATGGGAAATGGTTCCGATCAGGTCCAAATTTGGCGCAGGCAATTAATTAACTACTCCTCATCAAATGTAGTTCAAAAATATTAACCATTCCAATTTTTTTCATATAAAAACTTCCATTATAATAGGATCTTATATGGGGAAGAATTCTAAAAATGGTCCAAAGCGTTCCTCTTTAAGCCATTACAAGTCTTTGTACTAAATTTTAACGAAATACCTCAAAAAATAATATAAATCTTCCCATATAAACCTTATATGAGGCGGGGTCCAATGGTTCATATGGTCCGATTCGGTTCATAGCATGCGTAAAAATTTACATGGACAGACAGATTCAGATTTTGATTCCGAAACGATTAGTATAATTGAAAGTAGGTGTGGCATTTGCCTTTCAGGAGTTACAAACATGGACGTACGGACGCATGAATTCTAAAGTTGTTGCTGATTAAGAAAGTAAACCTTTTGTTTGTGGTTTTAACCAACGGGACAATATTCTTCTTTATTCAAAATATGGTGCTTCGCTAGTTGCATTTTTTGCCGCCGCCTCTGTGGCAATACATGAATACCGCGACATTAATACAAATAACACGGAATTCATTTTTCATTCTAATCGCAAAAACTCATTTTTTTTTTCTATTTTAAACACAACGTTTTATTTCATCAATACTTTTAACGTTAATGTTATATTTAAATTAGTTTCTACGGTTAGTTTTTAACACCAACTTAATTACCAACGAAGCAAAAACAACAACAACAAC
The DNA here is from genome assembly GCA_963971445.1 of Ornithomya chloropus. Taxonomy (NCBI): domain Eukaryota; kingdom Metazoa; phylum Arthropoda; class Insecta; order Diptera; family Hippoboscidae; genus Ornithomya; species Ornithomya chloropus. The sequence goes on along the minus strand of OZ020530.1, from coordinate 18,239,286 downwards.
AAACTTTAAATTATTCTCCACCTGAATACTAAAAAAATCGTTTAAAAGTTAGAAGTAAAACTAGAAAACTACTAAGAACTCCCCCCTCTAAGCCCACCGTTCAAATCTTGCTAAACCACTGCGTAGTATATTTTTAACCGGAAAGATTAAATTAAGCACAATTCTCAAATATCGTATGATTTCTAAATAATATAACCAAATAATGTTTTGTGCGACAATTGAAATACGTGCACATATCAGGTATGAAACGAAAATAATGCATACACGCGCGCAACTTGTGGAAACGCTACAACGACGATATATGCGGTACAGTATAGTATGTGAGTTGGTGTGTTTGTGTAAATGAAGGCTTACAACATGCAGCGTATTCGGTTTTGTGCAAAACTGGTTCTGCTTGAATGCAAGTTGACGGCAAGATGACCTTGTTTTAACCCACATTTTCAACAACAGCAGCCTGTCTCTGTGCCTCTTATGCTTCACTACATTATCCATCATAAAACCGTGTGTGTGCGTGTGTGTGTGTGTGTGTGTTTCAACAAATGTAACACTTGAAAAACCATAACATGGCCTAACACAACACAAGACATATAATGCGGCAACATACCCCAGCCAACAACGCCAATAAAAACATTTACTCATGATTTTCACGTCAAGTTTACCGGTGAACGGAGAATGTTAACACATATAATAGTCATGTTCAAATTTAATAGCTAAACAGATAATAAATGAACTGGTCACTTGAGAAAACGATACTATGTACCATTCCCCTCCAACATTACGAACGGGATGGCTGTGAGTGAGAGGTGTTTGGGATATAATATCTTTTACAAATCTCTGACAATCATAAAGTAAAGCCAGACTATTAAAAACAGAAAACAAACATAAAGACAGACACATAAGTAAACACACACACACACGCACACACACGCACACACGTACACCCAAATAACAATTTTTGCAATAATTCGGTCAACCCAAGACAACTCTAACTTTATAAGCACGAACACGGATCAACACAAAGTAACAAACGCTTGATTCGGGTATTATGGCGTATTGTACATAGAATGGTATAACCACCACATAGTCAGGTGATGGTTTGTATTTATGTGTGTGTGTGTCGCAATCTTAAAAAATGAATAAAAAAACACTTTTTAAAGCAAAGAGCTCAGCAACCAGCAACATCAACAAGTCAGCAAACATTTTATAGCCAGCCAGGCAAATATTGGCCATATGTGTGTTTTACGTTTTGCGCTTAGTTAGGTATCTACTCCCAGCAGTACTGGTTTTATGCACTTTTCAAATCGTCCAACAACAAAACCACACACAGCACACACACACACACACACACACGCACACAATACGAAACAAAACAAAACTATAAAACGTAAACACAATATAAACATAGACGTTTAGTATAATAGTAATCAAAGTGTTGTTTCGTTTGAAACAAGCGCACGAGAAGGAAAAGTATAAAAACAAAACAAAAGCAAAATCAAAAAAGAAGAAGAGAAATAATGCATTTAAAACCGAGTGTACATTAATCCTGCATTACAGTCTTACGGTGTATACGGCTTGAGCTTGACTTTGCACACACACAGCACATTGCAGCGTTACAAACACAATACATTTCGCTGCCTGGCTGCAATTATTAAACACTGTGGCTGACTTTTGCCATAAAGTTCAATTTGTGCATTAGAGAATTTCGAATAAGTTTTTGTGGCATTTGTGTGTTTGAATTTGTTTTTTGTTTCTCGTTCTCTGTGGCCAATTATCTTCATAGCTATATAATGAGTGTTACCAACGATGTACGTTCGCTTTTCAGCCAGAAAATGATTTTCGTGCAGATTTTATGAAACCATAAAATTCTGATAATTTTTCTTTGTTTTTTTTTTTGTTTTTTTGTAATCTTAGATAATCATCACTGCCATGGATCGTTTTGTTTGGTTTGTATTGCTGGTGGTCACCACACATCTGGTAACTGAATTTACCAAAGTGACAGGTGGATATACAAAATCGTCAACCCGACCTGATGCAATAGGCGGCAGCACTGATTTAAGTGAGTACGATAATAAAAAAAAAATTATATTCCAATAATGATGCGGCGGTGTTAGCAATTAAGCAAATAGATGACACACGAGTGACATGCAAACAAATAATATTTATGGCTTTGCTGAGGCGTTGTCTAAGTCATTGCCTGAAAAACGAAATAAATTAAAAATCAAAATTATTACTTACTCTCCCTATACATACATATCAAGGCTTGTAGCACCTGCTTGTAACGCTAAATAAATCACTTGATTCATTTCGCAACTAATCGTAATTTTCAAAACAGACTAATAGTAGGAGTGCAGTCTTTTCCATTTTATTGATCCCACTCAGATACTTAATCTTATTTTGAAGCCGTATTATCAATCAATTCATTTAGTAAAGTTCACGTGTTGGAGGCTGTTTCTTCGTCCGCTGAAGTATACTAATTAGTATTTATGTAAATCATGGGGTTGACATTTATAAAATGCTACTTATTTATGATTTATCGATTTTTGTTAACAAATACAACAACAACAACAACAACAACAACTAAACGTTGAATTATTAATTTGAATGATTAAACCCTTCACTCAAAATGAGGGATAACACCCAGAAGAAGACGCCAGAAACTTTGTGAAGTACATTTTCTTAATCAGCATCACAGCCTGAGTTGATCGAGACATGTTTGTCCGATATTAGCATAAAGAATTTCCGTCCAGGTGCCAAAAATTTACACAAAAAAACAAGTAAAAAAACTAAATTTGGCTTAGGCCAAAACTTATGTGGAGGATAAATCCAAATCAGTGGGCGTGGCGTCTCTAATACTATATATATGACGTATCAGCTGGCATTTCTAGTTTTATGGTGAATATGGCTTTTTGTAAATTGTGGAGGTGTCTGTTAACCGACCACGCCCATTTTTGGCACATTCGCGTACGGAATATTTATAGATACGCATATCAAATTACAAGTTCAATGCTCAATATGGCAGACCGATTTTGCACAGTTTAAATAGCGAAAATATACGACCGTAAGAATAACAACAAGAAACGTAATCACGGACGTATAGACGGACCTATCTAGATCTACTCAGTTTTACGTTCTGATCAAGAATATATATACTCCAAAGCCTCCTTTTTGATGTTGCAAACAGAATGACAAACTTAGTATAGTTCATATGGAAGGTAAACAAAAAAAAAATCATCAAGTGCCCCACCCACGTTTTATATGTAGTTAAGAAAAGCATACAAGATTTATTTAAATAATGTTTTACTTTACTTGTTTTTATCTGTATCACATACTTTCCATATAGAAGGCAAGAAACTTTCATAATTTCAATGAAATAGAAAAAAAAAGAACAAAAACTAAAACAATCCCTTTTTCTTTCTATTCCTATTTCTGCTTATTTATAAATAGTTATTAATGCCACTTACAAAGCCCACGAAACTCAAACAGATGCTTCATGGCCTGAAACATGGTTATTGGTGGAAGCAAATAAACACCAACATGAACAACAACAACATCAGTCACCAGAATTGTTGTTACAACAACTTAAATTACAACAGCAACGTTTACATGTTCTACAACAACGACAACAATAACAATAACATATTAGACAATAAGTGCTGTTTGCTTATACAACCAACAACAACAACAACAACAACAATATAATTATTAAGGTGTGGATACTAAATGTGTGTGTGTGTGTCGAGTGTTTCTCTATACATTGTACATAAAAAAAAATTTATAAGGGCATGAACAACAACAACAACAACAACAACAATATAAATGCTGTAACTATGTGCATCAGGTATGTACAATAAATTGCACACAAAATACAATAACAACAGTCAACAATCGAACATTCACAAAACTGTCACTAATCTGATATGTAGTGTGAATTATGAGGATAAATGCACTCAGCCGATAATTGCCCAAGTTGAATAGATCTCAATGGTTATTATAATTGTATATTGCATACACATGTATGTATGTATATGTTTATATATTTACATGAAACTGTTAATAAGCTAAATTACTAGCATTCGCTCATGGCATTAAAATCATTAAAGTCATTATTGTTGAAATGTGTATAAAAACTAATTTTATGTAACTTTTAACCTTTTTTTTTTTTTCTAATTAAGCAAACACACACTATCATGTTATCTTTTGCAGTTACGAAATACAAGTAAACGACAAGCTGTCTTCGTTATGGAAGAAACACCGAAACAGGAGCTGGAAAAAAATCAATGGATTTTTGCAATTATTTGAACAGCACTTTAAAAATTCTCCATTGTTCGCAATTTGGTTCAGAAGTTGCAAAGTATTGTATATAAACGTAAATACAGTTGCTCTTTGCATCAATGGTTAATATTGTACTTTGCAAAAGTGTAGCGTTCCCAAACGTTCCATCATCAGATATTATCGACAAACACCTCGAAGGATTGCTTCTTCAAGATTGCTGTACATGCTTACAGCATTTGTGTTGGAAAAGGATGGAGAGGAAGAAGAAGAATATATTAGGAATTTGTAATTTAAGGTATTTAATTAAAATTCTTCAACTTTTCATTGATTGTCGGCACCCTCTCGCCAAATAATTACTCTACAGTTTGATGGGCAATGAACACTTCACGATGTTGCAGCCAGGCTTTGAAGAATTCCTTAAAAAACCAATTTAATAAAAGCATAATTGAAAGAAAATTCCATACAAGACCACAGTAATGGAATTTCGCAATCTTTAAATTTCCTTAAAATCCACTGCAATGAAAAAATACCCCAATATAATGGATCACAATTCAATATCTACACAACATGTCTCAACAAATTTTCATACACTTTAATAAACATTAAAAAGAAAAACAATTAAGAATGAATTTCCTGCACACATGTATAAACTTGTTATAAAGTTTATGTAATTTAATAATTAAAATAATTATTAGAGGTTCTAGTTTTTAGTTAGTGTAATAATTTTTTTATAATTATTATTAAGCTCATTTATTTTTCTTTCTATACCTTAATGACAATATTTGTTTTGTTATTTGTAATTTTGTGATATTTATGTTTTTATTAATTTTACCTTAAGGTCGTACGTTTAAGCAGTCAATTGTATATAATTTGTAAATGGGTGAAATACTGTAAAGCGTAAATTATGTAAAAAATAATTAAAAAACAAAAAAACAAAAAAAGAATATAAATATGTTTCATTTTCTTTACAACTCAACGGTAATGTTGTAAAATTGTTTAGTCGTGTACGGATATTTGCTTAGATCAGAATGGATTTGAAATTTTATCATAATATGAACTTTCCTATATATAATTTTTATGCCCTCCACATAAGGTGTACTAAGTTTGTCATTCCATTTGCAATATCCAGAAGGAGGCTTGATTAGTATCAAAAACTGAGCATCAAGACATGTGTCTGTTGTTGGCATTCTCACGGTCGTAAATTTGAAGATATTGAACTGAAATTTTGTACAGACTTCTTTAGTTTCTATTTAAAATGAGCAAAATCGGTTAAGAGCCACGCCCACAATTGACACATGTATATGTTTCTGCCACAAACATTTAGCTATATACTTTAAATTAAGTACACGTGTAAGATTTCTACTTATTCATAAAAATGAATTTTAGTGATTGAAGAAAGTATTTTTACGGCGAGGGAACCATTGAAAAGAAATCATGCACCTACCTCGTAAGCACTCGTCTTCTAAACGTGCGTTCTTCGCACTTTTGTTAGTCGCACTTACGAAGAACGTAATCTGAAACGTAGCCTGAATTATATAAAACTCTGTCAGTATTTCGGATAATTCGTAGTAATCGAAAATCTTATATTTGGCTCAAAAAATAACTTTTTAGTAAATAGTGTACCAAAAGACTATTAAAGTAGTTGTCCCAAAACTCAAAGTTGAATTCTGCACCAAAAAGAGTTTTTCGTCATTTCATGTTTTATTCAGTTTAAAGACGGGTTTAACGGAAGGTAGATTAAGCAAGGCCTCGCAATATTTAGGAGCCCTAAAATTGGAAAATAAATATTTACTGTTTCCGCCTATTTTCACCGATAGGTTTAGTAAATCTTCATATATATTTATGGCCGTAGGAGATTTTGTTAATCGTGGCAGTTATCTGATCCAGCTTTTATACTCGAAAAATATATCTAAATCGAAAAAGATTGATGCTCAAGTACTTTATTTTAATCAGAGTATAATGTCAGTTCATGCTACTTATTGAATTTCATACTTTTTAACTATTTTCACGGGCATTAAATATTAAAAATTATAATCCTATATATAACACAAAGAGACATAAACACTGGGTGAGCAAAGGGGGGCTCAAACTAAAGAAGGTTTCTTCTACTTTACATAGAGAATTATTAAAATTAACGAAGATTTCAAGAAAGAGAGAAAAAATTGTACCAAAAATGGTTCGGGCTGATTCAAATTGACCCATTTAAGAACTATTACGTCGAAACAACTATCTTTTCATGGCAACTACTTCCCAACAACATATTCCTTGTATTCAGTTCGCTGTGTTCCGGTATCATTTTTGGAATTGCAATCGTGGTAAATTGTGATTCAGCTCTCTTGTAAAAAAAACACAATCGCACTTGTTGACAGATTTGCATTAGCATTAAAAATATTATAAATGCAATCTACCAAATCTTCCTTATTTACTTATAGCAAATAAAAAAAAATAAAAAAATAGATTGAAATGAATTGTTTTGCTGGTTACCGTAAATCACTCAAATCGAAAACGTATATTAAGTAAACTTATTTGTACTGCTTTCAACATGAAAATGTCAACAAATATTTGCTGAATATATAACTGTATACTAATTTAATATTCTTGCATTGTTTGTATGTTTAAATCTTTGTTGAATTTAAAACCTCCCAAAAGTTTTCCATGTATTATGAAATTACACTTAACGTATGAGCACTGGTAATACCTATTAAGCTAAAAACTATCAGAACGCATACATTTAGGCATAAATTAATTGCCTTACATATCAACTTTAAAGTTTACTTATAAAACCTTTTAGAAGCATTTTAATAACATTTCAAAAACTTGAACATAAAAAGTGCAAAAACTTTTAAGCTTTTAAGGAAGACAAGATAACATGTGTTATTCGTTATGCCTAAATGTATTGGTTTCTTTTTAATTAAAATATTATAAATTAATCATAAATACTCTCGGTTCATTGTAGCACGTTTAAGTTGAACGCTATATTTTGTATCTAAAAAGGTACGACCATCAAAACGCCAATAATAGAATAGTACACCCCTCTAGAAATAATAACAACCCTTGGCATAATATCTAAGAATGAATACGACTTCTGATAGACAACGTGAGACACCTACGAGGGAAGTCCCAGAAGTACCTGGTGGAGCAAAGAATTCATATACGGTGTGTGTTAAATTTCTGACGCTCTTTAAATTTAGGCATTAATTGTGGGCGTGTAATATATAAGGTATATACGCCCTCTTTTACTTAACTAAAATAAGTGATATATGTCACTTCAGTGGTGGCATTCTGTACTAAATAGGGTTTTGGTGAATATTAAGCGTGTCTGTTATTTATATCTATTTATTTATTATATATTCATATAACTTAAACTAAACTTAAACTAAAATTAGTTTATACTTATTCTTTTTCAATATTCAAATAACTTCTTTTTAAATAAAGTAAAATTTTTTACGATTTCTTCTGGCAGTTCATTATCATTTATCAACAACCTTAAAACTTAAGCTTTATAAAAGCAGGCATAACCAAAAGTAGCAGTTGGAAAAGTCGCGTTTTTAAGAATAGTTTTCAATAGTGATCAACTCATGTTTAATCATAATTGATATTTTGAAAAAAGTACATATTGTGTCGTTAAAACGGTAAAAATTGTACAATATTTGGCAGTAATAGTCCCTCCCTCTGTCACTCCTCAACTACATGCCTTGTTAATAGCAATTGTTTGCAAACAACAAAGGCCTTGTATTGTATACGTTAGGTTGAATACTTCTGAGACTACCCCCACTAACGTGTGCCTGTAATATTGTCAGTTCGGAAAGGAAACTAAAACTATATAGTTGGTCAAACTCTGTACCGTATTGGTTTGATTAAATATTTATATATTTTAATTTTTTCAATATAGTACGTATGTATATGTATCTTGCAGTATACAGCAAATTATCAGTACAAAATATATTCAAATTATTGAGGCTAAAAATATTACGAATTAAAAATATAGGAAATCCAAAATCAACTGATAAGGAAAATTAAGTATTTACAATTTAACAATTAATTTTTTTCGCCAATTATTTAACTGAATATAAGTCATAGTCGCAAGATTGATTAAGACTCTCTCCAATAAAAATAATGAACAAAAGTATGATATGTGTGTGAAAAGACAGACTGACTGATGGATTTGATTAAAATGTTTCAGAGAGTAAGAATTGTTTTCCTTTTATATATTTTAGCAGACTTGGTAGTTTAAAAAATGAATTTGTGCTTTAAAAGAAGCTCAACCACAAATAAAACCGCATTTTCCAACATTTTCAGAATGTCAAGCTTTGTTTTGCTTTTCTGAAAAGAGAGTGAACGTTAAAGCATGCAAGTGTTCCATCAACAATGAAAGGAATACCTTGCTTTGTTGTTGCAGTATAAGAGAATTGCAGTGAAACCGCAACAGCAGACCAGTAGCAAACAAACATAACCAAGTCCACTCACAACCATTGACTGTAAACAATTCAGAGAATAAAGCAACTTTTCTTGAGTGTGCAATAAAATCAAACTACAAATAAAATAAAAATATCAACAGACAATTTAAATTCAAAACGTAATAATCAAGCCGTAGTCAGTTAGTTAAACGCGGTGAACCACTGAAGTTGGTGGTTAAGAAAGTCAAACACTCGAAAAAATTTCAAAAAATCTCAATAAAATAAAAATAAGAGAAACAGGTTTTAAAAAAAGAATTTATAAAAAATATATATATTGCAAAATAAATTGTTTTATACGTAAAGCAAGAAACGAATTGACTGCGTAAAGTGAGTAACAACTTATCCAAAATCTAAAAAATCCATTGTGTTGTATTTTTCCTACACACATATAACTCTAGTGGCTGAATAACATATTGTTATATGACGTAACGTTATTCTAGAGACAGTGACGCCTTTGATTATAACATGCAGCATCTCATTTTAATTGCATGCTTAGTACATGCCGCCTTATCTGCACCCCAAGTAAGTATGACAACGAGAATCGCACTAAATTGCTTAACAACGCCTCTCACACTTAGCAAGTGCAAATTGATTTTTGAAAACTTTATGTAACACAAATCGAAAACAATCAAGTAGAGTAGTAGGTGTCATACCTTACACTGCTCAACTTGACTACTTAACTCTATGCTTGAAAAGTTAAATTCTTTCCCTCATCATTACGATGCATCCTTAGACTGCCTCTTTAACAGTCACAGTAACAGTAACAACAAAGCATGACTTTTGTATTGCTTCAGGGTCATAGGAGAACAACGTTGAGACACGGTGGAACTGTTCGAGCACGAAATTTGAGCAAACAATTTAGAAGCATTTTTCTTTAACAGGATGAAAATCTTTATAAATATATTTTACAGCGCATAAGACCGTAAGATGTTTGAAGTAAATGTAGCTCCAAACTATGTCTGTCTATATATTCACTATAGTACTATGGTATATTAGTTATGTATAATAAAAAAAGTTATCAAAAGGTTTAGTAACCCAGCACTAATTCACGCTACGTACGTACAAAATATCAAGTGTTGAAACAGTGTTATTATAAAAAGTGAAAAAAAAGAAAAAGAAAAGAAAACATGATAGAGAAGTCCAGTTAAGACCGAAGCTTAAGTACCCTCCACCTTTTACAATCATCTAAAAAATAAGTTCCTATTGCCATATTTATGTATATGACTATTTCCTGTACTTACGCAAATAGTGTTTTTTTTTAATTATAGGCGTTTGCGCTTTTCAATCACGCCCATTTTTGGCACAGGGTTGGATAACGGTTCCACTTATATTTATACCAAATTTCAACTTGATAGGCTTAGTATTGTGCGATATAATTTTTTAAAGATACAATTTTTTCGAGGTATGTGGAGATTTTTGTTTATTGTGGGCGTGTCTCTTAACCGATTGTGCCCAATTTCAATACGGAACAGCAAAATTGAACTAAGAATACGTATGCAAAGTTTCAATTTGATATCGCAAAAATTGCGACCGTGAGAGTGCCAACAACAGACGGACACACGGAGACACGGACGGACATGTCTCAAACGATTTCTCTTTTCATGCTGATTAAGAATATATATGGTTTGTGGGGTCTCCGACGCTTCCTTCGATGTGTTCCCTAAGGTGGAGGGTATAAAAAAGAATAATCTGGGATATAATTTACATTTAAGAGCGTGGCATGTACATCATAACCAATCTTTTTTAGAACTTTATATATAACAGTAAGGGTTACAATTTATTATACTCCACAGGACAAACTCTCTAATCTACAATAAATTATGCGCGTGTCTGTCTGGAAACTTACCCCATAACTTATATAAACTATATAGCTCCATTATTATTACTGTGAGAGATTTCTCATCAATTTTGGGCGTGGCTAAAGATGTATTCAAATACTTTAAGATTGACTGAATTATATATTAGCTTAATAGGTAAATTTTTGCAACCATTAGGACGTTTCTACGTGGACGTGTGGTCGTACTACTTGTGGCCCAGGGACTATTAAATTTGTGTGGATGTTTATAACTCCCAAAAGGCAAATGCCACACCTACCTTCAAATATACCGATCGATTCTGAATTAAAATCTGCAACCATGTCTGTCTGTCCAAGTAAGTTTGCGCGATCTATACGGTCGCATTTCTTAAGATATTTCAATGAAATTTGGTACAAGAACATGTATTGGCCCAAAGAGGAACCTTATTGAAAATGGAGCGTATCGGACCATTTTTAGAACCCCTCCCCATATAAGATCCCATTTTAATGAAAGTCTTTATATAGTAAAAAATTGCAATTCTTAATATTTTTGGACAAAATTTAGTGAAAAATAGTTAATTAGCTTTATATTTGGCTGTTCCAAATTTGGTCCCGATCGGACCATTTTCAGATCCCCTTCCAATATAAGTATATTTCATGAAGCCACTTATATGGAATTGTAAACAGACACAACTAAACTAATTGTAGCATAATTTAAGGAGCTAAATGGTGTGAGGTCGCCGAGTTTGGCTGATCATAACATTTTTACTTGTTTACAGTATAACACTTGGATTAGAAATGTTTTATAAAACGAAAGGATATTAAATCTGTTTACTTTCAAAGCCCTTCCTTACATAACCCTACTTAAAAGGTGCGTGATTATGACATTTTAATTAGTTTTCTGTGCCATATTCTATTCCATACTAGGAAATGAATCATGCATAAGTCGTTATAGTTAAAGGTCAGAGATTATAGTAATTATTATGAAATTATAACAAAAATAATATTCCACTACTAATTCTTAATTATACTATACTTACACATACTTGCTCATATGTTTTTTCACATAAATATTTACAATACTTCTAACATTTACGCTGCAACAATTTGCATGTAATTATAAAAAAACAATAATAAATAAGTAATTAATTTAATAATAAATGAACGTTTATTTATGAACGTCACAATTGTTGTATATATGTATGTATGTGTAGCAGCAAATTTTTCCATTTCATTGCTCTGGAATGAGTTTAAAGGCATTTTTATGGTTTCTTTAATAAATGTTTAATTTAGGAATGTTATATACATACATACATACGTACGTACATAAATCCAAATATTCGATAAATAACCTTCACTACCGGTTTTATAGTGTACGTACGTATGTGCTTGTCCTCTGATTTTAATTTTTAATTGCTGCAAAATATGTTTAAAAAATGTCTTAATAAAGTTAAACCAAAAAATAATGATTTATATACACAACTGTATAATATTCAGCGCAACTGTAGATTCATTTGAATAATACAAATGAAATAATGCGTGCACTAGCATATGTATGGAGAGACATATTCTTTACACATAACATTCAACTTAGGTACATAAATGTTGCCCTTTACATACATACATATTTTGTTTACGTAGCTCTTTAATGACATTGACCAAAAGCACAACAAAACATTACTTCAACAAAGTTGTTTGCTAAAGGTCATTGTTAAGGCAAATACACTTTAAGGGAGTGTTATCCTTAGACAACCATAACAATGAACTTTCCCCAAACAATTTCATTTCAAAAGAAAGCAAACAACTTTGATAATTTTAATGAGAAAAACCTGAAACATATACTCACTCGATACTCGATTTAGATAAAAAATGTAAATGTACAAAAGAGGAAAAGGTCAAGTCAATAACGTAAATAAAGCACTTAGTCACAAAAATTGAATAGAGTTTAAACTAAAACGTTATCGTTAAAACGAGTAAGAAAACTAAATTTGGCTTGGGCCAAATCTTGCATACCCTCCACATATACATACAAACTGGGGCGTGGTTTCTGTTATCCAACAATGCCCATTTTTGGCACATCAGGGGATGAGTTAATTGAACCTTTCCATTTAAGATTTGGTCTAAGCCAAATTTAGTTTTCTTACTTGTTTTTGCTTAAATCTACTTCCTGTCAAAAAACCATACTTTTTTAAACTTATTTTTAACAGTTTAAAGTTGTATTAGATGTGAAAAATACTCCTTATAGCTAAAGTAAAGGATATGAAAAAATGTCTCTTAAACTCTCTCTAATACTCATTTTATCTATATACACTATTAACGATTATCGTGATGAAATTTCTTTAGTCTATATAAAGAAGAAGATCATAGTGTTATAAATACTTGTAAAATTTTAATAGAAATTGGAAATTTTATGGAAATGGCTAATTCCATTTTAAAGCTTCACTTGTTTAGTTACGCAAGTGAATATTTATTATTATTACCCACTAAAACACAATAGCTAAAGAAAATTATGCATTTATCCTTATTTGTATTCATATTATGAAGCAACAAAAGCATAATATTGAGAAAAAAGTGTAAAAAAGATTTATGCCTTAAGGCAACAATTTTTAAAGCATTCTTATACTTTTTGAATTATAAAATAAATGTTTACCATATATGCCTAAGCATCGGCTCTACTCATATATAGTAGATAAGAAAATATTCTACGTAGCATTCTATATAAATAAAAGAATAATTTATCAGAACCATTTTTATACCCTTCACATAATATGGGGGGTATACTAAGTTTGTTATTCCGTTTGCAATACACAGAAGGAAGCGTCGGAGATCCTACAAAGTTTATATATTTTTGATAAGCATCAAAAACTGAGTCCATCTAGACGTGTATGTCCGTGTGTCCGTATGTCTGTCTGTTGTCATTCTCACGGTCGTAAATTTTAAGATATTAAGCTGAAATTTTGTACAGACACTTCTACATATAGATCACTCTTTAAAAAGGCCAAAATGGGTTAAGAGTCACGCCCACTATCAGTAAAAATCTACTTATATACCACAAAAATTGAGCTATGAGCGTGAAATTTTTTACGCATATGTACAATTATCCCACTCATCGATGCCAAAAATGGGCGTGGTCGAATAACAGACACTCCCACAATTTCCAAAAAACCATAATCAGCGCAAAACTCAAGTGCAAGCTTATACGTAATGCGTACATTAATAGAGGGCGTAATCATATACCTGCCACGCCCATCGATTCTATGTAGATGTGAAGAGTTGAAGTATAGTTGAAATATGTATTAGCGATTGTTAATAATAGTTGCCCACTTTACAAAGTAATACGTCAAATACAAAAATAATCTTTAGCGGTTAATAGCTATTTGTAGAAGCATCCGGTCCACATACTATTAATGGCGGTTTTAAAAGTATCCGAAAAGTCACAAAATATTTCCTTAACTAATGAGACCAAAAAATAGTTTTGTTTAGGGTTCCTAAGTAACTGTATCCGCCGATGTCTGTACTCCATTTGATTTTTCAAATTTTATCGGCGCTCAGGAAAAAATTTATAAATACTTATATAGTATGAGAAAAAAGGTAGAAATTTCATTAAAAATTTTCAAAAAAAACTTCAAAACTTCCCCCGACAATAATCTGTAAAAGTGAACCTGCCAGAGATCCCAAAAAATTCAAAGTAAAACTACCGTTTTCATGCAAGCTCAAGTCTCTCAATGTGAAATTCTGCAGCAATCAAACGTAAGACCGTTGAAAAAATACCTTTTCTATATGACCGACTTGTATTTCAATTTATATCTAAGAAGAAACAACTTTTAGATTAAATTTTATTTGAAATAAACGAGTTTCTTAAAGCAAAAAAGCTGATTTCCTTGGAAAGGAAGAAGAAAGAATATAAAAGTCTTATACTTCATGTTGCAGTTCATTCTTACACCGGGAAATAAGAGGAAAAGTAATAGGAGAAGTAAAACCAGAAAACTGCGACACAATTGAACCTGTTACACAAATGATTTGGAAAATAACAACAAGTGCAAGCAAACATTTTACCGGATTTTTCCTCCTCAACTAAAGCGATGGAAAATGTGTTTAGTTGATAATCCACAAAAGGAAAACTGACAAATTTATTTAAAAACTAAAATAAAAATATTAACATAATTTAGCACAATTGTTTAAACTTTACACTTTCCTTAAAAGTTCACAACATTTGGCCATTCATCCAACCATTAAGGGAAAGTTATGAACGGCACAAACTGCTAAAATCAGCGCTTACGGTAAAGTTTCTGTTAATTGACTTAAGAAAGTTGTTCTTTTCACTATCATGAAATGAAAAGTTTCTTCATTCACATTTCAAGCACTTTATTAAATAAAAAATGGAAAATTTTTAACAAAAAAATTCCTTAATTATTGAATGGCAGGCAAAACACTGACTTGTTTGCGTCTTCCTTTCCTTTTACTTTCATGTACAATACTAGTTTATCTCCTTTAAGGATGGCAAAGTGGGTGTAAATTTTTTAGGTTATCATGCTGAAGCTGGTCTGGGTGGTGGTCAACAGGATGGCCAAGGCTTATTGGGTGGTTTGCATGCTTCCGCTGGCACACCGTGGGGCCAAAATGCTGCAGCCGGCTTGGGTGGCAATGTAAACGGTAAGAATTTTATAAAGAAAGAGCCATACAATCAATTATGAAGAGTTTCCTTAAACTTTGTGAAAGATTATCTACTTATATATTCACCACTTTGAGGTTGGGGGTAAACTAACTAAACTCTATCGAAACGTTTATAACCTTTTCATAGAGAGAAAGGGACTCTCTAGATATAAATGGTCCGATATGTATTTTGTATCTTTAAAATGTGTAAATAGTTCCAACAAATGTTGTTGTTGTTGTATATGTGGTATTTTTATGACAAATAAATATGTAAGTGTTGAATGAGGGCGTAGTTTTTCTCCGATTTTGTTCGATTTTTGTTTCACCTCAATAATAGGCGGACATACGGACACACATATCTAGACTCAGATTTCGATGCTGATCAAAAATATATATACTTTGTAGGGTCTCTGGTACCTCCTTCTGGATATTGCAAACGGAATGACAAACTTAGGATAGCATTTATTTTAGGTGGATGGTATAAAAATGGGTGTTTTAAAAGTTTTTCCTTTGGCAGCTAATTTAAAAAAAAAACTCTGATATAAAATTACTTAATTAGAACATTTTTAAATACCAAAAAATCCAATCTGTATATAATAATGAAAATATCTTTGGGTTTAATCGTTCAATTACCAGTAGCAAAAATTAATCATAAATTTAATTAAACGTTTAATGAAACATTGTGTTTACTGAATGAATCATGCAATGGACATCAATAATTTCAACTAATTATGTAACAAGTGTGAATGGCATGCACAAAATAGAATAATAGAATAATTAAATGGTTTTTTTCTGCTTCAAAACAAAACCCTTAAAACAAATTGTTTCGCACTTGAGGGAAAGATAGCGTAAACAGGTAAAAGCTTGAGAACCGAACAATGTTTAACAACAGTAATTATCTTAAGTAAGCGCTTCAAGTTTTTATAGGGCTTTTATCTATAATACTATAGGCGATCAATAGACGATATACAATATAAATCAATTTTGTATATTTTCACTTAAACATAGGGCGCTCTTCGGGACTTCTGTATGCTGGGGCTGAGGCTACACCTGATGTGGGGGCTAGTACTGTTTTGGGTGGTGACACTGCAGTGGGCGGTTTTCGTGGTGCCGAAGCTCATGCCAATGGTCGGGTGCAATCTAAAATGCATAATTTATTAATGAATCCACAACCACCGTTGCCACCATTAACTGTGGCTGATAATGACGGCAGTGCCATACAGAAAATACCTCATGTAAGTATCCAAAGAAAGTCTATTACTTTCAGTTTCAGTACTGATTTCTAGTTTTATGGCTCTGTCACCTTCTCTAAGAGTAATAAAAACAATTTTATATTATATTTCCTCGGCGTTCCGGAGAAAACTGCTATAAGCGTAAGAAACACCGTGCCAATCTTATCCCCATTAGATATATTAGGTTTTACAACGGGCTATAAAAACGACTTATCCTCATTCATTTTAAGGCTAATTTTTATATATATATTGAATATATTGTATATATTTATTTATGCTATGCCTAAATCGAACTTAATATCTTCCGCATCGATTCCAGTGTTATGCCATAAATTCTAAGGGAGTCTGAGTCAAGGGTATATTAAGTTTGTGCGAATGTTTCCAACTCCTAAGCGACAAATGCCACACCCACCTTCAATTATACCTATTGATTTAGAATATGAATTGACTTAACCATGTCCGTCGGTCCGTGTGACCATGTATATTGGTGGGCAGCTAGTGGTCGCATTTGTTGAGATATTTTGATGAAATTTGAGACAACAACATGGCTCAGAAAGAACTCTATTAAAAAGGGACCAAATCGGGCAATTTTTAGAACCCGTTCCCATATAATGATATTTCACGAAGGCACTCATATGGCCATGTCTCTCGTTTACTGACACAACTAAACTAATTATAGCATAACTTGTGAAACTAAGTGGTGTATGGTTTTGATTGATCCAGCTTGACAATTTTCACTTGTTTCATGACAAAATTAGTGTATCCTCTACCTCAGTGTAAAAAGAGATCGAATTGTAGTGCTCGCCTTAGACCCTACACTACTTTTTAAAGAGAGTATATTTGTAAGTTTTTATGTAACTTCAGTTGAGGATATATTATCATAACTTCGGCTTCAGCGGGAGATAATCAGAATGATTGCAATTAATTGTGATATAAAAGCAGAGATTTAGAGGAGAGGAACCAAGTCCCCACAAATTTTCAGTTGTACACCTTTTTATAAATAAATAAACACAAGATGTAATAATTGTTGTTTAAGAAAAATTATCCTCCAAAAAAAACTTCAATAACCTGCTACTGAAATAATTTTCAATTTAAACAAATTAATTATTGTACTGAAAAGAATTGTGGTTATTATAAAATGAAAATGAAAAACAACTCATTTACCAGCATGTAGTAGTAGATGTGAAAACAATAGCATAAACTTTATTCGCACAAATTCTTGAACAAATATTTAGATCTAAGATACCCAAGCAAAAAAAGAAACAAAAAACAAAAAAAAATAATTAATTCTATGAATGATGACGACAAGAACAGTAGCAATAATTATATGAGTTTATAAAAGAAAATTTCTACTGAACCACAGACTACCAATAACGATAACAACAACAACAACAACAACAATGAACCGCATAATTTTGATGGAGCCAAAGACAAACTTAATAATGCACCATCACCAGCTGCAGATGATAGCGTTTCAATTGTTAGACAACGTAGTAAATATCGCCAAAGGCAACACCACCAACATCCAAAGCGTAGACGTCCACATGAAAAAATACGCTCAAAAACTATTTATAAAGCGGTGGAAAAGCCACAAAAAACATTGTTGCCGATAACATCAGCGTCAGTGTCATCAGAAATTCATCCTCAACTAATACAATATCCCCAAAAACAACAACAACAACAGCTGCAAGAAAAACAAAAGGAGCTGATAATACAGGTATAGTCAACGAATGACTTTTTCGTTCAAAACATCGTTTGATCCAAATGGCTAAGATACACACAATGCTGCTTCCAACACAACTAACAACAATATCCATGAAATATAATAGTATTACAGCGACTGACACATGCACCCGCGTACATAAAAAAACAACAACAGAAACATGTTCAAAATTTTATAAAGTCCTTTGACACAGAGCTCTCTGATCATAAAAAAATTATACCCGTACAGTAGTGGCAACTATGCTTAAGCGTATTACATTACACTATGTGGAGGAGTACAGATAACGCCAAGTAATTAGATTAGTTCACACCACATACAACATATGTTGTGTAACCTGCTCTTACAGATGCTTCACTCTCAATGATTATTGCGAAATTTTAGAAAATAAAATGTGAAAGACTCTTATCATTTCCAAATTAAGGATTATTTTTAAATTTAAACAAAAAATTCATCTTCACCATCATCCCGCCTGCATGCCTTGCCTAGCTTTGCATACATAATTAAAACCAAAATCTGTCAAATTAAATTTAATAAATCTATGTAAGCTTCATTTTTATACTAAACTAACAAATGTACAATTTATACTCGTACACACATGTACACTGCATTAAAAGGGAAACAAATTGAGGAGTACAACTGCTCAATGGCATGTATGGGTGTGTTTGCGCTGCAATGTGAAAAGGTAAAAATGAACAAATCTAAAGCACATTTATACACATTTTGCACACTTATTCAACCCACATGATGGACACTAAAATATAGTACAATACATACACATTTAAGTATAATATTTTGTATATGATTTAAAACAAACATTAAACACCCTTCGCCTTACACCTGCAACTGATATGACCGCTAACAGAACAAGCTGCCAGGGAGTACTTTTTGTATATATTCAATAGATCAACTTGGATTTTGACGACCAAGTTGATCTAAATTTGTCTGTCAGTGGGTCTGTTGTGAAATAAAATTCTTTGTTTAAAAAAAAAGCAAATTCGGTTGACTCCCACAAAAAATTGACGACAACTTTTTAACAGACCCCAAAAAAAAGAACTGCAAAGTTAAAACTACATAAACACATAAATTTATATTTTGCAAAGCGCGGGTAACGACCATGCCCACACTTTGCCAAAATCCCGCTATGGTGCAAAACTTCTCCATTGAGGTTGATTGTAACAGATACTGTAATGATTGTTAAAATAAGGAACCTCTGCCACGCCCATAGGTTATTATATGGAGGGTACTCCCGCTTCAAACCCAAGTCAAATATAAGTTGTTGTTTTTTTTTAAATCTTACTCGTAAAGCTTTTACTCCAGAATGCAGAAAAATTTCCATAAATATTAGTGAATTTTATCTATCCCTAAAAAGGAAACTTAAATAAAGGATGCCTTTATTAAAAGTTCTCTTAAAACCTCGATTGTACCCAGACAGGCGCAAGTACAAAAGCCCAGTAATTTATATTTCATATGATTTTATGCAAACAACATAACAATCAAAGTATACTGTTTACCCAGGTAAAGGGTATTACACCCTAACGCCCCTGGCTTGATATATAAATAAATTCATACACATACGAGTACATAAATAGATTTTGATGTGAGTTGTTTGTGAACGATAGTCCTGCAAGTCGATTCAATTTAACTATTTCAATCGTTACATAAATTTTTCATAATAATAATCTCTACCATCCCCATCAACAAAAAGGTAAAACAGATTCTACTAAATATATAAGAACGCCGAATTAAGTAATTTATAGCATAATCAATCTTCACAGGACTTAACATGTTTTTCGAACATTTTAATAACAATCTGCAGCGCTTCACTGTCAAGGCTTTTGATAACATAATTGTTTATAACATGGCAGCAATTAAACAGGTGGATGGACATATATTTTAATAAAATTAGAATTAGATGTTAAAAATCTTCTGCCTGCCTCCCTTCATGTGGTAAAGTTTAGGAAATTGTGGTAGTGAAAATATGTTTATTAATTAAAAGAAACGAGTGGAGTAGAGTTTATACGCAGCCTAGACCATTATATTTATTTAAACGTGAATTGTTGACATGGCCAGTGAACGATTATGTCCACTTTTAATGACTGTTAAGCTCCCTCCCTCCATACATATTCACAACACGAACTTTATTTTCATTTTCATGCTTTCACTGATATATACTCGTAGGTTAGGTTAGGTTGGTCGGTGTGCGCTTATATAAGCGCTTCACCTAGGCCAATAAGTAGACCCATTGTGGTAGCCGACGAAACACAACACAGAGTTCAGTTTAGCCACCTGGAGGCGGCTATAAATCGTTTGAGGTCGAAAATGTTAGCATCTGGGAATCTGACTCCAATTGTTTTGTGCCGTTTTCCCTGTAGGGCCGGGCATTCACACAGCAAGTACTCCACAGGTTCCACCTCTTCCTTGTCCCTGCAGCTTCTACAGAAATCATTTATACGGGGCTTCATATCTGCTGGCCGTATGGCCTATGAGACACTGAAATAAGATTAGCTGTATTGGAGACAAAATATATTGATTGAAAATTTCTTTAAAATTCCTATTTAAATGAATATAATTGTTTTTGTAATGTTGTGCATGCCTGATGAATTTCATAACAGTTCCAATATACGCGAACATGTCTGTATAGGCCTGTGCAGAAAACTATAATAAGTTTACTTAATAGCATTCAGATTGTTACGTACAAACATACATACACGCATGTGTTATAATTGATAAAGTTGGTGCCAATGTAAATATTTTAAGGGCACACATAATAGCCTAACTGGCAGGTGAAAATGCTTTGAAATCAAAT
The DNA here is from genome assembly GCA_963971445.1 of Ornithomya chloropus. Classification (NCBI taxonomy): domain Eukaryota; kingdom Metazoa; phylum Arthropoda; class Insecta; order Diptera; family Hippoboscidae; genus Ornithomya; species Ornithomya chloropus. Next base: position 18,218,348 of record OZ020530.1, on the reverse strand, counting down.
AAAATCAAAAATAACATAAATTTCCCAATTGCGGTTTATTGTGTATGATAAACTTATATATGAACTATGTACGTGTGTATATGTAGTTTACTTACTTAATTAGCAGCTTAAATAAAATATTGCCAACAGTATGGTTTTCCAGTTTTTTTTCAGGAAAATACTATCAAAATAATATCATAAAAAAAATCAATTATTTATTTATTGACTTTCTTTTTAAGAAGCACTCATCAAGGCGTGCCTTAGTCGTTGATCAAGCGGCGTCTGACAGAGTAAATGTCAATGTTGTGAAAGCTAAACCAACCGGTAAAAATGTACAGGTGGCTTACGATTCTTACACTACCGGGGATGTGGTTCGTCAATCGTTGCAGGTTTGTAAAATAATTCACAAATAACACCAGCGTTATATACTAAGTGCGTTTTTTTCTTTTTTGCTGTATTCCAGATTCCGATTGGCATTTTACAATCTTTACAAGAATCGTTGGCTGGTTTAAGGGGCAGAAAAATTGTTACCGTCCATCAGGAAGTCACGAAACCTTAAAATTAATATTCATTCAAGTTGAGAAAATTAAACTTGAAAATGAATTTTTTATTATGAATGAATAATCTATATTATTATTAATATTAAATATTATTAGGGATTAATTAATATTAACGAAAATTCAATAAAGAAGAAGGTGTACAGCGGTGTAGAAGCGGTGTTTATATACTTCATGTTGTACTACAGGTAACGCGCTATATTAATAAAAAGTAAGAAAACTTAAATTGTCTTAAGCCACCTCTTAAATACATTTCTCATCTATAAACAAATGTAAGATTACGCCCTTTTGTGGTGCAGTTGTATAATGCGTATCAACTTCTACAACGGATTCTGCACAGAAAAGGTTCTGGGGATATCTAATAACTGGCCCCACCCATTTTTGTTACATCGGTGGAAAGGTTCAGTGTAAATATATGTTCCGTATTTCTACTCTATAGCTCAAGTTTGAACTTGAAATTTGGTATACACTTATCCTGTTCACCGATGTACCAAATATGGGCGTGGTATAACACGCCCACAATCAATAAAAATCTTTGTCTCTGCCACAAAAGTTGACCTATAAACTTGAAATTTGATAAGCACATATATAGTTATCCCATCCACTGTAGTGCCAAAAATGGATATAGTCAGATAACAGATACGTCCACAATATTCAAAAAACCATATTCAACGTAAAAGTAGACATGCATGCTGATACGTAATATAGATACTATTAGAAAACGCAATATATATATATATATATATATATATATATATGCCACGCCCACCGTTATGGAGGTGGAGGGTATTTAAGATTTGATATAAGCCAAATTTAGTTTTCTTACTTGTTTTAAAATAGCACTCAGGAAATATCTTCTATAAATGCATAGCAATGTGCCGACCTTAACCCTCAGATATAGAAATTAAACATTTTAAAAAACACTCCATCATCCCATCCATGGGTTCCACTATTATAGGCATCAAACGTGCAACCCTCCGCATAAGATCCAGGTGTTATACCTCTACGCCATTGCAGGCGGCAATGTAGTGCTTCCTAGATTTAGAAACATCCTAAAGTTTTTTAAGGTATGTGTGTTTTCTTGTATAGAGCAAGTGAGCACCCTACTCATTTGCAGCAAATGTTAGCTCAATGTACAAGTACATCCAGACAGGCAAGCGAATATGATTAGATTGGTTCTAATTGTTGATTACATACCTAGTTAACCAAATTTCAAAAAATTAATAAACTCAATACACTTATGCCACCAATATAAGTTTATTTTATATATATATATATTTTTTAATTTATACTCAATGTATGTATATAATATATACGAATAAGTGTACACGTTATGTTAATACTTGTTAATGCAATAACGAAGAAATTTATATACATTAGTTTTTAATGTCAATATTTTTGTACATTTTTTCTCATTCTGATTTTAACATTCCAATAAAACGTTTGTATGTTATAATACGTTTTCATTTATTTACTTGATATTAATAATTTGACACCAATAGATGTCAGCATAGAACTTTTTTTTTGCTTTAAATTTCTAAAAATACAAACATACAAATTTTGGCCATATCACTTGTTTCCATAACAATTTTTAATGTAGTTGAATTTTATTTTTTTTTTTGAAATTTTCAAAAATACACTCACTCGCCAAGGCTAGAGCAATCATCAACTTTCAAACGTTTTCATTCATGCATGCATAAACATATAGACATATTAATTTTCAAACATGCACAGGGTGCAAGTGCATACCAAAATATAACCAAACGCATATGGATCAATGGACAGAAAAGAGCACTCAGATATTTAGTCAATATTTAATTTTTCATGTTATGTAGCCAAAGGCTCTCTACAACAACCTTTTTCCGACATCACTAATCATGATTTGTTATTTGTTGTAGTTTAAAGTGGAAGCAGTTTATGCAGTAAACTCAATTTTCGCTAAATTTTCATCAAGCTTACGAGGATTGTAGTATATTTTACAAGGATCTTAAAAACAAAAGTGTATATATCTGAATGTTATATAATTATGGTGTGAAATATACTTTATATATTGTCACAAATAACACGATCTATATGTTTTAGATTTTGTATTCAATTATTTTGATAGACTGTAACTGGTTTTGCAAATAAATTGTAGTTTTTCCTTTTTTCTAAAATTGTGGTTTCTAACTAATAATTATAAGAGGTTATGGGCGAAAGGGATCACGGAATACCACATTTCAAGGGATAAGGATTTGATGAATGGCAGCTCCGGGTAAAAATCCATATGGATTCACTCAATTTGGTGGACGTTCTTACCGGCGATCCTCCAGTCGAAATGGAACTAAGAAACGAATTTTTTAAAAGAGATAGAAAAGCTAAAGACAAAATAGTCTCCTTTTTACACTCAAACTGTTTGGGAATTGTACGAGAAAAGGAAACTGCTAAAGAAATGTGGCACAGTTTAGAAAATGCATTTCAACGGAAATCCGTCGTAAATCAATAACTTGTAAGGAAGAAATTGATGAAGTTGAAAATGGCTGAAGGTGAAAGTATTGTTCACCATATATTAACATTTGAAAATTTAATTAGAGAACTTAAATTAGCTCGTGCTAAATTGGGAGAGAGCGATGTTCTCACACAACTTTTTCTTACTTTACCAGAAAAATTTGATCCTCTGGTAACAGCTCTACAGAACATAGATGATGGGAAATTAACCCTTAATAATGTAAAAGAACGTTTAATAAGCGAAGAAGCAAAAATTGGAAATCGCCATGAAGACGATATTGAAAACAAAATGGCTTTTTCAAGCAAGAAGAATTTTATAAAGAAGAAATTCATGGGTAAATGCTTTAAATGTCAGAAGTTTGGTCACAAAGCAAACGAATGTAGACAAAGTGAAGCACGAACAGTTGAAAGCAAGGCGGTATCTTTCATGGCATTCAAAAACTCAGTAAAGCATTGTTGTGTCGTTCGAAAAAGTATGGCAACCCTGTACGAGTACGATTCAGACATTTAATGTTAGGCAACGTGGTTGTATTCGATCTCTTTCTTTGTTCTTTCTAAATATATAAAAAGTTAGTGGAATTAAAACAATCAAAAGAGCGTTTTATGACATAAGTACACAACAAGCATACAGGTAGTAAAAAATATATGTCATTTAAATTAGATTCTGACGCAAGTGATCATATTGCCAAAGACCTGTGGTACTTTAACGATATAAAACAACTTGACAGTCCCATTGAAATTAATGTAGCAAAAAATGCAGAAGATATTGTTGCACAACAAATTGGCGAAATAAAAGGAACAAGTGATAAAGGAATTGATGTAACCATGAATAATGTACTGTATGCACCAGATCTAAGATAATCTGTTATCAGTTAGCAAATTGACTAGATCTGGCCTTGAAGTAAAATTTTTCAACAAATATGCCATGATATTAAAAGATGGACAAATAGTAGCAACTGCTCAACTGCAAGGAAATCTATATGAAATGAAATTAATAGCACCTACTAAAACTTTACTTACTAGTAGTAAAAATGATGTAGAATTATGGCATAAAAGTCTTGGCCATACTGCAATATCAACTATAGAAAAACTTATTAAGCTAGATATAATTAAAGAAAATGTTAACGTTAAAAATTTTAAATTTTGTGATGTATGTGCTGAAGCCAAACAAACGAGAGACCCATTTTGTGGAACACGTTCCAGGGCGACATCAGTTCTTCAACACATACATTCTGAAGTTTGCGGTCCCATCACTCCTATATCTTGGAATGGATGTAAATATTTTTTTACGTTCATTGACGACTTGTCGCAGGCACTAGAGGGGCATCACTGTTTCATGCAAATGATCAGTGATGCCAGAGCGAAAGGAAAAAAACTAAAAACGAGAGAGAAAAAAAAGGAAGAATGAAAGAAAGAGGAAAGAAAAGAAAAATGGCGTGTAGGGAGGAATTTAATTTTTGGGATCGACTGGAAAACGGTGTGTGCGAAAAGAATCCTAATACGCAATTACTAAAGAAATAAATAAAGAAAAAACAAAAGAAAAGAGAACAAGCTGTATTAAATTTTTGATTATCCTGCCTTGAAGAATGAAGATAAATGTGAAGGGAAAAGGTGCGCTCACGTGACACGGAGTGATATAAAAAAAAAAAAAAAAAAAAAAATCCTGAAGAATCCGCGTTCTTCCACCAACGACGTGAAATTTGTATAAAGATCAAACATCCCGTGGGTGCCCCAGAACTGATAATAGTAATATTTTGCCGAAAAACAGTGTTTAACGGCATTGTAGAACATTCCCGGAGGAATAGTGAGCCAGGTGGTATAAGAGCCGAGGCCAAGTCAGGTTGCAACATGAAAGCAATAATGAAAAAGGTGAACCACGACCGGACCAAATGAATGTAAATGGCTACATGGGATATGGTTCTAACGTAACATCAGTTGGTGACAACGGCAGCCGCCGATACATCTTTCGTGTTTTTTTTTTCTTTTGATCAGTATTGATATTGTATTTTGTGTGTGTGGTCTAACCGAAGATGGTAAATATGTATAGGTAAAGCTGTAAGTTTGGTTATGCTTAGCTTGGTCGACTTTGAGCAATCAAATCCGGTCAAAGCTACACCCTAGATACCCTATTTATAAACTCAATTGATTTTTTTTCGCAGGAGCCTCAAGCAGAAACTTCAAAGGAGCTCCTTCGGAGTCAGCATAAAAAGGAGGCGATTTTACGAAACAGGAAAAGAGGTAGGAATTTTGTATGTGCATGATCATTTAATGTATGATAAATTATAGGGAGGGTAAAAGTATAAGCAAGCTTGGAGATAGGCTAGAAAAAATTTTTTTGTAACTCAGCAAACATCATATTGAATTGTTATTAGACACACACACACACTCAGGTTAGACAGGTTAGATAAATTAAAAGCAAACATCATATTGAATTGTAATTTGTTGGATTGTAAACCCTATTTACTTATACAACCCTAACACTTGAAGCATTGTACGATTGTATTATCTCTAAAATTACTTACTTCTCTACTCCCCTTTTTTGCTTTTGCTGTACTTACTGATCAATAAAGTCACAATATTAAATAAACTAATATTAACCACTTACGTTTTCGTCAACTGCCATTAACCACTCTCATAATGGTTATGGGCCCAGAGTTGGGTTAAATATTGGTAATTTTGATATTTGTGAATAAATTATATATATCGAGGGGGCTGCTGATAATTTACGCATGATGGCGAGCATATTGCAAATTGAAAAACTGGGAGAAGATAATTACAGTAGTTGGTCAATCCATATGAGAAGTCTGTTGATAACAATGGATTATTGGAATGTAGTTGAGAAGGCTTGTGCTGATACGGCAACGGCGGATGAAAAAGCAATGTGGAATCTCATTGACCAAAAGGCATTAGCAACGATAACTTTAAGTATGAAACCTTCGCAGCTTATACATATAAAGAGTTCTAAAACAGCATTCGAGGCGTGGAAGAACCTAAAAAGTATTTATGTAACTAAAAGCCCCACCAGAAAGGTAAATCTATTTAAAAAATTGGTGCGATTTAGAATACAAGGAAATGGCAACTTTCAACAAAAATTAAATGAATTTTGTGAAATAGTCGAATCGCTTAAGGAGATTGACATCAAAATACCAGGTGACTTTATCTACATAGTGCTATTGTGTAGTCTCCCGGATGATTACGAAAATTTTGTTGTTGCCATAGAAAGCAGAGACATGTTACCACCATTGGAACAATTAAAGGTAAAAATACTAGAAGAATATAATCGCCGCGAAGAGCAAAGCACAAAAAATGATGAAACCGTTTTTGCGGCGAATTTCAAATATAAAAATAAACAAAATAAAAAAGATGGCAGCAAAGAAAACAACAACAACAAACTTGAAAATTTTAGAAAAGATATACCTTGTTATGCCTGTGGAAAGATAGGTCACAAAAAATATGAATGCAAATTTAAACAAAGTGTTATGAGTGTTCGTGAACATAATTTTCACGCTGAAGAAAAAAATCTATGGTTGGTAGACAGTGGCGCATCGTCGCATATGTGCGGCGATAAATCTTTATTCACGCATTTAAAGTCATCAAACAAAAAATTGTTTTGGCCTCCGAGGACTGTGTGAATGCTGAAGGAATTGGCAATATAAAAGTACAATCGGAATTTACCGAGATTATTTTATCAAATGTACTTTTTGTACCTAAGCTTTCAACTAATTTCTTAAGCGTATGCAAAATCGTTCAACATGGTAACAAAGTGAATTTTTATCGAAATAGTGCTACCATTAGCAACAAAAATAATCAAGTGCTGTTTAAAGCAAAATTGGTACATGGTGTGTACACGGCAAAATTTTTTGAAAAAAAACAACAAGTTATGATGGCAAAAAATATTAAAGATAGTATGATTTGGCATAAGAGATTTGGCCACTTGAATTTCCACGATATGATGTATATGTCAAAAGAAAATATGGTACGTGGCATAAAAATGATAATGCCAAAAGATTTTTCTTGTTCTGTGTGTGCCATGTGCAAAATAACCGTTCAGCCGTTTGCAAGCTACAACAAAATCATTTCAACTCGTCCATTAGACGTAGTCGTTACTGATATTTGTGGACCTATGAGAGTGACCAGTGAAGGTGGATCACGTTATATGATCACATTTATTGATGAATTTACACGATTCGCATACGTTCATTTTTTGAAAAGGAAAAGTGAAGCGCTTAATGCATTTAAAATATATCGAGCAAAAGTAGAAAGGCAAACAGGCTATAATATAAAACATATACGCAGCGATAACGGTCGTGAGTACATAAACAACGATTTTGAAAATTATTTATTATCTGCAGGCATATGCCATCAAACTACTGTGTGTTACACGCCCCAGCAAAATGGGATTGCCGAGAGGGCAAACAGAACGTTAATTGAAATGGCGCGCTGTATGCTCCTTGATTCCAGTTTACCTCATTCGTTGTGGACTGAAGCCGTTAATACAGCTGTATACCTGCGTAACAGATGTCCTACTAAAGTACTCAAAAATAAAACACCATATGAATGCTGGTTTGGTTATAAGCCTTCTGTGACGCATCTTCGACAGTTCGGGTGCAATGTAGTATCGCTGGATAAAAAGCCAGGACGTTCTAAACTTCTGCCAAAAGGAGAAAAACTGGTTTTTGTTGGTTACTCGAACTCAAGTAAGGGTTATCGTTTATATAATTCGAAAACTAAAACAATCGTAATTTCACGTGATGTTATATTCTTTGAAGAGAATATAAATAATCACAAAAATGATAAAGAATCCAACACTAATGATTTATTTGAAGTTAAAATTTCTCAGGAACCTCAAAAACCAATCAACGCCATAAGTGAAATTGAAGAAAGTAATGTTGTACAAGATGTTTTTAACGAACCTGTATCTACTGATGGTGAAGATGTTCCGATAGTTGGAAAGCGTAAAAGAGGCAGGCCTAAACTATTAAAATCTGGAAAACGTGGTAGACCTCGTAAAATTCGACGTGTAGATGAATCTTCAGATGAACCTGGTGAAGTATTAAATAAATTAATACCATTTGAAAAAGATCCTGAAACAGTAAAAGAGGCTTTAGATCACCCAAATGCTATTTCCTGGAAAAAGGCAATGGTGGATGAATTTCATACATTAAAAGGACAAAATACATGGGAACTGGTAAAAAGACCCGAAGGAAAAAATATAATTAGATGTAAATGGGTTTTTGTCACGAAGCGAAAAGTGAATGGTGATGTTGAAAAACGAAAAGCCCGTCTTGTGGCACAAGGTTTTTCTCAACGATATAACGTAGATTATACAGACACATATGCACCAGTAATTCGACATTCAGTTGTGCGTATGCTGTTAGCAATATCTGTACAAAAACGACTCCTAGTAAATCACATAGATATTAAATCAGCTTATCTTAATGGAAAATTAAATGAAGAGGTGTACATGCACCAACCAGAAATGTTTGTCGATGAGACACACTCAGATTATGTGTGTAAATTAAACAAATCTATCTACGGCTTAAAACAAGCTGGACGCGATTGGAATACGAAAATTAATTCAATTCTTCTTGGTATTGGCTTTAAAAGATGTGTGACAGATAATTGTCTATATGTGATGAGAAGAAAAAATGAATTAATTTATCTTGCTTTGTATGTAGATGACATACTGCTATGCTATTCAAATGAAAATACATTTTCAGAAATTCTTACACACACAGCGGTAATACACCTAGGATAGGTAGGAAATATCATTCAAAATTTTATATCATATTAAATTACAATTAAAAGAATTGGGAATGATGTTGTTATTGTAAAAAGGGGGTAACGCAAGCGGGGTGAGTGGTGTAGTGTGGGGGTGAGGTGAGGGGATTACAGTTTTCAGGTGAATAGGGTGGCCTAAAAATAATCACCATAAATGGCCACAAAGGTGGGGAGGGGCAAATGGTGCGATGACCTTCCAGCAGTCATCATTTTTTTTGTTACCAATCCGCCCTACGCCAGACTGCGGGTTGAGAACCCCCTGAGGCCTCCAACTAGCCGGGAGTCGACGGTCTGGCGTAAATGCCTCACTATGAGGCTCAGGAAGCGTTGGCGGAGCAGAGCACCTCACGACAAACAACAACATCTAAAGGTATAATGTAACAGACTTCAGTAATTTTGCTATGTTATACTGCATCAAAAATAAATCTGATGTATTTAAAAAATTTCAAGAATATTAAGCTGAAGTCACTGCAATGTTTCCTGATAAAAGAATATCACAACTGACCACAAATCGGAGCAGAGAATATCTTTACAAAGAACAAATTACGTGGTACAAAAGTAAAGGTACACGTATAGAACCAACAATTGCTTATACACCACAACAAAATGGTGTGTCCGAAAGGTTTCATAGAATATCTATGGTCGAAAGCAGCTCTGGCTGCAATGTACATGTGGCAACACTCCTTTTCTGATGAGTCAATTCATTTAGATGGGTAACCTTTTTTTATACACTTTACTTTTTTCTCTTCGTGTTCGGTTGCTTGGTGTCTCAACGAACGGAGGAAAACACGTGCAAAAGTTAAATCACTACACATATATTTTCTATTGACAAATAGTGTTATATTTATATAAATTGAATAAAATAAATTTGTTATATTACTACAATTGGTGACCCCGACGTGATCCAAATTTTTTTTGCACGCAACTTTTCACGTTCCTATAAGTAAAAATGCCTGACGAACAACATCACATCTTGTTTAATCCTGACGACATTAAAATTGAGGCAACTACTTCTCTGAGGCTCAATCCACCTAATATGAACGATACTAACATCGAGTCATATTTTTTATGCCTGGAGTTTTGGTTCGCTGCATCCAGTATTGCAAACGATGTGAAAAAATACAACATCGTCATGGCACGAGTTCCTCCTAATAAACTAATAGAGCTATGGTGAATAATTGACCAAACACCTCAGCAAAACAAATATGAATACATTAAGACTAAATTAATTTCATACTTTGCTGACAGTCAACAACGTCGACTTCAAAAAGTGTTATCAGATGTGCCATTAGGTGATAAAAAACCAAGCCAATTATTTAACGAGATCAAACGTGTGGCGGGTACTAAATTATCAGAAAACATTTTGCTTGATTTATGGGTTTCGCGTTTACTACCTTATGTGAAGGCAGCAGTTATTGCATCTAAAGGCGGTGCACCTGATAAAGTAGCTATTGCTGATGCAATAATTGATTCAATTGGATTACGCAATATAAACGTAATACATGGAGGTGCTGACGCTAATTCAGACAACAACATAATCCAACAACTACAACGTGTAAACTTGGAGATTCATTGTGGTTTTCGTTGCGAGCGGACGTGTTTTTTAATTCGTTCATAGTATTTTAAGAAAATAAATAATTCTTTGTGATTTTAAAGATAAATAACATCTATAATATCATTTTGTTGCTTTTATACATTGCGAACAGTTAAAAAGTTTTTGGATTTTGTTAAATACTGAGCACAAACAGATAACAATAAATACATAAATATAAATTTGTTGACTAATCTGTGCCTAAAAACACCGGTGCACTTGCTTTTTGTTTGTGTAAATTTTTGCTGCGTTTTTCTATTGATTTAATTTCTCACTATAAATATTGTTGTTGTGTACAAGATATCTGTGAGAAAATAATAAAATAATAGCATTGCCAGCATAGTTTTTTATTTATCTTATTGGGAAGTCACCGCACTTCATATAAATACGTGCGGTTGGCGTCTTGGTAAATAAAAATGGGATTAGGACGTACACCACCTCGTTCTAATGAAAGAGAGCGTAATGTAGCAAACTCTGCTACACAGATAAATGCTAATGAAGAAAAAGATGATGAAAATGCAGATAATAAAACGACGTTTTGCCGGTTGGGGGAAAAAATTAAACTGTTGGTGGAAATGCTTGAGGATGGAAAACGTAGAACAATCATAATAGACACACACACAGGCGAAGAAAGCGAAAGTTGCGAATTTTTTGTGCGGTGAAAGAATTTATTAAATATAAAATTTAAACACTTGCTATAAATTCTCATAAAATCTGGGATCACTCTACTTCCATACTCTCGGTGTGATCCTTGTGCGTCGTGCGGATGTTCTTGGGTGAAAACAGACCCTTGTATAAATTTTCACATCAAATTTGTCTGCTTTATACATTAGTTTTTTGTTACATTTAACAAAAAAACAACAACAATTGTTTAACAACAAGAGGCTCTCTACGTATTCTCAGAGTACATACAGTTATATTTGTATACATTTAATACTGCTGTACTCTCTCTGAGGTAAATACAAATAAGTGCTGCCAATTATATATTTGGGAAGTCGCCGCGCTACACGTAAATCAACATCGCGGTTGACGTCTCAAATTAATAATAAAAATGGGTATAGGTCGCACGCCACCCCGATCTACCGGAAGTGGGCAAAGCATAGTTGTTGCTGACACAAATGCTAGTAATGAGAAAGATGAAGAGGAAAATACAAATGTTAAAACACCCTTCTGTCAACTAGGAGAAAATATTAAAATCCTAGTGGACATGCTTGAAGATGGCAAGCGTAGAAGCATACACCAACCTATGAGGGACACCATAGAGAGTATAAAAGCGCTCTACGAATTGGCTGCTATCAACCTGCATGATGAAAAGGCCAAAGAAGTCATCAGAAGCAGCAAACACTCTCAAACCTCACCATGGTTGAAGCAAAAGAGTGAGAGTAAGCGGAAACATGATGCCGAAGCTGCAGTTGTGCCGAATGCTAAACGCAGGCAAGAAAATCCCACCAATAAAAGTGTAGACGCTACAGCTCTCACACCGGTTAAAGGCGACGCACAGAAAAAACAGCCCAAAAAATATGATGAATGGACCACAGTTGTGTCAAAGCGTAAGCGAGATGAAAAAAATAACATAAAATACATCCCGAAGTCCGAAGCTATCGTGGTAGAAAAAATGGGCACCCTATCCTACAGCGAAATATTAAAAACGGTCAAAGATAATACCAATCTTAAAAAGCTGGGTGAAAATGTACATAAAATACGAAAGACAAAGAACGGAGAGATTCTATTCCAACTTAGAAAATCCCAAGATGGAAACTGCCAGGAATATAAGAAGCAAATAGAACAAATATTAGGCGAGCAGGCTAAAGTGAAACTTCTTGGAAGCAACAAAACAATAATAATTAGAGATATAGATGAAATCACCACTAAGTTGGACATAGTGGACGCTATAAACAATCAGATAAGAGATGCGGAAATTGTAGAGTCTGCAATTAAAACATTAAGGAAGTCGAAATAAGAGGGCTAAACAACGACCTCGAGAAAAATTCAAAGAGTACGTTTTGGATATACAAAATAAAATGCGTCATACCACTATGAGTGAAGGTGACAAATTACGCCGCATTTATTCGAACGCATTACCGGACTATCTGTTATATATCAAGCGCACTGATTTTACAACTCTACCTCAGCTATTAGAACTTGCTGACGATTTCGAGAGTATACCAAGTACACGCAACGCACCTACACGAGAAGCACATCGGCTAGTAAATAATATGAGTAATCCTCGTAATATGTGCCGACGATGTGGAGAGGAAGGACATTTTGCTTAACAATGTCGCAAACTTTGGAGATTATTCTGTTGGGATTGTGGCCGTCCAGACGTAAGAACAATTGAATGTTGCCGCCAACCACAGCCGGAAAACCAAAATGGGGCCCGCGTTTAACGTGGGATAACTAGGTCCCAACAGTACAACCCCACGAACACGATACTAAACTAAATTGTGAAGGTGATAAATTAACCGCGACTCTGTGGATAGATGGTCACCTTACCACAGGTGTAATTGACACCGGCGCAACCAGTTGTTTTGTAAGTCCATTGTTCGCCCAAACATTGAGTTCTAATACCTATCGTGAGTCGGTTGAAGTGAATATAGCCCTTGCCGATGGATCTCAACGTCGCGTAACTAAAGCTATCCATTGTGATGTACAAATGGGAACCATCAAAGCTACCTTAAAATTTCTCATAATGCCCGGTACACCTGTAGACGTTATATTAGGGTTAACATTTCTCAGAGCTTTTAATGCAACTATCAATTGTACAGGAATTTCAATTACTTGCAACACAAAGAACTCATTACCATCGCGTTGTATGGTCATGTTTGAAACTACACCCAAGGAACAACGGCCACGTAGAAAAGCAGCACCGGCGAATGACAAACTTGATACTTCTCAACCAAAGGGAACAGCACAACTTCAACCCAGGCAAATTAACACCAATAGCTCACTAAAGAATACACCAACTGTGATGCATAATTATACAATTTTACCAACACCAACTGTAGCTTACCGTCGTGAAATAATCACACCGAAGCCGATACTCTACACCCAACGCAGGCAGTCAAATAAACAAAATTCACATGATAAAGCCATAACAACATCACCCGAAGCACCAGAACGAGTTTTACAAAAATTTCCTTCACATGAAAACGATGAACTGAACGACGCCAGTAATAATAAACCACAGCTATCATCCGTATCAGCATTTACCTACAGTGACAACGTGCAAGGAACAGAAGCAACTACAGAGAACACCGAGGAAAAAAATTACATTGCTGAATTTCTAGATACAGAGTTATCCATGTTTCAAAGTGTTACCGGACGAACCCACCTAGGTGAGCATCACATTCATGTGCTAGACGAGTGACCAGTAAAAATTCGCTACCAATCGAGAAACCCAGCCATGCAAGAAATCATCAATTCGGAAATAGATAAACTGATAGAAAAGGGCTGTATTGAACCATCTCGAAGTCCTTATAGTTTTCCAATCACATTGGTTAAAAAGAAAAATGGTACCTGGCGATTGTGTATGGACTTCCGACAATTAAACAAACGATCCGAACAAGACGCCTATCCGTTACCACGTATATCTTACATATTGGACCGACTCCGTGAGGCGAAATACATCAGCAGCTTAGACCTTGAGAATGGCTACTGGCAAATACCCATGGCGGAAAATAGTAAAAGATATACCGCGTTCACCGTGCCGGGAAGAGGGCTATATCAATGGAGAGTGATGCCTTTTGGCCTTCACTCTGCCCCTGCCACCTTTCAACGAGTTTTGGACACCGTCATTGGACCCGATTTGGAGCCATACGCATTCGCGTATCTCGACGATATAATCGTGATAGTAAAACTTTACGACACCACATGGCCAATCTTAAGGAAGTTTTCCGTAGGCTACGGGAGGCCAACTTAAAAATAAACTCGGCTAAGTGTGAATTCTTTCGTCAAGAGGTTTGATACCTAGGGCATATTGTAACCAACGAGGGGATCAAAACCGACCCAGATAAAATTAGAGCCATTACCCAAATGCAACCGCCTAAAAATATTCGCGAACTACGTCGCTTTCTAGGAACAACATCCTGGTATAGACGCTTTGTAGCAGACTTTTCTAATATATCTCAACCGCTAACGTCATTATTGAAAAAGGGGAAACACTTCAAGTGGACCGATGACCAACAGCAAGCTTTTGATAAACTCAAACATCAACTCACGAATGCTCCAGTGCTATCCTGCCCAGATTTTACCAAGCCGTTCACTTTACAAACCGATGCAAGTGCAAGTGATGTCGGTCTAGGTGCTGTACTTACGCAAGATTTAGATGGACATGAAAGGGTCATCGCGTATGCAAGTAGGCATCTAAACCCAGCCGAAAAAAACTACAGTGCAACCGAAAAGGAATGCCTAGCCATAGTGTGGTCCGTTCGGAAAATGAGACCCTACTTAGAGGGATACAAGTTCACCGTGTTAACGGATCATCTCTCTCTAAAATGGTTAAACTCTCTTGAAAATCCATCAGGTCGCCTCGCGAGATGGGCATTAGAATTGCAACAATACAACTTTGACATTTTGTACCGACGCGGAACCCAGAATGTTGTAGCCGATGCATTGTCGAGACAGCCAGTCGAAGAGTGTCGACTGGCCATAGTCCCCACCATCACACCCGAGCATCCAGCAAACGAAAATATAATATGCCCATGGCTAAAAAAAAAGTTACAAGAAATTGAAGCGAACCCAGAAAAATTCCCAGACTACACTAGAACGAACGGCCAGCTATACCGCAACCTTCCTTCACGAGCTTCGGACTCCGACGAAGATGCTTGGAAGCTTTGTGTACCAATTAATATGCGACAACAAATCTTACAAGAAAACCACGACCAACCAGCAGCCGGACACTTTGGAGTTAGGAAAACTGCTGCTCGCAAATATAATCGCTACTACTGGCCTGGCATGTACCGAGATATTAAACGATATGTACTCAACTGTGAATCTTGCCAGCGCTATAAAGTCAGCCAACAACGACCTGCCGGGGAAATGTTTACACATATTCCGAAAGAACCTTGGTCAACTATATGTGTAGATTTTGTAGGTCCACTACCGCGCTCTAGTCATGGGAATACAATGCTCCTGGTTCTAATTGATAAGTTTTCGAAATGGGTCGAATTGACACCGCTGCGTAAAGCCACCGCCGAGGGTCTCGTCAAAACATTACGAGAAAAGGCAGTTTGCAGATATGGTGTTCCGAAGATGCTCATTTCGGATAACGGGACGCAGTTCACCAGTAAGATTTTTCAAAAGTATTTGGAATCTATCGGCACACGACAGCAGCTAACAGCTCCATACACCCCGCAAGATAATCCCACAGAACGAGCCAATAGAACCATTAAAACCATCATCTCGCAGCTCGCATCTAACAACCATAAGAAATGGGATGAATATCTTCCGGAAGTCATGCTTGCTATTAACACTAGCACATCAGAGTCTACACAGTTCACACCCGCATATTTAACACAAGGACGGGAACCACGTTTACCCAACGCCTATTTCGACAAGGTCACACCAGGCACAGGATCTAGTAAACTAAGTACAACACAGAGGATACAAAATCTACGTGACACTTGGGAGATTGTACTACGAAACCTCACAAAAGCCGCCCAGGATCAAAGACACTACTATAATTTACGAAGACGCTCATGGCAACCAAATATAGGTGACCTAGTGCTGGTTAAACAACACCCAGTATCTAAAGCTGTAGACAGCTATGCAGCTAAACTTGCACCTAAATTCGAAGGCCCGTATAAAGTAATTAATTTACCATCTAAGGTCATCGCCGAAATACAAGGGTTCGGGAAACAACGTACGTGTCACGTCCGAGATCTGAAATTATATAATGAACCTGAGCATTATGAAAATGATGTCACGGTGAAGGATTTCTCCCGTCAAAGACATTCTGCCAGATAATAATCTGTATTATCCAGCTGAAAGTCGGATGGGAGGGTGTCAATCTCTATTCGGTACCCCTAAGAGGAGGGATAATGTGAGAAGGAAAAACTTTTTCCTATCACATATATTATTTTTCACTTTGGATTTATAAAAAAAATATAATTATTATTAATAGGAGTAGGCTAAGAATTATGTCGTAATGTAGTTTGTAGTTTTCATTTTTTTGTATTTATAAAAATAATTTTTATTAATAGTAATAGGCTATGAATTATGTAGTTTGTAGTTTTTCATATTTTTCCTATATAAAGGCTTGCTGGTACAAAGAGTTAGTCAGTCGAGTTGAGAGCTAAGAAAAAGGCAAACAGGCCATAAAGACTTGTATAAATAAATAAAAATAATAAAAATTAAGCGTACAAAAATAAATTTAATGTAACGATACCCTGGAACCGACGGTTCTCACCCCCGCAACTGGAAAACTTCGTGACAATGTAATACTACTCAACGATGGCGCCAAAAATACATTTGAAAAAAATGGACGTGGTTCAATAATTGACATAACTTTCGCCAGTACCTCCTTAGTGCGAAAATGTAATTTCAAAGTAATCTGGCATCTCTGTTTTGAAGCTGTAATATTATTCTCGCTCGTGCAAAAAATTGCGATATCAAGTGAATAAATTAAATTTATATTAAATTTTTTTATTCAATTTTGTGTTAATAATTACAAATTGATAATTTCTTTTGTTTCACTTAGCGAATAACTGGTTATTTGTCTCGTATTTGGTGTACATTTTGGTGCAGTTATTTCTAGGTAATTGTTGTTGCCGTGACGGTGGTTTTTCTTTTATAGTAAGTGATCTTTTATTCTTTTGTACTTTTCTCTATTTGTGTACAATTTGCCAAGATGGAATGCTGTTATTCCAAATGCAAAAGAATGAATAGTCCAAAGGAGAAAAATATTAATTCCTCCCCGGAACGATTTCTTTTCTGTTGGCTATGTGAATCAGCTGCTCACTTAAAGTGTGCTGGGTTCACAGGTAGACAATTTGATCATATTATCAATCGCGCGAAAGGGTTGCGATGGTCTTGTCCGAGTTGCCGGCAGAAGGATGTCGATTTTTACAAATTGTTTAATCAGACTCAAGCTGGCTTTAGGGAGTTATGTCAGTGACATCTACACCAATAGTGACCATTTCGCGGTATTTACAACAATAGCAACGGTGCAACCACGAAAACCACCTAGAAGGCCCTACGAACTGGGATGGAAAATTAAAACAATAGACCGTGATATGTTGAAATACATGGTGAGCGAAGACCTTGAACTACCACCAAATGTTGAAGATCAAGCTAAAAAGCTTACAACATACATAACTGCAGCATGTGATGCTTCCATGGTAAGAAGAACTAAGTGCCCAGAACGTGTATCCGTATACTGGTGGAATGCAGAAATCGCTAGCCTCAGAGAGCAGTGTCTGGCAGCTAGAAGAAAATCACAAAGACATATAGGCACATCCCAATATGACATATATAGAAAAAGATACACGGAAGCACGTAGATCTCTTAAAAAGGCAATAAAAGTTAGCAAGGACAAATGTTAAAATTAAAAATGATTTAGTAGTTCGTATACAACGAGCAGACGATATACATATTCAAGGAATATGAACAAGTACAACAGAGAATTGATATGTTATTAAATTCAGAAGCGTTTGAGAGTGAAGATGAATATAGAGTCGAAATGGAAGAAAAATATTACGCAATTAAAGCACATGGAATTGATGTGGTAGAAGAAAATGATGTGAATCACACTGTAGTAGATCAACCAACAGCTGCAACCAATGAGCTTGTAACAGCAATGCAAGCGCTACTTAATCATCAGTCATCAATGGGTGCCCTTATACAACAATTCACACAAAATGAAGCATCGAGCAATACATCATCATCAACACCCAATAACAGTGAGCAAAGTCAGCTACGTATACCAAGAATTAATTTGCCAGATTTTGATGGAACTAGTGTAGATTGGATACGTTTTCGTGATTTGTTTGAAGCAATGGTTCACTCTAAGACAAATATTTCAGATGTCGAAAAACTAGAATATTTACAAAGTAAGTTAAAGGGTGAAGCATTAGGATTGGTTAAACACTTGCAACCAACAAATGCGAATTATGAAGTAGCATGGGAATTACTTAAAAAGAAATACGATAAGTCACAGAAAGTTAAAAAATCTTTTTTGAATTTATTGATTGATCAGCCAATAATTAAATCAGCTACATCAAAAGAAATCAAGCATTTTTATAATTCAATAAATGAAGCATATAACGCATTAAAGGTGTTGAATGAACCAGTAGAGCACTAGGACTCCATACTTATTTATATTTTAGAGAAAAAACTCGATAATACCGTTTGGCAACTCTGTTATCATATTGTCGGGTGTTATTAGTGCTCCTAAATTAATTGAAATTTAAAGTTATTAAAGTTTAATCTACATAGTGCAACACTATATAATTTTTTCTCAAATCACAGTGTTATTTCTCGATAATAATTTCTCGAATTGCGCATAGTTGGTGCGATTGGGTATATTCTCTCTACTTGGTTGGTATCTTTTATATACATTTTACCTTCCATTTCTTATTTTTAATCCTCTTTTTAACAATTTCATTTTTCTTTTTTACTATCCATTTTTATTTTCCCTTGCTGTCTCTGCTTCTTGCTCTCACTGTTTTAGTGAGTGTTACTGTTCTTATACATACGAGTATTTCCATTGTTGTACACTAAATAATAGCATTTATCTATTTCTTACTTACTGTTACTTAACATAACATTTAGCAGTTAGGTATGATGATGGATAAGTGTTGTTATATTAGCTGTAAGGAAGATCAGAACGATCGCTTTCTGCTTTGTTGGCTATGTGACCGCGCCGCTCATTCCCAATGTGCTGGTGTTAGTGGTCGGGATTTTGATTACATAACAAACAGATCTAAAGGTCTTCGTTGGGCTTGCAGAAACTGCAGGAAAATCGATGTTGATTTTCATAAGCTCTTTAAGCAAAGCCAAAGTGGTTTTTCTGATCTTCTTAAGGACCTTAAAAAGTTGACGGATAAGTTTGCTAAGTATCAGGATTTGTTTAACAACTGCAAATTGTTAGACCAAGCTGATGCTATTCTTGGTACAAGGCAAGCTATTCCTAGTACTTCTCTCGCTTGCCAAAGCACTTCTCTCGCTATTCCTCCCTCTCCGGCTTTATCTAACTTGAACTCAACCTTATCGGCCTCTTGCCCATCCATAGATACGGTTAGTGGCGATGAGGGAATTACTCAATGCCATCTACCGTCCGTTGAAGCACCCTGTGCTATTCCTGAGATCACTGTTTAACCACCGATTGAACCTGCTCTGGCGAGTGAACCTGTATGTAATCTGTCTGACGGGGGTCAACAAATTGACTCAAATGCAGTTAATAAAGGTAATAATAGTTTGTTGCGTACTGTGGACCCTATCCAACTTCGTGTTATTCCTCCACGTAAATCTGTCTTTCTCAGCCGTATTGCTGCCGATACGCCTGTTAACGATATTAAGAATTTTATATGTTCTAAAATTCCTAATCTAACTATGGATGCCCTTAATATTTCTAAATTTAACTTTTCACAACCAAGGGATATGGGGTCATTTAAAATAACCGCTCCACAGGCATACTTCGATATGCTAATTTCAGAAGAGTTCTGGCCTAATGGTGCATTTATTAAGGAGTTCACCTCCCGTAGGAATACGCGTACTCAAAACGTCGCGGTTATTCCATCTACCGTGTCTGATGCTTCAAAAAACTAAGTATAGATAGCTTTTCACTGTTGATCCTCTATCAAAATGTTAGAGGTCTTAATACTAAACTTCATAAATTATTCACTGATAGCACTGGTGCTGATTTCCATATTTTTGCCTTCACTGAAACATGGTTAAAACCTGATATACACAATTCTGAAATATTTTGTACAGATTATGTTGTTTATAGACAAGATAGACAGCATATGAGAGGTGGTGGTGTACTGTTAGCCATTCATAGAATGTTTTCAGCCAATTTGGTATAATTTATAGAACCTGTTGATATCGAATTTGTGTGTGTCCATATTATGGTTGGTAAGAGGAGTATTTACATTTCCTGTTCATATATTCCTCCTTCCTCCGATTTATCTATATATTTGAAGCACTTGAGACAACTTACAATAATATCTAACATGCTTAGGCCAAATGACCTTCAAATTGCAGTTGGTGATTTTAACCTTCCGCAAGTTATGTGGTTAATGGATGAAAACTTATGCCGCTTAACTCCAACTTATAACACTTCAATCTGGGATGAATTTTTTGAAGGTATTAGTAATCTTTGTCTTATTTAATTAAATGACAATCATAACTTTCAATATAAATTACTTGATTTAGTTTTTGCAAATGTGTCTGATATTTTAGTAATTCGGTCAGATCCATTTGTCTTGCCTGAAGATGCTTATCATCCAACATTACGAATATCTGTTGATGTTAATATTAATTTAAAGAACAATAGTGCTGCGAAAGTTAAGCATTTTTTTTATTCAAAGACCGATTATATTCTAATGAACGAGTGGTTACGTAGTAGACTTAGTATTATGTGCTTTAACGACTTAAACTCTGCGATCTCGGAATTCTACAACACGTTAAATGAAGCTGTTAATAATTTTGTTCCATTTACTTATACTAATGTTTGTAACAACTGCCCTGTTTGGTACTCTAGTGAATTGAAAAAATTACGTAATGAGAGAAAGAGACTGTTTAAAAAGTACACAAATACTGGTTCCATAATTGATTTTTATCGATACTCATGTGCTAAAAACAAATTCATTCAATTAAACAATAGATCTTATAATAATTATCTACATAAAATGCGTTTAAGTTTCAGAAGTAACCCAAAGTCATTTTTTTAATTTTGTACAATCAAAACGTAAAGTTAATACTCTTCCAAATGTAATGCGTTTCAAAAATTATGAATCTTCTGACCCTACGACAATTGCTAATTTGTTTGCGACCTATTTTCAGTCATCGTATTCTAGTCAATCCCTTAAGAGTTTTGATTACCCCTACTATATTGATTCTTTCAATATTTTTTCCAGGATTGTTCTTTCTGAAGAAGATGTCTTTGTTGGGCTGAAAAAATTGAAATACTCTGTTAAACCAGGACCTGATGGTCTTCCTTCTTGTATTCTATTAAAGTGTGCTACCGTATTATGTAGACCACTGTCGAGACTTTTTAATTTATCTCTTTTATCTTGTATCTTTCCTCAAGTTTGGAAAACCAGTTTTATTATACCTTTACATAAGAGTGGTAGTAGACAGAACATTGAGAATTACAGAGGCATTGCCAAATTAAGTGTTATACCTAAGCTATTCGAATCTCTTATATCTAACGTATTAAGTCGTTCGGTTGGTTCAGTACTTTCACCTTACCAGCATGGATTCTGTAGTGGTAGGTCAACCGTCACTAATTTATTAGAATTTTCGGGACATTTATTTGACTCCTTTTCTAATTCATGTCAAACTGATGTTATATTTACAGACTTCAGTAAAGCTTTTGATAAAGTCAATCATGACCTTTTGATTTTGAAATTGCCAAGAATAGGTTTTCCTGAATGTCTTGTTAAATGGTTTTCATCGTATTTATCTGGCCGTACCCAACGTGTATTATACAATCATACTTATTCTTCAGCTTCTGGAGTCCCACAAGGCAGTCACCTAGGTCCATTATTTTTTGTGTTGTTTATTAATGATTTGGTTAATGTCATCCGTTATTGTAATATACTTCTGTTCGCCGATGATGTCAAATTGTTTTATCCCATTCATGATGAAATGGACGTTCGAACTCTTACTGATGATTTGCATTTATTAGTACGTTGGTGCGATACTAACTTAATGTCATTAAACATTGCTAAATGCAAAAAAATGTCATTTTGTAGATCCATTCCAATCAATTATTCTTATTACATTAGCAACCATCGCCTTGAAAACGTAACTTCTTTTGTCGATCTTGGTGTTTTGCTTGACCCTAAATTGACATTTAATTTACATATTAATTCTATTATTAATAAGGCTAAAAGTACTTTGGGCTTTATCAAGAGGTGGTCGAAAGAATTTGATGATCCCTATATAACTAAAAATTTGTATACGGCGTTAGTTAGACCGACGCTGGAGTATGCGTCAATTGTATGGTCTCCTAGTTATTCCTGCCATATTAATTCTATTGAGTCTGTACAAAAGCAATTCCTTCTATTCGCATTACGTGGCTTGGGATGGGATGCATCCATACCTCTCCCCCCATATGAAAACCGTTTGAAATTAATTAATCTTCCATCGCTTGAAAAAAGAAGACAATTTTTAGGTATGTGCTTCATCTTTAAGTTAGTAAAAGGAGAAGTTGTTTCATCTTATTTATTAAGTAGAGTACAATTCAATGTACCTGCTCGTTTTACTAGACATTATTTTCCAATACATCTTCCTTTATGTCGGTCAAACTATGAACAGTTTAGTCCATTCCTTGTAGCCTGCAGATTCCTAGATGAATATTATCCTAATATTTGTTTTTCAGATTCCGTAAATTCGTTTGTTGGAATGCAACCTGGCGCATTGCACATTTTTATACAACCTTGTATATAATTGCATTTATTCTTTATACTTATATACTTATGCTATTGTGTCGCAGGCACTAGTGGGGCAGCACTGTTTCATGTGAATGATCAGTGATGCCAGAGCAGAAGGAGAAAAAGCGGAAAAACTAAAGAAAAAAGGAAGAAAAAGAAAAAAATGGCGTGTGGCAATCAATTTTTGATCGGCTGTTGAACGGTGTGCGGAGAGTGATCTTGATATTGAGAAATAAATAAAGGAACCTTTTTTTTTATAAAAAAAAAAAAAAAAAAGGAAAAAGTAAAGAAAACAAGGAACTTAGTGACACTTCTACAAGAAAAAAAGGAAAATAGTTTGGTGGAAATTTGAAAAAATAAAATAAAATAAAAATACAGAGAACAAGCTGCGATAATCCGTTTTTTTTTTCACATGGAGCGATGTAAGCAAATAAGAAAAAAAAAAAGTGTGCTCCCGTGCCACGAGGTTATATAATCCGCAAGAATCCACGCTGTTCTCCAAACATTTTAAATTTGTACGAAGAATAAGATCACGTGGTGCTAAAAAGAATTTAAAAGACAGTAATATTTTGCCGCAAGCCGTGCCAAATAGTATTGTGGCAAATTCCGAAGGAATAGTGTGCCAGGTGGTCGTAAAAGAGCCGGGGCCAAGTCAGGTTTCAGTCAGGGGCCAATAAAGGAGAAGGTGTACCACGGCCTGACTACACGAGAGCAGATAGCCACATGTGATATGGTCCGAGCGAGGGATTAGCTGGCGATAACGACATCACGCTGATACATTGTTTTTTTTTTTTTTCTTTTTTTCTCTTCTTATGATTATTGTTGATATCATATTTTGTGTGTATGTTCAAACCGCAGAGGGTAAATATGTATATGTAAAATTGTAAGTTTGATTATGCTCAGCTTGGTCGGCTTTGAGGAATCAAAATCAGACCAAAGCTATACCCTAGATACCCTATTTATAAATTCAATTCATTTTTTTGCAGGTGCCTCAAGCAGAAACTTCGAATGAGCTCCTTCGGAGTCAGCGTAAAGGGAGGCGATTTTACAAAACCAGGAAAATAGGTATGAGTTTTGTATATGCATATTTAATTGTTGCTTGGTAAATTTATAGGGAGGGAAAAAAGCATAATCAAGCCTGGAGATAGGCTAAAGTTCTTGTGCGTTTATAAATGTAATATTAAATTGTTATCCAACATACACACACACAGGTCACACAGGTTAGACAGGTTAGACAGGTTGGAACAATTGGAATTAAATGTAATATTGAATTATCATCGAACATATACATACACAGGTTAGACAGGTTAGAACAATTGGAATTAAATACAATATTGAATCGCTTTCGAACATACACACACACACAGGTTAGACAGGCTAGAACAATTAGAACTTAATATAATATTGATTTGTTATCGAACATACACACACACACAGGTTAGACAGGCTAGAACAATTAGAACTTAATATAATATTGATTTGTTATCGAATATATATACACACAGGCTAGACAGGTCAGAACAATTAGAACTAAATATAACATTAAATTGTTATCAAACATTCATACACATAGGATAGGTAGAATATATCATTCGAAACTTTATAACATATTAAATTGTAATTAAATGAATTGGGAATGATGTTATTCTTGTAAGAGTGGGAAACGCAAGCGGGGTGAGTGGTGTGGTGTGGGGATGAGGTGAGGGGACTACATTTTTTTTCGGTTAATAGGGTGGCCTAAAAAAGATAATAGTCACCATAAATGGCCACAAAGGTGGTGATGGATTGGACACGTCTGCATGTCCGAACTGGTCACGTATGAGAGTCCACCATCGCCATCATTTTTTTTTTTGTTACCAATCCGCCCTACGCCAGACTGCGGGTTGAGAACCCCCTGAGGCCTCCATCTAGCCGGGAGTCGACGGTTTGGCGTAAATGTCTCACTATGAGGGGCAAGAAATGTTGGCAGAACATAACACCTCACAATTCGAACAACAACTACAGGTATTGTAACAATTGTTATGCTATTGTCTTATTTTATCTCACTCTTGAAATTGAATTCAACAAATAAAGTACCAATAGGTTATGGGCCCAGGCGCTTAGAAAAAAAATAAAAAATAAAAAGAGTCATAGCGTTTGTCGTATTTAAATAAAATTAAAAAATAAAATAAAAGTAAAGCTAAAAAAAAAAAGTATGAATTCATTATATGCGATTGACAAGTTAGATGATCATAACTATGATGCTTGGTCAGTACACATGGCGTGTGTGTTGCGTCATTCATTTGTGGCCGGTGGTTTGTGGAGAATTTAAAAAGCCTGAAACTGATACTGCTGCTTGGGAAAAAACTAATGATAAAGCTCTCGCAACAATTATGCTTTGTATGAAACCGTCACAGTTAAACTACGTAAAAACGTGTGTAACTGCTGAAGATGCTTGGAAAAAATTAGAAAGTGTATATAAGCCAAGCGGTCCCGTGCGTAAGGTTTGTTTGTATAAAAAAAGCGACCGATAAATATCCCATCCATTGGGGGAAGCAGATATTTTGTTACATTTATTGACGACAGATCACCTATGATATTTGTCTATTTTATAAAGCATAAGAACGAGGTATTAAAAAAATTTAAAATATTCAAAGCACTTGTAGAAAATCAGATTGGTAAAAAAATTAAACAACTACGTACAGATAACGGCAAAGAGTATGTTAATGCCATTTTTAACAAATTTTTAGAAGAGTGTGGAATACACCATCAACTAACCGTTCCCTATACGCCCAGACAGAACGGAACGGTATAGCCGAACGGTCAAACAGAACAATTATCGAAATGGCCCGTAGTATGCTTTTACATGCTAATTTAAGTGAAAAATTATGGGCAGAAGCAGTTAACACTGCTGTGTACATACGAAATAGAACAACTACAAGAATCTTAGGAGAAATTACACCATTCGAAATGTGGCATGGCAAAAAGCCCAATGTTAGTCATTTTAGAGTATTTGGGTCAGTGGCAATTGCTTTAGACAAAACTGAAAATCGAAAATTTAATGCGAAAGGAAACGAGTATATTTTTGTAGGTTACTCGCAAACAGCTAAAGCATACAGGCTATACGATGAAGAAGCAAATAAGCTTGTTGAAAGACGAGACGTGAAATTTTGTGAAAACGTTTTTCTAAATAATTCAACAGCTGTCAGTTTAGATGATTTTTTGTCTGTGCCATCATCAGTAAACGAAAAAATTGAGAATAGTGACAATTCAAGGTTTGAAAACGATAATAACAATAAAGATACCGTAACTAAACAACAGTTTGCTAGTGATGATAATGATGAATCAAATTTTAAAACGTGCAGTTCTGATAGTGATGAAATTATAAACTCAAACGAGTCACCTCAATTTTCACGCAGAGGTCGCGGAAGGCCACACATAGTTCGTAGTGGTGAAAGAGGAAGACCTAAAAAAGGGTACCATAGTGTCAATTTAATAGTAGATGAAGTTGTGGAAGTTCCACAAAACTATCAAGAAGCACTATGTTGCAGTTTGCAAAACCAAACTATGAAAGGAAAAAGATGGCGGAGAGGGAAAAAGAAAAAAAAGAAAAGAGGAAGCACGTCACGTGGTGGTGATTGAGGAGATTTGTTAAAAAAAAAATTATTGATATTGCAAAAATTTTGATATACGCGTCAAAAAACTGAAAAGGAATATTATTGATATTGCGAAAATAAAAATTAAAAATAAAAATATTCCCCAGAACATTGCACACCTTTTTAATAAATCAAATAAATGAGAAAAGAGTGTTTATCTCTGACTACGATGCAACACTAGAACATTTGTGAATTCTCCTCACCGTTATAAATTGATATAAGTTCTAAAAAGGCAAAAAAATTTGGAGTATCCATGTCATATATATATAATAGAAATATCCGCACCACCAGCTTGTCTTGAGGTGACTCCAATACTATCGAAAGATATCAACAAGAGTTCCCGGGGTGTTCCAAGGAAAAGGTCAAGAGGCCGAGTGAGCCATCGTTCCGGCAGGCATCCCAAGGATCAATGGTGGGTTGGGACTGAAATTTGTAAATCTTTTTTTTTTTTTTTTTTGTATTTAGTGACAAGTTAGCATATATTTATCCTATGTCTATTTATCATTATATCTATTGTTATACACTTTTTTTTCTTTTGTGTTTATGGAACTGAATCCAAGAGATTTTCTTCATTTTATTAATTTGCGTAATTTAATCAATTAGTTGTGAACGATTTTGCGCTTACGCAACTCATCTCCATGAATTCGCGTTAAGAGCAGCATGAAACGCTAATTAGGAAGCTTCCTCATTATGTGTCAGAAATCGTAATATGTGCTAGGACATATTTGCATGATCGTTTGGGATAAACCCTAAACCCTAATAAGCGCGAAGTCGTCTGAGGCATAGGAGAGTAGATCTAGGTCGAATTTCGTGTTCCTTATGTGTAAAATAGATAGTTAAGTTACAATAAAAATTTCAATTTCTTTTGTTGTTAAAAATGAGTAGCATGGTATATTAAAAGATTAACTGAGGTGGGTATGCTCAGCGCTGGGTAGGTGGGCTGACGTGGGACTGTGGATCTTTTCTTTTTTTCTCCACAGCATAGGTTGGGAGGGCAAACCATGGGCCAAACATCCGCCCAAGGGTTGAGCTGGGAAAGCTGGTGAGGCGGGCGGAACTAGTGGGTGGTAAAAAGGTTGAGATCCTCCCCTGAGGTGGCCGGGACCGTTCCTCCCCGCCAAGGACACATGTCATCGTAGAAAAAAAAGAAGTATTGCCACCCGGATGCGTAGGGAGAACCTAAAGATTCATTACAACTGGAATGTAAATATTCGAGTTATTGGAAAAATGCTATGGCACAAGAGTATTCAGCTTTAGAAAAGAATAACACTTGGTCGATTACAGATGCACCACCCAATGTTAAAGTTATTGGATCTAAGTGGGTATTCAGCATAAAAAAAGATGAGTGTGGTAACATACAACGTTTTAAAGCTCGCCTTGTTGCAAAAGGTTGCGGGCAACAATATGGTGTTAATTTTGATGAAACTTTCTCACCTGTTGTACGATATTCATCAATAAGGATTTTAATGGCTATAGCTGAGAAAAACATCTTTATCTTCATCATGTAGATGTATCAACAGCATATTTAAACAGCAAGCTTGATGACGATGTATATATGAAACCACCTGAAGGTTTTTCAGAGGGTCAATGTACAAACAAAGTTTTAAAACTAAAGCGTGCCATCTATGGTTTAAAACAATCTGGTCGCGCTTGGAATTCAACGTTAGATGCTGCTATACGAAATATTGGTTTTGTACCATGTGTAAATGAGCCTTGTCTTTATAAATGTAATGATGGAAACAATTATAATCTTATAGCTGTTTATGTGGATGACATTCTTATCGCATGTTCAAATAAGAATGATCTTGATGAAATAAAAATGAAAATCTCGAAGCAGTTTGATATAGTTGACAATGGAAGTGTGAAATTATTCTTGGGTATGGAAATACAACGTGATGGAGACACCGGTAGTATACGTATTGGACATAAGCAATATATCAATAATCTGTTAAAACTACATAATATGGAAAACTGTAGACCTGCATCCACACCACTTAATCCTGGTTTTCAAATATCATGCAATAATGAAACGTGTACATATGCAAATACAAAAGAGTACCAATCGCTTATAGGCGCATTAATGTATTTGGGTTTAACTACTAGACCCGATATTATACATTCAGTGGGTAAACTGGCTCAAAAAGGTATACAACCTCATATGGAACATGCAAAGGCTGCGCAACATGTTTTAAGGTATCTTTCTGCTACGTCTAATTTTAACTTAGTCTATTCCAGAACAGATAAACCACTGGAGGCATATGTTGATGCCGATTGAGCGAGTTGTGCAGAAGATAGAAAATCCTATTCGGGTTTTACTTTCCTCATGTCTGGTAGTTCTGTAAGTTGGGAGAGTAAAAAACAGTCTAAAATTGCTTTAAGCAGCACTGAAGCAGAGTTTGTAGCGTTATCTGAGGTTGCACGAGAAGCAGTTTATTTAAATCAATTATTTAAAGAAATTCTTAATGAAGATATTAAACCTGTAATAGTTAATGGAGATAATTTGGGTGCACAAAGCATTGCCAAAAATCCAGTCCTACATGGTCGTAGCAAACATATTGATGTTAAATATATGCATGTACGAGAAGTTATAAAGGAAAAACAAATTGAATTAAAATACGTTGCTACAAATTTCAACATTGCTGATGTTTTAACCAAAAACTTAAATAAAGCCAAGCATGATGTGTTCGTAAAAGGCTTAGGGTTGCAGCCGATTTAAAATACAATATTTTTTTGGTTTTTGTCGCCAGCTTGAGGGGGCGTGTTGGAATACAACCTGGCGCATTGCAGATTTTTATACAACCTTGTATATAATTGCATTTATTCTTTATACTTATATTCTTATGCTATCGTTATGCTATTGTCTTATTTTATCTCACTCTTGAAATTGAATTCAACAAATAAAGTACCAATAGGAAATTATAAAATCGTTGCCCGAATTTAAAGGCAATGCTCAAGGCTATCCCGCATGGCGAGATGCAGCGCATATAGCTATGGGTTACTATCCGGTGGGATCAGAAAACTATTTCGTGGCAATGGCCATACTTAGAAATAAAATTACGGGACCTGCTAATAATGTCCTGTCTGCTTTTAACACCGTCTTAAACTTTGACGCCATTATCGCTAGACTGGACCAAAATTACGCAGATAAGAGACCCCTCTATATCTTGGAAAACGAACTTAGTGTCCTAAGACAAGGAAACAAGTCAATTACAGAATTCTATAACGCAGTAGATAGACAATTAACCATGTGACCGCTCGAAATCAGCGAGGACTGTTGTTGTGTCGTTAGAAAAAGTATGGCAACCCTGTACGAGTACGATTCAGACATATAATGTTAGGCAACGTGTTTGTATTCGATCGCTTTCTTTGTTCTTTCTAAATATATAAAAAGTTAGTGGAATTAAAACAATCAAAAGAGCGTTTTATTACATAAGTACACAACAACTGTTGCGCACGAAGGGAGGATTAATTTGAGTATGGTTTGGTTGCAGAGAACATGAGGAGATTATAGTGTAAAAGATAAGAAACTTAAAGAGAAGGAGGTGTCCGTTCCAGGCATAAGCAAGGAAGTCTGTTGCACCTATCCATCTCTGTAGGACACATCGAGTTAGGACACCGACTTTCTAAACTCCCCGGTATAAAATTGTGATTCAACGAGTTCACCCATCTAAAGTTAACTAGGCAAACCACCGAATGCAGTAAATGAATACTATAAAACACAAATACATTAACATTGTTGAGAGTTGAGTAATATAAAGTTTTTTTTTGCGGTTAAAGCAGTAAACTTAGAATTATTAGTTGTATGAATCTGAACGAAAAGGTGAAATCCAAATTTTCTCAAAAAAGGAAAAGACAGGTATCTTTCGATTTAAATCGCTCCACCCCAAGACTAGCAACGAAATATAGGAGAGTCTCTAGAGGCACCAGGATGTCACGCAAAAATGTGCCTTTTGTTGTGACAGATTTATCGGAGACCATCATGAGCTCACAACCGTCTACCTCACAGGCAGCACGAAACCAGTTAAGTGTTCCACCGTAAACTGATCCGAGAAACGAGGTAGAAGCACGGATTAGATATTTAGTGGTACAAGAAATACAAGGAATGAACGAAGGTTTAGAAGAGGCCGTCAAAAATCTGGTGGATCAGAGTATGAACACGCACGTGCAGAGAATAGAAGGTAAACTAAGCGAATTAATGCAGGCACTAAGCGTACGAAATAGAAGTCCCAATAGGCAACAGACCGGTACAGCAAGTCACAATGAAGCGGCACCGACAAATAGTAATGTAAATAACACAGAAAGGACTAACCCACGTTAAGTACATACAGCCTATGATCAGCAAAACTCCAAGATACGTATCAACAAATGGAATTTACAATTTAATGGCAACACCTCGCTTTTGCCCGTCGAAGATTTTATATTTCGCGTGGAGCATTTGCAGATGCATCACAATATCCCGTGGAACGAGGTGTTGCGGGATTTCCATTTGTTACTGTCCGGGATAGCACAAGAGTGGTATTGGGTGTTTGTGAAGACTCAATTAGTGGTAGACTGGCCCAGTTTAAGACATGCTCTCCTAGTACAATATCGTTCAAATGGTACCAATTTTGAAACGATGCGCGATCTGGTCGATCGTAAAGAAGCCCCAGGCGAGTCGATCGAGGCATTCTTTCACGCCATGTTACGATTGAGGGCGAGAATGACGCATGGGGTAACGGATTACGAAATGATAAAAATTGTGAAACGGAATCTAAGAGGGGACCTAGCTAAAATAGTGTTTCCTATTCAAGTTTACACGCTGGAGCAGTTAAGGATAGAATGTTATGAGGATGAAAGGAATTTTATACGTAAGGAGGCTAAACCGATGGAGAACATGAGCGGTAAATATTACAGACAAGTCAGTGAAATTGAAGGGGGTACGGCAGCAGAACTAGTAGCCAAAGGATTCTATGACAAACGCGGGAATAAAAATCAGGTATGTTGGAATTGCCAAGAAGAGGGTCATTTATTTATAGATTGTACATCTGAAAAACGTTCACTGTTCTGCTATAAATGTGGTCATCCAGAAGTGATAACACCAAAGTGTCCGAGATGTAATAAAGGAAATAGAAGGAAAAGTATAAACCAACAAGAATATAGACGCCGAACTGATCACCCTTTTTCAAAAAACTAGTCAAATCACCATCTTTCATGTCAACCACAAAATTAAATATTCATATCAACAAAAATAGATGGAATAAACTATCTGTACAACCAACAAAGCACATAAGTAAAAAAAAAGGTAATGTTATCCGAGATAAGTTACGAAAAGTCAGAGACCGATTTCGAGAAAAAAGAAAAGAACACAAATTAGTGGCAGAAGCAGTAAGAACAAATGAAGTGGAAGGGCAAGATCCTAGGGTTTTTGCAGAGGTCAAGATAGATGGTGAAACATTAAAGGGTATATTAGATACAGGTGCTTCTGTTAGCATATTAGGAAAAAACTGTCGGGAGTTCATTCGAAAAAAGCAATTACACACCCATAAATTTTTGTCCTGTATTAAAATAGTCAGCGGTAATAGCCATAGAGTATTGGGCAAAATTATTGTGCCAATTACATATCAAGGAGTCACACATCACATCTATTTATATTTATGTCCTGATTTAAATCAATCATTGTATCTAGGCATAGATTTCTGGAGAAAATTTCAACTTGCCCCAGACGTAATTGGTATAGCGGAGTTAAACATGGAAAAGTTACAACAGCAGTACGCTCATGAAAAAGACAACAATATTTTAAAAGCTCACAAACTTTCTCCGGAACAACAAGAAGCTCTGCAAAAGGTTATCGATCAATATCGATCAATAGGTTGTACGACATTAGAAAAAGATACCATTAAATTAATTGAAGGTGCAGTGCCGGTCAAGGACAAACATTATCCACTGTCACCCGCCATGCAACGAATCGTACACACTGAGATCGATAACATGCTAAAGTTAGGAGTTATAGAATTAAGCGAAAGCCTATGGAGCAACAAAACAACAGTTGTAAGGAAACCAGGTAAAAATCGTTTCTGCCTAGACGCGCGTAAATTAAATCAGCTTACTATCAAAGACGCATACCCGATACAAAATATTGAAGGGATTTTGAGTCGAATCGACGACACGTATTTTATCAGCAGCGTTGACCTTAAACATGCCTATTGGCAGATTCAATTAGACGAAGAAAGTAAGGCATGTACCGCATTTACAGTAGCCGGCAGACCGCTATATCAATTTCGAGTAATGCCTTTTGGCTTATGCAACGCAGCACAAAGACTCTGTCGCTTGTTAGACAAGGTTATTCCGGCTCGATTGATGTCAAATGTCTTCATTTACTTAGATGACTTACTCATCATAGCTAAAGATTTCGATACACATTTACGTATTCTGGAGGAAGTGGCACAATGTTTACAACAGGCTAATCTTACCATCGGTCTAGACAAATCAAAATTTTGCTATCAGGAGGTTAAGTATTTAGGTTGCATTGTTGGAGGAGGAACGCTAAGAGCTGATCCTGATAAAGTATCAGCTATAAAAAAACATACCTATTCCTAAGACGCCTAGACAACAGCACCACTGACAGATACTCTAAAAAAGGCCAGTAAAATGACGCCAGAAGCCATCGAAGCATTTGAAAATTTAAAAACCGCATTAACCTCAGCACCGGTATTGAGACACCCAGATTTTAATAAACATTTTTATATTCAGTGTGATGCTTCTAATGTGGGAGTAACGAGGGAAATGAATGTCCCATAGCTTTCTATTCACAAAAACCCAATGCATGTCAAAAGAATTATAGCGTTACTGAAAAGGAGTGTTTAGCAGCAATTCTAGCTATATATCGATTTAGACCATATATAGAGATGCTTCCTTTCACTGTGATAACTGATCACGCTAGTCTCAAATGGTTAATGACGCTAAAAGATCTGAGTGAAAGACTCGCACGTTGGTCCCTTAAACTGCAAGCTTATGATTTCAACATCGAACATTGTAAAGGTGCCCAAAATATAGTAGCGGACACATTATCACGTACGGTGGAAGAATTAGTACATGGGAATGATCAACTTTTAGATTTCAAAACTACTGAATTTGAATGTGAAGAATATATTAATTTAATCAAGGACATCCAGGCCAATCGAAAAAAACTACCGGATCTTCAGGTAATAGAAGGTAAAGTTTACAAACGCATCATGTCAACAGGGAAGGAGGAAATGTGTGAATCATCATGGAAACTATGGATACCAACGAATCTTACAATTGCTTTGATAGAAAAAGCGCATGACCAACACACAGCGGGACATGGAGGAATTTTCAAAACACTTCAAAGATTAAAGCAGTGGTATTATTGGCCAAAAATGACACAGCAAGTACGAGCTTATATAAAAGAATGTCAAAAGCGAATAATCAAATTATGAAACCGGGAATAGGAATAGAAGTAGTGACGGAAAGACCTTTTCATAAGCTGTATATGGATTTTTTAGGTAAATACCCACGTTCAAAAGGAGGTAACGCTTACATTTTTATAGTTGTTGATCATTTCTCCAAGTTCACTTTTTTAAAAGCAATGAGAGAAGCGACCGCGCTAAATGTTACAACATTTCTTACTCAAGAAATCTTCTATAAATTCGGAACGCCAGAAGTGATTCATACGGACAACGGGAAACAATTTGTGTCTAAGTTCTTTCAAGACTTTATAAAAGCTTATGCCATCCAACACATAAAGACGGCAGCTTACTCACCGCAGTCAAATGCCTCAGAAAGAGTTAACCGTTCCGTGTTAACAGCCATTAGAGCTTACCTTGAGAAGGACCACAGAGAATGGGATATGTACCTACCAGAGATTGAGTGTGCTCTCCGAACATCAGTACATGAAGCAACTGGAACAACACCATTTTTTGCAGTTTTCGAACAACACATGTATCTGAATGGAGCTGACTATAAACTTGCTAGGAAATTACAGTCAATGGATGATCATGAAATTCTACAATTAAAGAAAGACGATAGACTGCAATTGATAAGAGCTAAAATTAAGGAAAATTTACATCGAGCCTACGAGCGCAGTGCGATACAATATAATAAGAGATCAAGACACTATAAGTTTGACAAAGGCCAAGAGGTATATCGTCGAAACTTTGTACTAAGCGATTTCAAAAAGGGGATAAACGCCAAATTTTGTAAAAAATTTATTAAGTGCCGAATATTGCAGCCTGTGGGCAACAACATGTACAGGTGTGAGTATATGGGGGGAAAACCGATAGGCATATATCATGCTAAAGATTTGAAAGTCTAATTATGTCTGTAGTAGAGCATGAGACCTCTCAGGGCGTGAGAAGTCCCCTCGTTGAGCAGGAGAAAGCCAAAAGTAAATTAACCTAAAACAAACTAGCACACCGTTCTTGCCATCGGAGCTCGGCAACACCGGAGTTTTGTTGCAGTTTGCTGTACCAAACGGTTAAGTTCGATGGGTGCGCATGGATATTAACAACGTAAAAAGAAATAATTTGAAAAAAAAAAAGAGGAGAGAACGGTAAAATCGCGTGTCAAGAAAAAAAGAAAAATCTGTATGATGCAATCATAAAGATTATTGCGCGAGAAGATCTTTTTTTTTGGGGTGAAAGAAAAAAAAGAGGAAAAGGTGTGAGTTGAGTTGAGTTCGGTCATTCGATGAGTGCGCACGGATATTAATAAAGTAAAAAAAAAGAAGACAAAAAAAAAAAAAATAGGAAAGGGGGGGGGGGGGGAGAAGAAAAGATATCCTGAATCAAAGCTTGATACTGCATATTAAAACAATTTAAATCCATGTGTTAATAATTACCAGCGATATACCTATTGAATTTAAATCTGAACACGAGAGCAGCCTAATTATTAATTATCAACCATAACCTGATCAAATTTAAATCTGAATGCGAGAACAGCCTAATGCCATGTGTTAAGAATCATCAATCATGTCCTGTCAATAAACCTGAATACGAGAGCAATTTAAATCCATGTGTACATGTATTTGTTCTTAAGTTATATACAATATTAAAGTATGTATGTTCTGATTAACGGCCCTTGTCCAAATTTGCTAACGCAAATTTGCAACAAGACCGCACCCGTGTTGCTGTCTTGATTTCCTGTTACTTGTTTATTTTACAGGTGATTTGTAACCAGACTTCGGGAGAGCTCCTTCGGGGTCGAGGTTTAAAAGAAACGCGATTCCAACAAAACAAAAAGAAAAGGGAGTAAAGAAATAGCGAAGTACGATTTTTATTTATTATCCCTTATCCTTATTACACAGCAATAGGGGTCTAAGAATATTCCACTCCGACTAAATTCAATTCAATTACATGTGTGTTTAAAACTTTGTTTGGCTTTAAGAATAATTGGGTGGTGAGCCCAGTGTTGGGTGGGTGAACAAACAGGGGCAGTTACAGCCAGGTTGGGGAGGGCGAGAGAGAAAAAAAAGGGGGATCATAACACCTACCCTAGGGGAGGATAAGAGGTCGGTGTATATTCAAGGCGTGGTTGACGGGATAAAGGGGGAGATGTATAAGGGTTGAGATTCCCCTCTGAGTTGGAGAACGTGCTCGATAGCCGGAGCCATTCCGTCTACCTTATACGCCATATTTTTGCCCCCTGACGGTAAATAATGACACAACACCTGGTCATTATTTGTGTAACACACCACAAATATTACCAGAAATCACTACTTCAGAAGATAGTGTTTGTACCGAAACGTCTAGCAAAGAACAAGAAAATGAAAATCAAACACAAATTAGGAGGAGTAGTAGAATAACTAAACTTCCTGAAAAATTTTCTGATTTTATAACAGGCTTTGAAACAGAATTGGTACACCCACAAACTTATTCTGAAATATTTAATCGTCAAGATGAAAATATGTGGAAGAATGCAGTAGCTGATGAATTAAATTCGATGCAAAAGAATCATGTATGGGATGTTGTAAAGATTCCACCCAAAGTGAAACTATTAAAATCAAAATGGATCTTTAAAGTTAAAGAAGATGCCAATGGTATTCCGACAAAATACAAAGCAAGACTTGTGGTAAAAGGTTTTTTACACAAATACGGAATCGATTATTGGGAAACATATGCACCAGTGGCAAAACTATCTACAATTAGAATTATATTGGCAGTAGGCGTACACAGGTTGTATATATTTCATCAACTGGATGTCAAAACAGCTTTTTTACATGGAAACCTTAAAGAGGATATCACAGCAGAACCAGGAATGTGTTGCAAGTTGATAAAATCTTTATACGGATTAAAGCAAGCTCCTAAATGCTGGAATGAAAAATTTAATTCTTTCCTTACATCGTCTGGATTTATCCGATCTAAACATGATTATTGTCTCTATACAAAAATTGACAAAGGAATTTAATATAAATAAAATTCTGGATAAATTTGGTCTGATTGTAATCCCTTTAAATCACCTATGGAAAAGGCTTACATTTAGAACCAAGTACATCTACATACATAAACAAACAGTATAGAGAGCTTTTAGGAAGTCTTATGTATGTAATGCTCTGTACAAGACCAGACATTTGCTACCAAGTTGGCTATCTAGGTCGCTTTCAACAGAATCCTTCATAAACTCATTGGCAGCACCTGAAACGAGTAGTACGTTACTTAAAACGAACTAAATGTGCCGAGCCTATAGAAGGTTTTGCTGACGCTCATTGGGCATCAGATACCTCAGACAGAAAATCAGTCAGGTTACGTATTTAAAATATATGGATGTACGGTTTCGTAGAGCAGTAAAAAACAACAAACAGTAGCCACTTCTTCTGAAGCAGAGCATGTAGCATTAAGTTTAGCTGCCACAGAAGCTATTTGGCTGCGAGGTGTAATGGAAGACCTTCAAGAAATTAAAAACTATTGTGTCAACATATATGAGGATAACAGAGGATGTATAGGCATTGCTACAAATCTAGAATGTAAACGAATTAAACATATAGATATTAAACATCATTTTGTTCGTGACTACATTTCCAAAGGATATATTAAAGTACACTCAATCAGCACAGAAAAACAGTTAGCTGACCTCTTTACTATAGCTACGGATGCAGTTCGTTTTAACAAACTACGTGAAAGTTTGGGGGTAATTGAGTGAGAGAGGGTGTTGTGAAATATACTTTATATGTTGTCACAAATAAAATGATCTATGTTTTAGATTTTGTATTCAATTGTTTTGATAGACTGTAACTGGTTTTTCAAATAAATTGTAGTTTTCCTTTTTCCTAAAATTGTGGTTTCTAACTAATAATTATAAGAAATTAATATGTATATATGTGGCAATTACTATTCCTCCATATCACGACACAAAAACCTGCGACACTTCAGAATCAAATCTAATTTTCTCTTATTACTCTTCTTAAGCCTTGTTCTGTTTTCTACTTTCTCCACATAAGATTTGAGGTGTACTAAGTTAAGGATAAGTATTAAAATCTGAATCGATCTAGACGTACGATAGATATTGATGAAATATTGAAATATTTTACAGACACTTCTACTTTTTGAACGCAGATCGCTATTTAAAGTGGGCAAAATCGGTCAAGAGACACGCCCATAATCACAAAACTCTATTTATCTGCTATTTGCAACATATAACTTCCCCCCATCCATCGATGCCTATCACTCATAAGAAAACGAATAATGCAGATTTATTAAAGGGTTTAGACCAAATATCCTCCACGTGGTGGAGGATATTTGATATTTGGTCTAAAGTCTAATTCTTAAGAGTTTAGAGTTAAAGAGATGTGTCGTTGACATTAAATGTTATTTAACAAAATAAGAAGGGGATAACAACTATAAACTGATCAAGAATATATACACTTTGTAGGGTCTCTGACGCCTCCTTCTGGGTGTTATAACCGGAAGAACAAATTTTACTCTCATCACTAAGGTGGAGGGTATAATATATATGAAGGTCTAGCCCCAATATTAACCCTATTGCTCGTTTCTTATAATAATAAACATTTTTTTACCACTCTACAGATTATTGTACTTTAACATCTCTGTAATAAAAACTACTACCATACCTAAATAAATATATATTTTGCAAAAATAATAAATTAGTGTTAAAAAAATACTAAACAAAACTTTGCAGAAATAAGCAATAAAATATATTACATACCCGCCCTTAAATACACGGCGGCAACTTCTTTCAAAGACATAAGACATAAGGCTACTTACTCGACCTAACTATGTAGGTGTTAAAGAAACGTAATTCATTTCATTCATTGCTACTTAATCTTCCATTCGATCTGGTATTTCAGAATCCTCTATAGTTTTACTTGATGGTATATAAACTTTAAAGGCATACTTTGATTTAATAAAAGAACCCGTATTCAGCACGGTGCAATTATGTTGTGTGACGGAAAAACTCTGACAAGAGTCACCAATAACAATTAAATCTGGCAATGGATATAGCCACAAGGCTGCATCATAATCCCAATGTACTGGCATAGCTATTGGATGTATGGGCGTCAAATGTCCCTCGCATATTAGCGTACGGGCAAAGTGATGCTCAATATTAGAGATATCGGTGGGAAAATGCAATGTGTTACGACAAAATTTTGCCATCAAATCTAAACGGCAGACTACAATCTGTTGAGTACAATACTGCAAACGGCAGGGATTTGTGGCCAGTTTTGTGCGAGGCCATGCTTTAAGTAAGCCAGCAGCAAGAGTTTTTGGTATGCCAGGTCGCGGAAATATACTGGCAGCTGTAGGATCATCACAGGATGGTATCAGAACCAGTTCAGTTTGCTTTTTCAATTGTTCACAATCACTGGTTAGAGCTGCCAAAGCATTAAGATGTTGTCTTAGAGCGTGCGGTTGACGTTCAGATGGTGCAAATGGACCCATAAGCACAATGGCAACGGGTGGACAAGAATCATAACCTACAAATAAAGTGCGCAACTTTTCCAAGACCATCGGCATGTCCAAACGTACATCGGATAGGAATACTATGGTGGCTTCTGTATTAGAACGTTCAATTTCCATTAAATTATCCGAATATTTTAATAATTTATTTGCTTCGCCACCCCATGTGTTTTGAGTACCGAAAAATGCTCTACTGGAAGAGGCGGGCTCAGCTGGGGGAAACCCTAAGCCATCAACTGTAAGAAAGCATTCATGTTCATAAGTGCAAAACAAAAAAACAATTATAGATGTGCAGACCTTTTAAAACACCTCCACTGTAACAGCCTTCCGCCAATACAAAGCAGCCTTCGCAAAAGAAGCCAGCATGATACCGGGCACCACTTAAATCTAATTCCACATAACCGGTAGGATCCTCTAAATAGAATTTACCTTCCTTTAATTGAGTTAACAATCCCAACACTACAGCCTCCTCCACCACCGAGGTAGCCAGTAGATTTTCACAATGCAAAAGCTTGAATTTTTTCATGCGCGACTCAGCCGACACACCATTTTCTATAATGGCCGGTGCAAACAGTTCATGTCTTAAAGTTTTCTGTAATAACATTTCATAGCGTTGCCTTAATTGGCCAGATTTCATCGAAGGCTTGGCGAATATAGCGCGCCGTTCGGTAGACAAATCAAATTTTTTCGTACGACGATTGTACTCAAAGCGAGGCACACTAAATCCATCTATAACAGAGAATACAGTTTCACCCTCATCCAAACCAACACGATTTATTTCGTTAATAGCCTTCTCCAAGGCATTGCGGTCCACTTGAGCTGACGTAAGATTTTGATTTTGAAGGTTTTCCGTAATAATTGTTAACCACTTGTCACGCTCCTCGGCATCAAAAGGCATTAACTGTTCGGCCAAGTACTCGCTATTTTCGGAGAGTAATAGAAAACCACTTAATTTGAAGGCATTGATAATTTTCTTTTTTAACTTTAACAAATCATCCATTTCGTTGAACAATTCAATAAAATAAAATCAGCAAAAAGGGCGGTAAAATACTAGCCAAGTGTTGCTAATAACGTGGTAGAGTTGTTACACCCTTATTTTAAGAATCATTTGGTATGGCAACGCTTTGGCATACAGCCAGCTGAGTTTGTTTACATTTTTCGTACAATAAACCCTTTGACCGGTTTGTTTACGTTACCATAGCAATTACAAATGTTGCACGTTTTTTGTTAATAATTATAAAGCAATAATAAATACAATATAAAATAAACAAAAAACAGCACCTGCGCTTTCAGTTGCTACTACAATATAACTTTAAAACAATACCACCACCAACGGTAAGTTTGACCAACACTTCTGACCATTATTCAGTTGTAAGAGCTGTTGTAAAGATCTCCTTTTTACTTTTAATTATGCAGTAAAACAAGTAAAGTTAAGTAATATGCAGTGACTTACAAGTATTTATCTAAATAATCGTTTTACTATTTTTAAAGGTTTACCAAAAAAACATGGATGAATTTAAAACAATTACATACAACACCTCGGTGGTAAAAATAGCCAGTTGTTTGGAAAAGATTTATCAGAAAATTGTAGATAGTTGTGAGAAAAAGATAGCGGAACATAATATTAAGGAAATTGAATTTCTAAAGACCCAATGCAAAACGGAGAATGTTCAGTTGAGTTTGATGAGCTGCCAAACATTTGTACGTTTAGTGGAGAATAGTACTTTGGAGGCAAACAATGTATTGACCATTCTCATATCTATGCTGCCGAATTCCAAGTAAGTGTCATACTCTTAAGTATAAGCTCCCTATTTATTAGGTAGTGTAAACATTGTTATAAAAGTCACTCTGACGATATCTAATTTATATAAATGCTTTATAACGTGCATTCCATCAGCAATTATGCATGTAGTGTTAGTATGTTTTATGGGTGTTTTCATTTTCTTTCCCGGCATTCTTTTATTTATTTGTTTGTTTGTTTGTTTGTTTGTTGTGCATGCATCCGTATTACAGCAAAAGCTGTTTCCTTCAAATCGTATTATTGCCGAAATTTTCGCCATTATTTAGTGCACCTCACCCATGCATACACACATATATGTGCCTTGACCAACAAAAAGAGAGTTTGGCGTTTTGTTTTTCCACCTAACACTCTTAGGTCATAGTTTTACTATCAAGACTTTTATAAAGATGATAACATACCCAGAGTAGAGCATTCAACTTTATAACACACCTATGAAAATCCATCACAATTGATGAAATATTCTCACATACATACAACGTAACGATAAATCATTCGCATATTATACGGTCATATACACACATCCAGATTGCACTGCAAGTAATAATTTTGTAAATTGCATAAATTGCCCTACGGTCTGGTGCATGGACAACAGAAATTGTATGGAAATGAGATTGTAACCTATTAACCGCAATATGATTAAGAGGTGTAAAGCACGGCATGGCAGAAAATGAATAGAATTTCACAAGTGCATAGACTTGAATGGGACTTACCCCGTAATTTATCAAGATATCAATTAAAATTAAGGGTGCGACATGCAAATACAAAAACAAACAAATACATGAAATGATTGGTGTAAATAATTTGTAGAAATTTTGAAAAATTTCATGGAAGAAAACATTTGAAAGAAAGTTACTGAGGAACTTACATAAGAAAGCTTTTTAGGCGCCTTGTCATTTAAAATATTTCATCTTTAAAGCGGCATTACGTCATAGACAGTTATTGCAATTCAAAAAGAAAAAATTTAATAAAAATCATTAAAGCAAAACTTACTTAACGTCTATGCTTTTATATCCGGAATCTAAATAATTTTTCAAAAAAATTTACCAACACGACTGTACTGCCTTTTAAGAATTTTATGTTTAAATAATATTCAACTACGCTCACCGTACTTCCACTTGAATTAATGAAATTCTAACGTTTGTCTGTCTTGAAAATTCCGGGTTAAATTGTTGTTGTGTGGTAACCCTCATTGGCATTGAA
Organism: Ornithomya chloropus; assembly: GCA_963971445.1. Lineage (NCBI taxonomy): Eukaryota > Metazoa > Arthropoda > Insecta > Diptera > Hippoboscidae > Ornithomya > Ornithomya chloropus. Next base: position 18,175,813 of record OZ020530.1, on the reverse strand, counting down.
CTTGTCTTGTTTACATTTTTTGTTTTTTTTTTTTTGTTTGAACTTACACTGTACTTCACTGTTGATGGAATGTCGGCGTCATTCATTCATTAGTAAATGTATGTATGTACGTGTCCGTCTACACAGTATTACACAATAGACCTTGATGATTACCACAGCCAGAATGTAAATGATTTGTTTAAATTTGCATAAAAAGAAGTGAGTAGTAGAGTAGTAGAAAGGAAAGCAAACCGGGAAAACCAATTATTACAAATAATGAATCAAATAACACTTGCACAAATGACTGGGAATGGTGAGGGGGCAAAACGTACCAACTAATGCATCTGGCTGCACCTTTATTAACGTAGCCGTTCGCATGAAGGAGATCAGTCTTCTGGTACAGAGACTTTAAATAATAAGCTATAATAATTTTTTTTTGTTGAACTTTTTTTTCCCTTTCTTCTCTGTTGTTTTACTTTATTATTATATTTTAGTTTTAAACTTTGTACGGCAGCTTCCCTTATTTATATATAATTTTTATTTTTTATTTTTTCGCTTTTTATTTATTTTGGTTGTTGTTATTATTGAGCTAATGTTTTTCCTTTTATACCCTCCTAAGATGGTGGATATACTAAGTTTGTTCTTTCGTTTGCAACACCCAGAAGATGGCGTCAGAGACCCTACAAAGTATATATATTCTTGATCAGCATCAAAAAGTGAGTCGATTTGGACATGTATGTCCGTGTGTCCGTGTGTCTGTCAGTTGTTGGCATTCTCACGGGCGTAAATTTTGAGCTATTGAGCTGAAATTTTGTACAGGTACTCTTAGTTTTTGTTAATCGTTATTTAAAATGGGCAAAATCAGTCAAATGCCACGCCTACAATTAAGAAAAATCCATATATCTGCCACAAAAATTGAGCTATGAACTTGAAATTTGGTACACATGTTTATAGTTATCCTATCCAAGGATGTGCCAAATATGGGCGTGGTCGGATAATACACATGCCCACAATTTCCAAAAAATCATATTCACCATACACGACTTGCAAGTTGATATCATTAGTGGCGTAATCACATACCTGCCACGCCCACTATTGTCGATGTGAAGGGTATTTCAAATTTGGTCTAAGCCAAATTTAGTTTTCTTACTTATTTTAATTGTGATGATTGTTTAATTCGTATATTTAACTTAGCACATAAACCTTGGATGTATGGGATCAGTATTGGTTTGTAATTAATTGATATTATAACTAATGTGAATTAAAAAATAATAATAAAGTAAAAATATACCTTTTGTTATCCAATAAAATCCTTTCAGTCCTAGTCAATATACTGCCATCACCGAAAGTATTGTTAGCCTTCTGCTGCTTAATCTGAAACGCAAACTGGCCACTCTCAAGGAAGGCGAACAATTCCGTTCCCAATATGCCTTGAAGACACAACAGCATCCTATGATAACATTGCTGCATAATCCAGGCGTCAATTTAAATGATCTTGTAAACAAAATCAACGGCATCTGCAATCACCATGATAAACAGTAAGACGCTGAACTACTGGCCATGTAATCAAATACAATTTAATAGAAATTCACTTTGTTTAGAATCAAGAAGCACAGCTTGGAATATTTACGTCCCGTTTACTTGTACATTCTCTGCAATCCTAATACTCTGCCCGATTCTAAAGCATTATGGACGGATTTATTGGTATTCAGTCGCACTAATCCCGAAGCGAAAGGCTTACTGCAAGAGATCTTAACGTGGAGTAAAATATCGAATGCTCAAAATTGTATATTAACCAGTATTATGGTAATGGAAGCGCTGGAGCATTTCATGCATCAACAAGATTATAAGCAATCGTTGGATTTGAGTATATATCAGATTTTAATAATAAACAGCTTGATGCGGTACGGCATCGATCCGCGACCCAGTTTACAATGTTTGTTAAACGTTTTGTATGCTTCACGTGAACAAGCCACTAATTATTATAATGTTATGCTGCTGTTGTTGACGGAAAGCATACATAGATTCTCACCCAGCTACCTGCCAGAACTGTTACGTATCGTTGGCTTTATAGTTGTACAAGAAAATTGCGGGCATCAATACATTCTGAACATGTGTCTCGATGGTATCATCCAGTGGATGTCTCAGACTGCATTCATACCCCCAGACGGTTTAGCTATGGCTCATCGCATTGTACGTCACATACTGGATATTAGTAAGGTTACAACAACAACGACAACAACAGCATCACCAGCTAATAAAATTCAAACTAAAGAACTGTTACCAACTCCAATACGAAATTATCATCCGGACATTGCGTTGGCTTTCGATTTAGCCAGACTGGTGGAATGCTTCGATGAATCGAACTTGGAGGATGTTTTTTATTTTGTGGACACCCTCAATATGAAAGCGAACTCGATGTTTTGTCAACGTTTGCATTTATTTTTAAGGGGCTTGTTTCTGTCACACGAACCCTCCGTGGACTGCTGGTTTAAGATATACCAGATCATATTGGAGATTGTCAAGGTGAATGCGGGCGTAGCTTATGATTTTCTCATGACATATCTATTCAAACTGGCAGGCGAACAAAATCCTGAAATACAAATGGAACTGCTGAGGGGTCTGCCCACATTTGCCGTTTCCAAGGTACACTTTTTTACATATCTTATGGAATACCCTCTAAACCAGCCCTTTTGCAGGATAATATTCCCATGATTTTGAATACTATACACAACTTAACTGCCGATAATCCCACCTTTTGTATGGATTTATATTTACGCCTATGGCGGGTAGATCCGCGCACATATCCATTCCTAATTAAGCAATTGGCGCAAGCTTGTAGAGACAACAATCGATTGTGGGAATTTGAAATTGCAAAAACTCACACCATCCTGGAAGTGTGCCGCGAAAAGTAAGTTTTAATGCAAATGAATTTGAAACAATTATACAATGGTGTCACATTATATTTCAGACCAACCCAACACGGCTCTGATATGGTGTCGCACCTATCGGACACTTTAAATACTTGCACGGATGAATCCGGTGATTTAGCTACCTCGCTTGCCTTGGATGCCATAGTTACACTCTGCGACAGCCATACTGTTAATATGGTGTCCACGTGGCGCGTTTTAAGCAGTAAATTTCGTCACGAAAAACGGCCTCTGTCCTTAAAAGCTGTGTTTAGATTTTTCTCTCATGTTCCCGACCTGCAAACTGCCACTTTGGAATTTGAGCAACTGGTGGATGATGCTTTGAATCAATTGTGGCTGACCATCAGTCGTTCTGACAGTGATGAGGAAATGGTGCGAGAGGCCTTAAATGCTTTAAAATCATTCGAAATTGGAACATTGTTAACTTTGCGACACATACCGCTACTGTATCGTCAGGGCCTGCACATGGCACGTGAATATAAAGGTGCTTATGGACGTGAAGTGGTGGATTTGCAGCAAGAATTGGTGCCGGGCGAGTGTTGGGTGCAGTTGTTGCAAAAAGTCCGTCCCGAATGTGGTGAAGCGGCAGCCGATTTAGTAGCTCATTATATACATGAAGAAATCAATGGTTATCGCAGCGGTGTCTATCGTTTGCCGGAAAATCGCCCTGAACCCCGCAAATTGCAAGGACTCTTATCGCAAAGTCCGCTGCGTGCTGTCATTGGTTATCTGGTGGATCAGTCTAGATTGGGAGATCACGCCATCGAACCGTACGCCATAACCAATGCTTTAAGAGCAATTTCTCGTAAATTTCCCAAACCCATACCCCCGGTCGATTGGTGTTTTCTACACAGTTTCTTTCATTTGTCATTTGACACTCGCAAATATTGCCTTTTAATAGCCAAGAATCAATTATTACATTCGGGCACAGCCCGGCGTCTGATGGAGAATTTCCTCGTCGAATTTGAACCCAATTGCTTCGAAGAGGATCTTCTGTTGTTGTTCTCCATACTGCCGGAAATTGGTAACGGTGTCAGTTTAAACATTTTAAAGAACTTTGCCGAAAAGTTGGCCGTCTATTGTTTTAAGGAATCCCAGTTGAGTGATTTTACCGAAGGTTGCCTATTTGAGAAGTTCTTGGACAGTGTTAAGGATGTATTTATGGGCAAGTGTGACATCCCCGAAGTTTTGGATATATTTACATTAATTGTTGAGCGTTATATGGATTCGATGGATATTGATTCGCGTTTATTTGAACGTTACACCGAGGTAGTAGCTGTTTTGAATACCACTGCCATTGAGGGCCTCACCAATCCCGTAAATTGGTGGGAAGTGTCTGTACATAAACTGAAAAAAGCCACCATTATACGCTGCTATTTGGTTTTGTACAATTCACAATTGAGTAATGCACTGCGCTGGCTCAATCCCATTGTTGAGGCCTTCACCAAGCGACCAGAAGAACAGTTGTTCTTTTATCGACATCTGGCTGCTACTTTGGCTGCTTTCCAATCGGATGAGCAATCCTGCAATTGGGTAATGGAAATGTTTCTGCAAATACAAGCCTTGTTGGCGGAATCCTCCAATAAAGAGAAACTGGAAAAGGTCTTGTATTTGTTGGACATCTTCATCTTAACAGTGGACGTCTTATCTGGTTACGCAGTGCTCTTGGGTAACCTAGATGTAGTGGCCACTCATCGCAAAGAACGTTTCGAAATTTTCCCCGAAAGTCTTCAATGCTTGTGTGAGCACGTTTTTTGGAAGGATCAAGAAGCAAAGGTATGTTTACATTCAAATATTCATTTCAATTAATGATTTTGTATATGTTTCTTGCAGATATATGAATTTTTATATAATCTGTATAAAAATCATTCCATACCCGATATATATTCCAACACTTTTAAGGAAGCTATTATATGCTCGCACAACAAGCCTTACTTTGAAGTGAAAAGTATTTGGACCAAATATGTGGGTATGCGTAAATAATATTAATGTTGATGTTAAATTTTGCAATTATGTTGTTAAAATATGAATACATTTTTAAATTGCTTGCTATTAAATAAAGTTTTTCTGAAGCAAGGGCTGGTGCTTTAAAACCGTATTAGCATTTATTATTCCTAGTGAACTTTTACATTTCCGTTTATAACTTTTAATACCACGTTCATCTCACTGAGATGTTTATACAATTAAAAATAATTTATTATATTGTCAAAAAATGCCGTTAAACTCTCTTACTGTCATTTGCTATTATTGTGAATGATCAAAACAAATTCGCATAAATCGATAACAATGTTTCTCAGCTGATTAATGTTGTTTTGTTTTCTCTGATATTTTATTTTGTACTCAATTTAATCGTGTTTGCTATCAACGACAAGTGGAAGATATAAAAAGGAATTGTTTTAATTGTCAAAAATTTATATTTATATATTTATATTATATTAAACTGAAAAGCATTTATTTTATTTAAAAACATATAAAGTATTAATGAATATAAAAAGAATTATAATAACTTCTTGTGATTCCGCCACAAATTAAAAAAGTGACAGAGAGTAACTGCAAGTGGGTTTAGAAATAATAGAAATAAAACAGTGTACATATTTCTTAAGCAATACTTCCAAAAACCAATTATGGATGATATAAAATTAGCTAAAGTGAGTATAAAACATAAGAAACTTTTGTTCCCATCATCTTGAATGCAAATTTTCTTCAGTATATATGTTACAATACCTTGAATGTCCTCCACATTGTACAAAAGTCACACGTTTTCACGGCGAAAGTGTATTCCAATAAATTTTGCTAAGTGGGGTCTTGATAAGAACACTAAAGAAATAATTTCCCAAAGTATTAAATAACGTACGTTGTGTTTAAAAAAAACTTCTTTTTAAAAAATAAAACGGAGTTGCGGGATCCGCTTATAAAACCCTTTTGTTAAATTTTCATTCACTTTAATGTTTTCATTGAAAATAAATATCATATTTATTTCTTTATTATTAACAATTAATGATGTGCGCAAGCTTACAGAAAAAGGAAATTTTCACTCTCTCCCTACTTTTTATACGGTTATAAATACACACATATGTCCTTTCTATACCGTACACATAAAATATTTGTTTGATATATGCTAAGTTTATCATTCCATTTGCAAAATACAACAAAGCCTTGAGCATCAAGAACTGAGTCAACGTCTGTACGGTGTTAGCACTCTCGCGGTCGTAAATTTTTAGACATTTTGTTCATATGGACATTTCTAGTTTTTGCAAGTAGGTCGCATTTTAAAGAGGGTAAAATCGGTTAATATCAGTAATGGAAGTTTCATCACCGTCCCAAAAATGGGCTGGGTTGAATAATAGCCACCACCTTATGCAGAATACAGATGATACGTATTATATATGGTTAATTCGATTCAGATTTTGATTCAATAAATTGATTGATGGTGGTTGCGGCGTTTGCCATTTAGGAGTTACAAGCATCCACACAAACTTATTATACCATTTGTTATACTATTTGTTGTGCAGGCTATAAAAAGGTAAAATATTCATATTTAACAACAAGTAAGAAAACCAAATTTAGGCTTAGGTCAAATCTTAAATACCCTTCACATCCACAACGGCGGGCGTGGCAGGTATTGCGCTCTCTAATAATGCATATACTACGTATCAGCTTGCAAGTCGAGTTTTACGCTTTGTAATGATTTTTTGCAAATTATGGGCGTATGTGTTATCCGACCATGCCCATTTTTGACACATCGATAACGGAATATTTATAGATATGTATATTTTAAGTTCATAAGCCATTTTTTGTGGCAGATAAATAGAGTTTTGTTGATTGTGGGCGTGGCTATTGACCGTTTTTGCCCATTTTATAACGATCTGCGTGCAAAAACTAAAACTACCTATACAAAATCGCATATCTCAAAATATACGCTCGTAAGAACAGTAAGAACAGCAACAACAGACAGACACACGGACATACATGTCCAGATCGATTCAGTTTTTGATGCTAATCGAGAATATATACTTTTGCTGAAAAACAAACTTAGTATATCCTCATTACTAAGGGGGAGGGTTTAAAAAAACGCATAATTAAACCAGGGATGTGAAATTTTACAAACAATTTAAAAGTCACTCGGCTGCCATGCCCACAATTTGCAAATAAATGTGTAGTGCATGCCAGATGTGACTAAAGCCGAAAACATGGCGCGTTTCATTTATTCCGTTCGAGTCTTTACCGCTCTTCCCATAATGGGATATTTGTTTACAATAATTTCCTCAAGTTCCCCATACCGGGAAATTTTGCTTTCCTAACTTGTAACACCGTAACACCTGCGACTTAAATTCAGTTTGAAATTTGTATCAAATGCTTATACACCCAGAGATCGCCTGAAATATTTTTATCAAAATTGTTATCGTCGTTCATATGTGTACACTTCAACAAATACATATTTCTGTCTGTGCTTGTATATTTATGTGAAACCTTACGTGACGTTGTATGAGTGTTATTGTGAAAGTGTTAAGGTTTAATTATCCCTAGCCTTACACCTTCACTATCCTTTGTTAGAATTTATTGCACCCCAGTGCCTGTACATATATAATTCACGTGACCTTATTTTGAAGTGTTTCGGGAAGCTATACATTAAATATAAAAAATCAATATAAATTACGTGTGTGTGTGTGCGTGTGTATGCGGGATAACAGTTAGATAACAATGGATGATTAATTAATTAAGTCAACTGAAATACGTTTTTTTGTTTGTGTAGCAAAACTCTGCTTAGTTTGTTTTGTTTTATTTATAAAGTCTGTTGAATACATTCCATGGAATTTTCACGTTTCATGAATAAATTTAATGAAATCGAACGTCAACTATCGCCCACCGGCGCGTTACGTTTAACTTTTGACAATATTTCGCCGGAAACAGAAGAACCGGAAAATAAACGGTTATGGGGTGTACCAGTACCGCCGTTTGTCTCCGACAAGGTTGTTACATGGTTGGAGGAAGAATTTACCGATCCACCGATTTTCTTTAACGACACATTGGTTTTAAAAAAGGTAACAAAAGAAAAATGAAATGTAGCTGAGGTCGAATCTTAAGTACCCTCCACAGACTTGATTATGTCTTCAAATGGTTTAATGTCGTCATTGTATATCAGCTGAAAATATGATGTGTAACTGATACTGATACCATTTTGGTATTCGATCCTCGAGACATGCGGACAATCGTCCTCCGTTAGTTAAGCGAAAGTGTATGCTATGGGATCGTTCTTTCGAAAGAAAATAACTTACAAGTCGGTTTCCTTCTTTGTTCTTTGTAGGCGCATTTTCTATACAACTCCACCTTTTTTTAGCAGCAACGTAGACCAAGTTGCTCTAATTTTATTTAGGTCCATCAAATTTCAGTGGCTAATAGTTAAATTTTTATCGATTGTGGGCGTGGTTGTTCACATATTTTGCCCATTTTTCATATGAAAGAGAGATTAAGCGAAATCTAAGCCAAATTTTTTTGAAAATTTCTATAATGGAAGGAGTTACGGACAATTGACTCAGATTTAGATGCTTATTAAGTAAGCACTCACTTTGTGGAGTCTCTGATGCCTTTTTTTAATTTACTAGGAAGAGCAAAAACTGGAAAAAACTATTAAATCTACCATGCCAACCATCGAAGTCCTTCAGAAAAGTGTATCATTAAGAAGTATAATAATTATCACCTTCAAACCTTTTATACTAATTAGTTTATATCCTTAAAATATTGTTTTTGAGGTTTCTTGGTACACAGTAGGCGTGCCGTTTAACCTATTTTGCTTAATAAGAGTACCAAATTTGTGTTTGGAATCGATATCATAATTATACCCTGCACCACCCTGTGGAACAGAGTATATTAAGTTTGTGAAAATGTTTGTAACTCCTAAACGGCAAATGCCACATCCACCTTCAGTTCAAGCTACAGGTCGCATTTTTAGAGATATTTTGATGAAATTTAGTACAAGGAGATGTATTGGCCCAAAGCCCATTGAAAACGGACCGGATTGGATTATTTGTAGAGCCCCTCATATGGGGAGGTCCTATTATTTTTTTAAGATATTTCGATGAAATTTAGTACAAGGATATGTGTTGGGAGGAACTCTATTGAAAATGGATAGGATCGGACCATATTTAGAACCCCTCCCCATATAAGATCCTGATATAATGGAGATCTTTACACATCAATTAGTGTAGAATACTTTAATGATCGAGCTTGACCGACCATAATATTTTCACTGGTTTTTTAACTCACAAATGCAGCTAAAACGACTTTAAACTGATTCACAATTTATGCTTTGTTAAGTATCCAAAGTCTGCCCAGTTCCCCAATCTCGAGTTAAATGGATTTAAAAATTCCATTAGTAGGCAGATTGTTTTTATCATTTAATCGTTTAATCATGTGTGCGGCATGTATTCTCATACTAATTACTTAAACCACTTGAAAAGCTTTGTGCACAATCATTAGCAAAATCTAGTTTTTTCTATTGTCACTGATACCCGCATGGTTAGTCATCATTTCAAGAACATTCACCTTCATCTCTTCCATAATCCAATTGTAAATTTCTTATATGTAAGTGGGGTTAACCTTTAAATTTTATAATAAAAAATGTATTTTTATATCTTGCATTCTCTATCTTTTCGGATGAGTGGCATCTCAATAAAATAAGAGAAAAGAAAACCTCTGCCAAAACTGGTTGCTGTAAAAACAAAAGTAACAAATGACCTTCAATATAAAGGAAATACGAAAAATATTGAGATAAGGTCATAACGGCCAATTAGTTCTCTACAAAACATTCCATAGGTTAAGAACTTGCTTTGAAGCAAAATAAGCTTAAAACTTAAATTAAATAGATTGCTAAAGTACTGAATTGTAGAACGATTGATATTCGGAAACATATCAATCCCAATATGTTATGATGCGATGGAGGGTATAGCGTTAGCGCACCGCCATAATTTTATACATTTTCTTAAAATATTTCATTCTTTGCAGGTTGAAAATGTGCGTATGATAGATCGTTACAATGCCAAGAATCCAATTGTGGGGACGCTGTATTTAACGGCCACACATTTAATTTTTGTGGATCCCGAGACTAACAAAGAAACCTGGGTAAGCATTTGTATATATTTTATCCCAACTTTGTCTCTCTTTTATGTTAACAATAACATATGCTAAATAAATTGACTAACATTACAAAAATGTTGCTCATACGTACCGTCTGTCAAATGAAGCGTTAAAGATTCTTAAAAATTAATGATATCTAAAAGTATACTTCAAAAAATGTTCAAATTAAGAAATTAAACATTTTATTTTTACTCTTTGGAGATCGTTAGAGACCCTACAAAGTAATTACATATATCCTGGATCAGCAGGATCTTTATGGTTCTGTGTGTCTGTCTGTTTTTAGCACTCTATACTTTGAAATATTAAGCTGAAATTTTATACAGATATTTGCTACACGCAGATCGATATTAAAATTGAACAAAATTGGTCAAAAGCCACGCCCATAATCGACAAAAATCTCTCTGTTCACTGTTCTTTCTGTAAGCTGATCCATGAAGTTGAATTTATATAATATTTATAATTACTCTATACATTGATATGCCAAAAGTGGGCGTGGTCAAATAATAGAAACAACCAAAACTTGGAAAAATCTCTTTTAGTCTAACTCTCCACTTGCATTACATTATACATACACCATTTAAAAGTATAATAATGGATTTGCCACGCCCCCTATTTTTATATAAATAATGAAGGTATTTAGAAAGTTTAAAAAATTCCACTTACCATCCGTAACATATAACTTATATGGAGAGGAATTCCAAAAATGATCCTATGCGGTCCATATTCAATATGAATTTTCTTCGGGCTAATATATGTCCTTGTATCAAATTTCATTGAATTATGTCAAAAAATGCATCCTGTAGCTTGCGCACATATTTACAGGTACCGACAGACGGACATGGTCAAATCGATGTAGATTTTGATTCTGAATCGATTGGTATAATTGAAGATGGGTGTGGCATTTGCCGCTTAGGAGTTACAAACATCTGCACAAACTTAATACACCCTTTCCCACAACTAATGCACAACTATACTCACATTGTATTGTACAATACACTAGTAAGTAGGGTAGCCTAAGACCTGTTATCTAATCCCTATTAAATGGTAAAGCATTCATTTACAATAAAAATCTTTTAAGGTTTCAATAAATATAAACAAAAACCCAGTCAAAGTCACTGTCACTAAATGGCTAATTTTTTAAAACCACGTGTACTCCACACCATAACTCTTATATAGCTGCATACGTATGAGTGATATTTAATTAAGAGACCATTACACATACTACCTTAAGAACACTCCTGAACAAATAAAAAACAGTACATTTGGCGTAAGTACACTCTACAATGGGGCGTGTTATTAATTTTGGCCTTTTGAAAAGAATCTTCAAGGACATGTTATGTATTATTTGAAAAGTCAAATTCTGCCTCAGAAATCATCTTATGTGGAAGGTATAATAAATTAAAACTAATTGCCGCGCTTTAAATAGTGTTCTCTTTATTCACTCATTATCAACTCTACATATATATATATATATATATATATATATATATTTTTTTTTTTTTCTTTACCTCTTTAACATAATTGCATATATTATGCAAGCCAAGAATGTTGGTTTAAAAAGAGTGTAGAAGAATGATTGTGCATGTGTTGAATGCATATACAAACAACGGTATTGTATAAAGCAAACATATACACATACCATACACACGCACCGCAACACTTGTGTACACCTTCCCCAGAATGCATGCAATTACCTGCTATTGTAGCATAAGTGCTGTAAGGAAACCGAGCATGAATTAATAAGTTTATATATGTGTTTATATATGTATGTTAGTTTGAAGATATAAACAAAAAAGGTGCCACACAAAGTAGAACAAATCGTAAACATTACCCACATGCTACCCACATAAATGACAAGCACCTACTTGGCACATGCACGGCGTCTTATTTAAGAAGGCTTCCAAAAATCGTCCGCAAGGCTTCAAATTTTACCATATTTAGCTATTCCTAACCAGATTTCATATAAAATACTTAGATTTGCAAATGTTTGTCATGTAAGGACATGCAGGTATTTAATAAGTTTATTTATGCAGCCATACTTTACAGCACCTGCTAGCAATCATATTAAACACAATCTTGCGTATCTTGTAATGAGAGGTATGCTAAGTTTATAAACCCGTTTGCCATTGCGAAAAGGACAAACAAAGTGAATTTTTTATATAAGGAAAAAAAATCATCATGGTACAGTGAATACTTCTAGTTTATGCAGGCAGTTTTCCCTACATTTGCAAAATAATCAAAACAAGTGAGAAAACTAAATTTGGCTTAGACCAAATCTTAAATACCTTCCATTTTTTCCATAGTAACGTTGGGCGAGGCAGGTATATAATTACGACCTCCATATAAACTTGCAAGTCGAGTTGTACGCTGTGTATGGTGTATGGTGTATCCGATCATGCCCATTTTTGGCACATCGATGAAAGGGATAATTATAAATATGAATACGAAATCTCAAAAGCATAGGCCAATTTTTGTGGCATCTGTGAATTTAGAGGTTTATCAACCAAATTTTTTAGTAGAGAAATCGATTTTTTCTGAATGTGGGCGTGGCTGTTAACTGATTTTGCCCATTGTAAATAGTGACCTGTGTGCAAAAACTAAAACTAACTGTACAAAATCGCAGCCCAATCTCTCATAATTTATGCCCATGGGTACGCCAATAATAGACAGATATACGGAGACACGGACGTACATGTCTAGGTCCACTCAAATTTCGATACTGATCAAGAATATATATACTTTGTAGGGTCACTGACGCCTCCTTCTGAGTATTACAAACGGAAAGAAAAAACTTAGTATCCCTCCATCTTATGTGGAGAGTATAATTAGTAAGCGACCACGCCCACAATTGTCAAAAAAAATATCTCGTGGCAAACGTAAATATGATTACTCAATCCTTGGACATGATAAATATAGACGGGTTCAAAAAAAAATAAACAGGCACGCCCACAATTTTTGAAAAAAATTATTCACTAAGAAATCAACCTCTTAAATAATAGTAAACATTATAGAAGAATGTGTTCATAGGTATGCCACGCCCACAATGTAAAAATAAAAATTTTAAGGTTCTAGAAACATAAAAGAAATTTAGAACCTTCACTTTTCTCCCTTTTAGATATTACTTATGCATATTGCCAGCATTGAAAAATTACCTTTAACCACAACCGGTTCACCATTGTTGATACGGTGCAAAACGTTTTTATCGGTTACATTTGTTATAGGCAAAGATTCCGAATGTCACGATGTCTACTTGTCCCTAACGAAACTGTACCAACCGAGTAAGCATACCTTTTATTATATTCCCTCCATATAATGCATCGTTTTTTCTTCGTTTTTTTTTTTTTTGAAACAGTATCCATTGACAAGTTGTATTGCTTCAATTATCAGCCAACAAAAGATGATATCCCGAAAATGTCCGGGTGGGATTTCTTTACATTGGAGCAGGAATTTAAACGTATGCGTGTTCCGAATGATATTTGGACACTGTGCAATTTAAACTCCAATTATGAATTGTGCGATACTTATCCGCGACAAATCTATGTACCGATGGAGACCAATACCGCCATGTTGATTGGCAGTTCACGTTTTCGTTCAAAGGGTCGCCTGCCAGCTTTGACGTATCTGCATAGTAATAAGGTAAGAGGAAGCCTAATATGAAAAGAAACACATGACACATCTTCGTAGTTCTTGTCTAAGTAAATAGAATAATTCTGAAAAAATATTTTTATAGAAAAGTTAAAAAATTTTAAAAATCTAAAAATTTAAAAAAAAATTTAAGATTAAAAAATTATAAAAATTTTAGTGTAATATCTGCAAAGCTCTCCCACCTAATTTTCTTAAACGAAAATGTCTGTGACACCATACATTAAATTGTTAAACGCTGGTATCAAAATGCGAAAAGTTCTCCTGGCTGCCAAGCTGCCAACCAATAACAACAACCGCCATCAAGGGAGTCTACCAAATTATGGGCAAGCGTTAAACGAAATAGCTACAAAGCTTTGTTGTCCACGTAATAAACTTTGCCCGCTTGAGAATGCATGTCCAGACTATCCACAACCCTCTTGTATACCGTATCATATAAAAATACCCGCAGACACTCTGTGCTGTACAGATGAACGCATCAAACGTAGTGATATTTGTGAAGCCGCAACGACCGTAGTGAGACTTCCAAAGAAAAAGAAGAAGAAACGCGAAACGTTCAAGTCTATGTGGGAAACACTACCCAATTTTAAATCAAATTGTGCGCTGAATATACGATTGGACAACAAATGCTATAAGCCGTTGCCTCTAGCCAATCGTAAATATCAACAAACGTGGGAAAATTGTCCGCCACTCAAATTGAAAAAAAAGAAATTATGTTGCTTCGATGAAACAATAGCGCCACCACCGTCACCGTGTAGTCCGCGTAAGTGTGCCTGTGTAGAGGAGCACCCTGAGAAATTGCAAATCAATTTCAATTTTATACGCGAATGCATAAATTCGCAAAATAACAGGCCACCTGAAAAGCCACCTCGTTGCCCTAAAACGACCATGCCATGTTGCCCGAAAGTAGCAAAAAATATCAAATGTCAGCACTCGAGACGACCAAATGGCTGTGAACCAGAATTATGCCCCTATCCCAGTTTTTCCGAATGCCTAAGCGTTCCCGCCGTAAAAGCAGCAGTAGGAGAATGTATTTGTATACCTGTCATTCCACAATGTGACGCGAAATGCCATGAAATGTATAAACAAAGATTCAATTTACCACCACCACTGCCAGCATGGCCTCCACTTGAAAGACCCAAATAGCAAAATATAGTTCCCATCTTAATTAGTGTTATATTTTGTTGCTTGAGTGTATACCTACGTTACACTATATTATAAAAGTACATGTAACAATTTACAGGTACTTGTTATAATATAGTGTAACAGTTGTGGAGTAGCACTGAGAAGTGAAATGAGGAGAATAAAAATTTACGTTTATAATTTGGAAAATGGAAAATTTTCTTCGTTTCAGACTTTAAAGTTTAGGGTTGAAGAGGACCCAACAACATTTGCTTTAATCCCGATATAGCTTTTTATACACTGCACCATTATTAAAACGGCAAATACCGCACTCACCTTCAATTGTACCGATTGACTCAGAATCGATTTATCCGAATCCCTTTGTCCATCTTGGCGTCCATGTACATTTGTGCATGTAAAAAATAACAAGTAAAAAAACTAGATTTGGCTTAAGCCACATCTTAAATACCCTCCACATATACATACAAATAGTGGGTGTGGCAGGTACCTGATTATGCCCTCTAAAAGTATATGTATTACGAACCAATTAGCAAACGTACCAAATTTAAACTTTATAGCTCAATTTTTATGGCAGATAAATAGATTTTTGTCGATGGTGGGCGTGACTTTAGGTCGATTTGACCAATTTAAATAGTGATCTCTTGTGCAAAAATTAAAAGTGCCTGTACAAGTTCAATATCTCAAAATTGACGATCGTGATAGTGTCAACAACAGACGGACACGCGGACATCGACTCAGCTTTTGATACTAATCAAGAATATTGCAAATGGATTGATAAACTTAATACCTTGTGTGGAGACTACAATACAGATATGGTGGTATATTGGTTTTGTGCAAACCAGAAGAGAGACCCCAGGAAGTATAGATATTCTTGTTCAGCATCAAATTCTGAGTCGATGTAGTCTTTTTGATAACTGAAATGAATTAACTGATAGTTGGTACGGAAAAATTTTATACGAATGCTTGGTTTATACCCTCCACCTTAGTAATGAAGGTATACTGAAGTGAAGTGAAGTTTTGGCCTGAAGAGGAAGTTTATTGAAAGTGGACCGAATTGAATTATTTTTTGAACCCCTCCACTTATAACGAACTATTATAAAAGAAGTCAAATTTAGACCCAACCGAATCATTTCCCAAGTCTCCTTCCATGTAAAGGTATTTCACCAAATGATATATATCCTATACACGGGACACTGTACCCTCAGATACCATTTACACAAAATAGGGATATCTAATAGCCTCATATGCCGACTATGTGAGGCGGCTCCTGAGACGCCTGAACATATTCTCTGCAACTGTCCCGCTTCAGGTAGAAGCAGACATCACATATTTGGCAAATACGTGATAGCACCAGAGGAAATCTGGAGCTCTGAGCCCAGGAAAGTTTTGAGCTACTTTAAAAGCCTGCGACTCCTGGACTGAAAGCACGGGCTTGCACAATAGACCCAATAGGTCGCAGTGCAGATAGCCCATATAAATACTCGTATAATTATAATAATAAATGATATATATGGTAAAGCTTCCCTCGTCTACACTAAATATAACATAATTTTTAGATGTAGGATGTAAATACTCGGGTGTATGCTACTGTAACATTTTCCCTTGGTTTACTTGTTTCAAATTAAACTGTCACAAATGTATCGGCCTCTTAGCTTTTTAACTCAATTCTCAACATATTTCGAAACTACATTTTTCTTATGTAGAAGCGAAAAATTTCAAAATTTTCTTTTCTTTAACTCTTTCGGCGAAAATCTTAAGTAAAATTATATAAAAATTGTAAAAACAAAATTGAATTTAAAAAAAAATGTTTCGGCCATTTAATGTCGTGAAAAGTACGAAATCCATTGGCCGCAGCTGGATTTCCAAGTGTAAATTCTCCAGCAGCAAGGGAGGAGGTCAAAACGACGACTTATTGCGGGAGGGCACTTGGAATCCACCACCCATATGTAAAGGTCGCAAAATCGAAGAGGATGAAAAGAAATGTTGTCCGGCGTCAGGAACAGGTCATTGTCCCAGTATTAAAGAAAGCGAATGTACACCCACGGAAGGAGTAGAATCGGAATTTATGTGCTGTACTGATCCACGTTTAAAACAAGAATGTGATGCCAACAAGAAAAAACAAAAAAAATCTAAAAAGGCAAGCAAAGAACCATTCAAGTCTATGTGGGAAACTTTACCCGACTGGGCACCCAATTGTGATATTGTACCTCGTACGGATGAGACACACTATAAACCCTCGGATAAGGAGACACGTATTTATCGACGAACATGGGAAGAATGTGATGAGGTCAAGTTGAGGAAGCGTAAAGTATGCTGTTTTGATGAGCCACCATTGCCGCCCATTTGCAAACGAAAAGAGGGAGAAAAACCAGTTACCGCCTGTGAGACAGATGAGGAATTGTTAAAAGTTGATTTGACTTTGTTAAAGGAGTGCATGGAAGGACCGAGTAACCCCAAAACTAAAATTGAAAGATGTAAAAAAATACGAATGCCCTGCTGTCAGCTAGCGGCTAAAAATAATAAATGCCTCAAAGTTTTCGGTCCTAGCGGTTGCAAGAGGGAATGTGCTCCATATCCCAGTTTTTCAGAATGTGTTCGAGAAGCTCTGCGAAAAGGGCCTCCCGTTGAATGTAAATGTACGGCGGTACCGATGCAATGTGTGGTCTTCGAATTTATGAAAGTCAAACAAAAGTTCAACTTGCCACCTCCTGTGCCCGCCTGGCCACCACAGAGACCCAAATAAATTGAAACAAATTTCAAACAAACAATTTCTCTTTCTCTTTCTTTCTCTATTTATTATGATTGTGAACAATTTTTTCATTGAATAAAAATTAAAAAATAAACTCTGGACACAAATAATAAAAAGGATTTCGATTTGTTTTAATATTTTGTACGATAAATAGGCGTGTATATGTCGCTGCAGTCAACCGTTATCCGGTTTTAGTGCGCGCTGCCTAGAGGATGAACAAATGTTAGAAGCGATACGAAAAGCGAATCCAAATACGAATTCTACATGCATGTACGTGGTGGACACGCGACCTCGGGTACGAAAAATTTAGGGAATTTTTATTTTTTTTCATTTATATAAGAAAAAGAAAAACCTTTTTATAGATCAACGCTTTGGCGAATAGGGCGGCAGGCAAAGGTTATGAGAATGAGGCTTTTTATGAAAATATTAAATTTCATTTTTTGGGCATTGAGAATATTCACGTACAACGCACCAGCTTACAAAAGCTTACTGAGACGCTGGATCAGAAAACGCCCACAATGAGTGGCTTTTTGAATGGTTTGGAATCTTCTGGTTGGCTAAAACATATACGTTCCATTTTAGACACTTCAGGGTAAAATATAATGATTTAAAAATTTAAAATTAAATTAAATTAAATACACGAAAAAAAAAACTCTTCTCTCGTTCGTTTATAAAGTTTTATCTCCAATAAAGTGAATAAAGGTATTTCGGTGGTGGTGCATTGTTCCGATGGCTGGGATAGGACGGCTCAAGTATGTTCATTGGCTGCCTTAATGCTAGATCCCTATTATAGGACCATAAAAGGCTTTCAAGTGAGAAAATTCAAAATCAAAACAAATATTTTATCGCAGTTGATTTATTTAATAATTTTCTCTGTTTTAGGCTTTGATTGAAAAAGACTGGCTGGCCTTTGGCCATAAATTTAGTGATCGCTGCGCTCACGTACAAACTGATAATCGCGAAGTATCGCCAATATTTACACAATTCCTGGATTGCACCTGGCAGCTGATGACTCAACGCAGTGATGCTTTTGAGTTTAACGAACGCTTCCTCTTAATACTGCACGATCATGTGCACTCGTGTCAATTTGGCACATTTGTGGGTAATTGTGAAAAGGATCGCCTAGATTTGAAACTAGCTGAGCGCACCTACTCATTGTGGGGTTACATGGCCAATCACATGAATGAGTATGTAAATCCTTTGTACAAGCCAGACATTGAGGGGACTATTGAACCTAATTTAGCACCACAATGCATTAAGTAAGACTACAACAACAACAACAATAACAACAAATCATGTTTATAATAACGTTACCGTCTGAAAATGAATTCTTTTAGATTTTGGCGTGGCATGTATGGCCGCTTTGAGAGTGGCATTCATCCACGTGAACCTTTAGCTGACAACTTACAAGCCACCAGAGATCAATGCGCCTCCCTAGAGGATCATGTACAACTTTTAAGTAAAGTATGTTAATAAAAAGATATAAAAAAATTAAAAATTAAAAAACAAAAATATTCAAAATAATTCCCTATCCTAGCGTATAGCCAGCTTTAAAAGTTATTTGTCGAAATCTGCAAGGAAACTGCAAGATGCTACCACCTCTAATAAATGTAATGCCAAAGAGTTTATAGTACCAGAAGAAGCTTCCAGTACAACAGCAACAACACCCGAAATCAATGACAACAAGTAAATGTTAAGATTAAAGGAATCTTTTCACCTCATCACTAATTGTAATTCATTTACCTACTTTTAGGTACAACTATGATAAGAAAATGAGTGAATTGTCAGCAGCGGATGATGATCATCCATTAAAACCTCGCGGCCTAACTTTTGCCAATTTATCGGTAGGTTTGTGAGTAATCAAGAGTAATCATACCAATCTAACGTTTTGCCTTGAATTAACCACGCCCTTCTGAGTGTTTATTGGTTGATGAATTACTTGTAATCAACTTTCAGGTCGAAATTTTGTTCATTTTTTTTTTTTTTTTTGATAAAATTCGGCCCAGGGATGTCTTTGATGATTACTGAAAATGGACCTGTTCGGTCTATATTTATAATACTTTTCCATGTAGCGTTACTTTTTCCAAATTTCTACAATTGGTCTCCTAGTATTTGGTGGCGAGAATAAATGAAACTATATTTGGAACCGATCGTATTATTAGAACACCTTTTCATTGAACATTTTTCATAAAATGTCTTTTATACTCGTATAACGAATTGTATCCGTAAATTAAATCCAATTATAGCATAAATGTTGGAACTAAGTGGGTATTAAATGATCGGTTAGAACATATGTACTGACCATGACATATTTAGACCTGATAGTAAATAATAAACAATTTAACATAGCTCTCAGATGAAATAGATCCTAGTACTATAACCGAAGAAATCAATTCGGTGGCATTAGATTGGAAGTCAATGCGTGATGTTAAAGCCTGCTCCTGTGACACACCATTCGATCAATTTAGCAAAAAGGTATCGTAAAATAAAATTCAATCATTTTGCAAAAATGATCACTTCATCACTGTAACTATTCCAGACCCACTGTTGGCGGTGCGGTGATATTTTTTGCGAACGTTGCATTGATAGGAATGTACCCTTGCCTGGACATAACAGCGGCACTCCGGTGCCTGTTTGTCACAATTGTTTTCGTTTGTTGCAAAAAGTTAGTCCATGAATTAAACAACAGCAACAACAACAAAAATGATAAATTTCATCATCGTTTATACACCAAATGTGACAATGCTGTGAAGAGAAAAAGAAACAAACTATAAACCCATGAACAATATTCACAAATATTTTAGAAAAATACTTGTATACTATACACTCTATTCATAAATGCAGATGTTTCGACGTATTGTTGAACTACTTAAATTGAAGGCAACAAACAACAGCTTACTATTCAAACATCATCGTCTGTCTGCAAGTCCCTTCAGAGAGCATACGGAAAACTTCATTCTCATTTAAATGTATTTCCCTCCCCTGTCCCTGCTTAGTTGTAAAAGCTTAACTTTTTTCTGGTTTTTAAGGAAAATAACAAAAACATTGCTTGTTTGTTGTAGTTGAGTGATGCCCATTATTACAGTTATTAAAACCACGTAGATGCACTTGTTTGGGTGTTTGTTTTATATATTAATTTTAATTTAAGTCTGGAGCAACTGCGTGCATCGTCTATGGCACAATAAAAGCATGTAACCTTGAAAGTCACTCTTTTCACGGATCCTAGAGTTTTCTCTGTAATGAAAGCCATCTCATAAGTGCTTAAATTATTTGTTCTTTGTAAACAAATTTATTAAATCTAAGTGTAAACACGTGAATCTTACATCACATTTATATACCTAATGCCTGTCACTTTATAATAAATTATGTTTTCATATATAATATACAATATGTACGTATATGTAATCGTGACCCAAACAAAATATATATAAAAGTAATAAAAAATACAAGTTATAATGTTGAAAAGGCGTTCTTTTTATTGGGAATTTAGATTAGCTTAACTAGGAGCCCTGCGCTGCCAGCGCATACAATTTTAAAGTTTAAGATTCGAACCTCGGTTCTCCCAAGACGCCTTATCGATCAGGCTATTGGCAAGAAACTCATAGAGTTTTTAAATTTTCAACAGAAACAAGTGAAAACATTATAGTCGGTCAAGCCCGATCATCAAATACCCTACACCACTTAATGTAGTACATTAAAAAAGAAAACCAAGTATTTTATCACAAATTTTTTTGTTTGAAAAATGAAGAATTTTTATTTTTTATACTTACACAAGGTATTTGAAATTTGAAAACAATTTAAAAATGATTAAAATGTTACAATAAATTTTTATATATATATGTTTTTTTTATTATTACTTATACTATTAAGTATTCTTCACCAAATTTTTGCAAAGAAATATAAAGAACTGCGCCGATTTTTCGTTTTAGACCGATTTGTTTTAAAATAAAACGTTATTTGAGGAGAGGTTCAAAATATTGTTCGATCGAGTCCAAATTGGGAACAGCCAATTATTAAGGTTGACCAAATATTGTGAAAAAATATTAAGAATTGTGATTTAAAGACGTCCATTATAACAGGACTCTATATGGGGAGGGGTTATAAAAATGGTCCAATCTAGTCCATTTTCAACAAGGTTTCCCTTTGGGCCAATCCACCGAAATGCCAAATATGGACGTGGCCACTTAACAGAGGCGTCTGAAATCAACAAAAACATTTATATCTGCCACAAAAATTGACCTATGAACTTGAAACTCCTGAGACGCCTGAACATATTCTCTGCAACTGTTCCGCTTCAGGTAGAAGCAGACATCACATATTTGGCAAATACGTGATAACACCAGAGGAAATCTGGAGCTCTGAGCCCAGGAAAGTTTTGAGCTACTTTAAAAGCCTGCGACTCCTGGACTGAAAGCACGGGCTTGCACAATAGACCCAATAGGTCGCAGTGCAGATAGCCCTTATAAATATAATTATAATAATAAATGATATATATGGTAAAGCTTCCCTCGTCTACACTAAATATAACATCATTTTTAGATGTAGGATGTAAATACTCGGGTGTATGCTACTGTAACATTTTCCCTTGGTTTACTTGTTTCAAATTAAACTGTCACAAATGTATCGGCCTCTTAGCTTTTTAACTCAATTCTCAACATATTTCGAAACTACATTTTTCTTATGTAGAAGCGAAAAATTTCAAAATTTCCTTTTCTTTAACTCTTTCGGCGAAAATCTTAAGTAAAATTATATAAAAATTGTAAAAACAAAATTGAATTTAAAAAAAAATGTTTCGGCCATTTAATGTCGTGAAAAGTACGAAATCCATTGGCCGCAGCTGGATTTCCAAGTGTAAATTCTCCAGCAGCAAGGGAGGAGGTCAAAACGACGACTTATTGCGGGAGGGCACTTGGAATCCACCACCCATATGTAAAGGTCGCAAAATCGAAGAGGATGAAAAGAAATGTTGTCCGGCGTCGGGAACAGGTCATTGTCCCAGTATTAAAGAAAGCGAATGTACACCCACGGAAGGAGTAGAATCGGAATTTATGTGCTGTACTGATCCACGTTTAAAACAAGAATGTGATGCCAACAAGAAAAAACAAAAAAAATCTAAAAAGGCAAGCAAAGAACCATTCAAGTCTATGTGGGAAACTTTACCCGACTGGGCACCCAATTGTGATATTGTACCTCGTACGGATGAGACACACTATAAACCCTCGGATAAGGAGACACGTATTTATCGACGAACATGGGAAGAATGTGATGAGGTCAAGTTGAGGAAGCGTAAAGTATGCTGTTTTGATGAGCCACCATTGCCGCCCATTTGCAAACGAAAAGAGGGAGAAAAACCAGTTACCGCCTGTGAGACAGATGAGGAATTGTTAAAAGTTGATTTGACTTTGTTAAAGGAGTGCATGGAAGGACCGAGTAACCCCAAAACTAAAATTGAAAGATGTAAAAAAATACGAATGCCCTGCTGTCAGCTAGCGGCTAAAAATAATAAATGCCTCAAAGTTTTCGGTCCTAGCGGTTGCAAGAGGGAATGTGCTCCATATCCCAGTTTTTCAGAATGTGTTCGAGAAGCTCTGCGAAAAGGGCCTCCCGTTGAATGTAAATGTACGGCGGTACCGATGCAATGTGTGGTCTTCGAATTTATGAAAGTCAAACAAAAGTTCAACTTGCCACCTCCTGTGCCCGCCTGGCCACCACAGAGACCCAAATAAATTGAAACAAATTTCAAACAAACAATTTCTCTTTCTCTTTCTTTCTCTATTTATTATGATTGTGAACAATTTTTTCATTGAATAAAAATTAAAAAATAAACTCTGGACACAAATAATAAAAAGGATTTCGATTTGTTTTAATATTTTGTACGATAAATAGGCGTGTATATGTCGCTGCAGTCAACCGTTATCCGGTTTTAGTGCGCGCTGCCTAGAGGATGAACAAATGTTAGAAGCGATACGAAAAGCGAATCCGAATACGAATTCCACATGCATGTACGTGGTGGACACGCGACCTCGGGTACGAAAAATTTAGGGAATTTTTATTTTTTTTCATTTATATAAGAAAAAGAAAAACCTTTTTATAGATCAACGCTTTGGCGAATAGGGCGGCAGGCAAAGGTTATGAGAATGAGGCTTTTTATGAAAATATTAAATTTCATTTTTTGGGCATTGAGAATATACACGTACAACGCACCAGCTTACAAAAGCTTACTGAGACGCTGGATCAGAAAACGCCCACAATGAGTGGCTTTTTGAATGGTTTGGAATCTTCTGGTTGGCTAAGACATATACGTTCCATTTTAGACACTTCAGGGTAAAATATAATGATTTAAAAATTTAAAATTAAATTAAATTAAACATACGTGTAAACACAATATAGTCGCTGACGCCATCTCCCGTCAACCGGCTGAGGGATGCCAAATGGCCGCAGTGGACGAAAATAATAAAAAAATTGTGGAAGATGTTTGTCCATGGATTCGCAAGCGCATCACTGAGATACAAAATCAACCGGAAAAATACCCTGACTACGCCATCATAGAGGGTCAACTTTACCGACATTTTTGTACGTCGTTTCACGAGAACGATGAACTCTCGTAGAAATTGTGCGTGCCAACGAATATTAGACGTCAAGTAATCAGCGAAAACCATGATCAACCTGCCGTAGGCCATCTGGGGGTCCGCAAAACGATAGCTCGTCTGGCGAACCGTTATTACTGGCCTGGGATGACGAGGGATGTTAAGAAATACATTAAAAAATGTGAGTCCCACCAGCGCTTTAAAATTGCACAGAGACAACCAGCTGGGGAGATGTTAACTCACATACCGGAAGAGCCATGGGCCACGGTATGTGGTGGGCCCCTACCACGTTCACGTCACGGTCATACGACACTTCTGGTCATTGTGGACGAATTCTCCAAATGGGTGGAATTGACCCCCATGCGTAAGACTACCGCTGAAGGGGTGTTTAAAGTTTTCAGGGAGAAAATCGTGGCCAGATATGGGGTTCCCAAAATATTTATAACCGACAATGGCACACAATTCAAAAGTAAAATCTTAAAAAAATATCTGCATGCTATTGGTGTCAAACAACGGTTCACGGCACCGTACACACCACAAGAGAATCCCACCGAGAGGGTAAATCGAACAATTGAAACCATCATCGCGCATTTGGCCAATAATGAACATAGACTCTGGGACGAGTACATCCCAGAAGTAATGCTGGCAATAAATTCGAGTGTGGCGGAGTCCACAGGTTTCACTCCGGCTTACTTAACCCAGGCACGGGAACCACGTCTCCCAAACTCCTTATATGATAAGGTTACTACGGGCACAGGAACGGGAAGAGGAAATATTGCACGCAGGGTAAAAAGCCTTCGAGATGCATGGATCACTATCACCACTATCATAACCTCAGCAAAGCCTCGAAAGAACAAGGCAGACATTATAATTTACGACGACGCGCTTGGGTACCCAAGGTTGGCGATAGTGTCCTAGTGCATCAGCATCCACTTTCCAAGGCTATTGCCAGTCACGCGGCGAAACTTGCCCCAAAGTTTGATGGACCATACACTGTTATTAATCTACCGTCAAAGGTCATTATTAAGGTCGAAGGCTTGGGACATAAATGCACGTGTCATGTACGGGATCTTAAATTTTACTTCACGTCAAGAGGGAGTCCATCCTCTTATATACAATCGGTAATGACACTAATACATAAAAATACCTCCATTTTATTTATTCACAGGTTCCATGTCAAAACAACCAAGGAGCCCAAACGGGGAGACTCAGGAGCGGGTGCTGAAGTGGCTCCTGTTTCATACGGAGACGCCAAGACCGTTTGTAACGAGTTTCTGGGGAATACTCCTCCCCAAACCGCGCGGCATGTGGCATACTTGGTGAGGGAGGTTGCCCTCTCGGCCAACGACCAAAGTTCGCAAGGGTCGTCTCTGGTACTGAAGTGTAATGCTTCCCCGATATCAGATGTCCAACAAACAATTGAGGAGATATTAGAGGAACTTTTGGCGAACGAAAAAGATATCGGCCGGCGTACTTGCCGGAGAATTCCAACCCAGGACGCCACCTCACCATCAAGGAGCACACCGGTGGAAACGCCTACTAAGAACCGGTTCCGAACCACCCCAGTCGGGTCTACTAGGGAGGACGTAGAACAATCACGCGCCTCACACTTTCAGTTTCGAATGAGCCAGCATGAACGACAACCGGGAAAATTATCCGAAAACAAAGAACAGCCCTAATATCGTCACCGGTCGCCACGCTGGCAACATCGCGATCAGGATCAACATAACCAGTCCCATCAGAACCCACATCCGGTACCCACCACCCTCGGTGATCAGCGTCAACGTCCGAAAGAATCACCGCTGCAATGCTCATCCGACCATCACGTCCACAGACGTCCGGAACGCCCAGTGACAATACCTCATGGCTGGCATGTAGCTGGAATACCGCCGGTAGTACTACGGCAGTTAGTGCCGCTTATAGAAGAGCTTCTTGAGCAGTTACCAAAGGGGAAAAGGTACAAGCGGTGTTATGACCTCAAGGAGGGCACATTTAGGGTGGCCATAGCTCGTAACGGCAAAGTTACAATTTACTAGACCTAAGGGACGCCACTACAAGTCAACGCCGATTCCCGGATGCTACACATAATAAGTATTTTCTTTTCTTTGATATAACAAATAATATAAATCTTAATTTCTTAATCTTAATTAATTACAAATTTGAATTCCTTGACTATAACAGAAGTGAGAAAAAAAAATTCAATGTCTATTATCCGAAGGGGGGAGGACGTGTGACGAGAAAAGTCGTCCCTCGTTTTCCCCGTCAACTAATTTCGTAATTTCGAATAGAACTAATTGTATTTTATATATATATAAGGTCTAGTGTAGGAAACTTAGTACTAAAACAATATTGTAAATCTGGCTACCACTCGCTGCCACGTCATTGTGTACCGACCGAGTACTATCGGAACACGATTCCAATAATTTCCAACGAAAAATATCGAGTTGAGAAATGTTAGGATTTTTCAGGACGCAAGTCGATACTCTTACAGCGTGAGATTCAGGGAGTAGGACAAAGCGTCTGTACAGATGCGTCAGACAGGGCGTACAGCCTGTAGCAAGCAGCGAGTGTGGCCAGGAGGGTAGGGTAAATAAGATAATAATAGATTGAAATTGTTATTATATAATTGCGCGTTTGAGCACCTACATAAGAACAATAAAGCTAAAGTAAAACTCATTTAACGTTTCGCTTTTCATAAAAAATAAATAAATGGACGAGATACCCTACGCCGACGGCTTAACCCCAACGTAAGAAAAATCTCGTTACAGGATGATGATCATCCATTAAAACCTCGCGGCCTAACTTTTGCCAATTTATCGGTAGGTTTGTGAGTAATCAAGAGTAATCATACCAATCTAACGTTTTGCCTTGAATTAACCACGCCCTTCTGAGTGTTTATTGGTTGATGAATTACTTGTAATCAACTTTCAAGTCGAAATTTTGTTCATTTTTTTTTTTTTTTTGATAAAATTCGGCCCAGGGATGTCTTTGATGATTATTGAAAATGGACCTGTTCGATCCATATTTATAATACTTTTCCATGTAGCGTTACTTTTTCTAAATTTCTAAAATTGGTCTCCTAGTATTTGGTGGCGAGAATAAATGAAACTATATTTGGAACCGATCGCATTATTAGAACACCTTTCCATTGAACATTTTTCATAAAATGACTTTTATATAACGAATTGTATCCGTAAATTAAATCCAATTATAGCATAAATGTTGGAACTAAGTGGGTATTAAATGATCGGTTAGAACATATGTACTGACCATGACATATTTAGACCTGATAGTAAATAATAAAAAATTTAACATAGCTCTCAGATGAAATAGATCCTAGTACTATAACCGAAGAAATCAATTCGGTGCTGGTTGACCAAATATTGTGAAAAAATATTAAGAATTGTGATTTAAAGACGTCCATTATAACAGGACTCTATATGGGGAGGGGTTATAAAAATGGTCCAATCCAGTCCATTTTCAACAAGGTTTCCCTTTGGGCCAACACAAGTCCATCGAAATATCTCAAAAAATGCGACCTCTAGCTTGCTCACAAATTTACGTGGACACAGACGGACAGACGGACATGGTTAAATTGATTTAGATTTTGATTCTGAATAGATCGGTATAATTGAAGGTGAGTGTGGCAAATGCCACACCTTCAATGCCACACCTTCAATTCGCCTTCAATTATATTAATTAATATTATATATTAGTAGTTACACCCATCCACACAAACTTTATATACCCTTTGCCACAGGGTGGTGCAGAGTATAAAAATCTCCAAGATTCGTATCTCGTAAACATTTTAATCATTCTATTTTTATTCGAAATATAATTTTATTACATTCTTCCATTCACTTTTTTTTAGGTAAACAGTGAAGACGTTATGGTCGGTCTGAACAAGTAATACCTCACACCCTTTAATGGCACAATTTTGCTGTTAGTCAGTTGAGATGTTTCCTATAAAGGTTCATTTTAAAAAAGGCCCCGATCAATTGTATTGTAACTGTCCTTGGCCCAAAACACATACAAATTTCATAAATAAAGAGAAGAAACTACGAATTATAGGTTAAGTACAAGACATGTACAGACGGACATAGTTAAATCGATTCAGATTTTGATTTTAAACCGATCGGTATACTGAAAGTTGGTTGCGCACAAATACCACACTTTGTGCTATAGGGTATTAACCGACTGTAACATTTTCACTTGCTTTCTCTACAATAATTATAACGTAAAGTGTTCCTATTTACGAGGCATACATTAACCAATCGGGTTTCATGCGCAATATGACCGGAACACTAGTACAGGGCAACACTGCCACCTCCGTGATTACCGCATTAACCAGTTCTGGTGGTGTTATGTCATAATTTAAATTCAAAGGTGACAGTTTCGGCTTGGTTTGCCAATTCACCAGACAACACTTATCATCCACAACCAAATCTTCGGGATTATCCAATTCGTTATAGACAATGGCATCCGTTTGAAAGCGTTCACTGAACTTGTGCGTTTCACAACATACCAGAACAGGTACATTGAACGAACGAGCCACCAACGCCACCTGAGATGTGCCAGCGCGCGACATTACATAACCATTGGCAAGCAAAGCATGTGCACCCAGTAAGATCTTAGTAACTTCGGGCATAACAAAACTAATGGCATTAATTAGAACATAGGTGCAGGATATGCCCTTCACGGATAAGCGTCGTAACATTTCTCGTCCCTCGCAAAAGGGTCGTGAATCAACTATAATTACACGAAAATCGATTTGACGGTCATGAGCCGCTTCCAATATGTAATTTATTAAAGAGGAACTGCAACGAAATGAAAAGGTAACGGGCGTAAATTTTGAGATATTGAGCTGAAATTTTATACAGACACTTTTAGTTTTTGTACACAGATCACTACTTAAAATGGGCAAAATCGGTTAAGCGCCACGCCCACAATCGACAAAAACTTATTTATCGGCCACAAAAGTTGACCTGTGAACTTGAAATTTGGTACTTATATTTATAATTATTCCATCCATCGATGTGCCAAAAATAGGCGTGGTTGAATAACAAACATGCCCACAATCAACCAAAATCTATATATCTGCCCCAAAAATTGACTTATGAACTAGACATTTGGTATACGTATCCATAGTTATTCCATCCACCGAAATGCCAAATATGGGCGTGGCCGCTTAACAGAGGCGCCTGAAATCAACAAAAACATTTATATCTGCCATAAAAATTGACCTATGAACTTGAAATTTAGTGCTCTTATTAAAGGTTAGCCCATCCATCGTTGTGCCAAAAATGGGCATAATCGGATAAGAGACACTCCCACGATTTGCAAAAAACCATATTCACAATAAAACTTTACTTGAAAGCTGATACGCAGAGGGCGCAATATATACATATTTGCCACGCCCACTGTTACATTTAAGATTAGGCCTAAGCCAAATACTTACCAACCGAAAGTTAGGATAACATCGCCATGAGTAATTTTTTGTTGCATGGTAGAATTAATAGCTTGGGCAGCTTTGTCAATTTGATTCTCTATATAGGTATCGATTAAACAAAATAATTTATTTTTGAGCTGAAAAAAAAATTAAAGGACATTATTCAAATATTTTCCACCAGCGAAAGAAAGCAACATTTACCTCTGACTCCGGCTGATTATTGGGTAGTTGTGTCAACATTTGTTTAATATATTTGTGAGCATTAATTACCGACACAGCCAACATGCGGCAGGTATTCAAGTAACTGACACAATTTTTAATAAACGCTTCCAGGCTGCGGCCAAATTCCTTCTTCGGTGGCGTTTCGAAATCTTGTATAACCTTGAAATCATTTTTAAATAATCTTTTCAAGTAATTATTCAATAAAGAGTATTTAAAAAGTTCTGTACCATTTTGATAGCATTGAGGAAAGCTACACATCTAGCATTGGACCCCACCACCGTACGTTTCGCGTATTGCTCACCCAGCTGCACTACGCTGGGATGAATTTGTGTATGATTTATAAATAAATTAACGTTAATATTGGGTCGTTCCAGATGACTAAATAACTTGATATTGCCATCATTCATGAACACATGTTTAGTGGGCGTTGCCTGTACACTGTTTACCCGTTCAATGTGTACTTTTTCAGGTGATTTCGTATCTTTGTTGGTAGTGATGGGCGTTGTTTCTGTTGTTGCCTTAATTTTGATTGCACCCGTTTTTGCGTTGGATTTTTGAGCTTGTGCTTGAGCTTTAGCTGCACGTTGAGCTTCTTGAATGGCTCTTCTTTCAGCCTTGGTTAGAGCAGGTTTTTTCTATCAAAAAGAAATTTTTTTTTTTCACTAGATTTTTATTGTCTTTTCACATAGTTTACCTTTTCATTTATTCCCTCTCTGGCTGGATCGCATACATCTTTGATGACGACATCAGATTTTTCCGGCACATCATCACCAATATTTGTTTTTTTCGCTTTGGCTAGTTGTTTGGCCAATTTTCTAGCTTCACGTTCAGCCTTAACCTGATCTCTGGTCATCTCTTCTTTTTCCTCAATATTACCAACAAGTTGATTCGTGTCAAATGCTGCGTCATTCAAGGCATCATTCATTCTATTTTCATTAGCTTTGACTTTTCTAGCTTGTTTGGCCAACTTTTTAGCCTCCCGCTCTGCCTTGATTGGCTTGCACGATTTCTCATTGGCTAGTTCCTGAGAAGTGCTTTGGCCATCATTTGTTAAAGTTACCGCTGTGCCCGGCACACTCACAATATGAGCCGTTTCCAGCATAACTTCCACTTTAATTTCGGTGCTAATTTCCGTGGTTGTCTTTATATTGGGATTACTCATTTTCAAAGCGGCAAGTTTTGGATACTTTTCCGTAATCTTTTCACTCTCAACAATCGCACAACTCTAAATCAAATAGAGAACATTTTGAATTATCATTTTTGTTTGAAAGTGAAAAGGAAGCAAAGCATGTTTAAGAAAATGTACAAGTCATACCTTGCCATTGGAACCTTTAAACATTTTGTGCTATGAGTTTGTTTAATAAAAATCGAAATTAATAACGATTACCTAAAGAGTCACATTCTTTAAAGAACATTTCTTATTAAAATAATTACCTTTTTATTCCCTCTTCAGTAAGCTGTCCACGAATGCAACTCCTAGTAAATTGATTGTACGTTAAACATATATGTTTAGCGTTTGTGAAAATATTTTTTGAACAATAGATTGGCATTTGGGTGATAAATTAAGTTTCATGTAAAAAAAAATTATTCTACTGAGCATTATATCATAATGTTAAGATAATTTTCATAAAATTATTAAATAAAACAACTCAATTATGTATAAAATTTTAGTAAAATATTATTTAAAAAACGTTCCTTCACTAAAATCACACAACAGCTGTTTTCAATTCCATTGCGTTCCATTACGGTATAGTTATTATTTTCACACCCCAACCACTGACATTTGAAAATAAATTTTTTCAAATATTTGGTAAAAGAAAATAAAGCTAGCAAAATTGTGTTAAAGATTCAAATAAAAAATGTCTGCTATTATATCAAATGTAATAAGACGTCAAATTAGTGGAGTTGGCCCTTCTGCTGGAGAGCATTCAGGTAATTGTACATTCACTGTAACAAGAAACGGTGATGAAAAATTATGTAATGCACCCGTACATTCATTTCAGCTGGCCACAAGTTATGGAAACGTTTAACATTCTTTGTTGCTTTCCCAGCTATTGGTTTGTGCATGGTGAATGCTTATTTGAAGCATCAAGAAGAACATCATCGTCCACGTCCCCCATTTGTCAAATATGAATATTTGTGTCGTCGTGAAAAACGTTTCCCTTGGGGTGATGGCACTAAATCATTGTTCCATAATCCTCATGTCAATGCCTTGCCCGATGGTTATGAGGATGAGCATTAAATTAGTAGTCTGTAGTAGTAGAATGGCCTTTGTTGGCGGAAATTTATGTGAATTCTGTTCAGATCAAGATCAAAATTATAATAAATCCTGATTGCATTCATATGGGCCCAGTGGTGTAAATGTGTTTTAAAAGTAATTATTTGGTAAAAGAGTTAGTTAGTGCACAATAAAATAATCAAATCGATTTTGTTTCAATGGAGTCTTAGGTACCTCAAGTATGGAGTTTCCCTTTCTGTAATAATCTAATTAATTCGATTTGATTATTTTGAGCCCGAAATTAATAATTAAGCTGACGGAAAATGTTGAAGTTCCATGATTTGAAGACGTCACTAATGTTATTATACCCTCCACCTTAGTGATGAGGATATATTAAGTTTGTTCTTCCGTTTGCAACACCCAGAACAAGGCGTCAGAGTTCCTACAAACTACATATATTCTTCATCATTGAAGCATCAAAAACTGAGTCGATTTAGACATGTATGAACGTGTCCATATGTCTGTCTGTTGTTGCCTTTCTCATGGGCATACATTTTGAGATATCGAGCTGAAATTTTGTACAGGCACTTTTACTTTTTGCAGATCGCTATTTAAAATAGGCAAAATCCATTAGGAGCCACGCCCACAATCGGCAAAAATCTATTTATCTGCCACAAAAATTTACCTATAAACTTAAAATTTGGTATGTACATCTATAAATATGATCTTCGTCGATGTAACAAAAAGGGGCGTCATCGAATAACAGACACGCCCACAAACAACAAAAATTAATATATCTGTCACAAAAATTAAGCTATTTGGTTGAAATTTTGTACACATATTTATTGTTATCTATTGCATCGATGTGTCAAAAATGGGCATGGTCGGATAACAGGCACGCCCACAATCAATAAAAATCTTTATATCTGCCACAAAAGTTGACCTAGTAAACTTGAAATTTTGTATGCGTAAACAGTTAAGTTCTTTGACTTTTATTTTAACTTTGATTTTAATATTTTTTCTGTTTGTACGGAATGGATCGGTTAATTATAAGTTCTATCTAAATGTAGTTAATTTTCAATGTTTGGCAAGTTTTTGTATAAAGCATGCGAAATACAACTCTGTCCCATTCTTCACTATTGTGAATAGTTGCAGTGTCGATGATTTATTGCTTGCATTCTCTTTTGTATTCTTTCTATTCTGTTTACACTCGTGCTAGGATGATTTTTATTGCATTCTCATTTCATCTTGATTCTTATGAGCAAGTGCATTTGTTGTTGCTGTAATAAAGTGCTTGTTCTATTGCTATGCATTATAACCTCCAAAAAAAATCATCAGACGCTGAAAAAAGCGGTTCATTACCATTTTTGTAAACAGAATGAAAGTGGCTAATATTTTAGATATATTTTAGTAAGAACGATTGCATTAAATGTGTGTGAGTGAAGTGCATAAAAGCAAATTTCAGTTTTTTTCTTAGTAAATCGTTTTCTTGAGGCTTTAATTTAATAAAATAACAGTAAATATACGCGTCTGACTTAATGCTGCAGGGATTGTAGTAGGTTTGGTTATGGTGTTATGGGGGTGTGTCTATCCAACAGGATACATTGCATTAGAGTTGCAAGTGATTTTTCAAGACAATAAAATAGTAAAACGCAATTTCTGTGAACACGTAATCAATTAAATAAGCAATAAGTTATTTTCATGTGATGTTCTTTTATGAGTGTGTGAGGAAAAGTGTAAATCAAACCGCATAAAATGACTGATGAGTGTGTAATAACGACAACGACTGCAATAAGAAATGTCGAATATATAACAACGGCTATTCTCAAAATGCAAGTCGCCGATAGTGACAAGGCCGATGCCTTAGGCACGGGCAGTAGTGAAGAAAATTTGCCCTTAATAAACAATGGCTTGGTGGCAAATACTAGCGCCAAATCTATGTAAGTACAAAGTATTGTATAATTTCCATTAAAGATAAGGATTTGCTTATGTATGTGGAATATATTTTTAGTTCCCAGTACAGCAGCACATATATAGCTCGCATGCCGACTGAACGCAATGCTATGGAATACAATATGAACCATAAATATCGCGGTATAGCTTTAATATTCAATCATGAGTTTTTTGAGATACCAGATCTGGAAAAGCGCAAGGGTACCAACGTGGATGCGGACGCCTTGAAAAAAGCCTTAAAGAATCTGGACTTTGATGTTAGCATATACAAGGATTGCAAACTACGTGAATTACTAGAACATATCGAGGAAGGTATAAGGATTGAAATTAAAAAAAAAAAACGATCGTCATATGAATAAAATGTGATTTTAATAAATTGTATTAGCTGCCAGCCTGGATCACTGTGATAATGATTGCATTGTGGTGGCCATCCTATCGCATGGTGATCATGGTTATTTGTATGCCAAAGATGTCATGTACCGCATTGATACCATCTGGCACTATTTCACTGCTGCCTCGTGTCCCAGTTTGGCTGGCAAACCAAAATTGTTTTTTATACAAGCTTGCCGTGGCGACCGCTTAGATCCCGGCATTAAATTGCAAAAGACTGAAACTGATGGGGAGTCTTTCTCCTCCGCCAGTTATAGGATACCCATACATGCCGATTTCCTTATATCCTACTCCACCATACCAGGTTAGAGCAGTCAACATTCCTTATACCATTCAGTGAATTACTATGTTTCTTCTAATATGTTAAGGTTTTTATTCTTGGCGCAATGTTACCAACGGTTCTTGGTTTATACAATCTTTGGTGGAAGAATTGAATGCTCATGGCAAGGATTATGATATATTAACGTTGCTCACGTTTGTGAATCAACGTGTAGCCTTGGACTTTGAATCGCGTGTACCCACTGTAGCTATGATGGATCAACAAAAACAAATACCCTGCATTACCTCAATGCTTACACGTATACTGCGCTTCAAAGATAAAAGTCACAAGTAACTGCCATACTGCATTATAAAGTATTATTAAACACTTTTAATTAAATCATCGACAACAACAACAACAACAACAACAAAATTCTTAAACACATTAAATACAAAATTCATGTACAAATTTACAACGTGTGTGTTATAGCAGAGATTTCAAAAAAGTTATTTAAACCCAATTAATCACATTTTGCATATACCATATACACCCTACATATACAATTATATAAATACAATAATTAGTTAGTCATAAAACATTTTTCATACGTTCTATTGGTTGTTATGGACTTTTTCACCTACACTAAGTTACTCTAGTTTAACTTTAGACAAAAGGAAGAAACTCACTTCCTGCATACAAATATTTTGTATTCATTTTATACGAGATCTCTACATAATATCAATTCTGTACACAGAATTCCTAGTTTAAGGATGAACTTGTTTCTTAGAAATGTTATAATTTTGTTCAATTCTCTTCTATATTAATCTTTTTAAAGAAATTAAATTTATGTAATTGTTTTTATTCTGCATTCTTTAAATATGTATGTTGTAACAGGAGAATTTCCCTATTAATTTCACTATTCCTTAAATGCAATGGTTGCCATAAATTCTTTACAATTTAGTTTTCATAAATAATAAAAATCAATTTATATTATCTTCATAACCAACTTGGTATATTTCAATTACAAAGTATGAAAATAGCAGCAATTTTTTAAATGCATTTTAAACTTTGAAAATGTTTAGTAATACAACTGTCAGCAGAGCAAGCATTTCCTGTTTGCATTAAATGGCCTTTAAATGTCGCTTTCGCTTTCAGATACCTATTGTGAATGATTACACTCTACTATAACTCTAGCGACAATCTCTCCTTTGTAGATGAGTAATAATACGTCATGGAATTTCACTTTGGATGTCTGTTTGAAGTATGATTTATAGTTCATATTTGAATAGATATTAATAAATATTATAAATATTACAAGACGTAAAGAGATTTCATATAAATGACATGTGGCAACTCTCACTCAAAGAGTATTAGTTTATATCCGTTATTAACAATGGCGGCAGGGATGTGTTTTTTGCTGTAAATTCTTTTGTTCAATATGTATTTTGTAAAGCAAGGAAAGAAGGAAGAGGAAATAGAAGAAACTATTCAATTAAGAGGAACAAAAAAGCATTAATTAGTTATATTCGACAAGAAGAATATCCCGCCGATTTGCTTTTCTTACCGTAGATTACTTGTCTCTGCTTTTAGGTCATAAACACTATAATTATGATTTCTATCTTCTAGTTAATCTTTGTTTTGCTGTTAATCATATTCTGTGTATTTAAATAGTGCGCAATATAACTTCAAATGAGGTCACAATAGAGTCGTGCTGGCTGTACATAGAAAAAAAAAAAGTAGTAGAATAACTGAACCCTCAACACTATGGCGTATAAAATATAAAAGAGCAGATGTTTGATTGTCGATTATAACATATACATATAATACTTATTGTGCGTTTTAATACAATTCAATGTAAACACTTTCGTATGTTCCAATGAGTTGCAATTTTGACAAGCGAAATACCAGGAAGCACATATGTGAAGTGTTGAATAATAGCTTTTCCTTTAATTAAGGGTTGTTTACATTTTGTGAATATATAACATTTTTATTAAATACACACACACACACACACACACACACACACACACACACACACACACACACACACACACTTTTAATTTCATCATCATCTGTTTTCGCGGCTGTTTTCTTGTGAATTTATTTTCTATATATAGAAAGTTGAAAAGTATTCCTTAACATTCCAATACATTTAAAATTAACTGCATATACGACTCTCTCTCTGATTTTGGCGCTTACAGAGTGACAGCGACGGTGTGCTTTGCTCTTGCTAGTCAGTTGTTCGTCTCCTGTTCGACTCGTTAGACGTTG
Source organism: Ornithomya chloropus (assembly GCA_963971445.1). Taxonomy (NCBI): domain Eukaryota; kingdom Metazoa; phylum Arthropoda; class Insecta; order Diptera; family Hippoboscidae; genus Ornithomya; species Ornithomya chloropus. Next base: position 18,138,887 of record OZ020530.1, on the reverse strand, counting down.
TGAGAATCGTTGTGTATGTCAGAAATTTTTAATTTTTTCCTTAACAAATTAACGTGTCTGTTATATTATCGCATCACAAATATCAATTGTAAAGTAATAATATCATTTGTGTACGGATTTTAACAATTGTGTATAAATAATAATAAACTAGACTAGAACTAGAAGATAAGTTTGAGACAAAGCCATTGAGGATAGTTGGAGATAAAAGCAAAGGGTTATAAACCTTAACGTGACGGTAAGACCAACGAATACTAGAAAATTCTCCAAGTGAAAAGACAAAAGAGAATAACGTTTTATATTTCATTAACGGTACAATACAAGTAATAAGAAAACAGTGGCACAGCGGTACACACTCCACTACTCAAAGTGAACAATTTTATTACGATTTTTCTGTGACAAAAGGAAAGAATTTTATTTTTATATCATATAACCAAAAAAAAAAAACACTATATGTGATCAGGTATGTGTATGCGTGTGTGTGTGTGTGTTTTTATGCATTGTAACTGTCACATGTTTTCTTATATTTCAAAATCAATAGGATTTCTTATACGTGCGCTACCGCAATATAGTTACATATGCATTTATATGCTACTAGTGTTGGTGTGTAAAAGAATTTGTAAATATGTAGCTACTAGTGGATTTGCTATGATTTGATACTTGGGAAATTTGCTTAAATATATTATGTGTTTGTAGGCAAGTGTTGGATTTATTTAGTATATTGAAACGTCATTAGACTTTGTGTCTGTGTTGGCTAAAGCACATGCTTTTTCAAATCACATCAATGGTTAGTTGGGTAGTGAAGAGCAAAAACAAGACATTTTTACAGCAACACACAACACATTGTATTGGGTGGGTATTGTTGCCAAGTTGCCCTCTTTTTAAATGAAAACTTTATTTTCTTCTCATTATAAATAGTTATTTGACAATAGATGGTCAGTAGATAATTATTATTGTACCATCCCAAGGTTGGGGGCCGTAAAAACACGTTTTCGTTGTCTCAAGTTGAATTAACGGCTGAAAAGTTGCGATCCGTTGATATTAATAAGCTTTCCATAAAGAAATAAAAACGGTTTACATCCTCTGCGCTAAACTGGGAAGAATTTTTTGAAAAAAAGTGAAGTTTTCGAAAAACGCGTCACATGAGATGGAGGGGAGGGTACACATATGAAGTTTGTTATTCCTTCAACTAAATCCACGAGGAGGTTATTTAGAAGCCACAAAAAGGAAATTTTCTTGATTAGTCTCCAAATCATGCGTTCTTTTTTTCGTCTGATAATGTTTATAACCTGTATAGAAACTTTCCCATTTATAACGAACTAGTTGCCAGCCATGCCCACAAATTGATAAAAACCTCACTCGCCCGCAGCAGTAAAGTTGGATAAAGTTGCAGTTCATATAAATATTGACGCTAAATTTCAGTTTAATGACTATCTTGTTGCTTTCCTGGTAAACTCACTTAACCGATCATGATTAATATAGAATTGATAAAACTGATGGACGGTAGATAGCCACCCAACAGTTTCACGTGTTTATAATATTTAACGGTTAATTAAGAAAGTTGAAGCAAATGCCGCAAACTAATTCAATTCTCTTCAACGTAATAGTCGTGTAATGGTTTAATAGAAACTCTTCTTTTTGTTAATACGGTAAAATTTAATTAAACGTTTACATGTGCACGCTACAATGCCATATACTTATAGTACGAGTATATTAGTTGACAATATTTGCACATAATTTTTGAGATAGCGATAAAAGAAGAATAAGAAATAAGGCAACAACTGTATTAGACAACAGAAGCCGAGAGGAGAAGAACCATTAAAGATATAGAAAAACAACGGTGTGTAAAAGTAGTGAAAAGTAAATGCTAAATATTTACAAACGCATACAATGCATAAAAATAAAAATATTTGCATTAGGAAGAGAAATTAAATAAAACAATCGCAATAATAATAAAAATAATAAGGAAAATATTTACGTACGAACTTCAACATAACATTAAACAAATATTGTTGTTTTTTTTTTGCAAAACTCTCACTTAAAGAACTCCTTCACAATAATTGTTTTAACAAGTGTGCAAAGTTCTTTCCAATTACGTATTTTTATAACGTATGTATGTCAATTGAAAACAACAGCAACCGTTCGTTGTTCAAAAGTGTCAGGAACTGTGTCCAATTTTATTACATTACATTAACACAAGTAAGAAGTATAAATTTGGCGTAGGCCATATCTTAAACGGTGGGCTTGGCAGGTTTGATGACGCCCTCTAATAGTGCATGTATTACGTATCAGCTGGCAAGTCGGGTTTTTCGTAAATTGTGGGCGTGTCTGTTATCCGATCACGCCCATTTTTGTGGCACATCAATGGATGGGATAACTATACTTATCCATACTAAAGGTCAAGTTCATAGGTCAATTTTTGTGGCGGATATAAAGATTTTTGTCGATTGTGGGCGCATCCAACCACGCCCATGTTTTACATAACGGTGGATGGGATAGCTATAAATATACATACCAAATTTTAGGTTCATAGGTCAATTTTTGTAGCAGTTAACAAGATTTTTATCGATTGTGGGCGTGGCTCTTAACTGTTTTTTTCACGATTTTAAATAAAAATCTGTATGCATAAACTAAAGGTGTCTGTACAAAGTTTTAGGTCAAAATATGAAAAATTGCGATCGTGAGAATGCCAATAATAGAAAGACACAGCATACATATCTACACCATTTTCAATTGAAATTGGTAGAAAGGCAATTGAAATTGAGAAATCGCATTTGAAATCGCATTTTCCAATTTCAAATGTGTTTTTCTCAATTTCAAATAAGTTTCTCTCAATTACAATTGCGATTTTCCCAAATTCATTTGAGGACTGTTTCCCAATTCCAAATGCCTTTCTACCAATTTCAATTGAAAATGGTGTAGATCGACTTCGTTATATATTTTGTAACGTCTCTGACACATCCTTTTAGCGGAATGAAACGGAATGACAAACTTAGTATACCCCACCTTATGTGAAGGGTACAAAAAACTAAATTTAAATATACTTGAAATGAATTAAAGAGAAGACAAAGTAGCTTTTTAGGTAATTCATCTATTATCTTACTCGTATGTTAATGAAACACTATATCAAAATAATATCCAATAACAATCTCTTGACGCGATCCATGCCTTGACTTGTGAAGCCTAGTAATTGCCAACGCAATGACAAACTTTATATACTTGCGTTCTATTTATAGTATAGACGGTATAAAAATAATTTTTGTTATTGTGTATAGATGTCATAGCAGAAGGATGTATCGTAAGTTATTTGGCATTTAGAGAACATCCATACAAACCACAGTGCAGTAGATAAATAAGAAATTAAAAAAAAATCAATTTGGGTTATAGACCAAATCTAAAATAACACTTACATCCACATATATTAACAGAGTGGGCGTATAAGGCACATGAATAGGCTCTTTTATATACCCTATATCATACATCAACCATACCAAGTCTTAGAAATAGGTTTTTTTGTAAATGATTGGCGTATCTGTTATCTGACCATTTTTGGCACATTTTTGGAGTAGTTAGAAATACAACGTTTCTGTGGCAAATAGGTAGAGTTTTGTCGATTGTGGATACGACTCTCAATCCATTTCGCCCAATATTTATATATGTATTAATGTAAACGAATAGTAGGGAATGTGGAAAGTGGTATGAAGAAAATGTCATCTGGAGAGGGTGTCATGCCTAAATCGATTCAGACTCTTAGTTGATCAAGAATATATATGGTTTGTAAGGTCTCTGATGCTTCTTTGAGAAAACTTTGTCAAAACGGGTTCAACACTAACGTTTGGACAAAGTTTGAATAGCCCCTACCTCGAGATGGTGGTTATAAAAATATATTTCTTTACTAATCAGTCGCATTTTAACTGCTTTTCATACAATTTTATTACATTACAGATCACACATATTGTCATTGTTGGGTGTTTACTAAATTTGTCATTAGGTATGCAATACTTAGAATAAGGCGTCAGGGCCCTCACAAACTAAATATAATCTTAATCGGAATTAAAAACGGCCCACAATCGACATTGACAGCTACTGATCAGCTGTAAAAATTGTGCTAAGAAATTGAAATTCGGTACATATATTATTCGAATATTGACTCTTCTATTGATCTACTAAAAATGGGAGGGTTGTATAACAGAAAAGCATAAAATTTTCGAAAAACCATTTTTGTTCCAAATTCAACGTAAGTTTCGCACGTATTCAAAACACTATTAACAGACGTAAGCAGATACCTGCCACGCCCACTTTCATCTAAGCTAAAAGTAATTTTTTTCACTTATTATTCAGGTTATTATTTAAATTGAATGAAATGAATGAATGGTTGAGTGCCACGCCTACAATACATAAAGTATGTCTATCAGCTACAAAAACTTGGCTATGAATTTAAATTTGTTATACATATTAGTGGGCCACACATTACCCATAGAAAATATGGGCGTGGCCGCAAAACAAATATGCCTAAAACTTACAGTAACCTTTATATGGTGCAGACTCCAACTCATTAAAAGTAACATTGGATGGCAGATGCCCTATAAATGAGCATGTGTAGGGTACTTAATATTTGCCCTAAGTGAAATTTATTTTTTTTTTTTTTATTCACTTGTTTTGTATAAATTAAATTTATTTTAGAATCAAGTTTTTTTTAATTAACCTTGCAAGTTAATAAATTTTTCTGAAAATTTAGTTCAAAAATTTTTAATTGATTATTTTATAAGTCGTATAACATGTTGTCTACAATATTATACATACATATGGGCATTTCCAATTAAAACGACTGATGGAAATTTTTACACTTTCAAAATGTTGCACTCAGTGTAACAAGTTAAAAATACTTTCAAAAATCATATGATTTCTGTGAAATGTTTGAAATGTTTCATTGATTGGATGGAATTAAGTTTGATGGAAATGTCCATAAGTCATGTTCGGTATGTGAAATGTGCTACAAATTACTTTAATTAGTGTCCATGTTGAAGACGGCATGCCAAGAGGTGGGCTTACTTTTGACTGGCACACACAATGACGACGTATTGTATTTTAAGTGAGCAAGCCACCAAAACTGGCCCTCATACTCGTACATACATGTACATACATTTATATGAAAGTTTATGCATAACGAAAATTACATCATACGGTTCATTAGAAATAAGACGAATGCTGTTGTTTTGCATACCACATAACCACAATAACAACAATCGCCAGATGAGAATTGGAGAAATGTGCGTTTGCAACAAGAATGCATTTCTTGAAAATAAAATCATTGTAGTGTAGGCATAATTACTAAATATTAATAGAGAAAGTGCGAGTAAATATATTTATATAAGACATATATTTAGTATTTGTTTAGTATTTAAATACAAATAAACAAATCCAATAAGTTTTCGGTATTTAAGCGCACATGCTCAACACTTGAAATGAAATACTTTACATATATATACTCTCCACATAAGATGGGGGTATACTAAGTTTGTTTCTTCATTTGCAACACCTAGAGAAAGACGTCAAAGACCCTAAAAAGTATATTTATTCTAGATCAGTATCAAAAACCAGATGGATCTATTGTAGAATGTCCGAATGTCCGTCTTAAATTTTACAACCGTGATACACGATTTTATTGAGCTGAAATTTTGTACCGAAATTTTTAGTTTTTGAACGCAGATCGCTATATAAAGTGAGCAAAATCGATTAAAAGCCACGCCCACAATCGACATATATCTATTTATATGCCCCAAAAATTGACCTATGAACTTGAAATTTGATATGTATATAATTATCTCATCCACTGAAGTACTAAAAATGGGCATGGTCAAATAACAGACACGCCCACAATTAACAAAAATGTATATATCTGTTGAAATTCGGTATACGTATTTATAATTACCCCATCCATCACTGATTGGGGTCATATAAAAGACACGCCCCCAACTTAAAAAAAGTCAGAATACTCAGCAAAAAACTCAACTTTCCAGCTAATACGTAATATATAAACTATGAGAAGGCGTAATCACGCCCACCATTCGTGTGTGGATGTGTAGTTTTTCATGCTGATCAAGAATAATTATACTTTGTAGGGCCTCTGACGCCTCCTTCTGGGTGTTGCAAATGAAATGACAAACTTGGTATACCCCCTCCATTTTATGTGAAGGGTATAATAGAGTATAAGCTTTTATCATTTATTTACAAATTAATTCTCAGAATTTTTTCCTATTCCAGGTGATTATAAATTTAACTTAGTACAAAAGAGAAAAACACAGATAAACGCAATAGTGAAATTAGTGTTCGTTGACATACAAGCACATACTCGTATATACATATTTGTAATTATCAAAAAAGTGGGCTTTGGCTGGTTGTGTGATACAACAGAATGGCGACTTTGATTATATCATCCCCCTTGGAAGTCGTTGTTAATGAAAATAACAAAAACAACAACGACAACACCAACAATAATAACAATATGAACAAAAAGAAGGGCAAAAATTGTAATAATGAACAAAACAAACAGCAACAGCAGCAGCAGAAGCAGCAACAACAAAAACATCAATCAATTAAACAAAACACACAAGTTGGTGGTGAAGAACATATTAAGAAGAAACGCAAGAAGAAACCTAAAAAGGCCGATATAATAAACAATAAAAACAGCAGCAGCAACAACAACAACAACAACAACAACACAAATATAAATAATAAAGCGATCAATAATAATAGTGCTAAACAGATTACAAACAATTTAAGCAACAGCGACATCAAAAGTGTTAATAATTCTAGCGAATCCGATAACAATAACAACAACAGCAACCAAATGGCCAATTCAACTAAAACTACGGAAACAGTAACGGAAGTGTCGACATCCACTGGTGCTAATGCTAATCAATGTGCGCAGGAGCAAATTCAAAAGCCCCAGAAAACCATGTCTTATCGGAATTCCGCTTACAGTTATGCGCAAACGGTGGGCAATAAGAATCGTTTCACCAAAACCACATACACTTACAACACAGCAGCCAACAGCAATACTAGTGCGGCGGTCGGTCAGGAGGAGAATACTAAACAAAAACAAAAGCAAAACCAAACTCATTCATTGTCGCAACAGAAAACAAAATTTAATCACAAACAAAGGAACATCAGCTATTCATATAGTGGACCAACACAATTAACAGCTGGAGACATACTGACAGCTGCTCTAGCCAAACAATGTGCGAAATGTTTAAAATCCGGGCCCAACATTGAGGCCGGTGAAGGCGAGGGCGAAGGCGAGGGTGACGGTGAAGGTGAGAGTGAAAGCAATCTGGATTCCTACACTGCCCAGGAATCTTACAGTTTTGCTGCCCCAACTTATAATCATTACCCACAACACTACACTAAAACATATTATAAAACGAAAACTTCTCATCATTCCTCCAACTCATCCATTAGTGATTATGGTTCAACAATTGGCCGTATGGACGGACGCAACCATCACTCACAACGCTATTATCGCTCTTATAGTGAGCAATACAATTTCTTTGGTCGTCAATTGGCCGAACGTAATAAAGCGTTTGTGCCTTTAGAAACGCCAGCTCGTCCCATGCTGACATCATCAAACATTGCCGCCGTCATAGTAAACACGGAAAAGTTGATCATCATTGAACGCTTAGGTCGAGGTAAAACTACGTATCCCATAATGCAGGTGAGTTTAACTAATTCATTTTTGTCTCGAGTCATTGTTTTAGGATTTATTTAGAAAAATAATTAAAAAAAAAAAAAAAGTCGCACTAAGTAAATAAAGTTTACGTACAAAGAACGAATGAGGGATTTTCCTAAAGCGGTTATTTCCCCTGGTGTTGAATATTTTAAAAACTAATGAACGAATAAAATGTGTTAGTCTAGCTGTACCGTCTAATGCCTTACCCGATTATTGCTTCTTGCACAAGTACGATAACGTACTTGAGAGATCTTTTGCAGAAATTAATTTTTCAATTTTTCACATTTGTCTAAAGATCGACCCTCAATAAAATTTATTGTACCTTCCACAGAAAATAAGGAGAATGCCTTCAAACTTTGATATTCTATTCGAAATACCTAAAAGGAAGCGTCAGATACTCTGCAAAGTATCCGTATTCTTGGTCAGCATCAAATCGATCGACTAAGACCTAGACATGTATCCCCCTGGTATCATTCTTACGATCGTAAATTTTAAAATTGAGCTGAAATTTTGCATAGACACAGATCGCTATAAACAATGGATTAAAAGCCACTAGACTTGCAAGCTGATACGTAATACATACACTATTAGAGGGCGTAATCACATACCTGTCACGCCCATTATTGTAGATGTGTAGGGTATTTGAGATTGATTGGCCTAAGCCAAATTCAGTTTTCTTACTTGTTTCTTCATTTGTTCTTATTGTAATATTTCGGTTCAAAAGTAAAATTGATTTTCATTTTTAATCTTTATCGATGTTCGAATAATTTTTTTTTTTAATATCCCCATTTATTATACTTAAACAAAATATGCTTAATTTTTAAAATTTCTGTATTCATTTAAATATAAACGTTAAGGATAAGGCGAAACGGTTTAATAGCATAATAAATGGGCGGGCGGACAGTTATAAACTTGTTTTCTTCGAAATGTTAAATCATTTCGATTTTTGCATCGCAACATTGCGACATTCATTCGACAATCAAATCATTTTGATTGTTTTTTTGATTGAAATTTTATGAAAAAATGCATTCATATTTGTTAATAATTTTTCCATTGCGCGTTGAACAAATGCTTCACTAACTTTATCTTCTTTAAGTTGTTTGTATTGTCTTATCAGTGTTCATTAATTACACACACAATGGAACACGTTTTACTTGTTGTTTGAATGGATGATATTTTTTTTTTTTTTTGCGTACTTGGTCGTGTTTAGAGGGGAATATATAGCAGAAAATTTTAATTTTAAAGACATTTTAAGTTATCATGTTAAAATTGTTTTTTTTTTTTGGATGAATTTTGAATGAATGTTGGGGGAGCGTAATGTCTTAAGCGAAAGAAGAAAAAGAAGTGAAAGTATAAACGCCAGAAAATATTCACGAATTTAACATTTGAACTGATTCTGTCTGCATCATTTTCTGTGTGGTGAAAGGAGATTAAAGAGGAAACCTGTTCGAAAATCAGTTTTGGTAGAAAGTATATTCAGTTTGTTTGTGTTCGCAGTTGTTTAGCAATTTTTTATGTTTTGATTCTGAAAGGTGCACGGTGCACTTTAAAAACATAATCAAACGGCGGATATACGTCCTTGGGGATCCGAAAGCAGTTTTAAGGCCCATTAACTCTAGGAAAGGTTTGAAGTTTTGCAATTTGAGGGTATACTAAGTTTGTTCTTCCGTTTGCAACACCCAGAAGGAGGCGTTAGAGACCCTACAAAGTATATATATTCTTGATCAGCGTCAGAAACTGAGTCGATTTAGACGTGTATGTCCGTGTATCCGTCTGTCCGTGTGTACGTCTGTTGTTGGCATTCTCACGGGCGTAAATTTTGAAATATTGAGCTGAAAGTTTTTGCACGCAGATCGCTATTTAAAATGGGCAAAATCGGTCAAGGGACACGCCCACAATCGACAAAAATCTATAAATTTATCTGCCACAAAAATTGGGCTATAAACTTGAAATTTGGTATGTAAGCCTATAAATATTAGTTTCATCGATGGGCCAAAAATGGACTTATTTGGATTACAGACACGCCCACAATTAATAAAAAATTTTATATTTGCCACAAAAGTTGACCTATGAACTTGAAATTTAATACGCGTATACATAGTTATCCCATTTACTGATGTGTCAAAAATGGGCATGGTCGAATTACAGACACGCCCACAATCGACATAAGTCTATTTATCTGCCACAAAAGTTGACCTACGAACTTGAAAGTTGGTACGCATATACATAGTTATCCCAAAAATGGGCGTGGTCGGATAATGGACACGCCCTCAATTTTCAAAAAACCACAATCAATATAAAAGTAGACTTGCATGCTAATACCTAAGACATACACTATTAGAAGGCGCAATATATATATATATATATATTTGCCGCGCCCACCGTTGTGGAGGTGGAGGGTATTTAAGATTTGGCCTAAGCCAAATTTAGTTTTCTTACTTGTTTTCTATTAACTCGTGTTAAATCAAATTCGCTTAAAAAAAATTCGTGCAAAGGGAGAAATAGGTGTATAATAATTCTTTGCTATTCTCCAAATATATTTTATAATTACTACTTAAAATTCAGGTTTTTTTTTAACGGTATAGTCGTGCGGGTCTGCGCTTTAGTTTACAATAGCAAAGCTTATGGCGAGGGTTGTAGCCCTAGCTTTACTTTCAATATATTTAGCCTAAAAATATACTATAATTATATTAAAATAAATAATTAAAACAATTGCAATCATTAATCATAAAGATAAATGAAAAATGTATTTGGCAAACAATTCATTGCATTTAATTTTTAATAAGTAATTGATTAATGAGCATCAGGGGCTTTAATAATATTCACTAAGTGAGTATATCTTCCCAAAGAGTCAATGAAATATACGAAATAATGTATTTAGTCTGTGCCTCTGTCAATTGAAATGTGTCGCTCAAATATATTGATTAGATCGGTTCAAAGTTTGGCACGCTGTTTTGCTTGGATACGTTTATCTCTCTTATGCTGTTGCTGGTCATATCTTACCTTGTTCTATACTCCATATTTGATATAATTTTATAGGAAGGGAGCTTTTCAAAATGCTTCGATCCACTCTAAATCATTTCAGTTTTAGGCTAACTTAGGGTAATTTTTCTAAAATCCAATTTTTTTCCTAAAATAGAATTATTTCGGAAACAAGCTTTGTAGAGAAAAACGTTCCAAAAAATGATGCACATTTAAAATTGTCAATTGTTTAGCTAATTAACTATTTTTCACCAACTTTTGTTCTAAAATTTTAAAGGCTGCAAATTTTTGTCATATAAAGAGTTCCTTTATAAAAGAATGTTGTAAAAGGTGGGGTTCTAAAAATGTGTCAAATTCGTTTCTTTTCTAAAGACGCCTCTTTTTAGACTAAAACATTTTCAATTTTATAGAAATATCTTAAAAAATGAGACCTCTAGGTGTACACAAATTTATATGGAGCGACAGACAGGTGTGGTTAAATCGTTTCTGAAAGTGATTCAAATACAAAAAGAAGCAGATATTGCTTGAGCCATTTAGATGGTAGAAATATCCTAAATCACAAGTGGTGTAGGGTAAAATAAGTATTACTTGGCACTCGGACTTGAATCTAAAATATTTTACAATAAATAATTCCCAACATAAACCATTTAATTGCTTAGTTACTAATTATATCAATGGTTTCGAATTAGAAATGAAATTCCATCCAAACTTCTTTCGTATCAAGGCTTACAACACTTCAAGAACAAACTTTGAGTTGAACTCGAATGGTGTAGATTTGTAGAAATATGTTTCATTATATAAAACCTTCCACTTGAATTGCTTACCTAGACAATTAAATATAAAGCATTTTTCAAAGGTTCGATTGAATAAATTATAAAATATTATGATGTTGATATAAATCGATTAATAAATTTTATAATTATTTTTACAAACGGACACTCACTCTATTTTGTATTGTGTGTGTAACGTTCACCAACACACTCATAATAGTTAATTTAGAAAAAAAAAAACCAAACCAAACAAACCATAAGCTTGAATTTAATTACATGAAAGTATGCAAATTGTATTAAAGCACAAACTAAAGAAATAAAAATTCTCGTTGGAACTATTTCATATGCAAGGCCGTTCGCTAGTTGATTTTCATATTTTGCAGTTATGTTAGTTGGATTATTTTTTTATGATATTAATAATAATTAATAAATATTGTCAGTGTTTGTGGCATTGGTTAAGGCTGAACCGATATTTTCTAGTCTTTTTACAATATTATCGCTCGAGTGCTTGACTGATTCGAGCATACTCGTATTCGTATAATCCCTTTATGTGTTCATTTTGGGTTTTCCTTTCCGTTTACTTACTGATAAGATTATAAGTTTTTTGCGAATTGTTTAAATGTTTGTTTACAGAAGAGCCTGATATTGTTAACTTTTTACTGCACGAACAATAAATCAAATCACCACTCACTATAATTGCGCCATAAACGATCATGTTATACGTTTGAAGCGGTGGCATCTACGCTCCATTTCTACTCTGTCGTTCCCTTATGCTTGTAGTGCTACTTAAACATCCCGGGCGTGCCTTGGACACATATATTTGTGTACATGGTGCACTATTTATAAAGAATTTTGGTAGCACAGAAGCGTTAAGTGAAGAAGCTATAACCTAACATGGCAGTTCAAAAAGTTTGAGAACCGCTGGTGTAGAGTATAAGAACCAAATCTTGAAAAAATCATTAAACCACTAAAACCATCTAGGCAAGGGCCGGCGTAATGGGACCTTATAGGGAGCGGTCTAAAAGTGATCCGATTTGGTCCATATTCCATTGAGTTCCTCTCTGAGCCAAAATATGTTCTTGTACCAAATATCATCGAAATATCTCTCTCCCCTTTAAATGGGAAGGATTTCTAAAAATGGTCCCATTCAGTCCATTTTCAATGATGTTCCTCTTTAGGCCTCGTAATAGAAGTTTAGAAGTTACAAATATCCGCACAAACTTAATATATCCTTAGCCACAAACGGTGGCTAGGTTTTAAGTCTTTGGTCCAAATGAGTTTCTATGAGTTTGTACTGTAACAGTTTTAACAGTAGTTTTTAGAATATAGACATTTGAACGTGGGCACCACATTGCTGACCCTTCCTCTATGGTGTATGTCAATCGATTATCTATAATCTTTAAGTTGAGAAATACGGTAACAATCCTTAAAACATTGTACCTGTTTCACTATAGGCGCGTAGTTGGACCGCTTTGCCCAATTTTAGTACCAACCATCGGACAGATATTACCAGTACTTCTATCGACTCCCAACTTTTGCAACCAAGAGAATAAATTTCCTATACTGGTGGCTGCCCGAAGAGTCGGGCGTAATATTATTCGATTCAATATTCAGAACATGTGCTTTGTCTCCGAGGCCTCCTTTTGAGTTTTGCGTTCCTTTTATAAATCACAAACAAAATCATATGAGCTGTAATACTGTAATAAAGTGTACATACTTCTATACTGTGGGATATAAGATTTTATTTTCGAAAAGATATCAGCAAGTCAAATAGACAGACAGACAGACAGATGCTTTTGATTAAATTAATTCCAACAATGATTCTGAACCGATTGGGGTAATAAAATTAGTTCTTCAAATGGGTTTACAATTATCCTTCCACACTTAAAATCCCGTTTACCTTGTAGCTAATTTACATAACTGAATTCTGCTTAAAGGCTTTTGAAAATCGATGATAGCGACGAGTAGACTTCAATAATAACAAATCCTCTAAATATATGAAAGAACTCATTCAATTATGGGAAATGTTTGATACTACTTGAACACATCACATTCTTGGTGAGATACCATTAAAAGTAACTGTAATGGTGGGAGGCAGTACGCCTCTGACAACGTACTTAACATAATAATATTCGAATGGTGCTCACGACCAAGTTGTTTACGTTAAAGTTAACAAAAGTACAATAAGCCAAAAAGTGTACACATATACATATAGCAAAAATATACAACAACAACAACAAAAATCGAAAAGAAAAAACGAAATTCAAAATGCATTCAATTTATTAACAGGTTACGTAAAACAGTGCAATGACTTTACAGGAAATTCATATAAAAAGAATGAAGAAGAAGAAGAACAAATTTAAACAAATTATTTAATAAATAGAGTAAATAACATTTATTCTCAGCCATTGCTCAATATTTGATACGTCATTTGTTTTAGATTGAAAAATACGCAAAATCAAGTGAAAAAGTTATATAAAGCTTAAGCGATACACCTGTGAAGAGTGCTGGTGAATTGGTTTTTAAGTAAAGGCATTATCATACGAGGCGAAGCTAATAACAGACACGCCCACAATTGCCAATTTGCAAAACCTTTGCCTTGATATGAGAGAAGTACAACAAATGCTTTCATGTTAATGAAAAGCCGTACGTCTACAGGTTAGACACACATGTGGGGATAACCGTGATCGTCCATTTTGATTAATATAATATACTACACATCACGAATTGATTCGAAAACGATATCCTTTCGAGTATTTTTAGCATTTTAGTTCGCTTGTAGCGAAACGGTCTGGTTTCATTTACGTAAAAATATTTCCGTTTTTTTTTCTTGTTTTTTCATTATTTTATCTTTGTCGTACTTTTTTTTTAACAGAAAGTTGTTAACAAGTGTTTAAGTGAGGTATTATTTATGGCCGAACAAGTAACGCGGGATCAACAACTTTTTAATCATTTACTTTTATGACCCTTATATTTGTTTTTTATTGTTTCACAATAAAAATATTAAAAAGGAAATGATACAGAAGTGAAAATATTTGAAGGAGAATAGAATTTATGGTTTTATTGTCAGTTGTGTTTGCTAAGATTTGTACAAAATGCTTGATTGGAGTGTTAGTCACTTGATGCACTTTTGTTTTAACACGTTGGTGACGGTGATGACGATGATGGTGATGTTTCATTTTTTTCCTTCTTGTTTCTTATAAAGTTCTGTTTATTACTTGCTTGTTGTGCTTGTGCGTTTGTATTGTTTTGGGATTTGTTGCGTTTGTTAATAAAAACACATTTCGCAATAAATTTGGAGAGGCAATTAAATTGTTGCTCGGTATGTACCCGCAAAGTTGTATGATCTTAAATGCCTTTTATTACAAAACAACAAAATCAATATAAAAAAAGGAAAACAAAAAACATGCACTTAACAACAACATGTACAACGAAATACAACTCACCTCGTGCACTTGTTAAGAAGTGGTTGACGATAAAAATGTTTGTTGAAAAACGTTTAAATTGAGTTCAATACAATTCAGTTTCAACTTGGCTTAACAACACGTATAAACCAAAACGAGTTGAATCGATTATATTGAGTTTTTTTTTTCTTTTTTTTTGGTATTACGAAGTATGTACCCTTTATCCATTTGTGATTAGTTTCATTAAAAATACATACTAAACGAAATGAATCGAATTATGCGGTACGGCGCTGTATAAGGTGGTTCTTAATTTTTATTCTTATTATACAATTACATCCGCCTTTATTCTGCATAAATTTGTCTTCCACTTTGATATTATTTTATAAAGTTTTTTTAATTAATGCTTTGATTTGTATACCCTTCACATAAGATGGGGGTATACTAAGTTTGTCATTCCATTTGCAAAAGCCAGAAAAAGGCGCCAGAGACCCGGCAACGAATATAACATACATACAATCAGTCTCGATCAGCGTCTAAAACTGAGTCAGATATGTACACATAGGGACGGACATGTCTAGATCGATTCATATGTTGATGCTTATCAAGAATATATATACTTTGTAGGGTCTCAGGCGTAGGGCCTCAGGCCTTCTTCTGTGTGTTGAGGAAGGAATACCAATCTTGCTCTGTCTCCGGTAGAGGGTATAAATAATAATTTATAATCTCATAAATACTAAATTGTTCAAGTAAAATAGTTCAATATTGTTTATTGGATTATAATTGATGGCTCTACCATTACTATTCCATTTTACCATCAGTCGACGTTGTAATAACAAATACAGAATATCTTCAACATACAACAAAAAACAAACATGTTCAAAAGAATTGCAACACATGAAAAAGTTTTTAAAGCAGCAACTACACAAACAATAATAACAATAATAACAATAATAACAATAATAATAATAACAATTTTACAACTCAAGGCAATCTCACATATTTAATCATCTCAAAACCATCACAAACGTTATTGTTGTTATTACAACAGACCAATCGCCCCATAATTGGATTGTGTTGCACCAGTGTAATGGTATGCGTGGTAATGATGGTGCTGGTGGTGGTGGTGTTATTGTTGTTGTTGTTGTTGGTTTGTCAATTATTTAATCTATTATTATAACAAAAATTGCTATTATTAATTAATATTGGTTATTACTGTTATTGTTGTTGTCCACATATGAACACATACACAATTTTATTTCTTCTCTGAAAGGTTGGGAAGCTTTATGTTCGACTTGAATAAGTCTTCATTAATGAAATATTTGGACTCACCTGAATTTTGTAATAAAAGTAAAAAATAAATTATTAATTAATGGGAAACTCTTAGTGCTCGCGCATGTGTGTGTGTGTGTGTGTGCCTTTTTTTACTTATATTAAATCACACAAAATACTAGTCCAAGTATGCGCGTTTATGTACATATGCATGCAGTTTAATGTGTGCGTTTGTATGCTCGCATGTGCTCACCATAAATAAAGTAATTTGTTAAAAATTCGCATAAAAA
The DNA here is from genome assembly GCA_963971445.1 of Ornithomya chloropus. Taxonomy (NCBI): domain Eukaryota; kingdom Metazoa; phylum Arthropoda; class Insecta; order Diptera; family Hippoboscidae; genus Ornithomya; species Ornithomya chloropus. The sequence goes on along the minus strand of OZ020530.1, from coordinate 18,122,446 downwards.
ATGTTTATTTTATTTTATTTTATTTTTTTTTCAAAGAATTCTATTCCAAATATTTCACTTTCAAAAAATCATTTAAAACAATTTCGCAAAAATTCGCAAAAATCACATATTTACGAAACGAGCGGAAAAAAATTTAATGTTGGCTTAAGCCAAATTTTAAATATCCTATATATTAACATACAAACAAAGGGGCGTGGCAGGCACAGTACACGTATCAACCCCCAAGTCGAACGCTAAGCCATATAAAATTTTTTGTAAATTCCGCCCATATTTGGATAAATAAATATTTGTACTGAATTTCGACTTGGTAGCTCACTGTCTATACCTGACAGGTACACTTTTAACGCTCATTCTGGGTGCTTGGTCATCTAGGAATCCCTGGGAATGAAAGGGATTGTTTATTTAACAGAGAAGCCCGTCGCCAGATGATCGGTGCAACAAAAACCCACATTACTGAAACGGTAGGACGAATAACTTGCAAAAAGGCTGCCAGACACTAGAAAACTCGTAAGGGGCAAAGCCAAAATATTTATCAAATCTTCCAAAGAAAACCGCAAGGCTCCTGGAACTACAAGGCGGCGAGCTTAGAATACTAACTGGCCTCTTGAGACGTCGGAAGACATACCGGCTTCCAGTAGAAGCAGACATCACATATTTGAGAAATATGTGACAACCCAGAAAAGTCTTGAGCTACTTTAAAAACCTACGACTCCTAAACTGAAAGCACGGGTTTGCACAATAGACCCAGTGGTCGCAATGAAAAATAGCCCACCCCATAATATTAATAATAGTAACGGTTTGTAATCTCCGAACGGCCTCTTTTATTAAATCCATCGTTTCACAACTATTTTCTGTATTGATTTGTCCATGAAAATTGGTTTGGAAGGTTTTAGGAGAGTTTTGAAGATGTATCGATGAAATTTGACACAAACTCATTTCTCAACTCAAAGGCGTACCCTATTAAAATTGGATTATATTGGACCAAATTTAGTTACCCTCACGCTATAAGAATAAATCTTTAAAAATTCGGAATAATTCGGAAATAGTTTTTGACAAAATTTAGCGAAGAATAGTTAGTAGAGTGAAATAGTCGAACCATGTCTAGAACCTCTTCCTAAGTAGTGCTTTTTCCCGAAGTGACTTTTGCAACTAAACAAATGATTGCATAACTTGTGGAACCAAATGGTGTGGGGTACTAAATGGTAGAGTATAACCGACCGTATTTTTTTCATTTAAACATTTTTTTTTTCAATTTCAATTTCAATTTAAATTCTACACAGCTCACATTACAATATAAGGGACGAATTAACGAAATTGAAATGTGACAAAAGTTGAACTAAACTGTATTTTACAATATACCCCATAATCCTTGGTGTATGTTTTAACCTAACGTGTTAACGTAGTAACGCATAATCGCGCACGAATGTAAAATATTTCTAAATACTAAGTTTGAATGTGTTCTTGAAATAGTTGAATTTTTTTTGTTTTTTTTTGGTATTTTTTCGTTTTATAATTATTTTCATTCGCATACCATTTGCTTTAATGGAAATGTTAACGTTTTTATATATCCATCACGTTACGGTTGAGCGGTATACTGAGTATATCGAGAGAAAAGTATCAGACATCGCGGATAGGTATCGGATTCTCAACCAGCTTGTCTGTCGTTCTGTCTGCCATTGCGATGTTCTCGATCTTCTACGATTAGGGTGTTAGTTTAGTAGGTTTACGATTTAAAAACACGCCCACAATTTACTACAATCTTAAAAAGGAAGCAATTGTTTAGCGTTGTCAGCATTCTTTATGACATGTAAAAAGTGTTTAAATTTATTACTCAAAAAGAAATGTTTAACATGAAGTAAAAACGGGGGACACCCACAAAAAATAAAAATGTTTTTTTTTTTTTTCTTCATTTTCTAAATGTTTTGTCTTTATTTTTATGATGAGAGTTGAAGTTTTCTTACATTGATACCACGCCCACATTCCTTAAGCGAATGATTTTCAGAAATCGGTTCTGTTGAAAATGGTGGGTATTTACAATTTGGCCCCAGCTAGAAAAGCAATATGTTTTTGCTTATTATTGTAGTTGATTAACGCCTGTCGAAAGAATCAATTTTTCTTGCTTATACTATATATGCATGTGTATATGTATATATGCAATATACATCTATATTAAGTTTCTTTACTTTTTTAGCATTTTGTTGTACTTGGTAATAATTACTGGTTAAATTAATGCGGCCAAAAAATTAATTTTTGTTTTTTTATCAAGTCGACTGGTATGTATTTTATTACACAAAAAATGTATATATGAACGGTTCCACTTCATTAAATTTTTAGACTTGAAAATGAATGAAAAAAAATTTTTTTTTATATATTATGAAAATAAAATTTTTGCACGCTATGATATAAGAATGACGAGCCTGACTGGCCACCTAGTAGCCAATCGCCTCTATTAATACATTATAGATTTCGTGGCCATTCGGCTAGTGTGAGCGGCGGGGTCAGTAACACCTTATGTTGAAGAAACCAATTTGTAATTATTAAAACCAATATGTGCGTTGATATGAACAAAAAACCAGAAAACTTTAAATTCTTTAATGATTTCTATTCTGATTAATGGACTATAAAGAGTTTGTGTATATTAATAAATATTAATGAAAACAACATTTGAAGTATTGTATGTATATACTCGTATAAAGAATTTTTCATTTACTATTTTATACTCTGGGGTGTATACTAAGTTTGTAATTCGATTTGCCACACGCAGAAAGAGGCCTCAGAGACCTTATAAAGTTTATATATTCTTGATCAGCATCAAAAACTAGTGGATAACTATTTAAAGTAGACAAAATTGCTTAAAAACCACGCCCACAATCCACAAAAATCTATATATGTGCCGCAAAAATTGAGCTATGAACTTGAAATTTGGTCCATCGTTATGGACGTGATCGGTTAATCGAAAAGAGAGCGTAAAACTTGACTTCCAAACTAATTACTTTGCAAATATTAGAATATTTACAACAGATCGTGTCAGACACCCTTTATTATTATTACTTGGGCCATCTGCACTGCGACCTAAATGAGATACATTTGACGCTTTCGATGAAGTGTCTTGGGTTAGAACTTAAATAATGTGCTTGGAGTTGGAATATGGTCACAAAAGGTTCGATATCTAGTCTAATAAATCGAGTGACATTGCACCGAATTAGGTTAGAGGCCTACATTTGTCAGATGTTGTTAGAGGATCCAATGCCTCGCATAATCAAAGACCGTTCAACTGAGATAATGTTACCAGCATTCTAATCTAATCTCGTCATATATTCGCCACATTATTAATGTGTTGATAAACTGATTATGCCGCTATTTTCAATGCGACCCAACCGATTATTCAACAATTGAAATTGTAGCCGAATTATGACAGACAGGAGACACTTCATTTTAATTGACATGTAATATAAATACCTGAACAAATAAATTACGTATAAACAAATATACATGCACACACTCGAATGTATGTGTATAAATATTTACTAAGGTACCACATTAATCATGAAGAAATGAAAAAAAAAAACAAAAAACAAATAAAAAAAACCCACAACGACGCATTACTCAAATAAGCAATTCAACACCTTTAGCACACACCACTCCACACTGACGTTCACTTGGCGGGAGGATGAAGAGGGATAAGAGCTAACCAGTGAGTTTTTACTTTGATCATAAACCGATCATAGAAGGTAGTAAAGTAAGTAAGCAAGCAAACAAGCGACAAACAACAATAAACACTTCAATGGGTTAATGTGGCTGCTTAGTGTGTGCCAGTTAAGTGGGCTCCTCTCAAAACAATGACTTCTTACTTTCAAATGCATTGCATAGTAAATGTACGTTCATTCGCGTGAATATGTTCATGTACAATCATATAAAAAAGTACAATGGAATTGGAAAAAAAGAGATTTTGAAATACCATCAAACCAGAAACCCATCCTGAGCTGGGCTTACACTCTTTTTTATGTGCTTTTTTACCTAACAACAGATTGCCAAACATGCTTTTGCGTTGTTTGTTGTTGTTTATTGTAGTATTGGTATCTTTTGTTGAAATTTATTCTGATAGGTATATATCTTATTATTGTTGTTGTTATTGTTATTGTATTGTTTATGGTTTAAATTGAAAATCAGTTGTTTATGGTATAAGCTCTTGTCACGTTTAGATTGCAATATAACACTCAAGTCACTCAGCTACACTAGCTAGCTAACGTGCGAAGTGTTTCATTTCGGGATCGATGGAAGCAGGGTGAGATTCATATAAAAAAAATATAAAAAATTCAGATCAAATTACTGAAAAAAAAGTAGACAATAGCAACAACAGCAATAATCATAAATGTAATAATAATGAAAGGCACAAACTACAATAATATGTAAAACGTACAATGAACAAAAGCAAGTATTTGTAAATATCATTGGCAGCAGTCTTCGCATAAAAAAGAGCGCGCCCTCATTTCGTGCAACATTACAAAAAGCGCATAAAAGCTTGAATTTGATTTTACATAATTCCCTCCACTGCGACCTTGAGTTGTTGCATAATATTATATTTGACATGTATTTATATTCAATTTTATATTGAGATGCTTGCAAGTACATGTACAAGTTATGGCTTAGATCGATATCTGATTGTATGCTTCGGGCCAAATTTAAAACACTTCGTAGGGTATACCCTACACTCCTCAGTGGCAAGTGCCAGACTCACTTTTTATTATAACGATCGGCTCAGAATCAAAATCTGAACCGTTTTCAATACGTTTTTCTGTCCGTCCGTACATTGATTTCTTGTAATCAATTCACAGATCACATTTTTCATGTTGCGATTTTTTGCTAAATAAAGACTTTTATTAAAAAGAACTGTAAATGGTTCGATCTAGTCCACTTTTACTAGGGTTCCTCTTCGGGCCAATGTATCACATTTCTCAAAAAATCATTTAAGAGGAGGGGTTTTAAAAGTCATGGTATCCGGTCCATTTTCAATAGGATTCCTCTTTGGGCCAATACAAGTTCTTGTACCAAATTTCATTGGAATATCTCAAAAAATAATGGGACCTTATATGGGCAGGGATTCCGATCCGGTTCATTTTGAATAAACAGAGGACATACGGACATGATTAAATCATATATTCTGAACTGAGGGTGGGCGTGGCATTTTCCGCTTAGGAGTTACAAGCATCCACACAAACTTAACTTACCAGTTGCCAAGTAGTGTAGGGTATAAAAATATTACATTTTACAATACTTTTTTTAAAAAAGTTAGTCAAAGGCAATTATTTAGTAGAAAAACCTTAATTCTGTGCTAAAACTGCTCCGCATCGATACATTTTTGAGACCTTCGCCGGTGAGTTTTCATATGAAAAGGTGGCCTGCGTACAGCGTACATGTTTGCGGGACCTTGTAAGTGCCAAGAGACAGATTCACAATGTAACTGATGAACACATCTAGATCAATTTTAGATACTGATGAAGATACGCGGAAAAGCAGAGTATTTTTATACCATTTTATAGAAGGAGTATACATATACCATATATCAAGTTATTAACCAATTAACAAGATGTCTTGCTTGTAGTTGTCATACATGTCCAATCTTAAAAAAACCACTCATGTCACAATCTACGGAATATTCCAATTCATGTCAATCAAGCTCATCGTAAAGACTTCAAAAAATTTTGTGAATGAATTAAGTATAGATTATAGTTGGGGTAATAAGCCCCCGTATACATATATGTGTGCATGTGTTGTTATTAAGTATTTGTTGTTGTTTGTTAAATAAATGCAAGTTAATTATTTGAATGATGGTTATAACGGTACCAACGCAGCAACAAATCACATTTGCTTTTTAGCCCTATGGTGTAGTATTTGTTGTTGTTGTTGTTGTTGTATTATTGTAAACTAAACTAACGGGGGCTTAGGAGGTTACTTTGTAAATTCTGGTTTGTGTGTAGTTATTAATATATATTGTGTTTGTTGTTTGTAAAGAGTAGTAGGTAGGTTTGGTAGAGTTCAGTTCGGTTTGGTTTGGTTTGGTTTGGCTTGGCTTGGTTTGGTGTGGAATTAAAATTGAAATTGGTTTGCTTTATTTTGATTTGATGTGGTTTAGTGTCGATTGTTATTGTTGTTATTGTTGTTGTTATTATTATGTATTATTATTGTTTTGTTCCACTGCTGTTTTGTTGTATTTTCTAAAAGTGAATGTCCAGCAAAAGTCCTTGAAACCTAAAACCCAACTGACTTGTTTGTATGACTATATGTGTGTGTTGTGCATATATATATATAGAGCGCGTTTGTGTGTACAAAGAATGGATTAATCACTTTATTGCTGGTTGCTGCTGCAGCTTTGCTATGTAAACTGATTCATTTCAGTGCAACATCAAACAGAAAAAGCTTTTAAAATGTTTTCTTTGTGTCTTCTTATTATTATTTATGTTCTCACACAACAAGCGATGTAAAGGGTTAAAAAATAATAACAACAACAACAACAAGTGCTCTTCTTTCAATTTAAAGAATGTTGTATTTTTATCAAGTTTATAATATTTTATGTAATTACAAGAAGGATGCGTCAGGGATTACAAAAATACGTATATTCCTGATCGGAATGCGACGATCTAACGCAGTCGTTGTGTCTGTCTTTTGTTGAAATGCTAACGGTCGTAGAAGAGCTGAAATTTGGTACAAATACAGGGGATGGACAAAATAATGTGAACATCATACAATACAGTACATCTCTCAGGCATATCGTTGGTGCTCGGTTAGCGAGAGCATCTGTGACGAAAACAACTGAATTGTTTAACATTTCACCAGCGACAGTATCCATGGTAATGGCAGCATACACAAAACATGGTAAAACATCACCGTCGAAGCGAAATAGCGGACAATACTCAAAGTTAACTGACAGAGACCGACGAACATTAAAAAGAATTGTGGCCAGACAACATAAAACCACTGCGGCAAGAGTGACAGCAGAACTCAACACTCACTTGAAAAATACTGCTTCGACAAAACCGGACGGTGAGAGTTCCGCAAAGTTAACATTCATGGAAGAGGGCTGCAATTGCGCAATCTTTTATGTCTGGTGTTCATTTTATTTTGTCCATTTCCTGTATGTTTGATGGTACTTAGCTAAAATCGATTTTCGGACACGTCCACAATACACAAAAATATCTCAGGACCTCAAAACTACAGTTACACAATTTACTTTATATGTATATTTTTATTTATTTTATCCAATAATGTACGAAAATGAACAGGTTTATATATAGGACAGGTTTATATAAAGGACAGGTTTATATTAAGGACAGGTTTATATATGCAAAAGAGCCCTTCTGCCCGTCCGTGTGTCTATGTGAATTTTCCTTTCATTTTATGTAAAACCTAGCACACGGGTTTCAACTGAATGAGTTTGCAATAGAATAAATAATTAAAATAAAAAATTAAACAAAAAATAAAAACAAAATATAAAAATATATGTAATACGTAGTCGTATCATTTAATTAATATTAATTAATTAAGAGAGTTTCCATCGATCATTTTCCATTTTTCATCTATTCTACTATATGCTGCATTGATCAGGTACTCGTCTCGTGCACAACTAGTTGATGTTCAAGGTGTTGTTCGTATCAACTTTGCCTTTAAATGCCATTTATTGCATTTATTGAATCATACCAACCTCCTTGCCGTACTCCCCCACTTCTCATACTTATTCTTTATGCGGTGTTTGTTGCATTTTTGATTATTATGTTGTGTTTGCCTATATTTGTTGATATATTAAACAATTTATAAACATGTCGCCGCCGTACCAGCCTAAGCAAACTCAGTCAAACTGAACGAACTAACAAACGAGCAAACCAAGCCAAACAACTAACTAACCAAACAACCAACCAACCAACCAACCAACCAACCAACTAACGCCCTACTTTCAAAATGTCAAATGTTCTTTGCATTCTTATTCTTTCAACGAGCATTTAACTAATGTGTATGCATAAATATATGTTGTAGGTACGTGTGTGTGAGTGTGTGTGTGTGTGTATAAATAGAATACGTTTCGGTTTCGATTTCTAACAAATAACTCAACTTTAAGCTACACCCGATCTTGGCACTCTTATGAACTTTATGATTTCAATTAAATGTAAAACGTCGACACAATCATCGATTTTTTGTTTATTTATTGTACGTTTGGCCGTCTGTTTGTTGCTATTGTTCTTTTCACCGTTTTATGTGGGTTCGTTAAAGTGTTCAAATGCATGTGGATTGGACAAAGGAGATAAGGATAGAGAGAAAGAGGAAGAGAGAGAGAGAGAGAGAGGGGAGGACAAGGTCTTTTGTGTTTATATTGTATAATTAATGATATCTCATAAACCTTCGTTATCTTATCTTGTGCAAAAACTATGGTTGTGTGCGGTGGTAGCAGATTTAAGTGCATGTGTATAAAGCAATAATAAATCCGGTTCAATAGGTAAAGCCACCTTGTCATACATTTGGGCAAAGCCTATCGTATTATTATAATTAATTTATCAGATGTCCGACCTGTAACCCTTGGCGCGCCAGTAAAGAAAACAAATGAAATCTTTAACTTGAATTTGTTAGAATTTTTATACCCTTCGCTTTAGTGATGAGAGTACACTAAGTTGGTCATTCTATGTTTGCCAGTAGGTTTATATATTCTTGATTAGCATCAAAATCGTTGGTGTTATAGAAATGTATGTCTGTAGACCTCTCTGTTGTAGGCACTCTCAGTTTGTACAGAGACTTCTAGATAACAATTGAAAAAAGCTACCACTACTTTAGATCAAATCATGGACATTCTCCCCAAATCTACCTAAACTGTGGGCGTGGCATGTACAGAATTTTTAAAGCATTTGTTACATTGAACTCAAAGGTGGAGTTTTTGGGAAAAGCCGACCCCGCTCACTTCAGGGTAGGTGCGCTAGTTATAAAAACGTACCCCAATTTCAATTTTGTCTTTTTATTTTTGTGGCTTTGTGGGCGTGGCACATGATTGATTTCATCCTACAGGCACTGTAAAAGTTTGTACAAAATTTCAGCTTACTGTCTCAAAATTTATGACCATAATGCCAACAACAGACGGACATTCATACATACATTTTTAGATCGACTGAGTCCTTGATGCTGATTAAGAATATATATACTTTTAAGGATCTCTGACGCCTCCTTCTATATGTAGCAAATGGAATGACAAACTTAGTACACCTTAGGTGGGATGGTATAAACATGTAAATGTTCACACGGACGTAAGGACTCAATTATTGATTCAGACTGTGATCAAAATTATATAATATGAGCACCTTCTTGAAAACGGAACTAATCGTCCCCATCTAAAGCTGTGGATACAAAAAAAAAAAAAAAACAAAAACAAAACAAAAAACATGCAAAAGCAATGACAACAATTTACATCATTTAAACAATTGTACAATAACTACAAATGTTTACATCAGCCATTATCAAGCACACACAATAACTTTATACAATATTTCAAACAACCAAATGTGTGTGCATGTTAGTAACTATCAATACTCACAAACGCTGTACAATTATATGTACATTTAAATGTTTTTTGTCTTGTTTTAACAACTTTGCTGCACTTTGATAAGTTAGTTGGGTGGTTAAAAAAACCACCGCTACGTTGCCACCATTTGCACGATACATCCATATATAGTACATACATCTATATGAATATTGAAAGTAAGTTGATACTGAATGACTGCGCCTGCCTGCCTGCCTGCGTGCCTGCAGATTAATTATTTTATAGAGTGCCAGAGCGTAGATAATTATTTAAAATCAGCAGAAAATAAATTGTTGATTTTGAAATAAATGCATATGGTCGGTTGGTATTGTAGCCCAACAACAATAATAAGAGAATATAAATTTAATACAATAATAATAATAAATACAACATCAGCAACAACAACAACAACAACAACAATATGGAAAACAAACCTTAATTTAGATTGTTACCGTCTCCGGCTAAAACTTGACCGGCTGTTTATCTTACTTACTAGATAGGTTTCTATACATCTATATATATATGTGTGTGTTTGTGTGTGTGTATATATTTCTGTATAAACAAGTAAAAGGCTGACCACACCGTTAGTCAAGCGCTGTCAAACTAATCGCACTAAACCGCACCCAACTAACAGAAAAATATTGTAATAAATACAATAAATGGTGTCTGCATATATGAGCTGTTGTTTGTTTTGTGTTGGTTGTGTTGGTTGTGTTGTTGGTTGGTGCAAGACTAATAAGCTTATACAGCATACTTATACAATTATATATAAAGTTGAAATTCTAACTTTTTTGACTTTGTTGATCTACTTATACATGTGGTTACAATTAACGAAAATTTTTAACACAAATTAAACATTAAATATGAAACAACATTTACAACATGCACACATGCACAGATGGGATAAAATTCGTTACGTAAACATTTTCAAACATATTGCATAATAATCGATTATATAAGAAAAATATTTCATTCATTCACGCACACACACACACACACACACAAATATCATTTACACCATATTTGCACTTCAACTGTGTAACTGCGTTGCAAAGCTTTAATCCTACGCATTATGTACAATATTTCTCTTTTATGCTTTCTATACCCTCCACATAAGATGAGAGGTATAAAAAAGTTTGTTACTTCATCTGCAGAAGCTAGAAAGTACATCTATTCTTGGTCAGCCCCAAAATTTTCATCCGTCCATATATCCGTCCATTGTTAGAATGCTTACGATCATAATTTTTGAGATATTCGACTTTGAAATATTGTACAAACATTTCCATGTTTTTTCTTTATGGTGTCAAGTAAAAGTGAAATGCCACGCCCACAAGCCACAAAAAATTATCTTGTATGTTACAAAATTTATCGATGAAATTGAAGTTTTTTGTACAAATCTTTATGTTTTCACGTAAGCATGGATTTTCCAAAAGTAGGCGGGGTTTAATAAACATCTTCACAAAAAAACATTATGTGACGCAGAATATGACATTTTGTTGATAAGTAAGGTGTAATGAGGTATCTGCCACGCCCTCTATTTGTTTATATAAGAGGAGGGTGTGTAAAATTTGGTCTAAATCAAATTTAGTTCTTTTGCTTCTCTTTTGTTGTTGTTAAATATGTACTTTATATATGGTTCAAACACCCACAACTTAAGAGAGAGAGCTAAAAATAAAGCAAAATCATCAATAAACGGAAAAAGTTCAATAGACGTCAGAACAATATGTATGATGGAGATTATTACTACGTAATAAAAGGACGTCATCTACATATACTAACACGTAATACCAAGGAAAGGATGCAATTCATTCATTTGCGCAAGTCGCCAAACTGAAATGTGTATAACACAATACACGCAATACACACAATACCCACAATACCTATACTACTGCAAAGCAGTCAACATATGGCCAGCATATGTTTAATACTATTACGGCCAATAGTCCCCATATGTAATTGTAGTTGAAAAAAAAAATAAAAAATAAAATAAAATAAAAATGCATGATTGTGCGTGCTAGAAAAAGTGAAAACAAAGTAAGTAATTGTTTGTAAATGCCGTCTAATTATGTATTTGGCGGCGCCACAGATGGTCATGGATAGGTGACATTCTCATGTATGGCTGTGTCCAATTTTATTCTGGCAATATGTTCGTTTGGTAGGCTTTTGTAGGATTTCTAAACCAAATTTATATTACAACTGGCAATCGTATAAAATAGTGGGCGAGGCTTTTGTTTTTATTCATTATTCCAAATAAAAATTTTTTAGTGTTCTATACTCAATGAAAAGTAATATATAAAAATAAAATATATAAAAATATATATTTGAGAAAAGTCACTTGAAGAGAAGTCTCTTAAGGAAAAACACAAGGAGATGATGGATATTTATAGATACAGTAACTAACGTAATGCGACCTACCGCAAAAATTCCTAGAAATGTTGTTACTGTTGCGTTGTTTGTATACATAATATGCTATCTATGTGTTCTATATGCATGTGTATTGCTTTTTATAAAAAGCACTTGTTGCTGCTGTGGGGTTTATGGAGAAGTCAATGAGAATGAAGATAATGCCATATGCTGTTATTGTAAGATGGGGAAAATGGAAGAAGAATGCTAATTAACTCCCAACCCAACACAGTCAACGTCAATAATAATGCAATTTATTATGAAATGAAAGCATGTTTAGAAAATATCTGTCACAGAATTTAGTTATTACTATAATATTATGGCAACTTTAAATGGTAGAATAATTGTACTCCACAGCAAAAAACGGAATTAAAGATAAATTGTATTTGAACATATGTTTGCTATACCCAAACTGCCACACTCACCTTTAATTATATTGATCGGATCAGAATCTAAATCTCAATCAATTTAATTATGTCCATCTGTCCATCTATGTACTTCTTCTAATCAATTTTCGAAATTTTTATACCCTGAAGCACTTATGGTAAAAGGTATACTAAGTGTGTGCGCTTGTTTGTAACTCTTAAATGGCAAATGCCACACCCACCTTCATTTATAATCGATTCAAAATCTAAATCGATTTAATCTTATCCATCTATCCATCTGTCGGTACATGTAAATTTGTAATCTACTGGACGTATTTTTTGATATATTTTGATAAAATTTAGTATAAATACATGTATTGGGCCAAAGGACCGAATCGGATCATTTTAAAAACCCCTCCCCATATAACGAAATATTATAATGAAAGTCTTTATATAGCAAAAAATCGCAATTCTTAATATTTTTTGACAAAATTTGGTGAAGAATAGTTAATTAGCTTCGTATTTGGCTGTGCCAAATTTGGACCCAATCGGACCACTTTTAAAACCTCTTTCCATATAATGGCAAGTATCATATATATCTGGCCTCGCATAAACAGAACTAAAGATGAAAGAAATTTTTCAGTTGGAATTTAAACTTTTCCATCACGTTGGACTGGCAACCCACCGATAATTAAAAAAAGATTGCCACGAAAGTCGAGATTGATTCGAATGGCGAACGAACTTTGTAAAGCTTGTAAAAAAAAGCCTTCTATGAATTTATATAATAAAACACGATTACGTTGTAACAACAACAAGGGTATGAGTGTATATTATATACAGTTATAAAATACGTAACGATTATATTCCCACTCAATTTTTTTTATAAGTATAATCCTTAATACCCTCCACAAGTGAAGCTTTTAATTGGTTTTAAATGTTGTTGTTATTGTTGTATTCATAGACGTCATTTATATTTTTTCGCCGTTAGACAATAAAGTGTCAACGCCCACGCACATATGGTATAAAGGGTGATATAACAGTTTTAAAAAGAGAAATGAGAGGAAACACTTGAGAGGGCAAAAAAGCTCATTTGTTGCGTGTGGTATAGTTTATGTTTTCACAAAATGCGTGGGTTTAGATAAATGTACGCTCGTACGTTCGTTTTGTGAAGCAACACGTGTTGCAAGGGATATCATTTCTATGTATACAGCTCTCATGCATTCGTTCACGTAAAATTTTCTTTGAATAAATTTTTTGTTATTTGCCTTTGTGGAACATAACTGTTGCTTGCTTATAAAAGTAGACGCCACTTGCTTGGCGCCTCTTTAAACCACACTTTGATATAATACGTGTATGCTCGCTCCATTGCTCTACATATAGTCCGCATAATTATATACTTTAAATAGAACTTTAACACAACATTTCCACATGATTTGAATATGGGTTGGTGTGTATGATAAGCATGCTGCCACATTGTCTATACCTCACACCAACTTAATCCCTTCACATTAGTTTGGAGTTACGTTACGTATTTTCATTCCGCTTCCAATATGCCAAAGAAGTCGTTAGAGACTCTACAAAAAAAAAAAAAAGGCTTGAACAACATCAAAATTGGAATCGTCCACATATACATCAGTGTGTTGCCCTCTTATCGCTGCAAAATGGAATCTATTAAGCTGAAATTTTATGCATTCATAATGCGGTTACCGTACATAGGTTATGAACTTTTTCCATTGACGGGCGGGATCAGATAACAAACACTCTTACATCTAATAAAAAATCTTTCTTGGGTTTAAATTAATACGTATAAAAGGCGTATTTGCCACACCCACTTATTATATATATATATATGTTAGGGGGGTACTTGAAATTTAGCCCCAGCCGGTTAATTGCAGAACAAAATACAATCACTTGGCGTGAATGCCTTTGCTGTATAATTATTATCGCATATTTAATGGGATGTGGGTTGCATCTATTGTTAAGTATTTATATGTAAGTATACTTAAGAGTATGCATATAATATTATTATATTTTTTCTATACAAATGTATTTTGTAAATAAAGAAGTGCAACATGTCAGACCTACATTTTCCGTCTTTCCGCCTGTCACCTAACCATGTAAATGTATGGTTGAGTACAGTTTTTAAGATATTTCTAGGGGTATACTTTGATCTAAAGATGGCCGCTATTGAAAATGGTCTCAATTTGTTAACTTTTTGGATCGTGTCTCATATAAAGTTGTTTTAAAAAAAGCGAAAAAAAACACTATTTTTAATCCTGGATGCTCTCCACTTAAATTTATAAATTGTAGGCGTGGCATTGAACGTTAAAGATACTATTGTTCAAACACTCAAACCTAGTGTTTTGTGGGGTGGATAGAGATCGCATAAAAGAAAATGTATAAAAAATCGCTTTGAATGTGTTTCGTTTTATGATATTTCAGTATATGCTGCAGTAGCATACTGTATCAGTCCAATATGGAAAACTTTTTTCAAACTTTAGTCATCGTTTTCAAATTTTTTCAAAATGTATCTAAAAGTTAGCTTCACGTATTGTTGATGATTTATTGATAACCTCGACAATTATGTTCCACCTTGATTGAAACTTTCATATACCGCACAAGAGCAAAAAATCGCACAAATAAAAAATCGTTTAAAAACAGGTTTGAATGTACTAAATAAGTTACTTTATAAAATGTGGGCGTATCCGTGTTGCGCCCCCGCCCATATTTAGCACATCGTTGACTTTAGAGCTTCACTTGTATTTATAATATGGCTGTGAAAGATGTTCGTTTATTGTGGGCGAGGCGCCCGATCGATTTTACTCAATTGAGTAGGAACCACAAGAAACGTTTTAGCTCAATATATATATAAAGTTTAGCGTACGTAAGATTATAAGCTTAAGCTTGTTTTCCTTTGTCTCTGTTTCCGAGTTTGTGCCGACATAAACTGTCTGCTGCGCATAGGATGTATGAGATGTACGGAGATCTTCATGAACAACTCGACGGATTAGAGTTTCAGAGATATTTAGGTCCCTTGCAATAACCGTCATGGACCATAAAGGGCTTTCGTCAACGATTTCTTGCACTTGTTGGACAAATTCTGCATTTCCATTAGGGTCCGAATGTTCCTCATGTTTTTTGTAACAGTTTGCAACAGTTTCTACATCGCCAGCTGAATTTTCCAATTCGCGACGAACGACGAACCTTATATATGAACGATCGGGTGCAATTGAGAAAATTGGAGATTTCTAAATCGATGTGTTTCGCATATATAGCGACGATAACTGCATGTCTCTTCATTTTCACATTCACAAGGGTGAGTGTCCCCAAATACCGTATGCATTCTGTATATAAAGTTTAGGGCACGTAGGATAGACAGACACAGATTCACATTTCACAAATTTTCGAGAATATATATATGCTTTAGGCAGTCTTTGGTCATATTTTGGAGCATTACAAATTGAACAACAAACAAAACAAATTCAGTAAAATCCTCATGTTATGTGAAACTTTTATTCTACAGCAACAGATATCGCAAGTGTGGTCTCATCATCATGCTGTCTGTCAGCGTTCCGTCCATTGTACATACATACATACGTACGTACATATTCGCAAGAGATTGTATTGTACTTTATTGTAATTTTATATTCTGTTGCAACCTACTTCTTAATCTACAATATGGCAATATTTTCTTGACAATTAAGATTATATAATGATTTATTTTAATAATAATAATACCAACAATAACAACAACAACAGCGGCAACCATTACAAACCCACACATACACACACATACACATACATGCATCTGTATATTTGTGTGTATTTTGATTTAAACGAAAATACATATTTTTTGAAATATTTAACTAATTAAATAATTTTATGCGCAGATATCATAAACAAAAACAAACAAAAAAAACT
Organism: Ornithomya chloropus; assembly: GCA_963971445.1. Taxonomy (NCBI): domain Eukaryota; kingdom Metazoa; phylum Arthropoda; class Insecta; order Diptera; family Hippoboscidae; genus Ornithomya; species Ornithomya chloropus. The sequence continues at coordinate 18,106,204 of OZ020530.1, read as the reverse complement.
AACTATAACAACAACAACAACAACAACAATACACCTCATACACATATTGCTAAATAAACTTTCAAATTCTTAGAGATATTTTATAAAATTTTGGTTTGCTGCAGTATTTTTTTTGCTTTTTGGTATTGTTATTGTTATTATTATTATTAATAATAATATAATTTGTTGTTGTTTATGTTATATTGGCGTTCAGTGATTATAAATATAATCGCAGTAAGTATATATTCAAACAACAACAATAACATGATGATCATTTATTGTATGTATGTATATGTGTGCATACATGTATACGTGAACAAGAGTGTAACGTATCCGCACTAAGCGTGTATATACATACAAGTATATTTATTTGCACGCTTTGATAGCGTGCTTGTTCTGGTTGCTCGTGCGCTATTGTTGTTGTTATATTTGTTGCTATTCTTGTTCGTTCTATTTGCACTCACATTTTTCATCACGTTTAGTGTGTGGTGCGCGGCACCACTTGCTTGCTTGCTTGCTGGCTTGCTTAAAGTTGGTTGGAGTTAGTGAATTATGTTTTTGATAAAAAAATAAAAAATAAAAATAAAAAAATGGAAAAAATCGATATTTCAAGTTTTGCCGCAACTTGCACACATATACCACAAACCCATTCATTATATGCGATAAATTTCAAACCGATTCTTTTGGGTGTTTGGAGCGCTTCTATTAGTTATTGTTATTGTTGCTGTTGCAGTTGCTGTTGTTGTCAGCGTAGTTTTTTCCACTTTGTTATCAAATTAGTTCATGGCAATCCAAGACATGACATGTATACATATATAAGGTGGATTTTTAGATTATTTTGTTGTTGTTGTTGTTGTTGTTGTTGTTGTTTTTGATTTAAAAATTATTACCATACACCATCAGGGGGGAAGCCATTTATTATAATGTAGCACCAAATTTTATATACCTTAAACAGTAACCTACAGACGGACAGATAAATAGAGCCGAAGAGTAAAGTTTACAAAATATTTCCATTTGAAGTTGGAGCTGATAAGCTGATGAACGTAAAATAAAAGGAAAGTGTCGATTGATACAAAACCCCGTAAGATCGCGGACAGATTAAATTTAGCGAATTTTCTAGTCCACGATCGCATGAAATGCTTTGGTTTCAATTTAAATCTTGGCGTTTGCATTCCACATCTTCTTGTAAAAAGAAATTTGTCGCGTGGTAGTGAATCATAACTGGGGACGGGAAATGGGTTGTTTACAAAAATGTTAAACGCAAGAGATCATGAAGAAAAAGGCGAACCGGCTCAAAGGCTTTTCACAAACCGATATTCAGCAAGCAAGCTGTGAAAATGCCGGAATTATTGACCGATGGAAAACATACAACTTTAGTACCATGCCAAACGGTTTTACAGTTTGTATGGAATGCTTTACATTTAAAATGACTTGGTTTACTAAGACCAAAATGGAAAAGTCATTGGTGATTGATGATTTGAAATAAGAACAAGGCTACAGGGGAACCTTAGCATATACCTTCGGCAAGATTGTGCCGCGCCCATGCTGCAGAAGACATGACGAAAAAACGTACACACAAAATATTTACAGCACCCAGCAGCAGGCATCAAATCAATCGTGTGCGTACACGCTAGAGCGCGTGCTCATAACACAATCTTGTTTGTTAAGCCATTCTCTTGAAAACGAATTTTTTTCGTTGGTTTTAACATAAAAAAAAGAAAAAAATGTTACAAACAAATGCTGTTTGTTGTGTTTGCAAAAGTGTGCATAGAATGCCCTTGAAGTTGTTTCTTGACTTTACACGCTTTTGCATCTAACTTATGGACGCTGCTGTCAGAGCTGGTTGGTGAAGGTAAATATTTGTTGTTGGTGGTAGGCTGCTATCATACGTTGTACGTGTGTTTGTTTGCATGTATCTATATAAGCATTAAATGTACCAAGAAATCATGTAAGCTTATCTCTGTAGGCTTAAGTTATTATTATTGGAAATGGTGGCGGTGCGATCATGGCGGTAGTGGTGGATGTTGAACAGTTTCTTGTGGTCACAAATGCACTTGTTATCCACCATTGTGACACTAATCTAACCCAACACACATTTCGCTTCGTTTCGCTGGTTTTTGTCTTATCTTCCAGCCAATTAATTAAGCCACAACAATTTGCCACGAACACCACTGATATCGCTACCAATCTCATCTGTTATTTTATAACATACACATGCGACTGATTGGGCACTCGCTAACTCTATTCGTAATAAGCTTAGTTTGTTATCATCGCATACACACACCCATACATATACAATTGGCTTCTTTTTAATGATGAGTTTTATGATGTTACCGTGACCACAACATTGAGACGCGATGAGCTGACACGAGTTAACTCCTTCACACTCATACATAAACTTTCGCAGATCGCATCTTCATTCAATATGCTATTAAAGCACCGTTACTTTGCTTATTCGTTCACAGTGGGCCGTCAATTTGTTAGTATTCGATTATTCGAATTATGACAACTTGTTGTTGTCACGCAATAAAAACCTTGAATTGGCGAATGTCTTAAATTAAGAATTTCCAATTAAACGTGTAATTACTTAATAGTTTTTTTATTTATATTTTTTCGTTTTCGTTTCTTGTAGATTGCAATTTAATCATGTAGACCATAGACCACGACCACGACCACGACAACGGACACCATTCTAATACATTATACAACAGATAACTATTACGTACACCATGCATGTAGCCATAAATCTTTGACAGGCCACACCAAAAAATGTATGTTTTTCTATAAATAATTATAATAATAATAATAATAATAATAATAGTAGTAGCCAACCCCAACCATTGAAATTAGCCAAGTAATCAACTTGTAATGATCAACAAAAGAGTAAATAACCAAAGCGAACCAACAATCCAAAATGGATAATAAACGTTAAGTTATTATTAAATATTCCAAGATTTCATACAATATGTATTACATTGCACTGCATCATAATACAATATATTATACTATGCGATCCCATGCCATACCTTAGTAAACAATAATAACAACAACAACAACAATAATACCAACAAAAAAATACAAATATTGTAAATTGTAGGTTTTTTCAATTTCAAACACTTTTCATAACAACATATAAATTACAGTAGTAGTTATTATTGTGATTGTTGTTGTTGCAGTTGTTGTTTTTGATCAAGTTTTGATACCCTAGAATTAAGCAACAGAATGTCTACTCTCTGTTGGCTAAATTCTGACACATTAGAAAACCTTCGGCTGCTGCCATTAGTTTGAAAGTTACGTTTATTACATATGCTAGATGTTGTTTATAAAGAGGGAGAAGTCTGTCATCAACATGACAAACAACAATTAATAAAAAGAAAAACTTTAATCTTTAACATGCTCGTTTATTATTATCTTTCCGTTTTCAATCGTTATTAAAATTCTTTCAAAGTGTAAAATATTTTAGATGGATTCTTAATGTATAGTTAACACCATCACTCTCTTATTGTACCCTCCACATAAGATTTCATTTCAATATCCAATACCAAGTAAGAGGCGTCAGAGACCTTACAAGGTATAAATATTTTTGATCAGCATCAAAAGCTAAATCAATCTAGATGTCTAGGTCCGTTGTTGTTGGCGTTTTCATGGTCATAAGATATTGAGATGAAATTTTTTAAAGACACTTTAAGTTTCTGCAAGTAGATCGCTTTTTAAAAAGAGCAAAATCAGTCAAAGCCACGCCCACAATGTACAAAAAACTATTTATTTGCCACAAAAATTGAGCAGTTGATATTTTTAATTATGTCATCCATCGCGCTGCCAAAAGTGGGCACAGTCAGAGAACAAACGCGCTCACAATTTACAAAAAACCGCACTCAACGTAAAACTCAAGTTGTAAGCTGATACTTAATACATCTACTAATAGAGGGCGTAAACCTTTCACGCTGTACGCTAAATGTGGAGCGTACTCAACTCAACTTTAAGTTCCTTACTTGCCAATACTTTTATATTTATCGCAAAAGAAATGTTTTGGGCCGATTCCTAAATAACCTCCATACATTTGTATAGGCAAAATGTGGGCATGGCGGATATCTGATTACGCTTTTAATAGCACATATAAGACGTCAATTAACTTACAGGTCGGATTCTGTATAAGAATATATTTTTTTTTGTAAATTGTGGGCGTGCCGGTTATTCAATCACACTATTTTTGGTATATGAATTCATGTCATGAATAGATACATCTTAATGATTGTGGGAGTGACACTTTACCGCCTTCGCCCAATTCAGATGAACATCTTTGAATAGTAACTAAAATATTGCTGTAAAATGTCCCGAAAATATACACCGCTTAGAGTGCCATCAGCAGACGGACATACAGGTGAAAGGTCGCATTAATTAATTGTGTGAAAGCGTGGCTTAGGGACAATTTAAGCCCAGCTTTTAAATGCTAGTAAAGCAAGAAAGAAACCATTAGAAATCATAGAACTTCCGTTGGTGGGTGACACGACATATAGATAAAATGTCAACGTTGTCTTGTATTATTCTATTCCATTTTATTATTCATTATTCACCATTTGATCTTAGAGTAAAAAGCCTTAGGAAATTTCTAAAGTCAAAATGATTTGATGTTGCCACCCTTTAAATTTATTAAAGGTATTTTTTGCATTGGAAGTAGGCTTTGGATACGACCTCAATAACGAAGATTGATTTAGAAGCAATTTTCCAGCCTTTTCTTCGATAAAAAGATGAAAAATTTATACAAGACCGCACCGATCCTAGGGAGTGCATACGATTTTAGTAAATTTTGTTGTTTATCTATATAAACTAATTAATAATAACACGCCCACAATCGTTTATTATTGATATTATTTAAAACAAAACGTCTTTGTCTTTACTGGTTTTCTTTAAGAATAATCAACAACAACAACAATAACTAAATCAATAAAAAATATCTGATAAGTGAAAAAAAGTGAAAAAAATAATGAGACATTAATACAAATCACCAACAATCCAGCATCTAGCACCAAGTGCACCAACAAATAACAAAAAAAAACACATAATCAGCGTCAGAAATTATAATAACAATAATATGGAGTGGTAGAAAAGTAATGTGTATCAGGCAACAACAACAGTTGAATATAGATACGTGTACCCGTATTTTTATACCATTTTTGCAGAAAACGGATCGAAAACGTAACGAAATGAAAAGACCTTGCTTTCGATTTTTAACCATAAAAATCTACATTCAATTTGCCACAAAAATAATTCAAAAACGTAAAATGCCAACAACCAGCCAACCAACCAACAATTACAAGCTCTCTAACACCATAACAGCCATTACCAGCCAGTACCTAACAACTTGTACTTGCGCGACTTTATATTGAACAGTTTATGAACCAGTATAAGCAGCAGAAACGGTAATAGCACCAACATGTGAAATACAATCATAAATTTTAAAATATCAACTTGCATACACGCGCACACAGAACCCATATAAACTGAAGTTTTTATAATGAAAATAAAAAATAAAGAAAAAAACAATAAAAACAAGTCTAAGCTTGCACATGACTCTGCAAGCGCATACAATCGACATGCAAGAAAAAGAAGAAGAAGAAGAAGAAGCAGATGCAGAAGAAGAAGAAAACGAAATAGAAGTACAACAAAAACAAAAACAAAATCTTATTACACAGATATTAGTGGTGATCGCAAATGTTGCGGCTGTTTGTTCATATTTTGTTATTGTAATTCAAGCTTTAGCGTTTTTTTTCCACCAACCATACACCACCTCTCTTAAAATGTTACCTTTGATGTTTTGAGTGCAACTAAATGATAGCACAATTATTTTAACTGTATTGTAATCCATGCCATAACTGGCTAAATGGTCTTGGGTAGTGTCTTATTTTAGACAAGGAGATCGAACAAGTTTTGATGAAAATTAAAGAAAAAAAAAAAACAAACAAACAAACTGGATTTAAACGTAATAGACAATCTTATTTAAAAGAGAAAGAGAGAGAGATGGAGACAGTGTATATCAACTAACTGTCAAATGTGCTATAAATTGCTATAAAATGCTAGAAATTCATACAGAATTATATAGAAATAAACAAGGATAAAGAATAAACTGTCAATACAACAACAACAACAATAATAACAATTAACTAATTACCGCCTAATTGGCCTAATCATTAACTAGTTAATAATTTTGTTTCATTCTTATTCTTTACGATAGAAATGTCGGAAACTCTCCATCTATCCTCTTTGTACACTCATCTTCCGAATTATAATGAAGGGCACTTATACTAGATTTTTAATTCTATTTGCTTATTCGGGAATTTCACAAGCGCTCCCTATCATAAATATAGAGATACCTACCGAAAAGTTGTTACAAGCCATGCTTGCAATCGACAGAAATCCCTGAAATGAAGTTGAAATTAATGAATTTTTGAATGCAAATCGGAGCAGACGCTTGTAACAGCTGTACTAAAAGCCGTGTGACTCATAAGATGCTTCACACTATTAGAAAAAGATTGTTATTTTTGCCACAGGGACACTACTTTTTATACCCTTAAAATAAGATACTAAATTTGTCGTTCCGTTCGCAACAGCCAGAAGAAGGAGGCATCAGAGACCCTACAAAGTATATATATTCTTGATCAGCATCAAAAACTGAGTCTATCGAGACATGTATGTCCGTGCGTCCACGTGTCTATCTATTGTAGGCATTCTCGCGAAATACATGCTCTGTTCGAAGACTAAATATGTACCAACCACGCCTACGCTTTGCGTATAAAAGTAAGGGGTGCGTAAGATTTGGTTTAAGTCAAATTTGACACAATTTTTTACTTGTTTTTCGTTGAGTTTTTCTTTTTTTTTTTTTGCTGTCTTGTTTGAAACTTTTGAAACATATTTTAAGATAATAATTAAAGTATTAACAAATGTCAATAATGTGAAATGTTCAATAAAAAAAAAAAAAAAATATGCAAATTTTTTCACAGATTAGAATGGAGGCTGCATTTGCCACCTCTCCCATTATGATATAACCAGAAAGTTTTATTTAAGAAAAATATACATCTGTGTACCCTGTAATATCGGGGTTGATTAAGGCGTTATTTTAAGTCGTGAAATGAGTTAAGGGTTTGAATCCACTTGGAACAAATTTAAAATTTTCATTGTTGGACTGGTACCTCCCCATTGTATATAGAATTGTGATAAAAATTCATACTGTATCAACTTGCGAAAAAGTTTGTACGACACACAGAATATATTTTACCCTATTTTAAGGTAAGGTATAACCTTATAAGGTTAAGGATAAATTCTAAGCATGCTATGCAGTGATATGACCCCATATCCCATATGATTGATTATTTGGCTAAACCAAATGCATTCCAGTAGCCACACCTTACGTTCGAAATCACCTACAACATCGCGGTTTATAATTTTTATAATTTATAATAATTTAACAAGAACAATAATAGTTCTTGTACAATATAATGTAATTCTTGTGTTTAAAATGTTTTATACAATAATTATTAACGGATTCGGAGAACGGACCAACTTCACAAACGTACCGTCTGTTTGACCAACTGTAGCATAACTTTGTAATAAAATTAAAGTAATATATAAAAGAAAAAAGTGGTTTTCTTGTTGCCATAGTTGTTGCACGTTACCGTTTTAAGTTTGATTAATACAATGTATTGATATCAACCGCCAAGCTTATGATTTAGGTGGTTAGGGTGTTGGCTTTAGAATGTCTTTTTGGTCTTTCAGCCATATGTGAATTATATTGTATATGATAATTATTTAGCTGAAAGGTGTCTTTTTATTGTGCAATATATGTAGTTGACGCAGACATAAAGAGAGAGATAGAGAGAGAGAGACACAGAGGTTTGTGATATAACTTAGGAAAAAACAAGTAAAAAAAGTAGAAAACTAAATTTGGCTTGTTCCAAATCTTAAATACCCTCTACATCTAAAATAGTGGGCATGGCAGGTATATGATTAGGTTCTCAAATAGTTACGAATCAACTTGCAAGTCGAGTTTTACGTGGAGTATACTTTTTTGTAAGCTTTAAGCGCGTTTGTAATCCGGCCACGCCCATTTTTGGCCCATCAATTGTAAAGTTCAACTTCATGGTTCATTTTTTGTAGCAGTTAAGTAGTTTTTTGTTGATTGAAGGCGTGGCTCTTGACCTGCGTGCAAAAACTTAACGTGTCTGTACAAAATTTTATCTCAATATTTTGAAATTCATGACCGAGAGAATGCCAACAATAGACGGACACACGGACATATATCGACTCAGTTTTTGATACTGATCATATTTTATATACTTTGTGGGATTTCTGACTCGTCCTTCTAGATGTTGCAAACGCAATGACGTATTTAGTATACCACCAATTTAGGTGCAGGGTATAAAAAAAGACTTTTAACGTTAGATTATGAATAAAACAAAAATCGTTTCAATGAAAACCACATTTAAATTAAGTAACAGTTATTCATAACACTTAATTAAATGGCTGTCACACTAGAAACAGCGAATATTTCTTAAAATATAATATATTACACATATCATGCTTTTTTGTTTATAACAAATTCGTTTTTGTACTTTTTACTAATCAGTCCCTTCTCTTGTCTGTTCTTTTTGACTTTTTTTTTAGTTTTTTTTTTGTATGACTAAAGTCCAAGTTCAATAATCTCTAATCTTTCACTCTGTAAAAAAGGTAATAAAAACTCAACTTTCATAAAAGAACAAAATCCAAAAACAACAATTTGATGACTTTGACACGATTTCTATAGTTTTTGTTTCGTTTAAATCCATTAAAAAAATTTATTATTAAAATATTTCGTTAAGATGTTTGTTTTTGTACCAAAAGTGAATTTATCAACAATATTAAAAAGTGCTTTGAAGGCATTGACGATTTTGGTACCCCAACCAAATATATTAAATAAAGAACTATCATACAAGTTCCCTCTTTCAACCTCTTTCAAATCGTCAAGCACTTGATGTTTCTAGTCCGTCATTGCAACTTCGAGTATTATTTTATTGCATTACTCTCCACAGACCCTAGTCGATGTAGCTGCGTTTATGATACATAAGATACGTTTTAGTGGAGGTCTATATAGATCTTTGATACTTAAGTTCAACTAAAGTTTATACCAATTTAGCAGCAAAAAACTAGTTTTCTATACTGATTTAGCAAAATATAAACACATGATTTTTATTGATAATTCTATCCCCTCAACTCAAGATCTTTATAATTTTTGATCAAGCGATTAATTAATCTATACATTAATTAATCTAATTATATTGCAGCATAATATTTTCATATGTAGTTGTCGTCGCTTTTCTAAGAATTAAAAAAAAAAAACACAAAAAAAATTTGTATTGAAATAAAATGCAATTAAATTAAACGTGATTGGTAAAAATAAAACGTCCCTTGTATTCTTCTTATTTATGTACGTCCGCGTACAGCATTTACTTTTGCATATGTATATGTATGGCATGTACTACTCGTACAATATAGTCGCACTGAATCTAAAAATATAACAAAAAAATTTTAACAAATCAATAATTAGGTGGTGTTGTCGTCAGGGTCTTGTTGTCGCATTGTTTGATCTAAAAGTGATATTTAGTACAATAATAAAAGTAACAAATTTTGAAAAGAACTTAATATCACCTAAAGAGGTAGTTTAAAGGTGTAGTTTTCTTCAACTTTTTTTTTATGTCCGTATGTCCGTCTGTTGAGGGCATTTTTACTGGCGTAAATTTTGAAATACCTGAAATTTTGAACATACAATGTTAGTTTATGCACGTAGAACGCTATTTAAAATGGGCAAAATCGGTTAAGAGCCACGCCCACAATCGATAATAATATATTTATTTCCTCCAAAAATTAAGCAACATTTTTTAAAATTCATATATATATATAATATTATTAAGCCATCTAATTTTATGCTAAAAATGGGCGTGGTAGAATAACATACACGCCCACAATAGATAAAAATCTCTATATCTGTCACACAAATTGACCTATGAACTTGAAATTCGGTTTAGACGTCCGTAAACATCACATCCAAAGATGTCCCAAAAATGGGCGTGGTAGGATAACATAGACGCCCATAATTTATAAAAAACCATAATCAGCGTAAAACTCGACTTGCAAGCTGAACGTAATAGTTTAGAGGGCGTAATCGTGTACCTGTCACATCTATTGTTTGTATATGTAGAGGGTACTTAAGGTTTGGCCTATGCTAAACTTGTTTTTGACTTTGCAGATTTGATGCTTCGCAATTTTTCTATATAATCAAAAATGTGCTCTGACTTTACAGAGTTTAAGAGTTGTTGGTGCAAATGAATAGAATGAATAAGTGAAACATGTTAACATGTACATGTATCAATTAAGAACGTATAAATTATCTAAATTTTGTTTACACCCACTCAAATTTAGAAACCACATCAGAATAATGATGCATTTGCAGCAGCCTTCTTCTATTAATTTCATACGGAATGACAAAGTTGGTATACATTGTGTGGTGAGGATATAAAAAGCTTCAGTCAAACGAGTCTACTTATGATACGCGCGGACGCGGTGATAATTTTTATTTTTATTTTCAAAAAAACACAAAACAAAAGCTTTTTACTGAGTGTTGTATGAGTGAAAGAGTAAATATGGCTGTATCCCCAAATGGAGCAGTTGAAAGAGATGTTAGATGTTGTGCACACATATACATGTTGTCGATAGAGAGCGATAGAGACGATTTAGATGAAAAGCGTTTTTTTTTTGGAAACATATTTGAGAGTGGTGTTGATGGTGGGCTGCAGTTGATATACATTTTCTGCTACTATATGATAGCAGAGACCCAAATGCTTTCATATATGTAGGTGAGTTACAAGTGCTTGCCTGTGTGTGTGATTAGTTTGCATTTGGCGAAAATGTGTGGTGGTGTACATTCTACTCAATTAAGTGAACTACTGCAGATTGGAGCCACACTTATATCAGTCGTTCAACGAGTGTGACCGTGTACGAATAGTACTTTATTATAAACGGTGTACGAAACGAAACAGTTTCTTGTGAAATCTTCTATTTTAATCTACTTGTAATACATTTTTAGTTACTTTTATCACAAGGAGTTCAACTTTAGATTCGTTTTTTCAAAAGTATTTTTTTTCAATCAGAACATTCTAGATAACATTCAGTGAAAAGGTCTTCATTGCCATATGTTAGCTGGATATGAAGATTAGACTTGAACTTGAAAAAATTAAAATATTTTCTAATTAATCACAAAATTGAAATAAATGAACATTTTTAGTGTTGACTTGAAAGAAAAGAAAATATGTGTGTATTTGGAAAGCCTTAACAACACCGAATTCTTACCATATGTTACAATAATATCTCTCCTCTCTCTTTCCTCAATTTGTTTACATCTAAATTATTTTTGAACCTGTAGAGTAACCTGAAAAAATTTCACGAATATTTTTCATAAAATATTTGTGAATTTAATTTTTTCGACTCACACACACATATGAATTTTGAAATCTTGAAATTCTTTTTGCAGTGAATCATTCATTTCAAAATTAGCCAACATAACGTAACGTAAATATATGTTTAACATATGGTCGGCGTTGTTATGATAAAAACATCACGAAATTTATAAAAATAAATTAAAGAAGACGCTGGCAAAGAGCTCAGAAGAGGGAAAAGAAGAAGAAAACACACTTTATATTCATACATATGTTTATGAGTACCGCTAATATTCACAGTGTGAGATATATGCGTACATATAAGCATAAAAGATACGTATTCATTTCTGTAATATTTTCACTTGAGAAACTTTCTCTCTGTTAAACAACAACAATAACGGTAAAATACTAAAACAAACGCTCATATGAAATCGGAAAATCGGTTGGAATCCCACAATGGTGAAAAGGTGAGCACAAGCCGTTCAATGTGAGCGCGCCAGACTAAACTAAATGATTATGATTCGTTTTGTTAATTATATTGAAATAGGAAAAAAACTAATTATAACAATAATCTAAAAATAAATGCATCTTTCATGCTAGAAAGAAATTTATGGGAAGGTGGAAAATATTTAAAATCAAGACAATGCCGCATACAGTTATTCATAACTGTAATATTTCATTATAAAAGTATGCCTAAAAGTTTGTGGAATTTTCTTGAAAAATCTTTTTTTTTTTTTGAATGAGAAAGTCTTTGATTGAAAGAATTTCTCCCCAGTGCACTTTCCCTTGGTAACCAAGTTAAGAAATTGAGTAATTATTTAATAAAATATAACATATCGGTATTTCCCAAAGAAACATACTCCAGCAAGTACCTGGCGGACCACTTTACGTTCACAAGCAAATATCTTTCAAATGATACATTTCAGAGGTACGACGTATTAAAGAATTGCATAGTACGTTTTAGTAGAATACTAACTTTTGCACCAAAAATAAATGAAATTCCTCTCGTACTTTCTGAGATATATAGCTTCAAAGACGCTTCTCAGCATACATGCGTACATACATTTTGGAAACGCCCATATCACAAGAAAGTTAAGAAGTTCATCTTTCAGATTTTATCAATGGTTGTATAGCTTCTTATGACTTTTACAAAATTGTCAATAACTTTTTATACACTCTACATAAGATGTTTTCAGTATGCAACACTTAGAAGGAGACATCAGAGACCCTACAGTGTATATATATTTTTGATCTAGACATATATGACCGTATGTCCGTGTGTCCATCTATTGTTTGGCATTCTCACAGTCATAAATTATGAGACATTGAGCTATAATTTGGAAGAAACACTTTTAGTTTTTGTATGCAGGTCACTATTTAAAAAAATAATCGGTAACGAACCACGCCCACAATCGACAAAAATCTATTTATCTGCCACAAAAATTAAGGTATAAACTTGAAATTTGGTATGTACATCTATGAATATTAGCTTCATCGGTGTGCCAAAAATGGGCGTATTCGGATGACAGACACGCCCACAATTAATAAAAATCTTTATATCTGCCACAAAAGTTGAACTAGGAACTTGGAATTTGGTATACATAGTTATCCCATTGACTGACGTGCCAAAAACGGGCGTGATCGAATTACATATACGTCCATAATCGACATAAATCTATATATCTACCATATAAGTTGACCTAGGAACTTGAAATTTAATACGCGTATACATAGTTATCCTATTGAGTGACGTTTCAAATGGACGTGGTCGGATAATAGACACGCCCTCAATTTTCAAAAAACCACAATCAATGTAAAAGTAAACTTGCATGCTGATACCTGTAGAGGGTATTTAAGATTTGGTCTAAGTCAAACTTAGTCTCCTTAGACGTTTTTATCGAACAAACAAAATGAAACTTTGACTAGAAATAAATTCAAATTAACTGTGACTGTGTCCATCTAACCAATTTGTCCGCTGGCTAACTACGTGCAATAATTATACGACAACTATTTAACAAAAATCGATAAATTATACTATTTAGCAAACCAAGCAAACAACAACCAAACAACCTTTATATACAATTTGACACTAATTATATTATAAATAAGTTCATAAGCCTAACAATTAGCAAACGAAACATGCACTAAACACATGACCGGTTTTTTAACGTATAAACGGCGTAAATAAATTCACAACATAGGAGGAGAAAACAAAAATAAAAAATTAGGTGCAAAATAAAAATGTGTTCAAAAAAAAAAACGTTTCTTCGTAAACAATTTATATGAGAATAAAACAAACAAAGCTGGGTGCGAAAAAACAAACCCAATAAATTTTCTTTCTAATCTTGCCGTAGAATGAGTTGTTAATGACATAGGAAAATACTTAATCTTCTCAATCTGCGTACAGTTTGTTGTGTTATTTTCTTTTTAGTTTTTTCAAAAAATATATTTCATACTGATTATTATGAAAAAAGAATTGCACAGAATAAGTGCAGGTTCACCGGTAATTAATTATAATTACTTTAGCAAACTCTGTTCTGTGATGAGTAATGAGCAATCACGTGCATGCATGCAACAATTGGAAAGGTTTATTATACATTTATTATGGGAATGAGAGTAAAGGAAAGAAATCTATATTATTTCACCTTCACCCAGACCGTGTTAGTGTTTTCAACTTGAATGAACTGCTTTTCCAAGTAATCTTTCTGCGGTCTCCCCTCTCTCTCTCTCTGTCATTCGTTCTACTACTATAAACATTATGTACTTGGAAAGTACTGCTACACGTTCATTTGCTTTAGATCCTAATCAACAGTAATGATTGTGCATTTTATTTGTTGTTGCATAAGATCGTTAATTATATGGAAACAAGTAAGAAAACTAAATTTGGCTTAAACCAAATTCTAATACCCACCACATGTACATACAATCGGTGGTGTGGCAAGTATATGATTTCCCCCACTAATAGGGTATAGACTACATCTCAGCTTGCAAGTTGAGTTTTACGCAGAGTATGGTTCTTTTTGTAAATTGTGTGCGTGTATGCGATTCGATTTTGGCATATCGATAGATGGCATAACTGTAAATATGAGTAACAAATTTCAAGTTAATAGGTTCATTTTTGTGGCAGATAAATAGATTTTTGTCGATTGTGGGCGTGGTTCTTCACCGATTTTTGCCATTTTTAATAGCGATCTGTAAAAACAAAAAGTGTCTGTACAAAATTTCAGCTTAATATCTCAAAATGTACGCCCGTGAAAATGCCTACAACAGAGAGACACGGGGACACACGGACATACACGTCTAGGTCGACTGAGTTTTTGCTGCTGATTAAGCATATATATACTTTGTATGATCTCTGGCGTCTTCTTCTCGGCCCATCATGTCGAGGGTACGAAAATCTACAATTCTTGATTTTTCAAATGAAACTTGGGGACAATTATGCAAAGTTTAGATATTGTACAATCGGAACATTGCATGCATGCCACGCCCACTGTTTTCATATAAATGTAGAGGGTGTTACAAATTCCGCCCAAGTAACCAATTCACCATTTTCTACTGATTTTATTGGTTAAATATTTGTTAATCAAATTAGTTGCAATAAATTTAATGTTGTATAAAAATAAATTGATTTTTTAGTATAAATCAATTAAAGTCATAAAAAAAGAATTGTTAATTATTTTCTTCTTTTTTTCTTGTTTTGTTTATATACATAATGTACAAAATTTAACTCGCGTTACATGTGGAGTCGAAAACTAAGATTAATAAAATGCTTAAATTTCTGCAAATGCTTCTCTTTACTGGTTTTTCTCGTTTCCATTTAAATTTCAAATAAATTAATGAAAAAAACCGTCTTGGTTCAATCTGTTGCACATTTACTTAACATTTTAGATTTTTTTCGCATTTTTTTTTTTTTTTTTTTTTTAAAGAACTTGTTTAATCCGAATCCAAAGAAATCTTTATTAGAATAAATAACAATATATAAATATATACACATACATTCGTACGGGGACTATTACCATCACGTATGTTAGCAATGTTTTATATCGCTTTTGTTTAAATACAATCCTATGCTATATTGGTTAAGCTTGACGTGGTGGTGACCTTTAAAAAATACACAAGTTTCTTACTAAGTTTTGTTGCAGTGTTGTAGTTGTTGTTACTGTTTTGTTTATTCCTCTTTAAAGGTTAAATTCTTTATTATATAATACACAGCCATTGTAGAAATGGAAACATTCGTGTAGACGCTAAGTGAAAATCAAAAAATTAAATCAAAATTTGAAAAAATTCCTAATTAGAATAAAGAACATATCTATACGCTACGAACCTTTGACTTGCCGAATTGAAGGCGTTCTCGTTTCGATTTCTTAAGGAAAAAACGTTGGGGTGAAGGATGGATGGACTGACTGTTTTATATCCATAAATAATAATAAACATTAAGTAGTGGTTTAAACCTAAACTTAAGTACCTTCTATTCACAGAAATGTGGGCATGGCAGTTAAATGATTATGCCCTCTAATAAACATAGAAGTGGAGTTTTTTTTTTTTGTAAATTCTAGGCGAGTCTGTTATTCGATCACGCCATCGATGATTGGAAAACCAAATTTCATAGTTCAAGTTTAATGGTAAATAAATAGATTTTCGCCGCTTACATAGGCGTGGCTCTCAACTCATCGTAGAAACTAGGAGCGTTTGTTTGAAAATGAACAAAATTTCAGCTCAATATCTCAACGTATTAAAATTATGAAAATATAGCGCGATAATAATTAAAGTAATCTTTGATTTGAAATGAGATTTGATAAAAAAACAAAACACACAAAATCCATAACATACTCACACACACGCACACACACACACACATTCTAAGAGCATTTTTGCGTACAGCAAGATTATGATGATTTCTAGCCAAATGTAAATGTTTGGCACATACTTGGGGGTCTGTTCTCGCATTATTCATTTTATCAACAACAATATATCGTACATTTGTCCATCTTTATGTCATTATTAATTCACGAATAACAGATAACATAGCCTTCACTTATATAATACGCACACACACGCATTAATACACATACCAGACAAGGCAGTTTAACTTGAAGGCAAGAGAGAACATTTTTCGTTTCTAGACTATATGAAAAAGAACAATAGCTAACGCATAAATAACTTTTAGAATGAACGAAGAGAGAGAATGAGCGAATTGTATGTTAAAGTATAACATAAGAATGTTTGGGGGGTTCGGGGCGGAATTCTAACGTACGTGTACTGGTGTATTTATAAACATGCTGCACCTCTTTTAAAAAAACATTAATAGTGACCGCATGAAGGTCAATCACAAAGTTATTCAGTCAGTCAGTCAGTCAGTCAGTCAGTAGTAAAGCAATTACAATTATTGCCGACGTATATGTACACACACATACACACACAATCATTTACAATAGATCCGCACACAATCACATATACGTACATATGTAAATATTCGCATACAAGAAACAAGTGAATCAAAATGCACGCAGTTTCATGCAAATATGTTGTGGTTTGGCGGGAGGGGGGTAAGCATAAACATGGGCCCGTTTTCTGTTGTTAGAGTGCCTCCGTGCTGATATAGCTGCCAATAATAATTGGTGGCGGTGATGTAGTTCTTATCATTCTTCTTTTTTTTTTCATACACACATACACAGTCAAATAAGCACTTGCATGTGCGAGTGTGTGTGCGTCTACATACCTATTCTTGTTCATTCTGTGAAGTGGCCTTCAGTGTTCTTGTTTCTATTCTATTTCTCTTAATATCTTCAGTAATAGAATTAACAACTGCGCAGTGTATTCATATTTTGATCTTCTTAGCACAGCCTCTCGCTGCTTTTTTTTTTAAGTTATATTGAAGTTCATTATTTGAATGTGTGAAATTAAAAACAAGCAAATAAGTTAAATTTGGTTTAAACTAAATTTTAGATACCCTTCGTATATGGTATAATACACAAAATGTGGGCGTGGCTGGCATCTGTTTCTTTCACGTCGAATTTTGTGTAAAAAAAATATTTTTTTTGTAAACTGGGCGTGTCTGTTACTTTCAACCGACCATTTTTTGCGCAACTCATCACATATGTGTCCCGCATGTCAACTTTGAAGCTTAGTTTTGTGGTTTTTGTCAGACACGCCCCCAGTCTTTCAAGCGATTTATCCTTTTTAAAAAAGAAACTTGAACATCTTTGTGCCAAATTTCAGCTCAATATCTCAGCTTTTGTTAAAAAGCTAAAAGTTCTCATAATTTATACGACCGTCTTGGTTGTAAAAATTCAAATTTTGATATTGATCGAGAATAACCTTATTTTGTGGATCTCCAGTGCTTTCTTCTGCAACAACAAAATTTATTATACTCTCCAAATTATGTGGCGGGATTAAACAGATTTTTCGATCATCCATTTTCTATTTATTTCATAGTACAGAGTTGGAGACCGAAAAGTGTACAACACGAGAAGAAAATAAAACCAATTAAAGAACAATGCAAGGTTTTGTTGATATACCAAAGAGTAAACAGTTCTACTATTGCCATATTGACGTCTCCCATTTCATTAGCGAACTTTTTAAACACACATCCACCATATATTTGTACTACCGTTTACGTATGGGGTATTACTGTTTTTGCGCATTTCGTATACATTCAGCGTGTCATCAACTAATTAAATTTCGTTACCAATAAACGTGTGTGAAACGTATTAAGTAACACGTAAAATAGTAAAGTTTGAAAGGACGTAAGAGGGTGTGAGAGAGACCGTTTATAGATTACAAGTAAATGAGTTTCAATTGATTTTTATATCATTCACTTGACGTGCGAGATAAACTAAGTTTGTCACTCCGTTTGTAGTTGGAAGCAATAAAAACCCTACAAATGGTTTATTTTCTATTGTATACATATAGCCGTGGGTGTCGGATGGTATTTTTTAACAAATCGATTCCGAACTTGGCAAAAGTGTTGATAGGAAGTTTGGTGAAAATGGTTGAAAAACCACTCCCCGTAAAAAACTTCTTGAAAGCTTTTTCCGCATTATTTATAGAGTAATCAAATGGAAGGTTATGATACAATTACTTCTGTTATGTCAGTGAACGCGAGGTATCGCCACATAAAGCAATTCGTGAAATATCATTATGCGAATAAGGATTTTAAAAATGTCCGACCGGTCGAAATTTGACGCAACTAATTACTATTAAAGCCAAGTGACCATTCTTCACCAAATTATGTTAATAATACTTCGAATTTTGTATGGGGGCGGGTTCTAAAAATGATGCTATCCGGTCCATTTTCAATATAGTTCGTCTTTGGGTCATTATATGTCTTTTTATCAAATTCCCAAAAAATATCTCGAAAATGCGACAAGCACAAATTTACATGGACAGACAGACGGACATGGTTAAATCGATTCAGAAATGATAAAAAGTGATAAAATTTAACACTTGAGGCATTTCTGATCGCTTTAACTGGTTCGAGAGTGACGTTCCTTTAAAAATTTTCATTTTCATTTTGATGCTTTGAAGAAAGTGGGTTTCAAAATAAACGCCTCAATGGCGCTGGGTTTCAATATTTGGATGAAATGGTGTGATTCGTTGGCTTGCTTGGTGTTTGGTTTTTCTTTTGCATCGTACTCAGAATGAAAAATGATTAAAAACCGGCTTAAAGGTTAAATGGACAGGTTTTGTATTATATTTAAATAATGTTTTATGCATATTACAAGAAGGGGGTGGCCATTGTGGTTTGAATGCTTTGAATAAACATTTTTATATTCATTAAAAAAAAACAAAAAAACTATAAAATATCACCAGAGAAAGACTTTATTGAAGAATTATTCTTGAAGCAAGTTTCGTTTGACGGCGTCATGCATCTTTTGCGTGTTAATTTTCTACTGCTTTTCTAATTTGTTCATTTAATTGAATTATTGAATTTTATTTTCCCTTTTTCCATTTTATTTGCAGGTAATTATTTCATTGCACAAATGAAGAGAAAGCATTTATTTAGTTACTATCACACCAAAGGAGAGAAATAAACAATTTGTTAAATTAGAAGAAGAAGAAGAAGAAAACTTGCCTGTAAGCGTAAGTTAAGCGAGTCATTAATTACAAAATATAATACACCCCACCTCACCGCCCCCCCAAAAAATGAAAAATGAAACGTAACAATAACAAGAACAACTTACAATTTATGAATGCTTTTAAAAATATAAAATAAATTAATTGAATGCGAAGTAAATGTATAAAAAAAAATATGGAATTGCTACATGTGTGTGTGTGTGTGTGTGTGTGTGTGTGTGCAGGTGCATGTATGAATGCTCAAATCGCATGCATTGCATATATACACACAAGGTAGAGTGATGCGATTAAATTTAATTGATAAACAGAATCATCATCATCATCATCATCATCATCATCACCAGCATTGGGATGAGTTGTAAGTTGAAAAATAATTACAACTGGACACGAATTTTCATTTAATTTTATTGTTTTTACTTTTTGCCTTTATTTATGAATAATACGGGGACATAATAGACTTACAGTACTGAACAGTTTTTTTGTCGAACATTGCTTTATAAGGCTTTCGTGTATGAAAAGTGTTTATGCAGGAAAGGGAGTTAAAACCGATTATTGCATATATGTCGTATACACTTCTTAATACTGTTTTTTAAATGGTTATAACGCACAACTTTTTCAAAGCCTTTACTAAGCCCAGAAGGAAAGATCGGGAACCCCTCACAGTATACATATTCAGCATCAAATACTGAGTCGAACTAGCCATGTCTGTTTGTCCGTTTGTCCTTCTTTGTTCTGCGGAAATCTCCTTAATTGCAAAAATTTGCGATTTCGATTTCATTGACAGAAATTTTTAATGGTTTTTGTACGCAGGTTGGCACTGAAATTAGGCGAACTCGTTTAAACATTATAAAGTGTATAATGTTTATAGACTTGTATGCTCTTTAAAGAGTTGTGATGCCTTAAAGGTAACGCTATAATAAATAATTCTTTCAAATTGTTATTGATTGAAATCTTACCTTCTTTGGGAATTCAAAGACCTCGTAGAAGATAAAAATAGGTGTTATTTATGTTTATAAAGCTCGAATCGATTACTGGAAGAAATACGATTTTTATAAACTAATTAAATTGGTAAAAATCTGTTGAGAGTCACGCCAACAATCCTAAAAACCCTAAAAAAAAGTCCATAATTAACAAAAACCGAGCTACGAAATTGAAATCCAGTAAACATGTTTATTCAGAGCCTTTGATTAGGCCAAAAATGGGCGGCTCGTATAATAGTCACGCCCATAATTTATATAATCATACAAAAACTAACATACAATATTAAAAAACTTATTGCCCATATTTTATAGACATCTTTGTAAGGTATTTAGCATTTGGTTTAAGCCAACATTTGATTTAAGCCAAATGTTAAATTTTTTCGCTGCTATAACTGTAAAAGTTGAATGCATTGGCTTTAATTAGCTGTTAAAAAGTTACAACCTTTGACACATATTTATTTCATCCTTATAGACCATAAAAGTAAAAATACAGCCACAACAACAACAACAACAATTACAACAACCATCATTATTGTTTTTATTTATTTAACGGTAAATCAAATAGTTAACAAACACGAACATTAAAATTGCTAATTGTATGGATGGACCACAACTGATTGATTTACAGCATTGCTGCGTGAGTTTGCCACTCATTTAATTTGCCATTAACACATATACATGCAGGCATGCCTGCTTTTACTTTCACAAAAATTGCTGTATCTGTTGCTTCTTTTTCTCCTTCTTCTTCTTCTTCTTCTTCTTCTTTCCTAGCAACAAGTGTTTTGCAGATGTTATCTCTCACAGAGATTTTCGGTTTCTATTTCTCTCACACATTTGTTTAGTGTCCGTTTAATTTTCCTTTCTCAGTAATTGAAATTTATTTTGAAATATACATTCATACATACATACATACAAACATACTATAAACATACTGAAATGAGTAGAAATGATATTTGAAGCAACTGCTGAAATGTAAACAACAGCCATTAAATAAATAGATTATTGCTGGGAACGTGTGTGTGTGTGTGTGTGTGTGTGTCTATTGTATTTTATTTATGTGTTATATGTTGATATTGATTTTAGAGGTTTTTTATTTAATTTATATTGCGACTACAAATAACAATTTTTAAAAATATTCCATTGAAATGTTTATCGTATCATGGCAATGATTCTTCGGATCTATTTTTCTTCAAGATTTTTTCTTTTTTTTTCTGTAACCTCCACTTAAGATGATAAGATGAGTTTTTCTATTCGCAAGACTACGTATATTCTGAGTCGATCTGGACATGTATGACGATATGTCCTTGTGTCTCTCTGTTGTTGACACTCCCGCTGAAATTTTGTTCAGACCCTTTTAGTTTATCAATTTTTGTTACTTAAAATGGGCAAAATCGGTCAAAAGCCACGCCCACAATTGACAAAAATCTATATATCTGCCACAAACATTGAGATATGATATTGAAATTTTGCCCAATTATTTATAGTTATTCCATCCATTCATGTACTAAAAATGGGCAAGGTCGGGTAACAGACACGCCCACAATTTACAAAAAACCATAGTCAGAGTAAAACTTGTTTTGACAGCTGAAACCTAATGCACACACTATTAGAGTAGACAATAATGTACCTGCCACGCCCACTGTTCGTGTGTAGATGCGAAAGGTATTTAAGATTTGACCCAAGCCAAATTTAGTTGTTTTACTAGTTATAAATTTTATAATTGTGGGCGTGGCTGTTGATTGATTTTGAACAAATTTGCACAGATTAAGAATGTCTGTACTGAATTTCTGGCAAAATGTAATAAATTTCAGTCGTAAGTGTTTCAACAACATACGGACCCACCGACGGACACTGTTTGATTGATTCATACTTTCTTGCTAATTAATAATGCATGTAGTTTTTAAGTATGGAATACATTCTGTTGGTGATTACAAACTTAGTTGAGAATATGATGGAAAAAATTCATTGTCCGTCTATCCATCTGTCCTGTCAAGAAAGCATTTTTCAAGCTAAGAATAGATGGACTTAAATAAACTTCTAAAGTCATTAACTTTCATAAAAAGGCGAAAAAGTATTACGTTTTTATTACAATTTTTATAAACTCCCCACTTGGCCAAGGATGCCCAGACATCTGTTTATGCGTATGACACCTTTTTCCCCTTTTACTTAACAATTTCTCAATAAGCGATTTATCCAACACCCCCCCAATTATCTTCGCTGCACTAGAAACCATAAATAAATGAAAGCTAAAATTGTATTTTCCGGGCCTCAAGTGCCGCAAAACATATGGAAAGAAACTGTAAGGGTGGGGTCTAAACCGCACTTGTTGTTTGTATGAATCAAAGGGAGTGCATTACTTACTTAAGAAATGTTAGGTAGCGGGGCATAAATTGTTACGCTAGAGATATATGTGCTCACGTATAATTTAATAACAACATAGCATGTGGTTTTACGAACCTATTTATCTTTCTACGTTTCTTTTTCAAACATATTTGCGGTTTCTTAAGCATCATCCATGTATTTACTTAGCGTTGTATTGACGTCATTGCACCAGAGCTTCCTTTTCTTCTTGCATTTTCTTCTGGCAAGTCAGCTAAATAAACTAATTTACTGTAGATGCTATAAGACCCACTCGCACACACTTGAACGTCGCGCCAATGGGTGGAACTGTGTCTATAATTGGAAAAAAGTAAAAAGAAAAATAAAATGAAAAACTGTTCAATAAACAGTAAACAGTTTTTCAATAAAATTGCATTAAAAAAGTGAAACATTCAGTTGCAAGCGCGAGCGTTTTTCGACTTTTACCTGCAAACCAAAATTTCATGCGACAACAACAACAACAAGCACACAACGTCATAGCATAAATAATGAAATTATTATTATTTATGCTTCTGCTACAAGCATATTAACTGGATAATTGTACAGGCCACCACACTTTTGCGTGGCTGTTCCCCCATCTCAAAAGATCGCTTCTCGGACGTCGATTTATTGAATTAAACAAAAAACAAAACAAAAAAAAGACCAACCATTGCACACTCCTCTATTTTATATGACGCCCTCTTTACCATTTTCTTCTTCTTCTTCTTCTTCAGTAATTCTTATTTATGTTAATATGTTTATTTTGTGCGATTGTGGTTTTAAACTGCAACTGCATTCGTTGCAATTGTTTACGTCAGTAAATGCACTCTTGGTTGGTATACGCTGACACAGGTCGTTACATAGTTATTTAGTGGTTAGTTACACAATATCTACAAGAAGCATTTAGTATGTGTATAAAAGTATGAATGTGTGTATTCACGTACACGCGCGCATGGTATGTACGTCCATGTTGGTATGTGATGGCATGTTCGTTACCAACCAACACATTTTCGTGGGGAATTCACCAATTTTTTTATGTTTTTTTTTATGTTTCTGTTGTTATTGTTATTATTATTGTTGTTGTTCTTGATGTTAATGTGTTCTCCCATACATTTGTTGCGTTGTCGTTCTCGTCTATTTATTAGAAATAAAAAAAAAACTAAAAAAAATTCCTTTGGCTTCGCTTTTGAATTGAATCAATCCAAGTGAAGACGATGAGACTGCAAGTGAGGTCAGGTGACGGCTGCAGTTGTCATCATCATCATCATCATCTTATGCGTTTTTATATATGGCAGTCTGTCCGTACGATTTCATTGTTAGTGCTAATTTCCAATAAGCGCAACATGTGTGCATTTATGAACATCTACTAACAACCATATAAAGAAAAGTTCTCGGTTACCATACGTGATTGGAAATTGAAATCAATATCAATAGAAAATTGAAGAGCAATAAATTCTATTTATTGTGTAAAATAGCGTGCAGGCGCAAGCATTTGTAGATACATTTATAATTAAATATTTTATACATATAAAACTACAGCTGTACGTAAAAGGAGTCGTTTCTATAAATAAATTCTTTTCATTTAATATGTATTTTTTTGTTCAGTTTCTAAGCCTTGGCCGAACATTGATGGCAAGCCAGATTACTATGAAATATGTGTCGATATTTAATAACATTTGCACCGGCACATCTACCCTTCGTTCTTCTCCCATCAACAAAGATGGATGGGGGCTACACTTATTCCACAAAGTATAATACATATAACGCATCAATACAATATTTATGAATGTTTTTGCATGTCCGTCTGTCCTGCAAATTCACGTAAACCATCTACAAGTCTTAATTTTTTATATTTGGTACAAATATGTCTTCTGATCCAATTGAATATGAACATAACGGGTCTATTTTGAGAAGCTCTCCCCATATAACGCCGTACTTTATAACAAATCTTTATATGAAAGTATTGCAATTTTTATACCATCCACATAAGATCGGATAACAGACGCGCCCACAATTTACAAAAATACATTATTTGGAGAAACATTAAAAATGTTGAGGTAATATTTATTAAAGAGTTCAGTGCCACGCCCATACAAGCTATTACACAAGCCCGTTGAGTACTTTTTTCAAAACATTTATGTAGTATTTTAAAGCCGCAATCACTTAGTTGCCAACTTAATAGATACTTGTGTTTATATTTTAAGCGTACATTTTAAACATAGTACACAACAACAACAATTAATAACTTGGTTTTTGTGCGGTTGCATGTTTGATACTATTTGTATATGTATTGTACGTATGCATCATATTCAGTCTGTTAATTTTCGTGTTAATGTGCGGTTGTAGTAGAAAAGTGAAAGGAATTTATGTATTTTTTTTTTGTTTTGGTTCGTCTATTTTGTTGTTGTTGTTGTGCTGTTAGTGTTTGTTTCAGTATAACATTTTTTTGTTTTGTTTGTTCAGTTTGTTGTTGTAATGTTTAAATTTTAATTTCATACACTACACACATTCTTTACCATATTTGGTGCAAAGCAACGCATATCCACACAAATATATAATTAGTGGGCTTTTCAGTATTAAACTGCATCCGAATAACTTTTCGTAAGAATTGTAAATATTTCTTGTTTTCATAATATTTTTTTTTGTTTTGGGAGATTATAGAGTCGGTGATATATTTATAACAACGCGTTATTAAGCTTTTAAATGTGACACTTCTTTAAACTCCTTTAGTGGCAAATCCATTTTCTTCGTTTAAAAGCAATACTTCTCCGGTGAAAAATTACTTTTTACCCAAAAAAAATCTACAGCCGATCAAACACTTATAAAACTAGCCAGGTTAAATTCTGAATGACGAAACTCCTTTGATAAGTGTTTAACACATTTTGTTCATGAACGGAAGAGGGTTCGCTATCAATTTGTAATCGTGAAGAAAATATGAATATGCTCCAAGATAAGTGGTATAATTGAAAGTTGGAGAAAGTCTGCCAGAGAGGTAAATGTCATAAGACTTTATAGAGAAGCGCTTTCTGTATTATTTTCATACTAAGACTGTTTACTTTAAGAGTCATTGAACTGTTTAAGTGTTTTGAGGTAAAGAATCAGGAAAATTTGGGTTTCGGGGCGTTCCAAAAAGTTAAAAGACTGCTGAGATGTTGTTCAATTTGCAAGACCCAGAAGAAAGCCTTTTTTTACACTTTATATAAATTTCGGGCATAGTTCTTTGGCAGCAGTAATTGATGTAACATTTAGCTATTTTAGTGCATCCTTTTCCAAGCCATTGCATCTCCTGGATAACGGAGATATCAGTTCGGTATTTGTTAAGTACAACGGTTAACTGGATAGAGACACCCGATCTATATAACGGTTTAACATTCCAAGTGTATATAAATCTTGGTTCTTTAAACGCTTGCGGGTGTCGTCCAGAAGAAAGGGAGTCCGTTTAATCCTTCGTTTTGTAGCTTTCATGAAAACTATTTCAACCATCAGTGGGTTATCAGCCCAACGCGATGGTGGCGCATATTAGCTGCCTGCCAAGATGAATATTGTAATACTATCCGGGAGGTTGCGCGTTAACTGGAGGTGAGCAGAGACTAGGATAGTTCTGGACTGAAGTACTCACTCCCTTAGCTCCCCACTTCTTTGTAACCGAAAGTGAACATACTTTCAAGTTTTCTAAACTGCCTAGAAGCTTAAAGCTTCCAGTACATCTCTGCGTCAATTAATCTCCAGGCGTACGTATCAGGTTTAAGCCCAAATTGTCCGCATGTCTCTTCTTAAGACATGC
This sequence comes from Ornithomya chloropus, assembly GCA_963971445.1. Lineage (NCBI taxonomy): Eukaryota > Metazoa > Arthropoda > Insecta > Diptera > Hippoboscidae > Ornithomya > Ornithomya chloropus. The sequence goes on along the minus strand of OZ020530.1, from coordinate 18,079,565 downwards.
AGACATACGGACAAATACTAACAATCAGTAGAATTGCAACCTGTACAGCAAACTTAACATACCTACTATTGTATAATAGCGATTTTGTAGTTGATAGATTGAAGATTGAAGATTATTGAGAGACCCAGTTTCATTGTTGCTGTTTATAGAAAAGCAACCAAAGGTGAGCTTATCCTCAAGCAGCAACAGCCGCCTCTCTATTATTATCATTACAATTATACATATGCATACGCTTACCAGCATAGCCGCCGCGGATCATTACATAACGTATTATACGGCATAAGCCAAGTAAATGTTTTAATCTAAACAGAAAACAAACAAACAAAAATTTTTTTATTTTTTTTTTTTCATTGTTTCTGCTGTTTTGTTTTATGTAATATTTCCTTTCTTTGACTGAGTAGCGCACTACACAATTAACTTGTACACTTATTACGAATGCAATAATTATATCTTTCTGGCAGTGTGTTGCCTGCTACGTAACTATCTTGCACGTATGCGTTAAACATTCATCAATATTTCGTTTATAAGTGAACAAGAAGTTGGAGTTGAAAATTTCTGATTATTTCTTTATACGTTTTTCTAACGAATGGTTTTGGTGTTTCAAGATAACTTTAAATCATGCAATATTCAAATAAACTACTATTAATGACAACGACAGCAGCAGCAACAGCAACAGCAGCAACAATGGTCGGCCATAAACCACAGGCAGGCACACAAGAATAGATAAGGAAATCGTATGCTGTAGAAATATTCCAATCATTTAATGTAACATTAAACATAAACAATGCAAATTTGTTGATAAATAATGTATGGCTGTGTGTTGCAGTGGTTGGAAGTTGACATTTCGTTTGCCAGCAGCAACAACAGCAACAACAGCAACAATGCAAAATCATTTACAAAACATGCAAAAGAGCATCCAAGTTGAATAAACCCATAAAATTAACAACACATTAATAACAACAACAATAGCGACAACAATAGCGACAATATATTTTGTATTTTATATTATTTTGTTTTTTTTTTGTGCAGGCAGCACATGATACGAGTACTGTTTTTTTATTAAATAAATTTTACACGTCGACATCTCGACTTCAACATTAACATACTGATCCTTCTGTCTCTCTCGCTCGCTCCCTCTGTGCTTCCACTTATGTTATACACGCTACACTAGCTATCATAGTGTAGCCTAAGAAATGAGATATTGTGCCTGTGCCACCACAATCAACCAACCAACCAGCATATGAAACAGGTCTGAGGTTAAACATACGCCTGACCACAAATCACCTTTAATCATACATACCTGTACCTGTGTACACACACAACAATATGCTAATTGTAGGTATTAAATGTGCAGAAAATTGTTCAATAAAAATATGTACAAACATGATTAATATAAAAGGAAACTAAAGACCATAACCTGATCAAATACCTTACAGGTGTTATGTACAAGAGAGAAGACAGGAGTGAAATATTGTTGTGGAGATGCTGTAATCATATGGTGTAGTAAAGGGATGCAATGGTTGTGCAAAAGTTAAATATACGTCAAGTGAGTGATCATTTCCATAATCAAATGAAACTGCATGGCAGCTACACGTTATATTCTCGGCCTACGGCCATTGCTTTAACCGGAAAGGCTAGAACATGATCCATAATTATTATGCAAGTCTCTATATAATGATCGTGACGGCAACTATTCTATTCTTATCAATTAATATTTGACACAAACTTTCATTTATAAATTATGGAATGCAATGCAAGAACACTTTAGAGTCATTTCAATGCCCCACCCATTCAATATACTATGTACTATGTAGCTGCCTAAAGACACCATTCTTCAATAAATTATTCTTCATTCTCTGTAGTGAGAAGAAGGCTGAAAGGCTGAAGAATGAAAAAAAATTTAACTCAGATGAGAAATCAAAATCAATTCAACAATGTCCGATTTTTTGTTTATATATTCATTACCATTATTCATTACGAGTTGGTAATTTTGGCACGGATATAAGGGATACGTTTTAGCCCATCAAGACCTTTGGTCCCTATTGAAAATGGACCGATTCGATCCTCTTTAATAAGGAAGAAGTAAAAAAGTAAATATTGCATATTTCATATACAAACAAAGGGCGTGGCTGGTACATGATTACGACCCTAGTAGAGTATGTATTACGTACTAACCACCAAGTCGAATTGTGGGTGATTCTGTTCTTTTTTGTGAACATTAATTGAGTCTAGAATTATACGCACATGTTTCAAATTTCATAGCTCGATTTTAATGCCACATAGGCGGATTTTTCTTAATTATGGGCGTGGCTTACAACCGATTTTGCTTGTGGTGATTGACAGTGATTTTTATATGACAATAACTGCAGGTTACTGATACAATTAAACTTTTCATGAAACAAAATTTGTACAACTCGACGCTTTAGGTCGAATAGAAGCGTCAGCATTTTTTTGCTGGTTAATATATTATAGGTGAGCATATGAATGCGCCAATTATGCCGTTTTTCCTTAAATTAACAATTCATTAATTATTTATTTCAATTGACTTAATGAACGACCGCGCGTTTTGCGAACATCGCATACCGATTAAATTATTGTTACGTTATTACGTTGCTGCAGTTACTGTTACCATTATTAATATTTTCAGTTGAACTTGTGATAATTTATACAAATTATATGACCGCGTGTGTATATAAATGTTTGTCTCTGCATAAATAAGTTAAAAAAAAAACAAACCTGCAGCAAAAAGTTGAACAGGAAGAAGTTTTTTGCGTTGTTTACAGTACATGTTACACATATGTTAATAAGTCTTGTATATATATATATATATATGTTTATTAATATTTAGCGAAAAAACCGATTTGGACATGTTTTAATAACAGCGAACCCGTTATGTTTGCCAAAAATTTGAAACGTCAATTTGTTGCTTATGTTCACACTCATTTAGTGTATTAGTATGTTAATCGGAAGCAATATGCTTAATTTCATTTTTATTCAAATTTTTTGGCGTTTTAATTTTTTCCTTTTCTTTTTTGGGTTTTGTTTTATGGATTTTGTAATACCGGTAATAACGAAAATAATGAAGAAAGTGAAATCGTTACAAAAATTTAGCACAAAAAAAAGTAAAAAAAAAAAAAAAAAACGCTGAAACCTAAATACATACCTACACATACGTACACTATTGTATAAAATTTATTACAAGTGTTACAAAATCACTAAAAATGTATAAAAAGCTCACACGCACTCGTGGGCACATTACGTCTGCTGGTATATTTTCAAAAGTAATAAAAGTAAAAAGGGAAAATGGTATAGGCGGTTATGATCGATCATTCAAGACCCTTCCACACCTTTTTAGGTCCGCAATTTACACTCCAATTAGTTTAGTTGGCTCAGTAAAAGTAAAAGTGAGCCATTGTCATACAAGTCACTCCATGAAATATCTTTATAAGGAATAATGGTCCGATCGGGCTCAAATTCGTCACAGCCGATTATGAAACTAAAAATCTCTTCTTTAACAAATTTTGTCAAAAAATATTAAGAATTGTGAATTTTCGCCATATAAACACTTCCTTTATAATGAGAGTGATTCTCTACCAAAATGTTCAATTGAGACAAGTTCCAGTTCAATCGGACAAACAAAGGTTCTTGTAAAGTGGTAAAGTTTAGGAAATTTTTTTTTAAAGACTTTGCAAAAGTTTTGGTACCGATCGATAGATTTTGAATATAAGAATTCATTGGTGCATGTTTAAACTTGATCGGACCACTGGGATGGCAGTGAATTTGAATCTAAACTGTAGATTCTTTTTATCAAAATGTTCAATTGAGACAAGTGGGGAGGCGTTCTACAAAATGTTAAAATTCGGTTCATTTTCAATTTTTCAACGAAAACGTTATATTTTATCAAATATCTCAAAAAATTCTTCTTCTCCGTACTTATATGTCCGTACGTCCACGGTTAAATGTGTTTACGAAGTGAACCGTTCAGTGCATACATTGATTAACTCCACTTTTTGAAAAATCTTAAATTTAGGTATCAAAGCACTTGGTATAGTCGTAACTTTATTATTTCATCGCATTTCCCAACTTTTTTTTTATGTGTGCACTGAAAGGCTCAAGTGATTCTGAATCGATATAAAATATTTATCGTGTAAGTAAAAATGGCGAGCAAAAATACGTATATAGGTTATGGGCGAGTTTTTTATGCACAAAATGTTTAAAAGTTTCTAAAAACATCTAAAAATGTAATTGTTTTCAGATTTTTCTTAACCTTGAGCTTTCCGGTTGAATTTTTTCAATTCTCTAAAATGTATTTTAAAGTCGGTCGAATAACTAAGGTATGGTATTAATATAAAAAATGTAATTTGGTTCGATAACATAAAAACTGTCCTCTAATACCACTCTTTGGATGTTACAAGGATTTTAATAAATTCAACTCAAACGCTACATTACTTAGGGAGCGTAATGATGTTTTCAAGAACTATAAATATTTTATACCTCGTTTCATCTCATTTTATACACAAAATATCACTTAAAGCAATTATTCGAAATTATATCATAAAGACAACCGCTAGCGTTACAGAAATATGTGATAATTACAAAACGTTGTAAACTTCTTACTGTCAATGCGATAAGATAGGAATGTTGGAGTTGAAAGAATGCTAACAATTGCATGCAAGAAATTCAAATCTATCAGTTTTTGTAACGTATTTGGAACTGACTTTTATGGTCATTATGTTTTTGATAACACATGACAATAATACGTATTACGTTTCAAACCTGCTAGGGCACTAAATTGTGTGTGTGTGTGTGTGGCTCGTTATTTAATAATTTATGTAAATAGATTTATGGAGTTTTTTTTGTAACAAATTTTAGCAGGTTATCGCGGAATTTTTCCAAAAAAATATTCATTATAATTATTTAAGCACATAAATCTCTTTTGTAGAACACAACATACGAAGGCAACTCTCTTTTTAGAGTCTTTATGGCATTATGTTCGCATATAGAAAAATTTTTTATACTAAGATTGTCCATCCATTTGCAACTATTACAAGGAGGCTTCAAAAGTCTTACAAAATATTGTTTTTAATAGAAAAATTTAAGTCATTCCAGCCATGTCCGTACGGTTGTCCGCATTTTCGTTTACATAACCTTTAAACGATCGTGCTCAGAAATATTGAGATATTGAGGTAAAATTTAGTCCTCACGATTATTTCTTTATTTCTTTAAAGTTTCTAATTAGGTTGTTAGCCACGCCCATAATTTGCAAAAATCTCTTAGGGCGCCAAAAGTTGGGCTGTAAACTTAATATTAATAAAAACTTACTGTGTCCACGCCCACAATTTCCAAAATATGCCATTTTAACTCACCCTGTCATCCTTGGGAGTAAAATACAACAAATTCTTCAAAATTGTTAAATGTTTAGTATACGCCACGCCCACTAAATTATGTATAATTATAGAGAACATCTGTGTGTGAAATTTAGTTTCAACAAAACATTTTTACCTCATCGTAACAAAGTTTTTTCTCTTTTTTTACCTGTCTTTATAAGTAATACAAACATCCTTGTGGTTAAAGTATGTAAACCGCAAAAAAAAAAAAAAAATCAAAATTGATTACATTATACATGATACGTTGACTATAAAATGCATAAAAAATATTTAATCAAAATACAAGTGGTTAGGTAAGCAAACCAATTAGAACAACATTTTATGCAAATCAGTCCAGTGTGCTTAACACACCAACTAACACACACGTAAGCGACTTTAGTGAATCTTAAGCTGAACATGCAATATTTAACATTTCGACATGTGCATTTGCAAAATGTTTCTGATGTCTATGAGCAGTATTTAAGTCTCACCGAGAAGCATTACAGAAGAGACCACATAATCACACACTTAAATATCAACTGAATAGCGAATGTTTTGCGAAGCATATAACGATTCTATACCGGGAACTCCAAATACACTTGGTTTCACTGAATTCTGAAGTTTTTCTTTATTCACATTAACTCGAAATGAGTCAAGAACCTTCAAAAACCTTTGAAAAGACGCTTTTCATGGCAGTTGAAAATCATCATAGAAACTGTCACAGTGGCCGGATTAAGCTCAAACTTGCGCAATGGAATTTTTCTGGTAAATTACTATGGATTGGTTTCAAAAAACTTTTTCGGAAATGTACCATTTTTGCTTTGCAAACTTTTGTTATAAAAAAATGGCAAAAAAGTAAAAATCGTCAGATAGTGTTCAAAGTTGACTAAAGGTGAAATGAATATGCCAAGTTTCATTGAACAATATCTAGCATTTTTCCACATAATCATCTTTTCCTTGGACGCCAATTGAAATTGTTCTCTACAATACCAAGTTTAAACTTGTCCTAAGATTGTGAAATACAAGCGTAGATGAAAAATTTTTACATCACTTACCACGTTACAGTCTTAAATTTCATGTGAATATAGAATTCTAATGTAGTTCACATAATGTCACGGTTTCGAAAGTCGTTTTTCATGTTAGATAAAAATTATTACTAAAACTGAAATCTATGTTATAAGCAAACTAAATATAACAACAACGAGGATAGTAAAACCAGATTGTAACAGTTTTTAAAGTAATTTGATACAATTTAACCTATTGACCTTTTCCTAATGAAAATGAATTGAATTCGAACAATCTTAACACTTGACTTTTTGTCCAAACTCTTTCATGTGTATATTTATTATGCATCTGGTCTCTTAATACGAAATATGGAAAACCAGAACTCCTGGTTTGGTCACAGTCAACCAAACCAACTACAAGTGCATATGAGTGGAAGGCCACACTGCACTGCACTGATATAATTTTCAATAATATTATTTTACGACTTTTAAAAGTAGGGTTGCACAGCTTCACCAAGCATACAAATTCTTCATCAAAATCTATATTTTACTCCGCCCATAATTGAAAAAATTTCTCACGATTATAAAAATTGTAAGATTGTAAAAGATTAGTCTAAGGTTTGTGTTGTACATACGGACACGCCCCTTTTTGAAAAAATTCTCACGATAGTAAAAATTGAAATACAAGATTACTATATATAGGGTTTGTGTTGCCGGTTTATTATATAAATGGAATAAAATCGGTTGACGGCCACGCCCACATTTGAAAAAATTCTCTCCCGGATACAAAATTGAACTAAAAAATTAATATGACGGGTGAAAAAACTGGCTCAATTAAATTGAACAAGATCTTTGGAAAGCCACGCCCTCAATTAATAAAAATCACTCGACCACATATAATTGAAGTACAAAAATGACACTAAGTACTCTGTTTAATAATTTATTCACTATAGGGGGCTTCAAATAACAACCACGCCCACAATTTGCAAAAAAATTTCTTCTTGGAAGCGAAATTTCACCGTTAAGGTCAAGGATAAAACATAGTTTAGTCGTTAAAATGAGTCGGCAGGCACTTTATACATGCCACGCCCATATCTTATAGAGATTATCCAAGAGTTTTTCTTGCTCAAGTCAAATAAAGAATTTTTTACTTGTTTTTCTTTAAACTAAGGCGCGTAAGAGAAGCCAGTTTGCACTTTTATACACACATACATATATATGTATATGTATATCAACTTGTTGATTTCCCTGTGGACAATTCTGGTTATTGTTGCGGTTTTAATTTTATTGTTGTTGTAGTTGTTAATACATGAACTTTTATAGTTGTTATAAATTTTATTCTTCTTATTAAACGCGTAAACGTCTGCATTTTATACCAGGCCTGACAACCACAGCACTACATAATTTTACCAAACATACACGCATGTACGACATGAACACATATTTACATATATTGTATACATCCATGATTTATATATATATACATATATATATATATATTATATGTATGTTATAATTTTTTTTCTTATTGTTGTTATTATTATTATTGTATTATTATGGCGACTATATTAATATGTTTGTTTTTGTTTTTGTTGTTGTTGTTGTCATGTGTTTACTCCCGGTAAGCCATTATATACAAAAAAAAAGTTCAATAACCGCACAGCTCTCTGGTAATTGACCAGAGTTACTTTTTATATACAAATGAAACAGAAAAATAAATAAAAAGCGAAAATGAAAAGAAAGCACTATAATAACAAATAATAACAATAACAATAACAACCTTATGAGATGAGCAACAACAGAAGTAGGAGCAGCAGCATCAACATCAGCCATTCGTTACAGCCACAACAAAAAGATCATGATCATCATCTGTCATAAACAAGCAGCAACAATAATAACAACAACAACAAAACCAATGCATATAGCAAAGTACACACACACACACACACACACAGCAACAAAGTGAAAATTATTACAAAATACACAATCTCGTTAAAAATATGTTTTAATTTAAATGCACACACGCGCGCACACATATACATGATATATAAATATGTTATATGTGTTTATAGGCAAACACACACACTTGCAACAGCTTAGCAACAATATTTTCTCTTAAAATATTTTCATCTTATTTTGTTGTTGTTTGTTGTTAAACAATCATCCACCAATGTATTGTACAATTCAAGATGTAATACTTTTAATCACAACACGTCCCCAAATACAATGGAAGGACAAGAGAAGTGAAACGTTTAATTTTGTTAAAGGTTATCGGTGCAGACAAACAATATTTTATACAATAATATAAAAAATGTAGAATCTCATTAAGTGAATATATTCCTCGATTCAACTATGTCCGTCCGTATGTCCATGTAAATATATGCTTCTGCTACAGGTAGCACTTTTTTGATACATCTTGATGAAATTTGGTGCAAAGAAACATGTTCTTATGGACTAGACTCTCTTGTAATTGGAAAACTATACAAGTGATTTAAAAGTGGGCGTTACAGGGCGTAAGTGAGTACGTTCTCTAATTGTTGCAGCTTGCAAGTTAAGTTTCAAGTGGAGTATGGTTTTTTGTCAATTCTGGCCATGTCTGCTATCCGACCACGCCCATTTTTGGCACATTCATGGATGGGGTAACTATATATATGCACACCAAATTCCTTCACACTTCGTAGCTCAATTCTTGTGGCAGATATATAGATTTTTGTCAATTGTTGATCGTTGTCGGCGAAGCATCAGTGATGAGTACATTTTTGAAGGAAAAGAAATGTTTCAACTTTATATCAAATAGTGTTTATTTTGGTCTCGTTTTATATTCAACAAAATAAACATTTACTGTGCAACAAACATCGATTCGAATATTTTTTTATTTTTATTTTCATGTAGAAATGATTTATGTGCACAAAAATCTATATTAGGGAGGTGGAAAAATTTCAATAAAACGTGTACAGAAAAATATCAAAAGAAATTGGCATAGAAGCGAAGGAAAAAGAAAAAGTTCAAACAAAATGAAATGAATGAATGAATGAGAAATACACGAATTACGCCATCGTTTTCAAAATTCTTCAAATTTTCAACATCACATCAAGCTAAACAAATGAAATGATGGAAATTCGAAACCAATCAAGACACTACGACAAATTCTAAAATGATTCTATCTTGACTCTAATTAAAATCACATTAAAAACCGTATGTGAGAAGAAGCAATGTGATAAATACTAGGGGTATTGTGGTCCAAGGTAGTAATAAGTATATTTTGACTCACAAAGCTAGAGAAATTTCCGAATGTTTGCAACACATTTGACCAAAATCGGGGTAATAGTTTTCTAGTTATAAGCCAAACAAATTCACATAGTTTCACCAAATTTTGTCAAAAAATATTAAAAATTACAATTTTTACCACATAAAGATTTACATAATACTGGGGAAAGGTTCTAAAAATAGTCCGATTTGGTCCATTTTTAATAGGGGTCTTCTTTGCGCCAATATTTGTACCAAATTTCATCATAATATTTTAAATAATTCGACCTGTAGTACAGATCAGATAGACGGACATGATTAAATCGATTAAGATTTTTTTTCGGAATCGATCGGTGACTGCAATATTTGCCGTTTAGGAGTAACAAACATCTACACGAAGTTAGTATATCCTTTGCCACAAGCTGCACCAAATTTGGAGTCCATGGGACCATTTTGAAAACCTCTATCTACTGATACAAGACACCTCACTGTTAATGATGGTACTAAATAGTGTAGGGGATCAACTAGTTGTTTATAATATTTTCATTTAATTTAAATTAGACCGACGAAGGCGGAAGTGGTTTTCCGCTATTTTTGATTGTCAACAATGTTGTTTTCAATTTGTTTATCTAGGTAAATACATACTTGGCCAGACACACTACAACAATGCTTCCCCCTGCAGTATATAAATACGTTTATTTACAAAAAGTATAAAATAATTTAATAAAAGTATGTTCGAAGCTTTTCAGAAAAGAAGAGCGCAGAGCTAGCTAGATAAGGGTTCGGCAATTCTACTACATGGCCACGAAACTTGTAATTATTGTGAAATCTGTAAAAGTTTAATAAAATCAAGTAAATTGTAATGTTGCACATATGATTGACGATCCCATTAAAGTTTTTGTTATTGCGCAAGATATCTTCTGCTGTTAAAAGTGACCCAGGAAACCACAAGTGACATGGGAAGGTTATCAATTAAGAAAGACACGAAGAAAAAGAAGATGTTAATAAATAGCTGAAGGCCTTGTTTGTAACCACCCTACTCTACAATGATTCTTAAATTAAAAAATGCATAAAGAAGACCAACAACAATAATTTGTTTAAATAAAATCATCAATCATCGCAGACAGATGATTATAGAAGAACCAGTTTATCGCATCGCACCATCGCCAAGTGTAAGAGTAAATTTCGCAATCAAGTTCGAGAAGTACAATTTGTTTAGCAGAAATGAAAAATATTGTAAAAGTCATTGAAAAATGTTGCAGAAACCTTGAAAATTTTGCAAATAGTTTGCATCACTTTAATGTTTCATTTACCCAGAAAGATTTGAGACTCTCTAGTTTTTTTTAATTACATTAATAAATTATTTTCAATTTTATAAATGAAAGGCTTAACTCCGCTCAGGTGGAATCTGACAAGTCTTACACACTCAGCTACGAAACTAATGGCGATCTTAACCCCTTAAAAAATCGTTACAAAGAGGGTTTCCATTGCATTGAGCAGTTTCGTGACTCAAATCATATAAATTCCGTTCAAAATCAATGCACGCTATCGATGTACCAAAAATGAGATAACTGTCACGTCCATAAATTGCAAAAAAATATACTGGGTTTAGTATCCAATTTTTAATATGATGCTTAATACATAATTTATTGAGAAGAATTATGATAAACTTGCCCGCCCACAATTTGTATTTAGGTGTGGTTAATCACGTTTATATCGTTGACACCTTTTTTACATCTTGCAACAGCCAGAAGGTAGCCTCGGAGAAGGGAATGGACAAAGTAATATGAACACCCGACATAAAGAGTTTTGCAATTGTAGCCCTTCCATGAATGTTAACTTTGTGAAACTCTCATCGTCCTGCTTTTGTCGAAACAGTATTAATGTGAGTGTTAAGGTCTGCTATTACTCTTGCCGCGGTGGTTTTATGTTATCTGGACAAAGTCTGAGAGATCATATATTTCACCGATCGACTGTTTTAACCGTCGCAGAATAAAGCGTATAATACACTGAAATATAACCTGCAAGACTTATCAAGTAAACTATGCAATAAATACGCGTCGCGTTATTTACACGGAAATGCCAAAAGGCAACAAGATGCCCTATATTGCATGGTGTTCTGTATATTATTTTGTTTTTCCCATGCACCTGTTGTTAGAACGTTTACATTTTATACATTTTTACAAATCGAACTTAAATTGATATTGCAATTGGTTGGTATATAAATTGGACAATGTCAGCCACGCCCACATCCTCTAAAAGTCTACGAGATTGAAATTTGGTATACATATTTCTAATTAAGGCATCCATCGATATACCAAGAAATGGGCGTGGTTCAAAAAACAAACACACCCACCCTTTATAAAAATCCTTATTTAACAAATAATTCGACTTATTAGTTGATACTTAATACAAAATCTACAGAGAGCGCAATAGGGTAGGTGCTCGTCTAAAGTTTGTATTTAGAGGTGGAGATTATTATTTTAAGCCAAATTTAGTTATTTCACTTGTAATGACTACTCCGTATGGGTATGATAATGGACATTGATGGAGGGTCTCCTAAATTTGGCGTACGCCTAATAAAGTGCTTCTTCACTTGAGAGTACTTCTTTGACAGTTTTATTGTATTTATTAATTGTGCTTTGGTTTCGTTCCACGTTATGGCATTTTTGTCTTCTATGAAAACTTGACTTAAAGAGAAAAAAAAAAAGAAATCGCAGACGAAATAAAAAAAATATTCTTATCACCTTTGAATTAAGTTCAAATAGCAACAAACAAAATACATATCTATACACCAATACACGTGTAAAATGGAAATGAAAGTGCAAGTAATAGGCGAAAATATAAATTCAAACACACACATGCACACGCTTTATCGGTTTCGTTTCTTCGTTAAATTTCTGAATAATTTAGTATGCAAGCGCTGTTCGACCATGCTTGCTAAATGCCTATTTAATACACATCCAATATAAGCTAATGTGCCAAATTCTCATACATATGTATGCCACACATAGTGTGTCTGTGGGGGCATCTATTCAAAATGTACAACAGCAAAAAACGCATTAAAATGACACAAAAACACAAAATCGAAAAAAAAAAAATAGAAAATTAAGAAATAAATTTAATTATCAAGCAAGTTTGTGTTATACAGGCACCAACGGGGAGTTTTACCATATTCACATGAAAAAATAAAAAATAATTATCGGGGCCTTTATCGTGCGGTGGGGCAATGTTAGTGTTGGTGAATTTAGGTTAAATGCTGAAATGAAATAATTATTAAGTAAAAACTATTTCAAAGTGTTTTGCATTTTAAACAAAATTCATAAAGTGTGCGCAGAACAAGTTGAAGCTAATTATTGAACCGGTACAAATTGACTTTTAAAGCAAAATAGTTGAAAATGATATTAGTTGTGATGGATGTTCAATCCGAGCTGAAAACGATTCATTCGTTTTCTGAATCAATCATCGATTTCGAATGAAAAATGAATGTATTTCAATTCAACGACTCTGAATTCACTGAATAATGATTCCTAAATTATAGACAACGAATGATTTCAATCCGTTTGTGTAGCTTCCATATAAGATCGGGGGTATACTAAGTTTACTGTAGCAGAGACCTTACAAATCAAAATCCGGATCGACCTAGACATGTACGTCCGTCTATTGTTGACACTCTCCTGGTCACAAATATTGAAATATTGCTCAGACACTGAATTTTTTTTTAGAAACTTTTAGTTTCTCCACGCAGAGCTTTATTTAAATTGGAATAAATCGGTTAAGACCCACGCCATTTGCCACAAATACTGAGGTATGATATATATTATTACGCCATCCATCTTAGTGTCAAAAATGGGCCTGGTCCGATCACAGACGCGCTTACAATTGACAAAAACCATACTCAGCGGAAAACTCGATTCGTAAGCTAATACGTAATACATGCACTATTTGTGGGCGCAATTAAGTATCTTCCACGCCCACTACGTGGAGAGTATTTAGGATTTGGCCCAACACAAATACATTATTTTTCTTATTTGTTTCCTTTCCTTCTTCAAAATAAACTAAACGAATTAATGCTAATTAAATAAAAGACGAGCAATATTCTACAATTGTATTGATGACAATCTACGTAAATTTGATTTACATTCGTTATACGCAAAAAGAATTCAATTGATAATTACAATTATAGTAAAGTGCGCCGTGTGGTTGGCACTTTGTGTCTATCTGTCAGTCTGCCTGTCTGTCTGCCTGTCTAGCAAAAGTTAGTTTATGTAAATACGTTTGCATTTCATAAGAGTCTCATTCGGTTCAGTTTTATTGTCTGGGTATGTTATTGCAGTTGGCAATTAATGGAGAATTCGTTCCACTGACATTGCCATACAATTTATAACCTTCAACTATGAACTTGTATTATCATAATTAGACAAGGGGCTTAATAATCATTCATTCTATTTTAGTTCTTAGAAGCGATTTAATGTTTTTTTTTTTTTTTCTTTACTTTATCAACACTTGTTTATGGGAGAAAGCATTTAAAAATATTTATTAAAAAAAATTAATTAAAGAAAAAACGTTTTCCACACATGTGGAATTAGCGTCACTTTATAGCCGTCAGGGTATAACATTTTACACAAGCCTAAATAATAATATTCAGTCAATTAAAAAAAACACCAATTTTCACGCCTTTCAATCACTTTTAAACAAGATCTCGAGCGAAACGAATGGAAACTTAAAACTTTAAAACGAACAAGTGAAAAAGTTATATTTAGTTTTAGGCCAAATCTGTTATATAAATATCCCCCTCTTTAGATTACAAAAATAAAACATAACTTGTAAATTAAAGGCGTGGTCTTAAAGTATTTTTATGCTAAATATTGAACTCGTATTATTGAACAAAAAATTAAACGAAAAATCATTTAGTTTTTATGAAATATTTCTTGGTACGCTTGGCGCAGTGTCAAAAAAACAGAACCTTTTTAATTTTGTCCACTTGTAAACGAGTTCAGTGACCCATTTTAAGTCCAACCTACGAGGAAGAACTACCAGTATGTCTACCAAGTTTAGTGTCTTCAGCTCAACTTCTTCCACCGCGAGAATATTTATCAAAGAAAGACATACATGCGGAAAGTCAAACAAGGCCAAATCGATTCAGAATTCTATGCTAATTAAAAATATGTAGGGTCTCTGACTCTTCCTTCTGGAAGTTACATTTATTTACAAAGTGAGTATACCACCTATCCATGGAAAGGTCAACTTCCCCGTTTATTTATTGTAGGTGAAATGAAAAGACTTTCTTAAGCCATTTAGTTAGTTTCCCATTTAAAATATTGCAAACAAAATCAGTTAACAGCCACTCCCAGAAATGAAAAAAACATCTGTAGTGTCTTTAAAAAAATAGTGCAATTAAATGTCGTGCATATACGTCGCACCTAAAACTTACTCATAAATATGTAGGTGAACTAAAATTCCGTCTAAGCCACATGAACCTTTTTTTATGTCTTTTTCACTGCTTTTATTCACATTCATATTTATGGCCATATGGCCAGCTAGTTTTGTTTTTCCGTATTTTCTTTTAAGCACGTGCTGGTGAACCACTACATTATTTGCCTTTTGCAATTTTTTTTTTTTTTAATATATTTTGGTAGCTTTCGTAGAAAAACAAAATGTGTGCTTTATGCGACACTTTGCAAATATGGTTTTACTTTATTTTTAAGTGACATTTTTTTTTCAAACTTCTGAATATTTTTAATAATCAGTTGGAACATAATTTTGTATTGTAGCTAGAAAATTTCTTTTAAATAGTATCATATACAATACAATAATAAACGAAAATTGCATTTTTATTATTACACCCTACACTATTTGTGGCAAAGGGTCGTGACACTGACCATTTGCTTAGGAAAAGACTTTTTTTACATAAATGTTCCTTATTAACTAAATTGTTAGTGCCACGCCCATAGAATATATTTCATCTGAAAGCTGAATTAATTTACAAGCTTACACAAAAAGTTTGAACAAAATCCGTGCAGCCGTTTCCCAATTATAAGACTTTAAATATGTCCATAATCAAGATTGGCTTACTGAGCTATTCTGGGTCTCTGGTATTATGCACATATCTTTATTCCCTGCACCACTTGTATTAATAGATGCCACACGTTCCCTAATTATACCAATCGATTCAGAATCAATATTTGAATCAATTTAATGAGTCCGTCTATGTAAATTTGTTTGCAAGCTAAAGCTTGCATTTTTTGCGATGTTTCTATGAAATTTGGTACAAGGGCCAATTGAAAATGGCCCGAATTAGACCATTTTTAGAACCCCTCCCTATATAAGATCCTATGGCAGAGCCTCGCGTATACAGATACAATTAATAGCCAAGAAGAGTTGTATTTATTCCATGAAAATTTGCAATAATCGAAATATATTATCTTGACCATGAATACTGCTTCTAGCGAAGTATTCCCTTCTTTTGTCATAAATTATTATTATTTGTATAATTTTAACTTTTGTTGTACTCTCCCCGCCCTTTCTTTCCCTGCTCTCTCTCTCTCTCTGATCTATTATTATTAGCAGTTGTTTTATTAATTAATTAATTTGCTACTTGACTGTCTAGGTGGCGCCCCACTTCTATAACAACTATTGTTCTGTATTATTTTTTTACAACCTTTCTCGGTTTCTTCATACTTAGAGGGGCTAAGTTATTACAATTCATTGCATAAAATGGGTTTTAGTTTTTTTTGTTTGTTTTTCTATATAATTATACTCCAAGCTATATGCTTGATTGAATTTCCATTAATTTTTTTTATATTACTCATCTCAAACTCTCTAATATATTGTATAATTATAGCGCGGACATGCGATGATCATAATAATTATTTAAATTATTATTCCATTAAACCTATAACCTTCGTAATAGAGCAATAATGTAATATTTATAACATCTAATGAGAAAACTTATCATATATGGGCAGGAGGTGGACTATAGGGGAGCGCGATGTCTATCGGCTGTAAAAATTACAAAAAATCTTTTACACAAACGTTTTCTTTAGCTGGTCGGCCCCAAAGGTTGCTTCCGCTTAGGGTCAAATATCTGTATACAGGATTCAAAAATCTTCACAAACAATCGAAGAAATATAAGATAAGGATTCAACAGGACAGCATTATTTGCCAAAAATCAATTTATTAATGGTTGGAGAGCTTTTAAGTTTTCCACGATGTTGCACATCTGTCATATCCATTTGTCTTTCTATTGATTAATCGCCTCATTGTTTTCTAATTTTTGTTATTATTTTTTTAATCACTTAATGAATAGACTAAAGTAATAACAATCAAATCTTTGTGATTTTACAATATATTGTAGTTTGTAATTATTTCACACTTGACCAAATAATGTAATTAATATTAATTATTAGGTACATACACACACACACACAATACACAGAGTAAGCAGAATATAAAAAAATTTAATTCTATAGATTATTATTTCCGAGTGCATTGTTTTTTATTGCCCGTACAATATATTTATAATTCAAATGGAAAGGAGGAAAGAAAGCCAGCCAGTCAGTTTTTTGATGAGATTGTTAAGATTGATGAAATGCTCAAATTGTCTTACATTTGCTATGAATTAGTTAAGAAGTAATCATTAAATTAATTATTTATTAATAAACAAATATATGTGAAAAGTCTGTAAATAAAATATGCGCGTAAAATGAAAAAGCGGCGAAAGCAAAACACTTGAGTTTGGATTTTCCTGAAATTTTATTTGACACCTCGATAAAGATGTTTTTAAAAGTATCTCACTGTGTTTGCTTTCCTGGTTTGGAAAAAATTAATCATCCTATAGAATGCCACTCACAACAAAATGAAACTTTTTCTTCCACATTCATTTTTCGCAATGTGAGAAAAGTTCAAAGTTTGCATTGTAGTGAAAAGTTGCACTTGACGCACTATGAAAAAGTCGTTATTTGGAAGAACAAGGAAGAACACTAAATCTGGCTTAGACCAATTGGTCTAAGGAATTGGTGAAAAAAATTCAATGGTGCAGGTTTTAATTTGATCAGGCCACTGTGACAAGTTTTTTTTTTTAAATAGTTTTATGGGGAAGTGGCTCGTTTCACCTCAACGTTAAGTGCACTTGAAAACTTCAGCATTGAATTAAATGTTAAGAATATAAGCTTTCAAATGATATAAAAAAATCCTCTCTTACGGTAATTTTTCCCAGTGTTGCAAGAGATCAAACCTTGAGTAGTTGAGAAGAACATTTTAGTGCACCAACAAAAGATCATTATATTAAAGTATCCACAGAACTTTTACCGCAAAAGGTAAGAAGGTAAAAGTTGCCCATAAATTATAGCAACACCCCAGCTTCAATTAAATTCTTTCTTTATTACATTCATTAAACCATAGACACAGAGTTTTTAAGAAACCAAGAAGAAACACCATAACAAGAAGGCCTTCAATGCTTCATATAAAATTGATGTTAAACTCGGATTTTTATTGCATAATTACGGTCAAGGTACTGCTGGTGGCAACCATATATATACAAACACATCATATTCGCTCGCTTATAAAGGCTGTCTAAAGGGTACGCAATGCATGGCAAGACAGACGTACGTACACAAGATAGAAATGAGCAAAAATAAAGACAAAGTTATAAAAACAACACTTGATCATGATTGTTGTTTTTATTTCTTTATTGTTTTTTCTATAGAAATGTAATGCTATATATTGTTTATGGGTACGGTATGTGTTCGCATGAATATCTTGGTAGGTAATTGTAGACGTTTAGCAGGGATCATGTTTGTGTCATGTTGTTGCTTAAAATGTGTTTATTTTTTTACCAGCACTTCCATCTTTATCTATCAGCAAAAAGAGGTGATTTTTGTTGTTGCTGTTTTTTATTGTTCTTATATTTATGTGCTACCACAAAAACATTATTATTATAGACACCATAAAGATAAATGTAATCCAAAGTGGTTTCTTCCCCGTCTTATTGTGCCCCTGCTGGTTGAGAGTGGTTGCCAACATGTATTACGTGCAGATATATACGTTCATACACAAAATGTAACATTAGGTTATTCATTCATACAATCAGATAGACCGACCGACAGACCGACAGACCGACAGACACTCTTGTATTTGTACGACAATGCTTTACCATTTATTAGGTCATGGTCGTAACGAACGTTGAGCTTATAACAATAATAATAATAATTATTATTATTATTATAAAGCAAACAATGACAACAAGTAAAGCATGTTACATTTTTTGTGCGCACCGCACCATATGCTTGCATTCAGGTGTTGTTCGCACAAGTCTTGCTTTTATGATATTTTGTTACAACAGTTTTTGTGGTCATGATTTGATTTGATTTGATTTGAAATAAATTTAAAACTAAAGTGTTGTGTGTGTTGTGTGCGTTGTGTTAGGTGTTTTGTTGTTGTGGTTTTTCATATTTGTTACACTTGCCTCTTTACGCAAGTGTCAGTAAATTTGATGCTTGGTTGCATGGGTAGGCAAGCATGTATTAATCAAATCAACTTTTGTGCAAGCGTCTTGAGCGAAAAAATTTCAATTCCATTGCAGATTAAAGACGTGCCTACAAATTTGTTAATTTCTTAATTAAAAGTAGTGGGCGTGACTTACACGTAGGTTAGGCCTCAAAATTTTAAGTAAAAAAGTGGATTTTTGTTCTAAACTGGACACTATGTCCTACTATTCAATGCTGAATACCTGATAACTCGCTTCTATATTTTCCATCTTTAATTTTAGTGAAATGTTTACTTGTGCTAATTATAGCTCTTAGCTATTATATATGCTATGATATCGAAAAGTATCTTTTGTCTGTACATCCGTCACTGAAAACACCAATTAAGACTCGGATTTATGCGAAATTAGGTTTGTACACAATAGGAATATTAATACATTACTCAATTCTTGACTTAATTATATGGAATTTATGTCCAACTGGAAAAAGGAGGCATGATGAAAAGTACAAAAAGCATTATTTAAAAAAGACAGACGTACCGACAAAGCCCTCTAAAAACGTTTCATATTAAAAAATCTTTCTTCACAATGATTGGAACTAACACACCTGCTCACGAAATTGTATAATATATCACTTGTATAGCTGAAGTGGTGTAAAAAATGAATAATACGATCATTGATAACTTTGACAATTGCCGTTTCATGTTCATTGTTCGTTGTTTGTTGTTCGTTGAAACGGTAATTCCTGTTATTATGGTTGTTTATTATTATTTTACAAATTTTTCATTTTTTTTATTTTTTGTCAACTGCTAATAAGTTATTCAGTTACCCGGTAAATGTGTGCGAACGACGACTACGAGTAGAGGCAGTGGCAGAGGCAGAGGCAGACAAGCATTAAAAGTCAGTCATTAAGTCATTTTTTTAAAGCAACTAGACAGCCAATAAAATATGTTAAGTGAACCCCATCCACTAACCAACCACAATTAATGTATAATAAATTTATAGCAGGCAGCAACAGTCGTATGTATAGGTGTACATATGTATGTGTGTGCAGCCCAGCTTTTTACCGATCTCCGGGTTTTTACCATTAAAAAAAATGGATAATTTTTGTATTGTTGTTGTTGTACTGTTATTATTATTATTGCTTGCAAAACTAGCAACATCACCAGCAACTATTACCGTCTCTAAGCTCAAGTTTAGGTGTTTGTGTTAATGGTGGCAAAAATATGAATTCTCGTTGTTATTATTGGTGTTGTTGTTGCGTTTATTATTTTATAACATACAGGCAATATGCTGGCATAAGTTTTAGTTTCAGTTTCTGTACTGGCACTGGTGCCTTATTACACACACTAGAAACTGTACTAAGAGTGAGTGTGTGCTGTACGCTCGGTGTGCCGTTGAGTTTGTTTGCTGGCGTTTTTATATATTTACTAGGCTGAATTTATTATTAAAGTTAAAATTAAACTTAAATCACAAATCAACAATATATGACTGACTGACCACTGTTGACTGTGTGCGTGTGTGTGTGTGCGCGTTTGCGAATCAGACACGATCGTCCGTTGTTTGTATTATAAAAGTGTACAAACAACAACAAACAAAATCAAAATGAAAAATGAATTGAAAAAACAAAAACGAAAACACTGCAGGCTAAAATTATTGAAACTAAAAATCAAATATATTACATGCAATAAGCAGCAGCAGCAGCAGCAGCAACATTATATAAAAAGTGCAACAACTTGTGGTGGCTGCAAAAGAAGAAAATTAAAAAAAGAAAAACTAGTTACATATTGTTGGGTGTATAGTCATTGTTGTTGTTGTTGCTTTAAAACGCTAGTCAATTATTTTTCATTCGCAAGCTTTTGATTATAATTACACACGTGCATATATTTAGGGCAAAAGTTTTGGAATTTTCTTGCGTTCATCCTATGTGGATGGTTAGAGAATGTTGGGAAATCATTCTCAATGAACATAAATTCTTAAGAGTTTTAAACTATTTATTAATGATAGAGTCTTTGCTTTAACGGACCGACAGACGAAAACGTTTCAATCAATAAAGAAAAGTACTGGTAAATGTTTTGCGAAAACATGCATTCAGCAAGTCAGCAACAATTGCTGCGTTTTACGATTTTTACAAAAAATAAACAAATTAAAGTGAATTCAGAATTTTACGTACGCAATTCATATGAAATCAAATAGGTGCCACTTTGCCCTAATACAAGTGGCTCTTATTGGTTTAGTTTAAAATCATCACTAAAGCTATTCCCACATTACAACTGGCCAACACAACTGTGGTACAATTGGCACTTCTGTTAAAGGACGGAAATAATAAATAATGAATAAAAAAATTAAATAAAAATTAAAAAAATAATAAAAAAAAACAATAAATAATAAATAATGAATAAAAAAATTAAATAAAAAATTAATAAAAAAATAATAAAAAAAAACAATAAAAAAATATATAATGAATAAAAAATTAATAAAATAAAATAAAAAATTAATAACGAATAAAAAAATTAAATAAAAAATTAATAAAAAAATAATAAAAAATAATATTTAAAAAAACAATAAATAATATATAATGAATAAAAAATTAAATAAAAAATAAAAAATTAATAAAATAAAATAAAAACAAATAATATATAATAAAAAATAAATAATGAATAAAAATTAAATACAAAAAAAATTAATAAAATAAAATAAAAAACAATAAATATTTATAATAAATAAATTATAAATAATATTGTAATTTGTCACAATTATGTTAAATATTGCTGCTGTAATAAAATATAATCTAAGTGGAAAATAACGACTTAAAGGTTTAATGTACGTCTTTATGTCTGTACGTCTCTTTATCCGTATATAAACAGTGGGCGTGGCATCTATCTGATTACACCTTCTATAGTCTAGACGTGACTATTGCACTACGTTCTGACCACGACCATATTTGACAAATTTTTGAATACACTAATTATTAATATGTGTACAAAATTTCAACTTACGCGTGAATTTGACTAAGGAATACGTATAATCGTCGCTTCTTATGTGGGCGGTATAAATATATTTATGTTTGTTTGTATTGTTTGTGTGTGTGAACCCTATTCTGGCAATTTCTCTCATATACAATAATATATAATAATAAAGTTCTCAGACTTATAGTCAGTTGTGTGTATTGTTCCAAGTATTTCCATTTTCTCCATCTACGTACGTAGGTGTTCTCCAAAAACACCTTTCAATTATTATTAATTTTAAATTTAATGCCGACGATTGTAGTTTTAATTATTTTCTGCTGAATGCTACAATTCATTAGTACATTGCAACACTTCTTTTACATTCTTTTACCTTTTTGCATTATTTACTTATTTCTTGGTAGCATTAAAATAATTTGTTTTATGAAAGGTTTTTAATCAAAGCAAAAAACAAAGTAATAACGAGTAGTTCAACAATTAGGCGTTTTTATATGAAATAGCACAAGAGTGAGTTGGTTTGGGTGGGTATGTGTGGTAATCATTACTTACATACAAAACGAATTACTCGAATTTTCTAAAGACAAGAAATTCTTTTAGTGCGATTTTTGCTTTTTTTTTATTTTTAAAGCTTTTTTTATATTAATGCAAACAATTTCTCACATCTTCTACATGATACGAGTACAAAAGCAATGTTCCACTCAAAACGTAATAATAAGAGACTCTCTCTCTCTCTCTCTCTCTCGCTCAACTACAGTTACCAGAAAACTCCAGTTTTATATGAATGATGAAGTGACGTCATTTGGATAAATCTCTTGCATTAGAAACATTTATTTTTTTTGTATTTTTTTTTACCACAAACGATAATTAAAAAAAAAAATAAAAACTCAAAAAGCTTTTAACAAGAATTTGCACTCGTTGCCATTAAATATAAAATGTAATAAGAATAATGAACCTGTTCTTACTCTCGTTCTCCCTCTCACTCTCTTGCGCTGTCATCATATGTGCGAGTTCAAAACTTACGTTATCTCACTAGGCCACACAACACAACAAGTGCATCGGTGTACGTACGTACGTCCCTCTCTATGAAATTTTAGTGCTTTCATTTCATTTCAGTTCAATACTATGAACGCTCACCAACTACAATCATGAAATTAGTTAGCATTTAAACTTTAGACGCGTTGGTTCAACTTTTAAATATATACGAAATAAAATATTTTCATTTTGAAATATTTTTTTTTTTTATAATTAAAGGCCACACACAAGAAAAATTATTTTATGCTGAAGAGTGAATATGAAGAAAAAATAAAATAAAATTTATTTCTATAAAGTGTAAATAATGCAAATAAAAGTCATTTAATTAAATAAAATAAATAAATATTTTATAAAAAAAAAATTTTTTTAATAGAAATTTTCTTTAAGAATAACAACAATACTTGGTTGCTCTATTTTTGTTGTTGTTTTTGTCTTCCGTAACGTAAGCAAGTGTGTAACACAGTGACGTTATTGTAGTACAGACTTATTTTATTAGTAGAGAGCAAAAAAAAAAAAAATATTTTTAATTAAAAAAAAAAAAAACTAAATTCAACAACAACCTGCTGCTGTGTACATAGCGTACGATCTTCTTCTTGTTGCGGTATATATACGCCATGCATGCGTCATTTAGCATTTAGATAAATGCGAATGCTAATCTAATACAAAAGAATTAAAAACAAGTGGTGGGAATAACATTAATTTTTAGCCACTACAACAGCAACAAAAACAACGGTATGCCATCTAACAAAAAATTAATATCATCCAAAAAAAAAAAAAATTTTGCTTGATTTTAAAAATAATTATCAACTATTGCAAAAAAGTTATTTGTATTTAAATAAATTATTAATGGAAAAAATCCTTATTTCTAACAAAGGTTATCAATTTTTTTTTAAATATCAATTATTAAAAATATGCTTATTTGAAAAATGATTATTAGTTAAATAAAAAAATTTGCTTTTTTAAAAAAAATATTTATTCAATAAAATTATTCATTATGGAAAAAAATGCTTATATTTAAATAAATTATTAATTATTGAAAACAATTATAATTTATTTAAAAAAAATTAAGGAAGAAAATTAAAATTTTTTAAACGAAATTTTCCTATTTCTTAAAATAATGTTAATTATTGAAAAAATATTAGTTATTGATTTTTTTTACCTTTTTTTCGGTAAATACATATACATTTTTATATTATCTATTGTGTTTATAATAATTTACGGCAAAGTTTTCTCTTCTTGATGATTTATCTGCATAAAAACACATTATTTGTTTTTTTTTTTTTAATCTGAAATTTTCAAAAAAACGTGTTTCCAAACACGATGCGAGCATATGTAATAAAGTGGATACCATATATGAATAAGTGCGTCGAACGCACGTCACAAGAAAAAAAAAGAAAAATTTCACTTTCTTGCTGTTTTTTGCTTTTCATTCATTTCTTTCACAAATGCTTACCTACTGTAGAAATTAAACAAAATAAAAAATTGAAAGTACAACTTTTTTTTCCATTCATACTCTATGTATGAAGTGCTATAAAGTAAAATCTTATTGTTGAAGTTTCGTTATATTTTCTATGAATAATCTAGTAGACAGATCTAAAAAAAATTACAGTGAAGAAAACACATTCAAAACATATAAATAATTACTGTTTGTATGTAACGTGATTGTGCAGAGAAATAGAAATATTGTATGTATTAAAATAGAAACTCCGTAAGGTAGAAATTGTGGGTAAAGCGCACACAGTTTGGAATGAATGTCAGTCCGTTTTCCCAAAAAAATAGCTATTAATCTTTTTATATGTAAATACTCCAAGTTTCAAAATCCCTAATAATTAGCCGAAGGAAGTTAATTGGAAAGTGGTGCCAGTTCACAATTGTTATAGTGTTGTAAAATTATATAAAAATTTTACTTGTAACACGTAAAATTGATGCCTCCCTTCTGAAGTTCAATCTATTTTTTTCTAGCTTATACAGTTTTTGAAAAGATGAAGAAAATTTGCGGGCCGCAAATTCCATACCAGACTAGATAAACCCTGATTTCAAATTCTGCTACAGTGTAGTAAATTTTTAGCTAAAATCGATTCCAAAATCTTTAGCACTAAGAGAAAATTTCCTTTCTAAGTAACGTTTACGGAACGATAATGTCATTCATTTAGTTTGAAAGTGTTTCAAGTCTATTTAGATATAAAAATACCATTTTTTTATTATTTATTTTACCCAAAGCTCTGAACACTATTGTGTAACATATTCCTATTGTTTGGGTCCCCAGAGTATTTAAAAGTTGTTGCGTAGGACTTGCCCAGTTCACAGTTCCAGACTGAACTTACCAGAAAGAGACAGAGTTCTAGTGATAACTGACAAAAAAGCATATTTTAGTAAATTCTGAATAAAATTAAGCATTAAACGCGAGTGTAATTATTTTCCTATTATTTCTAAAACCAAATGAAGATTTTTACTCTCTGAAGAGCATTATGTTGATCATTTTTCAAAAGGGACAATTACCTAATAATAGTTATAGAACTATAAGATAAAATGTTATCGGCTTTACACAACTTTCTCGGCCGGTCGAAATAGTTTGTTAATTAATGTAATTCCGAAATTTGGAAATTTATATTCATTGGCCCGTGGATTTGTAGAGTAAAGTGTAAAACTACACGCAAATATAAAATGTCATATGCGCCATTCGCAAATTTTGCGTAATTTTATTAGACTTAAATTGTATGGGTCGGGAAAGTGGTTTTGGTTCTCTAGCCTATGGGTTAATTACGAAAAATGCAATAAATTAATAAAAATCCATGTTTCTATACCGCCCTTAAGCCCTTTCTGTTGCAGATTCCAGTCCACGACTGTAATTTTGCCAAATGGTTGTAAATAATTTTCAAAACTTAAAATCCTTATAACTTTGAAGCGGCTCCACGGATTTGGTTCAAAATTTTTGTGAAAGCTTGTAAATTAATTCAGCTTTCAGATGAAATATATTATGTGGGCGTGGCACTAACCATTTAGTTAATAGAACCCTTTCATTTAAAAAAAGCCTTTCCTAAGAAAATGGGAAGTGCCAAGCCCTTTAATTCCCCACAAAGCTAGAGAAATTTCCGAATGTTTGCAACAAATTTGACCAAAATCGGACCAGTAGTTTTCTAGTTATAAGCCTAGCAAGTTTTACTTTATTCTTACGGTCGTAATTTGGAAAATCATGCACATATCAAAAATTGTGCATAATACCAGGTGCCTATAATTGCACAGTAAGCAAACCTGGATTAACGAAATATTTAAACTCCTATAACTCAGAAACGGCTGGACGAATTTTGTTCAAACTTTTTCTGAAATCTTGCAAATTAATTCCGCTTTCGAATGAAGCATTATATGGGCGTGGCATCAACAATTTAGGTAATAAACATGTATTTTTAAAAGATCCCTTCCTAAGTAAATGGGCATTGCCACGTCCATTAATTATAGATCCCCGCAAAGCTAGAAAAATTTCCGAATATTTGCACAAAATTTGATCAAAATCGGAGCAGCAGTTTTTTAGTTATGAGTCAAGCAAAACCACATTCATTCTTGTGGTCGTGATTTTGAAAGTAATGCAAAATGTTTAAAAATGTGAGCATAATACCAGGCTCTCAGAATAGGCTAGTAAGCAAATCTTGATTATAGATAATTTTAAAAGCCTTATAACTTGGGAACAGATGCACGGATTTTGTTCAATCTTTTTGTGAAAGCTTGTAAATTAATTCAGCTTTCAAGCTTTGAAGAATATAATAAGGGCGTGGTGCCGGATCCAAATCTGGCACAGCCAAATATGAAGCTAATTAACTATCCTTTATTTACATGGATGGACGGATTGAATCGATAATCGATTTAGATTTTGATTCTGAGTAGATCGGCATAATTGGAGGTGGGTGTGGCCTTTGCCATTTAAGAGTTACAAAAATCTGCACAAACTTAATATACCCTTTGCCGCAAGTGATGCAGGGTATGATGTATAAAAAATGCTAAAAGGTCACTTATGTTAATGAAAACGTGCATTTTTAGTCAAAAACAATTCCGCAAGTGTTTTTAATTAATTTAATAAATAACTCGACGTGGCTTTGCGGCCGCCTTTGACGAGCCCCAAAAATAATGATCTTACAATAGTTGAGTTAGAAACGAAAAATCACATTTATTCGAATGACACATTCGTCTACTTCTTGTTTCACCATTATACAGCCATGCGAACGCTTCCAATCATTTGAACGAGGAAACGTTATAAAATAATTAGTTTTTATTGCATTTGTACATAATGTAGATAATATACATGTATGTAAATGAAGAGGAAAGAAACGAAATAATACAAAAAAAAACTTTTTTTCCCTTACACCCAAAATAAGTGTATTTAGTGATGTATGTGTGCATACATAACTGCGTAATCCAACTGCGTACTAATCTGACACTTGCGAACCGCAAGCACTTGCCCTGTAGTGTCATTATACAAGCGATATTTATTTATATATATAATGTAGTATCTACATTTTTATATACATGCACACACATACACATAAATATATATTCTAAACAAAAATGTTTACATTAATAAATGAGACCAACACGCAAAACGAAAGTAAAACGATCGGTATGATGATAAATTCTAAAAAACCAAATTAAATATTTCTAGCGTGATATGAATTGTTGGTAAATGTAAATAAATCGTCATAATACACGTTAATATCATTTTCGTTACATTCTAAACAAATCCTCACTCGTGCCACCTGGAGTATCAGTTGACAATACCAAGTAAAACTCGCCCCAAACCAATCATTAATCTCTTTGTTTTACCTTAATCATACGAATACTATCCCTATCACAGAATAAATGGAAATATTGAACATTGTAGGGAAAAGTACAGCAATGCAAAGAAAAATTAGGGGATTAATAATTGAAGGCTTTTTGGGCCTAAGCCAAATTTAAATTTTTTACTTGTTTTGTTTGTAACTGCGGTAGATTGCAATGAAAAGCTTTCACATAAGAACTACTGAATGTTTTCATAAATATTCAAAATATCTACGAATAGGTGCATGTGAGTTTTAAGCACTTGTACATTTGTATAGGTATGCAGCTCTATTGTGCTACAAACGGAAATCACTTGAACGTAAAGTCAACAATTAGTTTATAAAACAATTCATCATCAGATAAGTTTTTAGCACCCTTTTATAAAACACATACACATACACATACATATACATAGCATTGTGTAGCTAATTAGAGTTAATCATTAAAGCAGAAACGACTCATTCAGCTGGAGACTCCATTGACTCGTCAAAGCAAAGAGGTTGCAATTGCTGGTTTGGCCAGCCATTGGTTTTCTTTATAATTATATAGATTTCTCCTTGATTTCATCTCTCTGCTGTACATTTTCATTGTAAATATTTTGCGGAAATAATTTATTATTTAATTGGTTTCATAAAATAGAAAACCTTTCGAAAAAGTTAAATCAACTGAAAGAAATATGAAAGAAAAAAAGTAGAAAAGTAGTATTGGGGTTGGGCTACATCTTTGTTAGATTCGGCATTTATATAAACGTATCCTACGAACCAGCTTTATATTCAACAAGTAAGAAAAGTCAATTTGGTTCAAGTCAAATTGTAAATACTCCTCACAGCTACACACAAACGGTAGCTCCGTAGCAGCTCTAATAGTGTTTGTATTGAAAATTGTATTCTGCATTAAAGAAAGTTGTTTTTGTAAGTTATGGGCGTGTCTATTATGTTGCCTCTTTCATTATGAATACATCCCATAGTTCAGGGAGCATAAATGCATATGTTCATGAGTTTCTCAGTTAATCGCTGACAGTATATTTGTATAAATCATTTGAATCTGGACGATAATGCGTTTGAACACTTTAATCTGATTTGAAAAAAATAATATTATTTACTTATTTCAATTCTTCTTCACCCTTTTATGAAAATATGTATTTTTTGTTCGTCTCAAAACTACGAAACAAAAACGTTTGAAAAAGTTTCCGCTTCTTTCTAGAATGCGGCTTTTGTCATTGAGAAAACGAGAGTGAAATATCAAGAAATGAACGCGCGATTATTTATATAATTTTATTGCGTATGATGTTAGACATCACACAGTTTTTTTTGAAACCTCATAATCATCTGAATTTATCTAGAGATTAGTGAATTGGAATTTAGCAAAATATCCAAGGTCATTGAAAACACAAACCAACAAACAAACACAAGTCAGAACACACCTAGAAAGACAATTCCAAGTGAAAAAAATTATGTTTTTTTTTGTTTTTTTTTCAACATTTTGAATGTTCATCAAATGAATGTATGAGTCTGTGAAGCTATTGTTTTGTTTTATTGCATCCGAAAGCTAACTTTGTTCCTTTTACTCTTTTGCAGTGCGGGAAACTAGACGCCGCCGATTCTTCTTATCACAATCAACGCTCCAACAGAATGGATGTTTATCAATTTGATGATGGTTTTCATTCGGATGGTGGTACCGAAACGCCACCACCCTCCCCCAGTTCTGGTTCATCGATCGCCTCCACATCGGATCATGGATCGTTGGAGAGTGTCGATACGGGCGGTACTCAACGGTTGGCTGTGTTATCGTTCGAACAGGTGCGCAAATTGCACGATGTTATGGATGAAAAGGTGGCCATACATGGACGTGGCAATTTTCCAACACTTGAGGTCACTTTGAAAGATCTGGTGAACTCGGTGAGGCGCAAGTTGGAGGCAGATGTGAATGCGGGTGGTGCCGGGGTTATAGTCAAAGATGTACGCTTGAATGGTGGAGCAGCTAGTCATGTGTTGGCTTCCGAGGATCAGCCATATAATGATCTAGATTTAATTTATGCCATTGAATTGAGCTCGTCACGTCATTTCGATCGCGTCAAGACCGCAGTACTGAACACTCTGCTGGATTTATTGCCGGAAGGTGTATCCAAACGTAGAATCATGCCGTGCGCCCTCAAAGAGGCCTACGTCGGCAAAATGGTGAAAGTCAATAACAACAATGATGGTGATCGTTGGTCACTTATTTCATTGGGCAACTCTCCAGGCCACAAAAATGTCGAATTGAAGTTCGTCGATACTATGCGCCGCCAATTTGAATTTTCCGTCGACTCCTTCCAAATTGTATTGGACTCGCTGCTGTTGTTCTACGACTGTGCCGCCTTGCCCATTTCGGAGAATTTCTATCCGACCGTTGTGGGCGAATCCGTTTATGGTGACTTCCAGGAAGCCTTGTATCACCTGCAAAAGAAATTGATCTCAACGCGGCAGCCCGAAGAGATACGCGGCGGCGGATTGCTCAAATATTGTAATTTATTGGTGCGCAATTATACGCCAATCGATACGCAACGTATCAAAACATTGGAACGTTACATGTGCTCTCGCTTCTTCATCGACTTTCCGGATATAAAAACGCAAACCGTTAAACTGGAGGCGTACTTGCGCAATCATTTCTGGGGCGTGGATGAGGAGCCAATGCAATACCAGTACCTGATGCATTTACGCGACGTGGTCGAGAATTCCACAGTCTGCTTAATGGGTCACGAGCGGCGACAGACCCTAATGTTGATACAATCATTGGCCGCTCAAGTACTGTATAATGAACAGCAAAAGCAGATGCACGAACATCAGCAACTTTACCATCAACATCAACATCAACATCACCAACAACAACAACAACAAACGCATCTTCAACATCATCACCAACAACAGCACCAGCAGTCGCTTGTAATGGACATGCAACCGCAACAACAGCAACAGCAGCAGCAGCAACAGTCAAATCAGGCAACTGTGACTCTAATAGCAGCAACAACGCCACAAACACAACAGCCTCTCGGCACGGCTGCTATTTATGTACAGCAAACACAAACGGCAACACTATGCTGTGCTATGCCACCACAGCAAACACAATCAACTGAGCAGCAACAACTAACACAACAGCAGCAGCAACAACAACCGTCAACATCACATCAACAGCAGCACAATCAAGCAGCGACCACCATAACAGCCCAAGCCATACAAATACAGGCCGGTCCGCCGCAATTAATTTATGCCAATGGCGTCTACTATGCGCCTGTGATTCCAACGGCCATTTGCACATGCAACTCAACATGGCTAAGCACGTGATTACATTTGCCAATGCAAGCAACAAATATAATAATGGCAGCAGCAGTCGCCACAACAACAGCGGAAGGCATACTTCCATCCCAATAATCTAATAAGTCAACGAACCATAACAACAGCAGCAGCAGCAGTCGCAGTCGCAGTTTAAGCAGAAGCAGCATTAGCCGGCTGCTACGGTAACAATTGTACGAAGGGGGCTCAAGGTCAAGTGTTTTTTTTTTTTTATAATAATAATAAAAACCACAATAACAATATTTACGATAAGAGTTAACAACTAGTGAACGATAAGTTACAGAGAAAAAATAACAAAACCAAACAAAGAAAAAAAAAGGAGATAAAAGCATACAAGGAGAGACCCTACGGCTCAATCATTTTTAGGTTTATATTCCATGTAACGGTGACACAACACAAAAAGAGGAGAAACGCTTAATTAAGCCAGCATTAGAAGGTAGCATTAGAAGGAGAAAGCGTCAAGTAAGTGCAACTGAAGGAATTTTAAGGAGTTCACTCATTGAAAAAAGAACAAGAGAAGTCTGTTGTGGTGGATCGATGTCAGAAACATACATTTTCAACGTCAGTGCTCCAACAACATCGTCGATTTAAAGCAACTATGTTGCTGGTGGATGAGGGGAAACCAATATTTTTTGCTCCATTTCTTGCCGCTAAAGTAATTAAACGAAGAAAAGTAAACATTTCATGTATCTTAACGTACTTAATACTTTTACTAATACTATAACTATCTTCGAAGTCGTAAACGTCAAAACTCGATCGTTTCATTCTATCCTACGAAGGCAATCTGTGGCTCACATTACTTTCTTTCAAACTCTCGATTAATTGAAAAAATAATATAAAAAAAACTGACATACACGATGTAGCTCATTCTCTAATTATCATCCATTTCCAATAATTTATTAACTTCACCTTGAAAGGCTGCTCTTTTTAAAAAGTAAGATTTTCCCCTCAGAGTTTGTCAACACCTAACTTTGTCAGCCTTTTCAGTTTTCTTAGGGTTTTTTAAATAGTTCCCCTCGCAGCAGCTGTTAATTAGGACGACGCCTTTCTCCTCTTTGCCTTGTATGTCAAATTCTTTGCGCTTCGATATTCTTTAGAATAATGTTGTAAATAATAATCAAGCTTGACCATTCAATAAAGAAAAAGCCCACAACGCGTATGTAAGAGTATACAATGTAAAATATATTATTTCCATACATTTTTTATCAATTTTAATATATTTCCTTTTGTTTAAGATTTTAAAATGTAAAAAACAGTACAGAATATTATTATTAATGTAATTATACGACATAATGAATATAATGAGCAAACCCTCTAAAGTATGTATGTATCTGTATATCATAAATTAGCCAAGAAATAAAGTTACACAAAAACCAACAAAATGAAAAAGTTTTCGTGAAAAAGCCCCTCCATTGAATAGTACGGCCGAACAACTATTTGGCCAATGTGCATATGTATGAACTAGTAAAAAAAGAAACACTTTGGCCGAGGCCAGATCTTAAATACCCACCACCTACGCACAAAAGCCTTCCGCATCATTTGCGCTTCTATTTTCTACATTTCATAAGTTATACGCTAAAAAAATTCTATTCTTTCAGTTTTTACGGCGCTGCGATTGAACAATTTCATCCACTTTCAATACTGATCGGCGTTCAAACACTACCAACACTTCCGTCTAATTTGGAATCGATAATGTTTTTCAAACACATACGGACAGACAGACATGTATGGGTTAATACAGTGTTCGATGTTAATGCAAAATGTGTCCTCTTCTATGAAGATTCCAAATTCAAATGGACAGACGGACGGGTAAACAGACACGTCTGGATTGACCCAGTATTCGATTCTGGTTCAGAATGTAAACTTTTTAGACGTGTAAGGTCCTCTTTTTTAAAGGCTCCCAAAATCTTTCGCCAACACTTTCGTTTAAAAACAATATCTCCATTTTTTTAAACTACAGGACGGACAGCTATGTTCAGATTGACTCGGTAGTCAAGGTTAATTCAGAATTTATACTTTATAGGTCTCTGAGGTCTTCTTATTTTGGTTTAGAAATCAATCAAATACGTAAAATTCATGTACTGAAGACATTTTTAAAAGAAGCGCGGAAAATTTATTTGGAGAACAATCTGGGGAAAATAATAGATGATCAATTTTTTGACAAATTGTTAAAAACTTACTGAGTACTTTGATATTATAAATGAGTAGAATTCTACAAAGGTTTATAATTTATATATATGTCGCCACAATACATCATTACAGAAATATTTTGGGCTCACTGTACAGCTGGTGTATAAAAAAGGTTTTAAAAAGTAAATGAAAAGAAAAATCTTTATTTTTTGAGAAAAATATGAAATAAACTTTTGTACAAGCCTTACGTAGGGCTTTCTGCTTTTCTAAGCGGGCTGGTTCTCATAACCACCTGCGCTACTTTCAACTCGTCCCCCCTAAAGTAAAAAATTCATTTTATAGCCAGAAAATGCTCAACTTCTGAGCTTCTAAGCTAACTCAATATATATCTGTGGTCAGTTGCTTCTACATAAATGTAACAACTTGAAAGTCGAGCTTTTTATATCAGAAATCTTTTAAAATAATTTCCCTTCTAACTTTTAGAAGAATGCTACAATACATGAGTAACACACCCATTTAAAATCTTCTTGATTGAGGTTTAAATTAATATTTTTCAGCAAGAACAAGGCTTAGGACTACATGTGGGAATACCCATAGTACGCAGGGGCGTAAAAGGCTATTTGTTTTACAAAGAATTATAATCTTTACAAAATGGCGCCGTGAGAAAGGTCGTCTTTTAAGGCCTTCTAAGTTTATAGAATTATTAATAGGATTCTCCGCAGCAGACTGTGCTGGTTTAGGACACTTGGAAGCCTTAAGCGGAAAAATATTTTTTGAAGGTTTTCGAAACCTTAATAAACATATTTAATATATTAATTAATAGTCCAAAATATAACCTTGATCTGGTAAAGTCGTTAAAGTAGAATGATGTTTGAGAAAACATTTTGTAAGAGTTAAATTTTGTACAATTCCGGCGTACCTTTGATGCACACATTTAGCAGGAACCAATACCTATAGTATAACTTATACAATCATGAATACAAATTCTTAATTAATTATCAGTGTTCATACAAACATATTAGACAGACCTTCCACTTAAAGTTTAATTCTCTGAGGCTGTATATCAAAACAATTTTGTACACTTTTTGTTTTCCGTGTATTTTCTGTGGTACATATTTCTTTTGATAATCAAAAGTACAATTGAGTCTGCTGATAATACAAAATACATATAATTGTTATATACACACATATATATATATGCCTATATACATACTTTGGGCTTTAATCACAAGTGTTATTAGACACCCAAGCCCAAATCGGCTTTGAAAGAAATTTATGTCACTGTGAAGTGAAAAGAAATGAAGGCAATACGCAAAAATAAAGTGAATGATTTATTGGAAGCGTACACTAATAAAATGGAGAGGAAGAAAACGAAGAAGAAGGAGATTTGAAATCTTACACAAAAGAACATTTAAATTTAAAAATATAATAAATCATAATTCCTATATTCAAAATATTTTCTTTTATTATTAAGAAAAATAAAAGTAGAAATCAAAAAATTTATTAATTATTATTATTTGCTATGTATTAATTAATTAATTAAAAATTATTAGTAAAAAAATACAAAATATTACTTCATATAACCATAATCAAGTATACACTTAAACAAAATATTAATTAATTTCAAAAACACATATTTTTTTAAATCATGTATGAAACGATAATTTTTTTTTTTTGTATTTTCGGTTGATAAAACCGAATTTTTCATATATTATTATTGTATGTAAAATAGATTTTATGATAATTTCCATTTTAAATATTAAAAATAATTTGTTTTTTCTCTTTGTAATTTTTTTTAATAATAATCATACAGCGAGCAGCTAGATTTTGCGATTTTTAACACTTGACATATTATGAAGAATTGTCGGCACACTCAACAAGATGTGTGTGTAATTAATGATATAAGGAATTGAACGTTTGACGGTTCGCCGTTGCAGAATAGTGTCAACTTTTATAAAAGGGTTTTTGTTGTTATATTAGTTGTGTGTTTTTTTTCAATTTTACTTAATATATAAAATGTGTTTAAATAGTAAAAAAAATGTTACTACACACACGCGCGCGCAACGCGTTACACATTACTGTTGTTGCCTACAATTAACTTTTGTTTTCCTTGTTGTAATTAAAGTTTTGTTCGAATTAATTAATTATTGTTTGTTTAATTTTGAATCCATTTATTATTATTATTAAAGAAATATTATTCATACAAGAGTATATACATGCATACGCGCAGATATCTGCATACACTGAAAATATTGTTTATGTTATAAATTGCAAGAGAAAGAAAGGCAAACAAATCAACACACAGTTTGATGACATATTTTTACGTATATTTTGTCCAAGTGTAGTATAAATATGTATGTTGTGAAAGCATTACTTTGCAACCACTATCTAACAAACTTCAACAAAATAACGAATAAAAATTATTACAAAAAAAACATTAAAATATATGAATATTGTATTTAATAAAAGCGAAAAAAAATTGAAAAATATCAAAATGTGATGATTTCATTTGAATGGGACACCTACACGTCACCACGTCACCAAAGTTTCAAGCGTTCTTT
Organism: Ornithomya chloropus; assembly: GCA_963971445.1. Lineage (NCBI taxonomy): Eukaryota > Metazoa > Arthropoda > Insecta > Diptera > Hippoboscidae > Ornithomya > Ornithomya chloropus. Next base: position 18,043,641 of record OZ020530.1, on the reverse strand, counting down.
GTCGCAGTAACGGGCATTATTTGAAGGTTGTGATTCTTTTGTTTATAGATGCAGAACTCTAGGTCGCAAAAGTTGGAATTTAAAGCTAAACATTTGCAGAATCATTGATATATAAATTTGACACACACAAGTTCAAAAGCCCCGCTTCCAATCGAAAAAATCTATTGCATACGAAAAAATTAAATTTAGGGGCTTATCCGAAAAGGCTTAGCTGAAATCGACTCAATGCAGAATTCGATAGTTAAGGTTACATGAAACTAAGTAGAGGTACAATATGTTTATTATTTGACCTAACCCATTTTTATAATCTCGATAGAAGATGCTGTTATAACAAGTTTGAAAGTACTAGGAAATAAAAACCCTTGCATTAGCCGAAGGCTTAATACTGAAGTCTCTAAAGTGGGAGTTCGATACCCATGGTACAAAAAATTATTAATTGGGCAAATTGTACATCTATGAAGTGTGTTAAGGTTCGATTTCAAATCCGGACTGATTTTTCCTTTCTCGTACAATTTCGAAGATGCTGTTTTTCCTCAAACATTACAAAAATTAGAACAAGTAGATTTGGCTTAGACGTAGGTGGACGTGGCAGGTATATTATTATGCCTTTTGATAGTGTAAGTATTACGTATCAGTTTACAAATCGAGTTTCTAATACGGGGCGACGCCCATTTATGACTCATCCATGAATGGTATAATTATAAATATGCATACAAAATTTCAAGTTCATAGGTCAAATTTGGTGGCAAATATATAGAGTTTTAACGATTGTGAGCGTGTATTTTATCCGACGACGCCCATTTTTTGGAAATCGATGCATGGGATAATTATCGACATAAGTACCAAATTTCAACTTGATAGCTCAACTTTTGTGGTAGAAGATTTTTGTCGATTGTGGGCATGGCTCCTGACCGATTTGGCCCATTTCAAATAGCGATCAGCCTGCAAAAACTATAAGTGTCTGTACAAAATTTCACCACAGTATCTCAAAATTTATCGTGAGAATGGCAACAGACGGACACACGGACAAACATGTCTAGATCGATACAGTTTTGATGCTGATCAAGATCTAAAAAAAGACTGAATTTGGCTTAAAAATCTCGAGTACTCTTCAGGACTATGTAACAAAATGTGGGCGTGACATATAGTGCATTCGAATTCGTTCAATTCTTAACAACCTTTTTTTTTTTTTTTTTCTAAATTGTAAGCGTGTCCGTAATCACATGCCGCCTATTTTTGGCACATCGATTAAAACGCTTCATACCTGTACTGAATTTCAATTTCGTAACTTGACTTTTATGGCTAATAGATGGGTGTAGTTGATGGCGGGCGCAGCTATGCACCGGTTGAAAACAACAGTGAGCGTTTCAAAAACAGGCAGACATACAGATAAGTATTGTGGTGGATTGTGGTGCTAATCAAGAACATATATACTTAGTGGGCCTTAGTAGGCCTGGGTTTTGCAAATGAAACCACAACAAGCCTTAATCATCCACCATCTTACGTGGAAGGTGTAAAAGTTAATGCCATCTATAAATTCAGCACCTTACCTATGGCTACAGCAGTTCTCAGATCTTTGACTGCAAATAAAAACTCATTTTTCGTTTCGCATCCAACTCCATCATTTACTTCGTATTTCGATTAAATGTGGCGCAAATGCAATAATTGAAAGACGTTTACCACTTTATTTTTGGATATTATATAACAGCACAACAGCAATTAATACATATTAAAGTGATCATAACAACTTTGAAGATTTCTTTCAGTTTCGCTCTGTCGCTCCCGCTGTCTGGCTTTTTATTTTGGTACAAAAAATATAGGTTACGATTAAAATCATCATAAATCATACAAAAAGGCAATTAATATGTATACTACATCATTTGGCATCATTTGTTTGTTTGTTTGTTTTTTAAACGGAGTCTTAAAAAAAGTGAAGAAGTCTGGGATTTATATGGAGAAGCACCAAACAAAGCACAGAGTTACGATGCGATGCGATGCAATTTGGGATGCTGTCTGGTTAAGCGTTTTCAAAGCTTCCTCCTTTCTAAAACAAAACTCTATACAACAGAAACAACAACAACTAAACAGCGAGCTACAAAATATGCAATATATATGCTACATAATAATAATACATATAAATAAATGTTGCTGCTTCAATTATATGTTTGTTGGCCGATTAGTTACCGCCACCGTGTATATATGTACAAAATATTTGTTTGATAATTTATTGTATATGGCGTGTATCTAAACACCATTTGTTGTTGTTATTATATTGGTTTCAACTTTAAAATCTTCCATCCTCCTGCTATATGTGTGTTGTTGGTGTTGTTGGTGCTTAACATACTTGTAACCAATTCTTTTTTTTTTCATTCCATTAAAAATATGTTGTTCGAACTTTTTATGGATAATTGTCAATTTTTCTTGTTATTCCTCGGAGGGGAATCTTTTCAATTAAATAATAGTTTCTTAAAAAAAAACACCGCGACACTGTAGGCTATTATAAATGCGTATAACATTTACGGGCCATATATACAAGTATTAATCTTTGAAGACTATTGCAAACATTGCTCAAAGACGGATGTACAGACAGTACTTTGAAAGTAAACTTTTTTCTTAAATCCATTGATGATTACTGTAATGCCATGCTTTTAGTCTTCTTACGAGGCAAGGAGGAATTATATTTTTAAACCCATTATAGTGCGAGGACACTATATGTTTGTTAAGTTCTAGAAAGGGGCTCGAAGTACCCCTCCATTCTGATCAGCATCAAATTTTAATCAATGTAGCCATACCTTGCGTTTATGTGGTAGTAAGCAGTTGGTACAAACATTTTTAGGGTAAAACGATTGACATTCACGTCCATAATTAACAAAAATTGATCAGGAACTCACAAAGAGTGCTACAAAATGAAAATGGGGCGATTCCATTATATCCATCACCTTGGAGCTGGATGTACATCATTCAATTGGAGTCGAAAAAAGTCAGGTTTCTCTTCTAATTATATGTTGAAGAGACGCTTTTCATTAATCGGCACAGAAGCTGCCGCAATAAGCTGATAAAGTTCATTCCATTGGCTTTTTTTACCGATAGTCATCAAAATTTTGATATAAAACATTTTTTCGGATATGTACCATTTTTACCTTGCTATATAGGCTTTGTTAAAAAAAGTGGCAAAAAAGTAAAAATCGTTCGATAGCAAACAATCTTGGTTTGATTAATCCATATAACAAATGGATTGTGCCAAGATTCATTGAAAAATATCAAGAATTGTTGATTTTTTTCCCATATAACGATCTCTTCAAAGTTTGAACTTTTCCAATATTGTGAAAAATGAATGTAAAGTAAGAAAACTAAATTTCACTTAGGCCAAATCTTAAATACCCTCCACCTTCACAACGGTGGGCGTGGCAAATATATATATATATTGCTCCTAATAGGTTACGTATTACGTATCAGCTTGGTGGTCTACTTTTACGTTGAATTTGGTTTTTTGTAAATTGTGAGCGTGTCTATTATCCGACCACGCCCATTTTTAATACGCCAGTCAATGGGATAACTATGTATACGCGTACTAAATTTCAAGTTCATAGGTCAACTTTTGTGGCAGATATAAAGGTTTTTATTAATTATGGGCGTGTCTGTAATCCGAATAAGCCCATTTTTGGCACATCGATAAAGCTAATATTTATAGACGTACTCACCGAATTTCAAGTTTATAGCTCAATTTTCGTGGCAGATAAATAAATTTTTGTCGATTGTGGGCGTGGCTACTGACCAATTTTTCCTATTTTAAATAGCAATCTTTGTGCATAAACTAAAAGTGTCTGTACATAATTTCAGCTCAATATCTCAAAATTTACGCCCCTGAGAGTGCCAACAACATACGAACACACGGACATACGGACACACGGACACACGGACATACATGTCTAAATCGACTCAGTTTTTGATGCTGATTAAGAATATATATACTTTGAATGGTCTCTCACTTCTCCTTCTGGGTGTTGCAAACGGAAGAACAAACTTAGTATACCCTCATCACTGAGGTGGAGGGTATAACTAGAAGTCTCAGGTAGTCTGCAGGTTGTTGCAAAGTGAAAATGTTATAGCCGGTTATTTAATACCCTACACCACTTGGCTTCTTAAATCATGCTACAATAAATAAAAAGTAAACACGACGTATTATTATTATTGTAAGTGGGTGTGGCATTTACCGTTTAAGAGTTTCAAACATACGCACAAACTTTGACACAAGTGATGCAGGGTGTAAAGATTCGTTTAAAATCCCCATGAGTCAAATATAACTAAACTTTGCTAAAGAATAACTTTCTGAATTATTGCAATAGTGGAGACAACAACCCTTTTTTAGAAGTTCAAAAAAGCTCAAGTGGTGAAGCGGATATAATTAACGTAAAATGTTATAATAACTTAAAAAGTTAGCGGAAAGCTTTGGCCGAACTCAACATTACTGCAACAATGTTAATACCATAGAAGAGACAAAAAAGCGAAACTGACTCCAAAAAGTTCAGTGTGAATGGCGAGCATTGAAGGGAGTAATGTTAAATTCTACTACAATACGGTATAAATTGTTAAGTTACTACCAGAGACTTCAAAAAAAAAAAGCCAACCCATAACCCAACTGATGCACGAAACGTCAACAGTTTCGTATCCATATTCAATCGTACAATACTGTTTCATTTCATGGTGGATTCAGTCGTTTAGCAGCACACGTTTGGTTTACTTCTGAAATACGGATGAATTGTGTTAAAATATAATAACACACGTGTGAATACAAATAAAAAATAAAAATAAAAGTAAAAAATAAATAAAAAGGTAAAAAAACCAATAAATTAAAAAATAAATCTCAACAATAAAAAAATGCACATATGCGGTTAAGTAAAAGTGAAAGGTAGTCACTGTTCACCATTTATGATAACGTAGAGGAGAAAATTTAAAAATAATTAATGCAATATAGCCATCAAGAGGTAATTAGAAATTACGGTTAAGATAGTGAATCACAAAATTAATGAGTGTGAACAAAAAGAAGAAATAAATGTTAGAGTAATAATAATGACAACAATTGCAACAATTGCCATCACACACTTAACCGTACAAAATAACTGAAACAAGTAAATAATAAAGTTTGGCTTAGGCCGAATCTTAAATACCCTTCACATCTACAGAATGGTTATATAATCATACAAATGGTGGGCGTGGCATGAGCATAATTACGCCCTTTAATAGGATATGTATTACGCATCAATTTGCAAGTTGAGTTTTGAGATTTAGAAAGTTTCTCTTTGTAAATTATGGGCGTGTCTGTTTTTCGCACGTTCATGGATGTCATAATTTTACATATGTATTCCACATTTGAACTTTAGAGGACAATTTTTGTGGCAGATAATTAGATTTTTGTTGATTGTGGGCGTGGCTCTTAACCAATTTTGTTCATTTTAAAAAGCACTCTGCGTGAATAAAAGTGCGAAACTAAAAATGTCTGAAGAAAAGATCAGCGTAATATTTTAAAATTCACGACCATGAGAGTGATAACAACAGACAGACATACAGACACATATGTTCAGTTTGACTGTTTTTAATGCTGCACAGGTATGTTGCACATGAAATAACAAGCTTAGCATACCTCCTCTCTAAAGGGGAGAGTATAAAAAGGAAAGAAATAACAAAGAGAAAAAATTCAATGAAAAAACCAACGCGATAAAATTGATAATATAACGAAAAAAGTTGTACAAAAATAAAAAATTTCTTATAAAAAATGACTCAAACTTTAAATCTCGTAAAGAGTGAAAAACAACAGCAATGATTACTTCGTGCTTATGATCTGTGTCATGTAGTTATTTTGCATTTTCCACGTAGTACTTAATTTATTTTTTTTTTAATTTTTTTTTTTTTTATATTCATTTGTATGCTTGTAGCGTGCACTGGTGTGTGTTTGTATTGAGAGTAGTGTACAATGTAAACAAAAATCGTGATTTGTAGTGAAACTCTCTTCTCATTAGCGTTCAAGCCTTTGTGCAACTTTGCCCTTATGATGAAGTCTGTATAGCGCACAGGAAAATATCCACCAGTAACAACATCAGTAATTTTCATTGTTATTGATCTTAATTTTTTTCTTTTTTCTTTTCTAACAAATATTAGAACAACAAGATATCATTAAAATATTCCATCTCGCTCTCTCTCCCCCTCTCTCTCTCTCTTTCGTAATTGCCATTAACCTGAATAAAGATTTCATTTGCTTTGTTGGCATTTCGTAAACCAAAAATTTTAGCACTTTAATAGCGTAATACAACGAAAAAAAACAAAAACAAAAACATTATAACATTACAACAACAACTACAACATAACAGCAACTATTCGTCGTGGAAACAAAATATCAGGTGAGCTTAAGCAACGTCTTAAGTGTTTGTTCTTTTAAATGTAAATGTTTAGAACAATAGGTGTGCATGTCATTAACGACGTACAAGTACTAGGAGTGACCTTAACTTGTAAGCAACCTTGCCTAACCTTAACATGTAAACTCAACTACTACTACTACTACCGCTACTACTACTAACTAAACTTTGTGAAGAGCATTACAATAAGTAAAAAAATATATTTGGCTGAGGCCACATCATTGTTGCACCAAGCCTTCCTGAGGGGTATATATGCAAATATCTCTCTTCTGTACTCATTGTATAAATTTACTTAAAAAATTGCTCCTTTTTCAGTTCTTAATGCATTGTGGGCGTGTTGTTTGATCGATTTTGCCCATTTCCAAAGTTTGAAATCAATATCTTAATATTTGCGATCGGGAAAAGGATTATCAAATACACCGACGGATGGCCAAACAGACATGGCTAGATGGACTCAGTGTTCGATGCTATTTAGATTCGATGTATACTTTGTGGGGTCTCCGAAACTCACTTTTAAGCGTTGCAAACGTTTCGACAACGTGTTGTAAACCTTCATATAAATGAAGAAAATTCCTTCACGCAAAGAGCAAAGGAACTCACCATCACGTTTATATGTGTATTATTTATTAAGATGGCTAATTGATCGTAAACATTGCAGAAATTCACTTTCACACTTTCGCACATAATTTCATTTATTTGCTATTACTGCCATACACACAAGTGTTGTATAAATATTTTCTTCTACCCCTGTTATGACTGTATCGTGATTTCTTTTGCGATATTATTTTTCACTTATTTCAAAGTATGTTTCTTGCGGTTTTCCGTGCGCTTGCTCTGCTCCCCCTCGTACTTTATTTAACATGCGGTTACTTTAAAAAAATTACTCCAGTTACGCTTGTCTCTCTGTAATTCTGTTTTATGCAATCTCTTCATGAATATATTTAGATACAAACTTACATATATATGCAGTGTATGACTTAATAGAGTAAACGGAATAATAAAACGAGAAATAATTTATGGGCGGTTCAAGTCGAATCTTAATAACCTACAAATACTGCCTATAAAATTTTAATGATGAAACGCATTCCGAATATACGCAGCAGTTCCTATTGTCCATTATTTATAAGAAACAAACAAATAAATGAAAACCAAAATTCAGCTTGGGCTTAATCTTAAATATCCCCATCACGATTTCTACAGTGGGCGTGCCTGGGCATATGGTTGCACCCTCCAATAATGATTATATTATTAAACGTTAACATACAAGTCGAGTTTTATGCATAAGAAGGTTTTTCCCAAATAACGGCCACGTCTGTTATTCGCTTACGCCTACTTTTGGCACATCGACGAATGGGATTTCAACTTCTTAGTTTAATTTTTGTGTCAATTTTGACCGACTTTGCCCAATTTAAATGGTGATCTTGATGCAAAAACTAGAAATGTCTATAAAAAATTTCACTTCAACATTTTAACATTTACGACCGTGAGAGTAGCAACAATAAGCGACATACATGTTTAGATTAACTGAGCTTTTTATGCTGATTAAGAATACACACATATATAGAGTCTTTCAAGACTCCCTCTCCATATTGCAAACGGAAAAGCAATCTTAGGGCACCCCCCTACCTAAGACGGAAGATATAAAAATATCCATTTGCTTACAGAAACTAGATATGTAGCACAAAAATTCTGCACAATTTTCTCAAATTAGCTCAATTTAGAAACAAGATGTCCTTGTTCTGCCCTTGAGTACATACAATCCTACAGAAGTGTTATTAGTCTGCCATTAGACGTATGGGCGTAGTGTTTTATAGAACAAAAAACACAACCAGACATAACAACGGATAGACAGACCTAAACGTTCATGTTAAAAGGATTTGAAGTCTTTCTTAAAGTATAACACTTTCTAATAAAGTGAACATACCCTGAGCAATAAGTATTAAAAGGCGCTTCATACGCTAGCTTCAAAGAATCACATATCTCTGTAAAAGGCTATTAGGGATCGCACTGTTATCATATGAACTATAAGTAAAAGAGGACTGAATTCGAAAATCACTTTTTATTAGATTAAGTACTTACTGCTTCACCACAAAAAGCCATAAAGAAAATTGAATGAACGTTTCTCTCTTAAATGCGACACATCAACAGGTACCATGTGTGTTGGTAAGAAGGACATAAAAAGAAACTTCTTTAATATAAATAATTCGATTTTTATACCCTCCACATAAGATGCAGGGTATACTACGTTTGTCATTCCGTTTGCAATATACAGTAGAAGGCGTCAGATACTCTACTTAGTATGAATATTCTTAATCAGTATCAAAAACTGAATCGATTTAGACATGTATGTCCGTGTGTCCGTGTTTCCATCTGTTGTTGGCATTCTCAGGGGCGTAAATTTTGAGACATTAAGCTGAAATTTTGTAAAGACATTTTTAGTTTTTGCTCGCAGATCGCTATTTAAAATGTGCAAAATTGGTCAAAATCCACGCCCACATTCGACAAAAATCCATTTATCTACCACGAAAATTGAGTTAATAAAATGAAATTTGGTTTGTTTATAGTTAGTCTATTCATTAATACTAAAAAATGGGCATGGTCGGATAACAGACACGCCCACAATTTACAAAAAACCATATTCACTATAAAACTAGACTTGCAAGCTGATACGTAATACATACTCTATTAAAGGGCGCAATATATATATATATTTGCCACGCCCACAATTGTGAAGGTGGAGGGTATTTAAAATTTCATCTAAGCCAAATTTGGTTTTATTACTTCTTTTTTTTTAACTTTGGAGACAAACAGTTTGTGGAAATTCAATGCAACAATCTACTAAATTTTCACTTTAAAAACTTACATTTAAATTAACGTTATGTAATGCTTCAAAGTATTATGTAACTAGCCGAAACCATTACAAGTGAAGTTTTAAGGAAAAAACAAGTAAAAAGCTGTAAGAAACTTAAATATTGGATATACCCTGGTGAGGTGCATTTGTGTTAGTTTCTAATCCTTGCTAATCATGCATGCACTCTTGTAAACGGTTAGCCAGCCATGAATAGATGGTTTTGGTATGCGATCGTGCTAAAGAACATTTGGGACAAACTAAACTAAAGTTTTCACATATTTTAATAAATTTCAAGGTGACGAATGTGCAAACAAATCAACAACAACAACAGCAACAACATCAAAATGGAAACAATTGAATAGAACTAAAACATCAACGGCGATAAAATGTAGTAACAATAGCAAATAAAATTGCAATAAAAATAAACAAATGAAAAAACATGTGATGCAAAATACTTGAAATGGTTGTCGTTTTATTACCGTGTACTTATTGTTATTGTTATAATAGTTGTTGTAGTTGTTTGTTTGTTTGAATATTAGATGAACGCACACACATAGATACACGTTTATACATTTTTATATTATTTTCTCGAAACTAGAGAACGCAGTAAGGCTCGTATACATAATTGCTTCAACACAAACACAAACACATACACATACACCTACAACACATCGTAATGCAGCGACATGAAAGCAATAAGTTTAAAAACTATTGCACATTTTATAAACAAATTTTGGCATTTACAACAACAACAACAACAACAACAACAAACCCGTTAGTTATATGCACTTGGGAGTGGGAGGTTTTGTGTGCTGGTTTTATGGTTCACTGGTTATATAATGAATTTTCAGACAAAGCATTTACTATCATATAAAACATTTCGTTTAATTGTGTGGTATTTTCACGAAACGAAAAAGTCAGTTGGACAGTATATCGCAGAACTATCATTACGTTTAACAAAATTCGATTCAATATTTTGGAAATAAGTTTAAAACAAGTAAAAAAACTAACACACCCATCCACAACGGTGGGCGTGGCAAATATATATATATGGCGTCTTCTAATAGTGTATTACGTATCAGCTGGTAAATAATGAATAGAGTTTTTTTAATTGTGCGCGTGTCTGTTATCCGGCTACGCCCATTTTTGGCACATCGATGAAGAGGATAACTATAAAAATGTGCATAAAATTTTAAGATCAAATTTTTGGGAAAAACATAAAGATTTTTGTCGATTGTGGGCGTGGTTTTCAACCAGTTCATGCTTTCATTTCAGTACTTTTATTAGCTTTATTTTTACGATAGTCAGAACAATAGATGTGATTAGGAATAAAATCTAAAGGATTTTTATTCTAATGATTTTCAAAATTTCCAAAAGTTCCAATAACTTAAAATGAAATAAACTTAATATTGCAAGGTTGAGTTTAGTATCCACATGGCCAAATTGCAACAATAGATTTATGTTTCTTTTTACAATATCACGAAGCACTTTGCAAATTAAGTAGAGACGGAAAACCTTACGGAGAGAACTGCTGGTAAGGTGTAGAAAATATATGATTATAAAAAATCACAAGTCTACGCTACACGACAAAATATACAGAACCTACGTACGGAAAAAAAAGTCCAGCTCAATATTTCATAACTAAGGATTCTGAGTGTTGCAACAGTTTACAGGCGCGTCCGACTTTTGCTGCAAACGGTATAACGATAGTGTACCTACTTTCCTATATGAAGGGTAGACCATAAAAACTCGGGAGATATTGTGAAATACGTTGCTTCGTCACCTACCAAGACGACGAAATGAAACAAGAAACGTTTACGCGTTTATCGGCTACTTAGTGTATTTACTTAATGCTTTTATAATAACATGGTGGGACACAAAGGTTTTGTGATTACATCTTTAACACCCGCACACCAATATTGATTGTTTGTACTGTTGGGGGTTATATATATATATTGGTGTGAATCGTATGTGTTGTACGTTATTATATTGCGTGCACACACACACACCTCTTTAAAAATAATGCTGTTTATTGCACAATATAAAGGTGTTGTTTGTTTGCTTCATTTACTTTTGTGTTATATTGTCTTTTCAGCTCTGGTTCGACTCAACTTGAAATAATTCAAAGTGATTTTATCTTAAGCGTTGTAAAATATAAATATAGGGGTATAGGAGTGGCTGCTGGCCTATCAGTACTATATAGAAAACTTTTCAGTGCATAGTATGGAATTATAGAAAGAAACGCTTTTTGTTGCGGATATTACTCATAAACTAATAAATGTTTTGTTTGTTACTTGTGAGATGGATTTGATTGATGGCATTATCAATTTTATGTCGATACCGGACTGCTTGTGACATCACACTTTTATGCCCTCCACATAAAGTGGGAGGCATATTGAGTTAAGTCATTGCATTTGCAACGCCCAGAAAAGGGAGTCAAAAAGAAGTCGAGTGTCTGTGTGTCTGTCTATTCGTGGCACTCTCAAGGTAATACATTTTGAGATAATGAGCTGATTCCGTACAGAGACAAAATCTATTAATCTGTATAATAAAAATTGATCTATACGGCCATAATTTACACAACACCATACTCTACGTAAAACTCTTCATGCTAGTTGGTACGTAATGATGAACCTGCTACGCCCACCGCTTGCAAAGTTTGCAAAACTTGTTCGATCTAGACATGTATGTTCGTTTGTCGTTGGCATTCTCACGGGCGTAAATTTTGAGATATGGCACTGAAATTTTGTAGAAACACTTTTAGTTTTTGCACGCAGATCGCTATTTGAAATGAGAAAAATCGCTTAAGAGTCACGCCCACAATCGATAAAAAAACGATTTATCTGCCACAAAAATTGAGCTATAAACTTGAAATTCGGTATGTACATCTATAAATATTAGCTTTATCAATATGCCAAAAATGGGCGTATTCGGATTACAGACACGCCCATAATTAATAAAAACCTTTATATCTGCCTCAAAAGTTGACCTATGAACTTGAAATTTAGTACGCGAATACATAGTTATCCCATTGACTGACGTGCCAAAAATGGGCGTGGTCGGATAATAGACACGCTCTCAATTTTCAAAAAACCATATTCACCATGAAACTAGACTTGCATGCTGATACGTAAGACATACACTATTAGAGGGCGCAATATATATATACATATATTTGCCACACCCGCCGTTGTGAAGGTGGAGGGTATTTAAGATTTGGCCTAAGCCTTTTTTAATGGTATTTGGTTGTTGTTGTGATTATTTTTAGCTTTGTTTTATTATTATTATTAGATTTATAATTACATACTTTAAGGACAATGAATTCTACATACTCGTATATTTATTTGAGGCTTCACCCTTTGCTGTTTGTAGCCATGAAGTGCTTCGTTGTGTTATCTGAATGAATTGTAGCTAAAGTTTAATTAAATAAAAAAAGTATACAAATAATTAAAGCTTTATTTGTATTACTTGTTCTATTCTGTTATTATTGTGTATCTGATTACCGCTCTGACAATGCACTCGTATATTGTAAATTATATGGAATTTGCCACTTCCCGTATAAACATTAAATCACACATTAATGATGGCAATTTAAAAATCAAACTGCAAAAAGACGTACACAGACATGCCACAATATTGTGCATACTTTGTGCATGAGTATAAAAATGGAAATAAAAATTGTAAACAGTACGGAAGTATTTTGTGAAAAATTCTTTCGCCTTTCTGTGCATTGACATCATCAGAACTAAGCCATGTCTGGCGGTAATTGACAATCAATCGATCGATCAAAAAAACAATATAACGGCGTAATCGCTTGAATAAGTTAAGTAAATGACTCGTACATGCATAAATTATTAATACTAAATACTACCGTAAAACTATGGAAACATACAAACAGCAGCGAAAAAAAGCAATATTAAATCATGTGCAATTACAATTTATATATGATAAAATATTTATGTAAACGCTTTTCGACTCTTGATTATATCCTAAGCATTGATAAAAGTCATGTTTTGCAGACGCCCTCAAACGGCGATAGAATCGAATCTAAAATTTGAATCGATATAACCATGTCCGTTTGTCTATCCATATATGTATTCTTATAACCAATATACAGATCTCTCCAATAAATGTGTTTTGGACCAAGGATCATGATCCATTTCAATGGACCATGATCGATTTATGTTTAGGACCCTTTCGCTTTTAACGCCATTACTTATTAAAAGTCTTCATATGACGATAACGTTTAATGCTTACTATTTATACCCTGCATCACCCTAAACGGCAAATGCCACACCCACCCTCAATTATCAATTATCAGAATCAAAATCTGAATTGATTTAACCATGTCCGTCTGTCTGTCCATGTAAATTTATGCGCAAGCTACACATCACATTATTTGAGATGTTTCCATGAAATTAGGTACAAGGACAGGTATTGGGCCAAAGAGGAATCCTATTGAAAATGGACCCCATCGAACCATTTTTAGAACCCTACTCTATATTTAACGAAGAAACTTACATATAGAACAGCCAAAGTAATTGTAGCATAATTTAAGGGGCTAAGTGATGTGGGGTCGGGCTTAACCGCCTATAACATTTTTACTTGCTTTTAATAAAATTTGTGTTTAATTTGGAACGATCGAAACGCCTTTCTATAGAGCGCCTTTGTTTTACGAAGTAACTTTTGCATGACACTGATTCAACTGATTAGTACAATAAATTGTAAAATTTTATATGTTCGGATAAACCCGCCTATAATATATATACTTTTTTTCATTTTTGTTTTTCTTTCGTTTGCAGTAAACAGTAATATATAATCATTTATTTTCAACCCACACAAACATAAATAACTTAAAAAAGTTGTCTCCAAAGACCACTGCAGTGTCATTATAAAAGACGACGAAAAATCATCTACAACTAATACAATCAAATACAACTGGTATTTGATTTTTCATAATGTACAACTATAAGTGCATGTATGTGGGTGTGTTATTCAAAATGGAATAGTCATGCTTCGTATATTATATAATATAATAATTTATATCAATATCCAATAATTAAGAGGGAGGGGGGATATTTTTACATGAGTACATACCAAGAAAGAATATTAAAGCAATCTATACAATATTTGAATATTGCCCCATGGGTGTCTCCCTACTGATATAAATTTACGGTTTAAAACTTTGGTAAAAAGGATTATGACTGTAAATTTTCATTAGTTAAGGAGTCATGTAGAATAGAAATAGAACGTTATATAGCAGAAGGTGTACAAAATATGATTTGTTCAATTTTCATGAGAGTCTGATTTAATAATTTTTACAAATTTTTATGCAATTTCACGTCTGAATGGATTTTTTTGACAATTTTGACAGTATTAAGTATCTACTTAAAATTGGAGCTTCAGAATGCATACGATTCGGTCCATTTTCAATAGGGTTTCTCTTTGGGCCAGAACATATCCTTGCGTTAAATTTCTTCAAAGTATATCGTAAACTTACACTTGTAGTTTCCAGTCAATTTTAAGTGGACAGACAGACGGACATGGTTAAAGCTGATTCTGAATCGATCGTAATAATTGAATATGGGTGTGGCCCTTGCCATTTACGAGTTACAAACATTCGCATAAACTTAATTTTACTGTTTGGCACAAGTGGTGAAGGGTATAAAAAAATCTTAAATTGATTTCACATAAATTCTTTTCAAATGTTTATTACTTTTTTAATAATACGCAAAATATTATCTGCATGTATATGAAAACCAATCACGCCTGAACGCTCCCAGTGACTAACTCATATGTGTTAAATGTGTATTTCAAAACGTGTTATGAATATATATTGATGAATAAAGTTCAAATGTTTATTCATGATTCTCAATCCATATATTCAGTCATCATAATGATGTGCGTGTATATTGTTTTTATTCAGACGTTTGCAAGTGCCAGAAGCGGGCGAGGCACACCCCCAAAAGTATATATATTCTTGATCAGCATCAATAGAAAAGTTGATTTAGCCAATCTGTCTAAATCAACTTTCCTGAATAATGCACTTTTTTGTTGAAACTCTCAGTCGTAAAAATTGAAATTTTGCACCGAAATTTTGTATACGCAATCTTCGAGGTTTTCTACGGTTCCGTATTGCAATTCGAAAAAATCGGGCAAAGGATACGCCCACAATGACGTCCTATACCTTGCATTCAGAGCTTTCAGCACTCTCAAAATCGCGAATTTTAAGATTTCAAGCTGAAATTTTTTACACACATTCATCAGAGTTAAAAGTATGCTGTTGAAAATGAGTAAAATCGGTCCACTGACTGGCCCTCAACATTATATTTTAATAAAAAAAAGTTAAGAGAAATCAATTTCAGAAAACATCAAGACACTACATAAGGAATTGAACCAACAATGTACCGTTTTTTAAATCTCTCCAATTGCTTAGTACTTATTTAGATTTATATTTCCTAAATATTTACAAGAGGTTAAGGATAATGGGTATCCTAGATTTGGCGCTTGCCTAATATAGCCCCGTTTTACTTGTGTTTATTTAATACCAGTTGTTTTTTGTGTTTTTGAAAATATGCATTTTTCCTGGGGGGAAACGAATTTCACAAAAGTAATGATACTAGTGGGGTTCAAACAAAGTACTTTATGACTTCATGCATCATGTGGGTATATATATATATATTCAGATAATTGATATGATCATAATACATGTACAAATAACCGCATTTAAATATCGATTTTATTACCACAAACATTTAACAAATTACCTTAAACAATGCAACATATTTAACATGACCAGTAAACCTTTTAAATGCCTCAATTTACAGATTACATCGCTCAACTCATCCATTTTACAATTGTTTACGTACAATAAAACCTTACGTGGGTTGTGTTTTCGTTAAGCTTTTAAACATGATGCACTTTTAAGGGTGCTGTCATTGTTTAAAGCTTTTTTTAAATTAATTTATTTTTGTTTTTTTTACTTAATACTATTTAATAACACTGGCAGCCATAAATAAAATAAAATGATTATAAAAATAGCAAATGACAATGCTACAGTGGGTTAAGTCCGACCAGGTAGTGCCTTATATACTCTGAATATAAAAGACATATCTTCTGCCAATGTCTGCTTGTCACCATCATCATCATTACTAGCAGATTAAAACGTGTGTAGGGTTTTGACCTGTTGCAAAAGAGAACGCCGCGATCTTCGGTCTTGGACACGCCTTATCCAGTTTTGTACATGTTGACACTCTCAGGGTTTTTAGATATTGATCTAAAATTTTGTACAGATTTTCTGATTTTTACATAAATATTGGAAGACATCGGTTGAAAGCCACGCCCTTAATCAATGAAAAATTATCTACGAAGAACAAAAACTAAGGTATGATGTTGAAATTCGGTACACACATTGAATCGATTTACCGAATGTGGGCGTGGCCGGATAACATAAACGCCCATAATGTACCAAAAACTATTTTTGTGCAAAATTCAACGTATTATATGAACTATTAGGCATCTACCCCGCCCACATTTTGTATATATATGTCGAGATTATTTTACTTTTAGCTTTTTACATGTTTTTGTTTTCACCTTTTCTATTCTGTCTTTTAAAATCTATCAAAAGTCAGCGACTTGAACGCTAACCAATTCAAAACGAATACTGGCGTTTGCTATGTCATTAGAACATCCAACAACTAAAAAATCTGAACAATACACATTCGTACTATAGTAGTGTAATCAGCAGTATACAATGTAACACACATTTCCGTTCCGTACTGTAATAGTGAAAAGCTTCCAATTTTATTATTTATTTATAGGTTAGAATATCAAACTTGTGGAAACGGAAACCACAACCGTAACACACGTTTTCAATATGTTACGCGAACGAATTGCATACAAACCACGCGCATAAGCATAAAATAATCATATTGAAATAATAAATAAAATATTCATGGTGGGTAGAATACTATTGTACAATAATATCAATAATATGTGCAACCAATAGCAACAACGCTAAGGAAAAGGTGGAAAAAACGTATTCAAGCCGATATAATCATGGATGCAGGCAGCTACAAGTTTTATGGATTGTGATAGTGACAGGAATATAATTCTTCCGTTATACATAAATGTAATAAAGTGTTGAAAAGTTCATAAGTTTCATCTTTTTTTTTATTATCAGGTGTTGTTGTTGTAACATTTTTCAAGCTGGTGTCGATGTAAAACTCAACTATTTTTATACCTTCCATTTTGTTTGTCATTCTATTTGAAACACCTACAAGGCGGCGTCAAAGATCCTACAAAGTATATATACATATATATATATTAGTATATATAATATATATTCTTGATCAGCATCAAAAACTGAATCGATGTATACATGTATGCCCGTGTGTCCGTCTGTCTGTCTGTTTTTGGAATTGTTAGTTTTTTCACGCTTATCGTTTATCCATATGGTAAAAATCGGTCAAGAGCCACGCCCATAAACGACAAAAATCTATAAATCTGTCATAAAAATTAAGCTATAAAATTGAAAACAAATATTTATAATTTTCTTATTCATCAATGTATCAAAAATGGGCGTGGTCGGATAGTAGACACGCCCAAAATCAACAATAATTTATATATCTGCCCACAAAAATTGACCTATGAACTTCAAATTTGGTATTCATATCTATAGATATTCTATTGATTCTATTGATTGATGTGGCAAAAAAGGCGTGGTCGGATAACATACGCGCCCACAACTTACAAAAAAACGTACTCCACATAAAATTCGACTTGTAAGATTGTACGTAATACATACAATATGCCACGCCCACTATTGTAGATGAGGAGGATATTTAAGATTCGGTGCAAACTAATCTAGTTGTCTTATTTTTTTTTTGCAAATTGTTAGAGAATGAATAAATCAGATTACAAGTTCATAAATGTAGTCGAGAGTGAAATTTTACTTTAATTTATCATTTTTTTTTATTTTAATTTTTCTAAATAAACAACTTAGTTTCTTCGGATTTCAATATTGTTGTAACTTGGAAAATACTTCATGAAAACGTTGCTATGGTCGCAAACAGAGCAACAAACAGTGAAGAATTCAAAAACTTTGAGAAATGTTCGTTTAATTTATTCCACCAGGTCAATAACATTGAAGGCTTCCCCGGCTATGTAAAACATATAGAAAATAATAGTTTTGTTAACAGTTGAGAAAAATATTTGTAGCAAGTTAAGCAAACATGCAAACTTGCCCTAATGAACTTTGGTTACTACTTAAGTGTTAGGTAAATATTATTTTATTTATTTTTTTTTTTTATCCATTTTTAATAAGGAAACTTGACCATTGATATGAATTTGTTGCTACAAAAAAGAAAAAAATCATCATTCTTCATAAAATTTTTATGAATGTCTAACATAACCATCAACTGGGTAATTTTTCCTCATTATTCTCCCTTATTACTTGGCATTTTTTCTGTTGCCTAGATACCTGTGGCGCACAAGAAAGACGAAATTGAAATTTTCTGTGTCGTCAACTAATTGAAAAACATTTCGTTCTGCTGTGGCCATTATGCTCTGAACGTATGAGAATAGATAATGGCAAAGGTTATTAAAAATGATGGAAACCATATTTGAAATGTTACCCTACACCCTATGGTCTAGACTCTACCTTGCTACCTTTTTGCCATTTTGTGTACATTCCGAAGTGTTAAGAGAGCGGAGGTGACATTTACTTTTCAAAAGGAATAAAGTTAAATAGATATTGAAAAAAAGGGTTAATTTTAAATGAGTTTCAAATTTGTTATTCCGTTTGCGACAACCAGAAGAAATCGACGAATTTATTATTTCTTTATCAAAATGTAAGTCGATCTACATCCATCTGTACGTCCGTCAGTTTTTGACACTCTCACCGTCGTAAATTTTTATATAACATGACCGTCTGAAATTTTGTTTATGATACACGTTTTCATTTCAGATTGTTTTATTTAAATTGGGCGAAATCAAGGCCATGCCTACAATCAAAAATGTAACTACCTGCCTAATTTATGTGCCTACATATCTATGATTACTTATTGCGTAGAGGTGTCAAAAATAGGAGTAATCGCATAACAAGCACGCCCACAATATACTATAAACCGTATTCAGCTTAAAATCTAATTATATTCTGTTCGAGTTCACATAATCATGCCCCAGCCATGCCCACTTGTTGCAGCTTATGCAACTCCTGGTTCAAGACAAACTATCTTTTGAATCAATATAATCGTGTCGTTCTATACATTGTACTGCATATCTGTCCATATGTTCTAACATTCAAATAATAGGTGGCATCCTTGATTTAGAAAATAATTGAAAAGAAAACACGCCTCGTAACTGTAAGCCTATATACTATATTTTTATATGCACAACTGTTACGAACTTGTAAGAATTTCATACAAAACCTATTTAAAAATGTTTTGGCCAAATTTAAATTTAGTTTATATGTGTAGAATAGTTGCCACATCAATGAAAATGTCATATTAAGGTTTAAATACCTTCATACACTCGTTGTACGTAAAAATGTAGCAACAGTTCAATTTCATTAAGAATTTTTTTTCGTTTTTATAAAGAATAACGAAACGAAATAGTAACTCAATCAACCAACAAGCAACAATATGTGACAGAAGCAGCAGAAACAGCAGAGGCAGCAGAGACAGCATCTACATAATGGGGCGATGGATAATAGAAATGATGGTATAAACAAAAGCTGTAACAGATGCAGGATCTTCCATATGTATGCTTGAATACCTTTAAACTTATCGCCGCACACCCACAGTCAAGCACACAACAAACACACGCTTTCTAATCAAGTATACTGTACACTGTTTGGGGTTTTTCTTTGTTGCTGTTTTTCATTCCAAGTGAAAATATTATCAACTTATACAAAATGAACTCATACATATATATACATATATATATATTTAGCTATAAACATCTATATGTATTAAAAAGAACAAAGAAAGTTCCCAACTAATCGTAGAGTATGCATTCGTTACACGTACGTACACCCTCCACAACATGTCTTCTTACACACACAACAAGGTTTTATTTTAAACCAATCAATATTTATTGTCAGCAGCGCAACATGACGTATTTTTTTTATTATACAAAATTCTCTGCACATGTTGATTTAAAAGTGAATTAATTAAGTTTCTATATTTCCATGGATGCCACAGCCAGCGATATCAATTTGACGGCTGTGTGTAGACTTTGTATCGCTCTCAATGCTGTCGTCGTTTTCGTTTCATCACTGTTTTTGCATTTTGCATTGAATTCTTTGCAATATATGATATGAACAGAGGCTTATGTGCAATCATTCAATTGAAACAACTGAATCAGTTCAAACGTTCAAGTGGATCGAAATCCGAATCAATGTTTCTGATAATCAAGTGATATGGAGCAAGGTGGTAGACGTGGTAGTCGTGACGCAAATTACATGTTTAAGTTAATAATATTCATTTTGAACAAGTGATGCACCCTACACCTATACTTATATACACCAATTGTGGTAGATCAGAAAACGCAACACACGTGAAATACCATTATATGGGAAGAGGTACAATGGGGCAGTGGGCGTGGCACTTGCCGTTTAGAACTTTCAAACATTCTTTCAAACTTAATATGTATAACATTAGCACAAGTGGTGCAAGCTATAAACCTTTTACACATTACAGATTAAATAAAAGGGGACACTGCGCAGGGAACATAATCGCCCTATTTCTACTTTTGAATACCTCGATTAAGCGTTTTAAATTTGGGAAGAATAACTCTATTATATACATGCAAGAACTTGACTACCCCTTTCATCTATATATAAACAGTGGGCGTGGTATGATTAGGTCCTCTAATGGTGTACGTATTACCTATCTTCTTTGAAAATTTGAATTCTAAACCAAATGGGATTTTTTTGTTAATTTTGTGCATACATATTATTCGCCCACGCCCACTTTGTGACGCTTTGATGATTTGAACCAAATTTTAACTTTAGCGATCAATTTTGGTGACATATAGGTAGACTTATGTTGATTGTGGGCGTGGCATCTGACCAATTTTGACTAATTTATATTTAAACACGGGGGCAGACACCTCAATTGTGAACACAGTCCAGCTCAATATCTTAAAATTTATAATTTATTTTAATTTTGATTAATTTTGTTCCAAATTTAACTTAGCATAGAAAGTATAATTATTTTATGATGCAACATCTATCCAACCGAAAATACCTTTTACTACCAAATTGCTCACTACCACCAAACTCTATTTAAATTGCCTGTACTACTGCATGCCTTGGGTGCTTAAGCTTTTTACAAGAGCAGCAACATGAATGGAATTGACAATAGTGTTGGTGGCTTTATTTAGAAATAATTTTTCTTTATATGTAAACACTTGTGTTTGTACGTAACATACTTAAGTGTGCACATTTATTTCTATTTGGATTTACTGTTATGCGACTTGCTCATAAATACAATGGCAGCAAAACTGTTTACTCTGCTTGTGGTTCACAAATGTTACCTCAAATAGAAACAAGTTGGTTTACTTAACTTTGGCCAAAATATTTAAGGACACTTGTGCTGTTGAAAATTTTACATTGTTCAGATGTTTATTGGTGGAAAGAGCAGTTCTCTTCCTCTTATTATCAACAACTTTTGGTCTTCTTCTTTTTCCACATACTGTACAATACAATACTATATGCATGTGTATCTGTCTCTTAGTTCTTAGACTCAATTTGTTGCCATTGAAGGACAATAAAATAGAGCAAGATGTTGTTATTCTTACCTTGAGCACCTTATGTAATACGAACAAGTAAAACCGACCATTTAATACTCCACACCATTTAGCTTTACAAATTGTACTACAATTAGTTTGGTTGTATCTATCTGTATACATTGCCATATAAGTTACTTTGTGAAATATAACTATATGGGGAGGGGTTCTAAAATTGATCCAAATTTGGGTCAGCCAAATATAAAGGTAATTAACTATTCTTCACCAAATATTTTTCAAAAATATTAATCATACCGATTTTTTTGCCATATAAAGACTTCCATTATAATAAGATCTTATATGGGGAGAAGTTTTAAAAATGGTCCGATTCGGTTCATTTTCAATAGGGTTTCTCTTTGCACCAATACGTGTCCTTGTACCATATTTCATCGAAATATCTCAAAAAATATTAAGACCTCATATGGGGAGGGGTTCTAAAAATGGTCTAATCAGGTCCATTTTTAATAGGGCCTCTCTTTAGGACAATATATGTACCAAATTTTATCGAAAAATCTCAAAAAATGCGCGCAAATTTACATGGACAGACAGACGGACATGGTTAAATTAATTCAGATATTGATATTGAATCGATCGGTATAATTGAGGGTGTATATAACATTTGCCATTTCGAATTACAAACATCCGCACACACTTAATATACCCGTCGTCGCAAGTGGTGCAGGGTATAAAAACTAAAAAATGTTTATTGTTTTCAGTAGAGCTTAAATGAAAATATTGAAAATCATACATTGAATAAAATCCAAGGTTTTTTAGAAAGAGGGGCATCGACCGCATGCTGCACAAATTAAGCCAAGTGCTATTGAAAATAGTCCAAATCTATTTAAAGTCATCTTACGATGCAAGAAAATTAAAATGTTCATACACAACTAAGATAAGTTTGGCATTCTCATCTACAACGTTTGCAACAACAAGATCAAGGCGTCAGAAACTCTACAAAGTACTCGTATATTCATACTCCGTGTCAAAACCTAAATTGATGTAGACATATCTGTCCATATGTCGGTGAAATTTTCTTTAGAGGGTCGTACAGGATTTTGTATAATCTGAACATTAATAATAATGTACTTTGCGATACATTTGAAATCCATTCCAGTTGCAATATTTACTTATAGTAGCTGCCTACGCTTATTTATAAAAACGTACAACCACCAGCAATCTCCCATTTCAATAAAATAATCCTTGTACAAGGCTCAACTACGACAACTTTTAAATCATTTGTACACTTTTTACAAACTGCTTTTGATAAAACAACTTGGCAAGCAAACTTTTCATCACTCGAATATTAAAAATTTATAAACAAAGCCAAATATAGACAGATGTGGTTGAAAAGTTCACTTTTGTTAAAGGGATGGTTAAAATAAACTTTTCATTCAACGCCACCGACAATATACTGCAAAGGTAAAGGTCACATTGTAGTGTAGATGTTACTGAATAAAAAAAGAAACAAAAGACAGGAACGTTAAAACGATTTCCATGTTTAAATTGAAATATTTATTTCCTCCACAATATTTGCTCAGTGGAAATGCATTGAACCGGAAAGGGGCCATTATCCATTGCAAGTGTTGTTATTATAAAGTTAATTGTACACCAGTTTCTTCATTAACTTGAATGCTTCAAAAATTATGAACAATGCAAAATTTATTCCTGAACGTTACCAATCTATAAACTAAGTTTCCAAACAATATTTAGTTAATGGTCGTTATCAATTTTGTAATAAAATGAAACACGCATAAATATAGAACCTTCCCTTTTATAACGTTGGCATAATAAAGCGAAAAATTTATCTCTTCATCAAGAAGAAAAAGCATTACATCAAATAAAAAACTCCAAGAAAAATTCAAACAAGTCAAAAAACTAAATTTGGCTTCAACCAAATCTTACTTACGCACCGCCTTAGAGTTGTGCCTGACAATGCTGTTTATGTGTGTGTGAAATTTTTTAAGGACAAACCCCTTAAAAATTGATCTTTCTTTAGTTTCTTTTTATTATTATTATTATGGGCATTTCTTCTGAACGATTTTGCACAATTTCGTTCGAAAACAACCAATAGTTCTCAGTCAATATCTCCATTTTTTTGCCCGGTAAATTTTTACCACAGACGGACTTGCATATATAACTAAGTCAGGTTCAGAATTTTCTGTTAATATGAAACATATGTTCTAAGTAGAGTATCTTGTGATTTTTTACTCTATGTCATAACTTTACTCATGTTAACAAAGAGAATATACTTCCGGCCTCAAGGACGTAGTCCCTAAAAAAAAAGCAAGTGTTGACAAGGCATAAAATTTGTCTATTTGCACAAAAAATAATTCAAAAAAGGTGAAATGTTATAGTTACGCAAGGTTCTTTCACTTAGTACGCTACCTTACGTACTTCCAATATGTGACAATCCAAACGTGGCAATCCAAACGCAGATCGCTATTTTAAATGGGTAAAATCGGTCAAGGGCCACGCCCACAATGTTTATCTGTTAGAACAATTTAGCTGTTAAGTTGAATTTTGGTACATATATTTATAATTATCACATCCATTAAAAATGAGCGTGGTCAGATAACAGACGCGCCCACAATCAACAAAAATCTATATATTTGCTACAAAAAATGACCTATGAACTTAAAATTTGGTGCACATATTTATGGTTATCCCATCCATCGATGTACCAAAAATGGGCGTGGGCAAATAACATACACGCCTACTATCTACAAAAAACCATATTCCGCATAAAAAACCAATTGCAAGCTGACACGTAATACGTGGACTATTAGAGGGTCTAATCACATACGTGCCACACCCACTATTGTAGATGTGGATGGTATTTAAGATTTGGCCTTTGCCAAATTTAGTTTTCTTACTTGTTTTAACTAGATCCATTGATTTATATTAATTGCCCTCTAAATGGAGAATCGAAGAATCGATTTTGTACCGAAAAAGTTTTTTTCCCTTAACTCTCTTAAAAGTTACAAATATGTCTATAAACCGAACTGCATCATATAAAAAATTCATAAAACGTATACATATATGGTATATGGTTGGGATAAAAACGTTGCCTGAAGCTCTTCAAACCTTATGTTCGTGGAGTGTCTGACTATGAAAGACATAAGCACGTGTGTACTTTATGGACAAAAACTGAAGTGATATGAGTTTCTGTACACATGACTTATTGATGTATTTGGTATGAAAGACACATGTTAGGTATATGATTTCATCCTGTTAATTTTATGATATGAAGCATTTCACAAAGAAAATATTTAAACATTATTGGGAAAGTTTAAAAATGTAAGCTTCAGTCGAAAGGACTATGTAGAAACGAAACAGTAACCTTGGTTATGTAAGTACATATGAGACTGAAGATGGAGGATCTATCTCCGTGATCTCAGTACCGAATGCGACGCATTCATTTACACTTATTATAATTCTGAACTTGAACGAGTATTCGAAACGTAAAATTAAAAATTTAATATAAAAAGCGTAAGCTTTATA
Organism: Ornithomya chloropus; assembly: GCA_963971445.1. Classification (NCBI taxonomy): domain Eukaryota; kingdom Metazoa; phylum Arthropoda; class Insecta; order Diptera; family Hippoboscidae; genus Ornithomya; species Ornithomya chloropus. The sequence goes on along the minus strand of OZ020530.1, from coordinate 18,018,087 downwards.
TTCAAGATCAAGATCATCTTCTTCTAATTAATTTCTGTTTTTTTCTTTTTATTTTAGAAACATGCGACTAGATGCCAATTCTAATGAAGACTTTAAATTATTAAGTTTTTCTACGGGTGTAAGTATTTTTAATTTACAATATAATGAAATAATAAAAAACTTCAATAATTTTATTTTACGTTTCTTTTACAGAGAATAAAACTGGAATTATTAGAGAGTTGGCATGATTCTGCCAAACCTGATACAAGGCTGCCCATAACCGATTATGCCGCTATAGGCGGTCCCCGGCACAATTGTAATCCCTTTCCCCTATCCGCAGACGTTAATAAACGTTTAATCTTATGGTAAGAAGTGGGAAAGGCTAACAATGTAAGAAAAAATTCAAGTATTTAAATCTTCTAGGGATGGTGATATTACCGCTTTAGAAGTCGACGCTATTACCAATACGACAAATGAGAATTTAAATGAAATTAATGCCATCTCGCAAAGTATATTAAGTGGTGCAGGTGATCAATTAAAAGAGGAATTGTCGCTTAATGTCAGAGGTAATAAAAAGAAATGGAGGATATCTAAAAATGAAGAATCACTTAAATTTTAATAAATATGTTTGTCTTCTTCAAGAATGTCACACAGGGGAGGTGCGCGTAACAAAGGGCTATAATTTACCCGCCAAATATATTTTACATACCGTAGGTCCCACCTTTAAAGAGAAATTCCAAACAGCCGCCGAAAATACTCTGCATTGTTGTTATAGGTACGTGTGATATTTCAACAAGTTAAAGTTTACAAATTTCATGGTACTCTGCACCACTTGTCTTAAAGGGTTTATTAGGTTTGTAAAGGTACTTCAAAATGTTAAATAGCTTTAGGGAGACTTAGCCATGACTGTCGGTCTGCTGCATATTTGTCGTTGATAGACATTCTCCCGGCCCCGCAAAAATGAAGATATCATCTTCACACTTTACAGAATTTTTGGACATTCTTGCACGCAGTTTGGTATTAAAATTGGGTACAATTTATGGTAAGATGCTCCTGTAATTAAACAAAAACTGAAGACGATTCAATTTTTTGGAGGATTTTTTCATATTACTGGAAGATAAAAAGTTGAAAAATGGCCCACTTGTCCATTAGAGTTATATGTTATAATGAGGAGAATAGGTCATGTTCACGACCAAATGTTTAACAAAAATTAAATAAGTATGAATAAAAAGAAGAAGAAGAAGAAGAAGAAGAATAACGAGTCTTTCACGCCCACAATGTATTACCATCACTTTATTTTAATGCTTTAAGGTTGTTTTTCATTTTTATACAGAAATGTTTTATGCAAAGCCAAAGAACTGAATTTAAAAACTATAGCTGTCTGCAATATAAGTACAAATCAAAAAAGTTTCCCAGCAGATTTGGCCGCACATATCGCTTTAAGTACATAAATACCTACTGGTCGATTTTCCGTAATCTAACGATACATTTTTAACCCGCGTTTAGGAACTATACGTCGCTTTTTAGACAAATACACCACACAAGTGGTAATATTTTGTGCCAGTCCCAATGAACGCGGCATTTACGAAGTATTAGCTCCATTGTATTTTCCACGTGACAATCTTGAGGAGCGCAGTGCTCTGTGGCAATTACCCAAAGATATTGGCGGTGAATATGGTGAACCGTTGCATCCTGATCGTCAAATACGTATCATACGTAATCCACAACACAGTGTTTTAATGCGTAACGCTGGTAAGTAAACAATTATTACGAATTACGTTTTACTATTGCGTTGCTGATAAGATATGCGATATATTATTGTCATATGTTTGATAAGATATCCATCACATTGCAGTTTATTAAATAAACTTCAATACTGCTGTTGTGTCAGTACAATAAGTAACTGCTAATGAGACAGTTGTATACCACACAAAATAAAGGAAGTTTGCTGATACATAACACAAGCGAATATTTTGTCTTATCGCTTAACTTTAATTATAAAAACGTAACGGTAAACCCTCGAAACATAGAAACACATAAACCAATTATTTATTGTAGACTAAATTAATAAGAATTTCTTTAAGAAAGTTGCGAAACGTGAACAAAGAAAGAAAGGTGGAATTCATAAACAAAGTGTAGAAAAAATATGAAAATGCAATTAACACCATCTACGCGGTGGTGATATTTGCCTGCGTCTAACACATTGTGTGAAATTTTCTTATGTTAAAACTTTATATGAAAACCGTCATCTACCTGCAACTATTATCAGTTAAAATTTAATTGTTTACTCTAGGAAATCTTCTTCAGAGAGAATCTTGCAGAACATTTTCGTATAAATAAAATTCAAAATTAAATGAAAAGAAAAACAAGTAAACATTTTATAGGCAGTCAAGCCCGACCACATACCACATACCATACCACTTAACTCCACTTAGCAAATTGTTATTGTCAGTAAACACGAGGTATAAATCTCTTCGTAAAATATCATTTTATGGAAAGGGGTTCTAAAAATGGTCCGACCGAGTCCAAATTTGGTGCATTCCATTATGAAGCTAATTAACTATTTTTCACACAAACTTTGTGATTAAAAAATTTAAAGTTTTGTGAAAGGTTCTAAAAATAATCTGATTCGGTGCATTTTCAATGGGTCAATACATGGGCCAATACATGGCCTTATACCAAAATTTCATCGAAATATCTTAAAATATGCGAGCAGTAGTTTGCGCACAAATTTACGTGGACAGACAGACAAACGGAAGTGATTAAATCGATTCAGATTTCGGTTTCAAATCGATCGGTGTAGTTAAAGGAGGGTGTGGCGTTAGCCGTTTAGGAAACTTAATATAGCCTATGTCACAAGTGGTGCAGGAAAAAAGTTCAAACCGTACCGTACTAATAATAAACTAGTACTCAGTTGTAAGGCATTCAACCGTCACTTTAAATGTAAATGAAATTGCCTAACCTACCTCATCAATCCATTTCAACCTCTATAAACAATTACTTTATGGACAGTTATACTCTACTTGGAGAACTCTTTGGCAGTTAAGTTCTGTGGCTAAGTATTATGTATTGAAGGAGATATAAAAGTTCTTCAAGTTTCTTACGGAGTTACTACAACTCTTTACAAATACCAACCAAACTACTTATTGCATTTTACTTTCCAAGCAAGTTACCTTAAATTATCACTAACGCAACTGTGCTTACGCAAGTTATAGTTTTATGCAACTAGCCCTAAGTTATGTTAAGTTTGTTTAATTAAAGTTTCCAACTAAAACATCATTTGGAATATATTTTACAGACATGATGGAGTAAATGGTTGAAACGTACATGTGTTGGCACAAAAATTCGTGTAATAACAAAATAACTTGAAAAACAAACAATGCCAAAAAGTATGTTACAATAAATTATTTTCTTATTTGGTTTTTTTTCTTCATTTACCTTATTATCGATAAAACATTTTTGATTGCGATACTTGAGTTGAACTTAAGTTAAAACAAGTCAAAATATTATAGTCGGTCAAGGCCGACCATCAAATACCCTACACCATTTGATATATTATTCAATTTAATTTTTTTCTTTGAAAATGAAAAATTTTATTTTTCTATAGGGGTTCTAAAAATGGTCCAATCCGGTCAATTTTTAATAGGGTTCCCCTTTGGGCCAATACATGTGCTTGTACCAAATTTCATCAAAAAAATGGGACCTGTAGCTTGCGCACAAATTTAGATGGACAAACACGAGGACAGGCGGACAGACGGACATGGTTAAATCAATTCAGATTTTGATTCTGAATCGATCGGTATAATTGAAGATGGGTGTGGCATTTGCCGTTTAGGAGTTACAAACATCCGCACAAACTTAATATACCCTTTTCCACAGGGTGGTGCAGGGTATAAAAAAGCACATTTAATGGCTTCATTAAATTATGCATTCATCAGTTTTTTTTTTCAATCCATGTAAATAAGAATTTCGTGATGACACAATATTAATAAAATGTGAAGCCATTGCCTTATTTGGGTTTTGGCAAGGAGCAATACTTTACTTATCACTTCAATAAATCATAAGTGAATTATTCTGTTATTGTCGTTGCTTTTACGTAATTCATCATTTGCTGCTTCTTCTCAATAAGAAGAAGTTTGTATACGCTGAAGTTGAAATGCTTTACAGTAATAAAATAGTGAAAGTTCAGAAGTTTTGCGTAAAAATTATATTAAAATAATTTAAAAAAAAACTATAACATTTTTCAATGAAAAATCACCAAAACAAAATCCGACAGGCCAATTTTTCTTTTCAAACTTTCTGTCAAGGCTTCACTCACCTATTCTTGCGATGAGTTTCTGGTTTTTCGGATATAATACAAGAAAATATGCCTGAAGTGCTCGTCTTTCTTCTTTCATTTTTAAATTGGGATAAAAACAAAAGTAAAGAACTAATTGATACAACTTTTTTACTAAATGAAAGGTAGAAGTCCAAACAATAAAAAAAAATATAGGTTAGGTAATTTAAACACATTAACGAAGCCAAAGATAGTGTAAAATCTATTTGTCGACAAAATCCGCAATTTCTTAGTTGCCAACCCAATATAAACTAAATGAAAGACCTTGGCATGGAAAATTCTATCCTTGAAAAATTGCAGTAACCATCATCATCAACATTATTACAGGCCTATCACAACCTCTGTACATCTCTAGTCTTTTGCGACAGAGAACGCAAAGTGCTTTTTCCAGTTATGTGCAGTTAGGCTTGAAAGACTTGCTCTCTCCATTAGAATTGCGGTAGCCGTCTTGCGAAATTCGAATTTTGTTTTGGCTAGAGTATTCTCATCCATATGGTCAACTTACCAAGCCTCGTACATCTCCTGATTTATTTTAAGATTCTTGGCGAACGTGTACAAAGATTTTGGGAAGATTTTTTTCGTTTTGTTTCGAAGCAGCGTCCATACTTCAGCGACATGAAAAAGTACATGAATAAGGAAGATTTTATAAATTGTAAGAGTTGTAGAGGTCAAGCGAGTCCTTTTCTATTAAATTGTTTACCATCCCCTACTTTATCTAACACTACTGGTGATATTTATAGCTGAACTTGAAGTGCCTCAAACTTGTACCAGTCAAGATATTATGAATCCCTGCATGCTTATATATTCATTTTGCCCGCATTCACCGTTGGATCCATCCAAACACTAATTTAAATTTTATAAATTATCTCACAGACGAGAGAATAACTCAACTAAGCAGGAATTCATGCCTTTAACAAATTCTTCTTTAATCAAAGAAGAAGAAATGCTAGAAGCAAATAATTATGATGGGAATAAAGCGCTTCCTTTGCCCCTCACAATTTACTATCTCCATCACTCTTAATGCAAATTAATCACAAAACGAAACCATCGCTATTATCATGAAAATGATGAAAAACTTTATAATGCATATAAACACAATACAGCAGCTGCTAACCGCCAACAGCATAATCTAACACGATGACTTTGTTAATACAAACAAACAAATAAAGGAAAAAGTTTCATTCATTTAATATCGTTTTATATAGAGTGGAAAAATGTTATATGGCTTGGACAGACTATTGGATACACTTCAATTTGAGACAATTTACTTTCAATTAATGATTGGAAAGTATTTTATCCCTACTTGTTCCTAAATTTCTTAACATTTGACACTTTCAGTAGCCGGACATATGGACTAACAAGAGAGTTTAGAAAAACTTAACCTAAAATATAAGCTTTCTTGATGCTTGCACATGGAATGACAAACTTGATTTATTCTCTAAAACGTATGAAAGCATTTGATTTATGTAAATATGTAAAGCTAAAGCAATTTGAATAGGAGTAGAAGAAGAAGACTCAGATAAAATGTAAAATGTAAAATGCTCTCAAATTCTGAGACATAATATTAGTTAAACGTTACGCGTATAATTTTAATATCATCCGTTTAGTTTATATCAGATAACAAATTAAAAATAACCATGAAACGTGAACTCCCTGGTTGGAACTGTGATATATTCTACTTAAATAAACGGAATAAATAAAAATAAATCACAGCGTCCTGAAAACAAATTCAAATCAAACAAAAAAAGAAACAAAATGTGAATCAAAATAAATAAGAAAAGAATTCTTTTGCCATTCATTTGAAATTACAATAGAAGTGCCGTCACAATGATAAACAATTCTTTTCAATTTTCCAGTAATTATTTATTTACAATTGTCAAAATTTGCCATTGATCAAGTAAATGTTTCAAGAGTGAATTTTGATTTTTGCAGGTGACGACGATTCCGATAATTGCCCTCACGATTTTGAAGCTGGCGGCTCGGATCTAGACTATGGATTCGTAGATGTAAATGGTTCAAATTTGAGTTCTTATAGCGGTAGCATGCAATCCCAGATTCAGGTACGATAGCATTATATAACCAAAAGATAGCCGTGCATGGTGTGGTAAATCTTTAAATCTTTCGCCCATTGATGCAGTCCCAACTTTTATGATAAGTTCATAAGTGTCATTGGCGAACTGCTCGTTCTTGTTTCCTGTAGATCCGTATCTAACATATACCCATATTCCAATCCTATGATGATTTAAACACAACCAAGAACGATCTGTATCGGAAAACGTTTATAAAACCGATTATGGGCAAATCTTTTAGCCTTACAAAAGAGACGTATTAAAATTAGAGCTATTTAGAACGTTTTAGAATTTTGTCAATTTTATATAGCAAACTACCTCCATTATCTACGAATTCAAACTCTCTCCAATATCTCAATTTTTGGAACCATCTGCGTTTCAAAACAAATATACTGATTCAGAAAATTATGTCGCGTTGTTGGGTATAAAAAAAAGAGGGGCTGTGTGTGCATTTGAGCTGTAGCGCAAAAATTACAGTTGGGGAAAGAATTAATCGCACCGTAACGCTACAAAACAAACATATCAAGTCAACAAGAAAGCAAACTAAGTTTGGCTTCGGTCAAATATTAAATACCCTTCACATCTACAAACCACCAGTGGGCATGGCAGTTACATGATTATGCTTTCTAATAGTTTAAAAGTCGAGTTTTGGATTGAGGGTGGTTTTTTGTAAATTGTGGGCGTCTTTGTTATGCAACTACGCCCACATCGCTGGTACATCGCTAGATAAGATAATTATAGATATGCATACAAAATTTAAACTTTATAGCTCAATTTTTATGGCAGATAAATGGATTTTTATCAATTGTGGGCGTGGCTCTTGATTATTTTGAATAGCGATATGCGATTTCAGCTCAATATGTCCGTGAGAACGCCAACAACAAACAGACACACGGACATACATGTCTAGATCGTTTCAGTTTTGTATGCTTATCGAGAATATATATATTTCGTAGGATCTTTGACGCCTCCTCCTGAGTGTTGCAAAGGAAATGACAAACTTGGTATAACCCCATCTCAAGTGGAGGGCAAAAAGAAATATTATTATATTCTCAGACAATAAACAGACGTTCAATTGTATTTGTGTGTACGTACGCTTGTGTATATGTGTATATATTTTATAATAAATTATTTTGGTTTCTCTCTCTCTCTCTCTGACCCCTTTTGGCTTTTTGTTTGTTTATATATCAACATTATTATACCACATATTTATTTATAAATATGTCAACTTTTAAAGTAAACAATAAATAAAGATACACTCCAAAAAATTAATCAATAAAAACATTGACTCTATCTTTCTTTCTCTCTTATTAATTCATTTATGTAGACTGATTTGGATCGTCAACATTTATTAGGCGACAGATCGCGTAACGGTGTTTATGAGAGCGTTGTAACAGATGGCATTGGTGGCCTTGAACATCAAGAAAGGTAAATATTGTAGATGTAGATGCATGTGACTATGTATGTATGTATGTATATAAATAATGGTTAAGCATGATATTTAATATTTATAGAGTTAATGTGACGTCAACGGAAAAACAATTAAATTTTGTTTTTGGTTTTGTTTTGCTTTATTTTACACTACCGCTTTGTTTATGGTTAAACAAAAAGTAACTGTATCATTTGCATAAATAGCGTTCATTTGTTTGTTTTATTTTCATGCATCGTCACCTTTCAAAGAACTTCCTTATAATTACGATTAATACAGTGTTTGTACGTATGCTTTAATAACACTTTTCATCACAACTACCGCAAATTAGTTCGGTGAAGCTCAAACTTAAAATTTATTGTGACGTGAGTAGAACTTACCACTAAACCAACACTAAAAATTTTATGTGAAAAATTTTCTTAATAATGTTCATCAGTGATGTGTTGAAAATGGACGGGATTGAAAAACGGTTAAAATTTATGAAAAGTTATAATAGTGTGTTGCCAATATTCATATGTCACCTCTCTAGGTTATGGCTCCATTTAACTATTTGTTTTTACAATCAACAGGTAAAAAACACATCTTATACATATACCCTTAACATTTACATTAATAGGGTGGGTGTGGCAGGAACGTAATTTAAGTATATGTTATATTTCACAATACAAGTCGCATTCTTGGCTAAATATGGTTTCTTCATAAATTGTGGGCGTGTATTTTATCGACCACGCCCCTTTTTAGCATATCTATGGATGCATTATTTACACATATATCAATTATATAAATACATTTTTGTGACTTTTATATATTTCAATTTAAATTAGCACCTAAGTACACTTACTAGGAATATTTGTACTGAATTTCACTTCAATATCTCAAAAGTTACTCGCGCGAGCTTTCCAATAACGTAGGGAAATAAAACTAGGCGGACTTAGATTTTGATGCTGATCTAGAATATAGATACGTGGCGAGGGCCCGAAGCTTTCTTATTGTGTTTGCAAGCGCAAGCTAGTTTATAACTCACTATTATGTGGAGGTTATAAAAACAAAGCATAACTTTTTTTAAATAAATTAATTGCTATGAGAGACTATACGAATAGTTTTTTTTTCAAAGAGTTGATCATTATTTACTGCTATGCACAAAGAAACAAGAACAATAAACTTTTTAATTTAATTAACGGTCATATGAAGAACAAAGAAAACATTTTAATTATACACACTCTCAAATATCTAACATTGTTTGTATCAACAATCATTTCATTTATGAAAATATTTTATTAATATAACAATTTAAATAATTATCGAATCATAACAACAATCAACATCATAACAACAACAACGCGGGAAAGTTTTCCTTTATATCCTTCACATAAAACATACTAAGCTCGTTTTTCTGTTTGTAACACCCCGAACGAGGCAGAGCCCCTACAAAGTATATATATATTATTATCGATCTAGAAGTGTATGTCCGCGTGTCCGTCTGTTGTTGGCATTCTTACAGGCGTAAATTATAAGATATTGAAATTTTGTACAGACTGTTTTATTTTCTGCAAATCGCGATATAAAAAAGGGCAAAATCGGTCAAAATACACGCCCACAATGAACAAAACTTTATATAGCTGTCAAAAAAAATTGATCCATCAAGTTGAAACTTGGTATGCATATTAACAATTAACTTATCCATCGATGTCTTAAAAATGGGCATTGTCAGATAAAAGACACGCCTACAATGAACGAAAATACTTTTAAAAATTAAGCTATAAAATTAGAATTCGGTACATATATTTATAGTTATACCGTTCATCGATGTGCCAAAAAATGGGCATGGTCTGATAACAGGTACGCCCACATTTTACAAAAAACCATATTCAACGTAAAACTCGAATTGCAAGTTGATACGTAATAAAATATATATATATCTGCCCCGCCCACCGTTATTCAAAATTCACTTTTCTTACTTGTATTTTTAATAAACATAATGTAATAATCAAGTATTGTCGATTCTAACGTCACAAGGACATTTTAGCTTCAGAGTGAAATTATTTTCATTTCACCAAAATATTAAAGAGTGAATATGTTTTTGTCAGTTGCTTCCATACATTTTGCTCGCTATAACATGCACGCTTCTCTGTGGGCCAAAATTTCTTCAAAAATCTCAAGTGTTGAATTGTTAAATGCTAATACGAATAGACAGACGGACACGCTAGCTAAATCAATACAGAAAATTAGCTGAATAGCATCTCTATTCGACCGTCTCTTATTGTAATACAATAGTTTATTTTCTAAATTTAGTGCAGGGTATATAACAATCAGTTTATTCCGATGTACAGCTTTAGCTTCTCAAACGAGTTCCTTGCTGTTCATGTTCTAGCCGGTGCAACAATGAAGCACTCTACATATTGTATTTTCACATATATACACATATGAATAAATGTATAGATTAATGGTATTATTTGTAACCTAGTTTTAATGGAAAACGATGACGTCAATTGTAGAGGAACATTTGCCAATGACGTTTATATACGCGTACCTACATTCAAACACATACCATTCAGATTCTTCACTCAATCAATTACGACAACCGAACATTTCTAGTTAGCATGCAAATTACCTTCATTCGGGGGAACATAAATAAATAAATTGCTCTTTCGCAAAACAATTTCTTCAGTTAATTCAATTAAAAACTTCAAATTGAAATCAAACAAGCGCAAAAGCAGGGAATGGATGACTGTTTCATCTTTGCTACAACATTACATGACATGACATGAGAACATTAAAAGTCAATTAAGGAGATGGATAAGAGGCTCACTTGCATTACCTATGGCCATTAATGTGCATTAAGTGACTGGTAAGGGTCTCACTTGCGTCCCTTGCTCAGGCTGTATGTAAACGAAAACATTTTTTTTTTTTATTATAAAAGGGGAGACTTTTGTATTTAAATCTAACCAAGCTTATGTTGGTTGTGGTCACATGGCTTTTAAGGGGTAACTTTTTATATGTTGAGTACTTTTGATCTCTTGTATACGACAATGTAAAGTACGGCATATATACGACTTGTCTTTAAACGTTTATAAACATATTTTAATTTGTATTGAAAATCATCAAAGGGGCGATTTATCTTCAACATCAAGTTATAATTTAATCAAATGTATAATTATTAATTGCTTTGTTATTGTAAAGCAACAATCCTTGATGACAGTAATGTTATTTAAATATTAATACAATAGTCAAACGTACGTATGTCAAAATTTTCCATTCGTTGTAGGCATGTTAATTGTAGTGTTTCATAACAGACAGGTGACTTATTGTGAAAGTGATCCAAATCCATTTTTCTAATTCATCAATTCAGCTTTTCTTATTCTTATTCATCGTTTATCTTCACAGGGTTTAAATTTGAGTGTAATGTTTTTTTAAAAGTGGACTTGGACCACTTTTGAAATAATGCACTTACATACTTCATAATGGAATTTTACAACAAATTAATAAAATTAAGATAACAAGAAAAAATGTTATGGTCAGTTTCGTCCGACTGTTTAATATACTACACCGCATAAATTATGCTACAATTGGTTCAGTTGCGTCAGTATATGGAAAATGGTTCCAAAAATAGTTCGATCGTGTCCAAATTTGGAACAAAGCCATTATTATTATTATTGGTTAGACGGAAAAGTAAAGTCTTACACTAACTGATATTTAAAGAGCATTAACACCGAGGCTATCAGCTCAAATATATTCTTCAGCAAAGTTTGTCAAAAAAATATTAAGATTTGCAATTTTTTTTGCCATAAAAAGCTTACGTTATAATAGAACCTTACATAGGGAGGGGCCGATCGGGTCCAAATTTAACGCAGCCATATATGAAAGCAAATTTTTTAACAAATTTTGTCAAAAAATATTAAGAATTGCAATTTTTTGACATATAAACCCTTCTATCGTAATATGGGGAGGGGTACTAAAAATGATTGGATCCCGTCCATTTTCAATAGGGCATGTTCTTGTACCTAATTTCATTGAAATATCTCCAAAAATGCGACCTGCAGCTTGCACACAAGTTTACGTGGACAGACGGACGGACTGGGTTAAATTAAATCAGATTTTGATTCTAAATCGATCGGTTTAATTGAAGGTGGGTGTAGCATTAGCCTTTTAGGACTTACAAACATCCGCACAAACTTAATATACCCTTATACCAAGTGTGGTATAGGGTATAAAAATTCTTATTGAAGAAAAAAATATATTTGATTTGGCCACATCTGAAATACATTTACAAAAAAAGGGCGTGGCATAGCTTTCAATATAATACAACTCTACAAGTGAGTTCTTTAACGATTGTTCAGGTTTCATATCAGGGATCGGCCATTACTTTCTCGGGGGCTACATGCGACTCTCATTTATTTTTTGAAGACTCCAGCTTCACACCCGCTTTAGCATGATTGTTTATTTTTACTCAATTGTTAAAGCCAAGAAATTTTCACCGACTGAAAAGAAAGTTTGCCCACCGCTGTTGCAGATTAATGTATTTCAGTTTATATATAAACATTAATCGACGTTTCAAGTACAATTTTCACGAACGTTTGTAAAGTGTCAGAGTTTTTTGTTCATCCTTTATTATTCAATGTATGTTTCGAGCATGTGAAGCTTCTTTTAGATCCAAAATAATTGTGTATTAAACACTCAGCTTATTTTGACATAGTGTAAAATTTAATTAAACTCAAATAAGAAGCATTAAAGCGGATAACAGTTCATTACGTGCGCTCAGCCATAAAAATCACATTGCTTTTACACACAATGTTATGGTATCCAAAACACGCATTGCGTTAACATTAAATGAACAGACGTTTAAGCACACACTCACAGCTGATTGAGTGCTCAATATTAATGCACTCATTAATTGCATCTACTCCCCTTTGCGCCATAATTATTGACGCATTATGTATAGGTCGATAGCCGTACTCAAAATTATACGATACAGTCTTTTAAGCTTTCGTAAGTATGATGTTCACATAATTATAAACACACGAGTATGAACAATATTTATATGTTTACGTGATTGCTTGGAGAATGAATGAATTTGGGCAATAGTGCTTTGAGTTATTACAATGATATTAACACAATAAACAGTTATATATAGCTAAGGCCATAAAGTATCCTCTGCTACAATAAGCGTCTTTATAAAATGTGAAATTCTTAACCCAACGCCGGGTTCACTTATGTTAATGAATACTCTTAGATTATAGAACTGTTGGTAACGAAGAGACATTCCATGCTTCCTAGTGAAAGTAACAAGGGGAGGGGAGGGGAGGGGTATAGAAACATTGTTTCACTTTTATATTATCACAATTGTAAAAATATTGCATGACACATTTCTCTCATTCTTTATCCAAAATAATTTTCTTTCTCTTTCTATATATACTTAATTGTATATGAGCTAAATGATTGGTTCAATTTTATAGAATTTTTCGAATTCTATACAATTCATTGAAAATTGTTGGAAGATCTCTAGAAAACTGACACATCAGAATTCCAACAAATTCTAATTTTAGAGCATACAAATGCGCACCATATACTCACACACACATTTGCGTTTGTGTCAAAATATTTGTGGGAAAATTGTATACATATACGTAATAAATGATGCGCTAACGCCAGTCGCAATACAAGTCAAAGAAAATAAATGAAACAATAATATGTGGTAGTATAGGACATAACATATATTGGGGTACCTTCCCGATTCGACAAATTGTTGATTATGCTCAGACGCGAAAAAAGGAGATGTCTTTTAAATGGGTAAAGTCGGAGAACAACCACACCCAATACCAAAACAATCAACTTCTTAACCACGCCCATTTCTGGCACGTTGATGAATGGATAAATATATGTTCTAAATTTCAGATAAATAGCTCAATTTTTGTGGCAGATAAATAGATTTTTGTCCATTGTGGGCGTGGCTCTTGACCGATTTTGCCCATTTTAATTATCAATCTGCATGCAAAAACTAAAAGTATAAAAATTTCAGCTCAATATCTCATAATTTACGCCCGTGAGAATGACAACAATGGACGGACACACGGACACACATGTCTAGATCGAATTATTTTGTGATGCTAATACTTTGTAGGGTCTTCAACGCCTCCTTCTGAATGTTGCAAATGGAATTACAAACTTGGTATACCCACAATCTTATGTGGAATAAAATTTGTAGCATTTATAGAGGTTAAGATTCATGCACTTATCGACGACGATCTTTACAGAAATCAATCTTCTAATATACAATAAAACACATTAAGTTTTGTACGATTGTTCACAATTTCTTAGCGGATGAAAAATGCACATTTTTTAACACGATTTGAAATCATTTTTTGATTCGATTAAAGCATGTCCATCTGTCCGTCCCTTGTTTATTCGTGGAAATTCTGTTTTTTTATAACATTTAAAACTTAGTGCACAATAGCTATTTCGAATAATGAATTATTAGAAACTCCTCTTAATGTAAAAGACTTTTTTATAAATGGCCCTTAACTTGGTAAAGAATCGCTCCTTAATTGATTCTTATCTTTTATTCAGCTTGACATTAAGGTCTTTTATATTTACTTATACTTTGTAGAGGAGTCATGCTTTTCTACCTTTGTTTCTACGGTTTGGAACCTCTATAGATTGCCTTCTCTTTCCAATTCAATTGTTAAAATAGTAAAAGCGGCTTCACTAAAACCATTAAGTTCATTGCATACTCTAGGATTATCTAGAGGATACTCATAAAGTTGCTTTATTTACAATTTTACATTTATTTTATTAAGAAGAGTTGTAAAAATGCAAACACAGCTGTTAGAATGAGCCTGCCTAGGCTTTTTGTTTGAAGGGTTATTAGTAAAATAAATAGCGAGTAAAATGGATTACGACAGACACTATATATTCTCCCATAAAATGGGCAAGAATTGAAAATTTATGGAAAAGAGAGAACAACGCAAAAAGCGGCTGCGTCAAAACTCACAATAAAAACAAGTGAAAATGTTATAGGTGGTTATAGCCGATCATTTTATACCCTACATGGGTTAGTTTGGTTGTATCAATAAACTACCATTAAATTTTCTTTGTGAAATGTAGTTATTTGGGAAGGGGTTCTAAAAATCGTCGGGTCGGGTATAAAATTACCACAGCAACTTATAAGGCCAAATTTTGTCACCATATAGAGACTTCTTTTGTAATAGATTATAATATGGAAAGGGGTTCTAAATATGGTCCAATTCCGTCTTTTTGTTTGGCTAAAAACGTATCATAATTAATTACGTAATCATAAGTAATTTCATCAAAAAAGCGACATATTTACATGGACAGACAGACAGACATACGGAGATCGATTCGGATTTGGCTTCTGAATCGATTAAAGGTGGTGGTGGTGTGGCATTTGATGTTGAGAGATAACAAACATCCGCACAAACTTAATGTACCGTTTGCCGCCAGTGCTACAAGGTATAAAAAATATAAATATATTAATAAAAACATTGCATGACTCTGTACGTAATTTACTATGCACGGTTACGCTCTACCATGCGATGCGCAAATTTTGAAAGTTTCTTTAACATACCTCCCCACACACAATGAACGGCACATTCAATAGGTGACAGAGACAGAGAGTAGCTTCAGTTTAGTTGAGAAAACACATTAAAAGTAAACGGACGGATATAATTGTTCAGTTCGTTCAACTAATAGAATATTTTTGGTTCTAATGCTATAAAATTTTTATACAAACAGCCGTTGTAAAAAAAGAAATTAAAAATATATCGACTAAAGATGGAAAAATTGCTTTGCTCCAACAGCAGCAGAACACTCTAAAAACTATAAAACTCAGTGGAAATTATTGATTTTTGTTTGTGTCTAAATAAAACTCAACCAACAAACACACGTTAAAATAAATTTACAGTTTTTGTATTAATATGTACCAGGTTCAAATTGTACACATATAGCGTGCAAACCTTGTGGGATTTTGTTTTTTTAATTACAATAAAAACGTTACATTATGAGTGCTTGCCCACCCCTACGTTGTATTCTAGGAAATTGTCTTCACTAATATACCGAAGAAAATTTCAATTTCGGGGTTAATTGTAAAAAGTAAAAGTGATAATAAAACTCCTTCAAATACGCAGCAAGAAAATAGAAATATTTTTAATAACGGCGGCGGTTTACTACACATCAAGTGCAATACAATCCGATTCTTTGAGAACTGACTTTATCAAGAAAAATAATATGACCATGATTGAAGGTATGACATCCATAGATTTGGGGCCTAGTCCCATGGAGGAGTCGGCTACTGAAATGCACGACATTTTGCCGCATGAGTTGCTGGAAACAACAGAAGAGAGGTTAGTTAACGGTTAGATGATTATAGATGATTCATTAGTTATTTATAGTCTGTCATTCTTACTTCTTCGTTTTTCCTCATTCCACAGCCAACTGTAAGTTATTGTATAATACAGTTTTCCTTCCTATTGATTTTATTTGTGTTACTTTTGTTATTGTTTTCTCCACTAGAATTCCATTGAAAGGTTATTTTGTAGTGGGGGTTATTTCTTTCAACCAATGGGGTCACCTTTCAATTAGGTGCCTTTCTTTCATAAAGAAACATATTACGTTTTAATTAAAGTGAAATGTTTACTGTTTGCATAAAATGCAAGCTATTTATAAAAGCAAATTATTATGCGCAATATTTTGTATTTTTTTAAAAGTATTTGAGATATTACAGAACACAAGTGAATATATATGTTTTAAGACTTCTTAATACCCTACATTACTTAGCTCCTCAAATTATGCTATAATTATGTAGATGGTTGTATTAATAAAGGCGAGGCATTGCCGTATGTGTCTCTTCGTGGTATATGGGGAAAGGGGTTCAAAAAAAGGTCCGACCGAATCAAAATTAGGCACAGTTAAGCTAATTAACTATTTTTTAACAATTTTTATCTAAAAATCTTACGACTTGACCATATAAGAACTTCCATTATAATAGGGATGGGTCCTAAAAATGGTCCAATCCAGTCCAATTTCCTTAGGATTCCTTTTTAGCTCAATACAAAATTGTACGAAATTTTATCAAAATGTCTCAAAAAATTCTACCTAAAGCTTACGTACAAATTCCATGGACAGACAAACTATGCTATCTTTAATTTGAAATCATTGTGGGTACAAAATATGTATAGTATATGTATAGCATTTATTACTCTACATAACTTAGACTTGTTAACTTTTTTAAGAAAAACCTTTTAAAAGGATTTCTAAAATAAACGAAAATGGCGAAATAGATATTCGAAAAACTGAAAATGCAAGACTTACAAAACCTAGATCAAAATATTGGATAGTTCATAAAATATATACCATGAATTCTTGATTAACATGAAAATGTGAATCAATCTAGCAGTGTTTAGCCTTATGTGCATCACTTTTGGGCACTGTCGCGGTCTTTAATAATGAGATAAAATTTTGTACCGACATTTTAAGTTCCCGCATTCGGGTTGCTATTTTAATTAGGTGATATTGGTCAAATGCCATGCCCACAATCGGTTAAAATATATCAATAAACCATAAAAGTTTATTTATTTGCCAAAAATAGGCGTGAATGCATAACATTCACGCTAAGAATTACACAATTTACTGGACGCAAGATCCGATTTGTAATTACTTTACTTTTCATTTATTAATTATGTAAAGACTTTTGTTTGATTTCTAGATTGAGGATGGATCAAAATATGTACCATTTAACACATATGATCCCTTTATACTATATTTAAAAATGAATAGTTCCCGGACCATTTTCTGCCAAACATGTTTAAAGTATATTTAACCACATTTCATTCCCAAGACACTCATTTTATCAATGACGGCAAAAAAATATATATTACATAGAAAAGGTCAACTAAACTTTTATCGTTTTCTAAGAGCAAACATTTTAAAAATATGTCACAATTCATGTGATTCGTAAATATTTAATGACATTGCTACGTGCCCGTATGCGTATAATTAATTCAGTAAAATGCTAATTATTTTAATGAATTTTTATTTTATTAATTTAAATGAATGTGCGTACACAATAATAAAAGCACTATCAACACAAACAAATGAATCATAGACACATTCAAGGCATGCCCTGACGCTGTTCTAAATAGTTTAGAATAAGCTTGAACCGATAATCCAATAATATTATATTGTTTAGGTAAGCGGTATAAAATAGTTAATGCGGGCCTCAGGGTTTTTTAGTTTTAACAGTAACGCGGTGCTTCCGTATTATAAAGTATTAAAAAAAGGCGTCAAGTAGATCATAAATGCAAATTACAAAAATGACGCGTACACGTTTTTGTAGCAGAACAGATTATAGATAAAAGTAATTGTATTTAGAATTGAGAACAATTGTTTTGAAGTAATGAAATATGTAATTCATAAACCGTTACACAATATGTATTGTAAATTGCTTTCCTGGTGATGAAACGCAATGTTTGTTAGACGATAATAATTAATTTTTGTATTAATCCATTAAAAGCGATTAGCATATAACACGGTTTCATTAAAATCTACATCAAATCTGCTTTAAATTGAGTATTTTACTGCGGGTTGTACTTATTAAGACAACCATGTAATCCCTCATGTCATAACACAAACAATGAATAAAGGTGGCGGTAGTACTGGGAGACTATCACGCGTGTAGCCAATAATAATGAGGTACATGAAGTCTCTGCGGTTTTCAAAAACTCAGTGCATTTTATAACCATGAAGTCTGTGCACAGTATGCAAATAAACGTTTTGAATGAATTTTTAATTTTTTAAAGTTTTTTTGCATTTTAAATAATTTATTATATATGACTTAGTTTGTTTTGAAGTTATCCACCTTTTAATCGAATGGGCCTTATGTTGCGTATGTATGTAGAAATACATTCTCAAGCGATTTAATCGTGTCCGTCCATCTGTGTTTCTGTTGTCTGTAAGTTTTAATTTGTTTAGAAGCTACAGATAACAAAATCATTTCAATAGGGCTAATATAGGGGCCAAACCTATATTAGCCCTATTGAAATGCCTTGAGAATGGATCGAATTGGACTATATACCGAAAATTGGCATTTCTTAAAGTTTTTTATCAAAATTTACTATATTTTGGACCGAAACCATTCATCAAACTAATTTTGTACTTATATGAAAATGGACACGAGTAGCACGACCAAGCTATGTCTATCGAACCCAATAAGTGGTGATTAGAGGAGACCACGTCAGCTCATTACATTTCATATTAAAAGTATCCGGGACGATGAAAGTGTGATGGCACAGAGCGTCCTCGTACTGCCATATCATTTGCTTATGTCTCCTGACCCATTCTAACCATCATTGGAGATAAAATATATGATTTTTTAAATTCTTCAACAAAAATTAGTTGATATCATTTAGTGAGTTTAAAAATTAAATATTCCTGACCGGATTGGATCATGTTTAGAACCTCCTATGTGGCTAAAACGCTCAATTGAGATTTTGAGTTGAACTTTAGTACAGACATTCTTAGTCAGAGTTGCCAAGTTGCTAATGAAAGTGGCTGAAGTTGGTCAAGTATCACGCCAACAAGTGAAGAAAGTCTTTCTATCGGTCACAAAAACTTACCCATTAATTTGATACAAATATATTTATAATTAGTGCATCCATCTTTTTGTCACTTAATACCTACAATACTAGAGAACATAACCAGGTACCTACCACGTCCATGGATGGGCCATGACATGGAGGGTTTTTAAGATATAACTTGCAAATAACCAAATATAGCTTTTTCACTTCTTACTGCTCTAATTTAATAAACAATAAACAAGTAAGAAAACTAAGTTTGGCTC
Organism: Ornithomya chloropus; assembly: GCA_963971445.1. Classification (NCBI taxonomy): domain Eukaryota; kingdom Metazoa; phylum Arthropoda; class Insecta; order Diptera; family Hippoboscidae; genus Ornithomya; species Ornithomya chloropus. The sequence goes on along the minus strand of OZ020530.1, from coordinate 17,998,423 downwards.
TGACCAAATCGTAAATATCACACACATCTATAATGGTGGGCGCGGCAGATATATGATTACACCCTCTAATAGTATATATATTGCGTATCCGCTTACAAAACGAGTTTTAGGTGGACTATGGTGTTTTGTAAATTGTGGGCGTGTCTATTATCCGACCATGCCCATCGTATATATAACTACAGACGTACACACCAAATTTCAAGTTCAAAGGTAAAGTTTTGTAACATATATATATATATTTGTTGATTGTAGGTGTGGCAATTGATCGTACATTTTAAATAATGATGTACGTGCAAAAACTAGAAGTGTGTGTACAAAATTTCAGCTCAATATCTCAAAATTTGCGCCCGTGAGAATGCAAACAACAGATAGACACACGGACACACGGACACACGGACACACATATCTAAATCGACTCAGTTTTTGATGCTGATTAAGAATATATATATACTTTGTGGGATGGCCTCATTATGGGAGTTGCAAACGGAATGACAAACTTAATATACCCCCTATTTTAGATGGAAGGTATACTAAATTAAACACATGAAACTATTTCTTATATAATATTTATAATGAAGCACGTTTTGTAATTGCAATAAACCAGTAGCTCAAACACGTATAAATAATAAAATATATATAAAATGCGTTGAAAGTTAATATTTTTTCTTTTTTAATTACAGATACGAGCGCCTCTTATATCGTGCTCAAGTTGAAGATTTAACTGAAGTGTCGGGCATTGGTTGCTTATATCAGAGTGGTATCGATCGTTTAGGTAGACCTGTTATTGTCTTTTGCGGCAAATGGTTTCCCGCCAATAATATCGATTTGGAAAAGGTTAATAATACCGTTATGCGTTATTTGAAATAAATGAATGTTTATTTTATCTATAATTTAAGGCCTTATTATATTTAATAAAACTATTGGATCCCATCGTTAAAGGAGACTACGTTATCGCTTATTTCCATACATTAACCAGCACCAATAATTACCCATCCTTGCACTGGTTACGCGATGTATATAGTGTGTTGCCTTATAAGTAAGGTTTTATAATATATTGAGCAGAGAGATGGGATAAGACTAATTTTTTATTTTTTTTTTTTGCTTTTTGCAGATATAAAAAGAATCTTAAAGCTTTTTATATAGTACATCCCACATTTTGGACTAAGGTTGGTATCTTTGCAATCGATCATACATACAATGTATTCATGTATCACAATCTTCATCATTTCAGATGATGACCTGGTGGTTTACCACATTTATGGCGCCAGCTATAAAAGCGAAGGTGCATTCTTTACCAGGCGTTGAACATTTGTATTCGGCCATAGCCAAAGATCAATTAGAAATCCCAGCTTACATCAGCGAATACGACATGGCGGTAATTAGTAGCCAAGCTTTACGCCACTACAATAATTTTGATTTCCATTTCCATTTTTTTATCATTCACAGACAAATGGTCTGCATTATTTTACACCAGCACCACAAACCGATTCATAGATAAAGAATTCATGCATGCAGCCTGAAGCCGTTTAAATTTGTTACGAAAAGCAGTTCTTTGGCTACACAAGTACTTATTAGAAGGATCAATCATGCCATCATCATAGTTATGCATTCAATATAAATGTAGAAATTCCATTACGTACTTAGCACGAGTCACGGAATAATTTACTTAATAAAAATAATAATAACAACAGCAGCAACCAATAATGTACCTTTAATTAAAAAAAACAATAACAAACAAACACACACACACACACATATACACAGAAATTGTTAAACATTTATTTACGATTTAGTTGTAGTAACAAATTCAAAAATTATATAAATATCATAAAAGAAAAATAAAAATAAAAATAAATGTAGTTGTTTCGAAAAAGAAAAGAATAAACGCCAAAAAAGCCACCTTAATGATTACACGTTTACCATATACTTATCATAAGTCCATAGTTTAGACTAGAAACATTTGTCGCCAATAAAATATTCGAAAAAAAGCGAACATATAAACACACATGAAAAGCATGAAAAATGTATTAAAAAAATAACATAAAATTTAAATAAAATATAATCTAAATTTTGAATTGAATTGTTTTTAAATAATCGTCACATTTGCTTTGGAACATTTTTTATGTTTATTGTTTTTATAAGTAAACAAAAGAAAATATTATAGTCGGTCTAGCCCAACCATCAAATACCACTACACCACCACTACACCACTTGATTATATTATATAATCAATTTAATATTTTTCTTTGAAAAATGAAAAATTTTGTTTTTCTATACCTACTTGTATATTCAAAAATCTCAAAATGATACATGAGTCAGAAATTTTTTTATACCCTGCACCACCCTGTGGAAAAGGGTATATTAAGTTTGTGGGGATGATGAGTAATTCCTAAACGGCAAATGCCACACCCATCTTCAATTATACCGATCGATTCAGAATCAAAATCTGAATCGATTTAACCATGTCCGTCTGTCCGTCTGGATCGTGTCTGTCCATCTAAATTTGTGTGCAAGCTACAGGTCGCATTTTTTTGATGAAATTTGGTACAAGCACATGCAATGGCCCAAAGGGGAACCCTATTGAAAATGGACCGGATTGGAACATTTTTAAAACCCCTCCCTTTATAATTTTTTTTTTTGATATCATAAACTAAGAATAAAAAATATTTCTGACTTGTGTAACATTTTTGAAAATACAAGTAGGTATAGAAAAATAAAATTTTTCATTTTTCAAAGAAAAAAGGAAAAAATTACAAGCAGTACAAAAAAAAAATAAAACTTTTCATTTATCAAAGGAAAAAATTAAATTGATTATATAATATAATCAAGTGGTGTAGTGGTGGTGTAGTGGTGGTGTAGTGGTATTTGATAGTTGGGCTTGACCGACTATAATATTTTCACTTGTTTTATTTTTTGTTTTTTCAGGAAATCAAAAAAATTTTGTTTATATGGGAAGGGGTTTTAAAAATGGTCCGATCCTATCGATTTTCAAGAGGGTTCATTTTTGGGCCAATACAGGTGCTTGTACCAAATTTCATCAAAATATCTCAAAAAATGCGCCGCATAGCTTGCGCACAAATTTAGATGAACAGACGAACATGGTTAAATCGATTCAGATTTTGATATATCTATATATATATATACCCTTTTCCACAGGGTGGTGCAGGGTATAAAAAAACATGAGAAGGCGGTTTGTATATAGTAAGATACCGCATTAAACTGCTGAAAGTTTGAGTTCAAAATTTGTAAAATATTTTCTTGAAAATAATCAAAATATGTGGAAGTTTTTGATTGCAGTTTGAAAAGCGATGCTTCACGCACTCCATGTTAATGTAAATTTTTAAACATCAAGCCTATTTTCGGGTGGAAGGGCACAATTATTTGATTCAAAAATGTGATGGGGAACTAAAAAGAAAGTGTGGTAAATGTCACAAGTGCCGCAAAGTTTGTATACCCCTATATAAAACAACTGGAAAATGTTCTGTAAAATGCTTTTTGTATTAAAAATTTTATTTCCCGGTCGACTGCTGTTACTGGCATGCAGTTATAGCCTCCGCATAAGATGACGTTTCTATTAAGGTTATCACTCCTTTTATAAAACTCAGAAAGAGGCGGCACAGTGTTGACAATGTATATAAGTATTACTCATAAAAATCTGAGTCGATTTAATGATATCCATCCACGCCTATTTGTCGGGCTTTAACGCTCGTTGTGGCAACAATTACAAAGCCATTCCAATCAATCTGGTACAGATATTATTAGAAAATGTCGTTAGATTTCTATTTAAATTGTCAAAATTGGAAAACAACCACAACCACGCCCACAACCGACAGAAATCTATCTATAAGTCACAAATATTGAGCTTTAATGTTTATATTTGGGAAACAAGCAAGCAATTAGCGCAAAAAAAGGCGAGGTAGGGTAAAGAACACGTCCATAATTTACAAAAACCTCTGTACGGCTCAATACGGACTTGTCAATTTATACATAATACATATAATTTCTAATCAAGTACTAGCCGCGCTCACTGTTAGTAAATATATGTTAAAGATATTTAATATTTTTCTTAAGTCAATTTAATTTTTTACTTATTTTTAATTATTTTTAATATTTCTTCATTGAAACACAAGACTTCCTAAAACAGTTAAATTGGAATAGATTTAAATTGCTCAAGCCATTCCCTACGACAAAGCCATATATATTTATATCCAAATAAAAATAAAATAGAATGAATTGGCCAATATTTGGAACCGTGCCGTTATAATGCTCAATTTTCTATAGTAATTAAGTAAAAATTTTAATTATCATTATTCCACAACACTCGTTGATAATTATGTTAACAGTGGTTTCGCAAAATTTGGATTCAAATCGTAATAAATATAGAACTTTCTCCCTCATAAGGTGAAATTTGAAAATAAATCTTTATCAGAAAGGCTTTTATAATTCCTAACAAGTTTTGAAACATTTTGGTAAAGGTCTCAATTTTAACTTGCTAAGAATGTGCCAAGAAGAGCATAGTGTCACACTAAAGTTCACAAATTATGTTAAAAGTCGTTCAATTTCATCAGTTAACTCGAAACATTGTCGTAAAAGTCATTTTGTAAATATTTTTACATGGAATAAGGTTCCAAATATGATTCGACTGGATCCAAAATTATCACAGCCAACATTTAAGCCAATTAACTATTATTAACTAATTATCAAAAATTATAAAAAACAAAAAAATTGTGATTTTTTTTCACATAAATACTTCCTTTATAATACAACTCTATATGGGGAGGCATTCTAAATATGGTTCAACTTAGTCCATTTACATGTCCTTGTACTAAAAATGGAAACTGTAACTTGCGCACAAATTTATATGGACATCAGATGGACAGATGGACATGATTAAATCGATTCAGATTATATTTGTGAATTGATTCATATAATTGAAGATGGGTGTGGCATTTGCTGCTTAAGAAGCTACAAATATCGGCACAAACTTAAAATTTAAACTTGAACCCTTTGCCATTTATGCTGGGTATAAAAATACAATTTATTTTTCCTTCATACTAATTTATAAATTGTTTTAATGCCTTAATAAATTATAGAATTTATTTGAACACAAATTGATCAAAATTATTATAAAACTTCCCTTTAATGAAATACATTCACACGGATAAATCAATCAAATGCTTCTATGGTTATAAAGTGTTGAAAATTATTAAATATAAATCAATTATTGTCGATGCATTTTATAAAATATATACAAATTATATTATTATAAGTTAAACAAGTAAGAAAACCAAATCTTAAATACTCTCCATCTCAAATAGTAGAACGGTTTTGGCACATCGATGAATGGGATAATTATTGTTATAAATACCAAATTTTAAGTTCATAGGTCAAATGTTGTAGCAGATATATAGATTTTTATGGATTGTGGGCGCGCCTGTTAACCGATCTGCTTGCAAAAACTAAAAGTGTCTGTAAAAGATTTCAGCTCAATGTCTCAAAATTTATACCACGTGAGAATGCGAACAACGGACGGACATTCACGTCTAGATTGACTCAGTTTTTGATACAGATCCAGAATATACAGTGGCTCACAGCTTATTTGGTACACTACCCTTTATAGAAATAAAACCACTGTAGCTTCTAAACCGTTAAAGCTATCAACGAAATTTGAACGCCAAGTTGTTGTTGTATGTTTAATGAACATTGAAAACAAAAAAAATTTCAAAAGAATATTTCTAACTGTTTAATAATAAGAACTTTGTTGTAACACGTCAAAAATACATGTCACAGCTTATTTGGTACAGTTATTTCTGTGCACTTAAGCATAGTCTAGTCCTAACATTTTTCACTATTTTTCTCTTCTCTGCCTTCTTGGTAATATTTTCAATCATTTCAAGTACTAATTTTGGTAATTTAAAATAACTGTCAATCAAAACACGTAATTTAAAAATGGGTCGTCGTACAACTATTGAACAGCGTAAACTTGTCCTAAATCATTATGAAAATGGGCACTAGGTACGGAAAATTGCTGACTTTGCGAACTTGAGTAAATCTCCAGTTCAAAATATTATCCACTGCTTTATTAATGAAAACCGCGTAAAGGATAGAGGCAGAAATGCACCTAACAAAATCTTCAATGAATCTGATGAGAGATACATTGTAAGAAAAATAAGGGCAAATCCGAAGCTATCTACACAAAAAGTAGCTTGTGAAATTGAGAATGGATTAGGCAAGTCATGTAGTGCCGAAAAAATTCGTCGAGTACTCCGTAAGTCTGGTTTTAATGGTCGAGTAGCTCGTAAGAAGCCATTCATAAGTAAAAAAATAAACAAAGCAGGCTTTCATTTGCCAAAGAACATGTCGAGAAGAATTCTGAGTTCTGGAACTCAGTTATTTTTGCAGATGAGTCAACATTTAACATCGGGGGTTCCGATGGCATGTCCTACATTTGGCGAAAACCGAATACTGAGCTGAATAAAGAAAACTTTAAAACTACGGTTAAGCATGGCGGAGGAAGTGTAACAGTTTGGGCCTGTATCTCCACAGCTGCAGTAGGTAGTTTAGTGTTTGTTGAAGGAATAATGGGCAAAAATATGTACCTCAACATACTAAAAGACAACTTGCTCCAAAATGCAACGAAGCTTGGTATACGCGATAATTTCCGCTTCTATCAAGATAACGACCCAAAACATAAGTCAACAATTGTGGAGACTTATCTAATATGGAATTGCCCCCATTTAATGTCGCCATCGGCTCAGTCACCGGACTTTAATGTTATTGAAAATTTGTGGTTTTTATTGGATAATAACATTAGGAAACACAACATAACAAACAAAAATGAACTGAAGAAGGCGTTGTTGGAAGAGTGGGGTAAAATTAGCCCAGATGTTACCTAAAAGCTGGTAGATTCAATGCCAAAGAGGCTACAGAGTACTATAAAAGCAAAAGGGTACCCATACAAAATATTAAATATACTAATATTTATTATTTTTAAATAAAAAGACAACTGTACCAAATAAGCTGTGACATGTATTTTTGACGTGTTACAACAAAGTTCTTATTATTAAACAGTTAGAAATATTCTTTTGAAATTTTTTTTGTTTTCAATGTTCATTAAACATACAACAACAACTTGGCGTTCAAATTTCGTTGATAGCTTTAACGGTTTAGAAGCTACAGTGGTTTTATTTCTATAAAGGGTAGTGTACCAAATAAGCTGTGAGCCACTGTATATGTAGGGTCTCTCACGCCTCCTTCTAGGTGTTGCAAACGAAATGACAAACTTAGTGTACCCATCTTATGTGGAGGGTATAATAAACAATAATCATATCATATCATGTAACGCAAAAAAACTTTTCAAATCCAGTCAATCCTCTCGAAATAAAAAAAAAACATAATATAAGATCCGCTTGTGTTAAATAAAACTAAATATACAAAAAAAAATTTAAATGTTGATTTAAAGACTTCATTTTTAAGAGATTATTCACAAGAGCTAAAGATGTGTAAGAACGATGCCATTCTTAGACTCACTGCCAGTTAACACGTGCATCAACTGCAAATTTGCTTTTTTAGTCACATTTTTTATAAAGGTATAGCAAATAATACGTATCGTACGTATCGTGGCAATCAATTCATTTTTATTTGTTTTTATTTTTAATCATTATTAATACATACTTTGTTCTTACTAAACTACCGTAACATATTATTACTATTATTTAAAATTATTTAATTAATAATTAACTTAACAGTATCAGCATTTTCTATATATTTATGTTTATATTTTTCAAACATTTCTTTCAAGGCAGTTACAACTTTTTCATGTATCTCATCTATATACTGAGGGTCAGCCTCAAAAGTTTGCTTAACTTCAATGGGTGCACCAACTGAAATCAAAAAAGAACAAGTAAGAAAACTAAATTTGAATTAGGCCAAATCTTAAATACCCTCCACCTCCACAACAATGGGCGTGGCAAATATATGTATATTGCGCCATCTAATAGTGAATGTCTTACGTATCAGCATGCAAGTCTAGTTTCATGGTGAATATGGTTTTTTGTAAATCGTGGGCGTGTCTATTATCCGACTACGCCCATCTTTGGAACGTCAGTCAATAGGATAATTATGTATACACGTACCAAATTCCAAGTTCCTAGGTCAACTTATGTGGCAGATATAAAGGTTTTTATTAATTGTTGGCGTGACTGTAATCCGAATACGCCCATTTTTTTGGCAAATCGATAAAGCTAATATTTATAGATGTACATACCAAATTTCAAGTTTACAGATTAATTTTTGTGGCAGATAAATAGTTTTTTGTAGATTGTGGGCGTGGCTCTTGACCGATTTTGCCCATTTTAAATAGCGATCTGCGCGCAAAAACTAAAAGTGCCTGTACAAAATTTCAGCTCAATATCTCAAAATTTACGCCCGTGAGAGTGCCAACAACAGACGGACACACGGACATACATACATGTCTAAATCGACTCAGTTTTTGATGCTGATGAATATATATATACTTTGTAGGGTCTCTGACGCCTCCTTCTGGGTGTTGCAAACGGAAGAACAAACTTAGTATACCCTCATCACTGAGGTGGAGGGTATAAAAATGATTATATATTGCACTTATTTTATAAATAAGGAAACGAACTTACCAACTTGTACGATATGCTTGCGCAGAGGTATAAAACCGAAATTATACTGAAAGAAACCGCGCCCTCTAACGATTAATGGTGAGACACCGGTTAACTCTTTGACATAATTTTGAAAACGCCTTAAAGGCGAGTTGGGTGGATTATTGACCTGTTCATATATGTCTACCTCACCAAAGGAAAATGAAGGAACTATAGCAGCTCTATACAAAAATAAACCATTAACAGAAATTTAATGATGCGGTAATTGTTACATACCCAGTACGAATGGCTATTTTAACAAAACCTTTACGATTTTTTAATGTTAATATATAACGACCTGGATGAGAATCTAAAGATTCTTGAGCGCCACCCACCAACACTGCCACAGCATTAGCTGTAAAACCATCTTTATTGGCAGGATGCTGAGGATCGTTGGAAGTACTTAAATGATAAATTAATGATTCACGGGAACACGAGATTAAACCCCATAAACGAACGATTTCACGTAAAAATGGTATATAAAAGTGGGTATCCAAGGTGGCAATTTTTGGACGAATCCCAGGAAACAATTCCAGCCATTTACTAATATTATTGCCCATATTATTGGTAATGCCAGTACTGGAAATAAATGGTGGTGGTAAAAATTTTTTTAAATAAAAAAGTGCTCTTCTCTTACCCGATAACTCCATGGGGAAAACTGGCTATCAAATAATTACGATTGGGTGCCAAATCAGTCGTTTTAATTAGCTCGATAGGAAAATAATCGCGCAAATGTTTGGTCAGGCAATTGTTACGCAACAACATCCAGCTATTTAATAAAGGAATGAACAAGTAAGAAAATGAAATTTCACTGAAGCTAAATCCCAAATCGAAAATACTCTCCACATATATATAGAAAGGGTGGGCGTGGCAAGTCCATGGTTATGCCATTTAATAGTGGATCAGGTGGGTTTTACGCTGAGTATAGTTTTTTATAAATTATGGGCGTGTCTGTTATTCGACCACGCCTATTTTTGGTACATCGGATGGCTTCATTATAAATATTTGTACCAAACTTTTTAATTCAATTTTTGTGCCAAATAAATAGATTTTTGTCGATTATGGGCGTGGATCTTGACCAATTTTGGCCAACTTAAGTAGAAAGATGTATGCAGAAATTCAATATTCGAAAAACAACAATTCGGACCCCCGGACAGACATTGCTAAATCCAAATTTTGATAGTATTTACGGGACAACAATCTTAGTATACTCCTAAGTAGGACTTACCCATTTCCATGAATCGTTGAACATCGGTATTTATGATCAAAATATATATATGTTAAATATAATAAAAGTACACCTCGCCCTGTTGTACTAAAATAAAACTACCAACATAAAAACGGAAAGTATTATTGCAATAATTCAAACAGAAGTTTAATTTTTATATTCAAGGTACTTACTAAGAAGAAACACGTTAAGAATAGCGACACAAACGGTAAACATAATACTACGTAAACATATAGACCGGTGGCCAAAGTTTGTAATCGTCGCCTTGGTGGCACATTAACCGGCGCCCATTTAATATGCATTGCACTTTGTTGCTGGTATTATATTTTAAAGTTTAGCAACAACTTGACATTCACTTTTTATCACAATTTAAACGCAAATCAATTAAATACTCAGGTGTGCCAGTTTTTCTAGAACTACAATATGTTCTTGGTTGAAGAGAAGTACAAAACTAAAATGATAATTTCATACTTTGGCTTATCAAATTCCAAGACCAATAAATTCGGTTATTTTGGAAGTAAAGTTATTGTTATCTGTGCGGGCATTTATTTACAAAAGTAAAAAACTTGTGTTTTTATAAGTAGTTGTTAAGTTTTTGTAAAAATAAACAAGTAAAAACGTTATAGTCGGTCAAGACAGGCTATTTAATACCCCACACCCTAGCTCCTTAAATTGTGCTACATTAGGTTAGTTGTATCTGTATAAGCGAGGCACTGCCATATAAGTTATTTCGTGATAAAGTATACGGGAAAAAGTTGTAAAAATGGTCCGATCCTATTCACTTTCACAGGGGCTCCTCGTGGGGCCAATTTATATCCTTGAATCAAATTTCATCGAAATATCTCAAAAAATAATAGGACCTTATATAGGAAGGGATTCTAAAAATAGTCCGATAAGGTCCAAATTTGGTACATGCAATTAATTAACTATTCCTCACTAAATAATGTCAAGAAATATTAATAATTGCGATTTTTTGCCATAAAAAGACTTCCCTTATAAAATGTCCTCATAGGAGGGGGGGTTCCAAAAATGGTCCGATTCAGTTCATTTACAATAGGATGCCTCTTTGGGCTTGACCAAATTTCACAGAAAAATCTCAAATATCAGCTTGAGCACAAATTTACATGTACAGACAGACGGATAGGGATAAATGGATTCAGATTTAGCGATATCGTTTTCAGTGTTTATATAAACTTTCTTTGGTTCAAAATTCGAAATTGCTGAACTTAAATGCAGTACAAACTGTCACTCTTTAAAAAGAGCTCAATTGTCTGCATGTCACGCCCACTGATTATGTATAATCAATCTAAATAATAAAGCTAATAAATAGCTAGACGTAGTTTTTTTTACTTGTTTAAAATTTAAAAATGTTGGAGACATTCCAGTTTTCCTTTCAACGAGCGATTTCTATATCTAATCTTATGCTCTTAAGTTTTCAATACCAATGCAATGTAATAAATATATATTGTTAGATTGCATTATATTTGTAAAGTTGATAATAATAATAATTTTCCATTTCAAGTTCAAAACGTAGCTTTTTATCGTAGGACCCGCAATTAAGGTTCTATTAGAACAAACACTATATTTTTGTGTAAAGTACTATGGACATATCATCACTTTGAGAATCGTAAATTATTGCAGCCACAATATTTAATCGGTTTCAGGCTTTCCTACTAGTAATACTTACATCAAAACTTTACATGAATATGAAAGTTTTTAACAGACAAACACATGAACCACTTTCAGTTACATCGGCAGGATTTTTAAGGTTCATTGCATTAAAAAAATATACTTTACAGAATCTTTAATGCCTACTTCTAAGTAAACCGAGCAAGCCGTGTGATAATCTTAGCATTCCAATTCTTATAAAAATCTAACTTAAGGTCAATTTCGAACCTCATGCATTCAAGTAATCTAAACTAATCGAATAATCTCTTATTCGAACCTGTTGACTTTGGAAATCAAGTCATATTTCTTCATACAAGAAAAAATGTGACTTGCACTACTTTCACAATTATGGACACATGCATCTATATATTCTAACTGTATTATATATTTTCCAAAAATTTATTTACAAAATTTTTCAGATTCCTAAATGAAGCAACGTGAGTAATGACTTTAAGCTCAATTAATTACTATAATTACTCTGCCCTAAGTTTAAAGCGATTGATAAGAGTGATGCAATGCATAATATATACACATATATATAAGTTCGTCTATAAATGAATCAATGAATGAAAGAATTCACAAAGAATCGTTGAATCAAACGTTACATGAGTGTAATAAACAGAATCAAATGACGCACATATACAACTGCGTACTCGTAAATTTTGTTGTTAAAAACACATTTTAATAGTAGGTTTTTTTTTTTCAATTTCAAAACATGTTCTTTTTTAATACAGAACATTGCATTGATTTGCAAACACAAACTTTACTCGGCCTTAGTCACAAGCTTGTCTTAACATTAAACCTTTAACCCTTGATTTAATGATCAAGGAAACTATGTTTTTGATAATCATTTAAATAGTCACATGAAGGGGCGGTTATAAATGAAAACACGAATTTTTAACAACTTCACGTATCACATATTCTTAGCACAAGCAGTAGGCACTCACTTTGAAATAAAAGGTAATTGATCTTTTATATTATACATTCGCATTCGATCCAGTTTTCGTTTTTTTTTCGGAATGATTCCCTGACAACATATTTGTTGCAATTATTTACACAATAAATAACATTTTATTTGAAATTTTATAAAAACCGGTTGACAAAAGGACAAAAATTTGGAACGTTACGCATGATTTATACGAAAATTAAAAGCAGAAATTTAACTCCAACAACCTCTATTAAGGCACTATGACTGATTGATAGCAGCTTTTATTATTGTTTAGAACAGTAACGTGCACTTGCACACACACACAAATGCTAATGAATAAAATAATAAAAACAAAGTCTTATAAGAGCGCTCAATTGCACAACACAATAGGTCTCTGACACAATGTAGACAATGTATGTAGTAAGAATAACACTGAGAGGATATATTTCATACAAAAATATACTCAACTATTGTACATAGTGAGGTTGTGAAATTCTCCGATTAATCACAGTTCACTTCGTGTATGATAAGTTATGAATTGTCTATGTAAAACAAATTAAGTAACATTCTGTTAACGGGAACATACGATTATTCCATGTTAAGAAATATACCCAAATTTTAATAGAGTTAAAATCAATAAGTTAATTTACTTACTTAATAAATTAATGTTAATCAGTATTTTATGAATGGTTTAAAAAGTTTAACCAATTATTTAGTTCTTTCATTAATTATTACTTACATGAATGCATGAATTTATGTTTACAGTTCAGAGCTTTATAGAGAGAGAGATTATAAACTAAAATGTATATACTTGACTGAACTCATCCCTAATGTTGATAATTTTATATTGATTTCACATAATTGAACAATAATGAATAATTAAACAAAAATGAATGACAGAATGAATATACAAAATAAAATTTAAACAAATGGCAACTGAGCAGCATAAACACTTGGCGAATATTATAAAATCGTGTCATGATTCTTTGCGGCAAAAAACCCAACAGAATGGACCTGCCCAAGCTTGGCAAGAACACACCCAACAAACAAAACTATTAAAAGAATATGCCACCGCCATGCATGAATTATCACAAATATGGGAACAAAACAACAACACCACCAAAGAAGATGTAGTAACACAAAGTCGCCTGCAATGGATTGTCGAATATTGCAACAAATATTTTTATTCGGAAAATGCCATAATTTTAGAGAAAAGGAACAAAGAACAACATTTATTGGACTTGTGGCCTGATTATGATCGTTCTCAGTGTCGATATATGCATAAGATACCAGAAAAACTAAAAGTCTTAGACGTGGGCAGCTGTTTCCATCCATTCAAAAATATACCTAATTTTAAGGTGACACCAATTGATTTGTATCCAGCCACCGATGATGTATTAAAATGTGACTTTTTACAAGTACCTCTGGAAGAAATTCATAATTGTGATATGTCTTGGCAGAATAATGAAGTGAAGAGTCTACCTCGTATATATTATGAGTGTGTGATATTTAGTTTATTGTTAGAATATTTACCTACATCTCAGCAACGCCTGCATTGTTGCCGCAAAGCCTATGATTTATTAAGGCCGGAGGGTATATTAATTGTTATAACACCCGATAGTCAACATGTTGGTAAAAATGCTGCTATTATGAAAAATTGGCGTTACACGTTGGGTTGTTTAGGTTTTAACCGGGTACGTTTTGAAAAATTGCCCCACATTACGTGCATGGTGTTTCGTAAGACTTGTGATCCTCGACTTGCTTACCGATGGTCTGAGTTGCATAGAGAATCTTATATGACATTGGATTTACAAATACCACAAGACAATAAAACGTATTCTCACATTCTATAATTTAAGTGCGTTTTTATTTATTTTAGTGTAATTTAAATTAGAGGCTCACGCTCACTCGGGAATTTATATGAACACTTGAATGTATTTTTGAATAGGAAACATATCACAAGGGCTCTTCAGATTAAGATTATAGGTTTCTTAAAACGCACATTTCTTCCAACACATGTCACCGTGTGCGCACAATTTTATATCGAAGAGAAACAAACAGTTTTGTTTGTTTTTTCATTTATTTGATGCATTCACTCTCACAACTTGTAAAAAATGATTTAATATTGGACTTTAATTTATATTAAGATCATATTATACGGATACACCACCACTTAAAATTAACTTCCGCTCTGATTTTTACAAAGTTCTACACAACTATGCCGAAATTAAAATAAAATGCCGCCTTTATTAATGTCATCTGTGTATTACAGCATTGCCAGAAGCAAATAACGGCATATTGCTGTGAAAGCATTAAATTGTAGAAATTAGTAAAGTAAACGATAGAAATTAATGGAGCCACTATTATTCCTTGTTTGTTATTTTGATTTAATATTTTTATTCAGTTTGCATTTGAGAAATAATTAGTTATTAACATAAAGTAACTTGAACTACAAATATTGATTTTTATTTTGAACTAAATGCACACATCTCTACATAAGGCACACATGTACAGCATTGTGGTTGATAAAGTTTACCTGTTTACCTATACGCACTAATAAAGGTTTAATGCATACGGGACACTTTTTCGAATTGGTTTAGAATCTTACAATATTAAATATTTTTTTAATACATTGATAAGATTAAATGGTGTTTAAATGAACATTTAAAACGAATTGGTACACGTTGTATTTTTTGTTTGGAAAATTCACATCATATGCAGAGTGAAAATTATGTCCGAGTCTAAGCGAGTAACATTAACCACAATAACTGATACGGTGTTAACGACTGGTGCGTCAACATCTTTTAGATTTGGAGCCGACTTTTTATCGCCATCAAGTAAAACAGGCACCGAAAAAAATGCAAGTGAAAGTGTGCGCCTTAATATCGAATTATTTCAAACGGACTCCAACAAATATCCTGAATTCAATTACTCGAAGTTGTTGCACCTGGAAAAGGTATATATTGATAAACAATTGTATAACTTTTCTTATATCCATCCCTCTAAATGCTTGCCACAGAAGCGTCTTAAAAAGACAAAACAAAAGCCTAACGGTCTGTCGGACATCTTTGAAGAAAATGATGGTGACGCCATGGAGCGCATAGCCAAAGAATTGGAAAGGAAATATGGCTCATCATATGGCGGTGGTCGCAGTAAAAATAAGAGAGGTGATTACGACATTGGTATGGGTTATGACGAATCCGATTCTTTTATAGACAATACTGAGGCGGTATGTACATAATTTTGCACATAATTTTCCACGTACAAATGACAAAAGTTTTTTTTTTAGTACGACGAAATCATCCCTGACGAAGTGGAAACAATAGAAGGTGGTTTCTATATCAACTGTGGAGCATTGGAATTCAAAAAATTACACACGGAATCTTTAACCACTAAAACTGATGAAATTATCAAGATGCCTAATCGTCCCAGTAAGCGCGTTATCTCCTCATCATCCGAAGAATCGTCATCTTCCGAAGACGATGAAGAGGATGACGAGTCCGACGATGAAGATGAAGAATCAATTGAAGAGTCAACGAGTGAGACAACAAAGTCTAAGGGGGGGAATGTTGTACTGCACAAAAAAGCCAATACCTCCACAAATGGTGATGGCGCAAAGCAGTTGTCCAAAAGTCAAATCGCTCGCCCCGAAAACAGCAGTGACATGAAAAAATCGATTCATTCATCGATTATAAAGAATCACATAGTTGGCGGTCTTTCCTGTTCATCATCTAATTCGCCAAAGCAAACGGATGGTGGTCGTTCAGATTCAGAAAAAGAACGAATGGAGAAGAAAGTGGAGAAAACTACCACCGTTAAAGATATGCTGAAGGCACGAAGGGATCAATTTTTAAAATCTCAGCATTCCACTGACACTAAATCGTTTGCAGCAAATGGTGATAATAAAATAAAATCTTCAGAAGATGATGGAGACAATGGCGACGATGGGGACGATGAAACATTAAGCGAAGATTCCGATGATAGAGAATCCGAAGATAATAGTGATTCCAATCAAAGTGTTAATCAACAGCAACAACAACAACAACAAACTATGGCAAAACCCGATCTTGAAAGCAACAATAAAGATTCGGCACAGACGGAGAGTGAGTTGAGAAGCTGAAAAAATAATGACAAATTTTTAAAGCGGGAAAATTTTCTATTTTGTAGAACTTCGAACGACAGACACCAAGTTACCGGAAATGGACGACGATGTACTCAGCAACATTATTGAATTTCGTGACAGTTTATTAAGTAAAAATCTGGTGGGAAAGAGATTTCAATTTACTGAAAAGCTCATCGAGCAATTTCTCAAGTAATGTTTTGTCTCAACCTTAACGAATATATAGAATGCGTTCATATATATAAAAATTTATATTTTAGAATTGATGATTCCTTAATCTTGGATAGAACGCAACGTAATGCAGTGTACGCCCATTTGGAGTTTCAGTTATCGTTGCCGAAATATTATTTTCTACGGAAAGTCAAGCAATTACGGATTAAGGAGGAGAAACTGAAAAGTAAAAGAGCCTTTCACAAGCTGCACAAGGCCGTCACGGAGGTTATGCCAGCAGTCACTGCCAGTTATGAGGCGGAATTGAGGCGATATGCAGAATTGCAGTAAGTTTGCGTACATAGAGCGATAGTGAACATTTAATTTATATGAATTCCATAGAGCGGCCAACATGAATTGCGACCACCCACTTAAGATGCCAAAGAAGAAATTTCCTTGGAATCACAACTTGAGGTATTTTTATTCACTTTACGCATGAACTGCACACTTTACACGCTACTCCTATATATGTATTGTCCAAGGAACCTATTGTACGATGTTTATCAAATGCGTTGGACGTCGTACCCCGTACTGGTTACGCGAAAAGAAACCTTGGAAACATTTCTAGGCGATTATATGAGACAGAAGGTGGTCAAAATTTGGCCCAACGGATGGATGTCTTATGAAGAATTGCAAGGCGAAATTGAAAAGAGGAAAATTGCCGTTAATAAGAATAACGAGAGGAAGAAAGCAGGCCCCACTGCTGCTGCCACAAAAACAACCTCTAGTGAATTAACGGTTAGTGCTGTTGCAGCCCCCACCACCACCACCAGCACTGCCGTAATGCCGTCTTCAGGTGTACAAATAACACCGCCACTTAATTTAATTGGAGGACTACAGCACGGGCAGAATGCCTTTATGAAACAATTCGAGGAATTTGCCAATTCACGCTCTAATGCTAACTCGGATACCGATTCGGTGGCCAGCAGCAGTACATCAAATAGTCTTAAACGCAAGAATTGCGACTTGACTGCTTCTACTGCATCGGGCAGGCAAACTAAGGCGAAAATTGCTAAAAGCAATTCTGATCAAGCAAAAGTATACGCAAAAGAGATTAAACAACTCTCAACGGTGATGGAGTTGACGACATCTGGTAAAAGAACTGATCATAGCATAAGTCATATAATGGTCTCTGCCCTTCCAGCTACATCATCTGCCGCTTCGCTTACATTAAACAATGCAACTGCCCCTCCCCTAAATGTTAGCTCAACCGCAATATCATCACAACCATTCAAACAATCAGACGCCACACACGCCACACATGTCATTGATCTTGATAATTATACAAACCTGTGTGACATTCTGAATACCACAAAATCCATGCCGGCCACATCTGTGTCAGTGACAGTATCGTCGTCGTCATCATCCTCATCATCATCGTCAATATCACGGCCCGTATCAAATTTACGACGTGAAAGTAGTGGTGATTCCGAAATTGAAATCGTTGGTGTTTATAAAGCGACAAAAAATATGCCGAAGCAAAGAACAACCAAATCCCATAATCGCACCAACAGCAAGACCAATATTTACCAACTGAATATGGAGAACATCACCGCATTTGCTGGTTTGACAAAGATTAACAACACTAGCGGAAAATATTCAAAACCGAACAAAACAAAACAAACAAACAACATGCCGCCAAGCACGGCCGTAAGTGATGTTGAATTGAATAAGATGGTAAGAGAGTGAAAATGTTTCTATAAAAAAAAGATTTAACTGTTTTTTATAATTTCAGAACGCGTCAATTCAATCGCAATTGCCAGTTTCAACAGTGCCGCCTCATCTGAAACCTCAATGACACAAAATGCAACTTACCGGTGGTACAGACTCAACGACAGCGGCAACATCTACATTGAAAAATGATCAAATCTCCAGTATTTTAATACCGACAAATTCTACCGTATACCCTGAGGACTCGAATCTAAGTGCCGCCTTAGTTTTAACGGCTCTGAACGGTAGTGGCGTTTGTAACGATCCGATAAATACTACAGCAGAGAAATCTGTATCAACACTGCCTATAATGACACCGTTTGGAATGGATGCCATTTATTCATCAAACGCGACCGCAACAATAGCAAAATCGTTGACCGAAAATTTAACAACAAATCAATTTTCCGTTTTACCTTTATTTCTATCGCCACTGCAGACCACCACCACCGTATTCAAAAATTTAGAACTCCCACAAACAGCAACAACATCAATAACAACACCAACCAAAATGAACCAACAAATATCTATACAAAGTGCAGCTTGTGGCGGTGGGGGCGTTAGTCATGAGGAACAACAACCGTTCAAACAAACTCAAAGTCATCATCAACAACAGCAACAACAACCACAACCACAACAGAAATACCAGATGCGTAAATAATTCCCGTAGTATTAACAATAAAAAATTATCTTGTAAGCGAATATTTCGTCAATTTTTTGTTAACAAAAATATATTATAATGCCAACTGCAGTGTGCATGCGTGTGTGTGTGTTATGTAAAAATTTATACCATAATTTTTTATTTTTATTTACTATGAAAAAGTGATTGTGAAAATATTGCAGTCGTGAATATTTACATTAAAAATATAAATAAATGTCAGTAAAGAGATTTTGTTTTCGGTTTATTATACACAACAACAACATTGGGCGTCTAAAGTGAGGTCCACCTCTTATTATACAGATCGCTTCAATATCACTTTCTGAAGCTAGCTCCTGTATGTGCATTGATGAAGTTTGGTACAAGAACATGTATTGGTTCAAAGGGGAACCCTATTGAAAATGTAGCAGATTGGACCATTTTTAGAACCCCTCCTAATGAGTCCCAATTATTTTTTGAGATATTTCGATGAAATTTGGCACAAAAAGAACCTGTTTGAAAATGGATAGGATTGGACCATTTTTAGAATCCCTTCTTATATAAATTTTTTTTTTTTTTTTTTATTTCATAAACAAACGAAGAGTGAAAAAAATTTTTGTGACATTTATGATTTTGAAATTTTTGAAAATACAAGTATAACAGTTTTTCATTTTTCAAAGAAAAAATTTAAGTGAATAATACATCAAGTATAGGTAGTAGGTGTAGGGTATTCATAGTGATAATCGGACTTGACCGACTATAATATTTTCACTTGTTTAAGAATAGTTATTTTTATACCCTCCACCTCAGTGATGAGGGTGTACTAAGTTTGTTCTTCCGTTTGCAACACTCAGAAGGAGGCGTCAGAGACCCTACAGTGTATATATATATTCATCAGCATCAAAAACTCAGTCGATTTAGACATGCATGTCCGTGTGTCCGCGTGTCAGTCTGTTTTTGGCACTCTCACGGGCGTAAATTTTGAGATATTGAGCTGAAATTTTGTACAGGCACTTTTAGTTTTTGCACGCAGATCGCTATTTAAAATGGGCAAAATCGGTCAAGAGCCACGCCCATAGTCGACAAAAATCTATTTATCTGTCTCAAAAATTGACCTATAAACTTGAAATTTGGTGTGGACATTTATGAATATTAGCTTCATCGGTATGCCAAAAATGGGCGTATTCGGATGACAGACACGCTCACAATTAATAAAAATCTTTATATCTGCCACAAAAGTTGACCTAGGAACTTAAAATTTAATACGCATATACATACGTAAGACACACACTATTAAAGGCCGCAATATATATATATTTGCCACGCCCACCGTTGTGGAGGTGGAGGGTATTTAAGACTTGAACTAAGCCAAATTTAGTTTTCTAACTTGTTTTTTTTTATGAGTCTTTTCAATTAACTTTGAATTTTTTCCATTTGCAATTGGAAATGGTGTAGAGGACTCCTAAACACTTTCACACACATATTGCATTTATGTCTGGGACCCAGTGTATGATGGATATGTTTCTTTAACGCGTGCTCTTTTGTTGACACTCTGTTGCAGCTAGCAAAGCGATGTTCCATTGTGGTGTTCTTATATAAATATTTCTCTTGTGAATTCTCCAGCCAGTTAAATAATGGTACCAGATTTTACAGATTCTACATTGTTGCGGTATTGCTGTCTTTGCATCATTATGCTGCTCTTTAGCGTGTCTCTTCAAATATTAAATCTTTATAAAGATTTTACCGTACTTGTCACAAACCAGGGGCTTTTGTGGATCAAGCGCGCCCCTCCTATGTTGACTCAATGCGTATTTTGTTGGTAGCCTGAAAAGCATTCAATATTCTTCAATTTTCTAGCTTCCACTCAGTGGATTTACAAAAACATAGAAACAAGAGAACAATGCATTTCACCCATGGCTGTTTTGGCCATTTGGCTATTTGTATTTACATATGCAAGGTTGTAGTCTTAATTGCAACATTTAAAATTAATTTATTTGTAAATTCTTAAGAGCTTTAAAGGAATTCCAAGTTGTCATAAGGTAAATCTATATTTTCACAATCAACGGCATCTGTTGTAGCCGCTAAAGCCGCTCTAACTGGTAGTCTCTCCAGGGATTTTGTTGTTGTTAAAATGTTACCACCTCCACCACTGTGAGTTGATGAACGTTTCAACTTTACCAGTTTACTGCCTTGCTTAGCCTGCCCCATAATATTGGGTGGTATCGGTTTTTTACGATCCGCCTCCCATTCGGCCCGATGCAAACGTTGACGATGCTTGTACATGTTGGCATTTGAGAAGAATGTCATCGGACAATTCGGACACGTGTACAACACTTCGCCTGTATGCACGGAGGTATGCTCCTAAACATTGTAGAAAGCAAAACCAGCTATTAATCATATTTTACATTAAAACTCAGTGGAAATATTCCACACGATTATGAAACTTACTCGCAAATCTTGCGCCCGTTTAAACGCCTTCTCACACATGGTACACTTGAATTTTTTAGCACATTCATGATTATGGTAGATGTGCCTTTTTAAAGCTCTCGATGTGGATGACACTTTATTGCAGATGTGGCAACGGTGTTCGGTTGTGGTGTCTTCATGCATGCTTTTCAGGTGCTGCTTCAAGCCGGCCATGTGTCTCAACCAGGTGCCACATATTTCGCATTGCTGTGGTATGGGCATGGGTTTGGGTTTGTCGGAATGTTCAATTTCGTTGTGTTTCTTAAGGCTGTAGCCACTTTTTAATGTTTTGCCACATTTATCACAAATCACGGAATTTTGCGGATCATGCGAGTATTTCAAATGTTCCTTCAGCTTGCGATCGGTTGGCAATCTGGAAGGAGAGAAAGGAGGATATCAAATGTATTACGAGCAGTTCTTCCATTGTTGCTCGTCAGCGGTTTTTTTCAATTCGTTAATAATTAAGACATTTACAAAATGATTTCAAAAATGCTTTCAAATTATGATTAAGTTTGATTTATATGTATAAAATAAATTAAACGAAAAAAAGTGTTTCATTAAATATATACAGGGTGTCCGCTGGGAAGGTATACTACTTTGTTTGTTTATAATTTTTGATTAAATCAAAGAGAATGGATCTTATATTGATAAATGTTTTATTTAATGTCGGCAATTATGTATGGAATACCATATCAGATAAATGTCCGCCTCTGTTAGCCTCACAAATGCGAGCCCTTTTGAGCACATTTTTCATTACATTCTCACACATTTCACGCGGTATTTCATTAATTTCATCACGAATATTTTGTTTGAGTTGCTCAAACGTTTCTGGTTTGTTTGCATAAACCTTGCTTTTCAGATATCCCCACAAAAAGAAGTCCGCAGCAGTCAAATCAGGCGACCGTGGAGGCCAATCAACATCGCCATTTCTTGAAATAACTTGTTGTGGAAAGAGGTCTCGCAGTAATTCCATTGTAATACTGGCTGTATGTGATGTGGCACCGTCTTGTTGATACCATATGTTAATCAAGCCCAACGCATGCAGTTGTGACATTAAAAAGTTTTCAATCATATCACGATATCGCTCCCCATTCACAATTACCGTTACGCCGTTTTCATTTTCAAAGAAGTAAGGTCCAATGATTCCTCCTGACCAAATTGCACACCAGACTGTCACTTTTAATGGATGCAAAGGTGATTGATGAATAATTTGAGGGTTTTCCATTCCCCAGAACCGACTATTCTGTTTATTCACATATCCATTCAAATGAAAATGTGCCTCGTCACTCATTATGATTTTTTCATGAAAATCGGAGTTGTCATGGGCGAGCTGTAACATTCTATTGGCATATGTAGCTCTTGTGTCAACTGAACCTTATATGGAAACAAATTCAAATCTTTGTGCAAAATTGTGGCAAAAGTTGTTCTTTGAAGACCAAGCTCCTGAGTACGGCTCAGATTGAGATTGATGGATAGTTTTGAACACCTTCTTGAGCAGCAGTAATTTTTTCAGTCGATCTTGCAGTACGTTGTGGTCCATGCTTGGGCCTATCACCTACAGACCCTCTTTCTTCGAAATCATTCACTACACGATAAAGAGTGCGTTTTGTTGGCACGTTGTTTCTCCCAAAAATTTCACGTAACTTTTTCATTGTCACAGTAATCGATGATTGATTTTGATAAAATGTTTTAACAATTAAAACACCTTGGTTTATCGAATATTTTTCCATTAGAAATTTGCCACGTGTCTACTTCACGACTGCCAAATATGAACTGTCAAGACTAAAATTTAACAAAATGGCGGCAAAACAAAGTAGTATACCTTCCCGGCGGACACCCTGTATATACACAATGTAATGAATTGAACTGAATCGGACTATTCTTCCATTCTTACTGTACTTATTACGAAATATTTAATTGAAGTAAAAGTAATCTCCGAACATTTCTTTCATTTTTCACTTGGCTGAAGCTTCAAAAATTGTCAGATTTTTTCAAAAATTTTACAAATCTGTTTATGTTACTCTTTTGCCGTATTAGGTATGCCAACAAAAAGCGATCTTAACCGACTTTTCTAATTTTCTTTATTATTATTAGAAATAGTGTTTTATTTACTGGTCTGCTTACTTTTTGTTGCATTGAGGACATTCAAACTTAAACTCTTCCTTTGGTACATGCTTGACAAAGGAATGATGTTCGAAGGAGGCTTTCGATGAAAATGTTTTCGGACATTTGTCGCAATGGAATATTTTCTTATATTTCGATGGTGGTGGATTTGGCAGGTGGGAATTTTGATGCGTCTCCAATTGTTTCGAGTCCAAGCACGCTTTGCCGCAAGTATTGCATTTGAAGTGTTCGGGATTCCAATGTACGTAGACGTGTTCGGCCAATGTTTTGCGCGTTATAAAGCGACGACCACAACACTCCACAAAGCCGTGATCATCATTATGTGATATACGGAAATGTGCTCGCATATCACCAAAGCATTTCACCAACAACTGACATTTGGAGCAACGCATATTTTCGAAGAACTTGCCGATAACTGTATCGTATTCCATTTGTCGGGCATTGCGTGCTTCGATTTCATCTCGTGTCAT
This sequence comes from Ornithomya chloropus, assembly GCA_963971445.1. Taxonomy (NCBI): domain Eukaryota; kingdom Metazoa; phylum Arthropoda; class Insecta; order Diptera; family Hippoboscidae; genus Ornithomya; species Ornithomya chloropus. The sequence goes on along the minus strand of OZ020530.1, from coordinate 17,974,196 downwards.
ACGTTTTCGCGGCACTAATGGTTTCGGATGTTTGCGATATTTTTTCGGTTTAATCGGTACTTTTCTGTAAATAACGGCATAATTATCTTTTTTCTGTTCTGCAGGCCAGCTGCTTTCCGTGTCATGTTCACTGTCATTTTCCGAATCACTTGTGGATTGAGCACAATTATCGAAATCAATATTATTGTTACAATTATTTTCGGCATTTTCATCAGCACTACTGATTGCATCCTCCAGCTCCTGCTCCTGTTCCTCTTTAGATTCGTTTTCCAACTTTACTTTTCTAGAACATAGCGTAGCATTTGCACCATCATTTGAGTGTTCCATTTTGATATTAGTTTTTTCTAAATTTTCCAGTTTTTTTATTTGCCGCCCTTTTGGTTTAACATTAACGGGCTTTTCATATCCACTTTTCCGAGGCCGGCCACGTTTCTTTGTCGTAATTTTTTTGGCGCCATCACTATTATCAGGCAATGGCAAAGTCGTACTTTTACTGGTTTCCGTTTCAGTTTCAGCAAATATATCGTGTGTTAGGTCTAAATCAATATCAAGGTCAAGTGATGTCTCACGTTTAATGCGCTTGCACATATCTTTTGTTGAGGATGTCTCTGTGTCAGTTTGGCGACTACGTCTTGTCGCCCTTAAAGCGCGTTCACTTAAGCCGGGAGTCTCTTCAATAATTTCTAGTTGAGGCAACAACTCCAATTCATTGACTTCTAACTTAATTTCGGAATCAAATATATTATGTGGATGGGAGTTATTTTGTGTGTGTTCAGATTTTGCTAAAAAATCTCTGGGTAAAGAGTCGTCCACAACAACAACCACATCTGCTTTTGTTTCCAGACAATGATGGGCCTCCATGACTCGTTCGTATAACAAATGAAAGTCCCGTATAACATTCCAGCATGCCCTGCACACTTGCTGTTCGTTGGAGACATTCTTGTTAGGCTAATTAAAAAGGTGTAAACACACACATATATAAATTCATGAACAATATTAATTTATAGCGGAATATGCTCACATACCTTTAAACAGAAGTGTTTATTAATTATAGTACTTATTTGCAAACTTAAGCCTTCCTCAGAAAAAATTTCAATGAATTCCGAAACCGGCTTAGACGACTTCTGCAGACACAGAATACAAGACATCACTCTATACTGTACTTTCTGAACTGAGCAATATATTTATTTTAATGTTTTAATAATCTTAAAGTAAAGCAGGCACAAACAATTATGGATTTACAGTTATATAATTAAAACCAAAAAGTATAATTTTAAGTTTCCTAGTAAAAAGTGTTATTTATAAAGCACCCAAGTTGTTATTTATAACGCCGTTACTTAGTGACGGTCGTCACTAAGAACTGATAACACTAAAATGGATGGTTTTTCAACCACCGTTTGCCGTTCTCAAAATTAGCAAATAGTAAAAAGTAAATGCAAAATACTTTTTTTTTACTTTTATTTATATTTTACTTATATATAAATATTTAATTCATATTTCTTTTACGTCTATTTCAGAATAGAATAGTTTGGTTGCGCCATTTTTAAGTGCGGCTTTGTGAAACCGTTTTAGGTGATGGAATAGATTTGATTTGGCTTTAAAAGTTGTATCGCATATTGAACATGAATATAGAGCCACCCCAGTATGTACAGACATATGTTCCTAAACAAACATATCAAAATTCAAATCATATTAGGGATCACAAGTCATTCTTTGTTGGCAATAAATAGTCTTACTTTTAGGTATTGTCTCCTTTTAAAGGCTTTCGCGCACATATTGCACTGGTATTTTTTTTCCAACACATGATTAAAGTACTTGTGACGTTTTAGACCATTAATACTAGTTGATACGTGATTGCAGATGTCACAATGAAGTTCATTAGTAACTGCAAGTTCCACACCAACTGACTCTTGCAATTCAGTTTTACCGAAAAAGACGCTTTCATTTAAATCGCTCTTAGATGATTCATTTTCGCTAACATTTCTTTCTAAAGCTTCACCGCACTGCTCATTTTCATTCAGACTGAGGGATGGCTCACATTTAATCGTTTGACATTCTTCTTTCACAGGCAATAATTGTTTCCGTTTTCGTTGACTCCTCCTACTACTCTTCTCAGTAACACATTCTGCTGATTCTTCATGGATATCTATTTGAGGTTCTAGTGCCTGGCTCACCTCCATACCTTTATCCTGACTGTCATCACTTTGTGTGGATGTGAACTTAAATATCGTACTTTCACTACTTAGTTCTCTGCTTTCATCTTTAACGCAATTATTAGAGTCCGACTGAAGTATTGTGTCACTTGAAAGCGTAATTTCATTATTCATATATTTAACCAATAGCTGATTATGTGCCAGCACTACTTTCCGATATAAACCGTGAAAATCGTTAACAACGTTCCAACAATTCTCACATACATATTGGGTATATCTGCCAGTCTGAATCAATTCATGTATTATGCTTTTTTTATACTTTAAATAAATATATTGTAGACAAACCTGTAACCAAAAGTGTTTGTTGATAACGTTGCTCATGTCCAAGCGCAACCCTTCTTCTGAATAAACATCTAAATACCTTACGCCCTCCGAAGGTTCCTTCAGACATAACAGGCAATACATATTAATGGTCACAATTTCTATTTGTTTTTATTATTAAATTTTATTTCTTATTAGGCTTAAAAGCTTTTAGAATGTTGTTAAATAAAATTTTAGCTATTTTCATATCGTCTTCTTCTTACCATTACTATGTCTTTGTGGTAATTATAATAAAATGATAACACAAACATTTTAACCCCGTCTTTCTCGCCGTACCCCATGTTTTAGTTTTTCAGCTTATTTTCTTTAATAATTCATTAAATAAGTGGAAAGTGAAACGTATTTAAAAAAATTTAATATACATAAAGACACATTTCATTTTATGTGACACTTTTTATATATAAAGTGTGTATAAAGCTTACGGATACATATTGGTGTGGAGAAACGTGCATGTGTTAAAGTCGTGGAGTTTTAAAAAATGGTATCTAAAAAGTTGGAGTACAGCTCGAGCCTAGGGGGCCCAGTTGAATTGGGTACCCACTTGCCTACTTTCAAATATGCAGCTTCAGCTTTAACTGAAATGAGGCAGCTGGTCAATAATATTAAACAACCAACTGCAACAAAATTAATCTTCCAAACATTGCCGAAGCATATGAGGCGACGAGCCATGTCTCACCACCCCAAACGACTACCCCGAAAATATAGAGCAGCTCATATAGCACAAATGTTCAAATCAGGGAAGCCTCAGCAAGGCAAAAGACCTTCGCGCAAGTATCGTCGAAGACCCAAGAATTTATTGAACGCATACCTCAGAAGACAGCGTAAAAATAAGTGGCTCGAAACTCATATATGGCACGCTAAACGCTTTCATATGGTACAACGATGGGGCTACCAGTTGCCTTACGCTAGTTGCGATAAAACGTATCGTGCCTGTTACAGAGCCACAACGGAACACTGTCTCCTGCAAGACATATCATTTTATGCTTGCATTGAGATGAGTGGTACAGTAGAGGAACTCAAAAAAGGTTTCCAGTGTCTAACTAGTCGGGAATGTAGTCTCAGTGTTACAGCCAAAACGTATCTAACCGGAAGGCGCGAAGGTTATGTTGATTTTTTTAAAGATGGACAATACCCTTATAAAGCTTTAGGTAAAATAAATTTCATATGGTGTCCTGTCATTGGAAATGATGCGGAAAATGATGCCAACACTATAAGAACATTATGGATATGGACGCATCCATGCTCATACCAGTGCATTTTAGAAGAGCTGGTCACAGTGTTTGCTCTAAAAACTACTAAGATCACCAAAATACCCATACCCGATGAAAGTTCGGTAGATGCATGTAAAGTTTCTGGAAAAACTCAAAGGCGTCTGCAATTTATGACAAAAATAATTGCACGGCAAAATATACCAACATATAGAAATGCTGCAGGAACGATTGAATTGAAAGAACTGAAGGACACAATGAATCGTTTCCGCTTAACAGGACCTCTGTCTCAGAGAATATTAAGTGAAGCATTTAAGGTTAAGGAGCTGAGTAAGTGTGAGGGTATAAAAAAGCTATGGATACATAATGCATTGGAAGCGTCTACATTTAAAAAAGCGCATACTAAGCAAAAGGAATTCTGGGAGAGATGTCAGAATACTGCACACTCACCCGCAGACGTTTTATCCAATATGGTGTTGGCTTTAAATATTGAAGATCCCCGCCTCCACAGACCCAAAAAACGCACCAAATGTAGTGCGACTCCTCCTAAATCGCTTGATATTGAAATGTCTGACTGTACGGTAATGGAGACATCCAACTTATTAAGTTACTCCGCGTTATGGCAGCAATCTCTAAGAGATCGTGTATCGGAGGAAATGTTAAGTACACATGCCTACTGTTCTTTAAGAGAGGAGCAATCTATCGTGCCCGGACATTCCTGCCCTTTCGAAGAAACGCTTCAACCGGTACCCGTACTGTTAATACAAAGACCCGGCGTTCAGCAAGCCGATTATAAGCGTTTATCATACGGCTGTGGTTGGGATATTATTTTCCCTGCCGGTTACGGTATGGCCGTATGGTTATGCCTCATCATGTGGGGTGCCCGGCCTGGCGGTTTAAGGGAATTCGAAACATTATTCAGAGAAATGGGCACCGAAGAACATCTACCAGATACTGTGGGTGGTAAACAAGTAGCCGCTCTGAAGTATGAGGAATTACGCAGCAAATATTTTCGTTTACCCTCAAACAAGCGATGTAATTATCAAAAGTTATCCATTGTCTCACCATTTCGCGTTCCCTTTATGGCTTTGGTACGTGACTGGAAGTTAAGCGCAAACGCCAAAGAAACTGACGCACAATCCCAGAATTTCTTTATATTGCGTGATCGCATACTATTGCAAAACCTCGTAGATTGTTTAAAGAAATCAAATCTTAAAAAATTCCCTCACACTCTGCCCCCGGAATGTTTAATTCAATTGAAGTTTACTCTCAAGTGCCGCGGAAATCCCACAGATTTTGCTTTGGTTTGTTTACCATTAAAAAAGGATTTCAAATGTCACTTAAAAAACATTCATAGGCATCAAAACGAGCCAATTTTTACGGAACCCTTACTAAAGGACCGCCACGAAAGGGAACGCAAACAATTACGCACGGAGCATAAAAAACTTTTGAAACGCCTGCGTGGGCAAAGGGTTAGAGAGAAGAGGAAAAAACAGGTACAAATGTAACAAGAAAACTAAATTTGGCTTAGGCTAAATCTTTAATACGCTCCACATCTATAATAGTGGGCGTGGCAGGTACATTATTACGCCCTCTAATAGTATGTATTACGTATCGGCTTGCAAGTTTAGTTTTATGGTAAATATAGTTTTTTGTAAATTGTGGGCGTGTATGTTATTCTACCAGGCCCTTTTTTTGCCACATCCATGGATGGTGTAACCTTAAATAAATGCACCAAATTTTAAATTCATAGGTTTATTTTTGTGGCAGATAAATAGATTTTTGTCGATTGTGGGCGTGGCCTTTGACCGATTTTGCTCATTTTAAATAGCGATCTGCGCAAAAAAAATATAAGTGGCTGAATAAAGCTTTAGCCCAATATCTTAAAATTTACGCTCGTGCTTACAATAGACAGACACCCGGACACACGGACATACATATCTCAATTTATTCAGTTTTTCATGCTGATCAAGATTATACAATACTTTGTAGGATCTCTGACGCCTCCTTCTGGGAGTTGCAAACACAAGAACAAACTTAGTATACCCTCATCACGAAGGTGGAGGGTATAAAAAGAAACGTTTCACTAAAATTTAAATTTGATCAGATTGATTTATTTTTATAAATAAGGAAACGAGCACCAGCAAAGTGTTTATTCGACCTGCCGGAACGTCGACAATATGTGCTGAGCAATTTAAAAAAATGTGCGCACTATGGCTACCAGAAGATTTTAGTACTCTGTTCACGGTTCGCAAACAAGGTTGTCGGGAAGCTTTCGGTTACCTTACAACAGCTCACTTTTGCCTTACCGAAGGCACTGCAGGTGCCATTGGTTACGTTACAGTAGAGGGATTGAAGCAACTTTTACAACTCAATCACGATTGCCGCCTTAAACAGCCAATGTGTTTATTGCGGGCCACCAACAGCCGTCATTATCGCTTTGCCACCTTCAAAGTCAACTTGGACGTGTAATAAGAATTATTTTATTGTAATTTTCTATCAAATGAAACAAAGAATTATTTTGAAGGTAAATTTTCCGGACTATAATTAATGGAGATTTACTGGACCGCATATGAGACTGAAAGTAGTTGATTTAAAAAAATGTACAACTTCCCTGTAATTTATGGCGGTTTCGTTTGGGCCACCTTGTACAATGAAGTGATTAATGTTTTAAATAATCATTCGTTTAAATTCAACAGGAATTCTTCAGTTTCGTTGCTATTTAATACTGACGTCGGTTCAATTGTTATTGTTGTTGTTGTTGTTGTTAGTAACGTTTCAGCATATTTTTTGCGTTTTTCTTCCTCCTTTTCTTTAGGGTGCGCTTTTTGGTGGTGCGCATACATGTTGGCATTTGAATTGAATGTTTTCGGACACCAAATACACTTATACAATACATCCCCAGTATGTGTGGTCATATGCTCCTAGAGTAGAAAATATCAAAATTAAACCTTTACAGGGTTTCTTTTCATTTTCGGCAATATCTCGTCATTACCCTTAACGTTTTCGCCCTTTTGAAAGCTTTGTCACAGATGGTGCACTTATGTTCCAGACCCATTTTATGCATATACTTAATGTGACTCCTGAGAGCATTTCCGTTTGGTGATGTTTTTGAACAAATGGGGCAAGTTAGCTCCTGCTTGCCCCCCTCAGGATGTTGCAATTGTTTGTGAAGTTTCAAACCACGCGTTCCCGATAATTTACGTCCGCATATATCGCATATGATTTGCGGAGGCGGTTTGCCTGAATGTTCCAGCATGTGACGCTCAAAGATTTCTCTGCAACGGAACGATTTTCCACACGTATCACACACTTTGGCGTATTTATTTAAATGAACTACTCTGATGTGATTCATGAGTAAATATCGATGAGCGAAACTTGAAAAAAACAAAAAAATTAATTTTTGTGGGACCAATGGAAAGATATTAGTATTTACCGATTGCCGCACTCCGAGCAAGGATGCTTTCGTTCTTCTTCAGGTATATGTGTCATAGTGTGCAGTTGCATTACCTTTAAGGAGGCGAAACCTTTGCCGCATTTCGGACATTTGTGGCACTTTTCACGATTATTTTCATGTACGGCCATATGCGATTCCAAGCAACGTCGCGTAGCCATCACTTTGTTGCAATGCTTACATTTAAAATAATCGGGATTTAAGTGGTAACGTATGTGGTCCACAAGGTAACCCCTTTTGAAAAATTTCCTGTTGCAGCAAACGGCATAACCGCGCTTTCTGTTGTGCTCCCTCTGGAAGTGGCGCTGCAATATGGTGAAATTCTCTTGAGGAGTGTCGCACTGACCGCAAGTAATTTTAAAATGTTCTGCAATAAATTCATCGCTTTCATTTTGCTTAGTTTTGCGATACTCTGCACTGCGCACCTTAGGCTTACACTGCTGTAACGCTTTCCGCTTATGTAACGGTTTATAATCTGAATCCGAATGCAAGTCAGAATTACTGTCGGAGTAGTTTATGCAATCTTTGTTTTCAGCAGTTGAAACACGTGCTTCAGCTGCGATATCTCCTTTTTCGCGATTTTCTTTTTTAATTATCCTGGGTTTTAGGATACGTCGTGTTCGTGTTTTCACGGCACATAAAGCACTTGAATGTTCTTGTTTTATTTTTGGAGGACGACCTCTTTTCCGTTTTTGCATCGAACTATCATTTAGAACCTCTGCGTTTTTTTCTCTTTCCGATTGCAAGTCCGTTTCAATGGGATTTTTAATTGTATCAACATGATTCGATTCCAGAGTAGTTGGTTGTGTTGTTAAATGTATGTTTTCCTCATGTTCTGGGGGCGATAATAACTGCTCGTCATGCTCTAATTCTGATTTTATTTCTTCAAAATTCCCGAGGTCAAGAAGCCCCTTTTTTCTTTTCTTCTGTATTGATGCCTTTTTACTATTACATCGCTTTTGGTTTCCTGCTTGCAATTCGCGTAGTAGTATCGAATCAATGGGATCCTCAACTATACTCTCTTCACTACATTCTTGTTTCGGTTGCATTGATTGTTCATCATCTTGATCCTTTACACATAACTGGACGTCCTGATTTAATTCAGACTTTATGGGTTCAAAATTTCCCAGTTTGTCATGAACTTCTTTAATTCTTTTGTAGAATGTGTGGAAATTATGCAACTCTCTCCAACATATATCACATATCGCGGCATTATTTTCAATGCACTGAAAAATGTTGTTAAATGTTTATACAATATTTACAATTAGATTGGGTTCCTTACCAAGGGCCACAAGTGCTTCTTTATTATGCTATCTACATTAAATTCTAACCACTTTTGAGAGCTTGCTATAATGTAGTCGTTACAGTTTCTATTGATATTTAAACATAATGAGCAGGTTTCCATGTCAGTTATACACTTTTTTGCGTTATTTATGTTGGTGTAGGCCAAGATCAATCTTATATGTCCAACGATGTGAGGAGGTTTAAATTACCAGTTAAGCTCAGCACTTTGGTGGTATTTAAATATAAGGGGAAAAATGAGCCGATATCCAATTCACTTTTGTATTTAAGAAGCTTGCTTGTTTGTTTAATATAAATTTCATTTATCATGTGTTTGTTTGCTTTTACGGAGAACAGGGATGGCAATGCATTAAATAAGAAAACGAACGCAATTTGTTATTAATGAAATCAAATTAATTACTTGTACGTAAAGGATATGCTTTCTATTTTTACTATTCTAGGGAAAAAAATTTTAAATTAATTGAGAAAGTATTTTGTTTTCTTTCTAAAATTACTTAATAATGTCTATGGTTTCGTGTGAACGATTTCTTAAAGAGAAGAAGAAAGTGTTGCTTTTTATTTATATTACTACAAAGCGTTTTTGGAAAAGTGTGAAAAAGTGTGGAAAAGCGAAATTGGAAAAAATGATATGTAGAGTTTGTTTGGAGATATCGCCTTCCACAATGGACATTTTCAGTGCGATCAATGATTGCCTGAACATATCGGATATTGTGCTCAAACACCTAGGATTCAAAGTAATTTTCAGTGCAATTCCAAAAATATTTTTCTTTTCGTTCAATTGAATTTATTATAGCCCCTATCAGACGATCGCCTGTCCACAGATATATGCTCAAATTGTTGGACAAAATTAAGTGATTTCAATAAGTTTTATGCATCGGTAGAGAATGCGCAAACAAAATACTGGAATCTACTTACTGACAGTACCTCAAATTTGGACGATGTTTTATTAAGTATTAAAGTTGAACATAAAGATGAAATTCAAGAACCTATGGAATTGGAAAATGTGGCTACTATTGAGTTGGAAGAAAACCATGACGCTAATTTGGAAGAAGAAAAAAATCCTTTACATGAAATGGAAGTGTATCCAAAAGATTGCTTAAGCAAAGATCTTGACGAAGATGTAGACAGTTCCATAAAAAGTGAAATAAATGATTCCGCCGATAATCTCAGTTCTTCGGATGATGACTTTATTATAAAGAATACACCAAAGAGGAAGTCTATTAAACGGAAATCTGTTGAAAAGGATGTGGAAGAAACTTGTGAAAGAACCAAGACCAGAAAAGGTGTGGCAAGACACAGCCGGCAATACATAGATAATCTAATAAAAAAGCACATACCCATGGCTTGCGGAATGTGTGCTTTCCTGGGAAAATCTTTTTCAGACATCATGCAGCATTTCTTGTTTACACACCCCAAAGAAAAACCGCACGTTATATGTTGTGACCGAAAATTAACCAAACGTTATACCATAAGTCAACACGCCTTAAAACATGAGAATCCCGATTACTTCAAGTGAGGATAATAGTTGAAAAATGTTGCTTTTTTCATATTCTATAAACATTGATTTTTAATTAGGTGCGAGTCATGCGATAAAACGTTTGCCAATGACAGTGGCTTGAGGGCGCATAATTTGGCTCATCATACTCCGCAGGATCAAAAAAATTATAAATGTGATACCTGTACGCTTAGATTCTCCACAAGACATTTGCTACAATTGCACAAGGCCACACATATTCCACTTGAAAAAAGATCGTTCCATTGCCCTCAATGCCCAACAGAAAAAGCGTAAGAATTATACGATTTACAAATGAATGTTTTTTTTCAATTTTTATTTTTATTTTGGCAATTTACAGTTTTGCTAGTGAATACTCCTTGCAGATCCATATCAGTATGACACACAAAAGAGAGAAAAACGTGTGCCATGTATGTGCCAAATCTATACGGGATAAACGAGCTTTCGAAAAACATGTCCGCCTACATTTTGAGGATAGCGGTCCACGCGTCAAATGCCCTTATCCGGGTTGTGAGAGTTACCTTAAAGACGAAGACAACTTAAAGCAGCACTTAAAGCGTCACAATCCAGAAGGCAAAATCTATAAATGTAATATGTGCGAGCGGGTATGTAAGAACCGCCGAGCTTTGGCTAGTCACAAACGTTATACGCACTCGACCGAGACTTTCCGCTGTGAAGATTGTGGCAAAACATTGAGAAAAGCTTTATCATTAAAGGTCAGTGTCCCCTAACAATGAACCATTTGGCAGAAGATTTAAATATTTATTATTCTAACAGGAACATATGGCTCAACACACAGGCGAGGCATTATATAAATGCCCATTTTGTACTAGAACCTTCAATTCCAGTGCTAACATGCACTCGCACAAGAAGAAAATGCATCCGATAGAATGGGATGCATGGCGTAAATCAAAACAATGCAGTTCTCAAACTATTATCAATAAAGAAAGTCAATTATTTTGAATATTGAAAGTGTTCTGCGAGAGTTCTGCTTAAGAGACAGTTCCATTATCTGCATTCTTTTAAAGCAAAATGTGATAATTTTATAGTGCTACCGATGCACCTATATAAGCAATTGCATAGCATCTCTGCTTTAGTTAATACACTGAATTTTACGGTTTATGTTATCAATTCACTAGTTATCAATCGTTATTTGTTTATGTCGTCCACAATTGATTAATTTATTAATTGAAATACAACTAAATCAAAGGAGATTTCATAGCAATTACTTCAAAAATAGCAGATCATGCGTTGTAGAGTCTGCTTGGAAGAATCTGAGGATACAATGGACATTTTCAATAAAGAAGAGCAACATTTACATATTGCTGACATTGTTTCAAAGCACCTTGGCTTCAAGGTATAAAGGAGTAAAGGGTCCATAGAAAGGGATCTATGGATCTTTAACTAAAAATTATTACATTTTCTTATAGCCTGTTCCTGATGACAGCAAAACGACAGCTATATGTTTAATATGTTGGGAGAAACTTTCCGACTTTCATCAATTCTACACATCTGTGCAGAGTGTGCAAACAAACTACGTATTGTATGCAAAGAATATCAAAGTGGAGCAAGATGATAAATTACAAGAAATAATGGAAATTGAAGCGACTATACTGCCTGACCAAAAGAATCCCTTAAATGACAATGACAGTGATTCAGTGAATTTTGCAAGTGAACCGCAACCAAATGTTATTGAAGACGATCACTCAGGCAACTTAAATACGTTTGATGAAGAACGTTTAGCCATTTGGATAGATAAAAAGAAATTGAACGAAAAGAGGGGAACAAGGACAACCACAAGAGGCCCTAAACATCTTCATGATGAGATTGATGATGCTTTGATAAAAAAGCATATACCCATGGTATGCACTTTGTGCGTCTTCACTGGGGTGGCCTATTCGGACATTGTAAAACACTATCGCTTCAGTCATCCTAATGAACGACCTCATGTGGTTTGCTGTAATTTAAAATTATCAAAACGCTGCTACCTAAGGCAACATGCCCTAAACCATGAAAACCCGGATACTTTGAAGTAAGATTTCTTGGGAGCGTCCCCTATTATGCTTGTATGCTTGTAATAAAATTGTCACCTCTTTATAGGTGCCATGAGTGCCAGAAAACATTTTCTAATGAAAGTGTTTTACGAGCTCACAATCTAGTCCATCACGCCCCTGAAGATGAGAAGCCGTTCCCATGCGAAAAATGTTCCTTAAGATTTGCAACTAGACATTTGCTAAATACGCACGCATCTTCGCACATACCACGGGAAGAGAGGAATTTCTTTTGCCCGGAATGTCCAAATAAAAAAGCGTAAATTTTTGTTAAATGTGATCAAAATAATGAGTTCAAAATATATTCTTTATAATCCTTGTGCAACAGGTTTGCTAGTGCATATTCACTGACCACGCATAGGCATAGTGCTCATAAAAAGGAGGTGAACGTTTGTCATGTGTGCGCCAAGACTATAAGAGACAAACGTTGCTTTGAAAAGCATGTACGCTTGCATTTCGAAAATAGTGGTCCACGCATCAAGTGCCCCTATCCGGGCTGTGAAAGCTACCTCAAAGATGAGGACAATTTAAAAGGGCATCTCAAGCGTCACAATCCTGAAGGTAAAATTTATAAATGTGTCTCATGTGACAAAGTGTGCAAGAATGCTAAAGCACTGGCCAGCCACAAAAGGTACAGCCACTCGAACGAGATCTTCCAATGCGAGGAATGCGGCAAAACGTTCAAAAGAGCGATAACATTAAAGGTTTGTAATAAAGTAGAGTAAATCGAATTAACATCGAACCTTTTCTTTTAAGGAGCACATGGCACAACATACAGGCGAAATATTATACAATTGTCCTTTCTGCACAAGGACGTTCAATTCAAATGCCAATATGCACGCACATAAGAAGAAAACACATCCAAAAGAGTGGAATGAATGGCGCAAATCTAAATTGGGAATTTCATAACCATAAAAGTATTTGTATTTATATTGTGCAATTGGTGTAGTAACATAAAAAATGTAATCATATATTTATTATAATGCTTTAAATTAAAATATAAGAGAAAAGAAAAGACAAATTGTTGGAGTTTTATATATAAAAAGAAACCGTTACAATTTTTATTACAAAGTAAAAATAAACGCCACCGTCTTTCTGTGTTATCAACTTAAGGTGAATTTGCTACACACCAAGAAGATAACCAAAACAACCATTTTTCGACTAAATATTTACAAATCTGCAAAAACAAACAAACACCTAGCTGAGCATATGAGCTACAACAATGGCTTGCGGAGTATGTTTGGGGAAATCAGTAGATACCATGAGTATATTTAGCAAGGAAAATCAGCACTTGAGGATATCCGACATTGTACACAAGCATCTTGGTTTCATGGTACGTACATACCAAACAAAATTTTGCAATTATTTAACAAGCTTCACACCGCTTAAAGACTCTTCCAGATAATACCACCACAGTTATTTGTACAACATGTTGGCTAAAACTTAGCGATTTTCATGAATATTACGAACATGTGGAAAATGCTCAAATTGAATACGAAGAATTGCGGAAGCAAGCCAACGGGAATATAATGGATATAAAATTGGAACAGGACTTATACTTACAGGAACCAATGGATATGGAAATGGAAAATATTACCAGCGCAAAAGCTAATATTACATATAATGCAAAGGTTGAAGAAAATCCTTTGGATGAAGCCACAATGTTTCCTTTGGTGTGCTTCAGTGATGCATCTAACGATCAGGAATTACTTAGAACGATGGAGTGCCCCAACAGCAGTGGGCATAGTTCTGAAAATGAATGCTTAAATTTTTTGAAAGCAAAAAGTAAACTAAAGCAAATCAAACGCAAACGGATTATCAAGAATAACAAAAGTTCAACGTTGAAAAAAGTTAAGCAGCGTAATAACAAAGTCAACACCAGCAAGCTGGATTCAAATGACATGGACGTCTTAATAAATAAGCATATAATTATGGCTTGCGATTTATGTGTTTTCATGGGCCAATCATTTGCCGACCTAAAGGAGCATTTCCTTAAGGATCATCCCCAGGAGAACGCCTATGTTATGTGCTGTGATCGTAAATTGACGAAACGTTATTATTTGACACAGCATGCTCTAAAACACGATGATCCCAATCACTTTAAGTACGTGGAATTAAAGAGTACTTGTTTTTGAGTCTTTTTATACCCTCCACCTTAGTGGATGAGGGTGTACTAAGTTTGTTCTTCCGTGCAACTACCAGAAAGAGGCGTCAGGACCCTACAAAGTATATATATTCTTAATGAGCATCAAAAACTAAATCAATCTAAACATATATGTCCGTATGTCCGTCTGTTGACATTCTCACCGGGGTAAATTTTGTATAGGTACTTTTAGTTTTTTCACGCATATCGGTATTTATAATGGGCAAAATTGGTCGAGCCACGCCCATAATCAATAAAAATCGATATGTCTGCTACAAAAATGTAACTATGAAATTGAAATTTGGTTTTCATATTTATAAATATCCCGACCATGAATGTGTCAAGAATGGGCGTGGTCGGATAATAGACACGCCCATAATAGACAAAAATCTATATATCTCCTTCAAAAGTTGACCTATAAACTTTAAATTTGGTGCACATAGTTATTCATATTCCTTACATATATGCACCAAAAATGGGTGTGATCGAATAACAGACTTGCCCACAATTTACAAAAAACCATAAAACTCGATTTGCAAGCTGATACGTAAGACATGCACTATTAGAGGGCGTATTATATATATATATATATATTTGCCACGCCCACCGTTGTGGGTGTTAAGGGTATTTAAGATTTGGTCCAAGCAAATGTTTATAATATTTTTTGCAGATGCTCGGAATGTCAAAAAACGTTTTCCAATAATCGAGGTTTGCGTGCCCATAACTTGGCTTATCATGTTCCAGACGAGGAAAAGTTGTACGTGTGTGAGATGTGCCCGCAAAAATTTGCCACCAAACATTTATTGGATTTACACCAACCCTCCCATATATCGCGCGAAGAGAGATCTTTTTTTTGCAATAAATGTCCCGTTCAGCGAGCGTAAGTACAACGTCCTTATTTACACACACAGATAAAAGAAAAATTTGAAAACTTCTGTTTTCAAAGTTTTGCTAGTGAGTACTTGTTGCAAATACACAACAGCATGAGACACAACAGAGAGACGAACGTATGTCATGTGTGCGCACGGTCCATACGGGATAAGCGGTCTTTTGAAAAGCATGTGCGCCTTCATTTTGAGGACAGCGGTCCACGGCTTAAATGTCCGTATCCCAGCTGCGACAGTTACCTTAAAGATGAAGAGAATTTAAAATTACATCTAAAGCATCACAATCCAGAAGGAATTATTTACAAGTGCAACGAATGCGGCAGAGAATGCAAAAGTCGTGTAGCTCTGAGTAGTCACAAGAAATATACTCATTCAAATAAAGTGTTCCCTTGCGAACGATGCGGCAAATCCTTCAAAAAGGCCATTACTCTGAAGGTACGTATGTATGTGTGCATATTACAAATTGATTGAATTGTTATTTACAACGCATAGGAACACATGGCTCAGCATACGGGAGAAACTCTATATAAGTGTCCGTTCTGCTCAAGAACTTTCAACTCAAATGCCAACATGCATGCACATAAGAAGAGAATGCATCCCATAGAATGGGATGAATGGCGAAAATCGAAACGCTCCAGCGCTCAAAAAACAATCACCACCCATATATCAAATACTATATAATGAAAGAAAATAAATAAACTTGGGAAAAAACAAATCAAACAAACAAGCGTTTGCATTCCGTGTGTGTATGTGTGTGAACACCTTGTATGTGTGTAACATCATAATATATTTTTGCTTGGATAACAGGTATTATTGTTGAGGGGAAGTGCTGCCAATAAGAAACTGCGCAGGCGCCCATCATAGATAAACAAAAACACAAAAACACAAAACACACCAATACATGCACGGTGTCAACATTTTATAACATAAATGGTTAACGATCGCCATGGCTACCAGTTTTTATACATTAGCTGCGTTTTCTTTCCTACAACAAATTCATCGCGTTTATTATAAAAAATTCTTCATTTCATAGAAAGCTTCCGTTAATTACAGCATGTTTGTGTACTTAAGTAAAAAGGTGAGCATTTCGTTTGAAGATCGTGCCCAATTGTTGTTCTTGTTGTTCTGTGTACTATTCACTTTTTCTAAATCAAGATTGCCATCCCAAATAATGTGAAATTAAATTGCATCGCTTGGAATAAGGAACACGGATACATAGCTGCCGCGGGAACTGAGGGTTTATTAAAAGTTTTAAAATTGGAACAAGGTACTAACTATATTGGAAACATAAAAAAAAAAATTACACTTATCTTTATAGCGGCACCACCCAATGGCCAAAATAAAGGCACCTTAGCTGCCGTTTCCAATTTGTCTTTAAATCAAACATTGGATGGTCACAAAAGTGAAGTCAAAGTGGTGGTATGGAATGACAAACAACAGAAATTAACATCATCGGATGTGAATGGAGTGATAATGGTGTGGATGTTATATAAAGGTTCCTGGTATGAGGAGATGACAAATGATCGTAAAAAATCAACGGTTAGTGGCATGCACTGGACTTCGGATGGCTCCAAAATTTGTATAGTTTATGATGATGGAGCCATTATAGTAGGTGAATGGATGAGACTATGGCAAAAAAGAAAAAAAACTTAACATTTCCTTTTATTGGTTAGGCTCTGTGGATGGCAATCGAATTTGGGGCAAAGAATTGAAAAATACACGCCTATGTGGTGTACAGTGGAGTCCCGACAACCGTTTATTATTATTCAGTTTACTGAACGGCGAATGCCATTTGTATGACAATCAAGGAAATTTTGCGGTACTTTTAGTTGCTGTGCCTAATGCCGTTGATTCTATTGATTGATTTACTTTTAGATGAAATTGGATATAAAATGTGTTAGTTTGAGTACAAGTCGACACAATCTTATAGCAGCCATGTGCTGGTTTAGCGGCAAAGCGCCAGCGATGCGTCCAACTTTGGCTATTTGTTATGCCAACGGCAAAACTCAATTAATGGTGAATGAGAATGATGATCGTACGTAATCGGGTTATTTCGAGTACAAAAAAAAAATAAAATTCTCTTTATTTAGAACCCATATTATTAGACTGTGAAATGCTTATTGCCGATGCTAAATGGAATCATGATGGCACGGTGTTGGCTGTTGGTGGCACCTTAAATGATCCCAACAATTCAAAAGAATCCCAACAAGTGTGCTTTTACTCGCCATGGGGACGATTATATCGGGTTTTAAAAGTCCCCGGCAATGAGTTGAGTTCCCTGTCGTGGGAGGGGAAATCGTTGCGTTTAGCTATGGCCGTTGATTCGTTTATTTATTTTGCCAACATTCGGTTGGATTATATTTACTGTTATTTTGAGAAAACTTTAGCATTTTTGAGTAGTAACAACAGCAACAACAGCACTGTCCAGAAAAATGAGAACACTAATCTGGTGACATTTTGGAATACAACCAGTAATCAGGTATGTTAATGAAACGATCTCGTTTCATATATATTAATATTGTATGTGACTTTCTTGTTCGCTCTCCTTAACAAAAATAAACTTTAAGAGTTTCTTGAAAGAAGTGGAACCCTGCCTGGGCATGGCCGCTTTCAAAGAGCATTGCGTGTTAGCTGTGGAGTGCGTGAACGGTAATATGAAGCAATTAGTGTTAAATACCTTGGAACGTGTAAGTCTGGACGACAAACTATATCAACTGCTATTATGCAACTCCATTGGCACGACGGTAGATTGTAAGCTATTGAACTTTTTTGGTAATATAAAACATGACGTAATCGGTACTCTTCTATACCACAATAAGCCAAATATGTGCACATCTGTCCATCGTTTATTGCCATTAATTCCATGTATGCGGCTATAGCCTCTGATTATGAAATCCTTTTATGGCACTACCATACTCCTAAGGTTGGTCGTTTTCCATTATTTTTTTACCCTCCACCTTAGTGATGAGGGTATACTAAGTTTGTTCTTCCGTTTGCAACACCCAAAAGGAGGCGTCAGAGACCCTACAAAGTATATATATTTTTGATCAGCGTCAAAAACTGAGTCGATTTAGACATGTATGTCCGTGTGTCCATCTGTTGTTGGCATTCTCGCAGCCGTAAATTTTGAGATATTGAGCTGAAATTTTTTACAGGCACTTTTGCAAAATCAGTCAAATGCCACGCCCATAATCGACAAAAATCTATCTATCTATCTGCCACAGCTATAAAATTGAAATTCCGTATACATATTTATAGTTATACCGTCCATCAATGTACCAAAAAAGGACGTGGTCGAATACTAGACACGCCCACAATCAACAAAAATCTATATACCTGCTACAAAGGTTGAACTATGAACTTGAAATTTGATATGCTTATATATAGTTATCCAATCCACCGCTATGCCAAAAATAGGTGTGGTCGGTTAATAGACACGCCCACAATAGACAAAAACCTTTATACCTGCCACAAAAATTGACCTATGAACTTTAAATTTAGCGCATATATTTAAGGTTATCCCATCCATACATAAGCCAAAAATGGGCATGGTTGGATAACAGACACGCCCACAATTTACAAAAAACTAATTGGATTTGGCGCAACATATATATATATATTTTTGCCACGCCCATCGTTTTGGAGGTGGAGGATTTTTAAGATTTGGCCTAAGCCAAATTTAATTTTCTTACTTGTTCTTATTACCTAGTAATTAAATGTTTTAATTGGTCATCGTTTAGAGTTTCTCTCAGGTGCACAATCTGAAGGCACGTAAAGAGAAAAGCTTTCATATTGATGACATACCGACTGGCGTAGACGTGGCTGCAGACTCATTAAATGAGAAGAAAGAACGCATAAAAGATGATAAATCGGAAGTGGACAGCAATCCCATCTGCGCCTTGGCCATATCTGAAAAATTATTGTTAGTAGCACGCGACTCAGGTACAATCAATGAATACACAATCCCTAACGTTAGTCTGAGGTGTCGGCATAACGTTAACGCCCAAATTTACAAAATGTCCATTAATTGCAATTCCACGTTAGTATTATCTATAAATGTCCACACCTTACCAATGAATCCTAAAAAGTAAAAATGTTTGTTGCCTTTAGTCGAGCAGCTCTACTAGATCATACTGGTGCCATGACTTTACTAGACTTGGATGATGAGCGTGAAACTCAATTAAATTTTAGCCGAGTGGAACGTAAAGACGTTTGGGCCATCTGTTGGGCCACAGATAACCCTCTACTGTTGGCCTTCATGGAGAAGACGCGTATGTATATATTTCGGGGTAATGATCCTGAAGAACCCATCATTTGTTCGGGATATATTTGTGCCTTTGAGGATTTAGAGATAACCAGTGTGTTGTTGGATGACATCATCAGTGGTGAGGAGACACAAAACTCCATTTCGCACATTTTGCAATTGAAAGTGAAATCTTTGCGCGATACTGACGATCTTTTGCAACATGTCGGCCTGGAGGACGCAAAACAGTTCATTGAAGATAATCCGCATCCACGCTTATGGAGGTTGCTGGCCGAAGCGGCCTTGAAACGTTTGGAATTGACAGTGGCGGAAAATGCTTTTGTTCGCTGTGCCAATTACCCGGGTATACAATTGGTGAAAAAATTGCGCAATATTCCCTCCGGGATTTTACAAAAGGCTGAGGTAGCTGCTTTTTATGGGGAGTATGAAGAAGCTGAAAAGCTCTATATTGACGCAGATCGACGGGATTTGGCCATTAATTTACGCATAACTTTGTGTGATTGGTTTAGAGTCGTGCAATTGTACCGCATGGGCTCGGGTATATCAGATCAACATATGGAAACAGCTTGGCGCGAAATTGGTCACCATTTTGCCAGCTTACGTTCATGGTGAAGTCTCTAGTTAAACATTTTTATACCCTCCACATTAGATAGGTGGTAGACCAAGTTTGTTCTTCCGTTTGCAACACCCAAAAGGAGGCGTCAGAGACCCTACAAAGTATTATATATTCTTGATCAGTATCAAAAACTGAATCGATTTAGACATGTATGTCCGTGTGTCCGTCTGTTGTTGTCATTCTCACGGTCGTAAATTCTGAGATATTGAACTGAAATTTTGTAAAGACATTTTTAGTTTTTTCACGCAGATCGCTATTTAAAATAAGCAAAATCGGTCAAAAGCCACGCCCATAATCAAAAAAATCTATATATCTGCCACAAAAATTGACCCATGAACTTGAAATTTGGTGCACATTTGGTCTGGATGGTTATCCCATCCGTCGAGGTGCCAAAAATGGGCATGGTCGAATGACGGACACGCCCACAATATACAAAAAATCATGCTCCACGTAAAACTCGACTTTCAAGTTTATACTTAATATATATACTATTAGTGGGCGCAATATATATATATATTTACCACGCCCACTATTGTAGATGAGAGTATTTAAGATTTGGTTTAGTTTTCTTACTTGTTTTAAAAGTTCTTTTCCACGCCCTTAGGGAAAGCGCCAAAGTGTATTACGAAAAGTGTCAATATATTGAAGGTTTGATGGATGCTTTATACTACCTAGAGGAATTTGAGGAATTGGAGAATTGTGCAGATAAGATACCAGAAAAGAATCCTTTATTGGTTAAATTAGCAAAAATGCTGATCTCAGTAGGTAAACCCTACCACAGAATCAGCATGTAATCTGAAGAATTTACTGAATTTTTTTTTTATAATTTTCTTCTTCAGGAATGTGTGATGAAGCAGTGAAAGCGTATTTGAAGTTTGGTGACCCGAAAGCAGCCGTAGATACTTGTGTTAATTTACAACGCTGGGATTTAGCTGTAGAGTTAGCCCAGAAATACCAAATGACTCAAGTTAATGAACTAATTGATCAGCAAGCTGATCAGTTTTTAAAAGATGGACGACTACAGGAAGCCATTGAGTTGCAAAGGAAGGCTGGTCGTTTTCTGGAAGCTGCGCGTCTTATTATAACATTAGCAGAACGAGAAATAGAAAAATCTTCGAAAATACTGAGAATTAAGAAACTTTATGTATTGGCCGGACTTTTATGTGAGCAACACTTGAACAGTTTAGCCTTGAAAACGGCTGAAGATGGCGCAGCACAATCTGTAGATCGTCTTAGTTTAATGGAATCCTTAAGTCCGGATGACTCATCTACTATAGAACGTATATGGGAGTGTGCTGAAGCATATCACTTTTTATTAATGGCTCAACATCACTTGTATTATGGCATTAGTCATAGTGCTGTTACAACGTCTTTAAGATTGCCACAATATGAACATATATTAAACATTCAAGATATTTACAGTATTTTAGCTATAACCAGTTGGGCGGATCGTTCTTTTACTACCTGTTTGCAGGCGCTAGAGAAATTGAAATCTTTACCAAATATACCCGAAAAAAATCAACAAGAATATGAGGAACTAATCGGAATTATCCTTTCAAAATATGATTCACTTGAGGATAAGGTTGAACTGGTAACATGTTACTCTTGCGAAGCTGTAATAGCCGATTGGTATAACATTACTATTATATTTATTTTTATATAAAATATGCTCCTTATTTTACATTTGCAGGTTACCTACATGTTCTAATTGTGGGGTGCGTTTCCCCCCGTGCATAGCTTCTGGCAAGCCTATAACTCAACCTACCGGCCATATTTGGATATGTGGTACTTGTAATCACTGTGCCTCGAAAACGGAAATAAGTAGACTTCGAACCTGTCCCTTATGTCATAGTCTCATTGTTTCAGTAACAATAGAAGTATAATTTATACAAATTTACCATTTATTTACACAACATTTTTATGAACTTACTTTTTCCATTTTTCTATTTTTTTTTTTTTTTTTTTTCCTAAGCATAGAGTTGACAAAATACAACAAAAAAGGTTCACAGCGTGATGTTATCAATAACTTGCAAGCTTAAAAAATAATTTTTATAAATAATAAACACGAGCAATACGTTATATATGATATTCTTTTTGGTAAGACTTTCTATTTTAATATGTTCTGTGAAATCTAAATCCCGAAATAAAACTTGCGGTACTAAACGATCAATTTAAACAACTGCAAATGCCATACACCACCTTTGTCATATAAACTATTAAAAATGTGGCAACCATATTATATTAAAACAAATGATTTGCTGAAACTTTATGTTGGCAATGCTAAGCTTTATTAATAAATGTTAGGGACACAATTTTTATGCCATTTTAATGGAAAAATCTCAATACTCAAGGAAAAATGAAGGTAAATTAAAATTGTCTATGAAAAAATATAAAATAAAACATAAAACATGCTCCACAGCGTATAAGTGAAAAGAAATTGGAAGCCTTTACGGTGGGCGCCATGGGCAAGCGACAATTATCTAAGAAGGAAATTGAAGAATTGAAGAAGAAAGAAGATGAAGCCGCTGCCGCTCATGTAAAATAATATTTTTCCATTTAATTACAAATTGCTATTAGTAAAAGAATATCCTTATATAGGCATTTCAAGAATTTGTGGAAACATTTCAACAAACTCCTAATCCGTCTGCAAAAGTGTGGATAAAGGCAGGCACTTATGATGCCGGCTCAAGAAGTAAGCATTTAATATGTTTTATAAAAAAAAACCCTAAATGTTTGTTATTGTACAAAAGAGGAGGACAATCGTGAAAAAGGCAAAC
This sequence comes from Ornithomya chloropus, assembly GCA_963971445.1. NCBI lineage: Eukaryota > Metazoa > Arthropoda > Insecta > Diptera > Hippoboscidae > Ornithomya > Ornithomya chloropus. The sequence goes on along the minus strand of OZ020530.1, from coordinate 17,951,447 downwards.
TATATAAGCCCTCATCAAAGTTGGATGATAAATCAGCAACGGATAAAGCTCAGGAATATGCAAAAATGTTAGCTTCAGATTTGAAAAAGGATATCATACCCTTGAAGAAGAAGAATCAAGAAAAAAAGAAAAGTAATTTGGAACTCTTTAAAGAAGAACTGAGACAGTAAGGCAGCAAATTAATTCATTGCATATATATTATAAATCAATGTTGTATGATTTTGAATAGAATTCAAGAAGAACGAGAAGAGCGTCATAAATACAAGCATATCATAACTCAAACGGCTGTGGTGCCGCAAACTGTCCCGAGTGAAGCACCCTCTAGTACCCCTGAAATACGCGAAAACACTACCGGATCATTTGATACCGGCGATCCCAACACTACCAATCTGTATTTAGGTAATCTTTCGCCAAAGGTAACAACAAACAAACTTGAAGATTTTCATAATCAATGTCAAATAAAATAATCCCTTGAAGATTTCCGAACAACAACTGATGGAAATATTTGGACGTTATGGACCTTTGGCTAGCATAAAAATAATGTGGCCACGTTCAGAGGAAGAGAAACAAAGGGGCCGTAATTGTGGTTTTGTGGCTTATATGAGTCGCAAAGATGCCGAGAGAGCATTAAAAACTCTGAACGGACGCTATATTATGGGTTATGAGATGCGTTTGGGCTGGGGTAAGGCAGTGCCTATCATGAATCAACCAATTTTCATACCACCACCACTATTGGAATTGACCATGCCACCGCCACCTTCGGGTTTGCCCTTTAACGCCCAACCACCATTAAGTGATATGGCCAACGTACCCAAAAAGAACTACAAGGAGTATACTACCGAAGAGGAGAAAGAGAACATGGAAAAGGTAAACAGATTGTGTTTATGTTTCTGTGCTAAGCGGGAAAAAATAATTTTGTAAATAATTCGCCACCTAATAGGTATTGAAGAAGGCCATAGTTAAGGTTATAATACCCACAGAAAAGTAAGTGCATATATTTGACGGTTAAGGCAATGAATTAATTTGTAAATTTGTTTGCTTGAAGGACTGTGCTGCACGTCATACACCGCATGATTGAGTTTGTCATACGTGAAGGGCCAATGTTTGAAGCGCTGATCATGAGCAGAGAAATCGACAATCCAATGTTTTCGTTTTTGTTCGACAACGAAAGCCCCGCCCACATATATTACCGGTGGAAGCTATTCTCCTTACTGCAAGGCGACACCCCGACCGAATGGAATGAAAAAGAGTTTCGCATGTTTATAGACGGTCCCATATGGAGACCGCCTGTTGCCAATTTTTATACTCAAGGCATGGCCGACGAGTTAGTGGTGGATCCAGATGCTCCCGAAGTGCACAAAGGAGCCCTGTCCACAGCGTAATTTACTCACAAGCATATAAAATCCATTCATCATCATTTTTACATATTTACAGACAACGTGACCGATTAGAGGACTTGATACGTCATTTAACGGCTGAACGAACACGCATTGGTGACGCTATGATATTTTGCATTGAGCACGCAGATGCCGCTGATGAAATATGCGAATGCATAGCTGAATCGTTGGCCAATTCCACGACCAAGGCATCAAAGAAAATTGCTCGCTTGTACTTGGTCTCCGATATTTTGCACAACTGCACCGTAAAGGTGTCCAATGCTTCATTTTTTAGGAAATCGTAAGTACGGCATGTTGCAATATTCCATAAACTGATCTGAAAATCATGACCTTTTTAGAGTTGAAGGGAATTTATTGGACATATTCGAAAATTTGCATGCTTTTTACAACACCATCGAAAGTCGTTTAAAGGCGGAGGGTTTTAAGAGCCGTGTATTAAATGTCTTAAAAGCTTGGGATGAATGGGCGGTCTATCCTAAGGACTTTTTGGCTCAATTGCGTTCAGTGTTTTTGGGAAAACAATCGGTTTGTATAGGAAAACGTTTCATTTTGTGCCATATTCTGAATTTTGTGCATTCGTAGAATGTACCACCTACTCCTCCACCTGAAGAAGTTAAAGAAGAAATGGAAGATATTGACGGTGCACCGTTGTCGGGAGATGATAAGGAAGATGAAGACTTGGACGGCGTACCATTGGATGGTGCTGCCTTGTTAAAAGGTGTTTTAATGCGTGGCCTACCCGACACTCCGCAAAGGAAAACATCGTTAAGTCACAGTCAAGACGTCAGCCAAGATGCAGACTATAACGATGATATTGATGGTGTACCATGTAAGTGTACAAACTTGTCGTTTAATTTTACAAACCTTTAATGTGGTTGGTTTTGTTATTTACTATGTCAGTGGATGAGGACATTGATGGTGTACCATTCGAGAAAGTGATTAATGAAGGATCAGACTTGCCAGTAAAGTCGGGCTTAAAGGGGGGCGCTTTTATACCCTCCAAGTGGGAGACAGTGGACCCGGAACAAGTGGAGGCCCAAGCTGTAACTACCAGCAAATGGGATACTTTGGATGCTGCAGAGCCGCCGAAACTGCACAACAGTTCCAGTTCCGGCAATGATGATGATAACGATGGCGACAAATCGTCAAATTATGATGAATTGAAACGTAATCAATTGAGAGAACTGGAAGTTAAAGTAGTGCAATATCAAGACGAATTGGAATCTGGTGTGAGAGAACTAAAGTCTGGTTGGAGAATAAGTGAACAAGTTGAACATTATCGCAAAAAGTTAATCAAAAAGGTAACAAAAGCCATAATTAGATATGGTAACGAGTACAAGTACAAATTTTAACTCTAGGAGGCGCGCAACGAAGTAGAAGATTCTCCAGGGGGTTTTTTGCAGCTTAAAGATCGCAAACGTAGCGAAAGTCCAGACAGTACCAAGCGCTCGCGCAGTCGTAAACGTTCTCACTCACCGAACCGCAGGGATGTATCGCCGTCATCCAGCAGTAGGGGTAGTAGCAAGTTGTACGCTAAACGTCACAAGTCCAGAAGTTCCTCTCCTTCTCCACCACCACACCCCCTGGATCGTATCATCAAATCTTCCAAGTACGATAGTCCCCAATCCACTTCATCACGTTCGCGCAGGTAGAAAAAAGTCACAAATTTTTCATCAATTTTTTATTCTTAATACGTTTTGCTACCATTCATAAATTTGTTCATAGATCATCTTCACCTAGTTATTCGCGCAGTGCGAAGCGAGAGGAGCGTGATCATCATCGCAGTGATAAACACAAACATAAGCATAAACATTAAGAGTGTAAAAGTAAAGATTTAATGGTCGATTTCTACTTCTTGTTTGTACACCTCAATTATATCCTCAATGATTTCCCAATGCTTGTCCTTGCTTATGTCAGATACGAAAGGCTACATCATTAACAATTATTGATAATTATTAAAGCTTTTAACAAATCATTTTTCCACTCAATAAACATACCGAATACCACATTGACGTCTCATCAGATTCATCTGTTAAAGGTATTTGTACGCCATACGTTTGCAATGACAGGGACAGACAACAAACGGCAATGTGTGTAGATTTATGATTGAGTATTTTGGGACTGTGATGAAAGTCCTGCAGAAAGGAAACAGCCGTTTTCGCAATAGGCACTGAACTCCATACACTAGAACCCAACCAATCTTGCAATGTTTTCATATAATACAGTAAAAACTAAAACAATAAGAGTGCGTTTTGTTTTATTTTTGGGGGGCGATAAGTTAAAAAGACATACTTTATGCGGATGCTCCATGTTTAGATCGAATTTAAGCGTGCGTGCTATTAATAGTTCAGCCTGGACAATAGCGTCGCGCATAGACCAATATTCATCACCCAACTCTAAGGGTGAGGCGCCTCTATTTAGTGTGCTATGTGCCACATTTATAACGTCTCGTATTTTAACAGGATCATCTTTAATTTTGCCAGCCAAATATAGTGATGAAGCCGCTATCAACTTATTTTAGGATAAAATTTTAAAATAATTTTCATACAACTTTTTTAGTGCTTTATTAAACATTACGTATTCATCATAGTCGGCGGTGTTAACTTCTCGAAAAAAGCGATGATAAATTATAGCAGCAGCGGCCGAAGTTATGGGCTTTATCTCCAACTTAATGGCACATTCAAATAGAAAACGACTCACTACACCAGTTTTATCAACTTTCCTAAAAAGTTAAATCATTTTTTCCTGCAAAATTTAACCAATGAATATCTACAACAGAACCTGTAGTCCGTAAGTTTAATTTTCGGCGACTTGTTGTCCAGTTTTCGATTTTGTAAAGAAAATACATCTACGACGGCTTTCATATTGGTCAAAATAATGTCTTTAAAATTGTTTATTCACATATAATGACTTTAGTTTAGTTTAATTTTTTTTTTTTTTTTTTAAATTTGATATTTTTTGGAAACTTTCTTGCATATGTTTACAATATAAACAGCTGATGTGATTATTAAGTATTTTCATCTATATTGGCAACGCACAGAAAAAAAAAATATAGTAACGTTAAACAGCGACACCTTGCGAATGCTAAATAACTTGATGTTATCAAAAAAAAGTTACAGTTTACCGTTTACCGTTTTATAAAAACCCCATGTTCTATCCCGGTTCGTTCAGAAACGAAATGTTGAGAGTTGGTGGATGCCATTTTCTTGAAGTGTTTTGTAGTTTGAAATAAAATAAAAACCTTTGATCGCTTTATTTTTTGTAAAATATTTGCGCCAATCTATTAATTTACATATCATTCACTCCACCATGCCATCACTTACCCAGATGGAATTCTTCAAGACGCGTTAAATTCAATGCCGAACTCCAAGTCCACACAGCCGATCGACTCCTATGACAATTTTACCTCTGGCAGAACTGCTTTGTCTTCTTATTGACATATGTACAAGAAAATATTGCGAAATAAAGTAAAAGAAAACAACAACAACCATACAACAGTAAATGTTTTACAATTTTTAACAAGTTTTTCGAAATTACAATCTAATCACATGCTTATGAAAATATCCTAAAATGTTTCATAAAATATAACAAAATCGGTGTAATTTGAAAAGCAATTTAACATGAGGGGAAGGAAATAAATATGGCTACCATGCATAAAGACAAACTTCTCATCGATTTTTCTATACAATATACATTCATTCCGTACATGTTCGTTGTATTGTTTTTTAATACTCCCACGGAAAGGAAAAGGAAATAATAAAACTCAGCAACAAATTCAAAGAAATCAAAAGGTAAATATAAACTGCGAAAGGAATATATTAAAAACCGTGAAAAATTGAAATGACCCTGAACTTGGAGTGTATGTGGAATTTGTGGTATTGTGTATACGGTATAAAAATAAATGCAAAATGGCATTCGCGTAAGCGGCATCATACTCAGCAAAATAAAATAATTATGACAAGTATAAGAAATAGAAAAATTTCTCTACCATGTATGAGAGGATGTGTGTGAGTGCGCTAAATATGAAGAAAATCTTTATAAACAACTCACTCGTATATATTTTTTTAGAGAATAACAAACAGTAAAGCGACCGTGCAATGTAAATGAACAGATAAAGAAAGTTTTTCAAGAAAATTGTTATAATCATTAAGCATAAATTATATTAAAATAATGTAATAAAATATATACGTGCTTGGGGGAGAAGCATGCCGCAAATATGTGTGTGCTATGGGAGGAGGACAGAGTGCTGTGTCTCTCTGCTATACATAGCCACACAGCATGCATGTCCACATGAACGGTCTAGGTCTTTGTCGGTGTATGATTGAGAGGTGGCCGCAGTTTTCAAATATCGTTCGCCTTGGTCACTTGCCTCGAATACAGAAATACAAAAAGAAAAGATAAGAAAAAAAAGCAGAAACGAAATGTTTTTGCATGAAATTTTCTTCTTCTATATCAAAATCCATGAAGTTCTGGATTGTTTGTTTAATTTTATTTAAATAAAAGTAAATAAGTGAAGTGTTATGGACAAGGAAGTAAACACCACCACAAAAAATGTATTAAAATTTTTTTAAAAAATATTCCACAAAAATCTTCACACCACAAATTATTATGAGCACTAAAAATAACCACTGATACGGGACATAAATTTATATAATAATTTTTGTGCGTTTTTTTTTTTAGCAAATTTCTTCACTAATATACGTTAAATTATAAATTATATGATTATTAATGGGGCAAGGGAGAAAGAAGAACAAACCCAACGCGTTACATTTTTTTTTTATAAATTTCACCGATTTGCTATTTTGAGATAATTAGCACAATTTTGAAACCTATTTAGCATCATGTACAAATTTATGGTAAAGAAGAATATTTTGTAATGTGTGTGTGTGTGTGTGTGTGTGTGTGTGTGTGCAAGGTGATACAAAATAAATCATTATAACAAGTGTGTATTTATAACATGAACAAATTATGTTACATGCCATGCTTTGCATATTCAAGTCATTGTGCTCTACAAATAATTACACTCATGTGTGTACATAGTACATATTTATGTGCAATTAAAGGAATACTAATAACTGAAAATGTTATGTGCGGTCAAGCTGGATCATTTAATACCCTATACCACTTGGGTTCACAAACTTTAATTATAATAATTTTTGTTGGGTTCGAATTTGGTGTAGCCTACTATTCAGTCAAATTCCTGTTTTTGTCAAAAATATTAATAATTGCGATGTTTTGCCGTAAAAAGACTGTCTTTATAACAAGACGTCATATGGCGAAGTGTTCTGAAAATAGTCCAATTTGGGGACAAAACATGTCCTTGTACCAAATTTTATCGAATTATCTCAAAAAATGAGAGGTGCATGTAGCTTGCGCACAAATTTACATGGACGGATTTTGATTTTGATTTTGAATCGTAGTAAAAGTTAACATTAGTGGAGCTAATGAATCATTAATTACCTTAAAAGAGATATTATTTAAATTAATTGACTGAGGAGGTCAACTTCTACAATATGGTAGAGAGGTATACCAAGTCCATTTGCGACAACATCGCAGGCATCGGGGAGCCTACAAAGTATTTACGCATATATATATATATATACTTGATTATCTGGCTGTTGTTGGAACGGCCACGATTTAAAATTTTGCGATATTAAGATGAATTTTCGTAAAAACATTTTTAACTTTTTGGGGAAATTGATTAAAAGCCATGCCCCGGTCTACAAATTGAGCTGGGAAGAATGCTTTGCCAAACATATTTACTATATATTTAGCCTTTAGAGAGATCTGATAAAAATGGTCACGCCCACAAATTACAAAAAGTCCTATTTTGTGCCGCATACGATTCATTAGATGATACGTAATACATTTATTAATAGAGGAGGTAATCAGGTACCTGCCGCGCCCTCTGTGTTTTGATAAATGTAAAGGGCGTTTAAGATTTGACGTACTTTTTTTTAATCATCAAACTTTATCTTTTCCGCATTAGAGAGTCCTTTTTGACATGTTCTAGAAATTTTACAAAAAATACACGACAACAGCTTTTTTAATGAAAATAAAATACACACAATACAGCAACAGAAGGAATTGCTTTATTGTGGTCTAAGCAACAACACTACCATATAACTTAAGTAAAAAAAAAAAAAAACAAAAAAAATCAACCAAAACAATTAACAATTAAAAAAAAAAAAATCAACCAAATGCCAAGCAAAAGTCAAACATCCAGCAGCAGTCGAAGTGCACAGTCGGCCGGGTATTTGAACGAGGGCCTAAGTTCGAAGAAGACTGCATTCATTATAGTAACAGTGGTGGGCTGTATAGCGATATTATGGCCGAAAGTAATCCATCCGATGATGTTCGGTGGTGCCTCCTCCCCCAAATCAAATTATAAAGAATCACAACCGAGTCCAACTGGTGGTAAGTTGTTTATCCATACAATTCTATAAAATATTCATTCCAAGCAATGACTTTTTTTCATAAATTTTCTTATTTTTCTTTATTTTTCCGTAAATATCTTTGATTTGTTTTATGGTGACTATTTGTGTGCGTGTGTGTATGTGTTTGTTTAGGCTGTTGTGAAGTGGTGCTTAATAAGGATGAATTTTACAATGTATCAGCAAAGGGTGTCTCCGCACCAACAGCTTCATCAGTAGAGAACGTTTATGGTCCTCACTTGTATCGTAAAAGTTTAAATGTGTATACGGGCGAAATAAGTGCGTGTCAAGTGCTTGTTAAATATTATAAACATTTTGTACTTTTTATTCATTACTTTTACTATTTCTACTAATCACGTTACATAACTGATGTTAATTAGTTTTTGTTAACATTATGTAAACATAGCATATAACAAGAAAATGTTTACAACTAACGCTTAAGTGTGTGTACGCATGAAAAGGTTTACCGTTTCTCGGCTGCAATGAATGAAAGAAAAAGTCTTCGTTACGCGGTGTGGTTTTGTGAAAAATTGAAAGACGTACAGACGTACAGGTTGAAATGAAAACTGAATAGAGATGCTGTGCATTTATGTGCATATACTTACATGTGTTTGTGTGTTTGTTAATGTATTTGTTTTCCATTAAACATTTTTCTTTGCTTTCACTTTTGTTTCTTTTTGTTGGCGTCTGTGCCCAAGTTTAGTGCAATAATCTAACCTAACTTGTGTTAAAAGTTAAATGCTTTTTATAGTTATAGTTTTTATTAATATTAATTAGAGACTGGATATAAAAAAAATAAGAATTAAAACCATGGATAATTATAAATTATTTTTGGTGGATATTTATAAATTAATAATATGGAATAACAAGTAAAAAACTAAATTTAGCTTTGGCCAAATCTTAAATATCCTCCACATCCATTGCCAGGCAGTAAACACCACCACAAAAAATGTATTAAAAATTGCCGTGGCGAATATATATATATTGCTCCCTCTAATAGTGTATGCATTAAGTGTCAGCTTGCAAATCTAGTTGTTTTTTGTAAATTGTGGGCGTGTATGTTATCCGACCATGCCCATTTTTCCGCACATCGATGGAGGGGATAACCATAAATATGTGCACCAAATTTCAAGTTCATCGGTCTATTTTTGTGGGCAGGTATAAAGGTTTTTATTGATTGTGGGCGGGTATATTTACCGACCATGGCTATTTTTGGCATAGTGTTGAATAGGATAACCATGGATAAGCATACTAAATTTCAAGTTTATAGCTCAATTTTTGTGGCAGATAAGTAGATTTTTGTCGATTGTGGGCGTGGCACTTGACCGATTTTGCCCAATTTAAACAGATACAATCGACACAAATCTCACACCTACAAACATATATTTGTAATTAAGGCTTTGATGTACTAAAAGTGGGCGTGGTTGGATAGCGTACTTGTGCAAAATTTACAAAACTCCTTTTCTATGCAGAGTCCGACGTATGAATTGATATGTGTTACATACAGTGTTAAAGAGTGTAATAAAATATGTGCCACACCCACCTGGCTGAGCTACATTTAGTTCTAATTTACTTCCCAATTGTTTAATCGCTAATTTTTTCCTCTGAACTTTACAAATCACCATTAAACGATTATGGTGCAGTTCGGTTATTGCATGGATCTATTTAACTGTTAAATTTAGTCTCTAGAGTTGTGATTATTGAATTTTTAATAAAAATATTTGTTTGTGTGTACATGTCAAGGCATACGCCAAGAGAGGCCAGCGCATATGCATCCAGATGCTGTATATCAAGCGATGCGTGAGCGTGGTCGCGCCATACCACCCACCCAAACTATACCCATTGTGGAGCGTAAAACGTCACCTAGCAATCCACCCCCACGCATCATAGACGGCCGAGTAAGTTGTAAATGAGTCATTCTGTCTATTTCATTACATGTTTGCAAAAATCAATCCCACGGAGAAGTGAAAAAAGTGAGAAAATTTTATCAAATTTTTAGCTGCATCATCCTACGTCACAGACTAATTAAAATCTAAATTAATTAAATCAAAAAGAAAAATTGTTTTATTGAAAGCAAACATATTCATGGTTAAAAATATCACACAATTTATTTGTTGGCATCTAGTCTGTCATTTTTAATCAACACAAACACGCACACGCTTACGCACACATTAGTTACACCTGTATAAACTATTTTTATTATACCCTCCACCTCAGTGATTAGGGTATACTAAGTTTGTTCTTCCGTTTGCAACACCCAGAAGGAGGCGTCAGAGACCCTACAAAGTATATATATTCTTGATCAGCGTCAAAAACTGAGTCGATTTAGACATGTATGTCCGTATGTCTGTCTGTTGTTGGCACTCTCACGGCCGTAAATTTTGAGATATTGAGCTGAAATTATGTACAGACACTTTTAGTTTATGCACGTAGATTGCTATTTAAAATGGGCAAAATCGGTCAAGAGCCACGCCCACAATCGACAAAAATCTACTTATCTGCCACAAAAATTGAGCTATAGACTTGAAATTTGGTATATACATCTCCAAATATTAGCTTTATCGATATTCAAAAAATGGGCTTTTTCGGATTACAGACACGCCCACAATTAATAAAAATCTTTATATCTGCCACAAAAATTGACCTAGGAACTTGAAATTTAATACGCATATACATAGTTATCCAATTGACTGGCGTGCCAAAAGTTGGCGTGGTCAAATAATAGACACGCCCATAATTAATAAAAATCTTTATAACTGCCACAAAAATTGCCCTAAGAACTTGAAATTTGGTACGCGTATACATAGTTATCCCATTGACTGACGTGCCATGGGACGTAGTCGGATAATAGACACGCCCATAATTTACAAAAAACCATATTCAACTTAAAAGTAGACTTGCATGCTGATACGTAAGACATACACTATTAGAAGGCGCAATATATATATATTTGCCACGCCCACCATTGTGAAGGTGGAAGGTATTTAAGATTTGGCCTAAGCCAAATTTAGTTTTCTTACTTGTTGTATAATGTTTATGTGATTGTTTTGCATTTAGCCTGGTCCGGTACCTGGTATGCGTCCACCTATGGGAGCCGGTGCTTTACATCAACCCCAACCAAAAGGCAGCAGTATGGGCATTATTATGCCTTTATATACGATCGGTATTGTGGTATTCTTCGGCTACACCATTATGAAGGTTAGTTCTGTTATTTGTACATATGTATATGAAATGGTTTAGTGCATTGGTTCCCAACTGGTGTTCTGCGAGTTTGTTACAAATATTCCGTGAAATTGTAAAAGTCGGATTTTAGTGCAAGTGAACAAGTTCGGGTATCATCTTAAACGCAAAAGAAAATGTCATTTAAGCCGTAAATAAATTTAATTCATTTGTGGTGTTAAAATAATCAGTTTCATAAAATGTATTCCTACAGTTTTTTGACTAATTAATATAAATATTGTCGTTCCGTAAAATTTCCATCTAGGCAAAAGTTTTCTGTAACTTCAAAAGGTTAAGAATCACTGGTTCCGTGTTATATACATATATTCTTAATTATATCATTTCACCTGCATATAAATTTTGAGTTGGAACAAGTACAAAGTCTTTATTTGTCCATTAGACCAAATGTTCAAAGGGAGTGGCCCTTTTATACCGACTTTATGTTTTATTTTATCTTAACGGTGAAATTTTGCATCAAAGATGATTTTTTGTAAATTGTGGGCGTGATGAGTATCGCATTACCACTAGTATATCCAGATCGACTTTAATACTAACCACAAATCTTTCTAAGATAAACTGCAAAGCCACATTTTGCACACCTGTGCTGTTCAGTTATATTAATTGTGGTTTTTGTTCATTGTATCGTGTGGTGAATGTCACTGAGTTAACATAATCTTTATAGATAGTGGTAAAGAAGCCTATACCAAATCCTCCCTATGGACCGGCACCATCCGATCCCAATTTCCGTAAAGATGTTTTTGGTCATGAAAACGGCAAACAATTGGATGATTCCAAGTTGGGTAAGTTAATCATAACAAGTAAAAAAGAAAAAGAAATACTCACCACCGAAGCACCACCAAGGTCCTCTGCGGAGTACGATTGTCAATTTTTAACTTGCTATACGAAAAAAAAATCGTTCATTAAATCAGTTTTTCATCCAGGGGGTGTGTCTTTTGTTAGCGTAGAGGGTCCAGGAGCATGATTTCCACACAGAGACGGACAGACAGACATGACTAGACCAAGTCGGTATTCAAAACTTGTTTCAAAATTTATATACTTCGAGGCCTGGGCGTTGAAAATTTGTTGACAAATTTGGTTTATAGCCTCAACCCCAAGGTGGTGGGTGTTAAAAGAGTTTATCACGTTCTATAACATGAAGTTGTAGCAGTTCCCTGCTTTAAATAAATACAATGCAAAAATACCTGAACTGGTGTATAAACATATTTTTAAAATGCACCACATTTAGATATCACGCGTAATAGACTTTTGTTTATATATCTATTTTGTTTCTAACCGAAATGCAAAAACCCAAAATATATAAATTAAGGATGGCGCGATCATCAGACAAGTAAGCATTTTTACTGACTTGGTGATTATGATTTTTGAAGAAGCAATTGCAGAGAGAGAGAGAGAGAGAGAGTATTTATATAATTTTTGGTTGAGAATCATTTTTAAATTATGTCCTTTGAATTTGTTTACGTATGTATTTATCTATTTAAGGCTGCTTTCAATGTTTGTCTCTATCAAAATAAATTAAAGCATCCCCAACCTCTGCCGCTCATTTTAATTAATATTCCACCTATATATGGATGCATTCATTATGTATGTATGTATGTGTGTATAATATGTTGTCCATTACATGCATATATGCTAAATGTACTCTATGATTATCTTTCTCTTCCTCTTTTGATTCAATAACTTTTACTTTTTAACTGTACTTTTTTTTTTTTTTTTGAATAATTCAATAATTTGAACTAACATTTATGTTAATGAAAATCTATTAAAAAAAACCAACCAAAAATTAAAAAAACAACAACAACAATAACAAAACCAAAAAAATACGATACCAAAAACAACTTGAACAAATTTTTAGGAAACAAATTGTCCAGTCAACGTGAATCTTCCCATTGCAATGGAAATGATCTGTATAATGTTAGTATGTCAGCGACCAATGTGGCCACAAATTTATCGGCGTCCTTAAAACACCAAAAGCACCAATCAACTAAAACTAATTTATTGGCTGGTGGTACAATGTTAATAGAGGAAAACGAGCAATTGATGGAAATTGAAAAGTTACGCAAAAAACTGGAGGATACGGAGAAGGCAATGGCGAAATTGATTGCCGAAATGAACTCTGATCAATATGAAGCTAAGGTTAGATTTGGCATAAAAACCATTCCCTTCTCCATCATCATCTCTATTTCAGTCTCTCTCTTACTATCCTTATCTTTTTCTCCTCTTTAGTTCCCTTTTAGTTCATATTTGAGTTTTATTTGTTTTCATTTATTATATTGTATTTTTTATTTCGTAAAAATGAATCAAGTGATGGATTATTTAACGAATTTGTATTTATTGTTAATTGGTTTTTCATTTTTCAAGATGGTTGCCATCAATTTTATAAAACGTCTACAACAACAATTCCATTAATACTCGCTCGTACCATCATCGGCTTGACTACATAACAATAATAATTCAACTAACGAAGCAACAATTTTTATTAGAATATTGAACCGATCTTTTCATCCATTTCAAATCAATTATAAGTAAATTGGAACCACATCTTATTTATTGGCATGTACTATTATTAATATTAAGATTACGATTTTTCTTCTTCTAACATTTATTGCTTTTCAAAACCAAACCAAATAATCGACTAACTGATAGAGAGCAACACAGTCTCATTGCTGGTGGCATGTCAAAATATTAGATAATTCCTATGCATTTTTTTTACAATTCAACATTAATAGATCGCCTAGGGGACATAATTTAAAAATGATCGTTTCTAGTTTTTGAGAGAAATCAAAAAATCATTTAGTTTCTAGTTGTGCAGTGAACTCTTGATTAATTTTTTCACCTTCTCTTTTTTCCATGTGGCCTTAAATACCCAAATGCAAAATGATATATAAAATAAATGAAAAGTTGTAACAGCTATACAAGGCCTAATTGATGCTGCCGATGAAGAGTTAAAATTACGAGAAACTTCTACTAGTGACACCCATAAGGTTAGCTTGGATATAACTCGTGAAAGAGAGAGAGAAAGAGAAAGGCATTCGTTTCTATATGAATAAAACACGTTATATAGTCCAAATAGTCGGTTATGTGCGACCATTTAATACCCTACACCACCTAGTTGCACAAGTCCTGTTTTTAGTTTATGTAAGCCGTTATGTAAGTCACTTTGTAGTATGGAACGGCACTCTACAAATGATTTAATAAGGTCCAAATTTCTATTCAAATTTTTCAACTAATTTTGTTTAAAAAATATGAAGAATTTGCAATTTTTTGCAACAAAAAAACTTTCCTTATAATAGGACGTTATATGGGGATGGATTCTACAAATGGTCCAATCCTATCTATTTTCAATTTCGCTTCCTCTTTGACCCGAAACCTGTTCATGTACCAAATTTCGTCAAAATATCTCAAAAATTGCGACCTCCAGCTTGTGCACAAACTAACGTGGACAGATGGACATGCTTAAATCGATTCAGATTTTAATTAAGATTTGATCCGCTCAAGTGGTGCAGGGTATAAAATGCAAAACGAATGATTTTAACAAATTTTTGTTCCATCTTTTTGTATGTGTGTGTGTTCTTATGCGTTCAGTTTACTTTAATGGTCCCAACTAATTTATTTTCATATTTTCTTGGGAAAATTCTGAACTAAATGATTTCATTTGGAATTTAGTTATGTTTTCATTTGTTTAAATGCAATATTTAATTAATTAATTACATAATTACACAGTTAGTTAATTAATTGCTTTGATATTGTTTTCTTAATAAAAACATTAACCGCAATGCTTTGCAAATGTATATAAATTAATTGATTTTTATTTGTTTTTATATATAAAGAAAACCAACGAAAAGACAATAATCACGAATCGAGAGGACATTTCCAATGGGCATGTACATACTGTTAGTAATGATCATTTAGTTGTAGATAATATAAAAGCGGATGTGGCAACAAACAAAAAAGGAAACATACATGACAATACGGAGCGTACGGTAGCGGTAAGTTAACGTGTTTCCTTGGCGTTCTTTATTCTATTTTTTATACATGTCATATAACTTAGGTTCTTGGAATGGAAATAACAGCCAGTTGTGAAGGTGGCCAGAAATGGTCTGGTCGCCCTCCACCTTCTACTCTATTATCCCACCATGAACATGTAAGCCACACAAAATTTGCATTTTATTATCCCTCCACTCTTTTTTGTTATGTAATGTTTTTTGATTTATAGTCCAAACTACTTGAGGATGAATTGCCAGAACCACAATCGATATATTTAGAAGGCACATTGGCTCATGATTCTCAAATATTGGTGGCAGACTCGGAAATTAAACAGGAAACAGTATATGACACTGAACTTAATGGTTCTGTTGAAGAACCGGCTGTAAGTTTCCTGTAACTACATCATAAACCTTTTAAATGTATTAAACATTCTTTCTCTGCTTCTTTCTCTAGATTGTACTTAGTAGTAAAATGACATTGTCATTAATTAATTTGGATAACATATTGGATAAAAGTCATGCAACTGAAATTGATAGCCCTTTGGCTGATGATATTGAAATTATTAATCACGATGATAATTAATGCATACAACATATTGTTAACTTTTATTTTGTTATATATATGAAGGAAAATAGTTTAGAGAACCGCTACTTAAGGGGTGAAATGTATTGTTGCCAAATCGTTTTAGTTATAACACAAATATTTATATTATTGTCTGCTCAAAAGCGAATATTTTCTTTGCATTTCATTTGTTAGAGTTTTATGCTTTATGAGGTACTTACTTGGTTAAATTTTTCAAAAAAGCAAAACGTGTGAATTTGATACCATTAAATGTAGTATTTCCTGTATTTCCTGTTCGACATTTTAGTGTTATCTGTACGAAGTGAATCATTAGTAAATGTTTATTTGAAAAACAAATCGTTCATCAATTGAAGATGTGGTAATAAAACTTGAATCATAATCACATAATTATTCCAATTCGTTTTATTATCCGAAATAATTGACAGTTATGGGCAAAAATATTGTTTTCCCGCATGTTTTTTATATGTAACTTAATTTATTGAATTTATGATCTAGCGGAACTGTTCTATCTTCTTCTTATTGCTTTAAAATGCATTCACAAAAATCGACGCTTTCTAAATGCAAATGTGTTATACAAACATCTGTTTCATAACTGTGATTGTTTCGTTGTTTTCTGTGCAATTACGTAAAAACGGCAGATTGGTGAATAATTTACAAAAATTTGGCTTCTTTTAGATATAATCTTCGAATAATTATTAAAATTTGTTTTAAATAATATTTATTGTGTGTATTATAATTTATAATTAACAAATAACAAATAACACATAAAAGAAAGGTCCTGTAAGAAACGAAGAAATAGTAAAACATGTGTGGCTCTGTTGGGATAATAGTGTTTCTTTGTAGGCGACATCATGATTTTAAAAAAGGCCAGTTATTACGATAAGCCAGAGGGGCAGGATATAGCTGGTAAAATGATGGCCACCAACACATATGCTGCAATGGCTGGTTTTGCTTGGTCCACCGTTGATGTACTTTTGATAACACACCCCAAAGGTTATTTACCAACTTTAGCACGTTTCGCTTATAACATGGGCCCTATGATGGGTATGGCTTCTGCTTTTACATTAACCACATATGCGGCCACCAATTTAAGGGGTAAAGATGACAGGTATTCAATGATTATTCGGTGGACAATTTTGAATTTTTGTAGGCAAAATCATCATTTAATGTTAATGTTATAGATTTAATTACTTTTTGGGTGGTATGGCAGCTGGTGGTATTTATGGTGCTTGGAAAAAGTGTCATGTAACAGGTCTTACTGCTGGTTTATTCCTAGGCAAGTATATGTTGTTTCGTTCTTAATAATTTATTTAATGCATTTTGGTTTAGGTCTTGCTGCTACCGTGAAAAAGCTATCTAAAATCGAGGGTTGGGAGTTCTTTCCGGATCCCAAACATTATCAACCAATGCTTGTAAGGGACTATGATTGGTCACTAATGAAAGGTCCTCCCAAAAATTGGAGCACTGGAGAAGAGCAAACCGAAAAAGAAAAGTAAAAAGATCTTCAAAAAGAAAAAAAAAAAAACAATGATAAAGTTTAACACGATTAAATCAATACGAGTGAAACTATTGTGTGGTGTTATTGAGTTCAATGCTGTTGTCTAGTTTTAACTCTCAATAGCGCTCTTTTCTATTAATACAACTAGAGTTTATGATGCACAATGTTACACACTTTAGTTTTATTCACAATGCGGAGAGAATATGTGGTTTATCTTAAAACGCTTTCACGTAACTAAAGGTCATAAAATGACTGTACGCAAACGTATTTTCCCGTGTCGTCTAATTGATTGGCTATGCTTTATATTAATTAGCGTTTCGGTGCCTTTAGTATTTATCTCTGAAGTTGTTATTATATTACCGGCAGTACACCAAACTGGCACCTTTTTGCATACTTTTACTTTTTGTGTAGCCGTTTTCTTGATCTTTAACATTAAGGGTAACTTTTTGGCTTGTTTACTAATTGATACAAGTGTTGATCGTAAGTAGTGGTTGATATAAAAAAAGTGATTTCATATCAAAAATTATTTATTTCAGCTAATGAGCAAATCCCGAGAAATGCATTGCGACTGGGTTGGCATCATTGTACTAAATGTCAACGTTTAGTTCCACCCAGAAGTTGGCACTGTTCAATTTGCCGTTTGTGTATTTTGAAGCGAGACCATCACTGCCTATTTTTAGGTACTTGCATAGGCCATCGAAATCATCGATATTTCATTCTCTTTACTGTGTACCTTTTTATTGGGGCTGGCTATGCTCTCATTTATAATTCCTGGTATATGTGGTTTATTAAAGCTAGTACATATCGGAACGGGTTGGCTGTGCTGAAAATGATGTGTCCATTACTAATGTTGGTTCATGGTAGCTCGTGGCACAATATGCTTCTGTTGTATTATAACCTCAATTTATTAGCTTTCTTGTACAGTGCAATACTGTTAGTTTACCATGTCCCAATAATTATGAAATGTGGTGTTTGCTTTGAAAAATCAAAAGGCTATCCTTACAACACAGGCCGTTGGAGCCGCAACCTTGAAACAATATTTGGGAAGCGAAAGCATTTGGTTTGGCTATCACCACTATTGATAAGTGATTTACCTAATAATGGAACGCAGTGGTTTTTAGAATCGGAAAATGTTGCAAATAAAAACCGCTAATCTGTAATAGTATTCCTGGGGGTGGGGTGGGGGGTAGTTAAGTTGAAATAACCGTACGAAGTGCAACATTACTACTGCGCAGTGCAACACTAGACATGGCAACACTATTATTGGCAGTTAAGTTGACAATTACAGTTATTTTCTTTGATAGGAGTGTAAAAAATTTATGTTACTGCTAAGCGCATAATGATTTTCTTTCGGTACATTGAAATTATTTTTGGGAAATTTTTAAACAAGATGAATAAATACTTTCCAAGTCACAACATTAAACCAAAAACCGTGCTTAAAGGAAGTATTTTTGCGACTACGATTATTTTAATGGTTATTACGTTTATATTTGAGTTGTGCGTGGTGCTGCCATCCTTCCATGAGCCGGGCACTTTCACTTATATATTCACCTGGATTGCCGCCACATTTATACTTATCAATTCTGTTGGCAATTTGATGTTGTGCATGCTGCAAGATACATCCATAAAAAGTGAGTTTTTGTATCACACACACGTGCACCGCACTAATGCATACATTTTTGGCATCGTTTAGACATTGTATTGATGCCACCGTTGGAAGCAGACTTGCTCCGTAACTGGCGTTTTTGTGTACATTGCGAAGTATGGGCACCACCCCGTTCTTGGCATTGTGACACCTGCAAAACTTGCATTTTAAAACGCGACCATCATTGTTTGTTTACTTCTTGTTGTGTGGGCCATCGCAATCAACGCTACTTTTTCATGTTTGTGGTGTATGTTTCTGTTGGCGGTATGTATGCGTTTTGTTACAATTCTCTGTACATTTGGTGGCTGAATGCTGATACATACTTGAATAACTGGATCCTATTAAAAATGGTTGCCCCTTTCCTCACGCTAATTAGAAGCGCTTCCTGGACCAATATTTATTTAGTGATTTACGAAATCAATATAATGGCTATGCTGTTCGGTACAGGAATGATGTTTAATCATGGCAGTCACATGTTGAAGGGTTCGGTTACTCATGAAGGCAGTAGCAATACGTACGATTTGGGCTGGAAGGAAAATTTAGCAATAGCTTTGGGTGTGCGTTGGTATTTGGTGTGGTTGTCGCCTTTCTTAAACAGCAAATTGCCACATGATGGCATTTATTGGGACAAATTGTTGCAGAGTTCGTTAAAAAACCGCTAAATTATTAAAGTAAAACTTATTTATATATTTCCGTATTTTATTATTGTAACCCACATATCACTTATACTGTTAATGTTTATTTTATAAATAGAATAAATTGAATCATATTCGATTTTATGATTTTAGAAAACTGTCACCGATTAAAGATTTCATCTTGGCCAAGTGCTCCTCGTTTAGGGTGAAACCTTTATGTATCAGTTCGGCCAATTCTTTATCATCCATTTGATTTTCTGTAGCATATTCCAAACATAACAGAGCTTGCGTGGGTGACTTGTTAGCAATGCAAGCTTCTATGAACTCTTTTAAACATTGATCGGTTGGATTCCCGGGTATAAGATGCTGATTTTTGTCAATATAAGTAAACACCTCGACAGCTGTCTCATAGTTGCCGCCTCTTACTAGCAGAACAAGAATGTCTCCAATCATTTGCCCGGTGAAAGAGATTTGCTGAATTCTACTCTTCGTGGGGGATTCTTCAATCTTTCTATAAATGTCCAAAGCGACTTTAGCGAATTGTGCGGGCAGCTGTTGTTGTGCATGCTGGCTAATGTCTGGTTTATTTTCCACCATAATTCTTAAAATCCTCAAAAATAGAGATTCCCGATTATGGTCGAATATTAACATATCTGACCATATGCGCGGCACCAAATCTATGGCAGCATTCATTTCAATCATTTTTAAGATTTCTTCCATTATGCCAGGTTCGGGGGTATAAATGTTGGGCACTAATAAATCATACGTTGCCATAAACTCCTCCACGGTCGCCGTTTGGCTGAGCAAAACAAACAGATGGCGATAATAAATGGTTTCTTTATAACTATCACCGATTAAATCATAATTCTTTCCCACATGTAATAACTTGTCAACTCTTTTGGCCAATGTTATATCGTGCAAATGATTGCGACACACATCCATTGCTGTGGTAAAGAAAAATGTATCTTTAGGATGTTGTATGGTGAATTCTCGACCTTCTATCTCATTCAATATGTCCACAATAACGTGAGAGACGGGTACTCTGTCGCGACAAAATATGATCAATATGTAGTAATAAGTAGCCAAACTGGGTGCTATATTTAATTTCTTAAATTCCGCCATTACGCTTAAAGCTGAATTGCGTGCCATTTTGTAATTGCCAAATGTACTGATGCACTCTAGCAAAGCGTTTAATGTGGTCAAGTTCGGTTGTAATTGTTGTTCATTCATTTGTTGCAACAAGTCACGGCACAAATCCCAACGTTGATCAATCGAGTCCTTAAGATAGTGTACAATCGATAAAATGGAATTAAAAGTGTTGGTGTCCAGTTGTAATTGGTTTTGTAAAGCTTCTTGAAATAAAGCATAAGCTCGTTCAGCCTGAAACAAAACGTATGTTTGTCAACAGTATGTTTATGCATTTTTAAAGAGAAAAACCCACCTGGTAATACTTGGCCATGCCACGTATTAAGGCAGCGTATGTTTCTTTTGTCTTTGGTTCAATTTCAGCATACAATTGTTCGGCTAAATCGCCATCTTTCCAAGTTTTACGGCTACGATCTCGTATTTCGTTGTTTTCTTTAAACCAGCGTTCTTCATATAAATCAGTTGGCATGGGCTCTTCATTGTTATAGAAGCAGACAAGTTCCAATAGTTGTTGTTTGGTTGTATCGTTTACCGTTATGTTTTTTTGTTTCATCAATTGATAAACGAAAACAGCATCCCTCAATTCGCCGCAATTGATCAATTGCTCAAGAGTTTGCTGTGTCACTTCAGAGTCTTCGCTGAACACCATTTTCGGGGCAAACGCTTCAATGGGCGGGTCAGCTTCTTGATGCTAATTGGTAGATCACTTTGTATAATAAGCTTTTTGACAATAAATACTTAGTAGTTACCATAAATAAATCACGGTGCTGCTCTTTAATCCACATGGCTGCTTTCCTGCCCGACTCCTGAGCCATTGCATATGTACGTTTCGCTACATTAGACATGGGTATCAGATAGGGATCGTCATGATATTTATAATGGGGTGCTGTGGGATCCCTACCCACAGTAGCGGCCAAAGCGTGCAGAATATCGGTTGGTGAACGTTGTATACGCTTTGGTATCACAATTTTCTCTTTGACAATTGTTGGTTCTGCTTGCCTGTTGCTTAATAAACGTTTGGTGATATAATTGGGGAGTTTAAAACGCCTCGTAAAATACATTTTAATTCAAACCAAGAGTAATTGGAATTATTCTTTATTTTACATGAAACTTGAGGTTAGTTTGTATAAAACAGCTGTTATTTAAATGGCATACTACAGGCAGCAACATAATGCATGCAGTGAAGTGACACTTTTGGGTGTGTAGCAAATGTTTACGAAAATATATATCGTACGATATATCAACAAGTGCTTAATGTTTGAATTAAAAGAAAAAAAACAATTATATAATAATCGACCTTTATAAGTACCTAAGGGTACATAAAGTATACATAGAACGGGCCTGTGAAGGGTGTTTGAAGGCGTCATTAAACTATCTGTCGTAAGCGCAACAGTTTTGTTTATTTTATATTTATATTAAATTTCTTTTGCCAAAGCCAATCAGTTGTTGGTTTTATCTTATTCGAAAAGGTTGATTTTCTTATAGATACCGTTATGAGACCTACTTTGTACATTGATATACGCAGTCCACCAGCACGCAGTTGCTTAATGTTAATAAAATTGTTCGACATTGAGGTGGACGTGAAGGAAATTGATTTATTTAAAGGAGAACAGTTGAAAGATGAATTTAAAAAGGTTGGGCATGAATTCAGTAAATTCTGTAAATACTACAAACATATACACATATGTGTATAACACTACACAAGTGTTGTCATACAAAAATTGT
The DNA here is from genome assembly GCA_963971445.1 of Ornithomya chloropus. Classification (NCBI taxonomy): domain Eukaryota; kingdom Metazoa; phylum Arthropoda; class Insecta; order Diptera; family Hippoboscidae; genus Ornithomya; species Ornithomya chloropus. The sequence goes on along the minus strand of OZ020530.1, from coordinate 17,929,161 downwards.
TGGTCTACTAGCTCGTTCAAAGCTTTGTTTATACCGCTTGCATTTTAGATAAATCCAGCTCACACTGTACCAACATTAATTGATGAGGACTTAATTTTAACCGACAGTAAAGTCATTTTAATACATTTTTGCGAAAGATATCAAAAACACAGAACAAACAAGATGACGTTATGGCCGCAAGATTATAAGCAACGTATGCAAGTTTTAAATATGCTTTTATTTGAAGGTACTGTTCTATTTCGTAGAGATAGCGATTTTATGGTGAGTGTATATTTTACATATTTTTTACACTCTCATTAACATAAGTGTTGAAGGTTTATAAACATCAGCTTTTCGCTACAAGCCTAATTTCAAATGATCACAGCTGCCGCGTTAGTGGCTCGATAAAGCTCAAACTTGCACCAATGAATTCGTATTTTCGAAATCTATCGATTGGTATCAAAAATAATTTTTTGTAAAATTCGCTTTTTACAAAGACTATAATAGCCTTTGTTAAAATTGACCCCGAAAAATGGCAAAACAGTAATCAGCGTCCGATTGAACTAAATCTTGTGTCAATTGAATATTATAGTGAACGGAATAATTGCGCCAATTGGCTCCCTACCATTCGCAAGTTCATTAGTAATTAAGAGCAAGTAGCTGAAGCGAAATTCGACAGTTCTCGACATAATCATACATTTTGTCAAGAGTGATAATAAACCAGAGTAGTACTTCAATCTTATTTGGAAATGTTCTTAATAAACAAGTCCCTGTTTACGACAATCATTCATTGATTCATTCATTCATTAAAATAAAGATAAACTTTAAAATAAAAAATATCGCTTCATTTATGACGAGAGAAAATTTCCTCATCAATACATCGTTTCCTACACTTCTCTTCCTTTCGTTTGCAGTCTGAAATTGTACGTAACACTTATGCAAATACTAACATTGATTATCATCAACGTAAAGTGTTTGAGGTTTATGGCATGCTGGAGCAGCACTTAATAAAAAACACATTCATAGCAACGGAAAATGTAAGTTGAGAAATGAGTTTTTTTTCCTCTCTTAAATCATTTATTTATTATATAACAATGCAAATAAATCTCATGTTTCATTTATTAGATGTCTATAGCTGATCTGGCTGTGGTTACTACACTCAGTACATTAGATCTTATAATACCTGTGACTGCCAACCAATGGCCCCTGCTGTTTAAATGGTTTGAATATATGAAAACCCTAACTGTATATGATATTAATTGTAAAGGCTTAAATGAATTGAAAAAGAGTTTAGAATTATTTGGTAAATTTGAAATTTCAAAATAAAAATTAAGAAAGAAACGAAAGTTTGAATCAGATGCTTTTTTCTTTAAATGATTAAACCCAATATTCTAGGATCCCATGCTTCTGATGTTCACAAAAGTTGAGAATAAAATTATAAACTAAAACGGGTTTTAAGCCGTTAGAATTTCAGAAAAATAATCTCCTTTCAAAACCGTATCATTTTTAGAACCATATCCCTTTAACCTGAACGTCAGAGACTTTAACTTAAGAGAGACTCTACAAAGTATATATGTTTGCCTTTACGTCCGTCTGTTCGTCCATTGTTAACATGACAGTCGATGTAAATTGCAAGATACTGAAATTTTATATCAACATTTCTAGTTTCTTCTTATTTGAAGTGGGCAAAATTTGACCCATTTTGCCACACCCAAAATTGGAAAAAATATTTCTATCAACTACAAAAATTGTGTACACCTATGTATAATTAGTTAGACCGAAAGGGTATTTACGGAAGGTAGGATACAGACACGCCCGCAATTTATAAAAAACTTATTTCATGCAAAATTTGACTTGTTAATTGAGACGCAATACCCAAACTAATGAGAGCGTTATCAGGCATCTGCCACACCCGCGGGTTATGTATATATCTGAATAGGGAATTTTTATTTTAAGTAAAAATCCTTGGTTTAGGAAATATGTATACAAATAAGTCGTCCCTTTTGAAAGTCTGGCAAGCCATTTTTCGAACCTATTCATTTTCACATTTTAAACTAGTCCACTATTCAAAAGAAACGGTTTAAGTATTACATCTTTGGTCTATAACTGAAAGTATGGAATTTTACGTAAACTGGTAAAGTAACTGGAGCTTGTGAAGCGAAGCGCGCAGAATCAATATTTATTTCGCTCTATATCTAAAATACGATTCAGATATTTGATATGAATATAAAGAGTACAGACTAATTAACCCTTTGAGGACAAGTTTTTTTTTTATATCAATATATTATGTAAAAATATATTACAAAAAAAAATAAATAAAAAATAAAAAAAAACAAGTAAGAAAACTAAATTTGACTTAGGCCAAATCTTAAATACCCTCCACCTCCACAACGGTGGGCGTGGCAAATATATATATGTAAGTATATATTGCTCCCTCTAATAATGTACGTCTTACGTATTAGCATGCAAATCTACTTTTACGTTGAATATGGTTTTTTGTAAATTGTGGGCATGTCTATTATTCGACCACGCCCATTTTTGGCACGTCAGTAGATGGAATAATTATGTATAGAAGTAATTATATATCTGCCATAAAAGTTGACCTAGGAACTTGAAATTTGGTACGTGTATACATAGTTATTCCATTGACTGACGTGCCATTGGGCGTAGTCGAATAATAGACACGCCCATAATTTACAAAAAACCATTTTCAACGTAAGAGTAGACTTGCATGCTGATACGTAAGACGTACACTATTAAATGGCACAATATATATACATATATTTTCCACGCCCACCGTTGTGGAGGTGGAGGGTATTTAAGATTTGGCCTAAGTCAAATTAAGTTTTCTTACTTGTTTATTCATTATAACAGAGACGGATAACAATTATATTTGATCAAAAAATAAATATGTCAATGTAAGATCATGCTCATCTGTGGACCAATGCTTAAAAAATCAAATTTATATTAGACCTACGAAAGGAAAATAGTAGTGTAGAGAATTACATGATGGCTCTTGATCGATTATTTACTCTTCACTATGTATTAAAATTGTTGGTTCCGCTTGAGCTATTTTCTTTAAAATAGAAAACTAGTTTGTAATTAAAACACTCAGTTTGTATCCTTCAATATCATTAATAAATATTCACGTTTAACTTTGTTGACACTCATTCACTTGAAGTCTATCGTAATCGCAAGAAGTCAACACTACACCTTAAGTCCAACTATAATGCGACCTATATTGTATATAGATAAATGCAGTGCACCCGTACGTAGTTGTTTAATGTTAATTAAACATCTTAATATTGAGGTGGAACTAAAGGAACTGGATTTATTCAAAGGAGAACAATTAAGAGATGACTTTAAAAAGGTTACTAAGAATTTACAACTTGGAATTGTAATTAATTCCATGTTACGCACTTAACAAAAGCAACCAATTTCATTTTGTATTCAGATAAATCCCGCACATACAGTACCTACTCTTGTTGATAACGATTTGATCCTAACAGATAGTCATGCTATACTAATACAATTGTGTGAGAGACATCAAACAGACAGTAGTCGCAAATTATGGCCAAAGGAGTACAGCCATCGCATGAGGGTATTAAACATGCTCCTATTTGAAGTTTCTGTTTTATTTCGGCGTAACAGTTACATTTTGGTAGGTAAAGACAAAGGGAGAGACGAAAAGTATATGTAATATTTTCTTATTTTGATTGCATACCCAGTCGGAGATATTTTATAAGAGTTACAAAAATGTGGATATAAAATTTCATAAAGTTAAAATTTTCGAAATCTACAATATGTTGGAACAATTTCTAAGCAACAATGAATTTATGGCCTTATCTTATGTAAGTAGCTAAATATAACTAACGATTTATTTAATATTTATTACCTGCAATATGTTTCTTAATATCAGATGACAATTGCTGACTGGTCGATATTAAGCAGTCTTAGTACATCAGATTTGTTCTTTCCTGTCACAAAAGATCAATGGCCGTTACTTTATCAATGGTTCATGTATATGAAATCGCTTCCTGAATACGATATCAATCGTGAGGGTTTGAAAAAACTACAAAAATCTCTGGAAATGATAGGAAAATGTCAACTTCCTGTAAAGAGTTAAACTTCGAAATAAAGAAATGTTTAAAAAAGTGACGGTATGTCCAGTTAGAGCACATCACTTAGTCTGTATTATAATTTGAATGGCAGTACCAGTTATCATTTATCTTATAAGGTCACATTTTAAAAAATTGTCACTGTTTACAAAAAAGAAAATTTCTAAAAGGGGTCTGGGCCGATTCAAAATTGCACCATTTAAACTTTATTTATTTTTGTTAATAAATATATATTTTTATATAAAAATTAATAAAAAGATATATAGAAGGGGCTTACAACGGTAGATTGGGTGTACAGTTTGCACAATTATTTGATAAGTTAAATAGCTAAAGTTTAATTAAAAATTGTCATATTTAGATCTATTTCAAAATAGGGAGAGGGGGCCCAAAAACAGTACGACGTAATTCAGCACAAAATTATAAATTCCAACCTCAAAAATTACATTATTTTTATGTTGAACGGACGGACATTGGATTAAAAAATGATTCTTAATCAATCGGTATAGTAAAATTCACAGTGGTGTAGAGTCTGGGCATATGCAGCTCTACATATATATTGTATATAAAAATATTATCACCCCAACATCTAAGACAAAAGTCAAAATAAAAAAAAATTAAATTTTCTTTCATTAAAGTAATCTTTTGTGTTAAAATTTACATAATATTTGAGAAATATCAAAATTTTTTCATCTATATAATGGAATCTTAAGCTAAGTTTAATAAACTAAAGTAAATTTTGGCAAAATTTGGCAAAAAAATCGGGTTTGAGTGTTAAAGGAAAAGAAAATGAACCATCGATGCCAATGCTATGCGCCCATACTTTATTATGATGAGCTTAGTCCTCAGGCGCGTAGTTGTTATATGCTCATCAAAATGCTCGATATCGATGTAGAATTACAACATATTAATCTCGTCAATGGCGAGCATTTGACTGATGCATATAATAGGGTAAGTGGAGCAACATTTTTAAGGTATTTTATGATAAAAAGAAATTTGGTTTTATAGATAAACCCTTCCAGTACAGTACCCACTTTAGTTGATGGTAAATTTGTACTGTATGATAGCCACACCATAATGATTTACTTATGTGATAAATATTTCTGTGCTTACCAAGCTCAGTTGTGTCCCCAGCGGTATTTACCGCGTTTACTTTTGTTAAACATACTTTTCTACGAAGGATGTGTCCTCTATCGGCGCTATAGTCATTTAGTGGTAAGATTTATTTTAAAATACGTCCATGTGTACAACGCTTTACGCCTAATGAACTCTATTCCAGACGGATATCCTTACAGATAAATATTCAAATTTTGATATAAAATATCATCAAAATAAAATTACTGATTGCTATAGTACTTTGAATTCGTTTCTGATGGGCCATTGCTTTATGGTAGGCAACTGTGTAAGTTCTAATTATTTACTGCCGTATTTAGAATCAATGAATTAAGTTTCTTTTGTTTTTTTCAAAGATTACTATTGCTGATTTGTCTATAGTCAGCACTGTGAGTGCTTTAGATCTTGTATTCCCCATAAATCAAAATTTTTGGCCCAATTTATATACGTGGTTCATGTGTTTGAAAAATATGCCTTGGTATACTTACAATGCCGAAGGTGTTGCAAAGCAACGGCAATTATTAGAAAGAGTGGGTCAATTTCCATTTCCATCACCACAGCATATAAGGGAAATTATGCCACGACAGAATTCATTTAATCCGAAAAGTGCAACAAAAGATAAAAATATATATAAAAAGAAGCGCTTTGAACTTCAAAGTAGTCGATCTGATAGTCGAACTGAAAACCGGACAGTAGCACGTGATGCCGAATTAAAAATATCAAAGTCACGTATAAGCGTTTTATTAAAGGATAATGAAAAAGACGAAAGTACTGATGACGATTTAAGTATTGAAGGGGAACTTCAACAAGATGTTTATTTTAAGGAGTTACGAGATGAATCTCCGGAAGAAATTGAAGTATATATAGACGAAGAACCCACCACACAACAAAAACTTAAAGCTCAGCAAAAAAAGAAAGCATATACAAAAAAAGAATCTCCGAGCACTTCAAAAGATTTTCAATCTAAATATTCAAAAAGTCGTGGTCAAAAAAGTAAAAGCTCAATCCGTCAAGACGTAGTTGATGAAGCAAATAAAGATGTGATTATAATCAAAAGTCCAAAAAGTAAGCAATCTATGTCGCAAGAGTCCGCTGACGAAATTGAAGAAGAAGCAGTTCCTACATATCCATCTAAGCATTCAGTTTTACAAGAGCCTGTAAAGTATAAGGAACGTAACTTGGAACTAGAAGATAAAGAGAGAGATGTACTTCCTAGTAAAACGGAGTCAAACATTTTACACCCAAAAGAAGAAGTCACAGAAGTTGAGGAAGAATTTTCAGTAGAAGAAGAAGATGAATATGAAGAAAAAGAAGACACAGAACTTGAAATTTCTAAAAAATATGATTATTCTTCTACGCAATTAAGCAATAAGGAATCTATTCCAGATCAGCAACTATCCCATTCGAAACTCCCCATTACTAAATCGAATATTTTTATGGAAAAAAAAATTAAGAAATCAGATGAAACAGAAACTAAAGAAAATCTTAACTTATTTGATGCTACCACAACGAAAGATGGTACTAACGAAAGCTTGTCTTCTCCATGTAAACGCATGAGTTGCGCCTGTTTAGGGGATGTGAAAGAATCCGTTAAGGAAATTAAGAATCTTTTAACTAAACATTCAGAAGAACGTCCTTGTGTCGATCTTTCTGATGACTCCTCTAATGGAGGTAGTCTTACCATTAAACTTTCTGATGCTAATTTCAATAATACAAATATAAAATGTTTTCAATTTAAATGTATCCTCTCACCGAATGGCTGTACCTTGGATAGGTATGCTGAAGTGGTTAAACAATTGAAGCAAGAACTTTGTCACAAATGTGATTGTAATGCGGACAGAAATGACACGAGTGCCAAAGACTCTGGAGCTTCTAGCCAACCACTGGAAACAAATCTCAATAACGAAGATAGTCTCTATAAAGGACAACGTATGGCCTCAGGGGCGGATAATAATCATATTCAGAATGAATTGCAAAATGAAGGCTTACTGTGTAATTGTGAAGAATGCACTGCAAACATGAAAAAAGTTGCATTTTGTCCATGTGTTGTAAATAAAAATTCAATTTTTAAAATGGACCACAATAATAACGATTATAATAATGAATGTCACTGTACGAATTCTATTAATCGAGATGTTCGGGCGGATGTAAAACTTTACATTTGTGATGATGATAATGGAAATTTAGAAAACTATACAGAAAATTATTTAAAATATATGAAGTGTGCATTAAATCAAACTTTTAATACATTAAACAGTTCATGCATGATCGAAGAGATGCCTAAAATAAATCCAGACATTCCACAAGAACTGATAGTTTTAGAAGAAGATGATAGACTTTCAAACAATTCCGAATCAGAAAAACAACTAAAATCTATAGAAAACGAGGCTGGGGAAACTGAATTATTGTCTTTGCGCGATAAAAAGGAGTCGTTTAAGCAAGGCGATGCTAAGAGTCGTTTAATCTCAAAGGTTCCAGTATATAAAAATTATTCTCGATTAACTGCCGATAGTTATCTGAAATTAAAAAACGTTTCACAACGGAAATCTTTAAAAAGTGCCAAAAAGGCACAAAGCTCATCGCAGAAATTAAAGGAGAGTGAAAAAATCCAAAGTCGAAAGGAACTCGAACGAAAAAATTCTACTCTATCATCTAAAAGTATACAAGAAACCCTGACCTCGGATAAAAATTCTACGAGCTCCAAATCATCGCTTAATTCTAAATGTTTAAAGAATGAATGCCAGGGAAAGTTTCCGTTACAACAAGAATATGAAAACGCTCAATTTACAGTTAACGCTAGGCCCAATACTGTACGAAATATAGATAAAAGCGAAAATTATTTCAGTATCATAAAACTGATAAATGATAAGGACAAACGTCTTGGTTCTTTAAGTGTCCCCTCAAAGATACCAAAGTTAATAAAAAGACCGGAATGTTGTTCAAATGAATGCTTTCAAAAAAAGGGACTTCCCCTCCTTTCACATACATGTTCTAAAGGTAAACTAGGCAGGAACTTAAAAAAATGTGCAACATATAAAAACATATCTTCTATAAATAACAAACATGGCTCAAATGTTCCTGATGTTACAGAAGTTGGCGAAGTACGGTTTTCTGGTGGTAGTTCTAATTGTCCAGATTGGGACGGGCCTAGCACAAGTAAGTGTCAAACTAAAAATAGTTCTAACACTATTTCCGAAAAAGAGAAAAAATTACTAAGTAATAGAATTAAAAAAGTAAACCCAAAATCGGTATATCGCTGTTACCATTCGTTGGGGAATAAAGTAAACGGTGAAGTGGAATCCCAAAGACGTTCTACAGCAGGTGAAAATAAATGTGATGCATATTCTACTGTACAAAAAACTAAAACTAATGATATTCCACTTTATAATATTATAGATCTGGAGGTTTTGAATTGCCCCGAAGAGAGTGCAAATATAAATGATAACCTGTGTAAGAACCGCTCTACTAAAAGTTATATCAGAGAGACTACAATAAAAAAAGTTACGAAACAAAAAACGATTCCGTCCAGTAAAAAGAAAATGAATATTGTTACACTTCCAACATCTTCCAAAAAGATTGAAAAATTATCCAAAAGGCAATTAAAACCAGTAAATGCTGCTAAAGATCCTGGTGCATCCACAAAAAATTTTTGCCGGAAGCCTGCAGTGACTATTACACCACCTTCTACTCGCTTAAAAACTACACATACCCAAATATTTCGGAATTCTTCAATAGAGAGAGATCATAAAATAAATCCTACCGGAACAATTAATTCTAATATTTTAGCTTATTACAAGTATCACTCGAAAAGTTTTCTCAATAGTATGGAATTTCAACTCAATCAAAATCTGTCACAATATTTGTGCATAACACCTTTACAACCACTAAATAGTAATCATCCAGAGGATAACAAACCAACTTCGGATAGTAAATACATACCACAGGGACGTTTAAGAGCTGGAAGTTGTAATAGAAAATCTAAGGAAAATAATTCTTCGACATACCAATCGATTCAATCAACAAATTTACATCAATCGCCCCAAAATATAGAAACTAAAATCAAGTCGAACTGCTGTAGGCCGATAAATTGTTACGCTTGTAATTGTGTTGAATGTCAGAAGGGTCTTCGGAGACCTCTTTTTCAATACACCATAATCTCTGGCATGTTTCCATTGAATTTAAAAGATCCTATATACAAATTGCAAGCTATGCAGCGGCCAGATAACTGTTTATAATTACCAAATTCAATATTAAAGGAAAAACATTTAAACGCAAAATAACGAATAACTTATTACTGGATAGAACAATCTTAATTAAAGGGTTTTGTGATTGTGTTATATATCTCAACGAATGGAAGAAACTGGTTTTGTCTATAAAACGAATCTTGGTAATAATAGTAATGGAAATACATTTGATATGACACCATCTGCAAATGTGATCAAGGCGATCGGAGGGGTAGGATTGATTCGTTTTGCTTTTAATTTACGAAAAAGAACTGTTTTAAGATTCTATTAATAGAAAATTGAATATTTTGTTTATAGAAAATTTTAAATATATCTTGTAAAACTCACTCACAATCAAGAGTTGAAGTCTTCTTGCTAGTAAATATTTGACCATTTTGTAAAATATACTGATTCGCACCATTTTTAAATAAAATTTCTTTAGTACAAATATTAACTTTACGGTTTTACATATTACGCAAGTTGTAAGAGTCATCGTGCCCTATAATAGTGTGTGTGTGTTACATAGTCCAGTTTTACGTGGAGTACGGTTTTTTAAAAAATCATGAGCGTATAGTTATACGATCACGCCCATATTTGGTATCGATGAATGGGGTAGATATGCACACCAAATACAATATCAGTTTCATAGCTAAAATTTTTGTGGTAGATAAATAGGTTTTTGTTGATAGAGGACGTGGTTCTTGACCGATTTGTCCTATATTTAATAGCCTTATGCGAGCAAAACCTAAAAGTGTCTGTACAAAATTTCAGCTCAATATCGCAAAATTTAAGCCAGTGAATGCCACGTCTCAGTTTTTGTTCTGATCAAGGATCTCTGACGCTTTCTTCTGGATGTTGAATACGGAATGACAAACTTGGTCTACCACCTATCTAATGTGGAGGGTATAATGATAACACCTATGTTAATATAGGGATGCATGTGGTTGTATCCAAGCAACATACGCCATGAGGTTAACATCGCACGTATTTTCTATCACAAATTTTACTTTATGCGTATTACTTATTATATCAGTGTTTATGTAAAGTAAGTAAATGTATAATACAAAGTTAACCCATTGCGGTTTTTTATTTATCATATATTTGAGCTGTTAAACATGTAAACTTGGAAGCCACGTACATTCGAATTTTTACGTTTAACAAAAAAATATTGAAAAATTGTTGAATAATCATCATTTAATTTGTCATTTAAGGCAATTTTACAAACAATTTATTACACATATTTTGCATACTTACACTTACATTTGCCAGAAAAGTTCATATGTACGTTTATAATATGGTGCAAAAGTATTTAAATTTCATATATTTACTTATAAATAAATGAATTTGATAATTTGTTATTGCATGTGTACGTTTTATATGTAATTGAATTTTTTTTTTACACCCTCCACCTTAGGGAAGGTGGTATATTCATTTTGATCATCCGTTTACAACACATCGAAAGAAGCGTCGGAGACCCCACAACCCATATATATTCTTAATCAACATGAATAGAGAACATGTCCGTCCGTGTGTCCGTCTGTTGTTGGCACTCGCACAGTCGTAATTTTTAACTTATCAAATTGAAACTTTGCATTCGTATTTTTATACCTCGAAAAAATTGTATCTTTAAAAAATTTTATATCGCACAATACTATGCCTATCAAGTTGACATTTATATATATAAGTAGTACCGTGGTCCAACACGGTGCCAAAAATGGGCGTGATTGAATAACGCAAACGCTTATAATTAAAAAAAACACTATTTGTTGTTTAAAAGTGATCTGAAGAATAATAATAATAATATATACGCAACAATTTAATGCAATGGAACTTATTTTTTAGAGGGTTATAAAAGGTGGAGGGTATTTAGGCTTCGGTCTTAACCGAATCTATCTTGTTTTTTGAAATTTTTTATTAAAGTAAAGAATAATGAGAACAAAATATAAATTCCCAAAGTATGATGTACACAAGGGTACAAAAGTATCCTAGTATTTGTTGGTGTGTTTATGATGGTTGGTTATTTGGGGTATGAAAATTGTTCTTACACACACAAACAAAGTGTGCATATATTTATAATATGTATGTTTTCCATTTGAAGGTAAGTACGTATATATTAAGTCTGCCTTTTCGTTACTTAAACGGATTGTAAAAATTAAATTATTAAACTGAAATTTTTATATTTTTACATAAACTTTACATATAATCATATATAGATTAAATATTAATCAAAAACAAGTTGGAAAACTAAACTTGTCTTAGACCAAATCTTAAATGAAATAGTGAGCGTGGCAGGTATATGATTACGGTCTCTAATGGTGCATGTATTACCAGCTTGCAAGCTCGTATTATCAGCTTGCAAATCCAGTTAAACATGGAGTACGGTTTTTCGTAAATTTTGAGCGCGTCCATTATTCGACCACGCCCATTTTTGGCACATCGATGGATGGAATAACTATATATATGCATAACAAATCATTATCAAGTTTATAGGTCAATTTTTTTTGGCAGATATATAGATTTTTGTCGATTGTGGGCGTGTCTGTTATACGAACAATACAATATCAAAAAATAGTCCAGTATTTAAAACATGTTTAATAAGTGTTAAATCAAAACAAACACGTTCACCTGTCTTTCTCAATCGCTAAGAAAACATTTACAATCTAAAAGCCGATCCAATGCAGAGGATACCCCATATTTGGTCTACGCTAAATAAACACTTGTAGCTTGTCAAACTGCTTCATTTTCATTAATGTTCTTCTTGGTATATTTCTTTTTCTATTTTTTCCGTTTCTTTGGAATGCGAATTGTTTCCTTTGTTAGTTGATTATATGAAGGTCACATATATGTAAATATTTTCTCCGTGAGGTTATAAATATTTTGACCACTTTATTATATAACTAAACTAAAAAGAAAAAGAGGAATTGCTTTTCAGTTTGAAAAAAATTGTTTATTTTCTTCTTCCATTTATATAAAACATCACTTAAAAACCAAATGGCTTTTAATTAATAAAAATATTTGTATGTATTTGTGTGTATAAATATATAAAGACTTTTTAGTTTTATCCTGATAAATGTTTAATAAAATAAATAATACAAATGTAATGAATAATTAACTTAAAGTTTAAGTAATTAAAGTATAGTTGAAGTTTACTTGCCAAGCAAGATTTTACGACCAGCACCAAGATTTTGGCCAGCTTGAGTGGCACCTTTATTGGAGCCCGCCTGTAAGCCAATGACAGTCTGGCCAGCTTTTAATTGTTCTTCTGTGAAATCACGTTTGCACTCATCGGCTGGTTTGGGTCCCAAATAGGGTCCCTTGAATTCAGGGTGTTTGTAACTCTAATCAGGTTAATTTTTACAAATCATTAACTATTTATTTTCACACAAAAGCTATAACTTACAGCACGTCCCAAAGCAAAGATGGTAAGTGTTACTTGAGCAATGTCTTTCTTTTCCCATAAGTCCACTGTTTGGAATACATCCAAATCGGGTACACCATACTCTTTAATAGCCTTCTGGAAGTTGTTAATGTTTTCCATCATTTTGAATTGACCACCTGAACTATTGATTTTTGGTACAGCATTGGGTGACAAAATATTGATCAGTTTACAAAGCACTTGACCGTCTCTAATGTGATCTTCATACAAGACACCGGGTGGAAATTTTTCACCAAGTATACTTTCAATCCATTCTTGGGCTTCTTTGTCCATCTGAGGATTACGTTTGCCAGCAATCTAAACAAAGAACAATTTTGAATGCCATTTATATCCATTTGAATTTTTCATTATAACACATATGTGTAATCAATGCAACACTTTCTAAGATATTTTTTCAAATTCAATATATTAAATTGTCCTTGTTCACTTGAATTTTGTGATTTTTTTTTTATTTATTTATTATTCTTATTTGTAATCACCTTGGCTTTAACAGCACGTTCTAGAGACATTTTTCAAAATATTTTCAAGTATATTAAGTGGGCGTATTTGAGGAATTTTCTAAAGGAGATCTTCACTTGCAAACTATGTGCAGTAGACTGATGCCAGCTAATGTTAAAGTTAGTGCTTATAAAGGCTTTGAATTTATGAAATGTTTTTCATTGCAAATGTGCTCTCGCTGGCGGAAATTTTCACGCTATATTTTCCAAAAATAAACATATTAACAAGATGACCAATTCACTAAATTCAAGTGCACATTCATACATTAATAAAAAGTGTGGGCGTTATCTCATGTTTGGTCACCACCCAACTTATTTATAATACATACGTTTTTATACAAGAATGCAAAAGAATCTCTTAGTTTGTTTAGATAAAAAGTATTTTAATTTTATTAATATTTACGTATAAGAAGTTGTATTGATAGGAAATATTATCGAATCGATTTTAATATAATTGAAAAAAATTTAAAGGAAAATTTCAAGGAAACTGTAAAATTTATATTTATTTAATTATAAGTAAATAACAACAAATGCATTTTGATACACACACAAAAATGAAATTATTATAGGCGGTTCAGTTGAACCATTTCATACCCTACGGCATTTAGTACTTATGAATAATATTTTAACTAAAATTCGTCTTTAATTAGTTATTAACGCCATGTAGTTTTTAAATGTTATAAAAGAATGATATCTTTCTGAGAAAAGAGGATTTAAAACTGTTAATATTCGGTCTAAATTAAAATTTTTCGTATATGTAAATATTTGCTGTGTTTCAGTTGAAATCTATACAGATCTTGTATAATTCATTTTGTCTATAAGGTTCGGCAGTAAGAAATCATTCTATCGCAATGTCATTTCTATCGCAATTCATTTATATTGTATTTATGTGGCAAGATTTATATATTGCAAAAGTTACATCACCGAAGCGTTGGTATAAATAACTTCTATTAAGCCAATAAAAAACCAGTAAGGGCCAAAGGCAAGCCAAAATATTCAATAAATCTTTCAATAAAACTGCAAGGTTTCTGAATCTATAAAGGGGCGAGCTTAGAATACTAACTCGAGTACTATGCAGAAGAAGATGGGCGTATCTGTAAACGACATTTGCGTCTCCTGAGGCGTCGGAGCACATCTTCTGTAACTGTCCTGCTTCCAGTAGAAGCAATCATCGTATATTTGGGATATATGTGACAATAACAGAAAAAATCTGGAGCTCTGAGCCCAGGAAAGTCTTGAGCTATTTTAAAAGCCTACGACTTCGGAACTGATAGACCCCAATGGTCGCAGTGCAAAATATACCCAATAATAATAATATTAAAACGTGCCTATCATATTTAAGGCGTTGGGGATCAATAAAAGATATAAAGTCTTATGGCGATTTGCAATCTTTTATTATGTAAATATTTATTTTGAAAATATTACCTCTCTACGGATCGATCTGCACTTCCTCAAAAAGAGAACGTAATATGGTTATTTTGTTGACAACGTCTTTTACTATAAAAATCCATTCCTAGGTTTCTTTTATTTAGTTATAAAATTTAGTATATTTTCTTTATGGTAAAGCACACAGAAGAAGGTGTGCATAATTTTTTATATAAAATTTTATAATGAAATATATCAATGTCAATGGCAATTTAATTATTTCATGTATGAAGTGACAAATACTAAAAATTGACAATGAAACATTTTACATATATTTTAGAACAGGTAAAATATGAAATAATTATACAGCAGTACTTTTGGCAAAGAGTATATTAAGTTGTGAGAAAGCTTGTGCATCTTAAATCCACCGTTAAATATACCGATCGATTCAGAATCACTTTCGAATCGAATTAATCATTGGTTTAAACAGGAAGTCTTTTAAAAATGGACAAAAGAAGATGTCATAATATAAAGGAGAATATTCTAGTGTAAAATATACCACTTTTAAGTAATTTTTAACAAAATTTGGTGGTCGATCAGACCCTTTTTAGAGTACCTTTCCACAAAAAGATATTTCACAGAATGGACATTCACATGACAATGACCCCCGTTCAGTAAACTAATTATAAAATAACTTATGAGAAGAAGTGCTGTAGTGTGTTGAATAGTCGGGTTTGACTAACTGTAACATTGGTGCTTGTTAAATTTTTATTTTTTTTATTATTATTTACTCAAAATTTATAAAATATTTTGTTGTAATAGGAAATCTAAAGAAAATGCTTTAAGTAGGTCTTGCTTATTTATGATGAAATGAAATAAAATTAAATGTTAGAACACATTAAAGTTTTTTCTAATTATAAAAGATTTAGGTATTGTGAGTTTAAATTGTTTTTATTTATTATACCCTGAACCACCCAGTGGAAAAGGGTATATTAAGTTTGTGGGGATGTTTGTAATTCCTAAACGGCACATGCCACACCCATCTTCAATTATACCGATCGATTCAAAATCAAAATCTGAATCGATTTAACCATGTCCGTCTGTCCGTCTGGATCGTGTCTGTTCATCTAAATTTGTGCGCAAGCTACAGGTCGCATTTTTTGAGATATTTTGATGAAATTTGGTACAAGGACATGTATTGGCCCAAAAGGGAACCCTATTAAAAATGGACCGGATTGGACCATTTTTAGAACCCCTCCCCATATGAGGTCCTATTATTTTTTGAGATATTTCGATGAAATTTGATACGCGGAAAAGCATTGCACCAAAAATAAACCCTTTTGAAAATGGACCAGATTGGACCATTTTTAGAACCCCTCCCTATTTTTTGATATCATAAACAAACAAAAAATAAAAAAAGATTTTGACTTATGTACCATTTTGAAATTTTTGAAAATACAAGTAGGTATAGAAAAATAAAATTTTTCATTTATCAAAGGAAAAAATTAAATTGAATAATATAGTAGGTATAGGGTATTCGATAATTGGGCTTGACCGACTATATTATTTTCACTTGTTTTTCGCATAAAATAATAGTATAATAAATGGATTTTTCTCACGGTCAAGCATATGATACGGATCATAACTTTGGTGTATTGCAGTTAATAGGATTGCAGAAAAATCTGTAATGCATTAAGTTTATATTGTTGTACAATGACGCATACAAATAAATATATAGGATTGTTGTTAATTGCCAGATATTATAAAATAATTGCTATTAAAACAAAGTGAGGGATCACACAAATACATATATGTATATATATGCCACAAAAATTGACCTATAAACTGGAAATTTGCTATGCATATCTATAGTTATCCTATCCATCAATGTGGGCGGGCGTGGTGGTATAACAGAAGCACCTACAATTTACAAAAAACCTTACTCCATGTAGAACTCGACTTGAAAGCTCATACGTAATGCATACACTATTAGGGGGCATAATCATATACTTGTCACGCCCACTACTGTGGATGTGAAGGGTATTTAAGATTTGGTCTAAACCAAATTTGCTTTTCTTATTTGTTTGACACAATTATGTAAACAATAATAATAATCGGCTGTAATTATTATGGACCCATTTCTTTCCATACGCCGATATGTGATTACGACAATACCTTAATGTATTTTTAATATAGTGTTATATATCAAAATATTAGGCATGAAATTCCCCATTTTTATTGATCACTGTTAAAAATACTAAACTAAACAAAAAGTAAATGTTTCATTTGGAAACATTTAGAAAAAGTAATAAAGTGAATCTAGATATATTCAAGACTACAAAAGGTATAAATATTGATATCCAGTCAGTCATCTACTAATATACATATACAATATATTGTACAGGCGTCCTCCAAATAGCACAGTAGTCGCACGAAATCACGTTACAAATTAATACAGTACATATGTACATTAGGCGCGTTGATCTTGGGATTCATGTGTAAAAAAATTAATTTAATATATTTTTATACCCTCCACATTAGTACTGAGTTTGTCATTATGTTTGCATATATATTCTTGATCAGCATCAAAAACTGAGTTGATTTGCGTGTCCTTGAGTCCGTCTGTTGCCGGCATTCTCACTATCAGAAATTTTGAAACATTGTAGTGAAATTTTTTATAGACACTTTTGCACGCAGAGCACTATTTAAAACAGGCTAATTCGGGCAAGAGCCACGCCTACAATCACAAAAATTGAAATTTAGTACAATTATTTATATGTATTTCGTCCATCGAAGTGTAAAAAACAAGCGTGGTGGGATAACAGACACGCCCATAATTTACAAAAAAACCGTTTCGGTGTAAAACTCGACTTTCAAGTTGATACGTAATATGTTCACTATTATTGATTGGCGTATTGATTTACTTGCCACGTTCATCGTTATCATCATAGCATATTTAACATTTGGCCTAAGTCAAATTTAGCTTTCTTACTTTTTTTTTATTATTTACGTATTATATTTATTTTGAGAAAATTTATTTTTATTTCGACTACGTCATGTTGATTTACGTGTGAACTGAATAAAAATGGAACAATATTCATCGTGAAAGTATGTGAAATAAATTATTACATATGTACATGTACATATGTACATGTAATAAATATACTAATATAAACACAAAATGAAAATACGTAAAATTTTATCCCGCAGATAATAATAGGCTTGTGTTGTACACACATTTATTGTATAAATATTTCTCAACACTGTGTACGTTTTGCCCCGTGGAGGAAACCTACAGGAAATGGACCATTTATATATAACGAAAATACCCTTCTTAATATTTTATGACAAAAATTTAGTAAACCTTTACGTAACGGACACAGGGACACATACGTCTAGTTCGACGCAGTTTTTAATGCTGATGCTGAAGAACATACCTTGTGGAATCTCGGACGTTTCCCTCTGGGTATTTAAAAAAAAAAGCAAACGAATTTATTTAATATGTGTGGGATACTCACCCGCAGAAATTAATTAGAAAGAAAGATTTTGAGCTTATTTATTAAATTTCTGTGACCATGGTAATGTCAACAACAGACGGATATACGGACGAATGTTCAAAGTTTGCTGCTGATCAAGTTTATACATACTCTGTGGGGTCTCTGACACCTCGTACTGGATAATGCTAATGTTATGCTAAAGGGACCTTGAGGCGAAGGGCATAAATAGGCTTTGGTTGATTTATGTGTACTGATGTTTATGTATTGCTATTTAATTAAGAACTAAGGGGTGTACGGTAGTTGACCATTACTAGCTATTTGCTTTTGTTATATATGACTTAAATTTTGGCAAAGGGACAACAACATCACCCTGCTCATTATATGCGTATGTTCTCGTATTTACATTTCAACACTACATATAAGTAATATAAATTATAAGATTTCGGAATTTTATTGTTTAACCACGAAAAAGTAATTTCGCTTAAGATTCTTATGAACTTCACTTGACTCATACATATATATGTGAAAAATAAACTCACAGCTGCATGTTTCGTGACAACGTCATTTATCTTTATAATGCACATATATGGTGAAAATATTTACGGCCTTTTGTTTTTATTGCAAAAGTACAAATTTTCTTTCAGCCACAAAGAAAAAAGAAGTGATTAATTATTTCGAGAAGAGCGTAATAAATATGCAGATATAGGATTCATGAAAGCTAGTTAGTGAAAAGTTGCAATATTAATTTAAACCTAAAATCATTTAAACGATATTTAAGAAATTTGAAACGGATTATTGAGAAAAAGTACTCTTTGTAATAAGTGAAGAAATGTTTTAATTGTATAATTAAATACGCACAATTTGCGTGATTGATTGGAAAAAATACACAAATTTCATTATACAGGGGATGGGCAAAATAGTATGAACACCTGACATAAAGGGTTTCGCAATTGCAGGCCTTCCATGAATGTTCCTGTTCTTGTCCAAAAGGTATTACTCAAATGAGTGTTTAGTTCTGTCACTTTTGCCGCGGTAGTTTTATTTTGTGCGGCTACAATTTTTTTTATTGTTCTTCAGCCTTTGAGTTTCGCCCAGTATTCCTCTTCTCTGATAAGGTGTTACCATGTTTTGTGTATGCTATCATTAGGGTGCACGCTGTGGACCTTTCTTTGTAGTGTCAGCTAAAATTGTCCATATCAACGTAACTCACTCTGGTTGTATAACACCATGTACTTCATATAAAAGTGATTTACTGGATAGCAGGATAGATAGATATTTATTAGATATTTAGATATTTGTTACGGTTTAGAGATTTATAGAAAAATACAAATTGTTGACGAGGCGAAGTTTTGCACTTGTATGCAAATAGGTTTTCTTTATGTTAAAATGGTATTTTATTTTATTGCGCCATAAACGGCAGAACCATGGTACTAGTTTTCTCATAAAATTTTCGTATGTTTTTTATGGCAATTTTTCTAGCGAGTAAGTATTAATGCAGGTAATATATACAGGGTGTAGATAAAGAGATAGACTCATTGATATTAGTTGAATCTAAAAACGCCATTGCTTTGGAATAAAATAGTTTTTTTTTCTTTTTGTTAAAAATACTTATCTTTGATTTTATTTACACATAATGACATTCTGCTAATAAATTTTACATTCGTTATTCATGTTACAATACTGGATTTATAATTATACCCTTCGGAATTCTTCCTATTCAAATTTTTCTCAACATTTTGCATTGGTTTGCATTTACTTTCGATAAGATGTTCAATTTTCTTTGCTTTTTGTTTAACGGTTGCTTTCAATTTAGACAAAGTGCGGCGGCGTTTGTAGTATTCTTTTACGGTATTATTATAATCCATAAGAAGAGCGGGATGGTCAAGAAGACCGCTTTGAAAGCTGCATTCACGGATTTCTTTGCGTGTTTTACTACGTTGAGCCTTCAGTGATATAATTCGTTCCCGCAGATTATCCTTTTCCAATTGTTTTTTGTCGAGGAATGATTTCTGTATGGCGATGGTATCACGTATCATTTTACCTTTCCCCTTCAAATGAGCCATAACATGTATGTCGCTATGGCAACGATATCTCAATCTATTCAAATCGCTCGTACGTTCTGTAAAGATCAGATCGTTTATACTCTAAGCATTCTTGAAGAATACATTTCTATTACGAACCCTCTAGCTTTTTGTTTAAAGTTGTATTTTCAGTTTGTAATGTGTCATAAGTAGCCATGGAAAGACCATCTCCTATTACTTCTAATTTATTCAAATCCTAATCACAAAACAAAACTTTGCTATTGTTATTTACTTTTAATTGCAAATGTCAAACCTTAAGCAGAGAAGCAACCACATGTTGTTTTAATAGTAATTCGAAACGCCACTTCGATATTTCCTTACGAACCGAGTCCATTCGTTTCATCCAGTTTAAAATTTGCTGTTGTAAATGGAGAATATTTTATAAATATTTTACAAATATTTTGCTATGTGTTCTATGTAATTTGTTACCGCTTGCATTTTAGGAAAATTATTCGGATTTAGTGAATGAATCATTAAACTTTCCAATTTCTCAATTTCTTTATTCGATTCACTTTCTAATTCTTCAAATTGTTTTTGTAAAGTACTCTTTATATAATCAGTTTGTTCAACAGTCTCCTTTTCAAAACCTAATACTTCATCTAATAGTTCCAAGCTATTCAAGAAGTGCCGTTCTGATTCGGGATTCGAGTTTTTGGGGGTTTCCGTAATACGTCGAAAAGCTTTGAGGCGTCGAAAATGTTCCACACATTTACGATTGAGAAATTGTCGCATCCATTGCTCCGTATAATAATGAGGCAGCAACTCTTTCAACTCATTTATAACGGAGCGTTTATTTATATGCCTTCTCAGAAGAATTGTTTTATCTATTAATTCACATTTTGTTACACATTTATTTATGAGTTCGTGTAAGAACTGAGAAGCTAATTGTTTTATAAAATTCGCCTCTTCTTCACGAAATATCTTTTCTCCGAGATCAATTTCACTATGAATCTCTTTGGATATATTATCGTTTAGGGAGAGAAAATTAACAAAAGCAACGTCAGCGTCTTTCTTTTTGTGTGCAGTAGAACTAGCACCTTCGTCCACTAAACTTTCGAATATTTTGTCATTTTCAGTAAAATCAAAACTGAAATCTACTTCTCTCGGACACGTGATGTCTTCCTCCTCTTCTTCTTCAGCCTCTTCGATCTCTACTACCTTTTCTTCTTCCTCTTCCTCTTCGCCTATATGTTCTTGCTGTGCATATTCTTCTGCAATGTCCGATGGAGCATCATCTACAAGTTTCATAAATTTACCGTGATCAGTTGTTACATCATGAAGTTCCTCAATCTGTTCTTGTAGATGTATTAATTTTTCACTTGGACTAAGTGATATTTCATCTAAATCCGGCATTTCCACAAAATTGTTAAAAAATTCTTCAATAAGTTCAAATTCAGTTTTCCCGGGCACTTCGTGAATACTCTCTTCTGTTGATACAGTTTCTGATTCGTCTTCCTCTTGTTCTTTTGCATCATCTTCATGTTCAATAATTTCTTCGACAGATATACTAGAAGATGTTGCTTTAGAAGAAGACTCTTCACGACTTTCATTGAATTGTTCAGTGGAGAGCTCTGTTTTTAATTCGACTACGTCAATTTTTTGTTCCACTGTATCGAAACCGGTTTTAATTTTCATCTTCTTTGGTACACCGTCATGCCTCTTTTTCTCGTCTCCCAATTTAAATTGTATCATCGTTTTGCTAGCGCGGGCAAACAACTTATCACTTTGAGATAATTCCTCTTTCCCTTGCTTTTGTTGCTGACTTTTATCAACAGCCTTTGTTTTTGTTGGCGGCTTTTTCGGTGGCATGTTTCTTAGTAAACCAATTGCGTATAATTTGTTAGTTTTTAAAACTTGTTTGGAGCCGTTGGACAGGGTAATTTGAATAATACAAAACACATCAAAATTAGTCGCTTTCCGCAAATAAAGCTTTACACATTGGCAGTTGAATTGTTTCTCCACCAATCACTTAAAAAAGTTTCGTATAAAATATTTTATATAAAATTAACAAATATGTGGCGGTATAAAAATCGCGAGAATTTTATATAAAAATATACAAAACATATATTTTCATTTAAAAAATCATTTACTAAATAAATATTTGACAAGTAAAACTTTTGACATATTAAAGCTAACATAGACGATACTTAAAAAATGTTAATTATAAATCAACGGTTACCGTTGTATATAATTCAAAATCAAACTTTTATGAAACCTATTTACGTCTATGGTAGTAACCATAAGACTTGTCCCATTTATTCATGTAATCTTTCTTGAACTCTACATACATTAATTACATTTCTTTTCAAATTTGGCAATTTCATCATCCAACTGTTTTTTCTGGTTTCTTAATTGAACTAATACAATGCGATTAATTTTTTCCTTTTCTAGAGTACGATCAAAGTCCGTCATTAAAATTGGTTTATCGATAAGACTGTTTTGAAAATTGATTTGCTTTATGTCATTACGTATTTCTGTACGGTGAAGTTTTAACTTGAAAACGTGTCTACGCAGCATCAGCTTTTCTTCGTTGAGATCTTCCAAAGCTAATTTTTGTGTTCGTACAGTATCGGAAAGCATTTTTTGTTTCTCCATATAATGAGCCATGGTATGAATGTTGAAACGACAGCGTATACGCAATTTCTTTAGGTCATTATTTAAGGTTATGCACATATTTTCTTAAAAGAAGAAAAGTCACATCATTCAAATAAAAGAAGGAAGAGACAATATATGTATTTACCCAAATCCTTGGTATTAACATTTTCAAAATTATCAAATTTGGATAATTTCTGAAAAGAAAAAGAAAAGTGAACTAAAAATCTATACCATCTAAGCTATTAATGCCAAACACACCCGCAGTAAATCCATTTCTGTATGCTGTGTTGTTATAAGTTTAAATCGTACTTCACTGATCTCTTTGCGCAATTGACCCATTTGTTTAAGCAGGTTTTCGGCAATCTTAAATGTAAAAAAGGTACTTTATATCTGTACCGCTTACTATGCACTATTCATTTTGCGAAAATTACCTTATTTAAAGTTGGTCGACGTTCGAGTTGTAATGCTTTCCTGAAGTGTATTTCAAACTGGGAAATTCCGTCTGCAGCTTCTTCCTTATAATTTTGAAGTTCTTCTTGAAGTTTTGTTGTGGCTTCGTTACGTTTGTTGCGAGCGCCTTTCTCTTTTTCCAACAATACATCCAAACGGTTTAGATTTTGTTGAAGTTTTATTTTATCATCCCCAACAGTCTTCGGATTGTCAGCAGCAATAGAACGATATGATTTTTTACGCTTAAAATAGTCAACGCATTTTCTATGTAAAAAAGTAGATTGATCTTTTGTCTCTTGTAAATCGTTAAGAACGCGATGAATTTCACGTATTAAAAGGCGTTTGTCCACATTTTGCCGCAGCAACATTTCAGGACTAACAAATTCTGCCAGTCTAACAGCCTCATCAATTAATGATTCAAGTAAATCGACAACTCCTTTACGTTCTCGTTCTATTTCCCGTTCACGTACCAATTTCTCAAAGTCTATTTGTTCAACCAATTTTACTTCTTTTTCAACTTGCATATCAAGGAAGGCACCAAAAGCCTCTTCTGCAGCCTGTTCAGCAACCACAACAACTTCTTCAGATTCATCGGGAAATGTCAATTCAGAATCGGACTCCCATTCTGATTCTAACTCTTCTACTTCTTCTTCTTCTATTTCTTCTTGCTCTTTTGTCTCTTCCTCATCCTCCTTCATTGGTGGTGTTTGTTCTAAATATTCACCAGTCAATGGATCTACAAATACTCCTGTGTCACCTTCCAACAATTCTCCACCTTCGTGCGTTACGCTCTTCTTTTTTGTATCTTCACTTATATCTTCAGATAGCTCCTCAATATCTGGCACGTAAACTCCCAATTTTTCAAAAAAATTCGATGGCTTTCTTAATTCAAATTGATTTAAATATTCCGGAACATAATCATCGCTGTCCTCTTCAGTCTCCATGTCATCGTCATCATCATCGGCATAATCAATAAGTGAACGAACGTCAACGTTTTCCTCTTCTTCTTCAATAATAACTGAAGATGGTTCATCGCTTGAAGTATCAGTCTCAGATGATGATGAAGTCTTACTAGTCATGATGAATATTTAAAATTCTATCCAAAATATAAGTGACTGCTATAGAGGCGTTTATTAATAATGCGGGATTGTAAAATGAAAATAAAAAATATATGCAAAAATTACTCCCAAACTCCCGAAATATAATCTTTAACGACGTTATAGGTAGGTGAAGAAAAAAATCAATTGATTGAAATATTAAAGAAAAAAGGTAATACAAAAAGTCCGTCAAACACAACTTTGATAACTTAATAGGGTTTATTCATGAAAAAATTTAAATCAAATTATGAGTTGTGTCTATTTTCATATTCTCCATCATTTGTTACAGTATAAAGTAATTTTAATTTATAGTATTATTCTCTTAGTTATAAAATGGCGCTGCCGCTATCTGAACCCTGTTACTATTAATTTGTGTAATAGTAGTTGTTGTAAAGAAAAACCGTAGTGCGCCGTACCGTCGTGTCCGTCATGCCCAGAACTCCACAACGTTCTCGTATCACTATTAAAATATCGTTTATATATTAAACCCCATTCCTATTGTAATTGAAAATTATTGAATTGAAATGAAATTATAATTCGATTCAAAGTTTTTATAATCTTTAAGTTTGTCATTCCGTATGCAACAACCTGAAGAGGTCTTCAGTTATATCATTACATATATATATATATTCCTAGTCATAATCTAAATATTAATCATTTTATTGACATAGGAATGTCCTTCTTTTATTAAAACACTCACGGTTTCGAATTTAGATATCGCAATAGAAAAATCTTCACGGCAACTGAGAAAGAGATGCACAGTTGAAATTTCTTGAATGTATTTTTATATAATCTACCATTGAAATGTAGAGAGCTGTCGGGTTAGAA
Source organism: Ornithomya chloropus (assembly GCA_963971445.1). NCBI lineage: Eukaryota > Metazoa > Arthropoda > Insecta > Diptera > Hippoboscidae > Ornithomya > Ornithomya chloropus. Next base: position 17,903,885 of record OZ020530.1, on the reverse strand, counting down.
TAAATAAACAAAATTTAGTGTACAATTTGACCTCTGACAGAGGGCGAAATACGTATCCCACACGTATGCTTGACTAGAATGTATTCTGAATTTATCTAGTTATGTCCATCCGTAAGTCAGTTGCGACCATCTGTGCTAGGCATTCTTACGGACGCAAAAACTGGCTCCCCGATTTCTAACTTAACAGTTACATTGGTAGTTTTTCACACAGATTGTTATTGAAATTTAGCAAAACCACTCGGAGGATGCGCCGACAGTTAAACAAAACTGAAAAAGCAGGCTTAAACGGATTTTTCACATTAAAATTTCATTAAGACCCTGTACGGATTTATAAGCATCATTGCGTCCTAATATTTTTTATACTATTCATTTGTTTTATGTGTTATTACTAGTATTTTATTATGGGTATATTGTATTTGTAAATAGGAATGTATATTTTTTTAAAAATTATGTTTCATTTGGATACCAAAGAAACATTATAAGCTTTTATAAGAAGCGGTACATGTAAGAAGGTAATAAGCACTCTCTCGCTAACAAAAAAAATTCGATTCAATATACGATATCTCATTTTGCAGTCGGTCTTGGCGACTTTTCAATCCTTCAATAAGAGCTCGTAGAAATTCACAACGTTCTGAACATTTTTTATAGTCCAATAATAACAGAGGTTTATCGGTTAGACCACCCTTTGAACTTAAATTTCGGATCTGCTGTCGTAAACTTTGACGTTCATGTCTTAGCGTATCCATGCGCTTGCGTAAGGTATCGCGTTCATCATAAAGATCTTTTAATCCCAACCGCTGACTTTGTACGCTATTCTTTAGCATCCTTGTTCGCTCATGTAAATGAGACATTTGATGGATTTCAATATGAAGGCGTTTTTGGTATCTTTCGATATCACGATCGCGTTCTTTTAACATGGAATACAAATTCATTTTCTTAATATTATATTATATTAGGCGCACAGTTACACCCTTAATTCCTCACCATCGATTTTTTCGTTTAATATTTTAATTTCACTTTGCATACTTGTATAATCCTCCAGTTTTAGACCATCACCAATATTTTCCAATTCAGCTATTTTCTATGTGGAAAAAATATATATGATATAATTTTGTATATAATTATTAGTGCAAAACACACCTGTATTAAGCCAACATTTTCATGTTGTCTGATTATAAGTTTGAAACGCACTTTGTTGATCTCTTTACGTAGTTGAGCCATGTACTTGAGAAGCCTTTCAATAATCTAAATAATATTATAACATCAAGTTATTTTGGCCAGATTATTATATTTGCTGTACCTTGTTTAAATTGGGTCGATTTTCAAGCAGAAATGATTTTCTCAAGAACATTTCAAACCCAGAAATTTCCTCTTCAGCTTCACTTTTGATTTGCTGAAGCTCTTCTTGAAGGTTTGATATGGCTGCACCATTTTTATCACGAGTGTCTATCTCTCTATTCAACAATATATCCAAACGGTTTAGATTTTCTTGAAGTTTTTTTTTAGCTCTCTCAACAGTCTTCGGATTATCAGCAACAATAGAGCGATATGACTTTTTACGCTTAAAATATTCGACACATTTTCTATGTAGAAAAATAGATTGATCTTTTGTCTTTTGTAAATGGTTAAGAACGCGATAAATTTCACGCATTAAAAGGCGTTTGTCCACATTTTGCCGCAGCAACATTTCAGGACTAACAAATTCTGCCTGTCTAACAACCTTATCAATTAATGATTCAAGTAAATCGACAACTCCTTTACGTTCTCGTTCTATTTCCTGTTCACGTATCAATTTCTTAAAGTCTATTTCTTCATGTAATTTTTCTTCTTTTTCAACTTGCATGTCAAGGAAGGCACCAAAAGCCTCTTCTGCAGCCTGTTCAGCAACCACAATAACTTCTTCAGATTCATCGGGAAATGTCAATTCAGAATCGGACTCCCATTCTGATTCTAACTCTTCTACTTCTTCTTCTTCTATTTCTTCTTGCTCTTTTGTCTCTTCCTCATCCTCGTTCATTGGTGGTGTTTGTTCTAAATATTCACCAGTCAATGGATCTACAAATACTCCTGTGTCACCTTCCAACAATTCTCCACCTTCGTGCGTTACGCTCTTCTTTTTTGTATCCTCAGGTATATCTTCAGATAGCTCCTCAATATCTGGCACGTAAACTCCCAATTTTTCAAAAAAATTCGATGGCTTTCTTAATTCAAATTGTTTTAAATATTCCGGAACAACATAATCATCGCTGTCCTCTTCAGTCTCCAAGTCATCGTCATCATTATCGGCATAATCAATAAGTGAACGAACGTCATCATCTTCCTCTTCTCCTCCAATAATAACTGAAGATGGTTCATCGCTTAAAGTATCATTCTCAGATGATGATGAAGCCATGATCAATATTTAAAATGCTATCTAAAATATATATAAATACTACGGGTATGTTTATATATACGATGTTATATTGAGGGTTTGTAAAATTAAAGTAAAAAATATATGCAAAAATTCTCCCCAAAAGCACTCCAAATATAATATTTTACAACGTTATATGTAGATGAAGAAAAATTCTCTAAGTTTGATTGTGTAATATATGTATTAAAGAAAAAAGAAAGTCAAAAAATTTTTGACAACTTATTGGGGTATGTTCACTAGAAGAAATAAATTATAATGATTGGGTATTTGACGAAGAATTAATTGTTCTAAATTTAAACAATTTAGAAACCCTCTCCGTGTAGTGCTTTTTGATGAAGTGGCAATACCTCGCGTTTTCTCTTACAAATAAACCATGAATAGCATAATTTGTGGAACTAAGTGGTGTTGGTTATTAAATAGTCGTGTATACACTTGTTTGAATAACATTTTTCAATATTACATCAGAATGACAATTACATTCTTGCGAGCTCTTTGGCGCATCATTTGTTCAAGATGTGGCCTAATATAACTCTTTCTTTATTACCATCAACTCAATTTATTTTAAATATTTTATTGTACATAAAATGCTTATATTCTTATATTTTTATAAAAGTTGAATTTCAATTGGATACCAAAAAAACATTAAAAGCTTCTATAAGAAGCAGTACATGTACTGAGAACATATAAAATTCCTTTGTTAACAAAAAACATTCGATTCAATATACGATATAACATTTTGAAGTCGATCGTGACGACTTCTCAATCCTTCAACAAGATCTCGTAGAATTTCACTATGTTCTGAACATTTTTTATAGTCCAACAATAACAGAGGTTTATCGATTAGACCACCTTTAAAACTTAAATTTCGGATTTTTTGTCGTAAACTTCCATGGGTATGTTTAAGGTGGTCGATGCGCTTACGTAATTTGGCGCGTTCTTCTTGCAGTTCTTTTAAACCTATGTGTTGACACTGTACTCTGTTCTTCAGCATCCTTATTCGCCCATGTAAATGAGACATTTGATGGACTTCAGAATGAACGCGTTTTTGTAATTTTTCGATTTCTCTGTCGCGTTCTTTAAACATGGAACACAAATTTATTTTGTTAATTTTATGTTATGTGGTCTACAGATTCAATAATTCCTTACCATTGATTTTTTCGTTTATTATTTTAATTTCATTTTGCATTCTTATGTACTGAAGCAATTTCAGGCCTCCACCTAAATCCTCTATTTCCTCTATTCTCTATTAAAGTAAAATTTTTCAAATTTGTTACTTAAGAGTATTTAATAATTATGTAAAGCTTACCTTCCTTAGCGAAAGTACTTGATGTTGTTTCTCTATTAAGTGACGATAGGCTATTCCAATTGCTCTTCGTTCGTTATCCATGGAGTCGAGTTGTTCTTTTATAGATAGTTTTAAAGCTTCGTTATGGCTTTGTTGAATACACCCATAAACCATGTCCTTGAAATTTGTTACATTGTTTTGAATGCTCATTTCACAATCACGCACTTCCTGATTCAATACAGCGGTGACTTCTTGTGTTTTTTTCTTTGTTTCTTCTTCTTGCTTTAGCAATTGATCCAAACGTTTCATATTTGAGTTCAGTTTTCTTTGGTTATGTTGCAAAACGACTTCATTATCTTCAGTAATGGTTCGATAGATATTTTTTTGGCGATAATATTTTACACAAGCACGATTCAATTGATTGCGATAGGTGTTTACATCTTTAAGTTCATCTATTACTTTGACCAGTTGGTTCATTAATTGCCTTTTATCGAACTTTTTAGCTAACTGGATTTTGAAATATTCACACTCAGCTTTTTCAACGGCCTCATTTATGAGGTCGTGCAGAAATTGTTCGGTTATGCCAAAAATCTGACATTCCAAACTTTCGGAATCATCTTGAAAAACAACAGTTTTTAAATCAGGTTTTTGCTTTTTTCCTTCTAATAACATTTCGATGTCCTCTTCCGACTGCTCTTGAAAATCTCCTTCAGATTCTTCAGTTGGATATAGATCGTCGAGGTGCTCATACCAAAACTCATCGGATGAAACTGATTCGGATTCTTTTTGTTCTTCTTCAGCTCTAGCCTTAGCCAATTCCATAGCTTTGATTTGCGCTTCCATTTTTGTGGCTTTTGCTTCAGCTTTAGCCTCAGCTTTAGCTTTGGCTCTCTCGTCAGCTAAACGTTGTGCCACAGCTTTAATTTGATCTTCTCTATTTAGTTTCATTTCAGAATCAGTTAAGGGAACTTCCAATTGACCTGTTAGGGGATTCACAAATTGGCCTATATCAAGCACTACCTTTTCAGAGCTCTCAGTCGTAGTGCTTTCACCCATGTCACTTAGGGACGGTAGATTTTGTAAGGTTTCTAAGAAATCTCTCTCGTCTACCAATGTTAGTTGTCTTTGATATTCAAATTCTTCATCCATATTGTCACTGTCACTTACATCATCTAAATCTAAAGAAAATTCTAATGGTGCCTCTTCTTCCTCGACAATTTCCTCCTCCATTTCCATTTCCATTTTGGCCGTCATCTCTTCAGCAGTCAACTGCTCTAATTTACGTTTATATTCTTCAATTAAAGCGGCTTCTCTAAGATAGTCAGAGCTTTCTTCCTCTTCAACTTTTTCCTCTTCTTCTGAGGACGACGAAAGTTTAGTTTTTGCGAATCGCTTTTGAACTCTTCTCATGACACGATCCATGATTAATAAATATTAAATAATAGATAACAATTAAGAATTGTATGTAAAGTGAAATAAATTATTAATTAATAATCGTAGAAAATAAATGATTATATTCGTTATGTGTTTCTATAATGAAAAATTTGTTTGAATTGAGACGTCAATGTTTCTTATAAATATTATATTTACTGCAGTGGTTTTAGGATGAGGAACAAAATTCACTTCATACAAGTATTAGACTATAAAAAAGTTTCATTGATAGCGCATTTTGTAACATACTTTTAGCGTCACAAATTCTGATAAATATTTAAGCAAATAAAAGAACTATAAACAAGTTTAAGTTAAGTTTAAGTTTATTGTGAGACTTTTTTTTTAACTTTTACATTTCAATTTACATTCATAGAATTATGAAACAATAAGTAAGGTAAAACTTAAAATTATAAGGTGCTGTTAAAATAACAGTAAAGTGAATTAAAGCAATATTAATATAAACAAGTAAACATGGTCAGGGTCGAATATGTAAGATCCTATATAATTTACTGCTAACGGTGCAATTAAGAAATAATTTTTGTAAATGGTCATTGCAAATGGTTCGTTCCGGTCTAAAGGATAAGTTTTGGTAAAAAAATATGGAGAATTACAACTTCTTGTCATAAGTTCCTAATAAGGAAAGGAAATGATTTCCAAAAATAGTTATTTGGAGTGATTCAGTTTTCAGTGATTGTCTATGTTCTAACATGTATCCAATTGCGGTCATTTTGAAGCACTTTTAAAATATAATTATGAAAAAATCACAATTTGCATAAAGCCAACTTACCACATCGATGCGTATTCTATTTTTAAATATATAAACAAAATTTTAATTTTTAGCTAAACATTTTATGGCTGTATGTAAATTTTTGTGAATCGTGGGTCGAGGGAACGTCTTTAACAAATTTTACCTTAATTCTTTGCGGTAGTGAACGTTTTAATAACAAGCAAAAATGGCCGGATCAACTTAGAATTTCGTGATGTTAAATATACATATACTTTGTGAAATTCTTGACACTCTTTGGGAGTTGCACAGGTATAGCAAATTTATTACAGGCCCCTCTTTTAGTGGAGGGAATTAAAACTACCTCACTCTTAAAAAAAAAAAAAACTTTATAATCCTTACTTACAAATACTTCCTAAATAAATTGAGCACCCACACATTAATGTAATCATAATTCACATAGCAATCAACAAAATTCATCAATATATGTAACATTAAATAAAATTCCACGAATCAATTATATTGTACTTTGAGCAAAAAATTAATATAAAAAAAATTGTACGAGATAAGAAAGCTGAGGTTTTGCACAAATATTGATTGTAAATTTATTCATAATACCACGACGAAAGTCCAGTCAGTACAATTAGTTTAATCAAAGAAAACACAACAAACTGCAAGTGCTATAATCATAAACTGAACGTGAATTAGAGAAACAAGAAGGAATCGTGAAGGATTATAACGCTCTTAGCCATGAAATTACAATACTTTGTGTATATTTTAATATTTTACTTACTGGATGTGACTTTTGCTCGCAGTGTGACACCAGAAAAGGATGTTAACAGAAATAGTTGGGGTATTTCCAGAAAGCACTTGGTTGACACACTTTCAGAGAATAATTTTGAATTGTCAGAAGAAACTTCCGAAAATATCGATGTTTATATTGAAGATAAAATAAAGGACGACGAATACAATACCCTATTAAATGAGCATGTTCCCAAGGAAATACTTGAAAATGAGAATGTGAAAATTCGTCGCCGACGATCTGATGAATCTTCTGAAGAAAAGCACAAACATGCAGATGAACATGAATCTCACTCAGAAGATGCGAAAACCCGTCGCCGACGATCTGATGAATCTTCTGAAGAAAAGCACGAACATGAATCTCACTCAGAAGATGCGAAAACCCGTCGCCGACGATCTGATGAATCTTCTGAAGAAAAGCACGAACATGAATCTCACTCAGAAGATGCGAAAACCCGTCGCCGACGATCTGATGAATCTTCTGAAGAAAAGCACGAACATGAATCTCACTCAGAAGATGCGAAAACCCGTCGTCGACGGTCTGATGAATCTTCTGAAGAAAAGCACGAACATGCAGATGAACATGAATCTCACTCAGAAGATGCGAAAACCCGTCGTCGACGGTCTGATGAATCTTCTGAAGAAAAGCACGAACATGAATCTCATTTAGAAGATGCGAAAACCCGTCACCGACGATCTGATGAATCTTCTGAAGAAAAGCACGAACATGCAGATGAACATGAATCTCACTCAGAAGATGCGAAAACCCGTCGTCGACGGTCTGATGAATCTTCTGAAGAAAAGCACGAACATGAATCTCATTTAGAAGATGCGAAAACCCGTCACCGACGATCTGATGAATCTTCTGAAGAAAAGCACGAACATGCAGATGAACATGAATCTCACTCAGAAGATGCGAAAACCCGTCGTCGACGGTCTGATGAATCTTCTGAAGAAAAGCACGAACATGAATCTCATTTAGAAGATGCGAAAACCCGTCACCGACGATCTGATGAATCTTCTGAAGAAAAGCACGAACATGAATCTCACTCAGAAGATGCGAAAACCCGTCGTCGACGGTCTGATGCATCTTCTGAAGAAAAGCACGAAGATAAAAAAGACGAAAAGAAGAGAGGACCAGCAGAAAGAATGATGCAACCTTTAGAATATTCTTTTTAGCGGGGGTAGGCTCAACGGCGCTCAAATTTCATAAAATTTTTTCCTAATATAAATTCTGAACATGTATTTAGGTGTTTGTTTTCGAGTTTGTAAAATATTAATAAATTAAATAAATCAATAAAACGCATCATTTCAATGGCAAAGTTGCAAATTGTTGCTATAGGTTTTTTGTTTCATGTGTATTATATTTCCTTTGCTTATATGACAGACAATAATCAAGCTACTCATTTTACTGATTTAGAAATACGTTACCGTATTCACTGGTGTGATATAACCAGCACAATATGAGATAATATAATTTAACCAACGCGATCTTAATCATATGTAACATATGTTAATAATGTGCTTTTTTACATGCGTATTTTACTTTTAAACCTCGCGCGTAGATTTTCCCACGCCTCTTTTTTATTATTCTTGAAGCATCCTTAAAAAAAATAAAATGATGAAAAGGATGACCATAGAAAAGAACATGTGTCTCATTCATAAGACAGGTTGTTTCGGACCCGATTCTTTTGAGCATCATGCATACGTTTTACGTATATAAATATTTTTTCGAACACATTATCTACGAAAGAGGTAAAGAACAATATAATTTTTTAGCTTTTTAATAAAAAGGTTATCTCTTTAAAATACGAGTTTATTAGATGCGTTCATAGTGTTCTTCTGAACTTTGTTCACTTTAATGCTGTACGCTATCTCTACCAGGTACGCGTAATACATGCAAGTGTCATAAGTTTAGAACGTCTGAATAATTTGCGCTATTCTTAAAATTCAATAATCATAGACCTTATCTATAGAAATGTGTTTAGTTAAAAGTGCCTGAAACAGAGGAGTAAACATTTAACAAAGTAATGAACAAATGCAGAATACTTATAACTCGATGTTTGATGCTGGAAAATAGCTGAGTTGAAGAAATCGATCAGAATTTATTTTCATAAGTAAATTCAAGGACATGCACACTAATGGCAGCTACACTAGGCGCGAGGGCGTAATCATATACCTGCCTCGCGCACTTTTTTTTTCTAATTGTGGAGAAAATTTAAGATTTATTCCAAGTCAATTTTAGCGTTTTGACTCGCTAAACTTTCATTGGGAAAATATCCAAAAGGAATTCTATGCATTGGCTTCTGAACTCATCTATTGAAACAAGCAAGACATATTAAAACATTATATTTGGTATCGTTATTTTTAGGAGCGGAAGAATGGTTACAAACGGACCGTCATGCTGATCCAAAATCTATATATACTTTGTAGGGTTGCTAATACAAACGTGTTTACTAAGAATACCGCCGATTGTAAAAATCGGTCTAAAAATAAATAAAATATATATGTAGTTATAATCTATGACGTTTCACAAAATATTTTATTCGTTTATTTTAAGATTCGGCAATTATAGAATTTTTACGGTCGCTTTAAAAATTTCCATCGAAATTCTTTCTGACGCATCTAATTATCAATTTGTTCTTTTAATTATAATCACTTTTAATCTCAATTGGTTTTCACTGTATCTTTACAACACATCGTATATGAGTGAAATATGAGTTTATGCCTTGTTCACGTGTTTGATAATTATGGGTCAGATTCACAGTTGAATGTGAAACGTGCCAATTATTTTATGAGACACAAGTGCCCTTTTACTTAATGAGTAAGTTGGCATAATGGGAATGCGAATTTTAAACGTTTTCTGCACACTTCATTTTACCTGTGTTGGCTGCTTTTAATTCTTAACTCTTCGTTATTTGACAGGTTGATTTGTAAAAAGGATTTTTCATTCCGTAATTAATTTTGTTTATCTCGAATTTATTACTTTTCCTTTGTTTTCTTGCATAATCTTAAAAGGCGGTGATGAATAAAAACAAGTAACAAAATTAAATTTGGCTTACACCAACAACTTAAATACCCTTCACATCTGCATACAAAGGGTGGGCATGTTTACGTATCATCTTGCAAATGGAGTTTTACGCTGAGTATGTTTTTTTGTAAATTGGGGGCGTGTCTGTTATTTGACCATGCCCACTTTTGAACCATCGATGAATGGGATAACTATAAATTTGTGAGCCGACTACTACTTCAAATAAGCTCAATTTTTCTGGCAGATAAATAGAGTAGAGAATTTTGTGAGCGTGGATATTAGCCGATTTTGCCCATTTTAAATAGCAAACTGTGTGCAGGATATGTCTGGACTAAAATGTTTGCACAAAATTTCAACTCAATATATCAAAATTTATAATCATGTAAATGGCAACAACAGAGACACACGGACATATATGTCTACGACTTCTACGGCTTCTGTTGCAAACAGAATGACAAACTTATCATGTACATGTGCCATCGTATGTGAAGTGTATAAAAATCTGTTTTACATAGCTTGACTTAACTGTACCGTTTTGTTTACGATTCCTTTTGTACAACTGTTGTTCTTTATATAATTGTGGCTTAATAAAATTTGAGATTTTTTGTATTAAAAAAAATTTTCCTAAAATGGATGCTGACGAAAATTCTAATAATAATGATAAACGAGATGTTGAACCAAATGATAATCGAAATGTGTTTGGTTTGGATATACAACAACCTCAAATTGAAGAAGAAAACCATAGGATGCCATCAGCGGGACAAAGATTAACCTTAAATCAGCAATCTCAAGACAACACACCAGACAGCACATCACAAAATTTAGTAGCACGAAATCCTCTTTTAACACAATTATTAAGTAGTCAAACCAATACTTCAGCATCACAGCAGTCACATCAAAGTTTGGAAAATCGAAGAGCACCACAAGAAGATCACACTTCAGATACATACGAATTGCATCAGGCACCCAAGTCCAGTGCGTACCTAGGATTAGCAAAAAAATCAATAAATCAATCATCAAATTTAGCAGAAGAACAGATCCGCAAGCCTTATTTAGTTCAATGCCATATACATCCAGTCAGTACGCCAACTAATCAAAGATCTGAAAATGTGAATAGAACTGCAGCTCAACACCATCAACAAATGTCAACATCACGTTTGGAGCAATTGTTCAATCGATCACCTAATATTTCTGCATCTCGAAATGAAATATCCCAAGGTCAAGTATTAAATTCGTTAATGGCACAAAGGCCTAATCGGGCGACAAATATTTTACAACGACCTGAATCGGAAAATCCAACGTTAAGTGGATCCGGAAATCAACAAGAGCGAGTTCCTACGCATATTATCAATCAACAGCCACAGATATTAAGTCCTCGCCTGGCTCAATTGCTTTTAGGTGGACCCTGCCAAAATTCTATATTCCAACAGACGGATCAAACAGATGATGAAACACCCCACAGTACTGTGGACGAATACGCCGATTTGGGTAGAACCAATGAAGATGAAGAAGAGAATTCATAAATGACAATAAAAAGAGCAAACATTTTAAAAAATTTATACGTCGTGAAATTCAATTTATGCTATAATAAGCAATTTTTTTTTTTTTTTTGTTAAATGAAAAACTATGACTCCGGGGATGACTTCATCAATTTTATTAAAAATTTTAAAAAGCACGAGAAGAATTTTTGTCACATAAGATCGTATTTTCAAATAATACTTTATATAGGGAGAACGGGTCAAAGTAGAACGTTCAGGTCCATTTTCAATAGGAATGTCTTTTGATCCAAAGGGCATTCTTTGCGAAATTTCATCAATGAATATAAAAAATTACGTTCTTTATATAGACAAGGTTAAAAACATCTATTCTATTCTATTTGTGGTGTAGGGTGTAATGAGAAAAATATTGAAAAGTATTACGGATTAAGTAAAGGTCTTTGAACATTTGCTTTTGGTTTGGAAACAACCCTTTATGATATATAACATTGTTCCATGTGAAGAATATTGCAAAGCAACCAACGCAACAATACAAATTGAATCTGGTAAAAAAAGCAACAGTACGTTCAAGAAAATGTAAAAAATCTAATTTTTTTTTCAGTTTTCACACACAAGAAAAGAAAGAAAAGAATATAATTGGGTATAGCACATGAAAAATTAGATGGGAAAGCAATAAAGAGACCTCAAGAAGAAGAAAGCACATTCAACATGATCAGTCGTAAATGGGCATTCATGTGTGAGGCTTATCTTAGTAATGGAATGAGATTCCAATTAAACAACAACAAACCCGAAAAGCAGACAGTTATGCAAATAATGTAATTTTAAATAAATCTTAAAGAAGAAGACGTTCATTAAACCTAAGGCCACGACGTAACTGTAAAACTTTGTGAATGAAAAAAGAAAAAAAAGTAAAAATCGATTTAAGAAAAAAGTGTTATGCAATCTTAATGAGAAAAAATTAAGTACAATTTTGCACAGAGACCTGAAGTACGCCAAAATCACATATAACAATTGTTTAGCAAAGAAAAAGCCGGCTGCTTAACACATTTCAAAAAAGACACAAAAAAAACGTGTTCAAAATCAAAATTGTGAAAGCAAAACAAAATCATAATTTCATTATACAATACTAACCGCAACGGTATTTTATATATACACATCAAAAGCGTGCACAAGTTTAAAAATAATCACCATCAAAAATAAAATAAAATCAAATCAAATCAAATAAAAATCTGCTGTAATGCCGGCCAAATAAATGTCTCTCCCAAGAGCATCATCTCAAGTGGCCAATATTTGTTAACAAGCGAAAAGAAAGAGAGAGAGAGAGATTATCTAACACTTGTTCGCATTTCTCTTAACACACAATTCTTTAAAACCGTAATATCTCAAAGACTGAAAAGCGATTGAAACGATTAAAGTGAAAACAAAATGCCTGAAGCCAATTTTAATCTTTTATATGCTTACGACACGGAACCCTTAAAAAAGTCGCCCGTGATTAAAGTTTCTTGTGGTATCGGTGACACGGATGGGTTTCCCGCCTTTGATGTTGATTCGGAAGCTTACGCATCTAAAGACGACACTAAATGGGGCTTTTTAATTACCGGTGGAGCCGAGTTTCATATGCCGTTGACGGTGTTTCAGGTAAAACATAATAAAACATAACAAACGTTTTTAAGCAGCCAAAAGGTTTCTTCGTACTAACCCCCGTAAAGGCTGTAATTGCTTAACATAACCATCGCATCATCACATCATCACATCATCACACATCACCAACAACAAATACAAAGTAACTTAAATATATACTTGAACATTCGCTTTATAAGTGCACCACAAAGAAACGCTCTGTAGAACTAAGCTGTTGACAAGTTGAGGGTAACATGTGAGATGCAAGCATTATAAAGTAATATCATACATAAGGATTGAACAAAAAGAAAAACAAAAAGATAGAAAAGTTCGATTAAGACCGAAGCCTAAATACCCTCCACCTTTTATAACCCTCTAAAAAATAAGTTCCATTGCATTAAATTGTTGCGTATATATTATTATTATTATTATTCAGATCACTTTTAAACAACAAATAGTGTTTTTTTTAATTATAAGCGTTTGCGTTATTCAATCACGCCCATTTTTGGCACCGTGTTGGACAACGGTACTACTTATATATATAAATGTCAACTTGATAGGCATAGTATTGTGCGATATAAAATTTTTTAAAGATACAATTTTTTCGAGGTATAAAAATACGAATGCAAAGTTTCAATTTGATAAGTTGAAAATTACGACTGTGAGAGTGCCAACAACAGACGGACACACGAACGGACATGTTCTCTTTTCATGCTGATTAAGAATGTATATGGGTTGTGGGGTCTCCGACGCTTCCTTCGATGTGTTGTAAACGGATGATCAAAATGAATATACCCTCTTCCCTAAGGTGGAGGGTATAAAAAACAAATAAAAAACTAAATTTTGGTTACACCAAATTTGAAATACCCTCCATATGTATTTACAAACGGTGGGCGTGGCAGGCGCATGATTGCGTCTTCGACTGCATTACGTGTCAGCTCGCAAGTCGAGTTTTACTGTGAGTAAAGTTTTCTTAAATTGTGGGCGTGGATGTGATCTCGCACATTTACAGCACGATGCGGTAATTACCAAACTCCAACTTAATAGTTTAATTTTATCGAATGTGGGCGTGACACTTGACCGATTTTACCTTTTCAAAAGGCGATCTGCGTGCAGAATCTGAAAGTGTCTGTACAAAATTTCAGCTCAATATCTCAAATTTTACGCCCGTGACATTGCCAACAATAGAGGGTCACAGGGATTTGAATGTCTAGATTGACGCCTCCTTGTTTCAAATGGAATGACATACTTAATATACCTCCCATTTTATGTGGATAGTATAAAAACGTTACTTTTACAAAATTTAGTAATAACCTGACCCTACGTCTATGCTTACGCAGCTGTTACGACGAATTCTTTAATTATGCTACTCTTTTGTCCGTACGTCCGCCTTTCCACCTATCGACGCAGAAGGTTTAAATAATAAAAGATTATATTTATAAACTATATACAAACATATCATAGCATATATTTGAATGTATGCAGATGCACATTTGTTTACTTCAAATGTGTTTCCATAGCGTATACTTTGCACGCGTGCCAGTAGTTGAACTAAATGCAAATTTTACATAAACTAAAAGCACGATTTTATTACATATACGGTTGCTTATGTGTGTTTGAATGAAATGAAAAGATATGCATAAAACAACAACAATAGCGTTTATTTTCGATTGTTTTATTGTGTAATTAAAATGCATTAAAAATGCTTTTTTGGCAGATAGATATATATCTTATTATTATTATTATACACTTACAAACATGAGCGCTATAAGCTTAAACAAAATGTTTATGTTCCGACTATTTAGGCCAAAGTATTATATGCATGTGTAAATGGGCTTATATGCCCAGGCATTAAGAAAGTAATGATGTGTTTAAAAAGTAAAAAGTTTAGACCAATCGAGTTGAACTTTTAGTACCCTCAACAAGTCGGAGATGTGAAGAAGTTTTCGCAAGGGGATGGAAAAATATTTCTATTTATGCTTATGGCTTTATGTCCATCTGTTGTTGGCACTCTTACGGTCTGAAATTTAGAGATTTTGAGCTGAAATTTTGTACAGACAGTTGTAGTTCACTTAACCATTTCGGGAGCCACGTCCACAACATTATCTTTTCGATAGACTGAAATATTTTTCGTCATGTTCCCTAAATATTACTTAGCGTGTTATATAATTAATCTACAAGTATTCTCACATCATGAGATGATGAGTACAAGATCGCACTTGCAAACACACAAGTAGGTTAAGATTATTTAATAAAACTATATGCTTATGGTACATACACCAGTTTGAGGTTAGGGGTATAGTGAGTTTGTGGAAGCGTTTGCAACACCAAGACACTCTACAAAGTACATACATACACTATTTATTGAATTGTTAAAATTCTTAGTGGATTTAGCCATGTCTAGCTGTTCGTATGTATGTATGTCCCGAAAGCAAAAATGGAGATTACCATTTCAAACGTGGCAGAATTATTAGAAGTTCTTGCACCCAGGTTGAGTAAAAGCGGATGAAAGGCACGCCCACAATAGATAAAAATCTATCTGTTAGCCATAAAAATATCAAAAATGGGCGCGATCAAATGCACTGCGGAGAAAGTGTTAGAGGGTATTTAAGAGGTGGCCTAAGCCAAATTTAGTTTTTTTACTTGTTACTTGTTTGTTTTAAAATTTTTACTAAAAATATTTTATATTGTACTCAGAAAAATAATTTGAAGCATATTATACAGGCAGTAGTTGCCGTTCAGCCCTTAACGAATAACGTAACGAGTAATAGCTGATAATCATTTCATGTATTGTACAATTTTGTAATTATCTCATATGATATCTTCTTCTAACGTCTAATTAAGGTTACTTCCGGTGGTTTGGCTGATAAAGGCGGAATACGTTTAGGTGACATTATATTGGAGATCAACGAAGAGGACGCTACTCAATTGAGTTTAACACAAGCTCATGAAATAATTGATGCCTCTGGTAAAAAGATACATTTTTTGGTAAAAAGGTTAGTTATGAATGATAATTTTTACCATTCCTACCATCATATGCGTCGGAGATTCCAGAAAATATATACATATATTCGGAACATCAAATACTGAGTCGATTTAACCATATCTGTCTGTCCGTTTGTGCGGTAGGGGTAGCTAAAATTGAGATATCGATTCCAAACTTGGCAAAAGTGTTGGTACCTTTTCAAGCGCCGAATGTTATTGAAATTGGGCAAAGCGACACACCTAAAATGCAACAAAAACTGAAAATGGAGCAATTTTTTAAATAAGTTTTCCGTATTACTTATAAAGTATAGAAGATATATTGACATATATTCTTGGGTATGTTTTGCTGCATCGATGGTGGTTGTTCACGATATGGTCTCAACCAAATAAAGTATTTTGAACTGTTTTATACATATGTAATAAGTAATAATTGTATTATGATTATATTTGGTACAGTATGGAGGATGATCTAGAAGAAGGCTTTGAGGCTGGTGAAGAGAAATCGATTGTTTTAAGAGTCCCCAAACCGATGGATCCACCCAAAGGTATGTTTTAAGAATATTGCATGCCTTTCTCGTGCTGTAATATAAGCTGTGGGCGTGGCAAATACTTAATTAGGCAAATGTAATTCACATCAACTCAGATGAGGGTTTTTTTTCAATTGTGGGCACTTTTTGTTATGAGATCCCAGCCATTTTTAGCGAATAGATTGATGAGATAATTGCAAAATTTAATGAGTATATTTTAATGGTTGATAAAGAGATTTTAACTGATTTTGTCCAAATTAAAACTAAACTAAAAGTGTGTGCAAAA
The DNA here is from genome assembly GCA_963971445.1 of Ornithomya chloropus. NCBI lineage: Eukaryota > Metazoa > Arthropoda > Insecta > Diptera > Hippoboscidae > Ornithomya > Ornithomya chloropus. The sequence continues at coordinate 17,887,289 of OZ020530.1, read as the reverse complement.
TTTCATCTTAAGATCGTAAAATATATAGACCAGGAGAGTGGCAACAACAGCCAGAAATACAGACGAACATGTACAAATCGATTTAGATTATTATGTTGATGGAGAATATATATAGATTGTAGAATCTCTGAAATGACCTCCTGGGTGATGAAAACAGCATGACAAACGTAGTATGCCCTCATCACTAGGGTAGATAATAATACTATTGAACTATAATGAATTTTTTATATTTTTTAACAATATTGCCTGAAATGATTCATGTATGTGTATTAACTAATTATTAAGGCATAAAAATGTTCAAATTTTATAATAATTACCCTAGCGGGTTAAACTATATAAATAATGTTGTCGTTGTTGTTGCTATTTATTATATATTCATTTATCCGTACATTTATACATATATGCACCTGGTTGGGCCATAGTTATGCTAAAACAAAATTTTTAGAAAGACGGAGAAAACGTATTAGACAATGAAAACAATTTGCTATACTGACGGAAATGATGCCACAGCTTATGGGGAAAGAGAATGTATGACGTATGTCAATTAGAGCAAGATTTATATACATTAGCACGAACTCTAATCTGTTCTACATTCTAACGTGAGTTTACTTTTATTTTGTAGATTTTACGCCCACTCCGCTATTGGGCTCACGCTGTTGGCATCCTATAATGTGGGTGCCACCGCCAGAGCCCCCTCAACCCAAGAAAAAGAAAACTAAAATCCAAATTGACGAAGAAGGGAATGAAGTGGTCATTGAACTTAGTGAGGATGAGTCCTCCGATGAAGAAGAGGAGGTAGGGACGTTTTACCACAAGGTCTTTTTCAATAACATTGAGTAATACTCGTTACTTTGCTTCTTCTTTTTCGTTTTCAATCTTTCTTTCATTTACGATTAACCATGCCATTTAATAATTATCAATTAAGGAGTTGCCACATCATCGCATTGTTCGTAATATTAGGCGCTTCTTTTCTGAAGTTAAGGAGGGTGATCTGAGAGACCGTATAATAGAAGATATGCTACTGGCCCTACCAACCGCTTCTAAAGCTGAAAATCTCTAAAGCTCTTTATCACTAGTTACTTATCACTTGTTTTGTTTAAATATATGTATTATTGGAATGTTTTCTAGTTTCTCTTAATAAAACTGCGTTAATTGCCTTAATATTGAAAGCATTTTATAATAATTTAAATTTCAGCTTGCATTATAGAAGCACGTTTAAAGGAAATGCAACGCAAATTGTCAGAGATAGCGGAAATACCAAAAATTCTCTCGTCCACATTGGCTACTGTCTCAAAAACGTTTGACAAACTAACTAATATGAGTCCGCCGGTTACAAAGGAATTGAAACAACAAAGACAATTTTCTTATGACGAAGATGCCTGCGACTATGAATTGAGTGACAATAATTTGCATATTGAATTCGGCGACAATGACAATGACATGGATGGTGATGATGGTGATGATGGTAATTGTGATGACAACATTTTGCCACTGGAATTTGATGCTAAAGAGGCTTATTTAGAATTAAAAAAGCAAGTTAAAGAGCATCAAACAGAATGGAAAGAATGTACGCCTGAATCGGATTATGCATCAGAAGTTGATGAGCTAGATGTTGATCAATTTATTCAGAGTGCATCAGCAGCTAATGATGAAATTAGTGAAACTTCCAAGGAGTATGAAGTTATTGCCGATAATTATGACGACGATGATTTCTTAAATGCCACTTTTACTTGGAGTTTACGTAAATTTTCTAAACTGTCAAAGCGGGTTGAGGAGAGCGACTTAGGATCCCCTGACTTGAATAAATTCACCAACAACTATAACTTGTTTAATGAAAAGTATAAGAAGAACAAAAACGACTGTTCAACTGATGTAAATGATATTGAGAAGGGTGTTGAATGCAGTGCCATGGAAAACAAACAAACCAATCTTAAGGTATTGTATTTTGTTATTGTTGTTGTTGTTGTTCTCTTTTTAATTAAATTTGTTTTATCCGTTCATTATTTCCGTTTAATTTTGCTGTTCATGTAGTTGGATAAATTGGAGCAATGCTGGCCGTGGGCAGATCGTGAGAAAATTATTTACAAGTAAGATTGGTAGTGTTTTTATACCCTACACAACATGTGGTAAAGGGTGCTACTAAACGGCAAATGCCGAACCCACCTTCAATAATACCGAATCTATCCGTCCATCCGTCCTTCTTATTTCTATTAAATATTGGCAAATTGAGCATTATTTTTGGCATCAGTTATTTAAGATGGGCAAAATCAGTTAAGAGTCACGCCCACAATCGGCAAAAATCTATTTAGCTTTCTCAAAAATTCAGCCATAAAGTTGAAGTTTGGTACGCATATTTAGAGTGTTTACCGATGTGCCCAAAAAAAATCTTGGTTGATTAATAGACACGCCTACAAGTTACAAAAAACCGTATTTAGCATACGAACCGATTTGTAAGCTGATACGTAATACGTACACTAATCAGGTGCCTGGTGGCCTGATTCCGCCACCCTGTACCTGTCACGCCCACTATATAAGCACATGTGGAGGGCATATAATATTTGGTCTGAGCCAAATTTTATAAATAAATTAATTAAAATTCTTTCTTTCACTTATTTCTTTACAATCGATGCTTTAAGGCAATCCACTTGTCACTTGGTACCTAGCAAACCTTTGGGTCTGATTGAGAAGCGGATTCAACTATTGGTCAGAAATAATCTATTGCAACATTTAGATAAGACTTCAAATACTTAAACACATATATAAATTTTTTTATAACATTTAAAGACACTGCCAGGCTCATCCTTGAGATAAATTGAAAAATAGAATAAAAATGTAAAATTGTCGCTTACATGGTAACAATTATATTTGAATTAATTTAATTTAATGGAAATGGAAAAATGTGAGAACAACACAAAGCGTAAGTTAAAGAAATAAATGGAATTCAGTTCACCCGTGCCAGCCAGTTCCTGCTATGAAAGTCCATATTTTCATATTATTATTCATATTTTACACCTTATAATATATTCACTCGTAACTGTCGCATATGTTTATTGCCCTGCCAGGTGAAAAGTTATAAATTGCACACAATATAGCAAAAGTCGTGACTAGTAATACTGTGTTGGCTTTTTACCTTTGATCAGTACATCCCCGGTAGATGTATTTGCTAAAGACATACAACACAGTGAAAACAAATAAATTTCACTTTTAAGAAGAAAATATTGCGAATTTTTAAATTGTTAAAAATAGGCGACAATGGGGATTTATTGCTCCGATTTTGGCCAAATTTTTTGCAAACGTTCGGAAATTTCTGTAGCTTTGTGGGTTTTTAAATTTGAGAGCGTGGCACTGCCCAAAGGATTTTTTAAAATAAATATTGTTTATTAACTAAATTGTTGATGCCACGCCCATATAATATTGTGTTCATTTGAAGGCTGAATTAATTTACAAGTTTTCACAAAAAGTTTGAACAAATCCGTGCAGCCGTTTCCGAGGTATAAGACTGTAAAAAATGTCTATAATGAAGATTGGCTTACTGTGCTATTCTGGGTGTCTGGTCTTTTGCTAATATTTTTATATTTGTATGATTTTCAAAATTACAAACAGAAGAATGAATGTGAATTTTCTTGGCTTATTAGTATAAATAAATGGTTAGTGCCACGCCCATATAATATAGCTTTATTTGATGGACGTGACACTGCTTCACTTACTTACAATTGTAACATAATTTAGGGTATTAAGTGGTCGAGAGTGACCGATTATAACATATTCCAAGAAGGAAAAATTCGTGGTAATATCATTGTAATTAAAATAATATCTCTGTGTGTGTGGAATGATATCAAAAACAAACCATTCTTAAACGAAACGAAACGACTTTGATAGCTTATCACTTTTTTTCTAAAAACAAACACAAATTGAAGCTTAATAATAAGTGCTTTTGCGCTTGTTCAACACCAGGCAATAAAATATTTTTTAACTTCAATCCATTCAAAATGTATGCTTAGTAGCCATTAAAATGTGTGAATATAAAACTTTTCACTTTAGCTTTTATGCAATTGTAGGCAAAGTATTTCACGGATACTGTTGTACGAGACCATAAGAACCACCAAATAAGCACTAATGAAATACGTTGTGTTGTTGTGTTACTCTTTCTCCGGCAAATGAACAAAAATTAAACTTAAACCTAAGATTAAAAAAAAAAAACAAATAGAACACAACGCAACACAACATAACATAACACAACAAAACACTACACGACCCAACACATACATACCTTTCAATATCCTTGTGTTCAAGTAAAGCGTACAAATTGTACGCAACCATACATGTCTTCTATACTTTAAATGTTACTTGTGTGTGCTTTTGTGAAATGTGTGTTCGTTGATGTAGGACATTCAGTTACATGACCATACAAATTTTGTTCTGTACACTTAGAGAGCATGAGTGCATTTTATCGCGTTTTTCATTGCCCTCTTCTTTATTTCCTCCATTATTACCTTATGTCTCGCTTGATTATTAGAAAATGTTGTTTCTTTTAATTGGTTTCATTGTTTGCGATGTGATGATAAATTCTTTTTGTCGTCCTTTTATTAGGTTTTTTAGAACAAGTAAACTTCAAGGCGCGGCATGTACCTGATTACGTTTTTATATCCTGCACCCTTTGTGGCAAAGGGTATATTAAGTTTGTGCGAATGTTTGTAACTTCTAAACGGCAAATGCCACTATTTAACTATGTCCGTCTGTCTGTCCATGTAAATATTTTTTCACAAGCTACTGATTGCTTTTTTTTTGCGATATTTTGATAAAATTTAGTACAAGGTGATTACTTAGGTGCAAAAGGAATCCTATTGACAATGGACCCAGCCCATCCCGTATAAGGTCCTATTATAAGTTTTTGAATATCAATCATCGTAATTTTAAGACTGCAAGCTTTTAAAGTTTTTCTTTTACGTTACGTTAATTTTTGCAGCATTATAACATTTCAACTTTTTTGTCAAGATGAAAAGAACATTGGGGTCACATTTAACAGTAATAAAGGATATTGCAAAATTTTTCACTTTTCCATTAAAAATTTTAAATGTTTTTCAATTTTCTTCGTAGTTTGACTGTGAAATTGGCTAAAAATTTAATGCTGATCAAGAATTTACACACTTCGTTGGATCTCTAACGCCTCCTTCTGTATATTGCAAAGATTTTGACAAAGTTTGTATGCCCTCCACCTCATTCTTTCATTTTAGAAAAGAAACAACATTCACACTTACCTTATATTTGAAATTATTTACTTAATATTCTCTATGATTATTTATTGTTCCATTTCATAAATCTTTATTTCAGATAATTATTGTTGTTATTTACGTATTTGTGCTTACTTCATTAATAAAAGAATTCATATGAATTCGTATTCTAACGTAATACATGGCGTATAAGTAAAACGAAATACAAGAATCAGATCTAAGAATTACTAAAAGATGCTAGAAAGAGAGAGAAAAGGTGAAAAGTGAAATTTAAACTACAATCTCTGGTACTTGTGTGTGTTTCCTTAGGAATGTATATGTGTATGTATATATACAAGTATTTTTTTACTGCTTTTTATACCCTGCACCACTTGCCGCCAAGCATGTACGGATGTTTGCAACTTCTAACTTCCGTCTATACGTCTGTTCATCTTGGGTGGTCGTGTAAGTTTGTGCTCATGCTACAGATCGCATTTTTGGAGATATTTCGATGATATTTGGTACAAGGATATGTATTGGCGCAAAGGAAAACTCTATTGAAAATTTGATAAAGAATAGTTAAAAAGCTTCATAATGGACTGCGCCAAATTTGGACACGATCGGACCATTTGTAGAACCTCTTTATATATAATTGTATTTCACGAAGAAACTTTTATGGGAATGCTTCGCCTTTTTTAATTCAACTAAATTAAATGGAGCATAATTTAAGGGAATAGGCGGTGTAAGGTACTACGAGATCGGACTTGACCGACCATAATATTTTCACTTGCTTTAACCACAGTTTATAGAGTATTATTAACGTTTTGTAATATTATTTATGTATGTGCGGAGCAACCTACCAAATACTTGCACTATATGTGAACATTTGCAACATTGTGTGAGATTTGTCTATGAGTACAACTTGTTGAGTACAGATTTAAATTTTGTTATTTTAGCTGGAGTGCGGAAAATTTCAAGTAATAAAATTTAATAATTGTTTATTACTATTGCGTTGCATAGTGTTACGTAGCGTTATCTATATGATTTGAACTTTTCTAAGGAGACAAGAAAATTAAAATTGTAACAAGTTGAATTTAATTTTTCACTAGTGTACGATTTGTTTAAGATATCTCAGTTTTTCAATATTTTCTATTGTTTTATTGAAAATTGTAGCGTTTTTAACATTTGAATTGTATTATAATTGGCAAGAAGGGATAAAAATAGTTTACAAGAAAAATGCAATAAAATGACTAGAAAGTTTACTTCACTTCACTTCGCTTCTGCGACATTGCCGAACCATTTACTTTTGAGAGTGATCTAAGTCGATTTTTCAAAAAGTTTCGATTTGGTTCGATATTGAAAATCTGACTTGAGCCACTTTGAAAAAAAAGTGGTGTTTACGTTTACATTCCGATTCATTTTGTGAGTGTGAGTGTTGTTTTCGTTTCTTAACATTCAAGTTGTTCATTTGGTTTATTAATCGTATTTACTAAAGCTGTCGTTGTTATAGATTGCTCAGAACTAGGCTGAGTTTTTGCCTCCAAAGGTATTGAGGATATAAAAGCTTTTGTTGTTGTTTTTTTTGCTGTTGTCGGTGCTGTCTCATTACAATCCAGAGCTTCAGTTGTATAACTCTTTGCCCAATTTGTGGCAACATTTCCAGCGGATGTATTAGACAATGTTACACTTTTCCTCATAAGCGGCTCTCTCATACGATTACTTTCCGTTGTTGGCTCGCGTCGGAATATTTGAATTTTTCTTAAACGACACAAAACCACATTGCTGCTGTGACCTTTCGCGTCGCCATCACCGACGATACCGGATGCTGATGTCAAACAATTCTGATGCTGCTGTGAAATATTTCTACCATCGTTAGAACCACTAACACCACCACCACCACCACCACAACCACTGCATCCAACATTGCTGTCAGCTAACGTTGGCACTAATTTATCTACTATTACTACATGTTTACATTGTTGTTGTCGATGGTGTTGCCTGAAATTTTTACGTCCTGCCAATGAGTATTCCTTTAGTCATACCTTCTCTTCGGCAGGTACTGCCGAACCGCACCGTACAAACTAAAATCATAATAACTGAGAGATTTTCATTCATAAACTAAACGATTTGATCACAGAGAAACGGAAGAGGAAACATTTTAAGCGATGCATGCATGATGCATTATTGCAAGCAGTTCAAAGGAAGTTAAGCCAAGTATATGTTTTAAAATGTAGCGCCTAATTATTGCAAAAAAATTTTCTGAAAATTGCCAACAACAACTTATTATCACATTAAAAGAAATACTCAAATATACAATACTTAATTATACAAAAATTTGACAACTGAAAAAGTCACAAGCCAAACAAGTAATTAAGCGTTAATAGGCTTAGGCAAAATTTTAGAAACCATTTACATATATATATGAAATTATGGGTGTGCTATGTCTATTATAGAAAGCTCTTGTATTTTCTGCAAAGCAAACCAGCAAAGAGGGTTTAGCTTAGTAGGCGCATCTGCTGTTATACGATGCCCATTCGCAACTTAAGACTTACAGAGTGCAAATACATACATACGATTCATTATTTGTAGTTTTTGTCAATTGTAAGCGTGGTTATTAATTTATGTTACCCACTTTAAATAGAAATATCAGCTCCAGATACCAGAATTTTGCGACTGTGAGTGTTAGTTAACATCGAGGACGCCCGGACATCGCTAAAATAGCAGGTAAAGAATACAAGGGGTGAGGGAAAAAGTGGAAACTTTCGAGTAACATTCTGGCGAGAAATTTTTGAGACAACTTCATATAAAAAAGTTGTCAAGCTTGAAGAGGAAAGATCAAGATCAAGGTCAAGCTAGTGACCCAACCATTTTTTGATATTAGAATTTTTTTTTTTTAAACTTCAATCTACACTTATGAGGTTACTCAAGAGTTTCCATCTTTTTACATCCCACCTTATATAGTTTGTAGTTGACTTACACCACAATGGGCCCTCTTAGGTATAATACTTCATGCTTAATGTAGCTGTAGCATAGGGTGGGCCTATTATCCCCAAATTTTCACTTGTACAAAATTACCGTTTTACCGACAGTTTTTCAGAATATTTAGTCAAAATATCGATTGTGATTGATTGACATTGAATCTCCTTTGAAAATTTAAAGCCCTCCCTCGTAGATAAAGCTTTACTTATATTTACAACAATTGAATTTAAAAAATTGAATGCAACCAGACAAGCGCCTCTTTAAGGTACTTGGTCTACCATTGCCGCGAAAATGTTAATGGTCATTTACGCGTCCGAGTAGTAGAGAAAAAATTGTTATTGGTTTGACAACTTCAGGGCCAACCCAGCGTAAAGAAACTACCAGAGCTTGTACCAAATTTGGAATGAATTTTAGACAAAACGGACACACAGAAAGACTTGGTTAATCATCTTTATCTAATACGCTGATTCAGAATGTAAATATATTTTGTTGGCTCTCCAAAGTCTTTTCCTTAAGGTGGTAGGTGTAAAAATGATGCACTGTCTTTTTTTTCTTTTTTCTTCTTTGTAAAGCGAGTGTTATTTCATTGCCTTTGCAAATTTGCATAAATTCTGCAGGTATTCCTTTTTTTTTCAAGAGAATTCTCAACCCGTTACCAACCATTTCTTACTTCATATTCTTCTCATCCTCTCATTCACTAGCATTGTGGCTTATGCAAAAACCGAATGAACGTGACGTCGTCAGCTAAAATGGATTAAAGAGTTGTGCCGTTAGCACCTATTAAAAGGCAACGGTTACAGAGACATTAGTAATTCAATAGATTTACGAAAAAGCAACACCAAGGGGTGGATTGTTTTATAGTATGGCGGAATTGATACAATTGTTCGTGGTGCGCAGATAAGATGGAGAATTTAAAGTGTTTAATTATCTTTGAATTTTTGTCAATTTTTACATTATAGGGTACAATTATATAAAGTTGCAAACCCAAACGGTTCATTACTACGTTTATATAATTTCAAGGATGATTTATTATGATGTAAAAAGTTTTTATATTCATTCATTCGTTCATAATTTATGTGAAAAATGGATTCGATTAATAATGGGAGGATGCATTTTTCTTGATTACACTACAGCTTTAGCTAGGGAAGGAGAGAGTGAGAGAGAGAGAGAGATAGACTAAGAGAGAAAGATGGTTGTAGAAGAGCAACAGCTGTAAAGCGTGTGTTAACTAGTAAATGCAAAGCAAAGCAGCGTAATAAAATCTTACCGAGACCTGAGTAGCGGTGTAGGAGTTGGTGCGGGGTCGACTGCTAAAACATATAATGCGCCATTTCCGCTTCACTTGGGCTATCACTTCACCATTAAAGAAGCAGAAGAATGTGGCCACACATAAACCCTGAAACAACAACAACAACAATAACAACAATTTAAATACAAATTCAAACAAACGATCATTTACAGACGCAGAGTCTAGCATTTGTACCCATCATCACATCTCATCACACACGTGACGCAATGCTATGTTATATGTATAGTGATGGTGTGTCATTGTTACTTTTTAAATCAATATTTGTTTACAAAACTTTATCCCAACAATTTATGTTGATGAGACAAAACTAAAATCATTTTATGCTTTTTTTAATGAGTTTGAAATAAATTTGTTTGTAATTGAAACGATTTTGTCAATGTATGGCGAGCAAAACACAATTGGGCACATTGCACAAATTTGTGCTATAAAGTAATCTTATTATACCCGGCCCCATTTAGGCATATTAAGTTTGTGCGGATGTTTGTAACTTCTGAACGGCAAATGCCACATAATTCGTTAATTATATCAGAATCGATTCAGATCGATTCAGAATTAAATCATGTCCGTCTGTTTGTCCATGTTACATTTTGTGAGATATTTCGAGGAATTTTGGTGCAGGGACATGTATTGGCCCAAAGAGGAACCTTATTGAAAATGGACCGGATTAGACCATTTTTAGAACTTATGTGTGTTTAAAATAAGTTCGCCCACTATTTAGAAAAAAACTTACTTTAGTACAAAATGTAACCGTCGAAGGTGTTTTTAGTAGATGGCGTATTTATGCTCACCATACACACATTTATATATTGAGGGTTTCTCCCTCTATGCATATGCCTCTTAAACAATTGGATTAGTAGTAAAACAAAAATTGAAATCTTACATTAATGTGTCATGGAGTTCCAAGAAAGAATACAAACTTCAACTACAATAAGTCCCAACACGCCGCCTGTGACACAAGCTTGAAATACGTTACTTTCACATTTACTTACGTGGGAGTATAGTATACTTGAAATGGTAGACAATGGTAGGAACGTATTATGTAAACTTTTCTATGAAATTAAAAGTTATACAAACAGTACGTACGTGTATGTGAACTCAGAGTAAAACTGAATAATGGAAAGTAAATGTAAAACGTACATGGCTACAATATTTAAAACAAACATTAGTCCCCACACACACCCAAAAAGAAAACATTAAGAGTTGAACGGAATGTTTACGTTACGCTACGGAAACGCAGTATGTTAACAAATAATTAAAGCTGCTCTCTCAAAGATAACAGAAGGCGCATATGTATGTAAAAAAGAAGCGGCTAAAGTTGAACAAGGACAGTTTGCATAAAATTTGTCCTTAAAACCTTTACTTCAGCGATGAGAGTGTGAACTAAATTTGACAAATCATTTACAACAACTACAATACCTTAAAGAATTACAATATTTGTAGTACCATGCAAATGTGATGTATTTTAGTTATGTCTGCACGTCTGTCTGTTGTTGTAAAGTTTCCTGTCATAAAAATCGTATCAAAATCTCCTTTAAATATTCTAAATACAGGTTATAATGGGCAAAATAGCTAAAAAATGCCACGCCTACAAATTACAAACATTTATCTATTAGCCATATAAGCTATGAAAATGAAATTTCGTTCACATATTTATAATTACTGCATACAGCGAGGCGACGCAAAAAATGGGTAAATTCGCATACAGACACGCCCACAATTTATAAAAAACATTTTTGGTTCTTTTTACAGAATCCAAAATATAAGTTGAGATACATACATAAGCACTACAGACACTATTAAAGGAAGCGATCCAGTACTTGCCTTCTTTTTATATATAAATGTAGGGCATTTTATGCGATATACAGCCAAACGCTTTTTTTTAGCTTCTCTATAATAAAACCAGTGAAAATGTTCTACTTGGTTATATGCGATCATTTACTACCTTACACAACTGAGTGGCACAAATTAAGTTGAGTTGAATCATTAAAAACGAGTGGAAAGGAGTTCTAAAAATAGTCCGATCGAGTCCAAAATTTGGCACAAACAATTAATCAGCCAATTAAACATTCTTCATCAAGTTTCATCAAAGAATACATGTTGCCATACAAAAACTTATCAAAATCAAAATATGAATAATTTTCTTTAATCAAAAAAGTCAAAAGTTCACCTTTGCATCGAGTTTCATTGAATAATCTTAAAACTGGGGCCATTACTTTCCGCATAAATCTACGAACAGACGGACATGATTAAATCGATTTAGATTTTTATTAGTGTATGTGCGGTGTGGGTTATAAAAGTTATAAAACACTTTTTTAAGTTAAATTTAAGCTATTAAACACCAAACCAGTCTTCGATGCTTCCTTCCACGTGTTACAAACGGTCTAGTAAACTTAGCACACCACCCACGTTCATTTCTGTAATAACTTAAAAGTTTTAGTAATTCGTAAAAGTAAAAAAATGAACAGTGTTGTCTCTCACAATACATTTATGAAATTTGTTCATTATTTTGTGTTGCCCTGCACTACTTAGCATCCACAGCGTTGCGCTGTTTTATTATCCTTACATTAAAAATATACAACATAATAAACATTTAATTTATTTCACGTACACGTCCTTGCATAATAATCAACTCTCTTCTCGCGATAATATATTCATAATCCATATCAGCGTTCACACGCGACATATAAAAATGTGTAAAAGTGCTTTTATTTCTATTACTCTACTACACTAACCAAAATTCCACTAATGGTTGCAATGTTTATACTCGTATACGTATATGTAAATGAAAATTTATGAGTTTATGAGTTATAATATAATATACACGCAAAAATTTATAAGAATAAATTAAAACATTATGAGAACCCGAAAAATGCAGAGAAAATGAAATTATTTCAATTCATGTTGACACGAATTTAATCCAGGTAGTATTTGCTCTATATCTAGGTGATTTAATAATAACATAAATAAGAGTAATTGCAAACTTTGTGTAAAAGTTGTTGAATTGTTACTACAACAGGATTAATTTAATTGAATGCTTGTGCAGAGGCGGAGAGGAAAGTTTATTTAATTTTTGGCAATTAAAGGATTTGAAGACTGCTTATGTTAAATACTAGAATGATTGAATTTTTAATACAAATTTTGTTTAATTGTATAAAAGACAGGCAGGCAGGTAATTGAAAGGATTTCAAGAATGAGTAATAAAGCTTCAATTTGGGTCAATGTTTAATCTTTATATTGGAGAAACGTGTTTTATTCCGACTGCCAATAAATCACACATATGAAATTCTGCATTCACTCAATGCATTCTTATAATTGAAGAAGGTAAGCCTTGAAGGGTGCGAAAGTGTTTCATCTGACAAGTGACAAGTTCTTGTGCAATCGGGCAGTTTTGTACTTTTTCTGTCCAATTTTTTGCCAGCAGAGTAAAAATGGAGATTTTCCGAAATTTTGATGCCAATCGATCGTGGAAGAAAAAACAAATTGAATGGTTGCAGTTTGAGTTTAATCAAGCCACTATGGCAGCTTCTGTGATAATTTTAAATTACACACCCTTGAAAGCGTCTTTTGGATGAATCACACCCATTAAATTCTACATTCACATTCGTGCCAAATTTGGAACGAGTAATTAGATGATTTTTAGTTTTTGCCAGCAAGGCAAGAAATAGTAAATTTCCGAAAACTATTTTGTATCAAAATTTTGATCCATAGTAATTAATCAGATGGGGGTACGATGGTAGTCATCGTGAGTTCGTACCTTTGATACATATATACAAAGATCAATATCAGTAAAAATCCATTTATTACCTGAAAAGACGCCACCATAGCTGATATCACTTCATAGCCATGTTCCCAAGGATGGCCGGCATCTGGGCGAAAGGGTGTTACTATATATTGTAAACCCAGTAAAGGTACCAATAGTAGAGTAGCTCTATAACAAAACCATAAAGAGAATAGTAAATCATAATGAAAATGATAAAAAGAGGGCAAACGTTTACCGAAATGCTTGCAAAGCGGTACGTGATGGACCGCAACTGCCTTGCAGGCTAACTGGAGCATTCAATTTCAACAACACAACTCGTACAATATTGCATAAAAAGATTAAATTTAGAAACATTGAAATACACACCAAAACAACCAGTATTTGGTCAAAGTTCGTTGGATTCATCCAGCAGCTGTAATTAAAAAGAAAAAATTCCATTGAAATTAAAATTAAATTACTGCTCACATAACGTTATTTTATGACAACTATACAAAACACAACTACTCAGACAACAAATGTACTTACTGCATATTATCTTCAGCGGTGCCGGCTAAGCCGCGTGCCAAGCCATAAACAAATATTACAACAGCCGGACATCCCCAACCAAACACGACCAACCATTTAACCAGTTTCTTCTCAGAGATAAACGCCGCCACCAGCACAGTATGTAAATAAAAACCCTCACACAGCATCCATGAATAATTTGTCAGCAGGAAATAATGCAAAATAATATGAAGGGCTGTGCAAGAGGGCTGCATTGGGTTGGCATTGTTATTGGCATTGGCATTGGTGTGGTGGGGTAGAGACAATAAGAACAACAGAATAAATGAACGGGGAAAAATAAAAGTTGAAAGTGAGACATTTAAGCATTTGGTTTTAATAACAACAAAACCAATAACAACAACACTTTACCGGACTGTTGTGCAGGAGTTCAGCATCGGGCATCACGAACAAATACCACAGAAGCCACAATGAATTATTAGCGGCGAACGAGATAAATAAGTTGATGTGTAAAGTGATGCGAGCGCATCTTAAAGACCTGCAATGCAATTGACATATATGGAAATAAAAAAATTATTGCCCTCGCTGGGTAAGTAAGTGCTCTTTCACGCCACACAACTTCAATGCTACAATATTATTTACTTGTTCAACTTGTTCAGTCAACCATTGAGTGTCTGTCGTGTTTTTGCTTAAATTTTCATTTCACTGTAATTGATTATTTAAATACTTTACTCTTTCCAACAGAAAACCTAGTGGCTACCAGAATTTTAGCTAAATGTGTAACCTTATAAACTTAGGGGCAAGGAGTACTCAGTACGGACAGATATTTGTAATTTTTAAACGATTTAATGTGGTCGCCCTTTCTATAATAATTGGCTGCAGATTGATTTTCAAATCTTTGAATGATCTGAGTCAGTCAGTCTTTTTCTTTTGTAGAATATATCAATGAAGAGTTTTCTATGTAAAGTGGAGCAAATCGAGTTAAAGTGGGATGTTTAAAGAAAAATTATGCCCCTTATTAAAAAAAGAAAACAATTCTGTACAGAATCCGACCACCATCGTAATGATAAGGGGGATTGCTTTTGTGCAAATCTTTACAACACCTAGAAAGAGGAGTGCCACACCCCAAAAAGTATATCAGCAAAGTATGTCATCAGTATTAAAAGGCGAGTCGATTTAGCCTTTCTGTCTGTCTGCGAGAATGTTTCTTGACATTATCACGGTCAAATTGATATAATGAGCTGAAACTTGGTATGAACAATTTTTAAAGGAGTGAACAATTTGGCATTATAAGTGGGCAAAATCGGTCTAAATATGTGCTTAAACTGCTAATAAAACCCAAAACAATTTGCTTCTCTGGCATGTTTTTCCCTGGCCAGCTCTCTCACGGCCGCACAAGGTGAAATATTGTGATGAAATTTAATAAAAATCGCTTTATTTTTGGTATATTATTGAAAATGGGTCAATTCGGACTAAGGATATATCTATAATTTTCTAAAAAATAAAATATTATTTTTGGGCTTTTTTGTCAGAATATTAAAGAAAACTTTTTAGGTATTTGGAAAAGTCATTTTAACCCCGCCCACTTTTATTTAGATTTTACTTTGTTGTAGTGTTTTATATAGTGCTTTGTGTAGATCTGAAATTCGAAAATTGCAAATTTGGTACTGGTCCCATATGTCGAAAGCTAATGTAGGAGAATGGACGTGGTTCGTTAATATAGGCGCATACACAACATGCGCTGAAGTTTTTAACAGAGTAACAAGGGGGGTGTCATAGATTTGGTGTAACCCTAATATGATCCTTTCTTACTTCTTCGCTATTATGTAGTTCTACTGTTAAATTAGAATGTAATACATACTACACTACAGTGGTTGTTAAAAGAATCCAAATATAATATATATACATATATATTGGATACTAAGTGTAAACCAAGTCTAGTTCCCTTCTTGCATAATTTTTTAATTTATTAATGTTGCATTGCCACTCTTCTACAGGATCGTTAGTATCTGTGTGCCTTGACTCCTTTTCAGATTATAAACTGTAGTAACAAATTAACCTGAGACTAAAAATCGTTTTAATTTCATTTCATTCTCACTTTCCGTGACTCGCAATTCTCCATGCATTAAAAGTTTAGTTCAATCATTAAACTTTTGTAAAGCACAAGTGGCTTCTTATGAACAACTTTGCCACGGCCCATTACATATACAAGTTGATAATAGTTATGTGTGAACTGTACGTCTATGAGTTTGGTATAAATGTAATAACTTCCATAAACAATTTAACAACAATTTGAAATTTACTTTGAAAACTTTTGTCAATCTTGATACAAAATACATATTTTTTCCTTTTTTCTTTTAAAATAATATTCATGCGCATACTTTGAACAAATACCAACACACTACCATCAAGTTAAACTTTACTTGTTTACAGTTTTTCCCTTTTTTAGTTACAACATAGAGTGGTTGCTACACAAAGACAGCAACAGTTTTATTAATCATAAATTGTTGAAGAAATTTCCCAGAAAATATTTTAATATCTATTATGTAGTAGTTGGTGCTTCAAATTTTGACTTGAACTTTTCCAAAGAAAGTTAACATTTTTCTTTAATTCTGTAAAGCAAATGGTTGTTTATGCACATTAAAAATGAATGTTTGACGATGAGAAACATAAGCTACAATTACTACATACTGGCGGTACTACCGGACGTATGAGTGATAAACAACTCTAAGACCAATTTTCGCAGAAGCCGTGTTTGTATTTTGAAGATGAGCGAATGATTTTGGTGTTTTGGGTAACATTACATCATCTACCAGGTGCTTTAAAGGTGTAAAAGCAAGCATTGTGGAAAAACATTTTCGGCAAGTTACACAAAAGCACGGTAACAAAACATCTAATCAATGATACACTAGCACGCCTTTTCCTTGTTTTATTTCCTATGATATTTGCCGCTTATGAGCGAACTTTTGCTTAAAACTTATCCATGTTTGCTTTAATTTTGATTTATTGTTACTTTATTTTACAAAAAAGGTATCCTAAGCGGTCAAAAGAGACCCTGGCTTGCTTTTACCGGCGGATTTTTCAACCATATTTAGATGGGATGTGTGCGTTATATGACCACGCCCATTTTTTACCATAAGAGCTGTGGTGAATGAAATTAGTGCAAGTCCACTAAACTGTGACGATCTGTTACGAATAAAATATTCAAACAACGGACTTGCACCACTGTCACTCTCAACGACTCATATCAATGGATAGACTAATTATAAATATTAATATTATAATTCAACTTCATAACTTAATATTTGTGTTTTATGGTGAGATTTTTATCCATTGCAGACGTGGCTCTTAACCGATTTATGAAATGAAACACTTTTCTTTAATACTGTTTCAAAATCCTCTTTTTATGACAGATTCAGATAAAGTCTTGTATACAATTAATGTGCCAAGTTTCAATGGAAAATATACAAAATTATGGATTTTTTCCATTTAAAGAACTTATCGTAGTGCGCCAGGTAATAATAATCTTATATAATGTTTATATAAGCAGGTAAGTATGTCTATGTCTATATATAAGGAGATGCATTGACCTTTTATCTTCTTCGTCACTGTGTAAAGGGCAATAGAAACTAAAAGGAAAGGCAAAAGTGACGGATCATTTTTAGAACCTCTTACCGTTTAACGTTATTTTACGAAGAGACTTTTACAGGGACTTTACAGGGACTGTTAAAGATACAACAAAAGCATTAATTGTGGAACCAAGTGTTCCATGGCACTACATTGAGTTGAGTACCAATGATTATAACGTTTGCACTTGCTTATTTGTGTTTAAAGTTTCAAGTTAGTCAGTCCCATTTGTGCCACCTTGTATAAATATTCAGGTCATGTCTTAAAACTCGCTACCACAAAATTTTGTTTTGTTTGGTATCCTAATAAAAGATAATTTTCTTTTATACAAAAACTTCACCAATACAAGTAAATTGTATGTTGAAGCAATTTTCAAGTATTTTTTTGTTAGCACAAATAAAAGTTGGTTGCTTCCCATTCAATTTCCAGAACGAGTTTAAAAGTTTTGCAGAGATTCAATAATTTCTACAAAATTTAATTCAATTATTTAAAAAAAAATAAGTAGAAATGTTAAGGTCGGTCAAGCCCGACCATTTAATGCCCTACAGCACCCAAATTATGCTACAATTAATTTAGTTGTATCATTAAACGCGAGGCACTGCCATGTAATTTACTTTGTGAAGTATAATTATATAGAAAAGGGTTCTAAAAATGGTCCCATCGGGTCCAAATTTGGTATAGCCAATTATTAAGCTGATTAACTATTGTTCACCCAATTTTGTTAATAAGTTTTAAGAATTGCGATTTTTCCAAATAAAGAGTTTCATTATAATAGGATCTTATATGGGAAGGGGTTCTACAAATGGTCTGATTCGGTTCATTTTCAATGGGGTTCCTCTCGAGGTAATTCATGTCCTTGTACCAAATATCATCACAATATCTCAAAAAGGATTAGGATCGCTCTAAAAATAGTCCAATCCGGTCCATTTTCAATATTCCTCTTTGCACGTGTATAACGTGGTTAAATCGATTAAGATTTAAATTCTAAATTTGCCGTTTAGTTTAGTTACAAGAAAAACTTAATATGCCCTTTGCCACACGTAGTGCAAGGTATAAAAATGAGTTTGAATTTAACGAAATTTATTTAAAATAAATATTAAATCAAATTAACTTAAAGTTCACTTTCTCTCAACGATGTAAGCCCACTGACGAATGTACCGCACAAGTGCAATATGACACATGTACCTGCTTGTAATTACACGATATTATATGGACATGTTGCGGTGTTGCTCGGTTCAGTTGATATGTGTGGATAACACCGCTTATGTGCATACAATAATAGTATTCGAAAGTCTATTATGTGAAACAATGTTTGACGGGGCCGCTGTGCGTGTTTAATTTATTGTTGTATATGTGTTGAAGACAATAAGTCATATGGTTCATAAATGTTTTTACTTTTTTGAGGGAAAACACCGCAGCGGATATTAAAGTGTCGGTTTTAAGCCAACCAAGTAAGAGGAACACATGAAAAGCGTTTCAGCGAACTTTAGAGTAATATAAGCAAATTGGGACGTCAGGAAGGAAATTTGACGGTGAATGTATAGCGATTTTATTAAGATACTTAAACACACACCTTATGCTGAGAACAAGTAAAACACGTAAGAAAATTAAATTTGGCTTAGGAAAAATTTTAAATAAACCTCACATCTGCATACAAACGCAGGAAGTGGCAAGTACATGTACGTAGATAAGAGAGTAAATTAAATGTCTGTGGATGTTTGTGACTCCGAAACGGCTAATGCCACACCCATATTCAATTATAACGATCGATTTAGAATCAAAATCTAAAACGGTTTAACCATGTCCCTCTGTCTATCTGCCTGTTCATGTAATTGGGCCCCGCCCTGAAACGGAGTACTGGCATAGGTGCTTCGTCTAAGGATCACGGGGCAACAGCAAAACCGCTATAATGACACGCAACTAAGATCCTGGATAAGTTCCAGGACTCACAAATATATTGTAGCAAATAATACTAAAATGAGCTACCAACCCATGGGCAATAGGCTGTCCGAAGTTGGAAGATCAAATGATCGTCAGTCCTACCAGAGACTAAGTCTGGTACCGCGGGATACTGGAGCCCGAAGGACCTAATGGTTCTTGCCAGTACGTACTTTCGGGTAGGCCCCCTTGTGGGAGCATCGCGGGGGCTGTGGTAATAACGTTGGGTGTGCATGGCTTAAACCCTCCACCAAAGGGATGAACTACATAACCTATGATGTAGTTCTAAAGTTTGGTACTTCCTTCGGGCGGGGCGCTCAGGACGCTTAAAAAACCCCAAACAAACGTCTAATAAGTCTTCACGATAGGTGTAGACGTTAAACAATCACTTACTGTTCATGTAATTTTAGGTCTCGCCCTAATACAGGTCATTGGTTTATATGATCTGTTCATGGAAATTTTAAAAGAGGCAACAGTAAACGTGACAAAAAGCTTGGAGAAAATGCATAGGATGGTTGTAACAAATAATATAAAAGGGTACCAGCCTGGAGTTGTAGGTAAACCCAACTGATAGACCCTTGTTAAGGTCGAAAGTCCCACCAGAGACAATATCTGGTACCGCGGGGTACTGGAATCCCAGGAACAACTTTTTCTTGCCAGTCCATGAATTGGCCCCTTGCGGGAGCTTCGCGCAGGCTGTAGATACTATATGTTTGACAAATAAGCCTCGACCAAGAGGTGAATTTGTATACCTAGAATACAGTTTAAAACATTGGGACCTACGGGGGCGTTTGAAACGTTTAAAAATCTCATACGCGAACCGAGCAAATGCTTGAGTTAATCGTGCGATAAGGCTTTCACGGCGGGTACACACGAAAAACATAAGTACTTTTCTGTTCATGTAATTTTAGTAGGAGTATCGTAGTGGCTTTGGATTCCCCTCACGGAAAGAGTAGATAGCAATCCAAGGAGTGAAGTTCATATCCTTACAATATGGCTCCTTGCGGGACATTGTTAAGCGCTTAAATTTCCCCTGCATCTGAGCTTCGGTTTGAGATGCCGTGTGATTAGGCTTCAACGGCAGGAACAGACGTAAAACACAATCTACATGCCCATGTAATTTGTGCCCAAGCTACAGAAATTGATAGAGATGAGATATTTCGATAAAATTTGGTGCAAGAATATAATTTAAGGATCTACATGTCTAGATCGATGATTTTGATACGGGTCATAAATATGTAGGGTTTCTGATGCCTTAGCATAACTTAGAGTATATCACTAAAGTGAACGATGCATGTAAAATTTATTCACACACTCTGTGATTAATGTTCGCTCAAACAGTTATATGTGCATTCTCTCACTTTGATTTGTGTGCACTCGCATTTCATTTTAAACGTAATGTATATAATGTAATGGATTTAAGCTCCGTGAGATATGTGGCAACATAGAATTCAATTAGAAGTCATAACACAAATAAATCATGCACACAAAAACGCTTAAATATTTTACCATGTGCAGCCACAACATAACAATTACATAAATAAATAATTTTTACTAACAAAGTCTTGTGCGTTCGTATGGGCAATAATTCCCTGTAAGACTTTAATCAGCTTAAAACGAATATTGAGTAATTTTGTATGTTCAGTGTTTGAGATAATCTACACTTTGTAATAATATATAGATAAATACATAAATAAATAAATAATATATACAAATTGTAAACAAACAAATGAATTATTTCATCAATATTTAATAAATTTGTCAAACTAATGATGAATTAAAACTACTGCATAAACATCAGGTAAGCAAAACATTAAGAATGAAGAGCATTGGGTGTAAAGTGTAAAAAAATTCTATTTCATTCGTTTATATTGGAAGAACAAACATCTCGACATTCTACATATAAAATGCTGTAGTAAGTTTTTTTAAGATTTTAACATAGCTTGTGCCGTCACCTCCATCTAAAAGCTAAATTATTCGGAAATTTCTCTATATCTCTATCTATAATTAATAGGTGTAGCATTTCCCATTTAATTAGAAAATTATTTTTTCAAAATACATGTTTTTCAGCTAAATTGGTTATGCCACGCCCATATAATATACTTTATTTGAAAGCTGAATTAATTTACAAGCTTTCACAGAAAGTTTGAATAAAAGCCGTGCAGCCGTTGAAAAGTTATACGAGTTTAAAAAATTTGTCGGTTCAAGATTCGCTTACTGAGCGATTCTGGGCGCCTGGTATATTACGCTCACACATGTTTATATATTTGCATGACTTTTAAAATTACGACCACAAGAATGAATGTGAACTTGCTTGGCCCAAAACTTGGAAACTGCTGCTCCGATTTTGGTCAAACTTTTTGCAAATATTAGAAAATTTCTCTATCTTTACGGGGATATCTAATTAATGGGCGTGGCATTGCCAGTTTAGTTAGGAAATGATCTTTTAAAAATACATGTATTTCAGCTAAATTGTTGATGCCACGCCCATATAATATACTTTATCTGAAAGCTGAATTAATTTACAAGCTTTCACAGAAAGTTTGAATAAAATCCGTGCAGCCGTTGAAAAGTTATACGAGTTTAAAAAATTTGTCGGTTCAAGATTCGCTTACTGAGCGATTCTGGGCGCCTGGTATATTACGCTCACACATGTTTATATATTTGCATGACTTTTAAAATTACGACCACAAGAATGAATGTGAACTTGCTTGGCCCAAAACTTGGAAACTGCTGCTCCGATTTTGGTCAAACTTTTTGCAAATATTAGAAAATTTCTCTATCTTTACGGGGATATCTAATTAATGGGCGTGGCATTGCCAGTTTAGTTAGGAAATGATCTTTTAAAAATACATGTATTTCAGCTAAATTGTTGATGCCACGCCCATATAATATACTTTATCTGAAAGCTGAATTAATTTACAAGCTTTCACAGAAAGTTTGAATAAAATCCGTGCAGCCGTTGAAAAGTTATACGAGTTTAAAAAATTTGTCGGTTCAAGATTCGCTTACTGAGCGATTCTGGGCGCCTGGTATATTACGCTCACACATGTTTATATATTTGCATGACTTTTAAAATTACGACCACAAGAATGAATGTGAACTTGCTTGGCCCAAAACTTGGAAACTGCTGCTCCGATTTTGGTCAAACTTTTTGCAAATATTAGAAAATTTCTCTATCTTTACGGGGATATCTAATTAATGGGCGTGGCATTGCCCATTTCATTAGGAAATTATCTTTTAAAAATACATGTATTTCAGCTAAATTGTTGATGCCACGCCCATATAATATACTTTATCTGAAAGCTGAATTAATTTACAAGCTTTCACAGAAAGTTTGAATAAAATCCGTGCAGCCGTTGAAAAGTTATACGAGTTTAAAAAATTTGTCGGTTCAAGATTCGCTTACTGAGCGATTCTGGGCGCCTGGTATATTACGCTCACACATGTTTATATATTTGCATGACTTTTAAAATTACGACCACAAGAATGAATGTGAACTTGCTTGGCCCAAAACTTGGAAACTGCTGCTCCGATTTTGGTCAAACTTTTTGCAAATATTAGAAAATTTCTCTATCTTTACGGGGATATCTAATTAATGGGCGTGGCATTGCCCATTTCATTAGGAAATTATCTTTTAAAAATACATGTATTTCAGCTAAATTGTTGATGCCACGCCCATATAATATACTTTATTTGAAAGCTGAATTAATTTACAAGCTTTCACAGAAAGTTTGAATAAAATCCGTGCAGCCGTTGAAAAGTTATACGAGTTTAAAAAATTTGTCGGTTCAAGACTCGCTTACTGAGCGATTCTGGGCGCCTGGTATATTACGCTCACACATGTTTATATATTTGCATGACTTTTAAAATTACGACCACAAGAATGAATGTGAACTTGCTTGGCCCAAAACTTGGAAACTGCTGCTCCGATTTTGGTCAAACTTTTTGCAAATATTAGAAAATTTCTCTATCTTTACGGGGATATCTAATTAATGGGCGTGGCATTGCCCATTTCATTAGGAAATGATCTTTTAAAAATACATGTATTTCAGCTAAATTGTTGATGCCACGCCCATATAATATACTTTATTTGAAAGCTGAATTAATTTACAAGCTTTCACAGAAAGTTTGAATAAAATCCGTGCAGCCGTTGAAAAGTTATACGAGTTTAAAAAATTTGTCGGTTCAAGACTCGCTTACTGAGCGATTCTGGGCGCCTGGTATATTACGCTCACACATGTTTATATATTTGCATGACTTTTAAAATTACGACCACAAGAATGAATGTGAACTTGCTTGGCCCAAAACTTGGAAACTGCTGCTCCGATTTTGGTCAAACTTTTTGCAAATATTAGAAAATTTCTCTATCTTTACGGGGATATCTAATTAATGGGCGTGGCATTGCCCATTTCATTAGGAAATTATCTTTTAAAAATACATGTATTTCAGCTAAATTGTTGATGCCACGCCCATATAATATACTTTATTTGAAAGCTGAATTAATTTACAAGCTTTCACAGAAAGTTTGAATAAAATCCGTGCAGCCGTTGAAAAGTTATACGAGTTTAAAAAATTTGTCGGTTCAAGACTCGCTTACTGAGCGATTCTGGGCGCCTGGTATATTACGCTCACACATGTTTATATATTTGCATGACTTTTAAAATTACGACCACAAGAATGAATGTGAACTTGCTTGGCCCAAAACTTGGAAACTGCTGCTCCGATTTTGGTCAAACTTTTTGCAAATATTAGAAAATTTCTCTATCTTTACGGGGATATCTAATTAATGGGCGTGGCATTGCCCATTTCATTAGGAAATTATCTTTTAAAAATACATGTATTTCAGCTAAATTGTTGATGCCACGCCCATATAATATACTTTATTTGAAAGCTGAATTAATTTACAAGCTTTCACAGAAAGTTTGAATAAAATCCGTGCAGCCGTTGAAAAGTTATACGAGTTTAAAAAATTTGTCGGTTCAAGACTCGCTTACTGAGCGATTCTGGGCGCCTGGTATATTACGCTCACACATGTTTATATATTTGCATGACTTTTAAAATTACGACCACAAGAATGAATGTGAACTTGCTTGGCCCAAAACTTGGAAACTGCTGCTCCGATTTTGGTCAAACTTTTTGCAAATATTAGAAAATTTCTCTATCTTTACGGGGATATCTAATTAATGGGCGTGGCATTGCCCATTTCATTAGGAAATTATCTTTTAAAAATACATGTATTTCAGCTAAATTGTTGATGCCACGCCCATATAATATACTTTATTTGAAAGCTGAATTAATTTACAAGCTTTCACAGAAAGTTTGAATAAAATCCGTGCAGCCGTTGAAAAGTTATACGAGTTTAAAAAATTTGTCGGTTCAAGACTCGCTTACTGAGCGATTCTGGGCGCCTGGTATATTACGCTCACACATGTTTATATATTTGCATGACTTTTAAAATTACGACCACAAGAATGAATGTGAACTTGCTTGGCCCAAAACTTGGAAACTGCTGCTCCGATTTTGGTCAAACTTTTTGCAAATATTAGAAAATTTCTCTATCTTTACGGGGATATCTAATTAATGGGCGTGGCATTGCCCATTTCATTAGGAAATGATCTTTTAAAAATACATGTATTTCAGCTAAATTGTTGATGCCACGCCCATATAATATACTTTATTTGAAAGCTGAATTAATTTACAAGCTTTCACAGAAAGTTTGAATAAAATCCGTGCAGCCGTTGAAAAGTTATACGAGTTTAAAAAATTTGTCGGTTCAAGACTCGCTTACTGAGCGATTCTGGGCGCCTGGTATATTACGCTCACACATGTTTATATATTTGCATGACTTTTAAAATTACGACCACAAGAATGAATGTGAACTTGCTTGGCCCAAAACTTGGAAACTGCTGCTCCGATTTTGGTCAAACTTTTTGCAAATATTAGAAAATTTCTCTATCTTTACGGGGATATCTAATTAATGGGCGTGGCATTGCCCATTTCATTAGGAAATTATCTTTTAAAAATACATGTATTTCAGCTAAATTGTTGATGCCACGCCCATATAATATACTTTATTTGAAAGCTGAATTAATTTACAAGCTTTCACAGAAAGTTTGAATAAAATCCGTGCAGCCGTTGAAAAGTTATACGAGTTTAAAAAATTTGTCGGTTCAAGATTCGCTTACTGAGCGATTCTGGGCGCCTGGTATATTACGCTCACACATGTTTATATATTTGCATGACTTTCAAAATTACGACCACAAGAATGGATATGAACTTGCTTGGCCCAAAACTTGGAAACTGCTGCTCCGATTTTGGTCAAACTTTTTGCAAATATTAGAAAATTTCTCTATCTTTACGGGGATATCTAATTAATGGGCGTGGCATTGCCCATTTCATTAGGAAATTATCTTTTAAAAAAACATGTATTTCATCTAAATTGTTGATGCCACGCCCATATAATATACTTTATCTGAAAGCTGAATTAATTTACAAGCTTTCACAGAAAGTTTGAATAAAATCCGTGCAGCCGTTGAAAAGTTATACGAGTTTAAAAAATTTGTCGGTTCAAGACTCGCTTACTGAGCGATTCTGGGCGCCTGGTATATTACGCTCACACATGTTTATATATTTGCATGACTTTTAAAATTACGACCACAAGAATGAATGTGAACTTGCTTGGCCCAAAACTTGGAAACTGCTGCTCCGATTTTGGTCAAACTTTTTGCAAATATTAGAAAATTTCTCTATCTTTACGGGGATATCTAATTAATGGGCGTGGCATTGCCCATTTCATTAGGAAATGATCTTTTAAAAATACATGTATTTCAGCTAAATTGTTGATGCCACGCCCATATAATATACTTTATTTGAAAGCTGAATTAATTTACAAGCTTTCACAGAAAGTTTGAATAAAATCCGTGCAGCCGTTGAAAAGTTATACGAGTTTAAAAAATTTGTCGGTTCAAGACTCGCTTACTGAGCGATTCTGGGCGCCTGGTATATTACGCTCACACATGTTTATATATTTGCATGACTTTTAAAATTACGACCACAAGAATGAATGTGAACTTGCTTGGCCCAAAACTTGGAAACTGCTGCTCCGATTTTGGTCAAACTTTTTGCAAATATTAGAAAATTTCTCTATCTTTACGGAGATATCTAATTAATGGGCGTGGCATTGCCCATTTCATTAGGAAATTATCTTTTAAAAATACATGTATTTCAGCTAAATTGTTGATGCCACGCCCATATAATATACTTTATTTGAAAGCTGAATTAATTTACAAGCTTTCACAGAAAGTTTGAATAAAATCCGTGCAGCCGTTGAAAAGTTATACGAGTTTAAAAAATTTGTCGGTTCAAGACTCGCTTACTGAGCGATTCTGGGCGCCTGGTATATTACGCTCACACATGTTTATATATTTGCATGACTTTTAAAATTACGACCACAAGAATGAATGTGAACTTGCTTGGCCCAAAACTTGGAAACTGCTGCTCCGATTTTGGTCAAACTTTTTGCAAATATTAGAAAATTTCTCTATCTTTACGGGGATATCTAATTAATGGGCGTGGCATTGCCCATTTCATTAGGAAATGATCTTTTAAAAATACATGTATTTCAGCTAAATTGTTGATGCCACGCCCATATAATATACTTTATTTGAAAGCTGAATTAATTTACAAGCTTTCACAGAAAGTTTGAATAAAATCCGTGCAGCCGTTGAAAAGTTATACGAGTTTAAAAAATTTGTCGGTTCAAGACTCGCTTACTGAGCGATTCTGGGCGCCTGGTATATTACGCTCACACATGTTTATATATTTGCATGACTTTTAAAATTACGACCACAAGAATGAATGTGAACTTGCTTGGCCCAAAACTTGGAAACTGCTGCTCCGATTTTGGTCAAACTTTTTGCAAATATTAGAAAATTTCTCTATCTTTACGGGGATATCTAATTAATGGGCGTGGCATTGCCCATTTCATTAGGAAATTATCTTTTAAAAATACATGTATTTCAGCTAAATTGTTGATGCCACGCCCATATAATATACTTTATTTGAAAGCTGAATTAATTTACAAGCTTTCACAGAAAGTTTGAATAAAATCCGTGCAGCCGTTGAAAAGTTATACGAGTTTAAAAAATTTGTCGGTTCAAGACTCGCTTACTGAGCGATTCTGGGCGCCTGGTATATTACGCTCACACATGTTAATATATTTGCATGACTTTTAAAATTACGACCACAAGAATGAATGTGAACTTGCTTGGCCCAAAACTTGGAAACTGCTGCTCCGATTTTGGTCAAACTTTTTGCAAATATTAGAAAATTTCTCTATCTTTACGGGGATATCTAATTAATGGGCGTGGCATTGCCCATTTCATTAGGAAATGATCTTTTAAAAATACATGTATTTCAGCTAAATTGTTGATGCCACGCCCATATAATATACTTTATTTGAAAGCTGAATTAATTTACAAGCTTTCACAGAAAGTTTGAATAAAATCCGTGCAGCCGTTGAAAAGTTATACGAGTTTAAAAAATTTGTCGGTTCAAGATTCGCTTACTGAGCGATTCTGGGCGCCTGGTATATTACGCTCACACATGTTTATATATTTGCATGACTTTTAAAATTACGACCACAAGAATGAATGTGAACTTGCTTGGCCCAAAACTTGGAAACTGCTGCTCCGATTTTGGTCAAACTTTTTGCAAATATTAGAAAATTTCTCTATCTTTACGGGGATATCTAATTAATGGGCGTGGCATTGCCCATTTCATTAGGAAATTATCTTTTAAAAAAACATGTATTTCATCTAAATTGTTGATGCCACGCCCATATAATATACTTTATCTGAAAGCTGAATTAATTTACAAGCTTTCACAGAAAGTTTGAATAAAATCCGTGCAGCCGTTGAAAAGTTATACGAGTTTAAAAAATTTGTCGGTTCAAGACTCGCTTACTGAGCGATTCTGGGCGCCTGGTATATTACGCTCACACATGTTTATATATTTGCATGACTTTTAAAATTACGACCACAAGAATGAATGTGAACTTGCTTGGCCCAAAACTTGGAAACTGCTGCTCCGATTTTGGTCAAACTTTTTGCAAATATTAGAAAATTTCTCTATCTTTACGGGGACATCTAATTAATGGGCGTGGCATTGCCCATTTCATTAGGAAATGATCTTTTAAAAATACACGTTTATTACTTAATTGTTGATGCCACGCCCATATAATATACTTTATTTGAAAGCTGAATTAATTTACAAGCTTTCACAGAAAGTTTGAATAAAATCCGTGCAGCCGTTGAAAAGTTATACGAGTTTAAAAAATTTGTCGGTTCAAGACTCGCTTACTGAGCGATTCTGGGCGCCTGGTATATTACGCTCACACATGTTTATATATTTGCATGACTTTTAAAATTACGACCACAAGAATGAATGTGAACTTGCTTGGCCCAAAACTTGGAAACTGCTGCTCCGATTTTGGTCAAACTTTTTGCAAATATTAGAAAATTTCTCTATCTTTACGGGGATATCTAATTAATGGGCGTGGCATTGCCCATTTCATTAGGAAATGATCTTTTAAAAATACATGTATTTCAGCTAAATTGTTGATGCCACGCCCATATAATATACTTTATTTGAAAGCTGAATTAATTTACAAGCTTTCACAGAAAGTTTGAATAAAATCCGTGCAGCCGTTGAAAAGTTATACGAGTTTAAAAAATTTGTCGGTTCAAGATTCGCTTACTGAGCGATTCTGGGCGCCTGGTATATTACGCTCACACATGTTTATATATTTGCATGACTTTCAAAATTACGACCACAAGAATGGATATGAACTTGCTTGGCCCAAAACTTGGAAACTGCTGCTCCGATTTTGGTCAAACTTTTTGCAAATATTAGAAAATTTCTCTATCTTTACGGGGATATCTAATTAATGGGCGTGGCATTGCCCATTTCATTAGGAAATTATCTTTTAAAAAAACATGTATTTCATCTAAATTGTTGATGCCACGCCCATATAATATACTTTATCTGAAAGCTGAATTAATTTACAAGCTTTCACAGAAAGTTTGAATAAAATCCGTGCAGCCGTTGAAAAGTTATACGAGTTTAAAAAATTTGTCGGTTCAAGACTCGCTTACTGAGCGATTCTGGGCGCCTGGTATATTACGCTCACACATGTTTATATATTTGCATGACTTTTAAAATTACGACCACAAGAATGAATGTGAACTTGCTTGGCCCAAAACTTGGAAACTGCTGCTCCGATTTTGGTCAAACTTTTTGCAAATATTAGAAAATTTCTCTATCTTTACGGGGATATCTAATTAATGGGCGTGGCATTGCCCATTTCATTAGGAAATGATCTTTTAAAAATACATGTATTTCAGCTAAATTGTTGATGCCACGCCCATATAATATACTTTATTTGAAAGCTGAATTAATTTACAAGCTTTCACAGAAAGTTTGAATAAAATCCGTGCAGCCGTTGAAAAGTTATACGAGTTTAAAAAATTTGTCGGTTCAAGACTCGCTTACTGAGCGATTCTGGGCGCCTGGTATATTACGCTCACACATGTTTATATATTTGCATGACTTTTAAAATTACGACCACAAGAATGAATGTGAACTTGCTTGGCCCAAAACTTGGAAACTGCTGCTCCGATTTTGGTCAAACCTTTTGCAAATATTAGAAAATTTCTCTATCTTTACGGGTATATCTAATTAATGGGCGTGGCATTGCCCATTTCATTAGGAAATTATCTTTTAAAAATACATGTATTTCAGCTAAATTGTTGATGCCACGCCCATATAATATACATTATTCGAAAGCTTAATTAATTTACAAGCTTTCACAAAAAGTTTGAATAAAATACGTGTAGCCATTGAAAAGTTATACGAGTTTAAAAAATTTGTCGGTTCAAGACTCGCTTACTGAGCGATTCTGGGCGCCTGGTATATTACGCTCACACATGTTTATATATTTGCATGACTTTTAAAATTACGACCACAAGAATGAATGTGAACTTGCTTGGCCCAAAACTTGGAAACTGCTGCTCCGATTTTGGTCAAACTTTTTGCAAATATTAGAAAATTTCTCTATCTTTACGGGGATATCTAATTAATGGGCGTGGCATTGCCCATTTCATTAGGAAATGATCTTTTAAAAATACATGTATTTCAGCTAAATTGTTGATGCCACGCCCATATAATATACTTTATTTGAAAGCTGAATTAATTTACAAGCTTTCACAGAAAGTTTGAATAAAATCCGTGCAGCCGTTGAAAAGTTATACGAGTTTAAAAAATTTGTCGGTTCAAGATTCGCTTACTGAGCGATTCTGGGCGCCTGGTATATTACGCTCACACATGTTTATATATTTGCATGACTTTTAAAATCACGACCACAAGAATGAATGTGAACTTGCTTGGCCCAAAACTTGGAAACTGCTGCTCCGATTTTGGTCAAACTTTTTGCAAATATTAGAAAATTTCTCTATCTTTACGGGGATATCTAATTAATGGGCGTGGCATTGCCCATTTCATTAGGAAATTATCTTTTAAAAAAACATGTATTTCATCTAAATTGTTGATGCCACGCCCATATAATATACTTTATCTGAAAGCTGAATTAATTTACAAGCTTTCACAGAAAGTTTGAATAAAATCCGTGCAGCCGTTGAAAATTTATACGAGTTTAAAAAATTTGTCGGTTCAAGACTCGCTTACTGAGCGATTCTGGGCGCCTGGTATATTACGCTCACACATGTTTATATATTTGCATGACTTTTAAAATTACGACCACAAGAATGAATGTGAACTTGCTTGGCCCAAAACTTGGAAACTGCTGCTCCGATTTTGGTCAAACTTTTTGCAAATATTAGAAAATTTCTCTATCTTTACGGGGATATCTAATTAATGGGCGTGGCATTGCCCATTTCATTAGGAAATGATCTTTTAAAAATACATGTATTTCAGCTAAATTGTTGATGCCACGCCCATATAATATACTTTATCTGAAAGCTGAATTAATTTACAAGCTTTCACAGAAAGTTTGAATAAAATCCGTGCAGCCGTTGAAAAGTTATACGAGTTTAAAAAATTTGTCGGTTCAAGACTCGCTTACTGAGCGATTCTGGGCGCCTGGTATATTACGCTCACACATGTTTATATATTTGCATGACTTTTAAAATTACGACCACAAGAATGAATGTGAACTTGCTTGGCCCAAAACTTGGAAACTGCTACTCCGATTTTGGTCAAACTTTTTGCAAATATTAGAAAATTTCTTTATCTTTACGGGGATATCTCATTAATGGGCGTGGCATTGCCAATTTAATTAGGAAATCATCCTTTAAAAATACACGTTTATTACTTAATTGTTGATGCCACTCCCATATAATATATTTCATTTGAAAGCTGATTTAATATACAAGTTTTCACAAAAAGTTTGAATAAAATCCGTGCAGCCGTTGAAAAGTTATACGAGTTTAAAAAATTTGTCGGTTCAAGATTTGCTTACTGAGTGAGAGTCTGTGTGTCCCCATGTCTGTATGACCATATGTCCGTGTGTCCCTATGTCCGTATGACCATATGTCCGTACGTCCCTATGTGTATGTCCATAGGTCTGTGTGACCATATGTCCGTACGCCCCCATGTCCGTACGTCCCCATGTCCGTATGTCCATAGGTCCGTATGACCATATGTCCGTACGTCTCTATGTCCGTATGTCTATATGTCCGTATGTCTATATGTCCGTACGTCCCTATGTCCATATGACCATATGTCTAAATCACCATATGTCCGTACGTCCCTATGTCCGTATGTCCGTATGTCCATAGGTCCGTATGAACATATGTCCGTACGTCCATATTTCTGTACGTCCGTATGTCCATATGTCCGTACGTCCCTATGTCCGTATGACCATATGTCTAAATGACAATATGTCCGTACGTCCCTATGTCCGTATGTCCATAGGTCCGTATGACCACGTGTCCGTATATCCATAGGTCCGTATGACCATATGTCCATATGACCATATGTCCATATGACCATATGTCCATATATCCATAGGTCTGTATGACCATACGTCCTTAATTCCCTATGTCCGTACGTCCGTATGTCCATAGGTCCGTATGACCATATGTCCGTACGTCCCTATGTCCGTACGTCCCCATGTCCGTACGTCCCCATGTCCGTATGTCCATAGGGCCGTATGACCATATGTCCGTACGTCCCTATGTCCGTATGACCATATGACCATATGTCCGTATGTCCATAGGTCTCTATGACCATATGTCCGTACGTCCCTATGTCCGTATATGTCCATATGACCATATGTCCGTATGTCCATAGGTCTGTATGACCATATGTCCGTACGTCCCTATGTCTGTATGTCCATAGGTCCGTATGACCATATGTCCGTATGTCCATAGGTCCGTATGGCCATATGTCCATATGTCCGTATGTCCATATGTCCGTATGTCCATATGTCCGTATGTCCATAGATCCGTATGACCATATGTCCGTATGACCATATGTCCGTATGTCCATAGGTCTGTATGACCATATGTCCGTACGTCCCTATGTCCATATGTCCAAAGGTTCGTATGACCATGTGTCCGTATGACCATATGTCCGTATGTCCATAGGTCCGTATGACCATATGTCCGTACGTCCATATGTCCATACGTCCACATGTCCGAGTGTCCCTACGTATGTTTATAGATCCGTACATCCCAATGTCCATATGTCTATAGGTCCGTACGTACCAATGTCCGTGTGTCCATAGGTCCGTATGAACATATGTCCGTACGTCTCTATGTCCGTATGTCTATAGGTCCGTATCTCCATATGTCCGTACGTCCCTACGTCCGTGTGTTTTTATGTCCGTACGTCCCTACGTCCGTATGTACATAGGTCCGTATGACCTGATCTTTTAAAAATACATGTATTTCAGCTAAATTGTTGATGCCACGCCCATATAATATACTTTATTTGAAAGCTGAATTAATTTACAAGCTTTCACAGAAAGTTTGAATAAAATCCGTGCAGCCGTTGAAAAGTTATACGAGTTTAAAAAATTTGTCGGTTCAAGATTCGCTTACTGAGCGATTCTGGGCGCCTGGTATATTACGCTCACACATGTTTATATATTTGCACGACTTTTAAAATTACGACCACAAGAATGAATGTGAACTTGCTTGGCCCAAAACTTGGAAACTGCTGCTCCGATTTTGGTCAAACTTTTTGCAAATATTAGAAAATTTCTCTATCTTTACGGGGATATCTAATTAATGGGCGTGGCATTGCCAATTAAATTAGGAAATGATCTTTTAAAAATACATGTATTTCAGCTAAATTGTTGATGCCACGCCCATATAATATACTTTATTTGAAAGCTGAATTAATTTACAAGCTTTCACAAAAAGTTTGAATAAAATACGTGTAGCCGTTGAAAAGTTATACGAGTTTAAAAAATTTGTCGGTTCAAGACTCGCTTACTGAGCGATTCTGGGCGCCTGGTATATTACGCTCACACATGTTTATATATTTGCATGACTTTTAAAATTACGACCACAAGAATGAATGTGAACTTGCTTGGCCCAAAACTTGAAAACTGCTGCTCTGATTTTGGTCATTTGGAAATTTCTCTAGCTTTACGGAGATATCTAATTAATGGGCGTGGCATTGCCCATTTCATTAGGAAATTATCTTTTAAAAATACATGTATTTCAGCTAAATTGTTGATGCCACGCCCATATATTGTATTTTATCTGAAAGCTGAATTAATTTACAAGCTTTCACAAAAAGTTTGAATAAAATCCGTGCAGCCGTTGAAAAGTTATACGAGTTTAAAAAATTTGTCGGTTCAAGATTCGCTTACTGAGTGAGAGTCTGTGTGTCCCCATGTCTGTATGACCATATGTCCGTGTGTCCCTATGTCCGTATGACCATATGTCCGTACGTCCCTATGTGTATGTCCATAGGTCTGTGTGACCATATGTCCGTACGCCCCCATGTCCGTACGTCCCCATGTCCGTATGTCCATAGGTCCGTATGACCATATGTCCGTACGTCTCTATGTCCGTATGTCTATATGTCCGTATGTCTATATGTCCGTACGTCCCTATGTCCATATGACCATATGTCCGTATGTCCATAGGTCTCTATGACCATTTGTCCGTACGTCCCTATGTCCGTATGACCATATGTCCGTACGTCCCTATGTCCATATGACCATATGTCCGTATGTCCATAGGTCTCTATGACCATATGTCCGTATGTCCATAGGTCTCTATGACCATATGTCCGTATGTCCGTATGTCCGTACGTCCCTATTTCCGTACGTCCCTATGTCCGTATGTCCATAGGTCCGTATGAACATATGTCCGTACGTCCATATGTCCGTACGTCCACATGTCCATATGTCCGTACGTCCCTATGTCCGTACGTCCCTATGTCCGTGTGTCCATAGGTCCGTATGACCATATGTCCGTATGTCCCTATGTCCGTGTGTCCCTACGTCCGTATGTCCATAGATCCGTATGACCTGATCTTTTAAAAATACATGTTTTTTAGCTAAATTGTTGATGCCACGCCCGTATATTGTATATTATCTGAAAGCTGAATTAATTTACAAGCTTTCACAAAAAGGTGGAACAAAATCCGTGCAGCCGTTGAAAAGTTATACGAGTTTAAAGAATATGTCGATTCAAGATTCGCTTACTGAGCGATTCTGGGCGCCTGGTATATTATGCTCACACATTTTTATATATTTGCATGACTTTTAAAATTACGACCACAAGAATGAATGTGAACTTGCTTGGCCCAAAACTTGGAAACTGCTACTCCGATTTTGGTCAAACTTTTTGCAAATATTAGAAAATTTCTTTATCTTTACGGGGATATCTAATTAATGGGCGTGGCATTGCCCATTTCATTAGGAAATGATCTTTTAAAAATACATGTATTTCAGCTAAATTGTTGATGCCACGCCCATATAATATACTTTATTTGAAAGCTGAATTAATTTACAAGCTTTCACAGAAAGTTTGAATAAAATCCGTGCAGCCGTTGAAAAGTTATACGAGTTTAAAAAATTTGTCGGTTCAAGACTCGCTTACTGAGCGATTCTGGGCGCCTGGTATATTACGCTCACACATGTTTATATATTTGCATGACTTTTAAAATTACGACCACAAGAATGAATGTGAACTTGCTTGGCCCAAAACTTGGAAACTGCTGCTCCGATTTTGGTCAAACTTTTTGCAAATATTAGAAAATTTCTCTATCTTTACGGGGATATCTAATTAATGGGCGTGGCATTGCCAATTAAATTAGGAAATGATCTTTTAAAAATGCATGTATTTCAGCTAAATTGTTGATGCCACGCCCATATAATATACTTTATTTGAAAGCTGAATTAATTTACAAGCTTTCACAAAAAGTTTGAATAAAATACGTGTAGCCGTTGAAAAGTTATACGAGTTTAAAAAATTTGTCGGTTCAAGACTCGCTTACTGAGCGATTCTGGGCGCCTGGTATATTACGCTCACACATGTTTATATATTTGCATGACTTTTAAAATTACGACCACAAGAATGAATGTGAACTTGCTTGGCCCAAAACTTGGAAACTGCTGCTCCGATTTTGGTCAAACTTTTTGCAAATATTAGAAAATTTCTCTATCTTTACGGGGATATCTAATTAATGGGCGTGGCATTGCCCATTTCATTAGGAAATGATCTTTTAAAAATACATGTATTTCAGCTAAATTGTTGATGCCACGCCCATATAATATACTTTATTTGAAAGCTGAATTAATTTACAAGCTTTCACAGAAAGTTTGAATAAAATCCGTGCAGCCGTTGAAAAGTTATACGAGTTTAAAAAATTTGTCGGTTCAAGACTCGCTTACTGAGCGATTCTGGGCGCCTGGTATATTACGCTCACACATGTTTATATATTTGCATGACTTTTAAAATTACGACCACAAGAATGAATGTGAACTTGCTTGGCCCAAAACTTGGAAACTGCTGCTCCGATTTTGGTCAAACTTTTTGCAAATATTAGAAAATTTCTCTATCTTTACGGGGATATCTAATTAATGGGCGTGGCATTGCCAATTAAATTAGGAAATGATCTTTTAAAAATGCATGTATTTCAGCTAAATTGTTGATGCCACGCCCATATAATATACTTTATTTGAAAGCTGAATTAATTTACAAGCTTTCACAAAAAGTTTGAATAAAATACGTGTAGCCGTTGAAAAGTTATACGAGTTTAAAAAATTTGTCGGTTCAAGACTCGCTTACTGAGCGATTCTGGGCGCCTGGTATATTACGCTCACACATGTTTATATATTTGCATGACTTTTAAAATTACGACCACAAGAATGAATGTGAACTTGCTTGGCCCAAAACTTGGAAACTGCTGCTCCGATTTTGGTCAAACTTTTTGCAAATATTAGAAAATTTCTCTATCTTTACGGGGATATCTAATTAATGGGCGTGGCATTGCCCATTTCATTAGGAAATGATCTTTTAAAAATACATGTATTTCAGCTAAATTGTTGATGCCACGCCCATATAATATACTTTATCTGAAAGCTGAATTAATTTACAAGCTTTCACAGAAAGTTTGAATAAAATCCGTGCAGCCGTTGAAAAGTTATATGAGTTTAAAAAATTTGTCGGTTCAAGACTCGCTTACTGAGCGATTCTGGGCGCCTGGTATATTACGCTCACACATGTTTATATATTTGCATGACTTTTAAAATTACGACCACAAGAATGAATGTGAACTTGCTTGGCCCAAAACTTGGAAACTGCTGCTCCGATTTTGGTCAAACTTTTTGCAAATATTAGAAAATTTCTCTATCTTTACGGGGATATCTAATTAATGGGCGTGGCATTGCCCATTTCATTAGGAAATTATCTTTTAAAAATACATGTATTTCAGCTAAATTGTTGATGCCACGCCCATATAATATACTTTATTTGAAAGCTGAATTAATTTACAAGCTTTCACAGAAAGTTTGAATAAAATCCGTGCAGCCGTTGAAAAGTTATACGAGTTTAAAAAATTTGTCGGTTCAAGACTCGCTTACTGAGCGATTCTGGGCGCCTGGTATATTACGCTCACACATGTTTATATATTTGCATGACTTTTAAAATTACGACCACAAGAATGAATGTGAACTTGCTTGGCCCAAAACTTGGAAACTGCTGCTCCGATTTTGGTCAAACTTTTTGCAAATATTAGAAAATTTCTCTATCTTTACGGGGATATCTAATTAATGGGCGTGGCATTGCCCATTTCATTAGGAAATTATCTTTTAAAAATACATGTATTTCAGCTAAATTGTTGATGCCACGCCCATATAATATACTTTATTTGAAAGCTGAATTAATTTACAAGCTTTCACAGAAAGTTTGAATAAAATCCGTGCAGCCGTTGAAAAGTTATACGAGTTTAAAAAATTTGTCGGTTCAAGACTCGCTTACTGAGCGATTCTGGGCGCCTGGTATATTACGCTCACACATGTTTATATATTTGCATGACTTTTAAAATTACGACCACAAGAATGAATGTGAACTTGCTTGGCCCAAAACTTGGAAACTGCTACTCCGATTTTGGTCAAACTTTTTGCAAATATTAGAAAATTTCTTTATCTTTACGGGGATATCTAATTAATGGGCGTGGCATTGCCAATTTAATTAGGAAATCATCCTTTAAAAATACACGTTTATTACTTAATTGTTGATGCCACTCCCATATAATATATTTCATTTGAAAGCTGATTTAATATACAAGTTTTCACAAAAAGTTTGAATAAAATCCGTGCAGCCGTTGAAAAGTTATACGAGTTTAAAAAATTTGTCGGTTCAAGATTCGCTTACTGAGTGAGAGTCTGTGTGTCCCCATGTCTGTATGACCATATGTCCGTGTGTCCCTATGTCCGTATGACCATATGTCCGTACGTCCCTATGTGTATGTCCATAGGTCTGTGTGACCATATGTCCGTACGCCCCCATGTCCGTACGTCCCCATGTCCGTATGTCCATAGGTCCGTATGACCATATGTCCGTACGTCTCTATGTCCGTATGTCTATATGTCCGTATGTCTATATGTCCGTACGTCCCTATGTCCATATGACCATATGTCTAAATCACCATATGTCCGTACGTCCCTATGTCCGTATGTCCATAGGTCCGTATGAACATATGTCCGTACGTCCATATTTCTGTACGTCCGTATGTCCATATGTCCGTACGTCCCTATGTCCGTATGTCCATAGGTCCGTATGACCACGTGTCCGTATATCCATAGGTCCGTATGACCATATGTCCATATGACCATATGTCCATATGACCATATGTCCATATATCCATAGGTCTGTATGACCATACGTCCTTAATTCCCTATGTCCGTACGTCCGTATGTCCATAGGTCCGTATGACCATATGTCCGTACGTCCCTATGTCCGTACGTCCCCATGTCCGTACGTCCCCATGTCCGTATGTCCATAGGGCCGTATGACCATATGTCTGTACGTCCCTATGTCCGTATGACCATATGACCATATGTCCGTATGTCCATAGGTCTCTATGACCATATGTCCGTACGTCCCTATGTCCGTATATGTCCATATGACCATATGTCCGTATGTCCATAGGTCTGTATGACCATATGTCCGTACGTCCCTATGTCTGTATGTCCATAGGTCCGTATGACCATATGTCCGTATGTCCATAGGTCCGTATGGCCATATGTCCATATGTCCGTATGTCCATATGTCCGTATGTCCATATGTCCGTATGTCCATATGTCCGTATGTCCATAGATCCGTATGACCATATGTCCGTATGACCATATGTCCGTATGTCCATAGGTCTGTATGACCATATGTCCGTACGTCCCTATGTCCATATGTCCAAAGGTTCGTATGACCATGTGTCCGTATGACCATATGTCCGTATGTCCATAGGTCCGTATGACCATATGTCCGTACGTCCATATGTCCATACGTCCACATGTCCGAGTGTCCCTACGTATGTTTATAGATCCGTACATCCCAATGTCCATATGTCTATAGGTCCGTACGTACCAATGTCCGTGTGTCCATAGGTCCGTATGAACATATGTCCGTACGTCTCTATGTCCGTATGTCTATAGGTCCGTATCTCCATATGTCCGTACGTCCCTACGTCCGTGTGTTTTTATGTCCGTACGTCCCTACGTCCGTATGTACATAGGTCCGTATGACCTGATCTTTTAAAAATACATGTATTTCAGCTAAATTGTTGATGCCACGCCCATATAATATACTTTATTTGAAAGCTGAATTAATTTACA
This sequence comes from Ornithomya chloropus, assembly GCA_963971445.1. NCBI lineage: Eukaryota > Metazoa > Arthropoda > Insecta > Diptera > Hippoboscidae > Ornithomya > Ornithomya chloropus. Next base: position 17,847,588 of record OZ020530.1, on the reverse strand, counting down.
AGCTTTCACAGAAAGTTTGAATAAAATCCGTGCAGCCGTTGAAAAGTTATACGAGTTTAAAAAATTTGTCGGTTCAAGATTCGCTTACTGAGCGATTCTGGGCGCCTGGTATATTACGCTCACACATGTTTATATATTTGCACGACTTTTAAAATTACGACCACAAGAATGAATGTGAACTTGCTTGGCCCAAAACTTGGAAACTGCTGCTCCGATTTTGGTCAAACTTTTTGCAAATATTAGAAAATTTCTCTATCTTTACGGGGATATCTAATTAATGGGCGTGGCATTGCCAATTAAATTAGGAAATTATCTTTTAAAAATACATGTATTTCAGCTAAATTGTTGATGCCACGCCCATATAATATACTTTATTTGAAAGCTGAATTAATTTACAAGCTTTCACAAAAAGTTTGAATAAAATACGTGTAGCCGTTGAAAAGTTATACGAGTTTAAAAAATTTGTCGGTTCAAGACTCGCTTACTGAGCGATTCTGGGCGCCTGGTATATTACGCTCACACATGTTTATATATTTGCATGACTTTTAAAATTACGACCACAAGAATGAATGTGAACTTGCTTGGCCCAAAACTTGAAAACTGCTGCTCTGATTTTGGTCATTTGGAAATTTCTCTAGCTTTACGGAGATATCTAATTAATGGGCGTGGCATTGCCCATTTCATTAGGAAATTATCTTTTAAAAATACATGTATTTCAGCTAAATTGTTGATGCCACGCCCATATATTGTATTTTATCTGAAAGCTGAATTAATTTACAAGCTTTCACAAAAAGTTTGAATAAAATCCGTGCAGCCGTTGAAAAGTTATACGAGTTTAAAAAATTTGTCGGTTCAAGATTCGCTTACTGAGTGAGAGTCTGTGTGTCCCCATGTCTGTATGACCATATGTCCGTGTGTCCCTATGTCCGTATGACCATATGTCCGTACGTCCCTATGTGTATGTCCATAGGTCTGTGTGACCATATGTCCGTACGCCCCCATGTCCGTACGTCCCCATGTCCGTATGTCCATAGGTCCGTATGACCATATGTCCGTACGTCTCTATGTCCGTATGTCTATATGTCCGTATGTCTATATGTCCGTACGTCCCTATGTCCATATGACCATATGTCCGTATGTCCATAGGTCTCTATGACCATTTGTCCGTACGTCCCTATGTCCGTATGACCATATGTCCGTACGTCCCTATGTCCATATGACCATATGTCCGTATGTCCATAGGTCTCTATGACCATATGTCCGTATGTCCATAGGTCTCTATGACCATATGTCCGTATGTCCGTATGTCCGTACGTCCCTATTTCCGTACGTCCCTATGTCCGTATGTCCATAGGTCCGTATGAACATATGTCCGTACGTCCATATGTCCGTACGTCCACATGTCCGTATGAACATATGTCCGTACGTCCCTATGTCCGTACGTCCCTATGTCCGTGTGTCCATAGGTCCGTATGACCATATGTCCGTATGTTCGTATGTCCCTATGTCCGTGTGTCCCTACGTCCGTATGTCCATAGATCCGTATGACCTGATCTTTTAAAAATACATGTTTTTTAGCTAAATTGTTGATGCCACGCCCGTATATTGTATATTATCTGAAAGCTGAATTAATTTACAAGCTTTCACAAAAAGGTGGAACAAAATCCGTGCAGCCGTTGAAAAGTTATACGAGTTTAAAAAATTTGTCGGTTCAAGACTCGCTTACTGAGCGATTCTGGGCGCCTGGTATATTACGCTCACACATGTTTATATATTTGCATGACTTTTAAAATTACGACCACAAGAATGAATGTGAACTTGCTTGGCCCAAAACTTGGAAACTGCTACTCCGATTTTGGTCAAACTTTTTGCAAATATTAGAAAATTTCTTTATCTTTACGGGGATATCTAATTAATGGGCGTGGCATTGCCCATTTCATTAGGAAATGATCTTTTAAAAATACATGTATTTCAGCTAAATTGTTGATGCCACGCCCATATAATATACTTTATTTGAAAGCTGAATTAATTTACAAGCTTTCACAGAAAGTTTGAATAAAATCCGTGCAGCCGTTGAAAAGTTATACGAGTTTAAAAAATTTGTCGGTTCAAGACTCGCTTACTGAGCGATTCTGGGCGCCTGGTATATTACGCTCACACATGTTTATATATTTGCATGACTTTTAAAATTACGACCACAAGAATGAATGTGAACTTGCTTGGCCCAAAACTTGGAAACTGCTGCTCCGATTTTGGTCAAACTTTTTGCAAATATTAGAAAATTTCTCTATCTTTACGGGGATATCTAATTAATGGGCGTGGCATTGCCAATTAAATTAGGAAATGATCTTTTAAAAATGCATGTATTTCAGCTAAATTGTTGATGCCACGCCCATATAATATACTTTATTTGAAAGCTGAATTAATTTACAAGCTTTCACAAAAAGTTTGAATAAAATACGTGTAGCCGTTGAAAAGTTATACGAGTTTAAAAAATTTGTCGGTTCAAGACTCGCTTACTGAGCGATTCTGGGCGCCTGGTATATTACGCTCACACATGTTTATATATTTGCATGACTTTTAAAATTACGACCACAAGAATGAATGTGAACTTGCTTGGCCCAAAACTTGAAAACTGCTGCTCTGATTTTGGTCATTTGGAAATTTCTCTAGCTTTACGGAGATATCTAATTAATGGGCGTGGCATTGCCCATTTCATTAGGAAATGATCTTTTAAAAATACATGTATTTCAGCTAAATTGTTGATGCCACGCCCATATAATATACTTTATTTGAAAGCTGAATTAATTTACAAGCTTTCACAGAAAGTTTGAATAAAATCCGTGCAGCCGTTGAAAAGTTATACGAGTTTAAAAAATTTGTCGGTTCAAGACTCGCTTACTGAGCGATTCTGGGCGCCTGGTATATTACGCTCACACATGTTTATATATTTGCATGACTTTTAAAATTACGACCACAAGAATGAATGTGAACTTGCTTGGCCCAAAACTTGGAAACTGCTGCTCCGATTTTGGTCAAACTTTTTGCAAATATTAGAAAATTTCTCTATCTTTACGGGGATATCTAATTAATGGGCGTGGCATTGCCAATTAAATTAGGAAATGATCTTTTAAAAATGCATGTATTTCAGCTAAATTGTTGATGCCACGCCCATATAATATACTTTATTTGAAAGCTGAATTAATTTACAAGCTTTCACAAAAAGTTTGAATAAAATACGTGTAGCCGTTGAAAAGTTATACGAGTTTAAAAAATTTGTCGGTTCAAGACTCGCTTACTGAGCGATTCTGGGCGCCTGGTATATTACGCTCACACATGTTTATATATTTGCATGACTTTTAAAATTACGACCACAAGAATGAATGTGAACTTGCTTGGCCCAAAACTTGAAAACTGCTACTCTGATTTTGGTCATTTGGAAATTTCTCTAGCTTTACGGAGATATCTTATTAATGGGCGTGGCATTGCCCATTTCATTAGGAAATTATCTTTTAAAAATACATGTATTTCAGCTAAATTGTTGATGCCACGCCCATATATTGTATTTTATCTGAAAGCTGAATTAATTTACAAGCTTTCACAAAAAGTTTGAATAAAATCCGTGCAGCCGTTGAAAAGTTATACGAGTTTAAAAAATTTGTCGGTTCAAGATTCGCTTACTGAGTGAGAGTCTGTGTGTCCCCATGTCTGTATGACCATATGTCCGTGTGTCCCTATGTCCGTATGACCATATGTCCGTACGTCCCTATGTGTATGTCCATAGGTCTGTGTGACCATATGTCCGTACGCCCCCATGTCCGTACGTCCCCATGTCCGTATGTCCATAGGTCCGTATGACCATATGTCCGTACGTCTCTATGTCCGTATGTCTATATGTCCGTATGACCATATGTCCGTACGTCCCTATGTGTATGTCCATAGGTCTGTGTGACCATATGTCCGTACGCCCCCATGTCCGTACGTCCCCATGTCCGTATGTCCATAGGTCCGTATGACTATATGTCCGTACGTCTCTATGTCCGTATGTCTATATGTCCGTATGTCTATATGTCCGTATGTCCCTATGTCCATATGACCATATGTCCGTATGTCCATAGGTCTCTATGACCATTTGTCCGTACGTCCCTATGTCCGTATGACCATATGTCCGTACGTCCCTATGTCCATATGACCATATGTCCGTATGTCCATAGGTCTCTATGACCATATGTCCGTATGTCCATAGGTCTCTATGACCATATGTCCGTACGTCCCTATGTCCGTATGACCATATGTCTAAATGACCATATGTCCGTACGTCCCTATGTCCGTATGTCCGTATGTCCGTACGTCCCTATTTCCGTACGTCCCTATGTCCGTATGTCCATAGGTCCGTATGAACATATGTCCGTACGTCCATATGTCCGTACGTCCCTATGTCCGTGTGTCCATAGGTCCGTATGACCATATGTCCGTATGTTCGTATGTCCCTATGTCCGTGTGTCCCTACGTCCGTATGTCCATAGATCCGTATGACCTGATCTTTTAAAAATACATGTTTTTTAGCTAAATTGTTGATGCCACGCCCGTATATTGTATATTATCTGAAAGCTGAATTAATTTACAAGCTTTCACAAAAAGGTGGAACAAAATCCGTGCAGCCGTTGAAAAGTTATACGAGTTTAAAGAATTTGTCGATTCAAGATTCGCTTACTGAGCGATTCTGGGCGCCTGGTATATTATGCTCACACATTTTTATATATTTGCATGACTTTTAAAATCACGACCACAAGAATGAATGTGAATTTGCTTGGCCCAAAACTTGGAAACTGCTGCTCCGATTTTGGTCAAACTTTTTGCAAATATTAGAAAATTTCTCTATCTTTACGGGGATATCTAATTAATGGGCGTGGCATTGCCAATTAAATTAGGAAATGATCTTTTAAAAATACATGTATTTCAGCTAAATTGTTGATGCCACGCCCATATAATATACTTTATTTGAAAGCTGAATTAATTTACAAGCTTTCACAGAAAGTTTGAATAAAATCCGTGTAGCCGTTGAAAAGTTATACGAGTTTAAAAAATTTGTCGGTTCAAGATTCGCTTACTGAGCGATTCTGGGCGCCTGGTATATTACGCTCACACATGTTTATATATTTGCATGACTTTTAAAATTACGACCACAAGAATGAATGTGAACTTGCTTGGCCCAAAACTTGGAAACTGCTGCTCCGATTTTGGTCAAACTTTTTGCAAATATTAGAAAATTTCTCTATCTTTACGGGGATATCTAATTAATGGGCGTGGCATTGCCAATTAAATTAGGAAATGATCTTTTAAAAATACATGTATTTCAGCTAAATTGTTGATGCCACGCCCATATAATATACTTTATTAGAAAGCTGAATTAATTTACAAGCTTTCACAGAAAGTTTGAATAAAATCCGTGCAGCGGTTGAAAAGTTATACGAGTTTAAAAAATTTGTCGGTTCAAGATTCGCTTACTGAGTGAGAGTCTGTGTGTCCCCATGTCTGTATGACCATATGTCCGTGTGTCCCTATGTCCGTATGACCATATGTCCGTACATCCCTATGTGTATGTCCATAGGTCTGTATGACCATATGTCCGTACGCCCCCATGTCCGTACGTCCCCATGTCCGTATGTCCATAGGTCCGTATGACCATATGTCCGTACGTCTCTATGTCCGTACGCCCCATGTCCGTATGTCTATATGTCCGTACGTCCCTATGTCCATATGACCATATGTCCGTATGTCCATAGGTCTCTATGACCATTTGTCCGTACGTCCCTATGTCCGTATGACCATATGTCCGTACGTCCCTATGTCCATATGACCATATGTCCGTATGTCCATAGGTCTCTATGACCATATGTCCGTACGTCCCTATGTCCGTATGACCATATGTCTAAATGACCATATGTCCGTACGTCCATATGTCCATATGTCCCCGTACGTCCCTATTTCCGTACGTCCCTATGTCCGTATGTCCATAGGTCCGTATGAACATATGTCCGTACGTCCATATGTCCGTACGTCCCTATGTCCGTGTGTCCATAGGTCCGTATGACCATATGTCCGTATGTTCGTATGTCCCTATGTCCGTGTGTCCCTATGTCCGTACGTCCCTACGTCCGTATGTCCATAGATCCGTATGACCTGATCTTTTAAAAATACATGTTTTTTAGCTAAATTGTTAATGCCACGCCCGTATATTGTATATTATCTGAAAGCTGAATTAATTTACAAGCTTTCACAAAAAGGTGGAACAAAATCCGTGCAGCCGTTGAAAAGTTATACGAGTTTAAAGAATTTGTCGATTCAAGATTCGCTTACTGAGCGATTCTGGGCGCCTGGTATATTATGCTCACACATTTTTATATATTTGCATGACTTTTAAAATCACGACCACAAGAATGAATGTGAACTTGCTTGGCCCAAAACTTGGAAACTGCTGCTCCGATTTTGGTCAAACTTTTTGCAAATATTAGAAAATTTCTCTATCTTTACGGGGATATCTAATTAATGGGCGTGGCATTGCCAATTTAATTAGGAAATCATCTTTTAAAAATACACGTTTATTACTTAATTCTTGATGCCACTCCCATATAATATATTTCATTTGAAAGCTGATTTAATATACAAGTTTTCACAAAAAGTTTGAATAAAATACGTATAGCCGTTGAAAAGTTATACGAGTTTAAAAAATTTGTCGATTCAAGATTCGCTTACTGAGTGTGAGTCTGTGTGTCCCTATGACTGTGTGTTCCTATGTACGTATGAACATATGTCCGTACGTCTCTATGTCCGTATGTCCATAGGTCCGTATGACCATGTGTCCGTATATCCATAGGTCCGTATGACCATATGTCCATATGACCATATGTCCATATGACCATATGTCCATATGACCATATGTCCGTATGTCCATAGGTCTGTATGACCATACGTCCTTACTTCCCTATGTCCGTACGTCCCCATGTCCGTATGTCCATAGGTCCGTATGACCATATGTCCGTACGTCCCTATGTCCGTACGTCCCGATGTCCGTACGTCCCCATGTCCGTATGTCCATAGGGCCGTATGACCATATGTCCGTACGTCCCTATGTCCGTATGACCATATGTCCATATGACCATATGTCCGTATGTCCATAGGTCTCTATGACCATATGTCCGTACGTCGCTATGTCCGTATATGTCCATATGACCATATGTCCGTATGTCCATAGGTCTGTATGACTATATGTCCGTACGTCCCTATGTCTGTATGTCCATAGGTCCGTATGACCATATGTCCGTATGTCCGTATGCCCATATGTCCGTACGTCCTTATGTCCGTATGTCCATAGATCCGTATGACCATATGTCCGTATGACCATATGTTCGTATGACCATATGTCCGTATATCCATAGGTCTGTATGACCATATGTCCGTACGTCCCTATGTCCATATGTCCAAAGGTTCGTATGACCATATGTCCGTATGACCATATGTCCGTGTGTCCATAGGTCCGTATGACCATATGTCCATACGTCCACATGTCCGAGTGTCCCTACGTATGTTTATAGATCCGTACATCCCAATGTGCATATGTCTATAGGTCCGTACGTACCAATGTCCGTGTGTCCATAGGTCCGCATGACCATATGTCCGTACGTCTCTATGTCCGTATGTCTATAGGTCCGTATCTCCATATGTCCGTACGTCCCTATGTCCGTGTGTTTTTATGTCCGTACGTCCCTACGTCCGTATGTACATAGGTCCGTACGACCTGATCTTTTAAAAATACATGTATTTCAGCTAAATTGTTGATGCCACGCCCATATAATATACTTTATTTGAAAGCTGAATTAATTTACAAGCTTTCACAGAAAGTTTGAATAAAATCCGTGCAGCCGTTGAAAAGTTATACGAGTTTAAAAAATTTGTCGGTTCAAGATTCGCTTACTGAGCGATTCTGGGCGCCTGGTATATTACGCTCACACATGTTTATATATTTGCATGACTTTCAAAATTACGACCACAAGAATGAATGTGAACTTGCTTGGCCCAAAACTTGGAAACTGTTGCTCCGATTTTGGTCAAACTTTTTGCAAATATTAGAAAATTTCTCTATCTTTACGGGGATATCTAATTAATGGGCGTGGCATTGCCAATTAAATTAGGAAATGATCTTTTAAAAATACATGTATTTCAGCTAAATTGTTGATGCCACGCCCATATAATATACTTTATTTGAAAGCTGAATTAATTTACAAGCTTTCACAGAAAGTTTGAATAAAATCCGTGCAGCCGTTGAAAAGTTATACGAGTTTAAAAAATTTGTCGGTTCAAGATTCGCTTACTGAGCGATTCTGGGCGCCTGGTATATTACGCTCACACATGTTTATATATTTGCATGACTTTTAAAATTACGACCACAAGAATGAATGTGAACTTGCTTGGCCCAAAACTTGGAAACTGCTGCTCCGATTTTGGTCAAACATTTTGCAAATATTAGAAAATTTCTCTATCTTTACGGGGATATCTAATTAATGGGCGTGGCATTGCCAATTAAATTAGGAAATGATCTTTTAAAAATACATGTATTTCAGCTAAATTGTTGATGCCACGCCCATATAATATACTTTATTTGAAAGCTGAATTAATTTACAAGCTTTCACAGAAAGTTTGAATAAAATCCGTGCAGCCGTTGAAAAGTTATACGAGTTTAAAAAATTTGTCGGTTCAAGATTCGCTTACTGAGTGAGAGTCTGTGTGTCCTTATGTCTGTATGACCATATGTCCGTGTGTCCCTATGTCCGTATGACCATATGTCCGTACGTCCCTATGTGTATGTCCATAGGTCCGTATGACCATATGTCCGTACGTCTCTATGTCCGTACGCCCTATGTCCGTATGTCTATATGTCCGTACGACCCTATGTCCATATGACCATATGTCCGTTTATCCATAGGTCTCTATGACCATTTGTCCGTACGTCCCTATGTCCGTATGACCATATGTCCCTATGTCCATATGTCCATACGTCCGTACGTCCCTATTTCCGTATGTCCCTATGTCCGTATGTCCATAGGTCCGTATGTCCATAGGTCCGTATGAACATATGTCCGTACGTCCCTATGTCCGTTTGTCCATAGGTCCGTATAACCATATGTCCGTATGTCCGTATGTCCATATGTCCGTACGTCCCTATGTCCGTGTGTCCCTATGTCCGTACGTCCCTACGTCCGTATGTCCATAGATCCGTATGACCTGATCTCTTAAAAATACATGTTTTTCAGCTAAATTGTTGATGCCACGCCCGTATATTGTATATTATCTGAAAGCTGAATTAATTTACAAGCTTTCACAAAAAGGTGGAACAAAATCCGTGCAGCCGTTGAAAAGTTATACGAGTTTAAAGAATTTGTCGGTTCAAGATTCGCTTACTGAGCGATTCTGGGCGCCTGGTATATTACGCTCACACATGTTTATATATTTGCATGACTTTCAAAATCACGACCACAAGAATGAATGTGAACTTGCTTGGCCCAAAACTTGGGAACTGCTGCTCCGATTTTGGTCAAACTTTTTGCAAATATTAGAAAATTTCTCTATCTTTACGGGGATATCTAATTAATGGGCGTGGCATTGCCAATTTAATTAGGAAATCATCTTTTAAAAATACATGTATTTCAGCTAAATTGTTGATGCCACGCCCATATAATATACTTTATTTGAAAGCTGAATTAATTTACAAGCTTTCACAGAAAGTTTGAATAAAATCCGTGCAGCCGTTGAAAAGTTATACGAGTTTACAAAATTTGTCGGTTCAAGATTCGCTTACTGAGCGATTCTGGGCGCCTGGTATATTACGCTCACACATGTTTATATATTTGCATGACTTTTAAAATCACGACCACAAGAATGAATGTGAACTTGCTTGGCCCAAAACTTGGAAACTGCTGCTCCGATTTTGGTCAAACTTTTTGCAAATATTAGAAAATTTTTCTATCTTTACGGGGATATCTAATTAATGAGCGTGGCATTGCCAATTAAATTAGGAAATGATCTTTTAAAAATACATGTATTTCAGCTAAATTGTTGATGCCACGCCCATATAATATACTTTATTAGAAAGCTGAATTAATTTACAAGCTTTCACAGAAAGTTTGAATAAAATCCGTGCAGCGGTTGAAAAGTTATACGAGTTTAAAAAATTTGTCGGTTCAAGATTCGCTTACTGAGCGATTCTGGGCGCCTGGTATATTACACTCACACATGTTTATATATTTGCATGACTTTCAAAATTCGACCACAAGAATGAATGTGAACTTGCTTGGCCCAAAACTTGGGAACTGCTGCTCCGATTTTGATCAAATTTTTTGCAAATATTTGGAAATTTCTCTAGCTTTATGGGGACATGTTATGGACCCATTTCATTAGGAAATTATCTTTTAAAAATACACGTTTAATTACTAAATTGTTGATGCCACGCCCATATATCGTATTTTATCTGAAAGCTGAATTAATTTATAAACTTTCACTTTTTTGACAGTATTCGACTAAACTTTTTTACTTGTTTTGAACTATTTTTTAATTGATAAACATCTAAACAAATTCAATTCATCCTATTGCACGAGGGATTATCAGTTTTGTGACATTTGCATCAGAACCAGTACTTATATGTTTATAGAATATATTGCGTTTTCACACATAGTTCTACACTACTTACAATAAAAACTTCGCAAAATATTTTCACGTGTTGGGTATCAGCCAAGCGTTCTTTCCTAGGCAATATGACTATTTGACATATTGTCAATTTCATGTGTTAAATAAAGTAAAAAATAAAAAGAGTAGCCCTTATCCTTCATGAGACATGGTAATCCTAAAACAACAACAACAGCACTACATTACAGTTAAATCTTTGTTTAAAACTTTTTCTCCTGGAATAAGTAATTGCCAACAAAATTCCAAAACAAGTAAAAAAATAGATTTGCCTTGTTTTTTGTAAATTCTAGACGTGTCTAGTACCCAACTACACCTATTTTTGTCACATCATTTAATAGGATAATTATAAATATGTTTTAGGTGCGTAGCTCAATTTTTCTAACACATAAATGGATTTTTGTCGATTATGGGCGTAACTTTCGATCGATTTTGCCCATTTTAAATAGAAATATGCATGCAGGAAGTGTCTAGAGGTATGTTTGTATATCCCAAAATTTACGATCGGGAGAGTCTTTAACAATAGACGGACACACGGACATAAGGTAGGATACTCTCCGTCATTATCTTCTTCCTTCAAATAGTAATACAACAAGAATTAAAATGCTCGTCTCTCTCTCCATCTATTTTTATAATCAACGCACACAACGCTAATTTCGATATTTTTCTTTAAAATTTAGCGCAGTGATAATTTTTGGGCCAAGGCGATCTATATTGAGTTTGGACTGGATTGTTTATTATACCCTCCACCTCAGTGATGAGGGTATACTAAGTTTGTTCTTCCGTTTGCAACACCCAGAAGGAGGCGCCAGAGACCTTACAAAGTATATATATTCTTGATCAGCGTCAAAAACTGAGTCGATTTAGACATGTATGTCCGTGTGTCCATGTGTCCGTCTATTCTTGGCACTCTCACGGGCGTAAATTGTGAGATATTGAGCTGAAATTTTGTACAGGCACGCAGATCGTTATTTAAAATGGCCAAAATCGGACCAGAGCCGATGTGCCAAAAATGGGCGTATTCGGATTACAGACACGCCCACAATTAATAAAAATCTTTATATCTGCCACAAAAGTTGACCTAGGAAATTTGGTATGCGTATACATAGTTATCCCATTGACTGACTTGCCAAAAATAAGCGTAGTCAGATAATAGACATGCCCACAATTTACAAAAAACCATATTTAACGTAAAAGTAGACTTGCATGCTGATACGTAAGACATACACTAATAGAGGGCGCAATACATATATATTTGTCACGCCCACCGTTGTGGAGGTGGAGGGTATTTAAGATTTGGTCTAAGCCAAATTTAGTTTTCTTACTTGTTTTTTAATAAAACATTTCTCCTTTTAACTATCTAGCTTTGTACTCACTTGAAATAACCCAAAATAGCCAGTGACAGTAAAATGGCCACTAATGATACACTATAGCCGCTAATATAAATCAAATTCACACTATGCTTCCACTGTAAGTAAAAGGTAGAAAGTGTTATTAAAACAAGTAGTCCTTGGAACATTTGCATAATCACAATGGTGTTTGTGTTTTGTTACATTTACCTGCAAGTCATCTAAATTGACACATGTTGTATAATTGGACCAAGTCTTGTTTGTTAAAGGATGTTTGAACCAGACACCATCCACACCGCACTCTTTGTGTGCATAACCTATAAAGTAAATGCAGAAGAAGAGAGTGCATAAAGTGAATTGCATAATAAAAAAAGTGAAGTAAAATCCTATTTTTAGAATACAGTATCCTTCTATCTCGTTTATCATTACAGTCTTCAATTTAAAGCTGCGTTATAATAAATTTCATAACATTTTAAAATCTTCAGAAAATATTGGGATTGTTGTACAGAGCATGGACAAAATAATATGAACATCTGACATGGATTTCGTAATGGCAGCCCTTCCATGAATGTTTTCTCTGTGGAGTTCCCACTGTACTGTTTTTGTAGAAACAGTATTACTTAAGTGAGTCTGGAGTTCTGCTATCCCTCTTGCTGCGGTAGTTTTATGTTGTCTGGTCACATGTTCGTCTCAGTCAGTTAACTATGAGTTTCGCCCACTATTCCTCTTCGCCGATGATGTTTTATCAGGTTTTGTGTAAGCTGTCATTACCGTGGATACTTTCACTAGTGAAACGTTAAAAAATTAGGTTGTTTTCGTCACAGACTCTCCCGCTAACTGAGCACCAACGATTTGCCTTCTTCCAAAGGCAGACCATTTTTAGAACCCCTTCTCATATAATTATATTTCATGAAGTAACTTTTAATGCAATGAGTTGTATTTACTGATTTACCAAACTAACTGAAGCATTATTTGTGTTGGTCTAGGGTACTAAGAGGTCCGACTTGCCCAACTATAACAATTTCACTTGTTTTAAATCGTAATTTTTATGATATTTACCAATATTATTCAAATTGTCCTCCAGAGAGCCTTTCTCTCTTTTCCAAGCGTTATAAGTTGTTTAACATTTTTAGATGCAACATGTGCATGTACACATAATAATACTTATTATAATGTAGAATATGTAAATGCTGTGTACAATGAATGGTTAACATAAGAATTATGTACAACAACAATAAAAATGAATGGAATTTTGATGTAAACTATTTTATAAAACATTTCTGTGTTCACCTTATTGTTAACATCTGAACGTGGGATGTTAGATAATAAGCAAGCTAAACGGTCTTTGTATTCGGACGTTTCAAAAAAATACATACGAACGGGTTTTGTTAAATTTTTATACTCTCCTCCTTAGTGATGAGTGATGATTTTTTTTTTTCATATTACCTGTGTCAGGTAAAAAGGCGAATACTTTCGCTTGGTTGGGTGAAAAGATTGAAACACCAATTTTCCATATCTACGAAGAATCAATAATTTCAAGACTAAAGTGCAAACAACAGACCCATAAAGCAAAACGAGAAAGAGAACGAGGTGGTATATACTACAGTTAGAGTGAGACAGGATATGAAAGAAATTACGATAAAACTTGAAAAATTTAAACCTAAAAATTTCTTAAAGCACAACACAAAAACACTCAACAATTCCACCTAGCAACCACACAGATGGAATCAAAGGAAGCGCTATAAAAATTGCAAATCATCGGGTCGTACATGTAGATGGCATGTACGTGTATGTATGCAAATGCGTATTGGCTTCCACATTACCTTCATACGTTAAAGAAATAAGAATTGAGAAGATGGTTGCAGTTGTGATATGTGAAATTTGCTTTGGTGTCTGGATGTATAACTCTCCTTACTTTGTTTATTTCCCAAATGAATACTCACAACTAAACTAAAGATTTCCTGCAAGAGTCGTGCATCCATTTATGCACAACTATGTATGTTAAATACCATTCTTTATGCATGCAAATACATTTTATGGCATCGGGCTTTATTTACATCCATTGGAGTATTTCATCAATTTCCTTAAAATCTTATCGCATTCTCTGGTGTAAAGTGTACAAACTCGTCACTTTTTTATTCTATAACTACTACATATGTACGAGTGCATTGAACACTGCTAACCTTACAATATTTACATATTGAAAATTCCATTTGTATGCCATGCGTTAGTTTGGTTTTTAATATACTCTGCACCATTAGTTTGTGGGGATGTTTGTAACTCCTAAGTGGTAAATGCCGCACAAAGACATGTATTGGCTCAAAGGGGAACCCTATTGAAAATGGAGCGGATTGGACCATTTTTTGAACCCTCCCCTTATGAGGTCCTTTTATTTTTTGAGATATTTTGATGAAATTCTATATAGGAATATGTTTTGGCCCGAGGTGGAACTCTATTAAAAATGGACTGGATCGGACCATTTTTAGAATCCCTCCCTAATGGAATGAAAACTTTATATGGAAAAAAATCGCAATTCTTAATTTTTTTCACAAAATTTGGTAAAAGACAATTAATTAACTTCATATGTGGTTGCGGCAAACGTTTTTAGAACCCCTCCCATATAATAAATATCAGAAGTAACTTATTTGGCAGTGTATACAGATTCAACCAAATAAATTGTAGGACAATTTAAGCAGCTAAGTAGTGTGTAGTATTAAACGGCGGGCTTGACCGATATAAAATTTTTACTTGTTTTGCTTAATGTTAAACATTCTAAAATCATCGATTTTTTATAGCTGTTTTTCGTATTTACAAGACTTTAGCAACAGCTACTTATTCACTTATAATATTTGTTGGCTTTGTCAGCTACTGAATATATTATTGGTTCACACTTTTTACTCACTGCCATGTAGTTTGTTTTTGAAGATCTTTATACCCACCACACTAGGTGGGTTATCACTCAGAAAAATGCATCATAAATCCTTCAAAGTATATATTTTTGATCAGCTTCGAAAACCGAGTCGATCCAGATATGTACGTCCCTGTGCCCGTCTGTTGTTAGCACTCGCATGGTCCTAAGTTTTTATATATTAAGCTGAAATTTTGAAAAAACTTTTCTAGCTTTTGCTTGGATTAATATTTAAATTGAAAAAAATCGGTCGAGAGCCACGCCCATAATCAACAAAAATCTATTTATTTACCACGAAAACTGAGCTATAAAGTTGGAATTTTGTACGTATATTTATCACAATTTATAAAAACCCAACGTAAAAGTCGACTTGTAAGCTGATACGTGATATATTGTAAGGCGTTTATACTTGCCGCTCCTACCACATATGTAGATGTGTAGGGTATCTTAAGCGAAATTTAGTTTTCTTACTTGTTTGCTTCTTTTTTCTTTATTTTTATACAAGACTTGATCCGCACGTAAGTTTTTATTTTGCATTCTTCGTGAGGACATTGTAAGTGCACACTCCAAAATGTTTGTCTTAGAGAAAAATCGAAGAATTGGCATGTGACATATGACATGGTAACACATGTTTATGTAAAAATATGTGTATCTCCAACTATATTGCTCATCTTAACCAAAAATTATTGTATTATAAAGATTTCATTGGTTGTTTGATCTAGAAGACATCACTTCATCATTTTTTTTATATACAATCCTGTATTATAATAGTTAAGAAAAAAATTAATTCTTCCCCTTATAAAACACATTTACCTAGTTGTACAACTAAATCGTCACCATTTTTCATGTCATACTGCTGCCACTAAACTCTGCATACAATTAACATCAACACAAAAGGTTGCAAAGAAATTGGAAAAACCGAGTAATTGCCCAACGTTTCAGCAAATAGAAAAAGCTTAATTGTTCAGTTAAGTTTTTACCTTAAATAAAATTTAAACAAAAAATATGCGCTTTCATTAGCCGCTGCAGTAAATATTATTTTAGTGACACATTAGTGACTTTTGTATGTGCCAATGGCAGCGTAAGGATTACTAAAGCAAAGTAAAATAAATGCATTATATTTGGCTTTGGCCAAATTTTAAATACCCGTCATATCTATATTCAAATAGTGGGCGTGGCAGGTGCCCAACTGTAGTCTCTACATTTTTCGTATTACGTATCAACTATAAAATCTTATTTTCTACCAAATGAAGGTTTTTGTAAAATGTGGGCGTGTCTGTTATCTCACAAAAGTGTATCTTTCAGTTACAAAAAATTGTGCTATAAAATTGAAATTTGAAATTTGGTACTTAAATTTATTACTAGGCTATCCCTGGGTGTACAAAAATGGGCGGTGTTGACCAAAGGACATGCCCATAATTAACACAAAAAAAATTATTTGATACAAAATCCGACTTTTTTACATGAATTACGCAGACGTGTCTTTTTGGCCAAGGACAGTTACTTTTGAAAATCGACCTAATCGATTTATTTGTATTTGACTCCTCCCCATAGAAGGCTATCAATTAAAATAAGTCTTTTTACTACGAAAAAAGCGCAATTGTTAATATTTTTTTGTAAAATGTTGGTAAAGAACATTTAATTAGCTTCATAAGTGATTGTATCAACGTTAAAACCAATCGCGCTCTTTCTAGAACCACTTTTCATGCTTTTTTATGAAGACACTTGCGTTTACTAATATAAATCAATTCATTTCAGTATTAATTGGGCCTCGAATTGGTGTAGGGTAAATTAACATATTTAATCAAAGCCAAACAAAAGCAAATATTTTTTATAATAAAAACAAGAGAAAATTGGGTAGGGGTTCTAAAAGTGATCCCATCCTATCCATTTACAATATGTTTCCTCTTTGAGCCCATACTTGTCCTTGTACCAAATTTCTTTGAAATATCTCAAAAAATGTGACCTGTAGCTAACGCACAAATTTACATGGACAGACCGAGGGACAAACGAACAAACGGACATGTCGATTTAGTAAGTGATTCTGTATCAATCCCTAAAATTAAAAGTGGGTGTGGCCTTTACGGGCTTGGGAGTTACAAACATCCGCACAAACCTAATATACTCTTTGCCACGCAGATGGTGCAGGGTATAATTATCATAATTAACACTTTACGATGATAACGCACTCTTGGGTAATATGTTATTCATTATAAAACATATTTAGAAAATTATTATTCATAATATATGTTTGATGTGAGAGATGGGAGAGATTTGTTCAATTGAATAATTATTTTCTGCTTAATATAAATAATGCTGCTGCTATAAGGAAATTATATATTAGTGTACAAAAATTATAAAATTATTAAATTATATGAACGCCTCACATATACACAAAATATATTTATAATAATATTGTTGGGCCACCATTTGCTTTTAGAAAAACTGCAATTCTTCTTCTTCTGTTATTACCGTGAATACTGTCGCTCGTGAAACGTTAAACAATTCAGTTGTTTTCGTCACAAGCGAGCACCAAAGATTTCCCCTCTTTCAAAGTCTGAGAGATCACATATTTCACCGATCTCTTGCTCTAACCCTAGCAGAACAAAACGTGTAATACACTGAAATATAACCAAGAAGACTTGGCACGTACCCTGGGCAATACACACGCGTTGCATTATTTACATAGAAGTAGTATTGCGAACATGCAACAACATGTCCTACACTACATGGTGTTCATATTACTTTGTTCATCTCGTGTATATGTGCATATAACGTCATGTACAAATATATATTGGGGCATCAGGTGGTGACACAACACTAACATTTTTCTTAAAGATTTTACTCTAACTCAGAACGAAGAAAATGAAATTAAACTTGAACTTGTAACATGAACATTGAGTGTTTCCCAATACTCATACATAATCGTTATGTAACAGTGTTGAACATAAGTGAAAAACTATACTATAAAATACAAACTATTTAAATTAGGTAAAATGGGTCAAGGGCCACAAAATGATGTTGAAAATTGATGCATAAATTCAACGATGTGCCGAAAATAGGCTTGGTCGGATAACAGACACGCCCACGATTTACAAAACACCGCCAATTAATGCGTAATATATACACTACTAGAGGGCGTAATCACGTGTCTTTTGTGTGAATTTATTATTGAAGAATTCATACGTGACATATACCCAACGCATAAGTATATAATATGTAGCGTGCAAAACGTATTCTTTTATTTTATGGTAACAACAAGAATGTTACTACGAATATACTTGTATAATATGGACATAAAATGTAAGAAAGGAAAAAGATGAAACAAGTAAAAAAATTAATTGGCTTAGACCACATCTTGTATTCCGTCCACCACGTCTTCCCATAGCGGCAATGGGATGTACCTAATTACATCTTCTAATAGTGTACATACAATATTCTTTGAGTTTTACGCTGAATAATTTTTTTTTTTTTTTTGTAAATTGTGGGCGTGTCTTATATATTTAGATACCACAACAACCAAGCTAAAAGTTTATATTAAGTTGGCAGATAATTAGAATTTAGTGTAATATGGGCGTGACCCTCAATCAATTTTGCCCAATTTAAATAGCGACACTGAAAATGTCCACAAATTTCAGTTCAATATCTCAAAGCTTGCCACCAACAGATGGACCCAGGGAAGGTCATGTCTAGATCAGTTTTTGTGGCTAATCAAGAATATTTATACTTTATACAATTTCTTCTGGGTGTTGCAAAAGGATTAGCAAGCTTAGTACACTCTCATCACTAGGGTGGAGAGTATAAAAATAACAAATAACTCTTCACATGCAATTTGTATTGTAAAATGACATATGCTTACATATATTTTAATTCACTTATGTAACGGTACCATAATAATATTTTTCATAGCGGTGAACAGTGTTCTTCTATTATAAATTATTATTATAGAAAAATGTGCTAATGCAGTAGTGAAAGTAAGGAGGTTAATATATTATGTCCATCACGCGGATGAATACATCCCACTGCACGTAAAGTTTTATATAAACTTGAAACTTCCAGCACTGGATTCTGTCCAACAACTTTATTGCTGATTATTATGAAATTTTGAGTAGATTATGCTACATATACTTCTTCACATACACATTAACACTTATTAATAATAAATCATTTTTAAAACGTGATAAAATATATATATACATATATACATAAAACAATAAAAGTAGAGGATACTGGATACTACTACTATTAACCCAAGGAAATTATATTTCAAGTTTATTTAACAAATACTTCATGGAAACAATTTTTCACATGTTTACGATGAATCTTATAAGAATGCAAGTAAAATGTAATCACATAATGGGCGTTAACGTAAGCACGCCCATTTACGAAATATATTTCCGTCATATATAAAGCAGCAATACTCATTCTATTCTAAATTTCAGATCTATTTAGGGTTTCCTACGTAAAATAAAGTAAAAAAACCCTCAATCATATTGAGATTTATAATAAATCTACTATAGATGGGCGTGGTTAATTAGAATTTGCCAAATATATAAAAAATCTTCGTCAATATTTTGGTAAATTTCAGCTCGACATCTAAATGTTACGTGAGGCCACAGCACATTGACACACGGACAGTTACAAGGGCTCAATCGACTCGGCTATTGATGCTATCAATATATATACCTTTGTGGGTGTGGCTTGCTCCCTTCTGATAATAATCATTCTGATGGTGGGTATAGAAATTTAAATATTTTGTTGTTGTTAGCTATTAAGTGTTTGAATGTACAGTGTGAGGAAAAAAGATGGAATATCTGTAGTAAGGTTGAATTTTTTCGAAAAAACTTTGTGTACAAAATTTATTGGGTCAAAATATCCTGATTTTATCCTAATTTTCCCTCTCCAACCGATTTCACCTAATTTCAATATCAACTTGTGTATCAATATCATTTTCCATGATCTAGAGAATGTGTTCCTTAGACGGACAGACTCATAAATTAATGCCTTCCTACGGGATGTCACAAGCACATTGACAAAGTTAGTATGCTCTCAACTTTAAAAAAAAATACTCTTTTATTGTTTACCTTGTATGCCTATGTTATGTTTCAAAACGAATTGCAATAAGACAATGTTAGGAGTGATGCACACAATATGTCATGTATTCTGAAGGAGACGCCTTTTACACCTTTACGCCTTTTTCTTATATGTTCTACATCAGTTCATATAGTATATGATTAAAGTAATTAAAGTAAAAAATAAACGTCTGCCATAAAACACATTTATATACATGTATATATACGCACCCGCACCTCACGTGGAGAATATAAAATGGCATCTAAAATAAGCAAAAAAAATCCAAATTCAAATACTCACGATTAGGATCGAAACCGGTCACAAATTCAGGACAACGTTCATAGGCTGAGGTGCCAGCAGCTGTATCAGGCCAACAAAGCCAACCATCAAATGTACCAGGACAATATGTACCTGCCAATTATATATATATATATATATATATAAGAAAAATGACAAGTTTTCCAATTACACAATAAACTTAATCCTTATAACAAGCTTTTATTCTATAGAACTGTCTTAGCTAATAACAATACTCAGCCTATCACTCTTCTACTCGTCAAATTCTTTTATATTCGAAGCAGATTTCAATAGGAATTTTAAGTCGACATAGCAGCCACCGTATTGGATTTAATGCAACTAATCGCATCTACTCCTCAAATTCTTCCATTTGAGACCCATATCAAGAAACTTTCATTAGAAATGGTGCTGTTAGTATTTGAATTTAATATGATGACACTTGGGTTACAATTTCTAAACATCACTCTTCAATGCTATCGTGCAAGGATGATATGATATCATATGATACCCATACCAAGAGGTTTTTAATGAAAATGATGACACCGTCGCCAATACTAAGCTAATGACATTCGATCTGTCCTTTTAATTTATTTCCTTTTAATTTAACACCCATATCAAATAGATTGCGAACGAATTGAGAGTTCGCCATTTTCAAACCAAGAGTGAGTGACAATGTGACAAATTTCAGTATGATCGAATATGTGCAAATATTCTTAGAATTTATAAATGAAAGCTTTTATAATAAACAAATGTTGATACAAATGTTTACAAACCTGGTTCAAGGTCTGTTGTTGTTTGATTGAGGCGTTCGTAACATTCCGCTTCACCTCCCGTAGCTGGTGCAATAAGTATGCGCGTCTGTACCACAGTGTCGTTATATCCGCTAAATGATTTACTCGTGTCATTAATATTATTTTTGCCGTCAAACATGTTTCCTTTACTCCTTTGAATTTCATTCACTCATTCACTCATTCATGCAGTGCTGTATTAAGATATTGTGTGATTCAATAATTTACACAACCACACGCAAGTAAGATTGATGATTATTACAACTTGAATATATTCTTTGCTTTTCTTTACTATCCGCTTTGTGTTGTGTCACACCTTTTAAGGCTTTTTCATTTGGCGAATGTCTGAACAATATATTTGTTGCATTGTTAATTCAATCATCATCATTGTGCAACAATTGTTTTACGTTGTTTTACGCTTGGCTTTACATTCTTTCGTTAAGATCTTCTTTTCTTTTAAAATATTATTAATGCTCTTAAGCTTTAGGGTATATTTTTAAATTGGAATATCAGATTATTTTTGTTGTTATGGTTCCTTTAATTAGCTATTGGAATGAATATTATTGTAATATATACGTTCTACAAAAATTTCTTGTAATATTTATTAAATTCCATTTATGTGATATTCTTCTTAAAAGCTGCTCACTTGTACTGAAGTGCACTTCTATTAAAAGTCATACAGAACTCAGTACTTTATCTCCCAATAGTGTACGTTCACAAGAACAATAGATGAACACATAGATACATGAACATAAAGATGATAAAATGGATAAGGAGAAGAAGTATATTGATCTAAGCTAATGATTGATTGTTTTGTTGCACAAAAATATCAATTATATTTTTGTACAACATGTAATATCCGTTCGTTTGTCCGTAAATTTTGAAGTTTTGTACAGATGTTTATAGTATTTGTACCCAAGTTTCTATTTAATTAGGTCATGTGCCACGTTCACTATCGAAAACAATCTGTCACCCATGAAGTTTTGCTACCAATATATATATATATGCATGGATGCCAAAAATGGGAAGGTTTGGATAACAAACACCCCCACAATTTCCAAAAATAAAACATATTGCAGAATCCGATTTCTCAGTTGAACCTAATGCATACACCTCATCAAGTCCAAATCAGCTCAAATCTACATAAAAATAGGGGTCGTGGCAGGTAAATGATTACAACCTTTTAGAATATATGTCTGATGTATATTACGTAGCAGCTTGCAAGTGAAATTTTACGATGAATACAGTTTTTTATGAATTTATTATCCGACCACGCCCGCTTTTGGTATATCGGTTGGTATCTATAAATGTGAATACCAAAATTTAACTTTATAGCTCATTTTTATGGCAGATATATAGATTTTCGCCGATTGAGGGCGTGGTTTTTAAGCGATTTCACCCAATTCAAATTTATGAACTTAGTTTTTGATGCTGATAAAGAATATATACATATTGTAGGATCTGTTACGCCTTGTTCTGAGTGTTGCAAACGGAATGATAAACTTATTATATCCACCATGTTATGTGGAGGGAAAAATAAATTTAATTTAAACACTTATACGGTCAACTTCCTATAAATAAATAACAAATATTATGTATGCGATAAATTGCCCTTTTCAGTCATTTTAATGCTACTCGATCTACTTGGGAAACATAACAACTTGAAAGAGTTAATCGATATACTTTAAAAGGATGTTTCTTCTACACATTGATTCTAACACTTGAGCACGAATTTTCAAATTCAAATAATTAACAATTGAATCCTTGACACTGCTTTCAAAGCATTTATATATAAAAGAGAAGCTATGAAAGTTCGTTAGTAGAACTTTTCATTTAGTAGTTAGTTAGCAAAGCAAGTTAATGTTTAAACAATGATATATTCTTTACATACTTAAGAAACAGAACATGATGTTGTTATGCTATAATAAAATGTTGCTGTCCATTGTATATAACTCGTTGATGTGATAATTATAATTTTAACTACAAAACTGTGTTCTCAGCGTCATAGAAGAGGATGAGAGATGAAAATCAACATTTTTATTAAAAAGTACAATAATCATAAGCAAAACTTTATGACCACAATTTAGAAAAGCAAAACAATAAAATTAAATACAATAAAAATACAAATTGTTAACTTAAGCAATGGAAAGTATCCAACTCAAAGCATGCCGTGAACAATATTACCATCAAACAATTACAATCACTTCACTTTTGTTCTTGTGTGGCAGAAAGGGGAACAGGAAAATGCTCAAAAGTTCTTCTCTGGTTATTGTTCTTTTTGTCTATCCCACTCTCTGCCTCTTCATTTCCCATCTCTCTGTAACTATGATTTGAACTTTGTTTAGAAAAACTGACGAATGCACAAACCTTAGCTGATTGCACTTTCAAATACTGCAAGTACAACGTATCAACTTACAAGGTGGATTCTTAAGCAAATTGTGCCCACCTTGTGGTACCCAAGAAAAACACATACGCATTTAAAATTGATTTCATATAATTGGTAGAAGAACTTTTCATATTTTGCTGATTCCGGGAACGAAACAAGTAAATCTTACTATTTTTCATGTTTGTTTTCATTATAAAAATTATCGATGTTTATAGAGAAGCAATCTTATTCTCATTAAATGGTATTGTAATTATTATATAAATTTTGTTAATAAAACGTTCAGAGTTAATATGTAATGTGATGATATTGGTATAATTCTGCTCCGTACACTGACCAAGGTTATATTAAGTTTGTGCGGATGTTTCTAACTCCTAAAGGGTAAAGGCCACACCAATCTTTTACCTTTGGGATTAATACAGAATCACTTTCAAAATCGACATGTCAGTCTGTCTATCCATGTAAATATGTGCGCAAGCTACATGTCGCTTTGAGATATTTCGATGAAATTTGGTACAAGGACATGTATTGGTCTAAGGAGGAGCTCTTTCGAAAATGTCCCGGATCGGAACATTTTTAAAACCCCTCTCCATATAAGGTCCTGTTATAATGAAGGTCTCTATATGGCAAAAAATCGCAATCCTTAATATTTTTGGACAAAATTTAGGGGAGAATAGTTAATTATCTGTATACTTGGCTATTCCATTTTACAACAATTTCCATAAACTAGTATTGTTAAACTAATTATAACGTAATACATGTGGAGCAAAATGGTGCAGGGTACTAAATGAACAGGTATAACTGACTGTAACTTGTTGTCATTATAATTATACTCGCAGCATACGGGGCGTATGAATAATTTCACACATTTAATAATAAATATGTTTTCATAACGGTTTCGTTTAAGAATATATGTGTGTTTGTGTTTGTGCATGTGTAAGTTGCAATAATTCACTAACAATTAAATACAATTAAATCATTATACGCTAATGAATAACCAATTAAAACGTACTAGTACACATATTGTTGAAAACTGAAATACTTCAGTTCAAATTTGAAATCACTTAACGAGTGTTTTTGTTTAGTATTAGGTGTCAAAAGTGTTGTTTTATTGTTTGGTAAATATTTTAATTATCTCTTTGTTGTTTAGGCTTATGTAAACTAAACTCAATTGAATAAATAATGTTTATCCAAGTATGGATCACTAGAGTATTAATCTCATTGGTAAACAAAAACAAATAAATTATGAAACATGTAAAAATATTATATATGGTTTAGACTAAATCTTAGATACCTTTCATATTTACGAACAACAATGTAGAGAGTATGGAAAGTATAAAAATACGCCCTCTTTTAATACTATTAAAAGATGTGTTGCCTGTTACCGCAGTAGTCGAATTCTGCATAAAAAAACGGGTGTATTTTTTATGTGACCCCGCCCATCGATGGTTACACTATATTAAACTTGAACTTTGTAGCGTTATTTTTGTGGCCATGATCGAAGTTTTTTAAACTATCTGCGCAAAGTAAGGATGTCAGTACCATTAGGTCAATGTTTTGGCTCGGCAGCTTTTTAACCATATACATACACACACCCAAACCTTCATGAATCAATTTATGTGGTAGATAAATAGGTTTATGTTGATAAAGGGCGTGGTTCTTGACCGATTCTTTCCATTTTAAATAGCGATCTGCGAGCAAAAAGTAAAAGTCTCTGTACAAAATGTTAGCTCAATATCTCAAAATATAGGACCGTGAAAATGCCAACTTCAGACAGACTCACGGACATATATGTCTAAATCGATTCAGTTGTTAATGCTGATCAAGAATATATATACTTTGTAGGCCTCCTTCTCGGCTGTTTCAAACAGAATGACAAACTTAGTAAACCCCCATCTTATGTGAAGGGTGTAGTGAATAATTGTTTATTTTAATAGTAGCGCAAGTAAATAGGTTTGGGGGAGAAGTACTGTGCGAGAATTCATCTTCAAAATATTTGAAAAATAATATAATTTTGTTTTATATCACGAATAGTTTCCCATAGAGAAAAGCCACTATCACAATTAGAAGCTTTATAAAATTATTTTTTTATGTTTTATTATAACAAAATAACCCTTTACTTTATGGGACTTCTGACATCTTTTTCAGGGTGTTGGACAAACTTGGTATATCTCATCATATGTGGAGGGTATAAAAATAATAAATAATCATTTTGAATTTTTATGGAAATTGATGTGAAAATGAAAACTCATTCGTAATCATAATGAATGAAGCAATAAATATTTAGTAAAATGTTTATATGTGCAATTTATTCAACTTAGTCCCATATTGGCTTTGGTGTTTGAGATAATTGCATGCATGCATCAATTTGATTAACATATTTAATTTATTATGTATTAGAAAATGATAGCGTAGTAGTACTAATTAAAAATTGTTTAATATCTGATGCAAAGTTGAGCTTCCATTCCAACTGATTACCAACGCATTAGCAAAGTAATGTTACATGTCCTGTAATGTTCATGTTTGTTAATGATGCTAATGTGATTTATATCACCTATTCATCTACCCTCTGTGTCCTACTGTTCCTGTCAATTATGTAATATTATGTAATGAGGTCTCCGACACATATCATTGAAATAACGAGGACTCATTATTGAAATTCTCAATTTGTGTGTTTCCTCTCTTCTGCTACAATACTTGAATAATCAACCATTGTTTCAAATAGTACACAGGACACTTTCACTTTCAATGCTAATAAATGTCATAAACAGTCCTATATTAAAATGTGCGACAAAAAAAATTAATAAATCAAAACTGTATGTAAAAACAAATAGTAATAGCAATCTGCTTGAACACTAATTACTTAAACATTTTATAATGATTGTAATTTGTCATTTGAAACGTTATGACAATGTGTGACAATGACAATTTAGGACAAATACCAAAATCATTAAAAGAGTAGAGAATGGGAATATCGCCTTAGCTGTGGTCGCAACGGCAAGATGCATTTTTTGATGAAATTTTGTGTAAGGATATATAATGGACGAAAGAAAAAATAGAACCTCTTCCCATATAATGTTATATCACGAAGTAACTTTAACGTCATTGCCTCGCGGTAGACACGACAAAACTAAATGTAGCATAATTTAAGGAGTCAACTGGTGTAGGGTATTAAATGGTCATCTCATCGTCGGTGACTATAACATTTTCATTCGTTTTAAAAATTTTTTTTCTTATAATCCAATAAGGTTTTACTTTTTCTTTCCTCAATTTCTTTTTTAAGGATGTTTCAAATAAACAATATAGCGGGAGGTTTAAAAAAGATTAACTCTTTCATGGGAAATTCTAAGTATGGCGTGTAACAGTAAAAATTATTATTAACTTATGTTACATATGGTAAAGGTTGTGATGATTTAATCATATTATCTCACATTGTGCTGGTTATATCACACCAGTAATCACAGTAACATATTTGATATAATACAAAAAGTAAAAAGTGTGGCTTGATTATTGTAACATAACCACAGAAAGTACTAAATATAAAACATAAGCACTGTAGCATTTTTTTAACTTTGACATTAAAGTGATGCGTTTTATTGATTTATTTAATTTACTTATATTTCACAAACTCGAAAGCAAGCACCTAAATACATGTTCTGAATTTGTATTCGGAAAGAATTTTATTAAACCTGGGCGCCGTTGAGCCTACTTTCACCAAGAGAACTATCCTCACTTGAACGCCGACGTCGCGATTTTACATCTTCTGACGCATGTTCATGTTCAACGGTGGGTTCAACTATTTTAAAAGTACAACCACAAGGTTTTTTTTCTTCACTTTCTTCTGAAGATGTATCATGTGATCGCCGACGGCGAAGTTTCTCATCTTCTGAATGAGTTACGGTTTTAGATCCACAACCACAGGGTGCTGTTTCATCATGGGTCTCATCATCACTCGATCTTCGACGTCTGGAATCAGTATGGTGTTCCTCTTTCTCGCCCTTTTCACTTTGTTCATTGTCATGACCACTTTTGTGGTCTTTTTCTTCTGATGAATCTTCTTCAGAAGATTTTTTGTGCGTCGATTTTTCTGCATGAGATTCATGTTTTTCTTCCGAAGATTCATCTGATCGTCTGCGACGAATTTTCGCATTTTCATTTTCAAGTATTTCCTTGGGAATATGCTCATTTAATAGTGTATTATATTCGTCATCCTTTATTTTATCTTCACTATAAACATCGATAATTTCGGAAGTTTTTTCTTGCGATTCAAAATTGTTTTCTGATGGAATCCCCACCAAGTGCTTTCTGGAAATACCCCAACCATTACTGTTAACGTCCTTTTCTGGTGTCACACTACGAGCAAAAGTCACATCCAGTAAGTAAAATATTAAAATATACACAAAATATTGTAATTTCATGGCTAAGAGCGTTATAATCCTTCACGATTCCTTCTTGTTTCTCTAATTCACGTTCAGTTTATGATTACAGCACTTGCAGTTTGTTGTGTTTTCTTTAATAAATCTTAATGTACTGACTGGATTGCCTTCCGTCGAGGTATTATGAACAAATTTCCATTTAAATTTTTTATAAACTTTCTTATCACTATAACTATTGGAGGTACATTATTTTGTTAAATCGAGTATATATATTATTAATAAGCGTCAATAGCCGAATCGATTTAGCCCTTCTATTTGTCCACGTACAAGTGCGGCTGGTATCCATTTTTTAGAACCCTCACGGCCGCAATTAATGAGATATTGTATTAAAATACAGTTCACATAGTCTTCACCAGCGTTTGCACTTTATTATTCAAATTGAAAAAGGAGCAATTGTTTCAGTAAATTTTCCATATTACTTATAAAGAACATAAATAAAGAACGTGAATCTTTCGGGCATCGATTTCAAGATTTGGTCTCAGCCTCATATAATTCTTTTACTTTTTATTCCCTCTACTTAGATGGGGGGTATACTAAGTTTGTTTTTCCCTTTGCAACATCCAGAAGGATGGGCCAGAGGCCTTACAAAGTATATATATTCTTGATCAACATCAAAAACTGAGTCAATCTAGACGGGTGCCCGTCTGTTGTTGGTATTCTCACTCATTTTAAAATACTGATATGAAATTTTGTACAGCACTTTTAGTCTTTGCACACAGATCGCTGTTTAAAATGGGCAAAATCGGTCAAGAGCCTCGCCCACAATCTACATATTTGCCACAAAAAATGTCCTATGAACTTGGTGTGCATATCTATCGTTATTCCATTCATTGATGTACCAAAAATGGACGTGGTCGAATAACAAACGCTCCCACTATTATAGATGTGGAGGGTATTTAAGATTTGGCCTAGGCCACATTTAGTTTTCTTACTTGCTTATAACTAAAAAACAGCATTCCAAGCAAAATACACAGCACACTCATTCTCTTAATCACTAACTATTTGTTATCGTGATATTAGAAATGACTTTTAGGTTAAAAGTTATTAGATTAAACAAGCAAAAAGTAAAAAAACTAAACTTGGCTTGAGCCAAATCTTAAATATCTTACATGTTTCTACCTAGAGTGGGCAGGGCAATCACATAATTACACCCTCTAATAAAGTTTGTATTAGGTATGAATTTGAATGTCTAGTTCTACACTTTATAAGTTTTTTTTTTGCAAATTATGAGCGTCGAGTACTTATAAATATGTGTACAAAATTCCAACTTCATAGTTAAATTTTTGTGGCAGATAAACATATTTTTAACGATGAACGTGGCTCATCATCATTTGCGAATGGAATAACAAACTTGGTACACGATTATTAACTAGTATTATATGTATATATATTCATATATTTACACTTTATTTGGCTTGGTCAAATCTTGTATATGCTCCACTTACGTAATCGGTAGGTTTGGCCAGTGTTATTTACCGTGATTAAGAGGCCCTAAGTAGAAAACATAGTTTTGGGTTCATTAGCTAAATGAAACATTTTATGTAATAAACGTGAACTAGATTGGCCCAGATTATGATGCTGATCAAGAAAATATATACTTCGCGATGTCTTTAATGCCAAACAGGATAGCAAACGTAATACATTCCTCATCTAATGTAGGTGGTATGAAATTTCATTATCAACCATGCCTGCCTATTATTGTCAATATGATGACAATCGAAGCAATGAGAGTGACAACCCATATTTCGCATCCCATTTTTCTCGTAATTTTACTTCTATTGTATTATAACCAAACCATAGTGTTGGGTTGGTTATAAATTATTACAGAGCTATTAAATTTATGTTGAGTATAAAAAATATTTCATAAAATTTCCTTTCCACGTCATTTGTTATTAATAATAATTACAAGCATCTCTCACTTTAATACAATAGTTCATGTTATAAGTTAAGAAAATGGTTAACCACAACTCTCCGCTCCATTATCATCATCTTGAATAATATAGAATGTCATATAAAGGTAAATGTAAAGTCTTCGTACACCATTACTATGCACTGAGTTATTAAAATAGAATTGAGTAGAAGAAAACACATTGGGAGCACGTCAGTTATATTTAAAAATGCATTATGACTAAAACATAGACATGAACAATTGCTTATTGTAGGGTCGGCATACCAAGAATTTATAAACGTATTAATGTATTTGCCCTAAACCTCTAGCAACATATTGCACCTTTTTTAGGGTAATTTGTTTTTACATTAATAACTAAAGGACGAAAACAAAAGTCTAACTATTATAAGTTGAAATCACTGTCAAAGAAACTCGAAAGAGTAAAAAACTCTTTTCAAGCGCTTTTTAAAGAGTTTGGCAAAAAAGACAACCGCATTCTGGCATGTGGTGTAGAAGAGTTTTAAAACAAACCGCATACATAACATTTAATACACCAACCCAAACCAAAAGAACGTATCGTTTAAGCAGTTTTAAAGTATTAATAGGATTTGGTTGCTTCTACTTACTTTATACCCTCCACATAAGATGAGGGATATACTAAGTTTTTTTTTCCGTTTGCAACATCCAGGAGAAGGTGTCAGAGACCCTACAAAATATATATGTTCTTGATCAGCAACAAAATCTGAGTCGATCTCGATATGAATGTCCGTGTGTCCCGTTGTCCGTTTGTTGTGGGCATTCCCAGGGGCTAAAATTTTATACAGACACTTTTTGTTTTTGCAGTTAAATTAGCAAAAATCGGTTAAAAGCCACGCCCTCCATTAACAAATACCCATTTATCTGCTACAAGAATTGACCTATAGAGTTGGAATTTAGTACATATATATTTATATTAATTAATGTGCTGAAAATAGGCGTCGTCGGATGACAGACACGCCCATAATCAACACAAATCTATATATCTGGCACAAAAATTTATCTATAAGCTGTAAATTTGGGAGGCGTATCTATAGTTATCCCATCCATCGATGTGCTAAAAAATGGGCATGGTCGGAAAACAAACGAAAAACTACACTGAGCGAAAAACTTGTCCTGTAAGGTCGTGATCATGTAACTGCCATACCAATCGTTTAAATGTAGATGTGAAACGTATTTAAGCCAACTTTAGTTTACTTACTATGACATATAAATGCAAAATTTTTATTCAATTTTATAGCATTCGTGTTAAAAAAAACTGGAATTCGGAAACTGGTAAAAAATTGCTGAATATTGAATTACGTTTTGAATATTCTGCATTGTTTGATGATGTATTTATATTATGATTTTATTTCGCTTGACAATTATGTTTTAATTTATGTAAACACACTATAAAAAAATGTAATTAAATTTGATGCTTTCGCTCGCTGAACCATTATTGATTGAAAAATGATTTGCACTTGATTCAATGTTTGGATGCATACATTTGCGTCTGTAGTAGATAGTGACATAGCACATCGATAATAATGACAATCATTTCCGTATTACCATTAACTCATTGTTATTGGCTTAAGTTTAATTAGTAAATCAAGCGAATTTTTTCATGATTGCTAATGAGAGAAGCCGCTTATGTACGAAGCATATATTATACATATCGATCTCACTCATTTGTGACAAACATTTCTATGTATATGTTTGAAACACACAGCAAACTTTATGATCTGTGTAGAGTATACAATTCCAATTCAGACAGTTTCTGTCACACTTATATTGAAAATCTCTTAACTGGACTATGCCGCCCACGTATTTATAATCTAACAAAATGAAAGGCACACTTTAATTTACCTTTGTGTGTTAAACTGAAATTATTTGTGTTACAACTTATTTTCGAATTTTAATATTTGCAGCAGCTTCCTTAAGTTAACGAATCTGGTTCATATTTACAAAAGTTTTAAAAATAGCATTTCAAAACATAAGAAATTATTGTTATACTCGATTCTACTCGACCATTTAATATCCTACATCACTTGGTTCCACAATTTATGCTACATTACTAAACGCAAGACATTGGCATAAAAAATTTCTTTGTAAAAAGTATATTCTATGTATATACATATATAATCAATTGTGGTATATTTCATGAAGTCAAATAAAGGCTCCCTTATGCGGCACATGTAGACGTAGTGTGTGTACAAGAGGGCCCTCTTTAGTATTTATTAATAAAGGTATAACCTTAAAAATCGAGTACCGCGTACCTCGAAGCGAATTTGTAATTAATCATTTATTCGATTGTAACCATTTTTCGTACATTCCTCGAATGAATTACATATAAATATGTGTACAGTGTTTCAACTTTTACAATTCAATGTTTTGTAAATGTTAGAGATGTTATTAATAGTGGGCGTGGCTGTCAAGTGATTTCTGGTAGTTGCAAATTGCGGTGGAGGTATAATAACTCACTTTTTATAGGGTAACTAGCAAGCTACAATTGAAACTATTTGGTGTAATTTAAATAATTTAATTAATTATATCCTGCACATATAATGGAGGGTATACTAAGCTTGTCATTCCAAAAGGAGGCACCAGATATTCTACAAGGTACATATATTCTTGATAAACGTCGAAAACTGATTCGATTTAGACATGTATGTCCATGTGTCCGAGTGTCTGTCTATTGTTGGCATTCTAACGGGCCGATATTTGATATATTGATCTGAAATTTTATATACAATATTTTAGTTTCTGCATAAAGATCGCTATTTAAAATGGGAAAAATCGGTCAAGAGCCACGCCTACAATGGACATAAATCTATTTATCTGCCACAAAACAAACCTATGAACTTGACAGTTGGTATGCATTTTCATAAATATCCCGTCCATCGTTGTGCCAAAAATGGGTGTTATCGAATAACAGACACGCCCATAATTTACAAAAATCCACACTCAAGAGGTTTACGCTGACTTGCGAGCTGAAACATAATACCTACAATATTATAGAGCACTGTAGATGTGTAGGGTTTCTAAGATTTGGCCCAAGTCAAATTTAGTTTTCCTACTTGTTTTATTACAGCTCAATAGTTTTATACTTTTGCAAACGGACATTTCAACAAAGTTAAAGTTTCATAATTAATTTTTAAACATTTAAAGGTTACATTCTCTTTACGGAAAGTTATGCCAAGCTGCCTTGCATCTCTTTCCCATTAGATGCGATATAATTGAAATAAAAAAGGTATTCAATTAAATTCTCTTTTACATAAACTATGACCCACATATTTTTCTGTGTAAAAATACTAAATAAAAGTTGAACGGTCATGAGCATTTGCATTTGAATTTGCGATTAACATCAACATCAACATCAACATCTCGTGCTCGTTGAACAACGTCAATCATGAACGATTATTTAGCACAGATAATGAAAACGTATAAAGAATGAATTATCTGTATATACAAGCTATTCATATCTAGTACTATTATTATTATTATTATTATTATTATTATTATAGTACTGTACATTGTATTCTTTTTACTGCGTTTATTTTGAATGAATTTGTATCAAAGTCATGCTTAGGTACTTGGTACATTTTCGAGTGCAGCTCTACCATCATTTATTTAAATATTACTCAATGTGTTTCTTTACTTGGTTACATATATGCAAATATATGCTCACCCGTGTTGATATGTGTCTTTGTAACTATATATTGTTTAAATATGTAAACGGTGCGGTGGGGTATTCGGTCGCAAGCTGTAGGTCGCCTTTGGACGGTGGCACCGCACTGACATCCATCAAATGTTAACATTTTGTTTATTTTACTAGAATTGCAATGACAACAATAACAACGAATTTTTCATTTATTCAGCGCGCTTACCAATCGACGGGTTAGCGTAACATGGAAATTGCAAAATTCACATCTGTTCCCTGTTTGCAGTATTGGTTAAATTGTCAATATTGTTTTTTTTTTTTTGGTACATTGTGTGTGTGCGTGTTTATCTCTATCCACTTAATTATTTACAACATGTGTTTATAGATAATGCATACATAAGTTTATATTATTAACGCTACTGTGGCCTGAGTTGCTGGCATATTTTTAGAGATTCAGATTTTGAGAAAGATTGGAAAGACACTTCTAATTTGGTCTACTATATAAAAGTCATTCTTTCAACTGTGCTCCCACTCTATATGTCAGATGTCTGCTTGGTTTTAA
Source organism: Ornithomya chloropus (assembly GCA_963971445.1). Classification (NCBI taxonomy): domain Eukaryota; kingdom Metazoa; phylum Arthropoda; class Insecta; order Diptera; family Hippoboscidae; genus Ornithomya; species Ornithomya chloropus. The sequence continues at coordinate 17,813,491 of OZ020530.1, read as the reverse complement.
AACATTGTCGTCAAAGCGATGAACAAGATCTATCTACTCTGCGCTCCGGGATTTCACTTCCAAATATCTATCATAAGAGACTTCCTATATCACACAACGTATAAAACATATCATAACTTTTTAATCACAAGGAATTTGTGAAAGGCAATTACACGCTTAAATGGATTTGGGGTGATGGACTTCGTGGCAATACAGCAAGATATTGTTAGTTTAGTTATTTAGTATTAAAGGACTCCTCGAATATATATACAAACCGTGGACAACATTCATTTTCGGAACAGCGATAGATGCACTAATTTTAAAATTTCAATTTAATAAATCAGTTCTTGTAACTCATTGATACATTTTTCAATTCAAATAGAAATTTGCGTGCAGTAATTAAACAATTGCATAAAGTTCAATTTTGCAAAATATACAATCTTGGGAATGGCAACACAATGGTCGAAAATATCCAGATCACCTCAGATTTTAATGCTGATTAGAAATATGAATATTTTGTGGAGTCTCCGACATCTTCCTCTGTGTTTTGCAAGCGCAAAAACAAACTGAGTAGCTTTTAAATTAAGAACAAAGAAGAAAAGTAAATTTGGTTTAGACCAAATCTTAAATACTTTCCATATCAACATACAAACGGTGGGCGTTTCAGGTATATAATTACGCCCTCTAACAGTATATAATACCAACTTGCAAGTTCAGTTTAACGCTGAGTATGGTTTCTTGTACATTATGGACGCGTCTGTAATTCGACCGCACCAAATTTCGGCACATCGATAAATGGGATAATTATAAATAGGTATATTTAATATCAACTTTATAGCTCAATTTTTGTGGCAGATAAATAGATTTTTGTCGATTGTGGGCGTGGCTCTTGACCGATTTTTCCCAATTTAAATAGAGATCTGCGTGTATAAACTAAGTGTCTGTACAAAATTTCAGCTCAATATCTCAAAATTTACTACCGTGAGACTGACCACCACAGACGGACACACGGACATACACGACTCAGTTTCTGTTCTAATTAAGAATATATATGCTATGTAGAGTCTCCAACGCCTACTTTTGAGTGTTGCAAACGGAATGACAAACTTAGTATACCCGCCATCTTATGTGAAGGGTATAAAAAACAAATCTTTCCATAAGCAACGCCGTTCTTGGAGGTCTACCTTTTGAAAAATGCAAAATTGCATAAATATACCTTTTCTCTCAGTCCTCTGCTGTTGTTGTTGTTGTTCTTTTTTCTCCTTAATTTGCCACATAAATTGTGTATGATATGTTTGTTTTTAATTGGCATAAAGTTTTCTGTGACACTTATCATAAACTGACACAGCACACGTAACTACAATTTAAAATATTGTATAATACAAAAAAAAAACCAAATAATGTCCAACCAACCACAAAGCGATAACCTGGCAACAATAAAGAAGCAGAAAAAAATCACAACATCACAACTGTCTACGTTTATATGAATTTTAAATTGCTTGACAAAAGTCACCAAAAATTACACATATGTGTACATTCATACAAGCACACATGCATAAGAAAATAAAAAAAGCAATTGTACAAAAAGTAAATGAAAATTGAAATATGAAAAATGAGGGTAATATACAAAGATCAGATATTCCAAGCAGATTAAAAGGAGTGCGCTGCCTCAAAGTAAACACACAAAGCACACAATACACACATGTGCACTGCAGTAAATAGCCCATCAGAGGAATGGGAATGCGAAACGATTAAAAAGGACAACCTACTCAATAAAATAAAATCATTCTCCTCGTTGAGTTACCTTTCTGACAATACTCGGTTCCGTACTAAACGTATTTCTTTAAAGAGTTAAATGTCAAGCTTCGCGTTCATACGAGATAATTCCACAAATATTTTTTGTATTACTTGGCATAGCCATCGCGTTGACATGGATGGGGTTTATGTAAATATTTATGGTCAATATGAATAATGATCAATGTCAATCATATCCGTCTATACGTCAATTATTAAGCCTCAATACGCCTCATAAGTTAGTAACTACCCAGCATTTACTTTAAGAGTTTAATATATGTTAGTGCGTCTGTCCTTTAGTCTTTACCACTATTAAGCATTTTGTCGTATCTCTTGTACGATTTAATGATTGATGATGAAGTTAATTGATGTTTTGTTATATATTTTTTCCCTATTGTGTGCTTAACTTTTTAACACCAACCTTCCTTCACCATTATATGTCTGACAGTGGGTAACCATTTAGACACTTGTACGATATTTAGTCAACGCCTGATTAAGTTATTTTCTGACAGATAATTTTATACAATCATACGATTATTCACGCTACACAGCATGTGAATAACTTTGAGTAAAAGGTAGTTTTTCAACTCAGCTTCAGCTGTGGCTCTGCGTGTGTGCACGTGCTTTTGTAAGAAATATCATTCAAGATATTTTTTCAAGATTTGTTGCACACTTCAATATACAACAATTCCCACTCTGACAATGAGTGAATTGTTTGCACATTTAAAGTGTTTGCTGTATAGAAGACATACAACACATATATACACATACGTGTACACATTTATAGCAATCTAAAATGATTTGTTGACATATTGTAAAGGTTAAATTCAGTTAAAGTTGTGTTCATGTGTAGGGGCGTGTATACATGTATGCATACAAAATAATTTATTATTCGTTTTTATTTAAGAATGGATTCAAAATATGACAAGAGGTAAAAAAAAACTCAATTTGGATTAGACTCATTGTTACATACCCTATATATGTATGCAAACACTGGGCGTGGCATATGTCAAATAGTGTTTGTATTCAAATAAGAAACCGCATTCTAGGACAAATGAGATTCTTTGCAAGATAAAAGTTTCAAAATGATACGTGTCACAAAATTTTTTTTAGTTTTCGTTTCTTTATGAAATCAAAAAAAAAATTTTTGGGCAGGGGTTCTAAAAATGGTCCGATCCTATCCATTTTCAAAACGGTTTCTAGTTTTGAAAAGACCAATATATATCATTTTACCAAATTTCATCGAAATGTATCAAAAAATTATGATATCCGGTCCATTTTCAATAGAGTTTCCCTTTGAGCCAATACATGTCCTCGTACCAAATTTCATCAAAATATCTCAAAAAATGCGTACTGAAGCTTGCGCACAAATTTACATAGACAGACAGGAGGACTGACGGACAGACGGATATGATTAAATCGATTCAGAATTTAATTCTGAATAGATCGGTGTAATTGAAGGTGGGTGTGGCATTTGCCGTTTAGTTACAAACATCCGCACAAACTTAATATACCAATATTTGCCGCAAGTGGTGCAGAGTAAATATAAAAAATATCTCAACATTTTAAATCTTTTATCCAAGCATTAAGACCTTGACTTAATTAATTTGTAAGAGCAATATAAAAAAAATATGAAACCTTACAGGTTTACAGTTACAAAACAAAACGGAGTAACAGTAAAAGAAAACTATTATTATCGTCATTTCGACGAATTGTACGCTAAAGTATAATACAATGAGTGATGAACCGTAAAAGAATATTTAAAATAAAAGTTATACGAGTACAAAACGAAATAATTATAATATTCTTATAACAGCTAACATAAAAAACTCTATGTACGAAAATTCTTTGAAGTGTACAGGGGGAAAAATTCTTTTTTAAGAGAACATTTTACATTTTACAACTTAATCGTTATAACAAATGTTTACAGTTGGATGATACTATAAGAAAAAATCATTATTTGTTTAATAAATTGCTACATTTTTTATTTATGTTGCGCACAATTTCACGCTTTTGCAAATCAACGCATATTCACTCGCTTGCGATAGCACATTTTATAGATTACTTGCCTAAACGTCTATAAAATATAACATTCAATATATTTGCAACAACAACAACAACAATAACAACAATAACAATAACAAAATCTAATAAAATATTCTATTGTGCTCATAGTTCGATATTTTCTAAGATTGCACTGATTCACATAAATCAGATACAGTAGACCGAGAAAAATTTGATGCCACCATAAAGAGAGGAAGGGATACGGGCGGTGTTTGGAAATTTATATTCATTGGCTTATTGCCCATATTTTTTTTTCTTTTAGCATACACATCATGTAAGTTTGCTGCGTGTGTTTGTGCGTATAGGGGGGTGTTCATGTACTTGCGTACTGTGTGCGTACACAACCGCATGCAATAAACTAAACTGACAAAAGGTGTCGTCTCGTTGCGACACGCTTGTTGTTACATTACATGAACTAAATGTGACAAAAATAATCACTTGTATAAACATGATTTTGATTAAGTTTTTAAAGAATTTTTACGTTATGTCGCATGTATACCTAAACCACAATGGCACTGATGCTGACGTCGTGTTTAGAGATCAGTGAGTTTGTTATTGTTGATTACAGGTACTGCTTTTTACACACAATGAAATAGCCACGCCTACAATATACAAAAATATATCATAGACATGGCCGCACTTGGACTCATTGTTGATACATAATACATAAACTACACAGAACGTAATCGGATATCTGGCACGCCCACTATTTATACTCTGCACCACTTGTGGCAAAGGATATATTAAGTTTGTGCTTATGTTTGTTACTCCTAAGCGGCACATACCACATCCACCTTCAATTATACCAATCGACTCAGAATCAAAATCTAAATCAATTTAACCATGTCCGTCTGTCCATCTAAATTTGTGCGGTAGCTACAGGTCGCATTTATTGATATAATTCGACGAAATTTAGTACATGAACATGTGTTGGCCCAAAAAAGAGTCCTCTTGAAAAGGGACCGGATCGGACCATTTTTAGAATCTCTTTTCATATAATTATATTTCACGAAGTAACTTATATGGCAGTGCCTCGCGCTTATAGACAAAACTAAACTAATTGTTGCATAATTTAAGGACCTAAGTGGTGGACTTTTCAGTTTTCAATGGTAGCAACGCTTTTAATTAAATTCGAAAATTAATTAAGTGATCCCAACTGAGGCAGCGCAGCAGAATGAAATTGCTACGATGTGATGCTTTACTCTGGAATCAAAGTATTTCTTTCTTTCCAGTCTTTCTTTTTTGATAACTTTGTAATAAATGGACATATGGCCAAATGTTACTCTACTCCTTTAATCCTGAAAAAGCAATCTAAGGAAGATGGCTCAGTACAAAAATTTACGAAACGTTAACGCGAACATATACGATGAAATTGTAATCTCAAAATGTATTAAACGAAGAAAAGTTTATTATTGTCACTGCTCACTGACGCGGCACTGCATTGTTTTATTTTGCCTATATTGAATATAACATCATTTTTGAACAAGTTTGACAGAAAAGCAAAAAAAAAAAACTATTTTTTCTAGACATGCGTCGGCAACATCAATATTGCCATCATTATCACAATTCAATCTTCTCTGACGTGTCTTTCCAAGTCATTTGAAATTTTCGCAAAAGTAACAAAAAAATGTTTAGCTGTTTTTGAGAAATAATAATTGAATTAATGAAATATTAAAATACAATTTTGATATGTTTCAGATGCATTGAAATTATCTTAGAAATTCCAAATATTTTTTGGATACGATTTTGGACTTGATCGGATTATATTTATGCCGATTGCTGCGAAGGTTTTACTAAATATGTAAAAAACATACCATCTTGGTCAATTGACCCACCACTAATTTTCAAATGGAAGGATTCAAAAGGATTGGCTCCTTAAATTACGTTACAATTATTTTAGTTGTGTCTGTATATCAGTTAAGTCGTAAAATATAATTATAGGGGAAAGGATTCTAAAAATGGTCCCATCCGGCCCATTTTCAATAGGGCTCCCTTGTGAACCAATACATCTCTTTATATCATGTTTCATCGAAATAAATAGCTTGCGCTCAAATTAATATGGACAGACAGACGCACATGGTTAAATCGATTCAAATTTTGATTCTGAATCGATCGAATCGATAATTGAAGGTGGGTGTAACATTTGCTGTTCAAGAGTTACAAGCAGCCGCACGAACTTAATATTCTTCGCCGCAAGTGGTTCAGGGTGTAATTATGAGGAAAACGTTTTTGATTTTGCTTCTATACCCACCAGCTTAACGTTTGAGGTGTGCAACATTTTATTAAAGTTTTTGCCTAGACGAATATTTTGTACTACATAGGCCTACCGTTACATAGCATTATCGCTCTGCCTGTTGGGCTGTGTGTCTGCAGTCAATAGTGTTTGGTTGGTAATAAAATTAAGCAAAATCGATTAAGCGAGAAGAAGTTGAAACTTGAAATAGGCGTGATAGAATAACAAACACTTTCACAATGATATTTTATTCAGTATCGGGCTTCTGGGTCGATACAAATGAAATACGCTTCTACGGAGCTTAATCAGTTACTTGCCATGCCTACATGTTGTATATAGATGTTGGAAATGTTTAACCTTTGGTCCAAGCCATATTTACTTTTTTACTTCTTTTTATCATCATATTTTTTTGTAAATGTAGGTTTTTTCCTCCTTCCATAACTTTTATTATATTATCTTTAATTTTTTGTTTATAAATTGTACAAATGTGTGTTATTACAATCATTCATAAAATTGTTATCTAATATGTGAAACAAAGCAAATAAATAGAAAACAGAATCCAAAAATAGCAAAATTTAATCATCACCATTTGTTAACATTTGTTAAGATAAATGAAAAAAAAACTGTTGTAAACGTTTATGATGTTTTTAGTTTATAATAAAATTATGAATAATTGGGGATGTTGAGGCATCAATTATAATAAAATGTTTCCTCGATGTTATATGGTATCAATGTGACTTCCGGAAACATGCACCGGTACTCGGCCTCACATAGATAACGACACAGTTAATGCCGTTACATAGTGCCTGCAGAATGATTATGTACAAACATGTGTGTTGCATATATTGCATGAATATTGAAATATGAAGAATATTAATAACCTTTACTTGTCCTTTAAAATCATGACATACAATGGTATGCAAAACATATTTTTCCCTAGGAATTATTCTACTTAACAGCAGAACATGCCTATCACTGCAAAGAGGTAACATATGTACGATTGCATTACGCATTGCATAAAATACATCACGCACTTACGCACATTAAAGTGCAAAAAGAGGAAAAATAATTAATGACTGAAATCTGTTCCCCTCATTTGATAATGTGGTAATTATCAAAAAAGTTGTATGCATTGAGAGGTACACACGCAAACATTGCACTTCCACATTTTAACGCATTTGGAAAGGGACAAATTTATGCACGTGCGTTGGTTGGCATTTGCGGCATGCTAACAGCAATTTGTTGCAACAATTGCGAACAAATTTACTTTGAATACATGCTTTGTGTGTGTGTGTGTGAGTGTGTGTGTGACATTTGTTATTGTATATAATACGAGTAGGAATATGCGGGAATGTAAAATGAGCAGTAAAAAATCAACACCATTAGCCAAATTTTCAGGCGTGACTACAAAATGTAAGGCTGGCTATAATCTAATACAATATTGCCTGAATGCCTTTTGGCGTTTTTTTGTTTGGTTAAGCGCTTATGTTATTACGGTAGGTTGGTAATGTATGTATAAACCTGTGTAGTGAATTATGTGTTGCTCGGGGTGAATGCAATTGTTACAACACATCATTACACTGAAGAATAGGATTGGCAGCCAAATAATGTTGAATGAATTCTCAATTAGATTAAGTTGGGAAATAATGCAACATAGACAAAATAGGCAAAATAGGCGTTTTAACTTTGGGTCGATAATGTGACATTTTCTTCATATATTTTTAAATTAGGTGCCACGCCCAAAATCAACAAATATCTATCAGGTACAAAAATTGATCTATGAAAATTAAATTGATACATATATTGCCAAAAATGTCCTTTGGGCCAAAAATGTCTTTTAACATATAGTACACGCCCACTATTTCCAAATAAAAAAAAACATTTTAATAACCAAGTTGTTAATTGAGGCGTAAACTATAAATAAACTTTTATAAATTTGTTTATAAAAGCTGTTTATTATGTACCTGCCACGCCCCCCATTCCAATTTAAATGTGTAGTTATTTCACTTACGAACTTTCTATCTTCAAACATCATGAGAAATGCGGAGAAAAGTATTCACAAATATGTGTCATTAAGATGACCTCGCCCATTTCATCAATTTAACTCAATTTCAATACCAACTAGGCACAGAGACTTCTGTTATGTATGAAATCGATATTTCAATTTTGGTGAGATTTCTTCATTCAGACAGACATATAGATATATGCTGATTCAGAATGTATAACTATATACCAAACTGTGGGTCTCCGATGTCTCCTTCTTCAAAACTATTGACAAAATGATAAATAACCATAACCTTAAAAAGGCGGGTACAAAAAATTAGGGAAAATATGTATGAAAAGTAAATCAGGCTCCACACAGTTAAGCTTTTTGCCAAACTTTTAAATCACAACGAATAGTTTTGCCTGCAAACACATTTCATAATCAACTATTTCGGTAAAGAAAAACTTATTTTTGGCAATTGTTGATTTACTTGAAGAAACTTGGAAACATCAGCTGTAAATACATCTCAGCACGTATTGTTGTTATTGTTGTTGTTGTTTTTAGTGTGATTAGTGTTACATGCAGCGTTTTCATGTCTCATGAAGTGTAACGGGAGACTTAGGTAAAATTCTAATAATTGAGCCAGCACAACCTATTTCCTATGTATGGCGGAACTCAAAAAATGTCATTGCCAATGTTAAGGTGTTTTAAGCATTCACGTAATATAAAATGCAAAATATTTATTTAAGCAGATAAACTAACGTTTCGTTTAATTATTGTGGCAATAAAAACAGTTGCACACTTACAGAGATGATAATTTTCATGATCATATAAAGTGATATAAAATGATATTCAAATTGTAAAACTAAACAGCAACCGCTCACGTGTAGGATAAGTAGGAAGTGAAAGATTCTAGTTGCAAATTAGTAAATATGACCATGAATCGAATCTTAGACTTTGCCCGGATGGACTTTAATTATTGTATAATATAAAATTATCTTTTGACTTTTCCGTAATATAACACCATACAAAATAAGTTTTCTTTTTGCTAGCTAATTAACCGGCACAAAGGCGTCTTGTATCGACTTTTGTGTAAATGAAAATGTTTTGGTTCAATATCCTAGAGGACACTTAATTCCAAGTAGCTTAATTCATCTTAAAATTCCTTAAGTTCTGTCAGTGTAAGCGGTGCATTTTCATCTTCAAGGTTTTAAGAATAGACCGCCACAGTGCAATTATTAGAACATTTAATTTTTAGGCTAAAAAATATTACAAATTGCATATTTTTATGTGGAGGTTATAAGGGTATACTAAGCAATATCCGAAAGGAACCCTCAGAACCCTATTCTTGACCACCATCACAATCTGAATTGATCCGAACTTTCTTACAAATATTTCCCGTAGGTATGCTGCCGTTCTTATTTAAAATGGGCAAAATCGGCAAGTGTCCCAAAAATGTTGAAAGTTTGATGACACATTCACAATTTACAAATAACTTTATTTGACTTGGAACTAAACTCGTTTGTTTATAGATATGTAATGTACATGCTATGCCCACTGTTTGTATAAGGGGGTTGAAGAGTTTTTACAATTTTGATTAAGCTATATTTATTATATCCTCCACATAAGATGGGGGTATACTAAATGTCATTCCATTTGCAACCTCCAAAAGGAGGCTCTACAAAGCAAAGATCTGTAACAAAAACTGACTCAATTTAAATGTGTCCGTATGTCCGTCTGTTGTTGGCACTCTCACGGTAGTAAATTTTGGGGTATTGATATTTATTCCTGGTATGTGAAAGCGTCCATTTTATATACCATGTAATAAATATAGAAACTCGAAATACAAAATTGCTAAATTTCTTTTGGTAATGTGATATTTGTGTTAATTGTACCTAGACAGTCCTAGCCGAATACATATGAATGTACTCAAGTTTTGAAGTTAACGTCCTTTATAGGTTCTCCAAAGCTTTCTTCTGCTAATGACAAATTTCTTTCCGTCTTAAATATCATTTTTAAGTAAGTAAATCGCATAAAGCTTTATGCAAATGCGATGCATTTCAGTTACAATAAAAAGGGAAAAATACTAACTTTCGTTTATTAAAGCTTTAAGACGTTTAAAATTTATATTTCTCGTGAATATATTCAATGTTTGTGAAAATTTTGCCTCTTCCTTGAAACGTAAATATAATGCAATACCATAAATGCTGTAAAAGACTATAAACCGTGGCATGTACACATAAAAGAAGTAGACGAAAATGGCTAACCAGACAAAAGAAATGTTGAAGGTTTCTGGGGAAGTGAAACACCCACATAAAAAATGCATTACCACTATTATACAATCTCAGACGTTAAATTCAAGAGTAGCGTTAGCATAAAGCCACAGAAAGATTGCAGTGGAATCTTAAAGATAGTACAATGCCAACAAAGGCTTAACATTTAAGCGGCCCTGTACTAATGCACTCACAAAAATTAATCTACTCGGCAAAGGAATTGGACAGTGCCATAAAAATACCATAAAAATAAAAACTGCAATAATGTTGCAACAAAACTTCTTCGTTATTATTAATTGTACAAGTAACGAGATCAATTTATTTCAACATTTTTTTAATCGAAATTTTTATTTTATTCAATTCAATGGAGTGCATTTGTCACAATGCATTGAAGATTTATGGTCATTGGTTATAATAATCAGGAAAACCAAGAAAACCAACTTGAAATCCAGCAACCACAAAGTATGTGTAATATACTAGCATGGGGAGTATATTATACAGTGAGAATTTGTGGTATTGTACAGTAAGGATTTGTGGTGTGTGTATGTTGAGGCTTGAAACGGAGTTGAAAGTGTGCTGGAAAAACCATTTATTATAACTGTACTTTTTTCCATTAAAGCACAAGATACTGTAAATTATTTTTATTTTTTATGCACTTGGAACACATTTAGTTCGGCTCGAAATGTAATTTAAATCTCGGAGATTAAAGGAAATATTTATAAAGTTTTGGAGATATAATGCCTCTAGTTGAAATGAAAGGGATACTAAGTTCGTCATTTCATTTGCAACAGGGAAAAGAAGTCTATGAAGTTGAAAATTGCTTCATATAATTATTATTAGCTCTTCCACCTATGAACGAAATATGGGTGCTGTGGGAAAACAAATCCCCGCACAATTTATAAAAAAAATCTTGAGGCACTATCAAACTTTTTAGTTGATACATAAAATATGGAGGACGTAATCTGGTCTCTGCTGCACCCACGGTTTATGGAGCAACATTTTATACGTGTGGAAAGTGTTTAAGACCTAAGCCAAATTTACTTTTTTATACCCTCCCCATAACTTGAGAAGTATACTAAGTTTGTCATTCTGTTTGCAACACCCAGAAGTAGACGTCAGGGACCCTATAACGTATATATATTTTTGATCAACATCAAAAATTGAGTCGGTCTATACAAGTATGTCCATGCGTCCGCATATCTGTCTGTTTTTGGCATTTTCCTAGTAGTACATATTGAGATATTGAGCTGAAATTTTGTATAGAGATTTTTACTTATTTCAATTGGAGAAAATCGTTCAAGAGCTATGCCCACAATGGCCAAAAATTTATTTTTCTACTCCAAGTATTGAGCTATAAAGTTGAAATTTATTATGCATATAATTTATCCATCGATGTACCAAAAAAAAGGGTGTAGTCGGATAACACAATGGACTAAAATCTATTTATCTACCACAAAAATTGAGCTACGAAGTTACAATTTGATATGCGATTTGAAATGACTACAATTATCCCATCCATCAATATGCCAAAAAAGAGACCGATAACAGACGCGCTCCCAATCGACTAAAATCTATATATCTACCACAAAAATTTACCTATAAACATGAAACAAATATATACACATATATACATATCACCTTTGATTATGCCAAAAATGGGCGTGATCGTATAGAAAACACGCCCACAACCTACAGAAGAACATATTCAGCCTAAAATCGGTCTTACAAGCCTATACGTAATACACACACTAATAAAAAGCATAATCATGTACCCGTCACGCTTACTCTTTATATGTGAAGGGTATTTAAGATTTGACCTAAGCCAAATTTAGTTTTTTTACTTGTTTGTACTTGTCACAACAAATTTTTTTTATCCTTGTTTTCAGATATAAAAAAATTAGTACTCAAGGTTCCGGCTAAGCCACATAAAAGTTGTGCCATATACTAAATTTATGACCTTAATGTTCAAGTCAGTCTTTGTTGAAAAGCTTCTTAGGGAATTTTCTTTCAATTACTAGAAAAGAAATATTTGCACATTGATATGGAATTGTGGGAAACCATAACCAAACTAAACAGTTTGTATATTTTTCAAAAAATACTATAAATGATGTGCAACCCACAGTTATTCCCAAATATGTATGAAAAACGAAAACAACACAATGGAGTCACCAGAACAGAGAAAGAGCAAGAAACCTTGTATTTGGGCAAAAACAATATTTTGTTATAATAGAAAACGAATCATTTTAGCGTCAATACTGTTTACATTGTAATGCATGTTCTTTTGTGAATAGAATGAAATATTGGCCATTAGTGTATTTAAATCGAAAACGCTATGCGGGTGGTTATTTTGTTAATATCTGTAACCACATATGCGGCATTTAAAACATATCAATAATGACACATTTGATCCTTCCGCTTATAATAATAATCACGTTCTAGTCATAAAAATAAACAATTATATTGCAACACATTGAAAACGGGGCACTAATCGCTTTGGGATAATCCAAATTTATTAATGTTACATACATGTACGAGTACATATAGGATAAAAGTATAAAACAAAATTTAGGTGAGGCCAACTTTTGGAAACCCACCTTCAGTACAACAAAAATATCCAAGGAGTATATATATATAACAAGTTTCAACTATTTCAAGAGTAATGTTAAAAACCCTAAAGAGTGACTTCTTTTTGCAGATTTTCTTAGCTCTCTACGTACATATATCCATTGACCGATTTTACATACTTTTAATCCTAACTAACAAAAAGTTTAGGAATCTTCCTCTCTCCAAACCTCAACTTAACTTTTTTGACCAAGGCAATGATGATTTATTGTTGATTTGTTGGGTCGCACTATACACTAAATAAGGGTCTCTTTAACTTTTTGTACCCTACACCGCGAAAGGTTTAGTGCTTATAGTTATGTGCGACTGTTTATGACTCATAAAAGGTAAATGTCAGATTCATCTTTAACTATACAGATCGATTAAGAATTAAAACCTGTGTCAGTTCATTTAGATATGCTAACCGTTCATCTATTTCTATAATCAAAAATCATTTAATCGTGTCGGACTCTCCATCCTTGTATTATATTTTTCTATAATCAACGTAATACATGGATATATTAATATTTCTTATTTGACGAGATTTATTTGATGAAATTTAGCACAGAAACGTCGTCTTTTGGATTTTCAGATTTTCAGTATCCCTCCCATTTTTTCTAAATTCCTTCATAAAATTTGGTAAAGGATAATTAGCCTAATGATTGACTGTACCAAATTTACACTCGATCGGACTATTTTTCGAACGGCTTTTCCATATAAACCTTTTTTAGGAAGTGACTTTTCTTGAACAGGGGCCTAGATTAATATATTAAGTAATAAATGTCGTCTGAAACTGACTAAAATGTAGCCGCGAGAAATTTTTGTAAATCTGTCACCCTGTCTCTTATCCAATTTATATCGAAATCTATCTATAGAAACTAAAAATGTCTGTAACGAATTTTTTTTTCGTAAACTTTAACGTAAATAGTTATTTAATAAATATCTTGATGTTTGATTGCCGTTAAACACTGGCAAATATGTAGCTAAAGAATTTAATACCCGCATAAAATATAAGCGTAGACATAAACAAATTAAACATAAATATACAGGACGCCGAAAAAGATGGGAAGTCTTGTGTAAACTCATGCGTTGAAATTTTTGGAAAAAAATTTATATACAACAAGTACAAATGTTATAGTTGGTCAAGTCCGACCATTTACCCCTTAGTTCCTTAATTTCTGCTATCTGAGTGTATACAGATATATAAGTTTCTTCGTGAAATATAATTATATAGAAAGGGGTTCTAAAAGTAGTCCGATCGGGTCCAAAATTTGGTACAGCTAAATATGAAGCTAATTAACTATTTTTAACTAAATTTTGTCCAAAAATATTAAGAATTGCGATTTTTTACCATATAAAGACTTACATAATAATAAGACCTTATATGGGGAGGGGTTCTAAAAATGGTCTAATCCGATCTATTTGCAATAGTATTTCTATTTGAGCTAATATATGTTTTTGTACCAAATTTTATCAAAATATCTCAAAAAATGCGACCTGTAGCTTACGCACAAATTCACATGGACAGACAGACGGCCATAGTTAAATCGATTCAGATTTTGATTTTAAATGGATCGGCATAATTGAAGGTGGGTTTAGCATTTGCGCGTTTAGGAGGTCCAAAAACTGCACAAACTTAATATACCCTTTGCCACAAGGTGTGCAGGGTATAAAAATTGTTGGGTTAAAAAATCTTAATCTGCCCCACTCTAACCCAACAACTCTTGTATACGAATTTTTTTCGCAAAATTTCATTCTATGATGAGAGTTTGTATCATTTTCCTCACCCTGTTTCATACATATGTATGTATGTGTGGTATAATGTATGTAAAATTACAAAAGCTAGAAAATTTTTCATATTCATGACTAACGTATAAAGCACTTTTCAGAGAAAATACCACCAAGAAGGCATTTAAACAAGTTTGTCTATAGTTGGTAAACAAAAATAGAGGAAATCATTTTTATTGATAATTACACTTGGAAAATTTTACTATAGGTAGAAATAAAGAAAAAGTACAATACAAACCAGTTAATACTGATACTGCATATTTTACAGTTGTCGACAGAATCGTGAGAACGGTATTTGTATACCGTCCACATAAGATGGGGAGTATGCTAAGTTTGTCATTACATTTTCAACATGCAGAAAGAGGCGTCAGAGGCTTCACTAAGTATATATATTCTTGATTAGCATTAAAAGCTGAGTCGATCTAGAAATGTATGTCCGTATGTCCGTTCGTCTGTCTGTTCTTGGCACTCTCACGGTAGTAGATTTTGGGATCTTAAGCTGAAATTTTGTACAAAAACTTCTAGTTATTTCAATTGGGGAAAATCGTTCAAAAACCACGCCTACAATGGACAAAAATCTGTTCATTTGTCAACAAATTCAAATTTGTTGCACATTTTATTAATTACCCCATTACTATACCAAAAATGGGCGTGATCAGATAGCATACGCGCTCACAATTTATAAAAAATCATATAAAGTGTGAAAGTCGATTTGCAAACTGATTGATCCATGCACTATTAGAGCGCTCACACGCACTATTTGTATGTAGATGTGGAGGCTATTTAATATTCGGCTTAAGCCAAATTTAGTTTATTACTTGTTCTCTTTTGTATTTTGTGAAATTTGTTATCTTTCAAGGTATTATTTTTCAGGGCATTGAAGTCTATTCGATTAATGTTTTATATTCGAATTCTAACTGCTTTAATAAAGTATACGTTTTTATACCCCAAAGTACGGAAAAACTTAGCAAAATGGGAGTAGATCTAGCCATGTCTATCTGTCCATCTGTCCATATGTGATTGATATCCATTCCAAACTTGGCAGAAGTGTCGATGGTTTTAAAACTGAAAAAGGAGCAATTTTTTAAGTAAATTACTTATAAATTACAGAAAATTTATTGAAAGCCTTGCGACATTCATGATGAGTACTATTTATATTTATATCGATTCGATTTATGTTACATATTAGATGCTTTGATTTAATTGAATCATGTATTTTTTTGAGAAAAGTGTTTCAATCACATTTATGTCCCCAACTGTAGTCTAAATGTTTGCACGAGTCGACCGCAAAGTATTAACAGTCATTAAAACAAGTTGTGCTGTCCAATTAAACAAGTGTACTAGTTGGTAAACCGCACCACTGGTCACTTACTTTAACACAAAGACGAACAAATACTGGGGCTGTTGATGTTGTTTTTTTAAATACACCATTAAAACATTTTACAAAGAGCAACCTTAAACTAGTAGAAAGCTGCATGTGTAAAACACGAGTGTAGCAAAATGTGCTTTGTTGCCACACACGCGCCTTTGGTAATAGAAAGAAAAGGAAGATCAATTTATCTCTTTAGTCACCTGTCTATGTAGAATCAACCAGTTATTCACCTAATGGAAAACTCTGTCACACGATGTTCACACATACACGTACAAAAGCAAACATATTTGTCCGTAATTTCTTTTTCTTTTTTTTTTAATTTCTTTTATTTATTGACACATTCAATCTGAAATTTTGCTATCATTTATGTGTGAGAATGTGTGGGTTTATCTCTGTGTTAATAAATATTCGTAGGCTGTAACAGTTGATATATAATTATTGGCATTCCATGCCAGCTACCTTTCCGCTTGTCTTCCTCCGTGACGATACTTTACTATCGTGTCAATCTCATACACCTTAAATCAATACATTTGACACCTTAAGTGTGTTGAAAGAAAGCATTTAAAATATGCGCAAAGAACCATTTAATTAGTTTAATGAACAGCACGAAGAGCACTACTGACATGGATTTAAGTTAATTGATATTACTCGGTATAAGGAAATTGTTTACTCACTCTGTTAGGAAAGAGACGTTAAATACAACTTGAAGAGACTTATTCTTCTTTATAAAGGGGTTGTTAAGTTTAGAAATATTTCAAGTTCAATTTAATTCGAATTTAATTCGATTTAAGCACGTCCATCCGTCTGTCTATTTTTGTGTTCTTTTAATCAGCGTTTAGGTCGCAACTTTTCATGTTTATTTAGGAAATTTGTCATAGGGACTTCTTTTAAGATGAGAACGCTCACTATTGAGAATGGATTCGGAAGGTCTATTTTTAGAATCCCTCACCGTATAAGGCCGCCTTTTTAATTAAGTCACAAAAATGCTTATTTTAATTGCCTAATAAACCAGGTGAAGTAGTTTACTAATATCATATTTGCTCACTACTTAAAAGATATTGAAGATATGGGAATCTTTCCCTTTCGGTGGGTACTCAATATTTGGTCTCAGCCAAGTATAGTTTTCTCACTTGTTCACTTTTCTACAGTTTTCCTTGATTTTTTTGTAAATATTGATATTGTAACTCAAAGTATCCGCCAAAGGGTAACTGTTGTGTATATTTTCTCACGGATATCCGCTTACAGCATTATACACATCAACCTCAAGTTATAGATTCTTTTATTCAAGGAACTTGTTTTGAAACAAAAGTTTTTAAAAAATTATTTAATAAGCGGAAATCTCTTTATGTGAATGAGTTTAAGGCAATGGTACGCTAAGTATGAAAGACATGAAATAGACAATAATAGCTGTACTAATACCCAGAACTACATATAACTTGTAATATAAGCCGCCACTACACCAAGCATACATTTTAATATTATTATTTTATATAATTTTGCAAGGCTTGGTGTATGCTTTACGAGCGGCCAATATGTATTTATTACATAATTTTATTAAAACCTACCGTAACTAAACACATACATACCTACAACTCATGATCACATGGTTGTATGGTTCAATATTTATTGGAATCCGTAAGATGGTATAATTTTATCAAACATTGTTGTACAACAATACCCCGGGGATGCACGAAAACAAATTGATTGATAAGTTCCTTTTATGGGCCTTGAATGCAACAATGTTTTAATATTAGAAGAAAACAACTAAGAAAGGTAAATTTGGCTTAGACCAAATCTTAAATACCCTTTACATCTATATACAAAATGTGGGTGTGGCTGGTACATGATTACGCTCTTTAATAGTGTGTGTAATAGATATCAACTTGAATGTTTAAATCTACGCTTTATAAAGTTTTTGGTAAATTTGTTATACGACTACGCCTATTTTTGGTACACCCATAGATGGAATCATTATGCATATGTTTATCAATTATTAACTTTATAGTTCACTTTTTGTGGCAGATAAATTAATTATTATTGATTGTAGGCGTGGTTTTCAACTGATTTTGCTTAATTTAAACATCGATCTGTATGCAGAAAGTATCTAAAAGAATGTGTACAAAATTTCAGCTCAATTTCTCAAAATTTACGACCGTAAAAGTTCCAACAAGTAACGGGCACACGGACATACACATCTAGATCGCATTAGTCTTTGATGCTGATTAAAAATATACATACTTTGCAAGAGCTCTAACACCTTCATCTGAGTGTTGCAAATGGAAAGACAAACTTAGTAGTGTAGGGTGTAAAGAGTAAGCGCCTGTGGATAGGAAAATATTGGTACATACATATGTTTAGGGATAATACATGTTGTCATATATAAAACTTTCAAGACAATATTATCGAAGAATTCTCTCTCAGTGAAACAACGTAAATAAACAGAATGGAGTTTTTTTATAGCATTTATTGCAAACATACAATTTTTACTGTTTTGTTTATAACGTGCATTCGGTGTGTATTCATGTGTATGTATATACATACACATATACATGCACATTCTTATTCTGTAGGACATGTGTTTTTTGTATATGTATGTTCTACAGGATAATTACTCCAATAGTGTCATTTATTCAATCAAACAAATTTAACAATAGGCATCAATGGGTGGTTCTGACAATACCTACGTATTATTAAATTGTTTACTTTTATAATCAATTTAACGATTGTTGCCTTATCCCATTTTTTGACATATACATATAAAAAATTGATCAACTTGAGGTGTGTTTCTAAAAAAATTGTAATTTTTTATTTTCTTTGGTAAAATTCAATATTTATTCAAAAGCTGTTTATATATCTCCACCCACCAGCCAGCACACATTTCAACAATTCAATTACAAATAAAATTTTCAATAAATATATCCACAATATTAATTTGATTATATATATATACGAGTATATATATATTATATAATTTGATTATTATCATTGATATTTGTTTTTTATACTCGATGCAGTATTGAGCTGCACCAACTTGTGTGCGTTTGTATGTGTTATATGGTGTGTATGTGGTTTTATGTTTATAAACATTTTACATCAACACAAGTATAACTAAGTATACTAGGCATACTAAGTGGGTTATTGCGTTTGCAACATACCGAAGAAGGCGTTTTCAGTACTCGTGTTCAGCATCATATGAATGAATGAATGGCTCAGAGAGGTTGAAGCAACAATATATATTTATATTATTATAACAGTATCATCGTCGTCATTCCGATCATTATTTCATTTCATCTACCTACGTCCGTGCGAAATATTGAAATTTAAAAAAATATTAGCCACGCCCTCAATACACAAAGTTCATAAACCTTTGGTGCATAATTTGATCCTTCAACTGAAATGCAATCGCAATCGTTAAAAAAGGCGGCAAATCCATTGTAGAGGATCCGTAGGATGCCAAACCACTTTACTTGTTTCATTTATTTAAGTACTTATGGGACACATTTTAAGAAATCAAACGCTATAATATCAGAGTGAACTAGACCGGATATCAAAAAGTGCTTTCCATCCTTCTCTTAACCATATGAAGCTATACAGTTATCTTTATAAATAATTATTTGGCAAATACAATTCAATTTCATTTAAAATAAGCCGGAATACCATGGACTTCTTCTTTATGTGTATATGTGTAAAAGCTTTAGGTAGCTGTGCACAAATCTTAGGGCAAAAAACAAGAAAACTAATTATGGCTTAGAGCAAATCCTATATACCCTCCACATCTACAATAGTAGGCGTGGCAAATATTTGACTACGCCCTCTAACAGTGTATATATTTCATATCAGCTTGCACGTCGAGTTTTACGTAGAATATGAGTTTTTGTAAATTGTGGGCGTGTCTGTTATTCGACCACGCTTTTTTTGCTACATTGATGGATGAGGTGATTATTGATATATGTACAAGATCTTAACTCAATTTTTGTGATAGATAAATAGATTTTTGGGTGTGGCTTGCGACCGACAGTGTCTGTGCAAAATTTCAGCTCAATATCTCAAAATCATTACGTTTATGAAAATGCCAACAACAGACAGACACACGGACATACGTGTCTAGATCGATTCAGTTTTTGATGCTGATCAAGAATATAAATACTTTGTGGAGTCTCTGAAGCCTCCTTCTGGGTGTTGCAAACAGAATGACAAACTTAGTACACCCCTATCCTTTAAGGAGGGTATAATATTTTGGAGCAAATATGCAGTTAATATATATTTTATGGGAGTGATCCAAAACAAATACAAAATAAATAAATTTTATTTTAGACCAACTCACAAATACCCAAAAATCTCGGCATCTATACACAAAAAGTGGGCGTGTCAGATACATGTTTATGACTTCTTAATAGGGTATTTATTACATATTAACTTGCAAGTCGAGTTTTACGCTGAATAATTTTGTTTGCGTATGAGCGTATCTGTTGTTCGACCATGCCGTTATATGGTTAGGATATACAGAGGGTGCTCCTCATCCTGGTGTGACATCTTTCAAACTAATTATGTCATTACCATTCTATTTAGTATATCGTCAATTTTTATCCAATATAAACAAGGAGTGTCTTTGTTTTAATCATAGAAAGAGAGGAAGACAATGGCTTTTTAGAATGTAATAATAATAATTTTTTTTTTAATTAACTTTCTTTTCATTAAATTCCATGATAAGCAGAAATGAAGTTTCGAACAAAAAGCGAAAGCACTTCATTTTGTAAGACTTCTAAACTATTTTAGATCTGTTTCATCAAACTAGCCACAGACAGTTACGCCTAAGCATACATATATACATTTGCCAAGGACCTTTGTGTCATCTGCATCTGTAATAAGTCTGTGTAATCGGTCCCAAAGTTATTGGCACCTCATACAAACTCATTTGTTTCTCCTGCCATCTCCTTATACCAATATGAGAGTCTTCCGTCTCTAGTATCTAGCTCACTTACCTATAGTGCAGTTTTCGTTCAGATTATGTGATTAAAATGTATTTTGTAATTGTAGCCCATCCCAGCATTTTACACACTTTTAATAGCTTTTTATCGCCCTTCTAATCAACATTTCTATGATTTCAACTAAAATGATGACTTTTAAACATTTGAAGCGATTAAATCAAAAGTGAAAAAAACCATTTACAACATACACCCAACACAATTGATTATAAACTGGCGCCTAGTGTATGCTTCATATTATGTTCTCCTTTTTTCTTTTTCTTTTATATTAAATGCAAATTAATTCATTACGTATGTTCTGGCGCAACACAAACAGGAGTAGTAGAGTCAGCCACCGATTTCATGTACATTGCACTCTCGCTGTGTAATGAGTGTGTATGCGGATCGAAAATGAAAGTAAAATGAATACTTAACAATGTGGCGGTGGTTGTGTCCTTAGGGAATTAACTAAGTGTACGTTATTAAAGTGCACAGCGTGCTTAAAACAAGCGATCTAATGGAAATGTTAAATTTCATCATAATGGATTTCGTTTACATTACATAAAGCTGCAGAGAATCACAATCATAATGAAAAAAATAAATCATACGTTTATAGCAAATATTCCGTCTAAGCGGTTGTTGATTAGTTTTTAGCGATCATGTATTTTAAAATACACATTGTGTGGGTGTGTTATTGAGACGGTTATCATCTTATTATGGTTCGGCTTGTTTCTCCACCACTTTGCTTGACATTGCAAACAGTGCGATTGGCCAAGTGGGTGACTAGTACTTGTTTTATTTTAATTAATATTTCCATTAAATAATAACTAATATTTACATTAATATATTTATGAAGAAAAACACCAGCACCAACATCAACACACAAATCATTTACTTTGGTTTTTTTTTTTTGTTTTGTTTTGTTTGTTTATGAAATGTTTACCAATTCATTCATTAACAAATTTTAACATCTGTTGACATTGTTTTTTCTATTAAATAACATAAACATCAATAACTTGTCATAATTTTGATTTGGAGGTATATTAAGTTTCTCATTCCATTTGCAATATGGTCAGAGAACCAACAAAGTATATTTATTCTTGATCATCAGCATCAAAAACTGAGACGACCTAGACATGTATGTCTGTTGTTGGCAGGCCGATCGCTAATTAAATTGGCCAAAATCGGTTAAGACTCACGCCCATAATCGACAAAAATTTAGCCATAAGGTTGAAAACTTTTACACACATTTATAACAGACACGCCCACAATTTACAAAAAGCCTTACTCAGCGTAAAACTGGGCTTGCAAGCTGATACGTAATACGGAGGCTACTTAAGATTTGATCTAAGCCAGAGTTATTTTTTTTCTTAAGTAAAATACAATGAGCATATATTATATATTTAATAAATCATTTTTTGTTTACTTTTATTATTGATATATATTAATATTAATTGTTCAGTATAAATAAAATTTTAAAATTCTTAAACTTGAATTCATTTATTTTAATAAAAAACCGCAAAAGGAAACAATTACTTTGTTTACATTTATTAACGGCACAAATTTAACATTCTGTTGCTTATCCGCGTTCAGCTGTTAAAATAGCCGGCAGTTTGTTAAAGACTGAAACATGAATCGTGTTTTGAAGAAGATTGTCCTCGCACAAAATATTTTCTTAAAAATTTCGTAAAGCAAATGTGCAACACCCTCTAGTGCAACAAAGCATTTGAGTGTTTAAAATGCAATTTAAAATATACTATTTCTCTAGATGTAAAAACAATCAGCTGTTATTACTTTATCAAACAAGTGCAAGAAGAAGACAGACCGTTATTCTAATTCAAGATTTATAGGAAAAAAGAAGAAAAATATGGCAGAATTTGTGCGTAATTATAAAAAACTTGATTTTTTTATTTCTAATTTATGAAATCATTAAATTCGTTTGTGTGTACAAAATTATCACAGAAAAAACGTCAATTTAGTTTAAGGTCATGGTTTCTTGTGAGTGACATATTTCAAGAAGAAAGTTTCTTCACTAGTCACAGGTGGTGATATTCGTGCTCAAAAAAAAGCATAGGGGCAGGCATTAAAATTCTTTGAAATTCTGGGCTTTTTATATTGGTTTACTTAAGCTGAACGTTTGAAATTAAAAACATTAAATAAATAATTAAATATCATAAAACAACAATGTGTTCATGGAATAGAGAACAAACCATGAATTTAATAGAACTTCACAGTACAATGGAATGCTTGTACAATCACAAACATCCAGAGTATTTAAATAGGAGTAAAAAGAGTGAGTGCTGGCGAGAAATTACCAATTTAATGCAAGACATTCGTCCTGGATCAACTATACCTGAAATAAAATTGAAAATCAAAACATTGCGAAATCAGTTTTTAGTAGAGGGATACAAAGTGACCAGATCCCAACAAAATGGCAGCGACAACGTTTACGTACCAAAATTATGGTGCTACAATGAGCTCAAGTATATGGATCAGAAAAATTATGAACATTATGAAATCCCTCAAGAAACAACCATAACTTTTTTAAACGTAAGTGCTTTTTATGATGTTATTAATTTCTACGCATAATGTGTATGTTTTGTATAATAGAGTGTGGACGATTGTACAAACTCTCCAATTGAAGAAGTTGACCCACAACCATTTGCAAAGGTAACTTTTAGAAAAAAAATATATATATTTATGTAGAATAAAATATTTATAACTTTTATTTGTGTTGAAAGGTTGTTAAAAAGCCCCGTCCTCGTATAGTAAAGTCCATCTCAAGAATTGCAACCCCAAACTCACACATAAAAGAGTCCTACTCACCGGCAAGAGAGTCTTCTATTAGTCCTTTCCTAAAAAATTTGGAATGTGAATTATTGGAGTTGGACAAGGAAACCTTGCAAGAAACGAAATGGAAAATTTTGGATATAGTAAAGGAAGCTCAGCAAGTGAGCCGAAACATAATTATTAATGAGTGAATTCATCCTATTTTAATATGTATTAAAAATCCATTTAAAACTGTAAAATTGACATTAAAAACTACCAACTTGTTTGTTTTGTTGTTTTCTAAAAAAAAAAGTATACAAGACGGTGTGTTTCTTGTAAAGTGTTTATAAAAATTAAAAATGTGATGTAATGGGCGACAAACTAAAGAGTAACTACTGCAATAAAAACCGATTCATTTGATTTGTTTATTATTGCTTTACGCGTGTTTTTATTCCTTTTGTTATTCTTTACATCTTCGCAAAACAATGTCTTGCATTGTTGTAATTTGTTGTAATTTCTTAAAACAATTCGAACTGAGAGAATAAAAAAAAAATTGAATATTTATACCAAGAAAATGTTGCTGCCTACGATGAAACGTTTAAAATTAGACAAAACCATAGAAATTAAAGCCGTCTTACCCGAGGAATATACACAAAACATACCCTTGGTTAAGATGTTTGCAGCTCATGTCGTAAATAAAAGTGTTATCTCCAGAGTCATGCAAACACTAACATCTCTACTGCCTTTAACAGATTTGCAACACCTGAAACGTGTCAATCAAACTAAAATTTTAATATGTAAGGTTCAATGGATAGAAGATAAAAATGTGACCATGGAGGAGTATTTAAAAAGCAATGGTTTTAATGAAGAAATTATCGACTTATTACAACAACAAGATATGGAAGTGGTTTCGGTGCCCGCACTTCCTCCGAAGTTACGTTGGCAATACGAACGAGCCCATATAATATGGCCATGTAAGTTTCATCCCAATAAATATATGGAGCAACGTTTTGATGGAACGGTTTTCGGGGAAAAGGAACTAAATTTCCATTTCCAAATGATCAAAGTATTAGAAGATCTACCACTGTGGCGGCCAACCATTAAACAGGTGGGAATTTGTGTTGATCCACGTTTTCAAAGTGTTGTTGCCGTATCAACAAGTTTGAAACATTTAAATCCCGTTCTACATACTTCTTTGGTGCTTGTGGACCATGTAGCCCAATCGCAATTCTCAGGTGCCTGGCATAGCAAATATTACAATAAACATGACTTTTTAAAAGAAGAAAACAGTTCCAGTAAATGTTTGCAAGGTATACCAAAATATTTTGAGGACTTTATAAAGCTCTACAAATACGATTGTATCAACTTGGGAGCCGAACGTATACAAAATAACAAAGACAACTGCAAATCGTTTTGTGGGCATGAAATGATGTCGGGCGATAATCTGGCCAAGTATGGCCCTTACCTCTGTACTGGTTATGACATATACCTCAGCCATGAACCCTGCCTAATGTGCTCTATGGCCTTAATCCACAGTCGAGCCAAACGCATCTTTTTCCTTTATAACACTAGCAATGGAGCATTAGGCTCACGCACAAAACTGCAGAACATAAATGCCTTAAATCATCATTACGAAGTGTACCAATGTGTGGTGTCAGACAAAAGATAACAAAATATATCATATGAAAAAAAAGCTTGCAATCATTTAACAAGGACTTTTATTCAGTTTTACTTTTACTAGACGGTTCTCTCTCGGAGCGGTTTTGTCGTGCAGGCGAAGATATTAAGCCCAACAATTGACAATCGGCCTCCAAGAGAGTCAAATCTTTAGATGCTCCCAAAAATCTGGAAGACAATTCTAAATCTTTGATTTTTAATCGTACGCGGGCACCTCTCACATAATCCTGGCCATTACGGTGAGGTCTTGTACATACACAGTGGAATTTCCAACCAAAATCAATGTACAAATCATCCTCTACTACATGAAATATTTTACCAGACACAACTTTGCCTTCGGGATCACCCAGCTAGATTAATAGAATCAATGAAATCATTGCCAAAACGATTTTAATTTCATCCAAGTTAAACTTACGTCTATAAATTTTGATTTTCTTAATAGAGAAGCAAATGTTTCGTTTACTTGGGGCTCTTCGGCATGTTTTAAGGCATCACTATGTTTGTCGAAAGCTTTAGCAAAGCCGCCGCGATTATCATTGACCTCATTTTCGCTTTTTCCAATATTGGTGGTGTCACTCGTTACGAGACGTTGAACTATATTAATATTCGGCCCATTATTTATATATAATTTCCGTAATCTGCTCAATAATACCATTTTGTTAAAGTGCCAAAACATTTGATAGGTTATGTTATCTACAAATATAAAAATAACCATAACAGCTGTCAATTATAAATAAATTACTTTACTACCACCCTGTGTATAATTATTGCCTCAACACATGATTTCATTTTATTCTTTATAGATTTTTTTCTAACAAAATTTAAGATTTTAATTTAATTAATAAAAACTAATCTGTTTATTGGTCACAATGATTCAACAACAGCGCCAAAGGATAGATCAAGCTGTTACAGAAATGGTGGATGATATGGATAAAACACATTTACGTAAAATGCAGGTACTTTATACGCAAATGTACACATATGTATACGGAGAAGTTGTATGCGGCATTATAAATAAATATTTCGCTCTAATTTCACAGATCGATATGCACAAATGTGCGGCCAGATGTTGTGAAGACATGAATGCCAGTATGGACACAGTGCAGCGATGTGTTGAACGTTGTTCTAACCCTTTGACGAAAGCCCAAAATTATGTCCAACATGAATTGGGTGAATTTCAAGGCCGTCTGCAGAGATGCATTATGGTTGGTAACATCATTTAAAGTATATTTGAATGAATAATAATTTACAAAAGTTTCCAACAGCAATGTAATGATGATGTCAAAGTGAAAATGACACCGAATCCTAGCGAAGAGGAAGTATACAAATTTACCGATCAATTTGAACGCTGCGCTGTAAAATGTGTCGACAAACATGTTGGTCTATTGCCTGCTATGATGAAAACCATGAAAACGGTTTTATCTAAAGGACCTGATAATATACCCCAAGTTTAAAATTATTGAAAATCTCGGACGTTTTGTACATTTTGTTTTGTTACGAGAAAAGAATAAATACTTTACGAATCACACATAATATTGAATGGAATTTAATATGCTTTTTTCAATTGTAGGTCTCTTTTCTAATAAGTTGTCATTTGTTTTTTTATTCACTTTTATATTTTTCACATTACAACATGAATATAGCCCAAAGAAATCCCAGCGACGTATTGGAGGAGCAACGGAAACGGGTCGATAAAGCTATTAGCGCCATGATAATCGATATGTACAGAACACATTTAAGGAAAATGCAGGTTTTTAATTAAATTTAGTTCTTCCAAAATAATGGCTTTTAATGATTATGCCTGATTAGGCAGAGATGCATACTTGCGCTGTAAGCTGTTGTAATGATTTGACAAAACTACCGACAATGGATAATGTACAAAATTGTATTGACGGCTGTGCGGTTCCATTGCTGAAAGCTCAGGATTGCATGCAATATGAACTGGGTCAGTTTCAAATGCATCTGCAACGCTGCGTCACGGTAATTCGATAACAGTTTAAGGCTTTTCTCATTTTCACTTATGGTGCGGCCATTTTTTTGCAGCAATGTAACGATGATATTCGTGGTAAAATGATCGGGGAAACGGGTGAAGCAGATTTGATTCGTTACCGCAATCAATTCGAACAGTGCACCGTAAAATGTGTAGATAAACAAATTGATCTTATTCCAAATATGATGAAAACTGTCAAAGCGGTTCTGGCTAAGGGACCTCCCAATATGCGCCAAATTTAAGCAGCTCTAAAATGGGTTTTTTTTTTTTAATGTAACGGATATCATTCTTCATCGAATAAAATGATGAAAAAATTGCGGTGTTGCCATTTTTGTGTCTAATATGGGTTGTAGGGCATTTTCTTTGTAGCGTTTTTTCTGCTATCACTTTATTTTCTCTCTCTTCGGCATTTATATCAGCTGTAATCTAGCGCTTTACTATAAAGTCCGTTACTAAGTAACGACATTTTTCATTTCAAGTTTGAATTATACTAGAGTTGAATTTTATTAAAAATTCTTAACTAATTATTTGAACTTATATAACTTATTAAAACAATTGTGTTATTAAAGTAAATGAAAAATCCATTCATTTCTCATAAATAACCTTTTGGCCATATTTACTCCAGAACGTCATCGGACTTTGGATGCGACGACCCGAATTCTTTTCATAAATAGAACAACTGTCAAAGGGCGGGCAATACAAGTGCAAAGACACTGCAGTATCGGAATGTGAGGTGTTTTCTACACGATGTAAGCCCAGGTTGTCTGGAAAAATAAATTAAAATGAAAATGATTGTGTAAGTACGAACGAATAATACCAAATGAATTATTACCATTAATATAAGCCACATCATTTAAGGCCATAATACTCTCACCGATCTTCTCCAGTCCTTCATAACTGTCCATTGTGTTAGTCTTAAGCTGTTCCGTCTCATTGCCATCCGCCAAAGGCATAGCATAACGTATCTCTCTTAACTCACCCTGCAACATTTTCATAAAACAATGCGAATCGGAATGATCGTGTATGCTGGACTGATGTCCTTCACCCCAACACAATATCATCAAATTAAATTTATCATTACCGGCGTCCACCAAATTTCGTGTATATTTGTAACGATCAAATTTAGCAAATTTTTGCCATTCCTTCGGATTCGATGTATACGCCAGCATTAAGTGATTCACCATTTCAATGTTAACATATTTTGTGGAGAATTCCCGATGTAATGCTTGTATTAAATCGGTGAGTGTTTCAACGGGGGGACCATACTTTAAAGGCTTCTCAAGACCCCGATAATGTTGTGTGATCTCACGTAAATATTTCTCCTGTTCCATTTCCGTTGACGTATTGTTTTTTGACAGCGACATTTCAATATGATCTTGATGAACCTTTTGAACAAAAAAAAAACCCGGACAATTATAGCCTTTATAACAACATTAACGTAAGAAGATAGTGATTTTCATAAATTCCAATCAAGTTCGTAGTAGTGTGGAAAATTCTCAAACACGAGTATCACCGCCTTAGTCTGACATCACAAATAACTTTTATAGTGCACTTATATAGTTTCTTAAAAAAAAAAACATCATAACGAAATTATTATCAATTTATTATATATTATAACACGTACTTAATGATCACTTCAGTTTACATTTATATACACAAACAACAACAACAACATGTAAGCAATTATAAGTACTATGTGGTAATTATTCGATAGATCAAGCCCCTCCGCTAATAGGCTACAATGTGTATTACTAATTATAATATTGCGCCGTGTTTATAGATTTTTCTAAGAAAATTAATCACCATAAACGTGATCAACTTGGTAAAAAAGTTTAATTACATTTCCACATAAATAAATGAACTCGATGAAATAAACAGAATATTTCGACAAGTAGAAAAAACGATATTTGGCTAAAGACTGATCTTAAACACCCACCATAGATGCATCAAAGCTTCCCGGGGTGGGTAGTCGGAAAATTTACTTTACTCGTGGTCATGTCACTTGACCGCTTTGACTTGACCAGCCTGGGCATGGGAAGGACCAACACTTTTACTACAGAAAACACACACCATATGGACAGAGATGGTTAGATCAACACAGTATTCAAAACTATATACACTTTGGGGGGGTCTTCGACGCCTCTTTTTGGGCGTGACTAAAATTTTGACAAAGTCACATATACCCCCGTATACATACAACAACAGAAGTATAACAAACACGTTACAAACACGGCTCTTAAATGAATATATTGAAAAGTACAAGGTAGGTAAGAGATACGTTCAAAAGTTTATCAGTTAAATTGCTGGCAGGAGCAGTCATTTTTCTAGTATTTATTTGTCACAACACTTAATTAAAAAAAGAAAGCAAAAGAAAGCTTCTCTGCAACTAAATACGCATTAGTCGTCGTTGCCCCTGTTCATCATAATAGATTTATAAAATTTATAAATGCCATGGCATGGCCAGCTTGTTCAAAGTAATATAAATAAAGTATATAAATCACGACTTTAAAACTGGATTAATACGGGTGATATGGGCAATTGTTGCTGCAGTTGTAGATCATAATTTATAAGCATTGCACAACAACATAAATAAACACGGTCAATGATTCTTTTATGAGACAGATAATCTATGTTTTTCAATAATTTGTAAACAAAATAAGTTTGTAAACAATTACAATGAAAGCACTTATTTTTTTAAATATAATTTGGGGAAATGCTGCAGGCTCGTAAATTACAAATGCTTTGCGAAATTATGAACGTATTAATAATTTTGCGGAACTAATAGCGAAGCTTGACGAGGTTATATATATATCAATTTGGCATAGAGTAAAACGTGGGTAATTCACAGTGATCACCCTTCTCCACTTCTCTTACGTTTACAATTTATGCTAAAATTGGATTATTTTTACCAGTAAACGCTAAGCAAAGTCACTAATGGAAAGACATTCTCATCGCATCTAACAATTATTAAGCCAATCACCAAGTATTGTCAACAAATTTTAGGAATTGCGAATTCTATGATTTTGTTTCTAATATGTTATTAACTGAGGAGGGGTTAAAAAATGGTTCAATCCGATTCATTTCCAATAAAGTTCGTCTTTGAAGCAAAACATGTCCTTATATAAAATTTAATCAAGGTATCTTAAAAAATTAGACCTGGAACATAGATGGACAAACGGACATGGTTAAATCGGTTTAGAATGGGAATGGGTGAGTGTGGCATTTACCGTTTAAGATTTACAAGTATCTGCACAAACTTAACAGGTTGACGCTTACCACAAAAATCGATGAGGGCTCTCAGAAGCACACTCTCTTTTTTTTGTTAATTTGTTGGTTCTTGAGTAGTTCGATGAAGATTTCAAAAGGCGAGAATAATATTTCAAATTTTTTTAAGAGAACCCATAAGAATTAGGACTTAGATTACGTTCACGCCACTATAGACGTTCTTAGCGACAATGTGTTAGTACACCGTTTACGTGGGGCAGGATTCTTAAGCCTTCATAACCTAAAGTTTGAAACGAACAGGTTGAGTTCGTACTTTGCTAGGACTATTATCTGAGAGTCTTAAAAATTGAGATATCATTAAAAAACCAAGTAAAGACAAATGTTTAATATCCTCCACATTTACAACGGTGGGCGTAGCATATATATCTATTACGCCCTCTAATAGTGTCTAGTATTACATTGAATATGGTTTTTTGTAAATTGTGTTATCCGACCACGCCCCATAATTTTCGGCACATTGGTTAACGGGAGAACTATAAATATGTTCGTCAAATTTTAAGTTTATGGGTCAATTTTTGTGGCAGATAAATAGATTTTTGTTGGTTGTGGGCGTGGCTTTTGAACGATTTTGTCCATTTTAAATAGCGATCTGCGTGCAAAAACTGCATTTGTGTCTGTACAAAATTTCAGATCAATATCTTAAAATTTACGATCAATGCCAACAACAGACGGACACATGGAAATACGATTCTAGATCGACTCAGATTTATTCGCTCATCAAGTATATATAGGCTTTGTAGGGTCCTTGACGCTTCCTTCTGGTTGTTGCAAACGTAATGACAAACTTAGTACACCTCTCATCTTATGTGAAGGGTATAATAGAATTCTAAGAATGAACACACCCATAATGCACATAAAATATTCTTGTTTTTCTGTTTTTCTGTTTTTGTTTCTTTTTTAATTTCATATATTATTATTTGTTTGAAAACAATGGGTACAATTAGTGTATAAGAAGAAGAAACGTTAAAAAAAGTTAACAAGGCCCAAATTTGTGGAAACAATGCATTGTATGCAATGTATTGTACAAAATTATGGTAATACATGTTGTTATTGTTGTTGTTGTTGTTGTTCTTGTTGTTGTTGTTGTTTCAATTAATACATAATTAATTTATAACAATGAGTTGCAAGTACAAGTTTAATAACAAGTCCGTTACGCAAACTTAAACTCACTCTTTTCAAACGTTACAAAATATTTCACTGCAATGCACACAGTATGCGGTATAGAGAGAGTTGTGTCTATATAATAGATAAAAAAGTTATTTCCTTTTATTAGCTCGCGTTTTTCCCAATTGACAAAGTCGTTCACGTATCCACTACATTCGTTCTACGAACCACCCGAGTTATGCACAATTCGAAGCTTAACACAACATTGATTTCAAGTTGAGTGCTGTTCTGCCGTTTATTTTCAAATAGCAACGAATTTTTAATTTATTTACAATCTACACAGAATGTAGAATAATTGTTCTTGTTGTTGTTGGTGTTGTTTTTTTGTATGCCTTTCCTTCTCTATAAGTACACACTAAAAGATGTATCAATACACCGTACATCGGGTATAATCCATAAACACATTAACCAAGTGTGCATGTGTGTGTATATGTGTGGGTATGTACATACATATGTGTGGGATTATATATATATATGTGTGTAGTATAAACAAGTCAATCAAATGCAATCAGTTAGGACTTATCAGCAGTTTGATTTGTATGAATGTTGTATGTAAAGTTCAGCGAATATACAGATCTGTGAAACTTTTTAAATGTATAATATTTTAATAATAATTTTTATTAAATAAACACTATGGAATCAGATCAGACTATTTATTTATTAAAAAACTTTTCCTAAACAGTATGTAGGCATGCAAGCATGATTTTAAAAATGGTCCAAGTCACATTTGCAAAATCACATCAGGAAGTGGAAAACTTATAGGAACAACTCCGTTTTTAGTCATTTAATCAAATAGCTAAAAGGAGGTTTCGGAGGAGTTAACTCAGAGTACTTTCCAAATTATTAATTCGTATACATCATGTCTGTCGTAATAGATGAAAAACTATCGTTCGCAAAAACTTCCTAGAAATGTTTCTCCTCTCTGTAAGCTGGCTGATACATTCAATTCAAAAATTGTAAATTGTAAAATAAGAGGTGAAAAAGACGGTCAAGTCCGGCCATTTAATACCTTACACCACTTGGCTCCTTAAATTATGCTACAATTACTTTAATTGTATTTGTATTCAGTGCCATATAAGTTACTTCGTGAAATATAATTATATGGAGAGGGATTGTAAACATTATCCGACCCAATCCATTTTCAAGAGCACTCCTCTTTGGGTCAAAACATGTTCTTGAATAAAATTTCATCGAAATATCTTTAAAAATGCGACCTGTAGCTTACGCACAAATCCACATGGACGGACACATGGACAGACGGACATTGTTAAATCGATGATTTTGGATCGATCGGTATAATTGAAGGTGGGTTGGTTTAATTACAAACATCAGCACAAACTTAATATGCCCTTTGGCACAAGTGGTGCAGTGTTGAAAATTTTCTTTCTAAAACTAAATAACCAGGAAAAGTTACATTTGGCTTAACTAGGGGCATGTCCTTCAAGTGATTTTACTCAATTTTAATACCAATCTGCGCCAGGCCTTCTATAAAACGTTAACAGGACACATGTCGTTTACATGCAATATTTTCTCTAATCTTATTAAAGTAAAGAAAACCATGAAAGAGTTGCATTTAAAACCACACCCCCAATCATTGCCAGTTATAAATTTCGTTTTAATATTCCAATGACATCCGTCACGGTCAACATTAAACCGAATTCGACAATACATTTTTTACACTCATTCCTTGTTCGCTTTACTCACCATACTTTCAAAAGATGTTTTGCAAAAACAATTCAAAGAAAAAAATTGTAATTGTATGAAAAATTTATTTGATGATGATGTTTTAATAAATCACACAACTGTTTTCACTCGCTGGCTGATTAAAATTAATAATTTTCCTGTCTTTTTTTTCACTTGAATTATATTCACTTTCTGCACTTCTTCACTCTTGCATGTGGAAGTACTTTCACGTTATTTCCTACATTCCATAATACCAACACAAACATTTACTTCATTTGTTCTCTATGCAGTGCACACATACGTAGCCGCCTATGAGAGTAACTAAGCAGATGATCATGCTTTGAAGTCTTCAACAGTTGTGTGAAAAATTTCGTTTTAGCCTTCTTTGCATGTAATCTTTTTCATGTTGTTTTTGTTTTTATTTTTGTTTTTGCTTGAGTATTATTTTCTGCACGTTGTGTTGTTAACTCAAGAGTTGAGCGGTTATGAATGAATATGGATTTGCTGCTGTTGACTTAGTTGGGCAAAGCATTTGCACTATGAAGGTAAGTGACCATTTTGTGCAAATACAGATAGCGGGCACATAACTGCTGTCATAACTGACACGATGGTGATGACGATGATTAATGTGCATTTTGTTTTGTTTGACTTTTTTCAGTTTTTACTTTCTTTTCATAATAATTTCTCACCTTTATTTCACCTTTTAACCAACATACGAACGTATTATCACTGGAAGCAAGTAGACACACAGAAAAAAATAAGGTTTAGGCCATGTTTTGTTTCAAATGCTATTTTATTAAAATGTTGACCGTTTTTGGTTTAAGTTTGTGCGGGTGTTTGTCACTCCTAAGTGGCAAATGCTGCACCCACCTTCAATTATACCGATCGATTCAGAATCACAATTTGAAGTGATTAAACAATGTCCGTCTGTCCATCTGTCCGTTCATCTAAATTTGTGCGCAAGAACTTTTTAAGATATTTCGATGCATTTTATACAAGAACCCAAAGAGGAACCCTCTTGAAAATGGATCGGATCGGATAATTTTTAAAAACTTTTACATGGATGTGAGCTGTTTGTCAATTGAGATTCCATTTCTAAGCAGAAACTGAAAAGGGCTAACAACTCAATCATTAGATACGTTTATGGGTTGAGAAGGTATGACCACGTTTCACGCTACTCAGTATCTCTGTTAAGGGTCACTTTGGAGGAGCTGCTTAAATGTAGAGCGCTTTGTCTGCTTCAAAAAATTGTCACAAAGCAGGATCCAGGTTACCTGTTTAACAGACTCGAATTTTCAATGTCAAATCGCAACCAGAATATTAGACCTATGCGTCATGTATCCTTAATGTCTGAACGTCATTTTCTTATTTTTGCAATCCGATGGTGGAATTCCATCCCCGTCCGCCTACAAACTACACGGAATTCTACTCGTTTTAAGAGAGACATTTTGTTGCACTTCGCACAGGGCAATGCGAACGACATTTAGTTCTATTTAGCTCTAATTAGTTGATAAGTAGTTCATAGTTAAAAATGGTAATTGTTGCATACTCCTACCTTATATAAGCTTCAGCTGGAGAGGTAGGAGGCACTCATGTAAATTATACAATTTTAAAACTACACATGAAATAAATAAATGATATGAACTGAAATGAAATGAAACCCCTCCCCATATAATATCCTATTTTTTATAATGAAAGTCTTTATATGGCATAAAATCGCAATTCTTTATATATTTTGACAAAATTTGATGAAGAATATTTCATCAGCTTCATAATTCGCTGTGCGAAATTTGGCCACGAACGGAGCATTTTTAGAACCACTCCCCCTGTACATTTCACTAAGTAACTTATACACATAGCAGTGCCTCGCGTATACAGATGCAATTAAATTAATTGTAGCATAATTTAAGGGGCTACATGGTGTAAGGTACATATGAAACGCTCGGGCTTGACTGACTAACGTTTTCGCTTGTCTTTTCTTTTTTTTTTGGAAATGGTACCTTTGGATAAACGAACAATAAAAACTAAACGAAACACTATTTCTTATTTTTATCGGTCGTTGGAGTCAGCTAACTTGACATTTGTCCATCCATTCTTCCACCATCATTACTACCAAGCCAAAAACCCTTCTCTATGTTATGTTTAAATAAGAATTTTCCATTTATTTATACACTTTTCAACTTATCAACTACGCACAAAGCATTACATATAACATGGAATAAATAATAATAATAAAAAAATGCCGTACATATACACACAATACATTCCTAGGTATAGATATTTGTGTATAAAAAATAAACTCCTAAATGCATTGCTTAAATGGTAATGCAATCCGTCCAAAGCATTGAGATTGAATTAAATTTTACTTAATTTGTATGTAAAAAAGTTTTCGCAAATCAATCTGACATTTCCACATAAGAATCAGTATCGGAGATATAATCGATCATCTATAAAACAAAGCGCACATTTTTCTTTCATAAAGCTGATCTTTAAAATGAATATTTACCTCGTCACTTAACTTAATGGTGTCTTCAGAAATGCCAGTTAAATCCTCGAGATATTTGCCACTTTCGAATACTTTAAAAAGAAAGTCGTGACCATCTTTAACAAACGCTTTAATAACTTCCTACCAATGTAATAAAAATATTCCATTAAATTGTTTTACAAGTAACATTAAAGAAAAATATTATCCTAGAAGAAATTTTCTTAGAATTTTGAAAGAAGGGAAGCACTCTGGCCTAGTAAATCTGCTATTGTTAGCACTTCAAAGAGACAAAGACATTTGACTCGAATTGTGTATTCAGTGAAATTCTAATAGGAAGGATTCGTGGCTCCTTTTTCCAAATTTCGCCGTAATATGTAGATGATGGGATATACATATAAAAAGTGAGATGGAGAGGAGAGTCGAAATGGCCACATCTTCATCATGGGAATTCTCTCTTCGCTCTTTTGATAGTTTAGTCTAAAATTTTCGCAGAAGCTGTCACAGTGAGTCGATGCAGCTCAAAATTTCACCATTGCATTCGTTTGATCATCGTACAATAAATAGCATTAAATGATTCATTTACTAGTTTTGCCTTGGACTCAAATTTTTTACAATAAATGGAGGCATTGTATCAAGTTTCATTAGAAAATATTAAGAACTGAGGATTTTCGCCATATAATGATCTTTGGCTAGTTCGCTAAGGGTTTTTTATTGTAAAAAAAAAAATGAAAAAGCTGACGTTCTTCATTTTCGTAAATGTAAAATTTGACACGTAAGCATAATATTGATTCGAAATGAACCGCTTTCCTCTCATGGGGCTTCAAAAGACTCTTTTTGGCAGTTGGCATCGCAGACACTGTCAGTCGATCAAGATCAAGTTGTGTCGTTCATTCATTTCGTCCTGTCTCAAATTAGAAGAAATTGCTTTAACAACAAAAAGTAAAAACAATGGAAATTGAAACCCTTTGCGGCCACCTTTATTTCTGCCTAAATTAAATGTGACCCCACATTCGTTCTATGGAGTATTAAAACTTATAAGCAAGAACACAAAATTATTATTACCTGTGAACAAGCGACACATTTGTTAAATTTTGGTGACGCCGGCAATAAATTTTCATAATTAGTTACAAAACCACGTATAGAATGCGGTATTATACCGAAAGAGGTTTCCGGCAATGTTTCACGCACTTTTAAAGACAAAGTGTGACTGGTGGCATAGTATGCTGGAGCCTGACGTTGGAGTGGATGATGCAGCAAAGCTACTAATAATTCAACAGCGTAACTGGCTGCTATATTGGATACACCAGGTCGTGTCACTGTACACTGTTGATCCAGAGTGCGATCTTTTTGAGACTAATAATGGAATAAAAATCAAATCACAGAAAATCAAAATTAGTTGGAAACGGAATGGCACCTTATAGAGTAAAACACAAATTCGTAGTATTCCCAAAAAGCCCTTATAAGGCATTTATTTCAATTAAAATGAATTGAACCCCTAAAGAAAGCTTCGTTCAAACGCGTGCATCGCACCAAAAAAGCTTTCTCCACAATATACAGTTTTGATACACTCTCACACACTTTCGTAGTGAAACAAACAGAACTTGTCTGCTAAAATTAAAAAATGATCATAAACTGATGATCACGCATAACTTAAAAAACAAAAAACATTCATACTAATGTTTCAGTGTTTGGCGTTTACTTACAAAATATTTTAAACAAATATAATGATTAGAAAAATTAATAAAAGTCACTAAATAATAACGTTATTAATATACAAGCACATGTACATAAGCTTTGCCGCAGACTTTATATCCAACAATTCATTTGAATAAAGTAAACATTGCCTGATTAGCTCAATCGTTTGGTTTCATTTGAAAAGATACCCAACGATTAGATAAGACAAGCACAAGCACAACCCAACCTTTACAGTGCTCCAGTAAATGAGAAATCAAACGTTTGTTTTGTGTTTAGTGATAAAAGAGATAGAATTCAAAAAACAAACGGCAAAGCGAAAAGAAATTGTGTTTTATTGTGAAAAGAAATTTCGCGAAAAAAAAGAGTTGAAAAAAAAACAATCACAACAATAATGATAACGGAATTTGCCGGCAATTTATCGCATCATTTGGAATTCGGGCATTGTTTGGTAATTGTGGCTAAAACCATAGATGGGGCTGGCAGGTATATTATCGTGTATAGTGCTTAAGCGTATGTATACAGTTATTTACATTGAAATTCAATCTCATCGTAACCAAATGTTTACTTTCATTTACTAAAACGGATCAAATAACTTACTAACAAGTGTGTGATGAACCATTTTTTTATACCCTCTACCTCAGTGATGAGGGTATACTAAGTTTGTTCTTCCGTTTGCAACACCCAGAAGGAGGCGTCAGAGACCCTACAAAGTATATATATTCTTGATCAGTGTCAAAAACTGAGTCGATTTAGACATGTATGTCCGTGTGTCCGTGTGTCCGTGTGTGCGTCTGTTGTTGGCACTCTCACGGGCGTAAATTTTGAGATATTGAGCTGAAATTTTGTACAGGCACTTTTAGTTTTTGCACGCAGATCGCTATTTAAAATGGGCAAAATCGGTCAAGAGCCACACCCACAATCGACAAAAATCTATTTATCTACCACAAAATATGAGCTACAAACTTGAAATTTGGTTTGTACATCTATTAATATTAGCTTCATCGATATGTCAAAAATGGGCGTATTCGGATTACAGACGCGCCCACAATTAATAAAAATCTTTATATCTGCCACAAAAGTTGACCTATGAACTTTAAATTTGGTACGCGTATACATAGTTATCTCATTGTCTGACGTGCCAAAAATGGGTACGGTCGGATAACAGACACGCCCACAATTTTTAAAAAACAATATTTTAAGGTAAAAGCAGACTTACATGCTAAGACATACACTATTAGAGGGCGCAATATATATATATATATTTGCCACGCCCTTCCGTGTAGGGAGGGTATTTAAGATTTGGTCTAAGCCAAATTTAGTTTTCTTACTTGTTTTAACTACATCACCTTCCATTAATAAGTTTTGAAACAAGCGAAACTTTCCATTCAATATTGATTGAAATTGTTTGTCATTTTTCAGATTTACTTTGTCGTTGTGTTCGGAAAAGACTAGCATAAATAAAGTAACTGACATTGCCCTACAATTTAAGGTGAACTTTCGTCAATCGAGTTATATGCGCAACTCGCGGATAAATGGACGCTGGGGAGCTGGGGAAACGCTTGAAAACCTAAGCCCGCATAGTTGTGTTTTATATCCGATAAAACCGGGTCAATTTTTTATGATCTATATATTAGCCTGTGAAGAGAAATTCCATATAGCGATAGATAATCGGGCCTACTGTACATACACATACCGTTTACCATTATCCACTATACGTACGGTGGAATTAAAGGATCATATACAAGCAATTAAACAAATCGATCATCGTACAGTATTTCCGAATCCATGGCCCCCAATACACTTTTCCGATTATTTGAAGGAATTCAGTAATGATGTGCCCACCCTGTTTACACCCGGCCATGTCATTGTTATAACAGCCCTGTGTTTTGGCAAGAAGGGTCATTTTATTATAAAATTCACAAATTCCGACACCAAACGAGAAGAACTGCATTTCGCTGTACGTTTCGATGAACGTATTGTGGTACGAAATGCTCACAATAGATTGTACGAGTAAGTAGGATTTTCGCCTAACGCACGTTTTGGCACTTTCTATTTATAACTTTTCTATTCTCATGTAGTTTTATGGACGAAGAACGTCACGGAGGTTTCCCCTTTGAAATGGACCAACAATTTAAATTGGCTATAGCTTTTACAAACGATTCGTGGGTATTTGCTGTAAACGGTTGCAATTTTTGCAGTTTCATGTACAAATCGGTTAAGACGTTAGAGAATTTGGTGGGTTTTAAAATCACCTGTACTATGGGCTTGCAAATGCAAGTGAGCGGAGTGGATCATTTGCATATGGGCGATCCTCATTGTAGTGGTTTTAGGAAATATTCGTATAGTGGTTATGTGTGTGTTTAACTTACATTGCTGGGTGCTGTGATCTCGTTACAAAAATAACAGCCCAAATCTTGCCCTGGAATACATTTCATATTCTCAACCTGTACCAACGCTACTGCATTTGTTATGGTATCACCAATATCTTCCATAAGCATGCCACCGCCACCATGACGTTGCACCAGGTAGCTGCCAAAACCCAAAGCAGCATTAATAACTATCTGTGCTAGATGCAAACAAATCTTCTATATATTAAAAAATACTTTTAAATTTATAATAGATTGTCATTTCACCTTATTATAAACAGCTCCCATTACCGTGGGCAACCAACGGCTCTCACGGGAATCGGTTAATAAAAATAAAACATCGTGGGCTGCTACCAAATCTTTTAAAACATTCAGATCAGTTTCGGTTTGTTGTTTTAAAGTTTCACCAATAGGATGCCCAGGCATTGGTATATGTATAACATAACCTGCAGCAATCTAAATGAAAGAAAGAAAGAAACTTGATAATAAAATTAATTTGAATTTTTAAAAATAACAAATTTATCGTTTCTACCGTTGTTGGATTAATCTCTTTAACACGCTCAGCTGCTGTCAACGCCTTCATTGCATTCCCCTTAACAGCATCTGCGTGAGTATATAGGTATTGGCGCACCGGATTAGAATAATTCACTTTGCCATTATCAATAAAAGTGATGTGCTTGAAGCCCCAACCCTGTAACATTATATAATAGCATACGAATGCGTATTTATAAAGAACGATAATTGAATGCTTTGTTTACCAAAAGCATTCTGGCTACAGCACAACCCAGAGTACCCGCTCCAAACAGCAAACATTTAGTCTGAGCGATAATATTCAACTTGAGGTCGGGCAATAAACGCCATTTCATTAATTTTAAATTCAGATTAATCGAATTTTCTGCTAAACTGTACAAATATTTATAAGAAAAGAAATTCGTTTGATTTCATTTCTATTTAAAGGAAATCTTACAGCGTGGGATCCATGCTTTCCTTCATGGACACCATACGTGGCATAGCTTTTAAATTACGATTCAATTCCCAACCCACAAAGTTTATAGAATTATTATCTGAATTTAAATCACACTTTTCGACTTGTTCAACATGCCAAAGAAGACTTTCATCCAAATTTAATTGATTATCGTAGCGCAAGCCTACAAATTTGATTGTTTGCTGTAATAGAAAAGGGCTGAAATATATAGTTTTTTTTTTTAACATAAATGAAGAGTTTTTAAGAAAATATAATTATTTACCATTTATAAAATAAAAAGTTGGCATAAGTTCTCATTAACCAAGACGGTTGCTCATATTCACTATTATCTGCAAAGCAAAAATATACAGACTGCAGGTCAACATCCTCAACACTTTTAAACGTATCTACAAATTCCTTTAAAGTAAAAAATTTTTGTTCTTTCACTGAAGCCAATAAAATGTAAAAATTTTCGTTATATTCAGCATTTCTCGAATTCAAAGCTTGTTTTATTAGGTGGTGTTCCTGAGCATTATCTTTTAATTTGGTGGCCTGGGTCAGCAACTTGAAAGTGTTGTTTAAAGGGCAGGGAAAACAAAACCAATAGTAATAACTGTACGTTCTTAGATCCTGCAAATAATTTAAATATTCAGTATGTGAAACTTTTTAAATAAAATAATATACCTTACCGCAAAGGATATTATAAAAAAACGTGCCAAATAGCTGGGATCCTCTAAAATTTTATCACTTTCAAAGTCCTTGATTAATTTGATGCCTTCTTCTTTAAGTAAAGCCGTTTTATCACAACTTTTAAAATTCTCTAAAGTGTTTTTATTGTAAATGGTACCACAGGCCTTAAAGCAAAATTGTGGTTCGCGAAAATCACTAAATAAATATCAATTAATATGAAATGTTACAAATACAAGTTACAATACATGATCAGTAATGAAAACTGACTTGTTGAAGGCTGTATAATCCACTTCCAAAAGGCATGATTTGTTGTTGCGATTGCTATAGTAACCCCATATAGATTTGGGTTCATCACTCAAACGATCATAATCTAATTTAATTTCAGCCAATTTATGCCAAAACGTTGGACTTACAAATGATTGCAATGGCGCAAATTGTAATATTTTGGTATCTGTAGACATTTTTGATTTTAAATTCAATAATGTTTAATTTTTGAAGTTTAATTATATTGAAAAGAATTTTTATTAATATTAGAAATAGTTGCCACTAAGTAGAAACCGTAAACAGCTGTTGCGACAATGAATATAATAAAATGGGGAATGAGTCCCAAAGGAAAACCTTTGTACTAAATTTTCTTGTGAAATCTATTTTTGCGAATCTTTTTTACATAATTTAATAAAACCATCATGGAACGTAAATTTTTGTTATTGAAATGCGCAAATCTTCCAATTGTTTGCAGAGTACAATATAATGACAAGTAAAAAACTAAATTTGGGTTAGACCAAATCTTAAATACCCTCCATATCTATAAAAGTGGGCATGGCGAATCTATATATATATATTGCGAGTTTGATAGTATACGTTTTACACATCAGTTTAAAAGTCGAGTGTTGTGAATATGATTTTTTATAAGTTGTGGGCGTCTCTGTTATACGACCACGCCTATTTTTGTCACATCAATATATGGGTTAACCTTAAATAAGTGCACCAAATTTCAAGTTCATAGGTCAATTTTTGTGGCAGATGTATAGATTTATGTCGATTGCGGGCACGTCCGTTATTCGACTACGCCCATTTTTGGGACAGCGATGAATAAAGTAATTTTAAATACGAATACTAAATTTCAACTTGATGACTCAATTTTTGTGGCAGATATATAGATTTTTATCGGTTGTGGGCGTGCCTCTTAACCGATTTTGCCCATTTTAAATAGCGATCTGCATGCAAAAACTAAAAGTGCCTGTACAAAATTTCAACTCAATATCTCAAAATTTACGCCCGTGAGAATGCCAACAACAGACAGACACGCGGACACACGGACATGCATGTCTAGATCGACTGTTTTTGGTGCTGATCAAGACGTAGCTGATATTTCCAGCTGGGGTAAGAATATAGTTTGCGGGATCTTTGCAGATCCTTCCGATTGATCCACATACTTACTTGATATTGTTAACCCACTGAAAACCCCTAAATTATACAATGCGTTTCCAAAGGGTGCTTCAAATTTTTATTTAAACCATTGCAACGCATTCGAACTCATTTTCAATGAGTAGGAATTATTTTTATTATAATTATTTCATAAATATTATATTGATTCAATTTTATTAATAAACTCTTAGGTATTGTTTTGAGGTAAAACATAGAAAATCTGTAAAGATAATAAAAATAAAGTAAATTTTCAGTTATAAAATCATTTATTGATTGTTTTCTTAATGTTTTGTTTAATATTTTCTATTTTTTTACACAAATAAAACATTTATTTTTAAATTCTCATAATTATAATTATAGTAAATAACAAGAGTTTTAACTAAACTAAAATTTTCTTTATAATCACGAATTAATTTAAAATGCTCGGTTTGATTGCCTTAATTAAAAATTTAACAAAAATGCTTTTCCTTATAATCACGTATTTGACTTAATATGCTCGGTTTGATTGCCTTAATTAGCTGAGTGCATGGTAAACGGCTATAATTGTCAATTTTAGAACATGAAGCACATTCGGAATTGACTTTGTCGAAGGTTAAATTGACAGACGAAAAGTTTGAAGCCGTTTTAAATAACCAATATAAGACGTGTGTACGTATATCTTCTCTTTGATTTGTACGTTTGGTCAACCATGAAGAGAACTGATATTCTTTGAGGTCTTTTAATATAGTAAATATATCGTTTTTTAGAGAATCTGACCAATGAGGGAACAGAGAATTCGCGGAATCATTGATTAGGCACACCCTGACACCGTTACTTAGGACTACAGCTTGATAAAAAGTTCTGCCCACCTCAGAGGTGTCTAAACCATTTAGCATTATCTGTTGCGGGCTAAGCGCGTGATAATATTCGAATTTCAACAAAGTACGATAAAGTATACGTTTTGTGACATATCTAAAATCCTTTTCAACTATTACCTGTGGTGATGACGAGGACGATGGCAGCAATTGATGCGGTGTTATAATACTGGGTGGAATACAGTTGGTGGTAGTTCCTACAACGTTTGCATTTTCTGCAACTCTGGTCAGTACAGAATTATTGAAGAGTGTACAGTCTTGGGCTAATTCTTGTGAAATACTTGATCCTCCAGAATGAGTGGGCGCTGTAGGCGGTGGTAATTCCTGCGAAGTACAGCGTAATGCAGATTTCTGCCGTTTGCTGTAGGTTTTTACTGGTAATGCGCGAAAATCATGATTCAGCTGGGGTATCAACGTTCCAAGGTTAGAAAAGACAACTCTTTTGAAAGTTTCTAAAGGCGTTTTTCTCACTGTAACATTTGAAAATATTGAACATTCCGGATTGCTAATACTTTTGCTTTTATCTTTCTGCTCATTTGAATTATTTGGCATATTTTCGCAACTGCTACCATTACTACGTAAATGGACTTCCGGCAACTGGTCAAGATTTGGTGCTTCTTGTAGTTGATTGTAATTCTGGG
The DNA here is from genome assembly GCA_963971445.1 of Ornithomya chloropus. NCBI lineage: Eukaryota > Metazoa > Arthropoda > Insecta > Diptera > Hippoboscidae > Ornithomya > Ornithomya chloropus. The sequence continues at coordinate 17,768,748 of OZ020530.1, read as the reverse complement.
ATTCGTTAGAAAATGCGGCAACACCCATCCCAACTGCATTATTTGAATCAGAATCAATTCCATTTATTGCTTCAAGTGCAAAAAGTGCATGATCTTGTGTGTTATTGTTTACTCCAACTTCTAGCGTTGGTTGAACTAAATTAGTATTATTTTCATGACTATTATTGACCATAAGAGTAAATGAATTTTCTTTGTTGTTCACAGTGCACATGTCAGTCTTGTTGGCTGTTCTCGTAGCAATATCTAAATCTAAACTTTCCTCGTTAAATGAATCATCAATTACAATTGGTTCGCTATTTATCGGTGAACACTGAATCATATCGCCATTCTCATCTAAATAGAAATGCAGATTATGCAGCATTGGTACAGGTTCTGGCTTAACCTCTTCATCAGCACTAGTCATCGCAGCTAGAGACACTATAATATAATAAACGATTAAAAAGCATAAAAAGAAATAACTTTTTAAATTTTTTAAATTAAAAATTGTGTTGACCTGGTTCAACATCGAAATCACACTGGTCGTTAAAGTTGTGCGTTTCTGGTGCATATTCAGTCAAAGGATCTTCGGCCAGACTTAATTCATTGGGCAACATATCAACTTGTTGCTGTGTATTGGGTAAATCTATAAAATTATTATTATTAACATTTTCGGTTGGATTGCCGTTTGCGGTCACAATGTCTGCAGTGGGAGAAATTGGAGAAGTTTCTTCATAATTCACCGATTCAACAACAGCTGCAACATTCTGTTCTAAATGTTCAACATCGGCTGAAGGGATGGAACTTTCTTCCATATCGACCTCTATATATATAAATAAAAATTTGAAAAACTTTTTCATAAAAATTACAGTTATTTACCATTGACTGATACCATTGGGGATGAATGCGAAGCGACAAGTTCTTCTTGCTGATCAGCTACTAAGAAATCTAAATTCTGCAACAACTCGTCCTTGATGAGTGGCACTTGCCATAACCATTCATCATATTTCCAACAACGATTATAATAATCCTCGAAGGTATTTACTAAAAGCATTTCATTATTCACCTCAAGTTTGATCAAACTGCTTTTGGCGTAATCGTTGTTTACACATTGAGTGAAATTTGTGTGGTCACGTAAGTCTATCCAATGGAGGAATTTCGGTGATATATATTCTAATATATGGCGACCATCATTTGTAGGAAAGTGAATATTTTTCTTTTTTAAATAAAGGAAAAAATCCTTTAAATTTATATACAAATTAGTGGGCCACACCTTTAAGCCGGTGGTAACGTAAGAATAGAGGCTTTTCATGAAATTTTCGTCGCTTTTTAAGCAATCCGTATCATAAATATGCACAAGATCTTGAAATTCGTTAAATGTTATTTCCATGACCACACGCACAATATCATGCTTTAGGCCATGACGCGTACGCAGGACGTAGGACAAGGTGTGAGTCTAAAAAAAAACCTTGCATAAAAAAAATTGTTTAAAACTTCTATATAAGATGTCAGCTACCTTATCCACCTGGCATAAAAGTGAACTTTTCACTTTTTCTAATTTATCTTCATTTTTGGAGCATTGGGTTGGTTGGTCGGTGATACTGGGATATTTCGCTTTAATCTTTTCCAAGATAATGTGCTGTTTTAAAGGATCCTGATGTTTAGCGCCAATTAAACGTAAAAGGAATTCATCACTTAAAATACCAGAGAAAAATTTATGATTGGTGGGTTCAAATTTTACTGTTTCATCATCATCGTTATCTGATTTATAATCATGTTCCTTGTTCAGCTTTGCTGCCTCTGCAACATCATCTTGAGCATCTACTTGTTGTTGGCATTTTTGTTGTGTTGTTGGTTCTGTGTAATCCTCCATAAATAGAGTCATTTTCTCTTTAATTAATGCTGGGCATGATTTCAATTTTATAGGATATTTATTACGTATGGTCGAGTTAGTAAAGTAACGGATATAATATTTTTTCAATATTAATTCGCACAATTCTGCATCATTTGCTATTTCTTGCACAACTTCTGCATCATTCGAAGACACGCTTTTAATAATATCATTTAAAGTTTCATTGTACACAGTACAGCGCTTAAATGTGTCGTAGTCTACGGGTAAATATTTGACGCATTTCCATAAATTGGTCATAAATTTAACCATTTCCCTTTTAATGTGTTTTACAAATCTACAAAAAGAAAGAGTTATCAAAAACTTGATCTGAAATTTACATTGAATATTTTCTTAAAATGCAATAATTTGAGATATTTTTGATTTTTGCCATTTTTTAAGTGAATAAAATATTTGTCCATGCGTTCGTTATCATAATTTTTGCATTTAATAAATGCCTATGTCAAAATCCTATAAGCAGTAAGAATTATATGTTGCACATACAAGTGTATACAAATTACATGCTTTGACTCTTTAGATTTTACGAACAATTGTGTGGTAAATGTACCAAAAAGAAGTATTTTTAATACAAGCATCATAGTTACAGTTGTATCATACGCTGCACCACTTCTGGCAAAGGATATACTAAGTTTGTGCGGATGTTTGTAATTCCTAAACGACAAATGCCACACCCACCTTTAATTATACGGATCGATTCAGAATCAAAATCTGAATCGATTTAACCATGTCCGTCTGTCCATCTAAATTTGTGCGGTAGCTACAGGTCGCATTTTTGTAGTTATTTGGATGAAATTTGTTACAAGGGCATGTATTGGCCAAAGGAGCAACGTATTGAAAATGGATAGGATCGGACCACTTCTAGAATTCCTCTCCATATAATGATCTTCATTGTAAAGAAAGTCATAATTCTTAATCATTTTTCACAATATTTGGTGAAGAATAATTAATTAGCTTAATAATTGGCTGAGCCCACATTGAACCCGAGCGCACCATTTTTAAAACCCCTTCTCATATAACGTTTTATTATAAAAGAAATCGGTCTATAACGACATTGCGCAATTCTTTATATTTTTTCCCTAAAATTTGGTGAAGAATAGTTAATAGTAAGTACAAAAAATAAAATTTTTGATTTCAAAAATGAAAAAAAATAAGAAATAAAAAATTTATTGTGACATTTTAATCATTTTCACATTTTTGATAACACAATTAAGAATAAAAGGTTAAATTTTTTATTTTTAAAGACAAAAAAATTGAAATTGAATATAATACATGAAGTGGTGTAGGGTATATTTTTAATTAATTTAGGAAATAGAGAAAAAGCGATCGTACAGACATCTCATTATACGGAAAACGCTATTTAAACTTCAACTGTTTATAATAACTGTACCAACTACACCTACACCATTCATGTAAAGAGCGGACGATATGTTATAATGAAACTAATAAATTTGTTTCCAAAAGTGCCTTTTAAATATTACACATTCCTTGGTATAATCACTTGCCTTTTTGCGTTGCTCTTTGCAGCCTTAGGCATTTTAGCATCACTTGGAGAACTGTAATGTAATTGATTGCGAAATAAATGAATGTTTAATATATTTAAAATAAAACAATTAACAAAACTAAATTTGGCTGAGATCAAATCTTAAATACCCTCCACATCCACAAAGGGTGTGGCAAATATGTATACATATTGCGCCCTCTAATAGTGTATGTATTTCGTATCATCGAGTTTTTCGTGGAGTACGTTTTTTTGTAAATTGTGGCGTGTCTGTTATCCGACCATGCCCATTTTTGGCACATGGATGGATGGGCTAACCTTAAACAAGTGCATAACATTTCAAGTTCATAGGTCAATTTTTGTGGCAGATAGACCGATTTTGCCCATAGCGACCATAGCGATCTGCATGTAAAAGCTCAGTCTGTACAAAATCTCAGCTCAATATCTCAAAATTTACGGCCGTGAGAATGCCAACAAGAGACAGACACACGAACACGCGGATATACATACATATCTAGATCGACTCAGTTTTTGATGCTGATCAAGAATATATATACTTTGAATGGTCTCTCACTTCTCCTTCTGGGTGTTGCAAACGGAAGAACAAACTTAGTATACTCCCCATATTATGTGAAGGGTATAAAAAAATAATTACCTTTTAGAAGTCACACACTCGGTGGTTTTCTCTCCTTGATTTGAAGACGAGCTAAAAATAATAATTTTACACAAATATTATTATTAAGATATTATTTGACTTTGTCCCCGTTTAATAACTTTGGCATTAAAATGAAAAAAAATGTTTATTACACCTTTTCGAAAGGTTTTCACTCTCCACGTTCAATTCTAATGCCTCAACTTGTGCTGCACCAGCAGTTTCAGTTGTTTTTGTATTACGCTCAGGATGAAAAATTTTTTCTATTTCTTTTCTTAAATTATTAATACGTTGTTCATGACTTAATTTCTGAACATTATTAATTTCAGTTCTTCTGCCATTTCCAGTATTGCATATTTGCTTCAGTTGATCAGTTATGTTATCCATTGATGTTAAATTATTTTCTTTTTTGTTTTCAAAACTAATCATTAAAAAAATCTTCCATATTGTTTGTGATCAATGATAATAATTTATTAGTTAAGTACCTTTCCTTCCATGTTTCACCAGTTGATACCGCTGGCTCATTTTGTTTAGTTTCAGTTTGTTTAGCACTTAGATTTGGTGATTCGACCTCTTTATAAGAACTGGAACTAAATAAAAAAATCTTATTCAACAAGTATATATAGCATACTTTTTACAATATACTTTTGCTTGCGATTGTCCTCCAACTCAAGGGGAGACATGTCGTGCGCCATTGTTTCAAGTTGAACAGGACTATCTTCTTCACGTACATAGCTATCATTTCCTACAGAGCTTTAAAAACAAGCATTATTAATAGTGAACTAAACAAATGTTTCCCAATTATTCATCTACCTTGAAGCACTAGTATTACAATCCCCCTGAGGGGTTATAGATTTGTTTTGTGCATCGTTTAACTGATAAAGATTTAAACAGCCTGAACAAATTTTTCGATATTTCAATAAAAGTTCCACTTTATCCAAACTAATCGTGACCTTATCCATGTCATGGGGCTCCAGACGTTTCGTTAAATACTTTATATAAAACGCACGCACTTTTTCTTGTAAATTGGACAACTCTGTTATATCTGTAACTAGTGCAGCCAGTGTGGGCACTACATTCGTACATTTTATAAAATCATTTAATGAAAAGTGACAAAATATGCAATTGTTCTGTTTGGGTGTTCTAAATATAGAAGCAAAAGAAATTAGTAAATTGGAGTATATGGAAGTGCAATCAAAACAGACCTTTGCTCTACACCACCACTATGTTGTATATGGTCATCTGTGGGTCTGGAGCTTACATTACTTGGAACTACAGCTTCTTCATTGACTAATACTGATTGCATACTAAAATTGTGTTTTTAAAAAGGTACAACTTTTTCGCTTCATGCTTCTTCAAGACAAAAAAAACTTACTTGTGCTCCTCAGCCAGCGGTTCGCGTTGCGTGTGTTTGACATGAACTTGCATCTCGCAACTAAAATTTAAAAAATTGTTAATAAATTAATTAATTTTTGCATAGAAACGTTTCCCCAACCCTTCATTGATATTATTTATAGGTGCTATAGGTGGTAAAATGCGATGTTCTAATATCTCTACAAAATCTTTTGCACCAACATTTGATGTATCATCGGGCATATTATTTGTCGATGAAGCTATGTCACTATTAGGCATTACTACTGCTACGCTTTTCGTTGTTGTTTTGCTATAATAAATGTCATGTCATGGACATATTAAAAATTTTTACATTTCTCTTTATTACCTCTGTTCATTATTATTATCCGTTGCAAGCTCTTCATTTTGATATATTTCGGGTATATCATAAAATTTTTGTTTTATTTCTTCCGGGCAAGAATCAGTCATTTTTATGTCTTTAAGTGGTGATGTAGAACGTAATGCGGATTTTAAATAGAATAGAAGATACGTTTTTTTCATGAAATATGGCCACTGGCGTGTAGGCTTGTTAGCAAAATGTTCCGCTATCACAGCCTTAATATTGGTGAATTTTTTGAATTGGACGTATGTAACGGGACAGCAATATTCAAAGGGTTGTAAATCTTTCATGTGTATGTTATCTGTCAATGGCTCGTTGCAGTGCTGCTCATTTGATTTTTCTATTTGAGCCTCTAACTCATTACGATTCTCTTCAGATGTTTTTCTTTCCATGACTCTATCTGTGGTAAGCAATGACTCAGCACAATGCCGGGTAGCTTTGGTTGTGTCCACTTCCGTTAACTGTTTGTCACAATGCTGTCTAGTTGATTTTCTTTTCTTCGATATACTTTTGCCAACCAACGGAATATTGCATTGTTGAGCCGAGGCGTCTGTTTCCTTAGATTTATCTACTAGCGGTTTAAAATTTTTTTTTTTTTTAGGGTTTTTCATTCCTACATAATACGAGAATTTTATATATTAATGTTTACCTTTTAGTCGTTTCGGTTGCACTTCCTCATTAGCATTAAAGAACAATCTTTTAGAAGCTCTGACTGGCTGACAACTCGGCGCTGTATCTTCTTCTTCAGCTATGGAACACATAAATAGGAAAAACACAAGTTAAAATATTATAGTCGACCCAGCCCGACCGTACAATACCCTGCACTACTTGATATATTTTTCAATGTAATTTTTACTTTTATTGTCAACAATTTTTTTTCTTTTAAAAAGGAAAAATTTTATTTTTCTACACCTACCTGTATTTTCAAAAATTTCAGAATGGTACATACGTCAAAATTTTTTGTTTTATGAAATAAAAAAAAAAAAAAAAAAATTGCTTGTACCAAATTTGATTAAAATATCTCAAAAAATTCACATGGACAGACAGACGGACATAGTTAAATCGATTCAGATTTTGATTTTGAATCGATCCGTATAACAAAAGGTGGGTGTGGCATTTGCCGTTTAAGAGTTATAAACATCCGCAAAAACTTAATACACAAGTGGTGCAGGGTATAATAAAGTTAATTTAATTTCCACAAAAAAAAAAAAAAAAAAACAGAAAACAAATTAGTGAATATGAGTTGTCAAAGTCTATGACACTAGGCATGTAAATTATATTTAATTTATACCATTGTTTGTAAAATAGTACGCAGTCACTTTACTTACGTGCTGAATCGTCCGTGGCTACATCTTCATTACATTTGGACTGTAAACGCTCCTTGTCCAAATCATTTTTTACAGGTATTTGCAAAAGTTGATCTCTGACACGTTTGGGCATAGGTTTCAATTGAATTGGATGTTGTTGACGTATTTTAGGTTTCAAATAAAATGCTTTATAATAATTTTTTAACGCATTTTCTTTAACAATATCATTATTTATAAGTTGTTGATATTTGTCTTCATCATCTTTGGCAGCTGCTCGTATTATTAAATCAACAATTTCTTCATAATGAGTGTGTTTCTTAAAAAAGTTTAGACTTACGGGAACAACACATCTAAAATGGTATAAAAATCATTGTTGTTAACTTTTTTCTATAGTTGGAATGAATTAAATTTGATTTCAGTTCTGTGAGTGCATTCATGCAGTTTCATTTTATGATGAATTCAATTTTTTAAAGACTACAAACAACCCGTCCCACGGGTTATGATCATTCAAGCTACAAAAATAATCATTCTAAATATTGGTTATGACGCATCGAACAGAAGTGATTCAACCGGAAGACTGCCCAGTTGTGTGCAATACGTTCGTCATATACATTAGTCCTATCCTATCATATTAGAATTATTTATCCAAAATCCGGTGATACATACTCATTTGATTTTGTACATTCTGTAACCACTGGTAGCTTTTTATTGTGTAAAGTACTTTTTTGTACGGTGCTTCCTTCATTTGTTTGTTTAGAGTTTTGGAACATTTCTGTTAATTTTCTTTGCTTAGATGTACTTGGTTTATTATTATCAGACATTCTGCTGCTATTTAAACACAAACAAAAAGTTTTCTTCACGAAATTAATTTTTTTTTTGTGTTTTCACAGTAAGTGAAAATGGCGAGCCAGTTGTGACTATAATGCCAGGGTATCCCACGTGTTTATATATTCTTAATTCTAAGTTAGTTCAAATTTCAGCTGAAAAACTTTGTTCCTCAGCTGGATTTGAACCCGTGTCTGCAGCATGAAGAGTTTACTAAGAGAACGCCTTAGCCACTCAGCTACTGAAGGTGCTATCATTTAATACCAACTGGATAATGGCGGGGTTTGATTAGGCACACATAAATATTTTTGCATATCACATATTAGAGATTTTTAAGGTTATAAAGTTATGCTAGAGTCAGATAGCTTACGTTACCGCTCTCTGCGGTTGTGCGTGAGCTATCTTGCTCTAGCATCAGTGTTACGTGCGTTTAGTAATAATTTACTATGCTATTTTAATTTTTCATGTTTAAAAGTCTTATTGGTAACGAATCATCACGACGTGAAGTTGCAGAATCGGAATGGAACGAGATACCAAACCGTTAAACAAAGTACATATATATACAAATAAAGGCCGTTGTAATTTGATATTTAAAAAACAAAAAACAAAAATATATTAAAGTATATTTCATCAAGTATATACACCACATCTTTCTTACTGCTGCTATTATACTATATAGAGCAGACAATATTTATCTCGAGGACTGTGATATGGCTTCAATACATTGCTTGTTATCTAAGATTATTCCAGAAGATTTGCCGTTTGAAAAACTTCTTAAATTATCGAGACAACTTTATGATAAGTATTCAATGGAACTACTTTTTAAGGAGGTTAATAAATTAGAAAAACGGGAACAAGAAAAGCGACTCATGGAAGAAAAGCTGGTGAAGGCATTGCGGACGAAAGCCGCGTTTAAAGATAACACAAATTGCAATCATACATTGATTTATTGGTGGGCACAGTTTTGACCCGGAAATCTGTTATAGTGACTACGGCGTTTTCTGTTTTTGTAGGTCTTTGTGCTTACTACTATAAAAATCAGTATATATCGAAGGGTTTTAGTTGATTACAAGTGGCCATTATGCCTTGCAGCATACTATATTGGAGGGGCGGACCTTGATCGTGGGGGTTTCGTTATTGATGGATTTAGGAAAAATTTAAAGTCTTGTGCATTAATGTATACGCCGTGTTTTCAGTTTTTATTTTATATTATAATTATTGAAATATCGAACCGAGTAAACAAAATATACGTTAATCCTTTAAAAATGTTTGAATATATAAACGTTACATATAAAATATAAACATATAAACACATTTTATATGTAATACTCAGCTCTAGAGTCCGTTAAACCTACTACGAAAAAAAATTGAAACGTATAACGGATTATTTTTAACTCTTTAGAGATGTGTTTTTATCTAATAAAATAGTAAACTCAACTAGTTGGCTTGTCGATTTGTTTACGTTACACCGGTTAGTATCATAAAATGTTGCTAACTGTGTGTGTGTGTGGGGATGTAGAAATTCATTTTATCACGAAATAAACATTTCGTAAAAATGCTGTGACGGAACATTGCAAATTGTTTACTAATCTTTAACATTTAGTTTAATCCGCCTAAGCTATAAGAACTTTCACAAAAGCGCTTGAAAAAAGTGCTGTTTATGTGCAAAATGAATTCCATTAAGATAATTTCGCAATTTTTAGTAAGATCACCTGTACTGGGGCTCAACATCGGTTGTCGTTATTTATCGAATAATGCAAATATTTACACATTTAATCAAATAAATAGAGAAATGAAAAATGAGATCCAACAAAAAGGCGCGTGTAAAACATCTTCAAGGTATGAATATTTCTTAATAGTATCAATTTTTATGCCTTTGTTTGTCATTTCTTTTGCAACAATTAGAAGGAGCTTTCCCAGATCTTGCACAGTATACATATTCTGGAGCAGCATCAAATTTATTATTAAGCTGACATTTAGTTTGGAAATTGTTAGTGCAGAAAATTTCTTATTTACATTAAGCAAAATGCGTTGGCCCATGTTCTGCAAAAAATCTTTCACATTCGCTAAAATGGGGTGACGTTGATGGTATAATGTTGACGTTCGAAGCGGTTTTCATTTAAATAACAATTTAACGGAAAGTTTCTATTCTGTCTGTCCAGATATAATCCGACTACAGGTAGCACTTTTTGAAATATTTTGATGAAATGTGATGCACATGACACGAAGTGATTTATAGGACAATGCCTGGCGTTTACTGATAACTAAACTAATTTTAGGGTGTAGGGCACTATTTAGTCGGGCATGACTGACTATAACATTTTCATTTGTTTACGTATTAATATTCGGCTTTTGTAAGGTTTTGTACGCTTATAGAAAATTAAGGATATTTGTTTAAAGGAAAACAAGTTAAAATATTATGGTCGGTCAAGTCCGACCATCAAATACCCTACACCACTGCATATATGATTCAATTTAATTTTTTTCTTTGAAAAATGAAAAATTTTATTTTTCTATACCTACTTGTATTTTCAAAAATTTCAAAATGATACATTAGTCGGAAATTGGTCTGATCCTATCCATTTTCAAAAGGGTTTCTTTTTGGGCCAAAACATATCCTTGTACCAAATTTCATCGAAATATCTCAAAAAATAATAGGATCTTATATGGGGAAGGGTTCTAAAAATGGTCCAATTTGGTCCATTTTCAATAGGTTTTCCCTTTGGGCCAATACATGTCCTTGTACCAAATTTCATCAAAATACCCTTTTCCACAGGGTGGTGCAGGGTAAAAACATACTACTTTATACTTTCTTTTGGGATTTACAAACACAAACATAGACTCTTAATGTATCGTTTTGTATGAAAAAGAAAAAAATTAGATTCATCATGAGTTATTTATTAATTAGGAACTAAAGAGGATGAAAAAAGTTCCGTTCTCAAGCTTCACTCCACAGAGCTATAGCTGCTATGATGCCTAAGATCCTAAATATGAAAACAGTTTTTCTCCAACGTCCTTACTTTTAATGCTGTGGATGTCCGGAAAGAGGTTTTTAGGCAAAAATACAAATTTTCAAAATCTTCAAAATTCAAGATATAAGATAGATACGCGCGATCCTAGAATCAGGACGATAATTTTACTTAGTGTAGGTATACTTTATTTATAAAATGGAAAATGTTCCAAAACGGGAACTTCAGATCCTAAAAAATCACACTTAGCTTAAAATTTGACAAAAAGATGCATAAATTAAGTAAAATTGATTATGATTAATTTTACTGGGTTAACACATTATATCAAAGCGTGAAAGTGTTTAAGGCTAAAAAGTTATTAAACGAGATGAACTCGTTCAAAAATCTAATTATAATAATAATTCATTTATTTAAATTTCTCGAAATTAATTAATGCAGCCGTGTATATGTTAGTAGGGTATACACATATTATTATTGTACACCTATTGACATGATAATCTTACGGTTGTTTTCTTTTTTAGAAACTTTTCAAAAAGGAAGTATTCAGTGTCAACCGTCACTCATGCACTAACGGATGACCTCCATGACTTTGACGCTTTATATCCAGGTATAATCTTTGAGCTTTACAAATAACATAATTGACAAAATTAACATAAATCTAGAATATAAACAAGTAAGAAAACTAAATTTGGCTTAGACCAAATCTTAAATACCCTCCACATCTACAATAGTAGGCGTGACAGATGACATATTACGCCCCCTAATAGTGTATTAGGTATCAATTTGCAAATCGACTTTTATGTGGAGTATATATATAGTTTTTTGTAAATTGCGGACGCGTCTGTTTTTCGACTACGCCTATTTTTAGCACATCGATGGATGGGATAACTATAAATATATGCACAAAATTACAAGTTCACAGGTCAACTTTTGTGGCAGCTATATAGATTTTTGTCTATTGTGGACGTGTCTGTTATCCGACCGCGCCCATTTTTGGCACATCGATAAAGGGAATAACTATAAATATGTGTACTAAATTTCAAGTTTATAGGTCAATTTTTGTGGCAGATATATAGAAATTTGTCCATTGTGGGCGTGGCTCTTGGCCGATTTTGCCCATTTTAAATAGCGGTCTGCTTATAAAAATTAAAAGTGTATTTATTTCAACTGAATATCTCAATATTTATGGCCATGAGAATGCCAACAACAGACATACATCCGGACACTCGGACGTACATGTGTAAATCGACCTAGTTTTGATGCTGATCAAGAATATATATACTTTGTAGGGTCGGTGTCTGTGTTGCAAGCTTAGTATACCCTAAATCTTATGTGGAGAGTATAAAAAATTAATTCATATAAAATATTGTACACGAGTACAAACTGTTTTGCTAACAAATATTGGATATGCTCCATCCCATGTTTCACATCTATAAAATAATTTTCTAACGGTACATTTTCATTGCAGATATTGTACAACAACTAATAGAAAGGCTAAATCATTTTGGTAGCAAAAAAACCACAGGTTGGTTTAAACGTGTAAGTGGACGTTATACAAGTCACAACTAAATAAGATAATCATATTTTTGGCAGGCTTTAGAGTACAATGTTGCAAAGGGGAAACGGTATCGCGCTCTTTTAACCACATCTACCTATAAATGTCTCGCTGAAGAGACAACGCCAGCCAATGTAAGATTGGCACATGTGCTTGGATGGTGTTTGGAATTGGTAATGGTGCCGTTAATAATCTTACGGGTACAATTTAAATTTACATATCTTTGCAGCAACAATCTTTTTTTATTCTCTGCGATGACATTATGGACGATAGCGTTACCCGTCGCAAACAATTGTGTTGGCACAAAGTGGACGATGTGGGAATAATGGCCTTAAATGATGGTATAATGTTTGAGCAATCATTATATTATCTGCTAAGGAACAACTTTCGCCACTTGAAATGTTACTTGGACTTGGTAAATACATTTCATGAGAGCACCTTTATAACTTCTTTCGGCCAATCTCTGGATTTGTTGAGTGCCAAACAGAACATTCTAACATTTACTCAAGAACAATATCGAAATATTGCCGTGAATAAGACAGCTCATTACACGTTCTATACACCTGTGGCCTTGGGCATGCACTTGGCTGGGTAATACTTTTAATTCATTACATGTCAACATATCTTGTAAAGGATTTTTCATTGTTTAGCTGTAAAGATATGGAAGCTTTTGAGGTAGCGAAGCGCATTCTTCTGGAATTGGGCGTAATGTTTCAAATACAAGATGATTTTTTGGATTGTTTTGGTACCGAAGAGGTCACTGGTAAAATTGGTACTGACATCAAAGACAATAAATGTTCTTGGTTGGCGGTTGAGTGCATGCTTCGAGCCAATGAGCAACAAAAAGCTCTCATGCTAGAATGTTATGGATCAAGCGGTAAGTATTTATAATAATGTGATGAAATGGTTAATTTTGTATATAAAGCCAACTTTTCATTTAGATCCCCAAAAGATTGCATGCGTTAAGCAATTGTACATGGACTTAAAATTGCCTAAAGTATACGCAGACTATGAAGTAAATGTGTTAAATAAAATTAAACAATCATTGGAGCAAATACCGAAGCAGGTGCCCAGAGAAGTCATTTTAAAAATGGTGAATACACTTTCTCAAAGATCAGCTTAAGTACTTAGGTGTTTTTTTTATTTGCAATAATTCTTTACTTCAGAAACTAACATTTAATATTTTTTCATGTAAGCCATTAAGCTTATTATGAAAGTTCAGAGGGCAATTATATACAATAATGAATTATTTTTTTCTTTTGTATTTTATACCTTGTTGGATTTAAGTTATGTGGGTATTTTATAATATAATTTCATTTCGTACTGTTTTTATGGGTAAAAATTAAGCACAATTCGTTTCATTACCCATCTCATTACAGACCATACGCACATGATTTGTTATACCCTGCACCACCCTGTGGAAAAGGGTATATTAAGTTTGTGCGGATGTTTGTAATTCCTAAACGGCAAATGCCACGCCCACCTTCAGTTATACCGATCGATTCAGAATCAAAATCTGAATCGATTTAACCATGTCCGTCTGTGCGTCTGTCCTTGTGTCTTTTTATTTTTTATTTTAACGAGGAGGAAAGCATTGAAAGTCGCAGGTCAGTGTGGGGCCTTCACCCACTAAAACCTCCTCGAACGTCCGACGGTGCATCTCCCGGGACCACCGTTAAGTATTACGTCGGGACAGCAGTTTGAGCCTAAGCTTAAATCGTCAGTGATATGGTCTCTGTCCTATGTCGTTGTCGAGCGCGCTCCTCCATTCTGAGGTGGATCATAACAGAAGCACAGGCATTCTTGACGCATTGCCATACCTCAGCGGAATTACTCATGCACCAGCACAGTCTGTTTGGACTAATTTCTTCATCCGTTACTTCTTCTATCAATTGCCGTTCGACACTGAATCTAGGGCATTTCAGAAGTACATGTGCAGCAGTTTCTTCCTCATTATTGCACGTTGGACACCAGGGTTCCGTGTCGTGCTTGAAGCGATACAAGTAAGCCCGAAAGCATCCGTGACCACTAAATATTTGTGTCGTTTAGTAGTCCATGCAACCTTGCTGCCTGTTCAGCCATAATCCTATGCTGGGCAAAAGCTCGTATGTCCATCGGCCTCGTGGGGAGGCATTCCACTTCACCTGCCATTTATTATAGCTGCTCTGGAGTATGGCATTTTTCTTGGCGAGCGTAAGCTTTCTGCCTAACTCCTTCCTACTGTCATGCATCCTAGTGAGCTGTAGCGCCATTTTGTCTGGCGGAGCTATGCCAGCCAATATAAGTGCCGCGTCTAGAGATATGGTACGAAAACCACAACATACTCTTAGAGCTGTAGCGCGCCATAGTTTATTCAGGCTTTTCGCGTAGCTTGGGTACTTCTGAATACGGTTGTTCCATATCGGTGCGGCGTAGAGGGCTATTGAGAAAATCACTTTGGCCAATAGTAATCTTCTTGATTGGCTAGGGCCGCCAATGTTTGCAATTATACGTGCGAGTGCTGTATATATGCGGTATACTTTTTCGCACACTGTATTCAAGTGTGATAAAAACGACAGTCTTGCATCGAGTGTGACTCCCAGGTATTTGATTGCCTTCGTAGTGGTCATCTCATATCCGCCAATATCTAGCTGCAGGCTTTCTCTCTTCTTTCGTCTAGTGACTAGTATCGCCTCCGTCTTTTGCGGCGCGTGCTCTAATTTATGATCCTTAAGCCAGGTTGTGAGTAACCCTATAGTAACTCTGCAATTGGTTTGTATATCTGCGAGTTCCTTGGCAACGATAGTAATTGCTATATCGTCAGCATAGCCAATTATACTCACTCCTGTTGGCACTGGTAGTCTTAGGACTTCATCATATAATATATTCCAAAGCAGGGGTCCAAGTATTGAGCCTTGTGGGACGCCCGCTGTTATGTTATAGTTACATAAACCTACGTCAGTTTCATAGAGCAGGACCCGCTGCGAGAGGTAATTTCTTATGATGCGCACCAGATATAGTGGTACGTGTTTTTTCCCCAGCGCCTCGATAATATGGGGCCAACTAGCGGAGTTGAACGCATTTTTTACATCGAGCGCTACTATTGTACAATACTTTTTAGTTCCATTTTTCCACCGTGTTCCCTCGATAGCCTTTTCCGCGATATTTTTGACATGCGTTATTGCATCGATTGTGGATCGTCCTTTACGGAAGCCATATTAGTTATTAGAGAGGCCGCACGTACTTTCAATGTCGTGTTCAAGTCTGTCGTATATAATTTTCTCAAGCAGTTTACCGAGTGTCTATCATGCACAGGGGGCGATAGAACCCAGGTTCTCCTTCAGATTTATTCGGCTTTGGGAGCAAGACCAACCTTTGGCTTTTCCATATGCTTGGAAATAAACTGCAGCTTAGGCAGTTATTGTATACGTGCAGAAACAGGTTAGGGTTATGCTTGCCAGCTGAGTATGTCGACATATCCTTGTAATGATCGCATAGTGGTCACACTGAGTATATATGTCGCTAACGTGCCAATCACAATAACGCGCCAGGCAATCAGAGACGAATGTTATGTCAATTTTCGAGCCTGCAGCATTCTTCTCGAATGTGTTTTTGATGCCGTCCTTTAGTAACGTGACGCCTAATGACGAAAGGGCTTCTATTATGCTTTATTCGTACATCTACTGCCCCATTCCAAGGCCCAGGCATTAAAATCGTCCGCAATCAAGACTGGTTTATATGTTCTTACATCCTCTGCCGATTCGATTCCACTGTCGATTATATTTTCGAATTGTTCTAGATCTAGCCTGGGTGGTAGGTAACAGCTGAAGATAAAAATGCCCATTACCTGCACAATCACATAGTACTGCTTGTCCTTAATGGGAACACCCTGAGTTGGTAGATTTCCACAAATCCATATTGCCGCTTTGCTTGTGGGGTCCGAGATCCAGAATTCCCTAGTATTTATACTTCGGTAAGGCTCTGATATCAGGGCCATATCAACTCCTTGCTCTAAGACAGTTTGTTTAAGTAGGTCTTGTGCAGCTTCACAGTGATTTAAATTCAATTGCAGTATCTTGGCTATGTGCCCCGGTTTACCGCAGTGGAGGCAGCACTTGCTCCCATCTACACTACTTCTACAGGCTTTGGATATATGTCCAAACTCCAAACATTTGAAACATCTTGGAACTGAACTTTCCCGAACTCTGCAGACGACCCATCCAACTTTGATTTTGCCTACTTGCAATAAGTCTGCCGCAAGCCTACCGGGTAGGCTAAGAATGGCCATTTGAGTGTCGGCAAATGACTTCTTGATGGATTTTATGGCAGTTATATCTATTTTAACGTCTTTTGAATGAGAGTTTATGGCCTCTACTATTTCATCTTTTCCTGTGACTTCATCAAGGTCCCTCAGTAGCACTGTTTTCTCGTTACTGATGAGTTTTACAGTCGCCTGAGTTCCCAGCAGTTTAACAATATCTTCTTTATATTGTGTGGGGTTGCCGTCACGCTTTTTCTTTAGTTCAAACATCATTTCTCCGTTCTTGGTTTTACGAATTTTTACGATGTTCTCACCTAATTTGCGCATACTGTCGTCCTGCTTGACTTTTTTAGAGAATGTCATTATATGACATCTCCCCAGTTTTTCCTATTATTATGGCTTCTGGCTTTACATATTTGGGCCTATTGTTGCGCTTATTTACCGTTGTAGCTTTGCCGGACTTAATTCCTGGTGGCTCTTTATCAGCAGCATTGGTCGATGCCTCCTGGTTTACCTTGTTCTCTTTCACTGCTTTACGCTTAGGGTTAGGAGTCTCTTCATTCTGGTTCGAGTCTCGTCTTTTTTTTGGCGCTTGCTTTAACCATGGGGATGTTTGTGAGTGTCGGCTGTTTCGAATAACGGTTTTGGCCTCGTCATCATGCATGTTTATTGCTGATAATTCGTATAGAGCTCTGATCTTTTCTATACTTTCGCGCATAGGTAAGTTTATGGTGCGCCTTTTTCCATCTTCTAGCATGTCCACCAATTTCGCAATTTCTGCACCCAGCATATAGAAAGGTACGCCATCATTTTCTCTTTCCTTCTTCTCCTTTGTTTCCGCCTCCTTATATTCCTCGTCGTTTTTGTTGTCACACGCTGTAGCCTGCGCCACCGGGGTTTCATTTGTCCGGTTGCTTGCTCTCTGTGGCGGCGTACGTACCCATTAAGGAAACAGAAGCGCAGCCAAAGAATTGTCGTAGAAGTAATATTCGGCACTTCCATTAGCCTTAACCGAGATTCAAGCTAGGCTGTGCCACAGGTACAACGCCTTCGTAATGTAACAGTAAGCAAAAAAAGAAGAAAATTCTTTATTTGTTTTGTCGCAAGTATTACTTTCACTAAAAGTAAACTTATGTTCCGTTGTTTACACGAACAAAAATAACTACTATGCAAAATATTTCTGCACCGTTAGTTTTTATTATTCACCAAAGAAAATAATTTTTAGTTATCCGTAATATGTCTGCACAGCTTGACTGCTAAACAGAGAATCTGTCCTCATGTATGTCCATCTAAATTTGTGCGCAAACTACAGGTCGCATTTTTTGAGATATTTTGATCAAATTTGGTACAAGCACATGTATTAGCCCAAAGGGGAACCCTATTGAAAATGGACCGGATTGGACCATTTTTAGAACCCCTCCCCATATGAGGTCCTATTATTTTTCGAGATATTTCGATGAAATTTGGTGCAAGGACATGTATTGGCCCAAAGGGGAACCCTATTAAAAATGGATTAGATTAGACCAATTTTAGAACCCCTCCCCATATGATATCCTATTATTTTTTGAGATATTTCGATGAAATTTGATACGCGGAAAAGCATTGACCCAAAAATAAACCCTTTTGAAAATGAACCGGATTGGACTATTTTTAGAACCCCTCCCTATATAATTTTTTTTTTGATATCATAAACAAACAAAAAATAAAAAAAATTTCTGACGTATCATTTTGAAATTTTTGAAAATACAAGTAGGTATAGAAAAATTAAATTTTTCATTTTTCAAAGAAAAAAAGAAAATAATTAAAAGCAGTACAAAAAAATAAAACTTTTCATTTATCAAAGGAAAAAATTAAATTGAATAATATAATATATCAAGTGGTGTAGGGTATTTGATGGTCGGGCTTGACCGACTATAATATTTTCACTTGTTTTTAATATATATATAATGCATGTACTTCAAAATAAATAAAAATGTATTTGTAAAAAACGTTCGAATGGTTGTGTGATGTAATGTACAATATATGTGTGTGACAATACAGGTAACCTTCAATTTACATGATATTCAAATTACACGATTAAAGGCGAGTGTAAAAACTGTCATTACATCACCTTAAGTTGCATACAAGGTCGGTCGGTCCAGGCACAAATTACAAATTACGAGTACATGATTTCAATTCACACCCCACATTCGTAATTGTGATCTAGCGTGTAAATCGGAGAGTTACGTTATTGTTTATTGTTCAATACGGGACTGTTTGAATTTATATAGTTTATAATGCTAATGGCATCACTTGTACTTAAAATGAAGTCAACTGTGTACGTAATACCACGCTTTTTATTAAAATCCTTTTCGTTAAGGACCATCAATAGCATTATTGTAAAAAGTTATGCCAATACGCGTTGCATCTTAACCAACCAGAACATTTGTTCATATAATCAATTGAATAAAAAGGAAAATAATGTTATCTTCAAGAAAGATTGGGTATCTTATGAAACATTTAAAAAAAACTCATGGTATGAAAAAACAACAACACAACAACAACAAAGAGTGTTCTGCATATGGCAGGCACTGCGGTATATTACGTTCATTTAAATGTCATGAGGAGCTGATAATATAAGAAAGGGCATCAAATTAGGTTTTTATACCCTGCACCACCCTGTGGAAAAGGGTATATTAAGTTTGTGCAGATGTTTGTAACTCCTAAACGGTAAATGACACACCCACCTTCACTTATACCGATCGATTCAGAATCATAATCTGAATCGATTTAACTATGTCCGTCTCTCTGTCCGTCAAATTTGTGCGCAAGCTACGGAAAACTATTGAAAATAATCTGGATTGGACCATTTTTAGAACCCCTCCCCATATGAGGTCCTATTATTTTTCGAGATATTTCGATGAAATTTGGTGCAAGGACATGTATTGGCCCAAAGGGAAACCCTATTAAAAATGGATTAGATTAGACCAATTTTAGAACCCCTCCCCATATGATATCCTATTATTTTTTGAGATATTTCGATGAAATTTGATACGCGGAAAAGCATTGACCCAAAAATAAACCCTTTTGAAAATGAACCGGATTGGACTATTTTTAGAACCCCTCCCTATATAATTTTTTTTTTTGATATCATAAACAAACAAAAAATAAAAAAAAATTTCTGACATGTATCATTTTGAAATTTTTGAAAATACAAGTAGGTATAGAAAAATAAAATTTTTCATTTTTCAAAGAAAAAAAGAAAATAATTAAAAGCAGTACAAAAAAATAAAACTTTTCATTTATCAAAGGAAAAAATTAAATTGAATAATATAATATATCAAGTGGTGTAGGGTATTTGATGGTCGGGCTTGACCGACTATAATATTTTCACTTGTTTTTAATATATATATAATGCATGTACTTCAAAATAAATAAAAATGTATTTGTAAAAAACGTTCGAATGGTTGTGTGATGTAATGTACAATATATGTGTGTGACAATACAGGTAACCTTCAATTTACACGATATTCAAATTACACGATTAAAGGCGAGTGTAAAAACTGTCATTACATCACCTTAAGTTGCATACAAGGTCGGTCGGTCCAGGCACAAATTACAAATTACATGATTTCAATTCACACCCCACATTCGTAATTGTGATCTAGCGTGTAAATCGGAGAGTTACGTTATTGTTTATTGTTCAATATGGGACTGTTTGAATTTATATAGTTTATAATGCTAATGGCATCACTTGTACTTAAAATGAAGTCAACTGTGTACGTAATACCACGCTTTTTATTAAAATCCTTTTCGTTAAGGACCATCAATAGCATTATTGTAAAAAGTTATGCCAATACGCGATGCATCTTAACCAACCAGAACATTTGTTCATATAATCAATTGAATAAAAAGGAAAATAATGTTATCTTCAAGAAAGATTGGGCATCTTATGAAACATTTAAAAAAAACTCATGGTATGAAAAAACAACAACACAACAACAACAAAGAGTGTTCTGCATATGGCAGGCACTGCGGTATATTACGTTCATTTAAATGTCATGAGGAGCTGATAATATAAGAAAGGGCATCAAATTAGGTTTTTATACACTGCACCACTTGTGGCAAAGGGTATATTAAGTTTGTGCAGATGTTTGTAACTCCTAAACAATAAATGACACACCCACCTTCACTTATACCGATCGATTCAGAATCATAATCTGAATCGATTTAACCATGTCCGTCTCTCTGTCCGTCAAATTTGTGCGCAAGCTACGGAAAACTATTGAAAATAATCTGGATTGGACCATTTTTAGAACCCCTCCCCATATGAGGTCCTATAATTTTTTGAGATATTTCGATGAAATTTCGTACAACGATATGTATTGGCCTAAAAAGGAACCCTATTGAAAACGTTTAGGATCGGCCCATTTTTAGAACCACTATAGGGTACTGTTATAATGAAGGTTTTTGTAGGGCAAAAAGTCACAATTCTTAATATTTTTTCACAATATTTGCTAAAGAGTGATTAAGTTAATAATTGGCTGTGCCCAATTTGGACCCGATCGGACCATTTTTAACGTTTTATTATAAAAGAAATCGGAAAATAACGAAAATTATTTATATTGTTTTGCCAAAATGTGGTGAACAATGGTTAATAGTAAGAATGAAGAAAAAATAATATTTTCGATTTTATAAATAAAATAAACAAATAATAAAATTTTTTTTTGTGACTTTTTAATCATTTTCAAATTTTTGATAATACAAGTGAGTATAAAAAGTAAAATTATTAACTTTTTCAAAGAATTTCTAAAAATTAAATAAAAACATCTTTACATACTAGTATCTCGATAATAATGCGACAGAGAAGAAGTCAAAGTGTTAGACAAAGGCGTCGATTACAGAGGTGTACAGAATATATCGAGTGGTGTAGGGTATTTTATAGTCCGGCTTGACCGACTATATTTTAATTTATATTCATTCATGTTGATCGGGTATCTATTATTAAAAAAATCCTGCTATAACAATATTCCACCTTTGAACTAAAATTAATTTTTTTTTTAATATAATTAATTCTACTATTATTTATATTTATTTTGGATGTAAAATAATTTGCTTAGGAGTTTTACTACCGTAAAGAACTATTCATCAGTTTCAAATACGTCACATGTTTTAATGGATGATGCTCGTCAACTGGAAGCTTTGTTTCCAGGTAAGTAAAGTTCTTTGAATCACAAAAACAAATATTCTCTACAAAATATGATATATGGAGTGTAACGGGCAAATCGCACAAATCATGCATACAAGTGGAAACTTTCGGACAACGTGCTTTTTCTTCACCCTGTATATGAAACAAGGCGATTTTTGTGGTTTTTTTATAGTTTATGTATAAAAATAAAGTGATTTAACTTTTGACAAAAATTTCAGTTATTGTGCAAGATCTTGTGGAATGGCCCACAAGTTTTGTTAGCAAAGATACGGGTAAATGGTTTAGGCGGGTAAGGGTCATTTCAAAGAAATCTTGTAAATATTATCATTGATGTATTGTATGTATTACAGGCATTAGAATACAATGTTCCAAAGGGTAAACAACTTCGCGCACTGCTAATGATTTCAACGTATAAAAGTCTAACCAAAGATGTGACACCAGCCAACATGAGACTCGCATATATTCTTGGGTGGTGTTTGGAGTTGGTAATGTGCAATAAGTTACTCATGTTTTAATAACACCCTACTCCTTGTGATGTGGAGATCTATGTTTACTTATATCAATCATTCAGATCAATTTTCTAATATAAGCATAGTCCGTCAGCTTTAAGCTGCAGTTTTAAAGATATTTCCATAGAGAGTGTTATCAGGTACCTGCTACATTGAATATTTCTTCATAGAGGTGTATTTTTGGTCTTGGCGATATTTAGTTTTTTTTTTCTTGTTTAATATAAAACTAGCTGCATATCATTTTCTTAGCCTGACAAGTAATTTTTTTAAGTGGTGTAGGGTATTAAACGGTCGAACTTGACCTATTAATTTAAATCAATTCTTCTCGTTTAGCAACAATCTTATCTTCTTCTCTATGATGATGTTATAGACGAAAGCACCATGCGTCGCAAGCAATTGTGCTGGCACAAATTAGACGATGTGGGCTTAATAGCTGTAAATGACATTGTAATGATCGGTGAATCGGTATACTATCTGTTAAGAAAATATTTTTCTCACTTGGAGTGCTACACGGGATTGGTGAATTCATTTCATGAGTTCACATATGTAACGGCCTTTGGCCAGTCTCTGGATATGTTGAGTTC
Source organism: Ornithomya chloropus (assembly GCA_963971445.1). Taxonomy (NCBI): domain Eukaryota; kingdom Metazoa; phylum Arthropoda; class Insecta; order Diptera; family Hippoboscidae; genus Ornithomya; species Ornithomya chloropus. The sequence continues at coordinate 17,745,804 of OZ020530.1, read as the reverse complement.
CCAACAAAGCGTTGATACATTCACTCGTGAAATCTATTTAAATATTACCACGTATAAATCAGCTTATTATTCTTGGTACATGCCTATTGCTGTTGCTATGCATTTGGCCAAGTAATGAGCTACAACGATTACGGGTGGTTTATAATTTAATTTTGATATTTTTTTTTCTATATTGTAGCTACAAGAATGCCGAAGCCATGCAGGAAGCAAGAGACATTCTCTTGAACATAGGTGTAATATTTCAAGCTCAAAACGACTTTCTGGATTGTTTTGATCCAACGCATGCTAGCCACAAACTTGGAACTGATATAGAGAGCAATAAAATTTCCTGGTTGTCTGTGGAGTGTATGTGTCGAGCTAATGAGGAACAGAAAGCCATCATGTTGGAATGCCATGGAAAGAAGGGCACGTTTGGTTTTTAATTCCCAACTCATCTCTAGTTCTTAACAAAACGTTATTTCTTCTTTAGATCCTGAGAAGGTTGCACGCGTTAAGCAGTTGTACTCGGAGTTGAACCTACCCTCTGTATATGCCGATTATGAGAAGAAGGGTCTCGATCAAATTGAGCAAGCACTGAAGCAAGCGGGTAACGGTGTGCCAAAGGAAATTATTAAAACATTTCTGGATATAATTTTTGCAAAACCAGCTTAAACTTGTGCCCTTCGCTGTTGAACAAAAATGTTCATGCCAAGCAAAATTAATTTAATTCAATGAATTTACTTTTTTACTTCTTTTTCGGTATTAGTGAATAGTTCCATTTCAGTTTCAATTGAAAACTTTAATCAATCATTAAAAATTCCTTACATTTGAGCGCTTATTATTATTTTTTCGTTGCAATGGATTAAACGGTGAAATCAAATTTTTTGAACTTCTCCCGAAATTGACTTACCAGCTCTATTTCAGCATCTTTGTCCAATTTACAATCGTGCCAATCGACTTTTTCATCACAATTCAACAAGTTTTCATTACAAAACACATCTCTGCAAAACAAGAGGAATTACATATGCGGGCTATTGTTCCATATATTAGAAATTACCTGGCAAAGTGTAGGGGAAAACGTTTCATTTGTCTGGTAATCAATACAGTACCGTTGGGCAGCTCAGCCACAAAGTATGGCCCTTGGCGTGGCAACATATCTGGTGTTTTTAGTTCGTCTAATTTCTCAAATTCCAAATTGAACTCTTCGGCCTTATCCTCAAAAGTGTGTTCAATTTTCCAAGCATAGCCCTCCTCAATGCCGAGACAATTTATTTGTAAATGAGACGATTTATAGTTTCTCTCCGTGAAACAAACCACTTGACCTTGGGATGTAAAGAATTCTTTTAAGGCTTGCTTAAATTTTAAAAGTTCCTGCCATTCTTCATTATCTGAGAGATGAGATGCCGCAGGTATATGGCCGATGGATAATATGAGAGCGTGATAATCGTTGATAGGACCCTTGGCCAGAGCCAAATAAAAATGTTCCCCAACAGTGATAATTAAGTGTTTTTCTACATTTGGGCAGGATAAGCAAAACCAGCAGATTTCTACGATCAGTAAACAACAAAAAAATGTTTGGAAAATATATTAAAACTCCAGCATTTAAATCAATCAATCAATATAGAAAAACGCCATCATTACCTTGATCTATATGCATTATTCGAGGTTTCTTAGTATACGCCTGTTTATTTTCTCCAAGTCTTTTGCGTGTTTCCACATTTTCAGCTTTCATATCGAAGAAATACTGACACTTATCAGACTGAAATTGGTAAACAATTCATTTCAAGGGCAATTCGTACAAGAGGAACGTTTTGCTTAGCAAACCTTATCTTTTATTTCCAAATTTATACTTTGGCAAGCAGAAGTCATGTCTGGTGGCCAACTTTTTTCAATTGTTGTTTTTTGTATCAAATCTAAAACGCGCATTTTCTCAACCGGAGCCAAACTTAAAGCATAAATATATTTCTCCTTATAAGCGTTGGCGACAGGCGCTAAACCAATAATCCGTATACACAATTCCAATTGTGTGGTGTGATCGGAGGGTAGCCTGAAACAAACGATTTATTAATACATATAAAGAAGCTAAATGTGGCTTCAGCTTAATCCAAAATATTTTCCACATTTAAATTATATTTAAGTAGGCGTGGCGAGTTTGCAACTCTCTCCCGTCCTTTTAAAAACACCATAAAAATATTTATCAAATTTTACTTTAAAGGTCGAATTGTGCTTAATATAGTTTTTATAAATTGTGGGCATGTCTGTTATCTGGCCTTGCCAGTTTGTAGGGCATCAATGGATACATTAAGTAAGAACATAAAATATAAGTGATGTGTTTTTTCGTAAGTTGTGGGCATTTTGCCCATTTCAAATAGAAAACTATCTTGGACTTGCCCCGTTTTCATTCACAGCGGCTCAAATCGATACATATTTTTCTATAATCATAATCAAAAATACCAGAAATATACTTTAAAGCTATGTTCTCGAAGCACTCTTATTGCTGAAAATTCTGGATATAAAAATATGTCACAAGCACCTGTAAGGTTCAGCCTCCACATATTTATTTGTTCGACCAAAAAAGTGATATCTGGGCTTCACTTCTTTACACAGATATGTAATCAATTTCGAAAGTTCCAACTGCAATTTAAATGAAATAGACTTCAACTCCAAACCATAATATAACGAAAACTAAACACATTACATTTTCACCATTACTTAAGCCATAAGGACCCACTGATGTTAACAATATATCCACTCCCCTGTAATCACTGGCATTCGATTTTTTAATTAAACAAGAGTTGCGTACGGCTAAAATGTCATCTTTGGTAAAATTGCAAGAAGCAACATTTTCCTCAGATTTCTGTTCCACGCCACTTACGTAGGCAATCTTTACGCCGGAACCTAACGTATACAGGCCACGTTTACCCAAATATGTTAAGTTGGGGCAAAGTTCTCCGCCTTCATTATCTGCATAATATTTTTCCACATCCTGAGTATTTCCACCCAGTACGAATGTGGGCACTGATACTACGAAATGTTTAAGATATATTTTGAAATGCTTTCAAAGCAATTACATATATTTACTTGTTTTTTGGCCACTCTTATAATCCATCAATTCCTCATTTTGCTGGTGATCAGCACTGAAAAAATCTCCAACGCAGAGGAGCAGTTCAAAAGGGCCAGACTTTTTGTTAATAGCATCCACGCGCTTGAACAGTTTATCAAAGTGACCGCTAACATCACCGGCAACTAAACTAATGACACATTGTACCCATATTACGCAAAGAATTGGTAACGATTATAAGATTTGCTTACATTTTAATTTGTTTGTCCATTTTTTGTTTATTGTTACAGAAGGCGTCTATTTTTAGTAAAGCACTATTTTTTTTTAACAAAAAAGGAAATCAGCTGTTTATTTTTGGAACGAGTGCACGATTTTGATTTAATAAGAACATAATTATATTTGGGATTCACTTAAGTTCAATGTTTTATAGTACATCAGAATTAAACAAGTGATAATATCATGGTCGGTCAAGCCCGATTCTCAAGTACCCGACACCCCTTAATGTTATCTTTCTTTTTTGGTGATGTTCTTTGATTTTTTTGGAAAAATGCAAAATTTTATTTTTTATACTTACTATTAACTATTCCTCACAAAATTTTGGCAAAAAGTATAAAGAACTGCGCATTTTCGTTATAGACGTTATATGAGGAGGGGTTCTAAAAATGATACGATCGGATTCAAATTGGGCACAACCAATTATTAAGCTAATTAACTATTCTTTAGCAAATATTGCAAAAAAATATTAAGAAGTGCGACTTTTTGCCGTATAAAAACCTTTACTATAATAGGACCCTATATGGGGTGGGGTTCTAAAAATGGTCCGATCAAAACCATTTTCAATAGAGTTCTTTTTTAGGCGAATATATATCCGTCCACCAAATTTCATCAAAAATACGGTCTGTAGCTTGCGTACAAATTTGCAGGACAGAGAGACCGACAGACGGACATGGTTAAATCGATTCAGATTCTGATTCTGAATTGATCGATATAATTGATGGAGCGCAGCCGTTCAGGGGCTACAAACATCCGCACAAACTTAACATACTCTTTGCCACAAGTTTATAAAACACTGCTTCATGCTTTCTATTAAAGTCGCACTTTATTCAAAGATTTTAGTATTTAAATTGTTAACTGATAAAAAAGATCTCATATTAGCTTTGCTGCTCTTAGTGTTCTTCACGGGAATTCACAAGATACATAATTCAAATGTGTATATATAAAAATATTTAAAAAATATAATGAATGCATTGGTTTCTAATATAACTCCATTTTTATTAAAATACCATTTATTCCGGCCTAATAATATAGTTAACTCCTTCACTAAAGTGCGGAGCCGTTATATATCAAATTATGATAATATGTCTACGGAGGTTTGGAAGTATAAAGAGAAAAGTTATTCAACATTGGAGAAGCCGTCAAGGTATGTAAGAAAAGTACTGTTAAAATTTTTTTATTTATTCATTCATTAAAATTATCCCAACCTAACAATTAGTATACCCACGCCCCTTTGAATCCCCATATTTGATGAAAATCCTTTAGAGTCACATAATTTGAATTAAAATTTAGATCGAATTGTGGTTTGAAGTTGAACTTGTTTACTTTTATTATAATATTTCTTTCAGTGTTTTTTCTTCTGACGTACACTCGATATCATCAACGGAGTATCTACATAACTTTGCAGCTTTATATCCAGGTAAGAATTAATCGCTTCATTTAAAAACAAAAAACAATGTTATGGTTGCAATTAATTAAATTAAAAATGTTAATGACCTCATATATATAAATTATACCCTTGACGTCATAGCGCGGGGAAGAATATTAACTGTTTTATTTTCTTTCAATAGCAAGCATCTAGGCGGGTATTAAAATTTAATAGAAGACAATTTTTTCCTAAACAGCTAAGCATGACACAGTACCATGTAAAGGTGTTTGTTGGGAAAACATAGTTTCTGTAAAGGAGGGCCAGAGAGATCAAATTTAACACATCATAAAATCGATTTAAACATGTCCATCTGTCTGTCCATGTATATTTGGGTGCAAGCTATAGGTCGCCCTTTATGAGATATTCCGATATAATTTTGTGCAAGCTCATGTATTGGCCCCAAAAGGATCTTTTTTAATCTGATCGCTATTTAAAATAGGCAATATCGGTCAAGATCCACACCCACAATCAACAAAAATCTATATATCTGACTTAAAATTTGGTATACCTTTGCATAGTTATCCCATCCACCGATGTGTCAAAAATGGGCGTGATCGGACGTACTCACAATGTACACAAATTTATTTGTCTGTCTCAAATATTGACCTATATACCTATTGACCAATTTGCCACGCCCATCGGGTACTTAAGATTTGGCCTAAGCCAACTAAATTTGGATTTCTTACTTGTTTTAAATTATAATAATTATTTCATTCATATATATTCAACTTAGCACTTAAGCCTATTATATAAGATCAGTATTGCTTTGTAATTGATTAATATTATAACTAATGAATAATAATTAATATTATTCATTAGTTATTTCACAAAGTAATTTACACGTAACGTTAGTGCCTCGTGCATATAAATACAATTAAAATAATTGTAGCATAATTTAACGAGCTAAATGGTTGAACTAGGCCGACATACATTACATTTTCACTTGTTTTAATTTAAGGCGTTTAATTAAAAGCAGTAATACTTGAGATCAACCAATAACAAATAATTTTACTTGATTTTTCTAGATATTATACAGGAACTTGTAGAATATTCAAATTCATTAACGGGTAAACATACAAGTGATTGGCTCAAGCGGGTAAGAATTGTATAAGATTTTTTATACCCTCCACATTAGTGATGTTTGTTCTTCCATTTGCAACATTCAGAAGGAGGCTTCAGAGGCCCTACAAAGTAAATATATTCTTGATCAGCGTCAAAACTGAGTCGATTTAGACATGTATGTTCGTGTGTCCGTGTGTCCGTCTTTTGTTGGCACTCTCACGGACGTAAATTTTGAGATTTTGAGCTGAAATTTTGAGCTGAAATTTTGAACGCTATTTAAAATGGAAAAAATCAGTCAAGATCCACGCCCACAATCGATAAAAAACTTTATATTTACAATTTTCAAAAAACCATATTTACCATAAAACTAGACTTGAAAGCTGATGCGTAATATATTCACTATTAGAGGGCGTAATCACATGCCTGCCATGCCTATTATTGTAGATGTGAAGGGCCTAAGCCAAATTTAGTTTTCTTACTTGTTATTTTTAAAATAAATTCATAGTTAATAAATTTTTTTTTTTGGTTTCGTAGGCTTTGGAATATAATGTCCCTAATGGTACACACTTTCGTTCTCACTTTACGATATTAGTGTATAAAAACCTAGTCCGAAATTTAACACCAATTAACGAAAAACTGGCACATATTCTGGGCTGGTGTATAGAACTGGTAACGATTATTTAAAATAATTCCTATAATTGGTGAAAGGGGACGCTGTTGCTTCTATTTTAGCATCAAACTGCTCTTCTTATGAATGATGACATTATGGACGAAAGTTTAACCCGTCGCAACAAACTATGTTGGTATAAAGTTAATGGTGTCGGTTTGGTAGCTTTGAATGATGCTTTAATGTTCGAGCAATGTATGTATTTTCTGCTGAAAAAGCACTTGGGACACTTGGATTGTTACATGGATATAATTAATGAATTGCGCGAGATATCGTTTATAACGAGCAGTGGTCAGTGCTTAGATGTGATAACCTCCAAACAGAGTGTAGCAACACTTACTCGGGAAAAAGCCTTAAACATTGCTTCAAATAAAACATCTTATTACATATTTATGCCAGTGGTTTGTGCTATGTATTTGGCTGGGTAAGTGACTTTGGATTTAAAAATTTAGAACCTCTAGAAAATCAATTGTCATATGTTAGGTGTAAAGATGTCGAAGCTATAGGCAAAACGAAAGACATTATGTTGAAAGTTGGCATCTTGTATCAAATTCAAGACGATTTTCTGGATTGTTTTGGTGCTGCAGATGTTACTGGCAAAGTTGGCAGTGACATAAAAGACAATAAATTTTCCTGGTTAGCTGCGGAATGTATGCACAGAGCCAACGAGGAGCAGAAAGCTATTATGGTAGAATGCTATGGGAAAGATGGTAAGGTTTTCATTTGAATATATTTTCGATTTAACTAAAAAATCGTTCAATTTTATGGCCGCTACCTATAGATCCCGAAAAGATTGGCAGTGTTAAGCAATTGTACTTGGAGTTGGACCTACCTGCTGTATACGCTGATTGTGAGAAGAAAGAATTTGATAAAATTAAACAAGAATTAGACGAATCATCAAACCCTGTTCCAAAGGAAGCGATTTTATATATGATGAATCTTATTTTCGAACGCAAAGCTTAAACTTATGCTTTTGCTAAATTGTCTATTTTATCCTAGGGAGCATTCATATATTTTTGTATAATACGATCAATGGAACGTTTAAAATAATTTACAATCACTACCTATCACCCGGTGCTCGTTTTGAATATTAACGATGGTTTTTCTTTTACTTGGGCTGTAATGGCTCTCCCTCTCTCTCCCTCTCTTTTGATGACTTTCGAAGAAACTTTACTACTACTTTTTGATTTGCTTAAGATAAAAAAATATGTATCAAACTAACCTTTATTACCTCCGCGAATTGCATAACTTTTAACCATAAATAAATATATTTGTTCAGCTGGAATATGTACTCAGACTAGGAAAATATTATATAAGTTCTCACATCCAACTAAGGCGATCTGACGTGGCGAATTTATGTTACTAGTTCGCTGAGCTTTAAAATATATATATATATATATAAACTGAACAAATATATACAGTTTTAAATAATTTTATTTAATTTAGTAAAACCTGCATGGAGAAGGAAGAAGAAATGAGATGCCATTATTTATATATATACATATATTACTGTAACACTTATGGATTGTATTAGGGTTACCACTTTAACAATATTATAATTCGCGCTTTGTGATTTCTCTTCTCTTACTTACAACTCTTACAGAGTTGCTTTGCTCGGACTCACATATTATGTAAAAATCTCAACATAAGATATTATTTTTATTAATAAACGTTCTCAACTAAATATTCAGATAAATAACGGAAATTATATATCGCCCCTACAAACGTTACAAATTTTCAAGTAAAAAATTCATGGAAAACTGCACCAGAATCAGCAAAGTGTAATCAGCTGTTTCTTTATCATACAATTGAGGTTATGCTGGAGTTTTTGATTAAAACAACATTTTAGTTCGTACAAAATTTCAAAAAAAATATTGGAAATTTACTTAATATGAGTGTATTTAAAGTGATAAATTTAACGGGTGCAGTGATGCGTCAATACGCAAGACTTTTATCCGCGCGTAATTATGCTGTCGGTAAGTAATTAAGTCAAGAATCAATGGTCAACAATTATTGCATGTTCTGTCTTGTCGTTAAGTTGGGGGTGGTCTTGGTGCCCAAAAGAAAAAGAAAGTGGGGAAATTAGGTCCCATTATGGAAAAGAAGGAAATCCCGGTTGAAACAGATGTAAATAAATTGGTAAACTACGTGTGCGGCAGTAATATATATAAAACGGGAGAAGACATAAAAGTAAAGCATTTGGCTAATTGTAAAATTATAAATATGTACCAAGAATGTTTATTTGATTGCAGTTAAAACCCGATTCTGAATATCCCGAATGGTTGTGGTCGCTGAATGTGGATCGCGTTATACCATTGGAAGAACTGGATCCCAATACCAAACAATATTGGAGACGTTTACGCAGAATGGGATTAAGACATAATAACCAATTAGCCAAGTTAAAGAAATTTTAATTTATTGAATTATTTAAGTGCACAGCTTACTTTCACTATCATTATTAACCAAACAACATATTTTATTAAAACAATTTGTGTGAATAATGCGTCCATTATTGAATTAAGTTATCGTTGTGCTAAATGTACCATTCATCTCAACGTAGGATGAGTAAAAAATCACCAATTTGGTATCAACGTACCAGCAGGATCCAATTAGTACTAAAAAAAAAAACCAGACGTACAGGAATACATCGACATGTAACACTTTGCGCAGTCCCTATCGCCCCCTTTCCCAATCCTATGATTATATTTATTGTTTTTGTTGTATTTATTTATAAGAGATTACTTCTATACACACATCCTAAAATTATAGACACACATGGTCAGAGAGCAAATACTTATGGAGTAAAATTGGGCTATTTTATAAAATAACATTTAATAAAAAAAAAGTGTCTAGGAGTTGTAGCGCGTTTCAAGGTGAGTATACACACGCGTGTATACAAAATTATATAAAAATGCTTTATTCAATACGCGTCCGCGTAGAGAATCGTACCGAGCGAAACTCTTTTTTTACAAGACGCAACAACAGCACCATGGCAAGTATATCCGATACAATTAACATAAAAAAGACACCTTGCCAGCCATTATTGGATATTATACCAGCCATTAAGGGACCAACAGCTGCACCTATTAAATAAACCCCAATCAAACCAACTTGATGAGTTGTGAGTAAATATACCAACTGACCTATGGAACCGGTGCCATCAATAATGGCAGTAACTGTGGCCAATGCTTTTGCATTGCCCCCCAAGGAACTGTGCTGTCCCAATTCAGCACTTACTGAGGTGGTTATCAATGCGTATGGTCCATTAACAAGGAATCCCGTTATTACCAAAAGGTATATGCTCATAAATACCGAAGTGGCACCGAATTGTTGATAAATAAAAAGCTGAGCAGTTAAATAATATGCTGTTAAAAACGGGCAGAAAGTTACAAAAAGATTTTACTTTACCACAGGAGCCGATAGAAACAGCATAACTGCACAAGTTGTTGCTGGCATGCCAGAGCGATCAGATATCAAGCCGGCTATTATAGCGCCGAAAATACCGCCCACATCAAACAGCGTAGATATATCTGCCGAAAAACTGGGACTGTAGGGACCTTTAGGAAAACCACATATATGTATATGAAAATAGAGCTTGTCTTATGCAAATAATGTTTTGGGCACATACTTGAGGAATTTATATATAGAGGCAGCCAGTAGAGGAATGTATAGCTAACCAATTTGGAAAAGAACAGACATAACGAGAATTCCAACACGCCAGGTATATAAAGAGCATCCCAGAGACCGATAGGTCTGGTTTGCCTGGGTACACCTGATCGGACCAATATAGGTGTGCTCTCAGAAACAGAAGAATTAGCTTCCTACAGGAACATTGTAAAAAAAAATATACGCAACATTATAAAACGAAATGAAATAGTCGAAAATGAATACATTACCTGCTCTTCATCGGAATAATTCGCAGGGCTATTGCTCGCCGCAATTGCTGTACGTTGTGGATTGCATCCCACCATGTGAGGGCTATCAACCACAAATAGGAACAATAGAGCGCCAGCTGCAGCTATTATAACACCCGGTACAATGAAGGACAAGGCCCAATCGCTTTCCACATATTTGGCGGCTATAAGAGTACCCAGAATGTTGCCTATGGAAGTGTGACTATTCCAAATGCCAAAAATTAAACCGCGCTTCGATTTGCCAAACCAGCGGCCTACCAAAGTTACGACACCTGGCCATCCCGTACTCTGGACGATACCCGCACACGCTTGAACAATCACAAAATAACTCAAACTATGTACATGCCACGTTTTGGCCATGCCAAACAAATACGACAATACTCCAGACGCAATCATTCCCCACGCCAAAAAGTAACGCAACGAAACGCGTTCAGCCACAAAGCCTGATATGAACATGGCGCCAGCGTAAGCGAATAAAAAGGCAGAATCTAAGGTGGCGAACAAAGCGGGAGCATTAGCACCATCTGACAAAAGAAAAATGTATCATCATTCCCTGTCTTAATTAGACATAATAAGAAACGTTTTTATTCTACCAAACGGAGCATAACCACAATTATTAGAAACGTTAGAGCTGGACGTCAGCGCTGATGAACAATTTTCATTTAAAACAGACTTTACTACAGATATCGGTTTCCTGGCCATATGATAGCATGTGTACGCCAAATACGTTAACCCAAATACGGAGCTCTTGAATCTGAAAATAGAATGTGTTCACAAAGTTTCTCGTAACACCAATATTTATACCAACACTATTTCTTTATTCCATCTTAAATGAGGGCATAAATTGCGAACCAAGTGTTTTACCGTTATTACACCCAAGGGGACATCGTTGTTGATGTGGTTCATTTTACGTGTACGATCAAATTTCATTAATGACTGAAGGAAAATCAGTCCCTTCCTCTATCCCACTTATATATTACAAACACTAACACTTCTATTAATTATTAATATCAACGAAACAAACTTATAATAACGAAAAAAAGAAACAACAATACAATTGCAGTGATAAACTTATAACACGACTACAATGCAATTATAGTTTGTTGGCATTGTCAACAAAGGAGATTAGAATTATTTGTTTTTGTACTTGTATACGCTTATGCTTTTCGTTTATTCACTTATTTTTCATATGATGATAACATGATTATAAAAATAATAGCAGCGGCCAGCATTGCAATTATAACGAAATACATCAAAAAGCACATTAGGATTATTGTATTGTATTGCCTGCCATTGATGAAAATTTTAAGAAAATCAAATTAAAAGAGCAATAGCATAACTAAACTCTGCATTTTTCACCGTTTATTATATATATGTTAACTCGCTCACACTAGTTACTTCTATTATGCTTTCTTTTCGATAAATCGTATGAAAAGAACATATACTATTACAGAGGAATGAAATACTGAAAAATTTCCATGCATTCGTCAGGTGATTAAGAGTCAAGTAAACACAGGGTTATACAATATAATAACAGAATGACTTTCACACCATATGATAACACATACACAGTTTTAGTACTTCCACTATTACAGTTTAAAAGCTATTGAACATAATACTATTTTTTTGCATCCATGATATAATCATCGATGTATTGTTTGTGAAAAGTTGAAGCATTTTTTCGCCGGTCCTTACAAAGAAAATTATTTGGAAAACAATAAATTATATCCAAAATAGATTACAAAATACAACGAAACGAATTCAAATTAAGATTGTAATAGTTTTGTCCTGTTACGCAATGGTAGCGAAAAATATTTTGGAAAATAAACTTGCCGAAACTTTTAAGCCCGAATTTATGGAAGTGTTCGATTTGTCAGATGGCTGCGGCAGCAAATACCAAGTGATAATGGTATCAGAAAAATTTCAGGGTAAAACATTATTGCAAAGACATCGTTTGGTAAATAATGCATTAGCAGAAGAACTGAAACAAATACACGCTTTTTCACAAAAGACATACACGCCCGAAGAATGGAAAGAATTGCCACCAGAGAAAAAACAACAACAATAATAACATCAAAAAAAAAAACTAGTTTTACATACGAAATCCAATCTGAAACAACATAACCAGTTTTTGGTAAAGAGATGGTGCAAAGAGAATTGAAGAAAAGTTATACTGATGGCAACAACAATATAAACTATTGAATGAAAGTGAAAGCGTTAAATCAAATCACACTTTACCCATTTGCATGTGTGCAGAATGCGTTTTCAGTCAATTTTACTAAAATAGGTTCAAAACTAAACTTGTGAACATTTTTAATATTATTAAATATACTATATATACATATATATATATATTATGTACGTGAGGAGGTATTGTGTGTAAAATATTTATTCTTGTTTCAATTGTTAGGCACTAAGTGTTGTCATTGTTGGTGCTTTAAACGAGGCAAACAATTGATAATTTATTCCGTGTTGCTTGATATTTAAATATTTCAACAACTAATTATCATTAGGAGGCTATTCACGCACTGAAATTTCTACTGAACTTTGATTTAATTTTTCGTCTAGTGGTTGTTTATAAAAAATGCTCAAGTTTGAAGTTACCGCACCCGGAAAAGTTATATTACACGGCGAACATGCTGTTGTGTATCATAAACCGGCTGTGGCGGCCGTTATCGGGTTAAACACTACTTTGAAATTTTCTACTGTACATGGTAGTGAAGAGATAACCCTTCAACTGGAACAACTAAATACAAACTTCACTATACCGTTGAAGGCTTTTAATAAGTTGTTAAGCAACTTCCGTGAAAAGTATGCCACAGAAAAATTTGATAATGCCGCACAACTATTGGAGGAAGTGCGACTGGAAGTGTCCAGGCAGCAGGAGCAGTTGGCAGAGAGTATCTGTGGTTTATCTAAAAAACTGCAAAACCAAAAATCTCTCGTTTCAATATATTATTTACTTGCGGGAGCTGTACTGTCTTCGCCAGAAAAAAATTTGGAACTATCGCAGGGTTTCTCTTTACATTTGGACAGTGAGCTGAATATAGGAGCGGGTTTAGGCAGCTCAGCGTCATTTGGTGCCGTCTTGGCTGCTGCCTTTCTCCTTTACGCCAAACATTTTGATTTCTCATCCTATCAAGAGCCAGAGAATCTTGCTTTAATCTCGAATTGGGCTTACGAATCAGAACGCGTTATACATGGAACTCCATCTGGAGTGGATAACACTGTTTGTACATATGGGGGCATGGTAAAGTTTACTAAAGGTCAGGGATTCGAATCGCTACAAATTTTGCGACCTATGAATATTCTGTTGGTAGACAGTAAAGTAAAACGTAGCACCGCTGACATTATAGCTAAAGTGCGTCACTTGTCCGACACCTTTCCCGGTGTTATTAATGCAATTTGGAGTGCTTGTGAGGCTTTAGTAACCGAAGCAATTCCATTATATGAGAATTTTGGTAGTGGGCAAGATGATGGTGAAAAATTTGAGAAACTTGAACGTCTCTTTCAAATTAATAATGATCTGTTGAGAGCCATTGGTGTCACTCACCCCAAGTTGGAACAAATTTTTAGTATCGCTTTCAAACGCGGATTCTTCAGTAAATTGACTGGAGCTGGAGCCGGTGGTTATGTAATCGTTTTGTTGCCTGAAAACTATGCGACCAACGAAGTTTTTGGGAAACTTAAAGAGGAATTACAAGCGTCTGGATTTGGTGTATATGCTACTACAGCCGGTGGCCAGGGCTTACGCATAAAAAAGTTGTAAATATGAATCTTTACATATACAACTTTTTATTAATACTTTTTTTCTAAACTCTATACGAACGACATACGTTCGTTATGTTAAGTGAATACAATTATTAAAAATTGCTTTTGTTCCATTGATACAAATAAAACTTTATCTTTGACTGGTGTCCCTTGGCCTGTAAGGTATTCCACGACTTTTCATTTCTCTTAAAGTTGCTTGAGGTAAATTGCCTGATACAGATATAGCATAAACGCCCCTTGTAAACCGCCCTATAATATATTACGTGAATCAAACATGTGGATGTGATTTAATTGAATACCTTACCAATTCTTTGCCATTTGGCTACCCAAGAGTCTTCAGGACTCATCAAAGCTATAATACCATCAAAATTGTTGCTCGTATGATCATATACATTATCTTTGTTGTTTTTCATGCGCAAAAAATCGTCACAATTATCGCATCCATCGTATTCAAATTGATCAAAAGTCTAAATATTTGGAATATGAAGCTAAATTGTACAAACTGTCAAATACGTTTATTACCTTAACCAAAGAGCACACTAAACACGCTCGCAGTCCTCTTAAATCTTTGGGAATAGTATCAAACGACATTACGTTGCAATTAATTTATATTTGATTATTGTTATTTAAACGCTTCACAGATAGTTAGTTATATGCTTTACTGAAAAAAATTGTTTTTCTTTTTGTGATGTGTAGAGAATGCTTAAGCTATATGATTTATATTGGCAGGGTATACAATGCTGAGAAAGAACGCGAGCAGCCTTTACTGCCAGGGCTGTCGATTTTATATTCAATCAGCTGATTGAATGGTTTTTCGCTTTATTAAAACAACTCTGACTTTCTATAAATCTACGAAAAATTATAAATATAACCTTACAAATAAAAATATTTTATAATTATGTTAATTAAATGTCAAACAAAACTTTTAATAAAGAATTTATTATTGATTTCGCGCTTTTATGGCAGAAAAACAGCCCCATCGTCCACCATGCAGCGCATACACCAAGAAACCTTACGTTATGTTGATCCTTACGCCCATATTAAAGTGTTGTCCGACGTAGATATAAAAATTAAAGTAGCCGATTTGCATAATTACCCAGATGGGAACGCTTTTATAGCTGAGCTTTACGGTGGCGGCGTCAATAATACTACCACTTCTATGCTGGTTAATGTCAGTGCCGATGACAAGAACGTAGAAGTCGTATTAAAAAATCTAGTTCCTCATAGTGATTTTCACTGTGAGTTGGCTGTACCCGTGAAAGCGGTACTCACCGTTCAGAGCAAAAGAGGAGCCAAAATCGAGCACACCTATGGGGAAGAATTAAACGTTTTGGCTGAACATTCCATTAAAACACAAGAAATTCGTTCAGAGAGAATAATATTGGAAAGTAAAAGTGGTAATATTACTTGTTCCGGCTTACTATTGGGTACACGTACAAATATACAAACTAAAGCAAATGGGGTAAAGGCAATTGGATGTGGATGGTTCTATAAATTATAATTAATAGCGAATTAAATATATTACAGAACATTGCTTTGGACAAAATCCAGGGTGATCAATTAATATGCAAAACTATAAATGGTAATATCAGCACCAACTGCAGTTATGTTGAAGGCTCCAAGTTTGAAACTGACACTGGTTGCTTGCAGCTGAAAAACATACACAAGAAAACTGAAGTGTTGATACACAAACAAGGACAACTGCATATGAGTAAGTAATTGTGAAGAAAGGAAAAAGAAAATTAAACAGATAAAGTTCCTCACACTACGTAAAGCCGGCTTTCATGGAAATCTTCAGGTAAAAAGTAAAGGTGGCTCCATGAACCTGCAATTGTCCCAATTAAGGGGAGAAAATTCAATACAAACTGAAAATTTACAATCAGCTCGTGTGAATATCTCCGATAATATAGAGCACAATGTCCACGTGGACGTGCAAGCTATAGGTGAAAACAGTTTAATATATCTGGACAATAGCTTAAACCATTTGGCAGATGGTTTAAAGCAAAACAAACAGAAGTTTTGTATATCTGGTGAGGAGACTCTAAGCAAATTGAGTATTTCCTGTAACCATTCCGTGACTTTGGGCAAAAGTTCTTGGCTGGATGCAATGAAAGAGAAGATGGCGACATCCGCAGCGCCCACCAGCCAGTAATTCAGTTACAAACGATGTGTTCTTAAAAAAACCTACTCTTTAAGAGCTTGTTTTATTTTATCATAACATTTAAGTGCATTATCAGAGTTGTTTTTTTGCTTTAGCATTGTAAGTAGTTGATGTTTATCCGTATCATTTAATAAATTAAACGTTTCCTTTAGCTGGCCTTTGTTGGACTTTAAAACACAATGCAATAAAAGATTAAATAATTTTTGTCCCAACTCATCATAATCAATAGCAATACAACACTCAGTGTCTCCATTATTGCGTTTAGCGGTGTCAACCATGCACCATAAGCTTATTAAATATCTGACTATGTTTTTATCGAAAGGTGAGTTAAGGATCTGGAAAGAAAAACAAAGGATAAATAAAATTAAGAAAAAATGCTCAACTAATTGTTACCCTCAAAACATCATCTAACGTCTCTATCATCTCCAACTCATATTGATCCCAATCTTCTACATTAGTGTCCTTTCTGATGGGTTGAATAACTTTTTTTAAACACCACAACATATCTTCATTACAGGATACATATGCTTCTACGGAATTTTGCTGATATTGTGTAAGAATACTGTGTATATTGCAAAAGGTGCAGTTAATTTTTAGTTGCATTTCATCCGCCGCTGTATCATTAAGAATCGGATTCTTTGAGATTAAAGTTTTAAAAGCTTCTATCGTAGCACTTACTACATCCGACTTGACAAACATTTCCGTAAAATGGGTACTGTCCAGAGAGCTGTCCGCTTTTTCCTTATCAGTGGTTTGCAGTAGTAGCGCAAACTTGGCCATTATTGCATTTAATGCTTCCATTGTTTGCACCAGAACATTCGGTACAATGGTGTTGTTCAAAATGAAGCAAATATTTTCAATAAAGTTGGCGTATTCGGAAATCTTCTTGTACCACATTTCTATATAGTCTGGCGGACATTTGGTAAATATTACTGACCATAAACGCATCAATTGTTGCAACGTTAGAGCGTCTAAGAACGCCGACAAATCTAATAGCACGGTCACCAATTGCAAGTTCTCTACACATAATTTCAATCGTACTTCTTCCAAGTTACACATATTGGCCAATATACCGACCAGAATCTCCATTAAACGTTTATCATTTGTGTTTTTCATTATTTCGCCAAACAATTCGAGAACGTCATTTTCCAACAGATATTTAATTACATCCCTTTCCATCGTCATATCCCAGAGAGTACATAAATCTTTTTCAATTTCGGCCTCTTCTTCCAAATCTCTTGTTAGTTTGCCCAACTGTAAAATGGTCCTCAATACAAAACGTTCACTGTACATGGTATCACCGATGGCATCTCCTCGCAGCAATTCTAAATTTTCATTTATGTTTTCCAATTCAGTCACTTGAGGATTATTAAAAGAACTATTTTCATGGTGTTCGATGTCGTGTTTAGTTTTTTCATTATTTTTTGATTCGCGCGACATTTTCTTAGAAATAGTTTCACATAAAAAATATATTTCAAAAGCTTGAGAAAATGCAAAATTATTCCAAACAGTGAATAGTGCAAATAAATGCATTAAGTGAATTTAACAACAGGTGATTCATAATATTTACTTGGTTGCAATTTTGTGTAGTAGGTTTATCTGATACCTTTTTTAAATAAATTAACAACATTGATAATGGGATTTTTTAATCCTCTAAATAAATTTTTTCAATTCAAAACTCAATTTTTATTTTTTCATTTCATTTCATTTCAATTTTAGAAAATTTATGTATTAATGCTTTTACTACTGAATATCAATTTCCATAAAACCATCAGCATGCGTCAGGTGTTTGGATTCCATTAAGGAACCTTCTTCCACCACATAATTGGCTCCCACCAAACAGTTTTTCAGTTTAGTGCCACGTTTCACTACAGCCTTGGGCCCAACTATACAGTTTTCAATGTTGCAACTGAAAAGTTTTGTAATTTATTTAAATAACACTTTATTAGCAAATTTATGTGAACTGAAACTTACCCTTCCTCTACTATGGCACCACCCATAATAAGAGATTTGTTAATTATATTTTTTGGTTGTATGTGGCAATTGGGACCGAACACACTGAAATTTAATGAAGTCTTTTCAGATAATTTAGAATTATAGGCAGCTGCTATCTCTTTAGTTTGAGTCGAATTGACTGTAGCTTGTGTTGAAATTAAAGGATATTCCTGACCGTTAGTAAGCACCGGCCATATGGAGGCAAGCTACAAAAGAATTAACTTTATTATTAAATATTTAAAAATATTTTGCTATAATTTGCCATAAGAACCTTTTGATTAACGGCAAAATAACTCAGAGTGGTATTCACTCGTATGCCTATACTGTCTTTCGGTGCCTCTAAGGCATAGCAACGCAATAAATCGCCATTATATAAAGGTTTCCATCCGTTGTCATTGTACAGAGTGGCTTTTAAAACTTGTTGATCTAATGGGGTAACTGCTATAAACTATGATAAACACAGAAAGGATATATATTGATTCTGCTCCGATTATTTTTTAAAAAGCTTACATTGAAAATGTTATCTTCGAGTTTATTAATACCGCCAACATCTGATTGAGTGTCCGATACTGCGGGAGTATTACTAAGATGTGGTGGCTTGGCCATTTGTTTTTTAATTAAATAGGGCAGAAATTCACCCTTTAGTGTAGAGAAATGCTCTTGCTGCAATTAGTTATGTATTAGGTTTTATAAAGTTTGACTTTTTTAAATAACTTTACTTTTTTTAAAAATTCCAATATCCATCTCTTCATAACATAGATGTGTGAATCAATCATGCGTGAGTAAACCGACATTTTGCCATTTTTACGCAACAAATGACCAGTTATGTTGACCGTTTCCTCGAAATCACTAGCAGAGGCTAAGAATAGTAAACGTCTTGTGTCAGGATGTATGCCAATTAGATCTCTTTCTGGTTTATGTTTCGTTTTGGGACCTGGTAGCGTTACATCCGATTCAAAGCCACTTTTAAACAATAGAGACACCACAGCAGCATTATGTTGACGAAATTTATTAATAATCGGATATAAACTGACATTGGTTATAGTGTCGCAACTTAAAACCAAGAAATCTGATTTAATTTTATCCGATATATAACGCAAGCTGTCTGCCGTACCAAAGTCAACATCACTTGGTATGGTGACGAAGTCAATTTTTAATTTTAATGGCGTCGGTTCCATAGCCATTTGTATTTCACTCTTTTCATCTTCCAACACCACAACAATCACCTCTATATTATTATGTTTTTAGCTTCTTTTTTTTCTTTTAATGGAATTCATATAATACACACATACCTTGGAAATTATGTTGTTGCAATAAATGTAAAGAATACCATAATAGGGGATATGGCCCCACTGTAAGTAAACATTTTGGCGTATTACCTAAAACTTCGGGTAAACGTGTACCACGTCCAGCTGCTAATATTACAGCCTGAAATTCTTGTTGAGGCATATTGTTTTAGCAATTTAATTTACACGAGATATTGTCAAATTTTTGTACAAGAACGTGCAAAAATATGTTTGTTTACGTATGCGAAACAGCTGTTCTCATAGAGTAACAGAGATGCAATTCATGCAGACAGTTGAGAACACTGTAAATGTATTAGTGAAAATGGAGATTCGGGTTTTGACTGTCAACGCGTATACACGTGCTTTCATTTATTTTATTCTAAAAGAAGTGATTGCTTACATAACGCAAAGTTTTTACCTAAAATAAAACTCGAAAGTTGAGTTACTAAATATTTGCTGTGTTACATCATTTTTGCTGTGTTCCTTACGTGTTTCAAAAGTTTGCGAAGCATGGTTTGGCCGAGAGGCCGCATTATTCAGGTGAACGACGCGGATGTAATAAAGATACCACGTGCGGGATTTTATGCATGTAACGCACGTGAGTATATAGTGTTTATCCAATCTAGAAAAAATGCACACCTCCCAGTCATCGAACTGGGTAAGAATCTATATAGCAAATTTTCTGACGTTGACATTTTTTATGTCTCAAAAAAGAAACTAAAAATAACCACAACTGCTCTACGGCCAATGCAATAGCAGCAGATAGTTCTCTTAATGAAGCCTACGTCGTCTATATACCGTCCGAGCTGTGCGAAGTCCGGGGAGTGGCACCTATCCCTTCTGACTATTCAGAAGAAGAAATATTCAATGGTGCCTCCCCTAAGAACATGACCCAATACGGGCCTTTGCCCCCTTCGTGTAAGGTCGATGAAGTCATGCGCTTCACCAAACATGACAGTAATAACAGCAGTCGTGTTGATCTTGACACGGTCCGTATCTGATTTTCTGGGAACATTTTGCCGTCACACATATGTCTGGACGGCGTCAACTATTCTGTCAAGCCTTTCATCGAGCCGGACGTACAGTGCCGCAAATGTTGGCGCTACGGACACTCCAGCCACGTCTGTTCAAGACAAAATGCCATTTGTCCGCACCTCCCGCGACCTTTCAATTGAGTGCACCCAAAATAAAAAGTGCGTCAACTGTAAAGAGGATCACGCAGCCAACTCCAAGCTTTGTCCGACTTATAAAAAAATCTTTAAACTAAAAAAAGATTTCGCCGAACGCACCAAATCCTCACCTTTCAATTTCAATTAAGGCTCTTACGCGCACCCAAATGCAAACTTCAGACTCTCCACACATGACTTTCGCAGTCTTCCTTCCACCCCTTCCACCGCACCCACCCCCAAACGCCTTCGTACTGACGATGGTGTTGCAGTTTCTATTTCCAAGCCACTAACCCCCAAGCCAAAAATTCCCCCTGCTGAGGTCTCTCCAACACATTCCGCAGAGAAGATTATTTCTCTCTCTAGTATTGAAAAGGTAATAAATAATTTAGAAAAAAATTTGGACTATCAGAGTCTACAGTCTATCAAACATTTTGCCACTGTGCTTATCCAGTCACTTGAGCAAAATTACCTAACACGTCCCCCGGGCGCGTCGCCAAATAACATATGTACCACCCACAATGAAAATAATACAACTAAATTGTACCAGTGTCCGAAATAAAATAAAACAACTTGAACAATTTCTTTACGTCAATGACATCTCAGTGGCATGCCTTTCCGAAACCTTTCTTAAATCTAATGACTCTTTTACAGCCAAGAATTACCGTGTTGTTAGATCCGACCGTGTCTCAAGCACCTCACACGTCGGGAGTGTTGCAATTCTTATCTCCAATAAGTTAACATACAAATGCACACCTTTCACAATTAACAATAGCCCAATTGAAGTGTGTTCGTGCACTATTAGCACCTCATTGGGGGAGCTTCTGATACTGAGTGTCTACGTTCCGCCCAACTGCAACGTGTCCGTCCGAGCTTTTAACGACCTCTTTTCCTTCAGCCCTGGTACATTCACGATCGTCTGTTGGGACTTCAATGCGCACAATGAATGCTAGGGTAGTCGATCCTCCAATGCTAGAGGGAGAAATATTTTAAACATCATTGAAGATAAAGATTTGATTCTCCTGAACACTGCCGAGCCTACGCACTTTGGTCTCACCTCTTCATGCATTGACCTAACACCTTGCACACCAAATATCGGTTCTCTAGCCACCTGGCGTACCATTAACGAAACTCTGGGTAGCTCCCATTGCATAATTGAAACCTATTAACATCTTCGCCACGTTTCACCACCCGTACTTGTGTTCCCAAGTACCTGGACCCTCCCTTACTCAATAACACTGCCCGCACAACCTCAGATATTATAAAACGCAACAACTCTGAATCTTTTTTTGATGAATTTTCGAACGCTTTCACAGACAAATTTAGTCAACGCAAGTTCAAAAAATCCCATTCTCTAAACGCCTGGTGGAATAGTGCTTGCAGCCTTGTTAGTGCCAAACTTAGGCTTGCAATTGCCAAATGCAAAAGCTCGCCCTCTAGAAATAATTTCTCTGCATTAACCGCTATAAAAAGGGAATATATTCTCACACTTAGGCATGAAAAACGCAAAGGCTGGAAAAAATTCTGCACTAATATTAACAGCGATATGTCGGCTTCGGATCTTTGGCGCACATTCAGAATGTTCAGAGGAATAAGATCTTCCTACAGTCCCATTCCTGAACAACTCTTCGACGAATTTTGTGACAATCTCGCCGGCCCGCATGACCCCACGATGCCTTTTCTCGCATCAAACAGTGCCTGTGACAGCCCTCTCTTAAGAGAAATTTCTTTACACGAGCTTAACAAAGCAATTGTTTTTTCCAAAGACACATCTCCAGGCTTAGACGGTATCCGCAATGGCCATCTAAAAAGGCTTGACGTTGACAACAAACTCACTCTCCTTGATGAATTCAACAACACTCTCAGGTCTTGTCGCATCCCATCAATTTGGTACAATTTTCAAGTCATCCCTCTCAAAAAAAAGAACTGTTCACCTTCAAATCTTAACTCTTACAGAAGCATCGCTCTGATCTCTACCTTACGCAAACTGTTTGAAAGAATCTTATGCTCTCGTTTAGAGTGGTTTTTGGAGTCTCGTGGCGCCCTATGCGACCTCCAATCTGGCTTTAGGCGATCCAGGCCAGCTCACGATAACATCATCACCCTATGGTCCGCAGCCAACCTTGTCTTTGCCAAGGGCCATGTTCTAATGGCCTGTTTTTTGGACATTTCAGCGGCCTTTGACTCGGTGAATATCTGCACTTTAAGGTCGATGTTACTGTCTCTCAGAATCCCCACGCACTTTTGCAACCTGATATATAATCTTTTTCTATACAAAAACATTACTATTAACAATAATGACAGTACAGCCCACAGAAGGTCTAGCGGTAAAGGCAGTTACAAACCCAACAACAATAAAACTAGTTAAGTACCATTGAAATACCATTGGAAGGAAAAAAAGAAAAGAGAAATAACAAAGGTCTTGGAATACAACAAGTTAAAGGAATTTAGACACTAAAGAAAAGAGGTGATTATCTTAAACACTAAAACTAATCCTGCAATTTGCTAAGGCTCTAAAAAAGGACCCCGTGTTCTACCTGAGCCTTTGCCAGTTTGACGCGACGAATTTATCTGTCGTTAGTTCGTTGAGTCTCATTTAAGAAGAAGAAGAAGATGATGAAGAAGAAGCATTAGTGAAAATATTTTACTAATTGTTATAAAGATTTCTAAAGTCAGAGACGGAATATTGCGCTTTTAAATTAAGAAGTCTTTGGTAATTCCCAATATAATGAATTTCGCATTTTTGCTAATCTGTGGCGGTACTGTTATTACATTTTGTTACTTCCTGGCGCATTACAATTAAGAAATTTGGTATGAAAGTAAATAAATGCTAAAGAGAATGCGCGCTTTTATATGCTGTATTATTGCATTATGCTCAAAAGCTTAAATATTTTGCATTGCTGCAAGCAGTGTATTATTAGTACTTAAATGCAACGCTGCTTAGTTAATGTACAAAAAAACCAAAGAAATGAAAATGAAATGAAAACCGGCGCAAATTTTACAATTATTAAATAAATAACTTGGTGTTTAGTGATGTATTTTTTATACATCTATTTCATGTACATATGTGATTAATATACAGAATTTGTGTTTTACCTTTTTTCGTGTTATTCTCAAGAGATACATCTCATTTTTAAAATCTATATAAAAAAAATTAATTTTATTTTACATATAATATTTTTTCCCGCGTTTACAACAATAACAACTACATACACGTTACAATATATTATACTAATGTATATATATATATTACTAAAAAAATTGCTGGTGCTGGTTAAGACAAAATTATGAAAAAGTATGACTATTACACTAGCTAAATCGAAGTGTTCAAATTTTCACAATATGTACACATCCACATAGAGGTTTGCTACAACATAGAACATTTCGTATATGGATATAATATAAAGCATGTTTGTTGGATGAAATTTGGGATGCATACGTTATTATGTGATTTGTTATGGAAGATAACTTCTTTCAGTAATACCATATTTTCTATTGAATTATTTATAATTGCCTGTTGCAGAGGAATCTTTAGAATAAACTAAATACAATAGATATATTTTACAGTCAGTGGTACTTTCATCTGCTTCATTGCTTCATAATATTTACAAACTTATTTACGCTCATACAAGTATTCATCTTCATAGTAACGGGGTGTTGTACTGCCCAGGAAGTATTGTGGCCTGCGTTGCTGTAGTGATATATTGATCTCTTCGGGTGTTCTATAGACTTGCTGTTGTTGTTGTTGCAGATGTTGCAATTGCGGATGAGCTGTAAAGATGCGGTAGGGTGTTGATGTAACACCCAAATTTGATGCTTGTGGTCGGCCGTGCTGTAGTTGAGGTTGCGGTGTTGTGCTATGCGCAGGGCGGCGATAAACTGGGGTTTGTGAACCTACTTGTGGTTGATGACGTATTGCTTGTTGTTGTTGTTGTTGTGGTGGTGGTGCTGGTTGTTGGGGGGCGGGTGCTCGCTGATGTGACGTGGGTGTGGGTGTGGTCTCTTGGAAGCCTACTTGAATCTATAAAAATTCAACATTCATAACTTTCTGTTTACACCTTGTGACCATATATTATGAAAAATTCCATTTACCGGTTGTTTCTGTTGCTGTTGAACCCGTGGTCTGGGCGCGTCATCTTCCTCCGAATAACGATCGTGATCGTAATAATGTTCAGGATAATAACGTTCTGAATAGCGTAGCGTAACATTAGGTTTACTTTGATGTTCTTGCAGGTTTAACGGTTTGTATAAATAATCGTTGACTATGTGATATTTAGAGGATTGCTGGCAAATATTCTCATTGGAGGGTGGCATACAAATCAAATGTATTTGATGAAAGGTGAAGCCTTCCGGACATATCCATGAATGTTTTTGATTATCTTGACAATAATGAAAGACTTCGCACTGTAAAGACTCGTCGGCATAATAGCTGCAAAGCAGATGCAAAAGGGAAATCGTAGAGAGACTTGTAAATTTTTATTTTCCTTCAACTTACCCAGAATTTCGGCCCGAGCATTGAAAATTCGATTTGGCTAATAGTAATGATAATCTATCAACTTCTTCTTCTTCCTCCTCTTCCGTTTCTACACTTGTCGAGACTGCCGCCAATGATTTTTTATCACTTTTATTCTCATTCAGTGTTAAATAGTTGCTTTGTTGTTGTTGCCGCCCTTGATATGCGGCTGGTCGCGGTAACTCTTCTTGTTCTTCTTCCGATTGACTGTAATCATAAAGCGGTTGTTGCTGCTGATGCGGTTGGGGTTGTGCTTGATATTGTCGATAGGCTAAATGTGTCTGAGCCTGACTATCGAATTCATCATCAACATTTTGACTTCGAACATCTATGGAGCGTGATTGAAATCCGTGTGGTTTCGCTGGTGCGGCTGTTGCTGTATTCGTTACAGTTAATGCCTTAATCAGTTGACTAAAGCTCACCAAATACAGTACAGAGACTAGTGAGAGTGGATTTAAACTGTAGAAAGGAGATTAAAAAAAAAATTAACTAATAATAAAACTGTTAGGCAGTCACATTCTTGCAATTAGGAAAATTTCATTTTTTATACCCTACAACACTTGTGGCTAGGCGTACATTGAGTTTGCCGCACCCACCTTCAATTATATCAATTATACCAATCGATTCAGAATTTTCTTAATCCATTTAATGATGTCCATCTGCCTGTCTGTGCCCAACCTATAGATCGCATTTTTGAGATATTTTGGTTCAATTTGGTACAAGGACCAGTTTTGGCCTTAAGAGGAATTCTATTGAAAATATATCGAATTGGACTATTTTTAGGACCCCTCCCCATATAAGATTTTATTATAAAGAGAGTCTTTATATGGCGAAAAATTGTAATCTATTATATTTTTGAGGCAAAATTTGATGGAGAAATGTTGGCTTTGGAAATTTGGACAAGGTCGGATCATATTTAGAACCTCACTCCATATAATGATATATCACGACAATGCCTCATAATTATGATACAATTGAACTAAGTGTAGCATCATTTGTGCAATTAAGTATTGTGGTCGTTTATAACCTATTTTCGCAAGTTTTTGGATAACTATGCTCAATTGAAACTTTTCACTTTCGTGTGCGTAATTTATTATATTGAACCCAAATTTATTTTTATACCCTCCACCTTAGTGATGAGTGTATACTAAGTTTGTTCTTCTCTTTGCAACACCTAGAACGAGGTGTCAGAGACCCTACAAAGTATATATATTCTTGATCAGCGTCAAAAACTGAGTCGATCTAGACATGTACAGGGTGGCGCAGAATGAGCTATATGGTTTGAATTCTTTATAACTTTTTTAATTATTATTATTTTTTTTTTCAGCATTTTGACAAGAAGACTTGGAGAATTAATTATGAATTATTACATGATCGAACAACGTACAAAAATAATTGAATATTATTTTTCAAACCAACAGTCTATTTTGTTGACACAGCGTGCATATCGTCGTCATTTTAATGTGCGCATTGCACCCACAGCGTCAGCAATAAACCATTTGATTGGAAATTTTCGTCAACATGGGTCTGTAAGAACCTTTCCTGGTGCCGGAAGAACACCTACCATGCACACTGCTCAAAATATTGAACGTGTACGAGAGAGCGTGCAGCATAGTCCATCAACATCAACAAGGAGGGGTTCTACACAACTTGGACTATCACGGCGGTCGCTGCAGAGAATTTTGTGTACATTATACTTGTTCCCATACAAAGTTCAACTTGTGCAAGAATTGAAGACGACAGACTACCAGCAACGGCTTGAATATGCCATTCGTTTCCGTGAAAAAGCGGAGGAAAATCCAGACTTTATTCACAAGTTGGTAATGAGCGATGAAGCCCATTTCCTATTAAATGGGTATGTCAACAAGCAAAACTGCAGGATTTGGGCTACAGAAAATCCAAGAGCAGTTCATCAGCGACAATTACACCCACTTAAGTGTACTGTTTGGTGCGGTGTATCCTCCGAAAGGATAATTGGCCCATATTTTTTTGAAAATGAAAGTGGTGTCTCAATCTCTGTCAGCGGTAGTGCATATCAGATGATGTTGGAAAATTTTGTTAGGCCAGCTGTGGAAAACCATCCAAACTTGTGGTTTCAACAAGATGGAACCACAGCACATACTGCAGGTGCCTCAATGGCTTTGTTAAGGGACATATTCGGCGAACGCATTATTTCGTGCACAAGCGATTTTAACTGGCCTCCACGTTCACCAGATTTAACAGCTCCTGACAGTTTTCTTTGGGGATATTTGAAAGAAAGAGTGTACGTTAACAAACCAAGAACCATACTCCAACTAAAAAGCAATATTCAAAATGAAATCATGGCCATTACACCCGAAATTTTGCGAAAAGTTATGGAAAATATGCTAAAAAGAGCACGTATGTGGGAAGCAGGAAATGGACATTACTTACTAGATATCATTTTTCAAAGCTAATTGCAACAAATTCCCCAATAATATACTGTATTTACAAAAAAAAAAGCTATAATAATCGCATAAATAAAAAAGTTATAAACCATTTAAACCACATAGCTCATTCTGTGCCACCCTGTATGTCCGGGTGACCGTGTGTCTGTCTGTTGTTGACGCTCTCAAGAACGTAAATTTTGAGATATTGAGCTGAAATTTTGTACAGACACTTTTAGTTTTTGCACGCAGATCGCTATTTAAAATGGGCAAAATCGGTCAAGAGCCACGCCCATAATCGAGAAAAACCTATTCATCTGCCACAAAAATTGAGCTATACATAAACTTGAAATTTGGTATGTACATCTATAAATATTGGCTTCATGTCCACAATTAATAAAAATCTTTATATATGCCACAAAAGATGACCTATGAACTTGAAATTTGGTACGCGTATACATAGTTATTCCATCTACTGATGTGCAAAAAAACCGCCCACAATCAATAAAAAACTATTTATCTTCTACAAAACTTGACCTAGGAACTTGAAATTTAATACGCGTATACATGGTTATCGCATTGATGGACGTGCTGAAAATGAGCTTGGTCGGATAATAGACACGCCCATAATTTACAAAAAACCATATTCAACGTAAGAGTAGACTTGCATGCTGATACGTAAGACATACACTATTAGAGGGCGCAATATATATATATATATATTTGCCACGCCACCGTTGTGGAGGTGGTGGGTATTTAAGATTTGGCCTAAGCCAAATTTAGTTTTCTTACTTGTTTTTTACTTTTTTTTTTTAAATAACTTTAAATTTTTTTTTGTGAAGCGAAAGTTATAAATCACTAACAAACTCATTGGCCTTTAACTTCGAAATAAGGGCAAACACCAACATAAAAAGAGGAAATATAGCAAAAACAACAAAACACAAATAAAAACCTATTAAAATAAAATAAACAAATAAATGAAAGGTTAAACATACTTAACAACAATATCAATAATACAACATTGTATGTACATTAACATGGGATAAGATATGAGTGTAAACATACGTAGGTACATCCTACCTACACAAAAAGAGCAGAGTGTTCGTTCTGTTACGTTTGATAAGATAACTTATGAGAGAGAATCTGAATGTAAGTATAAACATACAAATAACGGTGTATATATAAAAGTTGGTAGTTAACATATTTCACATGATACAACATGTCATGCAATCAATGCAATAGAATTTTATGATATGGGAAAAAAAAGTGGTATCTAAAAGCAGCAGCAAAAACAACAACAACAACAGCAACAGCTGTCTCATCTCACATACACACACATACACACGCCAAAAACAATTGGAAATCTTTATTAGGAAAAGTGCGCGGGAAAATATTTAATCACACACACACACACGTACATGCTACACCTACCCTTAAGACAAAGACACGGTAGGTCAAAAATAAAATAAGCAAAAATGCTATTAATGACTTAGGGGCAGTTTTGGAGATCCTGCATACATTTATACTAAAACTGGGCGTGGCACTTGTCAAGCAATAACGTCCTCTTGTAACAGCTGTTGCTGAAGCATGTGTTACATTGTAGAGGTTTCGTAAATTGTAGGCGTGTCTGTTATATGACCACGCCCAACTTTAGTAAATAGTATCTTTAGTACAGAATTTCAACTTTTTACCACTTTTTATCAATTTAGCCCACTTTTTTTATATAATAAAAAAAAATAACCTAGATTAACTGAGAATAGCAAATTTTCAAATTAATCAATTAATTTTTACATCTGCCAACAAAATACGTATATATGTCTAAATGGACTCAGACTTTGATGATAATCAAGAACCTCCTTCAACCTCCTTCTGGGTGTTGTATGGTACTTAGTGTACCGACCCACTGGATGTCGAGGATATAATGAAGGTAAAACGTTAAACAAGCTTACAAGTGAGAGTGTGACAAAATCCAGAAGCTCAACAATAACAACAACAGCAATATTTATTTCTATTACAGTTGCATGTTACAAAGCCATCGTCTTCTGTGACTGAGTACTGGCAACAAGGGGTTATGTAACTACTTATATACATATATACGTATATATAGTTACCATATAATAACATTTTTTCTCTTCATCAAATCTTATTGAAAATAAAAGAAAAAACTGAGAAGCCATACATTCCGCAGACTTAATTTAACATATTGGCTCCATTCCATTGTCAATAGTAATTGTCATTGTCCTACAAAACATCCTGTTGCCAATGGTAGTTAAAACCACGCCCCTAATAGTGAGTTTTCAATATTCGCTATAAGCTAAAAAAATTATTATATTTTCGTGCTTGTGCAACGTCATTCTGAGGCATTTCCATAAAATGCTTCATTACTATAGTCATTTAACGGTATAACTGGTTGTTGGGGTTTTCTGTTTTTTTTTTAAGTTTAATACTTACATTTGTGTTGTTGTTTCTTAACAATAATTTATCGAAACAATAAGAAGAAGAGGAAGAATATTCTATTTCTGTTAATCTTTATTTTTATAACGGTAATGCTATTGTCTGAAGAAGATTATTTGGGGAGGGTATAAAAATTGATAATAAGTATATTTTGTATATATTATATATCATGCATATATTCAATTGTCATATATATATATAATATTATAATTGTTGTTGTTGTTATTATTATTATTTGTATTATGATTAGTGAAACCGGTCCTAACATAAACCTGATCGCATCATTTTTTATCATGGTCTGCATCATAAATTGTTAGTGTTGTTGTTATTGTTATTGTAATTATTGTTGTCGCCGTCGTCATTACTTTTACTAAAATAGTAATTATTTTTAACTTTAGTAGTAGTAGTAGTGTGTGTGTGTGTTTGTGGTGTATGAAAATGCGGCAACTGACCTTTTAAATAACTGACAAAAACCATAATATTAGCAGCAGCAGCAACAACAACAACAATAATAATAATAATCACTTTGTATAGTAAATGCGTTACCTAGTGAAATATTTTAACTGTCTTGTAAATGGTAGTCAGTCTCAGTACAGTTATTTATTGTTGTTGTTATTGTTGTATTATGTTGATTTCTTTTTCTTCTTAAAAACATTACTAAAGCACAGTTAAAGCATGTAAGTAAGGAAAGCGTAAAGAGTAAAAGAGACGGCAACATAAAGAGAAATAAGATTCACGTAGTAAGTATGTATTCCACAGAATGACATCAGTTTAATTTATTGTAATAGTGTGGGCAATGTCTCCATAAACGTATTGTATTGTATGTCAATTGATATAAATATATTGATTGCTGAGGAGGAGAGCTCATCTTCTTTGAGGCATATTTACAAAACGGATACTTTTTACAGCGATTGTTCATGTATATGTGCGTGTGTGTGTTTAAATATATTCAAGTATAATATTATAATAATAATGTATTCTCTCATGTAACGGCAGTTGGCCGTATAAATATTGTATGTTTTGTATTTGTTGGGTATTGCCAAATTGCACTTAGAGAAAAATCGCATTGTGGTAGAAAAATGAACAAAAAACTAATTAGAATTTATGTGACTATTGAAGACCTTTACAATGCTTGCAAGATATCTTTATCAGCTGTATAAATATGTTGACTCGCAACTTCTGTGATGATTACCTTTACCATGATTTAATTTAGGTGTATTTTTATACATATATATTTTACGAGTATGAGTATAGGTTGGATGAGACATCTGGGATGTAAGTTTATTTTTGTGAGAGCAACGTTCTTTGGTAGTCGGGAAAAAACTCTTATAAGTGCATGCACAGGCACGATCTTAATCGCGCTTTTCCGTTTGTGATACTCAAGCGGAGGCGTCACAGCAATATATATTCTTGGTAAGTATCAAAATCTGGGTCATTCGAGTAATGTTTGTTGGGTTGTTGTTTGCAACTTCTGCGTGTGACACTAAGTTGAAATTTTGTAGAAACAATTTTCGAATCTGTGCGCATGTTTGACGAAATTAGTCAAGTGCCACGCCCATAAGACACAAACATCTCCCTAAAAGTCACGAAAATTAAGCGAAGAAGTTGAAATTTACTAACTGGTTATCCATCTATTGGGCTGGCAACTAAGTGATTGCGGATTTTAAATAAGAAAAAATTAAACATTTTTCTTAAAAATATAACTTTATTCGATTAGGTACTGTCCGTTTTTGTCCATGACCTTTTGCTATTGCTATTGCTATTGTTCGAGCAGTGTCATAATTTCACAGTTCCTAAAATTTCTGCTCTTTACTAGCAAAAAAACTGAAATGACTTAGTTGTCAACCCAATATATGCCAAAAATAGGCGGGATCGCATAACATATACACCTACAATATAATTTCTAAAAAAAAAACTTGTCTTGAGAGCAGATTTCGACTGCTAAGTTGATACATAGTACATGCACTCGTATGTAGCTGTTGTACCGTAGCTGCCATGCCTTTGGTTTCCATATACACAGATGTGGTCTAAGCCTAATGTAGTTCTTAACCTTTTTTAATTTATGTTAGATTCGATTTATCATAATTATCTTTATCATAATAAATTTCTCGTATTGCTGCATTTCCATGCCACAAATAAACCAATGTCGCTACAGATCAATTTTAGCTTATGATTTATTATAATTTATACAAACTAACTGATTTAACCATAATTTGTTTATATAATAAACCTATAGTCCTGGCTCGTCATAACTCTTTCACTTGTTGTATAAGAGGAGAATAGTTTGTTAACAATCGTGGCATAAAATTGTTATATGTGTATACTGAGTTCACAATATCATGCAATAATTGTTGTTATCCACATATAGTCGATTGGATACTTTGTAGGTCTTTTGGTTACACACACATATATATATATATATATATATCAATAATGGAAAAATAATTGCGTTCGTTGCTTCAGCTTTATGACCGGCCACCCTAGTAGCAAAACAGTTTCGATGGCTACTTTGGTTATAGTACAGTATTATGTTATGTGGTTGTGGTGAGTTTACAATTTTTATTTTTAAAAATGCAAAAACCTTCCTCCTATATATGTTGGTATATATCATACATACACTCACTTACAACATGTAACGGTTGAGTTAAATGGATCAATTGCAAATTTAAATATGACGATATGAACACGGGCCATATATACCGTATGAATGTAATGAAGAAATTTTTTATTAAGCTGGTTGTACCAGTTTTGCCACATGCACCGAGGGTGAGATGTGGCGTGAAAAGGAATGAATTTTTTGAAAATTTCGTCTTCCTGATTATCACTCAATCAATACAAGACCAGCTGAAGGTAAATGTTTAAAACAAAAAATATTTTAATTGGTTTTAATTAATTTTTGTTTATCACATGGATTTTTTATACCCATCACATGTGTATAAGCATCGTATGTGTATACGAAGATACTTATCGTTTTGTCAAAACGTTTGCAAAGCCTACAAAGAGACCTTGGACACCTCACAAAGTATTTATATATATATTTTTTAAATCATTATCAAGTACTGAGTAGCTTTACATGGGTCTGTCTGTTCTTCTGCCCGTGTGTTTTGTATTAATCACTTTTCCGGTCGCAAAAATTGTGTTCTCGCTTTCAAACTTACAGGGCACGCAGCTTTTTATTGAAATTCGGAAAAGGTCGGTTTTTAAAGTAAACAGTGTAGAGTATTAAATGGCCGGCCTTGACCGACTATAACATTTTCATTTGTTTTTCATATAAAGCGGCACATAGATCCACAAATGCATTTAATAAAAGGGTACTGAGCCCATTCCTAAAGTTACAAAAAGGGTCCGATTGGATCCATACTTGAAGCACTGAACTAAGTGTAAGAATTACTTCACAGTCATGAAACAAACTACAAAGATCGATCATTAAAACGAACTAGAAAGTACTACTCCAACCTGTAGTTCGCCATCCATTTACATGGATAGGTTTAAACAGGTTCAGAAAGTGCATCTGAGTCAATCTCCAAACTTAGTTTGGCCTCTAGCACAAGTGGTGAAGGGTATGAATACCTACAAACTTTATATAGAGATAACCTGCATTACAAGTGATATAAAAGTTTATTATAAAGTGTGACGTAGTCTGTAGGGAACTTTCTTTAATCAAAAATATGAAAATTTCTTTTACAACAAGTGTTTATCGTTTTTTTTACCAAATGCCTTAAATTGCCTACAGTGCTGGTGATAGCTGAATTCCTAATTGTAATTTAACATTTTGGTTTTGTCGGTTAACAAATGGCTACCGGCATTTACACGGTTACACTTCTGGCCAATCGTCAACTTTTTTTCTTTACACCAATTGAGGTTACAGCCGTTATAAGAGAGTAATAGAGTGCGGTTAAGTTTTATTTATTTTTATTTATTTTTTATACAAAATGCTTCAAATTTCCATTTACCACATTTACTACTCTTACTTTTTCCGGTTGGTGATGACGGGGCCATATAAACAGAGTAAACAAGTTATTTCTATTGCTTTACATTATAGAGTATGTTTGAGTTTATTACACTTTTCTTTCACCAATTGACATGACTGGAAATTATTTACTCCTATCTAAACATAATTTTGCAAGTTCATTTGACCAGACGAAAAAAAATGAATTGTTTTTTGGCAAACCAGTACAATATTTCCATTACTTTATATTGATTGTATTGTTTAATCAATTGATTCTGTGCCAGATAATTGTGCCCATAAAAATCAAATGTTTAGTGTTCTCTACTACAAAACAGGCTGAACAGCACTTCAATCCATTTCACATGTCGTTCGAATGAAATTTTTGAACTCTTCGTTCGTATTTGTTACCAAATTTTGTGATCAATTTATTATACCTAACAATTGTAACTTCCTTATATGTTAATTTCATGTATAAGCGGAACCAAATTAAAAAAAAATCATTGGCCACATGACACGCGTTATTACATTAATTACTGATACGCTTGCTAACTAAAGCTATACAATACG
Source organism: Ornithomya chloropus (assembly GCA_963971445.1). Lineage (NCBI taxonomy): Eukaryota > Metazoa > Arthropoda > Insecta > Diptera > Hippoboscidae > Ornithomya > Ornithomya chloropus. Next base: position 17,711,152 of record OZ020530.1, on the reverse strand, counting down.
TGTTACGGATGGTATGCAAAATAATGATTACGTGTTTACATAAAATTTGTTAAATTTATGTAACAATAACAAACAACAACAATAACGACAATCACTTTGTCCAATTATTGTTCATGTTTTCATATGAAATCGACAAACCCACACAAATCCCACAAAACGTTGCGATCCCGTTTTTGTAACCTCCACGTAAGGTATATAGATACTAAAGTTATATATATTAAGCTAAGGATATACTAAGATTTACTAAGCTTGCCATTCATTACGCTACTACCATAAGAAGACTTTAGAGAATCCACAGAGTATATACATTCTTAATTAGAAACAAAACCTGAGTGAAACATGTATGTCTTGTTTTTAAACGCAAATTTTTAGGCATTCCGTTACAAATTTGGCAAACCTTCTTATTATACTCAATTCGTCCATACATAGTCGGATCCGGATAAAGTATAATCGCCGCCTTCTCACGAAATCTCTACTTGGTACCCAATTCGTTTTTTGAAGTAAAATTTCATAGTCGTTAAGAAAAGGCCTATGTCCATGCCACGCCCACTTAATATATACATAAATGTGAATATTATTCAAGATTGCTACTAAACCGGATATAACTTTTCTACATGTTTGTTATATCATACTCGTACATCATATATGGATTGATACATAATGTTTATAATTTGTTCAAAAAAACAAAAAAAAAAAAACCAAAACGCAACACCTCCCAAAATATTTTTTAATTTGACGGCAAGCATAACTTTTTAGTTTTTTATCTCTTTAATTTTATCATTAACATGGAAAAAAAAATTTCCTATAAAACGTAAATTATTAGTCTTTTAACAATAAGTTGTAAGAAAAATTGGTGGGCATGTATGGGTGTGTGTTTAAGTGGTGTCAATATGAAACTGGGTTAAAATCCATTCACTTTGTAAGTGTTTATATAACGATTTCCATTGAAAGTGTTTTTTTTTTTATTGTATTTTCTTTGAAAACAACTACAACAAGTGTTGTTGTTGTTGTTGTTGCTTTTTTGGTTAGAAAAATTGTAACAAAATGCCAATTGAGCAATGGACAAACGCATGCATTCATGAAAAACAGTAGAAAACAAATACAATCGATGCTGTAATATGACGGTTAATTCATTCACTTCTTTGTGTTGTTATTTTTGTTTTTTTTTTCTTTTTTTGGTTGTTTTTTAGTTAAACATTTTCGTATTTATAACGCACCACATAAATATGTGTTATTATTGTCTGACTGTTGAACCCGTTATAATAAAAACTAGGCTGGGTATAGGTGGTAAGGCCCGTTTAAAGGCCTAAAGCGTTATTATTTATAATTGTGTGTGTGTGTGTGTGTGTGTGTGTGCGTATTTGCTCTAAATTGTTGGAAATCTAATGGTTGTTACATTTGTGTTGTGCGGTGTATGGCACAAATTTGACTAAATTTTGTTTTGGTTGCTTTATGGAATATTCAAGTTTGCTGCTTAAGTCTTTTATTAAAAATTATGATTTTCTCTCGCGCTTAGATTTCAGTTTTGCATTCTTTTAAACCCAATACCACCATTTTTTACTATAATACCCCTAAAAGGCTAAAACATACAGTATGTTAAGTTTGTAAGTACACTACATTTGTATCTCTTCCGTTATTGATTCAATAAACAATTTATGATTTAGATGACGATAGTGTAAATTTGGATTGTCGTATAATTGGTCTTTTTCTGACATTTTATTTTACGAAAGAACGTATTGCGTAATTGAAATTACGCGTGGACAAATAATTTTTACTTTTTTATATCCTCCTTTATAATATGGTGGGGCACCATGTGTGTGCAGTTCCTTTTGCAACATCCAGAAGGAGACTTTATATATATATTCTTGATTAGCATAAAAATCTGAATCAATTGAAACATGTCCGTCCATGTACAAGCCTCTTGTTAGCGCTCTCTTGGATGTTAATCTTGCCACATTGAAACTGAAATTTTGTATGTATCATTTTTAGTAATTAAATCACCCAAATTTGATTGGGAACCATGCCCACGCCAATTGATAAAAAATTATTTGTCAGCCACAGGGCTATTAAATATAAAATAGGGTGCATGTTTATATTAAGCTCTTGCATGGATGAGTGGGATTATATAACAGACACGCCCACAGTTTACGAAAACACTTTTTTGTGTGACATATGAATGGGCAGAATGCAACATAAAAGTTGACACATATTATATGCAGCCTGCCCAAATATTGCTTATAAAAGTGGGCGTTATTTAAAATTTGGTCCTAGTTAAATTTAGTGTTTTATTCGTTTAGGGACAATCGCTTTTAGGTTTATTGGTTTTAGGGTAAAATTTCCACTAAAAAAACATGTTGATACAGTTTATCTTGTTGTATTTATAATAGCGTTGTACAAATCCAGTCTCGATATCCACAAATATTAAATTTTAAAGCGTTTCATTTAATTTCGTGTGCAATTCATTCAACAACTATGGTTAAATACCAGTTAAAATAAGTGAAAGTACAGACAGACGTATGGACAAATGAATTGAAAAACCTTGAAAGCGTTGCATTCATAATACAATGTGATAATTATCAGCAATCACTAAAACTTTTTAATTGTACATTTATCGTTACAGCCACAGTGCAGGATATATAAATTTGATTTTAATAGGTTTTGGTTTATATGAGTTTATGTGCAATCAATCAATAACTCAACTGAACGTGTTTATCACACTTTTTTTAACCACTTCTTGCCTCTGTTTTTGTTTAATTATAACCTTGACATTTAAACGCAATAAAATTGCATTAATGTGTAATAACATACACACGCTAATACACACACACACACACGTGCGGTCCTCATTACGTCTGTTAAAAATATAAAACTTGAACATTAATTATTGTAAATGGATTAAGACAATTTTGTTTTATTATAATTATACATTATATGTGTTTGAGCATCTATATACATGTGCGTGTGTGTATGTGTGTGTGTGTGTGTGTGTATTTTTATGAGTTGTTAAAAAGTCTTAGTGTTATCAAGAGAATAGTAAGTAATAAGCACTAATTTGCACATAATGCTAAACTACACCAACACAACTTACTTACTTAACAAATGCCATAAAATTTAACACATATACATGCAAACAAAAGTAATTTTCAATCCCACAGCATTTTGGTGAAGCTTACTACAATTTCTTGAACAAACACCCACCCACTTATACTATAAACACACAAAATGATAAAAATCAATAGAATTAAGTGTTGATGCAAGTACAAACACACACACACACACATACACACACACATTTATAAAAAAGTAATACAAGGCAGACACGCAGCTAAATAGAGACAGAAGGGAATTTAGTCGAAAAATCGAAAAATTGTTTACGATTGATTAAAATTAGGCCTCTAATAAAGTGTCGAAGCATCATCCTTCGGAGAAAGTTTTTTTTATAAAATAAAATGCATTATTTATGTTCATAACGGGATTATATAATAACGCTGTTAAGACATTTGCTCCCCCTCAAATTTTAATGGTTACGTGCCTGGTTATAGATAAATCTTGGATAGTTTTAAAACAAATTAAAGTGATTAGGTTTTTTCACTTAAGTACCCTTGGCTATATGTGTAAATTTGTGGCTCTATTGCAAAGTTTTTCTTACAAAACTTTCGTTTTTACACCCTTCACCTAAGATGGTGGGTTCACTAAGTTTGTCATTCCATTTGCAACACCCAGAAGGAAGCATCCAAAGCCCTTTGTAGGGCTTTTGTACATTCTTGATCAGTAGAAAATCACACCTGCCCTCGTGTTGACGCTCTCATAGGCATACATTTAGAAATATTGAACTGAAATTTTATACATACACATATATTTCCATTTTTCGTACTCGAGTTTAAGTATTAAGCCCACAATCCACAACAACCTATCCGTTATGACATTATTATTGAATATTCACACTCACAGACATCCCATTCATCGTTGAGCTAAATATATGTTTCGTCACATTTGAGGCAGACACGCCCACAATGTACAAAAAACCTTAATCTGTACAGACTCCAACTTGTTAGATTATATGTATTGCATTGTACCTGCTGTGTCCCCTATTTGCATGTAAATGTGGAAGGTATTCAAATTTTGGTCTAAGTTAAATTTGGTATTTTTACTTGCATATAATAATATAACCACTAAGCAACAACAACAATAACATTAATATAATGAAAACTTACAGCATTTTGTTTTTCAAATTTATGGTTGTTGTTATTGTTGTATATCCACCAACTATTATAAAGTGTTTAATAATCCTTTACGAAGCTGCCACAGTATTTTACTTTAATAAATTTTTAATTTTTTTTCACTCAATATATTTTTTATTATGTGTAAGAAAACCAATCTTTGAAACGGCACTTTTATGTATATATGCATATATATTTTTATAATATTACCAAATTTTGGTTTCTTTCACAACCACACTTGAAATTATTTTTGAAATGTTTTGTCTTAGTCAAGCTCAATATTACAAATGAGTTTTTGCATTCTGTTACTTTTATATTTTATACCAAAACCTTATGTAAAGAAACTCGAAAGAAAAGATTCTCTGTTAAAATTTAAATACATCTGGTGGCAACAACTCATTAACAGAGCAACATAATGTTAAGCATGCTGGAGTACAATAGCATATGTGAGTACAATAACTGTAATTACTGTATATGTTGTCTGTATATGGGAGACCAATTGGTAGGTTTTGAGCAACAGAGTGCCATAAAATGTAACTCCCAATAACTTTACATACCTCTTAACTTGATCATGCCAACTGTTATTGCTTACTATTGTGGATTAACAAAAATCCCTTTGCGTATTAGTTAAAGAAATTTGAGAAAGAGAGGATTTTTGGTATATGACGACTTAAGCTGTAAGAAAACAGAAATCATTTAACTTAGTCTAAAGTAAAAGAGAGAATATTTTAATCAACAGTTATGTTATGCTAAATATGTGTGTTGACTCAACCATTGCCAATCTTATAGTTTAGGTTATGTAGGAGTAATTAAAAGAAATTTACAAAAATTTGCTTCATTCATATTAAATTTTTTTTATAAATTTAAGTAATATATGTATTAAAAAATGATAGATGATGACAATTTTACGATAATTAATTAAACTGAGTTGTTAATAGTAATGATTTGAACTTCCTGGGTAATGGTATAACGAAATAAGAAAGGGCATAAACCATAGCTAAGTAGGGATTACGTCAAATCTAAGATACCACACATATTGATACGTAAATTGTGGACGTGGAATGTATAATATTATGCTCTATACTAACTAGTATTGAGCACTGCAGTACATTTTATCCCAACTATTGAATTTTGCACCAAAGAAGATTTTTGTAAAATACGGGCATGTCCGTTATATGATTTCGCCTATTTGGCACATAGCTTAATTAAGGAAAAAAATAATATTTGTTCCCAATTTACACTTTGTAAGTTTATTTCTGTGGCTTTAGGGTATTGTGGGCGCAACATACGTTCTTAAAGCAAACACAAGAGACTTTTTAAAAGCTAGAATTCAAAAGACAAACTTAATATAATGTGGTGGGTTTTGAAAGCAGAAGATTTGCTTACAGTTTAACATACTGCACAGTAAATATTGCAGCGTTAGAGTATATAATTATACAGTAAACATTTTAAGAAAGAAAGAGAGAGAGGGAGAGAAAGATGTGTTTACTATATATATTGTTTGCAATTTTCTGCATATAACGGAAATGATGTGACATATTCGGTGTTATGTGTCACAAAAATAAATAAAGAATTAATGGTTATAAACTTATACATAAATTATATATATTTATGAAAACAAGGCATTAAGTAATAATGGAAAAAATATATGGGTGTTTAGACACCTACCATGACCAAATTTGCAAAAAAATACAGTTAATGGAGCCTAGTAGTAATACACAACAAAAATGTAAGTGCACTCACGTCATGCATTACGTAGATAATAATGAACTTTTTCCAAAGACCTTTATTTAAAAAAGATTCAAATAAGGTGTTATGTAACGTAGCAAATTATCCATCGACATATTAAAGCAAGAAAAAACTATAAATCTTAAATATCCTCGCCATCTACGATCAAGTGGTTGGACTGATTACGCCCTCTAATAGTGTACGTAATACGTATTAACTTATAAGTCGAGTTTACTCAGGTTACGATTTTTTATATATTATGGGCGCGTCAGTTATCTGACCATCCCCATTTTTGGCAAATCGATGATATAATGTTTGTGGCAAATAGATAGATAGGCTCTTGACTGATTTTGCCCAATTAAAATTAATATACATATATATACAAAAGTTGAGTTCAATATTTCAAAATTTACGACCTTGAGAGTGCCAAACAACTGATCAACAACTATGCGGTCTCTTTATTCTGCGTGATGTAAACTTAGTATATGCGTTGTCTTCTGTAAAAGAATATACAAATAAGTTATTGTTCGAAAAAAGAGAAAAAGTCTATAATATAAGTAAATCAAGTTGAATTTTTGCTAAATATATGTTACCTTGTACCATTTATGATGAAAATGACATCTGAAGGTGTCATCTGAAGAGGAAAACATAGTAAATGCTTATGGCGCATAAAGATAGACATGATAATATTTGAGCACATGTTATAACATTACTTACAGTTTTCGTAACTTTACAAATTTACCTTCATATGTCAAATTGATCCTGGAAATCTACTTAAATGTTTAATACACACTTGAATAGCAATTAAAATAAGTAAAAATTATAAAAACATTTAAAATTTGAAGAAAACTCTAAACTATAGAGAAAATTTGTAAAGAATAACAGAAAGAGTGCAGAGGCTTTATAAATTTATAAAAGACTCAAACAGCGAACTTTACAAATGTTTTCTTTGTAAATGCACTCTATCAACTGAAAAGACTTAAACAACAAACTTTATGAATCATAGTTGTTATGAGAACATTTTAATATATATTATTATTATTATTGTTGTTGTTGTAGTTGTTGTTTTAAATAATACTTATAATTAATTAACTTGATATGTATGTTTAATTAATAAGATTGCTAATGCTATTTAATCTTTCTGAGAATTTAAACTAGAAGTAAACACACAGACATAATTTTATTTACTTAAAAATATTTAATAATATAGAATGTGTGTAGCACTAATTGAAACATGTTTATATACGTAGAGCGAAGATGCTTAAACAAGTTATTAAAGTAAGCTTAAATAATAATAATAACAACAACAACAACAACAACAACTTGTTTGAACATTTTCCCAGCCTTCAATATTAATTTGATATCAATTTATAATATAATATATATATATATATATATATATATATCCGCCCTCTTCCAACAATCATCTAGAATACAAAAAAAAGTTGTTTCTTTACTATACAAATATTGGGTAATAAATGCATGTGCGAGTGTGTGTGTGTGTGTGTGTGTGTGTGTGTCTGAGTTGTAATTGAAACATTTGCATTTCAAATGTGTTTGCAATTCTCCCACAATAAAATCTACAAAGTAATGAGTCGCATACGAATGCTTGTACGTATGATGCTAGCGTGCTTAATAATAATATTCGCGATGTAATCTACTGCAATAAAGTTAAATATTTCTTACAAAATATTGCGAAAAAACAAGTGAAAGAAGAAGAAAACATTCGGTTAAGGTTACAACTTGGAATTGCACTCTACATCTAAAACGAAAAAGCAAGAATAGAAAAAATTAAAGTTGGATACTCTCCATATACGAGTATATATATGTAAATCGTGGGCATGGCATGTGTACAATATAGTTCACTTTTATTGACTAGTGAAATATGTTTTTTCTTCACTTTAATTCATAACAATTTTGTAGCTTTGTTAATAAATCTGGTTATGGACGTGACTGTTAATCGGACGATATGAGCTAAGAATGTCTGAATCAGATTTCACGTCAGCTTATTAACTATTTTTGCGATCACGAGCTCTTCAACTCAGTCATCCTTATATCGAATGAGGCCTTATGCACCGTTCTCCATAAAATACAAATGCATTGATCAAGTGATTAGACGTACCGTACAGCATTGATATATTAAAACATCAATATTTCTTTTAAACTGTTTGCAATGATTCCGTATTTATATACAATTACAAAAATAATAATGAAAATTAGTTTATTGAACTTGAAGTGAATATTGCACGCATTCAAGAAAACTAACAGAGGCTAACTATATACATATTTATATATATAGTGGCAGGAGGGAAATTCAATAAATTAGAGTTTTTTATGTGAATGCTTATGAGATCTCAACTAAAGCATTTTAGTATAAAGGAGAGGTTATTCTAGAAGTGAGCTTTAGAGTAGTTGTAAATTATTATATAATCGTGAACAAATTCAAAATCATAACGATCTCCGCCTATGCATCTGATTGTTGTTGGCACCTTTATGATTGCAAAAATTCTTAACTGAGATTCCGTAGAAACAGTCTCAATTTCCGCAGGCGTATTCCTCTTACGGTTGGGCGGAATGAGTCAAGTGCCACGCTCACAATCAAAACATTTCTCATAGTCACAAAAATAACGCCACAAAGTTCAAATGAATAGTTTTGTAGTGTATACAGCATGGGCGTCGTGGTTCTATTTAGAAAAAAAAAACGTAATTGCTACAGAATTCCACCGTTAAGTTAAGCTTTTCAAAAAGGACTGATTTGTATACATGTCACGCCCACAAGTTGTGTTTAAATAGGAAGCGTATGTGAAACTTGATCTAAGCAATTCATCGCTTCATTTACTCTATAGTAAGTTTAGTTATGTGCTCACTTATATACTCACTCATATGTGTGTATATCTCGAACGTAATATGTAGTAATAAAAAAATTGTTGCTATTATTGCTTTACTTTTATTTTTATTACATTATTACCCGAAACAATTTTAATAATAAAGTCGAATATCTCTCCCCATCAGGCACTGACCGTTAAGTAAACTTGAAAATTCAACAAGCGTAACCAATTAAAGAAAGTTATGCCTGAACAACAAACACATGTTACCTGCTGAAAGTGAATCTCATATTCATGCCCCTACAAGTCTGCAATACATACACACACACACATGGATTATGTAAAAGTGAACAAATTGAAATTTCAATGCCACTCGTGTATATTGTACGAGCAGAGCATGTAATCACTGAAGGAATACGTTATGGTGGAATAGTTTATTGCAGTAACAGGGGTAAGTGTACTGGTTGATTATTAATTTTCAATAATTAATAGTTGTTAAAATCTATAAGAAGAGCTTTCATTTCAAAATCTCTTAAAAACAGATTTTTCTTAAAATCTAAATTTTATCTCAAGCTCCATTTCGAGAGTCCATAAGAGATATTATGTGTAACTAACGGTTTAATAAATTATAAATAAATAGATTTCAAAATTTTTCTCTTCACACAATTTTTATACCCTCCACCTTAGTGATGATGATATACTAAATTTGTCATTGCATTTGCAACACCTTAAAGGAGGCGTCAGAGACTCTGTAAATTATTTATATATTTGATCGGAATCTTAGTCGTTTTAGACGTGTCCGTCCGTATATACATGTCATAAATTTTAAGATTTCTATTTTTAATATTTGTGCGTAGGTTCGTATTTAAATTAGTCAAAATCGACAAAAATCTCTAACAAGGAAAAAAATGTTGAAATTTGGGACACATATACAACACTAAATAAAGTAACCATCGATACACCACAAATGGGCGTGATTGGTTTTACAAAAAACCCTTTTTTAACGAGAATCTTATGCGTAAGATGTTATGTATTTGTTACCCTGTTACACAGACCATAATCAGTTACTTGCCGTGTCCACTGTTCCGTATGTAGGAGATATTTAGAATTTGACCAAAGCCAAATGTAGGGCATTTACTTATTATTATCTAACATTCAATTTGATTTCTTTTTATTGCTTTAATAATAAATGTGTCCCTGAACGTTTTATTTTGCATTCAAAACAATTGTTTATTGTTGTTAACTAAATATTTTTCCATTTTAGCGGTAGGATTGCATTGACCGATAGGCTAATATTGAAACTAACAATAAAAAAACAATGTTAAAGATCATCAAGATCGTAAGATTTTAACCATCATAAAAAAAGTTTGTGATTAACTCTTAAATTAGCACCGAAGAAAAAAAACTAAATTTGGTTTAGGTCAAATTTTAAATAAGATACCCTTGAAATTTATATATTAGCTGAAAACGTAACTAGGTTAGGGGAAGGGGGGTTTACGGTATACGGTTTAAGGGATTGCGGGAGACTGCAATGTTTAAAGGCCGCAAAATTTCAAAAACTCTATTATAAACCAAGTTAGAAAAGTAAAATTGGGTTAGGCCAAACTCTAAATACCCTCAACATCTACAATAGTGGGCGTGACAGATATAATGCGTCCTCTAATAGTGTACATATTACGTATCAGCTTGCAAGTCTAGTTTTATGGTGAATATGGTTTTTTGTAAATTGTGGGCGTGTCCGTTATTCGAACAGGCCCATTTTTGGCACATCGCTGAATGGATTATTTATAGATATATATGCCAAATTTCCAATAAACATTTATTACGAAAGAAAGTAATCTTTTTTTAGGCACTTGTCTCGAGGTTGCCTTAACTTCGATGAACGAAATATTCGTAGATGTATTGTATATATATAGTTTAAAGGCCATTTTTTTTGGCAGATTTTTGTTAAATGTGGGCGTGGGTTTTGTATGTTCTAAATAGCCATCTGCGTGCAAAAACTAAAATTACAAAATTTCAGCTCAATATCTCAAAATTTACGACCGTGAGAATGCCAACGACAGACGGACACATGGACTCGCGGACATACATATCTAGATCGACTTAGATTTTGATACTGATTAGGAATATTTATACTTTGTAGGGCGTCTGATGCCTCCTTCTGAGTATTCTCCAGGTCTGTAAAAGGTGTAAAAGTTAGTTAAAGCTCGAGTAAAATATTTCGTATTCATTGTTTTTTCTTTTGATTTATTTGTTGTTTTGTTTTGTCTTTAAAATGTAACTAGAGCATTAAATTTCATCAAATTTTACAGCACAGCTGCTATTAAGCACATTTTTTACTCAATTTAGGGCAAATAAATGAAAGTACCGCTAACGGTCTTAACTATTGCAATACATCCTACTCAACTTGATCTCTATACAAATTTCATCCGATTGCCTCTTTTTTTGCTTTGCACAGCATTCTATTCCCTCTTGGTCAGATGGTGTTGGTTCAAATTAAAGTTTACATTACATTGTCATGTAACATGAGTGTAAAAATTAAATGTATAAGTGATACCGTTATTTCAAAATGGCTTCGAATTTTATTACTAAATATATAAACTTGGTAAGGCATGAGTATATAATGTGTGTATGGTGTGTGTAGTGTGCAAGGAATTATTTTTATGCAAAATCATTTCAACCGAAGATAGGAACGCAGACATACGCAAGTCATACTGTAAAAGTATCATTCATAGCTTTAGAGTGTAAATTGTGTAAATTGTATCAAATATCTGTTATAATTATTTTTTTTTTGTACGATATTTTGAAATTTCATTTTACGAGTACTATACGCTCCTCATTATAGTGGAGGTATCATCAGTTTGTCATTCTGTTAGCAAATGCGAAGAGGAGGCTTCAGTAACCACACACGGTTTATATATTCTTGATTAGCAAAACAATTTTAGTCGATTTAGCAACATTCGTTCATGTGTCCGTACGTACGTCTTTTGTTTAAAAATGCCTGTGACTGTGGCGGTCTCAAATACTGAGATATTTAGCTGAATTTTATACTTCCAAATGCCCCGCCTTTAGTTAAGAAATGCTTCCACATGAGAAATGAAAAGCTGCTTAACTAATATGAGGCAGAGTTATATAACAGCACGCCCACAAGTTATATAAACCAAATAAAAAAACTAAATTTGGCTTAGGCGAAGTCTTGAATACCCTCCACCACCTCATCTATAGTGGGTGTGGTAGGTACATATTATAATAACATGCGTTAACATACAGATCAAGTTTTACGCATTATAAAAATTGTGGGCGTGTCTGTCAAACGACCACGCCCATTTTGCGTACATCTATGGAAGTATACCAAATTTCAATTTCATAGGTCAGATAAATATATTTTAATCAATTGTGGGCGTGGCTATTTATTGATTTTGTGTATTTCAAATAGAGATCTACGTACAGAAAGCGTCTACGAAAGTTCAGTACAATGTTTCACGACATTGGCACCCTGAAAGTTCCTACAATGGACGGACATATATGTCTAGATCGACTCAGTTTTACATGCTGATCATATAATATATGTATGTTTTGTACAGTCACCGACGTCTCTTTGTGGTCTTTGCAAACGGAATCAGGCGGAGCTTAAAAAAATATTCTTTGGTACAGAATTTCTTCAGTGAAGTGTTAATCTTATTTTCTTATATGTATAAAATATATTTAAAAACAGTAGGCGTAGGATATTCAAGATTTGATCTCAGCTGAATATATTTTTTTTTACTTTGTTAACGTTTTCTTTACAGTTTTTAACACCTGCTACCTTTGGTCAGTGGTGGTCTGTTATTTTACAAAATAAACTAAAATTGTGTTCAGTTGTTTGTAGTGCAAGAAATATTATATTTGAGTAGATTTTTCTCAAATTAAATTGTAATCTAGATGCTAAAATAATTCAAAACGATTTAAATATCAAGACAAAAACTTCAAGTGTGTGGTGCTTGAGACAACAGTACATCATAACCTCACCTAACCTAGTGAGTTATTTATTGTGGTACCTTCTCCTCCGTTTATTTTGTATAATGACATCAAGAGATTTTTGACTCCAAGTGACAAGACACCTAATAATTATTTCTTGACTTATTTCCAATTCTTCAAGCAAAAAAGAAAGTGATTTTAATATGTCTCACTTTTTTAAACGACGTAGTGTTTGAATTGATGTTTAAGTATAATGCTCGCATCATTTATATATAAATTTTTTCATTTATATTTAATAAGCAAAGGTCAGTTGCAAAGATTGCACCATTTTATTTATAATTTATAGGCGACTAGTTTTATAAATAAACTCGGGGGACAAGAAAAGGCCTCTAAGCCATAGTTCAAGGTCATACATTGTAATGTGTTGCTGGGGCACGCATATGCTGGTAGCCATTTCAATCATTGTTAACATTAAACTAAAGATAATTAAAAATGTTGTAAATGTTGGCTGCTGATGAAATAGCATGCATTTGATTATCAAAGCCCTAAGGGGATGAGCCAACCTAACCTAGTAAAGTGTTTTTTCAGATAAAATTACGTAATCATATGTTAAATATCTTCCACTGGGCGTGGCAGGTAGATCTTTGATACTATAATTGCTCTTAGATAATAACTTTCAAGTGCTTTTCTGTGGCCAGGTAGAGTTTTTATAAATTATACGAATTGCCTCTATGACCATGCCCCTTTTTAGCTCATACATGAAGGCACTAATTATACTATAATATGTAAAAAAATTTTAGTGTTATAAGTAAATTTTTGTAACTCGTAGATATATGTTTGTGGTAAGTGGGCGTGGCATTACATTAATTTCATCCAATTTAAATACGCACCTGCAAGTGTCCAAAATTTTTGGTATAAAATTTCAGCAATATGGAAAAATTTACATCTGTGAACATTCGAACAGACGGACATCCGGACGCATATAATTAGCTCGAGCCAGATTTTGATGTTTATTCTTAGTATATCTGATGCATTCATTTCGATATTGGGAAAGGAACTTAATGTATATATGTGAAGGGTATAAAAATAGGAAATAATCCGAATCGATGTAAAAAGCAGCAGATGCAGTATTTTACATGATTCCATAAAACACTTTTTGGTGCAAAATCCAACTTCTTACTTGATACGATATACATACATAACCTATTTGAGGGCGCAATCATATACCCGACACCTGCCTGTAAATGGATGTAAAGGGTATTTAAAGTGTGGCTTAAGCCGAATGATTTCCTTTTCACTTGTTATTCTTAACCGTTGTTTGTCCGTTGGGTTATTTTTAAACTGAACTAAACATTTAAATTGGGTTTTATCTCGACGCTTGTTTGCATTTTTGTCAATAAAATACCATAAACAACAACAACAACAACAATAATAAGTATACGAAAGCTTCCTTAAAGCTTTCCGTCTCTTGTGAAATGATTTTTGAATTGATAAGATAACAGAAATCTTCTTTATCTCATTGCAACTCAAACAAATTATAGCAGACTACAGTTGATAAAATTGTAATTTTGCTATTCAAGTATGTACGGTAACAGATAATTAGTTGTACTCGATAGTACTCGAGTGTTATTAAAAACGTAATTGACATAAAAATTATTAACGTGAAGTGTTTGATAATGCTTATCAGTGATGTAATTTATTTGATACTTTTAATGATTTTATTTTCATTGGTAAGTTTTTATTTTTGGAATTTTTGGTTTTTTTTTGTTTCCGTTTACGGAAATATTGTAAAAGTGTTTCTCTTCTTTAAAGATTATTTATAAAGGTTTCAATTTTGGTGTTGGAGTGAATTATGGGAATTATGGTGATACGCGCATCTCAGTACCCATTAGAGGTTGGTGGTTTATTTAAGTATATAACTCTTATTACTACGGAAAATATTTTGAAATGATGTTGATTTAGATTTATGGGGGGGTCAAGGATCATATGTTTTGTGTATTTTAAATTCTTAATCAGCTCTAATGAGTTAACGCGGTTAAGTTTGCTTGTAATGGGATACTTTATACTTGTACATACTAGATGGATAAATGTGATGATTTTAAGCATGCTTTTTATCTATTTTGTGCATATACTATATGCCACGTATATATATAGTTTTGGCTTATACATCATTTCTATGTTTTCGTATACATCGTGCTTATAAAATGCATATTTCATAAATATTTTAGGTATGTTTTACAATTATTTCAATATTTTTAAAAGCATACCCTGTGCTTTTTTTTTCTTTTTACTACCCTCCACCTAAGATGGGGGGCACACTAACTTTGTCATTTCGTTCGTAACACCTAGACGGAGATATTCTAAAAAGTATATATATCCTTGATCACCATCAAACACTGAGTCGATCTAGACATGTACATAGGTCGGGCGTAAATTTTGAGATATTGAATTTATAATTTGCATTAAATGTAAAATGGTCAAAATCGGGGAAGAGCCACGTCCACAATCGATAAAAATTTATTTATCTTCCACTATGAAGTCAGTATGCACATTTATTATTATCACATCCATCGATGTGTCAAAAATTGGTGTGGTCGAATAACAGGCACGCCCACAATTGACACATATCTATATATCTGCCACAAAAATTGACTCATAAACTTGAAATTCGGTATGAATATCTATAAGTATCTGGGTCCATGGATATTGTAAAAATAGGCGTGATCGGTTATCAGCCACCACCCACCATATACAAAAACCCCGCCTTCAGATTAAAATTACGCTTGAAAGCCTCCCACGCCCACAATTATAGATGTGGAGTATATTTAAGATTTGGCCTAAGCCAAATGTAGTTTTTTACTTGTTTTTATTCATATTTTATGCAAATTTCAGACAATTTTCAAAACTCCATATGCGTGTGTTATACGTTAAATACTTTATATTTTTTATATTTCCCATTTAATGCTCATGTTTAATTTAATTTATATTTTATAATATTGCAATAAGTCGAATGCGTCACTGTTCTCTAATGCGCTTTTTAAAAAATGTTTTTAAAATCATTACAATTACAGTTGTTTTCACAGTCACCTGCTCAAGCTAACACCTGCAATATTGTGTTTTTCGAATCAATTATTATCGATTCAATCGAAATCAAAGTAAAAATAAAAATTTTTTTTTCGAAAATTTACCGTTTTTTGCTTTGTTATAGCTTTTGTTAAAAAAGTGCCAGAAGAAAATCTTCCGATTACACTGAAACCTTATAATAAAAGGAACTATTGTGTCATCTTATATTGGAAAATATCAAGAATTGTGGATTTTTTCTATATAACGATTTTTCAACCAAGTGAAGTTTTCCCTACGAAAAAAGTGAAATGAAAAAACACAGCGAATGAGTGTTGAAAGAATATTTTTATGACATTGAAAAGCTTATATTCTGAAAATTTTTGAGAATAAAGAATTTTGCGTGTACATACATATTATTTTTATTAATTATCTACCAGCAGTGGACATGGCCGGTAACCGATTATCTCCTTTTTAATTGATGTATTTCGTTTTATTTAACGCGAGTCGTGTTGTGCGACAAATAAGTTTTTTTGTAAATTGTGGGCGTGACACCGATATATCAATGGATTAGGTAACTTTAGGTGTATGACGCAAAATTCCACTTAAATTCTCAGTTTTTGTGGCTGATAGATAGATTTTTGTCGATTATGGGCGTGGCACTAAACCGATTTTTCCCAATAAGAATAATTGTACGAAAGTTTAGCTCATTATCTTAATACTATTGATTGAACGAGCATTGAAACATGATCGTTAAATCGATTTAGATTTTGATTCTGAACAAAAACATGTATACATGCTTTACATCATTTACTTGAGGGTATATGCTTCCAATCTTATGTGGAGGGTATAAAAAACACATCTAAAATACTCTTTGCATAAACACGAAAGTTGTGGGCGTGGCAATTGTTATAATTTCAACCCATTTTTGAATGTATATACAAAACATAATATATGTAGGGTACCATAGGGTGTATATGTATAAATGATATTCTAAAACTAACTTTTCTTGTCATTGTCACTTTCTCTCTTATTTTATTATTTTTCGAAATTTTTGACAACAAGCAAATTATTGTGTTTTTTTTTTTGATTCCAAAAAAAAGGGAGAATTTCCTTATGGACGGTTTTTATTATTTTATCATATTTCTAATCATAACCATAATATTTTTATTTAAAGTAAGTGTTAAATGTGTTTAGGAAAGGAAAGAATTTCTCTTGAAATCTTGTATTTTTGTAGTGGTCTTCAAAATTAGTAGATTTCACTGAATTATCCTTATTGTATGCGTTCTGTGATAGTTTTCCAGCCTCATTACGACCTTGGGATAATTTACGGCAGCAACAACAACAAGCACAACAACAAGAAGAACAACAACAACAGCAACAACCACCACAAACAGGTTAGTTGAGTGTCATTTTCAGTTTGTAAAGGAATGATCTAGAGCAGCACAAGTATGATTTGTCTTGTCGGGGCAAGTGTTCAGATAAGCAATAAGAGAGGATATGATGAGAGAGAGTTTCAATTTTACAATAGTGTCTACTCTGAAATATTGTAACCAGCAATAGATTTCAGTGGAACTGTATTATCTTTATCTATTTCAAATCATAAGTAGTTGCAGTCGTTTTCAAAAACTTCCTTATCAAAAAATCAATAATATTGATGTAAAAATGGATGAATGAGAAGGCTTTTATATGCAGTATACAATATTGATGAAACACGGTATAATTTTTTATCCACCTCTAATAGCTTCAAATGTTATTTTTGCTTTTTAGAGCGGGACAATCGTTATATTAAGGAAATGTCCTTTGCGCATGAACACTCATGATTCTTAATTAGGATTAAAAGAACAACGCTTCTCTTCTTCCTCTAAACTCATCCATTCTACCTGCCTGAGAAATGTATGTTTTGAAAATTTATCTTTTGCGCTTAGTTTGCCAATCTACCCAATGCGCAAACCCAATTATGAACTTAGTATACGCTCCTTCCAGAATGCAAGTGTTTATGGTTTATTAAGGGTACTGCGATAAAGGAAAGTTTTGTTGCTTTCAATATATTGCAACTGTCATCACTTTGGTGAACATTTCATGTGTAATTCTATATCGAGTGCTTTGTTAATATGTCCGATATATTGGTTCTGATATTATACGGTTTATTAATTGTAATATTCTATCTAATTTTGCACGTAAGTTGTTGGGAATGTGATGTAATTGAGAAGGTGCATAATTTTTGATCTAACCCAGGTTTTAATTATAACGAATTGTTGCAATTTAAAGCAAAGTAATCGCAATAGAGACGCTTCGATTTCAACATCAACTCAGAGCGTACAACGTCGTGTTATTAGATGTATACGCATAGATTCGGGTAACGTTACAAATATTGTTGGAGTACTGGAAGAAAGAGGTGAGTTTAGAAGAAGATTTTCTCGAAACAAAAGAAAATCGCGACTTAGATCACTTTCTTGAGGTTATTGGTCTCTTCGTCATGTCCTTTTAAATATAGAATAAATTTTTTAAATTAAAAAAAAAAAGTATGAAAACTAAATTTAACTTCAACGAAACCTTAAATACCCTCCATATCTACAGTAGTGGGCGTGACAGATATGTGATTACGCCTTCTAATAATGTATGTATTACGTATCAGCTTGCAAATCGTGTTTTATGTGGACTATAGTTTTTTGTAAATTGTGGGCGTATATGTTATCCGACCACGCCCATTTTTGGCATATCGATAAAGGAAATAACCATAAATATGTTTACTAAATTTCAAGTTCACAGCTCAATTTTCGTTTTTCTGAATGTGGGCGTGGTTCCTGACCGATTTTGCCCATTTTAAATAACGATTAGTGTGTGAAAACTAAAAGGACCTATGCAAAATTTCAACTCAATATCTTAAGATACAGAACCGTGAGAATGCTAATAACGACCGGACCATAGACATACATGTCTAGATCGACTCAGTTTTTGATGCTGATCAAGAATATATATACTTTGTTGGGTTTCTAAAGCCCCCTCCTGGGTGTTGCAAAGGGAAGAACAAACTTAGTACACCCTCATCACTAAGGTGGAGAGAATAAAAATATAATTTCGCTTATAAAAATAACGCGCTTTATCTTATCTGGTTATACTGGTTCATGTTCTTAAGTGAAAAGTAGTAAAAAAATAAATTTGGTTTAGGTCAAATCTTAAATACTCTCCACAAACATACACAAAGTGTGGGTGTGGCAGGTACGAAATTATACCCGTCAATAGTGTATACGTATTAATTTCCTCATCGTTGTTCTGTTTAAACATATTTTTTGTATATTGTGAGAGTGTCTGTTCTCCCATGCCGTCAAATGTACCAAATTTTAACTTTGTAGCTCTATTTTAGTGCTTGTTAGATAGGCTATTTTGTTGATTGTGGGCATGGCTCTAAAGTGAGTTGCCCAATTGAAGTAAGAACCAAGTCATCCCAATGTCTTGCTACAGACGTATGGACGAACATGACTAGATGAATGCAGATTTTGAATATACTTTATGGGGTCACTCCCATCTTATATGGAGAATATAAAAAGAGCAGATGATGTCGTCTTTCTTTTGTTGGACCGACATACACTTAATATGCAATCTTGTAATTACGTGCTATAAATAGCAGCAATACATACAAAGCGCACATATCGAGTGTGGGCACATTCAAATAATGATTAAATAAACAACAACGAATAAGACATTGTATCATCCAAAAGAGGGAAGTGAGAAAAAAATTACAAAACCGCAATCCTTCCAGCCAACCTCTTCAGTCGACATTTAACGTTTTACTTTAATGAGTGTTGAGAAGAAATTTGGAAAAATTAAGAAAGTTTGTTTTTGATTTGAAAATTTAACACAAAACCACAATGAACGATATCTTAGAATATATAACGCCACCATTTATTGTGCTTTCCCTGAGTTGCGTTTGTTTTGTGTGGATGTTGCTGAAGTATATAAGTTTGTTTTGTCGGACTTATGCAGTTTTCTGTACGTAATGGCTTGCGTAGTGCATGTAACGTATTTCCTAGTTTCCTTTTCGAGATGATTACAATAACAAAGTTTATGTTTAGATAGATTTAGATAAAGGATCATGAAGGCTACGTACAATAACTATCTATATACGAACTAAACACATTCGAATTTTTTTCAAAGACTTGAGGAAACGATGATAACATAAGACTTAATGACGTTAGAGTTTACTCAGTACGTTTAATGTTAATTCCTCTGCTTATAACAATTAAGTTGACTGAGGCCAACTTCATTTTTAGGGAAGAATACGGTATTTATGTAAAAAGGCTCAACATTGATATAAAAGCGAAAAAGTTTTGATAAGAAACGTTCGGCGGAACGTCTTTCTACTTGTGTTAATGAACTGTTAATGTTTTCTGTTAATGTAGTATCTTAAGAGCTATTGCACCGTGTTTATGTAGCAGTTTATTTTATTCTCGTTAAAGTTCTCAATTCACACACCAGCCACATGTATGCTTCTATGCCTAGCAATTGTTGTTCGTTTGTTTCATATAAAGATACGCACTTTCACTCTCCTAGAGTGAATGAACATTAAGAACGTATAATTATCTTATAACTCAAGCAATATTTTTACATAACCGCTTCATTCATACTTTCGTTTAATTACCTCTTCGCATAAAATGGAACTTTATAATAAGTTGGTTATTCCGTTAGCAACTCACAAAACTCTGTAAAGTATATATATTCTTGATCAAAGAAATATATATATATATATATATATATAACTGTCTGACCGCTCTTAACGTGCTGCAAAACTTGGACGAAGAGCTGACATTTTCTGAGTTTTTGTCGTTTTCTGGTTAACGGCCACGCCTACCATTAATAAAAATGCCTTTTGGCCACAATAATTATATTACAAGGTTTAAATTTTAGTATAACTACTTATATTTAGTCTATCGATGTCTAAAAAAAATGGACGAAGTTTAATAAAAGGCACGCCCTCAATTTATAGGAAAGTCTTTTTGGTGTAGACTTCATTCGCAACATATACCTTAATGGTCATTAACTTGCCACGCCTGCAGGCTTTATATAAATAAATTTAGAGGGCTTTGAATGGCCTCGCCTAGGCGAAATAAAACATTTGTACCTCTAATACCCCAGTTGCACTACGAGAATTATGTGACTTTCATGTGTAAGATTTTGTAGAACAATTCTCTTGAATATTGCATTTTTACATCCTGCTCATTATTAGGGAGAGTGTTCCTTCTTTCCTTTTTTTCAACACCTAGAAGGAATCTCCTGACTCTTCTAAGGTACTGGTCCTTCTATTGTTGCAAACCTCACGGTGCTAACTTTTCAGTTAACGAATTGACATCTTGTACAGATCCAAATGAGAAGAATTATTCATACAGCCACACCCATAATCGACGATATATGTACAATATAATAAAATAAAAATAAAAAATAGAGCTAAAAAATTTATCCCCATAATTGTGATTAGTCTCCCATTTTGCCATCACTGATGATTACATTAATCGGTATGCCAAAAATGGGCGCGGTTCGATAACAGACAAGCTCATTATTTGCAACAAAACTGTATTTGACTCAGGATTCAACTGGGGGGAGTCTATGTAATACGAATCATAATCAGGTACCTGCCACGCCCACTCTTTATGGTTTATTTTTAGATGAGGAGGGTATTTACGATTTGACCTGAATTTGAATTTAGTTTCCGTACTCGTTTCTTTTTTTCTTTTTTAATCTTATCTGCAACTTTACGTTAAAAACGTACCGCGCCTATCATAAATTCCCATTTAATAACATAACCACAGCGTATATGTACAATACATACGCAATTATAAACTCGCATTATTTGCTTTTATCAAATGTCACTTTTATTATATTTATATAGAATTTTGTTGTGTATTGTAACGTGTTCGCTTCAACGGTACCAGTATAACTCTTGATTAAAGTTCATCAAAAAATAAAAATAAAAATAAAAAATAAAAAAAAGTAAAAATATGACTGAACTTGTTGTTATTGTAACAGCATTTTTTATAATTGTCCTAATGACACCAATAACATTTATTTTATTGCGGGTAAAATTGAAAAAAAAAAAATAAAAAAATTCTGTTTTGGCGAAAATTTAGAAAAAAAATTTTTTTTTTCCATTTATTGTTTATTTTATGAAAGGTGATGTTTTGGTTTATAATGGAGTCCTGTCGTGGTGTGAGAGAGAGATCACAGCGACAACAACTCACACATTGTGTAAATAACGCAAGTGTGTGTTCTCACTGTACGCGGCAGTCTTATGGTGGGTTTGGGTTAATTACTTGCGCCGTTAATCTTATCAGCATTAATTCGAATTTATTGATAGCAAATATAGATATCATTATAATACACACGCACACACTCATATCAAACAAAATGGCAAACATGTTTTTGGTTTAAATCAGTACAATTTTTTTTTATTCTTTGTTCACAACTCGAACTCTTTTTTGTGAAAAACTCAATTCCTTAAAAAAAAACAAAAAAGAAAAAAGAAAAAAGAAATATGTCTTCTTTTAGTGTTCATCGTCATTTTGTAACGGATTTAAGGATTAAGATTACCAACAATTCTTAGTAAGAAGCAATGAATGACATATGGTTGTGTTTAATTGCTGTATTGTTGTTGTTAATATTGTTGGTGCCAATTTTGTGTTTTTACGTTCATATAAAAAGTGACCTTTTAGAGAAATTATGTCGACCCGATCCACCGTGTTGTGCCAACACAAATCACAATTGGTCGGAAACTTGGCAGGTGATTAACAGTGGAAATGGTATGAAAAAGATTTAACACGGGAAATACTTAAGTGAAAATGTTAGAGTAAAATTAAGCGAAATCTATATCACTGGACGTATGTACGTATGTATGTAAGCTGAGACCTCTTTTAACAACTATTGTGCTAAACTGTACTGTAAAGGCAAAGGCAAACGTAAGACGACCTCCTATTAAATCGGGTATTTCGATAAATTAAAAGCGTGTTTGTGGTCCAACCATGTGGTCTTTTATTAAACAGATCAATTGAGAATCACTTTATAAGTGTTCGTCTGCTTACTGTCTATCCATGTAAGTTTATGTGTAAGCTAAAGATCATAGTTTTTACAAATATTTCGATGAAATGTGGATTCAAAATCGTTGGAATTGAATAATTTTTAGAACTCTTTCTTCACACTGAACGCTCTATTTGGAAATTGGTCTTGATAGGACGGAAATTATTAATATTTTTAACATTGCTTAAGAAAAGTTGGTGAATCATTAAAGAACCAAATCTAGCCGTAGGCGTGGCAAGTATTTAATCACT
The DNA here is from genome assembly GCA_963971445.1 of Ornithomya chloropus. Taxonomy (NCBI): domain Eukaryota; kingdom Metazoa; phylum Arthropoda; class Insecta; order Diptera; family Hippoboscidae; genus Ornithomya; species Ornithomya chloropus. Next base: position 17,688,043 of record OZ020530.1, on the reverse strand, counting down.
CTGTTTAATATTGAATGTAATGCGCATCCACTTACAAGGCAGGCCTCATTTTTAATACGGATTTTTGTAAATTAGGGGCGTGTGTATTGAATGTGAGCCAGATAGATCAATTTTACTATGTACTAGGATGATATATGACGGAAGAGGACGTGGCTTTTAAAAGATTTTTACCATTTTAAATAAGAAACTCTCTGCAAATGATCCCTCAACGTACAAAAATTTGCAAACTTTGAAGTACCAACAAAAGCTTGATATACAGTAGACAATTAGTTGGAATATATATTTTTGATCAATATTAAAACTACTTACTTACCCTCGCTTTTGTGGAGGGTATAAAAACTTTATATACTCCATAGCAGATGTAAAGTCATAGGGCAACAATTTAAGAAGTGTGGACAAGTGTGGACGTTGAATATGGTTTTTTGTAAATTGTGGGCGTGTCTATAATCCGACCACGCCCATTTTTGGTATATCAGTAGATGAAATAACTATGTATACACGTATCAAATTTCAAGTTCATAGGTCAACTTTTGTGGCAGATATAGAGGTTTTTATTAATTGTGGGCGTGTCTGTAATCCGAATACGCCCTTTTTTGGCAAATCGATAAAGCTAATATTTATAGATTCACATAACAAATTTCAAGTTTATAGCTTAATTTTTGTGGCAGATAAATAGTTTTTTATCGATTGTGGGCGTGGCTCTTGACCGATTTTGTCCATTTTAAATAACGATCTGCGTGCAGAAACTAAAAGTGCCTGTACAAAATTTCAACTCAATATCTCAAAATTTACGCCCGTGAGAGTGCCAACAACAGACGGACACACGGACATACATGTCTAAATCGACGCAGTTTTTGTAGGGTCTCTGACGCCTCCTTCTAGGTGTTGCAAACGATAGAACAAACTTAGTATACCCTCATCACTGAGGTGGAGGGTATAAAAATATTAATTAACGAAGGCTGGGTCATTTCGACGTATGTATGAAAGTGAAAACGCATAGCGTTCCTATACATAGATGATGATGATAGCATTGACATCATATATCAGTTGTTTTACACTTTTCTTTTTTCTAGGCGTCGTGTCTACTCTCCTTAAATAGTTGCTCTCTGGTGACACCTATTATCCTTTGCATTAATGTAATAACTAAAAAATGTTTATATAAATCTGTCCTTGAAACGATTGCTAAACATATCGGTTAGTGTAACGTATATAATGTTTGTCATAAACTAAACTTTTGAAATTGTTTTGTTGTTGAAAATTATCCTAAAAAAAGCACAAAAGTGTCGTCTTTCACGTCATAACTAATGAGTTGCATAGTGCATAGTGTGTCGTTCTACTAAAAAGGAATCCCTTCCCACCCCCCTAGCATGGGCATGCATCTCCCGTCATCATTGGGTTGTATGTTTAAAATAAGCAGCGCCACAGTAGTAAATTTCTGAAATCTTATCAGATGTGATTATGATGTGTTATCATAATAAAATCTCGCAATTTGCATTGTTGTGTGTGTTGTTGTTGTTATTATTGTTGTTGTTTGCTTTCAATGTGAAACTAGTTTGTTTTTTGGCTGAACACTGATTCCGTATTGCACGTTTTGTACCGTACATACGTTTCTACAACTCGAGTAAGAGCACCATTCTAGGAGAAAATCAACAGTTAATATTTAAACCGTCCTTAAAAATGGATAATTTAGTTTATTTTATTGTCGCTTATTTGATATTTATATTGGTTTTGTTTATAATGATGCAACATTTTGTGCCAGCAATGTGTATGCGGTGATTTTTTTGTTTTTTCGAAAATACATTAAATTGCGTTTTCTTCTATTGAATTATGTGGAAAATGGTTTATTTATCGATTTTCAAATAATAATAATTATCCGCTCTTTTTCATTTGTGCTACTTACAGATCGTCAGGGCAATATCTATACCATACATGATGAGAGTTCGCGTCAGCAAAACCGTTACAACGGTGTTTACTGTCTAGAATCGACGGTAGCAAATGCAGCCCGCCTACAAGCTCAACGAGAAAAAGATGACAAAGATCTGCCTTCGTATGAAGAAGTGATGCGTTTATCAGTTGCCACAGCTGCTGCAGAATCAAGATCAGCAGTCTGCAATCTGCCTTCAGCACTACCACCTGCTCCACCATATAATGAAATAAATCAAAATCGCTCAGGCGGTGAAAATGAAAATGCGGCGTCATGTAGTGCAACAGCTGCACCAACAGCGACGATATCATTAACAGCACGTAATACCACTAATTCCGCTGCAGTAACAATAGCAAATGCAACGACACCTACTACTACTACTACTACCAACAGCGCCAGTGCCCCTGTAACCACCTCAGTATATAATGTGTAAAAACAAATTGCTTTCAATAATAATTTAATTAAATGCATCTCTAAAAAATAGGGATAATTTAACCTCGATGTTAATAGCCGTGATTATATGTATGTTCCTACATATAAAATTAATGTGTAATTGTATTATTTTAAACATGTATATATTGTATATTAACTGTTAAGTAATTTAAAAAAAATTATAATAAATAAAAAACGTCGATTATTTGTACATTACGTTAGTTAGTTAGTTATTAGCCTGCTGTGTAAATATATTGCAGAAACTGTTATTATTTAATATAATAATAAAAAATTCTTCATGATAAAGGATAAAGTTAAGCTGTTTCGGTTTCCAATTATTTAATAAAAAAACTACCTTTAACTTCCATGACACAGCTGTGAATAACATTGTAAAAAGAAGAAGAATTATATAATAAAAGAAATATCGCATGTTTGAAATAATACTAATAATTATCAGAGGTGGCACACTTTTTGATTAACAATAATTTCAAATTGTTTTTGTTTGTTCTTAACACAATGCACAAAATATAATATTTTGCAATAGAAAAAACTTGACGTATTGCAATAAATAAATAAATGCTGCTTCACCGTTTTATTCATTCATTGTGAATGATAACACCATTTGATAATAGATATTAGATGCAAAGCAAAAGTAAAAATCATTGTTTATAGGTTATACAACCACTACTCAGCATGAATGAGAACACATTACTTCCGAGTAGCATTTGCCCATCTCCGATATTTGTGTATACAATATAAGATGTAAAATTTTATATATTTCACACTACATTTCAGTAAAATTGCCGACGAACAAATATTGTTTTTGAAATAAAAAACATACAAAATAAAAAGGAACATGAGTGAAATTAAAGTAAGTAAAAAAAAAACAAGATAGCGCCACAAGCATAAAGCTTGCAAGTGTAATAATATTTTAAAAGGTGGAATTTGCCGTAGACATGCCGGATGAGAAAAGTGCTAAAGAGGTGAGTAATGCCTTAGCCAGCCTGGGTAAAGTAGATGTGGACTATGAGCAGGGCCGTGTGGTGTTGCAAACCGTCACCCCTTGGTCGTTGCTGCAAGATCGCATTGAGCAAACAGGCTGTAAAGCTGTTTTGGTGGGCTTCGGTGGACAATCGGCTGTTTCTATTATCAATACAACAGGAAGTGACGCGGATCGTACGTCTATACAAGGCGTAGTACGCTTTACCTCTATACGGCAAAATGAATTTGGCGTGGTAGTGGATGGTGTAGTAGATGGTTTAACACCTGGTTTGCATGGCATACATGTACATGAAACGGGTGACGTATCGAATGGCTTTCAGTCTGTTGGTAATCACTATAATCCAAGAGGTTCACCACACGGCGGACCTAGCGATTCACCTGATACAAGGCATGCCGGAGATTTAGGTAATATACGAGCTGACCCGAACGGTCGTGCAACATTCCGCTTTATTGATTCGGTTTTGGACATATGTGATATAATTGGACGTTCTGTTGTAATAACAGAGCAACCAGATGATTTAGGTCGCGGCAACAACGAACAAAGTCGTATAGATGGTAATTCAGGTCCCAGGTAATGTATTTGTTTATATATAGAAAGGATTTTAAAATAAACATTTGCTCCTCACATTATAGAATAGCAGGCGGCGTTATTGCTCGTTCGGCTGGTATTTTAGAGAATTTCAAGAAAATTTGTGCTTGCGATGGTGTAACGTTGTGGGATGAACGTTATAAGCCCTTAGCTGGCGGTGAAAGGAATCAGAAATCTCCTAAGTAGAGTGCATATATTTGTAATGCAATCAAGTTTAGAAAAACATTGAACGGTTTAGTTGGTGGAGACGTTTATTTTTGTGCACACATAAAATCCACGCTTTACAAGCTTTCCTCTATAACAATACTCTCAATAATATTAGACTGTTTATGGTTACATTTTATTTGTGTTAATCTTTGTTTACAATCACGTTTATATGCCTGAACCAATTTACCGCATAACACTGGCGGAGCTATAGAGATGGTGGCATGTATCTGAAAAGTTTAATTTTAATACTTGGATTAATACGTATTTGAAATCATTTTAGAACACATTGCAAACCTCTACGTAATCCTCCTCCCATTCATATTGAATACACTGTTCTAAGCCCAATAATATATTTTGAAATTCTTCCCTTTTTAAAATGAATTTCATATCGGCAATGTTAGCTTTATACCAATCAGCATAATGGTTTAAGTTTTGTGATACATCTAAACTGGTAGCGTTAGCTGCCCGGGCTGTTATTAAGAAATGTATCATGGCTTGTTTGGTAGGTGTTGTGGAAGCCAATTCTTTTAAGCGATTTTTTAAATACTCTGTTAAAAGGAAGATGTTTTTGAAATAATTAGATAGAGTGGGTGCAGTGAAGCCCCTTACAACGCCTTTAAATGGTTTCTGTAAAAATTGTCAAAGCCTAGAGACGTTGTTAGGAACTTTACTGTATTGATAATATATAAAGTACTTCTTAAGTAAGTGCCCGCCTTGTGGTTATTTTCACTGGTTATGGTTTGTAATAAAATTAAGTAGAATTTCCATCCTTTGAAATAAGATTCCGCGGATAACTTTAATAAATAGTTTAAGCTGTCTTCCACATAATTATATAATAACTGTAATAATGCACAAGGCAACAATATGCGAAACTTCTCATAACATGAACCTATGAACCTAACCTTTTCGTAAAAATCTTTCGGAAACTTCAAATTATCAACTCCCTCATTTATCCAAGAAGAGAACTTTCCCAATACAACTGCAATATCTGTTTGGTGCAAGTCCAATATTACATCAATGTGTTTGCATATTACATGCCAGACAATATCACCTTAAATAGAGTATCTAATAATATTAATATTGTTTACGTAATATATATATATTTGTTTAGTTTTACCTGGTATTTTTTTGGTAATGAAATATTTCATATAATTTAAGTGGTTGAGGTTGGGTTGACTTAATAAATCTTGAAATAAATTTTTTAAACATTCCTGTAAAATTTCTGGCAATTTTATTAATTGAGTAGAATCTGAAAATTCGATTAGGGGTTAAAAATATAAAATTATTATCTTATACATAGTATTTACCCAATGTATTGTTTATGAGTAAATTTCCTATAAGATCATATTCATCCTCGAGGAAATCATTTAAGATCAATTGCGTTTGTAAAGGATCATTTAAACTTGAATTAAAATCTATTAGTGGCCACAAGTTATTTTAATTAACTATACATACTTATACCTTAATATGTATTCTGTGGCAGTTAAAATTGCCAGCTCTTGCAATACAGCCAAAACATGCAAACTTCCAATATTCCAGGGTATTCCACAAAACCATTTGGCCACCAAATGCTACAATAAATCAAAATAATATATATACATATATATATTATAATAATGCAGTAATCACCCGTTCGTTAACGTTTAAAGTTTTTAACAAATCTATAAATTCAAATTTTTGCGGAAATGTCTTAAACTCTGTGTGATTTTGTAGTTCCTTTAAAAACAAACATTTGATTAGATTGTTATTAAATTAATCACATTATTATTGATTCATTAATTACTTTATAAATTAATTTTAAATTTTCATTTGCTATGTAAAGCATTTTTTATTATTTTACAAATTAAGCGGGTATAAAATATCATGAAACGGAAAAACAGCTGTTAGGCAATGTTTTGGTGTTATTAGAGTTGCCAGCTTTAAAAGAATTTAAGTGATATCGCTTAAGCATAAACCGTAATATTCAATACTGTTATTTTGCAATTATAATATTTAGTAAAAATGTTTATAAAAACTACGTTTTTCATCTAAGTAAATAATTTCGTAAATATTTCATTAAAAAATGCTGAGTATATGTAAGATCTCTAAATGTAATCAACAACAAATGTATACGGTGTGATAACAATTGATAAGAAGAGAAAACAAGAGATCCGTTAAATTAATTAACCTATATGCTCATATTCAATTTGTCAAAGTACCACTGTAGTAGTTTGTATTTAATTTTGCAATTTTTACGTATTAACATGGATTTGGTGAAATATGCCATATTCGTGTCCATAATATGTCCTTTTGTTTTGTTCATATTAAGAGTAAGAATCCTTCACTGCGTAACCAATCGTAACAGTAGAATTGATTTTGTGCTCTATTTAAGGTAACGATATTAGCCCGACGTTATTACTTATTAATGAAACAATTGAAAACCAATTCAACGCACTCAACCACAGGTGAGCCAAAAACGATTTTCTTAAATAAAAGGTCAATGTTTTCATAACCTCTTCCACACAATTTTTACTTTATTTCATAACAATATCTTATCTTTTGTACACAAAATATTTATTTACAAAATTCTCACCCGTGTAGATAATGGAATCTATACTCTTGTGTAAATTATTTCCACCTGCAATAGGTGCTTTATCTCTCCGACAATGTCTTTCATCAAAATTATGCGATATTTCGTGTATTAGTTTATTACAATTGTTCATTTATTCAATAAAAGTGCGGAGTGTCTCTTTATAAAAACAAATCTCAATCCGCCTACAAAAATGACCAGCAATTCTAATCACAATCGAGAATTATCATATTTTGAATTTAATGACATGTCTCCGGAATATAGCAGCAGCAGCACCATTCAACCATCAATGCCGTCTCCCATGGAAGTGTTCGCTTATTCTTACATTTACTATTTCCTCCTAATTTTACTAATATTTCTGTTAATGGCATGTATACAGGTAGTTGAATGGTTTTTTCATACATTACGTACAATGTGAAGTGAATTTTGATTATTGGCACTTGAGAACATTTAACTTTAATAAGGAAAATAATTGAATGAGAATTTGAGATATTTATGTAAAGTGTAGGATAAATATTGTATGTCTGTGTGTACGCGGATTCGTACTAAGTAGCAAAATCGTAGGCCCACAATGCGGAAAATAGAAATTCATTGAGTAAAATAGCCATCTTTGGCTTTAAAAAATTATTAATATTCTGTACAAGTAGGATTTTGCCCCAAACATAGTTTTTATGTAAATTGTGGGAGTGTCTGTTATCTGATTGTATCTATTTTTGACTTAGCGATGGAAGGGACAAACATTAATAACAAATTTTGACTTCGTAGCTCATATTTTTGTCGATTGTGTCTAGACAAACTTAAATTTGCACACTGATGAAGATTATATGTATTTCCTTTAACGCCTCTGCATGATCGTTGCGTACGAAATAGCAAATTTTTAACGCCCATAACGGTGGTTGTGGGTATAAAAATGAACAATTAATTATCCTTAAAATGCTTTGCTTTGCATCGGTAGTGGATATTCCCAATATGTGCGTCCTATAACAAATTTATCTCTCTTACTGGTTCATATTATTTTCCATCTTCCATCGAAATTCCTGCACATTTGTACGAAAATGCGTGAAAAATTTTATTTGTATTTTATCAAAGATGTGCATACGACGACGCAGTGAATTGCAACGGCTAACAACTCTGCGTAGCCAAAGATCAGGTAATTGAAGAGTACAATTGAATTAGGAATTTTTTTTTTTTAACTAGAAGAAAGTGGTAGTGGAAGGTAGTGTATAAGCTTTAGGGTGTATTTGTTATACCCTCCATCTTAGTGATGAGGGTATACTAAGTTTGTTTTTCCGTTTGCAACACCCACAAGGAGACGTCAGAGACCCTACAAAGTATATATATTCATTGAAAACTGAGTCGATTTAGACATCCGTCCGTGTGTCTGTCTGTTGTTGGTATTCCCATGGGCGTAAATTTTGCGATATTCAGCTGAAATTTTGTACAGGCACTTTTAGTTTTTGCATGCAGATCCATTTTTAAAATCGGCAAAATCGGTCAAGAGCCACGCCCAAAATCGACAAAAATCTATATATCTGCCACAAAAATTGAGCTATAAACTTGAAATTTGGTACGTACGTCTATAAATATTATCTTCATCGACATGCCAAAAATGGGTGTATTCGGATTACAGACATGCCCACGATTAATAAAAATCTTTATATCTGCCACAAAAGTTGACCTAGGAACTTGAAATTTGGTACGCGTATATAAAGTTATACCATCTACTTATGTGCCAAAAATGGGCGTGGTCGAATTCCAGACACGCCCATAATCGACATAAATCTAAATATCTCCCACAAAAGTTGACCTAGGAACTCGATATTTAGCATGGGCATACATGGTTATCCCATTGACGGACGTGCCAAAAATGAGCGTGGCCGGAAAATAGACACGCCCACAATTTACAAAAAACCATATTCAACGTAAAAGTAGACTGATACGTAAGACATACACTATTAGAGGGCGTAATATATATATATATATATTTGCCACGCCCATGTGGCGGGTATTTAAGATTTGGTCTAAGTTAAATTTAGTTTTCTTACTAATTTTTTTAGAAGAAATTCTGCGGGTTTGTGCCTTTAAAATAATTCCTTGACTGCTGCTATTAAACCAAAATTAATTAAACCCAAATATAAGTAAAATATGTTCAGTTTGAAAATTTCCCATTTCTCCTGTAAATAAATGGCCAAACGTTTTGCTCGTGTTGTCTGGTGCGTTTTGCGTTCATTAAATGACGACTGAAGGCAACATTTGGACATGACCCAAAAGGCGGTCATACGGTTTTGTGTGCGCAATGTAGACTCAATGCCACGTATGAGATCATTCGTCTTTAAAATTAATAACATTTGACGATCTACCTGTTCCAACACATCGGATATATGAGGTAACACTAATGAGGTATTGTTTTGTAGGGTATTCTTCTGTTAAAATGAAAAATAAAACACACGTCAGGTACTGTGGATTATGAGTGTTTTCATTAAGTACCTCTTCCTTGGTGTACTTGACTTTATTGACACCTTGTACTACAGTTTCCCATGGACGGCCGGTGACCATACAAGCAAATAAACCAAACAAGTTTCCCTTGATGCCTAAATTTTCCGTGTATTTTTTCATGGAGCTGCGATCCACATTTAAAATACTTAACCAAAGGTTGGAGTAATCAAAGCGGAACTTGTCCGTTAAGTTGGCATAAAGGCCATGATCCAGCAGAATGATTTCTACACCACACTTTGCATCTTTTCGCACTAAAATATTACCCGGATGTGGGTCACTGTGCACAAATCCTGTGTTGAATATCATTTCCGAGTATAATTTGCCCAAACGATTCGAAATAATTAAGGGGTCTATGTTGTGCTGTTGGATGTAGTTTAAGTCGTTCACTTGGCCACCTTCCAAATATTCCATTACCAATACTCTAGGAGTGCTAAGGTGCCAATAAATTTTTGGCACTCTTAACCAATTGTATTTACTGAACTGTTGAGCCACTTTCTCGGCATTGCGACCCTCATTTAAAAAATCCAATTCAATGGGTAGATTTTTTTTGGACTCTTCCACCAGCCATTGAATTTTGAAGTCGGGAAATATCCAGGATAGGACTTTAACAGCCACTTCCATAGTTTTCATATCAACTCGTGAATTACCCCGCACATATGGATGCTGTACCTTAACGGCCACAATTTCCCCCGTTTTCAATTGTGCTTTATGTACTTGAGCTAAGGAGGCGGTGCCCAAAGGTTCCGGCTCAAAATATAGGAACAACGTTTCAGGTTGTATTTTCAGGTCTTGTTTCATAACTTTGTATAAATCGTCCACTGGATTTTTGGGAGCATTTGAGTGTAAAATTTTCATAGTTTGTACAAATTCCTTCGGCAGCAGATAATCTAAGGCACCAATATGTTGGCCCACCTTAATGTAAACACCTTTATTGGTGCAGCATAATTCCAGTAAACGTTCTGCGGCCAATTTGTGTACTCGACTTTTCACCTCCTTATATTCAGGGTCGGCTTTATCCCAATCCTTATAATATAACTGTCTTTTGTATAGGAGTGCCACGTCGTAAACAGCTATCGCAGAACGTCCCAACCGCACCACACCCAATGAATTTAAATTATAATCATTTGTATGCAGACTAGAGGCCAAACCAATGGCACTTATGCCCAACACCGAATAGCTTAATACCCGCTTGAACATTATCTTCGACTACTGCTAACTACACATGCTGCCATGTACTTATGTTGTGACGTTAGATAGTTGAACCAAAACTAAAAAGCACACATGAAGAAAAACAATAACAAAAAAATGCTTTAATTTATGCATTTCTATATAACTCCTCACTAAAAATATGTTTGAAACGTACGCAAAATCTGAATAACATTTGATTATGGAAATTTATGTTAGCTTTAGTTGTTTTTGTTGTAGCGACATGTGTGTATTGCTGATGAATACAAGAACACGGTGAATCTTTTCCGTAACACTTATGTTATCAATATTGCCATATACTTAATATACATCTTCCCTGCCTCACTATTTCAATGTTCTCCTGATGATATATAACTTTCACTACGGTATTCTCGTTATTTGTATTTCACATTACTACGACTGTATATTATCAGATAATTATGATGATATTTTCTTAACATATTCACCCTACACATACACATTTATTTGCATTATATAAATATTTACTTTTGTACTCACTTGTTTTCCTTTATAAATGAGCTTTTATAGAGCAATTATAAACGCCGTCCCATACACATTGTGTAATTTAATTTCATTACCGAATTTTTTAATGTTTAACAAGAAAATGATTACCTATTAAATAATTAATTATGTGCAAGGCTAATAAAATACTTTGTTACTAATTTTACTTGACATTAAACATGTCATTTCGTAATTTACATAAACATATGTTGTGTAGCAAAAGCAGGGTTGTTTTATATAGAATGGGGTTATACGAGAATTTCCTTTTTATTTATTAACAATAAAATCGTTTGAATTTGAAATTTTAACCACATTTTATAATCCACGGTTATTTTTAGATGTTCCTGCGGCACAAACTATTCCAAATAGTAGCGTTTTGGAGGAGCATAGCTGTCATATGGGCGGAAAAGAATGGGATTTCCCCCCCACCTATGATGAGGTTATGAAAGCTGTTAAAGTACAGGATTCATTAAAACAACAACAGCAAAATAATAACAAAATAAATAGAGCGGAAACCATGAATGATATAGAATCCGGTATAGTTTGCGTAAATGTATCATCCGGGCAAATATGTAGTAATCAGAGTAGAGATCATACTTTATCTTAAAAACTACGATACTTTCCGGTCTCTATAAGGTCTATAAGTAAGGCCTTAAATTTAGAATATATTGAAGGCTTTTAAAGCACTTATACTGTAGTACTGTTTCTTGTTTTGATAGCAAATATAAGAATTTTTTCTACAATGAATTAAGTTTCAAGTTTTGAACTATTTATTTTTTTTTCTTTAAATAAAAAATAAAAAATATAAATACACATATTTTTTAAAACATTAAAGCAAAAAAACGTAAAGGTAGGCTACCTTTTAAAAGGAAAACGTCCAAAATTTGTTAAACCACGTTTTGGTGTTGAGCTTTCATTTGAAACGGAGATATTGTCGTAACGATAGGGAACGCAAACAACACACATAAACCGAGTGCCGGCTTCACGATAATGTCAGCAACAAGCCGTAGGCGCACTACAAATTTGGGTCGTGTTAATAAAACGCGTTACCTAAGAGAGGTGAAGTCATTGAAAATACCGAAACAGAAGTCACCAGCCGGCTTTGCAACATCACCTTCTTCCAAAACAGTTCAAACTGCATCTAAAAAAGTGGCTGAACCAGTTGTAGAAGGTGCCACAACCGTTATTGATGATGATTGTATTTTAATTGAACCATATATAGAAGTTATCGAAATTTTGGATGATGATGGAATTGGCGAAGAAAAGTTATATCCAGAACAAACAATCAAAAATATCTATAATAATAATACTAAAAAGAAACGTCATAGTGTGGCCACTAATACCAGTTCTACCTTAACAAAAATGAAAAATAGATTGGATGCACATACGTTTTCTTCGAAAAATATGACGATTAAAGGTAAACGTATTGAGATCAAAATCGAAAATTGATTGTTCGAGTACGGTAATGGTCGAACCATTAGGTTTAACTGTGGCCAGTGGTAGTGTAATGTTTGTTAGTGGTTCGTGGTAATTGTTGTTGTTGCTATATGAAAAAATTGAATGTGTTTGTATATGAAATCCTTGTCTAACACTTTTGTTTATAATAAATTTCAACATGTTTGTGAGACATACTACAACACCTTCAATTAATTAATAGTTCCTTATTACAATCAAATTTATGATCCATATATATTTTATATAAAAATTTTTTATTCAATTACATATGAGGCGTAACAAGTACAACACAGTACATTTACATCGTTAATATTATAGTTGCGTATATATATATATATATATTACAAAACCAGGTAATTTTTGGGTTGTAGTTGGATATATATCAAGTCCAAAATACTTGATTTCAAGATTTTTAAAATTCTACGTTACACGCTTATACGAAACGAATATTCATAGACTACGTGGAACATGGACATAAAACTTTTTCGAACCCTGTACGACCCTGTATTTGAGTAACAACCGTACCGAAATATGAAATGTTTTTTGCTTTAGCTTGTACCCATTTTAGGGCCATTTAGGTATACGAGTATATTTAAAACCTAAAATTCAATGTAATTCTGTTTGTTTTTTTTCATGAAAAAACGAACGAATAGATAGTTTGACACAGTACTGTGCTTGCACGCATAAACCGGCAATATGATTCACATTAGTTTAAACTGTTTTTGGGCACACTACAAGATGTAATGTTCACTGTGGAAAATCATTTTCCAATTATTCCAATTCCTCTATATTGATTCTTTATTAAATGAAATGAAATAAGAAAAATAGAATGAATCTTTGAACTATGAAGATGATAAATGCTTGAATCAGTTGCCTCGGCCTTAAAATAGTTCATTTACATAAATTTCATTGTTTTTCTGTGCAATTTCAATTAAGGAAACTGATACCAAATATTAATAATTATGTTATTACAAAAAAAAAAAAAAAAAAAAAAAAACCTCTATTTGACAAGAATTATACGGTACACTAAAAAATTCCTCACACTAACTTTACTTTATAAGCGATTAAGTATAGTGCTTAGCGGCGGTCCCCATTTTCCGTATGGATCTTTTGGCAGTATGAAAATATCGTTACACCACGTGTAACCGACGACGCGATTCTCGACTATCTTTTTGAAAGCGGCATTCTCATGTATTAGATCACGATAATTGTCATTCGATACAATGACAGCGTCCAACTCACAAGCCAATTGTAAAATGAAACTGTTCGTTATGGATTAATTAAAAATTGTTTGACACTAGAGAATCGAATTTCTATATCGTACATCACTTATTGCAACATTTATTTATCGGTACATTTGTAAGCAGGTCCGTCTGTTTGTCAAGGTGGCAGATATAATTATTTCTTAATATTCTTGAATTGAAAAATGAAAAAAAAGCGATGGAGGCCCTACAAAGTATATATATTTATGATCAGCGTCGAAAACTGAGTCGATTTAGACATGTGTGTCCGTGTGTCTATCTGCTGTTGGCATTCTCATTAGCGTAAATTTCTAGATAATGAGCTGAAATTTTGAATTTTGACACTTTTAGGTTTTGCACGCAGATCGCTATTTAAAATCGGTCAAGAGCCGCGACCCACAATCGACAAAAATCTATATATCTGCCACAAGAATTGAGCTATAAACTTGAAATTCGGTGCGTATAAATATTCCCTTTATCGATATGTCAAATATGGGCGTGGTACCGCCTATATTCGATAAAAACCTTTATATCTGCCTCAAAAATTGACACATGAACTTGAAATTTGGTGCATATATGTGTAGTTATCCCATACAGCGATGGGCATGGTCGGATAACGGACGAGCCCATAATTTATAAAAAACCATATGTACCATCAAACTCAACTTTCAAGCTGATACGTAATACATACACTATTAGAGGGCCCACTAATGTAGATGTGGAGGGTTTTTAAGATTTGGCCTAAGCCAAATTGAATTTTCTTTCTTCTTGTTTCTCCTCGTTTCAACTTCAATTCGGATTATTTCAATTTTTGCATGAACTTCTTTTCAATTTTAAAGGGAATTTATTTTTAAAAATCAATTCACAGCGGTCTCTCATTTTCAAATGGAATTTTTCATTATGAAAAGAAATTTGCGATTTCAAACCAAAATCCCATAATTTTCCATTATTTAGCGACAATTTATCCATTCCTTTAAACTAATACAACTTATTCATATTGAAGGACGATTGTACTAATGAAATAAATCCAAGTGATGTACGCAATTAAAGGATCGGTTGTGACCGATTGTAACATTTTCATTAACTATTTCTTACCGATCATCGTAGCAGGTTGAGGACTTGCCAGGTAGTTTCTTACAGGGCGTAAATACAATTTTTCCTTCGCCATGTAAACGCTCCAATTCTTCCGGTTCAGTACATTTGTATCGACCTAAACGAAATTGCGGCACTACCACTTTAACCTCATGACCCATCTTTTCAAAATATGTTACAACAATTTTAACCCCTTTCACCGAGAAGTTTTTATTTAACGAGTGACTAGAATAATTTGAATTTATAACTTTTAAGTTTTGCTGAAGAGTTGAACGCGCGCCATCCTCTCTTACCTGTAGGCTACATTACTGCCGTCTATAATGATCATACGTTTCTGTTTCGTTTGCTCTTTTCCGGTGTTTGGATTGTAAGTATTACTGTTATATGCATTTAACGATTTCTTTTCGCTGGCTGTAAACAAGTCGGGAGAATAATGTCGTTTGCGGATGGGTGTTTTAAACTCCACTGGTACAGTAATGGGCTGAATATAGAAAAACTAATTTATTTCGATTTTCGAATATCATCCGTAAGCACTTACATTGGGCACATCTTTAGATGACAATGGTATAAATTCAGTTTTCTTGGTTTCACTCACAAACACTACGGAATCGTCGTTTGATTTGAGTGTCTGGTTGGAGGTTGAAGTTAGTGTGACATTGGTGTCATCCAAAACAATAACATCATCATGAACATTATTATAATTTATATTGTTTTTGTCATTGTTGTTTGTGTTTTCCTTATCTTTGCCCAAAGCCTTTTCCCTCGGCGCCTCATACTTCCAACCCAACGCACTTAATTTATTATTATATTGTGTGTTGGGACTTTTTCGAAACCGAAACAACGGGCTGCCCAGAACATCCTCATAGAACGGTAACGGTATGTTTGACATTGTAACGGAGGGCTTTTTTTGTTTAGTCGGCGGCGATCGTTTGTTCTTTCGTTGTGGCGTTGAAGTCATCCGTTGGCAAAATGAATTTAATAATGTCTGACAATCTAACGGTAACGGTTCATTATTGCATGGCGTATCATCTTCAATGACAATGGATTCTATTTGTGGTTCAATACATATACAATCCTCTTCTTTGTTGTTATCGATGGAATTGTGAGGACGAAGAGCGTCATCTGTATCGCCTATTTCACCCTCTTCCAAGGTGATAGATATGTTTGCTTGTTGAGTTGGGCTCTCGTCTATCTTAAGCGTGGAGTTATTGGGTTTTTTCCGTTTCGGTTTTGGTTGGTTTCCATCCTCTGACGCATTGGTATTCCTTTTTGGATTCCCTTGAAATGATTGTTTGAGTTTTTTGTTCCATTTCATTTGTCTTTGCGGCAGTATCTTTTCCTTGGGTGTAGTCTGTACACCCAAGCAACGTTTTAACGCTTTTCTATAATATATCTGTTATGCATGGATATGAATTTTATTAAATGACAATTTTACAAAACACTTCTTTTGTTTCGACTCTTACAGTATTATCATATTTCGGCAATTTATTCCTCTGACTATATTTGTTGCTCAAAGGACTGTTTGCGAATTTATTGTTTAGGACGTCGTTGGTTTCCTTGGCTAGTTGGGCCTGAGCACTGGTGGATGGTTTGTTATCTAAATAGAACTTTTATAAAATGGAATTACATGTTAAAATATGATTCAACAGACAAGTAACTAGAAAAGCTATCGGGTCAAGCATCATCTGTATAAAAATTATGTACTGTTCATTTTGGTGCAGTACACGGCTTCAACATGATTTTATAAAGATGCAAGTTTTTATGACTTTTAGTACATTATCAAGTTTGTAAAATGATAATATAAAAACCATATTTTGCCCCCTTACCTGGTTTTTGTTTTTTCTTAGAATATTTATGTTATCTTGATTTCACTCTTAAATGAAACACACTTTTCTTCTTTAGTTAAAACAACATTTATTCTTTTTGGTATGCATAAACTAATACCAAAATTTTAGCTAAACACAAGTTCATAGGTGGAAATCCTATGTAAATTTTCATGAAAGCATTATATGCTTTAACTGTGTAGTACAACTACCCGGGGTATTTTATATTTGGCCTTTATAGGGTGGAACCTGAGTTAGTTTTTAGAATGATTTCATTTCATTTAAATCTTTCAATTCAGATTCTATATTTTTTCTAGCAGCTAAAGCGTATTTTTCATTGTATTGTGCGGTTTTATATATATCCAAGGCCAACAAGGTGGACAAAGTCTAAAACAAACAAGTAAGAAAACTAAATTTGGCTTAGACCAAATCTTAAATACCCTCCACCTCTACAAGAAAGGGCGTGGCAAATATATATATATATATTGCGCCTTCTAATAGTGTACATATTACGTATCAGCATGCAAGTCTACTTTTACGTTAAATATGGTTTTTTTAAAATTGTGGGCGTGTCTATTATCCGACCACACCCATTTTTGGCACGTCATTCAATGGGATAACTATGTATGCGCATGCCAAATTTCAAGTTCATAGGTTAACTTTTGTGGGAGATATAAAGATTTTTATTAATTGTGGACGTGTCTCTAATCTGAATACGCCCATTTTTGGCATGCCGATGAAGCTAATATTCATAGATGTACATACCAAATTTCAAGTTTATAACTCAATTTTTGTGGCAGATAAATAGTTTTTCTCGATTGTGGGCGGGGCTCTCCACCGATTTTTCCCATTTTAAATAGCTATCAACGTGCAAAACCTAAAAGTGCCTGTACAAAATTTCAGCTCAATATCTCAAAATTTACGCCCGTGAGAGTGCCAACAACAGACGGACCCACGGACTCACGGACATTCATGTCTAAATCGACTCAGTTTTTGATGCTGATCAAGAATATATGTACTTTGTAGGGTCTCTGACGCCTCCTTCTGCGTGTTGCAAACGGAAGAACAAACTTAGTATACCTTCATCACTGAGGTGGAGGGTATAAAAATATATGGTTTATATGATATATTTTTAAGGTGTATAATAATTTGTATTTACCTTTTTCCTTAAATGATTATAATTAGATTCACCCAAAGCACACCATTCCCGACGTGACAATTCTGCATAACGTTTATACAATTCGGGCGGCGCTCTAAGTATTCATCATATTATTGTAAATATCAAGAATAATAAAAATATTATCGAAACGGTACATACGCCAATATAATCAAATCCAAATCTTGTAATACAGCAGCATCTTCCTCTATGTCGGCACTAATCAAACTAGTCCCTTTTTCACCCAACAAATAGCAGACATTCTCCTTCATTTGTTCCTTAATATAAACATTTTTACTTGTATGAAAAATTGTTTCCTTCGAGTGTATGGTATGGTGGTACTTACATCTTCAATTAAAGCATCTTGACAAAATTCACGAAACACTTGACAATTTTTATTAACATTAACACAAGACTTGGCCAAATCGAAGTCATAGTATTGGAAGAAAGTGGCCACCACAATGTGGGGTTTGCAGTTAGCCAAATCTTTACTTTTGGGCATTAACATATCGCTCCAGTTGTGGTAGATGCGATTGTCACCACTTTCATTAAGTTTGTTACGTATACGCTCATACCACGTATAGGCTACTTGTTCGGGTACATGATAATGTTCACAAGCTTTGTTCCATATACTAAGTAATTCTTCGCTTTTGGCCATATTTTAATGTAATTGAAATTGAAACCTTTACTTATGAAAAATGAAATTTGTTTCACAGATGAGGTAATGTTTTTTTTATAGGTATTTTGCAAGTGTTTTTGGGGTTGTTTTCTTTTAACACGAATAGGGGATGATATGGCGACAGCTTTTTTGAAGCTGACGATAACAAAATATGTTGACAAGCTATTAATAACATATACTGCAAGTGAATGGTATTCTAGTACAGCACAGCAATAACTTGTTATATTTGTAAATTATGATATTATACAAGTTAAAACAAAGTAGAGTTAATATCTAAGCAAGCTATGCCGGTAACGTTTTAAAAATGTCAGCAGTGAAAAAAAGGCTACGTGTCTTTCTTTCATAATAGATGGGAATGTTCAGTTTTAGGCACCAATTTATTTATAACTCACCCACTGATTCGCCTTATGCGATTGTTCCAAGGATACCTTTTTTGCATGTGCACTAGTCCTGGGAGATGCTTTATACGTTTTTCGTATTTTATTCATTTTTTTAACTTTGTCCTGTTTCTTTCTCTCCACACTTTTATTATGTTTTTTAGACATTGTTTTAATTGGCTTTATTAGAAAATTTATGAACTTTTCTTAATAATATTAATTTTATTTTTCTTCTGATAAACAAAATACAACGCACGAGCCACTTATAGAACTGCCAGAATAAAAATACAGCACATATGACATTTGATTTTTGATTAATGTAATGTGACAACCCCGTTTTAGTACAAGCTCATTTAATACATGCCCGATTTATTGTAGAAAAAAATTAATTGTTGAGAATTGTTCTTGGTGATTTATCCTTTAATAAAAGCTGCTCGGAAGACGTATTACACTAGAGATTAATTTAATTAAAATACTTTAGACACAATGTGTGTGAACATTAAAATTAGAACTTAAGCTTATAAGTTGAGTATAAATCAAAATATTCTAAGAGAAAAATATATATATTCCTCCAAGCGAACGTAAGTAATGACATGTAATATCAGTTAAAAGATTCTGTATGTAATGTGTTAAAAGTTTTTATTTGTTTCATTTAGTGGATCTCTTTGATGATTTGGATTTTGATAGCGGCGAAGTCATGGATTTTTGGGTTATCTTGATGTTCTCCCTTTTTACACTTTTACTAATGAGTTGTTGCGGTTATTGCTGTAGTAAGAAACGTCGTGGAGCTGTCTTATCAACGGGTAAGTGTTCCCAAAAAGTGGTCATTTTATCAAATTGCGAAATTCAAGATATTTTCATGACGTTGATTGACGAAAATAAGTAATCGTATCAAATGATTTTATTTGTTTATTGTACTCTGTGTGAAATATGATTCAATTAAACATTCCGTTTCCCTTTCTCTTTTCCATAAAGCTTTTTGTTTATTTTGGTCATTTTTTGTATGTTTGTTTGTAAAAAATATTATTTAATAAGCGTATTGTATAAAAGAGTCACTTTCAATCGATCACAGTATCTTATTGTTAACACAGATCTCTTGCTTTCGTCGTCAACTCGTTTATTAAAGTAGTGTTGTTGTTGTTGTTGTTGTTGAAGAAAATCATTTTTTTTTTTTATATAATGATCAACAAGTTGATATAATTGGTTGCTACTGTTTGTAGTAATAAGTAATCGATTCATGCAGAATATTTGTAGGAAAGCAAGCAGCTGCTAGAGTCTAGAGTCATTTGTTTGCAGAATAACTTGAATTCAATTAATTATCAAGAATATGTCGAATTTGTTTGAACGTCTTTATCAAAACGCGCCAACGATTATTGTGTGCGTGTTATTTTTAATAGTTTTTGTAATATTTATGATTGTTATCTGTCGGGCGCATGTAAAAAAACAAAGACGTAAACGTAATAAGCATGCAGTACTTCAAGAGTGTAAGTGATGTTGTTGTGTCCACCCATTCATAATATGAAATAGAATAAAAAGTGTGATTACAAATATATCTAAACGCCCCATCAACCAGTGGCTACTATAAGTATACTGCGTTATTGTTTGGGAAGCCCTCAAACCGCATTTCATATCAGTTCAGCGGTGAAATGATATTTTTATTTATAAATTTTATAATAATTCTTGCGTGTATTTATTGCAATTCTTGTTCGCCGCATTTATCACATGAGTCATGAAGTCATACTTCTGCTTTGTATTGTATTATTGCTATGTGTTGCTTTCTTATTTAGTTTATTGCTAACAATTGTCGTGCGATATTGTAATATTTGTAATCAAACGGTGTTCACCCATAAGTGATCAAAAAAAAAAAAAAAAAAACGTCATGTGTGATTTTGAATGTGAACGTAAGAAAGGTCTGAGGACTTTCTTTCTAATCAGTGGCTTGTTTTTCGGTGTATGGCTTTTGTTCGTTATATGCTGTTGTGTAATACAAGGGATAATATTAAAGCGACGAAGACGACGAACAGTCGCTACACAAGCAACAAGTTAGTAAATAAAAAAAAGTACAAATAAAAACAAGTAAAAACGTTGTATTTAACTTGGACAAAATCTGACATATTCATCACATTGATGAGCCACCTGTGTGACGTGGCTGGTGTGATATTACATGAAATTTGGCGCCTAAACTATAAATTCCTAATAAATAGTGGGCGTGTGTGTTGTTTTGTCTTTTTACAGATTTTACTTCAATATCTTAACCAAAGACACCCGCACAGTTAAAAATTTTGATGTTTTTTGATAGTTTCCCATATTTACTGTATGCTCCACTCTTTGTAGAGAGTGTAAAAATTGAAATATTTCTGTAAAATAATCTTTTTATCCATTAAAGATGAAAAATGATTTACAAACGTCCCATGAAATGAGTTAACCGGAAAGGCAAGATGCACTCAAAATGTGACAATCATTAATAATATACTCTCTACAGCTTCGTTCTGGCTATAGCACAAGTTCTGATTGATAAAACGTCACAAGATGCAAAATATAAAAACAAATTCAGGGCATCTTACGATGTCGTTATTTATAAAATGTATACAAGCTGGCGATATCTCTTTATTGCCATTGACAGTTATATCACTTCCTGACACTGCATACGAAATCATATCTAATTACAATGAAATATGTTTTTCTTTTCAATTCTAAATAATAAATAAACAATTATTGTAAACTCATTCCAATGGAGTGCAGCCATCGACACCAATACGAACAAATGAAATGTTTATCACTGTATGCGGCTTTGTGCTCGTTAGACCGGTATTTAACGTTTAGTAAAGATAACCCCTCCGTACATACTTGCATATTTATTTAAAAAAAAGCCAGTTTACATCATTTGAATAAATTGTTCGGTTTCCATTGCCTGTCATTTGGAATCAATCAGTCTGTCCATACTTCTGTGGAAAACCCAAAAAAAATATTCTCTGAATTTTTTAAAAATATAGAATATCAACAAAATTTGATTCAAGCAAATCTCAAACACCCTACACATTCACATTACATTCTCTTTAGTTGTGCCCTCCATCTTAGCGATGCATGAAGTTTGTTCTTCCGTTTGCAATACCCAGAGGGAATTTACAGAGACATTGCAAGGTATATATATTCTTGATCAGCATCAGTCGATTTAGACATGAATGTCCGTGTGTCCGTGTGCCAGTCTGTTGGTGACATTAGTTCCTTTCTTACTTCGTTTTCTTACTTGTTTTTGTATTATTTTGTGTTGCATCAACTGGAAAGCTGAATTCTACGTCAAAGAACATTTTTACTACGCAATAAAATAAGAGAGATTTTTATCGATTGTGGGCGTGGCACTCTGTTGATTTTGTTCAATTTTAATAGTAAATCTACGTACAGATACTAGAAGTTTACATTTCAGTACATCTGTGAGCGTTCCAATAACAAACATATGGGCACACTGATAGACTCAGATTTTCAGACACTCTTGGTATATATGTTTGCAGATTTTTGTTGGGTTTTGAAAACGGAACAGCAAACTTATTACTCTCTTGTCACTGAGGTGGGTGGGTGAGGGAGGGTATCAGGGGTTCTCGCCGTATAAAATCTCTTACAATGAATTAAGTTCTTCTTTATATTGTCCAACAGAACTAGCAGATGTAGAATAGTTGTTTATTGTGTTAGTATTGTTGTTATTTGATTAAAGATTATTTTCATTTTAGTTTCAATTGATCAACGATAGTCTGGCTTGTCCGACTACTTATCATATTTTCGTTTATTTTTAAATAAATAATGACCGCATAGAACGTTTATTATGATATCTTTGTTGTTGTAGTTGTAAAGATATTGTTATCATTCATTGTTTTTGTTCCATTTCTTTTTATTTTATTTTTTTATTTTTATTCATAAAATGTGTACACATTCATATTAGGTGTTAACGCAATTAGTTACGCTTATTTTCTGCTGCAAAATGCATAAACATTTGCTATATACCTTAACCGTATGCTTGATTATATTTACGTTAACCTGTATTGCAGTGTTTTTGACTAGAGGTCGACGCAGAAAAGGTGTTGAAACTTTGTATTTTTGTAAAATTGCAAAAGTTTATGGTGGAGCATTTATGAAGAAAATTGAAAATGAATTTTTTTTTCCTTTTCAGCACCTGTTGTTGTTACAGGACCAACACAAACAACGGTTCAAGGTGGTTACACGGTAACGCAAATACGATCTTTGGCTTTAGCGAATTATCCTACACAAGCACACAATCCACCCTATCCGGTTCAAGCGTAAGCAAAATGAAACAAATAATTTTATATATTTGCTAATATAATAATGGATAAACAACTTTATATGTATTAAAGGGCTCCTGTTCAAATGCACATACCTGTGCAAATGCCAGTAGGGTCATCGAACCACAACTATGCTCCCGGGTAACATTTCAAAATATACTAAATTTTCTCTCACATATCCAAGGCAATGTTGTTATATTGTTATAAACTTATATTACAGCATGCCACTGCCAACAGCTCATCAAATACCACCTTATCCTGTTATGCAACCGCCATCGGCTAATATGAATCCACCACCTTATGATTTGGCTGTAGCCGGCAGTTCGATGGCACAGCCCAATATGGCGGGTTATGAAAAGCAAGCTCCATATAATCCCAATTTTAGAAATTAGAATATAACAACAAAATGGCCAAAAGACTATAATGAACAATTTCTCTTCTTCTTTTATTTGTTTAATTAAGAATTTTGCTACCAAAGGTTTTCCTTGTTAATACATATATGAATTCATACATACAAAAATCGATGTCATTATATATTCCAACTATAAATATGTATTGAAGTTAATTTAGTATATAATAAAAAAAACAAGTATTTTTTTAATGTGTATAATAGTTTATAATAATACGTTATAGACCTTAATCTGTGAATATTTTATAAAAAAAAAAAAAGTATGTATTTCCTTCGTGAAATGTTCACGCAACGATTTTATACACTTTATTACTTTATATAATTAGCGTATATATCAGGATTTAATGAAATTATTTTAATATAAATATGAATATAAAGAATTATTACAACTTGTGTGTGTGTGTGTGTTTTATTATATATGTAATTAAATTAATTTTATTTTCAAACGAAAAACTACGCGTATGCATAACATACAATTTAAATGTAAAAATGCAACCCTGTCAGCTTTATTGTATATGAAAAATCTACAAACAAGTGAACAAGATAATATCCCTTATACAGTTATGCATAATATTTTTATATGGCAATACTGTTGGATGTTTTGTAGAACTTTGCATTTAGTTTCTTAAGTATTTGGTTTAGTATTTGTCGAAACAGTGCCATTAGAATAGTAGCAACAGTTTATATATAATGATTTTAAAATATATGTACATTTTTTCGATATTGTATAAAATGTGAAATAATATAAATAAATTTGTATAATTTATCCAGAAACATATGGCGTCATACTTCACTTTGATTGCATTCTAGAAGTTCAAGTAACGCGAATAAAATTTGGGAGAATTAAGTTCACAAGTAAATTTAGAGTAAAACATTAAAAATCATAAGAAAAACCATAAAAAATGGATGGTTTAACCATTTGGTTATTAGTGTGCATTAAATTATTTTTAATATGCTGGGTAATCTATTTGTTACTGGCACGTTATAGAAAAAAAGCAGAACAACAGAATCAACTGTTTATAATTGAAGGTAATTCTTCTATACATTCTGGAATATTGTAAGTAACAACAATAGTTTATGTTGTTTGTTTGTTTGTTCTCTTTTTCTTTTTTAGCACAACCAAATTTATATGCTAATGAACCAATGAGACAATCATCAACAATATCCGTCCCACAGGCAATGGGGAGACAAACCACCATGAATGAGAAATATTTTGTAGCAATGCCACCAGCTACCGGAAAGTATATTCTCTCTGACGCATTCAATTAATTCGTCTATTACAATTATCGTTTATTTTTTAGCACTTAATGATGGCTTACGTCTTGATAGAATGATGGAAAATTAAATGAGACGAAATGTATCCGTTTTAGTATTTAGTTTATATTAATGTTTATTATTTTGGTTTTTTTTTTATCATATGTGATGTGTATAACATTCATATTAAATGTTTGTGTTCGGTGTGATCCATGTACGCACATTTAATGAATTATATAAATAATCGATTTATACATCGATAGTATTGAAAAATATACACAAGATCATATAAAGAAATTGCTATGTTTTGTATTTTAAAAAATCAAGAAAAAAATTAGGTATTATGAAGTGGATAAAGATTGGAACTCTGTGTGTGTGTGTGTGCCAAAGTTTAGTGTCATCATCATCATTATTAACCAGTACCAAAAAAACTAAGGCCCACAAGTACAAATTTCTCTAATTTGTTATTTATTATCGTTGATCTAATTTAGTAAAAAGTTATCGTATAGGTTAATTTTAAAAGGAAGTATAGGTAGTTATTTCTTTTCCCTTGAATATGGAAAAAACGAGATTTTACTTGAAGAGATTGTCCTTTTTTTAGCATTCTTTTTTCATTACATTTCTTTTCAGGCAGATTCTTAGACGAGGTATGTTTCTACACGAGTTGAACTATTTAAGGCAAAAATAGATGTATATATGTGTAGATGTGCTTGGAAACTTATTTTGTTGTAAAGTAAGATGTATAATTCAATGTAAATGGAAAAGAATGTAGAAGTACAAGTTATGACACTGTTTCATATCAACTGAATAAGTTTTCATACACGTACATGGTTTACGAAGGGATCGATATCTATCAGCTAATACCCTTTTCAACCATGTATATGTGTATGTATATGTGGTGATTTATTTTTGTGTTTTATAGCCCTTTGTAAGCTTTTATTGGTTTACGCATAAGTCATCTTGTTATTGCGAGTTTTTAGTATAACATGCAGCACACAAAGCACAATGACTTTTTTTTTTCATGTAAATAGCCATCATATGCTGCTAGCATATATTTGATTTGTCTAACGTGTGAAATCTTCATCATCCAATTGATGTATGTACACATTGTATGAACCTCTTGAAATGGGAAAATGAACTACACGGTGACGTTTTTATCTGCTCGAAATAATGTTAAAACATAGAAAAACTCGTGTGTGTACACATAAAAAACTAACATGACAGTCATTAAATGATTTATGACCAGAGTCAGAAAGAGCGAGAGAGAGGGCTTATAGATCCAGAGGTAGGAAAGGTACTCTTGTAGCAGAGGAGACCCTTGTAGCCACTACATAGTAAACACTGGCACCATAAACTCTTGACGTTGTTATGTTATGTTGGAATGTATTGTAGAAAGGTGTTGGCTGCATAATAAACAAGTAAGAAAACTAAATTTGGCTTAGACCAAATCTTAAATACCCTCCACCTCTACAAGAAAGGGCGTGGTAAATATATATATATTGCGCCTTCTAATAGTGTACATATTACGTATCAGCATGCAAGTCTACTTTTACGTTAAATTGGGTTTTTTAAAAATTGTGGGCGTGTCTGTAATCCGACCGCGCCCATTTTTAGCACGTCAGTCATTGGGATAACTATGTATACGCGTACCAAATATAAAGTTCCTAGGTCAACTTTTGTGGCAGATATAAAGATTTTTATTAATTGTGGGCGTGTCTGTAATTCGAGTACGCTCATTTTTGGCATATCGATGAAGATAATATTTATAGACGTACATACCAAATTTCAAGTTTGTAGCTCATATTTTGTGGTAGATAAATAGATTTTTGTCGATTGTGGGCGTGGCTCTTGACCGATTTTCCCCATTTTAAATAGCGATCTGCGTGCAAAAACTAAAAGTGCCTGTACAAAATTTCAGCTCAATATCTCAAAATTTACGCCCGTGAGAGTGCCAACAACAGCCGGACACACGGACACACGGACATACATGTCTAAATCGACTCAGTTTTTGACGCTTATCAAGATTATATATACTTTGTAGGGTCTCTGACGCCTCCTTCTGGGTGTTGCAAACGGAAGAACAAACTTAGTACACCCTCATCACTGAGGTGGAGGGTATAAAAATACTCGTACATACATTTTATATGAAAAACAAAAACAAATTACTTTGACTTTGTTGCAAATGTTGTTTGTTAGTCGAGGCATTAGAGAGGAATGTTTTGTGTTTTAATAAGCGTATGAGTGTTTTTTTTTTGCCTCTCATTTATTCAAAAACTTTCTTTAGAATTGTTAACGTTTTAATTATTTGGAATATGGTCTTTGGTATGTTTTGGACATGTCTATTATCCCCATACAAACGTACCCATTTTGGTGAATGAGATACTTGGAAGTATCGTTTAGCGAGGACTCTGATGAGGTATCTGAAGATATCAGCGAGAACGCTGACGATACCACGAGGAGGGATCGTATCGGGAATTAACATGGCGTGGAAGGATCCACCAACACTAGCCACAAATTCGTCTTGTTACGAATTTCCTCTTGTTTATATTTGCATTTTGCAGAAAATTATTTCTTCGTTTATTCGAAAACATTATTTAGAATTTTTCAACTGTTGTTTTGGTGTAATACCAAGCGGGCTCAAGTGGTCAAAATGAAATATTAGAAACTCAAATGGTTTTTGGTTCTTTTTCGTCTATTCATTGCGTATCAGCTTGAAAGTTGAATTTTATTTGGTTTATGGTTTTTTTGTAAATTGTTGGTAAATATATAATTTTTATCGAACCGCGGCCCATTTTGGTGAATTGTGGTGTGGAGGGTTTATACACGAATATTTGTGACAATTTTTCATTAAATGAGTTTGTTTTACAATTTCATAAGACATGTAGGTATGCAGGCAAAGCAAAGCCTACTACAAAAATATTTTATAATTTTCCTACCGCAGACGTATTATATAAGGTGTAATGAAGTATTGTTTGTAATTTCCAACACTACTTTACTCAATCTAGAATGAGATGCATTGATAAAAATTTAAAATTTATATAAAAGTTACAAAACTGCGAGGGAGATGGCACTTGAACTCAATTCCATTTAACTCATCTCGGGGGATACTTGGTAAAGTAAGCATTTCGTCAATGTTTTTGTTTTTGTTTACCAAATAATTGACCTTAATTTTTATATACTTTAGTACATTATCATAGAAAAGTTACTTCCTAAAAAAAGCATTACGGGGAAAGGGCTTCCAATAATGGTCCGGCCCATATTATATATATATATTTTTTGAAATCTTATTAAACTATTTGGCTTTGGCCTAAATCCTAAATACCCTCCACATTTACATACATATAGTGGGCGTGGCAGGTATATGATTACGTCCTCTAATAGTGTATCCATTGCGTACGAACTGGCGAATTGAGTTTTTTTTGGTAAATTGTGGGTGTGTCTGTTACCCGACTACGCCTATTTTTGATACCTACATTGTGTGTACCAAATTTCAACTTAATAGCTCATTTTTTGTAATAGATAAAGAGATTTTTATCGATTATGGGCGTGGCTTTTGACCGACGAACGAACTTTAAAAAAAATTTCATAATAATTTTGATTTGGACCTTAGGCTTGCTTCCCCGATATATGGTGTATATATCGTTGGGTTGCTGGAAGAGATTTGTGGGGGTACTCACTGTCGGTCTTTGGTTTACTTTTCTACTTTAGGAGTAATAGAAAAAAAGCACCTTAAAAATCACTTCTTTGCACTGCGGGTATATTCTTTTTATCGATTATTTAAGGCGGATTCTATTTAAGAAGGATTTATGCCGTTGAGTTTAATGAGGAGTCCGTCCTCAGTGTAACGAAAATCTTGGCAAGATTTCACAAATATCAGAAATTTGCGAAAAAAGGATTTGGAAAGGATTGCATTTCCGGATACTTCAGCCATTTTAATGAAAATTTATTTTTTTAGTTATTGTTTGCCTCTGGTAGGCACTGCTTTAATTTTGTGCGTACATAGAGAGCCTTATATAAATTTGCTTCCTGTGCGAAGGAAAATCCAACAATAAAACGTTACAATGAATTGAAATTTATGTTGCACTAAATTATACTTTATTACTGCACTAGAACTCTAGAACAACAAATAAAACAAATAAAATTATGCTTGATTACGCTTTTTATCTGTAGAGCATTAAACACCTGTTACCGAATATTGTTTGTATAATAATTTTTGTTTACATTATTGTTGTTGTTGTTGTTGTTGTTGTTGTTATTATTATTGTGGTTATAATTGTTCCTTTTTTTTTTTTGTAAGTATCATTATCTCAAACAACATAAATTATATTGTAGCAACTTGTGCTTGGTATTCGTACAAACAACAAAAACAAAAAATAAATATTTTCACAAAATTAATATTCAATTAGTAGGCAGGTAGGTAGATAGGTAGGTGGGTATGTATGTATGTGGATGTAGGTGAGTACTGTTCATGCATATGTTTCTTGAATGCCTCTGCGTGTACACTGGAGCATCATTTCTGGGGTTTAACAAAGAGGAAGAGAGATACTAGTAAAAAAATATACAATAAAATAAAGTAAACCACACAAACAAACAAATGGCACAGAAGACTTTCTCTATAAGTTTGTTTACCTCAAAGTTCTTATTGCTGTATGTGTGCACGTGTAAAATAATATTTTTGTAAGCGCAATAGTATAATAATGATATTCTTGTTGTTGTTGTTATTGTTGTTGTTGTTATTGTTGTTGTTGTTATTGTTGTTGTTGTTAATAAAGTTATATTTAGTACAATTTAATGTTGTAGTAAAATTCTCAGCTGTATAGCCGTAGCTCTGGCTCTAGAGATTACTACACGTATATTTATATGTGTTGTTGTGGTTGTTATTGTTTATTATTTATATGATGTTTACACTGCCAGTTTGTTCTGTTTGTTGTTATTGTTAGTGTGTGTGTGTGTGTGTGTGTCTGAGCATATGTTTGTAACTTAAGCATGCAGATAAAATATTGCAGCCTAACTCTGTATATATTCCCACATGTTTCAAAGATACATTTGTTTTTTGTCTATCATATTGTCACATATATATGAGAGAACGAACAGACACACACACACATACTGTTGTAACTGTAACTAAACCATAAATTGTTTATTTATTGTTTTTAGACATATTTGTTGTTGTTATGTTTGTTGTTTAATGTCAAAAGGTATGTTCTTGTTCTATTTGTTGTTGCTAATGCTGTTCAAAGATGACAACAATTGTTGTTGATGCGAATTTTTGTATAAAGTTCGTTTTGGTTTTTGCAAGACCATAACGATGGTAAGCACCAAAACATTCCGTACATGGTGGCTCATTTTTTACCATTAGCACCATTAACAACAACAGCAGTAACCAGCAACATGCAATGGTGGCAATTATGTTGTAATTTGTGTTACCATATAGAAACGTGCTACAGTGTGTGTCTAGGGTTTGATACATATTTTGTTTTATAGTTGTTGTTCTAGTGCTGTCACCATATGCATTTTATGATTGTTTATTTAACATTTTACACTCTTAAATATTTTTTTTAGCTGATATTTTGTATGCATTTAAACACGCACACACGTGTCCCCTTGTCCTGTATGTGCTCAGAGATATTTAGTGTAAAACAATTTATATATAAAACGTTTTTATATCCATCATCATAATGACAAGTGGGTGCATTGTTGTATCCTATGTACGGTGCCTACATATTTCAACTTTTTTTTATTTTATTTTTTAGTTTTGATTTTAATGTCAAAAATGTTCTATATTCGACATTGTTTTATTAAAAACAAGTCAAAATATTATAGTCGGTTAAGTCCGACCATCAAATACCCTCACACCACTTGATATATGATTCAATTTAATTTTTTTTGCTTAAAAAATGAAATATTTTACTTTTCTGTACCTACTTGTATGTTCAAAAATTTCAAAATGATACAAAAGTCAGAAATTTTGTATGGGGAGGAGTTCTAAAAATGGTCCCATCCGGTCCATTTTCAATAGAGTTTCTTTTTGGGTCAAAACGTATCCTGGTACCAAATTTCATCGAAACATTTTAAAAAATACTAGGACCTCATATGGGAAGGGGTTCTAAAAATTATCCAATCCGGTCCATTTTCAATAAGATTCCCCTTTAGGCCAATTCATGTCCTTGTACCAAATTTCATTAAAATATCTCAAAAAATACTAGGACTTCATATGGGATGGTGTTCTAAAAATGGCCCAATCCGGTCCATTTTCAAAGGAGTTCCTCTTTAAGCCAATTTTGTACCAAATTTCATTGAAATAACTCAAAAAATGCGACCTGTAGGTTACACACAAATTTACATGGACAGACAGACGGACATACGGATATGGTTAAATCGAGTCAGATTTTAATTCTGAATCAATCGGTGTAATTGAAGGTGGTTATATCGATTATAACCATATCCGTTTGTCTGTCTGTCCTTGTAAATTTATGCTCAAGCTACAGGATGCAATTTGTCCGGAACAAACTTGTGTGAAAATGGACTTGATCGATTAACGTACGTAATGATACAATAATTACATTTATTTGCGTTCAGAAAAATTGAAGTTATCAATTTCCAACTATTTATAAGCGGTTAATAGCGATGGATGTCCTAGATTTGGCATACACTTAATGTAGCTCTAATGTATTATTTGTTTGTTGTGTTCATGTTGGCTAAATGTGCTTACATATGTCGGTTCGGAAATGCACATATATACACAAAACACACGCACAATGTAATGAATAGTAATCATAATCTAAAAAAGAAATTCAACTATTTGCTTTTTTGTTCCTTTCACTTGTACATTCAGTGAACTAAAAGTGTTTTCCCAATTGTAAAACTAAAAAAAAAATGGCTCATTATACCAAACGTTGTAATGACAAGTAAAAAAACATAGATTTGACTTAAGCCTAATCTTAAATACGCTCCACGGTGGGCATGGCACATACATATATTACACTCTGAACTAGTTTATATATTACGTATCAGCTTGCAAATCTAGTTTTTCATAAAGTGTGGATCTTTGTCAATTGTGCGCGTGTCTGTTAGCCGATTCAGACCCATTTTTGGTATACTGATGCATAGGATTACTATAGATGGGCGCATACCGCATTTCAAGTTCATGGGTTAATTTTTATGGCAGATAAATAGATGTTAATCGATTATGATCCTAGATCTTGACCGATTTTGTTCATTTGAAGTAGCAATCTGCGTGCAGATCTAAACAATTCAAGCTAAATGTCGATTTTCATTTTTTTTGCTTAAACATTTCTTTTGCAATTAGTTGAGTGTCACGCGATATTCGTATGTATTCATGCATTCGTGAGTAGTGTACAATTCACGCATATAGCAACCATTTAGAAAAGCATTTTATTTTATTGGAAAAACAAATGAAAAAGTTATATTTGGCTTGGCCAAACCTTGAACACCCATTTGGTTGAATCAGACTACTTTGAAATCCTTCTCCGTATAAGTTCCTATTGTGATGGAAGTCTTTAAATGGCAAAAAACGCAAAACTCAAAATTTCTTCACCATATTTGATTCTGGATACTTCATAATTTGATTGTGCCAAATTTGGACCCAATGCCTCAAAAAAACAAAAACAAAAAAATTATGAGCCTGCTTTAGTTTTTGTTTGACTGTGGAAGTGTTTTTCATACATTTTTTCATTTTAAACAGTAACCTGCTTGCTTAGTTGACATCAATGCCATCGATTGAGAGTGTTGACCATATTCAGACAGACGGACAGTTGTAATGGAGTTGACAGTTGATGACGGAGAATGAGTGTTGCAAACGTTTTGCCAAAGGGTGCATGCTGGCAAGGTGATGGTGGATATAAAAAAACAATTTGCAATAATAACTATTTGAGTGAAGTTAACTATTGTTACACAACTTATACATACATACATACTCATAGAAGAAAAAAAGATTTTTATATGAATGTGACAGAGTTTAGAGTTTAGTTTAATTACTTACAAACGACGTTAAGTGCGAAATTTACACTTTTACCAAAAAAAAAAAAAAGTGTTTTTTTTTTTTTAATTACAGTTACAATAACCGGTAACGACTACGGTAAAATATGCAACGTTACGCACTACATGAGAAATCGCGCTTTAGTCGAGCAGATGTCACAGACACTGGAAACAGTTTAGTGGAAATCAATCAAAGTTTTAGTGAAATTTACGATAAAAAAAAACGTTCCGTTTCGGTTTGCAAGTAATACCTGCAACTGGAAACGATCGATCAGAGTTTCTCAAGAGATAGACGATAAAACTTCCACCAAAGTCTAGTTTAGGCTTTAGAATGCTCAACACTACCGTTACGGTAGGCGGATGTCTGTTACGATTCCGGTATATAAGACACACGCTTTCATTTTTTGCCGTCAAAATCAGTTAATTTATATGAAGGTTGGTGCTGCGAGGCGGTGCTTGGCTAAAAGAGTAGTAAGTTCTACCTCTTACAGGCGTTTATGCTTTATTATCATTAGGGAAGAAAATTATTAAAGAAAAAACCAAAATAACGGGAAATTTTAATTTAAAAAAATCTTTTTTGTATTTAAAAAACCTCCAAAAAAGATATTTGATTTATAATAATTAAAGCAAGACAAGGCACGCGAAGGGTTCTATGCGGTGCTGTAGTCAATTTTGGGGATTTTCCAAAAAAAATTGTGAAATTTTGAATAAGGGGAAGTTTTTGTTTTTTTCAGTTTCAATAGTTTCAAAAGTTTTTTGTGAATGTTTCTCAGAAAACATCAAACAAAACAAAACGGAAAATCAGTAAATAATTGAAAAGTCATGTAATAGAAGAAATTAAAAATTTTTAAATTGGTTTTTAAGAAATAAAAATAATTATTACGGAGGCGGCTTTTTTGGATACAGCCTTGCGAGGACCACAAAGTGTACACGTGCAACTTACTTTGCAATAAGTAAGACATGGTAGCAAAGAAAGTCGCTTTGTACGTATGTTTGGCAGTAGCCCTTATTGTTAAACTCGCACTTCTTTATTTCGTGGTACATTATTTAATGAAAAGACGCGAACGACAGCGTACAAATCGACGTAGTGGGGTGTAAGAGTGGAAGGTTTCAACGAGGGGGCGTTTGGTCTCAATGTGTTGCCCTAACTAACCACATTATTGATCGATTGGCGGCGGGTGATAAAGTTTTTTTGTGTTAATAAAATATTGTATAAGCAATGATGCAGAACTTGCTATATGTAAGAGCACTTGTTACGATTGTTATTGTTGTTAATGTTTTATGTTTATAATTAATTAAAACAACTTTCTCATTAATGGTTTTTAAGTACTTTCATTCTGTGATTGAAAACAATAACAACATGATGTGAAAAATGGTGTGTAGTGTGTTTTTGACTTTTGGACTCGACGGACGCATGACAGGACAGCCCTGCACATATGATGGAAAGTACAGTAAGTTTGTTTTTCCGTTTGCAATACTCAGAAGGAGGCCTTAGATATCCTATAAAGTATGAATATTCCTTAAGATTCATTAGGAATTTGGACATACACGCTTTGAGCTTGTTGCGTGCGGTTTGCAATGATTTCGAAAGTGTAAGTAGATAGCAAATGTATGCTACTTATGATAAAAATGTAGTAAATTTGTTTTTGGCCAGAATCTATTCTGATAATACAATAAAAATAAATCATTTCAAAGAAAGGAAGGACGGAAAAGCATAACATAACTCAACTAAACTAAACGATTTATCAATCATTCATAATTTCATTGTGAATATTGTGGGGTGATGAACTTCGGAATATGTGGAAGCTTCAACTTCACTGACTTATGCCCCACCATCTCTATTTATTATTATATAATGCATACCATTCATAAAACACCATATTGTGGGTTATTTATGCAAGCAGGTTCATTTCACCACAAGTGTTTAACATATGGAATAATTATAAAAAAAGGAACAACACTGCGCCTGAGGCATAATTTTAATTAATGTTGAACTGTGCCGTGGTATCACGTTCTTTAACAACAGTTTAATTAATAAACGAACAACGAAAAAAACATAAATCATTTTTTTTCAATTGTAATACTTAACGAATTTTTATGTTAAAAAAAAATATTTTTATACAACATTTTATCAGATTGGAATTTATTTAAGTTGAATAAAATTGTATAACATAAACATAACATAGGTTTGGTTAACATGTAACAAATTTTTGCTGCTTGATGCTTCAGTTGTTGTTGGGTTGGCACAATATTCATAACTGAAAGTTGTTTAACATTTTAAGAGTAACAAATAAGAGAGACGACTGCGTAGAATTGTGAAAGAGAAAATTATCTATACGAGTAAATTTTATAACCGAATTAGTTACTCTTTCTGCACGTACCGGTGCCATATGAATTGGGAAAATTGTAAGAGTAATGTACGGTGCTTACATGCACGTAAACAACCAAGTAAAAAAACTAAATTTAACTTTGGCCAAATATTAAATACCCTACACATGTACAATAGTGGGCGTGGTAGGTATATGTGTATACGCCCTCTAGTAATAAATGTATTGTTTATCAGCTTACAAGGCTACGTTGAGTATGGTTTTTTGTAAATTGTGGGCGTGTCTGTTTTCCAACTAAACCCATTTTTACCAAATCGGCGGATGGTACAACTATAAACAAATTGTACCAAATTTTAACTACATAGGTTAATTTTTGTGGCAGATATATAGATTTTTGTTAATGGTGGGCGTGGTTTTTGATCGACTTTGCCTATTTTAAATAGTGATCTGCGTTTTAAAACTAAAGGTGCTTGTGTACAAAAATTCAGCTCAATAGCTCAAAATTTAGGGCCGTGGGAATGCAAACTTCAGACGGACGCACAGACACATATGTCTATATCGACTCAGATTTCGATGATGATTAAGAATATATATACTTTGAAGGGTCTCTGGGTGTTGCAAATAGAATGATAAACTTAGTATATCCCCCTTCTTATGTGGAGGGTATTAAAAAATTCCAAAACTTAATTTTCCTTCGGCCAAATTTTAAATACCTTTCACATCCATATATAAAGTGTGGGCGTGGCACCTGATTATACTCTTGAATAGTATGTGTTATACACATAAACTTCCGTGACATGTTGTGTTCTCCGACCACGCCTACTTTTGGCATATCGATAAAACATAAAAATGTTTATCGAAAATTAATTCCGTATCTCAATTTTAGTGTCTGATAGTTAGATTTTCGTCGATGTGGTGTGAAAAATGAAACCATAAATCTAGTTTATGGGCCATTTTATGTGGAGGGTATAAAAATTACCAACACATACGTAATCACATCCAATCTGTGATTGAAACACTCTTAGTGAACTCGGTATACTAATCTCTTATTATAATGCGAATTATATCACAGAGCATTATATTACGTGCCATTTGCTATCAGTACATCGCCACCAGCTTCAATTAGTAAGGGACGTAATAAAATTAGAGCGACATTACAGAATATTTCAAATAGAAGTGGCAGTGAATGAAATTATTGTTTATTATGCATTTACATATACTGTGTATGTGGCAAACATATGTATATTGTTGTGTGATAACAGTAAATTCAAACTAATGACATATTGTCCCCCTCACCATCACTCACCACTCCTCTTATCAATTATTATTGCATATTATTGATTGAGTTTATAATTATGGGTGAGTGTATGCTCGCACAGTCCACTTGCATGTATAGAAGAGAGAATGTTCGTTCGTATGTCTTATCAATTATTTGCAATTATTTTTGTATGCGTATGTACTTGTAAGCATTTTAATTGGCTTAACATATAATTATATGTCTCGATTTGTTTGACTTATAATGTAATGTAATTAATTGTAGAACGTGTAATGACTAGGGAAAGTTAAAAAGTTAATTAATAGAATTTATGAATTAATTAGATCGAGTATTAGAAAAGGGAAAAGAAAAAGTGCTTCTATGCATATTAAACTTGTTATAAGGTCCATCTAAGGGAGAGGGGATACTAAGTAAGCGACAGAGACTCCATATTCTTCATCAGCATTAAAATCTGAGTCGATTTGGACATATTCGTCCCTCTGTCCATGTGTCTGACTTTTGTCGGTACTCTCACGTAATTTTGTCGTAAATTTTCAGATATTGAGCTGAAATTTGTTGCAGACATTTCTAGTTTTTGGGGACGTAACTCTATTTAAATTGGCCAAAGTCGGTCTTTTTATGTGTGTGTTATTTTTATACCCTGCACCACTTCTGGCATAAGGTACATTAAGTTTGTGCGGATGTTTGTAAGTCCTGAACGGCAAATGTCACAACCACCTTTAATTACACTGATCGATTTAGAATCAAAATCTGAATCCATTTAACCATGTGCGTCTGTCTGTCCATGTAAATTGAGATATTACGATGAAATTTTTGTGTCCTAAAGAGGAACCCTATTAAAAATGGACCGGATTGGACCATTTTTAGAACCCCTTCCCATATGAGGTTTTAGTATTTTTTGAGATATTTCGATGAAATTGGGTACAAGGACTTGAATTAGCCCAAGGGGAAATCCTTTTGAAAATGGACCGGATTGGACCATTTTTAGAACCCCTTCCCATATGAGGTTTTAGTATTTTTTGAGATATTTCGATGAAATTTGGTACAAGGACTTGTATTGGCCCAAAGGGAAACCCTTTTGAAAATGGATAGGATCGGACCAGTTTTAGAACCCTCCCCATATAAAATTTCTGACTTTTGTATCATTTTGAAATTTTTGAAAATACAAGTAGGTACAGAAAAATAAAATTTTTCATTTTTCAAAGAAAAAAATTAAATTGAATCATATATCAAGTGGTGTGAGGGTATTTGATGGTCGGGCTTGACCGACTACAATATTTTGACTTGTTTTTGATAAAATTTGGTGAATTAATTTGAATAATTTGGAACCGATGGAACCATATAATTGTATTTCACGAAGAAACTTCCATGCGGAATTGTATACAGATGCAACCAAACTAATTGTAGCATAATTTAAGGAGCTGAGTGGTATTAAGGTATTAAATGGTCGGGCTTCACCAACTGTACTATTTTTACTTGTTTTTATCTAAATCAATGTATAAATTATATTTCATGTCTAACCCAAGCCTTTGTTATAAAACCATTCCAACACACTTTTTCACTTACTTGTTGACTGAAGGTGTAGTTGCCATATTAATGTCAGTATGTTACAAGGGTAATAATTTCATTTTATTTCATCCAATTTCTCTGTTATCATGCTCTGCGGTTTCTGAAGGTACTACATAAATGATCCATATGTGTACGTATGTAATGCGGTCTAACGCCAAATATGCACATATATGACAGCGCACACATACATGAATGCATTGCTGATTTTAGTACTCTTGGCCATAAATTATGGAAATTTATAGACTAGGCAACGGCAACCGGATCCTTGCACATATCTAACTAAAGATATGCATAAATATCTAAAGAACACCTAAAGACATAAGTTTTTTGACTGGTGTACTCTACTGTACACTCCCCAGCGGTGTTGAATTTATTGTATCTGCTCTATAAACACCAGCATTAGTGGTTTTTATGTTTGTATGTGTGTGTGTGTGTGTGTGTGTGTGTGTATGGGTGTGTATGTTCATGTGTTGCGCGAAAGGGTTTGTGTGTTAATTTCATTTACCACAAGACACTTTATCACAAAATCCTATGAAAAATACTGTGAAGAGCTGTCCAACCAAACAACAAAAATGAAAAAAGAAAAGAAAGAAACGAGAACGAACGAAAGAAACAGTTGCTTTTTTGTATACTATATACAATATGTATATATGCATATGGGTGTAATAAAAGAAGAAAAAAAGCCCAAAAAATATCTACTGTTGAAACACTATCATAATACAGTATAACACATTTTGCAACCACACACGCACACAGAGAGAAACATACTATAAAGACGTCAAGCAAATGTTGAAGTTACAACTTTATGCTGCGAGATTCGTAGCAGTACATATAAAGCCACTCAAAAACATACACGCACACACATCATAGGTACACAAATATGCCAAATGCATCTGCATGTTTGTGTTTGTTGTTTGTTGTTTGTAAAAAAAGAAAGGAAGTGCCACCAAGAGAGAGAGAGAGAGAGAGAGAGAAAGAGAGAGAGAGAGAGCACTTTAAACAAACGAAGAAGCGATAGCGTGAATTGGTGAAAGTTAAACTGTGAAGGAGTCTATGTGTGTTAAATAAAAATTTGGTAAGTGGTAAAAGCATTAGGGTGATTGTTACGATTGCAAGAGCGATTTTTATACCCTCCATATAATGTGGAGAGTATACTAAGTTTATCATTTCTTTGGCAACATGCAGAAGGGGGCATCACAGAGCATACAAATTATATATATTCTTGATTAGCAACAAAGACTGAGTCGATCTAAACAGAAATGTCGTGCGTCTGCTGTTGTTGGTATTTTTACGGACGTAATTTTTGAGATATTGACATTTTTAGTGTTTGCACGCAGATCCGTATTTAAAATGGGAAAAAAATCGGTTAGGAGCCACGCCCACAATCGACAAAAATCTATTTATCTGCCACAAAAATTGAGCTATTAAGTTTAAATTGGATGAATATGATTATAATTATTCTATCCATCGATGTGCCAAAAATGGGCATGGTCGAATAATAGATGCGCCTACAGTTTGCAAAAAACTACACTCAACATAAAACTAGACTTGCAAGCTGATGTACCTGGCGCGGCCACTACTCTAGATGTGGAGGATATTCAACCTTTGGCCTAAGCCAAATGTTGCGAGTCTAAGAATAGAAAGATATTTGAATCTTTTCAGAAAATTGTACTGAAATCGCTTCTAGATACTGCTGCGAGTAGAATATCCTTCCATCATTTATATAATCTAAGTACTTAAGGTGTTTATCATATGAAAGGTCTTGACGCGTAAAGTAAGTGGAAAGCAAAGGTTTGTTATTCCAACTGCTAAAGAGACACCCACCTTTTTATTATATCAATGGATTAAGAGTCCTTTTCTGAAAGGATTTTACCATGTCTACCTCTCTGTTATCTGTCCCAGTCATTTTCTGAGATATTTCAGAAAAATTTGTGAAAAAGTCACTTTTTAGCTCTGTTGAAAATAAACCGAATTGAACCATTTTTAGAACCTCTGCCCGTATAACGTTCCATTATAGAGAAAATCTATCGCGATTATTATAATATTCTACATCGATTTTTTAACAAAATTTGTTGAGGAATTTTTTTTATATGATTTATATGGCAAATCTTTCTCTTTCTCTCATTGATGCGATCTTTTCCTACCTATATATACTTTGGCGAAAAGACTGCCACACGCTTTGTATGTGTGTTTGTTAAACAAATAGTTTTTCCATTACTGCTGCATGTGGCAACAGTTCTTGTTGGCAGTTGAGTAAAAAGATTTGTGTGTGTTGGGAGGGCGTGTAATTGTATGCGGGTGTTGTCAAAACCACACAAAGCACAGTTGAAAATCTTTACTCCAAATCGAAAAGAAAAAAACCCGCCATCAGTAGAGAAAACATAAATTCTGTAAAGTTTAACTTGGATATTCAGTCATTTAGTCATTCATTCATTATGTCAAGCTGCAGTTTAAAGTTTATTTGTATATTATATAACACATAAAAAAGCACGCATACACCCAAATTTATGTAGATTAAAAACTAAATAACGTCTCTGTTATAATGAGAGAACAATTCAAAGTTTTATCAAAGACTTGAGTTGAGGGATTTGAACACAATCCGTCAAATATAAAAGTTTGACATTTTCAGTTAATTAAAAAATGTGCATTCAGAGAAGTATTTGTTGAATTTTGTTGATATCATTGACAGTACTTTTATATCCAACACCTTAAGGTCGAGGACTTTTACCATTATACTCTCCGCATATTAAGTTTGTCAGTGCTTGTGTAACCACCAAGAGGAGATGTCAGAGACCCTACAAAGTATACATACTTTTGATCAGTAATAAATTTCGGACCGATTTAAACATCAAATAGATGACTGTGTGTTCGCCGTATGCGTTGAAATTCTTACAGTCATAAAAATCACGATATTTCTTGCCCATGTCGTGAGACTGTTACTTATATTGAGCAAAATCTATAAAGTGCCACGCCCACATTCGACAAAAATCTATTCATTAGCCACATAATTCGATATATGGAAGCGGAATATGGTTTACCTGTGCAAAAAGGGGGCGTGGTCCGATAACAAAACACTCCTACAATCGACAAAAATCGATATACATATCTGCCACAAAAGTAGACCTATGAACTTGAACTTTCGTATAAATATTTATAATTGACCCATCCTTAGATGTGCCAAAAATGGGCGTAATCGAATAACAGATACGCATAGAATTTACAAAAAAAATCTATCTATAGTTGATGCAGAAACTGACAGAAACGACGAAAGAACGTAATCAAGTACATGCCACGCCCACAGTTTGCATATATATGTATATTTAAGATTTGGTTCTTTACTTATATTGTAATAAAGTTTACACCTTACAAATAACTAAATATTCTGAACCAGTATTGTCATGTCTGTCTGTTCGTCCGTACATCTGTGTGGGAAAGTTATTCTTTTTATTAAGTTTTTCTAGGTTGATATTGATATTTAAAAAAATCGGTCCACACGCCCACAGTGCATCAAAAACTGAAACAGGTAAAGTTTTGGGGCACTGGAGGTAAGTATGTATTGTAAGATTTGGCTTAAATGAAATTTAGTTTTTTAACTTGTTTTTATTCATTTACTATTAACAAGAACTTGACGAAGAGAGAAAGTTTTCTTTTAAAAAAGTTAAATAAATACCTACTCTATGTATAAACGCATATATTAAGTTTTGTAATTTCGTTGATTATTTCCTTTTATAATGTATTAAGTGTTATGCGAGTATGAATGAGTTCTTTATGCTGTAGTCGAGCTGCTGTTTCTTCGTGGAGGCGCTTCTTTTCTATTCAATTTTATTATCATTATTCATCATAGTTGTGAGCTTCTGATTCGTTTCGTTAATGTAATTGAGTAAACTTAGATATAATATGAAATTTGGGCTTCCTTCCCTTCGTGTATTTTATTTGCTTTCAATTTAGATTGAAACAGCGGATATTAACTACTTACACTTCCTTTGCTAATCTCCCTCATATATTATAATTCATCTTTAATATTACTCTTCGTTGAAATGATTTTGATGATAATACTAGTTATGTTAGTACCTCTGTACGATTAAAATTGAATTTTTATAAACAAACATTTGCTTAAATGCAGTGATTGACGAACGTTTAGACAGCCAGAACCCAACAAGTAAGAAAACTAAGTTTCGTTTAGGTCGAATTTTAAATACCTTCCACATCTATATACAAACGGTGGGAGTGGCAGGTATATAATTGCGCCCTCTAATAGTGTATGTATTACATCTTAGCTTGCAAGTCAAGTTTTACGTTAAATATGTTAATTGTCGGCGTACCTGTATTGCGACCATGCCCAATTTTGGCATGCATGAAATTACCATAAATGTATGCTCCTAATTTCAAGGTCATAGGTCAACTTTTGTGGCACATAAATAGATTTTTGAATATGGAATTGAATGTGGGCATGGTTATTGATCGATTTCATTTCAAATAATGATCAATGGAAGTGCCTGACGCCTTCTTCTGGGTATTGCAAATGGAATGACAAACTTAGTATACCTCCCATCTTAAGTGAGCGGTATAATAAGTTAAAGGCTTGTGACTTTGTGCTACGGCGGTTGCAGATTGTTAATCGCTGGCCTAAGATAACAATCTTATTATAAAACGTTGAAACATTTTAATTAAAAATGTAAGACAAAATTCATTAGTAAAACAACGAAATATAGAAAATTGAGACAAACATTAAAAGTTTAATAAAACACGAAAAAAAAAAACAGACAAAAAACTCTTAATGAAGATGTTACTGTTTAAGGTCTAAAAGGACTCACACATTTAAAAGCTTTTGTAGCAACAACTAAACGAAACGTGTAACACAGAGTGACAGCAAAATAACAACAAAACACAATGTAACAACTTATTGACAAACTTTTACCGGTTTTAGTTCTTAAGTGCTTTTCTCTTTCTCATTTACTCTTTCTCCAGCCATATCCTTTGATCTTGTTAATATGGTGCTAGCCTAAGGAATGTTACAAACAACATAAAAACCGAAAAATAAGTAAGGAAACTAAATTTGCTTTAGGTTATATTTTAAGTGGCCTCCACATCTACATATAGGCGGTGGGCGTGGCCCTGTAATTGTATATGTATTACGTATCAAATTGCAAGTCAAGTGTTTCTCTAAGTGGGAACAATTTTCTAAATTGTGCGTGAGTCTGTTATACGACCACACCCATTTTGGGTATATAGGTGGTTGGGATAAACAGATTTTTGTCAATTGTAGGTGTGGCTGCTGTTAAGGAACTAGACGCGTCTGTACAAAATTTCAGCTCAATATCTCAAAAAATTCACGAACATAAGCGTGCCTACAATAGACAGTCGCGCTGCTCAGTTTTCATGCTGACCAAGAATATACAAACTGTACTGTACACATACTTTGCAGGATCTCGCCTGACGTCTGGAATGACAAACTTAGTATACCCCCCACTTTATATGGAGGGTATAGAAAGTTGGTCAAGTTTAGTTAGTTCAGCGGTATTGTCAGTTGAAGCAATTGTTGTTGCGCCAACAATTCTTGGTAAGAATATAAGAGAACTTTCCTACATCGTTATATTTTTTAATAAAATATAACATCTACCAAGAGGACGAGAACAATGTATGTTTTCCTTGTTGTTGTGTTTGTTGTTGTTCGTATTGTTTTTCCTACTTTTATAGTGTGGATAAAACGTTTTAGTCAACTCTTTGAATCAGAAAGAAAACCCGTCTTAGTTACAAACTTTGTCATCAACATAACTTTGTTTAGTTAGTGGGCAATAGCCAGAGAAAGAGGGATGGGATGGGAAGAGAGAATAAGAAAAATTGAAAGGATAAGAAAATATACTTAACAAAGGACAAAAGTCATTTAGTTAAATGGTAAAGAGAAAGGATTCAAGGGGCATTTTTTTAATCCTAGAAGATGGAAAAAGAAGAAGAACAAAAGAACTGCCTGCGAAGAAAGTGCAAACCGTGCAACAATTGGTCGCTGCAGCTAAAATACGCTTCTGAATGACTTCCCTTCTTCTTCTTCTTCTTCTTGTTATGCTCTCTGATGCTGATTAATTTGAATTAAAAAGTTGCAATATGCTTGCTTTCACCACACTTGACGTAATGTCGTTATGTTGTTGTTGTTGTCGTTGTTGTTGTTGTTGTTGCTGTTGATGATGTTTTTATTCCTTTTCACTATTTTACCGCTTCAAAAAACTTTGCGAAATAAAGGAAGAGAAAGAGCGAGAGAGAGAAAGGCGAAAAGAAATCTTTTATGCGAAGTTCCTAATTCATTTTCCTCTTTTCAATTGGAGTGGCTTTTACACCAGACATCAACGTCTACTGCTGCTGCTGCTGCTGCTGCTGAGCAGCCGCCTTAGCCGTTACTGCTGTTGCAGTTCTTCTTGTTTTGATGTCAAAACGTTTCTATTCAAACAATTTCAAAATGAAAATTCTGCCTTAGACAGTTGTGCTAAAACAGATTTTATGCACATCAAATTAGCATCAAGTCAAAGTATCTGTCAGACTCATGTATTAAATAAAACATTGGAACTGTTAGGGGGAATGAAGGAAACACTCTAGTAATCATATACTGACTTAAACACAATTTTAATGATATCAACGGATAATGTGATGCAGAGAGAGAGAGAGAGACAGAGAGGGTGAAAGAGAGAGAGGGGAGAGAGAGAACTTTCCTTCTTCAAATTAATTATTCTGTAGATTCTTTTCAATTTTAATCATACATATATACACACACACACACACACACACACACACGCACACAATCGTATTACATCATATTATATAGTATTCTGGTATAACCTTGTGTATGCTTTCAATCTTGTTTATTTTTGAAAAAAAGCAAAACAAGTACAAAACTACAAAACACGTTCACAATACACCCACACACCCACACACACACACACACAAG
Organism: Ornithomya chloropus; assembly: GCA_963971445.1. Taxonomy (NCBI): domain Eukaryota; kingdom Metazoa; phylum Arthropoda; class Insecta; order Diptera; family Hippoboscidae; genus Ornithomya; species Ornithomya chloropus. The sequence goes on along the minus strand of OZ020530.1, from coordinate 17,643,232 downwards.
CGCCGGTTAGTTCTTAAATTAACTTAAGAGCTAATTAGGGCAAAGGCCAAAAGAGTGAAATGTTGAAAGGATAACTTACTACCGATTTGTTTGTTTAGTTGTTATTGTTGTTGTTGTTGTTGATATAATTATTTTTTTATATATGTATATAATACAAACACAAAAATAGTTCTCTTTTATATCCAAGATATACTAAACGCACAAAACTGCTCTGCAGCACTATTAAAAAAAAGGGCTGCAGAGACTCCAAGAAAATAGATTCAGCCAAGTCCGTCTGTTCATTTATTTATCCGTCTGCGGTAAATATTCCTTCCTAAGATATTGATTTCAAATTGGGCGTAAAATACCGTATAACGAATTTGTAGAAGCCAGAGTAATTTTGTCTATACGTCCGTCCATTAAAAAATGCAGCTGAAAGCCGAAATATGCCTCCGTTCAATGTGAAATTATATCTTAAAGTCCAAAATTCAGTTGACTAATTTTTATTTTGATTGAATCAAAGACACGCCCACATATGTAATATACATTAAAAGGGAAAATTCCGTATATTTACTTAAAAGCGCTGTTAGGCACTTCGTGTCATGTAGATCAATTTTACATAAAGTGTGGGCGTGGCAGTTATGAAATATGTAAATAGTAGTATTTCTTATCTACGATTTAGATCTTTAACTTGTTATACCCTCTATCGTATTGATGAGGGTATACTAAGTTTATTCTTCCGTTTGCAACACCCAGAAGATGGCGTCAGAGATCCTACAAAGCCGATTTAGACATGTATGTCCTTCCGTCCGCGCGTCTATCTTTTGTTGGCATTTTCACGGGCGCAAATTTTGACATGTTGAGCTGAAATTTTGTACAGACACTTTTAGTTTTTGCACACAGATTCCTAGTTAAAATTGGTCAAAAGCCACGCCCACAATTGACAAAAATCTGTATATCAGCCACAAAAATTAACCACTGAACTTAAAATTTAGTATTCATATCTATAGATATTCCTTTCATCGATATGCTAAAAATGGGTATGGTCCGTTAACAGACACGCCCACAATTTACATAAAACCATACTCAACGCAAAAGCAGTCTTGCATGCTGATACGTAATGAATCACTATTAGAAGGCGCAATATATATATTTGCCACGCCCACCGTTGTGGAAATGGAGGCCTAATCGAAATTTAGTTCTCTTACTTGTTTAATCCCTAGAAGATATTTTCTAATTTTCTATGTCTTTATATCTTTAAAAAAATATTCCCCAGCGAATGAATGGCTGAGTGAAGAAATGACGTCCATTAAGCCATGATTGAAGGAATGAGTTCCTTTCAATTTGTACATTTGTGCGACAATTGCAGCTTTTATGAATTGTTTAAATAAATTTTAATAATCATTGAAAAACAACCACCGATGGAAGAACTTTCTAATATTAATTTGAGAAACTTCTTTTAATGTTTTCCTTCTAAAGTTTATTAAAATGCCTTGAGCGGAATGGAAAGTACTTCCCATATAATTCCTCTTTACATTGCATACATTACTTTTCAAGGAGGCTGCTTTGCCTCCTGCCTCCTGCCCACCATCTTTATGCCATTGATAAAGCAGCAGATAAAATAATTATACCTTAACAAATGTTTTTCCCATTCTTATATTAAATTTAGCCTACAGTATTAGAGATAGTGCAAATAGAATGATAATGTACGAGGGAAGATAAAGGGAGAGAGAGAGCTAGATAGATAGATAGAGGGACACAGAGTACTTTGTTAGAATGAAGAATGATTTACACAAACACATAAAAAAAAAACCAGAAACTTTTACCAATTTAAAAGATGGAAAACTAGTTGTTGCTGCGACGTCAGGACTTTCTTTCTCCATTTTCATTTTACTGAAAAAACAAGAAATTTTTCTTATGAATTTGTTAGCGTACAATATTTTTCGTTACAGTAATCAGGCAAGTTGAACAGAATTGAGTAACATGAGTTGGTCACACGCGTTGGATGTAATACTGGTGTTATCCACATAAAACTTTGAATAGAATCGCGACAAAATAGAAGAGTTGGACTTCTTTTGCAAAGTGCCTACAGGGCATCGAACACTTGGTTTCTTTAATTCGACATTTTTGTTAGGTCACTTTCGTCCACTTCTTGTTCGAAGACCATTTCGCTTTATAGCATTTTTCTAAAGAGGATGTTATTGAAAACACGTTCCAAAAACCAAAGATCTTGTTTCGAATACTTCTATCGCATATAATCCATAGAGAAGCACAGAAAAGATGACAATTTTGCATGAGTGGTGTACCTATGAGTAGTTTAAAGATGGTCGCAAAAACTCTACTTTGTATTAACGAAAAACAGCATAAAATTCCATCGAAATTTTCATTGAAATTAATGGAAATTCATTGAATAAATGGAAGGTCTGCTCCTAGCTTTGTTTCACACAAATTTGATTGATTTTCTTAACCAAAAATCGTATTTTCACCACCACCCAGTCGCCATATACACTTGATCTAGTATCGAGTAATTCCTGCCTGCATTTGAAGGTGAAGGGAAAGCAGTAATCCGAAGTAAAGGCCATTCCAATGGGTTCCAGTGACATTCCTAAGGACATCTCCAGAGAAACATTCAAACGACAAGTTCCTCCATTGCTTAAATCTTTGTATAAAGTTTCAAGGATACTGCATTGAATTAAAAAGTTTCTATTTTAATTTTAAAGTGCGGTGGTTTTGAATGTAAAAAGGAAAGTTGTAAAAAATTTAGAAAATTTTCATTTTCAAACTAAAAATTTCTCATACGCAAGCAAACTTTTCGAAGCTTTTCATAAAGCCTTCTCTTCTTTAAATTTCATATAACCAGCAACATATGTAGCCTTTCGAAAAGTATTTACCGTCTCCTTTCATTCCTTCTATCAAATTACAATTCTGTTCAGAAATGTTCAATCCCCAGATAATTATTTTGTAACTCTATCTCATGTTTAAGTTATGGAATATAGATACAGGTACACATGGCTCACAACAGCTCCTCTCGTATATATATTAAAAAACCAAAAAATTATTTATATTGAACTGTTCTCGAAATTCGTTTAAATTTCACTCAACGAACATTAAGACTTATGATGGGGTGTGTTTAAATGTTCTATATTATGTATGTGTACAGCAGCAGAAAACTTCCAGACAATTTATAACTTGCTGGATGTGTACACATCTATTCAAACATTCATATCCAGTCAGCAGAATTACTTGTAACGTATAAAATGAAAACGGGTTACATGATGGGGGAGGGGGGGTGGTAATTTTTCTTAAATGTTTTTATTTGAAATTGACCCATTGTGTTGTACAAGTATATGAGTGCATATCTATCCTTTATCGTATGAATAGGAGAAGGGCGAGAACTCAAGCACTTTGCCAAATTTCAAATACCTTCCACAGCTATAAACATATAGTGGGCGTGGGCGTGGTACGTATCTGATTAAGCCCCCTAACTATGTATGTGTTAAGTAACAACTTGCTCTTGACATTGTGTGAGTGCATGTTATTCGAGCCATTTTTCAGCATATTCACGGTTGGACAATTATAAATATTTGTATGGACTTATAAAAAAATTAAAAATTTTAATAGAATGTGGGCGTGGCTCCTAAACATTTTGCCCCAATTCTTGTATGCACAATATTTCCATTCAATATCTCTATATTTGCGACGATAAGTTTTAGAAAAAAAGACGGACGGACATGTCTAGATTCATTTCGATTGCGACGCTTATCCAGAATAAACACACTCTGTAGTGTTTTTAACATCTTCTTCTCAATGTTGCAAAGGGAATGACCAACTTAGTACGCCCCTTCTTCATTTTATGTGGAGGGTATAAAAACTATGTAGAATATATAAAACTATGTACTCGTACATGTAGTAAGTTTTCCCAGAGACAAGAGCATACGTAGCGTGTGTATGTATTACATAAAAATTCATTTGACTTTAGTTGATGATGATTCTCAGAGATAATGATGGTACAACTACGATCATATTGAGGTTAAACATTAAAATGATGCATAGCAAGTGCTTTTTTACATGCGTTCGTTTCTATTCTATTATGTCCATATAGTAAATGTTTGAGAAAAATTTAATTCCCCTCCCTCTGAACCCCTTTTATTAAATATCTTTATATTAGCATTTATGGTAATATTATCGTTCGTTTTTTATACTTTAGCTTCTCATAAGATTTGCTGAAAATTTATCTCCTTTTGTCATGCTTATCATGCAACTTCTTTACGGGCAATATTTAATTTCGAATGTGTCAATGTATGCCTAATGAAGGAGGTCAACGAAACATGACTTTCTTAATTTGTTCGGGCTCTGATTTTTTTTTATCTTATACGGTATGTGTACGCGCGTATATATTTCAGTTTCCTATGAATTTCTATAACTATGAGAAAAATCGTTTTATTTTTTTATTTGGTTTCATTTCCTTCCTTGTAAGTAATTGTTTTTGGTTTTCTTTTCCTCGGTCTAGCACAGAATTGTGTTTAACCGCATATTTATTTGTCAGTCACTTCATGTTTTATTTGTTCAGATATATATGCGAATAGTTTTTCAATGGAGAAAATTTTATTTATTAAGGAAAAGAATATTTTTTTGCACAATTCTTTTTATACCCTCCACATAAGATGAAAGGTATACTAAGTTTGTCATCAGAAACTCTACAAAGTATACGAGTATATATATTCATGATCAATATCAAAAATTGAGTCTTTATAGATATGTAGGTGCGTGTGTCCGTCTGTTGTTGGCATTCTCAAGGTAATAAATTTTGAAATATTGAGTTGACATTTTGTACAGACAATTTTAGTGTTTGCACGCAGATCTCTATTAAAAATGGGCAAAATTGGTCTAGAGCCATGCCCACAATCGACAAAAATCTATATATCTGCCATAAAAATTGATCTATAAACTTGAAATTTGGTACGCGTATACATAGTTATCTTATTGACTGACGTGCCAAAAATGGGCGTGGTCGGATAATAGACACGCCCATAATGAATTTAAATATTTATATCTGTCACAAAAATTTACCAATAAACTTGACATTTGGTACAACTATCTGTAATTCCTTTATTCATAGATGTGCCAAAAATGGGCGTAGGCGGATAACAGGTACGCCCACAATTTACAAAAAATCGTACTCGGCCTAAAACTCAACCTTCAAGCTGATACGTAATACTCATTACCCCGTCATCCCTGCTTTAGCTTATTAGCTTATTATGTATAAGTCCAATGAAAATGTGGTTAAATCTTGTTCACAGATTTGTTTTAATTGAATCAAATTTTAGAGTAATTTTGTATTTCTTAAGAATCATAAATTATAAGGAGTTTTCCTTATTTTGTCTTATTCTTTATAACTGGCGTCCAAATATAATATGACGGATGCACAGTTATATTTAAGGTGAAATGTTGATATATTTATTATTTTTCCTCAGTCGTATTGTTGCTTTATGCTGCATTCCTTATAGGCAAAGAGCAAGAGCAGATTTCAAAACATTGTGACACATTTTTTATGTCCTTTACATAAAATGGAGGTATAGTCAGTTTTTCATCTGCCTTGAAGGTTTCAAAGACTTTACAGAGCATAAGGATTTTTCCCCAGTAGAACCTATGTACAGATACTAGAAATATTTCAGCTCGATATGTCAAAATTCCGATCGTGAGAGTGCCAACAACAGACGGACATGTCTAGATCGACTTGGATTTTGATGTTGATCAAGAATTTGTATACTTTGTACACTCTCCGAGACTTCCTTTCCATCATCACTGAGCTGGCGGGTATAAAAAGAAATGTAAATGATATCTAGATTTAGTCCAAGTTAGACTTTTCAGTATTTTCTATTAGTTTGTTGTTGTTGTTGAATATTTGTCACATTTTAAATATTATATCTGTCACACATAACTCTCAGACATTTATGTTAAATTTGAGTGTACAGAGAGAGAAATTGTTGACAATGCACAAATGTGTATAGATGTATGTGCGTATGATTATAAATCATATGCGATGTGACATAAATCCTCCTCTTATTATATTAATCCAATAAGAATGATTTTTTGATATATTAATGTATGTCCATCTGTCCATTATTCTTATAATTTGCTTACAGTTGGCAGATTTTATGTGGGTATACTCTGCTTGTTATTCCATTTGCAATACTCAGAAGAAAGCATAAGAGGTCTTTTGCTGCTGATCAAGAATATGTTTCCATTGTGGTCTATGCGGTCTCCTTGAAAAAAATCACGCCCCTACAAACAAAATAACCTATCTATCAGTGTCAGAAATTTACCCACAAAGTCTCTACACATACTTATAATTAGTCCATCCTTCAATGTACCCAAATCAAGGCACGCTCACAATTTACAAAAAATCTTATTTGGCGTAGAATCCCACTTGATATATATACATAAACTAAAGTAAGTGACACGTTCCCCATTTGTATTTAAACAGGGAGCGTATGAAAGATTTGCTTTAAAACAATATATTTTTAATTAACTAAATAAACTTTTTGCTTCGTTATTTTCCCTGCGCTATTCCTTTTTTCTGGATTAAGCATTTAATTCCATTTACTGGTCATCCAATGTGCCAGACAATGATTTTTTGTCCGTGTCCGTGTTTATTCTTTCAGCAATTGTTCTCGTCATTGCTCTCCAGCCCGTTTCGCTCGTTTTCATTTTATTTTTTGGTGTACGAGTGTGTGTTTTACAACTATTCAAAGCAATTTGTCTTAATTTTTTATGTTACTCTTGGTGTACAATCATGTAAATAGTTTATGTCGTGCCAAATGGTATGACATGAGAATTGTTAAGATAAACTAAGCCGTGACACAGCATTCAATAAGGTAAAAAACTGATCATGTAGTAAAGCTTTTCTTTTTCAGGTAATTTTTGTTGCCTCATGTAGTGTATGTATGCGAAAGGTGGCTGGAATAAACCAAAAATTCTTTAAAAAAATGTGATTAAAGAGAAATTATTTATAATTGTGCTTAAACTCCACCATTTTGCATCGGTTAAGTTCACTCTGGATAACATTTTAAATGGTGTGATTTTTAATGTAAATTTAACCATTTTCATGTTTCCCATTAACCATCAATTCTTTAATGTTTTTTGTGAGCTCAACATATTGAACTTGGAGTTGCTATAAATTGTGTCACACCGAGTTTTTTAATTTAATTTAATTTAATTTTCTTTTTATAACAATATTTCATATGTTTTTGCAAATTTTTTGTTTGCGGTTTATTTAATTAACTCCAAACTTTTTAACACTTGACCGTACAAATAGGTAAAGCAACAGAGGTTTGCAACATAATTTGAACAACTCCAAAATATGTTAACTTTTCAATCACTTTTCTTGTTCTTTTTTGAAGGTTTCATGAAATGTTCCAACAAAATGAATGTGTTTGCATACCATGTGCACCACATACCGTTCATTTCCTCTAAAGTTAGACTATGGCGTGAAATCATTTAGCAAAAAACAAAAAGTTTGAACTAAAAGTTAATATATGTTTTTCATACACGTTGTGTTGTGGCCAATTTTTTTATATTATATTTGCTTGTATTTCACTTGGGTGCCAGTAAAAAGTTCATAACTTCAAATAAAGGCCACTTTTATGTGCATTTATAAATATGAAATTCATTTAACTAACATATGAACCCCTTCATCCATATACATATGCATGCACATGTCACGCAGGTTAGAATATAGAATGAACAACTATGTACACATATCGCAGTTGTGTTGGTGTTGTGCATGATATCGTGTGTATTTTTGAGTGAACACTCTTTTTTTCAGCTTGTGTCTTTTTCACTACGGGTGCCTCTGTGTGTATTTCACTGAAATATTACAATTACAAATTTCAATTTAATTTTACATCAGCTGCAAACTGTAAGAGTTAACTTTAAAAAAAGTTTTATAAATGGAAACAAATCATATCTAATTAGCTAAAGACGAATGATGAACCCTCCGTACATTTATACTATTTGCAACTTATTATTATATGAGCAAATGTAGGAGACGAAATGTAATATTGCACACAATATAAATAAATCGACATATTCAAAGCAATTATATCCATATTGATATGTTACTTAAATAGCTGAAAACGGGTGCACAAAATTTCTGTTAAATATTTCAAAGCTTGCCATGGTTAACGCCATAGACAGACCTATGATATATAACAAGCATTACTGTGCCTGCTTTTGGATATTATAAACGTAATGTCACAATTAGTAAACCTTCATCTTATAAGTACAAAAATATGTTTTGAATTTAAATTTTAAATGACAGCTTCTGCTATGAAGACTGCCGGAAAAAGTTTTAAAAGATGTATTTTTTCATAAATTTTTTAAGCAAATAAAATTACTCACCAGACTCCGTTGCATCTTTGATAGCATTACTGTAAATATTAAATATTTCCTTTAATATAACAATTATTTCGTTTCAATTCATAAATAATTGCAATCTTACCTAAAATACATATACAACGAAATCGAAGGAAGTGTCACTGCAATTAAATCTCAAGAACATAATTGTGTGGAAAAATACATATTTCCTTTTTTTTTGATACACACATTTTTTATATACAATTAAACGATCACTATGTTATATTTGTTTTTGCCGTTTTCTAAACTACTTTTTATTAATCGTTGCTATATATTTTTATAAATTTGAAGAAATTTTCACCAAGGAAAAAATTTGACAATTATTGAAAGAAAAACGGGCTAATATTGCAATTTCTTATGAAGTTGGCTGCTTTATTTAGCATATAGAATATCATTGAGTTGTATTTTCAAATTATCATGTTCTTACCAGAAGGTTGTCGGCTTAACTTGTATGTTATTCACACAATATTTTCACATCTTGTTGAAATTCTTATATGTAATATATTAGAACAAAATTAAAAATCAATTAAATCAAATAGTTACCCGAATAAGTTTGTGAATAAATGATCAAAAACCAGATAAACAGCTTGTTTGGTGTAGAAATTGTAGATCAAAGCAAAGACATAAGCCATTCACAACGTATGTAATTTTATTGTGAACTGTAAGTAATGCAGCTCACTTCATATTAAACACATGTCATTGCAAAGGTGGCGGAAATTATTGAAAAAATGATTCTTTTTAAAGAAAAATTTTCTAGTTTTAGTGAAATTTACAAAAGAAAATTTCAGACTATAATGAAATCGTTTAAAATATGTAAAAATTAACGGTACAAATATTTAAATAGATATTTTTACAAGTCCGCGTTGTCGCGAATGTGTTAACTATCAAAGAAAAAAGAAATAATTCTTTCCGACATGCGTTTTGTATGATTTCCCGATTATTCTTCTTGCACAATGTTGCAGATTATCCATTGAACTTGTAGGTACAATAAAAAGAAATAAACAATGTTTTGCTGTTAAGACCGGCCCTTATATCAAGTGTTGCAAAATTAGGGGTAAGTGTGCTTATTTTTTTATGCACAATAGAAAACCTAACCTAACAAAGTATTATTTCTTTTTCCACTTTCCGTTTCCAAAGCAAGTAATTGTGCATTTTCTCTTAGGCACAAACAAGTGATCGTAATGCCTTGTATAACAAGAACATTCATAGATTGAATCAAAGAAAGTGTGCAAAATAAGGCCAAAGAGGTGACTGCGGCAACCTGAAAAAGCTCTTGTTCTCCGTTTTATGTATAAAATTTCATGTTTCATGTTTCATGGTGTAAAACAAAAGGTTGGTACTTTTTATAAATCCTTCAATTACAAAAATATTTTATAGAATTTTACAAAACATGTGTGTGTAGCTAAATGTTTTATGGCATAGAAAATTTTGTTTGATCTTAACATGAATTTCTCAAATTAACAAAGTCCAGGGACTTTGTATGCAATATTTGCATCAACTTAATTTCTTTCTTTTTCTTCTCTTTACCGTTTTCTTTATATTTATAAGAATATAAAGGTTTGTGTTGTGCTATAAAATCTTTTAAATTTTGTAAATTGATTTTTTTTCTCGATAAATGGTGTAGTGTACCCTCTATAAATTTCTTTTGTGCTTCTTTCTTTTTCTATATTTTTGTCCGCATTGTCGTGATGGTACCTAGAACGCTTAACTTGTATAAATTTCAATTATTTTTAAAGCATTCTTTTTAAGAAATTGAATATGTTTATTCGCTTAGGTGCATGCACGTAAGTGTAAGTGCTTGTATTCATGCATAGGAAACATAAGACTGTTCAAACGATGCGATTTGAAGCAAACTTAAAAAAGAAACAAAACAAACAAGTCAAAGAGTAAATCGAGTCGCCTTTGAAGCATCATGATTATGAGTATGGGTGAAAAGTGACAAGACATGGGGTAAGCTGAAGAGAATGTAAACTGTTGTTGAAAGCTATTGTTTGTACGTATATTGCAAAAAAAAGAAAAAAATACATGTTAAAGGTTAAGCTGCTGTAGTTGTTGAGAGGGTGTTGCTTCCCTTGTTAGTGGTAGCGGTAGCATTAACAATTTGTAAATTGTTCAGATAAGGAACAAACAAACAAATAAGTGCATATATATACACACTCTATATATATATAAAGCTATTTAAATAAGCTCAGCAAATTCTTTTGGTAGGTAACTCTCTCTTTCTCCACCTTCGTATGGAGTTTGCATTCTTTTGTTTGCTAGTCTCTGGTATTTACTTATCTTTGGGTTACGGATACGTTCAACGTTGTTATTGGTAAATATTTTTCAATGGATTTTAATAAATGCATTCACATTTATATGTATATGTAATGTTTATATTAGTATATGTATTGTTCGTGAGCTGTAGTTTATCTGCTGTTCTGCTGTTGTTTGGATTGAAAATACGCAATAATATCTTTTTCATATTCATAATAAGCACACTTATATATAAGTATATGGAAACTTTCTTTGTTGGCTTTATACGCTCCACTATCCATCACCATTGTCATTCACTTTGAAGCCACGTCAAAAAGAGGTTACACAGATATTCTTTATTAGCATAAAATAAATAATTTTTTCAATTTTTGCAGGCATATTTCCCCTTATTGGGAAAATTCTCTCACTGTTCTGAAAAATTAAGTTTCAAAATTTAAATCTGTTCAAAAAGTGGTCATGACTTGCTCACGATTTAGAAAAACTCGTCAGAATTCGATCTTCGAGGTAAAATATTTCCCATCACAGTTAAAAAGAAAGTGAATCTGTAAGCATGTCATGCCCATAAGGGTGTAAAGTTATTAAGATATGACCAAAGCCTGTACTTATTGTAAAACCCTGGGGGGTATACTAAGTTTGTCATTACATTTGCAACACTCAGAAGGAGGCGTCAAAGACTGTACATTCTTGATCAGCACCAAAAACCGAGTCGACGTGAACATGTATGTCTGTTAGTCCGCGTGTCTGTCTATTGTTGGCATACGCAGGGTCGTAAATTTTAAGATATTGAGCTGAAATTTTGTGCGGACACTTTTAGTTTCTAGACGTTTCCACACTATTTCAAATGAGATCGGCCGGGAACCACGCCCATACTCAACAAAAATCTATTTATCTGTCACAAAAATTGTGGTATAACGTTGGAATTTAGTACATATATTTACAATTATGCCATCCATGAATTTGATAGAAGTGGGCATGGTCAGATTACAGGTACGCCCATATTACAACAAACCATACTCAGCTTAAAATTCAACTTGTAAGTTGATATGCAATACATACACAATTAAAGGGCGTAACCATATATCTGCCACGCCCACCGTTGTAGATGTGAAGGGTGTTTAAGATGTGGCCTAAGCCAAGTTTAGTTTTCTTACTTATTTTAAAGGGGGTTGGATTACGTTTGGAAATATATTATGTTTATACATCGTTTTATGAATTGAAAAGGATTTGCGTATCATTTCGATTTAGATATTGGCAATATGATTTGCTATTTATATAAAAAGGATAGAGGAATGACTGGAACAGCACAAACACATACTTTAACGGAATATATATGGAGGCTTGGACAATATAATTCGTAGAATAGTAAAATTGATAAACGGATCACATATTTAATTACAATCAGTGTATATGAAAACCTTTACAAATGCTGGTCATATTTTTATATGTGGTACTTACAAGTAGTTATTGTAAATGTTTTATATCTTTAATTGTATGGATCTGTTCAGGATCGGGAAATGAATCACAATAATTATGTCCGTACGTCCGTTTATTAATTTTGTGTAATGAGCCTTCAGGTTACAATTTTGTACATTTATTAATGATATCTGGCACGGAGACATGTTTTGGTTTGAGGACGTTTACTATTGAAAGTTGAGCTGTCCACTTTTAAGACCTTTCTCATATAGAGTCCCTCTTTAACAAGGAATCATTGTTAATAAACTTTTTATATTGTACGTGACAAAATAATTTACTAGGTGGCGCCACTGTGCATCCTTGTTTAGCTAATATTGTTTATATGGAAGTTTAGTTAAAGATCATTCGTTTTTGTCCTTTCCATTGTAATTTACCCTTCATTACATAATTTCCACACAAAGCAACATAAACTAGTGATTGATTGTTTCAGCCGTTTTCGTTTACTATTCGTCGCTTTTGCTCTTGTTCCAATCATACTTCACATTCGTCAACAGCAACGAGAAGAATGCCCTCAACATACAAGTGCGATAAAATCGTTGATAAAATACTGCGGTACTTAACAAATGCCAATAAAATATGCAATAAAAGTGTCAATCAATTGTACTTAAGTTCTTGGGTCATATCCCATTTCGTGTCTTTGAGTTAAATTATTACTGTATACGCGCTAAAATGAACAATAAAAACAAGGAAATAACAATAATAATACGTAAATAAAAGAAAAAAAAGAAAAAAACTGGTAATCGTTGTCAAAAGGAAGTTTCGATGAGTTAAGGCGGATAAAGGAGAGACAACGGACACGATGATTTATATCATCATTCTCTCGAAATGACGGTTTTACGGTCATTTTATTACGTTCAAGCTTAAATAACTTAAAAACCGACATTGTCGTGGCAAGTCACACACTCTCACATACATATATATATATACTCATAATATGACTCTTTAGGTGATGCTCTCTCTCTCTCTCTCTCTCTCTCTGGCGAAAATAAGTAAAGTACGAAACTTATATAGTACGAATAGCGGGGAGAGAAGGCCTAAAATAAAGTGTTTTTAAAAAACTTTAACTACATGAAAATACTAACGATACGTATAGCTAAATAAAAGAAGGCTGAACAAAAAAAAAAAAATGAATAAATTTAGTAAGTCTTTTTTAGTGTATACATATATATATGTTATAAAATGAATTTTTTCATCTAAGTCTCTGCATAAAATTTCAGCTCAATATCTAAAAATTGACCAGGCACGGCCACACATGTCTAGATTGACTCAGTTTTTGATGCTGATTAAGAATATGGGGGCCTTTGATGCCTCCTTCTGTGTGTTGCAAATGGGAAGACAAACTTAGTGTACCTCCCATCTTATGTGGAAGGTATGAAGAGGAAGAAAATTGTTCAGAATAATTTCGAAAGTGATTATACACACACACACACGCACAAATAGAAAAATCATCAATTTAATTAGCGTCGAGAATTTCAAAAATTTATTTATTTATTTTTTTTCATTAATGAAAATATGTGCATTTGTAGTAGCATACATACATACATAAACATTTAATTATGCGTTATGCATTATGAACTGAAAACTAATTAAGAACTCATTACGCAAAAATATGTTGGCACTAATACGTTACAATGCTTCGCTTAGTATTGAATGTAATTAAAAACACAAAATTATTTATAAATAACAGATGTCATCAAGTAATGTATATTATATGACTCTGCGTGGTTACAAATGTACTCATACATCAGTGTGTTATGTATGGGGGTAGCCAAGGGCATACCATTCACGCACGTGTGCGCAGTTAAACGTATCACTGTTACCGCATGTCAATCAACTTTTTTAATTGAACAACCATGCCAAGCAATTATCTACAAAGCCTTTTATTAAAACTTTACAAACGTTTACAGGGAAACGTTGAGATTCATTATAACTCCACCTTGGTGACAAGAGCTTAGCCAATGCATATCCTAACTATAGTTATTATTATATATTTATATGGGCAACCTGCCTTATAAGCTGTATAGTGCTGACCCAGTCTAGAACCAACTGGTAGTAACTTATAACATCTAAGTTACGACCTTCCATCGGAAAGATTTAACATTCCGTACTATGGGTGTCGGGAGCCCCCAGGGTGATATCACTCTGGACCAACAATTTGAGGTAGGCCCCCTCGTGGGTGTATCATAGTGGCTGTGGTTTGTCATCAAAACAACATTTTGATGATGTCATCTTTGACCGCTGTAATGCATCCTTATAATGCATTACGCACTGTATAGTGCCGTGAGATTAAGCCTTAACGGCAGGTGCTCACGTTAAACCATACAACTCTCTGACCCAGTCTAGAGTTTGAGGCTTTCAATGAAGCCAACCAATCCCTTTGGTTTCGAGTTGATATTGGGCTTGGAGTCACAATGTAGTCACCAACTGACTCCGCAGGCTTCGGAGCATTCCATCGTCTCAGTCTCAGCCTTCGCGCACAGTCTGCAGTATCGGATATGCCTGATTTTAAAAATGACAACTGAGAACTGTCCGACTGGATCGGATCATTTTTAGCATTCTACCCCATATAAGATCTTATTATAATTACATAGAGAAAAAACTCAATTTTTAATATTATTTGACAAAATATGGTAGACAATAGCTTCATATTAGGATCCGATCGGACCGTTGTTAGCACCCCCTCCCCATATAATTATATTTCACGAAGTATCTTGTATTGTAGTGCCTTGCGTATACAGACACAACCAAAGTAATTGTAGCATACTTTTAAGGAGCTAAATGGTTTAGAGTATTATATGGTCAGGCTTGACCCACTATATAACGTTTTCACTTGTTGAAACATAGAGTTGCAAAAGCTCGTTGTCGTTTCTCCATTTCCGCATTGAACCGTCGGTGTAGCATACCTAAGCATCTCCATTTTCAGAAGTGCTCATCTCGCAAGATTCTTTGTGAGATATGTTTAGTGAAGAGAATTGGATGAGACAGTAGAGCTGCGGTCGACATATTTATTCTGCCGTTTCTATCTTAACCAAGACATTATGTATGAACTCTCTTGTGCTAGCCTGTCTGTTCATAAGATTGCCCTACATTTCTAGTTTACCCATTGGAATGATTAAATCAATAACTGCTCACAATCCATTAAACACTTAAATATGGTATTAAGCAAAGATGTTGGCCCCTTAGTGAAAATAATGAGAGAGAAAGAGTAAGAGAAGAAGAAGAAGAAGAAGAAGACGATAATGTTAAAGATGATTCATTCATGTGCTTTCAACTTGAAAATAATGTTTTATGTAGATTTCTTGGAATTTATTTATTTTACGTTTACTCACAAGTGAATAAGAATTGATTCAGGTATAAAGCATTCCAATCATAGAAAACTATGGCATTTGGACAAAGCATTAAAACAAGTAATTTTGCAAATGTTTTAAGATTTTGCAGAAAAATTATAATTATTTAAGAGCCCTTCAACTGATCTTCAATAGGATTGACGTTTAAAACTTGAAAAAGGCAAATTTAATTAAGGCCACTTTTATAGAGCACAGCTAAGTAGTAAAATCTCGAAAATCTCCTGTCTGTCCATCCATAATATATATGAATAAAATTTGCAAAGAGTAATTTTTTGGGCCAAGTACGATCATTACATAAAATAGATCTAATCGGTCCATTATTTTAAGTATTTTTGTGACAAAAAGACCCATTTTTATACCCTGCACTACTAGTGCAAAAAAACCACCTTCAAGTATACTGAATCAAATTCTGAATCGATTTAACCATGTCCGTCTGTCCAGTTAAATACTGGTCGCATATTTTCGAGATATTCAATGTTTTACATACATTGGCCCAGGGAGGAACCTTATTGACAATGCAGCGAATTGGACCATTCGTAGAATCTCCCCTTATTTCCTATGGGTCTTATTATATATGGTAAAAATTTACAATTGTTAATATTTTTTGACAAAATTTAGAGAAGAATAGTTCATTGGCTTTATATTTGGACCCGATTAAAGCACTTTTAGAACCCCTTTCCATGTAACGATATTTCACAAAGTAACTGTATAGTAATGGCAAAGTATACAGATGCAAGCAAACTAATTGTAGCATAATTTAAGGAGCTAAGTGGTGTAAGGTATCAAATCCTTCTAATCTATTGTATTGCATGCAAAAAAATGGTCGCGCTTGACCGACTATAACATTTTTTCTTGTTTTAATAAAATCTGGTTGAGAATACGTAACATGTACTAACATGACCCATTTTCACAACCACTTCCTATCAAGCGCTCTCGTTTATTGATTCAACTAAACTAATAAATAAATAAATAAGCATATATTGAGGAACTAAAATGATCGTGTGAAACCGACTATAGTATTTTCACTTGAATTTCCATCATTCTTGAAGCAGAATATGATCTTTTACCGAATCTCTGTGAAATAAAAAATCCGACTTAATTTAAGGGTCGGACGGATAAAGCGATTTATTTAAATTGATGCAGAAGGTTATACTGAAGTGAATGGGATAATAAGAAAATTTCTTCAATTCAATCGTTTAGTGGTTACAAACGTTTACATAAACCTAATATACCTCTTCACCATAAGTATTGTAGGGTGTACGAATGTACGGTAAATTGCTTTATGATGTTTTTAATGATTATTATTAAGCGTTTTTCAACCACTTTTAATAGGTTTTACAATTGATTGGACCATCCAGGAAGAAAAAAACAATTGGGTTTTTACTGCCTTTTTAATATCTTTCCGTTTTCTTTGGCGTTGAACTTTTCAATTGTTATTGTTTTTATTTCTCTCATTAATTTTTCAACTCTACGTGAACTCTTCCGGGTGCTTTTTTCCCATTCTTTTGGTATTTACGTATTCAACAGTAATAGTAACCGTAACAGTAACAGTAACAGTAGCCAGGTACATGATGAGTCAATTATTTCCAAACAATATAATTAAAATGTATTATTTGTATTAAAGTAAACTTTTTCTCTCTCTTGTAATCTGTGCGTACATACTCAGGATTTTACTGGTTTCATTTACTCATTTAATGATACCAACTCACTACACATTGGATACGTGAGGATGAATCATCTAGGTACATGGTAATACATAAGCATGGCTGTGCTCTATATCTCTAGCTTTGTCAAGTTTTTTCTATGCTTCCATCATAGTAAATTTGTTTATTGTTCGGTTTGTAAGTGTAAGATAAAGGTTTAAAAGATTTTACCAAAATCCGGCTATAAATATCTGTCTGTCCATCTGTCTGCTTAAATGTTTGTTTTCAACATCTACAATGGCAACAGAAGATGTATTAAGTTGAATTTTGAAGTAAGAGTGGTAAGGAATTAAAATTAACCACGCCTCCCATTGACAAAAACCTCCTAAAAGCTTTTCATTTGGGGTAGTTTTGACTTAAAAGAATTTATAAAAATTTATATCACGAAAAAAACCAAGACTATTGCCACGCCCACTATGAGTGACTATAAGATTTAATGGAAACTTTCCATATAAATGCTCTTCAATGCATAAATTTACATAAAGGCACGCCTCCGACTTCGACTTGAACCAAAGTTAATTTTTACACGCTTCATACAGTAATGTGAAGCTATAAAAAGCTATGATAATTGTTGTTACTACCTGTTAGCTATGCTGGGTGCTGTGTGTCTGTGCGTGAACTTCCAGGCACAACAACATTGCTTTGTTTCATTGTTTCTTACTTGCCTTTTCTATGTTATCAGCATGACAGTTGTTTTAAGGTTAATTTTACACACACACCCAAACATACATACTCTTCAACTAGAATGGTTGTGCTAATCGCTCGGGGAGCAATTCCCATATGGATGCTTGCAACACACATACAGACGCACACTCTATGCCATATAAAGTCAAACGCAATACACATTTGCACTTGCAGAGTTAAAGATGTCGTTTACTTACATTTACAATTACATACAATTATATGAGAAGCAATCTGTGCATGTATGTGAATACATGAATTTCGAGCCTTTTTGCTTTTACTTTGTTAATTGTCAGTATTGTTATATACATACAAAGTCTGGTGAGAGAGAGAGAGCCTTTATAAGGCACATAAAGCAAAGAAGTATAGAAATGAGGGACAGACAGACAGACAGACGGAAGGAAGGAAGGAAAGTTGTGATATTCAATAGAATTTTATTCTAAAGACTTAAAAGACTAATATTATTAAAATTAATTACAAATTGTGTTTCTAACTGGAAAATCTCTACCAAACGCAATACATTATGTCGAATTTATATAGAAATGAAGTTTACATTAATTTTTTTCATTCATGTTATTGATACTTGTACTCAAAGGAAAATTTCAATTTGTTTCACAGTTTATTCTATTCATTTATTGTGAATAACTTAAGGACATATCACTATTTTAGGGTTCTGGAATATCCAAAGGGTGGTGAGATTATTGCCATTGTGTAAATAATATGCAAACTGTTTAATTAAATTGAATTTATTCAGATAATATTAATTACAGTCACTTGGAAATGTATGGTTTTATTCAACAGAGTATAGATTTAAATTTATTACAAAGTAAAAATTCTGCTTACAAGTTAATTAAGTAGTTGTGACAATAATGAGCATTAATAATAATTATCGATTTAATTCTGAATTAATAAGTTGAACAC
Organism: Ornithomya chloropus; assembly: GCA_963971445.1. NCBI lineage: Eukaryota > Metazoa > Arthropoda > Insecta > Diptera > Hippoboscidae > Ornithomya > Ornithomya chloropus. The sequence goes on along the minus strand of OZ020530.1, from coordinate 17,624,454 downwards.
TATCGTAAGGCCCAACGACAGTATGCAAATATTGACAAATTAACTTTTAAATGTCCTCCTCATCTACATACGGAAACAAGTTAAAATGTTATGGTCGCCCAAGCCCGAACCACACCATTTAGCTCCTTAAATTATGCTACAATTACTTTGTTTGTATCTGTATATGAGAGCCAATGTCATATAAGTTACTTTGTGAAATGTATTTATATGGGAGGGGGTGCTAAAAATGATCCGATTGGGTGCAAACTTGGCACAGCCATATATAAAGCTAATTAACTATTCTGCAGTAAATTTTGTCCAAAAATATTAAGAATTGCAATTTTTTGCCATATAAAAACTTCCATTCTAATAGGACTTTATATGAGGAGAGGTTCTAAAAATGGTCCGATTCGGTACATTTTCAATAGGATTTTCTTTTGTGCCAATATGTGTCCTTGTACCAAATTTCATCGAAATATCTCGAAAAATACTAAAACCTCATATGGGAAGGGGTTCTAAATAAGGTCTAATCCGGTCCATTTTCAATGGGGTTCCCCTTTGGGCCACAAAAATTTCATCGTAATATCTCAAAAAATTTAATGTGTAGCTTGCTCACCAATTTACATGGACAGACAGACGCACATGGTTAAATGGATTCAGATTTTGATTCTAAATCGATCAGTATAATTAAAGGTGGTTGTGACATTTGCCGTTTAGGAGTTAAAAACATCCCCACAAACTTAATATACCCTTTTCCACAGGGTGGTGCGGGGTATAAATATACGAAATTGATCAAAATTTCAAGATTTAGGAAAATGCCAATTTTTCAATAATTATATGTTTAAACTAAACGCTTTTCAAATGAACATTTAATATACAATTTCGGCTTAGCGTGCAATAAAATTTAATGCTGTAGAAATTGTCGCATTTCTCAAATTTATGTGGAACAGCACAAGTACAGTGTTAACGTAATACTTTGTTCATGTGTGTATAAACATTAATAAATGTGAAAATGTGTGAATATATTGCACATGTATGGATGGATGTATAAATATCGTTAAATATTAATGGGCACACGTATTACATTTTTATGCTGTTTCTAATCTTTAATTTTATGTTACCTGTCATACAGTGTTGCTGCTGCTGCTACTGCTGCTGCTCCTGGCTCAGCTGGAGATAGACTTAAAGTTTCAAAATGTACATGTTTGTATCATAAATAAATGTACAAATATTTCCGAAACATCTATTCATATATCCAGGTGCTTATACACTTATACACGTACATGTATATGGGATAGTGTGTTTGTATCGAGTGTTTAGGTTTTGTTGTCCTTTAAACTGTTTTCGTTTATGGTGGCACATAATTTATGGTTTTTGACATTAAATTGTCAGTTATACGTGTTTGGAATTAAGAGCAACCTGTACGTGCTTTTAACACAAATCTTCAAATGCAACTCTAATGGACCGAACTACCACAACAGGCCACCAACAATATTGGTGGCTTGCCTAGTGATATGGGGCTGTAATGTGGACGAATGAAAACAAACCAGAGAAGAAAACAAAGCAGACCGTATTGTGAAAATGTACAGAAAAAGTGTTTAATGGATAACTAAGTAAAAAGTTGCATTTTGTTATCCTCTTTGCTTTCGTTCTCTTCCATCATAACGCCGCCAAACGGAATCATAACCTCTATTGTTGCCCAGAAAAGTGACCGTAAAGCATAAACAAAGCAACGAATTGTGAAAATTGTTAACACCGTCCATTCTCTCTCCCTCAAATCCTATTATTACTCATGAAATCTGAAATACAGAAATTTCCAAGTAGTTGAAGGGGATTTATTGTATAAAGGGTTCAATAAGCTTTAATAGCAATTTTTATAATGTATTATGAATTATATTTGAAAAAAGTTAAAATTATTTATTATATAAAAAGTTTATTAATTCAACTTGAATGTAAAATTTCAGTTGATTACATTTTATTACAAAGACATAATTAGGGAGGGCTGCTGCGAGGCATACGTTTTTTAAAACAAATTGCAGAGTAAACAAGTAAAAAAAGGCTTGTTAAAGTCGCAGATACACAAGCAGTGGGCGTGGCCTGCATACAATTGCACCCTCTTTGAACGTCTGTTACATTTTCGATCAACAATCAAATTCTGCACCAAAGAAAGTATTTTGTATGTGGATATATTTTGTGGGCATGCCTATTTTCAACACCTCAATGAATGTAAAATACCCTCCACATCCTCTCCTCCCTAAGTAGTGGGCGTGGCGATTTCGGTATTACGCTCTCTAATAGTGTCTGTATTATGTATTCGAGTTTTATGCTGAATATGTTTTTTTTTGTGTAAATTTTAAGCGGGTCGTTTATCCGACCATGCCCATTTTTACATGGGATAACTATAGATTCTCATACCAAATTACAAGTTCACAGATGCATTTTTGTGCCAAATATATAAATTTTTCTCGATTGTGGGCGTGTCAGTTATACGACCATGCCTATTTTTAGCAAATCGATGGATAATTATATACAAGTACCCAATTTCAACTTAATAGTTTTACTTTGAAAAATAATATACATAAATTTTTATCGATTGTGGGCGTGACTTTTGATCAATTTTGCTTAATTTATATAACGATCTGTGGAAAGGGTATAAAAATGCTTATGGAAAATTTCAAATTTCGGCTGTAAGTTTGCAGAGGGCCCCGCCCTGAAACTTAGCACCGCCATAGGTGTCTTCGTCCAAGGATCAAGGGGCAACAGTATCAAGCTAAAATCCATATTATATAAGATCCCTGGACAAGATCCAGGACCACTGCTGGGGACGCTCAATAACTCTAATAAAGTCTATTTAAGCCTCCACGGCAGGTATAGACTAAAAACACGTTACTTCATGTAAGTTTGCAGCAGTAATCGATTTTTGTTAATTGCGGGCGTAGCTATCGATCAATTTAGTTCACTTTGAATGGAAAACTGCTTGCATAAACTAAACATGTTTTGCGATTCACTGCACAGGGATACATAAATTCAGATTTTGATTTTGATCAAGAATATATATATATATATATATATATACACTTGGTGGGGTCCGTGACGTGCACGGTTAGCATAGTTCACCTTACGTGGACGGTTTACAAAACACTTTACTTTACAATGAATGCAATATGAAACGTTTTTCACCATTTTGAAATATAGTAGAGTATTTTATAAACCCCTCCGCGTAGCTTCCTATATGAATATATTTGCCTTAGAAGGCACGCCCACAATCGACAAAAACTTAAACGCAAAATTTGTTGAACATATGTAAAAATGTCTCATTTACCGAAGTGCCAAAAAGTAGGTGGGGTTACGTAAAAGACAAGCTCATATGATCGGATTTTTCAGTTGATAAAATAATAATCGAAAGCATAATCAAGTAACTGTCGCCTTAATGGTATTTCAGATTTGGCATAAGCCAAATTAAATTAGTTTTCCACTTGTTACATTTCGCTTTATACTCCATTCTCTTCTATTCTATTCTTTCGCTACAATGCGCTGATGTTAGTTAGTGTAAAATGATTATCAGGTAGAGGCATGCACGTGAATTTTTATCCATAATGATTAATTACATCAGAAAAGCGTGTGCTTGGTTGATTATTTATTTTTCCTTTTCGAAGCTAATGGTTTGGCTACCTTCCTCCCCTACCTGCACCATTTGTCCCCTTGCGTTTGCAAGAGCATTAGAACTTGCGTTGTTAAATTTTTTAGAGTATTCCAAAAGGAGTTTCTAAAACTGTTTTAATTGTCTGGTTGGGGAAAATTGCATTTTCACTGCATTATGTTTTATGAGAGAAGAGAAAAGTTAAGAGATTTCTTTACCTGTGTTTTATCCATGTCCTCTGGTAGTAGGGTTGTGCAATATATGGGTTAATGAAGAATTGTAGTGTTGTTGTTGTTGTTGTTGTTCATACTATCTTTTCATTCTATGCACGTTTCTATAGTATTTTGTGCAATTCTTTTTTTAATATTTTAAAAATCTGTACACAAGTTTTTTGGGTAGTTAGTTTTTTAATTAAATAAATTTCGAGTTGTTGTTTTGTGTTGGCCAAGCAAAATGAGAAAATAAAGTAAACGCATAACCACATAAAACATTTCAGTTTCGAAGTGTTACATGCAATCAGTTAGTTGACCAGAAGCACAGCATCATTCATGTGTGCACGGCAACTTATTCTAATACCACCACCACTTACCCGAATGCATTCACTTTTCATACGATTTTGCATAACTTTTCATTTAGAAGGCATTTTAAATATTCAAGATAAAGTCAAGTGGGAGAAGTTTTTAAATTAAATAACAGAAAAATGAAGTACAATTTTTATTCATATGAGAATGTCCGGCGCACATCTTGTAAAGTGATGCAATTAGAGAAATGGACAAAGTATGTCAGCAAGCGAAGTAAAATTCAAGTAAAAAACTAAAATTGCCTTAGGCCAAGGCTTAAATGTCATCCATATCTACAATGGTGGGCATGGCAAATGTATGATTACGCCCTCTAATAGTGTATGTATTACGTATCAGCTTGCGAATCGAGTTTTATGCCAAGTATGGTTTTTTGGAAATTTGGTCGAAGCCAAATTTAGTTTTTATACCGCTTCACATAAGATGGGGGGGGGTACACTAAGTTTGTCATTACGTATGCAACATCCAGAAGGAGACCTAAGAAGGCATTCTTCATTAGCATTAAAAACTAAGTCGATTTAGACATGTATGTCCGTATGTCTGTCTATTATTAGAATTCTCAGCGACATACATTTTTTTGATTTTCAGATTTTGAGGTAAAATTTTGTACAGATATTTGTACTTTTCACGCGTAGATCGCTATTTAAAATGGGTAAAATGGGTCAAAAGCCACGCCTACAATCGAACAAAACCTATATATGTGCCACAAAAATTAGCTTATGAAATTAAAAATTGGTGTAAAAATTTCTAATTATCCTATCCATCGATATGCAAAAAATGGGCGTGGTCACGATCACTATCGATAAAAATCTATATATTATGTCTTTTCAGATATATGAGCTTGAAATTTGGTGTAGCTATGTATAATTATCCTGTCCACCGAAATACCAATGGGCGTGGTCAGATAACAGGCACGCCCACAATTTACAAAAAACCATATTCAGCGCAAGACTCGAATTGCAAGCTGATACGTAAAACATTATTATAGGGCGTAATCATGTAACGGCCACGCCTACCTTTTGCATGCATATGTGTAGGGTACTTAAAATTTGGCCTAAGCCAAATTTATTCTTCTTATTTGTTTAAATTAGTAATAGATTCTGAATCGATTTAACCATGCCATGTCATCTACACCTCATGTTTGCACAATTTTTTTAGAATTTTATGCTGATATAGATTTATATATATATAGTAAGCAATATAACATTCCAAAGAATATTTATATTAAAGTGTTTAACATACCGTCGGGGCGTGACTGAAAAATTGCATAAAAATTTGCACAATTTTTTAGAAAACATCTCCCTTTTATTATATAATTACGTATACATTTAATTTGCGCAACCAATTTAATATCACTTTCATAGAAAGTTTAATATATATAATTTATGTGCAATGAGGCGTATGATGAACAATTAATTAAAAAATTGTATTGAAATATCAATTCAATTGCTATGTTTGTGTGCATGTTTCCTTGTTTTGTGTTTTTCAATTGTTGTTTATACATATTCTATACAGCTACATATACACGTACTTATGCAGTCATAAATGTGTTGTTTTTAAATCAATGATCTCTTGCCCTACACATGAAATTCTCTTGAACTGTAATACTTAAATAATGTAAAATACACCTAACAAGTACATGCATAGTATACATGTATCTTTTGTGAAAATAATTTCATAAAAGAATAAAAACGTTGGTTTTTATTTAGTGCCCTGCTGATACACTCTAACATGTATAAATTTTATTTATTTATTTAGTAAAAATTTTTTACTTTTGTAATACATTGCAATGAAAAACTCATCGAATAACCCTCTAGCTAACTATGCTACGTACCCACGTGCATACAAATGGCACTCAACACAACAAAATTGAAACGTCAACACCTGTCGCGTGTGTAAAAATTGAATTTTTTTTCTTTTCAAATAAAAATAATAAAAAATACATGTAAAGGTAGGTGTGTATAGGGATCATAATATTTTAATCTCAAACCACACCCCAACCCACCAACTGACAGAATTTAACAAAAATATTTTTACAACAATTTAGTATCATGTTGACAGTGTTGTGATGTTTTATTAAAGAACAAACAAAAAAGACACAATATCAATATAAATTTATTTGCAGCAAAAAAAGGTGTAGGTTTTGCAAAAAATTAATCAAATCTGCATTAAAGTTTGAAGTGTTAAACGTTAAATTTTTATTACGTTTTTAATGAAAGCATTGAAAATGATTCTCAGTTGAATAGACTTTTAGATCGAAGGCAAAGGTAATGAATGCCATTAACAATAGTACGCACGGACGGACTAAAGTACTACTATTCTGAATTTTTTACATTAACACCGATTGTTGTATAAAATTTGTTTAGGCACTTGGTTGGTGCTGGTACTGAATTGAATAATGGACGTACAGACGGATTAGATTGTTTTGTTTAAATTTTTGTTCCTGATTAAGTAAATTTGTACATAGTAGGGTGCGTGAAGTATTCTTTCGGATGTTACAACCGTTTACCAAAATAGTTTGTCTGTTTGGTATTTGTATGAAGGGTGTAATGGATGTGTTGGTTATAAGAAGATTTGAACTTGTTAGAGAACAGATGAAGAGGTGCACCATCCATAACAAGCAATAGAGTGTTTGTATTAATTATCAGCAACATTTGCTTTATATTGATTGATCGTCCTTAAGCCTTCACCTAAATCTACAGCCATATAGCAAGTTTGTTTTTATACCCACCATCTGTACGTGTTCTGTGGTAATCATTTTTCTGGTGGCAAAAAATTGAGATATCGGTTTCAAATTTGATTGAATAGCTGCTTGGTATTGTATTTGGACAAAATCGCTCAAGCGACACACTCACACCATGCCTCAAAAACTAAAAAAGGAGTAACCATTCCGGAAAGTTTTCGTGCATCGATGGTGTATATTAAAGATTTGTCCTAAAACAAATTTATTTTTTCAACTTGTTTTTCTATGAAAATGTTATGTTATGCTGAAACTTTTCATATAACGTTTCGAAAGGTTTCTTGTACAATAGTTGGTGATGTGTTTTGTTTTTTACTTATATCCATGCTATCAACGCAAATTTTACTCTAGCGAGTTGTAATAATGGCTGGAGGAAAATGGCATACTAGAAAGAAAAACACACACATACACACACACACACTTGTGGATAACTTATAAAGTGAATGCATGTCGTAACGAAATTTCTATGAAACGCACTCCTACAGCACATAGCAACAGACAGACACAGACACACCTATCCCAGCTCCAATACCGCAATCCTTTCCCTTACACATTATCGTTGTTGTCAACGTCAACATCATCATTATCGTGGTGATCATGGTGATATGATGAAATTTTTTTGCAATATTCAACATTATCTACATATATAGGAGTGGTTGAGTTTGAAAATGGCACAAGTCCATCCTCCAAATTATTTAAACTGTTGTTGTTCAATATACATGATTCTAGGGGCTTCAATGGAGGATAGATATCGTATTTGGCTCAAAGATTAACTCATAGACGAACCTCTATTTACAATCGCGAGAGTGCCAATAACAATAGTACGCACGGACGGACATGTCTAAGTCGACTATTCTGAATTTTTTACCCTAACACCGATTGTTGTGTAAAATTTGTTAATTTTTAAGTACTGAGTGTTGCTGGATTGAAAATAAACTGAATTAAATTATTCTTATATAACCCCTCCTTATATAGGGTTCTACTACAAAGAAAGTCTTTGTTTAAGACAATTTCATAATTGTAATATTTTTTTGAACATACTTAAGAAATAATAGTTGATCAGCTTATCCGATCGCACCATTTTTAGAACCATTTCCATATAATGCTTTTTCACAATATGGCTTTTCTAAGACAAAGACTCCTATTTACACAAACAATTTAACTAATTATGGCAAAAATGTTGCAACCAAGTCGTGCATTAAATAGTTGGATAGAAATGTTTGAATTTTTTCAAAATGTTTTCTATTAGACTTGCGCTACTTTAAAAATAACTCAATCATATATTGTTTCTTGTGCTGGTGGCAAAATGTGCTGATTAGTTTATGTATTGGTATACATATATGTATGTCGTACGGGTATGATATGCATGTGTGTGGAGATGGGTATGTTTACATTTAATGTTCTAAATTGTTCCAAAGTTTGAGCGTCAACAACTAGCGCAGCAGCTGTGAATTTTTAATGCTTGTTAATGGTTGATTGTGGTATATAGACAAGAAAAATTGTTGTTGTTATTGTTTGCTATTATAATAGTTTGTTATTCATGTTCTCATTAAATTTCGCAAAATGTTGTAAATATCGCTTCCCTTCCCTCCCATCATCATAATCGACTTGTAACACATGTACTGTAAAAAAAAAGTTGTACCATTTGGAATAAACTGCCTTAACGGGACATGGCAAATTATCCGAGACCTTTACAGTTTTATTAAAATGAAATTTATTCAAAGTAGAATTTTAAGCTCAAGCTCAAGTATTGTTTTCTAAAAAGACATGTCACTCATACGCCGCGTTCAACTTTTTGATAAATATATGAAATAAAATTGCAAGAACGAACACTTATGGTTGCTTAGCAAACATTCAATTTCTTTAACAAATATGCTTAACATGGATGGCACACTAAGTGGAAACACTTGCGCATGCATGTGCAAAATACAATAACTTTTGAGAGGCGTGCGCTTGCACGCAGATCTTTCTATTAATATGATAATATATTGCACAACACAGCATTTAGTTGTTGTAACACATTGGTAGCGCAGTTGTAGTTGTACAAAAAAAAAAAAAAATGATTGCATTTCACTTACTTTTAATCGCATTCGCTTTCAATTGTGCTCTCGACAAATATTGACTACAATTTATTTCCCCATCCCTCACTATCTGTCTCCCTCTCTTTCTTTCTTGTTTGTTGTTGTTACGTTATATTATAGTTTCCCGTCTATTTTATTTCTGCTGTTGTACAATTTTATATGATGAGTGGGGAAATTTTATACTTTTCGGCAATTTGTACGCATTTGTACGCATTTGATGTATGTGTGTGTATATATATATGTGTGTACAATATGTACTACTCGAATAAGTGCTTTTACCATTAGCATAAATTAAACGTTAATATTTGCAGTAGTTTAGAGCAAACTTTTATTCAATACGGAAACATTTCTCCCCTCTCCTCATGTTCATATTTTTTACTAGTATTTTTTCTTCTTGCTAGTGTTGTAAGTTTGCGTAATATATTTATGCTAATTTATAAACTTATGTTAGGGGACTGAACAAAATCGTTGGTTATATGTACAATATCATAAAAAATTCTCTTTAAATGGGGGTGTTGTAGGATACACTTAAATACCAACGTGAATTAGTGTAAATGCATTTTTATTGCAACCATTGAATCCAGTTTCTTTATACAGCCCTGTAATTATATTTTTACACCCTCTATATACATATATGGTAAAGGGTTGGATTTACTAAGAATGTTGTTTCGTTTGCAACACCACAAGGAAACGTCAGAGATCCTGTATAAAAACTATAATATTCTTGATTCAATATCAAAATTTGAATTGAGTAATCATGTCTGTCTGATGTTGGCAATGTCATGTTCTTCACTTTTAAGATATTCAACAGACACTTTGCAGGTGTGCACATTTCTAGTTTCTAGAGGCAGGTCACTATTTAAACTGCACCAAATCGGTTGAAAGTTACGCCCACTATTCAAAAAAAATCTACCCATCAGCCATAAAAATTGACTTGGAAAGTTGGGATTTTGCACCTTAAGCGAATTTATAAAAGTGGGAGTGGTTGCATAACAGACATGCTTTCAATTTTACAAAAAAAAAAAAACCAGTCGCAGTAATCGATCGTCATACTTTTATAAAAGGCGCACCACGTTCACTGTTTGCCCCTTCATAGGGAGGGTATCCCTGATTTGGTCTAAGCTAAATATAACTTCGTATGTTATGAAATTTGAATTCATTAGAAGTGTTTTCATACCCACTACCAAGGAACAAAACTCTAGCAAATATGTTCTTCATCAGCATCATGCCTATCCATAGTACATAGGTTGAAAAATTGTAATAGTTTAATCAGGCACTTGGGTTGGAATTGAAATTGTGGAAAATTGGTTGGAAGGACACGCCCACAATTAAAAGAAACTAAAGGACAGGCCATTTTTTATCCCCACACACGTGTTGTTTCGAGCATTTTTGTATACCCCTCCCAAAAATAAGGACGATCGACCATGCCCACCACAAATTATTTAATAAAAAACGAATAATTTTTCTCGTTTTTTATTAAAAAAGGAGAATATGAGTTCAGTGTATCATGCTTTAAGACCACGCCTATAATTCGTAAAACTCACTTTAACATGGAGGGTATTCAAAATGGGGCTCAAGTCAAGAATGACTTCTTTGCTTGATTTCTTTTTAAGCATCTGCAAGTTGTTACAACACATAATCCCATTCATAGGCCCTTATACTCTGCTAATGCAAAGCTTTTGTTGTAAAAGATATATACACATATGCATAATCAAAAGTGTTTGTATATAAAAGTATAAATCAAATGTTCGTACATAAAAATACTGCATGGTAAAGTCAACTGTGGGTTAAGTCATAATGGGTTAACAAAAATGTCTGTTTGTGTGTGTAATACAATGCAGTTGCGAAGATCTCGGCGCAGTTGTAATGCCCATCTATCTGTGCTGTCGTTTAGACTCTTGGACGAGACGTATGCTGATTGAAATCCATTATTGTGGCTTTGTTCGTTTCCTTTCTTTTTCTTTTTTTACGACTGCAATAACATAGATGGCTATGGCTTCTGGTACTAATCTCAATCTAATGATGTAGGTTATAATTTTTTCTCTTTTTTTTGCTATTCTTTAAGCCATATTTGACTTATTCGTAAAATATGTCATCTTTACCAACTTGACTTAATAAATATATACATATAGAATTTTTTATGTTCCAGTGGTAGAGAATCTCTTGATAACTCTGTGGTGTATAAGTAAAGATATGTGTATGCACGCATACTGATGTATTTAAATTTTTATATTATGTATATGTGTGTGGTACATATACAAAAGAAATGTAATTTTAATGCATTCTTGTTGTACTGCTGGTTGTTGAAGCGTGTTCATACATATCTGTGTATGAATGCAGAGCACAGACGGAGGCAAACATATACATGCATATATAGTGCTTGTAAAGTGCCAATAGATGTAAAAAAAGGCTAGAGTCCTTTTCCGTCTCTTTCTACCACAATCTTTCTCTCTTTCTCTCTCTCTCTCTCTCGTCATCCCTTTATGTGAATCTCATTTATGACATAATATTATCTCTATCTATTCGGTCTTGAACAGTGTGCGTGTTGTGCATGTGGCACAGCCAAATGCTGTAATGAACTTGTAGTGTGGAAACTTGTGTGTACGCTTATGTACACATGCATGTACGTACCCTATTATGAGTAAGCAATTGAATTTTTGCAGTTCATTGATTAGACAGAAAGTGTGTTTGAGCAGCTGCAAACCAGTTGGCTGGCATATGTATGGATGGATGTACTTCTTGCTGATGATGCTGATAACGTATGAAATAGTGATAGTGTAGAGCAGAGGGGGAAGCCAAGTTATAAATCTTGATATTTTTAATTAATATAATATCATTGCGTTATAGTTCATATAAACTTAACTTATCAATTCAATAATATTTTCCGAGTGAGTTTATTTCCCCTGCATAATAATTTATAATTGTGTTATGAAAAATAGCTATATTTATATTTATATTTATATTTATATTGTTTGTGAGAGATTCTAACGCAAACGTTCTTGATATATGGTTGGTTGGTTGTGGTTGTTATTGTAGTTGTTATTGTTGTTTCTCATATAACTGTGGTTGTTGTTATTATTATAATCGTTGTAATACTTTAGTGTTGCTATTGTTGTAAGTATTGTAATTATATCCTCCACATAAAATGAGTAGCATCAGAATCTCCCCCCAAAAGAACATATCATATAATCAGCATCGAAACTTGACTCTATCTAGCCAAGTTCATTCCTTTACCATACATTTTTTGTTGGTAATTTCGTGGTTGCAAAATTAGTTAATAAAGCGAAAATTTGTTTTAGACATTTCTAGTTTCTACACGCTAGTATAGTGTGGCCCAAGCCAAATCTTAAATTCCTTATATATATCTGTACAAGTATAGGGCGCGGCAAGTACACAATTACGCCCTCTAATGGCGGTATTAAGCTGAAATTTTGTACAAAGAATTTTAGTTTTGGCACGCAGGTCACCATTTAATTCGAAAAAGAATCCGTTAATAGCCACGCCCACAATTTTCTTATCTGCCATAAAAATTGGGCTATTAAGTTGAAATTTGTTGCACATAATTCATTCATCTCTGTGTCAAAAATAGGCGTGGTTGCTCACAATTAAGACAAAAATATTTTCAGCGTAAAACTCGACTTCAAGCTGAAACACTATTAGAAATCATAATCATATACTTGCCACGCCCACCTTTGGAATGTATGGGTATGTAAGATTTGGCTTAAGCCAAATTATGTTTTCTTACTTGTTGTATTGTATTGTGGGCGTGCCCAATTTAAATAGCCAGCCACCTATAAAGAAAATAGAAATCTCGATACATTATTTCATCTCAATATCTTAAAATGTACGATCATGATCTAGTCCCAACTAGATGCGGGCTCTTGGATGGACATGCCTAGACTGACTCAGAATATATATACTTTGTGGGATCTCTGACGCTGATGCATACGCCCATGAACTTTTATGTTTGTGGTCTAATGCAAGTTAATAGCCAGAAAACGTTTATTCGGTGTTAAAAAAAATACGGATAAGAGCCAAAAATTCCCTTACACAAAATTTTTGAAGAGTTAATAGTTCTTGTGCATAAGCGATGGTGGAGAGTATGTGATAAAAGCTGCATTTGCTACGTATGACAATAAACTGTGTTTTGTGTGTGCGTATGTGTGCGTATGTATGCGTTAAGATGTATTAATGAGGGTCACACAGGCACACAACACCGGTTCGGTAAAATAATTGTTGTAGTTAGAGAGAGAAAGAGAGAGAGGGAGACCAAGGTAAAATGCTACTCTAATGAAAGAATGGTAGCTGTGCCGTATTTTTGGCAGACATACGAAATCCATGTAAACAGAGTGTTAGTCGATCTTGATGGCAATAGATTGCTTGATTGCATTGTTGTGTACCAATTAAAAGCCAAACAGGAAAACGTAACTATTTTACTCTAGTGAGTAATAGTACAACAGCAACAACAACAACAACAACAAAAATATCTAAATAATCACGTACCAACACATTTATGGATATCTATACATGTGTGTGTACATGTACACAAAACTGCAAGTGATACCAAATGAGGGAAAATTCATCGGGTTGCACGTGATGTTTGAGGCTTAGGGATTTAAAAATCTTTTAACCCCTAGCAACATTTTACCCACACACATACACATGTAGACTGCATGTCCAAACATTCGCTTCATACAATACATAGCTGCTGATCATTAATAACAATTCCTGGCGTCCTACTGTAAAGTTAACGTTTAACCAAAAAACCAATGATTTCAGTTGTTGTTATTGTTTTGTTTGTTAACATTTGGTTTTTCTTATATTTCAGCAATATTTCGTCAATTTTTAATAGAACTTTGAATTGTTGTTGTTTACTTTGGTATGCACAAAAAAATACGCTACTATGCCAAAAATAATCGCTTTTATAAAAAAGTATTTGCATTGTTTTGTTGTTTGGGAATATATAGTATATAGTATAGAGTACAACAATAATAAGAACAAGCAGACCCTCACTTAAAGTTTCACAACATTTAAAACAACAATTTGTGTTACTTTACAACAACTTGACAAACAAATGAAAATGAAATAAAAAAGAAGCCAAATAACTCGATTCGGTTTAGGCCGAATATTGAATACCCTCCAAATGTGGGCGCGAACTAAGTAAAATTACTACACGACATAACTCTATATATCAAGCATAAAAATTAAGCTATAAAATTTCGATTTCTTACATGCGTATAAAAAGTGGGCGGGGGTGGATAACAGACACGCTCACAATTTACAAAAAACCGTATCCGAAATGTTAGTTGATATGTATTATATATACTTTTAAAGCGGATAATTTGCTACCTGCCACGCCTACCGATGTGAAGGGTATTTAAGATTTGGCCTAAACCGTATTAAATCTCATTATAAGCAAAACAGATCAGAATTATTGATATTTTCCAACATATATACCCTGCACCACCCTTGGGAGGGGGTATGCCAAGTTTGTGCGAAAGTTTGTAACTTCTAAACAGTTAAAGAGAGACGCCAACCTTTGTTGCACCGATCGATTCAAAATCATTGTTCGTCCGTCCATCCGTCTGTTGTCTGGCTATGTAAAATTGTACACAAGCTGTTGCCTACAGTTAGATTTTTAAATTTGAAATTTAATGCTCTATCATCTCATGACTCAAAGGTATGTATTATTGAAAATACATTATTAGGACTGTTTGCCTTTAATACTGCATTATAAAGTAACAAACATTTGTTTTAATGAATAAGTATTAATTAATAACCGTTTGCATGGATATCATGATTAAAATGGAATAATTGAATACAAAAATTTACTTAATTAAGTTGATACTTAATGTGTGATATTTGTAATATTTTTCAGGCAAACTAATAATCAAGCAACAGCTGTTAAAATACTCAAAATGAACATTTTCACCCTAAACCTAAACATGTAAGTTGTTATTGTTATAATTTTCGAATTACTATTATGTTACAAAATAGTATGCTTCTTCTTCTTCTTCGTCATCTTCTTATTTAACTATGTTACATGAAGATGAAATGAAAAATGAAAATTTGTTTATGCATATAAACAGAAGCACATAATACGGTCGTACAGATATATAAGCATGTATACGCATTCTATGCATATTCGTGTACTTAACCACTCGACAGAGTAGCTCTAAAGCTATTAAGAGTATTATGAGGAGAAAAATGCAAATGCTTACATACAATGTTGAAACCACTACAATGGATGTGTACATATATGTATATGTTTAAGTTAATGTAGTTTTGCATATGGATACACACAGGCTTATGCACACATACATACATACGTATATGTTGTAACAATTCAAAACAACTGAAAATAAGTTAAGCTGCTAGGTTGTGTTGTGTTGTTCAGTTCACTTAAGTTGTTTAATGTTAAAATGCTTGCACATTTCTATGCATGTGTGCATGTTACAGTTCAACATATTCTTATAGTTATTGTTGTTATTGTTGTTGTTGCTGTTGCTGTTGCTGTTATGTTTTTAAAAAGATTATGGTCGTTTAGAGAAAAGAACTTTGTTTGCTTTTTTTCCTTGTTCTGCTAATGTGCATGCCATTTTATGCACTTGCATACACTATACACATGTACATATATACGGATGTGTATTTATGTACCTTTCATTACAAGCAAATGTATGCATAAGTATGTTAGTTGTGAGTAGATAATATTCCTTTTTTTGACCAAATATTTTGCTCAACAAAATGAGAAACAATTGAAAAGAGTATATTTGGTTAAGCGCGACTTATTAATGCCCTACACTACCCACGTACATACAGTACAGTTGTACAAATAACAAAATTTTTAAGCATACGAGTATATACTAAATAGTAATGTAATGTAATCACGAGTCAACCTTAACGATGGAAGTATACTAGGTTTGTCATTTCGTTGGGGTAGAGACTTCAAAGAGTGTAAATATTCTTTATTAACATCAAAAGCTGTGTCGCGCTAGCCAGCTAGTCGTGTTTGTCCGAGTGTCTGTCTGTTGTTGGAAAGTTTGCGATCCGCTAAAGTAAAGCAATTTAGCTGAAGTTTGGTATAGCTATGCTTATGTTTGCTGTATGTTTCCTATTTTAAATGGGAAGTATTGGATGGCAATCACGCTCACAAGTGAAAAAATCTTACGCAACCACTTGTTTAAAGAGAAAGTTTAAAGTACATCCTGTCCAGCTAAAAATGTGCAAAAAACTGGCGTTGTTCAATAAAAATGCGCCCATCTTTTACAAAAATCTTTATTTGATAATTTTGATAATTTTTAAACACAACACACACTTTAGTGGTGGTTGAAAGGGTACGTAAGTGTATGTACGGTTTACTCATAAATGAGAAGAGTGTTCAAAATTTCATCTAAGCCAACTATAGCTTTTGTATTTGTTAATACATTTTTAGTTACAAATATTTTTAAGTTTAAATTATAATATAACAACAACAACAACAACAATAATAATAGGCATAACAATATTCAGAGAATAAATGTTGAAAGAATTCTTCACTAATTTGGATCATTAGTATATTAAAAGTAAATGGTGCTACAGCAACGTAACCAAATATGTATAACAATAAAGACGATTATATATGAACATTTAATACCCTACAATTATTTTATTGGACAATTTTTTAGGTGGAGCAGTAAACGCGTGACATTGTTATATTAAAGACACTTTAAAAAATGCGCTTTATGGAGTGGAGTCGCAAAAATAAACTTTAATAGGAATGGTCTGGGGTCCAAAAAACGTCGCTTTGCAAAATTTCTTCCAAAAATTCCCAAAATTTGGATCTTTAGGTTGATTATAAAAAAAGGCATAGACGGATATGAGTAAATCGACTTGGATTGTGATTGTGAAAAGTGGGTGTGGCATTTGGCGTCAACCACTTTTGTAGCGCCGAGTATAATTAACAAACGCCACAAAGTGGAAACACATGTACACACTGGGAAAGTTTATAACTTTATTTTATACTGCTAATCAAATTTATCAAATATCTAAAGTTTACAAATATTTCATACAATGGCATACAAAACAAAATTTAACAAAATTTAACACAGTGTTATGGTTATGGTTACAATCGAAACATAGAAAATCTTTATAAAGATAATGTTAACTGCACGAATTGCTATTAGGCATTATTATCTTTTCCTATTCTAAAACATATTCTGCGTTGCGAGAGAGAGAAACAAAGATTCTCTTAATTTTTCTCCATATAAACTTGCACAACTTTTTCGTGTTGGTGTATGTGTGCGGTGGAAGAAAGGAAACGGAAATCTGGCTAAACTGCCACTTGAGACAGACAATATTTCGGTGTTCATTGAAAACGGTCTGTAAATTTATTTCCGGTTTCCTCTTCTTAACTACCAAATATTACAAAAACTTTATTTGTATGCACCATCGCTGCATGGGATAAGTTTTTCGAATGATCTGTCTGTCTGGTTATCTTCTTCTTTTTCTTCTTCTTCTTCTTCTTCTTCTTGTGCGTACTGTTTCGAAATTTATTCTCCAGCTAATTGAAGCAGAAGCATAGTAAACCGTGAGTTTTGGTTCGGTTTAGTTGTTCGAACGGTGGTGGGGGCGGTAGGGAGAAGGGAAAGGGGAGAGGGAGAATGGGGTGGTTTATATGGTTTCAAAAAAGTTTTATCCCACAGTTGTCACAAAGTAAACTTGTACTTATAAAATATGTATTAGTTGTGCACACATGTAAATTACACCATATGCGTGTGCGTAAACATATCTATTTATATGCATGTGTATGTGTAGGTGTGTTAATAAATTTTTAAAAAGACATTTTTCTGGGCATTCAAGAATCAACTTTAATTCCAGATGAATTCTTGAAAATGTTGTGCAAAAGTTTTGTCGTACAGCCCAAGGTTAAGCTAAGCTGGCTTTCAATTCATTTTACTTAGTTTACAATTTGTAAAGTTCTTACATTCGTCGTGGTACACTTTTACATCTTACATCTTATATAGTTTTCTTGATGAATTCATTCTGTTGGTATGACGTTCGAAACTTGTATCAGTTCTTGTTTTGTAAAGAATGATGAGTGCTGTGCGTTAAGGCAAGTTACACTGCCGGAGATATGTTACCAAGCAAAAGTTGGTTTTTAATTATCATTTTATTATTTTACAATTTGTGAAAGTTTTCAATTTGGATAACATCCAAAACTAACGAATGAATGTGGAGACTGACAACTGAGTGGGCGACAATTAGTGGAGTTTGCTAAAAGCTCTTTAACTAAATTATAAATGCTTCAGATTATTCAACTGTACATGAATTAAATTGAATTATCGTATTACACCCATTTCAAATATAGACCGATTCAGAATTAAAAACTGAATCGATTTTACCATGTTAGTCTGTCAGTCCATATAAATTTGTGCGCAAGCTACATATCACATTTTTTAAGATATTTTGATGAAATTTAGTACAAGGACTTGTATTGGCCCAAAGGGGAAACCTATTGAAAATGGACCGAATCGGAAGATTTTTAGAATCCCTCCCTATATAAGGTCCTATAATAATATAAAAAAAAAAATCTCATTTAGAATAGTCTGTTCCAAATTTGGACCCGATCGAACCATTTCTAGAACCCCTTCCCATATTATTATATTTCCCGATGTAATGAAATTTAAGGAGCTAAGTAGTGTGTGTTATTAAACGGTCCGGCTTTACCGACTACAACATTTTTACTTATTTTAATTAATGTTGAAATGAGTAATTCGAAAATTCGAAATGTTTTCGTTCCATATTCGGACTAAATTTGGAAAAAAATTAGAGTAAAAGTGAACCAACTTCTTATCAGATATCACGTTAGTTCAGTCAGTTGACTCATTTCGAAGTAAAAGTTGGTGTCAAATCAAAAGTTAAATATATTGAAATACAAAAATGTCCTTAAATGAAAAAAAGAAAAAAGAAAATCATGAACTTTAACCCTTCCTCGCATTCGGTTAACTTTCGCAATACACTTCTGAATACTTACTAACCATTTAACAATTCATATAATTGAATATATTTTTACTATACACCAGCAGCACTCACATCATATATATGCATGTATGTATATATATACATTTATAAGTTATTTAGAGTTTTATATACCGTATGTACGTACAGTACGTACAAGTGGTACTTGTGATGTGATGCTTGAAATTGTTGTAAACTTTCTGCTGCATACGTGACTACATGGCTGAAGATTAAAAAAAAGAAAAAAAGTTGCAGCAGTTGTTGTGGTAACAGTTACTGCTTAAGAGTACAACTTTATGGCTTTTTTTTTTTTTCTTTGGTGTACATTTTGGCATAATTAAGTTGAGCTGCGCCACCATTAACAAACAAACAAATACAACACGTGTATACTTGAAAAATTTAACTTAACTTGCTTGTTGTTGTTGTTGTTGTTGTTGTTGTTGTTGCAATTGTTGTTGAGGTTATTGAGGTTGTTGTTGTTGTTAATGATGTTATTTTTAAAGCTAAGGTTTTAAATATTCATTATTCGGGAATTAATTAAAGTTTTCTTGAAAGAATTTTCTTTTAAATCTTTTAATGGGTTTCAACATTTTATGTGCATGTGTGTGTGTGTGTGTTTCTTTTTTTTTCTTCTGTGGTATTCGACTGGGTATTGTGAAATGTCATGGATGTCAACAGACATCCGGACTGCTGGCATGCACGACTCATATCCAAATCTCGGACAGTGGAAGAAAACATGTTCCGCGTCTTTCATCTCTCCTTCACAAGTGGGGTACAGTGAGGAGTTATCATGTCCAATCTTATGTAGGTATTTTCTGTATACCCTGTAGCCAGTTACAAATTGAGTGAAGTAAAATTTCACCTCCCCAAACTTTCTACTGTTCCAGACTTGTATATCTGGAATGAGTCGGTTAGGTCCACCTTCCCCTTGCGGACGCATCCCATCGGCTCTGACTCCATGTTACAGATATTTGAACCGTTCAGTGCACACATTGATTAACTCAAAGCACTTGGTATAGTCATAGTTCATCGCATTTCTCAACTTTTTGTTTTATGGATGTTTCTCTTTCTTCCTGTTTTATCAACCTTTTAAAATATTAAGAATTGTGGATTTTTTGGAAAATGATCACAACTGCCCTTGTAGTGGTCCGATCAAGCTGAATTTTTGGCTAGGAAAACTTACGATTACTTACAATATTAATTATTGACACTTTTGCAAATTTAAAACCGGTGTTTTAATTTAAAATTTATTAATTCATAGCACTGCACATAAATTTGCTCTTTTCGCCGCAGAAGATTCCTCTGCTTGTCTTAAGCAGCGAATGTGTGTGTGTGCGTGTGTGTGTGTGTGTGTTTAAAGGTGCTTAATTTATTTTTTATCTTAGTTGGATACTTTAACTTTTAAAAGGCTTCCCCTTTACTCGCCGTTATTACTGTGTATTTTCTGTTTATAGTCTCTGCTATAAATATGTCTTTTCAATGGTATATAGAGTATAAGATATGTAACTTATATGTAATTTTTATTACACTTTCTTACTACACTTCTCGTCTTTTTAGTGTAAATGGATTTCCGCAATTAGCACTTCTTTATGTGCTCTGCTCGGTGTTTTTTTTTTGTTTTTTGTTTTTATTCTGTAACATTTTTCTCAAAAAATTCAACTCAAGGTGGATTTTTATGCTTTTTCTGTTTTTCTGTTTTACTGTTTTTCTGCTTTTCCCACTTCCTTCATGTTCCATTGTTACTGTCATTGTTGTGGAATTGCCTTTTGAAAACTATATTCTGGAAGCATACTTGAGCATTGTTTTCTCTCTTTTTTTTGTTTTTGTCCATTTGTGTAAGTGTAATGGTGCCGGGAAATGTGCAAGAGTGAAGAAGATTAATTTAAATATTTCTAGGTGTGAAATTCATTTGTTTGTTATCCACACTAACAGCAAAAACAACAAAATGTGTTCAACAAGCAAGCCACTCAACAATACAATAGAAATGAGTCATTAAGGACATTTAATGTCTTAGAAATGACTTAAGTAGGTAGGTAGGTAGCAGAAATCATTCAGAGTGTTGGCACATCACACAACAACAAAGTTTACAATTACAATTAAATTAAATGAAGAAATTGTTGTTTAATGGATTAAAAAATGAAAATGTTTTGCCTGAAATTAGTTTTGTCAAGGCCCTCGCTGGACATAAGATTAGGTTTGTTATAAATTCAATGGAATTAGAGATAACCAGAGAGTAGATTATGACCGTCTGTATACCCACCAAATTATTGATGAGGGTAAAAGAACCCTCTCAGACCCTACAAAGTGTTTAATTAGCATCAAAATCTGACTCGACGACTGAGACCTGCCTGTTCGTGTGTCTATGTATTTGTTGTTGGAATTCTCATGGTCTTAAATTTCAGATATCGAGCTGAAATTTTGTACAAATACTTCTTCACAAAAATGTATCTATAAAGGTCGTTCACCTATTTAGAGTTAAGAAATTCATCAATGTACCAAAAGTGGGCATGGTCGGGTATCAGACACGCGCAAAATTTACAAAAAAATGTTTCTGCAAAATCGAATGCACAAGACTCTGTTATGGGGCTTAATCAGTTACTTGCCATGCCCGCTGTTTCTCTCTAGAAGAAGATTTGGTCTAAACCAAATTAATTTTTTATTTTTACTTGCAATTTTATTCATTTTATTTTATTAAATTTTATATTTTATTGTCCAGATGCCGAATAAAACCTGTTCTCTTTAACATCATATCTTCCCTCTATCGTAATCCTGTCCTGTCCTCTGTATTTGCTATTGTCCGTAATGTGTGCATTTTCTAAATATTTTAATATTTACACCAGTTTACAGTGTACACATGTACTTGTACATACTAACCAACATATATGAAGAAGACACTTCAGTTCAAGAGTGTGCAGTACGAGGTGTTCACTTAATAGTCTTACGCGTATATAAATTAACATGATAAACATTTGAACAAATCACCTTTTAAGTTGTTGGTGCAACGCATATACACATTTTTTAAAGAAAATTTTCAAATAATCTAACAAAACGTTTAAACGAAAATGAAGAAAGACGGACGTACAGACAAAATGATGGCAACTATTTAATTAGTACCACTTGCAGCAAATGGTATATAAGGTAACTCCTAAATGCAAATACAAACCTTCAAGATTCAGATATTTCCATGATATTTGGGCAAAGAAGAATTTTATTGAATATCAACCGAATTAGATCATTTTCAGACTCGCTCACCACATAAGGTCCATTACAGAGAAAGTCTGTGTGGCGAAACTTTGCAATTCTTAATATTTTTTAACAAAATTTGGTGAAGATTTGCATTAATCGACTGTGGCAAATTTGCACCTGATCGAATTAGTTGTAGAACTCTTTCCATAAAATGGATACGAAAAATGTTGATCATAAAATTTCCAACAAGGTTTTTCAGTTGAAAATTTTAATATTGCCTTCTAAGCAAAAATGTTTATGCATGTACTTATTGTTCAGTAGACACGTCTCTCTATTCCAATTGTCAATTTTCACAATAACACTTGACACACAAACGCACACTACACAGCACGATGACACTACAAAACAAAACAAAATAAAACATGAAAGAAAAGAATAAAGTTAATCTAGACAATATTGTTGTTGTAATAAATAAAAATGTTATAGTCGGTCCAGCCCGACCATTTAATACCTTAATCCCACTTAACTCCTTAAATTATGCTACAATTAATTTGATTATATCTGAATACAATTCCATGCAAGCTTCTACGTGAAATATTGTTGTATGGGAAGGGGTTCTAAAAATGATCCGATCGGGTTCAAATTTGGCACAGCCAAATGTGAAGCTATTTAAAAATTCTTTACCGCAATTTGTCAAAAAATATAAAGAATTACGATTTTTTTTTTGCCATAAAAAGTCTTTCATTATAATAAAACCTTATATGGGGAGGGGTTCTAAAAGTGGTACGATTCGCTCCATTTTCAATAGGGTTCTTCTTTTAGTCAATACATGTCCTTGTACCAAATTTCATCTAAATATCTTAAAAAATGCGACCTGTAGCTTACACACAAATTTACATGGACAGACAGACATAGTTAAATCAAGTCAGATTTTAATTCTGAATCAATCGGTGTAATTGAAGGTAGATTACAAACATACGCACTTCCTTAATATAACCTTTACCACAAGTGGTGCAGGATATAAAAATCGATACAATCACATCTATGTTATGTTGTATATGTTTTGGTTAAAAGGACGTGTTTGGATAGATGCAGATGTTATTGAATTTATAAAAATGTGTTTACCAAGATGTGTTTTTTTTATTTTTATTGAAAGAGTGATAGAGAGGGAGAGAGGGTGAGTATTCGGTAGAGTAGCAGTAAATGATTTTATAGAATGTGCTTGGAGTGCAATATTTTGTTACTGCAATAAGTTAAGAGTTATATTTCTTTTCCATGAGTGTGCGGTGGGATTGTATATTTCATACAGAGCTAGTGACAATGACATGTAATGCGATTAAAATTGACAGAAAACAAAATTGTATCAATTTTTTGGAATATTATGAGAATTCTCCATTCATTCAACTGAAATCATTTGAATTTCGAAAAAATGAAAATGTGGCAGCAGAGGTTGTGATAGGTTTACCAGAGAGGAGACATGACTTTAGAATTTATATAAGAGGATGACGTTTACGTACGACATCTTTCATAGCATTTGTCACATAATAAGTTTATGTCAATTTCCGTTCAAATTAGAAACAGAAAGCAGAAAATTTCTACTTTTAGACTACGTCGTATATATAATGGTGTCATTAAAAGTTTACCATTCTTGGGCCAACTTTAACATTTTATGAAATCTTTCTTTGTGCACATTAATGAAATATTCAGTTATGCCGTGTATGTATATGTGTGTTTGTATTTGTTGTTATTCTATGTAAATATGTTTTCCTGTTAACCAGCATTTATAAGTACTTAAAACCTTCGTCTTTGTCCTTTTTTTTGTTTTTTTGTTTTTTTTGTTTTTCTTTAACAAGTTTAGTAGTTTCCTTAAAAGAATTTTTTTCCACTTTTTCCCCACATAAAAAAGGATTCCTTTTTTAATATTGCTGTTGCGGCTGCTGTTACTTCTGCCGCTTCCTCTTATTCTTTTTCTTGTTACATACTGCGGGGTGCGGGGTTCATCTATGTATAACTTTTCTTACCAGGCTTGGTGATAAAAAATAAATTATGTTTATTGTTGTTGTTATTATTATTATTATTGTTGTTGTTGTTGTTGTTATAGTTGTTAAAAAATAAGTTGATTTGCTTTAAAAATATATACAAAAGCAGCTGAATAGAGAAAAACCAACTCTGTTCACCCTCTTAGTGTGGAGTAGTAACATAATAATAACAATGTCGTCTTAATGTGCGGTTGTAGTAGTAGTGGTTGCTGTTGTTATTATTGTTAATGCATACATATATGCATGATTTTGTTGTTGTTATATATAGTTATTATAGAACACACAACAAGTACATGACATGACATGACATTAATACGTTTCTTCTCTTCTTCTGCTACTCGTGCTCTACTCAAGTTAAACTAAACAAAAAAAAAAATGAAAAGAAAAAAGTAAATACAAATATTATAGACGTTTCTACGCGATCACGTAACACCCCTCACACAACTTATGCTGCAATTAGTTACGTTGGATCAGTAGTGCGCGAGTCCTTGTCATATAAAACCCATTTCGTAAAAAAGGGCGTTAAGAGGTTCTAAAGATGGTACCATTACGTTTAAATTAATTCATCACGCTAATGAACTATTCTTTGTTCTGAAATTATTAAGAAGTGGAAATTTTGGTTTTTTCTTAAAAAAGCTTTTTTTTAAAATATGGCATGTCCTGAAGTGGACCTTTCTCAAAATGGAACGATCAGGTTCATTTTTAATGGTGACTGCATAAAATTTCATCAAAAAGTGTCAACAATTATGATCTATAGGTTGATTACAAAATATACATGAATGGACAGACGGACATAGTTAAATCAATTCGGATTTTGATTATGATTATATAATTAAATGTGGGTTTGGTATATGCTGCAAAAAAATACACTTGTATACTTGGCTATATTTGGCTTAGGCCCAATCTTAAATGTGCTATAGGCCTATATATGTACAAGCAGAGGGCGTGGCAAGTAAGTGAACTACATATGATCTAAAAGGTGGAAATCTGCGTAAAATAAATTTTTGTATAAATTAGCACAGTTTTAGCACATTGATGGATGATCCAATTATAAATATTTATGCCTAATTATAACTTTATATTGTGGGCGTGGCTCTGATCTAATTTTGACTAATATATACAACAATCTATATACAAAAATTATGTATAATTGTATGTACAAAATGACAAATAAATAACTCAAAATTTACTACCGGGAGCGTTCCAGTAAAAAACGGACCAACGGACGGACATGACAGATTATTGCAGATTTGATATTGTACTAATCAATAATATATGTACTTTGTAGGGTGCCTAACATCTACTTCTAGTAATCGCAAACGAACGGAAAAGCTTAGTATAATGTCACCTACGTTAGAGGTTATAAAAGTATTTTATTATAACAATATTTTCCTGGTAACATAGACAACTTAGGAGATCGTTAGACAAGTAAGTAATGTACAACAACAAATAAAGAAGAAATTATTGTATGGCACAAAAAATGAAATGCTTCATTAATCTTGATTTATAAATATTGTGCAATTATTATAACGTCAAACTACTTTGAATATATACGTATATATAAACTGAACCGCACAATTGGATTAAGAACAAGTTATATTAAATTTTATGAAATAATATTAAATTTAAGAATTTGTAAGAAAGTTTGTGTAGAATATAATTGAGGAAGTTGTATACTTCCGTCCCTTCGATTATATATTCTTGGGTGTTTAGGTCTCAAGATTTAAAAGAATTTTAATGAGTGTCCCTTTTTGATAAAAAAAAACAATTACAAATTTTATAGTCGGTCCATTTAATACCCCCACACCACTTAGCTCCTTAAATTATGCTACAATTACTTTGGTTGTATCTGTATACGCAAGGCCCTACAATACAAGTTACTTTGTGAAAGATTTTTATATAGGGAAGGGTTCTAAAAATGGTCAGATTGAGTCTAAATTTGGCACATGTAGATATGAAACTAATTAACTACTCATCATAATTTTTGTCAAACAAGGATTAAGGATTGGAATTTTATGCCATATAAAGGTTTCCATTATAATAGAGCCTTATATGGAGAGAGATTCTAAAAATAGTCCGATTCGATCTATTTTCAATAGAGTTCCTCTCTGTAATAATACATATCCTTGTATCAAATTTTATTGAAATATCTTACAAAATGCGACCTAAAGCTTACGCAGAACTTTAAATGGACGGAGAGACGGACGGATTAAATCGATTCAGATTTTGATTCTGAATCGATCGGTAAGAGATTGAGGGTGGGTGCGGCCTTTGCCGTTTAGGAGTTACAAACATCAGCAAGAGAAAAATATTTTCAAAGAGTATTTGATTCGAGGCTCGGCAAAGTATTTATATTCATATAAATGAAATTCTGAATCTGTTCGTATCTACGTCTGCGGTAAGAATTCTCAGGTTCATACAAATTTTGATATGAATTTAGAACTTGAAATACGCAGGTTGCATAATCGGTCGAAACCCGCCCACAATAATATATATACAAACACATATTTGCAATTACCAATCCATTGAGATGTTAAAAAATGGGCGTGGTCAGACATACATACATGTCCATAATTTACAAAAAATCTTTTGTGCCATAAAGTTCGACTTGTAAACTTATATGTAGTACATACATAATTAGAGGGCGTAATCATATAGAAGCCACGCCTACTATTTGTACAAATAGTTTTTACAAATAGACTTGAATTTGAAATTTCATTTTCAACATTTACGCATAATTAAAGAAAATCCATTTTCACAATTTTAATTAATAAGTGAAAAAAACAAAAACAAAAAAAAAACTAAACAATTTTCATGGCAATATATATTTTGTATGATGTTAATAAATTCTGTGGTTATTATGAAAATTATTTATTCAAAACATTGGTGGTTACACAACAACTACACAGCTAGCTACACACGCACAATTTAAACACACTTACAAAAACTCATAATTATGATAATATTGAGGTCGAACTAAAATGCACAATATTTGACCAAAACATATACATATATACGAGTATATTTTTATTTATTTAAGCAAATATGAGCAATCCATGCAATGCTTAAATTTTCACGAAATTTTTCTATAATAATTGCTTTATAAATATTTACGATTTATTATACCCTCCACATGCGGGTTATATTAAATGTGTTATTCCATTTAAAACACCTAAAACCCTACACAGTGTATATATTCTTAATCAAATTCAAAAACTGTGTTGATCTAGGTATGTATGTCCGTGTGTCCGTCTCTTGTTGTCATTCTCACGGTCTTCAATTATGAGATTTGCGCTGAAATTTTGTATAGGCACTTATAGTTTTTGCAGGCAAATCGCTAATTAAAATCGGCAAAATTGGATAAGAGCCATGCCCACAATCAACAAAAATCCATTTAACTGCCACAATAGTTAACCTTTTACCTTAAAATTCGGTATGTATATCTATAAATAATTCGTTTATCGATGTGCCAAAAATGAGCTTAATCGGATTACAGACACGCCCACAATTAATAAAAATCTTTATATCTGCCATAAAAATTGACCTAGAAACTTGAAATTTGGTACGCGTATACAAAGTTATCATATCTACTGGAGTGTCAAAAATGGGCGTGGTCGACTTACAGACACGCCCACAATAGATATAAACCTATATATCTGCCACAAAAGTTGATCTAGAAACTTGAAATTTAATACTTGTCTACGTAGTTATCCCATTGACTGACGTGCCAAAAATGGGCGTGGTCGGATAATAAACACGCCCATAATTTACAAAAAACCATACTCCACGTAAAATTCGTCATGCAAGCTACGTAATGCATACACTATTAAAGAGCATTTACCCGCCACGCCCACTATTGTAGATGTGGATTTGGCCTAATTTAGTTTTCTTACTTCTTTAATTTAAGGACATTTTATTTGGAAAAGTTGCTTTGAGTAAAAAATGCTAATGGAAAGCTTTTGATATTATAATAATATGCTAAATACAAGATATTTGTAATGCACGTGCATAAAGAAGTTGGTTATGCACACCCTACCGTTTTCCCATATGTAATATAAATAGTTGCATATAAATACATGTGAGTGTGTGTATATGATTGCAAGCTGCAGATAACTCAAACAACTCTTCTTATATATCATGGAGGAAAGGTGAAAAAATAATGGATTTTTTTTTGTTGTATTCAAATAAGGGAAAGAGAGAGAACATATCAGTGAGAGGAGTGTAATAAAGTAAAAAAATGAGTTTTTGGTGAACTTTTAACATTTTAAACCAAAAAAAAAAAAAACAAAAACATTAAATCTGGTACAGAAAAGTTTGTAATAAAAACAAGTGAAAATGTTACAGTCGATTAATCCCAACCATTTACTACCCTACTAATACTTAGCTCCTTAAATTATGCTACAATTACTTTGGTTGTATCTGTATAAGCGAACTACTGCTATATAAGTTATTATGTAAAGTGGAAAGGAGTTTTAAAAATGATCCAATCGGATCCAAATAAAACTAATAAACTATTCTTCATCAAGTGTTGTCAAAAAATATTAAGAATTGCGAAACCTTCTTTGGTCCTTTTTGGGTTAATTCATGTCCTTGTACCAAATTTCATCAAAATATCTCAAAAAGTGCAAACTGTATTTTGCCCATAAGTTACAAGACAGACGGGCATGGGTAAATTGATTCAGACTTTGACTTCTGAACCGATCAGTACAACTGCAAGTGGGTGTGGCATTTGATGTATAGGATTTATAAACTTAATATACACAAGTGGTGCAGGGTATAATAAGTGAAAACAATATAATCGGTTTTACCTGACCATATAATACCCTACACTACTTAGGTCGACAATGTTAACTGTAACAGTAAAAGCGAGTCCTTGTCATATAAAAATCATGTAATGAAAACAAGTTACATGGAAAGGGGTTCCAAAACTATTCCAATGGGGTACAAGTTTGACACAGTCACTTAATAAGCCAACATCGTTTGGGAATGGTATTCTAAAAATAGACCAATTAGGTTAATAAACAAAATAGTGATCGTCCTTGGTATAAAATACATCCACGTTGCAACCTGCAGATTGATTACGTACGGACATGATTGAAAATATTCAGATTTCCTTTCTAATACGATTTATATAATTAAAAGTGACACACCTAGTATTTTATTCCTTAAAGGATTTAAAAAAACATTCGCTCTAATACATTATATATGAACACTTTATACCACTTTGTAAATGCTAAACAGTTGTGAGTATGTTGTGTTGTAAGGTAAACTTAATATGATGTTCTGTACAAAAGAAATATTTTAATAAAATATTGCATGATTTGCTTTTTCCAGGATCGACATTTTCTTTTTTTTTTTTTTTTTATATTCTTCATCATTGACGCGTTGTTGCATTGTTATTAAACTCTTACTCTACAGATGATATAAACATGTATCCGTTATACCAACATAACACGTACGTTTTACTTACCCGTTTGAATCTTTTATTAGATACATTTTTTAGCAGAAAAAGAAATTTTAAAGTAATGTCAACATGACAACATTTCTCGTTATTTTCTTTGTATCACATAAACATGTAGCTGAATACATATGTGTATGCGCATATGTATGCAAACGTTTGTACATTGTTTATGCATTCTTAGTTTCATCTTATTTACAATATTTTGTTGTTGTTGATGTTGTTGTTGTTTAAAAAAGGAAAATACAACTTGCAATCTGTATTATGTGTTTATAGACAACAGTTGTGTTGGATGTAGAAATTCTATCGTTTCGTCTTTTACTCGTTTTACTATTTTATCACTCTCTTCTTAGGAGATAACAAAATTTTATATTTCTTTTATACATTTTTTATATACATCCCTGGCAAGAGTAGAATTAAAAGCAACTAAATCGATTTAAACCGGTCCGTCTGTCTGTCATTTCTTGAAATCAACCTAGAACAAGGACGAACCAATTTAAACCTCTGCCTCATTTCAAATATAATTGATGGTAAAAAAAGAAAAAAACAGTGATAAAAAGAAATTATTCAAACCAACACCAAATTTCCACCGGATTGTTTACTTTTTGGGACCTTCTCGTGGTTGTCACCCCAGATAGTAGGGTATTAAATAAATAGTCGAGTTTGATCGACTATAATATTTTCACTTGCTTATTGTTGTTTGTGCTGGCCACCCAGCATTTGACATATCGTATATGTTTATATAATAAAGCATGTATCAGCTTTTTCAATGAATTTCTATAAAATATTTATATATCGCAGAGGCAGAGGCAGAGACAGAGGCAGCAAGATAGAATTATTATGCATGACATTTTATGAAAAATATTGAAAAACGTATATTTTATTTGATAACATTTGCTTACACGAGCATCTGCATTAAATAGGAGTTAGGAATGCTTCTTCTTCCTCTTCTTTTCTCGGTTATTTCCTTAAACTTTTTTAGTCACTTAATCGATTCCTAGTTCAACCGATCATTTTGCATTCATACAAACATTTTTTATAACTATATAGATCAGGATACAACAACAACAACAACAAAAACAAATTGAAACTTGTCACAATTTTATTGCAAATTATTCTGCAAGCAATTGTAAAAATTTCATTAATTGAAAATTGTAATTATGTGGATTAAAACATGTGTTTAATGCACGAGACATATTGCCAGGTATGCACCCAAGCCCCACAAAGCTAGTCAATCAATCAAAAAGTACAAATTTTATATTAAGTGCATACAAATAAGCAGCCAGAGTATAGTTGATAGTTGTCTCTGCCGCTGTTATTATTGGTATTGTGCTGTGTGGTTTGTTGGTTTGTATATTGGTAACAGTTGTATATTCTACGTCACAAAATCGTACAATGGTGATATAGTGTATCTGTGTGTATGTTTGTAACTCTTAAACGGGGAGTGACAGACCACGCCATTGCTAAGTATCAAAAACTATTAAATATGTCCATCTGTAATTATGATAAATTTGGCAGGAGTATCCTTTCTGGGGACCAAGAACGATTACTATTAAAAATGGATCTGATTAGTTGATTTTTAGGACCTATCCCCTATTGTAGGCGCGGCTATTAGCCCAACACGTTTATTTTTGGCACATCGATGGATGATGATGGATCACCAAATTTCAACCTAATAGCTCAATTTTTGTGGTGGATATATAGATTTTTGTTGATTGTAGGCGTGGCTCTTGACCGATTTTTTCCATTTTAAATAGTAATCTGCATTCAAAAACTGAAAGTTCCTGTACAAAATTTCAGCTTTATACCTCAAAATTAATGCCCCTGAGAATGCCAACAACAGACGGACACACGGACACCCGAGCATACATGTATAGATCGACTCAGTTTTTGATGCTGATCAAGAATGTATATGCTATGTAGGATCTATGACGCCTGCTTATGGGTGTTGCAAACGGAGGAACAAACTTAGTTTGCCCTCCCAATCATCTGTGGAGGGTATAATGACTGTAATAATATTTTCACTTGTTTTTGTTTTCTTTACTATTCATATGTATGGATTTTTATCAAGTTATTTGTTGCTTGTTGTTGTTGTTTCAATAAAATTCTGCATATATATTGACTATTTAATAATATGCCTGCACATACAATAAAATGACCAAAAATGTGATGATTGCAATGGTGCGGCATTTTCAATACCCACCAATCTTGATTGGTGGTTTAAGTTAAAATAATAAGTCTCGTGAAAAGCAGAAAGCTACAGTGTCGTTTAAAATATGGATATAAATATTCAATAGTTGTTGTTGTTATATTATGCAATAACAGAGTCGTATTATTCAAAGTCTACCCTACGATAATATGTAAAGTCAAGTGTACTGTGTTAAATTATTTATACTCATAGCGCTAATATACATTTCTCCAGAACTCTCTTTTTATATAATGTAAAACAAGTGAAGATGTTATAGTCGGGCTTGACCGACTTGGTAGGGGTATCGGTCACCATTTGATATATTATTCAATTTAATTTTTTTCTTTGATTTATGAAAAGTTTTAATTTTCTATACCTACTTGTATTTTCAAAAATTTCAAAATGATACATATAACAGAATTTTTTTTAAATTTTATGGGGAGGGGTTCTAAAAATGGTTCGATTCGGTCCACTTTCAATAGGGTTCCCCTTTGGGCCAAAATATGTGCTTGTAGCAAATTTCATCAAAATATCTCAAAAGATGCGACCAAATTTAGATGGACAGGTAGGAGGACAGTCGCAGAGACGGACATGGTTAAATCGATTCAGATTTTGATTCTGAATCGATCGGTATAATTGAAGGTCGGTGTGGCATTTGCCGTTTAGTTACAAACATCCGCACAAACTTAATATACCCTTTTCCACCCAGGGTGGTGCATGGTATAAAAATAGCCCAAATTTCATTATGTGAAGACCACTTTGATTGGCTTCTCTATTTACGTACATGTGAATGTGTGTATGTGGCTTCTCTATTTGCGAATGTATTATCATATAAATGTATACGTATAAAATTTGTTTGGTATTCATATTGCTTCGGAACACATCAAGCATCTCCTTCATATAAATTCCTTAATATACATATTGTGTTCATTTCAGGTTTAAAGTGTATATATGTGTGTATGTGTGTACTTCAATTGTGAAAACAGATATTTATTTAAAAATGCTTTACAACGAAAAAACAGCAACAACAGAAACAACAGCAAAATGTGAAAATATTTAATGCCTGCCCGAGTCATACATACCACGCATACAGTGAAGAGAATGCCTTTTGCTTCAATAACAATTCGTTAAAAATCAAGTAAAAACCAAAAAAAAAAAAAAAACATAATTTTTTTTATACAAATTTATGAATATAAAAATAACAAACACATACCGATAGACCGGGATAGTTCGCACAGGTTTTAATTTATATAGAACACATGAACACACACCCCCTCCCGCTCTCCGCACAAACATATACGATAAAAACTTTTCACTTGCATGTTGGCCAGCACTGCATACATTGCTGCTGTTAGTGATGGTGATAAAATTGGAAAACAGCGGTTGGTATACGATTGAATTTATATTGTAATAGTAAATGCGTGCCTGCAGGATGAAGAGATCGTTGTCGCTTTTTTTGTTTTGTTTCTCCTCTTGTCAGGCATATAATATTGTTAATGAAAGTTCCGTTTGATTTTTTCATTAATAATTATTTGTTAACTTCCGTTCCGACATATTAATGAACGGATGAATGTATGAATGAAAGTCGATTTTTTTCAAGTTTTGTCAACAGCTCTACGAATTAATATTGAATTGAAAGAAGACAAGTAGGAGAACTAAATTTGGGGCTTGGTGTAAATCTTAAATACCCTCCATATCGACATACAAAGAGTGGGAGTGGCAAGTACATGATTACGTCCTCTAATAATGTATGCATCAAGGTGCAAATCGAGTTTTACGTTGAGTATGGTTTTTTGTAAATTGTGAGCGTGTCTGTTATCCGCCCTCGCTGGCACATCAATAGAGTATCGAATTATAAATGTGAATCGCCCCCGAATTTCATCTCTCAATTTCTGTCACATATAAAGAGATTTTTGTCGATTATGGGCGTGGAATTTGCTCAATTTAGTAAGTAGAAGTGTGTGCACAAAAATTTCAGCTTAATATCACAAAATTTACAATCATGAACATGCTAACCAAAGACAAACACATGGACATACGAATATGCATCAATTTTTGATCCTGATCAAGAATATATATACTTTGTAAGGTGTTGTAAATGGAATGATAAACTTAGTATACTATTATCTTATACGGAGGATGTAAAAAGAAAAAAAAAATAATTTCAAAACCACAATGTAAATATTCAATTAAAGTTATGCAGCGAAATGAATGTTTTGTTTCTTTTTTGCAAAAAAGATTTATTGAATAATTTTTATAGTAAAAAAAAGTTAACAAGGGTTGCAGGGACAAGCGGAAGCAATCAAAACCAAACAATGTTGAACTTTATGGTATACCGCGTATTATGTGCGGGTAAACGCTTCCATAAGGATAGTTTAAAAGCGTATCTTAAATTCTGAACAGTTAACAGATCCACATAGTTGAGGTTTTTTTAATAATTTATTTTAATGTTGCTGTGTTTGTAGGAAACTTTCAATGTATATGAAAATTACAAACTAAGGCGTCGATGCAACATATTTGTAGCATCTTTCATTGTTTGTTATTATTATGTTTTCTTCATTAAATCTTACCTTAAAAACATAACTAGTGAGAAAATGTCTACAAGACGGGATAACTTTTAGTAATAAAATTAGTTAAAAACAAGTAAAAAAGAAATAAGAAAATTAAATTTGTCAAGTTTTAAATACCCTC
Organism: Ornithomya chloropus; assembly: GCA_963971445.1. Classification (NCBI taxonomy): domain Eukaryota; kingdom Metazoa; phylum Arthropoda; class Insecta; order Diptera; family Hippoboscidae; genus Ornithomya; species Ornithomya chloropus. The sequence goes on along the minus strand of OZ020530.1, from coordinate 17,589,878 downwards.
CACATCTGTAATAGTGGGCGTGGCAGATATATGATTATGCCCTAAAATAATGTATGTTTTACGGATGAGCTTGCAAGTCGAGTTTTACGTAGAGTATGGTTTTATTTTTCTCAATTGTGGGCGTGGCTCTTGACTGTTTTTTATATTGTTTTTAAATATAGATCTGCATATAAAAACTAAAAGTTTTCAGTTCAATATCTCAAAATTTACACCCGTGAGTATGCCAACAACAGGCAGATATATGGACACATGGACATGTGGTCATACGGACATATGGTCATACGGACCTAGGGACACACGGACATATGGACATACGGACATATGGACACACGGACATAGGGACGTACGGACATAGAAACACACGGACATATGGACATACGGACATGGGGACGTACGGACACAGAGGCGTACGGACATATGGTCATACAGACCTATGGACATACGGACATATGGACATATGGTCATACGGACTTATGGATATACGGACATAGGGACGTACGGACATATGGTCATACGGACCTATGGACATACGGACATAGGGACGTACGGACCTATAGACATACGAACATAGGGACACACGGACATGTGGACGTACGGACATATGGTCATACGGACGTATGGACATGCGGACACATGGTCATACGGACCTTTGGACATATGGACATAGGGACGTACGGACATATGGTCATACAGACCTATGGACATACGGACATATGGACATATGGTCATACGGACTTATGGACATACGGACACATGGACATACGGACATAGGGACGTACGGACATATGGACATACGGACATATGGACACACGGACGTACGGACATATGGACACACGGACGTACGGACATGTCATACAGACCTATGGACATACGGACATATGGTCATATGGACTTATGGACATACGGACATATGAACATATGGTCATACAGACCTATGGACATAGGGACGTACGGACATATGGTTATATAGACCTATGGACATACGGACATATGGACATATGGTCATACGGACCTATGGGCGTACGGACATATGGTTATACGGACATAGGGACACACGGATCGACTTACATTTTGATGCTGACCAAAAGTATATTTGATGTAGGATCTCTGAGGTGTCCATCGGGGTATTGCAAACGGAATAACAAACTTAGTAGAATCAATATCATCACTAAGGTGGAGAAACAAAATTCTGTACAATACTGTAAACAACGTTCATGTTTTTAAAATTTTGAAAAATGCTAATGAATTCATATATAGATCAGTTAAATCATGTATATTTATGCGTTTTAGTTTATTTGTTTTTTGTACAAAATAATTATTGTTGTTGTGGTTGCTTTACCAGTATTGATATTCATGTTTTCAGTGAGTACTAAATCTCCCGCATAGGAGATTGACTAAAATAAAATAGAATAGAAAATGCATTGATTTGTTGTTGTTGTTGTAGTTTTTATAATTTTTTTTTATTATTTTTATTCTAGTTTTATTTAATAACATAATAGTGACCAAGATTTAAAAACACTAACATGAGTATATATTTATATATATATAGTGTGTATCTGCATAGAATGGATTACAAAATGACAATGACGGTGAATGATGGAAAATCAAATAAATTAAAACCGATAATAGCGATTAATTTATGTACATATAGTTACAACTAACAATTACAATTTTATAATACGATTAAAAAAAAAGATGTGAACAAAAAAAATGAAATTAAAATCAAATTAAAAGTTATTTTATTTATAAGTCGTGTTTAAAATGTAAAAATGTAATTATTGACTGATATGCAGCAGTGTGTGTGTGTGTGTGTGTGTGTGTGTGTGTGTGAATGTGAATGTGAATGTATATGAAAAGACCATTTATATGCATGTACACCGTTCACACACATATATGCGTATGTGTTGTTGTGCGGGAGTGGGGGGGAGGTGTTGGGCGTAGGTGACAAATGCTTTATTCTTTGGTTTATTATCTTCTATATGTATGAGTAAGCATGTTGGTGTGTAAGTATGTGTTATTTAAATAAATTGTTCTGAACTGAACTCCACTGTACGCAAAAATCAACACAATTGATGAGTTTTTAATTAATGTCATTTAAAAACAAAGTGAACAAGTTTGTGATATAATCTAAAGGGGCGTGTTTGTGGCCGTTTTAAAATCCATAACGTACAACATTTCCTCTTATCCTATATATGTAGTACCCTATACACCATACATACTTTTATAGTCCATTTTTCTATAAATACATTCATAAACAAACAGGCTTTTCCAAGCCTCTAAATTACATACAAAGTTGCTTAACAAGAACCAGCAGGCAACTAAACATACTTTGGTGTATTTTTTTTTAAGTGATGTAGGGTAGAAGGGTCAAGTTGGACCGTTTGTAATATTTACATTGCATTTAAATGTACAAAAATACTTCAAACGATAAATAAAACTCAAGTATTAAAGGCGAGGACTGACTGACATATTTAAATTTTATAGAAAAGAATCCTAAAAATAGTTGTTGCCATATTATGATGAAAATATCTCTTGGTGCTACATATCATTGAAAAAAACAAACACCCGCCGCCTGCGGCTTGTACTCAAGAATATATCTAACTAATGGACTGACAGACAATAGCGTACAAACTGATTAATAATAAATTTGTTATAATACATGGTAATACGTTGAAAACGTAGCGTATTGTGTATAGCGTTGGCGGTGGTATATGGTTTACCAATCTTATGTGCGTTATACTCGTTATGTTATACCTGCTGGTTCTATATAAGCGCGCTTTCTTTTTTCTTATAATCTTCACTTTAAACAAGAACGTATATTGAGTTTGTTACTCCATTTGTTCTACGAAAGCATTAAAAACATCCGTCCGTCCGTCCATCTGTCTGTCTATTATTGGTATGCAACCGTTTATTAAAATAGACAATAAGTATAAGTCTGATTTTAGTTGATTTAATCGGGCACAATTCAACATTATCGTTAATAAGTGTTTTAAATGGGACGGGTAATGTCCCCGCCACATTCATAAGGTTAAAGTGAAGGATATCTAATGGTTGACTTAAGTCAACTAAAATGTTTTCATACCCTCCACATTAGTGATGAAGGTATACAAAATTTTTCATATCGTTTGCAATGTCCAGAAGGAAGTCTCGGAGACCATACAAAGTACATAGATTCCTGGCCAGCAATAAAATTTTCGCCCATCCAAGCGTCTGTCTATTATTGGCCCTCTCAATAAAATTTTGAACACACACTTTTAGTTTTTGCATAAGCATAAATATATTGGGCAAAATTGGGCAAAAGACACGCCTACAAGGGTAGTTATAATTCGACTTGAGCCAAATTTAGTTTGATGACTTGTTATTTTTGCCATTTTGTACATTTATGTCATATATTTATAATTAGGAGATTATTTGTGAGAGCTTTCGTTCGGCTTAACATATATGTATGCAGATTTTTTTGATTTTTTTCTATTACTTATATCGTAAATTTTCATATATACATATATATGCTCGTACATTTAGTCTTAAAAACTAGTAATTATTTGTCTGTGGCTTGTGGTTTAGTTTTTTGTTTTATACACAACTATTCGTACAATAATTGAAATTTGTTTTGTGTTGAGAATAATTCCCGTTAATTATTCCGCATTACTAATAACTAATATTACCATCATTATTATCTAATGATTTTAATTGATATCAAATTCGCCTTCTACCGAACAATCCTAGAATAGATTTATTTTGTACAGAAACCAAATGTACAATGATATGCTGTTTAGGATGATTAATGTATGCGTTGAACTTATTTATTCATGACTTTTTAACTCTCCGTCTATAAAATATTTATTAGTGTTATTATTATTACATAATACAAACGTAGGTTTGTATATAAAATTAGTTGAAAATTCAAATAGGAAAATATTTCATTTAGGAGGAAATTGACATTTAACCATGGAGGTACAACTCAGAGACTAGATTTAACGATTAAACGAAATTTTATTATTAATAAAAATTGACAAAATGTTATCAATTAAACCTAAATTTAAGGAACTTCCCAAACACGAGCCCAATTCAAATTTGTACCGATCATTTATGGTACACGCCCACGTGTAAGTGGATGGAATTCGTCATTTTACTATATTTTGTAATATTGGCTGTGACTGCAATTGTCCGGTCTTGTCTTGTCTGATCTTGCATATTCTTTCAGTAGTCTTTTTTGTATGTACGTCCTTTAATTGAAAAAGCTGATGATTAAATTGGTTCAAAATTTGTAAAGTCCATCTTTGAAAAACAGACCTACCAGATATAACATTCGTCCGTAAGTCTGTCAAATGAAAAGTGAGGCTAGCAGCTAAAATATAGATTTGTTTAGTCCAACAAACACTGCAACAGTCTGTATTTTATATTGATGGGATCAAAGACAAGCCTATAATTGTAAAACATAATGTAATGGTAAATTCCCCCTTTAAAGGTCGTTAAGCACCTGGTCCATATTGTAGATGCGTATAACAGAAATGCGCGGCTCAAATTTGAAGAGAAAATCCATTAAATTTAGATTTGATCGACATAACTTTACATCAATCCAAAACATTTTCATTCTTGATTTATTAACCATAAAAATATTTAAAATTGTTGTTCCCGACTCATAAACTTTAGAAAACAATTTATAAACATCAAAAATCAAAGATAATCTCTATCCATAATTTTGCCTTTTAATCGTTATTTATATGCAGTCTCTGATAAAAAAGCAACTTTTTCATTCAAACTGAATTATTTTAAACAATAATAATTTAAATATGGGAAGTAAAGAAACACTTTTTAAATTTTTACAAAAAAGTATCACTTTCAGTCAATATTTACTGAAACGAAACTATGCAATCAAAATGTTATAAATAATTTCGTTATATATCCTTAACTAGTAAAAAAAACCATCAATTTTCATTAAATTGTTTTTAAATGCAGAGCACAATAATAAAAAGTTGTAATACATTTTAACATAACCAAAAAATATATATATCGATCGAATATAAAAACCTTTCTACCATTGGTTCGGTAGCATGATAAAATGGTGCTAATTTATGAACCAAAAAACCGTACAAGCAATTTGATACAAAAACCAACAGCATACCTTTAGGTTGTAACGTGAACTCGATAAAATAATGTGTGAGTTTCGGGAGTAAAAAATAAGTATTTAATTAACTGTGGAATATTAATGGGCGAGGAGGGAAAAAATGGCGAAAAAATGTTTCATTCAATATTAAAATTAACACAACACTGGTGACTTGACATTTGGTATGGATGCTTTTTGTTTTATTTTCCCTAGTTATACCCTCCACATAAGATATTAAGTTAATCATTCTCGTTGCAACACCCAGAAGGAGGTGTCATGAAGTATGTATGTTTTTGATCAGCATCAAAATGTGAGTCGATCTAAACATTTATGTCCGCGTGTCCATTTGTATTTGGCATTCTCACAGACGTACATTTTGAGATATTGAGTTGAAATCTTGTACAGACATTTTCAGTTTTTTCATGCAGATCATGGTTTAAAATGGATTAAAAGCCACGCCCACGATCGACAGAAATCTATGTATTTGCTACACAAAAATGAGCTATTTAGTTGAAATTTGGTACATATATTTATGATTAGTCCTTCTATCAATGTACCAAAAATTGTCGTGGTCGGATAACAGGCACGCCCATAATCGACAATAATTTATGTATCTGCTACAAAAATGGACCTTTGAGCTTCAAATTAGGAATGTATATCTATAGCTATCCCATCCATCGATATGCAAAAAATGGGCGTGGTATTGTAACAAACACGCCCACATTTTCCAAAAACTGTACTAAACGTAAAGCTCGTCTTGTAAGCTGATACGTAATACACTATTAGAGGGCGTAACACCACCATTGAAGATGTAGAGAGTATTTAAGATTTGGTGTAAGCCAAATTTTTCTTTTTTTCCTAGTTTTTCTACAACTTATATATTGAGAACCTGAACTGAATAAAAGCTTGATTGAAATATTTCATAATTATTTACAATTGGATACATTTTTACTTATATAATACATGTACAATATATCCATTACAAAAACTCTTGATATTAATTAGTACAAGTCCTTATTGTTATTGTTACACTTATCAAATATATTGGAACTGTAAAAATTAAAGACTCTTTTCAATCCCCTCTTTTTGCTTCGCTTATTATTTCTCTATATGGACGCTCTGTGGACTTGTTTTTTAATTGATAATTAACATTTACAATTAGTTAATTAAGTCGCTTAAGTAAAGAAGAAAATTTATATATACAAGCGGCAACAGTAGTACTAGAGTTGGTAAAAGGGGAGATAGTAAGAAATTCATTGATGAGGCTCTCTTTACACATTCGTACTGTACTTCAAACTATAGTAGCAGTGGTTATGGTGGTTCTAAATCTAACAAATTATTCCAGATTTAATTTTTCAGCCTTTATTTTTAATGTTGCCGCCAGAAAACGAAGAGCACTCTACACGTCTTGTTGAGTGCTCCCCTCCTCGCTATGTACTGTTTGGCTAAGAATTTTCATTTTGTTAGATACTATTGTCATAATTGAAGATCCGGTGCTAGTATTTGAGTTTGTAGCGCTGGTAGGTCGCGTCGTTAGTGTCGTCAGTGACGGTGGCAATGTCGGTGTTAGTAAGCTATCCTCACTAGGTAGCGAACTCGCCATTTTGAGATTGTCACACGACGCTGACGACAGACGTTTGATCATCATTTGACTGGATTTGACGGCAATCCATTCATTGCGGGCCGCATCAAACCATGTCAAGCCTAAATTATAGCGCCCATTTAAATTGGCGTGTTGACAATGAGAGAACCACCACCCACCCTCATAGTTAGCAGCACAGTGCGTCTGTGAGATATCGCGATCCACATCGATGGCCGAAAATTGCATGTCTTGTTGATAATCTAAAGCATCCGAGGCGTTGCCTCCGTAACCGGCAATATGCAAACGATAACCATCGGATCGTGACGATATATAAAATTGTTTATATTCGGCCAGCCATGTATTATCGTAAATATCTTGCATAAGTACCCGTAGGCGGGTGCAATTGTCCAAAGTTAATTGATGCAGATGTTCGTTACCTAACCAAAATTCACCGGCCGGTGAACCAAAACCTTTGGCATAGTCTTCCCAGGAACGATTAAAGTTGGCACTGCCATCGTAACGGCGTTGTACTGTAGTCCAACCATCTGCAGTACAGTGAGCCATCATGGCGCCATGAGGTTGACCATTTGGTGCTATTAAATACAAGCCATCCGTATGATTACTACCTTGTGGCTGTTGCTGTTGTTGTTCTTGTTCTGCTACTTCACTGCAATCTCTGGGCAATTTGTCGATAATCGATTCAAATTCGTGTTCAGCATTTTCTAACTTCAGCACCAAGTCTTCAGCATTCTCTATGTTAAGATTATGATTATCACGCAACATTTCCTGTGTATAATGATGGCGATTCTAAAATTTGGCCATAAAATAGAACACAAAGCATGTAAAAAGTTAAAAAAAGTGGGACAAAGGTAGAAAAAAAATCCATGCTGTGTTAGTAAAATGAATTCTTTCATAAACTGTTAATTCACTACAATTCACCCTCTACTAGGTTAACTATACTTAAGAAGACCCCCCTTGAATTGAGTGGGTTTTTGCTTGGCTAAATATTCACCTTGTTGTCGCTGCGTTTATCCGGTCGGCCACGATGATGTTTATAATGGACGACAGCACGTTGCACTTCATCTACAACACTTTGTAAGCGATCTGTTCTGGCATGCAATTCACTTACGGTGGACTGGATTTGTCGCACGCCTTCACGTTCTTCCTGCAGTGTACTAATACTGACGGCCAAAGCTTGCACAGAGCGCGCCAAATTTTTACTCTCCTCACGCACAATCTTCTGTTCGGACTGTAGTTGTGTATTTGAAAATTCTAGTTTTGATATTTCATGACGTAATTCGGGCACATTTTTATCAACTTTACTTTGTACAGTCTCCACATCCTCCAATAATTCCAACATGGAAACGTGCAATTTATCCAATGAGGCTATTTGACGACTAAGATTGAAATTGGCATCTGCTATACGGTGTTGTTCAATCTCAAGGCTGCGAACACGTGCACCCAGACGTTGATATTTCAATTCGTTCAGTTGACGTTTTAGTTGACGTTGAGACAGCTGCAATTCATGCAATTGTTCACGCTGATAACGGCAATGTCGTCGTCTATGGTCAGCTAGTAAATCAGAGGGTAACTAAAAAGAGAAAAGAACATTATAAAGTTTCCTTTATGTCCTCCTTTGTTACTCTAAAGACAAAACGACTAATTCGAATTGTGTCTTTTAATTATATTACTTAAAGATGACCTGTTTCCATTATAAATAATTTTTCGTTGCCTACATTCAAGTGTTTAAATCATTAATTAAAATCATTGCCTACATTTAGGCAGCGAAAAAGCTAAACCAATTTAAAAGGCAGAATAATGCAATTTTCTTTCAATTAATTACACGAAAAGATTTTCTTTTCCCATTTTTATAACGAAGCGTAGACACTGGGTTTATAACATCTAACCCAACGCCAAAGTCATCACTTTCACTCGTTTCATAAAAATCTTTCTCTTATCAGAAGCTAACGGCACAAACAAAATCAACAAAGAATAACAAGCCTCGAGTCAAAATTCTTTAATATACCCATACACACTTAACAGTGTATCACAGGTTCTGCTATAAAATCGTGTATATTGCAAATGTGTTATGTGTGAAACATTGTTTCATATACTCTCCCATTATCTACTTGTCTGTCCCGCACTGCCATGCTCTCGTTCTCTCCCTTTCTACCGTTAGGCAGACTTTTTTTTTTTGGTATGTTTGAGAGAAATTATGCCATAAAAAGTACGTGTTGTGGGTTGCAAGTAGCAACAGCAATGAAAATGTATGAGCAACATATTCAAATAGTGCACACGGCACCCCGCTGCCATGCCGAGATACTTATATTGTACGTGCTTGCTTCTGTGAGAGTGTGTGTGCATGCATTTATACTATCCGGTTACCTTTCCATACATATACACATGCACACACATTACGTATGAGATTGCCTTTTTTCTCATACGTGCAAATATTTGCTAATTATACAAGCACACACACACACACACACACACACACAACAGATTACATATGCAAGAGTGTGTGTGTATGCCCAGGGGTTTCCATAGCCTAAGTTGTTACAAAAAAAAAAAAAAAAAAGGAAAAAGGAAAAAAATATTGAAACAATTATGTTTGTATTGCATTATGGAATGTATCGTTGTTGCCTTGTAATTAAAACCATAAATTTTACGTTTATCACACATAACCTCCTCGCACATATAATATACTTTTTATCGCTTTGACTTTATTTTTGTATGTTTAACACCCTCAGCAGGTATATTCAATTTTCTGCAAGGTCAAATATATGTACGAGTATGTAAATATTTCACATTTACTTTAAGTGTTGAAGAGAACTTTAAGAAGTTTCTATGCAACGCGGTGTTGTACTCAATATGATTAAATCTTAAAGTTTTTCAATTTCGTTTAATTTACTTTCACTTTTACTGTTTCGTGTAGTATTTTAATTTTCTTCCCCACCGTAAAAATTAATGCCTTATTTATAAGATTCGTAAAAGAAGTGTTCTGTAGCAATTGAATTCCATATAGGAACAATCGTACGATTGTGTTTTGAGGCTATCTAAGAATCGATTCATTTTTTTGGCATTTCCATACAAATGAAAGGGGACGAACATGTGATAATCAGAAGGAGTAACGGTTAATATGGTGGAGGGGGTAAAACTTTCCATTTAAACGTTTCCAAGGTCGTTTTCATTGGTTGTGCGACTTATAGGCAAGTGTGGGAATGCAAAATCACTTTGTAGTACTCGTATAGCGTAGTTTTTCTTCAGGGTGCGGTTCAATCGCATAACTTGTAGGCGAAGTCGATTTCCCGTAATAGTTTCGTTCAGTTTAAACAGTTTATAATAAACTGCATTCAGCTAATTGCACCAAACACAGAGAAGAGCTTCGAAATATGGGTGCTTTGCTTTTCACACCAGAGACGGGCTTAGCTCACGTTCTTCTGAAAGTAAAATTTTCATGGTCAAACATGAAAATGATGATTCTTTTCTACCCTTGAAGGAAGCGTTGTTCATATGTGAAAAGACGTCGTTCGCCGTTTACCGACTTTAATGCATACGGTATCCAAGGTGAATCCTTTTGGATTATATCCAACATTTTAAAACTCTTCTTTAAGCTCAGCTGACGTCTGACGCGAGTCTTCATGAAGCAACATCATCACTTTGTTGTCTTCAACTGTTTCGCGAGGTAAAGTCCCGCTTTGCAGAAACATAGTGAACGATAGAACTTTTTTCCGAAAAAAAAAACTAGTCCTCGTTACCAATGTGTTGTAACAACTTTACTACCGTTAAGTATTTAAGTGGTCATTAGCCCTGACCCAACTGGGCTTTTCCCATCGTATTCGTTGCGGTCACGGGATATTTTTTTTTTTTTTTTCATTTTTTTAACTGTTAATACAGTGTCAGACGTACCAACATTAAATGAAATTACACAAGAGCTTATGTTTTTTATCTTCCATGCGACACGCACATAAATGTATATACATAGTGTACTAAATATATGTTTGCAACAGTATCAGGTATATATTCTTGTGTTGTTGGCGTAAAGTTTCACTTTGCCTTTTGTGTAACCAGATAAAACGTTTACCAAAAAAAAAAAATCAATTATTTTTATTTTTTTAAGCAGGTAAGAGTAAACTTCATATATTTTTATACCGTGCACCATTTGAAGCAAAGGGTATATTAAGTGTGTGCAGATGTTTGCAACTTGTACAGGACAAATGCCACACCCACCTTCAGTTGGACCGATCGATTCAGAAGCAAAATCTAATCGATTTAACAATGTTCGTCTCTCTGCCAAATGTGAGCCAGAGTGGACCATTTTTAGAAGCCCTTTCCATATAATGATATTTCGCGAATCCTTATAAGGCAATGCCTCGCTTGCATTAATGCAACTAAACTAATTGTAGCTTAGTGTGTGGAGCTAAGTGGTGTAGGGCTTGACTGACTGTAACATTTTCACTTGCTGTATGTTGTGTTGTTTCTCATTCGTTCAGTTTGTGATATTCCTTTGAAGAGTGTTTTCTCTGAAAAGTATGTAGAAGACAAAAAAGTTGTTCTCAAATGTTGCTTTAACAGCAAATTTCATGGAATTTTGCCTAATATAACGTGCGTTGTTTTTTTTTTTTTTGGGGGGGGAAAAATCTCAATCATCCAGCAGTACTTTCATTTGATGCCAACAGCCTTAGGGTTTTCAATATCATCATCAACGTTAAAACGTGCCCGAAAACGAAAAAAATCACATAAAAAGAAAACACATGCACACACGCCTTCTGGAACTCACATGTAGCAAGTATTGTGATTTTTTTTTTCTTTTTGAGAAGGAATGGTATATACAATCATATATGGGAGGGTATATATGAATATGCAAGTTTCCAGCCTACACACATACATTTACATTCACTCAAGCCCCAAGGATTATAAATATGTTACTTTGGCTTCATTGCTAACAAAACATTTGCTATATGTTGTAACAACATAGCAGGACATGAAATGGCACGAAGACATGGCAAAAAATTGTATTAAACCACCACCGCCAGCTCAAACTCTTACATAATGTCTGCTCTGGTGCAAAAAAAAAAAAAAACAGACAGAAAGCAAAACATTAAACTCTAGAGAATTGTTAGGTAGCACGCCTGACGGCAATATTCAAAAGTTACAATATTTTTTCATTATTTTTTATTTAATGTCTTCTTTTTATTCTATCCTTGCTTTACAGTTCTTTTTAAACCCACCATCCCGGTGATGGGGAGAATTCTAAGTTTGCTATTCGGTTTGCTAGAAGAAGGCTTCAGATGCTCTACAAAGTATTCTTGATCAGCATCTCAATTGATATAGATATGTTCGTCCGTGTGTTCCTTGGTCGTATTTTGAGATATTGAGCTGAAATTTTTTCTTTCTGCACGCAGATCGCGGCAAAGAGGGCAAAAGTGGTTAAGAGCCTCGCCCATAATTAACAAACATCTCTCTAAGTTACAAAATTGATCTAGGAAGGCAAACTTTGGTATACATATCAATATTTAGTCCTTTCTTTGAAAATGGGCGCGACCATATAACAGACACGCCCACAATTTATAACATACTATACTTGGCATAGATTTCTTCGTGTTTGGTAGACAATAAGAGGGCGTAATAAGAAACATGCCACGCCCACTATGGAAGAGATTATGGAGATATGGTGTTTAAGATTTATTTTTTTCACATGTTCGATTTTATTTTAGGTTGCACCCCTTTTTTACTGAAATTTATTGTCTATCGTTCTTCTATTGCTGTGTAATGCTGTTGGTGTTACAATCTTTGTACATGTGAATGAATTGATATTTATTTGCATTAGATTTGCATATTCTTCTTCTTCGCCATCCTTTTGTGTATCTTTCACTTCTTTTCACAATATTTTCGTTTATTTATTGAACCCTTTTTTTTTCTACAAAATATTTCATGTACGCATTTGATTTATGTTGCTTTAGAATGGCGCAACCACACCCAACAATTTGACTTCGGTTGTGAATCAGTTTTGTAACAAATGGTTTATGTCATAGCTAAACATTTGTCAATTGAAAACTATTAGACAGTTACGTTGGGGAGGGAAGAAAATGTTGATGTGATTACATTTTGCTTGAGATAAACATTCTGCAATATCTTTGACACCGCAGAAGACAGAGGGAAAGGTAAAGGCAAGAAAGAATACATTTCTTTACGGCAATCTATTCACTATTGTAAATATACTTTCTTCATCCAAACGCTTTTAAATAAAGATTGCTCACTTGTTCTAGTAAAGTTTTAGACTAAAAACTACCACGAAATTATCGACCTGAGCAGTACCCCAAAAACTTGTGATTTTGATCGAAAGGTTTAGAAATTCAAATTTGTGTCAATAAAGGGTCGTTAATAAATTTACATTAATCGAACGTTAATTAAAAATATATCCAAAATAAGGCGTTTTGTAAACGGAATAACAAACTTGGCATTCCTCCAATCTATGTAGGGTGTATTAACCTCCATTTAATAATTGTGTCAATTTATATAATTTGCATCAATTATTATTTTCGCCTTATTACAAATTATACAATTATACAACAGACGACGTGTATACGTACAGAGTATATTCGGTTTGCTTTTTCAGCCGTAACCGTAACATTTTCCGTTTATTTTTACTCACTAACGTCTTAGTGGTTGTCTGCGAAGATTCGTTATTGTGTTTGTTTTTGGTGGTAATTGTTACTTAATTGGTTCGCACATAAATACCACGCCTATACGCCTCCAAATGGTATATAATGTGTGTGGCATGTCAAAATGTCAACGAGTCTGGGGTTAAGAGGCTACCACGAGTTTATATGTGTGGCAGTACATTTACACACACATGCACACCACATAAATCTTCTTATTGACATAAATCTCGCTTTATGTGTACTAGACATATATTAAATGTACATTTATTTACAACTACACACGTTACACAAGTATCGTACAATTCATTGCATCCATATGTATTATATATCGATTGAAATCCCGATGGTATTATTATTGAAACAAGAAATTTGTCCTTAAATGTAATTGTTTTCCCTCTCTTTCTATTCGTATCTTTCATTTTCATTTTTTCTTTTTTTATCCTTCCTGTGTCCCAACAATACGCGTTCTGTTATGCTAGCAGATTTATAGATATGAATGGGTAGGTATGTGTTTGTATAAAATGTTCGTTTTTTTTTTATAAATATTTTAATAATTTTGCTGCTGCTGTTGATGTTGCTGATGCTGCTTATTTTTCTTGTTATTTATTTATTTATTTATTGATTGTTGATGTTATCAATTGATAAACAGATGGTTGTTCACCATTTTATTATTTTGTTATTGTTGTTGTTATTGTTGTTGTTGTTGTTGTTATTGTTAAAATATGAATAAGGACCAACCAACAGGCACACATGTATGTGGTTTATATCTCATTAATTTGCCATAAATAACAATGACACAAAACCAATAGAGAATAAAAACAACAAACAAACAACAACAACAACAACAACAACAATCATTTCATTACAATAATTGAAAAATCTCAATTGAATGGAAACGATTTTCTATAATCCTATAATAAACACTAACCGAACTGTCCCCATTTTACCACTGTCATTATTTACTATTGGTATATATGTACATATATAAATAAATATGTATTTCGTCTATATGTGTATGTGTTAGATGTGTCGAACTCATATTGCTATTAGCAGGTTATTATAAATAATATAATTACTGTAGTAACTAGAGTTATAATAGCGCTAATATATTGCATTGGACTTGGAAACATATAATTAGGAGCTTGTGCATGGAAAGGCGCTTTATATAACAGATAAGTCTATCAGATGAATAATATATTTGCTGCAGAACAGAATAGAAGAATAATTTGATTCTTTATTAGAAGGTCAAGTTTATGCGGATGTTTATAACTTCTGCACGGCTGGAGGGAATCCCACATTCCATTACATTATGACAATCGAATCAGAATTACTTTCCGATTCGAGTTGACTTTATGCCACCGTCTATATAGAAAACTATACTCCACGTAAAATTCGATTTGCAACCTGATACGAAATACTCTTAGAGGGCATAGTCATATAAATGCCACTGGCGCTGTATGTACATGTGGAGGGTATTTAAGATTTGGCCTAAGCCAAACTTAATTTTCTTACTTGTTTTTGTACAGAATACGACATAGAACTTAATGTATATTATATATCATATAAAGGAGTTAATCAGGCAGCTGCCCACATTTTGTACGTATAAGATTTAAATTTAGATTTGGTTAAAAAGTTAAAATTTAAAATTAGTTTTATGCATTATACATCCACACACCCACTACACAATTTCATCCTCAACTTATTGTACATTCACGACAGCTTTTATACTCATTTTACTGATTAAGCAAAACATTAAACATTAAATTTAATATTTTAACAATATTTTATAAGCGTCTAACTATTTGTTTTACTTGCTACATTTTTGTTGTTGCAAATTGTGTGATTTTTGTTTTTTTTGTTTTTTGGTTATTTTTCAGTGTTGACGCGGATTACTTTCGTTATGCGTACGTATCATAATAGTACTTGTGAACAAAAACCAAATACCAGATAAAAGTTGTTTTTTGGCATACATGCTATGTGTTGTATTACGTACGCAGGCATCATATGTTATCTCTGCTTAAGCATATATATTGAAAATTACTCAACTGTGTATAATTAACCACAATTTATTAACCACATAGGTGTAATCCATGTTAAACGTGCAATAGTATTATTTTGGAATATTTTAATAACTAAAGCCTTCAATAAGTGGGGTTATGTGTAGCGATTAAATTGATTTAAAATTTAAATCAATCTTTTTTTTTTTAAATTGTTTGATTGAAAAATTGATTCTGGTAGATTGTATAACAATTTTTATTCCCTTTACATAAGCTGGGCTAAATATTAGGTAAGTTATTCTGTTTGCAACATTGAAAAGTAGGCGTTAGAGACGGTACAAGGTATACATATACTTGATCTGTATCAAAATCTGAATCGATCTAGACATGTACGCATGTGTTCTCTTTGTTGTGGACACTTTCACGCTTACAGATTATGACCTCAAATAGTGACCAAGTGCATCTAGTTTCTGCACGTTAATCGTTATTTTAATTGGGTAAAACGGTCAGGAGCCATGCTTACGATATTTCTCTGCCACAAAAATTCACCTGTAAAGTTGTTATTTGGAACTGTATATAAGTACAGTAAGATGTGCTAAAGAGGAGTGCTCTGAAAACAGATGTGCCAATAATTTTCAAAAAAATCAATTCAGAGTAAAGCTCGACTTTAAAATTGTTACATAAAGCAAACACTATTAAGGGGCACAATGCAGTACCTGCCATGCCCATCGTTAAAATTTGATATGAAGAGTATTTAAGGAGTATATTTGGCCCAAGCAAAATTTAGTTGGTTTTTTTCTTGTTACTAATACTATAAAATCATTCTCTCGCTATTTGTATTGTTCTATATGGGTCTTTAAGCCATAAATTCTAAATTTTCTTATCTACTACAGTGACAAGGTGAAAATTTGTCTAAAATTTTACATAAATTTTCTTTACATGCTTCGGTAAAGTTTTAATAAATAGAACATACTTTTACCTATACATAATAATACAAAAAATATTGCCTACTCTAAGGAGTTGAAGAAAAATCATTATATGTAAAAATTTGCGTTTATTTAATACATGTCCAATATATTTTATGTTTTTTATACACTCCACATAAGATTAAGTTTGTCATTCCTTTTGCAAAACCCAGAAAGGGGCCTCAGAGGCCCTACAGAGTATTTATATTCTTGATCAGCAAAATCTATATATCTGCCACAAAAATTACAAAAACTGATCTATGAATTTAAAATTCAGTCCATACTAAATTCGATAGTTATCCCATTCATCGATGTGCCAAAAACGGGCACGGTGGAATGTTAATGTGTCACATTCAAGCTGCTTGTTTGTATTGCACAACAAATAACAAAATAAAACAATAATACATACTCGTACATAGATGGTTTTATGTAAATATTATAATAATTTATAGGAAAACTTTACGTAAGTAATAATCAATGGACTGAAAATTATTACAAAATAAATTATTATGTTGGCGTTTTTATGATTGCAAGTGATTTTCTTTTGCCATGTTATATTTTACTCACTCTCTCTTCTCTCTTTTCGACTGCCTCCACTTTCTTTAAATATTAATCTGTTCATTTTTACACTTCATTTATAACATCTAAAATTTATTAAAAGCTCATTTATAAAGAAAACTGTCAATAAAGTCAGTTAGGAAACCTTGTTAAGCACATAATATAAATTAATCAAAGGAACAAAAAAAAAAAAGAGAAGTATTTGTGCGCTTGCCAAGAAGAGTGTCGAAAAAAATTAATACATTCTTAGTCATTTTGGCAGCTACACGAAAAAGTGCTTTTCACTTGTACGTGCTTGGACAGTTTATAAATGAGTGTGTTAAACTTATGATACTACATAGTGTTCAACCGTATGAAACATAAGGAAGAAGGTTTTGAAAAAGACATGACATATTTTACAAAGTTGATTAGGATGGAAAGAAACATTGGGAATACGGTTCTAATAATATTATCACAAAGGCAATGCAGCTATAATGTGATATTAGGCGGACATTTTCGATGAAGCGATTGGACACATAGATTTAATACTTGTGGAGTGTTTTTACTGTGAATTAATTTCTATCTATGGGGAGTAAGATTGGATGGGAACGAGCATTTATAGGAACTTTTTTCCTAAGGTTCCAATCTTTAATATAATCAAAAGAGATTCTCATTCTTTTACGCTATAGGTGAACACATGTTCCTTCTTAGGTCTTTAACAAGAACTTTGATAAAGAAAAGATGAATGATTTCTTTTAAAAAAATATTTTTTTCTTATATAAAGTTTTAGAAACAAAATCTGAATCGATTTAACTCTGTGTGTCTGTCCTTTTATGAGTCCATGTAAAATTGTGCGCAAGTTTTAATGACATTTATACAAAAAGAAATTCTATTGAAAATGAACGGAATCATCATTTTTAGGACCCTGCGCCGTATAAGGCCCTATTATAATGAAAGTTTTTATAAGGGAAAAATTTTATATTTTTCAACAAAATTATTGGTAAGTAATAGTTAATTAGCTTATTAATTGGCAATGCCAAATTAAAACCCAATAGGAATAAAACCTTTTTTCTTATAATGATGTTTCAAATGCTACCGCCTTGCATTTACTGACCCAATTAATTGTGGTCCCAAATAGTGTAGAGTATTAAAAGACTCAGCTTGACCGAATATAACATTTTTACTGGTTTAGTTGCTTGGTTTATATGTAGAAGGAAAAGTCTTTTTAATATTTTCCTCGCACGTCAATTTTCCATAATATTACAGTGACGTGACTTTAAATTTAATAATAGTTACGTTTTATTACATTGTTTTTTATTACGTGAAAATGATCATAAATTAGTTTAAGTGTAAGTGGAGAAAATTTAAAGAAAATTAAAAAAAAATGTTGCCTATTGTTAGTTGCAAGAAAAATTGAAAACTTTATTACCTACATTTAGGTGTTATTGTAATAGGATATTATGATGTTTTGGCATGTTTTTTTTATATTTTATTTTACTTTTGGCATTGTAATCATATCTTCAACTGAAATCTTTACAAGTTTCTTTCACAATAAGGAAATTGTTCTTTTTGTAGTAGATATGCTTTTACATAAAATACAGAAAATATTATATGTGCTGCTGACATTTTCTTAAATGATTCGTAATCTTTTAATATGAGAAAATGTTTTCAAATGCCATTTTATTTTTGAAAGTTGGAGAGAAAGAAAAATGCCAAAAGAGTTATTTCTAAATTGCTTTTTTTAATATCTTTCTAATGTCCATCAAACTTTAGTTAATTATTCTTTAAGTTAATATTACGTAAAAATATTCTCTAAGGCTTTCAAGCGGTTGCAATTTGTTTCATTCTGTTGTACATGTAAGTTGTTCAAGTTGTTCTTCTCTTTCATAAATCTCATTGGCTTAAAAGAACAGAAACTACTTTGGAAGTGTTTTATTTTGTTTTAAACTTTCAACTTCAAACCTTCTAAAGTTGTTTTAAATTTGCATACTTTGCAGCAAAAACTTATTCAAAGTGGCTTGTGTACATACTGTTGTTTATAAACTGGTAGGTATTGTATTCGTATATTGCATAGTATGCCATAATAAAATAAAGAAAAATCTTTCGCTCAATTAAATTTAGTTTGAAGATTTTCCATTTTCCATTTTTCATTCTTTATTCTTCATTTTCGCAATAACTGAGAATCTATTGTATAACAAAACAACAATAACTCACCTGTAAGTCCTCTTTGTCTTCTTGTTCTACTGGGCCATTTTCTGAATTCTCTGTGGACTTGGGCAAGTTTCCATTTTTATCTTGTTGATCCATTGTTTTAAATTGTTGTTTACTTTGCACTAAATGTCTAAAGTCTTCCTCCTGTTGTTGTGTTTCTTCGCGCAACTCCTGCACGTACACTTCGGTCTGTTGTTGACGCTCTTTGAGTGCTGCCAGTTCGAGTTTAAGTTGTTGAAAATCACTACGTATGGTAGTTAAATCCTCCCAACTTTGTGTGCGCGTCGTTATATCGCGCAATGCATTGCTGGCTATTTGTTGCAATTCCACCAATTGTTTACGCAATTCACCTACCGACTGTTGCAACCATTCAATCGTGAGGCGTTCATTGTTACCACCCAAATGCTTGGAGCGCAATGATTGCACCTCGTCTCTGTAAATATGTATTAAGCAAACATGTAAAGAGTGGGTTAAGCGTAATATAGACAGACTGAGTACATTAACAGGTGCGAGTTTAAATGAATTGTAAATAGTGCTTTAAGGGGGATTTGTTTTAATAAATATTTATTTTCCTGTCTACTGCAACTTTTTCACTTTTACAAATGTTCTTTATCTCTTATCACCTGACTTTTAGCATTAAAAAATCGCTTCTTTTTTATTCTTCTTAAGTAGAAGAGAAATAGAGAGATAAAGAGAGAGAGAGAGAGATATAGAGGAAAAGTTATTGTGGTATCCTTTTGAAAACAATAATTAATGGTTCAACAGAAGATAGTCCATTCCCTTTCATCCTCAACAGAGCTCCTATAAGAAATTTAAAACAATTTATTGCCTACATTAAGGTGCTAAGTAAAAACATTATAAGTATGTAGTCTACATTAAGCGAGTTATCCAATATTTTACCCATATACGTTATGTTTTCAAAAGATTTTCATTAGAGCTCTTCATTTATGTATAATTCGTGTTGTTTCAGTTTCACAATTAATAAAAGAAATGTTTTATTTTTTTTTTAATTGCTTGTAGAAAATGAACACAAGAGTGTTAAATCATCACAAACCATAACCATTTAATTGCCTAACAAAAAGGAATAAGAAGAGAAAACTCAATAGCTAGTCCGAACGATTTCATAATAAAATGTTTCTTCTTGTTATTATCTCTTTTCAGGATATACGAAAATAGTTCTCTATACCGCAATAACCACAAATGTCCTGCAGTAGTTGTGTGTTATAAGAGAAAAGCAGGACAGGAGTGAGGAAACAATAAGATTACAGTAGTACAGAGTTACCGTAAAAACTGCAGCAACAATATTAAAAAAAAATGCACACACACACTTATACAAATTGATAAATGATAAGCCGATGAGAGTAGACTGATGTGATTGATATAAATCACCTGGGAAATGTCCTTTAGTCAGAAGCTGGAAGAGTGGTAGTATGGGTAAGTTTTCGTTGTTGTTATTTTATAATATTTTTAAATGAGCAAATGATACCAGAATTAGTAGCATGTGTTATAAATATTGAAGACCGTTATTTGCTGAAGCGATAGCAATGTTTAATAAAAAATATCACGTGTACGATTGTATGCGTATAGGTGCGCTTTTTCAACGACCCTTATATTTTAATATTGTATTACACATCATTTCGAATGTTGAATCCGTGGGCGTGGGCGTGGGCGTGTCCGTTTTGCCCATTTTCATCGTACATCCACTCATAATAGAAATGTTAAAAAAATATACAGAATTTCAAAATTTGGATTTAGTTTTGTAACCGTTTGAGATGTTTTGACAATTTTGAGCGTAGTTGTTATTTGATTCAGGGCATTATTTAAAAGACAAGTACTTGCATGAGCTAATATTTGCTTAAGAAATAGTTTTTAAAAATTAAGCATTGTTTATTAACCATGTGGGTGGAGCCACGCCCATATAATATGCTTCATTTGAAAGTTTAATTAATTTACAAGATGTCAGAAAAAGTTTGAACAAAATCCGTCCACCCTTCTCTGAGTTATAGGAGTTTACAAATTAGCTTAATCCAGATTGGCTTACTGAGCAAATCTGGGCACAGAAATGCGTCAACATTCTAAAAAATTGCAGGCCAAGCAATCTGCGCAAGCTGTTGGTATCTTTGTAAGATTCTAGTTTGGAAGCATTTAAAAAAGAAATACATGGACTCATGGATCGATACAGATTTTGTTATTGATCAGGATTATAAGTGTTTTTCGCAAGTGTTTTTATTAACAACGTTCATGAGGTTTCAGCGGAGACGCAAATAAATATATATTGAAAATACTTAGTTAGCATTTAAGACAGATGCAAGTCTGTCTGTCAATCAGGGAGTGAAAATCATTCTTACGTAGCCCTACATCGTATGAAAATATATGTCTTTTAAAGATTTAATTAAAGAGTAAGTGAGAAAGTAGAAAGGTCAGGATTTGGCTTCTTTCACAATTCCTTGTCGAGGCTAGAAACTAAATTTTTTATCAAACTCTTTTTTGCAAGGAATTTAAAGGTGTCCCATGTCCTGCGACCGTACTGGTCAGTTCAAATAAATGACAAACTGTATGCTGTGTGCTATTAGGAGAATCTGGTCAAAAAACGCTTTAGAGTAAACGACTTATTTTCCATGATTAACAGCCCTGTGCGAGCTCCCGTATTGACATTTTATCATGAGTTTTTTTAAACTTTACTTTACTTATCCTTAGAGGATATCCTTGCATCCTCTTTCAACCATTTACGAAATGAAAACAAAACACTTGTGGAAAAAACGCCAACAGTATATATCAGTGTTTCAGCCGTTCCCCTATTTGGGTCAGCTAGTGTATATTTAGGACCTTGTAGGAAAGTTGCATGATTTAAAAGATCTTCAAGTTCAATATTTCTAAACTAAAAATCAATAATTATCACAATAATAAACCAATCACATCCCCAATAATTCATTCAAATTTATTCTACAATTATTTTCTTATTTTCCCTCTAATTTAGTTAAGTTATAATATGATAATATTTCCAAAAAAGCGAAACTCTTTTTCCATGCTTTTCTTTTCCTAAACCAATTATTTACCTTAACTATCGTAAAATTTTTTCCCGCAGTGAAAAAGAAAACTTGCTTTAATGTTCTGTAATATTTTTACTGTCTCCAAAAAAAAAAAAAAAAAAAAATGCTCAAAAAAGTATGATTTCGTTTTGTTTTTATCAGAGCAGCAATATTTTAGTAAATGGTTTTTTTTATTTTTCAGTTTTGAAAAAAAAAATTTTTTTTTGTTTTGCGCAGAATTGTGTAACGCAAATATTTTCTGCATGACTGCATTTTATTAGGAAATATTAACAAAACATAGAAAACGAAGAAGGATAAAAAAGGGAAATTTAAAACTACTCTTTTATGAGACGATTTTGGAATGCAAACGAATTAATTTCAATATTTGAAAGTGAGAGAAAAGTTATAAAAAGAACATTTCTACAATAGTTATTGGATGAAGTAGGATTTTTGTAAAACTATTTAAAGCGAAGTTTTGTTTGTATACGCTCCACCTAAGATACTAAATTTGACAATTCATTTGCAAAGCTCAGGAGGAGGTATCAGAGGCCCCATAAAGTATATAATTATATTCCTCATTCATCAAAAACTCAGTCGATGTAGACATGATAGACACACGGACATAGTCTGCCTGTTATTGGCATTCTCGCGGTTGTAAATTTTGATATATTGAGCTAAACTTGAGACACTTTTAGCTTTTTCCCCGCAGATCGACGTTTGAAATGGACAAAATTGGTTAAGATCCACGCCTACAATAGTTAAAAATGTATTTATATGTCACAAAGGATGAACTACAAAGTTGAAATTTGGTACACATATTTCTTATTTTTAGCTCATCCATAGATGTGCTAAAAATAGGCATGGTCGGATAATAAGCACGCCTACAATTTACAAAAAATATACATTCTACGACTTGCAAGCTGATACGTTATATATTCATTATTAGAGAGCGTAATCATTTATCTGCCACGCCCTATGCTTTTGTATAAATGTGGACGGTATTTAAGATTTAGTTTAAGCCGAATTTAGCGTTTTTACTTATTTTTATTAAATTATTGTTAAAGGCTAACAAATAGTTGCAAAAAGTTGAGGCATTTTATATAAAGCGTCTTGCGTTGCCGCCTACCTTTCCTTTAATAGTATAATAGCACTTTTATACCCACCTCCTTAATTAACATGAAATTCCGCACTCTAGTCCGTCCTAGGGTCCATATCTGTAGCATACAGTCTAAGGGTATCAAAAATGTAAATTTTAACTCAAAATTTCGCAGAACTATTGCTTGTTCTTATATGCAAGTCTTTATTGAAGTTGGGCAAAATCGTCGAAAGATACGCTCCAGAGGTAAACAAGAATGGAAAAGGTCTAGTTTGAAGAACTTTTTAAGCGTGAATTCTTGATCTGTATGCATCGACATCTATACTGTGCCCATGTTAAATATTTTCGACTTTAAACTTAGTAAATAGAAATATTTCTGGTGCCTGGAGGATTTTGAATTCGGGCAAAATCAATTGATGACACGCCTATTGTTACAAAAAAACCTAGAGTTAATAGAATTTTAAGGGGTTTTAAGGGGGTTTTCATAATTTATGCGTTACTGTCATCAGCTCCTAAATTTTAATGTAATGGCTTAAGGTTGCGGATATTTAAGTTATTTAATTATACCCTACACCATTTGCGTGGCGGCAATGAAGCGAAAGAATGCTTTTAATAATTACGATAAATATTTAATGATTATGATAAACTTTTAAATTTTTTCCCAAAATGGCGAAACAATGTTAGCGTAATTTCAGCACACGTGTAGGTCGCTGTCATTTAGTACCAGGCCACGTTTTTACTTAAAAAAAAAAATTGTATTGAAAGTGAACCCATTTGGAGCAATTCTAGAACTCCTCCCAATGAAGCGCTCTATTTTAAAATAAGTCTCTATTTGACGAAAAATTTTAAATTCCTACTTTTTTTTGTTTTGTTTTGAGAAAACTTCTTTAACAATCAGCTTAACTTTGGACCCGATCGGACCATTTTCTAGAACGTCATTCCACATAATGAAGTGGCTGATACAACAGATACATCGAATGGTGATGTAGGGTATTAAATGAATGATTAGAACCGGATATAGACATTTTATTACCCCAAACGAGAACACAGTATAACTGTACTGAGTTTTCTTCGTCACGTCTGCAGTATTTTTTTAAAGCTTCCTTTCTCCGTCTCTTCCTTAAGATTTCAAAATAAATCTTGCTTTCTTTCATTTCAAATGATTCTTTAACATTTCACCCAATACAAACACACGAATTATATGCTGCTGCACTAAAAACTTTAATCTTTGACTACATTTTTCTATAATCGTCTTATAATTTAAATCTATTTTTGAAGTTTTTATGGTTTCAAAGGAATATTTTGTTCTCTTGTGACCACATTTCATCTTTAGACAGGAGTTAAGTACACAAAGCTTAACAAATTAGACAAATTTTAAATGCTGCCAACAGAACAAGGACTCCTCATAAATAAGTCCCTAACTATTATAGTTTCATATGAACAAATATTTGAAGGCTTCAAAAGTATTTAAAACTTTTTTTTTTTTGTAATATAAAAACTTTTTAGTACAATAAAACTTGAACTTTATCTCATTAAAATTGATATCATATCATAACGGTTGCGTTCATTTTTGACACAGTTTAACTTTTTTCATCAACTTTTTCCAAATATTTTTTAATCAGCTTAAGCACAAGAGGGGCCTTCCGTTCTAACGGTCAGTCCTAGAAACTCCAAACAGTTGACACTCTCTCTGTTAAGAGGATAATATTTTATGATTAATACAAATACGTAATATTAACACTTTATCTGTTGAAAGTAAGTAGAAGCAGACAATCTGAATATTAACAATTTTACAGAATTAAATTATTCGCATTAAGCACGCAATCACCGGAAATTATAGGTTATCAAAACACACACACGCTCAGTCAATATCACATATGTGTGCGTGTATGTATGTGCATACGTGGACAGTGCCCATGGCTTATATTATATATAATTATGAATGGAAGTTATATTCAAGCGCATAATTTTACTGATTTATAAAATATTTATATAATAATTGTTTGCGAATGCTTGTAATTAAAAAGGAAAAAGCAAGTAAAATAGCTGCATTAGGGCATGGTGGATTGGGGTGTGCACTTATTAATTGTTGTAGTGTTTTTTTGTTATAAAATATTCGAGATTAGGTCAAAGTTATTATTGCCCTTAAAAAAAAGATAAAACCCTTCCTTAAAACAAAAATATCATCATACCCTGCACCATGTGTGGCACACTCATCTTTAATCATCCTGATTGATTCAGAACCAAAGTCAGAATCGATTTAACCATGTTCGTCTATCCGTCTGTCTGTCCATGTAAATTTGTGCGCAAGCTGCAGGTCATATTTTTTGGGATATTTTGATGAAATCTTGTATAAGGGCATGAATTGGCCCAAAAAAGAATCCTATTGAAAATGGACCGGATCGAGCCATTATTAAAATCCCTTCCCATATAAGGTCTTTTTACAACGGAAGACTTTATACGGTAAAAAATCGCAATTCTTAATATTTCTGAACAAAATTTGTTGAAGAATAGTGAACTAGTTACATATTTGGCTGAGTCAAATTCATGCCCCCTTGGACCATTTTTAGAACATCTTCCCATATTGCACAAAGTGATAAAGTAAAAGTACAACCAAACTAATTGTAACATAATTTAAGGGGCTAAGTGATGTGAGGTATTAAATGGTCGGGCTTGACTGACTATAACATTTTTACTTGTTTTTTAATAAAATACTTTGATCCTGCGTTCTGTAATAAGTGTTCCACTTCCTGCCTACTCTTTGTCCTAATTACCAAATTTATGGTTAAATTTTTGTTGCTTGATTTTTTCAATTCTGGGTCTAATTTAAATGGCAATCTGCAGGCAAACTGGACAACTAGAAAAGTTTTTACAAAATTTCAGCTCAATATCTCAACCGCGACAGTTCCAATAATAAAAAATTAGTTTCATATTTGGGACAAATTTCATGAAGGAGGGTGTGTCACACATTTGGTATATATTTCATGGACGAACATGGGACTTGGCTAGATTGATTCAGATACTCATGGTAATCAAGGGTATCATATAGTTTATATGATGTCTGGTTCCACCTTCCGCATGTAGTAAACGTAATGACAAATTTAAAATACCATCCGTTCCCACCTATCTTTTACTTCATCCACAATAATTGCTGCAGACTATAACTGACCTTAATTGTTGCAACTCTTTGTGTAAATCCAAATCATTTGTAATAATGTGATTGTTGTTCTTGTTATTATTATCACCGTTTCCATGTTGTTGTTGTGTAATCCTTAAAGACTTTAATAAATTACGCTCCAATAGTTCATAATCTTCGCGGCGTCGTGTCATTAAGACATTTAATTGTTTGGACAATAAACGCACTTGGTCGGGCAACGATAAACTCTCCATTAATTCATCACTGTTCTCAACATTATTTGAATAATCATCATTGTCCATTGTATTCTTATTCACACGTTCAACACTATTACTACCGTCCCTACCACTACTACCACCACCACCACTACTGCCATGTTCATTATCATTAACGAAACGTAACAGTTCTGCACTGGCCGTCTCTTGATATTCTTCAGTATTTGCAGCCATATTGCGTTTGTTTGATAATGAAGTAACGACCGTTGTGGTTACCACATCATTGCTGTGCAACATGTTGTTTGTATTGCGTTCACGTATAACGGTTACACTTTCACTTGACTTTATGCACAAGCTCATCATCATTACTACAAAGCCCAAGACATACATAATGACCGGTGTTGATACAATTTTACTGAAAACCGAGACAGGTTTGCGGAGCATGATAAATTTCAATTTGTTTAATGCATAAATTAGACTTTTCGACACGGAACACTTTAACAAATTTATGTCAAATTTCGAATTTTTTTTTATATAATTTTTTTTTATTTTCGAATAAATTTTTATTTTGTTTTATTTATTTTGTATTGATTTTATAAACATTTCATGATTTTTCAATTTTATTTGTTGACACTGCAATCGTTTCACTTGTTTTTAATCCGAGTCTTTAATATTCTTCCACCGCTTGCATAGGACTAAAGTTATTTTTATGAAGCAATCGTCCTTTTATACTGCTATACTATGCCTTGTTGTTTGTTGTTTACCAAAGAGACACACGGACTGTGGTATAGTGTCGGCATATGGCAAACAGGTTGTTCGTTCTGGTGGCAGAGTGTTACACCAGAGTAAGAGAACTAAAAGTTTTAAGAGCATTTATTCGGTAGATGGAGAGAGAGTCGTTTTCGGTTTTGTTCTATTCGTGTTGTAATCTCATAAAACAGAGCGTTAAAATGATTTTTCCCCATTAGAATTATAAATAATTCACAGAATGTAGACAGCGTTCTATTCAGGAGGGCTTTATATATACAACGCTGTGTTTCTTAAATTCTCCAATACACTGACATTTTCATTCAAGAATATATACATATATGTACTTCAGGATATTTCTTCAATTATTCTCTTAATAATGCCTGAGTGAGTGTGTGTGTATGTATATGTATTTAAGAGTGTAAACGTTACTACACGTAAACATTACGCACGTTTGTACGTTTTATAACGATAAACAGCCTTGTCTGCATATTGTATAAACTTATATAAACCACTATATAATCTCCCCCTAAACATAATGCAACAAACAAACAAACAAAAACAACAATAAAAACAACAATAGTATAAAAAAAAGAAGAAGAAGGCGAAGATATAGTTCACAGAACGACAGATGTTTTCAAAAAAAAACAGCGCCTGCATTTTTTGTGTGTTTTAAACTAAATTAACAACAAAAACAACAACAACAACAACAACAACAACAGTAACTTATTATTATAATAATGACAACAAAAACAACAACGGTTGTTAATTGTTATACAGATATATCTACTACTTAAAAAATGTTTACGCACACATCCACAACCACCCATAAGCACGTACAAGATATTTAACAAAGAAACAACCATAACAACACATACACAAAATGCAGCTTAAACCAAATTTTAAACATAGTACATTATTTAGATTGAATTTGTGGGCGTGGCAAGTATATATGTCCATTAAAATACATTCTTTTTGATGCCGCCCATTTTTAGCGCATCGATAGAAAAAAGCTATATTCTTGTGTCCATGAGAAATTTTAATTAATTAGGGGCGTGGCTGGTTTTTTCTTTTTTTAATAAGTATCCACCACACTAAGAGTGCAGCACAATTATTCAATTTTTGCGGTCGTGAGTGTATCTAGATCGATTCATGTTTTAATCAAGAAAATATTTATTCTTTAGGGTCTGCGACTCCTTTTAGGTGTTGCATACAGAATGACCAACTTTGTAGGGGGTATAGTGATATAGGGGGTATTTAATGTGGAGGGTATAAAAATGCAGAAACGTATTAAAAAGAAGCTCAATAATAATAATAACAACAACAACAACAACAACAACAAATGTACATCAGGAACAGCAGCAGCTAGCAACGAGAAGCCATAAAATCATGTTTTAAAAAACGTTAAATGATATGAAAAACACAACACCCGCGTGTGCAACACAAGATTTTTACAACAACAATAATAACATAAATACAAATTATTATGATAATATTGTAATAAGAAGTAATTTTTTCACAATGTTCTCCGCACTCATTTACACGTCTGCTTGTTCTCTTCTGCTACGTCTTGTACTGTGTGTTAATTATATAGATTTCTTGGAACAGATTTCCTTAATATATCTTTAAAGTTAACGTTATGAGTGGAAGGACACAGGAATGTAAATATACATATAAACGATGACATACACTTGGGCTGTTGTGTAAATTATTGTGAAATAACTTTTAGCACAACTACACATATACATATACATATATGTTTGTTTATTGAATTGTTATAGCAGCACTTAACACACTTAACAAGATTCTTGCCTATAAATTATTGTACATAAATTGCTAAGTATGTGCTTAAAAATGATTTGCTTTTATGCATAAAAGACTACTACTGCTGCTACTGCTTCTTCTTTTCGTATACGTTTCGTAGCGTTTAGAATGGTAAAGAATGGAAGGATGCGAGCATTTATGCATTCAAGCAAAACAATTTATACTTTTGTGTAAACATTTGTATGGGTGTGGGTGTGGGTGTGGGTGTAGGTGTTTTTTTGGAAACTGCAAACATTTGTTAAAGACATGTATATGCGTGTGCATATGTTTAGCACTAATCTTATACTTTAATGTAACACTTTTATAACATGTAGTTGAGAGTTGTGAAAGTTGTAAAAGGTTGCCACATTGCTGAACATAATTCTTTGTTTATACCCTCGGTTTACTAACTCGGTTTACTCAGTTTGTTGATCTGTCTGCGATTAGCCGAATGTGGATGTATGTAGTCTGAAAATAAAAATCTGTGTCGATCCAGACATATCCGTTCCTACGTTCGTTTCTAACATGTTCACTGTCACAAAAATTTAAATTTATTATTCACAGGCAAAGTTATTGGAAGCAGTTTGTTGAAAATGCGTTTTATGGGATAACCAACACGCCTACAATTGACAAAAATCTTGTATAATTATGAGAAAAAAGTAAATTTTATCTGATTCTATACACCCTTGTATTGATGAAATGAAGATACGCCTGCAATTTACAAACAATTCTCTTTAGTTCAGAATACACATTTAACAGTTATTATACCCTCCACATAAGATGAAGGGTATACTAAGTTTGTCATTCCATTTGCAACACCCAGACACTACAAAATATATACATTTTTGATCAGCATCAAAAATTGAATCGATCTAGACATGTACGTCCGTGTGTCCGTGTGTCCATCTGTTGTTGGCATTCTCAGTGTAGTAAATTTTGAGATATTGTGCTGAAATAAACACTCAAGTCGCCATTTAAAATGGGTAAAACCGGTCGAGAGCCTCGCCTACAATCGACAAAACTATATATTTATCTGCCACAGAAATTAATCTTTGAATTTGAAAGTTGATACATCTATAAATATCTATTAATGTGAGAAAAATGGCCGTGGTCGGTTAACAGATCTGCCGACAATATACGAAAAGTCATACTCAGCGTAAAACTGCTGATACGTAATAAATGCAGTATTAGAGGGCGTAATCATATACCTGCCACGTCCCCCCATTTGTATGTACAATATATGTGTAGGGTAAGATTTTGTCTAAGCCAAAGTTACTTTTCTTACTTGTTTTAATATGAAATATTGTTAAAAGAAGGCGCACTTATTTACATGTCACGCCCACATCATGGTATACATGTTGAGAAAGTACAAAATTTAGTCCACGCCAAATTTATTTTTCTAATACCCCATCTTACCCATGTGCGTGCCCCATGCTTAAATGTGTTCGTGGTTGGTTGTGTGATTTTTTACTAAATATTTTAATGTTTTTTCTCACCCAGATAACAGACGTACAAATAAGCAGAAGTTGGCTTTTTTCTACCTTAAACATATGAAAATCAAGCAAAAATTATTATTTGTTTAAAACAAATATTTGAGAAATTAAATTTTTAGCTTGACTATTACATTACAGCCATAGTTCAAACAGAAAAAAAAGGAATAAAAACAATGGTATGTAGAATATAATTCTTTTTCAGTAAAGTGGATGGTGCGGTTTATTGCTTGCCCTACAGCAAAGTAGGAATTTCGTAGTTAGCTGAATCAGCAGACAGACAAATAAAATATTTGATCATAGTAATATTTGCATTTTTTGCTTCATTATTACACTAGTTTGGTTAGCATATGTTGTAACATATATGTGGAATGTGGAAGCATAAATTTCAGCACTTCTTTGGACTCGTAACATAAGGTAGAGTTTTCGTACACTAAAAAACATTAAAAATAGGTAAAACAAATGAAAATAATCAGTCGACCCATTTAATACCCCACACTTCTCATCCCCTTAAATTATGCTATAATTAATGGGGTTGTATCTGTATACCTTGCCATACTGTGTAAAATATCATTATATGGGAAGGGGTTCTAAAAATGATCCGATCGGGTTCAAATTTGGCACAGATATTTACTTACCTTTTTAACTACTATTCACCAAATATTGTTAAAGAATATTAAGAATTGTAATGTGTTTTCATATAAAGACTTTCATTATAATAGAACCTTATATGGGGAGGGGTTCTAAAAATGGTACGATTCGGTCCATTTTCAATAAGGTGCCTTTTTGAACTAATTCATGCCCTTGTACCAAATTTCAATAAAACATTTCAAAAAATACGACCTGTAGCTTGCGTACAAATAGACATGGACAGAGAGACAGACATGGTTTAATCGATTTAGATTTTGATTTTGAATCGATCGGTATAACTGAAGGTGGGTGTGGCATTTGTAGTTTAGGAGTTAAAAACATCCCCACAAACTTAATATACCCTTTTCCACAGGGTGGTGCAGGCGATAATTTCAAAATTTAGCTTAGGCCACATTTTAAATACCCTACATATCAGTAAACGAAATATGGACGTGGCAAATGTTTAATGACGCCCTCTAACACTGTGTGTTTTAATGTGTGAACTTTCAAGATCGATTCTGCATCAATTAAGGTTTATTGAAAATTATGCCCGCATCCATTCTAATTCTTAGAAAATCGTCAGATGTACAAATTATAAATATGTGTAGCTAATGGGCTTATAGACCAATTTTTGTCATTTGTGAACGTGGACAGATGCATAGAATTATATAAGCTGAATATCTCACTACACGAACGGACTTGCGGAGGCGTGTTTAAATCGATTCAAAATTCTATGCTTATCAAGAATATGTATACTTTGCAGGGTCTCTGAAGCTTACATAAGTTCATATATATTCCTAATATAGAAGGTATACAAATATAGAATGTTATCGCGCGTGTTACACGTTATAAATTTATTTTTCTATCTCTCTGTACAGGAGTGACTCTCTTCATAGACAGTGTACGTATGTACTTGTGATACATGTGGATGTGAGCGGTAATAGCAATTTATAACAAAAATGGTCGCGTGCATTTTCAGTTCTGTATCACAAGTATCCATGTATGCATCTATGTTTGCACACGCATAAGCAGTGTGTAGGTAGGAGAGTTAGGGAAACACATACAGTTTGTTTGCTTCACTAAAAGTTAAATTCTTTGGTTGGCTGATTTCATTTTATGACATTTGCATACATTTGAAAATTTATTACCGGCCACTCACACACACACAAACACACAAACACACATGAGGTGGTCACTTCTATACGCATATGGATGTGGCTGTTATGTACTGCACTTGTGTACGCTGTGCGTTGTATTGTAAGTGGTAGTAATATAACTTACTTTATGTTCTGTTGTGTAATTTTTCGCTATAATACTTTCGATGTGCCACTTGAACGTAACAGAATATTCGCACGTATATGGTTTGTTGAATGAAAGTATTTGGTTGTTCAGTTGGCATGTGTTCTTTGTTGCTCTCTGTCATTACAGTTGTTGTGTTATACGATTTATACTATATGTTGGTTTGATTGTTTGCTAAAATGTGTGTATATAAAGTAGATACCGACCGACCTTTCCGCCATAGAAAAATGAACTGTTTTTCCTATTTTTTTTTTCTTGTTTTTTTTTTTTTTGTTTCAATTGGTCTTTATTGTTGTATTTTACATTCAGTTAATTTTTATTCTACTTTTTCGCGGTTCAGTCGACTTCACGTACATATTGAAGCGCTGTGGTCAGTATAGTGTTTACAATCATGAATGAATGAATGAATGAGTAAAAGTGTATAAGTACGTAAGGGAGGGTGTGTGTGTGTGTGTGTGTGTGTGTGTGTGCGTTTCAGTGTATAAGCTGGGTGAGGTAATGGTGTATAACATCAAGTCAGCATTTATGAAAATGTTATTTTTGCATCAGTTTTCTATATTAACCTGAACGTCTTGTTTTTCATTGTATGCCAAGTATGCTAAGTTTGTTGTTATGTTTGCAACACATGGTTCTTCATCAGCATCAAAATCTGTGTCATTCTAGACATGTCCGTCCGTGTGGCCATCTCCTTATAAGACACTCACAATCGTAACTTTTGAGATATTTAGGTACAGTTGTGGTGTCTGTGTATAAATTGCTATTTTTTGTTGCAATATAAGTAAAATAGATCAAAATGAAACTTGATGCACAAATGTTTAATTCATTAATACATCTATGCATCAAAAATAGGCGTGGTTGAACAGCAAATATGCTCACAATTAGACGCAGAGTCCGATTGCTAAATCGCAAGACATAATACATAACTAGGTTCGTGCCACGACATACGCAAACGTACATAGATTTGTAGGGTATTTAAAACTTGGCTCGAGTTGAATTTAGTTTTTTGCTTGTTTTTCATTATTTTCATATAATTTCTTTTTTCTCATTTTTTTGCGTTTTTGGTGTATACACCACTCGCCGTGGTACTTAATTTCATATGCGCGGTTATGGTTCAGTGAAAACGTGAACCAATTACCCTGTTCTTCGCTACTTACAACAACGCTACGAAGGGGGAGTCAGGGAATAAGAGTAAATAATACCTTGAGGTGATCATAGCATTGGTCAGAGAGAGATGGAGACAGAGTGCGAGAGCGGGAGGGGGATTAGTTGTTTCCCTATTAACCATTTCAGTTATACCTAATAATTGAATGAAATTATCGTCATATCGTTGTTACATATTTTTCGCCATACACGGTCACACTGTAGGGTAGAAATTCTTTAGCTCAGTGCCTTACTGGTGCATGTGCTGCCATTATGTTGCACATTGTGTTTTTCTTTTTTCTTTTTTCCTTTTTTTTTTTTTTTTGCTTATTTTTCATTCAACCTGAGCTCATAAATTTGTGCATAATATTAAATAAATTGTTCACTCTCTAATAAGTGTAAGCTTTAAGTAGGGGAGTTCATATTAAAGACTCACATAAATATATAATGTAACAACTCGCGTATGGAAAGCAAGACTCGCAAGTTTATATGGGTGAATTTCAAATTAGGTTGAAGGGAAAAGGCAATGAAAACAGCGTTGAAAGGGGTAGGGAGGGGTTCGTTAACGTTAACGTTAACGAAATGGTTTAAAAACTTTAAATTCGAATTACTTTACGAAATATATGGCAACTGCTCATATCACGTACCACTCGTACCATCATCATCATATATTAATTTTAAAGAGTTGCAGTGCTGGTCATTGGAATGGGTTTAAATGTTTTAATTTACATTTTTCGCGAAAAAACTATAGTCACCATTAGTGGTAGAATGTATGAATGTGATGAATGAAGACCCACCTGTTTTTATATCAATCGATTCAGACTCTCTTTCTGAATGGATTTAATTATGTCCGTCAGTCCGTTCGTTTTGCGTTATGTGAACTTGCTGGTTAAAGTTTTTGAAATATTTTCTTGGTTGGTTGTGTAAGTATTGTACCAAAACACATATTAATGGCTCTCTCCATCAATGTGTTGGTACACCAGATCGGCAAGAAATTTGAAACAATTCTTCTATGACTTAAAGTTAAAAAGTTATTTAAACTCTTAATCGATTGAATTTGTGTGTTTTTCTTAAGAACATTCTGCAAATGGTCCATTGCTTGTAATTGAGTGAAACCATTAAAAAAAATACAAAGAGACAACAATAACAACAACTGCTATAAACACTACATGAAACGCCTAAATTTTATGCTAAAGTTGGCTTTTTTTTTTTTTTTTGCCTTTTTTAATACAACAACAACCGTAGAATCCTAAATCCTTGAATGTTAAAAACTAAACGACCTCACATACCATTTGCTGTAGTTTTTGTAGTTTTTTTAGGATTTAGTCCTCTCCTTCTTCTTTCTCTCTTTGTCTGTGTGTCTGTCTCTTTATAGCCTTGCAACTTTATTGTTTGTGTTGTTGTTGTTGTTGTTGTTGTTGTTGTTGTTGTTCTTGTCTATTGTAGCTTCAAAAGAGTTGTTTAAGCCAGATACCGGGTCAGACTAAGTGCGGCATGTGTTTGCTTATTGAAGCATGAGATTGTAATTTTTTGTTGTTTTTTTTTGTTTTTGTTTTTTTTTTTTTTGGAGAAAGAAATACAAAATTTCGAAAACAGCTTGCTTGGTGGAACAACAACGACGGCGTGACACACGCACATATAACAACAACATTACAAAAATATGTTTTAAAGCAGATGGAAACAACATATAAATGTGTGTCTATGTGTGTAAAGAGAATGCTTGCCAAGATAAATAAAACTAAAGCCTGACAAAAACAAAAACAAAAACAAACCAAAAAAAAAAAAGACCAAATAAATAAATGTACAATAACGTTAAATGAACTTCAAAGGGTTCACGAAAAAGAAGAAGAAGAAAAAAAGAAAACAACAAAAAACCAGAAAATTAAAAAAAAGATTAAATCAGTTGGTTAACTGGTTATTGCTTTGGTTGATAATAGTTGTTGTTGTTGTTGTTGTTGTTATTGTTGTAGATAGTATTGCTGGTCAGTTAGTAGCCTGCAGTCCAACAAAAAACGTTAAATTTTGCACCTGCCGCTGTTGTCGTTATTTAATGCTTAAGTCCCCCACACGTTGCGGCGGTTGTTTTTTTTCTCTTTTTTTATTGTTGTACTCGATGTTTTTTATATATTATATGATATAAAATATGAACTGTTGCTTGAACATATGTCTCTCCCTCTATTAGTCAGTTAGCAATTAGAATTTATGCTAAATGTAAAATTGTTGTTCACTCGTTTGTTTGCCTTTGGTCTGTGTCGGCATGTCCGTTTGCTTGACGAAGCCAAAAAGTTGGTTAACCAAGCTTGGTTGGCGTTTATACCTTTTTTTTTCCAATTAAATTTTTCCTTTTTTCTTCTTCTATACTCCTGCTGTCCACCAACTAAAATGTGTTCATTTAGTTGATAGTATTATATACATACTTGTTAGGTGTTGTCCAAGACAATACAGAATAAATGTTGTAGTAAGCAAGAGATGCAATCGTAAACATATCTATGACAGGCAAGCATGCATGAAATATTGCAACTTAAACAGAGAACAAGTGAGAAAACTGAATTTGACGCTTGAGCCACACCTTAAATACCCTCTACATCTACAATAATGGGCGTGGCAGGTATATGATTACGACTTCTAATTATGTAGGTTATGTAGTATATGTAGTTCAGTTTAACATGGGGTACGGCTTTTTATAAATTGTAAGCGTGTCACGCCCATTTTTGGCACATTGACGGATGGTTTAATTATAAAAATTTGTACCAAATTTTAATTCAATAGATCAATTTTTGTGGCAGATAAATAGATTTTTGTCGATTGTAGGCGTGGCTCTTGTAGATTTTGCCCATTTTAAACAGCGATCTGTGTGCAACTCAATATCTCAAAATATAAAATCATCAGATTGCTAACAACAGACATATACACAGACATCCATTTCTAGATCGAATCAGTTTTTGATGCTGATCAAATATATGTACACCCATCCCTGGTTTTACCCGGTACTCGTTTTGCGCTTTTTCGATCTTACACGGTTTTTAAAATCAAAATTTAACAAAAAATTATGTAGAAAATAAGTAATTTTGACTGCACGCGAATGTGTTTCTACTTAATTATACACCTGGTAACACTTCAGACGTACACATGCTCTACTGTCATAAACTTGTACATATGTTGTACTTTGAAAAAAAAAAAAAAATGAGAAAATAAAATAAATTTTTTTTTTTTCATTTTACAAATAAATTTGACTATTTTTATGTTTCCTATAATTTAAATAATATTTTTATATTTAATTAAGTGTATTAGTTGCATTTTGTGTTCCATAAATGTCTAAAAAAAGCATATTTATAGTCGTTTTCCTTTTACACGGTTTTTCCATATAAAAATTATTTTTTCGAAATACACGGTTTTGTCAGGAACGTATCGTCCGTGTAAAATGAGGGATGGGTGTATATGTACTTTATAGAATTTCGGACGCCTCTTTCTGGGTGTTGCAAACGAAATGACAAACTTAGTATAATCTCATCTTATATGGTAAAGAGTGAAAAACTACTTTTTGGTATCTATTGCGCTTTTTTTTTAATAACTGAAAGAAAAAAGTTTGCATAATTTTTCCTTTTTTGTAAAATATAGGCGTGCCTGTTAATACTTTATGCCGATTAAAGTTTGTTTATATGAAATTAAAATTTTTTAGCTTAAACTTTGTAACCGGGATAGGTTCTTAACACTGGTGGGCGTGGCTGTTAACCGATTTTATCAATTTATGGAATTTTAAATTTCTATAAACTAAGAATATCTCTGTCAAAATTCAGCTTAATTTCGGTTCTTTTGTAAATGAGAGCGTTTCAGAAATACATATACGGACTGACGGACACCTTTAAATTGGTGTTTGATCGTTGATAATATACCTTGTAGAGTGTGTGTCGCCTCCTTATCTTATGCAAAGTACAATTGTTAATTTCTGAAGGTTCTGGGTATTTGCGCCAAGTGAGCAAATTGAAATATTTCTATTTGGTTCTTGTAAAGTATCGTTACAACCTGCGTTTACATTCACATTCTTGTATATTTCATTCATTCGTTTATGCATTTTGTTGCTATTATTGTTGTAACCACCAACTGATCGCTGCAACCATCACCATCACCACTACTACCGGCTGCCTGCCTGTTTGTCTTTTTGATCATGTGACAGGCTGTTGTTTGTCATGGTTTGGTGTACACTATATATATTCCTGTATAGGGTTTTTTTTTGTTTTTGTTTTTTTTGTTTACTGTATTCTCTTACCACCACACCACTAATCGATTCTCGGTCGTTACAGTCGCTGTATTGTAGGTTTTTTGTGTCCATTTATATATGTGTGTGTGTGTCCACCCTCTATACCGCCTTTTGCTGTATTTTACATATAACATCCCTTCATTATCTTTACTTTCACACATACCCATACGCATACACATGCACACAGACCCCTATAATGATTACATACCCTTACAATTGACCAGCAAGGCAAAGTCCTATGCAGGCAACTGCCCTTGCTGAAGTATCTCTTGATCATTACATTTTATATTTATACGTATCTATGTAGACATTGTACGTTTGCATGCATTAACATAATATCAACACCGCAATTTTCCTTTTTTATGCATATTTAATGATCGTCAATTTAATTTACACATACTACCTACGCGAGTATGGCTTCAGTTGGGCCCTTCTCTTACACGCACTGACTGTAAATTATAATGTTGCAGAATAAATGAATGTGTAATGCTCACGATAATGATATAAAGCACACGCAATGGACAAATGTTTTATAGCATCTTATAAGAGCATACGTGCATAAATGTATGAAGCAATTAAAAAAAGGTGAGAAAAGAAACAGAGAGGTGGAAAAACGAAAACAAAACTATTAATAAAAGTAATTTTGCAATTTGGCGAATTTTTTGAAAGCAAAAAATATAATACGTACACAAAGTAAAGATGAAATAAACGATAGTTTTTAAGCGGACAATTTTAGTACAACTACCAATGGCCCCATAAATTATATAAACTCTTCATCAGCATAGAAATTTGAATCGTTGACCGGTTCTAACAACACACAATCACACAAACGAACATGCTCACATAATTTTTCATTAAATTTATCGCCTTTCCTACTCCTTGTTTCCTATCTTAGTTAGAGGTGTGTTTTTGTTTCTCTTCTTTCTACATCTGTGTGGTCTACACTAAATGCAACATATGATAAATGTTCCATTTTCCTTAATAAGCATGTTTTGTGCATTACTTACCCACTTGCATCTTCCAAATAATCACGTAGAAAAAGAAGGTTTTTTTTGTATTCTGTTTTTTTTTTTTTTTTATAATACAACATATTATCCTTTTATTTTACACTACAATATGTGACTACACACATGCATAAATGTTTCATATGGATTTACCATAAAAACGAAATTCATTCCTTTTGTAAAATTGCTTGATACGTGCATGTTTTTGTGTGTATGCATGTGCCTCTAATATATATATAATAGAAGTGGCAGCTGTCAATGGTTGTGTGCGTGTGTGGCAAGGTTATTATCTTTTGAAACAACCTTTTTTCTTTTTTTTGTTGCTTTGTGAAAGAGTGCTCGTAAAACAGCTGCCGACAAGAGGATATTAATCTTTTAAATTAAGAACAATTCAAAGAATTACGATTTCATTGTAAGCTGTTGCTGTTCTAGTTGTTGTTGTTGTTGTTGTTGTTGTAATTGCTATATTCACTACTGATCCTTATATAAAAGTATTACACACA
This sequence comes from Ornithomya chloropus, assembly GCA_963971445.1. NCBI lineage: Eukaryota > Metazoa > Arthropoda > Insecta > Diptera > Hippoboscidae > Ornithomya > Ornithomya chloropus. The sequence continues at coordinate 17,550,464 of OZ020530.1, read as the reverse complement.
CAAACACAGAAAAACATGCAAGCACTGTAAAGTAGAGCACAGACAACACATGAACAATTTCATTACTTTCTACTCGTTTTTATATGAATTAAAAGAAACAACAACAACAACAACAACAACAACAACAACGGCAACGAAAACACAATGTATTTTTTTTATTTATTCGTGATAAGTACAAATTAAATTTTTAAAGCGAGTCTAAAATTTTTTCTGTCAATTAAATTTTATGAAATAATTTTGGGTTTCCTTACGTACAATATATTTATCGGTATCGTAACCATAAAAAAGGAGTCATTTATGTAAATATTTTATGACGCATTACATACAACAGTGGAACCTATCGATAAAATACGCTTTTAGTAGAAACAAGTAAGAAAACTAAATTTGGCTTAGACCAAATCTTAAATACCCTCCACCTTCACAAAGGTGGGCGTGGCAAATATATATATGTTGGGCAAGTCTACTTTTACGTTGAATATGGTTTTTTATATATTGTGGGCGTGTCTACTATTATCCAACCGCGCCCATTTTTGGCATGTCAGTCAATGGGATAACTATGTATAAGCGCACCAAATTTCAAGTTCCTAGGTCAACTTATGTGGCAGATATATAGATTTATGTCGATTGTGGGCGTTTTTGAAATTCGACCACGCCTATTTTTGGCACATCAGTAGATGATCATCCACCTTAGTGATGAGGGTATACTAAGTTTATCCTTCCGTTTGCAAAACTCAAAAATTATTATTATGAAATAATTATCAACAAAAAAATCTGTGTCAATAAATGTCATGTCAGCCCGCAACACTTGTTAAAAATTTAACTTAAGTGGAACTAATGCATCAATATAGCATTTTGGTTTGCTATCTGCACGATTTGAAGAACAGATGCATGTAAAAATGATGTCGTGTAGACTTATCCGTAAAAACAAACCTCACGTTTACAGATGTTTTTGAAATGATGGAATCGCCTTAATTGTGCCAAGATTGTTATATAAGGCTACGTGGGGTATTAAATGTTCCGGCTGAATTCTGTACAGTGTAAGGCTTTCTCCCCTTCTGCGTATATATTTTCATTTCCAATAAAAGCAATTTGTTCGAATATCTACTTGATTGCCTTTACAGTGAAGCGTTTTAATTTCTTTTGTTCATATGATGAACAAATTAATACAAGTCTGTATATTAAATATATATTCACATATAGTGCATCTGTATAAAGTAAATTGAAAGCAATACTTTGAACAACACGCCACAACAATAAGAAATATCTGTGACCATAAAGGCAATCACCGCAAGTAATACCAGTAAGCCCGCCAAAGTGTTTCTCTGTTGAACGTGGAATGTTGTGAAAGCTCTTAATTGAACAGACAGTTAACAGTGTGTTACACGAACGTAGACATCCTTTATGTGCTTAATAGTTGCATAAATATGCGTGTGACGTCTTAAAACCTCAACAAACGACGGGCGTTGGCATAAATCACTTTCTTTTCAAAGCACAGACTTCTTCAAATAATTCATAAACATATAAATGAAATGTATTTAAATGTTACTACTGCAGTAATGGACGCGCCATTAATAAGACTTTTTTAATCCCCGAATAACGGACTGAAAGTGCATCACTTTTCTTAATACATGCTGACACACTCCTTTAACCGATTCCACATAGCACAGGCTTTATATTCTCACACACCCAGCCCTCTCCAAAGAATAAGAATAAGGAACATAAAGCAGACGAAGAAGAATAATTTGCACAATAATGCGCTTTTGTGTATCTTTATATATAAATTTAAGTGCGTATATGTGATTGGATCTGAATTAAAAAGAAAAAGGAAAAAAGAAAAAAATAGGAAAAAGATTAAAGAAAACACACAAACAAACGCATTGTCGTTGTAAGTTTTGTTTGTTTGATATTAAAAAAACCAAATTGACATCGATTTCTTCCTTTCATTGGATACACAATGAGTCCCAGATGTGCATGCAAGCTTTTATACATATTTACAATGCACATACATGCATGGGTATAGTACGGTAAATATGTGAGCACATCTTTATTAATGAAAAAGCATAAAACTGCAAGAGCGAGAAAGATAGCGACAGAGACAGAGAAGCAGACACAATACAACAAAAGATGAATGCATACCAGTCGATGATATGTGTATTTTTACTGCAATGCGTGCTTGTAAATATTGTGCACTGGCCTGAGAGATGAGTGTGCGATTGGAGTAGAACGAGCAGTCGTGAGCAGTAGTGTACTGTGTACCATTTTTAATTTTTAAATTTTTTATTTAAAACCCTGCCCTGGGAAACTGTTCACATGTTCCGGCAACTTGTACAATCATAAAATCATTTTCAGGCAATTTTTCAACTCAGTAAACAAAAACCCCAAAAAAACCCTTTTTTTTCAATCCTTGTTAATAATCGTTTAACAACAATCAGTTTGCACAGTAAGACTAGGTAGGTACAAATTCTTCAGAAGTCTGCTCACATGAGATATGTGTTTCATAGCAAAGGAAGCTCCAAAGAAATCACATGAGGCCACACATGGCAATACAAAAAATACACATGTCAGCATTAATAGTACAAGTGCTTAATTAAGTGCTAATGTCAAAAACACTATATGATTAGCACACAAGTAACATTATGAGTTAAATAATGATAAATCGCATTAAAATTAACCCTAAGGACTCTTTCAAATGTTATTATCATTAGGCGTTCTGTGTCGACTATTTGCTACTTGGGAATGTCAGTATTTTCAGTTGAAATTTCTTACAGATCTTTATAGTTTCTCTAAAAAAGGTTTCTTTAAAAAGGACGAAATCGGTTAAGGGTTATATCTGCCACAAAAATGGCTCTGTGCACATAATTATTATTAATCCATCCGTTCATAAGCCAAGAATAATGGATGGCGAGGTGGATAACAGACACCATTATCCTTATAAAAGGTAAAACTTCACTTGCCAGTTGATATATAATACATACACTTTTAAAAGGTGTAACCAGATGCCTGCCACGCCTACTATGTGTCACATACAAATATTATTATTATTTTAGATTTTTCCTTAACCAGTTCTTTTTTATATAGACTGGATTATAATTTAATTGTGGCTAATTCCGAAACATAAAAGAACTTGTCCGCTTCAGAATATTTAATATAATAAAAAGCAGTGAAAATGTGGGTCAAGCCCGAACATTTAATACCCTACACTATACACATACACCCATTTAGTTCCTTAAATTATGCTACAATTATTTGTAGTTGTATCTGTACACGTGAAGCATCGCCATTTAAGCTACTTCGTGAAATAAAATTATATGAGAAGAGGTTCTAAAAATGGTTCGATCAGATCCAAATTTGGCACTGCCAAATATTATGCCAATTAACTATTCTTTAGCAAATTTTGTCAAAAAATATTAAGAATTGCGATTTTTTACTATATAAAGACTTACATTATAATGGGACCTTATATGGAGAGGGCTTCGAAAAATTGTCCAATATGGTTCATTTTCAATAGAGTTCCTCTTTATGTCAATACATGTTTCTGAACCAAATTTCATCGATATATCTCAAACAAAATGCGATCTGCGCACAAATTTACATGGACAGACAGACGGACATGGTTAAATCGCATGGCATTTACTGTTTAGGAGTTATAAACACCCGCATTAACTTAATATGCTCTTTTCCACTCGTGCAAAGTATAAAAGTTATAGAACCTTCGAATGGAGTATTTTAGAATTGTATACAACCTTTGGCTTTATAAAGTTATAGAGAGCACGCCTATTTTCATCATACTCATATCTGGTATCTAAAATGTTTCTCGGTACTGTACTGTTATCATAAATACACAAATTCTATTTTGTACCAACTCTCTCTCCGTACGGCACTCTTTAACTAATGGATTGGTTGATATTTGAATACCCCCCACACTACACAGTACACCTGGCGCTATGTATGCACACTTTGAAAATCTCATTTCTATTTGTTTTTGTGTATGGCAAACATCCAATACAAGCAACAGCTGCTTGTGCTGTTAGCCTATAAACAAACATGTGTACACACTTCGATCAAGTCCCTCTTCTGAAGTTGAGAAGAATCGTCCAAAAATCAAAAAAAAAAAAAAAAAACTAATTTATAATCATTCTGTCAGTTAGTTAAAATGCGGGTACATCCTTAAGGATAGGTAGAGCATGTGAGATTGACCGGGCAGACTTTCGACATGTGTTTAATGATGTGTATGAGTTTTTAATGAATGCAAACCATTCGTGATGAGTTGATTACCTTTTTGAGGTTCTTCTTTGTCTGGCAACGGAAAGGTGTTCAAAGATGAGTCATGTAGGTGTTTGTAAAAGTGTACAAGCCAAAACGAAAAACGAATTGCAAATCAAGAAACACGAAAGCAACAAGAAACAAAAACGAATTTTGTTAGATGTTAACATTTTTTCAAGACACACGTAGTTGGAAGATATGTTCAGGAGTAGTACAAGAAATGGTTGCAAAAGTGTTCAGTTTTTTTTTTTAATCATTAATTTTATAATGTTATATATTCAGTGTTAGGAATATGTTTAGCTTCGATTCCATTACTTTCCTACAAATTATATCCCATTCAACTGAAATTACACTCAATCGTTCTGTACATTGGCGGTTTCTTTATTTATCCAAAAAGTAGCTGGTGAAATAATGGTTGTGCACTGTGCCTAAATATAGGCTACATAAAGTTGCTCATATCTTTTCCTTCGTTACAAAATTTTATGTATCTGCGGACCTACTTTAAAAATTGAATACGTTTTGAACGTTATTTCGATTTTGTATGTTGTTGTTAATTTTGCCTAAAAAAAGGCTTCTTTTTCATTTCCGCATATAATTCTTCTTTGTTGCCATTACATTGTTGTTGTTGCTCTCCAACCTCTTCAAGTATAACCGGCTGCATACTGCTAAAAAAACACTTTTTTTGCATTTTATGGCAATTGTTATGTATACGTGTGTGTGTGTTTTTGTGTGGCTGTGCCCTATATTGTTTTTCGTTGTTGTCGTTGTCGTTGTCATTGTCGTTGTTGCTATTGATGTTGTTGAAGATTATTCTAAGCTCTGAACCAAACATTTGTACTCCACAAAATCAACACACAATAAAATATGCATTTGCGTGTGTTAGCTGTCAAACAATGAGACAGAATGAGTGAGAGAAGGACTCCTTTGTATGCATTGCCTTAATCTTCAAGTCATTCCCCGCTTGCTCTCTTCCTACCACAACTGTCCAAGCATCAAATGGCTGCCTGCTGGTTTCTTGTTCGCTTACTTTCCTGCAATTATTTGCTGTATTGTTTAGTATTTGTTGTTTTATTGTTTTTTGTTTTTTTTTTCTGTTTCTCGTGCTCTTATGCTTCTACTTTCTCATCTTTTTGTTTTGTTTGATTAGAGTGTCACAATGGTTTTTAAGCTGGTTTTATGTTGTTGCATTGCACATACTTTTTGTTATTTTATTTAGCTCCAAGGAAGTTAACACATTTTTGCCTTAGTAGGTCGCTGGTTATATTAAGTTGGTACTGTGCTTGCTGTTGGAATTGGTCTCTTTGAACTTTATAGAGAATTGAGAAGTATTTATGTTACATCCTTGCTTTACTTACGCAAACAGCATTATGAGTGTACATTTAATTTTAAATGGTTTCCGAAAGAGGGAGATTAGGATCAAAAAGTTTCCTATATACGCAATGTCCACAATGCTAAAAAAGTCAACAAAATATTTCAAATTAATTTTAAATTTTATTATATTTTCAATTGAAAACAAGTGAGAAAACTGAATTTGGTTTAGTCCAAATATTAAATATCCACCACATGTACATACGAGCAGTGGGCGGGGTAGGCAAATTAGTGCGCCCTCTAATAGTGTGCGTATTACATATTGACTTTTAACTCGAGTTTTACGCTGAATATAAATTGTGGGCGTGTCTGTTATCCGACCACGCCCATTTTTTATCACATCAATGAATGTTATAATCATAAACAGGTGTACCAAATTTCAGCTTTATAGGAAAGTTTTATGGGATTGTGGACGTGGCTTTTGATCAATTTGTCCCATTTTTAAAAGCGATCTGGGGACAAAAACTAAAAGTGTTTGTACAAAATTTCAGCGCAATATCTTACAGCTTACGTTCGTGAGTATGCGAACCATAGACAGATCCGCGAACATGTCAAGGTCGCTTAGAATTATGATACTGATCAAGAATATGTACACTTTATAGGGTCGCAGACGCTTTTTATGGGTGTGGCAAATGGAATGACAAACTTAGTATACCCCCCACCTTAAGTAGAGGGTTTAAAAAGAACCATTCTTACGCAGCCATCAATGTAAATAAAATTCTTATAATTCCCGTGCTTTTCTACGGTACTGAAACATAGCCTGAAGAGTCTTCCATTTAAAAGTTCTGCCCACTTAGAATAAATCATAAGGTGACTATGTCAGACTCTGGAATAAGAAGTCAACTTATACGGTACAAGGGTCGTAATTTTGAAACAAATTGGACTGTTATTAGAATCTCTCTCCCATTAAAGTTGTTCACTAGAAAATTTATATATTATGAATGATTCGCGTTTAGTGATACAAAAAAAAAACAAAATTTTAAAAATGTAGGGCATTGGGTGGACCAACTACAGCATTTTTAACTTTTTTGACTATCAACTTAAGGGGCACCGAACAACATTATCCCCGTATTTGCGGTAATCTGTAGACAATACCTCAAATGAAATGAGAGATGGGGTCACTAATTCAATAAATACCAGCTTCACAGCCGGCTTCTCGCCCATGAAATCTTAATAAATGTTATACATTATAGAAATGAACGAAAGCATCTGCTATTAAATTTTGTATTATTAAAAAAATGTGCAATTGATTGATTGAAGTATTATACAATACAATATATGATAAATGTATGGAGCGCAGTAGCCGATGGGGATATTTGTATTATTTGTGATGCCTTGTTGTGGCCGGGATGCATTCGCATATAAATGAGAAGAGGAGAGAATGGATAATAAAGGAAATCATAACCCAAGGATATACACACACGCTTGTTATAATATTTTATTGTATATCCAATTTACACCATTTTAACGCACACGCTGTTGTGTTTCCAATATTATTATTTCCTTTAAATGTTGATGCTATTATTACGTGTTGTTGCCGTTATTGTTGAAACTTACAATTCAAACCGTTAACCAACGGAAATGGATGGCAAAAGGGAAACAACTTGTGTATAACAACATGTCAATCTAAAGGTAAATTTCTCCCACTATCTGTTGATGACTCTCCACCCTCCTCGCCATATATTTATGCATCCGGTCATTGTATAACGAATGAGTACACGTAAATGCATATTTTATATATTTCACTTCATTATTATATTATTCATGTGATCAAAATACAATATTTGGCATTTGTTTGGGGTGTAAGAAGCTGAAAGGCGTTGTCTTTTACCCTTTTGCCCTCCACATAAGATGGGGAATATACTGACTTTGTCATTCCCTTTGCAACAGCGTCAGAAACCATAAAAAGTATATATATTTTTGATCAGCATTCAAAACTAAGTCGATCTTAACATGTATGTTCGTGGGTCCGTAGGTCCGTCTGTCCGTCTGTTTTTGGCATTCTCATAGGCGTAAATTTTGAGATATTGAGCTGAAATTTTGTGCAGACACTTTTAGTTTTTGCACACAGATCGCTATTAAAAATAGGAAAAATCAGTTAAGAGCCACGCCCACACTAGACAAAAAAAATTGCTACACTGCCAGCAAAATTTACCTGTGATTTTGAAAGTTGGTATATTTATAATTATCCCATTCATCGATGTGAGAAAAATGGGCATGGTCAAATAACAGACACGCCTACAATTTATAAATAATCATACTAAGCGTAAAACTCGACTTGCAAGCTGATATACGTAAGACATACACTATTAGAGGGTGTAATGATATACTTGCCCCGCCTACCCTTGTATATGTGTAATGTATTGAAGATTTGGCCTAAGCCAAATTTAGTTTTCTTACTTGCTTTTTCTGTGTTGTATAAGAATGGAGACAAGAATGTAGGATTTATGAAAGTATAATTCATAAAACAAATGACAAGCGGAAGTTTTTACAAGTGTGTCTGTACGTCCGCCTAAAACTGTTCAATTTTAAATATTATTAATTGTATTTATGTGTGTATGTGTAGCCAAGATTTGGTCTAATCCGATTATAATTTTTCAACTCAATTCCTTAATATTTTATTAATAATCATTTTATCCAATAAAAGTTGTAAACTTTTAATTGAAACATGAAAAGCGATTAGTAAAAATCCTTCCATCATCCTAGTATATATCTATGGCTTTCCAATCATTTAGAAAAAAAAAAAATAATAACAGAGAAACCATTTTGTATATGTTTTTAAACAAATTAACACAACCATCGTCATCGTCATTATCAACCGCATCATCATTTGCGTTGTGATCGTTATAGCTGCTGTCTATCCCCATCGTTGTCATTGTCATGGTGTAGAACTCTATAGAGACGTATTTTGTTTTGTTTTGTTATATTTCCTTTCACTTTCCGTCTCTGGAAACTACCAACAAAATGTAAAAATGTTTTTCCTGCCATTCCTTAACCATTTTGTACAAACTGTTGCCATTTATAACCACACTACACTTTTTAAGCCACCCTAATACCATGTACATGATATTGTTGTTGTTGTTGTTGTTGTTGTTGTTGTTGTTGTTATTGCTGATGATGATGATGATGAAAATGGTTGTTGGGGGTTTACATTTCATTTACTTTTGTTTTAAACATTTAGCAGCACAGTATGAACAAATCTTTCCTCTTCCAATATATTTTTTTTAAATTTATATATTTTGCTAAAAAAAAAAACACTTGGTTGACTCGTTTAATTCGTTTAATTGCTTCATTTGTTCTCTTCTATACTACAAGAGTTAGTGATGAAGGTAGGAAGGAGGCGTCAGAGACCCTACAAAGTATATATATTTTTAATCAGCATCAAAAACTGAATCGATCTAAACATGTACAATATGTCTGTGTGTCCATCTGTTTTTGGCATTCTCATGGGGGTAAATTTTGAGATATAAAGCTGAAATTTTAAACAGGCACTTTTAGTTTTAGTTGCACACAGATCGCTATTTAAAATGGGCAAAATCGGTCAAGAGCCACGCCCATAATCGACAAAAAAACTAACTGCCACAAAAATTGAGCTATAAACTTGAAATTTGGTACGCGTATACAAAGTTATCATATCTACTGAAGTGTCAAAAATGGGCATGGTCGAATTTCAGACACGCCCACAATCGGCATAAACCTATATATCTGCCACATAAGTTGACCTAGGAACTTGAAATTTAATACGCATATACATAGTTATCCTATTGACTGACGCGCGAAAAATGGGCGTGGTCGGATAATAGAGACGCCCAAAATTTACAAAAAACCATATTCAGACTTTCATGCTGATACGTAAGACATACACTATTAGGGGGCGCAATATATATATATATATATTTGTCACGCCCACCGTTGTGAAGGTGGAGGGTATTTAAGATTTGGCCTAATCTAAATTTAGTTTTCTTACTTGTTTTTTCATAATTTTGGCATATTTACATATGTTCGATAAATCATGGCTGCATTGGTTACTACAACCAACCAGTGCATGCTTTCGTAAATATTTTGAAATTCCTTTGTAGCTGGCTAATAATTATACATCCGTTTATCTGTGTTTTTTTTCCAATTAAAAACATAATAGAATTGAAAATGAGTAGAATTCATTTAAGGTCAGTAATGAAAAAAAATTAAAAAAATATTTTACCTCCACCATCTACCAGCTTAACCAATACAAATGTTTGCTATCGGCAAAGTGACTTTCAAATCATTTATAATTGTAGCACACTGAACTAACCGGTTCAAGTAATCAACAAACCATGACCGGACTGAGTCTATTTAAAAAAATTGTTCATTTGTACATTCTGACAACAATTTTTCCCTAATACGGTAGCAGGAGAATACAATGCTTTAATAAATTCTATGAAATTGTAGTATAATGTACAAATAAACAAACTTTCATGGTTGAGGCGTTCACATATAGCCAAACTCTACTACATAGTTACCGTACAATGAGACACAACCGGAAAGTTTAGATTTCATTTTCTGGTTATTCATTTTACTTGGAAGTAATCGAAAAGTTGAACAAAGAAAAAGTAGTGCACACACACACGCGCTCACATGTTTAGGATCGCAAAGGACTGTGTGTGTGTAAAATGAAAGTAAACTCTCAGCAACAAATCCTTGTTAAAGTAGAAATGTTACTAAGCTGCTAAAAGGGCAAAAGGCAGAAATTGAACAAAGCGAAGAGGACAACTGCACACGTCGTGCATGTGCTCGATTCAATTTCAACGGAAACACTGTCAATGACACATAACCTCTTGTCTCATCAAATCCGAAGTAATGGTAAATGATAATGGGTGAGGCAGCGAGTGCACACTAAACTGATACTTGATGTATACTTTCTTCGTAGTAATGTTAATGTTTTCTTTTTTTAAACACTTAAATTGATTTTAAATGTCGCTCTTAATGAACAAATAATGTACACGAAAAGCGTTCTCCAATAAACACACTCCAACAATATATTGCACGCTTGGTGATTGATAATCTCAATAAATCCTCTTAAATTAAATTTTCGCTTGTGAACGCACACATAATAGAAGCCTCGTTATACCAAGTGATACTAGTGTTGTGATAAATGTCACACTTGTGTATGCAAAAGCAAAAATTTGTTATATTAGCGCTTTTTCAGTCACTAAAATAGAATTTTGGCAAAAACATACATACACTGGGAGAAAAGTTAATAAACATATTTTTTACTTAATTTTAATTTATGCTGCACTTGCAAGATTTCCTCCCGAATTTATCTAATTTTAAATTTTAGACACGAAAAGTGTTAATTTTTATACCCTCCACATATTATGTGTCCGTCTGTCCACAATTTGCTCAACCGCTCGTGAATAAAAAATTGAGATATCACGTTAAAATTTATTGCAGATGTTGTTAGTCTACGTGGGTAATTTCTTTTATAAAATAGAAGTGGATCGGACCATTCTTAGATCCTTTCTTTTTCTACTATTTTGTGGAATATTTGTCTTTTATATGAAAATATTTCGAATTTACATCAATAAGCTGAAGAGCTGAACTGTGTAACTCTCAAACATCATAGCAAGCAAATTTTTTATTATTGCATTTTATTAATATTTTTTGGAATCCTGAGCCTTTTGAAAATAATGTTTTATTTTTTAGAATATTGCAGTTATTGCAGTTAGCGTACGCTGCCAAAGAGTTGTATGGCACTGCAACGTATTTTTAAACATAAATCGCAGTGTACTTTCAACTCTGTGGCAGGCAATGAAGCTTTACACAAATGACAGCTTTATTGAACACTATGCACCCGCGGACAGACAATTTTCAATTTAGTTTTTTTTGAATATGAAATTGTGTTAAATGCACTCTAATGAAATGGCATCACTATCCGTGAGCACTTATAAATAAAACATTTGAAAACCATTTTATATAAAACAAGTAAAAAAATGTAAATCTGGCTTAGGCCAACTCTTAAATACCTTCCACATCTACAACGTGATTACACCCTCTAATAACTAGTGTATGTCTTACGTATCAGCATGCAAGTCTAGTTTTACGTTGAATATGGTTTTTTGTAAATGATGGGCATGTCTGTTATCGGACCAGGCCCATTGTTGTCACATCGATTGATGGGATAAGTAAAAATATGTTCACTAAATTTCAAGTTCATAGGCCGTGTGGCAGATATATAAATTTTTGTTGATTATGGGCGTATCTGTTAGTCGACCACGCCTATTTTTGGCGTATCCATGTAAAGGATAATTATAAGCATGTGTTCCAAATTTCAAATTAATTGCTTTATTTTTGTGGCAGATAAATAGATTTTAATTCATTGTAGGCGTGGCTCTTGATCGATTCTGTCCATTTTTAATAGCAGTTTCAGCTTAATATCTCAAAATTTACGCCCTAAGAATGCTTAAAACGGACGTACACACGATCGCACATGTCTAGATCGATTCACTTTTTGATGGTGACGAAGAATGTCTGACGCGTCCTTCTGGTTCTCTTATGGGAAGGGTATAATAATAATATCATGCAACCATCAGAGTCTGTTACAGAGGCATGCACACGCACACACGTACACATCGCTTTTACGCGTTATGTTTTGTGTATGTATTTATGCGTATTTATGGTAAATAATATGTTAATGTGTCGTGCGTATGTGTGTGTGTGTGTGTGTGTGTGTGTGTGTGTTGGGTAGCTTCCACTAAGTGTTGCCAAGTTATAAAAATATTTTTATAGACTTTGCAACATAATGGATACACGAACACAGAATTGTGCGGTTGTGTGTGTATGTGAATTATTAAACATGAATAAATAGATGTCCAAAGCATGCGATAATTGTGCTAATAATCTGATTATAAGCTTAATTGCTTTGCAAATAAACCACTCAAAGAGAAAGGTGTCCTAAGCAATAACACAAAAACACACACACACACACGGATATCTATGATGCATCGAAATGGCGTCCATGTATTGAATGAATGATAGCAACAGCTCATATTATAATTAAACAGAGAAATTACGCGTTACGTTACGTTGTTAGAAAATATCTAAAAACTATGCGAGTGAAACTAAAATTGAAACTGAATTCCACCAACGAAATTACGCGTAAAATTCTTCATGTGGAAAAATGCTTTGTTGAATTATTCACAGACTCACATGCATTTCAAATTATACGATATTGGATACGTTCATAAAGCTAATTGTTGGCGTTGCTAGAAATTCTTTATTTTCACGCACGCATACGAACACGTACGGTACAATTTGATGAACATAAATTGTTCACCTAAGCAATACTTTGGCATAATTGATCATTTTACTGCTGAATACCAATAAAAATTAACAAAGTAAGTGATTATTGAAATAAGTTCATTAATCCCTTATACAGAACAATCAAATCCGCCTACTTAATAGTCCCCGCTATACAAATCACTCATCACTGACTTTCAAAATTTATACTACTGTATACTATTGTTGTTGTTGTTATGTATTAGAATGTTTAATTTTTATACCCTCCACCTCAGTGATGAGGGTATACTAAGTTTGTTCTTCCATTTGCAACACTCAGAAGGAGGCGTCAGAGACCCTACAAAGTATTATATATTCTTGATCAGTATCAAAAACTGAGTCGATTTAGACATGTATGTCCGTGTGTCCGTCTGTTGTTGGCATTCTCATGGGCGGAAATTTGGAGATATTGAGCTGAAATTTTGTACAGGCACTTTTAGTTTTTGCACGCAGATCGCTATTGAAAATGGGCAAAATCGGTCCAGATCCACGCCCACAATCAACAAAAATCGATTTATCTGCTACAAAAGCTGATCTAGGAACTTGAAATTTGGTACGCGTATACATAGTTATCCTATTAACTGACGTTCCAAAAATAGGCGTGGTCGGAGAATAGACACGCCCACAATTTACAAAAAACCATATTCAACGTAAGAGTAGACTTGCATGCTGATACGTAAGACATACTTTATTAGAAGGCGCAATATATGTATATATTTGCCACGCCCACCGTTGTGAAGGTGGAGGGTATTTAAGATTTGGCCTAAGCCAAATTTACTTTTCTTACTTGTTTGAGCTGAAAAAGTGATATTCAATCACTTTCGTTAAAACAAATTTTAAGAATTATGAATTTTTACTTCACAATGCAAAGTTTCTTATTTGGAAAGGAGCTTCCTAAAATGGTACGATCGCTTCCAAATTTGAAAAAGTTAATTATTAAGCTAATTATTCATTTTTCAATAATTTTTGTTAAATAATTAAGAATTGCAAATTTTCGCCACATAAACATTAGGTTTATAAAAAACCGTTATATGGGGAGGGGCTATAAAAATGGTACAATTCAGACCATTTTCAAGAAAGTTTCCCTATGAGCTAAAAACCGGTGTTTGTACCAAATTTCAACGAAATCGTATCTCAAAAAATGCGACCTGCAGCTTGTACAAAAAATTTACATAGGTATACAGATGGACATATTTAAATCGATTCTTATAATAAGAAGTGGATTCCGCTTTGGCCGTTTCCACCACAAGTGTAGGGTGTAAGGTATAAAAATAAACATTTCTTATGATGTTTGGCAAAGGATATATTAAGTTTGTGTGGATGTTTGCAAGTCCTAAATAGCTAATGCCACACCCACCTAAAATTACAATTACGATCGTCTGTCCATTTAAATTTGTGTGCAAGCTACAGATCACATTTTTTGAGTTATTTCGACGAAATATGATACAAGGACTTGTATTGGCTGAAAGAGGAACCCTATTGAAAATGGACCGAATCGGACCATTTTTAGAAAGCCACATCCTTATAATGGAATAACAACTCTTAATATTTTTGGACAAAATTTTGTGAAGAATAGGTAATAATTGGCTGTGCTAAATGTGGATCCTATCGGACTATGTTTGAAACCCCATTTTATACAATGTATAATGGTATTTCGCAAAGCAGCTTGCATTTACTGACGCAATTAAACTGAGTGTAGCATAATTTGTGGAACTGAGTGGTGTAGAGTACTAAATGATTCGGCTTGACCGACCTTAACATGTTCACTTGTTTATTCTTACGTAGTATGCAATCAATATTTACTAAATTTTTTCTAAAAACCATTTGTAAATTTCAATTCTATACATGTCACGCCCCCCTCGGTTATGCATAACTGTATAAGATAGCCCAAAAGTAAAATATACATAGTTTCTTATTTGGTTTATATTATAAATGGTGTAATTAATAATATGTGTGCATGTATGCATGTTCGTGTGTAGGCGTGTATTTATTTTATTGTTAATTACACAATTAATTTGTTTGTTTGTTTGTTTTGAAAATGTATTGAATATAAATAATAATAAAATGTTACGAGCTCATGAAAAAACCAAAACCAACTATTATGTTGGTTCTAGTGTAGGTGTTGGTGTGGTTAGATATCCGCCCAACAATAACAAAAGCAACAACATCAATTTTAATATAATGCACTAATGCATTTGTATGGTTTAAAAAGGGATTCCAAACACATTTCTTGAATTGAAAATAATTTATCAATTAATCTGTCATTGGCTGTGTAGGTGTATGTGTGTTGAATATATTTCTAAATAAACACATGCAAATACTTGCATGCACATGCATTGTCAGATGGGAGTAATTACAAAATTGTGTTGAATTTGACAGTAAAAAAATTATTGTTTTGTATTGTTGTTGTTGTTGTTGTTGTTTTATTCATGTTAGAATTTGATTTGCATTTAATTTCCGTTTAGAATTTAAACCACAAACAACTGTTTTACACACACACACATATATATACAATACATGGTTCATATAAACACACATATGAATGCATATGTACATGCTCCCTCTCTTTGCCTTAATGTCTCTCTAGTTTTGACATAATGCCCGTATTACGCTGGTTCATTACATTAATGCTTTTATAAGTTTCAGGTTATTTATCACATTGACTAAGTACGTACATACATATTATATGCATGGAATGCACAACTACAACCGACGCTTTAAACCACATCAAACGCAAAATACATTCATTATTTATATGCATACAATTCATACAAATTTAATTACATGATATTAAAAACATATCATGCAAGCAGTCTAGTAAAGCGATAAATGAAATGAAATGAAATGAAATGAAATGAAAAACGTTTACAGATAACATAAATGCAGCCTAGAGAATATCTTATGTATAGAATCAAGTAGTCCTTGTAAACTAGTTCTGTCTCCTTTAATTATGTCAGCAGATAAGATTGTAGCGTAGGCTTCTCTATATGAACTTGAGCAACTGTGCAGTTAATTAAACGAGCAAGATGCTAAACATAAAACCGAAAACTCAACTGAAAATGTAATAATTTTGAAAAGGCGTTTCCAGTAAACGAGCAATAAATGCAAATTGTGCTACAACTAATAATTAGTAACAAAACAAAAGTTATCAATTAAATGAAGTGAAAATTCTACAACAGATGCAATCTGTCATCATCATCGTCATTATTATTATTATTATAACCTGCTTCACTTGTGACAAAAGGTATATTAAGTATGTGCAAACATTTTGAACTTTTAAACGACAAATGTCACACCCACCTTCTATTATACCGATCGATTCAGAATCAAAATCTGAATCGATTTAACTATGTCCGTCTGTCCATCCAGTTGACATTTTTGGAGATATTTCAATGAAATTTGGTACAAGAACATGTAATGGCCCAAAAAAAGAACTTTATTGAAATTGGACCGAATGAGACCATTTTTAGAACCCGTTCCCATAGTCCTATTGTTATTAGAAAATTACTGTGAAATTTTGTATAAAAAATTTGGTCCCAAGAGGACCAAAAATGGAAAATGGACCAGATCGGACCACTTTGTATGGCAAAAAAACAAAATTCTTAATATTTATTGAAATAATTTAGTAAGAAAGAGTTAATTAGTTTCGTATGTAACTGTGTGAAATTTGGACTTGATCGGACCATTTTTAGTACCCCCTCCCCCTATAAAGTCCTATTACAATGGAGGTCTTTATAAGTCACAATTCTTAATATTTTTTCACAATATTTGGTAAAGCATAGTTAATCAGCTTCATACTTGGCTGTGTCCAATTTGGTCACGATCGAGCCATTTTTCGTAATCCTTCTTATATAACAAAGTAAGTTATATGGCAGTACCTCACATACAACTAAACTAATTTTAGCAGCTAACTGGTGTGGAGTATTAAGTGGTCGGGTTTGACGTTACAATCGGTCAAACGTGTTTTACTTATTATTTATATATGTTTGTGTTCCCTAATTAAGAGTACAGCAGGGTATACAGCATGAAAACTTGTGCTATACTCGTATATATTAAATATTAAATCTTACACATGCAATGCACCAAATAAGGGGTATATGTGCCAATTGTTAGACCCTTCACATAACATGTATGGGGTAGAAGGTATACCAAGTTGCAATAAGCAGAGGAAGACATTGGAGATACCACAAAGTATATTTTATATTAGAATCAGTCGATCTACGTCCGCCATGTCCGTCTAGCTATGTTGTCTGTTGTCCGGTTGATAGGTTCACGGTCATACATTTTGATATGTTGAGCGGAAATTTTCCACCAACATTCTCTGTGTAGGTTTTTTATTTAATTGGATAAAACAGGTCAAATGCCACGCCTAGAATCAGCAAAAATGAATCTTCCAAGCTCAAAAATTGAAGTATAAAGTTGAAATTTCGTACACATATTTCTAATTAGGAGGTAATTTATAGGGCAAAAGTGGGCGAGGTCGGATTTCAGATATGCCTACAATTGGCTACATTTTCATTTCTTTACTATGTTGCTACAATGCTTTCTTGTAAATATCATGAATTTAAGAATACAACAACAAATATAATAATAAAAGACTTACTTTATACACTTCCTTTAACAACATTAGTTAGATTTCGTGCACGATTCTCATCATATCTTGTTATAGCAGCTTCCACCCACCCAACCAACCCAGGCCCATCCAATCCAACAAACTAATATTGTACTATTTACAAGTATATATAACAACAACAACAACAACATCAATAACTACAAAATAATAACCACATAATATTTTAATAACTGGCGAGACAAGAATTGCTCGTAAATGTTATGTTGCACACAAAACATTGAAACGTAGATAAGACGCAAACAGAACGGAGAGTGGAAGGGTGGAAGGAAAAGAAAATAGGAAGTTGTGTATAGGATGCATATAAAAACTTGCAATACATTAAAACCGTATGAAACATTGCGATCAGAACCCAAACTATTAGAAACTTGTTAATTTGACACTCGAACTATCTGCAGAGTACCGTACATATGTACACACGTCTAGGCATTCATCATTTACACACCAACTTGACAAGTATCTATATATTCATAATGCATACACACACACAAACACCCTTCACAATTGTTACCCCGTCAGTTTGTTGTTCATGTGTTCTGTGGCCCGATGCTTTTTGGCACTCGTACCCTCTGACGAAACACAATGTAATTGCTGATGCTCACTTCATTGTACTTGCACATACGGTATATTTCTTCTACTTCATCATCATCATCATCATATGTGCAATTGTGTGTTCACATAGCGTTAGGTTGACACTTAATGAATTTTGAACGTGATAAGTAGAGTTCTATACAAAATTGTCATACATCTCATCTCGTGCGACATGAATTGGAATTAATTTTAATGCGAAATGAAATTTTTAATTAAAAACACTCATAATTGGAGCAGCTTATTATTAGTACACAAAATTTAAATGAATTCTTGCACATACACACAAAGCAATAAATTTGTGGTTTTTAATGATTTCGGCAGTTTATATGAAAATTTTAAACAATTGCATTACAATTTACATTCGCTATTCCGTTATTTCGTTTTCATTATTTATCAAAATGTGATTTGATTGAGTGATGTCCGTACGTCCATTCGCTGTTAAAGTTCTCTTGGTCACAACAATGTAAATATTTTGCTAATATTGGACACATATTCTCCTGATCTGTGAAGGTGATTTCCTGTTACAAGTGGGCGTAATCAAACCAACAACAAAAATATATCATATCTAGAAAAGTTCACACCAATTATAAGCAACAAATTTAGTTTTATTTAGCTTAAGTCAAATGTTTTATACTTTCTACGTGGATATAAAAAGATTGGGCGTGGCAGGTACCTGTTCGGGCTCTCTGTATTTTAGATATCAACGAATAATTTTATGGATTTTGCGTATTTGTTATACAACGCGCCAGCCATTTGTGGCAGGTCGCTGAAATTGTTTATATGTGTGTGAAAAATTTCAACTTTGCAGTTCAGTTTTTAAGTCAGCTCTATAGGTTCATTTTTTGTTAATTGTGGGCGTGGCTTCTAACTGATTTTGCTCAATTTACATAAAGGGAAGACCTACTTATATTTGTCAAATGCCACGCCCACAAAAAATTTATTATGGAAAATATATTGCACAGTCACAAAACTGTACCTATGAAGTTAAACTTGAAATTATAATTCTTTCTTTCTTCACCTTCCAGTTGGAAATGCTTTAGTTTGGATAAAATTTCAAATTTTCAACTCAGCTGATGCTCCGCGAATTACATTAAAAATTTCACTAAAACTTCTTTAACCTTAAAAGGAAAACCTCAAATAAATCGTAAAATAACACATAAAACGTAATTAAACTATTGTAAAGTTATGCTCAGCAATAGACAAGCAGCGAGTGCACCAACGCACTTACACGCCATTACAAATGAAAACAACCAAAGGGTAATATAACGATTAAATGTTTGCGTAATGGTTTTATTGTGACCAATTTGCCAAATGCACTGAAAAGTCACACACATACACCCACACTCACACACAATTTATAGTCATAAGTGATTATGTGTGCGAGAGGATGGATGTTTGGGTGCGGTTACAATCATAATGAAATTTTTCTGTTTATGATGAATTGGCATTAAACCTACTTTAAGTGCTGCGTGTGTGTGTGCGCTCGCATGTATTAAGGATACATATGACATTTAGTAGGCCATCGAGTGCGTACGTTTTTGGATTGTCGTGCTGTGTCTATATACTACGCATTCACACACGCACACGCTACAACTCATGCTTGCCGTCTTTTGTAGTCAAATTTAATGTATGACATGCCACAAACGTACGATCGCACTCATTGTTTTGAGGTGAGTGGTATGTGTGCATGTGGTCCCTAAAGTCTGACAATTTGCGGGTGCTTGTATGTAAAAGTATACGTGTGATATTCAACGTCAGCTGCTGGAAAACCTTAAAGTGTGCCAGCTTGCACTTAATTAACATACCGACCACATGCATATGTTACGCTATGTTCGTACGTGTGGGTAGGTGTCTGCCATAATGTCTCAACTTTCACTATGGCTTTAGCATATTTTGAAAGTCTCTTTACTGTGCTCCAAGGAATATGTCAAAATGAATTTTATTTTCATCAAAAATATTCAAATATATCTTCTTCTTCTTCTTTTTATTATCATTTTCGGTTCATCTGTATAAATCCTATTTATTTAAAGATTTTCCGGTAGTTTATGCACCACACGCACACAAACACAAATTGATTTGGCTGCAGTAACAACTTCCCGTACCAAGCAAATGAAATGCCAAAGTATGTCAGGAAATATGACAAGAATCCTGCATCGCTGCTCTCAATGCTTTTCCTTAACTTTTCATGTTATTTCTATTTTTTATTCTAAAAGGCAGTTTCTTAAGTTTATGATGCCGTCTTAAACTAAGACAAGGTCGAGCACCCTATAAAGTTTACGTATTATTGATCAGCATCTTAGTCTATCCGTTCTGCTAGGTTTCTGTTATTGAGGCACTGTTGCTCGCAGTTACATAAATACAAATTTTGGTATAATTATTGTCAGTTGGGTGCAGGCATTTTTCCCTTTTCAAATTATGAAACGTTTTCTATACAAAAATAGCCACGCCCACAAAAATAGATATTAGTATTTATGTACATATATTTATTCCATCCATCCATTTATAGCGCACATAACGGACATGCCCATAGTTTATAAAAAAACTCCTCTTTTCAGCACATTTATTCACCTCCGTGATAACACAAGACACATACCTTAATAATCGTTACAGGAAAAGCCTATGCCACGCCCACTTTATACTTATAATATGAAGGTTATTCTGAGATATGGCTGAACTCAAATTAGTTGTTTATTTGTTTTCTTAATTTCCTTTTTCATCCGCTTTGGATGTTACAGTAACAAGAGCAGCAAATGTAACAGAGTCCGTGGTATTTATGTTTCATATTCATTGAGTTCTTTCTTGGGGTCTATGTGATCTATGTGGTCTAAGTTATTTCCACAAATAATACCTTAATTAACTTAGTATATAAGTAAACGCCAGTGTTTAGTAAACATTATATTATATAAGAAGGGGATCTAAAAATGGTCCGATCCGGATCAAATTTGGTACAGTCAAATATGAAGCTAATTAACTATTCTGTACCACATTTTTTCAAAATATATTAAGAATTGTGAATTTTCGTTATATAAAATATTATTTCAGATAAGGACGTTATAAGGGGAGTGGTCCTAAAAGTGTTGCAATTAAATCCATTTTTATTGTTTTTAATCTATGGGTGAAGACACGCATTTGTACTAAATTTCACCGGAATATATTTTAAAATATGATCAAAACCTTGGGAAAAAATTTATCTGGACAGACGGACATGCTTAAAGTGATTCTGAATCGATCGGTGCTATAAAAGGTGGCTGTTTAGGAATTACAAACTTTCACACAAACAAAATATTGCCGTTGTCACAAGTGGTGCAAGCATCATATCATGTCAAAACTATAAATGTATGAGTGTACATACATATACTAATGTGGAAAGGTATTTAAGTGGAAAAATATTTCATAGCAAAGGATGAATGAAACATAAGAAAAAATCGAATTTCCCTTTGTTTTAACCCATTTGATAGTTGACGTGTTAAAAGCTTCGCATTCTATTCACAGTTGACTTATTTGTAATCCCATCACAAAGATTCAAGATATTGGAGTAATACTCATGGAAATGGTTATATGCATACATATATAACATGGGACAATGAGAAAGTTAGACTCGATTAAAATACACGTTGTTTATTAAAACGCAAATGACTGTATGGAGAAGGAGAACCGGACAGACGACGGACCTTAACTACATAGAACATTACGAATTTTAGTGCTGGTCAAAATATATACATGTTTAAAGAGTTTTTATATCCTCCACCTTAGTGTTGAGGATATACTACGTTTATTCTTCCGTTTGCAACACTCAAGGAAGCGTCAGAGACCCTATTCTAAATCAGCGTCGAAAACTGAGTCCATTTAGATATGTATGTCCGTGTGTCCGTTTGTCTGTCTGTTTTTGCCACTCCCGCGGGTGTAAATTTTGAGATATTGAGCTGAAATTTTGTACAGGCACTTTTAGTTTTTGCACGCAGATCTCTATTTAAAATGGGCAAAATCGGCCAAGAGCCACGCCCACAATCAATAAAAATATATTTATCTACTACAAAAATTGATCTATGAACTTGAAATTTGGTACACAAATTTATAGTTATCCCATTAATCGATGTGGCAAAAATGGGTATGGTCGTATAACAGGCACGCCCACAATTTACAAAAAACCATATGAAACATAAAACTCAACCTTCAAGCTGAAACGTAATACATGTACTGTTAGAGGGCGTAATCACATATCTGTCACGCCCACTATTATAGGTGTGGAAGGTATTTAAGATTTGATGTAAGCCAAATTTAGTTTTCTTCCTTGTTAATGTTTATTAATGTTGTTTTTCTGAACAAAACAAAAAAAATTGGTTAGTAGATGGTTAAGAGGAAGAGGGCGTTTTTGGCCGATCGATTTCAAATTTTTGGCCACTACTTTTACTTTACAATTGATAGACGTACGGACAGCAGCGATATATAAATTTGCACATGCTAGAGTAACTTTGCTGGTACGTCGGTCAATGTGGTATAAAAAGGTATAAAAAGTTATAAAAAGTTTAGAACAAATTGAAGTTTTGTAGGGTACTATACAGTTGGGCATGACCTACTGTGATATCTTCACTTAAGTGTTAATTAAGGCTCTTAACCTAGTCTAGCTACATACCTGGCCTAACCTACCAGAATGCGAATAAAACACGCACTTTATTAATAAAACATCTGTACATCCGAACAAGTATAACCAGGTGTTTCAGCTCATATTCTCTGTGAGCAAACGTATATTTATTGTAAGCGACATAATAATTGCCTGTAAAACGCATCCCTACAACGCCTATAAATAAACGCGTATCTTGCAATATCATTAAAAGTCTTTCCTGGACAGATGTTTGTTTATTCAGAGAAAAGGGATCGCGAGACCATAATTTTAAAAATTTCAGTAAAGAAACGTTTTATAATTTTCAGTTCTTGGTTGGCATCAAAAAAACAAGGCATTGACTTTTTTTAGAAAAAATTACTAAAACAACAGATAAAAGTTTACCTGCCGGAAGCATATGTTTTCTATTGATTGTGAATTTGAAAAACTTAAAACTCTTTATGCATCCGCGAATCTCCTTCAACAGTCAACAATCAAACTCTCGATTAGTTAACAGTACCACGACAGTCAGCCAACAAGCAACAGAATCAGGTGCACGATGAGTGTTCATGTGTGTTCTACATGAAGAGAATTAAAACTTTATGACAAAAGCATCTGCTTAGGCAATCCTGGGGGCTTTCTCCTTCCTTTTTATATATATTTTTTTATTTTTTTTTTTGTGTTTATCTCTCAAGTACTCCTTTATTTCAGTTTTATATAATAAAAGGATAAAGAAGCCAGAGTTTCGTTTCTTTATTAAGAATTCTCTCTCCATCAGAAGTTATCAGAAATGATAGTTAACACCAGGTTTTGCTTTTCCTACGTACATCGTTTTCTTTTTATATCCTCCACATAAGTTGAGGGGTATACTAAGTTTGTTATTTCATATGCAACACCCAGAAGGAGGCGTCAGAGACCCTTCTTAATAAGCAGCATAAAAAATTGAATCGTCCGTGTGTCCGTCTATTGTTGGCATTCTCACGGTCGTTAATTTTAAGATATTGAGCTAAAATTTTGTACAGACAATTTTAGTTTTTCATGAAGATTGTTGTTTAAAATGGGCAAAATCGGTCAAGAGCCACGCCTACAATCTACAAAAATCTACTTAACTGCCACAAAAATTGAGCTCTCAAGTTGAAATTTGATCCAAATATTTATAATTATTCCATCTACCAATGGCACATAAAAGGGCGTGGTCGGATAACAGAAACGCCCCTAATGGACAGATATTTATTTTTATTATGCATGGCCGTAGGTAGACAAACCAAATCCAAGATAAGACTCAGCTTGCAAATTCAAATGTAATGCATACACTGATAGAGGGCATAATCATATTCCTGCCATGCCCATTGTTTGTATGTACTTGTGGAGGGTATTTCAGATTTAGTCTAAGCCAAATTTAATTGTCTTATTGGTTGTTCTTGCTTTAAGCATCAGCAGGTGTTTACGGATACGCATACGTAAAATTAAACAAAACACCAGCAGTTGTTATTCACTTCTTGGGCACCCAAAAAACATAACAGAAAACCTTATATAATGCAGACAGACAAAAGCCAAAGTATTCCCTCTTAAGGCATTTGTTTTATATTCAACTATACAGCAACGACTACAATATTAAATTTTGCTAATTAAGATACTTGATCATTTTTATATCAGAGAGCGACACGTGTACGTATTATTTTATGGGACATAAAAATACCTTCTACCCTGGTGGGCTTGCTTCATATGCACACTTTACGCACTAATCATATAAATAAATGTGCGTGCTTGTGTGATTTGGAATTACACCAAAGAGAAACCCTAAAATATCTTAAAATGTGTTTAAACCTGTGGTGTACACTTTCATTCAGATCATATTCCAACATATCGTCCCTCAACCAGGATACAAAGTGATACCAGAGTGTGTTGCATTTATGAAGGTGTTTGCAACTGCACCCACATTGAATTATAATAATCAGCTAAAAAAAAAAGTCTGAATCGATTTAACCACGTCCGTATGTCCATCCATGTAACTGTTATAATCAGTCTACAAGTTTCGTTTTTAGATTTTTTTTGACGAAACTTGGCACATGAATGTCTTTTGAACCAAATATAATGTAACTATTACAAATAACATTTTTAAAAATGTTTGTATTAACATTTTGGTAATGATTAGTGAATTAAGTAACGGTACCATATTTAGACCTCAGCGCACTATATTTGGAACCCATTTTTCACAAATAATGCGCCTACTAAGTGATGTGCGGCATTAAATAGTCGGGTAGAAGCGACTTTAATATTTTCAGTTGGCTTTTTTTTTGAATAAATGTGGTTCAAAATAACCATTAATTAAAAACTAAAATGAAGCGAAGAGAACATGTCAAGTAATTAATATGAAAGAAACTTTATACGACAAGTTTGCGGAAAAAATTTTCTTAATGAAAGGATTTTTTTTAGCAAAATAATACCGAATTAATAATTAACAAGTAAGAAAACTAAATTTGTCTTAGACCGAGCTGGTCGAGCTGGACCGACTATAATATTTTTACTTGTTTTTAAATTGTGGGCGCGTTTGTTAAAAAATGCCGCAAATTTTCCGTACATCAAAGGAAGAGCTCATTAAAAATACTTCTACCAAGTTGCAATTTTAAAACTTAACTTATGTGGCTTACAGACAGACTTTCGTCGATTGTGGGCGTTTTTTTTTGTTTATTATATAACCATCCACTCAGGGAATGACCCCTATACGTCCAAACACGGTGGTGGTTAGAAAGGATTAGAGGAAGGAGGATAGAGGGAGAAGTGCTTGTGTACATTAATTTTGAAATTGCGCACACAAGGCATGGTGGGAAACACCCCTGGAGGTAGGTGGTTCCAGAGGCGAACACCACGGTTAAAGAACGAACCGTTTCGGTAATGCGTTGTGCGATACGCCGGCAACTCCATAACGTATGATTGAGATCGGCGAGCAAGCCTGGTTGTCCTACTGAAGGGTTTCAGCGGAGGACACATCTCTTTTATCTCTCTAGAACATATGCCATAGAAGTACCTGTACACAAACACAACACAGCTCGCATTTCGTCGGTGTTCAAGTGCGTCGAGAGAGTTAGATACTTCCTTGTCACCTGAGCTCTTCGCTGTGTGCGATCGAGAGTCTCCAAACATGTGCTAGAGGCTCCCGCCCACACGTGCGAGTTATGCTCAAGTTTCGGCCGAATATAGGCGGCGTTTTCGTAGATCGACATATTTATCTGCGAATCCAAGTATTCTAACACACGGTGTCACGCACGAACATTGCTAAATTTATTTAGATCAATATCCATAAAAACACAAATACCCCTTAAATCTTTTACCATCTTTTCCCACTTTTGATAAAAGTTTAATGGTCTCGCCTTTAGGTGGCACAAATATATCTCAGCTACAAAAATAGAGCTTCAAAGTGGATTTAAGTAATTTCTTAGTTATAAATATGTGCTTTAATCATCGACATAATGAAAATGGGCGCACACACCAACACCCACACAATTTACAACCGGACAGGAAACATTTAACATCTACTGCAATAGTGATAGAAAAAGAAAGGAAAGAGTATATGTGCCATGCCTTCGGTTCAAGTATAAATGTGGGCGGTTGAACACATAAAGCTTTTGCTTTCAGATAATTATCCGGAAAATTTAACACGAAGCATAAAACCTCAAGATATTAAACGGTAACCACAATAAATTTATAGCAGCAGGTACGAATTCCTCATGAAAGATAAATGTTCACTTTAAGTTATTTATAGTCGTGTTGGAGCGTAGGTGTGTTTATTGATAACAATTTACACTTTATTTTGTTAGACAAACCATTCATACCACATGCAGCCACACTTGCATGTACACACGTTGGTGTGTACTTAACTTTGACCGGAATGCCTTTCCTTCTTCACATCTTTCTCTTCCTCTATATCTATATTCTATTCATTTAGACATTTATCTTTATATGTATATACGTGTGTGGGTGTGTTTGTATGAAAGAAAAAAGTAATTTTCTGAGAATTGAATTTTTGTTTCTTTCCTCCTCTCTTTTATTTTCATTACTTTTTCGTAATTTTTTTTGTTTTTGTTTTTTATTTTGTCACTTACACTAAAACGTTGCACGATATCCAAGAAGAAAAATTTAAAAACAAATAAATAAAATACATAAAACAACAACAACAACAACAACAACAACATATATATATATATACTGTATATATTTGCACAATATTGTCAGCGACAATAACCTAGTTGCATATATTAAGTTGGGGCATAAAACCAAAATAAAAATAAAAGTAAGAAAATGTTACATAAAATAGAAAACAATAGAAAACAACTTTTATAAAACAATATAAATGCATAGCAATATACATACACACACATACACACATTAGCATAAATAAACAGGCTAAAGTGCTAAAAAAGAGAAGAAGAAGAAAAGGAAATAGAACAAGAAATTTAAGCGTAAAGTTGTACATATTCTATCTAGTAAGGCGGAGCAAAAAAAGTCAAAGTTAAGATAGACACAAGCTTACACTTGCTTTAGCTGCATATTGTACCTATACGAACGTAGCAAGGTGCTTCAATAACACACCCTTCCAGAGAGAATTCCTAAATAAATGAACTTCAATAAACCATCTTACACAACAACACAAAAACACAAAGTTAAGCAACTTGTATAAATTTCTGTTTATTATACTATATCACTTGTGGTACGTTATAGTAAAATGGAGCGCTTGTTTATAATTATAAATAATTCGTAAAAAAACTTGAGACAAGTTTAACCAATCAGGGCAAAAACAATCAAGAATGAAATAAATCCGTCTGGTTGGCGACATATTTCATATATTCGATTTTACTTCGAACACTGCGTTCACATAACGTTCAGCCAGCACATCGGAATGTGCTACAAAAATATTATTTTGTTTATAACTAGCAAACAGGAAGTGCCACACCCAACTTTAAGTAAATCGACCGTTTAAGAATTGAAAATTGAATCAATTTAACAAAGTCCGTCTATCCGTACGTATATACCTTGTAACGATTTTTCACTCGAAAATCTCCTAATGATCCCGCTAATAACTTAGAAACATCAATATTAGTCACATTCCCCCCCCCCCCCCATGGTGGATATTCCAAATGTATGACCTAAGGAGCATATAATTTGTATACCCTCCACCTCAGTGATGAGGGTATACTAAGTTTGTTCTTCCATTTGCAACACCCAGAAGGAGGCGTCAGAGACCCTACAAAGTATATATATTCTTGATCAGCCTCAAAAACTGAGTCGAGTTAGACATGAATGTCCGTGCGTCCGTGTGTCCGTCTGTTGTTGGCACTCTCACGGGCGTAAATTTTGAGATATTGAGCTGAAATTTTAAACAGGCACTTTTAGTTTTTACACGCAGATCGCTATTTAAAATGGGAAAAATCGGTCAATACCCACGCCCACAATCTACAAAAATCTATTTATCTGAGCTATAAACTTGAAATTTTGAATATACGTCTATAAATATTAGCTTCATCGATGTGCCAAAAATGGGTGTATTCGGATTACAGACACGCCTACAATTAATAAAAAAATTTATATCTGCCGCAAAAGTTGACTTAAGAACTTGAAATTTGGTACGCGTATACATAGTTATCCCATTGACTGATGTGCCAAAAATGGGCGTGGTAAAATTTCAGACACGCCCACAATTTACAAAAAACCATATTTGACGTAAAAGTAGACTTGCATCTTGATACATAATATGTACACTATTAGAAGGCGCAATATACATATATATTTGCCACGCCCACCGTTGTGGAGGTGGAGGGTTTTTAAGATTTGGTCTAAGCCAAATTTAGTTTTCTTACTTGTTTAAATTGTGTTTGGATCGGATAATATTTTACGTACACTTTATTTTGAATTAGAGCTTGGAGAGCGTGTTATTCATAGGTTTACACTTTTTTTTATCCCTTTTCTTCAGTAATTGTGTTGAATGAAGAATAGTTGTGAGAATCTGTGGCATAGACAAACAAAAATGGTGCAATTTTGTAATTTTGAAAAAAAAAAAAAAATGTTGTTCCAAGTTGAGAAAGTGATGATAAAAATCACCAATCTCTCACCAATATTTCCAACAAATTTAAAAATTTAATAATCTTTAGGCTTTTCCTTTGACACAATTAAATCAATTAATTTTAATTTAGACATGGTTCGTAACAATTAACGAAAAAGAAAAAAATTTAATTAGACGAACTAGGTAAACATATACGAGTATACGTACGTATATTAGTGTTATTATATGCATATTACCACGCCCCACATGAAATGGTTTTAAAATTTTAAAAATGCCAACAAAGAACTCATCAATGGTGATTTAGCGTCATCATCGAACGTCAACTCATAGAAGTAGCGTTGTATGAACGTCCAGGGATACTCGTTGGCGGGTGGATAGGGAATATTTAGTACGCGATATATTTTCATACAACAATCTACAGCACTGAGAAAATCGGGCATTTCATACAACGCCACATGAAATTGTACGAAAATCTCATGAATGGTAACATTGCCATCGCCCACAATAATGATGTGAGGGCCCAAGGTGCTATGCTTCAAGTCACCGTAACGCATTAAAATGTCATTGCGTTTGGGCTCCAATTCGTTGAGATGCGTTAAACGGAATGCAAACATATCGACAGCGTCCACTATAGAAATTTTACGACGATTGCCACCTGCGTCACGATAACGCGCTGTAGGTAAAACAATTGCATTCAATAGAACGGTTAATATAAAGTCTTCCGAATCTAGAAAAGCAGAAAAGTTTTCATTTTGAATTTTGGCTTTTTGTTCTTTGAGTACTTTTTCGTTTACCTTTGCCCGGTTTCGTTTTGTAGAGTGTAAACAAACTTTTACACACTTCATCCTTGGTATTGGCTTGATAATAGTTGTGTATTTTCTGTTCAAAATTCGCCCATTTTTGTTGTAATATATTATTTTTACGACCATATTTTAATTCAAAATCAATGTCGAACTAAAAGAAAAAGTGAACTTTATTGATAAATAACCAAAGTAAGAAAAAGACATTTATTACCAAATCGATTCCCCTGTCCGTTAAGTATTTGGGCCATTCTTCCACAATATCCTTGGTTGTTTTGACTTGTATATCCTCTTGCCGACTCAAGTGCGTTTTCGTCCATAATGTTTTCACATCGTCCCAATCTAAATCGGTGCTGCACAGAAAATGTTTAAGGGCCGATGTCGCTGACAATGTCGTTTCCTCCAATTGGATTATTTCGGGTGGTTCCTCTTCCACCAATTCAATTTGAGAACTGTTATCATCGTCATCATAAGTAGTGGTGTCACCATCTTGCTGCAGCAGAGCTAAAGTTGTTGCTGCTGTGGCCGACTCTTGACTCATATCGTCAGAGCGTTGATATTGATGTTGTGCTTGAAATTGCTGTTGTTGCAACTCACGCACCTTCAAGCGTTTCAAGGTATTGTAATATTTTGTATACAAACGACCCATAGGATTACGTTTGCCTTTCCGATTTATAAAGTAATATTCCTGTTATTTATTAAAATGTATAAAATTGAATAAATTAATTTTTCAAATTAATTTAATTGGACATTTATTCTTACCTTGGAGAACTCTTCCGTAGGAAAAACGTTGGCTATCATTTCTGTAATTTTGATAAAATCACAACAATGCATTTTAATGTCATTGTTGGTGAGATAGTCAACAATTATTTGTATCAATTCATCGCGATGTTTGCGCTCCAAGAAGCCATTCATTTCATAGAAATGTTTCATGGCAGCACCGAACAATGATTCATCTATAATTTTTTCCAAATTCTGCAAAAACTCTATGTCATATCCAGAATTTCATTTGATTGACTTTTTTTCAAACTACTTACCATTAACACTTCCAGGTGATGTGAATCTTTTAGTTCCACTTTATTTTCTTCCAGTTTTGAACGTTTAACCTCATTTTCTCGTTCCTTAATCTGATTTGCAGCCGGGTTTGGTATACTGATTAAAGTATTATTTGCATCATTTGCTGGTCGTTTTGCATGAATAATTAGATTTTCATTAATGGGAGCTGGTTGTGGTGCTGTTGGTGGTGTAGACGTTTGCTTTACAGTATCTGCATGCTGGGTGGCTTGAGTTTGGGTTATATCCACCACTTCTACATTGACAGGAGGGTTGGCTTGTTTATCCACCTCAATAATGGGGTCATTTGTCCGGTACTAGTTATCACAAAAATAGGACATTTTCAAATGTTTTCATTCAATATATATAAAATTTAGATTTAGTTTACCCGTTTTCTACGCCAAGTGAATAATTTTTCCCGAAATTCTGCTCTATAACCCACGCTACGAATAGCCGTATTAATATCGTCCACCGATAAATAGCGTAAACTTCGATATGTGACATCAGCACCTGATCAAATAATTCGTGTAATTATTAAATTTTTTACAATAATAATTGCCTAGCAACACTAGCTACATCTGACCTATGTCAAATGCTAATTGCCCACCCCTTTATACAATTAGTTACTTGTTCAATTCTACTATACCATTGTTCATATTATTATTTCTTTTCACAGTACCCTGTGGCATTAGAAAAACTTTTACGAGACACCCTGGTATTATCAAAACAGATGTTTGCATGAATTGTGTGCAAAATCGAGAAGTTCTGTGCAGCGCAAAAAAGAAAAGAGAAAAGACAACTTTACCTTTTAATATTGGATAAAGAAAATCCATTTGGAATTTTCGTAACAATTTTCTTAACATGGCGTCATCGCATTGAGCATCAAAATCAGTTGGCTGCATTGATTGATATGGAATTTTCGTAGGTTGTACTTGTTGCAATGGTGGTGGTGGCTGTTGCTGGGGGACTGAATCTGCAACTGGTTCATTTATTAACCTTTCGGCATCATCGACGCATTGTCGCGTCACAAATTCGGCTTCTTCAATTTCCAGGTATTCTTCCTTCATAGTGGAAAATTTAACTTTCCGTTAAATGTTTCCTTTTTTAAAAACAACATTTAATGGTAAATTAATTATGTTAAATTGTTTTTACAATTGGCGAATTTACTTTGATTTTAGCCTTACCACGAAGATGGTAGAAGATAAAATTGACAAATGTAAAATACGAAAAAATTATGGTTTATGGGTGGAGTTAGCAGTATAGTAAGTTGTTTTGCAGGAACAATCGGAAATGGTACATGAAATTTCAATAGTTTGGCACTGTAAGTTAACATGTTTTCTTTTTGAAGAGTATTGTATAGTACAACGTGTTCTCTACTTGTAGGAATACAGCATTGTTTAATAAAATTTACGAAGGGATATAAAGGTAAGTTAATTGTTTAACCATATTTTTACTTTATTTACTTTATAAAGCACTGTGTATTAATAAAATAAACAAGAAAGAGTGCCTACTATATTATGGCGGCCATTTTGTAATGTCGCCACAATAACTTTTATAATAATACACGTGACAACGCTTAAATATAACTTCACGGCTTAGCTGTTTACATAAAAGTTAAAATTACTATACTCTGGCTAACGAACAAGAATAGGTACTGTTGTACATAAAGGGCGATATTTATGGATTCCATTATGAAATATTCTATATGATCTCGCCTCTTTTGTAAATGTCTTTTCTACCTTAAAAGTTTGATGGTATATATATCCCACTTGTGTCAGAAATCTAATATAATAAAAATACATTTTAAATCGAACGGGAACAAAAGCTTAATAAGCCTTCGCAAGTTCATATACCGGATACAAAAAATCGCTTAATATGAGTATGAAAGGTAGAAAGTT
This sequence comes from Ornithomya chloropus, assembly GCA_963971445.1. Classification (NCBI taxonomy): domain Eukaryota; kingdom Metazoa; phylum Arthropoda; class Insecta; order Diptera; family Hippoboscidae; genus Ornithomya; species Ornithomya chloropus. Next base: position 17,517,889 of record OZ020530.1, on the reverse strand, counting down.
TAAATTCTCCAGAGTGCTTCGCAAAGTTTTAGTCAAATGTAGCTTTGTCAATATGCTTTAGTTTTGACTTATTTTTGTACAGGAAAGCTTCATAATAAAGTTTTCCTTTAATAGCTTTTTCCAATCCTTGAAACTTTACACAATTGCAAGATTGCCAAGTGTACCTTTTGTATTTATATATCGTATGGTATAAAGTGATTAAATTTTTAATAATCTGTGGGATGATTTCAAAAGTATTCCCCTTTTTTTTAAAACATTTATAATGTCTTAAAAAAAACTCTCAAACTGTTGTCAATATTTATATATAAGTTTATATATATTCTTTACTTGTTATGAGGAATGTTTTCCTGACTGTAACCTTTCACACTATACGTATAAATTATTAGCTATCTTTGTAGATAAATTATTTCATTCTCTGGTAGTTAAAGAGACAGAACAAACATTAAATCGAATAAAAGGTCATTAAAGAGGGAACATTTTAATTAAATGCAATGAATTGTCCTTTACCGCACCATAAAAATTAAAAATTACAAGCACACACATATCCGCTTGCAATATCAGCTCTATATAATCAGAGCAGTTACACTCAATTAAAAATCAAAAGCGTTGATAATTAAAATTGCTATAACACTACATAAGTGTGGATTAAAAAAAAAAAGTTTCAGTTGTTAAATTACATAACCGAACTACATTAGGCCAGCGAATGTATTAGTCATTGTTAATTACACTGTACTCCTAATACCCTGCACACAAGTATTAAGTTTGTAGTTCCGTTTGCAACACTACTGTAAGACATCTCCTACACAATATTTTTAGTCTTGTTCAACATCATATACTGAATAAGTGATGAACGACCATACATTTTGAGATTTGTTTAGACTCATTCCTATTTAGATATGGGCGAATTAACCTAATTACATATAAGCCAAACTCACTGTTTATAGGGCGTTATTGATGGAATAGTTTTTTGTGGTTCTTTACATGTTTGTAACTTTTTCAACATTCGTAATATAAACTGCATTAAGTTTGAGTGGATATGTGCTTACTAATCTATTTAAAATGACTTTCATAATCGAATCTATCCATCCACGTGTATGTTCATGGGTATGGGTTATTATATTAAAGCTGCGCTGTACAGTTTTTCGCATTTCTATGAAAACATGCTTATTGAGAATAAAGTTAATCCATAAATAACGGTTTGTAAGGCTCAACACTGTATAGGTTTCCCCGTGATATTTCATTCATCTCATTTTCATTATTGCATTTAATTAACACGCAATTTTTTTGCGTGCACATGAACCTACAAAATGAACATTCCGACACGTACAACTTGTTAGCTGGTAAGTAATGTAATTGCCGGGGGTCTGATAGGGCTAAAATATGCACAATGATAAAGAAAGTGATTTTTTAATTACATCATTGTTTTAAAACAATCTCCTTTATGAGTATGTATATGATTGTATAATAACTCATTTCACTATTCATGGTTTGTATTTACAATACAATACGCTTTCAGCGGAAGTGTTTTAAATTGATAATGAATTTAAAGCATCGAGTTTTATATCTTCCATTTTTTAAATGGCGGGTCAACTGAATTGTATGCTTCGTTTGCTACACTTGGAAAGAGAATTCAGTAACAGCACAAAGTTGATTGTGTTTTGGGATGGTCCTAGTCTATTTGCGAAAGCTAAGTCGATGAAAGGGATTTCAAAAATTAGTCCGTTCACATATTAAAAACAGGCAAGAAAACTACATGTGGCTTAGGCCAAATCTTAAACACCCTCCACATCTACAATAATGGACATGACAGGTACGTGATTACGCCCTCTAATAGTGTATATATTACGTATAGCAGTTTGCAAGTCGAGTTTTGTGTGGAATATAGTTTTTTGTAAATTGTGCGCGTGTCTGTTAACCGACCACGCCTATTTTCGGCACATCGATGAAGGAGATAACCATAGATATGGGCACCAAATTTAAAGTTCATAGGTCAATTTTTGCGGCAGATATAAAGGTTTATGTCTATTGTGGGCGCGGCTTTTGACCGATTTTGCCCACTTTAAATAGGAATCTGCGGGCAAAAACTAAAAAAATTAAATAAAAAGTAGCATTCTCTCTTACAACAGGTCAAAGACGGAAAAAGGGTGAAATCAACCAATAATGCCAATTTTTTTCACTCTTAAGGGATTTTTGTTCATTGCGGGCGTGACTGTCAACTAATATTGCTCATTTCAAAAAGGATCTACAATAGTGTAAGGATGTGTGTACAAGGTTTTAGATCATTACGTCCATGAAGATGAAATAGTTTGACACAGAAGTTTCTCTCTGAAGCCTTCTTCTTCGTAATAGCATATCCCTACTATACCGTGTAGGGGTGCATTTACAAAAACTGTATAGTGTATAGGAAGGAAATCTAAGCAAAACCCTAATGAACAAGATGGTTAACCACACATGGCATTTAAATAAACATAAAACGTCAACTACGACTCCTATTATCGGTATATACAAATTAAGTGTTGGCCATAATACTTATGCATACTGTTCGTACTGCATTTTGTATGTACTGGGATGTGGGTAATGGAGTAAATAAATACTGATTTAATTAAATTTCCTATTCACTAACTATTTATAAATTTCCATTTTCTCCAAGTACGTGACGTGGTTACATTTTATTATCTACACACATATTTATATATAAGCCAACAAGTAAACTTCTACGTTCCCACAACTATTATATATTATGAAAGTAAAGAAATGTAATTGTTTTCCCTTCATGTGTTATTATACATTACTATACTATGTATAGAAAAGTTTACAAAAAACTTTTACAACGAAAACAAAAGCAATTGCCCGCTGAGATCATAAGCAAAACGATGTGTTTGTGTGTGAAAGTGTTTCCGATACAATAGCACTTACTTTACAACATGTCGTTTACATAAACAGCATACATGCAGGTATGCAGGTATTTTAAATTTATAGTAAATGCAGCCAGTTGGTGGATGGGGGAGGATTCAAGAGTGCTTGGAATATATGTTCTAAATTAAGGAAATGGTCCGTTCATCACAATTTCTAAAAAACACCATTTCATTCAATTTCTGTATAAAACACATTATTTATTATATAATGATGTTGTGCTGTATAATTCCATATAATGATTACAACAACAACACATAAATAAAGCCGTAAATCACGTTTTTAATCACGTTTCCATAGCACAAGCGAAAAGGAATGAATGAAAGTATTTAGCCTTTAATAAATAGGAGTTTGTATAGATAAAAAGAAAATGTTCCCTCATTTTACACAAACAAGTGTATGGGAGTGTAGTCGTTGGTTGGTATGAAGTATGCTTCATACAGATTGTATGTCCATGATGATGGAATTTTAATTATTGTGTGGCTTTATTTCTCTCTTAAGAATTTATCTGCCATAACATTACCCAGCACACACACATGTGTTGTGTTGTGTTGTTCTGCTCTGTAACACTTTCGTTTGGTAATAAAAAATAATAATAATAAGTTGCTTGGTTTTGTAAGCACATTTTATGGTTGGTAATCCTTTTTGTTTTTTTAATTCCACTTTTTGAAAATTTCTATTATATTATATAAGAGGCATTTTTGCATACCTACCCTCCACATAAGTTTGTTGTTCCCCTTGCAATACAAAAAAAAAAAAAAAATGTCCTAAAAAACCTCATTAAGTATCAACATCAACATCTGAGTCGTTAGAGCCTCATGTCCGTCCGTATGTCTGCTGCTGATGGCACTGTTTCAACGTAAATTTTGAAATATTAAACTAAGAAATATTGTACTTTTTGTACGCAGGTTGATATTTCAATTAGGTAAAAATCAGTTGAACGCCACGCCCCCAATTGATAAAAATGCATAAACCAGCCACAAAAAGTGAGTTGCGAATTTCTGTACACATTATTATATTAAGCGCTTCCACAAATGTGCCCAATATGGGCGGGATTGTATAACACACCCGCCCACAATTTACAAAAAGCAATTTTTTTCATTCAAAATCTGACGTGGAAGTTAATGCGTATTCACTGTTCAATAGTGCAATCAGGTATCAGTAACGCCCACATTTTGTCTATACATGGATGTGGAGGGTATTTAATATTTGGCCAAATTTTTAATAAATTCTATTATTTTTTGTTAGCGATTTTTTTTTTTTTTATAAATATACAGGGTGAGGAACAATATGAAAACCCTCAGATAACGCAACAGAAGGGAATTTTTAGAAAAAAGCTGCGAATATAAAAACTTTCGTGTTAGAAGGGGGAAGATAAAAATCAAGGTTAATGTTAAGTTCCTCTCTATTAATCCAGCAACATTTGTACTTAAAGTTTTTTCCGAATATTTCAACCCATGACGTTACTCGAGAATTTCCATCTTTTCTCCTCACACTGTATACGTAATACGTATGTATTTCATTGTAAAATTTTGTACTAACTAAGTTGGCGAGTTTTGTGCATGACACTTAGTGGTTTTTTATACCCTCCACAAAAGATGGGAGCTATACTAGGTTTATCATTCCATATGCAACACCCAGAAGGAGGCCTCAGAGACCCTACAAGATCGATGTCCGTGTGTCTGTCTGTTGTTGGCATACTCCTAGGCCTAAATTTAGAGATATTGAGCTGAAATTTTTGCACGCAGATCACTATTTAAAATCGGTCAAAAGCCACGCCCACGATCGACAACAATCTGTATATCTGTTAAAAAAAAATATGACCTATGAACCTAAAATTTGGTACCCATATCTATAATTATCCCATTCAAAAATGTTCCAAAAATGGGCGTGAATCGCCCAAAAGTTACCAAACACTATACTCAGCGTAAAACTCAACTTACAAGCTGATAAGTAATGCACACACTATTAAAGGGCGTAATCGAATACCTGCCACGCCCTGGTATTTAAAATTTTGTTTAAGCCAAATTGAATTTTCAGACTTTTTTTTATATTTTTTATATGCAACTAAAATCCTCTCATTGAATTAAATGAAATTTTAAAATATTTAAATAAATTATATGATTTTTTTATTTGGCTTACTTTCCATCTCTGCTACTAATCCATCACTATTTATATAACAATGGTTTTTGGCATTTTTTGTTCTCTTCGAAGACCATGCTTCACATACATCTCTCATGTCAATTGCCATAATTTAAATTCTAAAATGATTTATGATTTTATTATTAAAATGTATGCTTCTCCCATTTTCCTTTAGATAATCTATTTTCAATGAAATGCATTTGCCTGAAAGCTCTGTCATACCTTATTACTACTTGTAAAATCATTGTCACGCCGAGATTGTTAGGTTCCAGTTAAACTGACTTTTAATTTAGAGTATTTCTTTCTGAATTGTTTTCGAGAAGCAAAGCTTTCTGGATGTTCATCTATTATTGGACGCGATTATATATTAATCTGATCTGAAGTTAGAGTTTGTCCTACTAAGTTTGTTTTACCATTTTTTTCAAAGGAGACACGGTATATATATATTCTTGATCAGCGTCAAACTGAGTCGATTTAGACATGTATGTCCGTATGTCTGTCTATTGGCATTCTCACAAGCGTAAATTTGGAGATATTGATCTGAAATTTTTGTACAGACATTTTTAGTTTTTGCACGCAGATCGCTATTTAAAATGGGCAAAATCGGTCAAGAGCCACGCCCATAATCAATAAAAATCTATTTATCTGCCACAAAAATTGAGCTATAAACTTGAAATTTGGTATGTGTGTATATAAATATGATCTTCATCGATGTGCCAAAAATGGGCATGGCCCGCCCAAAATTTACAAAAAACCATATGCACCATAAAACTCAACTGCACTATTAAAGGGCGTAATCACATATCTGCCACGCCCACTATTGTAGATGTGGAGGGTATTTAGTTTTCTTACTTGTTTACCTTTAAAAACAGTGAAAAATTCAACTTTTTGAGGTCTCTTGTATTGGTGCAAAATTTAATTATCAAAAGACTCTCCACCAATAGTGTAGGGTATCCCTTTTAGCTATAATAATATATATATTGACTATCTGCAGCATGTTCACTAATTTTCTTGTTATTCTATTTCCTTCTTCATTTATTATCCTACTCAACCATGTGACAATTCCGTCAAGGGAAATTGAAACTTTAACATGAAAATGATTGTCTTGTCTGCAGATAGGATATATGTTTGTATAGTATGTCTGCTGAATGTCTTTTTATTGATTTTTTTTACATATTTCCTTCTACATATCCTTTGCACAAAATAAACCATCCCTTTGTTTAACTAAAATCTTGTAAAAGTTGCAGATTTAATAACTATTGCGTATAGAACGGAACATCGCTCCGAGATATAGTATTTCAAATGAAATTGAACTTCATTGAAAAAATTAATTAATATTGAATTTGAGAATGCTGGAAAAAGTTGTTCGCTTACCTTGTATAAGGCTTCTAATTGCACAGGTCTTATTGGTGCTGAAACATTGCTACAAACTAATGAAGTGTTTTTAAGAGAAACATTTTCCTCTGGATAATCCGGTTAACCTTGATCAATAATGTCGGATTCAAATGTATCTAAAGCGTTTCTTAGAGCTCCACCTATTAACCTATATAACTAAATTTTGTAGGTTTCTAGAGGGAATCGAAAGATGTCGCGCAAAACTTTGGTAAAGAGATCGTTGCAAACAATTTATATTTATTGATATTTATGCATCACATTTATCTCTCTCTCCTTCCTCTCTAGTAAATGTTTATAAGAATTAATTGAAAATCAAAGTGTTTGCGGAGCCGAACACCATAAATAAGATAGTACACCCTGCGGTTGTTATTGCATAATGCCATTGTCTATGGCACTTTTTTCCTATAACATATAAACGGTTTTATGTATTCCAGAATATAATTTAATCTCATTTTGTTTGCTTGTTGGTTGGTTGATACTGAATTGAGGGCACCTTAAGTTTGCAATACCTTTTGGAACACCTTGAACAAGGCATCCGAGACCTTATAAAAAATGTATATTCTTAATCAGCTTCAATATAGAAGTGGATCAATCATGTCCGTCCCGTGTCTGTCTATGATCGGACCACCCCTTAGGATATTTCACAAAATAACTTGTGTGGCAGGACCTCGCATATACAGATATAATTATAGCATAATTTAAGGAGCTAAATGGTTTAGCTAGCTTACAGTAGCTAAGTGAACCAAGGCTTTGCCTTAGTAAACTTTGCCCGCTGTAGGGTACGGTTTAAAAAAAAATCAACTAAGGAAAAAAGTGAAAGAACCAGAATTTGAACGCAGGTGTCGCGTTGGATTGGTAACCTACCAACATTTAAGAACATTACCACTAAAGCTGAGATTGGTTCGACAGGCCAATAAGCATTATTTAAATTTCGAAAAAGCCATACATGTCATGCTGTAGGGTATTAAATGGTCGGGCGTGCCCAACCAGAACATTTTCACTTGTTTTACTTGATTTTTAATGTTAAAAGCATTTTAACTTTTGTTTTTGTATAACAGCCAATATTACGACTCGTTAAATATTTTTTGCGAATTAAAAAAAAAAAAAAAAATTTATAAACTCATTATTTTTTTATTCGTGCTTGTAAAGTGTTTGTACGTGAAATTTATACAATATTTAATAATACGAAAATTGTAGAGCTGCTTGTGGCCGTGGTTGTGACATGTTTGTGGTAATGTTGTGATTTTTATATCCTCCACCTTAGTGATGAGGGTATACTAAGTTTATTCTTCTGTTTGCAACACCCAGAAGGAGACGTCAGAGACCCTACAAAGTATATAAGTATTAGCGTTGAAAACTGAGTCGATTTAGACATGCACGTCCGTGTGTCCGTCTGTTTTGAGATATTGAGCTGAAATTTTGTAGACACTTCGTTTTTCGATGTATACTATAAAGGTACAAAAAGTTGTCAATTTTTGAAATATTTTGTGTATTTTTGTATTTTTAATCATAAAATGTTCATCATGAAAGATGGACCTTAGAAAATTCATAGAAAACAGAATTTACTCTATCCAGTTATTCCAAAGCGAGCCATTTAACTTTTATAGTAATAGAGCAGTTTAATACTTTAATCAATAAAAACATTATATATGAGCAACACTTTACAAAGGATACGTTAGAGTTGTGTCATAAATGTCTGGTTTGTTTAACACTAAACTAAACTGTTTCTTCACTCCCTCTCTCATCCCCTCTCCGTCTCTCTGTCTGGGTGTTTTAAAGTGTTTTTAATTAAAACTTTATTTAAACTAATATGCAATATAAAGAAAACAAAATGTTGCCTGTAGGGTGTAAAAATATGTAGAAAAAAATTTCGTCAAAAATTCAGTCTTAACCCCTTACCCCTAAAGGTTAAGGGTATAGAAGCATTTGCCACACCCACATAGAAGTTTCAGAGATCCAATAAAACTAAAATACCGCATAAAAATCTAAAACAGTTTGAATATGTCCGTGTGTCCGTCTTTTCTTAGAGCACTTAAAATACAACTATAAAGTTGAAATTTGTTACATACTCAATGCATAATGGGTGTCATTGGGCAAAACACTTTCTCGACATCTTATTTCATGCAATGCAATATTACTTATAAGTTAACAGTTATTACAAGAGGGGTGCTATCGCGCCATGTCTGCAGTTTACATATAAAATAACGTACAACCAAATGCGTCCGAATGTTTGTCTGTTGCTTTTTATTAAATATTTCTGTCATTTATTAAATATTTGTACTTTTGTAGACATTTTCGGTAATTAAAATTTTATTTAAGACAACGTTTTATACTCTCCACATAAGACCACTGTATACCAAGTTTGTTGTTCTGTTTAAAACTCCTCAGCATATACATTCTTAAGCATAACTGCCTGCTGATGTAAAGCTCAAGGTTGTAAATTTCGAGAATTGAGCTACAATTTGTCTTATATGTACATTACTATTTAAATTTGGCGGAATCGGTTCAGAGTCTCGTGCACATTCCACCAAACTCTACTCATCACCCACAAAAACATAACTGAGATGTTCATTTTCAGTTTATGTATTTGTGTGGAACCCATTGATATGCCAAAATGGACGTGGGCGGATAAAAGACACGCCCACAATTTACAGAAAGCTATTTTTGGACAGAATTCGTCGTTGAGTTCATATTAAACGACTTTTCAGTTACATGCTAATCCCACGCCGTGTATATATGTAGATGTAGAGGATGTTTAATATTTCTACGAAGCGAAATTTAGTTTTGTTTGTATTCTTTACTCGTATTATTATATTTATTTATTAAAGTTTGTCAAGTTTCACTAATAAAATCTGCTTGTCTTTCTCTATTAACTGCATGTGGCAGCAACATTTCAGCGACTATAATTTTTTTTGTTTATTCTTAAAAACGCTGAAGTTTCTTGATTAAAATAAGAAGAATTGTGTTTTTTTTTTATGTATAACTTATAAAGCACTTACTCACACATATTTACCGTGCCTTGAGTAAGTGATTCTCTAAAATATATTTATGTGTGCATGTATATCTTGTTGGTATCTTTTTGGCATATCTGCAAAATTGTTCACTTACATGAAATTTACTATACAGCAGTGTATGCCTTTTCTTTATGTGAGCATGATATGAATGAGTAGAATATTGTAAAATTGTCCTTACGTCCGTCTAATTTAAAGACAATATACTGAATTTTATCATTGCACTTAGGCGGACAGACAACTAAATAGAATTGGTCCGTAATATATATTTGACAAGTTGTCTAGGGTTTGTTTTTGGGGTGTTACCAACACTTTGCTAAAGTAAATGTAACTGCCAACTTCATTCGAGATACAAATTGATAGGAAAGTGAAACGATGATTACAGTTGAAGTTTCGCATAATAAGTTTTTTCATCTTCACATGCGTTTTAATTTATTCTTTAGTGTTTTTTATGCAAATATCTATTTTTTTGTACACACTTTTAAGCTGAACATCACTTTTTGTTAATCAGAAGTGATTGCATAAAGATGCATTATACTCGTATAAAATATATTACACATATATGAAAACTTTTACACGATTCGAAGTGTGCGAGGATGTGAGTGTTGCATGGCTCGAGGGATGCTTCCCACAAATATTCTATTCTATCGCACATACAGTGGTGTCCACTTGAATAGGTATTCATTTTTTTTTTGAATAAACTTGTTCGCAATAATTTATTATTTTGATTGTTTAAGTTTAGAAAAAAATTAATGATGCAGTTTGTTAAAGGGTACATTGCGTACAATACAGAATAATTTTTTTTAAATCTCTTCTATTTTTGGCGAATTGTTTATGAAAATGATTTTTGATTAAGATTCATATTCTTCGTTATGATATTGCAAGTGCAAGTGTTTACCTATTTAAGTGACCGTCACTGTAATACTGTATTGTCTAACCGATGATAACTTTTTCTTTTGTTAAGCTTAATAAAAAATTTATAATTGCAACGGAGAACGGATTGAAGCATAAAAGATGCATGGACTCATAGACATTTACTTTTTTTCAACTAAAAATAATTTAATTCAATTTAGAGGAAAATACATTTTTTTACAAATTTATCAAAAACAAGTAAGAAAACTAAATTTGGCTTAGACCAAATCTTAAATACCCTCCCCCTCTACACGAAAGGGCGTGGCAAATATATATATATATATATGTTGTGCCCCCTAATAGTGTATGTCTTAGCATGTAAGTCTACTTTTACGTTAAATATGGTTTTTTAAAAATTGTGGGTGTGTCTGTTATCCGACCGCGCTCATTTTTGGCACGTCAGTCAATGGGATAACTATGTATACGCGTACCAAATTTCAAGTTCATAGGTCAACTTTTGTGGCAGATATAAAGATTTTCATTAATTGTGGGCGTGTCCGTAATCCGAATACGCCCATTTTTGGCATATCGATGAAGCTAATATTCATAGATGTACATAACAAATTTGAAGTTTATAGCTCAATTTTTGTGGCAGATAAATAGATTTTTGTCGATTGTGGGCGTGGCTCTTGACCGATTTTGCCCATTTTAAATAGCGATCTGCGTGCAAAAACTAAAAGTACCTGTACAAAATGTCAGCTCAATATCTCAAAATTTACGCCCGTGAGAGTGCCAACAACAGACGGACACACGGACATACATGTCTAAATCGACTTAGTTTTTGACGCTGATCAAGAATATATATACTCTGTAGGGTCTCTGACGCCTCCTTCTGGATGTTGCAAACGGAAAAACAAACTTAGTATACCCTCATGACTGAGGTGGAGGGTATAACAAAAATATGGAAATCGTTCACATAATCACCATTATAAAGTTCATTTCATTGTAAAACATGAAGCGGAAATTGAAATTTAGTTTAAACACACACACACACACACACAACACAAATATGTTCACGGTTAGATTTACAAATTGTTGTACGTATGATAGATAGAAAACAATCAATTTAACCTCAACTACATATTTCGATAGATATTTGATTTATACTTCGTTTCACTCATATTTATGCATGTGGGGGAGAACAAAAAAAAACACACACACGCACACAAAACGCTATTTAATACAAATACTAACAATATAAACAAACATTATGTGCATGCATAGGTATGTGCGGTGTATGCATGCTTACAAGTAAAACCATTTGTATGCACAAGCAAACCACAAATTTTAACCAGAGGTTAACTCACAAAAGCCAACAACAGCAACAACAATACACCTGCAAGTTGTAACATGTATAAAAAACCACAATCACCGCCACCACGATCCAACCACTACGGTTGACTGAGGGGGTGGGGTCACAAACAAAGACGCAGACGATAAAATAATATATGAGATCTATACTCAACTACAACTGCTAGCACTAAGAATGCTTATACACCTAAAGCACATAAAATGATTGACGGTCATGACAACTTTATATGAACAAGGGCAGATAGTGAGAAAGAGAGAGAGGGTGAGAGAGTGGTTATGTTAGTTTTTCTTTTTCATGCACACACAGAGATAAATATTAGTTTTATATAAACATGAGTAAACACGAGTAGGAGTATTGAAGGAAAGAACGGTACTGAACAAATAAAAGAAACGATAAAAAAAGTTTAACATTACATGAAATATATCTGTCCTCTTTTTTTTTACAGTTACACACCATGTATTATTAGATGAGGGAGCTGATAATGCAAAAAAAAGAAAACCAGAAAAGTTATTGGTGTTGTTGGTGAAGTTACCTTTCGGTAAGTTAAAATATATTTTATTTGTACAGCACACAGAACTTTAATATAAGGACTGCAGGATAAAGAATACTTGAACGAATCAATACAGAAATGACAAAAAAAAGCTTTATTTGATTTACAACAAATTTTGTATGTCGACGACGTCAGGGAATTCAAACAAAACCTTATGTCTGATAATGATGCTTATGTGTTGTGGGCGGAGTCTTCGAGTGTAAAACCTCTTTTAGGAAAAATTTTTTGAGAACAAATCCCTCGATCGATTTATTCGAAATTTTTTGTAGGTATTTTCAATACATGTAACGAAAATGGGTATGCAGCCACGCCTCTAAATGACAAGATCATTCACAACCACAAAAATATATAGAATAGAAATTTAGTAAATGAATCTAAATTTAAACGAGTGATTAATGCTATAATCGGTCAAGCCTGGCCGGGGGAACCATGTAAGGAGGGGTCCTAAAAATTATCTATTCACGCACTCGGCCTAAAAGTCATCTCGGTGACAAATTTTAATTGAATCATGGACAGACGGACTGTATTATATCGATTCAGATTATGATTCTGAAGGAATAGATAAAAAGAAGAGGTTTTGACACTTTCCGCTTAGTAGTTCCAAAAGACTTGCAAAATACATTTTATTCCGTACCACAGCAATGCATGCGTTTTATGAAGTTTAATAACTACAAAAAATTGTTTAAAACCGCTCATTAAATAAAGTTAAGTAAATTAAAATAGTTTCGATTTCTGTAAACAAGTGTTTTCTTCTCTGAGGGTAAAGTCGGCACTTGTAGAACATGTCTCTTCTCCAAATTTCAACAGACACAGGATTATTGTAAAAGTATATTATTGAAAAACACTGAAAATAATCCAAGAAGTAAGTTTAGTTTAGTTAAATCCACATTAAATGTTTCCTAAGTAACATACAACCAATCAAACCCGATACTTTTGTTATAAAACAAAAACCATATAAACTTTTCCGAAAGCTATTATATTGTAGCTCAAACTTTTGTTTGAATATTTTCGGAAAGTGTAAACAACGTAAAGGTTTGGTGAACATAAACATTTTCTTACATATTTACACCTAACAAAGTTATCATCAACTTGACTACTTGTCAGTCTGTCCATATCAATTATATTTACATAGAATCTTAAACATATCACATAAATAAAATTTGATGAGCAGGTTTTGTGATATAAAATGACTTTGTTTGATGCACAATTTTCTGATTAATGCTTTGCTGCTAAGGCCATAGTGTACGTATGTAACAGTTGTGCCAAATTTGAATTTGGTTCTAAGAATACCGTTTGTTTGTGTAACCACATATACAGATGCACCTATATGTTTTATAAGGAGTGATTTGTGTTTGCGTCCAATCTTGACTATTATTTAGTATCTGACATGAACGCCATTCTTTCGGATGGCACCTTTATAAGTACTGCTCAACCGCATCCACCTTACATCCGTAGGATGAATGTTTATACAAGCAATTTATCAATTGATTATTTTAAAAGTGATGCAAGTCATTGTCACAATTACTCCCAATCTTTTAAATTTCTATGCTTATGGAAAAACGGAATGTGAAACTGCCAAGCACCCCACAAACTATATAATTTTTAATATATTACGTTGAAACTTTGTACGTACACATCAATTTTCCGGAAGCAGAGTTACCTGTGTTAAATTCAGTGAAATCGATGAGGGTTAGGTTAGGTTGGGTTGGTCGGGTGTGCGCTGGCCAATAAGTAGGCCCATTGTGATGCCCGACTAAACCTAACACAGAGTTCAGTTTAGCCACCCGGAGGCGGCTATAAATCGTTTAAGGTCGAAAATGTTAGCATCCGCTAGTGACCCTAGACCCTCTGGGAATCTAACTTTAAGTGTTTTGTGTCGTTTTCCCTGTAGGGCCGGGCATTCACACAGCAGGTGCTCCATAATTTCAACCTCTTCCTCGTCCCTGCAGCTTCTACAGAAATCGTTATACGGGACACCATATCTGCTGGCTATATGACCTATGAGACAGTGTCCCGTTAGGACTCCTACGATCGTAGAGATCGATTTTCTATTTAGACTTTGTAGGTCTTTGGTTCGTTTATAATTTAGCCGCGGCCAGAGAGTGCGAGATATGTAACAGCTCGATAGGGTACTCCATCTGCTGTTTGAACATCTCACCGCCTCCTTATTCAGTTCCGAGAGGGGGTCCACACCGCCACTCTCTCGCTAATGTCTTGTCTACTCGCCCCGACTCTTGCACACTAGTCAGCAATCTCGTTTCGATGAGGATGCTACTACATAAAATTTTATTCATTTCCTCGCCACGCCCATTATGAAAAATATTCAAAATTTGCTCTGAGACGAATTTAGTTTTTCTATATGTTTCTAGATTTTTTATTAATTTTTATCTCATTTTTTTTTATTTTTTATTTTTTTATTATTTTTTATTACATTTTAGATTTAAACTTAGTACTTAAGCTTTTCTCATTCTGCGATTATTTTGTAATAATTATTTATTAGCATAAGTAGGGATTTAATAAATGAATACTTTGCGTACCAACGTTTCGGCCCTTAAATTACAAGTTGGCCATTCCTGTATGACGTCTATTTACCCATAGTTACTATTGTTCACAACTGTTGTAATAATATTAAATAAAAGTTAATGACACAAGTCATCATCAGGTTTCACCCCATATTGTTACAAATATGAACGTGTGCACACTATTTCGTTTGTGTTTGTGTTTAAGTTTGAAATGAAAAATTATTGTAAAATGTTTTGGTTTTCTCTGCCAATTCCCTTTCATTTCGTTTGAAATATCTTTCGCATTATTCACACTTGCATACACACTCTGCCACATTCCTCTCTCAAAAAACAAAAAACAAAAAACAAAAAAAACTCTTTCCTCTTTAGTTCATCTACACGCAATTTATTGCCTTATATACGATATGTATTCCACATGCTATAAATTTACGTCTGTACGTGAACTTGTTGTGATTGTATTATTATTGTTGTTGTTGTTTTTGTTGTTGTGTTAATGCTTTCAGTTTAGTTTCTGGTACAATATATTTCTGTGATTTATCATGATTTGAACGAAAATCAATCAAAATACTTTTCATTCGAGACGAATTAAGTCGAAACGAGAATATTCCACACTGGTGTCATATTGGAAATTTTCATCCTTTTCTGTTATTGGCATTGAGTCGTCATGACTCAAATTCGTATAACTGCACAAAGATAACCCTTCGTCAGGTTATTACTTTAGTATAAAAAGATTTTTCGCAAACTCTTCAAAAGTTCAGGTTTTACAAACTCTACAATAAATTTAATATGCTCAGTGGTTGGGGGGTAACTGAAAATATATGTAATTGACAAGAATTCCTATATATGCCCAGCCTCGGTGGTAAGTGGCAGCATTAAATGATTGATTGTTCGACTTGTGAAAACATTTACTTTCGATAAAATATGCATACAACACCTCTGTAAAAACCTGAAAGCATAATAATGCTGCGAAATTGAATTTATAAAGATAAATAACGTTCGGAGAGCTTTCAGTCGTAACCATGATGGCGTTAAGCAATTTCACAAAAAATCTGCAAAAACGTGCAAAAACCCAAAATTTATTGTATTTGAAGATTACGATTCAAGAATTACAAATTTTTGGACCGTAAGCACTTTAAAGTTAGGCAGACATACGGACGGACACATTTAGATGGTAGATTTTGATCCTGATCAAGAATATAAACACTTTGCCTCCTTCTGCAGAAGGTGAAACTTTGTGTACCTCCTGTCTTATATGGAGGATATAAAAAATTATTCAAGCAGTACGATACTAGTAGAAAACATTCGTATTTGAAAAAGCAAACTACTAAACTAGACGCCTTGGACATTCTATACCGTTTCCAAGTTTACTTCAATAATCCTTGAGTTATTTTCAAAAATTGTCATTTGTACTTCATCGTTAAGCTGTTTCAACTTCAGATGAATGTTCTCATTTGTTATTCTACACATAAATAATGATTATAGTTATTTGGTCGAGGATAAACTTCTTACGCAGCCTTTGTTAATCTGTATATCGGATATACAGATATAAAGTGTATTATTATTATTTATGTGGGATATCTGCACTGTGACCATTGGGTGTCTTGTGCAAGCCCGTGCTCAGTTCAGGAGTCGTACGCTTTTTAAGTAGCTCAAGACTTTCCTCGGCTCAGAGCTCCAGATTTCCTCTGGTGTTATCATATATTTTCCAAAAATTTCGAAAGTTGCAGAATATGTGCTCCGACGCCTCAGGAACCTCACTTGCAGATACCCCTAAGTAAGTGGTATCTGAGTGTATATATTATACAAAAAAATTTACTTAGTAACCTTTGTCCAGGGTCTCATATATTATATGTCTATGTAAAGCGAATGGAAGCACTTATCTGAAGTACAAGTGACGATTGTTCAAATGCACTTGGAAATGTTGTAGTGTTTTAATGATTAGATTCTTCTTCTTCTCTAAGTAAAATATATCTATAAATACCCATATAAACTAAATAACTCTTTGCCTCTCTTTTCCTTTTGATTTAATTAAAAAGATGCATCCGACAATTGGTCTGATAACAGAAAAACTCTGTTCTTGCTTCATTTACTTAGCTGGATGAAGTATCTGATAAAAAAAGTTGTTCTATCTTTGCTATCGTGCGATTTTACATGAAACTACATTTGTGACTATATGTCACAGTCTGAAAAGTTTCATCAAATTTTAAAAGTTGAGTAACTTGACAGCCTGAAAACGTTTAAAAATTTTCACATCTCTTGAATTCTATTCATTCAATTTTATTGTCAAAGCCTAACCGGCTTGAAAAGTTTCTATGCGTTAACTCTTTTAACGATCTCTCTATAACATTGCTGCGACCCAACGGTTTAATCACCGTACTCTTCGAGTATTATTCGAGCACATGCTTGCTTTCAAGATTTTAGGGTGACTCTCCCTTATTAAGTAAAGAGTAAAATGAAGATTTCTTTTGTAAACTGAAGTTGCTTTAGTTTCACCGAACTTTTACACGTGTTGACATGTGATGCGTAAAGAAATTGTAGGCATTGAATTATATTAAATTACAGAAAAAAAAGTATTCAATTTATAGGAATAAATAAAAAAAAAAACATTATATAGAAATCAATACAAATCCATAAAAAGTCATGTAGTGGAGTTATGTTTATAAGTGGAGGAATTCAAGCATGTGCTTCTAGAATTAAATCACAATGTGGATGAGTTTCAACCATTTCATTAAAAAGTTTTGTTGTTCGTTCGTTCTCACATATTTATAATATGTATTAAAAATGGTAAAGAAATCAACAGTTATGAAGGAATTCTCACATATTTGCGTAGTTTTTGTTGTTTTATAAATTCTACCTTATGTTATAAAAAACGAAAAGTAAAAAATATTAACTAATTAGCTAAGTAACGTTACGTATGGCAAAAGGTGGAAAACATTTATTAAAAGTAACGAGTAGGTATGTATAGGTATAGGAATTTTATTGTCTTAAATTGCAAACTTATACCATATATAGGGAACCTTGTTACCATTGCAGTTTACATTTAAATTAGACAGCAATTGAGGAGGCATCACTCAGCGCACCAACGAAGGATCCTCATATGGAACAAGTAAGACAACTAAAGTTGCTTTAGGCCAAATCTTAAATACCCTCCACCTCTGTAACGATGGGCGTGATAATATTTCGCTCTCTACGATTCGTATCAGCTTGCAAGTCGAGTTGAACGCTGAATACTTACTTCATACTTACTTACCTTTTATTTCATTTCATTTATTGAATAGATCTCCAACTTTATTTGAGTCTGTCCGTCTGCAACTGTCCCATAATTTTTGTATCCTCTGTTATTATTCTGTTTGCAATATTTGGAACAAGAAATCTAAGGCTTTACGAAATGAATGCAACCAGCTAAGTCCGTCTGTTGTTGCTTATAATCGACAATTTCTTGTTTCTGTTTGTAGATTTAAATTGGCGACACACGAGCGATACAAATTTAAATTTAGAAATTGAATTTTCGTACATTGTTTTAGTAAAGACAGGTATTGTATACGATAATGGTTCTCATTTACTGATCCAATCGTAATGTGATTTGTGGAACTGAGGAACCTGCTCCCCTTGTAGTAAAGGGTACATTGAGTTTGTGCGGATGTTTGCAACTCCTAATGGGTAAATGCCACACCCATTTTCAATTGTATAGATCGATCAAAATCTGAATAGATTTTGCCATGTCCGTCTGTCTGTCTATGTAAATTGGTGAGCATGCGACAGGCCACAATTTTTGAAATATTTTGATAAAATTTGGAACAAGGACATGAATTGGCCTAAAGCGAAACCCTATTGAAAATCGACCTGATCGGATCATTATTAGAACCCCTTCCCATATATTATAATTATATTTCACGAAATAACTTGTACGGCAGTGTATACAGAAACAACCAAACTAATTGTAGCATAGTTTAAGGAGTTAAGGATGGACTTGACCGTTTTACTTGTATTTTTGAAGATATGACAAGAATAAAGAAAACCCTCTCTCTCTCTCCTTCTCACTCATTCTTGATCTTGTTACGTAAAAGACTTTGCTATAAATTATACGTAAATTCTATAAAAAAATATATAATCCCTGTGGTTGTGATACATGTCATTTCAGCTTAAATACATCGGAAAATACGTCGGAAAAAACCACTTAAATTTCTCTCAACGCGCGCGTCTTTCTATTCTATCACTCGCATCATATTAAATTGCATACGTGACCAGTTGTATTGTATGGAGTACGAGTAAACGTGAACAAAAAAACAACAACACATATAAAATTGTTTTGTTTCTGGCGATTCAATCACGACCCCGTCAACTGTTGTTTAGAAGATGATTTATTATTTGTATATATATGCTTTTTTATAGTTGTTCTATTTTCTCTCTTGAATTGAATGATATTGATCCTTTTTATTTTTATTTTTACTTTTTTGACTACATTACATGTGTTCTAGAATTTCGATATATTTATGTTTGTATACAAACCTACGCACAACACACACACATACACTTAACGTACAATTACAATACTTACTTACGAACAAACACAGATATTGAATTATATTCTACGAATATTATTGTATTGAGGTTTCGCTTTTGTTCTATTTTTGTTTTGGTTGTTTTGGTTTTTTTGTCGTTTTCTTTTAGTGTTGATACTATTTTACGTTTGGTTTCTATTGAACAGTTATATCAAGGATGTTTTATACTAAGAGTGTGTTTATAGGGTTCAGTTGTTTTCTGCAATACTTTTACGTATAACTTAGCTTAAACGAAAACAATTCAGGTTAAATGTGTGTAAATCAAGAACCCAATATATATTGTATAAGGATTTAAAATTAAAAAAAATAAGGATTATATTATTAAATCCTATATTAGTTTTAATGGTACCCTCCACATTAAATAGAAGTTGGTCAATGGATGAATTTTACGCATTTATTAATGTAGAATAAGTAACAGGCGCACAGGCCATACATATGAAGTTGTTTAAAAGGTTTGGTTTCTTTTATAAACTTGATGTCAAACTAAATTTTTAATAATAATAAAATAATTTCACTTGTTGTTGTTATTAGTTGTTGCCGTAATATTATATAACAGCGAGTATGAAAACTAAAGTGGGTTTAGGCCAAATCTCAAATATCCTCCACATCAATATACGAATGGTGGGCGTGACAGGTATATGATTACGCCCTCTAGTAATGTATGTACCACCATGAAACTTGTGTTTTACACTGGGTATGATTTTTTATAAATTGTGGGAGTCTCTGTTATACGATCACGCCTATTTTCGACACAACGATGAATGAGATAATTATAAATATGCTATCGAAATTTCAAGTTCAAGTTCATGGCTCAATTTTTGTGGCAGATATATAGATTTTTGTCAATTGTGGGCGTGCCTTTTATCTTATTTTGGCCCTTTTAAATAGCGATCTACAAGCAAAAAGATTCTGTGCAAAATTTCAGATCAATATCTCTAAATTTAGGCCTAAGAGAATGCCAACAACAGACAGACACACGGACATCCACTCAGTTTTTGATGCTGATCAATAATATATATACTTTGTAGGGTCTCTGAGGCCTCCTTCTGGGTGTTCCTGATGGAGAATGACAAGCTTAGTAAACCGCTCATCTATAAAAATTATCGTTTAAATTGTTTAATAATAAGAATGATGACATAATTTATTTAGTAGTCGTATGTATCTTATATATAAGTGTAGATTGGTGGAAGTGATTATAAAATCCAGAACACTTCAATCGAGTGTTTAACAATATTATTGGACTATGGCAACCGTTACACATTTTCTTTGTTGCTGAGAATTTTCTGGATGTAGTTATTTGTCTTTGTTTTGTGTCTTCTATTGTATGATAGTTTTGGTTTTTGTTTTTTGCTGCTTAACTATAGAAAGAAATTTTTTAATCCTAATTCTCGACAAATCTTTATTTTTTTTTTTATACCCTTCACCTCAGTGATGAGGGTATACTAAGTTTGTTCTTCCGTTTGCAACACCCAGAAAGAGGCGTCAGGGACCCTACAAAGTATATATATTCTTAATGAACATCGAAAATTGAGTTGATTTAGACATGTATGTCCGTGTGTCCGTCTATTGTTGGCACTCTCACGAGCGTAAATTTTGAGATATTGAGCTGAAATTTTGTACAGGCACTTTTAGTTTTCGCACGCAGATCGCTATTTAAAATGGGCAAAATCGGTCAAGAGCCACGCCCACAATCGACAAAAATCTATTTATCTGCCACAAAAATTGAGCTATAAACTTCAAATTTGTTATGTACATCTATGAATATTAGCTTTATCGATATGCCAAAAATGGGTGTATTCGGATTGCAGACACGCCCACACTTAATAAAAACCTTTATATCTGCCACAAAAGTTGACCTAGGAACTTGAAATTTGGTACGCGTATGCATAGTTATCCCATTTACTGACGTGCTAAAAATGGGCGTGGTCGGATAATAGACACGCCCACAATTTACAAAAAAACACATTCAACGTAAAAGTAGACTTGCATGCTGATACGTAAGACATACACTATTAGAGGGCGCAATATATATATATATATATATGCCACACCCACCATTGTGGAGGTGGCGGGTATATAAGATCTGGCCTAAGTCAAATTTACTTTTCTTATTTGTTTTTTTTTTTTCATTTTAAATGTGTACAAAAACAAATTTAATCAATTTTATTTCATGGGTGCTTGAAAACGCCCAAGTGGAAATACTATAGTTGGTTATACTCTACCATTTAATACCCTACACCACTTAGTTACAATACAAGTATTAATGAAAAGTGAAAAAATGCATTAGTTTTTTCTTTCTTTCAGTGTAAAAATAAGATTTTGAAATCTTTCTCTTAACACATATTCTTCGTATATGAACCTTTTTCTCTTGCACTATAATGGGAATTCTTCACAGAGGTGCTTCTTCCCCCCCTTTTCTGATGTGTTGGAAAAGCAATCCCTCTTGAAAACTTTTCTTTGCTTAATCACCTATTCAAAGATTTGTGCCTTTTGTTGTTGAGTTGTGTTGAGTTGAGTTGAGTTGAGTGTGGGTATTAGTGCACTAAAGCCTAGCATCATATCATTTGAAATTCCGTCGAATTGTTAACGAAAACAACAAACGTTTCGCTCGCTTTGTTCTGTTCTCTGGTGTTGCCGGTCACATACCATTCGTTTCCCCGTAAACAAGAATTTTTTTGTGTGAAATTTTAATCGCCTAACTAAACATAACACAACAACGTAGGTTGCTACGTGGTTTAGTAATAAATCCACCAGAATTTAACACCCACATACATATAATAAATACATACATAAACCAAAAGAATGGTAAATAAAAAATAAAGGCGTACCTATGCTGGAAAAGTTGTGCGGGGGTGTATGTTTATTTGACACATCAAAACGAAAGGTTTAATACCGTTCTATATATAAAAGTATGAAAAACTCTACATATGTGTGTTATGTATGTAGAGTGACCATTTTTGGTACTTGATGCTGCACATTCTTTACTATGAATCGTATGGTTTGGTTTTTCTTTATTTGAAGTTTTTGTGTTCTTTCGCAATATTATAGCAGAAGTTGTTTTGTTGTTCTTGTTATATATACTTAGTAGCCCGTGGCATCAAATAGATCGGGCAACACTAACGGTGGACAATTGTGTGGACTGCATGTGACACGGGGAGTATCATCAATGGTGGACCCATCAGTACATATGCATTGTAAACAGTTGCCGGTATCCTGCGGTAAAATGTCACCAATTTTATATAAAGTGCCTGGAAAGGAAAAGACAAAAAGACAAAAAAAAAAAAAAAAAATGGAAATCGATAAAAATGTGTTGGATAGAACACTCCAAAAAAAGCTGAAGGAAGAGCCGTTAGCATGTCATATATGGCAGAGTTTTTTTGTATAAAGTTTGCCATGTAATGTCTGTTGGGTACATGCATAGATACAATGTTGAATATGTTTAACATGATGTTGAAATTGTAAATCAATTTTTTACAATATTTTGGAACATTGAAAAAAAATTTAATGAAAGTAATAAATAACGAGTATTTATTATGGCTAACAAATTGTTGATATTCATATTTAAAATTATGCATAAATAAATTTATCGATAAATTATCGATAACAATTATTGTATTAAAAAAATGCTATTAATTAGTGTTGGACATAGATAAATTATCTACAATTTGTATTATGAATAATATATCGATAATTCATTGTTTATCAACTAGAAACTGGTGATAATTTATACTATTATCCTTGATAAAAATAGTCGATATTATGCTTGCAAATTCCTAACGGAATGACAAACTTAGTATACCCCCCATCTAATGTGGAGGGTATGAAAACTGTATTCTTCAATAATATTTGAAGGATTTTCAATACAATAAATCGCACGCTTAAGTCACTCGTTCGTAAGTGCGTCAAATAAAACTGTGTTCAGTAGGGTTTTAACTGTACTAAGCCATTCACTTATATGCACACTTGAGCACATTTTCATACAACACATTATTGTACATATAATGTAGATTGATATACATTTTATGTACCATACGTCTGCCTCTCACATTCTATGCCCACGCCTTACTATGTGTATAAATTACAATGTTCTGAACTAGGTCTATTGTCAAGTGTTTTCCGACTGTTGTGTGTACAAATGTAAACAGCGCAAGCACTGGGGGGAGTTCTTATATGTGTGCTAGCATGTGGTGATAGATGGCAGTAGGCGGAAGGGTTGTACTTGCACAATAATATGAAAAAAGTAGTGTAACTAGGCGCTCTTAACCATTACCTAGATTTATGCACAAAAACAGCCTACAGCTGTGGTTCCAGTAAGTGTATAAATGCAGTCGTTGTTGTTGTTGCTACTGCAAAGGAAATGGAAATGTCATGTTGTCTTTGTGCTTGTGTTGGTGTTTGCGTTGTTATTTAATTGAAAACGCAGAAAAGAGATACAAATGTGCGCTTGTGTAGGTGTGTAATTAAAATATTTGTTTGCAGTCACTTTTTATTTTTGCACTATTTTTGATCACTGAAGACAGAGAGAACATTGGAAGTGTGCAACACATGCACACAACTGAATTTAATTCCACTATAATTGGGTTGGTTTACATATTGAATATTATTCAACACAATGGCATGAAAGCGTAAAATGAGGAAATCATACATTTTTAATATTCGCTCCTTTATCCCTTACACAGAATGGCATAGATTTGTATTGTTTCGCTTACACACTTACCCATAACATTGCACTGACGGTCGGGATTTAATGTGGTGGCTGATGCTGGCGCAATTGTTGTTGATGTTTTTGCTGTTGCGGTTGTAATGTATGAGGGAGGCGGAATATTTACGCGTTCAGGCAATCCTATCAGCAATAATGTGCGATTGTTATCGTCTCTAGAGCCGCCAGTGCCATACTCACTCACTCTCGCATCCGGTGTGAAATTGTAACTCTTGTCCTCCATATCGTTTATATCGTTACGTTGCTCTTTTGTTAGTATTGCTGCTGCTTCAGTTTCACTTTGGTGTAGTGGCAGGTGAAAAGCTCGCCATTGTAAGGGATTAAAATTGTTATTGTTGTTGGCGTTGGCGTTGGCGTTGATGTTGCCACTATCACTATTAGCATTATCCGATATTGTTGTTGTTGTTGTTGTTTCTGTTGTTGTGGCT
Organism: Ornithomya chloropus; assembly: GCA_963971445.1. NCBI lineage: Eukaryota > Metazoa > Arthropoda > Insecta > Diptera > Hippoboscidae > Ornithomya > Ornithomya chloropus. Next base: position 17,493,422 of record OZ020530.1, on the reverse strand, counting down.
GTTGCTGTTATATTGGCAATTACACGTGACTCCTGACTAAATAAATGGAAATTCGTATTTGTTACAGGTGCCTCGTTGGGTAGAAATGCTGTTTGTTTTAAGCTGAACGATTCTCCAACATTCTCATGTTGTTCACTCAGCACAGGACTGGCTGTTAGTATTATATCAATATTTACAATACCGTTCGTAGAGGCTTCATCTGCACTGTTCTGCTGTTGGCTAAAATCCAAAGCCATGTTATACGGATTATATAATATTCCATTGTTGTTATTGTTGTTGTTATTACTATTAATATTATTGTTATTTTGATTTATATTCAAAGCTGAAAATGTTGAATCACTTTGTAAGCCTGTTAGTGGCGTTGCCACTGTTGTTGTTGTTGTTGTTCTTAATATTTCATTCAATGGTATTTGCGTTGTTGTTGTTGCTGCTGTTGTTGCATTTATTATATCTAAATCAATAATATTTCCCTTCCACCCATTTGTGTTTATTTTGCTACCGCTGCCCGAAGTTTTACTATAATTATTCTCTGTAGCTGTTAACCAAAGATGAAAAGCCTCATCCTCACGTTCATTCTCTCTATCATAATCATCGTCATCATCATCATCATTATTATTATCATTACTTGCTGATTCTTTTTGATTTTCTTCAATTTTTTTATCGTCCAATGTCATCATATTGTTAATATTTTGCGTTAAACGACGATGAGAAACTTTATGATTTCTTTTCAAGAGACTATTATTATCCACATGATTTGCCTGTAATTGTGGTTTCAAAAAAAGTAAAAAAACATGTCAGGATTATAGAATTCGAATAATTGAAAATATTTCATTTTAGATGAGGAAGCAACCTGAACTGAGTAAATTTTATAAGAAAACTTAACCGCCCAACTAATGCAAAATTAAAAATTAAACTTTCCATTGAATTTGCCATATTTAGGAGCTGATCGTCTCATTTGAAAGAGCCGATGGAATCGTTTTCCTTAGAAGGATCTTCAGTGACTTTTATTTTCATTCAATTGATTCTATGCGACTAATTTAGGATGAAATTGTGAAACCAAGTGGGGTATTAAGCGGGCGGCTAGACTCACTGTATAGTTTTATTTTGTTATCGTTGTTTTCTTATCATACCTTAACATTTTCGATACCGTTGAAATCTCTTAAATTACTTTGACTTTGACCACCAACCCTCAATCCAATTGCTGTTGATTGCGTTGCTAAAGTTTTCATTACATTCGGTAACTTGTTCTTTATTGGTGGTGGTTCCGGCATTATATCACCATCATTTTGCGCTTGTGTCTCATCTTGCGAGCTGAACCGTTGATTGTTGTCACCGGCATAATATGCTGTCATTTTTGGTTCAGCATCACTGTTCATTGTCTGTATTGATGTTGCGGTTGATGTATACTGTGGGCGCTGTTGTTGTATATGATGGGACAATAATGATGCTGATGCTGATGCTGACGATGATGATGATGGATATCTGTTAAAATGTTTTAAATGTTGTACTTTGTTTCTCAGTTTTTGCTGCTGGCGTTTTAAATGCTGTTGGTGATGCAAGTGTTGATGATGCTGATGTTCTTCGGTTTTATAGTCATAGTATAGGATGGCTGGTAAATTTTCTGGAAAATTGAGAATTTTACTATTTACACCATTCGCACCGCCCCCGCCACCTGACACATGATATTGTAAGTGAACATGTTCACTTAATGGCGTATTATATTGTTGTTGATGCTGCATTTTTTGCTTCCAATTCATTTGTTTCAATTGTTGTCGCCGGGATTGTTTCTTTTTAAGCTTCTTTTGATTTCGATGATATTGTTGTTCATGGAGTTTGAAAAACTCCTTGGAGTTATTTTCATTGTTGTCGTTATCATCATCACTATTAATGTCGTTATCATAAATTCTTCTCTCTCTAAGTTGTGGTTTTTCGGTTAATGTTTCTTTGTTTTCATGTTGTGGTTGTTCTGGTTGTTCTGGTTGTTGTTGTTGTTGTGGTTGTGGTTGTTGTAATTTGTTATTGGTTGTGGCATAAGGGGTACTAGAGTAATCAATGTTGTCATTTTTTAACGATTTATTCATCCTCTTATCTGGAATAAAAAAAGCTTTCTTAAAAAGGTTAGAAAACAAATAAGAAAAGTAAATTTTGGCTTAAGCAAAATCTTAAATATCCTCCGCTTTTACGTACAAACGGTAGGCGTGGCAGGTATATGAATACACCCTCTAATATTGTACGTACTACGTATAAGCTTGCAAGTCGAGTTTTACGTTGTGTATGGTTTTTTTGTAAATTGTAGGCGCGTCTGTTATTCAACCACGCCCATTTTTGGCACATCGAAGGATGGATTAATTGTAAATATTCATACCAAACTTTAACTTAACAGTCAATTTTAGTGAAAGCTAAGTAGATTTTTGTCGATTGTAGGCGTGGCTCTTGACCGATTTTGTCCATTTTAAATAGCGATCTGCGCGAAGAAATTTTAACTCAAAATATGCCAATAACAGACGAACACACGGACATACCTGTCTAGACCGATTTAGTTTTTGATACTACGTAGGGTATCTGACGCCTCCTCTTGAGGGTTGCAAATGGAATAACAAGCTTAGCATACCACCCATCTTTTGAGGAGGGTATAATAACTAAATTCCAATTAAGGCAAATCCCAAATACTTTCCACAACTATATGAAAATAGTGGGAATGTTTTTTCCTAAATTACAAATATTCGTTTTACCAAATTACGCCCACTTTTGTTAGATTACCATACGTATACTTCATGACAACATTTTCGCTTATTTTTATGTGAAATATCACGTACAATGAAAACTTTTCGCTGTAACACACGTACCTTTGACATTCGTATTAATTATTAGTGAAAACAAAAGTTTTAAATGAGTTTTTTCGCGTATCTCTTCCACCACGTTGAATGCACACACATGCATGTAGCGTACGAGTATATGTGTAATATTTAGCCTGATTACAAAAGCGAAAGCTTAAGTGCTTTTGAAAACTGTCATTTACACCAGCAGTACTAGTTCTGGTAAAGCTAATAATAGTGGGTGTAGAAGGGTGGTTCCACATAAGTGGATTTCTAGGTATACTTACCGCACTTTTCCCACCAACAGAATATCTCACCATCCATACATAAGCACACTTCGCAGCTATCCAAACGAGGCACCTGTGCCAGCCACCCATTCACAGCATTATTGAGAAAAACAACAATAACAACAGAAAATAAATTGCAAAAAACACTTTACTATATAATTCATAGCTAATGCACCATCGTCATTTTTCGTGTCATAAAATATTTAAGAATTTTTCCATGAAAATATTTTTTTACTAAATATATATAAAAATGCGAAATTGAGCAGACAACAGCATCAACAACAACAACAACAACATAACAACTTTTTTTAATTAACTTGCATGAAAGCTGCGTTGTGGTGGATATTTACAAGGATAATTTTTTAATCTTCCTTGTGAGGAGTGAGTAAAAGTATGACAGAACCAGATGGTTTTTTAAAGAAAGGTTTTTTTATTATAATGTAAAAAAGTCTACGTATGGTTTAGCTTGGCAAGCCGATCAGTGAATGGTTTCATAAGTTATTGAGAGTTGCTGTAAGGTTACATAAGTGGAATTTACTAAAATTTCTGATAAAGACCAGGAATACTATTAAAAATGAATTAAAATTCTGTACATCTCTATTGAGCCCAAAATAGATGTTATACGCTACAGCACTTGCGGCAAAAAGCTTTTAACTCTTACCACTTCCACCAGTAATTTAGAATCAAAATCTGAATCGATTTACCCAAGTCTGTGTAACTTTGGGTGCCAGCTACAGGTCGCATTTTTTGAGATATTTTGAAGAAATTTGATACAAGGACACAAAGAAGATTGAAAATGGACGAGAACGGACCATTTTTAGACATCCTCCCCATATATAATGGAAGTTTTTATACGATAAAAAAATCTCTAATAGTCGAAACTTTACGCCGAGTACGGTTTTTTATAAATGGTGGGAGTGTACGTTAACCGCGGCTATGTATACCTAATTCCAGCTTCAAAGCTCTATTTCTGTGGCAGATAAATATATTTTTGGCGATTGCTAGGATGACCGATTTATCTAAATTTTTTTAGAAAATACCAATAATTGCATATTTTTCACATACGAATTATTCTAAAATATAAGTAGAGTTCTAAAATTGAATCGATTAACAGTGTGGTGGTCCTAGGTTTTAAAAACATCTCTCCACCAAGTTTCTTTAAAACATATCCAAAGTTGCTAAACTGTGGGTTGTTTACAAGAAATACATCAATGGACAGACAGACATAGTTAAGTCGATTTTGATTTTGATCCGATCAATAATAAAGGGGGGGATGCGTATTTGCCATTTAGAATTTACAAACAGCTGCATAGGGTATTAAGATTGAAAATAAGATATTTTTTCAAATTTGTAGCATACGTAACATTTTCAATACCCCTAGTGTGTGAATTGTCCGGATATATGGACATCTAGTTAAAATCTCCTTTAGAAGCTTTTAATTAGCAAAAAAAAAGTTACTATACCTTTATAAGGAAAAAAAAAAAAAAGTCGGTATTAAAATGAAGGCAGGTGAACATTTCAATTGATTGAAATTTTCCTAATTGCAATTAGAACATCGTCTACACACATGCATGTGGATGTGTGCAATCTATCTATGTTAACAATATGATTCTGACATTATGAACTACAACAACAAGTTCTTGTTAAGTCTGTCTGTCTGTCTGTCTGATGTAATGTATTATATGTATTCAATTGTATGTATGTCTATATATATAAGAATGTGTGTGCTTTGGGCTGTAAACAATGTGGGTCTCGAAAAACCGAAACTATTTTGAATATGAATGCAAAAAATTTTGCCAACCAAACCGAGTGGAAGGAAGATTTTCCCTACAAACCCACACAAACAAAACGATTTCAATTAAAAACACACACTTGGCAAACTTGACTGACCCCCCCGACCCCCCGACCCCCCTTGTTCATACCACCACGATATATATCATGCTGCACTTTGTCTTGATTTGATTTGATATGAGCAACAGTAGTAATTGATGTTGTTATTGTTTTTGTTGTTGTTGTTTATATTATTATTGTTGCTGTATTGGATAGTATTACCTTTTGTCCATGTGTATAATGTTGGCCGCCCGTATAACATGAGGCAGCACGTTCATGTGGCTCCAAGTCATCATCAACATCTGTATCATTACCAACAATGTCGTTACCATCATCATCATTATCTCCATCGTCATTGTCATTGTCATTGAAATTCGTATCCATACCGGCGTTATATTGCCCATTATCTGTCAGACTCTTGAAATTATTGTTTCTGTTGTTAGATTTCTTAATAGCTGCTGTTTTTGGTAAATCCTTCGACATGTGAGCAGCATTGATGTTATCTTTGACAATTATACCGATATCATCATTTTCGTTTTCATTCCCATTCTCACTGTTATAATCATCATCATCTCATCATCATCATGAACAATTTGATTGTCACCATGATGATGATGATGGTGTTGATGTTGTTGTTGTTGTTGTTGTTGTTGTTGTTGTTGTTGTTGTTGTTGGTGGTGCTGATGATGATAATGATGATGTTGATGATGATGATGCGTCATACTGTCCTCGAAATCATTTTTATGTTGACGTGAATTATGTTGATTGTTGTGTTGCTGCTGCTCTTGTTGCTGTTCGGTTTTCACTATTTGCTGGGCTAGTAAATGCGCATCATATTTGGCTTGAATTTGTTCGCTATCCAAATCATACAAATACTCATCACGATCATCGAAGTACTCGTAGGGCACTGCAATTGAAAACGGTATTAAAAAATTGAAATTAATGGCTTGCGCCTACGACAGCACGCATTAAGGCCGACCTATAGAGTGCTGTAATAAATCTTTGAAAATGGGAATGGACATCATTTTGCCAAAACACATAATTTTCAAAAATTCTCCTCCCTCTCCCTACATCCGCCTTTTACGCTTATTTTAAAATTTATCATCTATTGGCAGCAATTGACAGATGCATGATATGTATCGTTTATATAGATAGACAGGCACAAGATGTATATAAAAGTTTTTATATTCGTGCACACGTACCTGCCTCAGCCGTTACTGCGTTGGATGTTAGTTGTGTGTGGCCAAACATACAGGAAGTACAACAAATCCAAATGCATATAATTCTTTGAAAATTCTCCATACTTGTTTCTTTATTATTATTGCTCTCCCTCTCTTAATGTTTACGTTATTTTTACGATATGTTGTTATGGTTGAAGTGTTTGATCTTTGTTGTTGTTGTTGTTCTTGTTCTTGTTATTTTATTTCCCTCACTTTTCACTGTTGGAGCTCATATCCGTTTAATTTTCTTTTTTATGTACTATCCTCTCATGGCTCTATTGCCATTATCAACATCAATGCTACAGTGCTGCGATATAACGGGATTGTTTGTGTTATTTTTTTTTTTCTGAGTATTTGTTGTTTGTTGTGTGTATTTAAATATTAGGTTTTACTTAGTAGTTGCGAAAGAGATTTCCTGTGCAAAAAAAATTTTATACTAAACTTGTGCAACATGCTGAAGCATACAATTGTTATTCTTCGCCTTAACTTGTAGCAGTGCTCCGCTTTATATATAAGTGGCCTCATACACACACATACAAATTCATACATACAGATAATGGAAAGAAATCTCTTCAATATTTACATTACATTTCTTCCATTGTTACATGCACACACACACACACATTCCAATATATCTGCAAAATATGCATTTGTTCGTTTTACATTTACAATCCGTATTATCAACTAAATACATACATGCGGCAGACATGTCTTTTTTTATATATATTCATGATATTGTTCAGGTGATTTACATTATGTAATACTCATGTAATGGTGTTGAGGGTAGGAGTGTTGTATCTATTGGAAAGTTCACATTTTGTGTAACCAGGATAAATTCAAAACAGAGTAAGGAATGTAAAAAGGACAACAATAAGAATTACATTAACAACTTGTTATATGGATGCTGTGGAAATGTTGATAAATTCTTCTTAAATTCAAATTAAAAGTCTCTGCAACCACGTTTAACCGTGTGTCTGTATGTTGTTGAAACGTTTGCGACTTTAAATTTTAAAATATTAAGGTGAAATTTATGTTCATAGTTATATATATTTATACCCTCCATATAAAATTGGGGTATATTAAGTTTGTCATTGCGTTTGCATACCAAATTTTGACTTCATAGCTCAACTTTTGTGGGAGATTTTTATCGATTGTGGGCATAGCTCCTGACCGATTTTAAACAGCGATCTGCGTACAGAAACTAAGGGTGTCTGTACAAATTTTAAGCTCAATATCTCAAAATTTACGCCCATGAAAATGAAACAACAGACGGACACACGGACATACATGTCGAAATCGACTCAGTTTTTTATACTGATGGAGAATATATCTACTTTGTAGGGTCTCTGATGTCTCCTTTCGGGTGTTGCAAACGGAATAAAAAACTTAGTGGAGGGTATACACACATATTTTTACGCAGACCTTATTCCAGCCAAGGTCTTACGTTTTGTGTGGCCCGGACGTAACACCTCTGAGTATAATGGCTTCGGCAAATGTTTAAGTAAAACAAACTATTTCTGCAGTCTAATAATGACAATTACTACCGAAATTAAAGTGTGACACATTCATTGTTGCAGCCCTGTATTTATGAAAATCTTTTTATTTATGGTTGCACTCGTTCATTTGCATTTATAAACCTTGGTATTTGCAATTTTTTCTTAAATTTATGTTCCTTCTGTGGACTACATGAATAATGAATAAATGCAAAACACCTGAGTAACACTGAACATTATGCCAAGATATTATAAATTAAGAATCTCTGGAAAGTTTTCCATTGTGTCAGTGTAAGTAAGTAAGCTCGGGGGTTCTTTAATATTTTGTGAAGTTTAATAAGTGTTGCAACAAGAATTGTATATTTTGCTTTAAAATATTATCACATCCTCAGTCGTAAACTTTTTATTCATCATTATCATTTAATGGTTGTAGTCTGAGTTTTTTTGGTAAATCCCTTCACTGAGATTTCAATCTCTAGCTCTGATATGCTGGCATTTTGCTTCTTATTCAGTCAGTGTTATTGTTGTTGTGGTATTCATTTAATGACTTCTCGTTATCCCTTTTATTATTATTTCTATTTTTATTAAGAGTTATTCATCAAGTCTTTTGTAGAAAATAGCACTCAGTAATAAATTAATAGTAATGCATACTTGAGATATATCTACTTGCATACCATACATACTTGCATGCATTCTATACATTTTTCACTATACTCTCCATATTAGTGATGAGGGTGTACGAAGTGTGTTCTTCCGAAGGAGGAACAGATGCCCTACAAAGTATATATATTCTTGATCAGCGTCAAAAACTCAATCGATTCAGACATGTATGTCCGTATGTTCATGTGTCGTTAACAATTGTATAAAGTGTATGTGGTAAATGTGTGTAACTCCGAAAAAGTCCTTTCAGAATGATTCTCTCATTAAAGTCGATGAATTTTAGTAAAAATATACGACTTATCTTAAATAAGATTCTTAGTGAAAATGAAGTAAAACAGATAATTTTTTTGAACTGCAACTCACATAAGGCCTTGTTCAATATTTAGTTTTTTTGCAACAAACATTTTCATACATCAAATTTTGCTTGAATACGGGATTTCGACTATTGTACTTTTCGAGACACCGCATCGCAAAATCTATATAATCAATTAATCAAACCACCTTTTCTAAATTGTTGCTCCACAATAAAACTTGGATAATACCACTCTTATTAGATTTGTTGGTTAAAATAAAGCTGAAAAGTACGCTACATACCTAAAATATAAACTTATTTTCGATAATGCTTGGCGAAAGCCAAATTCAAGATTTGGTTTAAGGCAAACATCGCTAATTGAATCGTTTGATTCTTAAAAAACATTTTAGGAACCCTCTGGTAAAAGCTTAATAGGCGAAATTGACAAATTCGAAGAAAAGAACGGTCCACTAAAAAACTCAAATTCTTACAAAAGTCCTCGAAATATCGCAGCAAAATTCGTTCAGTATTGTTGACGTGAATAAAGACCCTGATGAACATAAAAGCAATGAAGAAATTGCGGTAAGTTTTTCAATCAACTTAATACGCCCACATTGAATTGAATAATGTCATATGCAAAAATTTTTTTTTATTTTAGAAATCATCAGATGGGATTCCTAAAGAAGTAATGAGTAAATTCCTTGAATTAAATAGCATAATAAGGGAAAGCTCAACAATAATCAATGTAGATATGTGGGAGCAATATTTAAATCAGACTACCCACCTCACCGCTACTCACCTAAACGATCCGTCCGAATTAAATATAAACTTTACCAACACTGCAGACGATAATTTGAGTCAATATAAATATATTGAAGAAAAAAGTCCACTTTTGATTTTGTCTCCAGATAAAAATTCTACAAAAAGAGTTAATTGTATAAAATATATGAGGGAACATTTACCTTAAGTAGTTTTGAAAAACTATTTTTTAAAAGTCTGGCCCGGAATGATTTATTGAGGTTTTTATTGAGAATAAGTAAAAAGAAGTTTATAACATATATAAACTGATAACTAATAATACAGAGCCTATCACGCTTTTGATAATAAAGTGTATACTCGTATATACAAGTATGTATATATACTTAACATGATTCCACATATATGAAATTCTTATGCTTATTTTAAAGAAGGATGTAAAAAATGTAAATTTTTGTTCAATTTTGAAAGAAGTGAGAAATTTGAAATAAATCATTCCGGGTCTATTGCAAAAACTCGCCAAATTGGAGGCGTTGAACGCAAAATTTGTAAAAGCGAACTAAAATATGAAAGTGCCTCTGTTTGCAGAGATAATAAATGCTTAAATCAGTCTAAAGTTATGCCAACAGCCGAAGTGGTGCGAAAAATTAGATGCGAGGCAAAAGGATCCAAAGATCGCCATGTAGATAATTTTATTGATTTATATTATTTAAAAGATTGATAAAAATTGGCAACATTATGTTCAACATATTGCACATCCCTTAGAAATCTACTTATTTTCGAAACAACAATTAGAGTTGATTTTTAAAAATATTAAAAAGATTTTAGCATCAAGTGAGCACACATTACTTTTTGATGTTTTAATTTTATGATGATGTCATAAAAAGAAAATAAACAAAAATAGTAAAAGAATATTTGTGTATTCCCTCGTAGTTCATATTAAAAATAATGATAAAAAAGGTATTTTATTCCCATTAGCGGAAGCTTTTCCATCTAACCATTACGCCACAGATATCGAAAGATGTTTCTTATATGTAAAAACATTTTGTGTATGATAACATACAAACGTTTTATTGGAATGTTAAAATCAGACTGAGAAAAATGTACAAAAATATTGACATTAAAAACTAATGTAAATAAATGTCTTCGTTATTGCATTAACAAGTATTAACACCTCCCCTCGAAGAAATATCCATACGTTTATTGTTTAATGTTTGATAACATTGACATGCCCAAAGCCTTGATGCATTTGAAATGTTTTTCGGTTGTTACGTCACTATGAATTATTTCTAATAAATCATTCGTACGTTGTTGACTACTTTCTGGAAAACTTTGTACCGTTTGTTTTTCATTGGTACATATAGCACATGGGGAAAGATTCTGATTTGGTGAAAAAGTTAAACCATGTACAGAATTTAGCATTCGTTTCATATCACGGTCATTTTGATGACCCATTCTAATGTGTCACAAGTCTATATCGTTAGATTTCCTTTCCGTTATATTAGCTTCTAATTCGGTGTTCACGTAATATAAATTTCCTTCTCTTTTGGCATTTAACAATATATCAACATTCTTAAAAGCAATACTTTGGTTGCTTTTAAAAACAATAGCTTGATCTTTTTCGAATAATATGTTGTGCCCCCTTTATCAGCTATTCTGGAAACGGATAACAAATTTGTTCTAAGATCAGGTACGTGAAATACATTCTGAACATCAATAAAGTGACCTGTTTCTTGTGCAAATATTGTAACATCACCAAGTCCACTAATTTTTGTAGTAGCATTATTGGCTAACTTTAGCATCTTAGAACTTTCTTTAAAGTTATTCAACGAATTTATATTAGCAGTCATATGCCCTGAGCATCCACTATCTAAACACCATACATCGTTTTTATTCACGGTAGAGTATGCTTCTTCGAATTGTGAAAATAAACATTTGTGCACTTGATCATTTATCTTAGTTAATAGGCAAAAACAAGGCCCATAACCTATTATAACATACAAACGTTTTATTGGAATGTTAAAATCAGACTGAGAAAAAATGTACAAAAATATTGACATTAAAAACTAATGTATACAAAATTCTTCGTTATTGCATTAACAAGTATTAACATTGTGTTAATAATAAAATAAGGCGGCCTCTTTGCAAAAGAGTTATAACAGATTGGAGCATAGCGTCAATCACCGCTATATTAAAAACATTCAATGATACAATAGGGATGAGCTCTATTCAAGAATACTTCGAATATTGCGATGGTTTCTTAAATGCTCCAAGTAAAGAACCACCTTTTGCAATTGTACAGCTTTGTTGTAATCACTTAATAAGTATAATACACAAGGATGTTGATAATTATAGCAACAATAATACCTTTATTAAATTTCAAATGATTAAAGCTATGCGTATTAAAAATGTAGCACAAGATATTTTTATAATTCTGATTTCAGAATATAGAAATCCGAATTTAGTTTTTTTACTTATTTATTTCCAGGTATTATTGGTGCGTAAAAACTAAGTAATGAATTTGTAAATGAATTAGTAAATAAAATTGTTTTCTTTAATTAAAAAAAGGAAAATTAATTTAATGTATCAACCCTAATTGTTGTTGCTAAATATAAAGTAAAATGTGCAATACGAGTATGTTGTCCCGAACGTGTTGATTTTTATCATGATAATATGAATGAATAAATTTGTGCATGTTCTTTAAACTATCTAAACGTTTATCATAAATTATCTCTGTATTACTTATTTTGAGTAAAATAAATCATTTATATTAATGTAAAGCATGTACTTGGAAGAAAAAGATTTTATAAAATAAAAACTGAATTTTATAGAAAACAAATAATTTGTACACCATGATTTGAAGAAAGGTACAGTAGATTCCTGAATACAGCCTCAATGGCAAATTTTGAAAATTGAATAGAAAAAACCAGACGGCCCAGGACCAAAATTTTTTATGTGGATTAGTCCTCATCCCAAGTAGGTTGGATGGTATATAGCATTTGCATACGAAGTTTTTCGTTTGGGCGTGGTGTTATCTTAAAATGATTTTTTTTCTTTGTATTTTCCATATGTTTTAATTTTTTTGTATTAAAACTAAATTTATAATTTTAATATTATTAATTACATAATGCAAACGTAAAATGTATTTAATTTATATAATAAATCTTTAGTTTTATCCATTTTCTTCTTATATCTCAGCTTAACAGAGCTCTGCTAAAATTTTTGGCTTGTGTCTTTGCTAGTTAAATTCGTATTTATCTTCACACCCTTATTAATTGTAACATTTTGTATGGAATCGGACTAATTTTAGAACACCTATCCGTATAAAAATATTTCAAATAAGTAAAAAACTAGTAAGAAAACTACGTTTAGATTGCATATAGATAAAATCTTAAGTACCCTTTACACCTACACACAAGTGGTGGTAGTGGCAGGTATATCAATGTCGGCGTAAAGCTCATACTGCTCAAAATTCATTCTGAATCGAAACTCATTGCCAACGCGTACAGAGCCAGAGACCTTTCGGAGAATTTTTCTTTTAAACACGCCTCAATATTTTGTGATAGTGTTCATGCTTCAGCTCCACACAGAAGCACGGGGGCGATGAGGGTCTCATAGAGTGTAAGATTTGTCGCACGAGAAAAGGCTTTGCTGCTGAACTGCTTACTTAGCCCATAGCAGCACCCGCTAGCAGTCATAATTCTCCTTTTTATCTTCATGCCGACGTTATTGGAAACATTTAGGGTAGATCCCTAATTACGTAACAGCACGGACATGTCGTGATTGATTCATACTGCTAATCTAGAATATACAAATACACCTTGCCGAGTGCTGACGCTTCCTCCTGACTGTTGCAAACATTTTACATGAATTTCATGGAGAAAAAAGCGAAAGTTTGCTTGAATTTTTTAAATAAACATAAAATAAGACAAGTTTGTCGCTTATGTGTAACAAGCATTAGTGATGTGATGTAGAGTATTAAACGATTGGCTTGAACAGACTTTTCACCTTTTCCTTCCTTACTTTCTATTGTATTATTTTTCTTTATGACGAGTGCTGTGTTCTTAACAATGGTTGGTTAACTTTCCTTATTTGTGTAAAGATCTGCAGAAGAGTGTGCGTGCGAACTCTTTTAATGCATATTTTTCCAATTTAATTTTTTATTGTTATGTTAAGAGGAAAAACCCTAAAACGTACATAAAACAATAAAAACAATAAGTCTTGTAATCCGAACGAAACGGAAAACGAATTAATAGCAGACGGTGAGAAAGGAGAATACTCTGTACAAGACGGCTAGAAGAGAGTGAGTATTGTAGACAAGAAGTTTTATTAAAATGGATTTCTTGAAAGTTTAGCTTCGTACTTAACAATGACAATATATTGTTAAGCTGCAACAACATCATGATTGTTGTTATGTGTGTGTAAAGATAAAGATGATGGTGGTGCATAAAACGTGTTGTTGTTAGTGTTAATGGTTAAATAACAAAAGCCAACTAACACTGAATTGCAATCAACTTGGCGATAAAATAAATATAAAAACTCTCAACTCAATGGGAACGCATACGCATATCGCAACACTAACACCACCACCACTAACTTGGAAAAACTATAAAACACTCTTAACTAAAGTATAGCAATCGTTGCTTCATTCATTTGTTTGTACAATGATTGAGATGGTTTCCTAGTTTAGTGCGTTCTTTTAACACTGATTCTTCTTCTGCTTGCCGCTCTGCTTAAAGTTTTTTTTTTATTTATTTATTTATTTCTATCCCTCTTCTTGTTAGTTTTGTGAAGGAGAGTAAAGTTTTAATTACCAAGAAATTTGTAGAAGAAAAAAACCTTGAATTAATGAAAAAGCATAAAACTACAAACAATACGATAAACCACAGCGCACCACCGCACTGACCGCTTGTTGTACTCATTTGCCATTTAGAAGCAGGGTTTTTGGTTTTTGGTCTTTATTTTCGTTCCTTTGTTTGTTTGTTTGTTTGTTGTTGTCGTTGTACTTAAGTGAAAAAAATTTTATCCTTCCACGAGTTTTTCATCTACTTCTTCGTGTATCTTTTTCTTTTACGAAAAAAAAAAAAAAATTCGCACATAAATTAATTTCTTATTCTCTTGCAGGCGTTCTAAGGTGCCAAGTTTTGAAGTAAAATTATTTTTGCTTCTCCCACTCCCACTTCTGATAAAAGTTGCAAGTATATATATATATTGTTATAAATAAACTGCACAACTATACAAATATGCGCGGCGGTGGTTTTTAACGTTTGCTCTTGTGCGTAATGTATGTAATGAGTGTGCGTGTATGTGTTTTGCAGGGATGTGGTATTTATCCCCGAAAAAACCGTTCAGTTCTGGCACCCAAACTCACATGCACACATACGCATATATACACACATATCAACACAATAATAATATAATAATAAGTTTTGCTTTCCATCATGTGGTTAAAATAGACGGTTTGGGTTAATAGAGAGAGAATTCCTGCACAGTGCACAGTGTGTGTGCACAATTGATCAACAAAATGCTTGTAAAACCAAAATTAGAATCAATTTAACCATGTCCGTCTGTCTATCCATGTAAACTTGTCGAATTTTTTTAGATATTTCGCAGAAATTTAGTACAAGAATATGTATTGACCCAAAGGGGAACTCCATTGAAATGTACCGTATCGGAGTATTTTTACAACCCCTACCCATATAATGATATTTCATGAAGAGACTTTTATGGCAACATCCCGCGTGTAGTAAACTGTTTGTACCATAATATGTAGAGCTAAGTAGGTGCAGGGCATTAAAATAACATTTTCACTTTATATGTACATGAAGTTATATAGATGGTGAAAGTTGGTAAGTATATCGTCATTTTTGTGTATCAAAAATTTGTTTCTAATCGATGGAAAATCGCCAAACAATCGAAGTTTCAATTTGCAGACCTTTGTGATGGCTTCTGTGATGATTTTAAAAAACCATGAAAAGCGTCTTATTAAAGCAACGCAAACGCAACTCATTCATTTCATTTTGAAATTTCCTAAACGAAAGTTGATGAAGAGGTGTAAAAATCCCAGACTGCATATAAATAACGATTAATTTTAATTTTTCGATATTCTTAATATTTTATATTCAGCTTTATAGACTAGCTTCTTAAAACACTTTATTCACACACCTGCGTTTTATACATTTATTGAATAATAGAAAAGATGTGTTATTAGATAAATGTATGATTGTAATTACATTACAGAACGCTATACAAAAGAAAATTGGTTAAACAATTAGCGAGTCATCTGGGCCTTAAAGTTTGTAGATCATCTTTAAAGGTAGTATAAGACTTGCACAATATCCAGCCATTTAATTATTTATTATTTATTTAAATCATTCCAAGCATTTAACCATAAAGCCTTAAGGAGTTTCGTTATTTATATACAGTTGAATGTAGCAATACATAGCATGACATAACGTAAACATTCATTAAAAATGATTGCTACGGAATGCTTAAATACAGAGGTTATAGAGAATGTTTGATGGAATTGGAATAATGAAGTGTTTGTTGCTGGTTTTGTTAATGTTTGTTGGATGTACAACGATATTATATTTGTTTCCTATTTGTATAGAAGATAAAGTAAATCAAGACGAGACGATAGGTAACTTAAAAATAGATTTTATGATGGAGTCATCAGCGAAAAAATTAAAAGTAAAAAATCTATTTAAAACAAGTAAGAAAACTAAATTTGACTTAGTCCAAATCTTAAATACCCTCCACCTCCACAACGTGGCAAATATATATATATTGCGCCCTCTAATAGAGTATGTCTTACGTATCAGCACGCAAGTCTACTTTTACGTTGAAAATGGTTTTTTGTAAATTGTAGGCGTGTCTATTATCCGACCATGCCCATTTTTGGCGCGTCCGTCAATGGGATAATTATATATACGCGTACCAAATTTCAAGTCCCTAGGTCAACTTTTGTGGCAGATATATAGATTTATGTCGATTGTGGGCGTGTCTGAAATTCGACCATGCCCATTTTTGGCACATCAGTAGTAACTATATGTACGCGTACCAAATTTCAAGTTCATAGGTCAAATTTGTGGCAGATATAAAGGTTTTTATTAATTGTGGGCGTGTCTGTAATCCTAATACGCCCATTTTTGGCATATTGATAAAGCTAATATTTATAGATGTATATACCAAATTTCAAGTTTATAGCTCAATTTTTGTGGCAGTTAAATAGATTGTTGTCGATTGTGGGCGTGGCTCTTAACCGATTTTTCCCATTTTAAATAGCGATCTGCGTAGGGTCTCTGACGCCTTCTTCTGGGTGTTGCAAACGGAAGAACAAACTTAGTATACCCTCATCACTGAGGTGGAGGGTATAACAAAATAAATTAAGTTAGCGGCCAGTTTATGTTAATTATAACTTGTACTTTTACTTTTCGAATATCATTGTTAACCTAATTCTTAAATTCATCTAATCCCACATTTTCCAATAAAACCTTCAAATAACAACTATTTCACAAGAAGATTACGACAAAATAGAAGAGAATGAAAAATGATAAAAAATGAATGATTACTTGGCGCTGTATTGCTGACGTGAAATAAACGGGTCACGAGGCAGTCATGCAAAAAATTCTACGTCTGCTACAAAATAAAATAAAAGTGCTGAAACATTATTTTGTTTCCGCATTTAATTCCGGCTTGTGAAAAGAAATTTTTACACTAACAGCGACACTTCAACTACCGGGGATTACCTACGCTCGCACTCATGCATTAAATAAGAACAAGTAAAAAAACTGAATGTGGCTTAAACTGAATCAAAAGAACCTTCCATCGAGGCATATCTGTTATAAAACCGAGCCCCTTTTGTTATACCGAGAGATGTGCTAATTGTATATAACTCTGCTAAATATCATTTCATAGAAATTAGGGGAATAGCAAAGTATTTGACCATTGTGGACGATGTGGTCTTAATCCACACGAACACCATAATAATACAAAATCATTAAAAAGCAAATTGGCGTGCCCACATTTATGGAGTAGAGAGTGGTACACCTAATCTTTGGAGAGACGTAGTAACATTCTTTAATTAACTTGGGGTCACATTTCTAGCTTTTTACATACTTTACATAAATTAGGGAGTATAGTAAGTTTGTCTTTCCGTTTCTTCTTTCTAGAAGGAGGTATCAAACTCCTTAAAAAGTATACATATTCTCGATCATCATCAAAAACTGAGACGATCTAGACTTGTCCATCTCTTGTTCGCATTATCACGGGCTGACATTTTGTACAAGCAGATCGCTGTTTAAAATGAGCAAAATCTGTCAAGAGCCACGCCCACAATCGTCAATTATATATTTATCTGCCACAAAAATTAAGCTATTAAGTTGAAATTTGGTGCACATATTTATAATTATCCAACCTAAATCTAAACTTGCAATCTAATACGTAATACGTACACTATTAGAGGGTGAAATATATATATAACTTCCACGCCCACTATTGTAGATGTGGAGGGTAATTAAGATTTAGAGGCTATATTAAGTTTGCGCAGATGTTTGACTAGAAAGACATCCACTTTTTACAATACCAATCGATTCAGAGTCACTTTTTAAATCGACATTAACCATATTGATCTGCCTGTTCATGTAAATTTTAGTTTCAATCTGCATTGTTTGAGATATTTCGATAAAACGTGGTACAATGACGTGTTTTGAGCCGAAGCGGAAGACCCTTCAAAGTGGACCGAATTAGATCATTTTTAGAACTACTCCTTATATAATAACCTATTACAAAGAATTATATTAATATTTAGTAAAAATCTGCAATTCTTAAAATTTTTCTCCAAAAATGGGTCCCTATAATACCAGTCTTAGAGCGCATTTCCATATAAGGTTTTTTCCCATAATTGATCCAGTATAGAGCAAAAATTCGCAATTCTTAAAATTTTTCTAAAGAAAATTGATAAGAATCACTTTTTTTAGCCAAATATGAAATGTTCTGATTTTGGAATGCCGACTATTTTTATAAAATCTCTTGTTATAAAGATTTTTCACTAACTAACTTATTTGACAATGAGTCGCATTACTGAACGAATTAAGAGATAAAATCTATGTTGATGGATTTTTTCTCTAAGACTTTATTTCCGAGTGTTACAAATACTTTAACAAAGCCACACTATTACTATCCTACAGCATAAATTTCCCAAAAAAAAAAAAAAAACATCAATTTCGCGGTTTGTGTTATTTATGTTGTGCTACGTTTGTATTTGTATAGCTGTCTGGCTGCCACATAACAACATATGATGCTACACCGGAATAATTTACATCCTTTATGGAAATTTTCATAGAGAATGAAACAATTCAACTCATTCGAAACCTGTATTCTCTGTTGGTTGAATTGAAATTTTTAATTTTTCCAATTTCACAATTCAATGCACTTGATTAGCCTTTAACTGCGACGTCACTCACATGCTTGTTCCTTCTCTATGCTTGTGACTTATTTTTGGATAATTCTATTTTTAATCTCCGTTTACACACTAACACTTAAGCACATGTCTGGCTAGAACTTGTATGTATTTTTAACCCCAACCATTATCTCTTAACATACACACACACAACAAATATGTCTACTTTTTATTCATATACAATTTAATAATTGATAGTGTTTTCTATTATTATATATTTTTCGATTTTTGCTTCATGTGTTCCGTTTATAACTACCGTACACGGCGGCTGCCTTTGCATAACTAACCAGTTATTGCATCCTTCTTTGGTCCTTGTGTAAAGTTTTCATTTCCATTCGGTTTACTCTTCTGTTCTGTTCAAAGTTCGGTTTCTGTTTGCTTATGTATCTTTATTATATTAATTATTTGCTACTACTGTTATGGGACTCTGTCATACTCTGCCATTTCTCAGCCGGCTATATTCCTTTGTTACTTGTTTTTCTAATAACACCTCATCACCTACCTACCTATTCACATACATTTCGTATATATTTGCACTTATTATTATTATTATTACTGTAATGCTCTCTCGCTCTCTACGGAGGTTTAAGCGCTAGCAACCGGTAGTTGGATTTTTGAAAATACCGTAATAAGGAAAAGCTTAGCAGGGATGCTTTACGTAAATGAAGAGTTTAAACTTCATCTCCCATACAAACCCACATTTCATTGTATATACTATAAATGTTTATTGCACTACCGTGCGTATGAGCAACATTTTTCCTAGTATTATATATGAAAATGTTTATACAACATGTTGCTGGAAATATTTTTTAGTTATTTATTCTGTGTAAATTTAATCGGAATAACTCTTTATAGTATAGGCACAAGAATTCGTTTGACCTGTCAGTTTCAAAGAAATGGAAAACTTTACATAGTTTGAAAACTGACACTCTCAAAATTCATGTACATGCAAAATTTTTGGTTCATAATTTATTCAATGAGACACTTTTATTGAATGCCGAGTCCAAAAGAAGTTTTTATGATCGTCGCAAAAGCTATCACAGTGGTCTTAATCGTACTCACACTTGGATCATTGCATGTATCGGGTCAAATACTATCAATTGCTATCAAAATTTCGTTAGAAAAGAATTTTCGGAAATTCACCATTTTTGCCTTGCTATATAAGAAGCTTTAAAAAAAAACGTAGCAACGAAGCAAAAATCGTTCGATCGATTTTCGGTTGAGTGTTATAATAAATGCAAATAATGCGACTTTTATTGGAAAATATCACGAATTGTGGAGAACGGTCTCTTCATGGTGCGTCCAAAAGTGCAATAACTCAAAAAATTTCTACAAAATCATTTCAGCGATTATAGCATCAGTATAAAATTTGAGTATCCGAGTCCAAAATGGTCGCTCTCACGTAAGGCGGCGATACTTATAATCTAATTCTTTTATACTTTTCAACCAACATACATTAAGGAAGCATCATAGATGGACATGAATAAATGCATCTTATCGTTGACGGTCAAAATAATTAAATATGTGTAAAGACTTACAAAATGTGTCAAGTTTAGATTAATGCCTTACTTTCGTAAACATGTATCTTCTGGTTGGCCAACTAAGCGAACAGCGTACTAAACGCGCATTAAATTCATTTTCTCAGAATTTTTAAGTGCGTGTAATCTTTTTTTCTTTCTTAAATCTATTTTTATCTCTCTCTTGTGTATGTTTGTTTATTCCTTTCTTTTTTCTTTTTTTGCTTGTTAATGTTTTATTTTTTTCTTCTTGTTGTTCCTTCCACTTCGATAAAAATGTTGTACATCAACGTAAATGAGCACGCACAGTGAAGCACAGCATTGTTAGGACAGTTTTGTATGACATTTGAAAAGGTCAAAGTGAATTTTCTTTTTTTTTATGATAATGATTATTCAATGACTACCACGTTTATTTACATTCGTACATAATAAGGAAAATAGGAAATCCCGTTCTCATAATTCTCTCCATGGCTGTGTGTACGTGTAAAGGTTGCATATCTACGTACTTATGTTTATGCCGCTAGTTTAATACTTTTAAGAAGACATATTGTGTAGAGGGTGAATGTGTAGGGTACACATGTACAACTGCAGTCTTTACCGAAAACAACATGTACCGTTTCACACACAGATGCTGCAATTAATAACACAGGTCGTTGTATGGTGTATGTTTTCTTTGTGCTGTTGTTGTTGTTGTTGTTGTTTTTGTTGTTTTTGTTGTTGTTGTTTTTGTTGTTGTTGTTGCTGTTTTTGCTACAATTGCTGATAATGTGTGAGTATTTATATGTAATACACTTGTGCATTCTGTCTATAAATCTAGTGCTCTATCTTTAAAACATTGAAACATTGCAGTAGAATTGCTTTTTATTGCACCCACGTACGCACATATCATATACTTGGATTTCATATACAATACATGTGTACACCATAAGTTGGTTGGTTAAGAGATATGGTTTTGTGGGTACATTTGATTTTCTTTAAAATCACGGCTCTTATGAATTACTTGCAAGAGGTGCAAAGAGTAGACGTTTGCGTTATTTTTTTAATTAAAATTCGATCCCTAGGTGCAAGTCCGGTTCTGGTACTACTACGCTCCCTCAATGGTTTGTATTGGATTGGCAGATACATGATTGCAGATTTCGTTAATCAACGAAACCGGACAGTACCTAATTAAATAAAATTCAACTTTTTAACAAAAATTTGGAATTTTCCATCTTATTTAAAATCCACAATCACTTAATTGCTGACCCAATATTTAAATTTGCGGTGTGAATCGCTTAACTCTTCTTTTACTCCAAAGCCTCAGTAGCGGCAAGACTCTGGCAAGTTTAAGAAGTTGACCTGTTCTTAACAATGGTGACCTACCCTGCAGCTATGCTAAATGAATTGGCTGCTTTAACAGTAGCTGGTATAGTAGTTGGTGTAGCTTTAATAAATCTAATCAATCACATATCTTCCTACTTAAGTCGCTTTTCAAATACTCCTCCACACTCATCTTAAATATTACAAATGCGATCTGAACTATATTTATTTGTACTTGGAGCTTTTATTTTTTAGGTTTTTTATACTTTAACACGTGTGAAATTCCTCTAGTTTTTTGTTGGTTGTATTTTCACACATGAAAACCTTTGAAAGGTGAACAGAAGAAAAAAAAAAAAGGCCGCACAACAGTAATGCCAGGAACAATATTTTTCTAAATGAATGTTTGTTTTTGGTCCTTTTGGTATTATATAAAAAAAAATCTGTACACTCCACACAAGATGGGGGTATACAAAGTTTGTCATTCCGTTTGCAACACCTAGAATAAAAACAAATTGTTTACCACAAAAAGCTATGAACATGAAATTTAGAGCACAAATTTATAATTACTTTATACATCAATGTACCAAAAGTGGGCCCGGTCGCATAACAGATACGCCCACAATCGACAAAAATCCACATACCCACCAAAATAAATTGACCTATGAACTTTAAATTT
The DNA here is from genome assembly GCA_963971445.1 of Ornithomya chloropus. Lineage (NCBI taxonomy): Eukaryota > Metazoa > Arthropoda > Insecta > Diptera > Hippoboscidae > Ornithomya > Ornithomya chloropus. The sequence goes on along the minus strand of OZ020530.1, from coordinate 17,471,116 downwards.
GGTACACATATTTATGGTTATCACAATTGTCGATGTACCAAAAATGGGCGTGGCCAGATAACAGACACACCTACAATTATAAAAAACCATACCCAGCGTACAACTCGACTTGCAAGCTGACGCGTAAAACATATAATATTAGGGGGCGTAATCATATATACCTACCACTCCCACCGTTTGTATATAGATGTGGAAGGTATATTTATATTTGGCCTAAGCCACATTTAGTTTTCTTACTTGCTTTACTCTCTCTCTCTCTCTCTCTCTCTCTCTCTGTATTGGTCTACTCGTTACTTCAATTATTTTAAAGAAATGTCGACTTGTACACATTTTTGAATCATATCTACATACATATATCTGTCGATTACGATTGGTAGAAATTGGTTAAAGTCTAAAGTGCTGAAGTGATTACAAAATTTTCACTTATCAACAATTTTTTAAAGCTTTAATTTATATACGTTGTAACACAAGACCACAATCACTCATTAAGTTCATGTGTAAATATATATATATAACCTTATGTACATACCACAAAGCCAAGTGTAAAGCTTGTATATTTTGTACAGTATTCAAAAAGTTGTGTTTGTGTATAATTTTAACCAGATTTTTGTTAATTTCCCTGTTTGCACATCTATAAAGATGACAAACTAAATGTCAATGTAAGGTGCAAGAGTATGTGTATGTGTCAGTTGAAATTGTTCAATTTTTATATCCTCCTCCGAAGTTGGTCATTTCGTTTGAATTGAAATTTTGTTTCTAATTTTTATACGAAGAACGCTATAATCGATGAATTGCCACGCCCACTATCGGTAAAAATCTATAAATCTATATATCTGCCACAAAAATTTAGTTAAGAAGTTGAAAATTTATATAAATATTTAAAATTAGAGAACATACATTGATGTGATGTAAAAATGGGCATGGTCGGATAACATATACGTTCATAATTTAAAAAATGCTTATAAGAAGGCCTAAGCATCTACCTGTCACGCCCCTTCTTATGTATATGTGGAGGGTATCTAAGATGTGGACGAAGCCAAATATGGCTTTTTACTCCTTTTGTTTAAAGTTGTTCTTGTTTTGTTTAGCACTAAAGTCGATTCCTTTGACTTAACAAAACCACTTTAAATTCCAAAAAAACAATGTAAATGTAATAGTTAGTCAAACGTAACACCCTACATCACTTAGTTCCACATGAACACTTAGTCAAGTAACGCAATTTATCCTCCTACTGATTAAGTAATATCAGCAGATAGGAGTCATTGCTAAATAAGTCGCTTCGTGAAAACAATTTTACAGGAAGAGATCAAATTTTACCACCCATTTGTATTAAAAAAAAAAAATTATAAAAACTAGTGAAAACATTATAGTTCAAGCCCGACCATCAAACACCCTACATCACCTGATTTTTTTTTTCAATTTTTTTTTCTTTTCTTTGAAAATAATAATAAATTTTATTTTTTATACTTATTGATGGTAAATCGAGTGGTACTATAAATACTCTAGTATAAAAAAATCTTACAAAACTTTTCATTATCTTGAGATCACATACTCGTATGTAAGGTTTCCGTTATGTGTCGACAGGAGGATATAAACAAAGACACAAATATTAATTACTCTTTAAATTTCTGCATATGTTTATATAAACGTGCAAATGCTTAAATATTTATAGTATTTATGTACGTACTTGGTAAGGTAAAAGTAGGAAAAGCGAATATTTCAAATTGTACAGCTTAACTAAAAACAAATTTAACATTTATATACTTGCAGCATAGAGTGTGCCCAGAATTTGTTACGAAAGAACCAAAAAGCTAAGCATGTAGAAATATACATAATGAGTACATATGTATTGTATGTTATGTTATACTCATATGGTCACCGATGCATGTAAGTTCGTACAATTAAAACGAGGTCAGCACTTGAAGTCAAAAGTTGTTCCTCTGCACTCACCTAACTAACCCTGCGCCCTTTACCTACAATGTGCTTTGATAAAAACGAAAATTATTTATATGAAAGTTACACACGCACACACACTGGCATTCCTGCGTATTATACAAATATGAGTGCTTACTCAACAAGCCTATTAAACAAATACCGGGTGTATAAGCAACGCCATTGAGATAAAGAGGAGGAAACAGAAGAAAGGAAGAACAAGGGTGACACATAAGCTTAATAGAAGGTCAACGAGAGTAAAAAGAGAAGTGCATTAATAAAGTAAATCTACAGACAATGTGTCAGTGTTAAGAGGTCGGTCCGTCGGTATTTTGTTAAACAGTTTGTTGACAATGTACCAACACACACACATTCACACTCGCAGCCAACATTATAAACGTGCTATGCAGATAAAGATCGGACGATATTTTATAAATTATGCGCACATAAGCATATTAACATTTAGATGGAATTGTGTCCACACGCTTTATATAGATATTCGCCATGTGTGCATTCAGTTTCAAGGAAAAGGTTAAAAGTGAGTAAACACACTTTTCAACCAACATGTTGTAATTTCTCTCTTTCATGCTATCTGTGGTATAATGTACAGGTTAAAAGATAACTTAACTAGCTGAGGTTTGGGCGATGGGGGGGGATTCTCTTTACATTTGCTAGCATTTTAGTAAATATATTCTCGTTTTAATTTCTGTACAACATACGATACAAAACAATAGATAAAATTTTATGCAAATGACATCAGGAGGTAGTTACAGCATTGAAAAATCAAAGTAGGTGCGATTCCCGCAGAATATAAAACTAAGGAGTATGTGTAAAAAGGGATGTTTCAAGTTAAAGTGCTTCTATGGGGGGAGTAAGAGTCTAGAGGTACGGTGCCTATACTAATAAAAGTTTACTCCTAAACTTTCCGATGCTTCTAAAATAAAGTCAATCTTAGGAACCTTGCATATATATATAGATATAGAGCGATATACACCTATTATTATACTCACCGATTTAAAATCATTTTGGGAAACGATTTAGCCATGACTGGATGTGGGAAGGTTACAATTTTTGACATAATTTAGAACAAGAGCAAATTGTACAATTTATAGGAACCTTCCTCAATAGCGCGTTATCCCTATTTGAAACAAGCAATTTTCACATAAAAAGTTACAAAAGGAGGCTTCAAAAAACCTCAAAAGCTATGTATATGTTTTTGATAATTATCAAAATCTAAGTTGATCCAGATTTATTTTAGTTTCATCAGTTGTTTCAGAAAAAAATGTACGTTGCGTACAATTTTAGGACAATTTCGATGCAATCTCATACAAGAGAATGTCACGACATTTTTGGGGCCGCTCCTCATATAACATTTTACATAATTTTGTATGTCATGTATGGGCCGGATTGGAGCGTTTTTAGAAAATAACCCTGCAGACAAATTTTTACACTCGTTAGCTATTACATGCAGTCGTACAAATAATGCGAATATACGGACGGACTTGGCTAGGTTAAAAGAAAGGTTTTAATGATGATCGAGAATATGTTTACTTCCTGGAGTATATAACTTAAGATTCTCTCTTACACCTTTCTCTCCTAAAAAAGTTTAAAATCTTGAATATTTCGTAGAAGATATCTGGCCACCAAACTTACTGTTTAGGTATATACCAAGGGATCTATTTATTACAGGATCACTAGGAGTACAAAACAAATGTCTCATATTCGTTAACAGGAAACGTCCGGCTAATGCATTTTTGAACCATCTAAAACATTCGTTGTTGAATTCCAATTTTTATGCAAAGTGTTGAAATGTATACGAAGGTAGAATGTTTTTTTACCCTCTATGGAAAATTTTATACACATTTTTGTACAGCAAATGCATCAGGGATATATTTTTAAGTGTGCTTGATAAGTTGGCATGTCAAAAGCATGTTCATCTCCACATTTTTTTACAGCATATACAACCGGATGAAAAAGTGTTTATAAAAACAGCAAAAACTGATTAGTGAATTTAATTAAATTGTGGCCAAAAAGAACTCTTTGCCACAATTCAAATTGAAAAACAAGTAAAAGTTGTCATTTAATTAAAACAAATATCGTGATAGATATAAAAATGTTTGATGAATGTTTAATGAACGACCTTTGGCTGCATTCAGTTATTGTTCAGTTTGTGAATTTTTAAACATTTGATGAAACCAAAGTGTTTCGTTTACTGCGTTATTATTATTATTACCACCACAACTTTAGACGAGTGATGTTTGAAAAGCCATTAACAAACACAGCAACAAAACAAAGCTGGTGAAAAATAGATGTGGGAAAGGAAAGACAATTTTTTGTATCATTACTGTAATTTTTGATTCATACTATTTGTGCTGTTGCTTTACTGTAGTAAAACACTGCTGCTGATGCTGTTGGTGCTGCTGCTGAATGCTTTTAAGGCTTACGTAGTAATAATAACGCTTATGGTTACATCAGATAAAGTGCAATCTAAATGCCGATTAGCTTCCATGTACATGACTTTATACCAGGACGACATCTTGCAAAATAAAAATAAAAAAGAATTTCAAAACGAAAAATTCCTAGAAAAGGTTTAATAATGGCAAGAGAGCACATTAAAAATGAGGACAAAATGATGATTTTATAATTCGTATATTTGGAATTTTATAAAAATAATTCTACAAGTTTAAGCTTTCGGGCTCGTAAAAGTGTAAAAATTATATGTGGGGGCGCTGAATCTAAATCCTTTTTCTCTACCGGCTCTAGACTTTGTGTTCCAGATAAAAATTTAAAAAAAAAAAAAAAACTAAATTCGGCTTAGGCAAAAATCTTAAATACCCTCCACATCTACAATAGTGGGCGTGGCAGGAATATGATTACGCCCTCTAATAGTGTATGTATTTTAGTTTGCAAGTCAAGTTTTATGTGGAGTATAGTTTTTTGTAAATTGTGTGCGTGTCTGTTATCCGACCACGCCCATTTTTCGGCAAATCGATTAATGTGATAACCATAAAGGTTTTTGTTGGTCATGGGTGCGTCTGTTAACCGAGCGCGATTCAAAATTGAGACTGCTTAAAACTAACTGAATAAGAAACTGAAATCATTTCTTTAAATATTTTTAAAATCGTCATTAAATTGAATCAAAAATAAAGCCCAAAGCATGCATTTCACTTAAAAGAAAAAAACAAGTGTTAAAATCATCATCAAAAAAAAAAAATCAAACAAGACACAAAACCGTGGAACGTAGTCTTTCATTGAGAATAAACAGACAAGGTGAGTCATCAATTGTTTTTTTTTCCCAGCTTTGAGACTGTCTGCCCCAGAATAAAGCAAGATATCCGATAGGAACGTCCGTATGGACACTTGCTAGTCGTACCCACAGCCCCAGACCTGTGTTTGACGAAAGGTGCCGCCTTATCCAGCCCTTAGTCACACAGAGTCGAAAGTAACTGTTGGGTGAACCCTGAGCCGTTGCGCATAGAGGAATAACCCATAGAGGAAGAAACCCGTCCTTACAGCGTACCGAATTTCAAGTTCATAGATCAATTTTTGTAGCAGATAAATAGATTTTTATTGATTGTGGGCATGGCTCTTGACCGATTTTTCCCATTTTGAATAGCGATCTGCGTGCAAAAAATAAAAGTGTTTATACAAAAATTTCAATTTCTTAATATTTACCCTCTTGAGAAAACTACTTTCCGTCGGGTATCACAATGGGCCTACTTGGCCTAAGTGAAGCGCTTTTATAAGCGCACACCCGACCAACCTAACCTCCTCCTACCCCCTTGAGAATACTAACAACATTCATACATTCACACGGGTCATACATGTCCAAATAGATTGATTGATGCTAATCTGATAATATGCACACTTTGGATGATCTCTGCAGCCTCCTTCTGGGTGTTTTAAATGGAATGACCAACTTACTATACCTTACTTTTATATGGTGTGTATAAAACTAATTTGAAAATGTGCCACCAATATTACAAACCTACCAGGTGACCTTGATGTGTTATTGTATATAGTACTACTATAGTACTACAGTACTTACTACAGTGTTCCGCTTTCATTTCAACTTTCCACAAAAGAAAAGTGTTTAACAATAATTCATGGACAATTTCATCCACAATAATACAATTCATTATGATAACTACAATGATTATTGTTGGATAGCTTCAAAGGAAAAGAACATAATTAAGCATTTATCCAAGAGCATTTCAATATACGTACTTTTTCGTCATTTATGTACAGCATGTATGTAAATGTGTGTGTGTGTGTGTGTGAATGTATATGTATATTCCAAAAGAAAATGACACCCACACAACGATACATACAAAAGTTTCTGCTTTTGATTTATGAACCAAAGAAATGCATTTAATGGGTGTACAAAACCAACAACAACAAAAGAAGAGAAATATTATAATTCTCCTTTCAACCTTAAATTGGTCACTTAAGTGTGTTAAAAATGCACAAAAGTGGAAAACCCTTTTATTATTATACCCTACACATAAGCCGGAGGTCTACCAAGAGTCTCAAAACATACGCAACTATGAGGAGGGAGCGTCAGATCAAAAAAATTTCGCTAAATTTTGAGATATTTGACTGAAATATTATGTTCATACGTTTATAGTTTCTCCAGACAAATCGCTAATTAAATTGGAAAAATCGATTAAGAGCCACGCCTGCAATCGACAAAAATCTATTTGTGGTTCACAAAAATAAAGCTACAAATTGAAATTCGGTGCATTTGTCGGTGTCGAATTGTGAAACGTGTTCGCCCACAATTTTATAAAACCCTTTCATGTGTTGAAGCTAGCGTGAAAGTTGCTACGTGTTATACACGTTAATTAAAGGCTTAGTTAGGTATATGCCACGCCCATTTTTAAATACATAAGATTTGTGAAATTTAGTTTTATCATATATTTGGTGCGTATTTTTGTCTCGTCTTGTAGAAAATGTATTTCTCTCGGACTAAATTTAGTTTCATTTACCCGTCTTACTTATTTTATCCATCTCAATCGGCTAAAAATAGGCGAGCTCAGACAACAGACACATTCACGATTGTTCGCTTTATTGCATCTTTGAGTGTTTAGGGTATTTAAGACTTGACCTAAGTGAAATTTCGTTATTTTTGTTTGTCTGGCTAGCATTTATTTTCTACCTCCTGAGGCCAAATCAATGTTTAACAGAAATGCGATAAAAGCAAACGAGAACTCGAATAACTGTAAACTGTGCCATGCTGAGGACTTGTCGAAAGTATAAAAGTGTCTCATTAAGGGACGGGGGCTGTGTTTTCTTCTTTATTTATTGTTCTTAAACGAAAAGTTTTGTTCAATTTGTTTTATATACTCGTATGTACATGGCGGTTATATTTTGTGACATTTACTCTAATTGAATAAATTTTCACTTTATAACCAGGACTCCTTAACCGTACCATTGACTGTGTCTTTCTAAATAACAAGAAATGATGCATTGAACACAAATTGTGTAAAAATCTTTTTAAAAATCATAACATCGATGTCGATTCAAAAATGGAATTCTTTATATAAAAATCTAAAAACAATAATTCTTCCTCTTATCACGCAAAAATACAAGTCGCTTTAAAAAATCTTGTCCCTTGAAATGTGAAAGTCTTCTTGATGTAAAAATATTTTACAAAAATTGAACATGACGCTGTAGCAGGAGAAATGGAAAGTTCTGTGTGTTTTAATACCTTCTTGCGCTCCGTGGATATGGAATATGACAAGTGGATTGGTTGAAATGCATCAACATTGTTTTTTTTTATGGGATACCTGTCTGGGATGCCTGTCTGTCTGTCTGCCTGGCACTTTTATCAAAGCGGAATACACAAAAGATGAAATCACAAAAATGAAATTAAAGCGACCGCCAGCCATTTACAGACCACCTAAAATGAAAGCAATTAAAAGTTCAATGTTTTCATGGTTAAGAGATAATAAGTAGCAAAAGACAGAGGAATAAAAAAAGAATTTAATTGACATTAAAATCAAACAAAATGTGTGTGTGCGCGTGTGTATACACCGTGCCAGACCACCTGCTGTGGTAGCATGGATAATATACACCATAAAGATCATGTTAAATAAACATGTGCAAACAAAGGACATGTACGTTATGTTTGTTTGCTGCTACAAATTGAAGCAATGCTTGCCACCACAAAGCATTTCTGTGTGCATGCCCGTTTTGCCTACAGCAGTACTCTGGCTACTACGTATAATATTACTATATAACTAAATTAAATATGAAAAGTAGATACAACTTGGGTTTAATACCCTTCACATCTGTACATAAAATGTGGGCATGGCACGCCTGTCTGCCCATGTAAATTTGTGCGAAACCTACAGGTAACTTTTTTTTCCAATATTTCGATGAAATTTGGTACAAGGTTATGAATTGGCCCAACGAGAAACTCGATTGAAAATGGACCGAATTGGACCATTTTTAGAACCTCTTCCCAGACAATTATATTTCACGTAGAAACTTATGTGGAATTGTATACAGATACAATTATAGGATAATTTAAGGAGCTAAGTGATGTTGGAGAGGTATGAAATGATCGTTGGACCGACTATAATATTTTTACTTGTTTTAACTTTAACTCAGTGCCCACAAATATTATTCACCACTCAATAATGCTTCTACGTGCCAAAGGGTCATATGGAATATTTTAAGAATATCGTAGACCAACAGAGAAAATCGATTAGATTGCCACGCCTTTTTATTATCAAATCTGTAAAAAGTAATAAACAAATCGAAAAGCAAAGTTTTTACTTTAAGGCGCCTTTGCGTGTATAACAAAAATAAATTTAAGGATTAAAGATGCGTTATTCGTTGTAAACTATTGTTTAATTTCAAAACCAATCCCTACATACCCCTAATGCAACTATTTGGAAGTATCATTTGATGCCAATGACGAACTGACGCATCTGCATTGTTAGTGGAATTGAAAGCAAATAGTCTCTTTTTAGGTGTTTTTGTTTAGAGTGTTATCTTAAATCCGTTCACATCATGACATCTGGCAATTTAATGCGTGACAACTGTCTAAACCGGATAAACACAATTGTGATTGCCAGCAGTTGAATCAATTGAAGTCAATTTTTTTATTGTGATTCAAAAATTTCTCTCTCTCTCTCTCTCTCTCTCTCTATAAAGCCGCAACGACAAAATAATGTACGAACTAATTGAAATCTTATTTTGCACGCGTATACAGAACTGCATATATGTACGGATAAAACTAAACACACACATGCAACAGCAGCAATAACGTCAGTGCACAATTTATAATTAGTTGTTTGCGACTGTAGCCATGGTGTAGTAATAAAGTGATCACTGCACTACCACCGAGTATTCATGCACACAAAAAAGGACTTGAGTATCTGTGGTATAAATTATACAAGCACACAAGTGTGTGTGCGTGTGCTTGTGCATGTGGATTGTAATACCAATGTGTTGCGATTTATAATAAGATTAGAATGTCTATTTAGCAAATTGCCATAAATTGTGACACTACATTTTTGGTTTGATTTATATGCCATCTAAACCCCTTAAAGTATTATACAAGCCAAACAATAATTCTGATCACAAGCTATGTGTATGATATGATATGATATATTATCATGATTGTAATTTCATATTCATTACATACAACTGAAATTCATTGTTGACGCATGTGTGTGTGTGTGTGTGTGTGTGTGGTCATTGAAGGTACGAGTATACGTTTTAATTAATATGCAATGAAGCAAAATTAAAATTTATACATTTCGATGATAACCAGTGATTATGAAATATTAAAATATATTAAATCAATGACATTTGAGAACGCACCAACAACAGCACTTCCACATTATGATTTCATTAGACTTAGTATTAGTGTTAAGGTCAATTGTAATACAACTTTTTATTGAATAGAAAGGTGTAAGCTTTGCACGCCCATGCAAATATTTACTGTATTCGCAATTACCTTTTGGAGCATTTTTAGGACCTCTCTCCATATATGGCTGTAGCTCGTGATGATAGGAAAAATTCGTGTTTTTATACTCTTTGTTGGGGGTTTGTTTTTCTATTTGCAACTCCCTGAGGGAAGCTATAGAGTATATATATGCTCGATCATCATCAAAATCCAAATCAATCCAGATATGTCTGTCTGTTCGGTAAACTCGCTGTTGTAAACTTGGGGATATTAAGCTTTTTGGTATAGACGTTTATGTTTTCGGTACGCAAGTTAAAAACCACGCCCATAATCGTCAAAAATGTATCTATCTGCGGCAAATTTGCTTTGAAATGAAAATTTGTTAAGCTTTGAAAATGAAATTTCATTCATGAGTAGTCGAATAATAGATGCGTTCATAATGTAATAAATAAAATTTATTTGGCGCAGAATAGAATCTGCCTTGCAAATAGAAATGTAAAAAATACCCTATTCAAAAAGTAATCGTGTACCAGCCACATCCACTGTTTGTAAATAGATGCGAAGGGTATTTAAGATTTAACTTAAGCTTTTTTTTCAAAACTCATTTATTGCTTTCGAAATATGAGTTTTTTTATATATATTTAGAAATATAAATGGCGACTGTCACACCTTCATCTAATGCAAAACGTATTGTTTTGGAATATTTGGAATGTTTGTTGGTTTAATAATGAAATATGTTTTCACATAAATAATTAAATCAACCTGCGCAAACATTTAGCTGACGGCTTTATTAAAATTGTTGGGAATTTGTTTTGTTGTTGTTGGTTTAATCAACACACAACATCAAACAACTGCTAAACAATATTGTTTAACACTCTGTTTAGTTTAGTGCATAATGGTTTAATTATGGATGTAAGGACATGGCAATTTAGTAAAGTCATAGAGCAGCACATGAAAGTGTGACAATTGTATTATAACAAATAAAACATCACATATGTACTGCATAAGTGGGTGTGCATGTGTATTATTTCATTGAAATTTTATAAAATTAGCATTTATTTAAAAACAAAAATATTATTAAAATTTATCTCTACCGATAAAATAAAGGCGATAAATTGGATTAAATTTGTTCTAAAGGCAGATTATTGTGCTATTGAAACCAAGTGCCTAAACTGGCATTAAATTTGTAATTAAATCTCTCATCAAATTAGTAATTAGGCCACAAAGTACCGTAAATAGTGCAAAAGCGTGTTTAAATGTTTTGGCAAAATATAGGTAAACAACCAATTAGTGCCGAGAAAAACAAGCAAAAATAAATCATAAAATTTAATTTAGTTTAAACCACATCTTAAATACTGTTTACAGCTGCATTCCAAAAGTAGTAGTGCTAGGCAGATGTGTAAGATTTTTGTAAATTATGGACGTGCTCAGATAACAGATCGCCGTTTGCCTTCATTATATCAAATTTCACTTTCTTTGTTTCATAATTATGGCAAATAGATAAATGTTTGTCAATTGTGGGCGTGGCTTTTAACCGATTTAGCCTTGCTTAAAGAAAATTTTAATGTATATACGAAATATCAGCTCAAAATATTAAAATTGACGACCCTGAGAATGCTAAAAACAGAAAGATACTCGGATGGATAGAATTTGATATATTCTTGGAGCTGCAAAGAAATTACCAACTTATTACATATCTTCCGTTCTAACATACGTGGAGGATATACAAACCTATTATACGTGCATAGTATGAATGTAGTATATAGTTTGAACTATATGTGTAATAGGTTTGTATACCCTCCACGTATGAGAACTTAACAAAACATAAGTAAGTACGAATTTACTATGCACGGCTTAACCAATTCAGTACAAATATTCACCTTCAAACTCAATAAAACACTTTTTATTAACAGCCGCAGCTGTTTCAAACAAACGCACAGTCATGCAGAAAGGTAATCAGCGACTTTTTTCCGCTGCCCTAAACATTTTATATACCTAAGTCAGACCAGTCAGGTTTAAATGAGTTTTCCTTTCATACAAAATTATAATTTCAAAACTTTATCGTTTTAAAAATTTTCATAATATTCATTGAAAACTGACTGGCAAACAATGCATCAAGTTTTTCTACAGCATTTTATAAGCAAGAGTTGGTACATGTACCAAAAAAAAACAATATTTTTAAACAAGTAAAAGTTAAGATCGCTTCAGCCCAACAATTGTATACCCTACCTTACCTAGCTACACAAGTTATCCTACATTTAATTTAGTTTAGTTGCGTCAGTGTATCCAAAATATCGTTTTATGGAAAGTGGTTCCAAAAATGGTTCCATCGTACCCAAATTTGGAACAGCCAAATATAAAGCTAATTAACAATTATTCTCCAAATTTTGTCAAAAAAATATTAAGATTTGCGATTTCTTGCCATATAAAAGCTTTCATTATAATAGAGCTTTATATGGGGTGGGGTTCTAAAAGTGGTCCGATTAGGTCCACTTTCCATAGTGTTCCTCTCTGGACTAAGACATGTCCTTGTACCAAATTTCTTCGAAAAAAATGCAACCTATAGCTTGCGCACAAATTCATTTAGACAGATAGACGGACAGACGGACATGGTTAAATCGATGCAGATTTCTGAATTTCGGTATAATCGAAGGAAGGTGTGGCTTTTGCCGTTTAGGAGTTACAAAAAGATTTAATAAATATCTCTACAGGGCGTTTTAGCTTAGTCCCAATAACCAAGTAAAAAAAGGTCAATTTGGCTCTGAAATAGACTCCACCATACCACATATTGAAACAGTGAGCCTGGTATAAACTCTATTATGCCGTTTAATTAGGAGCGGTCACTTTTGTCCAACCTACATATACTAGAAATATTTGTACAAAATGTCAGCTCGATATCTCAAAATTTGCGACTGCGAGGATACCAACCACAGACTAGATCAACTCAGATTTTAATGCTGATTAAAGAATTTACATAGATTGTAGAATTTCTAAGGGACAGCAAACTTAACACATACTCATCACTAAGGTGGAGTGTATAAAAATTCCAAATCGAAATTGTGCTTCTTTACGTACCGCTCATATGCCGCACGAACATCCTTTTGTGGTGTTAGATGCACTTGTTAACACTTTATATTTTTATTGTTTGTAATATTTTAAATTGTAAGATAAATGTTTCGAAAGTGCTCCAAATGGTGCGTAAACAACACATTTTAAAACACTTGTAAAGTACTTCAGGGCGAATACACCAACAACTGCAATACGGTCCAAAGCTTTTTTATGCAGAATTCCTGCATTTTTTCTGTGAAAGATAAAATATTATTGTACTATTTTTACCATTTAGCTTTATCAAGGCTTTTATGTGTTAGGTTTTAGGCAAGCCTAAAATGTTTATTGGCCAAAAGAGAACCGATTACCGTTTATGCAATCATTTAAGAAAATTTGCTCACGTTTGGTTTTTTCGTTTTTGATTTAGTTCTTTATGCCATATCTTTATGTGTTTGGCTCTTCCTTGTTCACTCTACATTTTGGACCATTTATATATGAGATATTTTTAAATATTTTTTTTTTGTTCGTTTATCGGAATAGAAAGACATTGTTATATAAATCAATTTATTATGCACAATTGCTTTCTTCTCTTTATACTCTTCACCTTAGGGATGGTGGTATGCTAAGTTTACTATCCCGTGTGCAACACGCAAAAGGAGGCGTCGGAGACCCTACAAAGTAAATAAATTGAATCAATTTGGACATGTCCGTCCGTGTAACCGTCTGTTGTTGGCACACTCACATCGTAAACTTTGAGATATTGAGCTAAAATTTTGTACATACACAGCTATTTTCATTCAATATTGGTTGAGAGCCACGCCCATAATAGACAAAAACCTTTATATCCGGCACAAAATTGATCAATTATCTGGAAATTTAGCACTTTAGCATTTATAATTACCCCGTGCATTAATATGCCAAAAAAACAGACGCAGGCAGATTACAGACACTCGCTCCAATTTAGAAAAATCCTTCTTCCACGCACAACTCGACTTGGATATAAACTAATAATATAATATATGTACTATTAGAGAGGGTAATAAGGTACCTGCCACGCCCACTATTGTGAAGATGGTAGATGGTATTTAAGATTTTGCTCAAGCCAAATTTCCCTTGTTTTTGCTCAAACATCATCACTAATGTTATCTTCAGAGAAGAAATATAGAACTTTTTTTAACTGTACTAGCAGGACATGAAAATAGAGTCAGTTGAGAGTTATCGTTCGGTAGTGTTAAATGGGGAAATGTCACCTGCCAAAGCCAGAAATTTTGTCATGTCTCATTATAGGTATGAATTTTTTTAAACTGTTTAACTGTTAATAAAACGTTTTCCTCTGTCTTTCACTTCTTCTCTCCAACTTGTATTCAATTTGTATTTGCTGTTGTCACTGATGTGCCTTAGAGCTGGGGCACAGTTAAGTGTTAGTTTAAAATAGTTTCCTTTTTTGTTGCAGCACCTTCTTCTATCTCTCTTAATATTTTTTTAGATTGTATTTGTTTTTTTTTTTCTTTTTTTGTTCTTCCTTATATACTTACACTCGTGTTTTCATAAATTGAATAGAAAACAAGTAAGAAAACTAAATACGGCTTAGATCGAATTTTGAATGCCCTGCAACTATCTGTGGGCGTGACATGTACCTAATTACACTATATAGAAATGAATGAATTTCGTATTCACTTATTTTGTATGGATTGATTGATAGATGAGCTAATTATAAATACGAGTATGTGCAACAAATTCTTCTTTTTTATAGGTTAATTTTTGCGGCAGGTAAATAGGTTTTTGACAATTGTGGGCGTCACCGATTTTGTCCACTTTAAGTAACGGTCTGCCTGTAGTAAAAAGCAAAAATATTAATATCAATATCTCAAAATGTAGGAATCTGAGTGTGCCAATAAGAGACTCATACACGGGTTGATGCTAATCAAGAACATGCTTACTTTGTAGGGTTCGTTTTGAGTGTTGCAAACGGGATAGCAAACTAACTACACCCTCATTACCAGGGTGGAGGGTATAAAAAGTCATTTTTCTTTAATAACATGCTGAGTAAAGCTTAAGTGCCGACGGTCTTGGACTTAACAGGGTATAGTACACGACATTAAATGCGTTTAGTTTATAAAAATGAAAAGTTTTTCGTTTCTTTTTTTTTTTTTTTTTTTTACTTTGCACCATTTCTACAATAAATGAAAAGAAAAATTTAAAACTAGTAAAAAAGTTAAGAAGCACGTTGGGAAAAACCTAAATTAAACTTGAGTTTTTCGAAAAATTGAACGATAGTGAGAGCGACACTTATTTTTAAAATGTTCCGGTTCTCCTCATTTGATTCTTCAACTTTCCGGTAAAATATAAATTTTGGTCGAAAAATTCAAAACCCTCCCTCAAGCGAAGGTTTTATGTTATAACGGAGTTACGTAATGGTAAAAAAATTCAAAAAGTTGTCGAAGCAATTTACAGTTTGTTTTACTGTGGGCGTATTCCACTGTTCCATATTAAACATTAAAAAAAACACTTATTTTATTTTTCTTGCTGCTTCTGTTATAAAAACAAAGTTATGAAAATAAAAGTTCCGAGTTGTCTCATATACTCTTCACCTAGATGGTGGGTATTCAACATTTATTATAAGCCACAGTAAATGTAGTTTTTCTACTTGTTTTCCTACTACTTTGAATCCTCCATCTTTTGTACGTGACAATAAATTTTTAGCGCTTTACTATTATTATAGTAGCGTCATGGTACGTAAAGATTTGTTTGGTTGCCTATTTTCCTCCACTCTATGTTGATGAAAGTCTTATTGTAGGATGTTGTTGTTATTGTAGTGTTTATTAAAGAAAAACTCTATTTTTCTTTGTTACTCTGTTCCATTGAATGTTTCCACTCTATTTGCATAAATGTACATATTTTGTTATGTACGAATTAAAAATTTCTACAGCAACGTGTTATTTCAGTATGTATTGTTATCGTTGTTTAGCTATTTCCTGTTCTAATATCAAATACAATACACTTTGATAGCTTTTAAGGGATTTGGATGGGAAAAAACTCAAAAAACGAACTAATTTTTAAGTTAAGAATTAGAAAAAACAAATCTTAGGCGTGGCAAGAATCCCGTTATGCCCTCTATGTAATATATGACCATTAATTGATTTATAATGTTAAACTCTGCTGCAATTGAGGGCTTTTGTAAAGTATATGATATGCGACCCCGACCATTTTTGGCATCTCGATGTGGGGACTACTTGTGAACATGTGTGGTATATCAAAGTTGGACTTGGCAACTCAATTTCTTGTGACTGATAGATAGATTTTTATCGATTAAGGGCGTGGCACTCATTTTATTTCGCTTCAATTGATAAAATCCTTTTGCAAAAACTAAAAAGTCCGAACACCTTAAAAATTTGTAATGCACGACCACAAACGTTTCAATAGAGACGGATGTACGGACGTTTTTGGTTAAATTGATTCAGTTTTTGGTGGTTATGGAGAATATATACTTTGTAAGGTCTTTGGCACAAACTTGATATATCTCCATCTTATGTGGAGGGTGTAAAAAAATATTACAAGTAATCTTTTGGTAAATGGTTGATCGTTATAAACTTCATGTAAGCATTTTATATTTTTATTTCTCATTATGACGGTGCAAACCACTTTGATGAACTTTGCTCTTTTTACCTGTTTCTTTTCCCTAACATTCTAAAGTGTTTGCTTAAAGAAATGAACATCTCGTTTTTACACTCAAGTATGATGAGTATAAATTTGTAATGTCTTCCGCATAGTATGTAAGTCAACATTATCACCTTGCAACGTTAAATGGAAATCATTATTACACTTACCACATCCTAACAGTGTAACAAAATTTAACTTAACAGCTTCATATGCAATAAAACAACACGTCGTGTCTTATCATTCTCTCTCACCTCTTGAGCGTGAAAGTATAAGTATTCATATTTTTATATACATAAATATATAAATAGTATATATGCAGATGAATATTAGGGTGTAAGAAGACGTTCTCCTTATGCAAATGTTATTCAATTTCTCTGTTAAGTTTTATCATTTTTATTAAGTACAAGAAACGAAAAAAACGAGAAATTTTTTATTGAATGTAAGCTTTGTCGTTTAGTTTAAGGATAAAATTGTTGCCTATAAAATATTAGGTCTGGACTCTACAGGTTGTATATATATTTTACATCAGCATCAAAATTTAAACCCATCTAGATATGTTCGTCTCTTAAATCTGAGTGTCCGCTTGTTATTGGCACCCTCAAGGTTGCACATTTGGAATTATTGAGCTGAAATTTTTTACGGACATGCCCAGTTCGTGCTTCCAGATTTCTTAATTGGTCAAAATCGCTTGGGATCCATGCCCATAATTTATCAGCCATAAAATTTGGTCTATGAAGTAGGAATTTGGTACAAATATTTGTAATTAGTGGACACGCCCACATAAAATAATTAAAAAATTTGTTGCAAAATCCTTCGCATCAGTTGATACGTATTATACGCACTATTAAAAGATTCAATCACTTGCCACGCCCACTTTTTGCATGTAGAAGTGAAGGGTATGTAAGATTTGCTGTGCAAGACGGAATTAGTTTTTTCGCATGCTTTTAAAAATTTAATTGGTTGGCCAAATTAATGTAAGTCTCTTCATTTTGAAAAGGAATTACCCTTGAATGTAATTTCGAAACGAAACATTTCAGAAATTTTAAAATTTTCAGTTTCAACCAAAAAAAAAAGATGTTAAGCGAATGTCAGTTAAACGGAGGAGAAGTAGACAAGTTTAGTATCAATTTAGAGATTGGTGTAAACTGTAACAACATTACTATTGCTCTACATATATGTATATATGAACCCACTAAAGCTGAAATAAAAAAAGTCCCTTAACACACTGAACAACTTGATTGAGTTTAAACACTTAACCAATCCAACCAACCCAACCAACCAACAAGTTGCTCGTTAATCTTCTTTGAAAAATTGTAAGCACCAAATACGTTAAAAAATGAGAAGAAGAAGAAGAGTTTGCATTTCATTTTCTTACATACATGTACACACAGATGGATATAATTTCCACTTGTACTCAGAAAAGCAGTTTTAGTAAAATTTCAAGTTCTCTAATGTATTTTTAATTACTTACAAGTATTTGAAAGCATTTATAACTGCCAACCATTTTGCGAGAAACAGTAATAAGTCTCATTAAAGTTAAGCTTAAATTAATTTGCATCAAAACAAGTGTTAAGTGAAACTACTGTACAGCAGAGAGGTGTTTCCACAGTCGTTAGCTCAGATTGCGTGTACGGGTGTACGGGTGTGTCAGTGCGTTTGTGCTGCACAGTGAACACACAAACAATTAAGCAAATCACTTAATCTCTTTCTTCCTGTGCCTATCTATTTCCTATATATCTGCAACTTGCTCTCTCTCTCTCTCTTTCTTTTGCTGCCTTATTATCTAGTCGTTCTCTCTGGTACACATTGCTTATACGTATGCGAGTTGACAACAGGATGTCGTGCAATTCAATGCAAATGTCAAATGTAGTTGCTGCATCAGCACATGTTGTTGTTGTTGTTGTTGTTGTAACAATTGTTACTACTTTAAGAAAAATGAAATATTTTATTTTACGACGTCTTTACGTGAATATTGGCTGCTGCTTATTTGCTTGATCAAATTAAACCATTTTTCATGGTCCCCTCTCACTTTTCCCTCTTGCTTCCTTGATCCGTTGTTTTATAGTATTAGTTAAATGTGATTCTGCAGTAATTTGAAAATTTCAACATTAATCTTTTCTTAATGATAATGGAAATATTCGACTCATTTAGAACTTTTCGACATTGACGTAAGTTTAAGGAGAAGCCTGATGATGGATTTTTAATTTTAAGTAAAGATAAATGTTAAAATTTCACTATTCACTACATTGTTATTAATGTTAAATCACATTTAATTAAGAGCTGTAGTTATGCGCGATAATTTTCGATTAGTTTTCCGTTAGTCTGTCCAAAGGATGTGTATTTTGCAGAAAATATATACAATCGTATAAAGCAATAGAAAACAAGTAAGAAAACTAAATTTGGCTTAGACCGCAAACTTAAATACCCTCTTCATCTGCCTACAAAGGGTGGTTGGGCGTGTTTTCTTATCAGCTTGCACAACGAGTTTTACGCTGAACATGTTTTTTTTTTTGTAAATTGTAAGCGTCTTTATTATCCGATCATGCCCATCGATGGATGGGATAACTATAGATATGCATACCAAATTTCAAGTTCACAGGTCAACTTTTATGGCAGATATAAAGATTTTTGTCGATAGTCGGCGCGTCTTTTAACCGACCACGTCTATTTTTAGTATATCGGTGGATAATTTAATTGCAAATATGCATTGTAAATTTCAACTTAATAGCTCTATTTTTGTAGTAGATATATAGATTTTTGTTAATTATGGGCGTGGCCTTTGACCGATTTTAAATAGTGATCTGCGTGCAAAAATTAAAAGTGTCTGTTAAAATTTCCCTAGTTATGGGCCAAGCAAGTTCACATTCATTCTTGTGGTTGTAATTTTCAAAATCGAGCATGTATAAACATGTTAGCAAAATACCAGGCGCCCAGAATCGCCCAGTAAGTGAATCTTGATTCAGGAAATTTTTTAAAGTCGTATAACTTTTAAACGGCTGGACGGATTTTGTTCAAACTTTTTGTAAAAGATAGGAAATTAATTCAGTTTTTAAACGAAATATATAATGTGGGCGTGGCATCAACAATTTAGCTGAAATACATGTATTTTTAAAAAGTTCTTTCCTAAGAAAATGAGCAGTGCCACGCCCATTAATTATATATCCCCGAAAAACTGGAGAAATTTCCTAATTTTTGCAAAAAATTTGACCTAAATCGGAGCAGTAGTTCCCTAGTTATGGGCCAAGCAAGTTCACATTCATTCTTGTGGTTGTAATTTTCAAAATCGAGCATGAATAAACATGTTAGCAAAATACCAGGCGCCCAGAATCGCCCAGTAAGTGAATCTTGATTCAGGAAATTTTTTAAAGTCGTATAACTTTTAAACGGCTGGACGGATTTTGTTCAAACTTTTTGTAAAAGATAGGAAATTAATTCAGTTTTTAAACGAAATATATTATGTGGGCGTGGCATTAGGAATTTGGTCAATAAACATGTATTTTTAAAAAGTTCTTTCCTAAGAAAATGAGCAGTGTCACGCCCATTAATTATATATCCCCGAAAAGCTAGAGAAATTTCCTAATTTTTGCAAAAAATTTGACCCAAATCGGAGCAGTAGTTCCCTAGCTATGGGCCAAGCAAATTCACATTCATTCTTGTGGTTGTAATTTTCAAAATCGAGCATGTATAAACATGTTAGCAAAATACCAGGCGCCCAGAATCGCCCAGTAAGTGAATCTTGATTCAGGAAATTTTTTAAAGTCGTATAACTTTTAAACGGCTGGACGGATTTTGTTCAAACTTTTTGTAAAAGATAGGAAATTAATTCAGTTTTTAAACGAAATATATTATGTGGGCGTGGCATTAGGAATTTGGTCAATAAACATGTATTTTTAAAAAGTTCTTTCCTAAGAAAATGAGCAGTGTCACGCCCATTAATTATATATCCCCGAAAAGCTAGAGAAATTTCCTAATTTTTGCAAAAAATTTGACCTAAATCGGAGCAGTAGTTCCCTAGTTATGAGCCAAGCAAGTTCACATTCATTCTTGTGGTTGTAATTTTCAAAATCGAGCATGTATAAACATGTTAGCAAAATACCAGGCGCCCAGAATCGCCCAGTAAGTGAATCTTGATTCAGGAAATTTTTTAAAGTCGTATAACTTTTAAACGGCTGGACGGATTTTGTTCAAACTTTTTGTAAAAGATAGGAAATTAATTCAGTTTTTAAACGAAATATATAATGTGGGCGTGGCATTAGGAATTTGGTCAATAAACATGTATTTTTAAAAAGTTCTTTCCTAAGAAAATGAGCAGTGCCACGCCCATTAATTATATATCCCCGAAAAGCTGGAGAAATTTCCTAATTTTTGCAAAAAATTTGACCTAAATCGGAGCAGTAGTTCCCTAGTTATGGGCCAAGCAAGTTCACATTCATTCTTGTGGTTGTAATTTTCAAAATCGAGCATGTATAAACATGTTAGCAAAATACCAGGCGCCCAGAATCGCCCAGTAAGTGAATCTTAATTCAGGAAATTTTTTAAAGTCGTATAACTTTTAAACGGCTGGACGGATTTTGTTCAAACTTTTTGTAAAAGATAGGAAATTAATTCAGTTTTTAAACGAAATATATAATGTGGGCGTGGCATCAACAATTTAGCTGAAATACATGTATTTTTAAAAAGTTCTTTCCTAAGAAAATGAGCAGTGCCACGCCCATTAATTATATATCCCCGAAAAACTGGAGAAATTTCCTAATTTTTGCAAAAAATTTGACCTAAATCGGAGCAGTAGTTCCCTAGTTATGGGCCAAGCAAGTTCACATTCATTCTTGTGGTTGTAATTTTCAAAATCGAGCATGTATAAACATGTTAGCAAAATACCAGGCGCCCAGAATCGCCCAGTAAGTGAATCTTGATTCAGGAAATTTTTTAAAGTCGTATAACTTTTAAACGGCTGGACGGATTTTGTTCAAACTTTTTGTAAAAGATAGGAAATTAATTCAGTTTTTAAACGAAATATATTATGTGGGCGTGGCATTAGGAATTTGGTCAATAAACATGTATTTTTAAAAAGTTCTTTCCTAAGAAAATGAGCAGTGTCACGCCCATTAATTATATATCCCCGAAAAGCTAGAGAAATTTCCTAATTTTTGCAAAAAATTTGACCCAAATCGGAGCAGTAGTTCCCTAGCTATGGGCCAAGCAAATTCACATTCATTCTTGTGGTTGTAATTTTCAAAATCGAGCATGTATAAACATGTTAGCAAAATACCAGGCGCCCAGAATCGCCCAGTAAGTGAATCTTGATTCAGGAAATTTTTTAAAGTCGTATAACTTTTAAACGGCTGGACGGATTTTGTTCAAACTTTTTGTAAAAGATAGGAAATTAATTCAGTTTTTAAACGAAATATATAATGTGGGCGTGGCATTAGGAATTTGGTCAATAAACATGTATTTTTAAAAAGTTCTTTCCTAAGAAAATGAGCAGTGCCACGCCCATTAATTATATATCCCCGAAAAGCTGGAGAAATTTCCTAATTTTTGCAAAAAATTTGACCTAAATCGGAGCAGTAGTTCCCTAGTTATGGGCCAAGCAAGTTCACATTCATTCTTGTGGTTGTAATTTTCAAAATCGAGCATGTATAAACATGTTAGCAAAATACCAGGCGCCCAGAATCGCCCAGTAAGTGAATCTTGATTCAGGAAATTTTTTAAAGTCGTATAACTTTTAAACGGCTGGACGGATTTTGTTCAAACTTTTTGTAAAAGATAGGAAATTAATTCAGTTTTTAAACGAAATATATTATGTGGGCGTGGCATTAGGAATTTGGTCAATAAACATGTATTTTTAAAAAGTTCTTTCCTAAGAAAATGAGCAGTGCCACGCCCATTAATTATATATCCCCGAAAAGCTAGAGAAATTTCCTAATTTTTGCAAAAAATTTGACCTAAATCGGAGCAGTAGTTCCCTAGTTATGAGCCAAGCAAGTTCACATTCATTCTTGTGGTTGTAATTTTCAAAATCGAGCATGTATAAACATGTTAGCAAAATACCAGGCGCCCAGAATCGCCCAGTAAGTGAATCTTGATTCAGGAAATTTTTTAAAGTCGTATAACTTTTAAACGGCTGGACGGATTTTGTTCAAACTTTTTGTAAAAGATAGGAAATTAATTCAGTTTTTAAACGAAATATATTATGTGGGCGTGGCATTAGGAATTTGGTCAATAAACATGTATTTTTAAAAAGTTCTTTCCTAAGAAAATGAGCAGTGCCACGCCCATTAATTATATATCCCCGAAAAGCTAGAGAAATTTCCTAATTTTTGCAAAAAATTTGACCTAAATCGGAGCAGTAGTTCCCTAGTTATGAGCCAAGCAAGTTCACATTCATTCTTGTGGTTGTAATTTTCAAAATCGAGCATGTATAAACATGTTAGCAAAATACCAGGCGCCCAGAATCGCCCAGTAAGTGAATCTTGATTCAGGAAATTTTTTAAAGTCGTATAACTTTTAAACGGCTGGACGGATTTTGTTCAAACTTTTTGTAAAAGATAGGAAATTAATTCAGTTTTTAAACGAAATATATTATGTGGGCGTGGCATTAGGAATTTGGTCAATAAACATGTATTTTTAAAAAGTTCTTTCCTAAGAAAATGAGCAGTGCCACGCCCATTAATTATATATCCCCGAAAAGCTAGAGAAATTTCCTAATTTTTGCAAAAAATTTGACCTAAATCGGAGCAGTAGTTCCCTAGTTATGAGCCAAGCAAGTTCACATTCATTCTTGTGGTTGTAATTTTCAAAATCGAGCATGTATAAACATGTTAGCAAAATACCAGGCGCCCAGAATCGCCCAGTAAGTGAATCTTGATTCAGGAAATTTTTTAAAGTCGTATAACTTTTAAACGGCTGGACGGATTTTGTTCAAACTTTTTGTAAAAGATAGGAAATTAATTCAGTTTTTAAACGAAATATATTATGTGGGCGTGGCATTAGGAATTTGGTCAATAAACATGTATTTTTAAAAAGTTCTTTCCTAAGAAAATGAGCAGTGCCACGCCCATTAATTATATATCCCCGAAAAGCTAGAGAAATTTCCTAATTTTTGCAAAAAATTTGACCTAAATCGGAGCAGTAGTTCCCTAGTTATGAGCCAAGCAAGTTCACATTCATTCTTGTGGTTGTAATTTTCAAAATCGAGCATGTATAAACATGTTAGCAAAATACCAGGCGCCCAGAATCGCCCAGTAAGTGAATCTTGATTCAGGAAATTTTTTAAAGTCGTATAACTTTTAAACGGCTGGACGGATTTTGTTCAAACTTTTTGTAAAAGATAGGAAATTAATTCAGTTTTTAAACGAAATATATTATGTGGGCGTGGCATTAGGAATTTGGTCAATAAACATGTATTTTTAAAAAGTTCTTTCCTAAGAAAATGAGCAGTGCCATGCCCATTAATTATATATCCCCGAAAAGCTAGAGAAATTTCCTAATTTTTGCAAAAAATTTGACCTAAATCGGAGCAGTAGTTCCCTAGTTATGGGCTAAGCAAGTTCACATTCATTCTTGTGGTTGTAATTTTCAAAATCGAGCATGTATAAACATGTTAGCAAAATACCAGGCGCCCAGAATCGCCCAGTAAGTGAATCTTGATTCAGGAAATTTTTTAAAGTCGTATAACTTTTAAACGGCTGGACGGATTTTGTTCAAACTTTTTGTAAAAGATAGGAAATTAATTCAGTTTTTAAACGAAATATATTATGTGGGCGTGGCATTAGGAATTTGGTCAATAAACATGTATTTTTAAAAAGTTCTTTCCTAAGAAAATGAGCAGTGCCACGCCCATTAATTATATATCCCCGAAAAGCTAGAGAAATTTCCTAATTTTTGCAAAAAATTTGACCTAAATCGGAGCAGTAGTTCCCTAGTTATGAGCCAAGCAAGTTCACATTCATTCTTGTGGTTGTAATTTTCAAAATCGAGCATGTATAAACATGTTAGCAAAATACCAGGCGCCCAGAATCGCCCAGTAAGTGAATCTTGATTCAGGAAATTTTTTAAAGTCGTATAACTTTTAAACGGCTGGACGGATTTTGTTCAAACTTTTTGTAAAAGATAGGAAATTAATTCAGTTTTTAAACGAAATATATTATGTGGGCGTGGCATTAGGAATTTGGTCAATAAACATGTATTTTTAAAAAGTTCTTTCCTAAGAAAATGAGCAGTGTCACGCCCATTAATTATATATCCCCGAAAAGCTAGAGAAATTTCCTAATTTTTGCAAAAAATTTGACCTAAATCGGAGCAGTAGTTCCCTAGTTATGAGCCAAGCAAGTTCACATTCATTCTTGTGGTTGTAATTTTCAAAATCGAGCATGTATAAACATGTTAGCAAAATACCAGGCGCCCAGAATCGCCCAGTAAGTGAATCTTGATTCAGGAAATTTTTTAAAGTCGTATAACTTTTAAACGGCTGGACGGATTTTGTTCAAACTTTTTGTAAAAGATAGGAAATTAATTCAGTTTTTAAACGAAATATATTATGTGGGCGTGGCATTAGGAATTTGGTCAATAAACATGTATTTTTAAAAAGTTCTTTCCTAAGAAAATGAGCAGTGTCACGCCCATTAATTATATATCCCCGAAAAGCTAGAGAAATTTCCTAATTTTTGCAAAAAATTTGACCTAAATCGGAGCAGTAGTTCCCTAGTTATGAGCCAAGCAAGTTCACATTCATTCTTGTGGTTGTAATTTTCAAAATCGAGCATGTATAAACATGTTAGCAAAATACCAGGCGCCCAGAATCGCCCAGTAAGTGAATCTTGATTCAGGAAATTTTTTAAAGTCGTATAACTTTTAAACGGCTGGACGGATTTTGTTCAAACTTTTTGTAAAAGATAGGAAATTAATTCAGTTTTTAAACGAAATATATTATGTGGGCGTGGCATTAGGAATTTGGTCAATAAACATGTATTTTTAAAAAGTTCTTTCCTAAGAAAATGAGCAGTGCCACGCCCATTAATTATATATCCCCGAAAAGCTAGAGAAATTTCCTAATTTTTGCAAAAAATTTGACCTAAATCGGAGCAGTAGTTCCCTAGTTATGAGCCAAGCAAGTTCACATTCATTCTTGTGGTTGTAATTTTCAAAATCGAGCATGTATAAACATGTTAGCAAAATACCAGGCGCCCAGAATCGCCCAGTAAGTGAATCTTGATTCAGGAAATTTTTTAAAGTCGTATAACTTTTAAACGGCTGGACGGATTTTGTTCAAACTTTTTGTAAAAGATAGGAAATTAATTCAGTTTTTAAACGAAATATATTATGTGGGCGTGGCATTAGGAATTTGGTCAATAAACATGTATTTTTAAAAAGTTCTTTCCTAAGAAAATGAGCAGTGCCACGCCCATTAATTATATATCCCCGAAAAGCTAGAGAAATTTCCTAATTTTTGCAAAAAATTTGACCTAAATCGGAGCAGTAGTTCCCTAGTTATGAGCCAAGCAAGTTCACATTCATTCTTGTGGTTGTAATTTTCAAAATCGAGCATGTATAAACATGTTAGCAAAATACCAGGCGCCCAGAATCGCCCAGTAAGTGAATCTTGATTCAGGAAATTTTTTAAAGTCGTATAACTTTTAAACGGCTGGACGGATTTTGTTCAAACTTTTTGTAAAAGATAGGAAATTAATTCAGTTTTTAAACGAAATATATTATGTGGGCGTGGCATTAGGAATTTGGTCAATAAACATGTATTTTTAAAAAGTTCTTTCCTAAGAAAATGAGCAGTGCCACGCCCATTAATTATATATCCCCGAAAAGCTAGAGAAATTTCCTAATTTTTGCAAAAAATTTGACCTAAATCGGAGCAGTAGTTCCCTAGTTATGAGCCAAGCAAGTTCACATTCATTCTTGTGGTTGTAATTTTCAAAATCGAGCATGTATAAACATGTTAGCAAAATACCAGGCGCCCAGAATCGCCCAGTAAGTGAATCTTGATTCAGGAAATTTTTTAAAGTCGTATAACTTTTAAACGGCTGGACGGATTTTGTTCAAACTTTTTGTAAAAGATAGGAAATTAATTCAGTTTTTAAACGAAATATATTATGTGGGCGTGGCATTAGGAATTTGGTCAATAAACATGTATTTTTAAAAAGTTCTTTCCTAAGAAAATGAGCAGTGCCACGCCCATTAATTATATATCCCCGAAAAGCTAGAGAAATTTCCTAATTTTTGCAAAAAATTTGACCTAAATCGGAGCAGTAGTTCCCTAGTTATGAGCCAAGCAAGTTCACATTCATTCTTGTGGTTGTAATTTTCAAAATCGAGCATGTATAAACATGTTAGCAAAATACCAGGCGCCCAGAATCGCCCAGTAAGTGAATCTTGATTCAGGAAATTTTTTAAAGTCGTATAACTTTTAAACGGCTGGACGGATTTTGTTCAAACTTTTTGTAAAAGATAGGAAATTAATTCAGTTTTTAAACGAAATATATTATGTGGGCGTGGCATTAGGAATTTGGTCAATAAACATGTATTTTTAAAAAGTTCTTTCCTAAGAAAATGAGCAGTGCCACGCCCATTAATTATATATCCCCGAAAAGCTAGAGAAATTTCCTAATTTTTGCAAAAAATTTGACCTAAATCGGAGCAGTAGTTCCCTAGTTATGAGCCAAGCAAGTTCACATTCATTCTTGTGGTTGTAATTTTCAAAATCGAGCATGTATAAACATGTTAGCAAAATACCAGGCGCCCAGAATCGCCCAGTAAGTGAATCTTGATTCAGGAAATTTTTTAAAGTCGTATAACTTTTAAACGGCTGGACGGATTTTGTTCAAACTTTTTGTAAAAGATAGGAAATTAATTCAGTTTTTAAACGAAATATATTATGTGGGCGTGGCATTAGGAATTTGGTCAATAAACATGTATTTTTAAAAAGTTCTTTCCTAAGAAAATGAGCAGTGTCACGCCCATTAATTATATATCCCCGAAAAGCTAGAGAAATTTCCTAATTTTTGCAAAAAATTTGACCTAAATCGGAGCAGTAGTTCCCTAGTTATGAGCCAAGCAAGTTCACATTCATTCTTGTGGTTGTAATTTTCAAAATCGAGCATGTATAAACATGTTAGCAAAATACCAGGCGCCCAGAATCGCCCAGTAAGTGAATCTTGATTCAGGAAATTTTTTAAAGTCGTATAACTTTTAAACGGCTGGACGGATTTTGTTCAAACTTTTTGTAAAAGATAGGAAATTAATTCAGTTTTTAAACGAAATATATTATGTGGGCGTGGCATTAGGAATTTGGTCAATAAACATGTATTTTTAAAAAGTTCTTTCCTAAGAAAATGAGCAGTGTCACGCCCATTAATTATATATCCCCGAAAAGCTAGAGAAATTTCCTAATTTTTGCAAAAAATTTGACCTAAATCGGAGCAGTAGTTCCCTAGTTATGAGCCAAGCAAGTTCACATTCATTCTTGTGGTTGTAATTTTCAAAATCGAGCATGTATAAACATGTTAGCAAAATACCAGGCGCCCAGAATCGCCCAGTAAGTGAATCTTGATTCAGGAAATTTTTTAAAGTCGTATAACTTTTAAACGGCTGGACGGATTTTGTTCAAACTTTTTGTAAAAGATAGGAAATTAATTCAGTTTTTAAACGAAATATATTATGTGGGCGTGGCATTAGGAATTTGGTCAATAAACATGTATTTTTAAAAAGTTCTTTCCTAAGAAAATGAGCAGTGCCACGCCCATTAATTATATATCCCCGAAAAGCTAGAGAAATTTCCTAATTTTTGCAAAAAATTTGACCTAAATCGGAGCAGTAGTTCCCTAGTTATGAGCCAAGCAAGTTCACATTCATTCTTGTGGTTGTAATTTTCAAAATCGAGCATGTATAAACATGTTAGCAAAATACCAGGCGCCCAGAATCGCCCAGTAAGTGAATCTTGATTCAGGAAATTTTTTAAAGTCGTATAACTTTTAAACGGCTGGACGGATTTTGTTCAAACTTTTTGTAAAAGATAGGAAATTAATTCAGTTTTTAAACGAAATATATTATGTGGGCGTGGCATTAGGAATTTGGTCAATAAACATGTATTTTTAAAAAGTTCTTTCCTAAGAAAATGAGCAGTGTCACGCCCATTAATTATATATCCCCGAAAAGCTAGAGAAATTTCCTAATTTTTGCAAAAAATTTGACCTAAATCGGAGCAGTAGTTCCCTAGTTATGAGCCAAGCAAGTTCACATTCATTCTTGTGGTTGTAATTTTCAAAATCGAGCATGTATAAACATGTTAGCAAAATACCAGGCGCCCAGAATCGCCCAGTAAGTGAATCTTGATTCAGGAAATTTTTTAAAGTCGTATAACTTTTAAACGGCTGGACGGATTTTGTTCAAACTTTTTGTAAAAGATAGGAAATTAATTCAGTTTTTAAACGAAATATATTATGTGGGCGTGGCATTAGGAATTTGGTCAATAAACATGTATTTTTAAAAAGTTCTTTCCTAAGAAAATGAGCAGTGTCACGCCCATTAATTATATATCCCCGAAAAGCTAGAGAAATTTCCTAATTTTTGCAAAAAATTTGACCTAAATCGGAGCAGTAGTTCCCTAGTTATGAGCCAAGCAAGTTCACATTCATTCTTGTGGTTGTAATTTTCAAAATCGAGCATGTATAAACATGTTAGCAAAATACCAGGCGCCCAGAATCGCCCAGTAAGTGAATCTTGATTCAGGAAATTTTTTAAAGTCGTATAACTTTTAAACGGCTGGACGGATTTTGTTCAAACTTTTTGTAAAAGATAGGAAATTAATTCAGTTTTTAAACGAAATATATTATGTGGGCGTGGCATTAGGAATTTGGTCAATAAACATGTATTTTTAAAAAGTTCTTTCCTAAGAAAATGAGCAGTGTCACGCCCATTAATTATATATCCCCGAAAAGCTAGAGAAATTTCCTAATTTTTGCAAAAAATTTGACCCAAATCGGAGCAGTAGTTCCCTAGCTATGGGCCAAGCAAATTCACATTCATTCTTGTGGTTGTAATTTTCAAAATCGAGCATGTATAAACATGTTAGCAAAATACCAGGCGCCCAGAATCGCCCAGTAAGTGAATCTTGATTCAGGAAATTTTTTAAAGTCGTATAACTTTTAAACGGCTGGACGGATTTTGTTCAAACTTTTTGTAAAAGATAGGAAATTAATTCAGTTTTTAAACGAAATATATTATGTGGGCGTGGCATTAGGAATTTGGTCAATAAACATGTATTTTTAAAAAGTTCTTTCCTAAGAAAATGAGCAGTGCCACGCCCATTAATTATATATCCCCGAAAAGCTAGAGAAATTTCCTAATTTTTGCAAAAAATTTGACCTAAATCGGAGCAGTAGTTCCCTAGTTATGAGCCAAGCAAGTTCACATTCATTCTTGTGGTTGTAATTTTCAAAATCGAGCATGTATAAACATGTTAGCAAAATACCAGGCGCCCAGAATCGCCCAGTAAGTGAATCTTGATTCAGGAAATTTTTTAAAGTCGTATAACTTTTAAACGGCTGGACGGATTTTGTTCAAACTTTTTGTAAAAGATAGGAAATTAATTCAGTTTTTAAACGAAATATATTATGTGGGCGTGGCATTAGGAATTTGGTCAATAAACATGTATTTTTAAAAAGTTCTTTCCTAAGAAAATGAGCAGTGCCACGCCCATTAATTATATATCCCCGAAAAGCTAGAGAAATTTCCTAATTTTTGCAAAAAATTTGACCTAAATCGGAGCAGTAGTTCCCTAGTTATGAGCCAAGCAAGTTCACATTCATTCTTGTGGTTGTAATTTTCAAAATCGAGCATGTATAAACATGTTAGCAAAATACCAGGCGCCCAGAATCGCCCAGTAAGTGAATCTTGATTCAGGAAATTTTTTAAAGTCGTATAACTTTTAAACGGCTGGACGGATTTTGTTCAAACTTTTTGTAAAAGATAGGAAATTAATTCAGTTTTTAAACGAAATATATTATGTGGGCGTGGCATTAGGAATTTGGTCAATAAACATGTATTTTTAAAAAGTTCTTTCCTAAGAAAATGAGCAGTGTCACGCCCATTAATTATATATCCCCGAAAAGCTAGAGAAATTTCCTAATTTTTGCAAAAAATTTGACCTAAATCGGAGCAGTAGTTCCCTAGTTATGATCCAAGCAAGTTCACATTCATTCTTGTGGTTGTAATTTTCAAAATCGAGCATGTATAAACATGTTAGCAAAATACCAGGCGCCCAGAATCGCCCAGTAAGTGAATCTTGATTCAGGAAATTTTTTAAAGTCGTATAACTTTTAAACGGCTGGACGGATTTTGTTCAAACTTTTTGTAAAAGATAGGAAATTAATTCAGTTTTTAAACGAAATATATTATGTGGGCGTGGCATTAGGAATTTGGTCAATAAACATGTATTTTTAAAAAGTTCTTTCCTAAGAAAATGAGCAGTGTCACGCCCATTAATTATATATCCCCGAAAAGCTAGAGAAATTTCCTAATTTTTGCAAAAAATTTGACCTAAATCGGAGCAGTAGTTCCCTAGTTATGAGCCAAGCAAGTTCACATTCATTCTTGTGGTTGTAATTTTCAAAATCGAGCATGTATAAACATGTTAGCAAAATACCAGGCGCCCAGAATCGCCCAGTAAGTGAATCTTGATTCAGGAAATTTTTTAAAGTCGTATAACTTTTAAACGGCTGGACGGATTTTGTTCAAACTTTTTGTAAAAGATAGGAAATTAATTCAGTTTTTAAACGAAATATATTATGTGGGCGTGGCATTAGGAATTTGGTCAATAAACATGTATTTTTAAAAAGTTCTTTCCTAAGAAAATGAGCAGTGTCACGCCCATTAATTATATATCCCCGAAAAGCTAGAGAAATTTCCTAATTTTTGCAAAAAATTTGACCTAAATCGGAGCAGTAGTTCCCTAGTTATGAGCCAAGCAAGTTCACATTCATTCTTGTGGTTGTAATTTTCAAAATCGAGCATGTATAAACATGTTAGCAAAATACCAGGCGCCCAGAATCGCCCAGTAAGTGAATCTTGATTCAGGAAATTTTTTAAAGTCGTATAACTTTTAAACGGCTGGACGGATTTTGTTCAAACTTTTTGTAAAAGATAGGAAATTAATTCAGTTTTTAAACGAAATATATTATGTGGGCGTGGCATTAGGAATTTGGTCAATAAACATGTATTTTTAAAAAGTTCTTTCCTAAGAAAATGAGCAGTGTCACGCCCATTAATTATATATCCCCGAAAAGCTAGAGAAATTTCCTAATTTTTGCAAAAAAGTTGACCTAAATCGGAGCAGTAGTTCCCTAGTTATGAGCCAAGCAAGTTCACATTCATTCTTGTGGTTGTAATTTTCAAAATCGAGCATGTATAAACATGTTAGCAAAATACCAGGCGCCCAGAATCGCCCAGTAAGTGAATCTTGATTCAGGAAATTTTTTAAAGTCGTATAACTTTTAAACGGCTGGACGGATTTTGTTCAAACTTTTTGTAAAAGATAGGAAATTAATTCAGTTTTTAAACGAAATATATTATGTGGGCGTGGCATTAGGAATTTGGTCAATAAACATGTATTTTTAAAAAGTTCTTTCCTAAGAAAATGAGCAGTGTCACGCCCATTAATTATATATCCCCGAAAAGCTAGAGAAATTTCCTAATTTTTGCAAAAAATTTGACCTAAATCGGAGCAGTAGTTCCCTAGTTATGAGCCAAGCAAGTTCACATTCATTCTTGTGGTTGTAATTTTCAAAATCGAGCATGTATAAACATGTTAGCAAAATACCAGGCGCCCAGAATCGCCCAGTAAGTGAATCTTGATTCAGGAAATTTTTTAAAGTCGTATAACTTTTAAACGGCTGGACGGATTTTGTTCAAACTTTTTGTAAAAGATAGGAAATTAATTCAGTTTTTAAACGAAATATATTATGTGGGCGTGGCATTAGGAATTTGGTCAATAAACATGTATTTTTAAAAAGTTCTTTCCTAAGAAAATGAGCAGTGTCACGCCCATTAATTATATATCCCCGAAAAGCT
Source organism: Ornithomya chloropus (assembly GCA_963971445.1). NCBI lineage: Eukaryota > Metazoa > Arthropoda > Insecta > Diptera > Hippoboscidae > Ornithomya > Ornithomya chloropus. Next base: position 17,438,478 of record OZ020530.1, on the reverse strand, counting down.
AGAGAAATTTCCTAATTTTTGCAAAAAATTTGACCTAAATCGGAGCAGTAGTTCCCTAGTTATGAGCCAAGCAAGTTCACATTCATTCTTGTGGTTGTAATTTTCAAAATCGAGCATGTATAAACATGTTAGCAAAATACCAGGCGCCCAGAATCGCCCAGTAAGTGAATCTTGATTCAGGAAATTTTTTAAAGTCGTATAACTTTTAAACGGCTGGACGGATTTTGTTCAAACTTTTTGTAAAAGATAGGAAATTAATTCAGTTTTTAAACGAAATATATTATGTGGGCGTGGCATTAGGAATTTGGTCAATAAACATGTATTTTTAAAAAGTTCTTTCCTAAGAAAATGAGCAGTGCCACGCCCATTAATTATATATCCCCGAAAAGCTAGAGAAATTTCCTAATTTTTGCAAAAAATTTGACCTAAATCGGAGCAGTAGTTCCCTAGTTATGAGCCAAGCAAGTTCACATTCATTCTTGTGGTTGTAATTTTCAAAATCGAGCATGTATAAACATGTTAGCAAAATACCAGGCGCCCAGAATCGCCCAGTAAGTGAATCTTGATTCAGGAAATTTTTTAAAGTCGTATAACTTTTAAACGGCTGGACGGATTTTGTTCAAACTTTTTGTAAAAGATAGGAAATTAATTCAGTTTTTAAACGAAATATATAATGTGGGCGTGGCATTAGGAATTTGGTCAATAAACATGTATTTTTGAAAAGTTCTTTCCTAAGAAAATGAGCAGTGTCACGCCCATTAATTATATATCCCCGAAAAGCTAGAGAAATTTCCTAATTTTTGCAAAAAATTTGACCTAAATCGGAGCAGTAGTTCCCTAGTTATGAGCCAAGCAAGTTCACATTCATTCTTGTGGTTGTAATTTTCAAAATCGAGCATGTATAAACATGTTAGCAAAATACCAGGCGCCCAGAATCGCCCAGTAAGTGAATCTTGATTCAGGAAATTTTTTAAAGTCGTATAACTTTTAAACGGCTGGACGGATTTTGTTCAAACTTTTTGTAAAAGATAGGAAATTAATTCAGTTTTTAAACGAAATATATTATGTGGGCGTGGCATTAGGAATTTGGTCAATAAACATGTATTTTTAAAAAGTTCTTTCCTAAGAAAATGAGCAGTGTCACGCCCATTAATTATATATCCCCGAAAAGCTAGAGAAATTTCCTAATTTTTGCAAAAAATTTGACCTAAATCGGAGCAGTAGTTCCCTAGTTATGAGCCAAGCAAGTTCACATTCATTCTTGTGGTTGTAATTTTCAAAATCGAGCATGTATAAACATGTTAGCAAAATACCAGGCGCCCAGAATCGCCCAGTAAGTGAATCTTGATTCAGGAAATTTTTTAAAGTCGTATAACTTTTAAACGGCTGGACGGATTTTGTTCAAACTTTTTGTAAAAGATAGGAAATTAATTCAGTTTTTAAACGAAATATATTATGTGGGCGTGGCATTAGGAATTTGGTCAATAAACATGTATTTTTAAAAAGTTCTTTCCTAAGAAAATGAGCAGTGCCACGCCCATTAATTATATATCCCCGAAAAGCTGGAGAAATTTCCTAATTTTTGCAAAAAATTTGACCTAAATCGGAGCAGTAGTTCCCTAGTTATGGGCCAAGCAAGTTCACATTCATTCTTGTGGTTGTAATTTTCAAAATCGAGCATGTATAAACATGTTAGCAAAATACCAGGCGCCCAGAATCGCCCAGTAAGTGAATCTTGATTCAGGAAATTTTTTAAAGTCGTATAACTTTTAAACGGCTGGACGGATTTTGTTCAAACTTTTTGTAAAAGATAGGAAATTAATTCAGTTTTTAAACGAAATACATTATGTGGGCGTGGCATTAGGAATTTGGTCAATAAACATGTATTTTTAAAAAGTTCTTTCCTAAGAAAATGAGCAGTGCCACGCCCATTAATTATATATCCCCGAAAAGCTAGAGAAATTTCCTAATTTTACGCCCGTGAAAATGCCAACAACAGACGGACACACGGACATGCATGTCTAAATTGACTGAGTTTTTGATGCTGATGAAGAATAGGGTCTCTGACGCCTCCTTCTGGGTGTTGCAAACGGAAGAACAAAGTTATATACCCTTATCACCAAGATAGAGGGTATAATTAAAGGATAGATTTCACTCTTACAATGAAGAGAAAACAATTTCTCTGTGGATACAAGATTAGATTTGATTATAAAAGCTGTTCAAGTAAATATTTTCACTTGATCCACTTTAGCATAAATAAACAATTGTGCGTTATGTATTTAGTTGTAATCATCAAAGAAGACGTTGTATAGATTCAAAATCGGTGCCTCCTTCTTTAATGACTTGCTGAAAATCAGTCTTACTGTATACATTTCAGATTGTAAATTAACCGTTATCTAACCCAACACATCACAGCTAAAGAAGCTACTTTTCAATTTTTTTGTTTAAAAATTTTGCCGGCTCTATTATAAGTGTTGCAATTGCTCTGTATTTTTGCAAGCACATCAATCTTTGCGCATGTTTTTCTCTCTAAAGCTTAACGGTAGAAATTTCAGAAAATTAAACACTGGAAACATGCTGCAGAAAATGTTTTTATTCGCAACATGTTTTAAGCGAGTAGATTACGGTGAAACTTGTTGCTACCGCCATGAATAATAGTTTTATGTTTTTTTTTTTTTTATGAATGGACGAAAATGTTTCATGATCCTTTGCAGTCACGTTGTATTACAAAGATGAATTATAGTACATACCTTAAATATATATCCAGTGCAAGGGATAGCGATAACGAAACTGTTGAGAAACGTCATAGTTAAGAGCTTGGCCATGACATAAGTTCATGTTTTTAAATTTTTTTAATGTACGAATTTTGCCTTGAGTTTCCAGTTTTTCAATTTTTAATTTCATGTATATGAAACTTTTATGTTTATGTTTATATTGGCAGTATCCATATAAACATCATGTAAAATTATTGAACGTAAATTTAATAGCATGACATTGGTGACCAAGATCAAAGGTCACTCCCCTTTTCTAACTTGACATTTTTGTATTTTTTTTTTTTAAATTCATTTTATTTTTTTTATTTTTGGATATTCACTACCTTAGGGCAGAATTAATTTTTATCAAAGCGTTGGCTACACCCACCACAAAAATATTCTCTAGAGACTCTAAAAAATACACAATTATCCTTCAACTTTAAATTCTGAATAGAAATGGTTTGTCTGTCGGTCCGCAAATACGCGCCTACGATAAACATTATGTACAAAAGTTTTGGCAAAGCCAATTATGAAACAAATTAACAATTCATTAACAAATGTTATTAGAAGAATATTAAGACGTGCAATTTTTTGCCATATAAAGACATCCATTCTTCCATGAGACCTTATATGTGAAGCGGTTCTAAAAATAGCACAATTTTTTCTATTTTTAAAAGCGTTGCTTTTGGTGCCAAGACTTGTACCGAAATTTCATCAAAATATCTCAGAAAATGCGAACTTGCGCAGAAATTTTCACGAACGACGAATATGATTAAATCCATTCAGATTTTGATTCTGAATCGATCGATATAATTGAAGGTTTTTGCCGTTTAGGCGTTACAAACATCCACACAAACTTAATATACCCTAAGTAGTGTAGGGTATAAAGACATAACGTAATAACCGTTAGTGCAAATTTATTTTTTAGCTTTTTGACTTGTTTTTATACCCTCCTCATAAGATGGAGTGTACAATATTTATTGCACCACTTGGAAGAAGACGTGAGAGAGAGACCCTACAACGTGTATATATTCTTGCTCAACATTTCAATCCTGGGTGATCTAATTACGTTATTCTAATAAGAGATGAAACGTTCCGGGTGGTAAATGTTAGAAAATGTATCTGAAATAAAGTAAAATTTTTGTTGTTTTTGGACGTAGGTTTCTAATTGAATTGGGCGAAATAGATCAAGTGCCACGCCCATAATCTAAAAAAATCGATTACCTTCAAAAACTTACTTTTAGTGCGCACGATTATCATGAATCCACCCGTGAGTGTGCCATTTTAGGCAAGGGGAGTATTACAGTAACACACCCACAAAACTCTATTTGATTTTTACTCTATACTTTATTTTGTGCAGATTCCAAAGGTGTTAGTTGATAGGTAATGCATACATTATGCAAGGGTGCAGTCAGGTACCTGCTTTGTCTCCTGCCTGTATAGAGATATGAAGTATGTTTCCTTTCCGTCTCTATTCTCATTGGATATATTCAAACATTTCACATTAACTATTTATATAAATGTAATGTAGTGAAGCCACAGAATGTTGTATTGCTTAGATAAAAAGTTCCTATCTTTATGTTAAATCTATGTATGTACTTACATGTTTTCTAATGTAAGACCTGTCAAGTAGTTCCCCCAGATGTTATCACATTCGTTTAAAGTTTTATAGAAACTTTTATGACAAACACTGTGACTCATAAAAAAATGTCACATAAGTTCTCGCATGCACACACTTTGTGAATTCATTTATATTTTATATTTTACAAGGGTGGTGTATGTGCATGTATGTGTGTCAAGAACATATTATAATTTTCTCATTGATACACTTATTCAGCATATACAACAAGTACCTATTTACAGAAAAGCACTTCTTTCATCCTGAATGTTCCTCCTTCCTATTCTCTGCAGTTACTGTTGTCGTCAACTATTTGAAGATTGGATAATGATAGCACGAAAAGGAAAACAAATAAGAAACGAAAAAAGCGCTAAAAGTTGTATTCAAGCAGCATCTGCCACGAAAATATTGTATGATAAAATACACACATATACACACAGAAATAGGGGTCAACAGCGCGATAAAAGTAACAATTGGAACACGCAACAATAAGAAAGTTACGGTAAGCCAGATAAGTTTTCTCTGCCAAGTGCGATTTTTGTTTCATTTTCTCATTTTCTTTTCTACATCTGCATTTTATTTCCCTTTAGCACACATGCACGCACTTGATTGCAAAAATTCATCTCACCTTTTCAGGTTGGCTGGTTCCCCGCAAGTGCTGGGGGATTTATGTATTTTTTTTTTATTTAATATGTCAACAGTACTTAGCGTCGCATACCAAGAAAATGGAAAAACAAACACCACAAGTCACACTACATGTATGTTTGTATGTTTGTGTGATTGTGTACAAATACTTTATTCAAGTTATAGAAGAAAATCTAGTTGTTGATGCACTTTATAACAGAAACTCATTCGTTTACCGTTACTTACATGCACTCAATAATGTATAAGATGAACAAACACTAACGCACTTGTGACACATGCTTCCTACCCAGCAGCAACTGACTACACACTGACATAAGGCAAGCAAGCAAAACGTGATAAAACACGCACACGGACACGTAGCATTACTTGATCAAACATTTTATATATACATATGTATATATACTGTCATACTTAAGAGACATCCCACAATTGAACTTCATTTTGTATGCGAAATATAAATCGCTAGCATAGTGTATGTCCTCAGTAGTGCCTCTATATGATAAAATAAAATAAAATCATTACTCAACCATACACACATGTGTGTATGCGGACTGTTTCAAGCAAATAAGCAAAAAGTATATGAATACAAGTGTGTACAGTGCGTAAAAAAGGAGCACACACACACACATGTGTTTTCCATTAGCATGCTCGTTAGTAGATCTAGTAATGTGATTACCGAACAGTTCTTTTTCCTTTTATTTTCAATTTATTATAAATTATGCATATAATCGTTGAAATTAACGCCAAATATTGATTTGTTTTTTATATAACTGTATTTATCGTGGTAAATTGTTAATGTTATTAAATGAAATATATGTATGATGAAAGCTTTCAATGTTTGAAAAAAAGTAAAAAAATATTCATTTATATCATTAAATGAAACCTCTTTAAAAAACTCAATTAACTCGTTTATAGAGTATAAAAACTAATTTTTTTACAATACTAATAATAATTTTCTTTTTCAACTTGGTATCAGCTCAATGTTCATTTTATTAGTAAAAGTTATATAATAAGTAAAACGGAACTATATTAGGCGTATGCCAAATCTAAGATACCCATCATAATTAACCTCTTCCAAATAGTTAGGAAATAATTTCTCAATTTCTTAGTGTGTGTGTGTGTGTGTGTGTAAATTTTATATTTATATATATACAAGTACTAAGCAAGTGATTGGAAAATTATTGTGTGGTGCAGTTGTAGAGTGAGGGATTTGGAAAAAGTTCCATTCCTCTCGTAGTATTTATATCTATAGTTATCCCATTCATTAATGTGCTAAAAATGCGCGGAAAACTACATATTTGCCACAATTGACCTATGAACTTGAAATTTAATATGTATATTTATTGTTATCCCCTCCCCCGATGTGCCAAAAATGGGCGTGGTCGATTAATAGACGCATCCACAATCGACAAAAACCTTTATATCTGCCGCAAAAATTTAGCTATGAAGTTTGAATAAGAGGCACATATTTATAGTTATCCCAGCCATCGTTGTGCCAAAAATGGGCATGATCGGATTACAGACACACCAACAACTTAGAAAAAACCACATGCACCATAAAACTAGACTTGTAAGCTGATACATAATACATACACTGTCAGAGAACGTAATCTCATATCTGCCATGCCCACTATTGTAGATATGAAAGGTTTTTAAGATTTGGCCTAAGTCAAATTTAGTTTTCTTACTTGTTATATATGCATGACTTTCAAAATTACGACCACAAAAATGAATGTGAACTTGCTTGGCTTATAACTAGAAAACTACTGCTCCGATTTTGGTCAATTTTTTTGCAAACGCTTGGAAATTTCTGTAACTTTGTGGGGATTGATAAATTAATGGGCGTGGCACTGTCAATATTCTTAGAAAATGACTTTTTTATCATATTCCTTGTTAATTAACTAAAAGGGTATTGCCACGCCCACATAATATACTTCATTTGAAAGCTGAATTAATTTACATTCTTTCCCAATAAGTTTGAACAAAATCCGTTAAGCCGTTTCCAAGTTATGAGACTTAAAAAAAAACTCTAATCAAGATTAGCTTACTGAGCGATTCACATTTTTTATTTGCATGTTTTTCCAATTACGACCACAAGAATGAATGTGAATTTGCTTGGTTTATAACTAGACAACTATTGCGATTTTGGTCAAATTTTGATACTGATCAAGAATATATATACTTTGAAGGTTCTGTGACATCTCTTTGTGGATGTTGCAAACGAAATAGCAAAAAAGTGTTCTTTTTTAAACTTAAATAAACTACAAAATACATATGTACATGACATTAATGTGTTTTTTGTGGTAGACATACATACATTAATAGGTTTATTTATAAAAATTAAGTAATTTGATGTTACAAATACCATAAAAAGTTTTGTGGAATTTATTTTAACCCTGATTATAGAATTTACTTCAAATATTTTTATTTTAATTTTTTTTATATATTAATTTTTTTTCAGTGGGCCGATTTTTTTAACATTGATGAGGAATAAATGTACCAAATTTCCGGATGCAAGGTTTAAGGCGTCCTTCTTAGACTGATTTTGCCGAACCTTGAAGATGGCGTGTACCAAATTTCAGTGCGATATCTCAATCTTTACGAATGTGAGAAGTCCAACAAAAAATTGTGTTATTCACGCGGACGGATAAATTGGCTAAATCAACTTTTTTATTGATGCTGATCAAGAAAATATATACTTTTAGACCGCTTCTGGTACTTACAAACGTCTAAACAAAAACAATATACCCGCACATCAATCTGACGATGGATAATTCTAAGTTGTAAAATTATAATCATCAAAAATGCCAAAATGAACTCCCTGAAATCAAATATGACACTATATTTACCTTTGACCAAATCTTAAATATCCTCCACCACCTATTATTATATTGTAATTAGTATTATTATAAGTTAGTGGCAAATATTAAAAGTTAAATTAAAATTTAAAAAATAATAAATTAATAAATTTTAAATAATAAAATAATAAAGTTTTTTAAATTGTTTTCATAATTACGATCATATTGCACACAAGTTATATTGTAGTGTGCAAATAAAATAATGCACACACGTGCCAATTGTAATTGCAATATGCATTATAATAATATACATTATATATAGAGTAAACATATATTATAAAAACTATATAAACAAAAAATTAAATAGAACCATAAGTTTGTCTAATGTATAAGTAAATAAAACCAAAAACTAAATTTATTTTACTATAATATATCTTATCTTTCCAAACTAGTATATTTTTCTATACAAATTTTATATTCGCAAAAAAAAATGAATAAATAAATAAACAAATAAAATAAAATAAAAATATATAATATATAAATATACATAAGCACATTCCAAAATAATTTTCGTATGGACCAATCAACTGAATTATTGCAAAACCTTTTAAAAATTGAAACCAATTTAAAGAAATCCTCTGATCGTCCATACAAACAGGAAACTATTGAAGGAAAATTAGTAGAACTAAGACTATTAAAGACAAATTCCAAAAACTAGATCAAGAGAAAATATCTATAGAACTAAAAGTACAATTTAAAAATACCTACATTAGTCTAAAACAAGATTTTGAAGAACGGTTAGGAAATTTAAAAATGGCTTTTAATATGGAATTGGCAATAAAAACATTGCCCAATTTCTCTGGCAAATTTGAGGAAGTTGAAAACTTCTGCAAATATGTCGAGATACTGTCTAAAAATCTATCCGAAAATGGTAAAGCAGGAATTTGTTTATCATATCAAATTATCACAAAAAGTGAAAACTGCTATAGGCCTAACACAAACACCAAACACAGGAGCTGACATCTCAATAATAAAATCATATATCGTACATATTACAAAAGCCAAATTAATAAGCAACACATATAACAACGTATATAACATATAACATGAATTCCATGTGGTAAAAGATAACTTTCCAATCACAATAGATGGAATAATCGGAATAGATTTCCTGAGGGACTACATATGCAAATTAGACTTAAAACTTAACTTCGTGTTGTAACATCTTATTCAAAACTTAAAATCAATAATTGTGCGCGTTGCGCGACGAACATAATTATTGATCGTAATAATAATAAAAAATAATAATAACTACACAGTACCCACCTGAACGGTTTAAATATAAAACTTCATCCAAAAACTAAAAATGCCTTTTACTTTCACGAAAATTACAAGCTTAGTGTGCCGCCCATCTTATGTGAAAGATATATAAAGATTCAAACCCTCTATCACAACCAAATCCATCGTAATTTGCATTTTGCTTGGTTGTTGTCATATGCTTATGACGAAATGGAAAATACAGTGATTTTATTTGTTTCAAATGTGAAGCCATTATAATGTTGACCCCATTTTTTGCTTTGTTTTTGTTTCAATATAAAAAGATCCAATTTTGGCCTACAACTCCATCCATTAGATAGTAAAATATATATAATTAAAGAGTAGAAAATTCACCCTATCATATGACATCTTATTCAACTTAATCCGTTCAGCCGTTTCAAATATATAACGTTTTGAAAAATGTATTGTGAAACTCTATTCATTCACTCTGAGCGCCTGGTATTGTAGCAAAGTTTTCACATTACATTCATAACAAATTTTTGAAAACGTTTAATAGCAATAAGCTTTAATATGGATGTGACTTGAATTTTTCTCTCTACACTAAATGCTGGGCGCCTGTTACAATAGGAAAATTGTTTACACTAAATATAGCAAAATGTAGAAAATTTTTGAAAACGTTCATTAGCAATAAGCCTTAATATGGATATGAAGCTGAATAATATGAAACGATATGAAAATTTCAACTAAATATTTAGCTTTAAAATTTGTACTAGGTATCAGGCGTGCAGTATAACCAGAAAGGAAATTTCAATCATTAGGAATTTTTCAAAGCGTTATAACTCGCAAATGCCTGAAACGATCAAGTTAAAATTGATGTCATATGAAAGGGAAGATTTTCAAGCTTCAAGTCCGTTTCAAATTAATTTCAATAGTCAAACATATTATTAAAAAACATCATATTTAATTGAGATTGTCACAATCGTTAACTCGTGAAGCTAAAATTGAATTTAACAGCCAACTATATTTAGTTTGAATGAAAAATGTAGTTGTTATATTTATCATTTCCTTTATTAACACATAAAAACACATGAAAATTTGATCAATTCATATAACTTCTTATACAAAAACACAGAATGACTTAATGCATAACTTAGTGCCGAAATGTTTTCAATTACTTTGACTTAAATTATATTTTAACAATATTTGATGTATTTATAAAAGAAGGCAAGAGATTTTGTCTTACAAACACAAAAATTTAAAGTATTAAACGCCTTAACTGGAAATTCTATTCCAAAATATATGAAAAAGTGAAAAGTGTTTGAAGACATTTCTTAATGATAAAGCAAGTTTAAAGCAATTAACAAAATTATTATTAAGTAAGTGTTACAGTTTCTTAAATTTTACAAAAATAAATCTAAAATTAAATATCGGTTGTATCTTAAATGTAACTTATATTACATTACAAAGTTGAATGAAAGAAAAAAATGTAGAATTTAAAAAGAAAACAAGACGAGTATGAATAAAGTAATGTGAAAAATTCAATTGACTTAAACAATGACATTATTTAATTATATTCCATTTAAAGATAAAATTGAAAGCATTTCTAGAAACTTGTGGGTTTTGAAAGGCACATAATTAACACTAAGTTTAGGATGTTTTTCTGTTGCTTTTCTATTACAGGATAGACCGTTTGATTATTGATGATCGTGTGCTTAGCCAATTATAGTTCAATGAAAGCACATGGCTCGCTATTGCTGGAAAAATTTTCAACCGGTTATATTCTTAATATTTCTTATAAACTGTGTTTTCTGATGTGTTTGTAATTATTGAAGTGTAACGTGGTGTTCGTCCATTATTGTCTTCCGAAAGAAATTATGGCTGCCAAGTGTCCGTTGAGAAATTGGGCAACATAAATCAGATGTTAGTAAACAACACTGAAGCACTTAGGTTTAACCATGTGTTCGATTGGAGAGATACGGAAGCGGAAATTTATGAAGTAACTGTGTCACCAATGGTGGACAAGTTTATTGGAGGCTTTAATGTTACAATTTTGGCATATGGTCAGACCGGTTCTGGCAAATGCCATACAATGGGCACATGGTTTAAGAGCTCAATTGGTCCGCGGGCAATAAATGACATCTTTGAACACCTACTTAAAATGGGGTGAGAATTACGAATTTGTAGTAAGGTGTTCATTTATGGAGTTGTATAAGGAGCAACTCTTTCATTTGCTATCCGAAAAGACTCGCGAAGAAGAGAAGAGAAAAAGGGTGTTCTATTATTATCAAAAACTTAAAATCTATTCTTATGAAACTATTATGGCGGCTACGGTTTAACAAAAGATTGAAGTGTTTGATGGTTGCCACTTGTTATGTTGATGTTGTTGGTTTGCCATGTACACGAAATCGGTACAGGCATGTATATAAAGGATGACCATGATTGGATTCAATACGTAGTTCGATAATTTCAAAGGGTCGTTGTATGTTCGAGTTTTGTATAGAAAAGTATTGTAAAGAGGCGGCACCATCATCTTTATATTCATATTCTCCAAAGAGTACGGGATCGGGATCTTTTTCGTCTTCTAAGCCCTGGAAACATATGAAAAGGAGTTTGTATTATTTACTTAAAATGATTTTAGGCTAGATCTCACATAACAATCATGTATGAAGTAGTATAGGTTATAAATTTTTTTGGTCTTCACCAATTATTTGATTTAATAGAAATTTTATTGTCCACTTTTCATACATACCCACACGGTGAAATTTCTGGGAGCTGAATCAATGCGTCCATTAGGCGTTAAAGTCTTTGGTATATGCTCCAAGGTGAATCCGGTTACATAAACCATTGAGTTTAGTTTTAAAACTGTTAAAAACCATAGTTTGAATACCGTTAACCTTCTTTTGGTTTCTGGCACTTACCTAGAAACCCCGGGAATCCTTGAAAAGCCCAACATTCACCCGGCTGAACATTGGGTGAGATGGCTATACGGGGCGTATTGGTGGGATACCACAGAGGTATGCCAAAAATTGATATTTGTGCTGATCTAGCTTGATAGCTTTCAGTGCAGCGTGTCGACAATATCTGACCACCAGCCGATTCTAAAGCAAAGTCCACCAAGCCCGTTTTATCAGCATCGTAAACTGCCAACACTGACTTTACTATGCTCTTAACCTTGTCCTCTGTTAAGGAGCCTTTCAATTGACCCGCCAGCAAGGCATTATTTTCGCTTTGCTTTTGTACTATTAAACTCAGAACTTCGTTTTTTAATTGTTCACCAATGTCGCGCATTAACACCGCACTGGAACGATTAATTTCTTGTTTTAATCTATTATTAGTATGATTGGTAATTTGCAATAAACGTTCTTCCAAATAATCTTTAGCTACAAACAATTGATGCAACCATTCCTTTACATCTTCTGCTGTTAACGTTGCTGATGCAGAGAGAGGATCTTTTTGGAAACCTAAAATTTCTAATAAATTCAATTTGATTTGTTGATTAAGTAAAGAAAATTGTTCCTCTTTAAGCGCTAAAAGTTTAGCGGAAATTTCTTGCAAAACACTAGAAAATCTCTCATCCGTTAGCATAGCGTGCTGTTCTAAACGTTTCAATAAATCTTCATGCGATTGCTGTAATTTATTTAATGACATTTTCACATCATCATCTATACTATTGCGTTCATTTAAGGAGAGTTTTACTAAATCCACTTGTTGTTGTAAATTATTTAATAAAATCGTATATTGCTTGATATCGTTGGGTAGTGTTGCGAGTTTTAAATTTGTTATTTCTTGATTGATGTGCTCATTGAGATGTTGTTGAAATGGTAATGATTTTAGAATACGTTCCACAAGCACATCCACATTGATTAGTCTATTATAATCTTGCAAGTTCGTTTGTAATTCTTTATCAATGAGATTCTTAATGTTTTGTACATGTTGGGCAGAGAGTTGTAAAGGTTTTTGAAAACTTGTTGACGCTTGCAGTTTATTCACAACCAAATCTACTATATTGTCTGTATTTAAAGTATTTAAACTCTTTTCTTCTTTAAGTTGTTGTTGTTGTTGTTGTTGCAAATGCTGTAGATTTTCTTTAATAATTTGTACTATTAATTGAATTTGTTGGGAAGTTAGTGTTTTGGCTGGTTGTTGTTGTTGGTGTTGCATTTGTTGTTGCACCTTAATCTCCACCAACTGTTGTACATAATTATTTATATGTTTTAATACATTTTCATACTCTTGCCGTGTAAGAGTTTGCTTTAAAGCTTGACTAGATTTTGTGGAGGTGATGCTTAAGGAGGGTGTGCTGGCCAGTAATGTTAATGGCCATATATTATATAATAAGGCAAACGAAGGTGTCCATTGTTTAATATAATCCGTACTTAACATTACAGGCAGTTGTTGTTTATTGTTAGTGTTTAAAAATCCAGCTAAAAAAAAATAGAAAAAAAAAATTATTATTAAGAATATTGTTCTTTTTTTTTTTCTTAGTAGAAACATCCTTCTTCATTTGTTTTCAATTTTTTTTATTACTTTTTTTTTTTTTTTGCTTATATTCTACATTTACAAAATTTAATAAAACTAAATATTAAAAAAAAAAAAAAAAGAAAGAAAACTTCCCCTTTTTGAGAGTGTATTACAAATGAAGAAGGATAGAGTAGAGATGTCCTTAATAAATTACTCACCTGCGTACAAAAAATTATTTTACATATCTTTCCTACATATAAACATTTATCATAAGAAGTGGCTCTTGTTCACGTTTTAACATGAAAACACATTAATTTAAATTGTAATACAAAGCCAAGTACTTAATGTTAAAATTTATTATATATTTTCATATATTGTATGCGTATATATACTCATTTAATAATCAATAATTTTTTTTTTCACAACTTTATATTGTTTACAAAGGACATGGAAAACATAAGTGTGAGCATTCTATTGTTGTTGTAGTTTTTAATATTTTTAACATAAATTATTAAACAATTGTTCTGTTATTTATCTATATAATGATTACATTTATATATAAAAGTAATTTATATTTAATTAAGATTTAAACTCTATCCTTCTCCATAGCCGCCACTCTTACACATCTTCTTAACACTTTTAAACACTTTTTCTTGTAATTTGTTGCAATTTCTCTTCCCCCAATTATTTCTGTTCAAGGAAATGAATGGGTAAGGCATGGGATAAATTAAAGGCATAATAAAGGATAATAAGGAATAAAGGATTTATACAAGATATGTGAATGTGAAAATTTTATAAATATTGGACAAATGCTTAACTTTTTGTGCCCTTAAATATATATTCAACAAAAAAATGATTAAAAAAACAAAGAAAAAATATATTAAAACAAAGAACTTCTTAAAAAAAAACTACTCAAAAAAGATACAAAAAATAAACAACATATCATAATATTTAAACCATTTCCAAATCAAAATGAAACGTTTTTAATTGAAACTGAAAAACACTCAATTCGTGTTAAAATTTCACCATTTAAAAATGAAAAGCGCTTAACTGGATTTGAAAAGTAAACTTCATTTAATATTGAAAAAACTCAATTGAAATTGAAGTAAATAAAATCCAACTAAGCTTTAAAAAATTGAGATTTTTTCAATTTCAATTGAAATCTTTTTATTTAGGAATGATTAAGAAAACAAAGGAACTAAATTTTTCAACAAAAAAACTTTAACTAGCACTTCACTTAATACTATGAATACAAATTCCGTAAGTTGTGTACAATAATTCCCAACTTTGGCAAACTTAGCGGACTACAAAAAGCTGACGAAAGCTGACGAAAGCCGTACTAGTAGCCGAAAAGAAGTGTTTGTAATTTTCTTATGGAAAAGTGTAATACCTTGTAAACGAAGGTTATGCAGTCACGGAATAACACAAAAACCTAAATTTATTAATTAAAAGTATACTGGTTGAACGAATGTATTACATATTTTAAGAAAATTTATAATGATTTACCTATTTACGGCACTGCTCTGGCCAACGTAACATATTTACAAGATTGCAAATATTAACTAAAACACGTTACTCTACAAAATAATTTTTACACGATTTAATAATTTTTTTTTGTTCCCTACTTAAACTACCATTAAACCCTTTCATAAAATGGCTCCGATTTAAATAATCGGCGACCCTCATCATATAGGTTTTGTGACAAAGTTTTCAAATACAAAAAATAATCATTTGTCCAATCTCTTAAATCATCGTAACGATTTAACGTTTGTATACGCAATTTATTAAGCTTCTCTTGATTCATGTAATCGCCTAAATCGATTTTAGGTAATTCAGGTAATTCGGGTAAGGTGAAGGTGAATTCATTAAAATGTGTGGGAGGAAAAGTTTCGGTAGGATGTAGATAATAGTAAAGACCTGTTAAGAATCAAAAATAAAACAAACAAAAAAATATATAAATTTTGTTAGATGATCAACGTGTCTTTGTATTTAAATAAACTTAATGTTTATTATGTTACAAAGAAAAAAATTAATCAATTGGAATTTTTTTTAAAGAAAATTATATGAAAAATTTAGTGGAAAAAAGCAATTTAAAATTTAACAAGTAAGAAAACTAAATTTGGCTTAGTCCAAATCCGCAACCGTGGGCGTGGCAAATATATATACAATGCGCCCTCTAAGAGTGTATGTATTACGTATCAGCATACAAGTCGAGTTTTATAATGAATATCCTTTTTTGTAAATTGTGGGCGTGTCTGTCATCCGACCATGCCCATTTTTGGCACATCAATATATGTGTGCGCCAAATTTCAAGTTCATAGGTCAAATTTTGTGGCAGATATACAGATTTTTATTTATTATGAGCGTGTCTGTTATCCAACAACGCCCATTTTCGGCAAATCGATAAACGGAATATTTATAAATTTTTATATCAAATTTCAAGTTCACATGTCAATGTCTGTGGCAGATATAAAGATTTTTGTCGATTGTGGGCGCATCTGTTAACCGACCACGCCCATTTTTTGCATATCGGTGGATTAGATAACTATAGATATGCGTGCCAAATTTCAAGTTCATGTGTGAATTTTTGTGGAAGATATAAAAGTCTTTGTTGATTGTGGGCGTGTCTGTTATATTATCACATCCATTTTTGGCATTTCAATGAGAGAAATATTTGTACATTATATTATAGATCATTTTTTTGTGTAGATTTTTATCGATGTGGGCGGGGCTTTTGACCGATTTTGCCTATTTTAAATAGCGATCGCCGCGAAAATACTAAAAGTGGCTGTACAAAATTCACGCCCGTGAAAATGCCAACAACGGGCGGACATACGGACATACATGTCTAAATCGATGGAGTTTTTGGTGCTGATCAAGAATATGTACACTTCGTAGGGTCCCTGACGCCTCCTTGTGGGTATTGCAAACGGAAGAAGGAGGGTATAACAAATTGTCTAAATAAGGTTTTTAACAGAGTTTGGCTGAGGGTAGATCCTCAAATATGGCTTCCATTAAACTTTCGTAGTTAGTATTAAGAACACTACAATCAAAAGCCCAATACTGCTGTTGAACCAATAAAGCCTTACTGCCCCTAACCTTTATTAAGTACCTTACAGAGATGTGGTTTTAAACTGTAGCCAAATTTAAGGTAATGTAACTAGTAAAGCGAAGCAAGCATACAGACTAAATAGAAGCGAAATAATTTGAGGAAATTTTTAAACTTACCAGTTAACAGCAGCAACGGCAATAGTATTAATAGCATAATAAGGAAACGTTTTTGGCCCCTATTGTTGGGGTTTGAAGATTGTAAAAGCCACGCATCAAAATACAATACCGCCGTAATAATTAAAGAGATGAAACGAAAAATAACAGTCAGGGGCCAGGTCACATAGCTTATGAAGCCTGAAAACATATAAAAAACATGTGCATTTAAAAACATTAAAGAAAGAATTTTTAATTAAAGTTTCACAACCTTTTTCCTTCTTTATATGTTTTCTGGCATAGACGAAACTGTTATTATAACTGTTTAAGTCAACACCACTGTCGAGGGTACTGACATTAGTTAAAGATGACCATGTATTGGATATGGTATCAAAGAAAGCGGTTATAAAACGTACAAACCAAGATTGCTTCTCCTCCCAGTAATAGATGCCACTGCTATTATTTGGACGATATTTACGATATGCTTCATATTGATTATCAACCTCATCACCCGAATCATATGTCAAATTATTATTTCTAATATAATTAACTTGTTCTTGTTTTTGTTTTGTTAATGGTGCTGGTTGCGATTGTTTCCTGTAATCGATGTTTGCATAACGTTTACGTATATACGATTCACGTGTGGGTTCTCTTTCTATCATATAATCAACACGTTCATAATGATTTTCTAAGCTGCGACGCGACATATTTGGCATTGCCACTATACCGGGTGCCAACTCGCGACGATGAGGTGAAAACTCTGAATAAGTGTAATCAGTTTTGGGAGTTTTACTGAAAAAAAGAAACAACAACAACATCATATTAAACAACTGTGTCAAATCATTTATCAAAGGAAAGCTTACTTCCAATACTCGCCCACTTTTTTGTACTCCAAATAAGCCAGATGTTCACTATCATCCCAATTTATACTTTTATCGCTATAGGAGGTGCCCAGGAAACCACTTAGCGAACGTGTTTTACTATAATTAGCGGCAATGATCTCTTTTTGTTGGTTCAGCGAATTTTGCTTAATTTCGTTGTGTAGTTCTTTTGGCGATACTTTCGCATTGTGGCCCGTAAATGAAGCGGTAGAATTTTGTAAAAAACTGTTGCCTTTTGGGGTAGACGTAGCTACACTACCCCCCCTAGCTTTTCTAGACTTTATAACAATTAACGCGGTGGATGTAGTTGTACTGGTGGCGGTTGGGGTTTTAGTGAATTTCTTTTCATTGAAATTTGATTGTATATGTGGTTGTTCCGTTACCATTGCGAGAGAACGTGCGGCCGTTTTAATTCTGTTCTCCGGGCTATCATCACTCGAATAATCAGATGTTTTTATTTTGGTTTGAATCGTTTTGCTGGGTGTCTCTTTGCCAATTGACGACGAAGAGGTAACTTCCACCGTTTCTTCGACAATAGTTCTGGAGTAATACAAAAATAGAGAATTTTATAAAAATTATACGAATTCGAATTTAATGAGAATTTCTTAAAAAAAAAAAAAAAAAAAAAAAAAAACACTAATTACGTAAAACACTTTTAAGAAAATACAAATTTTAGACTCTGGCATTATTCCAATGTGAGATGACCTAAAATCACTTAAAAGAATTCATTTCGTTTTTGTTTTTATCTTAAGAGAGCAATTGTGAATAATAATGCACACCACCACCACCACCACCACCGTTTGCGGTTTATCAAAACAGAACACACCAAATTGACTTTTATTTATTCCCATTGTTCAGACATGACGTCATTTGCTTTTGTGTATATATATATATACGTGCAAACATATGTACTTACGGAACAGTTGGTGTGGCTGTACGGGTGGTTTTTTTATGATGTATGTGGCCGGCATCGTCAAGTACATGTTCGCAGCTTTCATGATCACAACTGGAGCGTAAGAATGGCGTATTTGAGCGAGAACGCTGCCTGGTCTCCACACCAAGTTCATTCATTTTATGATCCGCGTTCTGGAAATGACAAATCAACACGAAAAAGATTAATGAATGATATTTTTAGACCTTGATATTACGAAAATAAACAAGCAAGCCTAATGCTTAATATCACTACACAGTTCTTTAATGAAACACACACGACCCTCGCTCACCCCAATACAAAACTAAAATGTTTGTGTGTGTTCATGCATTAAAGTTCTATGTTCTTCACCACGTTTTGTAAATTATTTATGTGTGAAAGGTGCGGCCTCAGGCGTCTATTTACTTTATACATGCAGTAGAATACCCAAAAGGTGTTTTCAGTTATGCGTGCTTAGTAGACAGATACATATATAGACGAATGCCACTGTTGCCGGTACCGTTAAACCATCATGTCTTACAATTCTTTACAAACTAGGAAGTGAACATTTTTAATCTATTAATGGTGAGAGCTTTCAAAGCAATTAAAATAACTACCAACACAATAGCATTCCAAGTTCTAAAACCCGTCCCACAAAGTTTTTCCCCATACGACGCTTCATTAAAAAAATGTTTGTTTATAACAAAAGCAACTCTATAAAGATCATTGCATATTGAAATTGTACAATTACCTCCAACCAAGTATTGTATCAGTTAAATTTATAACAAGCACATGAAATTAGATTAAACTGGGCAGCATACTCTGCCTAAGATAAACTAATTTTAGAAGCAAATGAAAACCAACACGAGCGGTGGGGCATGTGTTTACGATACTGTGGAGAACTTGACATTAGTCAGTAGAGTGCAGCAGGGAGATGTACAGATCAATTAAAAATCAATACATGCATAAATAATAATAAAAACACAACTGTACTGAAATGCATGTACATATAAACACATACATGTATAAAAATAAACAATATTAATAAATTGCACTTATTAATATTAGGAGGTCAACCGGTATATTATTAAACATTAATATATATGCACTATAGAAACACATTTGTATATATTTGAAGGATTTCACAAAAGCGACTTCACCACTCAATTTCCCGTTTTAACAAAACAAAAAAAAGGGGAAGGATTTGCAAAATACACAAAGAATGAAACATTTCTCATCTAGCATATTATTAAAACCCGTTTTTTCTTGGACACATTCCTTAATCTCCCCATACGTACGTATGTACGCAGTTATGTGAAGCATTAAAAATGCCGTCATCAGTAATTTTGGCACAAGATTAGCATTAAAGATGCAAAACGCAATACATACATATACATACACTTACTCACTTTTGTAAAAATTTGCTAAAGAAATTATAATCGTTTTTATTTTTTTACACGCGCACATTCACAATGCTTTTATATTTTTTGAAACGATACCCAAACATTAATCAATGCTAATTATAACATTTTTAAATATATTTTTACACGAACAAATGACTTCATGCTTTTACTAAACTTTTTTTTGATAGAACACACGCGAATAATAAACCGTTCTCTACATTTTTAAAAGACGATAGTGATGTGTCATGTACAAATTTAATTAGAGATGTGCTATAATTATAATTCTTCTTCTTCTTAAAAGAGTGCTTAGCGAATCAATAGCAGAAAAATTCGACGCGTCAAGGTGGCAAAGGCTCAGGTAGAACACGGGGTCCTTTTTTAAAGCCTTAGTAGAGTGCAAGATTAGTTTTAATGTTACGATAATCGCCTCTTTTCTGTTAACAACAATTTTCAAATCTTTTATCATTTTAAATGGAATTGAGCACATAGCGTGTGTGTAACAGTCAAAACACGAAACCTTAATGGTATACTGAATTTATAGCAAATTTGTAAAAACTTTTAATAGCAATAAGCTTTAATATGGATGTGACTTGAATTTTTCTCTCTACACTAAATGCTGGGCGCCTGTTACAATAGGAAAATTGTTTACACTAAATATAGCAAAATGTAGAAAATTTTTGAAAACGTTCATTAGCAATAAGCCTTAATATGGATATGAAGCTGAATAATATGAAACGATATGAAAATTTCAACTAAATATTTAGCTTTAAAATTTGTACTAGGTATCAGGCGTGCAGTATAACCAGAAAGGAAATTTCAATCATTAGGAATTTTTCAAAGCGTTATAACTCGCAAACGCCTGAAACGATCAAGTTAAAATTGATGTCATATGAAAGGGAAGATTTTCAAGCTTCAAGTCCGTTTCAAATTAATTTCAATAGTCAAACATATTATTAAAAAACATCATATTTAATTGAGATTGTCACAATCGTTAACTCGTGAACCTAAAATTGAATTTAACAGCCACCTATATTTAGTTTGAATGAAAAATGTAGTTGTTATATTTATCATTTCCTTTATTAACACATAAAAACACATGAAAATTTGATTAATACATATAACTTCTTATACAAAAACACAGAATGACTTAATGCCTAACTTAGTGCCGAAATGTTTTCAATTACATTAAGACTTAAATTATATTTTAACAATATTTGATGTATTTATAAAAGAAGGCAAGAGATTTTGTCTTACAAACACAAAAATTTAAAGTATTAAACGCGTTAACTGGAAATTCTATTCCAAAATATATGATTTTCTAAAACATAGAAGCGGGCGGTTTTAGTTTCACAAAAAATAAATAATAATAATAAAATAATTTTTTTTCAAATCTAAGAAAAATAGCCGTTTTAATTATCCTCTTTTTTTTATTCTTTATAATTTTAAAATTCTTTATTCTTTATTCTATTAATTAGAAAACCAATTTTCAACTAATATAAGTTATATAAATAAGAAATATAAAAATTAAAAAAATTTTATAAATAAAAATAGATAAATAAATAAACACCGGGAGCAGCACCAGCAGCAACAACAACAACAGCAACCTTTGGAACAACTTAGAATAAAATTAAATACAATATATGCAAATGAAAAACTAATATATAAATAAAAATTACAAATGGGAATAAGAACAATTTACAAAAAAGAAAGAGGAAAAAAAAACTTAAGATCAAGATTACAACTAAAAGTTACACTTAATGAGACAAAAGGATATTACAAAATCAATTAATCTATAAAATAAAAGTAATAAAAGTAATTTAAGTTAAATAAGTAAAAGTTAAAGTAAAAGTAAAAGTAAAGTAAAAAAAAAACTATTGGTTAAGGACCAATGAATCTAATAGGTTGATAGATTAAGTAAGTAATTCCTTATTACGTCAACTGAGTCAACGGACGGATCAAATAAAAAATAATTGTCATTAAATGATTTACACAGGACTCGGAACGGACCAAACAGCTGATAGTTTGTACGACAATGCGTTAGTTTTATAGAAATATAATGGCGAGTTAACCTACTTGGTACATTAAACGAAATATTCTCTAACAAGAAAGGAGACGATATAGTGCCACGAATTAACTTAACCATGAAAATAACGCTCAACATGGTACGCCTTTTTTCAAGCGATGGCAAATTAATAAGTAACAGCCTACTTTCATAAGAAGGGAGAGAGCGACGAGTGTCCCAGCCTAGTCCACGAAGGGCAAAAATGAGAAAATTTCTTTAGACTGACTCCAACAAATCAATCTGACATCTATAACTTGGTGTCCAGACAACCGATGCATATTCCAAAACTCTCACTAGAACAGTGTAGAGCCTTTTACAAATATAAGGATCAGTAAATTCCTTAGACCACCTTTAACGACTTAGCCTTATTCACCGAGGTTTCAATGTGTAAATTAAACTTCAATCTTGTATCAAGTAGAACACCTAAATCTTTAAAAGTATCAACCCTACCAAGCAAGTTATTATAGATATAGTAATCGGACGGAATGGCAGTAACCCAGTTAAATGACATTTTTACACTTATGTAAATTCAAAAACATTCCGTTAACAACGCACCAATTAGCCAAGCTCGAAAGGTCAGACTGAAGAGTATCAATAGAACCCGGAGAATCAATCCGATAATAAAGTTTAACATCATCAGCAAACATCAAGACTTTAGAGCAATGAACGGACGTGGGAAGGTCATTAACAAACAGCGCAAATAAAAGTGGCCCCATGTGACTACCTTGAGGTACTCCTGACGTAACTAAGATTTCCCTCAGTAGTATGCGATATAGAGGAACCGGGAAATATAGGGTGTAAAATAGGGGGGAAAATAGGGTTTAAAAATGTTGAATATCTTGGACGAAAACCAAAATTTTTTGGACGAAAACCAAAATTTTTGAGAAAAAACTTGATTTTTGAAAATAACGGATTTTATAGAAAAATGTCCCAGCTGGGGAAAGTAGCATTTTCAATCACTCAAGTTGAATTTACTCGAGATAAGAGAAGGCAATAAAAAATCTGTGAAAGTAATAAAAAAAGGGTCGGTAATAACAAAAGCCACTTAAGATATGAAAACTTTTACACAATAGGCTTAGAGCATATACAATAAAAAGAAAACATGTTGATCTCTGTGAATTTTTCTGCTAGCCTAATGATTTTTTGGTTTTGAAAATTTTCTAAGTAGTATGCGATGTAGAGGAATTAGGGTTAAACTGTGTATGGGGACTATAGGAAAAAAAACTTTTTTTAAGTAAAATTGTAATGTTCAGTAAAATATTTACAAAAGTGTGTAATAAAAAATATCTTTAGGTAATATGTATGTATGTAGGTTGAGCATCGGGCTGAGACTATACACAAAGTCACTATTTCATAATATAATGAAAATTGTCTTAGCTATCTAACATGGAAACTAACCTTTTTGAGCAATGGCTTGGCTTTTGAGAATGCAACACAATCAATACTTCTTTATCATTTTCAAATAAAATAAAAACATTTTTTTAGGCAATATGTTGAGCATAGGGCTGGCTATACAGAAAAAACCACTCTTTCTCTCAATATATAATGAAAAATGTCTTATCTACTGAACATGCTGTGACTTGACTTATTGATAATACAGTACTTAGGATTGAAATCATAAATTGATCGTCATACTAGATCATAAAAAAATAATGCATTAGATTATCAGCGTAATAAAAACAAAAGTTCTTAACGCAATATGTTAAGCAGTGCATGCAGCTCCTCTGCAGAACTTTCTTTTTAAGCAAATGATGAAACAAAATTTAGTTATTAAACAGCATTCCAAAAGGAAAAATAGTGAATTTCAAAGTGCATATTTATTAAAAACTAAAAAAAATTGTGAAGTATAGATTTATTAAAAACTATAGTGAATTAAACCAAAATTTGCTGCCATAAGGAAAATTCAGCTAAGTACTTTAAAACTATTTTATAACTATTTTATAAACATATATAATTTACATATACATATACATACATTTACGTATATATATATATATATATTATTAAAAAAAAAAAAAAAAATAAATTCATTTGTATTTTGTGACATATGCGAAAGTAGCGTTGCTTTGGCTACTTTCGAATCACATTACATGAATTGCAAGAAATTTAAAAGCGCTTCACAATTTGTAATTGTTGAAGAAGAAGATCCTACTATAATTAAAAGACAAACTCGCCCAAATTCCCCCATAGTCATTAATGATGATGATGATGATGATGATGAGCCGACCACCAGTACAAAAAAAAGATCTGGATCCTACCTTCAGTCAGGAGGCAGAAGTAAGAAACAAAGAATAAACAGTGTACATTGCACTGTTTGTAAAACCGATATTTTGGAAACCCGTTACAAAGTTCATTTGAGAACAAATGAGCATAAAACAAAAGCGGCCGTTTTTTTAGATAAAAACGTATACATTACGTCACCCCAATCATCTCCATATATTATTATTCCATATATTATTATTCAGCATAAATAGTAATTTGAAAGATGAGCTATGCGTAAGAAAATATTTGCAGAGTATACACAAATATTTAAAAAACCAATTAGAGATTAAATTTGCCGATTTTAATCACATAAAGTATAATTTGCGTTTATTTCGTGATTTATTTGGTGATTATGTTAAATACGTGGCTCAAAGTGAGGGTGACGATGAAATGCTTGTTAGCGTGAAACATTTCACGACAAAGTTTCAGTGCGTGAGAAACAGCTATGAAGTTGACGATACCCTCCAGGAGGCTTTCAGTGAGCTGGAAGAACAAGCAAGTGAATTCCAGGAAAGAGATAGCGGATGGGCTATCTTAGATTTTAAATACATGGAATCAACCATATGCAAATTAGAGCATATTCCAGTCGGCTCATACATAAAATTACCTCCAACCATAACAGCAAAAAAGGCAACAATCAATGTTAAAAATACCGATGTATTTTGCTTCAAAAGGTGTGTATTGGCCACAATCGCGCATAGAAGTGATTCTATGAGGGGGACAAAAAAACTTGCCAATCCAAATTATTATAAGGTGTTGGACATTGAATCTCCGGTGATAAAGTTTCGGGGCGAGGTATTGAATTTTACAGGAATGTCATTTCCTGTAAGAGTACATGAAATTCGAACATTCGAAAAAATAATCCTCATGTAAGTATATATATTATATGCTTTATGAGCTGATGCAAAGTAAGATACCGAAAGTAGTGGGTCCAGCCAGAGCAACAAAAGACGTCAAAAATATACATATTAATTTATTATTATTATTATTAAATGGCGAACAAAACACATATCATTATGTGTATATTCATAATATGCAAAGATTGGTGAAAAAGCAATTCACTCAATCGGATGTTAGAGGAGAATTTTGTGATTTTTGTCAACACCAATACACCGTGGATTCGGCAAGGCACAAAAAGGAATGTGCTAAAGTTAACACTACGTACCCAGAACCTGGAACAATTTTACAATTTAAAAATTCTGTGAAAAAGATGTCCCCACCGGTAACAATATATGCCGATATGGAGGCAGTACTTGAACCACTGCAAATGCAAAGGGGGGCATAAAGCATGTGCTGTGTCGTATTTTGTAAAGCATGCTTACAATTCAAACGAAGATAAGCTGTATACATTTTTTGGTTGATAATTAAGTTTGACTTTATAAATTTTTCTTTTCTTATTATATATTATTTAGTCAGGTTCACAGTGCGTCATGGATTTTTTCAATTTCAAAATCAACGTACACAGACACTGCTCCCTCTACCCTCCTTCCTCTAATCCCTTCTAACCACCACCGTGCTTGCACGTATAGGGGTCATCCCCTGAGTGGATGGTTATATAATAAAAAAAAAAAAAAAAAAATTTAAATAGAACTTTAGAGGAATTATATACACAGTACATTCAGATGGCCAAACTTTTTAGATCCCCTCAAATAGAAGAAAATGCGAGCAACATTTCATATACTTGCTATGCGTGTGACAAAAAAATCGTGCGGGGCGAACCTCGAGATTTATTTTATAATGTTTTTAATGCTAAATTTTTAGGTTATATACACATCAGTTGTAAGGAAAAATTTACTTTTATGAAACCGTTTTATTTTCCAATTGTTTTTCATAATTTAACGCGATATGATATGCATCTGTTTGTAGAAAATTTAGGGGATGATATGTATATCAGTAATTCCGTGTAATAAAGAATTATATATTTCAATATCGGAAAAAGTATATTCGGCTTGCCGAACTTTTCTTAAATATAAGATGATTTTTTTAGACTAAACAGGTTTTTAAATTGTAGTTTAGACAAATTAAGTAGCTATTTAAGTTCAAGTAACTTTGGGATATTAGGTAAGCATTTTAATAATAATTAGCCAAAATTTGAGTTAATGATGCGCAAAGGGGTTTTTCCGTATGATTTTTTTGATAACTTCCAAAAGTTACAAGAAGAGAGTCTACCTGCCAAAGAGCATTTTTATAACCATCTTAACGATACAGAATGTAGTGAAGATGATTATGAATTTGCAAAAACTGTTTGGAATACTTTTCAATGTAAAACGCTTAAAGATTACATGCAAGTGTATTTAGAAAATGATGTGTTAATACTAGCAGATGTTTTTGAAAATTTCAGAAATATATGCTTAGAAATATATGAACTAGATCCCTGCAATTACGTAACTGCACCGTCATTGTCTTGGGATGCTATGTTAAAATTTACTAAGGTGTAAGTGCATTTAGTTAGGGATTCGGAAATTCATACATTTTAAAGACATCAATTCGAGGGGGTATTACTCAATGTACGCATAGGTTGTCTGAAGCCAATAATAAATATATGGCTGACTATAACGCAAATGCTCCGGATAATTATTTAATGTATATGGATGCAAATAATTTGTATGGATGGGCGATGTCACAAAAATTACCAATTTCCGATTTTAACTTTTTAATTAACGATGAATTGCATAATTTTGATAATCTAACGGTAAATTATGATGGGGAATATGGTTACATATTAGAAGTTGACTTGGACTACCCTACAGAAATACACGACGAACACAATTCATTACCTCTTTGTTGTGAAAATAAAACTCCTCTCAATGGTAGCTGTTCAAAGCTGATTGCAGATGTGACCAATAAGAAAAATTATATTATACATATTAAAAATTTAACGTTAGCTATTGAAAAGGGTTTAATAATTAAGAAAATACATAGAATACTACGTTTTGTACAAAGTGCTTGGTTAGAACCTTATATCTCTTTATATACCATGAAAAGGAAACATACTCAAAATGAATTTGAGAAACATTTTTATAAGTTAATGAATAATTTAACGCTGTACTAAGAACAGGACACTTTCCAACGAAGTGGAAAAAATCCATCATAACGATGGTGCTCAAGCCAGGTAAAGATCCCACTCAAGTTACGTCATACAGACCGATAAGTTTACTACCGATTATGTCCAAGATACTGGAGAGGTTAATACTTAACAACATAATTTCATCCATCAATGCCCAACAAATAATTCCACAACATCAGTTTGGCTTCCGGCAACTTCATGGTACTACTGAACAAGTGCACCGTATTGTTGCTCTAATAAGAAAAGCATTTGAAACAAAGCAATACTGTTCAGCACTATTTCTAGATATATCCCAAGCCTTTGACAAGGTATGGCACGAAGGCTTACTACAAAAAGTTTATAGTAAGTTACCAATAAATACGCACCTACTGTTAAGAAATTATCTGACAGGCCGAACATTCATAATACGCATTAAGGAATGTATTTCTACTGCCAGAACAACATCAGCAGGCGTTCCCCAAGGCAGCATTCTAGGTCCTATCCTTTACCTACTATACACTGCCGACATACCAACATGCCAACTAACCCAAACATTCACGTTTGCTGACGACACCGCAATAATAAGCAACAATAATGCTAATCACGTTTTGGCCTCTCAGCATATACAAAACCACCTTAATTTACTAGAACAGTGGTTGCATTTATGGCGAATAAAAATAAATCCGGCAAAATGCTTACATGTTACCTTTTCTCTTAGAAAAGACACAAGTCCCCCGTTAACCATTCATGGCATCACAGTACCGCAGGAGGCACATGTTAGATATCTGGGAATTCACTTAGACCGTCGGCTCACGTGGTCCTACCATATCAGCACAAAAATAACCCAAATCAAATTAAAAGCCAATGAATTACGATGGATGCTAAATTCATACTCAAAATTATACTTATATGGCTTAAGGCAAAAAGAAATTTATAAACGTTTTAAGTTAGCAAATGCTAGAGGCGAAACAAACGATTTTCAGGAATTTAGAAATTCAGAAGAATATAAAGAACTTTTAAAATCATTTAGAAAAGGAGGTGAACAATATCAAAAAGCTTACGAAATTTCATGAGCGAGACACGTATACCAATAAACCCCACAACGACCCCACTGCCGGACCATCAAATAAAAGTACAGACTTTTTTGAAGAAAATATACCAGAACCAGATTTTAATTGGAACGAGTTCATTGATCTTTTTGATCCTCCTGCTGGTGATACACCAGCAATATATTGATATTCAATCAAATAGCCCAAACAATATGGAGGTGGAGGAGAGTGGTTCAGGACGAGGGCCCACGACGGGCGCTAGATCGGTTGCTCCGGAGGGGAAGATATCAGGATCTGGAGATGGAACATCTCTTCCCTCCCCCTGGTTTCCAAGATCCACTCCGTCAAACAACGTCAATTTAAAATTTACAAAATCAAGAGTTTTATATAGTTATGGTTATGCTACTGACAATTTACCGGACCCAAATAATTTACAAGATAATATTACAACTCCTTCAGCTTTAATACCAGTAGATTTTTTACCATTTTATTTAACTGAATCAGAATGGCAAAGTTTACCAATAAATTCAACAGTAGAACATGTATGGTGTAGAATTTATCCATTGGGTACTAGAACAGCTTTTGATACAGGAACTACTTTATCTGGTAGTGCTACATCTGAATACGTTCCAATTGGTTTAAAAATAGTTGGTATGAATAAATCATTTTATGGAAAAAATGTTAAATATACTGTTGATAGTACAAAACCAATGGAACCAACAGGTTTAGACACAATTAATTCCGTTGATATTTATAGAAAATATTACGATAACGTACCTAGTTCTGCTTTATGTGTACCGAGATCAATTTCTGAATATTTTGTACATACTTGGAATAAATCAGAAAACCCTGATAAAGATAAAACTCCAGATTATCAAATTCATAATAGTGGTGTAGCACATTTAGATCAAAAAGTAGATCAATTTTTAGTAAACAGTTTAATAAATCAACCAGTAGTTGATTATTATTATAAAGTTAAAAGTGGTCTTATAAAAAGACCAAAATATCATTTTATTCCATATACTAGAAAAGATTTTTCTGTTGAATCACATTATTATAGAGCACGGTCTCATAAAATTCAATTTTTTAAAACTGGACAAACTAGTGTTGATATTGGAGCTATTACTTTAGGTAGTGAAGTAAAAGCTTTTACTTTAAACTAGACGATATAAAAGTCATATACATGGATACTGATTCATTTATACTATCGTCTACAACAGATGTATATGATATCATTTAAAGCAATCCTTTAAAGTTCGATACCTCAGATTATGATGTAAATAATATATATGGTATAATCCCACAAAATAAAAAAGAAATAGGCTTAATGAAAGATGAAACATCAGGTAAAATAATGACAAATTTTGCTGGACTTAAAGCAAAAGCTTATTCACTTTTAGTGAATAGTAAAGAAAATAAGAAAGATGAAACGAAAAAGATTAAAGGCGTAAAATCATCTGCAGTAAAAAAATTAAATTTTGACAATTTTAAAGAATGCCTTCTAAATAAACGAACTTTTTATGGGGAACAAAGAGTAATCCGAAGCAGGGTTCATATATTATACACCGAAATCGTCCGCAAAATTACTCATTTTTTGAAAAAATCAGCTTTTTTGAAAATAACGGATTTTATAGAAAAATGTCCCAGCTGGGGAAAATAATATTTTAATTCACTCAAGTTGAATTTACTCAAGATAAGGGCAGGTAATAAAAATAAAAGGGTCGGTAATAAAAAAAGCCATTAAGATATGAAAAACTATTACACAATAGGCTTAGAGCATACACAAGGAAAAGAGATAGCATAAATGTGTACAAACATATGTATTGAAGGAAACCGCCCGCACATGCGCACATGGACTACTATGAGCTAAAAAGAAAAACATGTTCATCTCTATGTATTTTTCTGAGAGCATAATGATATTTGGGTTTTGAAAATTTTCTAAGTAATATGCGATGTAGAGGAATTAGGGTTAAAATGCGTATGGGGACTACAGGATAAAAAACTTCTTTTAAGTAAAAATAAAATTCTAATGTTCAGTAAAATATTTATAAAATGTTAGGTAATAGTTTGAGCACCGGGCTGACCGTACACAAAGTAACTATTTCATAATATTATGAAAATTGTCTTAGCTATCTAACATGGCCACCAACCTTTTGGAGCTATTGCTTGGCTTTTGAGAATACAATACTTTTTTATCATATTACCCTCACACTAGATCAAAAAAAAAAAATTCTTAA
This sequence comes from Ornithomya chloropus, assembly GCA_963971445.1. Lineage (NCBI taxonomy): Eukaryota > Metazoa > Arthropoda > Insecta > Diptera > Hippoboscidae > Ornithomya > Ornithomya chloropus. The sequence goes on along the minus strand of OZ020530.1, from coordinate 17,407,871 downwards.
CGCAATATGTATGCGCCGCTGCAGCTCCTCTGCAGAACTTTCTTTTAAAGTAAATGATGAAGCAAAATTTAGTTATTAAACAGCATTCCAAAAGGAAGGAAAAATAGTATAGTGAATTTGAAAGTGAAATTTCCGTACAGACGCCCATCATAGATTTTTTTAATATTAATAACAAAGGAGGAATGGATAATGAACAGACCCAAAGTTCATTAAGCGTAGAGATAATATCTCCAGAGCCTTCATGGTGAGTGTCAAATATTATAACTTTAAAAATGATAAAAAAAATTAATTTTTTAATGTTATTTCTTTGCAGCATAGAAATTATTGATGATGATGATGATGGTTAAAACATCATCAGAGCACCATCAAGGTTACCTTTAATTTTTTCAAGTTGCTCAAGCTTGGACTGTGATTTCGATTTGTTTCAATGTGGTCAACGTCTACTTTCCTCAACTCCGGTTGAAGAAAATTTGCCTTTGACGTTTTTTAATGATGAGAAGTATTTCAATGAAATACTAAAAGAATTGGAGCCCTTCCTTTATCAACTAGAGAATGGAAATATATAGATATTATTGTAAATAAGAGGTATTTAAATCTATATACGAGTATACCCTAAATGCAGGCGTACCTCAGGGCTCTGTTCTCTCTCCTTCCCTTTTCCTGGTGTTCATCAATGACCTTCTGTGCTTGACGGAGAACCCTGTTTACTCTTTCGCTGACGACAGCACTCTATGTCATTCATTTTCCTTTAATAAAAGGCCTAGCAACGCGGAGATAGAAAACAAACGTTGCATAATGAATGAATCATTAAATCGCGACCTCATGAAAATCTCCGAATGGGGTCAAGTAAACAGGGTTAGTTTCAACGCCAACAAAACACAGTGCTGTCATCTGTCGCACAGGGACACTGATGGGCGCCCTATATCCTTCGGCGGCGTAAGAAGAAGAAGATCCTGATGAGCCTACCACCAGTACAAAAAAAAGATCTGGACCCTACCTTTAGCCAGGAGGCAGAAGTAAGAAACAAAGAATAAACAGTGTACATTGCACTGTTTGTAAAACCGACATTTTGGAAACCCGTTACAAAGTTCATTTGAGAACAAATGAGCATAAAACAAAAGCGGCCGTTTTTTTAGATAAAAACGTATACATTACGTCACCCCAATCATCTCCATATATTATCCTATTCAGCATAAATAGTAATTTGAAAGATGAGCTATGCGTAAGAAAATATTTGCAGAGTACAGGTAACCCTCCTATAACGCGGTACTTCTATAGCGCGATTTCGCTACAACGCGGTTTGCGAGTTGCGGAATGTTTCCTATAACGCGAATCCTACAACGCGATTTTTAAGCATTTTTTAAATACATATTCTATAAACTATTCTATAAACACACAATTATCAAAAATTACTTGTGTATATGTGTATATCTATTATTCCTAGTCTCATAAAGAAATAATAATATGTTTGTATTATACATATGTACATACTAAAAGTGTTTGAATGTTTGTATGCACTATGGAATTTTGCAAACCGCAATTTTTTCAAACATTTACACACACGTTTTTAGATAAAACAAGGGGTTTCCCCGAAAATTAACTCTTGAGAATGTTTTTGGAAATTTGATTTGGTTTAGTCATTCACAGTAAGTCGTGAAGAGGAGTTGAAACAAATTTTAAAACGTTTGTGAAACCATTTTTCGTATAATAATAATTTTGTAAAAATCAAGATAAATAGATTTTATAATCGGTGAGTTTCTGTTAAACTTTTTTTATAACTTAAATCAATTAATTTGTAATTTAGGCCATAAAAATGCCAAAAGCAAAGGAAAACGCATCATTAAAACGAAAGTTTATCACGATTGAAACCAAAATTCAAATTTTGAATCGGATTCAAAATCAAGAGAGAATAGCTGATGTTGCTAGACATTTTAAATTAAACGAGTCCACGATAAGAACCATAAAAAAAAACGAAGATAAAATTAGAAATTCGGTATCATCTGGATCATCGGTCCTCGCAAAAATCACTTCTCGGCCAAGGGCGAAGATAATAGAAAAAATGGAACAATCGCTAACGGTATGGATAGAAGATATGACGCAAAAGCGGTTGCCTCTTGATGGGAATATAATTAAACAGAAAGCATTAAAAATATTCAATTATTTAAAGGAAACAGGACAATCAACAACCGACGAAGATAACCACCAATTCGTGGCTAGCAAAGATTGGTTTGAAAAGTTCAAAAAACGGCATGCTCTACACAATTTGAAAATTCAGGGTGAAACAGCATCCGCAGATGCTGATGCGGCGAATAAATATCCTGAACAGTTCATAAAAATTATTGAAGAACATGGTTATTTGCCAGATCAAATATTTAACGCTGATGAGACAGGTTTGTGGTGGAAAAAAATGCCATCAAGAACTTTTATTTCGAGGAACGAAAGAAGAGCTCCTAGCTTTAAGGTTTCTAAGGACCGTATAACATTGTTACTTTGCAGTAATGCATCTGGTGATTTTATAACAAAGCCAATGTTTATTAACAAGTCATTAAATCCACGTTGCATGAAAGGAAACAATAAAAACAATCTTCCAGTGTATTGGAGAGCGAACAAAAAAGCATGGATGACTGCCAAACTATTTAATGATTGGTTCTATCATTGCTTTGTTCCCGACGTAGAAAACTATCTAAAAAAAAAGAACTTGGCATTTAAAGTTTTGCTACTTTTAGATAATGCACCATCTCATGCAACTGATTTAAGTCATCCAAATATTCAAGTTGAGTTTTTACCGCCCAATACTACATCAATATTACAACCTTTAGATCAAGGAATAATATCAACCTTTAAAGCATACTACATACGCAAATCATTTGAATTAATATTAGAGAAGATAGAATCATTGAATATAACGGTCAAAGAAGTCTGGAAACAGTTCTCAATTTTAGATTGCTGTAAAATCGTCGGCAAATCACTCAAAGACATTCGTCAATCAACACTGAGAGCTTGCTGGAAAGCACTTTTGCCAGAGGTTGTAGTACAGGAAACTGTTGTTAATCTCGTTGAGGATGAATATGAAAACATAGTGAGACTGGCAAACGTAATAAAAGGCGATGGATTTGACGAAATAAATGTGGCTAATATTCGAGAATTAGTTGTGGACGACGAATTAAATGAAGTAGATTTAGCAGCAATGACAAGTGAAGCATTATCGATTGAAGAAAGCTCTGACGACCTCTCTGACACCGAAATCAAAAACTTTTCGCTAAAAAGTGTGGAGAAACTTTTAAATCTGGCGAAGGAGTTGGAAGAGTATGTTTTGGAAAACGATCCCATAAATAGTAGAGCAGAAATGTTCAAAAGAAATCTTGAACATGATGTATCTGCCTACCAGGAAATCTATAAAGGTTTACGAAGTAGGACAAAGCAGACATCAATAAAAGATTTTTTAAGACCAGCAATAATAGCTGAACCGGATCAATGTGATAGTGGGTCAAGCTCGGATTTTGAAATAGGACGACCAAGAGCAAAACGTTTGAAGCAAATTATAAAAAGCGAGGACGAGGAAGCGGATTTGTAGAAGGTTGAGATTTAAAATCCTCTGAAATATGTAGATTTGAAAATCCGTGTCTATTTTTCCCAGATTTTATTTTCCTTAGTTTTATGTTATTTAAATAAATGAATTGCTTTTTGCTGGTTAATTAAATGAATTAATTTATGTTATTATGTTGAAATAGACAAATAGAAAAATATCTTTGAAAAAATAAATTTTTTTTATTCGATGAAAGGTCTAATATAATTAATTCGGCTGAGAAAACTTTAACATGTTACTTGCGTGATATTGTATAAGAAAAGGAAAAATGGAGGAAAAAAAAGTTTCCTACAACGCGATTTTCCTACAACGCGGAGTTTTTCAGGAACCAATTAACCGCGTTGTAGGAGGGTTAACATCGTATGGCATTTGCGATGGGCCGAAGGCCCCGCAGCCACGGTTGGCTATGTTTGTGTACGTGCATGAGCGTTATCGCGTGATCCATGTGAACTTTGAAAAAACTCAATTTTTCAAACCGCTGTCCCGCCTGGCGGCGGCGGCGGCGGCGGTTTGTGTTATAGTTTTTTACCGCGCAATTTTATAAAATTTGTGTGCCGTGTGATTTTTTCAGATTATAAATAAAATGCACAATTTTAAATTCTAAACAGTGTAAATGAGTGATTCTAGTGATTCAAGTGTTTCAAGTAGTTGCTCTTATTCGTATAGTCCTGATAATCGTTATATTTATGAAGATGAATTTCAATCGTCAAATGAAGAGACAATACCAATCAGACGAATCGGATGTAAGCGACGTCGAAGAGATTCCACCAACTCAACCGATTCAGGAGGTAGTTGGAGAAACAGAGGATATCAACAAATTATTGGACAAGAAAATAAGCGAAGACGAATCAGTGTTGATGCCGCCACCACAGAAGAAGAAACGATCAACACCGAAACGGAAATTGAATCCGAAAAAAGCAGAGACTTCTACTCCAGCTTTGACAGCGACAACGATTCTAACTTTAATGGAACTTTGTTGGTACGACGGAAAAATAATGCATTTCATAACTCAAGTGTTGGACAAAATGATATCTGTAGCAATAAAGAATCGCTCATTGCTGTGGAAGAAAAATTTCACAGCGATAAAGTCCGGGGTATTGAATATGTTAAAAAACCTAAAACTGCCCTGCAGCGGATTCGACAATTATTTATACGAGGATTTCTTAAAAGACCTCCCCGAAGAAGAATTATTCATGATGTCTATGAAAGCAGAACTCGAAGAAACCCAAGTGACTTTGTTTATGGAATTAGTAGAAAAGTTCATGGAGGAGCCGTGTTCGTCGTCTGCCACCACTTTGACCACTACCATGTCGTCCATGACTGTACCTACAGTAATCACACCTGTAGATGTGCCACAATCGAATCGTGGAGAGGAACAGGAGACATTGGACGAAGATTTTCTAGAAGAGTTGCTTCCAGTGGAGAATTCACGCTCGACCACTGGGTTAATCTATCCGTCTATTTCACGAAAGAAGAACGACATCTTGACTACCTGGACATCGCCGGGGACGCGCTGCTTTCAAGTGATAAAAATGGATGTTTACAATTACAATCAAATTTGCAACAAGGACAAGAAGAATTGGTGGAAGGAAGCAACAATTCGCTCTTTGTTTACGACTACGTCTCCTGTGGATCCCATTTATTTAAAAAACCAATTAGAGATTAAATTTGCCGATTTTAATCACATAAAGTATAATTTGCGTTTATTTCGTGATTTATTTGGTGATTATGTTAAATACGTGGCTCAAAGTGAGGGTGACGATGAAATGCTTGTTAGCGTGAAACATTTCACGACAAAGTTTCAGTGTGTGAGAAACAGCTATGAAGTTGACGATACCCTCCAGGAGGCTTTCAGTGAGCTGGAAGAACAAGCAAGTGAATTCCAGGAAAGAGATAGCGGATGGGCTATCTTAGATTTTAAATACATGGAATCAACCATATGCAAATTAGAGCATATTCCAGTCGGCTCATACATAAAATTACCTCCAACCATAACAGCAAAAAAGGCAACAATCAATGTTAAAAATACCGATGTATTTTGCTTCAAAAGGTGTGTATTGGCCACAATCGCGCATAGAAGTGATTCTATGAGGGGGACAAAAAAACTTGCCAATCCAAATTATTATAAGGTGTTGGACATTGAATCTCCGGTGATAAAGTTTCGGGGCGAGGTATTGAATTTTACAGGAATGTCATTTCCTGTAAGAGTACATGAAATTCGAACATTCGAAAAAATAATCCTCATGTAAGTATATATATTATATGCTTTATGAGCTGATGCAAAGTAAGATACCGAAAGTAGTGGGTCCAGCCAGAGCAACAAAAGACGTCAAAAATATACATATTAATTTATTATTATTATTATTAAATGGCGAACAAAACACATATCATTATGTGTATATTCATAATATGCAAAGATTGGTGAAAAAGCAATTCACTCAATCGGATGTTAGAGGAGAATTTTGTGATTTTTGTCAACACCAATACACCGTGGATTCGGCAAGGCACAAAAAGGAATGTGCTAAAGTTAACACTACGTACCCAGAACCTGGAACAATTTTACAATTTAAAAATTCTGTGAAAAAGATGTCCCCACCGGTAACAATATATGCCGATATGGAGGCAGTACTTGAACCACTGCAAATGCAAAGGGGGGCATAAAGCATGTGCTGTGTCGTATTTTGTAAAGCATGCTTACAATTCAAACGAAGATAAGCTGTATACATTTTTTGGTTGATAATTAAGTTTGACTTTATAAATTTTTCTTTTCTTATTATATATTATTTAGTCAGGTTCACAGTGCGTCATGGATTTTTTCAATTTCAAAATCAACGTACACAGACACTGCTCCCTCTACCCTCCTTCCTCTAATCCCTTCTAACCACCACCGTGCTTGCACGTATAGGGGTCATCCCCTGAGTGGATGGTTATATAATAAAAAAAAAAAAAAAAAAAAAAAAAAAATAAAAAAATAAAAAAATTTAAATAGAACTTTAGAGGAATTATATACACAGTACATTCAGATGGCCAAACTTTTTAGATCTCCTCAAATAGAAGAAAATGCGAGCAACATTTCATATACTTGCTATGCGTGTGACAAAAAAATCGTGCGGGGCGAACCTCGAGATTTATTTTATAATGTTTTTAATGCTAAATTTTTAGGTTATATACACATCAGTTGTAAGGAAAAATTTACTTTTATGAAACCGTTTTATTTTCCAATTGTTTTTCATAATTTAACGCGATATGATATGCATCTGTTTGTAGAAAATTTAGGGGATGATATGTATATCAGTAATTCCGTGTAATAAAGAATTATATATTTCAATATCGGAAAAAGTATATTCGGCTTGCCGAACTTTTCTTAAATATAAGATGATTTTTTTAGACTCAAACAGGTTTTTAAATTGTAGTTTAGACAAATTAAGTAGCTATTTAACTTCAAGTAACTTTGGGATATTAGGTAAGCATTTTAATAATAATAAGCCAAAATTTGAGTTAATGATGCGCAAAGGGGTTTTTCCGTATGATTATATTCTTCTTCTTCTTCTTAAATGGGGCTCAGCGAACTAACGACAGATAAATTCGCCGCGTCAAAGTGGTAAAGGCTCAGGTAGAACACGGGGTCCTTTCTTAGAGCCTTAGCAAATTGCAGGATTAGTTTTAGTGTTTAAGATAATCGCCTCTTTTCTTTAGTGTCTGGATTCATTTAACTTGTTGTATTCCAAGACGTATGTTTTCTTTAACAAATACATGCGTCAATAAATTTTCTTTTTTTGTCACATTATGCTTATCTTTGTTATTTCTCTTTTCTTTTTTCCTTTCTCATATATTTCAATGGTTCTTAGCTAGTTTTATTGTTGTTAGGTTTGTAACTGCCTTTACCGCTAGGTTGGCCTTGTAACGGTTTTTACAAAAACTAAACGATCATTAGCGCACTGATGCACATTTTCACATACATAAAATTTTCAATTTTGCCAACAAATATGTAAAATTGTATTTAGTCGAACGGCATTTTTTCCTTATTTAACGAAGTTTTCCTTAATCATCTCTTAATCGTGATAATATTGTTTATAATTCTGCAAATTTTGGTTTTCCAATGAATTTAGTCCTGTTGTTAACAATTTTTGAATCTTTTATAATTGTAATCGAGTGGCGTTTTTTCCTTATTTAACGAAGTTCTCTATTTGTTCATTAAAAGCTATTTTAATTATATTTGCCTCTTTTAGATACAATTGTCTCGTACTTGTTTTGTCCTTTTATATGTTCAGTTTTACACTCAGTTTTTATATTGTATGTTGTATAAATGTATAAATTATATTTATATTATATTATATTTTAATGCCATTGTACGTTTGCACAAGCCTTATAACGTTTCTGAAATTATATTATATTGTATGTTCGCCTTCATGCTTGAATTATGTATCAAATTGTATCATATATATTATTTATGCACATAGCACGTGTGCACGCGTCAACAGTCAAAACGCGAATCCATATGATTATATAGGTTTTTCAGTCCAAAATGAGCATTTTGCATTTCCATTCAGGCATTTTGCAATTCCATTAAAGCATTTTACATTTCCATTAAAGCATTTTGTATTTCTATTAAAGCATTTTGCAAAACAACAAAGGCGTTTTGCAAATCAAAAAAGGCACTGTGTAAATAATAATAATAAAATGATGCAAAATAACAGGTAAATTTAATTTAGGTAAATCTATAGTCTTAACTTTTGCATAGATCTGTACCTGATTAGGCTAATTTTCCTAGATGTACCTAAAATTTAAGGTTTACGACTGGTTTACTGGTATAAATGTGTGGTTTTAATAATTATTCTATTCATATATTTATCTCAGTAAGCATAGCATTTCATTCCCTAAATATTTAAAAGTATATTTCACAGTAATAGGAGAATTACTTAAAAATGGCCAATTATTCAGAATCATCATCCTATAATGGAGTAACCACGAAAAGAACCTACGACAAGATCAGCAAAGAAAAAAAGGAAATCTTAATCAAATATTATGAAGATGGTCAATCTATAGCTGATGCAGCAACTATGCTTGGAATTAATAAGAAAACTGCTTCAACAATAATAAGCAAATATAAAAGGGACGACAATAAAATCGTGATTGGCAAGCAAGGCGGAAGAAGACATACTAAAATAACTGAAAGCTTATTGGAGAAAGTGGAAAAAATGGTAGAAGAAAATCCATTCATAACCTTGAAAAAGGTTGCTGAAAAAATAAACGAATTGGAAGGAGTACATTTAAGCCTGTCTTCAATCAACAACGCATTGAGAACGTTGCGAATAACTCTTAAATGTGCTACTGTCAACATGGAACAAATGAATGCTCCAGAGACAATAGTGAAAAGAAAATTATATGCTGTGAACTTTTCAAATAACGCTCCGCAAGACAGAGAAAAAATTATCTTTATTGATGAGTCGGGATTTAATTATCACATGCGTCGAACCAAAGCTCGTTCAAAAGTCAATACAGCAGCACACGCCATTCTCCCAACAGTAAGAGGGCGTAACGTATCGTTGATTGCTGCAATGAACATTAATGGAGTGATTTATGAAAAAATTGTAAAGCATTCATCAGTAAATAGTGATATATTTTGCGAATTCCTCAATGGATTGATTGAAAAACTTTATCAGGAAAACATAGTTAACGCGTGGCTAATTCTAGATAATGCAGCTATCCATAAAACGCAAAATGTACTGGATATTGTGAACAAGGCGAATCATAAGCTAACGTTTCTTTCACCGTATTCGCCAATGCTAAATCCGATCGAGAAAATTTTTTCTAAAATTAAAATTAAAGCTCGAGAATTATTATCAGATCCTTCCAACAATCAAGATCTATGCGATATAATAAAAGATTCTATAAAAACGGTCACTCCTGTTGATTGTAGCAGATATTTTTTAGATATGACGATGAAATTGCCATTGGCTATTTCAGAACAACATTTGCATTAATTTTAAGTTATAATTTTATTAGCTTTTTATCTTAATGCTTTGAATTATTTTTTACTTTTATTTTATTTATTTTTATTAAATAAAAATTTGTTATTAGTAAAAACTAAGATTTTGCATCATTTTATTATTATTATTTACACAGTGCCTTTTTTGATTTGCAAAACGCCTTTGTTATTTTGCAAAATGTTTTAATAGAAATACAAAATGCTTTAATGGAAATGTAAAATGCTTTAATGGAATTGCAAAATGCTTTAATGGAAATGCAAAATGCTTGAATGGAATTGCAAAAGGCTGTAATGGAATTGCAAAATGCCTGAATGGAAATGCAAAATGCTCATTTTGGACTGAAAAACCTATATTGATAACTTCCAAAAGTTACAAGAAGAGAGTCTACCTGCCAAAGAGCATTTTTATAATCATCTTAACGATACAGAATGTAGTGAAGATGATTATGAATTTGCAAAAACTGTTTGAAATACTTTTCAATGTAAAACGCTTAAAGATTACATGCAAGTGTATTTAGAAAATGATGTGTTAATACTAGCAGATGTTTTTGAAAATTTCAGAAATATATGCTTAGAAATATATGAACTAGATCCCTGCAATTACGTAACTGCACCGTCACCGTATTCCTGTATACTCCCCAAATATTTAGTTCATATTTCAAATTACTATATATCCTGTATTGGATGAGATGATTGGGGTGATGTAATGTATACGTTTTTACTTAAAAAACGGCCGCTTTTGTTTTATGGTCATTTGTCCTCAAATGAACTTTGTAGCGGGTTTCCAAAATGTCGGTTTTACAAACAGTGCAATGTACACTGTTTATTCTTTGTTTTTTACTTCTGCCTCCTGGCTGAAGGTAGGATCCAGATATTTTTCTTGTACTGGTGGTCGGCTCATGATTATGGGGGAATTTGGGCGAGTCTGGCAACTATTGTCTGATATTAAAGTCGTGTTTTTGGTGCGCGCTTATATTTTATTTTTGTTTCGCGGTAAATAAAAGTAATAATTTTTAATTTGTGCTTTATAGTGAATATTTTTATTTACGGATTGTGTAGCATAAATTATATTTATATAATCTTTGATTATATAGTGCATTTACTGAGGTTTAGGTGGATTTGGTCCCGTTTTTGCACTTTACTCTTTTATATTATATTTTTGTTATTTTCTTTATATGCTGTTTTATTATTCATATATATAGCTCTTCATTGCTTTATGTTAATCGGCATAAATTAGTGATCTTTTCTTCCATACTTTTGGGCTATACTTGTTGCCGTTGCAGGCTCTGTTAACCTTCTGTTAAGATTTTTCGTTAACAGTGATCGTGAGTTTGTGTTAACATACAAATATTTATAATTAATATAAAATACTCCTAAAAGTACACCTTTTATTTATTTTTTTTCATTTTTCATACTTTGGCTTATTATTGTGTACTTAATCTTTTATTGTCAAGTATCCTAATAGTTAAAGGATGGAGGATGAAGGCTTGAAAATTTGTACTTATTCATCTTGTAAAGTTATCGATGATAAATATCTGTATTGTTGGTTATGCGATTCTGTTTTACATGCCAAGTGTGCTGGTTTTAATGGTCGGCAATTTGATCAAATTTCAAATAGAGCTAAAGGTCTTCGTTGGTCATGTCCTAAATGCCGTGAAATTGATCTCGATTTTTTTAAGTTATTTAGACATACTCAACTTAGTTTTAATGAATTATCAAAAGACCTTAAAATATTGCTTGATAAATTTTTATTGCTTCAAGACCATTTTAATAATTGCAAAGTCTTAGAATCATCGAATGTGGGTATTAATAGCAATAAGTCACTAATTTTATCTGATCGCGGATCGACTTTATCGGTAAATGTTTCAACTTTATTCGTCAAACGAGCAAAAACGTGCTCGTAACAAAACCAAACAATTGAATAACCAAACCAAGATGGCTGATAAAGAAACACCAACTGCTTCAATTGAGGCAATGCAAGTTGAGTTGGAGAATATTGAAAAGCAACTTCCAACCAAGAGAAAAATAACTTACTTAAGTGGCAATGAAATGATAGCAAGTAAAAGAATGAAGGCAGAACCAAATAAAAGGGAAAAAATAGATTGTATAATGACTATTCTGCATTGGCATGAATTTCTGTTAACGCAAGCTTTTGCGAAACCTATAGCAGTAAACAATATTGATATGGTATCTGAAATGACATCAGTGTGTTGGACTGTCCACAGTATCTTGAGACAGGAGGCAAATGGAGTGGGAAGTATGCCTGGGAGATTCAAAAGTGACCATGCATTATCATTTGGAAATGGAACATGCCTAATGGGTGATGCAAAGAAGAAATTTAAAGAAATTGCAAAACTTTATGAAATAGTATATGAGGCAACAGAAAGTGCTCGCGCCAAAATAGGAACATTAAGCTCTCTTTTGGCATTATTCACTTCATTTAGGCCCAGACTGTCGGAAGTGAGAGCTGGAATTTATTACTACATAATAAAGAAAACAGCCAAGGAAACAAATGGTGTACCACTCAATCAATTTGGACTCAGAAGTGAACATTCGGCTTTGACTGAAGGAATTTCTTACAATCCCACTTTGCAATCAAGGTTAAAGCAGTGTTTGGGACCAATGACTATTGCAATACTTTTATGCATGCAAAAGGAAAGGAAGTTTCAAATGTCATGGAAAAACACCTTCAAACAAGTATTTAAGCTGTTTCCTCATGTCGATGAAAAAGCTGAACTATTGGCTGGATCTGAAAGGACCAAAGGTTCACTTATGTGTAGTATTGCGGATATTGCTTTGTGGGGTACTACCAGAAGCTCTAATAAGGCTAGTTTCCCAATTTCTATGTTGCTGATGCACTGCAGGTCGAAAGAGGAATATAAAAAAGCAGTTAGTGATGTAATCAAAATTCACATCGATGCTTTACCAAAATAAATACTTGACCTTGATTTCTCTGGGGCTGGAGCAATCAAATTCTATAATGCTGCTTGCAATTATCAATATGTGATTAAAATGGGCCATCAGGCAACAACAGAAGTGGCAACTCAAGTGCTTTTCCATACCATATGGGGAACTGCAAAAGATGACTTAAGTGTTGCCAAATTTATGACTGGAAGAAACTTTTTAACACGTAAAGATATTGGAAAGAAAATGCAAGGAGAAGGAACTTCGCCAGAAATAAAAGTAGTTCCATATAAGCTAATAAGGGGTTGTAAATTAGCAAGCGCCTCGATGACAGACTTCGTATCGGGAGGTTCGGGCCAGATTTTAAGGCTAAGCAAGGTATCCGGAAAATGTACCATGAGGGTGGATTTCAACAGTGAACTGAACTACTTAGAACTACTCATTCTCATGATTTGCTCTCACCTTTTATTACATCACCGGCTGGTGCATCGATGGTATCAAATGAAGGTTTAGTTGATATACCATTGATGACCAATACAGAGAATCTTCATAACGTTCCATCTGTAGTTATTCACCCACCTGTGAGCGGTGATAATAATAATGTAATGGTTAGTATGCATAATGGTTCACTTGATTCTAACAACAATCAGTCAGTATCTCGCTGCTTGTCTGTTGATGTACCTAGCACTAGTAATATTACAACTTCTATTGTTAATCCTATTTCGAATGTATCAGTTGTTAAAAACAATAATGACGTTACTGATGGTGTTAGTGGAAATGCAGTTAATAAAGGTAATAATAGTTTGTTGCGTACTGTGGACCCTATCCAACTTCGTGTTATTCCTCCACGTAAATCTGTCTTTCTCAGCCGTATTGCTGCCGATACCCCTGTTAACGATATTAAGAATTTATATGTTCTAAAATTCCTAATCTACCTATGGATGCCCTCAATATTTCTAAATTTAACTTTTCACAACCAAGGGATATTGGGTCATTTAAAATAACCGCTCCACAGGCATACTTCGATATGCTAATTTCAGAAGAGTTCTGGCCTAATGGTGCATTTATTAAGGAGTTCACCTCCCGTAGGAATACGCGTACTCAAAACGTCGCGGTTATTCCATCTACCGTGTCTGATGCTTCAAAAAACTAAGTATAGATAGCTTTTCACTGTTGATCCTCTATCAAAATGTTAGAGGTCTTAATACTAAACTTCATAAATTATTCACTGATAGCACTGGTGCTGATTTCCATATTTTTGCCTTCACTGAAACATGGTTAAAACCTGATATACACAATTCTGAAATATTTTGTACAGATTATGTTGTTTATAGACAAGATAGACAGCATATGAGAGGTGGTGGTGTACTGTTAGCCATTCATAAAATGTTTTCATCCAATTTGGTATCATTTATAGAACCTGTTGATATCGAATTTGTGTGTGTCCATGTTATGGTTGGTAAGAAGAGTATTTACATTTCCTGTTCATATATTCCTCCTTCCTCCGATTTATCTATATATTTGAAGCACTTGAGACAACTTACAAAAAAATGTCGTATGGATGGATAAACAATCAGTATTAATCTTATTCTGTTAATAATCATGTCCTTGAAAACGTGCCTTGTTATAATGACTTGGGTGTCTTATTTGATCCTAAACTGAGGTTTAACGATCATATCGTACCATCTGTCAACAAAGCCAGATCCTTGTTAGGTTTCATTAAACGCTGGTCCAAAGAGTTTAATGACCCCTACGTTTCTAAACGTCTGTTTACGTCCCTGGTTAGGCCCACACTGGAATATGCAGTTGTGGTCTGGATACCCAGCTAATGATTTTACATTGACCTTATTGAATCGGTTCAACGTAACTTCTTACGATTTGCATTACGTGGTTTAGGTTGGGATCCTACGCTTCCCTTGCCCTCGTACGAAAATGGCCTCAACCTTATTAGTCTTCCTACACTTGAGAGGAGAAGAGAAATGTTGGGGGTGGTATCCTTCATGGCAAAAATTCTGTTAGGTGAAGTGTCCTCTACTGAGCCTAGTCACACTCAATATACCAGTCAGAGTCTCAAGCCATTTTGTGCCATTATGGCTGCCACAATGCCGCACCAACTATGCGCTCTTTAGTTCATTTCGGGTCCTATGTGGACTGTTCAATGAATATTCTGACGTGTTCGATGTCGCGGTTGATCCGATCTATTCCATTAAAAGAACTATAATAAATCGATAGTTGCCAAACTATTCTTACACATGGCACTTCTCGTAATTTAAGTTCTTAAATGTAGTAATAATTTAAGTTTTTTGTATAATGATTAATATTGTTACATTTTTATATGTTCTTGAGAAACGCTCATTCATATGTACTCTTCTTAATTATACAAGTTAAGAATCGCTGTCCGTAGTTAAGAACCACTGTCAGTTTAAATTTACCCTAAATTGCAATCGCGGAGTGCATGATAGGCATCTTTGCGATTGCAAGTGCAAAATTGCAAGTTTGGAAATTAATTTTTGTAGCATAGTTCAATTTAAGCTTGTAATCGCGGAATGCGTGATCAGCACCTCCGCGATTGCAAGTACTGTAAAATAAGTGTGCCAATTATTTTCGTCAAGCTGCAATGTAAGCATTCTGCAGCTTGACAAAACATAGTTAAATAGAAGCAAACCACTCGGCCGCAGCAGAGTGGTTACAATCATTAACTGAGTCTCGTCAATAAAATTATTAAGTGACAAGTGTGCTTGTATGCTTAATTAATAAAATAATAAATAAAACCCTTATCCGTCAACAAAATTATTAACTGGCGCCCAACGTGGGGCCGTCAGGCGATTTCGGACAACAGTTAGACGATCTGACGCAGAGACTAAATGACCTAACACCTAAAGCAAGTCCGACTTACCAACAGGTGACCATCAACCCTAATGTGGCAAACCACATTGGAATTGATAAAATCACTACCTGAATTCAAAGGTAACCTCGCTGCTTATCCCGCATGGAGGGATGCGGCACGTATTGCTATGAGCTATTACCCACAGGGGTCAGAAAATTATTTCGTGGCCATTCTTAGGCAGGGCAATAAATCCATCTCAGAATTTTATGATTTGGTAGACAAACAGTTAACCTTGATAGTCAATAAAAGCAGAATGGCCCATGCTGATAACGAGACAGTAATCGCTGCTTTAAACGATAAGGCACGAGACAATGCCCTTAGAATTTTCATTTCCGGTCTTAAACGACCTCTTTGTGACATTTTGTTTTCCTCAAATCCCCCAGATTTACTCTCAGCCCTGGCAATAGCTCAGGAGCTCGAGGCCAACCAACGTCGAAACGAGTTCGCTCGAATATTTGCCTCAGGAGGCACAAATAGGTCGAATCGACCCAATAATACTCGTCGAGAAGTCTTGCGTAATAATAATCAAGCGTTCCACACAAATAGGAACCATAACAATAGCTCAATAAATGGCCATTACCATATGGCCAATGCAAATCAGTTTAATGTTAATAATCAACCATTCAACAATTCTAACAATCAGTCTCGACGAACATCGAGCATAAATTATGAGAGTCCAACCCCCATGGACGTTGATCCAGGATAATCAACGTTTAGAAGAAGAACTGATAACAGTAAAAGCACGTCGTGAAATCAAAGGGTAAACGTAGTCAGTACACCTAGCATTCGGGAAGAACTTTATAACACTTTGGGAAATATTAACACTCCTTATTTTAGGGCAAAGTCCCACCCACCTCTCATTTACAAAAAATTGAACGGAAAAACTTTAAAATTTTTAGTAGACACTGGTGCATCTGCCAATTTTGTAAAAAAATTGGAGGGTGTCCAGCTTATTAAACTGAAACGACCAATTAAAATTGAAACTGTCAACGCCATTGGTTCTGTAGAATTTGAATGCAAGATGTTTTTATTTAACCGCTTAGTGACATTTTATGTGCTTCCCAACCTCTACGAATTTGACGGTATAATAGGTTATGATCTATTAAAAGAAACTAACGCCATAATAGACGTTGGAAAAGGTACCGTTCACTGTCGAAGCGAACTTAATTGCTTAGGTTACAAAAATAGGGTCAACAATATTGCGGTCAAGGCGTCACGTGCCCCTATGACCGTAAATGACGATTTCGAGAACATGCTAGCCAACAATTGGTATGCCTTTGCAAACTCAGATAGAGCACTGCCCTACAACGCAAGAGTTTGTGCAGAGGTGAAGACTAAAAATGACAACCCTATCTATTCCAGACCATATCCGTATCCTGCCTCGGTGACAGGCTTTGTGAATAAGGATATAGAAGCACTGTTAAAAGACGGTATTATAAGGAAGTCACATTCAGCATATAACTCCCCAATACATGTGGTCAAGAAGAAGGGGTTTGACGAAGGGGGCAATCCTAAACACAGACTAGTAATTGATTTTAGGAAATTAAACGATCATACATATGAGGACAAATATCCAATGCCGGACATATCAGTTGTTTTGGATAATCTGGGCGACTCAAAATATTTTACCACACTGGATCTTAAATCAGGCTTTCATCAAATTATTTTAAAAGAGTGTGACGAGTAAAGTCGTTACTCACTCGTTTTCCTCTGCCCCTAAGTCACATAAGTTTAAGTTTAATATAAATGTTTATAATATATATTTACTAAGTAGGATTAAGGAAATTTTGTTATTAATTTTATGTAAGTGGTAACTCCACTCACCGCCACGTCATCAAGCATATTGGAATATTTCCAATGTTCCAATAGCATATTGGAATATTTCCAATGTTCCAATAGCATATTGGAATATTTCCAATGTTCCAATATGCTTGATCAAAACGAGGCCTTGTCGATAATGATCAACAAAGGAGGGGGGCTTCTGATACCAACCTTCAAGTAGTCAACATCACAACTTATCTTAGGCAGTGTGTTTCTCTAAGTTCATCAAAAATACTTTTCTCTAAGTTCATCAAAGGTAGTTTTTCTAAGTTCATCAGAGGAAGTTTTTCTAAGTTCATCAGAGGAAGTTTTCCTAAGTCCAAAAAATGTAGTATTAAGACGCAGGGAGTAATCCTGGCAGAATCGTATAAATAAAATCATAGCCATAATACACAGGGCGCAAGGCCTGTTGGAGTGATGTGAGTGAAGTGACCACGCTTATATGTGAAGTATTAAATTAAGTTTCAATGAACGCAAGTGTAAATGAATAAATAAATCTAAGTCGTTACATAAGTGAATCAGCGAGCGTCTTCATTTATAAATTAATGGACGAGATACCCTACGCCGACGGCTTAACCCCGGCTAGAGGAGAAAATCTCGTTACAATGGCGCCCGAGCAGGGACGCTCGTCCTGTTCAAAAGAACCATAAGTATCCTTAAAACATATATGTATATCCAAGGAAGCAGTGACACTCGTCCTGTTAACAAAATCAAGTCAAAGTCACAAATCTACCACGCAATTTATATAACTATAATATTCGTAGCTGGATCATACCTAACTGTGAAAGAACACTCGAAAATCGGGTGATCATTAAACGGTAACTAAAAAAAAATTATATACAAGGGAAACACCGTTACACTTCTGCTAGTCAAACTCTTTAAGAAAAATAGAAGAGAAGGAATTGTAAATGAGTGTTGAAGGAAAGTGGTCGCATGAAAGAACATTCTTTAGAAAAAAAAAAAAAAAGGAAATACTATCATAGTGAATTTAACTCAGTTTAAAAAAAAAAGATAACTAAAACCCTTTTGTTGACAGTGCAAAAAAAAAAAAAAGTATACAATGGAAAAAAAATTGTATTAAGTGTATAGTTAACTTATTGAAAGTACAAAACCAAAAAAAAAATGTTACAGCAAATTGTGAGAATTGAGTAAAAGTTACGTAGTGGCTTACAAAAAAAAACAGAAATAAGCTAAGGAAACAAATTGCAACAAATTATATTGTGTATACGAATGTGACAATCAATTTGGAATTGCGTAGTGACTTAA
The DNA here is from genome assembly GCA_963971445.1 of Ornithomya chloropus. Classification (NCBI taxonomy): domain Eukaryota; kingdom Metazoa; phylum Arthropoda; class Insecta; order Diptera; family Hippoboscidae; genus Ornithomya; species Ornithomya chloropus. Next base: position 17,389,418 of record OZ020530.1, on the reverse strand, counting down.
AATTGAAAAAAAATTAAGGTACAAAATCTATCTGTGTTGTAAGAAAAAAAAAATCAGAATAATTCTTAGTCAAGATATAAGGAAAATCGAAGGGCAAGAATCAAGAACCGAACAATATGTCAGATTGTGGGTCACCCATCACCCTGTCTTCCGCCAGTTCTTGGGAAGATGTGGGTCTACCACCTTCATCGGACGATGATATGCCGCTACCTCCACCGTGGAGCTCGTACGATGGAGATGATTTTTCTCACCCTTCGCCTCCGAGTTGGGGTCCGCAGAGCAGCGAAGAATCCTTTGTTCCTCCACCGTTTGGATGTCCTAGCCTCGTAGCTGTCGAAACCAGAAATTCCGAGGAAGTGGTTCTTGGGAACCATTTTAAGCTGGAGTTTACCCAGAAAATTACCATAATAATACCTCCAGGAAGTCATCGCCGAATCATAAGGCCCAGGCAATGCATCACGGAAGCGACACCGGTGCCGGAGGACGTAATGTCTCCGACCATCCAGTTTGAGGCCGTTCAGGAGGACGTAATGTCTCCTATTTCACTGTCCGAGGACGTACCAGAGAACGAAACGTCTCTGTCCACGTCGTTAGAGGTCTTTCCAGGGGACGAATTGTCTCCTACTAAATGCCCAGTAACCATAAAGAAGTTCCCGGTCTGCCCGATGTCTCCTATGCGTGGACGTACCGCAGAAATCATCCGGTTGTTAGACCAAATTTTGGGGTCTGACTCGGAGGCACTGGAGGACGTTAACGGGGCTGCGAAACAACAGGCAAGCACCACTTATGAGGTTGGCAAGAGACGCGAGGGACGTTCAATTTCTCCCCGTCATCATGCTGCCACGCCTGATAAACCTTCGACATCGCGTACAGCCTATCGTGCACCAATCCGTCAGCACGCTGCAATGTCTGCTATTCGTACGGCACCCCGCTCAGCATACCGTTCTCCCCCCCGTGATGAACGCAATAATCAAAATAAAGTGTCTCAGAGGTATCGCCATGCCAAGTCTACACCGAGTGGCCGTCGCCCCTTTCCAACCACGAGAAACACGGGACGTGATCGTCACACAAGTGGGCCACCACAGCGGGAGGCATTACCAACCCGTCATAATGAGATCAGGAGTCGGCGACCACCCCAACAGTGTTGCCGTAATCCAGATCTGCCACCGCGCCACTCTACGGACCTGGGAGGGCCTAGCCAAGCGCCACGTCACACCGTAGTCCCAACCGATTGGCATGTAGCCGGTATACCATCCTCGGTGCTACGACAAATAGTGCCGCAGATCGAAAAACTTCGAGCGGAAGTACCACCCGGCCGACGTTACAAACACCGGTTCGAGCTCCAAGAGGGAAAGTACCGGGTAGCTTTTGCGAAGAGCGGTAGAGTCTCAGTCTACCAAGCATAGACGCCCAGCATCGTATCTCAAGCTATACCAGTCCACACATGAAGTGTCATCCACCGTTATTTTTGCTTTTATTTACCAACTCTTGAAATGTTAAACTTTGTTTTATTGTTATATATGAATGCCTTATTTACCTTTTGGAACAACGTTATAGTACTTAAGATTCTAAGCTTTGTTTACATCTAGAATTCGTTTTTTTTTTGTTTTTCTTCTTTTTTTTCTTAAGGGGAGGGGGTAGTGTGACGAGTAAAGTCGTTACTCACTCGTTTTCCTCTGCCCCTAAGTCACATAAGTTTAAGTTTAATATAAATGTTTATAATATATATTTACTAAGTAGGATTAAGGAAATTTTGTTATTAATTTTATGTAAGTGGTAACTCCACTCACCGCCACGTCATCAAGCATATTGGAATATTTCCAATGTTCCAATATGCTTGATCAAAACGAGGCCTTGTCGATAATGATCAACAAAGGAGGGGGGCTTCTGATACCAACCTTCAAGTAGTCAACATCACAACTTATCTTAGGCAGTGTGTTTCTCTAAGTTCATCAAAAATACTTTTCTCTAAGTTCATCAAAGGTAGTTTTTCTAAGTTCATCAGAGGAAGTTTTTCTAAGTTCATCAGAGGAAGTTTTCCTAAGTCCAACAAATGTAGTATTAAGACGCAGGGAGTAATCCTGGCAGAATCGTATAAATAAAATCATAGCCATAATACACAGGGCGCAAGGCCTGTTGGAGTGATGTGAGTGAAGTGACCACGCTTATATGTGAAGTATTAAATTAAGTTTCAATGAACGCAAGTGTAAATGAATAAATAAATCTAAGTCGTTACATAAGTGAATCAGCGAGCGTCTTCATTTATAAATTAATGGACGAGATACCCTACGCCGACGGCTTAACCCCGGCTAGAGGAGAAAATCTCGTTACGAGAGGCAGACAGAAAAAAGACAGCCTTTAGCGTGAATAATGGTAAATACGAATTTCGTCGCTTGCCTTTCGGACTAAAAAATGCACCCTGCATTTTCCAAAGGGCAATCGATGACATACTCAGAGACGATATAGGAAAAACGTGTCAGGTCTACATGGATGACATAATAGTTTACTCTCCCGACGAGACAACACACTTAAGAGATGTAGAGAATATTATACAAAAATTAGGCAGAGCAGGGATGAGAATATCTTCTGAGAAGTCGAAATTCTTTAGAGAAGAAGTAGAATTTTTGGGCTTCAGAATATCAGGCAAGGGCATATCAACTTGCCCAGAGAAGGTAAAGGCAATAACCGAATATGAAGAACCCAAATCACTGAGATCACTAAGGTCATTTTTAGGACTCTCAGGGTATTACAGAAAATTTATAAAGGATTAAAAAACTCTAATCGCTTTAAGAGAGAGATTATATTGCACCTTGCACAATGATATGCGAGTGACCTTTAGTTGTAAATAATTATCAAATCTCTGTTTTTAATTGTTGATTAACATATTATCTGGTGCATACTCCCGACTCATATAAGCTACGAGCTGGAGAGTCGGGAGGCACCCACGACTACTTATGTACACTAAATAATGAAATAAATAAAATAAAATAAAATAAAAAGGATTATGCAGGCATCGCTAAACCACTTACTAAATATCTCCGTGGAGATAACGGGAATGTTGGGGCAAAATTTTCAAAAAAAGTTAAGATAGAATTCGACCAAGAAGCGCGCAATGCGTTTAACACTAAAGCTACCGCGAGGGGTCAAATGACCCTTTTTAAACTTTTGGACAGAATTTCATTGTAAATAACATTATCACGTCGCCATTTGCCTTTACTACTTTTATTAAAAGATACATCGAAAGTATTTTTTAATATTTACTCCTCTCTTGTTTAATTTTTTTACCGAAAAATATATGTAATCTGCCTTAACTACCGCAAGGGGTCATTTGACCCCTGCAAAGATTCATGTAATATCATGAAAAAAACCATTGCACTAGGCGTTTTTATTATTGCATCGTATTTTACCCGCGTTATATTGAATAGCGAATTGTACTCTACTCCAAGCGAGCTTTCCAGTAAACATTTCAAGTTATAGTGTATTTCGCGAGTCAAGAATTCTTATTTCATTATTTTACAAAAAATTCTTATCCTAAAAATGTCGAAAGGTTCAAGATATGTGAAATCATTGGAACTTATAAATAACATAGATGAAGAGTGTCCGGAATGTAGTGAAAAGAAACTATCTGAAAGTGAAGTAGATAGTATAGAACAATATGATGACTCATTTGACACTATAGACGAATGTGAGTCCTCAGATAAATAAAGTGGATTTCCATATTTGGGGAAGGATGAAAACAGAGCAGCTTCAGTTCCGCTTGGAGAATTCGTTGTTCTCAAACTGCTGGAACCATTCACGGGATGCGGAAGAAGCGTGACTATAGATAATTTTTTTACGAGCGCATCACTAGCTACGAAACTATTACAAAAAAGGACCACTATTGTTGGAACTATCCGTGCAAATAAAAGAGAACTACCAAAATTGTCCAAGCAGACAAAAGATGGTATGCCACGCTTCACAACAAAACTATATAAATCGAGTCATTGTTCACTTACCATTTACAAAAGTAAGCCAAACAAAAAAGTGCTTCTACTAAGCTCAAAGCATAAATCCATAAGCATTGAAAAAAACGGTGAGTGTATACCTGAAACGATCAGATTCTACAATAGTAACTAAACACGATGTAGACACGGCGGACAAAATGGCAAAACAATACTCCGTGAAATCGAAATCGCAGAGATGGCCTGTGCAGATTTTCTTCAATAACCTAGACTTGGCTGGAATAAACTCATGAGTTTTATACAGAGAAACAACCGGCGAAAACACTTCTAGACAACAATTTTTATTCCAATTAGCTGAAGAGCTTGCCGAAGATTTTCAACATGAGCAACAGGAAGAAAAAGAAAATATACAGAAAACGTCAACAAATTCAAGTTCGAACTCTTGTATGCAAAAGCGAAATAAGTGCCAAATAGGTTTTTACAAAAAAAATAACTACCAAAATCTTAAGGAAATGCAACAAATATGTGTGGAAAATGTTCTTTCGAAAACGCAATAATTTGCAAAATATGCGCTGAACAAGAATAATGTTAGCATCATTTATTTATTTTATAACTTTAGAATTCAGTTGAAAAATATCTAATTTTTTTCTTGCATTATTTTTATGTTTTTAAATTTAATAAATAAATATTTTTGAATCGTTATATGAAAAAAATTGTTTACTTCATGTACTAAATTATGCTACAATAAAGAAGGGTCATTTGACCCCCTTTGGTAGAAATAGGTATATATGAAGTGTCGGTAGCTTTAGTGTTAATAAACTTAAACAAATTCTCATGTCCGAGAACATTATACTAGCCTACCCCGACTACAATAAATCATTTGAATTGACAACAGACGCTAAGATTAGTGGTGTCAGATAACGAGAAAGCGTTTCAATCTAACACCATAGGTACTTTGATTCGCGATCACTTTGGCGCGCAGCAATTTTTTGTGCCAACCATGCACAGCGAAAGCAATGGTCAAGTGGAAAGATTTCACTCGACATTGCTGGAAATAGCTCCATGTATCAAGGAGCAACAAAGTATAACAGACCCAGTGGAGCTTCTTTTGTTGGCTACATATAAATACAATAACAGTATTTATTCAATAATAAAAGCCAAACCATTCGACGCCCTATACAACTCAGACGAACATAAAAGGGTTAAAATAAAAGACAAAATTAAACAAGCTCAAGACCGACTACTTGGTCGACATAACAAAGATGCAACCGCTAGAACGTTCCAACCTGGGGACATAGTTTTTATAAAACGTAACAAACGTTTAGGAAATAAGTTTAGCAAAATATTTGATGAAAAAACTGTTGAAAGGGACTTAGGACCCACAGCCCTTATAGAGGGTAAAAGAATTCACAAGGACAATTTGAGATGGATATTTCCACCGTTCTGAAATGCACCTTATATGTCTTTACAGGCTCTTATTTATATTAATAGCGAGTTCGCATGCAACAATTGTAGACTACACGTCATCCCACTTTATAGCAGTCACGGCGGGCAACGTGACGACCTATGACAACTACAGTCAAATCATTCATGGCACCAATCTGTCCGATTTCGCCACCTTTATCACGGAAACTCAGGAAATACTTAAAAATACAACCGATGAACGACTTGCATACGAAGCACCAAAGTACCGAAATACAACGCCTTCAGGATACATTAAAGCTGCCCAGACGAATAGCCAGGTCTTTGGACTTTTTGGGCTCCGCATTAAAATTTATTGCAGGAACCCCAGACCACGACGACTACAAGTTTTTGATAAATAATGAAAATGGGATAATAGAAAATAACAACCTCCAAAGAAATATAAATAGTATTATGCAGGGAAAAATTAACGAGATTACAGAAAGAATAAACCAGTTGCAGGGAAAGGGAGATAAGCAAACCCAGACCATTTTGTGGCAGCTGGTTATGATCACTTGAATAGCATTGCGCTGTCTGTTATGTTGGCAAAAGCCGAAATTATTAATCCAACTATTTTTAACGTTGAAGACATAGAGAACCTTCTAACCACGGAGTCGGTACCAATTAGCACAATACAATGATGATAAAAATATGAAAATGAAATGTAATAATAAAATATGATAATAATAATAGTAGTAATAAGGAAAATTGGCAATATTATAATAACCCTCAGCGATCGAGGGCGATCGACTTTAGAAGGGGGAGAGTTAAGAATCGCTGTCCGTAGTTAAGAACCACTGTCAGTTTAAATTTACCCTAAATTGCAATCGCGGAGTGCATGATAGGCATCTTTGCGATTGCAAGTGCAAAATTGCAAGTTTGGAAATTAATTTTTGTAGCATAGTTCAACTTAAGCTTGTAATCGCGGAATGCGTGATCAGCACCTCCGCGATTGCAAGTACTGTAAAATAAGTGTGCCAATTATTTTCGTCAAGCTGCAATGTAAGCATTCTGCAGCTTGACAAAACATAGTTAAATAGAAGCAAACCACTCGGCCGCAGCAGAGTGGTTACAATCATTAACTGAGTCTCGTCAATAAAATTATTAAGTGACAAGTGTGCTTGTATGTTTAATTAATAAAATAATAAATAAAACCCTTATCCGTCAATAAAATTATTAACTTACATAAGTCTATAAAAGTTTATAGGAATGAACCAGGTCCTGAGTTGCTGCGGATGTTGTTGTCGCTGTTGTTGTGCTCCTGCGTAGTTTTAAGATATTATAGTACTTATTTTAATCTCAATTAACTGTTATATTTAGCCAAGTCCTAAAAATAAAATAAATAAATAAATAAATAAATAAATATCCACTGATGCCTCAATTAATTGCCACTCCACACAACTTACGATTTGCAATATTTCCAATAATAACAATTTCTTGTTTAAAATTGAAGAATCTCTGTCTTCCCTTTCGGGTGAATTAGCTGCTCTGGAAAAAGCCATTGATATTATCATTGAGGATGAAATCCCATAAGCTGCCATATTTACTGATAGCAAAAGTGCCTGTTTATTATTAGCAGCACAAAACACTGGCAATTCTCACATAGGGAACATCATCCAAAACATTAACAAGTCTAAAATAGTTCAAATTGTCTTTGTGTGGACACCAGCGCACATAGGCATAGAAGTAAATGAAGGAGCTGACTACTTTTCCAAACATGTAAGTCAATGTGGCTGTATCATTCATCCTAAAGTATCCACAAAAGAAGCTACCACCATGATTGTTCACTGGAGTGACACTTACAAAAATGAATCGGTCTCCAAAGAAAATTCCTTTTTCAAAATTTTTGAGGCTCCTCCATCTCATCACTGGTTCAAAAGTCAAAAATTTCGGTCTAATGACATTAAACTATATAACAGTGTTATTTTCACATGATTGGCCTTGAATCCAACAATCTGTGTAACTCCTCCCAAGTGAAGGAAGACAACAATCACCTAATTTTTAACTGTGCCAAGTATGATTTGTCCAGGAATAATTTTCCTCTTCCACAACGCTTCAACAACCTCGTTGATCTGTTTAAATCTTCAAAGCCTTTCAGCAGCTGGTAAACTTCATAAATGTTAACCAAATTCATCTGTAAATGAAATTTTCTTGTCATCACGCACAACTAACAGCTCCTCATTAGCATTCATACTCACATCTATCAACCAATTATCCCCTCTATTTGAGGTTTGGCCAAATGACTAATCTCAGGCCTATTGCAGTTCCAATGTAGGAAGGGAAAAAAAAAAAAAAAGTGAAAAATGTTTGAAGACAATTCAAAAGCAAGTTATTGATAAAGCAAGTTTAAAGGAATGAACAAAATTATTAAGTAAGTGTTAGGGTTTCTTAAATTTTACAAAAATAAATCTAAAATTAAATATCGGTTGTATCTTAAATGTAACTTATATTACATTACAAAGTGAATGAAAGAAAAATATATATTTTCTGATGTGTTTGTAATTATTGAAGTGTAACGTGAAGTGTTCGTTTGTTCGGCCATTACGTTAAAATGGTGAATTTGCAAAATGCACTACGTTGCACTACGAATTCGTCCATTATTGCCTTCCGAAAGAAATTATGGCTGCCAAGTGTCCGTTGAGAAAGTGGGCAACATAAATTAGATGATAGTAAACAACCCTGAAACACTTAGGTTTAACCATGTGTTCGATTGGAGAGATACGGAAGCGGAAATTTATGAAGTAACTGTGTCACCAATGGTGGACAAGTTTATTGGAGGCTTTAATGTTACAATTTTGGCATATGGTCAGACCGGTTCTGGCAAATGCCATACAATGGGCACATGGTTTAAGAGCTCAATTGGTCCGCGGGCAATACATGACACATTTGAACGCCTACTTAAAATGGGTGAGAATTACGAATTTGTAGTAAGTTGTTCATTTATCGAGTTGTATAAGAAGCAACTGTTTGACTTGCTATACGAAAAGACTTGCGACATGCGATTGCTGTAATTTATTTAGTGCCATACATCTTCAATTGATGAGCGCTTTGTGTTTGGCTAGTTTTATTGTTGTTAAGTTTATAACTGTCTAAAGTCTTTTCTGCTTGATTGACCTTGCAACGGTTTTTACAAAAAGCAATACACATTTATTACCTTTTCGTTGTAATTGCTCCAATAGATTTCTTATTTTATTAAATTTACCTTTTCATGTATAAAAATATCAATCCATGTTTAAGATGCTTAACAGCGCATTTGCCCACTCCTTTTGTTTGTTTCGTCAATTCACTATTAGTTACATAAACCAAATGTTATCTGTATTATATTTGTTAACTATTTGTTTAATACGTTAAGAAGACTTGTTCACATTCAAATAATTAATATTACAAATCTTTTATTTTAAGATGAATTGTGCACACACCACGTGTGCATAAGCACTTTGTGTATACTTCAATAGTGAAAACACCTCTGCACACACGAATAATAATCGGTTCTTTGCGTTTACAAAAGACGATAGTGATGTGTCATTTACAACTTTAGATGTAGAGATGTGATACAATTCACACCAAGTTAACCTTTTTTTAAACATCTCTGTTTTTACTAACATATAAGTAGGAATAATCTAATCTATGGCTGTATTTGTGACTGATCATTTTAACATAAATTTCAACTCCACAAATAATTTTTTTTCCCTTTTGTTCTTTATTACAACTTTATAACTTAGCTTTATAACTTCATTAAAACTTTTCACTTTAAATTACGAATATAACAGTGCGTAGAACATTCCATAATGTTTAGAAAAATCTAAAATATATTTTTAAATATGTTACAGCATAGTTACACTGCTTTGCTAATACGTCGCATTTACTTATGCAAAGCTGCTGTATCCAGTTTGGGTTCCGGTTTCTTAGCTAAACCGGACAATAACTTTTTAATTTCTGCAATAGCACGTCCTGGATTTAAACCTTTAGGACAGGTGCGAGTACAATTCATAATTGTATGACAGCGATAAACACTGAAAGGATCCTTCAATTTGTTCAAACGTTCTTGAGTACTTTCATCACGAGAATCAATAATCCAGCGATAGGCTTGCATAAGTACTGCGGGTCCCAAATACTTGTCAGAATTCCACCAATACGATGGGCACGAAGTGGAGCAGCACGCACACAAAATACATTCATACAAACCATCTAATTTAGAACGATCTTCGACCGATTGTAGATACTGAGCTTTGCCCTTCTTCTCCGTAGCTTCATTTCTATAAAAATTGCTCATGTCCAAAAAAAACTTTTTTTATGAAAATAGAGTTATATACTTGCGTTGCAGCCAAGGTTGTATAGAACGATATTGTTCATAAAAATTATTCATATCCGGGACCAAATCACGCACTACATACATGTGCGGTAAGGGATAAATTTTCAAAGGTTTTGACGTGTTCGTATCTATTTTACTAATACAAGCCAAAGTATTAATGCCGGCTATGTTCATAGCGCATGAGCCGCAAATACCCTCCCGACATGAGCGACGAAACGTTAGGGTTGGGTCCACTTCGTTTTTGATTTTAATTAAAGCATCCAATACCATCGGACCACATTCACGTAGATTCACGTCGTAGGTTTGCATGTAAGGCTTCTCACCTCCATTTTCCGGATTCCAGCGATAGATTTCGAATGTTTTTATTTGAGGTGCTGGTGTTTCCTTCGCCTGCGCCTGTTGGTCTAATTGATGGCTGGACGTAATAGCACGAAGCTGAAAAGAGAAAATACCAATAGTAAGCGACGTATTCATTTTAAGCATATATGCAAGTGTTTGCTTTTTCAGATGTAACCATTTGTATATTATATTACACGATATATACATGATTATATAATCTTTCTTAGTTTCACTTTTCTGCAGCATAAAAATCAAATTCTATTACATTTTACTGTTGCAGAACACTTATATAATATGTTTTAAGTAAATTTAATAAAACCCCATTACCTGCTGACGTACTGTTCCGGCCACAGCAGCTGAGCGGTTCAATATCAAACGAGCCTCGTTAACCAACATGATTACTTTAAATCTTTACTATTTCTATTAATTTTGTTAAATATATTTATTATTGAAACGACACTGCGTTTTCAATATTTTTATTAAAAAGTGTACACAAAATTTTGCTGTTTTCAATGAAAAATATTGTATATAGTAATTTGACAACTTATTGGCGATCTAAGACGGGGATGTTTTCTATTTTGAGATGTTCATATTTAGGATTAATAAAAAGTAGGTTTTCATTTTATCAACTGTGTTGGTATAAATAAAGGTATCTTTAGTAATGTTACCCCATCTGGTAACAAATGATTCATAATTATTGCATATTCTGTTGGATTCAAAGTAGATATTGCCTAAATAAATTCATAAATTCATTTATGTAATATTGTAAACCTTTAAGAACAATGTTACCGTTAAACTTGACATCTTAATATAAAAATATTACATATATACACAGAACCTTATATATTCTTGTCATAGATTATTGGGGTACTTGAGGTATGCATCAACTTGTTAAACCAAAATCACTCCGATGCTACAGCATTAATACTGTTCGACTCATATAACGTACCGAATATTAATTAATCGCACAAGCGTTACTTAATCAGCATAGTATTATAAAAGATATATTTTAAGTAAAAGCCGGATAATTAGAAGATGAATGTATATAATATATACGAATATAACAAAAGCTACACAACATTATACCACTAAAAGGAAACACTACTTGAAAGCAACGCTATCGATAAGAAATAAAATTTTTCTGAAAAGCACGCTTTATGTTGCACAATGGAATGGAAAAGAAGCAATCTTTTATTGCACCCATAGTAAGTATGGTTTTCTTTTATTAATGAGTTCTTGTTTAGAATGCATCTCATTATCTTTATCATGTTTAGCAGCAGTAGCGTCACATCTGCAATTTGATGGATACGTTGTAAGACAAACTGCCGTGTCAGTGTACTTATACCGTACTCGTAAAATAACAAAGTGCTTGTTGTTGCGGTTGATATTGTGACAGACAGACAGACAGACAGACAGACAGGTATTCTGAACATGTAGGTAAAGCAGCGTAAGAAGAATATACTTAACCTTCCTTTGCTCTGCCTATTGTGCCAAGACGTAGCAGAGGAGATGCTTTAGCTTTAATGTATTTTTCACCTACATCGTATAAATGTATGCGTATCAGTCGATATATTAAATGAGCTTCTAGCGTTTATAAGAATGATTTGCTTAAAACAAGTATTCATTTGAAACCTGCCATTGTCTGTTGTTGTTGTATGGTTGTTTCAAATTGTATTCTCCAATTATTGTAAAACAACATATCAGCTTACTTTGATATAATTGTTACGTGTGCCTGTGCGTGTGACGGCTGGTTTATTTGCTTGCTTATAAAATGCTTTACTTTATGCTTAGAAAATATTCAGGCTTATAATATAGTTTTAGTTTTAGAATTACATTATAAAGAGAATAAACTATTTAAAATTGCTTTTATTGCTTTACAATCCTCATGAAAATAAATTTAAGGTTTATACAGCAATCATACGCACTGTTGAACAGAATATATTGTAATTAAATTTTATGTGTAATATTCTAATCATAATATTGCAAAAATATTTCTACTGTCATACAAATATATATGAGAGTGTACACAATATTCAGTATACAATGAGTTTAGAGGTTTTTTATTATACCCTCCACATAAGGTAGGGGTATATTAAGTTTGTCATTCTGTTTGCAACACCCAGAAGGAGGTGTCAGAAATACTTCAAAGTATATACATTCCTGATCTGCATTAAAAACTGATTCGATCTAAAAATGTATGTTCGTGGGTCCGTGCGGCCATCTGTTGTTGGCATTTTTCCGGGCATAAATTTTGAGATATTATGCTGAAATTTTGTGCAGATACTTTTAGTTTTTGCACGTAGATCGCTTTTTTAAAATAGTCAAAATCGGTAAATAGCCACACCCACAATCAATAAAAATCTATACATCTGCTACAAAAATTTACAAATGAATTTGAAATTTGGTACACTCATTTAGAGTTGTCCCATCGATGTGTCAAAAATGGGCGTTTTCGGATTACAGACACGCCCACAATTAACAAAAATTTATATATCTGCCACAACAGTTGACCTGTGAACTTGAAAATTGGTGCCCATATTTATGGTTATCCCATCCATGGTTATCCCATGATGTGCCAAAAATGGGCATGGACACAATTTACAAAAACCATATTCACCATAAAATTAGACTTGCAAGATGATACGTAATTAGGGGGGATGATACACTATAAGTGGACGCATTGTATATATATTTGGCATGCTCACCGCTGCGGAGGGTATTTAATTTTTGGCCTAAGCCAAATTCACTTTTCTTACTCGTTTATTTTGCCAGATTTAAAATTAATTTTTCAATAAAAAAAACTGACAATCAGATTAAAAGAAATTATTTCTGTACATAATTACTTTGGCTGGCATACCTTTCCTACATTTTGGCGAAGCTGTGCGAAAATAAAAAAGCGAATCTGTTTTAATGAATATTAAATGTTCCGGTGCTTAAGCTGTGGTCACACAGCATGCGGTCATCCTCTCGCCATGTTGTCATATTTGGTTAGTTGAAGCTACCGTTAACATCATCGCCATCCCATGTAAACCACCACTCACAACATCATGTGTGCGCTCGAAATGTACCATGTCCATAACAGTACTTGTATTTGTACCCGTATTATAATATTTGTCATGTAAACACCCTGAACCCGAATCAAATATGCAATGTTTTGTACGCTACATACGCAACGTTGCGAAGCATTTTTTACAGTTAATTTTTTATAAATAATTTAAAAAAAGAATTAATTGTGTTTGCGAGTTTTAAAGTGTTCAGTATACAATATTTTGCTTTAATTTTCCGTTAAAAGCTTTTCAGTAGATTGCAGTAGTAAGTCTCTCTCAGTTGAAAAGAAGCAAAAGGACTTTGCCAAGTTGACGGTGACTTGATATTTCACGCAAATTACTTTTACTTAAACCGAACTTAACTTAATCTAGCCTTTGGAACGATCAAAGATCAGGAGTAATAACAATATATATAAAATCAATGGATTCCGAATGTTACTCCATCGTTGATTAATGTAATAAAAGGCGTGTCTATCTTAATACCTATGCCACTTACTGTAAGTATAGTGGAGAAATCTAAAAAAAAAATTTAATTTACAAAAATTCTTTCATGTACAAGCAAACTGAACCTAACAAAAGCATTTCCTCTAAAATACTTACAACTAGAGAAGAAGAAAGAAAGAAGGACGAGTGCCCCTATTTGAAACAAGTAAAAATATTATAATCGGTCAAGTGCGACTATTGAATAGCCTACACTTGGCACGCAGCGCACTGCCATACAAGTTAAGTTCGTGAAATATAATTATACGGGAAGAGGTACTAAAAATGGTTCGATGGGGTCCTCCTTAGACATACATGTCCTTGTACCAAATTTTATTTAAAAAATGTCCACAAATGCGACCTGTAGCTTGCGCACAAATTTACATGGACAGACGGACAGACCAACATGATTAAATCGATTCAGATTTTGATTCTGTATCGATCGGTATATTTAAAGGTAGGTGTGGCATTTGCCGTCTAAGAGTTACAAACATCCGCACAAATTTAATATACCTTTTGCCACAAGTGGTGCAGGGTGTATATAATAAAATAAGGATAAGAAATAGGAATTTTCCGCTATAAAACTTTCTTACTCGCATAAAACATAATAGTACTTACTTATATTTATGAAGGTATTTGTTGTGATATGTATGTTATATATACATACATACATCCTGCTACATGTAGTAAAATACTTGTGAAACAGGTGACGTCTACGTACTAGTTTAACAAGCACGCCATTGTCACCTCAAGTATTATTTTTCTGTGTACAGAGCCAATGTTGTTGATCAGAACCCTACAAATATGTAAGAAGGTAGCAGCAAATTATACTATATATGGCCGCTTGAATATTGTACTTTTATACCTACACCTCGGTATGTGTGGCATCTACATTCCTGACAGCTTTTGGCATTTACAACAGTGTGCTGGGTTGCGTGATAAAAAAAAAAAAAAAGAAATATTAAAAAAATCCTAAATTTTGGGTGTGTTTGTTATCCGACCATGCCCATTTTTGGCTCATCGATGGAAGGAATAACCTTAAATAAGTGCATTAAATTTAAAGTTCATAGGTCATGTTGTGTTGCAGATATAAAGGTTTTTGTAAATTGTGGGTGTGTCTGTTATCCGACCATGCCTATTTTTGGCACATCGATGGATGGGATAACATCAAATTAATGCTCCAAATTTCAAGTTCATAGGTCAATTTTTGTGGCAGATAAATAGATTTTTGGTCGATTGTGGGCGTGGCACTATTTTGTCCATTTTAAATAGCGATCTGTGTGCAAAAACTAAAAGTGTGTGTACAAAGTTTTGGGGGGAGAACAAACTTAATATAGCCGATATCTTATGTGGTGGGTACAACAGCATAACAATGAAAATTATGTTCATCATACGCACTGTATTATGCACGAACACATATTATACCATGAGTACCACAAGTACTTGTAATAGGAAATTTGTTAGCATTTTGAGTAGATACATAAATAAAATAAATAACTCTGGAGTACAATCTTTTTCATCCACTTTATGCAAATTTATTGAAAATATTATGTTTCGATAAAAAAATATGTTTAAATAACTTAAAGAAAATGTATCATTAGCTTTAAATTTAAACATTTACACATATGTGGGGAATGTAATTAACATTACACTTTTCTCTTTAAACAATAAGCAAAAACCAAGACGAAAAACTATAAATATGTAAAAAAGTATCAGAGGTAAGAGAGCAGAAGAGCCGGTAAGAAGAGTCTATTGTTTCATAACCCTTTGCGTTCTGTATACAGTTACAAAACAAAGTGGGTGCCATACTGGAGCATTCTGTTCAATGATCTTACTGAAGTGTTGTGGTCAGCAATTGCTTTTCAAAGAGTGCTTATATGTGGTGTGTAGGTTCATGATAAAAGTAAGTAAAAAACATTGAAAAAACACTACAAACGGTCAAGTCCAGCCTACGCTTTGCTCTTACACCACTTAGCTGCAACCCCATAGAAGTAAGCACAACTCACTCCCCCTAGAGTTACTGCGTAAAATATTACTTTGTGAAAAGAGAGATGCCAACAGGTAAAAAAAGAAATTGTAGCTTGGGACAAATCTAAAATACGCCCACCTCCATATATCAACGGCTTAGTGACTTTGTTAGGCTGTGTAGAGTTAACCGATTTCATTTAATTTAAATATAAACTAAAACTTATGGACAGAATTTCAGCTAAATATCTCAAAATTTGCGAATGTGAGAGTCGAAATATACGGACAGACGGACATAACTAGTAAGCTTTAGAATCTGCTGTGAGCCTTTTTCTAGGAATGGCAAAGGGCAACCATTTGTGTGGAATATCTGAGTAATTATTACTGATGGACTTCAAGCATTTGCCCAAAGCAATGACATCCACCAAATGTTATTAAACTATTAACTATAAAACTATTTGAAAAGGTTTATTGAATAATGGAGCGATTTTGTAAAAAGCCTATTTGGGGCCAAATTTAACACAATCGATTATTTAGCTAACTAACTATTCTTCACCAACTTTTGTTAAAAATGATTAAAAAAAATTGTACATTTTCGTCACTTTTGTTGTGCAAAGTAGTGAAAACGAGTCCAAAAAATTTTCCAATTTAAACCATTTTCAAACCATTGTCTCACAAGATGTGCTGTAACTAATTATTTTAAAAGTTCGACGTACATGCGAAAGAGGATAAACCGGTTTAGAAAGTGATTTAGAATCGATCCGCTCGGTACAAGGTGCCTTTCTCTATAGGGATGACCATTATAAGATGTAGGGTATAATAGTTCATATTTGTTTTACAATTTGTACCGATTGTGAGTAGGTGTGGCAGTTGAATGAGTTGGTAGCTGATTATTGATGCATTAATTATTTATACAGACGGACATGCAGTAAAAAAATATTAAGAGTTAAATGAAATACCAAACAATATAGAAAAAGAGAAAACTTTTACGATAGATAAACAAACATAGGCCCAGTACACACCACACCAATCACACAGCAATCAACATACCAACCAATCAAGTTGTTAAGTAAATAAAAGTGAAAGGAAAACAAGTAAAAGCACCAAAGTTTCTTCAGGCCAAATCTTAACTATGCTCTACTTCTATATGTAAAGAGTGGGCATGGCAGGTATATGATTACGCCCTCTAACAGATACGTAATACAGTATCAGCTTGAAGTCGCGTTTTACGCTGAAAAAGGTTTGTTGTATATTGTGGGCGTATCTATTATCCGACCACGCCCACTTTCAAATTTTTGATAAATAAATGGATGAGAAATTTCAACTTAATAGCTCAATTTTTGCGACAGATACATTTTGACGATTGTGGGCGTGGCTCTTGACCGATTTTTTTCTTATTTAAATAACGCTATATATGCAGAAAAAAAGTGTCTGTACAAAAGTCCAGCTCAATAACTCAAAATTTACGACCGTGAAAACGCCAACAACGGACGGACACACGGATGATGCTGATGAAGAATATATATACTTTGTAGGGTCTTTGACGCCTATTTCCGTATGTTGCAAACGGAAGAGCAAACTGAGTATGCCCTCATCACTTAGAGAGAGGATAGAAAAAGGTTAACAAGTAAAGAAACAGGTGCTACAATAGAACACAAATAGTAACTTTTTACCAACCTTTACAACACTTAACAAGAAATTAGTTGTTTGGGTTTTTTGCTCCTGTTTGCTTTTTACATTTTCTATTTCTCTTTTTATTAAATTCGTGAAGTGTATGCAGAGCACTTCAGGTTTTCGAAATGAATTTTTTTCAAGTGTATTTAATTTTCTTTTAACAATATGATATAATGCATTTAATTAAATTTTGTCTGTCTGTGTATTTGTGTATGTGAGGGTATGTATGTGTATCAGTCACACTGATGAAATCTGTCTTTTGAATATTTTCACTTTTTACCCATCATCATATATACAAACGGCGGTATATGTATATAACTTTGACAAAACGTTTGAAACGCACAGAAAAAGATATCGAAGACCTCACAAAGTATGTTTATTGTGAATCCACATTTCGTTTTTTGTACTCACTTTTAAAATTATTATTTATAATGAATTCAAGATAATGTGTTTTCTTCTTATCTGGTAGCACATCTACATGCACACTTTACATTATCTTCTGCGAAATTGACTTTAAACGAAAGCCTTCAGGCATGAATACAAATGTAGTCACTTGTCTTCATTAAATATTCCAATGAAACAATCAGAAACAAAGAAGTGAAAAATGATTTCGCAAAAAAACGGAAATAATATGCGAAAGTTTCACACACACATATACACACGTATATATACATATACTTACACTTACTCTTGCGATTCCATAAGACTACTTGTCTGTTCACCTGTCAAGTGAGTAAATTGAGCTTCATTCAATTTAATGAACCATAGATTTCAATATGATTTCATCGTCAGCTTATTTACAGACTCATCTGTACATTGGGAGTTAAGTTCTTGAAATATTATTCAATTATTTTTCCTTTTTCGCTTTTTTCCCGTTTTTGTTTAATTATGCGCACGATATAACAAATGAAGTGGTTAAAAGTAAGTAAGAGAGGATGAACGAAGCAATTTTAGTGGAAACAATGACATTACAATTGCAAAAATTCAGAAGAAGAAGAAGAAGAGATAATGAATAAAATTCGATATAATGAAGCTTTCACAACAATGCCAATAAATTGAAAAGTCAGTAAAATAAATTAATAATACTTATGTACAATTAATATCTGTTCTTAATTATTGAAACATTTGAAATGTATTCATTTTGTCAAAGCTTCCAAAATCCTATCAAGTGTACAAATCTTCTCATGATCGATATCCAAGTCGGCCAAATATTCTAAAAATGGTACAAATTAAACTACGACCACATAATAAAACCGCACAAAAAAACCCTAAACGTTCCAAACGTGTATGTCCATGTGTCCGTATGTCTGTCTGTTTTTGGCTGTTGGCACTGTTATAGATGAGAAAAGAATTAAGATTTCTTATATGTTTTGTTTTGTTGTTGTTGTAGCCTTATTTATTAATATTTATACCCTGCACCACCCTGTGGAAAAGGGTACATTAAGTTTGTGGGGATGTTTGTAACACCTAAACGGCAAATGCCACACCCACCTTTAATTATACCGATCGATTCAGAATCAAAATCTGAATCCATGTCCGTCTGTCCACCTGTCAGTCCATCTAAATTTGTGCGCAAGCTACAGGGCGCATTTTTTCAGATATTTTGATGAAATTTTGTACAAGGACATGTATTGGCCCAAGGGGGAATCCTATTGAAAATGGGCCGGATTGGACCATTTGTAGAACCCCTGATGTCCTAAAGAGGTGCATTTTCTACAACTCAAATGCCATCGAAATATTTCAAAAACTATGTCGTTCAGGTTAAACAAAAATATTCCTCAATAGACAAAACATGAACCTCCGCACGAACTCATTAAAACCTGTACTGCAAGCGTTGTCAATATTATAAACGTTTTAATGAACTGAAATGGTTAACAATCATAAATAAAATATTTAATATAAGTGAAAATGTTATAGTTGGTCAAGCCCGACCATTTAATACCCCACACCACTTAGCTCCTTAAATTATGCTACAATTAGTTTAATTGTATCTGTATACGCAAGGTACTGCCAGATGAGTTAAGTTCGTGAAATGTAGTTATATGGAAAGTGGTTTTAAAAATAGTCCGATCGGGTCCAACTTTGTGGCACAGCCAATTATAAAGCTAATTCATTATTCTTCACCAAATTTTATCAAAAATATTAAGAATTGTGTTTTTTTACCATTTAAAGACTTTTATTATAATATTATTTTATATAGGGAGGGGTTCTAAAAATGGTCCGAATGCACCGGCATTTTCAATAGGGTTTATTTTTGGTCCAATTCGTGTCCTTGTAGCAAATTTTATCGATATATATCAAAAAATGAAATGGTAGCTAGGGCACAAATTTACATGGACAGACGGACAGACGATTTTGATTCTGAATCGATCAATACAATTAAAGGTGGGTGTGGCATTTCCCATTTAGAAGTTACAAACATCCGCATAAACTTAATATAACCTTTGCCACAAGTGGTGCATAAAATATTTATAACTGTTAGAAGCAAGTTTTAGCCACATTCTCTATTATGTAGATCAGGCACGTATTTGGCTATTAAAATTTAAGGGGAACAACAATTGGTTCCCTCTACAATTTTGTTTAAATTTTTTGCCGTTACATGATCTCATTATAAACATAAATTTTTGATGAAAAAAACCCTCATTTCTTCGAGGGAAGGTTTTGAATTTTCAATCGACACTACATTCCAAACAAACTGGATTCTTTGAAGTAAATGAATATTTTGAAAAAAGAATAAAAGATTTTGTCTATATGAAAATTTTATTGTGTCTCTCCCTCCTCAGTCTAATACACAATACCCGCCACACAGTCTCCTTTTCTGTTATGTAGAGAAATGATGACTAAGTCTGTGGTCTGTGGGAGTAGGTGGTCTGATTGAAATTGACAAACAAAATAAATTTGGTTGTTGTTATTGTTATAAGCTTATGCAGTCAATTTTATGATATTAATTTAATTTGTTTTTGTGGCAAACTTAATATTTATTTTATGTTATGTTCTGTGTATATCTGGAGTGGTGGAACAGCATTCAAATTGTGTACAATATGGTTGAGTTATAACTTGATGACATGTTGTCTAAAAATGTGTTCGACATGAACATTTCAAATATCAATTATGTTGAACGATTTCTGAAATTTCAACTAAAAGGTGCAGCTGTACAGAGACCAACGTTCCAATTGAGAACATTTGCTTTTTGCTTTCTTCAAATACTTGTAAGCTGGCTGCCAACCTAAACTCTATCCTAATTTTCTCATGATATATGATCTTTATTAAGTGTTTATACCGTATAGCGAGCGGGTTCCTATTGCCTCCATTAATGGATACAAATACTCATAAAAGTGGAAAAGTACTTAAAAGCCACACAACCTCATTAACACTGGAATCATAAAAGACCAATAGCAAGAACAACAACAGCAACGTTGTTACACACATATAGAACGGACAAGGCAGAAAAGAAGCTATTGAGTGCTTGCGTTAACGCAACTTAAAGGAATGTTTGTATGAAACACACGCGAATCCTTAAATAGCAGACGAGAACAGGAAAACATTAAAAATAAAATACGTACCCATGTAGAGCAATTTCTCATGCCAATGCTTTCATGCAACACATTAAACCCAAAAAAAAAATTATAAACATACATTTACTCACATACAGGTAAACAGGTAAATAAAGTAAACAGTGCGGTGCGAAGGACATTGTTTATATTCATAAAATGTAACGAGTTTGTTTATTACATTCACATATATACTTGTTGTCGAGTAAGACTCTGACTACATGGTCAAAATTTAAAGAGAGGTATGAGATCTGCGTAAACTTAATATATCTGGATCAGTACAAGTAATAGAAGCTATAAAACTAAATGACATGAAATAATGTTTCATCCAAATTGCTGATTTAAGTGGATTTCTTGAAATTCTCTATATACAGAATAAAAAAAATTGAAAACAAAATGTTTCTTCTTTAACAGATTCATGGAAGAAGCTGCAAAATGTCACTGACAAAAATGCCATTAATGCAAAACTGCTTAGTTCTTATAGATTCCTACAACACAATAAAAAACAAGTAAGAAAACTAAATTTGGCTTAGGCCAAATCTTAAATACCCACCACCTCTACAATGGTGGGCGTGGCCGAGTGGTTTACTCTTATATAACTATGTTTTGTCAAGCTGCAAAATGCTTACGTTGCAGCTTACCGCACTTGGAATCGCAAAGATGCTTATCATGCATTCCACGATTGCAAGTTGAGGTATTTCATAACAAACGGACAGTGGTTACCAACTTGCCATGGTTTACAATGTCATTTGACACCTACGGTTCATAACTGTCCCCCTTCGATCGTCCTCAATTGCTGCCACTGATGCCTGTGTCTTAAATTCCTTTAGCGCTTTTCCTTTGTTCGACATGCAAAATCTTCGGTGGATGCGGTTTGTAGTGCGGGATTGATGTTACGCGTCTGTACACGGTATCGTTTATGGTTATTTCGTGCGAGAATGTTACCAAAAAGATTCCGGTCACATTTA
Organism: Ornithomya chloropus; assembly: GCA_963971445.1. Lineage (NCBI taxonomy): Eukaryota > Metazoa > Arthropoda > Insecta > Diptera > Hippoboscidae > Ornithomya > Ornithomya chloropus. The sequence continues at coordinate 17,367,680 of OZ020530.1, read as the reverse complement.
CCAGTTCTTGATCAATGACTGTGGGGTTTCGGACGTCGTTCAGAAATAGTGTTCCGTCCGAAACTAGATTTATTGCCGGTATGTTAGTGGCCGTTCGTGTTGGGCAACGAGCAGTACTGTTATTGAGCATCTGGGCTAGGCACTTCGATGCGCTCCGACGACAAATATTACCAGAGTTAGTCTCCTTGCATTCTTTTACAGGGATAAAGTTATTCTGGCAATAAGCTGCTTCATTTGTCTCCTTCAAGTTGACCACGGCGCCTTTGTGAACTACAGGATAAACCCTAACAAGACTACAGACATTTGATAGGAAAGGAAATTTTAAAACAATCAATATTATGTTGTCATCCTGCCATACTTTAATAGTCGAGACATTCAATAAGTCGATTATTCTAATTGGTACCGACTCGGTGGTTAAAAGCTTCTCTATGTCTTCAACGGTAAAAATAGTTGGATTTATAATTTCGGCTTTTGCCAACATAATAGACAGTGCAATGCTATTCAAGTGATCATAACCAGCTGCCAGAAAATGGTCTGGGTTTGCTTATCTCCCTTTCCCTGCAACTGGTTTATTCTTTCTGTAATCTCGTTAATTTTTCCCTGCATAATACTATTTATATTTCTTTGGAGGTTATTATTTTCTATTATCCCATTTTCATTATTTATCAAAAACTTGTAGTCGTCGTGGTCTGGGGTTCCTGCAATAAATTTTAATGCGGAGCCCAAAAAGTCCAAAGACCTGGCTATTCGTCTGGGCAGCTTTAAAGTATCCAGAAGGCGTTGTATTTCGGTACTTTGGTGTTTCGTATGCAAGTCGTTCATCGGTTGTATTTTTAAGTATTTCCTGAGTTTCCGTGATAAAGTTGGGGAAATCGGACAGATTGGTGCCATGAATGATTTGACTGTAGTTGTCATAGGTCGTCACGTTGCCCGCCGTGACTGCTATAAAGTGGGATGACGTGTAGTCTACAATTGTTGCATGCGAACTCGATATTAATATAAATAAGAGCCTGTAAAGACATATAAAGTGCATTTCAGAACGGTGGAAATATCCATCTCAAATCGTCCTTGTGCATTCTTTTACCCTCTTTAAGGACTGTGGATCCTAAGTCCCTTTCAACAGTTTTTTCATCAAATATTTTGCTAAACTTATTTCCTAAACGTTTGTTACGTTTTACAAAATATTCCGAAACATTAAGCATTTATATCATTTATTTATTTATTTATTTATTTATTCAATATGAACGCCTTATAATTCTCTGGCATCAATGAGCTTAATAAGTGAAGGAGACTCAAGAGGAGATAGCTTTGGAGTTTTTTGTAGAGGTGACAGAGGTTTTAGCTTCTCTCGATCTTTTTTGAACGTTGCTGTTTTTTGACATTATCAATATTGGTGACCGTTGGAGTGAGTCTGTTGTTTGAGCAATTTTATTTTTATTATTGTTTACCTCAAAGAACAATAATTAAAGGCCCTTTCCAATCGCACCTGTTGTGGATTCCAATTCCACTGTACAACTACGATTAATCTGGTTAATTTCAGATATTTTTTTATGATCTTTATTTAAAAAATTGTGAAAAATACAAAAAAAAAAAAAAATATACGTTCACTATCCTATGCCAATGGAAATGCAATGAAACCTTCTAACCGCGGACTTCTGTTCTGTGCGATAATTATTGTATATACGGGAGCAGTTTAGTCCTCCTCTTTTGTGGGAATAATTGGCTGCCATTCGTTTGGGTTGACGTATATGTTTGAAATGGTGCCGCGCAATGTAAATATACCACGATTCAGGGGCACTGGCTTGGGTTTGTTTGCCGCTTCGGCTATCCATTTCTCCCAAGCCTCAGCTGACAGCTGACGCCGCTGTTCTTCCATTTCCCGTCGTCGTTGCTCTTCCTGTCGCTTGAGCATGCGTCGACGTTCTTCCTGTAAACGTTTTGCACGCTCCCATTCCTCCAAACGGGCTCGAGCCTCTTCTTCACTCAATTGAGGACGTGTCGGCTTTTCTGACATTTCCATTGCACTGCTTGCCTTCAACGATTGGTTTGTGGTTGAGGATGTCGCCGCTATTGTTGACTGCGACGGTTTGGATGGGCGTGCTTTCGACTCTAACCAAACCTGAAATTTTTCCTCAGCTAGACGTTTACGTTCCTCCATTTCTTTACGTTTTTGTTCTTCTGCTTTTCTGCGTCTAGCCGCTTCATCCGATAGCAATTTTCTTTTGGCGGATAACCAAGTCTCGTATGCTAGATCGGGCTTCAGTACAAGCTTGGCTGCTTCGCAGTGTTTGCGATATGAGAATGTGTAATCACGGGTCGTGGGATAATTATCCTCGGATTGCAAATCCAAGGGTGGCACTATATTGCTTTGGGTTTCCGATGCCGATTCACACATGCTGCTTCGACTCTGATTGACGCTATCCCCGCCAGCAGATGTGCGCATTGTATCAGCACCCTTTTCAATACAAGCAGCTGGGTTTATGTACTTTACACTGGAGTTGGCGTCACAACTGCGCGATGTGATATTTAAAAGTGTAGCACTACCTGTGAGAGATGTTGCCGAACTTCGCGCCGATTGTCGCCGTTCAATTTCGACACCGTTATCATCCACTCGTGAAGTGTAGAAAGCCATCGATACAAAAAAAAAAAGTTACTCTAAAAAATATGTTTTGTTGTTTTTGTAAGTTGAGCGGCGTAACTCGTGTTAATATTACATGAATTTTTGCTTTTAAGGGGGCGTTCGGGGCAGAGTTACTAATTTTTCGATGTTTTATGTTGGAAAAAAATTTACAAAAACTGACAAATAATTTTACGAGTTGTAGAAAAGTATTCTTTTTTTTGATAGCTTTAGAAATGCTTGGTAGTACAATGCCTACTAGCTGACAAGCATTGCTCATATATCATGACCTTTACGAAATCCGATTGCATTTCTGTTATTTTATGTTTTTTTATTTAACGTTTTATCGCTAATGATTTCAATTTGACAAAAAGTTTACAAATATTACCAAAGTTATATTTGTTTACTCAATAACCAATGTAGCGGATTTGCTTGCTTTTTTATTTGTTAAAACTCTCGGAAAATTTACATCGGTCTTCAAGATTATGACTTAAGCAGAAACCAACGTGATTTTATATATATTGTATACATAGAGTTTTTCAACAGGGCCTAACTAGACGCCATTTCCATTTCAATTTTCCCATATGGACTGTAGCCGACTATTTCAAAATCTTCATATTTAAAATCCTCAATATTATCCACTTGTTGTTTAATAAATTAGTTTTGGAAATGGGCGTGGCTTTCGTTTTATTTGCACCTTTAACGGTTCAATGTGTGTTTTATACACATGAGAGTCTCGGGTGGTATGCATAAAATCTCCTGGCCTTAGGCCGGTAATATGGGCTATCGTATAGGTAAGAAGGGCGTACGAAGCAATGTTGAATGGCACTCCGAACCCCTTGACTCTACTGCGCTGGTACAACTGACACGATACTTCATTGTTGGCTACATAAAATTGTGCCATGCAATGGCAGGGTGGTAGTGCCATTTGCGGTATATCAACGGAATTCCAAGACGACATAATAATAAGTCGATCGTTGGGATTTGTAAGAATGGTCTTAATAACCTGCTTTAGTTGATCCACACCCTCATTGGAGTAATCATCATTGCATGTGCGATATTTAGCACCAAAATGCCGCCATTGAAATCCATACACCGCGATCTGTGAAGCCATATTTATCCAAAAAGTCACGTGAGCTGTTTCCATCCCATATATGTGTATTTTTTTCTTGCAATAATTTTGCATCGGTGCTACGGTTAATGAACCAAAGCAACTCCTCAACTACAGCACGCCAAAAAACACGCTTTGTTGTGAGCAAGGGAAATTCATTGCGCATATTAAAACGCATTTGGGCACCAAATATTGACAGAGTACCCACACCAGTGCGATCATTTCTTTCCACTCCTGTTGTAATGATTTGACGAATCACATCTAAATATTGTTGCTCATCTTCATTGCTATGCTCTGATAAATACTGTTTGTGACTACATGTCGCAGATTCGACAATACTCTGTCCACTCGATACTTTTAGATTTTTAAGTACGCTGCTATCCTCTTCAATACCCGACATTTTATTTGCATTTGGGCGTGTCTGTAATTCGACCACGCCCATTTTTCACACTTCAGTAGATAGGATAACTATGTATACGCGTACTAAATTTCAAGTTCCTAGGTCAATTTTTGTGGATAGATTTTTGTTCATTGTGGGCGTGGCTCTTGACCGATTTTGCCCATTTTAAATACCAATCTGCTTGCAATAACTAAAAGTGTACAAAATTTCAGCTCAATATCTCAAAATTTACGTCCGTGAGAGTGCCAACAACAGACGGACACACGGACATACATGTCTAAATCGACTCGGTTTTTGACGCTGATCAAGAATATATATACTTTGTAGGGTCTCTGACGCCTCCTTCTGGGCGTTGCAAACGGAAAAACAAACTTAGTATACTCTTATCACTGAGGTGGAGGGTATAAAAATTAATTTTTTTTGACAATCTTTACATTTTTGTTTTCACAAATCTAAATGGACTTCAAAACTAATAAATGATAAAATAACGAAACGTTATGTACGTAATGCTTACGGCACCTCTACTTCTCTATCTTTATTATTTTTATTAAGACTACATTTTATATTAAAGAAAACGTACAGCAAGATTTGCATATACTCCTGCCTGAAAATCATAATTGAGTTTACTGAGAATGAACAGACTTTACAGTAATAATTAAAAAAGTGTAAAATATTTTCTGTTTTCTTGCAATATATGGTAAGTTTAAGATATTGGTAATTAAATATTGTATCAGCATCAACATCTAAATTGATCTAGACATGTCCGTCCAGATGTCCGCAAGTTTGAGATATTTACCTTAAATCAAATCTGTTTTTGTTCGATTTTTTACTTGGTCAATTTTTTATTTGTGCGATTTTTTTTTTGTATGATTTTTTATTTGTGCGATTTTTTTTCTGTGCGGTATATGAAAATGTCAATCAAATTGGAATATAATTGCCTTTTTAATGATGTTCGGAAAACTTAAATATTTTTATAGCTACTCGTGAAGTTTTCTGCGATTTTTTTTTTGTACGTTTTCTTTTGTGCGGTCCCTATCCATCGCACAAAAACAGGTTTAAGTGTAATTTTTAGTCCCCCTTGCTACTTACTATATTATTTATCTTACAGCCACGCCCACAATTGACAAGTACCTCATGCACTCACAAGAATACTCTTTGAAAGTTGGAATTTATTTTAAAAAAAATATCTTGTATAAGCTAAAAATGGGCGGGAAATATAATAGGCACGCCCTTAATCTTGAAAAAAAGAGTGACTCAAGATCAAAATCGGAATTAATATATATTAAACGAATCCAGAAAAATATCTTCACAGCCAAATTTTACACTCGTCTTGATTATAGAATTTCTAAATCGCTTTAATCATGTGTGTCTTTCCGTCGGAAGTAAAGTTTTTCTCGCATGTACAATTTGAAACATCGATTTTATTGAAATTTGATATTTTCAGTAACGTACTAACAGTGGAACATGTAATATTCATACTTCAATGATCTATTCCCTATTTGCACTGTTCTTGAAAGTCATACGAGCGTTTTTGTTAGAGGATCATGATAATTCCAAAAGAAATTAAAAAACTTTAAATTCCAAATATTTGTTCTACATCACAACGAAGCGAGGCAGTGTTGCGTTGTTTTATTATATATCTTTTAAACAAAATTTACAAAAACTCTTATAAAACAATTTTTTAAAGAGCTTTAAATAAGAAGTTTACTTTCCTATTATATGTAGAACGCTTCGCATAAAACAAATAAAAAATAAAAGTATTTGGTTAAGGCCAATTCGTGAGTACCTGCAATCGGTGCACAAAAACTTCCCCAATAGTATTTATGCAAAAATATCACCGATTTTGCCCAATTTTAATACCAATGCGTGTGAACTCTAACAACACTTTTGCCAATTTTGGAATCGATATCTCAAATGTAACGATCAGGGTAGTTATTGCCATAGAACACATATACGTACCCGGGTAATCATAATTACATCGACTCAGTATTGGATGCTGCTACAGAGTGTATACGTTGTGGGGCCTCTCACGCTTTCTTCTAGACGTTGCAAACGTTTTCACATGATGATATGTACTTCCATATATATATACCATGGAAGTTTCATATTAAATTGCATTAAAGAAAGCATTGAGTACAAGCGTAACAATAGCAACAAAATAATAACAAATTTGTTATGAATCCTGCTGACTCTCATTTTCAAGACCTCAATGCGCATATTCACCATAACAACACGTTTTAACTGTTGCTTAAATGTTTGCTGGTGAAAAATGGAACAAATGATTGTTCGGCATACATTCCCATCTGCCATAAACAAAAACCGTGTTAAGTGGGGTTATGAAGACCATTTTCAAATTCAAACTAGATGCTTGGTTAACAGCACCACGCTCTTGTGAACAAATAACTTACTGCAGTTGATAGTTGTCACTATCATTGATGGCTTTAGCGTCTAGTAGCATGTTCTGGTTTGACATATGATTTAAACGTAAACGCATCCTAACATTGGGTAGTTGCTCTCCTTCACACTCGATAACGAAACGTTTGCAATGACATGCAGCACTTGGAGAAATTGTATGTAATGTGATTGTGCATGAATCAGCATCTTATTAAAGAAAGTTTTGTACTTGGATGTGTGACAGAATTGAACAAAGTGAGATATTAAAGTTTTTGTAAAAAGAGACATTTTTGTGTTCAAGACTAGTGAGTTTACTTGTATTGTAATACAGGTCTAGTGCTAGCCCAAGTACTTACAAGTGTTAAGACTTAACATATTAGGTACACGTAAGGTAAGGTAGGGTAAGGCTTACCTTAGGTTAAGAAAGGTAAGAAAACTACAGGAGCTCTTATTATTTTGACGGATATCTTAAGTTAATGAGGTAGCTCTTACTGTTACTAACACGTTTTCCATCTGGGTGAAGGGAAAGTACTAAACTTGTTAAACTGACCGTGTATCAATCTCTATGAAATATTGTGTTAATATAAATTATGTGTTAAGTAAGCGCACTCACATTAAAACAACAATTTAAACATTTATCCATTTAAGTTCACCTTCATACAATCAAACCACAAGAGCGTTGAACTTAAATAAACAAATCATTAAAAAGGGGTGGCGATGAAAAGTGAAAAGGAAGGCGAATAGAAATTGTAGCAAGGAAATTGGACACGATTTAAGAGAAAACATAATCAAACCAGAAAATATGTTCATTCTCTTTCATTCTTTAATTGCGGATATATAAGCATGTGTACGTACAATAACAATCTATGGCCCGATTGTGTGCCACAATCATTTGCGTATAAAATGAACTTTTAGTTGCAATTTTCCTCAGCCAACGAAAGGACGTTATAAACGGTGACAATTTATAATTTAACCAAAATTTGTTTTGAATACTTTTAGAAATATTTTTATAATTTTTTTAAAAAAATTAAAAATTAAAAATCAATTTATTTATATTAAAAAAAATTGTAAAATGAGTAAGAAAAATTTAAAAAAAAATTAGTTTTGAAAAATTCAAATTGTAAAAAAAGGTGAATGTGTGTTAAATCTTCAAGTATGGTGAATATATCTCAAGTCAGCACCCTTATTCGACTTTGTGAAAGTCAACCAATCAGTTCTTTTTGAACTCTTTAACTTGGCGGTCATACAAAAGTGCTACGTCTACCAACCACATTTTATTAACTTATAAATAATAAATCATTCAGTTATAAACAATTGTAATAAAAGTGCATAACAAATAACTCTACATCAAAGTATTTGAATAATATCTTACCATTAAGTTTACGACTTCCTTTGAAACAAATAATAATAAATAAACTTACCGGATTTGAATTTGTACCGTTTTATATATGAACTGTTTGAGTTAAATCTGAAAAATATTAAAAATAAATTTAATTATTTAAGTTACAAATCGAGACTAACGTGTTACTTTAATAAATATTTCATACTTTCTTTTCATTAAAAAAAAAAAACTCCATCCTAAAGGTATGCTGCATCATTAATTATTATTAGCACTTATAAAGTATGCAATTCTTTCCCAGTTACATTACTATTTATGCTTTACAACAAAGAATCAAGAAAAAACTAATAAAGATTATAAAATATACTCATAGTCGTGTGTGTTACTATTGTAGAATTGTGTTAGAAAACTCTTTACAAAAGAATGTATTTGGAAAGCCTATAAAGATGGTTCATGAAAGGAGACCCTGAGAGAAATTTATATATAATAGACTGTTTTTGTGATTTTAAAATTATGCCTTATGAAAATTGTATTTGAAAGAAAGCCTTCGGTTTTAGAATGTATCTGAAATTATTTACATACGTCTCTGCTTTCCGTGCTGAAGTTGATATTTAAATTGATCAAAATAAGTTTAGAGTCACGCCCACAATTGACCAAAATGTATCTCTTTACTCAAAAAATTCAGCTATGAAATTGAAAAATACTCATTTATAAATAACGCATTCATCCATGCGAAAAATGAGCATAGTCGAGAAAAGGCACGCCCACAATTTTTAAAAATTTGCACCAACTACAACTTGCAAATTGAGATGTAATACATAATATTAGGAGCATCATCATGCACCTTCCAAGCATCCTGCTTATATAATATATAGACGTGGAGGGTATTTAAGATTTTATGCCAAATAAATCAAATATCATTTTTTTGCAACTTCTTATATAAATAATTAAAGGCCCTTGTGTACGAAAAACCATTAAACATAAAATAAAATACTATCAAATATAAATAAATGGATTAAAGGAATATTTTGACAAATGTAATTTATTCACCAAATGGATTAAAATTTGCAAAAACTTCAACCACAAAGTCTGTATTCGTATTTCAATTAAATCGAAAAGAGCTAAAAAACTTTTGTGAAATTGAAAACTATGTAAAAACTACAGTTAACATTAAATGACTTGAATATTTTAGGTACATATAGGTATTATTAGGGTCATCAAGTTGAAAATGAAATTTATGCTGATAAGCATACAAATATTACTGCATTAAAACATATAAATATTGTTGTAATAAAGAAGTAAAAAATATTGTTTCAATCTTGAATATCCTTCAAGTATGCCAGTGCAAAGTGGCGGACTTGTAAATTATTGGAATCTTGAATTAGTTCTTAAACATTTTTCGTGAAAATTAATGCATTTAATGCATTTAAGAAAATGTACACTACTGAACGTACTATCTATCGCTAGCCACTGCTTTTACTTTTCACGTCGGAAAAATGACAAACCTTTGGGGATATTTTAAGAGTCGACCCTTGTTGTGTCATCTTCAGAAGAATTAGAGTACTGCTGTACTGCAAATAAGTCATATTCGGAAAGGGCAATGTTTGGGGAATGTGTCGGGTTAGATAAGACTTTCTCCTTAGGTGCTCTCACCTGTTCCGCAACATATGTTATATTTGTCATGTTCCCAAATAACTTTGTCGCATATCTGCTCGTTTTCCGACCGATATTTCTTCAATACTCTACACAAACTTATCAAATGAAGTCGATAGTGATCTTTTGTGATGGATTCAATTCGTTTGAGTAGCTCAACTACCTAGATGGTTCCACCAAGGCAGCAGAAGCTCCGCAGCTTTTTTATCGCTTTTCACATTTTAAACGACAGCATGCATTATATCCTTCTTTTTTTGCCGTTAAAGGTACTGTTCACATGTAAAAAGAAGCTGTTCGACGTCTCTCGATTGTCAATGCGTACATTTTGAACTAAATATCTCAACAATTTTGTAACAAATTTAATACACTTGTTGAAACTTACTTATATGACATTAATTATATGGTACATACAGTAGAACGTATTTCTATGTACCAATGCGCCATTTACTGCCCATTTGAAAGCGCAAATTATTATAATTAAATATTAATGCCTTTCAACTGTACTTTTGTACAAATTCCCATGCTTTCTCTCTCCCCTTTGGTTCTGTTTTATATTTCTTTGCAGTTACTATTTTAATATTACTAATAAATATTAATTGTTCAATGGCCTATATATTCCTATATATCATTTTATAGGCACATAAGCATGGTACGTTGTATGTTTGACTCTATCTATCATTTTCTCTCCATTACAGCATTTCATTTATAAATGGGAAATGATGTTTCAGTTTGATGCTTAATTTGCTAGTAAATGAAATAATTCATATAAATTTTATTATACATATATAAAGTTAAACCATATCATATTTACTCTTCAGAAACGAAAGGAGGCCAAGTAGCTTTTATCATTATTTATACCTTCTAGTTTAGGATGATAGATGTCCACTTACATTCTATCATTTCATTTAGAGATCTTAAAAAGTATATGTAAAATATATTCTTTATCAGTAGAAAATTGTGAGTCGATATAACATATAATTTTATACCCTCCACCTTAGTGATGGGGGTATACTAAGTTTGTCATTTCGGTTGCAACAACCAGAAGAAGACGTCAGGGACCTTATATATAATATAGGTATATATATCATGTATTTGATCAGCATCAAAAACTGAGTTAATCTAGACATGTATGTTCGTGTGTCCGTACGGCCATCTGTTGTTGGCATTCTCATGGACATAAATTTTGAGATATTGGGCTGAAATTTTGTAGATACACTTTTAGTTTTTGAAGATGAAAACATTCGATCAAGTGCCACGCCCACAAAGAACAAAATCATGTGCCACAAAGATAGAGCTATTAAGTTGAAATTTTATACGTATATATATAATTGTCCCATTCATCAATGTACCTCAAATGTACGTGGTCGAATAACAGACACGCCTACAATCAGCAAAAATGTATATATCTGCCACTAAGTTGACCTATAAACTTGAAATGTGGTATAATTTCGATTGGATGGAATATCCATCGATGTGCCAAAAATGGGCGTGGTTGGATAACAGATACGCCTACAAATTACAAAAAACCTTATCCCAGAGTACAACTCGATTTTCAAGCTCATACGTATTACATACATACATTATTAGAGGGCGTAATCTTATACCTGCCACGCCCATCATTTGTATGTAAATGTAGAGGGTATTTAAAATTTGGTCTAAGCCAAATGTAGTTTCTTACTCGTTTCACACATTGTACATCGGGTTAATACCATACATTTGCATTTGAATGACTCATGCACGCGTGTGTAATATTTGTTTAATTTAAACATATTTATTAAAAAAATAACAACAAAATATACAAGAGTATAAAATAATAAAACCAAATGGCATTTACTACAACATATATTGCATACTAAGCATGTCAACTGTGTAATTATTGTGGTTATAATTCTTTTAGGCTGAACAAATAAAGGATAATTTATAATGAATTTTAAGGGTTAAGATGAGTCAATATTGACACTATGAATGCAATGAATTTCTTCACTGTTTTTATTATATTTTATTAAGGTTTTTTCAACTTTCGAGTAAAACATACATTTTGTGATTTGTTCCAAAATTTGTTCATTTTTAAAATTCTTCAAAATTATTGAATAGCCTCCAAATGATTGCGCATTAGCCACCCAGCTAAGAGCTCCTAATAGCCTCATCCGCACCTTCCATAGGTATTGCGACCTGTGGTTACTTAGTATGGTATGTCAATTGAGACTAATATCTAAATCTAGACCATTAATTGTTCGTTAATAAATAAAATATAAAAAATAAATAAACATTTCATTGCAACAACGAGATGGTATTTAGGAACATAATTTTGAAATATTTCGATCATTACTACGAAACAATTCAAACATTAAAATAATAAAAGTATTATTTATTATGAGATTCAAACACTTAAGAAAATTCATGGAAATAAAAAACATAAACATTTAGAGAAGCAATAAAAAATTTTTGTAGCCATAATCTATACGAAAAAATGCACATAACATATTCATTATATAAGCATATCCCCATAAATAAAATGTATTATCATTGGCAAGCAAAGGAGCAATTTTTACAAGAATTATAAAAATAATAATGCAATCGTTCTTTTTCTGTGCTCTTTACTTTTAGCAAAATTTCTTCGAACTTTGAACGCAAATAAATGGATATTGTTTGGCATGGCATTGCTATAAACATGTTGCACTGGACAAAGAAGAATTTAAAAAATTTTACGTAAAACTTTGACTGAAGAAAATGAAGAAGAATTAGTGCAAATAATACAAAAAGCAAGGAGCACACAGCCAACTTTTTGTAGGGTAATATTTTTGCATTAGTCAATGACACTGTAAGCAGTACTCAGCAATTGAAATAGAAACTGTGTGTGAATGTGTGTGCGTGCGCTTACAAGAAATCCTTGGTGACAAGTTGTATACATGTCGAAGTAGTATCATAAATTACCATTGCAATCGAATCGTGCGGTAAATCAAATTGTCAACAAGATGGCTATGGAATGGATAACAGCTATGGATAAACGGTAACTATAATAATATTATATATAAAATTATAAGTTTTAAAACAGATTATGCGTTTAGAGAATATTTACGTTTTTGTAGCATACTTATTGGGATTTTTGAAAAACTTTACTTCTCTTTGAGATATTATTTCTTCATTTATTAAAAATTTCATTTGGCCATTACTTCAAGTCAAATTGACAAAAATTCAAGTCAACCCTTAATAAACATTACTCCCTCTATCACTCATTCTTATAACCTCACTTATCAACACATAACCCGCATATATGGAGGCCATCACCTGAATGGCTGGTTATATACATATATATATATGTATATATATAAACCCTCTACATAAGATGGGGGGTATAATAAGTTTATCATCAAAAACTGAGTCGATCTAGACATTTATGTCCATGTGTCCATGTCTCTGTTGTTGGCATTCTCATGGCCGTATATTTTTAAACTGAAATTTTGTACAGAAATTTTCTGCATGCAGATCACTATTTAAAATGGAACCACACCCACAATCAATAAATATCTTTTTAACTGCCATAAAAAAAAACTGGACTTGGAAGCTGATATGTAATATAAACATATATTAGAGGGCGCACTATATATATGTATATATATATATATTCCACACCCACCGTTGTGGAGGTACAGGGTATTTAAGAATTTGCCCAAGCTAAATTTATTTTTCTAACTTGTTGAATAATAACAATTTTCATACATCATATATGACACAAATAAAACATTTTACTTTTCCACCCTTTAATTGAAACTAATGTTCAATGCATTTTTCAAAACATATATATATTTTTTATAGAAGCTTTATGTAACCTTATAATTGAAAAATTAATTAAATCATTTTATAGTTTTTTTGCAGAACGCACCTTGTTAGTAATAGCAATCAAGTGTCAAAGAAAAATGTTCATAAATTTTACAATTTTATAGTGATAATAATTAAATTCATTAAATTCCTATAAAGCAACAAAAAATGATACATAAATTATGTTTTCTCCTTCATCACCGTTAGAGCAACATTATTTGAATTTAAATTGAAATCTCGCACACACAAACATATATATGTACGTTCGATTACAAAATCCTCTTCTTATTCATCATGTACTTTAGATTATAATTGATTACTGGTCATACATTTTATAAGATACGTTTGTGTTATGATTTGTCTCCTCTCCCTTTTCACCGCTGCATAATATAACATACATTTCATTTACTTTGCATTCACATTTGTATGTATAACAAAGGTAAGCATTACATGTCTTTTCCAAATCAACCATTTATCAACTAATGTCAAATGGAAACTCTCATTACCTTTGTTTTGTCAAGAGTACATGTATTTGTAATTTAATAATAATATTCTATCTGAAACCGTAAGCAAAATGGTTAATTTAGTAAAGTACGTTCAACATTTATGAAATTAAATTGTTAATGCGTGGTTGATGTAAATTACAAAATGGCTAAAAGTGTCTCTCTTGATAATTTGAAAATTAATCAATTTACATCAAAAACTAATTGTTTGTTTAACATGAACATTATCATACATTATATGGTTACGTATCCTAATTTTATGCTTCGAATGAGAATTTGTTATTAAGCTTTAGTGTATGTTACAATTTTAATCAATACTTATTATAGAGTAGAACAAATTTTTGATAAAAACAGGTAAAAATGTCACAATTATAAAATATAAGTTAATTGGTAGTACCTGAAATAATTTCAAATATGATTCGAAGCAATTGCTATCCAGCGAGAACTTACAACAATTTTGGACTTTATTCAGACTAAAATCGGAATGAATTTGCAATAATTATTGTCAGGCGCGCATTCTTAGTAATTAAACAGTAAATTCGAACTGAAACTTTGAAAATTTAGTTAATGAATGTTTTAAATTCTTTGGAATACACTTTTAATTTCACTTTTTCCACTAAACCTTTTCTACACACACATAAATATTATTTCAAGTAGCTTTAAAAGCATTATTTATAATTAATATTAATTTAACTCTCTGTTAAAAATGAAAATCGCATTAGAGTTGTATCATTATAAATACCGATCATTTAAATCAAATAATAGCATTCCATGCTGTGAAATAATTTAAAAACTATTAAAGCATACCTTTTGATATGAAAGCGATTAAACACTTGTAAAAAGATTACATGAAATAATGCCCAAGAGATTTTCTACAATATATGTTTTATAACAATTGTGCTGAGTAGAGTCTTGCTCGTCCTTGAAAATGGTAATGCATGGTACAATCATTTAAGCACATTTTTATTATAGTGTTGTTGAAGTTGTTGTAACAAATCTTTTAAGATCAAGATTGCAATACTTTTATACCAGGAATGATTTCAATTTTTTTATACCCTCCACCTTAGTGATGAGGGTATACTAAGTTTGTTCTTCCGTTTGCAACACCCAGAAAGAGGCGTTAGACACTCTACCATATATATATATATTCTTAATTAGCGTCAAAAACTGAGCCGATTTAGACATATATCTTAAACGTTGTTTAGTTCGTACTAAGTCTAAACAGGCAATCGATCTCTGCGGTCGTAGGAATCCTAACGGGGCCCTGTCCCCTAGGCCATATAGCCAGCAGATACGGTGTACCATATAATGATTTCTGTAGAAGCTGCAGAGACGAGGAAGAGGCGGAAACTGTGTGAAACAAAACACTTGGTGTCACTTTCCCAGAGGAACGAGGGTCACTAGCAGATGCTAATATTTTCGACCTCAAACGATATATAGCCTTCTCGGGATGGTTGAACTGACTGCAAGTCTGTGTTATGTTACGCTTCGTCGGGTATCGCAATGGGCCTACTTATTGGCCTAAGTGAAGCGCTTTTGTTTAGCGCGCACCCGAATAACCAACCTATCCTAGACATGTATGTCCGTGCATCTGCCTGTTGTTGGCATTCACACGGTATTAAATTTCGAAATATTGAGCTGAAATTTTGTACGGACACTTTTAGGTTTTGCACGCAGGTCGCTATTTAAAATGGGCAAAATCCGTTTAGAGCCACGCCCAAAATCAATAAAAATGTATATATTATATTTGCCACAAAAAATGAGCTATCAAGTTGAAATTTGATCCACATATTTATAATTATTCTATCCATCAATGTACCATAAAAGGGCGTGGCCGCATAACAGACGTGCCCTCAACCTATAAAAATCTTAATATGTGCCACAACAATTAACCTATAAACTTGAAATTTGGTTATTCTATCTATTGATGTGTCAAAAATGGGCATGGTCGGATAAAAGTCACGCCCAAAATTTAGAAAAAACCATATTCACCATAAAACTCAACTTTCAAGCTGATACGTAATACAAACAATATTAGAAAGCGTCATCATATACCTGCCACGCCCACTATTGCAGATGAGTAAGGTATTTAAGATTTGACCTAACCCAAATTTAATATATTTTTGTTGCCATGGGAATGTATCCTTTTTATCGCGAATTTTAAGGTAACTTGTTTAGAGATGTTTGTAAAATATTTATATAAAATGTATGTCCACAGAGCAGACTTTAGAATAGTTTTTTTGCCAAAAAAAATTGTATATGAATAATTTATGTCTTTTCTAACCAGTTCGATGTGGTTGGTGTACAATGTGGCGCCATATAAAAAAATATTGTTCATAACAAGAGAACGATTTATGAAATTTAATTTAAAGTACGTGAATTGTTATTTATAGCGATTGAAATATTTTTGCTTTTGTTTCATTGTTATTCTTTTATTTCATTTATTTAAGGAAAAATAGTTTCTATAAAATAATAAAATAAAGAAATAATAGAATGTTTAAGAGAATACTGTATAGACCTGACCAAGTAACCAAGTAGATAAGATGAAACTTTTCTAAAGAAACTTTCTCAACTATTGCTTGTCTCTCTATTGAAGGGTCTTTTAATTCATTTCAACTTATTCTTAAGGTACAAAAGAATAAAGGACTAAACCTACATTTTCTTTTCTCTACTTTCTGTTCTTATTCCTTACATTACAAAACGGTATTTATAATTGCTTTAAGTTTTACTTATAAAGAACATCTCAGAATCAAAGTGTGATTTGATTGAAAATGGGTCTGATCAGTGTATTTGTAGGACCATATAGCGTCATTTTTATACGCTCCACATAAACTGGAGAGTATCCAAAGTTTGTCATTCCCAGAAGTAGGCGTCAGAGACTCTACAAAGTATATATATATTGATCAGCATCTAAAACTGAATCGATCTAGACATGTATGTCCGTGTGTCCATCTCTTGTAGGCATTCTCGCGGTCGTAAATTATGAGATGTGAGCTGAAATTTCGTGTAGACTCTTATAGTTTTTGCATGCAAATTTACATTTAAAATGGGCCATATCGGTCAAGAGCCACGTCTACAATAGACAAAAATCTATCTATCTGCCACAAAAAATTTCCCTATTATGTTTGTAACACATATTTATAATTATCCTGTCAATCGATGTGGCAACAATGGGCATGGTCAGATAACAGGCGCGCCTGCAATTTACAAAAAGTCACACCCAGCGTACAACTCAACTTGCGGGCTTATACGTAATACATATACTATTAGAAAGCCTAATCATATATCTGCCACGCCCACTGTTTGTGTGTAGATGTGGAGGATATTTAAGATTTGGCTTAAGCCAAATTTAGTTTTCTAACTTCTAAGGTTTCATGTTTAAAAAGTTTTTAATAAAATTTCGTAAAGAATTTTTAATTTGCTTAAAAAATGATTAGACTAAATTTTTGACCTAGTTAGACGACTTGTCTTGTGTCCTTTCTCTAATGACGCTTTTTCAAAGTGATTTATTTGATAATGAATCGTATTTACTGCCACCACTAAACCAATAACATTAATATAATAATAAATAATAAAATAAATATAGTGGCAGTAAATGTTCGGGTGGAACCGACTCTAGTATTTTCACTTGTATTTTATTCATTTTATGTTTGCTCTATTTTTATGGTAGACCTTGTGACCGCAACTTACGAGATGTTGAATTGATTTCATGTCGTTTGAGGCGAGTGGAACCATTGTGTCGCTTGCCCAATTCAGCCTTACAACAACTGGCTATGTGCGGTTTTTATGAGGATCTTGAAAAAGGTGTTACATGTAAGTAATAACCACTTAACAACTCTCTTATAATACTAAAACAAATTAGGAAAGTTAGTTAATTGGTTTTTGTTTTGTGGTTGCGGTTTAGTCACATGTAAAGTATTTAAATATTAAATGTCAAAAAGTAGGCCTTTTTGTGTTATGTGCCCAAAGGTATGCTAATAAATGTAATTTCTTTTATTTGTGTTTAGTATTTCGAGCGGGAGAACAAGGACGTTTTTGGTACGCTGTATTGGGTGGTTCGCTAGAAGTGCGCTTTCATGCCAGCGAAAGTGACGGCAAGGTGAGTAAAAATAGTCAAAATATTTCAATTATTTGCAAAAAATTTTAAATTAAATTTTTTTTAAAAACAACAAATCTCATGTTGTAATAGTATTTACAAAATCGATTGAAAAATCTATAAAAGACTATAAGTGATAGTGTTTGGGAAGAAATACACACACACACAGACAAAAAGAATAAATGAAAAAGTATTCCAGTCAAATGAGACTTCGCTACCAATTTCAATTCAATTCTTTCAATTCTTTTCTACAGTGAATTTTACAGGATGCTCTTTTTGGCCAACACTCATACATTTTTTCGAGTATTGGAAGACTTCATTTTTTTACAAAATTTATACAAATAACACATTGAGCTGTAGAGAACAAATAACATTTTCAGATTCCAAGACAGATTTTATACAAGCGTTAGTGTATATAATAAAATAAAGGAAACAAAACTTAAACAATGATTTCAGAGAAATATTCTACACGCATAACATATGGCTCTGAATACAAGATGTATAAAATATGCGAAAAGGAGCAAAAACGAAACTTCAAGGTTGTCAGTTGGCACAAAACATTTATGTTCCTTTCATACCATTTGCATATCTAAAACGTGCCAAACTTTAAAGAAGAAAAACTAAGGATATTTTTTAACATGCTGAGGAAGTAAAACTGGTGGAATTTAAAAAAAAAGAAGGAAAGTTAGTGAAATAGAAAATATTGTGCTTTATCAACAAATGTTGCACATTTGTTGAAAAGCTTATTTAAAATTAAGATTGTTTGTAACTCTGCTTGATACGTTTCTTAGAATTAACTTGGACTTACTTAACTTTTATAAAATCTTAAGAATAATGAGATACTAAGCATCTAATATACAAAAAATGGGCGTGGTAAGTACATGATTGCGCTCTCTATACATTTCGTATCAACGAATAAGTCGAATTCTGCGACCAATAAGCTGCGTTTGCATGTATACTTCTATAGATCAATTTTTATAGAATTTACTTGATTGTGGGCATGGTATATGACCGATTTTCCCAAGTTGAGGAAACCAGAAACATTTGTATAAAATAGTTATGAAGTTAATCTCTTGATGCGCTCACTTTGTAGAGTACTTGACGTCTTCCATCGAGGGTTGATAAATTTAGTACATCCTGCATATGAACTATGTGGAGGAAAAAACAGTATAAAAAAAGTTGGGTGTATCCTTTGTAGGATCACACAAATTCAATTTTTTCATTGTAATTAGTAGTATAGGATAAAAAAACCCTCTTGTTAGAAAAATAATTTCACTAAGGCTCTCCCTTCTAATTAGCGGCAAGAACAGAATTTTTTATTGAATTGGTTGGAATTTTATTTTGACCATAGAAATTGTATAATAAAATATTGACAATTATTTAGCTGCTTAGTACATTTGCAGAAAATTAATACAAACGGATGTGTCCGTACGTCCACTTCTCTTAACTTGCTAAATTAATCAAAGGTAAACAAAAAGTAAAGGACAGTCCGTTATTTTTTTACTACGTTCAAAAAATTGTGTGTGTGTAAAATAATAGGTTTAAATTAAAAAAAAAAAGAACAGAGATATACATAAGATGCTTATATCGCAGACACCTTTCTTTGCTAGATTCACATGATTGCCATTCCTATTCCTAATCTGTACAAAATTGCAACGGGAAATTTTGCATGCTTGCATATATGACACACTCAATACTGGGATAGAGTTTTAAAATAATCGCTTTTTAAGTGAGTAAATTATATTAAAGATTGTTAAATTTATGTCGGACTGATGGACAAATGTTTTATTTTCAAAAACCAATAAAATTTTGTCTTCAATTGAGAGCGAAAACGAAGGAAATTTTTGCTAATTTTTGTTGATCAATGTTATCAACCTTGACCAACCGTTACCCATAATATTTCACATAATAATGATATTGAAATAGAAATAAAAAGAAACACATAAAAGTTCCTTATTTCTAAATGAATACATCCTTGACTTGTCCGACTTGTTGGCTTTACTAAATTGTAAATGTGATATAAACACTACTTAAATATGTATAAAATTACAAACATACACACATACATACAATGTGCATATGTATGAAGTATGTATCATACATATTTGAGTTCATACAATAAACTTATTTCACATTTTGTACATGTGTTTGTTTGTACACACAATATAATCAAAAGAATAAAAACAAAAAACTTTTATGCTTATAAATATTATATGCATACAAGAGACTTTTGGATATAATTTGTGACACATTTACATATTCAAGTGACCTTGTTACACACTATGACTTTCAATGCCGTTGTTATATACCTACAAACAAAACTAAACGAAAATTACGCCAACCCCCAACGCCATCCTAGGCTACTTGGAATGGATGTGTACTTGTAAATTACTTGACAAAATATCCTAAATGTTTAGTTGAGTGTACTCAAAGCTGACATATTTACATGGTTTGTTCTAAACTATGTACATATATTGTGTCTATGCGGAGGCAGTGTGCGTATAGTTGAATAGCCTTTATAGTCTTTGCATATTTCATACAATTTGTAGTAAAAACAATATAAAACAATGTTCTTCATGCCTTTTGTTTGTTTGCTTGCTATATGACAATATTATTCACATAAACATTCTAAAGTGTAATAAATTAGTAACAATAGTTTTCGTCCCAAAGGAATACTTTATGAATGTGTTCTTTTATTCACGCATCGCCCAAAGGAAAGAGTTTGAGTATTTTTCCGTTGATGGAAAAAAAACTGTAATTAACAATATGTCCTAAAAAATATCCCAAGTGCATAAAGCACTCGTTCTTTCACACAATTGCTTTACTTTATATACCTAATATTTCAATAACATTAATAATTGG
This sequence comes from Ornithomya chloropus, assembly GCA_963971445.1. Classification (NCBI taxonomy): domain Eukaryota; kingdom Metazoa; phylum Arthropoda; class Insecta; order Diptera; family Hippoboscidae; genus Ornithomya; species Ornithomya chloropus. The sequence continues at coordinate 17,346,886 of OZ020530.1, read as the reverse complement.
TCCCAAAAGATTTGTAGGCATGTCGAACCTTTACACCACATAAAAAAAAGAAAAAATTCTCTCATATTATAGCATGCAATACAATATTATGTTGTGGAACGATTTTCAGTAATTTATTGTAATAGTTTTTACATCATGGCGGAAGAATGTGTATGCTGTGTAAGTGCGTAAACATATGTGAATTTTTAATTAAACTCTGGCATATTATATGTGTATATAATTAATGGCAGGTTCTCAGCACACACAACAAGCACTTGACACATGAGCTCACGGCAACATGAAAAAGAACGATGAAAATATATGATAACATTATGCATACCAAGAAAGACACGCAGAGGTACATACTAGACTATACTACATACCTGTTTTAAACCGTTATAATTAGTGTTTATTTAACTCACTCGCTCACACACTCACTGGGCTTTGTTATTTAAATAACCTAAATTCTGTGTACAGCAGCGAACTGGCATACAAGTCATATAGCAGGTAATTGCCAACTGCTTTTTATGGAATTACTTCATTTAATTACAACACAAAATTATTTATCAAAAATTAATTATATATAGAAGAAAAAATTAGAAACGTTGTTAAGATTCGTTTTTCCTTACATCCTCTAAATATCTAGATTATTTACCACCTCTTACATGGAACTGTATAAAACGTACTTTTAAACCCATCATCATAATGTTCTGTGGACATATTGTTTTCGTTTGTAAGTACCGGGTGAGCCACACCCTTAAAATTACTCATATTCATCTGTCCGTCGGATTTCACTTTATTTGTACATTCTAAGGGTATATAAATGATAGAAATTGGACCAGCCGTTCGTAAGATATATTAAAAAGGAGGTGGTAACATTTTGAATAGTCTCACATCTCACATCGATGGAAGGAGCAAACACGTTAAACCTATGTCAGAAAGCGTGAGCGTGCCAATAACAGGGAGATACACGGATGTACGGACGGACATACTGATCAAGAATGTACAAATATTGTAGAATAGCAATTTTGATGAAACATTATCAAAGTGTAGGATAGGTATCAAAAATTTAGCCTAAGCTACAATATAAATTTTTACTTATTTACTGGTTCTTTTTATACCCTGCTGACTTAAAAAATCTTTACAGACTTAGAGAGATAGGCAGCATCAAAATCTGACTCGATTTAAAGACACCCGTGGGTTCATCATCATGGAGATATTGTACTGAAATTTGGTCCAGTTTTTCTTACGTAATATGGCTGAAATGCTATTGAAAATGATCTCAATCGAATAACAGCCATGCCCACGATCGGCATCTTAACGGTCGCAATAATGCAGCTGCAAAATTTATGTGTCCGTCTTCCAAAACAAACTATACAATCAACTTACGAGATGATCCCTTTGGTATATTTTATATTATGGGTAAAAGTTATAAATTAAAATAAAATACAAATTTCTACCTGTCACAAACTCGAAATATTTCAACAAGAAACGGAAAAAGGGGGAGATTTTTAAGCTGTTATAAAATTTACATTTTAGCCTCCTTCCCCAAGGAGTTCTGACCTGAAATGCGAGGTGAAGAATAAAATGAAAACTATTGAACGTTAGAGATGATTATAAATGAAGACGATACAACAAGATTAACTGCAAAGTAGACTAAAAAGTGACAACTAAAAATATCATCAAATCTATTTTAAATCAAAATCTACTTTCATAAAATTTGTTTGACCACAAGTTTAAGACTTTAAGATTTTAAATTCTGTTTGTTTACTTAAAAAATTTAAAGAATTTTGAGAACAATAGTTCACTCCAAGTACTCTCTTGTGTAAAATATATACATGAGGGTATATATTATAACTTTCAAAACGCTTGCAACACCCAAGAGAAGGCATCCGAGACCGCAGAAAATATATATATTCCGAATCAGCAGCCGTGTCCGTCTGTGTGTGATCTGTGGTAATCACTCTCCTGAATTTTCGACCAAACGCTGATTGGTGTTGAATTAATGATGTATTGACATATATACTTCTCTGTTTCGTGTATGGATTCGATGGATAGTGGATGGACGGTATTCAAGATTTGGCTTCAACCAAATATAGTTTCTTTACTTGTCAATTTTCATGTGTTATTATATTATGTACTTTATTATGTTTATACACTGCAAAGTGTATATTAAGTTTGTGCGGCTGTTGTCACTTCTAAGCGGCTGTAGATATATCCGCCTTTCATTTAAAGCATGTTCGTATATCCGTTGTGTGTCCATAAAAATTTGTTTGCAAACTTTCTGATATAGTTTAAAAGGTTTCAATTGAACAATTTCTTGAACTCCTTCCTCTATAATGCTTTTTCACGAAGTAACTTGTTTGTGATAATGTGTGGCTGGCGTTTACTTGCATACAAAAATAATTTGTGTAATTAAGTGGTGTAGGGTATTAAATGGTCGGGCTGCAATTTCATTATATAAATCCATCGTTGCACACATTAAAATTATTATAAAACGCAATTGATGTGAGTATTCTACTCTAGTTTACACTTATAGTTTATGAGGTAATAAACAGTTTAGCAGATCGTTACATAACAGTTTATTGGTTTTTAACAATAAAATATAAAACTCATTAAAAAATAATTGTAATATATGTTACGATGAATAATTAAGTAGTTATACTTCGACGTTGGATTTGTTACCCATCTGCTGTGAGATGTAAATATTCAAAAAATAAGCAAAACATTGATAAAATTTACACAAAAATATAGAAAACAAGCCATATGGAGGAAGATACTTATATGCAACAATATGCAAAAATATGTCAATATATGCGAATATATAAAGAGTAAATATTTGAAGGAACGTTGGGAAACATTATAGAATGAAGAGAGTTCACAGATTTGTGATTAAAAAAATGGCGGATCTGCAATTTTTGCACAATCAATAGTACATGACATTGGTATCAAAGTAAAGGGCTGGGCGAGAAAAATGCTAAAAGCTAAGTTTCAAGTAACTGTACTAAACGAAATATGGCGAACGTTCACATATGCTGCATTACTTATTCTTCAACATCTAGTATATTTCAAAGGAGTATCAGGGGCTTGACAAGTAGACTACGAAAAAGTAAATTTCGGTGCAATAAATCAAAAATATTGATCGCCTAGGTGGCTTATTAACGATTTCCTTACATATTTTGTGGAGCAGCTAAGTGAAGGAATCCAACAAAGCGGCTATCTAAAAATGTACTATTCAATATGGGTATCAAATGAGAAATGATTTAAGAGGAAAATAGAAAGCGCAAAATATCGGCAGAATAGATCGGAAATGACATGAAAGTGGCATATGTCCCATAACATAACATTAGCTAACGGCAACATCCCCCTATATGAAGTTTTAATTTTACAAATAACTTTGATTCTGTTAATAATGTAATGTAATACTCAAACATTTTTATACAATCAATATAGCGACGATACATAAGAGATCGAATACTTACTGTACCCTCCACATAATACATGTCATTCCGTTTGCAACAAAAGGCGCTTCTCAAAAGGAGGTGCCAGAGACCCTACAAAGTATACATATTATTGATCAGCATCACATACTGAATCGTTCTAGTCATATATGTCCGCATGTCCGTCTATTATTTGCATTCTCACGGGCGATATTGGGTAGAGATATTGTATAGACACTTTTGGTTTTTTCAACGCAGATCGTCATTTGATATAGGCAAAATCGGTCAAGAGCCACGCCCACAATCGACAAAAATCTCTTCATCTGCCACAAAAATTAAGCTATGAACTTTAAATGTGGTATGCGTATCTATACGTATCTTATTTATTGATGTACCCAAAATGGGCATGGTCGGATAACAGGCATGCCCACAATTTACAAAAAACCATACTTTATCTAAAACTCGATTTGCAAGCTGTAATGTAAATGTAATACACCAACTACGCCCACTATTGTAGATATGGAGGGTATTTCAGACTTGGACTAAGCCAAATTTAGTTTTTTTACTTATTTTTTTTTTTTTTTGCAACTTCATTCCTAAACAAACATAATATACTTTAAGGCAACGGATATTAAACGGGAACATCTGGCACACACATGTGCATTGTAAATTGTGCAGGAAAAGAACTTTTTTACTAACTTTGCATATTTATTCTGCTCTAATTTAAACTCCTCAAAAATAAATGAAACAAAATTCTATTGTTTTCAATGCCTTCGTTGGATTAATATGAATTATTTATAAAGTTCTCTGACTTTGTAAATACTCATCATGTGCATAGGAAGCAAAATACATACGAAATACAAAAACGAAAATTTTTTAACCACCTCAACATTGTATACGGGATGTAATATGGTGAATCCTAAGAGTTGTGAATAGGACATTCATTTATATTTACGTTTTCACATATGGATTTTATTAAAGAACATTCATCTGTTCAAAATTCAAAACTAGTCCCAAACCAATAACTTGTTATATTTTTTCATTATATACTTCAAACACTTCCCATTAACTACAAATTGAAAATAAATTTTTTTTTTATGCTTAAGCAATAAATCTCTCTACGAATGAATTGACGGCATGTGGGTCATGCATGTTTCACGCCAAACTTTGGTATCATAAAAATGCAAAAATAAGTGCACACAAAATTAAGTTAGAAAAAAAACACGATTGAAAATGGCGACTGCTTAATATTCTACAAAAATTGAAAATAAGAATACCGATAGACAAGACAGAAGTATGAACGGAAAGTCAGATGGATAAATAGCGATAGATTAACATCCACACTGACGGACAGACAGACATTTTTAGTTTGGTTTAAAAAATTAAATTTTGAAACTTCTTAGTCAATTAGACACATGTACCAAAGGTGAATATACGCACAACCATATCTTTTGTAAACTACAACGAGTAGACAACCAATTGCATACAACTTGGGCGGTAAAATGTCAATTCGAAAAATTTTTCCACAACTGAGCCGAATATAAAAAAAAAAATTCCAATTTTACAACAACAACAAAATACATGAAATAAAAAAAATTAATAAACCTGAATAACTGGCATAAAAAATGAATAAAATATAATAAAGTTCGGCAAAGATTACATTATTCGGGTAGAAATAGGAGTATAAGAGAAAATGAATAATAATAATAGATGAAATAAAATTTGTTATAATTGGCTTTGGCCACGTCTAGGTGATCCTCATTATTTGGGGCGTGCCATTTTTAAGCACAATTAAAATGTTATACAATAGAAGAGTTGTTGGGTTTTTATAATTCAAAGGCGGGTTTTATCAGATACAGTGGATGGACAAAATAATACGATGTGATAAATATATAATAGGAAACAGTATTGCCAACATGCAACAAGATGTACTATATTGTAGGGTGTTCATATTATTTTGTCCATTCCATGTAACCCCCACATGGACAAATAAAATATTGCGGTGTTTCATGTATTGAAGTTTAATGAAATTTAATTTTAGTAAATATGGGCGTGGCTGTTTATTGTTTTTAACCATTTTTACATAAACTATCCAGCTAGACAAATAAAATTTCTAAAAATTTCAAATCATATATGTTTCGCCAATTTGGACAAATAGAAGATATTGCTATTTCCACAATTGTCAACATTTTTCGATGAAACTTATCTCAATAATAAACGAGATTACTGACGAGTGTGCAAAAAATCGGGGCGAGTAGACAAGACATTAGCGAGAGAGTGGCGGTGTGGACCCCCCCTCGGGACTGAATAAGGAGGCGGTGAGATGTTCAAACAGCAGATGGAGTACCCCATCGAGGTGTTACATATCTCGCACTCTCTGGCCTCGGCTAAATTATAAACGAACCAAAGACCTACCAAGTCTAAATAGGAAATCGATCTCTGCGGTCGTAGGAGTCCTAACGGGGCCCAGTCTCATAGGCCATATGGACAGCAGATACGGTGTCCCGCATAACGAGGAAGAGGTGGAAATTGTGGAGCACCTGCTGTGTGAATGCCCGGCCCTACAGGGAAAACGACACAAAACACTTGGAGTCAGATTCCCAGAGGGTCTAGGATCACTAGCGGATGCTAACATTTTCGATCTTAAACGATTTATAGTCGCCTCCGGGTGGCTAAACTGAACTCTGTGTTATGTTTCGTTGGGTAACATAATGGACCTACTTGTTGGCCTAGGTGAGGCGCTTTCATAAGCCAACCTAACCTAACCTATCTCAATAATTCTATATATTATTATGTTAAATTGAGACAAATTTGAGCACTATGTCACCACTGTGACAGTTTCTGTGACAATTTTAACCTACCGTTGCAGTGAAAAACACCACTTTCTCTTACTAAGAAGAGGTTGCTATGTGGCAAAAATCCATAATTTTTAAAATTGTTCGATGAAACGTGTCTCCATAATATTATTCTAAATTGAAAGAAACTCATATAGCCTTGGTTTCTAAAGACTCTCTTGTTACAATCTTACTACTAATGTAGACCGTATAAATAAATACTTGTGAGTCATTCTTTAAAGTCTAAATTACGTCGAGAGTTGTTATTGGAAAGGTAATATAAAATTTTGGTGCATTTGCGTGTGTACTCACTCTATACGTTGCATAATAAAATTATAAAAAAAAACTGTAAAAAAAAAAAATGCTTAGCAAATCTGTAGAAGTACGGTAATAAAATTTCTGGAGTGTAAGTACACATAAAACTAAGTAGAACTCATAAATTTTTTTTGGTTAAAAACGTTCTACATAGTTGTATATATTTATATACACATGCCATATAAATAATGTATGTAACATTTATTGTAAACATTTTAGCACGAAGTATATGATGATGACCTGATTCTCATGAGGTATAAGCAGAGAGTAGTTCTTGTTGTTATTTATGAGACAACCTGGTACTTTTTACATATACAGTAAATAAACAAAAACCTTATCATGCTAAAGCATCTGTCTTTATATAGACACACACAGTTATGGAAGATGTCAGTAAGACTTCAAAAGATTTATGATATTTTTATTTTAAAAATATATACATATTCCCAAAAAAAGATAAGATAGATTGACAGTTATATAAAATTTGCACATCACTTAAATATTATAAGATGAGTGTGAGAAAGGAAACGTAAAACAGTATTAAATAAATAGACAGACTGACAGACAATTAGTTGCTTATATTTATTTAGAAAAGACAAACATGATAAACAAGATATTTTACATAAATACTAAGATTTTAGCAACAAATTATAATAACGGTCATGTTTCAATTAAAAAGTCATTTTTAAGTGTTTTTATATCCTGTCCTACCTGTGGCAAAGGGTATATTAAGTTTGTGTGGATGTTTGTCACTTGTAAACGGCAAATACCACACCCATCTTTAATTATATTAGTCGATATAAAAACTAAATCTAAATCGACTTAACCATGTCCGTCTGTCTGTCCATGTAAATTTGACCGCAAACTATACGTTGTTTAAGATATTTCGATAAAATTTGGTACAATGACATATATTAGCGCAAAGAGGAATTCTATTAAAAATGAACCGGGTCGGACTATTTATTTATTTATTATTTTAAGATTTGCTGAAAAATAGTTAATTAACTTCTTATTTGGTTGCGCCAAATTTGGACCCGAACGGATCATTTTTAGAATACCTTTCCATATAATAATATTTCACGAAGTAACTTATATGGCACTGAATACAAATACAATGAAACTAATTGTAGCATAATTTAAGGAGCCAAGTGATGTGGTCGGTCAAGCCCGACCATTTAATACTCCAGCTGTTTTTTTTTCTATTTTAATAAAGACCGTCCTTTTCTTGCTGGCAAAATCAAACAAAAACAATTCAAATTTTTAGTTGAAGATTTATTATTTCTCAATGCTTGATAAAAGAGCATATGTAGTAGCTAAGTAAAACCAATAACTTGTTATTACTAAAATTTTGAATGGTTCATCTATCGTTAGTGTTTATATTTATGTAGTAACAACATCAGCAACACGAATGGTGATTGTTTATGTACACACACTACACATATCAAGCGACACACAGTACTCGTAGCAAAGCGTAGTAATAACAAAAGATATAAATCCAATAATTAACACACTAAGCAATAAATACACAAAGCAGTGCATGCATGAACACTACATAGATATACTTTATAAACAATTCATGGTGAATATGTCCAAAGCTAAGTAGGAAATCTCAAAGCTATTATATACGTATATACATGCATACACACAACACTAACAATTGCAGTTTAGAACGAGAGAGAGAGGGAACACTTCTAAACACTTTTACTTGTAATATGTACATAAATGGAGATGCTATTTAAATGATTCATTGCTAGTCTGTACGAGTGTGTGCGTAATTATTGTTATTTTCATTATCATAATGATACATTTCAATGCGAATATTGTAAACGAGAGCATATACCATATGAATGAGCTTATATGTGACCACATATGTACTGTATTATATGTATGAAGTAGAAATTATACACGGCATCACTTGTGGGAAAGAGTGTATTAAGTTTATGTGTAGGTTTGTAACTTTTAAAGGGCAAAAACCACCTCAAATTATACCGATCCATCCAGAATCACTTTACGTCTGTCTGTCCGTCTAGCCTTCTGTCTGTCCATGGAACTTTGGACGCAAGTTACAAGTCATTTAAGATATTTCGATGAAATTTATTACAAGAACATGTTTTGGTTCAAAGAAAAACATTGAAGGGGGGCATTCTTAAAACCTCTGACTTTGTAGGGTTTGTGCGTCAGATCCCTTCTGTGTGTGCAAACAATATGATATGGATGATATAAAAATTCAAAACATGTGAAGTTTTGCTTGAATTCTGTGTGGATATATTCCTAGTCATTTAAATTTAAATTTTAACTCATAAAAAATGAACTTTAACGTTATAGGGTATAGGGTACGCAAGCAATTGATGTGTAACTAATTATATAAATTTTTCACATGTTTGTGTAAATATACACATTATGTACACACTTAAATATTTGAACGTACCTTCGTAATGAAGGTAAATGACTGACGACGGCGATGCTATAATAGTGCAGAGGCGTTGTAGTGTTTTTATATGTATGCACACACACATATACAAACACATTGTTTTCATATGACTTCCTCTTTTATATTTTGTAGATTTTGTTGTTGTTTGTTTTCTTTTCTTTCCTTTTTTTTTTTTTTTTTTTTTTACGAAAGCCATTCAGTTCAGTTCTGCAGACTTTAGCTAAACACTGTGTATGTATTGCGGATGTTTAGGCGCGTGCTGTATTTTATGGGATTAGTAATAAGAAGACAGCTGCATGCAAACGCACGCATAAAGCAGCAGCATCATCATCATCATCATCATCATCATCATCCACTAATAATATTATATACCGCGTTAATATTTTTATTACTTCTTATCTATGCATCCAAACCATCTGCATATAATGTTGAGCACAGAATTTCTGTAATAGATTCAATGCGAGGTAACCAACCAAACAGTAAACACACTTGGATTTCTGGTATTTTCGGTTCAGTGCAAAAGGGAGCTTTCAGTTTAGTGGAAGCCATACACACACACACCATACATGTTATTTAGTTATTAATAAGTAGAGAGTGTTATGGCCAATCATACCATACCATGCCAGGTATGCCTGTTTTTATTACGATCATATACGTGTTTACAGAGTGGGTAGAAAGTTGTGGCACTGTGCGGGCGTAATGCGTTTATATGCCCCGCAGTCTCTGTAGTGCTGTGTAGTAAGTGAACGTTAGCCAGACGCGCGTGCGCTTAAGAGAATTTTGTGCTTTTGTTTTCCTTTGTTTTTGTTTCAATTTTTTCTTTTTTTTTACCATTTAAAGCAATTTATGAAACAAGTTTCTAGTTTTTTATAAAAATATGCAGAAAAAAATTAACAAAAAGTGTTTGAATAATTGAAAGTAATAGAAAACTAAAGCAATACCATTTTTATGAACTGGTTTAAATAGATAATTGATATCTTTACAAAAATTCTTCTCTTCCGCGTTCTTAGCCATTTTTTCCGTTGATCGGTTGAAGTGCTTTTCAAAAGTTTTGTGTCTATATTCAAAAATTATTACATACAACGCTCCACCACATTCAATAGTACAATAATAATTCTCAATTAAAAGTTTGTCTGAGTGTATAGCTGGCACAATTCGAAATCAATTAAACAGACAATACAGTTTTATTGGAACGCGAACTTATGCAATAAACAGAGGTATGTATGTGTGTATAGTGTGCATAGTATTAAATTTGTGCGGAATTGTGGATCATGATGTAAATGAATGAATGTAAGCTATCTCCCTTTATTTTTATATTTTCCACATAAGATGGGACGTATACTAAGTTTGACATTCCATTTGCATACACATAGAAGGAGGTGTCAGAGGCCCTACAAAGTATATATATTCTTGATCAGCGTCAAAAACTGAGTCGATTTAGACATGTATGTCCGTGTGTCCGTGTGCCCGTCTGTTGTTGGCACTCTCATGCTCGTAAATTTTGGGATATTGATCTGATTAACTGATAAACTGTTAGTTTTTGGGGCAATGTTCAAAATCGGTCAAGGGCCATGCCCACAAAATCTATTTATCTAGCACAAAAATTGACCCATGGACTTAAAAATGCATATCTATAGTTGTCCAACAATGGGCATGGTCGGACAATAAATACACCCACAATTTACAAAAACCATATCCAGCGTACAACTCAACTTGCAAGCTGATACTTAATACATACACTATTAGAAGGCGTAATCATATACTGGCCACGCCCACTATTGTACATGTGAAGGGCATTTAAGATTTGGCTTAAGCCAAATTTAGATTTCTTACTTGTTTTTTCTATCTATTATTCATTGGAATGATTTTAAACAATACTTTTCAAATGCAATTCTTGTTAAACGCAAGAGGAATTCATTCATAAAGAACCGTTCCGATCAAAGAATGTAAACACTTAAGGGCCCCCGCAAAAAGCACATTAGTAATGAATAAAGTACAAGTATCCACATAAGCAGTATTATTAACACATTCAATATCTTGAATAGCTTATGGAGGTAGGCACGGTCTGCCTTTTACATGATTTATGCTGACACGTATCATTTCCGAAGAGGAAATTGTAAGTGTGCACATCACGTGAGTGTGTCATAATGTACTTATGTGTTAATATTTCTCAGTTTCCCATTAACATAAATTGATTGCTAGCGCTTCTAAAAGGCTGAACACCTCAGACTTTTCAATGTATGATGGGATTAATCGAAAAGTAGCATAAGTTGTACTTTTGCATTAAATTACAAATTTATATATCAACCGATGTGCAAGAAAGTCAATTTTCCATAAAACGTATTAATGCAAGTGTATTGGTGTGTGTGTGAATACTTTCTCATATATAAATATAACAATTTTTGATCAGCTGTTCTTGGGCTTGCATTTGTTGCCGCGGTAGCAAATTTGTGTGGAAATTTTTTAGTTTTTACGCGCAGGTAAATACCACAGACCCGAGTATCACCCACAATTGATAAAAATCTATCTATCACCTAAAGAAATTGAGTTATGCAGTTAAACTTTGGGACTTCTATATATAATTAGGCAATGCGTAAACATCAATGGACCATAAATGGGCGGGGCCGAATAGCGTATTGCAAAAAATTTGATTTGGCTCAGAGTGCGACTTATTATGGAATATCACAGCCACGTTTTCTGCATAGATGTAGATATTATTTAATTTAAAACTAAAATATTGATACCTTCACTTGAGGTATAAAATATATCCATTTGAAAATGAGATGATTTTCATTTGAAAAAGGAAAATTTTAGTTTGTCAACAAGTCGAAAAGCTATTTTTAGCTTAATTTCAAATCTTGAATATGTTTCACATATAGGCGTCAACTGTGGGAGTGTATACAACAGCGTCTCTTTTTAAAAAACATTAAAGGACTTGTTACATTTCACCTTCACGATCAAATTCTACAAAAAATTAAGTTTTATTTAAATTGTGGGCGTGTCTATTATGCATTCGATGTAATGTATTTATATAATATATATACAAAATTTCAACTGTGCAACTCCTTTTTGTGACCGTGCGAGATTATTGTCAATTATGGGTGTGGCTGTTGTCCGATTTGGGTCATAGGTTGCAATAAAAGATAAAATATATTCTCGCAAAAAAGCTCCTATTTTTATTCCCTCCACATAAGGTAGGGGTATACTAAGTTTGCCACTGCCTTTGCAATACCCAGAAGAAGGCCTCAGAGGCCCTGCAAAGTATATATATTCTTGATTAGCATCAAAAATTGAGTCGATCTAGACACGTCCGTTTATGTGTCTATCTGTTCATTATCTGTTCGGTTTATTTATGTGGTTGGCACTGTCACTGTCGTAAATTTTAAGATATTTATCATAAATTGGGAAAAATCAGTTAAAAGCCATGCCCACAAACGATAAACATCTGTTTCTTTATCTCTTTATTTTTGGGCTCACAAAATAAAGAGATAAACAAGAAAATTTATAATTAACCCATTCATCGTTGTGCATAAATGGGCGTAAGCGAATAACAGACACGCCCACATAGACGTTTGCAAAAAACCGTACTCATCGCATCATAGAACTCCAAGTTGAACGTATTACGTAAAGGGCGTAATCATATACCTGCCATGCCTACATGTTTGTATGTACATGTGGAAGGTGTTTAAAGTTTGCTCTAACCCAAATGTAGTTATATTTTTACGGGTTATATATAAAGTTGAGATAAAAAAAACCCATAAATATATAAAAATACATGTATGTAAATACAACAACAATAAGTTCATTGGCTTTACTCGCTTGACAAAGTCGCGAGCGCAATGCAAATGTAATTTAATACTGAAAGGTTTTTACAGAGGTACGAAGAAAAAGAAGATAAATTGTTTATATACAGATGTGAGTGTTTTCATTCAGTGCCATTAAACCTTAGGTTAGTAATCTATCTTTACACACAGCAACACCAACAATACATACAATAATTTAATCTTTTTATAAGCACATCTTACAAAGTACACGGCAAATATTTGTCATGTAGAGGATACTGCAGCTAAACATAAACGAAACAATTATCTCTATTAATAATGAGTAAAACCATATTCACAGTGGTTACATTCTTCTGTTTCAAAATGTATGTGTGTGGGACTGTGAGTAAAATTAAATTTTTGTCATGTTTTTTGTAATACTATCGTATCGTGTTGGTGGTGAAACAGCAATTGTTTCAGATTGACAATCATTGTTTCCTCCATGCATGTTTCATTGTACGTTTGCACTTGTATTAGATTTTGCAATGTAAACAATTTTTAGAAGAAAAAAGTGAACATATTGACCCGACCATTTAATACCCTACACCTCTTAGCTCCTTAAATTATGCTACAATTAGTTGAATTGTTTCGGCATACACGCGGGGGACTGCCACATAAGTTACTTCATGATATATAATTAAATGGAAAGGGATTGTAAAAACGGTCCGATCGGGTCCAAATATGAAGCTAATTAACTATTCTCTATCAAATATTAAGAATTGCGATTTTTTTTTTCATGTAAAGACTTTTCTTATAATAGGATGGGGTAGGATGTTAAAAATTATCCAATCCGGTTCATTTTCAATAGGGTTTTTTATTTTGGTCCAAATTCCATCTAAATATCTCAAAAAATAATCGGACCTCATATGGGGAGGGGTTCTAAAATTGGTCCAATCCGGTTCACTTTCAATAGGGTTCCCCTTTGGGCCAATACATGTCCTTGTACCAAATTTCATCTAAATATCTTAAAAAATGCGACCTGTAGCTTACGCATAAATTTACATTGACAGACAGACGGACAGACGGACATGGTTAAATTGATTTAGATTTTGATTCTGATTTGAGAGTGGATGTGTTTAGGGGTTACAAACATCTGCACACACTTAATATACCCTTGGCCACAAGTGGTGCAGGGTATAAAAAGTTAAAAAACACTAAATTCTATAGCAGTAGCTGAACATGTTAAAAGTGGAAACAAGATTAGATTTGGAGAAGGAAAAAAAAACGGGTACAATAGCAATAATCCATGGTATACTCCAAATATCCACTCCGGTGTGTGTTGATATCTTGTAGTTGTTAAATCAGAGTAGAGAACATGGAAAAATATGTACAAAGACGTGTTGTATGGTGTACAACAAGAAATATGTAACTTTGTTATTTTCGATTTCTGGCATACACGCATTCATGTTTATATATGTATAAAGAAATTTATTGAAGCAAGCAACAGTTGTGACCAAGTTAGTATATTCCCGACCTTAAGGTGACGGTTATAAGAATAAACCTCACAGTTCAAATCAAATGTTTCATAATGCCTCACAATACTCTCATAAAATCCCACATCAATTAATCATTTCCCACCCCGTAGATAACAATGAAAATTACTTAGTTACGCAGCCAGTTAGTATTAAAGAATAATTAAACGTCTTATCTTCTACAATATAATTCAATGTCAACCGCTACCAACCACACATTTTGGCTGGGTGCCACTTACTCAGTAACCACCAGGAATTACACCAACAACAATTACTAGCAGCCACGGATCCGTTTCATGTTATCTCTCAGTCGGGGTCGAGTTCAACAACAAACACAAGAGACAGACTGTTTAGTTTGAAGAAGAAAAATAAAAAGAAAATATTCTACTAATATATCATATTCCTTTTATACGCACCGCATAAGATGAAAGTATGCTAAGTTTGTCAGATACCTAGACACCCAAAGTAAATACATGCTCGATCTGAATTAAAAACTGAATCAATCCAGACATATATGTGGGCGCCTTTGGCTGTTGTTGGCGGTAAATTTTTAGACATTGAGCTGATATTGAAACTTACAGTTTCTGCACACAGGAAAAAATCGGCCACCATGACCACACACACACACAAGCAATAAAAATCTATTTATTTAGCATAAAAACTGAGCCATTAAGTTGAAGTTTGGAATATTTGTTTATAATTAACCCATACACATCGACGTGTCAAAAATGGACGTGATTGGGTAAGGGTCACGCACACAATTAAAAAACTTTTAAAGAGCGTGATTATGTACCAGCCATGCCCATTATTTGTGCATATATTTGTGAAGGGTATTTAAGATTTGTCCCAAGACAAACATAATTTTCTTACTTCTGTTCTGTTTATGTACTCTTTCGTATTAAGTTATCATTGCGTACATAGACGACGATAAAGTAATTGTAGGTCTTTTAGTAACCTCAACAAGTGGGCGCCTATTTACACAGTGAAGACAGAGAGGAAATCATTTATGGTATTAAAATAAAGTAAAGAAACAATATGAACTTTGCTCTGTGAAGAAGCACTCTTTACACAGAGTGCAGATAATATTCAAACAATAATAATTCAAGTAGTTGAAGTTAATAGAGACCTCAACGTGATTGATGCCACTTGGAGAAGGTTTCGTGATTATAAAATATTTTTAGCATTTTAGTTTTAATTTATTAAAGAACAGTTTCTTTCTTTGAACATGCCATCACATCAATTGCTTTGTTGTTTTTGTTTTTGTTGTTGTTTTTGTTTTTGTTGTTGTTTTTGTTTTCTTCAAGAAGTAACATTCTTTCCTTCAGTTGTATTGTCACATACATATGAACATGTTTTGATTAAAAAAATTTTACTGAATAATTATACAGAGTGATGAAAATCATGATAAAAAGCAATTATTTTTTTTATTTTATTATTTACTTGCACCAACCATGAGCCGTATATACGGAAAATGAATAAGAATTTTATTCTAGGTTATAATTATAAGTAATAAACATAGAAATACAGGTTCAAGCTCAAAATTACAAACCGTTATATTATATAAAAAGGTCGTGAACATACTATGTCATACAGGGTCAGGAAAAAAGATGCAATGTCACGAGTAATGTCGGAGGAAGAAATTTGTCGAAAGCACTTCATATACAACAAGTAAGAAAACTATATTTGGCTTAAGCCAAATCTTAAATATACTCTACATTTACAATAGTGGGCGTGGCAGGTATATGATAATGCCCTCTAATAGTGTATCAGCTTGAAACTTGAGTTTTACGTTGAGTATGGTTTTTTTTGTAAATTGTGGGAGCGTTTGTTATTAGACCACGCCCATTTTTGGCACATTAATGCTTGGAATAACCATAGATATATATGTACCAAATTTCAAGTCAATTTATGTGGCAGATATGTAAATCGATTTTTATCGATTGTGGTCGTGTCTATTAACCAACCACGCCCATTTTTACCACAACGATCGAGGGAATATTGAGTTGAATTTGGTAAATATATGTACGAAATTTCAAGATCATGTGTCAAGTTTTGTAGCATATATATATATTTGTCGATTGTGGGAGTGTCTCTTATCTAACTACGTTCATTTTTGGCACATCGATGGATAAGTTAATTATAAATATGTGTACTAAATTTAAACTTTATAGCTCAATATTTGTGGCAGACATATGGATGTTTATCGATTGTGGGCGTGGCTTTTTACCAATTTTGCCCATTTTAAATAGCAAATACAATAAAGGCCCGTACAAAATTTCAGCTTAATATTCCAAAATTTACGCCCATGAGAATGCCAACAAGAGACAGACACACGGACATAGATGTTGCACCTCCTTCTGAGTATTGCAAAGGGAATGACATGGGATACCTCCCATCTTATGTGGAGGGTATAATAACAGCCTTCTCCGTTTTTAGTCAACATCACTGTAATTATAGGCTCAAGTTCTTTATATAAATAAAATCTCATTCATTGGTTCATTGGTTTTCCATTGAGTGCAATTTAATTAAATGTACTCGTATCTATAAATCAACTTGCATTACGGCTGCACTACCTTTAAATCTGCAATCCACATTATGTAGCGTTTATTTTATACCCTCCACCAAAAATGGGGACTATACTAAGTTTATTGTACCATTTGTAATACCCACGATCGTAAATTTTGTGGTAGTGGGCTAAAATTTTGTACGCACACTTTTATTTTCTGTTCGCAGGTAGTTATTTATATTGGGTTAAAGAGGTTGGGAGCCACACCCATAATCAACAAAAATCTTTCTATCTATCACCAAAATTGAAGCACAAAACACATGGTACACATATAAGTAGTTGATGCTCTATCGATCTGGTAAAAGGGGACGTGGTCAAACAGTAGATACACTCGCAAAAAAATACATTTAGCATAGAATTCCACTTGCAAGTTGGTATGTAATATAATATTACACTGCAAATGAGTTTAATTAATTACCTGCCACGCCCACTGGTAAATATTTTATAAAATCCCTACATACATCATGAAAGAGGTACTTAAGATTTAACATCAGCAAAATTTAGTTCTGTTTAAATTATTTTATAAATAAATTTTTAGCGGAACCATGGAATTAAAAATTACACACTCAACTTATTTTCAATAAACACACTTTGTAGGTGATTACAATAACTTTCTCCTTTTCTATTAAAGGTCTTTATAAAGAGATTAAAAAAAACAAATTCTTTATCGACTTCAGAGCACGAAAACTGTACGTTTCCTAAAAAGTCTTTTAAATTTTATTTTCACATAACCTTTAGCGTCTTCTCCAGAATATAAAATATATTTGTTTTCTTGTCGTAAATTCCGGGTTACAAAAAGCAACTCTTTAAAGAAGAACGTACCCTCCTAGATAGTAATGCGGGGGGAAAGGGATTTGATTTTAATCGGAATCTAAAGAATCATACTAAGCACTGAAGCACTCACATTGCCATTAAGCTACTTTGAATGCAATTTAAACTAAAAGAATTGCTATATAAACCATTAAATGCGATTGAAAAGTTGACCTCTTTTTGTGATCTCTTATAAAAAAAAGATACTTGTCTAAAGAGTTTGTGGTTTTCTTTTTCTATTTTTCAATTACCCATAAAATGAGATCAAATGAATTACCAGCGAATCAATAGATACTTGAAATTGTAGTTTATTATTTATGAGAACAAGTTGATCAAATTATAATTCCAACTCATTTATAAGCTACTAGTTATGCTCTAATTGTTATGCCATTGTCCGACCATTCACATGTTTTTGGTTACATTTTCTATCAGCCTTAACGCGTACTTGTCTTTCATAGGCGAACTATATAAAGCATATGCGATCGCTGCGAAGATATGTTATAACAGTAAAGGAATGCTGCCTTATTGTTGGCACTAAAATGATTTTACAAGATTATATATACCTAGTAATGATAAGGATGCAGAACTAACGCACAAGGTGGTAGATATGATTAATGTTTGTAATTAATATTTAAAGAGAGTATGTAGGGTAAATGCATTAAAATTAATTATGAAAATAGAAGTTGTATGTTTTGCCAAGGTCAAAACGGTATTAAAGTACAGTAACGTTTATGAATAACTAAAAATAAGATGCTGTACAATAGCTTGAGAATGTTGATTAGTTAGAGCACCTGAAAATATGCACCATTAATTAGAGCTTAAAGTGCTCTATAAAGTATACAATATAACCAAACGAAAACCAAATAAAAAATTTTACCTATTCAAACCAATAATGGGATAATTATTTATACAAGCAGAGAGAAAGAGTCAAAAATACTATACAAACAAACTGACAAACACACACTTCGATATTATTTGTATTTGAATGAATGCTGTTCAGACACGAATACCTGCAACATTCAACATTAGCTAACACATATGGATACTGCTGTCAATTAAAATGCAAAACATACGTTCACACCTGCAATAATTGTTCAAAAGTGTGTAAAAAAATGACAACGACCTCTTAAGTGTTGCTATTGTTGTTGTATGTATTCGTAATTTAATACGCTTGCCAACAATCGAAACAATATCATATAATGTGACAGTGCTTCACATGCGTGTCGAGCATATATTTTTTTTTTTTTTAATATATTTTAGTTTACATTATATGCAGCCTCATTATCACTCCTCTGACAACACATTCACACACATACGTCACAGTTGATTTTTACTTTGCTATCATTTTCTTTACTCAGAAGTCGATCCTGATTATACAGATTTGATGGGACGTAAAATGTTTTCTTTTAATAATGTTCGTAACTTTTATGGGACAAGGCACCACAACTAAATTAATGAAAGCATAAATTGTGGAGTTAAGTGGTTGTAGGGCATTAAGTGGTTGATGGTTAGAATTTTATTACACGCTGTGCTGTACAGCAGTTGTTAGTATTTTTTGTTCCTGCGTTCCATTTTCGATATTCACCATTTTTAATAGATTTCCTTTCAAAGCATTCTCTCTCTTTCAGCGCTTTTTATTGCTTTGCTTTGCCTCACACTACACCTTTTATAGTGATGGGCCAGCTGTTCATCTTGAGCTGGCTTATTACTGCTTTATAATAATATGGTACATACACGTAAACGTTTGTAGGGGTCATTGTTTTTCTGTTCCAGTCTCCACTCAAGTGTAGCAGCAATAATTCTATTATTTTAAAGTTGCTTTTGTTTCATTTTTCTTGTCCATTACTACTATTGCTTTATACCCTTGTACACATTTTCAAACACCCATTAAACCATCAACCAATGACACTTGCAGTCGTGCATAACCACTCGTCAGGTTTTATAATCCTCAAGTTTGTTCATGGTGTACCTGTAGTAGTAGTATTACCTGGTAAATGTAATGTTTATGATGATGTTATAAAGAGTGTAAATAAGTGTTGGTGGTAATTATGTTAAAATTAATGAATTCGTTTATATTGTTAATGACCAACGGTATTAAGTTGATTGGACAACATGCAAAAATATTAGCGCGGATTTAACGGCACATGGACTCACATATAGCAGGGGCTGTGAAATGCAAAAATCGATAACACAAAATGTTTTTTTTTACTTTAGGGACCTCAGAAATGTTCTCCGCTGATATTTCTTTTATAGCGAAAATACCCCGACCTTAAGGTGATGGACACAAATGCAATTATATGTAAATTCGCATAATCGACGATAGTTAATGGTATAATAAATAGGAAATTTCAACCGAAAATGAAAGTTTTTTTATTAAGCATAAAAAAGTAAAAAAAACTAAACATCGCTTAGTCCAAATCTTAAATACCCTCCACATCTTTATACAAAAACAAGGGCCGTGGCAGGTACACGGTTATGTGCTGCCATAGTTTTATGTATTAATTTTTTATAATTTATGCGCGTGTCAGTTATCCAGTCATGGCCATTTTTAGCATATCGATGGACCAAATTTTAAATTTGTAGCTAAATTTTTTATGGTAGATAAATCGATTTTTAACTACAGTGGGCGTGGCTATTGATTGATTGTGCTAAATTTAAATAGTGTACTGCGTGCAGACACTAGAAATACGTGCAAAAAATTTCACCTCCATTTATTAAAATGTAGACAGACCTAGGAACACATAAACCGGCATGCCCAGGTTAATTCAGTTTTTTTAAGCCCTCAAGAATATACACTCTTTGCAAAATTGACGTGCTTCCGTTCTGGATGTTGCACACGGGGTAGTAAACTTGGTATAACTGCGTCACTGAGATGCAGGTATAATAACACATTTCCAAAACCACCACCAAAAACTTTTCTGATTACCTAACACGGTTTTTCAACAAACCTTTTTTACATATAGTTAACATACATTAATAACGTAACAAACATTTTTTGCGAAAAATTTCCTTTTGGGCATAAAACCAAAATGCGAAATAAAAATAATTTCGCTCTTAGATAACACACATTGCATGACTCGATAAGGTAAGGAAATAAACGTAATATGTGCATAAAAATGTATATTTATAGAAAATATATGTATATATATAACAACAACACCAATAACACAATAGTTCCATTGACAACTATTTCCAACTATTTAATACAACTTTTAAAGCCGGTGTACATATATCTCTCCCTGTCTGTCTCTGTCTCTAGGTTCGCGTTTATGTATATGCCACCGTGGGCTTATTTGAAAGCTTACTTGCTTGCAACACCGGTTTAAGTAAAGTTTTCAGTTTTGTAACCAACAGTAACATGAATGGCAGGCTGGTTGCTTGGCTGGTCATATTTTAGATATTTTGTGTCTTTTAGTCAACAATGCATTGCCCGCGTGAACACTCTTATACTTAAATGTAAAAATTATGTACCGCATCACAACAACAGCCAATAAAACGTGAAAGCAATATAACGAATGGCTTACACTTAAATAATTTACCTTGTAAGAGGAAAAGTTTTTATGAAACGAAAAAATACAAAAGTACCATCAACGTTTACAACTTTTTACGGAGCAGAAAACAGCACATGATGGAACAACAAAACCCTATAAATCGAATAAAAAAAGTTTAATTTTTTTTTTTTTTTTTCTCATGTTATACGTGATATGTTTAATAAAATTGTGCACACAGTAAATTGAAAACAAAAACACAAACAACTTCTTCCATTATAATTTATAAATAAGCAAATGTTCATGTAATCCGCTACCCAGCCATTGTTGCTATTGTTGCTATTGTTAAACGGCTTTTCTGTGTACAAAACTTTGGCACAAAAGTATCAAAATATTCAACATTCCAGTAATACACTCGATGCAAATGACATTAATTACAAGTCCATAACAGCCTCGTGTTCCTATAAATATATTGTATTGTATAGTGTGCGTGTGTGCGTGTGTGTGTGTAAATTCTATCATGTTATCACGTCGCGGTTTATATGATGTGGAGCAATCAACTAAGCGTTATGCAAAGGTAACGCATTTGTGATCCGTTAATGGAAAACACAAAACATAAACCACATATGATAAACACAAGCCCACAAACACATATGCGGTAATGGACTCCCTCAGACTAATAACTCTTTTGGGGCAATTATGCAAATGCCTGTTATAGGCATATAACGTTGTGTATGTAAAATACAAATAATCTGCATATGGGAACCCTCTAACAAGTGTTTGTTGTTATTAAATATTGGAAG
Organism: Ornithomya chloropus; assembly: GCA_963971445.1. Classification (NCBI taxonomy): domain Eukaryota; kingdom Metazoa; phylum Arthropoda; class Insecta; order Diptera; family Hippoboscidae; genus Ornithomya; species Ornithomya chloropus. The sequence goes on along the minus strand of OZ020530.1, from coordinate 17,324,930 downwards.
CATTTTCAAAACATCAAGATTTTCAATTTTGTAACTTTTGTTAGTATAATGTGGCACAGCTGTTTTGGTTTAATCTGTCCTACGGGAGTGGCTCACTTTATTAACGAACTTCCCACATATAGTTAAAATTTTAAATTATTTTCAAGTGTTTTTTTATACTTATTAGATTACTTTAGAATCACTTAATGCGATTAACTGAAACCGATTAAGTGACACGCCCATAGTAAGGGAAAAGTTTCATAATTTTCTTTCACTTCATTTTTTTTTATTATCTATCTAAATTCGATCTGTAGATAAATATGTAATTTATTGAGGATAGTAGTGTATGATGGCACAATTATAAAATAGACGCATGTAATTTTTTTTTTAAGAAAAATTCATAGTATACGTTGATAAGTAATTGAAGAGGAGAGTAGGGTATAATGGCACAGTTGCAAAATTATTTTTGTTGCTTTTTTTTTATACACGTAATTTTTCTAATCGGTTGCAATAAAATTTAATGAAGATTAGTTAATTGTACCGGATCGGACTACTTAAAATGTTTAAAATGTTTTATATAATAATATAAAATTATTATCAATGAATTTACTTATCAAACTGAACTAAATATGTGGCACAAATTGTGGAAGTACATGGTATGGAGCTTAAGATAGTAATGGTTTTTTTACATTAGAAATAGATTTTTTTATACTCTGTACTTTGTACAAATACGTTTAGACACTAAACGTAGGTTCCTATTTAAATTGGTCAAGCGCCCAATCGACAAAAATTTCTCATAGCCACATAGCCACAATTTGTATATGGTAGTGGAGAGTGTTTAATATTTGGCTCAAGCCAATTTTTTTTTTCATATATCTTTCATTGAAAAAAGCAAGAGTCGGAAGAGCTATTTTCGTGCGAGTAGGGAATGATGGCACACATAGCATATAATGGCACATTATTTTACACATATTTACTAGAATTAACAAATTTAAATACGGCACTGTATGTGTTATAAAATAAAGCTTTGCAATTATTTTCTCCTAATAATAATCGAAGAAGATTAAAAGCGAACGGGCTTATAAAGGAGGAACGGACACACCCTTAAATCTTTTTAAAAAAGTTCTTTATTGAACGTATAAATTTAAATTGTTAGAGTAGAAGGGCGTCCTTAAAAAAAATTACATTTTTTTTAAGTAAAAAATCGAATGATTAATTTAGAAAATTCAAGAGCACGTAGCACGTATTGATAGAAATGGAGTAGAACACAACGAGATATACTATACACAGATAAAAAATGGAAAAGATCACGACAGCTACGATAAAGTGCTGTCAAAATATTAGTTGAGTTGTACTTGAGTACACTCGAGTTAAAAAGCAGAAAAAAATAACGAAAATTGAATTTTGTTAGTGGTAAAATACTGCAGACGCATTCGAATGTGGTTTTGTGAAACGTGAAATTCACGTACTTACCACTCGATAGAGAGAGTAAAGCATATAAGTATGTACCACACATTGCTTAGAGTAAGCAAAAAAACCAAAACCAAGCATTGAAAAAAAGCATATTTTTCTTACAAAAGAATGTTAATAATAACAAGACAATTGATGCATACCATGTTCTATGTACGTGTTGTTAGATACACATGCCACTTTACTCTGGGTAAATATTTTCCCAACAAATGCATTGAAAAGTTACATATTAGTTATTTGCTCAGCTCAAAATGGTTTAAAGAGAAGGAATAGAAAAATATTTTACTTTTAATTAAAGAAACGTTTTCGAATATGTTGGGGAATAACAACTCTCTTCTACATGAAAAAATCGTACAGCAAACGCCTAAATATGATTATCTGGATTATTAAGCACCATATAACCGTAATCCATTGGTAAAAATTAACCTGCAAATCTCTCCTAAACAATTTAATCGGTTTAAGCCTCCCCGTGAGGCCATCACAATATGTAGTTTTATGCGATTTATATACATATGTAAGCTTTTCTAGTTTCTACACACACATGTATAAAGTTTGGAAAATGGAATTTTCGAAATTTAAAAATTTTCGGTTTTGGTTTTTATTTAAGTATGTGAGACCTCAACACACGCAAATAAAAATTTCAACTCGTAACTAGTTTTTATTACACTGCTAATGTGAAATTGTTTTTATACAATCTTTGCTTCATAACAAAGAGTTTACTAAGTTTGTTATTCCGTTTGCAGGCGTCAAAAAACTCTCACAAGAACATATATTTTTGATTGGTGCCGAAATTTAGCCGTGTCCGTCTAGGTGTCTGTCTTTTACAAATGCTTTTGTGATGGTGATAATTTAAATATTCTTTTTTTAATCTATTGAGATTCTCATTAAAATTAGGCGTCATTGACCGAGTGCGACGCCCCCAATTTAAAAAAGCTTTCTAACAGCTGAGAGAAGATACAAAGTTGACATAAATTAGACAATTTGTCTATGTAACGAAAAGGGGCGCAGTTGGATATTAGGCACGCCCACAATTTACAAAAGTAAAATACAAATTTTGCGGGGAATTCGATATGCAAATTGATTAACAAAACATTGCAGCTATATTAAACTGCCACGCCCACAACTTTCATATACATATAAAGTGCTATTTTATAATCGACTTGAGTCAATCTCAGTTTAGTTCTTTTTTTAAGGCTTTTATTTGATTATGTGTGTGCTTATGTTTGTATGGGGTAGTCACACAAAAATTCACTTTAACCACATTGTTTACCATTTGGCAAACCGAAGAGAAATTTATACAACCTTTTACATTGCAACTATTTTGTAACCTACCTCATGTGTATATGGTATATACAGGCAGACCGAGTAAAAATTTTATGTACCAACGGAAATGTATATGTAAATATGTACACATATGGATTGCGGCCAGTGCATACAATAACTTGATTTGGTCAGGTGGCCTATGGGGATTAATCACATTTGGCCTACCTTAACAGAAACAACAACAGCAAACAAAACAAAACAAAACAAAAATTATTATAAATTTATATGAACTACAAAGCAACCAGTTGACCAAAGAACAGCCTTCTCTTTCTATCTCTTTCGGTTTCTCTATTAGGAAAAATTTTATTTATGCCCTTTTTATGTATTTATAGTTAACTTTAATTAATATCATATAAATATAAAGAGACGTTTAGAAAAAATACTTTAATAGAAAAGTACAGTTTGAACAGCTTGAACAGTTTGAACAGAACAGGATATACATTCGACTACATATCCTGTTTCAATTGCTTTTGACTAGAACTTTTGTTCCCTAATTGAACACTTTTCATTGGAAAAGTTGAAAAAACTGTTATTTTATTCGGTTCTTGTTCTTGCTCAGTTATTCAATTACATGTTCTCTATTTCGGTTTTCTTCGTTTTCTTTAATTACAGTCACCCGTTACATTGTGCAACTTGGGCGTGGGTGCCACATTTGGTGAATCGGTATTGCATGATTTGCCGCGTGACAGTACCGTTGTTACAAAAACTACATGTGAATTACTGCGCGTCGAACAGCAAGATTTTCGTTTGATTTGGGAGGTAAGTCAATTTTATATACATACACGCATACACAAACGCTTCAAAAAACACATTTTGAACTGGAGCGAAAAAGTAAAAGGATAAAAACTTATAATTCATTACGCTTTACCTTCTATTTTAAATCGAGTAATTTAGTAAACACAAAAAACTATTTCCAAATAAAATAAGGGAATATTATAGAGCATGCTATCCGATTATTTAAGACCCTACATCACTTATTATATGGTGAGAGGTTCTAAAAATGGTTCGATCGGGACCAAATTTGTTACACATACTTATAACCGATTACTAATTAACTATTCTCCATCGTATTTTATTAAATATTTTAACAAAAGTAAAAAAAAACTAAATTTGGTTCAAACCACATATGAAGTACCTTCCACTTCTACATACAAATGGTAGGCGTGGCATGTACATGATTACGCCCTATAATCATTTTTATCGTACCGATAGATGAAATATACCTATCTATCCAGAATCTGAACCGATTTAGCCTTGTCCGTCTGCCCATCTATCTGTCCATGTAAATTTGTGCTCAAGCTACAGGTTGCATTTTTAAAGATATTATGATGAAATTTGACATAGGACCAAACAAGTCCTAGCCCAAAGAGAAGCTCTATTGAAAATAGATCGAATCGGACCATTCTTAGAAACCTACTCCTTATAACGCTCTATTTCAGTAGAAGTCCTTATGTGGCAAAAAATCGCAATTCTTAATTCTTGACAAAATTTCATGAAGAACAGTTAATTAACTTCATATTTGGCTGTGCCATATTTGCATCCAAATCGGACTATTTTTAGAACCGCTTTCCATCTAATTCTATTTCATGAAGCACTAAACTATTTGTAGCATAATTTAAGGAGCTAAGTGGTGTAGGGTATTAAATGATCGGACTTGACCGCCTACAACATTTTTACTTTTTTAATTGTTTTATCTGTTTTTTATTTTATTTTTTTTTTTTTGTTTACTAACATAATAATATTTGCCCAATTAAAGTGAAATGTATTGCGAAGCCAATCAATCAAACAAAAAAAGTCATTAAGCTAATAGCAAATTTCTCATTCTCAACGTTTACTCACCCTTCGTAACCCCCGTTAGAAAAACGATTTCAGCCATTTGAAGCAGATGAGATTTACCATTGAACATTTTTCATTGTGCATTGTGAACGTTGCTAATAAGGTTGAAAAGGTGAAATGAAGGACTCATTTCCTTCCGTCGTTTCCTGTACTTTTTCTCTCTAAAGTGAATTCAACTTTTCTTATATATTTAATTAATTAGTTATTTTCGTGTGAAATATCTTAGAGTTCTTCCATAAAGAGGAAATGATGCTTTAGCTATTAATTGTAAAGAAATATGAAATAATTCATTAAAATTTGTGAAAGAGCACTAAGAAACTTATGATAGCTAATCTATGAGTAAAAAGAGGGATGAAAGAGCAATTTATAAAACAGCTTTTGGCAGCGTTTTAACTTGCTATCTTGAGGATATGGATTATTCAAATATCTAAAAGGCTTTACAAGACCTTAACGGTTCAACAATTCAACTTGTAATCTGGAAAACTATATCGAATAGAATTTGGTTACTGGTGGTTTGTGTATATAAATGAATAAATGAATAAATGATTTCATTAATAATTCCTGTACCCGCATGGTAAACGTAGTAGTTTACTTAAGCACGAGTATAAATCAGGAAAACACACTCAGTTGGGAAGCATTACAAGTGTTATACTAAAACCCAATAGATATTGTACTTATAATAATAACATGGGACAAAAACTTACGAGAGAGGGAGAGCGAGAAAGGTGCAGGATAGTAAACGAAGTAGAGTATAAACCTGGGCTTATGAAATCATTAGTACTGCACACATGTGATGTACGAAACATAACATTGAACCGTACCAAGTATAGACTTTTCAGCCTCAACACAACAGTTATTTGCATATTTATCTTAAACTCAAACACAGTCACATGCATGAACACAACATCAAGCGTTCTAGATATATACATATACGTAAGTGCACATGCACGGAGCACACAACTTTATTGTACGTACATAAATAACATAATTGAGCTTTTAAATTATTCCATAATACAGTTAACCTCCACTTACTTAGGCGTACCCTCTCTCTCTCTCTTTCAGTCCAAACTATTTGTTATTTAGCCTGAAACAACAGAATTTTCCCAAGCAATTGATTACAAGTGATGTTTGTTAATGTGTGTGTACATGTTGTAAATCTGTTATTGAAATCACGCACAACAATACTTTCGATATATTGCCCCTTATAGCAAAATTTAGAATTGCATTTTCCTTATAATGATGTTACAATTGATGTCTAAGTTGCAAGAGTAGGGAGAAGTTTCGCCTTTACATACATAAGCAAAAATTAAATATGACAGCTCTTGAGGCTACACAAGCCAAATCATTTGAATTGAATTAAAGCAATAAACAAATGATTCAATTATGAAACCCTTGTCTCCTGTACATTAAGTTTGTTATTCCTTTGACAACATCCACAAGAAAAGCCAAGAGACCCTAAAAACTGTATATATTCTTAAACAGCATCAAAATCTAGTCTAGAATCGTTCTTTACAAGTCCGTGCGTCCGTGCGTCCATGCCTTTGTTATTGTTTGTACATTTTGAGATATTGAAATTTTGACACTTCTACTTTCTGCATGCATACACTTTGATAATTTAAATTGAAATCCACGCCCACAATGGGCAGAAATGTAAGGCACAAAAATTGAGCTTTAAAGTAGACTTTCAGTATACATATCAATATTGTGCCCCACCATAAATGTACCAAAAAATTAACGGGATCCAATAACAGACACGCCCACCATTTACCAAAATACTTTTTGTGTACAATCTGACGTGCTTGTTGAAGCATCTTAGATGCAGTAAATTATTTAAGTGGCTTAATAAAGTCCCTGCCACGCCCACAAATTTTGTATACATATAAAAAATGTTTAACATTTCGCCTCAGTTACATTTTGCTTTAGATATTTTAGGTAGACTTCCAAAACATAGCAATTGATTTTTTTATATAAAATTTTTAAATAAAATTTGAGAATTTTTTCCTGCAATTTAAATGAATTTTTTATAGTCTAGTATTTTTCTGTATCATTTTCTTTTTTTATCATGTGTTATATATGTACAAATATTTATTATAAAACAATTTCCCTGTAATCCTTAACGTACACACATTTTTTAGCACTCATACGTCCGGTATGCTGTACGCTGAGCAAAAAGAAAGAAAAAAAACTTTATATTACGAACATTATTTCCCCTTTTCAATTTTGTTTGTCTACTCAGGTTAAATACATGTGTGTATAATTTTTTTCACAAATACTACCATGACAAAATTTATGATAAATGCAATAGTTTATGACCAACATTTCGCAACAACACATAATAGCTGATGATAACATAAAAAAGGCAATAAATCTTACTTAAGTTTTTGACAAAATGATGAAAACATGTCGCACGCAATAAATTATTTGTATAATGACACAAACACAACCCATTATACAATCGATAGGTAAGCATGATCGTGAAAGGGTGAAAGAAAGCGCTTATGTATGCACATTTGTGCATAAATATGTACATATTCGTTATATGGCTAAATAATAGAATTTCTGATACCGGACAAAGGCTTGTTTAATAATAGTATGTATTTATGCAGCTACACTCCACTACAAACAAACATGTGAATGCATCACAATGTTCACAATTTTAACATTTCTATGCAACACATCTGAGTAAAGATCCCCCTCACTTTCTCTCTCTCTCCGCCTCTCTCTCTCTATCCACTCAACTCTTGATTGTTTTCAGAGTGCAGCAGAAATATGAAACAAAAAACGAATAAAAACATTTTGATAACAACCACATTGTGACTGCCTCCCACTTCACTGTTCCCTGTGCTATTGTACTACAACTGTTTCATTTCATCATAGTGTAAAATGCTGCTGGGTGTATTGTGTCAAGATAGGCGTTGAAATGAAATTGAAAGAATTTATGTTTTAGGCATTCACGTTACAATTCTCTTCAGATGACACGTTTTTTAAACGAAAATTCGTATGAACGCAAAAGTTTTGTTAAAGCAATTTTAAACGTATTGTGTTATAAGAAGCAAAAGGCTTTTAGAATATACAATAAATTCTTGATCAACAGACAAGTCCGTGCATGTGATTGTCTGTTAATGGCACCTTAGGATCGTAAATTTTGAGTGGAAGTACAGACACCTTTTTCACTGTTTCTGGTTGCTATTTAAATTGTGCAAAAGCTGTCAATTGCCACGCCCACAATCGACCAAAATCTAATAATTAGCCATAAAAATTGACCTATGACATTGTTTATCCATCCATTGTTGTGTGCAAAATGGGCATGGTTGAATAATTCATTCGAAATTCGATATCTAAGGCTTACATACACTATTAAAGGCTGCAATCAGGCACCTGTCTCACTCACCGTTTATAAGTGTGAGATTAATTCTTAGCCAAATTAAAATTTTCAAATAAAAACTGCCACCTATTCACAAATTTCGCTGATTATCTATATTGTTTATCAGTTGATTCCGCATCATAATGTTTTAGCATAAAATACGTGATTTGTGATGATTGAATTTTGAAACGTTGTTAGATAATTAAAATACGTGCAAAAATCTTTATAAAGAATAAAAATTACGCATAATTTATGATAACCTTGATTATACAAACAGGTCGTGATTCTTCTTCTATTCAACTACTTAGTTTATGCAAAAAAAAACAACACTTATTCGCTTGTTCATAAAATCTGATAATTTGAATAATTTTCAAGATAATTTTTTAGACTCTGCTGACTGTGTGGGTGTGATTGTATGAACAAAACAGTAGCAACAATAGTACAATTTTAGATTTATTAACTACAGGGAATGGACAAAATAATATGAACACCATGCAACATAGCATAACTTGTTGCATGTTGGCAACACTGCTTCCGTGTAAATAATGCGACATTTTACGTGTCAAGTCTTCGTTTCAGTGCATTATACGAATTGTTCTGCGATGGTTAAAACAAGCGATCGGGAACATATGTGTGATCTCTCAGACTTCGAAAGAGGGTAAATCGTAGGTGCTCAGTTAACGGGAGCATCTGTGACGAAAACAACTGAATTGTTTAACGTTTCATGAACGACAGTATCCACGGTAATGACAGCATACACAAAACATGGTAAAACATCATCGGCAAAAAGGAGTAGTGGGCGAAATTCAAACTTAACTGACTGAGATCGACGAACATTAAAAAGAATAGTGGCCAGACAACATAAAACAACCGCGCGGCAAGAGTGACAACAAAACTTAGCACTCATTTGACTAATACTGTTTCGATAAAAACAGTGCGGCGGGAGCTCCACAAATCTAACATTCATGGAAGGGCTGCAATTGCGAAACTATTAATGCCACGTGTTCATATTATTTTGTTTATCCCTTATAACTTATAGAACGATTACATAGTAAATAACATTAAAAGGTTACAAAGGCGTACTAAGCCAATAGATGCCCTGTTTCTTATACTATCAGTTACTTTTATTCACTATAAAACACTAACGAAAATATTACGAAAAGGCATAAAAGAACTTTCCCACAGGACGTGATCAGATTAAATATCTTTCATTAATTGAATAACTTGTTCTACAACCCTGATTACTAGTGCAACATAAACTGTATCATGTTATAAGAATCGTCTGCCTGAAATGTTACTTACTGCTACTTTAGGTCACGTCATATACTTGGTATCACCTTTTTATACCCTCCGCCTCAGTGATGAGGGTTTCTTCTTCTGTTTTCAACACCCAGAAGGAGGCGTCCCTACAAAGTATATATATTCTTGATCAGCGTTAAAAACTGAGTCCATTTAGATATGTATGTCCGTGTGCCAGTGTGTTTTTGGCATTCGCTCAGACATAAATTTTAATATATTTAGCTGAAATTTTGTACAGGCACTTCCTGCATGTAGAGAGTTAGTTGAAATGGGAAAATTCGGTTAAGAGCCACGCCCACATTTAATAAAAATCTATTTATCTGCCACGAATTTGAAATTTGGTGTGAATATCTACAGCTATTCTATCCATCGATGTACCAAAAATGGGCATGGTCGAAAAACAGACTCGCCCACAATTTATAAAAAATCATGTCCTCGAAAAAGCTAGCTTTGTAAGCTCATCCGTAACACATGTACTATTAAAGTGGCGTAATCATATAACTGTCACGCCCACTATTATAGATGTGAAGAGTATTTAAAATTTGGTCTAAACCAAATTTAGTTTTCTAAGATGTTATCGTTTTAAGAGTACTCAGCAAGTGTCTATGATTCGCGCAAAGCCTTTATTTGAATGTGTTATTGTTGGGTAAGCAACTCACACGGTAAATAGAACGAAAAGATTAAGTGGTTTGTTTATTATTTCCAATTGAGTAAATGATAAAACAAAAAACAATTACAGACGAACATTTACATATACATGTACTCGGAGAATAAGAGGCTTAAGAATCGTTACGCTATAAAAATGCTATAAAGTGATTTATCTTTAGTTGCAGTTGACATTTTATACCTCTCTATATGGCAGAAAAATGCCTGTCGAAATACCAACTAATCCTTTTGTCAAATTTGAAAAGGATACCTCAATTTTTGCGATCAGATACTTTTTTGAACGTTCACTTTCAACCGTTCATAACAAAATGTACTCCTCTTTCCAAATGACGCCTTTGCCGTATGAGAACACTTTTCTAACTATATTCTTAATAATAAAAGCAATGCTGCCCAACTTGATAAACTTTTCATTAATTTAACTCACTCTCTCCTACTTTATATACTTATATAATACGTATATATATGAATATAAAGTCTTTCCTTATATATTCTCAGAAAAGTAATATTATTCACGGCATGATAAACAAAACAAACCAAAAAATTACTTAATGTAAGAAACCAACCAACTCAATAAACATTCATTCATACATCTACTATACAAACAATAAATTGTAATACAAATGTATACGTATGTATATGTATGTGCCAACATCCATTATTCATTTCATACATAAATATATTGTATAAATAAGTGGCGTTTAGTGGTGATAAACATTTTATTTGTATCACAAATACAGTGGAGTAGTTAGTGCGGAACTTGTATGTAAGGAAAACATAGAAGAGTTTAGATAAGCATGTTAAGTTCAAGTGTACTTATGTACAAATTGTGGTTATTCTTATTGTTGTTGTTGTTGTTTCCTTTGTTGGTTTTTTTGTGAAAATAAGTTAATTATCAGTTTGCAAGCAAAACAAAAACAGTGTAAAGGTAAAATAGATAAAGAGAGCAATTAAAAGAACTTCATTAGGCTTAAACCAAATCTGGAATACTCTGCATATCTAAATAGAAAATGTGGGCGTAACACATTTAACCGATTTTAATCAATCTAAATCATCTAACAAGGGAAATAAACAAAATTTGACTTGGGTCAAATTCTATGTATAAACGAAATATGGGCGGGGCAAGTACTCTCTATTAGTGCATGTAACACATATCCAATTCCTCGTCGGATTCTACAGAAAAGCGATTTTTGTATAAACTGAGAGCGTGTCGTGTCACCCCGCCCATTTTTAGCAAATCTTTACAAGAACTATATGCCGAAAATCAACTCCATAGGTAAAAGTTTGGGACTGATGGATGATTTTTGTCGATTGTGGGCATGGCTCTCAGCGGTTTTCGCTTAATTTATATAGCGATGTGAAACGAGAAATGTTTGTACAGCTGAATATATTAAAATTTACGATCTTCGGAGTCCTAATAACAGATACGCGTAGGGACGGACATGGCTAAGTGGATTCAGATTATTATGTGTGAACTTCTCGTAGTTGCATAAGGAATGATAAACTAAATACATCTTCCATTATATTAAGCAGAGCGTATAATTAATGTAGCGAACTATTCTTTCTCAGCGTTATAATTATGATTGTAGCAGTATATGAACTTGAACACCTTCCGTTGAAAAGTTTGAAAAGAGTCGGATGTGCTATATTAAATATTGAATTCCTCAATAAAAAATAAATTCATTAATTTTAATATAATGCTGAATACAATGCTCTCTGCTACATTAAATAAAGTACTATTTAAAAGAGAGTTTGATTCCTAACAAGGCAATGACAATGGTTACCTATAATAATATATTTTTTGTAGAGCGCCACTAATTTAATTTAATAAAAACACTGCGTGTATGTGTATGTGTACAAAGCTTTTCAATGCAAAATAATTAAAACAATCATTTGATAACTCAGTTTGTGCAATATTTTCAAAAACCATAAATTAGCCACTGTAATAACCCAGAAAGACCAGAAAAAAAGCAACAACATCGCAGCACTTTGAATAACTTTTTATAACGCTTGGCGGTTATTTTTAATGAAAACACTGCGATTAATCACGCCTTGTGCTCTTTCTCGCCCTCTTTTACTTTTTTTTTTTTTTTTTCTTTTTTTGTTACCTCTCATGCTTGTGCAAAATTTCAGCAGTGTTTTTATTCAATTTCAAATATATGAGCAGCCACATGTTATTTTATTATTATTATTGTTTAGGTTTGTTGTTTTATGATTAGCGTTAGTGTCAAGAGCAATTGTTATTGTTGTTGCTGGTTTTTTTTTCAATTTTTTACCTCTTTTGGTGTGAAGGTTTTTTGTATGTGTGCTAGTAGCAATCAAACAGCTGTTAAGTGTAGAGCGTTCTTTGCACGAGAGCTGTGGTAAAACGATTTAAAAATAAAGAAGCGCGTTTCTCGTTTATGAATGGCGAGAATTCATTAAAATTATATGAAATTGTGAATTTAGGTGAAATTGAAATAAACTGAATAAATATTTAATAAAATTTCACAAAACCAGACAGTGTGTTATTAAAAAAAAAACAAAAAAAAGTGGCCGATAATGGCCTCGCAACCTTCAGTGAAAACAATAAAATCAACAACAACAACAACAACAACAACAACGAATAGTAATTATAAACGTTGGTCTCAGCACACCGTTGCCACGACATATGACACTGTTTGCGTTTTAGTGAATTATCAGCGTCTGTCACGTTCACAAGAACAGTTGAAAAGTGCAGAACAATTCAATGGTAGCGATGGCAACACACAATTACCATATAATCATGAACACGCAACTCCAACAAACTATTTACTAACTCCATATAATAACAAAGATAATCAAAAACAACAACAACCAAAACAACAACAGCAACGTCGACTGCGGCAATGCCATAAACTAACACGTCCTATATCCGCTTTTGAGCCAACGGATCATGTATGTGCTTTGCAAATTAAATCCACAAACAAACAACCACACACACGACACGACACGACTAACAAGTGGACGATTTCATGCACGTTTGTACGATTAAGTTGTAGGATAAAAAAAATAACAATAATAAAAACAAAAACAAATATTACAGCATAACAGTGAAAGTGAGAGAGAGCTACACGTTTACACACACACCCGCACACCCTTCATCCATAATAATCCCTTGTTTGGTTTTTATTTATTTCTCTTACTTTATATTCTACCGCACACACGCAGTTAATAAAGAAAGAAAAAAATACAACCACTACTGATTTACTTCTAACGTTTTGTTGTTGTACTTAATTTTTTTTTTTTTACTTCTTTTTTTTTTATAGAAAAACAAAGAATTGATGAATGATATTATCAACAGTTGCAAATTAAAAAACGGTAAGTGAGTAAATATAAAATGAAATAAAATAAATTAAAACCACACACACACACACACACACACACACACACACAAGGCAAGGTCACCTTTAGCAAATATTGAGGGACCAATGAAGGGAATTGCTCTGCATCTCCAAACAAGTAAAATTCATTTTCTATTGTTTGGAAAATGTTGTTGCGTACAATTATTTTTGTAATTGACACAAAAGCGTGAAAATAGAGAAACAAGAGGGAAAAGAGAAGGGTTGGCCAAGGTTGCATGTTAATGAAGGAGTAAAACGTTCCAAAAAATAGAGCATTGTTTCTGGGATTGTATAAGAAATGTTCTTAAAATTCGTTTAAAGTAAAGCTTCTCCGACTACTAATTGCTTTCATTTGTTTAGTGAATTTTATGACAGTTGATAAAAACGTGATGATTTCACGTGATAACCTTTTCTTCAGAAAGTTTGCAAATTATCTTGAATTGCCATTCCTACAGAGTCGACAGACAGGCAGAGCTAACGGTGATCAATAATATATATATTGTACTTCGTGGGGTCTTTGATGTTGATAAATGTCTTGATATAGTGAGTCTGGTATACCTCCAACCTCATGGTTATGTGTCAAATTAATTATCCATTAAATTTCAGCTGCTTAGCAGTCTATGAGAACCTATCTAAATAACTTACGAGTTTTTGTAAAATTTGTAATATTTGACCGAAAAACTTAAATTCGATGAAAGTTACGAATAATTGCTATTAAGTATCAAATGAAGAAGTGAATGAAAGACTCTTTAAAGCGACCTGGCCAACCTAACTTTACAACACATAATTCTACCTACGCTTAAGACAATCCGGTATAACTTTATGTATCCTAGCTCAACCTAAACTAACTTAACAAAACCTAATCTAATGTTCTAAAGTATAGTTCAATTCCGATCCAACACTACATAACTCGCTTATCAATCGTAAGCACTATTTTGTGGACACTGCGGATGTAGAGTTACATGTAACGATTAAGCAAACTTAAAGCACAAGAACGGAACATTCGGCTAGCTCCACAACCACAATTTTATATATTTCTCTGGGTGCTTAATACCCTCTCTTTTCTAAAAACGCGTTGAAGTTTGATTTAGTGCAGGGTATAACAAGCGAAAATGTTACAGTCAGCCAAACCTAATCATTTAATACCCTTTATCACTCCTTGTGCTACAATTACTTTAGGTGTATCTGTATACGAGAACCTCTGCCATTTAAGTTACTTCGTGAAATATATTTATATAGAAAAGGGTTCTAAAAATGGTCCGATTGCATCCAAATTTGGCACAGCCAATTAACTATTCTTCACCAAACTTTGTCACAATATATTAAGAATTTGATTTTTTGCCATATAAAGATTTTCATTATAAGAGGGTAGAGGCTTCAAAAATGATCCGATTCCATCTATTTTTAATACAGTTCCTTTATGAGCAAAGACATGTTTTGTCCTGTACAAAATTTCATCGAAATATCTCAAAAAATGCGACCTGTAGCTTGAGCACAAATATACAAGGACAGACAGACGGACGTGGTTAAATCGGTTAAAGGTGGGTATGACATTTGCCGTTTAGGTGTTACAAACAATCGCACCAACTTAATATACTCTTTGAAAACTTTATAAAAACATGTTTGATTTAGGTTATGCATCAACTGCTACGGCAGCCAACACATCACCAACGAAAAGACCATTGAGCCCCGATCATCCAAATCCGGCTTTACCCATAACAGAGGTAAATTGGATTTTAAAGATATGTTTTCTTAATAATAACGGCAATTACTACTTTTTAGTTTACTTTTCTCATTAATGTTTGTTTTTGTTTGTATTTTGCAGACAGCAAGTCCTGCTATGAGTCGCATGGGTTGGGCTTTACGTACATTACTTGTGGCTGATAATTCAAGTTGTCTAAAGGATAGAAAAGTAAGTGCTTTCTCCCTTCTTGTGCCATAAACCATTTTTATACAATATAATATGTGTAAAAGGAGAAACTGTTTGACACAAACAGTTGTTGGCCTGCTTTAGTTTATGTACCTGCTGCTTAAAGTAATGGTTTTTTAATTGAGGGAAATAGGCTGAAATTAACAGCCGGTGTCTGTCTCTTCTCTTTTAGAAATTATTGTAGTAAATGCATAAACAGCAAACAGACTATTTAGACATTTTAGATTTAGCAAAGAGCTCTCTTGGGAATAAATTATATATGTGTCGGAGGTGAAGTGAAAGATTTTAACTCATTTGGCTTTTTCCAAACATCTCAATGCCACAGGTTTCTGGAAAGCTGATACGTAAATGTGCTCCTGGTACTGAATTTGTTGATTGGCTGTTGAATATTTCACCAATTGTACATACCAGAGCCCAGGCGGCTGGCATGTGGCAGGCCTTATTGGAAGAGGGCGTAGTATCACACGGTAAGCTTATGTAATCAACTGTCTCTTCTTTCTCTTCTTTTCTTATCAACTTAAACTCGTTGAACTTTTAATGGTGTTCTGATAAATCTCTCTTTCTTTCTATCACAATTCTTATCCTTTACGATGAGTATTCACTATACCATGAAGGTTCACTACACTTTTTCAATTTATCACTTGTTTTTATGGTTTCCTTTTATAACTCATACTAAAACGTTTTTATTATTATTTTGTATCCCTTTAGTTAACAAGGAGCAACCTTTTAAAGATAAATGTTTTCTGTATCGATTTCGTGTTGATGAAGACGGTACTGCTGGTGGTTTTCCCACATCGGAAGATATTAATGCAGCCAACGAGCATGTACGAGAAGCAATAAGTTCTCTATTCCAAAGAGGTCCAGACGCTACCTTACGCATGATATTGCGTAAACCGTAAGTCGAATATAATCGTTTTACGATCATTTTTATAGCCTTCTTCACTTGTGGCAAAGGGTGTATTAAGTTTGTGCGAATGTTTGTAGCTCAATTCAGAATCAAAACAGAATCGATTTAACCATGTCCGTCTGTCCATGTCAATTTGTAAGCAAGCTTCAGGTCACATTTTTCTATGAAATTTGGTACAAGGACATGTATTGGCCCAAAGAGGAACCCTACTGAAAATGAACTTAACGACTAAGCTAATGGTATTACAAAATAGCGATACTTGATTGGTTTTACTCGGGACATAGGTACCACCTTAAAATCATGCATGTTTCGCAAAAAGTTGTTCTCATAAAAGTTTTCCGGGAAAAAAGCCTTTTTTTACAAAAAACCGTGGTTAAATAGTACAGATATAGTACCTTCAAGAGTAATGTCTTAAATTATCCTGGTTGTATAGAAAAACCTTAAAGAATTCAATGAGTCTTTTGTTGCATATTTTAGGTAAGGAACAATTAAAGAAAATGAATGCGTCAGCGTTTCGTATACTTTCTCGTCTTTTGTTTATAGAAATTCTTATTTCTATCTCTATCTCTTTCTCTCCTCTCTCTCTTTGTGTACAGTTCACATGAACGTACACCTGAAGAATTGGAATTAGTATTCGAGGAATTGTTGCACATTGCTGCTCTATCACACTTATCGACCAGCATAAAACGTGAATTATCATCAATTATTGTTTTCGAATCGCATGCACAAGCGGGCACTATACGTAAGTATTACGAAAAATGCATATAAATTGTGGTTTGCAAAGTGACCTCAATTTATGGGCAACAAGAATATCTAAACATTAAGCGCACTAATGTTGTATAGTTGTTGTAATGTTGTAATGGAAATTTATTGAAATTCTAATCGAAAACTATTTCCTTCTATTTCTCTCTTTCTTTCGTTCACGTTCTTGCGTCTGCATAGTATTCAGTCAAGGTGATGAAGGCCGTTCGTGGTATATAATACTTAAAGGTTCAGTAGATGTGGTTATACATGGCAAAGGCACTGTGGCCACATTAAAAAGTGGCGATGATTTTGGCAAGCTAGCATTGATTAACGATGCACCCAGGTGAGAAGAGTAGAACTTTGTCATTTCATAAATATTTTTCACACATTATTATTATTTTTTGAATTGTGACAATTTGCATTCGAAAAAAGAGACGAGAAAAGTTGTCAATTGCTTGTTTGGGGATAAATTTGAAAAATTTCAATTACTGCTCTTTGTTGATCGCAAATAGTTTTATAATTTCGTTTGTTTTATGCTGAAACTGTTTTATTTCAAATATTAAACTTTTCCTACTATTCAGAGTCTAAAGTTTGGTTTATGCTTCAAGTCAAGTTGCAACTTTAAAATTTTAGATAAAATCAATATAATGTCGAGTTAATATTTTATGGGAAACTAATGAAATCTTTAATATCTGTGCTAAGTCGAAGCACAATTTGACATTTTAAAAAATATATAAATCACATGTTTGGAATCCATATTATCATCGCGCCTAGCGTTAGTTTTCAATTAGTGGACGTACAGACTTAAAATACTTCATGCATATCTTATGAATGCTCTTTGACCTTAATCCATAATTACACCCAATTACATAATTAACGACTTCATTCGCTTTTATATTCTACGTGGGCTGACTTGAATATTTCAATAGAAATTTATAAATTAAAGTAATAATGATCTTAAGAGTAAACAAGGTATTTACCTGATAACCTTCTTAGGTACGGTTTCAAAGTAACAATCAACAAAGTAACAAAGAAAGTTTCCCTCCACCCTTCAACTAATTAAATAAAAAAGTTCCACCATTGTTGAAACTTTTCATGTTATTTAAAGAGATTTCCTAAAGCACTAATTGAAGTTTAAGTGATTAGTTTAGCAAAACATTTTACTATCATTAAAGTAAACACCAATCGACACACACACACACACACACACACACACATACACATAGTTATATATATACGAAAGTTTTCACAAAACTTTTGGTTTATTTTATCCATTGTTATTGTTACAGAGCAGCCACAATTGTCTTAAAGGAAAACAATTGTCATTTGTTGAGGGTGGATAAAGAGCACTTCAATCGTATTCTACGTGATGTTGAGGCAAACACCTTAAGACTGCAAGAGCATGGCAAAGATGTTTTAGTATTGGAACGAGTGGCTAAACAGAGAGGACAACATTCAGCGTTCAAGTAAGAAATAAAGCAGAGTTGAAGCTTTTCATTATTTAAATACTTGATTGTGTCGGTTATAGATACACGGTCATGTCGGGCACACCATCTAAAATGTTGGAACATTTATTGGAAACCCGCTTGGGCAGTCAAGTGGGCGGAATGGATCCCTTTCTGGATGATTTCCTCCTAACTCATATCGTCTTTATGCCAGTGGTGCAGCTGGTAGATGAATTAGCCAATTAATATCCTTTTCAAACTAAACAATCGCAGTTTTGCTGCTAAAGAGTAGAAAGATTATCTTGTTTGGAGTTATCAAACACTCTTTATTCTCCTTATCACACTTTCCAATTCATGTCATTTAAATAACTTGACTAACTTTTATTTAGCGAAATCATGTGTTAAATAAGCGTTTTTATGCACTCAAGTGGGAAGAAATTACTTCATTTCAACTTAATTTCTGCACTTTGACAAGTACTTGGAGTTGGCGTAGCCATGACATACTCTAGTGAATTGCAGCACATTATTTAAATCTTTCACAAATCCCGGAGTATGTAATTAATTTGAATTTCTTTATGGGGTAGATAATAAACACAAGAGTAAGGTGAGAGTATAACCATCATACAATTCCGTAAAACAGCTTTATTTCTAAAGTTACCAAAATAGAAATAAAACAAGTAAAAAAACTAAATTTGGCTTAGGCCAAATCTTAAATACCCTTCACAATGGTGGGCGTGGCAAATATATACATATATATTGCGCCCTCTAATAGTGTATGTCTTACGTATCAGCATCAGGTCTACTTTTACGTTGAATATGGTTTTTTGTAAATTGTGGGCGTGTCTGTCATGCGACCATGTCCATTTTTAGTACATCGATGGATGGGCTAACCTTTAATAAGTGCACTAAATTTCAAGTTTATAGCTCAATTTTTGTGGCAGATAAATAAATTTTTGTTCATTGTGGGCGTGGTTCTTGACCGATTTCACCTATTTTAAATAGCGTCTGCATACAGAAACTGAAAATATCTGTACCAAATTTGAGCTTAATATTTCAAAATTCAATGCCGTGAAAATTTCAACAACAGACGGACACACGGACGTACATGTTTTTGCTCATTAATATATATATACTTTGTAGGATTTCTGATGCTTTCTTTTAGGTGTTGCAAACAGAATGAAAAACTTAATATATCCCCCATTATATGTGGAGGGTATAAAAAGCGGAAAAAAAGCTTCACTTCTTTTAACTATGCGGTTGTACGTCTTCATCTAATAATTGAGCATATAGATAAATAAATTCAAATTATGAACGATACTCCCGCTTAACATAAAACTCTATCAAGCAAATCTAACTGAGTAACAGCAAAACCCGAATGCACATATATTTACATATCGGATAAAAAGTCAAACAGTGGTTAACCAAGGAATCCAAAGAAAGAAGCAAAAAAGATTTTTCTTCTAATTTAAATAAATTCATCTTTGTACATGGGGTTGTACGTACGTACACACGCTCATATTTAAGCTGACATTCATATAAATGCATCGCATTAGTTAGATATATCTTCAGCACTGCACAAGATATTATGCAGAGAATGTTTGTGCATTAAGAGTTGAAAACTTATCACACACACACACACACACACACACACATACTCATATGCGTACGCGCACAAGTTATTCCCCAAAGTAAAGCAAGAAATGGAAAAGTTGAAATGTCTGCAAAGCAGTTATTTGCTGTTGTTGTTGTGATTGGTGTTTTTCTTTCATTTCACTTTTTTCCGCTTTTTATGTACGTTTGGCTGTTTGTGTGTATAAATGGAAAGCAAAAAAAAGTGATTTTTATATGTCGTTTGTATTTATATTGGATTATGTATGTATTATATGATATGAGAAATTTTTAGAAAATCCTCTGCACTAATAAGAATTGAATCTATGGAATTAAAACTTTGTTCAAAATATATGCGTTGGGAAGGATATAAATAAGGAGAAGGCAACAGAGTGTACATATTCTTGTTCAACATCATAAATGGAATTGATCCGTCCGTCCGTGTGTCTGTCTGTTTTTTTACACTGTAAGAAATGGAAAATTTCGACATATTAGGCTAAAATTTTGTTGTTGCCTGCAGGTTGAGTGAAATTGATCAAATGGCACGCCCACATTCGCGAAAAATCCCTTTATAATATAATCCCCAACAATTGAGGTATTAAATTTAACGCCCACAATAGACAAAAAATTCTCACGCCCACAAAAATACACGCGTGAAGTGAAAACTTATATATTTTCAATTAGTGCGCCCTACCGGCATGCCCATTATGTACAAAAACTATACTTGGTGTAAAATTATCTATTAAAAGGCGTCATCAGGTACATATCGCACCCAGTGTTTATATATATATATATATAATATATGTAAAGGGTATTTTTTTTATATAACCATCCACTCAGGGGATGACCCCTATACGTGCAAGCACGGTGGCGGTTAGAAGGAATTAGAGGGTAAAGGGTATTACGTCTTCTTCTTTAGAAACCTTTAAAATCAATTCAACCATACTTTTACTTACTTTTTGTAACACTAAACCACACCTCCTTAATATACCACAAATGCTACAAAGTATAATGATAAAACATTGCATTGATGCAAACTAACTCAAGGTAGTGAAAATTTGACACATTTCACTTCATTTTGTCAAAACTATCTCGTATGTAAAACTATCTTGTGTGTAATATTAATGTGAAGTGTATGCGTGTGCTTATTATCTGTGTACATTATGCGTCATTTTCGATACCTGTACATGCATAAACTTTTTCAGAACAAGTACTGTAGAAAATCTCTCAACCTAGCTTTTATTCAACGAAAATCCCTTTGTAGTGCTTTGTCTGGTTAACACACACACACCCTCTCTTAAGAATATTCTTCAAATATCATCCACACACAAAAACTTTTTATAACTTAACTAATGCGGGACAACTTTTCTTAAAAAATTAAATATGTTTTTATGGCTTTCAGCAAACCATTCATACACACAAACATAGTTTGACAGCATATATATGTTGTTTAGCTGGAAAATTAAGAAAAGAATAAGATTTTAAGAGTCATTTGTAACAGTATAAATAAAACAAGTAAAAGTACTGTATATGGCTGAGGCCAAATCTTGAATATCCACCACTTCATAAGTAGTACGGAAACTTTGCTTAGAAAATAGTCTTCTTTCAGTTTCTGTTGAATTGTGGATGTTTCTCGTGACCGATTCTCAATTTCAATTTCAATACCAACCATACGTATGGACTTTACTTCAATACTTCTGCTAAATTTGCAGTCGATATCTCTCTTTTTAGTGAGCAGGAGAGGTATTACCACAGAACACATACTCCGGACGGACGGCCAAATAGACAAAGTTATATCGCCTCAGTATTCGAAGCTGATCTGAGTGTCTAAACAAAATTTTAGCTCAATATCTCAAAATTTACAATCATAAGAATGCCAACAACAAATGGATGGACATAGGTGTCTAGATTGACTCAGTTTTTAATGCTGATCAATAATATATATACTTATGGCCCCTGTTTGGGCACTGCAAACGTTTTGACAAAGTGCTATATACCC
Source organism: Ornithomya chloropus (assembly GCA_963971445.1). Lineage (NCBI taxonomy): Eukaryota > Metazoa > Arthropoda > Insecta > Diptera > Hippoboscidae > Ornithomya > Ornithomya chloropus. The sequence continues at coordinate 17,303,001 of OZ020530.1, read as the reverse complement.
CCATATACTTGTCACGAAGGATATAAAAACAATAATACTCGTAGTAATAATAAAAATGTAATAGAAATTCTTTTAAGCAAAACAACGAAAACTGATTTTCACAACACTATAAAAAGATTTAAAAGGAAAACATTTTTACAGCAATTCCTTTATTTTATTATTTTCATCATTATGACCATTTACGACCCCGAACTAGTGAATTGTTGATAACTCTTCGATATGAGAAAATCTCTTTATGAAAAAAATTACATATAAAGTGGAAAAATGGTTTGATTCCTTAACGCACTACAACACTTTTCATTGTGATGTTAGCGATGGTTCACAAACGCCGGAAGAACGCGAATACATCATCAATTTTAAGAAGCGTGTCATACAATTCATGCAAAAGTGGGTGATGTCCGTAAGGCATGCAGCATTCGATGAGCCCTGTGTCTGTGATTTTATTGAAGAATTGGCCGCCGAAGTGGAAGCCAATGCCGAACTGCACGAAGAGACCAGTATTATACATAATATATTAACACAATTGGCCCGCTATCAAGATGATCGGGCCGAGAATACAAATCAAAAATGGAAATTACCACCTAACGGTCAACCAATATGTTTATTTAGCGGCAATGCAACACCCGCCAAAACTGTACTACGAGCTGACGATGATAGTAAGTGTCTGGTTAAGTAGTTTTCATTGAAAAGCCTCAAGCCAAATTGAAATTTAATTATCCACTTAAATGCAGATTAGGAAATATACACATGTGTACAATAATAACAACAATTAAACCATGCCTGTGGTTACATACACTAAATCAATTATTTCTCTCTCTCTCTCTCCCTACCATCTCTTCCACGCAGTCATTTTCCGTGTTTATTGTGCCGACCACACCTACTGTACATTACGTTTCCCCTTGCATACCACCGCGGAAATAATTAAAGCCTGTGCTGCTGATAAGTTACAATTGAATCGTGGTCCCGAAGATTTATGTTTAGCTGAAATCAAATCCAACGGCGAACGTTCAGTATTTAAAGATAACGACGTTAGTATACCAACTGGTTTAAGTTTGAATGGAAGACTTTTCGTTTCAACCAAAGAACATTTAGAAGCTTTGGTAAGATATTCTTTAAACGAATTCAATTTTTTCAATAATTTTGATATATTTTGTAGACTCCTTTGCCGGAACAAGAGGGTCCTACTGAGGCACCCGAAGTTGATGTGGAAATATTTAGTACGAAAGAATTGGCTTATTATATAACAATATTCGATTGGGATCTGTTTTGGGCCGTACATGAGTACGAATTATTGTATCATACCTTTGGCCGGCATCATTTCGGAAAAGTAAGTAAACCTATGTAGTTGAAATTGGTAACCAAAGAAGTATTTATGGCTAAAGCCAGATATTGTTTACTCTTCAAATTGAGATAATTGAAAAAAAAAACTTAATCAAGATCCTTAGAAAGGACATAAGGATACTAAGTCTTCATAATATAAAAAAAAGGTTTGCTTTTCCATTTGCAACACCGCAAAGAAGGTTCTTGATCAGCATCAAAATCTAAACCGATCGGTCCGTGTGTCTGTCTGTTGTTGGAACTTTCACGATCTTAAATTTTAAAATTTTCTTTATCGACATTTCTAATTTCTCAAGGCTAGTTTCTATTTAAATTTGGGCAAAATCTGTAAATACCACGCCCACAGTGGCCAAAAAAGTAACAGCCACAAAAATGTATTTTTGAAGTTGATATTTTGTAGATATAACCCCATGTTTGAATTGGCTAAAAATAGGCGTATTCAGATAACAGACACGCCCACATATTATAATGACAGATACCTAGTTTGATCTATTTTATATACAAGTATTATAAGAGTTTATGAAGTAAATGTAACCTGAACAAAAACATTTCATTATTAACCACTCGGACAGACGGACATTTTGCTTAATTTGAATCAGAAATTTATTTATTAATAGAACTGAAATTTCGTCCTCGTCTTTAAGATGGACAGAGTATACGAGTAATGTAATAAACTATGAGTACAAGTATGAATAACGGCCATATTTGCGACAAAACATGACTTTCTACGAATTGGTATCAATACATAAACTCTTAACAAATTTAAACATATAACATAACGTATGTATAACATATAACATAACGTATGACATGTTCATTCATCATTTTGACACATTTTGATTTGACTCAGTAAAAATTTAAAAGTTTCACCCTAACTTTTATGGTGAAAACTACCATAACTTACTTGTTGGGTTTGTTTATTTTTAAACAAATTTTTAATCATCATTTTTATGTATGTTTCAAAAATTGTGGATTTATTAAAATTTCTATTGTATATATGAATATTTTTTAGCCAGGGTATCGTGTGGTAAGTTATCTTTAGCGTCATTATTTTTTTATCATTTAAATATTGTTGAAATAAATGTTTGAGTTTGCATTGCGCTTGTTGTTGATACTCAATGGGATGATAAACGCTTTCTTCTTTTCGAAAATGCAACACGAAATGCGTCCGCAATTAACTTGACGAAGCCAAAAGTCCTTGTGGGGGTTAATAAACCAATAAATGCTCATTCGCCTGTCCAACCAACCTTGACTTTCATGATAATATTCTTAACTGTCGGTGGGTTACCAATCCAATGCGACACATGGGAGTTCAAATTCCAGTTGAAAAAAAAAATTCCTTCACTTTTTTCCTCAGCTGTATTTGAAAGCCATGTTCTACAGATTGCCGAGTTTACTAAGACGAAGCATTTGCCCACCCAGCTACTGAAAGACTTTGTGGGGCCACGCGAAACATTTATTGTAATGGTACCGGACCCTCTATTATATCCACTTACTTCACTAATTTGAAACATTAAAGCATTTGTGCCAAGTAAGGGATTAGACTATATTTCAAATTTAGAACAATATATTTGAATTCTTTAAAGTTGCGTTTTGTTCAAGGAAACCGCAAAAAGTAATCGCATCTAATGCGATTAAGATTTACTGCTCGCTGGTAGTAATTCCGTCTTAAATTGAGTCTCATCGGTTCCTACCGATTGTAGTGTTTTATTTGTGTTTCTTTGACTGTTAAATTATTAAACTCATTATAATATATAAACGAATATGTGAATATACTATATACAGATCTCGGATTGACTTGCTAAGAAGAATAATTAGTGCCGGAAAAGGATGTCATTGAGCTAACTGCTTAACACAATTAGTCCAATGAAGCAAAGCGCATCAATGAGTTATTTAAGTTCTAAAAACGGTTCCTTTATTTAAAATATAAAACAACTATTACAGAATTATAATAAGTCGAAATGTTATAGTCGGTCAAGGCCGACCATTTAATACCCCCACACCACTTAGCTCCTTAAATTATGCTACAATTAGTTTGGTTTTATACACGCCAGGCATGTAAGTTACTTTGTGAAATATAATTATATGAGAAGGGGTTTTAGAAATGCTCCGATCGGGTCTAAATTTCGCACAGCCTACTTAGAAGTTACTTAGCTATTCGTCAGTAAATTTTGCCCAAAAATATTAAGAATTGCGATTTTTTTACCATAGAATCTTATATAAGGTAGGGTACTAAAAGTGGACCGATCCAATCTATTTTCAATAGGGTTCCTCTGTATCATGTTTTTGTACCAAATTTCATCGAAATAACTCAAAAAATAATAAAAGCATATATAGGGAGGGGTTCTCAAAATCGTCCAAACGGATCCATTTTTAATAGGGCCAATACATGTCCTTGTATCAACTTACATCTAAATATCTCAAAAGATGCAACCTGTAGTTTGCGCACAAATTTACGTTGGACAGACAGATGGACATGGTTACAATCATTCAGATTCATTGTTTCTAAATCCATCGGTATAATTGACGGTGGGTGCGGCATTTGCCGTTAGAAGTTACAAACATTCGCACAAACTTAATATACCCTTTGCCAAGTGGTGCAGGGTATGAAAAGTGGAATTTTTAGACCGTACAAGTATGATGAAGTTTTTAACTAAATAAATTAAACTACATTTGGACAGACTGACGGATATGAATTATAAAATACCATTAAGAGTCTCTGAACATATTATGTGGAATTATGTGCAATTATATAAATAGAATACCATAAAAACGTTTCATATTTTTTCATTTTTTTTCACATACACATAAAAACACCGTAAACTTTGTAATGTTAAACATTTCTATTCGTTGCAATTGTGCACATGGCTGACTTTGAAATGATGTTAATTTTTTTTGCTGGTTCTTTGTTGATAATTTGAACGCTTGCGTAATTCATTTAGAAGAAATTTTAATGAGCCCAACTCACATGCATTGGTTAAGTAGTTGATTTTGTAACACTTTTGACTTGTAGGCCAAAAATGCATTGAAATGGAATGATCTACGTGTTCATTCACATATTGCAGTATTTTATTTATCTCAAATGAAAATGTTATGGCGCCGCCTTAATAGGTAAAAGAAAACATTGAATGGGAAAAGGTCGAAACAAGTTTGTTTGCCAAAATGTCAGTGAGGGTAAAATGTATCCTTGTTGTTTATAATCAATGGTATGCAGTCATAGAATAAGAAAAATATGAATTGTCTTGTCTTTTGTGTCATTAAAATATTTATGATAATAATTCTCGTCTTGATTGGTTAAACTTTGAAACAGTTTTCATACAAACATTTTTTGCTAAGCTAGGTATAAAAAAAGTAAACTTTTTCAACTGTCACTGTTGCTAGATATCGTAATAGCTGAACAAAGAAACAAAGGAATCAAGATAGAGACAGAGATATTATAGTGCTGTGATATACATCCTAGCAACTTTTCGAAAAACCGAAATGAGCACATTTCCGTTTCCTTCGGGTTATGGTTTCCGTCTGACAAGTACATAATAACAGCACAAACGCGCTCTTTACACACAAACTAGTAATGAAACACACATACACGCAAACATTCATAAAAAGCATTTCTTTTACAAGTGCGACCAGTTTAGCAGTTTGTTGAGTGCGCTGTACATGTGGAACGTAATTTTTCTTGTATATATGTTGTTGAAACGTTTTTCTTCTTCCTTTCTTCTCGTAGTTGCAACTGTATGTGAATTATGAATGAACAAAAATATTCATTTTCTAATTGATGCAAATTGTTATTGTTACTATTTCCATTTCTTTCTTCTTGTTCTTGTGTGAAAACAAAAAATATGTAGATAACGGCAAATTTGGATGTGTTTCTGAGACGTTTCAATGAACTGCAATATTGGATAGTAACGGAAATTGCGGTAACAGCCAGTATAAGTAAACGAGTAGCACTGCTGAGGAAATTCATTAAATTGGCGGCCTAGTAAGTATAATGAATAAAAGTGTTCAAGTTGTTTGATCCGTATAACTTGAACATTTAACATAATAAAAACATAACATTTGTCCAAAAAATAGTTGAAAACAAGCAAAAAACTAAAACTGAAACCAAACCTTAAATCAACACACAATGACTGAGTGCGGCAGGTGGCATAATTACGCCCACTAAAAAATTTGTATCAACTAAAATTTGTATCAACTAAAAGTCGAATTTTGCTGTGATTGATGCTTTTTTAAATAGTGGGCAGGTTTGCTAATCGACCACGCCAACTTTTACCTCATCGATGGATAATTAGATTATTAGGATGTTTAGATATTGAATTTATTAAATACATATAATGGACAAGGTGCAATAATGGATGGGAGGAATGGATTTAAGCCTTTTTCTCCATTTTCTTTGGCAACAGTATAGCTTGGATATACGGTACAACATCATCTTGGGCAGATGACAGTTTATTCAATTCTTTATTATTGAGGCAGATAAATTGACTTTTTCGGATGTGGGCGTGGCCGATTTTATAAAATTTATATATAAATCTGAAGAGTCTCTCACAAAACTTTAGCACAATATCTCAAAATTTACAATCACGGAACTGCCAACAACAGACGGACATGTCTATATCGAATCAAATTTTGGTATACCTTGTCAGATCTCTGAGGCCTCCTTTTGAGTGTTACAAACGAAATAGCAAACTTAGTAATCTATCTAATCTAATGCGGATTTTTAAACTCGTTATAAGGAGTGACAATAAAAATAGCTCTGCCCGATTCAAATTTATGTCAAACTTATGTTTAAAGATGGTTTTACCAGTCCCAATTGTAGGCGAATTCTTTTTCTTGCTCAGGAATTGTTATAAACATATAACGTCAAGAAAAATCTAGGGAAATTTATTACCTTGAAAAATGTCAAGTTTTAATATATACGAGTATAAAGAACTACCAAAATAAAAAGACTTCACTTATATTAGAAAGTCCTGTTCTTTCTATAACATTTCGGTCCATTGCCAATACTGAAAGTGTTGGCACTAGAAAATCTGGTCTTTTTCTGATAAAATGTTAGCGAAAAACATGTAAACATGTACCTTAACCTTAAGTACCATCTGCATACAAATGTTGGACGTGACGTAGATCTACCTTGGGTGTATTGGGAACTTAATATTCCTCTTACGAAAAGTTACATAATATGTACTCTTTGCCCTACTTTTTCTTCTTAAAGTTTCCCTTTTCTTTTTGTACAATTTTCAGTTGCAAAGAATACCAAAACTTGAATGCTTTCTTCGCTATTGTAATGGGTCTCTCGAATATGGCTGTTTCACGTTTACAACAAACCTGGGATAAGATACCATCGAAATTTCGGAAATTATTTCAAGAATTCGAAGCGTTAATCGATCCCAGTCGCAATCATCGCGCCTACCGGGTGTTTGTGGGTAAATTGCAACCGCCGCTGATACCATTTATGCCATTACTGCTCAAAGATATGACATTCGCTCATGAGGGCAATAAAACTAGTTTAGATGGTTTGGTGAATTTTGAAAAAATGCATATGATGGCACAAACTATGAGAACTTTACGATTTTGTCGCTCTCGAAGTTTGGGTGCGTATAATTTTTCTTATTTTTATAATTTTTTAATTTTTTTTTTGTGATTAAATTTTTATTAATTTATAACATGTGTTACGTAGGCTTAGAACCACCTTCGCCAAAAAGTGAAGGAGATGTACGTTCATATATTAGCTGTTTGCGGGTTATAGACAATCAACGAGTTTTGACCGCTATGTCACAAAAAATCGAACCCACTCGCAAAGTTTAAGAGAAATGTTATTAATAAATATTTGAATCATAAATTATTGTTTATGAATTTAAGTTTAACAATTACTATTAAATAATATTGCATTTTACAGTTATGTAAGAAAAGAAGAAATTATTACATGTTACGAGATATATATACTCGTATATATGAGGGATGTTTTAGATGATTTTATAAACCAAGCACATGGATTTGTTTAAAGTTTGTTCTAAACGATGTACAGTCCAGTCTCCTACAACCCGGGCTTCTATTAGCGTAAAACGCATTAGTTGCAAAACGAAATTTAATGTGCATGCACATACAATTTGCTTGCTTAAGATATTCCATATTAGGCGGTGAAATTTTATTGACTTTTGTGCGGCAGTACTCTCCCTAATGCGGGGCATAAAAAAGGTGATTTGCCTTATTTCTATGTTTCTCATAATTGCGGTTTCCATAGAACGCATTTTTTGATTTCAATTAAAACCGAGTCCCTTTTAATGCAATTCTCCTTGTAGCGCGGAATGAATTAATCGTTTTATAGGAGACTCGACTGTACTCTATTTTCTTTAGAAAGTCGGAGAAACTAGACAAACCCAATTGAAATATATGATGTTTTTTTATTTTTGCTCGTCGGCGTGACTTTCAAAACCCGACAACCATACCGAATAACTTTAGACAGTTAAGTATCTAGATAAACTGATCGACTGTTAGCTGTGTATTATGTGGAATTAGCGTTTAATGTATTTCAGTTTTAGTGAAAATAATGAAAACTCAAATGTATTTTATTTTATATGTATGTGTGTGTGTGTGATATAAAATTCGTTCATTATTATTATTTCATTCTTTTTCATTTATGGCACATGTTATATTATTAGTTATTAATAAATGTTAATGTTACGCAAGCTCAGCAGGCACGTAGTTGGCTTTTAAAATGTTGGCAAAGAACGAAAGGATTTCTCTATGAGTTTGTTAAAAGAAATTTTACCCCTACATATGGCAGTTCTGTTAAAAGTATATATAGAGAATTTTTTTCAGCAACAGAAACCAAACAAGATACATACCCTGGTATGTTGATAACAAATATGAACGAAAACAATCAAAGCCGGTTGAAGTCTATTTATTTAAAAAAATTGCTATAAATACTTGTCCATTATACTTAAAACGAAATTGATATATTCCACTTACTTGGAAATTATTTAATTCTCTTTGACGTATACCAGAAAGTTCATCGGACTTTAACAAAATGAAAACAAATTAAGCTAAATATAAACAAGTTAAGAACAGTAAATTTGGCTTAGGCCAAATCTTATATACCCTCCACATTTACACACAAATGGTGGGCGTGGCAGATATATATATTACGTCTAAATAGAATGTATTACATATCAGCTTACAAGTGGAATTTTACGTGGTGTATGGTTTTTTGTAATCTATGGGCGTGTTTATGGTGTATAAGTTATGGATTCGGTCGGATAGAGTCCATTTTTGGCACATCGATGTATGAGATAAGTATAGGTAAGCATATCAAAGATTCAAGATCATGGGTCAAGTAAAATGGCAGATAAATCAATTTTTGTCGATTGTGGGCGTGGCTCTTAAGCAATTTTAAATTACGATCTGCGTGCAAAAATTAGAAGTGTTTGTTCAAAATTTCAGTACAATATCTAAAAATTTATGACTATGAGAATGTCAACTATTGACAGGCACAAGGACATACATGTCTAGATCGATTCAGTTTTTTATGGTGATGAAGAATATATATACTTTGTAGGGTCTCGGACGCTTTGTTCTGGATGTTGCAAATGGAATGCCAAACTTAGTATACCCCCATCTTTGTAGAGGGTATAAAAACAAAGTTGCTGATTTGAAGGGTAAAAGAGTTTTCACTTAAATTAAAGTCCTAAGATTATAAACTTGTAATTAAATTTTTTTGGAAATAAAATATTGAAAATAATCGAATGCTGTAGAGTCAGTTGCGTTGCTATACGTCGCTCCCATCATAATCGCAATGCTTTGCTTTTGTTGCGCGCCTCTGTACAAAACTACCTACTACTTTTTTGAAAGACGAAGAGAGAGGCAGGCGACGCGCAACGACCTGAGCTATTTAACTCTAGCATAAATGATATCTCTGCTGTATGCGTTTCCTTCAAAGAGGGAACTCGGCATGACACAAATTTAAAATTCGACATATGTACGTGCTTTGGAACAAGTTATAGCTTAGATTGATTAAATGATTCAGCCGGACTGTTTATAATGTTTTCAATTCTGTCTTTAAAAAAAAAACATGGCAGACATTCAAACTATAATCAAATAAGGCGATAGAATTGAGTTTTTATAATTTTTTTTATATAATTTTATAAAAGTATCTTTTAATTGTTAATATTAAAAAAAAAAAAGTAATTATAAAATTAATAAGAAAAAAATCTAAATAGCAATTAATAAAAATTAACACTGGAGAGGGACCTTGTTAGTAATTTAAATATATATATATATATATATAAAAGAAATTGATGAAAATTTCATGAAAATCACATTAATTATTAAATAATTCATTTTGTGTTAAACTAGAAATTAATTAATATATAAATGTGGTAGAATTTCATTAGAAAAAATATTCAAATCAAAAAACGCTCTCTACAAAACTAATTTTTTTCACTTAAAATTTATATTTATCTCACAATAAAAAAAAAAATTAAAATAAACTCCAACCAACACTTGAAATTTGATATTTTTTTCACTCCAATCAAATCCAATTAAAAGACAATTGTTTGAAATTTTAAGGTTTCTTACCAACAAACGAATACTTTTTTTTAAATAATACAATTATACAAAATAAATATTTATAAAGAAAAAATAAAATAAAAAACTCAACCAAAATTATCTCTAGAAACGTACTCTACAGTGTACTCTTTTACAGTACTCTACCAAATTACTTTACTAATGTAACACAAAAGCAAGTGAAAATGTTATTGTATATTCGGTCGAGACCATTTAATACCCGACACCACTTAGTTCCACAAATTACACTACAATGGGTTTAGTTGTACTAGTAAAAGCGAGGCAATGCCGTACAAGTCACTTTCTGAAATATGAAATATATTCAAAGGGGTTCTAAAAAATGTCCGATCGGGTCAGAATATGGATAGCTGTTCTAAAAATAGTCAAGAGGGGTCCTTTTTGGACCAAAACATGTTTTTATATCAAATTACATCAAAATATTATAATACATGCGTTCCGTTGCGCATAAGCACTAGTATACACGGACAGACAGACGAACTGATGGATTAATCAATTCAGATTTTGATTCTGAATCAATCGGTATAGTTTCTACAAGTGGTGTCGGATATAAAAATCAACTCTGACATGGCCGAAAAAACTCTCTTTATATACATATAATCATAATTGAAGGAAGGGAAATTTTTCTTCATTTTTGTTGTTGTATATTTATTGCTCAATTACATTTTTATAGTAACTTCTCACTGAAGTCTTTAAGACCATTTAATAAAATATTAACATAATATAACGGTAACCTTTGGATATTGTAAATAATGTATGTATAGAGAGAATACAGAAACAACAACAAATAAAATATTAAAAAAACAAAAAAGAAAACTAAATTTGGTTTCGGCCAAATCGTAAATACCCTCCACACAAACGGTGGGCGTGGCAGGGAGACTACGCTCTTTTTTGACGTATGTTAGCAAACCTTATATAAGCTCCGAGCTGGAGAGGTGTTAATTATATTTATGAGTATCTTTGTAAAAAGAAATAAATCAATAAATCAATCAATCATGTGGGCGTAGCTCTTGACCGATTTCACTCAATCTAAATAACGTCCTGCATGCTAGCAAAGCTAGAAGTGTGTGTACAAAATTTACAGCTCAATATCTCTTGGATCCGTTCGTATGTCCGTATATGTAAATCGACTCAAGAATACATATATATCGTAGAGTCTTTGACATGTCCTTCTGTATGTTGCAAACCGACTAGCAAACTTTATATACCCTCATCACTAATGTGGAGGGTGCATGGTATAAACAATATGTTACAAATGTGTGATAAATAAAAGGGAAACAAATTTAATTCTTCAAGTACTTATATGGAGAAGAAAATCATGAGAATTTTTGTAAAAGTAGTTAGTAGTATAAAGTGGAATAAAAGTAGTAAATTTTAACCGTTACATACTTGAAAAAGCTTTATAAAATTTATGATCCAAGAGTACTTTTTCTTTCAAAGAGAAATTCTTTGATGCATTAAATATTCTACAACATTTTTTGCATTAAAAATTCATTTATGTTTAATTATTACCGTTATTTATCACGCATTTATAACATGCAATAAATATTAACATGTGATTACATTGGACAATCTCTTTATATAAAAAAAAAAATTCTATACACTCCTCTCAATACCATAACTGTGAAATGTCTCTATGATAAAAAAAAAGTAGCAAGAATATAAAAAGGTAGTAAATCCATATAATCGCCAACTCTGCACAGTTACAGTTAGCAATTAAAACAAATTGCAAATAAAAGGAATATAAGAAAGAGGTGAAAATTTATGTAAAATTTTCCAAGAGTTGGTGGTAAATTATGGCAAATAATTGTTAATGTTTTTTTTTTTTACATCTGGAATGGTAGACAAAAGCATACATAACGATTCTTATTAACAGCAGCTCACTGTAAGAAAATAACTCCAATTATGTATTAACATATTTATATAAGTTCAAACTGACATTTAATTATAGAACAAAAATGTTTAGCGAATTATGTGAGAAAAAACAAACACTTCATTTCAAACGAGAACATTTTTGGTTTTACAACAGTAGCAATCAATTTCGAATCCACTCTTCATACTTTCTACAATAATTGTATTTTCAGAAAATTATTATTATCAATAAAATATGGTGTTTTAAATATAAATTTAAAAAATGGTGCGATTTTTTTTATCATGGGTAATGTAAAGAGAGGGTTACGTCGTATTTATTGCATGCATTAGATACTGTTGTACTCACCAGTTATATTTAAATCGGTTGCACTTTGTATAGTGTTGAAGGTATTATGCAGAGTTAACTTAATCCGCCGTCATGCGTTTTTTTTAAATTCTTTCTTTTATACTTTTTTCACCAAAACTCACTATCACAGACAGATTATTTAAAATAGTCGCAAGGAATACTTATTGTAATGATTTTGTATGCGAATGTGATATTTTATAATTTAACTTAAAGAATGTTTTTCTATAATCACTTTTTTATATGCACGCACTTCAAACTTTTTTACTTACTTTTTATTACCTTTTTTATAAAGAAAATCACTTAAACATGTTGAAAAAAGCCTTTGCTGATTGATTTTTTATATAAATACACCATTTTTTATATAAAATTGTAATTTTTTGATATTTTCTATCGAAAAAATCACTTTCAGCGAAATATTGTTGAGCTCTTACTAAAATTTTCAATCGGTCTTTTCCTTAATTCTTGGCGCAATTCTCTTTAGCAGCCTGTTTCACCATAAGTTTAGTATTGCCATACAGAGAAATTTATGTAACTGTTAGACGGCAAAAAATGAAAAAGAAAAATATGTAACGCCATCTAGTGAGCTAAATAAAATTTGATGTTTCACGGCAAGTTTCTGAGGTATCTTGCAACGGAAAATATAAAAGAAAATTAAGAAAGCCACTCTAAGAAATAAACGTGAAGTGAAATTGAAAAAAAATAAACACATAACAACTGTAAAAAGGAGGTATACGACATAAACCTGGAAATTTGCAAAAGCTGAAGAAAATATATTTCACAGCAAATAATACTTAAATAAATGATCATTTCCAAAACTTTAGCATAAAATATATTAAATATTTTGTATATAAATTAAAAAATTAAAAACATACCAAAAAAAGTGAAGAAAAAGTACACAAGGAGAGGGTTTTCCCATTTCATTATCTGCAACCATTTGTTTTTATATCTAATGGCTGGCGATATGTCTATGGTGGGTTGTGTGGCGCTAAAGAAATCTTCCAAATTAAAGGTATGCCGTGAACGTGAGGAGGCCCTTAATACCTATGACAATGCCAAGGAGTTCAACAGCAACAGTTCTGCAACAATTAGTCAAACACCCAGTGAACCTGCACATAATATGCGGGGTGGTTTGCGTGTGTATAAAATTGTTATATTAGGTGATGGCGGTGTTGGGAAATCAGGTACAAACAAATGATACTTTTTCATATAAATATTTTGCTTCTTTTTTGTTGTTTTTGTTTACTTGTACTTAAACAGCTGTGACTTTACAGTTTGTTAGTCATAATTTTTTGGATTATCATGATCCCACAATTGGTAAGTGTTTGCAAAATCGTTTAAAATGGCAGCCCATTGTATTTATCTTTTAACTTTTTGCAGAGGATTCTTATCAACAGCAGGCTGTAATAGATGGTGAGGCTGCTTTATTGGATATTTTAGATACCGCCGGTCAAGTGGAATTCACTGCCATGCGTGATCAATACATGCGTTGCGGTGAAGGTTTTATTATCTGTTACTCGGTGGTGGATCGCCACAGTTATGAAGAAGCTTCACAGTACCGTCAATTGATACAAAAAGTACGCTTCTCTGAGGACATTCCCTTGGTATTGATAGCGAACAAAAGTGATTTACAGTCGCTAAGGAAGGTGAGCAGAATATTGATTGAAGTCATATGAAAATATTTTTAAATAAATTTCATCTTTATGTGGTATGTGAAAGGTCACCACCGAAGAGGGTAAAAATTTGGCCAATCAGTTTGGTTGTCCGTTCTTTGAAACGTCGGCTGCTTTAAGGCTGTACATAGATGAAGCTTTTTATGCTCTAGTACGGGAAATACGGCGCAAAGAGAAGGAGCGAGCCTTGGGTAAGGACAATAATTCAGATAAAATGAATTCTAGATATAGACGTTGGTGGAGGCTACGTTCTATATTTGCTTTGGTATTTCGCCGACGACGCAATCTCAATTAAAGGAATTTATAAAAAGAACAAAAAATGTATCCACACAAATAACCAAAGATTTCAACTTCATTTAACTGGAAAAAACACTAAACTAAGAAACAAAAACAAGTTCCAAGAGAAAAATCTAACAAGTTCCACACACACACACACACACACACACACAAACACACATTTTCATTTAAGTAGAAAAATGCATAGCAACTGTTATTTATTGATAGTATTAAAAGTCACCTAATGATGACACCTAAGCATGCATGTACGCATACACACGTACCTACACAAACATAATGAAGATATTTTATTATTAGTAATAATTAATTATTTATTGTTATTGCATTGTTATACGTTAACTAAAAATTTTACTTTATGAAACTAACTGTTGAAGTTTTCCTTTTTCTATTTATTTATTTATTTAAATACATATTTATAGAAGACAGCGCGCGCCCAAAAATCAAATTTTATGTTGTTGAATACTCAAATTTAAATGTGATTAAATATTTTTATAATGTATTATTTATATGTTTAAAACAAAACTATTTAAATATAAGAATTAAGAAAAAAAAGTTATTGTAACGGAGAAGAAAACATAAACTTGCTGAAACTCCCATTTACACTACTACAGGAGAACCAGCACAAAACCAATCGAATCATAATAAATAAAACAAAATATTATAATCGGTCAAAATCGAACGTACAATACCCTACACCAAACTTGGATGCTGTACACAAATACAATACAATACGTTTACACAAGTAAACGCTTTGAAATATCCTTATATGTAGAGAAGTTCCTTACTACAGCTCAAACTTGTCTTCTTACCAAATTTCATCACAACTTAACAACAGCAACAACATTTGTAAAATAAAACATTAAACTGATGGGACAGACATACACAAAAATGCCAAGTATAACCAATAATGAATTTCTTACAAGTCCTTTTTGAACATATAAACTGACGTAATGTACAGTAAGCAAGTCGGTGTAAGGTAGAAAACCTGTAAACTGCAGAAAATATTACAAAAGCTTCCCCAAATATTTTATCAAAATTTAAAAAAAAACAAGTAAGAAAACTAAATTTGGCTTAGACCAAATCTTAAATACCCTCCACCTCTACGTGGGCGTGGCAAATATATATATATATATATTGCGCCCTCTAATAGTGTATGTCTTAGCATGTAAGTCTACTTTTACGTTAAATATGGTTTTTTTTTAATTGTGGGCGTGTCTGTTATCCGACCGCGCCCATTTTTCGCACGTCAGTCAATGGGATGACTATGTATACGCGTACCAAATTTCAAGTTCCTAGGTCAACTTTTGTGGCAGATATAAAGGTTTTTATTAATTGTGGGCGTGTCTGTCATCCGAATACGCCCATTTTAGGCACATCGATGAAGCTAATATTTATAGACGTATATTCAAAATTTCAAGTTTATAGCTCAGATAAATAGATTTTTGTCGATTGTGGGCGTGGCTCTTGACCGATTTTGCCCATTTTAAATAGCGATCTGTGTGGAAAGACTAAAAGTGCCTGTACAAAATTTCAGCTCAATATCTCAAAATTTACGCCCGTGAGAGTGCCAACAACAGACGGACACACGGACGCACGGACATTCATGTCTAACTCGACTCAGTTTTTGAGGCTGATCAAGAATATATATACTTTGTAGGGTCTCTGACGCCTCCTTCTGGGTGTTGCAAACGGAAGAACAAACTTAGTATACCCTCATCACTGAGGTGGAGGGTATAAAAATAACTAAAGTAATAAATGTGTACAACAGAGTAAATTATATACAAGACCAAGCCTGCAATGACAATTCTTAAATCCTACAAACATTTAGTTTTCATCTAAAAAGATGACAAAAAAGCATAATTGTGAACATTTTATTTAAAACAAATACTTTTTAATTAACTGAACAAAACAAAAGGAAATATACCCGATCATTTAATATCCTACACTGCTCGATAGAAAGGAAAGGGAAGAGATTTTAAAAATGGCCCCCTCGGGTCAATTATTGAGCCAATTAACTATTCCTCATCACATTTTGTGAAAAACTATTAAGAATTGAGAATTTTCGCCATGTGGAGGGTCCGTTCATAAAATGATCTTATAAGGAGAGCTCTCCTAAAAATGGTTCAATTCCATCCATTTTCAATAGAGGACGCCTTTGGGCCAATAAATGTCTTTTTTTTACAAAATTTCATCAAAGTATCGCAAAAAATGCGACCTAAAACTTGAACACAATTTAACAAGGACGGACGGATATGAAAGTGATTCTAAAAGGATCGGTCTACTTGAGTTCCAAACTAATGCCGCAAGTGGTGTACGATATAATTTGGATCGAGAGCAAAGGATAGAGAAAGTCATTGTTTAATGTATTACATAAAAAAAGTTTTTTGTTAACACACTCCAAAGAATTTATTAAAAATAAATCAAGTTCAAGAACTTAAATCAGTATTGTTGTTGTATTTTTTGTATCTAGTAGGCGCACTCTTTCAAAAATCTGGTATTATTTAAAAAAGTTCTTACAGATAACCAATAGTGTGACTCTTCGAGGAGTGGGGTCTCCACATATGCACATTTGTGATTGTTTTGGTTATTATACCCTCCACCTCAGTGATGAGGGTATACTAAGTATGTTCTTCCGTTTGCGACACCCAGAAGGAGCCGTCAGATATCCTACAAAGTATATATATTCTTGATCAGCGACAAAAACTAAGTCGATTAGACATGTATGTCCGTGTGTCCGTCTGTTGTTGGCACTCTCACGGGCGTAAATTTTGAGATATTGAGCTGAAATTTTGTACAAGCACTTTAAGTTTTTCCACGCATATCGCTATTTAAAATGGAAAAAATCGGTCGAGCCACGCTTACAATCGACAAAAAATTATTTTTCTGCCACAAAAATTGAGCTGTAAACTTGAAATTTGGTATGTACATCTTTGAATATTAGCTTCATCGATGCGCCTAAAATGGGCGTATTCGGATGACAGACACGCCCACAATTAATAAAAACCTTTATATCTGCCACAAAAGTTGACTTAGGAACTTGAAATTTGGTACGCGTATACAAAGTTATTTCATCTACTGATGTGCCAAAAATGGGCGTGGTCGAATTTCAGACACGCCCACAATCGGCATAAATCTATATATCTGCCACATATGTTGACCTAGGAACTTGAAATTTGGTACGCGTATACATAGTTATCTCATTGACTGACGTGCCAAAAATGGGCATGGAGGGACAACAGACACGCCCACAATTTACAAAAAACCATATTCAACGTAAAAGTAGACTTGCATACTGATACGTAAGACATACACTATTAGAGGGCGTAGTGTATATATATTTGCCACGCCTACCGCTGTGAATGTGGAGGGTATTTAAGATTTAACCTAAGCCATATTTAGTTTTCGTATTTGTTCCCTCAATTTGCACCAGGCAGGATAGAAATTCACATAAAAAATGTTGCATTTCAATATTATTCCATGGGTTTGAACAGACATAGGAGGCACCCACATGATTCAATGAATGATTTCTACCTTGTTAAACAAAATAAATGAAAGATTTTGTATTTTTTTGTTTTTTCACTTTTTTATTATTTTTTTTCCGTTCAATACTTTTTGTATTCATCAATATATAATATGTATGTTTTAGTAAAATAATGTTTGTTGTTGTTTTTTTTATTCTTTTTTATAATAAGATTTATTATTATGCTTGAATGAGCATAAATTAAAAAAAATTATATTTTGTTTGATTTTTATAAAAATTTTGTGTATTTCTTTTTTTCCATAATATATAGTATAAAATAAATGTGCATCAATTTGATATATATGGAGAAATGTAAAACGGAACATAAAAGCCAAACCAAATACAAAATCGAGAGGGTTGGCGAGGAGCGTGTAAAAGCAAAATTAATTTTTGAAGAAAAATGAACTTTTACTTTGTACGGATATTTCTTAAGGATAGATAAATTGTAGTTAGATGCAGGTATAGATAAGTTATGGCGCTGTTCTATAAACCTTACAAAGCAAGAAACCATTTCTAGCAAATGCATTAAAAGAAAAATTTTAACAAAAAAGAAAAAAGTAGTGAAAATGCTTTCTTTCTCTCTTTGGACTTTACTTAGTTAATCCACGGACTTGGTACAAAAGCTAAATTCTTAAAAAATTTATGATAATTTTTTCAATAATTTTTTTGTTTTGTATAGATATTCTCTTTGCGGTTAGTTATACAGTCGATTTCGCGTGTATGTGTGTGTGTGTGTGATATATATGTATGTATGTTATATTTATAGTGATTTTTTTTAAATAGTTAAAAAATTTTCCTTTTTTTTAATTTTACACAAAATTATTTTTTTTGCTTTTTCTGCATGATGGTATATGTTCGCTTATAGGATAAGGAAAGGACAAATATTTTGAATGTATATTATTTTTGTTTTTTGTTGTTGTGTGTTAAGTGTTCTCTCCATCTAATGACGTTAAAGTCTGATACGTACGCTCAACTAACAACGGTGACAGCCAACCTTCTTCTTAATTGGAAACTACAGCAAACTTGGACGTTAACAAAACAAAACACGAAAAAAATGCACAACTTCAACTGCATGTATGACAATCTTCTGAGAAATTTGCAAAAATATTTCCATCGTTTATCCGAATTTTTGTTTTTTTCTTTGATAGTTTTTATAAATTGTAATCGAAAAAACATGACGTTTTTGTTTGAAGGTATAAATTGTAAAATTTATGCTTTACTTTCAAATATATTAAAAAAGTTAAAAACCGTTTTTTTCTCTTACCTTTTAAAATAGTGGAAGAGATAAAAATATTGTAGTAATAATTAATGGCTACGATATAACGTAATGGAACACGCTTTTGTTTTCTTTTTTCTTGTTAATGTTTTGCGTCTAGAATCAAATTCACCTTTATCACCACTTTGCTTATCACGTTTCTCTGTATACGTCGTACGGCGGTATACTCATCTTCTTCTGTATATAATTAGCAAAGCTTCCCATTAAACGTGCAAAGAATGGTTGTCTGTTGTAAAGCAACTTTTGTGTTTGTGTGTTTTGTGTATGTGTGTGTGTGTGTGTGTGTGTGTGTATGTGATACGAAAAATTATCTTTATACTTGAATTGCAGTTGTTGCTGTTATTAAACATCATGATGTAGTTGATTCTGTGGTTGTTGTCGCTTGCTGCTGTTGCTACTATTGTTGTTATTGTTGTTGTGTTAATTTGTGTTATGTTGTTTTTATTATTATTGTACTCTTTTAGAGCAAAATGCATTTGGTCTTCTTCCTCTTTTTGACTTGTAAGGCAGCTCTGGTAGCTGTCTCAAATACATCTCGTACACCCTCCTTAGACTTGGCTGAACATTCTAAATAAGCAAAAGCATTAATCTTTTCAGCCATAGCACGCCCCTCTTGCGGCTTTACCGGCTCCTGTTTCATTTTCGCCAGATCCTATACCATTACAAAGAGAACAATAAATAAATATCATCAGTAACCGTTAATGGAAAACAAATATATACGCCGCCTTACCCGAATTGTGTTGGGATCATTGCGTAAATCTTTTTTATTACCCACCAGTATAATGGGCACATTTGGACAAAAATGTTTGACCTAAAATCATACACAAATAAACGTAAATTATAAAATCAAATAAACACAAACAAGATATAGTGCGACTTACCTCCGGGGTCCACTTTTCAGGAATATTTTCTAATGAATCTGGTGAGTCCACCGAGAAACACATTAATATAACATCTGTATCTGGGTAACTGAGAGGCCTTAATCTGTCATAATCCTCCTGGCCGGCAGTATCCCATAATGCCAACTCAACCTAAAATTACAACACAAATTAAGAAAAACCACAAAACTCATTAACAACTAGTTACATACAATCTGTGTGTCACCAAATAAATGCCTTTGCTATTAATCACATCACACAAAAGCAAGAAACATATACAAATGAAACGGTAAATTCGATATTTGTCTCCAAGCACATAAACATAACTCATATTACAATTGTATAAAAATTTTCGTTGAAAATATTGACCAGTAGAGGGAAAATAATGTAAAGCAAAAACAAGTATAAACCTGAAATACAATCAACATCTATATACAGGGCGTGGGCGTGGGCGTGGAGGGTACCCGGTTATAATAACATTTCTTAATTTAAATAGAAAGTAAATATTTGTGGACAAAATGTACAACCCTGAATAGACAAACACACTGAGGGGCATAGCTGGCTTATCAAGATTAGGTATACATTGTATAATCCCTATGCCCTATCTTAGTTATTATAAACGTATAAAAAAAACTTTTAATAATCTCCTTATTTTATATGGATGGTATAAAAATTCCGTTAACTTGAAAGAGCAATGCTCCACTTGCTCAAATGGAAATTTTAAATAATCGATTATTTCTCTCTCTCTATCTCTCTCTATAACACCTGAGTACCGTTATTCGTTTTGTTACCTCCAAATTGTGATAACAGCTTAACAATAACTGAATTGAATCATTTCGTTGACACAATAGTTGGAAATATTCTAAAAATAAATATTATTAAATACAATTGATTCATCACTTTTTTCTATTTACATTAACCAATGTTGATGGCATAAATGTTTTGCATATAAAATCTTTAAGCTGAGTTGTAACGGAATAGGATTTATAAAAGTTGCCAAGTTGTATGAATTTACCTAAGATTTCATACATGACTAATTGCGTATATATTGTATTAACATAATTTTAATTCTTCTTCTACACTTTTCCTTAATTTAGTATAAATTTTTATCTTGAAATATTCGTTTAGTATGAATTAAATCAAGATAACAAATTACTACACAAGTTGGCAACCCTGCACATTGTAAATGTACGAAAGTATTTTGGTAAATATTAACTAAATGATTAGAATATACACTATTTGCACACACACAGCCATTTATGTGCATATGTATATATATATATATATGGAATTAATTAATGCATGCTTGTAAATCTCTTTTTATAACTGCCATAAAATAGTACATGCAGGCGGGGGACACCAACTAACATGTTTAATTGTCTAATAAATAAGATAACACGTAAACATGTATAACGGTACACACAGTACGTATGATATTGCAATTCTCTTAAAAATCAATTAAAGCCAGAGATGTCAAATATAGAGCAATAGATATAACGGAACGGTAAAACAAGAAGACATTTCTTTTATGGGATGCTCGTTTAGTTATAGCTAAAAATAACATTCCAATATTGTATCACTAATTATAATTATAATTATTAGAAATTGAGAGCATGGAGACATCGCATAAACACTTATTTATAAATACATATATCTATATATAAATAATCTATAGCACAATGAAATTGTTTTTTTTTTTGCATTTTTCCAATTCTTACTTACCTGCTTACCATCCACTTCAATATCGGCCACATAATTTTCAAAAACAGTGGGTACGTACACTTCTGGAAATTGATCTTTACTAAAGACAATCAGAAGACACGTCTTACCGCACGCACCATCACCGACAATTACCAATTTCTTGCGGATCGTCGTCATTGGTTCTAAAACATAAAGAAGACAAATAAAAAGATTTAACAAAAGTTGAAGCAAAAATAATGAAAATGAAAATGAAAACACGTCTGAACGCAATCAAGTTTGTAAAAAAAAAGCAAATAATAAACGTACGGGGTGTAAAACACCAGTCATATAAAAAACTCATTTCAACCAAAGTGGTATTTCACTTGTTTATTTGGAAATTTTGCCACCAAACACACGCACAAAATAATTATGAAAATATGCAAAATAATAATGTTAAGTAACGACAATGAAAAAAAGACAAAATTGTTGATTAGACTGTTGTTCACTTGATGAAATAAACGAGTAGACAGTGTATGAAATGAAGAAGGAAAGGGCACCGAGATAAACAACAACATGTATTGTTGCTCTGCTCTTTTCTATCTTCTATCAGCGCACCGAATATTCAGCGTACGTACGTACGTACATATATTCCCAAATACACACACACTTTAGTTGAGCTTAATGAGTTTAATATTTTTTGTGTGCCTTTTTCTTCTGTGCTGTGTTAATGCATTCACATTCTCGTAGTGAGTTGTTATTACGTTATGTATGCATGTATATATGTCATTATTATAAATATTCGTCAGAGAGCGTCTACACAATGACGAACTACAGTCAATAATTGTATGCGTTTAGCTGATATTTGCCTACTTTTGCAATACCAATCCCTGCCGATAATTGGAATGGAATGACTGACTATTAGGAGTGCAGACCACTTTTATGAACTACTTTTCTTAATTGATCTTATACGTGCAAAATTTTCTCGGCGTATTTTGCTGATAATTGTTGAACAATGGACAAGAATCATCAATCGTGCAAAGCTTTGCTCTTTAAATTGTTTTTTTTCCATTGTGTGAATTATAATCAATTTTTTAGAAAGCAAATCTCGTGTGCCTCCCCCCTCCGTAAATAAACAACATGCATAGGATACTTCGTAAGGTAACTCCCGCCCCGTCTTCTACACCCGCATAAACACGATATCGCAAAGTTATTACTGTTTTTTTATACACAATCTGATTAATTAGGGAAAATTTCAAGTGCCTTTCCAAACTTTTCTCTTTTCCTTGAAATTTCGGTTTTATACATTTTTGCAATTGTTAACTTTTAGAGGTGCGTTACTGCATGCGTATACACACACATATATATCTATATAGGTTTTGACACATACTTTTTCAATTTGTTTCCCGTTTATATCCGACTTTACAGTTTATTTCGTATAAAAATTGTATAAATTAATTAATTTTTAATTATTTCTATTTTATATAGCGTTTAAAGACACCGTAAAGTCACTTTATTTGCAGTTGAATCAACAAAAAAATCTTTTTTTACTTCTCATACAACTCTTCTGAAAATTATGATGACAACGCCTTGACGTCCGAATGTAATACGAAGGAGAAAAAAGAAAATGGCGTCAACATTTTAGCAGCATTGCCAGCGTTTTTATAATATGACGAAAATATTTATATCAACATAAAATTTTAATTACAAAATAAAACTAATGTTTATTAAAATAAAAAAAATAAAAACAAGAAAATATTGATCAACCAGTGCCAGAAATTGTTGACATTTGAGGTAGAAGTCAAGCCATTCTATTACCCCAGGTTCGTTGTTGTACAGTTACTGTTTTATCCCGATTTGTTTAACAGCTAAATGCTGCCAGGTTCGGATTAAATTAGAAATGAAAAAGATTTACATGACACTGAGTGCTGTCATGTCTATGAATTAAATTAAATTCGGAGGCATTATAATTCTATTGAATGGGCTTGATCGATTTTGTCCAATTTCAGTATCAACCAGCATATGAAAACTATCAACGCTTCTGACAAATTTGAAATCGATATATTGCGACGAGGAGAGTGACTACCCCAGAACACATACAGAAACAGACAGACATGGTCAAATCGATCTAATAAATATATAATATGTGTAATAAATTCATTAATTATTTTACCCCCTCGGTAGTCTTTAGCACTCATGCCATCGGGGTTCCCCTTAAAGAGACAGCGTTATAAAATATTGTGGAAATTATTGTTTATGATGTATCCATGAAATGGATGTTTTACCATTAAAATTTTCCATAACACTTAAGACGCTTTCTTAGTAAATTTTGTCCGTTGACGAGACTTGCGTCCACTCAGTCTAAAAGTGAAAAGCGTACTCTAAATATTTTTTTTTAATTTTTTTGTAATTTTTTAGACACAGTTTTCCATACTGCTAAATACAAACAGTAAAGAGCCGCCCTAATAGGCGATTCCGAAGGCCAGAGTTCAAGTGGCAACAGGGGCCAAATGGATAAATCCGGTCTAATAAGTTACTTGTCCGAAAGATTACTGCAGTGCTGCCAAACTTTTTTTATTACGAGTTGTAGACTTTCATATTACCGTGCAACTCTGTGCACGCACATGTGCTGTGCTTAAGGGCTTTTGTTGTTTTTCCAAATTTTTGAATAGCTCCTATTCACATTTATCAAACACGTACTTCAGAATTGATTTTTTCTTATAAAAAAATTCTTCATTTATTTGTTTTATAACATTTTGCAAATATTCATGTATTTAAGAATTAATATCGTATAAAATAAAAATCTTGAGTAAAAATAACTAAAAAAATAAAATGCCTAGAATTGAAGAAAATTCCAGGCAACGTATTGTCTGCGACAAAGAAACGAAAAAGTTGAAAGAAAAGTTGGGCCAATTGTTTAAAGAGAAAGATTCAAAAACTAATCAAAGAAGGCAAGAAGCAGTGCAACCACAATCAATAAAGACGTCGCCAGGTAAAGCTCAGAAAATGCCGCGTCAAAGTATCCAAAAAAAGATGGCGTATAAAAAAGATGCCGTCTCTTCAGCAGCATCAATAAATGGTAAATCTATTACAAAAAGAACTAATAATAATAGTACAATGAACGGTGAGGGCAAAGGTAAAGGTGGAATGGGAAAGAAGCAAAAAAGTCAATCCAGTCCAGTTAACAAAAGCAATAAAGCAACAACAAAGTCACCTAATGCAAGCACTAGCTCACCCAAGAAAAAGGCAAAAGTTACCAAACAATCCAATAAACGTGAAGCGCCTTCGAAGTCAGTGAATCTACAACAAACTAAAAAAACAAAAACAAGTCAATCCAAACCATCAAGTCAATATTATAATTTCAGTTTTAGCTATAATCCTTGTAACGGTATTTATACGGACAGTGAACCAGAAGATTATTCCATTGATTATAGTGATGACATACAAATGATGACGGATTCTGATTCGGACTATGACGATCCCATGTTTTATGATCCGCATTATGGCGATGACGATGACGACGGAGATAGCGAACTATCCAATGATTGGGACGACGAATTTATGGATTCATCAGAGTATAGTAGTGAGGGCAGTGATGACTATTCATATAATTGGGAAAATGTTCAACAGGATTTCTTGGATCAAGATGATAATTATGATGAAGATTATAAATTGCCGTCTGGAGTCCAAGAAGACTTGATTATACACCACGGTTAGTACTAGCGCTAGATTTTTCTTACATTTTACATGATAACCAAAACGTTTCGTTTCAGGTTTGGTAGAAAAACGTGACTTGAAGTTGGAAGATGAGATTCATTTCAACAGTGATACAGAGGAGGCGCAAATAATTGAATTAGAAACTACTACGGTCAAAAGAATCGAGCAGCCCAAAGCTTATCAAAGAGAAGAATTGCAGAAATTGAAAATTAACACCAATACTGTAGAATTAATTGCTTTGAAAATGTCTCGAAATAAAGTAAAGCCGAATGAATCGTATCAAGTGAATAATTTGAATAGTGACGACTGCCCCAAACTAATACCCATAGCACACAATGTCAGTACGGCGGTTGAAGACGTTATGAGTAGCGATAGTTTTGGTAGTTGTAATGAGGATAGCGATGAAGATGATCCCTTTGGCCATGAATGGTCCATAAATGAGAAATACTTAGGTAATCAGGGTGATGAGGAGAGTGATTGTGAAATGTCGCGGCAAGAGGAGGAAGCTATGATGAATATCTCTCAGGTGGACATAATAAAAGTTAAGCAACAGTTTTCGGATGAAAACTGCACCGTATTAAATCGTTCCAAGAACTTTGATCATCATTCTACTTCATCGTATGAGAATTGGCCAGAAATGGCTGAGGGTGAATGTACTATATTAACAGCTTCTGTGGTGGATGACGCAATGAATGAAACAAATTCGCTTGAACCGGAAGAAGAAAGTACTGAAAAAAGTTTCCAAAAAAAAATGCCACAATCTTCGGTACAACCGTTACACAGCACAACACCTCAAGTATGTCATAAACATGGTGGTCGTTATAACGGGAAATTCTTTTGCAATGCTGTGGATGACAATAAAGTTTTAATGTTACTGCGTCAACCGGTACATTTTTACGGCACCGTACGTTTGACGGTTTTGCTGGGCTCTATAGAAGTGTACGGTTATTCACCGCCTCTAAATAAAGAGCTGGAGATATTTTCACCACGTGGTTGTAGTGCTGTGGGAATTGCTTGTGTGAGTACCACACAAACTCCATCCGCTAGCACGAAGAATTCGTTAAATGAAATTCTGAAGATGTATGAAAATAAGTTCGTTGTGGAACATTTGAAAAATCTATTGGATTCTTTTAATGCGCAAACGGATGCAATATTGTTGTTGTCGCGCAATACGGCACGTAAACGATTACAACAACAATTTCACAAGTTTATGGATCAAAATGTTTTTCCGAATATGCAAAATTTAAATATGGAACGACCTCTATACACCTCTGAATATCGTCTGCGTTGCATGATAAATACATTGGTGGCGGAGGCGAATTGTTTGAGAATTCCGCCCCAATGGCGTAATTTGATTTTGAACAATGAATCGAAAATTTTGATAACCGGTGGTAAAGCGGTTGGCAAATCGACCCTAATGCGATTTTTACTCAACAAACATTTGCCTCAATTTGAACGGATTTTATTGATTGATTTGGATATTGGCCAACCGGAAATATTCGTACCACAGACTGTATCGTGTTGTCTGCTTAGTCAGGCTTTAATCGGTCCTGGTTTTATGCTTAACTTACAACCGGACAAAGCTTACGCAGTAGGTCACACAAATGTTCTTATGTGTCCCTACAAATACGTTCAAGCTGTAAAAAATCTCATAAAATTTTGTAATAAAGAAACCCGTTACCAGGGAGTTCCTTGGCTGATCAATACTATGGGTTACAATAAAGGTTTCGGTTTGGAGCTATTATCTGTGATTACTCAAGAGTTGAAACTGACTGATCTGATACAAATTCAAAGCTCCAAAGAAATGAACAATTATGATTGTTTATTGTATTCACGCACCTTGTTCAATGTACCGCGGAAAATATTTGCAGATGGTAATGAAACGAGAGTTGCTGAAGAAGGCAGTGAACGTGCCAAATATTGTTTTCATGTATGGCAGTCCTTGGCCAATGAGGAGTCACGTTATAATCGGGAATGGGGCATGAGTGCCAAAGATATGCGTTATGCCAACCTTTTAAGTAGACTGAGTGCTTGTTTAACGGGTAGTTCGGAATGGCTGACGGACTGTAAACCGTTAAAGGCTCGCTTAAGTGACTTCAAGCTTATCAATCTAACAGAGGCTATAAAATGTACGGATGAAGAATTGGTGAAAGTGATTGAAGCCAATCTAATCTATTTGTGTCACTATGCAGACGGCGGTGAACCTTTAGAATGTTTTGGAATTGGTAAGACAACCACATTACACAACAATGATAACATTTTCATATTAATAACAATTTATTTAAAGGTGTGGTGCGTGCGGTAGATTATCATCTGAATGAGGTGTATTTAGTGCCAGCTATGCCTCCAAAGTCTCTTGCGAAAGTTAACTGTTTGGCCATTGGTGACATGCCTTTGCCTTCGACATTATTTACCAATCAAGGATCCCGGGTTAGAACTATTGCTCCATTTGTTTACAATACTATCGATGCTAAAGCTTCCAAAGCCATTAAACACTTTTGCCGTCGTCCCAACGATACTCATAACTAGAGAACTTTCATACCTTAAATGAGTATTTTTTAAGTTTTTATAATAAAAAAAAAAAAGAATTGTTTGAAAATATCAGAACAAAGCTATTTTATTTTACACAACACTAATGACTTAAACAATGTCTGCCTTTTAAAATACGATTCATTAGAACTCTCCTACCACCTTCCGTGGCCATGCGTGTATCCCAACCATGAACTTTAATACGTTTTACTTCACGTGGTTTGGGGAAATGGCAACGTACCTTGGGTTTTAATATGGCTCGATTAAATGCATGAGTCTCACGGGTCAAAATTACTTGGCCGCATGACAACACTGCACTACAAGTTCTGTAAATAGAATTGACCTTTATAAAAATATAATTAAAAATGTTTAATAAATATAACTTACTTGCTTATTACATTTGTTAACATATTTTTTATAATTGAAAACTTATTTTTGTTACTATAAAATTCTGCTTTTTACAGCTGTTTGTTTCATATGGTAATAATACCATGTTTAAAGTGTATTTTGTTCTATAATTTAAAAACGGGAGTGTTACTGCTTAAGTACTTTTTTGTCAAGCTTACAAATTGTACAAAAGTAATATTTTTATTAATAATGGGGAAGAATGAAAAGAAATTTTAAATCTATTGTTGTCATTTAGTTATTTGCTTATTTAATGAAAAATTTTAATTATATTTTATACTAATACATTACATGTGTTACGGTAACCCTTTCCTTATAAAAATTTATTACATTCCCGTTTTATATGTAGCGTATATCTCTCTCTTTCAGTCATTTTTCTACCATTCAACTAAATTAGTTAGCTACTAATAAAACACGTTAATAACAGGTTTAACAGCTGTTTAATATACAAAAACATTGCAAATATTGATAAATAAGTGCTTAATCAATAAGAATATTACAAAATAAAATGAGAAAATCATTTGAATTGGTGGAAAATATGCAAATGAAAAAATGTGCCATACAGTTAATTTAAGGAAGCGGAAGATAACGAAAGTGTAAAATAAAGCAATTACCTTAGAAAAAAGATAATAATAAGAACAAGCAATGTTAGCCGAGAAAATTCAATACAATTACAATACATGTTTGTAAAAAATGTAAGAAAAAAACCAACATTTGCACGTTTTACCGCAACATTAAATTCAAGGCACGTTCTCTCTTTCTCTCTGAATATTTTTGCGCTCTTGTTTTCACATAACACTAAATATATATTGTAAACGGAATGGTATCACGACTTTTGGTGTATTGTTGTTGTTGCTGTTGTTACTGTTGATGTTGCTGTTGTGTGTGTGTGTGCTTTATGCGAGCAACAAAATATTCGCTTTTTTCTAACTTGACTATAACTTCAATCATTTAATTGCGAGTTGTGCGTGTTCCTAACAACTACGTTCGCGCTGTAATATTTAACGTTTAAGAATCGACAAATATTTCAAAAGGGAGTGGAAAAGTTACAGTTATAGTGTGAAAAGTAAAGTAAATAATTTGCCCAAATTTATATCATTCTACATAATAAGAATATATAAAAAAAAGCAAAGAATAAAAGAAATTCTGGTGAAAAATTGATGAATTTGTGCGTAAAATAATTCACTCTGAGGATATATTGAAAAACGCAGCCATTTATGTAGAGTTTTATAAAACAACAACAACAACAACAACAACAATAATTAATTGTTAAAACAGTAAGAATTTCTGCGTCTGCTTGTTTTTTCAATTGAGAAAATTTTACACGTTTTTTTAAACCGGCCGGTAATAGTTGACTAAATTTTTTATCGACACTCTAAATGACACAGCCACTTAATTAATCGTACTGGGAAAAAACCAACACATACAAAAACATCGATTACAGGAAAAAAGGTAAGAAAAAAAAGGGTTTTTATCTAAAAACATTCGGTGGTATTATTAAATAATGTGAAGCACACACAAGTGTGCAAGAAAGTTATACATCTTAAAAGTGTATCATGTGCTTGTCTTTGCCAATTTTATCTGCCAAAAAATTAAATTAATTTGTGAGTTTACAAGATTTCCTAAATCAGACGACAGCCGTTGGTACTTGTTAGTGGTGGTGTTGTTGTTAATTTGATTATATTGTCGTCTTTTCTATTCTTGGTTTTTTCTTTTCTTTTTTTTTTTTCTTACCTTTCTTCTGCACTTGGAGTAAGTAATTTGAGTAACTTGTGCCACACACACGCCATGCTACCCATTAGTGTGTACTTGTGGCACGGAGTATATGAAATATTGCTAGTGTGTGTGTGTGTGTGTGTGTGTGTGTGTACTTGTACTTCTTCTACATCATAAATGCTATATGGGTGCTTGGTCGGGAGATGTGCTTGCAAGTTTTTCGCTTCCTATATAAAATAACCAAAGCATGTACAAACATGCGGCGTATATATGCATATGAACGGTCGTTCATATGCAAGTGTGTGCGTAGATATGGAATGTTTGTGTACCGCATGTCTGTACGCTGTAGTATTTACTTTCAATTTTTAGTCATTTACATGCATGCATAGGTGTGTGTGTGTGTGTCTTACATGTTGTTCGGTTCTGTTCTTTATTTTGTCTTTCTTTTACAACACTTCATTTTGTAGTAGTACAACCGTGAACACAGTGATGCTGGTGCTTGAAGACAACGCCACACACACATACACACATGCACATATATTGGCAACATTTTTCGTATTTCATGTCATGCGTTCTCTCCACTATGGTACGTTTTTATTTTCTACGCTCAGCATTCATTTATACATTTCATATAAGTAACGGTTGTTGTACGATTGTCACAGTTGTTGTTGTTGTTATTGTTGTTATTCTTATTTGCGTGTTTTAGTGGTTTCTTTCGGTTATACTGAAATGGCCCCAAGTACAATATTTTACGTTTAGTTGTTTTGTCCTTGCTGTTGTTGTTGTTGTTGTTGCTAGTGCTAGTGCTACTGCTTGCCAAGCATTCTTGTGGTATTTTGATGCAAATTTAATTTCAGAAAAAAAACACGGAAATTCAAATTTTCTTCTCCATATTTTACGCACAGATTGTACTATGTGTGACCATTCCGTTTGTACATGTTCTATACAATTGTTGTTGTTGTTCGTTGCTTGTTTCTTTTCTATAAACTTTTGTACGCAAGTGTACACATAACAATGGCAGTGGTTCTCACATATTTTGGGATATATTTTATTTGTACGTTTTGTTGGAAGGAATTTTATCTAAATGCGTGTATATGTGTGGAAGGGAGGAGTTGCGGTATTTGTGAGAAATTTACAAATGTTTGAAATAGAGAAAAACACAGTACAGCTCTTAGTTACAGTAAAATAAAATTTGGATTTTTGTGACCTTTTTTTTACATGGAAACATCTTCTTCTTCTTCTTCTTCTTCTTTTCATAAAATATTTATAATGGATGCTGAACTTTTTCACACCTACACTGTCATGTGACACAAACGTTGAGTCACACTTTTTAAAATTAAACAGCCGCGTGACTCATACGTGTGCTCACACTATCCTTAGTAAACTAAAAGAAAAGCATTATTTTTTAGTCGCAGGGATGGTGAAAGTGTTAACAGTTTTCTACTTGACACCTTTTGTAGTAAAAGGGTCGGATTTTTAAAACTTTTAAAAGCGGTGGAGTATTAAGTGGTAGTGTTGGACCAACTGTAATATTTTCATTTACTTTTAAATAAAATTATATGCAATTGTTTTGTTTTCGTACACTTTTCAGCACTTTCAACGGCTAAGTGGAAACGTTGAAAACTTTTAACTTTCCCTCTCTTGTCATTTCCGTCTGTTTATCTGTCTATTTAATGTCACAACATTATGGCTTCAAAAAAAAAATGTTGTTGTTGTTGTTGTTGTTGTAGTATTTTTTATTTTTATTTTCGTATTCGTAGGGTAAAAAGCTTTGCAAATTATATTTATGTTGATGACATTACCCTGGATATAATCCCTATATAGATAACGGCAACAACATAATAATAAAAAAACAAACATATGAAGCTTATTTATAAGGAACACATACATACGTTCACAGATCATTTTATTTAATTACATTAAACGCACATATGAACATATCTGGCTAACAGTTAGGTAGATTATCGGTTGAGGGGAGAAGAAATTATCATGAAAAGTGTTGAAGAAACAAGATTCGTGGAAAGATAAAAGTGCTGTAAAAGTAACATTTGCTGTATTATAGAAAATACTCGCATGGCATCTATAAGAACTTCATGAGAATCGAAATTTGAATCGTTTTCGCCAGTTCCGTTCGCGTGTCTGTGTGTTAGTAGAACGCTCGCATACGTAATATTTACGTATGATCTGAAATAGTAGCGTCTGCACACAGATTTGTATTTGAATTGATCAAAATCGGTGTAGAGCCATGCCCACAAATGACAAAAATCGTTGTATCAATTACAGAAATTGAGCAACAAAGTGGAAAGTGGATAAACTTATTGCATCGATATGGAAAAAAGTGGGCGGGATGATAACGGATACGCCCAGCATTTAGAAAACACTTACTTTTTAACAGAATCTGACAAGAAAATTACAGGCACTATTAACAATGTAATCAGGTACCTACCACGCCCCCTAAATTTTACATTTTATAGATTGAAAAAGAGGATGAATTAGTTTTTTAATTATTTTATACGCTTCAGTGATAATTACTCCGTTGTTTATACAACACTTCAGTTGAATGCTGAAAAAGTTTCGTTTTTTTTTTTTTTTTGGGTGACGGTTTAAATTCTAAATAAAATTGAATTATATTTGAATTTGAATTTTGTGTTGAATGCAATTTAATAAAAATGAATACTTTTCATATTATTGCGATTGTTATTATTATTGCCTACAAATCTATTAACGTGTACGAATGTATCCAAACGATACCAATATGCAAGAGTTCAGTTTAACTGAATTGCACTGAACGACCAATCATTTATTTTGCAATAGCAAGAATACAAATTAACAGCAGCAATAGCAACAACAACATCGATAATAACGATAACAACAACAATAATAATAATAATGATTATAATAATAATAACAATAAGAACAAATACAACAACAAACAGAATACATCATTTTTACGCATATATGTTAAATAAAATATGTTTCATTATGTTCGTATACTACGCATAATAAACGTGCAGTATATGTACGAGTACACACATACCTACTCATACATAAACGTATATTTTAATAATTTTAACAGGACGTGTCCATGTGTGCTTGAAATACAATACAACGAGCTTCACAACTAGGAAGTATATATGTTTTGTATGTGTATGTGTATACATACTCGTACATACACAATCGCTTCTTTTCATAAGCTGCTGTACATTGGTTAGTTAGCTTGCTTGGCTTTAGCCATTTATTAACGCTGCTGACACTAACTGGTTACTTGTGGTGTGCTATGCACAATTTATTTGTTCAATTCATGACAACAACAACAACAACAACAACAACAACAGCAACAACAACAACTTATTGTACTGTTGGCACTGTCAACTATAACTCTATTAAATATACAAGCATATGCATTAAATATTCTTACACACATGTATGTATCATATGTGTGTGTGTGTGTGTGTGTGTTTGTATTGTAAAATTTACAATAAATAATAAAGGCCCACGTGTGTGTGTGTGTGTAAGTTCACATAATATCTCGTTTATATGTAATTTTGCAGTTAGTGAACCAAGGCAAACAATATGATTAAATGAACAGATAGTTAACCAGTATGATGTATAAAAGCTGATAATATGCTTGTATGTACACAAGTGTACAAATAAATGTTCACTTGAATGCGTTTTTTTTCCTAAACATACACACACACACACACACACACATAAATGTTATATTTTATGCAAATTCTTCTTCTTCTTCTTGTTTAGTTTTCTTCCATTTACATGAAGAACATTAAACTTTATAAAAAATGAACTTATTTTATATATATATGTATGTATGTATATATAAATAAAGTCCCTTCGCTACATCGTTAAAGTAGAAAGAAAAGTCAGCAACTATGACTATGATGGTACCAAGGTGAACTTAACTTAACTAACGTACGTAACATTTAGTTACTTACTCACTCACTTATAACAACAACAACAGGCTCTTCTATGTTTTCTTTATCAGTTCCTTTCAATGTATACCCACCATCCCAAGGTTGGTTGTTTACAACACTTTGTCATAACATTTGCAACATCTGGAAAAAAGGCTGCGGAAATCTAATAATGGCAACATAACTATGTCCATCCGTCTGTCCGTCTGCAAAGTTGCCTTTGCGTTGAAATTTTTCCTTAGAAGCAAAATATTTCCATATCTTTGGAATTAAAATTAAGTAAAATTGGTGAAACGACACGCCCCCAATACTACAAAAGTTGCATAAGAAACATTTTCATTAAGAATTTTTTTTTTTTTAAGTGTATAAAATGACAAATGGAAAATTGACAGGCTTGTACCCCTTAAAGGATTTTGTTGCATCTCTGGTGGGTACTCAAAATTTCGGCTAAACTCAATTTGTTTGTTTCTTTGTAATATAATGCTCATATATCAAACCATGCGTCTCTGTCTCTGTCTCTCTCTCTCACACCACATTTCTTTTGTGGGTAAATAAGTTTAGTTGGTTGTGTACAAAGTTCACTCGGTTCAGTGGTGGGCGTTTTTTTCTTTTCATTTTGTTGTTGTTGTTGTTGTTGTTGTTGTTGTTATTTTCGTTATCCCCACGGTCTAGTCATTGTTTTCTCTGCTAACATTGATATTGTGCTGAAGTTGTGTTGTTGCTGTTGCTGTTGCTGTTGTTGATAATGATGATGATAGTAACTGTCTTGATAATGACGTTGTTATGTGTGGCTGCTTGCATTTAACCTGCAGAGTCAAAGAGTTTGTTATACTGTGAGTTGTTGTGCCTTGTTGCGTTTCGATTTGTTGTACAATACACTGTAAAAAAAAACACGACACGTTGTTGTTGTTGTTGTTGTTGTTGTATTGTTTTACTCTAGTGAATTTTATTTATTCATTATAAAACACAACAACACACAAATATGTATACGCATGCATGCATGTTGTTATTGTTATTGTTGTTGTTGTTGTTGATGTTGTTGTTGTAAGAATATCGTGGACAGTTGTTGTGTTGTGATTTCATCTATACATTCTTTTAATACATCTGCTGGTCCTTTTTATATGTCCATCCAACCATCATTCATTCAGCGCTTTGGTTTATTTATGCCGACAACAATAATAGCAACAACAAATTAAAACAACAACAACCAACTATTAAACTATTCATGCATGCGTATAATAAACAACATGCCTTCATGATTGGTTCTATTTTGTTATTGTTTTTGTATTGTTGCTCTCTTTACTCTGTTCCTCACTCTAGCTCCTTAACCACCACGCTTCATACAACCATCATAAAATATAATTTATTACTTACACCTCACTGATTTAGTATGTACTGTGTATATGTGTAGGTATGTATATATAAAATACAAACTTTGTGATGTATAGGTGCATGTCCTATATAAGCTTTTTCAGTATATATCGTATGTGTATGTATACTACACGCATTAAATAATCTACAACAAAAACAAAAGTTGTAAAAGTTGTTGGAAAAGTAAAGTTATGTTAATGCCAGTACATCATAGAAAAATTCCCTTCCCTA
Organism: Ornithomya chloropus; assembly: GCA_963971445.1. NCBI lineage: Eukaryota > Metazoa > Arthropoda > Insecta > Diptera > Hippoboscidae > Ornithomya > Ornithomya chloropus. The sequence continues at coordinate 17,267,655 of OZ020530.1, read as the reverse complement.
ACGTTTGATTGATTTATCAATACTAAGCAGATTATTCTAAGAGAGAGTGAGAGAGATGGAGACAAAGTTGTAAAGTTACTCACTTGGGACTTTAATCATAGTTTAAAATATGTAAACAATTCCTCTGTTAGGTGGGGATGGGATAAACTACTAATAACGGTAGCTATGACTGGATGAGCCATGAGATTGGCATTTGATAGAGCAAATATTTCATTGTTCATCATCATCACTGTTATGAATAATGTTCGAAATGACAAAACTTTTATAGTCAGAGAATTTACAGGCATTCAATTAATATTCACCAATATTAATTATTCGCATCGTATGGTTATAAATCTATAGAATTGCATCCTAATACATCAAGTTCTCATGTTTGTACCACACTTTTATTATTATTAAGAAAATTCATTTGTGTGTATATTGCTGCGATATTTTTACACCCTTCCTCTTGTAGTGGTTGAACTATTAGGTTTCTTTGTTGCTATTGCAATTGCCAGAAGTAGCATTTATTCATTCATTTATTCAGTTACGTATTAGCTACAAGTCATCCAGCTGATTAATACACTTGATGACTAAAAAGTTATAAAAAAGTAGAGAAAAATATATTTCATATAGAAAGCTTCTGAACTGTTATAAACAATAATAAATGATAATTAAAATATTCACAGAGTTAAATACAACAACAACAACAACAACAGCATTAACAACGAAAAATTAAGGAAGAAGAAGAAAGCAAAGAATTAAATTTGGCTATTTTTAGCACATTAACGGATGGGGTATATACTCATACCAAATTTCCACTTAATAGCTTTATTTTTGTGGCAGATAAACGATTTGGTCCATTAATAGAAATCTGCGTGCAATAATTGAAAGTGTGTGTGTGTAGAAAATTTCAGCAGGCATACGCCTGTAAATTTAGATATATGTCCACAGAAGACAGACACACGGACATACATGTCTAAATGGACTCAGTTCTTGATGCTGATCAAGGCATTTATAATTTATACTGCAGCCATAGATGCACTCAAAATAGATCGAAGTGAATAACAGACACGCCCACAATTCACAAAAAACGCATCTTGATGACAAGTTTTCATTTTGAGCTAAATTTCAAATGTCATTAAGAGATGCCACACCCACAATTACTATACATTTAGAAGAAGCTTCTTTTCTTTTATTTTCAATTACATTCCAAAGAAGAAAACACTTGAATTTTATAAAAATAAATTGAGAAGAAAGAAAAATATTATTGAAAAAAAAAGAAAAACGTTAAGTATCCTCCTAAGATGCACAAGAGTTTAAGCTCTACTTGTGAATGACACTCCAACTCTTACAATACAATAAATTAAAGAAATCTATTTAAACGAAGAAGAAGAAGAAGACAAAAAACTTATCAACAGCTTTCAATCCAACAATTTCTTGTGTGCATACTTTAAGTAAATGAGAGAAATCTTTAAAAAGAGAAAAGGAAACACTTATAAGCACTTGAACTTACTTACTTAAACATTTTGTAGGTATTTATACGTTGTTGTTGATGATAGAGTTGTTGTTGTTGTTGTTGTTGTTAGTTTTCTCCCTCATTAACACTCATAATTAATGCAAACGTTTAACTGCACATGTACAATTTATTCAATATCGAAGATGAACAACAGCAACAGCAACAGCAACATCAACAACGACAACAAAATGGCTTCACTAAAAATTATTGTACATGTTAATGCGATTGCCAGGCATGCACGCACGTACAAAATACGTATCAAGTACTTAAATGTATTATAAGAGAGTCTGGGTCCGTTTATATCACAACATGTACACAAGAGTGCCGGGCATTTATAAACGTTAAAATGAAAAAATAAAAACAACAAAAAGCAGCAACAGTACACTTAACATGCACTCTTCACCATTTTCTTCAAGGTGTTTGTGGAAAAGCAATTGCATGCGGTGTACACACCTGTACAACTTGTGATGCAAATGTGTCCCAAAATGTGCCCATGGACTTGATTAGATCGCTGTATATGGTGCGACCTTAGAGGCGTCCTTCTAAAAGTTACAAATTGAAAGACAATCTCAACATATTTACACTTCTTCATTAAGGTGTAGGGTGTAAAAAGGAGAAGAAGAAGAAAAGAAAAAAGTGCAACATGACTTTTTCAATACAAATAAACTCAACGATGTGTTGCTGTTGCTGTTTCAGCTGTTGGTGCTGTTGTTGTTGTTTGTTTTTGTTTGTTTTTGTTGGTATTGAAACGTGTTGAGCATGTTAAAAAAACTGTTTTACACAAAAACTAAAGTAACTGCATACCAACCACATGATGAAAGAGTAAGAACGCGAGTAAGTTTTGTTTGCGAGTGGAAGAAAACAACAGAAGAGAAAAAAAGAAAAACCGTTTTAAAGATATAAATCGTGAAGGAAAAAAGCATTTAAATAGCTCGAAAATGAAATGAAAGCACACCATTCATTATAAAATACACCAACACACACGCACTCGTACTTATCACACAACTTCAATGCAGTGCTATGCAATTTTTCACTTATAAGTACATTATATAAATAAAACCCTAACACAGAGAGGGCGAGAAAACTCATACATACGCTGAGTTTTTATACCCTGAACATAAGAGGGTGGATACACCAAGTTTGTTATACCCTTTGCAATACTGGGAAGAATGTGTTTGAGACGCTACGAATTCTTGATCAGCATTAAAATTTGAAGGGATCTAAACATGTCCGTCTGCTGTTGGCATTCAAATGATTTGTAAAATGTTGAGATATTTAGCTGATGTTTTGTACAGACTTCAAATTGTAGTTTTTCAGGAGATCGGTATAAAGCACCAAAATTAAGATACGAAATTGAAATTCGGTGAGATTTTTCCATCAATGTGATGAAATTGGGAGTGAGGGGCAAGGGTTCGTTAAATGGACTCGCCTACGATTTATAAAAAACCGTTTCAGTGCGGAATCGATATGAAGTTGATACATATGCTATTAAAGGGCTTCTTAATCTGCCACGCCCATATTCTGTATTGTATGTAGAGAGAATTAAATACTTGGTCTAAATAATCTAAATAAATTGAGTTTTTTAATACCCTCCACCTAAGATGGGAGGAATACTAAGTTTGTCATTACGTTTGCAACACTTAGAAGAGGCTCACGGTCGTTGGAGATATTGAGCTAAAATTTTGTACAGACACTTTTGGTTTCTGCACATATCGCTATTTAAAATGGACAAAATTGGTTAAAAGCCATGGCCACGGTCGACAAAAATAGGCGTTGTTGGTTAACAGACACGCCCACAATTAACAAAAATCTATATATCTGCCACAAAAATTGACCTATGACCTTGTAATTTGGTACGCATATCTATAGTTATCCCGTCCATCGATGTGCCAAAAATAGGCATGGTTAATAGATACGCCCACAAAAAGTTAGACTCAGTATAAGAGTCGACTTGCAAGCTGATACGTAATACGAACACTATTAGAGGGCATAATCGTATACCGGTCATGTCCACCGTGGAGGGTATTTAAAATGTGGCCGAACCCATTTATTATGTAAGTAGATGTTTAGAAAGAAACAAAAAAGGAAAATATCGCACTTGGAGGTGGTGAGTGCGTGTAAGTTATCATTGTTGCTCTGTTGGTAAAAGTATGAGTCATAAAAATTGTTTAAAAATGGTGGTTAATTTATCTACATTTAGAGTCTTCTTCCTTCTCAGTTCTACTTTATATATAGTATATGAATTTACAAAATAATAATAAAAACCTTTGTGTGGCAAAAAGATTGTGTGTGTGTGTGTGTCGTTTGGAGTTCTTCTTTACGCTTAAACTTATACAGGCCTTCCTCTCCACGTGTGTCTGCGTTTGTATTTCTCTCCTGTTGGTTGGTGCCTCTTATTATCCATAATGTTTCTATTGCTATAAAACAAAATACCGGTTTGTCGGCGTTTATATTTCTCACTGCCCGCATATTGAATGAACTTAAGTGCACTAATGTTTTCTTCTTATGGGATTATGTGATGTATTATGCGTTATGGTGTGTGTGTGTGTGTGTGTGTGTATATATATATATATTTTATTGTTTTTGCTATTATTACAGTTTATGGCTCATCTGCTTTTGTTTATCTACCATAAAGTTATGTTAAAACTCTTTAAAAACATTCAAGTTGTTCGTGGTCTCTATTACAAGTATTTTCCTAACAACGCATTATCATTATTACTCTATTCCTCAGATAACAATGTATGTGAGCGTAAATATTTTTCATTTTTTCACTTTTTCATTTCCTTTCTAACCAACTAGAACCTCAACAGGCCAAAACGCGTCATAAAGTAGGAAAAGAAAAACGATAGAAAGAGAGAGACAGAGAGAAAAACAGTAAAATTGTTTAAAAGCCCACGCCTTTACTTTGACATAATTTATTTTCACACAATCACTTAATGGTGTGTAGAATACAACTTGAGTTGTTAAGAAAAAACAAGTACGAAAACTAAATTTGGTTTAGGTGAAATCTTAAATACGCTTCACATCCACAACAGTGGGTGTGGCAGGTATATATATTGCGCCCTCTAATAATGTATGTCTTACGTATCAGCTTTCAGGTTGAGTATGGTTTTTTGTAAATTGTGAGCGTGTCTTTTAACCGACCACGCCCATTTTTTACACATCTATGGATGTAATAATTATAGATATGCACACCAAATTTAAAGTTCATAGGTACATTTTTGTGATGTTATAGTCGATTGTGGGCGTGTCTATTAACCAATTACGCCCATTTTTGGCACATCGTTGGATGGAGTTATTATAAATATATATATAAAAAATTTAAACTTTTAGCCCAACTTTTGTAGCAGATAAATAGATTTTTGTCGATTGTGGGCGTGGCTTTTGACCGGTTTTTCCCATTTTAAATAGCGATCTGCACGCAAAATCTAAGAGTGTCTATATAAAATTTCAGCTCAATATCTCAAACGACTGTGACAATGCCAACAACAGACGGAACACAGGCACAAATACCTAGATCGACTCAGTTTTTGATGCTGATCAAGACTCAATATACTTTATAGGGTGTCTGAGGCCTCCTTCTAGGTGTTGCAAACGGAATGACATACCTTGTATTCCCCCCATCTTATGCGAAGGGTATAAAAACATATTTTATAGGTTTTAATTTTTTTCTTTTTTTTGTTCATACATAGATAGGAAGATGGAAAGCTTACACTTGATGGGTTTTGTTTTGTAATAAAATAATTTTGTAACTATTTGTTGTTGGTTTTTGTTCTATAAACAGAAAACTTACTTTACTATGAAAGCTTATTGCTAATACTTGTTGTTTAATTTTTTTTTTTTTTTTTTGTAAAAAAATTATGTTGAAATTTACGTTGTAGTGTTTAGTGAGGTTAATAGGTTAACTTGAATTCGTCTAGTGGGGAGATAAGGCAATCAGATGAATTATTTTTAATTGTACTGCTCTCTACATATAAAGACCTTTATTTAGAAATACGAAAAACAAATAAACATAATTTTGTCGGTTTGTATGGTTGGTTAAAAATGAAACGGAAATGCACTACATTTCAGTGAAGATTTTTTTTCATAGATTTTTCAGCTGAGAGAATGCATAGCAGAATTATAATCGTTTGAAAGAGTTTTAGCTGCTTCTCTCGCTCTCACAAAAAAGATGCTGGTTTTTACATCATCTTGTCGAAAATTGTACTTTCATGAATATCTTCTGCTTAACATTATATGGACGCAAGCCTTTCCTGCACCACTTCAAATGTAATTTTAGAATGAATTAATTGAAATTCAGAAATAATCGTTAGAAATTCAAATTATTTCTAAGCATTTGAAAGTGTGGGGAGAAGGATGGGACGAACTCTTTTTCATTATTGGTGAGTGTTTTTGATTTGTGACTTCCTTTCTTCTTATATGCGTTACTTTTATACATTGCTGAATGTACTTTGAATTAATCAATTGTGTGTATCCTGTAAAAGTTAGAAAAGTATATTCAAACGCCGATGAAGCAAAAAACCGAAGAAATAAGTAGTGGCCTCTGCATTCAGCACGTAGACTTTCAACACGTATAAGTTTATTTGTGAAATTAGCAAGTTTAGTGTGTATATTATGTCATATATATATAATTGAATTAAATTACTCTACTAACTATTGAAAGTCAATTTCTAATGATATTAGAAATTGCGAAAAATTAACAATTGGTGACTGAAGGTCATTCCCTACGGTGACTTTAGTTGGTAACTGAAGGGAATTAATTCATTTAATCGTGAAATATAATTATATGGAAAGGGGTGTCAAAAGTGGTCCGATCGAGTCCAAATTTGTTTCAGCCAAATTTTTTTCAAAACTATTAAGAATAGCTTCCTTTGTAATAGGACTTTATATGAGGTAGGGTTCTAAAAATGGTCCGATTCGGTCCCTTCAGATTCAGATTTTGATTCTGAATTTGAAGGTGGGTGTTTAGGAGTTACAAACATCTGCACAAACTTAATATAACCTTTGCCACAAGTGGTGCAGGGTGGAAGTGGTGTAGACAGCATTTTTACTCTAAAATTAAAGCTCGAAATTTACAATGGTGAGAAGGCCATATGCAATATGTATACTCCTGCTGGGTGTTGCAAACGGAACAACAAACATAGGATACTGCTACATCTGAGGCAGAGGGTATAATATTGAACTTTTCTATAATTTTCAGCAAATCTCTTTTATAAAGCTTAAGGTATTCATTTAGAAGTACTGTGGCTGTGCGGTTTCTGGTACTTGTATTATTAAACATTTAACAAAATGTGAAGAAAACTTCAAATCGATGTTTTCTTCTATTTAAAATTCTAAAAAAGTTATTCAAAGAGTATTTATAAGAAAAATGTGGAATACATCACTAATCAATTAAAGTTTGAAATCGTACAAATTACCATAAAGCCATTACCCGCAGAGACAAACGAACTTTTCTTTTCCTCAAGAGAGATTCGGTTATAGTCGTGTATACATACGCTTCGGTGATGTTGTGTGTCGTTTGTGGTTTTCATATAAACACACACTGGTGCATAAATTTCTTCTTCTTCTTCTTCTTTTTCTTACTTTTTTTTGTCTTCTTATTTTATAAAGAAGTTTTATTTATATAAATAACAAAAAAAAAAAAAAAAATAACAAAAAATGAAACAACAAACAAACAAATCGGCAATAATTTCTGTTATAAGGAGAAGGAGACAAGAAGACCCAGACTGAGGGTACTATTAACTGTGTGTGTGGACTCAGAACATATTTCATTTAAGAATCTACACTGATATGTGAACAAGAAAAATGAGTTGTGTGTTTTTAAGGAATGTCTAAACGCACACACACTCTCCTATACATATCGTGTCTATATGCATATGGCACAATGCTTTGTACCTAAATAAAAAAAAAATATTTTTTCTTCTTTTTTTTGTATGTACAGTGGATTTCATAAAAGAGTTTTCAGTGTGTAGATGCTGATGATGTAATTTAGGGCATTTTTTTAAATAAGTAGCAAAGTGATTTTTTAGGTTTTTTTGTTGCTTAAAGCAAATATGAAAATTCGTATTTTTTAACCCCTTTCTTAATAGCTTGGCTGATATTAAAATTGTGATTTCCAAATATTATTGCTTCCCAAAGTAACCGAATACTGGATGTAGCAACAGGCAAAATATATTATTGCAAAATTGCAAACAACAACTACAGTATACATATATCATACAGTCACAACATTTCATAAGATTATTATTGTAATCATAATGGCGACAGTACCATAAAAAGTCATTCCATATGATAAAGAAGAACAAGAATACAAATAAGGTACAAAACAAACTTTGGCAGCCTCAACCTATCATTATGTTCGTGGAAATAGAAATCTGTCAACAATTTTTATTTTCTTATTTGAAAGAAGAAGAAGAAGAAGACATTTTTCCATTTATTATAAAAAAAAAAAAAATATTTCACCCCGTAGGGTAACAGAGAGAATTAATTAAAGAATTAGCAATAAGAAGAGAAAAAGATTCATTCTATACTCAGAACAAAAAACAAAAAAAACAAAAAAAACCGAAATTCCAAAATTCCAAATTTTCATGTTTCGTTTCGTTTCGTTTTACATCAAAGAAGACCCCTAACAACCACTAAATGTGAATGATGAGCCACTGATCATATGTGTTAAAGAGAACCGTGTAAACATCGTTGTGACTGACATTGGGAGACACCCAACCTTTATTTTTTAAGTATTAAATTACACATTCATTATTTTATTTGACCAAACATAAATGAAATGGATCAATTTCCAACAAAAACAAAAATACAAATAACAAAAACAATGTTTGGGGAGATTATTAATGAAAATGCTTGCAGCAAGGCGTACACAATAGAAAAAAACCTCATGGTAATGAAAAAACAATTAAGCTGTAAAATCTACTATTACACCCTACGCTACGTATAACAGAAGGAAGCATATATCTTATATATATTTCATTAAAAGATCGATGCTCAGGAGAAAACTCTTATGAAAGCAAGAGCCGTGCAGATCTTCATTTAAAACAAGTGACAGTGTTTGAGAATTGAGAAAGAATCGGCGAAGATAGGTCTAGCGATGAACGAGGACAAAACAAAGTATATCCCGTATCCCTTGCATATTGTGACCGATATAACTTCGAGGTAGTCAAGGAATTTGTCTACCTAGGTATAGGCGTAAATATATCCAATAACGTCAGCATGGAGATAAAAAGGAGAATTATGTCTGCTAACAGGTGCTACTTTGGGCTAAGTAAGCAGTTCAACAGCAACGCCCTCTCTCATACGACAAAACTTATATATATAATATATCTAATAACGTCAGCATGTAGATAAAAAGGAGAGTTATGTCTGCTAACAGGTGCTACTTTGGGCTAAGTAAGCAGTTCAACAGTAACGCCCTCTCTCATACGACAAAACTTATATATATATAATATATCCAATAACGTCAGCATGGAGATAAAAAGGAGAATTATGTCTGCTAACAGGTGCTACTTTGGGCTAAGTAAGCAGTTCAACAGCAAAGCCCTCTCTCATACGACAAAAGTCTATAAGACCCTCATCGTTCCCGTGCTTCTTTATGGCGCACTACGAAAGGGAACCGGAAGGACGTCGCGCAAGAAGTAGGCCGAAACTCCGATGGAGGGATCAAGTGTTTGTGTTTGATGCCCTGCAAACACTTGGTGTACAAAACTGGAGAAGGCGCGCCAACGATCGAAGCGCGTGACGTTCTTTTCTGCAACACGCCAAAGACCTACATAGATTGTAATCGGCCAGCCATGATGATGATGATGACAATGTTATAGTCGGTCAAGCCGACCATTTAACACCCTACACCTATTAGTTCCACAAATTATACTACAATTAATTTATTTGTATCAGAAATCGCGATATCGTATAAGTTACTTTGTGATAAATCATTATATGGAAAGGGCTTCTAAAAATGGTCCAATCGGATCTAAATTTGTTACAGCTAAATATGAAGCTAATTAACTATTTTTCAATAAAATTTTGTCAAAATATATTAAAAATTGCGATTTTTTTTCATATAAAGATTTCTATTATAATAGGACTTTATAAGAAGAGGCGTTCTAAAAACCGTTCGTTTCGGTCTATATTGAGGAGAGATCCTTTTTGAATCATGCCATGTCCTTGAACCAAGTTTCATCAAAATATCTCAAAAAATGCGTGCACAAATTTACATGGACAGAGAGACGGACACGGTTAAATCGGAATATCTTTTGTTTTTTTTTCAACATCAGCTACTGCGGTGGGCAGGTAATAATTTTTAAGAGAGAACAAAACCTGAAGTTTTTATTTTTGAATAATAATTTTTTAAAATGCCCCCCAAAAAAAGAAACCATATTTTTTAATCAACATTCAGAGACTTATTGAACAAGTCGCACAATTTTAAGAATTATTACATTCCCTACTTTGACCTGAGCGTAAGGTCATTACATACTATTAATGCCTCGATAATGTTTAGTTTAAATGTTGTAAAAATAATAAAACTCTTTGAAGCAAAGAGTAAAACCGCTGCGCTGAGTACATTTTTCTCACGAATCGTACAATCAATCTTTGAAACAACCTGTGCTTAGAATATTTAAGCAGGTATTAGGCAAAAGAGGAAAAAACTAATCTTACCCTTTACCAACTCGACCCTAATCATGAAAAATTATCACATAGAAAAAACATCAACAATTGTGACAATAGCGTGAACAGGTATAAACTTGATGGGATTACACATAAAATTCACAGGAATTTTTTTATATACACTGTTTTTTTTTTTATAAATACTATTCAAATGTCAAAAAAAAAAAATGTGATGATGGAAAACGGACTCATATAGACACGCAAATGCAATCAAGACAATAGATATTTTCCAAACAAAACTAATCTAATACCACCAAAGGCCTAACGAACGAAAGAACGATGGCTGGCTGGCTGGCTGGCTAGCTCGCTGGCTTTGTTGTGTCAGTCAATGTTCAATTAAAGACAGTGGAATAGAGTAAGAATGAAAGGAACAACAACAACAACGCCACATCAATAATAATTCTATTGAACTAAAGTTTAGCGAACAAAGTGAGTTGGATGGCTGCCTAGATGTTTGGTTGACTGGCCGGCTGACTTGTAATGCTTTGGGCCGTTCTGTGCTTGACTCATCGTCGTTCCCGCATATAATTGCGGAATTTGTGATCGAGTTTAATTGAACCTAATTATCAGAGAGCAATCAAATAGACCGCCATTGCGTGCTGCATGTATGTGTGTAATTCATTAATAGAACTCACCATCCAACCACTTTAATATCCATTCTTGCTCCCTCTCCTACACCCTAAGTCACTTTCAAATTGTACATAACTGTAATTTCAATCATATTGCTTGTACAATAAGCATTTGATATCAAAGAGGTAAAGAGAGAAAGAGAGAGAAGAGCAAAGACCACTTATTCAATACACACACATATACACCCAGAAACACTGCACGCGTATAGAAAATAGTTCATTAAGCTTAAGCGTTTTCCATTTATGAGTAATTGAAAAAGAAATTGATTTATTCATTAACTAATTATCACAAAGTTTTAAGTTTAATAATGATCATGGAATTGCATTGAGTCGAAAAGCGATAAATACCAGAAAATAATCAATTATTTATTGTAAACAAAATGTTTTACGTGTATGCGTGTATGGATTGGATATATGTACATAACAATGCTTTGGCCAGAGAAAACTTTATATAACAATGGCAGCCAACAACTACTTATGCACACATATAAATAAATATAAACTCTTATTGGTAGTTAAACCACTCTTTGTGGCAATTTCATATCAACATTATTATATTTGTGAATATCCATTCGAACAGACTTAATAGGCTCATTAAATATATTGTATTGTATATTTTACATTCTAAAGCAATATTGTCCGTGCTGTGCTGTGCTGTGCTGTGCTGTACGGTAATGCTGTGCAGTGTATTTAACAAATTGTTTAAATTTCAATAAAATACACAAAATGGAGTAAAATCGATTCGTGCACCTGGCGGTTGTTCAAATTGTTCAAATATGAAGAAAATTTCCATTCCTAGAAAATGCGTTTTGTGTGTAGGTATGTACAAAACATACACAGATAGTGGTTACACCCTTTGTATACCTCATCTCTGCTGGGGGTTAGAAAACTGTACAAAACTTCTGTACTTTTAAATGAACAGTAATATTTTCTTGTTGTTGTTATTGTTGTTGTTGTTGTTGGTGGTGTTGTTGTTATTTGTATAAACCAAAGGAAATGCATAAACGTGTCATTGTATATTCCTCTTATGATTGTGTGCTTATGCATAAATATGAAAAACGTTATTGACCCGTTTTTAAACGAACTCGACATCGTTGAGGAAAAAACCATTTTTTGTTTGCCATTTGTTTTTTTGTCGTCTTTTTGGTAAACTGAAACTCATGTTTAATTTAACGAAACTCTATATGTGTAGATATGTGCAGATGAACATACCTAGGTACGCATGTAGATGGCATATGGTTGTATAACAACCGTTAGAGGAGTAATAGATCAAGACATAAATTGTCAAAAATGAAAAAAAAAAAAAGAAAAACAACAACAACAAAAAATGATTTATTCCAACTGAGTTCAACTTAACTTCAACTCTTTAACTCTTGACAAGCACTTATTTAACAGTTAGTTAATTTTTTCTGACACAAAACATTATTTAACGCTGCAAAATATTACTGCTACTGATTGTCACGAACTTTTTTATGAAATAAAAACAAAAAAAAATACAAAAACAATTTAAATCGGGTACAAAGTTAGCACATTTCGACAGATATTCATAGGTTTTCATTAAAACATTTTTGAAATCAGTACTAGATCATAAATCCCGCATAAAGGCTGTTTAGAAGCCCGATTTAGCCCCAAATTTAGTTTGCTTGAAGCATATGTGGAAAAAACTTAATTTCAAAGAGACCCTTGCCTGAGAATAAGTTCTAAATGTGGCTCAATTTAATCCAAAATTTAGTAAAGTTAATTTTCACATTAATCTATTTTTCTCATCATTAAAAACTATTAGAAATAATACTATTTTTAAGCAAAAATCTTAATAGACGTTATAGATAAATGTTGAAGTTGAACCGATTGTATTATTAATAGTTAATGATAAGTCTTCGATTCAAAATTTTAGCCAATTTAGCCCAACTCATAAAGGAACCCGTGTATAATAAATAGAAATAAATTGTCAGCACAAGATATCAAACTATTACAAAAACAGACAGATTATGTCAATTATTCGGTCATGGTTGGATGGATTTAGCTTTTCAAATCAAAAATGTATACACTTTGTGCGGTCTTTGACATCTTACTCTAGATGTTACAAACAGAACATCTCTTGTATAGAGGGAGGTAGAAAGATTTAAAATTTACGTAACAGTTTATTCGACTTAAAATTTTACCGCAGTTAGAAATCCATCTTTATAATCCATCTATAAACAAGGAAGGAAAGTAAAATTAACTTGGACCAAATCTTAAATACCATCCACATTTATATACAAAATGTGGGCGTGGCAGGTATATAATTGCGCCCTCTAATAGCTTATGTATTACTTGTAAGTCCACGCTTATTTTTGGCACATCGATGGTTGGGTTAAACATAAATATGTGTAGTAATTTAGTCAAAGTCAAGTTTTTGTGGTAGTTAAATAGATATTTGTCGATTGAGGGCGTGGCTATTATCTGACCATGTACATTTTTTGACAATTGAAGGATAGGATATTACCTATATAATATTTCACGTTCAAAGCTCAATTTTTGGGGTAGAAAAATAGAATTTTGTCCATTGTGGGCGTGGCTCTTGAGCGATTTTGCCGAAATCGAAATTTTCTAAAAATTTAAAGTATCTATACAAAATTTCAGTTCAATATATCAAAATTTACGCCCGTGAGAATACCAACAATAGACGGACACACCGACTTACTTGCCTAAATCGACTCAGGTTTTGATGCTGATCAAGAATATATATACTTTGTGGGGTCTCTGACGCCTCCTTTTGGGTGTTGCAAATGGAATGACAAACCTTGTATACCTTCCATCTTTTGTGAAGAGTATAAAAAAAGGCTGAGTTCTTCTTAAATTTTCAACACCTGCAAACATACATATAAACTTAATATACTGCACCCCATATAGTATAAGTGGTAGAGCGTATTGAATGCGTATGGATGCTGAGGAAGTTGTATTACTTGTATATGTACGCGCAAGAGTGTTTACCTTGGCGTCTTTTTATCTGATTTTCAACCAAAATGAATTAAATTTATGCACATTTTCTAACGTATTAACACAGAAAATGAATTTGAAAATGTTTTGCCATTGTTGATTACGTTTCTTATGCAATTTCCGTTAGAATAAATTGTTTAATGAACTTCAGAAAAATGTTTTCGTATAAACAGTATTATCATGAAGGGTCAAATTTACATAATTTTGAAAATCGAACAAACTGTTTTTCTCGAATAAGTTTTCAAAATTGAACTTTTCGACTTTTTTTCCAAAAAAAGGAAAAAAAAAATTAACCAAATTGATTGCCTTTAAATTTTATTAAATAACTTAACTTTACATTAAATATTTTATTATTAATTTTCTTCCTTTCTTTTTCTTTCTTCTTTTTTGCAGGTACGTTGAGGAAATTAAATTAGAGCTCTTTGTACAAATTTCCGTATAAGCACACTAGATGGGATGGGTAAGAGATTTTGGCAGATTTGTGTAAAAAAGGAAAAGGTTTTATGGAAATACTTTAAATACCTTTCAGAATATTTAACATTTGCACACAAAATCTATTTTAATGCAATATAAGTCAATCAGTGTCAGTGCTTGTAAAGTATGTATTAATGGGGTTACAGCAGCAGTAGCAGCAACATTTTCTGTTCTTTTCTATTCATACCCAGCATTATAATGATATGGGGATATATTGATTTTGGTTCAAATGTTTGCAAGTACGAGAAGGAGGTGAGCCACACCCCTAAAAGTATAAACATCCTCAATAGCCGAATTGCTTTAGCGTAACAACACAACATAATATAACGTTTGATATGATGTGGTTGATGGTAGCTGGTCTACTAGATTTGGTTTACGCCTAAGAAAGCCCTTTTTATTTGTTTTTGTTCTTCTGAAAGGATGAAAGAGGCTTTTCGATAAGAGAGAACATACACACATACACATGCATATACATATTTGGTAAATGTGCCTTATAAATGTAAGAAAGTAGAGCACCACTCTTTTTCTCGCTCAATAATTTGCTATGCTTTACTAAGCACACCACTGAACCGTAACTTTATTTAGCGGCAATTAATTGGATTTCATGTGCGATCTAAAAAAAATCATATGTTTTATTTCGATTTTATTTTCACACACCATTGCGGGACATCGATTAAAAATTTTGCCTTTTTTGAAACAAAAAAAAAAAAAAAACAAAAAAAACAAAAAATTCCCTTTAGGGATGAACAATATGTGTATTGTTATACATTTGTATGTACGTATGTGTGTGTGTTGGGTATGTAAAAAGACCTCATTTTTGTAATAAAAACATTTTACATCCAAATACTTAAATACTCTCTTCACCTATATGATACACATGTAGAAATAGCAGCGTAAAGTAAAACTGAAATAATAACAATAACAAAAACAACAATACCAACAAAGGTACTTTAAACAGGTAAAAAAACAACTAAATTTGAGTTTCGGGAAGCACCTTAAATACCTTTCAGATGTAAAAAACAACATATGGGCGTGGCGGGTTTTTTATTACAATACATCTTCCTATAGTGTACGCTTCAGTTTTCATGTACATTTCTATATAAAAAGAGGTTTTCCGTAAATTGTGGGCGTGGATAGTTATAAATATTAATCTAAATTGAACGAAAACTATCAATTTTTTTGGTCCGTAGATAGATGTTCACGTTGATCAAGAACACAAACTTAGTGTATCCTTCAACTTATGTGTGGCGCATAAAAGGCACCATAACTTGATGGAAGAATTTGCCTTTTTAAATAATAATAATAATGAAATATAACAAAAATAGAGAAAAAAAAAACAATGCATAAAATAACCAAATATGGTTGTGGCGGTGTAAAGCGTGTGGCACGCGTGGTATGTGGCACAACAACTCACATATGTAAACAAAATTAAATGTGTTTTCTTTATATGTATTGGATTTAGGTGTATATGCAATATGTTTTTATATACAGGGTGCGTACAGTGGTTGAAAACAAATTGACATTAAAACTAATTTGTTCATACTTTGTGCAAAATTTATTAGAATTTAATGAAATTTTTACACAACTTTAATTGACTCCTAGATTAGACAATTATTCTATATAAAACCCTTTATATAAAATCCCCAGTAGCGGCAATAACGGACTCAATCCGGGGTCGGAAACGTTTGCATGACCGAATCAAATGTTTTTTTCTTCATTTTGATCATTATTGTTGTTATAGCATCTTTCAGTGATGAAATAGTATTATGAGGATGCTTATTGGTCTCCCGATCAATTACTCCTTAAACGTAATAATCCAGGGGATTAATGTCTGGTAAGCTAGGTGGCCACAAATTTGAAGTCATAGAAATTTTCGGTCATGCAATCTTATATCGTCGTGGCTTTGTGTGAAAGAGTAGAGTGTTGCTGGAATATGTATGGTCTCATGGAATCAATCCATCATCACAACTGTTTTTGAAACTCCGATGTAAGCGGCAGCATTCACCTGAAGCTCCGGACGAAAGAAGTGGATACCACGAAAGATTTTTTGGTCTTGGTCAAAATTTTTTTCATTTAATGTACTACAACATGTTGAACTTTTCCTCGGATAAGTCTCTGTTCCCGACTTTGTGCCGGCATAAATTGTCCTCTGCACATAACCTAGGACGTATAGTGGAAGTATTCGTAGACATCTTGACAGACACATTAAGGTCCCTCGCAATGGCCACCATGGACTTTGAAGAGCTTTTGTCAAAGATCTCTCGCACTTGTTGGACAAATTGTATCCGAACGTTCCTCATGGTTTTTCGTTTCGCAACAGTTTCTATATCGCCAGCTGATGCTTCCAATTCACGACGAATGATCGTGCGCAACTGAGAAAATTGGAGATTTCTGAATCGAAGCATTTCGCGCATATTGTGACGATAATTGAATGTCTCTTCATTTCCTGGGTTATTTTTTAATCCTTCATTCTTCGTTCTTCAGAAATTACATTCGCATATGTATATGAGTGAGTGTCCTCAAATACCGTACACACCCTGTATATAAAATGGTTTATATGTGGTTGCTCACCCACACATTTTATTTCTATTTGGGTGAGATGCCAACTCAAATGAAATTAAACGTTTTTTTACATTTAAGTGAAGTGCGAAAAAGTCAGCACACATACTACTGCATGCAAACTTCAATTTAAAATTATTTCACAATAATTTAAAAGTTTACGGTTTACCGCCTCTGCCAAAATGCTAAAACCAACAAAACAATATTATTGACCTCAGTACGGTCTTTTCGTTTATAAGATAATAAGACTCTTAACCATCTAACATAAAAGAAAGAGACAGAGGGAGAGAGAGAGAGCGATTAAGAAAATCTTTCACTTCAACTCCAACCCTCTTTCCTTGGTTCAAAATATATAATTAAAAACCATATTAAGAATACGGGCTGGGCTGAGCTGCTTACATTACCTGTGCGTACAGAGACCACCTCTTCAAAGCCGCATAACAGCTGAGTGGATAATAAGTGGAAAGTAACAGATAACGGTAAAAAAAGTATATAGGTAGATAAACTTGGGCAAAACAAAGGTACACTCTCCCATAAATGAGCATCTGCTTGTGAAATGTTCTTCTGATGACGGCATATACAGGGAGAAACCAAAAAAGAAAAAAAAAAGAAAAAAGAAAAACGGAAAACGGAAAATGAAGAAAGCACTTCTTACAGCAGTTGTTGTTTCAGTTGTTGTTGTTGCTGCTGTTATTGTTGTGTGGTTAAACATGGTCCGTACACATGTATATGTATGTATGTGTTCATGTCATTTGTTGAAATAATTGCCTTTTCTCTCTCTCTCCCTCTCTTAAGGTTTATGAACTTGCCACAGAAACTGAAATACAGAACACTACTGGACGAAATTATTTCGTTTTTAATAACATGTTCAGTGTGTTCAGTCAGCAAAAAAAAAAAAAAAAATTAAATAATTTATATGGTTGTTGTATTTGTAAGTAAAATTATATAAAAATTTTATTTCAATACATAAAATTGCTGCTGCTGTCAGTCACGCAATGTGGATTAATGTCATTGTGGGCTATTAAATGATACTTCACCTTAAATCGATTCTCATTGAAAGGCTTTCCTTCTACATGAGGCACTTTTCCAATACCACGTACACCACCTTGACATCGTACGTATACGAACCATGACTAAACGTTTGTAAAAAACAAAAAGAAACTTAAGAGATCCCTCAATAAATATTTTATTGATTAGAATCAAATTATGAATAGATTTCATTATGTCCGTCTGTCCGTCTGTATATCTTTAGATGGACCATAAGTTATGGTCTTAAGGCGGTACATATCTAAAACTTGGCTTAGGTCCAACACAAATTTTTAATGAAGAGTTTCTTAAGAAAAAGGGTGGTATACCAAGCCACGCCCACAATAGACAATATACTATCTATCAGTCAGAAAAAATTAATTAACGCAGTTGAAGTTTTATTATTAACTCATACATCTCATGACAAAATATCATAACAGACACACCCACAATGTACAATAAAAAGAAAATGAATTCAAGAACCTAATATGTCAGTTGTTAGACAAATGTCTCCCAATTAGTGGGCGTAATCAAGTGTCTGCCATGCCCAAGATTAAACTAACTTTTTAAAGTATTTATTATTCGACTTGAGTCAAATTTTGTTTTTTATGCGCATAATTAAAACTTCTAAATGGTTACAAGTCAGAATTTCTTCTCATTGTACCCATTGGTTTGGAATCAAAATTATGTCCGCACGTCCATCCATATATTTTTTCCATTCAGTCGAAATTTTTTATTTTCATTGATGAAATTTGTTGATCAATATTGAAAATAGACCTGATCGATCTATTTTTAGAATCCTTTCACATATAATGCCATAATTTAAAACATATACTTATGTGACGAAAATTCCAAATTTTTTTTTTTTTTTTTTTTTTTTTTTTGCTAAAGTTAAAGTTAATGATTAAATTTGGACCTGATCTTATACATGACTCCATGGGACCCGTTTACTGATACAGTTCAACTAATTATAGCTTATGTTGTGAAACTGATGGTTCGGGTTCTTGTTTCATCTTCATTTTGAGTTTTTCTTTTCTTAATTCTCTCTTCCCATCTATTAATTACAAATTAATTGGGTATTGGAACAGCAAAAAACCACATCCTTATATGATATTAATTGACTTGTGTAACAAATTTTGGAGAGAGTAAAGCGAAAAGTCTATAACTGTACTAGTTGGGCGTATAGTTTTAGTGTACAATGAACAAAAGCAACAAAATGAAGGCATGTTTTTGTGTTTGTTTATGATATTAATATGTTCATAATTACCATGCCATGGGCATGTTCTCTCCATATACAATGAATACCCTTGTATATGCGCACAAATTATAAACATTATAAAACAGAACTTTTGACTTTGAGTATTACAATGTGCTCAATGCGCTCAATGTGCTTGCCCTCTTGTATGCTGAATTTATTTTTATATATACAATGTGTGTGTGCATGTAGATTTTATAATGTTATATGTACAGAGGCACCATTAACACCACTTGACGGTACAAAAACAATGTAAAGATCAATTTATTTGTATTCATTTGTTTTATAAGGAATTTATTACTGTACCCACGCTGTACTGTAACCAGCAACATGTCTTGCTATTGTATTACACTCACTCCTTCATAAAGTGAGATTGCTAGCTGGTTCTTTCAATAGCAACATTTATGTGAAATTTTTTTTTTTCATTTTTTTTTTTTTTTTTTTTGTATATTACGCTTCGTTATGCTATTTCTGTAGGTAATTCTCGAAAAATTTTGGATGAGTAAAATAATAATTATTAGCAAGAGTTTTATGTGCTGACACTATCTAAGTGTTACCGCTTTTTGATGCATCTTTTTTGATGAGTGGCAATTTTTTACACGTTTGATTCAAAATTTGATTCAAGAATATGTCTCAATACTTAAAAGCAGGGTTCGGGCAAATTATAATTCCTTATGATCATCATCAGAATTTGCCTTGAGTCAAGCCCGTCTGTATGTCCATTTGTCCCTTTGTTATTAAAACGCTAATTGTTGCAATACTAGCTATACTGGACTGAAACATATTACAGAGGTTTTTAGTTTAGGCAGCTATTTAGTAATTGAAGGAGAGGCAAAGCTGTTGAAAACTAAATTATATCCAAAAAGTTAAGTCTTGACACAAACGTCTTTTGACCCATTCAATAGAAAGTAAGCCTTAAATAGATACGCTTCCTGTTTACAAAAATCCTTATTAAGTGCAGTCCTCCTTCGTTACAGCAAAATGTACTTTACTGAGAAATTGAAAAAAGCCTAATTATACATATATATATATATAGATATCGCACAATTTTCGTGTGCCTATAGAGGGTCTCTCAGACTTGGCTTAAGCCATTAAAAGCTTTTTGAAATGTTTATTTTTCTTTTTTTTTCTTAATGCTTAACTTTTTAAACTCTTTATACAACATAGAAATGCGACAACAACAACAACAACAATAACAACAACATCAATTGTGATATAATTTTCACTAAATTTGTTGGCATTGTACTTTTTAATTAAATGAATAAAGAACAGAAATGAAAAACACAAGTACAAGTCATTCATGGTGTTCTTCTTCATCTTCTTTTTTTTTCTATTAAAAGCATGACTAAGCATGGCTTATAAGAATGTTTAAGCTCAATGCAAAAGTGTTGTTGTTGTTGTTGTTGTCCAAGTAGTAGCTCACATAAAAACTACAATACATAGAATTTCTTTATGCTTAATAATGCGTTCTTTCATTTTACATTTCCACCCATCTCTGACCCTTTCTTATCATGGCTTTCGCAAGCAATTAGTTATCGCAATTGCAGGGTGTTGCAATGGTATTCAGACACTTGATGGCTGCAGAGTGTTAATCAAAATGTTGCTGTTAATTATTATGTTTTGACCATTCGTTGAGATAGAGAGAATAGAGACCCAGTAAAAAAATTAACAAAAGCAAACCATGCATAATGGATGTGTGTGTGGCGTGTTTAATGGCATTGTAATTAGAACTCTCACGCCTCTTTAGATGATATTGAATAAGACATAATGGTAGAGACCACACACTTGGCCCAGTATTGTAAAAAGTTAAACGCGTTACATGTAACATTTTTATATCCTCCACATAGCATGGGGGTGTTCTACGTTTATTTTTCCGTTTGCAACACCCAGAAAGAGGCGTCAGAGATCTTACAAAGTATATAAACTCTTGATCAGCATCAAAAACTGTGTCGATTTAGACATGTATGTCCGTGTGTCCGTCTATTGTTGGCACTCTCACGGTCGTTTGAGATATTGAGCTGAAATTATGTACAGATACTCTTTGTTTTTGCATGCAAATGGGCAAAATTGTTCAAGAGCCACGCCCACAATCAACAAAAATCTATTTATCTGCCACAAAAATTAAGCTATAAACTTGAAATTTGGTATGCACATCTATGAATACTAGCTTCATCGGTACGCCAAAAATGGGCCTATTCGGATTACAGATACGCCCACACTCAATAAAAATCTTTATATCTCCCACAAAAGTTGACCTATGAACTACGAAACGCGTATACATAGTTATCCCATTGACTGACGTGCCAAAAATGGGCGTGGTCGGATAATAGACACGCCCGCAAATTACAAGAAAGCATATTCAACGTAAAAGTAGACTTGCATGCTGATATGTAAGACATACACTATTAAAGGGCGCAATATATTTGCCACGCCCACCGTTGTGCAGGTGGAGGTCATTTAAGGTTTGGCCTTAGCCAAATTTAGTTTATATTTTATACAATTTATGTACAAGTGGACATTAATTAGAGCTCCATGGAATACAAAATGCAACCGTTTGCGGTGTGCGGAGTAGCATTTGTTGTCTGTTGTGGCCATTACAATATTCGCACCTTTTTTAAACATTTGCTTTGCTCTCGTTATTCACACTTACTACAGAATACTCAGCTAAATTGAAATAAAATTTTGTGGGTCACTAGGGTGTACACACCCATCTGCATATGTACACATTGTTTGTAATACTTTTTGTTTTTGTTTTGTTTATTTAAGAAAGAATTGTGAGAAACATTAATGAATCTGTTCAATAGAGTTCAGTTTATATATATTTTTTTAAATTTAAGTAGGGGTAATGTATACATATGTATGTGTATATATATGCAGCATTTTATAAATAAATGAATCTTTTAAAAATAACTTTTTTATTGAAAATAATTGACAAACAGGTAGAAAGAAATAAAGTTGGCTTGGGCCAAACCTTAAATACCCTCCACGTGAATAAAATGTTGATTACGCCCCTTCATACGGAATATAATACATACCAACTTCTAACTTTCGGTGCCCTCTGGCACATCCATGGAAAAGCTCCATACAAATGTGTGAACCGAATTTTAACATCGCAGCTCAGTTTTTGTTTCACATAGATAATAGTTTTTTGGTGGGGACGTGACACTTGACCTATTACACCCAATTTAAAAGCGACCCGCGAATAGAAACTAATAATATTTGCCCTAAATTTCAGCTAAATACCTTAAACGAGCTTTAAGATTAGATAAGGTAGCAGCCGCGGTAAAATTAAATCAGTTTTTAATGCTAAACAAAGGCATATAGATGCATGGTAGGGTCTCCTAGGTTTCCTTCTCGATGTTGCAAACGGAACAATAAACTTAGTGTATGTTCATCACTGAGGTGGAAGGTGTAAACATATATATTAATTAATGAGAAAGTCACTGAAAATAAAATTAATGCAAATTTATATTCAACGCATAGACGTGAGAGTGTGAAATATTTTGCATAATTCACTCCGAGCTGATGATAATAACGATGTCAATGATACTTGATGATGTTTTATTTTTTACACACACAAATAATGAATGTTTTTATTTGAATTTATGTTATTTTGTATGTGTGTACAAAATGGGTCAATTGCTTTGCAATTGCATTGAAATCTATCTAGCGTGTATTAAAAAATAATTTTATATTGCTCACGCAGTATTTACATAAAATACGGAAAGTTGTAAAGCTTGGTAGTAACAAAAATTTCCCAGCATAATAAAAATTCTTTCCTCCCTTTTTTGTTTTTTTTTAAACATTTTCGTTTCTCCACCACAAGCATTGTTCTGTGCTCCTTCATCTTTATATTCATCAAAATAAAATCTCACTCCTAATAAGCAGTATGTGTGGCTATGTGTGCTTCCCCTCTACAAACCATAAATTTTTTATTATTTTTATTATGGAACATCGTAATGCTGTATGTGTGGAATATTTATCTCTCTGATATAATACCTTGCACACAGATTTTTAGCACTTGCATGTATTACCCTGAATGTAAATAAGAAAATTTATGAAAATCTAACCATGAATGTAAGATTTTTCACCATTTCTATGGTTTGGTGTAAACATAATATTAAAAAAAGAAAAAAAGAAAAAAAGAAAAAAAGAAAAAAAGAAAAAAAAATGTATACCAAACACGTTCACATATTATTTATGTCTCCATATATAAATGTTCTCATGTAAGCAGCACTTTACTAGAGCATGCTGTACTGTACTCGGAACATGTATACAAATATTATACTTCAACGAGCTTTCATATGGAAATTTGTGTCAAATTCGTTCATTATTGGTTGTTCGAATACATTTTGGTAAAAATATATATTACGAATATTATTTATGTGCGTGTATGTGTTAGTATGTCATGTGTGTATAATAAATAGAAAAAATATTCACAACAAAACTTGTCTGCCGATTTGTGTGTCCGTCTTTCCCTCCGCATGTATACAACATATATGGCATTTATGCCTTGCATTGATAAAAGTTGACAGCAGCCATTAATTTTTTTTTTGGGTGAACTTTTTTTTTTTCTTTTTTTCTAGTACAAAAGTGATTTCCTGTGTACTGAACTGTGTACTGAACTGTGCACAAGCTGGAAATATTCTCGCTTTTTCTATATTGAGAATTTTCAGATTTTAATGAAAACATTTTTACACATTTTTACATACTCGTACAATATTGCACACATGTGTGCCTAAACATATGAATATATCATATAAACTGTTACTGCTCTACATACGTGCATTACGTATAATAGTATATTTCAATTTTCGTTTAGACCAAAATTGTTCTTTTAAGGATTTGTGATATAATTGGAAAAATTTGTAGACAGAGAATGAGAATTAAGTTTACCTGTTTAAAGTAATGTTTGTGTTGACACCACCTGTTGACCGTAAATCATTACATTTTGCAAATACATCATTTAGAATGTACTCCTTTAGCGATGTCTGCTAATACTTGAAAACATTGGTTGCAAAGATAGCATCACTCACGGGGACCTAGTATGATGTATAAATTGTGGAAATATCCAAAACTGAATCTCAAAGACTCAACAAAGTCCACTTACCCATCTAATGCGATGAAAATCCAAAACTTTTACTGCTGCGTGACACATATGTGGAGTCACACTTTTTAACATATAACAGCCGCGTGACCCATATGTATAAGAACAATACCATTTCGGCCCCAAGGACCTTTATAACGGCAGTACAGTTGGTATTTATATAACAGAGTAGAGTTTCTTAGAAGAGAGGATTTGAAAGAATCATCTCATAGATTTTCTCAATTAACTAAATTTCTTTAAATAATAATCCCTCCTTAAAATGTCCTAAATTGTCATTAAATTGTTTTTTTATTGTCTATAAATTTGTTCAATTTTAAGGAAATCCTATAAATTTCATTTAATTAAAACTAAAAGCCCTTGTTTGTTAAAAATAAAGGATATCCTTAATAAAATGCTTTCAATTACTTGCTTTCCTCTTATTACGAAAAAGTTGAATATATTTCTTTACATACAGTCTGCATAAATGGTACAAAGAGGAATATATATTTGGTACTAAGATCATAAAAGGCCTCGTAAAATAATTCAAAAATGGAATAATATATAGCGGAATATGGACAGACAACCGACGGATAAGCATACTTAAACCAAAATAATATTTTATCAAAACGTTCGATATAAGAAAAGGTGACTTTATGTTTAGCTATTTATCTTATGTGTATCTTATGCTTTTACTTGTACCTTAAATAGTGTAGGGTACACCCTACAAAAAAATAAAAAATTCTCAAATCAGTATCAAAACCATGTTGGAACTATAACGATCATATATTGAACTGAAATTTTTTACATTTTAGCAAAATTGTGCGAAATTTATCAAGTGCCACGCCTACAATCGACAAAAATCTGTTCATCAGCTACAAAAATTGAAATTTTTTATACATATTATGTTGAGTTTTTCCACGAATGAACTAAAAATGAGTGAAATTGAATAACAGGCACGCCCACAATACATAAAAAACTTTTCGTACCGTATCTGACTTGGATACAATCACAGCCATGCTATAACATTTTGTCTGCATATAGATACGAAGGGTATTTGAATTAAGGTTTTGGCTAAATTTGGTTTTTTTTCATTCGTTTACAAATATTTTTCATCACTTTATGATGAAAAATATTTCTTATTTGCTACAATATCGTTTATCGTTTTGCGCTTCTCTTGCTTTCATTTTGTACATACATATAATGGTCACACTGTTAAGAATGCTGACTCTTGGATAAAGGAGAGAAAATGTGGAAATTTTTCAAGGAATCGAAATGAAATTTTTGCTAAATTACTTTTCAATGGGAATTTCTTTTATTCTATTTTTAATATGCTTAACTAAGGAGGTAGATAGAGAGAGAGACGGCGGAGGAAGTTTTTACACAAATTGAGGTGTAAGCAGTGGATGGTATGTTATGGTATAATAATGCTATAAAATTACACTTCTCAAGAGATTGACGTTTGAACAGTAACAACAGCAGCAACAGCAACAACCAACGTCGTTATAGCAATAATAATGATTTGGGGTTTTTCACTCTAAGGGCTCTTCTCTATTCGTTCTATCCACCCACATTTCTCACCAACAAAGTTACTTGTCATGCCCTTCTCACCACTTAAACATTCCATTCATCATACTGCAGGATGTGATATGTGGTGTTTTTGTGTGTATGTGCTTCTTCGTTCTGTGAGTTTCAATTAAAAGAAAATTTCTTATTCAAACTATGAAAAGTAAGAAATTTAAGTAAAATTTTTATCTATTTTTGCTAATTTATACATACGTGGTGTGTACAACGTCGTGCAGACATAGATGGTGTTCTGGTTAAACTTAGTTAGAGAATATATGTGCAATCTGGTTATTGTTGTTATATAAGACGAATAAATTTATCTGCAGCTAACCAACTTGAATATATCCAAGCATTAATTTAAATTCTTCTCTCAACTCTCAACTTAGATTATTGATAACTAGACATGTTGGTAATGCTTTTATCTCTATATACTCAAGCAGACATAGATTGCATATATCTGTATGTGTATATATGCATTTATACTTGGATTATATGTGTAATTGTTTAAAATCTGCTATCATTTTGTGGCTTGTTATGCACAAGTTCCATTCAAACTTTTTCCACACTCTTTCTTCCTGTTTGGTTTTTAGATTTTCATGTTTTTTTCCTCCTCTTTAGGAATAAACTTTTCTAGTAAATTTCAACTAATTTTAACCAGTTTACAACAACAATTTCATTTGAGAGTTAAAAGTGTGAGCTAAACTGTAATTTTTTGAAGAGTATTTCTAGTGAATAAGAAAAAAAAAAAAGAAAATAAGCATCATTTGAAGTACATTTGTAGCAAAAGTTTTCCTGCAATCTCATCAAGAAAATTGATAGTTTACATGGATAAAATATCAAAAGGGTGATGGATGGAAACATACATACAAGGAGGAACTACGATTCTCAATATGCAATCGCAACCAAATGTAAAGGAATGATTGATGAAGAAAGAGTGTAATGACGTTTCCTTTTAACTAAATATATAATACTGATAATCAAGTACCGGCCACGCCTACTGTTTGTGTATAGCATGATCTAATTAAGTCATTGGATGGAATTGTTTTAGTACTGCCACCTTAAGAGTATAAATTGTACAGTTACTCTGACACCAGGTGGGAAGATTTCTATTGCAAACGAGCCACGCCCTCAATTGTACAATTTTTCTTAGGACCACACATTTGATTTAAGGAATTCAAATGTAGCTTTTCACAGACCTATATACGAAAAATGGTCACTATGACACGCCCTTAGGGGCTATCTAAGATTTTAACCTCTATAAAATCTATAAATGTAAGACACAACTAAGATAAAGAGTTGGTGTAAAGTTGGTGTAGAGTTGGTGCACCCACATACTCTAAATAAGTTAGTGAATAAACCTAAACAAATATTTAATGATGAACTCATTTTATTGGGTTGGCAACTATGCGATTGCGGACTTTGTCGATAGATGATCACTCGCCAAAATTGTTGAATATAAGTTGGGAAGTGTTGTCACATCCCCTATATAGCCTTGACCTTGCGCCCTCACACTACCATTTCTTTCATTCCATGCAGAACTCATTAAATGGTAAAATTTTTATTGACGCTAATGATGTGAAATCGCACTTAATTCAGGTTTTTAATAACAAAGATCAAAAATTTAATGAAGGTGGAATTGGTGACACTGCCTAAATGATGACAAAAGGTCATCGACAAAAATGCACGGTACTAAATTGAATAAAGTTATATTTTTAAGCAAAAATTTTACAGTTTCATTCTTATATAAAATCCGTAATCACTTAGTTGCCAACCCAATATCTATGTCATCACACCAACCAATATTTCAATTTACAATACATGCGAAACATTTGTTGTTCAATAACAATAAAAAAAGATTTATTTACTGCCTCTGCCTCTGTGGCCTTTTTCAATTTACATATTAGTCAATGCATTAGAAATAATAAATAAAAATTTGTAATTAGTTAAGCATAAGTTAAGGTACGTGTGGAAACACGTACAAATCAAAATAAAAACATGCTCGCACCCAGAGATTAACCAACCTAGTCAAACGTGTCGTGTTGACGTGTACAATGCCAAATAGTGTCGGAGGGCATTTGCCTTAAACGCATCTGATTAAAGCTAATAGACAGCCAAACTAAACAAGCAACCACTCAAGTGTTACAACGCAACTTTTATTATAATTTTTGTTGTTGTTGGTTTTGTTTTCTCAATGAAATTAAAAGGAAATATAATATATAGACAAACAGCCAGCCATTCATCCAATACATCAATGACACCACAATAATACTAAAACAATAATAACAAGAACGAAAAATTCAAAAAACAAAAGAAAAACTATAAAAGAATAATAAAAGATGATTAACAACAAATACTACATATATTAAATGAATGAGTGAATAAATGAATAAAAATTAGATTGAGCTAAACCGACAAAACAGCAGCAGCAGCACCAGCAGCAGCAGCTGTTGTGTTTTATGTGAAGTGTGAAGAGTGTTTAGAGAGAAAGATTAATAATAGACAATAACTGTTTAATTAAGGACAATCTAGAGGAATTAACGTTTCAAATTTAATCTGTGTCAAATTTTGAACACATACAACAACAAATGCTTAAATTCTTATTACAAGTTGAAGATTATTATTGAGAATTATCGATTATTTAGGTTATATGGGTAAACGATTAAATAGATAATTAAAAACATATAAAAATGGTATAGTCGTCAAGCCCGGCCACTTATCACTTAGACTGCCATAGAAGTTACTTCGTGATATATAATTATATGGGACGGGGTTGTAAAAATGGTACGATCGGGTCCAAATATGAAGCTAATTAAAAATTCTTTACCAAATTTTGTGAAAAAGTATGAAGAATTGCGATTTTTTTTTTTTACCCCATAAAGACTTCCCTAATAGTAAGATTTTATATGGGGAGGGATTCTAAAAATGGTTCGATCAGATCCATTTTCAATAGGATTTTTCTTTAGGCTACATTATGTTCTTGTAACAAATTTCATCGAAATATCTTGAAAAGTGATACCTGTAGCTTACGCACATATATACATGGACAGACAGACAGACAGACGGTTGTGGTTAAATCGATTCAGATTTTGATTTCGAAATATAATGAAAGGTGGGTGTGGCATTAGCCGTTCAGGAGTTACAAACGTCCGTACAAACTACCCTTTGCCACAAGTGGAGCAGACTATAATTACTTGCAACATATCAATGGGAACGTATCTCATGTGCTCCAAAACCCAAAAGAAGATTTCAGAGATTCCATCTGGTTAAACATTAAACTCTGAGCCAAGCAGGGTAAAATAAATCCCATAAGATTAATAAGAAGTAAGAATCCCCGGGGAATTCGTTCTTATAAAAACTTCTCTTATACACACACTTACACTAATGGCACTAATGGCAGCCCTCTTTCAAGTGTCTCTCTCTATAGAAATATCACTTCACTTGTGATTATTTGTATTTTTACAAGTGGCGTCATTTCATTATTCATTTTGTTTGCTAGCACCGCAAAAAAGTAGTAAAATTATACATTTCTTTTTTTCCTTTAAATTGTATTATCATTACAATGCAACCATCGAGCCATTGTTAAGATTTCAGGCAGTAGGTATCTATTTAATTTAGTTGTAGAGTTGCTGTACAGTAACTAACACAATTGTTATTGTATTATGTTGTTGTTGTTGTTGTTTTTGGTTTCATTTAGGCTGCATACATAATATAATTATATTTGTAAACTAATTTCCCAGGCTGTTGTCCATTTGTTATTGTTATTGTCGCTGTGGTTAGTGTTAGTTTGCATTTTCTGTTCAACCCACAAATCATTTTGTAAATGATTTTGTGTCTATTAGAAAATGCTTTTCGTGTTTTTATGCTTTTTAATTTTTTTTATATGTACTCCCCGCACAAGATGGGGGAGATAAACTAAGTTTGTCGTTGTATTTGCAACACCCAGATGGAGGCTTCAATGACTCTACAAAGTATAAATATTATGTCCGTCCGTATGTCTGTCTGTTGTTGGCACTCTCACAGCCGTATATATATATTCTTTTCTTCTCTGTACGCAGCAGGCCAATTAAATCAAGTAATATTGCTTTAGAGCCATGACCACAAGGACTAAATCTATATATTTCGTACACATAAGTATTTATAATTACCGCATCCACCAATGTGCGTATTTGCAACCCATTTATAAAATGATATTTAGCGTAGAACCCCTTTTGCAAGTGGATACATGCAGTATATGAAAGCGTATTAATGTATTCATGTACGCCCACTTCTTGTATTATACAATAGATGTAAAGGGTATTTAAGAGTTCGCCTTTTATTAATTGTTGTTATAGTTTGCTCCTCTCTTCTTTTCTCCATATTCTATTTAGGAAAAACATTTCGTTTTTGTATGTGCTCCAGTAATTATGTGGAACTACTAAAATTAGTTTTTTGTTTAGAAAAATGTATTAGAGTTGTTGCTGTGTTCTTTTTTTAAATAGCATTCTTGGTTAAAAAGAATAAATTAAAAATAATTTGTGTTAAAAAAGTGAAACAAAAATTTGCATTTATAGAGGATGGACAAAATAATATGAACACCTGACATATGCACAATTTTTTTTTTATTTTTTTTTTATTAATGACGTGTTGGGCCACCATTCGCTTTTAGAACAGCTGCAATTCTTCGCGGAATAGATGTGTAGAGTGTCAGAATAGTTTTGCTGTCATTTTTGCCCGCGGTAGTTATGTCTATATAAATATAAATATAAAATTTACCCATTAAGAAGGGTCAAATCCAAATGAGTAACGCAGTGTATGCGTTCGCTTGCCGAGATTCGACAACGTGACGTTGCGATCTGCAGGGTCCCTGGATACTCAGGCATACCCGGAAACGAGATTGCTGACGAGTGTGCAAGAATCGGGGCGAGTAAACAAGGCATTAGCGAGAGAGTGGCGGTGCGGACCCCGCTCTCGGAACTGAACGGCCGACTGGCGGTGAGATGGACAAACAGAGTAGATGGTGTACCCTAACGAACTGTTACATATCTCGCACTCTCTGGCCTCGGGTAAATTATAAGCGAACTAAAGACCTACTAAGTCTAAATAGGAAATCGATCTCTGCGGTCGTAGGAGTCCTAACGGGGCACTGTCTCATAGGCCATATAGCCAACAGATACGTTGTCTCGTATAATGATTTCTGTAGAAGCTGTGGGGACGAGGAAGAGGTGAAAACTGTGGGACACCTGCTGTGTGAAGAATGCCCGGTCCTACAGATAAAACGACACAAAACACTTAAAGTTAGATTCCCAGAGGGTCTAGGGTCACTAGCGGATGCTAACATATTCGACCTTAAACGATTTATAGCCGCTGCCGGGGTGGCTAAACTGAACTCTGTGTTTTGTTTAGTCGGATATCACAATGGGCCTACTTGTTGGCGTAGGTGAAGCGCTTTCATAAGCGCACACCCGACCAATCTAACCAAACCTAACCTACCCATTATGAAATTGAGAAATTATTTCCTAACTGTTTTGACGAGGTTAATGATGATGGGTACCTAGATTTGGCGCACGCCTAATATAGTCCCGTTTTATTTTAATTTTTTTTGTTTTTTAATAATTTTTGTTAGAGTTTTATAATTAATTTTTATTAATTTTAGTACTTAGCTAAACAAACAACCAAATCTACTTCATCACATATTAAATGACATTTCATTAAAACACTTTCGTTCCCTGTTCGTTTCAATTATTAAAAATTTCATCATTTAATTCGTTTATTTTTTTTTCATATATTTATTTATTTATTCATTTTCCCACTGACGGCTGGGTATTGATGTTTATTTAAATTTGTTTTTAATTATAAATAGAGAGAGAAATTCACGCGATATCATTTTACGCTTATTAGTTTTGCTTTGTGTTGAATATACGTATTATGCCATATTACAATATTATTCTCATTGGGGCGTTCATTTTATATCATTTAATTTGTTAAATGCCAGTCACTCGAGCTTAGTTTCATCATTAATAAAACTAATAGAAAAGTATAGAATTTTTAATTTAGGAATATATCATGACCTTTAAAATTCATGAAAGAGTAAAGAGAGAGATCAAGGAAAACAATCTGAATCTGGTGTGAACATGTCCATCCGTCCGTCAGTATGTTGTTGAAGCTTTCATGGTAAAAAAAACATGGCATGTGTATGTTTAGCTTTGTACATAAGTGCCACGCCCACAAACAAAAGTACTTTTTTCCAGCCACAAAAAGCCAGAAAATTTCTTATTTTTGTTGATTTATGACTCTCAGTAAATGTTCCTCAAATGGGCGGTTAATAAGACACGCCTAGAATTTATTAAAAATCCTATTAAGCGTAGAATTTGATCTGTATGTAAGTGCATAAGAATTCTATGCGCCTACCGTTGTGAAGGGTATTTTTGATTTGCCTCTTTAGCCACAAATCTGTTTTATTGTTCCTTTCCTTTAAAATATGATTCTTCTAATGCTGGGCTTATAATTTATGCAAATACATAATTTAAGAGGCTGTAACAACAATATGAAGAACATCATATCATACATAGAAAATATGTGCGACCACAAAAACGCTGCAAAACCGACACATAGCTCGCTTACTAACAACACTTTGGTCAACACCACAACGAGTAGTGTACGGCTAAACTAAACTAAAGAAATATATTATTTATGCATGTAAAAAAAAACACATGCACACACAATTTCAATGAATAATTGTGAGGACTGACAAACGTTCAAACAGCAACAATACAAGTATCGTCAGCAGCAGTATAAATATCAACAAGAACAACAACAACATTGTTTGATGGTTTTTTTTTCTACATTTAAGCCTTTTTCGATGCCGCTCTGGTCGTGCGTGGTAGCGTTTGCTTCTAGTGGTTAATGGTTGTGTTGGTGGTTCCATTTTTAATGATGGCCACACATTGCAATGTTACACAGTGGCATCAATGGATGACACCAGCAACTAACTAACAACAAAACGTACAAAATATAGCCATAGTGAGGCCTTTGTGAATACAAATACAAACACACACCCACACACGCACTTAAAATGCAACCAAGCATACCTTCGCGTTCGTGGTGTTAAGGAAACATTAGAAAAATGCTGGCTAAGGTTTTGTTGTGTTTTTTCCTTTCTCGTTTCGTTTTTTTCTATTTTTTATTTTTTTTTTGAGAGAATTTACAAAAGGAAACATGCCGTAATACAAGGAGCAGCAGGCATTTATATAGACAATAAGTTGTTGTTAAAAATGTTATTATTTTTGAAAGTTTATAGCATGTAGCAACATTAAAATAACAACACCTTGTGCATTCTTCTACATCACCGCTGTAGCAATTACAATATTATGCAGAAGAAACACACACCTAACGAAGAAATGAGAAATCGGCGAAAATGCGCCCGTTATATTCATTAAACATTATACTCCTTTTTTATACTCTCCACCTCAGTGATGAGGGTATACTAAATTTGTCCTTCCGTTGGCAACACCCAGAAGGAGGCATCAGAGACCCTACAAAGTATATATATTCTTGATCAGCGTAAAAAACTGAGTCGATTTAGACATGTATGCCCGTGTGTCCGTGTGTCCGTGTGTCCGTCTGTTGCTGGCACTCTCACTGGCGCAAATGTTGAGATACAGTTTCTGTATACAGATCGCTATTTAAAATGGGCAAAATCAGTCAATAACCACGCCCACAATCGACGAAAATCTATTTATCTGCCACAATTATGCTACGAACTTGAAATTTGATATGCCCATCTATATTTATCCCATGCATCAACGTGCCAAAAATGGGCGTGGTCATAAAACTCGACTTTCTGATACGTAATAAATACACTATTAGAGGGCGTAATCATATATTTGTCACGCAGATGTGGAGGGTATTTAAGATTTGGCCTAAACCAAATTTAGTTTTCTTACTTGTGATTTATTGAATGTTGTAAGTGAGGGGGAGATTTTAAGATGTTTTGTCGATGTCAGTTTATGCAACATAAACACTAAAACATGTTGCATGTAAATTTTATCTCTTTTCACGATTTCACATCTTTACAATAGTTTCAGTTAAACTTGTAAACATCTTGCGGCAGTAAGAGTACATTAAATTTATTATTAAATATATGTATCCAAGATGAAGGCAGAAAATCTTAACAACCCCGTAACGATGCAACGAGGATGTTAGTTTCAAATCACAGATTATACAACTAAACCAAATAGGCAATACCCACCTGGAAGAGTTAGGAGTAGATTCGTAATCAAGTGAAAGTTAAGTTGGTAATATATGAATTAAGTTTAGAATCGCGCGCTCTTAAATAATTTTCGTCATATAGGCATGTGCACCTAATTCGGGGTACTTTGGACTAAATTTGTAGTAAAAAGCACCGAAACTCATTTCATAGAATACTGGGAAGCATCTATTTCGGATTAACTTCGCATTAAATTTTAAATTGTTATGGAGTGAGTTATTTTGCACTGCGACCATTGGGTCTATTGTGCAAACCCGTTCTTTCAGTTCAAGAATTGCTGTTTCAGGTACGCCCACTTTATGTAAGTGGTATCTAAAGGTACAGTATCCCGATTAGAGGCCAAGTTCGCCTCTTTATAGTGCCAGGAGCCTTGCGGCTTTATTGGAAGGTTTAATGAATATTTTTGCCTGCCTTTGGTTCTTACTAGTTTTGCAGTGGCTGGCAGCTCTTTTTGAAGTTACTTGTGCTACCGATGTAGTTTTTTGCCACATCACTGAAGGGTCCGTACCGATCATCTAAAGAAATTTGAAATAAATTTTTAGTGAATGAAAAATATTTCAATAAATTTCGGAGTACATTTGAATCAAATGCTAATTAAATTGGTAGTAACTGAAGTAGTTTCGGGGTAAGTTTGCAAAAATTCTTATCCAGCAGGTATCTACAGATATCGAAGTTTATTCGAATTAAATTTTGGTTTCTATTAAAGTTAATTTGTAGTAAATGAACTAAATTCGAAGGACATTTAAAAAGAAAACTACCATCAGGCAAGAGTCTGTGACTATTTTGAAGTAGTTTAGACTTAATTTGTTGGGTTAGGGAGTACTGATATAATTTGAAGTTGATTTTGAACCCGCCAACTGAAATATACACAACACTTAACTCAAATAGAAAGTTATTGGGGGAAGTACACTGGGAGTGTAAATTTATATGTTTACCTCTGTAATGAAATCATGAGGATAATGTTTGTTAAACAAAGGTTTGTTTCACATGTAAATAAGTCCCTTCCATCCTTGAGTGAAATGAAATAATATGTGCCAACATTTCCAACTCAGATAGAATGAATCTTAATGAAATTACAAAAAAAAAAAAAAAAACACTCTCAAATATCATAACAAATGTCATTTAAATAAAATTTGAAATCATTATCATTTATCACACTTGTACACGTTCTACTTGGAAAGGAGGAAGTTAGATATGAAGCAAAAGACTAAACAAAAGAACAATTATGCCCTTAAACGCAAAAATCTATTTTCCGCGTACATTCAAAGTTTGTCTGCTTAATACATAAAATAAACGGCATATATTTTTTTTCCTTTTTGCCTTTCTTAAGTGTAGGTGTACGAAACAAGAGAAAACGTATGTCCGTTGGCATTTTTATAAATTGTATGCACTCTACTCGCTTTTTATTATTATTTTTATTATTTTTTTTCTTGCTGTTGTCACTTTAAAAAGAAAACTGCAAATCGTGCTGCAACACTACTCGAAACTGCAATGCAGCAAGATTTTATGACCAGCACGACGAAGAAGACAAAATGACACAAAAAAAAAAAAAAAAAACAACTGAAACTCTAAACAAGTTTCATATCATTCTGTACCTATCAGCAGATGGTGTTTAGGAGAGAGGGAGGGAGGAAGCGAGGGAGACGTAGACATGAAATGTAAGCATAACATAATATAAATAAATGGTGTGAAGTCTCTTTTATGTACGAAAACTGGTTACAACGAAAAGGTGATCGTTTTGCATATATTCTTACACATTTAAATATATATATGTGTGTGTATGTGTGTGTATGTGTGTATATATGATTGTGTGTGCATGTGCTTTATATACAAATGAACATTTTCTTTAAAATTTTCTTAACGAATTTGACAATTTTCATTACCCGAAAAGGAAAGAAAAGCCGGTTACTACTTCACCAGCACAATCGTAACATGAAACATGAAATTTAATATACCACGCACACGTAGGTATGCTTGTGCAAGCTCTTTTAACCCAAGGTGTAAAGATCGTGCTGAGTTAATTAAACAAATTTAATGAGAGTGTATTTTTAATAACCATCCGAGTGAGAAAAGGAAATTTCCTCACTTCTTTCTCCACACCCCCTCCCCACACACACACACCATACAATACCAAAACGTTTATATTATATATATTAATTATCGAATTTTACATAAATTTTCTTACGACGAAAGTCTGCTCCTTTTATTAGAGGTAATTACCAGTTTCAAGTTTCAGTGTGAGTTTTATTTAATCTTTTCAACCATAATACGTAACAGAGACGAATAGTTTAACTACACACTAAACAACGCTTAATAGTTGTTTATGTATATTTAGCAGGTATATATTACATATCACATATTATGCTATATGGTGGGTTAAAGATGTTAAACGATATGATGTGAATATAATGAAATTATATGAAAAGTGAATTAATATGGAGAGAGGGGCAGATGTAAAGAAAGTAGTGTAGTGTGAACTACAAATACAGTTTATATGGATTTGCTTACTAAAACCCAAACCACTTGTAGTAGAGTTCAATCTGTACGTCCGTCTGTCTGTCTCTCTGTATATGCTTATACGAACATGCACTCAATTAACGTTTATTAGTATTTAAAATATTTCAATGAATTTTTATAACTCGATCGTCTTTCCGCATAAATTTATTTGGAAACTACATTTTTTTTTTTTAATAGCAAAAGACCGCGTGGAACAAAAATTTTTACATCACTTCAAAGCTAATCTCATTATTGTAAAATTCCTGTAAATACAAAATTTTTACGTGTGTACTTCATTTGGAGTCGAACTAAGTCACTTTTACTTTAATACTGCTTCAAAAGATGCTTTATGAGTAAAATCTGTTACAGTGGTCTCATCGAGTTCAAACTTGCATCATTGTATTTGTCTGATCAAATACTTACGATCGGCATGGAAATTTCGAAAGAAGAAATTTTCGGACAATAAATGGACCGGCTTTAGCGGCTAAAAGGCAAGTTTTATAGAAAATGGATTGAATCGTAACATCCTCCAACA
Source organism: Ornithomya chloropus (assembly GCA_963971445.1). Lineage (NCBI taxonomy): Eukaryota > Metazoa > Arthropoda > Insecta > Diptera > Hippoboscidae > Ornithomya > Ornithomya chloropus. The sequence goes on along the minus strand of OZ020530.1, from coordinate 17,230,637 downwards.
TGTTTTAGCGTTGAAAATGCGAATTGTCTGAAGGAAATGTACAATTCTAAATAACGGATAACAATAGACCCGATTGCACTATTTTTTAAATTTTTTTTTGTTTAAGGATTTTTTCTTTATCTGTTGGTAAAATAATCATAATTTTCAAGATAATAACGAATTGAAAGGAAACGCATCCTATTGAAAGCAATTATTCAAGATTTAACTCTTAAGTGCTTATAAGCTCTTGACTGATATTGGAAGACTATTCAAGATTGAGTTGGATTCTAACTAATGTAAAGTATCCAAGTGAGCAGGTTTTATCGATAACAACTTTTTTTATTTGTAGGTTTTTTTTTTAGTTCAGCTTTTAGTTAAGTTACGCACTTATCGTAGAAACTAAAAGGTTAAACACTTTTTAGCTGTCCATCCTCCTATGAAGGGTGTACAATAAACGAAAAATAATTAATTTTTAAACCCTACACCACTTGTGGTAAAAGAAATATTAGGTTTGTCCTAAACGGCAAATGCCACAGCTAGATTTAGAATCAAAATCTTAATCGATTTAATTATGTCCATCTGTCCGTGTAAATTTGTGTGTTAGACACAGGTCGCATTTCTTAAGATATTTCGATGAAATTTAATACAAGGATATGTATGGATGCAAAAAGGAACTTTATTGAAAATGGACCGAATCAGACCATTTTTAGAACCCCTTCCTTTATCAAGTTCTTTTTCAAGAGAAGTCTTTATATGGCAAAAAATTGCAATTCTTAATATTTTAGGACAAAATTTAATGAAAATTAGTTAATTAGCTTTATAATTGGCTGCAGCAAATTTGGATCCGATAGGACCATTTTTAGAACCCCTTGCCATATAATGATATTTCACGAAGTGACTCATATGGCCATGCCTTGCATTTACTGGTACAACTAAACTAACCCTGCCTGAAGTAGGATATTAAAAAGTCGGACTGTAACATTTTCACTTTTTTTCTCATAAGTAAATTTTAATACAAAAAAGGAAAAACAACAACCGCAAATTTACTCTCTCAGTTATTCAATACATTTGTTTGTTTATTCATGTTAAAAAAAAAAAAAGTTACAAACATTGTTTTCATAATTCACTTGATTTTTCAGCGATCTCCACACCAGCTTATGAACGTCTCTATATATGTAAATATTCACATAAATATTATACAAACATCCTTTGCGTTGTATTGTAATAAAGTATGTGTGTGTGTGCCTGTCTGTATAAACAAGAAATGTTTATATATATATATTATAAACGCACTCTGACATTAGTTTATGTTTTTGTGTGTTGAAATTTTCTGTTTGTATTTTTCACTAAAACTCTTATCAACGCTTGCGCCAACTTGTTCAAGTTATACTCTGAAGCAAATAGTATCAAACAAATAAAACGAAATACAAATATTCCTATAAATTCCATGCCCCTGTCTCTGCCCAGGCCCAGTCAGCTTGTTCTATTTTCTTTCTTTTCACTTGTTCTTGTTTTTTGTGCTCTTTCTGGATAAAGTAATGCAACCATTTCATTTCTGTTGTTATTACTTTTTGTTTGTTTGGTTTTTAGGCCAAGTGTACGTACTATAAATAAAATTGAACGTTAAACAAAAAAACAAAAAAACTACAAAGTTTCCATTTGTTTGTTTGTTTGTTTGTTGGCTTGTTCCCTTTTACTCTCACTCTGTTGTATTAGGAGTATGTAGCAGTGTGTTTGTTGATTTTTTTCACTTGGCTTTCTCCTTTATTTTGGTTTTTTTCATTCGTTTTCTTTGGAATTGTGCCTTTTTTCTCCCCCATTAAATCATTGTAAACTCTATGTGCCTGCATAGAGGCAACCTTTTGATTTTGATATCTTTAAAGGGAATTGTAAGCAAAACAAAAACAAAAACAAAAACAAAAAAACTTGGTTACGAGTATTGCAACAGCATGCAAAGATGAGTAGGCATGCACGCACGTACTCACTGCATGTTCAATTTAAACACATGTTGTGCTTTTGTTTAGTTTTATATAGGCTTATGACATTTTATATAGATGTTACACATGCATACAGAGTGTATGTATGTGTGTGCATACCATTTCTACCTTTTTTAATTTGTTACGGCTGTTTTATAATTACTTGCACGAAGAATACAACATTTGCCTGCTCACGTATTTTCCGAAAGCCCAACGTCTCCATATCCCCCTGGCTGCCCTTTCCCTACGTACGCACGTCTACGCACCTATAGCTACGATTATGCATAGTTCCATCTTGGTTTGTGTGTTATATTGCACAATACCAGTCGAAACCGTTTATTCTAACTAAACGTAACATGTGCATGAATGTGCATGCATATGCATTTTGTATGCGTGCCGGTTGCCAGGTTGCCTAGTTGCCTGCAGTACGTTAGAGCTTGTCTTCTTTAATGCATAATCAAAATGCAAGTAATGTTGCCAATGTCGTTTATTATTTACATGCTACACTACATACCCGAGACCCCAGGCCCCAGAGCTGCTACTGATGTTTCATTATCGTTGTAAATATTGTTTTATTTTGACTACAATACTTTGATTTTTTGCTATACCCTTCACTTTAATAGGAGGAGTGCAGAAAAGTATATCTACAGTTAATGGAATGGAATGCCGTGCTCTTTATTCCGAAAAAAGTCTTTTTGAAGCTTATACTTCACTTGCTACTAATTTTGAATATTAACTACTGCGTTGATTGAGCGGAAATGATTCGTGATGAACTATTTTCCCCAAAATCTCGGATTTACAAATTTTTTGACTATTTAGATATTTCTCATTCTCTCTATTCAATGATATAACATTTTCTCAAGTATTTAAGAAACAACATTAATTGTGATTGATTAAAATGTGATTGGTAATGAAAATTCAAAGCCCTTCTTGGTAGAAAGCCGGCTGCTCCGGTATAAAAAATCGGACAGGGGCCTTTCTAAGGTGGTTTGTCGTTTAAAGAAAGTTTTGTTTCTTCAATCTTTAAAAACCTGTAAATAATTTATTAATCTCCTCACTCTATAGTACGAATATTCATTGAAGTTCCTCTTACTTCAGCTTCAGCTTCAGCTTCAACGTTTAATAGTTCCTTGAGCTAATGGGTGTTAGAGAATGTTTTATACTTACAGCCATCTATATTATTGTGATGTTTAGTATTTTAATGTCAATTAGCAAAGTGCTAACAATTCAGTTCATATGCGTGAGGCTTGGTTTTAGAAACCGAAACCAAAGTTTAGTACTTTAATACCAACGTTCATGTGTCATGTGTCATTATATCATTTTGTTTGCAGTACTTGAGCATTTACTTTTACTACACTAATGCAAATTATCCACTTTCTTAGAAACGTAGCATATATGCTCGAAGCTTTAAAATTAAGCAATGGAAATAAAAGTTTCGAGTACACTTTTATAACCCCCTTAGGTACACCTAGGTTGTTGTTAGATTTGCAAACCCAAAAGGAGGTGTTAGTGACCCAATGTATATATATTCTGATTAACAACCAAATCTAAGTCAATCTAGACATTTCCATCTGTACGTCCGTTTGTAAATTGTGCGATTTTGTACAAATATTTCTAGTATCTGTAGGACTTTTTTACATTGGATAATATTGGCCACATGCCACGCCTATAATTAGCAAAAATATACCCACTTAATTGAAATTTGATGCACATTTTTATCAATATGCCAGAAAAGGTGGTAACTCTCCAACCAAAACCAAATCTAACTATCAACGCCGGAGAGAAATGAATTTGCTCGATTTCTTTCCAAAGATTGTAGCCTTTTACTACACTATTAGGGAGTATTGTCATGTACTTGCCACGCCCACTATTTGTATAAACATGTGAAGGATATTTATGTTTTGGCTTCAGCCAAATTTAGTTGTTTTACTTTACTGTTTCTGTACCCTTCTTATATCTCGATGACTTGTTCATCATTTTAATTAAATGTTAAAAGTCTCTAATGTGTTTGTACCTGTGTATGTAGTCGTATACTTAATAAGGTTGTAAGTTTGAGTTTTTATTTTGTAATAACCGTAAAGCAAACTAACAATTAATAGTCGATCAAATGAACACTGAAGCACTGTGTTCAGCAGTCGTTGCATACGTTCTTAAAACTTTCAATTTTGTTTCATGCATTTATTGTTTTTGTTAAACTAAGTTTTTTCTATTTCTTTTTTGTCCGAGTTTTTAATTAAAATAATTGTAGTTTGTTGTTGCCGTTGTTGCATTGCTTTTTCATGTTAGAGTAAGAAAGTAATTGTATTTAATTAAATTCATATACGTTGAAGTGCTTCCATTTAATTGATAGCTAGTCTTAATAAATGGCATTAAAGGCTTTTTTAACTCAAATTTATCACGCACACAAACACTGTACTGCGTACATAAAGTTATTTTCAAAAATTTGATATTGACCAAACTGTTGCTTATTAAAGACAGTGGCTGATTATTGAAATTTAAGAGAGATAAGATATAAAAATTTGGATCCGTCGTCACCTCTCTCAACTGCGTACCTTTACATAATGCTCTGATAAGATTAATGCATAGATAATAAGGCCGATAGATAAATTCCTACCTAATACCGTAACACGTTTCAATAGTTTCTGATTAGTTTAGATTTAATGGTGTTTAAGAAAACATGTTATTGAACTTATTAACCTTGGGACTATTGGGCGTTATAAACGCCCAAGACGTGGATGGCGAACATCCCGTACTGCCTACACCCTCGCGAATTATTAATAAATATAATTTAGAACTCTCGGCAAATTATTGGATCAATAAAGCTCAAGGGGCTTTAGTTCAAAAATTATTGACGGAAAGCAAGCTGAAGAAAAAATATGCCAAAAATATAATTATGTTTTTAGGTGATGGTATGTCCGTACATACCATCACCGCTACGCGAAACTTCATAAGGGATAGTAGCGAAGAGATATTTTTTGAAAAGTTTCCTTATGTAGGCTTGTCAAAAACCTATTCTGTGGATAGTAAGGTGGCAGATTCTGCATGTACAGCCACTGCTTACTTGGGCGGTGTCAAAGGTAATTATGGCACCATTGGTGTCAATGCTAATGTTCCACGAACTGATTGTTTTGCAGCACAAAATACAACAAATTGGGTTGAAAGTATAGCGAAATGGTCACAAGATGCTGGCAAGAGCACAGGTTTGGTAACTACGGCCCGAGTAACTCATGCCTCTCCAGCTGGCCTTTATGCTCATACTGCCGAACGAAAATGGGAAAATGATGCTGAAGTAATAAACGATGGTTGTGATCCTAAAGATACGTTGGATATAGCCCGTCAATTAGTGGAATGGCCTGTAGGACGTAATTTAAAAGTTATAATGGGTGGCGGCCGTGCTAATTTTTATGATACAAGCCAAAATGATGCGATGGGCGTACCAGGTAATCGAAAGGACGGCCGCAATTTGATACGACATTGGCTGGAAGACAAACGTTCCCGTAATTACACGGCCAGATATGTATGGAATCGTTTAGATTTGAACGCTCTAAATTTAAACAACACTGATTATCTGTTGGGACTATTTAGTGATTCTCATTGTCCTTATCATGGTGATATAAAGCGTAAAAATCTAACCCAGTCTACGCCTTCACTAAGTGAAATGACAGTGGCGGCTTTAAAGGTTTTACGAAAGAGCAGCCGCGGTTTCTTTTTGTTTGTGGAAGGTGGTCGCATTGATATGGCTCATCACGAAACCAAGTCCCGTAAAGCTTTAGAAGATACTGCAGAGTTTGCGGAGGCTGTACGATTAGCTCGTGAAATGTTCTCGGAGGATGATACATTAATTGTGGTCACATCTGATCATTCTCACACTATGAGCATTAATGGTTATCCGGAGAGGGGCAAAGACATAATGGGTTTGTCCAATATATTGGCCAAGGACAATTTACCTTTTACAATACTATCCTATGGCAATGGTGCTGGCTATTATAATACTTATGCTGGCAAAGGACGCAAGGAGGTGACCTCAGAAGATATAAAAAATCCCGAATTTGAATATTTAGCTACAGCACCATTGGGTTCTGAGACTCATGGTGGTGATGATGTAGCCGTCTTTGCTTCCGGTCCTTATGCTCATTATTTTAGTGGCAATTATGAACAAAGTCATATACCCGCGCTTATGGCCAAAGCAGCTAACATTGGACCATACACCCTGTAGTACAAATTTTATTTCATTTTTTTTTTAAAATAAAGCCTAATACAGACTTATAAACAAATAATTGAAATATGGATTAGAAAAAAAGTCATGAAAAAACATTTAATCACGTATTTTTATGTAATTTTTGAGAGAAAAAAAATTATTAATAATAATAGACTCAGAAACAATGTGCATTTTAATTACAGCAGATACTACGTATTGGGTGTTTGAAAAATATTGGATAATGTGAGCAAAACATTTTATTAAGTAATAAAATTTATGCGCAATGAATTTTCAAGGCTATCCGTACCGTAATAAAACGCACTGTTCACTGCTTACGCTTTAGACGAGTGTTAACCATGTGCGCTGCTAATCAACATTGAGCAAAACTCATTATTACCCCACATGGTGAAAACTATAAAATTGTAAAATATTTACAATAAAATATATAATATATCCATACGAACGAAATATATATATATACGTATAACAAGTGTAAATTTGGCTTAGGTTAAATACCATCTAAATAGTGGGCGTGGTAAATAGCTGGTTGCCCTTTTTATTACTGTACGCAATATACTTCAACTCAGACGTCTGATTACGGATGTATGTACAAAAAAGTTTTTTGTAAATAATGGGCGTGACAGCAACATGATTACGCCTCTTTTCATAAGTATTTATTAACCCATCGTATCCTGTATTAAGGAAGAGTTTTTTAGTAAATTGTGGGCGTGGCAGGTGTCTGATTATGCTCTTTAATAGTGTAGGTAATACGTATCAACTTGGAAGTCGGGTGGTGCACAAAGAAGTATTTTGTAAATTATGGGCGTGGCATTCCTTAAATAAGAACCTCTGTGTAGAATCTAGAAATATTGGTACATAATATATTTCATTATTTATTTATTTATTTCATTTTGTGCTACAATATAAATTCAGCAACTTAAGAGCTTAACTTAAGAAAACTTAAATGCTAAATAGTACAAAGCAAGTAAAATATAATCAAACTAATGCAAAAAAAAAATAGAGATAATAACAATAATAATAATTAAAAAAACAACAACAACAATGAAGCAATCAGCAAAAAATAAAAAAAATTAAAAAAAATAAAAAAAAAATACATATATAAAAAATTTAATCACAATACCTTAAAAACAGACATGCACACACGGATGGACATAGTCAGCTACATTCAGATTTTGAGGCTGATCAAAATTATATTGTATGTGATGACAAATATAAACTATATTTATATATGGCAGGACCAGATCTTGTTACAAATGCAATGACATACTTAGTGTACCCTCATCTTATGTAGAATGCGTAAAAAAGTTAAAACAGATAACTATTGATATCACCTATCGATTAATAGCAAAATCATTAAATTCAATTCTCTTCGTGTGAATCGATTTCAATGTAATTTACTGGCATGTTTGCCATAATGGTAGGTATATTTTACTACCAATAGAGTAAGCATCTATACCCACACCCATATTAGCATGCTTATGCATTTATTATTCTCTTTGCTCTGTGTCTAGTTTGTGAGGCCAACCACTATTACATTATAGCATACTTATAATTTATGACTTTGTTGTATAATCTTTGGCTTTTTTTTTATACCCACCATCATATGTACCTGTGGATATATATTACCTTGTCAAAACGTTTGCGACCCTGCCAGCGGACATCCAACAAAGGTTTTATACTTTGAATCAGAATCATATACTGAGGGAATCTAGCATTGTCTCTCTATCCGTCTGTCTGTGTGTGTATTTTCTGTAGTAATCACACTTCAGGTCGTAAAATTGAGATATCGATTCTAAACTTAACAGAAATGTTGGTAGTTTTCATATGCAGGTTGGTATTGGAATTGGCCAAAATCGGTCAAGCACCACCTCCACAATGCAACATAAACTGAAAAAGGCAGCAATTTTTTAAGCAAATTTTCCGTATTACGAAATAGGTCGGGTCGCTTTGGTGCATCGTGGGTACTCAAAGTTTGGCCTCAGCCAGATATAATCTTTTTTCGAATGACATAAGTATGCAGAGGAGTTCACATTGCTGCTGTGACTTTGTAAGTTTATAATAAGTTTATGTGTGTTTTTGCAACTTTTGCGCAACATGAGCAATTAAAGACTTGAAAAAGAAAAAGCAAAAAAAAAACAATAACAAAGCCTGGTAATTCTCAGAGTCGTAGGGAGAGAGGAAGAGAGAGTGACATAAAATATAATCTTATCATTTATGTAAAACCTTACATTCAACCAAACTTATGTACTTTGTAGGTAGAGCACAAAAAGAAAAAGAGGAAGAAGAAAAAGATAGTAGTAACAGTAGCAAATGCAGAGGAAAAGATTATGGTAAATGATAAGTCCGTAACCAGAATAAAGAGAAGAAATATGTTCACAATTGAGCACCAGGTGGTCAACGTAAATTCTTTAAAAACATTCATTTCACAAAATAACACACACACACACACACACACATTTTTCATATACATGCATAAGGTTGTTGGGCTTAACTAACTCTATTGGCAGCTTCATTGTGCCATTATTTTTATGAAGGAAAGGACCTTTTCCATTCCATTAACGATAAATTAATTTCACAACGTGAAACCTTAACATAATGACATAAAGTTACATAAAATTTTATACATATATATGTATGCAGCATTTACCTAAAATGCTCTTTAATGAATTTCTATTACAAGGTCTTGTAACTCTTTGGCTACAAAGTGTCCAAATGTGATTTTGAATTTAGGAAACTCGCCTACGAAAAGATTGATTTCCTCGCATATCCGCACCAACATGTGTCAAGAAATTCGTACAATTCATGAAAATCTTTTTCAATAATTATCGAAAATATTTTCATAATTTTTCAGCTTTATTTTTACAATAATTAGGTCACCCTAAATATTTGACTTTAATTCATCAACATCTGCCACAGATGTTTTCTTTCTTTCTTGTATTTAATTATATAAATGTTCTTAAACTCATTGGTCATTTTCTTGTTCGCTGTTGATATAATTTAAGGAAAATATTGTATGTGACTAAATTTTATAAATTGTTCATTATGTACCGAATCCATTTGTTATACCCTCCACCTCAGTGATGAGGGTATACTAAGTTTGTTCTTCCGTTTGCGTCAGAGACCCTACAAAGTATATATATTCTTGATCAGCCTCAAAAACTGAGTCGATTTAGACATGTATGTCCGTGTGTCCGTGTGTCTGTGTGTTGTTGGCACTCTCACGGGCGTAAATTTTGAGATATTGAGCCGAAATTTTGTACTTTTAGTTTTTGCACGCAGATCGCAATTTAAAATGGGCAAAATCGGTCAAGAGCCACGCCCACAATAGACAAAAATCTATTTATCTACCACAAAACTTAGCTATAAACTTGAAATTTGGTATGTACATCCACAAATATTAGCTTTATCGATGTACCAAAAATGGGCTTATTCGGATTACAGACACGCCCACAATTAATAAAAACCTTTATATCTGCCACAAAAGTTGACCTATGAACTTCAAATTTAGTTCACATATTTATGACTATCCCATTCATCGATGTGCCAAAAATGGGCGTGGTCGAATAACAGACGCGCCCACAATTTACAACAAAACTATATTCCACGTAAATTTCGACTTTCAAGCTGATACGTAATATATACTCTATTAGAGACCGTAATTACATATCTGCCACGCCCATTATTGTAGATGTGGAAGGTATTTAGGATTTGGCCTAAGTGAAATTTGGTTTTCTGGACGTACGGACACGGCTAGATTGACTTAGTTGTTTAATGCTGATCAAAAATCCATAAATTTTATGTGTTTTCTAATCCTTTTCTGGTAGTTTCAAATGAAATGGAGTAAATTCCGCATCTTTTGTGGAGGGAAAAACAATACTCTATCACGACTGGCTGTTATGTAAATTGTGTTTACAATCAAAGGAAATGTTTATATAATAGTTGAACTACATTAATATTATTTATGTAAATATATACTTCCTATATATGTATATGTGTAGTTGCGTATCTTTGTATTCATATGTTTGGTTTTCTCTCTCTCTTTTTTTCCAGATGCAATAACATAATTTAAGGAATTTTCAACATACACACACCCCCCTGAACAAAAAATTCTTCTTCACATTTTCGTTTATATTATAACTACAAAAACAAAAACAAAAACAAAAACAAAAACAAAAACAAAAACAAAAATTAAAGGAATTTATTGTTCAACAAATTGTTTGGAAATATTTGGATTTTCCCAACACGAAAATTTCATACATAATAAATAAATAGAATAAAAATTTGAGCAAAAAACGTCATTTTGTGTGAGGCGAGGAGGTACATAGTGGCTGGCAAACATGTTACCAAAGTTTATAAATAATTTAAGTAATACTTTAACAACAACAACAAAAACTAAAACTAAAACAAAAACAACAATAATAATATGTCCAACAACAATAACAACAACAAAACGATGGCACTATTTATATATACTAATGCTACGGGGATTTTTGGTGCTGACGATGATAATAACAACAATAACAATAATGCAACCACTAAGCTGTCAAGCTGAAAGAGATTTCAATTTCAATGATTCACAGGTGAGTTGATTCATTTTTCACACTAACGAACCCATGATAAAACGAAATTATATATTTATGTGTAACTGTACAAGTGTACATTATATTGTACGTATGTATGCGTTATAATATGTAGATAACACACATACAAACAAGAGCGCAGATAGGCGGGTATTGCTTGCTAACCCAGGCACACGTAAAAACCATTGAAACATTTTTAACGGAAATTGTTTGCTACCATATTAAGACGAAAAGTATTTTTGAGTAATGCTTCATTTTGCAGTTATGGCACTGCATACAAATTGTTTCAAGTATATACATATACTCGTATGTTTGGACGTGTATAAAACTAATAAAGTTTACAAATTATGACATTAAATGCAAAGCTTAAAAATTTATAGCTTATGAGCGTGTATGTACGCACAAAACTATTCGGCACCAAGTTGGTTTATGTTTCTAATGTTTACAGAAATGTTGTAAATTTCATTGCCCGAAATATTTACTTAATAATTCACGTTGAAAATGGTACAGAGAGTAAAAGAGACAGAACAAATAGTCTGCTTCTTCTCCTAATAAGTATATTGATTACATTTGGCGTTGTGCCATAAATTTCCCTCCCTCCCAAAAAAACAAAAGCCCTTAAATTCAATTGAACAAGCAGACACTTAATACCTATTACAACATCACTTATAAAAGAAAAACTACGAAACTGACAAAAATCGAATTTAAATTTTTAAAAATTTTTGGTAATTTTGTTTTTAAATTATACGTGTGTGTGTGTGTGTGTGTACAGAATTTTATAAAATTCTTTCTTGCATGAGTGCATACTTACGTATACACACACGTATCACCTAACAACCATAACAATTGAATTTAATTGAACTCAAGTGAATAAAAAAAAAAAATATATGAAAAATAATAAAAACGCGAAATCATCGTTCCTTGATTTGTTTGCTTGACTTATTCACATGAAAATTAATAAATTCATTAAGCGAATATAAGAAGCAGCACAAAAAGAAAGCAAAAATCAATAAAAATTAAAAATGTTGCCATAAATTAAATCAACATGTGTACATATGGGGCGGAGGCAAAGTCTTCAAGGGTGATTGAGAAGAAACAACTTTATGTATAAAATTTTTTTATATATTTTATTATGTAAATATCACATAAAAGAATAAATTTGACTTCAGTCAAATCTTAAATACCCTTCAACAGTATATATGAACGATGGGCGCCTTCTAGTATTATTTGTATCACGTATCACTTTGTAAGTCTATGAGTAATGCTTTTTGTAAGAGTGTCCGTTATTGGACCGCGACCATTTTTGGCAAATATAAAGGGTAATATGTATTCCTTGACCGATTTGACCTTTTAAATAGCCATCTGCGTGCAAAAACTAAAAGTGCCTGTACAAAATTTCAGGTCAATATCTCAAAAGTTACGATCTTGAGAATGCCAACAACAGACGGACATACGTACACATGGGCATACATGTCTAAATCGACTCAGTTTTTAATGCTGATCAAGAATATATATACTTTGTAGGGTCTCTGACGCCTCCTTCTGGGTGTTGCAAACGGAAGAACAAACTTAGTATACCCTCATCACTAAGGTGGAGGGTATAGAAATATATAGAAATCATGTTCTTGTCACGCCCACGATTTGATTATTGATCTGGAAAATACTTGAGATTTAGTTCAAGACTCTTTTGCTTGACTATTGTTATATAATGTAACCTCTCCTAATGAACTTGATATACCGGCCGTTTACTTCAATTCTGTTTAGATGAACACGTTGAAGATCCTTTAGACAAATAAATCTTATGACATGCGAATAGATGCCAAAAAAGAACACAAATAATAAAAAAAAAACATCTACACACAAAGAAGTTTCTTGTCGTATAGACAACAGTCATAATAATAATAATAATAATAATATTAATAATAATAATAACAACAACAGCAAATCAGAAGAGAATCAAGCAAATAAAAGCAAGATAAACGTTTCTTCTTCTTCTTCATTGCCTTCATGACTTTACATGCTGCATTAAGAAAGTCAATTCAATGAATTGCACGCACGCCCAGAACACATTATATTATAACAAAAACAACCAAATAAATGCTGCTCACAAGCAAGCTCAAGCATTCAGATAAGAAAGCCTTCTTAAAGACTTCATGTTCTTCTTCTCCTTTACTCTTTAGGAGTATATGTATGTAGGGAAAAAGTTCGCTTGGTGATGATCGTGGTGAATAAAATAAATAAAGAAAAAGTGCAGTTAGAGAGTTTTTGTATGCACTTTAATAAAAACAAACAACCATCATAAAATAAATACACACATGTGTGTATGTGTGTGGGTATAAATCACTGGGTTTGAATTGTTTACACACAGCAAGAAGATCCGGCATTTGGTGTTGCTTTGGTGTATAGTTGAGCACGCATGAAAAGATCAATACACACGTACTCGTACACACAAGTACACGCCGAGAAAGGAGTGTGTTTACGTTGATTTAGTGCAATTGTCTGACTCATCCAGGTATAAGTGTACAGAAGATTGGAATATTTTTTTTCATTTCATTTAATTTGTTGTTGTTGTTATAATTTCACAACTCCTTGGGAAGTTGACTATGAACGGCAATCAAACCAACCAACAACTAATGTGATAATAAACAGATGTTTGATTTGTAATTATTATTATTTTTACATGTCTCGTTGGGTGTATGTACGAGTATGTGCATAATGTTATGTAATCAGCTTGTTATTATTATAGTTATTACTGTGCTGGGTGCTTATGAATATGATGAATGTGTTTCTTCATCACATATATGCTGCTTACTCCTCTAATGTCTGTGTACGTACGTATATATGTCTCATTATATCTTATCTAGATAATTTTATATTATTAATGACTTTAAATAAACAAACACAACTAGAGTAGTTTATAATTTATTCATTTCGTATGAAACGAAGACTGAGAGTTGATGAACTTTTCACTTTTATATGAATTGTTTATGTGTGTTGGTAAAATTGTTATAACACATTGAAAAATACATGCACAAGTGAAAATGTTGTATAGTTCGTTCTAATCGATCATTTATTGCCGTACATTGCTTGGATAGTTTCAGTAAAGCCGCGTCATTCTCATATAAAAGTCACTTCCCGAGAAAGTGTTTTATGGCAAGGGGTTTTAAAAATGGTCTTATCGGGTCCTTAACCAATTGCTCTGCTAATCAACTATTCTTTAGCAAATTTTAAGTGAAAATAAAAAAAAAAATGGGAGTTCTCGTCATATAAAAATTGATTGATAAAAAAGAGCGTTATTCGGGACGGGATTCTAAAAATTTACTGAACAGATACATTTTAATTAAGTACTGTCCCTAACCCTAACCCTAACCCACAAGGCGTATTGAGCACAGACTGAATTTGATCGATAAATATCGAAAATTACTACCTGCGAGTCAGTTACAAGACATACACGTACGGACAGACCGACGGACATGGTTAAATCGATTCAGATGATGATTCTAAAACGATCGGTTTAATTAAATGTGGATATGCAGCTATAAACATCTGTATATATATAAAAAATACTCTTGTAGCACTAGGTGCAGTAGGGTATAAAAATCTATATTGTGCTTAAGCCAACTCGAATATATCCTTCACATATACTGAAAAAGGGTGGACGTGGCATAATTAAAATTTCACTCCATTTCATATTAAACCTTAACGCAAATACACACAAAATACAATTTTTTGTTAATTTTGGGCGTGTCTATTATAGAATACCTCCCCTCTTTTCAATAAGTTTATGACTAAAGTAGATCAGGTAGGTACTTCTATTATTATGTTGTTGCCGTATGTTTTTTCCGTTAATTGTGGGCGTGTCTCAAAATCGTTTTCATCCATTTCAGTAAATCATTATATTGTGGCTATAATTCAAAAGTAGTCCCGCTTAAAAAAAATCCATTTATTTTTTCTAGTAGTCAAAAATCTTCGTAAATATTACATTTTTAGTGCTTTTGGAACATCTTACTTAGACTTGACAATTTCAAAATTAAAAGGTCCTATGACCTATTAATTTATACATCAAGTCTCGGGTAAATTTGTCGATTTTTGTGATAACAACGAGAAACGGACGTACAGACATTTCTTACGATTTATTCAAGCCTTTTTCTGATAATTACTTAAACATTAATGTACCCTGTATTCTTACTATATTATGGAGCCTATCTAATACATTTAATTATAAGCTGCTGGGCATATGTGTGTGTGTGTGTAGATATTTACTTATTTAGCTGTACGACGCACCTATGCCTTTAAGTTATGTTACCAGTGTATACCATCTATTGTACACATTTGCTCCCACAAAGCAAAATAAAATAAAAACGTCGTTGCTCTACCCCACAGAGTTTAATTAATTCTTAGAAATTCTCTAGTCCCTCATTGCGTCTCAAATAAATCATAATAAGTTGTTGTTGTTGTTGCTGTTGCTGTTGGCATAATGTACATGTGCTTTTCTTCTCTTTTATATGTATTTCGATTTCATTTTTCCTTTGCAAGAAAATTTTTATCGTTTATATAAACACTCTACTTGACTTTTTTTTTTCTTTTAATTAAGCATGAAGTGAAGAAGGGAGAACATGTGTTGATTATTATTTTTTTTGTTTAACAGAAAGACGAGCCGTTCATATGCTAGCATTTATAAGATTCAATTTTTAACTATTGCTACATTTTTTATTGGCCTCTCCCTCTATTGTTATTACAATTATTGCTATTGTAAATTTGTTTTTGCTTTTTTTGTTTTTTCATAAATTCACTTAAAATGCATTCAAATTTTATTTGTACATAATTATAAAAGCAAGCACAAGAAATGGCATTTCCATTCTAATGGTAAAAAGAAATGCCGTGACAAAGGAGTCTAGCTAGAGTGGTGCAACTTTTTTACGCACTGACTGTAATGTGTAACTTAATTACATGGCAATTAATGCAAATGGGAAGAACGGAAAAAAGAGAAACTGTGGGTCCAGAATAAAACAAACACGAATATGCGGGAAGGAAACATTAATCATCATGTAATGCGAAAGAATTTTAATAAGCTTCATCTTCATCTACGCACACTCACACACATACGTGCTTTAATGTGTTCATACCTATTCATCATAAGAAAATAATTGAAAATAAAGGAAAAATAAACTTGGCTATGGCTTAAATACCAATCACTTCTATATACAAAAAGTGGGCGTGGCAAAGTGCTTTCGCTCTTTAGTAGCGTATGTATTGTAAATAAACTTTAAAGTTGGATTCTGTGCTAAGTAGAGTTTATTGAAAATTGTGACCTCCGACCACGCCCATTTTTGGTAAATCGATTTTAACTGCAATTTTCGGGAGATATAAGAGATTTTTGTCGAAGGTGGGTGTGGCACTCGACTGATTTCACCGAAATCGATTAGCAACCCAAGTGTAGAAAATGTTTGTAAAAAGCTGCAATTCAATATATCATCATTTACGACCGCAAGGCTTGTTGGCAGCCAAACAGAAATTCGTACACACCATCTGAACTGTGGTTTTCAATGTTTTTCCCTTCTTTAAAAAAAAATCAAGTAAGAAAACTAAATTTGACTTAGGCCAAATCTTAAATACCCTCCACAACGGTGGGCGTGGCAAATATATATACATATATTGCGCCTTCTACACCATTTTAAGGTTAAATTGAGAACTTCCAAATTATAATTGAGAACTTGCAAATTGAAATTGGGAAACTGAAGTTTTAAATTGAGAAAACCAAATTGAAATTGAGAAAACCAAATTGAAATTGAGAAAACCAAATTGAAATTGAGAAAACCAAATTGAAATTGATAAAACCAAATTGAAATTGAGAAAACTAAATTGAAATTAAGAACTTCCAAATTATAATTGAGAACTTCCAAGTTCAAATTGAGAAAACCAAATTGAAATTGAGAACTTCCAAATTGAAATTGATAAAACCAAATTGAAATTGAGAAAACCAAATTGAAATTAAGAACTTCCAAATTATAATTGAGAACTTCCAAATTATAATTGAGAACTTCCAAGTTCAAATTGAGAAAACCAAATTGAAATTGAGAACTTCCAAATTGAAATTGATAAAACCAAATTGAAATTGAGAAAACCAAATTGAAATTAAGAACTTCCAAATTATAATTGAGAACTTCCAAATTATAATTGAGAACTTCCAAGTTCAAATTGAGAAAACCAAATTGAAATTGAGAACTTCCAAATTCAAATTGAGAAAACCAAATTGAAATTGAGAAAACCAAATTGAAATTAAGAACTTCCAAATTATAATTGAGAACTTCCAAATTGAAATTGAGAAAACCAAGTTGAAATTGGGAACTTCCAAGTTCAAATTGAGAAAACCAAATTGAAATTGAGAAATTTAGGTTTTATCCAAATTGAAATTGAGAAAGTGAAGTTTGAAATTGAGAAAACCAAATTGAAATTGAGAAAATCAAAATTGAAATTGAGAAAACGAAACCAAATTGTAATTGAAAAAAATAAAATTGAAATTGGGAATTAAAAAATTAAAATTTTAAAATTTATCTCAATTGAAATTGAGAAAATAAAAATTGAAATTGGTAATTTTACATTTGAAATTAGGAACTTCCAAATTGAAATTGGGAAAATAAAAATTGATATTGAGAAAATAAAAATTGATATTGAGAAAATCAAAATTGAAATTGGGAACTTCCAAATTGTAATTGAGAAAAGAAAAATTGAAATTGGTAATTTAACATTTGAAATTGGGAAAATGCAAATTGAAATTGAGAGAATGAATTTTAAAATTGAAAAATTTTAAAATTTAAATTGTAAGTTAGGAAAATTAAAATTAATATTGAAAATTGGGTTTTTAGTAAATAAGATAAACCAATTTTTATGCTTCAAACTTAAATATTTTATTCCATATATTTTATTCGTATGTAGTAAAAAATTAATATAAAAGTAAAAATTCTCCAACTTAAAATTCATATATACATACATAAATAAAAACTTTATAAATGATTCTCTTACGTTATATTAAAAACACTTAATTTAAGTAAAAAATTAGAAAATTGGATCTTTACATTCCAACTGGCATATCCTCTAAATTAATTGCTCTTACATAAAACGTTGTAGTATGTTGAACGTATCTTGCACAATCCCCACTTGTCAACGTTAGTTTAGCTTCGTCAATAATGCTTTCCAAATACGGTAAACGTTGTTCGCCTACTCTAGGTGGAGTTGGATTTGGAAGTCCCATATATTTCTTCACGTGGGACTTTATTTTTGACCATGCACCTTCAATAGGATTCAACATTGGTGAGTATGGATTTTTGAAAATTCCGAGGCAACTCTTTTAAGACTCAGTCCGTACTCACCAATGTTGAATTGTTCAACGTTCAACATACTACAACGTTTTATGAAAGAGCAATTAATTTAGAGGATATGCCAGTTGGAATGTAAAGATCCAATTTTCTAATTTTTTACTTAAATTAAGTGTTTTTAATATAACGTAAGAGAATCATTTATAAAGTTTTTATTTATGTATGTATATATGAATTTTAAGTTGGAGAATTTTTACTTTTATATTAATTTTTTACTACATACGAATAAAATATATGGAATAAAATATTTAAGTTTGAAGCATAAAAATTGGTTTATCTTATTTACTAAAAACCCAATTTTCAATATTAATTTTAATTTTCCTAACTTACAATTTAAATTTTAAAATTTTTCAATTTTAAAATTCATTCTCTCAATTTCAATTTGCATTTTCCCAATTTCAAATGTTAAATTACCAATTTCAATTTTTCTTTTCTCAATTACAATTTGGAAGTTCCCAATTTCAATTTTGATTTTCTCAATATCAATTTTTATTTTCTCAATATCAATTTTTATTTTCCCAATTTCAATTTGGAAGTTCCTAATTTCAAATGTAAAATTACCAATTTCAATTTTTATTTTCTCAATTTCAATTGAGATAAATTTTAAAATTTTAATTTTTTAATTCCCAATTTCAATTTTATTTTTTTCAATTACAATTTGGTTTCGTTTTCTCAATTTCAATTTTGATTTTCTCAATTTCAATTTGGTTTTCTCAATTTCAAACTTCACTTTCTCAATTTCAATTTGGATAAAACCTAAATTTCTCAATTTCAATTTGGTTTTCTCAATTTGAACTTGGAAGTTCCCAATTTCAACTTGGTTTTCTCAATTTCAATTTGGAAGTTCTCAATTATAATTTGGAAGTTCTTAATTTCAATTTGGTTTTCTCAATTTCAATTTGGTTTTCTCAATTTGAATTTGGAAGTTCTCAATTTCAATTTGGTTTTCTCAATTTGAACTTGGAAGTTCTCAATTATAATTTGGAAGTTCTTAATTTCAATTTGGTTTTCTCAATTTCAATTTGGTTTTATCAATTTCAATTTGGAAGTTCTCAATTTCAATTTGGAAGTTCTCAATTTCAATTTGGTTTTCTCAATTTGAACTTGGAAGTTCTCAATTATAATTTGGAAGTTCTCAATTATAATTTGGAAGTTCTTAATTTCAATTTGGTTTTCTCAATTTCAATTTGGTTTTATCAATTTCAATTTGGAAGTTCTCAATTTCAATTTGGTTTTCTCAATTTGAACTTGGAAGTTCTCAATTATAATTTGGAAGTTCTTAATTTCAATTTGGTTTTCTCAATTTCAATTTGGTTTTATCAATTTCAATTTGGTTTTCTCAATTTCAATTTGGTTTTCTCAATTTCAATTTGGTTTTCTCAATTTCAATTTGGTTTTCTCAATTTAAAACTTTAGTTTCCCAATTTCAATTTGCAAGTTCTCAATTATAATTTGGAAGTTCTCAATTTAACCTTAAAATGGTGTAGTAGTGTATGCCTTACGTATCAGCATGCAAGTCTACTTTAACGTTTAATATGGTTTTTTGTAAATTGTGGGCGTGCCTATTATCTTACCACGCCCATTTTAGGCACGTCCGCCAATGCGATAACTACGTATATGCGTAATTTCAAGTTCCTAGGTCAAATTTTTTAGCAGATATATAAATTTATGTCGATTGTGGGCGTGTCTGTACGTCGACCACGCCCATTTTTGGCACATTAGTAGATGGGATAACTTTGTATATGCGTACCAAATTTCAAGTTCTTAGATCAATTTTTGAGGTAGATATAAAGATATTTATTAATAGTGGGCGTGTCTGTAATCCGAATACACCCATTTTTGGCACGTTGATAAAACTAATATTTATACGTACGTTCCAAATGTCAAGTTTATAGCTCAATTTTTGTGGCAGATAAATAGATTTTTGTCGATTGTGGGCGTGGCTCTGGTTCGATTTTGCCCATTTTAAATAGCGATCTGCGTGCAAAAACTAAAAGTGCCTGTACAAAATTTCAGCTCATTTACACCCGTGAGAGTGCCAACAGCAGACGGACACACGGACGCACGGACATTCATGTCTAAATCGACTCAGTTTTTGAGGCTGATCAAGAATATATATACTTTGTAGGGTCTCTGACGCCTCGTTTTGGGTGTTGCAAACGGAAGAACAAATTTAGTATACCCTCATCACTGAGACAATGAGTCATATGTCTAAATGTCTAAGTTCTCCTAAATAAGAACTTATGGAAAGCAAACGTAATAACAAACTTAGCATACCGCTAATCTTATAAAGAGACTATAAAAACAGTGATATATGATGATGGTTTGTTTTTTACATTTTTCAGGTTCCCTTAATTGAGCCTAAAGATGAGCCAGCTTTTCTTAAAGGCATACAGGATCCATATGCGGTAGAGTTGTCACAATGTCACCACGGCGACAGTGAAATTATCCTCTCATTGGTATTGAAAGACTACAATTGGCATGACTTGAGTGAAGCACGCAAGGCAAAGGTGTTGAAGAAATTATCATCATTTTTTGCTATATCAAGGGTACGTACTTACATATGTGTTTATATGTATTTCCAATTAATATCTTTAAGCAGCTGCTTCCTTACATAGGAAATCTTTCTCCATTCAGTGATTAATTGTTTTCTGTTTCTTGTTTTTGTTCTTTCTTCGTTGTGTTCTTTCCAGGATTTCATTACAATGGAAAGTGTAACGAAACATGAATTATATGAAATGCAAAAGCATTCATTAAAGAGAGGAAACAATAAGTGCCATATTAAGAAGGATCGTCGCAAATTGGGACGTGTGAATTTTATGGTAAATAAAATATCCTTCTTTTCTTAAACACCCTTTCAAGCATGTGACAATAAATAATTAAATGGAATCTGTTAATATTCATTTAGCAAGACCTTGTAGCAATAGCGAATATTTGAAAAAATTTGCTTAAACCGATCCTTAAAGTCCTTTTGAAAGTTTTTTTGCACAATGTATTTTAATTCGTAATACACGTACGACCTATCTGTGTAACTTGGGACTACAAAATAGTGTTAAAGTATAGTAAAGTGTGTGAGCGTGTGTGTTTCAATTCCAAAGATGACACTTTAGCAGAAATCAATTAATTTTCTTTATTTTATGTATATTGCAGATTGGTTGTGGCACATCGTACTTTAGTATGGGTGAGCCGATAGCCAAACAAATTAATCAGCAGGTAAAAGATGGCTCTTTGGATAATATAACGGGAGAGAAATTCGGTTGGTGGATTATATGGCGTAAACCGTACAAAGCGGCCAGATCAATAAGGCAACGTCGTGAAATTGAAGGATCCGGCGACGATGATGATTACGACGAGGATGACTATGTCTATGATGATGAGGAGGAGGATGAGAACGCGTATGTATTTACATTTAATTAGATTAAGTAAACAAGTTTTTGAATGTACTTATTATGTTGTTGTGTTGAAAAGAGATGACAGTGCTACCGAAATACCCACCACGACGTCACATATACATCGTCATCATCATAGCTCGGCTGCATCACAGGTGAGTTTTTTGCTGTTGATTACATTACAAAACGGAAATAGTTTAATGGTTTTAAGTATAATTTTTTTGATATTTTACATCTTCTTATGGTTTAAGTTGTTTTATTTTTCTCTCATTGTTTACTCTCTCTCTCTCTCTCTTTATACACCGGAAAAAAGAACTCAAGACTCTTAAATTCGTACTCTTACTATTTGTGAATTACTTGATTTGTTTTATGTATACACACATATATACAAACATATACATATGTGTGTGTATTTATGTCTACTCTCACTCTCTATCTTCCTCTCTTACTTTTTCCATATAAATGTCAAATTTTGTTGTTAACAACATTTGAAATGCAATTGGTTAATGTTTTTACATTTATTTTGTACCAAACGCACCGTTACCATTGTTTTAATTGTTTTTCTTCTTGCGTTTCGTGGACTCTACACAATGTTTCCCATTGGTTGCTCTTTCTCCTATGATGGCTCCTTAAGAGCTTCCAGTTTCAATGAAGCAAAGAGACAGAGTTTAATCAATATAAAGGTTAACTCTTAAATGGGACAAAGAATAAAAAACGTTTACTTTTAATTCAGATATTTGTATAATAATTACGAGAATATATTTTTTCTGAATTTAAATATCTTATTGTAATACACTTAAAATAAATAATGTTTCAGTTTTTTGTGGAAATTCACTTAAGTAAAGGTCTCTTGGTGTTTTCTCTCTGTATGTATTATTCATTATACAGCATTTCTGATTGAAAGTGAAAGGATTGTAACTGAAATTGAAATAAAAAAATGTTATATTCCATACATATTATATGTATGTTTTTAACAGTTTGAAATATAAAATACTTTTCAATTTCATGTGAGTTTTTTTCAATTTCAAATGATTTTTTCATTTTTTGAATAAATTTTTTTCTAATGCTAGTGACATTGTTTCAATTTATTTAATTTCAATTGAAATCTTTTTCAATTTCATGTGATTTTTTTTCAATTTCAAATGATTTTTTCATTTTTTGAATAAATCTTTTTCTAATGCTAGTGACATTTTTTCAAGTTATTTAATTTCAATTGAAATCTTTTTCAATTTCATGTGATTTTTTTTCAATTTCAAATGATTTTTTCATTTTTTGAATAAATCTTTTTCTAATGCTAGTGACATTTTTTCAAGTTATTTAATTTCAATTGAAATCTTTTTCAATTTCAATTGAGTTTTTTTTAATTTCATTTTTAAAGAGACTTCTTTCACAATAGCTATTTTAATAAGATTTTCCAATTTCAAATATATCTTTTTCTTTTGGATTGAGATTTATTCACTTGTGATTAATATTTTTTATTTTAAATTTTTTATTGAATTTTGTTTTTGTCCTGGTCATTTAAAGTTACTTAAATTTCAAGTGAAATCCTTTCACTTTCAATTCGAAATGACCTGGGATATTATTCTTAAGTGATTTATTGTTCAATTTATATATTTTAATTAGTTTCTTTATTGTGAGACTTCGTAATTATTTATTATATATTAATATTATAATAACAGCATCTCTCTTCTCTATTTCTTTAATTTTCTTTTCACTCAACTGGTTCTATTTACAATATTATAATTTTCTCTCACTCAATTTATATCACAATTCCTCTCTTTTTTTTTATTTAAAAAAGATGACTAATATACTGTTACATTTTAAATTTGTTATGTTCTCTTAATTTGTATCAGACACTGGATATAAATAAAGATTAAAAATAAAAATCATGCATAACGATTATTTAAGATCTTTAACGTTTATACATCAGGCATAAGGATTACAAACAGATGTTTGGTTAAAAACTTAAAAAAAAAATTGGGATCGAAAAAATTATAACGATCAAATTTAAATTGAATGGCATTCACGTTATTCACGTTATGTTATTTTACTATTGCGAAGTTCAAGTTCATAGCTCCTTACCTTGGCACATATTTTGTATAATATTAAAGAGTATTATTGTCCGTACATCCGAAATGGAACTATGGGTCTAGCAGATAAATTGGGTGTAAAATTTAGTACACGTAATCTTGGAGCCAAGAGGGTTCATTGAACAACTTTACATTTGTTTGAATCAAAGACACGCCCACAATTGAGGAATGACAAATCCCGCCCAATTGCAAAAGAGTATGGCCAATCATATTATAGATGTATATATCATTAATAGACGTGTCAAAATTAAAAAGGACATATTCATAGTCCCTTTACATTCAGATTTGATCGATATAATTTTTTCGATCCCAATTTTTTCAATATTTTTCTAAATTTTTACACTTAAAATCGTTTCTTTAAGTGCATTAAATCCAGTCTCTGGTTTTTACGTATAAATGTTCCCTCTCTGTATGTCTATTTCTTACTCTTGGATATACGATATATATAGAAAAAGAAAAATCTGTTTAATCTCTCAAACTAATTTGCACATTGTGTGTGTTCACTTTCCATCACTTACTCTTCTCATTCATGCCTACACGCACCAATATAACACATAAACACGCACCTATATCTACAACAACTATAACAACAACAATAATAACAACTGCCACTACTACGGGCAACAACTTTAAATGGAATACCTGTAATTTGCAAAATTATTACAAAAACAAAACAAACAAAATTCCGAAATTTTAGCCTGAACTAACCGCCAACACCCTTGAGTTGACCAATACCTTTGATAATATGAAGACTATACAATACATCAACAACAACAACAACAATCACGACAACGATGAAAACATGGTTGAAACGAATGGTAAAACTAATAAACCAGTAAATGGTGTAAGTGCTCCGAGGCAAGCAACTCTTGACGATACAGATATGGATGCAAAGACTTCCACCAAAATAGATTCGAATTTGTTGCTCTTAAATGCAAAAGGATCGGTTGCTGAGGAAATTGAGGAGAGCGTTTCACAGTTGGAATCCGTTATTACGAAGACAATAGAAAATACAGAAAATTTCAATAATGAAGCCATAGTCCAACCTGTTATTGAGCAGGACAGCCAACGGCGGCAGACAGTAGTAGAAGAGCCGGGCGAAAAAGAGGATGAGAATGAAGAAGGGGAACCTTTGACTGGTTCTAGAGTGTCTTTGGAGCACATTTCTAGTTTTGGGCCAACAGAGAATATTAATTTAAATTCGGTTTATGATAAATTTAGTTTAACATCAGCGGAATCTGTTGAAGGCATCAGTCATAATAATGCAGCGACCGAACAGGACTTTCATTTGGCTGAAATTATTGGAGCTTTAGCTGGGGGCAGTACCACGCAAGCCGCCATGGCAACAGCAACCCCACTAGCTAGCGATGAGATATCAAGCTCAACGACCACTACATCGGCCGTAGATATTGTGGGAATGTCCTCGGTGGCCAATAAATCAAATAATCAACTTTGGCACAATCAAGATCGCAACCACAACTCATCCTCAACATTTTCATTATCTTTTGATATTCCACTGTCATCGTCATTATCATCATCATCATCATCATCATCATCATCATCACCTTCTCTTAATACTACAATCACCAACTACCCACTAATCGATTCCACTCTACCACCACCATTTACCTTGTTGCCTTCAACATCATCATCATTATTGTCATCGTCGCAACCATCACCACCATCGACGTTGGCTACATTTGCGACACTTGACTCCATTAATCCATTTGTTACCACCGCAATTATACAAACGAAGGTAATACAGCAACAACAACTACAACACCAAAACACGCGTTATTTGCCTGATTTTAAACATACATCCGTTTTGTGTCAATCATTGCTATGTGTTCAGTTGTATTTTGCATTATATGTATGTATGTATTTATGTATGCTTTATATATATCTCTCTCTCTCTCTCTTGCTCTCGTTCTCCACATATCACCATTACCCACAGCCAACAAGTCCATATGGAGGTAGCATCACACTATATATCCGTTTACGTTTTAATTAGCTAGAGTTTAATTACAATAGCCTGTGTATGTGTGTGTTTGTGTGTATGTTGGTGTGTATGTTTTTGTTTTCATAATTTTTCTCAGATTTTATTCTGTCTCACAGCAACTGTAGGAATTTAAAGAGTGAGTGATTTGATTCTCTCTCTCTCTCAAACGTGAAATTCTCTTCTCTGATTGCATGAAAAGAGACTTTTATAGGAAGTGTGATATTTGGGTTCTTTTTTTATACCCACCCATCGAAACCTAGAACAACCAACGTATGTGTGTATGTCTCAATCAGCAGCAAATACTTAATCGACTAGTCATGTCTGTCTGTCCAAGTGTGTACATCATATTGATCGATTTCAAACTCTGCAAAACAAAACTCGCATAGTTTTTTAAAATTGAAAAAAAATCAAAAATTTTTTGCCTATAACTTGTACTGTATAGAACGAACTAGGTTGCCTATAATTGAGCAAAATTTTTTTTAAGCAGAACACTACTTGAAAGTTGACCCCATTAGAGAGCGTAAGAAGTACCTTCCACGCCCAAGGTTGGCTCAAACATGTGAAAAATACACACTTTATATATCTCTCTATCATCTTCAATTATTTTCTTATCAAGTTAAGTTTACATACGCAAAAATGGATGACAGACATGCCCACACAATTTATAAAAAACCTTAATTGGCAAAATATTCGCCCTAAAATATAGAGAGCGCTTAACTAGGTTATCTGCCACGCCTACACTTTGTATATAGATGTGTCTAACTAAACTTAGTATATTCTCGTTTTTTTTTTGTTTTTTGTTTGTTATTAAAATTGCTGCTGATGAAAGTGAAGTTTTTTAAAAGACGGACCTACGGACCCAGTTGGTTTTTGTAATTACGCGTAGAATTGTTTATATTTTTCTTTCAATGTTTTGTTGTATATGCATAAAAGCACGACGCCATTACTTATAAGCATGCATATATGCACAGAAAAATTTTATTATTTACTGATATTGGCACCTTTAGACCGAACAACCAAAATTCTAATTCTATCTCTTTATGAGACGTTTTATTCTTTTTCTATTACGACGCTGTGCTAAATAATTAAAATTAAGAAAAGAAACAATAAGCTGCTTTATAAAATACGTCTTGTGTATATAACTTTAAAAAACATCAACAACAATCCTCTCCACTTTCACTCAAAGAACATGAACTGCTTAACATTACACCGACAACAATTTATCCGTTTGTGGATAACAGCAATATTGCAAATGAGACAATCAATAATCGTATTAAACAGAATGGCTTAACAATACTGGTTACAGCAACAGCAACGATTGTATTGGATGAGGCAAACGTTAGCAATAATATAACTGAAGCTGGTGATGATAATAAAGTGAATGCTAATGAACGAATTGCATCATTAAGTAATGATAACCATAAGGCAACTATAACAGCAACAACGATACGAATATCCGTAACGTTATCATTACCTGTAACAACAGCAACAACGACAACAATAATAGCATCTTCATCCTTATTAAGTAGCACAAGAGCTATGTTGAAACCTTCGTTTAGTAATGAACAAGTAACTCCTTCGTCTACTGTCTACGTGTTCTTCTTCTTCTTCTTCTTTCTCTTCTTCTTTTTCATTCCTGTCGACCTCTGATTATGGGTTGAGTTACAAGATGAAAACTATAATTTTAGATGTCTAACTCTTTCTCTCTCTCTCTCTCTTCTTTAAGCAAACAATGTAATGGCACGCATTATACATGATTTTGTTTATAGTGCATAGTACACAGACAAATTCTATTTCTCTGCTTGGGATATTACACCAGCAAAATGTAGTTTATAAATTTCGTTTTCGTGGATTCAATATTTTGAAAACCTTTTATAAAGCGGGAGACATTCCTCAACATTAGAAGCCATAAGGTGGATCTATATATAAATTGTATTTTGTGTGTGTGTGTGTGAGTCAGTTGGAAAGGAAGGGAGAACCTTGTATTACTATAAAAAACTTTAAAAAGTCCAAGTCTATAGATATTCAGAACGATCACGAAACCCGTTTAAAGCATTTAGTTCCGAAAATATTTTTGTCCCATAACCAGCAGAACTGTTTCCATTTGGTTATTAGCTGTTATAAATACCAAACAACCAACTTAAGTAACTGGTTGCATAGAAACCTAAACAAATAGGTTCTCACTCTAAGAAATTTTAAAGTTTTTGATAATTTTTTTTTTGTTATCATTTGTTTTTCTTGTAATTGTTTAATCAGAGAATGAGAATGTGATAAATTTCTATGTGTTCTATGTTGTATGTGCGAGTTCTGTTTGTTAAATTATATAAAGAAGCAAGCAAACTATGTTAAGCTTAATATTTATGTTTATGTTTCTATTTTCTGTTATTATAATAAGTACGGAGCAAACTTTTTTATAATTTTTAATAAACTTTTCATTTTTTAGTACAACGCCTGTGAAAACTTTTTAATGAGAAAACGTTTTTTTTTTTTTTCTTAAATAAGTGAAAAACTTTTCTTTTTTTTTTTTTTGTTTATAAGTTTGTGAAAAAAAATTTTCAAGTTAAAAAAAAAATTACCAAAATTTTATTTTTAAAAAATATCTGTCTTAATAATTTAGAATTTTTTTATGCTTAATGTAAAATTTTTATTTTTGAATTTCTAAATAAAAAGTTGGAAAAGTAAAATATTATTATAAATTATAAATTATAAATTAATAATAATAATACTTTTTTAAATAAAAAACAAGTCTTAAATCTTAAATACCCTCCACATCTTTTTTGTAAATTATGGGCGTGTCCGTTGTCTGACCAGTAGTAGTGAAAATTCCAAAATTCAACTGGGTGTCTACATTTTTGTGGTTCATAGATAGATTTTTATTGATTGTGGGCGTGGCTTTCAGTCTATTTTAAATAGCGATATGCGTGCAGAAAGTAGTAGTGTGTGTACAAAATGTCTGCTCTATCAAAATTAACGGCCTTAAGAGTGCTAAAGGTGTGAGACACCCGGACGCACAGATGGACTCTTATTTTGACATTGATGAAGAATTGAATATACTTTGAAGGGTGACTGACGTCTCCTACTCTGTGTTGCGAATGGAATAACAAAATTACATTACCCCCCATCTTGTGTGGAGGATATAAAAAGTCGAAAAGAAGTATAAAAACTCATTCGGAAAAAAATCGTGTCGAAAGTAAAAATAAAAAAATCTATAATGAGAGACAATTTCATGTATAAAGAGTAAAATAAACAAATATTTATGTGAGGTATGAACAACGAGAGGGGCTTAAAGCATCTCGTGAAAAGCCGTCAAAACTTTTGGCTCGCTGGCGATACATCACTCATACGCCTTAGGGATAATAATTTTATAAAAAAATTCACACAAAAAATTACTTATACTTTGTGCTTTTAAATTTCTATTAAAAAATATAAAAATATAGTTTATTAGCTATAAGAAAAATAATGAATTTTGTTTTTTGAATTCTTTTTTGAAAACTCATATATTTTGCACTTTACACTTGGTTATCCTGTAAATCTGTTAACAAAAAAAAAAAAAAAAAAATACTTTAAACTTTCGTTCTTTACTTTATACATTCCTGCTTTTCATCTGCCTATCTATCTGTGCGTGTGTGTGTCTTTATCTTTCTTTGTGTAGCCTACAGTTTTACGTTGCTTTCTCTTTGTTTTAGAGCATTTTTTGCATGCCTTTCTAACGTATTGTCCTTTATTTATTCTTTATCTCTTCTCCTTAAGACCGTAGGTGTGGTTCTCTAAGTGAGGTTTGAAAATAAAATAAATGAAATGTATAACTCTTTACCTGCGTAACATTCTTAGCCCTACCATTTTTTCTAGCATGTTTTAGGTGTTGTAATTTAAAATAAATAGGAATTGAAAACAAACAAAAAATAGTTATAAGTTTTTTTTAATAATTCTTTTGAAAATAAATTTAGGAGGAATCGGATAATTTGGAGACGACACCATCACATGTTTCTCAAGAGGAAACTCATAGAATAACGGTAAGTGATTGAGAATTGGGAAAATTTCATTTCTATAACAAACAAACAAATTTATTGTTTCAGTACTCAAGTACTCCTCAAGGGGAAACGGAAAATAGTTCAAATTCCACAATGACTTCAAGTGCAGTTATGTTCGGTTCGACAAGTCCCGTGATAAGCACTACTACACCCGAATTCAGTACAACTACTGTGGCTGCGATACCAATCACTACGACAACTACTCCTACATCATCGTCTACAACAACTTCGACCACAACCACCACCACCACCGCTCTACCCGATTATGCTGAAACGAAGTTACAAAATTCTCCCCCCATGATTAAAATGCGTTTACAAAAATTAGCTGTAACGTCAGGCAAATCATTTAAATTGATTATACCTTCGGACACATTTTATGATAATGAAGATATGACCAATTTACGTTTGGATATTACCGATCAGGACGATCATGAATTGAAACCCAATTCATGGTTACAATTTGATGCCGAATCTAAAGAAATTTATGGACTGTATGTAGAGTGAAATTGAATGTTCTCTTATTGAAACTTATTATAAATTTTTTGTAGGCCATTGGATGATGCGGTCTCCAAATGGCAATATCGTTTAACGGCTACCGATTCGGGCAATGAATCTGTAACGGAAACTTTAGAGATATCTGTACAACAGCATCGTGGCGTACGTTCAGTGAATCACGAAATCAATGTTGCGGTTAAAATCAATGAGAAAAATATACATTACATCGATTGGCAAATCAAATTGATTAATGGTAAGGAAATACTGCTAAGAAACATCTTTCGCGAATCGAATAGATGGTTCAGTTTCAGTGATTTCCATCGTTGGAAATGGCGTAATAGTGACTTATTTTGATTTTGTCACGTTCAATATCTGTTTGAATCATTAATCAGACGCATATGCGGTGTTAGAATCTCTAACATGTAGAGGGAATAGAATCCTCGGAAAAAAAATTGTGTTTAAGTTTAAAATTTTTCTATATAGAAGATAAAACAGCGCCTTGTAACCACTTAACTTGAGTCTAATATTAATTTAAAATATTGAAATATTTACAGCCATTGCCAATACCATGGGGGATGCGAATGCCAATTCAATAGTGGTCAAAGAAATACGTCAAACAGCTCATGATCCACATGCCGCCACTTTAGTGTATTTCAATGAGACTCTACCCACCACAGAATGCCCTGAAATGGAATTGAATAATTTAGTAAAACATTTGGACGCTCATCGTTTGAGCGATTTGGTGTATCCGATGTTAGGTATAAAATCCATAACCGGTCAACTGATAGGACCGTGTCAGAAAATAATCGCTCCTAAACCAAAAACACCATCAATAACAAGTAAAAATTCACCACCAGTGCCACGTAATCAAGTGGATCGTGTAGTGGCCACCACAGGTCATTTATTAGTCTACAAAGTACCCAGCGATACGTTCTTTGACACCAACGACAACGTCTTAACATTAACTTTAAAAACAAAAGACAATAAAGAATTGAATCCACGTCATTGGTTACAATTTGATTCGAAAAATCAAGAATTCTATGGTATCCCCAAAGGTGGGGATATTGGTTCGGAAGAATATCTTTTAGTAGCTGAAGATTCGGGTGGCTTAACAGCGGCCGATGCTTTGGTCGTTCAAGTTAATCACGCCCCTAAACGAGAATTTATTGTATATTTTAAAATTTATTTGGCCATACGTCATGAACAGTTCAATGCCGATTTGCAACGTAAATTTGTAGAACGCATCGCTCAGTTGTTTGGTGATGATTCGCCCCAACACATACAAATCCGTTCGGTGACAACGCATCATGATGCCGACGGTACTATAGTGAATTTCTACAACAACACCATGTACAAAGTGCACAATCGGTGTCCAGAGGAGGAAATTGAAGCGATACGCAATGTTTACTTGGATGGACATACGATAAGGGAGCGAGTACGCAAAATATTGGGAGCCGACTTGAATGTAACGAATGTTCAGGTTACCACCCTGGGTGTGTGTAATCGTAAGTAAAGCTGAAGAGAGAGATGAATTTGGGAAAATGATATATTTCAAATACTATTCTTTGATTTGTAGCTCAAACCGATGTTACACATCGAGAATTTATACCCAATCGTACAGAGGAGCCTCTGCTAAAATCTACCTTCTCTGATGACTACATGTTCACCATTATACTGCCGGCCATTATAATAGTTTCAATGATTTTAATAGCGGCTCTGATAGCCTGTTGTTTACATCGCCGCAGACGCAAAAGCGGCAAAATGGAATTGGGTAAAAAACTATGCAGTTCTTTTAAATGTTTATGATTTATTAAAGTTTTTTTTTTTGTATGTTTTTTCTTTCCAGGCGATGAAGAGGAACGTAAATCGTTTAAAACCAAAGGTATACCTGTGATTTTTCAAGATGAATTAGATGAGAAACCAGAAATTGGCAATAAAAGCCCGATCATCTTGAAGGATGAAAAACCACCATTACTGCCACCGTCCTATAATACGTCCACCATTATAAATGGTATGTTTTGTAACTGATCTAGTGGTAGTTAGGCTATCGTTAAAAATCCCGTTTAGATAATCAAGTTTAATTTTAGGTGATGACGTTGATGAATATGTGCCACCGCCAGCGGTATTGATGGGTGGCGGCATTGGTAGCAGTGGTCGCGAATCACGAGGGAAATCACCCGTTACACCATCGTATCGTAAACCCCCACCATATGTATCACCATAAGCATATACATACGTACACTTATATACATACATATATATATATATATATATATATATATAAAATACTTACTTCATTAACTAAACTCATTCTCGAAATAATGAGTTGTTAACTTGGTTACAATAATAATAATAATAATAACAACAAGAACAACATAAGCAGCAACAATCGTTCACCTTAACCGTAAAAAAACACAAAAACCCATTAAAACAAAAACAAAATCAAACAAATAACAAAAACTCAATAATTAATCGAAACTAATGATAAGCAAACAACAACAACACGATATATATATAGGGGACGGCATACACATAATTATCTCTGTATCCTTTTTGTCTATTTCTCTATTAAGAAATTAAGTGTCAAATGAAGAAAAACATTTTTATTATTATTACTATGCGTTCAAAACAAATAATATACACACGTACGATTAGTGTGTGTGTGTTTGTGTAACAGAAAGAGAAAGTATTCATAGTTAAGAACAAGAAACGAAATTGATAATTAAACGGAAATGAAATGTCACTTATCTTTTATACCCTTGACCTTGAGAGAATGTAAGTTTTTTTTTTTTATAGAGTACATATTACATAACACGTTCAACCAAAAAAAAAAAAATTCATGAGAAAAATAAATAATTTAAAAAAGAACTTATACTTAAAAATTCCCAAAATATAATTTGTAATATATATATTTCGTTATATACACACCCACTTCACTATCAAAACTTACCAATTTTTCGTATGTAATTATTTATTCATTTTTTTAAATACATATATAGTAATAAAATTCGAAATTTTTAACATTATAATTTTGATTTTTTGTTTTAATAATCAAAATTAAGAATTTGCAGTTTTTTTTGTTTGTTATTTTTTCTAATTTGCAATATTATTTTTTACTTTTTATTTTTATGTATTTTTTATATATTTAGTAAATTTAGAAATATTTTTTCTTTTCTTTAGAAAATATAAATCTTTTGCTTTTTAAGACAATATATAGAGATGTGTACTTCTCGAAAACAAATAATTTTTATTTTTGTACATTTATAATTTTTTTTAATATTATTAATTATTAATTTTTTTTTAATATTATTTTATTTATCATTTTCAATATAAACGTATAAGAATAAAACTTAATTTTTATTGTGTACGACTTGTTTTGGCATTTATTATGCTTTTCTTCTCTGGTGCTTGAGAATTTGTAATATTTTTACTCCAATCTGGTGTATTTCCTTTTTTTTAAACTAAGTTTATGCAAATGTTTGTAACTCCTAAACGGCAAATAACCATCGATTTAGAATAATTTTCATTCAATCATTTTAACCATGTCTGTCTGTTTTTCTGCCTATTGGACTTTTTAGAACCGCTTACCATATAACCCTATAGAGTATCAAATAGATGCACCTATTTATTTACCATATGCACTCTTTTTTTTTTTTTCTTGGAGTCCTTTTCTTCACAGGATTAAACTTAAAACTTTAAATATTTTTTTACCATTTTTAAATTTCATTAAAATTATTTTGAAAAAAAACTAATTTTTCAATTCTTCAAATTTTTTGTTATTTTCGATAAATTAATTCTACTTGCACGAAAAAATAAAAATTAGAAGAAAAAATTGTGCACAAACCACTTAAGGGTTTTGATAACTGAAAGCAATCATTTATTGAACATTTAAATAAACAGCCAACAATAGAATAATTTGAAGAAGACCACCCCACATATGAACCGTTCAGTGCACACATTGACTAACTCCACTTTTTGAAAAATCTTGAATTCATCAAAGCACTTGATATAGTCATAACTTTATTATTTCATCGCATTTCTCAAATTCTTTTTTATGGAGTTAATCGATATGTGCCCTGAAGGGCTCATATATAAAATGTATAAAAACTATTAAGCAATCAATAAAACTATTCAATAAAAATACTGTACTAATTCTAACTTCTTCAATTAAAAATGTAAAGCGAAAGAGAGAAAATAATTTGAAAACAATTTGTTCGATATTTTTGTTAAATTTATTTCAACTAAATTTTTTATAAAAAATATTATTATGTTTCTGATATTTATATAAACACCTAACCGCACCTTTATGTAGTTATAAATTTTTGATACCCATTTAAAAAATACATATGGAACGTGTGTGTATGTATTATGAGTGAATAGTATTAAGTTTCTTAGATATCGTGACCATTATATAAACAATTATAAAAATATGAATTTTTATTCAAACATATAAACAAATGTGCTTAAATGTAGAATTTAATAATTTATTATAAATATTTTTTTTAAATTTCATTTTTTGTAAAATTTGCTACATTCGTGTATTGTATTTAGTTTCTTATTAGTTTTACTGTTATTTGTTTTTCACTTTTCGACATAAATATAATTTAATATAATTTTTCAAAATAATTAATAATGAATGATGAAATAAATTGTTTTCTCTCCATTCTTGATTGCTTATTTGTATTCTTAATTTTTTTTAAATATTTTTTTTATGCTTATTGACATTTTAAGAATTAAAAAAATAGCAAAGCTTTTTTATCTCTGTTTCATGTAGTTAAATAATTTTCATAATGTTTTATTATATATATATATATTTTTTCGTATTATTAAATGACAATTTCTATTAGTTTATTAAGGTACAAATAAAAAATTTATAAAAATAATTTCACCTCAGAGATTGAATTTAATAATATTCAAGATAATAATATAAACAAAGAATAAATAAAATGAATTTTATTTATACACATAAATATTAATAATAAATAAACGAAATAAATAATGCCAAAGATAAAGATTTTTTTTAAATAATTTTCCTTCTTTGTCAATTAATATGCTAATTAATTACTCTTGATCAAATTTTGTCCAAAAATATTCGGAATTGCGAATTTTTCTTCATATAAAGACTTTTTATAAGAGGACGTTATAGGGGGAGAAGTTTTTGGTTCCTTCGTCGGAGTTTCATGTTCAAGCACCAACATGACCTAGCCCTCGGAAACGTTGAATTTTTATGTGACGGACATAAAGCTCATACAGTTCATGCTTTATTCTGATCAACGAAAACGCATATTTTTTATATACGATCAAAGACTTTATAGAGAACTCTTTCCTCGACCAGCTTCATCACTTTGGACTGGCGTTCATGCTTCGGCGCCGTACTTTGCTGTTAAATGGCTGACTTATTCCAATGTAACACCTATTTACCGTCATAATTCTACGGCTTATATCTATGCTGGCATTATTGAATAAGTTAAGAACCATAGGTGTCAAATGATATTGTAAACCATGGCAAGTTGGGAACCACTGTCCGTTTGTTGTGAAATACCTTAACTTGCAATCGCGGAGAGATTGCAGAATGCATGATCAGCAAATCACACAGTAGATGGGATAACTATGTATACGCATACCAAATTTCAAGTTCCTAGGTCAATTTTTGAGGCAGATATAAAGATATTTATTAATTGTGGGCCTGTAATCCGAATGCACCCATTTTTGGCACGTCGATAAAACTAATATTTATAGACGTACGTTCCAAATTTCAAGTTTATAGCTCAATTTTTGTGGCAGATAAATAGATTTTTGTTGATTGTGGGCGTGGCTCTTGACCGATTTTGCCCATTTTGAATAGCGATCTGCGTGCAAAAACTAAAAGTGTCTGTACAAAATTTCAGCTCAATATCTCAAAATTTACGCCCGTGAGAGTGCCAACAACAGACGGACAAACGGACGCACGGACATTCATGTCTAAATCGACTCAGTTTTTGAGGCTGATCAAGAATATATATACATTGTAGGGTCTCTGACGCCTCCTTCTGGGTGTTGCAAACGGAAGTACAAACTTAGTATACCCTCATCACTTATGTGGAGGGTATAAAAATTCACAGTATACAATAAGAAGCAAATTATATTTTTGCAAACAAAATGTCGGGTATTGAAGAGGATAGCAGCGTACTTAAAAATCTTAAAGTATCGAGTGGACAAAGTATTGTCGAATCTGCGACATGTAGTCACAAACAGTATTTATCAGTATTTATCAAAGCAATGAAGATGTGATTAGTCAAATCATTACAACAGGAGTGGAAAGAAACGATCGCACTGGTGTGGGTACTCTGTCAATATTTGGTGCCCAAATGCGTTTTAATATGCGCAATGAATTTCCCTTGCTCACTACAAAGCGTGTTTTTTGGCGTGCTGTAGTTGAGGAGTTGCTTTGGTTCATTAACCGTAGCACCGATCAAAATTATTGCAAGAAAAAAATACACATATATGGGATGGAAACAGCTCACGTGACTTTTTGGATAAATATGGCTTCACAGATCGCAGCGTATGGATGGATAAATATCGCATATGCAATGATGATTACTCCAATGAGGGTGTGGATCAACTAAAGCAGGTTGTTAAGACCATTCTTACAAGTCCCAACGATCGACGTATTATTATGTCGTCTTGGAGTCCCGTTCATATACCACAAATGGCACTACCACCCTGCCATTGCATGGCACAATTTTATGTAGCCAACAATGAAGTATCGTGTCAGTTATACCAGCGCAGTAGAGTCAAGAGGTTCGGAGTGCCATTCAACATTGCTTCGTACGCCCTTCTTACCTATACGATTGCCCATATTACCGGCCTAAGGCCAGGAGATTTTATGCATACCACCCGAGACTCTCATGTGTATAAAACACACATTGAACCGTTAAAGGTGCAAATAAAACGAAAGCCACGCCCATTTCCAAAACTAATTTATTAAACAACAAGTGGATAATATTGAGGATTTTAAATATGAAGATTTTGAAATAGTCGGCTACAGTCCATATGGGAAAATTGAAATGGAAATGGCGTCTAGTTAGGCCCTGTTGAAAAACTCTATGTATACAATATATATAAAATCACGTTGGTTTCTGCTTAAGTCATAATCTTGAAGACCGATGTAAATTTTCCGAGAGTTTTAACAAATAAAAAAGCAAGCAAATCCGCTACATTGGTTATTGAGTAAACAAATATAACTTTGGTAATATTTGTAAACTTTTTGTCAAATTGAAATCATTAGCGATAAAACGTTAAATAAAAAAACATAAAATAACAGAAATGCAATCGGATTTCGTAAAGGTCATGATATATGAGCAATGCTTGTCAGCTAGTAGGCATTGTACTACCAAGCATTTCTAAAGCTATCAAAAAAAAGAATACTTTTCTACAACTCGTAAAATTATTTGTCAGTTTTTGTAAATTTTTTTCCAACATAAAACATCGAAAAATTAGTAACTCTGCCCCGAACGCCCCCTTAAAAGCAAAAATTCATGTAATATTAACACGAGTTACGCCGCTCAACTTACAAAAACAACAAAACATATTTTTTAGAGTAACTTTTTTTTTTGTATCGATGGCTTTCTACACTTCACGAGTGGATGATAACGGTGTCGAAATTGAACGGCGACAATCGGCGCGAAGTTCGGCAACATCTCTCACAGGTAGTGCTACACTTTTAAATATCACTTCGCGCAGTTGTGACGCCAACTCCAGTGTAAAGTACATAAACCCAGCTGCTTGTATTGAAAAGGGTGCTGATACAATGCGCACATCTGCTGGCGGGGATAGCGTCAATCAGAGTCGAAGCAGCATGTGTGAATCGGCATCGGAAACCCAAAGCAATATAGTGCCACCCTTGGATTTGCAATCCGAGGATAATTATCCCACGACCCGTGATTACACATTCTCATATCGCAAACACTGCGAAGCAGCCAAGCTTGTACTGAAGCCCGATCTAGCATACGAGACTTGGTTATCCGCCAAAAGAAAATTGCTATCGGATGAAGCGGCTAGACGCAAAAAAGCAGAAGAACAAAAACGTAAAGAAATGGAGGAACGTAAACGTCTAGCTGAGGAAAAATTTCAGGTTTGGTTAGAGTCGAAAGCACGCCCATCCAAACCGTCACAGTCAACAATAGCGGCGACATCCTCAACCACAAACCAATCGTTGAAGGCAAGCAGTGCAATGGAAATGTCAGAAAAGCCGACACGTCCTCAATTGAGTGAAGAAGAGGCTCGAGCCCGTTTGGAGGAATGGGAGCGTGCAAAACGTTTACAGGAAGAACGTCGACGCATGCTCAAGCGACAGGAAGAGCAACGACGACGGGAAATGGAAGAACAGCGGCGTCAGCTGTCAGCTGAGGCTTGGGAGAAATGGATAGCCGAAGCGGCAAACAAACCCAAGCCAGTGCCCCTGAATCGTGGTATATTTACATTGCGCGGCACCATTTCAAACATATACGTCAACCCAAACGAATGGCAGCCAATTATTCCCACAAAAGAGGAGGACTAAACTGCTCCCGTGTATGCAATAATTATCGCACAGAACAGAAGTCCGCGGTTAGAAGGTTTCATTGCATTTCCATTGGCATAGGATAGTGAACGTATATTTTTTTTTTTTTGTATTTTTCACAATTTTTTAAATAAAGATCATAAAAAAATATCTGAAATTAACCAGATTAATCGTAGTTGTACAGTGGAATTGGAATCCACAACAGGTGCGATTGGAAAGGGCCTTTAATTATTGTTCTTTGAGGTAAACAATAATAAAAATAAAATTGCTCAAACAACAGACTCACTCCAACGGTCACCAATATTAACAATGTCAAAAAACAGCAACGTTCAAAAAAGATCGAGAGAAGCTAAAAACTCTCTCATCTCTACAAAAAACTCCAAAGCTATCTCCTCTTGAGTCTCCTTCACTTATTAAGCTCATTGATGCGAGAGAATTATAAGGCGTTCATATTGAATAAATAAATAAATAAATAAATGATATAAATGCTCAATGTTTCGGAATATAGTTTTTGTAAAACGTAACAAACGTTTAGGAAATAAGTTTAGCAAAATATTTGAGGAAAAAACTGTTGAAAGGGACTTAGGATCCACAGCCCTTATAGAGGGTAAAAGAATTCACAAGGACAATTTGAGATGGATATTTCCACCGTTCTGAAATGCACCTTATATGTCTTTACAGGCTCTTATTTATATTAATAGCGAGTTCGCATGCAATGACGTGTAGTCTAGTCATCCCACTTTATAGCAGTCACGGCGGGCAACGGATGACCTATGACAACTACAGTCAAATCATTCATGGCACCAATCTGTCCGATTTCCCCACCTTTATCACGGAAACTCAGGAAATACTTAAAAATACAACCGATGAACGACTTGCATACGAAACACCAAAGTACCGAAATACAACGCCTTCAGGATACTTTAAAGCTGCCAGACGAATAGCCAGGTCTTTGCACTTTTTGGGCTCCGCATTAAAATTTATTGCAGGAACCCCAGACCACGACGACTACAAGTTTTTGATAAATAATGAAAATAGGATAATAGAAAATAACAACCTCCAAAGAAATATAAATAGTATTATGCAGGGAAAAATTAACGAGATTACAGAAAGAATAAACCAGTTACAGGGAAATGGAGGGGGATAAGCAAACCCAGACCATTTTGTGTCAGCTGGTTATGACCAGAAATGCGGAGGTAACAACGCATTTGAATAACATTGCGCTGTCTGTTATGTTGGCAAAAGCCGAAATTATAAATCCAACTATTTTTACCGTTGAAGACATAGAGAAGCTTTTAACCACCGAGTCGGTACCAATTAGAATAATCGACTTATTGAATGTCTCGACTATTAAAGTATGGCAGGATGACAACATAATATTGATTGTTTTAAAATTTCCTTTGCTATCAAATGTCTGTAGTCTTGTTGGGGTTTATCCTGTAGTTCACAAAGGCGCCGTGGTCAACTTGAAGGAGACAAATGAAGCAGCTTATTGCCAGAATAACTTTATCCCTGTAAAAGAATGCAAGGAGACTAACTCTGGTAATATTTGTCGTCGGAGCGCATCGAAGTGCCTAGCCCAGATGCTCAATAACAGTACTGCTCGTTGCCCAACACGAACGGCCACTAACATACCGGCAATAAATCTAGTTTCGGACGGAACACTAATTCTGAACGACTTCCGAAACCCCACAGTCATTGATCAAGAACTGGTAAATGTGACCGGAATCTTTTTGGTAACATTCTCGCACGAAATAACCATAAACGATACCGTGTACAGACGCGTAACATCAATCCCGCACTACAAACCGCATCCACCGAAGATTTTGCATGTCGAACAAAGGAAAAGCGCTAAAGGAATTTAAGATACAGGCATCAGTGGCAGCAATCGAGGACGATCGATCTTAGAAGGGGGAAAGGTATGAACCGTAGGAGTCGAATGACATTGTAAACCATGGCAAGTTGGGAACCACTGTCCGTTTGTTATGAAATACCTCAACTTGCAATCGTGGAATGCATGATAAGCATCTTTGCGATTCCAAGTGCGGTAAGCTGCAACGTAAGCATTTTGCAGCTTGACAAAACATAGTTAAATAAGAGTAAACCACTCGGCCGACGACGAGTTGTTAGCAAGACTTGAAATTATTAACTGATATATTAATGGTTGTGCCTAGTAGACTACCTAGTCTATCTGGATAGACGTACTCCTAGGCCCTGCCGTACCGTATCGAAGTTATATCGCTCACAACATTGAACAGATCCGAGGCTCCGCGAATCCTTGCATATTGATACCATACACTTCGATTCAAACTGCTTAATTATACCCTCTAATGATAAGAGTGGACTAAGTTTGCTATTACGTTTGTAGCACCCAGATGGAAGCCTCGAAGACGCTACAAGGTATATATCTTGATAAGCAAAATCTGAATCAATCTAAATCCATCTATCGGTGTGTCTGTTATTAGAACTTTCACAACACAGCAGACCCATTCCGTTTTTATTTTTTATATATTTATAATTTATGACCAAATTGTTAGTAGAGATAAAATCTTTTGCAATCAATGACTAATTTCGTTCATGCATATAATAATTGCTGGATTCATCTATAATGATGAGATGAGTAATAACGGTTTAGAAATATTTGCAGTGTCATTCTTAGATCTGGTTGTATAATCTCCCGCCTCCTATTGTGTACTTTTTATAAAAAAATCTAAACGAGCATTTTTCTCTTTTCTTTTCATTTGT
This sequence comes from Ornithomya chloropus, assembly GCA_963971445.1. Taxonomy (NCBI): domain Eukaryota; kingdom Metazoa; phylum Arthropoda; class Insecta; order Diptera; family Hippoboscidae; genus Ornithomya; species Ornithomya chloropus. The sequence continues at coordinate 17,189,219 of OZ020530.1, read as the reverse complement.
ATTTATTTACATAAAAAATAAAATTATTATTATTGCATTCATCAATAATTCAAACAAAAATTGCAACAACATAGCAAATCAATGATTAGGTTTATTAAAAAAAATAATTAAAACAAGAAAATTTATTTAACAAAAATATTTAAATAAATCTCTCTAACCATTTGACACGATTGAACATGAATTTCGGGTCACCCTGTTGCATTGGAGGTTTGCCTTTGCCACACTGACAAACTGCACTCGTATCCAGGCTTTATTGGTAAGTTGCTAAATACTTAATAGAAACGATATTATTGCATATGTATGTCAAAGATATTTTGCACAGGGGGTATGGGGAGAATGTTAGTAAACTATGGGTTTGTGCGTGTATGTGTGTAGTGTGCCCAAGTATGGATTATTTCTCTCATACACAAATGTGTGCTAAAAATATTTAATACTATCATAATAACAACAACATGTCTAATAATTATAAAATCTAGTATAAATAGCTCATCTAGGGACTTGATCAAAACAGGTCAGGTTGCTCTTTATTGCAATTGTTATTGTTTTACTATTTGTGTAGGGGTTCATTTATATTCGTCATGGAGTCCTTATTGGTCTCATGATCACCAATTTGCTGAGGTTGTTGCTGCTGCGGCTGCTGCTGCTGCTGCGATGGTGGTGGTGGTGGTGGTGGTGATGGCGATGTAGGCAAAACTATTTCCTGCTCTTCATCCGACTCCGTAGATTCACGTATTAGTTGTGCGGGTGGTTGCACTTTATATAAATCACAGGTTTCGTTCACATAACGATTAAATACGTCCGGTTTGTCGGCATAAACATGATGCCCCGCACCACTAACAATTTTTATATCAACAACAGAATCACCCCGCTGTGATTTGATTTTTTCACCCGACGACGAATCTATCCATGAACGTGACCCGTAAATGAAAGTGATGGGAATATCCTGTCGTACATCCTTAATGCGATGAATCATGGGGTGTTTAGCCCAACCAAACGATTCCATCATTGTGTGAAAGGCTGATTCACCGGTCGGCGTCTGAGCATTACACTGATGTATGTATTGTGGTAGTAAGGTGGAGTCCTCATTAATGGCAGAAGCAAATTTACGCATAATATCGGGTCGCGTTTTCTGAACGATCCATTGTCCGAATGGTCCAGCCGCTCTTAGCGCCCACAATGGATTCAAAGGTGTTAAAGCATAAGCTACAGCACGCACCCAAAATGGAATTTGTTTACTGGACAAGGCCTCTGCCGGCTTCTCCGGAAATCCCCAAGGGTCAGCCAATATCAAATGTTTCACTTTATCCGGATAGGACAACGCATAACTGGAAGCTATAAAGCCACCCATCGAATGTCCCAACAAAATCATATGATTAATATTCATCTCTCGGCGCCACTCCTCCACTGACTTGACAAACTGTTTCTCGCAAATTAAAGCATCATTGGAGAATTTGGGACGAGAACTGCGCCCGAAACCCAATATATCAATGGCGTAGACGGGGCGATCCTGAGACAAGGTATCCAAATTCAATACCCATAAAGCGACACCGGCTCCCAAGCCATGCAACATAACCAACGGCACCTCACGTGAATCCGTATTCATACTAATGGTCCACACTTTGTCCGATTCACCGACAGCTGGACCTATATCAACGTAAAAGCCACGATAGGGTGCTTTGAGAAAAGATAAAATTTTCTTTTCTACAGCTCTCAGCATAATGGGTGAACTGGTGGTCCAATTGAATAACCATTTAAAAAACCAGAAGCGTGCAGGTTTATGGTCCTAAAAAAAAAAAAAACACAAAATACAAAAAAATCTACATAAAATGTTAAAAATAAATAAAATACAAAAATCGTATGAATTATATAATTTTTTCGCACGAAAATACTTTTCGCAATAATTTGGCAAACGTTTCCACCACAGTTGCTTACACTACTTGATTGTTTGTTGTTGTCCATAGCAGAGGTGAATGTACTCGCGCCCGAGTAAACCATTCACGAATATTTCCCGTGAATATTTAAAACCATGCACACATATGTAAGTTTTGCCGATTAAGGGTCAATGTTTAGCTTTTACTATTTATTAACTTGCTTTGTTCATTGAGGCACTGGCACTGGCACTTGCGAATACGTGTAGAATAGGTGTTGTTTGTTTTGTTTACTATTACCCAACATGAGGAGATTCAGCGGAAATTTGATTACGTTTTAATTTATATTTTGATTAATTTAATTTAGACGAAATTAAAATTATCAACTAATTTCTTAATTACTTTTTTTTCTTCTTTCTATTTGATTTTGCGTCGCTTTTGTTGTCAGCTGGGTTTGTCGTATTTGTTGTAATTGTTTTTTTTTCACAAAACACTTTTTCTCTCTTTCGCATTCTGTACGGACTTACCTCAACGTCCATAATCGTGGTTGTTGGTGTTGGAGTAGCATTATTAGTAATTGGTGTTGTTGTTGTAATAGTTGTTTGTTGATCTGCTACTATCATGGCAGCTGATTTCCTTTCTTCTTAGACGTATTTGTTTTTTCTGCTATTTCACAATATTTTATATTTTACGTTTTCTTATTTTAATTTCCAAGAATTTAGCGCAACCGCAATTTTCTCTTTTCCTCGTTTGCGGCGAACCAATTTTATTTGCTTTCGAGTTTAGAAATTATGTGATTTATATGGAAACGGAATAAATTTGATTTTTTTTGTTTTTTTTGTTTTTTTTTTTATTTTAAACAAATAATCAAGTAATCCAATCTTGGGAGGCGTAATATTGATTTTTCTATTCCAAGAAAATACACATGTGTGTGTACGCAAATAGTTGTTGGCTGACAAATGACGTTATTATCACATAAATTTTTATCAATTGTATCCAAATTAATTCTGCGCTCAATTATTTCTAATGCTATCGTCAACCTTAAATGCTGGTGTGTAAGTGAGCAATGAATAAATGAGCTTGGTTGTCCAGCATTTAATATTAGCTTCTAATGTTTTCAATTGATGTTTTAATTTAGAGTTGGTTTATTAAGTTTCCCACAAAATTTTTTTATATACATTGGATGAAGAAGAATTTATATGTTTATTTTATTTGTGCTGTTTCTCGGATTCATGCAAAATAATGCCCTCTTTATATAGAACTGATTAATTTTAATTTTACACAATTTATTTTATATAGATTTTTTGAAAAGCAGTAAAGGAAGTGAAAATATGCTTCGTTGTTATTTTATAGAAACTCTTTTTAATTTTATTGTGTTGTTTTCTAAACAATTTTTTAGTAAATCAGGGTTGTTTTCTTATGCGTTTGCCTCATATGTAATGAAAAACTATGAAAAATATTCGAAAGTGGATGCAAATTTTAACAGAGATTCTAATTACAAATGATTTGATAATATTTATTATTCCTAACTTTATTATTTAGCATTAAAAGTTAAATTTTAGTTAATAATATAAACCTTGAATATGTTCTCAGTAATGTTTCAATTTCTACATTAAATTCAAAAGCACAGGGTGTTTAGTGACTTTTTAAATGTATTAAAATTGTGTGAATTAATTTTGTGATTTTTTTCCAAATATATAAGGATTTAATTTTCAATTATTCTTATACAAAAATTACTTACTTAAAACATAATAAAGGATTCGGTCTTTATTTTTGAGTGGATTATAAGCCAAAGTCTTTATTGTTATCAATTTTTATACAAATTACACTGTTAAAGCCTTAAAAACTGAGCACAATAATTCATCGCATTCAACTAAAATGTGTATAAATTAAAAAAATAGTAATGTTGAAACCATAATCACAGTTACGGTACTACTACATATAGATAAAATTACAAAAAAGTATATACAAAGATTCAAAAGAAATTTAGCTAAATTGAGAATATTTCAAATAACATTTCACGCTTTCATTATACATTTCAATAAAACAATAAACTACGGTTTGGTAATACTGGACTGGAGCTTTTTGATAAAAGATTAAATCCGCCCAGTTAAGCACTTTAGGCGCCTATACTGCTGACACTGCATTGTGAGCTGACATCAAAATCAGAAACACTGTCTGAACCAAACCCGCCGTATATACCGGGCGCAACTGGTTGACCATTCGCATCATTTAATCCGTTTTGTGTTGTATACATGTGATGATTGGTAGGAGTGCCCATGGTCGCCGTACTATTGCCCGAACGCACTCTCAACACATCCGGTATATAAACGGGTACCGGTCCAGCAATTTCCACAATGCTAGGCCGTCTAACACGGGTGCAACGTTTTATGGGTGACATAAAAGTAAACAAAGTCAATGTAATAACCAATGTGATCAGGAGAACCAGAGCTCTCATTAAGCCGGCACCACGTATATACGAAATCATGGCCATTATCAATAACAACAGCACCACTGAAAACTTTGTCATTGTTACTGCCGTCGAATGTATTTTACCGCCATTGCGTGATATCATATTTGAGGGTCCGTACGCAAAATACAGATTATGTCGGTCAACGAAATGCTTGAAACAAATGTATATCATGGCGAATGGCATGATTAGCGGACAGAATACACTGTACACGATGGATATGGTGAACACCAAAGTGGTCCAGGCATAATGAGAACCAAATGGAAACTCGAACAGTATGGTTTTGCGTATATAAGGCGTTTCCGCTTTGGATTTGGCCGTCAACAACATCCACAAATAAACAATCAGTTCGGGGAAACGTAACAGTTCCAAAGCGGTACCAATAAAAGCAGCCGTTATAATATAGTTGACATAAAATGAGCCACGATCCGGTAAAAAGATGCACTGCCACCTCTTTATATCATCACTCACCGACCACAACAGCAAAGCTTCGGCGGACGCTAGGCCAAGTGACGGCAAAATTAAAATCATAAACAATAGATAACCAAAGCATTTGGTCATGATCGAGTAATTTAATTGAGAACGCGTATAATAACTCATCCACTTGTCGGAAAAGGACACTATCACCGGCATCAATACGGATAAGGTCCAAAGCATTAATGTTGGCAGGAATTCAGAGATCAGTGGTGACAAAGTGCTGATACTGTCTTTGACCAAGGCAATGCTGTCCAAGAAGTTAACAATCATAGCCGGAGTAGTTAAGAAGAAAAGCAAAGTGAACAGCAGCACATTGACAGTGGCCCACTTCAACAGCCAATGACCGCGCGACACATTGAGATTCTCCCAAAATAAGTCATCCGGTGAAAAAGCAAATTCCAAATTCCATTGTCGGTATGTGCCCGGATTGAAGTGTGCTTTAATATTTTGCGCCTCCTGCACTGTGGATACCGTTAGAAAAGCTATGCCCAATGGTTCATTTAAGGCTGAGGCTCTCAAGCGCGCCACATCACCGCTTAAAATGCGCTCTTGTTTTTGATAGTATTCGTAAGCTTTCTCTTCTTTACAGGAACACAATTGAGGCCGTAACTAGAACGAATCAAGTGAAAAAGGATTTTGGAATAAATAAGTAAGAAAATTAAATTTGGCTTAAACCAAATCTTAAATACCCTCCACATCTACAATAGTGGGCGTGGCAAGTATATGATTACGCCCTCTAGTAGTGTATATATTACGTATCAGCTTGAAAGTTGAGTTTTATGTGGAGTATAGTTTTTTGGTAATTGTGGGTGCGTCTGTTATACGACTACGCCCATTTTTAGCACATTAATGGATGGGATAACTATAAATATGTGAACCAAATTTCAAGTTCACAGGTCAACTTTTGTGGCAGATATAAAGATTTTTGTTAATGGTGGGCGTGGCTTTTAATCGATTTTGCCTATTTTAAACAGTAACCTGCGTTTTAAAACTAAAGGTGTTTGTGTAAAAAATTTCAGCTCAAAATCTCAAAATTTACGCTCGTAAGAATGCCAACAAGCGACGGACACACGGACACAAGTGTTTTCATACTGTTCAAGAATATATATACTTTATAGGGTCTCTGACGCCTTCTTTTTAGTAGAGAGGTAAAACTTATGCCACATTTTTCAACTTACCATCATAGTGTCTCTATCACGATGGTTTTGACAGTATATACGCGCATCCACAGCTCTCTCATATTCTGCATTGCGTCTGTACAATTTTGAAATATTGTACGCCACTTGAACGTCCTCTATGGTGACGTCAGGAAATAATTCCTGTATATAACTCTTTATAACGGTCTTATTACGATCCGTATGCGAGATATTCGTTATCATTAATGTGCGCGTCGGTGCTTTTTTAAAAGCATTACGACCCGACGATAAGCGCATTATCAAAACAATTAAAGGCACATAAGTGATGGCCACAAACACGTGTATCCAAAGCCAATGCGAGTCTGGTGATAAATTGGCCATGGTAGTGCGACCAAATGTATTTACATCGTAATCATCATTATCGGGACCATTCAGAAAGTTCACCGGCATTATTATCACCATAGAAACTACAGTGACAATGGCCATTACTACCATCAAATGTTGTTGATAGGATAGATAATAGACAGCATCGGGTCCTGTATGTAATAAGATTTGCTCTTTGCGCAATTTAAAGGTGATGGCGATCCAAGAGAAAAAGCCTTTATCGTGTGGTTCCGAAAAAGGCGGCTCATTGTCTGGTGTGGCTAGAGCACTTCTTATCTCTTGGGTACCGTTTGGTGGTAGGGCCGCATTCGAGACAGAAGTTGATGGTATTGGCGGTGCATTGTTGGAAGAGTGTATCTGGGTTAATGGCTCAGAAACACTATTGCCACGCGAATAGAACACCTCCGTCCAACGCCTACGATTGCCGTTACTATTGACCAATGCCAATCGTCCATAATCACCCGCTTGATGACGCAATATGGTAAATAGAACCAGCAGCAAGAACCAAGCCAAGACATTCAAAAGTAACGTTTCGGGTATGCCGCTGTAAGCATTTATCAACAACACGGTCTTGTTTAAGGCACTGCAGCCATAATCCACATCATTAGCCCAATTGCTTACATTGAAAAAACTCTCCATACTGTTTAATGAGTATTATGATTAACAAGTCCACAGATACTGTAGCTTCTGTAAGTAAATACCAAGCGGCAGTTCACACATTTGAGACATGTTCATTTCATGGTTACTTTAGCACAAGTCCACACTTTAATATTTTTAATTTTCATTTCTTCACATCCAACTTAATAAAATTCATTCTTGATAATAAAACTTGAACAAATCCTATGCATCTCTATTCTGTTTGTTTTCTGTATTATCAAAGTAGGTCACAAGTTCTAAACAAATTTCTCGTTATATGTTTACTCATAGAAAGCATTACAAATATAAGGAAAAATGTTCCGTGTATTATGAAATCGAAGCAGAGGGTGATTCATGTAAATATAAACATAGGAAAATTTTTAGCGATTAGATTTTTATACATAAAAGAACATGAATTAAAAACTTTCTCTTTCTTTCTGTATTATTTGATTCTTTTGTCGTGATCCGTTTAGGATATGGCGCCATTTTCATTTAGTTTAGCTTGATCCATTCACTTGAAATTTGCTACTTGCTGGTGAAATTGTCAAAGTAAACGGTAATATATTTTATAAAATAAGAAAAATTTACAATTATTGAGTAGTTTATGCACAGTTATGCGCTGGTAATAACAAAAAGTTATTAAATGTAAAAGAAATTAAGCAGAATGTGTCAATTAAGGCAAATGAAAGTGCAAGAGTGAGAAAATGTTCAAAGCAAACAATGGCCGACCCAAATATTTTGTATAAATATAGTGATGGGTAATTGTTATTGTAATTCGTTGGTAACAAATAAAGAAAATTCGTCATTAAAAATATAAATTAAGCGTTGAACATATTACAACCTTAAAGCAAACGTTTAAGTGCAATAAAAGGAAATCCGTGTACAAAAAACTTTCCGCTGATGTGATTACTACAAAATGGCGTCCATTTTGTATTTGCCGCAAGCAAAAGACTCACATTTTGAATAACTTTTAAATTGAAGCGTTAACTTTGTGGGTGTGGCAATTATGCAATAGCTTCTTTACTGTCTATCCAACTATGTTGAAAGCACAATTTTAACAAAAAGATTTTTTTTTTTTTTAATAAAAAAGTGGTTGTCTGATCATGCCCGCTTTTAGGCGGGCTAATTACTAAGATTCTTACTTTAAACAATGTAGATTTATTCTGGTGGCTTTAGACGATTTGTGTCGATGTACGGACGTGGAATTCGAATTAAACAAAAGCAACGTTTTGAAATCATATAAAGCGGAGCAAAGTTTCAAACTAGATTAATATGAAAAGAGTGATGTCTGTTGAAATGGAAGCAACAGGGCGGACACACGGACACACAAACATATGATTTAGTTTTTAATGTTGATCAGATTTATACATACTGCGCTCTGTGTGTTTTATAAAAGTAATGAAAAATCTAAAAACACAAACACTTGTGTCATTGGGTCATAAAAAATTAAATTAAAAGGAATATTATGTTCCCGTTAATTATTCCATATAATGCATTAAAAGGCTTCAAAAAAAAAATATCAACTAGAAAAACAAGATAAGTTGTATTGTATAATATACAAACAAGAACAAGAACAATAACAACAACAAGAACAACAACAACATGATATCATTAAATATTTGGTGTGATTCATCATTATCAAGATTTAATGGTCCAATTCAATCAACACCTACTGAACTCAATGCAAGGTAATTTTATACAAGCAAAAATAATAACAACAATAATAATAGCAATAACACAATATTCATAAACCCGTACTTAAGAAGCACACATTTTTGCTTAACAATTATTCGACTAAATAAATGTTTTCTTTGAGGGTAGAACACAGTCATAGGACACGTTTCTCCCCTTGGCTTCTCTTCCACTATTCACTATAGCCACTGCATACCAGGAAATATAATGCAATTGAAGAAAAAATCAATTTTTTTTTTTTTTTTTTTTGGTAGCACATATTTCTTTCCATCTGCTGTGGTAACACAGTGTTACGGTTTATTTAACAACAAGTTAATGAACTTTGCTTTTCTAACAAAACCACAACTTCTCGCCTCAAACATATGTAAAAAGAATTCTTTATAAATCATGACTTCATCACGCCACGCAGTTAATATGTATATAATAATATTCTCTTTGGATTAATTTTTGGTTTTTTGTTCTATACACATTTATTGCGTTTTAATTGTTTTCGTAACCATATAAAATGTCATGAAAACATGTTTTAATTATTCACCTTTTCTTTATTTTAAATCACTTTTGCCTAATATTCCTTATTATTAAGTTATCACTTTGTTTCTCTATGGTATGTAAAAAATAAGTACATAATTTTACTATGAAATTTGCCATCTGTCGAACATTTTTACATTATTGTTGTTTGTTATATGTGTTAAGCTAAATACAGTCAAATCCTAAGTGTTTAAATGCATGCAAGCAAAAAACTATTATGGTTTATATATTATTATTATATGGTAGATTATGTGGATGTTTTTCTCATATTCAACAACTCTGTGTTTGATAGGAGATAGTACTAAATTGTATCAACAGTGTGGATACGTTTTTATTTTGTGCATTAATAATCATTCACAATAGTAATGGATGAATGTAACAACCGTTATATTGAATTTTAAAGAAAAATTGCTACATCTTCGAAAACGAAATAAAAACCTTAAATGCTTTTACATTTTTATAGAAATAGTGCAAAAAATGTATTTACTAACATGCATATATTTAGTGGTGGAAAAAATCATATACAGTTTAGGCCATATATTATATATAAAGTGCGGCCGTGGCATGTAGACAACAATGATTTATTTTAATTCCTCACGAAGTATTTTACTCTAAGGTAGAGTTCCCTATAAAAAGGTCAAACGACACAGCCACAGAGCAACGAAAAGGTTTGAAAGGACAGCAATTTTTACATCGTACATCGATAGTAAGTTTACAAAATGTTGCCAAATGTTGCCTAAGAATTAAATTTCAAATTTACAGTTGTAGTTTTTTATTTGTTATGAATTATTGGCCACTGTGGGTGAGCGTCTTTGACAATTTTACCCAATTAATAGAAATATATGTGAAGCACTTAAGAAGTCGGTCAAATTTGAAAACCATTAGAGAGACAACATAAGCTAGACGTATGGACAGGCGATTGATAGATTTGAGCATAACGATTCATATTTTGATGCTTATAGAAAATGTTTTAAGGCATGATACGATAAACTTGGTGTCTTCCTTAAGGTGTATCATTCTTATCCTCATCATTTATTCAATTCATAAATTTATACATTTTTTTAAATTGCGCTGTTTTAGATGCTTTTTATTAAATTTAAATTTAATTTCGCAGACATTTTGTTGGCACAACGTAAAATTTAATTTCCGTTGGAAACCAGAAGCTTAACGCCATTTTCACACAAAGTTAATAGAAATTTATGAAACATGTTCATGTATGTGTTAAATATTTGTGCATATATTGTATGTTTGTTGTGTGTGTGCATCATTATAGGGAATTGTGTGACTATGTAACGGAGTCTTGTAAGAGAATTTGAAATTTGTGTCTGTGTAATACCCGGCTTTTCGATGTTATTCCAGTCTCTTTGTTTCTGTTCCTGCTTTTTATGTTTTGTTTTGTCTTTCTCCGTACAAGCATTAATTGTATATTAGAGTATGAAAAATTGAAATATGTCTTTAGTTAGGAAATGTGGGAATACTTTGGTTTTAGAACAGTAAGCTTATAAATGCTGTGTGCGGGGTGTGTGAGTGTGTGTGTGCATACATGCTTTCGGTACATGGACTTTTCCAACTATTAAAATAACACTTTAGATTTTGTTAGTTGAGTGTAAAAATTTATGAATATTTTAAACTGAATAAAGCATGTAAAGCTTTACGTAAAGAAAGGTTTGCACACTGGCACACCAAACATGTACTGTATGCTGGCGCACCTACATATTTGGGTTAAATGAAATATTTGTTAAGATGCATACATGTGTGTATGTGTATATCGTTTGGAGGTGTTTTGATAAAAAGATGAGCAACTTTATTTTGTACACTAAACTAAATGCTTGTAAAAGTATGTTTTGAACATGCTTGGCCGCACATATGTGTGCATGCACATGTATTTGTGTCTATGTAGGTGTGTTTAGTGTTATAAATCATAACACTTTGAAACATGTGCTCGTAGTTTATGTCTCATATTTTGCGGTTAGAGGTTTAACTGCTTGTTTCTATGGTTGCCCCCAGAGATTATGTTTTTTATTCATAATGGGGAAATTACACTGAGTTTGTCATTCTCTCATTTGCTATGGGCAAAAGCAGGCTTTATGATTAACATTGAAATCTCAGTTGATTAGCGATGTCTGAATGTTAGAGTCTGCATTGTTTGCTCGTGGTCAGATCTGATCTTTGTGGTTCATCTACTCTTCAAAATGAAAAATATTCATTAAAAGCCACGCCCACATTTCAATTAATAATTTTTCATATTTTTCAGGTCTCGGACGCGCCCACAATTTAGAAAAAATCATGCTCCTCGAACAATTCGATTTGTAAACTCATATGTAACACATGTACTATTAAAGGGGCGTAATCATATATCTGTCACGCCCACTATTGTAGATGTAGAGGGTATTTAAGATGTGGCCTAAGCCAAATTTAGTTTTCTTCCTTGTTTTTTACTGAAAGGGGCCAATCACACGATACCTTGAGACAAATAATTCAAATCATACTTTTATGGAATGACATTAAAAAACCTACTGGAACAACAACCAAGTAGTAGAGTTGGAAATAATTTATAACTTTTTTACTTTCATTCGCTCAAATTCGACCTTGATGTGTATATTTACTATATACACAGCGTTAACACATATTTATTTCATACTTAAATCAACAGTGTCCTGCTCTACACAAATAACTTTTTCGTTTCAATTGTTTCAATTTTGATTTTTGATATTTTTAACATTTGTTTTTTCATTTCCAATCCCCTTACAACGGTGGATAATGTTACAGTTATTTATTAATTATATTTATTTAATAACAATTACGGAAATTTTGGTGCAATACAAAAAAATAGAGCATAGAGCAAAAAAACGTAAACAAAAGCTGTTCTTTCAATTGAGTGAGATTTGCAACAATTCAATATTAATGTATGTATAGTGTGTATATGAGAGTGTGTGTGTGTGTGCATACAAGAGTAGTCACCTGCATGTATACCATGGATGCGTAAATTGTTTTCACTTAAATTGTTGATAAATGGACAATAAAGTGTTTGTGTATATATGTGTGTATGTGTGTAGGTGTGTAGGTGTTTTTGGGTACGTTTATCCATTATACACAACTGTGTATTTCCATTTTGTGTTTTGTCCATGATTTAAACCAGTTTAACATTACTCTAAATTGTTTAGTTTCAACAAAGACCTTTCCTGCCGCCGCCATTGCATATGTGTATGTGTAGATTTCGTTTACAGTTAGTTGTACAAGTATTGTTTGCTTATTTGATTTACAGACAAATCTATGTTCAACTTTGTTTACCTCTGTTATGTTCCTTGTCTCCCTCACTCTTTCTCTCCCTCTCCCTCTCCCTCTCCCTCTCCCTCACTCTGTATACATAATTTACTATTCATTGATTTTATGTAAAAAATTTTGCGCAATTTTTTTTGTTTTTTTACACATTTATCCATTGTTGAGCTCTCTAAGGCGTATACGTGACATTAATTGATTTATTAAAGCTTCTGTGTTCGCGGTGGCAAAAAATGAAATGGTCAGTTTCAATTTAAACACAAGAGGATGTATGTAGTGAGGACGAATACTTATGATTTACCGGACAGGCGTGGCCTCATTTTGTTGAAGTCTGGCCTGAATCCTTTTAAAAGATTCCAAATTCCAATAGTTTTTGCATTCATGCTGTAGACTTAAATTTCCAAGTTTTTACAGTTCTCCTCTTGTTCTTGTTCTTAACCATAACTTTTCTTTTTATTCAATTGCTTGAACGCTCTCTAAAGTATGAAAAGTTGCTAAAAGTTTTGTGGTAACCGCACATAAAATGAACATTTTTATGTGTTAAAATAAACTATTTAACAGCAGATTAGGTCAAAATGAATGCTCTTCGCCATTACTTCTCTCTGACCACCTTCACACAGCTTTAAGCATACAATACATTAAATTGCCCTGAATACTAAGTGTGAACATGTATTATTGTTCTTGTTATTCTGTTTCTTCCTCTGCTTCTTTTGTCGAAACAAAAGGAAGAAGAAGAAGAAGAAGAAGAGGAAGAAGAAAAATTGTTGCTGCAGTATTTCGCTTAAAATTCTTTGCAGTACTTGAATGTCTATTGTGTTTAACCAGAATAAGAATAAAATACGAAGAAGAAGAAGAATTTCTAACTGAAGTTATGCATTGAATAATATTTTCCTCCTCCTTTGATGCTGCTCTCATTTTGTATTCATTGTAATCCAAATGATATTCACCGAGTAGTGCTGTTTAAAAGGCAAAAAAAAAAAAAAAAAGTAAATTCTTCCTCATCTTGAACGCATATATTGTACCCTTGTACTCCAGCATGAAATCAGACAAACTGATGAGAAAATTATCAGCACACAATCTATGCAAAAACTAAAAGGCACTCATATATTTAACATTAAAGTTAAATGAGCGTACACTTGGACTTGACAGGATAAGCTATACATTCGTATAAACCAGGGGTGGGCAACTTTTTTTTTTTTTTTTACCAACGGGCCAATTTCAATTTGCATTTTAACGGCAAGGGCCAGAATAGATTGTTAAATGCTAAATTATCTCAATAACCAAATTATTGATATATTGAAAAATGGAAAATTGAGCTCAAGTGATCATCATGTGACATAATGAAGGCAACAAATATAAATATTAGTTAAGCTTCGGTGTGATGGGTTAAGTTGGGAATATTTCTCAGCTATTATTACAACATAATTAGCTAATCAATTCGTAGAACTGCTTGCAAACTTTCATCTGTTAGGCTAGGTCTGATTTTGCTCTCTCTGTGATTCATTAACGATAATGTAGCTGTTTGTTGTTGATCCAAAGAAGGCCAACTATTTTCGCACATTATTCAAAATATTTTGAAAGACTGCTAGATTTAATGAATTATAAAATTCCATATATATCCCTTGAACTGACCAATTAAGTCAACGAGTCAAACTAGACCGCAATGATTCTTTCACTTAGTTGGTTTTTCTATGCTTTGTTTTTTGGGACTTTGTATTAATATATCTTCTTCTTTATTATTAATTTTTCATAATAATTGTACATGTCGTAGCAGGGCCGTCTCAACAACATCACGTGCCCGTGGTTGCCCCTGCCTGGTACAAAGTAACATTTGCTTGAGCTGTTCTTGTCATCACATTACAAAAGTAAAGCAAAATAACAAAAAAAAAAACAAATGAAAATGAATGAGAAATTTTACTAAAGTGTCGGTAGCATGGAATAAGAGGGATCGATATATAAAATATATATTTTATAGCCTCCTCGTAAGTTGGGGGTCTGACTTAAAAGCAGGCGTCAGAGACCCCACAAAATATGTCCCTTTTTCATCAATATTTGGCTAAATATAGACACATGTGTCCGTCCTATACGAATGCGGGCGGTACATATTTATCTAAAATTAAGTAATTCCCTACCTCGTCACCCATACACTCGCCATAAACACAACACAATATCTATTAATGTTAAGGGTGGTGCATATATTTAAAATTAGCGCATCCATCGATTTATCAAAAAATTAGTTGCGTACTTGTATAACAGACACGCCCACAATATTCAAAAAACCTTTTTTGGACCCAGAATTCGATTTAATAATTGATATGTAATTAAGAGTTTAATTAGAAACACGCTACACCCACTTTTCGTATATTTAGGTTGAAAGCATTTAAGGCAGAATTAAAGGCCGAATATTAGAGGACTTGGAATTTCGTTTCTTCCTACGAGATAATATCGATAAGAGGTACTTAGGGATACTTAAGGGTATTTAAGAACAAGTGAAAATGTTATAGTCCATCAAGCCTGACCATTTAATACCCTACACCACTTAACTCCACAAATGATGCTATAATTAGTTTAGTGGGGTCAGTAAACACGAGGCATTGCGATATAAATCCCTTCGTGAAAGATCATTCTATGGGAAGGGGTTCTGAAAATAGTCCAATCGGGTCAAAATTTGGTGCAATTAACTATTCTTCACCAAGTTTTATCAAAAAATATTAACAATTGCGATTTTTTGCCATAAAAACTTCCATTATAGGCAGAGAGATTCTAAAAATGGTTCGATCCGGGCCGTTTTTAATAGGATTTCTTTTTGATACTAGACATATCCTTATACCAAATTTCATTACAGTATCTCAAAAAGTGCGACCAGTACCTTGGGCACAAATTTACATGGACAGGCAGACGGACAGGGTTTAAATTAGATTTAGATTTTAATTCTGAATCCATCGGTACATGGGAAGGTGGGTGTAGCATTCACCGTTTAGGTCAAACATAGTATACTCTTCGTCAAAAGTGGTGCCGGGGGTTCGGTTTTCTGCACAGCGACCTATTAGAACGATCTTCACGTACCGCTTGAAAACCTCTAAAACCTCTTCACTCTTTTTCGATTTTTGTAAAAATGTGGGCGTGTTCTTCGACTAACTTCAGCTATCCATACATTTGCAAAAAATTTTTTTCAATTTTTGTGAACAGAAGAATGTGTACAGGTACAGGTTACATCTGCAGACGGAGGGACAGACAGACATAGCTGTTTTATTCAGTATATACTTTGTGAGGTATTTGAAGCTTCTTTCTGGGTCTTACAAACGTTTTAACCAACTATGTATACCCCCGATGTAAGGGTGGTGATGGTGGATATAAAAATCGCGCATAATACAAAAGCTAAGTTAAGTGATTTTGTGTAACATGACGCATTTTATGCTTAAGTAACTTTATCGAACATAGCATAGCATAATGTGCAATTCGGTATTTAATCACAGCTACACAGAGAAGTGGTTGCAGGTTGTGCGAAAAGTTTTGCACGGAACACATGCTACAACTACTTTACGGCTAAATGTTGTTGTGTTTGAATAATAAGAAGAGACAGAAATTCAACTTATACAGAATGCTCTTGGGCATGTTGTTGTGGAATATGTTTAAAGAGGATCAATGCTCGATACTTTTTTTTTTTAATTAGGTCACCAATGGGTGGAGAAATCATTTTCCGTTTAGTTAAAGATGCGCTTGATGGAAACGAAAACTAACAATAATTGAATGCCAAAGTTATGTACAGGCACAGACATATTTAAAGGTACGTAGAAAGTGCTGTTTCTAGGTAGAATTGGAAATTGTATATAAAGGCAGCCTTCCATTCAATCACTACCAAGTGTCTCACCGCACAATGAACATGATTGCAAGAGTGCTTGTACTTGCATGCGTGTATGTGTGTATGTGTGTATGACTATCACTTGATGAGCTTTTTACAACAACAACAGCAGCAACAACAACAACGGTCACAGCGATGTATAGGTTCTTGTATTGAATTTGATTTAGTACAGAATGTTCCCCGTTACATAAAATGGTGTCAAGTGGCTTCGTTTCATTTGTTAAGTGTGTCCTCTCTATTGAAAAATTGAAAAAAAAAAAAAAAATTGGAAAAAAAACATAAACTTTTGCTCCTGCTATTTTCTTGAACATGATTGTTTCTCTGATTATCAATGAGTTGGATGTACACACATACACATACGCGTACACAAAACTAACGCTATATTTCTTTACTCCGCTTTCCTTTTATTGCCATTCTCTTTCATTATAATCCACACATACAATTGCAGCAATTGTGTGCATGTGTGTGCGTGTGTGTGTGTGCACGAGTTTGCTAATGTTAAAATGAAAGCGTAACAATTGTTTCAACAGGAAATGTGGAACATGTTGTTATTGCCATAGTAACAATACAGAAAAACAAAACCAAAACAACGACAACAATCAAGATAAGTGTACGTTTAGTTTATTACGGTTTTCCATTTTTTTTTATGTAAAAGAAATGATTCTGTTAATATCAACAAGCGTACTTGCATTATCTCCGCCTGGCATCGAATAATGAAGACTTGAGTAAAGGAGGAGGAGTTCAAATAAAGTTGTATTTGATTTAAATTATATTTAAGAGATACCCTCCAGCTATAAATGTAAATTGTGGGCGTAGCATGCATAACGAAGGAAGATTGAATGCTGCACAAAATATGAATTTTTATTGAAAATTATGGGCGTGTTCGTTATTTAATTCCACCCATTATCCTTACATTAATACTTATATTAACCAAATGTTAATTTTTTAAATCTTTTTTTGTGATTGTGAGAGAATTTCATTAATTGTGGGCGTGGCTATTAAACGAATTTGTTCATTTTGCATAGAAAATTAACTCTATAAGCAAAGGTCACCTCTGTATTGTGAAAGGTCGCACAAGTTTATACCAAAAATCTATATTATGATAAACTGTTGTGGAGTCATAAAGTCCACTACAGGTAGTTGCAAGTGGAATGACAAATTTATCAATAATGCGAAAGGTATAAAGGTTCAATAAGTAAACCAGTGAAAATATTATAGTCCCTCAAGCCCTACCATTAAATACCCTACGCCATTTGATGTATTATTCAATTAAATTTTTTTTTTTTTTTTTTTGAAAAATGAAAAACCTTTTTTTTATACTTGATATATATAATACAAAAATTTTTATTTTTTTATTTGTTTATGAAATCCAAATTTTTTTTTATATGGGAAGGGGTTCTAAAAATGGTCCAATACGGTCCATTTTTAATAGGGTTCCCCTTTGGGCCAATACGTGTCCTTGTACAAAATTTCATTGAAATATCTCAAAAAATAATAGGACCTTAGATGGGGAGTGAAGTGCACAGTTGTTGCCTTTATACTTCAATCAACAATCGAATAAAATACATCCATTATATTATATTTTCATTGATGTTAATTTTTTTAACCAAAAAATTTATTTTTATAAAACATTTTAGAAAAAAACTGATTGACAATCTTGACGAAAAATTGAATAGTTTCTCACATAAAAATCAAAGAAATGTAGATACCCTACAGAGAGTGGTTCTAAAAATGGTCCAATCCGGTCCATTTTCAACAGCGATCCCTTTTGGGCCAATACATATCCTTATACCAAATTTCATCGAAATATCTCAAAAAATGCGACCAGTACCTTGGGCACAAATTTACATGGACAGACAGGAGGACAGACCGACAAACGGACATGGTTAAATCGATTCATATTTTGATTCTAAATCAATCGCTATAACTAGAAGTGGGTGGGACATTTGCCGTTTATGAGTTACAAGCATCTGCACAAACTTAATATACCCTTTACCACAGGGTGGTGCAGGGTATAAAAACTAAATTTTGATTACTTTAAATCTTAAATTTATATTTATATACAAATTATGGGCGTGACAGGGTGTGTATTAAGTCTTACAAGTCGAATTTTTGGCCAAATATATGGGCATGCCTAGTAGTGCATCATTCGGATTGATTAATCGATCGATTAAGATTTTGTTATGCTTGAAAATATATGCACTTTGTAAGGCCTCTGTCGTCTCTTTCTGGTTGTTGCGAACATGATACCAAACTTGCTATAATTACATCTTTTATGGAGAGTATAAAAGGTGGATTTTATTGTAGCCATGACATTCTGCCATTCAAACCCTTTTTAGTGACTTATAATTGGAAATTACCCCCTAGAGTAAAATTTTCGCTGTAAACGTATGATTAACAATTTTACCAATTGGATATAAAGCGCACCAGATTACTACAGCTACTTTTTTATTGTTCCTCCTTACCTAACAAGGAGAGAAAAAGAGAGAGATATAGGCCGGTTTCTGTTATATTGAATGGCCCAACATTACGCACTTTCCAACCAACTCTACCCTTTCGTTTAATTAAATGCCAAATATCTTTGGCCTTTGTAGTGGTTTACCAAATTAGTTAACCAATACTCTTTCATATGCTTTCACACCGCAATGCCTATTTGCTCTCGTCCCATCTCTCTCCCCTCTAATGGCCAACACAGCATCAAACCAAACGAGCCCGAACACGGTGATTTGTTGTCAACATGAATTTAATTTTTTCTTGTTTTTTTAATTCTTTTATTATAGTTTTAAACGCATTGAAATCGTTTTAAATGTAAATTCCAACATATACGCATAACCCGGTACAGTTCAATATATGTACTGAATGAGTGCAACAACGCACACATGTGCTTTATGTCCATAAGGGTGCCATTTCGAGTGTATTGACGGTGTTGTGTGTGTGTACGTACGTGAGGACACCAACCGTAAAAATGGTAACAACTAACAAACACAACAAAATTTTCTTTTTTTTTGGGTAAAGTTTTCTTCCATCTCAGCATGTCGAATATGCACACATGTACACATTGTTTGCTTACTTAACCAGGTCAGTGCCGTAAACAAATTCAAATGTATCAGCAACAAATGTGATCAGTGACCGCAACAGTTTTTTTATTTCTTTAACCAGCACCTCATCTCCCTCACTCACTGAATTTATGGTTGGTCTGGTATAGAATAACAGTTATAAAATTGAATAAACTTTAGAATCGTACTCTCTCTATCCCTCTCTTTCTTTTTCTTTGATTGGCAATTTGAAAAATTTGAGCAAATAAAAATATTGATTTAAAGTTAAAGAAATGTTTTCAAAAATTTTGATGAATTTGTAAAAAAATGAATTTTATTAAAAATGAATTGTATAATGCCGGCATTGTAGATGTAACGTTTAAGCAGGACTTTCTGTACAATTATAGAAATTTTACACAATATTTCGAAATAGCTACGAGACCGTACACGTTGGCACTATAAATATATCGCCCGACTTTCTACGACTTTCTCCTCGATTATACACATTTTGTGAAATGTATTAGCTATAAGACCCTGCATGTTGGTATTATAAATATAACGTCCAAAGAGGACTTTCTCCTCGATTTGTGAAATGTTTCGAAAGAGGGCGTTCTATTAGCTATAAGACCGTAGACGTTAGAATTATAAATATAACGCCCAAAAAGGATTTTTCAATTGATTATATTCAATTTGTAGGATATGGAATTGTTAAATTGAAAAATTTCTTAAAAATTTGTTTCCTTTTAAGTCCCTGTTCATTCGTGGTCGTGTTGTTTTCCGGATATTGTCCCTTTTCAATATCAATTAGCGTAAAGAGACTTCTGCTAAGTTTAGAGTCAACATCTTAAGAACGATTTCAATGACGAATGGACTGACTCAGTGCAAACTTTATATTATATTCTGAGCAATGATGATTGCGTGGCTTGGATTGGATTGGATTGGTCTTTATTTTACATATTTTTCAAATTAAATAATACGTTTACTCAACCAACTAAAGTTGTTATCATTTATTTCAACATGGTGTACAACATCCGTATAATTGTCATAGTTGTTCTTATACCCTTCCACTGTGATAATTTGTCCAACAGACAAATTACAACAAATCTTTCGTTTTACTTTTTTGTATTGTTATCAAACAAAGTCATTTAACAGCAATTGCTGGTTGCTGATTCTATGTACATGTGTTGCAGCAACTAACTGAAATGTTTTTGTAATTGTATCTGATAATGAATATTTCTGGGCCCCTATACATAAAAATTTATGTTTTACCTGAGTTTTTCTTGATTCTTCTCTTTTGTGTCAGTTTTGAGGATGTCTGTGAAAGGGTGCTGGTGAATTTTTACATCCTCTACATAAGATGGGTGTTTAATAAGTTTGTCACACCCAGAATAAATTTTGTGAGATGGCGCACCCTGTAATATAAGTATGTTATATGTATATACTTAACCAGCATAAAAATAGGTGTTTTTCTAACGAGGGGGGAAAGCATTGAAAGTCACAGGTCAGTGTGAGGCCTTCACCTACTAACGTCCGACGGTGCATCTCCCGGGATCACCGTTAAGTATTACATCGGGGGAGCCGCCTGAACGTAATCCCGAAATAAAAATCGATCTTCCGTCTGTTTTTGGGACGCAATTTTGACAAAATGAGTTGAATTTTCGCAACGACATTTTTAATTTTTGTATCCAGGTTTCTAATTAAATTGTAAATTACTTAAGAGCCACTCCTACAATTGGAAATAATTTATCAAATTGTAAGATTTACTACATGTTCTAGGCATAAGTTGCCACGCCCACAATCGACACGCCCACTATCTATCAGGTATAAAAATTGAGCTAGGAAGTAAAAATTCGTTTATCGATGTACCAAAAAACTCCCAAAAAATGGGCGGGATTCACACACAATAACAGATACGCCCACAATTTACACAAAATATTTTTATACATAATCCCACGTGGAAGTTGATACCTTTTAAATACCTATTTAAAGGTAATTGCCACGCCCCTAATATAATATTTCAGAGTATTTTAGATTTGACTTAAACTAAATTTAGTTTTTTTTAAATTTTTGTAATTGTTTTCATTACAACATTTAACTCATACATACACACATACACACATACACATATGAGTTGACTACGCTTGACAAAATGTTTCTTCATTTGTGTCATAAAGTTTCCTTGCAAAGTCAATGAAATATCTTCCTTTACACACAGCGGGCACACTCGACAGTGATCGATTTATTATATGTGTGGGTCCAGCACTTATGCTATGTGATAAAATATTTATAAACGGAGGTTTTTCAACAAAGTTTGCCAAAATGTTTGCAACGCTTGGAAAGGAAGATAGTGTATAAGAGTGCATGTAAGTTATGTTAAGAACTCGAAAATATTAAAGAGCTCATAATCTCTAATAATTCTTTTTTTTTATTAATTCGTACAATTTATTTAACAATAAATTGAAATATTGTTGAAAAAGTAAAAAAGGAGCACCTTGTGTACTCAAAATCGATGCACCAAAAGGTGATTACCACAGAAGACACACGCAAACGAACGGACGAACAGACAGAATATATAGTTTGTGGGATTTCAGGCGCCCGATTTTGGGCGTGACCAACGTTGTCTGGTGAATTTAAGAATCTTTACTTGAGATGAGTTGTGGACCTGATAAAATGTTCCTAGGAATCTTATATCCTTAAAATGGTATGGAATGAGAAATAGTTTAGTAAACCCTTTATGATTAACTGGCATGATGATGAACATGTTGATGATGGATAATCTCAATACAGTTTAAATCAAAAATAACTCACTGACTTATTTATATCAACCAACGTTCCCACATAAACATCCTTTTCCTTTTTTTCTTTGCTTTTTTTCCGCATTCACATTCATATCCTTGCATTTTCATTGCATTATATGTATATATAGACCTTCTGCGTATGGTTATGTATTTCCTTACCTCCTTCTCAGACATATTGTTATATGTGTCTGTCTGTCTGTCTACATACATACACATGTATTTTTGTTGTATGACCATGTTTGTGTATATATTCCATATAAAGCGTACAGGAAATTTCAGTTTTGAAATAAGTATGAGGGTAAAAAAGAAAGAAAAAAAAAAAGAAACAATAACTTGAAAGCAATCCGGGTGCTTTGGAAGTGTTACGACAGTTGTTAACTTCCCCAAGTTGTTAAGTTGAGTTCGTTTGGTAACTCGTCTCATATTGTGTGTGTGTGCGTGTGTGTGTGTGTGTGTGCATATCATCATCATTTGTGCAATATATGGACTTAAAATAGAGCTCGCATGTGCGTGTGCATGTTGACGTCTACTTATGGGTTTGGTGTGCAACTGTACGCTCCTGTGTACTTTTTTATTTTATTACTTTCCCTCACTTGCTCTGCACCACTACCTCCTTCTACTCTACTGGTTAGTTGTACAAAACCAACAATTGCTGGTTCCTCTAGGATGGTCGTCATTGTCGTCGACGTCGTCGGAATGAAAATTCACTTTTCAGAGATAAACTTTTCTTTTTGTGAAATATGACTTCACATACCAAACCAAATGAATAAAATATTGTTGTATAGCTGTGCTACTTTTTCATTTGTTTTATTATTGCATGTGCGTATAAGTGTGTATGAGTTCTTGCCAACTCCATATATAACTATGTGCAGCATCAATCTGGTCCTTACGTATACAGTTCTCAAGTGTATTATGCGTCCTTCATTCAATAAGCGACCGGAAATGCCCTTTTTATTATCCCAATGTATTCTTATTGTTTTTAAGACATACATACAACAATTTTTACATGATATGATGATTAAATAAAATTCTTATTGACACTAAAACAAAAATTAAATAATTACTCTCGATATTAAGATTTTTATATAATTTCGATAAAAGCAATTATCGATAACAGTGAATAGAGCAGTTTTAGATATGATTGAAGAGATTTTCTCACAAGCTCTACTATTGTATAATTTTCAACAAACATTTTTTATTCCGATAAGTTATCGATACATCGAAATATCGATAACTAATTTATTTATTATTATTATATTCCAATAGAATTACTGTTGTTTTTGTTATTTTTATACTTTTGTACATAATGTGGGGAAGTATGTTTGCCATTCTCCGATCGGCGTTAACATTTGAATCGATTGTTTTTTTTTGACATTCTCACATCATGAACTTCGAGTTGATGTTAGGATTTTAAGATTTTGTATGCAGGTTTATATTTAAATTTGGCGAAATCGATCAACGGCCACGCCTACAATTCAAAAAAATTTATTTATTCATTAATCAGAAATATATTAAGCTATGAAATTGAAACGTTTATAATCAGTTCATACAAGACAGAGCAAAAGTGGGCGGGGTCAGATAACAAACACTCCCATCTATTTGCATTGAAAATTTCTTTTAAATGATGTTTCTTACGTTTCCTTTCTACCAAATTTATTAAAAGATTGGACCACGCCCTAATGTCCAATAAGTTGTAGTTTAGTTTTGGGGCACAACATTTTGAAAGTAAAGAAAAAATCGTTTCCAATCACCAAATTTTTTATTTTCATTTTTCATATCAAAGACGTAGGTTGGTAACCAATAATGAACTGTAAGGATAATAAATAAATAATTAACCTCAACATAACAGAAGCTCTGAACTTGTCAATGTATGTTTTTTGCCTAATGTAGATTATAGCACCACTCCTATACACCATAAAAGTAAGAATCTTTCTGTGCTCCTCCAAACTATATTTAATTACTACCTTTGCATTGTTGTGGGTATAATTTCCATATCAAAGAGACAAAACGGTTTACTCTCGTTTTAATTTGTAATTGTTTTCTATACCAGCACATAAATACTGTTATGTGTGTGAACACATATGTTCACCACACACAAATACATACCTAACCACATATGGTTGGAAATAAGTCATTTTGTGATATGACAAATAATTGTCATTGTTAGGATAACGATTACCCACACACACGCACCCACTCACCCGCATCCAGCATGAATGCTGACAGATTGACGTGCACAAAAGTGGCCAATTCTTCTTCTTGTTTAAGTTTAACTTAAAATAAATAAACAATTTCAAAAGCATTGTGTACGTCGAGCACCTGAAATGAGAAAACTTTCTTGACTACCTTGATTCCTTGAGACAACATACAAACCGAAGTTTTAGGTTTTCGTTTGCACTCCTACTCACACATACACATGCATGCATATACAAAATGACAAATAGTATTTTCTGTCAACTTATATATAATTGTGACACATCTCTCTTTCTCTTTCTCACCCAATTTTCCTTCCTTCTAGTACGATTTTAAAGAAAGTTTGCAATGTGGTTTTTGTTATTGTTGGAAACTGAAATGTTATCAAAATTTTTTTTGACAAGTTCTTAAAACACAAACACACGCACACACACAATATAATGAAATTTAGCGTAAAAACATAACATTTGTTTCTAATATAATTCAAACGGATGCGACAACAAGCAGTACAGTACAGTGTGGTGAAAAAAAAAAAGTGTGCAAAATGGTTTAATATTGCAATACAAGTCAGTAAACTAAAGTGGAGGCAAGCACAAGTTTTAATACACTGAGAATAATGCAGAAATTCTGCATCGACTTCTGTTTAGGATATCGGAAGATGCACCAATTTTATATACAACTTAATGCAATCTGGTAAACCGTGTGCGTTTTTATAGCTCAATTATTGTGGCTATTAAATAGAATTTGGTCGATTGTAGGCGTGGCTATTATCCGTTTTTGTTCATTATAAATCATCATTACTGGCCGATTACAACCTATATAGGTCTCTGACCTGTTGCAAAAGAGAACGCTACGCTTGGACACGTCTATTCCAGTTTTGTACACCAAGTATTTGCAGGGCATTAAACACTTCGGTCTGCTCTTTGCGCGATGTTCTTCCGGTTCTCTGTCAAACACAATCCTAGCCGGAGCATTTTCATACATACGGCCGATATAACCTATTTTTTAAATAGATAATCTGTACAAAATTTGACCTCGATATGTTAAGTTTTGCTATCGTGAGCTTGATCTTAAATTGCTTTTAATAAATAATAACTGTTTTATGAATACTCTCGACTCTACAACGAAAACTATATCAAACCCTAGCTTTTTAGGTTCTTGGACAATCTGGAATCATTGGCAGTAACACAGAGTTTTGATCTCAAAACATTTATTACATCATCTTCAAGAGTTTACTAAGACAAAGCTTTAGTCCACTTAGCTACTGAAAGGATGTATTTTATAGGTTCCATAATAAGTCACAGGGCCTAAGGGAATCGCCTCCAAGGCGAATATCTTTTCTACAACGTACAGAGTTTACCTTAAATCAACATCAAATAGAGGTCTGGTATCATATATATCAGTTAACATAGACTCCTGGTATTTAAAACAGTGAAAAAACTAAATTTGGATTAAACAAAATCTTAATACCCTTCACACCTATATGTGGGCTTGACAAGTACCTGATAAGTATCCTAGTCGACTAAAAAGTCTATATTTCAGACCATTTTCAGATAATTATCTATCTGTAATATCTGTACAAAATTTCAAGACATTAAAATGTGAGATCGGACAGACGGACACATGGACGGTAATGTCTACATCGATTTAACTTTTGATGCTGGTCAAGAGTATAAATACTTAATAGAGTCTCTGAAGTTCCATTGTTTCCATCACCGTCACATGTAGCCAACATTTATTTCTTGCAGTGTAGCTGGGTAAAGCTGCTTATTTTATATAACTCAAGTACAGTAAAGTACATCAATTTGTAAAATGGTTCTATTCTGTGTGCCTTCTTTCACTAACTTCATTTTCATTTTCATTTTCATTTTCATTTTCTCTGCACAATCACAGATAAGCGAGTATAAAAGTTTTTTGTTTTATTCCCCCCAAAAAGTATTATCATCACTATCATTAACATCATTATCATTATTATTATCTTGTACAAGTTGTTCCTTTTTTGTTTTTGTTCCAGTTTGTATATCCTTCCGTATGTCCGCTGGTATGTCTGGCTAACACATGGTTTCCTGCTTATTTATTTTTTTCTATTCTGTTTTTTTTTGGTTTGTTTTGTATTGTGTGCAACAACTGCTAAAATAAACTCATAAACAATTTCAAAAAATGGCAAAAACTTTACAATAAAATTGACTCATTGACAATTTGTATGTAAGAGGGAGAGAGAGAGAGACAGAGAGAGAGAGAGAATAATAACTTTTTTATAACCAAGTATACGGAAAAAATTCCTGTTCAAGTAAAGTTTTGTGAATTTCAAGGGAGAGGAAAATAGTTTCCATGTTCATCATTTTCCGCAGTTTATGTACACCGTTAAAGTTTTTAAAATTGTATAAATTTGTACAAGCGTTGACGCAGAATCAAGTGCATAAAGGAATAGAGTGCGGGGGAGAAACTTGATTTAAAAGTAATTAATATCAAAATATAACTCAACGACATGTGGAACTAGGAAAAGTTTCAAATTGAATCTATGGTCCCGCGAAGTAATTGTATTGTGGAAATTAAATTTTCCAACCATTCTTTTTGCATTTCACACACCAACCAACCAGTTTTGGAATTGCAGCGTTTCATTAAATTGTGCTTCAAATAGGTGTTTACCGTGCATAATAATCATAAATTTCAAATGCTATGTTTAGCTTACATCCTAGGCAGGGATGTGGGAGCGTCTAAAGTCACAACCAGACATTCACTTACTTATCCATCAACTTGAAAATGTAATTCAGTGTTAAATCGTGCTATATATTGTATCCTCACACATACCATACACTGGCGGTACATCCACCATACACTGGCAGCCTCATCCTTTATGGTAATGTTAATGCAAACGATTTGCTTTCAATGTAAATTGTACGCTTTGTACTACATAGGATATGCATGGGAATTTATATACTCTCTAAACACTCTCTGCCCCCCCCTCCTCCTCACCACCTGCATCAATTTTATTTTATATTAAAAACGAAAAACAAAAAACAAAAAAAAAAACGAAACGAAATTCACTCATGAAAATATTGTATTTGCATATAGAATGCAATTTAAAGTCTCTGTTGGAATGCACTTCACATACATACTACGTGAAGTGAACTTGAATAATTTACACACAAACGTAAACTTTACAAGTGACTTGAAGAAATATCAAGTGAACAAATTATATATAATACCACACTATGGCAGAATGTGAATTCGAGCACCTGTGTCTACCTCGGATCGAGTTTACATACAAATACACCGATACACCCACTTGCTACAGCATTCACATATATTACTATAATATATTTACAGGTTTATAGCATATCTGCATGTGCGTAACTTTGTATTTGTTCCGGTAATATTGATTTCTGTATTTGCGCATTTGTTGTGGGTTTATTAAAAAGCAATCCTATTAAAAACAAAACATAATAGAGAATCTATTTTATTATGTGCAGAATGTAAATGTAAATGTAAATGTAAATAAACAAAAAGTAGACAAATCATGTCTTTGTGTTGAATATGATCAAAAATATGAGTAACGAGGATTTTTATGGTTTTTGAATAGGATTTTGTTAAATCAGATTAATCAATGCGTTTAATTAAAAAAATAGAAATTATATAGTGGACCATTTAATAACCTACAAGCTACTTACTTCCAAACAAACAGCTATCCTATCATTCATTAACCTAATATCGGTTTAATAAAAAGCACTTTTCTTTTTTGATCGATTTTGCTCATTTTATACATATAGCGATCTGCGTACAGAAACTAAAAGTGTCTGTAAAAATGTTTAGCACAATATCTCCAAATTTATGACCGGATGGACGTACGCACATACATATTAACAACGACTTTTTTCTTTCAAACCCTAAAAACTGATCCAATTTTGTAGAATATCTGACGTTTCCTTTTGATTGTTGCGAACGATATGACAAACTTAGTAGACCCCCTTAATCTTAATGGGTATAAACAAGGCAGATAGTGTCAAAATTCAATTTCAATTTAATTGAAAATATCTTGTGTCAGGCTTTGCTTGTATAGATCAATTAAAATGGTGAAATGCTACTTTGAAAATGAATGGGAGGGAGAGAATGAGAAAGTGAAAGATTGCACTTGACAAAAAATTCAATCATATGATATCCAGAAAATACGCACCATTGAAGTGTGATGCGTTTCCAATTGTCGATTCATTCTTATTGTATTCGCTGTTACGTTATGTGTTATGTTTTTATAGCATTCCATCAGCTAAGCAAAGAACCAAAGAGAGCACTACAACACCATCCAATTCGGGTTAGAAGGGATGTGACATTTCCACTGCTATCATCACTAGGATAACTGCCGAACACAAGCCAAGCAAAACAAAAGGCGGAAATGATGCTGTCATTTATGTTTAGAACAAGAAGAAGAACAGCTTCTCAAGTGTTGTTTCTCCGTATCAAATGTTTACAAACGAATTATACAACAATGACCAGCTGACAGTGATGACAGTGATGAAAAATGGTTAATGTTAAAAAGTGCAAAACTGACTTCAAGCTAGAGGTGAGTAATCAATAATTTAAACGTTTCGAATGAAGTTTAAGACAATTTTTTATAAAATCATTCAGTTTTTATTTTAATGTTGTGTACAAGCCATGACTAGGCGTTAAGTTAGTTGCTGGAGTTTGTTTTGATCGAATTCTTGCCAACAATTTTTTTGGTGAAATTTCTCTTTTTAAGGAACATTTTGAAAAGTTCTACCAAAGGAATATTTATTCAATCGTTAAAAGTTACAATTACTTTAATTTTCTTCTCCCTCTCTTTCTATTCCTTCTTCTTCTTTTTCTTATTGTAAAAAATCTAAAGACAATTAACTGTTTTTTGGTGCCATACTACGAACTTCTCCTGATACTTTATAATGATTTTTAATTCCCCTTGAGCTATAGCTCGCTCAAGCAGAGTCGTTTCTGTGGGAACACATTAAAACTGTGTAATAAAGTAGTTGGCTTTTTATTTTGATTCTTTCCTTTTCTTGATTTTTAATGATTTGCGTTCAATTTCAAATAAAATAAAACAACAGAAATGGATGCAAAGGAAGGAAAAGGAAAGAAAAGGAAAGAAAAAGTTCCTTTAATTGATGAATAATTTACTAGGTAAAGCAAATTGTAAGAGAGAAACTTGTCGTCGTAGTGTATGGTAGTGTGGTTAATAAAAATGCAATCAATTTTTGAAAAAAGTGTTTTCTTCTCTCTGTCAGCATTTAATGTGTTTAGCTTGATTAATTTTCATTATTCAATAATTTTTTTTTTTATAATACGAAGCTTTTTATACTCATCACTTTATGCAACTCCTTTCGGAGGGTATACTACTAGACGCGCCCACAATTTACTCAAATATTCGCATGTAAAAATTTTTTAATCGACTGCACAGAATTCGTAATTCGGATTTAATGCTGCGCCCAGAATTAAAGACAAAACAAGTAAGAAAACTAAATTTGACTTAGGCCAAATCTTAAATACCCTTCACCTTTACAACGGTGGGCGTGGCAAATATATATATATTGCGCCCTCTAATAGTGTAAGTCTTACGTATCAGCATGCAAGTCTACTTCTACGTTGAATATGGTTTTTTGTAAATTGTGGGCGTGTCTGTAATTCGACCACGCCCATTTTTGGTACATCAGTAGATGGGATAACTGTTTATATGCGTAACAAATTTCAAGAGTTGGCAGTCACATGGGCGTACATTTCGGGATGTTGAGCTGAAATTTTGTACAGAGACCTCTCGTTTATGCACATAGAGAGTTATTCAAATAGGGAAAATTGGTCAAGAGCTACGCCAACATTTGACAAAAGTCTATTGTCCTGCTCAAAATTTAAGTATTAATTAAGTATTTATAATTATCCCATCCATCGATGGACTGAAAAAGAGTGTGTTCGGATAAAAAACACGCCCACAATGTACAAAAATTCGTAATCAGCGAATAGTTCACTTGCAAGTTGCATACGAAACACCTAAAGTATGCGACGGTGTAATCATATACATACTTGCCACATCCACTGTTTATATGAGGAATTCTGTAGAGTATTTATAGTTACAGACGTTATTATTGTTTTTGTTGTTATTATACGTTTTACCTTTTTTCGTTATTACTTTAAAATCGACAAGAGTGCCGGAAATGTATGATTATGTTGACAAAACACACACAGGTTGGATGTACACACAAGTTCTTCTCCACACATGCCGTTAGTTGTTGACATTAACATGCATATGTTCCCCTATCTTCACATAAATTGCTTTCCAATACATTTACTATTATTAGTTTCCTATCTTCGTCTTCCCCTCAGTCTCCTTTCGTTTACCATTTGTGGTTCAGATTATTACCTCGAGAACAAATCTTTTCAATTGTTATTGCTTTGTATAATAATATGCGCACAAGAAAAGCGGTGTCTTTGTGTCAGAGTGTGTATTTGTTGCAATTGCTTGCACTAAAAATCATTGCATGGAAAAATGTTATTATTGTCATTATCGTTATCATCAGCAGGATTTTTGTTAAGGAGGTTATCTTGGCTTACTTAGTGTCTCTTGGAATATTTCCATATTATTTTCCAATCTTTTAACCTATGATTAAGCTCGTTGCTGAAATGTGTAATAGGGTTTTGTTTTTTGATTTTGCGAAGAATACATTTTCCAGTTAAGGGCATGAATTGTACAAGGGAGGTGTTTAATAAAGATTTTTGTAAACTTGATTAAAATGAGGTGATTTAAGCTAAGTAAATTAGTACTATTGGTTAGTTGAGCGTTATTTATAAATGCCACGCCCACAATTTACGTAACGGGCTCCTAGACTTAGCATATTATTCAGGATTTACAAATTTAAAGTTTCTGCATAAACCTGTTTATTAAAATTCGATCAAATCAAGTAAGAGCCACGCCCACAATTGTCAAAAATTACCTACAAAAACACAGCTAACAATTTGAAATTTACAGTTTTCAATTAAAGCATACTCAAAATGACTGAAGTGGTGTAACAGGCACGCCCCGAATTTACCTTATTTTGAAAGAATTCTATTCGTATGTGTACACATTTATACTTATATCTTAAGTTTATTAGAAGTACTTGTTCCGCTTACAATTTGCAGCCTAAACTGAAATTGTATATTTTACTCCTAAGTCGTTTTAATTATTTCATAAATGTACTTTCCTTTCAACCTTTAGACAGCTAATTATAAAGTTGTAGTGAAACCGTCCTTTTAATTGTATAAAAAAAATATATACACTTAACTCACAATTTGCATGTTTTCTTAACATGAATTTTAACTCACAACAGACAAAATATCTTTTTATACCCTCCACACAAGATTGTCACTCGGTTTGCAACACCCACAGTGGGCATCAGATATATGAATTCATGATCAACATCAACAACTGAGTCGTTATAGAAATGTACGTCCGTTGTTGGCATTCTCACGGGCGTAAATTTATAGATATTCAGCTGAAATTTTGTACAAATACATTTAATTTCTACACGTAGATCGCTATTTAAAAAAAATAAAATTAGTCAAGAGTCACGCCCACAATCAACTAAAATCTATATATCTGCCACATTGAGCTATAAAGTTAAAATTTAGTATGCATTTTATTTATAATTAACTCATCCATTGATGTGCCGAAAATGGGCGTGGTCGAGTTATAGACGCGCCTACAATACACAAAAATCTATATATCTGCCACAAAATTTAACCTATAAAGTTGAAATGCAGTTCACATATTTATAGTTATCCCATCTATCGATATACCAAAAATGGGCATGGTCGGATAACAGACACGTCCACAATCGCCAAAAATCTATATATCTGCCCTAAAAATTGACCTATGAACTTGAAATTTGGTACATTTATCTATAACTATGCCATCCATGGATGTGTTAAAAATGGGCGTGGCTAAATAACAGATGCCGCCACAATTTACAAAAAATCATACTCCACGTAAAACACGACTTGCAAGCTCATACGTAATCCATGTCTGATTAAAGGGCCTACAAATATACCTCTGCTACGACCACTATTCTAGATGAGGAGGGTATTTAAGTTTGGGTCTAAGCCAAATGTAGTTTTCTTACTTGTGTAAGTATAACTATATCCGAATTTCATTCAAAACGGTTTCAAATTTAATGATTTTAATATTAGGCGATCCTCTCTCACAGAAAACCCTAAATCATGTAAATCGAAAGGCAAGTGTATAATAATTACATTTGAGCGTGTAAGGCATGTTTTGCCAAAGGGTTATTATCAGATTATGTGCATATGTATAATACAGCAGTTGACATAATTGCTATCTGTTGGTGACTTTTACACATTTGCACTCATTTAAAACGCAATAGAGCAGCACGTGTATGTGTAAATGATGGCAAGGTATATAAAATGAAATGTTGTATGTGTTTTAAATTAACAGCGATAGTGGTTACAAAGTTCAATTTATCTATACCCGCACATAAGTGTAATATTGTAATATAAATTGATACAATATATAACAGCAAGTCAAACAAACACCCATTTGGTGCATTGTGCCTGCACACATACACCCTGCATGCACTCTTTGCATATGATGTCAATTTACATTTGTTATTATGATAAATGTGTTGACCTGATTGATGCACCATACGGACAATGCAATCTCATTAAAATTAACAAATAAATGTTTGATATGTAAATTTTTCACTCCCAGTAACAAAGCTACCGCTGCTGCTATAATGAATTGTAAATCTGCCCGTAATAGGCACTCCATATGTATGTAACTTTATACATGTGTATGTCTCTACGAAGAAAAAATGTTCATTTTCATTTCGTTTTGGATAATTTTGTATGGTGGAGAAATAATGAAAAGGATCATATGGAAAATAGTTCAATTTTTCAATCAATTTTTCTAAACCAACATCGCAATGCTCAAAATGTTTACTACAGGGACATTCGTTACCTTAGTAATCAATTCAAATAAAATGCTCTCCTCATAAATATGTACTTCATGGACATTTTCAAGTTTGCTTTAATGTAAAAATAATTGTGAGAGTGTGGAACAAGGATAGTAGAAATGTTCCACATTTAACTAAATTTCCACTTGAACATGTTTTATGTCTAAGTAAAAACTGTGTTGACTTCCATTCTACAAGACTTCCTTCAGCATGCCTATACAAAACTTCACTTTTCTATACCAAACATAGGCAAGTGAAAGAAGTGAACGGACTCTTTTATAACGTATGTATATATTGTATAATGAGCACTTTTTCCTTTCTGTGTTGAGAGTTTCAGTTTGAGGTGTGAGTGGTGCATACAAATTCTAATAAAGAAACGTGATATTGTGAGCCCACTAACCAGCATTTAAATTAAGCAAAAATGTATGGATTGTGTGTACATGGTAAAGAGAGAAAACGTGGCGAATTGAAATTTGCTCGTTTTCAGAAACTATTTATATGCGAAATGTTTTAAATACTTTACCAGTTTCTGCACATACGGTGTCTATTGAAATTTAAAGCCAAAAAGTCAATCTGTTAAATGTGGGGGGCGTTTAAGATTTGCTCGAAGCCAAATTCAGTTTTTATACCCTGTAAAGGGTATATTAAGTTTGTGCGGATGTTTGTGAATACCACAGCCGCAGCCACTTTAAATTATGCCCATCGTTTTAGAATCAAAATCTGAATTCATATAACTATGTCCGTCTGTCTATCCATGTAAATTTATGTGCAAACCACAGGTTGTGTTTTTTTGAGATATTTCGATGAAATTTGGTATAAGAACATGTATTGACTCAAGGTGTAACCCTATTAAAAATGGGCCGGTTTGGACCTTTTTTAGAACCCCTCCTCATACAAAGTTCTATTATAGTGGAAGGTCTTAAAATTGCAATTTTTAATATTTCTTGACAACATTTGGCGACGAATGCTTAACTTCTTATTCTTGATTATCATCAAAAACTGAGTCGATCTAGATATGTGCGGCTGTTGTTGGCATTCTCTTAGTCCTAAGTTTTGATCAATTTAGTTGAAATTTTGTGCATACATACAGAACGCTCTTAAAATTGACAGGAATTTAGGTATAAAGTTAAAAGTTAAAAATTAATAAATACATAAATATGTGTATATTATAAAGTCCACATTTAACACTTTTCCTGGCTTATTTTAATTTATTTATCATCACACTCTACTTATCTAATTACTAATATTGTTCAAAATAATTGTATTAAATAGTTTGTAACGCATTCTCACATAATATTTACAATAATTTTATCTGCTGTGATTTTTATATTACGAAAGCTTAAGAATGATTTTACAACGTCTGTGTGTATGTGTGTATGTTGTTCACTTTAAATGAATAAAAATTATTTGTAATGTTTTTTTGTTTTTTCAAATATTAAATTTCGCTTTTGGTAGAACATGTGTGAACTATAGAAACCTGTACACATGGTTGTTCGTGCGTGTGCATATGCACTGCATTGTATGGTGTCTGTTGCTAATACAGTATAGAATTGTATACAATCTATATACACCATACGTGTTTAAACGTGGCACTAGAATATATTTTCGAATTTATTTTATACTTGTGGAAGAGACAGAGCGACGGGGGTGTGGGAGGTATTGCATGCAAGTTTACGTTTGCAAACTAAATTTAGCGTGAGAATGTTTATACAATTTCCTTTCAACATGTGTGAAAAGGAAGGAAAACAAAGATAGCACAATATATGAGAAAAGCTATGTGTGAGAATAAAACAAGTAACAAAACTAATTTTGGCTTAGACCAAATTTTAAATACCCTCCTATCCTGTATGGATTACGTATGCGCTTGCAAGTCGGGTTTTACATGGAGTATGATTTTTTGTAAATTGTGGGCGCATATGTTTTTTGACCACGCCCATTTTTGCCACATCCATGCATGGGATAATTATAAATAAGTATGCCAAATTTCAAGTTCATATATAGATTTATGTAGATTGTGGGCGTTTTTGTTTTTGACCACGCCCATTTTTGATACATCCATGGATGGTATAACTATAATTATGTTTGCATATAAAATTGCAAGATCTTGTATCAATTTTTGTGGCAGATATAAATTTTTTTATCGATTATGGGCGTGGCTCTTGACCGCTTTTCATTTTAAATAGAGATCTGCGTGTTTGCACAAAATTTCAGCTTAATATCTCAAAATGTACACTCGTGAGAATGCCAGCAATAGACAGACATACGGACACACGGACACACAGCCATACATGCCTATATTATATATCGACTCAGTTTTTGACGCTGATCAAGAATAGAGTGTCTGATGCCTCTTTCTAAGTGTTTCAAACAGAATGATAAACTTGTTATACCTCCCGTCTTATGGGAAGGGTATAAAAATAAAAAAAATAAAAACACTTAATAATGAAATAAAAACAAATAATTGCCACAAGGTTTCAGGGCAATAGAAAAAAACAAAATAAATAATAATTGTTTATAAATATTAGTTTAATTTATGGAAATAAATGTTTCATGTTACAGTTAAAAGACTCCTTTTTTTCAATTTTAATTAAATAATATTTGTGTTCTCAGTTCAATTTCTGTAAAGATTAATGGTTTGTCGACCAAAAAAGAAGTAAAAAGAATTTTTATTAATTTTTTTTATATAAAATCTATTTTTTAAATTCTAATGTAATAGAAGACAAGTTAAAAGATAAATTATTCCATTTATATTTGAAGATAACGCGTACGTACCCGCATACATACGAAATTTGTTTATAGAAAATAAATAACAATCATACGCCACGTTGACCATTGTCTTGGAAGGAAATATTTAAAAAAATTTATTTTTCATTTCATTTTTGTGGTCAAGTCGTTGCTTTTGTTATCTCTCTCTCTCTCTTTCTCTGAAAATTTATTATTCCACATTAATAAAACGGAAAGTGAATACAAATCCTTAAAAGATGAGCGAAACTAAACCACATCGCTGTGAATAATAGCCGACAAAACAGTAGTTAAACTGGGACTCATTTGTATTCAAGTGTTGCGAGTTAAACTCTTGCTGCATTCTTTTCATGCATCCTCTCTCAGAACGCTTTGTCATAATAAAATAGAAATCACATTTTAAGATGCTTCATGGAAGAAGGAGAAACAATCCATGACATGTCTTTCTCTCTCCTTTCATCTGCTACCACTTGTTATCATTATTATGAGGGAAGAGAAACATTTCTTTTATTGTTATTCGCACAGTTTATCCAAAAGTTGCAAGGATTAAGGCTTTTGCGCCATAATACCAGCAATAATAATTTCTTAGTGTTTTCCGGGGTGCTGGAGAAGATATTAAATCATAAATACCCAAATGTGTTGGGACACACAATTGTAAATTGTAAATGAAAATCAAAGCAAATGGTTAAGCACAGTCTTATCTTCAAGAAACGTTGTGTTGAAGCGAAATTTTTTAACTGAAACCCCGAAAACCCTAAAAATTCAGTTAATTACAATACATTCGCTTAAGTGTAGTTTAGTGTGTGGCGAATTTTATTCCTTTTTTACAATTTTGTAACTTTGTTAACCACACAGCAAACAGTTTTGTGGTTAATGCCAAACTTGAGAGAGAAGTTTTGTTTGTAACTCAATATGTGCGATCTCGAAAAAGTACTCGAAACTGTTGGAAACAATTTAAGGATATGATAAGCATTAATGACGACTTGATATTGTAACCTATTGTGCTCTGCTTTATATGCGATATAAAAAGCCCTTAAAGTTAACTTTGCTTTTAGAATTCTCTGTGGGTGCTAAGGGAGAAATAAGTTTATATGAAAAAACAAGCAAGAAAACGAAATTTGGTTTAGGTCATATCTTAAATACCCTGTACCTTAACAATCAAGGGCGGGGCAGGTATATCATTACGCCCTCTTAAAGGTGTATATATGACGTATCCGCTTGAAATTGAGTTTTCCGTTGATTATGATTTTTTGTAAATTGTGGGCGTGTCTGTTATTCGACCACGCCCATTTTTGGCACATCGATAAATAGAATAACAATTTTTGTGGCAGATAAATATATTGTGGGCGTGGCTCTTGAAAACTACAACTTCTAAATTTGGAATCGATGTCTTAATTATTGCGCTTATGAGAGTAATTGCGACAGCATACACATATGAGCGAACAGACAGACATGGTTAGATCGACTCGGTATTCGATGGTTATTTACGATAAATATATTTTGTGGGATTTCCGAAGCATGCTTTTGTTCATTGCAAATGTTTTGACAGAGTACTGGTGGGTATAAAAAGTTTGAATAAAATCAAGATTCTGGCAGCACATCTTCACAGATCAGCTTGAAAATCCAATGCGATTTAATCATAGTCTTGCGTCTGTTTTACTGGTGAAACGTTCAAATGCAGGACAAATTTAGACATTAACCTGAAATGTGGTACAAAAATTATTTTTCTCAAAGTTACAGAAATAAAGCAACGAAATAAGAAAAAAACTAAATTGTGGCTGTGACTTAACAGACACGCTTGCGATTTATGCAAAGCTTTGATTCAGTGTTTGTCCTTGAATGTGAAATATAACACCGTCTGGCATGGACTCGCAAGTATTCGGGCAAAATGTCTTTACTTTCCATTGAACCTATTTTCTCTTTTGCGCAGCAATACCGATTGTTTACATTTTACAACAACAACAACGACAACTTTTATTACATTTAAATCTCCTCTGAGTTGAATTGTTTAATCTTATTTATAATGCTTTGCAAGAATTGAAAGAGTAATAAAAGTTCAAGTTAAGTACGCTCCCTCCTTCCACTTTGTTTCCGCAACTACTATTTACTTGGTTTTATTGTAATCCTTCGTGAATATATACAAAGTAATGCTTAAAACTACTTCACTATAAATTAAAGCTATTTAGTAAATCTTAACCGCACAAATTTCAGTTAATTGCTCTTAATTGTAATTAAATGTATATTTGTGACCACCGCTGAAAATTCTCACTCAAATGTTTTGGTAACCAGTCAGTCAGAGGTTTATATAAAAGAAGACGTTACAGAATTTTAACTCTTTTTCTTGTTCGTTTCCTTTTGTTTTATATGCGAAGAGTGAATTCGTAGAAAGAAAGCATTTCTTCGGGTACGTTGCGAAAGCACTACAATTACAATTACAACAACTTTACGCCTACACTTTACTTCAATATTCAACTTTTTCATGTCTTCGTCACCTCTTTCTTTCCATCTATTTCAGCAGTAATTTTATATTCACACAGTTGAACAAAAAATTAAAGAAAAAAGAAAAAAAATATAAAATAAAGAAAAGTGAATTACTTGACGCATACTTGTACGTTTCCGTACTTGGGCAGACATTTAACGTTAATTGCAACTGCAATTGAGCTAAAGTACATACAGATAGTTCTTTTTTTCTTTCCTTCTTTCTTTTGTTGTTCTTGTTATTGTTGTTGTTGTTGTTGTTGGTGTTTTTGTTTTTGTTATACATCATATAATTTACTTTAGTTGCTGCTGGTATAACGCTTACTTATTGATGGTGTTGTTATTTTTGTTGTAATTGTAAATTTACTTGAAAGAAAATTGAATGAGAGGCGAGTGCAAACACATATATTACATAATTACACTTGGCGAAAGTGCTTTAATTAAGAATAATATAAGCGTATAATATATGTGTATGTACACACATACATACATACACACATACATACACATTTATATGTTGAAACGATGACTCTTGATGACCCATCTGGGAAGAGTTTATATACAGCTGCACAGTCGGGCCAAATTAGTGGACTGAGGTATAATTAACAAGTACGGATAGTTAGTTGGTTCAACCCAACCTTATGCTACCCTACATCATTTACTTCCACAACTTATACTATAATTGGTTGCGGATCAGTTTGGATTGTGAGTTCTTGTCATATAAAAGTTTTTTAGTAAAAAGGGGTTATATGAAAAGGGGTCCTAAAAAAGGCCCCATCTCTACGGCTCAGTAAATTATTAAGCTAATCAGTTATTCTCTACCCAAATTTACGTTAAACCAACAAATATCAAAAATATAACGATGAGACCAGCATAGACGGATAAATAGTTCAACCGAGTAAAGATATCATTCTAAGCCGACACACCGACCTTTAATTATTGGCACACTAAGTCACCGAGTTGGCGCCCTTATTTAGAGAAGATATTATTTTGTCCAAAGTAGAATAGTTTAGAAGTTTTAAGTTTTCAACTGACTCATTAGTGACACATTAGTCCACACATTCACTTAATAGAAACCTTGACATGAACCAAAGCAATATATCTTAGTTACACGTTACGTGTTTTATAGAAAAAAACAAGCACATGTCAAATAGCAGACAACGTTCCAGACGGACTGATGTGTACAGTGGTGGTAAATGCTAATTTTAACAAAATAATAACACTTGTGGTGCGAGGTGTTGCAATGTCTAGACTTGAGAAATTTTCAACACGTACACGCGGACACATACACATACATGTGTATGGCAAGTGAAAGGTGGGGTCAACACATCGCAAGTTGGTTATAATAGCAATAAGAAATTCTTTAACCCTTTTATTGCTCAATTTAGTTGCATATCTGGCAATAAAATATTTAATGTGTGTTTTATAGAATTTGGCAAACGTTTAAAAATTGTAAATTTTTATTCAAAGATTACGCAAAAAATTATGATTATTAAGTGAGATATTTACACTGTTTAAAAGCAAGCTCCGAGACATTTCTTGAAAGTTTCTTAAGAAAACTTTTCAAGTTAAAATCTTTGGTTCTACGCAGCTTTTATAATTAGTAAGTAAATGCTCAAATAAACAAGCAGACGGGCGCAAAGGCAGGCATAGCTAAATCGATTCACATTTTCTTTCTGACCAGAGGGAGTCACAAATGTGAAATGGTTTCGCTAGTAGGTAACGTTCATCTTTGAAAAATGATGTTTTTTTTACAATTGAAAATCTTTTTACTAAAGGATAATGTCTGCTTCAATTAATTATGCTTAAATTTCTGCAAATAAATTCTGTAAATACTTTTTCAGTTTATTTATTAAATCATTAAATTTAATTAAAAGTCAATAATTTATTATGACAGAATGCTTTCAATAAATTCAATTGTAATGAATTATTATCTATTACTCGCGCTTCATTGAAACCATTTACAGCATTTAAGAAACTATAATTATAATTAATTATTATATGAATTGTGAAAATGTAGTAAGTTGGGTGTTATGTTTATTGAATTGAAGAAAATCTATATTTCATAGACCTGATTCCTTCAGCCTAGAAAAACAAGTCAACATGTTATAGTCAGTTAAGCCCGACTACCCTTACACTCTTTAGTTCCCTAAACTATGGTACAATTAGTTTAGTTGAATCTGTATACGCAAGGTACTGCCAGATGAGTAACTTCGTGAAATATAATTATATGGGGAGGGGTTCTAAAAATGGTCCGATCCGGCCTAAATTTGATACAGCTAAATATTAAACTAATTAACTATTTTCACCATTCTTTTGTCTAAAATTTAAAGAATTGCGACTTTAAGCCTTATAAAGACTTTTATTATAAAAGGACCTTATGTGGGGTGGGGTTCAAAAAATAATCCGATACGATCCGTTGTACCAAATTTCATTGAAATAAAAAAAAAAAAAAATCCAAAAACCACAGAAATTTACATAGACAGACGGACATGGTTAGATCGATTCAGATTGTGATTCTGGATATTAAGGTATTTAGTACTCAAAAGAAATATCAAATATGTTGGAAATAGATATGGTCATGGATTAGACTAGGTCATTTTGTTCAAGTGATGGAATTAAGGTCTTGTCACGCATTTACTAGATACACTTCTTGTATAGTTGTTAGTAAAGACAGACAGACAGACGTTCAATTTTGGCTAAAATTAAGCCCGCTAAAAATATATATAATCCACTTGAACTCTTTGTTTTTGTTAGTCGGTCTGGCATTGAAATATTTCCCCATCAATAACTTGTTTTAATTAGAGTTGTGACCTGTTCAATTAATTGCTGTCACTCATGTCATTTCTATCCATTGTTCTCTTCTTGCCGACATACGCTTTTTGTAATTTCTATTTATAACAAATAATAATTATTACAACGAGTCATTATAAATTGATAGTTCATAAATTTTATATATTTCCATTTCATAAAAGCGATCAATGCAGGAGTGCTGCCGCAGCTTCTGCGGTAACCACTACTCTCCAGTGGTTTCTATGTTGATATTCATATTCATTATGAAATGATACATTTTATAACCGCACAAAAAGGTTTTCACATAATTTATGGTCTTTATAGTATTAAAGCTATTAGTAAACTCCATGCAGGATATTTGAGTTTATTAAAGCAACACGAATGCTTGTAATTAGGCTGAAAATTTTTACATCTGCCAGTCACCCTAGATCTTATGGGAATGTGACTCCAAGTGTTTTGTGATGTTTTGGCTGTAGAGTCGGGCACTCACAGAGCAAATGCTCTCACACAGTAAATGTTTCAACAGCTTTCTCATCCCTGCAGCGCCTACACAGAACTTGTACGGAGCACCGTACCTGCTGGCCATGTGCTCTATGAGGCAGTGTCCTATAAGGACTCCAACAAGCACCGCGATCGATTTCCTCTTAACACTTAAAAGGTCTTTGGTTCGTTTGCGATTCAGCCGAAGACAGAGAGCGCGAGATATGCGACAACTCGATAGAATACTCCACTTGCTGTTTGTACATCTCACCGCCTCTCTTTCCAATCGGCCATTCAATTTCGGGAGGTTCACCTACACCTTCACTCTCTCCTTATATCCTGCCTTCCTCCTCCGATTCTTGCACATTCATCCGCCATCTCGTTGCCGTGTATACCTGAGTGTCCATGCACCTAGCAGATTGCAATGTCATGTTGTCGAATCCCGGCAAATGATGTGGGAAAATATAACTTGATCGGAATTTTTTCTGAGTGACTGTGAACAACTTAAGAACTTTTTATACACCACACATAAAATGAGGATTTTATATGTTTAGTGTTTCCTTTACACCACCTAGAAAAAGGCGTTAGAGACTTTACAAACGGTGCGTGCAGTGGTTGAGACTTCTAAATTGGTGTGTAGCTCCGATAACTGCACGTCTCGAAAATAACACCCAAATCATTGATGGAGTATCGCCTTTCAATGGTATAGCCACTCAGTCTATACTGAACAACAAAGGGATTAAAGATACGATAGTAGGATATAGAATAATACGGTCCTAGATGAGTTCCTTGTGGTATAC
Organism: Ornithomya chloropus; assembly: GCA_963971445.1. Taxonomy (NCBI): domain Eukaryota; kingdom Metazoa; phylum Arthropoda; class Insecta; order Diptera; family Hippoboscidae; genus Ornithomya; species Ornithomya chloropus. The sequence goes on along the minus strand of OZ020530.1, from coordinate 17,146,602 downwards.
CTGAGTATACTATGGGATGAAAATGAACTTTCAATTTTTACATACAGTTTCCTTTGTTAAACAATCCAATAATCCAATAATCCGTTATGCAGACTTATGACCAAATACACATCGCCATACATCGTTTTAGATGTTCCCGTAATTTATTTGTTTAATATTTTGTCCAACCATTTATTATTAAACAAATATATTTGCATTTAAAAAGTTGCTGTGTGCTGATTACAACACCATAGTATTTGCCAAATATTAATATTTGTAATAACAATGACCAATATAATTGTGGACGGATAAACGACATATTAAGTAAATGAATTCCTAAATGGCTTTGTAGACATTCGGACTAATATATTTTGTATAGATTTTGTATTTTTAATTGACATATTTCTAAAGCAACTTACATTTTCCTAGCAGGATATGTTCAACATGGAAATGAATTAAGTGATGATTGTATAATAACTTCTCCTTTAATTACAACCAAATCGATTAATTTGCACATTTGTATTCACATATACGTTTATACAAAATATAATATGCGAGTAATTATGTTTCATAGTCTACCAGAGTTGAAAGTGGTTAAGCAATAAGAAGAAGAATAGCAATAAAATTCATTACAATTATAAATATTGATATATGATGAAAATAAATAACTATGTTATCAGCTTTGAGTTTTAAATTTGCTTATAAAAAAAGGGATAATTGCTAGAGATAAAAATATTTAATTAGATAAATACAAATAAAAATGTTAAAGTCGGTCAAGGCCGACCATTTAATACTTCACACCACGTGGCTCTACAAGTTATGCTACAATTAGTTTAGTTGTGTTGGTAAACACAGGCAGTAGTGCCATACAAGTCACTTCGTCAAATATTATTATATGGGAAAAGGTTCTAAAAATGGTCCCACCGAAGCCAAATTTGGTACAGCCAAATATAAAGCTCATTAAGTATTCTTCACCAAATATTGTCTAAAAATTTTAAGACATAAGATATTTTTCCATATAAAGACTTCCATTACAATAGAACCTTATATGGGGAGGGGTTCTAAATATATTCCAATCCAGTCCATTTTCAATACGGTCCCCCTTTGGGTCAATGCATGTCCTTGTACCAAATTTCATTGAAATATCTCAAAATACCTGTAGCTTGCGTACAAATTTACATAAACAGACAGACGGATAGACGGACTTGATTAGATCGATTCAGATTTTGATTCTGATTCCATCGTTGAAATTAAAGGTGGCTGTGGCATTTGCCATTTACGAGTTACAAACATCCGCACACACTTAAAATACCTTTTGGCACCAGTGGTGTAGGGTATAATTGGTATGAAATTGTACTAAAATATAAGGATTTTTATATTTCCGACTTTAGTTTATTATTCGCTCACGAAGGCGTAATTTTTTTTTCCGTACACAGATCTTTATTTACCTCTGACGAACGAAGCCAAACCAATATTTATATATATTCGATATGTCAAAAATGGCTGTGATCGTTTAACAGACACGCTTACAATTTACAAAACTCTGGGCTTATCGCAAAATTATTTTTGTTTATTAACGCATAATATAAACAAAATGAAAAGGCATAATCAGGTATGTGGCATGTCCACTATAAAGGAGTTTGTGAAAGGCGTGTCGGTAATTCCTTGGACAGTTAACATTTACTTATTCATAGTATTGGCCATTCTATATATTTTGCCCCTCTTTCAGGCAATTTATAAGCATGTTTATATAACGCTGTTATTTTGGCGGAATGTAACTTGTGTAGTTTTGAGGTTAATGTATCAAATCATAACATTTCATACTCATGGCTAGTGACATCTGTTACAAAAACCGGAAAGGAATTAGTGATGCATATAATAAGAATAGACCTAAGTACATATATAATATAATAACACTACAATGTAAAGTTCAATACCATTTAAAATTTTCACTTTAATTACCTTAAGGTTGCAAATGGATAAGATGCCATTTAATAAAATGTTAGAAATTTCCTTTGTTGTCAGTTTCCTTTTTTTTTTTAATATGACGCACTGCTGAAATCTTACGTAAGCAGTTTTTCACCAATTTTACTCACTTGCCATACTTTAATTACCATTTGAATACATGTTAAATGTGTGTGAATATCATTTCAACTGAGATGGAGATGAAGCAGGTATGCGTGTATGTGTATGTAACCGTAATGGATTTATGTGAAATTTATTGAATTGTGGAATCAACATAACTTGTTTGTGTGTAACCTGGCTTGATAGACAAATTGCGATGAAATATTTTACAAATACGTGTCAACCCAGAAGACAGAGGGAGGGAGGAAGGGAAGGTGACAGAGAATGAGAGATTGAGAGCAAAATTACTGAATGTTTAGCTTTAAGAATTTCAAACATTTCAGTCATCTACACGTTCAATCCATTATCCATCTATTATAGGTTAAAATGAACAAAATGATGGATGAAATTGTTGCTTAATTAAAATGGGAAAAAACTTACGGAAGAACTATCGAACTACCTATCTTTCTTACAAAGTATGAAATGCTGAATTTCCAGCAAGTTTGTGTTGGAAGCGTGGTGCTGCGTACATACGCGTACTGGGCTTTTACGTGATGTAAGTCAACCGCCCCCCAAACACTGTGACATATCATCTATGTGTGTGACTTTGCAAAAGTGTGAAATGAAATGAAAATCACTTATACGTTAGGCTGACTACGTATATGCTTACGCGCGGTCTACCTACCCAAGTGATGAAACCCTATGTGCCAGTGTCCGTACACACTCCATGTCACTCCACTGTTTTATTTTTTGCTTTGTGATGTGAAATTCCTTTTTCCAACATACGAGCACACATCATACATATGAAACGAATAAAAAGTACAAATAGAAGAAGAATTGCAGTAAAAGTCGTGTCAGTACTGAAGAAATCTGAAAAGTATGCCTCACAGCAACAGTGCACACATACAATGTGCGTGATAATATGTATGCGAAATATTTTTAAACTCTCTTAATCATAGTGAGAATAAGTAGGTTTGTTGTGGCGTGTGCAAATACCGGAAGAAGGGCCTTATATTGTAGTTTAAAAATTGAGTCGATTTAGGTATGTCCGTATGTCCATCTCTTGAATGTTGAAATTTATAAAATTTAAGTTATTCTAGAGCTTTTCATTTCACTTGAAATGCTAAAATCGGTTAGCAACCACGCCCACAATTGCTTAAACTTCTTCTAGATTCAGTATGTGGGAAAAATGGGCGAGATCGGATAAGAGGCACGCCCACAATTTACAAAGGAAAAAAACATAATCGTTTTTTGTGCAGTGTTCTCGTGTTCAATCTTCTGCGTCAACTACGACTCATAGTTTTATAGTTGTCAGGTGGGGCATAATGGAACATATGCCACGCCTATAAGTTACACATGAATGTAGATTATATCAGATTCAGACTAAGCCTTACTTCTTGTTACTGTTGTTGTTGTTGTCGTTGTTATTGTTGTAAGAAAATAAAATTCACATTTGAACACGATTTCTGATGGTTGGTGAATATGCTGCTTGTTGTATTGTACGAGTATAATAACGCATAAAATATGATTGAGGTCCAGGGTATAAATTTTTTTATACTTTTTTGTCGTATTAGAGGTTTTCTCAAGCTGTAATCCCTAGGTTTCTCCACGCTCAATTAATATAGTCCACCGATCTACTGAATATAATTTATGTATTCCATTATTTTTATGTTAACATTTTATGCCTTTAACTGAAACGTGTTGAGTCGTTTTTATGATGAATAGTTATTAACTTTTAGACTTGTAGTCGTTTTTCTGTCTAATTTACATCAAATAATGATGCGTTGGGTTGTGAAATGTTGTGTAATAGGGTGCTGTCATCCTGAATTCCTACATTCATCATTTTTGCATATAATAAATCATCAGTTAAGGCATACTCTACCGCATTTGGTGGTGATGGTACCCACGTCAAACTATAACATATCATGCCTCTACATTGTTAGTCACTGAACTGTAAAGTAGTCTAACACCAATCATAACAATAACAACTACAACATCAACTATAGCTGTACAACCCAAGATTCACATAATAATCGTTTGAAGCGTGTGGTGGTAGTCTTTGTGGAACATATTTATAAATGTAGACGTATGCTGAGATGCTGCTTCATCAACCACTTCCCACAGCCTAGCATTGAGTTGGAATAGTTGAAAGTGGTTGCTTATTATTACTTGCAAGAGGTTAAAGTTCTAAAGAAGCCAAGCATACTCATCATCATAGTTGGATAAACTAGAAAAATATAGGAGAAAAACAAAAAAAACAAGAAGAGTAGAAAAGGAAGAAAAAACTCTATTGACAATTGCAGCAATTTTCACTGCCTATCATTTCATGCTCATCCTTGACTTTTTTCCCTCTTTACTTGTGTTATAAATATATATACATGCCAGAGCATAAAGATGTAGTATTTTTTATGCCTTTGCCTGGTTTTCCTACATCTGTGTAAGTGTTCGTTCTGTTAATGTGTTTGACTTTTCGGTTAATTTGCTAGAAGTTGCTGGCTTGCATTAATATTGTGCTGGTTGTTGGTTGCTGGTGATGGTTTATCTACTCATAGATCCTCCCCCAAGAGTGACGATAATAGCTTTCATGTGACAACGAGTTTGTTTCCTCAATGGCTGTCTTCCTGATAGAGCACACAACACAAACACGATTCTACACTATTTCATAGACGAATGAATACTCAGTTGTCGCAAATACTCAACGCTTTCCTTCTGCTTAATATTGCATCCGTATGGGAAATATTTCGTACGTACGTATACCGGCTCTAAACTGAATAGTTGTAAAAATTGTTAAAACAATGTTTTCTCTTCTTTTAATAATTTTTTCTAATAAAAGTTTTATTTTATGGATTAAGAAAAATTTTAATTTGTCTTAGGGCAAATGTTACATACAACCTGTAGGCGTGGCAGGTATCTGATTATGCTATTTATTAGTGAGAACGCATCAACTTTCCTGAAGAATTCAGCGCAAAAGATTTTTTTGTAAAATGTGGGCGTGTTTATCGTCCAACCCCCTTGACTCTTTACACATTATTGGAAAATCTCCTTATATAAATGGTGTACTGTAACTTGCTTACTTTAAAGTATTGCGACTGATTTTTTAAGGGCGTGGTTCCCAAAAAATGTATCCAATTTCTACAGTACACTGCGCACATAAACTAGAATCTATGCACATTTCAGCACAATATCTAAACATTTGCGAAAGTGAGTATGCTCACCACATACCTTTGAAAATGGTCTAAATCACAATTCCCGAATACATTAGAATTGGAAAATTTATGAAAAATATGTCTCGTGTATAAATAATGGTCTCAGGATCAAAAAGAATGGCATACTTCACTCTCTGGGATTCCAGGATATCTGTCCTTTTATATAATAGTAAAGGAAGTGTAAATTTTCCCTTTTTCAAGTTTTATTCAAGTGTTAGTCGTGTGTTTATATAAATGTTTTTTTATAATACCGCAAAAAAAAAAAAAAATATTAATGTGAGCGATCATGATAATGGCTACTTTTCAAGGTTTCACATCAAAGCCGTCAGTCGTACCTCCACTGCACTGCAGCCCATCGAGTGCAGGAAAAAGTGCTTCTTTCAGTAATTTGTTATATATATATATATAGTACAGTGCTTCAGTTTGAAAATTCTTGTAAAATTCTACTTGTTCCTCTTCTTCTTCTACCTTCTCTTGCTTCAAGTATTCCTTGTTACCATTAATGATTGACTTTACCGAAAATTTCACATTGAAATGAACGCAATTTATGATTTCAAATTCAATTGATTTTCATCCTTCACATGCGGCTGTCCCAAGTAAAACAAGTTTTTCATCTTATCAACAATTTAAACTTTGTAAAATTGTTTCGATTATATTGAGCATGGATTGGCAATAATTGAATCTTTATTATTGGTATACAACATAATATCCTTGGATTTATTTTACTTGTACAATAAAGAATAAAGTCATATAAACAAGCAAGCATGTTCAGTTGTGTACGAGGAAACCAGAATACAGATAATATTCTATATGTGTATGAACGTGGAAAGCAAAAGCTTTAAAAGTTTTGCTTGAAGTTAAATACGTGCTTTATTAGTCATCCGCAGTCTTATGTAACAGTTTAGTTTCTTGTTGTGTATTATAGTTGTTGTGCTCCGTGTTGAGTTGTGTTAAGTGCATGGCCAGCGAAATGAATCTCTTTGGCTAAGATTACAATGCTGCACTAATTTGTAATGATTAGAAGATTATTATTGTTGTTGTTGTTGTTGTTGTACTCCTTTCAGCTATCTAAACATTCTTTGCCTGCGTTTGTTTTCTTCTTCTTTCCTTTAAATACTAAATCAATAACCACAACGTAATGCTCAAGTGCGGGCAAATCTGGTGGAAGCCAATGCGTTTAAAGGTAAATATTGTAGCAACTTATAAAGAAAACAAAATGGAAAAAGGTTGTTTAACGCAATGAAATGAAGTGTGATATATATTATATACTCGTATACGTGTAGGAGAGAGAGAGAGAGAGAGAAATCAAAACTTTCAGCTGAAATAACTCAAGTTAATAATAATAACTTCAGTTTTACCGATCGTTTGAGAATCAAAATATGAATCAATTTAATCATGTCCTTTTCCTTGCCTAATATGTTACATATCAGCTTAAAGGTGAACTATTACGATGAAAAAAGTTTTTATAAATAATGGGCGTGTTTGTAAACCGATCCGGCCCACTTTTAGCACTGCAGCGGGTAGCTTAATTAAAAAAGTGCAAAATGAATTTTTAAGATAAATTTTTGTAGCTCTTAAATGGTTTGAAAAAATTCCATGATTAGTTTTCAAGGCTTCTTAGGGTTAACTAGATAGATTCGGATTTTTATGTCGATCATAAATGTTTTTATTTTGTGGGGCCTCTGGCAAGTTCTTTTGGAATATTAGTAGAATGTATAAAAGTCCCTAAAAAGATAAATAAAGAGAAATGACTAGAACTCCGATTTGGTCTAATGAGCGATGCATTATGCCCTCGTTCTTGGCTGCGTTTGTTCACTGGACACTTTAATAAAAGTGCATAATTTGAACTGAAGATGGTTTAGTTTCATTTTCATTTCATGGTAATTGTTTTCGAAGCCATTATGAAGACAATAAGACGATTATGTCTTGTGCTTGTACCTCCATTCTACAGCATATACTATATAATGAATGCAAGCATTATTGACGATTTAATTAACCATTTTCTTCTTCTTCGTTTTCTGCAATCATATTACTCACTAATCACTTTTCTTATTAGCAAATAAACTTAACTGTAAATGGAACTTTCTTCATCTTCATGTTCATGTTATGGAATTTATGCTCGTCTGTTTGTGTGTTTATTGGTTGCATGGTTTGAACAAAAGCACGCTTCATAATATAATTATTTAATTAGTAAAACGTTCGATTACATGTTTTCCATTTCATTTGTCCTTTTAAGCGCAGTTTGTTGATGTTGATGGCGTTGTAGCATGCTATGCACTGGCCACCGTAACGTATGATTGATTTTATTGCTTCGTTGTATTTTGTTTTGGGTGTTGTGATCAAATTCTTGTTTCGATTATATTGCCCCTCTGTTCTCCCTCATATCCATTTATTTCTATAAGTTTTACCACTAACCATAAATATCGATTATCTCATGTTTTTAAGCACACATGAGTTTACGTTTATATATGTGTTATTATATATTGTACTATATACGTATAAATACTCGTACATGAAAATGTTTATATGACCCATTATAAACTCTTTTAATTTTCTTGTTTGGAAAAATGCACAAATTTTGTTTATCATCTATTTTATAAAGTTTTTTTTTTTCGCTATTTGAAATACTCGAACGAACGCTATGATACGTTATAGAATTTTAAAAGCCAATACTACTTAACAATATTTTGTGTGGCGGCATGCTCTAAAATACTATTTATGATAATTTTCTAAAAAGCATTTTAGTGGTAAAGTTGATTTAAATGGCATTAGGGGCAAATGTTGCATCACGCTCGTAGTGAATTACAAATGAATTCTTTGTTTCGTTTAGCAAAATTATTTATTATTTACTGTTACTTTCATTTAAATTTTAGATTTTTAATACCCTCCACATAAGATGGGTGGTATACTAAGTTTGTTCTTCCGTTTGCAACACTCAGATGGAGAGACGCTATAATGTATATACAATTTATTCTTCATCATCATCAGAGACTGAGTCGATCCAGACACGTATGTCCACAATCATAAAATTTGATCAAAATGTTCAAAATCGATTAAGAGCCACGCCCACAATCGACAAAAATCTTTTTATCTGCCATAAAAATTGACCTATGCTTTTGAAATTTGATGTATGTATATATCTGTAATTATTCCATTCATCGATATGCTAAAAATGGGCGTGATGGGATAAGGGACACGCCTACAAAAACCATATTCAGCGCAACATTCAAATTGCAAGTTGATATGTAATGTATGCGCGTAAGAATGTATCTGCCAAGCCCACTAGTTGTGTGTAGATGTGGAGGGTGTTTAAAATTTGACCAAAGCCAAGTACTTGCTACCTTATTGACCTACGATGTTAAAATGTATTGTATGATCAACTTTTCGATTGATATTCCAAAAATTTTAAAAAATCATGAAATAGGTCACGCCCCTAATTAAAAAATAATATTTTTTTTTCAGAATCTGATACGTAAGCTTACATATACTTTTGAAAAAATTAATTAGATACTTGCCACGCCCACTATTAATTCTAATAATCATTCCTAAGTATAATTCTATGAGTAAGTTTATACATAATATGTACAATACATTAATAAAGAGCTTAATTGGATATATATGCTACGCCCACTTTTTGTCCATGTGAGGAATATACACACATAAGATGTCAAATTCAATGTAAATTCTGCTGTAAAAATTATTTTTATAATTTTTATTTAAATAAACAATGGGCGTAAAATATATAAAGAATTATTGAACAGTTTTCTTAAAAGATAATTTCTGCAATAAAATGTTCTTTTCTGAATTGTTAACTTATCAATTGTTCCAAATTCCAAAAAAAATACTTTAATTGTTGGAGTTCTGAGAGAATAGGAAAAAGACCAATTCTAGCATCAAAATGGTACTGATTCACACTGCGCATATAGAGCCACCTTCTATGCAGATGTTACAAAAGGGAATAAGAAAACTCTTTCTAGTTAGTTAGTTAATATATGAGTAAATCTATGCAACAGTTATAGAAATGATTATTTCTTGTATTGGAATTATAGGTACATAATAATAAGTTATTGTTGTCTATGACTCTTCTTAATTTGTTGATCAGCAACATGTAGATATCCAAATATGTTGCTCAATATGTTGATTATATTACGGGCAATATGTTTTAACAAAAATTCAGGGAACATGTTGCCAATAAGACATGTTGTTGTATTTGGTTGGAATGATTGCTGTTGGTGAGTTTTTGTTTTTGTTTTTTTTTCATCTTGTGTACAAGAATTGTTGTTGATGGTGGTTGGTTTTGTTCATGCAGAGCTGAATACCCCATTCATTGAAACCAGTTTAGTTTTGTAGAAGTTGTCGTGCGGTTTAGTCGTGTTTGGCGCTTACATTACATGTCATTACTAAAGCGTTCATATATATGTATATATATGTTTTTGAAGTAGTATATACATTCAAACAAACAAACAAGCAAATAAACAAATCAAGATATGTTCATGTGCATCAATAGTGGTGGTAAGAAGAATTTCATATAATTGTGATGCGAAAAAAATTAAATTAAAGAAAATAGCTACAACAACAATATATACTTTAAAGAAAATGGTGTAAAAACGGGCTAAAGTAAGAAATTGAAGTTGTTTGCAAGCACACGCTTAAGCGTTCTTGGATTGACATGATTGTAAAGTGACGTTGTATGTATGTATAGAGTTACACAAGAGTGTTGTCTTAAATTACAAGTTAGAGTGAATGTGTTATTGTGGCTACAAATGTTGTTGTTGTTGTTGTTGTTGCTGTTTCTGTTGTTGTTGTTGTTGTTGTTATATGTGGTAGAGTAACAGACGGGTGAAAATTCATAGTTACCGGTTTTGTTTCATTTTGTGTTTTCTTTGCTTGCTTTGATTTTGTTTTTGTTTTTATTTTTGTTGTTGTTATTATTTAATTGCACTTACAACAAAAACACAATTTTGCTTATTTGGTGGCATTTATTGGCTTCAGTGTGTTAGAGAGTGGATTTAAGCCATCATTTATTTCACTACTGTAACCTGCGTGCTTAATAAGTATGCGTGTGTGTGTGTGTATGTGTGTTTTGTATATATATGACTAACTGTGTATGTTTGTTTTTGATAGACGCGTAAGTTAGGTTTTTGCGTTGAGTTGTTGTGTGTGTGTGTGTGTGTGTTGATGACAATGTTGGTTGTATGGTTTTGTCAGGCAGTTATTGCAGTGTGTGTGTGTGTGTGTATATGCTGTTGATAACTCCAAGCCACACATAATACAAAAATATAACCTTTTCTGAGTAGCATCTTGTTTTCAGTGTTGCTCTTTTCTACATTGTTTGGTATTTATATGGCGTCATATAGTTGTTGTTGTGTTTTTTCTTTTCTTTTTTATTTTCTTTCTTTGGCGTCACTAACATATTTGACTTTTTTTTTTTTTTTTTTTTTGGTATCGTATATTTTGTTTGAGGTTCATTCAGGTTTTTGTGTTAGTCTTGCTGGTTTTTTTTATGTTCTTCTTTTTGTTCACCTCTGACATCGCGTACGTGTATATGAAGCTGAATAGCTACCTATATGTTATGTACTCGTGGTAGACAGCAGCCGTTGTTCTCTTTATGGCTGACAGCAATATATTTTCCCCAACTGGCAAGGAGATGGACTGACAGACATGACAGCAGCAAAGCATCGCATGGTTTTATATTTAAGCCAAAAGGAAATTCCAGTATAACAAGATTATCTTTTATCATTATTTCCAAGTGACTCTTGTCTCTGACACAATGGACTTTTATGATATTTTTGTAAATTTTTCATTTTCTTCATTTTTTTATATAAAATTTCATGTTTTCTGATCCTTTATAGGATTCTTATTTCATTTACAAGAAAATTAACTAATTCGTTTAGAAAACAGAAAAAATATTCTTGAGTGATAAATAAAAACTAAAAAAAAAAAAAAAAAAAAAACTAAAAAAAAAAAACGAAAAAAAAAAAAAAAAAAAAACGAAAAAAAAAAAAATTAAATCAAAAATTATTAAACAACAATAATGTATTTGCATAAATTTAAAGAAAATTGAGAGCATTGAAAAAAAAAGTACATAAATTTTTATCAACGGGTTAGTAGAGATTTCGAAACTTTCAATTATTTGTCATTTGGCTTGAAGCCAATCTACAATCTTCAAAAACCAAAAAAAATTTACTATAGCTCATATATGTATAAATAGAATAAAATAAAAATAATTGAAAAATAATTTAAAAAATTTTGAAAGAATAAACTTTTTTCATACGTTTGTGGTTGAAACTCTATCAACAAGTCATTGAATGGATTTATATACAAGTTCACATACTAATAGCACCTGTGGTCTCACACATTCTGTGGTAAGTACCGTATACCTACAAATATGTTTTGACAAATAAATTAAATTAAAAAAAAATTAATCAACGGCATAAAATATGTTTTCATTGTTAAACTACGAATTGAGTGACATGAATATTATTCAGTTGTTTAAATTGTTTGTTCAACATTTTAAAAGAAAATAAATAAAAAAATTAATAAAAAAATTTAAAGATAATAAATGTTTTGATTAAAAAATGTTTTAAAACTTGTATTAAACTTTCGATTTATGTAAATCACTCAATGGTACTTGATTTTTTTCTTAGAAAGTAATCATTAACAAGGCAGAAAAGAAAATTTTGCTTAAATCATATCTTAAATACCCTCCACATCTACATACGTTGTGGGCGTGGCAAATATACAATACATAATACGTACACTAGTACTTAAGTCGAGTCCTACGCTGACAATGGGTTTTTGTAAATTGTCGGCGTGTCTGCTCTTCGACCACGCCTATAATACCAAATTTCAAGTTCGTAGCTCAATTTTTGTGGCTCATATAGATAGATTTTATCGATTGTGGGCGCGGTCTTTGACCGATTTTTTGCATTTTAAATATATAACGATTGTAGGTGTGATTCTTAAAATTTTTTGTTGAATTTAAGTAGCGCTCTTTAGCCAATGACGTTGAAAGTTGTTTCATTAATAAGTATTTAGCTTCTTCGTCGATATACCAAATCAAACAACAGACTATAAAATTGTACTTCTGCGTTAATGGTTAATACGTATGTACACCCACCGTGGAGTCGGATTTGGAGGGAATCTACACCTTCTTATATTTTTGCGAAACGTGGTTCAATCGTATCAGAATATATATGCTTTGAGTCGTCTTTTTGAGTGTTTTGGCAAAATGAGTATAAATCTCTAACCTCAAGATGGCGGGAAGAATAATGATTTGCATTAAACATGTCGTGAATTAAAAATGTTATTTGTTGTATTTGCTAAAAATTTTATCATTTTATCATTACGACAGCCATCTATATGAATAAATGTTATGAATACAGTGCTTGTAAATTAATGGAAGCTACAAGACCTTAAAGGGACTTGTTCTACTCACACATTAAAAAAGAAATTCTTACTAATTAAGTATTTATTATATTCAAAAGCAGTCTCTCTGAGGCTTTTAGTGGCAAAAGTAAAATTCCAACTTTGGAAAAATAATGGTATTCATACCTCTCTATCTCTCGCCAACTTTTTTTTATGGAGGTAACATAACATCCAGTAGCTGTCGCGTACACCTGCTCTCTGCATATTATGAGAGACTAGAGTAAAACTTAAGTAACAACACTGCAATCATTACAGTGCTCCCAAAAATTGTTAAACGTAGCTATTCTACAAGTCCGCTTTATAGCACATACATGTAAATATGTTACAGGTATACAGACCATATATACAGAGGTAGTTAAAGTTTAAAAAAAGTACGTGCAGCTCAAGTTATATTAATGTTTTATGTGGCTTTGGTAACTAACATGGCTATGTAGAGAAAAGAACTTTTGTGTGTATGTGTGTGTGTGTGTGTGGAAGCCGTGGCAAAGCAAAGATTAGCCAAAGGGGATAATTGTTGAAAAACAAGTTTTTGTTGTTGGTTCGGTTTTTATGTTCTGCATAGTGGTAACAAAAAAAATTCTATTTTTGTTTTCAACGAACTTTTGCAGAACAGAACAGAACAGAACAGAATACAGTTGTAATTAGAATGAAATAGTTTTACTTGCACTATAAAATTCCGTCCTTTTATCTACAATAACAAACATTTGTGCAAATGTAGATTATCATATCTAAAGCGTTTGTTATGATTGACATTTTGAGGTTTTCCCTGTTATCGCAGTTGGTCACATAAACACAAATGTAATGTAATTCACCTGCAGTTAAATGTTAATCTGTTTCACTACCGTTTTAGGTTAAATTTGCATTTTGTAATCACACATTCGCATATTTATGGTATATGTAGCACACATGTGTTGGTTAACACAACTCCTGCTGTTTTTAATTTAATAACATGTAACAAACCTCTTGAATAAATAGCCAAGTCAGGCAAAACAGGATTTCACAAGCAGAAAATGTTAACTAACTAACTAACTAACTAACTAAACCAAGTCAATGATCGTTTAAATTTGTGATATAAAGTGTTGTGCTTGTGACTGTCCGCCTCAACATGAATACATTTATGAAAAACCAGTTTTAAAATATTTGTCGTTTTATTTTTATTTTTATATTTTTTTGCATATTTTATCATGCTCGTAATTTTTATTTATTTATGTACACATAGAGAGGTGTGTATGTATGTGTCTGTTGGTTTGTACATTTTTATTATGGTAGCAGTATCAGTAAAGTTGATACACAATTGGTTTAGAGTTTAGCTGTGACATGCACCTCCTTTACCATTTAATCAAATTTATTGAACATTTTCGTATTTGTAGACAATTTGCATAAATAATGTTTAACATGTTTTTATTGTGCTTGTCTTTATAATTGCAGTCCGTGTAAAAGCGCGTCAAAAAAGCAACCGAAAAACAATTAATGTTCGTGTAAAGAAAATTGTTTGGTAAGTTTGCAGTTTTTATTTATTTATTTGTGTTTTCAACATAAATTAACGACACTAAGATTTATGGGCTTAAAAGAAGTATTTTAATAACTACTTAGCGATATAAATAAAGTCAAATTTAGAGTAAGTGTTAATTGAAATAATGAAAAGACGTCTGCACAATTTATATTTCATTACTTCATTGGCAAAGACACTTGAAGAAAAAGGATTAACCTCATGGGCATATTTTTCAATTGAGGGACCTACTGACAAAGTTATTGTAGTATGGAAAAGGTAGAACTTAAAATTTTCTAAAAACGTTGGGGACAAATAGTTTAAAATAAAATAAAATAAAAATAAATAAAATAATAAATAAAATAAAAATAAAATAAAAAAATATAAAAAAATAAAATAAAAAAAAATTAAAAAAAAAAAAATAAAAAAAAATAAAAAAAAAAATATAAAAATAAAATAAATAAAATAGAATAAAAAAAGAAAAGAGAAGAAAATAAAATAAAACAAAATAATGCACGGTTTGTTCACTACGGCCGTTTCAAAATTGGATTTTGGGTCAAAATTTTACTTTTCCAGGCCGCATATCTCGAAAACTATTCCCAATATGAACGGATCTCAATCAGTTTTACCGAATTGCTACACCAACCTGCATGTATAATAATTCTGTCAAGTTTAAAATTGATTTCTTCATTTATGCGACCGGGAGAATGTTTATTTCACAACGAACGGACAGACATGTCTAAATATTATACTTTAGGGGGCTTCTGACACATTATTCTGTAAGTTGTGTAAACTATTTGACAAATGTGGTGGGTTTAAAAAGAAAAAATATAAACAAAGTTTCTGGGAAAACTATGAAAAAAGACAAACTGCTTATGCTGTCGGCCATTAGCCAAAACAAAACTATGCCAAATAACTAACAGAGTGTTAAAAGAAAACATTTCTTAATTAGATTAATGAACTACTATAAAGCTACTCCATGTCGTCGGTGCTAAAGTATAAACAATAAAACTAAATGCTTTTCATTTGTCCCAGCTATATAGCACAAGTACAACTACAAGTGGGATTAAAACAGTATAAAAGAGAAAGCCAGATAAACTTTTAAAATATGTGTGCATGTGTACTTAGCACGAAGAATGAAATGTGTTTTTAAATCACACTGGCTGAAAAAATTGATTTTTTTAAAATTCTCAAATTGACGTCGCAATGGAAAAAGTCATTCCTTTACGATAAGAGATGGTTAAATGTAAATCATAATTTTTTTTCACTTTACTCTCTTTCATCTTCCTCTTCTTCTTTACTTTCTATGACATTTTTTTATACAAGTAATTGAATATTTTATGTATCACATAGAACACAAGTATTTTTTCAATTTAATTTTCACATTTTCTTTCAATTCTCTCCTTCTCTCTTTTCTCAAACACTCATTTTTCCCTTATAACACAAATCTAATTTCATTTAATTTATCACAATCGCATGTCAGTCACGGTTGACTATTGTGATAAAAATTGCTCTAAGAGCAATTGGTGTTTTATATCTGTAACGTGGTACTGATTTGCTTGGCAAGGAGAAATGCAGAAGGGGAGCAATAAACGGAGGGAGAGCATAGCACAGAGAGGAGCATTTAACAAATGGAAAGCTATTTATAAGTATTAGACATCCGTCCTTATTCTTAAATCCAACAGCACCCATCAGCAATCCCACTCCCACTGCCGCTTGTCCTTGTAAAATGAAATGTATTTAAATAAAAAGCAAACTAAACAAAGCATCCTTTATAAGGTGATGCTTAAAAGTGATAAAGACAAGTTTACAAACTACTGACTGTATGTACAATATAATGATTAAGTGTAATACACATGTGTGCCCAGAATATGTTTATATGGATGATTGTAGAGCTAAATGAAATTGAAAGTGGAGAAGATCCTACGTAATTAACTTAAATTGAGTTGAATGCCATACAAGTACAATGAGCCAATGGGTTAGTATTCATAGGACTCGTTGGGCAACTGCACTGCAATCAAGTTAATTAAACTAAAAGACGAATACGTCAAACATATACAACAAGAAAATAATGCAATCCGTATGTACTCGTATGCTATAGAGAGCAACATTCCAATGACAATATCATTGAATAAAAGCTACAGAGAAGTGCACAAGGCAGGTACTTATGGTCATTGTTAATTGACATATTATACAAACAATAGAACTCTATGAAACCTTTACTCATAATTGAACCTATTAAATATTATTATTCATTTTGAAATTTATTAAATTACATTTTTTAACAAGTAGAAGAAAATCTAAAGAAATACATTTTTGGAATTCCAAACTAAAAATAATTTATAGAATTTTTAAGCCTTTTTTATTTAAAAATTATTCGATATATTTAAAATATTTTTTTTTAATATTCAATAAGAAAATTTATTGCGCCATTCTTAAAATTGTTGAACACAAATTTAATGGATGTCATTTACATAGTCTTAAAACTCTGTGTAGTGGACTGGACCGAAGTATTTTTAGAGCTTCTTCTCTTCCTAGAAAGTTTTATCACAAAGTGACTTATTTAACAATGACTGGAACGGTAGGAATAACTGCACATTTAGATGTAAGTGATATACACTATAGTGTCATTAAATTGACACAAAACACACATAAATACTGTTTAGGTATTATTTTCAAAAAAGCACCAAAACTAATTAAAGTAGGTAGTTATTGGCTGTGACACTTTTTCTAAGTAACATTTTCGTTATATGTGAAACATACCTAATGGTAGTAATGGCAGCACGTTATCGATACATAGAGAATTAATGAAGACAACAATTACTATAAACACCCTCGATACATTAGGTTTTATTACTACTAACACCACCACCACCACCAGTGCACCTTCTCCTCCTTATTCCAATTTCCTCTGTGTCGCTAACTTTCGCATTTAGTTTTGTTCTTTTAAGCCATTTTAAAGTTTTCACAACAGTCGCAGATATGTTTCTACGGTATTTGTACACATCTACTTGAACATTTGTATGTAGGTAAAGTTGAGAGCGAAAGACACAGTGTTGTGTTTGTAAGACTGCTCAGTTCGTTGTATGTGTTTGATAAATGAAATAATAAAACCCATAATACGTTGTTGAGCTATTAAAGAACACAAACACACACACACACGCGCGTATAAACAATACATCTTCCAAGTATGCAGATACGAAAAGTATGTACGGAATACATTTTGCTGTGTTTTTAAGCATAACAAATATATACACCATGTATGGCACATATGTATAAAGAAAGTTTTTTATTTATTATTAACAGAGTGCTTCACACAAATGGCGCTTATTTCCTAAAACTCCACTTATGCTCTTATCTTCTGTCACACATTTATTTACAATTTAATACTTTGATGTGACACGCATACATTGTTCATACATGTGGTATATGTGTTAGCTTAAGCATGCATTTGTGTGCCATACATATGAGTGATAATCGCCTTACCCCAGAGCACAGCAGTGCCAGTGAAAGTGTTTTCGGAAAGTAAACAACTAAATTCTATGCTCACTCGTACAAGGGTACGTACATACATTTTTAATGGATTCTCTCTTCTTTTATACTTTTCATTTTCTTAACAAATTGCAATAACAACAACAACAACAATAACAACAACAACAAAATAAGATAATAAAGAATTTATAAAAGCATAAATAAAACATATTTTAGGAATGTCTTTATAATCGTTTCGTTTATGTATTTTGAAAAATTCTGATATATGGCTGGGTCGAATTAAAGACACACCTACAAGTTTCAAAAAAAAAAAAAACAACTTATTTTGGTATAGAATCCGGTATAGGAATAGATAAACTATAGAGTAAATAATTAGGTCTGTGCCACTGATACTGGAGAGTGTTAAATACTTGCTCTAAAGCTGATTCCCAGAAATATTTAAAAAAATTCCCAAAATCCCTTATCTCTGTAATTGTTCTTTATTACATTATTTAAATATATTTACTACTAAAGCTGCGGTATGACTTGCTTAGCATTAGATATTGTTATATTTCATTAACATCACATCAGCAACTGAGAGGAGGAAAAAGTAAACATAATGGATAAAAAAGTCGCTGAAACTGTGCTTTATACTCCTTAAGGTTATTAGCAATAATACGGATCAACTTGAAACGATTTATTGTTTAAACAAAATGCAAATGACTGCGATACAATATTATGTGTCATACATTAAGCTCGTAATAGGTTTTAAAGGACTATAAACGATTTGTCTTTATGGCCAATAAATCTCCAACTTGCTCCCTTTACAGTTCTCATATTTTGTATTTATTAAAAGAATAATAAATTTAAACAAGTTTTTAATTGAAATTCACCAGTGTTTGTTAGCATGATTTCGGTTTTGAATTCCTTGTCACTTTCTTACATTTTTGATAATAATTGTTTGGCATGCTGTCTTGTTCAAAAATATAAACCTTAAATGAAAGCTATACAAACACATATATGCTTCTTCTCTGATCACATCATACTTGAGATGAGAAAGGAAGTAAAAAAGAAAAAACGAAGATTTGGGAAAAATTGGTTTTAACAACATACTGCTCTGGTTGAGTAACCACAAGAAGAAAATCATGATAATTCATTTAAAGAAAATTTAAGCAAAAACACAACCAATTAAGTTAACTGGGATGTGTGTTCTTGGTTAACCACCCAATAATGCTTGAGGCTATTTACGTTAATAAATGAATTTTTCAATTTAGAACTTTTGAAAGAGTAATAGATTGTTGGTTGGGACAAAATCATAGCATTTCTACCTTTGTGATAAATAAATAGTTATTGACATGTTTAATCGTGCTCTGGCACATAATAAATCTTGGTTTGTCGATGGATTAACAAACAGCAAACAATAACAGACGTTGAGTTATGCACATGTCCGTACATTCAAACACGGTGCACTCGGGTGTATCCCTTGAACTCTGGATTAATTATAATGATTGCAATAATTTAGATTTAAATTCCCATTTATCACTCACTCACTCACTCACTGGCTCACCTGCTCACCCTCTGGTTTTATCCAAATTAATGTGCTCGCCCTCTGCTGTGTGTAAGTGTATCTCTGCATGCATAACATATGCGCTTCTATGTGTTAATGCATATAAATTTTTCATGTTGCTCCCGCTTCTATTCCATTACACAAATGACCCCTTGGAAATCAACCCTTGTCGGCACACAATCCATTTTCATTTCATTTCATTTCATTTCATTTTTTTGCCTTTGCTTTAAAATTCAACCCTCAAAAATGCTTTTTCGCGAAATGCTGTAAATTCGAATATTATTCTTTCCATTATTGTTTTTCTTTAGTGCCACGGGTTAATGGCTCACCATACACGTGCTGAACTCCTAATAATGTATTCACATAACATAGAAGCACGAAATTTCAGATACAACAATGCATACAATAGAAATTTGCAAATTATGGACGAGCATGCCGAGCGCTTATATGTTTGCTTCAAATTAAACAAAAAAAATTATATAGAAATTCACACACACGACACTCCAGCCAAAAATGTTAGAACTCAAAAGCAAGTGAAACAAGGAAGGAAACGAAATTCTTCTTATACAAACGATGGGCGTGGCAGGTACGCCCTCAAATAGTGTATATATTTTGCATCCGCTTACAAGTCGAGTTATACGATGTGTATGGTTTTTTGTAAATTGTATAAAATGTGCTAAAAATGGGCGAGGTACCCCTTCGTTAATAGGAGAATAAGGAGTTTTTCTAAAAATTATCCAAATCATAGCTTGCGCTTAAAAATGTACGAAGACAAGCAACGGACAGACAGACAGACAGATAGACGAATACGATTAAATCATTTTTGAAAGTGATTCTGAATCGATGGGTATCATAAAACGTGGAGATACAAATATACAAGCATCCTCCAATATTTGATATATATTCTACGACGAGTGGTGTACAGCACAATTACACTATTGTTCCTTTTCATACAATAGTATCTTTACTAAATAATAATAACATTGTATCCAAAATAGTGAACAAAGTGTTATTTTTAAGGATTACTTAGTCAGCCACCGTAGGGTTTTGTTATTTATGATTATGTACAGGTTGTAAATCTGTTAAATTTATGTTTATGTGCTCACATAAATACCAAAGCACCAAAGTGTGGCCATCCTTCAGGGGTCATCTGTCTAGTTGGGGTTTAACTTTAAGTTTAAGTTTTAGGGGGAAAATAATACATGAGTTGAGAGGAATTTCGATAAAAAAGTTATCGAACTTGACAAAGAGAGTAATGTCAGCTTTGCACAAATTGCATTTGGTTGGCCATCAAGTTGCAAATTGTTTACAATTTTTCGAAATTACAAATTTTCGTTGCTATCCGAGTCAATGTTTGAAGCAATATTTTAAAGATCCCCAGTGGATGTAGTGGGACAGTTTTGAAGGGAAAAGTTTTGCGGAAAATATAGTAAAGTCCGCCCACTTGCTAGGAATAATTTGTAGCCGTAACTCCTTCTATTGATCCCTAGATTGGAACAAGCCGAATTAATTAAAAAATATTTAGTTCCATGCGCACAAGTCAAAGGGAAAATTTATGAAATGGTGACTCACGCTTGATACATTATCCCGCGTCTGGTTTATGCTATGGTTACTAGGCAGCTAGCTGTGTTTTTGCTGCAAATTTGTACAAAGGCTAAAACTATTTGTGAATTCTTTGTTTGCTCCTTTTTTTTTGTTTTTTTTTGTTTCTTTCTTTGTTTTTATATGTGCTTTTATAATATTCCATTGTTATCCGTTATTGACTAATACCACACACATCACAGTATTGGAGCATAATACGCCAGGAGTGTTGAACTATGCGGGATATTGGGTGATAGCAGTGGATGTCACATCAACTCTTATTTGTAGGCTTTTTATGTTATATACCACGAACGAACGCGTAAAAGTTGTCGTGTTGAGGGCGCCATATGGTCGAGACTGTATGCTTCAAATGCAATGTAATGTAAGACCAATCCACATGCGAATGTACTCTGTTTACACAAGTGCATATATACGCATGTATAAGTGTGCGGTGGCATATGATGGAGTGTAGTGCTTTTGTGTGTGTTTGTGTGCACTTTCACATTCCTGAAATGGCGGTTTTTGCTCTGGTTACACGATAGTATTTGTGTACTCTACCATATGTACACGCGCTTATGGGTTTTTATGCTTTGGCTTACATGCGGACACATTTTGCCACTTGTGTGTGTGTGTGTGTGTGTGTATAAATGATTATATTTTTAATTAGGCATCTTTCTCGCTACTCGGCGGTCAGGTTCAAATTCAAAATACCTAAAATGGGTGGTATACTAAGTTTGTCATTGCGTTTGCAAAGCTTAGAAGGAGTCATCACAGACTTTACAAAGTTTATATATTCTTGAGCAGCTTTAAAATTTTAGTCGATTTGGACATGTCCGTCTGTATATGAAGTAAGTGTTTTTAAGTCCACACCTGCCGTGTTGGCCCAATTAGACTTTTTTAGGGTTTTTTAAGCGTCCCCAGCGCTCCGCCCGAAGGAAGTACCAAACTTTAGAACTACATCATAGGCTATATAGTTCACCCCTTTGGTGAAGGGTTTTACGCCATGCACTCCCAAGCATAATGACCGCAGTCCCCGCGATGCTCCCGCAAGGGGGCCTACCCGAAAGTACGTACTGGCAAGAACCTTGGGGCTCCAGTACCTCGCAGTACCAGACTTAGTCTCTGGTAGGACTGGCGATCATTAGATCTTCCAACTTCGGACAGCCTATCGCCTATGGGTTGGTAGCCCATTTTAATATTATTTGCTACAATGTTTTTGTGAGTCCTGGAACTTATCCAGGCTCTTATATATATGTCATCAGTAGCAGGTTTGCTGTTGCCCCGTGATCCTTGGACGAAACACCTATGCCGGTGCTCCGTTTCAGGGCGGGGCCCAAAAGAATTCAACACTTATTTAAGAGTTGTCCGTCTGTATATATGTCACGGTCAAATGTTGCGACATCGGGGTAAAATTTTGAAAATAGGTTCCTATTTAAACTGGATACACTCGTTTCACAGTCACGCCCACAATCAACAAAAGTCTTCCGCAGACACAAAATTGAAGCCACAAAGTTTACATTTAAACCAAATTTTTTGTATTTACTACATGCAGCGTTGTGCCAAAAGAGGGCGGTATGGGCCACGCCTCCAATTTACATAATAAACGTACGGCTTGTACGTATATATGTAATGAATATATTAGAGAGGGCGGGTATATGGAGATGGAGGCTATTTAAGGTTCGGCCTAAGCCGCAGTGGTTTTACGTATTTTTATTATATTCTCCTCTGTTTCGCTACTTTTTGTTGTTGTTTTTTTTTGATATATGTGTTGTTGTAATTGTAATAATAGTTAATATGATATGCGCGCGGCTGTTGCTAACAATTTTATTTAAAAATTCTGTGTTCATACAAACATGTCGTGTTATTATTATGATAAAAGTTGTTTTTGTTTAATTGTTGAATATTTCAGAATATTTTTCCGCTACATATGTGCACTAACCACTATCGCGTTTATCACAGAGAAAGTTAAATAAATTAAATGAACTTTATATTAAATTTGGAAAAACTATTATTTAAACATTTATTGTATTGTATTGTATGTGGGTGGGAGTGATGTCTGTTTATTGTAATAATAAAATGTATGCATACAAAGGTTACAAGGCAACAATTTTCATTATATATCGTTTGTAAAGTTAATATTAATTTGCAAACATTGTCCTTTGCGTTTAAGCATGCTTGTGTTACTTGGTAGCTGTATAATTTGAACGGAAAAATGGTGTAGGCTATTAAAGGGTCGAACTTGACCGACTACATACACACTAAGCACACATTCTATGGCACGATCGCACAGTTGTTGACAGCTGTGACAGAGAGATTAGAAAAGTTTTAGCGCGCTTGAGTGGTGCTGAAATTTACCGTTACGCATAGTGCACATGTATAATATGTGCCGACTTTCTTTAGAATATCTGCAAGAGAGAAAGTTCCAAAGTGCACTTCATAAGCGGATATATTAATAATCTGAGATGTTTGCTAATTAAAAGTACGTAGACTGTGTACAGATTAAATTTTTATTAGCACAACAGTTTATATCAATGGGATAAAAATGCATTATTTTACAGCCAACCCGTTGATATTGTTATTAACGTCGATAATATATTGTTGTTGTTGTTGTTGTTGTTGTTGTTGTTGTTGTTGTAGTTGATAGTTTTACTTTGCTTTATAATCTAACTTAATTGAATAATTTTTATTACTTTCTCTCTCTCTTCGCTTTCGTACCATTCACATAAGATGGGAAGTGTGCAAAGTTTGTACTTTTTCGTTTGCAATATATCGCATAAGATGTCAGGCACCCTCTGCACAGTATATTTATTTTTGATTATCGTAAAATAGGAAAGTAATCCGGGCCTCGCCGCTTTAGTTTAACCATGCCCCTGTTTGCTATTGTTACTCGTATGCTTTTGTAAGCCTTTAGATGTTGAGGTGAAATATTGAGGAACTTTTTTCAGTTTCTGCCACGCCCACATTTACAATATTTTTCTCAGCCACAAAAATAAAGCTAAAAAATCGATCTTCAGTATATCAGATAAAAAGAAGTTTATTAAAAAATGAATAACACGCGGACACGCCCTTTAAAAAAAATATATTTCCATTCTGGAGTTAATACAATGTACGATTGAATGTGTGAGGTTATCTCAGACTTGTCCTAAGCCAAAAATAGTTTTTTTCCTCTCTTTTTAAATGTTATTAAATCCTTTTTGCAACTGTCAACATTAAATTGTTGTACATTTTTATTAAGTATTCAAATTAAACATCATGTTGTATAAATAACTTCACACAAACACGCATCCAAACAAAATCCACACATTTACCTTAACCTTCGTTGTCACCGATGAAAAACATTTGACTTTCATTACTGAAATCACTCATTAAACTCACTCAACAACAAACAAGCAAACGAACATAAACAAGAAATGAAAAAAGAAAACATTACATTTCACATAAATGACAGTTAACACAGACGGAGGGAGGCAAAGAGGGAGAGAGAGAGGAAGTTTAAAGAAAATATTACAACGAGCAAAATGTAATTAAGGGAAATCAACAAACGTAAACAAATTATTGTTAAGTGAAGTGAACTTGAAGCGACTGCAACAACAAACAAGACTAAAACAAAATTACCGTAATTGCGCTAAAAATATGAATAATGTGCCAGGAAACGTAACGCGTTAACTCATCCATCTTGTAGCTGCTAGACTCTGTCAGACCCAACAACATATAAGGGTCTCCTAAAGAAAGGTACGAAGAACCTATATGTGTATAGAACTCATACACTAAGTCAGAGTGTGTTGCTTATGTATGTTTAGAAAGAGAGAGAGAGAGTGCTAGAGTGAGGCGGAAAGTAAAGTATTTTTTTGTTTTGCCATTTTATGCACAGTGCGCGAATTGATTTTACTCGCATTCATATTTTTTAGGGAAAACTTTAAAAAAGAATTTTTCAAAAACACATCCTAGGTTGTGATCAAAATTCTGCTTATGAAACTCAGCAAAGAACGTACATACATTTTCCCAGTTTGTTATCATATTTGAAGGCTTATCGATTGTCTAAAATATTTTTTATTTTTACTTTTTTCCGTCCCTCCGGCTACGACACTGCTGTTCCTCGCGCTAAAATTCATCGTTGTACAATAAAACGAAAACTTGCGATTCCTAGAAATTGTACAATTTTCCATTCATTAAACTTGGTTTCGCCCACTGTATGCACAACAATGTCTTTGCAAAACATATCACTCATACGTACTTGAGGACTTTCAAATGGCAGGTACCTACTACACTTTGCCGTGTATTTATGTAAGCTAAACATATTTTGCGTGTGTGTGTGTGTGTGTATGTGTGTGTAGAGGAAGCGAAACAAAGAAATAAATGTGAGTATAAGTAGAGTTCAATGTTGTGCTGCTTGTGCTCCTTCTTAACGGCTTATGAACTTTTATTTATTATCCTCATAACTTCCCTCTCTCTCTCTATTCTCGACAGATGTCTCATACATGTGAAAATTTTCCAACAAATCTCGGTTTAACCTGTTTGGTTCTTTTTCTTCTTTTGTACCTTCTCTACATATACAATATGTGCACAAATACATATATATGGAGCCGCTTTTTCTGTTGCTGTTGTGTAGTCGTTAAACTGAATTAATGACGGTGGAGTAAATTCACAACACGATTCGTCAAAATAAAGCAAAAATAAACAAATAAAAGATGCTTTACTCACAGCGAAAGCAACATTTTCAACAACACCAACAACAACAACAACAACAACATCAATAAGTTTTTACTCTATGCGTACAGTTAAGGGATGAATGGTTTTTTCTTGCCGGTACTCAAAGATGCAGGCTTTCCCGCATACAAACACATTTGTATTCTATGTAAACGCTCTATGGTTGTACGTATATAATAGCTGTAAAGCTGCTTGTTGAGGTTATTGCAGTTTGCACATCTTAAACTTTGTCAGGCGAGATTTTGTGCATGCAAACTTTCCCGAAATTCCTCATCAATTGTTTTTGTGCTTTATTAAATGTTGCATAAAAATAAAGCGATTTGTATAATAAATGTGGACGATAAAGGGAAATATTTGGTGAAATTTGTTAAAAGACATACACACTGTGTTGGGCAAGTGATTCAAAGCGGGTAGAGAAATGAAATGTATAAAACAGATAAATATAGGAAGGGAGTAGCCCAAGTCCATCGTTTTTTTTTTAACATAAATAATTTGCACACTTTAGAGATTCTCGCATTCGTTGGAAAATTAACAAAATTTACTTGAATATAAAAATAATCTAATCGACTTTAAATCGATCATTCAGTCTTCTTAATAAGAACGGATAAAAATGTTATAGTCGGTCAAGCCCGACCATTTAACACTCTACATCATTTAGTTTTTGTTTAGTTGTGTCTTTGTGAAATATAATTATATGGGAAGGGGTTCTAAAAATGGTCCGATCGGGTCAATTTACAATAGGGTCGTTGTCCTTGTAAAAAATTTCATCAAAATGTTTAAAAAAATGCGACCTGTAGCACAATGTTATATGAACAGACAGATGGAGAGACGGACATTAAATTGATTCATATTTTTATTCTGATTCGATCGGTATATATATATACTTCAAGGCAGTTGTGATATTTGTCGTTTAGGAGTTACAAATATCCGCTCTAACCTTATATATCCTTCGCCACAAGAAGTGTAGTGGTACAGTGGTGCATAAAAACAAAAACCCATTAAATATTTTTCATATCTATATACAAACTGTGGGTGTGGCAGAAATCTCCTTAACATGTATGTATGTAATACGTAACAACTTTTACTTAAGACTCTGTACAAAGATTGTTTGTGGACCCAAGTCCTCGAATTTTGATTACAACTGCAGATGCACTGATTATAAATACTTTTACCAAATTTCGATCTCTGAAGTCTTGTCCAGGGTGTCCCACACGGAATATTCAATTTTATATGCCTTCCATTTTATGTGTAGAGTTTGAAAGCTATAGAATAAGTGGCTCAGGAAATATATTCAACTTTAATCGTTGATTTGAACCAGTCCAAGCTGTCATGCTCTAAAATATTTTCACATCTCTGAGTGATATTTTTATATAAATTTAACCTTTAACTGGCACAAGTTTACGTCCTTTTACGTTGCACGCAATGCATAAAGTTTAATGGGAAAAAGAGACAAGAAATGAAAATTTTGTTGTACACCTTAACTTGAAGGAAATCATTAGTAGGAGAAAATCCAACTATGTAGAAATATTGTACTTTTCTCTATTTCCTCTTCTTTTGCGTGTTGATATTTACGTGTCTACGATGTTTTCTTTTTTTCTTTGTAGTTGAATTTACAAGAAATATATAAATTATTAGACATTTACCTGAATGACTGGGTGTACGCGTATACATATTTGTACAGCATGACTCATGACGCTGCCAACGTATTGCACGTATATACACAAATATTATTAAGGGCAAGAGACGACAGTTGTTAAAACCTTAACAACTTACCAACTAACTGAAATGAATGTCATATAAATGTACATATATAGGTGGCATACAGTTGTGCTGGCGTAAACATCATAACCACCCAATCACTTGCTGTGCATGTGGTCCTTGCGTAAGCTCTCTGCATAACTTCATGTACAATACATAGACTTGTAACCATATGCAAGGGGGTATTATAGACAAAGAGAAAAAAGAATTCCTATTACAACAATAACAACAACAACAACAACATCAACAACCTTAATACACCAAAATCCTCCCTTATTATTATTTAGTCAACATGCTTCAAGTAGAGCAACATTTTTGCTTATCCAAATAAAAATAATAATAATATTCTCTTGTTTTTATATGAGTGGAATGTATATATGTGTGTATGTGCGTGCATAGAGATATCAGTTCTGTTCATTTCAAAACAATGTTCATTCTAGTCCTTCTGTCCTGTTCTGTGTTCTTCCACCACTACACCGTGTATTTTGTTGTTTGTTCAAATGTTACAACAGTTGTGCACCGAATTGTATTGCTTTTGGCTAAATATGTATTGGCTTGTATATGAGTTTCGAAATGTACATGTGCATGCTAAGTTTCCATAGACAGTTGTAAACTTCGACATTCGGGATTTTTGCCTTCTGGCTTCATTTATTATACACATCTAAATACATATATATCTGGTTGTGTGTCTATCTCAGTTTTCGTAAAATTGTGGTGGCGCATAGTTCAAGTGATGCATTTTATTCATGTATTGTCGCTAACAAAGAAATCTAAACCACCCCTTTATGATTACGGTCACATTCTTGCCGGATTGACTAACTGGCTGTCTTTGGTGTCTCTCTGTATGCCTGTCTGTCTGTCTGTCTGTTGTTCTGTCAGGGTAGGTGAATTCTATCTCTTTCACTCTCTCTTGCAATAGTTAAGTGACTTTTTCTCTATAATATCATAAGGGGTGGCATTGTACGCATACAAAAAACGCCAGACAGTCAGATGAATTTGTATAGAAATTGACAATTGTTGGGTTGCGTTCGTTGGTGGTTATATGAATGGATATATGTTATAAATTGTATTGAATACTCTTTTGAATCAGCATAAAATGTTGCTTCAACATTTTTATCAAGTTGCTGATATTTAAACGTTGTTGATAAAAATTGTTGTTGGGTATTAAGCGACCGTGTCTAATGTTTGATTATTATACCTTCCACCTAATATAGGGGGTATACTAAGTTTGTCATTCCGTTTGCAACACATAGATGGGGACGTCAGAGACCCTACAAAGTATATATCATATATTCTTGATCAGCATCAAAAGCTGCGTCAATCTAGACATGCATGCCCGGGTGTCCGTGTGTCTGTCTGTTGTTGGCATTCTTAGGAGCATACATTTTGAGATATTTCTTACAGACACTTTTAGTTTTTATTCACAGATCGCTATTAAAAATGGGTCAAATTGGCCAAAAGTCACGCCTACATTCGACAAAAATCTATTTATCTGCCACAAAAATTGACCTATTAAGTTGAAATTTGGTACAGTTATATATTATAATTACTCCATCCTTCGATGTGCCAAAAATTGGCGTATTCGGATAACAGACACGCCCCTAATCGATAAAAATCTACATATATCTGCTACAAAAATTGACTTATGTTTTTGATATTTGGTATATGTACATATCTGTAATTATCCCATTCATCAATATGCTAAAAATGGGCATGGTCGGATAACAGACACGCCCACAATTTACAAAAAACCGTACTAAACGTAAAAATCGACTTGTCGTCATCATATACATGGCACGCCTACCATTGTAAATGTGGAGGGTATTTAAGATTTGATTTAAGCAAAATTTTTTTTTCTTACTTGTACTTTTTATTTAAACAATAAGTGTCGCTTAGGTTGAATTTTATGGACTCTTCTTTACATTTATTTATGTACAAGTCGAAGGCGTGGTATGTACCGCATTATATTACGATTATTGATTTAATTTAAATACCACATGTTAAGCTTAAATAAAAACTTTAGCGAATTGTTGGCATGTCTTTACGACCCACTTCAATTTTTAGTAAATCTGAATAAATCGATAGATGGGTTAATTAAAAATGTATGCGCACTAAACTTAAATTTTTTGTCTATTATGGGCGTGCCTCCTTATCGATTAATTAATTTAAATTCATTTATATATTTGGTAAAACATAATCTTATTACTAATCAGTGCATCTACTTTTAATGAACACACTTTGTCAACTTTTTAATTGTTAGTTAAAATTGTCCTTTAGACGGAATTTTCCCTTAATGACATAAGAAAAGTTTATAACAAATAGAATTTGTTACCTTTGTGGAATAGTTGGAGGAAAGCGTAAAAAAGAAAAAGAAGAAGAAGAAGAAGTTGCACCTCTAATCAACACCTTTAACAAAAGAATTGATTTTGAACTGTTTCAACGCCTGCTCTCCTGCAAAAGTCCTCTATCAGTAGAATATGAAAAAAATAAAACTTCTTCAAGTCCCCCCCTTTTTGCTGCTCTCTCTTTTCGCTTTGTCCGCGTGTCTGATTGTAAGCTCAACGATTTCGTGTTATGAATCATCAATTTTTTTTAAAAGTAAGGTGAAAAGGTGTTGGCAGACAGTAGCATTGGTGAATGTTGTTGTTGTTGTTGTTGTTGTTGAAATATAATTTACCACATGCACACTTCCACAAAAACAGTCACGTTTTAATACGACAAACACGCGGCTTAACACACAAAAACACACATACATGCACACAAACAGGCAGACAGATAATTTTGGTACGAATACGTGCAAAATATAAAAGCAGCAGAAAGCTGTGCTGTAACAAGAAAGGGAGAGACAGAGAGAGAGAGAGAGAGAGGAAAAGTGAGCATAGTACCAAACGGAAATGCCAAAATAAACACAAAAAACAACAACAACGACAGCAACAAAACAAGGAAACGTAACCAAATCAAATGAAAGCGTGAAAATTCTCTCAAAACATTATTACGCTACGTATCAACTGTTTACAATTTACAATTTATACGTCTGTAATACACGTACGCGCGAGCATACAAATATAAGTGATACAGTATGTGTATAGTTGTAGTATGCGTATTAGTGTAAAGTGTGTGTATGTGTGCGTTGATATATTTGGGTGTAAAAACGAATCATAAAACACAATCATAAAAACACAAGTTCGAGGTATTTTACGTTCATTTTCTATATATTCTTTAATGTATTTATGTATGTCATGCGCGTCTGTTTGTTTGTGTTTGTGTGGGTGGGTGTGTGTGTGTGTTACGTGTATGTAAAAAGTGTACTTATGTCAAAGTGCAAGGGGGTGTAATCGCACATTTGTACGACAGCTGAATACAACAAAAGGCAAATTGTGAAACTTTTGTTGTTGTATTTTCTCATTTTATTAAACACTCAAAGAAATCAATCCTTATAGATTATATTCAAATTTTTTTAAGCTTTTTTGAAAATCATTTTTTGTCGCATTTGCAGTTGATTAGAAAATTGAATACTTTTGAAAAAAAAAAAAAATGTTCGTCAATAAAGATAAGTATGTGGCATTGATTAATGGGCGTGCCAAGTAGTAACTGACACACTATACAGTCATTTCAACTACATTTCAGTTCTACTGTAACAAATTTAGTTGCTGTCATGGCCACCGCCTTTCAATCTTTCTATTTTTGTGAAACTTTACTGCGAAATTGTTTTTCTGTGAGAAACTTAGTTAGCCAATCGAAATAGTAATTCCACCTCTTTTGGGTGTATTGAATAGAAAAGCATGACGAATGTTTGGTTGGTTGGCTGGTTGCTTGATTCCCTTTTTCTATTCACTAGCAGTTGCAGTCAAAACCAAAGCCATCAAATAACACCAACCATCACTTGTTTTGTGTGTGTGTGTACGTACGTAAATATGTAGAAATTTGTGAGAGTGGATGTTGTTTTCTCTCCGTGTAAAGAAAAACATTTTTGTGTAGTGTGAGTGTGGGTGTGTGTGTGTGTGAATTTTGCTGCTTTTGTTTAACAACCTCAAGTGTGTATGTGTGCCTGTGATGAACGATTGCAAATACGTACATGTTAACTTTTTTTCGTACCCCTAGCATATGCTTAGGTGTAGGATTGTATGGGGGAGCTCTTGAGCTCATATCACCGCAAACACTTTCATTCATTTGTACGTTTCTTTTTTTGATGCTATCATTTCATTTTTTACACATCAAATTATCCGTGTGGCATGTTCATGTACATGCTCTCCACTACAAGCAGTGCATCCAATTTTCTTTTTACACGTACAAATTGCTTCTATCGATAGCTGTAAATCTGAAGAGATTTTTTGCTGAAACAATTAAATTTTCTTTGAAGATCGGTGCTTAGGACACCTCCTCTATGCCTCATGCTGATCTCACCTTTCATACGAAAAACTTATTACACTTGAAACCTTTTTGCGGCTGCATTTGTGTGTTTACGCATGTGGAAAATGCTTGGATTTTTACAAGCGCCTATAACAATATTTCATTGCATCTAATCCTGACATCCAAATAAACAATTTTCATGAAATAAATTTTGCAATCGTAAAAAAATACAAATAATTTTTATTTTTTTACCCACCACATAAGGGGGTAAAAAAAAAACATAAGAGGGGGTATGCTAAGTGTGCCCTTCCGTTTGAAACATCCAGAAGAAGGAGTCAGAGACCCCAAAAAGTTTATATATTCCTGATCTAGATGTGTCCGTCCGTATGTCTAATCATCTATTTTTTGATAAAACATAATTTTTTTTTTGTAAAAATATTTGCCTTCAGAAAATAATTTGCCGAACTTACATTATGGGCTTCATATTAAAAAATTATAGATTGTTTGAAAATAGACATTTTTACCTTTACAATGTCATAACATTCTTTTCAAAATATTTAGTCGAAATATCGATTGACAGAGAATCAAATTTAATCTATATTGAAAATGTATAGCCCTGCCTCGTAGAATGGGTTTATGAGGAGTAAAAAATTCTCAAAATTCTCAAAAACTCTGCAATTCTAAAAAGTTCTCGCGACCATATGGATTTTGTAAGACACTCAAGTCTAAAAATCTGTTGTAGAAAACTTAAGCTTTATAATTATTAAAAAATATTGAAACACGTCACCCTTAGTGTAGATTGCTAAAGCTTTACTATATGTACGAGTATGTGCCTTCCAGCACAAACTAAATACCATATAAAGTTAACTTCACACTAGTTAATCATTTTCATGTGAAATCTTCTGCAACATAATTGAATGAATGCATTGTATGATTCTTCCTCATCTTCTCTATCTATTTGGTTTAATCCCATTTCATTTTTTCACTTTCTTAAGTTAAGCAATGAATGGAATACTAACAACCTACCGGATGTACCAACTGATACGTTACACAAAAGGAATTAAATTCTATGTAACATGTGCTTATCATTCTATTGTGTAGAATACGAGTAGTAAACTAAAAGCAGGAGGAGAACAAGGCTGCATGAACCTATGTTCGTATTAATAATAATGATGGGATTCTGTGTGAGTAAGCTTAGATATGTGTAGGTGGGAGAGGTGGAAAAATAGACGTTGGTTTTAAAGAAAAACTGGGAAAATAATTTATTTGTATTAAATGTAATTTTTATAGCTTTTCTTTTTTATTTCATTACATTATTTGTTCTTGGCATCGAGGGTACACACAATACATTTGCTTCCTGGTCAGTTTCGAAAAAAGGAAGTAACATAAATTTGTTTGCATTCCAACTGGTAAACCGTTATAATATTTATGTAAGTTTGTTTTCTTCCTTTTTATGAAAAACAAACCTTCAGGCGTACATACAATCTTACATATTGTGTAGTATTATAAGTGTAAGGAAAACACAAGTGAAAATGCTGTAACCTATTATATTCGATCAATTAGTACCCTTCACAACAATAACCAAATTTGAGCAAAAAATATTGAAAACTGTAAAGTTTGTTTTAATGAAAACTTTTCCTTATTACCAAAGAAAATGAATAAATTCTGTGAGGGGTTTCAAATATGGACCGATTTCATCCTAATTACGCACTTTAATAATTGGGCCAAATAATTGCTCCTGGGCATTGAAAAAAACTAAACATAGGCATGGCCGATACCTGCCTTTTTGTAACTTGTAGGCGTCGATCTCAATACAAGTACATATGTATATATGTATATATGTACATATATTATTTGTCAACTAGCAACTTGTTAGCTTTATTTTTTAGATATTGATGAGAGATCTTTGTCAATTATAGGCGTGGTTGTTGTTCATTTATGCCCACTTTTAATAAGAAAAATCATGTTGATTTCATTTCCGTTCAATATATAAAGTCTTGCGGCTCAACGTTTCCAGAATATACTTGCGTAGAAACATTATTAGATCTATTGAAATTTTGAATATACTTAATAGGATTCTTGAAGCCTCTACCGACAGCTGTACTGACAAACTTATTATACTTCTCATGGGAAGAAGTATAAAAACAATAGAATGCATAATGCCTTGCTCATGGTTATGTTCATAGGCGCGTAGTCCTTAGAAACCTTACAACAACAAGTTCAAATGCTTTTGTGTTTGAGCATTTAAGTGCAAAAATGATCGATTTTTATACCTTCGATATTAGATTGGGGAGTATACTAAGTTTGTCATTCCAATTGCTACACTCAGAGTGGAGAGGTAGTAACCATTCTTGATCAGCATTAAAAACTGAGTCAATCTAGAGACGTATGTCCGTGTGTCCGTGTACCAATTTGTATTTGCACCCCATGCTCATAATATTAAGATATTGAGCTGAAATTTTACTTCTAGTTTCTGCCCAAGTCGGTAAAAATTTATTTATGTGTTGCAAAATGGGCGTGGTCGAATAAAGGACACGCACATAATTTATAAAAAACCATATTCAACGTAACACTGGTCTTGCAAGCTGACATATAGTGCATACATCATGTACCTGCCACGCCCACTGTTTGTGAAAGGCACTTAATATTTGACCTAAACCAAATTTAGTTTTCTTTGTCATGTTTTTTCGTTAAAAATAATATCAACCACTATAACAACAACAACAACAATACGCTAAAATTCTACGCCGTTGTCATTGTTATTGCTGTTTGCACGTTTGCCTTGGTTGTACTTTATGTTTGTTTATAATAGTTTGCTATCTTGCTCATATTTGTGATGTTTGCAATGTCACAAATGCACGTTATTGATTCGGCCGCTGCTGGTGCTGCTGCCCTGTTTATCTGCTTTTGTTTTGTGCCTGTCAATTTTGGTCGGTTTGGTGTGCCGTTGGTGATGCTTGCCATTATCATTACTATTATTATTGTTATAGACTCAATGTTTATTTATATTTGAAGACGTGTGCATGTGTGTGTATGTGTGTGTTTAAGAGTATGACAGTCCGTTGTGTGTACTTAGTTGAAACGTTTGATACATCGGTTCAGTTCCAGGCAACTCATTGTTATTGTTTTATATGCAAATACACATATTATGTTTGTATAGCAAAGTGTATGGGTGTGTATGTGCGTATATATTGTACCTTTAGAAACGCTGATTGAGTTGATGGCATTCTTTATTGTAGTATTTGGGGATTATGTGCCTACTGTGGTGGTTTACAAGAGTATTCTCTTCGCTTCACTTTGCTTGGAATTTCTCCCACTTCTTCTTGTCCTTCTCACTTAATTCATTATACGAACTAGTTGCCCTACACCCCTCCGAAACCAATTACATTGCTCATAATGATGTTGCAGAATTGTGGTAATGAGTAAAACTCTCCGTCTTTACAGTTTTGGTTGCGTTTCGTCATGACTTTGTTGGAAAAGTATTTTAAATTAAAACGCATTTTCGGTTAGTTTGGTATTCTGCGTGCGAGTAGATGTCCGTGGCATGCCTTGTGCCATTTTAGCAAGACATCTAATCTGATATTCTTCAGAGATAACTTGAGTCAACATTGACACACCATGCTTGGAATTTATGTGTGCGCTGGAAACGAAGGCGAACCCCATTGGCTATCAAATTCAATTTCCATATTAATGATGTTGCATTAGTCCATAATCCACATATTGCCACTAATGTTGTTGTTGTTATTATTGTACTAATCAATATTAAATTAATTCTATTCCTAAATACATTGCCACGTGGTAAATGATGTTGATAGCAGTAAACGTTTAAATTAATGTGTGGTGGCGCTAATGAAATAAACAAAAAAACAGAAAACCAAAAAAAATATTTGTTTCGTTTTTAACGCTTTAATAGCTGAATGTATAATTATCAATTTTACATAATTCAGTTGTTCGTAAGTTGTGTAGACACACACATCCGGACATATGTTGATACTTTGCTTCACAACTATTTATGCTAAATAGGCGTAAATAAACAAAACAACACAGATCGGCTGCAATTTCCGCTTCAGTGACAGGTGTCACATGCCATTTAATGTTTACAATTGCAAAAAAAAAACTGTTCAAGTATATATCGGAAGATAAATCGGATTTTAAGAGAATTATAAAAAAAGACATGTAAATGCTTTTAGCTATTGCACTAAATGTTGATTTGATGATTTATGGTTTTTATGAGTCATGCACTAAATACTGAACTAATTACTATAAAAAAACGAAATGTGTCTCCGTATTTACATAGAAGCAGTGGACGTGGCATGTACCTGTACATCACTTACTAATTACGGCCTCTAATAATGCAGCGATCGTATAAGACGGATTTTGCACCAGTTATGATTTTTTTTAAAATCGTGGGCGTGTGTGTTATTACAGCACGCCCGGGGTTGGCACTAATTGTATAATTTATATTTTAATATGTGAATCCTTGTCGATTGTAGGTTTAGTACTTGACCAATTTTGACCAATTCAATGATGAAGCTGAGCCAAGAACGTATGCGACAATTTACAATTTTCATTCTGCGTCAAGTATATATTTTCATAATAGAGGGCGTGCCTATTATTATGCCTTTTAATTTGATTATAGATATGAGTACCAAACTTCACTTTCATATATTTTTGTGGTTATTAGAGTGACTTTTGTCAATTGTGGGCGTGTCTGCAAAATTTGCCCATTTTAAATGAGAACATACCAAGATGCATCGAACTTAAGGTCTTTTTCTAACTTTATGCGACCGCAAGTATTTTAACAACAGACGGACACACGGGCATCGTAAAATTGAATTTTGTAATCTAAAGCCATCTAGCAATGGAATGATATATTGAAGTAAAACAAACATTTTTGGTTTTGTAGCAGAAATCTGCTGAAGAAATCGTTCTAGTGCCGCGCCCACAATCAAATTAAATGAATCTGTCAGCCACCAAACCTAAAATTGAAATTCAATTCATATGGTTATAAATACCCCACCCATCACTGTGTAGAAATGGGGCATGGTCGGAAAACAGACACGCCCACACTTTGCATTATTTACCTTATTTGGTGTAACATCCGACTTTGAAGCTGATACATAAAGCGTAGTCTATTAGAAAGCATAATTAGCTACCTGCCACGCCCACAATTGCAAATCACGTATATATGTGAAAAAATTTTAACTTTTACGGTGAAATTTTGTACACACATTATAACACGACACAATTGGCTACCTGCCACGCCCATTTTTTGCATGTGAATATACTTAAGATGTTGCCTTAAGCAAATCAACTTCTTACTTGTTCTTGACAAAACAATCGTAGTAACTTGTTTTGGACAAATATAAATTATTGATGAGAGAAGACACAACAAAATTTGTTTGCATAGCTATCAATAATTATAAAATATATACGCAAGATGCTTAGTGAAGCATTTACTTAATACGTACTTAAACTACTTGTCTACCATATACCATGAATTTCAACATATCTTTATCTATATGTTGTAAGCATTGTGTATCCTCTCAATTCAATAATTTTATATAATTTGAGTTGATCTCTTGTATCTCTTATAACATATAATATATATTTTGTACATGCAAGGGTGCACGTTCGAATCATGATTTATTGAAATTGGTACAAGTTGCACACAATACAATATAATCGCTTACATAGCTTAGCTTAGGGTTGGTGCATTTGGGACTGCAATCAAATACTCCAAAGTAACGAATTTGTTGTTGGGGCATTTGTTTTACGAAAACTAATAGCAAAACATTGCAATGAATGTAATGTTAGGGAAAAATTGAAGTTAAATATGCATGCTCATGTGTATTGTTGTATTCTACTAGTTCTTCTTCTTCTTCTTCTCCGCTTTTGAAACTACATACTAACTATTTAGTAATGCTTGACATGCAAGGTTTGGTATTAGTTTTGGTAGAGAGTGAAAGAGAGAGAGCTACAATTGTTTTTTTTTTTTTGGATATTTTGTACACAAGGTTACACAAGCTGAATAACAAACACATAGAACAGACATTATCATAAGAACAACGGTATCACAGAGTAAGTCAACTAATGTGTCTGTGTCTAACAATGATATCAAAGATATAAACATGGAAAGATTGAGATAGAGTACAAATGTAGTCATTCATTACACACATACACACTCACAAAAGCTACAATGTATAGAGGTACACGTTGTTTGGGTTAATCACCCCCAGAGGCCAACATCAAACTTGACTAAAACTCCACTCATCATACAATAAAGTAAGATAAGGCAGGCAGGCAGGCAGGCAGGCAGGCAGGCAATCAAGCAGGCTGGCTGGAAAGTAAACAAGCCGCCTAGATGACATGAACTTTGTTGTCTTTACGTTGCATAAACATGTATTTTATAGGGGAGAGAAAACATAGAAAAAAACACAAAGAAATGAAAAAGCAAAATTGCTACTTAAACACGCACAAAACTACAAAACATAGACAGGTGAAGAGTATATAAGAGTAAGCAAAAAAAAAAAATTGAAAAAGAAAAAAACTTTAGCTACACTATTAAAAGCTTTACTTCCCTTCAAAAAAAGTCCAACTTAAGAGAAATGTTGGAGAGGATGTTGTTGTTATTCTTTTCACCTTCAATGTCTAAGTGTTAGGAAAGCAATTTAATAAAGGTTCTGCTGTGTGTTGCTTTTTCACCATTTCCTTGAAGATCTATAAAAGGCAAAAAAGGAAAAAAAGAAAAAGAAATTTCTAATTTTCCTTCTTGAGTGTGAAAACTCTTAAATCAAGTTTTTTTTCTTTCTTTCACTTTCAAAACTTTTCAAACCATTAGAGCAACGTATACATTAGTTTAAAAATTAACCTTCAAGAGTCTTCACAAAATTAATGGTGGTAAACATTTTGTTTTCGATTCGTTACTTGGAAGCACTTGCCTCAGCATTGTTCCTCTTTCGCCTATTTGCTAAAAAATAAAAATGATGATGATTTACAAGTTTTAAAGAGAAAAGAGAAAAACTTCATTACAACGGATAAAAAGAAACGAAGCTAGTAAATGGGAGAATATATTACCAAGGACAGCTGCAACGCCTATAAATCTCTTAAAATGAATATATATTGAAATATATTTCATGTCTGCTTAATAAAATGTTACAGAAAAGTCAAAGCTGTAAAATAATAAAATCTTGATCTTAAGGAAAAAACGCGCAGCATATGTGTGATAGTTTGTTGCAGAAGTCGTTATGAGATATATGAATATCCGTTTTTATGTTATCAGCAAAAGAATGTGACTCGAAAATGCTGAGAAGCCCCAGTAATTTAATTGCTTTTTATACGTATGTAGAATCCTTGCCAGTATATTGGCTCTGTTGCTTTCATTGCTAAACGTAAACGTTACGTAAACTTATACAACAGATCATACAACCTTTATAAAAAGTTGCTCTTTGTGTTTGTAGCTCATTGTTGTGTATAAGTTGTAATTTGCAACTTTTGCTACTGATCAATGTTTTTATGCCACAAAGCTAAATGCAGTGAGGATGACAAAAAGAAAGTTCATTACTTATTAAAGATGAAATGGTGGAGTAGTTAAAATTTACTGCACGTCACAATTTTACGAAAACACTTCATAAACAAAATTCAATATTTATATATTCCGTAAGGAACTATCACAAACAAACTTCGACGATCTCACCAAGTTGATGAGCAAACAAAAGTTGCGACCTGCGTTGAAACATTAACAGCCTCAAAGATGGACAGACATACTTAGTTCATGTAAATAACTAAATGTCCGTGTGTCCGTGCCTCTGTCTATTGTCGGCATTCTCACAGGCGTGACTTTTGATATCTTGAGCTGAAATTTTGTACAGATGCTTTTTGCACGCAGATCGCTATTTAAAATGGGCAAAATCGGTCAAGAGCAACGCCCACAATCGACAAAAATCTATTTATCTAAAATTTGCTTCACAAACCTATAATTATCCCATCCATCGAAGTGTCAAAAGGGGTCATGGTCAGATAACATACACCATTGTCGATGTGGAGGGCATTAAAGATTCGGCCTAAGCCAAATTTAGTTTTCTTACTTGTTATAAAGGGTTTATTAAGTTTGTGCGGATGTTTGTAACTCCTAAACGGCAAATGCCTCACTCACCTTCGGTATTACCGATCGATTCAAAATAAAAATCTGAATAGATTTAAACATGTCCATCTGTCCGTCTGGCCCAAATGGGAACCCTATTGAAAATGGACTAGATTGGACCATTTATAGAACCTTTACCCACATGAGGTCCTATTATTTTTGAAGATATTTCGATGAAATTTTGTACAAGGACATGTATTGGCCCAAAGAAGAACTTTATTGAAGATGGATAGAATCAGACCATTTCTAAAACCCCTTCTCATAGAAGATCTTGTTATAATGGGATCTTTATATATCAAGTGGTGTAGGGTATATGATCGTCGGGCTTGACCGACAATAATATTTTTCCTTGTTTTTTTTTTTTTTTTGATTTAGTCTAAAAAAAAATTATAAATTTGGATTATTTTTCCCATAGTGACTTTTGTTGTTATGTTGACCAACCATCGAACACGCTCACTTGTTTTATACTTTGGTGTGGTTTGATAAAGGCAGTACCAACGAATTGTAAATGTAGACATGGAATCGAATATCTGCGTTGCCAACTATATGAATTCTTTTAATGTATTAATGATTTGCTCTGATGAGTGTTGTAAACAAAACATATTTTAGGTAAATTATAATCATTGAAAGGATACGTCCCATATGCATGTATTATGCAGAGACAACCACATTGAAATGTTTTTGTTCAATTATGTTATTAGTGGCACACAGCGGGCTTACACGCTCATTTACTATGTACAACATTCGTAATGTGCATAATGTGCTACCTGCACGATTGTGTTCCCTTTGTACATATTTTGTTGGCCAAGGTACAATTTTGCACGCTAAGTGAAATGAATTGGAAAATTTGAAGTCAAAATGAAAATACCACCCTCCTCACCCTTACCATTCTATCTCACTCTCTCTCTCTCTCTCTCTTGCTAGCGGCATTAATCTGTATTTAAACGTAATGACTTGGTTTCAGTGTTATCTGCGTATGTAATGTAAATATCATGACCTTACATAATACGAATATATTGAACGTATATGGGCTTTAGGACTTTCTGCGTGTGTGCATGTGCTTGGTTAACATCATTGGTTCACATGTATTGAAGATTAATCAGGCGCCAAATGTGTGCGAGTATCGTGCTTAATGTCTGCATGTACGGTACATAGCCGCAAGTGAAAAATATTCAATTAGTAGATATATAATAGTGCGTGTTTGTGTGCGTGGGTATAAAGCAAACAATCGTTAATAATATTCACATTTTTTCTGTTCGATAAAAAATCGTGCTTTTATTGTGTGGATAGTGGTTATTTCTCCATTCGATCCAGTTCAACTTTCGATTTTTCGTGGCCATTGTTGTTGTTGTTGTTATTGTCTGCTTTACTCACCTTTAAGTAATCTACCATAAATAACAGCGTATTTATCAATATGTAGGTGGAGAAGGAAATTAAATTAAATTGTAAAGAATAGCAACTGAATTGTATGTCATGACAGCGGCAGCGGCAAGGGCAGCAACACTGTCATAACTGTGGTCACAGCATTAATAATTGTAATCAGCAGCAACAACATTAACAATCGTATTTAATTAACAATTTTCACTCTCTTTTCTTTGCTGATTAATTAATTTTTTTAAATGAAAAGAAAAACATGCAAAAAAAAAATCCTCGTGAGGTTCAAGTTAAATCTTAAAAACATATATTCCTTTGGACATGGCGGTTAGAGGCTTTCAGTCTCACTTACATTACAATTGGAAAACAAAACTTGTATCATAATGAGGATAATGAGGGTAAACTAAAATTAGTATTCCGTTTGCAACACCCAGCAACAAACTGTGAGTCGGTCTATGGTTATATATGTAGCTGAAATATTAAACAGACATTTCTACTGAAATTGAGCAAAAAAAGTCACGCCCATATTCGACAATTATTTATCCATTAGTCGCAAAAGTTGAGCTACAACGCAATAATTAAGACCTTACATGATTTTGTAAAAAATTAAGCGCCATAAAACACACAGACACGCCCACAATTTACAAAAAATTAT
Source organism: Ornithomya chloropus (assembly GCA_963971445.1). Taxonomy (NCBI): domain Eukaryota; kingdom Metazoa; phylum Arthropoda; class Insecta; order Diptera; family Hippoboscidae; genus Ornithomya; species Ornithomya chloropus. Next base: position 17,104,830 of record OZ020530.1, on the reverse strand, counting down.
TCTTGATATAAAATTCTACTTGTGTGCTAACGCATCAAATGTACGCCAGTAGAGGGCGTAATCAGGTACCTGCCACGCCCACAATTAAGGAGCTGGTGTAGAATATTTAAGATTTGGAAAAATATCTACTTTTGTCTTAATACCTTTTGCATTTTTAGGTAATTCGAGGGCGTGGCATGTATATAAATTGGTTCTCTTTCAACGACTGTGGAGGTATATGCAAAATTTCAACTTAAAGATGAAATTCTACAACAAAGAGAGCTTTCTGAACAGGGTGGCGTGTCCATTAAGATTATACTATATATATTAATAACTTTGTAGCGTCTTTTGTTGTGACTTTCCTTTGTCGATTCCGCAGATTTTCTTTTAGCAGTGGTTGCATACGAACTAATAAACTTAGAACCAACCAACAAATTTAGTGTGCTATTGAAATATGAATTCTTCCGTAATGGTTTGTCTATTTTATATTCACTTATTAAAGGAAATTGAATATTGCACATCATCTGACATATTAAAACTAATTTGTTTTTGGATATTTTTTCGCATCCTTTTATATAAATGAAATACACGTACACGTTAGATTACATTGTGAAGGGAAAAAAACTCAATTTGATATTCTTTTATCTCCACTTAACTCTTACACGCTTTACATCTCTCTCTTTCGCTCTCCCTCCTGCTCGCTTTTCTCATTAAAACGTTGTAGTAAACATTAAAAAGTATTTTGTTAAATGTCATGAATAATAATTAATCACGTTGTTTCAACCAACGTTGCATAATAAAATATTAGCACTTTCTATAAAAAAAAATCACATTGAAGAGCAAAAAAAAGAAATTGTTGTGTTAAAAATATGAAACTTTGGAGGGTGGTGATAATCAATCAATCAACAGCAGCGTTTAACCAACGGTGTCCTGTTACAATGCTGTTTTTTTTTTTTTTGATGTGCTTCATCTAATATTTTATGAGCACAATATTTTCGTATGCAGTACAGTAGATGCAAATAAAATATGTTGCACAGGGTTTATAAGGTATAAATAGCTCAAGTAATACTCAGTGCAGCAGTGCGGATTTTGTGATTAAACATTAAGCTGTATGGAGGTGGGTACACTCCTAAACTGTAAAAATCTATATAAATATATGTGAGCAAATGCGGCCCTAATTAACGTTTACTTATAAAGTTGTAAAGGAAAAGGAAAAGTAGAAAAAAGTTACGGGAGACTCATAAATTATTGTTTTATAACATATCGATTTTAATTGAATTAATGCAGCATTTAAAAAATTAATTAAAATTATGCATTATTTAGTTTTTTACCTTTTCGTTTTATTGTTGATGGATGGCATACCTTAGTGATGAATTGGGCTACTAAATTTGCTATTACGTTTGCAACACTCAACAAAAGGAGGCATTGCAGAGTACATAGAGTCGATTTAGATGTAGTCATGAGTGTGTCCATCTGTTGAGTTGAAATTTCTAATAAATAAGGGGGCGATTTCGGCCAAATACCATACGCACAAATGATAAAAATCTCACAAGCAGATACAGGGAATTAACAACATAACATGAACCCAATGCATTATAATACATTTTGTTGCGTGTTGGCAACACTGCTTCCATGTAAATAAGGGGGCGACGCGTGTATATTGCACAGTTTACGTGTCAAGTCCTGTAGATTATATTTCAGTGTATTATACGATTTGTTCCACGATGGTTAAAACAAGCGATCGGTGAAATGTGAAAGAGGGCAAATCGTTGATGCTCGGTTAGCGGGAGCATCTGTGAAGATGAATTGTTTAAAGCTTCACAAGCGACACTATTCACGGTAATGAGAGTATACACAAAACATGGTAAAATATCATCGGCGTAGAGGGTAGGAAACTAAAAGTTAACTGTCAGAGACCGACGAAGAGTTGTGGTCAGACCTAACTACCGCGACAAAAGTGACAGCAGAACTCAGCACTCACTTGAGAAATGCTGATTCCACAAAAACAGTACGGCAGGAGCTTCACGAAGCTAACATTCATGGAAGGGCTGCAATTGCGAAACCCTTTATGTCAAGTGTTCATATTATTTTGTCCATGTCCTGTAAATGTATCTACAAAAGTGAAACTTAGTACACATATTTATAATTAGGGTAGTCAACAATTTGTTAAAAATGGGCATGGCCCACAATTTATATAAAACCCATTTTTAATAGGTCTGTGAAAGTGATAATTCAATATTCAACTTTGTGGTTCATTTTAATAATGATTTAAAGTTCCTGAAGTTCTTAATATCTCAGAATTGGCGAGCGCGTGATGTAAAGAAGGGGCAGGGATACGCACAGACGTGTCTATTTTAATGTTCATCTCTTATGTTATTTTCCTTTTATATTTAGTACAAATAAAGTAAAATATAAATATAAATATAAATATTTCATGTTGTACGAATGAAAAAGAGGATTACGTATAAAAAGAAGCTTTTAACAAAACGTGTTTGTGTACGTTTTCAGCGTCACAAACAACTGTCGTGTTGTTAAAAACACATTCATATTTCTTTGTTTTGTTTTTCTTTTTTTTTTTCTGTTCTTAGTTTTTCTTTATAATAACAGATTAATACATTTTTATATGTGGTAATATTCACAACATTCGCACATATGAACAAAAATAAAAACAAGAAAAAAAGAAAAACCTTTATTCGAATTTATGGAAAACCATGCAATGCTTTGTTTATTTTTCATATATTTTATTAAAGAAATTCTTCATTTCATTTACTTTTTTGGCTTTTTATTTAAACCGCTTCACCCACGAAGGGAAGGAAGGTGGATGTGAGGGAGAGAGAGAGAGAGAAAGAGAATAAGGGAGAGAGTGTTTTTAATAAAACTTTTCAATGTAGAACATAACAAACAACCAACAAAAAAGGAAACCAAATCCACACACACACACACACACACACACACACACACATACTTCACTACTCAAGGGCTAAGAGCTTGCTTGTATTCAATGTGTAAATAGAGAGATAATTTATAGCAAATGCCATACAATACGTATTTATAGTATGTTATTGCTGTTATTGCTGTTATTGCTGTTATTGCCCTCTTTATACGTATACTATACTTATACTCTTTACTTCGCTTTTCTCGTCTTGTTGTTACTATGAGTTTACTAATGCTTGATAAGTCTATTGTGTGGGTGTGTGTGTGTGTGTGTGGATTCGTGATTATGTATGTTTATTGCTTTGTTTGTGGTATTAAAAGTCGTTTTTTGCTTTTGGCTTCAACGCCTTTTTAGCTGAGAGGCGGTTTTACTTTTAATTTGAACAAAAGCATTTAAAGCATTTTCACACAGTTATGTTGTTGTTGTTGTTGTTGTTCATATTGTTTACATTATATAGTTTTTGCTTTTTGTTTCTTTATGGTTGAATTCATTTTCCCACACCACCACATGCAAAAAGAGAGAAAAATCTGAAAAACATTCAAGGAAAATATACGAATCTCATTAAATTTAACTAAAGTAGAAAAATAATTCTTTTTGCCCGATCAGAAAATATGAGTCATTGTCATTAAAGTCGCTCTATAAAAAGGGCTTTAAAAATCGTCCGATCGAATCAAAAATCTGTTAAGAATTGCGAATTTTAGCCAGGTAAAGACTTCTTTCACAATAGGACTACGTTTTGGGGGAAGAGTGCTTCTGAATCGTTCGGTATCATTAAAAGTGGGTGTGGCACTTGCCCTTTAGGAAATACTTATGAATACATTTTTATGGAAATTTAGAACAAAGCAATAAAAAACACATGATATTGTTTGCTTTCCATTTGTTCCATTTGTTTTAATGAAATCGAATTAAGTTTTTTACAACACATTACAATACAATTTGCCCATAAATTATATGCATATTAGTAGTTTTTTGCACCGTGTCATCATTGATTTTCATCTGTTCATTTCTATTTACAAAATTATTTACATTCCACAAAAAAATAAAAAAAAAAAAAATAAAAATAAAAATGCAGAATTTCAGTTTTCAAATGAATTAACAAAATTTCCTTTTTGTTCATTTATACACAAAGGAAACAAAAGCAATGATTATATAAATAAAAATATGCAAATGTGTGTATGTGTGTTGCAGTTCAAATATCGTTACAACATAGATAAGTACATTATAGAGCAATTTGATTTAATTATTATTTATTTAACCTTTCATCTAGAACAAGTGATTGTCCCATTAAAGCTTAGTGGATAAATAGATTACGTACGCGTAGTTAATCTTTAAAACATGCAAAGGGTATAACATGGCAATTGAAAAAAATCCATGCCATGTACAAATATTGACCAAAACACGCCCATAAATTCCTAAAAATAAGTTTGAAACACAAACTGTTTATAAAGTATAATAAAGTGCAGTAAATATAATACAAAATGTACAAAAATAACAAACTATCAGTCTTCGTACAATAAATTGAAATGTTTGTAAAAAAATTTTAGTCAAATGCATAAAATTGGGTGTGTCCTAAGTGCAGTTACGTTTTTCTTTAACGATCAATAAAATAATTTGGTTTTAGGCCAAATCTTAAATATCCTCGCCATCTACAATAATGGGCGTGGCAAGTATATGATTACGCTCTAGTAGTGTTTGTATTCCGTATCAGCTTGCAGGTCCTGCTTTACGTAGAGTATGTTTTTTGTAAAATGTGAGCGCGTCTGTTATTTGAACACAGAACAGTAATAAATTTGTATGCAGTATATATCTGTGAAAGTTCTTACAAGTCACATATTCGCAGACATATTTAGATCGACTCGGATCACGACTTTGAAGCTGAGCGAGGATATACAAACATTTCGGGGTGTTACAAATGGATTAGCAAACTTCATATATTCTCATCACTAAGGTGCAGGGGATACGATTTTAGCGTGTACACAAATTTCCGTGGACCCGATCGATTTAGAAAGTGATTGCTTAGGTATCCTTTAAAAAAAATTTTTGTACATTAAGAAAGTGGCTGTCATCCGATATCGTTCATATATAAAATTCCAGTTTTCCAGTTCTTTCATATAAAGATCAATTAAGCAAAATGTACAGCGGAAGTGTGGAATAACATTCAAAGGAAATCATATTTTTGGCATTGAAAATGTAACAATTTTTGTCTCTTCGACAAATTACTTTATGCTCAATTAAAGGACAATAAACAAAATGACAAATCATAAATCATGATGCACCGTCATATAGTATATATGATAAACTAATAAAACTCATGTTTATCTGGCATAAGATGCATAACTCTTGGATAATAACTATTGTTTGGCCGCATGTAAAGAATATGTGTCAACGGATAAAAACAACAACTCAAACTAAATTTGTGAACAACAAATCATACACACCAACAATATATATGTTTATAAAACAGAGGAAACAAGAAACAAGCATTTTAGAATGCAAACAAGAAAAGATCATTAAGAAAATGATGTTTGGAAAATGTTTACCTATTATGAACAGATATACATGAGAAACATGTGCATATTATATGTCTGTTATTATTACATAAATAAAAATGGCATGTGGTTGTATCTGGTTTAGTTTTTTCTCCAACATAATTGACCCAAAAATGGTTTAAGTTTATCAAAAACAGACATTTCCATTATATTACCATATACGAGTACATATGTATTGTTTATGGCAGATTGATGGCATTATGTTCTAATTTATTATGGGTTTAATATTTTCTTTTCCTCTAAAGAAAATTTCATTTGAATTTCGAAATTCTTTCATTACAATACAATTTTTCTCATCTCATCAAAGAAATAATATTGGCAATTGGTCATTTTACCCTTCTTGATGCAGACTAACGTTTCAAATTGAAAAGACTTACTATAGAAATTCCTATTTTTATATTCTAGGAATGTTTGTAATATGTGAGAAATTATACAAAAAGAAAATTCATTAAAAGCACTTTTTGCAACATCCATAAGGAGGCGTAAGAGATCATACAAATTATATATTCTTGATCAGAATCAAAAACTGAGTCGTTCTTGACATGTATGTCCGTGTGTGCGTCTGTTGTTGGCATTCTCATTCGTAAATTTGACGATATTAAGCTGAAATTTGGTACAGGCTCTATTAGTTTTTTTAAATTGAGCAAAATTGGTCAAAGGCCACGCTCACAATCGTCATAAATCTATATATCTGCCACAAAGATTGAGCTATATTGAAATTTAGAGTGTGTATCTATAAATATTTCCTTCATACATGTTTAAAAATGGGCGTGGTCTTATAACAGACTCGCCCACGATTTACAAAAAGCCATATTAAACGGAAAAGTAGACTTGCATGCTGATACGTAAGACATACATTATTAGAGGGAGTAATCACATATCTGCCACGCCCAGTATTGTAGATGTAAAAAAAACCCCATATTCACCCTAAAAAACTAAAAGTTCTAGATTAGAGGGCGCTCTCTCTATATATATATAAATATTGCCACGCCCACCGTCGTGCATGTAGAGGGTATTTAAGATTTGGCCTAACCCAAATTTAGTTTTCTTACCTGTTTATGAGTAACTTCTAAGAGGCAAATTGCACAACCACCGCCATTTTTGAGATATCGTTTTAGAATCAAAATCTAAATTGATTAACCATGCCCCCGTTACCTGTAGAATGCCTTTTTTTTAAATATTTCGAATGAATTTGGTATAGAAACACGTATTGGTCCCGTTTTCAGAACTTTTTCCCATATAATGACGTATTATAAATAAAGTCCTAATATGGCGAATATTCAAAATTATCAATATTTTTGACAAATTTTGGTAGAGAACAGTTAATGGGCTTATTAATTAGTTGTGCCAAATTTGGACACGATCGGACCATGTTTAGGACCTCTTTCCATATAAAGATATTCCACGAAACGAAGTAACTTATAAGTCAATAGCTCGCGTTTACTAATACAACTAAACCTAAATTGTAGCATAATTTAAGGAGGGTGGTGGGTATTAAATAAAGGGGCTTGACTGAATTTAACATTTCCACGTGGTTTAATGTCTTACTTTATCTTCCCAAACATCCTATAAAACTATACAGATATTGTATATTTTCAAACTAAACTATTTGCAGACCAATTGAAACTTTTATGTTTATCTGATCTTCCAGTAGGTAATAAATTAACATGCAAAAAAAAAATAACTTAATATGTTTCATATGAAATCCTAAAGGAGTTTCTCATTGTGCTTGTATTGCCCACAGCTTGGTATACTGAAGCTCTCTACCCATCTCTATATAATTCTCTTTCTTTTCCATACAATTGTTTTAAACAATACGTATGCATATATTTATGCACTTGTATATGTACATGTATGTATATGCAATTTCCGTATTTACTTTTTTATATATTATGATGCAAGTTTTTATTATGTGTGTCTCTTTAATCTGAGTGCTTGTGCAGCTAAAGGGTAAACTGATAATATTACAACGTTTGCAACATTCCCATGAAACGAAAGTTTACTGACTCTCTAAAGCATGCATTGTGCATGCAGTGTAATCCATCATCACTATCATTGATCTTCTTGTCAATTTAATCATGTCCAGGTGTCCATTAGTGCTGTCCCTGCATTTGTGCTTATATATACGCTTCCTTGGGAAGATGAAAAATTGACACTTGTTCCATATACTTATGGTTTCCTTTAAAACGTTTTTATTATCAAACTTCAATCACTTCAGTAACCAAAGATTACTTAATTAAAGTGTTCACTAAAGTGAAGTTGACCCAAAATCCTTTTTTACCACGTACATGTACTAGATTTGCCCCTGTGACCTTACATTTTACTTAACATTTTTTATTACGAGCAATTCCAATTTGTAATCTCTTAAATGACTTTTCGAAAGTTTCCTTTTTGTACAATTTGCTCAACATTATTATTTCATTTGATATTGTGGCTTGTGTTGTTGTTTGATTTATAATATTTGATTTACATGCAATGTTATTAAATATTCGCATCTCTTGTTTATTTCAGATGCAATTATTATTTGGGAAAGTTTTCAACAAATCATTTGGCAACAAAATGTAAGTGACATGATTTTTTTCTTCTCTGTACTTCATGTATAATGTATAAAAAATGTAAGAGCCAATAAGAAACAAATTTTCCAGTGAATCAATTATTTAGTTAACTGTTGCTGTTGGTGTACATTTTGAATAACTAACAAATCATTTATATGGTTTTAGGACTATTCCCTATACAAAAATGTCTTCAAATCGTTCATAAGTTACTTATATCTGTAGTGCTGTATACTACGAACACTGGGTATTAAGTAATCGGGCTATACTTCATTGCTCCTCTTTTCACCACCTCAGTGGTGAGGGTATATTAAGTTTGTTCTTCCGTTTGCAACACCCAAAAGAAGGCGTCAGAGTCCCTAATCGGTCAAGGGCCCCGCTCACAATCGACCAAAATCTATTTATATGCCACAAAAATTGGCTTACCATTATTTATAATTACCCCATCCATTGGATACAGACACGCCCACAACTGACATAAATCTATTTATATTTTTAAATAATTTGTTTACCCCATCCATCGATGGGCCAAAAATGGGCGTGATAAGATAACATACACGCCCACAATCAATAAAAGTCTCCATACCTGGTATAAAAGTTGACTTAGGAACGTATCGTACGTGCCAATAATGGGCGTGGTGAGTTAACAAACGCGCCCACAATCAACAAAAAACCATATTCACCATAAAACTAGACTTGCAAGCTGATACGTATGCACTAGAAGAGGACGCAATATATATATCTGTCACGCCCACTATTGCAGACGTGGAGGGTATTTAAGATTTGGCCTAAGCCAAATTTTTTTTACTCGTTCATTCTATTATTTTATTTCTTACTTTTTTCCTTTTTATTATTTTAATTCCTTTCTTTCAGTTCACTTGCATTCGTTGAGTTACCTTCCTAATGTGCTTTGTTGTTTGTATTTAATTAAGGTTTTTATATCCTATTTATACCCTCTACCTAAGATGGGGGGTCAAGCCAAATTAATTTTCTTCCTTGTTATGGAGGGAAAGGGAATTAAGTATTATGTTGTCATGGCTTTTGCTGCATAAAATACTTCAATAAATTCAATTTGTTAAACAATAGAATCCTTTATGAAATAGTTATTCAAATGACTTTTAAATGAATGCATATTAATAGAGTAACAAGGAATGAATATTTAGCCCTTTGGGTTTGATATTTTCTTCACATTATATTCTTCTATCCACCATTCAAAGGTTGAGCGTAATATAATGATAGCAACATTATACCTTATACCATTGGGGGTGTAAGTGTGTTACTCCTAAATGACTCTTTTTATGAATATATATAAGGATCGATTGATAATTACTTTCTGAAGCACTGACGTCTGAAGTCTGAATGTAATCGTATGCGTCTTTCTGTGAAAATATGTGAGCAAGCTTCCGGCCCCTAAAAGGATTTCTATAAAATTGGGTACAAAAGCACTCCATTGAGGATAGAGAGAAATTTTAGAACCGCATATCATTTGACTTGATAACTATAATTCGCATTTCTAAATATTTTTTGATAAAAATTGTAATAAAAAATAGTTAATTAGGTAAATAATAGCGTCCATCCAATTCATACCCATTCAGTCAAGTACCTCTTCCCGTACAACACTTTTTCACGCAGTGACCTTACACGGCAATGACACACATTGGTCCTATGATTCGTTGGAACTACCTATAATATTTTCACTTATTTTTATAAACATGATTCCGCAGAGAAGAGTGCACGTACCCTCCATAGACAAAATTCAATGTTAAACGCCAAGTTATTTAAAATGTCAAACAATGGGGAGGATAGGCCACTCCCACTACAAATTGTGTGTTGAAAATATTCGATTTTTATTGTTATTTTTAAATTATTAACCTCATCACCTTTACGCGGGAAGTATACTAATTTTACTAGTCAGAGATCCTACAGGGTACATACATATATATATAGCATCAAAATCTTAGTTGATTTAGACTTGTCTGCCAATGTCAGTGTGTCCGTCTTTTGAAGCGTTCGTTTTCAGACGTTTTTAGCTTCTAGATCACCATTTAAATTAAGCAAAATTGGCCAAGAGGCACGACCACAAAGTAAAAAAACAAAAATAGGCGTGGTCGTATAACAGATTCGTTCACCATTTACCCAAAAAATCTTTGTGTGCAGAATTTAACGTGAAGTTAAATACGTGATACGATAACTTTAATGGGCGTAATTAGGTGCCTGCCGCACCTATAACATGCAGACAGGGATGATGGCTTTTTAATATTTGGCCTAAGCGAAATTTAGTTGTTTTCCCTTCCATTGAAAGAATAAAAAATATTGCATAAAGACCACGCCTTCAATATTTACACATCCTTGCCAGTCATAAATTTTATACAAGTGCGTGTAAGGTATTCCAGATGTGGTCTACGCCCGCAATCTTTCATACTTGGTTTTTTTTTTTGTAGCAAAAAGTTTTTATGTCCAAAAAAAATAGTGTTCGTAGCAAATTACACCGTATAACAAAACTTTACTGTTTTTTTTTTAGTTTTTTAAATACCACAAAACTTATACACACAGTCTGGTCACTTAATGTTTTATGAGTGCAATACTTTATGTAAGCCTTGGTAAAGTAGCAATCATCATTAAAATTTTAAGAGAACACACACACACACACACACACACACACACACACATCATACTTGTATTCATACACGTACATATTCTGTGGAAAATATAAATTGAGAGAAGTAATAAAGAATTTTAATGTACTGTACAGCGCTGCCAAGTAGATGCGAAGGCTATAATTTTCAAATGGGAAATAATTACTAAAAAAAAAAAAAAAACTCAAGTTCTAGAAGACTAACAAGGAACAGGTGGCAGGTTGTGTGAATGTTTGTAAAGTAGAAATTGGATGTAAGTTGAATTTTCAAATACATGCTAATTAGTAAACCATTCCTAGTTCCCTTCTGGAATGTTTAAAAACTCATGATCTCTGTGAACATAACTACCGTGTATTAGCTTTAAGGCGGGTATATAGAAGCATACATTTTCTTTTCTGCATTTCATGCTACCTTTTGTCACTCTCTTGCTTGTGCTTCCAATATCTTACCTGTCATATGTCATGTAGATGAGAGCATGCTCCTGTTTGAAATTTAAACTTTATGGCTTCGTATTGTGTGCGGTTATCAAAAGGAGAACTTAAAAGAAACATACTGTTAATGGTTTCTATGTAATAGTTTCAAGTTTTAAAACAACTATTTTAATGACTATGTATGGATGGTATTATACCATCCGTACCAACGTACAATGAAAGAAACCATTGTACTCGGCTTAGGGTGAATCTCGGACACCTTCCACATTTACCTTTAATGGCATTCGGTATATGGCTATGGCATCTAAACTGTTACATATTAAATAAAAACTTAATTTCCGTCCGTATGTCCAGGTGTCTGTTCAAATTTGTTTATTTATTGTTTCGGGGCTATTCCCGTAGCTGTTATGTATGAAAATTCAGAGAGAAAGAGAGAGAGAGAAAGATATTAATCTACCACGCCCATATATAAATATGTAGAAACGATTTGATTTGAACCAAATGTCTTGTTAAGTCATCACAGCATTTTTATTGCTGTTGGCCATGACAAGCTATTCTGTACTGTACCGACTAGCCATACTTTGTGAGGTGCTCTAATGAGATATTTTTTTTAAAAAATTACTCAATGTTTGCACTGTAGTGGTATAGGTTAATTATTATATACATTTTTTTAGGTTATAAGCTTATTATTATATGTACTGTTATATTGCTTTAATTATAGTTTTTGCACATTTTCTTTTTATTGCACACTTAAAGTGGAAACAGACTCTTGATGGTGTGTTACGTGTGGTATGGATGCAAGAGATCATTTTCATGGTTTATCTTTTTTTTTTCAATTTAATTTAATGATGGTAATTATTCATTTAATTTGCTAAACGTTAATATTCACAGAGGAAGAGAGAGAGAGAGAGAGAGAGAGAGGAAGAGTAAGGATAATTGAAATTGATTTTTATTGTAAAAATTAATTCAAAATGAAAACTCTACTCCACTCTATTCTAGTACTTTCAAAATATGCATCCTTCACCAGCACAAACAATCAGTCTTTGTTATAAACCGAGCAATTTTCTACGAATACAAAGACAATTTCTGTGCTGAATGTTTAAGACTTGCCACAATTTTTCAGTACTCAAGTCTTTACTTTACCTGTTATTCAACCCGTCTTGCCAACTCCATATATAACAATCTATAGAAAGTGTTCACTTTCGCATCATTCATTTATCATTCTCTTTATTTCTGCATAAACTCATATTTACGTATAATGAAAAAAGATGACGAGAAAAAAAGAAAAAAGAAACCTGGATAATGATGTTGTTCATAAAGTTAATGTTTCATCCACCTAACTCACCCTCTACCTGTATACCACTCACTCACCTGCCCAACAACAACCTGTCAACTGTATCGGAAAAGCTCATCAACTTTTATTTTGATATATGAAAGTTTCAAATATCATCATTGCAGTTGGGTGGGATTATCAGACAGTGACATGGAGAAAATAAAAAGTATTTTTTGTTTTGTTTTGGCAACATTTAGGAAATCTTTTCTAAGTGCACCACAGGACGTATGAGTGTTATTGAATAATGATTCCAAAATGAAAGAGGAAAAGAGTGTACAAAATTGAGAGGTCGATTGCTCACATCTTGTTGTAAATGCATCTTGGTTTTGTTTGCATTGATATATGTTTCAGATTATTAATGAAGAAAATGGCTAAAATCATTGTGTTGTAAAGTGAAATTTCCAAAAATATAGAAATTGGAAATTTTTGTTTGAAAGTTTTGATAAAGTAAAGTAAAGTAAAGTAAAGTAAAGTAAATTCATTTGTTTTTAATTAATTTAAATATTTTATATAAAATGTACATTTGGTTAAAAACGACTTCATTTTAAATACTTCATAAATCCGCAACGTTATCGAAGAAGAATTTTTGAAACTTTCTTCAATGAACTACATAATATACGCATTCGTTGATATTTTCTCTCTCTCTCTCCCTCTCTCTTTAACACCTTTTATATTATTTATACTAATCTTAAATCTTTTGCTTGCTATTCTTCTTTTATTAAATCATGCCTGAACTTTTGGCATGTGTAAAGAGCCGTTAGCTGGAATCCATTTAAAAATTATAATACTTGCATACACAAGCACACATGCATGTGATATATATATAATATTAAGTGCTCTACATATGATCAAGTTTTCATACAAATTTTTCGTATACGCTGAGTTTGTACATATGTTGCATCACATAAAATGTAGCTGACAAGCTTTCTTTACGCATAATACTGCTTTTAATAGCCTTTGCATAAGATGGGGAGGTGGTAAATATATTAAGTTTGCAAGAAAGAAAGTTTTGCAGGCAGCATCAAAAATTCCAGAAAGTGTATATTTTTTCATCAGCAATAAAAGTTGCATCAATTTGAGCATGTCCGTCCATTGCGGCCATCTGTTATTAAGCTAAAGTTAAAGATAGAGATTCTTGGTATTGATACGCAGGATTCTAAAGTTCTGCTCACGGAATGAAGCTATAATATGCGATCCTTGAAGTTTATCTCTTGGCGTGTCAAAAGAGAACAGGCCCGATTAACAGACACGCCCATGATTTACAACTAGCTTACAACAACTTTTAATGCAGAAACCGCGTTGTTCAGGTATTGAGCAGTTTGTAAAATATTCTTTTTCGGAGGATATCTGCCGCGGCCTTGATTGCAAAGAGGTCTTACGAATTGGCATAAGCTATAGGTTGATTTAATTTTAACTTACTGTACATATTATTTATTATTGTTGGTTTACAGATAAAACCGGTTTGGGGAGAAAAGAATTCTTTTCGCCTAAGTAAGAAAGACTTTAAAAGCAGTCAATTATACATTATGCACACTTACTCACAAATTCAAGTTGAGCTAAGAAGGAATACTTCTCTACGTCTTATGTATGTAACATGTTCGCTTCTCCACACGAGCTGTATTCCCCCATACGATTGTGTATGCCAGAATATGTTTTTTTCTCTTTTTTTTCGTTGATATGTTTCTTATTTTCACCTCAATTGCATTTACGTAGTTTACTTACTTACTTACTTTGTTGCTTGTTTGCTTGCATTCTTGGTTGTTTGTTTGCTTACTAGCAAGACATGCTGCTTAAGCTGAAAGCAAAAAATAACAACATCCAACAAAAATGTATATCGAGAGCATAACAGAAAAAAAAATTATAACAAAAACATAACAGCAGAACACACCTGGTCTGGTGTGTTGGAATAGAGAGTAGTAGAACCAGAACATAAGTCTCAGTCAGCCCGTCAGTCTCACACGTTCGCGTTCACGTTCACGTTCACCATGCATCTTGGAAAAGCAGTTTATAGCACAATTAGATTTCAGTTGGTGGCAGGCTCAGGTACACGGCTATAATATGTATACGTATTGTTAAGTGTTGTTGTTGTTGTATTGTACTACAAAACATTTTAAAAACCTGTTTCTTGTGTTATAAATTTTTTATTTACACTACACTCTCGTACAATTGTGTAGTGTTGTGTAGTGTTGTCGTGTTCTGTGTGCACTTGTGCTTATGTAAAATTATGTGTAAGCATTTTGCATGAGAAAAACCCAACATTTTATATCTTTTGCAGTGCCTTTGTTATCATGGCATACGTAGTTGTACCCACGGCTAAAACTGTCAAGGACGGTTGGTAAATAAAATGTTTAACAAAATCGTTTCAAGTTTTTATTTTGTATCAATTTTTTTTTTGGACGGGTTTACTTAGAAATACATTGCTCAAGTGTTTTATTTGAAACTGCAACCAAATATAAAATCAACATATGTAAAAATGTCCATACGTCCATGCTACACATGATAACATGTCCTTGAACATATTTTGGAGATTTCGTACTAACGGCCACAGTCATTAGCCCGATGTGTATATATTTTTTAAAAAGCTACTTTTATGATATATGTATATACCCTCACTTAAAAGAAGTCTTTATATGTAAATGTAAATTTTTCAATAATTTTTTTATAATTTTTTATAAAACGCTATACGGGGTATATTAAGTTTATTTTTCCGTTTGCAACATAAAAAAGGAGACCCTAGAAAGTATATATATATTCTTGATCAGCATCAAAAACTGAGTCAACATGTACGTCCATGTGTGAGTCTGTTGTTTGCATTCTCACGGGCATAAATTTTGAGATATTGAGCTGAAATTTTGTAAAGGCACTTTTTGCATGAAGATTGCTATTTAAAATGGGCAATACCGGTCAAAGGCCACGCCCACAATCGACAAAAAACTATTTATCTGCCACAAAAATTGAGCTATAAACTTGAAATTTGGTATCTACATCTATAAATATTAGCTTTATCAATATCCCAAAAATGGGTGTATTCGGATTACAGACCCACAATTAATAAATATCTTTATATCTGCCACAAAAGTTAACCTATGCACTTGAAATTTGGTACAAATGTTATCCCATCCATCGATGTGCCAAAAGTGGACATGGTCGGACAACAGACGCGCCCACAATTACCAAAAAACTACCCTCCATGTAAAACTTGACTTTTAAACTGATACGTAATACAGAAACTGCTAAAGGACCTAATCACATATATGCCACGCCCACTATTGTAAATGTGGAGGGTATATAAGATTTGGCCCAAGACAAATTTAGTTGTCTTTCTTGTTTTCTACTAATTACTGCTTATTTTATAAATTTATTGCTAAACCATAAGTTTTTCTTCTGCTTATAATATAATATTATAAAAACCTTAAGTTTGTTAGTTCAACTCTTGCAGATGCTCATACATTTTCTTTACTTTTGCATATAGAGTTACAAAAAAAACAAAACAAAATAAAACAGAAAAGAGAAAAGAAAAAGAAACCAAAATTACATTCATTTGTACAATTTGTTTATGTTTGTTGTTGTTAGTTTTTCTACTAATTAAATTCTTTTAATTTAAGGCTTTTTCGTCTCTCATGTACGGTATGCACAATGCATGCATTCTTATACAAACACATGTACATGCATGCACACGAACGCGTGTGCAACTCTCTTTTGGTTTTCTTTCGTTTTATACTCACCCATTGTGTAGCATCACAATGATGGCAGTATGTTGCAGATATACACACACATGCACACGTACGCAAATTTTGCAATACAATAAACAAACAAATAAAAGAAGTAACACATCTGAAAGGGTAACGCACTAACAACCAACTTATCCTGTTTTAATTTTTAACATGTTTAACAAGAGAGAAATTTTATCCATATAACTACGAATAAACTTTAATTCACATATTCATTAATATTATAATGACAGCACACTGCTATAAGGGGTGTACTGAACGAATCGGAGATTATGTATGTAGGCGAATATAAGAATAAGAATTAAAACAATTTGATTAAAATCTTGAATGTCTTCCGTGTCTATCTAACTATCCAGAGGAAAATACAAATGGTGGACACGACAGGTTCGAGGTTACGCCCTCCTTCTGCATATGTATTACTTATGAAGTTTTTGTGCAAAGTTCGTTTTTTTTTAAATTGTGGGCGTATCTGTTTAAAAACTACGCCCACTTATAGCTTAACGATTGATGGGTTAATAGTCAAATTTAAATTTATAAGCTCAACTTAAGTAATTAATTCATAGGTTATATCGATTATAGGCGTGGCTTCCAACTAATTTCGCCTAATTTAAATAGCTCGATATGAACAAAAATTTCACCTCAGTAACTCAAAATGTCCGACTACTCAAGTGCCAACAACGGGCGGACATGCTTAGACCGACTCAGATTCTTATGCTGAATAAGAACATGCGAATGTGTAGGAAGGACATGGAATCTACCTAACGATAGAATGAAATGTTTTTGAAAAAAGCTCCAAATACCAAATTTTTGTTCCCTCTTCTAAATCGCTTTTTAAAAAATTTCATACGGTGACGTTACTCCAAAAAGTTTCCATCTATTTCCCTATCCCTGTATTTATTTTCTGCCTTTGTTCACGCAGAATGAGAAACATTGTCTACCTCCACACTATGTGTAGGGTATAAAAATTAACTACATAAACGTTCAAACTATAATGCTGAAGTGAAGAATATGAAATTCTGTCTGGTCTTCTTTACTGTGGTTCATCCTCTAGTTAAACTTCATTTTTCACTTTCTGCAGCTTAACGCAATATTGGGCGCAATATATTTTTTTTTTTTTTTGCCTTTTAAAAGCCAAGAATTTACCTTTTTTGGTAACTGTAATAAATTTAACAATCACAGGGCCCAAAAAGTATTTGCTCGTTTATAAATTACGTTAAAAGTTATACATGCCTCATTGCCACCCCACCAAAGTGTTTTCACTTTTATCATACTTTACAACTATTTCAACTTTCCCAATTTTTTCATTTTTCCTTTTTTTCCTAAAGAGAATTTTAACGAGAAAACATTTAAAAATTCTCCTATTTTTCTTTGATATGGATTTAAAAAAAAAAAAAAAAAAAAAAAAAAAAAAAAATTAAAAAAAAATTCCTTTGCCCCCAAGAGAATAAAAAAAAAAAAAATGTTGGATGCTTGAGCAAGCACACAGTTTCACAATCTTATTGTACTGTTGCTGTTGCTGGAGTTGTTGTGCTATGCGGCGTTATAACTTGAGGGAGTGTTAAAAGTTTTTTCTTTGCGCCGAAAAAAAAAAATACAAACACGAAGAACAAAAAGGCATTAAGGCAATTTGTATGAATAGTTAACAGAAACAAAACAAAGGAATGAAGCGACAAAACAAAGACACAGAGTAAAAAAACTGGAAAATTTTGAAAGCCAAAGGAGCATAAAAAGCACAAATAACAACAAAAAAGCTACAAAAGTCAGGGTTAAATACATACGTACAAAGCTTTTTGCCATGCATGCACTTCTGAAAGGCCACCAGAAAACTGACCACTGTACTGCACAGCATGGCATGGCCTAAAGAACTTTACAAACATGTATATATAACACATACGAGTATACATGCAATTCTTTATATATTTATATAAATAGACTGGCAAATATCATGGAACTCCTTTGGCAAATAAATTTGTGAAAAACTCAATTGAAATCCAGAAATTTATTAAAAAAAGGAATATTTCTATAAATTGTTTGAAAACTAAATTTGGTTTGGGACAAATCTTAAACACCCTCCACATCTACAATAGCGGGCGTCATATTCATTACGAAATAGAGTATTTTTTAGAACTTTTTCTCACAAAGTGACTTCTACACGTACTGATCCAACGCAGCTAATCAGAGAATCATGGTAAAGCGTCTTAAATGATCGGTTGGAGCTGACTTCAATGCGTTTACTTGAAGCAAATAGTTTTCCCCTTTTTTCTTATTGCTTAGCAAATATTTTATCAAAATTGTTTACACAATTCTATTCTTATTTATCCTTTAAATCTTTTCAAGTACAACATTGTGTGGATATGACGTTAATCTGTTGATATCTGTTGAATAACTTTTAGTTTAACAAAGCTCTCCATCATTTCATGTTATCGATAATTATATGATTTGATAAAAAATGTTTTTCATGTTTCCATATTGTTGAGACTTATCGTTTTAACGACTTATTGCAAATGTTCATTGTTATCAATTAACGTATTATCTGCAATTAATTTAAGTATAATTTATTATTTAAATTGAATTTATGCGTGGCCATCTATTATCACTAATAAACCAGCGTACATAACAGTCTGGCCCGACCACTTAATTGCACCATTTATTATATGAATTATTAGTTATAGTTATAATTAGATGAGTTGTATTGTATCAGTACACGCGAGTACAAATGTTGTATGAAAAGAGGTTCTAAAAATAATCCATTCGGATAAAAAATTTAGCAAAGCCAATAAAGTTTTGTTAAAAAATTGCGAATTTTTACCAGATACAGTTTTCTTTTACAATAGGACCTTATACGGGGAGGGGTTCTAACATTTGTCTAATCCAGTTCATTCTCAAAAGGTTTTCTTTTTAGGCCAAAAAAGGTCCTTTCACCGAAGTATCTCAAAAAAATAGGATTATTACATAGATACCCAAACGGATATGGCTAAATTGAGTCAGATTTTGATTCCGAATCGATCGGTATATTTGTAGGTTGGTGTGGAATTTGTTGTACAAACACAATACATCCTTTGCCACAGGTGGTGTAGGGTATACGAATCAATATAAGAGTGACCTCAACTCACTTTTGCAAAAGCATTAAATATTGAACGCACTAAAAAGAAAGTATGTGTCGCAAAATAATGTGAGTCAATGTAATCGAAAAGGACTTTGACACTTTTCAATAATTAATACCATCAATAACTCTGTTCCATTCCAACTTATCAACAATAATGGTTTTACATTTCTAGAGCTATAAATTGTTGTGAACCTGCTGACTTTGTCAGCAATTATTGGATATGTTGCCATTTTGTAATAATAATCGAAATCTTTTGTAAAATCAACAAAATGTCTTACAAAATCAATTATTTACGTTGTTGTTGCTATTATTATTGTAGTTTCATGAATGTGTGCTTATGTGCTTATCATTCAATACAAAATAATGCATTGCTCAGCAACAATGCATTGCATGAACAAGATTTACTTGCTCTATATAAAGCAAGTTTGACATGTGACCCCACCTACTGTAGGAGTGCTAAAATTTATTTAATATTGCTACCATAATATATTCCAGATAATTATATGTATATAGAAAAAGTTTGTTAACTGTTGTGTTTTCGTTTATGCATGTTTTAACATGCATAGAATTCATTGTTTTTCAGTTTTTTTTTTGTTTTTTTACAGAATTGTCAGAAAACAGGAATTAAACGAATTTGTAACTTTCGTTGAGCCCGAGCACACCTGTCAACCGCATTTTAGATTTTGCATTTTAGCTTGTACGCTTGTCAAGCCAAACAAAGGAACACAATCGATTTTTTTTTTTACGAAATGTTGAAATTAATTTTTCACTTTTATTGTTTCCACTGTTCGGCCAAAAATTCAAAGAGCAAAATTGATTAATGGAATAGAATGGAATGGAATTGAATAGAAGAAAATAGCGCAACGTAATGCTTTAGAGGAAGTTTCCAATGCAATTAAAACACAACAACACAGAGTTGTTTTATTTTACGCAATGTCCTCTCAGTCGTACATCCATCCTGAGTGTCATTCTTTCAACCCCAAAAATTTTACCAGTTACTTAAATTAGCTGAACAGGTCTCTATTTTTAGTCAAACTAAAAATCCTTTTAATTTTTTGTTGACCCGACGTTTCGCTTGTGAATACAAGCTTCATCCGCTTTTACTTTTCATGATAGATTGCACAGATAATAAAATAATCCGTTTCTTGACCATGTGTTTCTTACAATCCAATCGGAGCCCAAATTTGCATCTTTTTGATGAAATGTTTTGAGCTAGGATCGGCTACTATTGAACATATACATAATTGGTCCATATTTAGAGTTCTTTAATTCAGTAATTTGCCTCCTTGAAAGCGAGTGTGTTGTGCTTTCCAGTAATGTGAAATTGGCTGCATTTCGCAACCACAATTTATAGATATCTTAATAAAAAGTAGCGTTTAAAAAATCTGTTTACTATAACGTTACGTAAAATGCCAAAAAAGTAAAAATTACTTGGTTAAAGTTAGTCCTCTTCTTTTTTTTAATTTCTGATGTTTTTTATCTCAATTTTCTTTCTGCTTTTTTAAGAAAAACAAAAAAAACTTAATTTGGTTTAGGACAAATCTTTAACACCCTCCGCAACGACATACAAGCTGTGTGCGTGCATATAATGCATCGCCCTTCCCGCGTTCAATACGTCTCAGTATGGTTGTGGATTTTTGAGGTGTCAGATTAGTCCCCTTTACCGATGATTCCCTTATTATTGATGATATTCCTGGGACAGAGTTTCCCACTTTACCTACTGATTACTTACATGTTGCATTCGGTATAAAAATTTTTTTTTTTTTTTTTGAAAATCGTCCCATTTTTGGTACGTTGATGGAGGTGTTTATTTTAAAAATGAGTACAAAATTTCAACTTTTAAGTTTTTATTTTTGATGCATGGATTATTTTCAGTTGTGGGCGTGGTTATCTGCGGATATTACCAATTTTAAATAGCGATTTGGTAGTAGAAACTGAAAGTGTCCAAAAAAATTCTCCTAAATAGCTCGCGCCAACAACAGGCACAGTGAGGCAGGGGCGAACATATCAAAATTATATATATACTCTGTAGGATCTCTGACGCCTCCATCTGGAATGGAATGACAAACTTTGCATACCCTCCACGTTACATGAAGGGTATAAAAATATGCTTACATGATAAAAAGTAAACTGAACTTTATGTACAAGTTGGTAAAGTTGTGCCACCAACAAATCACTTTTTCTTAAAAATGTATGTCTTTCCGCTTCTCTTCCCTCCTAGTAGGATCGAACAATATACATAAATAACAAGAAAAAAATTTGCTTAAGCAGCAAAATTTTTTTTTATCATTTCCAAGCACTGAAAGCCTTTCGTGATTTACTTCAGTTCACATTTATCAGGCTTTAATAACCAAAAATTCCCTTCGGATTATGGTGGGAAAAGAGATGGCATGTGTTTTGCTGCAGAAATCAGTTTTTGTGATAACCAGTGATCTGTTTGTACAGTTATATAATTCAATGCAATTAAAGTCTATTAAACACTCATCACGTAGTCTATCCACTCGGAGCTCTGCTCTGCACTTCACTAATAGAATAGAAATAGAAGAGAGAAAAAGTCCAATTAATAATCATTAGATTTGCTTTTGCACACAAATTATGACAATTTCACTAACACATACCTGCTCACCGGGTAATTTACGCTCCTTTCACCATTTGTCTAATGCATACACAATTGTACACCATTTCACTTGTGTTTGTTTTGTTTTATGCTTTTGAATGGCATATGGTTTTGTGTGAGTGCGCATAATACTCTTCTGTTTCAGCCAAAGTGCTGGTATTATGAAAAATGTACATTCGAGTCATTCGAGTCATATGTTTACTGTTGACATCTCATACAGCTAGAGTGATGGACCGACTGACTGACGGACTGACTGACTGATTTGCTGACTGTTTATTTCAGTGGCACATTTACTATTTATGCAAAAAAATATGATCAAATTTTTTGAATACACACTTTAGTTGGCACACTTGGCAAAATAGCGCATGTGGGGGGACAATAGGAGTTGTAGCATACGAACCAAAGTTCGTCATAAGATAAAAAAAGGCTTTTTTTACCACCTATAAAGTCGAGCAATTAATTTAGATTGATGGAAATAAGTCGAAATTCTAAAAAACATTCTATTACGTCAACATACTTTCTCATTGATGAAACATTGTAATGTAGTGTCAATAGGCTACTTTTATATACAAATATAAATAAATATAAAATAAAATAAAAAAATAACGGACTTTCCATTTATATCATAGAATAAGGGACGTACGGACATTCAATAGATTTTGAACGTATGGATACGCTTGAAAAAGTTTCGAACAAAAAAATCTTTTGTGTTTTATGTCAAATATGAAAAGTCTTCCAGTTGTGGGCATTTCAAACATAAACTTTTCAAATATTACCTTTTTGAAGACTTTGTTTGATGGAAATTTGGGGAGAGGAAAAACATTTAAAATAATTGTGGCCGGACTACATAAAAGTACCGCAGCAAAAATGTCAGCAGAACTCTTCAGACACTTTACGAATCTATTCCGCTGTTCTAAAAGCAATTAATAAATAAATATTATAAGTACATGTCAGGTGTTCATATTGTTTTGTCCATGCCCTGTACCATACAAAAGTTGAAAATGTTGTGGATTAAAGTATATCTTAGAATGTGTTTAGAAACTCTTCTTTGATTTCTTGAGTTTTATGCATGAAACTTATACGAATGAATGTTTAAGACAGTAAAATTGTATCCTTATTTGATAATGTCCTTCAGTCTGTCTTTTCCTATGCACTTGAAATTGAAATTACGCATACAAATATAAATTAACTTCTTAATAAATTTGATTTTGTATTATACGTATTTGAAATGGACGTAATAAAAGAGAAGGAGATGCAGAAAGAAAGATAATATTCTAATCATTTGAATGGCATTCCATTTCCAATCCATTCCATAACATTTGATTAAATTATTTTTTCTCTTCACTTTTTTCTTTTAAATGAATCTTGTGTTTGTTGTTGTTGTTGTTTTACAGAGCATGAATAATCTGCAATAATGTTTTTGCTGCCATTTCCTATAAATCAAAGCATGAATTCACAATTATCCAAGTGGCCATAGATTAGAAAATACAGGTGAGTGAAATGTAATTACTTGGGATAATAACGAATTGACAAGAACAATAAAGTACACATGTGTACGTGTATGTAAATAAATGTGTGGATTTGTGCTTACTCTCTGAGGATATTAATCTACTAAATCAATATCTTATCAAAAAAACAAAAAAAAAAACACGTAAAAAACACGTAAAAAACTAGGCCATACGTTAAATACCTTGCAGCTGTTTAACACCAAATAACAAAAAAGGTCTTTTGTAAATTGTAGGCGTGTCTGTTATTTGTCTCCACCCTATTTGGTACATTGATAGTTGGGTTGATAGTTGGTTGATATTTAGACCATTGTCGATTGTGGGCTTAACTAAGTTTCAGTTTTCGTTACTTCATGGGCGTCGATAGATGTAATATATGTATTTTTAATTAAACTGCGTCAATCTGTCCGCTCAATAAGCCAATCGTGATTATACAAATTTTTAAAGTCCAATAATTTAGAAACGACTGGAGGGATTTTGTTCAATCTCTTTGTGAAAGCTAGTAAATTAATGCAGCTCTCTGTCTGTACGGGTGAAAATCAATCTCTCACATAAAAATAAAATTTGTATTCTTGTTCTATTACCCTAACCAAATTCGTCTCTTTTACTAGTTGTCTCGTATCCATCGTTGTTGGGTTAAATTTTGCATTCATTCTCTACAGCAACAGTGATCATTTGCCCTCTGCATCCACTTCTTTGGGTTTTAAATTGTTTTCAGCAATAATCCTTTTATTCACTCTTGGCTCTGTTCTACAAAAGATTACAAATTTAAATTTTAAAGCTACAGTGTACATTGAATTAAAGCAATAAATTTTAAACAAAAGAACGGCAAAGGGAAAGAATAAAAATCTCCAAAAATTACAGTAAAACCCAGTTTGTTGACATTTTCTGCACATATTTATAAGTGCGCACCACCTCAAGCTCGGAGTTATGTTTGGTTTATCAAATCATGGGCACAATTCGGAGACTTTGCAAAGCACGCATAAATGTTCGTAACTATGAAAGTGGTCCAAGTTACATTTTCCAAAAACATCAAAATTTGTGAGAATTCGTGAGAAGTCGTACATTTTGAGTTAGGAAAGTGAAAAATTGAAGAAACTTTTCTATATACTACACGTTAAGATATTGAAATAGGGCAAAATCGTTCAAGAGCCACGCCCCCAAATGATAAAAATACACTATTACTCTAAACATCCATGTGCAAAAAATGGGCATGGTCGGATAACAAACACGCGCACAATTTACATAAAACCTTAGAAAGCGTAAAACTCGATTTGTGAGTTGATAGGTAGAAGGCACAATATTAGAGGGCGTAATCATGTATTTGCCACACCCACTGTAAAGTAAAGTAAAAAAGATTGCGCTTAAGCTAAATTTCGTTTATTTACTTGTTGTTTACTTGTTAATAATAAATTACGTTGTAAATTATTGTTGTTGTAAATTAATGAGTATTCCAGATATTGCTTAAATCAAATGTACTGCAATCTGATTTTTACTCAAGCATTGTGCACATTCTCTTATTTGTACTATATCTGCTTTTGTTTCGCTCATTCATGTTCGTAACAATCGTTATCGAGAGCTTTCCTGCATTATTTGTAATACGATGCATTGTTTGTGGTAAAAATTTTGCTCCCTCCCATACTCTTTCTCTCTCTTTCTCATTCATCTGACTCTAGTCTTTAGTCTTTGGATATGGACAATGAAATATTTTTTATCAGAATTTCTTTCTGCATGTTGAAGATAAGTGCACAGTAAGCATCCTTTCTAGCTAAAGCTTGTATTAAGAACGTAGAGCGGACACAATCAGAGTGTTCAGTATTTACATGCATGATTTTTATTGTTTTCTCTCGTAAACGTAAAAAGCCTTCCCCACACAATCAAGTCTATAACAACAAAGTAAGAATGGTGAAGCATAAATAAACACACACACACGCACACACATGCATATTGAACATATTTGTTCAATTGTAACTTTTGATTGGTAAACTTATTGCCAAAAGAGTAAACTACTTTATATCCATACACACATACACTCATGCATTGTTTCCGTATTTATTCTGCTTTTAATAGTTTATTGCATTGTGTACATGAGTAAGTGTTTGCTACATGTACAATATAAGAAATTGTAAACAATATTTAAAAAAAAAAGTGCTCTTCCAAAAACTTTTAAATTCAATTTAGATTTTCTTTATTTTCTTTGTTGTTTTTTTTGTTTTTGTTTTTTTTTTTTTGATGCAGTATGTTTCTCTGGAAACAATTTGTTTGATGTGTTGGATTGAATTATTGTTTAAGGAGAAAGTTGTGCAAAGTACATGTGTAGCTACAAATGTACTTGAGTTTATTGATTATTACATTTCTTTCAAACTCTTGCACACACACACCAACAATTGCATCTAATAGCTTAGTGCAACTCTATGAAATGTGTGCAAGTATTAGCATTAAATGTTGCAGCAACATGATGCCCCGTATATGATATGAAACACTGTATTGTTTGTGGTTTGCAAACACACACACACGCACTCACAGTGGCCATAAGTGTTTAACTATGCATGTAAAGTTGTTTGTGCACATGCATGCTTACTGTTAATGGTAGAAAGTTACATGCTTTACTAAGCAGAAAAAGATTTTAACAAAAATTTTATTTGAACATATGTTTTATTATTATTATTTGTGCTCTTTTTTTTGTTTTTGCCACCACATGCCACAAGCAAAAAAGGGAAGAAGTAAAACGTGTGAAAATTTATGTGTTAATAAATAATTTGTTAAATGCTAATGTGCAAACTACTACTGCCACCATCCATACAAGTATGAACAATTTAATACAATATAAACACAAGTACATTAAGTTGTGAGTAATTGAAGCGCATACCATATATGTGTTTTATTGTAACAGCAGAGAAGCATTTATTACAAACACCAACTATTTATAGTAGTTGCGAGTACTCTATGAAGGTGTCGTATTTTTGCTGGGTGCTGTTTGTTGCGTTATATTTTGGTATGGTTGGGTTCATTTTAAGTGCAAATAATTATATGAATTATGTGCAAGTTGTTCTCGTTATTATTGCCATTTAATAATTTGAAGAGCATTAAATTATTATTAAGTAGTGGTTGTTTTATTTACAATGAAAGCAATTTTGGCTTATAATGCACATTGAAAAAATTAATAAAAAATAAAATGAAATATATACCCTACGTATACTATACCCTACTTGTGGGTGTGGCATGTATATAAGTGCTAACCATTATTGAAATATTTTCGTCATCTAGCTTTAAAAGTTCTGCGCCAACAGCGTCTTTTGTAAATTATAGACGTGTATGCTTCGTCCAGCTATCAATGTATAAAGAAAAAACAAGTCAGAAAACAAAATTTGGCTTAAACCAAATCTTAAATACCCTCCACATCCACAACGATGGGGGTGGCAATATATATATAGAGCACCCTCTAATAGCGTATGTATGACGTATCAGCTTGCATGTATAATTTTAGAGTAAATATGGTGTTTTGTAAAATTCGGGCGTGTCTGTTATCCGACAACGCCCTCTTTTAGGGTATCGATGGATGAGATGCTTATAAGTATATATAGATATAGGTTTTTGTCGATTTTTGTCGATTTTTGACGCGTCTGTTATTCGACCACGCCCATTTTTAACACATCGATAAATGGAATCTTTATAAATTTAGTTAATAAACAAGAAATATTTTTAAAAAGTTATTTTTTTAGCAAATGAGCAGTGCCACGACAACTAATTGGATATCCCCGGAAAGATACGGAAATTTACGAATGTTTGCAAAAAAGCTGTAGTTTTTGTGGCAGACATTTACATTTTTGTCGATTGTGGGCGTGACTTTACGCATTTTTAAATATAAACTTGGTGATATAACTTAAAAGTGCTGTAGCTAATTTCAGTTAGATATCTTAATTTTGTGCTAAGTAAGCGGACGTAAGAGTCAGCTCAGACTTTGATACTGACATATATATAATATATATATATACTGTGTGAGGAGTTATTAGGATTTCTTTCTTTGCAATGTACTGAATCAAACATAATGTACACCGACTGTAACCATGGAAGATATACCATAAAAACAAATCCTTTAATTATACTATAATATTACATAATTTCCTTCCCCTTCCTATACAACAATAACAAGAATTACACAAATTAAGTCTATTTGTCTAGACCGGATATACGGCAAAACTATTACTCATTTATATATCTATGCATGACTAAATGCTCTTCTTGTACTTAAAAATTTTGCTTCTGTCAGGAAAAATGTTTGCTAAACATGCAATGTGTCCGTTTCTTATAATAGTGATAAATAGCGAATTAAAAAGGGGGTGGAGTACATACCACTTAACAAGTTGAAATCACATTAATGTTAAGCTACCATTACTGTTTACGAGTACGAAGTTTTGAAAATATTTTTGAAGATATTTTAAAAAATCGTACCAACTACGTTGGTGTTCATTTCACAAATGGTTGGTTGGTGCACCAAAGCATTTGTTATTGTTAAACAATTTAAGATAGCTTATAAAACTTTTGATTACGATTACAAAAGTAGACAATTTTTTAATTCTTCCTTATACGTACCTATCTACATGTATGGGGGGGGTATATATCACTTTGTCAAAGTGTATGCAACGTTCAAAAGGAGGCATCGTCTATCCTACAAAGTATATTTATTTAGAATCAGCTTCGAATACTGGCTTATCTAATCATATCTGTCCGACTGTCCGTGTGCGTGGCCTGTGGTAATCACTGTTCTAGTTCAAATCTACAGAAGTGTTGGTAGTTTTCTTGCCCATATTGTTCATCGACACGCCCAAAATGCAACAAAAACTGAAAAAGACACAATTTTTTAAGTAAATTTTCCGCATTAGGTATAAAATGCAGAAGAATATCCTCGGGAAGGTGTGGTACACCGAAGGTAGGTATTAGAGATTTGACCAAATATAGTCTTTTTACTTATTTTTGTATTGTCTACTTAAGGTGGGGACTATAATAATTTTATCTGTCTCTTTGCAACACCGAGAAGGAGGCGTCGTAGGCACTACAATTAAAAACTGAGTCGATCTAGACATGTATGATCGTCTGTTGTTGGCATTATCACGTTCATAAATATTGAGAAATTGAGCTGAATGCAAAGACTTTTATTTTCTGCACACAGATTATTATTTAAATTGGGCCAAAATATTTCAAGAGACCATTAAACAACAAAAAACTATATATCTTCCACAAAAATTGAGCTACAAAGCTCGAATTTGGTGTAAATATATTTTTATCCAATTTATAAAAAAGCGGAATTCATTTACAAGATGATACGCAATACACGCCCACTTTTTCTATATAGATGTGGAGGGTATTTAAGATTTGGCCTAAGCCAAATTTAGTTGATTTACTTGTTTTTCTGTTTTGGTTTGTGCAAAACTTTTTTTAGCATTTGTACAACGAGCAACAAATCAATTTTCCTAAAACAAACCATTTTGTAATTTGCCCATATAAAGAATATACAAAACCACAGTATGTGTATATGTTATGAATGGGTACAGCAAACCAAAAACATAACACTTGAATTGCAAGTGAAAACTTTTCTCTCATGCATAAATTGTATTTTGTCTGTACATTCCTTTGCACTACATGAACGTATAAATAATATTTTTTAGAAGTTTTATTTGGCATTTGCATATGAGCATACGTTAGGTTAGCAACATTTTACAGAGTGGAATAAAATTGTTATATTATGGACAAAAGGAAGCTAGTCGTAATTCTCAGTGGCTTTTAACTTCTCTTAGATAACTTTCACTTTTTATGGTATAATCAACCCCCTCCATCATATACTACCACAGTGTTTGCAAACAAGTACTATAGCTGACAAAAATTTTTTATATTAGAAAGCTTCTGCAGAGTAAAAAGAGAATAAAGAAAGTCCGCCAGTCCGTCAGTCCGTTCATCTATATATATAAGGTTTTTATAAAATAAGAAATGTCGCTTTTTATACTCTCCACAAAATATGGAGGAGATACTAAGTTTCTCATTCCATTCTTATGCAACACCTAGATGGAGAGGTCAGAGACCCTACAAAGTACGTCAACGTCAAAAGCTGAGCCTTATGTCTGTCTGTTGTTGGCATGAATGTTGGGCTCTTAGAAAATTTTGTACAACCACTTGTGGCTTGGGCAAGGGCCACGCCCATAATCGATATAAATCTATAAATTTTGTATTAATACTTATAATTCTCCCATCCATCTCAAGATATGAGTCAATCCAAATTTATTTTTCTTACTTGCTTGGCAATAATATGTAGTAAAAATAATGTCAGAGTGCACCGTTATGTGAAGAGTGTAATGAGGGTTAAGTGAGAAGAATAAATTCCATTTTTACACCAAAGCAATTATTTCCGTAATGACACACACATACATACGCTCACTTTCCTATAATTGACTTGCCCTAATGATTTTTGAAATTGCTTTCCTTTCGCTCTCTCCCTTGCAGATTTGGATTCTCCAATTTTTTTCCCCATTTATTGTGCAAAAATTAACCATCGTGTAAATGGTAATAATGATGCTGCCAATTATGATGTTGATGATGATTCTGATGGGCGACAATAACAAATGACAAAGTTCTGTGGATGATGCTGAAATACATGATTTGTGGTTGACTGCAAGGCTTTGTCAAACTAATTTATAGCCACATACAACTGCCAGATATTTCACACATAATTCATCACACGTATAAAAAAATTTACTGTAAATGATACGCACAGTAAGAGTGTAAAAACTAGAGTCAAAACGACCACCAAAACTATCACCTTAACTCTACACTACAAAAACACATATGGACAATATGTATGACAAAGAAGAGCCGAATCGTGTAGATTTCCTTACTACTACTGTTACCATCCCTACCATCACAAGCATTACAACTCAGCGTCATCATGCATCACACGATAGAAGTCAAGTCAAATGTAACATATGGCAGCGGCCGTCATTTATTCTACCAACACTAGTAGTTGCACTAATTCTAACATTAATACAACTTTCCCAAGCGTATTTAATCGTAGTGTATGAGGACACACCGTCAGGTACAATCATATTTAATGCCTCCGTATACAAGTTGGGTTCAGAGCGTCACTATAAGATTAATGCACACAAGTCAGCACATTTTGTACATCACCTAGTCGCTGTCAATCACAAAGATGGTCAAATTCAATTGCGGAAGTCACTGAAGTGTGATGGCATTTATTATCCGAATTTATTCACATTCTATGTAGACTCAACTTCGACTCGTTTACGCAGTATAGATTATTACAGCCTACCGGTGCGAATATTTGTGTCGGGACACAAATGCAATGAAGACCGCCGAGTGGAAGAATTAATTCATGCACGCCACTATGAAGAGGAAGATAATGGCTACGCGAAGAGGCGTAGGCGGCGTTCCTTAAATACTCATTTCAACTCATTCATAGATACCAACTCTGTAATGGACGCTTTCACGCATAATCATTCTAAAGACTTTCAAGATGGCGATCTCTTGCTAGGTTTCGGAGATTCATATGATAGTCAAATGCGTCAGCACATATTAAGCCGCAAAAGACGTTCTCAAGTATTTGGTCGGGTGGAACCGAATTTGCATCGGCGCATTGCAGACGCTAAACAATGGATTTCAGAAACCTATGCTTCCTATGCCATACATACGACAGATAAATGGCATCAGATTTGTTTGCGAAAATCTCAGTTCATTAACAACCTAAATGCTTTTTTGCCTCGCACGATATGCCAGTATTGTAAGGTGAATTTTCTGGATGTCAACGATGAACGCTTTGCCATTGAACACCAGAATCGCGACTTAGTTGCTAGTAGCGATGTTTGTATTCACGAGTCTATTTGGAAAGTTAGCATTACCTTCAATATACGTTGCGAACGTAGTGACATAGTGGACTCGGATCATCGTTTAAAGAT
The DNA here is from genome assembly GCA_963971445.1 of Ornithomya chloropus. NCBI lineage: Eukaryota > Metazoa > Arthropoda > Insecta > Diptera > Hippoboscidae > Ornithomya > Ornithomya chloropus. Next base: position 17,073,495 of record OZ020530.1, on the reverse strand, counting down.
TGTCTACCACCATCAAGAGTTTAATGACACGGATATAGCGAAAAGAGTACGACGTGAATTACGCAATCAGTCGCCGTTTTTTGAGCAGGCTCTGTATGTGGCGTCAGTGTTGGAGGAGCAAGTACCGGGTACTTTGGTAACCACAGTGCGGGCCCGTGACCCTGAAGATTCGCCGGTAGTTTATTCCATGGTTTCGTTGCTGGACTCACGTTCGCAATCATTTTTTAAGGTAGACTCACGAACAGGTGTAGTAACGACTTCAGCCAGTTTAGATCGTGAACAAATGGACGTTCATTATTTTCGAGTAGTAGCCACTGATGATAGCTTTCCACCTCGTTCTGGCACCACCACCCTACAAGTGAATATTTTAGATTGTAATGACCACAGTCCATCTTTTGAAGCTGAACAATTTGAGGCATCAATAAGAGAGGGAGCCACGGTAGGTTCTACGGTAATAACTTTGAGAGCTACTGATCAGGATATTGGGAAAAATGCTGAAATTGAATATGGTATAGATAGTATAACGGGTAAGTTTTATTAACATTATCTTTTGTTTATCGTAAATATTATTGTACCTTCACATCAGATGGTAATGGTGCTCTTCAGGATGAAGAAGTACCCATATTTCGTATAGACGCTCGTTCGGGAGTTATTGCTACACGTAGTTCATTGGATCGTGAAACTTCTGACAATTATCATTTGGTGGTTACCGCTTCCGATTTAGCCTCAGCTCAAGGAGAACGTAAAACGGCTACCGCCACTGTCTTAGTAAAAATCCTGGACGACAATGATAATTATCCGCAATTTAGTGAACGCACCTATTCAGTGCAAGTGCCAGAAGATCAATGGGGTGATGATAACATAGTGGCTCATATAAAAGCTACTGATATTGACCAGGGCAACAATGCAGCCATACGTTATGCTATAATCGGTGGCAATACACAATCGCAATTTTCCATTGATTCAATGAGTGGAGATGTGAGTTTGGTGAAACCGTTGGATTACGAGAGTGTCCGCAGTTATCGTTTGGTTATACGAGCCCAAGATGGTGGAAGTCCATCTCGCAGTAATACCACTCAGCTGTTAGTTAATGTCATTGATACTAATGACAATGCACCGCGCTTTTATACCTCACAATTTCAGGAATCTGTGTTGGAAAATGTTCCTGTCGGTTATAATATAATCCGGGTGCAAGCCTATGATTCTGACGAGGGAAACAATGCAGAAATTGTTTACAGTATATCTGAACGCGATGATAATTTTCCGTTAGCGGTTGATTCACGTACTGGTTGGATTCAAACCATCAAGCAGTTAGATCGTGAAGAACAAAATCGTTTTGCTTTTCAAGTAATAGCTAAAGATGGTGGCGTTCCACCTAAATCTGCTAGTTCTACAGTAGTAATTACTGTACAAGATGTTAATGATAATGATCCAGTGTTTAATCCAAAGTATTATGAGACTAACGTGGGCGAAGACCAACCGCCTGGTACTCCGGTTACTACGGTAACAGCTACGGATCCTGACGAGGACTCTCGCCTACATTATGAAATTACATCAGGTAACACGCGGGGCCGTTTTGCTATAACTTCTCAAAATGGTCGCGGTCTGATAACCATTGCGCAGTCTCTGGACTATAAGCAAGAGAAGCGCTTCTTACTCACCATTACTGCTACAGATTCGGGTGGACGCTCAGATACCTCTACTGTTAATATCAACGTAACTGATGCTAATAACTTTGCGCCAATCTTTGAAAATGCTCCGTATAGTGCGTCAGTATTCGAGGATGCTCCGGTAGGCACTACAGTTTTAGTCGTCTCGGCCACTGACAGTGATGTAGGCATTAATGCTCAAATTACGTATTCTTTGAATGAAGAAAACATTAACGGTTTAAATACTCCAGATCCATTTTCGATTAATCCTCAGACTGGAGCTATTATTACAAATGCTCTCTTAGATCGTGAAACTACTAGTGGTTACTTGTTAACCGTAACGGCAAAGGATGGTGGTAATCCCTCATTAAGCGATACTACCGATGTAGAGATAAGCGTCTCTGATGTAAATGACAACCCTCCGCAATTTAAAAATCCTCTATATCAAGCCTCTATACTGGAAGATGCTTTGGTTGGAACTTCTGTCATACAGGTATCAGCGACAGATCCTGATATTGGTTTGAACGGCCGCATCAAATATTTACTTGGGGATCGAGACGTGGAAGACGAATCATTTGTCATTGATCCTACATCGGGTACCATTAGAACCAACAAAGGTTTAGATCGCGAAAGTGTATCCGTCTATCATCTGACAGCGATTGCCGTAGATAAGGGTTCGCCACCCCTCTCAAGTACGGTTGAAGTACAAATTCGTTTGGAAGACGTTAATGACTCACCACCAACATTTTCATCAGATAAAATTACTTTATATGTACCGGAAAACTCTCCAGTAGGTTCGGTGGTGGGAGAAATACATGCTCACGATCCGGATGAGGGTGTTAATGCTGTCGTACACTACTCAATAATAGGCGGAGATGACTCAAATGCATTTTCTTTAGTAACTCGACCTGGATCTGAACGTGCTCAGCTTCTTACTATGACTGAATTAGATTACGAGTCTAATCGTAAACGTTTCGAATTGGTCATCAGAGCTTCAAGTCCACCATTACGAAACGATGCTCATGTAGAGATTTTAGTTACGGATGTGAATGATAATGCTCCGGTTTTAAGGGATTTTCAAGTGATTTTTAATAACTTTCGTGATCACTTTCCCAGTGGTGATATAGGACGCATACCCGCATTCGATGCAGATGTTAGCGACAAGCTTACCTACCGTATATTATCTGGCAATAATGCAAACTTAATACGTTTAAATCAAACAACGGGAGGCTTAAGCCTAAGCCCTCAATTGAATACTAATGTTCCCAAATTTGCTACTATGGAAGTATCTGTAACAGATGGCATTAATGAGGCCAAAGCCATCATGCAGTTGGCTGTACGACTGATTACTGAAGATATGCTATTCAATTCGGTAACGGTGCGTCTTAATGAAATGACGGAAGAAGCATTTTTATCTCCTTTACTAAATTTCTTTATGGATGGCTTAGCTGCAATTATACCTTGTCCCAAGGAAAATATATTCATTTTCTCTATACAAGATGACACAGACGTAACATCGCGGATTTTAAATATTAGCTTTTCAGCCAAGAGACCGGATGTCTCCCACGAGGAATTCTATACTCCTCAATATTTGCAAGAGCGTGTTTATCTCAATCGCGCTATATTGGCGAGACTGGCAACCGTTGAAGTGCTACCATTTGATGACAATTTGTGTGTGCGTGAACCTTGTTTGAATTTTGAAGAATGTCTCACGGTACTTAAATTTGGCAATGCCTCTGAATTTATACATAGCGACACAGTATTATTTCGTCCTATTTATCCTGTAAATACATTTGCCTGTTCTTGCCCTGACGGCTTCACTGGCAGCAAAGAACATTATCTATGCGACACCGAAGTGGATTTGTGTTATTCCGACCCCTGTAATAATGGTGGTACATGTGTTAGGCGTGAGGGTGGTTTCACTTGCATATGCCAGGCTTCACATACGGGAGCTAATTGTGAGACTGATATCCGAAACTTAAAACCATGCATGTCAGATGTGTGCGATGGTGGTTATTCTTGCATGAACAACTTCATGAGCTCACAACCACCCCCCTACACAGCAACGTGTGAATTACGTTCTCGTTCGTTTTCCAAAAATTCATTTCTCACTTTCGAGAGTTTAAAGCAAAGGCATCGTTTCAATTTGAAGTTAAGATTCGGTACGGTTCACGAGAATGGCTTGTTGTTGTACAATGGACGCTATAATGAATTGCATGACTTCATAGCTCTGGAAATTGTTCAAGGTCATGTTAGTTTTTCTTATTCTTTGGGGGATCGCATTGCGTCAGTGTCAGTGATACAAAAGAATAAAATATCAGATGGTGAATGGCATGATATAGAAGTAATATATCTAAATCGCACAGTAACTTTAGTGATCGATAAATGCGATACGGCGGTAGCTTTATCGGGCAATTGGGGAGATCGTTGGAACTGTGCTAATCAAACTAGTCTTAAATTGGACAGAAGGTGTGCTTTGCTAACCGAAACTTGTCACAGATTTTTGGATTTAACCGGGCCTCTCCAAGTAGGCGGCTTACCACGTATACCTGCTCATTTTCCCATCGACAATCAAGATTTTATTGGTTGCATATCTGATTTGCGCATAGATGAGCGTTATATAGACTTGAATTCATATGTGGCTGATAATGGCACCATTTCGGGGTGTCCTCAGAAAAACCCGTTATGCTCTTCGGAACCCTGCTTTAATGGTGGAGTGTGCCGCGAAGGTTGGAACACGTACGCTTGTGAATGTCCGGAAGGTTATGCAGGCAATAATTGTCAAAACTCGATACCTTCACCGTGGCGCTTCTCAGGGGATGGAAGTTTAAGTTTTAATCCCCTGCTCAGACCCATACAACTTCCTTGGGTGACGTCTCTTTCAATACGCACTTTACAAAAAGATGCTTTCCTTATACAAATACAAATTGGACAGAATAGTTCGGCATTAATATGCCTTAAGAGTGGAATACTTTATTACATTTATGACAATGAGCCGATGTTTTTGGCAGGAGCATATTTGGCCGATGGGGAGTGGCATCGCATCGAAATTAAGTGGTTGGGATCCGAAGTTCAATTTTCAGTTGATTTTGGGCAGCGTTCAGGCTCAGTGCCTATATCACAGAAAATTCAAGGTCTCTATGTGGGTAAAATTGTTATAGGGAATGCTGACAGCTCAATAGGTCAAGTAAATGACCTTTTACCATATGAAGGATGTGTTCAAGATGTGCGCATAGGAGCAGCTCAGTCAGTGTTATCCCGTCCGACAATACGAGAAAATGTCGAAGATGGTTGTATCTCACATGCAGAATGTCCTGAGTCATGTCCTCCACATTCCACTTGCACCACATCTTGGGATCAAGCAGAATGCGAATGTTTGCCGGGCTACGTGGGACCAGACTGTTTGCCAATATGTGCCGTAAAGCCTTGCACGGCTGGTATTTGTCGAGCAAACGTAAGTGAATTACGTGGCTATCACTGTGAGTGTAACAACACATATCAGCACGGTAATTATTGTGAGAAAACTGTTCAGCAACCTTGTCCGGGTGGATGGTGGGGTGAAAAAGTATGTGGCCCATGCAAATGTAATACCAAACAAGGTTATCATCCAGATTGTCACAAAACCACCGGAAAATGTCATTGCAAAACGAATCACTATCAACCAATCAATGAAACCGCTTGCATTCCGTGTGATTGTTATTCGGTGGGCTCCTTCAATAGTGCCTGCAATCCACTAAGTGGACAATGCGAGTGCAGGGATAGTGTCATAGGTCGTCGTTGTGATGCTTGTTCAAATCCATATGCCGAAGTAACCTTGAACGGCTGTGAGGTTGTGTATGATGCTTGTCCGCGTTCCTTTGCCGCTGGTATATGGTGGCCTAGAACACCTCTGGGTAGTACCACAGTAGAAAATTGTCCTTCTCCAGCTCGAGGTAAGGGGCAACGTACCTGTGATAGCTTGTCGGGTGCATGGAATGCCGCAGACATGTTTAACTGCACTTCTGAGCCTTTTGTAGAGTTGCGTAAACAACTTTCCCAATTGGAAAAACAAGAATTGGAATTGAATTCATTTGTTGCCATTAAAATGGCAGAGGACTTGCAAAGAGCTTGTGCGGCCGTAGATCGCACTAATATTGGCAAAAAACCCGTAATCAAGGGTGGCCGACGTTATAAAATGGAATCTTCCTTTTTATTAAATGACGTGAACAATGTTTGGTCACATGAATTGGAAATGGAATATCTGTCGGACGAGGTGAAATTTACCCACGATCGTTTATATGGAGCTGATTTATTGGTTACCGAGGGCCTATTACAAGAACTGATCAACTATGAGTTAATGCAAAATGGTTTAAATTTAACTCATTCTCAGGATAAATATTTTATTAAAAATTTAGTGGATGCTGCCAGTGTCATTTTAGATAAGAAGTACAGGGAAGAGTGGAAACGTGCAAGTGAATTGGTGCAAAGGGGACCCGATGATTTGGTGGATGCCTTCAACAAGTACATGGTAGTGTTAGCCCGCGCTCAACATGACACTTATACTAATCCTTTTGAAATCGTCCAACCAAACATGGTTTTCGGCTTAGACATAGTTACCGCTGAATCGCTATTTGGCTATGAACCAGAACAATTAAGTGAATATCATAAAACCAAATATCTGAAACCAAATGCTTTTACAACGGAAAGTGTAATTCTGCCAGACACCAGCAGCTTTTTGCAGCATTCTTCTAAACAAAAGCCTGTCATCACATTTCCCAAATACAACAACTACATACAGGATAAGAGTAAATTTGATAAGTTTAGCAAAGTGTTGGTACCCCTAGATATGCTGGGCATTGCACCACCCGAAAGTAATGAAGTGACGCAAGGATCCAGTGATTACAGAGCCATTGTGTCGTATGCTCAGTATAAAGATATTGGCCAGTTGCTGCCAGATATGTTTGATGACACCATTACTCGACGTTGGGGTGTTGACATAGAAGTAGCGTCACCTATATTATCTCTTGCCATATTAGTACCCTCCAATGACTTGGACGAGAAACGTGTGGAGATACCTTATCGGAAAATATCTTCAAAACAAAAAACCATTTCAACGGTGGGTTCGAGTGAACAGGAATTCATTGAAGTCTTTGATGTACCGAAAAAGTCCGGTGAAGTCAGTGGGAGTCATGAGAATGTCATAGAAAATATACGCATTACAGCTCATGAAATACCACCACCGCCAGAGCAAATCGGGAGCAACGAAAACAGGGAAATAGAAAGTGATCTGGAACCTCATGTAAATGTAAGGTTTGATGATAACATTGAGTTTCATGGTAATTCAGGAGAGGAAGTGATCGATTCACCTGAAATGCATAATCATAACGAAGAAAACTCCGAGCAAATGATGGATCAGGACGAACAACAAGAAAAAGCAGAAAATGAAGCCTTTTATCGGCAACGTAGATTAGTGAAGCGGCAGGTTGAAGTTATTTATCCAACTGATCAACATTTGAAATCATCTCATGTCACTTACCGTTCATTGGGTTCTCCACATCTGATGCAGCCCATCAAATTAGAGATGTGGCTGGATATAGAGGCATCACGGTTTGGACCCCGCTCCAATCCCCAATGTGTCAGATGGAATTCCTTCACCAATCAGTGGACTCGTTTGGGCTGCCAAACGGATATACCCGATTATGATGAATTGCTATCCAATCATGGTGTAAATAATCCAGCCATCATATTAGTCAATTGCACTTGTACGCACATTTCCAATTATGCTGTAATTGTTGATGTCATTGATCCAGAAGATATACCGGAACCATCCCTACTGGTACAGATTACGTCATATTCTGCTTTCATGGTCTCACTGCCAATGTTGGCAAGCGTACTGATTGCGCTGGCTCTGTTACGTGGACAACAGACCAATTCCAACACCATACATCAAAATATTGTGTTGTGTGTATTTTGTGCGGAGTTGTTGTTCTTCGTCAGCATGCAATCACGACGTAATTTATTGGAAAATGAGTTCCCCTGCAAACTGATTGCCATTTGTTTGCATTACTTTTGGCTGGCCGCGTTCGCCTGGACGACGGTCGATTGTGTACATTTGTATCGTATGCTGACGGAGATGCGTGATATTAATCATGGTCCGATGGGTTTCTACTTTGCAATGGGCTATGGTGCGCCCGCTATTGTGGTGGGATTGTCGGTGGGTGTGCGAGCACACGAATATGGTAACAGCCTGTTGTAAGTATTTATTTTCTTTTTTTAACGTTATTTCATTTGCGGTGTAGGGCACATTAAATGGAAGCGTACATTTATAACTCTCGATATATAAATAAAAATTCAAGTGTACCAAGCAAATCACTACTTGTGGTTTCGTTTTTATCCATCAGATGCCTGTTTACATAGCATTGCTGGCACCTTTGAGGTCATAAGGTGGCTTACAGAGTTTCTATTGAAAATCAATGCAAATATTTGTGTACGTGTGCATATGAAGTCATCAGGATTTTCCTATTTTACTAATTAAAGTAGAGTTCGGAGAGATTGGTCTTGATTAACTTTAAAAATTCACTTGTTTTCATTTTATCGCACTTCCGTATACATCCAGAAATATGTGCATTCATTTAATAAAATGCCTCACGAGGCATCCTTTGCTCGATTTGTGTGGCACACTTTCACTTTATACACACATGTAGTATTGACGCATATACGTTTTATTCTTTATTTTTCAGCTGTTGGCTCTCAGTGTATGAGCCTGTAGTGTGGTGGCTGGTTGGCCCTATAGCTGGCATGTCGATTGTTAATCTATTAATTCTGTTTGTTTCGGTGAAGGCTGCTTTCACTTTGAAAGATCATGTACTGGGTTTTGGCAATTTGCGCACATTATTGTGGCTGTCAGTTGTTTCGCTACCGCTAATGGGTGTAATGTGGGTATTGGCGGTTCTAGCTGCTTCAGAAAATTCACAATTGTTAAGTATGCTTCTGTCCGGGGCAGTACTACTGCATGCCATTTTCTGTTTAGTCGGTTATTGTATTATTAATAAAAGAGTACGAGAAAATCTGCAGCGAACATTTTTGCGTTGTATGGGTCGAAAGGTACCATTGTTGGACTCTTCCATGGTGGTGAGTAATAGCTCGCATAATGTGAATGGTAATGTTCGGCCAAATACTTATATGACTACAACAACAACCACTACGGCAAATTTCGATCCCCAACATCGCAATGTCGGCATCAGTGTATCGAGTACTACATCAAGAAGTACAGCCAAGACCAGTTCAAGTCCCTATAGGTAAGTAAGAGTTCGGAGTAAAATTCAAGTGCTTCTCTTTACTTGTAAAATAAACTTTTCATTGTTTAGTGATGGCCAATTAAGGCAGACTTCAACGTCTACTTCAAATTACAATTCAGCGAGTGATGGTCCAAGCTTTTTGAGGGGTTTTGACTCATCTACCACTAGTGGGAGGAGAGAAGAGAAACCTCGTCGTCATCGTAAAGATTCAGATTCTGGTTCAGAAACGGATGGTCGCTCATTAGAATTGGCTTCCAGTCATTCCAGTGACGATGAGGAGTCGCGCACAAATCGTTCCACCACTACAGGTGGAACTACTGGTACTAGTACGCACCGAAGTACCGCGGTTAGCATAACACCTTCATATCTGCCCAACATTACCGAACATGTACAAGCTACTACGCCGCCAGAATTGAATGTTGTACAAAGTCCGCAACTGTTCCCCAGTGTTAATAAGCCCGTGTATGCGCCACGTTGGTCTAGCCAATTACCTGATGCTTATATGCAGCCACCATCTAATATGGGCCGTTGGTCCCAAGAAACCGGTTCCGATAATGAACATCTAAATTTAAGTCATGGTCAGAAAATGGTTACCATATCACCGAATCCTTTGCCAAATCCTGATCTCACCGACACCTCTTACCTGCAACAACATCACAATAAAATCAATATGCCCCCGTCTATTTTGGAGAATTTACAAAATGTACGCTCGCAGGATAGTTATGATGGCATGAATAGAGAGAGTCCTTATGGTAAGCACAGCGACAGTTATGGACAATACGACGGATTACCGTCAAACATAAGTAATTATAAATCGCCCAGCAGTCATTATGGCAGCGAACATGATTACCCTCGCGGAAGCAATAGCAAAGGGGGAGGGGGAGCAGCTAATGGTAATGGAGGCTCTCAAATAGTTCACCATATGCGAGGTTATCACAATGACAACGCTTACTTAAGCGATAGCATTTATGATAAGCAGCGTGCCTTGGGTGCTTATATAACAAAAGAACGTCACACTCCCGAAATGTTTGGTTCACGTGAAAATCAATTTAGTCTTAAAAAACAATCGTCTCTATATGGAGCCGATTCGGTACACTCGGTGCATTCTCTTTTAAAAAATGACTATCAACAACAACAACGTCATTTACAACAACAACAACAACAGCAGCAGCAACAACAATTAAATCATCAAGACCATCATTCCGATCGTTTATCTGAATGTTCTGATAAAAATGGTTATCATTTCCCTTACACGGCCGAAGAGGATCATATAACATCAGGGCGCAAATTAAGTTTGGGTCACAGCCAATCGCCAGCACCCTTACACAGTTCTCAACAAATGTTAAATAGCAGTCACCATGTGGGTATAGTGAATGATATCAATAATCCGGGTGTCATGGGTCGTCACACCTTAAACTCCAGTATGCGTCATAGTTCGCGTGCTTCGACGCCACCCTCTAATAGTATAGTGGCACCAATGCAACCTTTGGCACCATTAACCAGCATTACAGACACCGAGTAAGTTCAGAGTTGCCACATTTAAAAGCATTACTTTGCATCTGAATGGTATTTGTGTGATGATTATGTAGATCATTATATTCAAGTACCAGTGGTTGACAATTAGTTGGAAAGTTGGTGGGAAAGTTAACTCGGTTTCGTTTAATGAAATTTACTCCCTTTTTACAAGATTCAATAAAACTTATCCAACCAAGAGACAGAGATTATCAAAGTAAAAGTAATTAATTGTACTTGTGTGTAAAATTTCTCTACTCAAGACTCACATCTGCAGTTTAAACTTTATTGCCTACCTTCTATCTTCCGGTAGTAAATAAATGCATATACTTGACAGCAGGATTGCGGTGCTTACAGCACTGGTGCTGGAATATAACCAAATATTTATAAATAAAGTTCTTTTTTAGATAAATTGTAGTTTAAATTTCCGTGCCTTATGGTGGCTTTTCAATGTAAAGCTATAGATATAAATTAAAAATGTATGCATGTGGAATTTACATTATATGGCTTGTGTGTGGCCCTGAAGGCCTTTGCCTACTAAACTATAACATTTTTATAATTTATAATACGTTCTCATAAATTAAACTTTCGGGCTGTACACTCACTTTGGCCTTGCTTTATGTACAATATTCAAATAAAAAAAGGATTAAATGTGGCATAAAGGGTTTTGCTAAATTTGTTTAAGTTTTGTTTTTGGTCAAAACCTAATCGCTTTACATTTTAAAGGAATCATATGGTACATTAGTTTTTGCAGTTTTAGTCTTGAATCATTAGTGATTTATTCCTTTATTATCTTACCTGTTTAAAATGGCAGGAAACCAATTCCTCACATAATCTCAAAGTTTCTTCTTCTGTACGTTTTCTTTTCTCCTCTATTCTTCTTTTGCTGTATTTTTGTTCTGTCCCATTATATGGCTAAAACCAATAATAAACTCAAACCCGTACAATCATCAACCAAAAATCATCATCATCTTCATCATCATCATGATTATCATCAATCCGTACTTCTTCATGCTATTAAACACAAATACATCCAAAAAAACAAAAAAATAAATAACAAAACATGAATGAACATGAACACCCATCCCTATCATTACTCACACACACACATATATATGTACACACTAATCCACTTATACTTATATACTTGTATATTTCTTCCACTCTCTGCCGCCTATAAAATGCAATTGCTTTATGTACATACATATATATATTCGTACATTATATAGGACTTGGTCATGGGAGCGCTTAAAGAAAATCTAATCTCGTTGCTTCTCTTTCTTCTATTTCAATTTTTCTTCTTCCGTTTCTTTCTTTCTTTCTTTGGTTGTTCGCTCTTTCTGCGTTCATATTTAATCACACTTAAATACACTAATACACACACACACACACACACACTTGAATTAATCTTGACCGTTGTGAACGCTCCTCTTATCCTTTCGACTTCGACTTGTGTACGTATGTGGTAAACGGCTACTTGGACATACGTTTGTTTGAAATAAAAAATAAAAAACATACCTCAACGCAAAACAATGAAACGCAAAAAAAAAATTAAATAAAAAAAAAAAAACGAACGGCTCCCTTCCGCTACATTTTCTTTTTAATTTTTTTACTTTTTCATTATGCACACTTTCGCTTATCCTCTCCTCTTTTCTATGTGTTTGTAATAAACTGGCTTATTACTGTTATTATAACAACTACAACAACGTCACACATGTGTACACAAAACAACACAATACTCGACAATAATAACCTTATCACTTGTACACATACACACATACTCTCACACATACACATTTTAAAACATAAATTGTGTTACTAATGTCACACTACTGGTCTCTAATGCTACTATTGCCACAACAACTACAACAACTACAACTACCATCATTACCATCTCTCTACAACTTTAATCGCATTATAAATTTACAAAACGACAACAATAACAACAATTTCGTACATTTTCCAGATCAGAGGTAAACCAGAAATTTATTTAACAATTTTTTTGCGTCCACTTTATGCAAATTAATTTTCATAATATTTTTTTATACGTACTAACCCAACAAACAATTCCGTTGTTTGGTTATTATGTAATTTGAAATTTTTTCACAACCTATGTGTAAATATTTAGTTTATAATTAGATTATTGATTATACGCAAAAAAGGATACAAAGTGTGACAAAAACTTTTGAAAAACTAAAACAAATTACAAATATTTTATTTTAATACCCTCCACATTAGGGATGAGGGTACACTAAGTTTGTGCTTCCCTTTTGCAACATCCAGAAGGAGGCATCAAAAACGCTACGGAGTATATATATTCTTGATCAGCATCACCAAACCAAGTCGATTTAGACATGTATGTCCGTATGTCCGTCTTTTGGTGGCATTCTCACGCCGTAAATTTTGAGATATTGAGTTGACATTTTGTACAAGCACTTTTTGCATGCAGATCGCTATTTAAAGTGGGCAAAATCGATCAAAAGGCCACGCCCACAATCGATAATAATCTATATATCTGCCACAAACATTAAACTATAAACTTGAAATTTGGTATCTCCGTCTATAAATATTAGCTTTATCGATGTGTTAAACATAGGCGTGATCAGATAACAAATACGCCCACAATCAACACAAACCTTTATATCTAAAAATTTATATATATATTTGTTGTAAAATGTGGGCGTGTCTGTTATACGAACATGTCCATTTTTGGCACATCGATGCATAGGACAACTATAAATATTTGTACTTAATTTCAAGTTCACAGGTCAATTTTTGTGGCAGATACATCGATTTTGTGTCGATTGGGGGCGTGGATTTGGACCGATTTTGTCCATTTTAAGTAGCGATCTGCGTGCAAAAACTAAAAGTGTCTGTACAAAATTTCAGCTAAATATCTCAAAATTTACGCCCGTAAGAGTGCCAACAACAGATGGACGTACGGACACACGTGTCTAAATCGAGTCAGTTTTTGATGCTGATCAACAATATAGAGTTTATGACAATATGCATCTATTAGTAGAGGACGTGATTTTATACTTGTGGTATCGTGTTTGCAAAATTTCGTTTTTTAATTGTTTTCCTTTTTTTCAATCAACGAAAACTTTAGAAATCATAAATAAGTTTACATGTATGTTATGTGTATATAAATATGTTTTTTATACATGGGCTCGTGATTGATTGTCATTTAATTTAACACACATTTATTTATGCAGATGAATCCATTTTTGATTATTTATGAATTAAACTTTAACGCCATACTTTTTAACCACAATTTCATTATAAATGGCTTAATTATGTACAAAGTAGCAAAAATTCGTATTTGGTAGAACAAACTTTTAAGAGAAATTGTTAATGAATATTATAAAACAACAACCATCAAACCATCAAAGTTACACATACACACCCACACAAACAACAACGACATTATTATCATTATTATTAAAATAAAATTGATTTTTAATTTATTTAACATGATTCTTAAGAACAATGCTTACATATGAAAATCTTCTATAGTTGGACGTAATTGGACGACATGGTCGGCGTCGCTACTATCCTTGGTCCCTAACAGTCTGGTAGAGTTATTATTATTACAATTTCTTAACGCTTATTTTACACCTTCTCACAACTAGCTCACTTTTACCGTAGTTGTAATATATTGCCGCTGTGCTAAGTCACCCTCTCACCCTATAACCTAAAACGTGCTAAAACAAAATAGTTAAAATAGTTGTTTTAATAAACAGCCTTAAAAACTCCTTCACTGCCTAATAAAGAAAAACCAAATACATAAAATTTCAGTACACAAGTATTTAAAATGAATATGATTTTATAATTATAAGCACTTTAACTAAAATCGTATAATACCATTATAATAATAGTATACAGAGTATGTAGAAAATGGATCGGAATGTGAATCGGATTCGCTATATAAACGTAGCATTGGCTATAAGTCGTTTTGAGGTTATGTTGGCTTCGACCAAATATTGTACAAGTTTCAGTATTCACTTATTTGTAACACATTTTTACTTCCCCATCTAATGATTATAAAGCTTAAGGACTAAAAAGACATAACTTTCGAAAGTTATGAGCGCGCATCCCAGAAAACAAATGTGCCAAAGAGTGTCTACAGAACAATTTCGATTTAAAGTTCGAGGGTTCCAACATGCCAACATGATTGGTATTAGATAGTTCGATATTTTATGGGGTCTACCTTCCCCTATATTATGCAGAATATAAACTTACATTAAGATAATTAAGGAAAACAAGTAAAAATGCTCTAGTCGCTGGCCAAACCTTAAATACCCTCGATCTCTATATACATACACTACATGATTGTATGTAGTGCATGTATTATGTATCACCAAACGAGTTAAAGTTTAAATCAAGTAAGGTTTTTGTAAATTGTGGGCGTGTTTGTTATCCGACCATGTTCATTTTTAATACATTGATAGATCGTTAGATATATTTTTGAGGCTTCGGTGCGTTGTAAACGGAATATCAAACTCAGTGTGCCCTCGTCACTAAGGTGGAACGTGCAAAAGTTAGAATTGCATATTTTCGCCCTATGTAGAAGAGGTTATGTAAGAGGAGCTTCTAAAAAAGATCCCATGCAGTTCACTTTTAATGAGATTACTCTTTGAGCCAAAACATGACCTTGTACTAGATTTCAGGGAAATGCACACATTTACATGGCGAGGCAGACAGACGGACATTGTTATATTTATTGGAATTGGAAAAAAATCATATGGAATTTTTCAACATCAATTGAATACTTTTTCACATCATCCCTCATTGATTGAAGTAGAAATTTGTTTTTATTTATTGGGCACATATGGACCCAGTAACCGAAGATTCAGCTTTTGTTGTCTTTTATGAAAATGAAAGTTGAGTTTTGCTTTTCAGCGCACCAATCAAACTCTGAATGAAATACTTATTCATACACACCCCCACCAACTCACAGATTATATAATTAAGATTTGAATTAACCAGTTAGGCTTTTAATCGTATTCGTTTAAAAAGCAAGGGATAATTATTTATTTCATTGCTCATACCTGCATGCATACGCATACACATACAAATGATTAAATTGAGCAGAATTTCAATAAATTACATTTACATAATAGAGTTAAAAGCACGCCATCCTTAAGCGATGCGATTTAATTTTTCATCAATAAGACACAATACACAATATAAAAATATGTGGTGCAGCAGAAATGAACTGAACTCGACTGAACACAATCATGCTCCATACAATTATTAATCTCTGTACACCGTATACTCGTACATATATAATGCCGTTGGTGTAAAACAACAACTTATTATTTACACAGATGAAGATTAACAATGTGTGCATGTATGTGTATAATATATAAAAAATATTCACTCATCACTCACTTTCATGGTAAAAGATTTATTATTTGATATCAACTCACTGTTACACGCACACCACACCACTCTACACCACCAAGCACCAACATTTGTGTTTTAATTTTTGTACACATACATAGATACGTATAAAATAACATATACTATCATCCTATTTACATATTTATATATTTTGTTGTTGTGTTGTAGCAGCAACAGTCCAATTCAAATACAAATAAACCAATACACGAACGACAAAATGCACTTCCTCATAAATAACATAGAAAAACTTTTGCCTCCTACGTATATACGTACAAGTGTGTATAAAAATAATAAAAATTTATTTTATATTTTCATTACATTTTCAACAACAATTAACAATGAAATGAACCAAAAAAAAAACACACACACACACTGGTCGATCCTTCAACGAATATATTCATCACCAATGCGATGGATAACGCTCAACAGGAGGAATGATGACGATGAGACTACAGTGTGACAGCATCAACTACCACAATGGTAACAGATATATAAACAAAAGTATAAACGACAACAACAACAACAACAACAACAACAACATAATAGTAATAATAATAACAATAATAACAATAATAATAAAACGATCAACAATGCAAAACAGCAACAGCAACAGCAACAGTCCACATTTGCCACCATCCATACGTACAATGGCAAACACCGAAACAAACAACAAACATCATAAATAGGAAAGCAACAGATAGAGCGACATGCAGCTGTAGCGGGACAAACAGAAATTTTGGTTTAAAAGGAAATGTGCGATACGGACGACAAAGAAAATATTACAATAAAAATGACCATAATAAAAAGCACAATAAAAAACATATGAATATTTAAATAAAAACGAAAAAAGAAATATTATTGTTAAAAAATCAGAGCTTTTTTGCGCCACAGAGATATATAAACAAAATGCATTTAAATGTATTCATATTTACACGTATCACTGGTTTTGTATGAAAACGAGAACAACCCAACACACGTTATATATTTATTACAAAATAGAAAAAAAAATTTAAAAAAATTCAAAAAATTCAAAAATAAAATTTACAAGTTAAATGTAAAATATAAAGAGGATGTGTCAGCGAGCATTAAAGGAAATTAACTATTTAACCAGAAATTTATTATTGCTTCAAATACTTTATATTCCGCCAAACAAACACTAGCCTTTCGGATTCAAATAGAGGGTGTCCTAAAAGTAAACGCCAAGCGGCAACTTGTCAAGAAGAAAAGTGCGAAAACATTAAGTGGTGAAGAGATAATAGGTTTATTTTTGAAAGCGACCAGAAGGAAGCGTCAGAGGCGCCACAAAGTCGATCTAGACATATCTACCCGTGTGTCCATCCGTTGTTAGTGATATTGAGCTGAAATTTTGCTTCTAGTTTCTGCACGCATGTCACAATTGGGCAAAATCGGTTGCTCACAACCAACATATCGTGCGCCCACAGTTGCCAAAATTTATCGACAGAAGTCAGAAAACTGAATTTGACTAAGGCCAAATTTTAAACATCCACGCCTCGCTCACTATGGATAAGGTGGTGGAGGGTATTTATGATATGACCCAATCCAAATTTGTTTTTTTTTCTTGCTTTTTGACCCAACCAGTATTGCTAGGACACTCGCCCAAATCCCACTTTTATTATTATTTATTATTATTTATTTATTTGGTTCAAAAGAAGATCTTAGAGATGAGTTTACGCTGAGTTTGAGACACGCTGTATATATTTTTTTCTAATTATATTAAATAATTCGTTTTCTGCAATTTTTTGCTGACAAATAATCTCTCGTTTACACAGATTTCACAAGTAATCCAAGGATTAAAATATTTTGCTAACAATTAATGTATGAATAAAAAATATTTTGTAAATAAGTAAAAAAAAAAAAAAAATGAGAATTATCGTACGCATGTTTTTCCATTCGAAAATTAATAAAAAAAAAATTGTTTTAGACTGATTTTTTTCAAAGCTTGCCCTTTTTTAATACAAAATTAATTTAAAACAAAAATTGCATTGAAAAAATCAAAGCAGCATTTATTTTTAATAATTAATTAGAAAAAAAAATAACAATACAAAATATTTTTGTGCCTATAAATAATTGTAGAATTATTTTTTTTCATTATAATCACTATATGAGTAGAAGAAAACAACTGCGCTAAATATATAGTATAAGAAAAACAAATTTATTTATATATTTAAATTAAGAAAAAGTAAAAAATGAGAATATTTCATAAATTATTATACCCTCCACCTCAGTGATGAGGGTATACTAAGTTTGTTCTTTCGTTTGCAACATCCAGAAGGAGGCGTCAGAGATCCTACAAGGTATATACATTCTTGAGCAGCGTCAAAAACGGAGTCGATTTAGACATGTATGTCCGTGTGTCCGTCTGTTATTGGCACTCTTACGGGCGTAAATTTTGAGATATTAGACTGGTCAAAATCGGACCAGAGCCACGCCCACAATCGACAAAAAACTATTTATATGCCACAAAAATTAATCTATAAATTCGAAATTTGGTATCTACATCTATAAATATTAGATTTATCCATTTGCCAAAAATGGGCGTATTCGGATTACAGACACGCCGACAAATAATAAAAATCCTTATATCTGCCATAAAAGGTGACCTAGGAACTTGAAATTTGGTACGAGTATACATAGTTATCCCTTTGACTGAAGTGCCAAAAATGGGTGTGGTCGGATAATAGATACGCCCAAAATTTACAAAAAGCCATATTCACCATAAAACGAGACTTGCATGCTGATACGTAAGACGTACACTATTAGAGGGCGCAATATATATATATATATTTTCCACGCCCACCGTTGTGGAGGTGGAGGGTATTTAAGTTTTGGCCTAAGCCCAATTTAGTTTTCTTACTTGTTTTTATACATATTTCTTAAATGGCAGCAACATTTTTTTAAATCGAGAACAATTTATTTTATTAATTTATAATGTACAAAATTATTTTTTTTAATTTTCGATACATCTCTTTTCATAAAACAATACTCAAAAGTAGTGATATTTATTAAAAAAATTACATCCTACATTCCCTCTGTAAGTTTAAACATTCCTTTCTTTTCGTGTTGTATGCATATAATGTACAAAATGATAATAGATACACGTAACATTTCGAATACATTGTCATTTCATAGTTACTTAAGCCGAATATTATTATAGATGTTAAAAATAGTTAAATAGAAATTTCTCACTTTGTAAATTAAAGCTCTAAATAAATTATCTCCTAATGTAAGTAATATGTATTAAATAATATAAAAATAAATGCTTGCAATAAGTGCAATGAGTATATTTACATACTTACTTACCGTACATGTGTTTATAATTATGTGTAGTTATAAATTTATGTGAGCAATGAAAGTAAATAATACGCAAATTAAACATAGAACGAATGTATTTACACACACACACACACACACACACATACATACATACATTAAACTGTAATACCCCTTCCGAACCTCTGAAATCGATAAACTATATCATGCGAATAAAAAACAAATTAAAAGACGAGAAAATGTTAAGTGTTTTAATTTAAAAAAAGTACAACTAAGTCAAGTGTAAGTGAAAGGACTTAAATTGAAATCAATTAATAATTAAGGGAACATTTTACGATCGGTCAAGCCCAACTAAGCCACTTCATGAAAAACCCTTATATGGAAAGAATTCTAAAAGCGTTTCGATAGAGTCCAAATTTGGCACAACCACCAAATATTGTCAAAAAAAATACTGAAAATTGTGATATAAAATGATATCTTTATGTGAAGAGGAGTCCATGGTCCACTTTTGAAAAACTTCTTGTACAAAAATTAAGCTATTAAATGTACATATATTACACGTACACGTTGTACCAAAAATAGGCGTGGTCGTATAAAAGGCACGCGCTCAAACGACAAAAATCTATGTACCTGTCATAAAAAGGCATCTATGAACTTGAAATTTTGTATGCATTCATATGCATATAGTTATACCCTCCATCAATGTGCCAAATATAGGCATGGAAAGATAAAAGACCCTCGCTCAATTTAGAAATAACTATTGATATTCCACGTAAAGCTCGACTTGCAAGATGATATGCAATAAGTGTGTAACAGAGACCGCAATATACCTATCACGCCCACCATTACATATGTGGAGGGTATTTAAGAAATAGCCTAAGCCAAATTTAGTTCATATTAAATTTTTTTCCAAAATTTTGGTGAGGAGTAATTTTGTTTGTCATAATAATTAACTGTGTTAAAATTTGAATACGAGCAAACCCTGCCCAAGTATCGCTGTTTGGTATCAATTTACTAAAAATAGGTAAATATTATAATATCAAGTTTTTCATTTCATTGGATTGTCTTCCCCTAATTAATTCAATTAAAAGTTAAAGTAAAATGGTTCTAATCCTACATAGAAAACCGCAACACTTTAAGCATTTTTGGCAAAGTTGCGATTTTATTACTAAAGACAATTTCACAATGGAGCTTTTTATTGTGCTTATTGTACTTTTCATTATATTATAAAATATATGCTTGTGTGTAAGTTACCAAAAGTTGGTAGCTTTAGATCAACGTTTCTCAAAATGAGCCAATTTAAAGCGATCTGCGAAAATGACAATTACATTATCAGCCAAATTTAGTCAGACTGTAAGGATTTTGTTCAAACTTTTTGTGAAAGATTGTAAATTAATTCAAATGAAATATATTATGTGGGCGTGGCACCATCCACTTAGTTAATAAACGAGGAATATGATAAAAAAGTCATTTTATAAGAATATTGGCAGTGCCACGCCCATTAATTTATCAATCCCCACAAAGCTACAGAAATTTCCAAGCGTTTGCAAAAAAATTGACCAAAATCGGAGCAGTAGTTTTCTAGTTATAAGCTAAGCAAGTTCACCTTCATTTTTGTGGTCGTAATTTTGAAAGTCATGCAAATATGAAAATGTTAGCAAAATACCAGGCGCCCAGCATGCCTCAGCAAGCAAATCTTAATTTTAGGAATTTTTAAAGTCGTATAACTTTTTAACGGCTTAACGGATTTTGTTCAAACTTCTTGTGAAAGCTTGTAAATTAATTCAGCTTTCAAACGAAGTATATTATGTGGGCGTGACACCACCCATTTAGTTAATAAACGAGGAATATGATAAAAAAGTCATTTTATAAGAATATTGGCAGTGCCACGCCCATTAATTTATTAATCCCCACAAAGCTACAGAAATTTCCAAGCGTTTGCAAAAAAATTGACCAAAATCGGAGCAGTAGTTTTCTAGTTATAAGCTAAGCAAGTTCACCTTCATTTTTGTGGTCGTAATTTTGAAAGTCATGCAAATATGAAAATGTTAGCAAAATACCAGGCGCCCAGCATGCCTCAGCAAGCAAATCTTAATTTTAGGAATTTTTTAAAGTCGTATAACTTTTTAACGGCTTAACGGATTTTGTTCAAACTTCTTGTGAAAGCTTGTAAATTAATTCAGCTTTCAAACGAAGTATATTATGTGGGCGTGACACCACCCATTTAGTTAATAAACGAGGAATATGATAAAAAAGTCATTTTATAAGAATATTGGCAGTGCCACGCCCATTAATTTATTAATCCCCACAAAGCTACAGAAATTTCCAAGCGTTTGCAAAAAAATTGACCAAAATCGGAGCAGTAGTTTTCTAGTTATAAGCTAAGCAAGTTCACCTTCATTTTTGTGGTCGTAATTTTGAAAGTCATGCAAATATGAAAATGTTAGCAAAATACCAGGCGCCCAGCATGCCTCAGCAAGCAAATCTTAATTTTAGGAATTTTTTAAAGTCGTATAACTTTTTAACGGCTTAACGGATTTTGTTCAAACTTCTTGTGAAAGCTTGTAAATTAATTCAGCTTTCAAACGAAGTATATTATGTGGGCGTGACACCACCCATTTAGTTAATAAACGAGGAATATGATAAAAAAGTCATTTTATAAGAATATTGGCAGTGCCACGCCCATTAATTTATCAATCCCCACAAAGCTACAGAAATTTCCAAGCGTTTGCAAAAAAATTGACCAAAATCGGAGCAGTAGTTTTCTAGTTATAAGCTAAGCAAGTTCACCTTCATTTTTGTGGTCGTAATTTTGAAAGTCATGCAAATATGAAAATGTTAGCAAAATACCAGGCGCCCAGCATGCCTCAGCAAGCAAATCTTAATTTTAGGAATTTTTTAAAGTCGTATAACTTTTTAACGGCTTAACGGATTTTGTTCAAACTTCTTGTGAAAGCTTGTAAATTAATTCAGCTTTCAAACGAAGTATATTATGTGGGCGTGACACCACCCATTTAGTTAATAAACGAGGAATATGATAAAAAAGTCATTTTATAAGAATATTGGCAGTGCCACGCCCATTAATTTATCAATCCCCACAAAGCTACAGAAATTTCCAAGCGTTTGCAAAAAAATTGACCAAAATCGGAGCTGTAGTTTTCTAGTTATAAGCTAAGCAAGTTCACCTTCATTTTTGTGGTCGTAATTTTTTTTGAAAGTCATGCAAATATGAAAATGTTAGCAAAATACCAGGCGCCCAGCATGCCTCAGCAAGCAAATCTTAATTTTAGGAATTTTTTAAAGTCGTATAACTTTTTAACGGCTTAACGGATTTTGTTCAAACTTCTTGTGAAAGCTTGTAAATTAATTCAGCTTTCAAACGAAGTATATTATGTGGGCGTGACACCACCCATTTAGTTAATAAACGAGGAATATGATAAAAAAGTCATTTTATAAGAATATTGGCAGTGCCACGCCCATTAATTTATTAATCCCCACAAAGCTACAGAAATTTCCAAGCGTTTGCAAAAAAATTGACCAAAATCGGAGCAGTAGTTTTCTAGTTATAAGCTAAGCAAGTTCACCTTCATTTTTGTGGTCGTAATTTTGAAAGTCATGCAAATATGAAAATGTTAGCAAAATACCAGGCGCCCAGCATGCCTCAGCAAGCAAATCTTAATTTTAGGAATTTTTTAAAGTCGTATAACTTTTTAACGGCTTAACGGATTTTGTTCAAACTTCTTGTGAAAGCTTGTAAATTAATTCAGCTTTCAAACGAAGTATATTATGTGGGCGTGACACCACCCATTTAGTTAATAAACGAGGAATATGATAAAAAAGTCATTTTATAAGAATATTGGCAGTGCCACGCCCATTAATTTATCAATCCCCACAAAGCTACAGAAATTTCCAAGCGTTTGCAAAAAAATTGACCAAAATCGGAGCAGTAGTTTTCTAGTTATAAGCTAAGCAAGTTCACATTCATTTTTGTGGTCGTAATTTTGAAAGTCATGCAAATATGAAAATGTTAGCAAAATACCAGGCGCCCAGCATGCCTCAGCAAGCAAATCTTAATTTTAGGAATTTTTTAAAGTCGTATAACTTTTTAACGGCTTAACGGATTTTGTTCAAACTTCTTGTGAAAGCTTGTAAATTAATTCAGCTTTCAAACGAAGTATATTATGTGGGCGTGGCACCACCCACTTAGTTAATAAACGAGGAATATGATAAAAAAGTCATTTTATAAGAATATTGGCAGTGCCACGCCCATTAATTTATTAATCCCCACAAAGCTACAGAAATTTCCAAGCGTTTGCAAAAAAATTGACCAAAATCGGAGCAGTAGTTTTCTAGTTATAAGCTAAGCAAGTTCACCTTCATTTTTGTGGTCGTAATTTTGAAAGTCATGCAAATATGAAAATGTTAGCAAAATACCAGGCGCCCAGCATGCCTCAGCAAGCAAATCTTAATTTTAGGAATTTTTTAAAGTCGTATAACTTTTTAACGGCTTAACGGATTTTGTTCAAACTTCTTGTGAAAGCTTGTAAATTAATTCAGCTTTCAAACGAAGTATATTATGTGGGCGTGACACCACCCATTTAGTTAATAAACGAGGAATATGATAAAAAAGTCATTTTATAAGAATATTGGCAGTGCCACGCCCATTAATTTATTAATCCCCACAAAGCTACAGAAATTTCCAAGCGTTTGCAAAAAAATTGACCAAAATCGGAGCAGTAGTTTTCTAGTTATAAGCTAAGCAAGTTCACCTTCATTTTTGTGGTCGTAATTTTGAAAGTCATGCAAATATGAAAATGTTAGCAAAATACCAGGCGCCCAGCATGCCTCAGCAAGCAAATCTTAATTTTAGGAATTTTTTAAAGTCGTATAACTTTTTAACGGCTTAACGGATTTTGTTCAAACTTCTTGTGAAAGCTTGTAAATTAATTCAGCTTTCAAACGAAGTATATTATGTGGGCGTGACACCACCCATTTAGTTAATAAACGAGGAATATGATAAAAAAGTCATTTTATAAGAATATTGGCAGTGCCACGCCCATTAATTTATCAATCCCCACAAAGCTACAGAAATTTCCAAGCGTTTGCAAAAAAATTGACCAAAATCGGAGCAGTAGTTTTCTAGTTATAAGCTAAGCAAGTTCACATTCATTTTTGTGGTCGTAATTTTGAAAGTCATGCAAATATGAAAATGTTAGCAAAATACCAGGCGCCCAGCATGCCTCAGCAAGCAAATCTTAATTTTAGGAATTTTTTAAAGTCGTATAACTTTTTAACGGCTTAACGGATTTTGTTCAAACTTCTTGTGAAAGCTTGTAAATTAATTCAGCTTTCAAACGAAGTATATTATGTGGGCGTGGCACCACCCACTTAGTTAATAAACGAGGAATATGATAAAAAAGTCATTTTATAAGAATATTGGCAGTGCCACGCCCATTAATTTATCAATCCCCACAAAGCTACAGAAATTTCCAAGCGTTTGCAAAAAAATTGACCAAAATCGGAGCAGTAGTTTTCTAGTTATAAGCTAAGCAAGTTCACCTTCATTTTTGTGGTCGTAATTTTGAAAGTCATGCAAAGATTACATGTAAGAAAACTAATTTTGGCTTAGGCAAAATCTTATATACCCTCCACATCTGCAATAGTGGGCGTGACACATATGTGATTAGGTCCTTTAATAGTTTATGTATTACGTATTAGATTAAAAGTCAAGTTTTACATGGAGATAGTTTTTTGGTAATTGTGGGCGCGTCTGTTATACGAACATGTTCATTTTTGCCACATCGATGGATGGGATAAATATAAATATTTTTACCAAATTTCAATTTTATAAGTCAACTTTTGTGGCATATATATTGATTTTTGTCGATTGTGGGCGTGTCTATTCTCTGATCACTCCAATTTTTAGCATATCGATGAAAGAAATATTTATAGTTATATGCATTAAATTTCATTTTTTTTAGCTCAATGTTTGTGGCAGATACATAGATTTTTGTCGACTGGCGTGGCCTTTGACCGATTTTGCCCATTTTAAATAGCCATCTGCGTCCAAAAACTAAAAGTGCCTGTACCAAATTTTAGTTTAATATTTTAAAAGATCGTGAAAAAGCCAACGACGGACAAACGGGCATACATATCTAAATCGATTTATATGATGCTGATCAAGAACTACTTTGTAGAGTTTTTGACACCTCCTTCTGGGTGTTGCAAACGAAAACACAAACTTAGTACACGCTCACCTTATGTGGAGGCTACTTTCAACTTAAAATAGAATTATTACTGAACTCCTGGAGAAGCTCCATAGCTCAAAAAGTTTGAGGACCGCTGCTTTAGATAGTCCTTTATCCTAACATATTACAAAAAGCTGGTGTGCTTCAGGGTTCATGTCTTTGGTATTGCTTTCGTAGAATATGAACTTTTATAGCACGGCAGGTAATAAGTTCATTACGGAGAGTTTTTGAGTATATTTTAATATAAATAAAATTGGGAGGTTTAGTTATAATTATTTATTCCAAGGTTCAGAGGCCAGCTAAACTTTTTTATAAAGAAAAAAAACAAATTACAAAGCCATACCGGGAGTGTATCAAATTTTAACATCTAGGGCCCATAATTATATCGTGGCCTTAATCAACTATACCAAAATCAAAATATGAAGAAAAGTTTATGAAGAAATATTACAATTACAAGAGTTACTTGTAAGTGTTCGAAAAATAAACTTGGACCACTTACGTACATATTAAAACGGGTTTTGTAGGCTCACCTTTGGGTCAACTTTAATATGCCAGCGTTGTAACCGCAAAAATTTCTTTACACAGGTTTACCAATTTTATATTTTGGGTAAAAATATTTATAATATTTTATAAATGCGGGAGAACATTTTCCGGGCTGCATTCACTGATTCCGAACCTTCACATGTGTACAAATCCAAAACACACTGAAACGAAAACTTTAAATACATTTCATAACAATGTAGGTGTGTGTGTGTGTGAAGGTGCTTATATACTAGCTTAAGTGATGGGTACCTGTACTAGAGTCTAAAATTAAACTTCAAATATTATAAAGTGAGAAATTTCCATTCAACTGCAATCTAAGGCTATGTAGTGTAGTAGAAGAAGAGAATCCATGGTTATCGTAATAACTAAGTGCATGCATACACACAAAGAAGAAAACTAACTACAATTCAAAGAACATGAAAGATGAGCATAAAGAATGAGAAAACTTGAGATGATAATTTATACGGCAAAAAAAAAAAAAAAAAACAGAAACAACAGTATCAACAGTATATGCGTACCCATCAATTAAGTATTAGCGGAATTCAATAAAGTTCAAATTAAAATTCATTCGTGCAGCTTATCCCTCTCTCTAGAAATGGAAAGTAAGAGGGAGATGACGGAAGGAAAAGAAGTAGCGAATAAATATGAATTTGCAAGTAATTCAGAGTAATAATAATCCAAGTGGGTGTGTGTGTTTAGCACACCCCACATACATATACTCGTATACAGCAAAGTACCATATATGAAGAAAACAATTTCATTACGTCTATGAAAATTGCTTCAAAATACAACAAGAAAATCTTATTACATTTTCTTCATCTACACACACTCATACAATGTTTGCACTTAGAGCACTCTCGACAAGAGATGTACAACTTTTAATCAACTTTGAGAATGATTATCAATATAAATTTTCCTTGACGTTGGTATACACGTCGATTGCGGTTTTTGGGTGTAATTAGAAAATTTTGCATTGACGAAATTTCGGATCTCATATAATAATAATAATAATAATAATAATAATAAGTGGCTGAACACATTTCGTGCGAAACGTCATAACAACCATATAAGTGCGGTGCGTACTTCATGCTCTTGCCTCCCTAATTACTACTAAAGTACAAATTTTCATTTTCTGCAGAAACAAAACAATGAAGAAGACAATTTTATACCGTTTAGAGTGTAGGTTGCACATGGTGGCCAACATTAGGTGTGGTGAGGAGTAGTACGTACTGCCAAATTATTTATATACAAATACTTTAAGAGGAAAAAGAGACGAAATAAATTTCTCTTAATCGCTTTTAAAGGATGCATTAAAATACCGTATCCCGACGCAATTTGCTTACTTTGGTGTGAAGCCAAGAGTCTTGTGCTTAAAGTGTTAACCGTTGTGTTATAAATTTTATCAGTTATGTTTTAAATAAAATTATCAACTACTTAATAAAGTATTTAAAAAAAAAATCAATAATTTTGGGTAAAAGAAAACTTCTAGCACATCGTAAAACGAGTGGAAGAGAAAGTTCCACACACACACACACATTCCTCGAACATTCTTATACTTGTATACCTTCTAAATGACTAAACACTAAAGTACAAAGTTTAGCTTATAATAAATTGAGTTTTTGTTTTTGTTTTTGTTTTTGTTTTTGTTTTTGTTTCTTATATATATTTTTCAATTTTTATACCCCCTTAAAGAAAACTTTTTTGGAAAGTTTGTAAAGGTTCTTAAAGCAGCAGCTTTTTCACTTGTTAGAAAGGATCTGAAAATATTAATATATCGCCACCCCACTCATTTACGAAATGATGAATACTCTACTAAAAGGTTTCTTTTAAAATGAAACTTTGCAATAAAGTTGCTTAAATGATTGCAACGATTCTTTATTCAATTTGCTTTTATTTCGCACAATATTTTCCATAATGACACAATAGAAACATTTCCAAGTGTCACTGGCAAACATTTATTATAACGACAACATAATGTAAGAAAGAAATGACAGAACACAACGAAACGACCACAAGTCAGCTTCTCCATTACAAGTTCAATGATCCTTTAATAAGTTTGATGGAAAACAACAGCGCGCTGGGGAGCGTACCAACAACTGTATGTTCAAAGAACAAGTAAGGAAAACAAAATTTAGCTTGGGCCACCCCTTAGGTACCCTTCACATCTAAATGCAAAGGGTGGGCGTGGCAGGTACCTGATTATGCCCTCTAATAATATATAAGCGTTTTACGTTTCATCTAGCAAGTTCAATACTTTGTAAGGTCTCTGTCAACTACAATATGTTAAAAACAAAAAAAAATCACGTGTGTATTGTATTTGGACAACAAACCCGATATACTTGTACTATGTATGTATTATGCACACACATGCATGGCTGCTGTTGCTTCATTTCATTGCAATTGACATTCAGTTTAACCTCTCGCTTGCCATAAAGGACATTCCAGCAAAAATCCCAGAAAAGCGAAAAGTGTATAATGAACAAGAAAACAAGAGAAAACAGACAAAAACATCACTACAAAATTAACAGGAAAAATGAAAATTAACAAGACACAAATAACAAAACAACCACTCGAAATGTTAAGTGACAGACTGAACATTTTGAACGCCTGACAATTGCTAACACAAGTTTCGCTGGTTGGCAGTTGATATAGCGAAGCATGTAGATCGCGATAAAACTCAAAGAAACAGATTATAAATGGATTACATGTGGTCTTGGCTTAGTGAGCACAACT
Organism: Ornithomya chloropus; assembly: GCA_963971445.1. Classification (NCBI taxonomy): domain Eukaryota; kingdom Metazoa; phylum Arthropoda; class Insecta; order Diptera; family Hippoboscidae; genus Ornithomya; species Ornithomya chloropus. The sequence goes on along the minus strand of OZ020530.1, from coordinate 17,044,836 downwards.
GAAAATCCTGTCAGTTGTCAAAAGCATTTCACTTATGTAAGGAAAGATGATGAATTTCTTTTGCTTTGAATTTTGTTAGAAGCCAACATCAATCCAAGGCATGTATTGATTCTTATACCCTACACATGCATCTAGAAAGAAACGCCAGAGACCCCACAAAGTATTCTTGATTAGTATAAAAAAACTGAACCGATCTGGACAAGTATGTCCGTGTGTCCATCTGTTGTTGGAATTTGAGCTGAAATTTTGTACGCGGACACTTTTCACCGTTTCTGCATACACATCGCTATTTAAAATAAGGAAAATCGGTATAACAGCCCCGCCTACAATCGACATAAATATATTTATCTGCCATTCAAATTTACCTATGCAGTTGCAATTTGGTATGCATTTTATATAGTATATTATTCCAACCCTAGATATGCCAAAAACGGGCATGGTTGAACAACAGACGCGCCCACAATTTACAAAAAAACAATACTCTGCATAACTCATCCTTATACGTAATATATATATGAATTAGGCGGTAGGCCACTCCCACTTTTTGTATAAAGATGTGTAGGGTATTTCAGATTTAGCCCAAGCCAAATTTAGTACTCGTTTAACTTGCTATAATTATATCTCTTTTCTAAACACAAAGCAACACAATTGAAATAAATCAATCATATATTCTGTGTTTATATATATGCCATAAGTATATGTATAAAGTATTAATGAAATAATGCAGTACAAGGGGTGCCACAGACTATGTCTACCAGTGTGCATTACAAACTTCTCGAAGCATTCATTTGCATGCTTCTGACTGATGATTAGGTTCGTTTGTTGTAGCAATGAATAAAGAATTGTAAATATTAAGAAAGTCATAGACGCACTCCTTACACCCTAAGTTCTGCTCGGAGTCATATTTTGACTATACGTAAGCTACATGACACATTTTTAAAATATTTTGACCACAATTCTTAATATTCTTTGGCAAAAGTTAATAAAAAATTCTTAATTGCCTTAGTAAGGAACTGGGTTAAATTTAGATCTATTTTGTGAAACGCTTTTTATGCCATGCCCCACCTGTGGCAAAGTTTGTGAGTATGTTTGTAGATCTTTAACGGTAAGTGCCATGCCCACCTTCTGATTGATTCAAAATCGAAATCGGATTCTATTTAATCATGTTTGTCTGTCTATCCATGTAAATTTGTACTCCAGCTTCAGTACATATTTTTTGAGATACTCAGTGAAATATGGTACAAGGACTTGTATTATTTAACAGGGTGTCTGCGTGTTTAAATTAAGTGAAATCGGTCAAGTACCACGCCTACGGCACCCACAAGAATTGAGTGATAAAGTTCAGTTTAGTTCATCCATCGATTTGTCAAAATGGGGCGGGGTTGTATAACATACACTTGCACAATTTACAAATCTCATTTTATACAGAATCCGAGTTGATATTAAAATCTGTAGGGTGTAATCACGTCATATCCATGTTAAAATATTTAACATAAATTTATAGCTCCTTCCACTGCGTTATTAACTCTTTTTGGAACCCATATCTATAATAAACAGTGCCTTACTTGGACTTTGAAGAAAATGTCTAAAACCATCTATCGCAGATATGATTAACGCGAAAGCCGTAACTCAACAATATAAAGGAAACAAGGAGCGAGAAGAATCAGTCTTATAGCCGATTATCAACTGTGGCATTCTTTGCCGTTATATCAACTCAGAGAGTTATCACAAGCGTATTAGGGAAAGCAAATATATACTATTACCACCAATATCCAAATGATGTGATGGCCAAAGAAATAATTTCAAAAAATTTAAATAAATCAAATTTGTTGCTTCTGCATTTTATCTAAATAAATTAAGACAAAAGTCAAATATGAAAGAATCAATTTCTTCCTAATATCAAGATTGTGCAATATTTTCTTCTTCTTTTTTCAGTTGCTCTTGTTTGTGATATGGACGCCTACAGATGTCTAAACGGCAAACTATATAAAATTAAAGTAGTTTCGTGAATATTTCACAAATTGTTTTCTATTGCTAGGAATTAAGGTTTTCGTATTTTGCTTCTTTGTTTTTTGCATTACAACGAAAATATTTAGAGCCAGTCGTCCTGCAAACCTTTGGCAATGTTATGAAATTGTTTTGAAATTTCCATAAATGCATATTTTGAATGAATGCAGAAAATTATATTTTCCTTCTGACTTCCATACAATATAAGAAGGACATAATAACTTGAAGGGTTTTTTATTTTTATTATTTGTATACACATCTCTGCTGCTGTAGGGTACAAATAAAAAAATTCTTACATTTATTGAAAGTATAAGTTTACGAGTAAAGTGGAATGTACGTAATGAATGGCCTCCACACAAATGTATACAAGCACAGCAAAGAAGAAAGAGAAGAACTGAACCATAAAGTTATTATAATATAAACCAGTGAAAATGATATGGTCGGTCAAGCTCAACCTTTTAATACCCCACACCACTGGACTCCTTAAATTATGCTACAACAACTTTTGATCGTGTCTGCATACGCGACGCAGACAAATTTAAAACTAATTGACTATGCTTCAACAAAGCTTACCATGTAAAGATTTTCAGATGCACTAACAAATTCTCCCAGCCGGTCCATTTCCTTGGTCCTTGTACCAAATATTGAGCAAAATATCTCAAAGAATGTGACATGTAGCTTACGCATAAATTTACATGGACAGACAGACGGACATGGTTACATCGATTCAGATTTTACTTCTGAATCGCTCGATACGTGAAGATGGGTGCCGTGTAGGTGCCGTTTAGGGATTACAAACATCCACACAAACTTAATGTACCCTTTGCCACAAGTGGTTTAGAGTATAAAGAGGAAAACTTTAAAAGAAAGTGAAACCATTCTTTAATGCTACACATACACTTTATGCATATATGAGCCGTTGTGAGTGAAAGTGGTGCAAGTTTACCTTTTCCAAAAACATGAAAATTCAACAAATTCTAAAGATATATAACGAACGATTGAAGTAGTTGTTGTGATGTGTTCCGAAAATGAACTTGCACCACTTTCCTTCTCAGGGGCTGGTGCATGTGCATGTGTATGTATGAGCAGTATGCACAACCTCAAAGGTATGCACCAAGATAACTTTTAATCATGATTTTTATAATTGTATAACGGGATTGTTGGTGTTTTCTTACATTTTATTAAGTTGTTGTTGTTGTTGTTTAATTTAAATGTGCAAGTAGGCAAACAAAAACAAACAATAAACAACAAACAACAAACGCAATAACGTAAAAGGTTTTTAGAGTCAATACACATAAAAACGCACTCACTCACATACATACATACATACATACATACATACGAACTCATTTAGTGTAATCTTGCAGCTGACTCTGTCATTGCATTTATGGAACAAGTCCTATTTGGCACGACTGCCTGCCGCTTTCCTGCTTGCCTGCCAACCAGCCAGCCAGCCAGCCTACGTTTTGTTATTGCGCACGGCTTCAGTTCGCCTATACATGTATAGAAAATGTCATTTAATTTGTATTCATGTGCATGAAGTGTACAAAACTCTTTAAATAACTAACTATGTTGTTGTTATTGTTGTTGTTGTTTTTATTATTATTATTATTGTTTTTAATTTTTTCGTATGGAAAGAGTGCACAGCACGTACCTATTGCCTCCATATGTTTATATCCTTGTATATGGGTAAGGATGTGTTGTATGCCTGCATATAAAAAAATATTGTTGTTGTACATGTAATATAATGTAAGAGTATGTACTATGAAATGTTCACGTTTGCTTTCATTTTCATTTTATTTATATTCTGCACAACGTACATATGTTGGTATGCACACATCTACATATATATCTGGCATATAAGCATATTTTAATGCACAATACTAAACATGTGCATAACTTTCTCTATGCATTGCATTGCAATTTTTTCCTGTGCAGTTTGTTTCTTTTTCAAGTCGAGTTGTGTTGTTGTTTAGGTGGACCAAGAGAGAGAGAGAGAGAGAGAGTAAAAGTTGGCAAAATCTGAGAAAACTATTTTTTTTCCTATAATGGAATTTTATATTGAAGCCATTACACAAAAATTTTCATATGAAATTTTCTTCTGTTTACATCTTTAATGAAAATATTACACTTCGGTGTTTTTGTTGTTGTTGTTTAATAATATATTCAAAAATAAAAAGACATTTTTGAAAATTTTTTTTAAAATAAATTTTTTCCCCGATTTACATATCTACCGTATAACCATGAATGCAACTTCATTTACATATATAGAGTGTTTTAAAAATTACAATTTTTACCACAATTTGTCAGCTTACCCCTTGTTTGCCGTTTACCGTACCGTGTGATTAAAGTTGTACAATATTTATACTTTATTATGAGATAATACATAAATGCTAAACATAAACGCAGATGTTATGAAGGGTCCACCTGACAAATTATATGGTTCCACAAAACTCATTTGTTTCAAGTAGAATAAATTTCAATTTAGCTAAAGCCAAATCTTAAACATCTACATAGAAATGGTGGGCTTGGCTAGTATATGATGTCGCCCCCTATGTATGTGTATGCATTACTCTCTACTATGCATCTCAGCTTGCAAGTCGAATTTTACGCTGATTGAGTTTTTTGTCGACCGTGCCCATTTTTGGCACATCGTTGGATATGTTAATTATACATATGCATCCAAATTTGAAATTTATAGGTAAATTTTTGTGGCAGATATATAGATTTTTGTCGATTGTGGGTGTGGCACTTGACTGATTTTGTTCAATTTAAATAGCGGTCTGCGTGCAAAAATTTCAAGTGTCTGTACAAAGATTTAGATCAATATCCCAAAATTTATGTCCGTGAGAATAACAACAACATCAAAAAGACTTACGGACATACGGACATACATGTCTTGAACGCTGACCCAGAATATATATATTTATATATACGCCTTCTTATGGGCGTCAGAGACCCTATAAAGTATATATATTCTGGGTCAGCGTTCAAACGGAATAACAAACTTGGTATACTAAGTCCAAGTGTGTCTAAGTGTGGTTACGTATAAAACTATATTTGGCTTAGAAACCTTGAGTATCGTATATATTTAAGAGTAACCCGTGGGGAATGGCTTAAGTAAAGCTGCAAGCCTTTGTAACATCTACGAAAAAATACGTTGCAATTTACCACAATGGCCTGCTTCTACACTAAAGTGAGTCTTTTGTAAATTGTAGAGGTTCTGTTATCCGACCAAGCTTTAAAGTCTTTGCCAATTTTATTTAAGAAATAAACTATAATGTGTTCTAAATAAAGGCTCATTATTAAACAACTTTAATCATAAATCATAATCCCGGGATGCTCTTTCTGGTATTTACAACTGGAATGTTTAACTGACTCATCCACTGAGGTAAAGGGTAAATATCTAAAAAATTCAATCTGCCAAAAATGGCACAAAAAGCTATACTTGGCGTAAACTTCTACTTGTATGTTAAAACTTAATGTATACTGTATTAGATTGTGGAGTCAGGTACTACGGGGAAGGTAATGGAGGGTATTTAATATTTGGCTTAAGCCACATGTAGTTTTTCTGTTTTTACTTTACCAAAGTAAGATTACTAACTTAAACTTAGTTAATTTTTCTTTTTTTTTTTTGAGACATTCAATGTGGCAGGAAATATACTGAAAGCATCTGAGATATCAATTAGGCTCAATTCACGCAAAATTCCTTATTACTGTCATCTCTCTGTAATTGTACTATGTTCCCCTGTGTCTCTGTATCAAAAAACCAAGCATTCTAGGTACTCATATTGAATAGATATAGATTGGAATGAAAAAAGAAAACCCTAATTGAAATCCTAGTTCACTTTTATTACCTGAGCTTAAAAGTAAAATCTGTTGAAATGTTTACTTTGGCAAGCAGCCAAACGTACGTACTATAAAGTGTAACTGAAAGGAATTCATTAAACTTCACCTTCAATATATTTTACGTTCAACAATATATTGGTGTGTATGTTGTATATCCTAGAGTGCGTATGTAGTTGACGACACTTTAAATACATGGCCTTGCTAAAATGTATCTGAAATATAATATATTAACATATCTGTAACGGTTTACTTTTGTTGCTAATTGGAGAAGTTCTCTTTACATTTTATCTCGCTTCCCTTTGTCTTCTCATGTTAAGGAACAGCTATTAAATGACTTGGCCGGAGATATTCTCATACATTGATTTATCTTACAGTTTCTTTTACATCCATTCTCATGTTAAATGTTATCTTTTACTTTTATGAAAGGGAGAGCTTCTCTTACGTTGTTCCTTTAAGATACTCCGTCTCTGTTTTTAGAGGTCTCTGGTAATAATTGGAGACTTTAAGTATTTTTAGTCTCCCCTTGATGTTTACATAAAAGAATGATGTTTATGTTTGAGATAAAAAGATATGTTTGCTTGAGAATTGTTATCTTTTATATGAGGAGACTTATTCTATGTTAGTATAAAAGAAATTTCTGTAATATAATAACTGTTCTCATAAGGAATGGTTAATTAACATAATCTACATAGTTACAGTACGTATGTTCTTTATCAAATAACAGAATTAGAATTTATAGTTTATGTAAAGTTTGTTCACTTCACTAGGCTTTATTAAACGTTTTATAAAGCAAACGTCATTAGCACACTATAAGTGTTCTAATTGCTGGCTATTCAATGTTTTTTATGAAGGTTTAAAATAACAAACAAAAAAAAAAAAACGTGACACATACGTCGAGTCACACTTTTTAACATTCAACACAGGTATGTGACTCATATGTTGGCTCACTCTAACTGTAATAAACTATAAGATAGAACTTGTTTTGAGCATGGGAATCCTATTTTTTATTTTTACATTTCGAGTATTATAAAATTCTTTTATAAAATGCTGCTCCGTAAAAGTAATGACTTATCTACAGTTATAATATCTATTAATGTTTACATAAATGAAGAGCTATGTTAAAAAATCATTCTTAAGCACACATAACAGCTGCTTGGAGACTTGCAATATTCTGTTGCTCTTAACAGATCACAAAATTTAGCATGCAAGAGCAGTAAGACTTACAGAAATGTTGTCAACGACATGGAGACAACATTAATATATATTTTCTCTGTATTACACTGGTAACAGCGTAAAAAAATATTCAACATATACAACGTTAACATCTGTTCTCACGCCTCTCCATACATTATTTAACACAACATACACTCTAACGTTAGCATCAACAACAGACAACTGTAAAACTTAAAATAAACAACCACAATATACTTACAGCATAATCGGTTTCGTTTGGATGCTCATAAAATTTTAAAAATATATGCAAACTGTTCTCCAATGATAAATAAACAAACATTTTAAACGCTACCATTACTGTTAGATAAATGGTAACATTGGGTAAACGCACAGACAACGCACACACAGAGTATGTTACATACATATGTATGTACATATCACAGTCATTGTAAAGAATCACTTGTTAACGATAAATATTTCAATTTTATTATCAGTATGCTATACGAAGTGCACATAATTGGACGCGTTTCTTACTAAATTTGCTTATACCGACATTTGAGTGTTTTGGTGTTTTTTTAACATAAAATAAAAATTAACGTCGTCACGTAAAGTGCTTTCAAAAGACAACCAATTTTTTTTTAATGGAAAATAAATTGTGGAAATTATTATTAATATATTTTATATGAGGTAGTAACTATGTATGTACATAAATTATAAATAAATAATAATGTTAAAAAATTTAAAAAATTATATTAATTTTCATTAATTAATTGTTATAAAAAAAGGAAAGGAAATTGTATAAAACCAATTAATTATTTACGATTGCATTTATGTATTAAAAAATTTTTACCACAAAAAAACAAAACAAATTAATTCATTCAACAGGATTAACCATAATGTGAGATTAAAAGGTAAAACTTATTAATAGATATATTGCGTAAACAAACACATTATGGAAGTAAATACTGTCCTTATTTATTTTGGAAATACAAGACGAATCCAGAATGCTTTTCGGAAGAATAATTAAAAAAATAAAAATAAGTTTAGTATTCATATAAAATAATGATTATTTGGCCCTTTCAGTGCACACATCGATTAACTCCTTAAAAAAAAAGTTGAGAAATGCGATGAAATAATAAAGTTATGACTACATCAAGTGCTTGGATACCTAAATTTAAGATTTTTCAAAAAGTGGAATTAATCAATGTGTGCTCTGAACGGTCATTTATGATTTTCAGATTTAAAAAAAACCATGAATAACGATCATTTCTGATCTCTAAAGTTTATAAATCAGTAATAAGACTTAAAATATCTTGCAGATTTATAATTTAATGAGAACTCTAAATACACAGACAGACCGACGTAAAGATAGACGAAGTCGTTGTAAATGAAAAAATTAAAAAGTTCCAAAAATGGACTTGCAGCACTTTCATTTACAACGGCTCATATGTTCTTATTAGTCATGCTATTAAGTGAACACAAAACGTCTTAAAATGTTCAATGGTTTAAATTTTTATGGGATGTACTTTCTCTAAGAAGATGCAATATTTTACTTTTGCTATTACTTTCACTTCACCCCACAACGACGAGAAACACAACAGTTTATTTTTTTTTTAGTTTTTTTTGTCATTGGAAATGTATGCACCATTACGTACGCTGTGTATGGATATAAATAATAAATTTACTCAATTGTTTGTGAAGGAATATAGAAGCATAAAAAAGCTTTTTTTATGAACATCTCACCGAATCTATAGAGAGATATACGTATATGGTCCATATAAGTTTATTAGATAATATAAATAGTCATTTCCCTCAATGTCTAGTAGTTAGTAATCTTCCCAAGGAGATATGGTTTAAAGTTAAGAAATAACTTATGAATAAAATGCACTATTTATCGCGTAGTAAATGATTTCGAAGAAAGGGGGTTAATAGCTGACAGTGCTCAACATCGGCTGAGAACATTATTGCTGTACACGAAAGTGTTTCAAACAATCAGCACCGTGCTCAAGATCTTGGTAAACAAAGAACAATCTTGACTACATTCTTTGCAAGTATTTGGATTTGCTTCCATTAAAGATTCAATTAACTAAAGAGCTTCTTCTACAACACCGTTTACGCCTTCATATACTGTATATGTTAATAGAAGTTTATAAAAAGCTTTTTCCTTGAAAAACCCATAATAATTAACGCGGTGCATTTTCATTCGAATGGACATTGTGAACATTGTGGCCAATGGAAAACCAGCAAAATTATTCATGAGTTACATTTGCATCCACCAAAAGTGACAGTCTGGACAGTCGATCGGGAAGAAGTTATAAAAGACACCGAAGAAAAACGAAAAACTGATAATCTCCGAATAAGTTTGCCACAGAATTCTTGTTAAAAAAAAATCAATTATTTTGCTGACGGCCAAAACGAAAATGTGTGCAATAAAAAGATAATCTCTTCACTTACGACAGAAATATTTTCCCTAAGCTCAAAACAAGCAATTTTTTTGCAGTTTGCTGTATGTAAAGAAATACGTAAATCCTTTAACAATAAGCAATGCATGCGATATGCAACAATTGCACATTTACTTCAAGAGGTTCCAATACAAACACAAAAAATGACCGTATGGTGTGTATTTCAGGCCGGAGGGATGATTGAAGCTTTATTTTTTCATTTCTGTCCAAGCAAAGGGGATTTGTCATGATGTTTTATTAAATGCAATATGTGTACTCTACTTGAAATAAATTTCAGTCCAATATCTCAATTATTCTGTATTGTATTTAATTACAAAAATGTTATGTCCTTATGGAAAAACTCTTCATAAAAGTAATTTTCTTCTTTTTTTTTCCACATTCCACATAAAATATACCTTACTCATCATTTCTGTAATTGATGACCATTTGTGAACTTTATGAGTATGCAATAACCACATTATTTACTTTCCCATACTGCTTCTGGATACATACACAAACACAAAATGAATCGAACTTTAATTTACAAAAGTCTCAACGTACAATGTGGGACTATAGAATCAAATGAAAATGTTTAACAATAAAGAAATACAAAAATATTATCGTAATAAATTGTTTTTCAAACATTTGTAAATTGCTTCGATTAGTCAACAAGTCATAGGCTTTTGTAGTACATACATATAAATTGTCTAACAGTATTTAGTAGTCGATATCAATTGTGCAGTAATCCAGATTGGATTTGGCCAAAAGCCAACATATAATAATGCACACGGCTGCATAACACATATACTTCTTAGTGTTTAGTAAAATATATGCTAAGATGTTAAGGCAAAACATAATAGAGGAGGCTTTACTTTGGACAGTGGTACAAATTCACTTGTAATAATTATACCCTGCACCGTGGTGGGAGAGGGTTTGTGTATTAAGTTTCTAAATCGTTAAAAAGATACATCAACCTTTTATTGTAGCAATCGATTAAGAATGAAAATCTAAAGCGATTTAACCATGTCCGTCAGTCCTTACAAATGTTTGCTCAAAGAGCCTGCTCTGGTCCAAAGATGTGCACCATTGAAAATTATTTAAATGGTATTATTTTTAGGACCCCTGCTTACATAATAATTCGTCTAATAAGTCTGTAATGATGAAAATTCGTATTTCTTAATATTTTTGGACAAAATTCGGTGAATCTGCTGAATTAATCTAATAATTAGTAATACCAAATTTAGATCTGGTAGGACTCCTTTCCATATAACAATATTTCACGAATTCACTTATATGGTCATGTCACGCGTTTAAAGTAATTGTAGATGCCGCTTAAATAAAATGCAGTTACAGTGATTTTCCCATGCGATTTAAATGCGTTGGACTTGTATAAATACGTTCCCTGGCCTATAACAAGTTTTATTCTGTATACATATATATATATATAATTTTCGGCAAATGAAAAAGCATAGACATTGATAACTCGGTTTTAGTACAAATTATAAATGCACTCCTGTTGGCGTTTAGTTTCTTAGTAACACAACGAAAAAAAACCAAGAATCCAATTATACTCCAGAGAGCAATTAGACCACACATCCGGTGAGCATTTACTATGGACGTTGTATACAAATCGTAATGTATGAAAATTTATGAACAAAACTTTTGAAAAAATGGAGAAAAAAAACTTTTCATTTTCTTAAGAGCCTAACAACAGGGAAAGCTTGAACATTTTCATAATTTCTTTATTGTTGTTATTGTTATTGTCATTTTTCGTTTGTTTGTTTGTTTGTTTGTTTGTTTTGCTATTGCTGTGGTTCGTGCATTCTGTTGGTTACGTATAAATATGCAAACCACAGGCATACAATATAACGGGATATTATATGCACTTATGCATTCTGGGGGAATGTTCATCAAACACTCAGTGTTAACTAAGTTGTAAGTAAATATTGCATGCATTCACATTGCACTTCATTTTGAAAGTCGTTGAAATCTTTCATTCTCATATAATTTGTGTGGTAGGCAGAAGTTTACATGTGTAGTTCATATTGAGTTGGAATAAGCCATTACCTGACTAATTACATATATATATGTAACATATAAAAAACATTTAACAAAAGTCATTCCATTGCTCGATGGCGTTGTATGGAAATCATTCCGCGTGTTTCTATGAAAACTTTGAACGCTTATATCTCGGAAACGGTAGCTCCTAACGATCTGAAAATTTTTGCGCCCCTTTTTCTAAATGTCATGAACAATCCATTAATCGGGGTATCGAAATCCTAGGATCATCCATTTTGGAAAAAAGGACTACTTTGTAAAATGGGTTATTATAATTAAGTAGGCAGTGTCATGCCCCTAAAATATATGTCATTGTGAAACTGATGAATTTTCCAGGTACGGGAAGTTAGTTTGACCAAAATCCGTTCAGCGGCTCAAAAGTTATAAGCTATTAAAAACGGGCATTGTGACAAAATGGTATAAAAATTATTTCCACAGATTTTGCTGAATTCTCCAAATAATAGCAATAACAACAACCACACGAAAATGAAGGTAATGTTGTTTTGTTCATAACTTTCCAACGACAACTCCGATTTTGGGCAAATTTTTTGCAAAAATTTAAGAATTTCTGTAGCTCTTCAGAGATCCGTAATTTATGGGCGTGGCACTGCCCATTTGATTAAGAAAGGTGCTTTCAAAAATACAAGTTATTTATTAACTAAATAGGTGGTGCCACTCCTACAAAATATACTTCATTTGAAAACTGAATTAATTTACAAGTTTTCACAAGAAGTAGAGAAAAAATTCATACATTTTTTACATACTTAAAATTCACCTGAGTACAGAATTATACGTGGTCGGGTCGAAATGAACTATTTTTCTGAAATTCTGCTTCAAAAAATGATTTTCTCTGTAATTGAAAATCATGGTAGAAGTTGTTACAGAGAACTGACGGAATTATCTGCGAAGCTATCGATATGAATTATTTGAAATATCGATTTTATAATCGTTACATCTAATCTTTGATTTATTACCATTCAAAACCCTCTGGCTCAGTATATACACCAGTAACGCTAAAAGAAATTAGAGTTATGCTATGTACGATATTGGTCAATATGTAATACATTTCCTTTTTATATATACATGTATGTATATGTTTAGTGTTTGGAACTGTAATTTATTTATATATTAAGAGGATTACTTTCCAAATGTCAACAGAATAGTTTTGGAACATTTTTAACATTTTTCCTAAGACACAAGTGTCATAATATTGATAACTTGGCAAAACAAATATGTCGAAAACTCAGTGCAAACAAAATCTATATTTGGCTTAGATCATAACTAGAATACATTCCACATTTATAGACAATTTATAACCATTGGCACGGTATTGACACCGACTTCTTTGAAGCACTATTAGAGAAACTATTAAGAGAAACATTTTATTAGAAAGCTGACATTATTGTCAATTGAAGGAGTGGCCATAAAACGATTTATTCGTATTCGTTCGTATTCATAATGATATGGATGTCAAAGGATATCTTCAATAAAATGTTCTTCAATTTTTGCTAACATAAGCTTTGCACGGAGATGCGGACGCACGTACAAGCATTGCTAATTTTATTGCCAATGCGGTAAATATGTTTATCTTTATATTTTATATAAACATCTTTTAGTAATTTAAGAAAATAATGTATGTTTGCACCCCAATAATCACAAAACTGCAATATTTCAACAATTTTCTGTGCAGCATAATTTCTATTGATAACTGCGAAAAACCAATCAAATGCTAAATTTAGCTTAAGTCAAATATTAAATACCCTCCACATCTACCAGACACCTGATTATTACGCCTTCTAATAGTACACGTATGACAAGTTTTATAGTTACGAGATAACAGTTTATTAGCACATCGATGGATGGATGGGTTCATTATAAATATGTGAACCAAATTCCATCTTTATAGGTAAGTTTTTGTAGCAAATAAATAGATATTTGTCGATTGTAGGCGTGGCTTTTGACTGATTTTGCCTAATTTAAACATCAACTAGAAGAATTTGTATAAATTTCAGTCCGATATCTCAAAATTTATGACCGTGAGAATGCCAACAATAGATGAATACATGGAAGGACGGACATACATGTCACGATCGTCGTGGTTGTTTGTGCTGATTAAGAATATATATATTTCGTAGAGTCTCTGACGCCTTCTTCTGGATGTTGCACATGGAATGACAAATTTAATTGTCACTATTTTTTTGTAAATTTCAAAAAGGTTGGACAGACGTGTTTGTTTATTTAGTATTTCTATTTATGTCACATTTCGTTGGTTGTTTTGTGTGAGGTGCGGACATACGCATACAAACACAAACACAAACACAAACACAAACGTGTAAGAAGTGGTAATAGTGAAAGAAAGATATGAAATAAATGACAATACAACAATGCTAACGACAACAACAACAACAACCACTGCTTCTACTACTATTCATGTTGACTGGTCAAAAAACCGAATAGTAGCAGCATGGACACTCAAACAAAAACAAACACAAAAATGGTGCACATGTGTCCTTATATATGGTTTTGAAGCTCTATTTTCCGGTGGTTTCTATTTATATATGTATATCTAAAAAAAAATAGTTTATTTGTTTGTCATTCCATGTGCAGCAGAAGGCTTTAGGAACTTTTTAATGTTTTTTTTTTTATATATTTTTTATTGAAATTCAAATCGGATTTTATCGTACCCATCAGCTGAATAACTCAATGATGCTTTTATAAAATAAAATACACATGCCATGCCAGCCCCAAAATTTGCAAAATATTTCTTCTAACCAAACAAATAAAAGTGAACAAGTAAAAACTGAAGTTAAGTTTAAGGCCAACTCTTAAATTGTCCTTCGTATTCATATTCCTTCGTTTGTGGTACAATTTGCACCATTCTTGATGTTCCCGCATTCAGGATTAACATCAATAAACACTAATTTCTTCTCCTCCTTCTTCCTCTAATTCTTAACTATAATCCTTTCAAACCATCACCGTGCTTGCACTTATAGGGCGCATCCCCTGAGGGGTTGATTGTATTAAAAAAATTAAAATAAAATCATGATTACAAATTGTGGTCTTAAGGAAATTTTTATGTGAAATATTGAATTCATGTTATTCTTCTTCTTTTTAAACGAAAAACACAATCTAATGGGCGTGGCAAATCCTGCCAATTTATCTTTAGGAATTCAAAAAAAAACCTTTAATGAACATGGTTGCTACACAATTTCATTCAAACCTCTTAGGTAAATTAATAAAAAATGTGGGCGTGGCACTTTTGATTATGTCTTATATTTGAATAGATTTTCAAAAAAAAAAAAAATGCTTAAAAGCAAGATTCAACCATTAAGTGTTTAGATTTGTAATAAATATGGGCGTGTCACTTTCGATTATGTTTTATTTAAATGGATTAAAGAAAATTCTCTAAACCAGGAATCACTCATTAAGTGTTATATCTCTTATTAAAAGAAAGCCACGCCTTTAGTCGATTATCCCATATTTGCATCAAGCTATGGCAAATGTAGCAGTTTACTTTTATTTTTGTTGTTGTTTGTCATTCTTGTGCCAACATGTATTTTGTATTCGTAACGATGTTGTTTTGATAAAAAAAATGATTATTTTTCATTTCTTCCAGAATGAAAGCACTTTAAGTAAATGTTTAAGAGCTGAACCGTTTTTCTATTTCACTAACGACAAAGCTACACTTGGTTTCTTTCTGCCAATATATCAACAATACCCCCACTCGAGGGCTATGACGTTTAACACCCCTCAACCATGTACTCAATTGAAATATTTCTACAAAAAACTTCAAGGATCGTATTCATAAATCTAAGAAGTGTGTCATATTTTAAATGTGGTTTGTATCGGTTTGCAATCATTCACTTCCTATCGACACGTTTGTGCATTTTATGAGCAACACATTCCACACAAGAGTAATCACTTTCTCGAAATGTGAACCGTATAAAAACATTTCCATTGATGCCACATGCTATGCAATAAGTATGTGACAATATATGGAGTTATGCGGTCTCTCCGTATTCAAAGCCTTCATTCTATTTTATTTAGGCAGCTTTGACACAACTCTACGGGTTACAATTATTTCGTACTGCACTGTACAATATATTTGTCGGTCGGTTAAAGAAATAAATTTGTTGGATGCGTGTAAAGAATATATCGATGTGTACGATTCTTTGTAAAAGAAGTGCTTACTTCTTAAAATATATCCGTCTTTGTTGTTTGTTGTTGTTTTACCCAGTATCATATTTGTCTCTGTTTCATGTTTTACTTCTTGTTTCGATAACCGTTTCCGTTATGCTTGGCGGCACTGCAAATCGAAGACAATCGTTAAATATAAGAAAAAGCAGACGCAACGGCCTTTCTTTGTAATTTTCATAAAAAAATGAAATCCTAGCTGGATAGTGCTGTTGCAATATGTATCATCCATAATTCTTGCATTGGCATGAACATTTTATAAAACACAACTTTCTTCTTTGCTTTAGAGATTTCTTTTTTCTTTTTTATAACCTTTACATAAGTTGGGGGGTACAATAAGTTTGTCATACCATTTGTAACACATAGAGATCCTACAGCATCAAAAACTGAGACGATCTAGACATGTGTGACCGGACGTCCGCATGCCTGTCTGTTGTTGAAACTATCTCACATTCAAAAATTTTGAGATATTGAGCTGACAGTTCGTAGATAGCTATTTCAATTGGACAAAATCGGTCAAGAGGCACGTCCCCAAGTGACAAAAGTTTATTTATATGTCACCAAAAATTGAGCTATAAAGTTGAAATATATAGTTATCGATCGACGCCCCTTCATTGATATGCCAAAAATAATAACAGACACGCCCACATTCGACAAAAATGTATTTAACTACCGAAAAACCATACTCAGCGTAAAACTCTACTTGCAAGCTGATACGTAATACGTATACTATTAGGGGTATACCTGCCACACCCACTATTGCAATTGTAAATGTGGAAGGTATTTAAGATTCGTTTTTAGCCAAATTTAGTTTTTCTTTTGTTTTTCGTTTTGTTCGTTTTTGGTTGTTTGGTTAAAATATTTGAAAAAGAATTTGGAGGGCATCTGGAGAGATTATAACCTAAATATTTCCCAACGTGAAGGAAGGAAATTGAAATGAAAACGGAATTACATGTGTTTTTGTGTTATTGCATTTTTTGAAATGAAATGTTCTGTGTTGAATAAAAATAGTTACAGTTACAGTTGAATCCATAAAAACGAAATATTTTTTAGCTTTAGCTTACTTGCTGTGCACGCCAAGCCATCTAGAATTGAATGGTAAAAAAAACATGTTCTATGGAATATTTACGCGATTGTGTTTGTACAATACAAACAAGTCAACACATATTTCTTGGGTCATGATACAAATTCAAGTCCTTTATTATTGCCAATATTCATGGTTTGGCAATAACATGAAAACTTTGCTTAAAACAAATGAAACGACTAAATTTGACTTGAGCCAAATGGTAAAACTCTTAACTCTTCTCCTATGTAAACACTTTCTATAGATTTCACTTTTACAAAATTTTCACAACAAAAAATTAAAATCCGAAATTTATGAATAGTATACCCTCATCACTAAGACGAAGGTTTGTTTTTAAAAAAAAAAAAAGATTATTATCACTCCTTTCATTCTCAATTTATAAACTAAACGATGGCTCTACTGCACCGCGCTTTAGGCCTTAGTGTTAGAACGTCTAATTAGACAGACGTATGGACATGTCTTAATCATTACTAAATTGATGATTACGAGTCGAAAGAGTAAATTTTTGTTACATTTCTTTGTGAACCATATCCAGGGTGCCCCTTATATATACATTTCTATTTTATTTTTCTATTTTATAATAAATGTTAAAGAAGATTAATTGATTGCTTTATTCAAATGGTCATCGGTACGTATGAGTAACATGTTTTTATATTATATTTTTTTTTTCATTTCAGTGTTTAAATGATGAAGTGATATCTAAATTGAAATCGAAATCGAACTTAATGAAAAAATGGAGATTTTTGGTTTTAGGTTTGTGTGAGTTCAAATGATGATGGCATTGTGTGTGTGCACAGATAAGATAAATAAATCAAAACATTTAATTTACTCCATTACCATATATACCTGAGTTTCATTTGAAATTTATATTGTGTTAAAAGCTATGATATCCTCCTCCCCCTTCAACTATTAGCTTGCATAAGTACAAGTAAGTGAGAAAGAAAAAAAAACATTTTCACAAAAATTTAGTAAACACTGCTTGTACGTACTCCATTAGCGAAAATTTAACTCAACTAGAGAGAGAGAGAGAGGGAGAGGTAGAAACAGCGAGGGAAGTAGATTTTTTTTTTAATTGCAAATCCATTCACCGCCACAGAGCCACACACGTACTCGCCAGATATCAGCAAAAGAAGCAACAACATAAAACAGAACAGAACAACACCATTGAATTTTTCGATAACATTCAAAAGTATGGTTTAGTAGAGTGTGTATGTGTGTCAGATTTAATGTTTCTGTTTTCATACTGAAACAACTATCAATACAGACAATGACCGCAACACTTGGTGACAATTTGTCTAGCAAGCTACAGATTAGAGCATATTGACTGAGCAGAACCTATTAAACTTATAATAACATTAAAAAGAATTTCAGCTAAAACACAGTGTGTTGTAATTGGTTTAAGTCAAATCCTAAACATCCTTCATTCCAAATTATGTACTTTTTTTGGAACTAAATTTATCTAACTATGGTTTTATGAGTGTGGGTTGCTGGCATAATCAAGATTATAGTATTGATTCAAAACAAGCAAGAAAACCACATTCGGCTTGGGCCAAGTCTTGAATACCCTCCACAGGTACAACGCTGGGCATTGCAGGTATATGATTACGCTCTCTAATAGTGTATATATTACGTACCAACTTTGCAAGTCGAGTTTTACGTAGAGTGTAGTTTTTTGTAAACTGTAGGAGCATCTGTTAATCGATCACGCCTATTTTTGACACATCGATGGATGAGATAACTATAGATAAACATACAGAATTTAAAGTTCATAGACCACTTTTTTTTGGCATACATTTGGTTTTTGGTCGTTTGTGGGCGTGTCTGTTATCCGGCCACGCCTATTTTTGGCAAATCGATGTATCAAATTTTGAACTTTTTTGTAACAAATAAAAATATTTTTATTGATTGTGGGCGTGGTTCAGGACTGATTTTGCCCATTGTAATACCGATCTACATGCAGAAACTAAAAGGCCCGTAAAAATGTTAACAACAGACAGACACGGGCATACATATTTAGATCCACTCAGTTTTTGATGCTGATCAAGAACATATATATTTGGTTGGGTCTCTGTGGCCTCCTTCTGGGTGTTGCTGGCCGAATGACAAACTTTGTAAACCCCCCATCTTATGTGGAAGGTATAATGAGAGCACAATTATAACAGTTTTTTCAATAGGGACATAACTAGTGATTACGGAGGGGGAGTGGCATCCCGACACCAGTGAAAAAGACCTTGGATATTATATTATTTGAATCTGTCTACTCATAATTGTCCGAGTGTCCTTCATTTCTTAGCACTTTCACTAATATTTTGAGCAAGTTTGATCAATATGTTGCATTTTACCACTTTCCACTTTATTTACTTATATTTTATTATATACGACTATAGTTGGCCTCAAGTGTCCATTTTAGAATTGTTTATGATAAATATTATAACTTGACTTGACTCGACTTTCGAAAATGACTCATGCACAGCCCATACATATATGTTGGGTTGTGTTGTGTTCCGTTGGTTTCTTGTAATTTGATAAACTTTACAAGTGTTAAAAGTCTTAAAGCAACAAAATTGTTTTGGCTATTACGGCCATTAATTTTAATAACAGCTTACATTATGTACAAATTGTTTTCACTTTTTCTTTTACAATTTTTTATTAAGTATGTAACGTTGTAAATGTTTATTATTGTTTTCTTCAAAGTTGTTCGTGTTTTTATGTTCATATAAAAACACAATTATTAAGAACGTTTTTTTTTTGTTTTCTTTGAAATTTTACAGTGTGCTGAACAATGTATTAAATCACAATGTGTCCGTCTGTCCATAAATATTTTTCATTTGTAGTTTTAACTTGTACGCGGACGATAGAAGATAAAGTGTAACTTATAAGTTTTGTAAAAGCGGTTTTTTTAAGGACAATTGGATGAACTTGACATTAGTTATGTAAGATGATGCCATATACCGCACACCTGATCATATAATTGATGTATTGGAGGAAAAGTTCATGCGATTTAAAGCCGTTTGGCCTTTTTATTTAAAGAGTTACATTAAGTCGCTGCTCTATACACAGAAGCCAAAAACGTTAGTGGATCTCAGGGTAATATCAAACGTCAAATTTCTAATGTTCTGGCCATTATTTGTAAAAAAGTGATTGGCTTCAAATAATACATTGCTTCAATAGTGCTCGCGGTGGTTATATGAACGAGATTAAATACCATAGTTAATTGTAACACGTGTACTATACCTAGAACAAATATTAACTCAGTATCTTAATTATTCTGTTTTTTATTTAAATAAAAAATTGTCATGTCCTTAATGAAACGTTTTTATATGTAAAACCAAAAACCGGCTTAAGCCGGTTAGAAATCGATAAGTCGCACTGGTTGGTTTAAATTTTCAACATTTGGAAACTCTATTATGCATACCTGACATTAAGCCAAACATCGAACTTTTCACGTTATCCTCACAATATCATAACACTCTCATATGCATAAATTGGAATTTAAATATCTAAGCACTAGTTCTAGGTAAATATTATTGTTTAGTTTTAAATTGTTGTTGTTTTATATTATGCAGATTATTGTTCATAATTATTTTAGTTGCCAGTGTTGTGATGTTGACTGCTTTTGACATGCAAAGACCTGCACCACACACGCATGCCTTTAAACAACTTTTAATATTATACACAGTCTGTATATACATGTGCACGTACACGAGTTGGCCACATACACAACTGGTGGATTGTGTTGTGATGTACTAAACAAGCATTGAATGTATATGTTCCGTTAACTTCGGAAATACTAACAAACTCATAAAAATGAAGATGCAAATGGTGGATGTTGATGTTGTTTTTGGGGCAACCAATATAATATGGAGGTTATGTGTGTAATTGTGTACCTGTGCACAGGAACTGTTTGGGAAAAAATGTCATTTAATTTAACGATATATACTCAAGTAAAGTACTTGGAAGTTATGAAATTTCTTCTTCTTTTTTTATATAAAATTTGTTATTTTCCTTTTTTTTTTTTTTTTTGTAGTGATTGTTGTCAATACCGTATAGTTACGCTTTGTTGTCTAAAATGTTTTAGTTTCATATGGAAAAAACATTAAATTTGACTTACAAATAGTGGGCGTGGCAAGTACTTGATTAAACCTATAATAACGCATAGGTGGGGAGTAAACACTTTTACGGCGTTTTCCAAATACTTTTTCATTTAAATGTCGCCTCCATAAAAAAATGTACAAATTTGACCCTAAATCAACGTGAACGGCTCATATTGAGTAGAAGTCGGCCATTTTTTGTGCAAAATTTTGACTAATTTAACATATGTAAAAAATCATTCCATTGCTCGATGGCGTTGTGTGGAAATCGTTCCGTGTGTTTCTATGAAAACTTTGAACGCTTATATCTCGGAAACGGTAGCTCCTAACGATCTGAAAATTTTTGCGCCCCTTTTTCTAAATGTCATGAACAATTCATTAATCGGGGTATCGAAATCCTAGGATCACCCATTTTGGAAAAAAGGACTACTTTGTAAAGTGGGTTATTATAATTAAGTAGGCAGTGTCATGCCCCTAAAATATATATCATTGTGAAACTGAAGAATTTTCCAGGTACGGGCAGTCAGTTTGGCCAAAATCCCTACAGCGGTTCAAAAGTTATAGGCTATTAAAAACGGGCATTGTGACAAAATGGTATAAAAATTATTTCCACAGATTTTGCTGAATTCTCCAAACAATAGCAATAACAACAACCACACGAAAATGAAGGTAATGTTGTTTTGTTCATAACTTTCCAAGCACATCTCCGATTTTATTCAAATTTTTTGCAAACATTTGGAAATTTCTGTAGCTTTGTGGGGTTTGTAATTTATGGGCGTGGCACTGCCCATTTGTTTAGGAAAGATGTTTGAAAAAATATAAATTATTTATTAACTAAATGGGTGGTGCCACGCTCACATAATATACTTCATTTCAAAGCTGAATTAATTTACAATCTTTCACAAAAAGTTTGAACAAAATCCAGCCGTTTTCAAGTTATAAGACTTTAAAAAATATCTTAAATCTATATTAACTTACTGAGCATTTTTGAGCGTCTGGTGTTTTTCATAAAAAGCCAAGCAAAGTGTTTCCTTACAATGCAAAGTTTGAACTGCTAAAAGAATTTGAATATACCTCAGAAGTATGTAAATCTAAGCTTTAACCGAACCTTAAGAGTATATTATATATCTTGGTTGTAAATTAGTAACATTTAACCCATTTATAAAACCGTTAATTAACACTTTCCTTTCACTGATTTATATCTAAAATTCTTCTGTATCAGTTGATTTCATTTGTAAAAGGAAATCTTACGTATATTATGCGATAATGCGATAATGCGATAATGCGATAATACCGTAATAAGCCCAAGTAATTAATTTTGACTTTTTGTACCTCCGCTGGGTTTTATATTAAAGAAGAAAAGACTGCATCCCAACAAGGAAGGAAATGTTCAAGTAGTAAGTAGAACAAATGATTTATACGAAGAACACCCGCTGCTTGCCTTTCTTTCTTCTAAACATTACACACTTTTTCATTATTTTCATTTCAATCATCAGTTTCTGTTTTTTCTTCGTCTTTGTATTTGTATTTATTTTCCCAAATGTTCAACTTTTGGTAACGGTTGTGCAAATAACATTTAAATGTAACATATTGTGTCGTGTTGTTGCAATTTTTTTTCTTTTTTGGCTGTTGGATAGTTTTCGACATACAACTTGTACTTCGCATACATACAGAAATACACACATACGAGTACATTCATATACATTTTGATATAAAGCGTGTTGTTTTGTTTATTTCTATTTTTTATTCTTATTTTTTTTGCTGTCATTCTTGATAATACAATTTCTTGTAGATAAAACGAATACATTGGTGGAAAATGAATTTCTTAACTCTTCTTATTTTTCTTCTTCTTCTTCTATATTTTCTACAAAATATGTATACTGAAGTATACTCAGTTTGTGATGTGGTTTGCTATATCTTAAAGGAAATACTAGAAATCGTACAAAATAATCTTGATCTGCATGGAAGTTTATATCAAACTCATGTCCGTCTATCTGTCTGTTTGTTGCTGGGATTCTCACAATAGAAAAGATTACAAATTAAGATGAAATATTTATAGTTTTTGCATGGGTTTTTTAAATAAATTTTATTTTAATTAATTAAGTGCCACGCCCACTATGTACAAAACCTTAGAAAATGAGCGAAATTTTCTAAATTTTCATTTGTACTCTTCACGCCAGAGTTTAATGTGTAAATAAAAATATCGATTAAAATGACCACGCCCCCCCATTATCACAAGTCATTTATTTCATTTTTTATAATTTGTATTCTTTTTTATTTATATATAAATGATATGAAACTTTAGCAAAAAAAATTTACTTCAAGACCACGCCTACATTACAGTATTGGTACTACTGTCAGTCATTCAACACTTATTTGTAGTTTCCAGCTATTCAGTTGTCGTTTCAAGTCATTTGCCACATTTTATTTTGTTATTGAGGTTTGAAGACACCAAAGTGTGTGTGTGTGTGTGTGTGGGTGTACGTGTTGATGGGCGTTATTGTCGAATTCGATTATTTGGTATTGGTATACCATAGAGTATTAAAAAAAAGTAATATAAAGAAATCTCCAGGGTGATGTTTTTCAATTTACAATTTTATGGCTGATAGCTGTTATTATTTAGTTCGTTTTATTATATCCTACACTTCATACTGGTATATTAAGTTTGTCAATTCATTAGAATTAAAATTAAAATTTCTGTTGATTTTAATAAAAAACAGCGTTGCGAAAATTAAGATATTATGTGTCGCTGCAAGTATTGTAGTTTCCTATTGAAAAGCTATAAAATCGGTAGACAATCACTCTTACAAATCTAAAAAGAGTGTAATCAGGTACCTACCACGCGCACAGTATATATATTAGATGTGTAGGGTATTTAAGAATTGACCCAAGGCAATTTTAGTTTAATTACTTGTGTTTCTGTTCTTGTTGTATACCTCCATCAATATTTGAAGAAATCAACGAAATTAACAATTATTGCAAAAAAAGAAGTTTACAAGTTAAAAGTTTGATGAGAAACTTTTTTAATAAGTTCAATCAATTATGCGAACAATCAATTTCAATTTCAATTCATATACTGTATGTAGTACACAGTTGATATTTGATATTTGAATGATTATGATTATAAAGGGTCTTTCAATAACGACATAACATAATATAACTTAAGTTTCGACTCTTTAAAACATCAAAAGGTTTCAGTTTTTGAGTTAAGTTGATTTTGTAAGAAAGCAAGTTAAGATATTAATCCAAAATTTGACACAATTTGAATGGGAGCATTCATAATATCTAGGGACAATCAATAGTAATTATTTTGACTCGAATTTCTTCACTTTAACATGCACAGCTTGTCTAATGGGACGATTATTAGGATCGAAAATTGGATTAAAAGGCCAATTGCTTCATCATTATAAAAATGTCAACCTTAACTGATGTTTTCATGTGAACAGAATATCATTTAAAACATTCAAGGGTGCGTTTATTTTGAGAAACAAAATGTTATGTCCCTATTGAAAAAGTCTTTATAACGCTCTACTAACCAGGGATGTGAACTCTTAAACTGTATTGATTCTGGAAAATGACAATTTATTGGAAAATTTTAGTTTATAAGAGTGATCAAATAGAACCCGTTTCCATACATCCTTTAGAAGTGATTTAAACATAATAAAGTTTTTAACAGCCCTTCAGATATTTGTTTAATGGAAAACAATTACATTTTCTCGGTGCTCGCGTTGTCTACTTCTCAAATCGATACCGTGTAAATATATGTATACCCTTAGTCAATATAAATAAATAAAACTCTTAAGGCAATCATTTACGCACACATATATATATATGCGGCATATGCCTTCTATCAATATATATGTGTGTTTGTATGTGTTAACATAAAATTAATGATTGCTCTTAGCTTTAATTAAACACAAGAAATTATACTCATTCACTTATATCCTTATGTGCGTGCGTGTGCGTGTGTGTGCGTGTGTGTATATGTTGATAGGTGGTGTGAATCAATGGACCATAAACAATAACAATAAAATAACCAAGTATACAGACACGCATGACCCACACATAATAAAATCAACCGACATTTAATATTCAATGAAGACAGAGAGAGAGAGAGAGAGAGAGAGAGAGAGAGAGAGAGAGTTATATACATAGGTGTTGAAGAAAAAACCAATTTTATACTTTAACGAATACCTTAAAAAATATATGAAGTATTTGTCACCTTGTTATGGACACTTAACTGGACTCCTTTCTCCCTCTAATTTCTTACTAAATAATATATAATTAATAATACTGAAAAGTTATTTTCATCATTTTTCAGTTTTTCTTTAACTATAAATATCTAGGTCTGCTGTTCTATTTTTGCTATATTTTTCTCCACTCTTAATAGCACTCTGTGAGCAAGGATTAATAATATTTTTTCCAAGTTTGAAATCGTTACAGGACTTTTTATGATTTTAGACGAATGTTTACTTTCCACGGATGTCCGGACATTTTTAAATTTAATTTAGAATTCCATTTTATTGGATCTCTAATGTTTCTTTCGCAATGTTGGAACAATTTTAACCAAGACACTTTTTCCAAAATTTGTTTCGTACTTTTGATAAATTCTTCTTATCTATGCATATGTACTTGGAAATAAGAAAATAAAGACGATTTAGCTTAAGCCAAATCTTTGAAACCCTCCATATCCATCTACAGGAAACAGTGGAAGTGATTACGTGATTATGTATTACGTATCGGCTCGTAAGTCGAGTTTTATGCTGAATATGGTTTTTTGTAAATTGTGGACGTGTCTGTTATCGAACCACGCCCATTTTTGGAACATCGATGGATGGGGTTATATAAAATACGTGTATAAATTTTACACTCTATGGCTCAAATTTTGTGGCAGAGAAATAAATTTTCTTCGAGTGTAGGTGTGAACCACGCCCATTTTTGGAACATGGATGAATGAGATATTTGTTAATATAAATTCCAAATTCCAATTTCAAAGCTCAATATTTATAGCATATATGTAGTTTTTTATTTATTGTGGGCGTGTCTCCCATTCGACCACGCCTGTTATTGGCACATTGATACGCCAAACATTATACTATAAATATGCGTACCAAATAACAACTTTATAAGTGAAATCTTGTAGCAGATATATAGATTTATGTCCAAAGTGGGCGTGGTTCTTGACCAACTTTGCCCAATTTAACTAGGGATCTGCATGTAGAAACTAAAAGTGTCTGTTTTAGTACAATATCTCAAAATTTGCAATAGTGAACGTGACAACAACAGACAGACATGCGGACATACATGTTTAGATCGACTCAGTTGTTGATACTAATCAAGAATGGGGAGCCTCAAACGTGTGTTGCATATGGTATGACAATGCAGAGGATATAAATATGTAAATCCAATAACGAGTGAGTTAATGCAGACAGACAAACATCAGCAAAATTTCCACCACGAAGTGAAGAATTTTTCGCCTTTTTGTAAGAATATATTAATGGCAAAAGCAAAAAACAAACAAGTAAAAACAATAAAAATTTACACACACACACATACATAGAAAGACATCCACATCCAGCGGGCTTAAAGTAAAAATTTATGCATAAAACGTATAATAGAGCGGAAAGAGAAGGAATATCATATAAAAAATAAAAATAAAAAAAAAATAAAAAACTGTTAAACAGTTAAAATCAATCCCCATATAAATAAGTATACGTAACACCCATGGAGAACAGCCAGAGAGTGGGATGAAGATTTAAAACAAAGAAAAAATCAACTGCAAAATACAAATAAAAATATGTGCAAGTGTAAGTGCAAGTGTGTACGTACTGTAGATATAGAGTAAACTTTAAGAATCGTTCAGGCGAACTCAGCCAGAGTACACTTCAGTTGTTGTTGAAGGCGAGCAAATTGTGAGTTACTGCGGTCATTAAGTGAATCAGACACTGAGAGAGAATGGCTTGACTTCCGTTCCGTTCGATACTATTACACTTACTGGTATTTATAGTGGCGCAGCCTTAATGCAGCATTTAGTACTGCAACACGTTAAAGGGCTAAAGGAGAAAACAATAAAAACAAAAACAATCCAGCACTGAATTAATACTTAACACATAACTTTAATACCAATACTGCTGCTATGTACAGTATATATAATAATGTCGTTAGAATGTTACAACACAGTCTGATTATTGCAAATATTTATATACTCGTATGTATGATGGTATGCTCAAGGCGTTATTGGGCATTTGAGAAGATATCAGATGCAAAGTTCTGGGCACCGCTTGTTACCTTGTTCCCTGCATACCGTGAAATCGGTCAGGTGGAAATAATAAAATCAATTTTATGTTTGCCTCTTTACACCAATCACATAATACACTTAAAGCGAAATCTACGTTGATTTTTTTATGTTTTTTTATTTTTATACACATGGATACGTGCTTACATATCCAGAACGTGTGAAGGACAATTTTGTATCATAATTTCATTTTATGTTGTGCTTGCTTGTGGTATATAAATAATGCACTGACGTACCTGTAAATGTGGATAGTGACCCTGCCATATATTACACATATTAAAGACGACTTATATGACCGGTCCAACTATAAAGGGAGTAGCCTATAATGGCTCATGTTGTTCACCTTTATTTTTACAACTTTTTCAATTTTACGATTTGATAAATACAAATACAATAAACAAAAATTGTATTGTATACGACTTCGAGGAATTATATTCACCACCCAGGATAATGGTTTCAAGAATTTTCCAGAATCTATTTGATATGGGTGTTAAAAGAAAGGGTTTAACAACTCGAATGTCATAAGCTATGTATTATCATAATAAATTCAAAATGGCGGCTTCTTGAATATGTTATATGTTCTATTACTTACAATCTACTCGTATACGATATGGATAACAAATGAAAGCATAGGGCATCAGTTGCCCCATTTAAATTTACAATTTTCCTTATAAATTCTCAGATGTAGTTTAGGTGTTTAGTACGATGAATATTATACATCAAAATTATAGTAAATTGAAGAGAATACAATAAGCTAAGTAACATGTCACTAAACTCAACATGGCAGCCGTTATTTATTATTCTCTAGAATCATTTATCAAAACAGAGAGATTGAGAAATGGAATTGTAATAAATCAAGTCTGCCAATCCGCCACCAAATGACGGATAAGCATTTTTGTTAAAATATCCTTGATATGGCTAACATATGAAACAATTCAACCAGAAGATTACAATGAGCTGACAATTCTTCATTTAATTTTATATGTAATTACGTGCTTCAAAGGGTTCTTCTGTTACAAGTATTTTCAAATGTCCAAATTTTATGTCTCCGCATAATGTTGAAATATTCCGCACAACTAAACATTCAGCCGGAACTATTTCTCAAAATGCTGAAATGATGACAATAATAAAAACCATAAAAAGAATTGTTCAACTTTAGCATTATCAAGCGACCAAAAAAACAAAAAATAACCAGATCACATTATCCTTGAGTTAAAGGTCCAAAAAAAAGGAAAAATCCTTCATTATAATTCCAACTTTTGCAAAGAAACAAAAAAAAGTAGCTGTAACTAAAAAAAAAATTACGAAGTTATGTGATTTGAGCTACTGACCACCACCGCAACATATAATTTCATTTCATTTCATTTTTAGCATTTTATGTTTTCAATTGAAAAACGTCGACAACCACAAAATTACTGTAAAAGTCCACAAACACGACATTATACTGTTTGTGAGCAGTAGTGTTGGGCATACTGTAGGTATATACAATAAATACTAATTTCAGCAAAGCACAACTATGAATTAATAAAAATCAAAACAAAAACAAAAACGAAAACAAAGTCTAGTAAAATGAGAAATGAGAATTAATGAGTAGGTATATATTGTAGTGCACTACTCACAAGCAAGCCCCACATGTTGAATTTGAATATAAAACCCATTTCCAAACCACTTGCCAATTGCAACAAGTTTATAAAAACACACACGCACACACACACACATCTATATAACCATACACACAATGTTATGAACAATTTTTATATCCTACACCACTTGTGGTGGTAAATGCACATGATAACATTACGTATATATAAAGGAGTGCATGTGTGTGACAGTTATATTCGCTACATATATAAGTAAACGAATTCTAGCTTTATGTGTGTATATGTGTACATGTGTGTGCTGCATAATATAAATTGTCCGTATGTAAGATTCTTAAACAGGTAACCAGAGCGATATACACATTTTCAACTACTCCAATGAAACAACCATTTTCAGAAGCCAACTGGCTGAACTCTATGACGTTATATGGAAAGAATTAAATTTAATAAAATTACCTTTTCAAATCTATGTATTTTCTGAAAAAAAAAAATTTACAAAAATAAATAATTAATATAATTAATTTTTTTCAAAAAAAAAAAAAATATATATATAAATGGAGTTAATCGTTTTCACTTCTGATCAGTTTATATACATGCACATGATTATGTATAAATATTACATATTTAAGTATATATAAGCTTTTTAAAGCTAAATTGTAAACCAAATAAAACAATTTTATTAAGCGTTCCATTTGTCCTACAGTTCTTTGAATCATTGACGTTTTTCCATATGTATAATATACATGTTAAAATTTGACCAAAATCGAGGCAGTACTTTTCTAGTTCAGTTCTAGTTCTAGTTCAGGCGCTCAGAAATGCACAGTAAGTCAATCTGGATTGAGCATATTTTTTAAACGCTTATAACTTGGAAACGGCTGGACTGATTTTGTTCAAACTTTTTGTGAAAGATTGTAAATTAATTCAGCTTTGAAGTGACGTATATTATATGGGCGTGGCATCACCCAATTAGTTAATAAATAACATGTATCTTTTTAAAACACCTTTTCTAAACAAATGGACAGTGCCACACCCATTAATTAAAGATTTTCGACAGGCTAGAATAATTTCCAAATTTAAAAAAAAATTTACGAAATCAGAGTTGTCCTTAAAAAGTTACAAACAGAACAATATCACCTTCGTTGTTGTTGTTTTTTTATGTGAAAATTTAGCAAAATCAAGCGAAATATTTTTATCGCCAAATATCCTTTGATGAAAAGTGTGCACCAAAAAAAAAAAACCAAATTTGACAAATTTCTTGAAAATTTTATTTAAAAAAAATTTTATGCCATTTTATGTTCCTATAAAACCAAATACATATGTATATGTAACAGCAAAATTTTCAGCTGAATTGGTTTACGGTAAAAATAACTTTTTTATGTGAAACTAACTTTTTGTTCTTTTGTTTAATTTTCAACCGTTTTAGATGCGTTGTAACAGCAACCAACAAATGTAGGGCCAAAAAGGCCCCAAAGAAAGACCATCCGTGTTATTTTATTAGGCACTCTATCAGAAAGTGAAGAATTTATATTTCAATATAAAATGGTTTATGTTTATATGAAAAGGGGCAGTGATGAGTGCAATCGTGGAGAGCATCTCTCGCATATGTATGTATTGTACAAATAATTGTTAAAAGCAATAAAAATAAAACTAGCAACAACAACAAATTAATAAATGGACGAAAAATTGTGCATGTTCATGTTGTTGTTTTGGCAAACGAACGGAAAAACCTACAAAAATATTCCAAAACATTATTAGCACATAATAGAATAAAGGCAATAAAATTATAAAGGAAAGAGAGAGATAGAGAGTGGGAGAATGAAATTACAATTAAAACAATAGAGCACATCCAGCCGTACTTTGGTATTTTTATTGCACATTACGCTTCCAACAACAAATGCTTTGGATTGCATGCAAAAACCATACATACAGCTAATGAACAAAATTGGTCTATAACAGAGTATGCTGGTATACTGCTAACCGTTATAATACTTTTTCAAATAATAACAACAACAAGAACAACAACAACAACAATAATAATAATAAAAACGATAACAACAAACCATTTTACAATGCAGTACGAAACCGTACAAGTATGAAAGGAAAGTATTCAAATGCTGCCACAAGCACTGCCACAACAACTACAACAACTAGCAAAACCAAGATAAGCAGCAGCAACAGCAACAGCAACAGCAGCATCAACAACAACAACAATAATAATAATAAGAACAACAGCAATAGTAACAGCAATCACATTATTAGTTCAACTACAATGCTCACATTAATGGCTGCTAGCAACATATTCGATGGTGGGCTGGGATTGGAATTGGGTTTGAGTTTCTTTCTTATTAACGATACCACCACCTATTCCTCCTCATCCTTAGTACTGTCCAGCGATACATTTAACTTGAGTGAAATAACGGGAAATGGTACCGGCAATCTAACAAACCCGGAAGATGTTGGCGAACTAATACGTATGGCAGCCACTTCAGTTATTTTGGGCCTAATGATACTGATAACCATTATTGGTGAGTTGACCTCTATACTACACATATGTACATAACATCCTCTCTAGCCATCTTCTCAACATTTCATGCATTTAACATTTCTTCTTAACGTACACACATACACACATGCATAGATGGTTAAAAGTCAATAACATTTGAAGGTATTTTCGCGCATAAATAAACACCTCATTATATATTATACGTACCTACACACACATTCACACTTTATATGATATTGAATAGATAGCATCCCGCGTATCACAGCGCAACACATTACAACGCAAGGCAACACATTCCCATTCGCATGCCAACTAAAGTGTTTGCTGTCGTGGGATTTCCCTTCTAAACACTACGCATTACATATTTAACAGTTTATTATACACACATATACACGCACACGCACACACATACATATGGTATATACTACACCGCATAAGCATGCAAGACAATACTCGTACTAGCTTAGTTATTTTATATGCTAACGACACACTTAGCACACACACGCACACACACGCACACACATATATGCATACACATCGTCTAAACAAACGAATACATGATTGTTGCACAGCCAAGTGCAGTGTGTGCGTATGGTAACAGCGAAAACATAGATTATTCGCAGGCATACACACAAATGTATATATATATATATATATATATATATATCTACACACACACATACAATACACATGTGGAGAGAATTTATGTCATTTGACAATCATGGAAATGTTTGTGCACGCACTCTAAATGAATGACTGAATGAATGAACAGCAATAAGTAAACAAGCACAATTGTAAAAAGCAACTAAACGGCCCAACTCCAAGCTCTACACACAATTTATATGTAGTTTATACAATACATATACAAGTATGTCTAAATGTAAAAAAAAAAAAAATTTAAATTAAACAAATTGTTAAACAAACCCCAGAAATCTTCGCCTGCATTAAATCCATCAACTTGTCCTTGTTTATACATTTAACTTATAGTCTTTAACCAAGTGTTTTTTTTTGTGTTATTTTAAACTATCTTGTATGATAGTTTCACCAATTCTTTGTAGTAGAACTATTTGAATCGATTAAAGCATGTCCGTCAGTCCATCTAATGTTGGCATTCTTCTGGTTACAAAAATATTCAATTTCTAAATGAAAAATGTTGCAGGAACATATTTTTGATTCTGATGGAACATTTTAGTATTGCCACGCCTTTTTTATGCATAAATGCGGGGGTATTCCGATTGAACTGAAACTTGTTTCAATTGAACATTTTTGTAAATAGAAAAACTGCGCCAAGTTTCTTTGAAAAATATTGAGAATTGTGGATTTTAGGCATAAAAAAGTAATGTCTGTGTCCTAAGTGCAGCTTTTCTCTACCAGCCTAATGATCACAGCTACTGTCCCTGTGGTTCGATCAAGCTCAAAATTGCGCCAATGTATTCGTACTTTCAAAATGTATGTCGATTGGTATCAAAACTTCTGCAAAATCTTTGAAAATAAATTTTCCAAAGGCTATAACCTTTGTTAAAATTATACACCTGCCGCGCCCACCCTTTGCGTGTAGATGTGGAGGGTATTTAAGATTTGGCTTAAGCCAAATCTGTGACTTGTTTTTTAAATAGACTTTAAAGTTTCATGATTTGTGTGTGTGTTCAGATATCGTTGTATGCGTGTGTAATAATTTTTGGTGAATTAAATCCATTTTCAATTATATACACAAACAATAGTTAATGAACGATTCTCATGCTTATTTTACCATTCAACTCGCATCACCACCACCTACCACGTTTTGATATTTTCAACAACATTTCATTTCATTCAACTCATTTGTGCTTCACTCTCTAACGTTCCACGTATATAACAGATACATATAATATATTAGTAATTCTAATTGGAATTGTTGTCTGTCGTACAGGCAGGCATCATGGAATTTGAAACTTGTTTTAAACATTTAGATAATTTCACTGTATATGTGTGTTTACCATTGAATGGCATGGAATTTGTTTTATCACATAAACACACACACATATTTATATACTTTCTAAAGAAAATTGTGTAATTTCGTTTGTAATACAAATAAATAAATAATTTAAATGACGAAATCTTACCAAAACGAAATATTATCACACCCAGAGGGGAAGAAGCAAGTTTTTCCAATAGCAACATAACAATTTTGTATTTAAATACTAACACACCGTTGAAAGTTTTTCATGATTTGATAATGTTAAAAAGTCAATTAAGGTTAACATTTTTATAAAGTAAATCTGCAGACAAACCAATGTTTGTAAATTATTAAAATTGTTTCTGAGTTGGCGGTCGTAACTTTAAGAGTGCTTGCTTGAATTTTCCGTCATAATAATCGTCTTCCCATACAGGTTGTGGATGCTATAGTAAATAAATTCGAGTCCAAATATTCATCAAATACTTATTTATTCGTTGTTTCCAAATCAGTGAAACAACACTCGATTCGAATGGCAAAGTGCTTCAATTCAAAATAAGCCAAATCAGACCATTTACGCTGTTCACCGGAATTGGGAATCTTTCCAACAACATTGTGGTTAATTTTACATAGATTTCTTCACTTACTATTAATTTAACTTAAGTACTAAAGCCGAAACTTATGTTTTATTATGTTATGTCGTTATTGAAAAATAAAGGTTGTTATATTAAATTTAATTTCAAAATTTGTATTCATTCTTATGCGGACAGACGGACAAATAAAAGTAGTTTGACTAAGATTTCAGTACTTGATAACACTTACACTTATCTACCAATTTGTCAACCTAAACGAATTTCCCCTAAATATGAGTGAGTTATGAACATTTCCTGATATTATGCGTTACATTTACATCTCTAAAACAAATCCATAATGTATTATGTATATATGTGTGTGTTTGTGTGTGCAATAAAAAAAAAACAGCAACAATTTCATTAGTGTTAACTACAACATTACTACACACCGTGTACTTGAAACGGTAACATATTTAAAAAAAATCACAACA
Organism: Ornithomya chloropus; assembly: GCA_963971445.1. NCBI lineage: Eukaryota > Metazoa > Arthropoda > Insecta > Diptera > Hippoboscidae > Ornithomya > Ornithomya chloropus. The sequence goes on along the minus strand of OZ020530.1, from coordinate 17,010,547 downwards.
ACAACAACAACAACAGCAAGAAAAATTATTGTATATTTGTATATATGATCTTTTCCGAATAATTGGCAAATTCATGTGTAACCACCATCACCACCACTGCCACCATCATCACCGCTACCGCTACCGCTACCGCTACCAATTTTTTTGCCGCTAACTAAATACTCAACGTTACCAAACCAAACGTCATCATCGTCATCTCTCTGAAGGCAATGTTTTTGTGATAGCTGCCATCATACTGGAGAGAAATTTACAAAATGTTGCCAATTATTTGGTAGCATCGCTAGCAGTTGCGGATTTGTTTGTTGCATGCCTAGTCATGCCTTTGGGTGCTGTTTACGAGGTAAGTGCATATGTACACATACACACCTTTTATTAAAACTAACCATTTCTATACATATTGACATATTCACTGTGCTAATACTAGCTACGAGTGCAATTGTATACAATACCTATAAAGCATATACGGTAAACACATGTATTGGATTGTATTGGATTGTATTGGTTGCCTACCCTCTAGCAATAGTTGTTTTGTTTGTTATTATTATTGTTGTTGTTGTTGTTGTTGTTGTTGTTATATATACTTTAGGATTTCATTGATTCCTCTTGTGAATTGTTCACATCATTCACATAGCTTTTTCAGCAACAACGGCAACAACGACAACAACAACGGCAACAACAACGGCAACAGCCCTCAATGCAATTTATTTGTCATCAATTGTTTTTCCTCTTCAGTACAGAATATTTCACATTCCCACATACTATTTCAACCTGTTAGTTAACTAAAAACATAATTCCTAGGCAACAAACAATTCTCACAATGCAGAGCATTTTCTATGATACTTAACTTTGACGTTAAAAGTGAAAGAAAAAAAAAACATTTATAAATACTATACATGGCCAAGTCTTGGATATCTTTTACATTAATATGCATAATGTAGGCGTGGCATTCCTTTTTTCCTATCGACTTGAAAAATATGTTACATATCAACCCGAAAGTCAAATTCTATCCGAAAAAAATAAATAAATTTTGTATAATGTAGGCGTGTCTGTTATGAAATGCCGCTCACTTTTAAAATATTAATAAATACAACAGATATTATTATTAATGATGTAACCGTGAAAGATTTTTATCAATTATGGGCGCGACTGTTTTCCGATATAGACCATGCTTGGAAGCCACACCCATAATCGATAAAAATCTCTCTATTAACCACAAAACTTGACCTACAAAGTTAGCATTTACTGAAATTAGACAAAATTTTATAAGAACCGCGCTCATAATCGACAAAAAAATTTCGATCAATCATAAAAAAAAATTTTTTAAATAAAATTTCGTACTTATGTTTATAATTACTTCGTCCCGGGATGCGCCAAAAATGGGCGTTATCGTTTAATAATTTACAAAAAATTTCATTTAAATAGAAACTTACACATCGATATGTAATACACACACTACGTGTAATCTTAGTTTGTATATAGACACGCCCACAATTTGTAAATAGATGGCCAGAGCATTTAAAATTTATCGGAAATATTTTTGTCAAAGGATTGATTGAGATTAGTATAATAATTGTCTGCGTTAAATTTCGACCGCGTTGCTCTCTTATAGTAAGCATTCCCCCATAGAGGATATTTGAAAATTTGAATTTTTTTTAAATAAATTTATATTGGGTATAAAGCAAAGTAGTGTGTGGTATAAAATGCTTACATATTGTAAATGATTACGTTTAGCTTGTTTGGCTATCAGGGGATAATCGTGTTATTCATTACATGTGTTATAGTGATAGTGTGCTAATATTTTAATCATCCTTTATAAATAGGATTTTAATTTTAAAACTGTATCACACACACCCACACACATACACATACACGTACACATACACATACGCACATACTTTGTGACAAAATCATCAACACCAATATTTACGTATGTAAAATAATTAAAATGACATTTTTCACACAAAGATTACGTACATAGTTACGTATGCGTATTCCGGTCAATTCAGCTGTTCTGCAGATCATTTCCTATACATTATACTTAATAATGCAAAAAATTATGTTTAAATATTAAACGGTTTTACTTATCATGCTTAATCGATTACATGTGATTCACTTTATTCGTTCTGCATGACATATAAATGCAACATGTAAGTTTCATATAAGGTGGAAGGTATACTACGTTTAATAAGTGATTTGAAACACCTAAAAGAATCTGACCGTGATCCCACAAAGTGTATATATTTGATTAATACAAATCTGAAGCGATCTAGATATGTACGTTTGTACGTCCGTCTGTCTTTATTTGTGCTTTCTGAATTATACATTTACTATATGGATGAAAGCCACGCCCTATAATCGATAAAAATCTGTCAAACACAAAAATTGAACTATAAAGTTAAAATATATTTGAATAGGACGAAATTAGGTGAGAGCTACGAGCTATAAAGTCAGCATTTATTTAAATTGCAAGAAATCAGATGAGAGTCACACCCACAATCATCAGAAGTCGTTTTTTCCACCACAAAAGTTGAGCTATATAATTAACATTTATTTAAATTGAATAAATTTTTAAAAGAACCACGCCCACAATCAACAAAAACCTTTCTATTAGTTACCAAAATTGAGCTGAGAAGTTAAAATTGAATCAAAATATACTCGTATGTAATTAATAGTGGATCCATTGAAATGCCAAAATCGCGTGAACTAAAATAACAAACACGTCCACTATTTGTAAAAGCTTTATTGTTTGGGCAGAATCGACCATAGAAGTCATGCCACGCCCATTGTTTTTATATAATCAACAAGGTATTTAAACTTTGCCTTAAGCCAAATTTTTAACAATTTTTTTTTTTTTTTTTTTTTTTTCGTTTTCCAAAGTACTTTACGCGAACATTTATTAATTATTCCTTAATTACACTTGACGTGTACATTAAAATAAAGACGCATAAAGCGGGTGTGGGGGATACAGAGAGAGAGAGAAGATAACGCCATTTTATGCCATTAAAAATGGTTATAATTTCTTTCCCGACGAAAGTCATGTAATTTTTCATATTTTAAGTTTCTGTCTTCTTCTTTTTTTCATTTTTCCTACTTTATATTCTATGCTCTTTATTAATATTGCAATAACCAGATAAGTCAAGGCTGGATTTTAGGACCAGAATTGTGCGACATTTGGACATCGTGTGATGTTTTATGTTGTACAGCCTCAATACTGCATTTAGTGGCCATAGCTGTTGATCGGTAAGTTATATATAAACTTATATATGGTAAAACAAGTGAAAATATTATAGTCGATCACTTTTCTTTGATATGGTTTCAAAAGACGCTTTTCGGGTAGTTTTAAATTATCACAGAAACTGTGGTCGCAGTGATCTCATCAAGCTCAAACTTGCACCATTCAATTTGTCTCTCAAATGTCATAAAATGTTTTATAAATTTGAAAAACTTATCAATTTACTCTTACTCGATGGAATAACAATAAAAAACCGCAGTAAAAACTGGATAACATTGTTTTGTTTAAAACTTTGCAATGACAACTCCGATTTTGGTAAATTTTTTTGCAAAAATTTGGAAAATTCTCTAGCTTTTAGAGTATCTGTAATTTGTGGGCGAGGCACTGCCCATTTGTTTAAAAAAGGTTTGTTTAAAAAAAATATTTGTTTAATAACGAAATGGATAGAGCCACGCCTGCAAAATATGCCGTATTTGAAAGCTGAATTAATTTACAAAATTCCATAAAAAGTTTGAACAAAATCCGTCCAGTCGTTTACAAGTTGTAAGGCCTTAAAAAATATGTTGAATCAAGATGGATTTACTGAACAATTCTGGTAGCTTTTAATCATTGTAGATTCTATATCAGTCCTGATCCAACCCAATCTTGTTACAACTAATATATATATAAAATTGAACAAGTGCGTCAAGTTTTAAAGGGAAATTATCAAGAATTGGGGATTTTTGCCATATAGTGATCTATTGTTAGTGCACCAAGTGATGTTTTTGACTAGAACACAAAGTTTGGCCTTGGAAAAAGAACGTAGAAGAATATTTTTTACGACATTGCAAAGTTTATATTCCCACTATTGATAAAAATACAAACTTTTACGGGTATAATTCATATTGGGACGAAATAAGCAATTTTTCTCTGATATTTTGTGTTGGTTACAAATCATCACAGGAGCACAAACTTAAATAATTGACTTGACTTGATCAATATCTCTATCAAATGGCATTAATGGCATTATTCACTGAAAAATTATCATGAAATTTAACTATTTTTCTCGTTTAAGGTAAAATGTTCTCCTAAACTGTTTAAAAAATATATAAATTTTTAATGCAGTTTTTCTATAACTGTTGTATTTCTTACAAATTATATATTCATAAATAATGTGACAAAATATTCATGCATATAATTATTTGTCTGCTAGTATGATAAATGATAAGAGATTTTTCGGCAATTGGGTGTAATGAGGGTGGATTTCTAATAAGTAGGCCACAAACTTTCATAACTTATAATCGGGAAATAATAAAATGTATGCAGTTGTGCTGCTCTTATGTAACGTATACATTATGTATTATATATTTCATTGAAATGATTTCCTGCCCAATCTTTCATACACAACTTACTCTTCCTTTGCAATGCATTGCATTGTCTCACTAAATTTAGAAAATACATATCAAGAACTTTGTGGCATATAGGTTTTATAACCTACATCACATGCACAGACACACACACACACACACACATGTGCATCCGACACATTTTGTGTAATAGCAAGATTGTAACATGAAGACACTGTTTGAGATTGAAATTACAAATGTCGGAATTGGTTATTTTTTGTTTTTCGTTTTGGTTTCGTTTTGTTACCACTCTCTGTATATACTCGTGCATATGCAGCAACAGTTTATTATACACCTACATGCTTACTATACACATATATTTTGTGTGAGTGTAATGTGTCAAAAGCACAAACTTTTCCATACTTTGCCTTTGTCCCATTTATTTATACTTGTATTTATACTTCTACTTATATGAATGCGTATTAAGGTTTATATACACGTACTGTGTGTGTATAATAATCATAAACTATTACATTACATACAAAAGTTTCTGTTGTACTTGTTAAACATATTCTGTTTAATGTAGAGCGAGAGTATACATCTTGTGCTAGTTGCTAATATTCTTGCATCAATACAGGGCGCGTGTATGGTATGTGTGGGTGTGTGTATGTACGAGTATAGTGCCATAGTAACAAAATGAATTTAAGTAAAGTCAACCATGATAAACATTTTCATGTTTTTTCATGTACATGCCTGTACAAGTACACATTATTATTTATTAACTTGTCCTTTTATAGACAGACAGACTTTAAATTACACTTCAATTGAAGTAACTATTTGAAAGAACAATAACAACAACAACAACAACAACAATTTAAAATATTGTTCAACAACCATGACAATTGACTAAAATGCGTCGGAAGAGGATGCCATAAGGAAGGATAACTTACTCAGTCGTGCAAGGGAATAAAATCGAAACAAATTTTATATTCTTCACATAAGATGGTTGGGTATACTAAGTTTGTTATTTCGTTTGGAAAATCCTGAAAAAGGCATCAAATTGTCTTGATCAGCCTAAAAATCTTCACTGTGTCCGCTTGCTGTTGGCATTATTAGGATTCAAAGTTTTTAGGTTTTGGGCTAAAATTTTATGCAAACATTTCACGCAAGTTAGAAATTGTGTATATGTCAGGTGTTCATATTATTTTGTCCATCAATTGTATATTAGTATATATGTAAAATTTACAAAATCACTTGTTTTTGCTCAATACATACACATAGCAAGGAAAGATTTTGAAAATTTTCATTTTTTTTTTTTTTGTAATAAATTGTACGTTGAGCACGAAATAAATTGATCTCATCATATGAGTCAACAACTTTTGCTGCTTTGCTCCTAATCTTGGTGTGTGTTTATTAAATGAAATTTCCAACAATATAGAGAACCTTCAACGGGCACAGTAAAGCAAGGAAATGTACAAGTATGTAAGTGATCACGTAGATACATGATAAATTATCTGGCCAATGAGAATGCGATGCTGCAATATTAAATGGGGATGAGATGTTGTATCATATTTTTGTGTTCAGTCATTTCCACAGTTGTAGCTCAAATTAGTGAAAATAATTTATTTTGCACCATTCTCGGCAATACATCAAACACAAACATACACTACATATTATACAAGCGAATATATTGCAGTTTTTATGTACATACTCGTATATATGATGCATACAATATATCATCGTTACTTCAAACCAAATTGAGAAATGTGCGATAAAAAAAAGTGAAAACTTTGACAATGTGTTGCAGATAGATTGTATATGTATTTGCATTTTTTCAACAAGACTTGTTGTTGTTGCAATTCGTTCCTTTTTTTTTTTTTTGGTCTTTTGTCTTTTGTTTTTTGTTTATTGTTTATTGTTTGTTTTCGTTTTATCGTTCGTTCACTTGATAACTGTCAACGTTGTAAACAGAGTCGTAAACAATGTACTCATTATTGGCGGTGGCGTATGGTGAGAAAGCAAGTGTAAAATGGAAAACAATTACAACAATGAAGCCACAGAATAATGATAAATTGCTATTTATGCAATGGTGCATAATGATACATGTATGCCCAACATAGAGCACATACGAGTACAAGTTTCTTTTATATGGATGATGAGACTTTTTTTTTCCTTTTCACAGTTTATCTAACTTTCACCAACAGTTTAGAAAGTACAGTAGTAGAATGGATGGTCATTGTTATAGATGGTGAAACATTAATGATATCTTTAAAAGTGTCCGCTTAGTTTGAGACCCAATAATGCTTTACTTTTACAAGTGTCTGTATGTCCGTGTTAAACATATCATGGTGACAAAACTAACCTGAAATGTATTACAGATCTTTCTAAGACAAAGCGCTAAGTTGTTATGTAAATTAAACAAAATCGGTCAACTGGAGTTTCTAAAAGAGAAGCAATTTTTGCAGTCGCAGAGATACTTTACTTTACTTTACTCTTATTTCACTTCACATTACTGGGATTGCGTTGATTGCGTAAGTCACTGTTATCGTAGTTTGCATTGCTGCTTATTAAGTGTTATTACGTTGTAAGGTTTTTTTCTGTTTTTCTTTTTATTCTCATAATGTTGTGCAATATATTTTATTTGTGGTGTTGTCTGGTCGCCAAACACTTAACGTATAATGTGCTTTTAACGGTTTATTATTATAAACTAATTGCTTCGCTTTTAATTGCAAACGTTGCACTGCCGACAACATCCAAGGAAAGGATGTTGCAACCACAAGTGAACCTTTTATTCGTTACTTATCAACGAACATATTAAAATAGTTGAATTTAATAAATAATTCTACAAAATGCAATAACTGTGAATACAATCTATACGATTAAAACATTCTTTCGCAGCCTACAACGCAAACGCTTCGACTTTTATTGAGTTTTATGACTTTACGAAATTTAGTAATATTTGCTGTAATGTTGATTAATAAACTACCGTTTAAGTACATACAAAATGAAACAATGATACGCACCCTGACAAGTTTGCGGGGAAACATTCCCAGCTCAGTAAAACTGGAATGTTTTCTTCCTTACATTTCCTTCTACTTTGTCTTTTTGTCTACAACAAATCTTATAAGAAATATTTATTGTTTGGTTGCTATGGTTTTAATTTTTGCATTCTTTAACTTTATCAGTAACCAATAAATTGATTGCATTGTGTATTGGGAATCACATGCAAGAACGAGTAAAGACAACAAATACAGTTGTTGTGGTCAATACTTTCTCTTAAGCATCCCAAGAAGTTCATGACAAACTGAGTTGATTAAATTTTTATAAAACCCTACATCAGTTAATCTTAAATGAACCCAACGTAACATCAGGCACGTACTTGATTATTAAAATTTTGCAGGGATAATATGGTTGTTACGATGCGAAGAACAAAGTTTCTTTCCAATTTTTTGGTCAAACTTGTAAATTAATTCAGCTTACAAATGAAGCAGATTTTGTGGGCGTGGCACTACCCATTTCGTTATTAAGTAACTTGTATTTTTAAAAACATATTTCCTGAACAAATGGGCAGTGTCACGCCCACAAATTACAGATCCCCGAAAATCTACAGGATTTTCCAAATGTTTAAAAAAAATTTTAATAAAATCGGAGTTGTTCTTGAAAAGTTATAAACAAAACAATATTGCCTTTGTTTTCAATGTTGTTGTTGTTGTTGTCATTATTTAGAAAAATTGGAAAAATCAGTGGAAATAATTTTTATACCATTTTGTCAAAATGTCAGTGTTCAATAGCTTATAACTTTTGAGCCGCTGTAGGGATTTTGGTCAAACTGACTGCCCGTACCTGGAAAATTATTCAGTTTCACAATCATATATATTTTAGGGGCGTAAGTCTGCCCACTTGATTATAATAACTTATTTTACAAAGTAATTTTTTTTTTTTGCAAAAATGGGTTATTCTACGATTTCAATATTCCGATTAATGGATTGTTCATGGGATTTAGAAAAAGGGGCGCAAAAATTCTCAGATCGCTAGGAGCTACCGTTTCCGAGATATAAGCGTTCAAAGTTTTCATTGCTTTCCACACTACGCCGTCAAGTAATGATCTCTTAATAAATTGATAAATTTTTCGAAAAATTATTTTTTTTTTTATTTGGAAAAATTTTGATGTTAATTGGTATAAAGTGAGTAAATAATTAAAATGATGCAAGCGTGAGCTTGATCAGACCACTGTAATAACTTCGGAGATAGTTTCAAACCACCCTGAAAAGCAATCTTTTGAAATAGTGTTAAAGGAACGTGACAAAGTGTCCCCAGCAACTGAATACATTTGTCATATAAGATGTAGAGAATAAAAGGAAACCTTAAATCTCTGCTTTGACCAATTGCTAACAATTTATAGAAGAAAATCCTCCCCAATGGTGGCTTGCTTGGCAATAGAAGTTTATGTTGTTTTAAGAAGTTTGATTACTTTCTTTGGTTTTATTGATTGTTTTTGTTGTATAAGATTTTCCATTTTATTGCTTTCCTATTAACCACAAAACTCTTTCATTTTGTTTGAACCATTTTCTTGATCATTTCTTTTCATATTTTTTATTTGTTGTAGACCATTTTAATTTTTTGTGCAGAGAAAACTTAATGAAACATTTATATATAGTATGGAGTATATTCTAACCAATGGTTTGATGGTAATGTGTATTTTAATTTTTATTTTGTTTTAAGGAAATTTTAACTAAAAATTTGAAATTTGAAATTTTATGTAATAAGGGCACAAGTGGCCAAATGCTTTATTTGAAATTTATACAAGTCCAGAAAGTAAAAAGAAGTATAAAATAGTTGCGTCACATTTTTCATGTTGCCAAGCCATTGTCCACTCTTCTTAAATATGTTGCTCTCTGTCACAATTCTTTTATTTTTCTTTTATTTTGTTTTTTTAGTTACTGGGCCGTGACGAACATTGATTATATACATTCGCGTAGTAGCCGTCGTGTATTTCTTATGATATTCTGTGTATGGACGGCAGCTGTTATTGTTTCGTTAGCGCCACAATTTGGCTGGAAAGATCCCGATTATCTACAACGCATCGAACAACAGAAGTGCATGGTTTCACAAGACGTTGCCTATCAGGTATAATAAGAAGAAAAATTCCTCTCCTTTCAACATTATCTCTATATAGAATAATATTAATACAGTTCCTGTACATATAAGTGTTTGTGTTAATATTAATTGGAAAAAGAGAATCCATCAAACGATATAACACGTATATAGATGCTTGCATATACATATGCACACTAACACACAAACACACTTTCCACTTGATGAACATGTTAAGAGCCAATACGTGCACATGTTTATATTCCTTCACTTACTGAAACTTACCTTGCCTTGCCTTGCCTTGGTATTTGCTTCTATCACCCACCACTTTAAAGTTGAAAGTATAAATACTTGGTTAAGAATGTATAACACCACCACCATCAAAAAAGACTCCCCAAAGTATAAATATGTATTGATTAGTATTAAATTTTGAAGCGATTCAGCCATGTCCGTACGTCCACATGTCTGTTTTTCTCTATTTAAAAGGCTTATGATAGCAGAAATTTATATATTGAGCTGAAATTTGATAGAGTTCGTATCTAGCTATTTAAAATGCGAAAAATCTGTCAATAAATACGCCTACAATTGCCAAAAGACAAAATAATAGAGCTGCAACGTTTTCTTTATAATATCTATATAAATATATATAATACATGTATATATGTATCTACAATAATAATAATTGTAAAATGTAAAATGCAACGTGATCAAGAGTCGGCCTAAGCCAAATATAACTTTTGCTTGTTTTTATTTTGTACAATTTTCTACTTTCAGGTATTTGCCACTTGTTGCACCTTTTATGTGCCGTTATTGGTCATTCTAGTGTTGTATTGGAAAATTTATCAAACCGCCCGTAAACGTATTCATAGGCGACGCCCCAAACCCACCAATACTCCCAGCAACAACAATCAGGCAAGTAGTCCACATTCGGTTATTTGTTTTATTTTGTCTGCTTGCTTACTTGCTTGTGTGTTTGTTTGTACTGACACACGCATGACGCCAACATACACCCCAACAAAACGATAAACGTTTTCTATACATTTATGAAAAAAAATATAATAATAATAATAATAGGAAAATTGTTCAATTGTGTTAAGCATCTGTTAAATTTTAAAATGCACTAAAATTCCTTTTTGTTCATTCATAATTAGCAAAATGAATGCTAAAGGGTTATAATTATAGAATAAAGTAAATGTAAAATGTCGGTAAAAGTAACCAAAGATAATGGTATGGCCTGTGTATGCTGTGTAAGGCCTGAGGTCATCATTTTCATGCCACAATAATAGCGTCATGAAAACTTTTTAAGTAAATTGCACAATTAACGTTTTATGGTGTGCACTCAGGTAGATTACACACACACACTCTCTCTCTCTCTTAAGTAAATGAAAATTGAACGTTAATGTATGAAATCTTTAGTTATAATAAAATCAATGGATAAAAGCAGAGAACGGAGGAAACAAATTATCTGAGACAGTTGCTTTCTTTCCCTCCCTACACGTTAAAGCGTTTTATTACGTGCAGATAGCTTAATATTTAAGTATAAATGTGTATGTGTGTATATGTGTGTGTGGATATTAATTATAATACCACTTAAAAACCAACAAAACGTGCACTTCTTTCACCAAGTGCTATAATTACATATACAGAGTGGAGCATATGGCCCTTTGCCCATTGTCACACAATTTGACCAAATTTGTAGCTTATACACAACTTGGATGATTTAAATATTTGAAAAAAAGTTGAAAAAATATTAAGTAGTTAGTTAGTTGTACACACGAACCGCCTGAGTAAAGGAAAACTTTATAAATTAAAAGCACACCACTTGAACGTGTCTTATATGAAATCTACGCTAGGGTTAGCAATTGTCAAAAACATAATTTCATAACCTCCCTATATAAAATGAGAGATATACCAAGTTTGTCATAACATTTTTAACTTTTAAACTCCATTAATATATGAATTTATATAGCCACCTCCGTCCGTACGTCTGTCTGGCATTCTGTTGGTTGAAAAGTTTAATCTATTGAAATGAAAGTATTTATAGACATTTCTCTAATTTAGATTTCTATTTTGAAATTAAGTACAATCGCTTGAGAACCACGCCCATAATCGACAAATATCTTCACCATTAGTCACAAAATTTGGTCTATAAAGTTGAAATTCAATACACATATATATAATTAGCTTATATGTACATTGATATGCCAAAAATGGGCGGCATGGAGTAACAGAGATGGCCACAATTTACAAAAATCTCTATTTGGTTTTTAAGGTGACTTTTTAAAAAATTCATAATGTACGATATTTACCAAAAGAAGAAGGTAATAAAGTACCTTCCACGCCCACTATATATAAATAAATAGAAGATATTTGGAATTGGTTTAGTTTTTTACAAAAACTAATTCTTATAGTAGTCGATGGAAAAGGAAAACATTTTAAAATAGATTTTAATTACAGAATAAAATCAGTTTAGAGACATTATTCAGTAAAGAAAGCTATCAAACGCCGTAAGTGCCTGTGTATAATCATCATATTTAAGAATCATGTTATCTTTCTTCTGGCACCTGTATAGGTGCCACTTTGAGGCCATTCATATACTTTGATTTTAAAATCTATCAAATTGATTGGCTCTCAATGAAATTTTATGGTTATTTCGAGAAAGCAATATTTTTCGCACCAAGTTTTGAAATCGTTACGACAACAACAATAAAAATGCATTAATTTCTTATCAATTTCTTTGCCCACAAACTGTATGAAAAGTTTTACTTTGCTTACCTATGGATTACCTTTACAATTTCTATCTACATTATCACATATATTTGACCATTTCCATTTAAGGAAATGGAATAAAAGGAACGATAGGTTTTGTTCCTTTTAGTGCCTTCCAAGGATGCATACAAGTCTTGCCATTTCGTTTGCAACACTTAGAGGAAAGGGTCTCAGGAAGTATACAAAGTGCCACAATCTTAAACATGACACTTCTATTTGGTATGAAACGATATGGCAGGAGCTTTTTTAACAAACACGCCCACAATTTACATAGGAACCTCACCCCAATCAGATACCAAAACTTGTAGATTGATTCGTACAGTATTAGAAAGGGAAGCTAAGTATGTACCTGCCACGCTCACATATTATGGGAAGAATTTTTAAAACTAAATCTAAGCCAAATATATTTTTTTAATTTTTATACTGTCCACAAAAGAGTATATAGGTTCTTGATCAACAGTTTAATCTAGACATGTATGTCCATGCGTCCGTTGTTGGCACTATCGTAAATTTAGAATAAAAAGCTAAAATTTTGTCCGGATATTTATAGTTTCACAGAGATTTTTATTCAAGTTGAGTAAAATTGATCAAAAGTCACGCCCACAATCGGTAAAATCTATTTATATGCCGCAAAAATTGAGCTATGAAGTTGAAATTCGGCACAAATATTTATAATTATACAATACCTCGATGTACCAAAAATGGGCGTGGTGATAAAAATACAATTATATAAGAAATCATACTCAAAGTAAAACTCGACTGAGTAGCTACTACGTAGTACGTACACTATTAGAAGGCGTAATCAATGTGCCTCACACGCCCACAATTTGCAAGTAAGAAAGAAGGGTGTTTAAGATTTGGTCTAAGCCAAATATAATTTTTTCAATGCTTTTCCTTTGCTTTTACTTTTTGTTTCTGTTGTTGTGTTTTTAATTCTCCATTGTGTGAGCACCTTCTTCTTTATATATATATATATATATATATGTCTGTGTATTTATTTTCGTTGGTTTTTATTGTTTTTCCTGCAGTTAACCTTAAGGCCACAGAAGAAACGTAAACGTCTTCGTTTACGTATAGGTAGACAAATTATTGAAGGTGAAGATGGTGCCACCACTACCACCGTTGGTTTAATAGACGGCAATTCAACCAATACAGTCAACACCATGGAAGTGGAGGATACCGAATTTAGTAGCAGTAATGTGGATAGTAAGAGTCGCGGTGGCAACGAAACCGCCATCACTACTAATATAGACACTAATGAAGAGGTATGAAACGCATGCAAACGCACATATTAAAAAAAAAAAAGAAAAAACAAGCAACACAATATAATCCTCAACTAATGAAGTCATATCCCCACAAGCAATGGTTGTAGTTATTATAAAAAGTTTTCTTTTACAACCTCCACTTCCACTTCTCCACTTCTCCATTTCTCATTCAATTTCACTAAACTGCGACCAACCATTGCGTGTTAAAATCATCACTACCGTAAATAACGCAATTTACACAAAAACGTGAAAATTCATTGTAAAAAAAAAAACAGAAGAACAATAAATTTCATATAAACAAGAACAAAAATAAGAACAAAAACTTTGAATCCTTTCAAGCCACACAATTTATATTAATCCGTAGGTATTTAAAGGAATCAGAATGCTGAAGTCTTTTCTTTTTATGCCCTCCACATTAGAAATGGGTGATTTACTAAGTTTGCAATACCCAAACAACACTCTACAAAGTATATAAATTCTTAATTAGCATCAACAAATGAGTCGCTCACGGTCATAAATTTTGAGATATTGACCTGAAATTTAGTCCAGACACTTATAGTTCCTGCACATAGATTTTTATTTAAATTGGGCATGCCCACAATCGACAAAAATCTAATTATTTGCTACCAAAATTTAAGTATGAAGTTGTAATGTGCTGGAAATACTTAAAATTAGAACTTCCATGTACTAAAAATGGGCGTGGTCGGATACCATACATGCGCACAATTCAATTTTTTAGTTGAGTTGTGGCAAAAAATCTTAAGAGGATGTAATCAGATACATGCCACGCCCACTGTTTATATATGAAAGTTATGTAAGATTTGGCTTAATGCAAATTCGAATGTTATACATACTTTAAATATATATGTACCAAAAATGGGCGTGGTCGAATAACACACACCCACACAATTTATACAAAAACTTTATTTGACATAGAATCGATGTTAGTTCATATAAAAATATAAAATCTATGGAGGGTGAAATCAGGTACATGTAACGCCCACTGTTTTTGTAAAAAATGGAGGATATTTAAGATTTGGCTAAAGCCAAATATTTAAGATTTGGCTAAAGCCAAATATAATTCTTTTACTTGTTTTACTTGTTGCTTATGAAGTTGACTTTATTAAAATTCGTCAAGGAGACATGACCTTTTGTCAAAGCTTTTGTTAAATGAACTTAAGGAATGGTGAACAATAACCGATAACAGCAACAGCAATCAAATTGCTGCCCAATTTTCTTTTGTATTCCGTCCTTCCATTGTAAGATAACGCTTTCGTTTTTTAATTACAGATACCGACGACACCATCGTCTAGTCAAATAGCAACCGTTTCCCACCTTGTAGCTTTAGCGCATCAAGAGCAAAAACAACATTCCCTAAAAAGACAATCTTCTGCGGAAGAGGATCCTTTAGTAAATAATAATAAAGTTGATATAACAACTGTCGTTACAACTACTAGTGATAATAATCGGACACCATCAATGGAACTAAATAGCAATACAAACACCGTACCTAATGGGGCCACAACAGAACAACAAGTAATAGAAACAATACAAGTACCGGAAGTAAGCGGTGTCGAGTTGAAGAGTGCCGACATGGGGGAAGTGTACACAAAATCATCAACGACTGCAGAAGCTGTATCATCACAAAGTGCTGTAGCAACAACAGCAAGTACAACCTTGGCAATCCAAGAAGGATCTGCTAGTACACTGGCTGCTACATCTAGTCCAATACAAAGAGCCCCCGAATCAACAATGGTTGGTGGCAGCAAACAGAATCTACAGCACCAACCATTGGCGAGCATAGCGAATCCTTTACACAAGGTAACGAAAAGAAAAGAAACCCTGGAGGCCAAACGAGAACGTAAAGCTGCTAAAACACTGGCCATCATAACAGGCGCATTTGTTGTCTGCTGGCTGCCCTTCTTTGTAATGGCACTCTTATTGCCGCTGTGCGAAGTATGCAAAATCAACGATAATATCGCTTCTCTGTTCCTCTGGCTGGGCTATTTTAATTCCACCCTAAATCCCGTCATTTACACCATATTCAGCCCAGAATTCCGGCAGGCCTTCAAACGTATATTATTTGGTGGTCATCGACCAGTCCACTATCGCATTGGAAAAATCTAAATGCGCATGTAAGTGAGAAATGAAATAAATGAAAATGGGGCGATATAGGCGGACCATCGGGGTCTAAGCTCCTTAATGAATTTCTTTTTAACTACAATTTTCTACAATTTTTTTACAGGCGAATACTGATGATGCGGCCATAATCTACAAACTAACACGGAGAATTATACAACACAGGGACTTAAATATTAAAAGTAAATATTAAAAATAAGAATGTAAGGAAAGGGAGTACAGTAACACATATACACATATGCATGTACATAATTACACTTAAAAAACAAGTAAAAATGTTACATTGAAGTCCGGCCATTTAATCACCACTTAGCTGCACAGAATTATGCAGCTAATTAGTCAGTAAACGGGAGGTATTGCCTTATAAGTCTCTTCGTGAAATATCATCATAGGGGAAGAGATTCTAAAAATGGGTCCTTCCGGTCCAAATTTTGACTTAGCCAACTATTTAGCTAATTAACCATTTCTTTAAAAAAATTTAAGAAGTGAGATTTTTTTCTTTATAAAAGAAGACTTCCATTACAATTGGACCTTATATGGGGAGGGGTTCTAAGAATAGTTCGATTCGGTCAATTTTCAATTAGGTTCCTCTAGGAGCTAAGGCAAGTTCTTGAACTAAATTTTATCAAAATATCTTAAAAAATACGACCAGTCGGTTGCGCACAAATTTACATGGACAGACCGACGGACAGTCGGACCTTGGTTAAATCGATTCAAATTTAGATTTTGATTCTGAATCAATCGATATAATTGAAGGTGGGTGTGGCATTTGCTGTTCAAGAGTTACAAATTTAATACACCTTTTGCCACAAGTGTAGGATATAAAAAGTATAAGGTGGGATAATGGTCACGCTCATAATTTACCAAAAACTGGTTACGCTGGTTAGCGCAGAATTCAACTTGTTAGCTATTAAGTGATACAAAAAACTATAAGTAGCGTCATGCCACGCCGGATCAACATGGACCTTCAAGACTTCTTAGTACATTTGCCTAAATATAACAAAACAAATACATCCATACAAACAAAACATACAAATACTGTGTATATATAAAATTAGTTCAGGTGCCATATATAGGAGAACTATGAACAAATTCGGAAAAAATGGGTAAAATAGTTTTTTATTTGAATGAATTATACATACAAAAATACATTCATAAATGTAGACTTAATGTATGTATGTGTAGTTTGGCTCAACGTTACAGCTCATATATCTTATACTTGTGTGTTATTCTGGGTGTCTATTAAATTAAACACATCTTATCCACAACTACCGTTAAAATAATCTCTTTTTATCCTTACCTTTTCCTTATATCTATTTCTCTCTCTCTCTCTCTCTCTTTCTTATATAAATTTCTATGTACATATCGTCTTATTCCCATATTCCTTATAACCGCAAACTTTCTTCTTCCTACCTAAAAAAAGAAATGATCAGTCAATCAAAAAAAAATAAATAAATAAATAAATTAAATACTTTTAAGGTTTTTATCCTTCTTTCTTCTACAAATCTATTTATATACATATTAACTAAATAATACATAAATGTCCATAATAAAGCGTACACACAATTTAACATTAACATTAACATTAATATTATATTATTGTAATAAGTTTAAAGTTATTGAAAATCATAAAAACTAAACATGAAAATTATGACACTTCAAAGAAAAAAAACATAATTGTGAAGTACAATACAATACATTGATCGAAACGTTTTCTAAATAAATAAACAAAAGTTTAATCAAAGCAAAAAATAAAACAAGAGTTTTTTATTAATAATTCACATATTGACTCGGGTCAATGAACCACTTTTCTCTAACTCCGCATCTAAACTCGATTTTCATGATAGTTTCAAATCATCACAGCAGCTGTTACAGTGATCTGATCTAGATCAAACTTGCACTATTTAATTCATTTGGTTCTTGTCTCTCAAATGTCATCAAAATTTTTGTAAATTTCTCGAAAATTCTCCCGAAATTGTTTTTTTCTTATTATTTTCAAAAAATTTTTTTTAATTATTAATAATTTTATATTAATCAAAAACATTGTATTAAAATTTTTAGAAAAATTTAAGGAGAAGTCATTCCTTTCCTCTACGACATTGTGTGGAAACCATTCAGTCTGTTTCTATGAAAACTTTGAACGCTTATATCTCGGAAACGGTGGCTCCTAGCGATCTGAAAATTTTTGTAGCCCTTTTTCTAAATGCCATGAACAATCCAATAATCGGGGTATCGAAATCCTAGGATCACCCATTTTGGAAAAAAGGACTACTTTGTAAAGTGGGTTATTATAATTAAGTAGGCAGTGTCATGCCCCTAAAATATATATCATTGTGAAACTGAAGAATTTTCCAGGTAGGGGCATTTAATTTAACCAAAATCCGTTCAGCGGTTCAAAAGTTATAAGCTATTGAACACTGACATTTTGATAAAATGGTATAAAAATTATTTCCACTGATTTTTCCAATTTTTCTAAATAATGACAACAACAACAACCACATTGAAAACAAAGGCAATATTGTTTTGTTTATAACTTTCCAACGACAACTCCGATTTTATTCAAAATTTTTGCAAACATTTGGAAATTTCTGTAGATTTTCGGGGATATCTAATTTATGGGCGTGGCACTGTCCATTTGTTTAGGAAAGATCTTTTTAAAAATACAAATTACTTATTAACTAAATGGGTAGTGCCACGCCCACAAAATATACTTCATTTGAAAGCTGAATTAATTTACAAGATTCCACAAAAAGTTTGAACAAAATCCGTCCAACCGTTTCCGAGATATAAGGGTTTAAAAAATACGTTGAGTTCATATTTACTTACTAAGCACTTCTGAGCGCCTGGTATTTTTCACACATTTTGACAATTTTGTGATTTTTAAAATGACGACCACACACACACACACACACACACAAATAAGAATGAATGTGAATTTGCTGGGCTTATAACTAGAAAACTACTGCTCCGATTTTGGTCAATTTTTTTTGCAAAAATTTGGAAAATTCTCTAGCTTTTCGGGGATAACTAATTGATGGGCATGGCACTGCCCATTTGCTTAAAAAATACCTTTGTTTATTAACTAAATGGGTGGTGCCACGCCCACAAAATATACTTCATACGAAAACTGAATTAATGTACAAAATTTCACAAAAAGTTTTAACAAAATCCGTCCAGCCGTTTCCAACTTATAAGGGTTTAAAAAATATGTTGAATCCAGATTGACTTACTGAGCATTTCTGGTATTTTTGTGATTTTCAGCCTTTTCCAAGTTTAAATAAATCCAGACTGGCTAAATTTTTCGGAATCTCACCAAATTCGCCTTGCCCTTGCAAAAAACATCAAAAAGGTGAACATGTTTCGTTAATTATTGACTAATTCAGGTATTACGGCGAAACAGCTGGTAGAATTGATCGCGGCTATTTTGAATTGAAGGATCATGTTGGTGCATTGCAAAAATGAATTGTTAAGCATTCATTTCACGTTTATTTGATTTAAATGCGTTCGATTTATGTGTTTTGTTTAAAGCAAATATGTTAAATCTTAATTGTATTATTTGTGCTGAATTGTTAACGCAATCAGATGAAGTTTATGTTACGCACTGTGGGCACATGTTTCACTTTGTTTGCCTTATGCAGTGGTTGGAAAGGTAAGCAGGGAATAACATAGAAAAACAATTAATCGAAATGAGATGTATTCACTAGGTCGAAAACATGTCCGCAATGCCGCCACGCATGCAAGCCCAACACCATAATTCGTGTATACTTTAACATAGCTAACCTGGATATGAGTCGCGTCGATGTAGGCTCTTTGTTGGAGGAGCTGGATAATGCTAAATTGCAGCTCAAAATGAAAACAACCGAATTGGAGAAAATCAACGATCAAATTAAAAAACTGCAAGACTTAAACGTTAAGCTGGAGTTAGTAAATTCACCGTTATTGTAAAATGTTTGTGAAAAAACTTTTAATCAATTTTCAGAGCAACTATTAGCAAATTCGAGAAGCAAGCAGCAAAAGATCAGTTGCTGATGTTGAACTATACCGAACAGGTGAAAATGCTCAGAGATCAATTAAAGGGAATGGGAGACTTGCAGCAAAAAATCAAACATTTAAGGGAACATGTTGAGACTACCAAAGGTCTCAATACTATATTAAATGGCTCGAAATTAGATGCAGAAAAACTATTGAAAACTGAACACAATCCGAAAATATTAACTTTATGGATTTCCGCTCTCAAAAGGTATTTATCAAGGAATGTCTCTATTTTGTACAAGACTTATACCTCCTATCTCGTTCAGAGAATTGCGTTTGTGTGAAATTAAAAGGAATGATGCACGCATTCTCTTAAAAGTGGTACAAAACGATTTACGCAAAGAAATGGAAACGAATAAGTGAGTTGATAATGAGAGAATGTTGAGAAATGTTTATTATAAAAATTCGACCATTTATTCTCATAGAGCTCAGCTTTTAGTAATCGGAGAATTGGAAAGTGAAAATTATATGCTGCAACAAAAGGTAGAGTAGATGCAGCTGACTAATGGATAATGTTAAAATTTTTATCGCCTTGTATTGCAGCTTAAAAATGATCTGATTAAAGGAACGGGCGATTTAAGTGTTGGTTTAAATACCGCTTTAGTAGAATCACCTGTTGTGGGAGAGAAAACAGTAGAGACTGCTGCAAGCCATATGATGGGACCGTTACAAGGTGTACAAGTTGGCAAAGAGACATTGGCACCAGCACCAGTAAGTTTTTTGTTTTTGCTTGTTAAAGCTTTTGTCCAATAAAGACGTTTTCTTTTTTGTAGCAGAAAACCGTTGTAATTAAGCCTGAACAATCAAATTCGCCCTATTTAAATATCAAGGCCAGCTGTGTTGGTTTCGCACAATTATACAACCGCGCTCCAAAACACCCCCCTTCTGATTCCGAAGACAACCAAACCACTACCAAATTAACCAAATTAAGAATTTCGCCTTTGAAAAAGACAACGGGAGCTGTACATAAAACTAATAGCAACACGGTTTGTTTTCATTTGTTTTTTTACAAAATATTAAAAAATGAATTTAACAAACTTTCATATTCACTCCACTTATACGCAGTTGAACCTTTTCAAAAATCAACGTTTACTATTAACAGGAGAAACAACAGGATTGCCACCCGACGGTGCCAGTACGTCGCGTGCGCAAACCGGCAATTACGTTCCTAATGGTTACGGTGGTTCATTCCGTGTCGATCCATTTTTAAAACCATTAAAGTCAGAAGCAAACAACAGCAAACCGACCAGTATAGACAGTCGTTTGAAAAGCGGCCGTTTACGTAATATTCAAATAAGGAAAGAAAAGTAAACGTTTATATAATTTATAGTTCAACAGAGAAAAGTACAATTGATTATGTTTTTTGCACATTATATACTTGTATTGCTTTAATTGCATTTCATTAAATAAATTATTATTATTATTGTTGTAAAATTGCGTTTTTTGTTATTTTATTTTTCAAGATTCATAATTTTGTATATAGAAAAGTTCATTTAGTATGATCTTCCATTTTTTGTTCCATTTGTATGTGAATGTAAAAAGAAATGTGTCAACAAGTGAAAAACAATTAATTTATAAATTAGTTGAGTAGGGGAATATAGTTATTGTTCGTTAGCTTTCCTTCTTTTTCTTCTTCTTCTTTTTTAATACTCTATTCTATTTTAAGCTTTATTGAGTATTTTCTTTTCGGCAGTACCCGTCCACTCTTCCTTCAATTCCACCTTACAGTTTAAATCTCTTAAGGCGGCTTTTATGTCCTGCTGCACAGAGGGATGTTCTATCATGGCAGCATTTAGTAGTTCCTCAACACCATAAGATAACCAAACTTCACATTGATCACGAGACCGTGACACCATATTGCGTATAGCCCAAGCACCATTGCGCTGTAATAGTATAACACACTTCCAAAATGAATTTTCGATTACTTGACAAAGTACTCATGTTTACCTGAACAAGCTTACTTTGGGGATGGCTACGCATTGCCTCCACCAAGGTTTCCGTTATGCCCGTTTCAAAGAAACTTATACTATTTTCTTTAACACGTAATGTAAGGGTTGATATGCACGCCAATGCCGCACTAACAACACTTTCATTGGACTAAATATAAAAAAGAAAAACCTCCGTTACATTATTATTAATTAATATAAAACAACGTCTTCTAACCATATGAGTTTCTAGTATATCCTTGAATATGGGTGCTGCACCTTCTTGTAATATATGAACTTTCACTAAATCATGACCAGCCAAGGCCCGTAACAGCTTAAAGGCTTCTCGATTCAAACGCGGCACATTTAAATTGGCAGTCTTCACAATGTTAAAAGGAAAGCATGGAAATAAAAAAATCAATTCAGCTCAATTATACATAACATACCATCGCTTGGAAGACCAATTTCAAGCCACCAGCTTCATGGACAATGGAGCAAAACTCTTGTCGTACTGCCAATGCTCCGATCGTTAGCAACAAATCGGCCAGAACGTTGACATCGTCATACTCTTAAACAGGTTATACTTTTTATATTTGCTTACAATTATTTATCTCTTTATCATTATTATTATTATTACCTCCCAACAATCGGGTAAGATCTGTAATCACTTCATTGGCTAAGAGGCGAGCATGTTCATGAGCACAACCAAACTCTACTCTGATGTCGTCGTCCAATGTGAGGTAACGGAACACGGCCAAAACATCTCTCAAGATTTGATTATTCCCCTTGGTAACGAACGGTTTCAAATATTGTACAATGTTGGCTTTCATAATGTTCTGGCGGTT
Organism: Ornithomya chloropus; assembly: GCA_963971445.1. Taxonomy (NCBI): domain Eukaryota; kingdom Metazoa; phylum Arthropoda; class Insecta; order Diptera; family Hippoboscidae; genus Ornithomya; species Ornithomya chloropus. The sequence goes on along the minus strand of OZ020530.1, from coordinate 16,987,921 downwards.
CATCTCGTGCATAACACAAGCTTTTTGCAACCACTGCAGTGTCAGACAGATTACCGTTTCTTTGAAATGAACATCCAGCAGCTGCACAGCTAAGGAAAGGCATGAACTATTAAAAATATCTGGCAGTTTATTGCTAAGGCTATTAACAGCTTTCAGAACAGCTTCCACAATTTCACTATTCAAATTCTCGCCAACATTGTTGTTAATCTGCTGCTCCAACAGAGCCAACAGTACAGTTTGTGCTCCATTCTTTGATGCCAACACTCGATGAGGAATTGATTTTTGACATTCTATGTCTAAAATTTTCAACATTTCCAGCAGGTTGTCTTGATCAGTGGTTAAGTTTCCAGCAACATAAGATTTTAGACTGTCGATCGTTTCATTAAGTACCGGTTTTCCAGTTTCAGCATTTAAATCCAAGTCTTTTATTATATTAGCTAAATTAATGCCCTAGGTGGGTGTATGAGTGGGCCAAGAGACAATGAAATATATTTCAGTCAGTTGGAAAACCAAGGAATTAGAAAAAAACTGTTTAAATACTTGTGCTTCGAACTGTTTGATTGTCTCCTCCTTAGCTTCATTGGGGCTCATGGAAAATTCCACTACATTTTCCTTTACAACATCATCGAAGGTGTCTTGGGATATAACTTTAGCCATTTTTACTAGCAAACAACAAAACCAGTTTTGCCCTTTTTCTTTTTTTGAAGGCCTCACAGGTACTACTAGCTTTTATTTTTGTAAAATAAAAATATTTTAAATTTTTCTCCGCTTCCACTAAAATTTTGTTGATTTTTCATTCAATACAAGAAAACATACTAGAATTTACAATTAAAATAATAAGTAACACACCCTGTTTCACCGTTGAGAAGAAAAAGAAATTTGATATGTTTTTGCCGATTTTGGCGCCATCTTGAGAAAGAATACGTTTTTATCTCCTACATGATGAAGCTACCATTTTGTCTCCTTCAATGAACATGTCAGTATTTATAAGTTCAATGTTGTTGAGTTCTTTTGCACTGAGAGCTGTCAGATCTGTCAATTACTAAAGTGTTTGGTCACTGCTTTTTGGAATTCAATTAGTTGGAGTTTCTTTGAAGGCATTTTATTAAAAAAAAAGTAATTTAACAACACATTCGATAAGAAAAATGTTTTTAACACGTTCAGAATATGATAGAGGTGTAAATACATTTTCACCAGAAGGACGTCTTTTTCAAGTGGAATATGCTGTAGAAGCGATTAAGTTAGGTTCTACAGCTATTGGAATATGCACATCGGAAGGTAAATGCGATCAATAGTGGATTTTATTAGAATTTATTGGATTGCATGTGTATGTATTTTGTGTTAGGTGTGGTGTTGGCTGTAGAAAAACGTATTACTTCGTCGTTGATGGTACCGAGTACAGTTGAAAAAATTGTAGAGGTAGACTACCATATCGGTTGTGCTACCTCCGGTTTAATGGCAGATGCTCGAACTTTAATAGAGCGAGCTCGGGTAGAATGTCAAAATCATTGGTTCGTTTATAATGAACGTATGTCAATTGAATCGTGTGCTCAGGCCGTTTCTACGTTGGCTATACAATTTGGTGATAGTGGAGATGGTGGCTCAGCCATGAGCCGACCCTTTGGTGTGGCCATCTTGTTTGCCGGCATTGAAAATGGTAAACCACAATTGTGGCATATGGATCCGTCCGGTACATATATACGTTATGAGGCTCAAGCTATTGGATCGGGAAGTGAAGGTGCTCAACAGAATTTACAAGACAATTACACACCGGAAATGTCTTTAAATGATGCCATCGACTTGGCACTCAATACACTTAAACAAGTAATGGAAGAAAAACTCAACTCCACCAATGTGGAGGTGATGACCATGACACCAGATAAACTATTTCGTATGCATACTAAGGAAGAGGTGGAGCAAATAATAAACAAATTAGCTTAGCTTTCTCTTTTAACACCTATATAATGCGAATTCAACATATTTTGTACCAATAAAAATTTGTGAATTCGATTTAATTAAAGTCGAAATCTTGATGTGAACGTGAGTATCTGATCGTTGTCTATCGATAAAAAAGAAAGGTTGTCTTTACTTAATCATTTTTGTATATTATTTTGTTATGGATAATATATAAGAATATGTTTTGTGCGTTATATACAATATACATCCAACTGTATTCAACAAGAAGTTGGATTTAGATTTTCTTTATCCACATCATTCTGCTTCTTTTGAATTATCCATAATCTGATTGTTTAGGTTATCTTTAATATTTCTCATAATCCGTATCATGAACTTTACCGTTACCTTCAGAGTTGTTATTGTTATTATTATTATTATTATTGCAGCGTCGGGTTTGATTATCGGACATAGAATAACTATCAGGCGAGCTTTGCATATTTATCGATTCAGTTGCATTCGCATTATGAGGAATTTTTGCTGCTGGCAATGTTAATGATTGACTTTGACTCTGACTTTGACTTTGTGTTGATGGTTGTGGTAGCGGTGGTGGTGGCGGAGCATTCATTTCTGGTGCGGTTATTATATTTGAGTGGACAATAGATTGTGTATTGCCAACATATTTTCGCGTAGACGATGTCACCTTGGGAAATATCACTTGTGAAAATATTTCTTGATCATATTCACGCCCCATATAAGTGAGAGGATGATGATGTACACCTGTTGATGGTGTTGTTGCTGTATTGCCACTGAAATTATGATTCATTTGTAAACTGTCCTGTTGATGGTTATGATGATGATGACCAAAGACAGTGCGATGTAATAGAGGTGAACCGAGCAATTTCTTTTCCTTACCACCCCCCAACTTAGTATCTGGTTGCGTAGAAGGAGTAGGAGAGCCCGTAGCAAAACTTAATTTGGAGAATATCGGCATGGGTGCAGAGTTTTTCCGCTGTACTTCATATTTACAGCCGGCTTTATCTTTCAAATCGTTATTGTATGTATTACTTTTCTTTATGCCACTACCACTGCCACCGCCACTGCCACTACCATTACCGCCATGATGTGACTTTTTATTAAGCGGCAGTGTCATAGTTATACCACTAGTCGTTGTATTCTGAGTGGCCCCCGATGTTTGCTTGCCAAACTGAAAGATTCTTTCGCTTGATGTTTTGAATGATTCCAGTTTACCCTTCTTTTTGAAACTGCCCAAACGTTTCTCACCCGTACTATTGGTCGTCACTAAGTCTGATGCTGATGAACAGCTATTGCTACCAACACTGGTTTTTTTGTGCTTATTAGAAGTTAACAGAAATCCACGAGTTTTCATGGCAGCCGCCCAATTGCTGGAACTGTTGTGTTCCGTTTGTTCCATATTGCAAGCACCATGAAATTGATGGAATTGTTGTTGCGGCCGTTGGCCGCTACTTAAACGTGTTTGACTGTTGGTGGCGTTTACATTGGCACCATTGCCACCATCTTCAACCGGATCATCACCCGATATCAGTTCATAACCAAAATCGCGTAATTTTAAACCCTCCTTGGTGCGCGTTAATTGAATATCCTCGTCATCAGGCTTAAAACTAATTTCGTAATCGGGCGGTTTTGGTAAGCTGCGATTTTGGGTTTTGGCCACCTTAAAATCACCGACACCACCACCACCGCCACCACTTGGTGCATTGGCAGAATTTAACAGATTCGGATCTGGATTATTTTTATTATTATTGCATTTCTTTTCTTCCTTCTTCTCAATACCCAGTAGAACGCGATTATTGTACATATCCTGGGCTTCCTCTTCCTGTTTTTGCAGCATTAAGTCTTTCAACGTCATGAAACCTTGTGTGTTGCTGGTATGAGCATTCCACGATGTATTGGAATTAATTTTCGGCAAAGCATAATCTAACGTCTTGGAAGTTTGAAAATCGAATTCGACCAGATTGGGATTGGAGGCGTGTATAAAGTTATATGGAACCTTTTTCACATTTCTACCCATGCCTTCACTCACCATAGGCTGTTTCTGGGGCGTTATTGTTTTTGTTGTTGTTGTTGCTATCGCTGCCGGCGATGTTGTATTATTTATGGCCGGCGTTTGTAACTGTATAGAATTTACAGTTTTAGAATCACTGTTACTGGATGAAGATAATGCTTGTATGCTTGCAACATCTTGCATTTGTTGTTGCGTTTGTTTATATACATGCTGACCGTCGGAAGCGGGTTGTATTGGAATTGTTCTTGTTGCTGTTGCTGATGTAACATACACACCTACACCAATATTACCTGTTGTTGTCGTCATATTTATATGTTGCTGTTGTTGTTGCTGCTGTTGCTGTTGCTGTTGGAATTCATTCTCCTTCATATGAGCTTTAAAGTAACTAATTGGTAACAGCGATGCATCATGATAGCCGGGTGTATTGGCACCGATTTGTATACCGTAACTGCCACCAGGCACTTTACGATAACTCCGAAATTGTTCAGTCGGCACTGGTATATCATTCGAGGAGAATTTCTTTTCATTGGTTGACGATGAACTTTTAAAGTGTAGCGTACCTTTAGTGAATTTACGCAATGAACCCAAATATCGTTTATCATGTCTAGTGCTGTTGGGTGTGGTTATGGGTGTTTGTGTTACTGGGATAGGTACCATAGCAATTGCATTTGAATGTGCATCACTGTCGTTCTCTTTATAATGGGCCTGAGGTGACGGTGTACACAGATTTTTATTTATAAATGAATCGTTGATCGACTCCTCACCAGAACTTTCATTTTCCGAAAATAAATCCTTGGTATTAATATCACTATTGGTTAATCCAGGACTAGCATTCAGAGTGGTCGCCATTCGATTGGTGCTGTTCGTTGCCTGTCGTATCAAATCCATCCATTGGTTGAGGGCATCTTGAGATTCTGCAGCAAAGTAAAATGTTTTAGCCGCATGATAAACTTTAAAGGCGTATGGCTTAGAATGCACCTCCTAGAGGGAGGAAAAAAAAGTAATTTTAAAACAAAAAGTTTTTAACACAGATCGGCCCTCAGGAGATGTCTCCTAGAAATGCATGCGACCGTACCGATCAATTAAGAAACGTTTTTAAAAACTTGCCTTGGCCAGTGAAACAGTGAAACCCGGTAAAAATATCACACAACTAGCTTTGGCGGACTCTTTACTACGAAATCCATACAACAGGGTGTCCAACATTAAAAAATATAGACGTGCCCAAAATGTGACGCCACGTTTATCTTTGGTGCGTCTATACAAATGGCCCTGTATATCACCGGTACCCAATAACTTTAAATTAACGTTACGACGTTTAATTATCAAATTATGCTTCTTCTTGATGGTCAAATTTCGAATTTTTAAGGGTGTGTGCAAATCCCTTATATCGCTTATATGGTTTTCAATTGGGTGCATGTTAGGTGAGGTTTTTTCATTAGTGGCCGGGGATTTGACGGTAGTTGCAGGCGGCTGAGTTGGTGTTGGTGTTGTTGTTGCAGTTGAAAATGTTGTAATGATACATGAACTTTGCGTAGCAGTAGACAGATTGGGTGCTGTTGTTGTTGTTGTTGTTGTAACTGTCATACTCGCCATTAAGCCGGGCGGCTTAGGGGGCACCGGAATAGGTGTGAGAGCACTGTTTTGTTCGATTTGTTTTTTGGGTCGAGGCGGTGGAACGGGCGGCGTTACCAATAGATATTCCTTGCGAGGCTCTACAGCTGGCGGTGGTGTACTCGACTCATCTCCTGAATTATCATAAGTGGGTGTGCTGTGACTTTTATCAAATCGCCCTCTTCTAGCTAACGCCGACACGTTAACAGTCTCCAATAAGACATCACTGTTACGATTATCATCATGATTTTTATTGGGAGCACCACCAGATTCTTGAGCATTTTGTATATTATTCGGCAACGGTTTATGGGTATCCACTACTAATGATTGTTGTATATCATCCTCTTCATCAGCAAAGGGTATGGGTTCGAAAGTTTCGAGAATTGTGTTTTCCACATTGCATGTATATTTTTCATCTAGAGGATAGTCGACCACTTTCATGTTGGAATCGAAACGCACCACCTTACTCACACCAGCCTTGAACGGCTCTTGCAGTTCTTCCAAAGGTTGTAAGATGTGGTGGTCCTCCACTGTGGGAATTATTAAATTGGTACTGTTGTGTAATTTAACGACACCACCACCACTAGTCCCTGAACCATCTGTATCGACGGTACCACTACTTATCCCTATACAGGTGGTAGGTCGTGATGTTATCTCTAAACCAAAACCGAATGATACCGATTTATCGCGTAGGCTGGGTGAGGCGGGATCACAGACAGTTCCACTTTTACGTTCATGCCATAACGGTGATATACCAGAAAGCCGTTTATGACCAAACAATTCATCACCACAAATTGTGTTGCGTCGTTGCAGCATAGCTCTAGGTTTCGGATAGTATAGGCGACTTTCTTTTTCCGTTGTTTTGGAGTCGGTGGGCGTTAATATATCACTCGATATGGAATCAGTGTCTCCATCATCCGTTTTCTGATTCTCACCGGCACTTAGAGTTAACGGTGCTGTTTTAAAATTATTCTCAGACTTGGTTAACAAATTCGGTCGCGGACTTGGCACATTTTCGCCCCAACGATTACCCACGGAACGTTTCTTGCTGGGCAAACGATACGGTTGCATATAAATTTGACCATATATTTTTGTATGTTTTGGTCGCTTCTTTAAAGTCAATAAAACATCGGGTAACGATTCGCGTAACTGGAGCAGCACACTTTTATACTGCCAACCCACTACCGTTTGATAATTGATTTGTACAATTTCATCGCCATCCTCAATTTTACCCGAATTGTGAGCGGGAGAATTATGCTTAATGTCGGTAATGCGATGTATGCCGTGATAAGTCGATTCAATGTTAAAGCCTAGCTCAGATTCACGCTTTTTCAGAGTTACTAAATTAAGGGAGGCGGGCTGCAATAACATGGGATCTGTTATATCTTGAATAATATAGTTGGCCAACAGTTCCAGAGTTTTGGCAGTACTGCGTATCTTTTCTACAGGATTTTCCACGAAACGTTCCCTTTGAGCAATGGTTGCCATTTCCAAACCCAGGCGCAGCATTTTACGACAAATTTCGGTAAATTGAAATTGCCCTCGAAACGGAGCCCGTTCCAACCAACTAATTAGTGGCTTTATGGTAGCTATTGTACGAGTAATATCACTTAAAATTTGTGTTTCAATTACACTAGCACCACACTGAGAAGCCAACTGTCCATGCAAACTGCGGGCAGCGGTCGCCACATGTAAAGCCATAAATTGTAAATTTTCTTTATCCAAATTAAAATGCTAAACAAAGAAAATTAACAAAATTTGTACACACATCCATTCGTTGTATGGAAAGGATTCAATTGCTACATACGAAATTTCTAAGATTCTCAACAGCTTCTAAAACGATTTCCTGATGTCCTATACAGTGCATACCCAATTGTTCCAACACATAAGGACGTATATTCAGTAATTGGCGGCCGCCCACTTCATTTTTTACAAATGCATACGAATAATTATACATGGAATCGTCAAGACCTTAAAGATTTTTTAATAAAATTGTAATTTGCTGGAATTGATAAAGATGCTTCCTACCTTTCAGCCAATCGCACACTTGATCTGATGACCATTCTGCCACATTTATGTATGCCATAACTATAGTTCACTCTTTAGTACGTAATTAAAATTAATAAAAAAATTCCACTCATATTATAAAAGAAAATTTTTAACATGAACAGCAACCTATAGAGTATTTGCAAAAAAAAAATTATGAAAAAATCTCACTTGTTTTTCTTCTGTTATTTATTTCCTTACAGTGCGTGAACTTATCAAGGTGTTAAGAACTGAAGAGATATTTTCATATGTTCCAGCATACACTTTAAATGGGGTTTTTCTTTATTAATCATTCATCACAAACCGTGTGAAATAACAATAACAAAAATATTTTTTTTATTGTTGTATTATAAGTCTTCTTCGTTATTGGTTTTGGTTCGGTGTAATTTGTGCAAGCAGAAGGAAATTTAAAAATTCAATGTAAAAAAGCAAAACGCATCAATTATTTTATTAGTTATTATAAACAACATATAAAATTATAATTTCAAAGTAAAATCGGAGAGAATTTGTGTTTTACTTAAAGTTAGTTATTCCCCGAACAAAAGGCAAATTAAGCGAACAGGTCTTGAAGTTTTATATTCAAGGAAGACAAAAGCAAAGTGTAATCAAAGGTTACCAGAAGCACAAGGGATACTTGTCATTAAAAAATGAAAATCATCCTGCCAAACCAAAGGTAACGAGCAATATTTCCGCCACCGCCTTCGTTATAAGCCGAGAGTGTGCGCGAACGTAATTGTCGGTTTTTTTTTATTTCATAACGAAAGGATGGATGTAGCAGTAGACAAGTTGCAGTGCGAAAGGATTAAAGTGAAAAGTAAAGTGATATGATTCAATTCATTATAAGGGAGTTACACTATGTCACAAAAGTCTCTAATTGAACTTAACGAGATTCGCAAATTGGATGAAATATTGCGCCAATGCGAAATCTACGTGTCAAAAAATAAGAAAAGTCCACTGTTGGAAACGCGTAAAAAGAAGATTTCACATCAAAGTCTATCCTCCACTAAACTGCAAAAGTTTGTGGAACGAGAACTATTCGGATTAATGTGCAGCGCTAATAAAATGAACAAGAAAAATATATTTGTGTCGGATATTTTGATGAACTCAAATCTATTATCCTACAAGGGTGAAAGTAGCAAAAATTTGTTACGTAACAACTGCCAAAAGATGCCCAACAATTTTCATATGTATCATAAAATATCACGAACCTACATTAACGACGACGACGACGAGTTCTTGCATCGCAAATGTACAAAAACTGAATTGTCGCAGAATTACTTGGAAGATATTAAGCAGTGCTTGCATGAAAATCTAAAGCAGGGTAAAAAATATAGATCTGAAACGTATGACGCTTTATTGCACAAGCGAAGGCAAAGCCACCAACTACAGCAACAGCAGCAACGTCAACTTCCTCAAAGCCAATTAATGACGCAGCAGCGCCAACAGCCAATGCCGCCGGCTGCCGTGGAAAATTGCACATCTGCACGAGCACACAAAAGTGTTGAAATAAAGCAACCGTGTGATAAATGTGAGAAGCAGAGACACAAAGCTGTTTTCATACAGACCAGTAATGATGAAGGGAGTGAAAAAAGCAAAAAAACGGGAAAAGCGGATGCATATGGTAATCACGAGCATGGTTACTCCAAGTCAACGGTACAAAGTAGTTGTCAGACAACGCCAGAGGAGAGACGGAAAAATTTGAACAATAATAGTAACAGTCGATACAAGTTTTCTTCGCAAATTTTTGGCCGTAAATTATCATCCAAGCATGTTAGTGAAATGGAGGATACCATGGACAAGGAGGCCTTATTAAGTCCTAAATTAGAAATCAAATTTCCCGATCCGGTTGAAACGGTAAAATACGTATCATTGAATTTTGAAACTTATCTCTGTATCTGTCTCTCTCTCTCTTTCTCTCTCTTTCTCTCTCTTTGTGTTTAATATGTATTTCATATCATTTGCTTAACAGGTTTTATCTTTGGGTGCCAATGTTTTGCCCGAACAGAAAAATATTGGTGTTAAAACTCAGCGTTGGACCATATTACATTATTCACCCTTTAAAGCTGTCTGGGATTGGATTATATTAATTTTGGTAATGTACACGGCCATTTTCACACCATACGTAGCGGCTTTTCTGTTAGGTGAACAAGACTATCAGAGACGCACCAACAAGTACATAAACAGTGATCCAATAGTTATTGTCGATCTTATAGGTAATTGCACGCATCAATTCATTTAATTGTCATAATATGTATAACGCTTAAGGATTTATAAAAATGAATTCATTTTCTTTCACAATAGTGGATGTAACCTTTATAATTGATATAATAATTAATTTTCGTACCACCTTCGTAAACGGTCAAGATGAAGTCGTGAGTCATCCTGGTCGTATAGCGGTACATTACTTAAGCGGTTGGTTTCTAATCGATTTGGTAGCAGCCATACCGTTCGATTTACTATTAGTTGGTAGCGATACCGATGAGGTAAGTTTTTTGTTTTTATTATAAATTTTACTTTTTGTAATAAACAAAAATCGAACCACGATTAAAAAAAAAATGAAAAAACGTATTTTTCTGTTCTTCTCGTTTATTAGTTCGTCATTAGCGAATTTTTTATTTAAAGCTTTTCTAAGAAAACAAGAAAAAAAAACAATCCCAAAACAAATCATATTAGATCAAGTACAAAGAAGTTAAATAAAGAAAATGTTATGGCCGACCATTTAGTACCCTGCACCATTTACTTCCATTCGTTGCGCTACAATTGTTTCAGTTGTATAAGTAAAGCTTTGCCTTCAAAGTCACTTTGTGAAATAACATTATATAGAAATAGGTTCTAAAAATGATCCAATTAGAACAAAATTTGTTATAGCCAATTATTCTGCGCCAAATTTTATCAAAAAATATTTAAAATTGCAATTTTTTGCCATGTAAAGATTTCCATTATAATTGGACCTTTTATGGGAACTGGGTCTAAAATCGGTACAATTCGGTTCATTTTCAATGGGGTTTCACTTTGGCCCAATACATACTCTTGTACCAAATTTCGTAAAAATAGCTTTAACAGTACGATTGGTAGAGCACAAAAACATACATGGACAGACAGACAGATATGGCTAAATCGACTTCTGAATCGATCAGTATAATTGAAGGTGGTTGTGGCATTTGCTATTTAATATACCTTTTGTCACAAGTGGTCTATGTCAAGGCAAGGGTGTGGTTTCTTCTTCTTAATTTCTTTATGAAATTCGTTGAGAAAATTTTGTACTGACTTTAACACAACACAATAAAACAGAAAAATAAATAAATATTTTACACATAAAAAAGAATAATTGGTCCGATTATAATGTTTAATTATATAAGTTTTGCTAAATATTATGCACACTATTGATTATTATTGTTATTATTATTATTATTATTATTCTATATATATATATGTGTGTATAAAACAAGGAAAATCGGACACTGTCAAGCCTACGTATGTATGCGATTTGTATCTGTGATTGCTGTCTGTATGTATTGTGTATTGTATACTACTATACAGGCACTGGCAACCACATAAACACAGAAACGACTTTAAGCCTTTTCATGACACCTCTACCCAACCTCAACAACCAACGTTTTTATATAAATAGCGAGAGAGTTTTATATAATAAATAATTTGTCATCACACTACCATTAATATTGTTTTAGAATAAGGAGTAGAGTTAAATATATAGTTAAATAAGAGTGACAATGCATATATTGCGAGAATGTATGTTGTCTAAACTGTACTACTCTACACTACGGTTATAACGGAGAGAGTACAATACGAAAATTTAAGAGTAAGATTAAATATCAATTGTTTTTTTGATGATATATTTGCTATGTGTATGCGTGTATGTGTGTATGTGTGTATGTTGGTAGCTTTACTTTTTTTGTAAAACTGTATAATATCTGATCGGCATTTAAATCGAGTGCATATGCATTTCATTCCTTTCACACATTGGCAAGTAGTTTATATGCATACAATAAGTAGATAAATGCTAAAGATATGTTAACATATGTACAGTTAGTTGGGTGTGCTTGATTTGATGTGAAGATTTTGAAGAGGAATGGAAACAAACAAAATTATATTATTGTATTTTCATTGTTATCATTGTTGTTGATGTTGTTGTTGTTGTTGTTGTTGTTGTTAGTGCTAATCAATGCTGAGAATGTTATAAACAAAAAACAAAAACAAAAAACAAAAACAAATCCATAACAATAATTTTATATTAAAAACCGTTAATGTTGTCTCTTGTGTTTTGTTAGTATGTTTCCTCTCACTCTTTTTCTATTTCTCTGTTTTTATCACTCTCTCTCTCCCTCTCTCTCTCTCTCTGGACCTTTTCGAACATTTTATTATTATTATTGTTGTTGTTGTTGTTGTTATAGTTATAGTTGAGAATGCATTATAAGTAGTTGGTGTGAAAGGGGAGAAAAAAAAATGCAAGTGCAACGTTTTCCTTAAGTTTTCTACACACGTATAAAAAATAAGACTTATGGAGAAAACTTGAAAAAAAAAAAATTGCAAAATTTTCCACATGTGTAATTCCAGCACCATTTAAACATATCATTTTAACAAATGTTCCTTCCTTAGGGAGGAAGAATGCACTAAAAAAAAAATCTTCACTAATGGAGAGATTCCCTACTTCATTAATTCGTTCGATTACAACACGACCACATGATATGATGGTACTAGTTATCCAAATACGTTACGTTAGGCCTGGTAGTCATTTTCCGATTTTACTCGTTTTGTTTTTCAACGCTCTACAAATACAAATTACGATCGCAACCAAGCTTTAGTTTTTTCTTTTTATTCTTTTTACTTTAATGACATTAATTATACCCTCCACATTAGATGGCGGGTGTACTAAATTTGTCATTCCATGTACAACACCTGGAAAGTAAAGCCAGTAACCATACAAAGAATTTTGATTAGCTGGGTCACACGTATGTCCGTGTCTCCGTGCGTTATGGACACTCTCGTGGATGTATATTTTGAAATATTCGGCTCGAATTAAACTTTCAGCTAAAATTGGCTAAAATCGATCAAAAGACACGCCCACAAACGACAAAAATCTATTTATCTGCCACAAAAATTGAGCTGTGAAGTTGAAATTTATTAATAATTGCTTCATGCATCGATGTCCTCAAAATGGGCGGACACGCCCACATTTTAAAATAAAACCTTTTTCAACTTAAAACTTAACTTAAGCTGATGCTTATACTATTAGAGGCTATTAGAAAGCGTAATCATGTATCTGCCACGCCTACTGTATGTAGATGTGGAGGATATGTATTTAAGGTTTGGCCAAAGTCAACTTTAGTTTTCTTATTTGTTTTATATATTTCATATAATTTGCGTTTAGCTTTTAAATTTATTTCATTTGTTGTGTTAATACATACCAACAGTTACACGAACTTACATAACAAAACATTTTTAATTTCAAAATGTTTGATGATGGTTTACACAATAGGGATTCTAACGGATTGTAAATTTTTATATAAAATATTCAATATATCAACGCGTAGCACATATACAAAAACAACAACCGAAACATAAGAAACATAACGTGCCATAACGGTAATAATAATAATGGCCCCAAATTGCATACTAACACGATGCACATACGATCCATTTGATCTGTCTCTTTATTTCTCATTCTCTCTCTCTCTCTCTCTCTCTCTCTATCTCTCTCTCTCTATCTCTCTCTCTCTTTCTCTCTCTTTATCTCCCTCATTTACATTTATTACGATTTATTCATATTATATTTAATTTTATGAAATATTTTACAGCTTGGCTTGGACAACGAAGAGGTATTACATTAAGTCAGTTTGTTCTTCTTCTTCTTCTTCTTTATCTTTTTAACATATAATGTTTATACAGATTTTGTATATAAAATTATGCTTATATAATTATAAAATGCATATAAAGCGGCCTATAGTATATAAAAGAAATTTTTTTGCAATATACAAAATTCCACCAATAAAGAAAAACGTATAATCCTGTAAATAATCATAAATCATATAGAAAGATGTAATCACTTCAATATTATTAATCATTAAATGATTTGATATGATAGTAAATAGGCGTAACACATAGCTAACCCAGTGAAGGATCGTGGGTTCGATACCTACAACAGTTGCGGGGGTGATGTGGGATGTTTTTAAAAATGTTTTTTAATTGAGGGTAAGATTGGCAAGGTGTCATGCAATGTTTAAGAGACATCTCCTGAGTGCCAATCTTTAAAAAAAATATGAAATAATAATAATTTTCTATAAATGAGACTTTCTGTTATTTATTTGTAATGTGGTTGCGGGTGAGAGTAAACTAGCAGCTGTAGATGTTTTGATGTATCGACATCATCATTAATCATTAATCATGTATTATAAATATTATTTTATTGGCTGCAATGAGAATTTTCATATGCCTCGTGTGTAGGAAACATTCATTTGCATTCATTACCAAAAAGCTTTTTAATATGTTTATATACCCGCAAGGTTGGCAATGTTAATCACTTTATCAAAATATTTGCAACACCCAAAAAGGAGCAGAGTAACTAACCACTTAGGGGATATCTCTTATAAGGGCTGACACGGTACCAATGGGAAAGGATTTTAAGTAAAAGATGGGGAATGGAGAACTTAAATCTAAGAAAGATCAGAACTGGTGGGAGAGACTTTAGATGCAGTAGTGTGCTGAGTTAATGTACTCATATTTGATTGTCCGCCTATCGGATAATGTGCGTACATAGAAATCATTTTTCGAATTGTTGAGATATCGTTTTTTCTTATTATTCTTAAGCTATAGATGGAAGGTATAAAGTTGGAAATTGATTTAGAGACCTAAATGGGACGCGTGATAAGTTTTCAGGATTTGGCCTAAGTGAAATTTTGCTTTTTTTTTTCTTTTTGCTTACTTTCATTAAGCATTTTGATGATCTACGAATGTGTTTGATGTTTCAAAAGATTTTTATAATATTTTCTTAGTGCCAATACACCCACGATGATTGTATTTTAGTATTTTTTTTGTTTATTTTTGTTTTTGTTGCATATTTGTATATATGTACACCTCATTTAGCTGCTTTTACTACGTGTTGACATAATAAGCATTTACACACATGATATTGTAGAGTACAAATCCAAATATATATATATATATAATTATATATAATTGCTGAAAATCACTTATTTAAAAATGAAATTATATAGTGAATGTAAATGATGTAACGGTAGTATTAAGTTTAATGCAAAATTAAGATTGGCTTCAGCTGAACAGAAGAAAGTAATGCATTGATGAGAGGAGACATGTCATGAAAAGTTTTAAAATCGTTTTATGTGATCAAAGTTATTATAGTCGGTCAAGTCCGGCCATTTAATATCCTACACCACTTAGTTCCACAAATTATGCTATAATTATTTCAATAAACGCGAGACATTGTCATTTAAATCTCCGTGTGAAATTTTATTATATAGAAATAGGTTCTAAAAATGGTGTGATTAGAACCAAATTGTTACAGCCCATCAAATCTTCATCAAATTTTATCAAAAAATATTAAGAATTTCGAATCTTTGCCATAAAAAGACTTTCATTATAAAAGACCCATAAATGGTAAGGGTGTCTAAAAATGATTTAAGTCGATTCATTTTCAATAGGGTTCTAAGAAAATATCTTAAAAAATGCAATCTGTAGAGCACACATGTACCTGGACAGACAGACGGACATGATTATATCCACACAACCTTAATATGCCATTTGCCAGAAGTGGTGCAGGATGTATAAAAATTATAAATCTATATTATAAAGGCGTTTGTTTGTTCATTGGTATTGAGTATAAAACGTATATACATTAAAATGCTTTGTTTTGTAGAATTTTGAGCACAATTTGGTTTTGTTATGTTTTTCTCCAAATATAATCTTCATATATATATATATATATATATATATATATATATATAATATAAATATAAGTATTAAACATATATATACAGTTATAATTTAATCATTTTTTGATATACAATCCGTTTATATAAAACGAATACAAGTACATATGTACATAAGTATTTGTTCACATAACAATAATTCAAGCTTGTACAAAGCTTTAATATAAAACACTTATGCTAATGTGTCTGTGCGGTTTTTTTTTCTTTTCGGAAATATAATTTTTGTATAAAATTTAACATATTGCTTTCATTGTAGACCACCACATTAATTGGCTTATTAAAAACAGCACGTCTGTTACGTTTGGTTAGAGTGGCCAGAAAAATTGATCGTTATTCAGAATATGGTGCAGCGGTTTTGGTTTTACTAATGGCGACATTCGTTTTAATAGCACATTGGTTGGCTTGTATATGGTAAGGACATGTGCCCATATACGTATATATATATATATGGTTGATTATTGCATTATATGTTCTCTATAGGTATGCGATTGGTAATGCTGAACGTATTATGTTAACAAAAAATATTGGCTGGTTACATACATTGGGCAATGACATTGATGAGCCGTATTATGAAAATAAAACAGGTGGCCCTTCGATTAAGGTACTCATACACAATTGATTGCCTAACTATATTCTAAAGAAGAAAAAAATGACTTGAGGACAATTTCCTTCTCAAACAAACATGGTTCATATGACACATATGAGTTTTTATACCCTACACCACATGTGACAAGGGCTAAAGTTATAACCTTTTATTATACCGATCGATTTAGAATCACTTTCTGAATTGATTCAAGTGTGTCCGTCTGTCCATCTGTCTGTGTGGCTAAGTAAATTCGGTATTAGCCACAGTTTTTAAGATATTTCAATTAAATTTGATACAAAATCGTGTCTTTACCCAAAGATAAGCACTATTGAAAATGGCTTAAATTGGACCATTGTTAGAACCCCTCTTCATATAACGCCATTACAGACATAATAATAATAATAAGTCTTTATGTGGCGAAAATTTCCAATTTTTAATATATTTTGACAAAACTTGCTGAAGAATAGTTAATTGGTTTAAAATTTCACTAAACCAAATTTCTACTCGATTGCACCATTTCTAAAACCCCTTCCCCTGTAGCTTCTTCTTGTGTATGGGAATGACTGGTGCTTACTAACTAATTTTAGATGTACTATATACTATATGCTAACCTTTTAGATTTACTTGTAGATCTGCGTGGTGTTGGGTATTACATGGTCAGGCTTGACCGACTATAATAATTTCACTTGTTTAAAATCAAACTATATTTTATATTCAGATATACATATATTTACCCCCATAATACAAGTAATAGTCATTCATTATTTAAATATATACATACACACATACACACATACCATACCATACATACGTAATGGAAAAATGTTTATTTTTATAGTCTCGCTATATAACTGCACTATATTTCACATTTACATCCTTAACTTCGGTTGGTTTTGGCAATGTGGCACCGAACACAGATGCCGAAAAAATTTTTACCATTTGTGTCATGTTAGTGGGATGTAAGTTTTAACTTTGTTTGAACACATGTTATGCACTCTACCTTATAATGTTTGCAATTTACAGCCTTAATGTATGCTAGCATTTTTGGTAATGTGTCCGCCATTATACAAAGACTATATTCGGGTACGGCCCGCTATCATACACAAATGTTAAGAGTACGGGAATTTATACGATTCCATCAGGTTAGAAAAAATGCAAAAAAAAAAAAAAAAATTAACGATTTTGGCGTTAAGTTTATATTAGTATATAAACCACCTGTTAAATATATAGATTCCCAATCCATTAAGGCAACGTTTAGAAGAATATTTCCAACATGCTTGGACCTATACGAATGGTATTGATATGAATTCGGTATTGAAAGGCTTTCCAGAATGCCTACAAGCCGACATATGTTTACATCTTAATCGTAAACTATTAACCACCTGTCCAGCATTTTCTGGTGCTAGTCCCGGATGTTTAAGGTATATGTATTTATATATAAATTTTATATAATTAGTGACAACAATACACCCTACATCACTTGTGACAAACGGTATATTAGGTTTGTTGACTTTGGAACATCTAAACATAGACCGATCGCTTTAGAATTAAAATCTGAATCTATTTAATCATGACCGTCTGTTTGTCTAAGTCTAAATAAGCAAACTACAGGTCGCATTTAAGATATTTCAATGAAATTCGGTACAATGACATTTGTTCGCCCAATGAGAAATAATAATGCAAATGGATAGCACCCCTTCCCCTTGGAGGAGCTATTGTAATGGAAGTCTTTGTTTTTGTAAAAAATTCTCAATTCTTAATATTTTTTGACAAAATCTTATGCAGAATAGTTAATTAGCTTAATTTCGTTCTGATCAGATCATTTTTAGAACCCCTTTCCATAAGCGTTTACTGACACAACTGAAATAATTGTAGCATAATTTTAGAAGTCAAGTGGTGTAGAGTATTAACTGGTCGGTCATAACCGGTTATAACATTTTTTGTTTTTTGTTTTTTAATATTCCTCTGTATTCCATTTATCATAGAGCGTTATCGTTAAAATTTAAAACCACTCATGCACCGCCTGGTGATGTTCTTGTTCATAAGGGTGATGTGTTAACATCGTTATTTTTTATAGCGCGTGGTTCCATTGAGATACAAAAGGACAATATTGTTATTGTTATATTAGGTAAGGATGAAATATTTGGTGAAAATCCTTGCATCTATCCAACCATTGGTAAAGCAAATGCCAACGTTCGGGCCTTAACGTATTGTGATCTGCACAAAATCCATCGAGACGATTTATTAGATGTTTTATATTTATATCCAGAGTTTTTTGATAGTTTCGTTAACAATCTGGAGATCACTTATGTTATGCGTGACGTAAGTAACAGATAACTATCACAGATGTCATCTGTCTCAGTTAGCAAAATTTTTCATTGTATTTAACCCTTTAGGAGTACACATCTGGTGTGGATGTTAAACACAAATATTTACGAGTTAAATCTTTAGAGAAAGAGAGAAGCACCAGCGATATAAACTCGATACGAATGTAAGTTATTTTAAGGGTGGTAAACGGCGAATGGATAATAACAATATTGCGTTACTTGCAGTGTGGGTCTGCATTATAAAACAAACACGAAGGGTTTCGTGCGTGACAATGGTCAAAAGGAGACACCTGACATTAACATATACATGGGCAAAGATAGCAATTATAAAATCGGTTTACAGAAAAATGGTACACTTCTCGTCCATCCGTAGCAAAGCAACATTTTCTACAAATTATATGTTTTCAGAATTCTTTTAAACGGCCAGCATTCAGTATATTTTCCAATTCATTTAACGCCATTTGCAACCACTCATTCCTATACCGTGCATCTCCAAAGCAATAAGTTAAGTAAGATAATAATTGTATTTTTATTTATTTATAATTTTAAAATAATAAATTGGTTTGCAATTATGCAATATACTCTAAATAAATATCTATTTAAAACAAAATTAGCAACAAACGAAATATTTATTACGAAATATGTCGTACTGTGTATATGTGTGCATACACAATGGAGAGCCACAAATGAGACAGCTGCAGTCAATATTTAAGATTTTTTTATTTCATTTGTTGTTGTAAGGCTATTGAATGCGCCATTTCATATTCATGCATACATGCGTATATGATAAAATGGCAATTAAGAAATTTACCAGCACCCAATATAACAGAAAATAACTCCGTAACGAGTAAATAAAATAAATAAATAATACATATATCGTATGTATGTAAACCGTATTTGAACTTTATATTGTTTGTACCTCAACAGTGTGGTCGTTGAGAGTATCAACAATAGACGGACACGCGGACATACATTTCTAGATCGACTCAGTACTTGTAAGATATCTGATACCTTCTGCTTGATGTTGCAAATGCAATTTTAGTATACCCGACTTCATCTTATATGAAGGAACAATGAGAAATTTTCAATTTTATATTTCGACCTTTTGATTACAATACTTTACCTACAAATGTTTCTGTATGCTGCAAACGTTTTGCCAAAGTAAGGGTGCTCGCAACCTCTCAGTAATCGTATATAAGTAAAATTGAATGCGTTACGCTTGAACAGCTCATTGGCTGCCAATCATCTCTAACAAAAATATGTTAAACACGAAAGCATTACTTGTGTTAATGAATTATAAAAAAACGGTACAAAAAATTCACGACTGCATTATATTCCGTTAATGAAAATTATTAAACATAATGAATTTTTAAGCAATTATTATATTTATGTTTGTGTATGAGGGTCCTGAAAACCATAAGTTTATATTTAGGGCGTGTTCTTGGAACGATTTTGCCCATTTGCAGTAGAGAAGCGTAGACAAAGTCGAAGATGTCTTCATTTTTGCGAACACGAGAATACCAAACAATGGGTAGAAACTTACACGGGCACACAGGACGGACGGAAGGGCTAAATCGTCTCAAAAGTTCACAAAGTGTGCTCCGTGGAGCCCTGGGGCTCTGTGAGCCAACTCAACAGACTCTGCGAATCTCTTTGATGTTAGGCATGATCACTTGGCACAAACACACGATTAGCCATTACCGAACCACTGGGGTTTCGTATAAATTATTATTGGAGAGCTCCATAGCTCAAAAAGTTTGAGAAGTTTGTGGCTCGCCTCCTTCTGGTACTTACAAACATTTGAACACAACCAATATACCCCCATATGATTATGATGATGGATATAATAACACTAACAACAACAACAACAACAAATACGATGATCTTTTATGTTTAGCTTTTGTTGTACTCCTTGGAGTAATGATTTTGCTTAGATTTCCGCACAAATATTATTAAGTTTACTTAAGTGTTTGCTTATAATGCTTTATAATTAAAACGACCGAGACATAGAGATAGATAGAGAGAGAGAGAGAGAGGGAGAAAGAAAGAGAGAGAGAGCAAACCTATAAGACAAACCTTCTTTTTAATAAATAAAGTAAATATGTAAGTAAGTGTGGTGGGTATGAAGGCACACACACAGAAAAAAAACAAAAAAACAAAAAAATAAATAAATTCCACACAAATTTAGGTAGTGGTGTTGTTGTTGTAGTTGTTGTTTGTTTGTTTGTTTGTTTATTTCTCACTTGGGTTTTTGCTGCTTCACTATCATACATATAACCAAACGATGAAGTTAAAATACCCTTTCCGACTAAGTCACTGAACGCGCACCGTACTAATGGGGGTAACGAAGAAACGAAGTGACGTACTCACAGCTAGTAGTTTATTGTTGTGTTTATTACCCTCCATATGGCGTATAGCGTTTGGCGTATGCATTTAAAGTGCTGCTACTCTCTCCCTCTCGCATATTACTGAATAGTTCTCTCATTTTTTCTTTTTTTTTTAGTTCTTAGAACACACGCTATGTGTGCAAGAAGATTTCTAAATCGAAAGCTAGCTGGTTAGTGTTGTGCCATACATAAACTCAATGTTGCGTTCTCCGCTTACTATACTGATTGTGTTCTCTTCTAAAATAAATAATAAAAAAAAAAATACCACAAACCAAGAAATAACCAAATTATACTCTAAATTAAATTTTGTTTAGTTTGTACTTTCATTTGAATAGTTGAAAACAAACTTTTTTTTTCGTACAACTCGTGTGTGTTTTATTGTACATGTGTGGTGTGATGTGATGTGTTAGTGAGAGGAGTGCTTTATTACTTTATATTGTTCTTAAACAAAGTGCTGGAAATAAATTTATGTGAAAAGTAAAATTTGTTCACAAAAAAAAAAAAAATTTCGAATAATAAGAAAAATAATTGTATTATATCATATACATATATACATATATATATATGCAAATAGTATGGTGGTCAAAGAATAAATCAGTGTTGTGTTGTGTACATACATGTGTACATATATATGAACGGAATTGTATTGTTGTGTAAGTGCCGCTGAACCGTGGAAAGGAGATCGAAAAAATGTGAGCTATTGGTATAAGGAAGGAAGAGAGAATATATTCAATATACAAAGTCATGACCATGAAAATTACAAAAACAAAACAAAAACAAAAACAATCGTTCGCCTACTGTTACATGTTGTTGTAGCAACATATGCAACAACAACAAAAACAACAATAATAATAATAATACACAACGCACAATACCTTGTGTGCCATAATTGTTTTGTTTATATAAAATACAACTTTATTTTTTTCCTCCAAAACGTTAAGGAACTTGTGTAATATGTAACGTACAAGTTTGTTCAATGCAGAATTTTATTACAATATACGTATAGAAACGCATACACATATACATTCACACACACACACACACCTATATAAATTTCCCTCCAATCGACTTTTTTGATTTGATTATTTTGTGTTGTGTTTGTACGGCTTAGATGTAAATCGAAAAATTGTTTTATAACGTCATCAATACAGACTGACTGATATACATCAAATGTTTAAACGGTTGAAATATATATATATATACATATATACATATATATATATTTTGCATTTCTATTACTCATGCGCTTCATCAGTCTACTCAAAGTGGTTCATTTGTAAAGTTTACAAAAAAAAATGAAAAAAAAATTGAATATTTATTGTATAGAAATGTAAATAAACGGACATCACACACACATACACAACTATATGTACAAATGTAATTGTCTACAGAAAAGAAATAAAAATTTTGTAAAAGAAATTGGTTTACATGAAATGTGTGGTGTACTCTTCACAATTATGGTATATGCAACAATATGTGGGCGTGGCATATATCTATATAAAAATGATTTTTATTTGCAGAACTAACAGATTCTTATAAATTGTGGGCGTGTCTGTTTTTCAATTACGCTCATTTTTCAACAGACCGGTGTATTGATAGTAATCATAAAGTTTTCATTGTACAGGTATGTTTTTTTAAACGTGAGACCTTTTTTTTTAGAACTGAGGGCGTGGCATATATAAATGCGCTTTTTTCAAACACTATTAATGTAATTATTGCACTTCAACTTATACTTATGAAATCTTATACTGCACCAAAAAGGGTTTTTTGTAAATTGTGGGCGTGTCTGCATATCAATTTCGCCCATTTGCCACACAAAAGTGTTTAGAGGAAACATAAACTTTCAAATTTATGGTCTTGAGTGATTTTTTATAATTGAGGGCGTGGTTCTGATTCTGTTACCGTTATGTATGGGAAGATGTCTCCATAAACTGTATAACTGTCTTTACTAAAATTCAGTCTAACATCTCAATTTTGTAAGCTATACAACAATAAAGTAATGGAAGGACATTTTTAGATCAACGTAGATTTTGTTACTTATGAAATATTTAGTTCTTAAGGCTGCCATCTGGTAGTTGCAAACAGAATAATAAACTTTCTATATCATTAATTGCAGTAGTAAGGAGGTTATAAAAACCGCGCAAAACGAACAAGTGACAAAAGACTAATATTGAAAAAATATTTATGTGATGCATGTATGTGTATATGTATAAAATTGTATTAATGAGCGACAATTTGAAGAAAATATATAAAAAAACTCCTTTGTGAAAAATAATGTTTAGTCTACGAGATTGAAAAAAAAAAAAAATAACAGCAAAGAAATTGTTCGTAAAAGTTACTGGACACAAATTTGTTTGGTGATTTCCACAGGTAAGACTACATACACGCCCGCAATCTGCAAAAAATCTTAGCAAGATATGGGGGTTTTTGCCATATATGGATCTTTTATTAGTACGCCAAGTAGTATTTTGTTCTACAATAAAAAGTTTGAACTGAGGGACGTGGAGGACAAAATTTTTCATGATTTTTATACCCTCCACCTCAGTGATGAGGGTTTTCTAAGTTTGTTCTTCCGTTTGCAACACCCAGAAGGAGGCGTCAGAGACCCTACAAAGTATATATATTCTTGATCAGCGTCAAAAACTGAGTCGATTTAGACATGTATGTCCGTGTGTCCGTGTGTAAATTTTGAGATATTGAGCTGAAATTTTGTACAGGCACTTTTAGTCTTTGCACGCAGATTGCTATTTAAAATGGGCAAAATCGGTCAAGAGCCACGCCCACAATAGACAAAAATCTATTTATCTACCACAAAATATGAGCGACAAACTTGAAATTTGGTATGTACTTCTATGAGTATTAGCTCCATCGGTATGCCAAAAATGGGCGTATTCGGATTATAGACACGGCCACAATTAATAAAAATCTTTATATCTGCCACAAAAGTTGACCTAGGAACTTTAAATTTGGTACGCGCATACATAGTTATTCCATCTACCGATGTGCCAAAAATGGGCGCGATAGGATAACAGACACGCCCACAATTTAAAAAAACATATTTAACGTAAAAGTAGACTTCCATGCTGATACCTAAGGCATACACTATTAGAGGGGGCAGTATATATATATATTTGCCACGCCCTTTCGTGTAGAGGTGGAGAGTATTTAAGATTTGGTCTAAGCCAAATTTAGTTTTTTACTTGTAAAACTTATTTTTATACCCTCCATCTTAGGGAAGAGGGTACATTCATTTTGATCATCCGTTTACAGCACATCGAAGGAAGCGTCAGAGACCCCGCAAACCATATATATTCTTAATCAGTATGAAAAGAGAAATCGTTTGAGACATGTCCGTCCGTGTCTCCGTGTGTCCGTCTGTTGTTGGCACTCTCACGGTCGCAATTTTTGCGATATCAAATTGAAACTTTGCATACGTATTCTTAGTTCAATTTCGCTGTTCCGTATTGAATTTGGGCAAAATCGGTTAAGAGGCACGCTCACGATAAACAAAAATCTCAACATACCTCGAAAAAATTTTGTCTTTAAAAAATTATATATCGCACAATACTACGCCTATCAAGTTGAAATTTGGTATATATATAAGTTTCCAACACTGTGCCAAAAATGGGCGTGATTGAATAAAGCAAACGCCTATAATTTAAAAAAAAACCCTATTTGTTGTTTAAAAATGACCTGAATAATAATAATAATAATAATAATAATAATAATAATAATAATACGATTTAATACAATAGGAACTTATTTTTTAGAGGGTTTGAAAGGTGGAGGGTATTTAGGCTTCGGTCTTAACCGAACTTTTCTATCTTGTTTAAAATTGGACTGAATACAGAAATTTTCGTGGGTTTTTCATATTGAGTCGGAATGAGGCATTTTTTGCAAAAATTTTACTAACTCAACTTATATAATAAAGTCATTCTATGAAATCTTTGAATGTTTTTATTTCGGATACAGTAGCTCCTGCGATCTGAAAAATTTTGCGCCTAAATTCTAAATTCACTAAACAATGCGTTCATCGGGATATCGAGGCGCTAGTATGATTCATTTTTGAAAAAAAGAATACTTTGTAAAATGAGTTATTATAATTAAGTGGGCGGACTAACGCCTATAATATATATGTCATTGTAAAGCTGATAAATTTTCCAGGTGCGAGCAGTTAATTTGACCAAAATCCGTTCAGCGGTTCAAAAGTTATAAGCTACTGAACACTGACATTTTGACAAAATGGTATAAAAATTATTTCCACTGATTTTGCCAAATTCTCCAAACAAAAGCAATAACAGCAAACACACGAAAGTGAAGGTAATGTTGTTTTGTTCAGAACATTCCAAGCACATCTCCGATTTTGGTCAAATTTTTTGCAAAAATTTGGAAATGTCTGTGGCTTTTCGGGGATCTTTAATTTATTGGCGTGGCACTGCCCATTTATTAAGGAAAGATGTTTTTAAAACTACATGTTTATTAACTAAATGGGTGGTGCCACGCCCACAAAATATACTTCATTTGAAAACTGACTTAATTTACAAAATTTCACAAAAAGTTTGAACAAATCCGTCCAAATATCATCTAATATTGCTTCAAAAGAAGCTTTTTGTGGTGGGTTAAAATGAACATAAATGATGTCGGAGTGGTCTGATCATGCTCTTACTTGCACCATTTATTTTTGTCTAGTCAATTATTGTCTCAATTGGCATAAAAAATTCCAATTGGAAAAGCTTTCAAAAATTCATCGTGTTTGCTTTTTAACACATATGATCTTTTTTTGTAGGGCACAAAAACTTTTATAAAGTTTATATACTACAATACTGTATGTAAGGTGTTATAATTACAATTATATTACCCCCAGTAATATAATTGTCGACAACTGATAATATGCAAAATAACTGTTTTTTATTATTGTACAAGCAAGTGGGCAATAAATCACAAATATCAAAGATTGTTATAAGTATAAGCGTTTGTGTAGCGGTATATATGAAGTGCATCTATATACGTGCAATCATATAAAATGTTTTTTTTTTTTTTTTCATTTAGAGTATGAAAAGGCATAAAATGTGCTTGATAACTGTTGAAGAGAAATTCGAATTTATACACGTATAGTTAGTATCAAAAGTGAATGTCCTCGATCAAATATCATACAATTTTTTTTTTCAAATAATTTTTAATTCAATAGTGTACTTTTTCATGTATACAAATAACTGATTAATTATCGTGGAAAATTCTCTTCTCAACAAAATGCTTACTTATTAATATTTATGAGGATGAACAAAAAGTTCAACTTTATAGACGATGCCGACACTTGAGTCAAACAAATTTTGTATATATTTTTAATTTATTTGTAAATTTTAACCAAAACCTCTAGTAAGAAAACTAACTTATCCTCCACATCTGCACAAAAGCGTTGGATGCGGCAGATATATGATTGCGCCCTCTAATACTGTTTGTATTACGTAGAGGCTTGCAAGTCGAGTTGTTATTGGTGGGCGTGTCTGCTATTCAATCATGCTCATTTTTGCCACAACAATTTTTGTGGCAGGTATATAGATTTTCCTCGACTGTAGGCGTGTCTGTTATCCGACCATGTCCATTTTCGGTACATTGATGGATTGGATAATTATAAATTAGGTATACCAAATTTTAACCCAATGACTACATTTGTGTGGCATATGAATAGTATTTTATGATTGTGGGCGTGGCTCTTGACCGATTTTGCCCATCATAAATAGGAATGGGCGTACAGAAATTTAAATTTCTGCTCAATATCTCAAAATTTACGCCCGTGAGAGTGCCAACAACACACAGACACACGGACACACGGACATACATGTCTAAATTGATTTAGTTTTTGATGCTGATCAAAACTATATATACTTTGTAGGGTCTCTGATACCTTCTTCTGGGTGTTGCAAACGGAATGACAAACTTAGTATATATATATACCTTATGTAGAGGGTATAAAAAATAAATTGATCAAATTGCGGGAAGCAAACATTTCATGTGATAAAAAAAAAATTAACGTTTTTATTACAATTTCGCCATATGTACCCGTATGTATAACAGACAAACGAAAGCGGGAAACTTTTAACTCTTATAACTACTTATCGAACGTGTATGTATACTTGAATGCTCACTTGTGCATGCTACTGTATTAAATGAATTTGTGATGTGTATATATATGAATTTCCAATTTCAAAAGGACAACCGCCACAATATAATGGGAAACAAATGTGTGCTTGTTGTTGTCTATATATATATATAACCAATAATAACCAGATTCTCACATGATCATGCCCTACATTGCATTGCGTGGCGTTTTAATAGTTTTGTTGTGCGTTTAGTAAATTTCTGTTAATTAAAATTAATCAAACAGAGTATAAAACAAACACGCATTCATCAATATTTTTTTATAAATATCACTAAATAACATACATACGGAATAAACAAAAGCATTAATGATGAGTTTTAAAGCTACAGCGACTGTTAAATTTTTTTAAAAAAGATGCCTTTCGAACATATTTACACATCGCGTTACAGTTAAATTGGTACTTTAATTATTTAAAAATAGCTGAAAATTTGATATCTACAACAATTACTAATCGACAAATTCGATTCTTTGATAAACACTGATAGACAATACATAGCTCGGTGTTATGTGGTAATTCTACTAAATAAAACATATAAAAAAAAAGTAAGAAAACTAAATTTGCCTAGGCCAAATCTTATATATCCTCTACCTCCACAATAGTGGGCGTGGCAAGTATATATATATATATATTGCGCCCTCTAATAGTGTATGTCTTAGGTATCAGCATGCAAGTCTACTTTTACGTTGCATATGGTTTTTTCTAAATTGTGGGCGTGTCTATTATCCAACTACGCCATTTTTGGCACTTCAGTCATGGGATAACTATGTATACTCGTACCAAATTTCAAGTTCCTAGGTCAACTTTTGTGGCAGATATATAAATTTATGTCGATTATGGGTGTGTTTGTAATTCGACCACGCCTTTTTTTGGCACATTAGTGGATAGGATAACTATCTATACGCATACAAAATAGGTCAACTTTTGTGGCAGATATAAAGATTTTTATTAATTGTGGGCGTGTCTGTGATCCGAATACGCCCATTTTTGGCATATCGATGAAGCTAATATTTATAGAAGTACATACCAAATTTCAAGTTTATAGCTAAATTTTTGTAGCAGATAAATAGATTTTTGTCCATTGTGGGCGTGGCTCTTTACCAATTTTGTCCATTTAAAATAGCGGTTAATATATTGCATTTTACTATCGACTAACAAGTTAAATTCAATGATAAAAAGGTTTCCTAAAAATTGTGGGCGTATCTGTTATCTAACCACGCCCATTCTTGACAAATAGACGATTGTCTACTAGTATAGTGTACTAAATTTTAACTTTGCAGCTCAATTTTTATGGCAGATGGATATATTTTTTTCGATTGTGGGCGTGATTTTAACCAATTTTGTCTAAATAACGATTTACGTACAAATTTCCGGCTCAATTATCTCGAAATAAGGAACCGTAATTATTCTAATATCAAACAGACAAATGGACACACGTACGGACATTACTAGATTTATTCAGATTTTAGTTTTTTCCTTCTGGCTGTTGCAAGCAGAAAAACATATTTAGTAAACCATCATTTTTAAAATGGACGCGGGTTTTTAAGCTTCCACAGAAAGCCACGTAAACAATTAATGCCACAATTAACACAATTTTTATAAGAAATTCCATAGAAATATATATACGATATATATTACAATAATCTAGATACAAATGTACACTAATTGGATTTGGATTAATTTAAGCATATAATGTAAAATCATACACAATCACATCCAATATATAATCAAGTATGTAAACTAAAGCTGACTGGGTGTGTAAGTGATTGTGCATTTTTTTTTTTGTTGATCAAATGTTTATTACTGTGATATTTAGAAACCTTAGTGTTTATACAAATTGTTTAGATTTTATGATGATTGCGGCAAAAATAATGTTAATAAACAATAGACGTTTGCATGTATGTTTATTATATATCTAACTATAAACGGTACTTACTATGCGTTGTAACATATAAAAGTTTTCTTTACAATGGCTAAATTTTCAAGAAACTGTCCGATTCAGTCCATTTTCTACAGCGACAATCTATGAACCAAAATATGTCCCTGTAAAAAATTTCAAAATTTTGACTTTGCATTAGCTTAAATAAAAATTTACTAGCACCGGCAGAAGGAGGAAATTAAATGTACTTAAAAACAAGTTACATTTACAATGGTGGGCACGGCAGGTATATGGTTACGGCCTCTAATAGTGTATGTATTGCGTATCAGCTTGCAAGTCCAGTTTGACGTGCAGTACAGTTTTTGGTAAATTGTGAATTTTTAATCTAACAGTAAAAAATTTATCGTTTTTACATAGTGTTGTGTATAAACACAAGAGGTGTTGTCAACAGACTGCATCATTAAGTTGCTTCGAAACTTAAAGGAAGCAATATTATGGCCAAAAAACTTACTAAAGAACTTATTACCTATTCAAGTGACCATCACTGTATGTCTCTAATGAATATTTTTCAAACATATAGTTTTATTATGTGTTTGTTTTAGTTTTTCTTTGGAAAACATTTCTTTCACACAGTTATAAATGTGTGTAAGGGGGTAATACGTTATGTTGCATTCCAAAACAATATTTATATAATTTATTTATTTAATTAATATTTTTCTTTACATTTTGTAGTTTAAGTACTTAAAGAAGCGTTGAAGGAGAATTTGTTGTAAGGATGCCGGATAGATTTAAAGTAACGAAGACTGAAGAATTAAATGATGCACCGCCTGATTATCTTTTAGAAGAAACTGCAACAGGGAAACTACTAAATGACACGAGTGATAGTGGTGAGTTTTAACTTTTTTCCCTACTTTAGCTATAAGACAATTTACGGGACCTTACTCATATATTAAGATATTCTGTTACTGGAGGAATTGTTACAAGTCACAATTTGTTGCATTTGTTGCATGCAAACATATTTTGTTACAAATTCTTTTTTTTCATTATTAAAAAAAACAACTTGTTAACCATGTGATGAAGAAATGATTGACCTAAAATTTAAGAGTGAAAAAATATGTTTTCCTTCATTTTTTGTTCGTTCAATTGTTGCTTTAAGTGAACTTTGGGTAATGGCAATACAGCAGTACTTACTTAATACATACACGTGGATACATATGTATGTATATGAAGTATACCTAATATTAATATTCTACTATAATATATACAATTACAAAAGTGTTGTTGTTCATATTATCTAAGTACGAGACACAGAAGGAAATGTGAATACCATGAAGTACTCATTAAGCGTCAAATTGATATGCTCTATCTATATGGTAAAACATTTATAACAAGTTTGCTAATCAACATTAAAATCTAAATCTATTCAACATTGTCCGTCCGTGTCAGTCCGTTGTTGACAAAAAACCACTTTACACTAAAGTTTTTTACACAGACTTTTACTGCATTTTATCTGCATGAAAGTTCCTACTGAAATTGGTCTAATGCCACGCCCTTCATCGAGAAATATCAAATCAAAGCCACATATAATAGAATATTAAGTTGAATTAGGCATTTTTACAGGTATCTTATCTACAGATAGGTCAAAAATGTTAACGGTCATATAACAGACTCGCCTACTATTTGCAAAAATCGGAAAACATTTGAAAAAATATCTAAATTATATGTTATTATATAATGCATTAACTATTAAAGGGCGCAAAGAGTAAATTGGCACGCCCTCTGTTACCAAAAAAGAACTTCATTTGATAAAAAATTCTGCGTATGCGTTAATAAATAATACCTATACTCTTACAGAGCGTAATATGGTAACTGCCACGCCCCCACAACATCAAACACGCTCACAATTTACAAAAAATAACATTTATTAAAAAATCCGAAGATATGTAGTTTTAGCCCATAGTAGATAGCCCCAAGCATTCGATAAAGCCAGCAAATACATAAATTAATAAAACATATGCATTTTTGGGCGAAACCCTTCTATGTGGGACTGGTTGGATAAGCTTTTTTTTACAAGTTTACAATCCTAGATTTTCATACATTTACATGTGCATTGTAAAGCTTTTATCCTAAAACCAAATAAAAGAGAAAATTGAGAGAGAGATCGAGAGAGAGCTTAAAGCGTAATATCCTGTAGTTTTGTATACATACACATGTACAGACACTGGACCAACTAAACACTGCTGCTGTAGGATAATGTACGCTGCTGTATAATCTCTGTTTTCTTTGTTTATCATTTGTCGCAGGGTTGTGCTCATTATTTTTATCACTCGTATGCTCTAAACTGACATATATTGTGCATAAAAAAGTTCAGCTAAATGAATACAAGTGATATAATTTCCAATACGCAGGTCCATACATAGCAATCCATGCTGCCATGGACCAGTTCTTTACTGGTTCTCAGAAATTTTTGGAAACATACGCATTTCACATTCGCTACAAATCAGTTCAACATCTCTATACGCGTTTATTGCCGTGTTAAGTGCTTACAAGAATAAATTTGTTAAGGTCGTGTTCCCACAAATTTCTATGTATGTTAATTATTTTCTATTATGTGGCTGCTGTGCTCCACTTTTATAATAAAAAGGAACAAAGAATGATGAAAAACATTTAAAAACAACATTCCTAGAGGCAATACCTTGTAGTCAGCCAACAGAAATTTGGCTAACTGGGTTAGATTCGAGACTATGTCCAATGAAGCAATATGTTGAAAATCAAGCAAACATGTCCCGGACATGGCAGCAGGCTATTAGTTAATAGATCGTGCATTGGATGCTACTTGTCATTCCAGGGCATACGTTAACAGTGGTCGCCAGTGAAATTTATTATAAACTATTACCAGTGGTTATATAACTGATTTTTATGTGATATTTAATACTCATCGTGAATTAATTACAAAATTAAATTGACACCATTACCCAGCGATAATTCTAACGCACAATCTCGTTCGTTAGAGAAAAATTTTTAACAAATCGAATTAGATTATATAAAACGAAATTAAATTCATATGAAAACGTTTGTGATTTGCGTTTTCTTCGGAATTTTTTCTTTTTGGTGATATTGCCTTAGCTTAACCTACATAACATTACAACAACCAAAACACCAAAATCGATTTAAAATACAACAACAACTTAAATGAAAGAGTGAAAGGATAAAAAATTAGAAATAAAAATAAAATAAAAGAGAAACTTAATACCTTTGCATTCATTACAATGATTCATGGTGTTGTGATGAGCAAATTTGATTCCTTTTGAATCCTTAATAAGTATACCTAAGAGGATGTTATCAGTAGTAATCATAGCAAGCACTACTGGCTATTTAGGCCACTCCACACCACAACACAAACTAGTGATAAAATAAGAAAAAAAAAAAAAATTGAGAGGAAAAAATTGTATGAAAAGTGGGGCGGACTACTACATCTCACACACCATTTATGTATGCGTATTATTAATAAAAGCTATCGCATAAACGAGAAAATAGAGAAACTGGCGAGATTTTAAGTAATAGAGAGTAATTACATAAAGAGAGAGTGAGCATTGAAACATCTAAAGAAAGTAAATGTGTTTGAATTGAGGGAATAGGGCCACATTCAGAATTTTAGCTTTCATGTAAGTAAAGGAATTTCAAGCCAAAATGACGGATAACAAATTGGTAGATGAACCCACAACCACCAACACAGCCACCTCACAAATAGAGTCAAGGACTTACGACGACAACACTAAAGACACAAATCAAAGCGGTAAGTGAATGTGATGATACTTATGATATGTGTGTCTCAACACTTACTCTCCCCCTCTGCCTCTCCAAAACTAATGCATGAACTTATGGTAGAAACTAAAAACATTTTAAAAAAATATAAAAAAATAATTTTATATTTTACTGCAGCATATATTAAGTTTGTGAAAATTTTGATAATTCTCAAATGGATAAAGTAAGATCCACTTCTATACTCTACGCTTACCAGAGACTCTACAAAGTATATATATTCTTAATCAGCATCAAAAACCAAGCCGATCTAAACATGTATGTCCGTACGTCCACTTTTGGCATTCTCACGGTCGTAAATTTTGAGATATTCAGCTGAAATTTTGTACAGACACTTTTACTTTTTCGTTAGTGGTTCACGAGCCACGCCCACAATTTATAAAAATGTATTTATCTGCCACAAAAATTGAGCTATGAAGTGGGAATTTGCTAGAAATATTTAAAGTTAGAACTTCGATGTACTAAAAATGGGCGTGGCCAAATAAAATACGCGTCTATAATCAGCAAAAATCCATATATCTGCCACAAAAATTGGCCTATGAAATTGGAATT
This sequence comes from Ornithomya chloropus, assembly GCA_963971445.1. Lineage (NCBI taxonomy): Eukaryota > Metazoa > Arthropoda > Insecta > Diptera > Hippoboscidae > Ornithomya > Ornithomya chloropus. The sequence goes on along the minus strand of OZ020530.1, from coordinate 16,954,649 downwards.
TAATACACTTATTTGCAATAATCCAAAATGGGCGTGGTCAGATAAAAGATACACGCACAATTTATAAAAACCGTACACAGAAGGCCCTTAACCAATACTTTTGGAAAATTTATAGCTTAAGATATTTTACGTTCCCTTCTATTGCAACTGAGTTGTGACCAAAAAATTCACCATTAATTAAGAGCAACCTTGAAACACATGATAAAATTTTCTGTAAGCCACCAACAAGTACATAAACCATATACTTGTATATGTATATATATATACATACACACCAAGTGTATGTAGATATAAAGTCCATTTTGTTTCGTATTATTTATGATGGGAATTATAACGAATAATAAAATTACACTTAACATGGGTGTGTTAAGAATATTTATAGTATATGTGTAAGCACTCATATTTGTAAGAATTTTCATACAAATTCAGCCTCATTATAGTGTTCTTGGCTTAATGGGTTGTAAGCAAATAAAGACGAGAGAATGTCCTTTTGTCAAGAAAAAGACGCGTACATGTTATTAATATTAAATCACAAAACGAAAAATATTCTTCACAAATACATTGATATACATACGTAATGTATAATGTATATATACTGGGCCAGAAAGTTAAATACCCCTAAACCTACATTTGAGGTGTATAAACATTTAGAAAAAATCACTCAAGCATCCCACCAATACATAAAAGCTATTATATATAATAAATAGGACATGTAGGTATTGAAAAAAAAGAAAACTGAACTGAACTAAAAAGCAAGTGCAGAATAGAAATACAAGTAAGGAAGTCGTTGATAGGGAGCGTAATAAAATTCATGCCACGCCCTAAATTTACATTCAAATATATAGAGATCATTATAAATTTGACCCAAACTAAATTTAGTTTTTTTTATTTTACTCGCATTATGCAAAGAGTTCTGTTGTTCGGTTAAGGATAATAGATATATCATGCTACACAGTCTCACACATTGTATATTCAAGTTTCTATTATGTGTCAATTCTCTTTCATGAAAAGTATAAAAGAGATAATTGAAAAGTGTATGCCAATATGCATCAATAAGTGATATATGACACACACGTACAAGTTCTAAATATATGAATAATTGAGATGTACTTGCAGTCAATGTTGCATCGCTGTATGTACAATGCAATATATACACATACCTGTATATATATTTAATAAGTGTACTGTATAAACAGTAATACACTTTGTTGTTATTAATAATAGAAATTATATGGGAGATTTCTGAATAAAAACAAGAAAGGGGGCTAAATTTATTTATTAAGCGAAAACGTACCATTCACTTGAAATTGAAAAATTTCATTTGAAAATGAAAAATGAAACAAATCCAATTCAAATAACTTCTATTTGTAAATGAAAAAGTTCAATTGAAATTAAAACTAACCAAATTTAAATTGAAAAAAGTTGAAATTTCATTTCAAAATGAAAAACACAATTGAAATTGAAATATTTTATATGAAAATGAAAAAAGTTTATTTTCGATCATAAAATCGGTCCTTGGACCGTAGCATATTTTTGTATTACATTTTACTGTAGTGTCTTTGCAACTGCAAGCTGTAATTTAACTATAAACAAGTAAGGAAACTAAATTTGGCTTAGATCAAATCTTAAATACCCTCCATCTCTACAAGAAAGGGCGTGGCAAATATATATACATATTGTGTCTTCTAATAGTGTACATATTACGTATCAGGATGCAAGTCTACTTTTACGTTAAATATGGTTTTTTTAAAATTGTGGGCGTGTCTGTTATCCGACCGCGCCCATTTTTGGCACCTCGGTAGATGGGATAACTATGTATACGCGTACCAAATTTAAAGTTCCTAAGTCAACTTTTGTGGCAGATATAAAGATTTTTATTAATTGTGGGCGTGTATGTAATCCGACCAAGTCCATTTTTGGCATACCGATGAAGCTAATACTCATAGAAGTACATACCGAATTTCAAGTTTGTAGCTCATATTTTGTGGCAGAAAAATAGTTTTTTGTCGATTGTGGGCGTGGCCTGTACAAAATTTCGGCTCAATATCTCAAAATTTACGCCCGTGAGAGTGCCAACAACACACAGACACACGGACACACGGACATACATGTCTAAATCGACTCAGTTTTTGACGCTGATCAAGAATATATATACTTTGTAGGGTCTCTGACGCCTCATTCTGGGTGTTGCAAACGGAAGAAGAAACTTAGTATACCCTCATCACTGAGGTGGAGGGTATAAAAAAGTACATGAATAGTCAGACATAAGGACAGACATTTGTTCTTGTAGCCTTAGGTTTTTCGATTTTCCCAACTAATACGTGTATGTGCTTAATGTAGTAAATGTTGGAAAAGGTACAAGAAAGTTGGAACAAATTCTGATTGTGGTTTTTTGTAGTAAATACAAGTAATTTTAATACCCTTCACATAAAACAGGGATATACTAAGTTTTTTATTCCATTTGCAACACCAAAAGAAGGAGTCAGAGATCGTACAAAGTGTATAAATCTATTTTGACATGTCCGGCCGGGGCGTTTGTCTGTTGTAGGCACTCTCACGATCGTAAATTTAGAGATATTGAGCTGAATTACAGCTTGTACAGACACTTCTAGTTTCTGTAAGAAGATCGCTGCTTAAATTGGGAAAAATTGATCAAGAACCACGCCCACAATTGACAAAAATCTATATATCTGCCACAAAAATTAAGTTTTGTAGTTTAAATTTGGTAAACAAATATACAATTTCCCCTTCTGTCGATGTGCCATAAGTAGGCGCGATTGAGGAACAGACTCAACTGCAATTTAAAAAAAGCGGTTATCAGAGTGAAAATCAGCTTGCAAGTTAATATGTAAAACATTTGAACTATTAAAGGGTGTAGTTATGTACCTACCAAGTCCACTATGTGTATGCACTTATGTATGTAGGATATTGGCCTAAACCAAATTTAGTTCTTTTACTTTTTTATTATATATATGACGAATACTTACGATATATATATATATATATATGTATGCGTATTATTTATATTTCAAGCCTTAAAAACTTGTAATTGAGGTTTTGGTTTTAGGTTTTATTTTAGAAAGCGCGACACGATTAGAGATTATTTCATAAATGTTTTTTTTATTGTTTATTCGTAGAAAAATGTGAGGGCTCAACCGCTGAGGGTAACAACGAAAAACAAGCCAATACTGAAGCAAACTTATATTTGTACGAAGATGAATTGGATACAAGGCCGCACATATCAACCTTTATATCGTCGTTGGCCAATTATGAAAATACTATACCAGCCGCCACCGATCCAGATGCCAAAGCACCTCCGCCTTCAGCCCGCATGGGTATGTAAAGTTAATATATTACAAAAACAACAACAATAATAACAAAATTATAGGCACACTGATCGGATGTTATCTGCCCTGCATTCAGAATATATTTGGTGTTATACTTTTTATCCGTTTAACATGGGTGGTGGGTACAGCGGGAGCGCTATGTGGTTTTTTGATCGTTTTAACTTGTTGTTGTGTGGCAAGTATCCTTTTACCAAAATATTATTATTATTATTAGTTTTTTTACTTTTTTTTTATCAATATCATCATTAGACAATGTTAACGGCAATTTCCATGTCCGCGATAGCAACAAATGGTGTTGTACCGGCAGGCGGCAGTTACTTTATGATATCGCGGTAAATAAAGTATACAACAACTATGTTTGGCTTGAGTCAAAATTTTTAGTACCCTCTACATATATTATATATATATATATAAGTTGTGGGCGTGGCATGTGTAGATGTTCCAAGGGTTGTAACAATTTTTAAAATACCTATTAGGGAAAGATGGAATTTATCGGAGAGATTTTTTGTGAATTGTGGGCGTGTCTGTTTTTTGATACCGCTGCCTCACAACACATCACATAATTAGAGTACAAATAATATTTGAATTTTGTAGCTAAAAAAGGTGTTTGTTAATCGTGGGCGTGGCTTTCAAGCAATTTTAACCATTCCCTCTTTTTACAAAATCTTAATATCAATACCCTGAGGGTTTTTAACACCAAAACATACAAATCAATTAAGATTTTGTTACTGATGAAGCCTGTGTGCGTCGTCTGAGCCCTCGGTAATGTAAAGGGTATAAAAACTATGTTCATAATATTTCAAAACTCTTAATATAATTAAAATAATATTAAAGATCTTTGGGCCCTGAATTTGGTGGAGCAGTTGGTATGCTCTTCTATACTGGTACAACTTTAGCGGCTGCTATGTATATAGTGGGTGCTGTGGAAATTGTTTTGGTAAGTTTCGGACATTTCTTCTAATCACTCCTTTCCTTTTCGTTTCAATTTCGTAATGTTTTTAGACATATATGGCTCCATGGGCCTCAATATTTGGTGATTTTACCAAAGATGCCGACGCAATGTACAACAATTTTAGAGTGTATGGCTCCATACTTTTAGTATTTATGGGTATGTTGTGTTGATACATGATCCATTTCAATGCAATTATTTATTACTTTCATTCACTCTTTCTTGCTTTTCTTCCTTCCTTAGGTTTAATCGTCTTCCTCGGCGTAAAATTCGTGAATAAATTTGCTGCCGTGGCATTGGCCTGTGTTATATTTTCTATTATAGCTGTTTACGTTGGCATTTTCGATAACATCAACGGAAACGAAAAACTTTAGTAAGCTCATACATACAAACAAACAATATAATATTATATAGTTAACAACAGTTAATTCGTGTGTGTGTGTGTGTGTTTTCTGTGGTAAATGATACGCTAAAAATAAAACGGATTAACGTTAAAAGGAGAAGAAAGACAGCGTCTTAGATAAAAATGGAAATTTAGTGTTTTTTGTGTTACAAGCTGAAAATGTTATATTCGGTCAAGCCCGACACCACTACACCACTTTAGTTCCACAAAGTATGCTACAATTAATTTAGTTGTATCAATAAATGGTGGAAATGTAATTATGCGGAGAGAAGTTCTAAAAATGGTCTGATTCGGTCCATTTTCAATAGTGTTCCTTTCCGAGCCAAAACATGTTCTTGTACCTATTTTTATCAAGATATCTGAAAAAATGCGACCTGTACCTTAAGCATAATCACGAACAGATAGACGGACATGGTTAAATCGATTCAGATTTAGATTCTGAATCCATCAGTGTGCCAAAAATGGGCGTGATCGAATAATAGACGCATCTACAATTTACAAAAAAACATACTCCATGTAAATCTCGACCTACAAGCTGATACATAATACTTTCACTCTATAAGAGGAGGAAAACTATATATCCGATGCGACCACCTTTGTAGATTTAGAGCTCTACCACTATTATTTTAACATTTGGCCCAAGTCAAGTTCAGTTTTTTTTCTTGTCCTTTTTTATAAAGCTTTAATTTTATAAATTTATATTCTTCATAATTTTGCGTTTAGCATGTGTGTTCTTGGCAGTAGATTACTTAAAGATATACCCATCGAAAATTGTACCAAAGATGATACCTTCCTCTATGATATTTACTGTTCCAATGGAAAATGTGATGATTACTATCAAAGTAAGCTTCAATACTGATAATGATGATGAAAATAGTATGACTTTGTTTTTTTGTTTTTTATTTAAATATCCTACTAGATAACAATATTTCGGTAATTAAAGGCATTAAAGGATTATCGAGTGGCGTTTTCTATGAGAACATTATGCCCTCATTTTTGGAGGTAAGGTGTCAAGCAGTTGTCAGTTAAGTTTTTTATAATTTTTTTCTTCTTGTTCTTCTTCTTTTATCCATTCCATATATAGAAAGGTCAGCTTATAGCTTATGGCAGTAATTCAATTGATATTGATAATACGGCTCCATCCACTTACAATCAAGTGATTAATGATATAACCACCTCATTTACTTTGCTTATAGGTATATTCTTTCCCTCGGTAACAGGTATGTAGTATAATTTGTGACCACAAACGTTGACACATATGCATTGTATTTAATCGCACAAATCTCTCTCAGGTATTATGGCTGGTTCTAACCGATCAGGTGATTTAGCTGATGCTCAAAAAAGTATACCAATCGGTACTATATGCGCCATTTTAACAACGAGTACCGTTTATTTATCATGTGTACTGCTTTTTGCTGGTACTGTAGATAATTTATTATTAAGAGACAAGTAGGTATTTTTTTTATAATCTCTGAGCATTTCATTGGCATAAAGTTATATGTGAGTGTAGATTTGGTCAATCGATTGGCGGCAAACTGGTTGTAGCGAATATTGCATGGCCAAACCAATGGGTTATATTAATAGGATCTTTTCTATCTACCTTGGGTGCCGGCTTACAAAGTTTAACTGGTGCTCCTCGATTACTGCAAGCCATTGCCAGAGATGAAATCATACCATTCTTAGCACCCTTTTCGGTATCGTCTAAGAGAGGTGAACCCACCCGGGCATTATTGCTCACATTAGTTATTTGTCAATGCGGTATTTTGTTGGGTAAGTATTTACATCAGAAATTAGACAACAAATATCGATTCAAAGTAAAAATCATGCCTAATGAATAGGTGTAATCAAAATAAATTTCAGATTAAAAATAACAATCAAATGTGATCGAAATATTTTTTCTACTCAGTGTCATCAAAATAGTTTTTAGATCAAGAATCAGTTTAATCGAAATAATTTTTAGATTAAAAACAAGTAAAAATATTATAGTCGGTCAAGCCCGATCATCAAATACCCTACACCACTTGATATATTATATTATTCAATTTAATTTTTTTCTTTGAAAAATGAAAAATTTTATATTTCTTTACCCACTTGTATTTTCAAAAATTTTAAAACGGTACATAAGTCAGATTTTTTTTTTTTGTTTATGATGTCAAAAAAAAATTTTTTATAGGGAGGCGTTCTAAAAATGGTCCAATCCGGTCCATTTTCAAAAGGGTTTATTTTTGAGTCAATGCCTTTCCGCGTATCAAATTTCATCGAAATATCTCAAAAAACAATATGATATGAGGAGGGGTTCTAAAATTGGTCTAATCCGGTCCATTTTTAATAGGGTTCCCCTTTGGGCCAATACATGTCCTTGTACAAAATTTCATCAATATATCTAAAAAAATAACAGGACCTCATATGGGGAGAGGTTCTAAAAATGGTCTGATTCGGTTCATTTTCAATAGTGTTCCTTTCTGAGCCAAAACATGTTCTTGTACCTATTTTTATCAAGATATCTGAAAAAATGCGACCTGTAGCTTGCGCACAAATTTAGATGGACAGACACGAGGACAGACGGACATGGATAAATCGATTCAGATTTTGATTCTGTGAGGGAAATAGTTTTTATATCAAAAATAACGATAAAGTAAAATTAAAATAATTTTTAGAACACGATTAGGTATGATCAATATAAATTATAAAAAATTTGTCCGCACCCCCGTCAATTGAAAAGTGGGGCATAATGTCAAGATTGAAAACCACCTATTCTGATTATATTAAATACACGCCCATGCAGTGAAATAACAAGGGCGGTTGAGGACTTTGTCTATTTTGTAGAAGCTTACACCAGAACTGGTCGTGTCAAATGAATATAGTCAAGGAAAATACATTACATTTAGACTTGATCGATATAATTATTTCGTGTGATCGTTGTTTCAAATATATAAATAAATTTATATTATTTGTATTAATTTTAAAAACTTTTTGAATCACACTAAACAATTAAAGTTTATTTAAATATAATCTTTTAATTTTTCAATTTTTTAAATTTTTTTATATTTTTTTTAGGAAATGTGGATTTATTGGCTCCTCTACTCTCCATGTTCTTTCTAATGTGTTATGGCTTCGTGAATTTGGCTTGTGCTGTGCAGACACTGCTGCGAACGCCCAATTGGAGACCACGCTTTAAATTCTATCATTGGTCATTATCCCTAATTGGATTAACTTTGTGCATATCTGTGATGTTTATGACCTCATGGTATTTTGCCTTAATCGCTATGGGCATGGCTGTGGTGATTTATAAATATATTGAATATCGTGGGTAGGCATTGTCTTGTTTGTTGATTTGTTTAACTACAGTTTCCTTACTGACCATTTATTTAAATTAGAGCTGAAAAGGAATGGGGAGATGGTATACGTGGTATGGCTCTTACTGCTGCCCGATATGCTCTATTACGCTTGGAAGAGGGTCCACCGCACACTAAAAACTGGCGTCCACAAATTTTAGTTCTCTCCAAATTAAATGATAATTTTATGCCGAAATATCGTAAAATTTTTGCATTTGCTACCCAGCTTAAGGCTGGCAAAGGTTTAACGATTTGTGTGTCGGTTATACAGGGTGACCACACACAAATTGGCGCACGAGCAATTGATGCAAAACATGCATTACGTAAATTAATGGATGATGAACGGGTAAAAGGTTTTTGTGATGTTTTAGTGGCTCATGAAATAGGCGAGGGTGTTAGTTCTGTGTAAGTTTCGTATTTGGATGATTATGGCAAATGTGAATATTATAAAATTTTATTATTTTCAGCATACAAACCATTGGTTTGGGTGGCATGAAACCAAATACCGTGATTGTAGGTTGGCCGTATAGTTGGCGGCAAGATGGCAAATCAACTTGGAAGATCTTTATACAAACTGTACGCACCGTTGCTGCCTGTCATATGGCTTTATTAGTACCGAAAGGTATTAACTTTTTCCCCGAATCTAGTCATAAAGTAAGTTTTTCCTAATGATGCATAAAAATTTCTTTCTTCACGGCCTGGACTCATTATACCCTGCACCAGTTGGAGCGGAGGTTTTTAACTTTTCAACAGTAAATGCCACACCCATCTTTAATTATACTAATCAATTGAGAATCAAAATCTGAATCGATTTAATCAAGTCCGTCTGTCTGTCTTTCAATATTAGTTTGTGTTTAAGTTACAGGTCGCATGAAATTTGGTACAAGCACATAAAGTAGCCCAGACAGAAACCCTATTGAAAATGGATCGAATCGAACGACTTTTAGACCTCCTCCCCAAATAAGTTTGAAGTTTTTTTTGGTAATGCCTCGCGTTTACTGATACAACTAAATACTAATTGTAGCATAATCTGTGGAATGAAATGGTGTAGATCGACAATAACATTTTCCCTTGTTTTGCCACTCCTTTTACTAGATTGGTGGCAACATTGATATATGGTGGATTGTACATGATGGTGGTCTGTTAATGTTATTACCCTTCCTTCTGAAGCAACATCGCACCTGGAGGAATTGTAAATTGCGCATTTTCACGGTAGCCCAAATGGAAGACAATTCAATACAAATGAAAAAAGATTTAAAGACCTTTCTGTACCACTTGCGTATTGAGGCTGAAGTGGAGGTGGTGGAAATGGTAAGGGCGTGTGTTTGAAACAGAAATTTCCCACTTAATATTTTTATTTTCTAATTTTAGCTCAACAATGACATCTCGGCGTACACATACGAACGCACTCTAATGATGGAGCAAAGAAATCAAATGTTACGCGAACTGAGACTGAATCGCAAAGAAAACTCAAAAGTCGTAAGTTATTCATATTTTATGTTGAAAAATGCAGCTTTATACACGCCAAAAATTTTTACCCCCCCGCCCTATATACACACGCGTTGAATTTTGAACGAAAGCTCTTGTAGAGGCTGCACACATAAAAAAAAAAACAAATTAAAAAAATTGAAAAAATATAATAATAAAAAAGCACAATGTGTCACAATTATGTTCTTAAACCCACCATCCCCATCTATAGGATGGAGTTGTGCAAATATTTTGGTACCACGTAGATATTGGGCCAGTTATTATTTAATTATATTTACGTGTTCATTGTAAGCACTGGTATGTTAAGTGGATTCCAGTGGAATTCAAAACATGAATACAATCAATTGATTTCAATCGAGTTGACATAACTAGTTCGGAGAATAATGAGCTGTTCAAGATGGTGGGTAGAAAAAGGTCAGTGCGAAGAAAAGTAGAAAATAATTTGTAATTTTATACATACCCACACAAAGACACACATACATACAGACACTTGGTACACTCAACGGCACATACGCTTAATATAAAATTAATGCAAAAACTACAACTACGTCACATTCTAATGTAATGGTTCGTTCGGTTGATAACAAAATTTTTGTGTGTCTCTCTTCTTGTTCAATCCATCTAAAATGGCATTAAAAAATTAATTTTTTTTCCGGGTAACAATAAGATGAATAACAACAACCATAACCCAAAAAAAAAAAAAAACATTTTCTCTGTTATATGCGTATTTGTATATATCTATATATATTTGTTTGTTTGTAATCTTGTATCTCTATCAAATTAACACTACAACAACCACAACTACTACTACTACTACTACTACTACTACAACAACAATATTGACCAACACCACAAACAAATGCGTTACAAAAATGTTGTGTGGAATTGAAGTCAACTACTGGGGAGGATAAGATGCCTTTGGTAAAAATTAAAAACAAAAAAATTAAAACAAAAACCTAACAGTAATCAATTAATTCTAGTTGTTCTTTTATATATAAATATATATATAAATTACCACTACTACTACTCTTCTACTTCTCTCTCTAACCTATCAAAAACTTATATATTCAGTCTTGCCTTCTCACTCTTCACCTAATCTCTCTGCAATGTGTTAGAGTGTGTATTTTATTTTCTTAAAAAAAAAAAAAATTTAAATAAACAAATACCGTTACTCTATTCTTTCTTGTTGCAATAATTTCATTTTTATGCGTTTCTATGACTTTTGTCATTGTAGTAGATTGGATTTAAGAAACTAATGCATACATTACGTGTGTGTGTGTGTATGCACACGTGCATAATCAAAATAAATAGATGTTACCGTTATCGTCTTGTTGTGAGAATGTATGTTTCTGTTTAATGTTTTTTTTTCTTTTTTTGCTTCTTATTTGACCATACAAACATACATACCATACCATGCCATGCCATTTTTAGAGAATGTCACGTCTCCCTGTACCCACGTCAATCTTTTTGGCACTCTCTCAGTACTCACGTAATAAACCAATTATCATCGTCATTATAATACCATCGATTCCATCGATCAAACCATATCATGTCGAAGAATTCAAATAAAAGCAGATTATTCAAGTTCATATATATCAATCCTCTACACTATACATATACATATGATACACACATGAAAATAATTAACTTGACGACTTTTAAGCCAAACAACAAATAAAGTCTTAAATATATTTTAAAGTTATATTAAAATGAAATTAAAAAATAGGTATCTATGTATACTATGAATCTATGTTACGGACTGTGCTAAAAACGAATAAATAAAAATAATTATTATAAAATTAAATAAAATAAAATCAAAAGTTAAAAAACAACTAAATTTAGCTTAAGCTATGTCATAAATACCCCCAACATCTATATACAAGCAATAAGCGTGGCAAATACACCTAATTCTCCTTTTACACGATAGATACGTTCCCAAAAACAAATCGTGCAAAAAAAGATTAAAAAACAATTCGTGTAAAAAGAGAATTTTTTTCCGTTTTAACTCGTGTTAAATCAAATTCGTGTAAAAAAAATTCATGCAAAAAGAGAATTCGATGTACATACTAGTGCATATAAATGGTTTTTCAATAAGAACATAACATAAGTTTTGACGCTGTGGGTTATGAAGAGGCTTCAGTTGTTAGTTAATTGGATCGTGAAAGGGTGTAAGCCGAGATTTATTTGTATGCATAATACGGCCCAAAACTCTCACTCACTCACTCACTCATCTCATTACATCGATGGAATATGCATACATAAATAATTCACAAATATTTTCATCAAACATAAAATAAAATAAAATATTTCTTTATGTTTGTTTGCCTATTAGAGAAAAAACAATAGCCGTCGTCACAATTGCTTATATTGTTAACTTAAACATTTAGTTGCCACTACTCCACCCATCCGCCACTACATATGTATATAAGTGCATATAATATTAGTAACACGAGTATTAAATTTATACGAAAGTACGTTACAGTTCGTTTCTTGTGAATATTATTGTTTTTGGAAGCGAGAATACATGCTCTCTCAACCCTTACTAATTATGCATACGAAATATTTCCATTTTTACAGGTGCAAACCATAATTGATCATCATCATGAAAGCATGAAAACCTCATCCAAAGTTCGTTTTGCTGATCCCACTGTAGAAGAGAAGCATGAAACGGTAAATTTGTAGTTCTCCCTCTTCTAGTTATGGATTATGTTTATAATTGGCATTTACTCGTTTGATTGGTTGTTTTGAATAGGAATCCAAAGATGAAGATAACAGTAGTAGCAAAGGATACGAAATCAATGATGGAGACAACAGACAGTCAGTTGGCGAAATTGATGCTGATAATGAAGATTATATAGAAAAGAAACCGTAAGTAGAATAGTAGTGTGCACAGGTAGTATTTAGTATTTTTAATTTTTTTTTTTTTTTAATTATAGCGATGAATTGAATGTGCGCCGAATGCATACCGCTGTTAAATTAAATGAAGTTATTGTAAATAAATCACAAGATGCTCAACTGGTTATAATGAACTTGCCGGGTCCGCCCAAAGAAATCAATCCTGCTCGGGATAACAATTGTATTCTTTTTTCCTTAATACTCTTTAATAATAATTTACATTTTCCTTGTCTTTCTTTTGCGCTCTCTCTCTCTCTCTTTTCGTGCACATAGATATGGAATTCTTGGAAGTACTTACAGAAGGTTTAGAACGTGTTCTAATGGTGCGGGGAGGTGGTCGTGAAGTTATAACCATTTATTCTTAAAGAGCCACAAACAACAATAACAACAGCCGAAAGAACAAACAAAAAAAACTTGACGACGATGAAAACAACAATAACAACAACAACCATGCGTATACACATAAGCATAACAATTTTGTAACGTTTAAATAAAATTGTAGGCAACTTTTTGAATCAATTAACGTGCAAGTAGTAACTTTAAGTATTAACAATAATAATAATAATAATAATAACAACAACAACAACGAAAAATGCAAAAATCTAAACTATTTTACCTTAATTTTATGACATAAAACGGAGTTATAGTCAAATAAATAAACAATAATAATAAAAAAAACAACAACAAAATTAGGAAAATCAATTTTTAAAAAGTATGTTTTTCCTTAAAGAATCTTTCAATAGTGAACAATTAAAACCTCTACTTGGGTAAGGACAAATCTTGAACTAAACGCTTTCCTAGGAATCAATGTGTCTTCTATACTTTATAAGTAATACGGAAAACTTACATAAAAATTGCTACTTTTTCAGTGTTTGTTGTATTGTGGACGAGTCGCATGACCACAAAAACAAGTTTTTCCAATTCCATTATCAACCAGCGTGGCTAGATGGACTTGGTATTTTATGGTCATTCAAAATATATATACTTTGTGAGGTCTCCGACAACTCTTTTTGAGCGTTGTAAACGTTTTAAGAAAATAATACATATGTTGGTGGGTATAAAAACGGCACCATATGCGATTTATAATGACATTCACATGAAGTTAGTGTTTAACGTCTACACCTATCGTGACGAATAGTCGTCTAATATAGATTAGACGTTTGTTTAGGGTTATTGAGCGTCCCCAGCGCCCCCCGCAGGAGGTCCCAACTTTAGAACTACATCATAGGCTATGTAAGTTCACCCCTTGGTCGAGGGTTTTCGGCCATGCACCCCAGCTTTATGACCACAGCCCCCGCGATGCTCCCACAAGGGGGCCTACCCAAAAGTACGTACTGGCAAGAACCTTGGTTCTTGGGGCTCCAGTACCCCGCGGTACCAGTAGTTGGACTACGCGGTAGTCTCTGGTTGGACTGTCGATCATTAGATCTTCCAACTTCGGACAGCCTATTGCCCATGGGTTGGTATCCCATTTATATTATGTTATTTTTTTTTTTTTTTCATTTTTTTCATTTCATTTTCATTTATTTCATTATTTAGTGTACATAAGTAGTCGTGGGTGCCTCCCGACTCTCCAGCTCGTAGCTTATATGAGTCGGGAGTATGCACCAGATAATATGTTAATCAACAATTAAAAACAGAGATTTGACAATTATTTACAACTAAAGGTCACTCGCATATCTTTGTGCAAGGTGCAACATAATCTCTCTCTTAAAGCGATTAGAGTTTTGTATAGTCTGTAGACGGACAGGGAGAGAATTCCACCAACGGATTGCGAAAACAAAAAAGTTACGTTCAGACATGAGGGAAATATGTCGGATGGGTTTAATGTTGTGGTTACGGTTAGACATTGAGAATTCGAGTCTGTTGAAGAGGTAACCTGGGTCGTGCTGGGTTACGATTTTATGCAGTAAGCAAAGTGATCTGCATTTAAGCAGGTCCTCCAAGTTAACAGATAACAAAGATATCGTATAACTCGAGACGCGGTCATACCTCCTCAACCCAAAAACATACCGTATAATGGAGTTGTTAGCCTTTTGTAGTCTCTGTCTAGAAACGGAACCGCAATTGGCAAACAGCTCGCACCCATGAAGGAGTTTAGGATATAAATATGCTTTGGCCAATAGTTTCCTAATGTTTAAAGGCGTAAACCACTGCAAGTGCCAGAGTGATCTTAGCATTCCGTATACCTGTCCGACGTTTCTGTTAATGTAGTTCTCCCAGGTGAGCGTTCTGCTGAATGTCACTCCGAGTTTTTTTGCAGTATCAACTATCTCAATGTCCGTCCCCAATTAGCGGATTTTAACATTCCTCAGGTCTGCCGGCAGGAGCGGCTATCATCGGATCATGTTGTTGTTTAGAAGCAGGTGTTAATTTAATTGACTTATGTTTCAGGTTTTGGAAAATGGGACATCCACGATAATTTGCTGAGTGATCACCACCACAATTTCCGCATTTTCTTGAGGTGGAGGGAACATTGCATTCAGCTGATTTATGCAGTATATAACACATACTGGTGATAGTCGCCAGTAAGATCGTGTATGGCCATACTCCTGGCAGTTGTAGCATTGCGGCGGGTTAATCCGCTTATGAGGTGCTTCTACAGTGACCTTGCGGTGAAGCAAGTATCTTAGGTTGTAAATCTGGTGTTGTTGTTGTTGTTGTTGTTGTGCACCTTTTTTATTGTCATGTTCAAGCACTACTCGGAACAGTGGTTGTGGAATCTTCTCACGATTATGTAAATTGAAGACTGACTTGACTCTATGTCCTTCACCTTCCAACGCCTCCTTAATATCATCTGTTGGCACCGAGCTTTCGATTCCTCTTATTACAACTACCAGTCCTTTTCACTCTTCAGTTGATGAGTGTAATAACTTTTTTTAGAATTTTCGAGGTATTTAGCTTAAAGGAATTATCCAGGGGATCTTAATATAAATTGCTTTTCGCATAATAATTTTGTCCCGTGATCCTTGGATGAAGCACATATGCCGGTACTCCGTTTCAGGGCGGGGCATTCACATACCTTTATGTATTCTATTCGTCAGATTCTTGTATTTGGTATCCATATTAAATGGATTGTGAAAAGTAACATTTTCGGTCGCGCTGCCTCTTTGGAATAGCTAATTACACTTAAGCAACACTTTTCTTACACACATATATCACATAAATTGTGGATAAATTATAAATCAGCAACTTCGTGCCGCTGGCCATTTTAAATATATTATATATTGCAAAACACACTATATATAAAGCACTCCAAAGTTTTATTGAAATATTCTAAAGAACTGTGTCAAATGGCTCGATACAAATTTATATGAATGAATGGTTGAATTAATTTGAATTACGATATGCGCTTATATTTCAATAATAACTTCCTTATATTTTTATATTAAATTTTTATGGTTGTAGGACCTTTTTCAATTGTAACCGCTGCTGTTTACTGATTTTCACCACTCTAAAGCAACAACTGTTTGCTGAAACCAAAGGCAAAACACAACAAATTGCTGAAACCTGCCTTACCAACCTAAACTAGTACAAAAATTATTTTATAAACCAATATAAAAGTCTCCAACAGATGGCTTTGTCATTTCTAAAACCATTTTAGTACTAAATGTTTTTACCCAGCAAACTGTAGTATTTGCTGTTAACCAGAATCATAAACTTTTAACATAATTTTAGAACAAATCTATCAATTTAAAATCTGTTAACTTGTTTATGATAAAACTCACTTTGTGTAAAAGAAGAATGTTAAAAAGAAAAAGAATCTAAGAATGAACCCTTCCAGCCTAATAACAATACACCGAATTCTCTTTTTGCACGAATTTTTCTTACACGAATTTGATTTAACTCGAGTTAAAACGGAAAAAATTTCTCTTTTTATACGTATTGTTTTGTTTTAACACGAATTTAATTTTTTTTTTTTTTAAATGAATCTATTCTTCCATTTAGCCAATATTTTTTTTTCACGAATTTTTTGGGAACGCATCTATCGTGTAAAAAGAGAACTAGGTGTAACGATTAATTAACCAATCAATTGATAGCTTAATTCTTAAATTAATTATTCACCAAATTTTGTTGAAAATTATTAGGACCCAAGAAATATATATATTTCCTAATTTAACCTTGAATGGGATGGAGCCCTAAAAGTGTAAAAGTTTCACTTATACCATTTTTAATACGGCTTGAAAACAAATTTTATTCAAATGTCTTAAATCTGAAGTCAAACAAGTTACGTAGAAGTTTACGTGGACGGACCGACATAGTTAAACCAATTTAGAATATGATTCCTTCCATACATTGAATAACTTTCACAGTCAATAAAACTTTTTTATCACACAGAGAATTTTGTTAAGTATTCAATATTCGACTCGAGCCGATTTTTTATTTCTTGTCATAACGTATGGGTGTATTTGTGTTACTGTGTTACATAGATTCAATGCATTTAGGATGGAAAAAAAGTAAAAGAACCAATTAAAAATAATAAATTAAATAAATAAATACCAAAAACAACTACAATGGAAGTATAATAAATTAATATTGGTAGTGTGATGTGATGAGATGGCCGAAATGTCTCCGGGTGATAAGTTAATTAGTGGCCGCAAACTAGGCCATCTCAAGATGGCCAAAGCGATGTTTTTTCTAATATCGGCCGTTGTTTGCGTTATAATATTTTATGCCAACACGAATAGTATCATTATTGGACGCCGTTCATTGCTAGCTATATTCCTTAGCAATCACACCCAATCATCATCACACTTGGGTGGCAGCGGCGAACCATCCATAATATATTTAAATAATGCTAATAATCCCACATTGCCAGTGAGTAATAAGCAAGCAATGGCCATAGTGACTGAAACAACAGCAGCAGCAACAGCAACAACAACTACAACAACTGAATATAGCAGAAAGCCGTTAATTGTAAGGTCACATTTGTTGAGGCCACCATCTATCAAATTTGCTCCATGGCAAACATTATTAAACCTGACAACCCAACCATTTACAACCGATTACAATATATTCGTTATCTACACTAAAGAAAACTATCAGCTTCACGTCAAATTCGAGTTATTCGCCCATAGTCTATTAAAACATTCCACATCTGGTGTGCTGCTGCATCTGCATCTCTTAACCGATGAGAACAGTGCTCACTCCCTGGATCAAATATTGGAAATGGAAGTGCAACGTTATCGCCGCACCTTAGTGTACAGTATTTACAATATGCGCTCATGTGCCGAACGTGTTATGGATATTGTTAATGCTATGACACCATACTTTAGTTCCACACCCAAGTCATACTACAGCGATGCATTATTCTTTCTGTCCTTGGGCTTACATCGCATTGCCGATGTGGATGTTAAACGTGCCATATTATTGGACTGTGATATAGTCTTTCGGGCAGATGTTCGCCTCTTGTTTAAGGAGTTTGATGCATTTTCGCATCAGCACTTGTTCGGTTTGGCACCAGAATTAACGCCAGTTTATCGCCACATACTGTACAGATATCGGGCAAATTATCCAAATACCGATTTTGGGAATTCTTTTTATGCTGCAGCAAAGGACAATAGCCACAAGCAGCACCCCCTAGAGACTACATATCAGCGTCATGGCTATCCCGGCCTTAATTCGGGTGTAGTTATGCTACAACTGCAACGTATACGCCAAAGTCGTCTGTATCATAGTCAATTGCAAGAGCCGGCAATCCGAAAATTAACAACGAAATATATGTTTAAAGGACATTTGGGTGATCAGGACTTTTTCACATTATTAGGCTATGAATTCCCCAGTCTGATATATCGCCTGGATTGTGTATGGAATCGTCAGCTGTGCACATGGTGGAAGGATCACGGCTATAGTGATGTGTTCGATCAGTACTTCACTTGTAAAGGTCACATTCGAATGTATCATGGTAATTGCAATGCACGTGTACCGGAATAAAATTCGATTTCACGTTTTACATGAATTAATAATTAATTAAAAAATAAATAAACATTTATAACAAGAGTAAAAAATCGAATTTTGGTTGAGACAAATATTAAAAACCCTACATCTATACACAAAAACTGTGCGTAAAAGGTTTCTGATAACGCCCTCAAATCGAGTTTTATGCTGAGCGCGCTTTTTTTTTTTTTTTTTTTGTTAATTGTAGTCGTGTCTATTGTCCCACCACGCCCATTTTTTGCTATATCGACGAATAGGGTAATCTAATTGTATGTACCAAATGCCAACTTTATAGCTAAACTTTTTGTGGATAGTGGGCGTGGTGATTGATTTTCATTTCAAATATTTCAGCTCAATATTTCAAAAATTTACGACCATAAGAATGCCAAGAAGAGTTTTTGTTGTTATACAGTGTCCGACTTTTCCCTCCGGGCGTTCCAAATGGAATGACAAACTTAGTTTAGCCCAAAGTCAAACTTTACAAAACATCTCTTATTAGAATTTTATTGTATTGTACTCTCTCTTGTTAATTAATTTTCTCCATTTACGTATCTATACTAATAAAAAAAATAAAAATTATATATTTAAAAATTAACGTGCTAGAAAGTTGAATACACTACTATAGGGTGCACATACTACATTATAATACAATAAAATTCAAAAGAAATATATGCGCAAAACAGTATTAAATGTTTTTGTTTTTTTTTCTTCAATATTGTAATTTATTTATAACACTTTATAAATATAATAGAATGACGATTCGCTAAATAAATATTAGTTAGTACCCATCCAACCAAGTTAAACATATATAATGAGTGTTTTTAACTTGACTACAGGCCACAGCATAATTGAAAGTTGAATATATGAAAAACTTCGGGTTTATTTATTTTTGTTTGTTTTTTTCATTAAATATTTATTTTATTTGTTGTTTTATCATAAATACGCTACTTAACAGAGTTTGCGTCAATTTTTCTTTGCGCTTGTCGTCTCTTGGTTCGTTCACCTATTTCTCGTACAAGTTGCTGTTTGTTTTGCAATGTATTGTAGCAGGTATGCATGTGTTAAAGTGCGTAAATGGGATTGTGGCGGTGGTGGATACACTTTCTATTTTCTTTATTCTTAGAATGCAAGTTCATCTCGTTCTCTTTATTCTTTTTCTCGAAACTCGACTCTATCTTCTGTCATGTGATTTTTTTTTGATTTTTCTTCTTCTTATTCTTCTTTATTATGTATAATATATGTAAATGTATGGTATGATTATTGATTCCTTTAATCAATATTTTTTTTTTGTTTTTTTTTTGTTTTTTTGTTAAAAAGTGTTTATTATTAATTGAAGGGTAAGAAGCTGCATATTTGTTTTTTTGATAAAAACTTTTTTTCGTATGTTATGCCGGTCCTTTTCCTTATTGTTGTTGCGTGATGGGAGATTTCATTTTTTTTTTTAAGGATTAATAACGAATTTTTCCAATATTGATGTAGGTCCAAAGAAATAAGATTTCTGTGTGTCAATGACTTATATGTAAGTGTTAGATTAAAAAGGTTGCTGCTGTTGCTGCTGCTGGTTTGGATTGTTTGTTTGATTCCTTTTTTTTTTTTTTTATTAATTAATTGCTTGCTTACTCGTGCTTACTTATCGGTAATAGCAGCGATATGATCTGGAGGTTCATTTCTTAAAAATCTCTGCCACATACGCATAAATAACAATTCCAAGCCTTTGGCATACTGTGAACAGTCAAAGAGTGGACTATCGACACGAGCTTTCCACACCTTGACGCGCATAGCCTTCAGATATTCACGATCGGTACCTAACCGAATAGCAATTTCCTGATACTCTTGACGTGTTCGTGCTATAAGTTCAGGACAACCCAAGGTGGCCAGTTGTGATGCAGCAACCCTGTCATATATTAAACAAGTGAAAATGTTATAGTCGGTCAAGCCGGATCCGAGTTCCACAAATTATTACAAACATCCACCCAAACTTAATACACCCTACCCTTTGCCGCAAGTGACGCGAGTTATAAAAAGTTAATAACTTACCGTGACGCCAAAGTTTCACCGGGCAATGTAACTACTGGTGTACCGGTCCAAAGTACATCCATTGATGTGGTGTGTCCATTACAAAGTGGTGTATCTAAGCAAACATCTGCCAATTGGCCGCGACGTACATGCTCCTCTTTAGCGGCTACATTCGAAAATATCACCCTTTCAGGTGTAACGCCTACAACACACATTATTGCAACATTACTGATTCTTTAAAAAATGACTATCTTACCCATCTCTTCTACTGCCTTTTTAATATTCTGTTCACCCACTGCTGGAAATCTTAATAGCCACAATATCGAGTTCGGCACATTCTTGAGTATATTCATCCATGTCTGCAATGTGGATGGATCAATTTTGTACAATTGATTAAAATTGCAATAGACAATGGCTTCGTCGGGTAAATGGTATTGACGCCTGGTGGTTACAACAATATTCTGTGGTACTTCTTCCCCAGTCGCCGCTTTGTTGTTGGTCTGTGTTGTGGCCAAACCATTTTGCAGGACCACACCATTTAGCGAGGTCTGCACTTGGCCGGTAGCAATCATTGACACAATTTGTGTGGTGCTCGGCAATTCGGCCACTTTGTGGGTAATTTCTAATGGTTTGCTAGCGTTCACTACTTCTCGTATCTCCTTGACAGAGGTATTTTCTACCAATGGCGACAAATCGGTTGCATTTATGACGGCCACATTGTCCGCTACCATAGTCTGCTGTTTGTCGCAGACAATGATGCGCTCTTTTAAGTGGGGGAACATCTGTTTGTGATCGCCTATGAAATATGTGTACGGCATATAAGCCAGCTTTTCACTATATTGGCCAGCCAGTTCCAAGGGACTAGTGATTGCATCCGTTATGATATAATCCATAAACGAAGCACCACTAGTGCCGGGATAACCTAACCACATAACTTGTATGGGGGCTGGCCGTAAAGCGAATATTTCATTACGTGCCCCTTTCGTGTAGCCGTTCATATTAACAAGTATGTGGATGCCGTCTTGGTAAATGCGATCGGCCGCTTTACCATTGCAGGGTGTGGTGGAGAGATCAACAAAATGTTCAGCCTCTTGAGAGATTTTAAACCGGAACGTTGTACCGTCATCGGGACTGAGTGAATAACAGAATATCTCCACCATGGAACGATCATGTAGTCCCGGTATCGATTGCATGAGATGCGAGGTAGGATGGTTGCCAAAGTCTGAGCTAACATAACCGATTCGTATGCGTTCACCATTCGGTATTTCCCGGGTGAATTTATATGGTGGCTTATGCAACACGTGCACTTTCTCCAAACACAAATTCGCATGGCGGGCCGCTATGGCCTTGCGAAAGTCATGCGACAGTGGATACAACATTGAATGGTGTGGATGTACGGATGGTAAGCGATTCTTCTCCAGCTGCTCAGCAACTATGCTAACTAATTTTTTCATGCGCGCCTCATAATCGGTCCAGTCACAAACGATTTGCAAACAATGCGCCAAATTGCAATAAGCATCGGGAAAGTCCGGTTTCAACTTTAAGGCTGTCCGATACGATTGAATAGCTTCCGGAATGTTGCCGGAATCTTTGTGAATGCTAGCCAAGTTGCTGTGAGCGTCGGCGAATGCCGGATTAATTTGGATGGCTCGTGTATAACACTGCAGAGCCCCCGAAACATCTTGCAACTCCTTCAGGGTATTGCCCATGTTCGAGTAGGCATCCGCAAATGTCGGTTGAATCCGAATGGCGTCCTTGTAATGCATTAGAGCCTCCTTTAATTTGCCCTGCTGTTGCAGTACCGACGCCAAATTGGAATGGGCTGCCGCAAAATCGGGAAACACTTCCAGTGCCTTCAGATAGAGGCGCGTGGCCTCTTCAATGAAGCCCTGTTCTCGTTTGATGTTGGCCAAATTATTAAGCGAATCCGCATGATTGGGACACAAACGCAATGCGGTATTATAGCAATCTTCAGCTTCTTTAACCTATTCAGAAAAAGAAAATGCATTTGCATGACCTTGACGTAAGAGTTTAAAACAAGTTAGAAAACAAACAGTGGGCGGAGCAGGTACTTGATTACACACGCTAATGTATTATGAATCAGCTTTTAAGTCGTCCGATTTTACGCTGAGTATGGTTTTTTACAAATAGTGGGCGTGTCAGTCCAACATTTCATACTTATCAAGAATGTATATATAGAAGTTGTGGAACAACTTACCTGGCCCTTTTCTTTTAGAGCATTGGCTAAATTACAATATGCATCCGGAAAGTTGGGCTGCAACTCAATAGCTCGTCGATATGTATCTATTGCCAAATCGATGAGACCTTGTTCATAGTAAACACAGGCCAAATTGCCATGAACAACAGCATTATTCGGTGACAAATTTAAAGCCCGTAAATATGCAGCAACAGCTCTGCAAAATGAACAAACATCATTTCAATTTAAATCATTGCATTCTATCGATTGACTGGCCAACAAAACAAACCTGTCAAAAATTCTAGCTTCTTTTAAAACGTTGCCCAAATTAATGTAAGCATCCAGAAAGTTTGGATCCAAGGTGACAGCTTTTTCAAAATGATGTATAGCCAACCATATCTCACCTTGAGCGTTGAAAACACAACCCAAGTTGCTCCAAGCTACCGCAAAACCGGGACATGTTTCAATGGCTTTTAAATAACAAGCCTTGAAAATAAAACACATAAACGACCGCCATTTAGTAATTGTTGTTGTATAAGATTATTATAAATTAATCACCTTGGCTTCTTCCAGTCTACCAAGTGCCTTTAGAAGGTTGCCTAAATCACTTCGAACGCAGTATAAATCCTGTTTAATCAAGTAGTGTGCATTTTTAAGATATTCTCAACCATTTTAGAACAATGTAGACATGATCGAATACTTACAGGATTGTACTGTAAAGCAGTTATATAAGCTTGTACAGCTGCTTCCATTTCACGTGCTGCCACCAAGGCTGCCGCCAAATTAATGTAACCATCGATAAAGTCCGGCTTTAAACGGACAGCTCGGCGATAATTTTCCAAAGCCTCTTGCAATTGACCGCGTTCTTTGAAAACATTGCCCAAATTACTAAAAAAATCCAACAAAGACACAAAAACCAAATCAAATCTGTTGACAAAACTTTTACAAATCGACAACTTTACCTATAAGCTTCAGCTAAGAGGGGATTTTGCTTGATAGCTAGAGTCGAAAATTGAGCAGACTTCTCCAATCGACGACACTGGAAATGAATGGACGAAAGCAGTAGTAAGACGCCCGTATTAGTGCTGTCCTGTCGCCACAATTGCATACAATGTTTTTCAGCATTCTCATAGTCTACCGCTTGATACTCACGGTGGGCCAACTCCAAGAGGCCTAAACAACACACATAACCAAAAAAAGAAATGCTTGATGAATTTTGTAATATGAAGGAGGGGTCATTTGATTGGTACTCGTCGTTTATGCTTGTGTGCATACACATAAATGACAAGCGTATGAACAAGGTCGGCGGCAGCCATGATAATGCTGAAAAGTTTTAGGGTTGATTTCCTTGACAGAACGTGGAAAATAGATCCGTAATCATATTCATGCACGTGTATATACATATTTATGTGTATGCACACACACTACACTACACACCCAAACGCAATTCACAATGCTTCATACACCTCTACATAGCCAAATGCATTCGTACATTTTTATACGCAGCATTTAAACAAAGGTATACACATAAGCATATAGCGCCGTACCTACGTACGTATAAATATGCTTGTACTTGTTATACAGCTTTCTGATAAAAATTTATTTAATCTAGTAGTTGTAACATTAAAAAAGTATGCGTTGAAATGCCGAGCAATACATATATATATATATATATAGTTGAACATTTATGATCCCTTTTATCAGATTCATCTTGATTTATATATATATATATATATATATATATATATATGTAAGGGCTTTCCCGTGAGGCATAAGAATTTCTTTCAATTGATTATCAATACCATTGAAATGTTTACACACACTTACCAACTGTGGATAAATTTTGTGTATTCTCATTCATTTTCGTCCCCGAATTTCCAATATTTTGGACGAGTGTTGTTGACTGTTGGTGCTGTTGCTGTTGCTGTTGCTGTTGTGCAGCTGGCTGTTGCTGTGATTGTAGTTGCTGTTGCTGTTGTTGTTGCTGCTGCTGATTTTGCATGTTCACCTGCCTGCATTAATTATTAAATACAAAGAAAGGATAAGAAATTAAACTTTTTTCTTCTTCTTAATTCATATATTATGACGTATATTTGTAGGTACAAGTCTAATATATTGCACACACGAATGATTTTAAAAGAGACAAACGAAGTAAATAATACTTTGTAATGTCGTCCATCTCATTTATATACGTACATACGCTTGGCATGTGTGCGTGCATGTCTATATATACAATACTACCAATATTAGCTATAAATGGTACAATACACACAAAGAAATTTAAAAGAAAAAAAACGAAATTGATTTAATTACACCAATCGTAATCCACAATTTGGAAAAAAGTGCAGATATGTACCGTTTTAATCAATTTCTCAGTGCTTTTTCTTTTGTTTGTTGGTTTTTTCTTTTGATCAATTATTGTGCAAAATTTTCTAATAATAACATATTAATTAAATATTAGCACTAGTCTTATATATTTCACACACTTTTGCACTCTTATACTTTTACACTTTTCGAACGCACAAGTAAAATTAAATCAAAAAATATTCCATTACCTAAAGTGTTAAAGATGGCAAACCAACATCAACTGATAAAAGTCCGATAATGAGAGAACAAAATCAATACAGCTTTAGCAAGTAATGATGCAAATTTATTTTATAATCGATACAATCCAAAGTTAATGAAATGCGATAAGTGAAAATAGTGAAGCTAGCATGAAAAGCATGCGTTACTTAGTATTGTGCTGTAGAGATAAAATTAAAGACTCAAGTTGAAAGTTGAACAACTGAAGGCATGCATCATTAGAGACAACTCAGTGCATAAAATCTGCTTTTGAAAAGCAAGTATTTTCACTAACTTTGATGTACATTGGATTAATTCATGCTTTTTATCTGCTTATCCTAAAATAAAATATTTTTATAATCATACATAAGTATTATGTATATCAATGGTTGTCAACTTATACCATTATTATGTAGTAATCAGTCTGAACGTTTTTGAATCATTAATTTTAGTGCTTTACAAATTCTCTTTTATAATCAAATGGTCCCTAACTTCACAAGTTGTTTGAGAGGCACTGAGTTTATATATATAGATCAAAAAGAGCTATAATTACCATTACGATTGCATTTTCGGTTTGAACACATCTCGAAAACTAACATTGTGTGTTCCATTGCAATTCTTTTCCTGTGTATTAAATAAACGTTATGGAAACCAAACTGCCGCACACACGCATACGAACTATAATGAAAAGTTCTTTGGACACAGGTCAAATAAGCAATGATGTGCTCTTCGTGATGACAAAGTCAACAGTAAGTTGTTTTTGAAATGATCACAACTCGGTTCACAAATTAACGGTTCATATATTATTGTGCATTCTTTTATAGGAAATGTTCATTAAGTATTTGTGCGAGAAGGCATATACCGATGTTAAGAAAACTACCACCACCCTACAATATCATCATCTGGCGAATTTGGTACAAAATAATGACAATTTGGAATTCCTATTACAAATTGTCCCGCCAAAAATGCTGGTCAAGAATGCCAAAGATCTGATGGATCAAGCGGATGACAGTGATGAATCGTCGTCTGAAGGAAACTGATTTTTGTTAAAATATATAAAAACACCAACATGTACGTACACTTAGGAGCTTGTTTATAATTTTTAATATATGTATGTCATACACAAGTATTTATATTTAATGTTCAACATGTAAAACAATTACTCGTCTACGGGCTAAAAAAGGAGAACAAATAAGATTAATTAATGATGAATTTTTTAAAAATTGGAACATGGAATCATAATCAGTGTCTAAGAAGTGTTGGTTGGCAATGGACGACTTCGTCCTCCACAGCAAAATTGTATCAACTATTTTATTGATATGTACCAAATTTGGTTAATGTCTTTAGATAAGCATCGTGTAATCGTTGAACGAATTCGTCATCGTTTTGAATTAAGTAGTTAAAAGCTTGTACAAATTGAAATTTATTAAGAGGCTCTTGCTGTTTATTAGCGTTTACCGCTAAATTTTGAATCACCTCTCCTGTCGGTATTATTATTGGTTTGTCAAACATTGTGGGCGGCATAAGTGCTGGTTTGTTAGTCAATTCTGCTACTGCTGCTGCTACTGCAGCTGCCGTTGGTTGTTGCAGATTTAGGTTAGAGAAGATTTTATTAAGTGGTATTTGTTCGCCGGGCAAAGTATTTGGCGAACCAATAGCAGCCTGTAATGCCTTGGTGAAGCCGAAATCTGTTCCCTTATTTGTGGGTGTCATTGATTTGGTTTCTAATGCAGTATTACTGCCAGACTGCTGCAAATTATCTAATGCCACACTTTCCAACAGTGAACACGACAGCTTCGGTGCACTGGTGTCTGCATTTATCTCTAGTTTTTTACGACAATTTTTAGTTGCATCCTCTCCCTGTCTAATCGATTGTGTACCAGGTGCTACATTACGCTGCTGTTTTTCTAATTGTTCTACCGATAATGTATTAGGTAGAATGCGTGGTGTAAAAGTCACATCGGCCGTAGGTTTGGCGGCAGCAAAAAACTTCAATACATTACCTGATGTTAAGTTTTGTGGCGCCTGCGGTTTGTGGACTTGTGGCTGTTGCTGTTTCTGCTCCTCTTGTACACTCTGATGGTTGTCACCAACATTATTAGCTACGGCCGGAGTGTGTGCTAATTGGGCATTATATTCCTGTTGAGCATTTGACAGCATTTTGAATATATTTATATTGTTATTGTTCTCTTTATGGTGGACAATAGATGCATTATTATCCGGATTATTTTCCAAAGTGGGTGAACCGGCATGCCGTACCAACTCTATTGCCAACTTACTTAGTCTTTCGCATTCCTCACTACAATAAAACCAAAAACCCCTGATTCGTGACCTCTCGTTGCGATATAATAGAAATGGTGGTTGTGGCTGCAACTCCAAATGATTGGTTATTGGTTCTACGAATGCAGTTGTGTTGAGGCGATTATTTATAAAAATACTGTGAAACGGCGTAGCATTGCGACTGTAAATGAATAAGGCACCTTCCACATCTGTCTTCTCCCATTCGTTTCGCTCTTCATTGAATATGTAGAAGGCTACATGTGATGAAGTGTCCACAATATCTTTGGCATAAGGATCCACCTTTTTAATGGCCGCAAAATTCATGCGAGTTTTACTTTTATCAACCTGTGTACACATTCTATATACTTTTCCAACACAAAAAATTATGTATTATTTATATATATAATACGTTTGTTTTCCGCTCTCGGGAATCTTATGAAATGCCAATAGGAATTTCCATCCTTTTCTTTAGAGCAAATACATTTGCGATATTATTTGAGACGCTCTTTATCGCTATACGCTCACCACTAAATTGCAAAATAATTATATTCGCACCCATATCCGACAAATGTAATTTGCATTTATTAATATTTATCTAAACATAGGCAAAATGGAACGTAACAAATCGTCAAATGTTTCTGGTCGTGTTGGAAAGAAAGTTGCGAGTCATGCCAGTAATGAGTTTTTCGCGTTGGGTTCCAAAACGTATCGGGATGAAGGAAAACCGAAAATTGGACCGATTACGAAAACGGGCTCTTCAACTAATATAGAACGTAAGCGGGAGGCCCCCGGCCCCTCTTTAATGGTAAGCAAGAAAGTAAAGCTTTCGGCAGGCATTAGGAGTTCTAGTGATATATCAACTCCAGGCCCTCTACATGAATTGTGGGAACAAATGGCCACAGATTGTGAATCTGTTGATATAGTGGAAACTGTAATTGCTGCTGGTGAACAGCATGATAACGAAACTATGATGCGCCTTATATGCGGTTGTATAAAGAATTTAATAAATTCATATGGAAAGGCCAAGCCCGATACGGTAGCTTGGTTAAGTATATTTTATTTGGCAAAAGTTCATCCCGATTATTTCATCAGCGAAATAATTACCTCCGGCTTACTGCACTTGCTCAGACGTGATTTCAATATCAAAATAAGACAAAATCCCTGTTCACACGCATTGGCTGCTAATTTACTGGTGCGAACGTTTAACGATAAACAACAATGGCCGGAAATATTTTTACGGATTTATATCGACGATGCCATCAATGAACGTTTCTGGTCTGATAACAATCTGTGTGCACCGTTCATTGAAAATGTGGCGGCCACCTTTAAAACACGCACACCACAGTTGAATTTCCCACAAACAGACAGCACTCAGCCGGGCGCCTCTGTGGGTGGTAATGCTGCAGCAACTGCCAGCACGACAAATGTACAGGCACAACAACAACAACAACAGCAGCAACAACCAATACAATCGATGAGTGTTGATGATGATTCTTGCGATTATTCGGAGGGAAGTAGTTCAGTAAAACCTATCCCCGAAGTGCGCCTCGTCCACGGTTGTGACATCTTTAATTGTGAAATTAGAGATCGTTATAGTGAAAGTGAGCATATAGTGGAGAAGCTGATAACGGATGCCATCAAAGAACAGTTAAATAAACGGCAACAACAAGAGTGTTATACACGAAATTTTCTAAAATTTCTTTGTAAAACCTCCGGCTTGTCGGAAGTACGGTATCTGTGCATCTCTCGTCTGGAGTTATGGATACACAACGGCAAATTGGTGAAATTTGCCCAAGAATTATTATCGTATATTTGCTTCAATGTACGCGTCAGACATTGCAAAGATCATGAAGTGCTGGCCATCTTGGTGAAAATTAGACTTAAAGCGAAGCCGCTCATTAATTTTTATATGGCTTGCATTAAAGAGATGATACATCTGGAGCCGGGCATTCTAAGTGTGATCCTAAAGCTGGTGGTACAAAATGAATTATCAAACACCAGAAATCCAAACAATATGGGAATGTTAGGTAGGTGTTGATGGAATAGAGAAAATTAAATTAATTTAAAATATTTCATATCTTATTAGCCACCATGTTTCAGAGTGCTGGTGATGATTCAGCCAAACATTTGGCAGAGATTTATAAAGAATTTCTACTACAACGCGACGATTGTTTGCGCACCCTTCGTGTATTCCTCAGAGAGTTGGTTCGCATGCTGCGCAACGACATTAATTTGGTTGTGTTTTGTAAAGTATTTTTAAATTGTCGCCCCGAACTAAACAAACAAATCGAGAATGCTGAATTTCGAGATCGTATCTTCCATTCAATGGTCGATATAACCTGCTTATGCATGCTGCTGTCCGTTTCACCTCAGGTACGTGAGGCGAGTATTTCGTTGAGGGTGAACAAGGACAACAATCACAACAACGCCATTCTGATGAAATTTTACAATCAAATGTGTCAAATACAATTGGACTCGGTATCGTGGATGTATGAAGTTGTACCCGCTCTTTTTAAACTACAGAGCACTGAATACAATCAAGGCTTACATAAGATTCTTCTACTCGAAAATCCCGAACAATATTCGCGTCATGATCAATGGCCTTCCGAACCGGAACGCACCACCTTGTTGCGTCTGGTATCAGAAACACCGATTCACGAAGATACCCTCTTACGGATTATTTTAATTGGCATAACAAAGGAGATACCATTCACTGTACCCGATACCTTCGATATTATCATTTTGTTGTTGAAACGATCCTCCACTATGCGTACGCTAAACTGTCCGGTGGTGCAAGCTAACAAATTTGATATAATAGATTTTCTGTTTAGCATGTCCGAATATCATCATCCCGAAAATATCAATTTGCCGGTAGAGTATGAACCGCCCAAGTTGGCCATTATTGTACTATATTGGAAGGCGTGGTTAATATTATTAATGATATCAGCTCATAATCCGTCGACGTTTGGCGCTTTCTGTTGGAATCATTATCCCACCATGAAAATGTTGATGGAAATGTGTATAACAAATCAATTTAATGAAACGGTGATGAGTAAGGAGGAGTTGCAGGTAAGTTTATATTTATATATGCCAGAGCTATCAATTTTTATACCCTCCACCTCAGTGATGAGGGTATACTAAGTTTGTTCTTACGTTGGCAACACCCATAAGGAGGCATCAGAGACCCTACAAAGTATATATATATATATATATTCTTGATCAGCGTCGAAAATTGAGTCGATTTAGACACGTACGTCTGTGTCTATCTGTCTGTCTGTTGTTGGTATTCTCACGGGCGTAATTTTGAAATATTGACCTGGCACTTTTAGTTTTCTCCACGCAGATCGCTATTTAAAATGGGCAAAATCGGTCAAGAGCCACGCCCACAATCGACAAAAATCTATTTATCTGCCACTAAAATTTACCTATAAACCTGAAATTTGGTACGCGTATACATAGTTATCCCATTGACTCATGTGCCAAAAATAGGCGTGGTCTGTTAACAGACAAACTCACAATTTACGAAAGTCCCATATTCAGCGTGAAACTCGAGTTGTAAGCAGATACGTAGTATGTACCCTATTAGAGTGTGTAATCATATACTGACCACGCCCACCGCTTTGGCCTAAGTCAAATTTAGTTTTCTTAGTTGTTTTTGTTTTGTTTTTTGTTATTGTGTTCTTAGATTGCTGCAGTCGAACGTGATCATATTGTTGAATTTGAATCGTATTTAGCTGCTCAGACATCACAAGCGGTTATTACCGAAGACAATGCCATTTTGACGTCTCAGTTAATGTTAATGGATCCAATGGGTGCAGCCCGACGTGTACCGGCCGGGGTTTTGGAGCAATTGCGTTATTTAAATAAAATGTTAAAGATTGGTCATCTGTTGTGTCGCAGCCGTAAACCGGATCTATTGTTGGATATTATACAACGTCAAGGCACCACACAATCTATGCCGTGGCTGTCCGATTTAGTGCAGAACAGTGAAGGAGATTTCAATCATTTGCCCGTACAGTGTTTGTGTGAATTTTTATTGTTCAATTCCAACATCATCAATGAGGAGAATAGTCGTCATGCTGAATTGGTGAATTTCCTGCGCAGCGTCATTATGGATCCAGCGTACAGTAAACAAACGGTTTGTGAAATTTTGGATTATATATTCCGGCGTTTATGCTCAACAGTCAAGCAGTCACGTTTGTCCGCTTTGCGCGGCTTGAAGATCATTTTCAATTGTACAGATTTAAGTCCCTACGATTGGCTGTTGAGCGCCATACCGCAAATACCGCACTTTAGTAGTGTGCGTATATTTATTATACCGCAATTACGTTCGGCGTGTCAGGTAGAGAATGCACCCGATTTAATTATGGCCTATATACAATTCATAGCGGCCCACACTCTCAACGATTCTGTAACCGATATGCTGGATCATGTGATCGATATGGCTCAACTGATTGTAGAGCGCAGCACCATGTTTCAGCATATAATTCCGTTGCAGCCAGATGAGGAGGACGCGAACCCGGATGCTGGCGAAGAGACCCTTACAGAGGTGGCCAAAATTGAGCAGGAGAATCGCTTGCAAACGCTCAAGTGCTTGTTTGTGATGTTTAATAATTACATAATAAAATTACGGGATCATCACGAACCGTATCAGTGGACTGAGTATCCAGATTTATTAATGGTCCAATTCAATGATGGCATGCAGTTGCCATTACATTTGAATATTATACATGCCTTCATTATCCTACTGACACACTCCAGCCACAATATGCCCGAATCCATACCAATTTTGGATTATTGGTTTCCATTGGGTGGCAATGTACCCACCGCTTATATACCCAATATGCCACATGAGCCGGAACAGTTACTGCCCGATTGGCTCAAATTGAAAATGATACGTTCTCCGGTAGATCGGCTAATAGAGGCGGCCATTCGTGACTTGGCGCCCCATCAAATTGTTTTGTTTGTGCAGAATTTTGGCACACCCATCAATTCCATGTCCAAGCTGTTGGCCTTATTAGATCATGCCGTTATTGAACAATTTGAGGCGGTGAAAAATGCCATTTTGAATAAAGCGTATCTGGCCCAGCTGATCGAAATTCAACAAATGCGCGGAGCTAAAAATGGTCACGTGACCGTTCAAGCATTGGGCTTATATTCACATTCACAGACCGTAGCCGATAATCCAAGGATAAGTACCGATATTCTAGAAACGATACAACTGGACGAAACAATGCTACAGGTTGCGGCAACCCCTAATAATGCACCGACTGTGGACAGTCAAGAATGTGTTTATAAAATTTTACGGCAATTGCCCAACACCACACAACAACATTTGCCTGATGCTGACTTTCGTCAATTATTGCATCACGTGCACGAGGCCACATTTGCAACGAAAAAAACTCAAATTATGAAATTGCTGTGTGAATCATCGAATATAGAGAAATTGTTGAGTCACATGAAACCCAAACAGATTTTATCATTGATACGATTAATCATCAAATTGCAGCCATCACTGGCCACCGAACATCATGCGCGCTTAATGAGGGCCATCTGTAAGGTGGCCAACAATGCAACCACGGATAACAAATCAAAGTTTACCAACATCACTAATACCGTACAGAAATTAATGGAAAATAATCAGTTACAAACCGTCAAGTTGGCGGCTTTGAAAAATCCTTTAAGCGATGATCAAACTTTACGTCACATGTTGACCCAATTCGTGAACCGCATGAACGAGGACAAGAACAATGGTGCAGACAACAATTTATATAATGATGGGATGCTGGTGGATCTGTTATCTGAAAATGATCCCGAACTGTGTACGGTGTTTGATAAAAAGGATTTACATTTTCTCTTTTCCAAGTCATGCGGAGATTTTCGCTTCTATTTGCTCTCGTGGATATGTCATGAAGCTAACTGGGGCACCATTATAACCACACTGAATTATTTATTACAATACAATAACAGCGTCAACACACAACAGTTGGATTGCACCGCTGTTCTAAATTTCGTTCAAGCCATTATAACCAATCCGAAGTTGTGGCAAGGACGTGATCGTTGTTCAGAGAAAGTCGATCAAGCGGAAAACATAATAACGTTGAGTGATGGGGAATTGCGCATGTTTACCGAGTTTATTTTGAGAGAGGGCGAAAATGAATTAAAGAAAGACGAATCCCGTTATGCCTTCGAGTTATGCTGTCGCATAAATTTGCTGTTTCGTGTCTCTACGAAAACCACTTCGAATTTAATCAAATTCATTGAATATGTTTTCATGTGCAATTGTTCAGAGAAGTTACGCTTAAGGGTGCTGAGGCAAATGTATATAATGTATCCATCCATAAAGTTTATACGTTGTCATCAAATGACCGATTATACGGCAAAGTTGCAAAACTTGAGTGGCTGCCAAGCGGATAAGGTGGTCAATAATTTGATAACGTGTTTGGGGAATTTGCTGGTGAAAAAGGATTTCGAAGTGTTCTCCAGCGACACGGAACTATTGATGCGTAAATTGGCTGCTTCCCATCCAGCTTTATTTCTACGTCAAATGGGCGTACTCGCGTCTCTAATACAGGGTCGCAGCCAACTAAGCGTACGCATTATGCGGGACGAATATCATATGCATCGCTTAATACAAATATTACGCACCCTGGAGCTGTTGCAACCAATTTGTTTCGACGATACGTACCGGGAAGAATTTCAAACGGCTTTGGAATGTTATTTTGCCTTCTTCAAGCAATATGGCAACGTAAAGGAATCGTATCATATGCTGATCAAATTTATTGAATTGCTGCAGGGTTACATTAACACCAACCCCTCTCAAGCGTTGCTGTTCATTGAGCAGTACGTAAATATTTTAATGGATTTGGCCAGCCGTTACAGCAGTATATTGTCATTGCATCATCTGGTGCAGGGCATCACATTGTTGCAACAAAAATCTCCCCCTTCACCCAATAGCATCGGTGGCGGTAATGTGAATGTTAAACAGGAATATGATTTGGAAGAAAGCTCTGAAATGAAAACGAATACAGCTGCGAACACCACAACCGCTGCAGCAAGTGTAGATTCTGTGGATAATGTCTCCTCCTCTTCACCAGACAGTTTGGGTAATTACCAACTGTCAAGTTTAGACATCAATAGCCGAGGTGCCGTTACATTTGCTATATCTGGTTCATTCAATAAATCGGCCGTCATTTCACCACACTTTGCCAACCTGATAAAGATTGTTAAACATTCGAATGCCGAAGATATTATTCTTGGTCCGTTGCAGGAAATCGAATGCATGACCTCAAAACGTTTTGCCTTCCTAAGCGAACTGTTTGATCGTTTGCTTGAACTAATATTTTCGCCCAGTGCTCAAATCAGATCGAATGCCTTTATATTGCTAATAAGACATCTGAAACATAATCCCGGCCGTAGTGATGTCAATCGCTGTACTTTAAATGCGTACATACAATGTTTGCGCGATGACAATCCATCGGTGGCCACTACAGCCATAGATAATTTGGTGGAAATGACATTATTGCTGCAGGAACATGCAGCTGAAATATTATCCACATCATTTGTTTTAGGTATAAAATCAAGATTAAACACAAATTCGCATATAAAAAAAGTATTACAGACAATTATGCTGCAACATGGCTATTGAAACATAGTTGATAATGATAGTTTAAATAAATATCGAATAATTTTTTTCTAATTAATTTATTCATTAGAAAATTATTGTTTCGTATCAGTTTTATTATTAGATGATGAAGAAATGTTAGTTACTGCTGTGCTTACATTAGCAACCGCAGCAGCGGGAACGGGAACGGGACTAGGTTGGGCCGGCTCCGCCACGTCCAAATGTTTCAGCAATCGATATAAGGCCACTGCCTCTTTAATACGATTAAACACAACGCAAAATGTCTCAATCTCAATAAATAGTTCCTACCCAAACCATATGCATTAGCAAAAAGTTAATTTCTCTCTCTATAGAAGATTTACATCTTCTTCTTTTACTTACCTTCACATTTATAATCTTGTTACGTATCAATGATTGTAAAAATACGCAGACCAAACGTACCAAACGTGCCTGCATGAATTTATCTTTGACATTTTCACACGATGAGATGCAATTACTGATGTATAAATGCAAGAATTCAGTTGGCAAATTAACCGAGGTTGTCAATCTACAACACAAGTTAAAGATAATAAGAGAATTACTTGGATCTTTTTTTATACTCGAATTTAAAACCTATTGACCACTTCCATAGAGTGCAATGTAATATCCATATTAACAAGGACATGAAAATATTCGGTAATTTCTGGTGAATCCATTAATTTCAGCAGAATCTCTATGGAAATTAATGGATTATTTTCAACTAATCGGGGTAACTAAAAAAAAAAAAACAAAAAACAATTCATTACTAATAATTACTTATAAAGATTCATTTTTTGTTATACCTTAGCCGGCGTTAGTCGTACTTGATAGACGAAAAATTGATTTTTCTGCAATTCATTTAACAATACTTTTTGATCCTGTAAATTTAAAGGTTGACTGAAAGCTAACTCCATTAGTTCCCGTGTATTTGTACTGATGTGATTGCTTTTATCATATTCAACTTTTTGCGTAAATGTTTCCGACAAATTAAACCAAACTAATTCATGCTCGAAATCCATTAAAGGAGGAGCAATTGAAAAAAATTCAGGAGTTGGTAAACTGTTTACAGCCATTTTACAAATAAACGCAACAAAGGTTGTACACAAGCAATGAAGCCGATATTTCGCTATTTTTAAAAATGCCAAAATTAGTTCTAAATTAGTAGGTAGGGTCTAAATAGAATGCGTGCATATGTATGCAGTATACATATGCACAAATTATTTTTTTCGATTAAGCATGCATTAATTATATATAAAAATAGATATAAAACAACATAATTTTATATTTATGGATTTAAAATTTTCACTTTCGCTTCTTTTATTTTCTCCTATCTCTTCTATTGTAAATATTTCTAATAATATGTAAGAAATTACGTATTCTAGAGCTGTTGCAATTTCCTTTAGAGAGCACTGTTCCAAGCACCATCACAGCCTTGCCATATTGTCAAGTGGATGCCGTGCGTAATTTGAATATATCTAACGCTAATTAGGTTATTATATGATTGCCTTTTCAAATCTTAAAAAGATACAGTTATCTTTGTTTATCTTATAAACTAGAAGTGTTTCAGTACGTGTTAGAATGAGATCACATTATACATATTAGAGGCATAATAATTTTAGGTATTTCTCAGAGTAGAGTAAAAGAGTGCACTATTGTGCATTGTGTAATAAATTAGAAAAAGTCGTATACCACATATGTTTCCTTTAAAAATGCTGAAAAGTTTTTTGAATAAAAAAGCAAAGAAGATAAGAAAATATTAACAAGTATTAGACAATAAACTCAGAGAATTTAAAAATTTTGAAATTTGTTTGTCATTAGAAAAAATTTTTATTGGAAAATTAATCGTGTTATTGGACGGTCTTGGATTTAATCGATTTTTAAACTCATAAAAAGAAAAGAAATCATATTTTTTGTACTTGTGTTTTCGCTTTGCTACCTTTTTCCCTATTTCACAGTGAATCCATCCTAATTAGAGTGTGTATATGTGTTTGCGGAAAAATGTACGTATATATATATAAATAAGAGCTTACATGCGCTGAACCCCAAATTTTTTTTCACAAATTCCGCATTTCATAAAACAAATAAATTAAGAAAATATCAAATACCCAAAAGCCAAAAATTATCTAATAATGCAATGAAATTGTTTTACATCTCTCTAGATCGTTTAGCAGCGTTTTCCTATTTTGTATTTAATGAGCAATAAACAGTGAAGGTATATATTAGGGAGCCGGAAAGACAACATATAATTGACCTGGTTTTGCAACATTCTAACGAAAATTTAACATGAATACAAAGTCTGACGTCAACAGGCGAGTTCTGGCTATACAAGCAAAAAAGAAACGGCATAAGGCAAATAAAAAGCGTGGAAAACCAAATGGTATGGCAGGCGATCAGGAAGCTTCGATGCAAACATTGAATTCAGAGACTTCGCCCACACCACACCACACACAGGCAGAGACCGAGGCTACCATTTTTCAGCCTTATTCATCCGAAGAAGTGGATACTGTCGACGATATGGTAACGGGTGGAGTTGGCCTGCAATCATCGCCTAGTTTACAGTACGACATACAGAACCAGCCACCCTACATGGTCACTCCATTCAATGATTCTGATGACCATTCGGAGTCATTGGAATCGGAATTGAATAGCGAAAACGAGGAACAAGAACTCAAGAAGGATTACCGTAAGGGTGGTTATCACCCCGTTAATATTGGTGATCTCTTTCAAGGTTAGTTGGCTCCCAAACTTTTGTTAACAATGTTTTCCTTTTTTTTTTGGGTCGTTTAATATTAAATATTAAGTAAATTTTTTTTATTATTAAACAATTCCAATTAATTGATGCTGTAAAGGTCGCTACCATGTTGCACGTAAATTAGGCTGGGGTCATTTTTCCACAGTGTGGCTTTGTTGGGATTTGGAAGAGAAACGTTATGTGGCCATTAAAATTGTTAAGTCTGCGCCTCATTTTGCAGAAACAGCCAAGGATGAAATTAAAATACTCAAGTCTGTACGGGACTCGGAACCGAGTAATCCGCGCCGCCAAAAAACCGTTCAATTGTTGGATGATTTTAAGATAACTGGAGTCAATGGCACACATATTTGTATGGTGTTTGAAGTTCTCGGGGATAACCTTCTAAAACTGATACGTAAATCGAATTATCGCGGCATTCCCATCGAGAATGTTAAATCCATAACACGGCAGGTTTTAGAAGGACTTGATTACTTGCACACCTGCTGTAAGATTATCCACACAGACATTAAACCGGAGAACGTCTTGTTATGTGTGGATGAAGACTATGTGCGCATGTTAGCTACTCAAGCGACAGTTTCTTATGTTTTAAATTATAAAATGGTACCGTCTCTAGTGAGTCGTGCACCCAAGGTATATAGAGAACCGCAAATCACGGATAAAATGAGTAAAAATAAAAAAAGGAAGCTTAAGAAAAAAGCTAAAAAACGTTTGGAACTATTCAAAAAACAATGGGGCTACTTGGATCAGAAAGATACATCCGCCGATGTAGAGGGCGAGCATGCAGATGAAGATGCCACTGTGACCACAAATGATACGAGTGCTAATATATATAAAACAAAATGTTTACCCAATGGTGATATATCTGATGTAGACAATCATGAGGAGGAGCCTGAAACTTATGCAGCCTGTGCAGCAAAGGAGGAGATGGATGATGATGCCACTGTTGATAACGACATGAACGATATGAAAATTAAAACTAATTTAGGAATCTCACAAACACCAAAATCCCTTCGACAATTGGGTGGCAGTGATCAACTTGCTACTGCTGCTGCTACACCCGATGGGGTAGCGGTTGCCGGCTGCATTGATAATAAAAAGAAAAAAAGAAAGCGTAACAAAAGTACGTAAAATATGTTGTTGTTTTTTTATAAAAAAAAGTAAGAATTTTCCAACTTTCCAATTTTTTTAATTTATTTTTATAGAGAAGAACAATCAAACGAAACAACAGCAGCAAAATATAAATCAACAGCAGCAACAGCAAAAACTTGCGTCAACAACGACAGCAGAAAATTCGACCACTTCCTCCACCAGTGGTAGTCACACCATAAAATCTAATGTTAATCGTACCACAAATCGTTCAAGCGTTTCACTTAAGACACATTCGTCAGCTGCCGGAGATGGGAACAAACTACAAGCGATGCCGCCAATACCAAACAAAACAATAAACAATAATCATAGTGGTAGTAGGAGTAAGAAAATGACACCAACCAGTGATGCCGTTCAAAATAGTCAGCCAAAAAATATGCCGGGCCAACAGAATACACAGAACAATGAACAATTTATACCGCCGCCTGTTGTTAATGTAAAAACTGATAGGGATCCTGCCATTCATCCCTGTGAGTTTCAAGTGAAAATCGCTGACTTGGGTAACGCATGCTGGGTGGATAGACATTTCACGGAGGACATACAAACGCGCCAATATCGTTCGTTAGAGGTAATTTTGGGCAGTGGTTATGATGCTTCCGCTGATATTTGGAGTACTGCCTGTATGGCTTTCGAATTGGCGACGGGAGATTATCTGTTTGAGCCGCACGAGGGTGATAATTATTCGCGCGATGAAGATCATATTGCACATATAATCGAACTCTTGGGTCCCATACCACCGCACATTATATTTCGCGGAGCACATGCATCACATATATTTAATCGTCGGGGCGAGTTGCGTAATATAACTGGCCTCAAGCCGTGGGGTCTGGTCGATGTTTTAGCGGAAAAATACGAATGGACGCGCAAAGAAGCCGAATCGTTTGCTGAATTTTTAACGCCCATGCTACAATTTGATCCGTTAAAGAGAGCCACTGCGGCTGATTGCCTCCAACATTCTTGGCTGAGATAAAATACACCTTGTAATCAAATCACCCATTGTACTACCATCCCTTAAAATGTGTTGAACATATTTGTCCATCATCATCATTTAACGCCGCATTTCATACAACACCACAAACAAAAAACGAACCCGAAGAACTATTGTCTGTACTTTTTAGCTAAACCATAATGCATAACGCCGGTCCCTAAATAGTAAATATTTACGTAATTCGTGAATTATAGCTGGGTTTCTTTTAAACACCATATCCATTAACGCCTTCCACTTTTTCATTTACTCACTTCACTTCTATATAGGACCTTCAAAAAATATTTCTAACAATACAATGTACTTCAGTACAAACACCAAGAATCCCAATTTAAGTTCCCATGTGGTGGCGAAGTTGATGGAAACAAAACAAAAACAACAAATTAATAGAATACAAGCGGTGACTAAAAATAATTGTTGGTTCGTTGAGACATGGCCCGAAATAATTGCATACATAGTTCGAATAAAACTAATAACAAAAATAATAACAATTCACACTGAACACCGGTTCATTTATTAATGTTATGCCTACAAAAAATGCTTCAACGTAGTTAACAGTTGCTGAATAAAAAGGATAAGAGAGGCGGGGGAATATTTAATTGGAAATTAGTTAAACTACCACATACACATATATGAAGCAAAGAAAAATTTAAATTTCTTAATAATAATAAACACTTGAAAACTGCGCTTGAGCCAAGAGGAAATTACAGTTAAAAAAACATGAATTTCAGGAATATCTCAAACACGAAAATTAAATTATGAAAGTAGAAAAAAGAACACATTTGTAGTTGAACCACTTTACATATGCGATTATCGAATCGACAGAAAAAAACCAATAATGTAGTTGAGCACTACTTAATTAATTTATATACTAACACAATAAAAATTGTAATTGTAAATCGAGCGAACATTTTAGAACTATAATCACAGGGCGTTGTAATTAAAAGTTATAAAAACAAAACGAAAACAGCATTTTTACTTAAACTTTGGCTAGTTAACGGAATAATACAGTAATACAGTCTTGGTTGCCATTTGTTTAGCGTCAATATTGTTTAAAAAGCAAGTGACTTGGTAACTCTATAATTGAGAAAAATGTTTGTCATTGTGCTTTCTTTTGTTTTTTTGTTATGTGATTTTATTCAGAAAAAATACAAAGCGCAAATTATTATTGTCACAAAGTTTCGATTCATTTAATTTGTGAATATTAGTTGAAGTTTTTCCTCCAGAAAATCTGCGTGATTAGATATATTCTATAAAACATTTAGTAATTGTAAAGTATATGAGAAGCGGATAAATCAAGTTATAAAAAACAGCCATAATTGAAAAGAAAGAAAAAAGAAAGCGTCGAAAAAAATAAAAAAAACGTTTTAGACTGGTGTAGTGTAGGCAAAATGTCCGACCAGGAGCAGTTGACACATAAAGTGAAGGAATTAACACCAGAGGAAGTAAGAAAAAGTGGTTATATGTTCAGAGGCTTCAATTTATTTAACCTTTGTCATTGCTTTGCTATGTTCTATAGATAAGAGAACGTAGACTGCGCACATTGGCTGCAAATACTAATGTACAAAAAATCTCTTCTATGACAACATCTGGTACGGAGGGAACATTAAATGCGCCGCCGACTACAGAAGGTATAAAAATTTAACAAATACATAATTTCCTTTCTATTTACGTGTCATTCTTAGAATCGGCATTGATGAGTGCAAAAGCTAATGCAGAATCCGAAGATACAAGTGAACAATCACGAACAACAAGTGAAACAGAAAATCGCATGGATGTGGATGTTGAAATGAAATCACTAACCAATACGCCGACAAAAAGTACTTCAAATTATCAAATGCCAATGCTCACCTTTGGAACCGAAGACATTGCAAATGATAAATTTACTCCATGCGTGGTGGAGAGTATGGAAACTTCGGAACAACCCTCTCCTGTAACAATTGCTCCAGATCAGTATTATGCAACGGGAAAGACTTGCGAAGAACGTTTGGAACAAATTATTTCGAAAATTGTAGACGCAACTTGGAATGAACATTGCATGGGCTCGATGATTTGTCCACAAACAGCCAGTTTCCTTGAACAGCACAAAGGAAAACGTTTTGATATTGACACCGTCGTTTTTAGTGTACTCATCGAATGTATAATGAAATTGTACAACGACGAAACAGAATCGAACGATGTCATTGCAACCAGTGAAGGTGCCTGCTTGCCCTCGCATATCGATGATAATAAGATGGACTCCAATGAGAATAATGCATTAAGCCATAAGAGTGCCAAAACACCATTGTATTCGACACCGAAGAAGATTAAAAGCGATGATACAGAAGTGCAAGAAATTATGGCTAATGCCAGCAGTGAGGATCAACCCTCCACGTCGCGCAACCTTCAGAGCTGTGCAGTAGGAAGCGAATTATATGGTTCATGTCCAACGCCATCCGCCACCATACTATCGCCTATGACATTGGCCAAACACAATGTCATTATGTATTTGGTGAAGTGTTATCAAAATTGTATAAAATCTAAGGACAACTTCAACTCGAAAGCAACTCAGGGCCTGCATCAATCAGAGATTGAGAGAGTTGTGGATGCTTTGGAGAAGACTGTGCAGTTAATAATACGCACCACTATACTGGTACTAACAGATCGTATCTATGAAAATCTCAATATAGCCTCCGACCAGTCCGCCCTATTAGACTTATGCTATCAAGAACGCATACCCGACAATTTTCTATATGATTTGATATCTGAATCTCACAAGCAACCGGCCGAATTTGATCAGATATTTAGTCAATTATTGCGCGGCCTCTTTTTGGGCATGCAACGTACAGTGTTCACACCAAATCTCATTACTCACCACATGGAGCTGTTGGCGAAATTGGTTGCAATCAAAGTTGGCTCAATACGCCCCATATGTGATTTAGTGATGTCACAAAAAAATTTTCTGCCTCCCCTTTGCACATATATTCCTGGCAGAGAGATAGTAAAATGCAGCTTTTTGGGACCTTTTCTATCAGTGTCATTCTTTGCCGAAGAAAACATTCACTTTGCCGAGGCTAACGTAAAATTTGACTCATTAACAGCCGGACCAGACAAGTTTCGTTGGGTAAGTAGCCCATCTAGAGTATTTATTGCGAATGCGTGCTAAAAAATGGTGCAATTCAGTTCTTCAGCGATACAAGACTTCATTTTTAGACAGTCAGACGGATGACAAATATCTTATAGTACAACCATATAATTAACATAATTTATTTTGTACATATTTTTTGTTGTTGTTTGTAATATCCGTAAACGCATTTCAATGTAATTTAAAAGTCACTTTCTAAAAACCTGAGATTCTGAAAATAATCTGCTCCCATCCAATATTAGAACGTACCCTACACATAAGATGAGAAGTATGCTATGTTTGTCATTCCATTTGCAACACTGAGAAAGACGTGCCCGGAAGTATATATGTCCAAACTGTAGTTTATAAGTAGTACTTTGTGGGCGTGTCGCTGGACCAAATGCAATAGCAACCTGAGTTTGAAAACGACCAACATTTCTGCCAAGTTTGGAATCGATATCTAACAGATATGATATCTCACCACAGACAGACATAGCTAGATCGACTGTGTATTTAATGCTGATTTCAAATATGTACACTTTGTGGGGTCTACGACGCCTCCTTTTGGGGTTTGTATACGTTTTGACAAAGTAATGTAAAGCTCTGTATACTTTTTAGTACAGTGGTGCAGGGTGTAGTTGATCATGTTGCTTAATTTTCATTTGTTCCGTTTTGCTCGAATGCTTTAATACACGTTTGTGTGTATGTTTATGTTTACATTTACGCATTTAGCAATTATTTACGATGCGTAAAATGATGCATTTGGTGTTCCACTCGTTGCTCGTTAA
The DNA here is from genome assembly GCA_963971445.1 of Ornithomya chloropus. NCBI lineage: Eukaryota > Metazoa > Arthropoda > Insecta > Diptera > Hippoboscidae > Ornithomya > Ornithomya chloropus. Next base: position 16,910,824 of record OZ020530.1, on the reverse strand, counting down.
TGTCAACAGCCGCCCAAAGACCCTTCAATACATAGCAGACATATTACAATACAATGAACGTCGCGTACAATTTGCCAGCGATGAGAAAATATTGGCACGTGATGGTTTTGTCATTAATTTGATGAATGTGTTGCAACAGTTATCTGTTAAAATTAAATTGGATCGAATCGATCCGGTGTATCCATTTTATATGAACGCCCTAATATCCATACATGATGATACAAAATTGCGCTTCAATATGGAGGAGTTTGAGAAATTCATGGAGACTGAAGTGGAATGTGACGTCAACTTTCAAACGCAATGTTGGTTTTTGACCTTGCAAGCTCACCATTTAGGCTTTATGCCGGCAATACAGCGTTATCGTCAAAAGTCGAGAGCTATTAAAGAGCTGCAAAAACTAATCGGTGAACTGGATCGTACGAAGGCGCATTGGGAGAAGACACCGTTCGCTTCGCGTAACAAACAATTTCGAGATCGTTGGCATAAACAATTGAAAAAGTTAACCAGGTTAGTGATGGAAATTACTTTTAAATTTGTATTTATTTACTAGGCGACTAAAATACAGGTCAAAGCTGTGCAGTGAAGTGTGCCTGTTGGATCCTGCTCTGCTTCATGCTTGCTTATTTTTCTATTCAACGGTGTGCGAATATTTGCTGTATCAGATTGAGGGGCGGCCCGTTGAAGGGCCCTTCATGTCCAAAATTCCGCCCCAACAACTCAAGCCGACTGATATTTTCTCTGCACTGCCCGAATGGTATATCGACGATATAGCTGAATTCATTCTATTTGCTATGCAGCATGCAGCCAACGATGTGCGTCATTGCATTGATCATTCAATACTTACCTGGTTACTGACTTGTGTGTGTGCACCGCATCTCATCAAGAATCCTTATGTCACTGCCAAATTAGTAGAAGTGTTGTTCGTCTTCTCCTTGGGATCATCGAATGTGCTCAACGCCTCGGTATCTATTCAAACTGTTATTAAAATAATTCCTCTCTATGCCATATATAATGTGTGTGTGTGTGTGTGTGTGTTTGGTTGTAGATGTGGGACCATGAACTAGCTCAGACTGCTCTGTGTAGTTCCCTTATGAAATTCTACGTGGATATCGAAACGACTGGACAAAGTACTGAATTCTATGATAAATTTACAATAAGGTCACTACCCATCAAACTATTAACTAAATAAACTGTAACATAAACAAATATTCTTCTCTAGGTATCATATAAGTCATTTGTTTAAATCAATGTGGGACAGTCCGGTGCATCGTCAGGTTATGATAACGGAATCCAAATCGGGTAAACAATTTGTTAAATTCATCAATATGCTAATGAATGACACGACATTCTTATTGGATGAATGTCTGGAAAATCTCAAGCGCATACATCAGACCCAGGTAAAATATACATTTTTTTAATAATAAAAAAATAATTATAGATGGCTTAGGCCTAATTTTGAATGCCCTTCACATTTATATCGAAAGTGTAGGCGTGGCTTATGGATATTACAAAAATTTTAGTCATTAAAGCCGTCTCCAGGGTTGAATTTTGCAGCAAATAAGTTTTTTTCTTCGAAATGAGGGGCGTGTCTTTATATTTTTAGCTTTTAAGTTATTTATATCAGTTTTCTGCTGTAAGGGCCTACGAAAAAGTAGTAGTAAGAGTGTTGGACATTGTAAACCTTGTACTTGAGCGTACTTTACGTTTGTGCGTATGGCAAATGCCACACTCACCTTCTATTATATGAAATCAAAATTTGCATCGATTATATGCAAATTTTGATATTGAATTTGATATGGCGGTCTGTCTGTCCATGTAAATTTGGTCTACACAGGTCGAATTTTTTAATATATTTTGATGAAAATGCATCGAATTGCATCTTTTTAGAACCTCTTCCTATATAAGCATCCATTATAATGAAAAAATTGCAATTCTCAAAATTTGGTAATCAGGTTAATAATTGACTATGCCAAATTAGAACCCGATCGGACAACTGTCCCGTATAAGCATGGTCGGACTTGACATTACTTTCACTTGATACTGATGAAAACTTTTGCTGGGTCTTGCAGCCATCTTACATATAGATATAAATATAATTCGATAAAATATAACATTTGTTGTATATGTGTATAAATATTTAGGTGCTAATGATGAATGAACAGGTTTGGTCAAATTTAGGATCCGAACAACAACAAAGTCGCCTCTCACAATTGGCTTCTGATGAACGTCAATGTCGCTCCTATTTAACATTGGCACGTGAAACTGTGGAAATGTTTTATTATTTAACGGTAAGTGCCACTGCGCAAATGCAACTCATTACGATTATTTCAATGGTTTTTTTTAAGGATGACATAAAAGAACCGTTTATGCGTGACGAGTTGGTGGATCGTTTAAGTTCAATGTTAAATTTTAATTTACATCAATTGTGCGGACCGAAGTGCAATGATTTAAAAGTGCGAAATCCAGCTAAATATGGTTGGGATCCCAGACGTCTATTAGGACAAATATTCGATATATATTTACATTTGGACTGTGATAGATTTGCTCAAGCTTTAGCTGCCGATGAGCGTTCATTTCAAAAGCATCTCTTCGATATAGCCGCCAGCCGTATCGAACGCTTGGGCATCCGTTCAGCTATAGAAGTAGAAAAGTTTAGAGCATTAATTAGTAATGCACATGATATATATGGTGAGTATTATTAACGACACTTTATTTGATATAAAAATTTCAATTGTTTTTAAAATTCTTAATAATATCAGTGGCCAATCAACAATCGGACGATGAATGTGCCGATGCTCCTGACGAATTTAAGGACCCCTTAATGGATACCTTAATGTCAGATCCGGTTGTATTACCGTCAGGCACGATTATGGACCGAGCTATTATAACGCGTCATCTACTAAACAGTAGTACAGATCCTTTCAATCGACAAACATTAACTGAAGATATGCTAGTGCCAAATAATGAATTAAAAGAACGTATAGATGCTTGGCGTAAGGAGCAACGCCTCAAAAGGCAACAGCGCAGAAATCTAAATTTAAATGACAAAAGCTCTTGAATCTACATGAAGGGTACTAATCTAAACTAAAAACAAAAACAAAAACCAACAAAACAACGCGAAAAAACCTTATATTACAATTCACTAGTTAGTACTCAAAGAGTTGTATTTCTGCTTATTTGTTTGAATCATGTAAGCATGTACACATACATATGAACTCTTTTTGATAACGTACACATCTGGCAAATGCATATAACAGTCTCTTTTTAGGATAACAATATCATTTTTTGTAATATTTAATGAAGATATATGTAGTTGCAGTTTAAAAAACAATATGTTAATATGCAATATTGAATGCACATACTTACACATGTGTGTGTGTAATTGACTTTGTATGCAACTCATTGGATGTGTGTGTGCTAAATAAATGTGTGTACAATTTAGCGGGATTTTTACATCTATGTTGAGAACCTAGCTAATACTAATATTTCATAGTTAACGAGTATTAAATATGAATTTTAGCAACTCGTAAGTACTCATCACATGAGAAAACATACCCTGATTATGTGGTTTAACGACCCTGTATAATAACGAAGTCGCAAAATGTAGTTACTTTTGCTACAACTAATGCATATAGAGTAAAAATCTTAAGGTATAATTTATAATTAAAGAGTTGCCAATAGTTGTCAATATTGAAAAACCCATGCATGCGTCAAACTGTACAAATGATGCACGCTTTATTTTGTATGTGTTCTAGCATTAATTCTGGTTCTTCTGTATAGATTAAAAATTGTGCTCTCAAATACAGCTGTTTTAATTAACACGTGAAAAAGTGATAGCCACTTAAAAGTTTAAGAAAGTAGAGTAAAATATACAAACTACTGGAATAGTTATGGTTGAACTTGGTTTTGCATTAAAGAAAGATCCACGCTGGTTAGTTAATAGATATTTTCCGAGTAAAATTGGCGGTAAGCCGGCATGGTTGCATTTAGATTTATTACCTACAGCCGAACGATTAATATGTGAAAAGTGTAAAAAACGGAAAACATTCTTGTTACAAGTGAATAAAATTGCATGTACTTGGGTAATTTCGTTACTAATAAGAAAACTTTCAGCTTTACGTTCCATTTGATGATGAGCATAACTTTCACCGAATGATTTATGTGTTTGTATGTCGGACAGAAAAATGTTATAAACCAAACGATGCCAGGTAGGTTTTGCTAACCTTTTATAAAGTTTTCTTTAATTGTTAACGATATATGTATGTGCATATGTTTTATAGTGTCGTGACGGTATTTCGCAGTCAATTGCCACGAAAAAATGATTTCTTTCCGGAAACTCCTCCCTCTGAAAGTGCCGAACCATTGGTAAGTGTTTATAAAAATGTTTTACTTATTTTGATTTAATTTCAATATTTTTTAAAGCCGGAGATACCAACCGAAAAGTATATAGGAGATGGTGAAGACGTTGTCTTTCCCGAATGGGAAATAATTAACGATGAAGCTAGTGATAGTGAAACTGAAGAAGAAAACTCAAGTGCCGATGAAGAGGAAGAAATGAAAAAATTTGAAAAACTTGCAGCATCAGGTAAAATGGGTACTTTACAAAATCTTCCCCAATCTGAAATGGAAAAGTATACAACTATGAGTGAGCTGAGAGAGGATAAATATTTTCAAGCATTTCAAAAAGAATGTAAAATACATCCTGATCAAGTATTACGGTACGATCGTAATGGTAAACCGCTGTGGATAACTGATCTAAAGAAATCGATTTACGCTGAATTTAGTGTGCCGCGTTGTAAAAATTGCGGTTCCGAACGTCAATTTGAATTTCAAATTATGCCTCAACTGTTGCATTATATAAAGGATTATAATATAGATTGGGGTGTACTCGCCATTTATACTTGTTCGCAAAGTTGCAAACTTCCTGATACTCAAGGTTATGCAGATGAGTTTGTGTTAAAGCAAGATGTTATAAGCGATGCAGAGGAAGAGAGATCCTAAGTGATGTACACATACTACCAGGACATATATATATTTTTTTAGGTATAATAAACTACTACATAAAATACATTTTTAATTAATTATCGAGCATTAGTTAAGTTTAATTATAGGGAAATGTCGATGTTTGGTGAAATCGAATTCTGGCTGACGTTTTAAATCCTTCTGATGGCCCTTTGCCAACACGTTCATAACCACATAATTAATTTTGGCTACTTGTAGCATATCAAGAATCTATAGAAGTATATAAATGGGTATACAACATATTATTTATATATATGTATATAGGTGTACCTCTTGTTCGGGATTTTGAATCGATTCAAGTGCAGTACGTGCTTGATCGAAATGTTTTGCTGCAATAGCATAAATTTCCAATGATGGTGGTCTCATCATATGTTCCCGCAAACTTTTAAATTCCTCATAACCAACTGGTGGCGGACTAGTGAGATTTCCGAATGGGGCAAAACGGCGATTAAATCGTATCTCTTCGTTGTCAAATTTTGGCATGGGCTGACGAATGCGCCCGTCCTTCGTTAAAGCACCCATAGCCTTGTAGAAACCACCACACATGCTCAGTAAGGCGTGATAGTAGACAATCTCTTGACGATACGGTTTTTGTTGTTTTTTATTCTTTTTCGGTTTGTTCTTTACACGATTTTTACTTGATCCACCACCACCCTGTAGTTTGCTCTGGTGATCGGCAAACTCCTCTTGAGCCAAAAGATTATTTTCAGTGCGCGTTAAGGCAGAAATAATGAAACCGATAAGTAACTCGTAAGGATACCTTTAGAAAGGCACAAATTATACATACATTTGTGAGTAATCATTTGCCAAATAATACTTACCAATAAATGTATAAGAACTCGTGTACTGAATACAATTCCAATTCGAAACCCGACATTAAATACAGCATCATTGCCCGAAAGCAATGATACAATACCCAGGTGGCAAACTGGGCGCTGTGTTTCAATGCGGTAGCAACAGGGCCATTACCCTCGGCCGCCTTTTCACTGGCCAACAAACTGAGTTGCGAGTCTAGACGGGCCGCCTCTACTTGGATGCTGTCAAAACTTTCAATGAAACGGCCCAACTTTTCACGTTGACGTGCTCGATTGAAGCCACAAATACGTATAAATTGTGTAAATGTATTTGTGCAATATCTAAAAAAATTATCCAACATTATTTGAAGGTCACGTTCCGAGATCAGAGAGCTTTTCGGACTCATGATAGGAGGATTATTAAAAGCTCTAACTGAATCCCAAAGAAAGTCTTTAATTGGTGTAGAGCCAAATATGAGGCGTCTGCTGGAAATGAATAGGCCTTGAAGTACACTGCGCGATAAAATGCAATGTCCCGACTTTCGGCTAAAGTCTACAAAGAAATTCTACAATAACGGAACCTTCCATTATGTTCTTTTCTTTTTTTTTTTTCAATAGTTTTAATATCTTGCTTACCAAGGCTGAATAATAATCACGCATACGTATAACTTTACACGAGTACTTAAGCCGTTGCACCAGCTCTTCTAAAAACACAAAACTTGAAGGACGATCACGCATTTTAATACTGCGTGGAAATGTTGGCGGTTGGCTTCGATCGTGTATGCGAGGTGAAAAGCCCATAGGATTGGGACAATCAGCTTAATAAAAGTATTCATTCATTAGAAAATCATTAAAAGTTTTATAAGAATTTTTTACATACATCCTGGCAGCGGCTGGGTGCCTTTTTCTATGTTCTTTTTGATTTGTGGTATCAATTCGAGAGATGCATTCAATTGTTTATAAGTGTCATTAATAATACCCTCATCCACCGTAGACGTCATGGCACAATCGAATAAATATATTGATTGATAAAAATGCCGCATAAATCGTAATCGTTGTATAACAGCTTGTATGAGTTCTGTTTGATTGGAGGATTTACTTTCTCTCACCAATTCATCTTCGGCTTCTTTTATTACCGTACTTATAGCATTAGCCGGAGGTACATCGTCATTGGCCATCAATGCAGAATTGCCGTACAATTGGAAATCCTCTTCTTCATTTACACCACTCGAGATTATTATGTTTTTAATGTGTATAATTAAGTGACGTACAGCATGACAGAAAGATTTCAAAGCTTTATTCTCAATCTTTGAGGGCGAATGCAAATATAGACACGTGAAGAGAACTTGATCTATTGAATTACCCTCAAGCCACGACACTAGGCAACTGAACAGAGCATCAAAAAGTCCGATAAGTTCTTCACTGGACAGATTGTTTAATTTAAGCACACCCGCTTCAACTGCCGCTTCAAAGGTATGCGGTAGAGTGTCATTTCGGTTATAGCCCATGCCCACATCCATCTTAGGATCCATCATTTCAATAGCAGACATAGCTTCAAATAAACCAAATAGCATGTCTTGAGCCAACTCCCCCAAATTAAGTTCCGCGCATGCCGTCATAAATTCGGGGGTAATGTCACACCAGCCAAATTTCGGATAATCGTGATTTTCGTCCATTGAGCGCAATGTACGTTGCACCTCTTCCATGGAAAATTGCTCACCCTCTGATGTTTCCGATTCAACAGAGTTGTCTCGATTTGTTGCGATTTGCATATTAGATGTTAAAGCAACAGCTGCAGCCGCTGCAGCTTGCAATCCAGGTTCATTTGTTCTATAATGTAACATATTTTACAATTCTTTTAATTTTACCTTTTAATTTTGCATTACTTACGCGGAATGCATAACCCCCACAAAATTAGTATCTATAAATTGATATATTTAATAAGATCAGATGTTTCAAGGTTGCAAAATAACTGTATGTTAATGAATACTTAAAATTATCAACTCTATTAAAGCGGAATACTTTCTACACGGTTGAAAATTTAAACACTTGGCATCTCTATTTTAGTTGGGCAAATATTTTTACAAATACTAAAAATAAATTTACTTCAAGAATAATTTTTCAGAAGCGGTACTTTCAAGAAAATTACGCGATATATAAAAAAAATTGTGAATTTCATAACAGTAAGTTAAGAATAATGTGTCATATTTATGTGAGAAATTTGAAATAGAAAAATGAAAGTCGGGGAAGCACCTGATTAAATGTACTTAGGGAGTCATTTACAATGATCCTTTGTATATATTTTATATTTATTTGGAATTTGCACAACGCACCACACGAACGCATTAACACATTTAAATGAAAAGAAACCCTATACAGAGTGGTCTACGTATGTGTTTATGCTATTGCGATTGAATTGCAACAGAAGGAATGTTTATTTATATGTAGCACACATTATAGCATAGTTATCCAGAACGAAAATAACAAATAGAACAACCTGTAATTTTTTTTATATGCTTGCAATGGTTTAAGCATAATGCTAAAACAAAATAACAAAAACTGTACAAGAGAAAGTGATTCATAAAAATTTCGTTTTTATTTGCAGCCATAAAATTAAAATTACGGGAATATGTCGAATTTGGATTCACATATATCCCAACTATGGAATGAAATTCTTGAACATCATTGGTTGTATTTAGAGAGTGAAGAAAGCACCCAAAAATTGGAAGAACGGAGAAAATTAGAAGGTTTTGTATAAACATTTTAAGACTACATTGTTTTTCTATACGCTGTTTTTTTTTCTTTTTGCTTAAGCAGATTATCTGCACCAGTTTTTGTCGGTGGTACGACATGATCGTAAATTCTTTTTACCAGAAACTGCCTTAGTGCTGAAGAATTCTATATGTAATGTGGAAAAGTTTGATGCACAAAAAGCCATATTCGCATTTGAAGCCATTAGTCAATACGCTAACAATTTATTTACTAAACCATGGCGCAAAGAATTCCATACATTAAAGGTATGTAAACCTAAAATCCAGTTATAATTAATTTCATATATTATTTCATTTTATTTGTTTAGATGTATTCGGGATTCTATCAACATGAAATCAAAGCAAATCTGATTGATGCTGAAAAATTATTCGAAGCTATGGGGTATCGCATTCTTCCCGATCAAGTAATGATTTTAGGTGGCCCCATATGTCCCGATCAGGTTACAAACGTTTCACGGGATGCCATGACAGCCTATGTAGAGCTGCAGATTATCAAATATATTCATACCAACTTGAGTGCTTTGAATTGTGCTGTCACTTGGCTAGAAATTTATCAATATCGCCAGAATCATATTGGTAGGTAACAAGCAGTCACATAAATTTTTCAACTAAACATGTAACCGTTTCCGTTAAGGTGATCCTTCTCAAGCTATAACGAGTTTAATTTATTTGATGCAAGCACCACAATACCATGGCAGTAAGGGAAAGTTTTTATCAATGGATAATTATGATTATATTGGTGTACAATCTGATCGACAACTACTACCGGGGATGTGTCCCTGTCAGTGCCGTTCAATAAATCGTACTTATTGTATGCCCCCTGTAAAAATGAATGGCTCCAATAAGTTAACACATGGTGATAATGATTATAATTTTGCTGTTATGCAACAACAACCAACCAAGATAAATATGGCTTATAACAATGTGTGTTATCCCCATATATTCCATACCCGTAGCTTGGAGCATTATATTGAGCCAAATGCCCATATGGCCTATATGCCACAACATTGCTCCTTTGATCAACATTATGCACAAGGTGGTCTTCCCACGTTACCAATGCATTATCATACACAACGAAAATCCAGCTATTATGATGCTTCAGGTGATTATACCGATGGTGGAAATTCAATGGATGAAAACAGCACAAATTCCTATGCTACTGTTACTCAACTGGATAATGTAATGACACCTAATAATCAATCCTATAATGTATCTGGGACTCGTTATCCTTTGCCATATAATATCTCGCATCAGTTGGCCACGCACTATGATCAAGCCGAGCCAACCTACGCTCAAGTTATTAATAATAATAATCATACCTATGCCACGGTAACGAAATCACATCTAAATCAAAGATTTCAAACCGGCCCTCATCCCATGATTAATCCTTCACATTATGCATGTTCTCAAACTGCGGAGCAACGTTTTAATGTGGATGAGTCGGCGGCATATGGTGGCAATTATATTAAGACCAAAAACAATTGCTCAGACTATGGGGTAAATGACAACGTATACAGCAGAATAAATTCAGATAATAATAGAAGGCCTAGAGCTAGAGACCATTTAGAGGAGAGTTGTCGAAATATGAAAAATGATATTGATTATCCTCTTAGAGAAGATAATTCACGTGCCTCAACTTTAAGTAAGCAGAGAGTAGAGCAAAGCAATAGAATATTGCTATCGCTGGAACATAATCAGACCAGTCCCGCCGAGGAGGAAACCAGTGGAAAAGCCACAACAAATACCAAAGTATGATTTGATTGATTAATATAAATGTTAAAATGTGTATGTCCACTTTTTATACCCGTCACATAAGACGGAAGGTATACTAAGTATGTCATTCTATTTGCAACATTCACAAGAAGAAGGCGTCTGAGACTCGACAAAGTATATATATTCTTGATCAGCATTAGAAGCGGAGTAAATCTAGACATGTATGTCCTTGTGTCCGGCGGCACTCTTACGGTAGTAAAATTTGAGTTATTAGGCTGAAATTTTGTACATATATTTTTATTTTAAAAATGAACAAAATCGATCAAGAGTCACGTCCCAATCGACAAAAATCGATTTGCCTATTATAAACATCTGCCATAAAAATTGAGTTAGGAATTTGAAATTTAGTACACATATTTATAATTATCCCTCCCATTTATCGATACGCTAATAATAATGGGCGTGGTCGTTATAAAAATTGACCTATAAACTTCAAATTTAGTATGCATATCTATAACTATCTTAAGCATCGATGTAATAAAAAATGGGCGTGATCGAAAAACCATACTCAGCGTAAAACTCGATTTGGATGCTAATACGTAATAGATACAATTATGCCCATGTCACCCTGTCTATATAAATTTGTGCTTAAGCTATAGGTCACAGTTTTTAAGATATTTGGTTGAAATTTCGTAGAGAGGAATGTCGACCGAAAGGTGAAATATATTGAAAATGATTTAAATTGGAACATTTTTTAGGATGCCTCAACTTCAAGTAAAGAAAATCATCCCATGACCAGAAATAGAATATTGCTGGACTGTAATCAAGCGAGCAATTCTGTTGAAGAAACGCATTATGAAAAAACCAGAGCAAAGCCAAAGGTATGATTTTGATTTGATTTAAATATTTAGAAGATTAGATATCTTTTAATTGAGCTAAAACTTTAATAAAGAAAATAATCGAATTCGAATGATGTGCAATATGAATAAAGTTATCTACTAGAAGCTTAACCTGTTATAACATTTTTATTTATTATTTCAAGGTTTACTCAGATAATGAGACTAGAATAAGGAAATTCACCTCACATGGTACTGCTACTACATCGGTTAATGATTGCGAGGACTCTACTGATTCAAATCACAAATTCGATAATAATGATTGCAAAGAAATATCCAACAAGCATGATGCAACTAAGCTGTCAAAGAATCAAGATGGCGTTGGTTCTTTTGAAACGTGGAATCATGTTTTTAAACATTTGAAACATAACGGTAACGCCAAAGACCCTTATGACGACGGTGAATTGCATTTGAATTCTTTAAATTTGAATGATGGAGACGAAGTAACAGCAACTGGTGAAAGGCATCCTTCACAACAAGAGAATAACGGTACAAAAAACAAAACGTATCGTAACTTCAGTGCCTCAACAACTGACACTAGGTTCAATAATAGGAAAAATATTAATAAACGAGGTCAATATGAATCACAAAAACAACAACAACCTAAAGCACCCAGAGATGGTTACAAATTAAAACCATACGAAAAGTTGGCAGGCAAACATAGTGATGATACAAAATCTAATAAAAATTCTACAATAATAAATGGAAAAACAACAACAACACCAACACGCATGACCAATGACAATAACGCCCAAGAATCTGCCTCAAGTAGCACAACTGTTAAAGAGTGGCAATGCCGTTATTGTACATTCCTTAACCCAGACCATGAACGTGTTTGTGAAATGTGCTATAAAAGTAAAGACTTCGATTTAGAAGCGAAAAATAGTGCTCATCATAAGCCGACTTGTGTTTAAGGCTTTTTGAAAGTTTACAAAAAAAAAAAAAAAAGCGATTTTAATGAAACCAAACCTATGTTACTTACGAAACATCCAACAAAGTATTTGAAAAAGTTTTTAGTTTTATAGATATTAACAAAAAAAAAAAAAAAAAAGGAAAAAGAGCTTATTAACTGTTGTATATACGTTTTTGATTTTTTTAAAACTCTATGGTACCCACTATACTATTTGAATGAAATAATTTTGAGTTACCCCTATAATGTACCTACACATACACACACACACACACACACACATAAAATAGACAGAATTACCCTTGCAACTGACAATGACAAACATTTAAAATGTTGATTACATTAAATGAAGAAACTTAAACACAATATATGTAAATATGTACGTATTGTACATATGCATGAATATATGAATTTAATTGTTTGTAATGTTTCATGAATAAAATTTTTTGTTTATAACATGATTTTAAGATTAACATATCAAAACGTGTGAAAAATAACAGAAATGCTCAGTAAGTTAATATGGATTGAACATATTTTTTAAACCCTTATAATATGGAAACGGCTGGACGGATTTTGTTTTAACTCTTTGTGGAATTTTGTAAATTAATTCAGCTCTCAAATGACGTATATTATGTGGCCGTGGCATCACCCATTTAGTTAATAAACGAGGAATATGATAAAGTCATTTTCTAAGAATATTGGCAGTGCCACGCCCATTAATTTATAAATCTTCACAAAGCTACAGAAATTTCCAAGCGTTTGCAAAAAAATTGACCAAAATCGGAGCAGTAGTTTTCTAAACTATACACTTAACAGTAATATGATACGATAATATAGTAATATAATAATAATATAACATTAAAATAGTATAATAATGTAATAATCTAATAATAAAATAATATAAGTATAATAATATAACAATATACTACTATAATAATACAACTATATATAAAAAAAAAGAAGAAAAAAAAAGAAAGAAAAACAACAATAATAATAAAATATAATACAGTTAACTAAATGCTAAAAATAATCCTATGCTCCGTTATTAAAAAATATCTGTGCACCGTTAGCCTTCTGAAAATAGAATTTTTCGCTAAGCATCCGTGACACGTCTGCACTGATTGACAGCCAAGCATGGAATCCGTGTGTGTCTGTGTGTGTGTGTGTGTGTGGTCGTCATTTTATAAATCATAAAAATATCAAAAAATGTGAAAAACACCAGGCGCTCAGAAATGCTCAGTAAGTTAATATGGATTCAACGTATTTTTTAAACCCTTATAACTTGGAAACGGCTGCACGGATTTTATTTAAACTTTTTTTGAAATCTTGTACTTTAATTCAGTTTCCATATGAAGTATATTTTGTGGGCGTGGCACCGCCCATTTAGTTAATAAACATGTATTTTTAAAAACATCTTTCCTAAACAAATAGGCAGTGCCACGCCCATAAATTACGGATACCTGAAAAGCTACAGAAATTTTCAAATGTTTGCAAAAAATTTGACCAAAAACGGAGTTGTTGTTGGAAAATTGTAAACAAAACAATATTGCCTTTGTTTTCAATGTGGTTGTTGTTGTTGTCATTATTTAGAAAAATTGGAAAAATCAGTGGAAATAATTTTTATACCATTTTGTCAAAATGTCAGTGTTCAATAGCTTATAACTTTTGAACCGCTGAACGGATTTTGGTCAAACCAATTGCCCGTACCTGGAAAATTCTCCAGCTTTACAATGACATATATTTTAGGGGCGTGGTACTGCCCACTTAACTATAATAACCCATTTCACAATGTGTACTTTTATTCGAAAATGGGTCACTCTAGGACCCCGAGACCTTGATTATTGGATTCTTTAGCGAATTTAGAACAAGGGGCGCAAAAATTTTCAGATCGATAGGAGCTACCGTTTCCGAGATATAAGCGTTCAAAGTTTTCATAGAAACATACTGAAACTGGATGAGTTCTATATAACGCCACCTAATAATTGATTGACATATTAATTTATATTGAATTAATCACTCTGTATGCTTTAGTTGAATTAATAGGAGCTTACTACTATTTAAACTAGATGGCGCTAGTGAGCTGTGAAATTAATAATTTTTTGAAGCCTTATAACTTCTAAACGGTAGTTCCAATCGATCTGAAAATTTTTGCGCCCCTTTTTCTAAATTCGCTAAAGAATCCATTAATCGAGATATCAAAATCCTAGGATGACCCATTTTCGAGAAAAAGACAACATTGTAAAAAGAGTTTCAGTAATTAAGTGGGCAGTGTCATGCCCATAAAATATATGTCATTGTAAAGCTGGAGAATTTTCCAAGTACGGGCAATTGGTTTGACCAAAATCCCTACAGCGGTTCAAAAGTTATAGGCTATTAAAAACGGGCATTGTGACAAAATGGTATAAAAATTATTTCCACTGATTTTGCCAAATTCTCCAAATAATAGCAATAACAACAACCACACGAAAATGAAGGTAAATTTTTGTTGTTTATAACTTTCCAAGCACATCTCCGATTTTGTTCAAATTTTCTGCAAACATTTGAAAATTTCTGTAGCTTTTCAGGTATCCGTAATTTATGGGCGTGGCACTGCCTATTTGTTTAGGAAAGATGTTTTTAAAAATACATGTTTATTAACTAAATGGGTAGTGCCACGCCCACAAAATATACTTCATATGGAAACTTAATTAAAGTACAAGATTTCAAAAAAAGTTTAAATAAAATCCGTGCAGCCGTTTCCATATTATAAGGGTTTAAAAAATACGTTGAATCCATATTAACTTACTGAGCATTTCTGAGCGCCTGGTATTTTTCACACTTTTTGATAACTTTGTGATTTTTAAAATGACGACCACACACACACACACACACACACACACACACACAAGAATGTATGTGAATTTGCTGGGCTTATAACTAGAAAACTACTGCTCCGATTTTGGTCAAATTTTTTGCAAAAATTTGGAAAATTCTCTAGCTTTTCGGGGATTTGTAATTTGTGGGCGTGGCGTTGCTCATATGTTTTCGGAAAGATAAAAATTCAAGTTACTTATTAACTAAATGGGTAGAGCCACGCCCACAAAAGATGCTTATTTTGAAAGTTGAATTAATTTACAAGATTCCACAAAAAGTTTGAATAAAATCCGTCCAACCGTTTCCAAGTTATAAGGGTTTAAAAAAAAATACGTTGAATCCATATTGACTTACTGAGCATTTCTGAGCGCAAAAATTTGGAAATTTCTGTAGCTTTTCGAGGACCAGTAATTTATAGGTGTGGCACAACCCATTTATTTAGAAAACATGCTGTTTCAATTGTGATAAGAAGTTTGAGTGCAACCCTTAAACCTTTTTACTAATGTGAGCCACACGTAAATTAGAAACTAATAAAGAAGGCTGCAAAAGTTTTCATTTTTGCTTGTTTATATTTGCATTTCTTAAAGGTTATAAGGCTTCAAAAGAAACCTTTTAAATTATCTAATCAGTTCAGGTTATAACAGTTGCCGAAATGTAAAAAGCAATCCTTTAGAAATTGTTGGCATTGACAGTAATCAGGAAATGGTGGCACCAAAACTTCATTCATAATTTTGATTAGATCTGCAAACCTCTTCAGAGCGTTTATATAATTTGCAGCCTCATAATAATGTTTAGCTGTTTGAGTCATACGTTCAGTGTCCTGGAAAGAAAGAGAAAAATAACATAAATTTCAAATTTCAAAACTTTTCTCCAACCTGAATAACTTTGAGGCCTTTAAAAATGTTAGTCATTTCACCACAGGCGACACATTTTATCATAAAGTCATTACAAGTGGCCGCTGGTATTTCAATCACTGCCTGACACTGGAGTGCCTCGCAACGAAATCGTATTGTATGGATGGGTAATTGATCGAATGTGGGCCAATTCTCTAAGCACGCTGTACATAGGCAATCAAAACGGTAGAGTTCGTTAAGTTGTGCTCGTCTTTCGTCACGACTCGCTTGCGTATATATGGGGCCATAATTTTCCGAAATATTCCGGCCGGCTGGAATATCTTTTATGGCATTCACATAAACAGTAGTGCCACAGAAATACCTTGAAATGTACTTTTTTATATATATTTTATATATAGATGAGGATCGGGAAGTATGTATTCACCTTACAACACCTGGATCGCATGAATGGTTAAATAATGCCAGTGTCGGATAGAGAGCTCCACCAATAAAGACAGTTTTCTCCTGACCATCCTTAACAGATTTACGCAATTCCGCTACTTCGTGAGTATTGTACTGTAGCAATTGTAACGTACGCAACATGAGCCCGGATATAATTATTTTCTCTTCATCCGTTGTCTTCTCATCGAAATAATCGCTTTTCTCTAAGCACTTAATAAGAAAGCGTGCCATTAGAGCATGTTGGAAAAAATTCGAAGCTGTTCGTGCAGTTTCGTGTCGTACCAAATGACAAATGCGACGATAATCATTTTTGCTAAATCTAAAAAAAAAAAAATTTTTTTTGTATTGTTCTCCAAACCAAAAACGTAGCAGAATATAATTATTACTGAAGTATTTCGGCAATTGTAAATTTACGATCCACTTGTTCGGCTACTCGTAATAAATTCTCTTTACTTTGACTGGCAATAACACGTAAAGCCATTTGACAGTTAACAGAAGCACCCGAATTGCGAAGGGTATACAGTAGACCACACTCGTACTTATGATAAGAGTTACATGATTGGTTGCAACATTCCTCTGAGCAATATATAACATCAGCACAGTTCCGGCAAGCTACGGGGGTGGTAGTACTAAGTAGGACATATAATATATAATATTAATGATAAGAAATAAAACAACTAAGAAATACCCTTTACATCTACATATAAATAGTGGGCGCGGCTGGCTTACTAGAAGGAGTATGTGTTACTTATCAGCTTGCAAGTCGACTTTTCCGCTGAGTACGGTTTTTTGAAAATTGTGAGCGTATATTAGACACGACCATGCCCATTTTTGGGACATCAATGGATGGGATAACCATAAATATGTGGACCAAATTTTATGTTTATAGGTCAATTTTTGTGGCAGATAGAAAGGTTTTTGTCGATTGTGGGCGTGTCTGTTATACAACCACTTCTATTTTTGGCAAATCGCCCAGGGTGTGATTGATGTGTACTGAATTTCAAGTTCAAAGCTCATTTTTGTGGCAGATAAATAGATTATAGTCTATTGTGGGCGTGGCTATCAACTGATTTTGTCCAATTTAAATGAGGATAGAAGTGTTTGTACAAAATCTTAGCTGAATATCTCAAAATTTATGGCTACAAGTTTCAACAAGAGATGGACTTATGGACGTGCATGTCTAGGTGGACTCAATTTTTAATGCTGATCAAGAATATATATATTTTGTAGGGTATCTGACTTCTCCTTCTAGGTGTTGCAATCTCATGTGAAGGGTAAAATAAAGATTAAAGAATTATCCGATAAAACAACAGACTGTTAGTAACATACCGCTTGAAACAATGTTCACAATGAGTTTGTGAAAATTTTGGTAAAAGTACAGCAACAAAAGCATTTTCAACTAAAACTTCTTCAGCCACGTTAATAGTGTTATGCGCTACAGCAAAACGGCCTTCTTCAGGATTTTCATCAAATTTGATCGACGGATTAAGAAATTCTTTATGATTATTAGATTTTTCCTTTTTCCCTTGTTGTTGTTGTTGTTGTTGTTGAATAGTACGTGAATCTTGTTCCAACATTTTTATCATGGTCATGGCATCCAAATTCATTTTGGAACGTTTTTCACTAGAGGGTATTTTGGCATTATCCAGGGATGTTAGAAATTTCCTAAATATTATCCAATTAATTAATTATAAAATTTTGATAAAAAACGATAAGAAAAGTAAATTTGACTTAAGTCAAAGCTTAAATATCCTCCACATCTGCATAAAAAATAGTGGGCGTGGCAGTTACATGATTACGCCCTCTTTTAGTATATGTATTACGTATCAGGTAAAAATGAGCACAACTTACTGAAAGCAACAGATGGCTTTGGCATAATCCTTTTTCGCTAAACAACAGCGAGCCTGACGTTCATAAAGCTTGTAAAGTAGTTCCTTAGGATAACCATGGTCTAAAGCTCGCTTAATATCATGCGACGTTTCATCATATTGACACAAATGATATAAAGCCGCTGATCGATTGGCCAAAATTATAGCTTTTTCTTGAACTAATGAAGGGACGAAGAAAAATTAAGAATTTTATTAACATAATGGAAAATGCAAACCTTGATGATCCAATAAAGCCACATAGCTATTGCTATACCACGAGACAGCTTCATGCCAAATTTTATTTTTAAACGCTAGATTGCCTTTTTCTTTGTATTCTGCAGCAATAGCAGCATTTTTTCCACAATATTTTCGCTCGATTTGCAAAATATTATCGTGTTGTTCGATGATACCGTTTAAATTATCTAAAAATTTCATACGTTCCACATCATTATTATATTGTATTATATTTTCAATAATGCCGTTATCACTAGATATGGCATTCTTTACACTCATATAATATTGAGCAAACAACCCTGTCTTTTCTTCGCCCATAAACATTTTATTTTATCTTAATTTTATATCAAATTTATGAAATATAGCACAACAATAGCAAAACAAAGAAGAAACAAATCCGTTACGAAAGCAATATTTGTACTGTATGTGTTAACTAATTGATGATGAGAATGGTACTGTATTACTTTGCACAATTATTGAGATATATTTAGGCGATATCTTTCTTTTTGATAAATTGTGGGGACTGTTGGTTTGTTCTCTGCTGTTATGAAAGTATTTAGAGCGCATGTATGCCACAGTGAGGTGAGTGTGCCTCACCTAAAAGAAACCATCAAAATGTTTACAATGTGGGCGATCGTCAAATTTCATTCACAAAATAAAACTCAAACAAAGTTAATTATCATGTTTGTAGTATAGTAACATAATATTATATAAATGACTAACTGATGTACTAGCTGTTTATTATGACGCTTCTTGGAGTTATGCGGCATAAGATACTTTACAAAGTACACATATATTGCACACAGGCAAGAAAATAGTCACGTTTTATAGGAGAATATCTTGGAAGATGTGATTTTTTCCTAGCCCCAACAAAGTATTTTGGCTACAGCTAAGAAAAAGAGTCATTTCTATATTTAACAGATCAAGAATATATATCACATATAGCCAAGAAAAATGCGACCTGCACCTTAAGCACCAATTTACATGGACGGACGGATGGACACGGTTAAAATGATTTTAAAAGTGATACTGGAAGATTGGGTGTAATGTTTGCCCTTTAGGAAGCACAAACATCCACATAAACTTAATTTGTCTCTTATCCTATGCCATAATTGGTGCAGGGTATAAAAATATACGCTTGTACTCTATACATATTTATATTTCATGCTATTATTATCTATGGTTGTGGTTATGTGCGTGCTTGTGCTGTGTTATAAAGTTAATGCTATTGTTGTAAATATAAATATACATATATATCGATCGATTGGTATAATTATTAAATGACAACACATTCTGTGAAATTTGCAAGTTACAACAACATAATTAGATTTTGCATTGTTTAGATAGTTGGAGTACAAAGATCCAAAGTCAGATTTAAATGCCCTCAGACAACTAGACTGGTTAAAAGCAAGAAAGCAAAAAAATAAAAAAAGCCTCACAAGTTCACACCATTAACTTGATATAAAGTTAAGTTACGCAAACACACACACGCATGCTGCAAACACATCCCCCACTTAATGTTATTATTATGGGTGCAATTATGCCAACTAACCGACTCTTTGTTTCTATTATTGTTTATGTAAGAATGTGTATGATTGGGTTGTACGTACATACATGTACACGTTCATGTACATATATATTATAAGTAAGACTGAACTTACTAAGCTCAGTATGATCTTTAGATTCGACGAGTCAAGTGCATTAGTGGTGTACTCTCCATACGAAATGTTATTGTAAAATGATCATTTGCATAAGAAAATGCGCCAGTGAAAGAAAAACGCATTCAATCGGTTGGAAAAACACTTTGTTTGTATGACGGTTTCAATTCCACTTTTAAATCTGAATCCAACTGGAATCTAGTGAAAGTAACGTTATCGTGTAACAGCCGCTGATTTGAAAAATTATACTTTGTAAAGCATGATTTTCTATGATTTGAATAAAATATTCTTGGTGTGTGTGCCGGTGTATATATTGTATAAATTATAAAAAAAAAAAAAAAAAAAAAACTTGGAATTAATTGCCATTACGATTAACGATTAACGTGCAGTGTTGTTGGTCCATTATAATGATAAAAAAAAAAACATGTAAATATATATAAAAATCATTACATGCTGGTACAAGTATGTAGGAATGAATGCTTAATTCTCTAACATATTCTAACACACCCAGAATCAATTCATTTTTTGTTATAAAAATACATGTAAGCGGGGGAAGAGAAGGAAGAGCCCAGAGTTTGTTGCATCCGCTTGATAATTAAATATTTTACATTTTCTGTTTATAGAAAAGAATATAATTTACATAAATTTTACATCTTATGTGTTAAAACAAATTTGTACAAATGCTTGAAACTTTAATAGAAAGAAAGCTACACTTAGCAATTACTCAATGGTTTGGGAATGTCCCCTTTTTTATACTCTATACATAAGATGGCGGGTGTACTAAGTTTGTCATGTCATTTGCAGCAAACACACACATAAAGGCTCTTCAGACACCCCGCACAGTATATTGATCAGCATTACAAAAATATTTGTCCATGTGTCCGTCTGTTATCGGCACTCTAACGACAGTATATTTTCTGATATTGAAATGAAATTTTTTATGTATACTTCTCTTCTATTTAAGGTACAATTGATCAAAAACCACGCCCACAAGTGACAAAAATCTGTTTTTCTGCCACAAAAATTTACTTATAAAGAGAGTTGAAATTTGGTATACATGTTTATAATTACCTTAACCATCGATGTAGCAAAAATGAGTGTGATTGGGTAACATACACGCCCACAATTTTCAAAAAACCGAAATCAACGTAAAACTTGACTTGCAAGCTGAAAATACGTGAGGGCGTAATCATGTACCTACCACGCTCACTTTGTGTACGTAGGTATTCATGAAGCCATTCTTAGGACATCAGTGCCATTCTGTGTTCATTGAAAAGTGTTCATTAAAAATAATGGTTATTAAAAGAAGGCGTAATTATGCCACACCTTTACTTTACATAGGGTACCCAAAATTTTGCTTAAGCCTAAAATGGCTTTTTTTGCTTTTGTCTAAATAATTACAAAAGTGAGAAAAAAGATAGACGGGCGGGAGAAACCATTTCTTAAGTTTTTTGTTTCACATAATACTCTTATCATGATTTGTTTGAGATGTTTTTCTAATTTATATAACACACAAGTAAACAACTAAATTTGACTTTGACCAAAACTGAAACACCCTTCTCCTCTACATACAAACAGGTGGATGTGGCAGATACGTGATGAGGTTCGACCTCTAATAGTGTAGTGTAGCTGGCAAGTCGGGTTTTAAACTTTTCAAAGGTTTTTGGTGAATTGTGGGCGTGTTTGTTATCTGACATGCCCATTTTTGACACAACGATGAATGAGATAATAGATATCGACGTCATAAGTCAATTTTTATGCCAAATAAATACATTTGGTTAATTGTAGGCGTGGCTCTTGACTGATTTTGCCCTATATAAAAGTATCTGTAGAATATTTTATCTTAATATCTCAAAGTTTACGATTGTGAGAGTGCCCACAACAGACAGACAGACACATGGACAGACATGTAAATGTTAAAAAAATGTCAGTTTTTGATGCTGATCAAAAATATATACACTTGGTAGAGTCTCTGACGCCTCCATGGGGGGGTGTTGCATATGGAATGGCAAACTTAGTATACTCCCCATATTACGTAAAGGGTATAACAAGCAACATGGGTAAAGTGCACAAATATATGCATGTATATATATACACGTCTGCATGTTTATTATGTTGAACTCTTTGGATGTGGTTCACTGGTTTAGAACGATCGGTGTACACCAAGAAATGCACCCTAGAGCTTAAAGAAATTATTCTCAAAACAAAAACAAAAATAAAAATAAATTCATGCCACTGTGTTCACTATTAATGAGAACAACAAAATACCAAAACAATGTATATGTAAATCTATAGTGGTATGAGTAAAAAAGTAAATTCTCAATATTTTAGCCGGAGATTTAAAAAAAACTTACGCCAATTATAAAACTACAAACAGAGAATACGTTGTTAAAATTAAAATTTCACATTGCACGGAACCTTTGGGTTGGTTGTGTGATTTAAAGGAAATTACCAGAATGAACTCATAAAAGGATGTTATGCTTAAGATGCAATGGATACAGGAAGTGTTATTAAAGCAGCAATATGTCCGGCTCATGGAGCTTTTGTTAAACAAAAATCTACATCAATGGTAAGTGGAAGAGGTGGATGTAAGTTAGGAAAAGTACTGTTGAGTATGTGAATGAATTTTTTATTTTCAAAATTTCAAAAGACATGAAAGACCATGCATTAGGTGGGGGGTATACTAAATTTGTCATTCCATTTGTAACACGTCAAAGGAAAAGTCTCGAGTCGATCTAGACACGTATGTCCGTGTGTCTGTCTGTCTGTTGGCATTCAATCGGTCGCAAATTTTGAAAAATTGCCTTAAATTTTTTTACATATATTCTAGCACTATTTAAAAAATACAAAATCGGCTAAGAGCCACACCCACAATCGATAAAAATTTACTCATATGCCACTAAAGTTGTGCTATACAGTTGAAATTTGATGTACATGTATATAATTATCCCATCCATCGATAAGCTAAAAATTGGAATGGTCGAATAACAAACACCCCCACAATTTATAAATAACCATATTCAGCGTAAAACTCGACTTGCAAACTCATACATAGTATATCACTATTAGGGGCGTAATCTTGTAACTGCCACGTCCATATTTAAGCTTTGGCCTATGCCAAATTAAAAAAATGTTACCGTTAAATAAACTCCATTTTTATTCGGACTTGCAGTAGTAAAGAACTGCATGTAAATATGTGTGTAATTTATATATAAATGCCCTCAAGTAATAGCTAGAATACTACGTTTATAAAATAGTACTAATAAAAATGAGAAAATACTTTTGTTGGAGATTTTTTACTTCAACTTTAGAAATAATTTGTCAATTTGAATACAAAATGTACGTTTCTTGTATCTGTTAAAAAAAAAAAGCTTTTGCGAGAGAAATTTTCTCACTTGCAAAATTTTTCATTTTATTGGTTATTTTTGGTATTTAGTAACATTTTTGTGTACAAAAAAGACCAACTCTGAAACATATACGAAGCATCAGCTGTTGTGTGTACTTTCTTATACATACTTATTATATGTAATAACATATTTTATTGTGATGATAATTATTGTTTCAGCATAATTTTATAATTTATTTGAATTTCATAGAAATTTAATTGTATTGTTTTGTTATTTATATTCTAACTGGATTGTACGTATGAATAAATAAATGAAAATCTAAATAAATGAAAATCTATTTTATTACTTAATTATTTCATTTAATCACCCAGTGTTTACTATATGTATATGAATGTTGTGCATGTGTAATCGGATATGGTAGAGAGATATAAATGAGTAAAGTACCTGTTTACACAATTTTTATTATTATTCCATCAGCATTCAAGGCGTTCGTACAATGAATCAACAGAAGAATAGTGATCAGAAGGTGCGGTCACGCTTCAACCAATAACATGGTATAAGTGAAAAAAGGAACAAACAAAAAAATAATAATAAAATAAGAAATAAAAAAAAACATAACATTTATATATAATTCACACGGTTATAATTTTTTAAGCCGGTAATTTTGAATCAGTCCACAATAATTGTTACTCGCCGTCAACTAAACATTATGCAAGTAATGTCATATTTATACGTATAATACTAAATTACTAAATGAGATAAACAAGAAACTATCACCTGCACATAATATAACTCACACGGTATAAAAAAGGGGAAAATTTAACCCGTCGTCTCTCTTAAATAATTGGTGAAGATTATGAAATCATTACTATTCAGTTTATCATTGCCTTTACAGCCTTTCAAGGCCATCACTTGTCGGTTTAATATTAAAAATCGGTATCGTAGTAATTTTTATTCTACAATTGCGAATATGTTTCCACGTATCCCCTTAACAAAGGACTTCTTTTTTCGTCAGGTACTGTATTCTTAACTATTCAATGATAGGTCAAGTCAACAATTTATTATAATTTTTTTTTTAGCTATTTGATACAGAAAGCAGTACTTATACATATTTGCTGGCAGATTGTCGGAGTAATGAGTGCGTAATTATTGATCCTGTTTTGGAACAAGTTAATCGTGATTCTCAACTAATTAAAGATCTGGGTTTTACACTTAAATACGCTAGTAAGTTAAAATCTGTATAAAAACAGAGAAATCATAGACATGATGATTAAAAATGCAAATCACATTTAACGATCTAATCACTTTTTAGATCAAGAGTGATGATTAAAAATATTTTGCAACATTCAGAAGGAGGCTTCAGAGACTGTACAATGTATATATATTCTTCATGGTTCTAGACATGTATGTCCTTGTGTCCGTCCGTTTATCTGTTATTGGCATTCTCACAGTCGTCAATATATTTAAAATATCGAGCTGATCAGTTTCTGTACGTAGATCGCTTTTTAAATTTGGTAAAATTGGTCAAAAGTCCCACAATCGATCATTTCTTCATTCAGCGATTTGCAAAAATCGGCGTGATCGGATAACAGACACGCCTACAATTTATAAAAAACTGTACACAGGGTAAAATTCGATTTCCAAGTTGAAACGTAATGGATGCATCATTAAAGGTCGTAATCATGTACATGCCACGCCCACTCGTTGTATATATACGTGCAGGATATTTAAGTGAAGTTTAGTTTTCTACCTTATTTTCTACTGACTTTTCTTTAAAGTAAACACACACATGCACGCTGATCATATAACTGGCACCGGTTGGTTGAAACAATTATTTCCTGACTGCAAATCGGTGATATCACAAAGTAGTGGAGCTAAAGCGGATAAGCATATAGGAGAAGGTGATCAAATACAGTTCGGACGTCATATTATTGATGCATTGGCTACACCAGGTCACACCAATGGATGCTTAACATATGTTATACATGAACAAGGTTGCATTTTTACTGGTGATACTGTCCTAATACGTGGTTGTGGTCGTACTGATTTTCAAGAAGGCAATCCCAATTCGTTGTATAAAAATGTTCATGAAAAAATCTTCACTTTACCTGCAAATTATCGAATTTATCCAGCTCACGATTATAAGTAGGCTTTGTATACATGTTATACGCATTCCCTTTTATTCATGAACGTATATGTTGTGTTTGCACCATTTTAGAGGTCAATTGGAGAGTACTGTATGGGAAGAGAAAACGTATAATCCACGACTAACAAAAACTCTACAAGAATTCGTTGAAATTATGAACAATTTAAACTTACCGTATCCGAAAAAAATTGGCAAGTTATTGTGCATATATACATATTTATTACATAATATGTAAGCTTTTATGTTACGTTTACATTTTTAGATGCATCTCTACCAGCTAATCGAGAATGCGGTGTTCAAGATATACCTAAAGTTTAACTGGTTGAAAGTTATAATATTTTTCATCTTAAATACAATAAATATACAATATATTATTTATACACATATTTATGTGAAATTTTCTTTTATGTATTCAAGAACGTTTACGTAGTTTTTAAAGCCAAATATACAACATATTTACATTCAATCGATGAAAAAGTTAAACAAGTCTTAATTTATGAAGAACATCTCCTAACTAATCTAACCTATTGAAAATGGATTACATGGCTCCCTTTTTAGAACCCCTTCCCATATAAGCTTCCATTATAAAGGAAGTTTTTATATGGAAACACATTGCAATTCTTAATATTTTTTAACAATATTTGGTGAATAGTAGTTAAAGAGCTAAATAAATATCTGTGCCAAATTTGAACCCGATCGGATCATTTTTAGCAACCCTTTCCATATAACGATATTTCACGATGTGACTTATATGGCAATGCCTAGCGTATACAGACTAATTGTAGGAGTTAAGTGGTGTGGGGGTATTAAATGGTCGGGCTTGACCCACTATAACATTTTCAATTTTTTTTTTGATACAAATTGATTCAACGATTTGAATTATATAAATTAACAAGTAGGAAAACTAAATTTGGCTTAGGCTAAATCTTAAATACCCTATACCTCCACAACGGTGGGCGTGGCAAATATATATATATATATATTGCGCCCTCTAATAGAGTATGTCTTACGTATCAGCAAACAAGTCTACTTTTACGTTGAATATGATTTTTTGTAAATTATGGGCGTGTCTATTATCCGACCACGCCCATTTTTAGCACGTCAGTCAATGGGATAACTATGTATACGCGTATTAAATTGTTAGTTTCTAGGTCAACTTTTGTGGCAGATATATAGATTTATATTGATTGTGGGCGTGTCTGTAATCCGAATACGCCCATATTTGGCATATCGATGAAGCTAATATTTATAGATGTACATACCAAATTTCAAGTTTATAAGTCAATTTTTATTTAATTATTTTTGTCGATTGTGGGCATGTCTCTTGACCGATTTTGCCCATTTTAAATACCGATCTGCGTGCAAAAACTAAAAAAGCCTGTACAAAATTTCAGCTCAATATCTCAAAATTTACGCCCGTGACTGCCAACAATAGACGGACCCACGGAAACACGGACATACATGTCTAAATCGACTCAGTTTTTGACGCTGATCAAGAATATATATTGCAGGGATGCAGAATTGCAGGGTCACTGACCCCTTCTTTTGGGTGTTGCAAACGGAAGAATAAACTTAGTATACCCTCATCACTGAGGTGGAAGGTATAATGATAATTTAAATTTATTTTAGTCAATTTATGAAACTGATTCATATGAATTTACATAACAATTCATTGAGAAAATAATTTGTAAAATTTTGTTTATGAATTTAATTTTCGCCTAATTATACCTATTATGCTACATTTGACTTGACACTTTCATCTATTTTGGTAAATACTGTTTACAGAGCACTTTAAATTGGAAAAGTTTGAATTCTGCAGCACAACATTGTACGCATCTGCATCAATACAATAACAACGCTAATAACGCGTCAGCACTACAAAATAATAAAACCCTATTGAAGCCACATGACATTACTGATCTGGGTATAAATTTTGCTCGTTGTACGACAGCAACCAACAGACGACGTAAAGGTGCTGGAGGTGGCGGTACATCATCACTACAAAATGTACCAATAACACGTTCTAATCGCAGTGCAGGTTCTAGTGATATACACCGGGTAGAACGAATAGAACCGCAAAATATCACCCAGCAACAATGCGATACAACACAGAAACCTGCTGGCGGTGATAGATTGTATAAATTGAGAAGAGAAGTGGAGAAGAAGAGTATAAAAATACGCAATCTAAAAAGTGTACTCGACCAGTTGCATATTACAGAGTATGTTGGGGATGAAATGTCACCAAAATGTATAGAATTTACCTTTCTTCCTTTTCTTGTTGTTGTAGTAATATCGATCTCAGGATACGTCAGGCAGAATTGGAATATGCTGTGGGCCGTGAAGAGTTGCAGCTAATGTCGCTCGTAGAGGAAATGCGCACTTTGAAGACTTCTTTAGAAAAACGTACCAGTGAAGCGGAAAATTTATATAGGTATCATACGTGTTATACAACTTTGACCTTTTTTACACTCCCCTTGCAAATATATACCAAGTTTGTCACAAGCATTGGGAAGTATATACTGATAAAAAAATTCTTATTTATTTTTAGTAATTTATGTTCAGGTGTTATCTTAAGTTTGCATGCTGTCGAAGCTAAAGCCAATCGCTGGGCGGTTCGTAATATTCCTGATGCTTCCGGTATTTTCGTAGTCGAATGGAGTTTAGATAGCGACAGCAATGGTCTATGTAAAGGTGATCGAATACTGGAGTTAAATGGACAATTGGTCAATTGTAAAACCAAAGAAGAATTGAAAAATTTAATGCGTCATACAGATAAATGTCAAATGGTTGTTATAAGAAAGAACTCATTATCTATAACTCAACAACAACTACCACAACAACAAATCACTCAACGAGAAAAAGAAAACAGTTTACTGTTACAGCATCGAATTACATATTTGGAGGAACAAGTGAAAGAATTGCAAGCACTCAAAATGGAAAAGCGTCATAAGGAAGTCAACAATCAATTTGGTCATATAACCAGTATTAATATATCATCCTCTCCGCCCGTGACTAAACCATTAATATATCAAAGGGGTAACTATGTTACCACCTTAATAGGCGGTAAACCGATTGAATTGCTGGGCGATGAAAAAGAATGTAACGACACTGCCAACGAACGAATTAACCGTTATCCGCGGCTATGCAAAAGTAAATCAACCAGTCACATAACAAAAACCCTTATAGAAGGAAACCATCATCATCATCATCATCATCATAATCATATGAATGCAGCAAATGCAATGATGTCGTTAAGACCCAGATCACCGTCCTCCGATTTCGGTATGGAGAGAACCCAGAGCAGTGATGACAATAATAGCTTTAGTCGATTATACCAAAGTGGTACACGAAGCAAGGAAGACATTAAACAAAAAGAGTGAGTAGTTGAGTTAATCGATAAGAGGCTTAAATCATATTAATTATACTCTACACCACTTGTGGCAAAAAGTATATTAAGTTTGTGCGGATGTTTGTAACTACCAAACGGTACATTCCACACCCACTTTTAATTATACGGATCGATTCAGAATAAAAATCTGAATCGTCTGTCTGTCCATGTAAGTTTTTGTGCAAGCTAGAGGTCGAATTTTATAAGATATTTTGATGAAATTTGGTACAAGGATATGTTTCACTCTCAGAAAGAAACCCTAATGAAAATGAGCCGAATGGGACAATTTTTAGAACCCCTCCCCATACAACGACCTATTCTAATAAAAATCTTTATTTGGCAAGAAATCGCAATTCTTAATATTTTTTGACTAAATTTGATGAAGTGAATAGTTTATTAACATATTTGAACCGTGTTCGCCATTTCTGAAGCAACTAAACTAATTGTAGTATAAGTTGAGAAGCTAAGTGGTGTAGGGTGTTAAATGGTCTAGCTTAAACAACTATAACATTTATATATTTTTTTTGTATTGCAGTAAACTAGAAAGACAGTTATATAATGTATATAATGATGAACCGTTACATTCTCACAACATTTTAAATAATCTCGATCGTAGCTATACGATTAACGGGAAAAAATGTACAAATCTAATCAACAATATTGATATGAGCACCAACCAGAGACCCACGCCACCTAAGAAACCGTTGCGTTTATCACTATCCTTACAGAGATCGCCAAATTTACATGTGGCGCTGCACCACAATGCAGACCTAGAATGTAAACGGTCATTAAAGAGAACTCACATTGCCGAAAAAATGTCATAATCGAAAAAAAGGAATTTATGAACATAATGCATGAATATATGTGTGCACAGTATTTTACAAATAAAAAGTTTGATTTTTGATTAGAATTTGATTCGCTGAAGTCTTCTTCTACAATTGTAAACATTTTGACAAAATGTTGAAACTATAAACTCTCTTCTATCTTGAGGTGTTGGGTACAAAAATTGAATATTTTTCATTTTATTAAATTTATGCCATTCGCATAATATTGTTTTTTAAAAATGTTCCTTAAAAAAAAAATATATACATATTTCGAAATACATTCCCGTTGATAAACAAATTAATACGTTTAAGAACGTGGGATTTTTATTTTAGGAAGAATCAGCAAAAATTATTCAGTGAGGTCAAGTAAATGTATGTACTTTAGCAAAATGCGGATATACGCATAAATATAATATATAAAAATGTTTATATGATTAGTTTTATACTCAACGCAAAGTAAACACTTTTTATGCTCTCCACATAAGATGGGGGATACATATAAAGTTTGTTATTCCATTTGCAACACCCAGAAGGAGGTCAGACACTATACAAAGTATATTTACAGTATCCAAAGATGTGTTAAAAAAGGCGTGGTCGGATAACAGACAGGTTCACAGGGTCCAAAAAGCTTATAAAAAAACTCAACTTGCAAGCTGATACGTAATACAATACATTACAATATTAGAGGGCGTAATCATTTGCATGGGGAGTTTTTGAGATTTGGCCAAAGTCACATTTAGTCTTCTTACTTGTTTATATATTAAACTCAGAGTCGGGGTGTAAGCCCTTTTCGTTAAAAAAACTTGTTTAAGCATGTTCTCTAGTCGTTAAAAGATACTGTTTCGACCCATTTTTATCATATTGAATAAGACGACGGTGGCTCAATCTTTTAAAAATATTGAAATTTTGTTATTTTCAACTGAGTGCAACAGTTCTTGTAATTGGGATGTTAAACTGCTTCAAAACAAAACGAAACACATATAAAAACAAATAAACTTGTTATCTGATCGTGTTTTGTACGCATATTGAAACAAACCCATCATCGTATCTCTACAGGCAATTTATGTGTGTGTAGCTTAGATATGATATAACCCGAAAAAACACTCGTCTTTTTAAATATTTCTGCTCAACACATTGTTTGCGTATAATTTAATTACGAAATAAAAAAAAAAACAGTGATTTATAACACAATTCTTTATCCGGAGTGAGAGTAAACACAGTTAGTTGCACTTTGAAGCTTGAACTGTTTAAACGTATTCTAAAAATATATTTGTGTGTATAAAAAATTTAATCGAATCAAATTTTCAAACAAAGTCCAAGGTAAGTATTCATACATTAAGAAATCTGGTTAAAAAAAAAATCAAATCCGTAAAATTACTCGTATTATGATTTGTAATAAATAAATATTGAACCATTATACAGAGAGAGTGAGAGAGAGAGAGAGAGAGAGAGAGAGAGAGAGAGAGAGAACATATTCTGAATTGTGGGAAATATTCTGCGTAACTGTCTTCTATGGATAACGAACAGAGTAGCATTGAAATATCCGGTAGAGAATCAATGATGTTAATATACAGTGATGCACTTGACCTGCATACGTGATTGATGCTATTATTAAATTCCACATTACATAGTCGTTTGAAGTCTATATTACACAGGGTTTTAATATAAATCCTCTTCCACTACATACATCAATAGTGTCAACTGTGTGAACTTCAAAAAATATGTGAAAGTTTCAATAGGAAATATTCACTTGAAGGTAGAGTTTGCGAATATTAGAATTTTTAGCATACACGCACAGAATAGATCAGGGTCATGAATAGGTACAATTTTATATTGGAATACATTAAACTCTTAATTTGCACGAATTTTTTTAACACGAATTCAAAGTTACACGATTCAAAAATGTCTTTTTTTATCACAATTATCACTACTTCTTCAAGAGTAGATTAAGATTTTAGAGAAGAAATGTTTGGCCTATTAACTTAAGGGAACATTTTGCCGGATTGGATTTTTCTTCCAATTTTAATACCCTTCCATGCATGCAAACTGGTAAATCAAACTTTTACTTGTTTTTATTTCAAGCTAAATATGATTTTGATGCAGGGAACAATAACCCTACAGTTGGTGCTTCTAAGCATAATGGGTCTTTCATTGGCCGAGGTGAACTTTTTCATTAATGAATAATAATAATTTTTGTAGACGACATAATCATTTGTTAATGGTTTTAGAAAAAATCTAAAATTGAGGCCATTGTTACATTAGTGGGCGCGAATGCAAATGGCAATGTCACTTTCACTCAGAACGCTTGCGGAGAAAATGTGCATGTACGTGCTCTTATATTCGGTTTGACACCGGGCAAACATGGTTTTCATGTACACGAGAAAGGGGATTTAAGCAATGGTTGCATCAGTATGGGTGGTCACTATAATCCCGAAAAGGTATCATTTATAAAAAAAATTTTACGTTTAACAAAAATAACGTTTTATAAAATAATAACTTTTTTTTATAAAAATAGCTTCAGCATGGTGGCCCCACAGATGAAATACGTCATGTTGGTGATTTGGGTAATGTAGAGGCGAACGAACAGGGCATTGTGGATACAACGTTTACAGATCATTTAATTAGTTTAACTGGTCCACGCAGTATTATTGGTCGCGGCTTAGTTGTACACGAGATGGTGGATGATTTGGGAAAGGGTAATCATCCGGACTCCCGTAAAACGGGAAATGCTGGTGGTCGTGTGGCGTGTGGTGTTATTGGCGTTAAGTAATATTCAAAATTGCACAAGATTTTTTTCTCAACTTGCTTTACACTTCATTGAATAGTCCGGATTATTGTTAGTTTAGCTATTATACAAACATTCAAGTAGTAAACAAGTGCAAATGTTATAGTCGGCCTAGCCCGACAATGTAATACCCTTTACCACTTAGTTGCACAAATTATGCTAAAATTAGTTGAGGCACATAGGGCTCTAAAAGCAGTCCGATCGGGTTTTAATTCGGCACAGTCACTCTCCAACAAGTTTTGTCAAAAAATATCAAGAATTACAATATTTCTTCATAAAAAAACTTATTCAACATTTCATGGAAAAATCATAAAAACTGTGACGATAACTTTGCCCACAAATTTATATGTACACAACACAGACAGACGGACATATTTAAATCGACTCAGATTTGGTTTATTCTTGAAGTGGTTGAGGGTAAAAAAAGCGGTTTTCAAGTTTCATTTGTATCGTGTATTCACGTATGTGTATGGTGCTTGTATTCTTCTACACAACTTTAAACATCAGTTTTTTTTTTTGATGAAAAAACCTCCAAAATTCCAAAATTCTTAAAAAGCTTAACATATCTTTTGATACTGAATGATATTTTATGTTGGTGTGCGCTCTCTATAATTTTTCTATAATCTTCTTTTTTCATTGCAACATCCATATCAGACAGCTGAGCTCATCATATTATTGTTTAAATCCGCAGCATCTATTACGCGTTGAATAGTTTCTCGTTCACAGTTCCACTTTGAATGTTATAATCCGATTAGGATCACTTCAACGCATCACTTCATTTTTCATTGTTATTACATAACATTGCACATAATCCTCTATCCTTAGTTGCAATATTATCCCCTGGATTGTTTCTATAAGCATGTTTCCTTGTACAATTTTTTCATAGGGATCAAGAGGAAGAATTAACTTGTGTAAATGGCAGTCCATCCCAAATTGGCTTATTTCCTTTAATAACCACAATTGTTGCATTGCATGCAACATATTTGTCATAGAATTATATAAAATCTCGGTTGTAAACATAAATGGATGGATAAAAATAAAGTTGAATTATTGCTTAAATGGGAACTGCACTCATGTGATAATTGTTTTATTATAATTTGGAGGGTATGGAAAATGCTTGAATGCCACGCCCACAATATTCATTTTTGATACGTTAAGCTGGAAATTTTTCGATACTATTTGACTAAGTACTGTTAATTCTGCCTAGTATTAAAATTGTTCTGAAAATGGTTTGCAAAGGACACACGGTCAAATGACCATGGTAAAACGATTAAGCTTTTCATGCTCACTTTACATTGTTGCTTTCTGGATTTTACAAATGTTTAAAAAGTGACTAAACCCCCTGGTTTTTGGTGCAGAATGGACTTTATTACACATCAAAATGTTCGGTTGTGTTAATGTTCAATCGTTTAAAGTTATTGTTCTAGTTTCCTTAATCACTTCTCTCCCTCACTCAACAGGTATCCAACTAGTTAGTTAACTGCATTCTCATTCTTAAGACTTAACGAGAAAATTGTGTACAAGTGAAATAAATAAAAGTGAAACGTTTGGAAAATGAAAGGAAGACTTCAATAAGCAAGAATCAGGTCACCCAATGACTGAGGGGAATTTAGCAAAAAGTGAAAATTTATTAACTGAGAAGAGTTGTTAGGGTTGGTTGTAACGTTATAAACCAGTGAAAATCGATCAAGCCCGATCATTTAGAACCCTACACCACTTAGCCCCACAAATTATGCTACACTTAATTCAATCAGTAAAACCGAGAAATATCATTATCAGGAAAGTGTTTCTAAAATGGTGCGGAGTCAATTATGAAGCGAATTACTTTTTCTTTTTAAAGACTTGCATTAAAATAGAAAGGAAAGGGAAGGAAAAATGCTCCGATTTTCAGCCCATTTTCAATAGGATTCCCCTCTGGGCCTTTACATTTTTTTGTACGAAATTTCATTAAAATATGATAAAAAGTTCGACCTGTAGCGCACAAATTTACATGGACATACAGACGGACATTCCCAAATAGATTCAGATTTTGATTCTGAATCGATCGGTATAATAAACCGCATAAACCTAACATATCCTTTGCCACAAGCGGCGCAGGATATAAAAAGAAAATGTTAAGAGTCTATCAAGACTGACCATGTAGTACCACTTAATTCTTCTTAATAACAATTTCAGTCTTCCACGGCTTTTTCGCTTCAATATGTTATAAATTCCAACTTATTCCTACAAAGGCTGACTAACCGACAGATATGGCTGTGTGAATATATATATGATATGGTTGCAAACGTTTTGACGTATAGTTTATTCCTTAAACTCCGAGTGATGAAAATGAAAATGTATATTAATGAAGTACCTGTGTATGTATAATATTTTTCATATTTAAATTTCCTTAGCTTATCACACACGCACATGCACACGTAAGAATTGTCCTGTTTTGGCCATATACACCATTTACGTAGTCAATGGAAACCGGCCTCTATGGTCAACCATAATTCAACTCTTTATAAGGAATTATTTCTAAATTGTCGCTGCATGAGTTTAAATCGAAATTTTCATAGTGCTGTACGGTTTTTTGAAAAAAGTGAAATTTTCCAGTTTGAAATTAACCGTTATTAACTTATTAAATAACCTATAAAACATGCGCTCCTGTAATATCAATCTCGTTAAATACATTCTATCTGGTTTCAATGTGTTGTTCGCGGTATGTGCCATGACATGTTAAAGACATTTATGGGCCAACATTTATACTTATATAAGTATATTTATTATATGTTTGTGTACAGATATCCGGTTTATGTATTTTGATAGTGGGCACACTAGTTTTGGTGAATGTTGGTGAATTTAAGCATTTTGTGGCTGGTAAAGCTGTAGCACCAGCCGTTGTTTTAATTGTAACTGGTTTAATTGTATTCATAATTGCTTCATTGGGTTGTTGGGGCGCTTACAAAGAGTCCCCTACTCTTTTGCTAACGGTAACAAGATGATATTGTCATATACAATCCTAAGTACATTTATTTTAAAAATTGTGCCATAGTATGCTCTACTCTTGGGAGTGATATTCGTTGTAGAATTGGCAGTGGGTGTGGCTGCTTGTTTCTTTAAAAGCGACTTGGATATGGTTGTTACGGAATCTTTAAAAGATTCAATGAAACGCTCCGGTCAAGATGACTTGATGGCTTGGAATTTAATGCAACAGAGATTGTCATGTTGCGGTATTGAAAATCCTTCCGATTGGCGTAGATTAAGTTTAAATAAAACTCTACCGGCTAGCTGTTGTCGCCCCCAATACATTACTGAAAGTATACATCACTGCAATAACTCTCCAGCCTTGGGCAGAGATAAATATTTTCAGGTACTGTACATACATATATTATAACATATTTTTGGTATACAAAAAAAGAAAAAAAATATACAAAAAAAATTTCAGGATGGATGCCTTTTAAAACTCAAACAACATATTGATAAGAATACCGTAATACTCATTGAGGTGGCTTTGGGTATTGCCTTCATACAACTCCTAGGTATTGTTTTGGCATTATATTTAGCATTAATTATACGACAAGAACATAGCATTCACACTTGAGTTGCGTGCACTCTTTCATATTAACCAAGTATGCTAAATAATACATATATAAATTCTCATTAATGTTAATATTTGCAATACCTTGAATAATGAATACAAATAAATGTTGTTTTTTCCCATTACTAAGGTGAAGGATATAAAAAGGCTTAATTGTCATATTAGGTGAGTAAGTAAACCTATATGTTAGTCATACAGTTATATGCATGCTTATAAAGGTTAACGATTTCCTTTTATTTACAATGGTACGAAGGTATGAAAGGACAATAATTTGCTTAGAAATAAACCTTAGCGCTTACATTAAAAGGTAATTAGGAGAAAGAATGACATCATACAATTTCTTTTTCCCAGAATTACACCTTTTCGTTTGAGTTATACAGCAACTTGTGAGAATTTAATAAAAATCGGTCAATAATGATTATTTCGCACTGGGCATACCCTACATTTCCTACAATCCATCAAAGGTTATGTATTTTAAATTAACGATCGAGCCATTTCCGTTTGTTCGGCCGTTGTTGGAATGCCACGATTGCACATTTTAATGTATTAAGTATTTTGTACAAATAAAATTGACAGACACAAGAAAATGATTTCTAAACATATAAATATTTATAAGTAGTTTCATTTGTAGGCAAAAGTGTGCACGGTCATGTAACAGATGCGCCCACAATTTGCAACAAAATATTTTGCCGCAAAACTCATATATAATAATGATTATAAACGATTACTTACATTTTCTTTAACAGCACCCTCCATTTTCAAGTTTATGTCATTATATTCTTAAATTTTAACGCACACACTTTATAAGAACACTGAAAACTACACAAACTTTCACAATTTAATGACTATTGAAAATTTCATTCTAATATAGCGGGAATATTTTATACAGAGTAGTGCCAAGTTAAAACACCTGCAACACGTTCAGCTGATGTTTAAGCATGGTTGCATTCTTACAAAGAACAAAACAATTATAAAAGAAGAGAACACAATCCAAGAAAAATTGTAATTTGTAAAATAATTGTATTAAAAAAAAAAGCATGTTGCGTTTTTTAATAAGTTTACGAAAATATTCAGCAAAGTGTCCTAAGACCGCTTTGGGAGATAGAAGTTTGGTAGAGGCAGTCGCTGTTAGTGAAAATGGTAAAACTATTTTAGCGTGGCATCCTGAACCAGAATATCCCTATGAGTACACAAAACCAATACCGCCACCCTCCATACAACAGTCATCATCAATAATAAAGGAAGAGTCAATGGAAACAGCTATGCGTGCTTTTAAGGATAAGAGACCAGAAGTGGCGCGTGAAGAATTAATGAAATTAACCGCCACCACTAAACACCGCTGGTTTCCAAGAAAACGTGACAACAGAGCTAAAAACACCCCTATGGACCGTCCATACTTGTAAAAAAAAAGCAATCCATATAATTTCCTTGTTTTTGCAAAATGTTCTTTATTTATTTTATACATTTTACCTTCGTTTACATTAATGCAATTTTTCTATTGTAACTTTGTTAATGCAAATGAATACGTAATATGAACTAAAAAAAACTTGCTTGATTGAGGGTGGAGCGCTAAAGGTTTGTCCAATTGATTTCTTTTAAACATAATATGATAATAGTACATCGATTAAAAGGAGAAGTGATTCATTTCAAAGCTTATTGTATAATTTTGTAATACAATAATTATGGGGACATTTATTATGTAACATATAAGGTTTAGTATCTTTCTGCTTTTTCCTTAAACACATTCAAATTTAATGAAATTTTTAAATATCTACTTTAATGGTCAATCGATCAATAATGGTACTAATACTATTTTAGCATTATGTTGCTATTTACCTGGGCGTGGTACTGGTGGACATTTTTTCAAGGAAATCGGCTGAAAGTATTTCTTCAATTTCTGCCAAACATTGTTGAATTTCCTGTTCTACGTCAGCATAATTATTAGGATTCGGATAAGCGATATTTATAGTTGAAAAGAAGCCGTACAAGTCTTGTAATGAATTAATCTGTTGGTAGGTTAACATTAAATGTTTACTCCGTTTATGACTTAATGTCTAAAAAACATGGAAAAACAATTTCATATTTTATTGCTGGTATAAATTGTTTATTTGTTCTGGTGATATATTTACCGGAGTGTGCAGAGTATATTTCATATCCATAAGTTTGGCTATACGACGTATATGGGGTACATAGGCCATTGTTGCTTTCGCAGATGCATTTAGATCGGCTGTCGGTGTAATACCATTTTTTGTGTCATTTATTATATTGCCTAACAGTGACATTTCCAAATCGGTGCCAACAAAAGCCCAGCGATACATTTGAAAATGTGGCAAAAGTGTGGCTGGTAGAATGCAACCCATTTCAAGTATTTTAGATGCTTCCAATTGAACCGATCTCCAATGGTACGTTTGTGTTTGCAACATGAGACTATTCGTGCTGGCTGTGGCTGGCCAAGAACCATCACTACCCGTAATCATGCGTAAATGTTGACTGCACCAAGAAAAAAAAAATGTATATAATATTTATTGTAGTATTCCACTACATTTTCACTTTTTTTTTTAAACCATTTTCAGTCAATTACCTGAAATCATCCCCATCAACTTTGAGCTCTTGTTCGATAGTTAGGAATACTTGAACCATTTCAGCTATAATGATGGGCCACATAGACGTTACATGATCGGGTGACATGCGCAACAGCAGAACCCGAAAGCATAGGAAGACGGCAGCCTGTACACATGGTACCATCGCAAATAAACGCAGACTATTGGCCAGTTGTTCTAAATATAAAATAATAATAATTTATAATAAATTTATGAATAGTTTTTAATTGAATCCACTCTTACCTTGTATTTCCGGCATGTATTTGTGGTACTGATCGAATTCACTGCAAAATATTACAAAAGCCAAACGCTTCAATAGCATTGAACGTTGTTCATATTCTTGTTCGCGCGAGGTAAATATATTTAGACTGCCCGATTGTGTTAGAGAGACACGACTCATCAATTCCCGAAACGTTGTATTATCGTACGTCATTAGACTGTCCATGATTTGCTTCCAAAATGGTAGACAAGAGGAATCCATTTGAAAGAATGCATTATCCAGTAATAGATCCATCATATCTTTGCGCCAAGCCTTGCGTGTATACTGATAACCACTTAACGATGCCAACAGATTAG
The DNA here is from genome assembly GCA_963971445.1 of Ornithomya chloropus. Classification (NCBI taxonomy): domain Eukaryota; kingdom Metazoa; phylum Arthropoda; class Insecta; order Diptera; family Hippoboscidae; genus Ornithomya; species Ornithomya chloropus. The sequence continues at coordinate 16,871,564 of OZ020530.1, read as the reverse complement.
AGCAGGCATAGAATGATGGAATATTTCTTGTTGTATGATTTTTCAAGTATGGTGTAATATTATACAACAATGTGGTAACTATGGAGACAACTTTATCCTTTTCCTGGGAACCATAGGCCACATCCAACAAATTAGCTAACAAAGCGGCCAATATACTCTGAGCCTGTACAGAGTATTGTTGCAGCAAAGTGGCACCGTTGTTGCTGTTGTTGTTGATGGACGAACCATCTATTACCGGCAGTGAGATGTCCTCTTTTACCGCTAAATTTCTTCTCAACCAGGTAGTTTGCTCCAAACATGATCCCGCCACATTAGACATTGAGTCCACTAACCGTGACGTGACATCGTGCAGGTCGCGTATATCTTTTTTATCCTGGAACGGCATTTGTGGACAACGTTGTACAAATTCATTTAAGAGCATAAGTATAATGAATTGAGCAGGTGGTGTTAGAGTCAAACCATCACGCAGCAACGCCAACAGTGAAGGCCAAGAGTCGGCTAATTGGGGTGCCGGGGCTGATTTCATATAAAAATAAAACAATTCCAAAGCACTGACTTCAATCCTGAGATGAGCTGGCGGTTTATGTATGGGCGGTGGTGACTTGATCACTTGATGTAGCGTCTGCACAAAGGAATCCATCGGCATTACTCGTATGCTGGATACCAAAGCCACCAAACATAATTGCTCTGCGGACGCTTGAGGCATTGAATTCTTCTGATACTGTTTCTCTATACTCAAATTGTTAAAGTCCTGCAATGATTTTTTACGCTGTTGTTCACCGCGCTCTTGCCAGGTGACAGCAATGGCGGTTAAAAAGTTCACCCCATGATGCAGAGATATGGGTGATAGGAATTCCATTAATTGTTGTTTGATTTGTCTAATTTGACCCAACTCACTGTCCCAGACGGAGGCCAAGCTGGACACTATGCGCGGTAAATGGGACAAAACGGCATTACGTGCCGCCAACAATTGAACGTTTTTGGCAGCCGTCGTGTCTGAAAGTGTGGAAGTGTTCACAGCACCTGGTACACCCGGCAACAACGAATGCACAATACTATTAAATAATTGGCCAGTTTGCGAGTGTTGCGATGTAATCGAACTGGTTTGGGGATAGGCTTGATTAAATAGTTGCGACAAAGTGGTTTGTTGGGATGTTTCAAGCAGACAATAGTGACACAACACTGTTACCGCCTCCAACTGAGAGATGACATAATCCGGTGGCAAGCCCAATTGTTCTTTCGTTTTCATCTTAACCAACTGATCGATATTATTGCACAACTGATGTACCACACTTATCACTATATTGGTTAGGGCACCAAAATTGAAACAATTCAATGAAGCTGTAACCAATTCAGTCCAATTGTGATGCAAATGACGCAGCCGATCATCTTGTAAAGCACTTAAAATGGCTGACAGAAACATTGGCTGTTGACTGATGACACAGTTCGGTAAATATTTTACGCTTGGTATAGTCTGGCTCTCAGCATCACCATCTGATACGGATGGGAAACGGGTTGGTGATATATTACGGCTCTCTTCTTTAGTGTCCGGAATCCCTCCATTCGATGGCAACTCGGTTTTCAACAATATCACCTCCGATTCCAATTTAATTACAACCATTAGTAACCGTAACAATTGTAACTGTAAGGCTTCGGCCAATAGATTGTCATCTTGGGGATTATTAAAGTTGACAATTTTCTCATCAATGCTGGCCCCCTTATACGTATGGCCATACGTATTAACCGAGAAGTTTAAACAATGCAAAATGACCTTTTGTAGTTTACAGCGAGCCATAAGATCTGCCAAATATGAGGCCAATCCCTTGCCCATACCTTTAACAATTTCAATTAATTCACTGCAAATAAGCGTTAAAAGTTCCACGCTTTCCAATTGTACGCGACAGTTGCCTAAAACATCCGCTCGGGTGGGCGGTTGACCAGCACTATCCCGTGACTCGGTATGGAAGAAACTGCGTGCATAAAATAAGCATAACAGCAACAAAGCTTCCAAGTGCATACAGCCCCGATAACTTTGGGCGAATTCAGAAGTGGAAATATTACCGGAAAATCCTTTACCCGCAATACTTTTACGATGTCGCGTCAAGAGGCGTTTTAGAGTGCCGCTTGGCAGGGACGTGGTTATGGACAGGCATAGAAATGTTCGCGTATCGCAGGCAATAATGTTGCGCAGTGTGTGGAATGCGTATACAGTTTGTACGGTATCGTAAACATTCAAGTAGATGAGCATGTGGTTCTGATAGATGGGCATTAATAATCTTTCCTGACTTTCAACACGTTCACCATTGTGCTGGTAGGGGTAAGCTCGTTTATAATGTGTAGTCAGCTTGGTAGGGGCCGTTTGTCTTAATATTCTTAGATTTTGTTTACTTTTTTCCAAGGTCTGCGCTGTTAATTCCCAATCTTTTGTTTTCGTTTTGTTGCTACCCAACGTTGAGGTGGAACTGTAACGTTTATTTTCCTCAATATTGGCTGTCTTAATGGAAGTGTTGCTGGTATTGGGACTAATGTTAATTTTATCTATATTTTTACCATTTTCATCATCCTCGATTTGAACACTTTTACTCAGTTCACTGGTTATAAAACTATTGTTACTGTCGGTTGATGTTTTCGAGATGCAGCTGGAACGTTTTCTATTATGTTCCGCTTTAGCACCACCACCACCACCACCACCGCGATGTTTTGTAATCGATTTAGTTTTATTTTTTGTTTTTCTTTGATTTCCGTGCTTTTTTTGATTTTTTTGCATCGTTAAAGAGGGCAAACAATCTGACGTTTGTTCCAGTAGATCCTCCACAAATGTTTCCACCTGATGCTCTTCACTTTTCACATCAAAATATTCATCAGCTGCATGAACATCTTCGGTTTCTTCGGCATCAGCCTCATCACCCAATATCGTGGACATGGACAGATTTGTTTGTACAGTCTCATCAGTATTAGTAGAATTTAAACTGCACTCTCCGGGTGTTTTTTCTCGCGTCAAATGATACGTTTTCCGATTTTTGGTGCGTTCATGTTGTGACAACAATTCGGTAACACTTTCGCAATGGCCGACAAAGCGTTTCAAATTCAATGTACCGTTATAAACACCAGCGTAGGCTTTGTATGAGGGAGTGGTTAGAGTAGAAGCTTCCTTTTCAGCACTCGTGGTATCACGGTGTTCGGACTCTGAATCGAAAAAACTACTTTCCGAATCATCGGTATAATCGCGATCCACAAAAATTGTAGCATCGGTACAGCCCCCTTCATCGTCGTCAACATCGCCAACATCTTCATCATCATTATCATCCGAAGACATTTCACATTCTACTCCTTCAGTTTCAGTTTCTTCTTCTTCTACATTATTTTTTTTCGTTCCTAAACTGCTCTCCTGGTTGTTTGAATAAAAGTTTTGTTGTTCTTTACTAGCTTGACTTTTACTCTGCTCGGTATCATTATCTGGATCGTTATCAAAATCCATAGAATTATCCAGAGGATTAATAATTAGACCTATGGTTGTGGGAGCGGTAGCTGCAACCGACTGCGGCATTTCATCACTAACGAAGTTTGCGGTTTTATTTTTACTGCTCAAAGCTACACCAAATATTTTCTTGTGGAATGTACGTATGGGGCTGCGCTTTTTGCCACCACATACGGAGACATCTTTGTGATAACGTATGTTACCATACTCTGAGCTGATTGCATAAACGTCCTGTTCTAAAGAGGTCTCGGCATCGGCTGCTGATGATTCGCTTACCAAATCATTCCTTTTTTGAGCACCACCACCAGCTGGTTGGCACTTTTGATTTGCATTGTTTTGAAAGGCGTAGATATGAACAATACCCACTCGCGTAGTGTCCTTATTTAAGAGAATTTTATAAAGCGGCTTAATGAGACGGGAGAGATCGCCTCTAAGTAGCGATGATTGCAGCCACTTGGTAACATGTGTACGCAATGAACAATGTGGTGGCAAAGCCAATGTATCCAACACCTTAAACTGAATCTTTTCAAAATCTCTAGCTTGCTGCTTGTCTCGGCCCAAATGCCATAATAATTCAAATTTGCGAAAACTTGATGATTCGCTTTCATTTAGACGCTCCAACATGGCGGTGCGCATCATATGATACGGTAGGACACACATCATATGTATGTCTGTGGCGCGATCTCTTCTATAGAAATTTAAAGCGGCGCTATGTTGTTGTTGCTGTTGTTGTTGACGCTTATTGCTGCATTGGCGATTACCATGAAGATCAAATGTGTCATAAGCGGTAGCTGCCACATGCTGCTGCATGGCCTTGGCATACATCCGATTATCGATAATACGTTCCACCAAGCCGCTCTCTAAACAATTGTGCAACTGATACAATAAAGCACAGATTTGCGCAGAATCGACATCTCGCTCGCCCAAATAATCCCACAGCGTTGATATGAGCAACTGAAATATGCGAGTGTGTCGCTCAATATAATAAACATGACCGAACTTTAATAGCGGCAGCATTACAACAAACGTAACGCCAGGACTGGTGGTGTGTTCAATTTGGGACTTGAGCAAACTACAAGGGAATATATATTTCATTTAAAGGAAATACACACAAACGTTCATTGATTCGGCCTTACCTTATTAAATCAAAGAGAGTGGTAATGGCGGCCACTTGAAGTTCGGTATCGTTTTGCGTATAACAAGCCACCAAACATAACACTTTTAACCAACTGGGCAGTTCTTTTTCTTTCCATTATAAAAAGTGTAATAACAAAAAAATATATATAAAAATTTGTAAATAGATGTCGAGTTTATGCTGGTCCTTACCTGTCTTATCCAAAGTAATACTTTTATTACAGTTCGGAAACGTAGACATTTCCACCAACAGATTAACGGCCAATTTGATGGCATTTCGAAGAGAAGCGCTTAAACGTAATGCGAATAAGGTTTGTAAACGTTTCAACGTATTATCATCAATATCCACATGTTGATCCTGATCAGTTTCACTATTATCACTGGCATCATCGGTACAATCACTACCATCGCTGGCTGCAGTATCCACCATTAGAGAACGATTCAACAGTGAATGTAATTGTTTGGAACGATTTACTACCAAGACTCTAAGTGTAGCAAAGAGATTGTCAATCTCAATGGAGCGGCTGTGATTGATGTGCTCATAGATTTCTTCATGTTGGAAAAAATTCAAATCAGCATTAAATACAGGTGAGGAGGAGGCGGCGGCAGCGCTGGCATTATCTTCCTTAGCATTGGTATGATGATTTTTTTGAGAGTTCTCTTGCAGCTTTTTTTCCTCATCGGTTATATCCAGTGAGGATATATTCAAAATTTTAGCGCCTAGATAAACTTCGAAAAAGATTTCATATTGTCGTATACACTTCTCCAGAATTGAACTCCCTGCAAAATCATTTCCACACGTGTTCTCTACTTTATCTTTTCTTTCTATTTTCTCTTCGTACTGAAATATTAAACTTTCTCTACGCGTGGGTGAATATTGTTGTTGTTGATGTTGTTGTTGCTGTGTAACGGGTGCACTCTTTGGTGACTCCTCTGACAACTCACAATCGGGCGTATTTTCCGTAATCATGTCATTGTTTAAACGTGTTGACATTTTACTGGTGCTTTCACTTTGTGTTATGTGCAGCTCTGATGGTCTGGATTTTTTCGGACTCATACGTAAACGTGGCTGTTTTGTTTTGGCTTTAAGTTTTTTTATACTGGTCGGTGTATCCAAATCGGAAGAAGATTGTCGTGGATTTATAACTTGACCAGTGTCGGGGCAAATCTGTAATACACAAAATCATGTCACATAATACAACAAAATATAAAAAAATTATCTTTGTGGCTTCCACAGTATTAGATAACGTAATCATGTACCTGCCATGCCCATTTTTTACAAGTAGCTGTGGAGGGCCTAAGGCAAATTTGGTTTTCTTTTTACCTCTTTATCTAATTCGGATAATTTCGAATATGATTTGGCTTTTTTCTTCTTTGTTGGACTGCGCCGTTCCATATGTTGATTGGAGTTTGACCGCTTAATGTTATCCTCATCTTTATTTACAGCATGACTGCATGTTAACAAATTACTCTGTTGGGCAAACTGATCCAGTTTTGAATCAGATTTGCTCTTCTCCAAGTTATGAATGCCACTTAAATTAATAAACAATGGTTGTGACTTGGAGACGGAACATTTTTCACCAATTCTTTGTTGTGTCGCGCGTGGCATTAGTTTAATGGGACTCCTGTTGGGAAAAAGATGAAATTCTTTTGAACGCAAGTCTTATTACCTTGAATTTGAATGCATTTGCAAATGAACTTGAACTACTTTGAAAATTTTCGTTCTCTTTGGACTTACGTTATGGTCGGCTGAACTCTTGATACGATTTTCATGCAAAGTTTCAAGGCAGCTATAATTTCATCATTAGTTAAATTGTCCAGATGTATGGTGAGCATTTGTGTTACAGCCAAAAACACTTTCGGCAAATAAATGCGTGTCGTTTCGTTATACATTTCCAAAGAAATCGTTTCTAGTAGAAATTCGGTTAAAAAGCAAACTTCTACTAAATCCGGATCACCACAACCAACAACACATTCATACTTTTGGTCTGCACTGAGTTTTGCAGTAGTTGGCTTTTTTTGTTTATTATCTGACGATGACTAAGAGACATGAAGAACCGTGGTAAGAGTAAAAGGGAGGATTTGTAACTATTCATAACAATTTACCATTTTGCAAGATTTCTCAAAGGTACCAATCATAAAACTCCATATATAGGCGGGATCAAAAGCGGCAAAGAGTAGATTGGCCGATTTAATCACCTCCACATTACTGCTAGTTAATGACATGGTGCGTATTATGTCGCATAGTACAAAATCCAATACAGCACTACCGATTTCCGCTTTATCCAATAGTGATACCATTATACGGTAAGGTTTCAAATCGACCGAGGTGCTCTCCAAACTAAACTTTAATGTATTAATCAAAGCCTGCATAACAATGTGTCGGGAGTAGTTTTCAAAATATGATGGTAATGTACCGTCATCCGTTTTATTTACGGACGATGGTGGTAGATGTGGTATCGCCTCATATGTGGGAGAATTCTTCAACACCTCTGTCCCCAAAAGCCAGGCATACAAACGACGATTTAGCGACATGTCGCGTCTTAAAATTGTATTCAAGCCATTAGTGACCAGTTTTACCAGTTCAGCTTCAACTAATAATTTTGTATGCATGGGAAATCCTAAAAGTAAAAACTCCAAAGTGTTACGTTGCACCAAAATAACAGAGTCATTTAAACAAGCACATAGTCCCGACATCATAACATCACGATTATCACCCATTACGAACGTTTGTTCTGGCATGCCCAAGCGTTTGTTAAAATGTTCCAAAAGATATGTGATCGCCGGTAAACGTACCGAAGCATTGGTGGCTACACATTCCCACAGAACCGTATAAAAATGTATGGGACCGACGGCAGCACAAACTTCTGTTAGCAAAGAATTTGTCCGTTCAAAGTGATCCAAGCCCGATTCATAACCGGGCAACACTCCGCTCAGGAAGCCACTCAGAGCGGGCCTTAACTTGTCACCCAATGGTACAAAGTACGTTTCATAAATGCCCAACAGATTGGGACGTACATTCATAGCAGCATACCCCAAAAGAGGAAATAAGCCAGCACTGCAATATATACGTATGCATTAACATTTCACATGTATACACAAATCACCCATATGTACCTGTAAATAAACAATTCGGTTGCCAAACGTTCGGGCCCTGTTTTACTAAATATCACAGCATAAGTTTCCAAAGCTTTCAAGTGTACACCCGATGGCAATGCCGGATGCATACATTGTGCTAAACGTTTCGATATTTTTATACGCCTTGGTATTATTTGATAGTGCGTATTACCAGAAATAGCCTAAAAATAAGGTCAACGTAGTTTTTTTGTATTTAAAAAAAAATGTATTACAGTTATTTACTTTGCTTAGTTTTCCTAGAGCCGATATTAAATCGGCCCATTCACTAGAATATTCGAAATTCTTCAGAGCCTTGTCAATGTTGGACATGTAATTGCGATATCTGGCTTCGGTCATAAGCTTCTTCTCTTCCATTAATATATCATTCGATTCCATGGTGGGCGATTTGCTAAACCTTTTTGCAATCTATAAATTAATGTTCTATTTTAAATATAAATTCTTAACAGCATTACACACTATGGACCCCAGCCGCCGCTGCTAAGGCAGCGATTTAATGTTATTCAACTCTATTGAGAGAGAAAAGAAAAAAAGACGAGATTGACATTTCGTGAATATAAAAAAAGTTCATAAAATTTATGAAAGCCTTATATATTTATGTAGTTTTGCTGTTTAATGCCATTTACTATTGCAATTAAAAAATCTGTGTAAAATCAATCCTAGAATGAATCAAGTTAAAAATTTCCAAACGTCGCATATTTTGTGAGCAATTGCTGACGCATAGTTCTTATAGAGATTTTTCATCACAGAATGTTTTTGTTGTCTTATTATTGCCTCACTTTTTCTTATCTATTTATTTTTTACACTCTTTTTGGTATTGTATATAAAACTAATTTTTACACACTTTTATAAACTTTTCAACATTTGTTATTAAGGTGAACGATATTTAGAATTTTTTTGATTTGGTTTTGAAAATGATTATTGGAGGAAAATTCGTTTTACTGCTTGTGTTATGAAAGTCTTTTTCTATTTTTTATCACATTTCTTTCTAGAGTTGTGCCGCTTGTTTGCCAACTAGTTCATTCCATTCGAACAATGCACTCCCGTAGTTTCTAGTAGTTAATAAAAAGCACATCACTAAAAAGAATAAAAGTTATAGGGTTTTCGACTTTGCTAACAAGATGATATGTGATGAAATTAAACACAATTGAAATTTTGGCACACCAGTTTCTGATAAAACTGATTCAATGTTTTTTTATTGTACCTTTACAACACATATTTACATGTAAATTGTCCAATAGTTACATATTTTATATACTCTATATATTAAATAGTAAACATTTAAGTAAAAACTAAAAAGTTTACACCTGGTGACGTTTATAACAAGCTATTTGGAAAAGCTTGGCACAAAATTAATTTCATTTCTATTCAGTTTTACAAGAAGGAGTAACAAGTGCAATTTATCATATATGTAACGGTCTGCATTTGTACCTTGAAGGTTTTTGTTGTTGTTTTTCTTTTCTTTTCTTTTCTTTTGTATTATTGCTATATGTGAAGTAACATTGAGCTTTTACAGTTTATTATTATTATTCATCACAGTGCACTCAGTTTCAGTTCTACTTTCTAAACACTCATTAGCACTTGTATTATTTTATGCATACATATGTATGTACGTATCTCTATACATGTAATTGTTGATTACTAATTATTTTTTATTAAAATATACACGATTCTTAATGCGTTTCTTTTTTGTTGTTAATTGACATGATTTGGAGAGTAATTTATTTATCTATCGGGAAACAAAGACTCGTAACTAGGTGGCAAATCTTTTGGTGTAGCTAGCAATTCGTTTTGATGGTCAGACACAACATCAGATGTTATTATATGTTCAAAAGTTGGTGCTGTTGGCGTTTCAACAGCAGCAGTGGGAATTGTCTAAAAAAGAAAAATTCCACATTTTTATATCTTTACTCTTTAAAAGCACTAATAATTTATATGGAAAAAAAAAACTTACTCGTTGACTATATCTTTGGGAAACAGCAGACGCTTCATGAGCATGCTGCTGTACAGTTATGCAAAGCCAATATTTCCAACATACCCATATACAAAAACACACACCGACCATCGTGAATATAAAGGATGTCAAGGCCGAAAGTGCCACATTGGTAGTATCAATCTCTCCGGTTGATATAGCATCATGAATACATGATATTTCATCTCGACATGGCCACATACAATTTGTGATATTATCACGCACAAAATACCGCGATATACATGAATATGCATCTTTAGGTTCACAGAGAAAATCTCCCGGATATTTGCATTCGGAGTGGGCAGTTAACACTAAGCGCAACTCTAAAGGCTGTACAATCATGTGCTCCCCGTCTATGTGTATTTCAACGGTAACGTCACCTTTACGTTCATCGAAAATCAATCGACCCGGTCCATCTGTGGATATATCATTACAATAATGTTCCGTAGGAGATTGATTACCATCACGAAACTGTATAAAGTCCAAGCATTCTCCCGTTTGCGGATGACGACGAAATTTTAAACGCGTAATTAAAGTATAAATTCCACGAGGTGACGACTTTTTATAATTACTGTATACACGGAAGACGCAATGGTAACGTATTTTGTTTGCAGTAAGAGGTCCTGGCAGTGTGCTATTCCATACCTGATGTATAATGGCAGCAGACGAACGATTTTCGGTTAATTTTATTGTTTTCGGTCCACCACGTATTGTTTTTCTCAGTTTCTCAAGAAAACCATCAGCACATAAATCATCTTGTAAGCGTACTATACGAACAATATAAACAGTAGTCACACCATTTTATCTCTTTATTATATATTTTTTACTTTTTACCATTTACATAGGCATTCCCTCGCCCAATATACAACGTGTTTAATATTAAAATCCAGAACACCACAGTTTTACTCATTTTTCCTTTTCAAAGCATTAATTTAAATCTATCCTCACACTTTTCACACTAAATAAATTTTTCAAATTATAAGAAAATTTCCAATTAATGCTTATTTATTTTTTGCAAAAATTCTAACAAGAGAAGGCATTAATTAAAAATAAAGCAAACAGCATTAATGGTGGCGATAATTCGAAAACAAAACAACAGCATATTATTATTATCGAAAACATTTATTTATCGTTTTCATATTCTTACGGCACACGTAACATTTACTCACAAAAACAATAAGCCGTTATGACAGAATTCAATTGTTAAAATCCTTAAATTGAAAATAATCATGAAAATCGTGAATTTTGAGTTAAAATTGGCGAAAATAATCGTAAATAAACAAGATTTTAGATTTTCTTATTTTTTTTCTTTTTTATGGCATTAATTTGTTCAGCCATCTGTTCAATTTCTTTTTGAGTGATCATTTCCACTTTCCGCGCATTGTTTCTATTAGTGGTTTTCTGTTGATGCTGCTGTTGCTGCTGCTGTTGTTGTCGTTGATGGGTTAAATTTTCTATAAGACGGCTTAGATGGGACCATACAAATTCGAAACAGTTCATGGCAATATCTTGTTTAAAATAAACAATAGCCACCAATGCCACCAGTATTAAAGCGGAGATGGAATTTTGATTGAGATCAGCATCGGTTGCCCGAATTTCCGGGGTAAAGTTCAATTCTACAAAAACCGTCCCCTTATCTGCTACAAATTGCTTAGAGGGCAACTGGTATTTATATATTGAGTCGGATAGTGTTGATCTCAATTCTACTATATAGATAGTTTTCTTATCCAATGGTATGCGGGGCAGGAATGCCATAATGCCCGGATTATAACGTTCCTTGGGTTTGTGTGGCGTTTCTAGACGTTGTAAATAAACTGGTGCATCATATGAACCCCTCCGATACATACAAAGACTCAAGGTTTTATAGAAATCATTTGCAGAGGCTGTAACACGAACCACAACGTCCACATATGTTAAGGGGGCAATGGCAACAAAGTCCACATCACGGACATTCTGATTAAGAATTTCCACATGAAGTTGCGGTGGTATGGAATGACTGATAATATTGTTGTTATCGTTATTTTTAATTTTTATCGTATAATTACAGTTTGGCTGTAAACCACGTAAACGATACTGTCCGTTAACCTCGGTGGTAGCTTCTTCTTGATGATGGAGGCACAGCTCATTCGTATTGGACTGTATGCTTAGCTGGGCAAATGGTGATCCATTGAGTGATGTAACACTACCGAACACTGAGTAAGCAACTTGCTTGCCTCTGTGTGAATATATTCAATTATTTATATGTGTGTGTATGAAAAAATAAATAATTTTTACTTACATCATATTTAGCTCAACACTTTCACCATTTTTTAATTCAATCATTTTCGAATTCGGTTCAAATTTGAATTCCTTCATTAGAGGTTTAACAAAATACTGTGAAGGAGCCAAAGAATGAAAGGTGATTTGACCATTTTCACGCGTCATTAGATTTTTTCGATAACTCTCTCCGCCACTCATTGATATCAAGACACCACTTAATGGTTTTCCATTAATATCATTTACTAGCACCGTAATGTCACCCAATTTGTGTATGTGAAAAGTGGACGTTGCCCGATTGTACTCCGAAAACACATACGATTCCTTTTCACCGCTTATCTCATATTCTAAATTATTACGAAAAGCTGAAAATTTAAAAGTGCCTTCGCTGGATGTTAATACAGTTTGTGGCATCAGTTCAGGATTTTGTGGAAATTTTAACGTGATTTTGGCATCTTTAATAGCTGGCTCTACTTTGCCGTGTACTATAACTCCGCGAGAAGTTTGAAAACTGAAAGCCACATCGAGACAATCATTGGAGCCAGTTATGGTTTTTGTAGTCGGCTCAAATAATAGCACTTCACTGTGTGGCGTGATGCGTAATACTTCTCCAGCTTTCAAGGAGGTTTCATACCTGTATGCCACCATTCCATCCACCACATTGGATTCCAATTTACCTTTAATCCATTGTTTACCCATCGAATCCGATTCAACGTATATGTGAAAATCTTCACGCGACAAATCCTGGGATAATAAAAATCGTATGCCGACTTTATGTGCCACCGCATTAACAATCAAAGATGATGTGTCGGCAGTACTAAAGCTTGTGGGTACATTGTCTGGATCATAAGTGTGACAGTCTTCCAATTTCATATTATAAATGCCATACTTAACTACGCACAACGTATTCAGGCCACTCAACAATTTTACAGTAGTCAGTAATTTTGGTGTCACAGTGTGTGAGTATTTTAACTATAAATTAGAATATGTGTATGTTTTAACATAAATCCACACCCATTTACAACACACAGTTTACAAACCATAGCTCTATGACTGGAGATGATATTTATCTCGTAGCCATGTTGTTCAAATACAGGCACAGTTTCTTCTATTGATTTCACATTTATCTCCACTTGTGTAGCGTTAAAGCATAATTTGAAACGTTGTATGGTGACTTCGTACAGGCCCGGCAGAATATTTTCAAATACATAAGTACCATCTAGAAGCACAGATGTGTTGTATCTAAAAAAAATTGCTTTTTATTTTGTTAAATTTCTCTTACTTTTAGCTTTCGTTTTGTGCATTTGACCATTCCTTTCGCCATTTACGTTTAAATTACTTAAAGTGATTTCAGTCTCTAAACAAATACCCGGCGGAGCATCCGGTAAACATTTTAGAGCACCTTTAACGGTTGCTCTCAGTTGAGAGAAAATGATATCTTTAACGGGATTATAGTTCACCTCAATCAGCTGTGATACCGGATAAAATTGTACAGCATTGTTTTTGTCTATATCAGAGGTGAGCACTTCAACGGTATATTTTCCGTTCGGCAAATATGTACACCATAACCCCGTGTTGGCATTAGTTGATGTTGTTGTCCGGAAATTAGAGTCTTGTCCACGGACCGAGACTTGATAAGAATTTTTCGATACTACTAAGCCACACACCTCGTATTCTGTGGGAGTTATGGGTGGAATGGTAATGGTGGTGATTTGTAGGGGAATGTGTTGTAAAGGGAATTTTATTTGTTTAGCTTCTACTTGTAAAGTGTACATGCCAGCGGAAGGTACGTGAGACAATGTAAAAACACCATTCGAACCTGTAGTTGCCACCTGTTTGCCATTAAGTTTAATAATAGCTTCAGCTATAGGTGGTCCTTTTACTGTCTTCAAGACCTGTCCAGTAACACTAAAACCTGCAATCTTAAAAAAAATTCCATAATGATTATAACGTCATGCTTCTATATATTTATATATACCTGAAATTTAGTTTCCAATTCTATGTAATCTTTTCTAACTTCCAATTGTACATGTTCGGGTTTCCAGTGTAATTTAAGTTCGGGATTGTCGCTTAAGGGCATCAATAAATATTTTCCCGGTGCAATATTATGAAATACATAATCACCGTGGGAACTTACTTTGGCATATTGCAAAGGTGTCGACTTGTATAACTCGACATTATGTTTAGCTTGGGAGCAAAGTATATCGTTTTTCTCACAAACGCTATCATCCGTCTTTTGCTAAAAAGAGAATTAACAGTTTTTTCCTTCCATCATAAGCTTTTTTTTCTTACTTTTCTATCAGCAAATAATGCTAACCATATGCCAGATGGTAGCTGTTCTATGACGTCTAGGCGACCATTGATATCAAAACCAGATACTATCAAAGCATCCGGAGGCAATTCAGTATTACCTTCTTTCACGATAACCGAATGTTCCGATTTTACGAAATGCCATTTCGGATGACTAACTTTTAATACATATTTGCCCGGTATTATGGGGGTAAATGAGAAAACACCTTGTTTATCAGATATTGTAAACCGTTCATAGCTATCATCCACCGAACGCAATTGAACATCAACACCTCTGGCTCCCGTTAGTATTTCTTTGTCAGGTAGAATTACTTTGCCTGTTATACCGAAACCTTTGAAAACAAAATCCACATCCTTTCCTAAACTGCAAATATCTGTTTCGCCGTTGAAACGTATACGAACTTCTTCCGGCTCGAAACTCCAACCATGTGGTGGGGCAATACGTAAAATATATTCACCTTTGTCATATATAGGCAAAAAGTAATAACCATTCGATGGTGAACAATCAGTTTTATCCTTCAAAACGCCTTGCTTTGTGAGTCTGGCCGGTAACGATAACGAAATGAATTAATTTTTACTGCCCCTCTGCTATATAAATGAATATTACTTACAATTTCACTTCAATTTTTGCAAAATCTATGTCGGCATGACTTTTTATAAAGCCTCCACAGCCAATTACTTCGTTTGCCACATTATCTACAATTAAATTTAAAAATCTTATCAATAGGAATAATAATTTATTCCTTGTGACCTGCATATTTCTTTTTATTTCTTGCAAACTGCCAACTCTATCAAAGACCGCAATATAAGAAATTTTGCCATAGTTTATCGATATAAATGAAAATGTAAAAATTCACCCTAGACAACAACCTTTTTGCGTTACTAATATTACTATGACTTATATAATTGATTTTCAATATAATGATTCAAGAAAATTTGTATTTGTAAAAATACATTATAGAAATTATATTCGAAAGATGTGCATTTATTTCATTTCATTGCTATGTTCATCCCCAGTAAAAATACTAACGGAATCTAAAATAGCAGAGATGTAGTAACGGAAAAACACTTTGCTTAGATAAGAACTAGCAGTGAGCAGTGAGCAGTGACAGTTTTGTATGGCTGTTAATAAGCGCTGTTAAATGATTCCATTAGAAGAGATATGAATATTTTTTAGTCTTTTGTAAGATGTGAGCATGTACAGATCAGTTATTTACATTATATAAAATTATATTCTTGTAATATTATTAGTGAGCAAGAATTATTGTATAGAGATTTAAGTGAAATGTGTCGGTTTATCGCGATTCTATTATTTTCATGTGATAATTTTTTGTACACTCTTGTAATACGAGCATAAATAGCTGATATTCGGTAGAATAAAACGGTTACTATTCGTAAAAAGCAGACAGCACTTATAAATATATGGAATATGGAAGGGTTTAAATCATTTGTAACATCTCAGTATGGTGATAATAAATATGAAAATTCAACAATTAAATCCTCCACTATCCTAAGAGAACAGCATCGTTTTCATATATCCAGATTGATTGTTATTATTTTGACGTCAGTTCTGCTAACACTAACTGTGAGTGCAAATATTTAAGCTTTATCATTATGTTTATATGTGAACAGATATATGAGTACTATTATCTTTAAATTATGTTTTCTTTAGATATGGAATTCAATATGCATTTCCCAATTGAAAATCCACTTACAAATGCATGCACTAACAGTTCAAGAGTTGAGATATGAAGCAATTATTTATCAAAAGACGATTGAAAAGTTAAACAAACAATTGGGAATTCCTTCTGAAGACAGTTTGTTTGGTCACGGTGTGGTAAGCCGCATAAAAAATATAATTAGAACGCACCTATATTCGTTCCAATAGACATTTTCTTGCATTTCTAACTATATTTTAGAAAAATATTCGTTCTAAGAATTTCACTGATCAGGACAAAGGTGAAAAGATTGTTAAGAGTGATAATGCGGAGGGTCAAAAGCACCAAGATAAGCAAACTAATAGTAGTTTAAACGATGGTTACAGAAAGTATAATTTTTTTCACATTATAAAAAATAAAATTAAATAATTAACAATAATTTCTGTTTCAGATCAATAAGTTCGGGGTTATTCTTGAAAAACCTCCAAGATTATGCAATAAATGAAAACTATTCTACGGATCAAAATAAAAAATTAAAGCGTATTGCAAGGTAATAGATGCTGCAAATTCAATTTAATATTAATTAAGGTTAATTTTCATAAATAGATCCCATAAATTGTTCTCAGACATGGAGCATGATCATGAAACAGGAAGAGTTATTAAACGATACAGTAGTTTAAGTAAACGTAGTGTGACCACCACAAAAAAATGTGAGTTATTGAGATTTGTTTTTAATATAATGCAAATATAACTAAGCAATTATTTATTTGTAGTAAAAAATTCAACTGATGTAAATAAATCTTCTTCATGTAATAAGCCCGCCGCACATTTCCATCTACATCGTAAAGTTTCAGACGCTAATACAGCCTTTCGAATAAATCGTAAGTTGATTACTCAAAAAAAAAAAATGTATTAACTTTTATAATCTCCACATAAGATGGGTGGTATACTAAGATTGTTATTATATTTGTGATACCTAGAAGGAGACGTCAGAGAACCTAACAAAGTATATATATTCTTGATCACTACCAAACACTGAATCGATTAGCGTGTATGTCGGGCTGTCCGTCTGTTTTTAGCACTCTCCCTGTCACAAAGTTGGAGATATTGAGCTGAAGTTTTGTAGATATCCTTTGAGTTTCTGTACGCAGATCGCTATTTAAATTAGACAAAATCGATCAAGAACCATGCCCACAATAAAAAAATCTATCTACCTGCCACGAAAATTTGACTATGAAGTTGAAATTTGGTGTAACCATAATTACTCCATCCATGGTTGTGCCCAAAATGGGCGTGGTCGGATGATAGACACTTCCATAATTTTCAAAAAATCTCTTTCAATGTAAAACTTGACTTGCAAGTCGATATGTAATACATACCCTATTAGGAGACGTATTCATGTACCAGCCATGCCTACTATATGTATGTAAAAAATGTGGAGGTTATATAAGATTTAGCCCAAGGGAAAATTGAATTTTCTTCTTTGTTTACTTTTAGGCTATGACGGTGATATGTATATTGGCCATGCTAGCTGGACCAATGAAATTAATATCGCTGATGATTTTCAAATAGAAAATGGCATTTTAACAGTTCATCAGCCTGGCTTATATTATGTGTATGCACAAGTCTGTTATGAAAATGCTCATGATCATAACGGTTTCGTAATATTTCATGGACACAAACCATTTTTACAGTGTTTAAATACGGTACCCACCAATATTTCGAAAATTCATACATGTCATACAAGTGGTTTAATATATTTAAAACCCGATGAAAAATTACATTTGAGAGATCTTAACCGTAACAGGAATGTTATATTAAGGGAATCCAATAATCGGAGCTATTTTGGTTTAATAAAAATTTAATAACAAAAAAAAATTAAATTTAAATAGAATTAAATGATATATTTTGTTATATACTTATATGAATATAGTTTTATGTTGTAATTGTAATAATATTATATATAACACGTAACATTTGCAATGAGAGCTAAGGCAATACATTTTGTATATATGAATTTTTACATCCTGTACCACGTGTGGCACAATGCATATTAACTTTGTGCAGATGTTTGTAACTCTCCAACGGCAAATGTAACAACCGTTCACATCGTTTAATTTCCATTACATAAATAAATAAATTTCTTTAAAATTGTTGTGTAGTTTTGTTATAGAATTAAACTGTAAATGGGGCTTCAATGGCTACAATATACCCTCGTATAGCAAAATAACAGCTAACGGATTGATAAGCTCTTTATATATAATATATAATGTGTAGGGTATAACTTCGTAGAGGAAAGGTAACTTGGCAACTTTATAAGAGAAACCATAAGAGAGAATTAAAAAAAAGGATTTTTCCTTCCATTTCTATTATACGTAATAAAAAATTCCGTTTTTACGTAATTGTATGCGCACGCATATTGATTTGACACGTCGTTAGGATACCGAACTAAACCAAAAGAATTTGAGGTATAGCGGACTCCATAACACCAACTATTAATTCAATACGAGCCAGATACACATAAAGTGCAGTGGCTTCCAAAACGTTGCTAACAACCATATATTAAAATTAAATGATAATAAATCATTATTTGAAGCATTATCAAACAGTAATCTAACAGAGAATATTATACAAGATACAAATATAACTTTAGAGGTGTGTGCAGATGTAGAAGATTTTCTTAAAATTACAATTTGAAAAATAGTGTAATCAGGTAAGTAACCAAAAATATTATTTTCTATAAATGCAAAATGTTGCAAAAGGTCAAATGTTGAATTTAGCTCGTAGGGGTTTTCACTTGTAACTCATATGGTACATGTTTTTCTTTCTTCCATTCATATTAATATGCAGATATATAAGTATATAATTAGTAAACATGTATGTAGCAATAAATATGTTGAAATAGTAAAAATTCCAAAGAGCAACTTTTCTATGACGTTTCTTTACATTCGTTTGTGCAACAGCCTGTAGTGTTGGCTTATGCGTTCGTGTGCGTAATCAAAAAACCCTTTCAACTAACTTTTATAGCACACAACCTGTTGCTGCATATATATACTCTGTTCAGAATTATACTTTTTCTTATATCCTCCACCTAAGAAAAATTTACGAATGTGAGAGAGCTAACAACAGCATGGACATACGGACGGACATGGTCTCTGACGTCTCATACTAGCAAACTTCGTTTATCTTATGTGTATAATAATTTTGCATTGTGATTGATGGACTTCACTTTATGATATGAATTTTTCATCTGACTACACTATTATACCACGCACGACCAGGCGAACATATATCTGTGGGGAAAAATTAACATCAATATAATAGGTTGACAGTATTCTAACATAATCTATGGTCTAATGTGTTTACAAACCATGTAAGTTTGTCAGGTAGTTGGTTTTGATACGGTGCCCCATCCTTTCACTGCATATAACACAACGTAGCTTAATTTACATAAAATATAAATGGTGTAGGGATGTGATGTTGAAATGTGGATTATTGATATAAACCATTTGCGCAAGAAATTGCAAAAGTGGATTTGGCGCAAGCGGTAAATACCTGCTGATGAGAACTCGACGAGCGCGAGTTCGAAACGGGTCCAGGTTCAATCTCTCCAGTCGCTAAAATATTAATTTTTCACAATTTCTAATATATCATTACAACTTTCAATATAGTCTTCATCTGACATCACATATATATATATACACCAAAAACTTACGGACTTCACTTTAATTTGGAAACTAGTTACGATCTAAAAATATACCAAACAGATTATAATAATAATAATAAAATATGCTTTATAATATTTGATAAAGAAAGTGAAAAATTAAAAATGTCGCATGGAATCTATCATTGGATGTGGTTGCTGCAAGTGGTTTCTGGTTTTTTAGCTGAAAGTTCACCCTACTCATTACAATCGGCTGTCGATGAATTAAATCATCAAGAATACCCATTAAACACTCCTTCAGCTGTACAACGACCACACTATTATTCTAATGGAGGCGGTTTAGTTTTCCCTGCTCAAGATCAAGATTATTGGGAAAATGGTAAATGGTGGTGGTAAATGATCTTTTCAAAATAGATAATCGAGTTTTTTCTACCAGATAATCCTCTAACTATGCATAACGGGTTGATGCCATCCCCCACAAGAATGCAACGCAATAGATTGAATAAACAATTAAGAAAATTTTTAGAACGTGAATATTATAACAACGATGAAGATGGCGGACTATCTTTGGCACCCTTCGACGGCTATGAATTTGATGAAGATAATAATAAATTATTACCCTCGGAACTATATACAGATGAACAAAAACGAGCTTCTTTTTTTAGACAGCGCGACAACAGTTATGGTGAGTTATTGAAAATCATTTTCATTAAAATATTTTGCAAATTTTATTGAGAATAAGTTAAAATATTTGACTCGATCTATGCGTATCCGTAAGTCCGGGCGCCTATCAATTTACAAAAAACCATATTCATTTTTTGTATATAAATATGGAGCGTATTAAACTTTTTTACCTAAGTCAAATTAATTTTTTTTACTTGTTGAAATCCACTTCAATTTCAGACGATATACCGCCTTCATCAACATTTCGTGAACGCGAATTGCCTGAAAATGTTGAATTGAGTGATCAGTTTTTACGTGAAATTGAGCACGAACGTCAAAATCGCTATAAAGATGCTTTGCAAAATTTATTGGAAAAATATCCACAGCAGGAAGATGAACTTAATGATAATCTTCTCTTTCAGGACCGCGATAAACGTATGCGCGTCCCACCTTATTACATGCTAATGCAACGAAAACGTTCTTATCCGGTATTACCATGGCTGCCGTATACCACAGATCATGGAAAACGTTTTCCTGTAGCGAAAAGATCACCCAAACAAGACATTGATGCTTCTTCGTCTAAAACAGAAAACACTTTAGGAAAAACCAATGAAAATGTTGAGAAAGAATTAAGTGAATTGTTTGGGTTGACCCCAAACCAAGAGGCAAAAGAGAAGCGCTCTGTCGTAGACAAGAGCAATTATAATAAAATTCTTGCTGCTGAAGCAACTGAAACTCCTTTGGAATCCATCAAGTTGACTGATATGCGTTTAGAACATGATCATCACCAGCACAATCATCAAGAGAAACAAAATGATTCAATAGAAGCAAATGATGACGAACATAATGGTTTCAAAGATGATAAAAATGTCCCTAAATATGATGAAACACATATGATGGGCGGTTCTGCGAAACACGAAGATGATAATCTTAAAGGAAAACCAATTTATTTGAATGAGAAATATGATCCTAATAATAAAAGGCAAAAGAAATCCATTGAATGGTCAAAATACTTTGGTTTAGATCGTAAAAAGAAATCTACAATGTCTAGCCGTGGTAATATGGATGATAACAACAACAATAACGACAATAACAATGACAACAACAAGCGGACTGCAATTAAATATGATTCCATTTCATTGACAGACAGCAACAGCAAAACACTCTTAGATCCCATTACTTTGGAAAATATGGATATAAAGTTACAGGCAATGGAAGATTTTATAATTAATGATACCATCAAATATACAGGTGCAAATGAAGGTAATAATAATATACAATATAATGGTAATGAGAAAGTTACATCTATTTATCATATACCCTGCACCACTTGTGACAATATATGTAACTCCTAAAGGGCAAATGCCACACCCACCTTCAATTATATCCATTGATTCAGAATCAAAATGTGAATCCATTTAAACATGTCCGTCTGTGTGTCCATGTAAATATGTGCTTAAGGTACAGATTGCATTTTTAAAGATATTTTGTTAAAATTTGGTACAAGAGCAAGGTTTGATCTAAAGAGGAACTCTTTTGGAAATAAACCGGATCGGACCACTTTTAGAGCCCCTCCCCATATAAGATTCTTTAATAATGGAGGTGTCTATATGGCAAATAATCACAACTTTTAATATTTGTTGAGAAAATTTGATAAATCACCTTAATAATTGGCTGTACCAAATTTAATCGGCTTTTTAGAACCTCTTTCCATATAATGACATTTCACAAAATGACGAAAACTGTAGCATATTTTATGGAACAGTGCGGTGTAGGGTATTAAATGATCGACCGTAATATTTTCACTTGTTTTAAAACATCTTTTATCTGCTAATTAAGGTATTAAGAATCCTGAAGAAATAAAAATCGTTAAAAATCGCATTCTGTCGCGTTTGGCAACGGCTTACAATTTGGAGAAAATGCGTAGAGCTTTGGACAAGTTACGTCAAACGGCAGAATATGAAAATCATCTATTGCACAATATTATTGAGCCGGATGTTGAGCCTGATGACCATAATATGCCCACCCCCATAGAATTGATGACAAAAGAAAAATATGATAATCAACCCATCAGTCCTATTAATGATATTGCATTGAAATCAACAGGAATGAAAAAGAAGAAGGCATTTGTTTCACATTATCCAGATCTTTCTAATAATCTAGATGATGATTATTTAAATACTTGGCAGCACGCAAAGCCACTTAACAACGTCCATTTGATTAATAAGGATAAACTGTGGACATCTGAACAGTGTCCAATAGTAGAGGTAAAGTGAATCAGTTTATATAGAAACTGTCTAAATATTTTATATTATAATTATAAACTATTTATGGTTTAGGCTATTGCAGAGCATTGCCGTAGTGTGGATCTTTTAAGTGGGGATTTAAATCAAGAATTATTACAACTCTGCACTATTCATCAAATATGTTACTTATGCGTAAGTTTCATCTCATATTATTATAATTAGATATTTACAGCAAGTTTTTAATGAAATATTTTTTTAGGGCACATCACGACTGGCCTGTGATTACCAATATCTCGAAGATGCTGATAAAGAATGCGGTCATCGAAATAATGAATGTCAGGCGGCTGCTCGTTCTGTTTTAATCATATTACGTGGTTCGTCTGCTATGCAATTGGGTCCGAGACAATGTTTAAAAAATTCTTGCCTCCATAACATTGTACGTGAAATTGGTATTTAAACTGTGTGCACACATATGCAAAGATTATTAACTTTGATTTGAAGGATTGCATTAAACACATATTAACACTACATACATATAGCTAAGGAAACAATGTACTCGTGTATTAACTTGATGTTTAAATTATTATCATACTAAATACCCTCCTTGCATACTCACCTACAAATATTATTGTCTATCATTTGTATGTATTGGTCAATATACAAACATTTACATTATTAAGTACATGCATGTGTGAATTTTGTATATGAAATCTGCCTCTGGCATATTCTGAGGGCACCCTTTTACACATGCATGTATGCATTATGCAAATAATAAAGAACGATACACTTCTAAATATCATTATATGTACAATCAAAGGATAATGGTGGAAAGCGAATTGCTTCAAAATTACTATTATATTGGTATGGAGAAGAATTTCTCCTAATAAATGAATGATATCAAAAAATAAATACATGATTCAATCAATTCAATCCGAGGAATTCCTGGAATATGTTTGTGGTGATTTTGTTAATACAACTCGCCTGAAAAGGCACACTTCCCTCTCTAAAGTAATTAAAGACATTTGTTCATTAAAACGAAAATAATTACGCTTTGAATATCAGCAAAATTTTGAAAATATTGTGAACAAAAATTTGTGGAGTTTATGGTGAAATATCAAACGGGCACCAAATTCAATGAGATTTTCTTAAAAAAAGTCAAACACCACCGTCATATTTTATCTTTATAAGAGAACATAGAAATATGGTTAAATTTTGGTGAAAAAACACCACAAAATGATTCCTTGTGTTTTCCACTATTTTAACACGTTAATAAAATACGTAAATGCAACTTATTTCGGGTAATTTAAACTTCATTCAATTATGGAAACGAATGGAACGAAAAATATTTTAAATGCTCACCGTTTATATTGCTTGATGATGGGTTTGAATTTGTAGAAAAGGAACGGTTTATGATGAATATGCTTTTATGCTTATTTGTTTATTTATAAAACAATATTAAATAATTCAACTTTAAACAATTTTAAACAGGTAGCGATTTGTAAAATTATTCTTAGTTATGTACCTTTACGATTAAAATTTCTTTAGGATAATCGATAAATTGAATAATGTTTAGAGTGACGTCCTCTATGTTTTTTGTTTTCTCTAGATTTCTGTAATTAATCAAAATTAATAACAAACGAAAAGCAACTATATTTTAGTACGAAAAATTTATTATAATTGCAATAACGAACGAAAATCAAATTAAAACACATATAAATAAATAAATAACTATTTTCTATAATGGAAGACGTAAAAGTAGATATAACTGGTGAAATGGATGTGCCACCATCAACGAAATCGCAATTCAGTTTTTTACCGATGAGTCAATTTCAAAAACTACCAAGTCCAATGGAATTGTTACAATTAATTCGCAATTCTATTCGACCTTGGTCAGATTTTTTGAATACAGCAAACTTTAAGACAGCAGCCAGTATACCACGTCTAACGAATCGTTTTGTGAGAAATTTGGATTATTTCAAGAGCAATTACATCTTGATTTTTATTATTTTAATGATATATTGCCTGTAAGTGTTTGCCAGTTTATGTGTAAAATGATTATATTAATGAGATATTTATTAATTTTTTTGTAGGGTTACTTCACCTTTAATATTGATAGTGTTGGTTTCATTGGCTATAATAAGTCATAAAATTAATACCATGCAGACTTCAGTTTCCATTTTTGGTTATCAGTTGAACACTTCACATCAAATAATTGCCTTAAATGTGGCTGCGATACCTATATTATTTTTAGTGGGTGCTGGAGCAGCACTATTCTGGACTTTAGGTCTGTTGTGTTCATATCCCTACAAGCTTTGTACTAATATTTATATATTTTTATAATTTTAGGTGCCTCTTGTTTTGTTATATCGCTTCATGCTATTTTCTATAACATTGAATCTATTGTAACGGAAGATACGGAAGGTTTTTTGGCGGAAGTTGTTTAAATTAATCTTGTTGTATATGTGGATACTTTGCTTTTTTCATTGTAAATCCTTTATATAAATAATAGCAATTAGTGCTTATAAAATTTAACGTAAAATGTATATATTTTTAATGTTTTAATCAGAGAGTTTATTAAAAAAAAATACATATATTTAAAATATTATTATAAAATGCACATATTTATGATGATGGTGAAGGATTAGTACCAAGGGCAGCTTTACCTATACGCTGCGCATACAAGCGCCTTAATAAGCGATTTCCGCATAAGAAGGTGAAAATAGCTAACGGCATTAGCAGGCGTAACGTCTGAAACATGTTTAAATTGAGCCAGAAAACTGTAAACAAAATTAGTATGCCAGCAAATCCGCAATGAAATCCTATAGTGCTAAGACAAAAGCTAAAGTTCGATACATTAATGCCCAATTTATGCCAAACAATAAATAGCAACACCAGTGGTGTAAAGCATAAGCCAGTAAATATATCCGACACTAGACGTGGTGGACGTTTCTCGGGTTTACGGAATTGATGCTCGATTTCAGGCAATATTGAGCGTACTGGTTGCTTTTTACCTCCAACTAAAATAATTTTACCTTAGAATACATTGTGTGTATAAAAATAAATTATAGCATTGACTGCATCTAACCTTTAGGGTTTTGGGGTAGTTTCAATTCCATATTAGCTAAATGCCATTCAAATGAATTAGAGAGCGAAAAGTCTCCTACAATCAAGAATATTTTATACGTTCCACTTTTGTATTTAAAGTCTGATGCTTTAGTTCCCACATCCATATCAAATTTATAAACTTTATTAGCATCTTGTTCAGCTACAAAAATCACTTCCATGTTATCCGCTTCGTTATAAAACCGAACAAATGCCTGATGCACAGTAATTGGCTAAATAATGAAAGACATGAATTTTACTAAAAATTTTTTACCAAAGTATACTGAGGATACCTTAGTGGGTGATGCCTCCTCTGTCAAAATTGTCCTTAGTACAACTTTTTGTGTGTGATCTGCTGACAAAATCTCTTTCAAAGTATTTGGATAGGCTACGGCATGCTTTTTCATCGAAGAACTAGCATCCGCTTCGGCTATACCCAATTCCAATTGTTGCACTTTCACTTTACCCAACAATTTAAAGTGTAATTGTTGATGATATGTTGCATCAACATCTACTTCTATAGTATATAGAGCACGGTTCAGCTTATATTCCGATAAGTCTGCCATAAATATAGTTTTATCGGATGATTTGGAATCAAAACGTACCCTCTCCGCGATAAGGGAATTGCCTTTTTTGAGATAAATTTTTCCATTAACATTTTGTGGCACCGACTTTAGAGTTTTTCCCATAATATCCGTTATTGCAATGCTTAGTTGGGGATTTCCAAATTGTAGTTGACCATTGCCGATTAATTGTATACTAACGGGTGTGATTTTTTCTGGGGATTTCACTAAAGTTTGTACAGCTTCAAGTAGTACATGAGCACCTTTCGGTGTTTGCACAGAACGGCGGCTGAGAAAGTAATAGGCAAATTTAACCGCTTGCTCGGCGGTAATAGGCAAAGGTTTATTAAATGCTTGGGCACTTTTGAAAGCACCGGTTATTACCAGTGCTGTAATACTAAGACCGCCCTCAAATTGTAACATTTTCGAGTCAACTTCGTCCGCCTGTACAATGGCGTCTTCTATGCGTTCGGCAACAAAAGCAGCAGACGATCCCAATTCTGGGGCTACATTAAACGCATAACCCAAACTGATTAAGCTATCGTCTTTCTTTATCAGATCTTGCACGTTTTTTACAATCTTTAACATGGTGGCGTCATCGATTCGTACACCTAAATATTTGTGGGTGGAAAGTCGATAAAACACTTCCTGCGTTGATGTTAAAGGTAATTTGATGCTGTTGTAAATTTTCGACAGCATTTCTTCTGGGAGTTTTTCACTACATTTTAACTTTTTTGAAGCACCAACAAAATAAAAATCTTTTTCGAATTCCTAAAATCAGACCGTTAACACTTCTTATTTTAATGTTAAGTAAAGAAAAAAAAACATTACGGGTATTTTGGAAATTTGATGTAGCTGCAGCAACTCGTGGCATATTTTATTTCTTTTTGATTCATTGTCCGGTTCTGCATTAACGCTGCTATAGTATATAGATTGCAAGTCATGCGAATTTAAACCATCCACAAACACTTTTTGCAGCCGTTGAACATTAGAGCTACTTAAATATGTGTCCACAGTGGGTATCGCCCAGGCGGTTGGACATAATATCATTAGCAATAATGATGCTAATAAACCACCAACTAAAGCAAATGGTAATTTCACTATTATTACATGCCGGCTTTTAGCTGATACATATATAATTCCCTGGCTTGTTAATAAACTTCAATTATATATAATATATTATGATACTTACTTAATGGGTGCATTTTTTATTTATACCTTCTTTTATAAGAAAGTTAAGCAAAAATCTTTTACAAATTTTCTTAATCCGACAGAAAAGCAATAAGCGTGAGAGCCGCCAGACACGTCAGTTCGGACAGTATTTGAGATAATTTTACATATATTTAGCTGAGATATTAACCTTTAAGCGCACATTTCTTTGTACTTTATTTTCTTCTTCTTGCTAGAGATAAACGTTCGCTAGATGAGTTGAGTTTGTTCATATGTTAAAAAGCGCGAATTTTCATTGCAAGTGAAATGTAAAATGTGAACAGAAATAACTTTAAAATCAATTAAATGGGAACGATTGAAGTGAAAGTTTTGTGCTTTGTATACATAAAATCATTGTGATACTAAATTGTGTTATGTAAAATGGGATTTCAAAAAAAAAAAAAAATGACTGCAAATGAACCCGGTGCGCCATTACAAGTCGGAAGTAGATACGTATTACAAACACATATAAATTTCTTTCTTTATCAAACCTGATTATTGACGCCATTTAGAAAATAGTTTGTTTCAATCAAAAATCGTAAATCAAAGTATAAATAATTTTTAGTCAAGTGGCTGTATGTTTATTAAGAAACAAACCACAAATAAAATGTTTTCAAATCAAATCAAGCCGGATCACATAATACCCAACACCATTGAAACTGAAATTTCCTACTCTCATATGTTTCTAACCAAATTGCTCAGTTTGCTCATAAACTGGACGGGTAATGGTATAACGTTTTTTAAAATCTTTAGTAATGTCGCCATTATGATTCCACAATGTAATGGCACTTGTACAATACAATGGATAACGGTTCATTAATGCTTCCTTGGCGGCTTCATTTTCTGGTGGCATATCCTTACAGAACTGATCGAAATATTCAGTGTGAGCTTTATCCGGTCTAATATTCATTTCACGTTCACAATGCCGGATATATTCATCGTATAGCTCTTGCCACAGAAACTGCTCATACCGTTTGCTGCGAGTAGCTTTAATACAATTCGATTATTTTTAATGGTATTTTTTTTTGTATGATTTTGAAACATACCGCTAGGCTTTTTCAGAATAGGGCTTTTAAAGCTTTCCCGCATTTCACTTACAATATCCTTGGAACACATTTTTATAAATAGGCGAAAAATATATAATTTTTATTGAAAAAGAATTTTTTTTATTTGAAAAGTATTTTCCCCAGATTAAATGAAAGGTTTAATGACGTTACTAAGTTGTTTATAGCAATGGTTACCAATGACATTTCCATTTTTTTTTTTTTTTTTATGAAAACTAATTTCTAAAGCAAGAAGTATTTTCAGAGACTTTTTAGAGATCATGTTTTTGATAGAGCTGGCATATTTTCAGCGTTTAGTTAAGTGATTATTATCTAAAACCAAGAAAGAATCGTAAATACTGTCAGCGTTAATTTTGTATTTTGGATTCCCTTCAATAATTGAAGTTTTTTCACGGCAATTGTCCGCATTACGTAAAGCCGACGCCCGTCTACCGAATTTAGGTGTTTTTTGTATTCTAGTCAAACCATAATTCGCTAAAGCAGTTGAAGCCGGTTGTTGCCGTACGACCGGTACAGTTTGTTTTAACTGCAGAGCTTTTCCTTTAATCTTTGCGGCAGTTTTTGTTATAGGTTGGCTTTTCGTAGTCTCCTCTGATATATAGACTTTATGATCAGGTGATCGCTTACGTATTTGATAATTGTAAGTGGCTCTACGATATTCTGGGGTTTTTGTAATTTGCGTTGTACCAAAATCTGTTACACAGAAAGCTGCCTCTGAATCATTGTCAGCATTTTCTGGTACTTTCGTTATAATACTTGAATGAAGTGGAGGACTTGGCTTGAGACGACGATTGGTTTTGGGCAATTTTAAAATGTCGGTGGTTGTTGAGGTGGGCAAATGGAAAGTGGAAATCGGTTTTGGTACAGTTGGACGTGAACGTGGAAAATCTAAATATACGTTACGATATTCCGGATCAAATTCCAATTTCCCTTTAAGTTGCAAATGTGATTCAGGGCATTTGCCTCGTTCAGGTATTTGCGTATGCGGTGGAGGTCGAAAGCTTTCATTATATTCTGGCACATTTTTAATACCTTCTTTACTCACATGCAAATGATCCGGCACTTTTAACGGTTTCTCTTTTTGAATAATACTTGGTGGTTTATTGAACTTTTCACGATATTCTGGTACCGTAACTTTTCCAATATTTTTCGAACGTATTTCTGAACCGGAAAGTATTAAATTGTCTGGTTTTTTGTATGCTGCTGGTCGAACATAATTCGCATATTGTTTAAAGCTATCCTTATACTCGGGTACACCTTGAAAATTGCCCTGTATCTTAAGATGGCCTATTTGGGGTATGGAATGAGCTTTCTCAATGGGGAATTGTATGAATTGTTGCTTATATTCAGACGGCATTATACTATTACTATGTTTGCGGTTATGGTTGTCATGACTGTAAGCTCTTTCTAATACAGAATCGCCTTGATAATGATCAACCGTCTCGCTTGTGGATTTCTTATTATTCGAACACTCCTGTATAATTTCCGTTTCATCAGCAGTTGATTTCACTTGAAAATTATTATCTCTGGATTTCGATTCGGGCATTTTAAATGCTTCACGTGGTAGAATTTTCATGGAATCATCAATCATGGGTGGTGTTATAAAGGAAGAGTTACTATACTTTGGTTCCATATCCATTTCATGCCAATATAAACTTTCTGGTTTACGTACTGGATAGGTGCGGCAACTGAATGGACAATGGAAAAAAAGCTAATAGTTTAAATTTACAAAAAAAAAAAAAATAAATAAATAAAAAATAACTAAATTCGCCTTTAAGCAAATCGTACAAAACCTCTTCATCTCTCTCTCGTGGTGCATTTATCTAACCTTTTGCAATCTTCTGGAGTATACAAGATATAACGATCTCGATATTCCGATGTATTTAATGGCATTAAACCTTCTAATCTTAAAGAAGTCGAACGTCTAATAGGTAATGTTCTAACATTTGTCTGATTCCAACCTAAATATTGCCTTTTATATTCACTTTTCAATGGAAGCACATTAGCGTCATCTTTGTGGCAAAGGCAAATTTGTGATTTGGTAAGGAAATCTGTAAAGAGTTCAACAAAATACATACAATCATACGAAATTTATATTTTAGTCATAAGGGATGTATAAAATATTTACCAGGTGACTTGCGGCGTCTGAAATACTTTAAATCATCCACAGATATATATTCGTAAGGATGTTTTATAATGAAACGATCGAAATGCTTAGTCTGATGTATATCTAAAGGTTACAGATGAGTACTTATAATATTATATAAATAAAAAGCAAGTGAAAATGGTATGGCCGGTCAAGTCCAGCGGGAAGTGAATCTACGTATTAAAAGGGTTATGCCTTTGCCTAATGTGGTGAAAGGATCATTTGGAAAAAAAGCTTTATAACGGAAAAAGTTCCAAACATAGATTGATCGGATCCAAATTTAACTTCCTTTCTTTTCTTAAGGCATGCCTTAGTATGAAATTTCATTGAAGTGTTTCAGCTTTGTAGAACACGTTAGACAATAGACGGATAGACGGACATACAGGTGGACAGAATCGATTGTTATAATAACAAGTAAAGTCTAGTATAAGTCACTTCGCGAAAAATCATTATATGGCAAGGGGCTCTAAAAATAGTCCCTTCCGGTTCAAATGTGTTACAGCCTTTTATTTAGTTAATAAACTATACTTCCTCTATGTTTCCCCTGTGAACCCATTCATGTCTTTGTACCACATTTCATCGAAATATTTCAAAAAATACAAACTGTACCTTAAGTACAAATTTAAATGGACAGACAGAGGACTTTGCCAGTTTATATATACCTTTTGCTACAAGGGTTGCAGAGTATAAAAATTTGATCTTATCTTTTAATCGTTTATATACTGCAGTTGTAGAATTGTTTCAAATATGTTGAATACGTACCTGTTAAGCTGGGTTCTGATATTGACAATCTTGCTCCATCCGTTAAAGACACAAGACTACAATTAATAAATATAATAACAACAAAATTCCTTCAAGTATATATTAAATGCGTCTATATTTATAACTGCATATGATGGCGCGTTTTAATTACAAAAATGCCAAGTAGTATGAAAATAATTTAGTAACCAAACTGTTGTTGTAGTAAGAACGTGAATGATTTTATATACCAGGAAAGGCTAAAGGAATGTTGAATAGTTAGTAACAGTAACAGTTTGTTTAGGTAACGGCATGCATAACACCAGACTTGTGATATATAACAAATAGAAGAATAACTGTATAAACAGTTCATAAGGAGTTGTTATGGTTATACATTTGTACATATATGTTTATATGAACTTGTGTAACACTAAGCAAAGTGTGTACTGGATAAAAATAACAGTTCAAGTTGCTTAGCATTTTAGGCAATATTCCTTACTTTTACAGCCTATGAGCACAAGCTTTGATAATTTATAGTGAGTTTATATAAAATTTGGTTCCTTTTACAAAACTGAATTGGAATCAATTTAAACATACTGAAATAATATATGACCATACGATTTTATTCCCTTCATATAACTGGAATACATTTTCTGGTGGAACTCGGTTCCAGGTTCTTATTGAAAATAAATTGGAATTATTCAAGTTATTTATGGAATCCCTGTTTACATCATTTCCACCCCTTTAAAATAACAAAGTTTATGTTTTCTACTTTAATGAAACAAAGAATTGCATAAGAAGTAGAGTATTAAATAGTCGAACTTTATGACTCTTGACATTTATGTTCTCCTCCTTTGTATAAATATGCCCATTTGTCTGCAAGTTAAATGAATTTTCTATAAATAACTTGAAATTCTTAAACAAAACTCTCCGTATTTTATATTGTGCACCTTTGGGGCAAAAAGTATATTAAGTTTGTGCAAATGTTTGTAATTCCTAGCCTTTTGAATCAAAATCTAAATCGATTTAATCATGTTTGTCTGTCGGTAATATGTGGTACAAGACCATGTATTGGCTTAAAGGGGAATACTATTGAATATATACTGAACTGGACTATTTTTAGAAACTCTCCCCATATAACAACTTAATGTTAAATAAGCTTTTATATGGCAAAAAATTGCAATTCTTAATATTTTTGTGACAGTATTTGGTGATTAATTAGCTTAATAATTGGCTGTAACAAGTTTGTACCCGTTTAGAGCTCTTTTCGATATAATTATATATCGCTAAGTGACTTAGGTGGTAATGCCTCGCGTTTACTGTTACCTGTTTCACACGTAAATGTCAAAAGAAAAGCCTTTAAATACATTTACTGTTCGTGTTTTTGTTATCTATTATCAATTTTAATTTATCCACCAATTGCTTAATGACTATGATGATCTATGTCAACATGCATTTAATAACGGGGAGAAGAAATGTCACTAATCAGTGTCTAATTATCATCAAAAATTTAACAATCAGCGGTTATTAAAAAGACGCTTTATTGCCATGCCTTTAATTTGCCAATAACGTAAAGGATACTTGAAATTTATCTCAAGCCATATGTAAGATTTTTACTAATTTTCTTTCTTATTATCCTGTACAAGTTGTAGAAATGCTTACCTGGGTGGTCGATTAAGATGTATGGCCATTTTTGGGTTGTTCCTTTCTTTAAATGATCACTTTCATTATTCAAAATTTTCCATATCCATACATTTCCCTTTACATGTGGCTATACATCCATAGCAAATACTTTGGAAATCCGTGTATTCCATTATATGCTAGACAGCTGGGTATGTTGGTGCATTCAGCTTGAGCGGAAATGTTGGAATGTTCATTATTACGCCATTTTAATAATAATTTTCTTATAATACTAAACAGTTTGGATGTGTGTGTTTACATCATTATTATTATTGTTGTAATTATTATTGCCCCCTAAAGTATGTTATGTTTACGTTTAGTTTGATTTTGAAAGGTTTGCCGTTTTTTTCTTTTTTTTCTTTTTTTTATAATTTTTTTCCTTCGATTTTTTCTGTGTGTCTTAATGGCACGACATGAAAGCATCGACTAAAGGTCTATTTCTTTACTTTAAGAAGTTTTCTATATATGTGCTTGGTACAATTAAAAAGGAGGTTGTTGTATATGGTTATGTACGAAATACATATCATTTTTTCGCCACATGCCCAGCGATTACTTACTTTCACTTTTAATCCATTTATATGTTTAAAGTTTTCAAATTCTTACACGTAAACACATTCAACAAGGCTTTCACACTATTTTCAATAAATTATAAGGGAACGTTACATATATAAAATAAATTGTATGAATTACAGGTATTCGGTTAAGTCGACATTCAAATAGTAGTACGTACTGGTATGTTGAGGAATGAAACTTTTAAGAAGACTCTAAACTAATATTGAAATTTAAGTTATGGTCAAGGAGTGAATTATGTTGACTAAAAGGTGCTACTATGTACCAATTAGGCAATGTAGTAAAGCAAAGGCCTTCTCCTCTGTGGGCGAAACACACACTCTTTTAAAACCCCCATCATCTCCGTGATATTTTACGCTAACGAAAAGTGATGAGTCTGTTTTAAGTGTGCCTACCTTAGGTCATATTGGCGTTTCAGTCAAAATGGTATTTGAACTTGTACTACTCAAGAGGAGGTCTCCAAAACTGGAGAAGACGTGCAAAGCGAAGCGTTCTTTCTTGTAGTAGCCAAAGACCTAAGTAGGTTGTAATCCATCAATAATAATGGATAGAAAGAAAGGGTAAACTTTTAGAAGGGGCTTTTAATGAGGTGCTAAAAGATTTGACCCAAACCTTGAGATCAAGGCTTCTACTCACTGTATTGTTCAGAATAAAATCTACATGCATATATATTATTGATCAACGAAAAATTACCATTTCTGCTGTCAATCTATTTTTCAAAATTAGTACCAAGAATAAAGGTCAGGGATGTGCATTTCCTAAATCAATTACAGAACGCTTTCTTTTTTATAAATGTAGGTGCCATCTTTTGCTTTATAAGAAACTTGACACGCAATTTACATTACATGCGATAAACACTCCTATTTACCATAATAAGGTATTTGCTGTAGAGCAAGTCAGAAACGTTTAGCTTTAGTATATAGTGTTGATGTGACGTCCATTTGGGGCAGTCGGCCAAGCAAGTTTATACATTTCTATATAATTAAATAAATTTTTTGGCAACATTCATCTGGTATAACTTTTCATTTAAAACCACATTGAAAGTAGCGGATGTGTTTTACATATTTGTTTAAAGTTTAAACACTAAATAATTAATCAAATGTTAACACGGAAAAGAATAAACATATATACATACAATAAATAACATTATATATATATATATATTTACCTTTCTAGGTATCTGTATACTTACGCTTATGTGTTAACTATGGCGTCTATTTTACTAAATAAATTTTAAGGTTACACTCAAACCGGAAACAGATTTACAAATAACAATACACAGCCATTTACAAGGGAGATAAATGCTATATATATAATATGCTTCGTAAATATGAAGCAGAGCAGTTTCCTTTTCTAATTGGGAAATATTCGCTAAATGACACGCCTACAATTAAAATAATCACTTGAAGTTGAAATTTCATACAAGTTTTTTACTCTGCAATATACTTGTAAGAAAATGTATTTTAAGTTGTCAGAGACTATACAAAGTATATATATTCTAGGACAGCATCAAAAACTGAGTCCATCTAGACATGTGTCCGTATATCCGTCCGTACTCACTATTGTAAATTTTAAAATATGGAGCTGAAATTTTGTATAGATACCTCTAGTTGTTTTGGCATGCAGATCATTATATAAATTGGGCAAAATCGGTCAAGAGCCACGCCCACAATGGATAAAAATCTCTTATTTATTTATTATATGTATTATACATAACATATTTATATTTATCCTTTCCATCACTGTGTCAAAAATGAGCGTAGACGCATCATTTCACAAAAAACTATACTCAGCATAAAACTCAATTTGCAAACTAAAGATATATTGTATTGAATGAAGGCATCGTTGGAATTAAAATTTAGTCTAAACTCAATTTAGTTTTTTTACTCGTTATACTTACCATTCATCTAAATACCGATTTACGTGTAAAATAAAAGTATTACTAGAGTAGGATTTTCTACATTTATTGCCGATATCGTTTTATAATTTTGAAGCCAAATTAATTTCAATATAAATGCTTCGGTTCAAACCGAATATATACCGTATTATATGTATTATACCCAGGTGGTGCTAAAAACTTTCTTTGGCATAATAATAATCGGGCTGCTATCTATATATTGTATTTGAAAATTTTGAAAATATGTTATTACTAAATATTTCATATTAATACAATCAGTTAAAGGAATATAATATAATAATAATACAACTGACAGATAATTGTATTGGGTGAGGCTAGCTGGAAACTTTTAGCACAGCCCTCGTATAATACGAATCTGTATACAATAATATATGTAATAAAAATTCATATAAAGAAAAAATGTTAACAGCGCCACATCCGTACTGATTATCCGTTTAATAAAATAGAAATGCAAGAGTGATTATGTTTTAATTGATCATTCCGTATCAATCATCTGCAATCATGCATAAACCAGTAAACGCAGAGCCTTCAAACAGCAACAACAAATGTATGATAACGGCAAATTCGTTGTACGTGGTGAATTTTTTACATTTGTTGATTTGTTTTGAGCAATTTTCCAATTTTTTTCTTTTACAATTTTTTTTTTTTTACAAAACGTTACATGCTGTACCATGCATAACTTCGCTAATAAACATGGGCGTACCAGCCCCTAAACCGCCATCCGTTTTTTGATGTTCATTCTATAAGAAATGAAAAATGATTTGAATTTTTTTTTTATTGTACATATAAATCGTTGATCGATTGTGATGGATTGATTACCTCATCAAATTCACAATCAAAATAATGACTTTGGCATTCCATACAGCGGCAACCATCCGACATTTTACACGTTATACCGCACTGTTTGGCTAAATTTTTGTATATTTCCTTCGATGACTTATTACTGGTAATATCAGTTGATATCATTGAATAATCCGATTTCGAATGGCACGATGACATGGCGGAATATTGAGACTGTTGTTGCTGGCATTCATCCTGTTCACTCATATGTAGGTCGTGATGATGGTGCTGACGACAGTGTGGCATATCGGAACAGGTATCATGTTCAGTAGACCACATTTGTTGATTGTCATTGTTTGTGTAAGGATTAGAAGCTAATAAAATATTTTAATTATGATGAGTATATATTCTTTTTATATCCTCCCAAAAAGGACCCCCTTCCCACCCAAGTTGAAATTTGCTTAGGGCACCTGTGTACGTCCAAAAAAGTGGGTTTGGTCTTATAACAGTACGCCCCCAATTTATAAAAATCTATACTTGGCACAGAACCCGTCTTGTAAATCGATAGCTAATGTATACAGTCACTAGAAAGCGTAATTAGACACCTGCCACGTCCATGTTCTTGTTATAGTTATATAGTATATTTAAGATTTAGATTTAGTTTTAATTACCCATCATCATATATATATGTATAAGCGTTCAACGTTTGAAATGCCTATATTTTGAATCAGCATCGAAAACTAAGTCCGGAGCAATTTTTTATGTAAAAAAGTACAAAGTACAAAAGATATATTGATTCCCGGGACCCCGGGTTTCGTGCATCGATGATGGGTATTCTATTTTTTACTAGTTGCCTTCGTACTCGTTACTTACATTCATTATAATAATCATTACAATTAATAAGTGGATCGCAAAATTCATGGCTAGTTTGGTGTTCCTGCGCTCTATCATCTTCAAAGCGTTCATTGGCTGTATTCACCCTTGCTGCAGCAGCTTTTACCGTCTCCCGATATTGCTGACAAGATTCATCTGTACATGTTGTTTGATTTTGTTGCATTGTGTCGTTTGTATTATCTGTCATAGTAACGGTTGTAGTATTGGAGAGTAATAATTCTTGTGAGTCTATAGATTCTTTACGATCTTCTAAATCTAAATCATTTAATGAAATCATTGTGCAATTACAATTATTGGTTGAGCCTCCATTTGAATTGTGCCTTTGCGATTCATTGTCACTGGAATCGTTGTCATATGTGCCGGTTTCTGTATCTGTAGTACCAGTGAATAGGTTGCAATTTTCCGGACAATTTGGATCATTACAAGTGGTCATTTTATTCAAAATTAATGGCTCCAGCAGTGTTGTATCGCTACCATAGTGAGTACCATTTTTATTTGCAGTTAATGAATGTTGCTTCTAAGTCGTATATAAAGTACGTAATTAAGTATTTTTGTTTTTTTGGATTCTATAAGAAAGAGTTTACAATACTTACCTCTTCCATAGATAGTTTATGTAATGGTAGACTCAAGTTGGATAATAAATTCGTTTCAGTTGTAACTGTTGTTGTTATTGTATGAGTTTGACTTAAGTAACCTTGAAATTAAAGAAATTAATCGATATGGTGAATGAAGTGTAATTTGGTACGGGATTATAAGAGATGACACATTCAGTAAAAATTTTACATGAAAGAAATGGAATCGAAATTTCGGCAATTCTTAAAACATCAATATGAACTAAGCTTTGTATTCTTATGCAATTGGATTCTTTCTCCGATTAAAGAAAAATATTGTAAGTTTTTACCCCCCTCCCCCGCTTTTGAAGAGACTTCATAGATTGAATAATGAGTAGACTTTTCTTAATCTTAAACACAGGATATATCTATTCCCAAATTGCCAAGAGTATTGATAGGATTAGGGTAAGTTGAAAGTCATTATGGGCATATGCTTTACTCCAGCACATCCATTGATAGATAATTCCAATTTCTTAGCTTTATTTTTGTGGACGTTTAAGATTTTTGTTAATTATGGGCGCGGCGGTTAATGAAATTGATTAATTTTAAACAAGAAACTCTACATGGATTAAGAGTGTCTATTTATCTCACTTAGACTATGGTGAAATTGATCGTAGAGCATTTAAAAGTTTTATATGTCGTGGTATGAGTTTTTTCATATGTCCCTGTCATATATCCCTTCGCAAAAAAATAAGGAATAATAGTTTTTTGAGAAGGAAAAGTGTACCATTTTGTTATCTCTACTAAATGGTCCAAATAGTGTAGTATTTGTTTTTTATAAGAGAAGTTGGCAAAGTTAGGCTAACAACATTTTTTAACACATTACTCGATTAAACTTGGTTTTATTTTACTAATTTAACAACGTTTATATATAAATTTTTAATGGCGATTAGTACTAAGGTTATTTAGGATTATTTTAAGCAAAAAATTAATTTCTAAATTTAGGAAATTTTGTGATCACAGTAAATAAGAATAAAGGGTAAGGTGCCGGTTTTCAACTAAGTGATTTAGTTTTTTTTTTCAGAACTGGTTCCACCAGACCTTTCACTTCCGGGCCATCTTTTTCTGTAGGTAATGTTTCATAAAACTCCACATAATATTTGTTTTTTTTTCTTGCAAAATAAAAACGGCTGATGAAAAAGATATTTGAATGATTATAACTATTTGCAAAATCATTTTTCCTTTTGCCTTGTGGTGAGTAATGATTATATATATATAGTACATTTATTTTTTAATTTGGTTGTTGTTGTTATTGTAGTATTTCTTACCCGTACGAAAATTATTGGTTTTACCGGGAAGCAACAATTTACGTTCACTGGTATTGCCCAGTGAGCCCAAACTATGGCAGTCTGTCGAATCAATTGTTGAAGTGCTCGCAGCCATACTACTACTATTGGCTGCATTATGATGTAAGAAGGCTTCTTTCACCTCAGCATCATTCCCGTCTTTCCCATTCTCTTGTGAATTATTACGCGAATTTCCCATACGAAACTTTAGCTTGAATGGCGCCATTGCCCTAGTTCCTAGTTCGAGAACCAATCTATCGTTCTATCTTCAAATATTATTACATATGTCTATTTTTCTATATGGTCTCGACAAACATAACTTATTTAAAAGTGCGTTCAATACGGTTTAGGGTAGAGATGTATATTACTGGTATAGACGCTAAGGGGCCGTTTCCAAAAAATTCTTGTAAATATTCAGGCTAACTATAATTGCTTTCGTTACATAGGCATCACAGTATATAAGGGTGTGCGTAGGGTAAACGTCATTGAACGATTGGTCATCGAAAATTTATTTGGAAAGAGTTCAAATTTGTTTAAATTTTTCTCAACTACAACAGAATAATAAAGAAGGTTACGTACGAGAAAGTGGAAGAAGTACAATTTTATAAAGGATGTTAGAGTAGAGGACATGCATAAGTACAAAAAAAGGACATTCTTTCTAATCCATTCCGTCTTACCAATAATCGACACTTTATGCTGTTTTCAATCACTTGAAAAAAATCAATAAACTGGGGAAGTTATTTATAAGTACATATTGAATTCTTTATTAATATTACAGAACTCTCATTTATGATTAATATTATATATTAGTTATACATTTTTTTGCATACTTGAGCTTATATAATGCGCTTTGTCTACGCTACGTTTTTCTCAACAGTTATATAAAATGTTTGTGCGAAGTTTTCTTTTAATTATTGAATGGCACTTATTTTCACATTATCATCAAGTTTTCACTAAAATCTTTAGATTTTTTGTTTAAAAAAATAAGTCAATTCACCAATTGCATTCTATTGTTCTAGAAAATTGTTAAGTTTTTGCATTGACGCGA
Source organism: Ornithomya chloropus (assembly GCA_963971445.1). Taxonomy (NCBI): domain Eukaryota; kingdom Metazoa; phylum Arthropoda; class Insecta; order Diptera; family Hippoboscidae; genus Ornithomya; species Ornithomya chloropus. The sequence goes on along the minus strand of OZ020530.1, from coordinate 16,831,439 downwards.
TTTATTATTATTATAACATATGAAATACACGAGAGATATTGTTCTAAACTAAAGACCTTGCTTGTTGGCCATATTATTTATACTCTGAATCGATTTGTTTCAAACTGTTATTGCGCATAACAATCTTCTTTCTAGTATTATCCTTTTCTATCGTTGCTATGAAAATAAAATAAAGCTTTTCCTTACTTTAAGTACTAATTTATGAATGATATGAGGAAGAGAATAAAGCTTTTTGTCAAACACTTTCATTATTCCGTATTCATTAAAATACCCAAATGGAGGCATTAGGAACCCTACAAAGTATATATTATATATATAATAAGTGACAATGTACAATGTATTTACTACCCTACACCACTTAGATTCACAAATTGTGCTACAATTACTTTAGTTGTGTTACTGAACACGAGGTGGCCACTTCGTGAAATATCATTATATGGAAAGGGGTTGTAAAAATGGTTCGATCTGGTCCAAATTTGGTACAGCCAATTATTAAGATAATTAACTATTCTTTCCCATTTTTGTGAAAAAATATTAAGATTTGCGATTTTTTTCCATATAAAGGTTTCTTTTCCTATCTAGAAAATTCTGATGGAATATAACTTCCGTAAAATTCTTAGCCTGCTTAGCTGAAGCGTTTTTGTACTTCTCATGTGATGTACTATTCTTTTCCATTCAATTTTTTTCGGAGTTCGATACCTTTAATAGTAGAACCCATATATGGGGTGATGGAGTGTTCTTAAAAATGTTTCTTAAATTGGGTGTAAAATTCTGGGCGGTGAGATTGCCAAGGTGCCATATATTTGTAGGAGACATCCCCTGAGTGAGAGTTCAATTCTTTCTTCGGTTTGTCGTTTCGCTTACTAAAAATCGACATTTAGATAATTTTATTTAATGTATTGTAGATCGACGCAGCCTTATGTCATAAAATAGCCCCTTCATTTTTCAGAATTCAAATATGGTAAGAACAAGCTACAAGGAAGAAAAGGAAATAGGAACTCTTTTGCTAAATGATTTTTTTTAAATTGTACATCATGTGGTCGCATTTATATTGAATTGTTTTGTATCTTTTTATTGTACAATAATTTTATAGCAATTAAAATCATTTTCTTATAATTGTCTTATGTATCGGCATCTTCAACTTTAAAGATAATAGTTATACCACCAACTACCAAATCATTTTTGTAGAAACTCGCAACAATTTTCAGTAAACCGCGTGGAAATTGACTAGGCCAATCTTCTGTATCAACCAAAATACCTTTAAGCCAATAATCACCTTTTGGAATGGGACATAAACCTTCCTCCTCATCAACATAAGGGAAATTCGTATTCTCGCCGTGTATTAGAGAGGGTTGTACGAATTTTACAAAAAATTTCTTAAATCCTTCACATATAGGGGTTCTGGGGACGCCCATAGCCATTAGTTGATAGACGCCATCACTATTAGGGCTGGTATACATTTTCACTTCGAAATCAAAATTATCATCGTCCAAGTCGGAAAAAAAACTGACACTGCCATTAATATAACGCTCCCTCATAACAATTTTTAAATCGTTAAAATCAAAGAGATTCTCAAATTGTCCGGGCATATTTTCCACTTGATCATTCGTCAACACATAGGACTTCTCTTCCTATAATTAATTGTTAATGAAATTTTTCTTTTTAAATATATTTTTCTATATATATTATATTATTGAACTTACCGCACAACTTGGTGGTGGACTTACAAGGAGCATAATGAGCTCAATAAAAGTATAAATTATGAACTTTTTCATGACTTAAGGAAGGATAATTAACACCGAGTTAACTACCAAGTTAATGTTAATAAAACAAATTTAAACAATTGCAAAATTCTAACTGTGGTCCGATTAATAGGTTTCTGCTATTTATTACAATAGAAAATTAATTATTTATTGTATTATTGTTGTAATATATGTAATTGGATTGCATTGTGTAGTTATATTGAAGAATTTAAAGATGATATGAAAAACATGTGCAATTGTTTAATTGGGTTACATTTCCGTTATTTGTTAAACTGTATAATTTAACAACCAAATAATTGATTAATGAATTTATTAAAGCTTTTTATTAGTTATAGACTATGCTGTGGTGTTGAGGGTATAATATGTTTGCTATTTCATTTGTAACATATAGAAGAAAGCCTCGCAGCGTAATATGAGGTATATATATTTTTAATAAGCATTAAAAATTGAGTCGATCTAAACATATTCCTCCATGTGTCTGTATGTCCATCTGTTATTGGCAGTGAGACAGATTGACCAAAATTGGTCAAGAGCCACGACCACAATTTTAAAACTACTTGGCGCAAAATAAAAAAATTATATAAAAATTATATAAAAGTGCAGCACAAAAGATTTGATCGTAGAAAAATGTTAAGTAGTACGGTATTAATTAATCGAACATTTTCATTTACCTTAATTAATAATTTATGATTGATATATTTTAATTATAATTACCTTACATGTTATGCAGAGGACGTTTCATTTATAATACATTTCGAAAAATTTGCCAAAAATCGTGTTATATTTGATCATATATATATTATTTTATTATCATTAATAATATTTTTATAAATACACAATTTAAATGAATTCAAAAGTTGATTAATATGTGGCACTTATATGGCTAATAGACAAAACTCGTTGCAACCAAATTGTTTTATACCCTCCACCTCAGTGATGAGGGTGTACTAAGTTTGTTCTTCCGTTTGCAACACCCAGAAGGAGGCGCAAGAGACCCTACAAAGTATATATGTTCTTGATCAGCCTCAAAAACTGAGTCGATTTAGACATGTATGTCCGTGTGTCCGTCTGTTGTTGGCACTCTTACGGGCGTAAATTTTGAGATATTGAGCTGAAATTTTGTACAGGCACTTTTAGATTTTGCACGCAGATCGCTATTTAAAATGGGCAAAATCGGACCAAAGACACGCCCACAATCGACAAAAATCTATTTATCTGCCACAAAAATTGAGTTAAAAACTTAAAATTTGGTATGTGCATCTATAAATATTAACTTCATCGATATGCCAAAAATGGGCGTATTCGGATTATATACACGCTCACAATTAATAAAAATCTTTATATAAGCCACAAAAGTTGACCTAAGAACATGGAATTTGGTACGCATATACATAGTTATCCCCTTAATTGATGTGCCAAAAATGGGCGTGGCCGAATTAGAGACACGTCCACAATTTACAAAAAACCATATTCAACGTAAAAGTAGACTTGCATGCTGATACGTAAGACATACACTATTAGAGGGCGCAATATATATATATATATATATATATATATATGCCACGCCTACCGTTGTGGAGGTGGAGAGTATTTAAGATTTGGCCTAAGTCAAATACAGTTTTCTTACTTGTTTCTAATTAAATATAATAATTAGCATTTTATTTGATAACATTTTATATAATATACTGTTCTCTAACTAAAGGCCCCTTCGGTTAGCACAAAAACTATAGTCTCACGATGTCTCTAATGCTTTGTTATCCCGACTGGACTTTATATAATTTTTGATGTTTAGTATTTGTGGCAGTTGTTACTAAATTATAGTCTAGCTCAGCTACATTTGAATCTTCATCGTTAGAATCAAACTCGTAATCAGATTCCATACTGCTGTTGTCGCAATCGTTGAAGTCAAAGTATGTACTCTGGAAAAAAACAAGGTTTTATCATGAGAAAGTGACAATGGTTTTAAGAGGGAATGATTTTCTGAATCGATTTAAATCAGTGTGGCTTAAAACCCTAGACGCTAAATCTTGCATATCCCCCATCGCTGCACGAAAACTTTCCGAGATGTATATACACATATCAATACATCTTTTATACTTTATAAGTAATAGGGAAAATTTACTTAAAAATTGCTTCTATCTCAGTTTTATGTTGCATTGAGAATGTGTCGATTGAGCGATTTTGCCCAATCTTTATACCAACCTGGGTATAAACTCTGCCAATACTTTTGCCAAGTTTGGAATAGATATATTCATTTGTTTCACCAGAAGAGGACGTATCACAGAACACATACATCGGACAGACAGATATTGTCAGATCGATTCAGTATTCGATACTGATGCTTTGTGGAGTGCCCGACGCCTCATTTTAAGCCATTCAAACGTTTTGGAACATTTGAAATTGAAATTGCAGATAATATTTACCTGGCAGTTTATGCAACGACAATTATCGCATAAATCACAGGACATTGCCCACAAGTCTTTTGATTCTATTTTGTGATCTGCGGCGTAAATATTTGATTTAGTTTGCTTCATACCATTGCTTGTAGCACAATAAATACTCCAATACTCATGATTCCTTGATGATCGTTCGTTATGAAAATATTGCCAAAATTTGAATTTTTTCGCCAACAATTGCGTTTGATAACAATTAAAGTAGGTTTTCCATTTGTCACTGCTCCATACCGTAGATTTGGACGATGTTAGATTTGTTGTTGTTGCTGTTGATGGGGTTAAAGATTTATTAATGTTGTCATCGTAATATTGTGGTTTTTGGTTACACTTTGTGCAGTTCAACAGTTTGAAACTACATCTGAATAATTTCTCCAAGGCATAATATGCTGGACTGCATAAATGCGATGATGACGATTGTGCTATCTTTGAGGTTGGTGTTGTTGCTTTGAATGATAAATGCGGTTGTCGCTGCTGGCGCCACCAGTCTGTAGCCGTTTGTTTTACAGTATATGGCAGTAATTCGTAACGATAACAATTGCTAAAATCACTTAAGGCGGCATCAAGCTTCCCCAAACACATACAAATATGTAAATGTAGAACAACAACAACAACAAAAATAACATCTTAAAAAAATACCTACCATTTGATTAGAATTCAATATATATATATTATGATTATTGTCGTTGTTGCTGTTGTTGCTGCTGCTGCTGCTGCTGCAACTGTTGTTAGTATACTCAATGCTTTCCATGGCACGTGAAATGAATAACTAATATACATATACACCCGAACACATATTAGAAAACGTGTTAAACATCTGTTTCCACACACAAAACTACTACCCGTTCAGATAATCTAATCTTAATATTTAACAAGTGATTTACACACAAATACGTTTTTTTTAGTAATTTATTCATATAACAAAATTTCCATTCATAGCCACTCACTGATGTCTTTTCATCCATGATGACATACTTATATAAGTATGTGTATATATATATGTATATGTAATCGTTTATATTTCGTGATTTGCATCTACACTGGTCCTCATTGTAAGGAAGACTAAAGTTAGAAAACTTGAAAATTGTTTGGCAAAGTGTTTGGAAAATTTTGTAACAAACGCAAAACGATGACAGTCAACAGTACTTAACAGTTATGGTTGCTCACTTTCTTTTTCATTTTGTATGAGATTATGTATGAGCATATAATCTGTATATGTATGTAGGACAGTAGGACATTGGTACATTAACAATAACACCATAATACAATGCTTGCAATTTTTAAGGATATTGCTCTCAGTACTTGTCGCTCTATAGCAGAGGCGGTCACACATGTCGCATATAAGCTTTCATGGACGTACGGACATAATTTTATTACTATATAACTTCAAATTAATTGGGCCAACAATTACATTATCGAAAAGTACAGAACTAAGAAGAGAAATTTGTTTATTATTTGGCATCCAACTATAATCTCGCTGTTAGTATCTATATAGAGTGCATTGAGAGCTTTTCTTTTTCTTTAAACATAAACATTCGATTTTCTATTCTGAATGTTTTTAAATTCTTCTTTGAAAGATTTTTAAAAAATTCACAACATTACATGTGGACTGTGTAGAAGGATTTGTTCACCATGGTCTTCATATGCGCATACTCTTGTTTTTACTCAGCATCCTTTTATCTAATTGTCTTCTCTATCTACAATACTCAAATTTATTATACACATAAGAGGGGAGATATACTAAATTTGCCATTACATTTGTAACGCCTAGAAAGAGGTGTCGGAGCCTCTACAGATATATTCTGAGTCGATCTAGACATGTGTGTCCGTATGTCCGGGTATTTGTCTGTTGTTGGCATTCTCACGGTCGTAAATTTTAAGATATTAAGGTGAAATTTTTTATAGACACGACCACAAACGGCAAAAATCTATTTTACTACCCCGTTTATGGATGTGTTAAAAATGGACGGGGTCGAATAACAGATACGCTTACAATTTACAACAAAATTTACACAGCGTAAAATTCGACTTTTAAGTTGAGGCGTAATACATACCTTTTTAGAGGAGGTAATCATATACCTGCCAAGCCCACCATTTATATCTAGATGTGAAGAGTGTTTAAGATTCGCCATTAGCCAAATATAGTTTTTTTACTTGTTTTTCAAATGCAGCTACTTGAGGCTTTCACATACTAGTAGCATAATTTTAGGCTTTATATTTATACCTAGTGGCGGATTAAGGTACTTAGAGGTACTTAGAGGGGATTCTAAGCGGCCCCTAAATTTTCATAAAGAAATTTATTTAGAAAAGCATTGTTTACGTAAACCATGTTAGGCAGTGCCTGCTCCTCAATGTTACAAACATTATGACCAGGTTATATCCAAATTATATCCATTACTTTCAGGTGAAGGATGTAAAAATTAATGTTACGTCATTTCAGTAGCCCATCATCATTATCATTTTATATTATGTATTTCAATCCTTGTTAATAAAACATTTTAATAATTGGTGTGTTGTTCGTATAAATTTTTATTAACAATTTATTTAGTGTGTTTATCAAAATACCGAAATGTGCCTTAATTTGTAGGTATACTGTTGCTGTTGCAGTTGCTGTTGCTTCTGCTGCTGCTGCTACTTTCTATTTTATAATGTTTGCCCAATTTTATAATTATAACAATAACAAAAAGGTGCAAAAAAAGGTGAACAAAAATGTAATTCTCATATATAATGGAACGTCGTTCATTACAGTAATAGCATAAAATTTATGTGATTTGGGTTTTTGCTAAAATATATTCCATTCCAATTAGACTTATTTCTGCATTGGACTCTGCGTACAATAAATAATTGAAACTATCACGATTGTTTGGGATGCGGTTGTGGCGGTGGTTGGGTGGGTTTAAAACATTGCAACAAGAAAGCGGTATAAAGGACAAAGGCAACCGCTAAAGCAATGAGTGCATACATAAATAAATTCAATTCCGGTTGACGGAAACGATTCTTGCGTAACCATTCTAATACCTCTTCCTCTGACAGTAGGTCACCTGAAAAATTTATGAAAAAAATTCATTTCATTTTTTTACTTTTAATCTGTAACTAATATCAACCTCTGTAAATGCTTGGAAATCTACGTCGAAAATAGACTATGGCTGGCAGTTTAGTGACGCCCCATTTTTTAGCGTATCTGGAATCGGCCATTTTAACGAATGTTATATCCAAATTATCTGTTTCACTATCAATATTCTCCAACTTCTCCAAAACAGATGTACTTTCCTGTTGATTATGTTCGTCTACATAAAATGAAACATATTTAATAAAATTCTGCGTTGTGCTTGGTTGTAGAAAGTTTTTTACTAACAGAAGAATACAGTTAAAAACTCATTCTCCTCTAATAGTTTATCCAACATTTTCCGATTGACTTCTTCGATTTCATTTTTGATTTCGAAAACATCTTGTGATGTCAACCAGGTGATGATCTTGTCGTGCTGATGCAAATCCCCATCATATAAGACCGGCACTTGTTTTCTATAGTAAAACGAATTTAAATTATTACATTTTCTTAAAGACAATCGATTGAAATCGATTTTGTATAAACCTAAAGTAAACTAAGGAAGGTATATTAACAACTTCATATTTCTTGGCCGCTTCAACACTAGCAATTTTTACAAAGTCTATACCAAATAGATCTGCTTCGCCGTCAATTTCTTCTAATTCTTCCAAAATGTCATCACATTCAGCACACTCTTCATCATCTGAAAGAAATATTTCCCATTTTATATATCTATCTATAAGGATATCTAATTTTTAACTTACAAAAGAATACTACGAGCAAAGTTGATTCAGACATTAATCGTTCCAACATGCGTTCATTGACTTCTTCAATCTCATCGGCTAGTTCACGATTGTCATCATCAATTAACCACTCTAAAACTGATTGTTCATTTTGTAAATCACCTTCGAATATTAACGGATTGCCATTTCTAAAAAGTATTCATATTTGAAACTAAATGAACTTTTTTTAAAGTCATGAATGATAACCCACCGAAAGTACACTAAAGCTGGGAATGTCTTTATCGAATAACGTTTAGCCAGTTGAGGATCTTGTATTTTTACCATATGTATTCCAAAGACATCACATTCATCATCGATTAGTTCTAAACCTTCTAATATCTGATCACATATATTACATTTCAGTTTATCTGGAAATTTTCACAGTTTAATAAAATAACAATTTTAAGCAATTATTCATGAGTAATTAGTATTTAATATTGTGATTATTAGTAGAGCTTTGTATTCGAAAATTATCAGCGGTAAAAGCGTATAGAAGAAGACGTTACGAAAACTTATTTAAATATTTTCAAACTAATTATCAATAAAAATGATTTAAAACCTCCATTCAGTAGCAAACACGGGTTTACCGCACGGTTAAAATATTTCAAAATTTTTAAAAATGTGCTGCACGAAATAGTGAACGGCTTAAAAATTGGTTCCTCCGCCACTGGGTCGTCTATAGATCTCTCAATCTCAAGTATTCGATTTGGCTTTAAATATTTTTTATTAATAATTAGTTTAGATAAGATATTGCCCTTGAAATCTGTATTAAATCAACATTTTTAGTATGTAAGAGTTTTCGAGAATGCAAGCAATAGTAATCGCTTATTATCAATAGAATAAATTGAAAGTGTTTCAGGGATACCTTGATTTTCGATACGTTTTCTTTTACGCATTTTATAATTTTCAATAAAACTTTGGATCTTATACTTTGAATTAGACATGTTTGAATTTATCGCATATGTTAGATTCGTGTTGCTAACGCTAGGTGAACATAAACTGCGACAAAAGGCAGGTTGATTTTCAGTACGATCGATGCGTACTGGGTTTCGTGTAGTGGAGTGTAGGAAGTGTTTGAAAAATACAGGTAGACAATATCATAATAATGCAGGTTAAATATTATATCCTTTTAACTTACAAAAGTATACGGCCAAATATTGTGTCTCCTCCACCATTGTTTCCAACATTTGTCGCGTGATTAGCTCTATACGATCTTCAGTTTTTTGAGTTATTAACCATTGTAGCACTTCTTCTTCCTCTTTCAGCGCACCTAAGTAATTGTCATTGATTAGGCTTTATCTAAAACTGGACGAACATAGCCTTTACCTTCGAAAACATTGGGTATGCCACCTTCAAAGTATACCAAAGCTGGATAATCATGTACACCATAGCTATCCGCCACTTCAAAATCTTTGGTCTTAACAAAAATGATGCCATGCTTGTCACAATCATCGTCTATGTTCTCCAACTCTTCCAACACTTTCGTACACTGTTCGCAACCATCTAGATCTGATCATAAGGGAAATAAATGGAGAGATCATTTACTTACACATTAGGTATTTTTACAAAAAGAAAAACTTTTATAAAATTATGAATTTGGGTTCAATCTTCCAATTTTTTAATGAGAATTGAAAGAATGAATATAAAACGAATGACAAAGAACAAAAAGAACAATTCATTCTACAGTAAGGATTACAAAATAATAGGAAATGGAAGATATAAAGCATTCCTCTACATGAGCATACAGGCAGCTATACAGGAAAGGCTAAGTGATAGGTTTATCACTTCGATTTTGGAGGGTGCGAATACTACACAATACACGTTTTTTTAGGGTCTAGCATAAACATAAAGGGGAACGGATGTGTATTATCACCAACCGTCTTCATGTTTTCCATCCCCAGGCGTTTCCGAACTTTCCGCACCCGTCTCCGCTTCGCTGTCTAATGCAGCTGATGCATCGGCTGAATTGTCCGCTTGCTGATGTTGTTGTGATTCTTTTTCTTTTTTCAAGCGCGCTTTTCGTGCTGCCTTAGAATTGCAGATGTCGCATTGAGTTTTATTCCCTACAGTTAGTTAACATTTTATTCCATATGGGTTGTTCCATATAGTAAAAAATTTAGTAAAAAACAAATTTAACTTAAAGTTAAAATTAATTTAAATTTCAATGACATTCAAATATATATTATATATAATTTGTCATAACTAAACATATATTTTACAGTTTTGTGGGTTAATCACACTACTCGATTAAATTACCATTATGTGTCAATCGTTACAATTTTGTTATTTTGTTAAATTGACGTTAAACGTTTGGTAAACCGTAATCTTTTCGCGCAAAAGTGTAACAATGAAACGAAAATTATATATATATATATTTATCTTAACGAATTTTAAGGAAAATTTGGTAAGAAACTTTAATGTTCAAATTTAAACTCAAACGCGAAATTTTTATTTACTCTCTTCTCTTGACCATTTTCATAGAAATGCCTTTAATATAAGTTCCATTCATTGTCACCAAAATGATTACAGTCTTTCAAACAAATCTGTCCTTTAATGAAGCCTTTAAAAGGCTCAAACGTATTAGTACAAATTAGCCATTAGAACAGATAAATGTGTGATCACCACAAAACTTACAAAAATAAACAGCAATAGAACCGGATTCTTCAATTAATTTGATTAATCTTTCACCCTCAAGATCTTCAATAACATCTCCACTTGGATCCTTTTGCGTTAATAACCAAGTGAGGATTTGTTCTTCTTCATAAAGATCTCCTATAATAAATAATATAAAAGACTATTCATATAAAATACTACATAGCAAATTAGTTATTCGACAATAAGAACAAACCGGCGTATATAACAGGTTCCTTGGAGGTGGGTTTAAAAAAGACAATTGCGGGTAAAGCAAATACACCATATTCTTTAGCCATTTGTTTATCATCGATTTTAACAAAATCAATACCCGCCTTATCGGCATCGTCGTCAATGTGTTCTACTTCAGCCAAAACTCGGGGACATTGTTTACAATCATCGCTATCTAAAAAAAATAATCAATTCCCCAACGATTCGAAAATGATTTAACGATGAAAGCGGACAAACTTTTGAATTAAACACCCAGCACTAATTTCTTTTTAGAAAGCTAACCTGTATCTTTAAATTACAATTATAGAAGACAAAATATGAAGACAAGAGCCTTCGGTTTCCATAGGTACCTAAATTCTATAAGCCCTGTAATGCTACAATAAACATATAATTATAGTATTGTTTTCAAGCAAAACTTTCAAATTTCTTCAACGTATGTTATTTGATTAAAACTGCATGGGCAACCGCTTTTTAAAACCTATTAATTAGTGCTGGGCCGAGATCACAATTAGTTGGAAAAACACCTACAAAATATTACGGCTAAATAATCGGATGTTTTGCGTATCTTTTCAAACATTTTCCGATTGACTTGCTCTATATGATCAGTCATTTCCATATTGGCTGGGCTGGTAAGCCAATCCAAAATTTCCTCTTCATCATCCATATCGCCGTCATAGTTAATGTATTTCCCTTTGCGAAAGTATGTTATCCCGGGCGGATTTCGAAAGCCGTACTTCTTGGCCATTAATTTATCATTCATTTTTACAACATAAATACCATACTCGGAGGCCTCATCATCGATTAGTTCAATGTGTCGTAATACACGTGGCGCATCTGGATCATCTTCTTTATCTAGATGAATATAGATGAAATATTTTGATTATTAATTAATTGATTTCTGTATATATTCGTTATTAATTATTGTAAATTATAATTAAGCAGTTATAGTTTTCTTTTTTTAGTGGCCGCCTTAAACAAGTCCTACGAAGTTAGATTGTATTCAATTGTTTCGTATATTATGAATATTTTTTAATTTGTAGCTCTAAATTAATAATATTAAAAATTAATTTGATTAGTTATAAAAACATCATTTGTTTTTGTTGTTCTCATTATTCAATCGTTAATTTATTATTAGTTTTATTTTGTTTTTCGTACATTTTTTTTTAAATATTTTATAATAACATAGAGGTTTCTGTTTCTGTTTCTGTTTTTCTTTACTTTTTATATACTTACAAAACACAACTGCCAAAAAATCTTTGGTATTCAGATAGTCAGTTAATTGGTCACGATTAATCAAGGGTATACTCTCTTCAGCTTTCTGTCCTAAGATCCATTTAAACACATTTGCACTATTGCCAATGTCTCCTTAATACGCAGAGTGGATAATTTTTTTTTATAAAAAGAAAATTAAAGTATTAGTATTCTTTATGGAAGGGAAATTCATTTCAAAATTAAAATTGTTGTATCATACCTCTAAGGCGAAGGCCAATCAATCAAAAGAGGTCAATAGAAAAATGCCGAATTCGCCATTCTAATCAATTCTACATATACATGTAATATTGTAAATACTCTGTACCCCTCTATAAACGCCTGTAAAACCAATCTTTCATCTGAATTGATGAAGGTTTGCGGCAATGAAATGCGATTCTTAGGTGTTAGGAGTTTTATTTTATTATTATTTAACATATTAAAAATTTCAACAAAATGAAAACAATATATTCAGGGCTATAATGAGGTTATAAAACGAGCTAATCAATCATGACACCCATTTATAATATACACTAAATGTGTGCAGAGTAAAACGTACTCTATATAAGTCTTAAGAAAAACCCACTTTATATTATTGTTTATGAATCGTTGGTCCGCTGATCCTTCAATTTAAAATTTAACAATTATGTCCGGTCCCGTTTTTAGGCAATTTCCTATCCCGCTTGTCTGGCTTTAAATTTTCAATGCAATATATTGTATTTTTATAGCGGTCTGGAGCATATTTAGAATCCAACATAGTCCGATTTAGTCTGAATTTTGAGAGCAGTTCTCTGGTCAAAACGAATTAACTTGACTCTTACTAAATACGCCAAAACTAGGCGTGATCGAATAACAGATATATACAAAAAAGGTAAAGAATCTTATTAAGATGATGTTACCTAAGGAAAAAGTTGTAAAATTTTTAGTAGGGACCGTCTTTACATCAACTGATGTCCTTTTTCTTTAGTAGTTCCAAAAATAACACAAGTGGTGTAGGTATTAAAAAGGTGGTGCGGCCTTTAAAAGCCAAATGAAGCTTTTTTCCTTATTTTGAAAACGAAAAGCACTTTACTTAGAAATAAAGCAAATGTAGCGAACCTAAGATTTATGCAAAATTCACTCTTAAGGATGAATAGAGATAGTTATGTTTTGTGCATGTATTGTAGTTTAGTTTGGCGGTTTGGAGGTTGTTTTCCCCTTCTACCAAAGAATATATTTACTAAAGTCAAATGTGCCATCGCCAATTTTGCCATGAATTTTATCATTCTGTTTATCGTTTTTGTCGATTCTGGTGGCAGTGCCGGTGGCTACAGCATTTTTAGCTTTTTTAGCTTTGACTTTAGATGCAAATTGTTGGATGTCTTCCCTTTTAGGGGTGTTGTAAGTTGGACTTTTATGTTTAGTTTGGGAAACCCTTTTTAATATTTTATCATCGTCATCATCATCATCATCATCGACTACATGATTATTATGATTCCGTAGAGATCGCTTTGGGTTGCTTACAAATTTCTCTTTACTATCATGCAAGCGTTTACCTATTGAATATAGATATATATACATATATATATTTATATATATATATTTCATGGTTGATGGTTAAGATGATGAATTATAAAACATTACCACTAGTGACTGAGTGCCTGGTTGCGATATCATGCTTTTGATCTTTGCTTTTGCTGCTACCCTGGCTATCGCTAAATTTTAGATGCTGTACAGTCATTGAAGGAACTTTACTTGACTTATCCAAATGGGTCGGACAGCATTGGAATGGTTTATTTTTATGTTGAACCAAATTGTGGTGGCGGCGGCCGTCCTGACCCAACAAGCCCACATAGAAACATTCGTCATCTGTGTACAAAACAAACAAAAACATTTTGTCATACTTTTTCTTTATTTTCTTCAGAGAGTGAGAGGGAGAGAGTTATTTTGCAAATCTCACACAACAACAATTTGCAAACATCAGAAACAATTATTAAATTAAAGAAAAAAAAAAGTAAAGACTAACTTTTACAAAAACGAAATAATAAAAAACAAATTCATGAAACATTTCAAATACAAAAACAAATAAGAAACAATTTTTTTGAACATATTTGTTGTTTTTTCTTTTTTTGCATTTTTGGACATTGTAAAAGCGTTGGTATAGTTAGTACAACGATGCTCCCTAAGAACAATTGTTGTTGTTTATATTAGAAAAAAAATATTTAGGGCGCGTGCTCTCCAATCTAATTCATATTCATTAAAATCAACAACAATTTATTGCCTTCAAATTATAAAATAATAATAATAATAATAATAAAAAGGAAAAGAAGAACAAAAATAACTGACAAAATGTTTTTGTTTAATTTGATATAATACTCGTAATAATTATAATAATAATCATCTGCATCAAACTCTGGATATTGGTTGTGTACACAGATATATATGTCAGTCATTTGTGTGTCTGTTTACAATATTGAAAATAAAGAAAGTGTCCTTAAATCCGTTGTATTCTGTTATTAAATTCTTCTTTTTATAATCACTCTTACGCGCAAAGAATATCCGTTGCCTTCTGATTTACTTTCATAATAAATTTAAGATTAAAATAAAACGTGACTTTTAAGATGCAAAAGATACAAAATATAAAAGATATTTTTTATAGTAAGAAAAAGAAAACAACTTACAAAAACAAGATATTAAAATTAATTAAACATTGTGTCAGCTATAATGTATGTCGTTGGCCTATTTGTTGTTGTAACAAATCAATAAAAACGATTTATTAAATTTATTATTAATTTTTAAAAAGGATATTGTATATTATATATAAAGTGAAATGACTTAGCCACGTGTGGTTGGAAAATATATTCTTTGTTTTTTTTTTAATGAAATTTAATCATGCATACGAAGGCTCTTCATAACGTTTTCATAATTATTATGAGTATGAAAAATAAACTTTTTATGAAAACACATTATGTTTAGCTTCGAAATAGACAGTTTTACCGTTCCAATGGTCAAAAAAATTTTTTTTTTTTTTAAATATTTAGTAATTACAAGATAGAGCAGAATGAGCTATATGGTTTGAATTCTTTATAATTTTTTTAATTATTATTTTTTCTTTGTTTTTTTTTAACATTTTGTGAAGAAGACTTGGAGAATTAATTATGAATTATTACACGATCGAACAACGTACAAAAATAATTGAATTTTATTTTTCAAACCAACAGTCTATTGTATTGACACAGCGTGCATATCGTCGTCATTTTAATGTGCGAATTGCACCCACAGCGTCAGCAATAAACCATTTGATTGGAAATTTTCGTCAACATGGGTCTGTAAGAACCCTTCCTGGTGCCGGAAGAACACCTACCGTGCACACTGCTCAAAATATTGAACGTGTACGGGAGAGCATGCAGCGGTAGTGCATATCGGACGATGTTGGAAAATTTTGTTAGGCTAGCTGTGGAAAACCATCCAAACTTGTAGTTTCAGCAAGATAGAGCCACAGCACATACTGCAGGTACCTCAATGGCTTTGTTAAGGGACATATTCGGCGAACGCATTATTTCGCGCACAAACGATTTTAACTGGCCTCCACGTTCACCAGATTTAACAGCTCCTGACAGTTTTCTTTGGGGATATTTGAAAGAAAGAGTGTACGTTAACAAACCAAGAACCATACTCCAACTAAAAACCAACATTCGAAATGAAATCATGGTCATTATACCCGAAATTTTGCGAAAAGTTATGGAAAATATGCTAAAAAGAGCACGTATGTGCGAAGCAGAAAATGGACTTCACTTACAGAATATCATTTTTCAAAGCTAATTGCAAAAAATTCACCAATAATATACTGTATTTAAAAAAAAAAGTTATAATAATCGCATAAATAAAAAAGTTATAAGCCATTTAAACCATATAGCTCATTCTGCGCCACCCTGTATATCAATTTTGATTGATACAATAATGGTTGAAGAAAGGATAAAAAAATTACTATTTATGTTTATAACGGTATACTAGAATTTAAATTAAACAAAAACAGAGAGGCGTCGTCCTGGAGATACTTAATTCATTTTCGAACCAATCCATTTTGTATCCATTTGAAATTGTATCCATTTTGAATTCATTTAACTACGGACACAGTTTCCTGTCTGTCGGTTCACGAATATTTTTAAGATAATTTTATAAAATTCTTAACAAAGGCAACATTTTTAGGTTTCCTCGTAATTTTAATTTTTTTTTATAAAACTTGCTGAATTAGCTTTACAATTGAGTATGCAAATTTTTAGAACCGCTTTTCTTTCTTCTTTCAACCCTTTTTCACAATTTCCCTTTTTCCTTGCCTGGCACCTTTTTTGTCTAAATATATGCATACTTCTGGGCAGAATCATAGGTGATGATAGGTATGATTGATGAAAGCACTGAAGCAGACTATATGTCTAAATGAAATTTAAGAAATTTTTAAGGAAATATTTGATTATTGAATAAGCGACATCGAACGAGAAGGTATATCTGGGTAGAGAATTTTTTTTTTATACAAATTATTTTTTTAATACTTTATGAAAGTGTTTAAAAGCTTTTTCCAAAATATCTTTGAACACGTTTAATTAGAGGTGTTAAAATTAGGTCAATCATGCAGCAGTAACTAAAGGAAATAATTGAATTCAACTTTGTACATCTGTGTCGGGTAAAAACACATATAAATTATGTGTGTTGGATTGGGTTCCAATTAAAAAATTATATTGTTCATAACTACTACTAACGGCTGTTTAAGCGTAAAATTAGAACCAGAAGAACCATGGCTTACAGAATGCATGTTTCGGAATGTTTGTAATTGATTCTATTGTAATTCAACATACACACATACACACACAACACATGGAAGTCGACTATTAGATAAAAAAAGAAGATCATTAGATATTGTTGAGTATAAAAAATTTTAATTATATGAATTGCAGGCCAAATATGATTTAAAGTTTGATTCAAGCTTCTGTATGTTTTATCCTCATTGCGTTAAATCTTTCCAAAGATAACAGAGTGAGAATTAATATATCAATTTAAGATTTGTCAACTTTGGTTGAATACAAAATCGGACAGATATATGGTGGACAGAATGAAGAGAAAAGAATTTTAAAAAAGAAACTCTTACTCCTTTGATTGATCAACCATTGTAATATGCGATTTTCATTTTTAAGATTACCTGCAAATAAAAGTGGTCGTTAACAATAGGGGAAAGATGATTAATTGAAAACTGATCTTACCATCATACATGATCGGTACGCCAGTATCATAGTACACTAGAGTGGGAAAGGCAAAAATGCCAATCTCATGAGCCAACTTGACATCATTCGATTTGACAAATTGTATGCCATGTTTATCCGTATCATCATCGATATTTTCCAATTCCTCTAAAATAGCTGCACAAGAGGCACATTTGTCAGTATCTAGAAAAAGGCCGCAATATTAAATGAAGTTTGGTTGAAAGCACCTCTTAATCAACTTACAAAAGAAAACCGCCAAATGCTCCACATCTTGAATTAAAACTTGCAACGTTTTCCGATCTACTGACTCAATAACATCAGCCGTAGATTCGTGTAATTCAATGACCCATTCTAAAATTTCCTCTTCCTTCATTAGATCTCCTAATTACGAACATAAGATAATCAGAATTGTTTTATTTCTAAGAAACATCACCTTACCATTGTATATTGTTCTAAATTTGTGCCTATAGAATGCTAGAGCTGGTAAGCTGGCTAAATCATACTCCTTGTCAATATCTTCATCTGAAGTTTTAACAAAATCGATACTTTTCTCTTCGCATTCATCGTCTATATTCTCTAGTTCGTTTAGGATCCTTTGTGATTTCTTATCACCTTCAACATCTGGAAAGGTAACAGTAAACTTAATGTAACATTCCTCACTGATTTGGTTATTTCATTTGTGACTAATGGAAAAAAACTCAGACGCCCTTTTAAATGCGTGAAAGCTCTAGACGTCTACGTGTCTTTGCTGAAAGTCTTACGTTCACAAAAATACAGACAAATTCTTGATCCAAGAAGGCATATCTACAAAATGTAAACATGTGTTACGGATGTAAAAATTAAGGTGAAACGTTCAGATTAAGTATTATTATTGGATTGAGAGATCTTTCTTCAGGCATGCCCATAATTTACAAAAGAAACTTTCATTAGAATAGAATTGAACTTTACACGTAATAAGCTAAACTTTCGTTGAAATCAATAAAATATGATCAAAATTTCGTTGCTGTTTCTTTTTTTTTTAACTTACAAAAGAATACAACCACGTGATCCTTTTCCGCCAATATCTTATCGAGCATTTTCGCATTGACCTCTTCAATTCGCCCCGGTATCTGGAGCGTTTCTTCATCCGTAATCCAAGTTAATACTTCATCTTCATCTTCTAAATCACCAGAAAACACTAAAGGATCTCGATTTCTAAAGAATACCAACAGAGGATAATTTTTTATATTATATTTCTTGGCAACAGCTGTATCCTCGGTGGTAACAAAAATGATGCCAGCTTCATCCAATTCATCATCGATGGTTTCTAAAGCTGTTAAAGTTCTGTCGCACTTATCGCCCGGATCACAGGCACCGGTAAAGAAGACCACAACAAATTCATGTTCGCTAATTAAATTGGCAAGCATTTCATCGGTGACCTCTTCAATAGTGGCGGTTTTCTTTTGCAATATCAGCCAGTCCAACACTTCATCTTCATTCATAAGATCACCTTCATAGAGAGCCGGTATACGATTCTCATAATAAATTAATGATGGCAAATGATCTAGACCATATTCTTGAGCTTCAGCTGGATTATCGATGCGTACAATAACAATACCCTCCTTCTCCAATTCATCATCAATATTTTCCAATTCATTTAAAACCCGAATATCCTGTTTATCATCCTTGTCATCTTTTCATTAAACATTTAATAAAAATATAATGCATATATAAATACCAGAATATTTTACAAAACTTACAAAATATAACCGCCAAGTGTTCAATATTTTCTACCAATTTGTCTTTCATTTCATCGGTCACTTCGGGTATATCGGAATAACGTTTTTGATGTACCAGCCATCCGAGCAATTCATCTTCTTTCATTAAATCACCATCGTATACGTGGGGGATTCCCCGTTCGAACAAAACTAAAGCCGGTAGTTCATCAATACCATATTCTTTAGCTTCTGTATCATCATCGATTTTAACGAATGCAATATCATTTGCATCACATTCATCGTCAATATTCTCCAGTTCGGATAAGACCTTTTGAGATTTCTTTTGATCTTTGTCATCTAGTTTTTTTTAAATTATAATGAAAGTTATATTTATTAATCTAAGGTAGATATATGATAGATATATTTTAGGCAAAAACTAAACCTACTATAAGTTAAACCGAACTTTGTTTATTTTTAATTTTTTTATTTAAAAGACCTTCCGCTAAAATGGTGTCTTTGCTTTTTAGCTTTAATTAATAATTCGAGGTCCCGGATAGAGGAGTTAAAAAGAGGTATTTGTTTAGAAAATTATATCATTGCGATTGACAATTATCTACCAAACTCCAACTCTTTCATTCTCTGACTTAATATTTGTTAATTATTTTACGAATATGAGCTACATTTAATTTATTAGTTAGTCAGCCAGCCAGCCTTAGCAAAGCAAAGTAGATACGTATATATCGTAATTTGGAAACTTACAAAACAATACGGCTACATGAGTCATTTTTTCAATAATTATATCCAACATTTCATCGGTTATATCCTCAATTTGATCGGAATTGGTCTGTTCCTCAAGCCAATGTAATAATTTCTCTTCTTGCTCAAGATTGCCTTCATAAATTGTTGGAATGCCTTTCTCAAAGTAAATCAATTTAGGAACTTGCATAATGCCATACTCCAACGCCTCCTCTGGATTATCAATTTTCACAAACGTTATACCTAATTGATCGCATTCATCGTCAATATTTTCCAATTCCTCCAAAACTCTTTCAGATTTCTCATCATTATTATCATCTATTTTGTTAGGAAATTATATTGAAATCAATATTCTATACCAAATTGGAACTATAGATAAATTACAGAATAAAACCGCCAAAACTCGACCCTCCTTAACCATTTTATCGAGCATTTCATCAGTGACGTCTTCAATTTCATCATGTTCCAATTGTGAGATCAACCATTGTAAAATTTGCTCTTCATCCATCAAATCGCCATCGTAAATATTTGGAATTTGTTTTTCGAAATACACAATGGCTGGCATCTGTTCCGAAAAAGTGACTTGTTGATAAATTCTTTTTCGGTTTTTGATCTACATTTTTTTTTATATATTTACCCTATCAATGCCAAATTCTTCGCATGTTTTAACGTCATCAATTTTAACAAATTGTATGCCATGCTTATCGCAATCATCATCGATTTGCTCCAACTCTTCCAATACAGTCATCGAATCATCATTGTTGTGATCATCTGATCCATAATTATAATAATAATAAATATATTGAGCATTTTTTCTTTTATTTTATTTGCTTGTTTAACCTACAAAATAGCACAACCAGATTATCGATGTTACTAATTAATGTTGCCAACGTTTTAGGCGTTACATCCTCAATGACATCATCTTCATCTCCGGTAGATTTATTTTGTACCAGCCATTCTAAAACATCTTCTTCGCGCTGCAATTCACCTACAGTTTATTTATTAATTGTTGTGCATCAGTGCCGGTTAGATTTTCAAAACCTTTACCTTCATAAATGATTGGCGTTTGATGACGATAATACACTAAAGCCGGTAAACCACCTAAATTATATTCTTCAGCTAATGATTCATCGTGTATTTTTACAAAGCCGATACCCAACTGATCCGCTTCATCATCGATATTCTCCAATTCCTGTAACGCTTTCGCACATTTACGACAATGCGGCTTATCTGTTAGGCAGTTACACAAACATACATGCATGCATATAAGAATTAGATAATTTTGTGCATACATAGATTAAGGTTTTGTAATTTTAAATATCCTCCACCCAAGTGTTTAGAAAAGCAATTTTTTATTAGGTCTCCTAATTTCAAAACACTCAGTAGGAATATGAGTAAAATGTGAGCATTTTCGAAATTAAAACTGACTTAGCCATGTTTATTTCAGTCGGTCAGTTATTGGTCACGCCTACATATGGACGCCCCTCTTTATATAATTTCATATAATCAGAAGGAGGAGGATATTTAAGCTTCGATATAAATAAACATCGATAATTGTAATTCTAGTGAAAAGGATAGGAGGTTTAAGAAAATATGTGTATTTTTTTTAAGTTATGGCAGGAGTTTAATTAACTTTTAAATGTGTAGAAATGTTTAAAAATTTGACTTGGATTAAAATAAAATATATATAAGCGATTCGTGCATTCATGTGAGAACTGTGTACTAATACGTAATGATCTATTATTGTCACAACTAAGACTATTGATCACAGCCAATCAACACATAAAAATATTTTCTTGACACAACCATATGATTTGGTTTATGGTGTCTGCATAATAAACACAATCATTTCATAAAAGCATTGACCAATAAATACAACAATGTAAATATGTGTGTGTAGTGAGAAATACAAAAACAATAAAAATTATTCAAACAGCTGTAAAATATGTTTGTCCCCCCATTAGGTGTTTGGGCGTATAATCTAATCATTGAGTAAAAAGTAATACATTGTGCGGTACATGTGTTTATATGTTTGTGTATATTTGCCTACTCACACCACATGTGCACATAATATACATGTGTATATAATACAAATGCGACTGGTATTAGTGATGCTGATGCTGCTGCTGTCGCCACCACCTACAATTGTTGTTAAAAATAGATTTGAAAAGTGTCTTCTGAGAAAATATGTTTAAACGGCGCTGAATGTCTGTCCTCTACGTTATAATGCGTATCTAACTACAATACAATACAAGTGTATGGTGAAATGGTGTATGATGGATGCATGGTGCCTGAAGTGTACAATAATAAAATGAAAACTAACTAAATAAATAAATAAATAAATAAATAAGGAAACAACAAAAGCAAAAAATTGAAAGAGGAAAAAAAAAACTTATCAAACCGAAAACATTTGTCGCTTGGCATTAGTCTACTAATTTATCCCCACCCTATGAATAGGACAAAAGCAGACACCCGAAAAATTGCTGCTAAAATGGAAATGACTGACAATGTATTGCTTTGGCAATGGTTGGTGTATGTTTGTGTGTTTTTCTGGTTAAGCTTTTTAATGAAATTTGAAATATTTTATACATCTGTACATACTTGTATTTATAAGCTTAAATCTTTATATTTAGTTTAAATATAAGAAAAAATGTAAACGTGCGAACTTATAAAGGGTTTTTCAATAAGGACATAACATATTATAAGTTAAGTTTCGGCCTTTAAAATGATCAACTGGCTTCACTTCTTGAGTTATTTAGATTTGTAAAAGGTTTAAGTTAGGATTTAAAAAGAAAATCGTCACAATGTGGTTGATTCGTAAGATTTGCAATTCCTTTGAACGATATGAAATTTATCCGATTTGGCCCATTTTAAATTACAGCACTTACGGGTGCAATATTTTCGGTATGTCGATTGGTGTATTGTCTTTCTGACACAAAAATATCCAAACATTGAATATTTTTAACCGAAATTATTGAATAAAGCACGCACAGCCTGTCTAATGGAACGATTATTACAACCGAAAATTGATGTAAGCATTTTTAAATTAATTTTTAAAAATTTTTCAACGTTGCTTTTTTGTGAACTTTACCATTACAAAAATATCAACCTTAATTGACAATTTGACGTTGGCAGATCATGAAAAATGTTCAAGAGTAAGTTTGTATTAAGATACAAAATTGTTATGTTCCTATTGAAAAATGCGTTATAAAGAAGCTTATATAGCATGCATTTATTATGACACATAATCACACAATTATAATACAATTATTATTAAGGCAATGCTTTTAATTTAAACTATTCCTTTTCAACAAAGTTCACACGAACGAACGAGATAGGTGGGTGGTGGATAGTGTAGCTGATATTGAGTAGTGTGGGAGACAGATCATGTAATTTTTTGTTCACACTTACCCATAACTCTGGGTGGGCACGTGGCATGATCCGGACCTGCGATCGATTCGAATAGATTTTATTTGAATCGTATAAAATAATTCATCATTAGACGGACAGTAATATTATTTACACACACATACACACTACATCGTTTTCTTATTATACGTTTTTATTAAATATTTTATTTCTTTCTTTTTGTTTTTTTGTTATTTTGAACACTTGTAATAGTAATTTTTGTTTTGGGTATATTTATTTATGTAAATATGTTCGGTGTACATTGTTTGAGATGTTAGTCACAAAACTAACTAATACATTTATATTTGTCTATATAATATAATAGATAAATGACAAAATTTTTACATTGAAAAATAATACAAGATACAAAAATATTGTCATTAAGTTACAAATGAATTACTAATGGGATTTATTTAAACTTGTATATTAAGACCTAAATGAATATGTTATAGACTTAGAAAAAGTCCATTTTTTCAAGTCAAAATACAAATATAGAGATACGTGAAATGAATTTTAGGTATATTTGCAAACCCCAAGGTTGGAAGGGTATTCATTCGAAATTTTTTTTTAAATTCGAGAAAAGAAAGAGTTTTTATCATTTCATTTTATTTGAAATGTTTTTTACCACCGTTAGAGAGCCAACAATAGACAGACAAACAGACGGACATAAGTAGATCGCCCCAAATTTTCATACTGATCAAGATTCTGTGTAGAGTGCCTGGATGCTTTTAACTTAATATATATATATATATATATATACTTAGTCAGATCTATGTATTCTCTTTCTAATGCAATTGTATTTATTTATTTCTACACGTCTAAGATATAAGTTTAAATAAATCCCGGCGGACCATTTCTTTAAGGAAAACCACAACTGCTTTAAAACTGCCCATACATCTATTTATTAGAAATTTCATATTAGTAATATTAGCTGTAATTCTTTCTAATTTAAGGTTTAAACATTTATATTCATAATTAATTAACTTTCTACTTACAGAAGAGTACAGCCACAAAGTCCGTGTCTTCGATGATTTTCATTAAAATTTTAGCATTGACTTCTTCAATGCGATCTGGCAGGTCCATGGCTTCTAAGGAAGTTAAAAAATCCAAAACACCCTCTTCATCCATAAGATCGCCATCATAAATGATTGGTTCTTTTTCCCTAAGTCATATATATATATTGAGAAAGAGTGCAGAGAGAATATCGGGTAAGCGTATGTATGTTTATAATTTCGATTTAAGTTTTATTCAAAACCCTAAAGATATCTGTTGCTATCTATATAGTACACATATGTGTACACATGTTTGTGATAACTACCTGAAATATGTTAAGGCGGGAAAAGTTTTTATGCCATACTGTTTAGCTAAACGTTTATCATTAATTTTAACAAAATCCACACCAAAATCATCCGTATCATCGTCAATTTTTTCTAATTCAGCTAAAACATTGTCACAAGTTAAACAGCTACGGGCGTCTAGAAAAATTGGGAAAATGTGTTTAATTAAAAATTTGAAATATTTAACAATTAAACAAAAGTACATATAAAATAAATCGGATCAGCCCGACCATTTAATGTCCTAAATCACTTTGTTGCAGTTAACAGTTACAGTTAATTTAGTAGTATCAATAAACGCAAAGCATTGCCATATAAATTACTTCGTGAACTATCATTATGTGGAAGAGGTTTTTAGAAATGGTCTGATCAGATCCAAATTTGACACAACCAATTATTAAGCTGATTAACTATTATTTTTTGCCATATAGAAACTTTCTATTATAAAACCTTGAGAAGGAGCTCTAAAAATGGTCCAATTCGTTTTATTTTCAATATGGTTCCTTTTTGGGCCAATACATGTCATTGAACCAAATTTCATCGAAATATCATAATCACGAATACACATGGACACACAAACAGATGTAATTAAATCATTTCCGATTTTGATTCTGAATCGATCGGTCGGGTTTAAAAATCATAGATTTTTGTTAAATATGGGCGTGGCTGTCAATCTATTTAACCTTTTCACATATATCCTGAATGTCTGTGTTAGAGTTGACTGTGTAACTGTTGTAATAGCGCAAATTAATATCTTATTGTATCAGCCACATATGCTACCATTCAAATATATTATTATATTATACATTATAAACCATCAATACTGTCCCTGTTGATTCATGGCTATGTTTTGTATGTATGTTGGTATGTTTGCTTTGAAATATTTTCTTTATGAAATTATTTTGTTTCCTCTTTCGCCTTTTAGCTTATGTTGTTTTTTCGAATACATGCTGCATTGATGGATGAGTCGAGAATTAATTTTAATTGTGCTGCCCAAAATACTTGTTGATTTAATTCATAAATTTTATTCTTTAATAACAAACAAACATATGATATATGCATATATAACCACTTATAAAGTTCAAGACTAACACACTTATGGCAACATGTTTGTTGTGTTGTATGACACAATAAGTGTGCATGTATGTCTTTGTCTATGTGTACCGAGTCATTCTCTTTCTTGCCATTCGGAAAATATAATTTTTTTAATGATGTTTTTTCTTATATTACCTCCACGAGAGGTTTATTAATTTTGTTAATATTGTCATTTGCTGCAGGCAGCAATCGGCCACAAAGATCTCACCTCTTGATCAAATTCACAATCTGAGTCGTTAGTGGACGGTTGAATATTGATTTAAAATTTGTTACAGACATGCATAATCTATAAGGAACGATTTTTTCTTTAACAAAGGTCATAGCAAGGCAAAAAATGGTACATTTCCGAAAAAAAATTACATCAAAATTTTAGTGCCAATGGATAGGAATTTATCAAATAAATTCATTACTACAAGTTAAAGCTTGATCAGACCATTGTAACAGTTTCTGTGATGATTTTAATCCACCATTAAAAACGTTTTTTGAAACAGATCTAGAAAAAAGTGGCTCATTTGGACTCGATATGAATCAAACCCGTAAAATTCTGTGATGAATACATTAATAAAGATATTTTTAACAATTTCGGAATTTTTTTTAACCAAAAATTATAATTTTTTTGGTCACTTTCTAAGTTTTTTATCATTTCACAACGGATTCGAAGTTATAGGAATATCGGAATGCATAATTGACAATAGATATATATATAGACAGTATATATTGTATATATATTAGTGGTGGGTATTAAAAGTGATTATTTAACTGTGGATACTAACACCAAAAGACAGCTACATAATCCTTTTCATTTAAAAGTTTATCCAATTGTTTGGCATTGATCTCTTCGATGATGGCCTCTGGTTCAGGTGGTGGCGGCGGCGGGGTAGTGGCAGCATTATTTGCAGATTTCTTGTTGGCGCCCTCAACGAAAACGGGCCAGTTCAACGCAAATAGTGAACAAATAAGTAACGTTAGAAATTTTGGATAGAAGTACCGTTGCATTTTTCTGCAACTAGCAATTTGCTTTTACTACTTCTTTTTCTTTCTTTTAATTTTAAATATTTAACCGTTTCTCTTTTCTTCGTTTCATATGCACATAGTTCTATTTCGAATACCAAATGCACGCGCACACGAACTACATTCGTACGGGTATTTTTTTTTTATGAGATTTTAGTTGGAAACATAAGAAAAGGTAGAAGAAGAAGAAACAAGATCAAAACAATATAAAATTAATTAATTAAAATAAGATTTAGCGAGAAAACCGAAGCCAAATAAAAGAAAATACAATTATTTCACTTGATAATATTTATGGAACACTGTGCTGTTGCAAAAATAAAAATCAAATACGAAAAAAAAAACATTATATCATAATTTTCGTCTGCTTTTAATGATTCTCTCTAGACGAACAATATTTTTAAAACATTTCACTCTTGTTCTTCACAGATTGGAGGTTAAATTTCACTGACTGTTAACATTTATATCATACAATATAATATATATATATGTATATATATATATAGTATATAATTTATAAATTTCTTTTTTTTCCAAGTAATTTTTTCTTTTTTGGATTTCATCAAAAATAAACTATTTTTTTATATTATATGCATACGTAGTTATGAAAAATTGTATTTACTATCGGTACGTAATGATATTGAAGGATTAGGTGTTCGCGTTTTGAATTATACATCCATACATATATAAGGGTATATATATGTGCATGCGTGTGAGGTGAAGGTATTTATAGAAATTGGAAAATATTAACGATAATCGCGGACGAAAAATCACTTCACTTGTGTGTGCGCGTGTCCGCGTGTTCTTTTTTTTTTTCTTATTTTGATCTACGCTGTTCACAAGTTCGCTCGCTACTGAATGTCAGATCTGTCATTGGTGTGAACATTCGGGCCAATGAGCTTTCCAGAGTAGTCTGAAGCTTAATTTCGAAATGAAAGTTTTACCAAATTTTATGTTAACAACAGGGCACGAGCACGATTATTTCAATTAGTTTTAGCGCAACGAAAGTTTGCCATTACTTTACTACCCACTAAATGCTTGTAAGTCATAATATGCGTGTCTTAATATGAACATTAGTTGATTAAGTCAAATGGGGTGTCTAGAGGCTCTTATTTTTGTTTGATTCTTCTTATATTTTTTTTTTCAACTTTTTAAAATCGAGACAAATTTTTTACAAACTTAAAACTCTTCGAACCAATTTTCTACTTTCCTGTCCGTAGGTTACCAGGGCGACAAACAGGCGACTTGAAATTCCAGCTAAAAAACTTTTTTCATTTTGCTTCTCAGCTAGATATGAACCTTAGTGGAACCAAGGCCAAGCCGTAGTTAATTGCAAATTTAAACAAAATTTTTACCCCGAATTTGATTCAAAATAATTGCAAATTATTAGAATGTGTCCCTTGTGGAGAGTAATATTCCGATTGGGGTATACATAGATTTGAAGTCCCCTTTCTTTTATTACACCATTTATACACAATTGAGAATCCGTAGCGCCACCACAAAATTATCTTTAACAGAATGTTTTGTAGAAATAATTGGTTTCAAATTTATCCACATTTCCAAATGAATAAATGAATAATTCAGATAAATCAAAAATAATATACGTACGTATATAAACATATATTTGAGTGAAAAGATTTTTCAGACAAAAACTGGAATTTTCAAATCAATATAAATAGAAATCAAAATGGCAAAATCTGCAAAACTTATTCATCCATCCGCTAATACGTTTACGGATCGTCGAAAAGAGGAAAACGAAAGATTGGGCAGCGCAATGGTACGTCTAGAGACCATTGATACAATGTTGTTGTTGTTCGATTCCGCCGAAGAATCAGTACTACTAACCGTATTTAGACATCTCACCGATTATGTGAGGCGCAGTGATGTCAATGTAAATTTGTTGAAGGAGAAAAATGTTCTGGGCGTGTTATTACGAAAAGGATTTTATTGTACATTTGACAGTACGATGGTGAAGAGATTGGCTTTATATTTGGCAACAGCGATAATAGAAAACATGGACACCTTAAAGGAACTGGAAGTTGAGAAAATTTTGGAAATTGTTAATGCGTGCTTAACATTTTATTTAGAGGAGAGCGACGACTTTTGCATCGAGTATTTGAGTGTAATGATCAATAAATGTTTGGATGATCCGCAAGCGGTTAAAGTCATTTTACAGACCCTTGAATTTGTGGAGAAATTCTTTGATATTATATCAAACACCTCGAATCCGGATGTTGTGCTTCATTCGTTTGAGTTACTAGAGAAAATGCTACTGGTGCAATGCTTGGAAGAAGTTCAAATATTTTTTGCAAATCCCACCTTTCCTATAAACCGGGTGCTGTGCGAACTGACAAATGAATTTTTTAAAATCCGTAATGCTGCTTTAAAAGTGGTTAATATTTTAATCACTGAGACTAGTCAGTCGAGTCCTTTCAATCATGGTACTCGTGTGATATTTGTTCTGGAGCAACTAACACGCCTATACTGTGAAAATATGATGCCCGATGCTATGGAAGTGGTGATTGATGTGTTAGCTGCTGCTATGCGAAATGAACATATGGCGGTATTGTTTTTCGAACTAAATCTGTTTCAGCGTTTTCTCGTGCACTGGAATGAGGTCACTCTGTCACCGGAATTGCAATGTCGCTCCCTAAGCGTTGTCGCTGAAATCGCTTTGTATCCAAAGTTTTTGGAGCGTTTAGTTCAAGCTCATATACCGGAAAAGCTTTTGAACTGTTTCCTACAAGAAATTGTACCCAATTACCCGGTCGTTCTAGGTCTCAATCGTGTAATGAAATCGAGCGATGCTACAAATATAATTTTGCAAGCTTATGAACGCGGTCTAATTTCCAAAATTATACGTATGTAATAAAATCTTCCTTCACTTTCATTCATTATGTTGCCAACACGATGAATTATTTTCATTTCGTAGAACATTTGCCGGAACAGAGTGTTAAAGTGAAAATACGCGAACAACTGGCCGAATTATTGAAGCAATTATTTACTGAGGCATATCATAAAACGTCTGCAGAAGTATTGAATCTGAAGTTTCCTTTAGTCGTGTCCGAAATATTTGCTCAACCCTCCGAAACTCAATCGATCGACTTGTATTTATTGCTTTTAGCCATTATCGAAAATTTAGCACAAAACACCGACTATCGTGAACAAATGTGCCAGGAAGTTAGTTTAATCGAAAATATGGCGAATTTGTTAGCGGTGGGTTTTAGAAAGCACATTCTGGAATACCATCTACATTATTTCCATTTAATTTATTAGAATTCCTTTTCAACTTCCATTTTGGTAAGTAATATCTTTCGCTGTTTATGCTGTTTGGTTGACGAGGAGACTGTGCGCAGCGCGCTCTTGGAAACGTTTATATTGTCTTCGATAAAACGCGGTCTAAAGTCGGTGGCCAATTTGGTAAAAACGTCAGTAACAAATTTTATAATGCAAACCACACGCTTTCCAGAATTTGTGCAAAATTATGTCGACAACGGTGTACTGGAAGTGTAAGTTTTATGGCTTTCTTCAGAATAAACACTTTTTTGAAAGTCTTCTTCACTAGCTTGATAATGCATCAAAAGCATGCCTTCTGTGTGCCGACATGGGCTTCAGCGATTGAAAGCATCTTATCGAAGAATCCAACTTTGAAGTTTTGCATACGCAATCATCTGGGTTTCACTGATACCACAGCCGGCCATGACTTTTACGTATCGAAGATGAAATTCAATGATTTTCGCGATTTCCAAAACATTCTTAACGATAACGTTTCCCCCATACAACCGATTTTGGTGGTAAATTTTGACCGACCAGAAGATCCACCCGAACATGTTGTAACTTTACCCCGTGAGATACTCAGCTTAACTGAGATACTAAGCGGTCAAGAGATATGTTATTGCCGCCGTCCGGGTGATGCTTTTTTGCCACAATATTTAAATGATTTGAATGCAACTTTTGAACAGTACGGTCTAAGTGGAAACGCTGCTAAGCGTTGTATCGATTTTGATAATGTGGCGAAACGGGCCAAATTAATTGCTGAACTGGTGGCCCGAGTGTTGGGTAATAATCTAAAAATTTTAGATTTGAACACAAATGAAGAATGTTCTCAGCATACGGTGAAGTGTCATTTGAAGGAAATGGCAAAAAAATGTCATACCACGATTATACCAATAGGAGCCATTCGTAGTGGCTGTCAATTTGAGCGAGCCGTTCTCTTCAAGGGTTTAGCTGATCAGGTAGGGTTGCCATGTACAATGCAGCGTAGCGTTGATGGGCGAATGTTGTTCAATGAAGTTCCACTACCACTGGAGTTGGAGCGTGATAAGCATTGTCACAAAGATACGATGAAGTTTTTGCCATGGCGAATGTTGCGCCCCACCCACATCGTAGACCTTATGTATAACGTTGGTGAATTGTATCCGCTACAGAGTCGTCAGGCTTTACAATATTTAAGGTTATATTGAGAGCTGTATATTGTGTGTGGCCCAAACTACCCCTCATCATCAACAGAATCCCCTAAATGTATACATTGTTTTATAAATAAAATGCGGAAACTCTTTTCTTTTATAAAACCATGCGCATCACTTGAATTCATTCATTTTGTAATAAAACACAAACAACAATACATGTATATTGTTTATTGCTACTTTAATACGTTGATTAAAAATCTGCAGAGTGCTGCCCAAATGATAAAACAAATTATAGCTAATTCATTAATCATAATTACAGCGTCATATACATTGGGTGGTATGTGATTATATTTTTTAAACTATATGACGAAATAAATTCATAATTATTTTCAACTAAATGTCGTGCAAGATGCTGCTCAATCCCTCACAACCGCTATACACCGTACCCAAGCTGCCCAAGAACGTATCAATGATTTGTGGTGTTACGATTGCAATACTATGGATCATGGTGCTGTATGCGTAGACGTCCTAACAATGAATGTGTCTACATTTAAAAGAAAATGTTTGGGCGATGATTTTATATGCATGGTATATATACCACCGCAAAGCAATCGATTTATTATTATTGTACTGTTTCTATACATTTCTTGAAGGTCAAACGTTTCTCATATACTACCAGTACAGAAAATACTACCAGTTCCGCAAAAATGTGGTCACTTGAGCGTCACTGCACCAACAATTGTGAAGCTGGCTGTATTGTAATTGGTGAACGTACGAAATTGTATGCTTGTACATCGTGTTGCGAGTCGATTTTATGCAATTCCGGGAAGGGCGCCTCATCTTCAAACTTGAAAGTACGCATTGAGACGGGTATCGGTACTTTGTTAAGTGCTTTCTTAAAATTCTATTATACATATCCTCAACTATACAGACACTTGAGCATTTTTAATTAGTGGTAAGATGCCAAAAACTTAATATATATATAACAAGTTCCGTAAACGTGAATGCACTGAAACAATTAGTTTCGTTAAAATATATTTCCTTTAAGTAATGAACTAAAGCCATCTATATAATGCACTTGATTGCAACTTTAACGGAACGCCGCTACGACAGCTGATAAAAATTGGTTTATTTTATAAACTGGATGGCTCTGCTAAACTACGTGTAGTAGCAGAAATGCATTTGAAAAAACAAAAAAAATTTACTTTATTTTATTCAAACATTATTCATTACTTTTAAACAGTTGAAAAACAAAAGAAATAAATTAAGTGTTCTATATATAACCAATTGCTATGAGGCAAAGGTGTTGATTAAATCCTTAAATTACTCCAAGAGTTGTTTTTTAAATGTCTTGAAAAATTTAAACATATTCGCAATGTTTTTGGTCAAATGTCATCTATATATTAATTGTTTGGACAATTAGTGTAAAATAAACAGCAGATAGTACAATCAATTTACATTTAAATAAAGCTCAATTCTGCAAATAAAACAATGTACATCATTATGTTGACTTCTACAATTATATTAGATAATGATATTTTGCCTTTTTACAATCCATTTCCTAAAGGCTTCTCTGTTAGCCATTCGTCTAAATTAAAATTTGTTTTTTTTCTATGCTATTATATATAAACATATCTACAGGAAAGGACCTATTAATTTAAAATTATATTTGCGTTAGCGAAACATTTTGCTGTAAAAATGTATTAAAAATTTTAATTTCTCATTGTGTGTGTTTGTGTTGTACATAAAAACATAGATGTGTTGCAAATGAGTCTCTAAAATATATATATGTGCGCACTAAAAGTTGGAATTCTTAGTCGACTTTGTCTTTTTTTTTAAAGAAAATTAAAATTATTGCTGCCTGTTTTATCTAATTAGGCAATTTTAGCAATTGAAATTAAAATTAAATTTTACGAATTTCCCGAGACAATCGTTGCCCAATAACCTTCTCCAGTTGTGACTTATCAAAATTTATTCTTAACAAAACAAAATAAAAAAACAGTTCTGAACCACCTTCAGTCATGATTTGCGTTTTCTTTTAATACAGCTTACGCATTGGTATAGTTGATGATTTGTTAGCATTATTGGCCAACATTTGTTTAAGGCTGAATGAAGACAAAGCAATCCCAAACAGAGCCAGACATGTAGCGGAACGTGTTAATACACGTTCCGGACTGCTAGTGCTATTGAAATTTTCAGAAGCAGTTGATTGCTAAAAGAAAAAAGGAGAAAAGCAGATAAAACAAGAAGACCAGAGAATTGAAAATATATTCAATTAACATAAAAATTAAATTTATTAATATTTATATTATTATATTAATTGTACTCTTTTCTTAATATGTTCATGCGCGTTAAACAGAATTTTACGTGTTTGACTTTATTCTTTTTTCATATTCATCACTTGCATCACTTGATCTAAATATGGCTTAGCAATTATAGAACTTTCTCGTCTTGCCTTCTTTTTGGCATTTGGTATAACTTGATCATTGTTAGCATATATATCTGCTTTCGGTATATTTATTTTATTTTTATGAGCAGAAGAATTAGCCGATACATTATTTTGCTCTTTTGCTTTCAACAATTTAAATGGTGGGATGGGTTTGGACGGCATTGCATTTAAATTTTTCTGCTGGTTGGTGTTTTGTATGGTAGCTTTGGGTATCGTAATTTTTTGTGCTCCACCTACGGTGGTTTCATTTAAAATGTCATCCACATTATGCTTAACATTCTCAATTGATATAATTTCAATTTTTGGCTTTTTATATTTTCCATCTCTTTGTGAATTATTCATCGGACCTTTATTTTCCATTTTTTGTTCAACTTGCGCAGGTTGTAATGTACGAAGGGTATAACTACCCAACTCTCCATTACTTGTTGATGGACAATCTGTCATAGAATTGGTTAAATATGTGTGTTGTTCCATTACGTTTGGAATGTCAAAGTCAGTATCATCTGATGAGGAGGATGTCACTTCATCATTATGCGGATATAAACATGTATCACTTTCACATTTAAGTATTTGTTCCATTTGCAAATTAATGTAAAAATTACGCAAATGCTTCTTTAGACCTAATTTTTGGCAATCGGGACATATGTCACCAGGTTGTAGGTGTCGTACAATAGATGGGGGATCCATTTTATTGTGACAAGTTATACCTTAACTAAGCCTAATTTAAGCTACTTCACCTGCCCGGATAGTAGAGGAACTTTAATCAATTAATGCTCACCTGCCCGAACGAAAGGCGAAAAGCATAACGACCTACAGCAGTTGTTCTCATGTTTTGCTACTGTTGTTATATAATATAACACCGTCTGTTTTAATGCGCGTTTTTCTAATCTAAAAATAAACATCAAAATAGTAAAATTAAAACAATCGAAAAAGAACAAAGCGCCTATATTATAAAATAGTTTACAGTAAGACGCATTACCCTTCCACTTTAAGAGACACGCTCATAAGAAGATTTAAGTCAATGTGCTATTAAAAACCTTTCCGGTAAAGCACAAATGCTTATAAGAACGTTGAACTTTCCTCACATTTTTTTTTTTTTTTGCAATATATTATTTATTATAAAATTTCTGATTGTCAAGTCACATTGTCAGCTTACATAAGATTGAAAAAGTTTGTTCAACTATTTTATAGACCTTACACAAAGATTTTGACTAAATCAAAGCTTTGCATATTTTAAAATAAACGTACTTACATTAAATTATATATATATGTATATGTAGTAAAGTTGCAAACGATTTCTGTTGAATAGGAATATTAATAAAATATGATTTTTTGCACCGAAACAACAATATGGATTTCTAGACTTGATTCGTAGAGTTGCCAACTGTATCTGAATGATGAATTTTTATATTGGTTGATGGACACGGTAGTTATAATAATAAAATAATTACATCTCTGTTAAAGAATTATATTTGCAACTGTGTTAGCAGCCATCTTTCTTTTCTGAAAATATTCGTGCAGTGTGGACGTGATATTTTATTAAAATAACTATTTTTAAAGGTAAAACATAAAAAAATATATATGTATACGTAATTTTATTTGTTGAAACATATTTTGATAAAAAGGCTTAAAAGATTTCAAGTAAAATAGTGTTAAGATTGAATTAAAAGTGCTAGCACGTGGTGGTATTTGGCCAACCTTAAGTTATGCTATGCGTCTTAAATTTGGAACTTGACCAATAATAACTAAACCAATTTTTGTACATTTCAGATGTCCGGGAATACAGCTACCCTGCGTACACGGAAATTTATGACAAATCGCTTGTTGTGCCGCAAACAAATGGTATGTGATGTGATACATCCAGGCTTGTCATCAGTAAGCAAAACTGAAATACGCGAAAAATTAGCTGCTATGTACAAAGTTACTCCAGACGTATGCTTTGTTTTTGGTTTCCGCACTAATTTTGGTGGTGGTCGATCAACAGGATTTGCCCTAATTTATGATACGTTGGATTATGCGAAAAAGTTTGAACCCAAATATCGTTTGGCCCGTCACGGCTTATTAGAAATTAAGAAACAAACACGCAAACAACGTAAAGAACGTAAGAACAGGATGAAAAAAGTCCGAGGTACAGCCAAGGCTAAGATTGGTCAAAGTGCTAAGAAGTAATCCAGTTTAGCCAGACGTGGCAGATTATTCCGATATCGTTTTAATATGCTTAGGAATAGATTATGCCGTTTTTTAAATAAATAATATATACTAAATATTTAATCACTAGAGCATTCAAGTCAAACTTGGACATTAAAAAGGAGCTAACTCTGTAGGTGTGTGGTATTCATTTTTAAAAGACTATTATTCTAAATGAAGAACAACAATATATTTGGGCGTGCGTCCAACAATCGGTAGACCCTGAAATATATCCAATCATAATTGAGACATCTGTTTCACCATATATAGAAGCTTCTTAAAATAGAAAATGTAGTACACAAGATCATAGGTCAATAAGATGGATTCACTCAGTTAATTCCGATTTGCCTCCATCATCAAAGTTGGAAACTTTCATCTGCAATCAGAGTTGCCAACTTTCTGTATTTTAATTATAACTAAATACTTTTTAACATCCCCGCTTTTTCACTTTTTAATTAACATGTGTTATCCTATGCCATAACGAAACAAATGAAATCGTGCAGCATTATTAATACGGTCAGTTATTGCACACAAAAAGAAATATGAATCCTTTTAACAATTTGGGTCTTAAACCTTGGCTGGTTAAACAATTGCAAAAATTAGGTACGTGTATAATAACTAAAAGTTAATGTTAAACAATAATTGATGAGTTCAACAGGTCTCAAACAAGCAACTCCCATACAGCAAAATTGTATACCAGCCATTCTGGAAGGTAATGATTGCTTAGGAGCGGCTAAGACGGGATCAGGAAAAACATTTGCTTTTGCTTTGCCTATCCTACAGAAACTGAGTGAAGAGCCTGTCAGCCACTTTGCTTTAATATTAACCCCTACTCATGAGTTGGCTTACCAGGTAATAAGAGTTGAATATGTTAAAAATGTAATCATTAAGAGTCCTGAACTTTACTTAAGATATCGGAGCAATTTTTAGTGGCTGGTCAGCCGTTAGATATTAGGGTATGTGTTATTTCGGGTGGTACAGATCAAATTATCGAAGCACAAAATCTAATGCGAAGACCTCATATTGTTGTAGCAATGCCGGGACGTTTGGCTGATCATTTAACTGGTTGTGATACGTTTTCGTTTGATAATTTAAAATTTCTAGTAGTAGATGAAGCAGATCGCATGTTAAATGGAGACTTTGATGAAAGTCTTGCCATAATCGAACAATGCTTGCCTAAACAAAGACAAA
The DNA here is from genome assembly GCA_963971445.1 of Ornithomya chloropus. Classification (NCBI taxonomy): domain Eukaryota; kingdom Metazoa; phylum Arthropoda; class Insecta; order Diptera; family Hippoboscidae; genus Ornithomya; species Ornithomya chloropus. The sequence continues at coordinate 16,794,520 of OZ020530.1, read as the reverse complement.
ATCTTTTCTTCTCCGCTACTATGAAAGATTTTATTAAAGAATCGAGCGTATTTCCCATAGCAAAAAATGTGAGTTACATACACTTTTGGTTGTTAAGGTTTACATAATAAATAATTTTGGAAAATAGTGCTTTGAATGGTTTGAAGGCTCTCTAGTTGCTACGGTAGATACTTTAGATCAACGATACCTGTTGTGTGCTGACTATGATCGTGATATGGTTTTAATTGAGGCGCTGCGAAAATATCGCGAGGAAAATGAAAATGCCAATGTAATGGTATTTACCAACACAAAAAAGTACTTTTTCTACCCCTAACTTTTCTTTTAGAGCATTAATTATAATTTCTATTTTAATTTTTAACTGTTATAGATATTGCCAATTGTTATCCATGACCCTTAACAGTATGGGTTTGGAAAATGTTTGTTTGCATGGTTTTATGCGGCAAAAAGAGCGCGTGGCCGCTTTAAATAGTTTTAAATCTAAACATATACGTACCTTAATTGCCACCGATGTAGCCGCTAGAGGTCTAGACATATCTAATGTACAGCTGGTTATCAATCATCGTTTACCACGAACACCCAAAGAATATATACATCGTGTCGGACGTACTGCACGAGCTGGTCGCAAAGGTTTGGCGATTTCGATTTTTCGTTTTCCTCGTGATTTAGAATTATTGGCTGAAATCGAACAAGCTATTAATACAAAATTAACTGAACAACCTATAGATCGTAAGCATTTATTTACCAAGCATTTCGTATAATTATTAATAATTTTCATTTATAGAACGCTTAGTAGAGCGAATATTTATGCAAGTTAATGTCACACGACGCGAATCGGAAATTCATTTAGATAATAACGATTTTGATGAAAGAGCTCGAAACTATAGACGCAAGCAATGGATTTTAGATGGCAAAGATCCTGACGTTATGGAACATTTGTAAGTTTACACGTAAGCATAAAATTAGCGTCATAAAAAAATCTCATACTCTACTAGATATGTCAAAAAACAAAAAGATAAAATACGTGAAATTAAACGTCTGCGCAAAATACGTAATATGGAACAGGCCCACAAAGAAGACGTACTCATACAAGAAGATGAACGTTTCAAGGCAGTGGATAAGCAAAAATTTGAAAAGAGAAAAAAACCACGTGCAAAAGGTCAAGAAAAGGATGAAACTACAACAAAAACTAATGTTAGCGCAACTAAAAATCTACAAAAAATTAAACTGAATACGAAAAGCAACTCAATTTCATCAGTTGTTAAGAAAAAAATGAGTAAAATTTAATGGAACATCAATTTGTAATAAATTTCAGATTAAACTGATTCTATATATAAGAAAAATACCGTTGCATCAACATAACTGGTCTTTTTTCGTCAAATGATTGTGGATGGTATAAGGATAGAGTTGCCATTCCCTTTCAATAGTCGAAACAACTTTTTAATTATTTTATATAATTAAATTTATTGTAATTTTTTTCTTGACTTTTAAGTTACACAAGCCTTGGCCTTGTTGTTACTATTTTGTGTATTTAGTGAAGTAGTGAATGAATGCAAATCCTTTTTTTTTTAGTTCAATAAACATAAACAACAGCACATGATAAGCAAACATGAACTCCATTGTAATGTTAATGTTTTTATAAATTTTACTATATGTTTATATGTAAATAGATTTGTACGCTTAAACCAAACAAAATTCGTGCTTCAATACCCAAATGCCTGGTTGGTACTTTTCCAATTAAAGGATGTCTTGAAAAAATTTGAAAAAAGCGGAAATTACGACATTGTGTGCCATTAAACTTTACTCGCTCTTGTATGTAAGGCGAAAGCTTGGGCATATGTTTATGAATTTCAAAATCGACTCATTTTTAATAAGAACTAATCTTTTACTAGCTCCTAGTTCCCTCTCTTTCCTTCCTTGAGGTTAACTTGTGACAGATCATAAGAGGTGGAATTAAATAGAATAACGTACTTTTTATATCTTAACAGATGGCGCTTCTTAGTTGATTCAACAACATTTGTGACCAGCTTCAGCTTTTAGCTTTAATTGAAAAATTCATTTAAAAGCAAACAAAAAAAAAATGAATGTTTTTCTTTTTGCGTTAGGCTGATATTAGGATTAAACTTTATCTTAAATTCTAAATGTTACAGATGTTTTTTTTGTCTTTTTTTGGTTTTTATAAATATTGTATATTAAGAGTATGACATGTGATGCGATTGAAAATTAATTAATTGTCCTTTTTTTATTTTTTTTTTTCGTTTTTGTTGAAAAACGTGTTTCCTTAAGTACAACTTTTAAATATTTTAATATTTATATAAATTTCAAGTGTGAAAGTGAGATTTTAATTGTTTTTATACAACGCTTTATATTAGATATAATATCTTTCTTTTATGCTTTCTTTCCCTTTTCGATTTAAGTGAAAATCAAAATAAATTCCATTTTTATAATTTGTTTTGTTTTGTTTTGTTTTGTTTTTCCCTTTACTACTTAATACAAATTATTGATCAAATTTTAATGTATGTTTTGTGAATTCCAAGAGATAATTTTTATAAAGTAATTTTACAATTTTTGATTTTGTTTTTTCTTTTTTTTTATAAATTTAAGCATTTTATAATATTGGATCGAGTGACTATGGAAATTTTGCTTGTAGTGGTGGTGGTGGTGGTGTTGGATGTAGTTGTTTGCTGTTGCTGTTGTTTTTGTTGAAAATAGTAGACTTTTATTATCAATATTTTATCAATAATTTTAAACGTCGACAACCATTTTTTTATGTATGTCGGTATTACCAACCACCGAACAAAACTCATCAAATGAAATTTTACCATCCTCGTCTTTATCGGCAAAACAGATCGTCTTATCGACTATCTGTTGCAACTGTGTGTCCTTAAGATTATTGCCCACCATCATTTTTAAAACCTTAATGAAAGAAAAAAAAATTCAAAATTGTTTCAAGTTTTAGATGAAAAGCAATTACCTGAAACAGTTCACCATTAGATATATAACCGTCATTATCCATGTCGTATATACGAAATGCAAAACGCAACTTTGATAGTTTATCGCCTTTAACGCTGAACTGTGAGACACCTTGAATGAATTCTTTGAAATCTACTTCGCCATTACCATCCGCATCGAATATATCAATGACACGCTGCACTAAAGGATTTTGCTGTAATTCCGGCAATGACATAAACTCATCAACACTCAAGGCACCCGAATTATCCAAATCCAGTTTGCGAAAACGTTTACCCAATCGTCGTATCTCATCAGCATCGACTATAATATATAGCAAGAAAGCAATTTTAATTAATATTATAATAAACACAAACATAAACATAAACACACGCACATATGGTTCATTAATTCCACTTTATATATAAATGAATTGCGACAAGTTTCAGTGCTATTGGACGATTTTTACACGTTTTTACAAAATATTTGACCAAAATCGGAACAGCTTTGCGCATGACACCACCCATTTAGTTTATAAACGACTTGTACTTCTTAAAAAGTCCTTTTCTAAACAAATGAGCAGTGCCACGCCCATTATTTACAAATCCCCTGAAAAGCTATAGAAATTTGCAAATGTTTGCAAAAAATTTGACCAAAATCGGAGCAGTAGTTTTCTAGTTATAAGCCAAGCAATTTTTCTTTGATTCCTGCGGTCGTAATTTTGAAAATCACAGAAAACATCAAAAAGTGTGAAAAATACCAGGCGCTCAGAATTGCTTAGAAAGTCAATCTTGATTCAACATATTTTTTAAACCTTTATAAAGTGGAAACGGTTGGACGGATTTTGTTTAAACTTTTTGTGGAATTTTGTAAATTAATTCAGTTTTCAAATAAAGCATATTTTGTGGGCGTGGCACCACCCATTTTGTTAATACACAAGTATTTTTAAAAACATCTTTCCTAAACTAATGGGCAGTGCCACGCCCAGAAATTATAAATCGCCGAAAAGCTACAGAAATATCCAAATTTTTACATAAAATTTGAACAAAATCGGAGTTGCCGTTGAAAAGTTATGAGCAAAACAGTATTACCTTCATTTTTGTGTGGTTGTTGTTATTGTTATTATTTCGAAAATTTGGCAAAATCAGTGGAAATATTTTTTATACAATTTCGTCAAAATTCCGGCGTTCAATAGCCTATAACTTTTGAACCGTTGTACGGATTTAATTAAAATTAATTGCCCGTACCTGGAAAATTCTCCAGCTTTACAATGACATATATTTTAGGGGCGTGGTACTGCCCACTTAATTATAATAACCCATTTCACAATGTATACTTTTATTCGAAAATGGGTCATTCTAGGACCCCGAGACCTTGATTATTGGATTCTTTAGCGAATTTAGAAAAAGGGGCGCAAAAATTTTCAGATCGATAGGAGTTACCGCTTACGAGATATAAGCGTTCAAAGTTTTCATAGAAAAATACTGAATAATTTCCACATACAGCGTCATTGAGTAATGAAATGACCTCTTACTTATATATTTTGAATTAGTCAGGAGACCAATTGCGTCGTTTTTCATTCATCTTAAACCGATGACAACGATACGATTACGATACCTTTACGCAATTGGTTTTGGGAACGATATCGTTGAATCTTAATCGTTAAAAATGATATCGTTTGAAAATTACACAATGACCCCCCCTGGATGAGTTCTATATAACGCCACCTAGTAATTGATTGACTTATTAATTTATATTGAATTAGTCAGGTATTAAATCATTCTGAATGCTTTAGTTGAATAGGAGCTTACTACTATTTAAACTAGATGGCTCTAGTGAGGTGTGAAATTAATAATTTTTCGAAGCCTTATAACTTCTAAGCGGTAGCTCCAATCGATCTGAAAATTTTTGCGCCCCTTTTTCTAAATTCACTAAAGAATCCATTAATCGAGGTATCAAAATCCTAGGATGACCCATTTTCGAGAAAAAGACAACATTGTTAAAAGAGTTTCAGTAATTAAATGGGCAGTGTCATGCCCATAAAATATATGTCATTGTAAAGCTGGAGAATTTTCCAGGTACGGGCAATTGGTTTGACCAAAATCCCTACAGCGGTTCAAAAGTTATTGGCTACTAAATACGAGCAATATGACCAAATGGCATAAAAAATATTTCCACTGATTTTGCCAAATTTTCGAAATAATAACAATAACAACAACCACACCACAGAAAGAAGGCAATATTGTTTTGCTTATAACTTTTCAATGACAACTCCGATTTTCATCAAATTTGTTGCAAACATTTGCAAATTTCTGTAGCTTTTCGGGAGATTTGTAATTTATGGGCGTGGCACCATCCATTTAGTTAATAAAGAGCATGACTTAAAAAAAATCTTCTAAGCAAGGGTTTTGTTTAAAATTGGCATATTTTTCGAAAAATATCTTTTTAATGTATAATTATGGGCGTGTTAGTTAATGAACAACATGACTTTCTCTCTCCCCAAGCAAAGGCTATACATATATAACCTTTGTTAAAATTTTTTTTTAAAAAAATTTACAAAACTGTTGATGCCAATCGCTGGAAAATGACCTGAATATAACTCCCATTCGAGTCGACTAAGTCGACTTGGAAGTTGATTTAATATTTCACAGAGCTTGGAGCGCGTTCTAGGAGCTCTACTACTATTATAAACTTTACAGACGTGTACTTTACATACAACGCAACACTATCACAATATTTTAGCGTGCGATCAAGAATATCTAAAAATAAATTTATACAAGAAACATATCACTACACTTTATGTGCATATTACAGAACTGAAAATGGGAAAGTGATTTAGTGTGTGTGTACGTCCAAGCGTATTTGTGGGAGAGCACAACATGTATTTCACGTGGATGATAATGTCTAATATATATATTACAGATGTTACAACTGGTATTAAATGATTTAAAAATTACTTACAATTCGAGCACATTTCCATCGGCAAAGAGGTTTCATTTCCCTAAAAGAGAAAGAGAGAGATGAATATGATTTAATATTAAAGTAGTTAAAGTGATCATAAACGATGTAAAAGATCAAGATCTCTGTGGTATTACAAGTTATTTAGAGGCTAATGGAGACAAAGATAGAAACCTGCAGCCTTTTGCCTATGCCTGGGTAATCGCATGCGTAAGTAATAAAATTTATATATGTTAAGTATATACATATATACAGTACAGGTGTCAGCCAATGGAACGGAGACCCAGTAACACAGTTTCATACTTAACATATATATATATATATAGTCCATTGAATCTACAATACACACGCATACGAACACTTTTTTATATGCATTGTTAGACGGTACGTTGGAAAACTAATATATTTTGCTAAATAATTACCATTTTGCCTTATTTTTTCTTCTGTGCTCTTTTTACAAATAGAAAAATTCCACTTAAAATTATATATGTATTTGTTATGTATGCACTAGGGGAAATCTATGCGCAAACTTTTTTTTTTTTTTTTTTGTAGAAATTCTGTTGAACTTTGTATATTCTTTTACTTTGCTTTAGAAGGATATTTGTTTTCCACTTTTAATCCTAACTACTGTTATTTGTGCTAATTTTCTATATATATATATATTTTATATTTCACTTTTGAATTTGTTATTTGTTTTTAATTGTAGGTAAATTTTTGCAAAAATCTTTTCTCTTTAGATCACTTTCTTCTATTTCACGAATTTATATCTGACACTTTCGTTAATTTGTTATCAATTTCTGGTGAATAACTTCTTCATTTTGCAGTGCTGCTGAGTCTAGGAATTTTAAAAACAGGTGTATTCTAAAAATATACGAAACAACGTTAGCAAGATGGCGCTAAACGATTGACATGAACAACAGTTTCTCTTTCTCAAGATGACGCCAAAACGAATACAACCAGAAATGTAGATGCGTGAAGTTAAAAAGTTTTAAAAAGTTATTATTCTCTGAGAGAGAGAAGAAGGAGAGAGGGGAAAACAGTGAGAATCCGAGCCAAAAACCAAAAACACTTCCCTCTATACTATAGATGGTTCTACCCGCCCACGCTTTTAACTTTTTAACTTCACGCTTTACGTATTACGTACCTTTTTAAAGTTAGATTTATTCTCTCCAGAGAAAAGTAAACAAACAAGAAAATACATAAACAAAGAAATGAAAATTTTTGACCATATGTGTTTTAAAATTTTACATATTAAATAATAATGTTATTATGAAAAAATATTTTTTTAAATTTAAAGTATGGAACATGTAGAACCTTTTTTTATAAAGTAATTAAAAATTAGGATAAACTAACATTACCAAATAAAGGATTGTTTGTACCCTTATTTTTACTAAGAATATAAATAAATTTATATGAAAAGTTAAATAAAATGAAAATTGTCGAGTTTTTTGTTATTTGTTCTATAAACTACACCGTTTCCATTTTAATTTCAGAAATAGTCAGTTAAATTTCAGATATTCCACGTACGTACGTAATACGTAAAGCGTGAAGTTAAAAAGTTAAACGCGTGGCCGGGCAGAACCATCTATAGTATAGAGGGAAGTGTTTTTGGTTTTTGGCTCGGATTCTCATTTTTTTTCTCTCTCTCAGAGAATAATAACTTTTTAAAACTTTTTAACTTCACACACGTCAGAAATGTATTTAAAATACTTTCTCGTTTTTTCTCAAGGTGGCGCAAAAACGAGTACTGAAGTTATTTATTTTCTCAACATAGAGCTCAAATCCCATTTCCATTTTCTTTCACTTCACTTTCGTAAACATTTCGGGAATTTCGTGCTTATTGCAAAACAAGTACGGCACACACACACATTTAGTAAATAAAAAAACTTAGTTCTTTTAAATATTTGCTCACACAATAATTAAAAGCAAGGAATTTTGTGCGCAAAATAAATCATTAATTAACTCGACCAAATTGGTATACAATTGGACAATTTATCAGAGACCGCCCCATATGTGACGAAGTGCCTTTTATATGACAAGGCCTCGCGTTTTACTGATACACTAAAACTAAACTAATTACAACATAAATTGTTCGTCTCTATATTTTTTGTAGAGGCAATGCAAAAAAAGAAAAAAGAAAAAAAGCAAACAAAGTATATTTTGTAGCAACGAATTTATTAACGTGTACAATAAAAATAATAAAAATACAAGATTAATTATAACCTGAGACAATAATTTATTCATAATAATTTAAATAATTTAAATACAAATAATGGCTTCATTAGATTCAAGGAGCTCCCCTAACGTTCGCATAGTTAAACGTCCCGGTGCTATTAATCGTAACGACACAAATACATTGGAGCCTTTTAAGTTGTCAATAGATTTGGAATCAACGGATAAACTACAATATAAGATTCACCGTTTTTCTAGTTTTTCAACAAATTATGTGCCTGAGTAAGCAGACTTCTTTAGAGCCGTTCATTGATTAAAGATTTTACATGTAACTTATAATTCCAGAAATATATTAGTAGACTGTCCTTCTGATCAGTCATCGCGCTGGTCAGCGCATAATAACAATCCACCTCAGTATTTAACATTAAAATTGCGTCGACCATCCATCGTGAAAAGCGTTAAATTCGGCAAATTCGAAAAATCGCACGTATGCAATATAAAAAAGTTTCGCATCTATGGTGGCCTAAGTGAGGAAACCATGCCTTTACTATTGGAGGCGTTAGTGCTTGATATGATATATGAATCATTTCCATAAAGTGTGACTCACACTTATTTTCATTTTATGTTTCAGTGGGCTCAGGAACGATCATATACCTGAAACATTTATTTTGCGATACATGACTGAAGACGGACAAACTTACCTGCCAATACTTTATTTAAAAATTGTTCCACTTCTATCATGGGGACCGACTTTTAACTACAGTATTTGGTATGTGGAGCTGCACGGTCAAGATGATCCCATGTATACCAACAATTCTCTGCGCGAGTATAATAAGGTTTGGCATCTCATGTAATTTCGCTCATTTTTCTTCTTTTTTTCTTAACGGACATTTTTTTCTGGCTTAGTTACGAGAAGTGGAAGTTGTGCGTTTATGTTTAAAACATTTTCGACAACAAGGTTACGATCAAGCGTTTACAGCGTTGCAGGAACAAACACAAGTTCGTTTAGAACATCCCATAGTTAGTGAGTTGCACAAATGTTTAGTCATAGATGGTGAATTCGAACGTGCTGAACAGTTAATGGGCGATTACATAGCGGATGGTTTGATGGACAATTATTTAAGTCGCCAAAGTTATAAGCATGCGTGGAACTTACAAACGGTTGAAGGTTTTATAAAACCGGGTAAATAATAAATGAATGATTATAAAAAATTTCATTACACCCTACACCGCTTGAGGCAAAGGGTTTGAAACTCTTAAATAGAAAACGCCGTTTATACCGATCGATCGGAATCAATTTAACATGTCCGCCTGTCCGTCTCTCTGTAAATGTAAATTTGTGCTTAAGCTACAGGTCATATTTTTTGAGGTATTTTGGTACAAACAGGAACTCTATTAAAAATGAACCGAATCGGACCATTTTTAGAATCCCTCTCTATATAACAACCGTACCATAAAGAAAGTCCTAATATGGCAAAAAATTGCTATTTGAAATATTTTTTGACAAAAGTCATGAACTATAGTTAATTGGCTTAATATTTGGCTGTGCCGACTTTTGCATCCGAATTCACGAAGTGACGTACAAGGCAATACCTCAACTAATTGTAGCATACTTTGTGGAACTAAGTGGTGTAGGGTATTAAATATAACATTTTCACCTGTTTTATTTTGTATATTGTGGCATTGCGTCACTTAAACAGGTAATCGGGGTGGTCATCAGTTGGTAATGGATTCAGAGAAAAGTCTCATTTATCTGTACGGGGGTTGGGATGGCTATAGAGACCTTAGCGACTTGTGGGTGTTTCAAATAACCAACAAATCGTGGACACAATTATGCAAATGTTCCGAGGATTGCAATGGACCAACGCCACGATCATGCCATAAAATGATTTACGATCCCATTAGTAGAAATATCTTTATGTTGGGTCGCTATCTGGACAATTCCATTCGGACGACAGAGTATATAAAAAGTGATTTCTATTTATATGACACCCGTGCCGATATCTGGTTGCAAATATGTGACGATACAAGTCAGGTGGGCGGCCCTCAACTGCTGTACGATCATCAAATGTGCATAGATGCCGAGAAGCGTATGATTTATGTGTTCGGTGGCAAGATTTTAACGCCACGCAGTGTTAGCTCCAGTACCACCAATGAACCGGAATATTCCGGCTTATTTTCATATCATATCGCCACAAATACTTGGACTCAAATAATGGTGGATTGTCATCATCCCACCGCTTCACTGCCGAATGTCTGGTCGGTGAAATCGCGCATAACTCACTGTATGGTGTTCCACCCGGTATGTGTTTTAATTTATTGCCAAACCTTTGATTGTAAATTTTACTTGGATTTGTGTGTGATTTTTAGAAAAGGCGAAAACTTTATATATATGGGGGGCAAAGGGCAAAATTGGATATCCATGAATTCATCAGTTACGATGTGGACACGCAGAGTGTAGAGATATTGAACAAGGGAGATCGTCATTGGCAAGCGACGGTTAGCAGTGGAGAGAATGGTGAAGGATCAAATGAACCCTCGCCCACATACACCCTCAGAGCTACCATAGATTGTGAACGAGATGAAATCTACATGTTTTCGGTAAAATTGTAATTTACACGTGGGTGCCCCTTAATCACTTATTCAAAATAAATATTTTCCTTTGCTCTCTCACATTATAGAGCTTGTGCAAGAGTAAGGATCGTCGCGATATACAACATCTGGAAGCTGCCAATTCTTTTTGGGTGTACTCACTAAACGATTTCAAGTGGTCTCGTGTCTATATGTGCAATTATGATGCTGTAGAAAGTAATAATCATTATTTTAAAGACAAGCCACTGGAACCGTGTCCCCGTTATGCGCATCAATTTATCTATGATGAAGTCGACAAGGTTGGTCACTATTATGAAATTGTTTATAACCTCCACATAAGGTACTAAGTCGTCAGAAACTTTACAAATTATACATAAATTGTTCATTATCAAAAACGGAGTAGATCGAGGCATATGAGTCCGTATCTCCGTGCGTTTGTCGGTTGTTGTTAACTTTCTTCTGCCTACAGTTGACTATTTAAATTGATAAAAAATGGGTTAAGTGCCACGCCCATAATCGATCAAAATATATTTATCTGCCACAAAAATTGAGCCAAAAAGTTGAAATAAATGGGAGACATATTTACTATTATCCCATTTTTCTATTTGCCAAAAAGGGGCGTGGTCGAATAACAGAAACGCCCACAATCGACAAAAATCTATTTATTTGCCACAAAAATGAGCTATGAAGTTGGAATTTTAGTACACAAACATCCCATTCATCGGGACGACACCCCCATTATACAGAAAAAACCTTATAAAGCGTAAAATTCGACTTGTAGTCGTATGATACTACTAGAGGGCGTAATCACACCCTTGCCACGCCCACTAATTGTATATAAATGTTGATCTAATCCAAATTTACATGTCTTGTATTTTTTGATCTTGTTTACAGTTACACTATATGTTTGGTGGTAATCCGGGCAAATCGGAAGCTCCCCAGTCCCGTTTAGACGATTTCTGGTTATTGGAATTGGAAAAGTAAGTATTTAAATTGCACATCTATACAATAATTGCTAATATTATTGACAATCCGCCCAGACCGAAACGTGAAGAGATATTGAACCATTGCCGTTATCTGATACGTAAGTTACATTACAAGGAATTGATACATTCAGATCTGTACGCAGCTATGATGTATTTGCGTCAACATATTGCCGAGGTAGTGGATCATAATAATAAGGAACAGGTGAAAAATGTAAGCGACCAGTTAGTTACAAGAATTGATTTGAGAAACTCATCATGTTTGGTTGTTGCATTTGACTAATTACAGTTTCATAAGTTGGCCTGTTTACTATTTCAAAGTAATGCAGAGAATGCACAGACTGTACAGACTGAACAAACCAAAGTTGATAAAGAGGAATCTTTAGACACAACCTCCCGCATCGAATTATTAAATAAAGAAACAGAAGGTAGGAACACAGAGAATATTGTATATAACTGTTGTCTTTTTACAAATAATACTTTTTAGATACGGAGAGAAATGTTTCTTTACACCCTCCGGATGACTTTTATTCAGCGGACTTTTGTACCAGTTCTGTCACAACCCCATCATCAGATATATCGGATTCAATTTCACCCCTTTCCAGTTATAATCAGCCAGAAAAGGGTAGTAAGCGAGCCCGTCATGACATTGCTTACGAGTTAAAGTCGCAGCGAGCTTTCCTGTTTAATAAACTCGTTGAATTACTGCCCCCCAACATGGTTCAACCGGATCGTAATCTTAGTGATTTTGTGATTATGTAAATATTCTCTTCTTCTTTCTCACACATAATACGATGTTGTTGAATAAGGTTTTCTGGAGTTATTTCTTTTCGTTATTAATGGTGTGGCCGAGATGGATGATTTCATTTTCTTAGTCGTACATTTGCAGTGTAATGTGATTAATAATTGTTAGTTAATATGAATCGTATGTGTATGTGGATTTATTGTTGCGCTTCAATTAAATTTCATATTTTGTACAAATGCTTAATAACGAATTGAATTATTTATTTCGAACAGTTACAGACAGCACTGAATATTTATAGGGCAACACTCCAATAACGGTACGTTGTATACGAAGAAAAATTGCAAACTAAAACAACACTAAATTTGGTTTAGAGCAGATCTTAAAAACCCTTCATATGTAGTTCGAGAATTGCATAATTAAGTGAGACATGTATACTGCAGCTGGAATAAATTTCAGCCCAATATTTCAATTGTTCTGTATTTTAATTAAATACAAAATTGTCATGTCCTTATTGAAAAACCTCTATATATGTACAAAAAGACAGTTATGAACAATCATTGTTCATAAAAAAAAGTATCAAGCGAAGCTGGGCTGTTAGGCTAAACAACCATTAATCATTTCTTCACATTCGTTTCAAACTGAGAAGCACCAGTATTGTATCCTAATACAATACAAAACTCCCATCTCAACGCATTTCAACTAATTATTTAATAATAAAAAAAAACCAACAAATTTTTCGCTTTAGACCATATTTGTGCTGTCGCTTTCAACTTTTATTTCGATTCTTCGTTTTTGATTTTATTTATTATTGTTGTTGTTTATTTGATCCAATTATTTTTCTCTCATTTATTTGTTATCTTTTGAATCGTCAAAGTGTAGTCGGTTGGTAGTTGAATATTTTGTTTTTTTTTGTTTGTAGTACTTTCTATTCCATTTTAAATAGTTAAATAGAAAAAAGATTAATAATAAATCATTGATCGTTATTACGTATGTATGTATGTATATGGGAAGGATAAGGATATGAATATTTTTTGTTTTTTTTTTGGATAGATAGATATTCAAGTAAAGCTTTCTCACTCTCTCTCTTTCTCTCTCTATCTTCTCATAATAGAAATAATGAATGTAGGTGGATTTATTGTTTGCAATGCTTTTTTGTTGGTGTATTTTGGGACGTTACCTTTTACTTTTTACAAGTGGTTCTGCTTTATATAAAAAAAAATATGTTTATAACATAGAGAGAGAGGGGGAGACTCCACAAAGTATATGTATTTTTGATTAGCATCAAACATTGAGTTGATCTCAATAAGGACTGTCCGTGTGTCTGTCCGTTTTGTTGAAATTTTGTACAGGCACGTCTCGTTTCTGAACGCAGTTTGCTATTTAAGTTGGGTAAAATCGCTCTAGAGTCACGCTCACAATCAACAAAAATCTATTCATTGATAAGCCCCAACAATGGACGTAACACGCCCACAATTACATAGACCCGTACTCAGCTAAAAACTTGACTTGCAGGCTGATCCATAACACATATACTATTAGAGGGTGTAATACCTGTACCTGCCACGCCCACTATTTGTATGTAAATTTGGGGGGGAGGTATTTAAGCTTTGGCCAAAACCAAATTTAGTTGTTTTTATAGTTTAGTTAATACCTTACAAAAGAGAAAGGAAGAGAAAGGTGGTAAAATGAACTTTTTTATATTATCATGAGAGAATCGTTTGGTTTTCTTATAATAATAATCTGTTGCGATATTGTTGTTGCCAATGTTGTATGTTTTATGCGGGGTTAGGTTTTTGTTTGATATAAATATTGTTGTTTTCATACTCTCCACGTGCACAAGTGCTTTGAAAATACTAAAATTATTATCGTGACTTTGCAACGACATACTAGAAGGAAGATCTCGGACATCTTACAAAGCACATTTTTATATTCAGCCCCAGTTGTGGCAAAGAGTATATAAATTTTGTAATTCCGATTCAGTATCAATTTAACCATGTCCGTCTGTCTGTCCATGTCATAGTTCCTTGGAGCACTTGTATATAAACAAAGCCCACTTATCATGTATACATGTGGTGAGTACCCTAGATTTGGTCTAAGCCAAACATAACTTTTTTTACTTGTTAATTAATTATTTTATGTATAAAATTTTTCATGTTTTAATCTAAAACGGGCAATTCCCAATTAGAGGCCAGTGGATGTGTAAGATTTTAAAAACCATTCTGTTTATTAAAAATTATGACATAACGTGAAACTATTTTCTAAAGCTAATCCAATTGAATTTGTAAAAAAGACCTGCATGGCTTGAAAGTTGTAAAAAGTGTTGCTCCGCAATGTGCGTCACACAGGAATTGCCCATATATTCTTAGTCATATTAATAATAAGTGTATTTAATGATATTTTTTTATTAGCCTTTTATTTATTATTCATGTTTTATTATCAAATTTTAAAAAAGTTGTTGTTTTTGTTTGTTTTTTCGGTTTATTTAAGTGCGCGTTTTATATTTGTATGTATCTACGACGTTGCATGGAGTTGGTTGTTTAGTTAGGTTTTTGCTTTGCTTTATTTTTGTATTATAAATATTTTTATATAGTTTTTTTATTTTTGCTTAAATTGATTTTTATATATTTTATGTACTTAAAAATTATTCTTGCCGAACTTCTTCATTCTTCTTTTTATGCATAAAGGAATATGAATACATAAAATATATGTTATAAAAAAAAAAAACAAAAAAAAAAGAAATCACAAAATGAAAAAACACACATTTGGCTTTACTCCCAATCCAATCCAATCCAATCCAATGCAGTTCCGCTCCACCTTCATGGACTTTAAACCAAATTGTATTCTTTTAAATTTGATTGCAGTATTGTATCCTTGACAGCTGCAAACACAAATCGGATGTTTTCCGTATCTAATTGAAGAAATTGCAATTAATTAGTAATGAAAAAAAGAAGATACAAAAAATTCATCACTTTTTAATACCCACCATCATATGTAACGGGTTTTTCAGTAAGGACATAACAATTTTACATTTTAATACGCACGTACCTTTGAACGTTTTTCAAGATGTGTCAACGTCAAAACCTCAGTCAAGATTAACACTTTTACATGAAGTTCATAAACGAGCAAAGTTCGGACATTTTTAAAAATCACTGCTGAAGCAGAAGTGAATTGACTCAAGAGACACGCCCACAGTGCAAAAGAAAGAAGAAACCAGTTTTTTAAATATGACATGTATACTTCTTAGAGAGCTTTGGCACCTAGATGGTGGATATTCAAGATTTGGCCACAGCCAAATATAGTTTTTTTTCTACTGTTTTATTCTGCTAATAAATATTGAATTGAAAATGTTGAAAAGAAATTGTGTACGAAAGTTGGAAGGTTTCTAGTCTAAAGGAGCCACGCTATGTTCCCTTACCCTCTCTTCCAATAGCCATGCATTGTTCTTTATTCCTACATTTCCAAAACTGATCAATAACGCAACAATACATCTGCTACGAATTTTAAAACCTCAACCCATAAAGTGATTTTTCACAAAGTAAGTTTTCTATGATAAAATCTTCCGTTTACTCATTTACTAAACATTATACTTGGCACTACTTGGTGTAGGGTATTGAGGGACTAATAATATTTTCTTCTCTATATGATAAAAAGCAACCTGATCAAAATCCATCTTAGAAAGCGAAGCGAAAATCCTTCATTTTAATGTAATGCTATTCCTAAAGGCTTCTCCGGTTAAGTAGCCGTTAAAAAAAATAATAACTTTGTAAATAATATTTTCATAAACTGAAGAGAAAAAAAAAGAATTCACACAAACACTTACTATTCGATTTCTCTCTTTTTTTATTATGTATTTTTTGTTATTAAATGGGTTCAATATATATGTATGTATGTACCACACATATAATAATTTATTAAAGTATATAATTAAGTCAATTCCTTATCATCGATCATGGCATAAATTTTAATTTATTGCCAGCAAGAGAACGTACGCATGTATGTATGTGTGTAAAATGTTACAGAATAGAGGAATATTTTGCATAAACGGCATGTAGCAGCTGTGGGCACATACTATACGTATGCGTCAAGGTATGCTTGTGTGTTTGTTTAACCCAAATTGAATTCTTTTAAAGCATTTTGCATGATGGTATCCTTCACGGCACAAAATACCAGTTTTATATTTTCAGTATCTATATATAAATATATCATCATCCCATGGCAGGCGATTCGATTTTTTCGTTTAGGTTTCGGTTCGTTAATAAGAAAGAAAAAGAAGTGAAATTATCGTTACGCTCATTAGGATTTATTTGTTTACATAAATAGTTTATGAGCAAGCGATAAAACACTAGCTTACAAGAAACACACAATCACAGTTATAACTGAAAGCATAAAAATCCTAGCCGGACGAAATAACCAACTAGCTGCGTTACCATCAATTACAACTAATTAAATACCTTTTTCCCATCATCAACATATAAACAAAAACGCAACACTGCCGGATATCGCTCATCTAACGAACGATCTTGAATTTGATATTGTATTGTAATTGAGAATGTAAAGTGGAGGAGAGGTAGAGTGTTGTTGTAGGCTTAATTGATTTTGCTATGCTTACCTGTAGCACATGTGAAATGAGAGTAAATGATTTTTTCGGAATCTGGATTTAAATCTACAAACATACGCAAAATGAATTCACGGGCGGCTATTGCATCCCTTTGTGGACCTAAAATGTTTATAAGATTACACAAAACGAAAAGCAACAGCAGCAACAGCAATAATCACAATCAATATATAGCAATATTTACAGTTACTTAAGTATACATAAATACTAAATCCTAATATGCGCAATATAAAGGGCTTTTCACTAAGGACATAACAATTTTATATTTAAATAAAACACAGAATAATTGAGATATTCATTCCAGGTGCAGAACACATGTTACATTCATATGACCAACGCCAGCACGTTTGTAGCGATCGATTTTTTGGACCCAATATTCCATCACTCTTTCTTACACATATCGACCGGAACGATAAATCGCTAGTATTATCGTTGATGATAAATATTAACCTTCATTGACATTTTCACGTTGACAGATCATGAATAACGTTCAAGGGTGCGTTAGTATGAAAATGCAAAATTGTTATGTCCCTATTGAAAAACTTATTACAACAACTACAATGATATACTTTACCTATTACAATAGCATCAATGCTTCTTCTACATGTACCTACACTATATACTCGTATGTATATAAACCATATAAAAGCATACTTGAGCATAATATAATTTTTTATACTTTTTCAAATCTACGCATATACTACGTAATGGGAGAGAATGAAGAAATATAATTGAATATAACCTGTAGCTGTAGTAAAGTGAGAATAACATTGACGTTCAGGATCGGGATTTGCCGCTAAATATTTCTTTAAAACAAATTGCTTTGCGGCAGCATGATCACACTTGGGACCTGCACACACATTAAAAATTTCATTCATCATATCCCCAATAAAAACAAATGCAATAATTTTATTTCTTAACTTGAACTGGCTAAACGCATTTCATAAGCTCGTTTTATAACTTATAGAGACTAAAATAATAAAATTATTATTTTTATTTCATTCACTTACCATCATATTCAGGAAAATAGTCTACCAAATGGGAATACATGATTTTTTCTTCCAGCAAGTCTTTCTTATTTAAGAAGAGAATAACGGATGAATTTTGGAACCATGGATACGTAATAATAGTTCTAAATAAAGCTTTTGATTCCTCCATACGATTCTGAAATCGATTAAAAAAAACAAAACAAAAAAAAAACAATTATAATTTCAATATAATAAAGAAGGCTGCTGTAGGGTACTCACCTCGTTATCGGATTCGAACAAGATTTGATCGTATTCTGAGAGGGCTACCAGAAATATAATCGATGTTACATTTTCAAAACAATGAATCCATTTTCGTCTTTCAGAACGCTGTCCACCTACATCTACCATTCTAATGTTTTTTTTTTTTTTTGTTCATGGTTGTTCATATAAAGAGAGAGAGAGTAGTAATTAGTAATTCATGAAAACTCTATTATTATATACATGTATATAAGAAGAAGCAACAAAATAACTACAACGACAATAATTCTACGTTCTAGCATTTAGTTCTGCAACATATTTAGCCTATTAGCCATTTTCAGTTACTTTGTTTGAGATAGTATTCTGTAAATACCTAAATACAATGCCATCCAAATCGAATGGATATTCCAGTATACCTGTGGTAGGTACACGGGCACGCAATATATCTTGTTCAGTTGGCAAATAATCTGCCATCTCTATACGTGCTATATCACTTAGATAGCTATAATAGTAATTTAGTGTTAAATCATAATTTTAATTATGTTAGGGTTTAACATTTTTACAACGTTTTGTTTTGTTTTTGTAATTGTACCAAAGTCACCAAAGTCACCAAAGTCACTCTATCCATTGACTACTATATCTGTCTATTGATTTGACATTAATTTCGCCCTTGTGTTGGCCAGTTTATGCGAATGTTTAAAACTTTTAAACTTATGTCCGTCTCTTCGTCCATGTAAATTTGTACGTATTTTTTTACGATATTTCGCTGAAATTTAGAACAAGGAATCTTGTTGAAAATGGACTGAACTATTTTTAAAACTTTTCCCCCTTAGACCGTTATGTCTATTATTATGAAACTCTTTATATAACGGACTTGAATAACTGTAACATATTCATTTGTATTAATTGTACAATTTGAACGAACTGGTATTAAGTAGTCAGTGCTTGATAAACTGTAATGTTTAGTTGTTTTCTTGTGGATATAATTTTCTTCATGGTACAATTACAACATTGGCAACAAATATTACAAAATTATAATTGGTTTAAGGGCCTCCATCTCATTCAATACCTCAACCATAAATGTGGTTTTGTGCCTTATCGACTATCTGTCAAGTTTTCTTATAAACCCAAAAGCCTAAATATTAATTTTAAATTATTAAAATCATTGATAAAGTAGAGGCTCTGCCTACCCCGCTCACACACATTAACACACAATAAACACAATTTCGTTAGTAATGTTAATAAACAGAAAGCGAGACACATGCACAATAATATGTTTGTAGATGAAATGCAATGCATTCGTGCATTAAAAAATACCTAAAGCGTATTTCTTCTAGATCGAAAGGATATTCAATAATCCCCGTTGTTGGTACACGAACACGTAATATATCCTGTACGGTTGGCAAATAATCAGTTTGCGCTACACGATCGAGATCCATCAGATAACTGTATATATGTAGATATATATAATTATAAAAGTTGACAAAGTTTTTGTATTATAATAATAATAAAAAAAAAGAAACTTTACATGTCCGTCCGTCCATAAGAAAGAGGCTAAGATAGTAAATCTAATATCGTTCACTTACTATTTGGCTGAGTCTGTCAATTGGTATTCTCTTCGGCGATCGTAACACTCCTGTATGCCTGTATCCGCCCATAGCGTTTTAATCGCTGACAAATATGGATCCTCAAACGATGTAACAGTTTCATAATCAATGCTCATAACGAGAGCAGCTAGTTCCTATATAAATACACATTAACATACACACGCACACACATAAACAATAAGGATTCAACACTTACACTATGCTCTTCCTTGCCATAGGATATCCTTAACATATCCATGGCTTTGATCATGGACTGCATAGCCATGAATATATTTTGAAACACTAATTTTGTGTAGCCCCGTTTGTCCTCATCCGAATAACCGCTGCCATGAATAATACGCATTTGTTTAATAAATGTAGATTTGCCCGATTCACCAGTGCCTAGGATAGGGAACAATAAAATGAAAATTATAACATTCAGGAATGGTGATTAAAAAAATTAGGGTGTAACCAACTGTATCAAATTTGGAAAACTGTTCTTCTTGAATTATCAATTTTAACTATAAAAAACACTATCATTAAATCTTCTTTAAACACAAATTATTATCCATGACTTTAACATGTAATCGGCATTTTTATATTGCCCTTGGCGTAAAACGTATAATTCTTGATGAAGATATGAAATACAAAACAACGTACCCAGTAGCAACAGTTTAAGTTCTCTTCGCGCATCTCGTTTATCTCTACGTAGCTGTCTTTCAATTTCCTGATTAATGCGTTTCTGTTCTTTGGCCTCCTCCGATAAACAGCACTCCATACTAACTAAAATTTAAAGGTTCTGACACCTTTTCTGCTGCTTCTGCTACTACTACCACTACAACAAGTATGATGATGGCGCACTTCTATCACCTTGTACACCACCCGTGCTTAAATATGTTTTCAAATTTTAAGGAAATGTTTAATTAGTGTGATACTCGATGGGCAGAAAGTCAGGTTGAAGGGTGTTTACGTTGTTCACAATACAAACTTTTACTCTTTCTACGATCAGTCAATTATTTATGTTTATAGTTGTTAGGACCCCAAACCATTAAATTGTGGAATTTCAGTGTTTAGTATTGTCCTTTGATTTTAGTTTCTGTGATTTTAATTTCTGTGCATTTTTCCTTTCGATTATAATTAATCCGTATTGGTTGTTGCAGCAAATGTTTCGCTGCTTCTCTTGATGTACAGCCTGCTGTTATGATTAACAATTAACCAATTTGTCCATGGACTTTTCAAGGTGCTTCTCACCTATGCAGCTAATAACGTTGCACTTATAGTGCCATTGATATCAAATCTTGTTGAAATGTCTGCAAGATACAATAATATTTCAAGTTGTAATCAATATCAATCTCAAAATTAAAAATTTAAAAAAAAAAAAAAAAAAAAAAAAAAAAAAAAAAATATTCACAAATGTTAAGTTTCTTAATTAATAGCCTTGTTCGTTGTTGATCGTTTACTTGAATGCTTAAAATGTTTTCCGCTTTGATTTCGTGAGACAACGGTTTCGTATGAGCTTTAAAAGGTGACTGGATTTCTTCTACACGGGATGTAAATGCAGCTATGCTCAAAATAGAGGGCAAACACAAACCAAAGAAGGTACTCACGATTTCTCTTTCCTCAAATGCACTGCACAGTAAAAAGGTTGATTTTTGTATAAACAACTTATACTAACTAACTCACATGGGGCAATAATGTACATTATGTAGGGCTTCTTCGCTTTGTTTTTGAACTACAAAAACAACAACAACACATATAATTTAGTCAATTGCTTATGGAAGGCACGTTAATCCAATTGTGTTTGATCTTGTATACCTTACAATGGCAAGGTTCGCGTTAAAGGTTTTACTATCATTCTTTTAGTATGTAGTAGGCGAAATAGACAAAAAGAAAATGTAATGTATTGATAGGGAAAAATCGAAACCTTGACCATAAATCTGAAGAAACTTAATAGGACTGAAAAGCACATATCTTTAGTCTTCTTTGAAGAATTCATTCGCCATTTATTATTGTTATCATAAGAGATGGAACATTTTTTGAGATTCTCTAAGTTGTCATCATTATTAATTTGATTATTTTGTATATTGAAATCATGTTGACAATAAACATATAAATTAGTTACTAGTTGAGTTTCAAATCTAATTAGCGTTATGGTTGTAAAATTATTTTCCTCTTGACAAGGTTCTTCTTCTTCTTCTTATCATTATTATCATTATTCTTTTTGATTTTCATCATGCTGAAAGTAACACCAAACAACAATTATTTGAGAAAATAAGAAATTGTGTTATAAGGTTTTTGTTAATTGTTCAACTTATTCTATATATTTTATCGTAGTTATCGGTCTCTTAAGAGATAAAAACGTAAGAATTTGCCTAGAAAGATAAATGTGGAAATATTTGCACAACCGAATAGTTGACAGAGTATTACGGTGCTTATCGTGATACTGAACATATGTCCGCCTGGACCAATAGATTCATGCCATATACAAAAAAACAACTCATTCTTACGCGATCAGTTAAATTATTACTTTCATATGATTATTATATTAAATACATAGCTTAGGTTGTAGAGGTTAACTTACCGTTTGTTAATTATTGCACGTTACAAACTTTTTCTATTTGGCATTCGTGTACATAAAGAATTATGGTGTTTTCCTTTTTAAATAGTTCACCCAACACACGAAGTAGGGCATATATGAGTATGCATGTAAAGTTTTATTTTTCTTATATATATATATATATATATGTATATCACTTGTTATACACAATAAATTGAAAAAATTTAAAAGAAAAGAGAATTGTTTGTGAATTATGTACACCTATTTTAGTTTTGTTGTTATTGTGGTTTTTATTGAATCGATTCAATCCCTGAAGAATAAATGATTTAGTATTGGGATAATGATATTGCTCGGTACTAGATTAGAGTGTAGGCGGAGGGTGCAATGCAAACACAATGCCATATGTAGAAAAGAACTTTATATATAAACAATTGCACACTTCCGCCAATCTAATTCCAATTTTTTGGTCTTTCTTTGGTATATTCTTTTTATTTATTTCGTGTGGTACAATATTTTTTTTTAGCACTAATTACTTATTACACGCACACAATTTAATTGTCGTTTTTTCCTTTTTTTCTTTCATAGATTCACTCCTATTTCTTACAAATATTACAGATTATTAAATTTTAACTTTGTGTTGTGTTTTTATTAATCGTTTCTTAATGAAATTAAGGCTTTTTTTCGTCTTACAAAATTTATTTAAGAAAAACTTTGTTTTAATGACTGAAAATCGTCTTCAGTTTGCTAAATGTAATAAAAAAGGAAAGCACAAAAGGAAAATTCGAACATAACTCTGTGACATGACATTTGCTAGAATGGTGTGTAACATGGAAGGCAACATCTCTTCAGTAATATGTGGATAATTTCTTTAGATTTTGCACAAAACCTTAATTCTTTTAATCTTATGATTAGTATCTGTTTATTTATAGAATTTATTTAAACAGATACGTTTTTATTAAGAGCGTTCTACTTATTTGTGTAAAAAGGAAAATGTTATTAATGTGGTAACACTATTCTTGTAGGGCGAGGTTTGCACACGACATACCGATAAGAAACACGGTGACCGAAAAAAAACTTGTAAAATTAATTTATTAGGAGGAGCTATATAATATTTGTTGGTGCTTTCCTTCAATAAATTCAAATCATCTTATACGTATACATATATGTAAACCTTATTCCTTTTTTTTAATTATTCATCACTAATTATAACTGGGGATATTTTATATTTAATAAGTATAAACCTTATTACAAAACACATCGCCCGACTGCTATTAATTATAATATGAAACTACACATTACTTTAAAAGCACACAGAAAATTTTCTCAAGTATAAAATCTAGGTAGAGCTGGAATTGTTATTAAAATTCAACGAAAAAACACTGTTTAACAAATTTTTAATAAATTACATTGCAAAACATTCTATTGTGATTAAATTAACTTTTGGGAAAATATTTTTTATAACTATACATGTGTACAATTTAATTCTTTATTGTTTTGGATAAAATTCTTTTCTTCTTAAATGCGGCACACGTTCACGAACGCACAAAGTCTAATAACAGCGTTGCCATATTTGAAAATGATTTCGCACATTTCAAGTGAATATTTTACAGTACAGAATATTTAAAATGTTCTAAATTGCTAACATCATTCGCTTACGCTCTTTCACATTTCATCATCTCTGCGAACTGTACAAAAAAGTTTTATTTGATATATATATGTGTTCCTCTCGCTCATACCGTTTTGTTTATTTGCCAATTGCAAGTGATGATTTAGATTTTTTAAAATGCAGGACACCTTAACAATAGACGTTACAAAAAAATATCAAAAGATTTTACCATCTGCTAAAGGACAAAAGAATTTAATTAATTGGCTTTGTGGTTAAGAAAGCACTTTATAAATAATATGAAACTTATCTACTTGTATAAGTATAAACATTTTGTTTTGTTTTTTATGTACATACTTACTTTCTTAATACAATTTTTCCAACTTAATTAATAAACTGTAATTAGTTTGTTAACTTTTTCGATTTATTTATGTTTTTATATAGTTTTTCATACATACATACATACATATATAATTAATTATTAAATTGAATATATAGCAATTAAATAATTATTATTCATATGATGAAACAGAGAAAAAAAGTTATATAAGATGTATAAGTAAAATAAAAATTTTAAAAACAAAAAATATTACTAATAAAAAACAAATTTACATTTGGTTTGCGTGCCGAATCTTGAAAAAATTTCTCAAAATTGCGAAATTTGAACTTTTTTTGCATGTACCCATTCATCACTCAGTTCCAGTAGACGTTTGTTTTGACAGACTATGCTCTGCTTGGATTCCATTAAGATGAAATCTTAGAGACTTTTTCCTACTTTTCGATCTAATAAGCCGAGCTATCCACTTCCCCAAGTGCTGATAATTGTTAATTCCACTAATTTTAATCAATTAATTATTATGTAGGTTTCTTTTATATACACTAGATCATCAATTTAGTCAAGTTATAAAATTCGGTACATTAATTAATATTTAGCCCTTCCGATCCATTGATATGCCAAAATTGAGTGCAATTTTTTTGTCTCTGATTTTTTAGGAATCAATCAATTTGGTTTCTCAATAGTTCACATGTGAAGAATTTTTCTATATTTTTTTTCCAAATTGATGGCCAACATTCATTTACTAATTATAATAATAATATAATAACATAACAACAACGTGTGGACAGATGAAGAATTAAGAAACCGAAAAGATGCTTCGAAAATATTGTATAATTCCAACCTATGGCTGTACATATACTACTACTAATATTTAGCGATTAAATCACTAAATAAAAAAAAAACACTAAGAAAATGTATAAAGAAGTCTGTCATACATTTATATAATAAAAGAGGGGTTAAACAGAGAAAAAGAAAATTCTGATATAAAATATTATTTTTTTTTTATATAGAAAATTATGAAATATTAATGTAGAGTCTAGTGTTTGTTTGTGTGTTTATATGGTTCATTCATTATTGCAATATAAGATTTTTGTATTAAATTATAAAGATTATATAATAAAAATTTTTTTTTATTCTTTATCTTTTTTTTTAAGCAAAGTGATTCAGCAGTTTTCCTAAACTTGAGAATTTATCGGTTTTATTAATTTTTTAAGTGGTGGAGGAAAATATATTTAAAAAATATGAATTTTTAATAATTGCTTAGAAAGTGTGTGTATTTGTGTATATGCTTGTTTGTAGTCAGAGTAAAAGTTATTTAACAATTATTTAAATTAATTAAAAAAGAAACAACAAATAAAATTTGGGCACATTGGGATTAATTATTATATACGGTAGAGATTACAACTTCCTTCTTTTAATCCCTTTCAACATTTAACGTTTTTCTCTTAATCAATAACACAAAACGATCTC
The DNA here is from genome assembly GCA_963971445.1 of Ornithomya chloropus. Lineage (NCBI taxonomy): Eukaryota > Metazoa > Arthropoda > Insecta > Diptera > Hippoboscidae > Ornithomya > Ornithomya chloropus. The sequence continues at coordinate 16,768,730 of OZ020530.1, read as the reverse complement.
GTTCTCTTTCTATTAAACATTCTCAACATTCTCAACATTCCTTTCTTGTTTGGGATTCATTTGCTTGTGTTTGTTGTATTTTGTAAAAATTTATTTTGTTGTTGTACGATATTGTTTTTTCTTGATAGAGGTGGTATTTGTTTAAATGGAATTGGCCAGTGAGAGAAGAAGGGGCGGTTATGCGGATGAATGTAAATAAATTGATGTTGTTGTGCGTTTAAATCGGTCTGGTGAAATTGGCAGGAAATAGACCCTTTTCATCTGTGCCCTCCTTTTGACCCATAAGCCAACCTTCCTCCTATATTGAAATGATGAATAAACAAAATATTAATCAGTTTCAATCAATCTGGTCATATTTCTTCATATCATTTCATCTGAACAAATTTTTATGAAAAAAAAAAATTTGAAAAAATTTACCAATTTTTAACATTCTTAGTTTTTGCTTGAGAGAATAATTTTTTAAAATTAATATCAGTGGTGTCACGCCCATATATTGTAAATTTACGAAAAGCTACAAAAATTTCCAAATGTTTGCAAAAAATTCCAGCAAAATTGGAGCAGTAGTTTTTCTAGTAATAAAGCAAACAAGCAATTTTTTTCAAATCACAGCAAATATCAAAATATGTGAAAAACACCAGGCGCTCAGAATCGCTCAGTAAGTAAGTCAATCATGATTAAACATATTTTTTTAAATCCTATAAGTTGGAAACGGCTGCACGGATTTTGTTTAAACTTTTTGTGAAAGATTGTAAATTAATTCAGCTCTCAAATGAAGTATATTATGTGGGCGTGGCACCACCCATTTAGTTAATAAACAGCTTGTACTTTTTAAAAAGCCCTCTCCTAAGCAAATGGGCAGTGTCACGCCCATTAGTTGTGTATTTCCGCTAAAGCTAAAGAAATTTCCAAACGTTTGCAACAAGTTTGACTAAAATCGAAGTTGTCGTTGGAAAGTTATAAATGGTGGGTTTTGTTCATAAAACGATCTTTTCTTGATTTAAGTTAAAAATTTTTTTTTTTTTTTTGGAACACTTTCTATTTACCTGATCCTCAGGATCATCATATTCAATGACTCTGATAATATCGCCCACCTCAAAGCTCAATTCGTCTGCATCTTCCTTTACATAACCGTATGTAGCTTTAACACGATATAACACACCGGGCGGCAAATCAATAGCATCTGAGTAATAAATGAAGAGATTTTTTAATATTTCAAATAAGACAAACATATGGACAGGTCCTTAAGACCTTAAGTAAAATGTTTAATGTTACAATACAACAAATATATAACCAAAATTTGCATGGGGGGCATTATTAGAGCGGTAAACATCATGCTTTATAGCCGGTAAAGTATAATCAAAGGCACACACACACACACACACACATGTACACACAATACGCGTTTGTTAAAATAAAGCATAATTGATTCATTCAATTGTTAAAGAACAAAATTTTGTTAAATAGATATCTTCTTCTTCTTCTTCCATAACTTAGTTTCTATTATTATTCGGTTTAAATAGCAACAATTTCTTATTGTTTGTTACATCTATTATATCTTATCTTATGTGTGCGTATGTATGTATGTATGTTGAAGGTGCTTATTTGTATATTATATTTATATAAGTATACTCGTATCTCCTGTTTATTAATTACTCGTTCAAATGCCAAATTTAGTAACATTTGCCTGCCTATCTTATTTAAGCAAACTTGTAAACAATTTCTTAATATGTGCCTAGTATTACAAAGTGTACAGAAATGTATTTCCAACCCATATAACTACTAGGTTCAATGGCTCTTATTTATCTTTACTCTTCGGCTGGTTGGTACTGATTTGCTACACTGAACCTCAAAAATTTTATACAAAATACTTTTTGTTGCGTATCCAAAATGCTAAGTTGTCATATTCACTGCAAATACTCATCATTATCAATCATTTTATCGCGTCATATTCATGCCCGGATACACGCTTTTATTTGTAATCAATTCTAAGATGTTGGAAGTTAAGTAAAATTTATTTTTTTATACCCTTTACATACATATAGTTATAGTGGAAGGTATAATAAAGTTATCACATTGTCCAGGACTCCTCAAAGAATATTTTTCCATCATCATTAAAATTTAAGTTAATTTGGCTTTATATGTCCGTATGTCCATGTACATATTTTTAGCGGCTTCGATATGTTACCAGTTACAAAACGTGAGATTTTTAATTTCTACACCTGCATTCCTCTTTAAAATAGATAAAAAAAAGTTTGATAGCCACGCCCATAATTGTAAGGACTCTTTTTACAGACTTAAAAAATGAACATTTCTTTTTTTTTTTTAAATATTATATCATAAATATGATGAAAATTTGCAAAATTGATTGACAGACACGCCCACAATTTAAAAAAAAATTACTCTGCACAGCATTTAGTAAGATACAAAAAAATACTTTTAAATAGCATTAAAAAAATGAGTGTCATTGTATATATGCCACGCCCCTCTAGTGTACTTCCAATATAGCTTTTCTACTTGTCTTTACCTAATTCCGTTGGTATGGCTACATTACCGCCATTACTATTGCTTGTAATAGTGGACGTGGTGGTAACAGGACTGGAGGTGGTGATAGTAGTAGGAATTGCAGTGATACTGGTATTGGTACTGGTAGTTGTTGTACTGTTGTTGTGGTTGTTGTTGGCTGTGTTTATATTATTATCTTTATTCAGATGTCTGGGTGTTATAACAGCAACTTCATTAGCATTACCATTCATATGCTGCTGCTGCTGCTGCTGCTCATGTTGTTGATGCTCTAATAATAATCCATTACCACCTACTGTTGCTTTAGTTGCTGTTGCATCCACATCATCTAAATCATCAATGTTTTGGAATTTATGCAAATCTTTATTTTTATCCATAAGGGGTGATGTTTTTGCAGCCATTTCAATTGTTGTTGCCGTTGTTGTTATTGTTGTATCTGCCACATACATGGGTGAAGAATGAGGACTATTTATTGACTGGACTTGTTTCTTACAATTCTCGGTTTCATCATCATCATCATCATCATTAATTTTTTTATTGATCAAATTCTCCTCAGTTGTTGATGTTGTTATTATTACTTGTTCTTTATTATAACTACTACCACTACTGTTGGCGATTTCATCAAAAGCTACAGTATTTGTTGGCACTTCGGATGGCCGTGTATCGGATGGTGTAGGAGAAGTACTGTCAAGTCGAGGTTCTAGTGAAGTGCTCGGCGATGGTGCTAGTTTTTTATTTTATTTATTTATTTGTTATTAGTTTTTGTTTTTAAGATGATATATATGATTCAAGTTTTTATTTTACAATGTATTATGATTTTGATATTTTTTTTTTTTTTGGGGAATTTTTAGTTAATTGCAACATTCCATTAGAATAAAAATAAAAACAAACAAAAGAAACAAAAATCAATGAAATGATTAAATATTAATATTGTTTTTAGTATGAAACGGAAATAACATCAATAAAAGAAAGAAATCCAAAATGCAAATTAGAGAAATTGTGTCCAAAAAAAAAAAAAAAAACATAAAAATTCACAATAAAACACCAGGCAAAAAATTAAAAACAAAAAATACATTCCATATAATTTATTGCAAGATTTCTTTGTTATTAATCAATTTCTTTATTAATGAAAGATATTTTTTTTTTCGATATTTATGAGAATTGGGATGAATTTTAAAATTGCTTAAAAACTCAAATAAAACAAAAAAACTAAATTTGACTTAAGCCAAATCTTAAAAACCCTCTACATCTACAATGATGGAGGTGGCAGTCCTCCAATGGTTTATGTATTACGTAAGGTTTCTGACGCCTCCTTTTCAGTGCAAACGGAATGACGAACTCCTCATCTTATATGGAGTGTATAAATATTAACGCTACATATGTCTGTATTGTAAGAGTGCGAGAGAAGTAATAAAACAAGCAAGAAAACTAAATTTGGCTTAGGCCAAATCTTAAATACCCTCCACCTCCACAACGGTGGACGTGTCAAATATATATATATATATTGCGCCCTCTAATAGTGTATGTCTTAGGTATCACCGTGCAAGTCTACTTTTACGTTGAATATTTTTTTTGTAAATTGTGGGCGTGTCTATTATCCGACCACGCCTATTTTTGGCACGTCAGTCAATGGAATAACTGTGATATGCGTTCCAAATTTCAAGTTCCTAGGTCAACTTTTATAGCAGATATATAGATTTATATCGATTGTGGGCGTGTCTGTAACCCGAATACGTCCATTTTTGGCATATGACTCTAATATTTATAGATGTACATACCAAATTTCAAGTTTATAACTCAATTTTTGTGGCAGATATATAGATTTTTGTTTATTGTGGGCGTGGCTCTGGACCCATTTTGACCATTTTAAATAGCGATATGCGTGCAAAAACTAAAAGTATAAAATTTCGGCTCAATATTTCAAAATTTACGCCCGTGAGAGTGTCAACAACAGACGGACATACGGACACACGGACATACATGTCTAAATCGACTCAGTTTTTAACGCTGATCAAGAATATATATACTTTGTAGGGTCTCTGACGCCTCCTTCTAGGTGTTGCAAACGGAAGAACAAACCCTCATCATTGAGGTGGAGGGTATAACAAGTAATAAATATCAAAAGGGCCAAATTTAAATATTAAATAAATACTCATACAGCAACAAAACGCTCCCCAGTGTAAGTTGTCAACAAGTTCTATATTGACTTTCTTATATTCTTTCAAAACAATATAGAAACGACTCAAAAAGAACTAATTTTAACTTAGGTCACCTCCATATACAAACAATAGTGGGCGTGGCATGTACCTCATTGCTCCCTCTATAGTTTTTGTACTACTCGTTAGCTAATAATTAGAATTCTAGGTTTAAATAGAGACTGAGACAGTAGCCACAAACATATTAAAAGATTTCGTGGAAGAATAGTAAATTTTTTACTATTTATGTATTTTATAAAACTATTTATTTATATAGATCATCTCAGAACTGGCGAGATTCAAGTCTACATAAAAATGGGTGTTAAAAATTCAATTCTACATAGGGCGGGTAAGTTTGACACCTAGCATGCTCTTATAGGAATTTTTTTCCGAGTAACAATTTAAAAAAATGTACAAATGATGTTTTGCTAAATACGAATGTAATTTTACTAAAAGAAAAAAATGGGCGTGGAATATATATGTATATTATACTTATTGATTCTCTTCTAATTATAAAGTAAAAAGTAATCAAAACAATTAAAAGGATTTAACAAATATGTATTTTATATATGTATGCATGTATGTGTACATGTGAGAATTGTATAACAATGTTTTTTAGCAATTTTAAAATTTTTAATTTTCAAGTCCAATAAAAAAATTTGTAAGAAATAAAATAGAAATGAAATAAATAATTAAAATTATATATAAAAATTTAAAGTAATTTTTTTTTGTTCAAAAACAAAGTTTGGCATTAAAGTTGAAAAGCGCTCTTTAATAAATTAATTCAAAGTAAGAAAATTAACATAGAACGTAAAAGGGAGAAATAGAGAGAGAGAGAGAGAGAGAGAAAAGCGTTTCTTTTGAAGAAAAAATAATACTTACGGTTATTGTTGCCTGTACCATTGCTGGTAATTTGATTTTGATATTGATTACTGTTACTGTTGTTGGTAATGTTGGCATTATTCAATTGCTTGACTGGCATTGATTGTACTGGACTAGAAGCCTTAATGGCATTCGCTAAAGTAATTTATAAATAAAACAAGTGAAAATGTTATAGTCGCTGCAGTCTGACCATTTTAATACCCTTCACCACAAATTATGCCATAATTTGTTTCGAGCCATTGCTGTATAAGTCACTTTGTGATATATCATTATATGGAAAGGGATTCTAAAAATGGTGCGATCGAGTCTACATAACCTAAGAAATACGAAATTTCGTCATAAAAAGACTTACTTCATGTTAGGGCGTTATATGGGAAGGGGTTTTAAAATTATGCCGGTCAGGTCCAACTTTATTACATCCAATTACTAAGCTAATTAATTACGCTTAACTAAGATTTGTCAAAAAATAATAAGAATAGCGATTTTTAATCATATACAGACGTCCATTATAAGTCGTCATATGAGAAAGGATTCTAAAAATAATTCAATTCGGTTGATTTTCAAAAGGGTTCCTTTTTGGGCCAAAACAGATCTTTGTATAAATTTTTAATCGAAAAATCTCAATTTATGCCACCTACGCATACATTTACATGGACATACAGACGGACACGGTTAATCCTTTGCCAGAATTGGTGTAGGGTATAAAAAATACATTTCTGAGCACTCAAAACATTATAAAAATGTTTAAAAATTTGTAATACTAACATGTCTGCTTTCGTAGCGTATTAGAACCGCGTTGTGTTTCAGTAGCCAATTTATCGATAATAGCTTCACATTCCGCAAATATCTATGTTAAGTAAAAATATAATAATATTAAGCAAATTGTTATAAAAATATATATAGTACGGGTTATTTTAAAAGGGTATTCAAAATTTTGAAAAATCATGAAGAAACGCAACTATTGGAATAAATGGATTTACGTCACTTTCAAAACAAACGGTTCTTCAATACAGTACCTTGGAAGTTTCATTGTGAAAAACTTGTTCGGTGGCAAACAATGTCTGCAAATTGGTGACAAGAAAGAGTATTCGAGATTCAAAGAGAGCGGGCAGCTCATCATGCAATTCGGTATTTAACAATTCATATGTGCGACGTGCATCCTCCAACTGATCACGGGCCTTGGCCAATTTCACATCATCCTTACGTTTATTGGCATTCTCTTGCAAATTTTTATACGAGTGACGTTGTCCATCATAGTCAATTAATTTTCTGTTGCGTTTTTCCACTTTTTTCTAGAAACACATGATCTGACATAAGTATCTGAAATAATCGATATTCATTCAAAGAGTGCTTACCTTCATTTCTGGAAATTGTCCGGCATAAGTGCTTAACGGGATTAAGACTAGATCGCCTAGTTTGTGCGAATAATCTTGCCACAACGATTCGGTGGCCGATACTTGAGCCTGCAAACCCTCAAACCCACTCCATTGAGGTTCATAAATTTCACAAATGGCATCCATAAGATTTTTGGAAGCAGCTTGGGTAGCTTGAATACAAATTGAGAGAAGAATTCTAAAATAAAATTTCTCCATTTTTCAATAAAAATTATTTTTTTACCTTTAATGCATCGTAAGTAATTGTTAAATTCTTTCTGTAATCGATTGGCTTGCTGCTGCTGACGATTGAAATTATTTAAGTGATCATTGAATATATCATCTTCGGTCCTTTGCACTTTACCCAAACTTATTAAAAGCTATAAATTTAACAATAAAAAGAAACGAATTAATAATAAACAAAAAAAAAGGAAAAAAACTTAAAACTTCACATCTATATACAAATGGCGGGCGTGGCATATACGAGATTACGTCTTCTAACAGTGTATGTGTTATGTATCACACAGACAGACAGACGGACATGATTAAATCGGTTCAGAATTATTTAAGTTGAACGTAAGTGTGTGTTTTAAATATAAATTTTGTGGTTTTATTATTGAGGCGAGATTTGATTTTTTGTTAATTTTTATTGTTGTTGTTGGGCCATTTTAGTCATTTTAACTACCTACAAAATGCCCTCTCTTCATATCTCATTGCAAAAAATGGAGCTGTTTCAACACCACAAAGGAATTTGCACAAACAAGTGGAAGTGCCCTAATATCCCACACCATTTAATTTAATTTAAGAAACATTTTCAATTTAAATTTCTAATTTTTCAATTCAAAATGGAAACTCTTCAATTTAAATTGGAATTGGTGTAAGATTTACTTAACGTAATATTAAGAATTGAATTGAATCGTTTTATAAAATAATGTAAAATAAAGCGTTATATGGGAAAGGACTCTAAATATAGTCAATAATGGCTCATTTTCAATAGAGATCATGTGTGAGCTAAAACATGCAACAATAATTTCCATCTGTATGACCATACATCGTTCGGTTATAACTGATTTTTATATTGAGGAAATTAAGCATTAAAAGTTCTTTCCATTTGGATTTGACAAAGTCAATATCTTCTATATAATATATTATATTTTGTAGTACATACATATTTAACTTTCATCCTTAAAGCATTGGTTGCAGAAAGTAGAAGAGTAGAAAAGTGTTACAAGGTCAAAAGCAGTAATTGGAAACAGATTATTATTCACTTGCTGACCTGACCTACTTTGTGCATGTGGCACACTATATACTATATATGAACATATACATACAACAAAGAGAGCTTTTATCCTTTGCAGCATCGTCTTTTAAATACCTAACCTATACATAAAATGCTTGGACCACAACGAAGGAAAAGAAAACTTTACTGCTTTTTTTTTATTTCATTTAAATAAAATACAAAAAATGTGAACGTGGGCGTCAATGGAAAATAACAGAACCCATACACATATTTATACATACATAAAGTTAAGAATGAAGCACGCAAACATAAGTTTTTGTTCATTATTTTTGTTGCTATATGACAACCTTGTAAAGGTGTGGGTGTTTGTTTTTAGGTTAAAATCTCTACAAGAGATGCTAAATAAAAACTATGATTGAATGCCACAGAGTGCTTAAAAAACAACAACAAATAAAGTCAAAATACAAGAAAAATTAAAATAATAACAAAAAAAAAACAACAACATTCACAACATCTTCTCTCTTCTATGTAAAGAGCTTTTCCACATAATGCGCAATATATACAAATAAAAAACAGATGATATCATGCAAAGTCATGATTGAGCAAGTGTTGTGTGATTTTACGTGTATAGGATAGTAGTGTTTAGTGATTGTAACTATTTAAACAATAGCACTTGTAAGTGTAGTTGTTATGCTTGAATAGAGAAAAATTAACATTTTATAAATATTCAGTTTTTTTTTACACTTTTCCACTCTTAACATTGGCAGCAATAACAGTAACATGTTATGTTGATCTCATTTTTTTTACGTTAAAAAACAAGCAAAAAAGTGAAAAGAAAAAAAATTTGCTTTAGGACAAATCTTATATGCTTTTCTTATCTAAATTCAAATTGTGGGCGGAGTAGGTATCTGCCTTTTATGGCTTTTTTTAATGTTTGTTCTATTTATAAACCTACAAGTCAGATTCTACGCTAAATATAATTTTTTTTATAAATTTGTGGGTGTGGCAAAATGACTTTTATTACCAATCAGCTTACATGGTAGATTCTACTTCAAATGGACTTTTTTATATAATGTGGGTGTGGCAGGTTACCGCCTTTTCCTAGTGTTTGTACTCCCTAACAACTTAAATGTCCACCTTTGAACCAAATAAGGTTTTTTATAAATTGTGGGCGCGACTGTTATCCCTCTTTTGGCTTATTATATAAAATGTATCAAAACTTTAATTTTTCTACCTTAAAAATAACTTATAAATAAGTTTTAGTCGTGGGCGTGGTTTTTAATTTTTCGCTCCCTCTAGTAGTAGTTTCAGTAACATTTATGAAGTTAAAGTGGTATAAGGATAGACAGGCACCCTGACGGACTACACTATATTTTGTAGGGTCTCTCACATCTGTTTCGCTCGCCTTATTTATACATGTTCGGTTGAGATGTAAGTACGATACATATACGATTATATATATAAATATATATATATATATATATAAGTAAGCACTTGCTGTCTCGCCTTATTTTATAGCGTGTCATAGATTTATGTTTCAACAAACAAATGCTAACAAATGTTCGCTCATTTTCAGTAGGTGTGTGTATGGTATCATGCGGTATCAGCCGGTAAAATATGTGGCATAAATAATAAACAGCAACAATTGTACAAGAAAATATTGTATGTATTTACAGCAACAATAGATTTGTACGCAAAATGAGTAAAAATTGGTACATTTGTGGTAGTAGACACCAATTGCAAGTAGATTGAATTATGTACAAAAAATTACTTGAAAACACATCACTATGTTTTATATATAAATCTATATATAGGAGGTGCACTTCAACATGTTCTGGCGATAGCAAGTTATTAAGCATTACGTAGCAAACACTTGAAAAGTTCAATGAAAGTCAGTGTGAACAAGTGAAAAGGCTTAAAACCAAATTTTGGATACTCTACACATATAAACAAAATTTGGTTGCAAGATTGTGATTATATATGAAAGTGTTTAAAAAATCTATGTAGAAACCGATAATTAAACTTCTACAGATGCCCGAGTTTTTATAACGCGACAGTGGTCTCCATACAACACTTTATAAAAATTATTTCTATGTTTCTTATAATGCGACTTCTATAAGACACATTTCCTTATTTCAATTAATGCTGAAACTCATTATAACGCGATTCTCCTATAACACGGTGTGAATTAATCGCATTTTAGGAGACTTGACTGTAACAAAATTGGGTAATATAGCACCTCTTACAGCAATATATGCGATATTTAACAGAGACGGGTATAAAATGTGTTAAAATTTTTTTAACATAAATTTAATTTTTTTTTTCAGTATTATGTTAATTGAAAACAAGTAAGAAAATTAAATTTGACTTAGGCCAAATCTTAAATACCCTCCACCTCCACAACGGTATTATATTGCGCCCTCTAATAGTGTATGTCTTACGTATCAGCATTAAATAAATAAATTGTGGGTATGTCTATTATCCGAACAAGTCCATTTTTGGCACATCAGTAGATGGGATAACTATATATACGCGTACCAAATTTTAAGTTCCTAGATCGACTTTTGTGGCAGATATATAGATTTATATTGATTGTGGGCGTGTGTGTAATACGAATACGTCCATTTTTGGCGTATCAATGAAGCTAATATTTATAGATGTACATACCAAATTTCAAGTTTATAGCTTAATTTTTGTGGCAGATAAATAGACTTTTGTCGATTGTGGGCGTGGCTCTTGACCGATTTTGCCCATTTTAAATAGCGATCTGCCTGCAAAAACTAAAAGTGCCTGTACAAAATTTCAGCTCAATATCTCAAAATTTACGCCCGTGAGAGTGTCAACAACAGACGGACATACGGACATACATGTCTAAATCGACTCAGTTTTTGACGCTGATCAAGAATATATATACTTTGTAGGGTCTCTGACGCCTCCTTCTGGGTGTGGCAAACGGAAGAACAAACTTAGTATACCCTCATCACTGAGGTGGAGGGTATAAAAAATCTTTAATTTTAACAATTTTGAAACTTTCTTCAAACTTCTCAGAAAAGAAAAACATACTTGGCGTCAAATTCTTATTACCGTCGAATGTATACGGTATTAAAAAGCGTAATCAACTACTTGCCACGCCCGCTATGAAGAAGGTGGTGTAGGATATTTAAGTTAAATTTATATTTTTTAGTAGTGGACCTACTGCACAAGGAGCAGACTTATCTGTCCATTTAGAAACTGATTATCGATCATTTGGATTTAAAGAAATTGTTCATATTATTATAAATTGTATTCGTTTGGGGCAAAATTAATATATTTGTTAAACAATTTGCATTTGTCGTCAACTTACAACAAAGTTTTTGCAATTAATTTGCAAAACTTCGCTAATATTTTAAACTACAATAACAAACAACAACAACAACTATCATAATTAAAAAAATTAACAGAATTTAAACTAATGTTTGGAGATGTATTGATACAAGTAAAAAAATGAGGCGTTTAAATTCATAGAAAAAAAAGTTTTACTTTTAACATGCAATCGAGAAAACAACACTTTTTTTCATCATTTTACACGCTTTTTGTGCACACAATCGAAATGAAACCGTCGGACTTTTCATAATACAATATTCAGCGCTATAGCGTTGTATTTATATTAGAGAGAGAGAGAGAGACAAATAGGTGTAACTACACCATTTTAAGGTTAAGTTGAGAACTTCCAAATTATAATTGAGAACTTCCAAGTTCAAATTGAGAAAACCAAATTGAAATTGAGAAAATCAAAATTGAAATTGAGAAAACGAAACCAAATTGTAATTGAAAAAATAAAATAGGGTTTTTTGTAAATTGTGGGCGTGTCTGATTACAATAACGCACATTTTTGAAACATGCCGTCAGAGAAGTGACTAGTAATTAGAAGCGTGTCGTATAAAATGCCCGTGGGAGTGTCAACAACAGAGGGATGCATGGACGTAGATGTAGATGTTTTGACGCTGATTAAGAATATATACGAGTATACTGTATAGGATATGTGACGCCTCCTTTCGAATAGAATGACAAACTTAACATTACCCCTAACTTATGTGGAGGGTATAAAAGAATTGCACATTAAATGGAAATTAAACACTAGACGATTGTTATATGTGTAATTATATGTGCATACGGTGTTGTAAACATTTTATGGAAATTTGATACCTGCTATTAAATTAATCAATATTTTTTTCACAATTTAAATAATATTTACATGTAATAATATACATAGACATAATATATCTTTTAATATATATGTACATACATACATATATGTGCATGTAATTATAATTGAAACGTCTGCTTCATAGTCCATAATATTGGGTCTTGCTTTATATGGAGGTCTTTTGTAAGCTGCTTTATAAATATGGTAGGCGATATTAGATTTAAGGCGCTTTCCTTGCAACAAGCAGAAGAGGGGCATCCGACACCCTACAAAGTTTGTACATATATTCTTGATAAACAGTCCCTCTGTCTACTTATATAAAATTAACATACTCATAATAGCATTTAATACAAGTCAAACAGTTGTTGTGCACATGGCCATTCTATGCTATATACATAAACATTCCATATGAAATTTAAGTACGTAAGAAACTTGTGTTTATATGTCATTTCATTAGACTCCTATTACTATTTGTATACATTGTTCTGTACATGTTTGTATACTTATATCTCTAGTTACGTACAGATAAATAATTGTATACATGATTGTAGTCATATGACGTCTATACATTTGTCAACATCAAGTGAAACAGTTCCTTTTATTATTATTTTTTTTTTTTTTTTTTTTTTGGAGGCGTTGTCATATTTGATAGATAAAACACCATAAATACATAACTATGATATATTAACAATGACTTTATATGGTTATGTAGCGTATTTGATATCATCAAATTAAAGGGAAAGAGCTGAAATGAGAACTCATCATATAACAAGCCGTTGCATATATTGTAACTTTAGGTCCATATCAAAATTATGTCAAACTTTTGTATATAATATCGAGAAACCCAAATATATAAAAAACTCCCCAAAGTGTCCTTTTTAACTAGATCAGTATAACATTCTACATCACTTTGTCTGTACGTCCGCTTGTCTGATTGTGATAATTTTTCCTTCGGTAGCGAAAATTAAGTTATCAATATGGATTGGTAGTTCTTGCATGCAAATTGATATTGAAAATGATAAAAATCGACTGCACAACACGTTCACAGAGCCCACTTAAACAATAATAAAAAAAAAATTATCAATATTTAAGGATTTTCAAAAGCGACGGTTTACTTAAGAAATTGCGTTAAGATCCCGTTAGGATACGCCCACAATGCCTAGTTAAACAATAATAGAAAAAGAGTCTATATTTAGGGTTTTCTACAGCAAGATTTTACTCAAGCAGATCCCGCCAGTCATAAAATGTATTTTAATTTATTGCAATCTTTAATCTAAGATTCGGCTTAAACCAATAGTCAGTTTTTTTACTTGCCTCTTTGTAATTTTTCATTTTTTTTTCATTTTTACAAAACTTGTATTCTTGTGTATACGCGCTTATACAATATTTGCACACATTTTCTATGTGTGCATGTGTCTGCCTCATTGAATATAAGAAACGAAAAGAAAATCTTAACAGTTCAATGACTTTTCTTTTTTTTTTTTTTTTGTTGTTGTTTCTGTTGATGTCATATTGTTTCATAACAATTGTCAACAATGCAATCGTTCAACTTAGCAGCAATAATACCCCAATTGGCCTAAATGTCCGCCAAGCATTAGTAACTAAAAGTAAATTGTTAACACATCCTACCACCCATGTTTTATACAAGGATTACAAAGAACAATTCAAAAGTAATAATATAATATATGGTATGCTGCAACATTTTCAAGCAAGTTGCAAAATGGTTGAGAATTTGCTTCCATTATGTAATAATTTCATTTCAATGTCTTCACTCTTAAGAATAAATTAATTTTCTATATATTTGTACTTTTTACACCCGGCACCACATGTGGCCAAGGGTGTAATAAGTTTGTGCGAAAGTTTGCAACTGCCATATTTTATTATATCGATCGATTTAGAATTAAAATCTTTATCTATTTAAATATGTCTGTCTGTTTGTCCAGGTAAATTTGCGCTACAGATCGTAATTGATAAGATTTTTCGATAAAATTTGGTTCAAGAATATGTATTGAGAAATCTATTGAAAATGGATCGAATCGGACCATTTTTAGAACCCCTCCAACCCCTCCACACATAAGGTTCTATTGTGAAAGAAATTTTTATATAACCAAAAAATGCAATTCATAATATTTAAAAAAAAAATTTGGTGAAGAATAGTTAGCTTAATAATTTGTACCCGATCGGTCTATTTTTAGAAACCCCTTCCATAATGCAACGCGTTTACTGATACAACTAAACTAATTGAAGCTTCATTTGTGCACCTATGTGGTGCAGTGTATTGAATGGGGTCGAGCTTGACCGACTATAGCATTTCCAATTTATTTTTTAACTTATAATTATGAAAGCGGTATATTTCATAAGCTGTTTTTATTTGCTCTATGTGTCATAACAGTGCCTGTTGGAAAAAATTCATCAAGTTTTTGTTTTGTTTTGTGATAAGGCATTCTTTTTTTTGTTTTGTTTTAAATTCCAACTGTTTATAAACTGCATACCAACATAAATAATTCGCATTGGCAATAAAACGAAATTCGATTCGCTCTATTTTACCAGTTAAAACGTTCGCTTTTCTTTTGCGTGAGAACTACAGTTGAGACATAAACATGTAATGTATACGGCTACGTGTGTATATGCGTGCGTGTTTGTATACATATGTACAAAATATTGTTAGAAACATTTTACGCTTAGTTGCATTAAAGTGAATTAGAAACAATTTCAAAAAGCAACAGCAATAAAAGGAATAATACTGCAGTATATGTGTATATGTGTATATGTGTATCTTATTACAACATTAATAATTGTTATAATTTTTGCATATTTTGTTGGATTCCCCTCCATCTGCGGTACTTTGGAAACATTTTTGTTCAATGGACACAGATGGTGAAGGATTTTAAATTATTCAAAAAGTAATCATGAAAGATATATAACTACAACATGAACAATAACAACAATAATAATAATAATAAAATTGTTAACAATAATTAAAAATATTTACTACAACAATTATAAACAAGTAAGAAAACTAAATTTGGCTTAGACCAAATCTTAAATACCCTCCACCTCTACACGAAAGGGCGTGGCAAATATATATATATATTGCGCCCTCTAATAGTGTATGTCTTAGCATGTAAGTCTACTTTTACGTTAAATTAGGTTTTTTAAAATTGTGGCCGTGTATGTTATCCGACCGCGCCCATTTTTGGCATGTCAGTCAATGGGATAACCATGTATACGCGTACCAAATTTTAAGTTCCTAGGTCAATTTTTGTGGCAGATATAAAGATTTTTATTAATCCGAATATGCCCATTTTTGGCACATCGATGCAGCTAATATTCATAGATGTACATACCAAATTTCAAGTTTGTAGCTCATATTTTGTGGTAGATAAATAGTTTTTTGTCGATTGTGGGCGTGGCTCTCGACTGATTTTGCCCATTTTAAATAGCGATCTGCCTGCAAAAACTAAAAGTGCCTGTACAAAATTTCAGCTCAATATCTCAAAATTTACGCCCGTGAGAGTGCCAACAGCAGACGGACACACGGACACACGGACATACATATCTAAATCGACTCAGTTTTTGATGCTGATCAAGAATATATATACTTTGTAGGGTCTCTGACGCCTCCTTCTGGGTGTGGCAAACGGAAGAACAAACTTAGTATACCCTCATCACTGAGGTGGAGGGTATAAAAATAAAATAATTTATTAAATTTTAATAAAATGGTATCATTATTTACCTAAAAGTAAATAATTATTATTATTTATCTAAAAATAAATAATTATTATTTATCTAAAAATAAATAATAATAATTTCTTACTAAGAAAATTCTTGTTGTTTTAATTATTCAATTATAAATAATTATTTTTTTTTCATTATTGATTTTCAAAAATTTATTTAAAGTATTTTAGAATTAGTTGAATTCTATTTCTACCGATGATCGAAACCTTTTTTCCTATAATAGTTAATAATAGTTTAAAATATTTCAGTGTATGCTTTGAATGGATCATTTTTAATGGTTTTCATAATGAAATATTATTACATGCGGAGTAAAATAATAAATTCAATTACCGTTAAGATGCTCTTTTTTATACAACAACAACAACGAATATTATTTCTACACTATTTACATGATAGGTGATGTAATAAAACACGACAATTATTAATTAGCTTTTAACGGCAATAATGCTGGAGGGGCTGCAACCATCTATTACAAATTACAATAATAAATGCAACAACTAAACTTTCTCATGTATTGTAGTTACATGCATGAATTGAAATCAATGTGACCTTTCTTTCATCATCATCATCATCATCATCAACAACATCTCCCTGACTGTGTCTCTGAATATGAGCGCATTCTGTACCTATGTTATTGTCAGCTCACGTTTACCTACGAACACATACCTAAAATAATTGTGTATTTATTTCTATTTTTTTTAATCTTTTTTTTTCTTTTTTTTTGCTTTTATTACAAAACTTGTGTATGTCGCTAATATTTTAACAGTTTACCTCTACAAACACAGAGTGTGACAATAATACACTAGGTATGTATGTATGTGTGTGTACCAAAGCCAGTAATAACAATTGCACACAATTTTACTGAGAGATTTACAGTTTTTTTCCATATATTAATAATTTATATAGAAACAACAACAACAACCAATATGATATTTAAGTGCCGGGGGGTATACACAGCAATCGCTGCAGTCACCTTAGCGTTAGACTGTGGCTATGCTTATGACACTAGCACAAACACATACATTGTATGAGCTAGTGTTTGTGCCCGTTCTCATTGTATCTGGGTATATAGTATACAAGTGTTTAATGCAAATAAATTTATTTTTTTTTTGCCATTTTATATTAGATGCACTTCGTTTAGATTTTCCTTCTCTTTCTTTTCGTTTTATAAAATTGCTCTCACTCTCTCTCTCTCTCTCTCTCTCACTCTCTCTTTACTATGCACGATTCATCTATTTTCTGTCTATGCAGTTGATTTGTTTCTTTTACATAATCTAATGATGCACAACACACGCACACACACACTCATATGCACACACAGCAAAAGCAATCAGATGAACTTGTGTTCCTCAAATTTTTATTATTATTTAATTGAAATCATTTTCTGTTCTTTTTTTTTTTTTTTTTTTTGCAGTAATAATCTCTCACTAATTGAGTCGAGGTTGAAGCATCTTTTCAAAGTCAGTGCTTTACCTATAAAATTAACCAAATTTCACAAATCATAATCACATAACGAAAAAAAAAAAAACACAAGTGAAAATGTTATAGTCGGTTAATACCGATCATTTAATATCCTTCACAATTAGTTTAGTTATGTCAGTCAGGGGGTTCTAAAAATAGCCCAATTGGTTTCAAATTTAGCACAACCAATTAAAATATTAAGAATTGCGAATCTTTGTCATATACAAACTTCATTTCTATTAGAACCTTACAGGAGGAGGGGTTCTTAAAAGAATACAATTCGATACATTTTCCTCTTAGTTGCGTGTCCTTGTTCCAAATTGAATTTCCCAAATTAAAAAATGAAACCTGTAGCTTGAGCACAAATTTGCATGGGCAATTTTAAGGGGACGTACAGACGGATATAACTAAATGGATTTATTGATGGTGGCGTTTTCTGTTAAAAATTTACAAACATCAACACAAACTTAATATACCCTTTTGCGCAAGTAACAAAGCATGATATAACAACAATTACTGCAATTTTGTAAAAGTTATGATATGAAACCAAGGGCAGTAAACGTTGCAATGAGAGTTTCTTCCTATGATTCAACTGATGCAACTGAATAAGTCTAAAGAACTTATCTTTTTATTATTCACAGATAAGAGAAGAAGTAGAAATGGTCTGTTTGTTGTATGATTACTATTATTCAACAATTTGTAATAAAGTGATCGTGATCTTTCAGACAGTGAAGTTTTCACTTTATACTTATTAGTACTTTATTCGTGTCATTGTACAAAAATTCCACTCGACTTAATATACTAATATGACTTCATGTTATTGTATTATTAAGTATTTATTCAATTTAAATTGATTGAATTTTACAAGATTGGTTCTAGAATATTATTCTAGTCATTGACGGACAGACACTTATGGTTAAATCGTTACAGAATTTAATGAATTAAAATCTCTAAAGCTTTCTCAGAAATATTACCATTATTTTGACAAACTGAACATACATTTCCCATCTCTAGGTGGTGGTTATAAAAATACATTTCGTTGTTTTTTGGTTTTGTCGCTTAAAATTTTACTAAAATGGTGTCGGTCGTGTTACAACATTTCGGCATGTACATGAGTGTGTATTAAGAATGATGTGAATCTAATAAGATATGAATATATTATATAAAATATATGCAATATATACACAAGTGTGTTTGTTTTTAGCATGCCTGCCCTCTTTTTTTTTTTTGTTTTTTTTTTGTTTTTATCAAGTCTATACATTTCTATACATATTGTACTAGTTTGTGAGTTCGAAGGCATTCAGCCGCCGCTCTGAAATTAGCACATTTTCATATGTGTCTAAGCATAAATGTTTGTATATGAACAATTTTTGGGCTAAATAAGTTATTTAGTGTAATAATTTCCTTCTTCGAAAGTATGCATTGTTGGCATATAACTCATACGTGGTCATAAGATCGTGAAAGGGGTCTAAGTTCAAATTAAGAAAAGCAACAAAAAACTTTGGCTTAGGCCACTCCTGATCGATTTTGTCCATTTTATGTAGCAATCTGCATGAAGAAACTAAGTATCTGCTCAAAATTTCATCTTAAAAATAGTTTTTTATTTCGATCAACTCAAAATTAATACGAATTCGAAATAATTTTTATCAGCATTATTACTAGCAGGACGTTTGAGTTATGTGTGTTTATACAAGGAATTGTTCAAAGTTTCCGCATCATAAGATTTATGTACATTTTTACAAGTCTTTAACAAACACTAGTCAAGCAGTTAACAGTTAATATGTGGAACAACTTCAACTTCAGTTTACAGTTAATATTTACATAATTTGTTTGAATTCTTTTATAATGTAATGTAAAGTGTGCAGGAATGTTAAGGCGCCGCTCTCTATACAAAGGCATGCATACATATATACATACGTGTACATATACAACACATACATTCCATTTCTATTTCTGTTAGAAAATAATGTCTGGTTTCAAACATATATTGTAACTGACAAAGTATTCAGAATCAAATGCCAAAAACCTGTATTGACATTCACACATACCTACACTCTACTCTGCGCAACTCAATTCAATTCTCAAGTGAAAGGAAATTAAATTTGGAAAAAAACAAAACAAGAAAGACGGCAAATTTCATTTAGGTCAAATCTTAAATACCCTCCACATCTATATATAAACAGTGGGCGTGGCATTACATTCTCTATCAATAATAATGTATGTATTACGTATTAATTTGCAAGTTAAGTGCCAAGCTGATTAAGATTTTTGGTAAATTGTGGGCGACCACGTGTGCTTCAACATGCAACTTCATAGCTAATATTTTGTATATTTTGTATTTTGTGGGCGTGGCTCTTATCCAATTTTATCCAATTTAAATAACAATCTGAGTCCAAAAAGTGTCTGTCAACATACGGACATGTCCATCTTGACTCAGTTTTTGATGCTAATCAATAATATTTATACTTTGTAGAGTCTCTGATGTCTCCTTCTGGGTGGAACTACAAACAATTGTGTGGAGGGTATAGAAAAACAAATCTAATGTGCATTATTAATGACAAAGAAATTTAGAAAAAGGCAAAAATTAAATATTTAGTTATATATAAATGACTTCACATTTCCCTCCTTTTTACGTGCCTTGAGTTTTATTGAGTTTGTGCAAATGGCAAATGCCACACATACTCTCCAATTATACCGAACCTTTCAGCAACAAAATCAAAATCGAAATCAATTTAACCGCGTCCGTCTGTCCATCTGTCTCTCCTCGTAAATCAATGGGACGCATTTTGTAAGATATTTCGATGAAATTCAGTGTAAGGATATGCTTTGGCCCAAAGAGAAACCCACTTGAAAATGGTCTGAATTGAATGATTTTTAGAACCCCACCCCATATAAGATTCTATTAAGAAAAATGATTGTATGGAGCAAGCAGGGCCCCGCCCTGAAACGGAGCACCGGCATAAGTGTTTTGTCCAAGGATCACGGGGCAACAGCAAACCTGCTATTGATGACACTATATAAGAGCCTGGATAAGTTCCAGGACTCATAATACATTGTAGCAAATAAGTTTTAAATGGGCTACCAACCCATGGGCAATAGGCTGTCCAAAGTTGGAAGATCGAATGATCGCCAGTCCTACCAGAGACTAAGTCTGGTACCGCGAGGTACTGGAGCCCCAAGGTTCTTGCCAGTACGTACTTTCGGGTAGGCCCGCTTGTAGGAGCATCGCGGGGGGTGTGGTCATTATGCTTGGGAGTGCATGGCATAAAACCCTTCACCAAAGGGGTGAACGATATAGCCTATGATATAGTTCTAAAGTTTGGTACTTCCAAAATGGCGGGGCGCTGGGGACGCTTTAAAAACCCTAAAGCAGTCTGATTAGGCCTTCACGGCAGGTATAGACTGCATAATAAACCTATCACTTACTGTATGGAGCAAGCAATCACAATTCGTAATCATTTTTGACAAAATTTAGTGGATATTAGTTAATTTGCTTAATAATTGGTTGCACCAAATTTGAATTCGATTGGATCATTTTCAGAACCGCCTTCCATATAATGATCTTTCACAAAGTGACTTTTAAAACAATGCCTTGCGTTTACTGCTATAACTAAACTAATTGTAGCATAATTTGTAGGGTATTAATCGACTATAATGTTTTCATTTATTGTCTTTGCCTATTTCCCAGTCTGGTCTAAAAATGTGCTTATCTAGTTCGTCATAGGAACAATTTCATGTAAAGATAAAAATAGATCACTTGCGCTATTTTCTAGTTTTCATATCGCATTGGTGTAGAGCCAACAACTTCATGTTTTTTGTGTAGTACATGTACGAGTACATATTGTATATATACATGAAATTTCTCTTGTTTGCTTTAGTTTCTAAATTTGTACATATTGACAGTTGTTCAGTATAGCTAAACTTTGGTATAAAATGGCAAAGTATATAAATATACACATAAGATGGCCAAGCATACTACATGTGTCATTGCCTTGGTAACCACTAAAAGGAAGCTTCAGAGTTCCCATATGACTAATCAAAAATTCAGTTGTCCTGGTGTCCAGGTTATTGTTACTTATTGAAATGCTTACAGTTGGAATTTAGGCTGTTTAAAATTTTATAAATCTATATCCCAGCTTAAGATGTTTACGATTTGATTCAAACTAAATTTTAACTTGTTCACTTTCAATCTGTTGCAGTAGCTGTTATTTGTTGTTGTGCTACAAGATAGTTGTCTCTCAATTGGCATTTTATTGGCAAAATAATCACTACATACTACATAGTCATTCAACTTGTTGGTTGCATGTTGAACTTCTAATTCTTGAAGAATCTTTTTTTGTACAATAGTTTCTCTTCAGTTTAGTGCTAATAAGGGGCCAACTATATAAATAGTTTTTAGAATGATCAAGTTTCCAAAACAATGTGAATACAAACGAAATATATTTTTAAATAAATTTAAAAAAAACAAGTAAGGCTGAGGCCAAATCTTAAATACCCTTCACCTCCACAACGGTGGGCGTGACAAATATATATATATATATATATTGCGCCCTCTAATAGTGTATGTCTTATATCAGCATGCAAGTCTTTTACGTACTTTTACGTTGAATATGGTTTTTTGTAAATTGTGGGCGTGTATTATATCCGACCACGCTCATTTTTGGCCCATCAGTAGATGGGATAACTATGTATACGCGTACCAAATTTCAAGTTCCTAGGTCAACTCTTGTGGCAGATATATAGATTTATGTCGGTTGTGGGCGTGTCTGTAATAAGAAATACGTCCATTTTTGGCATATCAATGAAGATTTATAGATGTACATACCAAATTTCAAGTTTATAGCTCAATTTTTGTGGCAGATAAATAGTTTTTTGTCGATTGTGGGCGTGGCTCTCGACTGATTTTGCCCATTTTAAATAGCGATCTGCGTGCAAAGACTAAAAGTGCCTGTACAAAATTTCAGCTCAATATCTCAAAATTTACGCCCGTGAGAGTGCCAATAACAGACGGACACACGGACATACTCGTCTAAATCGACTCAGTTTTTGTCGCTGATCAAGAATATATATACTTTGTAGGGTCTCTGACGCCTCCTTCTGGGTATTGCAAACGGAAGAACAAACTTAGTAAACCATCATCACTGAGGTGAAGGGTATAAAAATAGAAATAATAAAATAAATGGGCGGGACAGGTATGTGATAATGTCTTGTAATAGTGTTTCTTTTTATGTATCAGCTTACAAATCGGATTCTAAGTAAAATAAGATGATTTTTTTTTGGAAATTGTGGGCGTGTTTATTACATGAACACGTGCATTTTTTTCCTTATTTTCAAATTTTCTTGTTCATGGACTAATTTGTGTGGTTAGTATATCGATGTTTGTCGATTGTGAGCGGGACTTTTAAAATATTTCCCTCAATATAAATAGGAACTAGGCACACACACAACATTTATATGTAAAAAATTCAGCTAAATATCTCAAAATTTGCAATAATAAGCATAAGCATGAGACAGACGGACGGACTTGGCTAGATGGCATATACAACTCATTGCAACTATGTAATGAACCGACAGTCGGACAATCATTTCAATAAAGAACATCAGCATAAATAATGGACAGTTGTCTCTGTGTAGTGTCATATGATGTGTGCCAAGAAGTTTCGCTTTCTATCTTGTTTTTTTAATTTTTATTTCTTTTTTTTTGTAGTATTGCGTTTAAATTAAAAAGAGTTTGTGATTCTCTCTTATTCATTTATTTCATGCCAATATATATGTTTTATGACAAATACTGGTTAATCTATATATAAATGTTTATGTGTGCGTGTGTGTGTGCTTGCATGAGTTATAAAGAAGTGGTCAGTCACGGTATAAAGGTACATGTGTAAACTGGCTGGGTAAATACCTGTTGGCAGACAGAGAAGTCAACATCGCTTTAATTTAATCATATACAAGTGAAAGTTTTTTTTCTAACTTATAGTTCATGCACAAATATTTTCACTCCGACGTCGATTTTACAGTTAATGGCCAATAATTTTATGCATAATGTACGTAAATAAACAAAAGGCCACACAAGCGCACGTTGTTGTTGTTTGTGTTTGTTTGTGTATGAAATCAATTGAGGCGTTATATACGATATGCATCTCTCATAATGCGTCGTCTGACGTAAAGTAACTTTTTGTATGAAATACATTTCGAAACAATAAAATACGTCTAGATGTCTTTTTCATATTTACATGACGCTTAGAACTTGACTTTCAATTCAATACGGTCCAGAGCCTGAATAACACCAACTTATTATAGTATTGATCACATCATTCGTTACAGCAACAACAACAATATATATGCATAATATATATATAAGTGTATGTGTGTGGCGAACTTGTTTCGGTGTTAAAAAGTGTTAATTTTTATAAACAAGTTTAGCTTTTCTTACAATTCACCATATCTGTAGAGCAGTAGTGAGCATATATTTAAGATTAAAGCCTTTGCCTGATCTATTTATAATGGTGTTGGCGGCACAAAAAAAAAATGCGAAAGTTTTTTAAGAGTATTGTGGGAGAAATTAATGGTAATAATTGTTAATAAAGCAACAGCAAGTTGCTTTCCCTCTCTCTCTCTGTCTTTTAATTACTTATGATCCCTATAAATGATATATGTTCAAAATACTTGTTATTGAAATTTTAATAGTATACTTCCATCTTATTTGGAAGGTATAATAATTATCTATCAATAACAATAATAAATGCGGGTAAGAACTGTTAATATTTCTGCCAAGTTTACAGTTTACATCTATCTCAATGTTTGCCACTAGAAGAGAATGTTTACTATAAACGGATAGACAGACATAGCCAATCGATACTTTGTAGTCTGTCCAATATATTTTTTAGGTTTTTCTTTTTAGCTCATAGCCAAACCCTAAACTAAAGTTGACACCGAGAAAAGAGGCAGGGTATAAAGTCAGGTGCTGATGCACTTGCAGCATAATATCAAACGACTTTTTATTACAATAAAAGGAAAAGGAGAAAAGACAGAAAGACTAACTGAAAATCATCAAACCCACGCATTGCTATTTAATTAAACAACAACTCAAGCAGAATCTTGAAATGCAGTATAATGTTGTTAATATAAACAAGTTATGATAGCAGTTACAACAACAACACCAATAACCGTAACAATACATATATATGAAGCAAAGCTACAGAGCTCACCCCCTGCTGTGGAATCTGCAGTCACTGTACACTACAGGTGACAATTGTCACAATATAACGGAGCGGAGAGAATGGTGAATTAATTATACCCTACACCACATATGATAAGGCGATATATTAAGTTTGTGAGAATGTTTGTAACTCCAGCTTCAATTATACCGATCAGAATCAAAATCTGCATTGGTTTGACCATGTCCATGTCTGTTCATCTATCTATAGATGTAAATTTGGACTTAAGCTACAGATCGCATTTATTGAAATATATTGATGAAATTTAGTACAAGGACATATATTAGCCCAAAGAGAAACTCTAGTGAAAATGTCCTGAATTGGATCATTTTTAGAACCCGTCCCCATATACGGTTCTATTATGAAGAAAGTCTTTATATGGCAAAAAATCGTGCTATTTAATATTTTGGTAAAGAATAGTTAATTCGGTTAATAAATGACTGTAACAAATTTGAACACGATCGGACCGTTTTTAGAACCCCTTTTCCTATAATAATATATTCGTCACAAAGTGACTAAAATGGCCATGCCTCGCGCTTACTGCCATAACTAAACTAATTGTAACTGAATTTAGTAGACTAAATAGTATAATAATAGGGTATTACATCGACCAACTACAACATTTTCACTTGTTCATCCGTTCACATTAGGGAATGCTATGCAATATACATATGAATACAATAATAACGTTGAAGAGAGCAATTGCTGTTATTCTCAGTGAAGAAATTCCACAATATACGAGAGATTTCCAAAAGTTGAAGGGATGCAAACAAATGTTGATAGATGAGATATTAGATGAAATAAAGAAAAAATATTTATAAATGGCACTTACCTTTTCTTTGGCACGTCCAGCATGTTTTT
Organism: Ornithomya chloropus; assembly: GCA_963971445.1. Lineage (NCBI taxonomy): Eukaryota > Metazoa > Arthropoda > Insecta > Diptera > Hippoboscidae > Ornithomya > Ornithomya chloropus. Next base: position 16,743,057 of record OZ020530.1, on the reverse strand, counting down.
GTACAGATTTCGCCAACATGATGCCCTTATTTTCAGCCATTTGTTAGTATCAATTAAAATTTTGAACTTTTTCTTTTTCTCTTTATTTCAATTTCTATTTTAATTTTAGCCTTTGGAATTTTATACTGCAAAACTTTTACGTGCACATATACATATATCTGGATGTACGAGTGCGTAAGAATATAAATGCACTAAAATTTTTTTACAACTTTATAACTGAATATGCGCCTTTTTCACTTGTTCACTTTTATTCGGTGTGCTTTTTTCAGCTTTATTGAAATTTTGTTTTAGTTGAAATTTTTGGCACTGGAAACTATAAATATTTTAAAAACACACCATAAAAAAAGTAAAATAAATTCTTGAGAAATTACAAGACAATGTGAAATTATGCGAATATATATATTTTATGTATATATATGGAAAATAAATAGAATGCAAAACACGCAAGCACTGCCAAAATTAACCGCTAACGAAATACGTTTCCTATGGCGACTCACACTCAACTTAATCAACGTTTGGCAGTAAATCGTATATTTAGTAAAGGGCCGTCTCTCACTGAAAAGCTTTCGCACTCTACATCTTTCATTCACCCTCTCTCGCTCTCGCACTGTGTGCATGCGAGGAAAGTTTGTTTTTGCAAAATTAACTTAACAGCACACCAAAGGAGTATGGCAACTGAGAAAAGTACACAAATTTTTACAAATCGTAACAGCTTGTCTTCTACTAGAATTATCAGTTGTAAATTTTGCGATATCGACTTGAAATTTTATACAAATATTTAAATATGTGCATAGATTCCTATTTAAATTAAGCAAAACCATTCAAGGGCCACGCCCACAATTCACAAAAATCTATCTATCAACCACAAATATCTAGCTATAAAGCTGAAATTCGGATAATATATATTTATGAATTATTCCCTCCATGGTTATCCTAAAAATGGGCGTGGTCAGATAACAAACACGCTTACAATTCACAAAAAACTGTACTTAGCGTAAAAGCGGACTTGCAAGCTAATTGTATAATACCTAATCATGTACCTGCCACGCCTACTGCTCTACAAATTTTTACATTAATTAAGATAATTTAATAAATAAAATATAAATTTTATAAAATTTGTATAATATAAAAAGCTAAAGGTTAAGCAATATATTTATTTAAAATGTTTGTAAAACACCCAGAAAGAAATGTCGGTAATTCTACCAAGTGTAATATTCTTGATTAACAGACAAATCTGACTCGTTCTATATATGTCCGTACCTGTGTCTATCTGCTGTTGAAACGTTCCGAGGGGTAAATTTTAAAATATGGAGTATTTGTGCTAACCCTCCCCCTCCCCCTCCCCCTTCTCATTAAAAAAACTTTTCATACATTTATTAGTTTTGAAGGCTGTATAATATTATGTTTTTTTATTCGTCGAATATATAATAAATTGAAGCGACTTAGAAGTGAGTTGAGTTGCACACACACACACACATACATTAATATATTAAACAAAATACATTGGATTATTTTCCATAATATTACAGTTAACCATGCGTTTTTTATATTCATCTTCCAGTCTGCCAAATCGGGTTGTCCTACAAATTCAAATATTTTATGAAATTATTATGAAATTAATTTATGAAAAATGGAGAATTTACCCTTCTAAATAAACGCGACCACGAGATGCTACCAAATGTGCCAAATAGGCGGGTGCTGGATACGAGACGGAACGATTACAGCGAGGAAACATGTGACACAAATTGTAGCTCAACTTTTGCAACAAATCAATATTGAAGTTGGCATCATCTTCAATGACATTGTAACGGGTTGGCTTGGCGGTGCCTTGCACAGCCTGATGGCTAACCATAAAGAATTGCACTTCATTTGGATGTACGATCCGTTGATCCACCACCGTGCCCGGTTCAACATTGTTGAATCTGTTTTGTGGTCTTGGTTCGCTTGTGGGAAAGAAACGTGTATGATGACGCTTCACCACAATCAAGCACGTCAACTTGGCATTACAATTCTAACCAACAACATTCCAATATTATTATTATAAATTTATGAATTTGTCATTTGTTATTTACCAATTTTTTACAGGCAATCCGTATACCCCGCAATTCTTTTCTCTTAATAATGGGGAATTGACTATCTGATACACCATCACGATAATATATTATATAATCGGGATAACGATTTTGATATTTTTTATAAACTTTCAAGTGATGCTCAGTAATACCCTCCATGTCGTCGATATCTTCAAGTGTTGGCCGCTGCAGGCGATATTGCATATTGTAACAGGCACCGTAGGCGTCATGCGAAGCTGCCACACCCACAACACTTGGTGTTTGGGGTTGATTAGGCGATGGATGCGTTACATCTGCCCCCAAAAACATAACATTATTTATGGGCTTCAATAGCTCACGCAATTCAGCTTCCTGATCATCCGCTATTTTGTGATTGGTCCCATTCAGTTTGGCATTCAATTTTAATAATAAATTAGTACACACTGACGAATCCCTAGGCGACCTTTGTAATGTTCTCTCTTTAATACATTGCGTCAGTACGCCCCATTTTAATTCAGCATTTTGTTTCACTGAGGCGTAAGAGGTGCCGAATGCTGGTAAAACGACGATTACCTGCAACATTATATATATCAAGTGTGACAAATTTGTTTCTCTTGTTGTTCTTTTTCAATTCTTTCTTCAATTATTTACTCATCATTGGGTTATTGTAAAGAAATCATGACCTGTGTGTGTATAATTTGATTTTTCTTCTTCTTTTTTAAATTATTTGTTTACTCGTCACTTAAGCGCTTAAGGTCTCTTATTTTATAATTTATACGATTTGATGAATAAATAAATAAAAAAAAAAAAAATCATATAAATATATATATATTACCAAAGCATATTTCTGATTGGCCAAATCCTTTAAAATCATATCAATGTTATAAAAGGTATTAATAAGACATTTCGGCGCCAAATTCATACTCATCTGCGCAGAAGCTTTATAAATCTACAGAAATACATTATATGAAAATATTTATTGAGAGGAAACCGTTACTCATCTCATTATACCCTCCACATAAGGCGGAACGGCATACATATATCACGTATATATATTCTTGAGCAGCATCTAAAACCAAGTCAATCTACACAGCGTAAAATTGCACTTGTTCGCCGTTTGTAAGTGCATGTGGAGGGTGGGGGTATTTAAGATTTGATCTTAGGCCAAATTTAGTTTCAGTACTTACGCTATTCTTAAAATCATATACTTCATTGACATGAAGGCGACAATTTTTGTCATAAATAATTGCCCATTTGTGACCTGCTGGTGTTTTTGGTGTTGATGTCTCCAAATATTTCCAGCCAGTGTTGATTTGCCAACAGCCCCGAGATGGCATTGCCATGCTATTGTTAAAATATTGTAATAGGGGAGGCTGCAATACACGCATCTGAACTTTGATAAAGTTTTGTCCCAAACGTACACCAAAGTCTCGGATAATGAGACTTTCCTTCCCTTGAAAGGTACGCAATAACTCCATGATTTTGTGTTTGCGATCCATGGTGGAGGTGGCTGAATGTGTTATCATTTTAGACACCTGTCGTGCATTGTCTTTACGCTGTACAATAAAGGAAAACGGAAAAAAAATTATTAGAAATCTTATTAGATGCCAAACTTTCAAACAAATTGATCACCATTGGAGATTGATATTCTATTAAAGCGCACAATTCCATTGGTAGAGAAATGTAACGTTCGCTGGATCCCACTTGGACGCAATTCAGATTGGGATATTGCAAGTTGTAGCCGTGGCTCTGGAAATACTCAGTCACCGACATTTTTTTGCCCTCAACGTTAGTGAAATGGATTGAATTGGGCGGTTCACCCACATTCACTACTTTATAAGATCTTGGAGTGGCCCCAAAGCAATCTGGAGGTTTATAAAGGATATTCAAGCCCTTTAAATTATATAGGGCCTGACGCGCGGTTTTCGGTTCAAGACTTCTAGTTAGATCTCTCACACCGATCTCCTTTAAGTAATACAAAAGACTTTGAGCCTTAGGGAATGATTTGTGTGATATGTCAATATTGAGTAGAGGTTCTTCACCCAATATAGCCGCTTGATAAATGCCGGTATACATTTCGTAGCCATCGTCCAAATTGTACATATTGTGGGAGGGCTTAACGAAAAATGAACGGCCAACGCGCAACCCAGAATCATGATAACTGGACGCCAAGACCACTTCTAAAGTTTGCAAAGCTCGCATCGGTTTATCGAAAACACGTTCATGATAATAACTGCCCGGAAAGGAAGAAATAATTAACTAAACTCTGTGTATAAAATCGAATCGAAAACTTGATCAATATTACGTTTTCAAAGATTTTAATTCCACCTCAACGACATCGGTTTCTTTGATTTTTACTGTAAACTCTTTTGTACGTGAAGCACCATCAGCCACCTATAAATATACAGCAATGAACAAGAAATACATTTTCCATCCTTCTTTAATACCCCCACGTTTCGTTTTTTATACCCTTCACATAGGGGTGAGGGGGATATCATTCCATTTACAAGAGTATCTGTTTTTGCATCAAAAACTAAATCGATATAGACATGTCCCCGTTCAAATGTCCGTCTGTTGTTGGCATTATCGAGGTCGTAAATGTTCATACATTGGAGCTGAAGTTTTGTAGACACTTTTAGTTTCTTTCGCCATTTAAAATGAGCAAAATCGGTCAGAAGCCACGCCCACAATTAACAAAAGTCTGTTTATCTGCTACAAAAATTGAGCTATAAAGTTGAAATTTGGTTCCATATCTATAATTACATATCCTGCCACGCCCACCGTTTGTATATAAATGTAGAGGATATTTAAGGTTTGACTTAAACCCAATTTACTTTTCTTACTTGTACTTGTTTTTTTACCTGAATCTTAAACGTATAGGGTGAGTTTGGCAGACGTTGAACCGTATAACAGCTTTTCGAACCATCGTAAGCCATCGCATATTGGGGAAAATGTTCACGCTGACATTGATTAAAAACAATACGCATGAATTTTTTCGGACGATCTGGTTCAATGGTGACATCGTAATGATATGCGATATCTGGCATATTTTCAAGATCCATGGTAAAATAATTCGTTTCAACTACATCCCGTTTGCCCATAGTACCACGCTTTATACCAGCACAGGATACTTCCTTAAATGCTGGTGCCGGTTCTATTTGTTTTTTTTTTTTATATAATGGAAGGCATTAAAACACAAATCATATCAGCATGGAAGACATGTACATGTACATGTAAATTTTACAAACCTGATTTACCCTGATCATATTGTGGGCGTCGTTGTTGTTGTTGCTGTTGATCACCTTGTTGTCTTTGTTGATAAGGACCTCTACGAGGTGTCCCTTGTGGTCTTCTTTCATCTCTAGGGCCTCCGGATGGCTGATTTTGTTCTTGTTGCTGTTGAGGACATTGATGCTCTTGTTGTTTGCCACCCCAAGCACCCTGTGGCTGTTGACCACCACTTTGTTGTGGTCTTCCCTCATCTCTAGGGCCCCCGGGTGGCTGCTTTTGACCTTGTTGTTGTTGAGGACGTTGATGCTCTTGTTGTTTGCCACCCCAAGCACTCTGTGGCTGTTGACCACCACTTTTTTCATCTCCAGCGCCTTCTAGCTGCTGATTTTGACCTTGTTGTTGCTGAGGTGGTTGATGACCTTGTTTTTTGCCACCCTGTTGCGGTTGTTGTGATTTACTCTGATCCCTATCGCCGCCTTGTTGTTGCTGTCCACGTGGACGTTGCTGTTTTTGACCTGTCTGATCTTGTTTTTGACCACCACGGCTTCCATCCCCTCCTTCAAATTGTTGAGCTTGAGACGGCTTTTGTTGCTGGCCTCCACCCCCTTGTTGGGTACCGCCACGGCTTCTATTACCTCCTTCAGTTTGTTGTGGCCGAAATTGCTTTAGCCCTTGCTGTTGTTGTTGTTGTTGTTGACCACCTTCCTGTTTTCGGCTTTGATCCGGTTTAGTATGTTCTTTAACAGAATTGCTGGCTTTAGAACCTTTTTCTTTTTGTTGTGGTGGTTGAGGTTGACTACCGCCAGATCCTTTAAAAATATTTATAACAAATATATTTTTAAAAAAATCTCACCAATAAATGAAACAATTATGAACAACTTTTTTCCTGTTTTCAACTAATTTGTTACAAAATTTTACAGAAATAATCTATTAATGACCTTTTTTTATTTTAGCGTGCCTATACATTATTATTTTTTACAATATAGCGCAAGTAAAACCCCAGTAAACTGAATTGAAAAAAACGATATAATAATTGTAAAATACATAAATAGTAAATTTCATACATAATATATTGTACAATTGTAAATTTATGCATTGTAAATTTAAAAACGAATGATTCCCCTTGTTTTGAACGACAATGACTCGGCTGAAAAGCTACATATATTTTGCAGATTTTCTTCTTTTCTTACCTGTAGGCAGAGATTGCTCATCTTGATTTTGAGTATTCTCCGGTTTGGGATCATCTGGATTACGATTCCCCTTTTTTCCTTTAAATAAATTTTATTTTCTCAATAAATTACTTACATTTCCCTATAAATATATATATATATATATATATATATATATATGTACCTTTTTTCTCCATTGTGCTTACACGTAATCTATCACAAAATTTTTCTTTTTTAAAATATTCAAGTTGGTAGAGTTGGCAAAAATATTATATCTTTTTATTTCTTTTATTATCTACTACCCTCTGAAACTTTGCTAATTTTAATTTGATCCGATTCTTCAAGAAGCTTCCAACAGAGTGAAAAAATATTTTGTCTATTCATTCTCAGAGAAGTGATGGGTAAAATAAATAATTGTAAATATATTAGAGAAAGTATAATCGGTCAAATATGTATGTCAAGTTCCAAATTTCTAGATCAGTTTTTTGTGGCAGATAGATAGTTTTTTGTCGATTATGGGCGTGTCTAGTTTCAGACCACGTCCATTTGTGGCAAAATAATGGATGGGAAATTAAAAAATATGTATTCCAAATTCATAAATAAATTTTTAAGGCGGATAGAGACTATCATGTCGATTGTTGCGTGGCCTCTTTAGTGTTTAACACTACACCATTTTAAGGTTAAATTGAGAACTTCCAAATTATAATTGAGAACTTGCAAATTGAAATTGGGAAACTGAAGTTTTAAATTGAGAAAACCAAATTGAAATTGAGAAAACCAAATTGAAATTGAGAAAACCAAGTTGAAATTGAGAAAACCAAGTTCAAATTGGGAACTTCCAAGTTCAAATTGAGAAAACCAAATTGAAATTGAGAAAACCAAATTGAAATTGGGAACTTCCAAATTCAAATTGAGAACTTCCAAATTATAATTGAGAACTTCCAAGTTCAAATTGAGAAAACCAAATTGAAATTGAGAACTTCCAAATTGAAATTGAGAAAACCAAATTGAAATTGAGAAAACCAAGTTCAAATTGGGAACTTCCAAGTTCAAATTGAGAAAACCAAATTGAAATTGAGAACTTCCAAATTGAAATTGAGAAAACCAAATTGAAATTGAGAAAACCAAGTTCAAATTGGGAACTTCCAAATTGAAATTGAGAAATTTAAGTTTTATCCAAATTGAAATTGAGAAAGTGAAGTTTGAAATTGAGAAAACCAAATTGAAATTGACAAAATCAAAATTGAAATTGAGAAAACGAAACCAAAGTGTAATTGAAAATAATAAAATTGAAATTGGGAATTAAAAAATTAAAATTTTAAAATTTATCTCAATTGAAATTGAGAAAATAAAAATTGAAATTGGTAATTTTACATTTGAAATTGGGAACTTCCAAATTGAAATTGGGAAAATAAAAATTGATATTGAGAAAATCAAAATTGAAATTGGGAACTTCCAAATTGTAATTAAGAAAATAAAAATTGAAATTGGTAATTTAACATTTGAAATTGGGAAAATGCAAATTGAAATTGAGAGAAAGAATTTTGAAATTGAAAAATTTTAAAATTTAAATTGTAAGTTATGAAAATAAAAATTAATATTGAAAATTGGGTTTTTAGTAAATAAGATAAACCAATTTTTATGCTTCAAACTTAAATATTTTATTCCATATATTTTATTCGTATGTAGTAAAAAAATGAATGGATATAAAGTAAAAATTCTCCAACTTAAAAACTGGCATATCCTCTAAATTTATTGCTCTTTCATAAAACGTTGTAGTATGTTGAACGTATCTTGCACAATTCAACATTGGTGAGTACGGACTGAGTCTTAAAAGAGTTGCCTCGGAATTTTCAAAAATCCATACTCACCAATGTTGAATCCTATTGAAGGTGCATGGTCAAAAATAAAGTCCCACGTGAAGAAATATATGGGACTTCCAAATCCAACTTCACCTAGAGTAGGCGAACAACGTTTAGCGTATTTAGAAAGCATTATTGACGAAGCTAAACTAACGTTGACAAGTGGGGATTGTGCAAGATACGTTCAACATACTACATACGAATAAAATATATGGAATAAAATATTTAAGTTTGAAGCATAAAAATTGGTTTATCTTATTTACTAAAAACCCAATTTTCAATATTAATTTTTATTTTCATAACTTACAATTTAAATTTTAAAATTTTTCAATTTCAAAATTCATTCTCTCAATTTCAATTTGCATTTTCCCAATTTCAAATGTTAAATTACCAATTTCAATTTTTATTTTCTTAATTACAATTTGGAAGTTCCCAATTTCAAATGTAAAATTACCAATTTCAATTTTTATTTTCTCAATTTCAATTGAGATAAATTTTAAAATTTTAATTTTTTAATTCCCAATTTTATTTTTTTCAATTACAATTTGGTTTCGTTTTCTCAATTTCAATTTTGATTTTCTCAATTTCAATTTGGTTTTCTCAATTTCAAACTTCACTTTCCCCATTTCAATTTAGATAAAACTTAAATTTCTCAATTACAATTTGGTTTTCTCAATTTCAATTTGGTTTTCTCAATTTAAAACTTCAATTTCCCAATTTCAATTTGCAAGTTCTCAATTATAATTTGGAAGTTCTCAATTTAACCTTAAAATGGTGTAGATTTACCATCTATTTATATACTCGTATACCTATTTCTACAAAAACCAGTCAACATGACTGGTGTATAAGAAAAATGCTTTTTGTGACTTCCTGCCTTTTTTCACTTGAACAATATTTATTGTAATAGATAAATGAACTAATAGACATTGTCAAATACAAAACATTTCATTATTTACAGTTTTTCACAATTTCTACATAGGTAGATTTGGACGTATTGTTCCAAGCAACGAAGTATTTTTAGATCTTAATTTTAACGCCAAAGGAATACTTGTAAAAAAATTATCGGTTGTTACAGTTCTACCTTTCATGGTATACGGTTCAAGAAGTTTCATTACGACAAATTCGCTTAGGGGGGTTAATGCATTTCGATTCTCGCCTTTTCCTAAATACGGAAAGCCATGTACCACATATTTCGTCTTTACATCAGACGCCAGCCGAATTTTTGGGGTTTGTTTGGCATATACTGGGTAAATCTGCATCTGGCCTTCGTTGGAAAAAGTTGCTCATCCACGGTAATATAAGCTTCCGGTTTGAAGCAATTTTGACTGTTTTCAGTGAATTTGTCTCAAACTGTTGAGACTAAAGCGAATTTGTCCGTTTGCAATCTTTGACTCCTCGGATTTATTTTGTCGAAACGAATGTATCGCAGAATCTCAGTAAAATCACGTCTACTCATAGTGCTGGAGAAAAATGATGGTCCCCACTTTTTGTTCCACAAATATTGAAGCCTCAAAGTATTTCCTTCGTAAGCCCCACGTGCATACAATATTGCAAGAAATGCTTTCAATTTCGCTTGCGTAATTGTCCAGTTTTTCCCCAAAACTCAAGAAGCTTCTGACTCTGTACAAATTCGTACATGTTCCAAAATATACTTGTCAATCAATAATAGGAACGCACTGCTTAGATTCCCGTTCATAATGTTTCTTTTAGCATGTGCTGTTGGCGCGTGTACATCTTTGAAAGCACTATGAACTGGTAATTTACCAGCAACACCTCCTTCTTTAATTCTTGTCCAAATAGTTCCGCCTGAAGCAATTTCAGTTTGCTGATTTAGTACGTTACTTCCACCTTCGTCTTCAGAACTGGAAAGGAATCGCATGCATCGTTTTGTACGTTTGTTTGGAATATTTTCGCAATCACTGTCACTTGACTGATCTATATTGCCTCCATCAAGAATTTCCTCATCACTACTCTGGATAATACCACTGTTATCATCACTGCCTTGTGGATCAATTTGTCTATCTAAAAATTAACTCGTGCGTGTAAATTTTTGTTAGCCGGGAATGGTGTACGCGTCGTCGCGTGGGCGCTACATGTACTGCATCGGCCTCATAATTCTCCCGAAATCGTACATTTCTTCATACAAACACACACCAGTCATTTTGACTGGTACTGGTATAAATGTCAATAACAAAAATTATATTTGTTACTAATGTATATAAAATAGTATACTTTCCATCTTATTTGGAAGGTATAATAATTATCTATAAGACAATAAAGGGACACACAGACATAATTACATGGATCAATTTAAAAAACTGACCTTTCTTTAGCTTTGGTTCAATTCTGGAAATATCCTGCAACCAATTTTGCTTAATTTCAATAACAATAATAAATGCGGGTAAGAACTGTTAATATTTCTGCCAAGTTTAGAGTTTACATCTATCTCAATGTTTGCCACTAGAAGAGAATGTTTACTATAAACGGATAGACAGACATAGCCAATCGATACTTTGTAGTCTGTCCAATATATTTTTTAGGTTTTTCTTTTTAGCTTATAGCCAAACCCTAAACTAAAGTTGACACCGAGAAAAGAGGCAGGGTATAAAGTCAGGTGCTGATGCACTTGCAGCATAATATCAAACGACTTTTTATTACAATAAAAGGAAAAGGAGAAAAGACAGAAAGACTGACTGAAAATCATCAAACCCACGCATTGCTATTTAATTAAACAACAACTCAAGCAGAATCTTGAAATGCAGTATAATGTTGTTAATATAAACAAGTTATGATAGCAGTTACAACAACAACACCAATAACCGTAACAATACATATATATGAAGCAAAGCTACAGAGCTCACCCCCTGCTGTGGAATCTGCAGTCACTATACACTACAGGTGACAATTGTCACAATATAACGGAGCGGAGAGAATGGTGAATTAATTATACCCTACACCACATATGATAAGGCGATATATTAAGTTTGTGAGAATGTTTGTAACTCCAGCTTCAATTATACCGATCAGAATCAAAATCTGCATTGGTTTGACCATGTCCATGTCTGTTCATCTATCTATAGATGTAAATTTGGACTTAAGCTACAGATCGCATTTATTGAAATATATTGATGAAATTTAGTACAAGGACATATATTAGCCCAAAGAGAAACTCTAGTGAAAATGTCCTGAATTGGATCATTTTTAGAACCCGTCCCCATATACGGTTCTATTATGAAGAAAGTCTTTATATGGCAAAATATCGTGCTATTTAATATTTTGGTAAAGAATAGTTAATTCGGTTAATAAATGACTGTAACAAATTTGAACACGATCGGACCGTTTTTAGAACCCCTTTTCCTATAATAATATATTCGTCACAAAGTGACTAAAATGGCCATGTCTCGCGCTTACTGCCATAACTAAACTAATTGTAACTGAATTTAGTAGACTAAATAGTATAATAATAGGGTATTACATCGACCAACTACAACATTTTCACTTGTTCATCCGTTCACATTAGGGAATGCTATGCAATATACATATGAATACAATAATAACGTTGAAGAGAGCAATTGCTGTTATTCTCAGTGAAGAAATTCCACAATATACGAGAGATTTCCAAAAGTTGAAGGGATGCAAACAAATGTTGATAGATGAGATATTAGATGAAATAAAGAAAAAATATTTATAAATGGCACTTACCTTTTCTTTGGCACGTCCAGCATGTTTTTGTACAGATTTCGCCAACATGATGCCCTTATTTTCAGCCATTTGTTAGTATCAATTAAAATTTTGAACTTTTTCTTTTTCTCTTTATTTCAATTTCTATTTTAATTTTAGCCTTTGGAATTTTATACTGCAAAACTTTTACGTGCACATATACATATATCTGGATGTACGAGTGCGTAAGAATATAAATGCACTAAAATTTTTTTACAACTTTATAACTGAATATGCGCCTTTTTCACTTGTTCACTTTTATTCGGTGTGCTTTTTTCAGCTTTATTGAAATTTTGTTTTAGTTGAAATTTTTGGCACTGGAAACTATAAATATTTTAAAAACACACCATAAAAAAAGTAAAATAAATTCTTGAGAAATTACAAGACAATGTGAAATTATGCGAATATATATATTTTATGTATATATATGGAAAATAAATAGAATGCAAAACACGCAAGCACTGCCAAAATTAACCGCTAACGAAATACGTTTCCTATGGCGACTCACACTCAACTTAATCAACGTTTGGCAGTAAATCGTATATTTAGTAAAGGGCCGTCTCTCACTGAAAAGCTTTCGCACTCTACATCTTTCATTCACCCTCTCTCGCTCTCGCACTGTGTGCATGCGAGGAAAGTTTGTTTTTGCAAAATTAACTTAACAGCACACCAAAGGAGTATGGCAACTGAGAAAAGTACACAAATTTTTACAAATCGTAACAGCTTGTCTTCTACTAGAATTATCAGTTGTAAATTTTGCGATATCGACTTGAAATTTTATACAAATATTTAAATATGTGCATAGATTCCTATTTAAATTAAGCAAAACCATTCAAGGGCCACGCCCACAATTCACAAAAATCTATCTATCAACCACAAATATCTAGCTATAAAGCTGAAATTCGGATAATATATATTTATGAATTATTCCCTCCATGGTTATCCTAAAAATGGGCGTGGTCAGATAACAAACACGCTTACAATTCACAAAAAACTGTACTTAGCGTAAAAGCGGACTTGCAAGCTAATTGTATAATACCTAATCATGTACCTGCCACGCCTACTGCTCTACAAATTACATTAATTAAGATAATTTAATAAATAAAATATAAATTTTATAAAATTTGTCGGTAATTCTACACACACACACACACACACACACACACACACTGATCAAGACTCAGTTTTTGACGCTGATCAAGAACGGTAGACGGTAGACGGTAGACGGTAGACGGTAGACGGTAGACGGTAGACGGTAGACGGTAGACGGTAGACGGTAGACGGTAGACGGTAGACGGTAGACGGTAGACGGTAGACGGTCTACCGTCGGTACCGTCTACCGTCTACCGTCTACCGTCTACCGTCTACCGTCTACCGTCTACCGTCTACCGTCTACCGTCTACCGTCTACCGTCTACCGTCTACCGTCTACCGTCTACCGTCTACCGTCTACCGTCTACCGTCTACCGTCTACCGTCTACCGTCTACCGTCTACCGTCTACCGTCTACCGTCTACCGTCTACCGTCTACCGTCTACCGTCTACCGTCTACCGTCTACCGTCTACCGTCTACCGTCTACCGTCTACCGTCTACCGTCTACCGTCTACCGTCTACCGTCTACCGTCTACCGTCTACCGTCTACCGTCTACCGTCTACCGTCTACCGTCTACCGTCTACCGTCTACCGTCTACCGTCTACCGTCTACCGTCTACCGTCTACCGTCTACCGTCTACCGTCTACCGTCTACCGTCTACCGTCTACCGTCTACCGTCTACCGTCTACCGTCTACCGTCTACCGTCTACCGTCTACCGTCTACCGTCTACCGTCTACCGTCTACCGTCTACCGTCTACCGTCTACCGTCTACCGTCTACCGTCTACCGTCTACCGTCTACCGTCTACCGTCTACCGTCTACCGTCTACCGTCTACCGTCTACCGTCTACCGTCTACCGTCTACCGTCTACCGTCTACCGTCTACCGTCTACCGTCTACCGTCTACCGTCTACCGTCTACCGTCTACCGTCTACCGTCTACCGTCTACCGTCTACCGTCTACCGTCTACCGTCTACCGTCTACCGTCTACCGTCTACCGTCTACCGTCTACCGTCTACCGTCTACCGTCTACCGTCTACCGTCTACCGTCTACCGTCTACCGTCTACCGTCTACCGTCTACCGTCTACCGTCTACCGTCTACCGTCTACCGTCTACCGTCTACCGTCTACCGTCTACCGTCTACCGTCTACCGTCTACCGTCTACCGTCTACCGTCTACCGTCTACCGTCTACCGTCTACCGTCTACCGTCTACCGTCTACCGTCTACCGTCTACCGTCTACCGTCTACCGTCTACCGTCTACCGTCTACCGTCTACCGTCTACCGTCTACCGTCTACCGTCTACCGTCTACCGTCTACCGTCTACCGTCTACCGTCTACCGTCTACCGTCTACCGTCTACCGTCTACCGTCTACCGTCTACCGTCTACCGTCTACTGTCTACTAATAATGATATATACTAATATATTTTTATAATATTATAATATATAATATATACTATATATATATAATATTATATAATATTATATACAATATATACTATATATATACAATATTATATACTACTGTCTACTGTCTACTGTGGACATGCGGACGTACGGACATATCGTCATACGTATGTCCCTATGTCCTTATGTCCATAGGTCCGTATGACAATATGTCCGTATGTCCATAGGTCCGTATGTCCATAGGTCCGTATGTCCATAGGTCCTTATGTCCATAGGTCCGTATGACAATATGTCCGTATGTCCATAGGTCCGTATGTCCATAGGTCATGTTAGCCAAATACCAGGCGCCCAGAATCGCTCAGTAAGCGAATCTTGATTCAAGAAATTTTTTAAAGTCGTATAACATTTAAACGGCTGGACGGATTTTGTTCAAACTTTTTGTAAAATATAGACAATTAATTCAGTTTTTAAACAAAGTATATTATGTGGGCGTGGCATTAGGAATTTGGTCCATAAACATGTATTTTTAAAAGGTTTTTTTCTAAGAAGATGAGCAGTGCCACACCCACTAATTAGATATCACCAAAAAGCTAGAGAAAGTTTCTAATTTTTGCAAAAAATTTGACCAAAATCGAAGTAGTAGTTCCCTAGTTATGACCCAAACAAGTTCACATTCATCCTTGTGGTTGTAATTTTCAAAATCGAGCATGTATAAACATGTTAGCAAAATACCAGGCGCCCAGAATCGCTACATACAGACATATGGATATACGGACATGGGGACGTACGGACATATGGTCATACGGACCTATGGACATACGGACATAAAGATGTACGGACATAGGGACATACGGACATAGGGACATACGGACATATGGTCATACGGACATATGGTCATACATATGGACATACGGACATAGGGGCCTACAAACATATGATCATACGGACCTATGGACATACGGACATAGAAACGTACGGATATATGGACATACGGATATAGGTTCGTACGGACATAGCGACACACAGACATAGGGACGTACGGACATATGGACATACGGACATATGGACATACGGACATATGGACATACGGACATATGGACATACGGACATATGGACATACATATGGACATACGGACATAGGAGCCTACAAACATATGATCATGCGGACCTATGGACATACGGACATATGGTCGTACTGACATAGGGACGTACGGACATAGAAACGTACGGATATATGGACATACGGATATAGGTTCGTACGGACATAGCGACACACAAACATAGGGACATACGGACAAATGGACATACGGACATATGGACATACGGACATATGGACATACGGACATTGGGACGTACGGACATATCGTCATACATATGTCCCTATGTCCGTATGTCCATAGGTCCGTATGTCCATAGGTCATGTTAGCCAAATACCAGGCGCCCAGAATCGCTCAGTAAGCGAATCTTGATTCAAGAAATTTTTTAAAGTCGTATAACATTTAAACGGCTGGACGGATTTTGTTCAAACTTTTTGTAAAATATAGACAAATAATTCAGTTTTTAAACAAAGTATATTATGTGGGCGTGGCATTAGGAATTTGGTCCATAAACATGTATTTTTAAAAGGTTTTTTTCTAAGAAGATGAGCAGTGCCACACCCACTAATTAGATATCACCAAAAAGCTAGAGAAAGTTTCTAATTTTTGCAAAAAATTTGACCAAAATCGAAGTAGTAGTTCCCTAGTTATGACCCAAGCAAGTTCACATTCATCCTTGTGGTTGTAATTTTCAAAATCGAGCATGTATAAACATGTTAGCCAAATACCAGGCGCCCAGAATCGCCCAGTAAGTGAATCTTGATTCAAGAAATTTTTTAAAGTCGTATAACTTTTCAACGGCTGGACGGATTTTGTTCAAACTTTTTGTAAAAGATAGGAAATTAATTCAGTTTTTAAACAAAATATATTATGTGGGCGTGGCATTAGGAATTTGGTCAAGAAACATGTATTCTTAAAAGGTTCTTTTCTAAGAAGATAAGCAGTGCCACACCCACTAATTAGATATCCCCAAAAATCTAGAGAAATTTCCTAATTTTTGCAAAAAATTTGACCAAAATCGGAGCAGTAGTTCCCTAGTTATGAGCCAAGCAAGTTCACATTCATTCTTGTGGTTGTAATTTTCAAAATCGAGCATGTATAAACATGTTAGCAAAATACTAGGCGCCCAGAATCGCCCAGTAAGTGAATCTTGATTCAAGAAATTTTTTAAAGTCGTATAACATTTAAACGGCTGATCGGATTTTGTTCAAACTTTTTGTAAAATATAGACAATTAATTCAGTTTTTGAGCAAAATATATTATATGGGCGTGGCCTTGTGGACGTACGGACATACGGTCATACGGACCTATGGACATACGGACATATGGTCATACGGACATATGGTCATACATATGGACATATGGACATAGGGGCCTACAAACATATGATCATACGGACCTATGGACATACGGACATATGGTCGTACTGACATAGGGACGTACGGACATAGAAACGTACGGATATATGGACATACGGATATAGGTTCGTACGGACATAGCGACACACAGACATGGGGACGTACGGACATATGGACATATGGACATACGGACACACGGACGTACGGACATATGGACATACGGACATATGGACATACGGACATATGGACATACGGACATTGGGACATACGGACATTGGGACGTACGGACATATCGTCATACATATGTCCCTATGTCCGTATGTCTATAGGTCCGTATGTCCATAGGTCCGAGTGTCCATAGGTCCGTATGTCCATAGGTCATGTTAGCCAAATACCAGGCTCCCAGAATCGCTCAGTAAGCGAATCTTGATTCAAGAAATTTTTTAAAGTCGTATAACATTTAAACGGCTGGACGGATTTTGTTCAAACTTTTTGTAAAATATAGACAATTAATTCAGTTTTTGAGCAAAATATATTATATGGGCGTGGCCTTGTGGACGTACGGACATACGGTCATACGGACCTATGGACATACGGACATATGGTCATACGGACATAGGGACGTACGGACATAGGCACATACGGACATAGGGTCGTACGTACATAGGGACGTACGGACATAGCGACACACCGAAATAGAGACGTACAGACATATGGACATACGGACATGGGGACGTACGGACATATGGACATACGGAAATAGGGACGTACGGACATATGGTCATACGGACATAAAGATGTACGGACATAGGGACATACGGACATATGGTCATACGGACATATGGTCATACGGACATATGGTCATACATATGGACATATGGACATAGGGGCCTACAAACATATGATCATACGGACCTATGGACATACGGACATATGGTCGTACTGACATAGGGACGTACGGACATAGAAACGTACGGATATATGGACATACGGATATAGGTTCGTACGGACATAGCGACACACAGACATAGGGACGTACGGACATATGGACACACGGACGTACTGACATATGGACATACGGACATATGGACATACGGACATATGGACATACGGACATTGGGACGTACGGACATATGGTCATACGGACTTATGGACATACGGACCTATGGACATACGGACATAAAGATGTACGGACATATGGTCATACGGACATAAAGATGTACGGACATAGGGACATACGGACATATGGTCATACGGACATATGGTCATACGGACATATGGTCATACATATGGACATATGGACATAGGGGCCTACAAACATATGATCATACGGTCAATGGACATACGGACATATGGTCGTACTGACATAGGGACGTACGGACATAGAAACGTACGGATATATGGACATACGGATATAGGTTCGTACGGACATAGCGACACACACACATAGGGACGTACGGACATATGGACACACGGACGTACTGACATATGGACATACGGACATATGGACATACGGACATATGGACATACGGACATTGGGACGTACGGACATATGGTCATACGGACTTATGGACATACGGACCTATGGACATACGGACATAAAGATGTACGGACATAGGGACATACGGACATATGGTCATACGGACATATGGTCATACATATGGACATACGGACATAGGGGCCTACAAACATATGATCATACGGACCTATGGACATTCGGACATATGGTCGTACTGACATAGGGACGTACGGACATAGAAACGTACGGATATATGGACATACGGATATAGGTTCGTACGGACATAGCTACACACAGACATAGGGACGTACGGACATAGGGACATATGGTCATACGGACTTATGGACATACGGACCTATGGACATACGGACATAAAGATGTACGGACATATGGACATACGGACATATGGACATACGGACATATGGACATACGGACATATGGACATACGGACATTGGGACGTACGGACATATCGTCATACATATGTCCCTATCCCCGTAGTCTATAGGTCCGTATGTCCATAGGTCCGAGTGTCCATAGGTCCGTATGTCCATAGGTCATGTTAGCCAAATACCAGGCTCCCAGAATCGCTCAGTAAGCGAATCTTGATTCAAGAAATTTTTTAAAGTCGTATAACATTTAAACGGCTGGACGGATTTTGTTCAAACTTTTTGTAAAATATAGACAAATAATTCAGTTTTTAAACAAAGTATATTATGTGGGCGTGGTATTAAGAATTTGGTCCATAAACATGTATTTTTAAAAGGTTCTTTTCTAAGAAGATAAGCAGTGCCACACCCACTAATTAGATATCCCCAAAAAGCTAGAGAAATTTCCTAATTTTTGCATAAAATTTTACCAAAATCGGAGCAGTAGTTCCCTAGTTATGAGCCAAGCAAGTTCACATTCATTCTTGTGGTTGTAATTTTCAAAATCGAGCATGTATAAACATGTTAGCAAAATACCAGGCGCCCAGAATCGCTCAGTAAGCGAATCTTGATTCAAGAAATTTTTTAAAGTCGTATAACATTTAAACGGCTGATCGGATTTTGTTCAAACTTTTTGTAAAATATAGACAATTAATTCAGTTTTTGAGCAAAATATATTATATGGGCGTGGCCTTGTGGACGTACGGACATACGGTCATACGGACATAGGGACGTACGGACATAGGCACATACGGACATAGGGTCGTACGTACATAGGGACGTACGGACATAGCGACACACCGAAATAGGGACGTACAGACATATGGACATACGGACATGGGGACGTACGGACATATGGTCATACGGACATATGGTCATACATATGGACATATGGACATAGGGGCCTACAAACATATGATCATACGGACCTATGGACATACGGACATATGGTCGTACTGACATAGGGACGTACGGACATAGAAACGTACGGATATATGGACATACGGATATAGGTTCGTACGGACATAGCGACACACAGACATGGGGACGTACGGACATATGGACATATGGACATACGGACACACGGACGTACGGACATATGGACATACGGACATTGGGACGTACGGACATATCGTCATACATATGTCCCTATGTCCGTATGTCTATAGGTCCGTATGTCCATAGGTCCGAGTGTCCATAGGTCCGTATGTCCATAGGTCATGTTAGCCAAATACCAGGCGCCCAGAATCGCTCAGTAAGCGAATCTTGATTCAAGAAATTTTTTAAAGTCGTATAACTTTTAAACGGCTGAACGGATTTTGTTCAAACTTTTTGTAAAATATAGATAATTAATTCAGTTTTTAAACAAAATATATTATGTGGGCGTGGCATTAAGAATTTGGTCAAGAAACATGTATTTTTAAAAGGTTCTTTTCTAAGAAGATGAGCAGTGCCACACCCACTAATTAGATATCACCAAAAAGCTAGAGAAAGTTTCTAATTTTTGCAAAAAATTTGACCAAAATCGAAGTAGTAGTTCCCTAGTTATGACCCAAGCAAGTTCACATTCATCCTTGTGGTTGTAATTTTCAAAATCGAGCATGTATAAACATGTTAGCAAAATACCAGGCGCCCAGAATAGCTCAGTAAGCGAATCTTGATTCAAGAAATTTTTTAAAGTCGTATAACATTTAAACGGCTGATCGGATTTTGTTCAAACTTTTTGTAAAATATAGACAATTAATTCAGTTTTTGAGCAAAATATATTATATGGGCGTGGCCTTGTGGACGTACGGACATACGGTCATACGGACCTATGGACATACGGACATAGGCACATACGGACATAGGGTCGTACGTACATAGGGACGTACGGACATAGCGACACACCGAAATAGGGACGCACAGACATATGGACATACGGACATGGGGACGTACGGACATATGGTCATACGGACTTATGGACATACGGACCTATGGACAAACGGACATAAAGATGTACGGACATAGGGACATACGGACATATGGTCATACGGACATATGGTCATACATATGGACATATGGACATAGGGGCCTACAAACATATGATCATACGGACCTATGGACATACGGACATATGGTCGTACTGACATAGGGACGTACGGACATAGAAACGTACGGATATATGGACATACGGATATAGGTTCGTACGGACATAGCGACACACAGACATAGGGACGTACGGACATATGGACATATGGACATACGGACACACGGACATATCGTCATACATATGTCCCTATGTCCGTATGTCTATAGGTCCGTATGTCCATAGGTCCGAGTGTCCATAGGTCCGTATGTCCATAGGTCATGTTAGCCAAATACCAGGCGCCCAGAATCGCTCAGTAAGCGAATCTTGATTCAAGAAATTTTTTAAAGTCGTATAACATTTAAACGGCTGGACGGATTTTGTTCAAACTTTTTGTAAAATATAGACAATTAATTCAGTTTTTGAGCAAAATATATTATATGGGCGTGGCCTTGTGGACGTACGGACATACGGTCATACGGACCTATGGACATACGGACATATGGTCATACGGACATAGGGACGTACGGACATAGGCACATACGGACATAGGGTCGTACGTACATAGGGACGTACGGACATAGCGACACACCGAAATAGAGACGTACAGACATATGGACATACGGACATGGGGACGTACGGACATATGGACATACGGAAATAGAGACGTACGGACATATGGTCATACGGACATAAAGATGTACGGACATAGGGACATACGGACATATGGTCATACGGACATATGGTCATACGGACATATGGTCATACATATGGACATATGGACATAGGGGCCTACAAACATATGATCATACGGACCTATGGACATACGGACATATGGTCGTACTGACATAGGGACGTACGGACATAGAAACGTACGGATATATGGACATACGGATATAGGTTCGTACGGACATAGCGACACACAGACATAGGGACGTGCGGACATATGGACACACGGACGTACTGACATATGGACATACGGACATATGGACATACGGACATATGGACATACGGACATTGGGACGTACGGACATATGGTCATACGGACTTATGGACATACGGACCTATGGACATACGGACATAAAGATGTACGGACATACGGACATACGGACATATGGTCATACGGACATATGGTCATACATATGGACATACGGACATAGGGGCCTACAAACATATGATCATACGGACCTATGGACATTCGGACATATGGTCGTACTGACATAGGGACGTACGGACATAGAAACGTACGGATATATGGACATACGGATATAGGTTCGTACGGACATAGCGACACACAGACATAGGGACGTACGGACATATGGACATATGGACATACGGACACACGGACGTACGGACATATGGACATACGGACATATGGACATACGGACATATGGACATACGGACATTGGGACGTACGGACATATCGTCATACATATGTCCCTATCCCCGTATGTCTATAGGTCCGTATGTCCATAGGTCCGAGTGTCCATAGGTCCGTATGTCCATAGGTCATGTTAGCCAGGCTCCCAGAATCGCTCAGTAAGCGAATCTTGATTCAAGAAATTTTTTAAAGTCGTATAACATTTAAACGGCTGGACGGATTTTGTCCAAACTTTTTGTAAAATATAGATAATTAATTCAGTTTTTAAACAAAATATATTATGTGGGCGTGGCATTAAGAATTTGGTCCATAAACATGTATTTTTAAAAGGTTTTTTTCTAAGAAGGTGAGCAGTGCCACACCCACTAATTAGATATCACCAAAAAGCTAGAGAAAGTTTCTAATTTTTGCAAAAAATTTGACCAAAATCGAAGTAGTAGTTCCCTAGTTATGACCCAAGCAAGTTCACATTCATCCTTGTGGTTGTAATTTTCAAAATCGAGCATGTATAAACATGTTAGCAAAATACCAGGCGCCCAGAATCGCTCAGTAAGCGAATCTTGATTCAAGAAATTTTTTAAAGTCGTATAACATTTAAACGGCTGATCGGATTTTGTTCAAACTTTTTGTAAAATATAGACAATTAATTCAGTTTTTGAGCAAAATATATTATATGGGCGTGGCCTTGTGGACGTACGGACATACGGTCATACGGACCTATGGACATACGGACATATGGTCATACGGACATATGGTCATACATATGGACATATGGACATAGGGGCCTACAAACATATGATCATACGGACCTATGGACATACGGACATATGGTCGTACTGACATAGGGACGTACGGACATAGAAACGTACGGATATATGGACATAAGGATATAGGTTCGTACGGACATAGCGACACACAGACATGGGGACGTACGGACATATGGACATATGGACATACGGACACACGGACGTACGGACATATGGACATACGGACATATGGACATACGGACATATGGACATACGGACATTGGGACGTACGGACATATCGTCATACATATGTCCCTATGTCCGTATGTCTATAGGTCCGTATGTCCATAGGTCCGAGTGTCCATAGGTCCGTATGTCCATAGGTCATGTTAGCCAAATACCAGGCTCCCAGAATCGCTCAGTAAGCGAATCTTGATTCAAGAAATTTTTTAAAGTCGTATAACATTTAAACGGCTGGACGGATTTTGTTCAAACTTTTTGTAAAATATAGACAATTAATTCAGTTTTTGAGCAAAATATATTATATGGGCGTGGCCTTGTGGACGTACGGACATACGGTCATACGGACCTATGGACATACGGACATATGGTCATACGGACATAGGGACGTACGGACATAGGCACATACGGACATAGGGTCGTGCGTACATAGGGACGTACGGACATAGCGACACACCGAAATAGAGACGTACAGACATATGGACATACGGACATGGGGACGTACGGACATATGGACATACGGAAATAGGGACGTACGGACATATGGTCATACGGACATAAAGATGTACGGACATAGGGACATACGGACATATGGTCATACGGACATATGGTCATACGGACATATGGTCATACATATGGACATATGGACATAGGGGCCTACAAACATATGATCATACGGACCTATGGACATACGGACATATGGTCGTACTGACATAGGGACGTACGGACATAGAAACGTACGGATATATGGACATACGGATATAGGTTCGTACGGACATAGCGACACACAGACATAGGGACGTACGGACATATGGACACACGGACGTACTGACATATGGACATACGGACATATGGACATACGGACATATGGACATACGGACATTGGGACGTACGGACATATGGTCATACGGACTTATGGACATACGGACCTATGGACATACGGACATAAAGATGTACGGACATATGGTCATACGGACATAAAGATGTACGGACATAGGGACATACGGACATATGGTCATACGGACATATGGTCATACGGACATATGGTCATACATATGGACATATGGACATAGGGGCCTACAAACATATGATCATACGGTCAATGGACATACGGACATATGGTCGTACTGACATAGGGACGTACGGACATAGAAACGTACGGATATATGGACATACGGATATAGGTTCGTACGGACATAGCGACACACACACATAGGGACGTACGGACATATGGACACACGGACGTACTGACATATGGACATACGGACATATGGACATACGGACATATGGACATACGGACATTGGGACGTACGGACATATGGTCATACGGACTTATGGACATACGGACCTACGGACATACGGACATAAAGATGTACGGACATAGGGACATACGGACATATGGTCATACGGACATATGGTCATACATATGGACATACGGACATAGGGGCCTACAAACATATGATCATACGGACCTATGGACATTCGGACATATGGTCGTACTGACATAGGGACGTACGGACATAGAAACGTACGGATATATGGACATACGGATATAGGTTCGTACGGACATAGCGACACACAGACATAGGGACGTACGGACATAGGGACATATGGTCATACGGACTTATGGACATACGGACCTATGGACATACGGACATAAAGATGTACGGACATATGGACATACGGACATATGGACATACGGACATATGGACATACGGACATTGGGACGTACGGACATATCGTCATACATATGTCCCTATCCCCGTATGTCTATAGGTCCGTATGTCCATAGGTCCGAGTGTCCATAGGTCCGTATGTCCATAGGTCATGTTAGCCAAATACCAGGCTCCCAGAATCGCTCAGTAAGCGAATCTTGATTCAAGAAATTTTTTAAAGTCGTATAACATTTAAACGGCTGGACGGATTTTGTTCAAACTTTTTGTAAAATATAGACAAATAATTCAGTTTTTAAACAAAGTATATTATGTGGGCGTGGTATTAAGAATTTGGTCCATAAACATGTATTTTTAAAAGGTTCTTTTCTAAGAAGATAAGCAGTGCCACACCCACTAATTAGATATCCCCAAAAAGCTAGAGAAATTTCCTAATTTTTGCATAAAATTTTACCAAAATCGGAGCAGTAGTTCCCTAGTTATGAGCCAAGCAAGTTCACATTCATTCTTGTGGTTGTAATTTTCAAAATCGAGCATGTATAAACATGTTAGCAAAATACCAGGCGCCCAGAATCGCTCAGTAAGCGAATCTTGATTCAAGAAATTTTTTAAAGTCGTATAACATTTAAACGGCTGATCGGATTTTGTTCAAACTTTTTGTAAAATATAGACAATTAATTCAGTTTTTGAGCAAAATATATTATATGGGCGTGGCCTTGTGGACGTACGGACATACGGTCATACGGACCTATGGACATACGGACATAGGCACATACGGACATAGGGTCGTACGTACATAGGGACGTACGGACATAGCGACACACCGAAATAGGGACGCACAGACATATGGACATACGGACATGGGGACGTACGGACATATGGTCATACGGACTTATGGACATACGGACCTATGGACAAACGGACATAAAGATGTACGGACATAGGGACATACGGACATATGGTCATACGGACATATGGTCATACATATGGACATATGGACATAGGGGCCTACAAACATATGATCATACGGACCTATGGACATACGGACATATGGTCGTACTGACATAGGGACGTACGGACATAGAAACGTACGGATATATGGACATACGGATATAGGTTCGTACGGACATAGCGACACACAGACATAGGGACGTACGGACATATGGACATATGGACATACGGACATATGGACATACGGACACATGGACATACGGACATTGGGACGTACGGACATATCGTCATACATATGTCCCTATGTCCGTATGTCTATAGGTCCGTATGTCCATAGGTCCGAGTGTCCATAGGTCCGTATGTCCATAGGTCATGTTAGCCAAATACCAGGCGCCCAGAATCGCTCAGTAAGCGAATCTTGATTCAAGAAATTTTTTAAAGTCGTATAACATTTAAACGGCTGGACGGATTTTGTTCAAACTTTTTGTAAAATATAGACAAATAATTCAGTTTTTAAACAAAGTATATTATGTGGGCGTGGTATTAAGAATTTGGTCCATAAACATGTATTTTTAAAAGGTGTTTTTCTAAAAAGATGAGCAGTGCCACACCCACTAATTAGATATCACCAAAAAGCTAGAGAAATTTCCTAATTTTTGCAAAAAATTTGACCAAAATTGGAGCAGTAGTTACCAAGTTATGAGCCAAGCAAGTTCACATTCATCCTTGTGGTTGTAATTTTCAAAATCGAGCATGTATAAACATGTTAGCAAAATACCAGGCGCCCAGAATCGCTCAGTAAGCGAATCTTGATTCAAGAAATTTTTTAAAGTCGTATAACATTTAAACGGCTGATCGGATTTTGTTCAAACTTTTTGTAAAATATAGACAATTAATTCAGTTTTTGAACAAAATATATTATATGGGCGTGGCCTTGTGGACGTACGGACATACGGTCATACGGACCTATGGACATACGGACATATGGTCATAAGGACATAGGGTTGTACGTACATAGGGACTTACGGACATAGCGACACACGGACATAGGGACGTACAGACATATGGACATACGGACATGGGGACGTACGGACATATGGTCATACGGAGTTATGGACATACGGACCTATGGACATACGGACATAGGGATGTACGGACATAGGAACATACGGACATATAGTCATACGGACCTATGGACATACGGACATAGGGACATACGGACATATGGTCGTACTGACATAGGGACGTACGGACATAGAAAAGTACGGACATATGGACATACGGATATAGGTTCGTACGGACATAGGGTCGTACGTACATAGGGACGTACGGACATAGCGACACAGACGTACAGACATATGGACATACGGACATGGGGACGTACGGACATATGGTCATACGGACCTATGGACATACGGACATATGGTCGTACTGACATAGGGACGTACGGACATAGAAACGTACGGACATATGGACATAGGTTCGTACGGACATAGCGACACACAGACATAGGGACGTACGGACCTATGGACATACGGACATATGGCCATAGGGACCTATGGACATACGGACACACGGACGTACGGACATATGGACACACGGACATGGGGACGTACGGACATATCGTCATACATATGTCCCTATGTCCGTATGTCCCTATGTCCGTATGTCCATAGGTCCGTATGTCCATAGGTTCGTATATCCATAGGTCCGTATGTCCATAGGTCATGCTAGCCAAATACCAGGCGCCCAGAATCGCTCAGTAAGCGAATCTTGATTCAAGAAATTTTTTAAAGTCGTATAACATTTAAACGGCTGGACGGATTTTGTTCAAACTTTTTGTAAAAGATGGGCAATTAATTCAGTTTTTAAACAAAATATATTATGTGGGCGTGGCATTAAGAATTTGGTCCATAAACATGTATTTTTAAAAAGTTCTTTTCTAAGAAAATGAGCAGTGCCACGCAAATTAATTAGATATCACCGAAAAGCTAGAGAAATTTCCTAATTTATGCAAAAAATTTGACCAAAATCGAAGCAGTAGTTCCCTAGTTATGAGCCAAGCAAGTTCACATTCATTCTTGTGGTTGTAATTTTCAAAATCGAGCATGTATAAAAATGTTAGCAAAATACCAGGCGCCCAGAATCGCTCAGTAAGCGAATCTTGATTCAAGAAATTTTTTAAAGTCGTATAACATTTAAACGGCTGAACGGATTTTGTTCAAACTTTTTGTAAAATATAGACAATTAATTCAGTTTTTGAACAAAATATATTATATGGGCGTGGCCTTGTGGACGTACGGACATACGGTCATACGGACATATGGTCATACGGACATATGGTCATACGGACATAGGGTCGTACGTACATAGGGACATACGGACATATGGTCATACGGACATATGGTCATACGGACATAGGGTCGTACGTACATAGGGACGTACGGACATAGCGACACACCGAAATAGGGACGTACAGGCATATGGACATACGGTCATGGGGACGTACGGACATATGGTCATACGGACTTATGGACATACGGACCTATGGACATACGGACATAGGGATGTACGGACATATGGTCATACGGACATATGGTCATACGGACCTATGGACATACGGACATAGAAACGTACGGACATATGGACATACGGATATAGGTTCGTACGGACATAGCGACACACAGACATAGGGACGTACGGACCTATGGACATACAGACATATGATCATACGGACCTATGGACATACGGACATATGGTCGTACTGACATAGGGACGTACGGACATAGAAAAGTACGGACATATGGACATACGGATATGGGTTCGTACGGACATAGGGTCGTACGTACATAGGGACGTACGGACATAGCGACACAGACGTACAGACATATGGACATACGGACATGGGGACGTACGGACATATGGTCATACGGACTTATGGACATACGGACCTATGGACATACGGACATAAGGATGTACGGACATAGGAACATACGGACATATGGACATACGGACCTATGGACATACGAACATAGGAACATACGGACATATGGTCATACGGACCTATGGACATACGGACATATGGTCGTACGGACATAGAAACGTACGGACATATGGACATACGGATATAGGTTCGTACGGACATAGCGACACACAGACATAGGGACGTACGGACCTATGGACATACGGACATATGGTCATAGGGACCTATGGACATACGGACACACGGACGTACGGACATATGGACACACGGACATGGGGACGTACGGACATATGGACATACGGACATGGGGACGTACGGACATATCGTCATACATATGTCCCTATGTCCGTATGTTCATAGGTCCGTATGTCCATAGGTTCGTATATCCATAGGTCCGTATGTCCATAGGTCATGCTAGCCAAATACCAGGCGTCCAGAATCGCTCAGTAAGCGAATCTTGATTCAAGAAATTTTTTAAAGTCGTATAACATTGAAACGGCTGAACGGATTTTGTTCAAACTTTTTGTAAAATATAGACAATTAATTCAGTTTTTAAACAAAATATATTATGTGGGCGTGGCATTAAGAATTTGGTCCATAAACATGTATTTTTAAAACGTTCTTTTCTAAGAAAATGACCAGTGCCACGCAAATTAATTAGATATCACCGAAAAGCTAGAGAAATTTCCTAATTTATGCAAAAAATTTGACCAAAATCGAAGCAGTAGTTCCCTAGTTATGAGCCAAGCAAGTTCACATTCATTCTTGTGGTTGTAATTTTCAAAATCGAGCATGTACAAACATGTTAGCAAAATACTAGGCGCCCAGAATCGCCCAGTAAGTGAATCTTGATTCAAGAAATTTTTTAAAGTCGTATAACTTTTCAACGGCTGGACGAATTTTGTTCAAACTTTTTGTAAAATATAGACAATTAATTCAGTTTTTAAACAAAATATATTATGTGGGCGTGGCATTAAGAATTTGGTCAATAAACATGTATTTTTAAAAGGTTCTTTTCTAAGAAAATGAGCAGTGCCAAGCCCATTAATTATATATCCCCAAAAAGCTAGAGAAATTTCCTCATTTTTGCAAAAAATTTGACCAAAATTGGAGCAGTAGTTCCCTAGTTATGAGCCAAGCAAGTTCACATTCATTCTTGTGGTTGTAATTTTCAAAATCGAGCATGTATAAAAATGTTAGTAAAATACCAGGCGCCCAGAATCGCTCAGTAAGCGAATCTTGATTCAAGAAATTTTTTAAAGTCGTATAACATTTAAACGGCTGAACGGATTTTGTTCAAACTTTTTGTAAAATATAGACAAATAATTTAGTTTTTAAACAAAATATATTATGTGGGCGTGGCATTAAGAATTTGGTCCATAAACATGTATTTTTAAAAGGTTCTTTTCTAAGAAAATGACCAGTGCCACGCAAATTAATTAGATATCACCGAAAAGCTAGAGAAATTTCCTAATTTATGCAAAAAATTTGACCAAAATCGAAGCAGTAGTTCCCTAGTTATGAGCCAAGCAAGTTCACATTCATTCTTGTGGTTGTAATTTTCAAAATCGAGCA
The DNA here is from genome assembly GCA_963971445.1 of Ornithomya chloropus. Classification (NCBI taxonomy): domain Eukaryota; kingdom Metazoa; phylum Arthropoda; class Insecta; order Diptera; family Hippoboscidae; genus Ornithomya; species Ornithomya chloropus. The sequence goes on along the minus strand of OZ020530.1, from coordinate 16,712,508 downwards.
TGTATAAAAATGTTAGCAAAATACCAGGCGCCCAGAATCGCTCAGTAAGCGAATCTTGATTCAAGAAATTATTTAAAGTCGTATAACATTTAAACGGCTGAACGGATTTTGTTCAAACTTTTTGTAAAATATAGACAATTAATTCAGTTTTTGAACAAAATATATTATATGGGCGTGGCCTTGTGGACGTACGGACATACGGTCATACGGACCTATGGACATACGGACATATGGTCATACGGACATATGGTCATACGGACATATGGTCATACGGACATAGGGTCGTACGTACATAGGGACGTACGGACATAGCGACACACCGAAATAGGGACGTACAGGCATATGGACATACGGTCATGGGGACGTACGGACATATGGTCATACGGACTTATGGACATACGGACCTATGGACATACGGACATAGGGATGTACGGACATATGGTCATACGGACATATGGTCATACGGACCTATGGACATACGGACATAGGGGCCTACAGACATATGATCATACGGACCTATGGACATACGGACATATGGTCATAGGGACCTATGGACATACGGACACACGGACGTACGGACATATGGACACACGGACATGGGGACGTACGGACATATCGTCATACATATGTCCCTATGTCCGTATGTTCATAGGTCCGTATGTCCATAGGTTCGTATATCCATAGGTCCGTATGTCCATAGGTCATGCTAGCCAAATACCAGGCGTCCAGAATCGCTCAGTAAGCGAATCTTGATTCAAGAAATTTTTTAAAGTCGTATAACATTGAAACGGCTGAACGGATTTTGTTCAAACTTTTTGTAAAATATAGACAATTAATTCAGTTTTTAAACAAAATATATTATGTGGGCGTGGCATTAAGAATTTGGTCCATAAACATGTATTTTTAAAACGTTCTTTTCTAAGAAAATGACCAGTGCCACGCAAATTAATTAGATATCACCGAAAAGCTAGAGAAATTTCCTAATTTATGCAAAAAATTTGACCAAAATCGAAGCAGTAGTTCCCTAGTTATGAGCCAAGCAAGTTCACATTCATTCTTGTGGTTGTAATTTTCAAAATCGAGCATGTATAAAAATGTTAGTAAAATACCAGGCGCCCAGAATCGCTCAGTAAGCGAATCTTGATTCAAGAAATTTTTTAAAGTCGTATAACATTTAAACGGCTGAACGGATTTTGTTCAAACTTTTTGTAAAATATAGACAATTAATTCAGTTTTTGAGCAAAATATATTATATGGGCGTGGCCTTGTGGACGTACGGACATACGGTCATAAGGACCTATGGACATACGGACATATGGACATACGGACATAGGCACATACGGACATAGGGTCGTACGTACATAGGGACGTACGGACATAGCGACACACGGACATAGGGACATACGGACATGGGGACGTACGGACATATGGTCATACGGAGTTATGGACATACGGACCTATGGACATACGGACATAGGGATGTACGGACATAGGAACATACGGACATATAGTCATACGGACCTATGGACATACGGACATAGGAACATACGGACATATGGTCGTACGGACCTATGGACATACGGACATATGGTCGTACTGACATAGGGACGTACGGACATAGAAACGTACGGACATATGGACATACGGATATAGGTTCGTACGGACATAGCGACACACAGACATAGGGACGTACGGACCTATGGACATACGGACATATGGTCATAGGGACCTATGGACATACGGACAAACGGACATACGGACATGGGGACGTACGGACATATGGACATACGGACATGGGGACGTACGGACATATCGTCATACATATGTCCCTATGTCCGTATGTTCATAGGTCCGTATGTCCATAGGTCCGTATGTCCATAGGTCCGTATGTCCATAGGTTCGTATATCCATAGGTCCGTATGTCCATAGGTCATGCTAGCCAAATACCAGGCGCCCAGAATCGCTCAGTAAGCGAATCTTGAATCAAGAAATTTTTTAAAGTCGTATAACATTTAAACGGCTGGACGGATTTTGTTCAAACTTTTTGTAAAAGATGGGCAATTAATTCAGTTTTTAAACAAAATATATTATGTGGGCGTGGCATTAAGAATTTGGTCCATAAACATGTATTTTTAAAAGGTTCTTTTCTAAGAAAATGACCAGTGCCACGCAAATTAATTAGATATCACCGAAAAGCTAGAGAAATTTCCTAATTTATGCAAAAAATTTGACCAAAATCGAAGCAGTAGTTCCCTAGTTATGAGCCAAGCAAATTCACATTCATTCTTGTGGTTGTAATTTTCAAAATCGAGCATGTATAAAAATGTTAGCAAAATACCAGGCGCCCAGAATCGCTCAGTAAGCGAATCTTGATTCAAGAAATTTTTTAAAGTCGTATAACATTTAAACGGCTGAACGAATTTTGTTCAAACTTTTTGTAAAATATAGACAATTAATTCAGTTTTTGAGCAAAATATAGTATATGGGCGTGGCCTTGTGGACGTACGGACATACGGTCATAAGGACCTATGGACATACGGACATATGGACATACGGACATAGGCACATACGGACATAGGGTCGTACGTACATAGGGACGTACGGACATAGCGACACACGGACATAGGGACGTATAGACATATGGACATACGGACATGGGGACGTACGGTCATATGGTCATACGGACTTATGGACATACGGACCTATGGACATACGGACATAGGGATGTACGGACATAGTAACATACGGACATATGGTCATACGGACATATGGTCATACGGACCTATGGACATACGGACATAGGGGCCTACAGACATATGATCATACGGACCTATGGACATACGGACGTATGGTCGTACTGACATAGGGACGTACGGACATAGAAACGTACGAACATAGAAACGTACGGACATATGGACATACGGATATAGGTTCGTACGGACATAGCGACACACAGACATAGGGACGTACGGACCTATGGACATACGGACATATGGTCATAGGGACCTATGGACATACGGACACGCGGACGTACGGACATAGGCACATACGGACATAGGGTCGTACGTACATAGGGACGTACAGACATAGCTACACACGGACATAGGGACGTACAGACATATGGACATACGGACATGGGGACGTACGGACATATCGTCATACATATGTCCCTATGTCCGTATGTTCATAGGTCCGTATGTCCATAGGTCCGTATGTCCATAGGTCCGTATATCCATAGGTCCGTATGTCCATAGGTCATGTTAGCCAATTCCAGGCGCCCAGAATCGCTCAGTAAGCGAATCTTGATTCAAGAAATTTTTTAAAGTCGTATAACATTTAAACGGCTGAACGGATTTTGTTCAAACTTTTTGTAAAATATAGACAATTAATTTAGTTTTTAAACAAAATATATTATGTGGGCGTGGCATTAAGAATTTGGTCCATAAACATGTATTTTTAAAGGGTTCTTTTCTAAGAAAATGACCAGTGCCACGCAAATTAATTAGATATCACCGAAAATCTAATAATAAATTTCCTAATTTATGCAAAAAATTTGACCAAAATCGAAGCAGTAGTTCCCTAGTTATGAGCCAAGCAAGTTCACATTCATTCTTGTGGTTGTAATTTTCAAAATCGAGCATGTACAAACATGTTAGCAAAATACCAGGCGCCCAGAATCGCTCAGTAAGCGAATCTTGATTCAAGAAATTTTTTAAAGTCGTATAACTTTTCAACGGCTGGACGGATTTTGTTCAAACTTTTTGTAAAAGATAGACAATTAATTCAGTTTTTAAACAAAATATATTATGTGGGCGTGGCATTAAGAATTTGGTCCATAAACATGTATTTTTAAAAGGTTCTTTCCTAAGAAAATGACCAGTGCCACGCAAATTAATTAGATATCACCGAAAAGCTAGAGAAATTTCCTAATTTATGCCAAAAATTTGACCAAAATCGAAGCAGTAGTTCCCTAGTTATGAGCCAAGCAAGTTCACATTCATTCTTGTGGTTGTAATTTTCAAAATCGAGCATGTACAAACATGTTAGCAAAATACCAGCCGCCCAGAATCGCTCAGTAAGCGAATCTTGATTCAAGAATTTTTTTAAAGTCGTATAACATTTAAACGGCTGAACGGATTTTGTTCAAACTTTTCGTAAAATATAGACAATTGAATAAGTTTTTAAACAAAATATATTATGTGGGCGTGGCATTAAGAATTTAATATATAAACATGTATTTTTAAAAGGTTCTTTCCTAAGAAAATGACCAGTGCCACGCAAATTAATTAGATATCCCCGAAAAGCTAGAGAAATTTCCTAATTTTTGCAAAAAATTTTACCAAAATCGGAGTAGTAGTTCCCTAGTTATGAGCCAAGCAAGTTCACATTCATTCTTGTGGTTGTAATTTTCAAAATCGAGCATGTATAAAAATGTTAGCAAAATACCAGGCGCCCAGAATCGCTCAGTAAGCGAATCTTGATTCAAGAAATTTTTTAAAGTCGTATAACATTTAAACGGCTGAACGAATTTTGTTCAAACTTTTTGTAAAATATAGACAATTAATTCAGTTTTTAAACAAAATATATTATGTGGGCGTGGCATTAAGAATTTGGTCCATAAACATGTATTTTTAAAAGGTTCTTTTCTAAGAAAATGACCAGTGCCACGCAAATTAATTAGATATCACCGAAAAGCTAGAGAAATTTCCTAATTTATGCCAAAAATTTGACCAAAATCGAAGCAGTAGTTCCCTAGTTATGAGCCAAGCAAGTTCACATTCATTCTTGTGGTTGTAATTTTCAAAATCGAGCATGTATAAAAATGTTAGCAAAATACCAGGCGCCCAGAATCGCTCAGTAAGCGAATCTTGATTCAAGAAATTTTTTAAAGTCGTATAACATTTAAACGGCTGAACGAATTTTGTTCAAACTTTTTGTAAAATATAGACAATTAATTCAGTTTTTAAACAAAATATATTATGTGGGCGTGGCATTAAGAATTTGGTCCATAAACATGTATTTTTAAAAGGTTCTTTTCTAAGAAAATGACCAGTGCCACGCAAATTAATTAGATATCACCGAAAAGCTAGAGAAATTTCCTAATTTATGCCAAAAATTTGACCAAAATCGAAGCAGTAGTTCCCTAGTTATGAGCCAAGCAAGTTCACATTCATTCTTGTGGTTGTAATTTTCAAAATCGAGCATGTATAAAAATGTTAGCAAAATACCAGGCGCCCAGAATCGCTCAGTAAGCGAATCTTGATTCAAGAAATTTTTTAAAGTCGTATAACATTTAAACGGCTGAACGAATTTTGTTCAAACTTTTTGTAAAATATAGACAATTAATTCAGTTTTTAAACAAAATATATTATGTGGGCGTGGCATTAAGAATTTGGTCCATAAACATGTATTTTTAAAAGGTTCTTTTCTAAGAAAATGACCAGTGCCACGCAAATTAATTAGATATCACCGAAAAGCTAGAGAAATTTCCTAATTTATGCCAAAAATTTGACCAAAATCGAAGCAGTAGTTCCCTAGTTATGAGCCAAGCAAGTTCACATTCATTCTTGTGGTTGTAATTTTCAAAATCGAGCATGTACAAACATGTTAGCAAAATACCAGCCGCCCAGAATCGCTCAGTAAGCGAATCTTGATTCAAGAATTTTTTTAAAGTCGTATAACATTTAAACGGCTGAACGGATTTTGTTCAAACTTTTCGTAAAATATAGACAATTGAATAAGTTTTTAAACAAAATATATTATGTGGGCGTGGCATTAAAAATTTAATATATAAACATGTATTTTTAAAAGGTTCTTTCCTAAGAAAATGACCAGTGCCACGCAAATTAATTAGATATCCCCGAAAAGCTAGAGAAATTTCCTAATTTTTGCAAAAAATTTTACCAAAATCGGAGTAGTAGTTCCCTAGTTATGAGCCAAGCAAGTTCACATTCATTCTTGTGGTTGTAATTTTCAAAATCGAGCATGTATAAAAATGTTAGCAAAATACCAGACGCCCAGAATCGCTCAGTAAGCGAATCTTGATTCAAGAAATTTTTTAAAGTCGTATAACATTTAAACGGCTGAACGAATTTTGTTCAAACTTTTTGTAAAATATAGACAATTAATTCAGTTTTTAAACAAAATATATTATGTGGGCGTGGCATTAAGAATTTGGTCCATAAACATGTATTTTTAAAAGGTTCTTTTCTAAGAAAATGACCAGTGCCACGCAAATTAATTAGATATCACCGAAAAGCTAGAGAAATTTCCTAATTTATGCCAAAAATTTGACCAAAATCGAAGCAGTAGTTCCCTAGTTATGAGCCAAGCAAGTTCACATTCATTCTTGTGGTTGTAATTTTCAAAATCGAGTATGTACAAACATGTTAGCAAAATACCAGGCGCCCAGAATCGCTCAGTAAGCGAATCTTGATTCAAGAAATTTTTTAAAGTCGTATAACTTTTCAACGGCTGGACGGATTTTGTTCAAACTTTTTGTAAAAGATAGACAATTAATTCAGTTTTTAAACAAAATATATTATGTGGGCGTGGCATTAAGAATTTGGTCCATAAACATGTATTTTAAAAAGGTTCTTTCCTAAGAAAATGACCAGTGCCACGCAAATTAATTAGATATCACCGAAAAGCTAGAGAAATTTCCTAATTTATGCCAAAAATTTGACCAAAATCGAAGCAGTAGTTCCCTAGTTATGAGCCAAGCAAGTTCACATTCATTCTTGTGGTTGTAATTTTCAAAATCGAGCATGTACAAACATGTTAGCAAAATACCAGCCGCCCAGAATCGCTCAGTAAGCGAATCTTGATTCAAGAATTTTTTTAAAGTCGTATAACATTTAAACGGCTGAACGGATTTTGTTCAAACTTTTCGTAAAATATAGACAATTGAATAAGTTTTTAAACAAAATATATTATGTGGGCGTGGCATTAAGAATTTAATATATAAACATGTATTTTTAAAAGGTTCTTTCCTAAGAAAATGACCAGTGCCACGCAAATTAATTAGATATCCCCGAAAAGCTAGAGAAATTTCCTAATTTTTGCAAAAAATTTTACCAAAATCGGAGTAGTAGTTCCCTAGTTATGAGCCAAGCAAGTTCACATTCATTCTTGTGGTTGTAATTTTCAAAATCGAGCATGTATAAAAATGTTAGCAAAATACCAGGCGCCCAGAATCGCTCAGTAAGCGAATCTTGATTCAAGAAATTTTTTAAAGTCGTATAACATTTAAACGGCTGAACGAATTTTGTTCAAACTTTTTGTAAAATATAGACAATTAATTCAGTTTTTAAACAAAATATATTATGTGGGCGTGGCATTAAGAATTTGGTCCATAAACATGTATTTTTAAAAGGTTCTTTCCTAAGAAAATGAGCAGTGCCACGCCCATTAATTATATATCCCCAAAAAGCTAGAGAAATTTCCTCATTTTTGCAAAAAATTTGACCAAAATCGAAGCAGTAGTTCCCTAGTTATGAGCCAAGCAAGTTCACATTCATTCTTGTGGTTGTAATTTTCAAAATCGAGCATGTACAAACATGTTAGCAAAATACCAGCCGCCCAGAATCGCTCAGTAAGCGAATCTTGATTCAAGAATTTTTTTAAAGTCGTATAACATTTAAACGGCTGAACGGATTTTGTTCAAACTTTTTGTAAAATATAGACAATTAATTCAGTTTTTGAACAAAACATATTATATGGGCGTGGCCTTGTGGACGTACGGACATACGGTCATACGGACATATGGTCATACGGACATAGGCACATACGGACATAGGGTCGTACGTACATAGGGACGTACGGATATAGCGCCACACGGACATAGGGACGTACAGACATATGGACATACGGACATGGGGACGTACGGACATATGGTCATACGGACATATGGACATACGGACCTATGGACATACGGACATAGGAACATACGGACATATGGTCATACGGACCTATGGACATACGGACATATGCTCGTACTGACATAGAAACGTACGGACATATGGACATACGGATATAGGTTCGTATGGACATAGCGACACACAGACATAGGGACGTACGGACCTATGGACATACGGACATATGGTCATAGGGACCTATGGACATACGGACATGGGGACGTACGGACATATCGTCATACATATGTCCCTATGTCCGTATGTCCCTATGTCCGTATGTTCATAGGTCCGTATGTCCATAGGTCCGTATATCCATAGGTCCGTATGTCCATAGGTCATGTTAACCAAATACCAGGCGCCCAGAATCGCTCAGTAAGCGAATCTTGATTCAAGAAATTTTTTAAAGTCGTATAACATTTAAACGGCTGAACGGATTTTGTTCAAACTTTTTGTAAAATATAGACAATTAATTCAGTTTTTGAGCAAAATATATTATATGGGCGTGGCCTTGTGGACGTACGGACATACGGTCATAAGGACCTATGGACATACGGACATATGGACATACGGACATAGGCACATACGGACATAGGGTCGTACGTACATAGGGACGTACGGACATAGCGACACACGGACATAGGGACGTATAGACATATGGACATACGGACATTGGGACGTACGGTCATATGGTCATACGGACTTATGGACATACGGACCTATGGACATACGGACATAGGGATGTACGGACATAGTAACATACGGACATATGGTCATACGGACATATGGTCATACGGACCTATGGACATACGGACATAGGGGCCTACAGACATATGATCATACGGACCTATGGACATACGGACGTATGGTCGTACTGACATAGGGACGTACGGACATAGAAACGTACGAACATAGAAACGTACGGACATATGGACATACGGATATAGGTTCGTACGGACATAGCGACACACAGACATAGGGACGTACGGACCTATGGACATACGGACATATGGTCATAGGGACCTATGGACATACGGACACGCGGACGTACGGACATAGGCACATACGGACATAGGGTCGTACGTACATAGGGACGTACAGACATAGCTACACACGGACATAGGGACGTACAGACATATGGACATACGGACATGGGGACGTACGGACATATCGTCATACATATGTCCCTATGTCCGTATGTTCATAGGTCCGTATGTCCATAGGTCCGTATGTCCATAGGTCCGTATATCCATAGGTCCGTATGTCCATAGGTCATGTTAGCCAATTCCAGGCGCCCAGAATCGCTCAGTAAGTGAATCTTGATTCAAGAAATTTTTTAAAGTCGTATAACATTTAAACGGCTGAACGGATTTTGTTCAAACTTTTTGTAAAATATAGACAATTAATTTAGTTTTTAAACAAAATATATTATGTGGGCGTGGCATTAAGAATTTGGTCCATAAACATGTATTTTTAAAGGGTTCTTTTCTAAGAAAATGACCAGTGCCACGCAAATTAATTAGATATCACCGAAAAGCTAGAGAAATTTCCTAATTTATGCAAAAAATTTGACCAAAATCGAAGCAGTAGTTCCCTAGTTATGAGCCAAGCAAGTTCACATTCATTCTTGTGGTTGTAATTTTCAAAATCGAGCATGTACAAACATGTTAGCAAAATACTAGGCGCCCAGAATCGCCCAGTAAGTGAATCTTGATTCAAGAAATTTTTTAAAGTCGTATAACTTTTCAACGGCTGGACGGATTTTGTTCAAACTTTTTGTAAAAGATAGACAATTAATTCAGTTTTTAAACAAAATATATTATGTGGGCGTGGCATTAAGAATTTGGTCCATAAACATGTATTTTTAAAAGGTTCTTTCCTAAGAAAATGAGCAGTGCCACGCCCATTAATTATATATCCCCAAAAAGCTAGAGAAATTTCCTCATTTTTGCAAAAAATTTGACCAAAATCGGAGCAGTAGTTCCCTAGTTATGAGCCAAGCAAGTTCACATTCATTCTTGTGGTTGTAATTTTCAAAATCGAGCATGTATAAACATGTTAGCAAAATACCAAGCGCCCAGAATCGCCCAGTAAGTGAATCTTGATTCAGGAAATTTTTTAAAGTCGTATAACATTTAAACGGCTGAACGAATTTTGTTCAAACTTTTTGTAAAATATAGACAATTAATTCAGTTTTTAAACAAAATATATTATGTGGGCGTGGCATTAAGAATTTGGTCCATAAACATGTATTTTTAAAAGGTTCTTTCCTAAGAAAATGAGCAGTGCCACGCAAAATAATTAGATATCCCCGAAAAGCTAGAGAAATTTCCTAATTTTTGCAAAAAATTTTACCAAAATCGGAGTAGTAGTTCCCTAGTTATGAGCCAAGCAAGTTCTCATTCATTCTTGTGGTTGTAATTTTCAAAATCGAGCATGTACAAACATGTTAGCAAAATACCAGCCGCCCAGAATCGCTCAGTAAGCGAATCTTGATTCAAGAATTTTTTTAAAGTCGTATAACATTTAAACGGCTGAACGGATTTTGTTCAAACTTTTCGTAAAATATAGACAATTGAATAAGTTTTTAAACAAAATATATTATGTGGGCGTGGCATTAAGAATTTAATATATAAACATGTATTTTTAAAAGGTTCTTTTCTAAGAAAATGACCAGTGCCACGCAAATTAATTAGATATCACCGAAAAGCTAGAGAAATTTCCTAATTTATGCCAAAAATTTGACCAAAATCGAAGCAGTAGTTCCCTAGTTATGAGCCAAGCAAGTTCACATTCATTCTTGTGGTTGTAATTTTCAAAATCGAGCATGTATAAAAATGTTAGCAAAATACCAGGCGCCCAGAATCGCTCAGTAAGCGAATCTTGATTCAAGAAATTTTTTAAAGTCGTATAACATTTAAACGGCTGAACGAATTTTGTTCAAACTTTTTGTAAAATATAGACAATTAATTCAGTTTTTAAACAAAATATATTATGTGGGCGTGGCATTAAGAATTTGGTCCATAAACATGTATTTTTAAAAGGTTCTTTCCTAAGAAAATGAGCAGTGCCACGCCCATTAATTATATATCCCCAAAAAGCTAGAGAAATTTCCTCATTTTTGCAAAAAATTTGACCAAAATCGAAGCAGTAGTTCCCTAGTTATGAGCCAAGCAAGTTCACATTCATTCTTGTGGTTGTAATTTTCAAAATCGAGCATGTACAAACATGTTAGCAAAATACCAGCCGCCCAGAATCGCTCAGTAAGCGAATCTTGATTCAAGAATTTTTTTAAAGTCGTATAACATTTAAACGGCTGAACGGATTTTGTTCAAACTTTTCGTAAAATATAGACAATTGAATAAGTTTTTAAACAAAATATATTATGTGGGCGTGGCATTAAGAATTTGGTATATAAACATGTATTTTTAAAAGGTTCTTTCCTAAGAAAATGACCAGTGCCACGCAAAATAATTAGATATCCCCGAAAAGCTAGAGAAATTTCCTAATTTTTTCAAAAAATTTGACCAAAATTGGAGCAGTAGTTTCCTAGTTATGAGCCAAGCAAGTTCACATTCATTCTTGTGGTTGTAATTTTCAAAATCGAGCATGTATAAAAATGTTAGCAAAATACCAGGCGCCCAGAATAGCTCAGTAAGCGAATCTTGATTCAAGAAATTTTTTAAAGTCGTATAACATTTAAACGGCTGAACGGATCTTGTTCAAACTTTTTGTAAAATATAGACAATTAATTCAGTTTTTGAACAAAACATATTATATGGGCGTGGCCTCGTGGACGTACGGACATACGGTCATACGGACATATGGTCATACGGACATAGGCACATACGGACATAGGGTCGTACGTACATAGGGACGTACGGATATAGCGCCACACGGACATAGGGACGTACAGACATATGGACATACGGACATGGGGACGTACGGACATATGGTCATACGGACATATGGACATACGGACCTATGAACATACGGACATAGGAACATACGGACATATGGTCATACGGACCTATGGACATACGGACATATGCTCGTACTGACATAGAAACGTACGGACATATGGACATACGGATATAGGTTCGTATGGACATAGCGACACACAGACATAGGGACGTACGGACCTATGGACATACGGACATATGGTCATAGGGACCTATGGACATACGGACATGGGGACGTACGGACATATCGTCATACATATGTCCCTATGTCCGTATGTCCCTATGTCCGTATGTTCATAGGTCCGTATGTCCATAGGTCCGTATATCCATAGGTCCGTATGTCCATAGGTCATGTTAACCAAATACCAGGCGCCCAGAATCGCTCAGTAAGCGAATCTTGATTCAAGAAATTTTTTAAAGTCGTATAACATTTAAACGGCTGAACGGATTTTGTTCAAACTTTTTGTAAAATATAGACAATTAATTCAGTTTTTGAGCAAAATATATTATATGGGCGTGGCCTTGTGGACGTACGGACATACGGTCATAAGGACCTATGGACATACGGACATATGGACATACGGACATAGGCACATACGGACATAGGGTCGTACGTACATAGGGACGTACGGACATAGCGACACACGGACATAGGGACGTATAGACATATGGACATACGGACATGGGGACGTACGGTCATATGGTCATACGGACTTATGGACATAAGGACCTATGGACATACGGACATAGGGATGTACGGACATAGTAACATACGGACATATGGTCATACGGACATATGGTCATACGGACCTATGGACATACGGACATAGGGGCCTACAGACATATGATCATACGAACCTATGGACATACGGACGTATGGTCGTACTGACATAGGGACGTACGGACATAGAAACGTACGAACATAGAAACGTACGGACATATGGACATACGGATATAGGTTCGTACGGACATAGCGACACACAGACATAGGGACGTACGGACCTATGGACATACGGACATATGGTCATAGGGACCTATGGACATACGGACACGCGGACGTACGGACATAGGCACATACGGACATAGGGTCGTACGTACATAGGGACGTACAGACATAGCTACACACGGACATAGGGACGTACAGACATATGGACATACGGACATGGGGACGTACGGACATATCGTCATACATATGTCCCTATGTCCGTATGTTCATAGGTCCGTATGTCCATAGGTCCGTATGTCCATAGGTCCGTATATCCATAGGTCCGTATGTCCATAGGTCATGTTAGCCAATTCCAGGCGCCCAGAATCGCTCAGTAAGTGAATCTTGATTCAAGAAATTTTTTAAAGTCGTATAACATTTAAACGGCTGAACGGATTTTGTTCAAACTTTTTGTAAAATATAGACAATTAATTTAGTTTTTAAACAAAATATATTATGTGGGCGTGGCATTAAGAATTTGGTCCATAAACATGTATTTTTAAAGGGTTCTTTTCTAAGAAAATGACCAGTGCCACGCAAATTAATTAGATATCACCGAAAAGCTAGAGAAATTTCCTAATTTATGCAAAAAATTTGACCAAAATCGAAGCAGTAGTTCCCTAGTTATGAGCCAAGCAAGTTCACATTCATTCTTGTGGTTGTAATTTTCAAAATCGAGCATGTACAAACATGTTAGCAAAATACCAGGCGCCCAGAATCGCTCAGTAAGTGAATCTTGATTCAAGAAATTTTTTAAAGTCGTATAACATTTAAACGGCTGAACGGATTTTGTTCAAACTTTTTGTAAAATATAGACAATTAATTTAGTTTTTAAACAAAATATATTATGTGGGCGTGGCATTAAGAATTTGGTCCATAAACATGTATTTTTAAAGGGTTCTTTTCTAAGAAAATGACCAGTGCCACGCAAATTAATTAGATATCACCGAAAAGCTAGAGAAATTTCCTAATTTATGCAAAAAATTTGACCAAAATCGAAGCAGTAGTTCCCTAGTTATGAGCCAAGCAAGTTCACATTCATTCTTGTGGTTGTAATTTTCAAAATCGAGCATGTACAAACATGTTAGCAAAATACCAGGCGCCCAGAATCGCTCAGTAAGTGAATCTTGATTCAAGAAATTTTTTAAAGTCGTATAACATTTAAACGGCTGGACGGATTTTGTTCAAACTTTTTGTAAAAGATAGGAAATTAATTCAGTTTTTAAACAAAATATATTATGTGGGCGTGGCATTAAGAATTTGGTCAAGAAACATGTATTTTTAAAAGGTTCTTTTCTAAGAAGATAAGCAGTGCCACACCCACTAATTAGATATCCCCAAAAAGCTAGAGAAATTTCCTAACTTTTGCAAAAAATTTGACCAAAATCGGAGCAGTAGTTCCCTAGTTATGAGCCAAGCAAGTTCACATTCATTCTTGTGGTTGTAATTTTCAAAATCGAGCATGTATAAACATGTTAGCAAAATACCAAGCGCCCAGAATCGCCCAGTAAGTGAATCTTGATTCAGGAAATTTTTTAAAGTCGTATAACATTTAAACGGCTGAACGAATTTTGTTCAAACTTTTTGTAAAAGATAGGAAATTAATTCAGTTTTTAAACAAAATATATTATGTGGGCGTGGCATTAAGAATTTGGTCCATAAACATGTATTTTTAAAAGGTTCTTTCCTAAGAAAATGAGCAGTGCCACACCCACTAATTAGATATCCCCAAAAAGCTAGAGAAATTTCCTAATTTATGCCAAAAATTTGACCAAAATCGAAGCAGTAGTTCCCTAGTTATGAGCCAAGCAAGTTCACATTCATTCTTGTGGTTGTAATTTTCAAAATCGAGCATGTATAAACATGTTAGCAAAATACCAAGCGCCCAGAATCGCCCAGTAAGTGAATCTTGATTCAGGAAATTTTTTAAAGTCGTATAACTTTTCAAGGGCTGGACGGATTTTGTTCAAACTTTTTGTAAAATATAGACAATTAATTCAGTTTTTAAACAAAATATATTATGTGGGCGTGGCATTAAGAATTTGGTCCATAAACATGTATTTTTAAAAGGTTCTTTTCTAAGAAAATGACCAGTGCCACGCAAATTAATTAGATATCACCGAAAAGCTAGAGAAATTTCCTAATTTATGCCAAAAATTTGACCAAAATCGAAGCAGTAGTTCCCTAGTTATGAGCCAAGCAAGTTCACATTCATTCTTGTGGTTGTAATTTTCAAAATCGAGCATGTATAAAAATGTTAGCAAAATACCAGACGCCCAGAATCGCTCAGTAAGCGAATCTTGATTCAAGAAATTTTTTAAAGTCGTATAACATTTAAACGGCTGAACGAATTTTGTTCAAACTTTTTGTAAAATATAGACAATTAATTCAGTTTTTAAACAAAATATATTATGTGGGCGTGGCATTAAGAATTTGGTCAATAAACATGTATTTTTAAAAGGTTCTTTTCTAAGAAAATGAGCAGTGCCAAGCCCATTAATTATATATCCCCAAAAAGCTAGAGAAATTTCCTCATTTTTGCAAAAAATTTGACCAAAATTGGAGCAGTAGTTCCCTAGTTATGAGCCAAGCAAGTTCACATTCATTCTTGTGGTTGTAATTTTCAAAATCGAGCATGTACAAACATGTTAGCAAAATACCAGCCGCCCAGAATCGCTCAGTAAGCGAATCTTGATTCAAGAATTTTTTTAAAGTCGTATAACATTTAAACGGCTGAACGGATTTTGTTCAAACTTTTCGTAAAATATAGACAATTGAATAAGTTTTTAAACAAAATATATTATGTGGGCGTGGCATTAAGAATTTGGTATATAAACATGTATTTTTAAAAGGTTCTTTCCTAAGAAAATGACCAGTGCCACGCAAAATAATTAGATATCCCCGAAAAGCTAGAGAAATTTCCTAATTTTTTCAAAAAATTTGACCAAAATTGGAGCAGTAGTTTCCTAGTTATGAGCCAAGCAAGTTCACATTCATTCTTGTGGTTGTAATTTTCAAAATCGAGCATGTATAAAAATGTTAGCAAAATACCAGGCGCCCAGAATAGCTCAGTAAGCGAATCTTGATTCAAGAAATTTTTTAAAGTCGTATAACATTTAAACGGCTGAACGGATTTTGTTCAAACTTTTTGTAAAATATAGACAATTAATTCAGTTTTTGAACAAAACATATTATATAAGCGTGGCCTTGTGGACGTACGGACATACGGTCATACGGACATATGGTCATACGGACATAGGCACATACGGACATAGGGTCGTACGTACATAGGGACGTACGGATATAGCGCCACACGGACATAGGGACGTACAGACATATGGACATACGGACATGGGGACGTACGGACATATGGTCATACGGACATATGGACATACGGACCTATGAACATACGGACATAGGAACATACGGACATATGGTCATACGGACCTATGGACATACGGACATATGCTCGTACTGACATAGAAACGTACGGACATATGGACATACGGATATAGGTTCGTATGGACATAGCGACACACAGACATAGGGACGTACGGACCTATGGACATACGGACATATGGTCATAGGGACCTATGGACATACGGACATGGGGACGTACGGACATATCGTCATACATATGTCCCTATGTCCGTATGTCCCTATGTCCGTATGTTCATAGGTCCGTATGTCCATAGGTCCGTATATCCATAGGTCCGTATGTCCATAGGTCATGTTAACCAAATACCAGGCGCCCAGAATCGCTCAGTAAGCGAATCTTGATTCAAGAAATTTTTTAAAGTCGTATAACATTTAAACGGCTGAACGGATTTTGTTCAAACTTTTTGTAAAATATAGACAATTAATTCAGTTTTTGAGCAAAATATATTATATGGGCGTGGCCTTGTGGACGTACGGACATACGGTCATAAGGACCTATGGACATACGGACATATGGACATACGGACATAGGCACATACGGACATAGGGTCGTACGTACATAGGGACGTACGGACATAGCGACACACGGACATAGGGACGTATAGACATATGGACATACGGACATGGGGACGTACGGTCATATGGTCATACGGACTTATGGACATAAGGACCTATGGACATACGGACATAGGGATGTACGGACATAGTAACATACGGACATATGGTCATACGGACATATGGTCATACGGACCTATGGACATACGGACATAGGGGCCTACAGACATATGATCATACGAACCTATGGACATACGGACGTATGGTCGTACTGACATAGGGACGTACGGACATAGAAACGTACGAACATAGAAACGTACGGACATATGGACATACGGATATAGGTTCGTACGGACATAGCGACACACAGACATAGGGACGTACGGACCTATGGACATACGGACATATGGTCATAGGGACCTATGGACATACGGACACGCGGACGTACGGACATAGGCACATACGGACATAGGGTCGTACGTACATAGGGACGTACAGACATAGCTACACACGGACATAGGGACGTACAGACATATGGACATACGGACATGGGGACGTACGGACATATCGTCATACATATGTCCCTATGTCCGTATGTTCATAGGTCCGTATGTCCATAGGTCCGTATGTCCATAGGTCCGTATATCCATAGGTCCGTATGTCCATAGGTCATGTTAGCCAATTCCAGGCGCCCAGAATCGCTCAGTAAGTGAATCTTGATTCAAGAAATTTTTTAAAGTCGTATAACATTTAAACGGCTGAACGAATTTTGTTCAAACTTTTTGTAAAATATAGACAATTAATTCAGTTTTTAAACAAAATATATTATGTGGGCGTGGCATTAAGAATTTGGTCCATAAACATGTATTTTTAAAAGGTTCTTTCCTAAGAAAATGAGCAGTGCCACGCCCATTAATTATATATCCCCAAAAAGCTAGAGAAATTTCCTCATTTTTGCAAAAAATTTGACCAAAATCGAAGCAGTAGTTCCCTAGTTATGAGCCAAGCAAGTTCACATTCATTCTTGTGGTTGTAATTTTCAAAATCGAGCATGTACAAACATGTTAGCAAAATACCAGCCGCCCAGAATCGCTCAGTAAGCGAATCTTGATTCAAGAATTTTTTTAAAGTCGTATAACATTTAAACGGCTGAACGGATTTTGTTCAAACTTTTCGTAAAATATAGACAATTGAATAAGTTTTTAAACAAAATATATTATGTGGGCGTGGCATTAAGAATTTGGTATATAAACATGTATTTTTAAAAGGTTCTTTCCTAAGAAAATGACCAGTGCCACGCAAAATAATTAGATATCCCCGAAAAGCTAGAGAAATTTCCTAATTTTTTCAAAAAATTTGACCAAAATTGGAGCAGTAGTTTCCTAGTTATGAGCCAAGCAAGTTCACATTCATTCTTGTGGTTGTAATTTTCAAAATCGAGCATGTATAAAAATGTTAGCAAAATACCAGGCGCCCAGAATAGCTCAGTAAGCGAATCTTGATTCAAGAAATTTTTTAAAGTCGTATAACATTTAAACGGCTGAACGGATTTTGTTCAAACTTTTTGTAAAATATAGACAATTAATTCAGTTTTTGAACAAAACATATTATATGGGCGTGGCCTCGTGGACGTACGGACATACGGTCATACGGACATATGGTCATACGGACATAGGCACATACGGACATAGGGTCGTACGTACATAGGGACGTACGGATATAGCGCCACACGGACATAGGGACGTACAGACATATGGACATACGGACATGGGGACGTACGGACATATGGTCATACGGACATATGGACATACGGACCTATGAACATACGGACATAGGAACATACGGACATATGGTCATACGGACCTATGGACATACGGACATATGCTCGTACTGACATAGAAACGTACGGACATATGGACATACGGATATAGGTTCGTATGGACATAGCGACACACAGACATAGGGACGTACGGACCTATGGACATACGGACATATGGTCATAGGGACCTATGGACATACGGACATGGGGACGTACGGACATATCGTCATACATATGTCCCTATGTCCGTATGTCCCTATGTCCGTATGTTCATAGGTCCGTATGTCCATAGGTCCGTATATCCATAGGTCCGTATGTCCATAGGTCATGTTAACCAAATACCAGGCGCCCAGAATCGCTCAGTAAGCGAATCTTGATTCAAGAAATTTTTTAAAGTCGTATAACATTTAAACGGCTGAACGGATTTTGTTCAAACTTTTTGTAAAATATAGACAATTAATTCAGTTTTTGAGCAAAATATATTATATGGGCGTGGCCTTGTGGACGTACGGACATACGGTCATAAGGACCTATGGACATACGGACATATGGACATACGGACATAGGCACATACGGACATAGGGTCGTACGTACATAGGGACGTACGGACATAGCGACACACGGACATAGGGACGTATAGACATATGGACATACGGACATGGGGACGTACGGTCATATGGTCATACGGACTTATGGACATAAGGACCTATGGACATACGGACATAGGGATGTACGGACATAGTAACATACGGACATATGGTCATACGGACATATGGTCATACGGACCTATGGACATACGGACATAGGGGCCTACAGACATATGATCATACGAACCTATGGACATACGGACGTATGGTCGTACTGACATAGGGACGTACGGACATAGAAACGTACGAACATAGAAACGTACGGACATATGGACATACGGATATAGGTTCGTACGGACATAGCGACACACAGACATAGGGACGTACGGACCTATGGACATACGGACATATGGTCATAGGGACCTATGGACATACGGACACGCGGACGTACGGACATAGGCACATACGGACATAGGGTCGTACGTACATAGGGACGTACAGACATAGCTACACACGACATAGGGACGTACAGACATATGGACATACGGACATGGGGACGTACGGACATATCGTCATACATATGTCCCTATGTCCGTATGTTCATAGGTCCGTATGTCCATAGGTCCGTATGTCCATAGGTCCGTATATCCATAGGTCCGTATGTCCATAGGTCATGTTAGCCAATTCCAGGCGCCCAGAATCGCTCAGTAAGTGAATCTTGATTCAAGAAATTTTTTAAAGTCGTATAACATTTAAACGGCTGAACGGATTTTGTTCAAACTTTTTGTAAAATATAGACAATTAATTTAGTTTTTAAACAAAATATATTATGTGGGCGTGGCATTAAGAATTTGGTCCATAAACATGTATTTTTAAAGGGTTCTTTTCTAAGAAAATGACCAGTGCCACGCAAATTAATTAGATATCACCGAAAAGCTAGAGAAATTTCCTAATTTATGCAAAAAATTTGACCAAAATCGAAGCAGTAGTTCCCTAGTTATGAGCCAAGCAAGTTCACATTCATTCTTGTGGTTGTAATTTTCAAAATCGAGCATGTACAAACATGTTAGCAAAATACCAGGCGCCCAGAATCGCTCAGTAAGTGAATCTTGATTCAAGAAATTTTTTAAAGTCGTATAACATTTAAACGGCTGAACGGATTTTGTTCAAACTTTTTGTAAAATATAGACAATTAATTTAGTTTTTAAACAAAATATATTATGTGGGCGTGGCATTAAGAATTTGGTCCATAAACATGTATTTTTAAAGGGTTCTTTTCTAAGAAAATGACCAGTGCCACGCAAATTAATTAGATATCACCGAAAAGCTAGAGAAATTTCCTAATTTATGCAAAAAATTTGACCAAAATCGAAGCAGTAGTTCCCTAGTTATGAGCCAAGCAAGTTCACATTCATTCTTGTGGTTGTAATTTTCAAAATCGAGCATGTACAAACATGTTAGCAAAATACCAGGCGCCCAGAATCGCTCAGTAAGTGAATCTTGATTCAAGAAATTTTTTAAAGTCGTATAACATTTAAACGGCTGGACGGATTTTGTTCAAACTTTTTGTAAAAGATAGGAAATTAATTCAGTTTTTAAACAAAATATATTATGTGGGCGTGGCATTAAGAATTTGGTCAAGAAACATGTATTTTTAAAAGGTTCTTTTCTAAGAAGATAAGCAGTGCCACACCCACTAATTAGATATCCCCAAAAAGCTAGAGAAATTTCCTAACTTTTGCAAAAAATTTGACCAAAATCGGAGCAGTAGTTCCCTAGTTATGAGCCAAGCAAGTTCACATTCATTCTTGTGGTTGTAATTTTCAAAATCGAGCATGTATAAACATGTTAGCAAAATACCAAGCGCCCAGAATCGCCCAGTAAGTGAATCTTGATTCAGGAAATTTTTTAAAGTCGTATAACATTTAAACGGCTGAACGAATTTTGTTCAAACTTTTTGTAAAAGATAGGAAATTAATTCAGTTTTTAAACAAAATATATTATGTGGGCGTGGCATTAAGAATTTGGTCCATAAACATGTATTTTTAAAAGGTTCTTTCCTAAGAAAATGAGCAGTGCCACACCCACTAATTAGATATCCCCAAAAAGCTAGAGAAATTTCCTAATTTATGCCAAAAATTTGACCAAAATCGAAGCAGTAGTTCCCTAGTTATGAGCCAAGCAAGTTCACATTCATTCTTGTGGTTGTAATTTTCAAAATCGAGCATGTATAAACATGTTAGCAAAATACCAAGCGCCCAGAATCGCCCAGTAAGTGAATCTTGATTCAGGAAATTTTTTAAAGTCGTATAACTTTTCAAGGGCTGGACGGATTTTGTTCAAACTTTTTGTAAAATATAGACAATTAATTCAGTTTTTAAACAAAATATATTATGTGGGCGTGGCATTAAGAATTTGGTCAAGAAACATGTATTTTTAAAAGGTTCTTTTCTAAGAAAATGACCAGTGCCACGCAAATTAATTAGATATCACCGAAAAGCTAGAGAAATTTCCTAATTTATGCCAAAAATTTGACCAAAATCGGAGCAGTAGTTCCCTAGTTATGAGCCAAGCAAGTTCACATTCATTCTTGTGGTTGTAATTTTCAAAATCGAGCATGTATAAAAATGTTAGCAAAATACCAGACGCCCAGAATCGCTCAGTAAGCGAATCTTGATTCAAGAAATTTTTTAAAGTCGTATAACATTTAAACGGCTGAACGAATTTTGTTCAAACTTTTTGTAAAATATAGACAATTAATTCAGTTTTTAAACAAAATATATTATGTGGGCGTGGCATTAAGAATTTGGTCAATAAACATGTATTTTTAAAAGGTTCTTTTCTAAGAAAATGAGCAGTGCCAAGCCCATTAATTATATATCCCCAAAAAGCTAGAGAAATTTCCTCATTTTTGCAAAAAATTTGACCAAAATTGGAGCAGTAGTTCCCTAGTTATGAGCCAAGCAAGTTCACATTCATTCTTGTGGTTGTAATTTTCAAAATCGAGCATGTACAAACATGTTAGCAAAATACCAGCCGCCCAGAATCGCTCAGTAAGCGAATCTTGATTCAAGAATTTTTTTAAAGTCGTATAACATTTAAACGGCTGAACGGATTTTGTTCAAACTTTTCGTAAAATATAGACAATTGAATAAGTTTTTAAACAAAATATATTATGTGGGCGTGGCATTAAGAATTTGGTATATAAACATGTATTTTTAAAAGGTTCTTTCCTAAGAAAATGACCAGTGCCACGCAAAATAATTAGATATCCCCGAAAAGCTAGAGAAATTTCCTAATTTTTTCAAAAAATTTGACCAAAATTGGAGCAGTAGTTTCCTAGTTATGAGCCAAGCAAGTTCACATTCATTCTTGTGGTTGTAATTTTCAAAATCGAGCATGTATAAAAATGTTAGCAAAATACCAGGCGCCCAGAATAGCTCAGTAAGCGAATCTTGATTCAAGAAATTTTTTAAAGTCGTATAACATTTAAACGGCTGAACGGATTTTGTTCAAACTTTTTGTAAAATATAGACAATTAATTCAGTTTTTGAACAAAACATATTATATAAGCGTGGCCTTGTGGACGTACGGACATACGGTCATACGGACATATGGTCATACGGACATAGGCACATACGGACATAGGGTCGTACGTACATAGGGACGTACGGATATAGCGCCACACGGACATAGGGACGTACAGACATATGGACATACGGACATGGGGACGTACGGACATATGGTCATACGGACATATGGACATACGGACCTATGAACATACGGACATAGGAACATACGGACATATGGTCATACGGACCTATGGACATACGGACATATGCTCGTACTGACATAGAAACGTACGGACATATGGACATACGGATATAGGTTCGTATGGACATAGCGACACACAGACATAGGGACGTACGGACCTATGGACATACGGACATATGGTCATAGGGACCTATGGACATACGGACATGGGGACGTACGGACATATCGTCATACATATGTCCCTATGTCCGTATGTCCCTATGTCCGTATGTTCATAGGTCCGTATGTCCATAGGTCCGTATATCCATAGGTCCGTATGTCCATAGGTCATGTTAACCAAATACCAGGCGCCCAGAATCGCTCAGTAAGCGAATCTTGATTCAAGAAATTTTTTAAAGTCGTATAACATTTAAACGGCTGAACGGATTTTGTTCAAACTTTTTGTAAAATATAGACAATTAATTCAGTTTTTGAGCAAAATATATTATATGGGCGTGGCCTTGTGGACGTACGGACATACGGTCATAAGGACCTATGGACATACGGACATATGGACATACGGACATAGGCACATACGGACATAGGGTCGTACGTACATAGGGACGTACGGACATAGCGACACACGGACATAGGGACGTATAGACATATGGACATACGGACATGGGGACGTACGGTCATATGGTCATACGGACTTATGGACATAAGGACCTATGGACATACGGACATAGGGATGTACGGACATAGTAACATACGGACATATGGTCATACGGACATATGGTCATACGGACCTATGGACATACGGACATAGGGGCCTACAGACATATGATCATACGAACCTATGGACATACGGACGTATGGTCGTACTGACATAGGGACGTACGGACATAGAAACGTACGAACATAGAAACGTACGGACATATGGACATACGGATATAGGTTCGTACGGACATAGCGACACACAGACATAGGGACGTACGGACCTATGGACATACGGACATATGGTCATAGGGACCTATGGACATACGGACACGCGGACGTACGGACATAGGCACATACGGACATAGGGTCGTACGTACATAGGGACGTACAGACATAGCTACACACGGACATAGGGACGTACAGACATATGGACATACGGACATGGGGACGTACGGACATATCGTCATACATATGTCCCTATGTCCGTATGTTCATAGGTCCGTATGTCCATAGGTCCGTATGTCCATAGGTCCGTATATCCATAGGTCCGTATGTCCATAGGTCATGTTAGCCAATTCCAGGCGCCCAGAATCGCTCAGTAAGTGAATCTTGATTCAAGAAATTTTTTAAAGTCGTATAACATTTAAACGGCTGAACGGATTTTGTTCAAACTTTTTGTAAAATATAGACAATTAATTTAGTTTTTAAACAAAATATATTATGTGGGCGTGGCATTAAGAATTTGGTCCATAAACATGTATTTTTAAAGGGTTCTTTTCTAAGAAAATGACCAGTGCCACGCAAATTAATTAGATATCACCGAAAAGCTAGAGAAATTTCCTAATTTATGCAAAAAATTTGACCAAAATCGAAGCAGTAGTTCCCTAGTTATGAGCCAAGCAAGTTCACATTCATTCTTGTGGTTGTAATTTTCAAAATCGAGCATGTACAAACATGTTAGCAAAATACCAGGCGCCCAGAATCGCTCAGTAAGTGAATCTTGATTCAAGAAATTTTTTAAAGTCGTATAACATTTAAACGGCTGAACGGATTTTGTTCAAACTTTTTGTAAAATATAGACAATTAATTTAGTTTTTAAACAAAATATATTATGTGGGCGTGGCATTAAGAATTTGGTCCATAAACATGTATTTTTAAAGGGTTCTTTTCTAAGAAAATGACCAGTGCCACGCAAATTAATTAGATATCACCGAAAAGCTAGAGAAATTTCCTAATTTATGCAAAAAATTTGACCAAAATCGAAGCAGTAGTTCCCTAGTTATGAGCCAAGCAAGTTCACATTCATTCTTGTGGTTGTAATTTTCAAAATCGAGCATGTACAAACATGTTAGCAAAATACCAGGCGCCCAGAATCGCTCAGTAAGTGAATCTTGATTCAAGAAATTTTTTAAAGTCGTATAACATTTAAACGGCTGGACGGATTTTGTTCAAACTTTTTGTAAAAGATAGGAAATTAATTCAGTTTTTAAACAAAATATATTATGTGGGCGTGGCATTAAGAATTTGGTCAAGAAACATGTATTTTTAAAAGGTTCTTTTCTAAGAAGATAAGCAGTGCCACACCCACTAATTAGATATCCCCAAAAAGCTAGAGAAATTTCCTAACTTTTGCAAAAAATTTGACCAAAATCGGAGCAGTAGTTCCCTAGTTATGAGCCAAGCAAGTTCACATTCATTCTTGTGGTTGTAATTTTCAAAATCGAGCATGTATAAACATGTTAGCAAAATACCAAGCGCCCAGAATCGCCCAGTAAGTGAATCTTGATTCAGGAAATTTTTTAAAGTCGTATAACATTTAAACGGCTGAACGAATTTTGTTCAAACTTTTTGTAAAAGATAGGAAATTAATTCAGTTTTTAAACAAAATATATTATGTGGGCGTGGCATTAAGAATTTGGTCCATAAACATGTATTTTTAAAAGGTTCTTTCCTAAGAAAATGAGCAGTGCCACACCCACTAATTAGATATCCCCAAAAAGCTAGAGAAATTTCCTCATTTTTGCAAAAAATTTGACCAAAATCGGAGCAGTAGTTCCCTAGTTATGAGCCAAGCAAGTTCACATTCATTCTTGTGGTTGTAATTTTCAAAATCGAGCATGTATAAACATGTTAGCAAAATACCAAGCGCCCAGAATCGCCCAGTAAGTGAATCTTGATTCAGGAAATTTTTTAAAGTCGTATAACTTTTCAAGGGCTGGACGGATTTTGTTCAAACTTTTTGTAAAAGATAGGAAATTAATTCAGTTTTTAAACAAAATATATTATGTGGGCGTGGCATTAAGAATTTGGTCAATAAACATGTATTTTTAAAAGGTTCTTTTCTAAGAAAATGAGCAGTGCCACACCCACTAATTAGATATCCCCAAAAAGCTAGAGAAATTTCCTCATTTTTGCAAAAAATTTGACCAAAATCGGAGCAGTAGTTCCCTAGTTATGAGCCAAGCAAGTTCACATTCATTCTTGTGGTTGTAATTTTCAAAATCGAGCATGTATAAACATGTTAGCAAAATACTAGGCGCCCAGAATCGCCCAGTAAGTGAATCTTGATTCAAGAAATTTTTTAAAGTCGTATAACTTTTCAACGGCTGGACGGATTTTGTTCAAACTTTTTGTAAAAGATAGGAAATTAATTCAGTTTTTAAACAAAATATATTATGTGGGCGTGGCATTAAGAATTTGGTCAAGAAACATGTATTTTTAAAAGGTTCTTTTCTAAGAAAATGAGCAGTGCCACAGAATCGCTCAGTAAGCGAATCTTGATTCAAGAAATTTTTTAAAGTCGTATAACATTTAAACGGCTGAACGAATTTTGTTCAAACTTTTTGTAAAATATAGACAATTAATTCAAATCGAGCATGTATAAACATGTTAGCAAAATACTAGGCGCCCAGAATCGTCCAGTAAGTGAATCTTGATTCAGGAAATTTTTTAAAGTCGTATAACTTTTCAACGGCTGGACGGATTTTGTTCAAACTTTTTGTAAAAGATAGGAAATTAATTCAGTTTTTAAACAAAATATATTATGTGGGCGTGGCATTAAGAATTTGGTCAATAAACATGTATTTTTAAAAGGTTCTTTTCTAAGAAAATGAGCAGTGCCACACCCACTAATTAGATATCCCCAAAAAGCTAGAGAAATTTCCTCATTTTTGCAAAAAATTTGACCAAAATCGGAGCAGTAGTTCCCTAGTTATGAGCCAAGCAAGTTCACATTCATTCTTGTGGTTGTAATTTTCAAAATCGAGCATGTATAAACATGTTAGCAAAATACCAAGCGCCCAGAATCGCCCAGTAAGTGAATCTTGATTCAGGAAATTTTTTAAAGTCGTATAACTTTTCAACGGCTGGACGGATTTTGTTCAAACTTTTTGTAAAAGATAGGAAATTAATTCAGTTTTTAAACAAAATATATTATGTGGGCGTGGCATTAAGAATTTGGTCAATAAACATGTATTTTTAAAAGGTTCTTTTCTAAGAAAATGAGCAGTGCCACAGAATCGCTCAGTAAGCGAATCTTGATTCAAGAAATTTTTTAAAGTCGTATAACATTTAAACGGCTGAACGAATTTTGTTCAAACTTTTTGTAAAATATAGACAATTAATTCAAATCGAGCATGTATAAACATGTTAGCAAAATACTAGGCGCCCAGAATCGCCCAGTAAGTGAATCTTGATTCAAGAAATTTTTTAAAGTCGTATAACTTTTCAACGGCTGGACGGATTTTGTTCAAACTTTTTGTAAAAGATAGGAAATTAATTCAGTTTTTAAACAAAATATATTATGTGGGCGTGGCATTAAGAATTTGGTCAATAAACATGTATTTTTAAAAGGTTCTTTTCTAAGAAAATGAGCAGTGCCACAGAATCGCTCAGTAAGCGAATCTTGATTCAAGAAATTTTTTAAAGTCGTATAACATTTAAACGGCTGAACGAATTTTGTTCAAACTTTTTGTAAAATATAGACAATTAATTCAAATCGAGCATGTATAAACATGTTAGCAAAATACTAGGCGCCCAGAATCGTCCAGTAAGTGAATCTTGATTCAGGAAATTTTTTAAAGTCGTATAACTTTTCAACGGCTGGACGGATTTTGTTCAAACTTTTTGTAAAAGATAGGAAATTAATTCAGTTTTTAAACAAAATATATTATGTGGGCGTGGCATTAAGAATTTGGTCAATAAACATGTATTTTTAAAAGGTTCTTTTCTAAGAAAATGAGCAGTGCCACACCCACTAATTAGATATCCCCAAAAAGCTAGAGAAATTTCCTCATTTTTGCAAAAAATTTGACCAAAATCGGAGCAGTAGTTCCCTAGTTATGAGCCAAGCAAGTTCACATTCATTCTTGTGGTTGTAATTTTCAAAATCGAGCATGTATAAACATGTTAGCAAAATACTAGGCGCCCAGAATCGCCCAGTAAGTGAATCTTGATTCAAGAAATTTTTTAAAGTCGTATAACTTTTCAACGGCTGGACGGATTTTGTTCAAACTTTTTGTAAAAGATAGGAAATTAATTCAGTTTTTAAACAAAATATATTATGTGGGCGTGGCATTAAGAATTTGGTCAAGAAACATGTATTTTTAAAAGGTTCTTTTCTAAGAAAATGAGCAGTGCCACAGAATCGCTCAGTAAGCGAATCTTGATTCAAGAAATTTTTTAAAGTCGTATAACATTTAAACGGCTGAACGAATTTTGTTCAAACTTTTTGTAAAATATAGACAATTAATTCAAATCGAGCATGTATAAACATGTTAGCAAAATACTAGGCGCCCAGAATCGTCCAGTAAGTGAATCTTGATTCAGGAAATTTTTTAAAGTCGTATAACTTTTCAACGGCTGGACGGATTTTGTTCAAACTTTTTGTAAAAGATAGGAAATTAATTCAGTTTTTAAACAAAATATATTATGTGGGCGTGGCATTAAGAATTTGGTCAAGAAACATGTATTTTTAAAAGGTTCTTTTCTAAGAAAATGAGCAGTGCCACAGAATCGCTCAGTAAGCGAATCTTGATTCAAGAAATTTTTTAAAGTCGTATAACATTTAAACGGCTGAACGAATTTTGTTCAAACTTTTTGTAAAATATAGACAATTAATTCAAATCGAGCATGTATAAACATGTTAGCAAAATACTAGGCGCCCAGAATCGCCCAGTAAGTGAATCTTGATTCAAGAAATTTTTTAAAGTCGTATAACTTTTCAACGGCTGGACGGATTTTGTTCAAACTTTTTGTAAAAGATAGGAAATTAATTCAGTTTTTAAACAAAATATATTATGTGGGCATGGCATTAAGAATTTGGTCAATAAACATGTATTTTTAAAAGGTTCTTTTCTAAGAAAATGAGCAGTGCCACAGAATCGCTCAGTAAGCGAATCTTGATTCAAGAAATTTTTTAAAGTCGTATAACATTTAAACGGCTGAACGAATTTTGTTCAAACTTTTTGTAAAATATAGACAATTAATTCAAATCGAGCATGTATAAACATGTTAGCAAAATACTAGGCGCCCAGAATCGTCCAGTAAGTGAATCTTGATTCAGGAAATTTTTTAAAGTCGTATAACTTTTCAACGGCTGGACGGATTTTGTTCAAACTTTTTGTAAAAGATAGGAAATTAATTCAGTTTTTAAACAAAATATATTATGTGGGCGTGGCATTAAGAATTTGGTCAATAAACATGTATTTTTAAAAGGTTCTTTTCTAAGAAAATGAGCAGTGCCACACCCACTAATTAGATATCCCCAAAAAGCTAGAGAAATTTCCTCATTTTTGCAAAAAATTTGACCAAAATCGGAGCAGTAGTTCCCTAGTTATGAGCCAAGCAAGTTCACATTCATTCTTGTGGTTGTAATTTTCAAAATCGAGCATGTATAAACATGTTAGCAAAATACTAGGCGCCCAGAATCGCCCAGTAAGTGAATCTTGATTCAAGAAATTTTTTAAAGTCGTATAACTTTTCAACGGCTGGACGGATTTTGTTCAAACTTTTTGTAAAAGATAGGAAATTAATTCAGTTTTTAAACAAAATATATTATGTGGGCGTGGCATTAAGAATTTGGTCAAGAAACATGTATTTTTAAAAGGTTCTTTTCTAAGAAAATGAGCAGTGCCACAGAATCGCTCAGTAAGCGAATCTTGATTCAAGAAATTTTTTAAAGTCGTATAACATTTAAACGGCTGAACGAATTTTGTTCAAACTTTTTGTAAAATATAGACAATTAATTCAAATCGAGCATGTATAAACATGTTAGCAAAATACTAGGCGCCCAGAATCGTCCAGTAAGTGAATCTTGATTCAGGAAATTTTTTAAAGTCGTATAACTTTTCAACGGCTGGACGGATTTTGTTCAAACTTTTTGTAAAAGATAGGAAATTAATTCAGTTTTTAAACAAAATATATTATGTGGGCGTGGCATTAAGAATTTGGTCAAGAAACATGTATTTTTAAAAGGTTCTTTTCTAAGAAGATAAGCAGTGCCACACCCACTAATTAGATATCCCCAAAAAGCTAGAGAAATTTCCTAACTTTTGCAAAAAATTTGACCAAAATCGGAGCAGTAGTTCCCTAGTTATGAGCCAAGCAAGTTCACATTCATTCTTGTGGTTGTAATTTTCAAAATCGAGCATGTATAAACATGTTAGCAAAATACTAGGCGCCCAGAATCGCCCAGTAAGTGAATCTTGATTCAAGAAATTTTTTAAAGTCGTATAACTTTTCAACGGCTGGACGGATTTTGTTCAAACTTTTTGTAAAAGATAGGAAATTAATTCAGTTTTTAAACAAAATATATTATGTGGGCGTGGCATTAAGAATTTGGTCAAGAAACATGTATTTTTAAAAGGTTCTTTTCTAAGAAGATAAGCAGTGCCACACCCACTAATTAGATATCCCCAAAAAGCTAGAGAAATTTCCTAACTTTTGCAAAAAATTTGACCAAAATCGGAGCAGTAGTTCCCTAGTTATGAGCCAAGCAAGTTCACATTCATTCTTGTGGTTGTAATTTTCAAAATCGAGCATGTATAAACATGTTAGCAAAATACTAGGCGCCCAGAATCGCCCAGTAAGTGAATCTTGATTCAAGAAATTTTTTAAAGTCGTATAACTTTTCAACGGCTGGACGGATTTTGTTCAAACTTTTTGTAAAAGATAGGAAATTAATTCAGTTTTTAAACAAAATATATTATGTGGGCGTGGCATTAAGAATTTGGTCAAGAAACATGTATTTTTAAAAGGTTCTTTTCTAAGAAGATAAGCAGTGCCACACCCACTAATTAGATATCCCCACAAAGCTAGAGAAATTTCCTAACTTTTGCAAAAAATTTGACCAAAATCGGAGCAGTAGTTCCCTAGTTATGAGCCAAGCAAGTTCACATTCATTCTTGTGGTTGTAATTTTCAAAATCGAGCATGTATAAACATGTTAGCAAAATACTAGGCGCCCAGTAAGTGAATCTTGATTCAAGAAATTTTTTAAAGTCGTATAACTTTTCAACGGCTGGGCGGATTTTGTTCAAACTTTTTGTAAAAGATAGGAAATTAATTCAGTTTTTAAACAAAATATATTATGTGGGCGTGGCATTAAGAATTTGGTCAAGAAACATGTATTCTTAAAAGGTTCTTTTCTAAGAAGATAAGCAGTGCCACACCCACTAATTAGATATCCCCAAAAAGCTAGAGAAATTTCCTAATTTTTGCAAAAAATTTGACCAAAATCGGAGCAGTAGTTCCCTAGTTATGAGCCAAGCAAGTTCACATTCATTCTTGTGGTTGTAATTTTCAAAATCGAGCATGTATAAACATGTTAGCAAAATACTAGGCGCCCAGAATCGCCCAGTAAGTGAATCTTGATTCAAGAAATTTTTTAAAGTCGTATAACTTTTCAACGGCTGGACGGATTTTGTTCAAACTTTTTGTAAAAGATAGACAATTAATTCAGTTTTTAAACAAAGTATATTATGTGGGCGTGGCATTAAGAATTTGGTCAATAAACATGTATTTTTAAAAGGTTCTTTTCTAAGAAAATGAGCAGTGCCACACCCACTAATTAGATATCCCCAAAAAGCTAGAGAAATTTCCTCATTTTTGCAAAAAATTTGACCAAAATCGGAGCAGTAGTTCCCTAGTTATGAGCCAAGCAAGTTCACATTCATTCTTGTGGTTGTAATTTTCAAAATCGAGCATGTATAAACATGTTAGCAAAATACTAGGCGCCCAGAATCGCCCAGTAAGTGAATCTTGATTCAAGAAATTTTTTAAAGTCGTATAACTTTTCAACGGCTGGACGGATTTTGTTCAAACTTTTTGTAAAAGATAGGAAATTAATTCAGTTTTTAAACAAAATATATTATGTGGGCGTGGCATTAAGAATTTGGTCAAGAAACATGTATTTTTAAAAGGTTCTTTTCTAAGAAAATGAGCAGTGCCACAGAATCGCTCAGTAAGCGAATCTTGATTCAAGAAATTTTTTAAAGTCGTAAAACTTTTCAACGGCTGGACGGATTTTGTTCAAACTTTTTGTAAAAGATAGGAAATTAATTCAGTTTTTAAACAAAACATATTATGTGGGCGTGGCATTAAGAATTTGGTCAATAAACATGTATTTTTAAAAGGTTCTTTTCTAAGAAGATAAGCAGTGCCACACCCACTAATTAGATATCCCCAAAAAGCTAGAGAAATTTCCTAATTTTTGCAAAAAATTTGACCAAAATCGGAGCAGTAGTTCCCTAGTTATGAGCCAAGCAAGTTCACATTCATTCTTGTGGTTGTAATTTTCAAAATCGAGCATGTATAAACATGTTAGCAAAATACTAGGCGCCCAGAATCGCCCAGTAAGTGAATCTTGATTCAAGAAATTTTTTAAAGTCGTATAACTTTTCAACGGCTGGACGGATTTTGTTCAAACTTTTTGTAAAAGATAGGAAATTAATTCAGTTTTTAAACAAAATATATTATGTGGGCGTGGCATTAAGAATTTGGTCAAGAAACATGTATTTTTAAAAGGTTCTTTTCTAAGAAGATAAGCAGTGCCACACCCACTAATTAGATATCCCCAAAAAGCTAGAGAAATTTCCTAACTTTTGCAAAAAATTTGACCAAAATCGGAGCAGTAGTTCCCTAGTTATGAGCCAAGCAAGTTCACATTCATTCTTGTGGTTGTAATTTTCAAAATCGAGCATGTATAAACATGTTAGCAAAATACTAGGCGCCCAGAATCGCCCAGTAAGTGAATCTTGATTCAAGAAATTTTTTAAAGTCGTATAACTTTTCAACGGCTGGACGGATTTTGTTCAAACTTTTTGTAAAAGATAGGAAATTAATTCAGTTTTTAAACAAAATATATTATGTGGGCGTGGCATTAAGAATTTGGTCAAGAAACATGTATTTTTAAAAGGTTCTTTTCTAAGAAGATAAGCAGTGCCACACCCACTAATTAGATATCCCCACAAAGCTAGAGAAATTTCCTAACTTTTGCAAAAAATTTGACCAAAATCGGAGCAGTAGTTCCCTAGTTATGAGCCAAGCAAGTTCACATTCATTCTTGTGGTTGTAATTTTCAAAATCGAGCATGTATAAACATGTTAGCAAAATACTAGGCGCCCAGTAAGTGAATCTTGATTCAAGAAATTTTTTAAAGTCGTATAACTTTTCAACGGCTGGGCGGATTTTGTTCAAACTTTTTGTAAAAGATAGGAAATTAATTCAGTTTTTAAACAAAATATATTATGTGGGCGTGGCATTAAGAATTTGGTCAAGAAACATGTATTCTTAAAAGGTTCTTTTCTAAGAAGATAAGCAGTGCCACACCCACTAATTAGATATCCCCAAAAAGCTAGAGAAATTTCCTAATTTTTGCAAAAAATTTGACCAAAATCGGAGCAGTAGTTCCCTAGTTATGAGCCAAGCAAGTTCACATTCATTCTTGTGGTTGTAATTTTCAAAATCGAGCATGTATAAACATGTTAGCAAAATACTAGGCGCCCAGAATCGCCCAGTAAGTGAATCTTGATTCAAGAAATTTTTTAAAGTCGTATAACTTTTCAACGGCTGGACGGATTTTGTTCAAACTTTTTGTAAAAGATAGACAATTAATTCAGTTTTTAAACAAAGTATATTATGTGGGCGTGGCATTAAGAATTTGGTCAATAAACATGTATTTTTAAAAGGTTCTTTTCTAAGAAAATGAGCAGTGCCACACCCACTAATTAGATATCCCCAAAAAGCTAGAGAAATTTCCTCATTTTTGCAAAAAATTTGACCAAAATCAGAGCAGTAGTTCCCTAGTTATGAGCCAAGCAAGTTCACATTCATTCTTGTGGTTGTAATTTTCAAAATCGAGCATGTATAAACATGTTAGCAAAATACTAGGCGCCCAGAATCGCCCAGTAAGTGAATCTTGATTCAAGAAATTTTTTAAAGTCGTATAACTTTTCAACGGCTGGACGGATTTTGTTCAAACTTTTTGTAAAAGATAGGAAATTAATTCAGTTTTTAAACAAAATATATTATGTGGGCGTGGCATTAAGAATTTGGTCAAGAAACATGTATTTTTAAAAGGTTCTTTTCTAAGAAAATGAGCAGTGCCACAGAATCGCTCAGTAAGCGAATCTTGATTCAAGAAATTTTTTAAAGTCGTAAAACTTTTCAACGGCTGGACGGATTTTGTTCAAACTTTTTGTAAAAGATAGGAAATTAATTCAGTTTTTAAACAAAACATATTATGTGGGCGTGGCATTAAGAATTTGGTCAATAAACATGTATTTTTAAAAGGTTCTTTTCTAAGAAGATAAGCAGTGCCACACCCACTAATTAGATATCCCCAAAAAGCTAGAGAAATTTCCTAATTTTTGCAAAAAATTTGACCAAAATCGGAGCAGTAGTTCCCTAGTTATGAGCCAAGCAAGTTCACATTCATTCTTGTGGTTGTAATTTTCAAAATCGAGCATGTATAAACATGTTAGCAAAATACTAGGCGCCCAGAATCGCCCAGTAAGTGAATCTTGATTCAAGAAATTTTTTAAAGTCGTATAACTTTTAAACGGCTGGACGGATTTTGTTCAAACTTTTTGTAAAAGATAGACAATTAATTCAGTTTTTAAACAAAGTATATTATGTGGGCGTGGCATTAAGAATTTGGTCAAGAAACATGTATTTTTAAAAGGTTCTTTTCTAAGAAGATAAGCAGTGCCACACCCACTAATTAGATATCCCCAAAAAGCTAGAGAAATTTCCTAATTTTTGCAAAAAATTTGACCAAAATCGGAGCAGTAGTTCCCTAGTTATGAGCCAAGCAAGTTCACATTCATTCTTGTGGTTGTAATTTTCAAAATCGAGCATGTATAAACATGTTAGCAAAATACTAGGCGCCCAGTAAGTGAATCTTGATTCAAGAAATTTTTTAAAGTCGTAAAACTTTTCAACGGCTGGACGGATTTTGTTCAAACTTTTTGTAAAAGATAGGAAATTAATTCAGTTTTTAAACAAAACATATTATGTGGGCGTGGCATTAAGAATTTGGTCAATAAACATGTATTTTTAAAAGGTTCTTTTCTAAGAAGATAAGCAGTGCCACACCCACTAATTAGATATCCCCAAAAAGCTAGAGAAATTTCCTAATTTTTGCAAAAAATTTGACCAAAATCGGAGCAGTAGTTCCCTAGTTATGAGCCAAGCAAGTTCACATTCATTCTTGTGGTTGTAATTTTCAAAATCGAGCATGTATAAACATGTTAGCAAAATACTAGGCGCCCAGAATCGCCCAGTAAGTGAATCTTGATTCAAGAAATTTTTTAAAGTCGTATAACTTTTCAACGGCTGGACGGATTTTGTTCAAACTTTTTGTAAAAGATAGACAATTAATTCAGTTTTTAAACAAAATATATTATGTGGGCGTGGCATTAAGAATTTGGTCAATAAACATGTATTTTTAAAAGGTTCTTTTCTAAGAAGATAAGCAGTGCCACACCCACTAATTAGATATCCCCAAAAATCTAGAGAAATTTCCTAATTTTTGCAAAAAATTTGACCAAAATCGGAGCAGTAGTTCCCTAGTTATGAGCCAAGCAAGTTCACATTCATTCTTGTGGTTGTAATTTTCAAAATCGAGCATGTATAAACATGTTAGCAAAATACTAGGCGCCCAGAATCGCCCAGTAAGTGAATCTTGATTCAAGAAATTTTTTAAAGTCGTATAACTTTTCAACGGCTGGACGGATTTTGTTCAAACTTTTTGTAAAAGATAGACAATTAATTCAGTTTTTAAACAAAGTATATTATGTGGGCGTGGCATTAAGAATTTGGTCAATAAACATGTATTTTTAAAAGGTTCTTTTCTAAGAAGATAAGCAGTGCCACACCCACTAATTAGATATCCCCAAAAAGCTAGAGAAATTTCCTAATTTTTGCAAAAAATTTGACCAAAATCGGAGCAGTAGTTCCCTAGTTATGAGCCAAGCAAGTTCACATTCATTCTTGTGGTTGTAATTTTCAAAATCGAGCATGTATAAACATGTTAGCAAAATACTAGGCGCCCAGAATCGCCCAGTAAGTGAATCTTGATTCAAGAAATTTTTTAAAGTCGTATAACTTTTCAACGGCTGGACGGATTTTGTTCAAACTTTTTGTAAAAGATAGACAATTAATTCAGTTTTTAAACAAAGTATATTATGTGGGCGTGGCATTAAGAATTTGGTCAAGAAACATGTATTCTTAAAAGGTTCTTTTCTAAGAAGATAAGCAGTGCCACACCCACTAATTAGATATCCCCAAAAATCTAGAGAAATTTCCTAATTTTTGCAAAAAATTTGACCAAAATCGGAGCAGTAGTTCCCTAGTTATGAGCCAAGCAAGTTCACATTCATTCTTGTGGTTGTAATTTTCAAAATCGAGCATGTATAAACATGTTAGCAAAATACTAGGCGCCCAGAATCGCCCAGTAAGTGAATCTTGATTCAAGAAATTTTTTAAAGTCGTATAACTTTTCAACGGCTGGACGGATTTTGTTCAAACTTTTTGTAAAAGATAGGAAATTAATTCAGTTTTTAAACAAAATATATTATGTGGGCGTGGCATTAAGAATTTGGTCCATAAACATGTATTTTTAAAAGGTTCTTTCCTAAGAAAATGAGCAGTGCCACACCCACTAATTAGATATCCCCAAAAAGCTAGAGAAATTTCCTCATTTTTGCAAAAAATTTGACCAAAATCGGAGCAGTAGTTCCCTAGTTATGAGCCAAGCAAGTTCACATTCATTCTTGTGGTTGTAATTTTCAAAATCGAGCATGTATAAACATGTTAGCAAAATACCAAGCGCCCAGAATCGCCCAGTAAGTGAATCTTGATTCAGGAAATTTTTTAAAGTCGTATAACTTTTCAAGGGCTGGACGGATTTTGTTCAAACTTTTTGTAAAAGATAGACAATTAATTCAGTTTTTAAACAAAATATATTATGTGGGCGTGGCATTAAGAATTTGGTCAAGAAACATGTATTCTTAAAAGGTTCTTTTCTAAGAAGATAAGCAGTGCCACACCCACTAATTAGATATCCCCAAAAAGCTAGAGAAATTTCCTAATTTTTGCAAAAAATTTGACCAAAATCGGAGCAGTAGTTCCCTAGTTATGAGCCAAGCAAGTTCACATTCATTCTTGTGGTTGTAATTTTCAAAATCGAGCATGTATAAACATGTTAGCAAAATACTAGGCGCCCAGAATCGCCCAGTAAGTGAATCTTGATTCAAGAAATTTTTTAAAGTCGTATAACTTTTCAACGGCTGGACGGATTTTGTTCAAACTTTTTGTAAAAGATAGACAATTAATTCAGTTTTTAAACAAAGTATATTATGTGGGCGTGGCATTAAGAATTTGGTCAAGAAACATGTATTCTTAAAAGGTTCTTTTCTAAGAAGATAAGCAGTGCCACACCCACTAATTAGATATCCCCAAAAAGCTAGAGAAATTTCCTAATTTTTGCAAAAAATTTGACCAAAATCGAAGCAGTAGTTCCCTAGTTATGAGCCAAGCAAGTTCACATTCATTCTTGTGGTTGTAATTTTCAAAATCGAGCATGTACAAACATGTTAGCAAAATACTAGGCGCCCAGAATCGCCCAGTAAGTGAATCTTGATTCAAGAAATTTTTTAAAGTCGTATAACTTTTCAACGGCTGGACGGATTTTGTTCAAACTTTTTGTAAAAGATAGACAATTAATTCAGTTTTTAAACAAAATATATTATGTGGGCGTGGCATTAAGAATTTGGTCCATAAACATGTATTTTTAAAAGGTTCTTTCCTAAGAAAATGAGCAGTGCCACGCCCATTAATTATATATCCCCAAAAAGCTAGAGAAATTTCCTCATTTTTGCAAAAAATTTGACCAAAATCGAAGTAGTAGTTCCCTAGTTATGACCCAAGCAAGTTCACATTCATCCTTGTGGTTGTAATTTTCAAAATCGAGCATGTACAAACATGTTAGCAAAATACCAGGCGCCCAGAATCGCTCAGTAAGCGAAATTTTTTAAAGTCGTATAACTTTTCAACGGCTGGACGGATTTTGTTCAAACTTTTTGTAAAAGATAGACAATTAATTCAGTTTTTAAACAAAATATATTATGTGGGCGTGGCATTAAGAATTTGGTCCATAAACATGTATTTTTAAAAGGTTCTTTTCTAAGAAAATGAGCAGTGCCACACCCACTAATTAGATATCCCCAAAAAGCTAGAGAAATTTCCTAATTTTTGCAAAAAATTTGACCAAAATCGAAGCAGTAGTTCCCTAGTTATGAGCCAAGCAAGTTCACATTCATTCTTGTGGTTGTAATTTTCAAAATCGAGCATGTACAAACATGTTAGCAAAATACTAGGCGCCCAGAATCGCCCAGTAAGTGAATCTTGATTCAAGAAATTTTTTAAAGTCGTATAACTTTTCAACGGCTGGACGGATTTTGTTCAAACTTTTTGTAAAAGATAGACAATTAATTCAGTTTTTAAACAAAGTATATTATGTGGGCGTGGCATTAAGAATTTGGTCCATAAACATGTATTTTTAAAAGGTTCTTTCCTAAGAAAATGAGCAGTGCCACGCCCATTAATTATATATCCCCAAAAATCTAGAGAAATTTCCTCATTTTTGCAAAAAATTTGACCAAAATCGAAGTAGTAGTTCCCTAGTTATGACCCAAGCAAGTTCACATTCATCCTTGTGGTTGTAATTTTCAAAATCGAGCATGTACAAACATGTTAGCAAAATACCAGGCGCCCAGAATCGCTCAGTAAGCGAAATTTTTTAAAGTCGTATAACTTTTCAACGGCTGGACGGATTTTGTTCAAACTTTTTGTAAAAGATAGACAATTAATTCAGTTTTTAAACAAAATATATTATGTGGGCGTGGCATTAAGAATTTGGTCCATAAACATGTATTTTTAAAAGGTTCTTTCCTAAGAAAATGAGCAGTGCCACGCCCATTAATTATATATCCCCGAAAAGCTAGAGAAATTTCCTAATTTTTGCAAAAAATTTGACCAAAATCGAAGTAGTAGTTCCCTAGTTATGACCCAAGCAAGTTCACATTCATCCTTGTGGTTGTAATTTTCAAAATCGAGCATGTACAAACATGTTAGCAAAATACCAGGCGCCCAGAATCGCTCAGTAAGCGAAATTTTTTAAAGTCGTATAACTTTTAAACGGCTGGACGGATTTTGTTCAAACTTTTTGTAAAATATAGACAATTAATTCAGTTTTTAAATAAAGTAATTTATATGGACGTGATATTAACCATTTACTTAATAAACAAAACGTAATTTACTAAACAAATGGGCAGTGCTACGCCCATCACTTATACATCTCCGCTATGCTATAATATGAAATTGTTTACACAATGTATTCACCAAAAAGTTCCCCTAATACTCAATGCAAAAAAGATCTTTTATAGAAAGCTTTTTATATACATATAAACAAACATTTAAACAAATTCTTAATTTTCACGATTGGTTGCTGAAAGTTTCTGTAAAATAAAATTTGGAAATAATGTTAAATCGAAAGGCAGAAAAAATATTTTTTAAACCATGTTTTCGTTTTAAATATTTTTAAAATGAAAGCAAAATTGGTAGAAAAGTGTTTACCTTATCTACTCTCAATTGAAGCATGTGCATTTAACCTTCTAGTCCGTAAATATCTTACTTGATATTTATTTTGAAGTAACAATTTTAATAGTAAATAAAAAACTCATTTTGAATTATATTGGAATTGAAAAATTTGTTTTATATTTTAAATATATAATATTGAAATATTTTTTTATATTTGTTATCTAAGTTTGTTGCTAAGATGTTATTTTTAAGTATAAGGAATCGCAGATAAGTTTCGTAGAGTTTCAATAATAAGTTGGTATTTACAATACAACGTAAATATTTCCGCAAGGAATTTAATGAAATTTCACCATTTAATACTTCCGATGTAAGACACAATTCTTAATATGTTAGGCATACATATATTGTAACATTATAGCCGAAAATATTTATACGTATAGTAAGCAAAATATAAATTTGGAAATTTTTATCAAGGATTAGTTTAGAAAATAATTGTTTATTTACATATTTTGTTAAGGAATAAAAAATGCTAAAAATATATATCACAAAACTTTCTTACCAATAAAAACAATGCCTTTTGCACCCTATACTTATGTACAAATATTTATATTAAGTAATGTATAATGTCATATGTTTAGTCATAAGTGATATAAGAGAACGCTTCAATATTTATTTTATCGTAGTAACTATCGACAAATAGATATGTGATTTTATAAAAATCATTATATTTTATTTACAGTGATTGTTATAAAGTTTGTTCAGGACCTTTACAAAGATCATATCATACAGTATTAGAAAACAAATCAAAGAAAAACTAGTTGAATAAGAAATTATTCTATAAATAACTGAATATATATAATTTTACAAAATTTAGCAACATTTTAGTCAATTAATATTGGGAGAGGAATGGATTGAATATGAAATTAAAGCTATAACAAAAGGCTTTCTGAGACCACACCATTCCTAAAAGTTATTTAGATTTATATATAATTGAGAATTACAAATAAAAGAAAAATAAATATATTTAATTAGGACAAAATTATTCTTCAATTACTTTAAAATCATCTCAAATTTAATTACTTCTCAATATAAAGTGAAATAATTGTCAGTGGGATAATCTTAATAACAAAGTCTTTTCAAATTAATTATTTCAACTACATATAGCACCTTCTCAATTAAAAAGAACCATTTCAATTACATTTGACTATTTTTCAATTACATATTAATGATCTCAAATAGATCTAATTACTCTACAGTTTAAAAGGAATTATTTCACCTAGATTTGATAATTTTTCAAATAAAGTTAAACAATCTTAATAACAAATTTATTATTTCAACTCCCTGTGGCAAATTCTCATTTGCGCTGGACAATTTTTTTTAATTACAGTTGGAAATGATGTGTTCTCCTTATAAATTACATTTATATACTTACGAATGGAAAATTTTCATTCATTAATCTATGTCTTCATTTAAGTGCAATTTTTTGCGTGCTGTTAATTTTAAAGTATTTGTTGTGGATTTAAGAAGTTGTGATACATTACGTGCCGATTTAGAAGCTTTATTAAAAGAACCAGATAATGTTTTCGGTGAATCTGCTACATGATAAACATCCGTTGCATGTAGCAATTGATTCGAAGCCGCGGACTATGAAGCTTTATATTTCTTTTTAGGATTATTACGTGAACTATCCACCGCTGCACTGGGGGACAATTCTCTAAACTGATTCTGTGAAAAGAAGGAAAATTTTAAAATATTTTAATAAAACTATAGAATAATGCTATATACCAGTTCCTCATCATCAGGTACTCGTGATAAGAAATCTAATAACTCATTGTTGGGTATAGTATTCGGGCGTATAATGCGACGCGAGAATTTCATAATACCCCAAAATAGCATTAAAAAACGTATGGGTATAAAATGTAAGACGACAATGGCACCCAGCAATAATACCATAGCTAACCAGGTTAGTTCTGG
Source organism: Ornithomya chloropus (assembly GCA_963971445.1). Lineage (NCBI taxonomy): Eukaryota > Metazoa > Arthropoda > Insecta > Diptera > Hippoboscidae > Ornithomya > Ornithomya chloropus. The sequence continues at coordinate 16,670,702 of OZ020530.1, read as the reverse complement.
GACGGAAAAATTAAATGTACTAAAAAATAGAAAAATTGTTTTATAAAAAATTTTTAATCAAAACTCCCTAGAGAGCCCTACTTTTTTGTACTTTCGCCTAACGAAGCCAAATAACCGATTGTGTTTTGTACTGTTTGGGAAACTTCTTGTATAGCCTGCAAACGTTCTTTGATTGATTTCTTTTCCTCTTTCTCCTTATCATCATCTTCATCATCGTCATAATCGTAATCATAACGCCCACCAGTGGGGTCATTTGTGGAACCCATTATAAGACGTTTTAACCAATTTCTACAAAGATTATTGGAAAAGGATTTAAGAAAAGATTTTATACTTGTAATCTCTCACTTGATTATGATAAGTAGTAAAATCAAAGGTATGGCTTCCAGATTACCATAAACACACGCTAAAATCCATAAAGTAAAAGCTATTATTGATCTTAAAGGACTTTCCCATTCAAAACAGGATCTATTTAGAAAACGTGAAAAACTTAATATTCGTTAACAAGAAAGGTCGTTTCATTTGACTTACTGTACATATCTGACAGCATCTAACACTTCCATTATAATAATTTTCAGTCTATTGACATTACGTAAGAATAGTTGCCTCTTGAATTTAGCTTCCTGCTGTATGAGTTTCTCCTCTTTCGGTTGTAAGATGCGGCAAACAGCTCTTATTTCGTTCCATATTACTGTCATCTCCAATAGTATCTATAAAAGGGAATGCTAATTGTATTATGTTACCGATTAAATTATAATTTTATTCACCTGGGGGGACAAACCCTTGGCTCTCGTATAGAGATTTTTATCTTTTAATGTATACCATCTTTTGGCTCCATTCTTAATGCGTAACAAGGGTATAACTAAACGTCCTAAAAATTCTACACGATGATCACGATCCTCATCGTAAACAGTGATCTCCAGAACTTGCGTTATATCTTTAACATTGCTGCAGATAATGTATATATTAGGATACAATATAAATATTTGAGCAGATTTCCTATGGCATTGATTTTCAAACTAAATTTAACTTTATATCGTGTATTGAAATTTAAACATAAACAGCTAAAAAGAACCCAAAATCGATTCTTGTTTAAATCATGAATAATCAAACCAAAAAGAGAGGTTGGGAAACCCTTATTATGTAACTTACAAGGTAAAAATTTTATTCCAAGTCGGCGTTAATGTTTTATATTCAGTTTGTGTTTGTAAACGTGCATTGCCCAATTCTAAAACGCAAAATGGATCTGATTTACCACCTATATCAGCGGCAGCCAATCCCGTAGCACCAAACACTTTCACCGTTAAATGGCCAATATCACGTAAATTGTGCAAACAACGATGCCAACGATAGCGTGACTTCAAGGCTGTCAATTCTCGGGCATCTTCTCTAAACGCCTTCAAATCACTGATTGTTTCCAAGGCTGTAGTACCACTAATAGTTAACATAAGAAAAACTTCGCCAGGACAATCTTCGAAAGATTTCCAAATGCCATGCGTTGTCTCGCGCTCAAAACCACTTAGATCTATCATAACTCTGCCAAGTAAAGTGTTGCGATTCCATAAGGACAGCTCCAGCAATTGATCATCATCGAATAAATGCAAATCGAATTGTTCCAGCCAACGTTCCGTCCACGAAGACTTGCTTTTATACTTTTCATTACCCAATCTACACAAAAGAGAAGAAGTGTATTAAGTATGTACAAAATTCTGGTTTCACAAGATTACCTAAATTTAATATGTGCATCTGACAATTTACCCCCATCTTCGGCTAATGGCAAATCTTTAGCTTTGACCAACAAAATGGTTACCACTGAACTCCATATTTGTGATTTTAAACGTTTCGATGATTCAGCTAGTTTCGAGTTGCGTTGAAAATGCTAAAACGATATGACATGTAAATAATTATATGCAGTAGAATTTTTGCACAACTTTTCCGTTTAAGCTAACCTTACACCATTCATATACATCTGCAGTGGCAGTTGATAATATATTTATTCTACCATATCTACGGTTTATTAAGCTGAAACGTTTTGTTGTGAACTTATTGCTTAAAGTATATTTCATAATCGTTGTGCCGATTAGAAACAAATGTATAAATAAAATAAAAAAACACGCGCTACTTTACGTGCACGTTGTACCAACGAAGTTAAAGTCCAACTAAAGCTTTGTTTGCATGCAGAGTACACTAAATAAATCGAAATCTGAGTACATAGGTGGGGGGAAACTTTTCCATTTTTACTTAATCACAACTAAAATGCAAATGTACACTAATTACTCAAAGTCTACATACTAGTACACATATTAGACAACTGAAAATTGGCTGTTCATAAAATGAATTTTTATCACGCTGCTCATGCTAGTGTAAGCTTGGACATGCCTTATGCAAGTACAAGAAGTAACTTCAGACCCGCTTTCCCATCTTATTTTATTGCAAGTCTTTATATGGCAAAAAATCGCTATTTTTTTATGTTTTGACAAAATTTGATAAAGCATAATTAATTTGTTGGGCCAAATTTGGGCTCGATAGGACCAACTTTAGAACCCCTTTCCATATAATTATATTAAATGCGGGAGGGTGTCGCATATAGAGATACAACTAAACTATTTATAGCATAATTTCAAGGAACCAAGTGGTGTAGACTAATATATAATCGGGTTGACCGACTATAACATTTTCACTTATATTTAATATAAAGTACAACACCTTACTTTAAAACTTGTTAAAGAAAAGAGAGTCACGCCCATTTTTTGTTTAAGTACATAATTGGTATTTTAGATTCGGCCCAAGGTAACATAAATTGATTATTTTTTTCTAATTTTATTTTATTATAAAATTCCTCCCTTAAACTCTGTCATATTCATGGGATTTCCTTTAATCGTATTTTTTTCTTATATCCCCCACTTACCATTTCTTTATCCTCTTGACTACGTGGCCATAGTGTTAGATTGATTAAAATCTCACCCATTTGACGTTCAGGATGATTGACATCATGCAACTGTAGATTAATGTCTTCGGCCTTGCCCAATTCCAATTGAGTTAAATCAATTTTAGCTGAACCCATAAAGTCATCTTGTAAACCCCAATCATAATCAAAAACCTACAGAGAGAGAGAGAGCGAATAAGCAAAATTTAATCCGTTTATATCATAACTATGCAATAACTTGTGGGCTGCACTCAGGTGTATAAAAAACAAATGAAGTATGTACAAATATGAACTCATATTTCATTTGTACTCCTATTTCATTTTCACGTTGATTGTTGATTTGGTTTTAAAAAAGAGATTATAATTATATCTGAGCTAAGCTTTTAAAATATATAATTTATTAATTGCAAACAACAAATATACTTGTAGTATAATGATTGGAAAAGGTGTAAAGTTTATATTTAAATTATCTTGAAATTTAATTTATTAAAATCATTTCAATCTAGCACAAACACCATGAGGTCTATATTTATACTTAACTAAAAAATTAGACCATTATAATGGGAATTTTTCACTATATTTTACTTTATTCTCCTTTTCCTATATGGACAGACAGACGGACATGGTTAAATTGATTCGCAAACTTAATATACCCTTTGCCGCAAGTGGTGCAGGATATAATAACATTTCATTATTGCATTGTAGATTGCAAAGGTGCCTTTTAAATAATCCATACCTTAACGACAATTGGTTCAAATGGATCTTCAACAGCCACAACGAATACTTCATCCCAAACGGGATTCAAATCGCGATGTATTGTACGAGACTTGTGCAACAAACGTCCGCCGATTTTTAACTTTACATAAGGATCACTTAAACCTGAGCAGAAAGTAAAGAACTAATCATCTTAAGTTTATTAAATCCACACACACAAAAACACATTTACCATTTTTATCCATAGCTACCAAATCGGTGCCACTCTTCAGATGTACGCGCAACTGAAAAAAGACATACTGACGTAATTGTGCTTCCTTTTTTCGACGCAATTCATCGGCCTGGCCTCAGTGCATTTGCATTGCATAAATTTTCGTGTTTTTCATAATTTATTTAAGGCAAAAAAATGCAAAATACAAAATAAAAATAGTTGGTGTACATTAGTTAAGCTCCGATTCATTAAGCAGAGGTGTAAAAACTGCAAAAAGTGTAAAAAGTGTAAAAAATATTGTAACAAACGTACAATTATCGAAAACAAAAACTTGAAAAATAAAATACTAAATTTAAACAAAAAGGGATAATCAAAAATATAAAACATTACACTGCTCTGCGTAAAAATACAGAATGTCTGATACAAAAACGTTACATTGGAGGCGTTTTGAAAAATTGAAGAAGAATCGTATACATTTTTTTCTTACGCCAATTCTGGAAAATAGTGCAAGTCCATCGACTTAACAGTTTCAATTGTCCTATACCTTCATAATTTTTTAAATGTTGATGATTATATGAAAGTGGACATGTATCACTTTCATTCACATTGGCTCATATAACAATTTTCTTATTTGCTGAATGTAATAGTCTTTATTTTAAAATTACAATTTTCCAAAGCACGTCTTATAATAAGAAAATTCCTGAGAAATGCGTGCAATTGCTTCAATTGAATAAATGTTAATAAAATGTGTGCAGTGTGACACGAATTATATAATTGCATGAGAATAAACTTTCTTAACTAAAACTTTAAATATTAACCATTTAGTAATGTATTAACAATCACCTGTAGAGCTTCTATTTGTTTGGGTGTACTATAATCATCAGCTGAACCACTGCCGCCATTTTCGGGATGTTCATCAATGCAGCCCTCCATAGACCCACCGAAACGTTGTATCACTTGAGCCATTTTGGCTGTAGCGCGAAATTCTTTTGCTAACGGTGAGCCTCCTATAGTTTTGGAACGATGACGGGGACTTTGAGTGACTGAACTACTTTCAGAACTGTAATCGGCACCATAATCGGGACTCTCCTCTAAAAAATCGTTGGGAGACTTACGTCCTAAACGATCTTTACTGCGTGCCCGACTCCAACGATGTTTAAGATTACTGAAAAATCCTTGAGTTTTTTGTAGGACACCAACACCACCACCTCCACTACCACTGGTATTACTTAAGTGAGAGGAATTTGTTGTTGAAGGAGCTGCCGCACTTTTAGCTCTTTTGGGTGAAAAGCGTGCTGGTGTTTCTTTATGTCCATTCAATTCCGAGGCTGACTTACTTAAATGTTTACCTAAGCGTTGTTTCGGCTGAGGTGAATCCTCCGGTGTTACTGTGTGGGTAAGATTTATAGATTCCTTGCTCGCTCTTTCCTGTCGTTGATATTCGAGACGACGCTCACTTGTACTACAACCAGGCAACTCTTCATCTCTATAGTAAATGGCTGCTAGAAATAGAATATCATTGTAAAGATATTTAAAAAGAATATACTTTTGCTTTACTTTTGAACTGAATACTTTTAGTTTTAAATAAATTATAAACTTGAATTTTACAATATTTTTCAGTTGTGTATTGTGGCCAAAAATGAATAGAAACTTTCATACAAATTGCAGATATATTGTACTTGTAAAAGATTTTAAAAGTTGTTTCGCAAGAACATTGCATTTGAAGAGAGATGTAATGTACAACAATATAAAAAAGTTTTTACTGCAACATAACAACGCACCGACTTGAACTTAAAAGAATTAAATTAAATTTCAACTATAATAAGTAAATAATCTGTGAACAATTCTAAATATGAAAAGGATTTGAATTTTAAAGATGTTTTAAATGTTTAGTTTAAAAATTATTTTCAACGCACGTAATTGTATATTATCATCATTGGATAATTACGATATCATTATTAAGCATTAAAAAATACTTTGCTTTAGAAAAAGTCTTTACAATTTCCTATTAAATCGTTTTTATGTTTTTTCGCTTTTCCCTTCCCTTTGTGCTCATTAGCGTTAAATTATTCATAATTCACTCGAATGTGGTGTAAAACCCACGAATGACGCATACGTAACAAGCAGGTGAAAATGTAAAATTTCAATTGCCGCTTATATCCTTTGAAACAGTAATTGTTGGAGAATAAATACAATACGAGAGAAATAATTGACATATGCAGGTATAAATATATTTATTACGAAAAACGAAAACGTTTAAATTTTCTACATAAATCAAAAGTGTATATGAAGTTTGTGCGAATATGGTAACTCCTAAACGGAAAATGACACACCCACCTTCAATTATACCGATCAATTTACACTGAAAATCTAAAACAATTTAACCATATCCGTTTGTCTGTCTAACTTTTTTTTTATTTTGATGGGCGTAAAAATGCCTATTCTGAGAGCCTAGTGTTGCGCTAACATTTTTATATTTGCACGACTTTCCAAATTACAACCACAAGAATGAATGTGAACTTGCTTGGCTCATAACTAGGGAACTACTGCTCCGATTTTGGTCAAATTTTTTGCAAAAGTTAGGAAATTTCTCTAGATTTTCGGGGAAATCGAATTAATGGGCGTGGCACTGCTCATCTTCTAAGAAAAGAACCTTTTAAAAATACATGTTTATGGACCAAATTCTTAATGCCACGCCCACATAATATATTTTGTTTAAAAACTGAATTAATTGCCTATCTTTTACAAAAAGTTTGAACAAAATCCGTCCAGCCGTTTAAAAGTTATACGACTTTAAAAAATTTCCTGAATCAAGATTCACTTACTGAGCGATTCTGGGCGCCTGGTATTGCGCTAACATGTTTATACATGCTCGATTTTGAAAATTACAACCACAAGAATGAATGTGATTTTGCTTTTAAACGGAATAAATAAGTTTGTATATATATGGAGTGTACTCGTATAATTAAAATGAAATATCGTTTTCAAATAATAAGCTCTTACATGTGGCTTACATTGTATTAGATTAATTTTATAAATATTATGATTACGTGTTTTGATGTTTACATTTCTTTTTTAAACGCTTGTATTACTTGTATTTATTATTAATAAATATTTCACCTTACACTTAAATAACGAAAGAAAACTTCACGCTGTAACAGTTTCACTAAGACTGTTTTTCATCAATTACCTCAAACGCCACCCTAAGATGTGAATGTGTATTTGAAGAGGCTGTTTGTGTATATTTAGCTGAGCCAGTGTGCATTGTGTGTGAGTTGGGTGTAATGTTAGTGCCATGTTGTTTTCTTTGAAAATGTGTTTACACATTCCAAGGCATGTACTTTTGCCATTCATATGTAGCGTAAATGCAAAGTTCGAAAAAATAATTCAAAGTACTCTTCCAGCTTTGTGACATCACCACAATTTATTCAGGCGTGCACGTGATGTTGCATGTAGTCAACCGTCAGGATAGCTTTATTCACATTTAGGTCAATTGATGCTTAAGCATGTTTTTGCAGCATCTTTTCGGTTAATTAAATACTTTAACGGCAAATAAAGACATAAATTTATGTGTTCATTATGAGTTCATTGTTTCATCATTTTATTTGATATAATTATTATAAACAATAGATCTTTATCGATTTCTTTTGCTTTTTCTTTTTTTTTTTTTTTTGTTATGCGAGCACTCAGAAGAGGATAAACCATAAGTGGCACAATTCATTGTGTACAGTATGTAATCTACTCTCCTAACCGCGTAAAAGTTTCAGAGATAAAGTTTACGAGTCACTGTATTCATTATTCATGAGTTGCTCCTCTCATTAAAATGATATTTTGCACAATACATGTGCATACAATACTAATGGTGTATAAAGAAAAACAATTGGTTGTCTTGTTAGCAAGGACAATGAATAAAGAAAATACAGTACTAATAAGAAGAAAAATATTTATGTAAATTTACACTGATTTTCATTCATCTGCATTGTATAGAATTAATGATAACCGCGGCAAATATATGCATCCATGATGACAAACAATTGATTTTTATGCCGAGTGGTTATAAAGAGTGCCTAAGTATAAACATTATATGATATTGCAAGTATAGAAATAACCGTACCTTGTATTTGATGTGTTTACAACTAATATAGTTTACACCTTACTGCCTTTAATAATATAACTTTTATAACGATTCAAAATTTTATCATAAAGCAAAATTTCATTTAGCTCTCTACGTTTCCATTCGTTATTCATTGGGGAAAATCGATAAATATTGATATTAAAAAAAAACATTTATTATAAATCTCGATGGTGCCAAGTTTAAATGAAATATATTGACTTTAAAATTGTTTTTCTAAGACCAAAATTTGGTGTTTTTTTTTAAATTTGTTTGTACGAAACTTTTTATGCCTTTTTATAGTGCCTTTAATTAGAGAAAATGCTACCAAGTATGTTGTCAAAGATCTAAACCATCAGAGCAATACATATACAAACATTGGGCGTGGCATTTAACTGATAACGTCCTCTTTCTAGTGTGTAATACAAAGCGGACTATGAACTTTTTTAATGTAAGTTGTAAGCATGTTTCCGCTCATCTTTAAGTGTAATAATCATAAATATGTCTACCAAATTTCTCCTTCTTTTAAATTTCTTTCTATTTTCCTTACTACTGGAATGCTTTTTATGGATTTTAGGCGTGGCTCTCAACTAATTTTGCGTTAATAGAAGCTTTTCCTTAAAAACCTGCGAGTTTTCCAGATTAGCGAGAAATAGAAATGGACGAGTATTAGTAGATCGATTCATATTTTTATTGTCGATCGAGTATACGTACAGTGTAAAGTCTCTGACGCTTGGAGGATCAAACTATTAATGTTATATGAAAATGAAAAGAAAGAGAAGTGTGTCCAAGCAAACATTAAGGTTAAATGTTTTGTGCTCTGAATATATCTGTAGAAATTTGATAATAATTTAAGGTAATATACAACACAGCTAATAAATTTTTACATATTTAGAAGTTGCCTAATAAGCGTGTGACACCATAAAAGTAAGGTTTTTATTACCACTTAGAAAATGCTTAACCGCTGGCCGACGCATATGTACACATACATCACTTAAGCACTTAATAATCGGTTATGAAAATGAAAATAATCTCTCTCTCTCTTTCTCTCGTCTTCTTACTTTTTTATTAGTCAAAGAATGATTGATGATTTAATTACACCCACGGAAAATAATTTATAGCAACTTAAAACCATTCAATAAGATAATATGGTGGAGATAAACATATATTATAATTGTTGTAACTGTTTTGTATGAAGAGATGAACAAAAATGGCTGCAAACAGCTGAAGTAAAATACAATATTATAAATCAAAAGTTTCATTTATAATATCCTAACACGCTTACTGACGATATGAATTTAATTTTTTACATTAAAGACAAACACATTCTGTAATAATAATTGCGTACAACACCTTCTAATTAGTTTGTTATCAATATGTTCTTACTGTACTTAAGGGAATGAATAAATGGGAAACGTAAGTGTAGAATAAATGTCATAGTACATACATATATGCTCCATTTTATAGTTCAGTAAACACGCAAACACGCAATGCAAATACGTGACATCCAATAATATCAGATGTGAGGTGTTGCCGTTACAGTGGTGATAACATTCAATGTAAAATATAATACATTCCCCATGGAGTAATACACTCTGCAAATTATGTATTTATTGAAGTTTCAATTTATTATATTTCTATGTAGTAAACATATACTAGTGTTTATATACATCATGTAAACTAGTAGGATTGCATATCATATGAACAAAATAATATGAATACCGTGCAATATTGTACATCTTGTTGCATGTTGACAACACTGCTTCGTGTAAATAATAGCCAAGTCTTTTAGGTTATACGCTTTAATCTGCGACGATTACAACAAGCGATCGGTGAAATATGTGATCTATCACACTTCGAAAGAGAGAAAATCGTTATTGATAGTCACAGTCGAGAAATCAGCTGAATTGTTTAATGTTTCACAAGCGACAGTACCCACGGTAATGACAATATCTATAAAACATGCTAAAACATCATTGGCAAAGAAGAATACAGGGTGAAACTTCAAAATTTACAGAGAGAGACCGACGAATATCAAAAAGAATTGTGGCCAGACAACATAAAACCACTGCGGCAAAAGTGACAGTCAAACTCAAGAAACACTGTGATACTGTTTTGACACAAATAGTACGGTGGGAGCTCCACAAAGCTAACATTCATAAAAGGGCGAAACCCTTTATACCAGGTGTTCATATTATTTTGTCTATCCCCTGTAAATACGTTTTAAGTTGACACAATTTAACATTACTTTAAAGACTTGAAGATAAATAAATAATTATTGTCAATGGGGTGCGCTTTAGAAGAAATGAGCAACAGAAATTTCCTTTTAATAACCTCTTCACTGAAATTATTACGACTTGCTAAAATGCCGCACCATTGTTTAGTATTCATATATACTCAAAAAGTTATTTAGAACATCGAATAAACTTAACACTGAAGATGTATTTTTGCATTTGTATAAATATGTCCGTGTGTCCTTTTAAATCTTCATCTGCATACATCTTTTTCAATTTGAGATGTTTATAATGTAAAGTTCACGTATCTGTAAGGTATAATGGATTATCCTTTAATGTTTTAATTAAATTACAACCTTATTTGATCCAACCACAATGAATTCAGTTAAGTAATTATATTAATACTACATAAACATTTTCACAATTTTTCTGTCGAACAAAAAGTCTTCTCCTTTGGAATCTTCAACTTTAACATTTATAATACATTTATGTGTGTACTCATCGTACACATCTGTATGAATGATTTTTGCCAATTTGTTGTTGTTGTAAAGGAAGAATGCCAAAATGAAGGATCACGTATATGTCGGTTTAACCAACAAATGCAGATGTGTACAGACTGCAGCTCACCTCAAGGCTAAACCAGAACATTCATAATGAATGAATATTATTACACCTTAGCTGTATATTATAATATATATTATATTATGTATAATTTTATGGCCTCAGCTGTACAGTCCACAATTATAAGTATTTTATGACATATTTTGGGTAACAAGATACTTTAACGCTTTTGTTCTATACGCGCTGAATATAGGACAAAAGCCATACCTCTCAGCCTTACCAATTACTTGAAAGAATTTAATAATATATATGTATGTGTACATTGTAATAAAATGAAAAAATGTTGTCAAAATAAAAATTAACGCCCTTAAGTATCATCTGATGTACAAAAGTATGTTTTACAGACTTAATAAATAAAGACAAAATGAGTAATTTTCAGTAATTTATTATAACAAAAACAAATTGTAGTTCATTTACGCCTTAATGCTGTTCACTACCACAGTGATCCGTAAGTTTTCATTTCATCTTCCTCCAGCAAGCAGGAATAACAAAACAAACATAAAATTGCCAAAAAAAAAAGCTTTTTTGGTGTCATAGCACAATAAAAAAGTATACGAAGGGGTAGATAATTTTATTACTCTAAATCATTAGATGCTTGAATCAAAAAAAAAAAACTAAGTTTAAAACAAATTTTAAATACCTTCAGTATCTTAATACAAGGCCTAATAGTACCGCCTCATAGTTTTTATACCTTCCACCTCAGTGATGAGGGTATACTAAGTTTGTTCTTTCGTTTGCAACATACAGAAGGAGGCGTCAGAGACCCTACAAAGTATATATATTCTTGATCAGCATCAAAAACTGAGTCGATTTAGATATGTGTGTCCGTGTGTCCGTCTGCTGTTGGCAATCTCACGGGCGTAAATTTTGAGATATTGAGCTGAAATTTTGTACAGGCACTTTTAGTTTTTGCATGCAGATCTCTGTTTAAAATGGGCAAAATCGGTCAAGAGCCACGCCCACAATCGACAAAAAACTATTTTTCTGCCACAAAAATTGAGCTATAAACTTGAAATTTGGTACGTACTTCTATGAGTATTAGCTTCATCGGTATGCCAAAAATGGGCGTATTCGGATTGCAGACACGCCCACAATTAATAAAAATCTATATATCTGCCACAAAAGTTGACCTAGGAACTTGAAATTTGGTAGGCGTGTACATAGTTATCCCATCTACCGATGTGCCAAAAATGGGTGCGGTCGGATAACAGACACGCTCACAATTTTAAAAAAACCATATTTAACGTAAAAGTAGATTTGCATGCTGATACCTAAGACACACACTATTAGATGGCGCAATATATATATATATATATATATATATATATTTTCCACGCCTGTAGAGGTGGAGGGTATTTAAGATTTGGTCTAAGCCAAATTTACTTTTTTTACTTGTTAATAATGTAACAATTTTCCGTAGCAACAAGTGGGATTTTACGGCAAATAAGGTTTCTTGTCTATTGTCCGTAAATTTCAAATTCATCATCATTTTGTGGGTTTTCCGGCTAAATATTACTCCAACAAAAGAGGGAAGTCCAGACATAGGAACAGGAACATATGAGCAGACATAACTACAATACTTTTTTTACTGAAGATGGTATAGAGGTATGGTTTGCTTCTCGGTATTAACAACGCAATGGCCAAAATAATACACTGTGTTATGGGTGAAGTTGAAAAATTGGCCTAATTTTAAAATTTTTAAGTAATATATATATAGGGCAGTGTTTCCAATATGCGGTACGCATTTACCTGTAATATACCAAGACATTGCTTTACTTGAACGAAAGATATTTCCCAGAAACGGCGTTAGATTGCAACAAAATATATTTGATTTTGATTTGTAAAAAATTCTGAACTAATTTAACTTTATTTGTACGTCCGTCGGTAAACATTTTTCTGGTCGAAAATATTGAAAAATACACTAAAAACTTGACAAAACTTACATAAAATCGACGGACTCGCCTACAAGAGAGATTTTAAAGCGTTATTTTTTTATTCAATAAGACACAATATTCATTCATTGCCAGTCATAATATACAAATACAATTTTTTTACTTGTCGATTTGCTTTTTTCCTACTCTATGAGTTATATAGAGAAAAGTCTTATAAAATGCTTCTTTTTATTCTTGCACTTCATTTTCGATTTTATCATTTGTACGTACTTCTGCCAACATTTACTTTTTGATTAGGAAAATATATACCTAAATATTATATGTACTCTGATAAGTTTCCATCGGAGTATTACCAACGCAATAACAAAATGATACCTACCACCAAATATGGAGGTGGTAGGTATATTTTCGATAAGTCGAAGATAAGTCGTTTTTCAATTGTAGAACAATTATAAAAGAGGTACACAGTAATAGAAATACTGCTCTAGGGTACTTAGGGTTCAAACATTTTGTGGAAGCTTGTAAATTAATTCAGCTTTCAAATAAAGTATATTATTTGGGCGTGGCATCACACATTTCGTTAATAAGGAAAAAATATTATTTTCAAGAAAATGGGCAGTTCCATCCTCTGAGCAGTTCCACCCCCTCTTATATTAGATAACTACGGAAATTTCCAAATGTTTGCAAAAAATTTGACCAAAATCGGAACAGCAGTTCCCAAATTAGGAGCCAAGCAAGTTCACATTCATTCTTGTAATTTTCAAAATCATACAACATGTTAGCATAATACCAGACACCCAGAATAGCTCAACAAGATAATCTTGATTAGAAATACTTCTTAAAGAGCTACTTAGCTCAGTCAAACTACTTTGCAACATTTATGTCTTCGTTGGTAATGAAATAAATGAAGTAATTGGTTAAAAAAAAATATATTTTCATGTCAGAAAAAATTTCAAATTTTTGGCTGGAACGTATAACATAGAAAAGAAATAATTCTTTTTAGCTAAGCCAACATTTTGTACTCTTCACATTTAGCTATGATGAAATAAGTTCGGTTTATATAATTGTTGATGGATTATAGAAGAGATTGGGTTGACTAAACTGAGGGGACTTTTTATATAAAAGAAAAATTACTTTTTCTCTAATAATCCCATAGTTTTGAAATGGTATCACAAAAAACCTTCAAGAATGTTTACACTAGTGTAGTAGGTGCATTCCTTTATGTAATTATGTCTTACGCGCAGTACCCGCGTGACATTGAGTTTTGAGACAAGCGCTGTATTGAAGCGTCATGTCTATAGTGGGCGAATTACTTTTACTATTATTTTATTTCTTTTTACACCGTTAATTTATTATCATGAACACAACAACATATTGATATAACAATATATACCCTTAACAGCCTATAAATATATAAAAAGAAACTGAAACAAAATCAATTATGTGTCTGTCTATACACACATACGATAAAAATCCTTACCTGTTGACATGTTATCAAATTGTTCCGTCATCATTAATTACTACTGGTGGTGACATATAGGTTAAGCGTTGTTGTTTTTGTTGTTGTTGTTGTTGTTATGTTAAGTGTTTTGTCAAGCAAAAATAAAAGAGCACTTGTAATTATTTTGATTATTTGTGGCCGATAGTTGGCAGCCACAAAATTCCTATAAAACTTATCGTTATTGTTGTTTGTAGTATTGTGTGTAACAAAGTAATTGCCACGTTGTCTAAAATTGTTTAGGGTGGCGCGTTTCAGCTAATACAAATTCCACTTTTTACTTGCACCATAAATATGCATTTTTTCCCTTTTTTAATAGTTAGCTTTCTTTATAGCACATAAAACTATTCACAGGAAATACTTGCAAGTGACTGAACGACTTAAAGGAAACTGATTTTTGCAGTGTTTATATTGTGACAGGATATAAAATTTTTTATAATGGATTCATGACTAGGATTAAATTATATTTTTTTCCTTTTTTTTAAGAAAAATATAATAAAAGGTTATTTAATAGTTTGATGATGATGTTGTTCATTTAATACATCATGAAAAACAATGAAAAATAAATAAAGGAAAAATAAGCAAATGAAATATGTTGACAGCCCGTTAATATCTTACATTATATAGTTCCATTTGTATACCTACGCACATAAGATCATACTTAGAGATACTTGATAACAAAGTATGAGTAAGTACCAGCCATTATCTTATGTAATATTATAAAGTATGTGTACACATAATCCTTATATGTGCAATATATATCCAGCAACCGTCTTGCAGCACCATAATAGACACAATGTCCCCATTTTGCTCTCTTTACATGCATGAAAGAAGGTTTTTTCAACGCGTATGAAATAAATTGGCATCATTCCGTTACAATTTGAGGTATATAGAAATTCTTTATTGAAACGAATTTTCAGAACGACAAATTTAAATTCCCATCGTGTCAAGTTTGAGTGAAATCGATTAGTATTTAATATTTTGTCCATTTAGCAAAAGCTCCAGCAAGTCAAAGAAAAGTTGATAAATTTCACAAACATTGACATATCGTCATTAGGGTATTGGTAATGGGTTTAATTTAGGCCAAGGATACGCCTACACTGAAACTTTGGACACATAATCGGATGAATAGTGGAAACAACTTTTGTAGGCATTTTGTTTATAAAGAGAAAGTGGAACGCTTTTATTAAAATGGTTTCAATGACTACTAATGATGACATTTATCAATTAAATGCATAATTTTATACACTGTAGAGTGCCAAAATCAACACCCATGACTATTATTTAATTGTGAAGCATTTTAGCAGCCCACCAACATATGTACATGTGTCCTCCTAACTGTCACGTGATATTATTTGTTTTCATTTGCTCTAGAAGCACTTTTATTATCAATATCATTGCATGCTTATGTTGTTATTGTTATAACTTTTACTACACTAGTAAGAGGTAGCCCGGGGTACATACAGTAAAAATTTATAATTCATGATTTTTATTTATGGTATCCAATGAAGAGGTGTGCTTAGCTGTGCACGTTAAAGTTTTACGCAAACATATGATTATTATTGAGGTTACTCTCATGTTGGGCTTAACATTTTATATTTCACTTTAATGCCGCTTCTAAGAAACCATCGTAAATACTAGCCGTGAGCTGCCTTGTATTATAGCCAAGAGCACATAACATAAAGCTTATTCTTATATTAAAAGTAAACTAAGATTATAGTTATCTAAAAAGTTGACAATATCTTTCTTCTTCTAATAATCTGCATTCGTCATTAAATACAAATAATAATAATTATTTTAAAGGTCAAATCTATGATCATTAACCTCTTCAAAATAGTTATGAAAGAATATCTCAATTTCCTTATGTACGCAAACACAACAAGGAGTGGACACTGTATACTAAACTAGACACTAGACATGCTAGATACTATATTATTAAAATATATGTGAAAACGTAAAAGCTTTTTATTTATCGTTAAAGATTTTTCATTATTGTACGGGCAGACGTTTTTTTGAATTTAAACAAAGCAACAACATTGCAATATTTTTCTTTTCTTCATTAAAAAGTTTTTTTATTCGGGAAACGCTGAAGAGTGAAGGACTTAAAAACAGTTCGTACAATTCCTGGCGTAGTTTCTTGATATTTTTCTTCAAGTTGATTATTTTTTTAATGTAATTTGGACCACTTAGGGGGCCAACTTTGCCCATTTTCTACAACATACAATACTTTTAACATTGATGATGCATATGTGTATTAAATTCTCAAAATTTGCGATTGTGAGAGTGCTGAAAACTCCGGGTGCAAGGTTTAGGATGTCACTGTGGGCGTATCCTTTGTCCGAATTTGCCGAATTGACAAATGAAACTGTAGAAAACCTCCTAAATTGCGTATACCAAATTTTAATACGATATCTCAATTTTTACGACTCAACTTTTAAATAACAAAAAAGTTTATTTTTTACACGGACACACGGACGGAAGGATTGGCTAAATGAACTTTTCGATTAATGCTGATTAAGAATATATATATTTTTGGAGGTGACCCGCTTCTGGTACCCGCCCATCATTTTGATGATGCGTATAATTAACGCAATTTCATTTTCTTCATATTAAAATGTACAATGGAGCAATATGTCTGAGAACCTCAAATTGTCCTCCGTTTTCTTTCCATCCACTGAATATATGTCCTCTCTTTATTTACATCTTTATGTCAATTCTCACATTCCTCTATTTATCTTTGTCGTTCTCTCTGTTTAATCAATATTGTCAAGTTTGATTTGATTTGATTTGATTTGATTTGATTTGATTTGACGTTCTGTTGGAAAGTTTAAACAAGTACTTTGCCCATTAAGTGTTCACGTCGTCATTATCGGATAATGTAAATAAGCGATTTTCAATTACTTTGTTAAATAAAGAGAAAACATCGATGCACAAAAGCTTCCCCATGAGTATATACTCGTATGTCAATAGATCTTCTCTACTTCATAAGTAATGAGGAAAGTTTACTTATTTAAAAAATTGCTTCATTTTTAGTTTCTGCTGCATTATACTTTGAAGTAAATCTCCCTATTTATTACAGGTGTGAAAACAAACCATCGTAATATGTTTCTTTACTCCTATAACCGAATAGCAGTAACTGCTAAATGTCTTTAAACAATTGTTTTAAATACACAAACAAAAATATTTCCAAAATATGTTCCACTTTCGCTTCTGTTATTGTCATGAACAAATTTAATTAAAGGTGAGGTAAAATGTACAAAGGATACCACTAGTAATTAAATTAAGCGTTGAACATTTGAAACGAAATGTTTACACTCCTTTTTGAAATATATACAAAAGACTTTGTAATGCAAACAACAATAATAATACTTAAAAGCTAATGATGTATGTACAAGTGAAAAGCCACAAGGTGTATGGCAAGAGTTTAACATATGGTTGCAGGATAATTAAACCAGCCGCATATTCAACATTTTACCTAAAATATAACATTAATGACTACAACTATAAATAAAGTTTTTATGCGGTATTTGTTTATGAATATTTCATAAAAGAATATAGCGCTCGCAACCTCCCGTGAGGTTTAAGGAAACCATTGCTATCTCTTAGTTGCAACAATAATAAGTCATATAAAACGAAAAAGTTACGTTCAAGTTTTGTTTCATTAACAATAGCAGACAAACCGGAAAATTCGACATGTGAATTTTCTTTTTATATCCTCCATGTTATATATATGGGGGTATATATCATCATATGAAAACGTTTGCAAAGCCAAAAAAAAGGAGGCGTCGGAACCGCACAAAGTTTATTCCGAATCAGCATTCAATCCAACTATGTCTGTCTGTCCGCGAACTAATTACTCTCATGACCGTTGAGGTATCCATTCCAAACTTGAACCAAATTGGTAATTTTCATATGAGGGTTTTTATTAAAATTGGACAAAATCGATCAAGTCACACGCCCACAATGCAACAAAAACCGAAAAGGGAGGAACGTTTTCAAAAAATTTTCTAAATTATTCATACAATGTTGAAGATATATTGACATATGCAGACAGACGAACAGAAGGGAATGGTTAAACCCATTTGGACTTGATTTTGAATCGTTCGGTATAATTGAAGGTGGGTGTGACATTTGCTGCCTAAGAGTTACAAACACCGGCAAAAACTTTATATGCCCTTCGCCACAAGTGGTGCAGGGTATAATTAATTTACATGAATAGAAATCATTTTAGAAATAACCATGTGGCCGGTATAGTGTATATATATACACTGAACATATAATTATATAGAGATGCTAACAAAATCAATTACAATAAGTAAGAGAACTAAAATTAGCTTAGGGCACGTCTTAAATAGGGTGGGCGCGGCAGGTTATGATTATGATTACGTTCTCTAATAGTGTATGTATTAAATATCAGCTTGGAAGTCGAGTGTTATTCTGAATACGGTTTTTTGTAAATTGTGGGCATGTCGGTTAAACGACTGCGCCCATTTTCAGCATATTAATGAATGCGGGTAATTATAAATATAATTATGTAAAAAAAAGTTCAACTGAATAGCTCAATTTTTGTGGTAGATAAATAGGTTTTTGTCAATTGTGGGCATGGTTCTTAGCCGATTTTATCCATTGTAATGGCGATCTGCGTGCAAAAATCTAAAACTTAATATCTGTATATTTACAACCGGGAGAACATGTCTAATTCGACTCAGTTTTTGATGCTGATTAAGACAATATATAAATTGTAGGGTCTCTGACACCTCCTTCTAGGTGCTGCATTTTATGTGGAGGGTATAAAAAAATGCAAAACATGTTTCACAGTTAACATGAATCATTGACAGAAAGTAATGGAAAGAAAGTAAGAGGAGTAATAAGGAAGTTTTCTATTCTTTCTCTATATTAGCATGTAAGGGTTGTGCGAGGAAGTCAAGGTTGTTAAAAATGTAAATTCAAGACTATTACAGTAAAAAAAAGAAGCACGCGATATGGAAAGTATAATAATTGTAACATAACCAGTTGAATAATAAAAAAAAAAGGAAAACACAAAACTCCCCCTTAAAGCAAAAACATTAGAAACCTTTAACAAGAGTGAAGCAAGAATATTTTTAAAACATTGTAAGGGTCACAAAATGTGAAACGCGGCAGCACATAGTGCAACAAATAGCACAAGGTATTATTTTTTAGGTAAAAGTGTCCGTATGCCCTAATGTGACTTCATCAGAAATTAGATTTTTAATGATTTTCATGCTTGAACGCATACGAATAGTGGCAGAATTTGTTTTTTTTTTTTTTACTGTACTGTGGCTCAGCAGCCACATGTCACGCATGGCCGCTTACTTACACCAGAAAACATTTTTTTGTTTATATATTAGAAGCACGAATATGTTTTTTTTATGATGCTTTAATGTTTTAATGTTTTTCTCTTTTACACAAAACTTTGTAATTGTTTCAATATTTTTATCAATTATTTTTTAGAATTCGTTGATATGATTAAGATTTGTGCTTATTTAGAATTGTTGGGTCGGAAACTGACATTTACATTTTGATTAACACCATTATCCTGTCTGTTTGCTACGTGCTATGTTGTGCGTATGAAAATTAGGCCAATGCATCTTTGTAGCATTTCCGTTTAAAGGCTTCGTTTCCTCACTTTGTGTCACAAAATTTTTATAAAACTGTTATATAGATTTCTTAATTTTTGTGCTTTATTTGTTGCTTTTTTTGTGATATTTCATTGCATTTAATTCACACTTGGCTTATGGTTTTTTCCCATTTCGATTAAATGTATCCGTATTTTACATCTGCTACGGTTAAGAGTAAGCCCGCAACTGTTTTGACTGCAACATTTTAGTGTTAAATAGAGAGTCGCTTAATGGAGCTTTTTTTCTGCAAAGCTTTTACTTTTTGCATTATATTGATTATGCACACATAAGCTGCTTAAGTGCGACGATACTTTATCAATTTTACATATTATAGGCATTATTATACTTGGGTACTTCATGGAGACGCTCATATAGTAATAGTAAAAAATTAAACCTACCATATGCACTCTCTTTGCCAAAACACTTAAAGAATCGCACAAAGTACATTTATTCGTGTAATTAGAGTAAACTCTCTCTCAGTCATAAAAATTTAGATATAAATGATATTTTAAGTACTTAAGTACTCAGTTTTTTGAACAGTCTCAAGATCTGAGTCTATTTAAAAATGTCCATGTGTCTGTCCATCTCCGTTGAAATGCTCAGGGTCATAAAAATTAGGATATTGAGCTATAATAAAATATTTGTAACCAATGCTCCTAGGACACTATTTAAATGGAAAAAAACTAGTCAAATTCCACGCCCACTACAGTCCAAAATCTATTTATGTCTAAAATCCACAATTCTCAATATATAACGATGAAACTTGGCACCATTATTCCTTTTCTTATAATACTCAATTGAGACTCAAGATTCAGTTCAATCGGACCACTGGGACGGATTACCTTTTTATGTCTAAAATCTACAGTTATTCCTTTTACTCTAATACTCAATTGAGACAAGAATGAGTTCAATCGGGCCACCGGAAAGGCAACTACGATCCCTTTAAATTAGGGTTGTAGCGAAAAGCTTCACTTGGGGGGGACATAGAAATTACTTTTTGTGTCTAAAATCCACAATAACAAATATATGACGATGAAATTTGGCACAATTATTCCGCTTACTATAATACTCTATTAAGACAAGATTCAGTTCAAACGAACCACTGGGATAGCAGCTCAAACATGCACCAATGAATTCGTATTTTCAAAATCTATCGATTGGTACCTAAAACTCTGTGATATCTTCAAAATTTAATTTTCGTAAAATTTGCCATTTTACAAAGGCTATATATAGCCTTTGTTAAACTTGTCCCCGATAAATGGCAAAATAGTAAGCATTGTCCGATTGAGCTGAACTTTGTTTCAATTAACTACTTTCGTATATAGAATGACTGGACGGATTTTGTTCAAACTTTTTTGAAAGATAGTAATTCAGCTTTCAAACGAGATATATTATTAGGGCGTGGAATCTCCCATTTAGTTAATAAGGAAGAAATACTTAAAAGCTGTGCCACACCACGCCCATTAATTAGACATCCCCGAAAAGCTAAAAAAATTTCCTAATGTTTGCAAAAAATTTGATCATAATCGGAGCAGTAGTATTTTATAAGCCAAGCAATTAGACCTTCTAAAGCTCCCTGTAAGCTTTGACAAGCATTCCATACTATTCTATAGCAGGTTTCTTCAAATAGTAACGGAAAATTAATGAGTAACTATGCTGTTGCATGAAAGTTGTATTGTTGTGAGTGGGAAATATTTATCAGAACAAAACAAAGCAAAAAAATTGCGCCATATATGGGCAAGTTCCGGTTTCATCTTTACATACCTGATAGCTGACTAAAAATTACAATACCGGACCTACAACACATTAACGGTATTCGATATTTATACTCTGAGAATTTTCTTATTTCATTGCCATGTTTATTATTTTATTATGACAAACTTAGTAACTGTTATACTCCCAATTTATTTGTATTATTTCTTCAATTATCTAATATCAGCACAAAACCACTTTTTCTGAAATAACTGAAAAAGTGATGAATAACATATAAGAAACATTTGTTGACAAAGTTTGTGTTTGAAAAACAGAAAAACTCCCCAATAACAACCCTTTCATGTTGAAATGTTATATTATAACAATGAGTACTATTTTAACTATTTTGTTATTCTTTAATTTCATTTTTTATTATTCATATAAAATTGTGATACTTTTTAATTGCTAAGCACATTATTTACAGTTGTTCAATTGGTTCCTTATAAATATTTAACTAAATTAGGAAACATGAATAAACATGATTTGTTTGCTGATGAATATTTTCTACTACATAAAAAAATGTATAGTGTTATATATTATTCTAACTTATTTCCAAACAAGTAAAAGAAGTATATGTGACGTTTGGTCTAGTGGTATACATCCCCGACCTTGAAGTAGTCCATAAATAAAATGGGGTACATTCCAACTCAAAAAACAAGTTATAAATGTGATACTGAAAGATTTATAAACACTACGTACATGAAGGGCGTAAAATAATAGAAAGCGGAAGGGGTAAATGTTATTTAGAAATTAAAATTGCTTATTGCACTTAATAATAATAAATTAAAATAACCCAAGGCTTCAAAACGCAAAAGAAGTGTATCTACTAAAATGGTTAGGTCCTTAGAATTGCAATATTTGATTAATCCAGTCTCGGAATTCAGAGATACGTGTGTATACGCCGGGCTGATTGGCCTCAGCGCAACCTATACCCCATGAAATAACTCCACCCAAATGGAAGCGTTTGTCTGATTCACGTTGCAATACCATTGGCCCTCCGGAATCACCTAAATGCAGCATGGAAATGAATTAAAAGACATTTAATGAAATATTTTCAACAAAATACCTTCACAAGAATCGTAGCCACCCTTTTTCCAACCCGCACATATAAATATATGCGGTATGTGTTCAATGTAGCCAGCTGTTCGATACATAGACTCACAAATGGTGTTATTAATGACGGGTACCGCTACCTCTTGCAAAACGCTAGGTAAAGGACCATCTTCGTAGAGTCGGCCCCAACCCGTAACAAAGGCAGTTTGACCTATAAAATTCTCATCGCTTTCGGGTACACAAACCGGTATAATGTTAGGCTGAAATTGCACCGGTTCATAGAATCTAAAAAAGAAAACAAAAACAACAAGTAAGAAAACTAAATTTGGCTTAAACCAAATCTTAAATACCCTCCACCTCTACAACAAAGGGCGTAGCAAATATATATGTATATTGCGCCTTCTAATAGTGTACATGTTACGGTATCAGCATGCAAGTCTACTTTTACGTTAAATATGTTTTTTTAGAAATTGTGGGCGTGTCTGTTATCCGACTACGCCCGTTTTTGGTTTTTCGGTAGAGGGAATAAGTAAGTATACGCATACCAAATTTAAAGTTCCTAGGTCAACTTTTGTGGCAGATATAAAGATTTTTATTAATTATGGGCGTGTCTGTAATTCGAATACGACCATTTTGGCATATCTATGAAGCTAATATTCATAGATGTACATACCAAATTTCAAGGTTGTATTTTGTTTAATTTTTGTGGCAGATAAATAGTTTTTTGTCGATTGTGGGCGTGGCTCTTGACCGATTTTGCCCATTTTAAATAGTCAAAATATAAATAAAATAAATGGTATACCTCAATAAAGCTAAATCATATTCAAAGGTGCGAGGATCAAATTGCGGATGAGAGGCTACTATTTGTACACGTCTCTCTTGATATCCATATGGTTCCTCCTCTTCAGCCAAATCGTATTCACCCAGCCGCAGTAACAAATCGGATGGGGGTACACTAAAATAAAATAAACAACATGTAAGAGGGAAAAAGGGATGAGTAATAAGAATGAGAAACACTCACTTATCTACACAATGAGCAGCAGTTACAGCCCAGTTTTCGTTGAGTAGTGCGGCTCCACATTTATGCAGGTAGGTTGAGGTGCGCCATTGTCTTAAGGAAATTTGCCAGGGCCATCGGCCAAAGGCAGCATTAGAACCGCCCACAATTCTTGGTTCGGGAAACATACGACGGCCACAAACTGAAAGGAAATAGATTGGCAGATGATAAAGCATCAAGGGACTTCTTTAACAATCGCACAATATGTAAAATATTAGTCAAAATTATTACCTTGTCTAAAGTCTATTCCTTCCAAGGTATTTAGGCTTATGTCCGGGGCGAATGTTGTAGTCGAATTTATTTCATTTTGATCTGTAGAAATGTTTTCTAATGTTATCACATCCGCCTTAATGGAACTAGTACTCAAAGGTCCTTCGGTTGTGCCAAGGTTGTCAGGTTGATTTGAAAGGAGTGAAGACGTTTCGGGAGTTATGGTGGTGGTTGTTGTTGTAGTGATTCTACTTGTATTATTTTCTGTAACATTGTTTGTGGCTGGGCTGGGGAATAATGTAATGGGTTTTTTCGGCGGTGGAATCATCATCATTGTCATATTATTTATTGAACCATTAATGCTCGATGACATTGTAACATCCACCATAGTGTTTAAAGGATCGCTAGATGTGGTGGTAGGAGTGGTAGTATCGAGGGGTCCTTAAAAATTCAATTATTTACAATTGAAAGAGTTATACATTCTTAAATAACTTACTATTGGGTTTGTACTCATTGAGTGCCATTAGTGGAGCTATTGTTGACACAGGTATCCAACCAGAAGATATTTGAGTGGTTTGTATACCATTTATAGTAGAATTGACTTTAGAGTCGCCTGGTTCTTCATGTACATTTGACCAAGTTACCAAACCTGGCCTTAGAGTTGTTAAATCCATTGAGGGCTGCTTATAAGTGTGTGTAATAGACGTATCAGGAGCAGTAGTAATAGGGGTTGGTGTTGAGGTGTTAGTTTTCAATGGTATTATAGGTAATGTGGTGGTGGGGATCGAAAGACTGTCATTTAATTTGGTAACGCTGATTAATCCCATTAGGGGAGAATCTTGTGAAGGCGGTGTAGGTTTTGGCACCTTAACAGCAGAGGTCGTTGGCTTCGGCCGAAGCTTGGTTGTTTGGCTATATTTATACTCGGTGGTTGTGCCCATTTCGATTGATGAGGCAGTACTGGCTTGTTCTGGTAATAAAGGCTTTATGACATTTTCAGTGAGTGGAGAGGGTTTCCGGGTAGGTTTTGGTCGTTTAGTAGATATCGGCTTTTTAGTATTGGGCGGTTTTCTAGTAGTCTGCGGTTTAGCTTTTGTGGTGGTTGTTACAATAGGTTTTGAAACACTATTGCTGCCGTTGCTGCTTGTAATATTTGCCCCCGTTTTGTTCGAGTCTAAATTAACGGAGGACTCAACTAATGGCATTAGTGTGGTCTCTACAATTTGATAGGTGGTAAATATATTCGGATGTGTTGTGGCCGCGTTTGTTAAATTTAGCTCTGGTAGAATTATTTTGTTGTGGGACGTCGTCAATATAGGACTCGATGTTGTAGTTAAAGTAGACAGAATTGGTTTTATAGGTTTAATGGTGGTAGTGGTGGTGGTCGGGTTTGTGGTTGTTTTGATTGTAGTGCTAATTATTTTATTGGTGATTGTTGTTTGTGTTGTGCTTTTTAAACTAGTAGTTTTTGGTGGTTTAGTCGTTGCTGTGGGTCGTGATGTGGTTCTAATTACAAAATGAGAATTCTTCCGTGTAGTTGTTTGTAAAGGTCTCTTGGTTATCGGCGCTGCTATTAGGGTTGTTGGTGGCGTGTTATTTGGAGTCGGCTTACTCGGCTTGCCAATCTCGCCTGTACTACTGCTAGTAGAGGTCAATTGTTCATTATTCACCGCAGTAACGGACGTAACACTTGTTGTAACGTTGCTTATCACTTGAGTAACGTCTCCTGAATATAACACAGCGCCAACTTTACTGCTACTGCTATAAATATTTGGAGACTTTATATCTGCAGGTAATGCCGAGTTTATGCCCAATGTACCAGAATTATGCGAAATTGAATTCTGATCGATGCTATTGTCCCCAATATCAGCAGCATATAACGAATCGTCTTGCTGTTGGGTAACAAAATCCCACAAATTATGGGCTAAAGTGATTACGTAAGGGAAGGAAACTTCATTTCTTACTCACATTGATGTCACAACATGATCCAAAATAGAAGCGATCTATGCAGGTACCCAAATGAGTACCATTCTGCTTGATGCAATCTATCGCAAACATGCACACGCCCGATCTACCAGATTTTCGTACTATGCACGGCAAATGGCGTATATTTCGACCAGACTGAACTGCAAACAAATAGAAAAGTTACGCAAGGCTGAAGCCACACCTTGGATACCCTCCACATTGATTAATAAGTGAGTGCGGCATGTACGAAAAGGCGCCCTCTTTTCAACACCACTAAATTAAACGTTCCACATGCCACAACGGTCGAATTGTGCAACAAATAAGGTTTTTGGTAAATTCGACTCGCACGTTAATGTATACAAATAAATACAATAATAATTGTGGCTGTAAGAGATTTATGTCAATGGGGGGCGTGGCTGTTAAACGCTTTCAGTAGAATACCAACTTAAATAGCATGGACTAAGAATGTTTGTAGCATATTTCAATGCGGACGGATCCGTCTGACTAGATTGATTTTAAACCTGAATAAGAATCTATACACTTTATACGGACTCCGATACCCCATTGAAGGTGTTGCAAAGGGGACCACCGCCTGAAATACTTGCATTATTTACATATGTGGAGGGTACAATCAAAAAAAAAAAAGGTCCAGGTTCAACCCCTCCAGTTGCCAAGTATTAATATTTCACATCTTCAAATACATCACTACTTCAAATATAAAGTCCGTATGAAACATTTATGTCAAAAACACACAAAAATAAAATCACTTTTTTTTCATTTTTTAAAACCCATTCCTACAGCTTTCACTGAATATTTTCGTTTAGATGAGTAACTAAGCAACAATTTGTCTTAATCTTCAAAATAATAAAGTATAGATTGAATCAATTACAAGTGCATGATTAAATAAATAAATTACAAATGAGTTCATCCAACTGGGATGAAAATGACAGACAAAAAACATAAACATGAAAAATCGTATACATGCTAATGTCAATTGAGAAGTGGAACTGGATTTACGATGTACAGATATGTGTACAACAAAAACAACAACAAAGCCTTACCGTAGACAAATAACTAGCAATCACAGCCAAGTCCATAAATAATACCAAAGAAAGTGGTAAAACGTATTTGTTCAAAGTACTTGTGCGCGACTTGCAAAGTAGTAGAGTAGAGAGAGAACGCTTGAGTGGAGCCGAACTTGCGGGCTGTTACACAATATGGGTATGGAACCTTTATATTTATGCCGCATAGCCTTGATGTGTCCAAACTATTCCATATGTATGAACTTAATTAATCCAAGACTTGCTGCAACAGCAACTCACAAACCACAAATCTTGTGAATTGTTGTTATTTTGTAAAAGAATTGATCAATAAAGTGATAGATCGCATCCATCATGCGCATGGTGGTGTAGCATGACTTGTAACGTGAAACGCAAAATTTAAATTTCATGCACGTTTTGAAGAGATGCTTAAACGTAAATACATTGACCACAAAACCAACGCAACTCGGTAACAACAATAACGTTGCGTTTATACAACAACGGTCCGAACTCTCTTAGGTATACTGAAAATGGGTTCCTTTACTGAAACGCAAGACCACCTGACCCACTTTCGCGCATACGTCTTATCACAGCACACACCGCATCTCCAACTCACACACTACAATTTACAAAACTAACAGCAAACCGTTTCGATATCTCCTCCTCTCACACACACACACACATACACACGAATTCTTTGATTAAGAGAAATTTCACTGGTATGCAGATATAGTACAAAATAAATATTGAAAAATCTTTAGAAAATCACAAAGTAACCAAACACACCGGCACACACACACACACAATTAGTCTCTGCAATCAGGTAAAGAGTATTTGAACGCAGCCATCTTGCTGTGCTTGGCGCTTGTGCGGTAGCAGCTAGTGAACGCCAAACATTTGACCCAAAAAAATATTTCTTTAGTTGAAAATAATAAAACCACCGGTACAAGCTTACGTATTGTATTATACATGCTTGCATGCTTACACTTGTTGTTTATTGTGTACGTACGTACACATACGTAGGCACTGGTGAACACCTTAAAGCACACAATTCTCTTTGTTCAGTACCTGCCAACTAAGTAGGTATGTGCACCAATACATAGTATACTTACACTGTTCTAAACTGGTACTGTCCGTGTAAACGGGACTTGCTGTTGCTGGATATAATATTCTTCCTAAAATATAGATGACAAGCATGCATTTCATAATTACATTATTTAATGATCTATTGACTGCTTCAGATATTTTAGTTGTAGCTTGAAAATTATTCTTCTGTAGCTGTGTGGTGTCTAGATCTTCTTGTTTCTGAGTATTACATAAACAATTGTGTATTTTGATGGGTTGATAGCATTGCTTGATTATAGGTATCACTAGTCTCAAGTTTAGATTTAATGAACTGCTAACTGTAAAAGTTTTGCGAAACTTTGCCATCTGCAATTGAAGAAGAAGAAAATGAAAATTATAGAAATAAATTATAAGATTAGCACGGTTTAGTGCAACAGTACAACTACATGTTTATTTACGATTTTCATTTACATATTAAATACATACAGTTATTATATAAAATGGACCATTTTTGACTAATTCGTCTCAAGCAATATGAGAAATTCTGAATTTTTGTCATAAAAGGGCTTATGTGAAGTGTCTTACGGGTCTTGCGGAACAATTCGGTATATTCGATGGGATTCGATCTTTCGCCACATCTGTGGCAAATTAATAGAAATATCTCAAGAACTGTTATACGTTGAATATAAAAATATTGGACAGGTTATCGGCTATGCTCAAATGAATAATTCATGGGCATCAGTTCAGTAGTTTTACTTACATTAAGTTTGTGTCTTAAGTCTTTAGATTTCATTCAAGTAAAAGTAAGAAAAACTGCATGTCGGAGAAGCACTTCTTACAGATACGCTTCGTAACCATAACCAACAACAAACCGTGCACGTGGGAGGCACCTGACTAATGCCCTCTAAATATGCATCACGTGTCAACGTTCAAGTCAGATTCTACGCCAAAAACTGAAATTACTTTTTTAGTTCATTTAAGAGTCTCAGTAGATTTGGGCAAAATGATGTCGAAAGAAAGAATTGTCAACCTCTGGTTGAATATACACATTAACGGTTTTACTTGTTTAAATTCTTTTCTTATAATTATTTTTTTTTTTTTTAAAACATTTTGACTGTGTTAACGGCTTACTTGATTACAATGAAATTTCACTTTTGTTATGACAAAAAACTTTCCCTTTTAAACCCCCCCTCCCCCCGCACACACACACACATACACATATGCATTTAAAAATATAAGCACGCATGTGTATCTAATAAGAAGTTTTTAATATTTTTAGCAGTTTTGTAGACACAACGTCTTCGGGGAAATGTTTCGTATTCAAATTCAAACAATTTTAAAAGCAAAGATAAAAAATTATAAGTAAAGCAAGTGAAAATGTTATAGTCGGTCACGAGCGATCACTTAGTACCCTACATCACTTAGCTTCTTAAATTAAATGCAGAACTGAATTAACTTTCATATAGTTTAGTAGCATCATTTTTTTAATGATCTAATGTGATGGATATTTAAGATTGGGCCTCAGCTTAAAATGCTTTTTAACTTGTTGTTTTTCTAGGCGATCAACAAAAAAGGTGCTTTACTTAATAACCCAAACGATCACACGAAACCATCACAATACCCATAAAGAGTGTATGACCTAAATTCGAAAATAATATCAGTAGGTACGCGTGCGTTCATGAATAAAGAGTAATAAAGAAAACAGAAATGAGACGCTTTTGAGTTTTATTTATATTCTGACACACATATAATCTACGCACAATACGCCACGTAAAAATCTACTACACCTACATAAATACCAGAGGTGGGCACGCGAAATTGGTTCAGAGCTTTTCCTCATAGATGCCATAAAAACAGTTTTTCTAGGTAATTATAAATACGTATACAAAGTTTCTACTTCATAAGAAATGTTTGCGTGCAGATGCTATTAGAAATGGGCAAAATTGGTCAAAAGTCACGCCCTCGCTAGGCGTAAATCTATTTATTTGCTATAAAAATTGAAATTTGGTAACTATCCCGTCTATGGATGTGCCAAAAATGGGCGTGATCGGATAACAAACACGCGGATAATTTACAAAAAACTTTACTCAGCGTAAAACTCGATTTACAAACTGCCACGTAATACATACACAATTAGAGAGCGTTATCATGCCCCTGCCACGCCCACCGTTCATATGTAGATGTGGAGGATATTTAAGATTTATCCCAACCCAAATTGAGTTTCCTTACTTGTTATGTAAAAAGTTTGTCTCTATGTACATAAATAAACGAGAACGCTTAACATCAATATACATAACTTCCACATAGGGCGGGGGAAGGTATATTAAGAGTGTTATTCCATTTACAACAACAATCAAAATTGGATTTAGGTGATCCACCTATTGTTGGCATTTTCACTATTGTTGCGAATGTAAATGTAAATGTGAAAGGTATTTAAGGATAGGTTCTTATTCTGAGTTCATATTATTTATTGCATTTTCAGCCAATCAAGAACAAGACTTTTTCAAGACAAGAAGACGTGTCTATAGTACAATAATGCGATGATAAAGCAAAGTCAGTATTCTATTTTTTCATACCCAAAGGGTGTAACGTGCTTATGGGCATTTTTTGGAGCCAAGAGAAAAAGCAAACATTTATACACATGGATAGATCCACTTCTTCCCAGTCTGTGTAGAGCTGTAGTAAGCTCCAGAATGCAACCTCGCATATCCTATAAACTATTGCATCCTGTATTATTTGACTGAATTACACGTTTACCGCTCTGAGATAAGAAAACAAAAGGATTTTTTATTACTTACCTTTAAAAGGTTCTCTTGTGTTTTATTGTAGGAGCCTGAAAACGTTTACAAATTTAATCAATTTGACGTTTAAAAAAAAAAGTTGCTCCTTTTTTTAAGACGCTTGTACGCTTGTATGCAGGCCAGCAAACATTAATGCACGCAGTGACACGCAGAAGGGAAAAAGGACGTAAAATTGTACTACGTTGTAGCAGTTCAAGTTCGTTAATGTTGCTGCACGGTATTGCTTTGTTGTTCTTTCTTCTTGTTCTTCTGTTGTTGCCAAATCACAGATATACGTTAAGAACCTGTTGTTGCAACCAAAGTAGTGCGAACACTTGCACGAGAGTTGTTGTGTGTGTTTTTTTTTCTTGCATGAACAAATTGATAATTACAGCAATGGTTTCGATGGTAATGGTGATGGTGATGGCAACATAACAACCGCGTGTACACCCTGATTGCTTTAAAGTCTTTTACGTTTATCGTATTCTTTCACAAAGTAAAAAACGGAAAAACACACGAACGCATACACATACAAATTACAGCAATTTATTTGGCTGTTGTGTCAATAATTTTCACAAATGAATTTTTCAGTTTCAGTGGTAGCGCACTTTCACATCATGCACATGCTCTGCTGTGCCTAATGTTTCGCACAAAAGTAATTATTCACCAGCATTTAATATCCTTGACGGAATTGGAATCGAGAAAGCTTACGGGCGCGTAAATGATTTAAATGGGCTGCCGAAGGAAAGTTTCCAAATTAGTTGAAAAAGAAAAAGCGCACGAGAAACAAACGGAGGTCGTTCGTTATTAACTCTTCTCCCCCAAAACTATTGCACAGTAGCACACTCTCTCTCAGATGTTGGAATATATGCCAGTCTGTACAATAGAAACTTAAACTTTAAGGGAAATGATATTCGCTATTGCGGTGGGGCAGTGTTGCATATAAATGTTGTTGTGTTTGTTTCTGTTTTTGTTTTTCTTTTTATTGTTTTCAAATGATTTTTATTTCTTTTACCGTTTTACCGAAACTTTCTAGTTCTCAGCTGATCGCTCCCGTATAACGATCACTATCAAAACGTAACCTGCGCCCGCTTACTTTGAGCCAGTATGTAGCATTGGCGAATGAAGAACAGCAACTAAAAATTTAAAGCATGATTAACATTACAAATTGGCCAACAAGAGCTGCTGACAGTAGAAATATAGTAAGAAAGATGTTTGTGGTCAGACCATATACAACCGACATCAGTAACAACAGAGTGCTGAACTTTACTCGCATAGGCGCGTGAGAGGAGGAAAGAAAAAGAGAACGATTATGTAGAGTGCGAGAAATGAGCATTTCTTTTTTCTAAATGTACAAAAAAAAACTTTGGATTTAATTTGTCGCTCCGCCACACCACCAGTAGCAATTACAGCTGCGGCAGCAGCACTTTTTAATATCGTCCACACAAAATTGGAGACTCAGTATAAGTTCGTTATTCTGTTTGCAACTTTCAGAAGTAGATGGAAGTAAATAGCCCGAACACTGCCATAATGTCACAATTTAAAAAGCACTGACTTTAAGCAGAACTTGATCGACCCTATTGCACGTACAGTATATAGTAATAGTCGCTAAAATGGGGGCTTCCTTGTATACGTAGTATAAATTATAAACGTGTAGGGCATTGAAGACGCAACCTAAGCTAGGGATTGCCATATTTCTTGTTTAGCCTTGACTTTGAGTTGGGTTTGTGTGGTATGTTTGTTCTTTTACCTTAAACCACAATTATGTGCTTTAATAACTTTAACCACATCTCATTCTGTTTTGTTTTAAGGTATGTGTAGACAAATTGTATATTTAACGCTGTTCGTCTGCTGTTTTATAAAACTCATTATCGTTGAATAAAAATGAGTTAAAAGCAAGTAAAAAGGGTACATTTGACACAGGTCAAATTTTGCACACCTTTCAAGTATATACGTAAAGTGTGGGTGTGGCATGGGAGCTTCTTTACCGATACGATAGTACGTGTATGCCTCAACCTAAGCTCAACCTGTTGTTGTTCGAGTGGTATTTTCACGTTTTATTCTGTCATCATAATCAATCTTGCTCTTAAATCATCATCACCAATAGGTGTTTGCGTTTGCCAACTTGCATCACCTATGCCCCTTAAGGTTTCGGTTAGTTCGGTCAACTTTGTTTTCTTACACACATGCATACCTGTTTCCTCTACCCTACACATGTTGCATTGTATTGCGTTTGTGTGTGATTTAATGGCTTACGCATATAACGGCTTCTCAATAAGGCCAACATACTTTTTTTTTGTTGTGGCGATGAGGCCTAATGCACTTAAACATGCAGACATGCGTGTTCATAGCGACACGTGAATATTCAACTCAAATCCTACGTACGATGTGTTGTTGATTTCGGAAGCCCCCATTTTTTCTTTTTTCTTTTTTCTTTTTTCGTTTATTTTTTGTATCGCTGTTGTTGGTGGCCAGCTGATTGATTTCATAGAACTATTTACAAAGTTTAAGCATGAACTAGAAATGCCGCAATACATACAAAACGATACAATATTATGAAGAGAAAGTTATTGTAAGTAGGCAAAAAGAGGGGCGGAGAAAGAGAGGGAGAGAGATAGAGAGAACGAGAGATAACATGTACATACATTGGGTGCTTCCTTATAGTTCTTATAGTAGTATAACTTGTTCGGTAAAGATTAGGTTTCCGGTTACAATTCATTTATAATTTGAGTTAACGTTTTATTTTAATGGTTATTGCTGTTGTTTTATTTAATTGTTTTCTTTTGCTCGGACCCTACACAAATTTCATGTTTATGTAAAAGATTTATTAACATTTACGACCCCACCACACTAACATATCTTAGTTAAACACACACACACGCGTACATTTTAATGGGTCTAAAATTCAAACCTTAACGCGTTGAATAATTCTTCATTTTATTTTATTTTATTTTATTTTTGCTTTTTGTGAATTTTCGAGGAAGTGTTTAATTTTCTTGTATTTTTAATGATGTGTTGTTGTTGTTGTTGTTTTATATTCCAAAAATGTTCCACGAGAGTTGTTATAATTTAATGATCTTTCTCATTTTTCCGGTTTATTTGGTCTCTTTTTTATTTGTTGAATTTTTCTTTTCTTTTTTTGCTATGTTTGTTATTCGTGGTGGGCCGACCAAACTTAAGACCTTGACACTGAAGATGTTTCTACCAACTGAAACTATAAAACAAGTTGCAAGCTCTTCTTTGGTCAATCGCTAATTCGCTGTTAGCGCATATTAGACTTACAATATTAACATTGTTGTACGCACTGTAGATCTTTGCTGCCAACCCATCCGCGCTCACACAACAATACAATATAATACAACAATAAACAAAACATTTCGCTCTGTTGGCTCCCTACTATTCCACCTATTCTCCCCATTCACCTTATAAGAAACAATTTACTGCTTCAGTGTATAGAATATGACTTAGAGAGTTCCAATGGGAAGGTACCCGTTTCGTTTGGCAGTTTAAGTAAATATTTATTAAAGTTTGGAGTGAGAGCGACCATGTTATAGGTTTGTGGGTAAATGCTAAATGAATGGATTCTTTGTTATCAGTCAAAACTTGTACCAGAGACTTTTGAATTTTACCAAGTCTCTGATGCAGCCACTCTTTGAAAATTCTCTTTAGTAAAGAGTTGACATAGTTGTCATCTAAGTCTCTGTTACCAGGTATTCAAATTTAAAAATTTCATAGTTTCTAGTTGTCTTGGGCTGTAAAATTTAATAATAAATGTGCCTAAAAATATACTACAAATGTTCATAGTGCTGCAGTGCCATTGGCCAGATAAGTGACTAACGCGGGTTATTAGAAAAACCATAAAATTTGTTTTCTTTTGGAATGTTGTTTTCCCGTGACCCGGCCATTTTACTAATTTATTTCACAGACTTACAAAAAAACTTCCTACATAATTAAGCGGCGTTTTTTTTGGGAGAGACCTATTCGCCTCATGTTCAATAGTGACCGTATAAGCTCCGAAACATGTCATTCTACTGAATTTCATGGAAAGAAATATCTCAAAACATGCAAGGACAATTCGGACACAGATAAATCAATTCAGAAAGGTTAGTGTAATAAAATGTAAATCACTCGAGTAGCATGATCAGGGTAATCGATAATAAATTATTAACAAAAAAGCAAATTGGATACTGATGAAAGAAGTGCACACAACTCATGCATGTGATAGTTAGTAAAAGGAATAAATCGCTGGACCGGTATGATCGTTCCCTAATATATTTTTATTACTTAAAAAACTTCCTTAAATTTAATTTGTTATGCCTCCTATACAATGCAACCAAAAAGCCAAATAACAAAAAATTAACAAAAATTAACATAATAAATAAATCTTTTTAATAAATTACAGAAAAGTCAAAAAATATAATTAATTAATACACAAACTTAGCACTAAACAGCCCGAGTTGTTGTTATTGAAATACACCGATAATTGCTCCGATCACAAAGAACAGCTTCTTCTACGCCTTATCATTGGTAATAACTTTATTTATCCAAGGCACAAATTTCTGAATGTTTGTATAAACTCCTGGTAAATGCTCGCGACCACAACCGATGCCCCACGATACGAGACCTATCAACGTTTTACGACCATCGAGTGATAGCGTTAGAGGACCACCGGAATCGCCTTGACACGAATCACGTCCGCCCTCTTTATAGCCGGCACATAGAAAAACTTCATGTATATTTTCTCGTCTACCCGCCGCTCGAAACCAACGTTGACAGCGATCATTGGACAAAACTTCAACGTCAACTTCCTAAAAAACAAAAGAAAAACAAGTAAGAAAACTAAATTTGGCTTAGACCAAATCTCAAATATCCTCCACCTCTAGAAGAAAAGGCGAGGCAAATATATATATATATTGCGCCTTCTTAGGTATCAGCATGCAAGTCTACTTTTACGTTGAATATAGTTTTTTTTTAATTGTGGGCGTGTCTATTATCCGACCACGCCCATTTTTGGCACGTCAGTCAATGGGATAATTATATATATACGCGCAAAATTTCAAGTACCTAGGTTAATTTATGTGTCAGATATATAGATTTATGTCGATTGTGGGCGTGTCTGAAATTAGGCCAAGCCCATTTTTGGCACATCAGTAGATGAGATAATTATGTATGCGTACCAAATTTCAAGTTCCTAGGTCAATTTATGTGGCAGATATATAGATTTATGTAGATTGTGGGCGTGTTTCTAATTCGACCACGCCCATTTTTGGTATGTCAATCAATGGGATAACTTAGATACGCGTACCAAATTTCAAGTTTATAGCTCAATTTTTGTAGCAGATAAATAGTTTTTTGTTGATTGTGGGCGTGGCTCTTGACCGATTTTGCCCATTTTAAACAGCGATCTGCGTGCAAAAACTAAAAGAGTCTGTACAAAATTTCAACACAATATCTCAAAATTTACGCCCGTGAGAGTGCCAACAACAGACGTACACACGGGCACACACGGACATACATGTCTAAATCGACTCAGTTTTTGACGCTGATCAAGAATATATATACTATGTAGGGTCTCTGACGCCTCCTTCTTGGTGTTGCAAACGGAAGAACAAACTTATACCCTCATCACTGAGGTGGAGGGTATAACAAGTGAAAATGTTACAGTCGGTAACGCCCGCTATTTAATACACTATACCACTTAGATTAGTTTAATTGGGTCAGTAAACGCGATATAAGTCTTTTCATGAAGTATCATTATATGGAAAGGAGTCTAAGGATGGTCCGATCGGATCCAAAGCTGTCCCAACCAATTATGAAGCTCATTAACTATGCTTCACTTAATTTTGTCAACAATTATTAAGAATTGTGACTTTTTTGCCATATAATAGAACCTTATCTAAAAATGATGCGATTTGGTCCATTTTTAAAAGGGTTCCTTTCTGAGTCAAGACATGTCCTTGTATTAAAATAGCATACCTGTAAAATTGATGGTACTGTACTCTGCCCATGACGTGTTCTACCCCAACCTGCTACGGTGGCCATTTTACCAGCCAACTTCGTTGAAGGTGATGGCAGACACACTGGTATAATATGTTGCTTATAAATCACATTACGATCTAAACGTATCAAGGCCAAGTCATTTTTGAAGTCGGCCGGATTATACAGAGGATGTACTTCCTTCCGCTCAATACCATATTCCTCGTGATTGTAGCGCTCCTCTTGAGCCCTCACATCCCATTCACCCAAACGAATTTTCATATTGGAGTTTGGCGTTCTAATTAGAATGATATGGAAGTGGAAAAACATTTATAAAACACCAAGCAATTGTTATTAATTAAATATTTACGTGGCTACACAATGAGCTGCTGTTACAACCCAACGATTGGAGATCAGTGCGCCGCCACAACTCAGTTTCCGCGATAGAAAACCACTTTTAATTAGTGCCACTTGCCAGGGATGTGAGCCAAAACCGGTTGAGTGGCCACCCACAATACGATTGGAACGGCTATAAACTTCGCCACAACCTGAAATTGTATAAAATTTGTTTAAAAAATGAAGAAATTCATTTAAAAAAATCCATTCACTATAAATAAGTGCAAGGCTTTTGACTACTAGTAGATTTTAAAATATTCTCTAAATGAGACAACAAGAAATAAAAATATAATGTTTGAAGGAAAATTAAGGTGAAACTAAAAATTCCATTGAAAGACAGTCGTAGAGGTTTGTTTGTTATAGAGTAGTACAGAGCAATAACCCGAAGAACACAAATTTACAGAAGAGAAGAGAAAACAGTTATAGAAGGAACTACTTTCAACGGTTTTTGGACTTTATTTTTCTTTTTTATACCAGGTACAAGATGATGATTGCTGTTTTGGTGGGGAAACGATGCTTCCTCATTACTGGTGTGATGATGATTACCATTGAATTCTTCTGGCAAAACATTGCTAACGGCATAAGTGGGTAAAATATATGGACCGGTGTTTAAACTTATGGGTCTTGTACCGTGAGAATCTATAGCAACATTATCGACATGATTCGCTATTGAAGTTGTACCACTGGGATTACCGAGATGATTCAGGTCATCATGTTCCCAATAAATGGGAATAAATGAAAAATTTTCATTTCCTTGATAGCTCGTACCGCTATAAATTGAAGAAGATGTTGGTTTCTGGTTATTTATTGGGCGGTTATGCATTGAAATGGTTGTCGGCGACACCATCTGATAATGGTGCGGATAATTGTGTTGATGATTTGAACTAATGCCTGGTGGCTGTTGATGTTGTTGTCCACTCGTTATTACAGGATATAAATGTGTACTCTGTAGTAGTGGTCGTTTATTGTTCATGTTCTCGTGGTTATTATTATTATCAAGTTGTATGTAATTGTTGTACTTGTTATTGTGATGATCTCGATCGGGATATATATCGTACAAATGTATGATATCACCTGCGGAATATATATTGTACTTTGGTAGATGTTGATTGTAAAGTGAAACATATTGAAATGGGCAAAGATTACATGATTGGAAAGGAATAGAATAAATCTCTAAAAAACCACGGAATTCAAAACACAAAAAACAGTTTGGGAACATCTTTCATTCTGTTGATTGACTTGCATCACTCAAGTAACTGCATTTAGTTACAATGATTGCGTTTTACAATGAGCTTTAACAGAATGCTTTATATAAAGCATTCAACTAAATTTGGATTTTTTGGTTTTTGTTTTTGTTTTTGTTTTTGTTTTTAGTATGAATTGAAATGCTCCACAAAACGTATTGCACTTATAAATAAAAACAAAGTGAAAATAATATAGTCGATTACAACCGACCACTTAATACCCGACACCACTTGATTCCACAATGTACGGTAACTTTTTTGTAGAAAGCGCTATTTAGAAAATGGTACGATGTGGTTCAAATTAGGGACTTTAAATGTTTGCCAAATTTTATTAGAAATATTTAAAAAATAAGAAGTTTCGTTCTTGGACTTGGACTTGTTTTAAAGTATAAGTGGGGAGAGGTTCTAAGAATTATTTTTTTTACATCCAAATTATTGTAATACGGTCCGTCTTTGGGTCAAGATGCACCTTTTTGTACTAATAATAATGACAGACAGACACTCATGAATAAATCCATTCATCAAGTGATTCTGAATTGATTGGTATTATAAAAAATGGGTCACTCTTCAGCCGTGTACGACTTACAAACATCCGCACAAACTTATACTTTCTACCATACATGGTGTAGGGTATAAAAACATAAATTGCACAATCCCTCATGAAGATATGCTCACGAAAATTTCGATAAACAACCCAAGCAATGGTTGCCTAATTCAAAATTTTATAAAACGTTAATGGCACTTACTTGTATTATTGATTTGAGGGGCTGGTGATGTGTCTTCCTCGTTTAAGTCTCTGTCTACACAACACGACCAAATCATACCACCCGAACACAAATCTAATGGATTACCACCGCTTAACACACATGATATGGACAGGCCGCATTCAAATTTCTTACCTCTATAGCGACAAGTCTGTGGAATCACTGAAAGATTAAAAAAAGTACAATAACTAAATTTGGCTAGGCCAAATCTAACGCCTCTACAGAGGGTATAAATATACAGCATTATATTGTCATGAAAGGTAAACCTGTGTGTAAAATATGAAATTGTAAGATATGTGAAAATGTTCGATAAATCTATTTCCGATTACAATCTCACAGACAAGTTGTCAGATTCACCAACTTTTCAATTAATACATTTTTCTTGATCGAGCCTCAGATTTTGACATTCCATAAAGCGTATACATTCTTAATTAACTTAAAATTCTTGGTCAATGTAGTCATATCTGTCTATCCATTTGTGGTAAGCATTGAGGTTCGGTTCTTGCATGCATCTCGGCAAGAACTTGCCTTAAAATACGTTAAGAACACACCCATCATTATGCCCATCATCTTAGTGATATGGAGGTACATTTATTTACATATTTATTTAGTGACAGATTTAGGCGAGCCACACCCTATATCATGATCCATAGCCGTATCGATTTACCTCGTCCATCCGTGTTTATCCACATGAAATGTTTGGTATTGCAGCCAGTCGGAATCGGACCAAGGACACTCTTAAAATGACGGAAAATGTGCTAAAAAATCCGTTTCGATAAAAATTGAGAAGTCGATGAAAAGTTGTTTATTGAAAATGGGTACAATTGGTCCGCAGATCATTAGCATGAAATTCTGATCTAATTTAGCCAAACCTGTCTGTCAGCCTGTTGTCAATATTCTCCTGGTCGCAAAAATTAAGATATCAATTGTGCAGAAATATTGTCAGTTTTAGGCCGATGGTATTTGATAGCTTTCGCATCGAGAAACGAAAACCATTGTAAATTTAAACGATCTTATGTTAGCTAAAAACTACGTACTGTACGATGTCACAAAAAAATCGTTATGACATTAAATCTTTCATTTTTGTCTCTAATCATCGTCTGAAATTTTAATTGATTAGTGCCTCTGATATTATTCTAATACTTTTATAGCTTCACAGTAATTTTTGTTACTCGAAACGTAAACTATGGAATCCATTCTTCGGCCCCATATTTAAACAAAAACTGCAACTTTTCATTATGGGTAAAATAGGGCTCGCGGCTACAAGTTTGAGCACCTCTGAGCCACAATTTCTCCCCCAAGTTAGGCGGATAACAATAGAAAATAAAAATTATCAATTAGAAATTTTTTAATACTTCTTGACAGCATTTCCATGATTGTGTTATCACTGTAATGACTGTCGCCCTGACGTCGTGATAGAGCATCCAATATCACAAGATCATGCTCCTGCTGAGCTGTTGGTTGACCTAATATACGTGTATGGGTAAATGGTACCAGTGAGCATAATATTTTTATCGACCAGATTATCCAAATATTGCTGCGAGAAACAACGTGTGTTGACCCTAACAAATACATATTTTCGTGAGCCTGTAATGAGTTTTTCTGTTGTTAATTTTGTTTTTGTTGCATTAACCCGTTTTCTTTCTGGATTACACTTTCTTTCTTCGTCTTAAAGCACAAAACCAAAAACATTTATTGCAACTATATTGTATACTGTGTGTTCATAGGCCCCAACACTGTTCACAAATATTACGATTCCGATAGTTCTGTTTCGTTACATTTTCATTGGAGCATAACTGCGTAGATGTGTGTGTGTGTGTGTGTGTGTGTGATGTTAACGGTTTTGCACTTTCAATTGCAAAAATACTCAAGCAAAAGTCAATTTTGCGGTCTCGCACCGCAAGTAACCCAAAACGAAAAGACAAAAAATCGAAAGTTGTTATGTGTGGTGGTGGGAATGGTCAAAAGGAAAGAAAAGAGAATATTGGAAATGATTTTGAAAAACTTGAAAAGATAAAATAAAAAAATCAATGTACTCGCGTCTTGAATTTAAAGTGAACCGCACGTAATGGAAACTGAATACGAACTGAGCCAACTGTATGCTAACCAATAAAACAAACATACGGTGGCAACGGTACGAATCTCGTCTTAATTTTTCACCGCCGACTGGGTGGTTAAGAAGACGAAAACCAACTTGAGGAGTTACACACGAAATGAGCCATCTTCACAATAAAACACTGCTGTTTGTTACACCCTGCACCTAAGATGGAGGTCTACTAAGTGTGTCCTTGCGCTATCAATGCCCAAAAGGCAACACAGGAACGTTGTACTTGCATTTTCGTAATAATCAATAGGCGCTCGTGTGTCTGTGTGTCCGTCCGTCCGTCCGTCCGTTTATGAAAACAATCACTGGCTGTGATATTGTCCTGAAAAATTGTGCATGAACATCCTTCTTTAAAGTGGAAGAAATCGGAAGAGAAATTCTTGAGGTACCTGCCGCGCCCATCGTTTATATATAGATGTAGAGGATATTTCTTAACAAGCACATCAAAAGTTGTGTAAGGTATAGAAAAGACGATTAAATATATAACTTGTTTGTATGCTTATGCGAGTAAATACGCAATGAATGTTTTCCCTGCCGCAACTCGTCATCACACCAAAAACTGACAGTAGTCATCGATAGTAACAAACATTAATATCCAGTTGCATGCCGTTGAACTTGTATGCGCAGAGAAGGAAAATTCCAATAGCCAATCAAATTTTATTAACATACAGACATATGTCTAAATCCATTATAAGCGCGTTGGGCAGCTGCAAATGGATTGACGAACTTATTATACTAAATTGGTGAGTGCTACAATAAAAAGTATGAAGCGGAAATGTAAAGTTTAAATGTGTTCGCGTTTAATGTTACATAAAGAGTTCTCTCCTCATTTGCACTTTAATGGTTAATTTTTAATTACATTATAATTACTTGGACTATCTTTAGGAAAATTCATGATAAAGCATACAAAATAACTACGTGTGTCTTGGATAAAATCTTGTTCGCTCCACATTTAGAGAAAACCTCTAAGCAAGTGCGTTCTTTTTTAACGTCATAATGGTGCAAAAACCGCTTAAAATTTGAGCATTGATGAGATTTAGAAACTGTCAAAAGGAAATAGAATATCTTAGAATCGCGTAAGGGATCTAGCGTTGAAAAAATCCTTCATTGGTATACAAATTAGGATCGATTGAACGATACGTTCTACTTTTATAGACGTGATCGGTTTAACAGAAATTTGGTCGTACGGACAAAAAATAACGTACCGATTAATCGTCTCTAATTTTGATACTAATTAAGCTCCTTGTGTAAAGGATATAATTTTTTTTGAATTTTTCAGATTTTTCAAGGATTTTTCCTACTCTTGAACTCTTGAGCGAGCAGAAGATGACAGCTTAGTAATCTCCCCAGTATTATTATTTGAGAAAACGAAAAAATGATATTCTGGTCCATTCTAATAAGGCGCACCGAGAACATATTCATCGATGGATAAAACAAAATATTAATATATATACAAATATTCCAGTTTGTAGGTTTATTTTAGTGACAACGAAAGATTTTTGTTAATTGTGGGCGTGGCGTACTACCTTCTCTAGCACATTTTCAATAGAAAAATGTTTGCACAAACTAAGATAAAGCTTAATATCTCAATTTTTGCAATCGTGTGAATTTCAACCGACAACCATGTCTCGATCAACTCATATATTGATGCTGATTAAGAATAAATACCCTTCATCGGGCCTCTAAGACCTGTTCCTTTATGTTGCAAACGGAATGGCAAACTTAATAAGCCATCACTGCAGTGTGAGGGGCATAAAAAACACTCTCAATAAATCTCTACTCACAATTGAATTCATCGAAAAATTTCGACTCTCTGGGTAGGGTTTGGTGTATGGCTTGCTTCAGTTCCTTGGTAATCGCTTTGTTGTATAGCGCGTTGTAAGGTGATGATGGTACGACGGCGTTTTTTGTTTCAACGCAACCAAACAAAAGAATTACTAACAAGATAATAGAATTTGTTATAGCAGAAAACATGGTACTGATGTGATGGAAAAATTGGCGTTTTCCTTTTTTTTTTGCTTTTTTTTTTTGTTATTTTTTCACTTCATAATTCCGATTAGCTTTGTTATATATTACATATTAGAAATATTGAACAATAGGGATTATTGGTTATTGGTTTAACAATGGTTTGCTTTATTTATTTATTTTTAATTTGAACTCTGCGGTCACATACGCTTGTTGCGCAACTTTAAATAATACGCGATCAGCGATCAGCCGTATGCCAATGCGTTCAGTGCGACGTCTGTTTTGTCTCTTGTCTTGAAACGTTTGCATGCACCAATACAAAGCGACGAAAGACCTCATGTATCGGCGTAACACAACTTAAGAAACGTTGAGTTGCGTGCATATTTCGGATACGAACTAATAATGCTACACTAACAATAAAAGCAATCACATCACATGGCCGTAACCCACACAACTTTCTGTTGGTGCGTCTCTGTCTCTGTCTCTGCTCGCAATCAATTGAAATCGAAAGTGGAAGTGTACATATTGTACATATTGTACATATTGTACATATTGTACTCAACACTTAAATAGTTAAGCTACGAACAAATCTTTGCACGGGTGTCGTTTAATAACTTTTTGGAGATGTTGTTGTTGGGTTAATTGTCATCATTTATATGTATTAATGCGGGGTTTTGGTGTCGTACGCATGCGGATATAGCGGTTGTGAGTAACGACATTATTCTCGTTGCAGCACTGTTTTACTCGAGGCGCATCTACTTCTGTCAAAAACTTAGTGAGTATAATAGGTGCTTTCCGAATGCAAACAAGCGGACGTGATCTAAACATTTATTTAGATTTATTTAGAATATAACCCTATATAAAAATCTAATTTAGAAAGGTCTCATGTGCACACAGTATTACGCTTTGCTTGCACTCAAAGACATTAAAAATATTATTTCCTAACTTTTGGAAAAGCTTGATGATGATAAATATTGTAGATTTGGCACACGCCTACTACAGCCTCATTTTACTTGTTCCTATTGTAATATGTAAAAATATTTTTTTAGAAATATTCGGTAGAAAGTATTATTTTATTGGGTCTTGCTAGAACGAAGAGAAGACTTCAAATATAAAAAAGCCGAGTGGCCAAAGAACTGTCTTTTTAGGGACTGTAAGTGTTGCAAATGGTATACTAAACTAAGTGTACCCTTCCTCTCGTACGGAGGATACAAAAATGCTGCAAGGTAAAGTCCCATTTGAGCGCAAGCTCTTTCTTATATAATTTAAATTGAGTCATACCACAATTCATTGTAATTGATTTAGTAATAGCGTTGACTGTTTTCTTGATTACAATCGCACACTCATACATTTACTATACAACGCGGCTGTGACCGGTTTCTGTCCAATTTACTGCATACTGACAGAGTAAAAGTTGGTAGCGTCAGTTAAACGGCACGGTTT
Source organism: Ornithomya chloropus (assembly GCA_963971445.1). NCBI lineage: Eukaryota > Metazoa > Arthropoda > Insecta > Diptera > Hippoboscidae > Ornithomya > Ornithomya chloropus. The sequence continues at coordinate 16,626,045 of OZ020530.1, read as the reverse complement.
CTTAACAACCACTGAATTTAGGTAGAGATGTGTGTGCTTTGAAAACCGAATTTCAATTTCACAGTTATAGCGTAATGTTCAGGTTTGGCCTTCGTTTCGTCGCATGGTAATCAATCACGTCTCAAAAAGTAACACAACATTAAATTTCTTCTTTAATTTTTTATTTGTTCCGCATACATCCGGATAAATGATAATTTGATTAATTTTAGTGCATAGTATGTACAAATATATATTTATGGGCTCTATCATATAAACTAAATGGAGTTTCGCATAAGAACCTCACGTATCCACTTGGTTGTCATTTGAACGTTATGATAAATGCCAGGCTGATGGTCGATGCCGCAACCGAAGCCCGCACTGGTTATACCAACCAATGTGTAGTGTCCTATAAATAATCGTACAAATAACATTGTTTTTGTTGATGATGTTTTTATTAATTTCATAGATTGAAAAATATATTGCACTTGATAGAATTTACCCCGTTCGTTGACAATTAAGGGGCCGCCGGAATCGCCTGAAATGAATGCATGAAAGTGTATTTGTAAACATTCATTGTACCTAAAGATTTTACCTAAGCAGGCATCCTGATGACCGTCCGGATGACCGGCACAAAACATTTCATTAAACAATTCTACACGGATTTGTTTAGTCTCATGCCAGCGGATGCACTCTAAAGAAGCTAGAAAGCATATTCATATTAGCAGCGTATATAATGTGTTGCATGTGCTTACAATAAGAGAACAGGGCTCGGCAAAAATCATTTATGGTACTTTTCATTACAATGCATTGCTCAGTTGGGCAAAGGTCAAGGAAGAGAATTTGCTTTAAAATAAGGGAAGATGTTACAAAATGACCAAGCACGACCTATTGTCTATTGTCGGTTCATTTCGTTTAAACCCTTTTCGATGAAAGTAAACCGAATCGGACCATTTCGTGACCCTTCTTATATAACAGCTTGTTAAGAAAAGTTCGATAAAGTTTTCTTTAATACAAAATTGATAGAAATCGAGTTTATTAAAGTTTGTACTTGGGACCATCCTCCTACCTATGCATTTTTCACTTTTATATGGCAGTGTCTTGCAGTTACTTAGGGTATGATATAAATAGTGTCCCTTGCATAGTTGTACCAGTGTAACTAAGCGATGAACGGTATTAAATGAACGGATTGACCGAATACAATCATCTCACTTGTTGCTTGTTCGAACTTTTGTAATATTATCAAATAAATTTCTGTAATATAATAATATTGGCAAAATGTTGCTTGAGGTGATACAAAATTGCCGAACCCTGTTGCTCTACTAGGATATTACATTCGATGTAGGATAGTTTCTAGTTTCTATTACTTATGATAGGTACTGTGGCCACCTGTAACATATTTGTACCGGCTTGACCCAAACTGGCCTCTGTTTTGCCCCAACCCGCTACTATGGCTCTACGGCCCACCAAACGTATCGGATGTGTTGGCAAACATATCGGCATTATATGTTCACTTTTTTTTTAATTTGGAAAGTTTTACACTCGTGTAAGTACATGTATATTTAGTTAATTTCGTACACTCATGTATTACGTACCTAAAACCTGTTGGTTTGGACAATTTTAATATGGCCAAATCGTAACGGTCTGGCTGAGTCATACGAAATTCGAAATGCGGATGTATGACCTTCTGTATGACGTGATGTTTTTCAGCCGGCAAGGGTTCCTGTGTGTGACCCAAATTCTGTGTGTCCAATTCACCCAAATAGATGGCAATGTCTTGCAATCTGGCTTGTTGTATGCAGTGCGCCGCAGTCGCCACCATATTGTTGGAGATGAGGACACCACCGCATTGGTATTCAGCAATGCGTATATGAGCCTGCCAAGGGTATTCAGCGAACTGGGCTGGCCGACCACCGATTATACGTTTTTGCAAACTGTTTTGTACAGATCTCACCAAACCACATTCTAGCTGTAATCATAAAATTTCACCCTAATCACTAATTGCTGTCCAATTACCGCATGATTATCAGATTCGCTTTTCGCTTTTCCGTACCTTCGTTACAATGTCGTTGTTGTTACGTCTGCGCAAGAGTATACGTTTTGGTAAAGTTGTAACTTTTTTACTTTTAGTATATTCTGCAAAAGCCGCTTCCAATAACAAGTCCGTCGAATGGGCTGGTGATATATTATTACTGCTAGAACTGCCACTGCTGCTTCCTACTGGCGCTACACAACAACTGAATAACCATTTATTGTTGCCACAACCTTGCGCATGCCGACCACCTTGCAACCAACATGAAAAGGACAGTTTGCACGGCCACACATTTCCCTGATGTAGACAATCGGTGGGTACACCCAATATGGTATTTAACATGCCTAAACAGTTACTTAAAGCTTTATATAAAAATGTACAAACTCAAGATATATGATATTTATACATGTGTGTGTATGTGTGTATGTGTGTATGTATGCTTATAATCAATATCATCCATTATGGCAAAGTCTTACTTGCATTTACGAAAACTCTGTCCAACTCTAACGTACTGCTCACCACATATAAAAGGCCAATAAGGAATGCGGTAGAATTCCATAAGAACATTATATCAGCTATCGTTGCTTCTTCATGCTTCGCTTGCAATATTCTACGTTTGCTATAAAAACATATCAACAACCATACAGCAAAGTCTTAATGAATACAACTCATATTTTAAAACATGATATTTGATTTAAAGACGACAGACAGACGGACACCAATATATAAACGATCTAATAAATTAATCGCTCGCATCTAAAACATTTTCATTTTTTTCATCTTAAGTTTGTACAGTTAGCATGTAAAATACTTGGAAGAACGAGCAAACATGCCACCTTCTCTAAATAATAAATAACTGAAAGGAATCTTAAAGAAAGTACGTTTTTGTGTCAAGATTAAAATCCAATTGATGAGCGGTTAATTCTGCCACAATATATGTATGTGCACGGATGGGTTTGTGAGTTTGTAAGTAAATGAATATTTCCATTCATCAAGTTCATTAGAACTAGGAGCACTGATCCTTTCTACCACTTTGTGAATTAGTACTGTGAAGGATAAGTTTAGTTCAAATATTGATTTGATGAAAAGCTTCCGTTACAGCGCCATATATTATCTGGGACATTATGAAAACCTTTCGAATTTGTTTTATAAACGATTTCTTTACCCTTTGATCAGAACTTTCTTACTTTCTTCTTTTACTGTAAGGCCGTACATTTGATTTATGAACATTTTTTTCTGAAATCTATAGACTGGACGAAATTCATTTGTATGTCGTGCTACCTTAATTATTGTCTCGTATATTGATAAATTTGGTACGCTACAGTACTTTTGGCAACTTTTTTGTTTATTTATTACTATTGTTAAGATTTATTCTTCTTGTTTTGTATGCAAACCCGTTGAGAGATCGTATGCAACTAATATCTTCTGCTAAGATCGAGTTCTAAGAAAGTATTACATGCGGTAAATGGTATGTTGTGTATTTAGTTAACAGGTTCTAAGCAAATTATTTTAAACATGCTGATAAATGGAGTGGCTGCCTATGTTAGAAACGAGTTTCGATAAGACTACATTCTTAGTATTGACAACACATTTCTTTCTCTAAGAATCCATTGTGCGGTGAGAATCCTGAACATTTCGCATTCATTAAATGTTTTCAAGTTTCTTTTCAAAAATATTCCTTGATTATGGTTTATTTACATAAAAACTAACTGAGTTGTGTGTTTTAAATAAATTACTATAATTTACTGTTGTAACAATTACATGTACGAATACGCAAATACTTAAATAGAATAAAAGAATCTATAAACTAATATCAGCGCTTAAGCTCTAATAAATACTATGTGTAGTGAATGATTGCAAAGAATGTATACGAAACGAAAACAGTAAAGGCGAAGAAAAACACTGTCAGTACATTATTTACAAAAGACTGTTTTCTTTAACGATTAGGGGTACATATCAAATGAGGCGAGATTATACGAGAATTTATTCTTAGAGATTATTGGTTAAACCAATCACGTACGAAATCCAATCAACCGTATAGGGAACCCGATGGTAAATTCCCGGTTGACCACGTGACGCACAAGAATAACCAGCGGAAACGACACCTAAAACGTATACATCTTTAATTCTATCCAAATATTAAAAATAGCCATTGAACTTACCTATTAAATACCAACGACCATTCTTCTCATGCATTAAGGGGCCACCGGAATCACCTTGGCAGGAGTCTTTACCACCATTCCGATAACCGGCACACATCATTTCTGGATAAATAATCACATTAATACCATTTTGTCTATGCCAGCGTTCGCAAATTCTACAAAGGATCAGGTTTTTTATTATAATTAGAATACAAGTTAAAATGTTTAGTTTTTACCGATTTTCTATGACGGGCACATCGACCGTTTGTAAAGTTTTAGGACGTAAACGTGAGCCTGGATTTAGAGCACCCCAACCTGCGGCCCAACCAAATTTTCCTAAAAAATCCTCATTTTTGTCCGGGAGACAAATCGGAGCTAAAAGCAAATTAACAAATTATATTTAGCTTAAGTCAATTCTTGGATACCAACCACTTAGAACCTTAATATACATAAAATTTATGACTATCATCACGTTCTTTTTACGTGCTACGAACGTTGTGATAAAGTGAGTATAACCGATCTCGAAGTGGTTGGTGTAATAAAATTTATGTTTACCGTATTTGAGAGAACTAATAAATTATTTATTTTGTTTACCAATATGAGGCATAAAGTGTACAGCTCTTTCCAAAGTCAACACTGAGATGTCAAAACGGTCCGCTTGTGGTGTAAATTTGAAATAAGGATGAACATCAATACGGCGCACACCAAAAGTGTAAGCTGGCAATGGTTCTACCGCCGAATTAATCACATAATCGCCCAGTGTTACATGAACTTGACGTGGTGTAGCCCGGGCCACACAATGACCAGCCGTAACCACATGACGACGTGATATCAAAGAACCACCACATCTGAAATGAAAACAACATAAAAATTATGCACAAATTTAGTTTTAAACAACTTCCGGACAGAACGGAAATGTATTTTTGGCGAACTTTACCGTGAGGACCCGATTCTTATGTACGCCTGCCACGGAAATGAACCAAAACCGGCATCATCACCCCCAACAATGCGCCGCTGAGCAGTTTGTTTAGCCAATGAAATGCCACAACCTGCAAAAGAAATTATTCAATGTTAAGAAACACATTCTCCACTAATGCCTTAAATTAATACGGTGGTTGAAGAAGTTTGGTAACTATAACTTTACTAGCTGTACTTGTGAATTTCTCCAATTTTAATTTCGAACAAATGAATTCTGAATAGTACTCGTGCAATATATAGTATTTAAAATGGCTACTGCATTAACTGATCTTCCGCAAATTATTATGATTATTCATTCAATGTAAAAAGTGTACTTAAATCATGCAGGTTTGTATTTGGTACATATTAAATGAACAGGTAAAAGGGACGAAGCAAAACGTAGCCCAACCGAATTCATCAAAAGCATAATACCATAACGTTTCGGCAGCTACATTTTACATGCACATATTAAAATAGTAAAATATTAGGATGAGAATACGTGCACAATGTTAAGGTGGTATGAGTAATAAAGCAGGTCCTTTTGGACCCTTTCGAGAAAACTTGCGGAACGGAAATGTGTGATAAGCACTGTTTTGACAATTGCTAACACTCACTAGGATGGTTTTTTACTGGTCCGTAGTTTTTTTGCGGAAGATCAGTTAGATCTATGGTACTGCCCATATAGTCCGAGGTACGTAAATTAGCGGATTTGGCAGTGCGATGACAGCAACCTCTTAGCAAACCTTTACAAGTGCCTTTCAAAAGGCCACCTGTCATCCAGCAGCCCATGAAAAATTCGCACGTTCCGCCCTTATGTTGACATTCCACTTCACCAGTTATATCGACTACAAGCGAAACAAAGGAAAATGAACTGGATTCCAAAAGCAAGGCATATACATATATTTTTAAGGAACCTTTTTTTTTTCTTACATTACCATAGGTCCTAAAACTAAGCGCTCTGAAATCTTTAATGAACTTACCCTTTTCTTTAAATGTATTGGCTGATTGAGCGGATGAGAAAGAACTGCTGCCTTCTGAAGTGCTGTCCAAATCTTGTAAGCTAAACTCGTTGCGTACATCCTGTATGGCAGACAATTCATTAAGACCAAAATTTTGATCTCTAAACACCACGTTGTCATTAAAATATAAACTAATGTCAGAACCACTTGGACTACTAGTGCCTATGTTGTCATTTACGGGAAATACAACACGCGGACTACGTGACGATTTAAATGGATAGTAGCGGCTTTTACGAGAGCCACTACTCTCACCACCAGTTGCATCTAATTGTCCTTGCCCTTGAAATTCGTTGAAATTCTTTTTATGTCCTAAAGAACCCATGCTACCAAAATATAAACCTCTTTGTGGTCTTTGGGGTAGGACAGTAATAGGTCCATTAATGTCACCAAATTTAGTAACGTCGTCTCGAAATACAGTGCCTGGTGCATTTAAATTGTGAGGTAGTGTAGCAAACTCATAGGAGTAGGATGTCTGTGCTGTTTCTGGCTCAAATATTAATTGATGTGACAAACGAGTTTCAGTGCCTCCTTCTTTTCCTCCTCCTCCTCCTTCAAAATCCGGTGTTTCAGTAAATAAAGGATTATCCTCTCGATAGGCTTGCGGTCGAAAGATGCTGGATGGATTTAATGTAAAGCTAGGAAATTGAAAGCCCACACGACTGCCTCGATCGTACCGGTCAGTAGAAGTTACACCAGAATGTTCGGACATTGTTGTTAGTTCATTGTTGTCAGCAGCCCCTCGCCTTGTTTCATTTAGGGAAGCATTACTTCTAGATTTTATCGGCAAAACAGGACTGTGTGGTAATTCCTGCTGCAAGGGTATATACATATATGAATGCGATTGAGGTTGCATTTCATTGGTGAAATTGCCTTCGGTTGGTACAACACGTTTTGGTATGGTGATAAGGGAACCGGCTGGTAGTGTAACAGCCGGAGTCGCTATAATGTCTATGTGAACATTGTCTGAACGGCGATGTACTTGTGAATTAAGTGAAGCTTTACCCTCGCGAATGTTATTAAATTTTGGTCCCATAGATCCGTCAATTCTGGCATGACTCCCTCTTACGAAACGTTCATAAGGTGGATAGAGATTGTGCGCAATGTGTGTAAATCTAGCCACGTTTGCTATTGGCCATAACTGTTTAGTGCGAGCAGCTATGGCTATACGTGACTGTGGACCAACCAGTGTGGAAGAGTTCGTTGCTTTGTAAGAGACTTTGTCGTGAGCTCGCGCCAAAAGTAAACTGATTACTGTTAGAAGAGACCATAGACTGCATTGTGTGGTCCCTAGCATTTTACATTGAGCTTCAATAAATTTTATTACAAAACTGTGGATTAATTTAATTATGGAATGATTGGAATGATGCCACAGGACTGGGAAAACCTTTAACTTTTCATTAAATGTAATGAAGCGTTTTTATAATTATTTCTTTGTTTTGAAGTAGTTCCGCTGCTATTTAGCGCTTTTCACCACCATCCATTCATCAGACATGTAAGTGTGCGTGTGCTGTATATGTGATGGAGGGTGTACCTGCCGCAGATATCTCGTGCCACCGAAGTAATTGCTATTTTGTTAACATTCATTTACTGCTACTTTAAATTGCAGCAACTTGAGGAACTTAACGCATCATTCACAAAACACTCTCGTATATGTGGAATGATGCACGCGTATGTTTTGTGCGGAGGCCACACAGTTATGCTTCTGGTAGATTAATGTAGTTTTAATTTGTGGCTTGGTTTTGCTGCCAGTTACCATGAGTCGTTCGATCAACGGTTATTGGTCTCTATTGATATGAGTACGGTTATGTGTGAGTATCTTAACTCTTCTCCAATTTTAATCTAAAACTGCTATTGCGTTGGAATACCCGTTCAGGTGGTTGGTGGTTTTCTTTCCGTTTAAAGTGGTGCGGATAACACGCGAGCATTTATTCATAAGTTGCTGTTGTCAGAGATGAAATGTGTTTTCATTGAAGCGATGCTTCGTGCTTATAAAAACTTCCAAAATATTAATTGCCGACGTTTGCGTACATTTACATGAATAATACGGAATGAAAATGATTTCCTCTTTCACTAGAAATTTTAAAGAGAAATCATTCTCTAATGAAAACATATTAGAATACAAGATGAGAAAGTCATATAATACAATCGATCAAGCACTTCTCAACTATCGTATATAAATCTCACGTCAATCATAGAGCAATTCATATATAAATGGTACAGAGAACTAATAAGGATTCACTCACGTGAAGAGGAACTTTTCACTGTGCCTTTAATCTACTCCTACTAAATATAGATATATAAGGGCGAGAATGCGATATGTTTATAAATAGTCGGTGTGGTAATTATGGTATATCGTTGTTAACGAAAAATGTTATTATTGACTGGATGAACACGTAATGTTGCTGCAGTACAGTACCGGAAGTTGTTCGGAGAAAGGACTTGTTGCATACAACTGCTGACCTTGTCTTGACATTAATATCTCTCTCTACCATAAAAGTGAACAACTACACAACATCACATCAAAAAGAAAACTAATGCCAACTGGTTAGTCAGCCTTAGCTTTTGGTTTATTTATGTGGCTGGTTTTCTATTCCAGAGTTTTTCTTGATATTATTATTTTTTTTTTTTTTTTTTTTTTTTTTTTTTTTTTTTTGTGTTACACCGGTTTTATGGCTATAAAAGCATTTTACAAATAGTAGAGATGCGGAAATTTTGCTCTTTTGTTTTACGATAATGTTTCCTTTGCTTTGCTTAGTTTAGTGAAAGTATATATTTTTTAATTGTTTTATTAATTTTTACAGTTTACATTTATTTTCGTTACTTTAATGCTATAAATCCAACAGAAGTAAAATCGATCAGAATTAAAAACAGTCACCATTTGTAATTGAAACGCATGTAAAAAAAACTATATTGCATAGGAGACACGCCATCAGACCCATTAGGTGATAGGTACGAAATTTATAAATAAATATACAAATTTGTAACGTATGCGCAGAAATGTTCGCAATGCTTATTTAATTACACATTATAAAACTGTTTTGGAAAAAGGACATATTAGTTGTTTTTCAAATCTTTGCAAGTGCTTGAGTCACATCCCCCAAAAATTATTCATGTATTTTATTTGATTAGCAATAATAGACGATTCTTGTTGATCAGTTGTGTTATTTTGTTTGCCTTAATATGTCTTCCTGTGCCTTAAGCAAAAAGGACGCACCAACACCGTTCCATGCAATAGCAGGAAGACACACAAGACAAGTTTCTCAATCACGTAACAAAGCTCGTTTTTGCACATCTTCCCTCTAACTTCATCACCATCATCATCACCATCATGGTCAGTGCAAATTGTTTTTTGTTTTGTATTTTATTATGTATTACGCAATATGTATGTATATGTATATGTATGTTGCAGATATTTATGAATATGTTTTGGCATTTAGGTTGTATAAATTTACTCTGTTTGTTGTTTGTTGTTTGTTGTTGCTTTCCACCCTGGCATCATTATATCAAAAATCAGTAAAAAAAAAAACAGAGAAAACCCGTTTTCAAAAAATTGTGGCCATGGCCATGGAACATGATGTAACAGTGAGTTCGTTAGTCGTTCATTAACGCTCGCAAGCCATATGGTACCCTATGGTACGCTATGGTACAGTTCAGTACCACTCCATATATATGCTTGCAATGGACATAAATTAACTGTAAATTAGTCCGAGATCTGATATGCACTCACTTCTATACCTAGATTTGGTGTATGTGTGAGTTTTGTTTTCCTTTTTTAATTTTTTATTTTTATTTTGCATGTGTGTGTATGGGCAAGTGTTGTAAGCAATATTTTAAGGAGGAATCTCGATTTTTGGTTTGTAACCATTATTTGCATTTGTTAACAAATTGTTAATACTCGTGCATAAAAATAAAAAAACGCATTGTTAATATTTACGTTATACGTATAATGTTACGTAAATGAAATGTGAAATGTTGTATGTTGGTTAACATGATGATTATGCAAAAGATGTTTAAATTAAAAAAAAAAAAAATCGTGGGCTGTGGGTTTCCTTACATGTTGTGATTGTTGTCAGTGTTAGCGTGGATTTTGTTGGTTTTGGTAGAGATGATAATAATATTGGTCTTGGTGAAGTCATCTTTAAGACGTTTTCAGGAAATTAATACCACATTAACAAAAGTTAATGGAAAATCTACCCGAACCATTTATATATGAATACATAAAGCTTAACATCAATAGCTTGTTACTTAATTAGTTATTTCAACACACACGCCCAAACACACAAAACTTTGCTTTCTACTCGAATTCCATATAATTTCTTGCTCCCACATTAATTTCTTTGTTTTAAGCTAAAATAAAACAAGTAAGGAAACTAGATTTGGCTTAGGCCAAATCTTACATACCCTCCACATCCATAATGGTGGGCGTGGCAAATATATATATATATATATATATATTGCGCCCTTTAATAGTGTATGTCTTACGTATCAGCTTGCAAGTCTAGTTGTATGGTGAATATGGTTTTTTTAAATTGTAAGCGTTTCTATTATCCGATCACGCCCATTTTTGGTATGTTAATCAATGGGATAACTATGTATATGCTTACCAAATTTCAAGTTCTTAGGTCAACTTTTGTGGCAGATATAAAGATTTTTGTCGATTGTGGGTGTGTCTGTAATCCGAATACGCCCATTTTTGGCATACCAATGAAGCTAATATTCATAGATGTACATGCCAAATTTCAAGTTTATAGCTCATACTTTGTGGCAGATAAATAGTTTTTTGTCGATTGTGGGCGTGGCTCTTCACTAATTTTATCTATTTAGCGATCTGCGTGTAAAAACTAAAAGTCTCTGTACAAAATTTCAGCTAAATATCTAAAAATTTACACCCGTGAGAATGCCAACTACAGACGGACACACGGACATACATGTCTTAATCGACTCAGTTTTTGACGCTGATCAAGAATATATATACTTTGTAAGGTCTCTGACGCCTCCTTCTGGGTGAAGGCAAACGGAAGAACAAACTTAGTATACCCTCGCCACTAAGGTGGAGGGTATACTTAACGTATAGCTGTATATAACTCCAAGCTGTGTATATACAGCAAAATCTTCGTTACCCTCAACATATACTTGTAAACTGTGGCGACTAATCAATTTTAAGTTCACTTCACCAAAGAGATCTAATAACGAACTAAGTGGATTTTTTGCTAATTGAAAAATATCATTAGAAGGAAAATGGTTTTAAAATGGTTCCATCGAGTCCTACAATTTACCAAATATTCTCAAAAAGTATAATAAATTACGACTTTTTGCCATATAAAGACCTCTATTATAATGGGGCCTTATATAGGGAGGGTTTCTAGAAATGGTCGACCGAGCCAAGACATGTCCTTGTACCAAATTTCATCGAAATATCTTAAACGCTGACCAAAACCTTGCGCTCGAATTTGCATAGACAGACGGACATTAATAATAATGTAATTACACATATATATACGTTTATTAAATTCATATTATGCAAAGAAATTCACTTTTCAGAGGCATGAATATGTATACATACATTACATAAATGCTTTTGTGTATCTTCTGGTTGATTTTAATTATATGGTTGTTGAATCTTTCCTACTAAAGAGAGTAAGTAAAGCACTTAAACTTTTATAATTTATCGATCACTGCTCATAGCAAGGGGCAATATTATACCAAGTCAAATATAACTTTTTACATCCTCCACAAAAGATGGGTGGTATATTAAGTTTAGTATTCTGCTTGTAAAACCTAAGAAGAACCATCAGGCAACCCACAAACTACACAAGTTGTTTATCAGCGATAAGATAGGCATTTGACACTCTTACAATCGCGCGGATGGAGCGACACCAGGTTTAAGGTTTAAATCAAGCCAAACCCATTTTACTTGCCCTGATAATAATTTTTTATTCGCGTGTTTTTTATAATAACGTAATATTATTAAGAGGGCATCCGCATTGCGACCTAACGGAGTCTATTGTACTGCAATGCATATGTATGTGTGTTATGAAAAATTTGTTTAAGACTTTAACAAAAGCGTGTATTTCTCAATCATTTTATAGTTTTAATAATAAGCGATCACTTATCGTTGTTGCGCACACAACCATTAGAGCATTTTACAATGTTAAGCAAGCATTCATGTCCAATACATGCGAATAATACCGTACGCATGTGGGTCTTACGTGTTTAGTTTGTTTAATTTGTCTTTTTTATATAACCTAAAAACCAACGTTTATTACATTTCTTCAATTATTTAACATTTGTTCAGTTATTACAAATAGATTAAAAGGGGAGAGTGTGTGACAAATGTGTTGTTTGTTATGTGTTCAACTGTTTACTTGCGCATACATTTAAATATATGTCAATGCCATGACATCAATTACAGCACAAATGGTCATACAAAGTATAAAATGCTACAACATGCGCATTTATATCGTATGAGTGGAAATGTCCGTAATGTACTGATTTTCTACAAAAACTTACACTGTGCAACAAATTTTGAACTCGTTAACAGTAAGCTTCTTAATTACACGCCTAAAAGGTCAACTTTTGTTTAGAAAACACTGCGTTCGAAACCGCGTAGCCCGAAATCCATTAAGGGTTCAAAAAACAAGTAAAAAAAAACTACACTTGTCTTGAATATGTTACCTTCCACCTCCACATACAAACAGTGGACGTATTTTGACGGATTTTGCGAATTTTAATATTTAAACAGCAATCTCCATGCAGATGAAAATGTCTGTAGGAAACTTCAGCTCAATATCTCAAAATTTACGATCATGGGAGTGCTAGACACACATGTCTAGATCGACTGTTTTTCTATGCTGATCAAGAATATGTATACTTTGTGCGGATGTTGCAAATGTAGTGAGTAGTATAAAAATAGGAAACGTTGTTAATTTTTTCAATACTTTTTATTATGATGTTGCTCAGGGCTATCAAAGAAACAGCATTTGTATTGAAATAGTGTTTTATTTGTTATGTATGGGAATGTTTCAGTTTCAAGTTCATTTGTATTTGGTGCGAGAGGTGCCCACGTTCGCTTTTACTATTAGGACATGACTTTCATTAGAAAGGAAATCGTGTGTGTGTGTATGTGCATGTATATATATACAAATGGTTGTTGCTGCTGTTGCTATTGTTTATAGGAATTACTAAATTATTATTAGGCATTATAACATGAAAATTTGTGTGGAAGTTAAACATTCACAAAATTGCAAAGTCCTTAATAAAAACTTCATTTCTGTCCGACTATATGGCTGAAGTGATAATTGAATAAGGAAATGTGTAGAAAATTAATATACAGTCGCTAGCAAGACTTGAATCTGAACCGGTTTCGAACCTCCGCCATTAAGAGAGGCCAAAGGTGTTTAGCCAGCAGCACCAAATCCACTTGTTCATACTCATGCACAAATAGAGTAACATTCACACCTCTACCAATACCGAAGCCATATGTTTTTCCTACATATAGATATTAACGTAATGAACTGCGGATACTGCGTTTAAATCTCCTACCCGACGACCATTTAACTTTTCGTCCATTTATATGATGTTTAGCCTTCTATTACATGTACATGAAATTCTCAGTTACTCAGTTGAAGTAGGCAACGGAAACCAAGCGAACTAGGCAATTGGAAATTTTGAATAAAGGGGCGTATGACGTAGGCAGATGAAGGATCAGTTTAGAACTGTATGAATGCGTTGAACAATTACAAAACCAGCAGAATAAGAATGATTCATCAGTGTTTTTAAGTAATCCATTATGTAAGGGCACATAAAAGTGAATTATGCTGATGGAACAGAATAAAAAATAACCAAAAATGACGCGTATACCATCAGCATAAAAAATTAGCAAACTATACACAAAACATTACCCAAAAGAAAATCAATATCGGAATTTTTCCTCGATTCCCAAAGTTCAGAATTTCACCAATGTTGAGGCACCTTCAACCAAAGGAACTAAAGCATTGTTCACACAAAAAACATCAGAAATGGAGATTAAATAGAAAATTATTTAAATTTCACAAAATCAATTCAAATGAAATGAATTCACTTCGATGGCACCGAGTTATTTATAAATAATGGAAAATTTCAACCTCAGAGCTGTTCTTTTGTGACTGATCGTTACTTTTTGTCGAAACGTTTTCATTCAATTCAAAAAGCGATTCAAAATTCAAAAGCGAAGCAAAATCTAGGAATAGCTGCACAACATTTCATTTCAAAAGGGATCAATTTAAAAGGCAGTCAGGGTATAAAAAGCAGACAGTCACCCGCATGATCGGCGTGTATGATCATGGCCACCAATTTTTCTACATATTTCTCAATGTGATTACAAGTAGCCACGTCCACACAAGACAAACGTCTTGTAATCAAACGCTTACATTGGAAACATTGGAGATATCAAGTTAAAATTGTTGTGTCTACAGTTGGTTTCATATATAAATTGAATAAAGTTGGTTAACAGTCACATCGATTCATCAAAATCTGTTGCGACCACAAAAAGAAACGTGAGGGTATCCAATATATTGGGTTGTGTTACTAAATGTTCTTCTCTTCAATATGATTGTTGTTGTTATATGTTTTTGTTTTTTTTTTGTGTATAATTCGTAAGCTGCAGTCAAAGTGAAGTATGTCGGTGTGTGTGTGTTAACAAATGTACCAAAACCAAATTAAAAATACAGAAAAAGTGTTAAGTAAAAAATAGTACTGCAAACCACTTAAACAGAAACATATTTATTTACATTAGTGTGTGTGTGTGTGTGTGTGTGTGTGTGTGCTGTGGGTATATAATAGCATGAGAAGCCCAACACAAAAGCAGAAAAATTCATCAGAAATAAAATCACTTTCACTGTATCAGCAGCAAGCAGTACCACAGCACACCAAACACACAACACCAACTGGGCATTAGTGTAGTAGTTGTATTACGGTGTTGGGTACTTTATATTCGCATACACACACATATAAATATATTTCTTTATTTACATATGCATGTATGCGTTTGTGTATGTGTGTGCACGTCACAGCTTTATTGTATTCGACGCTTGCGTAAAAATCACCACAAAACGCTGCGACACAATACGTTTAAATATTCCATACAGCGTTAAACATTACTTACATACAATTACATTATTGCTATTGTTATTATTATTAATATTATTATTGTATATATATCGTATACTACGTTTGTCCGTTCGTTCGTTTGTTGGTTGATTTGTTTGTTACATTCATTGTTAGTATAGATTGTGCGTGTATGTATGTGTATGTGTATGTGTGTGTGTGTTTGTGTGTAAGTGACTGCATGTGGTTTGGTTCCGTTCAGTTCATATACAGTTCATTTCAAAACATTCAACAACTTTTCTACACACATACGTACAAACACTCACACATTTATTTACTCCATTTTCAAACACACATATGACTAACAAATGGATGGATTCATATAAATGCGCTGTATTTGTCTTCTTCTTTTTCTTCTTTCCACAACTCTACTTGTTATTTTTTTTTCTTTTTTTTTTTTTTTTATTATAAAAAAAAAGTGTCATTCAACTTAATAAAGAGTAGTGTATAGAAAAACAAACTAACAATAACAACGCATCCATCTATTTGTCATTTATTGGAGCACACGATTAATACAATAACAAATGTCAAAAATAGTTTGAAATTTTTATAAATTTCGTTATTTTTTTTTTTTTTTTGGGGGGGGGGTTAAATTTTCTTATTCTCTCCTACACAACAGCATCTACAGTGAGCCGTACCCGAGGCAAACGCTTCAGAATCCTTCAACACTTACACTTTTTGTATTATTATTGTTGTTCTTGCATTTTACAATGTATTGCTGTTGTTTGTTTCACAAAAATACCAACATTCAGCCTAAGCAATGTCAATAAAATCACGTGTTATTGTGTTGTCAGTTGCCAATGACTCGCAACGTGTGGAGCAGCAACGTGATCAGTGCACATAAACTATTTGTATTATAATAATAACAACAACAACAGCAACAATAACAAATAAACAAACAAACGGTAAGGAAAAGAAACGAAATAACAAATATGCGCGTAAACAACTTGACAAGTTAACGGTTAGTGGTGGCGCACGATAAACATTAAATACACGACCTTCTCGAGTCGCGTCTCAAAGAAGTCTGACGACGCCTGCGCTAACGAACACCGTACAAAGTCTACTCATAGTTTTAGTTGCGGCTGGCTGGGATGGATGTTAGCTACAGCGTATATTCAACTATATTACCATGTGTTACCTTCTCTGCCTTGGCTGCGGTTTTTCGTTTTTTTGTTTTTTTGTTTTTGTTTTTGTTTTTGTTTTCTCTTGTGCTGTAAAAGAAAAAGCTTTTTAGGTATGCCGCACACCATCGCATACACACATTATTGGGGAATAAATTGTACACACAAGCAGTACATACTTCTGCCAATACATACTTAGGTACACATATCAAATATTTCAGAAAAAAAAAAAAAAAAAAAAAAAAAATAAAAAAAATAAAAATAAATTCAAAAATGGAAAACTGAAATCCAGCTATAAAGCAACGTCACATTATCACTAACACAACCACCTTTTCTACCATATTGTACGTGTGTGCAATGCAACGGGGCATCAATGGGGCCATAGCAGTTGCCTGCCAACTGTCACTGCCTGTGCTTGTACGATGGCACAGCAATCATTTTTTATTTTTATTTTTTTTATTTTTTTTTTTTTATTTTTTTTTTTTCTCAACTTATTACAACTCACACATATGTACGTTTTTTATGAAATAAAATACACTTTTGATGCTTAAGCAGTCATCTTTTTTAGTACACAATACATCCGTGTGTATGTCAACTATGTCATTTGTGTGAGCGTGGTGTGGCTGTGTGTGTTTGTGTGTACGTATATATTAAATGAAATTATTACTTAATTTTGGGTTTTTCATAAAAACAACAACAATAAAATAATACATATTAAAAAATGGTCAACCGAAATTTTATACCTAGGTCCTTAAACATATACAGTGGCTCACAGCTTATTTGGTACACTACCCTTTATAGAAATAAAACCACTGTAGCTTCTAAACTATTAAAGCTATCAACGAAATTTGAACGCCAAGTTGTTGTTGTATGTTTAATGAACATTGAAAACAAAAAAAATTTCAAAAGAATATTTCTAACTGTTTAATAATAAGAACTTTGTTGTAACACATCAAAAATACATGTCACAGCTTATTTGGTACAGTTATTTCTGTGCACTTAAGCATAGTCTAGTCCTAACATTTTTCACTATTTTTCTCTTCTCTGCCTTCTTGGTAATATTTTCAATCATTTCAAGTACTAATTTTGGTAATTTAAAATAACTGTCAATCAAAACAAACAATTAAAAAATTGGTCGTCGTACAACTATTGAACAGGGTAAACTGGTCCTAAATCATTATGAAAATGGGCACTCGGTACGGAAAATTGTTGTCTTTATGAACTTGAGTAAATCTCCAGTTCAAAATATTATACACTGCTTTATTAATGAAAACCGCGTAAAGGATAGAGGCAGAAATGCACCTAACAAAATCTTCAATGAATCTGATGAGAGATACATTGTAAGAAAAATATGAGCAAATCCGAAGCTATCTGCACAAAAAGTAGCTTGTGAAATTGAGAATGGATTAGGCAAGTCATGTAGTGCCGAAAAAATTCGTCGAGTACTCCGTAAGTCTGGTTTTAATGGTCGAGTAGCTCGTAAGAAGCCATTCATAAGTAAAAAAATAAACAAAGCAGGCTTTCATTTGCCAAAGAACATGTCGAGAAGAATTCTGAGTTCTGGAACTCAGTTATTTTTGCAGATGAGTCAACATTTAACATCGGGGGTTCCGACGGCATGTCCTACATTTAACGAAAACCGAATACTGAGCTGAATAAAGAAAGCTTTAAAACTACGGTTAAGCATGGCGGAGGAAGTGTAACAGTTTGGGCCTGTATGTCCACAGCTGCAGTAGGTAGTTTAGTGTTTGTTGAAGGAATAATGGGCAAAAATATGTACCTCAACATACTAAAAGACAACTTGCTCCAAAATGCAACGAAGCTTGGTATACGCGATAATTTCCGCTTCTATCAAGATAACGACCCAAAACATAAGTCAACAATTGTGGAGACTTATCTAATATGGAATTGCCCCCATTTAATGTCGCCATCGGCTCAGTCACCGGACTTTAATGTTATTGAAAATTTGGGGTTTTTATTGGATAATAACATTAGGAAACACAACATAACAAACAAAAATGAACTGAAGAAGGCGTTGTTGGAAGAGGGGGTAAAATTAGCCCAGATGTTACCTAAAAGCTGGTAGATTCAATGCCAAAGAGGCTACAGAGTACTATAAAAGCAAAAGGGTACCTATACAAAATATTAAATATACTAATATTTATTATTTTTAAATAAAAAGACAACTGTACCAAATAAGCTGTGACATGCATTTTTGATTTGTTACAACAAAGTTCTTATTATTAAACAGTTAGAAATATTCTTTTGAAATTTTTTTTGTTTTCAATGTTCATTAAACATACAACAACAACTTGGCATTCAAATTTCGTTGATAGCTTTAATAGTTTAGAAGCTACAGTGGTTTTATTTCTATAAAGGGTAGTGTACCAAATAAGCTGTGAGCCACTGTACATACACGTACATGCATATGCAGCCACGATTCACACACATATACTGTATACTACCCCCCCTTAGCCCACCTTCCATTAAACCGATTCATTCAGGATCAAGATCTGAATCGATTTAATCATGTCCGCCCATGTATCCGTGTAAGTTTTACCTAAGCTGCAGGTCGCAATTTTGGAGACATTCTACTGTAACCTGGTACAAGAAGTAAGAAAGAACCCTACCGAATCGAGTTTGAAGGGAGGTGGGTGTGTAGGTGTCCGCATAAACCTAAACTTAAAAAATACCCTCTGACCACAAACCAAAATTCATTAGTTACGTATTTTCCATTATTCTGGAATATCTAGTCGCAATATTTTGAATACAACTCTCCGTTCCAAGAGATAATTGTGGTAAAAATATGTGTCTATCGTACACACTTATACATACGGCTAAGGTACAGCCAGAGAACGACTTACATGATACGTAGGATTTGAGCTAAGGCTCAGACGGTTGTCCTGACGTAATACTTAACGGTAGTCCCAGAAGATCTAGCGTCAGACGTTGAAGGGGTTTTAGTGGGTGAGAGTCTCACACTGACTGGGTATTCAACGCTTTCCCCTTCGTTAAAAGACCCCCTTCGCCCATATTATATATAAATCGTTCACTTTTTCAAAATCTTGTGGTGAGAATGACCAATCCCTGCCATTTTTAGATACATGTGTAGTGAAATTTTCGGGGGAACATTATTTATCTTGTTATGCTCTTCACACGTACTAATACGCAGCTATGCAAGGAAGACTTCAGCAATCCCTCAAAACTATATAAGTTTTCAATTTACAATAAAAATTTCAATGACCTTAACGTTGTCCATGCGAGCAGTTCTGGTTAATGCTCAGATCACATGATAGATCAAAAATACCTATATACCTCAGCTTGATAGTTAATTCTAATTCTCTTCCGTTCACAGAATCGTGATATAACAAAAACACAAATTGTTTCAAAATGTTCTAAATATGATTTCGTTTTATTTTTAGTACTACGATGGCTGCAAGAGAACTTCTTCTTCTTCTTCTGTACAAAAACTTAATCATATATTATTATCTAACATTTTAAAAATGTATTGCTTTGTTCCTAAATTCTTAATTGTCTAAGTGTTTTGTTATTGTACATATGGCCGCAAGATTGATAATTTATTTATTGAAATTTTCAATTTGTTGTAAAACCCAACTGCGAGTAGCTCCTGAGCTTGGATCCGCTTTTGCAATAGCAGGCAGTGGTTGTGGTGCTATGGCGAGTTTTATTACCGATGAGCGGGGTGGTAATGGCAGAATATTGATTGGTTTTGGTTTAATTGGCGGAGGAATACTTGTCTTGTAACCAGATGTAGGGCACAGTTTTCGATCGTTATCATCGCTGTAGACAGCGGAATCGCGAAAATCATTTTCTGGGCCCTCTTTTACACAGTTTTCCTGTTCAAAATTATTGTTACACTTATCTGACGTACAACATCGTTGATCGTTTACACTATCATTGGAGGAGGTAAGAGAAAACACAGAGTCTCTCTGCTTAATTGCAGAAGACTGTAATTTGGACTTCATGGCACTAAATAATGACCGCGGATCGGCATAGTCAACATGAGCAATGCGCTCACCTACCGCTTCACTACCCTGCAAATGTAGCACCGAATGCCGTGCCTCACAATCACTTATGGTTGACTTATATAAGGCATCTTCGCCATTTAAAGTGGAACTGCTAAGTAAACGTTTAAGGAGACTTTTAGAATAGGGTCTTAAGTGATTTGTTTCGGAAGCGCTGAGACTACTGTCCGTAGTATCGCTACGTATTGTACCATTTTTTAGCAGTGTTGTTACATTTTCCATTTTTTGACAATTGCTGTAGGTTTCCTTTACACTCTGAAGTAACCCCTTACCCTTGACCGGTTCATTGTCCACATTTTGTAGTACATCATCACAGCTGTACACCAGAGTAACATAATCTGATTCTGGTCTTATTGTACATTCCGGTTTCTTATCCCTTGGTTTATAGTACAGCAAAGATTTAGAGCGATTTAAAACAGGTGAAAACTTGTACGGCACATGGACATTCCTACGCAAAGTTTCATAAATGGGTTCTGTGATATTTTTTGACTGTACGTTGTCTGCATCTGTACTTTCAATATCCAAAGGTGGTGGTGATTTAGAAGGTGGTCGGGGTGGTAATTCTCTTATACCTGTATATAATGAATTACTAATAATAGCCGCCTTAGCGGGAGGTGAATTTTTCTCTGTGGGTCGTTTCTTTTGTAATTTCGAACAAAATCTATCAAATTCTTTGCTATTCTTTAAGAGATCTGACACAATTTGGGCATCATGTCGTGCCTTTTCAGCAGCTGATGGAATAGTAGTAATTTGACCTGGTTCTATAACATTTGGCACTTGTGTGTTGGGGGGATTTTTTGCAGTTTCTTCATTTTCCATATGACTATGCGGTGATATATTTTCAGACGATTCAGTAATTTTCAAAACCGTATTATTGGCCTCCTCGAATTCATTTAAAGCCATATAAAATGTGGAGTTCTCTTTTCTGCAAAATTTTTGCTTCCTCAAGGACGTAAAACGCTTTGGTAAAGTTTTATGATTACATGGTTTTGTATTATCTGAGAACTTGCGACCTTTCCCTTTAGGAGAACTTTCCGCGCTCTTTATATTATGGACTTTTGATTGATTCATAGTATGATTGTCTGCCTGATCACTATTAGAACTTATGCGGGGTACTGATTTACTGCGTTTTTTCAATGCTTTATCCTCCATGCCCAACACTTCTCCATCTGGTGTTTCGGTGCATTTATTACAACGATAAGAACTCTCATTTTCTCTTTTAATTCCTTTACAATGTTTACAGTTTGCCTTTGAAAATAGCTCTTCCGCTTCTTCTCGAACGTGTTCATTAATGCTTTCTGCACTTTTCGAAATTGATTTTAAAACATTGATTGTTTTATCGGTCTCGGAATCCTTGATACATTCAAATGTGCTGGTAGGATTTGAAATAGTTTTCCGTTTGACTTTAGAACGATTACGGATTTCGCTGCGTCGATACTGATTGCGTCTCTCCAAATATGTAAGTGTCGATGGTGCATAAAGGCTCCACTTCCAAGGAATCTTATCAGTAGAATGATCTATGTTAAAAATAAGAGTATAAAGGTAAAGATTTATTATCAAAAAGTGAGTACTATTGTACGTATTACCCACGCGAACGTGGAAGAGCCTAAAATTATAGGTAACAATTTCCTTAAAATTCGGTAACACACTGTAAATAGATAGAATAGCACGACAGGCCCGCAAAGTACTTTCGAGTTAAACTATAACACATACTTTAATGGCCTTTAAAACACGCGTAATATAGTAAAAAATGTACACTGAAGTGGGGCATTAGGCGAAAGCGCACTTTCTCGTTTTTTCAAGTTGTAATAGCACAGAAAAATTGCGAATTGATAAGAATAATAAGCTGTCAAAGAAGAAATAAAATCGGTTAATATCTTCCGATTGCGAAAGAGCCCAAATGTGGAAAAATTCCTAAAAAAATAACATTTTCGATAAAACGATGTAAATATGACCTTTCATATACGATGGAGGGCACGCTTTGCCGACAGGGGACATTTTTTTAATCCTAAGAATCAGAAATTTGGACACGTAGACGAAAAAAAGATCGTTTCGTTCAATCAACTCCAATTTTCATACTAACGTTTATGGTCTCTAACCACTAAAGAAATAAATTATATCTATTTTATGTAAAAGGTATAAATATAAAATTTTTCCAAAATAAAAATTTCTTTCCGACACCTTTTTATTCTCATCATTAGCAATTTTCCGCCTGCGACTCATCAATATTCAAAAAGTGCATTTTCGCCCCACTCTAATATATGTAAATATTGATTAAAAAGTTCTAAAAATATATGGTTTTGATTTGATTTGACAATAGACCTACTCAGTGTAAATAGAAAACATCTCATTATTGAAAATAAAATCAATTCAGAGTATAATGCTCATTAAAAATACTTTGAGGGGTCTCTGAATAAGGCATTGCAAACGAAAAGGTTAAGCTTAAGTGTGTCCCCCTTAATGGAAAATATAAAAATACTTGCCTTCTTCATCGCCCAACTGGTAAACAAGCTCTTTGGCTCTTAACGGTATGTTGTCGAATTTTTCCAACAGCACGCTTTTTATCTGTTGAGTCCATAAACGTTTTTGATCACGATTTTTGGCAGTCAATTTGATCTGATTGCGTGGCTCATCGTATGGTATCACATAAAAGCTGGTGGGTTCACCAGCTAAATGTTCGCTCAACATTAGATTGTTTTGCTGTTTTGTTATTATTTAGAAAAAACAACAAGGACTTAATAGAAAGACATTAACAGCAAAACTGAATTACTTACATGAATGTAACTTTTAAATTGTAGACGTTGGTCTTCTTTAGCTTTGGCTATTATAAGCATCGTTGAAAATAATAAAACTCTTCGAGGCTTATTATGCTCCATGAGAACACCCTCCAAACGCAATTCACCTAATACTGTTAGTTCTAACAAAAAATTGTGAAAAAAAATTTTAAAATCTCTATGACATGGAGTTGAAAACGCTGTAATTAACCTGGACCGAGCCAACCATCTAAAATCCCCGATAATTCCTTAACTCTAGTTTGTTGCTCTAATTTCCGTTTAACCTGATCTATGTTGCGCGCCACCTGACGCATTATTTCATAGGCTTGCATTACTTCCTTGATATCACAATGTTTACGTAAATTCTAAAATACATTGAATTTTCAGCTTTGCCTAATGCATTATAAATATATGTATATATCGGAAAACGTACATCCAATAAAAGATGATATTTTAAGATCCGTTGCACTGGCTTTAGTAAATAGGAACCCAACGGTAATGTGTGCTGTAACATTTTTTGTGTTGACGTTAACAGAGCATTAGTGTGGGTTGCTTGTAACAGCTTAGTTAGTAGTTGTATGGCCTCTGGATAGCTGGTGCTGTAAAATAGAAGAGAATGAGTTTTAGGGTATTTCCACCAAAAGCATTATTTTATATTATTTCTCACTGACCAATACGTAGTGTACACATCGAATCCACTTTTCATATCTAAAAAGCAATTGGAAATTTTTACCGGATCTAGGCCCGAATTGTGCAGTTGTTTCAGCAGCGTTATACTAAATTCATAGACGTCTTCGATGTTGGCGAATAGAACTTGTAATTCACTATAACGTAAACAGGCCCGTTCTTTCCAATCGGAGAGGTAACTGTAGATATGTAAAGAGACAAATGTATAAAATTGTACAATCATTCCAATTTCAATATTTTGAATAACTCACCCTCGTATAACTTCACCTAAATCATTCACGTAACTTCTTTCTGAGTCTACAATTTCCAAGCAAGCTCTTTCAAATACCGACATGCCAGCATGCACTTCCATTAGTTCATTTTCACTTTGATCCGCTAGACTTTCTACACTGGCCAAATATGATGTGCTATGCTTACAACTTATATGATCATTGCCTGAACCTGAACTAGAACTTGACGATGTGGAGCAAAGCGATAACGATGATAGCGGACGATGTTTCAGTTTAGATATTTCCGGCAAAATTAAACTTGTCACTTTGCCTGACTCTTTTAGTGAAAATTTCACTTGTTTTATTCCAGTCACAAAGGCACTCTTTGGATCATCCAAAGCTATCGACACAACTTCTGCATTACCATGAAGATGAGGTGATGTTATCGAATCTTTTGCTTTCTCGGACTTGTAAGAGATTAACGGTTCAGTTGCGTTCAAACTTATACACTTCTGTTCTTCTAAATCTTCTCCAGTAAGTGTTGATGATTCATTTTTAACCGAATCTTCATTATTTATTCCTTTACCTAATAACTCTTCAGATGTACAGCTATTCAAAATTGTTTCAGTGGGTTTGCATCCTAGATTATTTGTACGCGGTGTGCATGGGCTTTTATTTAATGAGAGAGTTTCATTCTTTTCTGGGCGGATTTTTTCTTGTTCAAAGGTTTGCACGATTTCGTTACCTGCCTGGCTAAGCTTACACGTAACTTTTGAGAGCGGTATATGGAATAACTTTTTTTTATGTTCGTTTTCACTTAAGTGACACTTTTTGTTGTTGAAAAAATTCGGCAATTTTGAAGTTAGAGCTGGGCTGTTAACTGACTGCTTCTGTAAAGCAACAACATCTACAGCGTGTATGGGCTCTATATCCGAGTGTGCAATAATGCGCTGCACATTGGCCGACAGGATTTGTATATTACTTCGCGATTTATTAAGACGCGTCGCATGCACAATTTCAGAGGATATTTTACTTAAAGCGCTATTATTATTATATGTTTCTGTTTTCGCAGTTAAATTCACATGTAACTGTGCATTAATGCACTTTAGCTGATCAGCAGTATTAACATTACAAATGTTATCGGTGTCTGCCTCGTCTTCGCCGCTAGTTATTGCATACAAACTGGTTTTATTGCTGCTATCCCGTATGCACGAGGGAAAGGTATTTGTACCGTTACCAATTACCAAATTACTAGTTAAGGTATCATAAATGCCCAACAGCGAGGGAGTTAAATCCGTGCTGCTTCCTAAAACGAAATAAGAGCAATTATTAATAATTTATTTCTTCTGTAATGCATTTAAAGTTGTCGCTGTTTGTTGACTTTTCTTAACATTTGAATTCCACTTCCACAATTTATGAAAAATATTTTGTATGGCTTTCTATTATAAGCCCCAACGGGTGTTGGTTAATACATACACTACACATATTACACAAGACGTACAAGACAAAATGTTGCTGGTGCTGTTATCAGCGCCTACACAAAAGCTCACATTTATCTACGCCTATTCGAATTCATTTAACTTGAATACATATTTCCTGATTTCTCTGCTTATGCTGCGTTGTATATTGCCAGCCTGCCCGGTGTCTGCACAACGGCGCCAACTTAATAAACTATCACCATGTACTTTACAAAACAAATTGAGTGCAGTGCATGGTATATCTGATGCAACCGGCCACAATTTAGGCAGCCAACATATCATACAAGCACCCAGCACGTGCTGTTCGTTTGCTGGAGCTCTCGAGTAATGCAAACGAATAAGCACCAGCGGCAGCACTACAAGTGTGACATGTAGACTCTTCTCTCTTCGTCGCTTTATATTCTCTTTAAACTGTAAACATTCATTCGGTTATATATTAAACATTGATATGAACACTTTATCGACACGTTTGTAACAGCCGCAGGTAGGTGTCGCATCCATTTCACCCAAGTTTCCTAATTACTACCTCAGTACACAAGAAATGGTATAAATTTATAAACTTTACTAACAAATGGCGCAATTTAAACTACAAAGATGAATGCGATCTTGATTAAAACATGTCCGAAGCAACTTGATTTCTTACACCCAAGTAACTCTAAGCGCGTTTTCTATTTTCTTTATTTCAGAAATTTAACTTTACATTAAATTTTATGTTAAAAACGTCTCCCAACCTTAGAAAACATTAAATAAATATTACCTTGCGCACTAGATATGACTCTCTGGACTCTTAACTGTTCGATAAACCTCTTCGGTAAACAAGTTTTAGAAAAATCATAAAAAACGAATAGCTAAAAGTGTTGAAACTTGCGGTAGTTTTACATAACTCATTAGGCGTTGTTCACCGCCAAGATTTTCTTGAGATGAGAAAGAAAAATTGAAAGAATAAAAGAGAAAAGCATTTTTTGAACAAAATCTAACCCCCAAGCTGATAATATCTACAAATAAGATATTTTTACACATTAATGTAGAAGGTATACCAAGTTTTTTATCCCGTTTGCAACATTTAAATGGAGAAGTCAGGGACCCTAACTAGCATGCTTTACATATTCTTGATCATTATTAAAATCTACACAGGTCCGTCCCCATCTCTGTTGTTGCTACTCTCACGATCGTAAATTTTGAGATATTGAGCCACACCCACAATCGACAAAAATCTGTTTATCTACCCAAAAAAATTTAGCCATGAAGTTGAAATTTTGAACACGTATTTATAATTAGTTCGTTTATAAATGTGCCAAAAGTGGGCGTGGCTCATAATTTACATAAATTCATATTCGGCGTAAAACTCGACGTAGCAAGCTGATACGTAATGCATACACTATTAGAGAGCGTACATACCACGCGCACTGTATGTGTAGGTGAAGGGTATTTAAAATTTCGCCTAGGCCAAATTTAACAGAATATATATGAACTGTACTCGTGGATATGCTGCACAGGGAATGGTTTGCTGTGTGGGGTGCGATTTCCACCGTTGACTGGGAATTATTTATAATATGTAAAGAGGAACGTAAACCAAACCTTAAATATCTCCAAATTTATATATAGAATCAGGAGATGTAGCAAGCATCCCTTTACGATCTCTTGTAGGACATTTATTACCTATCAACGTACAATTCTGAGGCAAAGGAAAGGTTTCTCCGACCATAAATTAATTTCTTTCCCCCTTACATTCACCTGATTGTGATATATGTACGCAAAAAATGTCTATGTATGCACTCATCTTAAGAAAGAAGTTATGTCCATAAATATACATTTTACAATGCTTTTCACCACACGTCAAGAAGCTTTGGTCTACTTTGCAATATTGGCACACAATGCGAATACAAAACTCGGCTAACGTTAATTGTCTGCCAACGTTGTTATATGAAACTTGATTATAATAACAAATGCAACATTTAGCATTATGTGAAAAATATTGGAATTTTTTTATATCTTGAGATTGGAGGTATATTCATTTTGTTAAGATGTTTGCAACACCTACACACTCCACAGAGTTAAATTCTTATTCAATTTAGCCGCGCCTATCTGCCTGTCTGTCTGTATAAGTATTCTTGTTATCGCAAAAGTTTATATATAGAAAGTTGTACCACAGGTCGATCTTTAAATTGGGTAAAATTGTTAGGAAAATAAATAAAAACTGAAGAAGCATGCGTTGTTTTTTTTTTGTTGGGGTTTTTTCGTTGTACTCAAAAAGTACAAAAGATAAAAGTTGTATACACGTTAGGGATTAGATTAGATGCATTATACTACATCGCTTCAGACATGAGCAGGATAGGCTATGCGTACCAGGAAACATTTAACGAAAAGAAAATATATGTATTTTCGCTTTTTCAGGAAGAAGAATTACAAGAGTTCAATATTTTTCTCACCATTTTATTTCACTACACTAACATGGTGGGTATTCAATACGACACCGTTTATATGGAGAAATCGATCTTCAAATTTCATGTGAATTGTTTATACTTGTATATTTATTTATATTTACAAATTTCAACATTCGATACACGCTGAGGAATCTCATTACTTGTGTGTATGTTCGTGTATGTTCATTCAAGTGTATTTTGAAACTTTAGAATAAAGTGAACAAATATTTATATAATTTTATACCTTGCACTGGGTTACACGTTCAATTACGTTGAATCGTTTGTAGCTGTTAAGGATACGGCATATGAGACACCTGCCTACATAGAACACTTTGCCAATCTTTCAATTTCAGTTGAAAATGTCATGATTTATAATTTTTATTAATTTGTTTTACTTGTTTTAAATGATTTCAAATTTTCCCTAATTTTTTCTGTATATTATAAAAAGTGGAACATTTTTCTATTTTAGCCAAGAGGCGTCCCACAGCACAGCCCATCGTTTTGTCTCCCTTCATATAAATTCATACATTTTAATGGATTTTAACAGGACAGCATTCAAGCGAGAAGTGCTCTCGGACGGAGCCTTTAAAAGGTAAGAAAACTTAAAACATTGACATTTAAAAACAAAACGATAAATTTTATTCGCTTTTGTTTCAGTACAGTGGAAAGCGTATACAAAATAATGCTTGAAGTTGAGTGACCCCTTAAGAAGTTTCCACTTGTGCGTTTGAAAACAAGATAACATTTATGTTATGCAAACAATAATTTAATAAGAAGCATAAAGGCCCAAGAAAACGAGATAATCCTTCTTTTTCAGTTGCTGATAGGAAACTATAAAATAAATATGGAATGAGACCTAGTTGATATATCTCATCTATCACATATATTTCTCATCAGCATTTTCAGAGAGCCGATGGAACAGCAGATCATTCATGCCCTTATATAGCGTTCTCCTTTTAAAAAGTTCAACATGCTAAAAACTTTTAAAAGAACTTCGACTCCATCATAGTAAATTTCGATTTTAAAGAAAATTGAAATTAACGCTTTATATGTACATTCTATCGATATATGAATGATAGAAATTGAACCAGCCGTTTGAAAGATATATTAAAAAAAGAGGGCTGTCGAACAATTTTGCTCATTTTAAATAGGAAACGTGAGAGCTACAAAAACATATTACATAAAAATATCGATCCACGCACACGCACATCGCTAAATCGAATCATATTTTTAAAGTAATCGAAAATATATATATAGATCCCTGAGGCTTTCTTCGGCTATTTGCAAAAGGATTGATAAACTTTGGATATGTTTATAACTATAGTGGACGATATGAAAACGCAATAGAACATGTAGGCGTTGCACAAGTCGCCCACCTTAGCTATGCTAACAGTATGCCCGTCAGACAGCCAAACCAGCCACCCAAGCTATCCAACCATTTTACTCTCTTTTACAGAACCTATGCACTCGTATATGCATACACTTATATATTATATATAAAATTTGTTGGTAACTCATGAATGAACAAGAAAATAAACACATGCATATATTTATGCATGCACGAGAAGGTAGAATCTTAATAGATGCCTGAACTTATGTCGTATTAAAGTATGTGCATGTGTGTAGAGCATATTGAAGTAGTGACTAAATGATTCATTTCAATGCACTTTTCCCGCATTTTCGCTATATAAGTTATAGAGAAATAAGTGAATCAATGAAAATAAAATGCAAATAAAAACCTTGACCCGTGATATGAGTGCTTGACTGTGTAAAGTGAAATGGTATTTGTTGTTGGTGTTGTCAATTACAATTAGTCTGCATCACAGAGTATAATAAGAGGCAAAGTCTTAACAAAGTCTTTGAGAGATTTTAGTAGAAATTTTATTAGTGGATGGCGCTTTGAAATACACACATAACCACATAGGAATGTAATGAAATAATTAATTTAGAAAGTATAGAATGAGTATTATCAGATGTATTGCATGTATCTAAGTCTCTGGATATTATGTAATGGGTGGGGGGAATAATGTAAAAAATGATTATAATCATGTGAGTATCAAGCAACGAAATCTCTACTAAAACCTCTAAAAGTTAGAAAAGTTAGAGAGAAAATAGTGTCCCTGACAATAATCTGTTACACTAGCAGTAATGACTAATTCTAAAGCTAAATAAAACAATTTTATATGGGGAGGGTTCTAAAAATGGTCCTATCCTATCCATTTTCAAAACGGTTTATTTTTTGACCAATACATTTCCTTGTAACAAATTTCATCGAAATATCTCAAAAAATAATAGGACCTCATATGAGGAAGAGTTCTAAAATTGATCCAATCCGGTCCATTTTAAATAGGGTTCTCCTTTGGGTCAATAGATGTCCTTGTACCAAATTTCATCAAAATATCTCAAATAATGCGACCTGTAGCTTGCGTACAAATTTAGATGGACAGACGGACATGGTTAAATCGATTAAGATTTTGATTCTGAATCGATCGGTATAATTGAAGATGAATGTGGCATTTGCCATTTAAGAGTTACAAACATCCACACAAACTTAATATACCCTTAATATACCTTAATAAACCCCAGGAAGGTGCAGGGTATAAAAATTATACATAAAAACATTTTGCATATAAGACGTTTTTCCTTAATATCTGCTACATTTATTAACCAATTAGAATGAAATATTGTGGGACGATACTGGATACCTTAGATAATATCAAAATCATTGGATAATCGGTCAAAAAGATAACGTACGCAACTCCTGCCACACAATACCTCCCATTTCGAAGACCAACTTTGTTTATTTATAAATTTTATTGAACAGTTGAATAAGAAAAGTGTTTCTCTCGAGTATGTCTTCATTTTGTGACCGGTCTAGGTGACATTCGCAGATATGATTATTTGACCTAGATATAGAATTTGAGGCACTGATGTGCCTTGACCCCACACAAAGCCAAGAACGAATCAACTAGTATAGAATAAATAACACTCGTGCACTTGTTTAATGTTTTTCTTGTTATCACTTTTACAGTCACATTATGGATGAACGTTGTGTACTCAGTCAATACTGCCGTACGTACCAGTAATAAATTGAGTTTAATTAAATTAATTTTAACTATGATCGTCCACTCAATTCGTTCTTCGTACATATGTATTAGCATATGAAACAACGAAACACAAATGCTTAATAAAGTCCAAATTAAATGACCTTTAATAAACTTTAACAAAGTTTTTTCATATGATGGAGAAACAATCAACAAGCACTCCGGTCCTTTAGTGAGCGGATGCAGGGGGAATAGTCCCCACAAATTTTCATATATGCCGTTCAGATATACAAATTCTTTTTACCGTTTTAATAATGTGATATTTTTCCAAAATATTGAGTCTAATTATACATTATGATTCATTGATATTTGGTTTCCATTGAAACGAATTCACATTCATTCTTGTGGCAAAGCTTGGCAGTAATTGTAATAGTAATTGATGGGCGTGGCACCTTCCATATATTAAAAAAAAAAGTTATTTTTTAAGCAAATGGGAAGTGCCAAGCCCATTAATTGGATATCCCCGCAGAGTCCTCCCTCCTTGCACTCAAACTCATATTAACTCTATAATAAAGAAATTTGAAATTAGGCCGATTAGGGTGCTTAACCAGATTATGAAACTATTCTATTCATTAAATTAACGAATATCACGTAAATAGCTCTAAATAGAGTAAAAGGCAATAACAACAATAACAAAACAAACTTAAGCATACATACTTCTGATCGCATTAGAAATAAAATATGATACTACATAGAACAGGTTTTCCCGTGAGTGTGTGTATGTACGTATGTTTATCAAAACAAAACTCCAAGTTAGCCATCAGCCCACAATATACGTATTTATATAAACCCGTTCCATATGCGTAAACCAAAAGAATACATACATAAGTATATGTGTGCAAGAATGTTCTCTTTTTAGTGAGTAGTAGTACAATAAAAAACAATAACTCACCAAAGAAGTCTTCCCAATGTTCTGAGTCATCCGATTCAATATCCATTTTATTTACGTATGGTAGCGTGCGAACGTAAACTCTTTATTGTCCATTTTTTCTTTTGTAGGTTAGAAAGTCTTTTTTTTTTTTTTTTTAATTTTTCGGCGTGATTGTCTTCTGGACAAAAATGCTCTTTTTTTTAATGTTTCACGAACAGTATGGACAAAGTAACTTTTTCAACCGCGTTATGTATGTTTCACGAACATATGTCTATAAGGTGTGGGTGGGGCTTGTTGAAAAGAGGACTTGTAGCTGCTGTATCATTGATTACGTTTCTGGAATGCAAGCCATCGATCATGATTTTTACACCCTTCACATAAGATGGGGGGTATACTAAGTTTGTTCTTCTTCTTGCAATACCCAGACGAAGGCATCAGAAACCCTACAAAGTATATATATTCCTAATCAGCATTAAAAACTTAATCGATCTAGACATGTAAGTCCGTGCGTCCGTCTGTTGTTGGCATTCTCACGAGCGTAAATTTTGAGATATTGAGCTGAAATTTTGTACAGACACTTTTAGTATTTGCACGCAGATCGTTATTTAAAATGGGCAAAATCGGTCAAGAGCCACGCCCACAAAAATATATTCATTTGCCACAAAAATTTACCCATAAACTTGAAATTCGGTATGTACATTTATGAATACTTTGTTAATCTATGCGCTAAAAATTGGCGTGATCGGATTACAGACACGCCCACAATCGACAAAAATCTATATATCTGCCACAAAAATTGAGCTATAAACTTGAAATTTGGTATGTACATCTATAAATGTTCGCTTAATAGATATGTCAAAAATGGACGTATTCGGATTACAGACACACCCACAATCAATAAAAATCTTTATATCTGCCACAAAAGTTGACCTAAGAACTTGAAATTTGGTAAGCATATACATAGTTATCCCATTGAATGACATACCAAAAATGGGCGTGGTCGAATAATAGACACGCCTACAATTTACAAAAATCTATATATCTGCCACAAAAAATGATCTATGAACTTGAAATTTGGTATGCGTATCTATAGTTATCCCATCCAGCAATATGCCAAAATGGGGCGTGGTCGGTTAACAAACACGCCCACAATTTACAAAAAACCCCTATTCACCATAAAACTAGACTTGCAAGCTGATAAACTATAAGAAGGCGTCATATATATATTTTTGGCCCGCCCATCATTGTAGGGTAATTAAGATTTGACCCAAACCAAATTTAGTTTTCTTACTTGTTGGTGTTTAAATTTTACAGGTCAAATTCTCTCCAGCACAACTATTATTGGGCACACACTCTCTCACACACATTACGTGAAATAAGACGTGAAATAAACTTGTGCAAATTATTATTACTATGAAAATTCATTAAACACTGTACTTGCTTTTCCACTTGACGTTTTTCTTTTTCTTTTGCTTGTTTTTTTGGTTGATAAGAAATTTGTTATAGAAAATTATATACCATTTACTCCTAAAGGTGTAGTGAGCGTTTTGTGTGTTTACTTCTGCTTTATTCATATCCACCACCTTGTGGAGGTAAACTCACTTTGTCAAAACATTTGTCGGTAAATGTATTCTTGGTCACAAAAAGTCAAGTACTCGGACACATGTACAGACATGATTCGCACCAAGACCTATGGCCTGTTTAATCTTGATGCTTAAGTTCTTTTATTTGAACTAATTTTATCACACAAGTGTATGTGCAACGGAATAAATGGGGCTGGCTGTAACGGTCTGTTGTGGTTGCAATTCTTGCAGCAACATCCAGCTATTAAAACGCAACTTTTACCGTCACACCCGAGCTGCAATTAATTATAAAATCTGAAGCTTGCGTCAGATGCAGTTATCTTTAAACATAAATGCCCAAACATGGCTTAAAATGTTAGATACTGGGAACTGGTTATAGAGATTCTGCATTTATTACTGTTGGTATAAATTTTATTTGAATTTAGAATTTCTTTCTTTCTTTTTTTTTGTTGTGTATGAGAATATATTTAGAAAATACCACACGTTAGCTTGTGGTAATGGAGTGTAGGGTGCATGGTAAGCTTAAATGTGACATTATTTGATGTTTACATATAAGGAACTTGAACGCCAACGTTTTGTATGCCAGTCAAGAACCAGAATATACCGCAGAGTTTCTTATAATTTATTGTTGTTGTTGTTGTTTCGTTTTAGCCATATAGATACATTTGTGTATGCATGAGAGTGCATGCAAAGATCGGAATATAAGTGTATGTGCCATAGAGTATAATTGCATATGCGTATAATATCATATATTTGTACAATGGATAGCAATTGACTGCTGCAGTGCGCTCACAGAGGGACCGTAATTCATTGAGCTGTTGCTTGTTGTATTCAATTGCATGCGATCTTACATACTCGTGTATGTAAACACGTATCAAAAATCACTTAAAATTACTTTGAAAATTATTTTCACTGAATTAAACGCTGTTGAACTTGGCTCACTTTTAAACAGACTACACTTTCCTCCCTCCACACAAAATACACATTAATACACGAATAGCTTTTTGCTGAGATTGTCTTGTAACACTAACAACATTTGCGCTACAATGGGCGCATATGTACTTCAACCCAATGTTCCGCTTAAATATTTTTTGTTTAATTTTATAAAAACAAATAATTTTTGAAAAAAAAATACTTGGTTTGAAGTATTATTTGTATTATATTTTACATTCTTGTATATTAGCGCGTTATATATATACGATCGCTACTAAATTAAATATCTTGCGCACTACAAACTAAACTTGAATCACACATGGCGGTTTCTCTTCAACTAACAGCAACGAGAAGCAAGTTGAGTTTTTAAACCATTAGATCAGAGACAGAGACTTTTAAATTCCAGAGAGTATTGAGTATTTTAGAGGCTCTACTGTAGACGCTCTTGTTGTGGGGCTAACAGAGCGGAATATGCGGAAAAGATTTTATCTTTTTTTTTAAAACGAATGAATTTATATCGAATTTCAAAATTATTTTGTACAAAATCACTTAATAACAGTAATCATGTGTGGATTCTTCTTGCACGAACATATTTTTCATTTTTTTCAATTCGTTTCATTTCAATACAAAAAACGTAATATTTGTTGTTTCTCGATTGTTAAAAATTGTTTCTTGTTTGTAATTATTTAAAATAAATTTCATATATTGATCTACCATGTGGCAACCCCTCAAATTTTCAGACAAAAATTTATTCATTTGTATACACAAGACACAATTTACAGGTGTTTTTTCGAAAAATTTATTATAAAAAATTACATAAATATATAAAATAAAGAATGCCGATTAATTGTGAATCAAATTGTGGCAATAAAGCTGTTCTTAAAGTAAGTTAATAATAAAGAATACAAATCGCCTGTAAAGCCATTAAATGTTGTAGTAGCGCCCTAAAACAGGACACGCCTTGTGTAAGGAGTGCTTTTTTGCTGCTTTCGAAAATGAAATACATTACACCATCGTCGGCAGTAATTTATTTAAGCGTGGTGAAAAAGTAGCCATTGCGGCTAGTGGCGGTAAAGACTCCACCGTGTTAGCCCACGTGTAAGTTCAATTTTATTCAGTTTTATATGATTGTGTATGTAAACGATTACATTATTCTAGATTAAAATTACTCAATGAACGACACGACTATGGTTTGGATTTGGTTTTACTGTCTATAGATGAAGGTATAACCGGTTATCGTGATGATAGCTTGAATACGGTCAAACAGAATCGCGATGATTATAAAATGCCTCTAAAGATTCTATCATATGAAGAATTGTATGGTTGGACAATGGATCGTATAGTAAGCCAAATTGGACGCACGAATAATTGTACATTCTGTGGTGTATTTCGTCGGCAAGCTTTAGATAGAGGAGCCAAAATATTGGGCGTAGATAGTATAGCAACCGGCCATAATGCTGATGATATAGCAGAGACAGTTTTAATGAATATATTACGCGGTGATACAGCTCGATTACGTCGTTGTACTGCCATTAGAACTGGTGGTAATAGTGAACAATCAATATCACGCGTTAAGCCATTAAAGTATGCCTACGAAAAGGAAATTGTTATGTACGCCCATTATAAGAAGCTTGTATACTTTTCAACCGAATGTACCTTCGCTCCCAATGCATATCGTGGTCATGCCCGTGCTTTTCTAAAAGATTTGGAAAAGGTAAGACCATCCGTTATAACGGATATTATACATTCGGGTGAACAACTACGCTTTAAGGATTCGATTAAGAAACCTGTACGGGGTACTTGTGAGCGTTGTGGCTTCGTAAACTCACAACAACCGTGTAAAGCCTGCGTGCTGCTAGAGGGCCTTAATCGTGGTTTACCAAAACTGGGCTTGGGTAAAAAGTCCAAAGGTGAACGTTTGGTAGCCGAGCAAAATAAAGAGTTGGCACTAAGACAACGTGTTCACTTGGTTAAAAATGATTTTTGATGTTTTATATAGAACATCTCTTGTTATATGAATTATTTGAAGGACTATTGATTGGCATGTGTTCATATAAGTTTATATGTGCCCACATTGGTTATAAAGGATTTTACAAGGATAGTGGGTGCCGTGGCTATTGTGACATGAAAATATTTATTATGTCGAATTATAAATCTTAGACTTACGTGTTACTTATGATTTAATAGAAAAACATTTCCTCTTATATTAAAATATTCTTTTTTTTATTTTATGTAAAAATAATTAATGAAAAAATACGGAATATTACCTCTTCAAACAAGTAAAACCCCCTTTGCATTTTCTCTCAACCTCGATCACGTCAAAAAATGGATGAATCGACAATTTTCATGGCTATCTTAGGGCACGTGTAATTATCATTACCCCAAAAACACATGCATAGGTTGAACGTCATACATGTGTTTTTTAATTCCAATATACATACAAAGACATCCATCCTCCTTTGCTGCTATCTAACATAAAAGAAACAGATTTTTTCTTTAGTATGCATGTGCATGCATTATTACAATTTAATTATTTATTGTACATCATGCTTCAAAGTAGGTCAGCAAATTTTTTGTAACAATGCGGACACTTTTAGCATAATACTACTGGATTTTTTCTATGAGATTTTATTAGCACTAAAAACCTGTTCGAATTCTGGTAAATAGCGACTCTTTACTCAAAACTATACAAACCGTTATGAATGTGAAGTGATGCAAATCAATTTTCAAAAATATTGGTAATTAGATAAATTGCGCAGATATATGGCGATTTAAATAAGTGGTTGTGTTCTAAAAATGTTTTTACACCATTCTTCCATACACCACGGCTCACATAAAGAAAAAAAAAAATGCTTATAAATTACCTTTGAGAGCTACTTTAAAGCAACCGCCTTAATGTTGTTGTTGTTGTGAACTAAGAAAAGTCTTACATGTCCAGAAGCCAGAAGGGGCTATCCAAATCTGCGCAGAAAGATGTAGAACAGGATCCGAAAACTTAACAGCCAGATTGAAAGCTTAGGCTGGCTGTATGCCGCCTCATTTGACGATCTATAAAGAAAGACATTATGGTTTAATTTTACGCCCTAACACATATCATATCATATCATATATTTTCGATTAGGATTTTCAGGTCAAAGTGAATGAAATCAATGCATTTCATAAGAGATGTCAGAATATAAGGTTTTCATCATTTCAAAATATTTGAAAGAAAAATTGTATTGACGAAATCCAATACATACATACCTTAAAGATTAAATACTGAGATTCCTCCCCCATTATATGTTGCTTACGATCCACATAAAGTTAGTGCAAGTTTTGGTTGACGCAGCAAACTCATCTATGAATATAAAAGTATTTTAAAATATATACAAATATATTATACAACTATATTATAACATTGTGGCGCCAGTCTCTAGGCCGCATGTTCTTTATTTTCATTTAGAAAACATGCGGCGATAAGTAACACATTTTCCTCTAGCAGTTGAAGCGCGTTCTATGGCTACGAATATTCTATGGTAACCACAGTTATATACCCTGCACTTGAAACTTACTTGGAAATTGTAGCTTACTTCTATGGAATAAATTGTTTAACGTAACAAATGTATCCCTCAAACCTTAAGCTAACCGATTTGTCTAGCGAAACGTTTGTCTTTCGTTAATTAAAAATAGTTTAACAAAAGTATATCTTTTTCGCTTTTTTTTATTAGAAATACATACCTTTTCTTATTCTAGTATGTGATGCAGGCACGCACGTTTTCGAAACTCTGCAAAAAGTAAAAGGAAATGAAACAGAACCACAATCATGCAAATCAGAGCTGATTTTTAGTTATCAACCTTATATCGTGAAGCAACTTGGTAATCCTATTTCCAGAGTTTTAAGTAATAATGAACTGTGTTGCATTGAAGCGCTTAACAAAACGCTTCGTTATTTCAAACGCCATGCTAAGTTCACAGATCATCTCAGCATAGCGTCCCTCCTAAAAAACCGTTCGTTGAGCAGATACAAAAAAAGAGAAAATTATATCAAAGTAAAAAACATAGTGTTAGCGCGGAAAGAATCGAGCTTGAAATAAAATTCTTTATTTTATATGACCATTTTTTTGCGCCGTCTAGAGGAAAACACATTTAAAAAATTTGCAAAATTTTCATTCATTTATACAAAAAAAGGTAAAGAACGGCGTACAGCTTTGTGATAAATTCAAATATTTGATACAATACTGTTGCGTGGAATTTATATATATTTTAAAAATACAAGTGCATTAAAATAAATCAGACGAAAAGCTTTAAAAATGTTCCCATACGCTGACGATGTTACGGAAATGTCTTTAGGTAAGTTTATTAACACGTTTTTTTTCTTTATTGGGTACAGTTTTTTAAGACATTACAATTACAGACGATTACATTGCCATGTGTAAAATTTCCAACAACAATAATGATAAAAAAGCCATTGATTTAGGTGGGAATAGTGGTTATACGAAATTCGGTCGCCGTAAAGGCAATATAGATGATGATAATGACGAGGACGATGACGATTGTATTGAATTAGGTGCAGAAACTACCTTACAAGTTGAACCTTGTAGTACACCACAAGAAAGTTCCACCATATGGAAAGAACCCGATTCGAATAGTTCTTAT
This sequence comes from Ornithomya chloropus, assembly GCA_963971445.1. Taxonomy (NCBI): domain Eukaryota; kingdom Metazoa; phylum Arthropoda; class Insecta; order Diptera; family Hippoboscidae; genus Ornithomya; species Ornithomya chloropus. The sequence goes on along the minus strand of OZ020530.1, from coordinate 16,586,912 downwards.
ATAGACTGTAACAACAAGTCGAACGATTTAAGGCACAAAATAAATAATAATCGAACTAAACCAACTCCGATACAGTATCGTTTAATGGCTCCTAACAATTCAGCTAAGCGTCCAATGGGTTTGCCCACACTTTTACCATTGGATGCTTATACACAAGCAAGTAATGGAAATGGAAACGGAAACAGAGGTTTCCACAGAAGGAGAGGCGGTAGAGGAAGACGTAGGGAGGGAGGATTTAATAATAATAACAATAATAGAAATCCCTGTAACGGTGTTAATCGTGGTCGCGTACAGCGTAACCGTAATCAGGATGTGGCTAAGTATACAACCCTTGTTTGTTTATGTCATAACCTATAAAATTTTTAATCATTTTAGCCGAAATCTAAATTTTTCTTTTGATGTTCAAAATGTTAACGGACAAGAAAGCAATAGAAGCATGCCGCAGAACATGATCATTGAGCAACCCAGTAAACAGATTAGTTTAACACCGAGTGCTAAATTGAACTCTAGTCGTTGGGGTAATTTCAATGATAATATTACCAATACCAACAATAATGGTGGTAGGTTGTTGCCTTTTGGCAATCTAACGACCCAAGCTGAATCAGCATTAAACATGTGTGGCAGCGACACTTCCATGCGTAATGACAGCCTTAGAAATATGGGAGGGTTTCACGGTGAACTTACCGATGAAATGATGTCGGCCTTTGCTAAACGTTTACTTGAGATAGCCAGGAGTTCTGCTCAATCAACGGTACACAAACCAATCTACGACATGAAAGTACAAAAAGATATACACACTATACAGGTACAGTGGATATATCTCATATCATATCATTTTATTGATGTATTTTTCAAACACTAGAACAAGACGTTCCTTTACAAATGCCCTGGTGGTGATATAGTTAGTTCGGATGGTGATGGTATTAACTGTAAAATAATTCCACGCACAAGTGGCATCTCCATGAATTGTCGCTTTGCTTAAAAATATATATATTTACATCTTTTACAGGAATGAATTCTATGTAAAGTTAACCGTTATGGACTCGACAATTTGAATTTTTATAATATTTTCTTTAATTTTTTCACAAAAAACATTGACCATGAATATGTTTATGTTGTATGCAATAGATTTTGTTTTTTTGTTTTTTCATTTTACAAGTTTTCTAATAATCATACGTATTTGTGCATAGTATGGACGAAATATATAGTTGGATTTTTACGTTTGACTTTTTATAAAACTAATTGAAGGATTTAGTATGTATTAAAAAGCTCAATATAATTAATAAAGAATCTAATCAAAATGAACTAAAAAACTGAAATTCTATTGAAAATTGAATTAAATCCCAAGGAAATTGTGAAATTCCGTTAAATTGAAAAAATCTCTCTTAAGAAGAGAGAAGTGTATTTGGTATTGAAAAATGACTCGGTTTTAAGTAAAAGAGGAAGTCCATTGAAAATGAACTGAATTCAGTCATTTTTACAACCCCTCCCCATGTAACCCCTCTTACTTATAAAGCACTGTAAGGTATTAAAGGATCGAGTATAACTAAACATAACATTTTCTCTTGTTAGAGATTGTAAAAGATGGTTTTGTAAGAGCGGAAAGGCCTACTTGTTTAACCAAAACATGGCATGGAATAACATAAAAAATACACACCGTTTAGTTCCACAGTATAAACTATATAAAGAGCGTTATAATATAAAGTCCAAATTGTAAATATTTGGACCATTCTCAATGGCCATGATTAAACTTTAATTTGGAAGGGACCAAAGACACGCTTATAATTGCTTAATACACCTATAAGGTCATAGTCCTGATACGTCTTGTGATTCCATGAATCTTCCGCTAAAGCAAAACTTAGTTATGTACATAAAACAGCTGTTGTAAGGTATTGTGTGCATGCATATACCATCAGAATCTTAATAGGGAAACAAAAATGCTTCGATAAGAATTTGCATCAATAGTGTGAATAAAATGAAAATATAAAGCAAATATAATAAAAATTTGATAAGACATAAAAAATCACTTTACTAACGCTGTGTTTACTAAAATCACACTCAACAGTTGAGTTTTGTAAGCGTTGGATAGGAAAGCACGCGCATTTATTCTTATGTGTTTAGCTGGCAATAAATATAATAATAAAATATATAAGTAACGAAAATGAAGTGTGTAAACAGAGAGGCAACTAAAACACCGGCAATAACAAATTGAACAACAATAGCGCATACTTACAAGGCTTCCTTCCATATCAATCAAATTCAATTGATTAAAAATTTCAATTGGTTTGTTTTGTTGTTTGTTTAAAGTGGTTTTTTAAATGTTATTAAGCGTGTGTGGTGCAAATCAAACGAAATTGAACTGAAAAATAAACACTTTCCATCACAACCACTCGTGCAATCATGCTGCAGATGAAAAATCTGGTACAATCTGTTGCCAAAGGTAAATTTCCACAATCCTACGTTCATTTTAATCACACGAACGCTCAAGTTCAAGGTATTTTCTGCCAATAAGAGGAAAATATCATAAATAACGTTGTGTAAATGTATCTCACTTTACCCAGTGTGTCGTAATGAAAATTGTAACTGTGTGTAAGAGTTGATTTCACAAAAAAAGAAAGATTGTCTTTTCAGTATAAGCTCATCGTGTATTTTGCTCACAACGTAATTATCTGTGCGTAGTATAAGGGGAAATGAAACCCTTCTTTAAATCTCTCTCATGTACGCTTATCAGTGATGATTTTTCGATTTCAAAAGTATAACTTTTTTGATAAAACACCAATTACACCAATGGGCGCGATATTTTATGAGAGCACATGCCTTAAGTTTATTTTTAGAAAATCAGTATCTTTTTATTCGTTTGCCCAAGCGTGTGATAAGAGTTTTTTTTGCATTTAAAAAAGAGTGGAATTTTTCCTTCACGCGCACAATTGAACTCCATATGTATTCATTTCCTTATTATTAAACAAATAAGAAACTGGCTTTAGTTTATCTCATTTGATAAACTACCTTGAACATCTTAAAAGAGAGTTATTTTATGTTTGGAGAGGGAAATGTTGAATATTTGGCACAAAAACGCCTAAAACCGTTTTAATGGCAATTTCACAGAATTCCTGCCCAATGGAAGGAAATTTAGTGTTCAATGTGTGGATGCGGCGGTGCCAGGTGATCCCGCCAAATTTAAACTACAAAGAGCTTTGATTGTTAGCAAATTGTCCTGGTATGAAATCGAACAACTGCGACATCCCAACCTAAGCAAAACGCAACTAGAGGACATGATATGCCAACGGGGAACCAATGTGGATAATTTAATGTATCGCCATCACTTGCATAAAAAGTTCGAACAGACGGTGGTGCGTTGCTTCCAAGAGGCAGGTTGTGAAGTCAAATTGGCCAGCCGGTAAGAAATCATAAGTAAGAGGGTGTAGCTTGTGGCATTCCTTGATTGAATTATTTTGAAAATCAGTCTAGAATTGAGAACATCATTGAGCAAGGATGTGATGCGTTGGGCTGATGTTATTGTACCCATAGGTGGCGATGGCACATTTCTATTGACAGCGGGTCGGTCTAGTCCGCTGTTTGCTCAATCTCACCACAAAATACCCATAATGGGCTTTAATTCGGATCCTCAAAATTCAGCTGGCCGTCTCATGTTGCCCCAACACTATACAGAAAATCCTCGTGATGCTGTAGCAAAAATTAAATCTGTAAGAAAAGTCATTTTCACGTCTCGCTATTTATTTAACGTTCTTGTGTTGGCGTTTAGGGTGACTTTCAATGGATGCATCGCTCTCGTATACGTACCACATTATTAAGCAATAATGGCGAAATACCGGAATCGGCAGACTTGTATCGGCATACCGTTACTAAAATGGAGCAAGAGCATCTCAATGCCGAATGTTTGAGTGAGGAGCTGTCCCTTAAGTATAAAGCCAAAATGAAGCGAATACTTCCCTATTTAGCGTTGAATGAGGTGTTCATTGGCGAAACACAATCATCCCGTGTGACGCATTTACACTTGATGACCGATAACGAGAATGTTGTAAATAAAACGAAATGTTCGGGCATGTGCATAAGTACGGGAACTGGCTCCACCTCTTGGCACACCAGGTAAATATTGATGGCAAGAAGGTGCATGTCATTGGAGTATAATTGTTTTTGATGGTTTAGCATCAATCGTTTAACCAAACGTCATGTCGAGGATTTATGTGATATTTTGCCACCACTTGTTAGTAAAGCTGTGCGAGAGCTGGATATGGATGATTTAATTACAAAGTATAATCAGAAATTACTGTTTCCCCCGGGTAAGTGTTGGAATTGTTTTTTTCCTTTTTTTTTTTGGAAATTTCTAAACGTTTTTCCTTTTTTTTTTTGTTTGTCATTAACACAGATGATCCTCGTCTTTGTTATTCGATACGTGAACAAATTTGCGTGGCAGTGTGGCCTTCCCCCAAAGAATTCGAAGCGCGTAAATTTGTGAACAATTTATTCGTCACCTCACATTGCATCGATGCAAGTAAGTTTTATGTACAAATTCTTAAGAATATTGTAAAGAATACATTTATTGAAATTATTTGTTTTTGGAAGCATTGGATGTGTTTGGCTCTGTGTCGATGGGTATATAATTTAAATATTCATAGAATCGTATCATTTGCAGCGTTAGTTTGGACTGAAAGGCCAACATAAAGAAGCCGACTAGAACGGTGTTGGCAAATGTAGGTAGCGGCACCTCCAGTATGTACATGCTCCACATGATTTCTATAATATTTTCAGCCACCGCGGCTACGGTATAAAAATTCCATAAAATGCATGGCATAAGAAATATGCGAGTTTTGTGGGTGGCATCAAGAAATGTGACCAAACTTAGCGTATTCATAATAATGGTAATAAGGCGAAAGCAAAATCCAAATTTGGACAATATCATTGGCTCCATTAATTCATAACCGAAACGATCCTTGATTTCTGTGCCTACATACCAGAGCACACCACTTATAATAAATGTTTGCTTAAATGTTGAGAGCTCACCTTTGAATGCATAATTCCACTGAACATCTTGATTTGCTATGAGTAATACAATCAGATAATTGTAGGCCAGAAACTTCAGAGTGTACGTTTGAAATTCAAATGTCAAATCGGGATTCTAACGGCGAAAGTGAACGGATATTTATTTTATTTTTTACTCAAGAGGCTCGTCTTGTACTTACAGTCATTAATTTTCTCCATTTCTTTAGGGAGGTGGTGCAAGCGTCTATGAAAGACATTTTTTCTTAAAGAAAACGGTATATGTTTAAAACTTGAAAAATAAATATTTGAATTATTCGGGTCTAAAATTTTCACAGAACTAATATTTACAAGCACACTTTGTCCAACACATAGGCTTGTCATTTCGTTTGCGTCACTCTCAGGGGGAGGCATTATGACGTCTATATATTCTAATAATCTTTTTTAAGGAGAACGGTGACTTGGCACTAAGAAAAGTGTTGTTTTGAAATAACACGCTATTGTAGCACTTCTTCTCAAAGTGAACCGACAACATATTTTAAACCTTAACTCATTGAGACGTAATTTTTTACTAAACTAACCACGTTTGGTACTTGATTTGTGTCAGCGATTAAGAGCATGATTATTTAGGATCACAGAAAGCACTCAAAGATGAAGATCGATTTTTAAGATTTCCAAAAATATGCCTATTGGTCTAAGTAATTTAGTCTTTTTTTATTTTTTTGCTTATTTTATGCTAATGCTTCTTTTTTCAAAACGTTTCTTTTTAGATTTGGTAATTGATGGGAGCATTTGTTATCCATTCAATGATGGTGCCAAAGCTTTACTGGAAATTCATCCCGAGGATGCTTTGTTAGCTATAGCACTGGATTAACGGTTAATTCGGTTTATTAACATATATTTAGTCGTAGGCCACGCCTACATAAATTATATATATGTTATATATACCCATCATCAAAACGTTTGGATTTTACAAAGTATATATATCTGATTTTGAATCCATTTTTGAATCGCTTTAGGCAAGTCTGTCTGTGGTAAACATTCTCCTGGTTCAAAAATTGAGATCTCGAGTTCTTGCACGCAGATTGGTAGTGCAATAGAGAAAAATCGGTCTAAAGGCACGCCTACAATGAAAAAAATGTTTAAAGTTTTTCACGCACTTTTTTTAAGGGTTATTTTTGAACCACTTAAAAACGAATAGATAAAGGGCTGAGAAATTGGCCACGCCCACGAAAGAAATAATTAACATTTATTTAATTTTATGATTCATCTTTTTGTTAAAAAAAATTTAACATTAAAAATTTATAAAAATTATTTCATTTTGTGGGTCTAAGATGGTGGGTATACCAGATTTTTGGCCTAAGCCAAATATAACTTTTTTACTTGTTTTATAATCTTAATACAATATAAGCTTAGCTCAGTTAAGTAAATGTGTCAGTTGGATTAAGTTAAATGTAATAAAAAATTTATACATCATATTATTTTTTAACGGATGCCCGTACATCCGTACAATTAAAAATAAACAAGAGATAATGGAGAGTGAGATAATTTTTATTTTATTCAGAAAAGTATTTTATTATTTTAATAGCTTAGAATTAGAGGCTCTAAGATCGGTAGGGAGTGTCATGTTTTTAAATATCTTGGTTGAGACTTCTAAATACAGGGACGGTATGTCATGCTGCTAAAGTTCAGGTACATATATATATATAAAAATACACTTGTTACTCTTAAAAACACAAGTTCACCATGAAATTTATGGAATTGTATGATTTATTATCCATTATTCTAAAATAAAACTTTTGACTTTTTATCATTTTTATGGAGAAGTGGAGAAATACTAGACTTTAGACATTGAGAGACTGAAATCTCAGGGTACAATTCTTCTTCTTCTTCGGACGGTCTTGGCGGTTCAATAACTGAAGAAATGCTGCGTCAAAGTGGTGTAAAAGCTCACCGCTTTTTTGTGAGCTTTAAGAAAATTACATTATTATTCAATCTGAGTTCAAATTCCAGCTGGAAAAACTTCCTCAGCCGGATTTGAACCCGTGTCCTACAGCGTGAAGAGTTTACTAAGACACAGGGCACAACTCGTAGGTGCAAAAAGTCTAAGAGTATGACATTCCGTCCCTGTTTTTAAAAGTCTCAGCTGCCATTCTACTTTTTGCATTAATATGCTCTCTCTTGTCTTTTTCTAATCATGCAAATATTTGTTCGTTAACTTCACAGGTGTTTTATTCATGTAGCATTTTCAAAAGTATGAATCGCAAAACTTGAAATGGACACATTCTCTTCCTCCCAAGCAACTTTCACAATCAACGAACAAAAGTTTAATGTGCGCGTCCTAAAAATGCACAAGTCCACTTTGATATTTTTGAGCAATGCGGGTGCCGAGTTTATGGACGAAATGGCTGTAGCAATGCAAACGGTTCCGAGCCAAAAAACATTGGGCACAACGATTGTTGGTAAGGAGTTGATGTGCGAGTCTCAGAGTATAGCTGAACGATTAAGCAAGCGATACAACCGCCAGTTCTTTGTTAGTTTCAATGTGAAGGTGGATCGTACGATTGCTCTTCAACTAGAACAGCAACTAAATGAATATATACGAAAACATCAAACGAAAATTGTGTAACGTGAAAAATATTGTTCAGGCAATAAAACACATGAATAGCAATAGGAATACATGTCGCAATTGTAAGCACCAAATGAAATACCACCCGTTAAGTTTATTTCTATTCTCACAAAAAAAACAAAATGCGTGCACACCTAAGTATGTTAAGTTTTCAGGGTGTAACATCGTGGAGGGTCATGCAAATGAACGAAAGGCGCAACTAACGGACCCCACGCACCACAAGGCACACCTCCTTGTTCAAGTGCAACAGACCACAATCAGTTTACATTTGGCATCAACACCAACAAAACTTCGTTTGGTGTTTTAGAACAATATCATTAATTAAGTGTAACATGTGCGTTTGTCCGACGCTTATTTTGAGACAAAATTAAAATTTGTGTAATAACGACTCGAACAAAAATTGTCATTTTTGCTTGTTTTTTCATAAATAACGGTAATAAAATATTTAATAAGAAATTAGGTAAAGTAGTCAGGAATGCGTACACACTTGTATATGTGTATATAAGGAAAGGATAGATTTTTGAATTTCTCGTTTTGAGGAAATTGTTAAAGATTTTATAACGTTTGTTGAGACACGAAAATTATGAAGCAAATTTGTATACGTTTCACTTAAGGGCACCGGTGATCCTAATTGCAAGCCATCGGTAGGTTATTATTGTTGTAACGTTTCACCAAATGATTTCTATGCCCACCTATACGCCGCCAAGTGGTGGTGTTACACATTTACGAGGCCAACAGACCCGTGCCCAATCGGTTATTGTGAAAATACAGAATGACGGACGTTCGAATTATGTGTTTTTAGATGAATTGTCTCACGAAAGTTATCTGTCGGATGAAGCCACTAAATTACCGTTTAATGATAGTACAGGTGATGAGTCGTTATTACTACCATCTAAACAAAGCAAGGAATATATATGCGAATGGTTAAATTGTGGAAGGTAAGATATATGAAACAAGCGGGAAGAATGGATACAATAGAAGAGTTCCCTGAAATGCTTATGTTGTAGATCCTTTGAAAGCTTAGAAACACTGGCTAGTCATGTGACCCAAATGCATGCAACCGGGTCTTTGCCAGACGGTCTCTTTTATTGCCGTTGGTCTGGCTGTCAACGGACACTGCCATTTAATGCTCGCTATAAAATGCTGGTGCATATACGTACGCACACCAAAGAGAAGCCGCATCAATGTGTTTTATGCCATAAACGTTTCTCCAGGGCTGAAAACTTAAAAATACACATCCGGTCACATTCTGGAGAAAAACCCTACATGTGCACGTATAAAGGTTGCAACAAAGCTTATTCGAATTCCTCGGATCGTTTTAAACACACTCGCACCCATACAATGGAAAAGCCGTATATGTGTAAAATACCGGGTTGCCAAAAACGTTATACAGATCCTTCTTCATTACGCAAACATATAAAAACTACCAAACATTCGCAGCAATTTATAATATCAACAATAAAGTCTAAGGAAGGACATTGGACAAATGATACACTGGATAATACGTACTGTTCCCAATATTCTTTAGTGCCAGCAATTTCCGATACGCATCAAGACTCATTTTGTATATCCATGGAGGAAATGTGCAACATTAAATGTGGTCATCTTGGAAACTATTGGCACAATAGAGAAATGGACACAACAAATCTGCTCTATGGCAGAACACAAGCTTTGAAATGTGAAAAAACATATGCGATCAAATTAGATCTAAATTCGGAGAAGCCTTTGGACCTAACAGTAAAACAACCTTAAAGCGAAAAATTTCTGAAAATAATGAAAAGAAATTATTGCATATTTTTTAAGGTTCAGATTCAAGGGCACTCCAATAAAATATAAAATAAATTTTTATAGCCTTCACCTTAGCGATGAGAGTGGTACCAAGTTTGTCATTCCGTTAACAAAGCGAAAAAGGAGGCACTAGAGACCATGCATTGAAATATGAAATATTGATCTATTTATGTCCGTCCATGTGTCGGTCTGTTGTTGGTCGTTTTAGTTTCGTATTCAAATCAGTTGGCATCATTCATGAATTTTGTAAACAAATGTATGATCGAAGTACCAAAAAAGGGCGTGGACGGATAACGGACACGATTTTTATGGGCTGTAGACCCTATTCATACATGTGTGAATTTCCGACCAGCACTATAAACGCTACCACAGGACATTTTGATATTTTGGTGACCCAAAAACACGCTCACAGTCCAAAAAAGAATAAAAAGAATTTGCTTTTTTAGTCTAATTTTCTTTTGCCAGCACTCTCTGAAATATTGTTCTGAAATTTAGTACAAATAATTCTTATATATGAAGGTGGGTAGTATTGAAAATGGATCAAATCGCACTAAGCCTCCATCTACAATGCATCTATAATAACACAAACCCCAGTTTGTGCATTATTACAGATCAACTAGAGAAGGTTGTGAAATCATGTAAAACCACGCCCGCTTAAAGGTTTATTTATTGATCGATATGGCGATCTGAAGTTTGGAACAAATCCTTTTCAGAACAAATTTTCCTTCATCCGTGATGATGTTGCCAGCTTGGTATTGCTTGAACAACTGTTTTTATCCTAAATTTGCTTTAATTTAATCATTTTACTCGAATAAATTTATCTTTTCTACATTTTGGGTTTCTTTTAAATCAATGAAAAATGTCCGCCAGCTCATGTGCCTAACATTTCAATTTATTTTATTATTACAATTGATTTATTGTAAATTATAAGAAGTTTATCAATCTTGTCTGTATTTATGGCAATAAATGAATAAAAAATATAATAATTTTACTGTTATTATTATGATCGAGCATCGAGAATCAGCATCGAACACTGAGTTGATCTAGCCATGAGTCCGCGGTTGCGTGTTCTGTAGAAATCATTCTGTTGGTCGCAAAAATTTAGATTTCGATGCCAAATTTGGTGGAAGGGTTGATAGTTTTCAAACGCTGGTGGGTATTTGAATTGCTAAAATCGCGTTAGACAACTACACCCATAATGAAAAAATGCCTATCTACCCTAAGAATTGAAATTTGGTACAAATGTGCCAAATACTACCAGTACCAATTATGGAATATACATCAATTTGCCAAGAATGGACGGGATTGGATAATAATACGTCCACAAATTACAAAAAAGTAGACTGCCCACCTAGCATAACACTTCCGTCCGTCTGTCTGCTTGGTGCGAAAGCTATAGGTCGCTTTTTTTGAGATATTTCGATGAAATTTGGTACAAGGACATATGTTGGCCCAAAGGGGAACTCTATTGAAAATGGACCGGATTTGACCATTTTTAGAACCTCTCCCCATATGAGGTCCTATTATTTTTTGAGATATTTCAATGAAATTTGGTACAAGGATATGTATTGGCGCAAAGAGGAGCCCTATTAAAAATGGACCGGATTGGACCAATTTTAAAACCCCTCCATATACGATATCCTATTATTTTTTGAGATATTTCGATGAAATTTGATACGCGGAAAAGCATTGACCCAAAAACAAACCCTTTTGAAAATGGACCGGATTGGACCATTTTTAGAACCCCTCCCTATATAATTTTTTTTTTAATATCATAAACAAACAAAGAACAAAAAAAACTCTGACTTATGTATCATTTTGAAATTTTTGAAAATACAAGTAGCTATAGAAAATAAAAATTTTTCATTTTTCAAAGAAAAAAAGAAAAAAATTATAAGCAGTACAAAAAAAAAACTTATCATTTATGAAAGAAAAAAATTAAATTGAATTATATATCAAGTGGTGTAGGGTATTTTATGGTCGGGCCAAATTTACACGATCGGATTTTTACCTAACCCTAGAGCTAGAGGGATGTTTGACAAGGTGACTTATATGGCAAATAATTGTAGCATACTTTATGGAACTTTGTAGGGTGTAGGATATCATATAGTCGAGCTTGATCGATTATAACCTTTTCACTTGTTTTTTATACAATTTTGTACATTTTTATTATAAAGAAATTAACATGTTTCTCAACAACAGATTATAACTTAAAGTATTTAATAGATTAATTATTTTTAAATAAAACGTATAGTAATATAAGTGGACACCAGAACAAGTGCAATATCATAAGAACAATTGAGTGCTTTGCACCTTTTTACTTCCTTAAGCCCGAAAGAAACGCACAACACGTACAATATATTGCCGACAAATGGGGCATTCACATAATACTTTGCCACAATTGGTGCAAGTCGCCATATGACCACATTCCAAAATTACACATTCTATAGGTGCATCCATACAAACTTTACAAAGGTCACCTGATGGCAATTTGTCCACTGCTGCTGTAACACATAATGGAATTAATAAATTTGAAATTTCAAACCGTTTCGATATGTTTAAAACATACCTGGGGTGGATTTAAGATTTTTCCATAATAATTCCACACGATCCAATAATTCTTTCTTCTCACAACAGCCCGTAAAATTCACTCTATTAAGCATTAAAATTTGCTTTAGTTCTTTAACCGTTAAATTTTTAAGCTGTTGCCTAAAAATAAAAATATGTAAAAAATTATTTAAATTATTAACTGTTAAGTAAAAATAAGATAAAAAGTAATAGCGCTAACAAGAGCGACCCAAATTGAACAACCCCCAAAGGTGGTGGTTGGCGCTGCCGACCTTAACACCACTACAATGTACGTTTGTTTTACCCCATAACAAGGTTGCGCGTTTACTGTCCTAAAAATCCTGCCAAAATGTCGGAAATGTGTGTGTGTCAACTTATAAAAGTTCTTTTTTTCTAAAATTATTCTCTCTTATACTTACGCAGACTCAAAACGTCTCAAATTTATGAAACGTGAAGTAGGATCATTAGATAGGAGGGCCGGATATAAACATAGTCTTTCATTGGTGGCCAATTCACCGGCTATTGATGATATATCTGATTCAGAGTGTGAGTATTCAATGGATTTCGTTCGTTGCTCCAAAAACGACAAAAATTTACTCAATTCTTGTTTAATATCAGTCTCGGACATTTGGGCACTTTCTAAATGCTTGCGCATTTTCTCCACCTGCTGACGTATATTCGTTTTATTTTTGGCACAACGAGTACAAGATTTGGTAGCTCTTTCATGTTGGAATGTACTGTTTTGTTCCTTAGCTGTAGTTGTTTCTTCGGAACGCAAGTTTTTTACATAACTTTTATTTAAATTCAAATTTTCGGAATGGCTGCGTGACAATTTCTTGGCATGTAAAGGTATTTGTTCTATAAGACTGTTGTCTCCCGCAGCATTGGTTGCGACAGCAGTTTTACCCTCATTCGTTATGCCGCCAATAGCACCCAATTCATTACAAGATGATAGAGAGAAATCATCATCATCATCATCATCGCCGTCATCATCGTCATATCTGATTTGATCATCACATGAAACATTTAGTGTCAATTTACTATAAGTACTCCCCGCACTGGTGGATGCGGTTATAATTTGATCAATTTCATCATTTGTTATCAATCGTGAACTGTCTTGGGGGTTCGCTATGGTCGAAGGCTCTTTATATTCTTGTGCTTTGGTGGTGGTAATTAAAAGATTATTATTGCTGCTGATGTCGTTGCTATCTGGCAACGTTGTATTGGTATTTGGAGTACCCGCATATGTGGGTATTTTTCGTATTGCTATACGTGGCTGTTCCGTTACATTAGTTGGCCGTTTATCAGTTCGGGTCTTTGTATACAAATCACTCATATTTTCAGTTAGATTGCTGAAAAAATTGTGACATGTTTGTTTAATAGTCTCCAGCGGAGTACTGTTGGATTGTTCACTTGCAGTTGGTATTGGCCCATTCTGTTGACTGCATCTACTATTATTATCACCATTCATGTCGTGTGTGTGCTGTAGTATGAGCTCGATCAAGTCTTCCTTTTCTACACAGCCAATCACCGGTATGTGTTCGGATTGCAAATAGAAAATCAGATCTTTGGTTCTCATATGTACTAGTTTATCACGCAGCACTGGTCTTCTGGCAAATATTTGACATAATTCACAGATGATTGGTTTGCGGGCACCTTTTAAACAAACCGCACAAAAGTGTCGCTTGCATTTACTGCAAATATGTTTGCGGCTAAACACTGTGAATTGGCAATGGCAATTGTCGCAAGGCATTTTTTACGTTTTACGTTGCAAAAGTTTCTATCATTAAATGAAAAGTAGAAATCTACCACACTTGGAACCTATCCAATAACTTCAATTTATTGATTTATAGCCGTTCGACACGTAGATGTGTGTTTGCTGTTGTTAATATTTTACTTTTTTTTTTATTTTTCTTTGTGATGTCTTTGATATGCACAGAAGTTTTACTATATGTACCCAGCCACCGCTCCATCGACTTGCGATTCTACTGTAACTTTTAACAAGGAATTTTCTCTACAAAAAAGTAACAACAACACCTTAGTCCAGCCAAAATGTGTCCATAGAAGAAGCCTCTTCCGAAATCACTTTACACTGATTCTACAAACTTTTACTTAATTGGATTTTAAACATGATTTCATATATTTGATTAAATTTAATATTTTTTTTTTTAGATTGTGTACAATTCTGCATTTCTGCAAATCCATTGATCTTTTCACTTTGGCATTCGTCACTAATTATTCGTTATCTTCTCTTCTTATTGCATTTTTAGCATGTTTTTATTTTAATGCATGCAGTGAGAGGATTATTATTTATTATAATGAAATTTGCAATGTAATCGAAAATTAGGAAATGTTTACGAAAGAGTAGCGAAAGAAATTGAAAGAGACAAGCAAATAGCATCACCTTGTGAAATAACACAATTTTGATGTTTTCATTGCAAAATTTTGCGCCATCTTGAAAACGGAGAAAGTTTTCAGACTTCTTAAGCTAAATACAGAGTCGTTCTATTAAATTGTGCGAACAAAATCTCAAAGTACAATCTGCATGAATATCGTATATTTTATACCGTTTATATAAATTTATAAATTAATCAATTTTAGCTTGAATTTGCTGTTTTTTATATAATTTTTAATGAAATTTATAACGTTTTTTATTTTATTACATCATTATTTCATTATTTGAAGCCGCTATGCCTTATACTTATATTTTTATGTATTAATAAACTAACTTTAGTGTTGGCATTAATAATAATTTTTCTATCTATATGGAAGAATAACAAACAGGTTATAAATGCGTTATACAAAGGTAGAATACTCGTTTCTTTATTAATAAATAAATTTCCGCTTATAATAATAATAATTATTATTAAATTATCAGAACAGTTAAATAAAAATGAAAAAAAAAATATCTAACTAACATCCCTGTACACCATATTAATATATAATAACAAGTAAGAAAACTAAATTTGGCTTTGGCCAAATCTTAAATACCCTCCACCTCCACAACGGTGGGCGTGACAAATATATATATATTGCGCCCTCTAATAGTGTTTGTCTTACGTATCAGCATGCAAGTCTACTTCTACGTTGAATATAGTTTTTTATTGATTGTGGACGTGTCTGTAATTCGCCCATTTTTGGCACATCGATGAATATTAATAGATATATGTACCGAATTTCAAGTTTATAGCTCAATTTTTGTGGCAGATAAATAGATTTTTGTCGATTGTGGGCGTGGCTTTTGACCGATTTTGCCAATTTTAAATAGCGAACTGCGTGCAAAAACTAAAGGTGCCAATAGCTCAAAATTTACGCCCGTGAGAGTGCCAACAACAGACGGACACACGGACATACATGTCTAAATCGACTCAGTTTTTGACGCTGATCAAGAATATATATACTTTGTAGGGTCTCTGACGCCTCCTTCTGGGTGTTGTAAACGGAAGAACAAACTTAGTATCACTGTGGTGGAGGGTATAAAAAGTAAGAAAACTAAATTTGATCTTAAATACCCTTTACATCTACAATAGTAGGCGTAACAGGTATATGATTACGCCCTCTAATAGTGTTTGTACTATGTATCAGTTTGCAAGTCGAGTTGTGGGCGCGTCTGTCAGTCATGGAAGGAATAACTATAGATATGTACATATACTAAATTTCAGTTTAATAGTTCAATTTTTGTGGCAAATAAATAGATATATTGTCGATTGTGGGCGTGGCTCTTGACCGATTTTGCCAATTGTATTTAAAAATCTGCGGCCAAAAACTAAAAAAAAACTACATCAACTTTCAGCTTAATATCTTAAGATTTACGCTCGTGAGATTGCCAATCACAGACAGACGCACGGACATACATGTCCAGATCGACTCAATTTTTGATGCTGATTAATAATATAATTTGTAGGGTCGCTGACGCTTCTTGCGTCAAGACTCAAAGCGAGCTTTCTTTCATTAAAATTATTATCACGAAAATATTTTGAAATTAATTGCGCAATCAAACTTAGCAACTTAGCCTCTCCGTTGCTGAACATGAAAATCTTTGAGGAAATCGAAAAAGAATAACTCAGCGTCATCATTAATATGCTTTCCAACAAATATATAAACTTTACCTGTACACCTAATTCTCTTTTTACACGATAGATAGATTCCCGAAAAATTCGTATAAAAAAGATATTGGCTAAATGGAAGAATAGTAGATTGGTTCCAGACCTAAAAAAAAATTGAATATCGTCTTCAAACAAAACAATTCGTTTGAAAAGAATTGTTTTTTCCGTTATAACTCGTGTTAAATCAAATTCGTGTAAAAAAATTCGTTCAAAAAGAGAATTAGGTGTATAGTGTTTTTCATATAAACAGTTATAGCTCTCAATTTTCTCATCTTTTTTTAACATTATTACAGCCCAGCACTGCTTACCTGAGTACCGTTGCTCGAATTATCTTTGTTCAAATCGCAATGAATATTAACATAACATTATTAATATAAGTTTCTTAGTATATATTTATATATAAAAGTCCAATTTATTTAAAAAGTGAGAAATTACATGTATTTTTTACAAGTGTTTTTTTCACAAATTTAATAAAAGATCTTGTATTATAATAATGTAATCCAACCGCGTTATATAAAAAAATATATGAAAACTAAGAGAAATATTTAATTTTTATAGATCGTGTTTTACCTTAATTATATATGTTAAATATATATATATATATATATATAAAGAGAGAGAGATGTACATGTAAGCGCTTCTATGCGACTAAGTTCCGAAACAAAAAACCCCCAAAATTTTATGTACATACACACATGATAAATGACACTGTTGCTTCATTTGTATCATAATCCCACAGCTTAAGAATTATAGAAGAGATCGTAATTTGTGGATTACAAGCACCAAAATAAAAATAAAAAAGATTCCGTCAAACAAATCGCTTAACTTGGCATAATACAAAAACGGGCTGGAGGAGGATACATTTGGTAAACGCTACATCGCCTTAAAATATACAAAATTTTACTTTCGATTTTTTTGTTTTTGATTAATACTATAACGGAACATTGTAATCAGTGGAACATTCATCTGTTGATTTATGATAATGATTAACGTTGTCATCATTGTTGTTATCATCATCACATGTTCTCATTATAGGATTAATTGGTTGGCGTGCTTTTTCATAATCAACAAAATCATCAAATAAACTGGGCCAGGCTTCCGTGTCGTCGTAATTGTAAATATCACATTGTTCGGAAAAATTTAGAAACATATTCCACGTATCTTTGGGTATGCCACGTATACTGGGATGCTGATCCAAAAAATGTATCCACTTATTAAACAGTGGTGGTGTGTGAACGGTGAACACCAATTTCCACAATGATATGGCCATATCTAGAGGTAGTATACGCTGATCAGGTTCCAAGCCAAACCTAACAAAAATATTTCATTCGTCAATTATTTTACATCTTAAATAATTCTTAATATTATTATTATCA
This sequence comes from Ornithomya chloropus, assembly GCA_963971445.1. Taxonomy (NCBI): domain Eukaryota; kingdom Metazoa; phylum Arthropoda; class Insecta; order Diptera; family Hippoboscidae; genus Ornithomya; species Ornithomya chloropus. Next base: position 16,569,447 of record OZ020530.1, on the reverse strand, counting down.
TTGTTATTGTTTGTGTTACCGAAAAGTAAATCTATACAGTTGTTTAAACATTTCAGCATCCACTTTTAATGTTTCGATCGTCTGCTCCAGTCTTACGCGTATGGTGTCGATTGAATGTGCGTGCATTTTATGTAAACCTTCGATAAATTCAGGTCGTGTAAAACGACACATTTGCGAGGCATCCAAACACCAGGCAAGCACCAATATGGCAAATTCATCAGGCTGATAATTCAAGTCACGACACAGCCGTTCAATACCTTCCGCCAAAATCATGTCCTCATCATATTCCTTATATTCCTCAAATAATTTGTTTAAAATATTGTCGGATACTTCAGAGAACTCATTAACTGTTGATGAGGCAAAGAGTGAAAAGAGAACAACGCCCGGCCCTAAACTACATCTAATACTTACCTGCAGTGATTACTTCGTTGATGGCTGCAGTACCACCGTTAAGTAGTAATAATGATTTCTTGAAACTACTACGCTTTGCATCACAATAATTCCCAACCTTGAAAGGACTCCTCGCCGAGAGCAGTTCATCGGTTTCTTTTCAGAGAATAAGTAGCAATTGATAGATGCTTTGTTACTTTGTTTAGTTACTACTTACCGTGAGGCTTTATAGGAAAGAAGGCAGTATTAGCACTTTTGAAAGGGTTTTTATGTTGATCACGTGAATTTACGTTTACGTTCGGTGTACGCCTAGCATATAATTCTTCAATGTTTTTGTTGTTAGGTGGTTGAACGGGCGATGACGTATTGGATGCAATGTCGATTTCGGCTGTTGCTGGCGTGTGTTCCATTTGGTTTTGGAAGCATTGAAAACAGTTTCCCATAACTATAAAATGATAACGTACGTCCTTGATAAATGTCTGTTTAAAATACGGTTGGCAAGGATATATTTAAGGTTGTAGTGCATTCGTTACAAGTGTAGATGTGTGCATATGGCTGCTTAACATTTTATTGGCCGCGTATCTGTTTCTGCAACTTTCTTTGTTTGGGTTATTTCCTTTATTAACACTCGATATGAAATGAAGTATCATTTAATTCTTTTGTTCACGATCTAATATACTGGTGCAAACAATTGTAATGTTTTACAAAACATACAAACAAATTTCGTTATAAACAATTGAACACTGATCGAAAACTGCCTGCTTCCATTTACAATCTTTAGTAACTGCATTGAAATTTAATTTTTTTTTAAAGAATTTCTGAACATAACATGAAAATATTGCAGCCAACAAAATTAATAAATATAATAAAATATTTTTATGTGAGAGAACGAACATACAAAGCCTTCTAGGTTTGTACAGATATCTAATAAAGGTTGAATTATGTTTTCCTGGAATAGTTGCAAGTGATGTAAAGCTCAAACACACTTTCGCAGCGCATCGCTGCAGCAGTCATATGATATTTCAATAAATAAATCATGATTCATATTATTGTGTAAAAACTTTATTTTATTCTAGTTGACAATGAAAAATATAAATAATGTTACGTGTAAAAAAATCTAGGCTAATATTCTGTAAAATTTAAATTTTATATTCCTTTTGATTTGTTTGTAATACATAAACAAAAGCTGCTTTTTATGAAACTATTATGAATACAAAAAAATTGCTCTTATTAAGTGATTACAGTACACCTATATTTCTTTTTACACGATAGATACGTTACCAAAATATTAACATAGTTAGATCGCAATAATTTTTACGATATTCATGCATACGACATAAACTACATTACGCCTTGAGATTTTATTAAAAAGACTCAACAGCGCCTCTATATGCAGACAAGTCTCTGAATATACTCTAGTGATCACTTTTTACTTTCGTAGCTGTGAAAGAAAATTGAAAGAGTACGCAGTGTCTGTATAGTTGTTTGCGGTTTTAAAACCAACATTTATGATCATTTGAAATGTTGAGATTTTTAATTCATTTGGGGTAGAAAGTTCCACATCTCTCACCAATTTACGCATAGTGTTGCAATGCCGAATGATCGCTTTCACAAGTTAGTAAAATTGTGTATCTAAAGAAATTAATTGATCCTCATTATTTGCTATTATGCGGTTTAGAGCTGCTAAAAATGGTTTGGTAGATGTCTTAAAAGAGGCCACCAGAAAAGATGCTAATTTCAAAGATGACGATTCCATGAGCCCCGTGCTGTGGGCTGCTTTTGAAGGCCACTTGGACGCTTTGCGTGTATTGTGTAGTCGAGGGTACACATAATTCTTGCTTAACCTCAATTTATAAAAAATATGTATATTTTTGTTAATCGCAATTTAGAGGAGATCCAGATCGGTGCGATCAATTCGGGAATACTGCTTTACATTTGGCTTCAGCTAAAGGGCATTTGCTGTGTGTTGATTTTTTAATAAAATTCGGTGTCAATATGTATGCCTTGGACATTGACAAGCACAGTGCAAAAGATTTGGCGGCAATTAATAATCGCGATAATATACTGCGATATTTAGATGCAGCTGTAGCAAATCTGGAAGCCACCGATAGGTAAGGCATTGAAACAAATTCAGTTCGGGTTGATATTGAAACCTGACTAATTTTTCGTTGTTGTGCTGAAATGTAGAAAAAAAGCTAGATCTTTAAAAGAGATAGCTGAGAAACAGTGCGAAAAAAGGATAAAAGAGTACATGAAGCGTCAAAATAAAGTGGAACAAAGTTTGCGCCAGTTAAAGGTAACGCCACAAGATGTGCAAAATAAAAGCGGCATGTTATCGAATCTGAAACAAAAGATTTGGTCCAGCCAAGGTAATCTACATAAAAACTCAACAGAAGACTTTCGGGATGATTCCTGTAGTAGTGGTGGCAGTATTGCAGTTAAGTTTAGTGAACTTGTTAATTCCACATCTGCTAGTTGTGTGGGAGGTTCTGTGGCTAGCCGATGCAATAATTTCCAACGACAAATGGTTATGGGAAAAAGGGAAAGCCGCTTCACTCTACCCACAACCAATGCTTTACAGTGGGATTCAGAAGTTCTTTACGTGGGAACATTCAACAGTAAAGATGGTAACGGTCTCAGCACCCAACAGAAAACTGTCTTGTTAAAGGACGATTTAAAAAACAGTGATGCAGAATCGTGCAGTACGAAAGTGAGTTATAATACTTTAGGTAGATCCAGTTCACAACCGGATATTTTCGGAGCAGCTGAAGCAGAGGAAGGAGAAGATGTACAAAGGGCTGGTCTGTTGGATCGATCTCTTTTAGGCAGTTTAGCTTTTAGACGTTCCATAACAGCCGCATTACAACAAAATCCTACGGATTCATATCGCACAGATGACCGCAATCAAAGCACAGTAACTCGCTCCATTTGTGGCACTTTGAAATCGCGTTCCAACAAATCGATTTCTCATTTAAATCACTCCGATTCCGATTCGGAAGGTGTAGAAGGCTATAGTGATGACAATGAAGAAGTGAATGGCGGGCCCATACAAGGCTTTCTGTCAGCTTGGGGCCTAGAAGAATATCTGGCTATGTAAGTTGCGGACAGAATTGTTTTTAGTTTTGTCTGTCCTCGTACTTTTGCGACGAGCTATAGGGTTCATTTTTTTTTAAATAATTCGTTGAAGTTTGGTCCGAAGACATATTTTGAAAGTTTATTGAAAATGAACCGCGTCTTTATGTGGCGAATATTCGCCATTCTTAATATTTTTATATATGATGAGAGTATACTAAGTTTGCCATCGTTGGCAGCACTCGGAAGTAAGCCTCGGGTATTTTACAAAGTTTTGATTAGTAACAAAATATGAGTACCTATAGGCAGCTGCGCCCGTGTGTTGTTGCCTTAAAGTTGAAAATTTTGAGATACCAAAATGGAATTTTGTACAAATATTTATTGTATCGGTATGTAGCCAAATTATTTTCGTGTGTCCGTGTGTCTGTCTGTTGCTGGCATTCTCACGGGCGTAAATTTTGAGGTATTGCCACCTTTAGTTTTTGCACGCAGATCGCTATTGAAAATGGGCAAAATAGGTCAAAAGCCACGCCCACAACCGATAAAAATCTATTTGTCTGCCACAAAAATTTACGCTATAAACTTCAAATTTGGTACATATATCTATTAATATTAGCTTCATCGATGTTCCAAAAACGGGCGTGGTTGGATGACAGACACGCCCACAATCAATAAAAATCTTTATATCTGCCACAAAAGTTGATCTAGGAACTTGAGATTTGGTACGCGTATACATAGTTATCCCAACTACTGATGTGCCCAAAATGGGCATGGTCGGTTAACAGACACGCCCACAATTTATAAAAAACCATATTCAACGTAAAAAATAGAGGCCGCTATATATATATATATTTCCCACACCCACCGTTATGGGTGTGGAGGGTATTTAAGATTTGGCCTAATCCAAATTTAGTTTTCTTACTTGTTTTTTAACTAGTTTAGTTTAGTTGCACTTATTATACCCTACACCAAGGTCGGTAACCCGTTTTAAAAATGATTTTTATATATCAAAATCTACTAATAGAATGAACAAAATAATACAACTAAATTTTTTTACGTTTTTTTTTTTAAACCACCCTAAGTGGTGTAGGGTATAGATATGAGGATTTTCGCCGACTATAATTTCAGTTCATTTTTTTTTTTTAAACTTCAGTTTCCAAAAACAACAAATCGATTTGGAGTCACTGATGTTATTAACCGAGTTGGATTTGAAATCTTTGGGTTTGCCGTTGGGACCATTTCGTAAATTAACTTTTGCTGTACAAGAACGTAAAAATGCTTTTATCAATCCGGGCTTAATGTATGACAGTTCTCTGTAAACTCTAGAGATAATGCACCACAAAGTATATTCCAAGATAAGTGTAAAACCACATTTATATAGTTGTATTTCTTATAATATATTACGTATGTATTCTTCATTAAATATGAAGAGCACAAAGATGAACCTTCTCCTACGAGCTCTTAAAAAGGAGAGGGTTAAAAATTAAAAAGGAAGTAATAGAATTAAGATAGCGTAAAGATATAGTATTGCCCCATCAACACTCCTTCTCAACGAACATACACACACACATATATATATATATATACATATATACTTTCAATTTAATGATGCCTCAATTCTTCGTAGTATGTTCATCATTTTCATACACTTTTCAAGTTTAATTCTTGGTAGGTTCTTGGTTAAAATATCTGCTACCATACTGTCAGTGCTACAATACGTTAACTGAATTTTTTCTGCCTTATATACATCTCTGATAAAATGATATCTTATATCAATATGTTTCGTTCTATTGCGGTACACAGGATTTTCAACTAAATTGATAGCACTCATACTATCACCTTTCATAATTACACAATTTGTAATACTTCATTGAATTTCATAAAATAATTTCATCAAAAACATTGCTTCCTTGATTGCTGAACTTAGCGCCATGTATTCAGCTTCTGTTGAACTTAACGCCACTGTGGTTTGCTTCTTACTTTCTTGTGAAAAAAACACAACCTGCATATACAAAGGAAATCCCGTATAAGACTTGCGACCCTGTTTTTGCATATAAAAGTTTCTTATCTTTTGTTGTGTAAAAATATTTGTGTAAACGTTTTGCTGCTAATAAGCGTTCCTTGTGAGGGTTACTATTTCGCTGCGATAATTTACTTAATGAGTGTAACAAATCAGGCCTGGTATTTACACCAATATACATAAGTGAGCCAATTAATGATTGATACATAGTTTCTCTTTGATTGTATTATTCATTCCACACTCATTTAATAATTGTGTAGTTTGACCTTTTTGGCAAATTGTCTCGCCTTTGCGTTCAACTTCATAGCTTAAAAAGTTCTTCACTTTATGTATACACAAGCTTCATTGGTACGTTGTTTAAATCCAACCTCTTTTAGTACTGCGTCTAACGTAAAGTTCCATTGTCGCCCTGATTGTTTGTATACATACAATGCCTTTTTAATTTTATTATTTGATTGCCATGTTTTCCATCTATAAAAGGCTGTGTTGAATCATATAAGAGTATATATCATCAGATAGTTTGTTATTTGAATAAGCGTTTGACACATCCAGTTGTTGTAAATATAGGCCATGTTCGTCAGCTAACGCAAATAGCATTCTTATAGTATCATACCGTACTACTGGTGAAAACGTTTTCTCAATCAAGTCAATTGCCATGTGTCGTTCTTGAGTACTTTCGTTGTATGGCTTCCCACCATTGAGATGCAAATATACCGTACAAAGCATCATCGACGTTTGCGGATTATATCAGTTATATCAGAGGAACGTACAATAATAAATTTAATTCATTATATTGTTTTTTCGGCCTACCTGGTCCTTTTCTTGGTTGTTGTTGTATTTTAGTTATTTTATTTATGAATTCCAACAACCAAGCTTAAAGCTTAAATTGAGTTGGGATTAAAAATTACAATAACGTTGAAAACATTTGAAAAAAAAAAGAAGAAGAAAGAAAAAAAACAAAAAATTACACATGGTACTTAAGTAATTCCTTCCTAAACCTATTAGCGTCAGTCATGAATTGAAGGGCGGTAGGTAAGGGGTTCCAGAGGCGCACAGCATTTAAAAAGAATTGTCTTTCAGACATTAGAGTGTCGTATTGGAATGGTGTAATCTGTCTGTGTCTAAGAGACCTTGAAAAAACTAATTTTTTAAAAAGATATATTGGCTCCTTTATGATAATGATTTTATGGAGCAGGATTAAAGTTCTAAATTTCAGCAGATTATCAAAAGAAAGGCTGCAACATCTTTCATGCACGTCCATACGCTGCTATATGTCGTCATGTATTTGCCAATTGCGTTAACACTAAGAGGTTCTGCAATCGCTTCTCTTAACTTTGAGCGATCCGCCTTGAATCTAACACACTGTAGTAAGACGTGTTCTGTTGTTTCCTCTTCAAGTGAACACACTGGACACCACGGCTCACTATCGTGTCCAAAACGGTGCAAATATTCGCGAAAGCAGCCATGACTGCTAATAATCTGCGTTAAGTAGTAATCCGTATCTCCATGCGGTCTATTCATCCATCCATACAACATCTGGGATAATTGCATGTGTTCACAGCCCTTGTAGGGACCCTTGCCATCTATTTTGCCACTCACTATAGCTTTCTCTTAATATATCCTGCTTTTCTCTCCTATCAAGCTTTCTGTTACATTGCTTTTGGGTAATGTATATCTTCGCGGATTGTCGGGCTAAAATGTCTGGTGGTACAATGCCCGATATAATCAAAGCAGCATCCAAAAATACGGTTTTAAATCCACAACAGACTCTTAGAGCAGTTACACGATACACTTTATTAAAATGTTTACAATAACTGGGGTATTTTCCCAGCATATCACTCCATACCGGTGCAGCATACATTGTAATGGATATTATAACTTTGGCAAGTAATAGCCGTCTTGATTGCCGAGGTCCTCAAGCGTGCCAGCGCCGAGTACGTTTTGTCTGCTTTATTGCACACTGCTATTATATGCTGCAGAAAGTTTAACCTCGCATCGATATATACTCCCAGATATTTAATTTTATGTACTGTTTCAAGCTGGTGTCCATCAATATTAAGGGTTACTACTTCCTTTTTTTTTCTGCTTGTTATTACAACTGCTTCAGTTTTTTGTGGTGCTAACTCCAACTTCAGTTCTGTGAGGCATTCCTTGATTTTAGCAACAGTATTAATACACATACCTTGGATATCCGTTAATACTTTGCCCACAATGGTAACCACAATATCATCTGCATATCCTATTATAGAAACACCTGATGGTACTGGCAAGCTAAGAACTTCGTCATAAACTATATTCCATAGTAAAGGACCCAATATAGAACCTTGCCGAATTAAACTCATTTTTAATGTCCAAGGTAATTATCGCACAGTATTCTTTATCCCCATATTTCTAGCGCTTACCTTCAATAGCCTTTTCAGCAATAGATTTTACATGCATTATCGCATCTATTGTGGATCGACCCTTTCGAAAGCCATATTGACTATCTGAGAGGGCATTCGTCTGTATGATATGATGCTCAATTCTGCTGTACAAAATTTTTTCTAGCACTTTGCCTAATGTATCTAACATACAAAGCGGTCGATAGGCACTAGGATCACCTTCGGGCTTGTCCGGTTTAGGCAGGAGAACAAGTTTTTTCCTTTTCCATATCTTAGGAAAAATTCCAGTTTTAATGCAATTGGTGTATACTTGCCAGAACATTAGTGTATTATGCAAGACTGCTATTTTAACTGCTTCCATGGGTATTCCATCAGGACCTGGTGCTTTATTATTAGCAAACATATTGACAGCTTCCTTGATTTCACAAAACTCTAACTCTTTATATCCTTCCATTGTTAATGAGGATTGTATATCCACGTGCGTATGTCGAGGGAAAAGTGTTTCAACTACTTTCTGCATAAATGTTGCACCAGTTGGAATGTTTCACTGACAACGCTTTATTTTTGCCATGACTTCTTTATATGCACCACCCCATATATTAGAGTCGGCAATATCACACAATTTTTTAAAACATTTGCTCTTACTCGACTTTATTGCTCTCGTGCTTCTGCATATCTTCTTCTGTAAGCTTCGTGTAGCACCGTATGTTTCTGTTGCTGATTTGATGTAGAAGGATGCAATTCTAAATTAAGCTCTTCGCTTTCAGAGAAATCTTCAATCTCTTTTTCATATGATTCTTGACTATTTTTTTTTTTTTAGTTTTACCAGTCCAAAGTTTATACGGAATTTCTCCATTTAAGGATTTGGTTGGACATCTATTTCTTATATAGCAATATATTGATTTGAAAAACGTTTAAAATATCAGACTTGTATTTAATGATGAATACTTTGCAATAACGGGAATAGTCATCTATAAAGGTTGCGAAGTATCTCGAACCAGAGTTAGAAGCGTCTCTCATAGGACCGCATACGTCACTATGAATTATTTCTAATAAATCATTCGTACGTTGTTTACTACCTTCTGGAAAACTTTGTACCGCTTGTTTTTCACTGGTACATATAGCACATGATTCTGAAAGATTCTGATTTGGTAAAAAAGTTAAACCATGTACAGAATTTAGCATTCGTTTCATATCACGTTCATTTAGATGACCCATTCTACTGTGCCACAAGTCTAATCGTTAGATTTTCTTTCCGTTATATTAGCTTCTAATTCGGTGTACACGTAATATAAATTTCCTTCTCTTTTGGCATTTAACAATATATCAACATTCTTACTTGCGGGGGTGAGAACCGTCGGTTCCAGGGTATCGTTACATTAAATTTATTTTTGTACGCTTAATTTTTATTATTTTTATTTATTTATTCAAGTCTTTATGGCCTGTTGGCCTTTTTCTTAGCTCTCAACTCCATCATAACGATCTTTTCTTCACTCTTGTTACTAACTAAAGATTTTACACTCTTAGGTAGTAATATATCTACTTTCGAATCATTTGGACTTACCTCCTTTTCAACATTCAGTTTCGGTTAAATAATAGCCATATTTCTAGGATTAGGTAATGGCACTAACGGAGCATACCCTGGCTTTCTTTCTCCCACGGGATTGTGATATGGAGAATTACGTGGCATCAACCTTTGTGGAATCTGAGTTGGATCAACTTTTCTCCACATACCATTTTCGAACACATAATGGCTCTGCCCATTATAGCCATAAGTTTGTTCAGTCGTATCAGCTTTATCGAAATGATTTGCCAACATTCAAACAATTTTTTACATATACGCGACAAGATTTCTAGCATGCTCCTCTGCATTCGCTGTTGGTTCTAGGCTTTCGCTGACCATAAGTTTAAGCATATCGCGATCCATTGTTTTGGTCTTCCACCCTTTCACATTACTTATATTAAACGAGTTTTGTGACTGTATAGTCGATATTGTGGTAATTAACGCAAAATGATCACTATTTGTGTATACATCGCTGACCTCCCATTGACATTTCCGCACTAATGTATTACTGGCGAAAGTGATGTCAATATTAGATCTACATCCATTTTTTTCAAAAGTATTTTTAATTCCATCTGAAGAAGAACACGTTATCGTTGTTTTTTTTACGTTTATTAGAAAAATGTTTTAAAAAATTAAAATATTATTAAAAAGGAGAAAAGCACGTTTTGGTTTCTTTACACGTCACGTATAACTCTCAATCGCCATCTTTTTTATCTTTTTCCGGGTTACCACCATTCTTCGCTTAATAAGTAGGGTTGCCTCCTTCTTCATGGAGTACAGAGTTTCCATTCACAACTCGGCCACTCCTGCATCTAAAGCGTCCTCGTTTCCACTAATATTGCTATCATTTTCATCCACGAATTCAGACGGGAGGGTACACCACGGCTTCAACCCATCGGACGCATGTACCGAACCATAATGACGCTGCTTCCGTTTTGAGCACGGTAGATCTTCAATTACGTAGCGATCATTGCCTAGCACTTTGATTACTATGAACGGGCCTTTGTATTTAGGTTCTAATTTCCGTGAACTTCCCATGCTTGGCGTTTCGTTTTTGGCGAGTACGAGGTCACCAATTTTGTATTGCAAAGGTGTAGCATGTTGTTTGTCAAATCGTTGTTTTGCCTTTTCACGGTATTTATTTATTCGAATTATTGCCGCTTCCCGCGATTGTGTTAACTGGACATCTCTGTCTTTTTCAGACTGTTTCTTGTCATCTGTACAGACAGTTGCGAGTTGGTTACCTAAAATATCTCTTGGTGTATAGCCATATAGTAGTTCAAATGGGGTACGACCCGTTGTTGTGTTGACTACTGTGTTTAGAGTCCACTGTATTTTCCGAAGTTCATCATCCCAACGTCGCTTCTTGTCCGTGGACGGTAGCAACATAGATAGGATAGTACGATTCATTCTCTCCACTTGGCCATTACCTCGAGGTGTACGAACAGCTGTTTGTATATGTTTAATTGAATTAGTTTGACAGTAACTTTGAAATTCACGAGATGTAAAAGCAGTTCCGCGGTCACTTATCAAACGTTCTGGCATTCCGAGATAGGTGACTATTTCGTCTAATACTTTTATTACATGTTTAGTTGCTGTACTGCGAACTGGACGGATAATGACAAATTTAGTAAATGCATCGATAAGCACCAACACATGTTCATTTTGACGACTTGATTTTGGGAAAGGCCCTAAGTGATCCACATGTACTACTTTAAAGGGTATTGGTATTACGTCATCATAGTGGTACTCGCCTTCCCTTTTTCCCCCTGGTTGCTTATTGAAAGCGCATGCTGTACAAGACTTAACAAATGATTTTATAAAGTTCCGCATCCGTGGAAACCAAAATGTTTGTAGAACTCTGCAACGCAAACCCTCAGGACGTGCCGGGGTGAAGCCGTCGGCACCAGGGTTCTTCTTCTCGAGAGGATTTAAGCTTCCCTTATAATGTTTTATATATTTTCGAGTTCACAGGGGTTTTTTATTTTTATATCTTCACAGACTTGTTTTAAATCCACAGTTTAAGTTTTATGTATATGAATAGGTTAATTACATAGGTAGGTTAATAATGTTATATATAGTTTTAGTTATCGTTTTATCCAGCAGGAAAAAAAAAAAAATAATTGTATCACTCCAGGGAACAAAAAGAAAGCATTCAAACAAGTTTTAATAATGATATCTAAATATAGTTTTAGTTCTCGATTTATCCGGCAAAATTTAATTGTATCACTCCAGGGAAAAAAAAAACATTCGCACCTTCTTCACACACTCGATTTCACTTTCTGATCACGACCATTCGCTCGTGCTCGCTCACCGTCTGTTTTTTCCCCCTCTCATCTTCTAGAGCGTTCGTTTCACCACACGCAGCCACTCGTTGATGTTGGCAGAGCGGCAAAAGCGTGTTGGCAGTGTGGTGAAACGAGCGCTGGTAAGGGAGAAATAGGGTGCGCTATTTCTTCCTTACAACTCGTTCTAAAGTTCGCTTTACACTCAGATGACCTGTTTTAACATGAGCATCATATACTATTTGATACCTCAAAGCTTTTGGGACTACCCACAACTTCCTGTTATCATATCGCCTGAACAATCGACCTTTCATCAACTCATAATCTTTAACATACTGCTTATCACCCTTTTCGATGTTTGTAATTATTTGCTTAATAGTGTTATCTTGTAACTGCATACTGAAAACCCAATCCTCATCCTTTAACTCTACTTTATGGACTTTCAAACTTGCAGGTTCGACGTCGTGAGGTTCTTCGTATGGTAAGCGACTTAGAGCATCAACGTGCTGCATTCGTTGTCCAGAACGGTGCTCGATTGTTATATCATAATCTTGAATGCGTAACTACCAGCGCGCTATTCTTGGTATCAATTCTTTTTTACTCATGGCTGTTTTCACTGCGCTACAATCAGTTATCACTTTAATAGGCTTTCCATATATGTAATATTTGAAACGCTCAAGTGCTTCGACCACCGCTAACGTTTCCAATTCATAGCTGTGCATCTTACTTTCTAAGAGGCTCGTGGATCGGCTATAAAATGCGACGGGTTTCCATTCACCATTGGTATTTTGCATAAGGGCCGCTGCCAAGCCCACTGAACTAGCATCGGTATGTAATTGGTGTTCCAGCCTAGTGTCAAAAGCAACCAAAACTGGATGAGATGTTAATGCTTCTTTCAAACTGACGAAACACTTTTCTTGCTCTTCTTTCCATTCAAAATACATATTTTTACGCAATAGCTTACGCAATGGTTCAGATATAACAGCATAGCCGGGAATAAATTTACGAAAATATCCGCTCAAACCCAAGAACATGCGGATTTCGGTGACATTTGTTGGACGTTTGAAGTTCAAAATGGCTTCAGTCTTTTGTTTCCCCGGCAAGGTGCCTTCAGGCGTCAATTCATGACCTAGAAAACTAATTGTGGTTTTAAAGAAAACGCATTTACGTGGATTCAACGTTAACCCGAATTTTCTGAGAACCTCAAATATACGTGAAAGTTTTTCCAGCGTTTCATGCTCCGTTTGTGCACCTATTAAGATGTCGTCCATGTAGTGCAACATATCGTCTGCTCGTGTTTCTGCTTTGACCTTGGCCATCAAACGTTGGAATACAATTGGTGCGTTCTTAAGCCCAAATGGCATACGCTTGAATTCATATACTCCTTCTGTAGTTATAAATGCTGTAAACTTGCGACTGTTCGACTCGATTGGTATTTGATAGTACCCACTATTGAGATCCAGGGCAGAAAATAACTTGAATCTTTTGGCGATCTGTAGGCGCTCCTCTATATTCGGTGTAGGGTATACTAGTTTACTAGTGTGGCTATTTATCTTCCTGTAGTCTACACATAATCGATCACTTCCATCCTTTTTCTTTACCAGAACTATCGGACTAGCATATTCACTTTCTGATTTGACGATGATATCGTTATCGAGTAACTCCTGTATCATTGCATTAACGATTTGCTTTTTGGGTTCTGGAACTCTGGAACACCTGGTTGGCTTGCGTTTACTCGAAAATATCATGCACTTAGTTTTCAGAGTGGATATGTGCAGCTGTAGGGAGGCTAATTTACGGTGTATGGTGTCTAAAGCGGACTGTAGGGCATGCCTGCACTGTTCGGGATTAATGTGAGAGCTAAAGATAACCAAATCATCGGCATAGCCGAATATGTGCACATTTTCAGGAAGATCGTTGAAGATATCGTTGATGTAGATATTGAAGCATAAGGGACTTAAAACGCTACCTTGAGAGACGCCTGTGTGAGAACGTCTGTGAATTATGTCTTTATCATTATAAATTAAGATATTTTTTGAGTGGAAGAGGTTGTAAATGATGTTACAAAAGTTGACAGGCAAACGGAAGGACAGTAAGATGGAGTATAGTATATCAATATTAACGGAATCAAAAGCGCTGGAGATGTCTAAGAAGCAGGCAATGAGTGTGTGATTTTTGGCGAAAGCCAGATTAACCGCTTACCACAACGCGATGACGTTATCAGATGTGGATTTAGAGCGACGAAATCCGGACTGAAATTTGCTAAGTGCATGGTGGTGTTCGAGGTGCCATTCGAGGCGTGAGTACAGTATTCTCTCAAAGAGCTTGCGAAGCGTGGAAACAAGGGCAATGCTTCTATAAGAGGCTGCAGTATTGGGCCAGAGATCAGACGATGACAGACTGCTATTTATGTTTGCGCAAAATCGTTTCCAACCTTCGCGCTTTTCCTTTCTTAATGTGTATTTGTATACCTTTCTAGCTTCACATAACGCGTTAAAATTGACTCTTGATGGCGCCCTTCTATAAGAACTTGTAGCAAGTCTTAATTTGGCACTGGCAAGGTTACAGGTGTTATTCCACCAGGGGTTAGGTGCGCGGGATTTTTTTGTTGGTTTTCGGCTGAATGTGTTAGAGAACATGATTGAGAACTTATCAAAGAAGTCATCTTTAGTAGCGCTATTTTCAATAGAAGCTAAAATATTGTTAACTTTTTTGTTCAAAACAGCTGGATTAAGACTTTTTGGAACAAAGGGCTTAGAACATTCACTGTACGTAGGTTGGGAACGCAATTCGATTTCAACTAAGCAATGGTTACTACCGAAAGACTCACAGTGAGTGCGCCAATTGATGAACGGGTTGAGACGCGGTGAGCAAAATGAAAGATCGAGGCAGGATACGGTAGAGCCAAAATAAGTCGGATCGCCATTATTTAAAAGAGCAAGGTCATTGTTCTCGCAGAAGTCTAAGATCCTTCTACCACTGGAATTGGTGTGCTGACTACCCCAGCACTCATTATGTGCATTGAAGTCGCCACATATCAAAAGAGGGTCACTTGACCGGTTGGCAAGCAAATTACTTAAATTAGAATCAGAAAAGCTGCAGTTAGGTGGAATATAACAACTTATTATTAAAATATTGCCTAAGCTGGTAGCAACCCTACAGTTGCATACCTCAATGGGATTACAGCCAGTTGGAGGAGACAGTTGGGTAAACTTAAGAGAATTGGAAATTAGGATAGCAACGCCGCCGCCAGGGGATGTATCGGACAGACGGTCGGATCTAATTATATAGTAATTTTTGAAAGAGAGAGTGTCAGAAGGCTTTAAGAAAGTTTCGGAGAGACAAGCTATTGCAACGTTATTTGTAAAAAGATATTGTTCCAGTTGTTTAGATTTATTCCTTAGGCTCCAAACGTGAATCTGGCTCCTCGGTACGTAGTCGCTTAGACAGTAAGCTTTTTTTCGGGCGGGACGGAAGGCTAGGGAAGGTGTAGTTTGTAGTTGGGTGGGCGTAAGAACTTTGTGTCAAGGAAAAAGGCGAAGGTTTCAGCAGATCCGCCTTGTCCTTCTTTAGCTTATATAATTTTTTATAAGAGGAACAGACCTCTGAGTTGGAGGCGTGATCGCCCTTGCAGTTCACGCAGGATTTGGCTAATGAGCAATCTAGAGAGAAATCGTGGGCATTACCACATTGTGGGCATAGCGCGTGTTGTCTGGTACAGACGCGGTTGGTGTGACCAAACCGCTAGCATTTCCTACACTGTATGACAGGTTCTATATACGGAAGGACCGGATAGTTGACGCCGTAAAGTGAAATATGGGAGGGCAATCTATCACCTGAGAAGCATAAACGGACTTTATCGAGGGCAGACTGACCATTCTGGCTATTGGGGAAAAATTTGGTGAAGCGCATAGCCTCAACTATTGAGCAATAGTTGGGAATGGGGCCAAATTTTAATAGGTTTTTTGCATTGCCGTGCAAAAAAAGTCCTCCTCTGAGAAATCCGCGGGTAGTGGAACAACCCCGCGAACCTCGCAGAGTTCCGACGCAATATAAACTATATACATTTCGTTGAGTATAGCGTCATCAGCGATGGAGTTCGCCACGGACGCAACAGGGGTAATGATTTTGATTTTCTTCTTCGAGATGAAGAAAATGTCTATGTTTGCGTGTTTTTCATATAGTGTCTTACTCAGCTCTATTAACTCAAGCTGGGCATTTTTCCTAGATTGTAAAAATACATCGTACTCACTTTTATCGTGCATGTATTTTCTGGGTCTGTGTATTATGGTTTCGCCGCCATTACTATTTGCGAAACGGCACTTTAGCCAAACCATGCTTAAATTTTTAAATACTTTAGAAAACGAAAACTTATATGAAATATAAGGTACAAAATTGTCAAAAGCGCAAGAGGAAAAAAAAAATTTTTTTTTTTTTATTTCTTTAAATATTTGAAAGCAAATCACTAAAAATTAATAAAAATTATGAGAGTAACTTAAAATCACGTTTGTACACGTTGCTAATCAAGACTTGAATCCACACGTCACGTATAACTCTCAATCGCCATCTTTTTTATCTTTTTCCGAGTTACCACCATTCTTCGCTTAATAAGTAGGGTTGCCTCCTTCTTCATGGAGGACAGAGTTTCCATTCACACATCATTTAACAGTACCACGTTTAAATTGCTGAATGCCCTATGATTTCACCTCTTTTATTTGTGTATCTGCTTCCCTACTCTGTTGACCATGCATTGAAGTCTCCAGCAATAATCAAGGGGTTATATGTTGATACGTCGCTGCATAATGTATCAATCCGGCTTCGAACTGCAACAAATCTAAGCTAGGAGGAAAGTAACAACTGAAGATATATATATCACTTATGTTAGCTGCGTATAATACGTATTAGTTGTGTTAATACATGCTTGTATTGGACATAATGCCCATATGGCTGCTTTTTTGCTGCTATCATTAATCCAATGTCTGGTAGGCGTTATTCTTATACGGCTTGGACAGAAGAGCTCAATAATGGTTTTTTTGAGCAATTCTTGTGCTGCCTCGCAGTGATTAAGATTTATTTGCAATATTTTCATTTTTATTTAAGTATTACGCTTCAGTACGGCTAAGAAGGCTGGACAAGACCTACTTGACGTGCTATGTCTTGAATTCATACCTTTATCATCTCATATTGAAGTGCACAGTTGTTGCTTTTATACTTCAATCAACAATCGAATAAAATACATCAGTTATATTATATTGTAACGAGATTTTCTTAGCCTGACACTATATTTTTTTCTCTTTTTTTTTTTTTATCTTTGATATATGTTGGTAAAGGAAAAATTTAATTTAACTAGGTAACTTTTACCTTTGTTATTCGTTGATAGAAATTTTTAATTCAAATAGTTAAATTTTTTCACCGATTAATACACATATTTTCAACAATTGTATACGATTTTATTTTAAGTCAATGTTTCTGATGCAGTTTCACACTTTATTTAGTTTTTGACCGCTTTATGTTAAATCAACTTTAATCACTCGTGTCCATAACGTTTATGATTCTATCATTCTCATTGCATCATGCCATTATCTTAAGTCTATATCAAGTGTCTAGCGGTAAACTTCCAAAGCTTTTTCTTAGTTATTTGTCTGCCCGTTATGAATATCAATATTGCGCATTTCATAATTTTTAAGCAAAGTTACCTTTTGTGATTTGCGGTACCTTAACCTTGAATTGTTTTATATCGCAAATCACTTGATGTTGTTATTGTTTCACAAATTGATATTTTTTTTCCACACAAATATGTATATGCATTAAAAGGTAAGATAATTAAGATCAATACTTATATATATTCTACATGCCTGCAAATTCCTTTGGTGGGGATTTGGTGATTATATCCAGAAGACTTTGAAGGACATCTGAGATGCGAGCGTCCCTGCTCGGGCGCCAATGTAACGAGATTTTCTTAGCCTGGGTTGAAGCCGTCGGTTTTCAGGGTGACTCGCACATTTATTTATAAATGGCGAACGCTCGCTTTTTTTTCAATTTTTTTCTTGCAATTTATTTCTCTGATAAATCTATATTACTATTTCGACTATATTTATCCAGCCCTCCACTCCTCAGTGGCCTTCGAGGTACTTGTCACCATCGAATGTAATATGGTTATCCGCCTCTTGTCGAGGACTGTCACCATCGACCGTAAGGAACGTGTGGTTTAACAAAGTGTATAATAGTTTATCCAGCTCTTGTCGAGGATTATCACCGTCGACCGTAAGGAACGTGTGGTTTAACAAAGTGTATAATAGTTTATTCAGCTCATGTCGAGGATTATCACCGTCGACCGTAAGGATCGTGTGGTTTAACAAAGTGTATAATAGTTTATCCAGCTCTTGACGAGGATTATCACCGTCGACCCTCGGATTATTTAACTTGTGGCTAGAATACAGTCTGATAGGTGCTTAACGCGGTATCAGTGTTGTTCCCTCTGAGTTTGCAACTGGTTCTTTCCCCTTTGTATGTCTGTCCTTAAGGTCTTCTTGCTTTCACAGCTGCTAGCCAAGAGTTCGATGTTCACGCTTACACACCTTACGGTCCAATCTCTGAATCGATGCTTACACTTTCATAGCTCACAGTCAACTCTGAATCGATGCTTACACTTTCATAGCTCACAGCCAACTCTCTAAATCGATGCTTTCACTTTCATAGCTCACAGTCAACTCTGAATCGACGCTTACACTTTCATAGCTCACAGCCAACTCTCTCTGAATCGATGCTTTCCGATTCGACAAGAAGACCTTTTTCCACGTAGGTATTGGAATCGGTAGTTGTCGTATAGTGACCCGAGTATGATGACGTGGACATGGAGAGGAGTGGCCAGATTAATACACTTATCAACTAATACAACTTGCTTTATCAAGAAGCGTTTGTAGCATGCGAGAAAATTGTATAATACTCTAGTTAACATGAATTCTTCTTTACATCTATATGTAAATAAGTATTAACTATTTATGTACTATAATACAAGTAGGATTGTGTGAGAGGAAAATGAGTGTAGCTCCGTCACAATATTTTCATTGATGTTTATTTTTAACCAAAAAAATTTATTTTTTATAAAACATTTTAGAAAAAAAACTGATTGACAATCTTGACAAAAAATTGAATAGTTTCTAACATAAAAATCAAAGAAATGTAGATACCCTACACATATCATGCATTTACTTTCATTAGTACATTCTTTTACTAAATGGCCGTCTTGTCCACAATTAAGGCAACATTTGCTCCTGTCACTTTTGTTTTTACACTCTTTCGCTATATGTCCAAATTCTAGACACTTAAAGCACCTGGTAGGGGTATCATGGGGGCGTACTCTGCACACTACCCATCCTATTTTAATTTTTCCGCTTTGTAATAGCACTACCCCAATTTTAGATGGTACACTAAGCACAGCTAACTGCGTACCGGCATAAGAACTTTTTAATGCTTTGATTGCATCCTCCTCGATCTTCGCATCCTCAAATTGATTATTGATGGCACCAACGATATCTGCTTTTGTAGTTATTTCATCTATATATCTGATGACAATTGTTACATTGCTTCCCAAAAGTTTAACTTTCGCCTGCTCACCGAGAACCTGCTCAATTATTTTCTTGTATTGTTGGGAATTACCATTTTGTGATTTCTTTAGTTGAAGTAGTATCTCGCCATTTTTTGTTTTACGTATTTTATTTACATTTTCGCCCAAAGTTTTCAAATCCGGACTTCCCTTCACTTTTTTTAATATGGCACTGTATGAGAGAGTACCGGTTTTTTCCAAAACGATAGCTTCTGTCTTTTGACCATCATTTTTCAAACTTAAGTTTCTATCAGTTTTACGCTTTGCCTTCACAGTGGTCCATTCATCGTTTTTAGGCTGCTTATTTACTGATTCTTTACTATTTCCTGTATTTGGCGTGACATTTTCAACATCTATGACCTTATTAGTGTTATTTTGTGGTCTACGTTTGGCGTTAGGTGTTATAATTGCCTCTATATCACATTTTCTTTTACTTTCATTTTTTTGTTTCAGCTAAGGCGAGGTCTGAGTGTGCTTGTTACTCCTGATGACTTGCTTAGCGTTTTCATCATGTAGATCAATCGCTGCTAATTCATAGAGAGCTTTAGTACTTTCTATGGTATCCCTTGGCTGATTTATAGTTCTCCGTTTACCATCTTCTAGCATTTTCATCAACAATTTAATTTTTTCACCCAATTGGCAAAAAGTAGTTTTAATATTTAAAACTTCATCACCTTCTTCATTATTCTCATTATCGTTTGTAACAACTTGCGTAGCATTGCGCCCGTTATCGACCAAACGAGGAGGTGTGCGTCCTAAGCCCATTATTTATTATCCGAGACGCCAACCGCACAAAATATTCATTAAGTGACTTCTCGTTATAAAATACTATGTTGGTAACGCTGTTTATTTCTCAGTAATTTATATACTCTTTTAAATACAACAACAATACTTCTACTTGAGCAAATAAGCAAAAACAAGTGCATAAACAAAGAAATGCACGTATGAGTCACCAAACAGTTTTATTATATATTTATATTACAACAAATTATAATAAACTGTATTGAATAGTTTTTTCAATATATAGCAAAAAACTATTTTATCCTATTTGAGATGTGTCCAAACAAAACGCAACGTCCATATCCAACTTGATAACGACGAAAAATAAAATATATCCAGTCGATATTGTTAACTGCGATATGTAAGTTCGGATAAGAAATATTATTAAAACCTCTATAGACAACACGTTCAATAGGCGTATCCACCTGAATATGGGAAGATAGGAAAATTAAATCGTGTTTTGAAAAAATTGGAACGGAGATTTGATCATAGAGAAGTATATTATTTAAATTATTAGTGAAAAACATGTCTAGAAGAGTGCTAGATGTTTATGTAAAGTGTGTTGGCATAGTGTGGTTAACCGGTAATAAATCAACGATTTGCATGGCATCAGTTAACCTATCGTCATTAAGGATATTGCTATTAAAGTCCCCTCCAATAATAACATCTGAGTAATCAAGAGCCAAGTCATGAATTAAGTCGGACAGTAGGGTAGGGTCAATATTGTTATTTGGTCTGCAAACACAGCCCAAGAGTATTTTATTAAAATCTAGATGAATTTCAATAAATAGATATTCAAAAGGACTCGTGGTGTCCGATCTGCATACGGCTTTAAATTTAACATGTGACTTAACAAAAATAGCTACCCCACCCGCATGTCGTACTCTATCGGCGCGTACGATCCTGTACCCATCAAGATTAAACATAGAATCCGCATCGTACGATCGAAACCAGGTTTCCGAGACACAAATCGCACTTACATTACTTCCTTGAAACTTTTGCTTCTCTTTTATCATATTGAACATTATAACCATTATTCAAAACTTTTGCCACTGACAAAAAATTGCATTGTATTTCTGGTACGAATAATACGTCTCTTAATGTAATATTAAAATCGTGGCTCTTTAAATAAACAATTCCCCTTTACTTCTGCTTTCATTCTGTTATCGCCAGCAAGCATAATATTTTCACTGTGATTTTCAAACTGTTCTAATAATTTTCGATTGCAACACAAGTGCGCTGTGGCACCGCTATCCAAACACCATATATATACTTTATACTCATTTAAATCACTGTTCTCAAGAACAGCAAAAAGACCATTTTTGTTGTTACCGTTTATCTCACTTTTTTTCTACATTGAGCTGCATAATGTCGTCTACGACCACAACTATAGCATTTCACTTTAATGTTGTTGACTTGTTGTCGTTTTTATTCATAATTTGCTTGTCAATTTTACCTTCCGTTCTTCCATTGTCACATGCCACGAATGCTTGTACCGAATTAATAACGGCATAACTTTGTCGACATTTTCTTTCTTCTATTAGCTTTATTTTTTATTGAATTTAGACTGGGTAACTGATCCCGTGATTCTAAGGCCACGACAAAGTTTTCGTACGCTTTTGCTAAACTGGTTAATATCATAATTACTAAAACTTCCTCCGGTAAGGTTATACCAGCTTCCGCCAATTTTTCTGCCGTTTCGAAAAATTTACATACATGCTGCTGCACGCAGTTATCATCATTCATATCTAAAAATAAAAGTTTCTTAAATAAGGTCACTGTACTAACGGGACCTTTTGGACAGTGAGCTCTTATTTTAATGCATTCCAAGCTTCGTTTGATGATGTGCAGTTTTTAATATAACTAAGCTGTGGTGCTGCATTGGCTTAACAATTTCACCAGACACTATTTTTCACAATTCTTGATGGATTAATATGCTTCTTACGAAAATACACCATGAACCATAATTTGATTCTGTTAACTTTTCGATGTTAAAATTTGTATAACTCATTGTTTCGATTTACGAATTTATAATCACTCTTTAACTTGCGTTTTGTACTTTTTGATCACCTTTTAATGAAAAAGAAAAATCAAATACACCTGGTCGCTATAACCTGTTGCATTTATTATAACATATTACGTATATATTCTTTATTAACACTAGAAAGACTGAAACTTTGTATACTCGTATACCTATATTGACTAAAAGCAGTCAAAATGACTCCTTTTGAAAGAATAACTAATATGCAAAGAATTTTTTTAAAATTAATTTTTAATATTTTTTATATCATTTACAATTATATAACAAGTTACTTCACTTGGAAAAATATAATTTATGCATTTTTATTTGTAAATTTTATGCAAATGAAAGTGGCAATCTTTTTATGTGTACGTCTTCCGCAAACATACTTTTGACATTTTTCACATATATTATTTGTTTTCTTATTGTGGATCTTCATGTTCTGATGAATTTTTCTGTCTTGCATCTCTGTATTTGGTACTTCTTCTTTGTATATGTATTCCTGCCATTTCCAAGGATCCAAGCATTCAGAGCAGCCACATCTAAAATATTGAAAAATATTTGGAGCGGCCATCTACGAGAACTAGCTTTTACTGCATATTTTTTGGCCATTTGATCCGCCATATCAACGAATAAATTATAGGATTTGATTGAACTTACTTCTGACCATGGATTTTCTAAATAATTCGGGACCTCACTTTGCTCCCCATAAATAGTTCGGTTTTAAATTTTTTGCCTCGTAGGCTCCACGAGCATATAAAATCCCAATAAATGCAAGTATTTCCGGTAATGTTGTTGTCCAATCGTAATTCAAAGTTCGGCACCTTCTTCTTCTGTGCACTTTTTAAAATGTTTGTTAATATAGTTATCTAGTATCAAGGTGAATGCACTGATAAGATTATCTGCCATAATGTTCCTTTTTGCGTAGCCTGTTGGCCCTTCCACACTCTTGAAAATACAAGTACATGGTAACCTTCCAGGCATACCACCTTGGTTCAATTTTTACCACACAGTTCCATCGGCAGTTGTTTCGGTCTCCTGGAAGGTGTTTTCAGTTCCTTCATCAGATTCAGAACTACTTAGCACCTTACACTTTTTCCTGGGTTTATTGATTTCATTTTCATCACTGGTGATCGACTCTCCATCGCTACCTTCAGTGTCAGGTGTTTCACTATAATCCACTTCATCTTCAGATGATAGCTCAGAGTTTGTTGCATCTGATTCTATATCGGAGCACTCTTCTCTTATATTCGATAGCTTTTTCAATAACTCACTTCTTTTCGACATTTCTTTCATGAATTTAGCGCGCAAAAGAAATAAAATAATCAACTTGTTCTAATTGGACTGCATAAAGATTTGAATAGCAAGTACTACTTTAGCCTGTACTTATTTGTTATCAGGTAGCGGTAATTGAAAAAGAGGTACTTTATTTTGTATTTATATGTTATTAGCTGATGGTAATCGAAAAAAAATGAACGGTAATCGAAAAAAAGTGAAAGCAGTCAAAATGATTGCTTTTAGGCAATATACAGTTGCTCACAGCTTATTTGGTACACTACCCTTTAGAGAAATAAAACCACTGTAGCTTCTAAACTATTAAAGCTATCAACGAAATTTGGATGCCAAGTTGTTGTTGTATGTTTAAAGAACATTGAAAACAAAAAAAATTACAAAAGAATATTTCTAACTGTCTAATAATAAGAACTTTGCTATAACACTTCAAAAATACATATAGGGAAGCTAGACGTATAGCTTCGAGAATATGCTTCAATGCCAATGTCTGGAAACCATAATGCACTACCTACAATACCTGATTTAGATCCGTCAGTGAATAGGAGCGAGAAGTTTTTCCATTTAGTGTGGACTAGATTTAGGTATTGATGTTGGACCTCGAGCGGAAACATTTTGGATTTGTCGACTTGCAGAAACTTAATTATGAGTTGGACGATGTGAGCACCAAACGGAATTTGGAAAAGGGGATGTTTATGAAATTTCAGCAAGTCTAGATTGTTGGATTTTTCGGTATAGATATTAAAGAATGTGTGCGAGAAATTGAGTGCCACAAAATCGCGGATGTACGGCAGAGCAGGGTGGTAGACAAGATCTTATTGATGGCGGAGTTGGCGTTCAGTCGGAATCTCTCGGCTAGAGGCATAACGTTAGCCATTTGCTCTAAACTGAGTGTGTGGGTGGAGATCATAGCGCCCAAAGCGGTACGGAGACATCTCCATTGAACCCTACAGGGTTTCAGAAAGGAAACGTGTTTGAATTTCTTGTTTAAAGAAATTGTTCGAGTTGTTTTGTTTTGTTTCGAATACTAGTGCAATTTAGTTGTATTATTTTCACTGTTAGTGGTGCATATACTATTTGGTGAGACACCCGGGGGTCGTATTATATAATTTTGCTCGAGAGACTGGATAAGTGCAGTGGCAAAAGGTTTGATGGACTGCAGACTTTGAAAGTCCAAATTGTTTTGTAAATTACTTATGACTGTTTCAATGCTAGAGAGAGAAATAATCTTCTCTGCGGAACCTGTGGGGGAAACCTCAGCAGGGGGAATTTTTGGCTTGGAGGTTAATGGCTTGGTAATAGAGACTGCAACTCAGGCCATAGCAAAAAGAGAACAATAACAAGTATATGCAGAAATGCAGACAAAGCGAAATTAATTGCGCAGCAGAAATTGAGAAAATTTGATATTAAGATTGATTACACAGTAATAAAATTACAAGTTATTATTTCACAAAAAATCACCCAAAAAATGATAAAACTATCAATGAAATATTAAATAATTAATAAAAAATGATAAAACTTAATTTAATAGACACAAGCAAAAACAAACGCGTGTAAACCGAGCAAGAGTTGCCAAATTGACTGAACAAACACTGCTAACAAACACCGCCTCAAATTAAATTCTTTATTCAACTTTAAAAAATCTTTGTGTGCTTTAAGTTCATCAGTTTACAACAATTTATGTGTTTCTGTTTACATAAAGTCTTAGTTAAAATATCTGCTATATTTTTATTACTAGGGAGATATTGTAACGTCACTTCATTTAATTCTTTTTTGTCTTTTATATAATGAAAACGAATATCGATATGTTTTGTATGTTTGCAACGCAAACCCTCAGGACGTGCCGGGGTGAAGCCGTCGGCACCAGGGTTCTTCTTCTCGAGAGGATTTAAGCTTCCCTTATAATGTTTTATATATTTTCGAGTTCACAGGGGTTTTTTTATTTTTATATCTTCACAGACTTGTTTTAAATCCACAGTTTAAGTTTTATGTATATGAATAGGTTAATTACATAGGTAGGTTAATAATGTTATATATATAGTTTTAGTTATCGTTTTATCCAGCAGGAAAAACTAATTGTATCACTCCAGGGGAAAAAAAAAAAGAAAGCATTCAAACAAGTTTTAATAATGATATCTAAATATAGTTTTAGTTCTCGATTTATCCGGCAAAATTTAATTGTATCACTCCAGGGAAAAAAAAAACATTCGCACCTTCTTCACACACTCGATTTCACTTTCTGATCACGACCATTCGCTCGTGCTCGCTCACCGTCCGTTTTTCCCCCTCTCCTCTTCTAGAGCGTTCGTTTCACCACACGCAGCCACTCGTTGATGTTGGCAGAGCGGCAAAAGCGTGTTGGCAGTGTGGTGAAACGAGCGCTGGTAGGGGAGAAATAGGGTGCGCTATTTCTTCCTTACATGTTTCATGGTTAACTGACTTTTCGCCAAATATTGAGCACCTTGATTGTCGCAGCGTATTTCCGTTGGATTCTGTACTAAACTTTTAAAGCCAATTTCGTTCAGTAAGCTCCGATGGAAAGCAATATCTTTGGCATCTTGACACATGGCGATATATTCCGCTTCTAATGAACTCAAAGCCACCACATTTTGTTTTTTTGCTTCTCAACTAATAGGCTCTCCTGCAAAGTACAAAATGAAACCACGGTAGGACTTGCGATCAATTATATTTCAGCCCCAATCTGCATCCGAATAGCAAATCAAATTTTCTTTTGTAGTGTATGATAACGATATGCAACCATTTTTAATATAACGCAATACATGTTTGGCTGCTTTAAAATGCTCTTGATGTGGGTGCGAGCTAAATTGACTTAATAAGGAAACTATATGAGATATATCAGGTCTTGAAATCGTTGATAAATACATAAGGCCTCCTATAAGGGATTGATATTGTTTTATATTTTCTCCACAACAATTTTCTTTCGTACACTTGGATAATTCAGTTTCTGAAGGTAAGGGTGTCTTAGCAGGCTTACAATCGCTCATTCCCCATTCCTCTAACAATTCCTTTGTATATTTTTTCTGATGTTACGTAATATTTCCAGCTTCACCTTCACGCTCAATTTCCATTTCTAGATAATAGCTTAAAGAACCACGATCTACAACATCGACATATACATTAAGTTGTGTAATTATATTCTGCATATAATCTCTCTTGGAACACGATATTATCATATCATCAACGTACACCGCTATTATATTTATTTCTCCTTTCTTTAACATGACGTATATACATACAATGATCTGTTTCACAACGTTTGAAACCCATTTTAACCCTCTCAGGATTATAAGAAACCGCTGGATATAATTTGGGTTAGGATACATTTTTACCGATAAAATATGCCTATTTGAAGTAAATATAATCATTAAAAAGAAAGAAAACAACTTTAAAGATGTTTTTCAGCACGGGACACCGGTGTCCCTCTGGTCCATAAGGGTAACTTGTTCTAATGAAAATCATATTTTAATATTTGGTTAATTCAAAGTATATTTTCATTTATTTGGCAATATTTAATAAATATAAATAATAAAATTAAAATAAAATAATAAAATAAAATAAATATAATAAAATATATAAAAATAATAATATTAAATAAATTTATTATGAAATCTATTCATGAAATTCTGAGAACAGTCTCCTCTTGACTTTGTGTAGCATAAGTGAACATTGCAAGTTACACAAATGTTACTAGTGCGATTTTCCAATGATTTTTTAGAGCAATTTTTACATCTTTTTCTTTCATTCGCCTTTCCTTGAAAATGTTCAGGTTTTTCAGGAGGTAAAGATAATCGGATTTTCTTTTTTGATACTATTGTGTTAGGTCGTTCTCTAATTCTCGATGAATAGCCTGATATTAATTGCCTAGATAAAAGTTTTCTAAATTCCAAGTCATCTATAACAGGCATAATTTTGCTTATACATAATTTGCAATGTATTATGTGTGCATTATTGATGGCAACATTTATTAAGTTATGGAATAGTCTGAGATAATACTTTGACTTATTTCTTCTATCCACTCCATAATATACTAACCCAATGTCTTCTTCATCCAGTTGAATATCCTCTTCATCACTGTTGTCTGCGTTTAAATATTGCAATATTTCAGCTTCCGTAAGTCGAAATTCTCTATTACTGCGCGCCATATTCCTGAAATTATAGCTTTTTTCATACGAAAATTATTATATAAAAAGTTATCTTTAAGGACCAGTGGGACACCGGAGTCCCTTTTTAAAAATGTAACTTTATGAAAACAAAAAGTGAACTTTCTCATTTTTTACTTTTTAATTGTATAAATATACATACCAATTAACAAAACTTTCAACAGAAATTTTATATTTTTGTTTTTTTTCTAATCAGAAAATTCTATTAAAACCAATGAAAATAATTTGCAACATATGTGATTTTTGCAGTGTTGTAAAACGCATTACAATTAATAACCATGGTTTCCAACGACGCTAAATATTAAGTTGATCTATTAGGTATGAAATAGTACTGAAAAAGTAAAACGTCTCCATTTAGAACAAAAGGGACATATGTGTGACGGCAAAATGTTCCCTGAAAAGCAGATGCGGACCGTGTCAAGATTAATACGATTGCTGTTATTACTGTCATGTTTAGTGAAGCGCATGGCTTCAGCGACCCTACACGAAGGGGCCAAAGGCCCGTGTTGGGCCATGTTCTTAGGGGAGGCACCATTGAATATTTCTTCTTCTGAATAGTCAGAAGGGATAGGTGCCACTCCCCGGACTTCGCACAGCTCAGACGGAATATAGACAACGTAGGCTTCATTAAGAGAACTATCTGCTGTTATGGCATTGGCCGTACATAGAGCAGATGTGGTTATTTTTAGTTTTTTTTTTGAAATATAAAAAATGTCAACGTCAGAAAATTTACTATAGAGATTCTTACCCAGTTCGATGACTGGGAGGTGTACGTTTTTTCTTGATTGAATGAACACTACGTACTCACGTGCGTTACATGCATAAAATCTGGCACGTGGGATTTTTATCACAACAGCGTCGTTAAGCTGAATAATACGGCTTCTCGGCCAAACCATGCTTCGCAAGTTGTTGAATAACGTGAGGAATTTAGCAAATATAATATAGCTTCGATAATTCAACTTTGATGTTTTATTTTTTGGTGAAAAACTTTGCACTATATGAGTAATCACTTCCTATAAAGGAAAGAAAAAAGGCGATTAAATTTATAAAGAATTGCTAAAATCTAAATGTATATATATTATATGTGTGTATATAAGATTTAAAACACTTTAGAAAAAAGAAAAAAAAGACACGTTTAGAATAAATTATGTACGCTTTATATATATGTGTAAAATATATATCACTGTAGAAACACGTTTAAAATAAAATGAGTATAGGCACGTGTGTACTCACTGACAGTCAAAACTCGAATCCCGTTCGTTGTTATATATATGATGTATAGAATAAGAGAGGTACCACATCAACATATATATCCTTATGTTTACGTATTACCATATCCAAACCTAATGTTACCGATTATGATCTGTCATAATTGTAATCGATTTTTACTTCCTGTGCATTCTAATATGCCAAAATTTTGACATGGTCCAATTTCTTTCCCATTTGCCAAAATTTGGGAATGAAATAAAGAAGCAGAAAGAAATTACAATGAGATGACGAAAACGAAGTTTTTGTTTTTTTTGTTTTTTCAAGATTGCGAAAAGAAAAACTTTTCCATTTTCTTTCATTTCTCTCGTAAGCAAACCTTGAATAAACTATTTTATAAGTTTAATAATTAAGTTATCTATAACTGTGAAATTTGCATTTCTTCTTATATATACTTTTAAGGTGTCCTTATGACAATTATCAATATTAATTGCTTAAAAAGTAAATGATTAAAAATTGTATACATGGGGCATTATAAATATTATATTTAAAACATAATTATGTCGTTTTTTTTACATTTTGCTACTAATTATACCCTGCACCCCTTGTGGTAAAGGTTATCCATTTGTGCGGATGTTTGTTACTCTTAAACGGCAGATGCGACACCCACTTTAAATTGTAACGCTCGATTCAAAATCAAAATCGTTTTAACCATGTCCGTTTGTCCATGTAAATTTGTGCGCAAGCTACAGATCGCATTTTTTGAGATATTTCGTTGAAATTACGTACAAGGATATGGACCAATTGGCCCAAAAAGAAACCCTTTTGAAAATGGATAGGATCGAACCATTTTTAGAACTCCTCCTCATATAAAATTTTTTTTTTTTTATTTCATTAACAAACAAAAAATTAAAAAAAAATCTGACTTATGTATCATTTTGAAATTTTTGAAAATACAAGTATAAAAAATTAAGTTTTTCATTTTTCAAAGAAAAATATTAAATTGAATAATACATCATGTGGTGTAGGGTATTTTATAGTCGGGCTTGACCGACTATAATATTTTCACTTGTTTTCAAACAATTTTCGGCTATTATTGTGTAAAACAAAGTGAAGGAAAAAAGACGGCGACAAAATTTTTTTGGCTTAATATTCGTATAATTCGAAAAATGTTTGGTGGATAGAAAACGGAAGATCAAGATCAGGGGTATGTAATGTAATGCAACAACTTTTGTAGTTGAAGTTTTTCAAAAAATATCATCTTATGACCTTAATCGAGAGTTTTTATCTTTTTTCCTCACCATCGCATCCACATCCAACTAGCAAAAGACCACGACAAACACGCGGAATATAGAATGTATACTGCACAGCGGAGAAAATTGGCAGTGCTTATCTCACTAATGGGAGCTATAACGGTTGATGAGAATGAGTGTAGAAGAATCATTCTCGCAAAGTAATACCTGATGGAGGTTAGGTACACAGCGATAAATCCTTGTATTGTGTACCAAATGGCGCTTACGGCTGATCTATGAAAATTTTACATCATCCTGGGCACACCAATAATAAAAAACAAGTAAAAAAGCTGTAGTAGGCGAACGTCAAACGTAATGTAATATAAAAAGTCGTGTTATGTTTTACAAAAACTCTCCAATTTCAGAATATATGTACATAAGTGTATAAATTTGTGCAAAAGCTATCAACACGTAATGTGTGTGTAAAGTGTTTATTGCTCATATTAATTATATTATGAAATTATTCAATAGCTAGCGAACTAACCACGGTTTCTCTTAAATAAAAATTGATTTTACGGGGAATTGAAATACATAGCCCGGTACGCGTTGAACTTTCTCTAGATGTGGAGATGTGCGCAGATTCATAAACAATCTTTAGATTTTACCATTGAAATCTCAGTTTTTGGGATCATGAGATTATCAAATAGAAATCACATGGACACACGGACAAATAGAATGACTAAATAATCTCAGCTTTTGATTTTGATCAAGAATTTACGTACTTTTAGGAGTGTGGTTTTGGCCCCTAAAACGTTTGAGCGAATCGAGCGGGTATCCACCTGTCGTTATGATGGCGGGTATAATAAATAAATCAATAACAAATAACGTCTTATGATTCACACAAAATTATAACAAATTTCGCGCTAAACACATCTTATCTTCGATAATCTAGCGCAGCGCCGGCTATTGACTACATGGTTACTACCTTTACAATGCAAATATTTAAACTTGGAAGCAACAACAATATATTTACTTAGATTTAAGTCAGATTTTTAGAATACCCCATAGTAAGTACGGGTGAGAGAGAGGGTCATCTCAAAATTCGTTCATTCCATTTTTCTATTGCATAAAAAGTATAATAATTCAGTTATAATCTTATTTAAATGCCAAAGCATAGCTAGTAGGGTATCTTTAAAACTGAACAGCACTCAGTTTTAACACATAGTTATCATATCTAAATGCTGCTTTGCGTTATCTCCAGATGTGGAACTGATAACGTATACAACACCTATACGACTTTTTACCTTATTTAGGATATAATGAGTTTTTCGTTTTAGCAGTTTTTGATTGAAACTTAAACCTTAAAGTCGATAACTTTAAAAACAATTCATTACCTATATAAAACATAATGGGTAAGATTCCAGGGAATTGGATTTTATTTGCAAATTCAGTAGATCAAGTGCTGTCGATAATTTTCTATCTAGGAAATATTCTGCTCGCTATTTGTGTTGAGGTAGTGAAATGATACTTGATGACTATAACTAGGAAACTACAACAAATTTCTACAAATTTCAAATAAATTTGCGACTTTAATATTTCACATACTGACAGACCAACGGGCACAAGGTCATTGCTAAAATGTCTTTGATTTTGATGCTAAAAGGCTTAAGAAACGTTCAATGGTTTCGTGTTAGGGTTAGTGTTAGTTTTTAAAAAGTTGATAAGGTTAACTTTTTCTATTAAAAATTTTTGTTTATTTGATGAATAAAAAGAATTAGGTCATACATGGTATGCTACAAACGTTCTCGAAGACTTACCGCCTGATAGTGTTGTTGCTGGACAGGATTCAGATGGTGACACAATTTATGTGGGACGAGCTTTTCACAATGGTGATGTATTGCCTGCAAAAGTAATACCAAATAAAAAGAAGGCTTATATCAGTTGGGGCGGTATGGAACATGAAAAGCATGACGTTGAACTCTTGACGGGACAATATTATGGTAAGTTATGGTGAAGCGTCGAAAAGAAGAAAAATGTGATTTATAAGAAAACATTACAATTTCGTAACGATAGTATGGAAGCTGAGTAGTCCTGATTCAGTGTCACCATCGGCTGTTTGTGTGGGTAAGTCCGCTGAGGGAGAGCCTTTGTATATTGGACGCACTCAGTGGGAAGGTAGCATGACACCGGGTAAAATTCAAATGTCTCACAAGTGTCTGTACATACCTTATGGTGGTGTTGAACACAGAGTGGAAGATGGTTATGAAATTTTAATACATCCTGAAACATGGATTTCTACGTCGGGTAACAATATTGTTAACGGAGCCATATCTGCTGGAACAGACGTTGATGGTGATCTGATTTATATAGCTCGTGCCTTTCATAACGGTGAAATTCTACCCGCCAAAGCTATCCCAAGTAAGGGATGTGCTTACGTGTGTTATGGCGGAGAAGAGCACGTTAAATTTGATTATGAATTATTAGTTGGTTACGGTTATAGTTGGGTGGAAGACAGGAATGGTGGAGTACCGAATGAGGCTGTAATTTGTAGCCACACCTCGGATGGAGAACCTTTATATATTGGACGCGGTCATTGGAGTGGTAGCTTAACTCTAGGTAAAATACATCCATCACATGGCTGCCTTTATATACCATTCTCTGGTAGGGAAGTTCGCATTCATGACTACGAGGTGCTTGTTAGACGCGAACTTCATTAAATTTTAATAAGTTGACAAAATATAATAAATTATGGAAAATAGTAAAATGTCAAGTCTCCTCATTTAATAGGGATACGCCCTTAAAGCAAAAACGGAGAAAGGAGAAATATTTTAATAAATTTTTCCGTATTATTCATAAAGTATAAAGGTTGACTAGGTCTAAGGTCTAGGAGTCAATAAATGTCATGTAAAAAATTCATGGAATTATAATAAATTTCGGAAAGAATATAAACAGATTAGTTTTAATGTCAATATGTTCTCCAATACCGTACGCACCCTGTATTGATAAGACGCTGCCTGATATCTCGACTATTTTTGGGTCTATTCGACTTAAATCATCTCATACGTCTCATCTCACACTGTACCGTCTGGTTAGTTCAAAATAGAAAATGCAGCCTGTAGGGTACCTACGTATTGATTTTAAATATGTAAATATTCAAACGTTCTTTTTATAAAGTTTCGTTAATTGGTTATATGTATAAAATTATATAAAAAATGAATAATTTTTTTATTGTACTCCATTATCGTACTTGAGAGTGATGTAGGGTACCTACATATTTAAATTATTTTACTTAAATCTACAGTTTTGATTTTTAATATTTGAACTTTTTATTATTGTACTCCATATAGAGGCTATTCAAAAGGTATAATCGTATTGTATTGTCCAAATTATTTTCCGATCCTTAAACATTTTCCAAACGCCAAGTCAAGCGGTGTCCATTTGTTATAAATCTTCCACTAAGGCTGTAATAAGGGACCATTTTTAGAAGCCTTTTTCACGAACTGACTTTTATTTACTTTCACGTCTACTGATTCATTTCAACTAATGATAGTAAAAAATGTGGAATTATGGGGTCGATCAGAATATTTTATAGTATAGTATAGTAAAATTCTTATATTTATATGTATATATTATATCAGAGACTTCTGAGACCACAAATTGCGTACACATTTCATATCAACATTTTCTTTTCTTTTATTTTTTATTCTGGAGAATTGTTCGTTTCATATGCGCTCGTTTATGCTCTCATACAATTTTCATCTCTTACCAAAGCTATGCTGAGTTTATTCGTGAGTACAATAACAATATGGGTACAATTTCTCAACAATATATACAATCGTTGTTTGTATAAGAACTCCGCCTCTTTGCATATATTCAATGCGTGGCTAAAAGCGCAAAGAAAAAATAAGTGTCAAGACTATCGAAAACTAAAACTCTGACAAATGAGGGTAAATTTATACATGGTCAATGTGTTTTTAGCATATTCGATAGTTGTTGCGCTGAGGAAAAATGTTTAGGTATACGTGTGTCCGACGGTTATTTTGTGGGCTCTGTTTATAAAAGTACACATAGCATGTATATATATTTACTTTATTATATATACCATATACGGCATGTAGCCACTTTGTAACAAAGTAAAATGCGTGAGTGTGAAACCAAATATTTACACTACACTAAAATACCACATATAATATAACGGGGACATGTTACACCAATGCATGTGCACATATATGTCCGCATATATATATATATATATATAAATGAATAAAATATATATTTTACAAGATTATGTTTGTTACCATGGCGTAATTCTACATGCACATAATAATTTGCGGTCGTCTCTTCTCTCATTTCAAATTTAACTCAACTTGTAACATATCATTAAAAAGAAGAGAATGCCAACGGAATTTTTATATATACAGCCTTAAAATATACATTTTGTGTACCGTTTTTGCGCAGAGAGAATAACAAGAAATCTTCGTGCATGTGTGTATCGTGTATTTAAAATTAGAGATTGCTTAATGTCGAGCATTAAAAAACTTTACAGTCAGTACGAGGGAGAGCAGTCATATGTAAAAATTAATACAAAACATTTGTGTTTGCGAACACTACTTAGGATGAATTTTTTCAGTCCAAAAAAAAAAACAATCGTCCTTAATATATATTCATTTTTAGTTTAGTAAAACAATTTTCCAAATCCATCAAAAATCACCACTTAGCCCCTTAAATTATGCTATAATTAATTTAGTTTATACTGTATCTGTATAGACGAGCCACTGCCACACAAGTTACTTCTTGAAATATCATTATATGGAAAAGGGTTCTAAAAATAATCCGATCTGATCTAAATTTGGCACGGCCAAAAACTAGGCCAATTAACAATTCTTTACCTATTTTTGTCGAAAAATATTAATAATTGCGATTTTTTGCGATATAAAGACTTCCAATATAATTAGGTCTTATATGGGGAGGGGTTCTAAAAATGAACCGATTCGATTCATTTTCAAGAGGGTTCCTCTTTGGGTCAATATTTGTCTTTGTATCAAATTTCATTGAAATATTTCAAAAAATGCTTGCGCATAATTTTATATGGCCAGGTGGTCGGACAGACGGGCATGGTTAAATCGATTCAGATTTTGATTCTAAAAATTTTTTTGAATGTTATGAATCCCGCTTATTTTCTTAAAACGAAGACAGTTTATAAAAACATATAAATTAATATGTGTGCCCATTTTTGTATCATTACAAACCTTAAAATGTTTGCGTAAAACAAGAGTTGAGTGTATTTGATTTTGTACAGTTTTTTAACACGGCAGCCCTATCAATCTCTCTCTCTCTCTCGCTGTTATTCATTCCAACCATATGCAGTAAATATACATATATAAAAATGTGACGCGACAAACTATTTTGAACATAGTCGCTTATAATTTATTGAAAAATTTGCACGACTGAGTAGTTTCTTGAGTTTTTTTTATATAGTTGAGTAAAAAATCAAGGATCGTTTAAATAAGATTTACTTATTTTACAGATAGAGTAGCTTAACCATGATACAGTTGTCTTCCCTAACTATTCTATATACATTGTTCAATACCGAAGCCGAATATAAACGAACTCCTCATCGTGACCATACATATGCGGCTGTTTTCGTTTATCTATATGTTGTTTAAAAACTGGTTGAATTTTTCTATTGTATACACAGATTGTACTGAAATGTAAATTGCGCTACATGCATATGCATATGGAAAGATTGTACTGAATTAACGTAACTATTACTGTGAGTTTTGGGCTATTTTATTAAGTACTAGGCTAGATTGGTTCCGGGCCTTGCGCGCCGTCAAAGCACGTTGAACAAGAGTATATATAAAATAAATTCTATACAGCGTTTGAATTTTAATTAGATTGTCGTCACCAATTTCAATGAAACTGGGTACTCATCATTTTATATTGAGGGCGGTCTCTTAAAGTAATTTTTAAGGGAAAACCGCTCAGAAATTCGTAAAGAATTTTCTTGACCCCTTTTCAGTAGTGCTTAAGTGTGGGCGTGTCTTTCCAATTTCAATATCAGCTCCCATAGAACGTACAAATATATAGACATGGAAATGATTCAGAATTTCTCTTTAAACTAAGTATTTCTACGCCCAATTTCAGCGTAATGGATCGAATGTAAATATTCTAACTTTCTAAATGAAAGTTAACTAAATGAAAGGCTGGGTAGATTGACTTTGAGTTAACGTAATAAAAGTTAATTTTGCATAATCAAACAAATGGATATACACATGTACGTGCACCACCCTTATAAACATTCGTATTTATCTTTTTTTTGGATTAAATTAAAAATTCAGTTTTTGTGTGTGTGTGCAGTAAAAGCAATAAAATGATAAAGTTCGACACGAAAATGTGTGTTAATGAAACACCTCTATATAGAATTCATGCATATTGAAGTATTGGCAGTATGTATGTATGCATGTATATATGAAACATTAGGGGGCGGTTATTGTTTGTCTTGTTCTACATAATCCATTTGGTTTGATAGAGTTTTACATTTGCATTCCGTTTGGTCCACAAAATGTATTTAAAAGTTCGTTGGCCGCTGATATATAAGCGTACGATTATATATTTATTAGTGTATTTATTTACATAGTTGGTCTCAAAGGTCGACCATTTTCTACACTACGCTGTGCAATGGTTTGCTTTACTCTCACCCCTTAAATTACGTATACAGTTTATTTCAGCTGTTTGTGAACGCAATGATTTTTATTTCCTCAGTTACTCTCTTCACACACGTCAACATGCTCCGTCTCTTTACTGAAAAAGTCGAATAAAAACAGCATTTGCTGCTGATTTTTTCACACATATGCGTGTGCATTGGAGATACATACATATTTATATCTCATTGCAGAGAATAATAACGTAAATATATAAAACTATAAAACTCTTCTGAGAAAGAGTTTATTTTGTAAGCCTATTATTAATTTTGCTTAATTTCACAATGCACTCTATTGAGGTGTTGGCTAAAAATAAATAAGAAACTAAAGTTTAAACTTAAATTAAATAGATTCGCAGGACCGCACACTCGTTCATTTTAAGTTAATGTCGAAAAATTTGATTTGGAAAATATATTATCATAAGATTTATCTTATGATTTGCTGGATGCCGTTCATGTCACATATTTCATATATTTTTACATCTTTATTGTGCTTGGACTGACCAGTTGAAAAATTCATAACTGGATGTTTAAATTTCATAACTCATTATGTCCATATGAGCTAAGTTCTCGGTCCACGTCAATGATTAATAACAACAACAACAACAAACGATTCATAATATCTATTATACCCTACACCAGTAGTCATTAAATTCATTAGTCGACAGAGTCACACAAGTACTTTTGTAAAATGATTAAAATTGATTGAAAAACTTGATTCAAATTTTTTAAACTCCACATAGGATGCGAGGTATGCTAAGTTATTTCGTTTGCATCACCTAGAAGGAAAAGTCGGTTGGTATATTCGCCGCCTGTATATGTAGTATATACTTGCAATATTAATACAGAACTTCACTCTTCTTCACTCTCTATATGATCCCCAACATTTTTCTTCCTTACATCACCGGCAGCATAGTTACTACTAAATGAGACATATTTAGTTGCGAAATATTTTTTAAATTTGATTTCTTGTTATGAGTCAATTTTTCCTGGTAAAATAAGTCAGTTTCGAAGGTAACTTAAATTTTGAATAAAATTAAATTGAAATTCACAGTTTTTGTCTTTGATATTTCTTTGCTTTTTCATCGCTTGACTTCTTTAAAATTTCGCATTAATCATTATCATCTGACTAGCCAAATGTTTCGTAATTTAGCAGATCGGTTCATATTAGTATTCTTTTTATATAAAACTTGGAACATCTAACATCTTTAAATTCGAATTGAAATTTACTTTTAAAACTGTAAACCTAAAATTGGGTCCAAACCTTTATATCTAGGTACCTTCAAAATCAATCAAAATTTTTCGAGAACATTAACGAATTGTTTATTATTTATTATATATTTGGAGAAGTCAATCATCATCCTTCTTTGGGCTTCCCCGTTCGCATTGCAGTCACCTTTTAATTGCTCTCGTGGCGAATGTAATAACTGGCATCGAAACAAAAGCTTTTCGAAGACGACTTAGAGACCAGAGAGTCTGAAATGGATCAAACAATATTAAAGTTAGACTAAACTGGATTGGAAGAATGTTCTCAAACGAGGACTTGGGATCTGTGTTAGGTGTACCGTTAGACAGAGAGTTCTTTGTTTAACGTCTCTACCTACTGTGGTTTAATTCGACGTTTGTTTAGGGTTTTTTAAGCGTCCCGAGAGCCCGACAAATAATATCAGAAATTGATGAACCAGAAGGACTGATCTTTTATTTAAAAAGATCAAGAATTATTTGCCAGAATAAAGGATATTGACAATGAACTGGCCTAAGAACAGTCCTGGTGATTCTCTATAGGTTTATAGAGAATCTTTGGCATATAATGAAGATGGAAGGATCAAAGAAGAAATACTAAACTTTGCCTGAGCTAGACTACCTTATTGATGTGGCTTGATTTAACGGTATTATATCAGTAACAATACAAGCCTTCCTTATTGGATTCAATGCCTGAGCGCATAAAATCGATGAAAAAAACACAAATAAGGCTCAACAAAATATTATGTAGATAATATATATTAAAAGATATTTAAAATGGAAGCTCTTGTTTCTAATGTAAATAATAATTATTGCTGAAATACAAAAACCCAAACTAGTTAGTTTTGTACCTCTACTAAGAAGCAGTTTTCGAAATATATGACTTTCTAATTAACTATTTCATGGTGCTAATGTACTTCAGTGTTCATTTCCTAAAATTACTTTTCCAAACAGTACATATGTACCGAAATAAAACAATAAAATATGAATTATTTAAGGTGGCCGCTCCTGTATCTACCTACAAGTACATTACCATGTACATTAGACCGGTCCTTATATATATGGAGAAAATTATTTTTTCGAATTTATATCACGGCAAGCGCCAAAACCATTTCGTTTGGTGTCAAAAAAACAAAAAAAAATTGAGCACGATTGGACAAATTAGCCGTGCCTCAAGCTACTCCTTGTTTTTATTATTCGAAATAAGACTAAAAATGTTTTTTTTTTATTTCTTATTCAAAATTATTTGAAAAATGAACCTTAAACTAAAATGTTTTAATGAATTACATATTAATATTAATTTAATTTAATAGTGAAGTCTTTTTAAAAGTGGGTTAATTCATATTATATTTTTTGATCACTTGAAAAAGGAATTATTTCTCTTCTTCATTATGTGTTAATTTATTATTTTAATGAATTTGGTCAAATCTTTCATTCCAATTCAATGGATCGATTTGCAAAAATTCTTTGGAAATTTCTAACTGATCAAAGAACGCGTGTGTGCTTGAATTTACAAAATCGCTTAAATCTTTTTGTGAATATGTTTCAAGGATATTTGTTGGATTAGCTACGATTCGCTTGCGTTTTTCTTTATTTGCTTGAACATTAATTGCTTCAACCATTTTTCTCTTAATATCAATACTAACATTGGGATCGAAAAACGAAAGACCGACTGCTTCTTCGGACAAATACCATAAGTGATTGCTAACTTGTTGTAGCAAAGCAAAAGATATATCTCGTTCAGGATAAGCAATTATATTTTTAATTAAATTTAGGTCTTGGTTTGGTGCTTCATTTGCTTTGGTGCATCTAAACCAGGCTTTTACATAAATACGAAATATGAAAAGACAGACACATATTAAATTACATTGAAGTTTTCTGCAATGTTTTGTGCTGTTCTTGCACGATGTTTCTGATGCATGCGACGAATTGATGAACGACTCAGTATAAATTCTTCGATTTGATGGTCTAACGCGCCAGCAGTTGCACTTAGAATATGAACTGCAGCACCATCAGGAATTCTCCACTTATCCAAAGTTGAAAGCAATCTTGGTGTAAAAAAATCTGTCCTACCTCTTACACCTGATGAAGTTTTGTTAGATTCATTTGGATTTACTTTGTCTGCTGATGTCGATTCTTCAATTTCAATGTCGTTTATGTCGCCAAAGTTAATCATACTCGTTTTATAACAATAATTATATCAAACATAATTTTATACCTCTTTGAGTCTGTTGTACGTATAATTTTTTTCGTTTATCTTCTTTTATTTTACGCTGGTCTTCTTGTTCTTTCTGGACTGCTTTCCGTTTTTCATTTTGCTTAAGAATTTTATGTGTTCCTATCATACAACCTTGTCTTCCTTTTTCTCGCTGCTTTAATAAAGACTCTCTGTCTTCTTGTAGTTTTATTAATTCCAATGCGTCTGCGTGTGCGATATCGAATAAATCATCCAATTTCTCTTGAAATTCAGTTTCCTTCTAGTTTTGAGTTTCAGTTTTCCGGCAATGATTCTTTATGATAGATCTCCATTCATTGTATAATTTTTCCACTTTGTCAATGCAGTGTTTTTCGTGGTGTTTTGGAATTCGTGCTTTCTGCCAAAATGTGCTAATCTCAGCAACAACTAATCTAGTACTTTCTCTTAAATTTGACCCAACTATTCGTAAATTATAAAATAATACTTGTAGCACTTGTTTTATTGATGGTAAATTTGCATCAGCACCACTAATTTGATGATCAATTGATCCTATTACAAAATATCGTCATCCGATCGAAGTCTTTTGTGTGCCATCGCTTTGTATTAAAACTATCATATGCTTATGCATTGAAGTGAGATATGTATACTCGTATATTTGTCTCACTTATAAAAAGACTTCACTATTAAATTAAATTAATATTAAAATGTAATTCATTAAAATAAGGTTCATTTTTCAAATAATTTTGAATAAGATATAAAAAAAAAAAGGAAACATTTTTAGTCCTATTTCTAAAAATAAAAACAAGGAGTGGCTTGAGGCACGGCTAAAAATTGTTCAATCGTGCTCAAATTATTTTGTGTCTTTTGGACACCAAATGAAATGTTTTTAGTGCTTGCCTTGATGTAAATTCGAAAAAATTAAAATAAGGACCGGTCTAATGTATATTTATATTCACATGGATTGTATACTTACGTGTGCATAAGCTTGCAATAGCATGGGTGTAAACGTTTTGAAAATGTGTGTGTGTATGTATCATAATATCACGGTGCAGCAAGTAGTGGAGCTTGCTTAATTGATACAAATGTTTGTATTAATTAATTTTTATATTTTATTGAAAATTTATTTATATACATATTCTAGAATCTCTTCTGTCATGTACAATAATAAAATATATATATATATATATAAATTGTTATTCCCCATTTTATATCGGTCCAAATATTTTGTATAGCCTCCACATAATATGTAGGTTATAGTAGATTCTTCGCAGATATAATACACACTGCGTATAAATGTGGAACACATGTGCTTGTTTACTTATCCTTTGCAGACTATTTGCTCGTCTCTGTTGTGGTGGTTGTTGTTGTTGAGTTGTTTGTTGATGTTATTGTTGTAGTAGTAGTAGTTGCTGTTGTTACTGTTTGCGTGTTTATCGGCATTAGTTTCGTTGGCATAACCGTTGTTAAGGCAGGTTTTAAAGGAGATTTTGCTTTTGTTGGTGTTGTTGCGGCTGTTGAATTTATGGACGATACCTGATGGGACGATGATGATGGTGATGGTGATGTTGTTGATGGTTGCATTACAGCTTTGAGAGGAAGCAGAGCTTTTGTTGTCTTTGGATGTTGAGATTGAACAATTTCTTTCAGATCTGTTTGAAGAGTTTTATTATTGGTTGTCTCCATACTATCTTTCAATTTTTGCATATATTCGCTAA
Source organism: Ornithomya chloropus (assembly GCA_963971445.1). NCBI lineage: Eukaryota > Metazoa > Arthropoda > Insecta > Diptera > Hippoboscidae > Ornithomya > Ornithomya chloropus. Next base: position 16,527,563 of record OZ020530.1, on the reverse strand, counting down.
AGGCTTCGTTGCCAACTCTCTGCATTCGCGAGAGCTGCTCCATTATGTAGGCCTGCTGGTAATTGTACATGGGTGTAAATTGGCTCATTTGGGCGGCAGCATTAGCAGCAGCATAGGAATAAAAAATATTCGATGAGCTGGCAGCAGCAGCAGCTTGTACTTGAGCTCTGAAAAGATTCTCCTTGAAAAGTTTACCAATATCAACTCGTTCAGCTACTTGCTGAACGGCAGCAGCTGTCGCAATGCCAAGATGTGGTGGTAAATTTGGTGGCGGCATGGAAGATGGTGGGGGAACTGTTAGAGATGTTGATGCATTAGAATATGTTGATAATGTTGTAACTGGTGTCATATCGGCATTGGGCGAACTCATCGCGACGTTTATTGATGAGGACGACTTGGTCGAATTTTTGGAATTTTGCTGCGATTTACTCGATGGCACATCTCTTGACGTTTGATGATTGATTTTAGGAGCTAACAATTGGGTGCTGCCTGGAGATTTTTTTGGCTGAGGTGCCTTCCTTTGAGAGTGAATCTTTATGGCTGTGCCGTTCGGTGACGAATAAGTTCCGATAACGTTGCCACCATTGCTACCACTAGTACTTGTTGGTTTTGTTGTTGTTGCAAATGTGTTTCTAGATTCTGTTGTTGTTGAATGTTCTATTTGTCGCGGTAATATGTGTCTGAAGCGTTTACCAGTTTGATTGTTGGCACCAGCACCACCACCATCTGATGAATTCGGCGATTTGGGTGATTTTTGTTCGCCATTGTTATTATTATTATTGTTGTTGTTGTTGTTATTGATATTATGCGAACACAATTTTTTCTCTGGACTCGGAGTTTTCACGGGCGATGTTTTATGGATATTGTTGTGAGATTTTTGATTGTTATGACTGGCGTTGACGCTGGAATCATTGATTTGATTTGTTGACATTTTTGCAATATTTTCGTTAATCCGGTTTGTGCTGTTGCCACTGCTTTGGTGATTAGTCGTAAAACATTGTGCTTGAGTTTGGGTTGGCGTTTGGGTTGTAGCGGCTAAACTGGACGTTATTGGTTGAGATGATGTTTTGTTTGTATTGTGGCTGTTAGCGTTTGTACCGTTATTGCCTGGAGATGTATTGGTTTTGGGGTCACGCTTTGTACATGAATCGCTGTTGTTATTGATACGTTGGTTAGTATTTGTGACATGTTGCTGCTGATGTGAATTTATAGATATATTAATGGGAGCGGGTGCGGCCATCGGTCTTTGTTTATTTTCATTATTGTTGCCCGATTGTGGAGGATCAGGAAGTTTCAGTATTTCTATGTAATTGTTAACGGGACTTTTGTGTTTAGGATAAGCAGAATGATTGGCATGCGCTTCACCATCTTCTCTTGTAATAGTAATCGACAATGATGATGGAATATTAATGTTGCAGGAGGTGAGCAATGATTTTACTTTCAATTGTTTTTCGGGAGGATCATCTGAACTACTGCTGCTACTACTAATAACTACACCACCACTACCACCCATACCTCTACCATTATTATCAGTGATGGAGTGGAGGTTAGGAGAACCTCGTACAGACACTGAGTACGAACGTTTAGTGCCACTATTAGTTGACTCTTGTTGTTGTTGATTAATTGTACGTGTTGTTGTTGTAGCGTTACTACGTATTGTTGTTGATGTAGTTAATGCTGATAATGATGCAGTTGTTGTTGTTATATTTTTTGTTATTGTATCCTTTTTAAACGGGGGATTCGGGAACAGATTGGCCATTTTTTGGTTAGCATTGCATAAAACATTCTGCAAAAAGTTAGTGGTCGTGGAGCTACTTGGCTTGGGTGTATATTTGTACGTTGGCATGGTGGGAATATTATAGTTGGATACATATTGTGGTGAACTGGGTGAATATATTGGTGAATTGGGCGTATATATGGGAGTGCGGCAAGCTGGTGGTATTTCGTTACCTTTAAACTTGTTTGCATTAAATAAAGCTAAATTTAAATAATTGTTCGTAGTGCTGTTGCTGTTCGTGTTTGTAACCTTCTGCCCAAATCCCAGGCTCTTGTTAAGCAATGCACCAGTTTGTAGATGGCCTTGATTGCTTGTGTTTGAAAAATCCGTTGCCAGTTTGTTTTGGCCAAGTTTCGTGGGTGATCTCATAAAATGTGCCTTGTCCGGCTTAGGTCCATACACTTTGGGGCTGCATGTATTGTCGTTTGTTATTGTTTTAATTTCAGTTCCTGCTTGTTTCAAAATTTTATTAACATCTGCCGGAATATTTGCAAATGGATTGGGTCGGGCCGCTTTCGGCAGTATAGGATGATAGCGTTTAGCAATGGGTGTTCGGCTACCAGGCGGCGCTATTTGTATACCATGTGCTAGATGCATGTTTAAGGGACCATTATTATTATTAGAACTACTGCTGGAAGGGGTTGTTGCTTTTAACAGCTGCGATTGAAATCTTTGTTCATGTTTGCTTTGCGAACTGCTATTTTTTAAGGACGGTGGGAATAGAGGAGGTGGCATTAATGGTTTATCCTGCAAATTCTGTTGTTCCTTTTGTGACATTTTTGCTTTAAATGCATTAAACGTATTTGTAGGGGTTGTATTACTGTTAAGAGGCGGTAATTTTATTTTGAAATCTTCCTTTGGTGTCAAGGATGAGGTTATAGATTTAATTTTTTTGATAATGGTTTTGGTAGGCTCCTTAGCTTTGCGCTTAGAACTAGTTTTTGTAGGAGTATAGGCACCTGGCATCTGCAACGTAGTTGGCAATCCTTTATTATTATCCTTGATCACTTTGAAATTATGCATAGACTTTGGCATTATTAACAGCGGCTCCATGTTATCTTTTGGCATGTCTTGTTCATTGAAGATTTCCTGTTTCACAGGTTTAATGGGTGTAAGCGAAAAGGACTTAAGGAATTGAGACTTTTTATCTTCATCGCTTACTTCGTTAACATTAGTTGATGTTGTTGCCGAAGGAGAAGTGAAGTGCCATTTGGCGGCTAAAGGACTCAAAGTCGGCTCAGCTTTAATCGTTAAGGGGGGCACAGTTAGAGGACTGGGCGTTTTACATATTCGATCTTGTTGCGGTGAAGTTGGGAATCTTGTCGTGTTGACGGTTAGTTCCTTATCTCGTTTATTTTTCACTTTCCATTCCTTATCAGGGCGCACGGATTTAGTGATTTCTTTACGGTCTGGATCAGACATATTAATAATAGTTACACTGTTCTGTTTGGACAAATCTATCTTCAGCTTTATATTCTCTATTTTGCGTTCTTCTTTATTATGTTGGTGTAGAGGCTCCTGAATATGCTGATCTGCTGTTTTATGATTGTCCTTTAATTTTTTATGTTGCGACTTTAACGAGTTTGGTGATTTCATTTCAATTCTATCCTTTGCCGTCTTACTAACCAAAGTAATCTTTAACGATTCAGTGCCCTTAACGTCTGGTGAATTGCTGGAAGAGAGGCTCTGTGCTTGCGGTATTATTTCAAAATGTTTCGTTTCGGAAATTCGCAATTCGCTTGTTGAGGACACTTCAGACTCATTCTCTTTTTTAATATCTTGAGGTTGTAATATTTTTATATCAACTTTATTATCCATAGATTCAGTGTTATCCTGCACATCTTGACAAGGTGGCACTGTTAATGAATTGGTGATGGGTGTTGGTGAATGTTTAGGTTCAGTGGAATATTTTTTCGTACTGGTAACCGAAATGTTGCTGTTTATTGATAGATTTTTTCTAACTTGTATTAACGGTCTCAAACGTTGCTTGACTCGAAAATAAAAACGCATTGGAGCATCTCTCTTCCATGTATAAATGTAAGCCACATCCATTAGAGTGTAATGATCTAATAAAACAATTGTCTTCACCTTGTACATTATGTCGATAATGAAACGATATGTATCGATTTGAAATTTCCCTAAAATCATCTTCTTCAAGTGATAAACGGTAAACGTTGCCGGACATTTCATATAACGAGGTTTTAGCAATTCATTGTACGCTGCATTTTGTTGTTTACCTAACTCACTACACAAGGTGTGGTTCACATAGTATTAGGAAGAATGATTTCAAAGTTGGTAACAAAAAAAAAAAAAAAAATATTATTTATATAACGTCATAAAATTGGTTAACTTTAGATAATTTTTACGAAATATTTAGAAAAGTACTTACTTTGTATCAGCGTATTCTAAGGATAATGACATATATTCCGATGGACTAAATATTAAATGTTCAGTGTCATCGCCTCTTTGCTCGGGTGTAGCTAAGGCAGCCTCTTCGGGTCGATCTTTATAAAACACACGTTTACGCATCAATTCCCTTTCATATAAACCGGGTACTAATTTGTAAACGATCGCTTGCAAGGTAGTATCAGGCCTGAAATATATAAAAAAAACTGTGAAATTTCACGGCACAATAAAATAAAATAAAATAAAATATAGTAAAAAAAAATTAAATAAAACAAGTAAGAAAACTAAATTTGTCTTAGGCCAAATCTTAAATACCCTCCACATCCATGTACATACCAAATTTAAAGTTTATAGCTTAATTTAATTAAGATAAATAGATTTTTGTTAATTGTGGGCGTGGCTCGTAACCGATTTTTCCCATTTTAAATAACAATCTGCGTGTAAAAACTAAAAGTACCTGTACAAAATTTCAGCTCAATATCTCAAAATTTACGCCCGTCAGAGTGCCAACAACAGACGGACACACGGACATACATGTCTAAATCAACTCAGTTTTTGACGCTGATTAAGAATATATATACTTTGTAGGGTTTCTGACGCCTCCTTCTGGGTATTGCAAACGGAAGAATAAACTCAGTATACCTTCATCACTGAGGTGGAGGGTATAATGAAATATATTTAAAAATATAAAAAAAATATAATATAGTAAAAAAATTAAAATTAAATAAAACAAAATAAAAAAATAAAAATAAATGGAAATATTATAAATGGAACGCCCTATAGACCTCTTCAACTTCCAATTGTGCAATGTATCAATGGTAATCAATCGATCGGTATATAATTTTGTTTTGTGGTCTATGTTAAAAAAGATGTATGGCGTTGCATTACCCAGCGCTTTCATTTAAGTGCAAAAACTATTTTGCTTGATATCTGAGTTAAGAAAATGTTTATAAGCGTTGTTGGCTTATTCAAAAGAATGTTGTGTGACAACAAATTTGAGAAATAGTTTTCGGTTGCTGCGACTACACCGTTTTCTGAGTGTATTAATTTCATTTCTTTATTGTGGTTTATATATAAAAAAAAATACCCAAATAACAAAGTGTTCGTGAATTTGTCTGCCAAGCCTGAAAGTTGTTCAGTGCAAAATGTAGTAGATATAGAAAGACTTTTTTTTGCATCAGTTGAAGTAGGTTTGACACATGATTCATAAAGATTTTGCAAATTTTGGGTTATTTTTTCCGTATTTATCAAAAAGAGAACTCCTGCTTAAATTTATTAAAATTTTTCTTTTCGTACTGGATTTTGAGATTGAATTAAAACATCTTATTGAAGTACTGCAACACTATCTTTATGGAAAACAATATTTTCAATAACTTTGTGGCGAAACACAAATTGTTCCTAATCTTTTTTTCATATCGATTTAAGAATGTCTATTATTAAGTAGTTTTTATTTAGCTCATGGTACTTAATTGAGTATACTTGTTACCTTAGTGATGAGGGTATACTAAGTTTGTTCTTCCATTTGCAACACCCAGAAGGAGGCGTCAGAGACCCTACAAAGTATATATATTCTTGATCAGCGTCAAAAACTGAGTCGATTTAGACATGTATGTCCGTGTGTCTGCCTGTTGTTGGCATTCTCATGGGCTTAAATTTTGAGATATTGATATTTTGAGATAAGAGCCACGCCCACAATCGACAAAAATCTATTTATCTGCCACAAAAATTAAGCTATAAACTTGAAATTTGGTACATATATCTATAAATATTAGCTTCATCGATGTGTGTCGGATAACAGACACGACCACAATTTACAAAAAACCATAAAACTACGTTTCCAAGTTTATACATAAGGCATACACTATTGGGGATGTGGAGGGTTTTTAAGATTTGACCCAAGCCAAATTTAGTGTTCTTATTTGTTTTTACTCCTTTCATGACCTTTTGTGTCGTAACTAAAATAAACTTGAATTTTGTTTCGATTGTGTTGCCTCTACTTTATGAAATATCTCAAAGAAGTATTTACTCAACATTAATTAGGCGTTCCATATGATTAACTTATTAGATCTGCTTATTAAAGCATTATTCGCTTACTTGATATTTGGTTTCGCCGTATTAATCGCCAATTCGCAACATGGACAACACTTCCGAGTTCGAAGGTGCTTGATCAAACAGCTATGACAAACTGAAATTTATAAGAGAAATGAGTGAGAAAACCATATTACGGCATAAAGCATAAAGAACAGACAATCTCTGGTTAAATGCACTATATAAGTATGTGTGTATGTTGCATAAATTCATAGATGAATTAATACTTACATGAGTGCAAGCATTCCACAATTGTGGTGGCATCTATTAAATAACCATTACATAAGGAACAACTAATGTGGGGATTTACTGCAGTCAACAGGACGGGTCGTGGCCTTTTGGACAACAAGTGTCGATCGGTAGTTTCATTCAGTGAATTGGTAAAGCTGCCATTAGTGATGTTCACTTGATGTTGATTTTGGTGGTTTATTGTTGTTATCGCATTGGAGGACGAACGTTTCATTTCATGGTTGGTTAAAGTCTGCTGGCAAGAATCTGAATCAGGTAATGATGGATGGTGTCGAGTCATTTTTTCGCTGCTGCTGCTGCTGCTGCTACTATTTGCACCATTTGTATCACCCCCCATCGCGTTACTGCTGCTGCTATCACATTGTGATGGTACATTATTATTCGTTGATTGCTTCACTAAACATTTTGTAATGGTAGTGGCGGAGGAGTCTCCAGTAGAATACAGTGTTTCAGCGGTTGTGGGTAACATATGTGATGAGTGCTTATTCTCTAAACTTTTACACATATTTGTTGTTGTTATTATTTTCTTTCCGCTACCATTCTGGCCATCACTATTGTCCAAATTATTTGTATTAATATCATTAGTTTTTTCCTTATTCGTATTATTAATATCTTCACCACCACTGCAGCTATGGTTAGTCTCTGAAAGTTTCTGAACTATTTTTGTGTCGTTTTGTGGTGCGTTTTTACTGTTGTCGCTTTCATTTTTACTACCGCTTTTTTTGTCATTATCATTATCATTATTTGCGTTTTCAACCGCCTCACATTCGGTCGTTATTATGTCGGCATTTGCTAACGCCATTAGTTGATGTTGAGTTGAGTGAACATTCATCGTTTCAGGCATTTCCTTAAAAATGGTAACGTGGGAATTTGTTGTGTGTGTGTGTGGGTCGCTCTTGCCTTCGATGTTGCTATTGTTTCAGCAGCGGCACTTGTTAAATGATATTTTGCACGATTTTATTCTCATCTGCTGTCTACGTCTTTGCATTGGGATAGAAAAAATATTTAACATTTTACGCACATTACAAACATTAAAGGAATACTGTGTTTAGAGTTTCACATTCACATCTACTGCATTTAATGTGAAAAACTCAACAAAAGTAAATGTAGGATAAAGAGGATAAATAATCTTTCAATATACAGATGCAAACATGTATGAGAAACTCTGTGTTAAAAAAAGAGTAAGACTGAGAGGAAGCAAATTTATGGAAAGAGTAGAAATGTAAACAAATTTGAATAGCTTTTTAAATTCCGCTCTAGAGAATGTTGTCTATTCTACGACTTATTTGGAAATATTAAAAAATTTACAAAAATACACATAAAATGAGGCCATGGAGGCGCATGCTGTAATTAATTAAGTTAAAGGACCAAATAATTATGCGACTGCTTTAGGCTTCTGCGGCAATGAAAACACTCTGTTCTTGTTTTTACATTATGGGAGGGCGGAGGGCGCTTGTAAACTCTGAGTAAAAATATTTGTTTCTATAGCTATTGAATTAATTCGCTCATATATTAGCGAAAAAGAGTCTCCCGGTTGATTCTCTTATAGGCCACGTTTTTTTAAAAATACCGATGATGTAGGGATGTTGGCTGCGAAAATATATCGATGTATTTATTCGATGTAATACATCGGAACTATGCATCGGTGTTTATTCGACACATCGATTCATTAATAACAATGTTTTTCAACTTTTTCGAATATTAGTAAGTTTTTCGGTGCCTCTATATATATATATCGGTGTGTATAGTAAGATGAAATATTCATTTCGAAACACACAGATATTTTTCAAATATTTTTAGTTGAATTTTAATGATGATTATGTTATGTTATGTATAATACAGGGTGGAGCAGAATGTGCTATAAGGTTCGAATTCTTTGTTATTTTGTCTTTGTTTTTTTTCAGCATTTTGTAAAGAAGACTTGGAGAATTAATTATGAATTATTACACGATCGAACAACATACAAAAATAATTGATTTTTAATTTTCAAACAGTCTATTGTGTTGACACAGCGTGCATATCGTCGTCATATTAATGTGCGCATTGCACCCACAGCATAAGCAATAAACCATTTGATTGGAAATTTTCATCAACATGGGTCTGTAAGAACCCTTCCTAGTGCCGGAATAACACCTACCGTGCACACTGCTCAAAATATTGAACGTGTACGGGAGAGCGTGCAGCATCGTCCATCAACATCAACAAGGAGGCGTTCGACACAACTTGGACTATCACGGCGATCGCTGCAGAGAATTTTGAGTACATTAGACTTGTTCCCATATAAAGAATTGAAGACGACAGACTACCAGCAACGCCTTGAATATGCCACTCGTTTCCGTGAAAAAGCGGAGGAAAATCCAGACTTTATTCACAATTTGGTAATGAGCGATGAAGCCCATTTCCTATTAAATGGGTAGGTCAACAAGCAAAACTGCAGAATTTGGGCTACGGAAAATCCAAGAGCAGTTCATCAGCGACAATTACACCCACCTAAGTGTACTGCTTGGTACGGTGTATCCTCCGAAAGGATAATTGGCCCATATTTTTTGAAAATGAAATGGTGTCTCAATCTCTGTCAGCGGTAGTGCATATCGGACGATGTTGGAAAATTTTGTTAGGCCAGCTGTGGAAAACCATCCAAACTTGTGGTTTCAACAAGATGGAGCCACAGCACATACTGCAGGTGCCTCAATGGTTTTGTTAAGGGACATATTCGGCGAACGCATTATTTCGCGCACAAACGATTTTAACTGGCCTCCACGTTCACCAGATTTAACAGCTCCTGACAGTATTCTTTGGGGATATTTGAAATAAAGAGTGTACGTTAACAAACCAAGAACCATACTCCAACTAAAAACCAACATTCGAAATGAAGTCATGGCCATTATACCCGAAATTTTGCGAAAAGTTATGGAAAATATGCTAAAAAGAGCACGTATGTGCGAAGCAGAAAATGGACATCACTTACAGGATATCATTTTTCAAAGCTAATTGCAAAAAATTCCCCAATAATATACTGTATTTAAAAAAAAAAGAAAGTTATAATAATCGCATAAATAAAAAAGTTATAAACCATTTAAACCATATAGCTCATTCTGCGCCACCCTGTACTTGGTTAGTTTAAAGTTAACATTCTTTGGACAAACGCTGCAAAAACAAATGTTTGTTTAAGCGTTTTTCTTTTAAGCGATTTCTTTACTGATTTATTACTAGCCCCGGGTTACTACCATTACTCATTTTTACACAAATTTTTGTAAACAAAAATTGTAGGCACTAGATGAAGGAAAATAAATACCCTTACGATGTTAAAAATGCATGAGCCCTGTTTAGGACCAGCCCCCACATATCGATCTACTTTGAAATAAATCTTACATGATAATAAAATTCGCAATTCTTCATATGTTTTGACGAAAGTTCATGTAAATTAGGTAATTAGCATAATAATTGTGTGTTGTCGAAATTTGGATTCAATTGAATATTTCTAGAAGTCTTTCCCATATGAGACAAAATGGCAAAACATTTATATAATTATAAAATAAAAATATAAAATAATATAAAATAAATAAAAATATAAATTTTAATCTAAAATGTGTGTACAAAAGTTTGGACTGGATCGGACAATTTGTAAACCTTTTTCATTTTTCAAAAAAAGTGACTGATATGATAAGGGTTCGCGCTTGCGGATACTATTAACTATTACTATTCTTATGTTCTTATATTCATTTGTTTAGCGGTTTGATTGTGTCACCCAAAAGGGGAAGGACGATTTTTTAGGAAAATCAAAGTATATGTTGTGTAAGACTTCTAGTCTAATTCTGCTGAAATAAAGGTCCTATAAATTGTGACCACTTTTGTTATCCGAAACCGTATTCTTACGGCACTTCAAAGGGAGTATAAATATATATGTATGAAGTTGCACCTAAATTGTTGTGGTTGTGATAAATTTTTGTCAATTGTAAGCGATGTCGAAATTTCATTTAATTTTTTTATGACCGGGAGCGTTTTTATAAAACATATATATTGTATATATATACAGAGTTAGAGACGCGCGGACATTGTTAAATTCACTCACCAGGAACTTTTTACTGTTTTTTGTGAAAGTTCCTTCTTATAGTTGCAAAGGGAACGAGAAATTCAAATTATTGGGGGTAATAGTGCGACCGGCACATACATACAAAGAACAAGTGAGGATGTCATAGTCGGTTTTTAACTATTTCTCAAGAACTTGTATTTAAAGATTTTAAGAATTGAGAATTTTCGGCATATAAAAAACTTATTCCAAAATATGACTTTATTTGGTTTATTTCCATTAAAGAGGCTCACCTTTGGGTTAAGATATGTTTTTATACCAAATTTCATCAACGTGATGACTTAACCAGATTTTGAATCAATCCTTCTAATAATAGGTGGCCGTTTAAGTTATTACAAATATTCGCATTTACTTAATATATCATCTAGTAAAAGTGAGATAGGTTATAAAAGCGAATGCAGACTATTTTTTAGAGAGACTAACCCCTTTTCCTATGTGACGGAGCACAAGTTAATTCCAGAAACCTCTAAAATGACAATATTGTTTTTTATCATTATCAACTTTAGCACAAAGGCAGTGAGACGTCGTTTTTATTTGTGTATGCGCTTGTACATACGTATATACTATATTCTGACATTTATATAAAGAGAGCGAGAGTATCTGAGAGGTGCAAGTTATAGCAACTTGGCGTTGTCCTACAGTAATGTATATAAAAAATGATTATGTAGCTTGTTTAGCTGTGTGTAAGGGTGGTGTGAGAGCGTATGTATGCATGCCAAACACAACAGACACAAACCGATAAACTACAGCTGGAATTTATTTATTAAAATGAAATGAATTGAAAAGCATGAATGCTTTTATATACAGATTGTACAATTATATACATGTATGCATGTGTACATATGCTAGTGTACGCATTTCATATAAATGTGAAAACAAGGTTTAGGGTAGCGGCAGTGTAGTACATACTAAACATATTGCTTCCTTTTGCCTTCTCTTCGCTCACACTTGGTTGATTTGTTTGTTCAAATGCGTAGTAAGAGTATTTATATTTATTTGTATTTATGTTAAACTATATGATTTGAATGATTTTGAACGAATTTGTTTAAGTACTTGTAGTTCATGTTGGGCTTATTGGTTTGTTTTTAGTAAATTACAATACATACCTAAATACGTAAAAGAATCCGATGCTATACAATGTTCCATAAATTGTGCGATGACGCTACGTTGTATATAAATATATTGTTTTAATAAATTCTCAGTTTTTTTATCTTTTGTTTTTAATTCCTGTTACTACGGCTGCTGTATATTTTGTTATTGTCGCACCACTGGTTTCTTTTGCATGCACTTCGTATAACACATACACGTGCATAGCATTAAATTAAATTCACATTCAGTTTTTTGTATATAAGCTTATCGAAACATGTATAAATACTGTGCGGTATGTATGTGCGATGACTTTGTTTTTATACGTATGTGTTTGGTTTACACTTTATGTCTGATTTTGTTTTTTTTACTATAAAATTATTGTTTTTGCACTCAACAACTCGCATTTGGGCGCGCTATATTTGTAATTGTTGTTGTTATTATTATTGTACGATTATATGTTATAAACTTATATATACACATTTTGAAGCAGTCATTGCCATCTATGTGTGAGTGAGGTATGTATTAAGGCATCATTAAAAGCGATAAAAAATTATCCACCATATAAAAAAAAAATACGTTAAAAACTTCTATTTAGTTAATTGCTTTTATGTATATAGCGTGAGAGAAAGAGAAAGAGGGCTAGAATGATTGTTATTGTTTCGATGCCGTCTCATTTATATAATTTTTTCTTTTTTTTTTTTAAATAATTCGATGTGTTCAGCTTTTTAGTGATTACTTATTTAAATAATTGTAAATGCATTCAAATGCGTGTTATTATTTATTTTTTGTTTCAAATTTACAAAGCCGTTATAAATCCGATGCGTACATAGATACATAGTCTGTTCTCTACAAAGTTTCGCGTTAAAATAGTTATTCGTTCACTGCCGTTTGTTAAAATGTTACTCGTTTTATTATGTCTTCTTTTTTGCTGCGTCGTATATACGCACCAATACATGCACTAAGAGTGCGGTTCAAACATACATGGAGTTTCTCTATACATATATACTGCATTTAATGTATTGAAATCTTTCATATATTTTATGTCTTCTTACTTACTAACAACACTAACAAACTCTTCTCAGGTAATTATTCCCAAACTCACAACGAGTTTTTGAGTTGTGGGGAGAGTTCGTTTTCCTTTGCCGCGTATATACGCTAAATGTACTGGGCAATGTTTCTACAATGTTTTTTGTTGTAAATAAATCCACGCTACATTTACTGGTTTGTTGATTACATTCAAGCACACACGCACACATATGTAGGTTTATATCTCTCTCTTGAAAGTATTCCGCTCATATGAACGACATCGTAGTGTTTTTTTTGATTTGTGTCCGTTTCTTTCGCTTTACGTTTAGCCTCTTTGATGGCAGATTGGTGGGAGACCAGTTACGTTATGCTTTGTGAATTTCCATCATCACAGTGGTAGATAAAGTAGTATTCCGTGTGTGCTTCTATTTACACACCTATAGCAAATGTTCCGTTTACTCTCCGAAATTGAGAAACTATACTACAGCTGTAGTTTAATGCGAGAATAAATTGAAAAAAAACTCCGTTCGTACACAACCGTTCTCTTCCGATGCTTTAACAATACTGACGACACGAGGGTCTTGTTTGTGGCCAGCTAATGATTGCAACCAGCAGCAGCAGCAGTAGTTTTCTATCCTCTACGTACATGCATATGTACATGGCTACAAATAAGATATATGTACTGTATCGCCCATTGCATGTATTGTATATAGGCTTATTGAAACGTACGGATCTCTGCAAATGCTTTTATGATTATGTGTAAGTATATGGTATTTCAAACGGGATTGAATAAGATGAAATGAAAACGTGTAGATGGGTATATATCTAGACCACATGGTGTACGTACTAGGGCTTATATAAGTGCGCTTAAGATACGTCAAATTGTTCTACGACATGTTACATACACTACATGCACATATTCTATGTATTACGAGGGAAGGTTTTTACCATGGTACTCAGACACAATGTGGCATGAAATCCGAGACATAATATATTTTCGTACATACACATGCACTTCGATATATAAGATGATTTTATTTTCGCATTTCATAAATATCCGTCCATATAAAACGTGAATGTGTGTTTGTGCATTTTTAGGTATCTGGCATTTATGGTCCCTCTCTTTCTCATTATCTGCACGGGTGTAACTTTGCTTTGGCCGCAACTAGTAAGAGTGTTTTTTTTTTTTTAATTAATTACAATTAAATAAATAGAATTCTTAAGGACCCTGATATATACCCTTATAAAGGGCTTAGAAGAGGACTTTAGCAAAATAAGTAAAATAAAGGATAAAACAAAAAAAATATTATCAGCGCGTTTATATACATATACATATGTAGCCATACACACAAACATATCTTTACATACTACTGGGAGGCGTAAAAGATTCTTTGCATTGATTTATCTTATAGATAATATCTCTGTGTATAGCATGTGAGGCACACATATTCAATTACAGCAAAAATTCTCGGCAAATATTTACAAATATGCAAGAAAATCTATGGGGAAAGTTCCACGCTAATTATTGCGGTCTTCTGCTATAATTAAAGTCTAACTCTGAATGGATTTTATTTTATTTTAAGAATACAAATTACATGCCTACTGATCCGCCCCTTTTTGGCACATCGATGCTGAAATTAATTATGCGAACAAGCATATACAAATTTCAATTTTGTAGCATTATTTTTTTGGACGTGGCACCTGACAATTTTACCGAGTCAGTAATTGAAAAAGGCCTTCCTTCAGTTTAAGTAAAATCTCCGTAAATGTGGCGTTGCGATGTCTCTTTAGGACGCAAAAATAAGTGTAAGGCTGTACATATTACCTTAAATGCTGCACTAAATAGGTTTTTATGTAAATGGTGGAAGTGTCTGTTATCGGAACCCCCCTTGTTTTGATGCAATTTTTGAATGAATCATACAAAATTTCAGCAGTGCAGCAGAGACCGAGTGTCAGGCTCTTGAATTTTTTGCTCCTACGGATTTTGGCTTGAGATTCTACACTCTGAATTCTCAATAAATATGAATTAAATTTTATATGACATTTATGTACAGAGTGGCGCAGAATGAGCTATAAGGTTTGAATTCTTTATAACGTTTTTAATTATTATTTTGTCTTTGTTTTTTTTTCAGCATTTTGTAAAGAAGACTTGGAGAATTAATTATGAATTATTACACGATCGAACAACATACAAAAATAATTGATTTTTAATTTTCAAACAGTCTATTGTGTTGACACAGCGTGCATATCGTCGTCATATTAATGTGCGCATTGCACCCACAGCATAAGCAATAAACCATTTGATTGGAAATTTTCGTCAACATGGGTCTATAAGAACTCTTCCTGGTGCCGGAAGAACACCTACACTGCTCAAAATATTGAACGTATACGGGAGAGCGTGCAGCATCGTCCATCAACATCAACAAGGAGGCGTTCGACACAACTTGGACTATCACGGCGATCGCCGCAGAGAATTTTGAGTACATTAGACTTGTTCCCATATAAAGAATTGAAGACGACAGACTACCAGCAACGCCTTGAATATGCCACTCGTTTCCGTGAAAAAGCGGAGGAAAATCCAGACTTTATTCACAATTTGGTAATGAGCGATGAAGCCCATTTCCTATTAAATGGGTAGGTCAACAAGCAAAACTGCAGAATTTGGGCTACGGAAAATCCAAGAGCAGTTCATCAGCGACAATTACACCCACCTAAGTGTACTGCTTGGTACGGTGTATCCTCCGAAAGGATAATTGGCCCATATTTTTTGAAAATGAAATGGTGTCTCAATCTCTGTCAGCGGTAGTGCATATCGGACGATGTTGGAAAATTTTGTTAGGCCAGCTGTGGAAAACCATCCAAACTTGTGGTTTCAACAAGATGGAGCCACAGCACATACTGCAGGTGCCTCAATGGTTTTGTTAAGGGACATATTCGGCGAACGCATTATTTCGCGCACAAACGATTTTAACTGGCCTCCACGTTCACCAGATTTAACAGCTCCTGACAGTATTCTTTGGGGATATTTGAAATAAAGAGTGTACGTTAACAAACCAAGAACCATACTCCAACTAAAAACCAACATTCGAAATGAAGTCATGGCCATTATACCCGAAATTTTGCGAAAAGTTATGGAAAATATGCTAAAAAGAGCACGTATGTGCGAAGCAGAAAATGGACATCACTTACAGGATATCATTTTTCAAAACTAATTGCAAAAAATTCCCCAATAATATACTGTATTTAAAAAAAAAGAAAGTTATAATAATCGCATAAATAAAAAAGTTATAAACCATTTAAACCATATAGCTCATTCTGCGCCACCCTGTATTAGCGGCATTTAATGGAAAGCCATATAAAGTGTATTTTTTGAGAAATTTATGAATTTAAAAATTGTGAGTAACTGGAATCTCAAGTCAAAAGAAACAACACTCGGAAGGAGGCGTCAGAGACTTTAAACAATTTATGCGTACTTGATGATGAAAAATCCGAATGGATCCCATGTTTCGGTGTTTGGAATTCTAGCGACCGCATATTTTGAGGTATTAAGCTGAAGTTTTGTACAAATATTTCTAGTATGCCTAGTATCTGTTTTACATATATAAAATGGGCAAAATCTACCAAGTGGAACTCCCACAATCGATAAAAATCTTTCATAGCCTCAAAAATGTTGCCGTAAAGTTGAAATTTGTTAATTATATTTATAATTCAGGCATCCATCAATGTACCAAAATGGGCACGGTCGATTTGCAAAAAACTTGAAAAAAACAGAATGTGACGTCTTAGCTATAAATGTAAGTAAAAAACGCAATGCGCAGACTGCTAGATCGATTCAGTTTTTAATAAGGATCAAAACTGTATATACTTTGTTGGATCTCTGACGCCTCCTTCTGGATGTTGCATACGGAACAATAAAACTTAGTATACCCCCATCTTGTAAGGAGGTTCTAAAATAGCGATTCTTAAAATTATTTAATAAAAAATAGTGAAAAAGATTTACTTGGACTAGAAATTAAATTTGAACCGATACATGCAACCGGACGGACGGACAATCGATTTAGACGGATTCAGACCACGAATCTTTTAGGGTCTCGAAGACTTTCTTCTGTGTGCTGTAAAGCGCAATGACAAACTTAGTATATCCTCATCACTAAGGTGAAGGATATAAAAATCACTTTTCATCGGAATATGTCAAAAAACGATACTAGTATGTATGTGTATATAAAATGGACTGACTTTGTTAAATCGATTCAGAAAGTGAACCTGAATCGATCGGTATAATAAAATGTAGGTGTCCCCTGTTTAGGAACTACAAATATCCGCACAAATTTAATATGATGATTCGCATAACAAAACAAATTAGATACTCTCCCAATCGTAAAAATGGTGTTATCGATTGCAAATGGGGCAGAATTATTGGGAGTTTGTACACCAGGGTTGGGGTTCTGAAATTGATTGAAGCCATCGTCAGCAATAAAATTATCCATGTATTTTGCGTTTTTGTTATATAAGAGAATTCTTTAATTTTTTATCATTTTTATACCCTACACCACTTGTGGGTATATTAACTTTGTACAGATGTAACTCTTAAACGACAAATGCCACACCCACCTTGTATTCAAATCAAATTCTGAACCGATTATCTATATCCATCTGTCCGCCTGTATGTCCACATAAATTTGTGCGTAGGGTACAGGTGGCATTTTTTGAGATATTTCGATAAAATTTGGTACAAAAATCAAAATTTACTTAATAAAAAACAATAAAAATCAGACCATTTTTAGAACCCCTTCCTGTACAAGGTCCTATTATACTGGAACTCTTTATATGGTAAAAAAATCGCATTTCTTAATATCTTTTTTTCAAAAATAGGTGAAGAATAGTTATTTCGCTTAATAATTAGCTGGACTCGAACGGAATACCTTTAGAACCCCTTCCTTTATAATTATATTTCACAAAGTAATTTATGTGGAATATTTTTAAGATGCAACTCTCTAAACCAATTAAAGCATAATATAAGGAGCTAAGTTGGTATATATGTACAGATGTGGAGGGATTTTAACAATTGGTAAAAGCAAAATTTACAGCGACTTTTTTTTACTTGCTATGATCTAAGGTGACGGAAAAAAGTTTTCAACGCGCAAAAAGTAGGATTATGGGACCCATGAAGTATATGTAATATTGATTAGTACGATCATCTTAATCGATTTAGTTACTACCGTCTACCCGCCTTCCAGTCGCAAAAATTGAGATATCAATTTCAAATTTGGCAGATGTTCTGTAAGTTCTGATAAATAAGTTGTGGTATTGAAAATGGTCAAAATCGATCGGAAGACACAGTTCAACAAAAACTGAAACAGGTAATATTTTTAAGGGTTTAAAAATAAACTTTTTTAACGGTTAACGGTTCAAAAATTGCACTGGGACCGCACCACATTATACATAAACATTACTGTCTGTTCTCAACTTGTATTTTAAACACTAAAATGGTAGTGTAAGCAGATTTGCCCTAAGCCATCGTTATTTGTAATGTCTGTAACATATGGAGAGAAGTGCGATGTTATTACATTTTGAATAGAAAGTCTGCATATAAAACAAAATCAAAACACTTCATCAACATATACGCTCTTTAATTTCGTTACAAATAGATATGAATATATATTTATGCAATAGACGGACGTATACGAAGCGTACATTATTGCAAAAGATGCCACATTTCATTTCAAAAGTTTGATTCAATCATATCTCACAAAGTGAATTGATTACCTCCAATCATCCCGTGTCTCATGGTTCCAGTTGCTAGTATGTGCTGCATTGTATGACAGTGCACGACTGTGTATGGTACAATATACAACTGTTTTCATACAATACATGTGTACCGGACAATTCAGAAACACTGCAACCATCGTTCTCTTGGATGTATATGCGATTATGTGCGCCACCATATAAGAGTCACTTTATTGTAAATAATATACATTTAGTAAATATGTATGCATTTAAACAATCTCCTTCCATGTTGACAGCGCTGTGAATATGATTGTATATGAGTACTGTATATAGGAGCATAGTTGCAGTCGCACACAAAAGTAAAATTCTCTATACGAACAGTAAAATAGAAACGCAGAAAGAGCTTTTATTGTTGTTATTTTTGCTATGTTACTGGTGGCAACACTTGAACTGAATCCATTTATGAGGGTTATACTGTATATAAATAAAATGTTTACGATACATGAATATACATAAACCATGAGATATGTATATATATATTTAAATATATAAATACTGTTAAATATATTGAGTGGAGTGTAGAGTGAGTGAGGGCTCTTTCGATAAACTCTACGAAGTGTTTGGAACGCTTTTAATGTTTTCAACCACTTCTCTACATACATACTGCGCTGTGTTTGTTGAAAATCAAATTTCCATTTACAGCCGATGTATTTATAATATATGGTTAGTCGTACATACTTACAATATATAATTATGCTGATGAGACTGAAATAATATTGTTAAGTAAAGAAGCGAAAGCAACAACAAAAATAACAGCCCCAACTAAATATGAAACGCACTGCTTGACAATGATGTATTAAAAACAAGTTCTTCTTACGCAAGTAAGTTGTTTGCGTATGTGTGTGTTTGTGTGCCTATTTGTGCCCTTTCGTTGTGTTCCAAGTACAGTTCTTCGTGAATATATAAATGTACACACGTAAACACATTCACTTGCACACACATATAACGCTCTTGCACATAAACCCGAAGTTGAATTAGACGATTCCGCAACACGAGAGAATTGATTTTAAATGTTTTTTTTTTTTTGCTTTTTTACTTAATATTCTGCTGTGATACTGGTGGTGCTTATAAGTTGTTTGCTTGTTTGTTCAAATTTACGCTTGGTACAATGATAATGAAACCTACACACGTTTTTTCACTTTCTTTAAAAAAAAATAAAACGCGAAAACTCTTTTGCTTCTTGCCTCTGTTAAAGGGTTTCTTTCCCCTTGCCTTGAACGTTTTCCTTGTACTTGTATGTGTATTGTAGTTAACTTTGAATTCAGTTGTAACCGTTTTTGTTGATGTACATACCCCTTGGAAAGGTTGAAACAGAAACACAGACAGACAGACAGACATATAAGTAATAGAAGGATAATGTAATTGAAGATTATATCTACAGGGCATCTCTGAAGTGCCTGCCTACGCTTGTATGTATATAATTTTGAAAGCTTCTTTAATTCAATTAAATTGTACATAAACTTGTTTTCTGTATAATTTTAATAATAAATAAATAGTCTTATAAGGTATGTAAAAAGTTTCGAAGCGTCTAAAATGTGAGTTTTAAACAAAGATGAATATTTTGTTGGCTGTAAACACAATCAGTAGTTTAGACGACTATCGCGCAACACAATCTAAATCAACAATAATGCTGGCTGATGAGTATAAATGTAAGAAATGCGCCGTTTCAGTTATTAATGGGTTAGAGCAAGAAAGTTTTAGTGTTAAGAAATAAGCCTTCCGAGCAGCCGCATACCATCATAATAATATGGGGGTGTATTTGTTTTGTTCAAACGTTTGTACATACCAGAAGGCGGCGAACCACACCTCACAAATATATATATATATATATATATAATCAGCCCTAACAGCTGAGCTGATGTAGCGATTCTGTCTGTGCGGGACTTTTTATGTGGCACTCATTGCAAATGGGCAAAATCAGTCCACGGACGGTGCATTATTTAATTAAATCCATTTATCCAGAGCGTATTTACACATATTAGTCATGTTTTATTTGTATACATTAGAGTTGATCAATGAAACTTGAAAAATTATGCACCTGTCCAGAAGGGCTGATGGTTTTCGCACTCAGCTTGGTATTGAAATTGAGTAAACATTGAAAAAAAGAACAATTTTTAAAAGATTTTTTCCGAATTGCTCATAAAGTATGAAAAGTTATTGACATACTCATCAGAGATCTTTGGTGCTAAGGCGGAGCGTACTCAAGATTTGGTCTCAGTCCAATGTAGCTTTCTTACTTATTCAGTTTTTAATAAATGCTTCTCGTTCGCAATTCTCTTCATAGTACTTTCACTTATTACTTATTCATATAAGAATATTTTTTTTATATACACCCATCCCTCGTTTTACACCGGAGATACGTTCCTGACAAAACCGTGTATTTCGAAAAAATAATTTTTATATGGAAAAACCGTGTAAACCGAAAACGACTATAAACAAGCTTTTTTTAGACATTTGTGAAAAACAAAATATAACTAATAAGTGTATTAGTTTAATTAAGTGTAATTACATATAAAACAAGTGAAAATGTTATAGTCTGTCAAGCCCGACCACTTGTTAAACAATGATTATATTCGTTCTGTTGTTTAAAATCAATTAATTCATAAAAACATAAAATTTTGCTTTGAACACTAAAAGGGGAATTCGCACTTTTGTTTTTGTTTTTATCAAAATACAAAAATATGTACAAGTTTATGACAGTAGAGCATGTATACGTCTGAAATGTTACCAGGTTTATAATTATGTAGAAATAAATTCGCGTGCAGTCAAAATTAGTTATTTTCTACATAATTTTTTTTTAAATTTTGATTTTAAAAACCGTGTAAGATCGAAAACATGCAAAACGAGTACCGTGTAAAACGAGGGATGGGTGTATACATAAGGTAAGATGGAAGGCATCCTAACTTTATTATTTCTTTTATCAACAATAACAAACTTAGTATACTAAGGAGTCACTTCTATAAGGAGTTCTTGATTAAAAATGAATAAAATCAGAGTTGGTTGGTCCGTCCGTGCTTCCGAAGTTCTGATTTTAAAGCGCTGCCGGCTACAACGATTGAAATATTGACTTCGAGTTTCGCATTTTTTACTCATATAAAAAACAAGTAAAAGTGTTATAGTCGGTCAAGCTCGACTTATAATTTTAATTATAAAGATACTAATATGAATATGAACAGATTTGCCAAAATTTCAGGACATTCGACTTTATAATTCAGGATTACAGCGAAATTTTAAAAATGTATTGTATGTAAATTTGGACAAAAGCAAACATGCACGTAAACGAGTGCATTGTTCATATTAATCACGCACGTGAAGTTGTTCTATTTCAATAAGACCATCATCTCCTTTTTAATATGTCTTTTAAACGGCTAGACCCATTTTTATTATTCTATTATATGTTAGAATGTACAAATAAAGGACTAATTTCGCTTTCTTGAAATCGACATCTACTATACTGAAATCGAAATATATAGACTAGCTTACAAAAGAAGCTCTATAGCCTAAAATTTGCAACTGTGAAAGTGCTAAAGAGCGTGTCCTTGGTCCCATTTCACATTAGGAAACCGTAGAAAAACTTGAAGATTACGGGTGTCAAGTTTTACTGCGACATCTTAATTTTTGTAGAAATAAAACGGACACACGGACTAACAGAAGTGCTAAATCGACTCGTGTGTATATAAAATGTATATAATTTTGGGGTGTGGCAACTAGAACAAGAATAGTTTGAACCTTCATATATAATAGTGGGTTTAAAAGAGAGCGTTGAACAACCGAAGGCCTTGCTTGCAGTGCCCATTCCCTATATAAGGAAGTATATGTATCAACTTGTACGTCGCAGATTCAGCACAAAAATGTTTGTTTAGTAATATTGGGTGTGGGTCCGATCCGCTCATTTTTGGCACATCGATGGTTGCACTAACTGTAAATATCAAAGTGTACCAAAGTTGAACTTTATAAATATATTTTTGTGGTTGTAAGAGATCTTTATCGATTGATAAATTTCGACCAATTCAAATCGAATTCTAGACACATGTACTAAAGTTCATTTTAATACGTCGTCTTGAGATCGAGTTAGATGCTGCCCCTAGGTTATATATATTTTATACAGTCTCCGAGGCTTATGTCTGGGTGTTGCAACATAAATAGTAAACTTACTATACCCTGTAGGTAGAAACAAATGTAAATATGTTGCATTTCGAATAAAGTGATAAATTGTAAAAGAAGGCAAAGCGCGCAAAACACAGCTTCACACCCCTGCATACAATTGGCGATGCATTACACGACGGCACATCAGAATAATAGTTATTAACTGCTGACAACAACTATTCTCTCGTATGGTAAACGAAGTTAGTTAGACAACACCCTTTCGACGCTGTTGCTCTGGTAAACTGCTGGCAACAAAATGAAGAGCTTCGTATTCATTCGCTAAGGCTCGTCTGCAGACGAGATATACCTCCATTGTGTGTGTAGCCAATCGTATGCAAGCAAAGCGACACTGTAATACAGTATTGATGTGAACTCTGTTGCATGCGAGAGTTATGGCGGGAGGTAATCGTGTTTTGTGTGCTGTATGTGCTGTGTGTGCTTACTTATGGCTCTCCATTAGTTTATTTTCGCTCATTGCTGATGTGTTGCATACTGTGCATACTCGTAGACGTTTCATAAATGGTGTGAGTGAGTGAGAGGGATAGCAACGAATGGGTTATGTTATGGGTTGTATGAGGAAGTGAACAAGAAAGAGTATTGTGTGATATGGGCAAGAGTCTAACTAGCGGTAGAAGAAGCATGACAGGGAAGGTACTTTTCTCATTGTCCAGCGTCAAACTCTTCAGTCGATTGATAGCATTGATTATGAGAATGCACAGTAAAATTTTTAGCGCGCGTTTTATTCATATATAAATCTCTGTTTAATGTGTTTGTTTTGAAACGTATAAACGTATAAAAAAGAGTGAGTGCAACCGAGTGGAGGAGAGTGATAACTATCAATAGCACTTTCTCATGGATAAACGCTTGAATTTTGGCTAAAAATCAATACAATATTGTGTAAAAGTATGAAACGTTGTGCAATGTATACGAAATTTTACTGCGATCATATGTCAAGTCAGTATACTTTTTCGTATGAACAAACACTATATTGAACAGTAAAATATTGTGTAAAATATGGGCCATGGAAAAATAATTGCTATACGTATACGTGTGCGTCTTTATATATTTTTCTGTTTCTTCTTTTCTTTCTGTTTATTTGTACTTTTGTGTACGTTTGCAATAATTTGAAAGTCTAACAAAAAGAAAGCAAATTGCGCGATTTTTACTCTCAGCGGTGTCTGCTACATAAAGGAGAGCTCAGAGCAAGTTGAAACAATGTTTACCTGTGCGGGTGTGTGTGCATGGTTGTTTATTGCAACTGAAATGAATTCAAATTGTGCATAGCACATCCATATTAGAGGATGGTGAAGTGTACATTTTTGTTGTTTCCAAGTACACGGGCTACTATTTAGCAGTGTTATGTATAATTTCACAAGGTGGTGTATATAGCGCGGGGTCTTCATAAATTATACAAGGTGAGCTTGCGTATGAGAGAGAGAGAGGCGCGCTGGCTAAACAGACACGTGACATACATTAGGTTACTTTTCTCTACATATGTAGACATTTTAACTTGTGCTTTCTGTGGTTACAGTGCATTTTACTTTGGTTTACAATTAGAGTTGCCAAGTGATTCCTTATTGTAACCGCTATCACAACATATGTATTAACTTTGTTCGAACAACGGCTTGTTTTATTATTGACAACATTATAGATCTGTGTTCCGACATTTAAGCGTAATGTATTAAATTTGAAATATGAAATGAAGTCTAAGCCCACCCAGTAAGACTGTTATCGAAGCTTAATCATGCAGCAAAAAATCACACCTTGTTTAATGTTTTTGATGACCTTGATAGATATCAGGAGAACCTCATAGGACCTTAGCATAGACTTTATGGGTTATAGATTTACATCAAAACACTCCTTTGTGATCTTTCTTCCTAAAATGGTCCTAAAGAAGACATCACTTTATTGACAGTTGATATTTGTTCATATTTTATCGAATTTCGTGGTCATGGTAACCCTAAAAGTTCAATAAATATATGCATGTATACAGTGTTGCCTCCACACATGACCTTAATTTCTTTTGCCTCTCGTTGGAATAATTTTCAAATTATTATTCAAATTATCTGATGAAGATTACATAAAACATAAAACACTACGCGACTTCCCTATGATAAGAATACTCCAGTAGATATTATGACTTTTCCGACATTACGGATAGCTCAAGGGTTTCACTGTATCTTGTGTAATTGTAGGTAAAATCATCGGACGTATTTGTATAAAATTCATGGGCATGCACTGATAACCACAGAATGTGAACCGCAAAAAAGCCGAGAGAACACGAGCCTATTTAGATATAAATTGAGACGTGTGCATGCATGACAACAAACAAACGCATTCGTACAAGCATAAAACAGACGTAGAAGCGAAACTCTTTTAAAAGGCTACCTATTGGGGGAGCGTAATTCTACATGGTTTGGTGTAATGTTTATGTGTGAATTTTTCTTCTCTGCTTTCATTTTACTCTCGAGAGAGCAATTGAAAAAATCAAGTTTCACTGTTATGTCTATTCTTGATATTTATTTCATTATTGAATCGTGAAATTTTGTACTTTATCTCATTTGTGCTCTCGCTTATTACACATCTGTGCACATACGTTATACGTAATGGATACATGAACGTAGAATTAGAACGTAATAGTGGAGAATGTTTTTTATTCAACTTTAGATTACAATTTCTTCTTACACCTTACACCCTACACCCATTAGAGTGCAATAAAGTCTATAATTTTATATAATAATAATCTTTCAGAGTCTCAACAAAGTACATATTCGATCTAGATGAAAATTTACGTCGATTAGTGTGAAGTGAAATTTGCCAGAAACATTTGAGTGGAAGTGCAGAAGTATATTCTTAGCGGCACATACTTTACGTATTTTGAATTTTTTTATACCATAGTCCCACAATTTATACTGAAGCATGCGTAAGAATCACATTCTGCATTATATGGAGAAGGGTTCTAGTAATTGTCCGGCCGCCTCTACATTTGGAACAGTAATTATTAAGATAACTTGCCATACTCCACCAAATTTTATTAAACAATTTAACAAATTAGATGCATTGTTAAGGCCCGTCTTCATAATACAATTTTGATACCCAAGTTGAACAACAATTGAAAGAAGTAAACTTTTTATAGGTTTTAACCGCATTATTATCAATATTTCGCTCAAAATTTAATTTAAAAATTATAACTTTGACATTACTGCCCATTATTGGACTCAAGACACATATATTTTTTTTTATTTGTTTTAAGCTAAACAGGTATTGTTAGATACTTTTGTAAAAAACAATTTAAATTACCAATTTGTTGATAGTGTGATGTGTTAGGTGGAATTCTTGTCTTTGAGTCAAGACATGCTTTTGTGCCAAAATTTATCAAAAAAGTTTGTGAAAATAGTGCCTTTCATCTTGCGCACCAATTTACCTAACAGACCTAAGGAGAGACGGCCCGATATAACTAAAGGAATTCAAGAAAATGTTTCTGAATCGTTCGGTATAATAAAAGGAATGTTTAGAGCATAAACATGTACATATATACAGGTGAAGTTCTTCTGATGAATTTTTCCAAATAAGTCACTTTGGTTCAGTAAATCGTACCTACAAAATTATTATTAAAAACAAATTAAAATATTATGGTTGGTCAAGCGCGACCATCAACTACCCTACACCACTTCATATATTATTCAATTAAATTTTTTTTCTTTGAAAAATGAAAAACTTAATTTTTGTATTTTCAAAAATGTCAAAATGATACATAAGTCAGAAATTTATTTTTTATTTGTTTATGATATCAAAAAAAATCTCATTTTTTTTAAATGTAGACAGACGGACATGGTTAAATCGATTCAGATTTTAATTCTGAATCGATAGGTATAACTGAAGGTGGGTTTAGAAGTGCAACTTTTTGTTGTGATGATTCATCTGATAAGGTTGATAAATTAGGGGCGTCTACTCTACTTAAAAATAACACCGATACTACATTACATTACCTCTACCTAAAGTATAATTAAAAAATTTTTTCTTCCCAAATTAAAATAATTTATGTAGCAGAAGAAAAAACTGACTATCGATTTCCAATCACACATATTAGACAATTTGTAATATATTATAGGGGACCCTTGTACCTGACTGCCTCGATCAGTTGATTCATTATATTGCCTGGAAACACATCGTTACTTGGAATATTTCTTTGCTTTATAAAACAAATGTCAAAATATTACACAACGATCATATAACGAATACCTCTAGAGCAAATTGTTAAGCTAAACTTTATAATAATTACATAAATATAAATTGGACAAGTGTAAATGGTGTAGTTGGTTATACCCAATCATTTAATACCCCACACCACTTAGTTCCATAAATTATGCTCATAGTTGAATCAGTAAACGGAAGGCATTGTCATATACATGACTTTGTGAAATAATATTATATGGAGAAGGGGTTCTAAGAATGATCCGATAGGATCTAAATTTGTTACAATTTTTGTTAAAAGAAATATTAAGAATTGTGAATATACGTCATATGTAAAGGCTTTCTTTAAAATAGGATATTATACGGGGAGGGGTTGTAAAAATGCTCCAGTTCGGTTCATTTTCAATAGGGTTCTTCTTTGGGTCAACACTTATTCTTGTATCAAATTTCATCTAAATATTTCAAAATTCGATTCGTAGCTTGTGAACAAATTTACATGGACAGACAGACAGACATGGTTAAATCAATTTAGATTTTGATTTGGATTCAATTAACATGGGTGTGGTCTTTACGGTTTAGGAGTTAAAAACATCAGTACAAACCTAATATATGCTTTGCCGCAAGTGGTGCAAGGTATATAAATTATAAAGCCAAACCTAATTTGTCCACTACCAAAAAAGGGGCAGAATACAATTATGAATTAACCGCATTTTAATATTGATCCATTCAGAATTAAATTCTGAATCGATTTAGGCATGTCCGTCTGTCCATCTGCCTATCCATGCAAATTTGTGTGGAAGCTACGGGTGGCATTTTTTGAGATATTTTGATGAAATATCGTGCAAGGACATGTCTTGGCTCTGAAACGAACTCTATTAAAAATGGATCGAATAGGACCATTTTCAGAACCCCTCCCCGTACAAGGTCCGATTATAATAAAAGTCTTTATATGGCAAAAAATTGAAATTCTTTATATTTTTGGACTAAACTTGAACCCGATCAGACTGTTTTTAGAACGCCTACCCATACCCACATAGTTTAATTTGTGGAGCTAAGTGTTGTAGGGTATTAAGTGGTTGGGCTGGATCGACCATAACATTTTCGCTTGTTTTATATTTGGGAACTTGCTTTTGGATACATACCCCCGAGGTAACGAAAAATACCCAAAGTTGCAGATAACTATAAGAGTTATCCCTTAAAAGCTGTGGAGTATGCTTAAAATGTAACGAACATGCACAGTTATATGCTGTACTACCGAAAACAAATACAAATACATTTCAGAACAGGTTTGGCAAGGTATTCAATTACAAGAAGGACCGAAGACCTTTCCGATATCATACTGATAAATTTTACGTACATATTGTACATAAAAGAATATCGACTGTTGTTCTCTGTCATTTCATATTTTGACGCATGAAAATGTTGATATTTTAGAATTTCACTTTTGTGTATCTGGCCCGTGATGAAAAAGGTACCCCAACTTTGACCCATATTATGATTACGAGAGTTACATATTTCTTCAATTTTTCGCATGTAAATCTATCAGCATCTATAAACATTTGTAAATATATTCAGCTTTGGCCGAATGCCAAACGCCTTATAATTTCACAAATCTTGTTTTGAAGGATCATAGTTAGCTGGGTAAAACTGAAATATTTAATAAATGCTGCTAAAATAAATTCCTCTTGACTTCCACTTGACTAAGAGAGTAGATGACATTTAACAATAAGTATATAACGCCCTAATACTCTGCGCAAATATGCATACGGGAATTACATGACAAATAATGTGTAGATGCGAAAATGTTGACACATGAAGTACTAACTATTCCTTCTACATGGACGGGTTTGTTTGTACGCAGTGAGAAATGAGCACAACGTTAACTTTACAACACTAACTTTCTTGGCGGCTTGACATAAGAAATCCATTGCCAGTGGAGAGTGGGTACCATAAACATCCACTGTGTGTTTGTGTGTGTGCATTACATGAGCTGTGCGCCTAAGTAATAAACACAATTGCAAAAGTCATGTATGTATATACACATCACAACCACACTAAGGCGTCTAGTTATACCCTCCACACAAGATGCGATATGTATCAATTTGTCCTACTGTTTGCAACTAATGGAAGGAGGTCTCAGAGAACAAAGAACATATCTTCTTCTTCAGCCCTTAGATCTGATATATCTGAAAATAGGTTTGTGCGTTAGTCTGTGGGCTTTTCAAAAATTGACATATTGAATCGACATTTGGTTTATTGGACGAAATCGGTTGAACGCCTCGCCTACAAACTTTCTTATCGCCACGAAAATAATTTTACAATATTGACTCTTATAATTTGTTATCACACAGGTGCGCTACATGAGTGCATTCGGACAACACGTACGCCCCTATTTTATAGAACCCCTTATTTAGTGCAGAATTTGACCGTTGGGGAAAAATGTATCGGTCACACCCTGGGGTGTCGTTAAGAGAGGACTTAATGCCGCACCCACTGGAGGGTATCCAACATGTGACCATTTGATCAAATTTACTTTTCTTGTTAGTTCCTAGTTTCCTAATGTTATTACTTTTTGTACAGTGTGTGAGTAGAAAAGTTGTGATTTATGTTATACATACATAGCGTGCTGGGTGTTTTTCTCCCATACCACAACACTACCCCTTCATACTGCTGGCTTTCGTACGTTCTTCTATATGTTTTTGCATTTTATCTAACCATATAAACGAACTACTCGCGTTTTGTTGAAGCTATAAATCGCTTTTTGGCAAATTTAGAATCTCTATTCGTTTCAGTCGGTTTCAGAGTAGATGCTGTGAATTGCCATATATTGCCGATGTTCTGATGCAACGGAACATTTTCTTGTTGGTATGTATTTATAATTTTATCAGTGCAAGCAACATGGCGAAAATAGTGCAGTGCAACGCAATCATCTCGTTTCTACCATCTTAGTGTTGCTCTCTCTCTCTCAATATGTTTTCGTCACGTCATGCGAATGCGTGAGAGCTTTTCTAGTAAAGCACACAAACTTTGATTGAACTGCTGTTTCGGGAGAGAGCACGAGAGTACCATTTACAATTTGTTAGATTGATACACACATAGTTCCTCTTGTAGAAAAATACAATTCGAGAAAATGTGTCGAATTGTTCGTTCGTGGTGCAACATAGGTTTAGTACACAATGCATACCTCCGCTGTTTTATTAAACTCTGTGTTTGGCGACGACTGTGCATAAATAAAGTGGGAAAAAAAGCAACGGGCAATGAGTAAATAAGAAAACAGAACGAAAAAGAAAAAACACTTGTGATGATGGTGGATTTGTCAGTTGCTTAGTCAGTTGGTCTGTCGCATTGAATAAAGTTACGTTGGATTTTCTGTTTTGCGACTATAGCGGCGTAATTGCAAAGAAGAAGCAGAAAAAAAGTCTGTTGCTAGACTCCTTGCTTTGTAGTGTTTGTGTATAAATTATAATATATAGAATTGTGGTGAATGTGCTTGTTGTTGGTGGCTGCCGACACTGGGTAAACTCGCAGAATAAAGAAAACTGTGAGCATAAGAAAAACTGAAAAATTTCCAAAAAAAAAAAAAGAAAACGAATAAAAGAAACACATCAACGTACTCTGGGACAAATAACAACATTGCCGGAAGGGTAAGTTTTATATGTAACTAACATATAATGTATGAATATAAGGAATTATGTATAACTGTGTGATGCGTTGGAGGCGTTTGTTGTTATTGTATATACGCAGCCATGGCTATTCACAGCATTACTGATAAAACACTCGAACATTTCATGAAATGCGGATTATATTGAATCAATTATTATTCGTTCAATAGCTCTCAACAAATGCATGGTAAATATTGTACATATCCACCACCACCGTTGTACAGACGTCCTTACATTAACCCGATAAGACTTATTTTCGAATACATGAAGTAGAACTACCTACGGGTTGAGTACGAGTACAAAATTTTGTAAATATTGCTTTACATATATATATACAGCATATTTATATATATTGTACCAAATTTCATCGAAATATCTCAAAAAAAATGCGACCTGTAGCTTGCGCGCAAATTTACATGGACAGACGAACGTTGTTAAATCGATTCAGATTTTGATTCTGAATCGATCGGTATAATTGAAGATGGGTGTAACATGTACCGTTCAGGAATTACAAACATCTGCACAAACTTAATATACTCTTTACCACAGGGTGGTGCAGGGTATAACAAGTGAAAAGGCTTAACCTTAGGTACCCTGCACACGTATACGTAAACTGTTGGTGTAGCAACGCGCCCTCTTTTTAAAGACACTTAAATTAGTAGCTTTTTACCTCAACAATCAAATTTTATACTAAGTAAGGATTTATGTATGTTGTGGCCATGTCTATTATCTGACCACGCCCATTTCAAATGTACCAAATTTGAACGTCATCGATTGTACCTTAGACTACATTTTTAGTTATTGAGATTACAATCTTTTTTCTAACGCGCGTAATCGTCCCTTAATTTAGTTTTAAACTTACTAAAGTACCTACTACATCAAATAGTGTTTTTTTTACCCGACTACGCCCATTTTTAGCAAATCGATAGATGGGTTAATAAAACCACATTTCTTGCCAAATTTAGTACGCTTTCTATTCAGAACTTAGTTGAACGATTTTCGTAAAACATTTCAAAGTTCTTTACATATAGTAAACAAGCACCGCTTTTGCTTTTGATTTTTAATTTAATATGAACAAATATGGTTTAATTAATATGTTAATAAAAAGCAGTGCAAAGTTTGGAAATTTGCTATCGATGTTTTATCTCAAATTTCAATTTTTTAATTTGAAATAAAAAATTCTATAGAAGATTACCAATAATCTTGATATGGGGGATAATTAAAGAGTTTCTCTCTTTCAATTATTA
Source organism: Ornithomya chloropus (assembly GCA_963971445.1). Taxonomy (NCBI): domain Eukaryota; kingdom Metazoa; phylum Arthropoda; class Insecta; order Diptera; family Hippoboscidae; genus Ornithomya; species Ornithomya chloropus. The sequence continues at coordinate 16,495,802 of OZ020530.1, read as the reverse complement.
AGGAACATCAAATTATGTCAACTATGAGTGTCCGTCCTTTGAAAAAAATGAAAGTGACAACAACAACAACAACAACGCCAGCAGCAATAACAGAGATTATTATACGAAAGCCCAAAATTGAAACATTTAACAAAATGTTCACCTGCTGTCTCTGTCAGGGCTATCTGATTGATCCTACTACCATCGATGTTTGCCTGCATACGTGTAAGTAATATTTTTAAGTACACCATTTTCAATTAAAATATTCGATGAACAATTAAATGAACGTTAATATAGATTGTCGCAGTTGTATAGTGCAGTACTTGAGAAAGAAATCATATTGCCCCCAATGTGGTGACATAGTTACTGGCACAAACCCGTTAACATTTGAGAATCTAAAGTAGGTTCAAAGTTTACTACTATAGTCGCCTGCTTGATCAATTCTGACTCCGTTTTTTGTTTAATCAAACAGATTCGATAATGTTTTACGGGCGGTTATATTCAAATTGATACCGGGTCTCTATAAAAGGGAACAGGAGCGTATAATAAAATTCTGGAGTTCGCCATTACATAAACAAGTAATAGCAACATCACTGTGTCATATTGAAGATGAATTTTTTTCACCAACCGACCTGATAAGGTTAGTAGTGATAATGGTAGAGTTGAATAGATAAGCAAGGCTCAGCTTTGCTCTAAAATAAATAGAAAGCGACATTGTTTACTTAAGCTAACATCGTTTATCAATTTTTTTAAAGTTTATCATTAGAGTATCATCCTATGTTAGCTAAGCAATGCCGCTGGCATGATTCCATACTACCATCAACGCGCTATTTACGCTGCCCAGCCAACGTTAGGGTATTGCATCTAAAACGCTTTTTGTGCTCCAAGTATAATGTGGATGTTAACAGTCGTAAGCTAGAGTTGGATGTTATGTATGAAGATGAAATTTTACCAAATAATTTTACTCTGATGGATGTAGCTTATTGCTATGAGTGGAAGCGGGTAAGTTTACTTAAACTAGAAACTTATTGGCCACACACTAGAATACTAAGGTTATCTTAAAAAAGTGAAAATGTTATTAGGTCGTATTAGGTAGGTAGGTAAGGATTGACCATGGTTAGACCATTTATTCTTATACTTAGGTATTTAAATTAAGCTGTATATACGAGGCCATATAACTTATTTTGTGAACTGTCATTGTATGGGAAGGCCTTCTAAAAATTATGCGATTGCGTCCAAATTTGTCACAGCCAAATACTAAGACAACTGTTCTTCACCAAAAAATATTATTGCGCACAAGTTTACATAGACGGACAGATGGATATGGATGATCGTTTCAGATTTTGATTTAGATTTAATCGGTATAATTAAAGGGGGGTGGGCGTGGCATTTGCGTTTAGAAGTTATAAAAATCCGTACAAACTTAATATAGCATTAGAATGCTAAACGTCTTTTCAAGTCATTTATTTATTTTTGTTTAATGAAAAGTTTGCATATCTCTTGGTACAGAACTTGAATTAAATCCTCACTATTAAAGAACTGCCACTTCTTTTAACATCAATCGTAAATTTTCCTCGAAGAGATATTTTGAGGAAAGAAATCTTATCTTAAATCTTTTTCATCCAATTGACATTTTGTATGATTCAATAGCTCCACTTTTATAATTCCAGTACATTACAATTCTCGAATGTGATAAGTGCCCAAATTCACAGCCATATCAGCATTTTATTGTATAAATTTTATTTCCATTCCATTTACAGCATGACCCTATGAAATTTACCTATAGAATATTAATACGAACAGATTTTCCGAGAACAGCTGCTAGAGGGTCATTAAAAAACCGCGGTTCATCTCAAACTCTGACACATCAGAATTTACCCTTTACACCATCTTCCTCTTCCTCACAACTCGCGGCTAAAACAAAAGAAACAACCACATCGAAAAAAGTATCATTCAATAATGAACCGCCGCCATCACGAGCTCAATTAGAATGTGATGGTGTATCAGAGGGTGTAACCGCTCCCTTGCCTTTATCACATCTCAACAAATGTAAAATTATAAACGAAACGTTGAAAATTGCTGAATCTCAAAACGTTATAGAAGCGAAAGTGAAAAACGCGCCCAAATGTGCGACCAACAGCAAAGTGAGTTCTGTTGCGTTTTTGGCGAACGATTTTAAAAGTTTGCGCAGTAATCATATAAAATACAGTAATTGTACTTCTACACATAATACTAATCGAGTTACTAAAGCCAAAGGGTCGAAGGCAGCAGATTCAAAACGTTTCCCATCAATTCAAACCAAAGATGCCACAACTAAATCCACTTATGATTTTGAGGATGATTTGGTTATGCCAGAAACGACCAAAAAGCGTGGCAATGTTGTTGCGCCAGAGATTGCAACAAATACGCTTAAAGCACGAACTAAAAATGTCCCAAAATTAAAAATTGAACTGAATAATCTAAAGACGAAATTAATTGAGAAACCGAAATCGGCCGATGTACGTTTGGATGCCTTATATGAGAGTCGCCCTAATAAATTTCGCAAAATCTCTTTGGATGATCATACTCCAACAATAATGGATCGTATAGATTTGAAAACATATGCCAGAAATATTGGCTTGAAACCGATCGAAATACAAACAAGTACCGATCACGGAGAAAACAATGATGAGAAATGTACTCCACATGCGTCTCCAATGTCCTCAAGCTCTTCAACGACTTCATCATCGAATAGTAATGTGAATATTCTATCTTCAACGGACGTAACTGATGCTGTTGCACCAACGGCCACATATCATAAAAAGCGCAAAAAGAAGCATTCCAAAGAATCAAAAGAAAAAGAAGGCAGCTGCAATAAACGGAAAAAGATGCATGCTGAAATATCATCAAATTCGGCGGAAGAGAGCCTTAAAATGAAAGTCAAGTTCACGCAACCGCATAATACGAAGTGTCATAAACAGCACGACAATAAAAAATCACATAATCTATTCAGTCCCGAACTGGAGAGGCTGTCAACTAATTTACAGCAAATGCCTTTGGATAATGCAAGGAAGGGGGATACAACAACAACAATTCAAAATTTACAATTATTCCCAGCGTCGGCATTTGTTATGGAACGAACAGAGAAACAATGCAAAGATTATGAATTTAAAGAAGATCCGAACATATCGTCCTCGCTATCAATTAGAAGTATGGCCAACACGAAAGACCCGAAATTATCTTCTTCATCACCATTACCACCAAGTTTATTCAAAACCGCTCCATTAACATTTGCTACGTTTTCAACTTCGACCAGCAACCCATCCGCAACTGATTCACAAACATTACCAATTAAGGTGCACCAAATGACGTCAAAACCGTTAAGGGCGTCAATCGTTAAAACCACGAATATAGTACCGGTTAAAACGAATAGTGGACCTTGCAAGAAGACTCCTTATTTTGCTATACCTCATCCTCCACGAACTTACATCAGGAGCGGTCATACAGCTAAACTTTCAGCAACACCCACATCCATTGCCAGTGAAGCTAATAAGCAATTGGGTAATTTATTAAAGCGTTCAATATCTTTAGATGAATCCAGCATTCGCCGAATCGGCAACGTAGCAACTGTTAATAACGGCGGTTATATGAGAGCTTATCAGAGCGGCGCGGTACAAAGTCGTTATGAAACAAAACCATCTGAATCGGTTTCCCAGAAAATATCTTCATATATACCTACATACTCTCCCCTTTCAACGGCTTACAGTCAGACGCGCTCCTATGTCATCAATAGCGATAACAAGGTGACTCCGTTATTGCCATCACAAATTACACCCGCCCACATTATACCAAGCGGCAAGTCTGCAATGCAAACGTCTAAGGCTAAAGAAGAAAATGGAAATGTAATGCGTTCTACATTATCTTCCAGTAACAACACCAACACTATTACTTCAAGCTTCAATACTCTAATGGGACCGCCCTTGCCCGTGCCTAGACTAATACGAAAATCTTCTCTAACTGGTTTAAATATAATACCGACCGCTGCTAAATCGCCACCATTGGGTTCAGTTCTGTCTCTTAATGCTGCAAAAACAACAACCACTATGACTCCGACCGATTCGAAAAATACGTTGACATTTCTTTCACCATACGGACTAAACTTCTGCAATAATGTGCCTTCAACATCATCTTCAAGTAAAGGTGCGGGGACATCTCATTATAAAAATAACACAAGAAATGAACCAAATAGTGGTGACAACGACAGTGTTGCTTGCGAAAAACCCAAAAGTACTCTAAGGGACTTTCGCCTACCCTCGCGAAGTACCCATTCAGATATTCTAGATCTAACAGCCACCAAGAAATTCTCTGTGAATAAAAATGGCGGTTGTCTTCCAGGATTAATGAAAACAGTCACAACGACAACGACGACCATTGCAAACACTGCGGGAGGCAGCTTAGAAATGGCATTAAAAAAAATCAAACAAAATATCAGCAGCAACAGCAGCAGCAGTAGTAGTAGCAATACAACGGAAAAAGCCATCACTGACAATAGATCGTCTATCGCAAACAGTCCCTTTAACAAAATAACAATTTCAGTTTCGTCACCGAATCGTGACGATTTATTAAATTTACAAATGCTGTCAGAATCGGCGATAGCGCGTGAAAGAATTATTATACCAACAATAACAACATTGCCGCTACCACAAACCGTCTCGGCGGCGGTGTCATCAGCGTCATTTATTTATGAAAAGGTGAAAAGTGCACAAAACAGTTTAGTTAGACAACAGAATGCCTCAGTGCGAAACATACCTAATCCATCGGCGTTAGCGTTCCGTAATCAGCAACCAATAATGGTTCCTTTGGTTACTATACCGGCTGCATTAAGGGAATCGAATGGAAATTATTTTGTAGCATCACCAACGGCAACTGCACACAACAAAAACAAGTCGGTCGCACCGTTGTCGTCGTCATCGTTAATAACGAAAACATCATCGACAACAACTACTATCTCTGCTCCCACCACCACCACATCGGGTATGCGCACTGCTGCAATAACACAAAACAAAAAGCATGCTTCCATAGATGAAGTGGCAGCCACATTGAATATGAGAGCTGCAGCTGCAGAAGCCCTATGTAAAGCCACCTCTTCAACCGTAGAAAAACTTGAAAGTTGCTCAAGTAATGAGCAATCAATAGCAACCCACAGTGCAGCAACAATGGAGACGATGGATGCATTGGTATCAAAAAAAGCAAAGCAACCTGTTACTAATACTCAAAATGCATCAACTAAGGAGGCTAATCAATCATTGCATGAGAGTGCATCAAAAAAGCTGGACATTGTGGAAAATAAACGCTCCTCTCCCACTTTATTACCAACAACTGTGAAAACAGAAGACCCCATTATTGTTGCTTGTTCAATACCATCAAGAAACGGATCAGATGCGGCCGCTTCACCTTTTGCGGAACCATCAAAGTTAGCCTCGTTAACCATCACTACTACTACGACGCAATAAATTCACTACTGCGACAGGTATGTAGTCGAACCTATTATTATTAATGCGAGTACTTGGTAATCATTTAGTTATAAAATTGAGAGACACATTAAACACGTAAACGTGCCAACGTACAAATTCACAGCATTTGCATTTTATGCTTTTGTTTCTTACAGTTGTCTCCTTCCTTTCTCTTTATATTGTCGGTATTTATTCTCTCGTGCAATATTTGATATTCATCTTGTGAAATTAATCTTAAATTAACAAAAACAAAACAAAACAAAACAAAACACGTAACACATTGTAAATACGGGGTAAGTGCTTTTGTAAGTAAGCTAAGTAGAATTATGTTAGAACAAGTGTTATGGAGGTAACTTTCACTATACTAAGAAAGACATGTGTGTGGAAAAGAAAAAACATAAAACAGACAAGAAACAAGAAAAATCTGGAAAACTTTAACTCATAACACACAATAAATGACAAAGTTATGGCTGATTAAGTCAGCCATGCAATACCCTAAACGGCTACCAATTTTACTAAACATAATTTGCACCATTTTCGATGGTGGGCATGGTCCTTGATCAATGTAAATAGCAACCTCTAACTGAAAATGAAAATGTTTAGGCACAAGTCCAATGCAATATATCTCAAAATGTATGAAAGTTAAAGTGCTAACAACGGAAGACTATTTCTAGATCGATTCGTTCATGATTTTTATGATTTCGATTCAAAATTATACATCTTGTAGAGTGTCATTGTCTGCATGTTGCAAACGGAATAACAAACTTTACATAAAAATGTTGAAATATATGACCGTTTACAATATATCCGTCTATGTGTGTGTACAACATTTTTATGGAACAAATTATTGTAATTTGCATAAATATTTCAAAATATTATGAAAAGCAATATTTTTCTCTCTAAGAGGACAGGTTTTACTGCGACATCCACTAATTGATTATAATGTATTCCCATATACGATCATCACAAAGACGTTAATTAACAAGTAAGTCTGTACTTAGGCCATTTGGCTAAGGCCAAATGTTACAATTAATTGCACCCATTAACATATATTTTAAATATTAAATTATGTGTGAAATCAAGATTTTCTTCTTGAGGAATGCGGGGAATAAAATGTGCGCTCTCCCTTAAACCAGAGATAAACTTTCAGTATAAAAAAATCGTTTACGATTATTAAAATAGATACATTAGACGATTTTATTTAACACGTTCATGCCGGCGCTTAGCACCGGTGGCTCGCATTTGATTGAACACTTTTACTGTCGAAAAGAAGACCTGAGAGTCACGCTCCCGTTAAAACATTTATTTTTAAAAACAATTATAATTAATAACGTATTATAAACATAACTTTTGTTCGATAACATAAACATAATAAGAATTTAGCGGCGACAATGAAATACAGCGCCGGCGTGAACGTGTTAAATAACTCGAAAATCAACAATAACGATTAAAAAATCGAACATTGATTTATATGTGATAACGAATGACAAGTAAAAAAAATTAGAAATCTAAAAAAATCATATCAATGAAATCTAGATTTAATATATTTTCGGTGGGTGCAAGTAGGTGGAACACGCACCTACGAACAGACCGATATGGTTACATCGACTGATACTGATTTGATACTGATTCGAAATTAATGTACTTCGCGGAGTCATAATGACGGGTATTAAAGTATTCGCTATCCATGGTTTCTACTTTAATCGTTATTCATATTTATTCTCTGTTTTAAAATCACCTGCACATGATTCATTCATGTTTACATGTCGTTTTGTTTACTAATTCTTGTAATTAATAAAAGTGGGAGTGGGAACGGATGCCGGATGCATTGTGTATAGGTGAGGTAAAATGTATTGCATAAAACGCAGTGTCTTGGTGGTTTTTTCTTTTGTTGGATTTGTCCTATTTATAGTACCTATGTACTCTCCCATATATACTATATAACAATAATAGGTTTAAACATAAAGCACAAGTACGCACTTTCGGGTACAAGTTATCTTCAAAATGAAACAATAATGCATTAATTATTCGAAATTAAAATGTTAACCGAACGTACTAAATAATCGGTCATTGAGAAAAACGAACCAGACACACCAGATGTCTAAGAACATCTCGTGGTCTCTACATAAATAACATAAAAAGAAGTTCGTCATAAGAGAACTATAATTATCGCCCTCTCTGAGTCTGAATGATATGAATAATATGAAACATACTACCAGGCAGTTGTATGTACTTTATTATCAGCTCAAAAGTTTTTGATGTAGCATAATAAATATATATGTATCTTATATGTAAAACGTATCAAGCAAATTAACAATAAACTAATCTGTATATGTACGAACATTATATGTTAGTATATAACACGTAGCGTATTTGAATTGTAGTAAATGTATTTAAATAGCGAGAATATATAATATTCAAGTGCTATTGATAAACGTCCCTCGTTTGAAACCCGTTTCGGAAAGCAAGTGAAAGACCACTTAAGATCCTACACCACTTTGTTCTACAAATCAAACTTCAATTGGTCACATTTGTTGGTCACTTTGTAATATAATAGTTATATGCAAAAACATCCAACAATAACAACAGCAACAATTATACACCATAGCGCTCTAGAGTCTCTTTCATTTCGTTACGAGAGGATTCAATTAAAGGCAAATTTCTACATATTTGCAAATTCTGTTAATGAGCAATGTGGAAAAGTTTTTCCAGTGGGAATTTGAATTCTCCTATAGCGTTGGACTATAAGAAACCCAGATTTGGACCAGCTTCTCTTAAGCCAAACATTTCAAATAACATGTTAAGAAGCATTTTTTTCAATGTAAATGTTTTTTCACTTCCGTTAAATATTATATATGCCAAACAATTGTCATATATGATATGTAAAGGTCCTTCGCACATGAGATCATATTACAAAATTTATATGTAACGTATAATTGGAACATTACTCCGTTTAGAAATCTTGCATGAACGAGCTCTTTCATAACAATGTCACACGTTTAGCTATCCGTTCGAAATGAAGTGGTGTAGGGTACATTTTCACTTCTTAAAAGTTCGTTCATCTATATTTTATATGTAAATGGGCATTTATGTGTATTTGCACATTTGAGTTTCCTTTTCTAGTTATGAGCACAGCTTTAAACCAAATTTATAAATAGTACTACCTACGTATGCATTGGAAATCAATGAAAAAATGTCACATAACCCAAAAGTATATAAACGCAATACATAGTAAGTACGCTTTAGTATATAAATGTGCTTAAGTGGATATGAATAAAAGTAAATAAAAGTGAATAAACAATATGTACGATATACAAAATAAAAATGAAATTGCTTTTTATTTCAATAATGTTGCGTGGAGTGCACTGTACAGGGGGACCAGGGTAAGTGTACGAAACATTTAATTCCGTTTAGATTGCTAAATAATACAGAAAAGGCTTACACAACGACAACAATTAGAAAAGCAACATTAGGTGTACCCATGGATTTTATTCAATATTTTAATTTTGGCGATTGTGCGAGCGCTCCAACAACAGGGAGACACTTGAATGAATATGTTAAGTGCGATTTAAATTTTGATGCTGTTTGATGCTGATGCCACCTTCTGGGTGTGGCAGGGTGTGAAGAGTTCAACGATTCAATTACTTGAACACGCCTGAATAACATTTAGTTTTTCTTCCTGAATTTGTTATAAACTAGAGGCCGCGTGAAAACTATTCCTTTGATCTGATCTCAAATTTGTATCATGTATGCGAATAAAAACGTAATGCTGTGTTCAGGTGAGTTCACATTTGAAAACAAATGAACGAACAAGAATTATGTTCCTTAACAAGCAACTTCTCACGCACACTTACATAACTCCCTCTCACGCACACATTACCTCATAACCCCATATTAGTCAGGTATAAAAAATAAACCATAATCTCCACGGGTATGATTTGTGTTTAATATTTAAGATGAGGAATAACACCGTCTAGCTTAGCCATACGCTGTCACTCACACATATTGTGAATTAACAACAAGAGTAACACAAATATAATAATGCCCATAACTAAGTGATTGCCTTATGGTATGTAGTTGATAATGTGTGCGCTGTTGTGGGTGGGTTCAACTTCAAGCAAAAACCAGTTGTTGAAATGTGTCTTAAAGAAATGCTTTCAGTGAATTTTGAATTTAAAAACTCAAAAATCACAACAACGTTTATTTGGTAAAAAAATAAATTTAATGAGATTGTATCAATAATATCAATATTTGGGCGAAGTTGGCCGATAGTAAGCAAAAGCAAAGTGGGACCATTTCAGTCCCCACACAACCCAGTTCCAAAACGCATAATTTCTTCAATCATTCGCTAAATAATATCAGTATGTCCGAGTTATGATTATATAAAAGTCACTTTGGGTAAAAGCTTTATAGGAACAAAGGTTCCAAAATGTTTAAAGATGAAAATTAATACAATTTTTTTTTTAATGATATCCACCAATTATTATTAACAAAGTTCTGGAAGTATTGCGCATTAGCTTAAAGGGAAAAGTTCTTTTATTTAATAAAGAAGAAGAAGAGAAGTCTATTCTACCTCGATTTAGTCGAGATTGAAATCTTCTTCCATTTCGTTAATCATTTTTTATAAATTGATTTTAAAATTAAACCGATCTGTTAAATCTAATCGCGTATCTAAACACATGAACGATTTGCGGTATTTAAATTAAATTAAATTAAATTAAATTAATTTTCATATAGTATGCATTTCGTCCATCTCTGTAAGGTGTGATCCGTTAAGCAAAAAATTTTACAAAATGCCACACGCACATTTCATACCCGAAAGAGAAGAAAAGAAAGATTTTACATAGAATGGACAAAAGAGGAAAAAACCCACACAGAAAAGCAAAAACTTGTATATACTTAAGGTTTTATGTAAAGAACAAAAAAAACCAGTACGGAGAGCTCAATTCAGGAGTATAGTGTGCTGGCGTAAAGGCAACATTCAAAGTTGTGTAAATTTTCCAGAGAATGATGAAAACTTGCGAATTGATAAATCGTTTAAAATATAAAAGCGCAAGAAACTATAATATGTATATATATATATATAATAAAATATTCTACAATAATAATAATCTCAAGTTACGTTGCGTCTATTAGTGTTGTGATCCGCTAATTCATGTGTTTTGAAAGCTGAACACTTTTGAATGCGAATTATTATGGATTTAATTGGATTTGCGTACTCTGCAGTTTCCCTTATCAACCCTCAAAAGCCGAAGAAGCCTTCTCTAGTCCACGGACGTACAGAATGAATCGACACAAAACCGAGAAATAAAGAATTGAAGATTGTAATATCGAGGAAGACACTCGGCTTCGAATTCTGAATCGACTTAGCCCTTCTGCCTGTCCTCGACATTCTCGCAATCGCACACATTCAGATATTAAGTTGAAGTTTTGTAGCGATGATTTTTATATGAATCTCTTATACTAATAAGGCCCTAAATATATTGCTTTTCATCATTGTAAGATACAAAATATGATTTTTGGAGTTTTTCTCTTATATTTCACACAAAACTTTTGCCAGAATATTAACGAAAACTTTCTCTAAATTCGGAAAAAATAATATTGACCAAGTCCATCTTCAAGGGACACATTAAAGATTTCAACATGTTTTATGAATTTATTTAAAACATTTGAGGTAATTCTGTACAGATCTGAAATTTAGAATAAATATTTTATATTGGGATCAAACATGTGAAAGTGGGCGTAATTTTTCGTGAGCTCTTGGCCGATTGTTTATATTTTTGGACACATGTGGTGACAACTTCGGAAGAGCGTATGTGTCAAGGTTGCAATATTGTCACACTTTCAAGCTGCTTCCCATTTATACTCTATATAGTTGAGACTATCTTATTAGACACTAATGATATATAATCTTTTGGAGATAATGTTCCGCACAAATCCAAACTCGAGGTCCATACAAATTTGTACATTTGCTTCCAAAGATTGATTCATAAAATTTTAAATATAACTGAAAAATTTTTATATACTCCACATAAGGCGGGCTAATTTTCTACGGGCATACGTATTTCTACGCTCAAAATGATATGAAATGGGTAACTTTCCCCCCCAAAGAGGACAAAAAACTGCTTAAAAATTTAGCTACGAAGTTTAAGTTCGATATTTATATTGAACGGATGGGCGCGGTCGGATAACAGACATCCTCACAATTTAAAGAATTCGTCGTGGAAGTTGATACGTATTACATACATATATATCTGTATATATGTATTTTTAAGATTTGGTCTAAGCCAAATGTAATCGCAATTTTGGTGCAAATTGGGGGATACTTTCTTTACTGGCAACGAAACCGATGTCTTGCTTTACCCAATTTCAATTTCTTGCTGGCATTTTCACGTCACAAAATTTTATGCGCAATATTGAACTAAACTTTGCTAGTATTTTAAGCAGATTCCAAGTTATGGGTACAAATTGCCAGAAGGAACCAGCCAGAACAATGAATGCTGAAAAGTTGCAATATTTCGCAGCAAATTGGCACAATATGACCAAAAAAGCAGAGCCGGAAGCTCCGAACAGGTTCAGGGTACAGATTCGGGTTCAAAATTTAAAGAAAAGTTCATGGTACAAACTACAAATATGGATCTCTCGTTTATATAATAAATATGTAACGGGCGACAGGCCGTGAATGGGAGAATACAAGCAAAGCTGTTGAGATACCGCTTAATTTTGTTGTCAATAATTTATATTAATAATTGTTTAAAAAATTTTAAGAAAATAAAAAAAAAATTTATATATATAAAATTTATGAAAAAAAAAATTAATTTTTATAAATCTTTTTTATTTTTATAATTTTTTTTTTAATTTTTATAAATTTTTTTCTTAATTCTTATAAAAAATTTTAAATTTTTATAAACAAAAACATACAAGAATCCGAACCCGGTTTAGTTTTTAAGTTCGAATTTATAACAACAGTGAACCTGAACCTTTGCATTCAGCTTTGATTTCAGTCTCTGCTTTAAACTCATAACTCAAACTTGTTAAAAAGGAAAACTTCTTCTCCACCTTTAAAAGCGAATTTAAATATTTTTCGTTCTTCATTGCTGATTGATTGGTAAAAAGGAGAAGGGGCAAAAGTTATCATCGTAAAAAGCGAATTTACATTTTTGCATATTTTATTCAACATGAATGCGTAAGAAATTACGTTTATCACATATTTCACTTGAGGCGAAAGAAAAATTCGAGAAACGACCGATTGAAAAGGAATTAATTGAAAAGAAATCTTTGAAGCAAAGTAAAAACAGAGCTTGTAACAAATGTTGCCTGACGATTATATACATTTTAAAATTGGTTTGGGTTGCACGTACTTAACTTGCGCGCTTCATAGAAAATCCAACACGTCTTGTTAGCGAACAGTTTAAAAAACCAACCCACTCAACCCTAATATAGGTTCAATTCACAACGTGCGACATTTATACGCATTTGCTTACTTCGTTTATATCATTATGTACACAATCATTTTTGTGCTGGTCTTTCGTCCGCAGTGGTAATATTCAGTCAATACTATTGTGATGTGATTTTGGTCGAATTTTCTATACCCTCATAATGGATGGGGGCCTTTCATGTACGCAAAAAAGTGTAGAATCTGTATACATTTAGTCTTCGGTTAACTGTCGCAGAGAGTTTATAAACTTTAAGTGCTACACAGACCGACAGTCCGAGATTCATATATGAGTCTCGTAAGTTTACCTCGCTTAAAATCAAAAAACGTACTCATACTGACAACATTTTCTATACAAATTCACAAATACTTAGTTCACAAACGAAACCCATCTTTCGTGTTTATATTTATACACACATATCGTATGGCACGTATTTTTATGTGTGCATGTATTTATTCGCTACAGTAGCCGGTTTTCCAAGTTTATGCTGCATTTGATGTTACCGACGTGACAAAAAGACGACGTCTACGGGCAACCAGAAACGGGAGAATGAATGATTGGCAGAAAAGAAAACAACAAAATTAAACTGATTACTTATACGATTTTGATTCTGTTTGATTCTGCGCGCTTTGGCATTGTCTTTCAAGCAACACTCCACTCCTCCACATTGTCGTCGACGGTGTTCTGTTTTGCTCTGGTTTACGTTTAGCGGGGAGCTTCACCGACCATCGCTTTCAACTTACCTGTCTCCGATATACGTAAGCGAACTTATGTTTGCCTCACCATGTAGCGTGTTAATTGTTTGCTCAATGTATTAACTTTGAATGAACTCTCGAAGTCAATATTATTTAACGTTCGGGTATTTTGGAGGCCGACCAACATTGTCTATTTATTATTATTTCTATTAAAACAATTCAGAAAGCGTAACATTGGCCATATTTGTCCAAAAATATTTTATAAATAGCTCACATGGGGTACAATGCGGCTTTGCTAAGATGGTTTACAGGAGTGCCACTTTCCGGGGCCTCTTTTCCGGCATTGCGAACAATTATATCTTTACGTCAAATTTCACCTTGATTGGTCATGGAATGTAGGCGTCTCTCAATATAGGATTTGCTTATTCAATTTACTAATAATATTTTTCTATTGGTCTAAGTCCGTCTCTTAGTTGGAAATTACTCCCGTGAAAAAAATTTCAGAATGGTCACGAATTGTTTTTTTAAAATATTTTATAAGGATGGGATTTTTAGCGTTACATAATCCTATTATAAGCACAAATAACGGTATTTTTGTTCGGTTAAAACCTACTTCTACGAGGGGGGATTCCATAAAACAAAAGTTCGATCAGTTGAAATCGATGTTTTTAATAAATGTTTAAACATTTTATCTTTAGAACAGTTCAATGTCTCTCTTGAAACAATATATAATGTTTTAATAAAGAGTTCTTTATTTCTTTTTGACTAAATAGTTTCCGAAAATTTCACTAAAAATGTGTTCTTAACTTATTTTACTTTTAGCGAACAAATATCTGCACAAAATTTCAGCTCTATATTTCTAGTTTTGCGTCTCAATACGTGTTAAGGAAATGTAAGGGAAACTTTTCAGAATCTCTAAAAGTGAATCATGTTTGGTTCGACACTTGGAACATTCATTGGAAATAGTGATGAAAAAAACTGAAACCTTATACAACCTGCGTTAATTGGTTCAAATTTAATCTTATCTTTAGTAACGTGTATGTCTTAGCAAATGATCACTCGTTATGTCCCACATATATATGCAAGCAAGAACGCTTCCTTCAAACTATTTTAAGAGAAACAAGTAAAACAAGTAACAAGTCAAAATGTTATATATGGTTTAGGCCAAATCTGGAATACCCTACACATTTGTATGTGTACTGGAAGTATAGCGTGATGAGTTATATTTTTACCGCAAAAGTCGATTACTACACGAAATTCGTTTGTATTTACAAATATATGGAGCATTTTTTTGAATTTTGAAGCTCTATTTATATGGCTTCAAGAACTTTTTATTATTTATCCGGTAATAATTAATTTATTATCGATTTAGGATTTAATGCATTTTATGTAGAGGGTATAAAGAAGTATAAAGATCGAAATACATACAATGTTTAGGTCGTATGAATTACTATATAATAAACTTTTATATAGTGATTCATACTGGCAGTGATGCCTTTATATTATGGGTGTGGTGTTTAATTGAAAATCGATTTAGAATTTGTTGCTATTCAAGACGGACTAACACGTTTGGAATTTAATTAATGTGTAGGCGTGTCAAACGTGGTGATAAAGTTAGTGTAATATCGGTGCAAGAAATACTCAAAGTATAAAAATCATTTCAAACTAGTTTTGATTTATCGCGTAAATAGTATGTGTACAAGCATCCCCCGTGTAGCAAGGTATTCGAATGGTGTGACGTCCCAATAGTGCGGTTAAAAGTTGCGGCAACCTTCGAATTATACCAAGACGTGAAAATGACTTAAAAACTAACTTAACTGGGAAGGGAAAGGTGACTGCCTGTGTCAGTAGTTTGTCTTTCTATCCACTATACTGGAATTTTTCAGCCAAGTGTATAAGTTCTCATATGTACAAATTTGAATGGATTTTTAAACTTCATCTCCCAAAATGTGTATATCGGAACAAATTAGCCGAGTTATCCGAGGGATACCTGTTTATTTGCAGCCATATATATATATATATATATACAGTGCTTGTTCAAAAAGTTGTTTATTAAATTAATTAGCAAGTGTTAAGGTAAATATTAAGAAGCAGCTCATTTAGATATCTCATTAAAAATTGTTCAATGTACTACTCTCTCGAACTTATATATATATATATATATACATTATTTATTAGTATACACAAATGCACGCAATATATATTATGTGTATTTATCGTATTGTACTCATACAACTCATAGTCATATAAGCCCGTCACTCTCAACGAGTCACCTAACTGTATTTGTGCTATTTGTACTCTCGTACACATCGTAACACGTCACATTATGTTTGAAATATGAGAGAGAGCGTGGTTGCCAAATTTCATTCTCTCTGACATAATTTGCACGTACACACTTAGCACACATGCCCATACGTATTTACGTTTAAGTATAAAGCACTCTGGGTGCTGTTATATTATTATCTATAATATATACTCGTATTTGAACAGAGCGCCGCATTGCTCTGCAACTTCGTAAATTCAAACGAAAGGCAACTTCGTGTCGTTGTACATAATTTTATGTATATATATGTATACTCTACATATATATAAATATTTAGTAAAGAAAGCATATCTGTTTTTCATTTAAACGAACCACTTATAGGAACAGTGCTACTATAAGTATTTATACGTATAGCGTATGTATAAGTATATGTAATAAGTATGTATATAAGTATACAATAATTTGGGCTTGAAATTGTGTTTATTACGCATGAACTGCTACAAGTTGTACATATTAATACCTCATGTGATAGGAAAAAACCCAATTGTGGTTTAATTTGATCCAAATCTTACGATACCTTCAACAATGGGCGTGTTGTGTATACGATTAGGCCCTCTTTGAAGCATAAGAATCGCTAAAGTGTTAAAGTCGAATTTAAAGGCCCTTTTCATTTCGGTATATATAGTAACTTTCAAGATTTGTTCCCTAGCAAACATAGCTTTTTTACTTGTCTTAATACCATGTAGTAGTAAATTTCAACTGTGTTTTTATGGTCGTAAAAGATTTTTATCAATTTCGAGTATGCCTGTCATCCAATTATGCCCATTTTATATAAGAAACGGGATAAACGGGATCCGTCCGCCTAAAATTTTCGCTCTGAATATGCGAATATTTTTATATCTTCCAGTAGTAAGTATTCCATGTGATACATAAACCCAGGTGCAATATTTTATACCTGAGCGGATGACTTGAGTCTCAGAAACATTGCTAAAAAGATGTCCCTCTGATTTGAACATCATGATACGCTTGTATAATTATTTTACAATTTTAAGCTATTCTTTAAATAATATACACTTCTTTGAACATAATAAAGTAAAAACGAATTTCCGTCATTTCTTGTTTATTTTTGATTATTATTTTTTTTAATGATAAAACGGGACATATAGATGCCGAGGGTTTTTGAAATGTTACCACTTAAAAATTTATGACTGAATGATAAACAATCGCTTTAATTAATTTAAAAACAAGTAAAAATGTTATAGTCGGTCAAACCCAATCTTTTATTACCCCACACCATTTAGCTTCTTCAATTATGCTACAGTTAATTTAGTGTTAATACACAGGCATATACGTTATGTTATAATTATATGGGGAGGTATTCTAAAAATGGTTCGATCGGGTCCAAATTTGGCACAGCCAATTATTGAGCAAAATAGCTATTTTTCATCAAATTTTGTTAAAATTATTAGGAATTGCGATTTTTGCCATTAAAGACTTCCCTTTATAACAAAAACCTTATATGGAAAGGGTTTCTAAAAATGATGCAATTCAGTTCATATTTGATAAAATTTTAACAAATTTGGATTATAACACCAGGCACCCAGAATAGCTCAGTAAGCTAATCTTGATTATAGATATATTTTAAAATCTTATAAGTTTGAAACGGCTGCACCGATTTTGTTCAAACTTTTTGTTGGAGCTTGTATTAATTCAGCTTTCAAATAAAGTATATAATATGGGCGCGGCACCACTCATTTAGTTCATAAACAAAAAATATTGTAAAAAATAGTTATTTTTTAAGCAAATGGGCAGTGCCATGTCCATTAATTAGATGTCCCCGAAAAGCTAGAGAAATTTCCTAATTTTTGTAAAAAATTTGACCAAAATCAGAGCAGTAGTTCCCAAGTTATGAGCCAAGCAAGTTCACACTCATTCTTGTGGTCGTCATTTTGAGAGTCATGCATATATAAAAATGTTAGCAAAATACCAGGCGCCCAGAACAGCTCAGCAAGCTAATCTTGATTTTAGATATTTTTTTAAAGTCTTATAACTTTTGAACGGCTGCACCGATTTTGTTCAAACTTTTTGTGGAAGCTTGTAAATTAATTCAGCTTTCCAACGAATTATATTATTAGGGCGTGGCACCACCCATTTAGTTAATAAACAAAAAAAATTAAAAAAAAAAATTTTTTTATAAAAATGAGCAGTGCCACGCCCATTAATTCGATATCCCCGAAAGGCTGCAGCAATTTCCAAATGTTTGCAAAAAAATTGATCAAAATCGGAGTAGTAGTTTTCGAGTTATAAGCCAAGCAAGTTCACACTCATTCTTGTGGTCGTCATTTTGAGAGTCATGCATATATAAAAATGTTAGCAAAATACCAGGCGCCCAGAACAGCTCAGCAAGCTAATCTTGATTTTAGATTTTTTCAAAGTCTTATAACTTTGGAACGGCTGCACCGATTTTGTTCAAACTTTTTGTGGAAGCTTGTAAATTAAGTCAGCTTTCCAACGAATTATATAATTAGGGCGTGGCACCACCCATTTAGTTAATAAACAAAAAAAATTAAAAAAAAATTTTTTTTTATGAAAATGAGCAGTGTCACACCCATTAATTCGATATCCCCGAAAGGCTGCAGCATTTTCCAAATGTTTGCAAAAAAATTGATCAAAATCGGAGTAGTAGTTTTCGAGTTATAAACCAAGCAAGTTCACACTCATTCTTGTGGTCGTCATTTTGAGAGTCATGCATATATAAAAATGTTAGCAAAATACCAGGCGCCCAGAACAGCTCAGCAAGCTAATCTTGATTTTAGATTTTTTCAAAGTCTTATAACTTTGGAACGGCTGCACCGATTTTGTTCAAACTTTTTGTGGAAGCTTGTAAATTAAGTCAGCTTTCCAACGAATTATATAATTAGGGCGTGGCACCACCCATTTAGTTAATAAACAAAAAAAATTAAAAAAAATTTTTTTTTTATGAAAATGAGCAGTGTCACACCCATTAATTCGATATCCCCGAAAGGCTGCAGCATTTTCCAAATGTTTGCAAAAAAATTGATCAAAATCGGAGCAGTAGTTTTCTAGTTATAAGCCAAGCAAGTTTACATTCATTCTTGTGGTCGTCATTCTGAAAGTCATGCACACATAAAAATACTAATTTAATTAGCTTAATACCAGGCGCCCAGAATAGCTCAGCAAGCTAATCTTGATTATAGATATTTTTTAAAGTCTTATAACTTGGGAACGACTGCACGGATTTTGTTCAAACTTTTTGTGGAAGTTTGTAAATGAATTCACCTTTCAGACGAAGCATTATTATTTGGGCGTGGTTCCACCCAATTATTTAATAAAGACGAATATATTATATATAATTGATCATAAAAATGTTTTCTATTATTTTATTTTTTTTTACTATTCAGTTTTATGTAATATATAATTGTCGTTATGATTCAATGCAATTCAACTGTATTTTCCCAATTCTTAAGTTGCTGAAATTTTGTTGCAGCACAAATGAATTGAAATAAATGCCAAATAAATTGTGGCTGTAAATGGTATGGCGTAGCTATTTGTTATTTAATTCAGTATTGTGTATATAATGTATATAATAGTTCGTATTTATCTAATGCGCTTATGTGTGGATAGTGCCTGTATATTTACGCGAGAGACCCCATAAACATTCTCTACGATTCTCTTACTCAAAATGGAGAGACTATACACCACTCTATAAACATGAACTATACGTTGTTATTTCATAGAAACCAACACTCAAATTCGGGACTTTTCTATGCAGTAAATTTTAATTGTATATATAAGAATATATATGTGCACATACACACACACACACACACAATGGTCGGAAATATATTATAATGAATGTGTATCAGAGAGAGGTGGGTTGAAGAGAAGAGCGAAAGAACCTTTTCATATACTTCCATACAAGCGAGAACTAAACGTAAAAGAAGGGTAAGGGAGAACAAATTTCGCAAAATGTTTATGAAAGCATAAACATGGGTTGTGTGGATGGACCACTGACAGTTGTAGACGAAATGTATTTGTATATCAGAAGTGAAAGATGACAGGATGGGTGATATTCAGTCTACTCTAATAAGCAGTCATCCACGAGATTGTGTGTTTGTTGCATTTTTCAGTTCGGTTCGTTATATCACCTCTTCTCTATGATGGAGATATTCTCTATTATTCATTACTTCATGGCAAAAACTTTCATTTGTATGCCTGTGTGACTACTAGTTAACTACTTAAGCACGAAAAGGTCACCACCGCACACTTCATTCAGTACGTTTACTATAAAGTTTGGTTTTGTGCTGTGTTGCCACATTTCAGTTTCTTTAATATTTGATATTGCGAGTATACCGGTTGTAGTCTTGCTTTTGCTTTTCTCTTACAGAAGAAAGCATTTAATGAAAGGGGCTTTCAACCGTAAAAATGGAGGAGGAAGTTATTGAAAGCGGCACTTAAATATGTATTTGTATGTTTGTTATATTTGTACATTTTTGTTTATGCCATTTGTGCGTTTTATTGTATTGCTTTATTTACTTATTCCATATACCTTAAGTATTGGGATATATATAATGCGACGTATTCTTTAACCCCAATTTGAGTGAATAATGAAACAACTCCTTATAGGATTTTATATCAAGGATCGAATTCTGCACCAAATTTATTTCTTTTGTAGACAGAAACAGGAATTAAAAAATCCAGCAACTCTGATGTAGGTATATACAATCCGGCAACTACATCAGGAACAAATAAAAACAAAGTAGGAGCCCGCCTGAAAAATGACACATTTGCTGCGATTTGCCAAAGTGCAAATATATAGGTACGCAGGTGTGTATTCATTCACATAAGGATTTATTTTTGGTTAATTTTTAATCGGATTTTAAGTATAAATCCTTTTTATCACAAAAACAAGTGAAAATGTTATAATCGGTTAAATGCGATCATATAATATCCTACAGCACTTAGTTCTACAAATTATGCTTTAATTAGTTTAAATGATTCAGTAAATGCGAGGCATTATTACACGTTACAAGGGTGTGGCATTTGCTGTTTAAAAGTTACAAACATTAACATAAACTTAATATATCCTTTGCCACAAGTGGTACAAAATCGTAGCTCAATTTTTGTGGCTTGTAGATAATTTTCGTCGATTGTGAGCGGGCCTCCTTATTGAATTTACCGAATTTAAATCCCTCTCCCTCTTTGCGAATTAATACTGTAAGGTGGTACCGTAGGAACCAGACAGCGGAGTAGCTTTTTAGTGGGTATGTTGCCCGGGCGAACCCTCCCATATAACCACGTGGTTGAGATCATCTAACTATGTGGTACCCATAAAGGCTTTTCCCCTTCTCTATACACAAAAAAAAAATGGACAGACCGATTCAGATTTTGACGCTGATCGAAAACATGTCGGATTATGAGCAAACTCTTATTTTTATAATTCTGGGAGTGTCCGTATATTTTTGGAACTTCTTCTTTTTGCTTTTTTGACGGAGGAGATTAACGTCTTCACTGGTGCCGTATAAAAAATAGGGCCCCCGAAACAATTTTTACTCTGTATATCAGAATATATGGCATTATTCACTTTTCACCTAAAATTTTGGATGGAATCAGATTCTGAATCGATTTAATCATGACCGTCTGCGTGTCGATGTAAATTTTTGCGCAAGCTACAGATCGCATTTTTTGTATATATTTCGATGAAATTTGCTATAAGTACATGTATTGACCAAAAGAGGAATCTTATTGAAAACGGACTGAATCGGATTATTTTTTGTAAACCCTCCCTATATAACGTCCTATTATAATAGAAGTTTTTATGTATATGTGAAAAAAACTCAATTTTTAATATTTTTTTGGCAAAACTTGTCAAATTTGGACTCAATTGAACCATTTTTATAACCCCTTTCCATATAAAGATATATCATGAAACGACTTATATGGCAGTGTCTCGTGTTTTCTGATACAACTAAAGTAATTGCAGCATAATTTGTGGAGCTAAGTGGTAACTTGTATATTACTTACCTATCGTTTCTTAAAGCTTGAAAGTTAAGACTGTGAGGGATGAGGACTGTTATACGAACACAGGGACGAATATTTTAGATCGCCTCAGGTTTCGATACCGATAAAGAAAATGGGCATTTCAAAGGGAATAGGACATTTAACATGCTCCCAACACGGCAACGAGATTGCTGACAAGTATGCAAGAATCGGGGCGAGTTGAGGTGCGGACACCACTCTCGGAACTGAACGGCCGACTGAATAGGGAGGCGGCGAGATGAACAAACAGTATGTGGATTACTCTATCGAGCTATAGCATATCTCTGGACTGGGTTAAATCTTAAGCGAACTAAAGACCTACTAAGTCTAAACAGGAAATCGATCAGATTCCCAGAGGGTCTAGGGTCACTAGCAGATGCTAATATTTTCGACCTCAAACGATATATAGCCTCCTCGGAATGGCTTAACTGACTTTGCGTTATGTTAAGTTTCGTCGGGTATCACAATGGGCCTATTTATTGTAAGCGTAAGCTAACCTAACCTGGCATGCTACATCTTATATGTGAGGAACAACAAGTAGAACATTTAAAAGAAACGGCGCGAATGTGTTCTGTAAACAATTCCGCCGTCGGTTAACCACTATTAAAATACGCATTGCATTTTATCTTAAATGTTGAATTTTGTATTATAACAATGTTTTTTGGTTAATAACGTCGTGCTATTTATTCTCATCATATGGATGGATAAAGTAAATATGAATATGTACGGAATTTCAAGTTTAAAGCTCGTGCTATATGTATATGATTTATCCAATTTTATAAACTAAGAATGTCGGTACGAAATTTCAGCTTAATATATATATTTTTATTTATTTACTTGTAACAATTAGTTAGAATTTAGCTAAGAACATATACAAAATCTAGGAATATTATAAATATTATAGAAAGTAATACATAATGAGCTTCAAATATAAACAACCTAAACAAAAAACATTGCAATTTTGTGATTAACAATGTAAATAAGTAAAAAAGGGTTATATTAGGCGTATGCCAAATCAGGGATACCCATCCTGAGGTACCTCTTCTAAATGGTAAGGATGTAATAACTCAAATTTCTTTGTATAAATGCGCCCAAAACTGTCATGTTTTATACAAAAATACATCGGAAAGGACAAAAATATTTCGTAGAGACAGTTGTTCAAAGGTTTATGAAGAATTTCATAAATTTCTGCCTGTCCGTATTCTTTTTATCTGCGTGAGCGGAGTAGGGACACGAGAAACTTAATGAATATCTTTCATCTACACCACATATGTTGCACTAATATGCGGTAAAATGAATTTCATTAAAATGCGACAAGGATGCAGAAAAACGTAAGCTTGCAGCGGGGCTCTAAAGATGAAAAAAATTCCTCATAAAAGCGTTATCTGAAAAAATTTCAGCAAATGTGCTTGGACTTTTATCAAGGTTTTATACATTTATTGCTTGGTCCAACCCATGCACACTATATATCCAATGAGAGGAAAAAGAATGTTTTCGTTGGAATAAACTTCAAATTATTCTTAAAAAATCCTTCATCAGGATGAAAAGAATTTACTTAAATTTTATAAAATTAAAATCCTATACTCACTCGCGCGTAAATCAGGGGACATATTCAAAGTTTTCAAGAAAATTATAAGTCTTCAAGAAAGTTTTCAAGAAAATTATAAGTTCGTCATGTCCGAATACTTTAAAACAACGATGACTTCTTTTTTGTAACACCGATCACATTCTAAAGCTTGTAAAAAGTCAATTAAGGACCTAATAGTTATATCAGTTGCATGGTTTTCTAAGTTCTGCGCTGAAAACAAGTATGCTTCTAATATAAAATACAACTAAAAGGTACATTTACAGCACATTTAATTCCATCCCAGACGCACAGTTGTAAGTGAAATTCTGTAAAACACTCAAAAAAACTATAATTCGTCAGATTTATATCAATGTGTATATAAATTGTTGCCGAAAAATTTCTCTTCTCCCTCCTACAACTGCAAACAAAAAATGGAGTAATGAAGAAAATCTTAAAATACCCAACAAACGAACAACCAACGCTACAGCAAGCGACTAGCGCACTAAACCAAATGAAATGACTGTACTTTTAACAACACGTGAAAATATTTTCGCTCCGCCTTTAGTGGTGAAAACGAACGAAATTGTATATGAGAGTATGTTGTTATTAATCCAAGGCGCTCATTGGCTAATTTAGGTAAAGCACAAAAACGAATTCATACGAATTGATACGATGACGCTGAGTTGTACCAATCAAACATAAACATACATAAATGAGAGGAAAATGTACGCAAAATAAAAAACAACTACAAACGAAGCATTTAACTCTTGCCAGAGACCTCTAAATATATTTCGAAAATATACATATTTAGAGGTCTGTGGTTTTAGACGTCATCATATATATGCTTAGGTTCCATACTGCGGAGTATATGAGATATACGTATGTATTTGCATAGGTTCAAATATTAAAGTTGTGCGGGTATGTGCGGATTCTTTAAACTTCCTCTTCTGAATTACAGGCAAATTTATATACTTGGAATATTAATTAGTCATGTGTATGTTTCTGTTTCTTTTGATTTGTGGCATTTTTCTAAATTGTTTAATAATGTATTGATTGTTTTTGTGAATGTAGGGAAAATACAATATTCAAAAAATATACCAACAGAACGTAGTTGGGGAAATATAAAGGAAATGCTGTGAAATGTTTTTTTTTGTAAAAATAAGTTAAATTTAATAACAACGTAATCTGACAAATTTCTCCAAGGAAAAATTGTGGATAGATTTTGAGTCTCAAACAAGTATACAGACGGTGTAGATTCTCTAAAATTATTGGTCTAAACATGAAGGAAAAAGTAGTCACTTGAGGCGCTTATCTTATCAATTTTTATACAAAAAAATATGTGTATACGATTCTCTTTAAGCATTTCACCATTTCTTTTTATACCCACCATTATATGAATATATGTCAAAACATCAAACTAAATAGCCAATGAATGGTTTAAGAGAGACTAGAACATGTGATTGCTTTATGTTTTTTAACTTAACTTGCAACAAAGTTGGCAATTCTTTTTCATAAAAATGTGGACAAAACTGGTTGTGGCCTTGGCTTAAAGTTTGAAATGCATTGATATAAAACTTTATAGTGCATTATGGAAAGCGGCATTTCCATTTTTATAAAATACACCAAATGGAAAGTTAATCACGTATCGTAGAATTGGTTAAACGAAAAACTTGAATCGTCATCATCAACAAAAACTACCAACACTTCTGCCCAGTTTGGAAAAAACAAGTTTTTGCTGCAAAGTCGGTAAGTTTTTAAGTCGTTTTAGTTGAAATCAATTATCCAAGATTTTAGTATTCTCCATCCTATCCGAATTTTGGGTGTTGCATTTTGCAAATGGCCAATGATGGTGAGTATGTCGGATTTGGCAAACGCCCAATTAAGCTTTTTTATTTGGTGCATCATATACTAAACCTCAACAATTGGCCAAAATCTCATTTTCGAACAACATTTGTAAAAAGACTGAAACCAAATCTAAATATGAAATTTCAGATTCAGCATATAGCATATACTTCAAATCGATTCTAAAATCTTTATTTTGTATGGACATGCCCAACGCTTACTGAATTACTGATTTGAGGAATTCATTTAGAATGGAAGGATGCAAGTACATTTAATAATGAGCTCTAAGCGTATACATATTTAAAAGTTGTTTTCTAGGGCTCACCCAGATTATTTACCGTCTTCAAATTATCTGTAAAGCAATAAATTAGGGCTCGCACGCTTTTCATTCACAACGGCTTATATATGAAGGGTATAGAAAAGCTCGCGAAATATTTACATTGTTGTTGTTTAGTCATCTGTTTTATATTGTTTGTGTCCTCACTGCCACTGCCACAGGCCAGAGTAAGAAAAATGCTTCCAAATTTTAAAAATATAGTTAAGCTTCTCACCATCTTGGCAAAACAACATGCAATCAAACTAATTTGGATAAATTCGGAGTGTATTCCATCACACATACCCACCTCGTTGTTGTACTTAGAGAATCCATAATAAAAAACACATTTCATAAATAGATTTTGCTTTGATTTCGAGAAAATGAATTTAATTTTTTATCTACCGATAGACAACAAACATACAAATATATACATTTGCAAACATTCACACACACATTGAGAGAGAGATCATTAGAAAAAGTAATGTAATAGATATGTGGGAACAGACATCATTAGCTGCAGGTATATAATTTTAAGCTATATGTGTATGTACGTATATAGATTGCTTTCGTTTTTTCGTGTGTATTAAGAAGATTATGGTGTGCCTTTAGTCTATTTGAAAACTTATAATTATGTCGTTTTTTCCAAATTTCCAGTGCAGTGGTGTTATCTTGATGTGTGTTTGGTTGGTTTCGTTGACTATGTTTCTTAGTTCAATATGTTGTTGGTGGTTTATGAGAAAGTGAATAAGTGTGAGACGTTCAATGTCTCTGCAAAGACATGATGATTTAACGTAAATAACAGTGTAAAGGTACTTATATTGAAAAAGATGGGTGGAACTGTGAAACGTTTACGATGAGAATAACTTTCTTATTACCTTCATACATACAATAGTTCTGTACAAATACTAACTACAAATATATAATAAGTATGTACATTGAATTAAATATTAATTAATTATTATTAAAAATAAATTGCGCCAAAAATTCAAGACTCAACTTATATGAACATGCCGAGGTCTTCGTAAAAATCTTGTAAATAGGTAAGTAATTGAGGAAAGGACGGTCTTTGTTTCGGGTCCACCAGCCAACAGCATGACATAACGGTAAAACTGAAATGTAAAAAAATTCTCTTAAATTTTCGGATAACCGCGTCGCATCAGTTGAATTTGAAAAAAAAGTTTGATTCGTGTATGAGCGCATTATACTCTCCACATTATATAAGGGAGCTAGTTCTAAATTTGTCATGTCCTTTGCAATGAGGTAGCAAAAAGGATATATATTCTTGATCAGCCTCAAAGTGTGAGTAGTTCTAGCCACGTTCAGTTGTAAATTTTGAGAACCTTTCTATAGACACTGTCGGTTTCTGCGCGATAGGTCCTATTTAAATTTATAATTAGACTAAAAAGCACCACGTCGGATAATAGTCATGCCCACAATATTCAATTATTTGGCACAGAGTTTAAGCTGACGCGAAATACTAGTTCTACTAGAGGACCTAGTTAGATACTTGCCCACTCCAGCTTTTTCTATAGATGCGGCGATTATTTGATTTAGTTCCTTTAAGTATTCCTACTAGGTTTGGATATTTAATTCAGTTGTTAGACTTACAATTCGTCTGGACAATTGATAGGCTGTGACAAGCGGAAACCATCGTTTAAATATGGTGTCAGTTCAAATATGTCGACTTCTTGAAATGGCGTCAAGGCTAGTGTCGCTAATTCCCAGAACAACACACCCAAACTCCAGATATCAGTCTGAGCATTATAGAAATTCTTTTTCTGCAAAGACTCCAAGGCCATCCACTTAAGTGGCCTATTTTCATTGTCGCATAGGCAGTGGTAATCATCGGGGAATAAATCACGCGACAACGCATTGTCGCAAAGTTTCACGTACGCATAATCCAAACTGTAATTATAAAATTAATTACAAATGAATCGTGATAACATATGTAATGAAACGCTATTTATATTAACGGTTAGTTCACTCACTAGCAGTTCCTAGTGGCTATGTCTTTGTGTACAATCCCTATAGAATTCAAATGAGCCAAACCTTGAGTTATGTGCAATCCGTATTCAACTAGTTGGCGCGTACTGAGCGGTGTGTTCAATTCGCGGGCCTGTTGTAAATATCTGCAAGCACAATAAATAAATAATATTGAATTGTAATTGTGGGGCGGAGGAGGAAGCATAAACGGCAACAAACATTT
This sequence comes from Ornithomya chloropus, assembly GCA_963971445.1. Classification (NCBI taxonomy): domain Eukaryota; kingdom Metazoa; phylum Arthropoda; class Insecta; order Diptera; family Hippoboscidae; genus Ornithomya; species Ornithomya chloropus. Next base: position 16,467,946 of record OZ020530.1, on the reverse strand, counting down.
TTAAATTTCCCTTGCATGGGTAGGAATATGCAATTTGCGGTGAGCCCGGCAATTCCGTATTAGCCAACACGGGTGCCAATATATTTTGATGTACAACCCCTATCAACAATGAGGCATCTTGTAGTAGGCAGGCGACTTGTGTTAAGGACGCTCCATCTATTACTGTTTTAATAAGCATATCGCACGATGCACCCAGCAAGCCGCCCAAGATACGTCCATAGGTACCTTCTTTGATTAGATGCTCAATTTGTAAAGTGCCCGGTTGGATGTGAGGAACACAGCGTATTTTGTCTCTAGCATCTGCCATGCCACTGCTACTGCCACTGGACTTTGGCGTAGACATGCTTTGAGCCTAAAATATACGTTACGACAAGAAAGTCGGTCAAGCTTGACTATTTCATGCAGCTTTGTTCTTATGACTCACAAATGGTTAAAAATGAAAGAGATTTCATGTCCACTGAGTAAAGTAAAGTTAAGTAAGGTAAAGTTTTGATGTTTGTCTGAAATATTGTCCTCATTTACATGTAAATTGGAAGCCTTTCATTTACAAATTGCGCCCTCTTTTAACCACCACTAATCCTTATGTTACATTTTACTGCTGTGGTCAAATTCTGTACAAAAGAACGTTTGTTATTGTGGGTGTGTCTGATAACCAATGCAAGTGGAATGTGTGTTCATTTTACGTGGGGGGTGGAAAATGTCTTTTATGTGTATGTGCACGCACCTGAATTGTGGTAAATTGAGAGGTGGCGGCATAATATGATATTCGCGAAGGACACACTGATTCTGGTTTTGAATAAATGGTGTCGGTTATTTGATCAGCCACGGGCAGCAAAGCAGTGGCATAGGGCGACGAAGGTGAAGAGCTGCGAAATTCTGCAAAAGAACATAATTTTGTATTGTATTCACTTGTTAAGGGAATCATGTTACTTTCAAAGATGCTGCATGTCTTTCTGACTTCTGAGGGGAATCTGTTTATACTGGCGATTGTGGCATACGAATCACTATTGGCACTCGGTGGCCTACCCAAAGGATCTAAACGTATAAAGACATTTTGATGGCTGCCATACGCAGCGGTTGTAAAACTTGTGCTGGATAGTGAATAAATATATATATGTGTAATAATTAAAAAAGTTTTAAAATAATTGATCAATTAACTAACTGCAGAGAGTCTTGACGAATTTGTTTCCGCGTTTTCAAGTATACGGTACTCGCTACCAAGCTGGCCAGTAGAACTAAACCTAAACCACAAGCAGCGGCTCCCAATATGGCTGAGCTTTGGGGCGGTGCATGAGCTGGAGCCGGCGATTGGTTGGGTGCTGTAAGAAGACCTTGAAATTTTTAAAATGTGTTTTAAAGCTGTCGCGCTTGTTGTAGTCGATTATTTTTGTTGTTGCATACGGAATGTTGTTGTTGTTGTTGTTTTGATTTTATTACTTTTACCTTTGTTGCAGATTTTATTACGTTTGAAATGTAATTTGGTATCGTTGTAACGCGGCGGTCCTCGCACCAGCATATTGATGGTGAGTGGCACTTGTCCAGTAATATTGCCACTACATGGCAAACGCACTGAAAACACTTCCACCTGCTGCGGTACATAACCTTTGCTTGCTACACTGAGGATGGGTGGCAACAGTACCCTTTGCTCCTGCTCGTAATCGATTGTAATTGCATATGGCAGCTTTTAAAAGAAAGTGAGAGGCATAGAATGAGTTATCAAAGAAAAACATGTAAAACGTCTCTACACACACACACAATACACACTTGCATAGATATTTATTTAAGTACCTATGCATATGTGTACAGTGTGTGCATATGTGTATATGCGTTATGTTCGAATGTTTAGAGGGATGTTGGTTAATGGAGTGCAAATTGTTTTTTGAGTGGTTGCACAACACCACTTGTGCATGCATACACACACACACACACACACAACACACAGAGACCAAAAAGTTCTGTACAGGGAAATAAAATAATAAAGATTGATGGGTAATAGAGCCAAATTTTGTAAGAGCAAGAGTTTAAGTTTTTGTTGTTCGGGGTGTTATGGTGCGCTTTTCAAATTCTTTTCAACAATAACTTATTCCAAAGAACTTGAAAGTTTTCCAATAAATTCATTGCGTAGACGATAACATGAATTAAAAAAAAATAATTTCAAAATAATTAACTTTCATAAATGAGGTGGATGGAAGTAATACACAAATTCGAAAATCTCCATTTTAAGGATATTTGAAAAATAAAAAGTCCACTATAAAGTCTCTTCAAGAAGATAAAATTATACACCCAAATGGGACCACTGCAAGGAGGGTGGTTACCACCCAACACCTAAAAACTAAAACTTTTCCAAAAACCTGCACAAGGTTACTAAATCGATAGGACACAAATTGACAAAAACCTATTTAATAAGAACAACAAACAATACAAATGTTGTATCGAATTCAAAATAGATGTCTCTTGTTGTCGATTTCATACTTACGGGATAAGCTGTTAAGCTCTGCCAAGAGAATTCCAAATCCTGCACATCGGCTGGTACAGGCACTGTGAAATGCATTGCATATGTGTTGACGGCTCCTTCATGAACATAAAACAAATCCGCCTCCAGCCCTTTTTTTTAAATCATATTTGTTAGTGTTGTTTGCGGTTTAAGATGTCCGATTATTGGACGCACGTACACACAGGAATCACGAAAGTTGTAAAAGTAAACAAAAACAAATTTGGCTTAAACCAAATCTTAAATACTCTACACATCTGCACATAAGCAGTGGCAGTGGGCGTGGCAGGTATTACATATCAGCTTTCAAATTCGGCTTTTATAAATTGTGGGAGTCTCAGTTATCCAATCACGCCTACTTCTTGCTAATTGTAACTATAAGTCAAAATTTCAACTTCATAGCTCAATTTTTGTAGCACATAAATGGATTGTGTCTTGACCGGTTCTGCCCAATTTAAATAATGATCTGAGTGCAGAAACTCAAAGTGGCAAACAGCAGACAAATACACGTGCGTACATGTCTAAACCGACTCAGTTTTTGATATTTTGCAGGGACTCTACAGCCTCCTTCTGCAATGTGTTGCAAATGCAATGACAAACTTAGTGCACCCCCACTCTTATGTGGAGGACATAAACACACAAGTGTCAAGCACAACATTTAAAATTCTTTAGTATTAGCATTTTCACTATTTTCACCCCTACACAAACACAAACGGTCTCACTTGGTACTTTTCTTCTGCTCTTTTATTACTAATGTGTTTCTACATGACTGCAATGTTTTTTTTTTTAGTTTTATTTACTTTTTAACATGGTTTTGTATAGCACATATATATTGTAGTATAACTGGCTGGACTAATAAGCAATAATTGCAACATCCGTTACCAAGTGGCTTTAAAGACCTCATTCGTGAAGTAAACAAATGAAAAACTAGATTTGGATTAGGCAAATTTTAAATATCGTAAAAATATCCTAAACCTGTGGGTATGGAATGTATGTAGGTGTAAAGTATGTGTTATGTATACTTCAAGGTCAGAGTGGAGTGTTTCAGAAATAGACAAACTGTCACACGGACGGGCATTTTTTGCTAATGATCAAGAATAAAAAACTGTCTAAAACTCACACATAACGTCTTGTAACATATGAAGCATATCGATTTTTCAAATGGGGGGAGCGGTTGCCAACGCTATGTATTTCCTTTAAATAAGAACAACGCCTATACAAAGTGTCAGCTGAAACTGTCACTCTTCTGCCACGTCGACAGTCGCAAATATGCACTAAATGTGTATTTTTTTATAAATGTGACATGAAATACTCACCCATTAATTTCATCACCTCTTTATGGTTTATAAACACATTGAGGTAACCACTAGAGAGTGCTGGGAGGTGACATGCTGCAAACAAAAGGCTCCAATGAATGCATAACATACTAAATCGGAGCATCGGGCTCTAAAATATGTTATCTAGCTAGAGTGTCCTTTAATGAGCTTGACAAACTTTTTTGGTACTTTGTAAATGCATGAACGTTAAGTTGGGTATATGCAGAGGTAGGGGTGTGAGCGAGTTTGCACAATATGTCACTTAATTTTCCAACATAAAATTCGATTCATAGTTAAATGTCATGTCAAGCGTTTTTAATATCTGTTATTTCGTTGCACGGGAACGTTGGTTATAGATGTCACTGCATGTGCTATGACGTGGTTGTTGTTGTTAGCGATGGCAGCTGAATTTACAATGGATTAATGTTGGATGGTTGGTTGGGTGTAGCGTGTCGTTCAAATGTGTTGTTACGTTCTGCCACGTAGGTAAGTATATATATATCACAGCTTTGTTGAGGGTAGTATTTCAAATAGTTATTATTTTATCTTTTGCTTTATATGATATTGCTGCGATTTCTTAAAGGATTTAAAATTGAATCAAATTAAGGAAGGAGAATAGGACAAATGAAAAAAATCACTGTGCGCATATAGAGTTCAGCTCATAATTTAATTTATGGTTACGAATAGCGAAAGAGTCCTCTTGTGAGAGAGTAGAGAGCTCTTTTTAAAGGTGTTATGACATATCGAGTTTATTTTTATTCCCTGCATCACTTATGGCACAGGGTAATTTAAGTTTGTTTGGATGTTTGTAACTCCTAAACGGCAAATGCCACACGCACCATAAGTTTCTTTTTTTAGATAAAATATCAAGTAGTGTAGGGTATTTTGTGGTCGGGCTTGACCGCCTATAATATTTTTACTTGTTATACACACTCTTGCATGATTTTCCAAACTTCACCACAAGAATGAATGTCAACTTGTTTGGCTCATAACTTGGGAAATACTGCTCCGGTTTTGGTCAAATATTTTGCAAATATTTGGAAATTTTTTCTACCTTTTCGGGGATATCTAATTAATGGGCATGGCACTGCTCATTTTCTTGGGAAAGAACCTTTTAAAAATACATGTTTATTGACCAAATTCTTAATGCCACGCCCACATAATATATTTTGTTTAAAAACTAAATTAATTTCCTATCTTTTGCAAAAAGTTTGAACAAAATCCGTCCAGCTGCTTTCAAGTTATAAGGGTTTAAAAAATATGTAGAATCCAGATTGACTTACTGAGCATTTCTGAGCGCCTGGTGTTTTTCACATTTTTTGATATTTTTATGATTTTTAAAATGACGACCACACGAATGAAGGTGAATTTGCTTGACTTATAACTCGAAAACTACTGCTCCGATTTTGATCAAACTTTTTGAAAACATTTGGAAATTTCTGTAGCTTTTCGGAGATATCTAATTAGTGGGCGTGGATCCTGCTCTATATAATGGAAATCTTTATATGGCGAAAAATCGCAATTCTTAATATTTTTTGGCCAAAAATGTGTAAAGAATAAATAGTATTTGGCTGGGCGAAATTCGGATCCAATCCGATCATTTTAGAACTTATTTCTATACAATTATATATCACGACGAGATGTATATGGCGTTACTATTACTAACACATCTAAAGCAATTGTAGCATAATTTGTGATGCTAAGTAGTGTATTCAATAGTCGGGCTTGACCATTGGTTATAATATTTTTACTAGTTTTTGATACAGCGAATGTCTCTACTTTGATGTAAAAGAAACAAATTGTGGGAGTACGGAGGTAGGTAAGGGCTACATAACAATGTCATGTGTGTTGTACTACAACGGCAATAGCAACTGCTATAGTTGCTAGGGATTATATTTTTTGTTTATTACATAATTTGCCCAAAAGTTGCAAGTACTCGGTTTGGAATGTAAGTGAATGGTTGCTATGAAACTCATATCAAATTTGAAAAGTTTCGAATGCAGAAAAACAAAACATAAGAAACACACTACTTCGTACGCTTATATACCGGCAAAGTACCATTAGCCGTACGTATATTTTGCAATGGGCTTTCTTATGCTATATTCAGGCGGTGTTAAAAGTTCACTAGAATCCTAGACAAATACATACCGATATCGGTTTAACTATTATGATAACGTTTAGTGCACGTGCTTATAAAGTAATGGCAATAAATCTCTTTTTATAAAATGATGCGGTTTTGCTATCGTTGTGTTGTCGTTCTTAAACAAATATGTTGGAAGCACTGCAAAGATTCCATGTACGCAGTAGATAGAGTAGTAGAAGTCGCACGGTCACTTTCATGCATGTGCGTTCGTGCGACATGGGTGAAAGTAAGCAAAATATAATATTGGGCTATAGTACGAGTAATGTAAACCACATACACACACACACACACACGCTTTGAGTCAATGTTCTCGCGATAACATAACCTTTTAGGAATATGTTCTCTTTATATCATTATCGCCATATGTTTGGACGTTTATATACCCTCCTCGTGGTGGTGGTGGCAATGTTAAGTTTTTCATTTTTTTTATGCAACTACCAGAAGGATGCTTCGGAAATTACATATATATACTCTGCAAATATGGGTCCATTCTCAATTGTACGTCAGTGTGTGGGTGCAATCATAAAAATTTCCTTGCCAAGCCCACACGTTCATTTGAAACTATCGAGAGTATTTCAGATTTGTACACAAAAGACTAGACTAAGTTTGTCATTCCATTTGCAGCACCCAGAAGGAAGCGTCAGAGAGCCTACAAAGTATTCTCGATTGTAGGTCCTGCCATACGAATGCATAAATATGAAAGATTTACGTAGATCTTGAGTTGATTGCGATTGAATTATTCGAATCAACAGAGTGCTGCCGACTTTTGTGTATATATGGATAGGAATATAAAAAACTACTGTTTATAAAAGTTTTTTTAACAACAATTGTCCTTAGATGTGTAAGAGAGTAATTAAAATTTTTAAATTACTACATTTTTTTGTTTATATGGAGTGGTTCCAAGTTTTTAGTTGATAAACCGCGCTATAGACTTTAGTCGTTTTAGTCGAAACTAATTGTCCAAGATATAGGTGATGTTGATGTTGACAAAAACACAGCCATTGTGTATATTCTATACCAACCAGAGACTACGACCACATTTGCCTATTTTGTAGTATGTCAAGTTTTGGAAGAACTTTTCCCGCAGACAGACATTAAGTAGAATATGCAGAAAATATTTGTGAATATCGCTGACCACCAGTTGAAGGTAATAATAAATCAGGATCCTAAATGAAAGTTATGTTTTTATCTTTATTCGACAGACGTGCTCGTATTGGGAAGAAAAAGCATATTTTCAGTCATTTAGTGAGTAGTCATCTTTTTAGCTAAATATTTTAAAACAGACAAGAGTTAGCACTCCAATAAAAGTAACAGATATAGGAACGGATAAGTCTATATCAGATTCAGATTTTAAAACTGATCAGGAATATACATTTTGTAGGATCTTCGACGCCTCCTTCTGGGTATTGCGTTCAGAACACCAAACTTGGTATACCATCCCTTTATGGGGAGGGTATAAAAATGTATAATGAAGTGAATGCAAAACACATAAATATAAATAAAAAAAAATTAATTACAAAAGTTACAAAATTACAGAGAAAGTGAGAGAAGGTCAACAGAATCAATTTGTTATATGGAGTGTGTGTATGTGTGTGTGTTGCATGGGATACCACCAAAAAAACTCAAATAGCACTAAGTGTTACTGCCATCACAATAATGACGGAAAGTAATCTATGACGACAGCGGCAACGACGACACATACCATGTCAGCAGGCAGGCAATTACAAACAATATTGACACGCGCGCACGTACGTACGAGAACAGCCGGAAATCAACAAACAAACAAAAAATAAAATAAAAAATAAATTGAAAACACAACACGTATAAAACGGAATGAGATGATGAGATGAAGTAGAGGAAGAGAGAGCAGTATGTGTTTTTGGAGATAGTGAGAGTTGTGCACGAAATGCGCGCGGTCGTTTCACGTTATAATCAGGAGCGCTATCAACAACCGTTACACTTAAGATTTAATAAAAGACTGCCGCAAACATGAAATTGTCCATAATCAGGACCCTCACAAAACTATAGCCCAGCTACAACGAATTCACCTTTTAGTTTTTTTTTTCATTTATTTTTTAACCAAAAAAAGGTCACATGCGTACTCCTATAAAACAATTGGAGGTTGAGGTTTTACTCTCAATCAATTGTAACATTTTCACTTACACAACAAAGCACAACATATACACAAGTTTTACATGCAAAGTTATGTACTTTTATTGCAACTGTTGCATTTTGCGCAACATAGAACAAAAGAAAACCAACACATTTTCAAAGTAATACAAGTCCAATCGTTCCTAATTTCAGGTTGGATCATTGGATGTATTGACAAATGTATTTCAATGAAACTTAACGGAAGGACACTATTTTAATTGAATAACGGGATTAAGATGACTTTTTAAGCACTTCTAAGCTAAGTGGTTTTCTTCCTTTCTGATAATGATAGAGATTCGAATTAAGTGAGACCGCAAGATACTGTAAATAGCAAATGTTTATGTTTTCTAGTACCCCGCGTTGTGGATGTGATGAAAAACGTTTCAGGTGACTTCTCTCTAAAGGGGAGTTAAGGTTAAGTTGCTAGCTTTCTCACTTTTAAAAACTTCTAAATTGTTTTTATCATAAAACTTTAATTGTCAGGAAAATCATTTCATGTCTTCTTGTATAAACCAATGCTGAAATTTAAGAAGAATTTTGTATGAAAAGGTCCTTTTTCTTTCTCTCCCTATGTAACGCATTTTGCCATTACAACAGGATAACCAAATCTACCTCAATATATATTGCTGAAGCAACTTTTCCAGCATAGAATAAGATGCGAATGGAAAAGTCACTCCAGAAAATAGAAAAATCTATACATATATGATACATGGTAACGAATATATTAAACGATGTATCTATTTTCACCACACACAACCGGGATGTACTGCATTAATCATGTTAATGTTGGCAGGTGTGGTTTGTAAAAAACGCGACTTGTGCCATTTTCAAAAGTATCAATCACATGCCATGTAGAATTCATGTGTATAAAATTGATTAATACAGTGTTGTTAATATTGCGACTAATCACCCCATAAAATACTTAACAAAGCATCTCTATCTGCGATTTTCTCTTATACGGAATTATACGAAATACAATGAAATGTGTTTTTTTTTATATAAATGCCGTTTGTTAAAGTTTATGGGAAATGAGTGCAAATGGTTAATTTGTCGTCAATAAAACGAATTTGATTATATGACGAAAAAGTGTGCTTGTCCCACTTCGGCTAATGACACTTAATGTATAGAAACATGAAAGGGCGACAAAATCCTTTTTGTTGTTGTTTATGCTCTTTTGTGTTTTTTTGTGTTGGCAATAAATTCAGCTTCAGTAAACCTTTAAGATTTCCTCATAAGAGGATAGATAGTGAAAGGAGCAGTGAGAGAAAGAAGGAAAATATTGTAGAATTGTCAGTTTACTGCGTGGGTGTGTGCCTTATGTGTTCTTATCTTCCACAACTAGAACAAAATTCAGAAACGTGAACTCTTCTATGAAGCCATTCTCACATACTTTTTGCATTCAAATGGAGTGATTTTAATATGTGCTATAATTTAGCTGAACTTTGGCCACAACTTTTTATCCACACACTTACGGACTAGTATATAGTATACATACGTTGATAGACTTACATGGGACAAGGCGAGAACTTTGCGTCGTTTAATAGCGGCTTAAAGTAAACATTTGGCTTTGCTTTGCCTTTTCACGTACGTGAAAATACGTGCAGCCCTACTTAACTGAACTACTTAACTGTACTGTTACTGTACACACATATTATATAGTATGTACCCTCATAGCAAAGACGTCTCCATTTCAGAATTTCGTGTTGATCAGGAATATATAGTTTTGTGTCCTTTTGATATTCCTTTCTGGGTGTTGACAACATATCCGAATCTCCAGGCAATTGCATATTTTTTTATTGTGCGGAAAATACTTAAGAGCCTGTTTCTATAAGACTTGCTTTCTTTGTTACCATTTTATATTATACATGGTGACTAAGAGATAATTGAGTTCAAAGGCGCTGCAGTACAAGTCATCGTCGCTAAGCATTCTAAGCAATAGCAGAGGACAGCACAATATTTTGCCTTTGTGTACGTTTGTATGTAAATGGTATTGATGGCGCCAACTTGTATTATTCAATTACATCCCATCTAGACTCATAAAAGTAAATCAAAGAAATATAAAGCGTTACAGTTCATTTATTTATAATAAATATCATCGCTCCCACAAGGCCATTGACTCCTACTTAGGCATCAATTTACATACAATGAACATTCATTCGTCTACTCATATATGTACGCACATATCCATAAAATCTATATCTACTCAAAAATTATGGCAACACGTCTAACGAAATTTGTTTAAGTTCGTCTCTCCGCATGCAACTATCTAAAACAAAACAAGTAAGAAAATTAAATTCGGTTTGGGTCAAATCTTAAAAACCCTCCACATCCATAAAAGTGTATGTCTTACGTATCAGCTTGGAAGTCTAGTTTTATGGTGAATATGGTTTTTTGTAAATTGTGGGCGTATCTGTTCGACCACGCCCATTTTTGACCCATTTTTGGCGATGAAGCTAATATTTATGGATATGTGTACCAAATTTCAAGTTTATAGCTTAATTTTTGTGGCAGATAAATAGATATTTGTCGATTGTGGGCGTGGCTCTTGACCAATTTCTCCTGTGCGCAAAAACTATAAGTGCCTGTACAAAATTTCAGATTAATATCTCAAAATTTACGCCCGTGAAATTGTCAATAACAGACGGACACACGGACATACAGTTCGACTCAGTTTTTCGACGCTGATTAAGAATATATATACTTTGTAGGGTCTGTGGCGCCTCCTCCTTTTGGGTGTTGCAAACGGAAGAACAAACTTAGTATACCCTCATCACTAAGGTGGAGGGTATAACAAGTAAAAGAGCTATATTAGGATAAATTCCAAGTGAGAGTGCCGGGCATATATGTACCTATTTGGAGTATGTCACGTCTCATTCTGGGTATTACAAGCGATTGCTACAATCAATATACCCCCATATCTTTATGATAATTGGTGTAAATATTAATAACATGTTATGTTGAGAAAGTTCATCAATACGTCAGGTCACTTAGAGTGATTAAAAAGTCTGCATATGCTAGTCCTGATTATGGTACAACTTGGTTGAAGGTTTTTAATTTGAAAATTACAAATTTTCAATAAACTGCATCTATTTTTATTTATTCCACGCATTAAATCTGAGTCGACTTAGACATGTCCGTGTGTCTGTTAATCTGTAGTAAAACGTTCACTGATATTGAGCTAAAATTTGATGCAGACATTCTTAGTATATGTGTTCACCCACATGTGCTAAAACAAGCGGGTGGTATATACACATATGCATAAAAACCTTATTTTAGTGCAAGATTTTAAAGATTTTAAACTTCAGTGGAAATGTGCACGGTATCCAAGAATTGGCCGCAGCCAAATATGATTTTTCACTTGTTACGTGTGTCTGCACATATTGTATGTGTGTCTTAATTGGTAAAAGTAGTTGTAAACATTTGAAAGAACAGCAAATGTCTTTTAGTACTTTTTATAGCCCTTGCAGATCCTATCTAGTTGCGATTGTATTATTGTATAATTTATATGTGTAATGTACACAATACATTAAAATGTTGTAGAAGACTCGACTTGTAATCATGCCAAGTATTAAGTGTCGGCGCATTATTATCTTTGGAGTAAGTATGTACAAGTCAGATGTGTTGGATTTTGCAAGAAGAATTTTTCAAGTACATGCTGCAAATTTTATCACTTCATAACCATCAAATATGTGGAGCTTTGCAACTATTTTTATAGTGGTTTGTATGCTTACTTTTACCATAACTATCTACATATACTAACTTGGGGGGTGGGGGGCTTACTAAATTTGTTAATCTGTGTGCGATAGCCAGAAGAAGGCGTCAAGATATTCATTAACTGTTATAAGAAAGATATAAAAGAGCAGTCTTCCGAGAGTGTAATTGTAGTGTAATAATAGTGAAGTAGACCGTGTATTGACTATGTTTGTAAGTCCTGAATTTAATATTATCGTCCGTTCAATATGTTGCATGTTCATATACTCAACACTTATTTAAAAGTCTTCAATGAAATTTTGTCCATTCTTTCTTGATCGTACATGAATCCTTAATCCAAATTGGATGATTGCTAACAAAAAAACTGTTTGTGTTCCTTATTTTTACAGCTCGACACACCCTTTATTATGCAAAAAAAGTATTCCCTTTCCAACTGAAGCGTAGGTTATATTTTCTTGCTTCGTTTATACAACATTTCAGCTCGAAATCTGAAAATTTGCAACTGCGAGAGTGCCAACAACAGGATACCTGGAAATATGGATACGCAGACTTACATGTGAAGCTCGACTCAGCTTTTGATGCTAATCAACAATATATATACTTTGTGTCCGACGTCTCCTTCTAGCAGTACCTATCAATACACAGTCACATACAAGAAGGAAGATACGATAAGAAACGGTACTTGGGCTACATAAAAATTTTATTGATTAATTGGATGATTCGTAAATCAAAACAGTTTTACTTTTAACAACTTTGATGATTAGTTTTGTATATTATATAGTTGGGTGTGGCAACGAAAACGTACAACTTTTCGGGTTTTGTCGGCTGGTAGAGTGCAGACATTTGTACGCAGTTGTTTTGGGCGTTCCATTAACCAGGAGTAAAATAAATGTCATAATTTAGAGTTTATGTGCTGTTCGTTCTTCGTAGCAATTTATAAAATTATTCGATGTCATGTTTAACAATAACTACTAACGGAGAAATTTAATGCATTACACACACACGAATACCATAAAGTTGGTAATTGCTTAATTTGATTATGTGTTGGCAGCAAGCACAACAGTATTAAAAAGTACAATATGAAAAAAAGAAAGCGGCCGGAAGTTGGCAAGGGGGCTGAAATGGGTAATTGCTAGTATAAAAGTCAATTCCTACTCTTACGTACTTTCTCCCTAATTTTAAATAAAGCATATACACTGTACATAGTGGCAGGAGTTTGGCGACCTGCTTCACAATTTGTATTTTCTTCGCCATTAGCTTTTATATAACAACTTAATTTATATTGCATTTAACTAGAATGTCGCCAATACGAATGGAAATTAATATAACATACACACATACATACACACGTACAGTACGAAACCTTTTATAAAGTCAAGTATGAATGAACCATGTTTGCGTTTGTTCGCCACTTCGACAGATGTGATGGAGAGCGAAAGGTTCTGTTTGAAGTAATTACAGATTCACGAACTTTCCACATTGTTTGTATGCAATAATACTTGCACGCACTGTGCAGACACGTCAAACTCTTGTAACTAGGACAAACACAGTAACGGTAAAATTATGATGATGACTTAATTATTCGTTATGTGAAAGTGTAAGCAGAAAGCGGAAATATATACATACTCGCGTCCTATATAATAATTTGAAGAAGGCGTGATTTTTTTTTAGAAATACAAGTCTTTATGCTACCCTGCGTGTACAGGGTGTCCGAAACTTTACATAAAGTGAGTATCCAGCGGGAGTCCTGATTGAATGAAGTCTTCTGTTGAAAATGGACCGAACTGGACCCTTTTTAGAAACATTCCTCATATAAAAAAATTCGCGATTCTTAATAATTGTTTAAAGTTTGGTTAGATGTAAGAAATCTGAGCTTGACCGGACCCTTTTTAGAACCCCTTTCTACGTAACGCTTATGGTATGACTTTTGACTGCGATTAATAAGATTAGTTACTTAGTTTTACTCTAGAAAACTAACCGCAAAATTGATAAATCTTTGATTATAATAACTAAATAACTAAAGATATAATCCAACGGGCCGATTTTGAGTATTTAAAAAAATGCCTTAAAAAAGCATCAGAGACCCTATAAATTATAAACGGTATGGCAAACTTAGTGGAGGGTATAATAAAAAAATTAATTATTAAAAAAGGATCCAATTAAACAGACGGATATGGTTACAATGATTCAATTCCGAAACGATCGGTATACTAAAAGATCCTTTAGGAGTTTTAAGCATCTGCCAAATTTCACTTTATCGTCTATTACGATAGCATGTAGGGTATAACAATATCGTTTCAAAGCCATTGTTTGAAATACATAAGACACCAGCTACAACATTGATTATAGTTATCCTGCACAACATGGATACTAGACCTATAATCCACTCAGTTGATAAATCAGAGCATATTGCTTTAACTGAAGATGCCATTTGGAGCAAGACGCTATGTCACCGCAATACGCTAAAATACGACATGTTGACTAACGATGCTTTTACATAGTCTCACATGTCATTTGGTCATAAAAAGTTTACGTGTAACATGAACCAAAAGCATTTGCATATATTTGTCGAGTGGATAACAACTTAATTTAACTGGATGGTCGCTCGATATATGTGCACAAAATTATAAACATATGTAAATGCTTGCACACACATTTCGTATATGCAACCCCAACTCAACCCAAGACAGTTGTGATATTCAAGGAAGCCTGAAAATGTTGAATCACAATATACAACAAACATTTGCTGTATAAATATTGTCTGCCGACTGCATATATATCTACCTATGATAGTGACAAATATGTCACTATCGTTTTTCTCTTTTTGTTTATGTATAAATTAAAGGGTTACATTTGAGAGACCCTTCCTCCTTTCAAGTACAATAATGTTTCAAGGGAGGATAACACGATTAACGATTCAAATGAATTAATATTCAAAGGAACACAATAACAACAGTAAAAACTATTCAACAATATATAACATATATACCGATTCCGCTTAATTTAAATAGAAAATGTTACACAGAACGAAATATGTTTGAAGGAAAGCTCAGTTCAATATCTCGAAAATTTACGACATACATATTTTAAACCAAAACGATAACAAGGACATACATAGCTAGATCGATTGAAGTTTTGTTTCTGAACAGAAATTATTACTTTAAGGGATCTCAGAATACCTCTTCCCTTTATGACACTTTGACGTCAAAGATGGTCTTTAATATCTATGCACTGTACCTAGATTTTAAGAATAAATCGATCACTTCCCTGCTTATGAATAGGAGTAGAATGAATCCAATTACACCATTATATGTATAGGACCTATAAAGGGCCTTCCATTTTTGACTACGCTTAACAAAATGCAGAATATTAAGTGAGAAAGACTAATACATAAAACTTCCCGTATGTATAAAATATTGCACATAATGCATTTTTGTTTTTAGAGAGACTTGCTTAAAGGTTTCGACATCAAACATATGCAAAAAGTGTCTACCTATTTAAATTTCTTATTTTGTCTTGTGTTACTTTCTTCGTGCATCCTTTGCGCCGATGTTTAGTTTCGGAAAATGCAATTTATTTGCTGTCGTGCACATTACGTTCACTGCGGTGACTTTTGACTGACGCCATATTTTCTGCATTATTTGCACTGTAATGATAAAGACGGATCCGTTGGAAAAGTGTTTCTTCTCAAGCCAACACTACCATGTTAACACATATTTAGAACACAAGTATCAACATTTCAACTTGTATATTATTTTTAACACGGAGATGAAACAGAACAAGGAGGCTGAACGGAACCTGTAAAATATCCTTAAAAGGGGTTTTTATTTATGAGACGTCTCCATCAAATCGTCCAATTGGAATGTAAGCATTATTACACAAACTACTCATATATGTAAAGTAGGGCTTTTGAAATTTGATTTTAGCCAAATATGTGTGCAGTTTGTGCTTTCTTTTCTGCTTATTTGATATACGCTTCCATTTTTCATGTCACACCAAACTTGTGCCACCACTATCTGCATAAAAGTATATACGTTACACGCATGCAG
The DNA here is from genome assembly GCA_963971445.1 of Ornithomya chloropus. Classification (NCBI taxonomy): domain Eukaryota; kingdom Metazoa; phylum Arthropoda; class Insecta; order Diptera; family Hippoboscidae; genus Ornithomya; species Ornithomya chloropus. The sequence goes on along the minus strand of OZ020530.1, from coordinate 16,452,085 downwards.
TATGTGTGTCATACAATTCAAAATGTATACATCAGCATCATCATCACCATCAAACTCCGGAACCAACATTTTATACACTACGTGGTAGTGTCAGCTAAAGGTTTCAACTTCACTTCTCACGTTGGATATACATATGTTTACAGCATATTTTCTTCATACAATGCGCCCTTTAAGTTTGCAGGCCAACAGTAATAGTAACATGGTACTAGCCGCAGCAGCATTCCTTCAAAGATGTGTGTACAAAATGTTTAATAAAAACTTGAACTCGTTTTCCTATTCCTTGATAGTTTACATTTTTTTTTTTGGACTATACTTTCGCTCGTTTACACGCACCACTACCACCTTAGTGATCAAGGTGTGCTATATTTATTGTTGAGTTGGCAACACCCAAAAGGAGGCGTCAGAGACAAAGAAAGGAATACCCTCCACAACAATATACAAAAAGTGGGCATGGCTTATAAGTGATATAAGTGATGCCTAATTTTAGGCAAAGTACTTATAAAAAATATACCAAATTTCAACTTCATAGGAGCATTTTGGGGCAGTGAGAGATTTAAACCAAATAGTATACGTATAGATGTAACTAGAAATTGTTTTATAAAATTTCAGTTCGAAATTTTAAAATTTATGAGTGCCGGACTGACGAACATGTTTCTATCGATTGAGATTTTAATGCAAATCGTAAATATGTACTTTGCAAACTCTATTTACCAAAACCTTTGCAATATCTTCAAAATCAAATTTTCGTAAAATTTGCAATTTTACAAAGACTATAGTTTTGTTAAAATCGACAAAAAATTGCAAAACAGTCAACATCAAACAAAATCCGTCCAGCCGTTTAAAAGTTATACGACTTTAAAAAATTTCCTGAATCAAGATTCACTTACTGGGCGATTCTGGGCGCCTGGTATTTTGCTAACATGTTTATACATGCTCGATTTTGAAAATTACAACCACAAGAATGAATGTGAACTTGCTTGGCTCATAACTAGGGAACTACTGCTCCGATTTTGGTCAAATTTTTTGCAAAAATTAGGAAATTTCTCCAGCTTTTCGGGGATATATAATTAATGGGCGTGGCACTGCCTATTTTCTTAGGAAAGAACCTTTTCAAATACATGTTTATTGACCAAATTCCTAATGCCACGCCCACATAATATATTTCGTTTAAAAACTGAATTAATTTCCTATCTTTTACAAAAAGTTTGAACAAAATCCGTCCAGCCGTTTAAAAGTTATATGACTTTAAAAAATTTCCTGAATCAAGATTCACTTACTGGGCGATTCTGGGCGCCTGGTATTTTGCTAACATGTTTATACATGCTCGATTTTGAAAATTACAACCACAAGAATGAATGTGAATTTGCTTGGCTCATAACTAGGGAACTACTGCTCCGATTTTGATCAAATTTTTTGCAAAAATTTGGAAATTTCTCCAGCTTTTCGGGGATATATAATTAATGGGCGTGGCACTGCTCATTTTCTTAGGAAACAACCTTTTCAAAATACATGTTTATTGACCAAATTCCTAATGCCACGCCCACATAATATATTTCGTTTAAAAACTGAATTAATTTCCTATCTTTTACAAAAAGTTTGAACAAAATCCGTCCAGCCGTTGAAAAGTTATACGACTTTAAAAAATTTCCTGAATCAAGATTCACTTACTGGGCGATTCTGGGCGCCTGGTATTTTGCTAACATGTTTATACATGCTCGATTTTGAAAATTACAACCACAAGAGTGCATGTGAACTTGCTTGGCTCATAACTAGGGAACTACTACTCCGATTTTGGTCAAATTTTTTGCAAAAATTAGGAAATTTCTCCAGCTTTTCGGCGATATATAATTAATGGGCGTGGCACTGCTCATTTTCTTAGGAAACAACCTTTTAAAAATACATGTTTATTGACCTAATTCCTAATGCCACGCCCATATAATATATTTCGTTTAAAAACTGAATTATTTTCCTATCTTTTACAAAAAGTTTGAACAAAATCCGTCCAGCCGTTTAAAAGTTATACGACTTTAAAAAATTTCCTGAACCAAGATTCACTTACTGGGCGATTCTGGGCGCTTGGTATTTTGCTAACATGTTTATACATGCTCGATTTTGAAAATTACAACCACAAGAATGAATGTGAATTTGCTTGGCTCATAACTAGGGAACTACTGCTCCGATTTTGATCAAATTTTTTGCAAAAATTAGGAAATTTCTCTAGCTTTTCGGGGATATATAATTAATGGGCGTGGCACTGCTCATTTTCTTAGGAAACAACCTTTTCAAAATACATGTTTATTGACCAAATTCCTAATGCCACGCCCACATAATATATTTCGTTTAAAAACCGAATTAATTTCCTATCTTTTACAAAAAGTTTGAACAAAATCCGTCCAGCCGTTTAAAAGTTATACGACTTTAAAAAATTTCCTGAATCAAGATTCACTTACTGGGCGATTCTGGGCGCCTGGTATTTTGCTAACATGTTTATACATGCTCGATTTTGAAAATTACAACCACAAGAATGAATGTGAATTTGCTTGGCTCATAACTAGGGAACTACTGCTCCGATTTTGATCAAATTTTTTGCAAAAATTAGGAAATTTCTCTAGCTTTTCGGCGATATATAATTAATGGACGTGGCACTGCTCATTTTCTTAGGAAAGAACCTTTTAAAAATACATGTTTAATGACCAAATTCCTAATGCCACGCCCACATAATATATTTCGTTTAAAAACCGAATTAATTTCCTATCTTTTACAAAAAGTTTGAACAAAATCCGTCCAGCCGTTTAAAAGTTATATGACTTTAAAAAATTTCCTGAATCAAGATTCACTTACTGGGCGATTCTGGGCGCCTGGTATTTTGCTAACATGTTTATACATGCTCGATTTTGAAAATTACAACCACAAGAGTGCATGTGAACTTGCTTGGCTCATAACTAGGGAACTACTACTCCGATTTTGGTCAAATTTTTTGCAAAAATTAGGAAATTTCTCTAGCTTTTCGGGGATATATAATTAATGGGCGTGGCACTGCTCATTTTCTTAGGAAAGAACCTTTTAAAAATACATGTTTATTGACCAAATTCCTAATGCCACGCCCACATAATATACTTTGTTTAAAAACTGAATTAATTTCCTATCTTTTACAAAAAGTTTGAACAAAATCCATCCAGCCGTTTAAAAGTTATACGACTTTAAAAAATTTCCTGAATCAAGATTCACTTACTGGGCGATTCTGGGCGCCTGGTATTTTGCTAACATGTTTATACATGCTCGATTTTGAAAATTACAACCACAAGAATGAATGTGAATTTGCTTGGGTCATAACTAGGGAACTACTGCTCCGATTTTGATCAAATTTTTTGCAAAAATTAGGAAATTTCTCTAGCTTTTCGGGGATATATAATTAATGGGCGTGGCACTGCTCATTTTTTTAGGAAAGAACCTTTTAAAAATACATGTTTATTGAACAAATTCCTAATGCTACGCCCACATAATATATTTCGTTTAAAAACTGAATTAATTTCCTATCTTTTACAAAAAGTTTGAACAAAATCCGTCCAGCCGTTGAAAAGCTATACGACTTTAAAAAATTTCCTGAATCAAGATTCACTTACTGGGCGATTCTGGGCGCCTGGTATTTTGCTAACATGTTTATACATGCTCGATTTTGAAAATTACAACCACAAGAATGAATGTGAATTTGCTTGGGTCATAACTAGGGAACTACTGCTCCGATTTTGATCAAATTTTTTGCAAAAATTAGGAAATTTCTCTAGCTTTTCGGGGATATATAATTAATGGGCGTGGCACTGCTCATTTTTTTAGGAAAGAACCTTTTAAAAATACATGTTTATTGACCAAATTCCTAATGCTACGCCCACATAATATATTTCGTTTAAAAACTGAATTAATTTCCTATCTTTTACAAAAAGTTTGAACAAAATCCGTCCAGCCGTTTAAAAGTTATACGACTTTAAAAAATTTCCTGAATCAAGATTCACTTACTGGGCGATTCTGGACGCCTGGTATTTTGCTAACATGTTTATACATGCTCGATTTTGAAAATTACAACCACAAGAATGAATGTGAATTTGCTTGGGTCATAACTAGGGAACTACTGCTCCGATTTTGATCAAATTTTTTGCAAAAATTAGGAAATTTCTCTAGCTTTTCGGGGATATATAATTAATGGGCGTGGCACTGCTCATTTTCTTAGGAAAGAACCTTTTAAAAATACATGTTTATTGACCAAATTCTTAATGCTACGCCCACATAATATATTTCGTTTAAAAACTGAATTAATTTCCTATCTTTTACAAAAAGTTTGAACAAAATCCGTCCAGCCGTTTAAAAGTTATACGACTTTAAAAAATTTCCTGAATCAAGATTCACTTACTGGGCGATTCTGGACGCCTGGTATTTTGCTAACATGTTTATACATGCTCGATTTTGAAAATTTCAACCACAAGAATGAATGTGAACTTGCTTGGCTCATAACTAGGGAACTACTGCTCCGATTTTGTTCAAATTTTTTGCAAAAATTAGGAAATTTCTCTAGCTTTTCGGGGATATATAATTAATGGGCGTGGCACTGCTCATTTTCTTAGGAAAGAACCTTTTAAAAATACATGTTTATTGACCAAATTCCTAATGCCACGCCCACATAATATACTTTGTTTAAAAACTGAATTAATTTCCTATCTTTTACAAAAAGTTTGAACAAAATCCATCCAGCCGTTTAAAAGTTATACGACTTTAAAAAATTTCCTGAATCAAGATTCACTTACTGGGCGATTCTGGGCGCCTGGTATTTTGCTAACATGTTTATACATGCTCGATTTTGAAAATTACAACCACAAGAATGAATGTGAACTTGCTTGGCTCATAACTAGGGAACTACTGCTCCGATTTTGATCAAATTTTTTGCAAAAATTAGGAAATTCCTCTAGCTTTTCGGGGATATATAATTAATGGGCGTGGCACTGCTCATTTTCTTAGGAAACAACCTTTTAAAAATACATGTTTATTGACCAAATTCCTAATGCCACGCCCACATAATATACTTTGTTTAAAAACTGAATTAATTTCCTATCTTTTACAAAAAGTTTGAACAAAATCCGTCCAGCCGTTTAAAAGTTATACGACTTTAAAAAATTTCCTGAATCAAGATTCACTTACTGGGCGATTCTGGGCGCCTGGTATTTTGCTAACATGTTTATACATGCTCGATTTTGAAAATTACAACCACAAGAATGAATGTGAACTTGCTTGGCTCATAACTAGGGAACTACTGCTCCGATTTTGGTCAAATTTTTTGCAAAAATTAGGAAATTTCTCCAGCTTTTCGGGAATATATAATTAATGGGCGTGGCACTGCTCATTTTCTTAGGAAAGAACCTTTTAAAAATACATGTTTATTGACCAAATTCCTAACGCCACGCCCACATAATATATTTCGTTTAAAAACTGAATTAATTTCCTATCTTTTACAAAAAGTTTGAACAAAATCCGTCCAGCCGTTTAAAAGTTATACGACTTTAAAAAATTTCCTGAATCAAGATTCACTTACTGGGCGATTCTGGGCGCCTGGTATTTTGCTAACATGTTTATACATGCTCGATTTTGAAAATTACAACCACAAGAATGAATGTGAACTTGCTTGGCTCATAACTAGGGAACTACCGCTCCGATTTTGGTCAAATTTTTTGCAAAAATTAGGAAATTTCTCCAGCTTTTCGGGGATATATAATTAATGGGCGTGGCACTGCTCATTTTCTTAGGAAAGAACCTTTTAAAAATACATGTTTATTGACCAAATTCCTAACGCCACGCCCACATAATATATTTCGTTTAAAAACTGAATTAATTTCCTATCTTTTACAAAAAGTTTGAACAAAATCCGTCCAGCCGTTTAAAAGTTATACGACTTTAAAAAATTTCCTGAATCAAGATTCACTTACTGGGCGATTCTGGGCGCCTGGTATTTTGCTAACATGTTTATACATGCTCGATTTTGAAAATTACAACCACAAGAATGAATGTGAACTTGCTTGGCTCATAACTAGGGAACTACTGCTCCGATTTTGGTCAAATTTTTTGCAAAAATTAGGAAATTTCTCTAGCTTTTCGGGGATATATAATTAATGGGCGTGGCACTGCTCATTTTCTTAGGAAAGAACCTTTTAAAAATACATGTTTATTGACCAAATTCCTAATGCCACGCCCACATAATATACTTCGTTTAAAAACTGAATTAATTTCCTATCTTTTACAAAAAGTTTGAACAAAATCCATCCAGCCGTTTAAAAGTTATACGACTTTAAAAAATTTCCTGAATCAAGATTCACTTACTGGGCGATTCTGGACGCCTGGTATTTTGCTAACATGTTTATACATGCTCGATTTTGAAAATTACAACCACAAGAATGAATGTGAATTTGCTTGGGTCATAACTAGGGAACTACTGCTCCGATTTTGATCAAATTTTTTGCAAAAATTAGGAAATTTCTCTAGCTTTTCGGGGATATATAATTAATGGGCGTGGCACTGCTCATTTTCTTAGGAAAGAACCTTTTAAAAATACATGTTTATTGACCAAATTCCTAATGCCACGCCCACATAATATATTTCGTTTAAAAACTGAATTAATTTCCTATCTTTTACAAAAAGTTTGAACAAAATCCGTCCAGCCGTTTAAAAGTTATACGACTTTAAAAAATTTCCTGAATCAAGATTCACTTACTGGGCGATTCTGGGCGCCTGGTATGTTGCTAACATGTTTATACATGCTCGATTTTGAAAATTACAACCACAAGAATGAACGTGAATTTGCTTGGGTCATAACTAGGGAACTACTGCTCCGATTTTGATCAAATTTTTTGCAAAAATTAGGAAATTTCTCTAGCTTTTCGGGGATATATAATTAATGGGCGTGGCACTGCTCATTTTCTTAGGAAAGAACCTTTTAAAAATACATGTTTATTGACCAAATTCCTAATGCCACGCCCACATAATATATTTCGTTTAAAAACTGAATTATTTTCATATCTTCTACAAAAAGTTTGAACAAAATCCATCCAGCCGTTTAAAAGTTATACGACTTTAAAAAATTTCCTGAATCAAGATTCACTTACTGGGCGATTCTGGACGCCTGGTATTTTGCTAACATGTTTATACATGCTCGATTTTGAAAATTACAACCACAAGAATGAATGTGAATTTGCTTGGGTCATAACTAGGGAACTACTGCTCCGATTTTGATCAAATTTTTTGCAAAAATTAGGAAATTTCTCTAGCTTTTCGGGGATATATAATTAATGGGCGTGGCACTGCTCATTTTCTTAGGAAAGAACCTTTTAAAAATACATGTTTATTGACCAAATTCCTAATGCCACGCCCACATAATATATTTCGTTTAAAAACTGAATTAATTTCCTATCTTTTACAAAAAGTTTGAACAAAATCCGTCCAGCCGTTTAAAAGTTATACGACTTTAAAAAATTTCCTGAATCAAGATTCACTTACTGGGCGATTCTGGGCGCCTGGTATGTTGCTAACATGTTTATACATGCTCGATTTTGAAAATTACAACCACAAGAATGAACGTGAATTTGCTTGGGTCATAACTAGGGAACTACTGCTCCGATTTTGATCAAATTTTTTGCAAAAATTAGGAAATTTCTCTAGCTTTTCGGGGATATATAATTAATGGGCGTGGCACTGCTCATTTTCTTAGGAAAGAACCTTTTAAAAATACATGTTTATTGACCAAATTCCTAATGCCACGCCCACATAATATATTTCGTTTAAAAACTGAATTATTTTCATATCTTCTACAAAAAGTTTGAACAAAATCCGTCCAGCCGTTTAAAAGTTATACGACTTTAAAAAATTTCCTGAATCAAGATTCACTTACTGGGCGATTCTGGGCGCCTGGTATGTTGCTAACATGTTTATACATGCTCGATTTTGAAAATTACAACCACAAGAATGAACGTGAACTTGCTTGGCTCATAACTAGGGAACTACTGCTCCGATTTTGGTCAAATTTTTTGCAAAAATTAGGAAATTTCTCCAGCTTTTCGGGGATATATAATTAATGGGCGTGGCACTGCTCATTTTCTTAGGAAACAACCTTTTAAAAATACATGTTTATTGACCAAATTCCTAACGCCACGCCCACATAATATATTTCGTTTAAAAACTGAATTAATTTCCTATCTTTTACAAAAAGTTTGAACAAAATCCGTCCAGCCGTTTAAAAGTTATACGACTTTAAAAAATTTCCTGAATCAAGATTCACTTACTGGGCGATTCTGGGCGCCTGGTATTTTGCTAACATGTTTATACATGCTCGATTTTGAAAATTACAACCACAAGAATGAATGTGAACTTGCTTGGCTCATAACTAGGGAACTACTGCTCCGATTTTGATCAAATTTTTTGCAAAAATTAGGAAATTCCTCTAACTTTTCGGGGATATATAATTAATGGGCGTGGCACTGCTCATTTTCTTAGGAAAGAACCTTTTAAAAATACATGTTTATTGACCAAATTCCTAATGCCACGCCCACATAATATACTTTGTTTAAAAACTGAATTAATTTCCTATCTTTTACAAAAAGTTTGAACAAAATCCGTCCAGCCGTTTAAAAGTTATACGACTTTAAAAAATTTCCTGAATCAAGATTCACTTACTGGGCGATTCTGGGCGCCTGGTATTTTGCTAACATGTTTATACATGCTCGATTTTGAAAATTACAACCACAAGAATGAATGTGAACTTGCTTGGCTCATAACTAGGGAACTACTGCTCCGATTTTGGTCAAATTTTTTGCAAAAATTAGGAAATTTCTCCAGCTTTTCGGGAATATATAATTAATGGGCGTGGCACTGCTCATTTTCTTAGGAAAGAACCTTTTAAAAATACATGTTTATTGACCAAATTCCTAATGCCACGCCCACATAATATACTTTGTTTAAAAACTGAATTAATTTCCTATCTTTTACAAAAAGTTTGAACAAAATCCATCCAGCCGTTTAAAAGTTATACGACTTTAAAAAATTTCCTGAATCAAGATTCACTTACTGGGCGATTCTGGGCGCCTGGTATTTTGCTAACATGTTTATACATGCTCGATTTTGAAAATTACAACCACAAGAATGAATGTGAACTTGCTTGGCTCATAACTAGGGAACTACTGCTCCGATTTTGATCAAATTTTTTGCAAAAATTAGGAAATTCCTCTAGCTTTTCGGGGATATATAATTAATGGGCGTGGCACTGCTCATTTTCTTAGGAAAGAACCTTTTAAAAATACATGTTTATTGACCAAATTCCTAATGCCACGCCCACATAATATACTTTGTTTAAAAACTGAATTAATTTCCTATCTTTTACAAAAAGTTTGAACAAAATCCGTCCAGCCGTTTAAAAGTTATACGACTTTAAAAAATTTCCTGAATCAGGATTCACTTACTGGGCGATTCTGGGCGCCTGGTATTTTGCTAACATGTTTATACATGCTCGATTTTGAAAATTACAACCACAAGAATGAATGTGAACTTGCTTGGCTCATAACTAGGGAACTACTGCTCCGATTTTGATCAAATTTTTTGCAAAAATTAGGAAATTCCTCTAGCTTTTCGGGGATATATAATTAATGGGCGTGGCACTGCTCATTTTCTTAGGAAAGAACCTTTTAAAAATACATGTTTATTGACCAAATTCCTAATGCCACGCCCACATAATATACTTTGTTTAAAAACTGAATTAATTTCCTATCTTTTACAAAAAGTTTGAACAAAATCCGTCCAGCCGTTTAAAAGTTATACGACTTTAAAAAATTTCCTGAATCAAGATTCACTTACTGGGCGATTCTGGGCGCCTGGTATTTTGCTAACATGTTTATACATGCTCGATTTTGAAAATTACAACCACAAGAATGAATGTGAACTTGCTTGGCTCATAACTAGGGAACTACTGCTCCGATTTTGGTCAAATTTTTTGCAAAAATTAGGAAATTTCTCCAGCTTTTCGGGGATATATAATTAATGGGCGTGGCACTGCTCATTTTCTTAGGAAAGAACCTTTTAAAAATACATGTTTATTGACCAAATTCCTAATGCCACGCCCACATAATATACTTTGTTTAAAAACTGAATTAATTTCCTATCTTTTACAAAAAGTTTGAACAAAATCCGTCCAGCCGTTTAAAAGTTATACGACTTTAAAAAATTTCCTGAATCAAGATTCACTTACTGGGCGATTCTGGACGCCTGGTATTTTGCTAACATGTTTATACATGCTCGATTTTGAAAATTACAACCACAAGAATGAATGTGAATTTGCTTGGGTCATAACTAGGGAACTACTGCTCCGATTTTGATCAAATTTTTTGCAAAAATTAGGAAATTTCTCTAGCTTTTCGGGGATATATAATTAATGGGCGTGGCACTGCTCATTTTCTTAGGAAAGAACCTTTTAAAAATACATGTTTATTGACCAAATTCTTAATGCTACGCCCACATAATATATTTCGTTTAAAAACTGAATTAATTTCCTATCTTTTACAAAAAGTTTGAACAAAATCCGTCCAGCCGTTTAAAAGTTATACGACTTTAAAAAATTTCCTGAATCAAGATTCACTTACTGGGCGATTCTGGACGCCTGGTATTTTGCTAACATGTTTATACATGCTCGATTTTGAAAATTTCAACCACAAGAATGAATGTGAACTTGCTTGGCTCATAACTAGGGAACTACTGCTCCGATTTTGTTCAAATTTTTTGCAAAAATTAGGAAATTTCTCTAGCTTTTCGGGGATATATAATTAATGGGCGTGGCACTGCTCATTTTCTTAGGAAAGAACCTTTTAAAAATACATGTTTATTGACCAAATTCCTAATGCCACGCCCACATAATATACTTTGTTTAAAAACTGAATTAATTTCCTATCTTTTACAAAAAGTTTGAACAAAATCCATCCAGCCGTTTAAAAGTTATACGACTTTAAAAAATTTCCTGAATCAAGATTCACTTACTGGGCGATTCTGGGCGCCTGGTATTTTGCTAACATGTTTATACATGCTCGATTTTGAAAATTACAACCACAAGAATGAATGTGAACTTGCTTGGCTCATAACTAGGGAACTACTGCTCCGATTTTGATCAAATTTTTTGCAAAAATTAGGAAATTCCTCTAGCTTTTCGGGGATATATAATTAATGGGCGTGGCACTGCTCATTTTCTTAGGAAAGAACCTTTTAAAAATACATGTTTATTGACCAAATTCCTAATGCCACGCCCACATAATATACTTTGTTTAAAAACTGAATTAATTTCCTATCTTTTACAAAAAGTTTGAACAAAATCCGTCCAGCCGTTTAAAAGTTATACGACTTTAAAAAATTTCCTGAATCAGGATTCACTTACTGGGCGATTCTGGGCGCCTGGTATTTTGCTAACATGTTTATACATGCTCGATTTTGAAAATTACAACCACAAGAATGAATGTGAACTTGCTTGGCTCATAACTAGGGAACTACTGCTCCGATTTTGATCAAATTTTTTGCAAAAATTAGGAAATTCCTCTAGCTTTTCGGGGATATATAATTAATGGGCGTGGCACTGCTCATTTTCTTAGGAAAGAACCTTTTAAAAATACATGTTTATTGACCAAATTCCTAATGCCACGCCCACATAATATACTTTGTTTAAAAACTGAATTAATTTCCTATCTTTTACAAAAAGTTTGAACAAAATCCGTCCAGCCGTTTAAAAGTTATACGACTTTAAAAAATTTCCTGAATCAAGATTCACTTACTGGGCGATTCTGGGCGCCTGGTATTTTGCTAACATGTTTATACATGCTCGATTTTGAAAATTACAACCACAAGAATGAATGTGAACTTGCTTGGCTCATAACTAGGGAACTACTGCTCCGATTTTGGTCAAATTTTTTGCAAAAATTAGGAAATTTCTCCAGCTTTTCGGGAATATATAATTAATGGGCGTGGCACTGCTCATTTTCTTAGGAAAGAACCTTTTAAAAATACATGTTTATTGACCAAATTCCTAACGCCACGCCCACATAATATATTTCGTTTAAAAACTGAATTAATTTCCTATCTTTTACAAAAAGTTTGAACAAAATCCGTCCAGCCGTTTAAAAGTTATACGACTTTAAAAAATTTCCTGAATCAAGATTCACTTACTGGGCGATTCTGGGCGCCTGGTATTTTGCTAACATGTTTATACATGCTCGATTTTGAAAATTACAACCACAAGAATGAATGTGAACTTGCTTGGCTCATAACTAGGGAACTACTGCTCCGATTTTGGTCAAATTTTTTGCAAAAATTAGGAAATTTCTCCAGCTTTTCGGGGATATATAATTAATGGGCGTGGCACTGCTCATTTTCTTAGGAACGAACCTTTTAAAAATACATGTTTATTGACCAAATTCCTAACGCCACGCCCACATAATATATTTCGTTTAAAAACTGAATTAATTTCCTATCTTTTACAAAAAGTTTGAACAAAATCCGTCCAGCCGTTTAAAAGTTATACGACTTTAAAAAATTTCCTGAATCAAGATTCACTTACTGGGCGATTCTGGGCGCCTGGTATTTTGCTAACATGTTTATACATGCTCGATTTTGAAAATTACAACCACAAGAATGAATGTGAACTTGCTTGGCTCATAACTAGGGAACTACTGCTCCGATTTTGGTCAAATTTTTTGCAAAAATTAGGAAATTTCTCTAGCTTTTCGGGGATATATAATTAATGGGCGTGGCACTGCTCATTTTCTTAGGAAAGAACCTTTTAAAAATACATGTTTATTGACCAAATTCCTAATGCCACGCCCACATAATATACTTCGTTTAAAAACTGAATTAATTTCCTATCTTTTACAAAAAGTTTGAACAAAATCCATCCAGCCGTTTAAAAGTTATACGACTTTAAAAAATTTCCTGAATCAAGATTCACTTACTGGGCGATTCTGGACGCCTGGTATTTTGCTAACATGTTTATACATGCTCGATTTTGAAAATTACAACCACAAGAATGAATGTGAATTTGCTTGGGTCATAACTAGGGAACTACTGCTCCGATTTTGATCAAATTTTTTGCAAAAATTAGGAAATTTCTCTAGCTTTTCGGTGATATATAATTAATGGGCGTGGCACTGCTCATTTTCTTAGGAAAGAACCTTTTAAAAATACATGTTTATTGACCAAATTCCTAATGCCACGCCCACATAATATATTTCGTTTAAAAACTGAATTAATTTCCTATCTTTTACCAAAAGTTTGAACAAAATCCGTCCAGCCGTTTAAAAGTTATACGACTTTAAAAAATTTCCTGAATCAAGATTCACTTACTGGGCGATTCTGGGCGCCTGGTATGTTGCTAACATGTTTATACATGCTCGATTTTGAAAATTACAACCACAAGAATGAACGTGAATTTGCTTGGGTCATAACTAGGGAACTACTGCTCCGATTTTGATCAAATTTTTTGCAAAAATTAGGAAATTTCTCTAGCTTTTCGGGGATATATAATTAATGGGCGTGGCACTGCTCATTTTCTTAGGAAAGAACCTTTTAAAAATACATGTTTATTGACCAAATTCCTAATGCCACGCCCACATAATATACTTTGTTTAAAAACTGAATTAATTTCCTATCTTTTACAAAAAGTTTGAACAAAATCCGTCCAGCCGTTTAAAAGTTATACGACTTTAAAAAATTTCCTGAATCAAGATTCACTTACTGGGCGATTCTGGGCGCCTGGTATGTTGCTAACATGTTTATACATGCTCGATTTTGAAAATTACAACCACAAGAATGAACGTGAACTTGCTTGGCTCATAACTAGGGAACTACTGCTCCGATTTTGGTCAAATTTTTTGCAAAAATTAGGAAATTTCTCCAGCTTTTCGGGGATATATAATTAATGGGCGTGGCACTGCTCATTTTCTTAGGAAACAACCTTTTAAAAATACATGTTTATTGACCAAATTCCTAATGCCACGCCCACATAATATATTTCGTTTAAAAACTTAATTAATTTCCTATCTTTTACAAAAAGTTTGAACAAAATCCGTCCAGCCGTTTAAAAGTTATACGACTTTAAAAAATTTCCTGAATCAAGATTCACTTACTGGGCGATTCTGGGCGCCTGGTATTTTGCTAACATGTTTATACATGCTCGATTTTGAAAATTACAACCACAAGAATGAATGTGAACTTGCTTGGCTCATAACTAGGGAACTACTGCTCCGATTTTGGTCAAATTTTTTGCAAAAATTAGGAAATTTCTCTAGCTTTTCGGGGATATATAATTAATGGGCGTGGCACTGCTCATTTTCTTAGGAAACAACCTTTTAAAAATACATGTTTATTGACCAAATTCCTAATGCCACGCCCACATAATATATTTCGTTTAAAAACTTAATTAATTTCCTATCTTTTACAAAAAGTTTGAACAAAATCCGTCCAGCCGTTTAAAAGTTATACGACTTTAAAAAATTTCCTGAATCAAGATACACTTACTGGGCGATTCTGGGCGCCTGGTATTTTGCTAACATGTTTATACATGCTCGATTTTGAAAATTACAACCACAAGAATGAATGTGAACTTGCTTGGCTCATAACTAGGGAACTACTGCTCCGATTTTGGTCAAATTTTTTGCAAAAATTAGGAAATTTCTCCAGCTTTTCGGGGATATATAATTAATGGGCGTGGCACTGCTCATTTTCTTAGGAAAGAACCTTTTAAAAATACATGTTTATTGACCAAATTCCTAATGCCACGCCCACATAATATATTTCGTTTAAAAACTGAATTAATTTCCTATCTTTTACAAAAAGTTTGAACAAAATCCGTCCAGCCGTTTAAAAGTTATACGACTTTAAAAAATTTCCTGAATCAAGATACACTTACTGGGCGATTCTGGGCGCCTGGTATTTTGCTAACATGTTTATACATGCTCGATTTTGAAAATTACAACCACAAGAATGAATGTGAACTTGCTTGACTCATAACTAGGGAACTACTGCTCCGATTTTGGTCAAATTTTTTGCAAAAATTAGGAAATTTCTCCAGCTTTTCGGGGATATATAATTAATGGGCGTGGCACTGCTCATTTTCTTAGGAAACAACCTTTTAAAAATACATGTTTATTGACCAAATTCCTAATGCCACGCCCACATAATATACTTTGTTTAAAAACTTAATTAATTTCCTATCTTTTACAAAAAGTTTGAACAAAATCCGTCTAGCCGTTTAAAAGTTATACGACTTTAAAAAATTTCCTGAATCAAGATTCACTTACTGGGCGATTCTGGGCGCCTGGTATTTTGCTAACATGTTTATACATGCTCGATTTTGAAAATTACAACCACAAGAATGAATGTGAACTTGCTTGGCTCATAACTAGGGAACTACTGCTCCGATTTTGGTCAAATTTTTTGCAAAAATTAGGAAATTTCTCTAGCTTTTCGGGGATATATAATTAATGGGCGTGGCACTGCTCATTTTCTTAGGAAAGAACCTTTTAAAAATACATGTTTATTGACCAAATTCCTAATGCCACGCCCACATAATATATTTCGTTTAAAAACTGAATTAATTTCCTATCTTTTACAAAAAGTTTGAACAAAATCCGTCCAGCCGTTTAAAAGTTATACGACTTTAAAAAATTTCCTGAATCAAGATACACTTACTGGGCGATTCTGGGCGCCTGGTATTTTGCTAACATGTTTATACATGCTCGATTTTGAAAATTACAACCACAAGAATGAATGTGAACTTGCTTGGCTCATAACTAGGGAACTACTGCTCCGATTTTGGTCAAATTTTTTGCAAAAATTAGGAAATTTCTCTAGCTTTTCGGGGATATATAATTAATGGGCGTGGCACTGCTCATTTTCTTAGGAAACAACCTTTTAAAAATACATGTTTATTGACCAAATTCCTAATGCCACGCCCACATAATATATTTCGTTTAAAAACTTAATTAATTTCCTATCTTTTACAAAAAGTTTGAACAAAATCCGTCCAGCCGTTTAAAAGTTATACGACTTTAAAAAATTTCCTGAATCAAGATTCACTTACTGGGCGATTCTGGGCGCCTGGTATTTTGCTAACATGTTTATACATGCTCGATTTTGAAAATTACAACCACAAGAATGAATGTGAACTTGCTTGGCTCATAACTAGGGAACTACTGCTCCGATTTTGGTCAAATTTTTTGCAAAAATTAGGAAATTTCTCCAGCTTTTCGGGGATATATAATTAATGGGCGTGGCACTGCTCATTTTCTTAGGAAAGAACCTTTTATAAATACATGTTTATTGACCAAATTCCTAATGCCACGCCCACATAATATACTTTGTTTAAAAACTGAATTAATTTCCTATCTTTTACAAAAAGTTTGAACAAAATCCATCCAGCCGTTTAAAAGTTATACGACTTTAAAAAATTTCCTGAATCAAGATTCACTTACTGGGCGATTCTGGGCGCCTGGTATTTTGCTAACATGTTTATACATGCTCGATTTTGAAAATTACAACCACAAGAATGAATGTGAACTTGCTTGGCTCATAACTAGGGAACTACTGCTCCGATTTTGATCAAATTTTTTGCAAAAATTAGGAAATTCCTCTAGCTTTTCGGGGATATATAATTAATGGGCGTGGCACTGCTCATTTTCTTAGGAAAGAACCTTTTAAAAATACATGTTTATTGACCAAATTCCTAATGCCACGCCCACATAATATACTTTGTTTAAAAACTGAATTAATTTCCTATCTTTTACAAAAAGTTTGAACAAAATCCGTCCAGCCGTTTAAAAGTTATACGACTTTAAAAAATTTCCTGAATCAAGATTCACTTACTGGGCGATTCTGGGCGCCTGGTATTTTGCTAACATGTTTATACATGCTCGATTTTGAAAATTACAACCACAAGAATGAATGTGAACTTGCTTGGCTCATAACTAGGGAACTACTGCTCCGATTTTGATCAAATTTTTTGCAAAAATTAGGAAATTTCTCCAGCTTTTCGGGAATATATAATTAATGGGCGTGGCACTGCTCATTTTCTTAGGAAAGAACCTTTTAAAAATACATGTTTATTGACCAAATTCCTAATGCCACGCCCACATAATATACTTTGTTTAAAAACTGAATTAATTTCCTATCTTTTACAAAAAGTTTGAACAAAATCCGTCCAGCCGTTTAAAAGTTATACGACTTTAAAAAATTTCCTGAATCAAGATTCACTTACTGGGCGATTCTGGGCGCCTGGTATTTTGCTAACATGTTTATACATGCTCGATTTTGAAAATTACAACCACAAGAATGAATGTGAACTTGCTTGGCTCATAACTAGGGAACTACTGCTCCGATTTTGGTCAAATTTTTTGCAAAAATTAGGAAATTTCTCCAGCTTTTCGGGGATATATAATTAATGGGCGTGGCACTGCTCATTTTCTTAGGAAACAACCTTTTAAAAATACATGTTTATTGACCAAATTCCTAATGCCACGCCCACATAATATATTTCGTTTAAAAACTGAATTAATTTCCTATCTTTTACAAAAAGTTTGAACAAAATCCGTCCAGCCGTTTAAAAGTTATACGACTTTAAAAAATTTCCTGAATCAAGATTCACTTACTGGGCGATTCTGGGCGCCTGGTATTTTGCTAACATGTTTATACATGCTCGATTTTGAAAATTACAACCACAAGAATGAATGTGAACTTGCTTGGCTCATAACTAGGGAACTACTGCTCCGATTTTGGTCAAATTTTTTGCAAAAATTAGGAAATTTCTCCAGCTTTTCGGGGATATATAATTAATGGGCGTGGCACTGCTCATTTTCTTAGGAAAAAACCTTTTAAAAATACATGTTTATTGACCAAATTCCTAATGCCACGCCCACATAATATACTTTGTTTAAAAACTTAATTAATTTCCTATCTTTTACAAAAAGTTTGAACAAAATCCGTCTAGCCGTTTAAAAGTTATACGACTTTAAAAAATTTCCTGAATCAAGATTCACTTACTGGGCGATTCTGGGCGCCTGGTATTTTGCTAACATGTTTATACATGCTCGATTTTGAAAATTACAACCACAAGAATGAATGTGAACTTGCTTGGCTCATAACTAGGGAACTACTGCTCCGATTTTGGTCAAATTTTTTGCAAAAATTAGGAAATTTCTCTAGCTTTTCGGGGATATATAATTAATGGGCGTGGCACTGCTCATTTTCTTAGGAAAGAACCTTTTAAAAATACATGTTTATTGACCAAATTCCTAATGCCACGCCCACATAATATATTTCGTTTAAAAACTGAATTAATTTCCTATCTTTTACAAAAAGTTTGAACAAAATCCGTCCAGCCGTTTAAAAGTTATACGACTTTAAAAAATTTCCTGAATCAAGATACACTTACTGGGCGATTCTGGGCGCCTGGTATTTTGCTAACATGTTTATACATGCTCGATTTTGAAAATTACAACCACAAGAATGAATGTGAACTTGCTTGGCTCATAACTAGGGAACTACTGCTCCGATTTTGGTCAAATTTTTTGCAAAAATTAGGAAATTTCTCCAGCTTTTCGGGGATACATAATTAATGGGCGTGGCACTGCTCATTTTCTTAGGAAACAACCTTTTAAAAATACATGTTTATTGACCAAATTCCTAATGCCACGCCCACATAATATACTTTGTTTAAAAACTTAATTAATTTCCTATCTTTTACAAAAAGTTTGAACAAAATCCGTCTAGCCGTTTAAAAGTTATACGACTTTAAAAAATTTCCTGAATCAAGATTCACTTACTGGGCGATTCTGGGCGCCTGGTATTTTGCTAACATGTTTATACATGCTCGATTTTGAAAATTACAACCACAAGAATGAATGTGAACTTGCTTGGCTCATAACTAGGGAACTACTGCTCCGATTTTGGTCAAATTTTTTGCAAAAATTAGGAAATTTCTCTAGCTTTTCGGGGATATATAATTAATGGGCGTGGCACTGCTCATTTTCTTAGGAAAGAACCTTTTAAAAATACATGTTTATTGACCAAATTCCTAATGCCACGCCCACATAATATATTTCGTTTAAAAACTGAATTAATTTCCTATCTTTTACAAAAAGTTTGAACAAAATCCGTCCAGCCGTTTAAAAGTTATACGACTTTAAAAAATTTCCTGAATCAAGATACACTTACTGGGCGATTCTGGGCGCCTGGTATTTTGCTAACATGTTTATACATGCTCGATTTTGAAAATTACAACCACAAGAATGAATGTGAACTTGCTTGGCTCATAACTAGGGAACTACTGCTCCGATTTTGGTCAAATTTTTTGCAAAAATTAGGAAATTTCTCCAGCTTTTCGGGGATACATAATTAATGGGCGTGGCACTGCTCATTTTCTTAGGAAACAACCTTTTAAAAATACATGTTTATTGACCAAATTCCTAATGCCACGCCCACATAATATACTTTGTTTAAAAACTTAATTAATTTCCTATCTTTTACAAAAAGTTTGAACAAAATCCGTCTAGCCGTTTAAAAGTTATACGACTTTAAAAAATTTCCTGAATCAAGATTCACTTACTGGGCGATTCTGGGCGCCTGGTATTTTGCTAACATGTTTATACATGCTCGATTTTGAAAATTACAACCACAAGAATGAATGTGAACTTGCTTGGCTCATAACTAGGGAACTACTGCTCCGATTTTGGTCAAATTTTTTGCAAAAATTAGGAAATTTCTCCAGCTTTTCGGAGATATATAATTAATGGGCGTGGCACTGCTCATTTTCTTAGGAAAAAACCTTTTAAAAATACATGTTTATTGACCAAATTCCTAATGCCACGCCCACATAATATATTTCGTTTAAAAACTTAATTAATTTCCTATCTTTTACAAAAAGTTTGAACAAAATCCGTCCAGCCGTTTAAAAGTTATACGACTTTAAAAAATTTCCTGAATCAAGATTCACTTACTGGGCGATTCTGGGCGCCTGGTATTTTGCTAACATGTTTATACATGCTCGATTTTGAAAATTACAACCACAAGAATGAATGTGAACTTGCTTGGCTCATAACTAGGGAACTACTGCTCCGATTTTGGTCAAATTTTTTGCAAAAATTAGGAAATTTCTCTAGCTTTTCGGGGATATATAATTAATGGGCGTGGCACTGCTCATTTTCTTAGGAAACAACCTTTTATAAATACATGTTTATTGACCAAATTCCTAATGCCACGCCCACATAATATATTTCGTTTAAAAACTGAATTATTTTCCTATCTATTACAAAAAGTTTGAACAAAATCCGTCCAGCCGTTTAAAAGTTATACGACTTTAAAAAATTTCCTGAATCAAGATTCACTTACTGGGCGATTCTGGGCGCCTGGTATTTTGCTAACATGTTTATACATGCTCGATTTTGAAAATTACAACCACAAGAATGAATGTGAACTTGCTTGGCTCATAACTAGGGAACTACTGCTCCGATTTTGGTCAAATTTTTTGCAAAAATTAGGAAATTTCTCCAGCTTTTCGGGGATATATAATTAATGGGCGTGGCACTGCTCATTTTCTTAGGAAACAACCTTTTATAAATACATGTTTATTGACCAAATTCCTAATGCCACGCCCACATAATATATTTCGTTTAAAAACTGAATTAATTTCCTATCTTTTACAAAAAGTTTGAACAAAATCCGTCCAGCCGTTTAAAAGTTATACGACTTTAAAAAATTTCCTGAATCAAGATTCACTTACTGGGCGATTCTGGGCGCCTGGTATTTTGCTAACATGTTTATACATGCTCGATTTTGAAAATTACAACCACAAGAATGAATGTGAACTTGCTTGGCTCATAACTAGGGAACTACTGCTCCGATTTTGGTCAAATTTTTTGCAAAAATTAGGAAATTTCTCTAGCTTTTCGGGGATATCTAATTAATGGGCGTGGCACTGCTCATTTTCTTAGGAAAGAACCTTTTAAAAATACATGTTTATTGACCAAATTCCTAATGCCACGCCCACATAATATGCTTTGTTTAAAAACTTAATTAATTTCCTATCTTTTACAAAAAGTTTGAACAAAATCCGTCCAGCCGTTTAAAAGTTATACGACTTTAAAAAATTTCCTGAATCAAGATTCACTTACTGGGCGATTCTGGGCGCCTGGTATTTTGCTAACATGTTTATACATGCTCGATTTTGAAAATTACAACCACAAGAATGAATGTGAACTTGCTTGGCTCATAACTAGGGAACTACTGCTCCGATTTTGGTCAAATTTTTTGCAAAAATTAGGAAATTTCTCCAGCTTTTCGGGGATATATAATTAATGGGCGTGGCACTGCTCATTTTCTTAGGAAACAACCTTTTATAAATACATGTTTATTGACCAAATTCCTAATGCCACGCCCACATAATATATTTCGTTTAAAAACTGAATTAATTTCCTATCTTTTACAAAAAGTTTGAACAAAATCCGTCCAGCCGTTTAAAAGTTATACGACTTTAAAAAATTTCCTGAATCAAGATTCACTTACTGGGCGATTCTGGGCGCCTGGTATTTTGCTAACATGTTTATACATGCTCGATTTTGAAAATTACAACCACAAGAATGAATGTGAACTTGCTTGGCTCATAACTAGGGAACTACTGCTCCGATTTTGGTCAAATTTTTTGCAAAAATTAGGAAATTTCTCCAGCTTTTCGGGGATATATAATTAATGGGCGTGGCACTGCTCATTTTCTTAGGAAACAACCTTTTAAAAATACATGTTTATTGACCAAATTCCTAATGCCACGCCCACATAATATATTTCGTTTAAAAACTGAATTAATTTCCTATCTTTTACAAAAAGTTTGAACAAAATCCGTCCAGCCGTTTAAAAGTTATACGACTTTAAAAAATTTCCTGAATCAAGATTCACTTACTGGGCGATTCTGGGCGCCTGGTATTTTGCTAACATGTTTATACATGCTCGATTTTGAAAATTACAACCACAAGAATGAATGTGAACTTGCTTGGCTCATAACTAGGGAACTACTGCTCCGATTTTGGTCAAATTTTTTGCAAAAATTAGGAAATTTCTCCAGCTTTTCGGGGATATATAATTAATGGGCGTGGCACTGCTCATTTTCTTAGGAAACAACCTTTTAAAAATACATGTTTATTGACCTAATTCCTAATGCCACGCCCACATAATATATTTTGTTTAAAAACTGAATTAATTTCCTATCTTTTACAAAAAGTTTGAACAAAATCCGTCCATCCGTTTAAAAGTTATACGACTTTAAAAAATTTCCTGAATCAAGATTCACTTACTGGGCGATTCTGGGCGCCTGGTATTTTGCTAACATGTTTATACATGCTCGATTTTGAAAATTACAACCACAAGAATGAATGTGAACTTGCTTGGCTCATAACTAGGGAACTACTGCTCCGATTTTGGTCAAATTTTTTGCAAAAATTAGGAAATTTCTCTAGCTTTTCTGTGATATATAATTAATGGGCGTGGCACTGCTCATTTTCTTAGGAAAGAACCTTTTAAAAATACATGTTTATTGACCAAATTGCTAATGCCACGCCCACATAATATATTTCGTTTAAAAACTGAATTAATTTCCTATCTATTACAAAAAGTTTGAACAAAATCCGTCCAGCCGTTTAAAAGTTATACGACTTTAAAAAATTTCCTGAATCAAGATTCACTTACTGGGCGATTCTGGGCGCCTGGTATTTTGCTAACATGTTTATACATGCTCGATTTTGAAAATTACAACCACAAGAATGAATGTGAACTTGCTTGGCTCATAACTAGGGAACTATTGCTCCGATTTTGGTCAAATTTTTTGCAAAAATTAGGAAATTTCTCCAGCTTTTCGGGGATATATAATTAATGGGCGTGGCACTGCTCATTTTCTTAGGAAACAACCTTTTATAAATACATGTTTATTGACCAAATTCCTAATGCCACGCCCACATAATATATTTCGTTTAAAAACTGAATTATTTTCCTATCTATTACAAAAAGTTTGAACAAAATCCGTCCAGCCGTTTAAAAGTTATACGACTTTAAAAAATTTCCTGAATCAAGATTCACTTACTGGGCGATTCTGGGCGCCTGGTATTTTGCTAACATGTTTATACATGCTCGATTTTGAAAATTACAACCACAAGAATGAATGTGAACTTGCTTGGCTCATAACTAGGGAACTATTGCTCCGATTTTGGTCAAATTTTTTGCAAAAATTAGGAAATTTCTCCAGCTTTTCGGGGATATATAATTAATGGGCGTGGCACTGCTCATTTTCTTAGGAAACAACCTTTTATAAATACATGTTTATTGACCAAATTCCTAATGCCACGCCCACATAATATATTTTGTTTAAAAACTGAATTAATTTCCTATCTTTTACAAAAAGTTTGAACAAAATCCGTCCATCCGTTTAAAAGTTATACGACTTTAAAAAATTTCCTGAATCAAGATTCACTTACTGGGCGATTCTGGGCGCCTGGTATTTTGCTAACATGTTTATACATGCTCGATTTTGAAAATTACAACCACAAGAATGAATGTGAACTTGCTTGGCTCATAACTAGGGAACTACTGCTCCGATTTTGGTCAAATTTTTTGCAAAAATTAGGAAATTTCTCTAGCTTTTCTGTGATATATAATTAATGGGCGTGGCACTGCTCATTTTCTTAGGAAAGAACCTTTTAAAAATACATGTTTATTGACCAAATTGCTAATGCCACGCCCACATAATATATTTCGTTTAAAAACTGAATTAATTTCCTATCTTTTACAAAAAGTTTGAACAAAATCCGTCCAGCCGTTTAAAAGTTATACGACTTTAAAAAATTTCCTGAATCAAGATTCACTTACTGGGCGATTCTGGGCGCCTGGTATTTTGCTAACATGTTTATACATGCTCGATTTTGAAAATTACAACCACAAGAATGAATGTGAACTTGCTTGGCTCATAACTAGGGAACTACTGCTCCGATTTTGGTCAAATTTTTTGCAAAAATTAGGAAATTTCTCCAGCTTTTCGGGGATATATAATTAATGGGCGTGGCACTGCTCATTTTCTTAGGAAAGAACCTTTTCAAAATACATGTTTATTGACCAAATTCCTAATGCCACGCCCACATAATATATTTCGTTTAAAAACCGAATTAATTTCCTATCTTTTACAAAAAGTTTGAACAAAATCCGTCCAGCCGTTGAAAAGTTATACGACTTTAAAAAATTTCCTGAATCAAGATTCACTTACTGGGCGATTCTAGGCGCCTGGTATTTTGCTAACATGTTTATACATGCTCGATTTTGAAAATTACAACCACAAGAATGAATGTGAACTTGCTTGGCTCATAACTAGGGAACTACTGCTCCGATTTTGGTCAAATTTTTTGCAAAAATTAGGAAATTTCTCCAGCTTTTCGGGGATATATAATTAATGGGCGTGGCACTGCTCATTTTCTTAGGAAACAACCTTTTAAAAATACATGTTTATTGACCAAATTCCTAATGCCACGCCCACATAATATATTTCGTTTAAAAACTTAATTAATTTCCTATCTTTTACAAAAAGTTTGAACAAAATCCGTCCAGCCGTTTAAAAGTTATACGACTTTGAAAAATTTCCTGAATCAAGATTCACTTACTGGGCGATTCTAGGCGCCTGGTATTTTGCTAACATGTTTATACATGCTCGATTTTGAAAATTACAACCACAAGAATGAATGTGAACTTGCTTGGCTCATAACTAGGGAACTACTGCTCCGATTTTGGTCAAATTTTTTGCAAAAATTAGGAAATTTCTCCAGCTTTTCGGGGATATATAATTAATGGGCGTGGCACTGCTCATTTTCTTAGGAAACAACCTTTTAAAAATACATGTTTATTGACCAAATTCCTAATGCCACGCCCACATAATATATTTCGTTTAAAAACTGAATTATTTTCCTATCTTCTACAAAAAGTTTGAACAAAATCCGTCCAGCCGTTTAAAAGTTATACGACTTTAAAAAATTTCCTGAATCAAGATTCACTTACTGGGCGATTCTGGGCGCCTGGTATTTTGCTAACATGTTTATACATGCTCGATTTTGAAAATTACAACCACAAGAATGAATGTGAACTTGCTTGGCTCATAACTAGGGAACTATTGCTCCGATTTTGGTCAAATTTTTTGCAAAAATTAGGAAATTTCTCCAGCTTTTCGGGGATATATAATTAATGGGCGTGGCACTGCTCATTTTCTTAGGAAACAACCTTTTATAAATACATGTTTATTGACCAAACTCCTAATGCCACGCCCACATAATATATTTTGTTTAAAAACTGAATTAATTTCCTATCTTTTACAAAAAGTTTGAACAAAATCCGTCCATCCGTTTAAAAGTTATACGACTTTAAAAAATTTCCTGAATCAAGATTCACTTACTGGGCGATTCTGGGCGCCTGGTATTTTGCTAACATGTTTATACATGCTCGATTTTGAAAATTACAACCACAAGAATGAATGTGAACTTGCTTGGCTCATAACTAGGGAACTACTGCTCCGATTTTGGTCAAATTTTTTGCAAAAATTAGGAAATTTCTCTAGCTTTTCTGGGATATATAATTAATGGGCGTGGCACTGCTCATTTTCTTAGGAAAAAACCTTTTAAAAATACATGTTTATTGACCAAATTCCTAATGCCACGCCCACATAATATATTTCGTTTAAAAACTTAATTAATTTCCTATCTTTTACAAAAAGTTTGAACAAAATCCGTCCAGCCGTTTAAAAGTTATACGACTTTAAAAAATTTCCTGAATCAAGATTCACTTACTGGGCGATTCTGGGCGCCTGGTATTTTGCTAACATGTTTATACATGCTCGATTTTGAAAATTACAACCACAAGAATGAATGTGAACTTGCTTGGCTCATAACTAGGGAACTACTGCTCCGATTTTGGTCAAATTTTTTGCAAAAATTAGGAAATTTCTCTAGCTTTTCTGGGATATATAATTAATGGGCGTGGCACTGCTCATTTTCTTAGGAAAAAACCTTTTAAAAATACATGTTTATTGACCAAATTCCTAATGCCACGCCCACATAATATATTTCGTTTAAAAACTTAATTAATTTCCTATCTTTTACAAAAAGTTTGAACAAAATCCATCCAGCCGTTTAAAAGTTATACGACTTTAAAAAATTTCCTGAATCAAGATTCACTTACTGGGCGATTCTGGGCGCCTGGTATTTTGCTAACATGTTTATACATGCTCGATTTTGAAAATTACAACCACAAGAATGAATGTGAACTTGCTTGGCTCATAACTAGGGAACTACTGCTCCGATTTTGATCAAATTTTTTGCAAAAATTAGGAAATTCCTCTAGCTTTTCGGGGATA
The DNA here is from genome assembly GCA_963971445.1 of Ornithomya chloropus. Classification (NCBI taxonomy): domain Eukaryota; kingdom Metazoa; phylum Arthropoda; class Insecta; order Diptera; family Hippoboscidae; genus Ornithomya; species Ornithomya chloropus. Next base: position 16,425,609 of record OZ020530.1, on the reverse strand, counting down.
TATAATTAATGGGCGTGGCACTGCTCATTTTCTTAGGAAAGAACCTTTTAAAAATACATGTTTATTGACCAAATTCCTAATGCCACGCCCACATAATATACTTTGTTTAAAAACTGAATTAATTTCCTATCTTTTACAAAAAGTTTGAACAAAATCCGTCCAGCCGTTTAAAAGTTATACGACTTTAAAAAATTTCCTGAATCAAGATTCACTTACTGGGCGATTCTGGGCGCCTGGTATTTTGCTAACATGTTTATACATGCTCGATTTTGAAAATTACAACCACAAGAATGAATGTGAACTTGCTTGGCTCATAACTAGGGAACTACTGCTCCGATTTTGGTCAAATTTTTTGCAAAAATTAGGAAATTTCTCCAGCTTTTCGGGAATATATAATTAATGGGCGTGGCACTGCTCATTTTCTTAGGAAAGAACCTTTTAAAAATACATGTTTATTGACCAAATTCCTAATGCCACGCCCACATAATATACTTTGTTTAAAAACTGAATTAATTTCCTATCTTTTACAAAAAGTTTGAACAAAATCCGTCCAGCCGTTTAAAAGTTATACGACTTTAAAAAATTTCCTGAATCAAGATTCACTTACTGGGCGATTCTGGGCGCCTGGTATTTTGCTAACATGTTTATACATGCTCGATTTTGAAAATTACAACCACAAGAATGAATGTGAACTTGCTTGGCTCATAACTAGGGAACTACTGCTCCGATTTTGGTCAAATTTTTTGCAAAAATTAGGAAATTTCTCCAGCTTTTCGGGGATATATAATTAATGGGCGTGGCACTGCTCATTTTCTTAGGAAACAACCTTTTAAAAATACATGTTTATTGACCAAATTCCTAATGCCACGCCCACATAATATATTTCGTTTAAAAACTGAATTAATTTCCTATCTTTTACAAAAAGTTTGAACAAAATCCGTCCAGCCGTTTAAAAGTTATACGACTTTAAAAAATTTCCTGAATCAAGATTCACTTACTGGGCGATTCTGGGCGCCTGGTATTTTGCTAACATGTTTATACATGCTCGATTTTGAAAATTACAACCACAAGAATGAATGTGAACTTGCTTGGCTCATAACTAGGGAACTACTGCTCCGATTTTGGTCAAATTTTTTGCAAAAATTAGGAAATTTCTCCAGCTTTTCGGGGATATATAATTAATGGGCGTGGCACTGCTCATTTTCTTAGGAAACAACCTTTTAAAAATACATGTTTATTGACCAAATTCCTAATGCCACGCCCACATAATATACTTTGTTTAAAAACTTAATTAATTTCCTATCTTTTACAAAAAGTTTGAACAAAATCCGTCTAGCCGTTTAAAAGTTATACGACTTTAAAAAATTTCCTGAATCAAGATTCACTTACTGGGCGATTCTGGGCGCCTGGTATTTTGCTAACATGTTTATACATGCTCGATTTTGAAAATTACAACCACAAGAATGAATGTGAACTTGCTTGGCTCATAACTAGGGAACTACTGCTCCGATTTTGGTCAAATTTTTTGCAAAAATTAGGAAATTTCTCTAGCTTTTCGGGGATATATAATTAATGGGCGTGGCACTGCTCATTTTCTTAGGAAAGAACCTTTTAAAAATACATGTTTATTGACCAAATTCCTAATGCCACGCCCACATAATATATTTCGTTTAAAAACTGAATTAATTTCCTATCTTTTACAAAAAGTTTGAACAAAATCCGTCCAGCCGTTTAAAAGTTATACGACTTTAAAAAATTTCCTGAATCAAGATACACTTACTGGGCGATTCTGGGCGCCTGGTATTTTGCTAACATGTTTATACATGCTCGATTTTGAAAATTACAACCACAAGAATGAATGTGAACTTGCTTGGCTCATAACTAGGGAACTACTGCTCCGATTTTGGTCAAATTTTTTGCAAAAATTAGGAAATTTCTCCAGCTTTTCGGGGATACATAATTAATGGGCGTGGCACTGCTCATTTTCTTAGGAAACAACCTTTTAAAAATACATGTTTATTGACCAAATTCCTAATGCCACGCCCACATAATATACTTTGTTTAAAAACTTAATTAATTTCCTATCTTTTACAAAAAGTTTGAACAAAATCCGTCTAGCCGTTTAAAAGTTATACGACTTTAAAAAATTTCCTGAATCAAGATTCACTTACTGGGCGATTCTGGGCGCCTGGTATTTTGCTAACATGTTTATACATGCTCGATTTTGAAAATTACAACCACAAGAATGAATGTGAACTTGCTTGGCTCATAACTAGGGAACTACTGCTCCGATTTTGGTCAAATTTTTTGCAAAAATTAGGAAATTTCTCCAGCTTTTCGGAGATATATAATTAATGGGCGTGGCACTGCTCATTTTCTTAGGAAAAAACCTTTTAAAAATACATGTTTATTGACCAAATTCCTAATGCCACGCCCACATAATATATTTCGTTTAAAAACTTAATTAATTTCCTATCTTTTACAAAAAGTTTGAACAAAATCCGTCCAGCCGTTTAAAAGTTATACGACTTTAAAAAATTTCCTGAATCAAGATTCACTTACTGGGCGATTCTGGGCGCCTGGTATTTTGCTAACATGTTTATACATGCTCGATTTTGAAAATTACAACCACAAGAATGAATGTGAACTTGCTTGGCTCATAACTAGGGAACTACTGCTCCGATTTTGGTCAAATTTTTTGCAAAAATTAGGAAATTTCTCTAGCTTTTCGGGGATATATAATTAATGGGCGTGGCACTGCTCATTTTCTTAGGAAACAACCTTTTATAAATACATGTTTATTGACCAAATTCCTAATGCCACGCCCACATAATATATTTCGTTTAAAAACTGAATTATTTTCCTATCTATTACAAAAAGTTTGAACAAAATCCGTCCAGCCGTTTAAAAGTTATACGACTTTAAAAAATTTCCTGAATCAAGATTCACTTACTGGGCGATTCTGGGCGCCTGGTATTTTGCTAACATGTTTATACATGCTCGATTTTGAAAATTACAACCACAAGAATGAATGTGAACTTGCTTGGCTCATAACTAGGGAACTACTGCTCCGATTTTGGTCAAATTTTTTGCAAAAATTAGGAAATTTCTCCAGCTTTTCGGGGATATATAATTAATGGGCGTGGCACTGCTCATTTTCTTAGGAAACAACCTTTTATAAATACATGTTTATTGACCAAATTCCTAATGCCACGCCCACATAATATATTTCGTTTAAAAACTGAATTAATTTCCTATCTTTTACAAAAAGTTTGAACAAAATCCGTCCAGCCGTTTAAAAGTTATACGACTTTAAAAAATTTCCTGAATCAAGATTCACTTACTGGGCGATTCTGGGCGCCTGGTATTTTGCTAACATGTTTATACATGCTCGATTTTGAAAATTACAACCACAAGAATGAATGTGAACTTGCTTGGCTCATAACTAGGGAACTACTGCTCCGATTTTGGTCAAATTTTTTGCAAAAATTAGGAAATTTCTCTAGCTTTTCGGGGATATATAATTAATGGGCGTGGCACTGCTCATTTTCTTAGGAAAGAACCTTTTAAAAATACATGTTTATTGACCAAATTCCTAATGCCACGCCCACATAATATGCTTTGTTTAAAAACTTAATTAATTTCCTATCTTTTACAAAAAGTTTGAACAAAATCCGTCCAGCCGTTTAAAAGTTATACGACTTTAAAAAATTTCCTGAATCAAGATTCACTTACTGGGCGATTCTGGGCGCCTGGTATTTTGCTAACATGTTTATACATGCTCGATTTTGAAAATTACAACCACAAGAATGAATGTGAACTTGCTTGGCTCATAACTAGGGAACTACTGCTCCGATTTTGGTCAAATTTTTTGCAAAAATTAGGAAATTTCTCCAGCTTTTCGGGGATATATAATTAATGGGCGTGGCACTGCTCATTTTCTTAGGAAACAACCTTTTATAAATACATGTTTATTGACCAAATTCCTAATGCCACGCCCACATAATATATTTCGTTTAAAAACTGAATTATTTTCCTATCTATTACAAAAAGTTTGAACAAAATCCGTCCAGCCGTTGAAAAGTTATACGACTTTAAAAAATTTCCTGAATCAAGATTCACTTACTGGGCGATTCTGGGCGCCTGGTATTTTGCTAACATGTTTATACATGCTCGATTTTGAAAATTACAACCACAAGAATGAATGTGAACTTGCTTGGCTCATAACTAGGGAACTACTGCTCCGATTTTGGTCAAATTTTTTGCAAAAATTAGGAAATTTCTCTAGCTTTTCGGGGATATATAATTAATGGGCGTGGCACTGCTCATTTTCTTAGGAAAGAACCTTTTAAAAATACATGTTTATTGACCAAATTCCTAATGCCACGCCCACATAATATATTTCGTTTAAAAACTGAATTAATTTCCTATCTTTTACAAAAAGTTTGAACAAAATCCGTCCAGCCGTTGAAAAGTTATACGACTTTAAAAAATTTCCTGAATCAAGATTCACTTACTGGGCGATTCTGGGCGCCTGGTATTTTGCTAACATGTTTATACATGCTCGATTTTGAAAATTACAACCACAAGAATGAATGTGAACTTGCTTGGCTCATAACTAGGGAACTACTGCTCCGATTTTGGTCAAATTTTTTGCAAAAATTAGGAAATTTCTCCAGCTTTTCGGGGATATATAATTAATGGGCGTGGCACTGCTCATTTTCTTAGGAAACAACCTTTTATAAATACATGTTTATTGACCAAATTCCTAATGCCACGCCCACATAATATATTTCGTTTAAAAACTGAATTATTTTCCTATCTATTACAAAAAGTTTGAACAAAATCCGTCCAGCCGTTGAAAAGTTATACGACTTTAAAAAATTTCCTGAATCAAGATTCACTTACTGGGCGATTCTGGGCGCCTGGTATTTTGCTAACATGTTTATACATGCTCGATTTTGAAAATTACAACCACAAGAATGAATGTGAACTTGCTTGGCTCATAACTAGGGAACTACTGCTCCGATTTTGGTCAAATTTTTTGCAAAAATTAGGAAATTTCTCCAGCTTTTCGGGGATATATAATTAATGGGCGTGGCACTGCTCATTTTCTTAGGAAACAACCTTTTATAAATACATGTTTATTGACCAAATTCCTAATGCCACGCCCACATAATATATTTCGTTTAAAAACTGAATTATTTTCCTATCTATTACAAAAAGTTTGAACAAAATCCGTCCAGCCGTTTAAAAGTTATACGACTTTAAAAAATTTCCTGAATCAAGATTCACTTACTGGGCGATTCTGGGCGCCTGGTATTTTGCTAACATGTTTATACATGCTCGATTTTGAAAATTACAACCACAAGAATGAATGTGAACTTGCTTGGCTCATAACTAGGGAACTATTGCTCCGATTTTGGTCAAATTTTTTGCAAAAATTAGGAAATTTCTCCAGCTTTTCGGGGATATATAATTAATGGGCGTGGCACTGCTCATTTTCTTAGGAAACAACCTTTTATAAATACATGTTTATTGACCAAATTCCTAATGCCACGCCCACATAATATATTTTGTTTAAAAACTGAATTAATTTCCTATCTTTTACAAAAAGTTTGAACAAAATCCGTCCATCCGTTTAAAAGTTATACGACTTTAAAAAATTTCCTGAATCAAGATTCACTTACTGGGCGATTCTGGGCGCCTGGTATTTTGCTAACATGTTTATACATGCTCGATTTTGAAAATTACAACCACAAGAATGAATGTGAACTTGCTTGGCTCATAACTAGGGAACTACTGCTCCGATTTTGGTCAAATTTTTTGCAAAAATTAGGAAATTTCTCTAGCTTTTCTGTGATATATAATTAATGGGCGTGGCACTGCTCATTTTCTTAGGAAAGAACCTTTTAAAAATACATGTTTATTGACCAAATTGCTAATGCCACGCCCACATAATATATTTCGTTTAAAAACTGAATTAATTTCCTATCTTTTACAAAAAGTTTGAACAAAATCCGTCCAGCCGTTTAAAAGTTATACGACTTTAAAAAATTTCCTGAATCAAGATTCACTTACTGGGCGATTCTGGGCGCCTGGTATTTTGCTAACATGTTTATACATGCTCGATTTTGAAAATTACAACCACAAGAATGAATGTGAACTTGCTTGGCTCATAACTAGGGAACTATTGCTCCGATTTTGGTCAAATTTTTTGCAAAAATTAGGAAATTTCTCCAGCTTTTCGGGGATATATAATTAATGGGCGTGGCACTGCTCATTTTCTTAGGAAACAACCTTTTATAAATACATGTTTATTGACCAAATTCCTAATGCCACGCCCACATAATATATTTTGTTTAAAAACTGAATTAATTTCCTATCTTTTACAAAAAGTTTGAACAAAATCCGTCCATCCGTTTAAAAGTTATACGACTTTAAAAAATTTCCTGAATCAAGATTCACTTACTGGGCGATTCTGGGCGCCTGGTATTTTGCTAACATGTTTATACATGCTCGATTTTGAAAATTACAACCACAAGAATGAATGTGAACTTGCTTGGCTCATAACTAGGGAACTACTGCTCCGATTTTGGTCAAATTTTTTGCAAAAATTAGGAAATTTCTCTAGCTTTTCTGTGATATATAATTAATGGGCGTGGCACTGCTCATTTTCTTAGGAAAGAACCTTTTAAAAATACATGTTTATTGACCAAATTGCTAATGCCACGCCCACATAATATATTTCGTTTAAAAACTGAATTAATTTCCTATCTTTTACAAAAAGTTTGAACAAAATCCGTCCAGCCGTTTAAAAGTTATACGACTTTAAAAAATTTCCTGAATCAAGATTCACTTACTGGGCGATTCTGGGCGCCTGGTATTTTGCTAACATGTTTATACATGCTCGATTTTGAAAATTACAACCACAAGAATGAATGTGAACTTGCTTGGCTCATAACTAGGGAACTACTGCTCCGATTTTGGTCAAATTTTTTGCAAAAATTAGGAAATTTCTCCAGCTTTTCGGGGATATATAATTAATGGGCGTGGCACTGCTCATTTTCTTAGGAAAGAACCTTTTCAAAATACATGTTTATTGACCAAATTCCTAATGCCACGCCCACATAATATATTTCGTTTAAAAACCGAATTAATTTCCTATCTTTTACAAAAAGTTTGAACAAAATCCGTCCAGCCGTTGAAAAGTTATACGACTTTAAAAAATTTCCTGAATCAAGATTCACTTACTGGGCGATTCTGGGCGCCTGGTATTTTGCTAACATGTTTATACATGCTCGATTTTGAAAATTACAACCACAAGAATGAATGTGAACTTGCTTGGCTCATAACTAGGGAACTACTGCTCCGATTTTGGTCAAATTTTTTGCAAAAATTAGGAAATTTCTCCAGCTTTTCGGGGATATATAATTAATGGGCGTGGCACTGCTCATTTTCTTAGGAAAAAACCTTTTAAAAATACATGTTTATTGACCAAATTCCTAATGCCACGCCCACATAATATATTTCGTTTAAAAACTTAATTAATTTCCTATCTTTTACAAAAAGTTTGAACAAAATCCGTCCAGCCGTTTAAAAGTTATACGACTTTGAAAAATTTCCTGAATCAAGATTCACTTACTGGGCGATTCTAGGCGCCTGGTATTTTGCTAACATGTTTATACATGCTCGATTTTGAAAATTACAACCACAAGAATGAATGTGAACTTGCTTGGCTCATAACTAGGGAACTACTGCTCCGATTTTGGTCAAATTTTTTGCAAAAATTAGGAAATTTCTCCAGCTTTTCGGGGATATATAATTAATGGGCGTGGCACTGCTCATTTTCTTAGGAAACAACCTTTTAAAAATACATGTTTATTGACCAAATTCCTAATGCCACGCCCACATAATATATTTCGTTTAAAAACTGAATTATTTTCCTATCTTCTACAAAAAGTTTGAACAAAATCCGTCCAGCCGTTTAAAAGTTATACGACTTTAAAAAATTTCCTGAATCAAGATTCACTTACTGGGCGATTCTGGGCGCCTGGTATTTTGCTAACATGTTTATACATGCTCGATTTTGAAAATTACAACCACAAGAATGAATGTGAACTTGCTTGGCTCATAACTAGGGAACTATTGCTCCGATTTTGGTCAAATTTTTTGCAAAAATTAGGAAATTTCTCCAGCTTTTCGGGGATATATAATTAATGGGCGTGGCACTGCTCATTTTCTTAGGAAACAACCTTTTATAAATACATGTTTATTGACCAAACTCCTAATGCCACGCCCACATAATATATTTTGTTTAAAAACTGAATTAATTTCCTATCTTTTACAAAAAGTTTGAACAAAATCCGTCCATCCGTTTAAAAGTTATACGACTTTAAAAAATTTCCTGAATCAAGATTCACTTACTGGGCGATTCTGGGCGCCTGGTATTTTGCTAACATGTTTATACATGCTCGATTTTGAAAATTACAACCACAAGAATGAATGTGAACTTGCTTGGCTCATAACTAGGGAACTACTGCTCCGATTTTGGTCAAATTTTTTGCAAAAATTAGGAAATTTCTCTAGCTTTTCTGGGATATATAATTAATGGGCGTGGCACTGCTCATTTTCTTAGGAAAAAACCTTTTAAAAATACATGTTTATTGACCAAATTCCTAATGCCACGCCCACATAATATATTTCGTTTAAAAACTTAATTAATTTCCTATCTTTTACAAAAAGTTTGAACAAAATCCGTCCAGCCGTTTAAAAGTTATACGACTTTAAAAAATTTCCTGAATCAAGATTCACTTACTGGGCGATTCTGGGCGCCTGGTATTTTGCTAACATGTTTATACATGCTCGATTTTGAAAATTACAACCACAAGAATGAATGTGAACTTGCTTGGCTCATAACTAGGGAACTACTGCTCCGATTTTGGTCAAATTTTTTGCAAAAATTAGGAAATTTCTCTAGCTTTTCGAGGATATATAATTAATGGGCGTGGCACTGCTCATTTTCTTAGGAAAGAACCTTTTAAAAATACATGTTTATTGACCAAATTCCTAATGCCACGCCCACATAATATATTTCGTTTAAAAACTGAATTAATTTCCTATCTTTTACAAAAAGTTTGAACAAAATCCGTCCAGCCGTTTAAAAGTTATACGACTTTAAAAAATTTCCTGAATCAAGATTCACTTACTGGGCGATTCTGGACGCCTGGTATTTTGCTAACATGTTTATACATGCTCGATTTTGAAAATTACAACCACAAGAATGAATGTGAATTTGCTTGGCTCATAACTAGGGAACTACTGCTCCGATTTTGGTCAAATTTTTTGCAAAAATTAGGAAATTTCTCTAGCTTTTCGGGGATATATAATTAATGGGCGTGGCACTGCTCATTTTCTTAGGAAAGAACCTTTTAAAAATACATGTTTATTGACCAAATTCCTAATGCCACGCCCACATAATATACTTCGTTTAAAAACTGAATTAATTTCCTATCTTTTACAAAAAGTTTGAACAAAATCCGTCCAGCCGTTGAAAAGTTATACGACTTTAAAAAATTTCCTGAATCAAGATTCACTTACTGGGCGATTCTGGGCGCCTGGTATTTTGCTAACATGTTTATACATGCTCGATTTTGAAAATTACAACCACAAGAGTGCATGTGAACTTGCTTGGCTCATAACTAGGGAACTACTACTCCGATTTTGGTCAAATTTTTTGCAAAAATTAGGAAATTTCTCCAGCTTTTCGGGGATATATAATTAATGGGCGTGGCACTGCTCATTTTCTTAGGAAACAACCTTTTATAAATACATGTTTATTGACCAAATTCCTAATGCCACGCCCACATAATATATTTTGTTTAAAAACTGAATTAATTTCCTATCTTTTACAAAAAGTTTGAACAAAATCCGTCCATCCGTTTAAAAGTTATACGACTTTAAAAAATTTCCTGAATCAAGATTCACTTACTGGGCGATTCTGGGCGCCTGGTATTTTGCTAACATGTTTATACATGCTCGATTTTGAAAATTACAACCACAAGAATGAATGTGAACTTGCTTGGCTCATAACTAGGGAACTACTGCTCCGATTTTGGTCAAATTTTTTGCAAAAATTAGGAAATTTCTCCAGCTTTTCGGGGATATATAATTAATGGGCGTGGCACTGCTCATTTTCTTAGGAAAGAACCTTTTCAAAATACATGTTTATTGACCAAATTCCTAATGCCACGCCCACATAATATATTTCGTTTAAAAACCGAATTAATTTCCTATCTTTTACAAAAAGTTTGAACAAAATCCGTCCAGCCGTTGAAAAGTTATACGACTTTAAAAAATTTCCTGAATCAAGATTCACTTACTGGGCGATTCTGGGCGCCTGGTATTTTGCTAACATGTTTATACATGCTCGATTTTGAAAATTACAACCACAAGAATGAATGTGAACTTGCTTGGCTCATAACTAGGGAACTACTGCTCCGATTTTGGTCAAATTTTTTGCAAAAATTAGGAAATTTCTCCAGCTTTTCGGGGATATATAATTAATGGGCGTGGCACTGCTCATTTTCTTAGGAAAGAACCTTTTCAAAATACATGTTTATTGACCTAATTCCTAATGCCACGCCCACATAATATATTTCGTTTAAAAACTTAATTAATTTCCTATCTTTTACAAAAAGTTTGAACAAAATCCGTCCAGCCGTTTAAAAGTTATACGACTTTGAAAAATTTCCTGAATCAAGATTCACTTACTGGGCGATTCTAGGCGCCTGGTATTTTGCTAACATGTTTATACATGCTCGATTTTGAAAATTACAACCACAAGAATGAATGTGAACTTGCTTGGCTCATAACTAGGGAACTACTGCTCCGATTTTGGTCAAATTTTTTGCAAAAATTAGGAAATTTCTCCAGCTTTTCGGGGATATATAATTAATGGGCGTGGCACTGCTCATTTTCTTAGGAAACAACCTTTTAAAAATACATGTTTATTGACCAAATTCCTAATGCCACGCCCACATAATATATTTCGTTTAAAAACTGAATTATTTTCCTATCTTCTACAAAAAGTTTGAACAAAATCCGTCTAGCCGTTTAAAAGTTATACGACTTTAAAAAATTTCCTGAATCAAGATTCACTTACTGGGCGATTCTGGGCGCCTGGTATTTTGCTAACATGTTTATACATGCTCGATTTTGAAAATTACAACCACAAGAATGAATGTGAACTTGCTTGGCTCATAACTAGGGAACTATTGCTCCGATTTTGGTCAAATTTTTTGCAAAAATTAGGAAATTTCTCCAGCTTTTCGGGGATATATAATTAATGGGCGTGGCACTGCTCATTTTCTTAGGAAACAACCTTTTATAAATACATGTTTATTGACCAAATTCCTAATGCCACGCCCACATAATATATTTTGTTTAAAAACTGAATTAATTTCCTATCTTTTACAAAAAGTTTGAACAAAATCCGTCCATCCGTTTAAAAGTTATACGACTTTAAAAAATTTCCTGAATCAAGATTCACTTACTGGGCGATTCTGGGCGCCTGGTATTTTGCTAACATGTTTATACATGCTCGATTTTGAAAATTACAACCACAAGAATGAATGTGAACTTGCTTGGCTCATAACTAGGGAACTACTGCTCCGATTTTGGTCAAATTTTTTGCAAAAATTAGGAAATTTCTCCAGCTTTTCGGGGATATATAATTAATGGGCGTCGCACTGCTCATTTTCTTAGGAAAGAACCTTTTCAAAATACATGTTTATTGACCTAATTCCTAATGCCACGCCCACATAATATATTTCGTTTAAAAACCGAATTAATTTCCTATCTTTTACAAAAAGTTTGAACAAAATCCGTCCAGCCGTTGAAAAGTTATACGACTTTAAAAAATTTCCTGAATCAAGATTCACTTACTGGGCGATTCTGGGCGCCTGGTATTTTGCTAACATGTTTATACATGCTCGATTTTGAAAATTACAACCACAAGAATGAATGTGAACTTGCTTGGCTCATAACTAGGGAACTACTGCTCCGATTTTGGTCAAATTTTTTGCAAAAATTAGGAAATTTCTCTAGCTTTTCTGGGATATATAATTAATGGGCGTGGCACTGCTCATTTTCTTAGGAAAGAACCTTTTAAAAATACATGTTTATTGACCAAATTGCTAATGCCACGCCCACATAATATATTTCGTTTAAAAACTGAATTAATTTCCTATCTTTTACAAAAAGTTTGAACAAAATCCGTCCAGCCGTTGAAAAGTTATACGACTTTAAAAAATTTCCTGAATCAAGATTCACTTACTGGGCGATTCTGGGCGCCTGGTATTTTGCTAACATGTTTATACATGCTCGATTTTGAAAATTACAACCACAAGAATGAATGTGAACTTGCTTGGCTCATAACTAGGGAACTACTGCTCCGATTTTGGTCAAATTTTTTGCAAAAATTAGGAAATTTCTCTAGCTTTTCTGGGATATATAATTAATGGGCGTGGCACTGCTCATTTTCTTAGGAAAGAACCTTTTAAAAATACATGTTTATTGACCAAATTGCTAATGCCACGCCCACATAATATATTTCGTTTAAAAACTGAATTAATTTCCTATCTTTTACAAAAAGTTTGAACAAAATCCGTCCAGCCGTTGAAAAGTTATACGACTTTAAAAAATTTCCTGAATCAAGATTCACTTACTGGGCGATTCTGGGCGCCTGGTATTTTGCTAACATGTTTATACATGCTCGATTTTGAAAATTACAACCACAAGAATGAATGTGAACTTGCTTGGCTCATAACTAGGGAACTACTGCTCCGATTTTGGTCAAATTTTTTGCAAAAATTAGGAAATTTCTCCAGCTTTTCGGGGATATATAATTAATGGGCGTGGCACTGCTCATTTTCTTAGGAAAGAACCTTTTCAAAATACATGTTTATTGACCAAATTCCTAATGCCACGCCCACATAATATATTTCGTTTAAAAACCGAATTAATTTCCTATCTTTTACAAAAAGTTTGAACAAAATCCGTCCAGCCGTTGAAAAGTTATACGACTTTAAAAAATTTCCTGAATCAAGATTCACTTACTGGGCGATTCTGGGCGCCTGGTATTTTGCTAACATGTTTATACATGCTCGATTTTGAAAATTACAACCACAAGAATGAATGTGAACTTGCTTGGCTCATAACTAGGGAACTACTGCTCCGATTTTGGTCAAATTTTTTGCAAAAATTAGGAAATTTCTCCAGCTTTTCGGGGATATATAATTAATGGGCGTGGCACTGCTCATTTTCTTAGGAAAAAACCTTTTAAAAATACATGTTTATTGACCAAATTCCTAATGCCACGCCCACATAATATATTTCGTTTAAAAACTTAATTAATTTCCTATCTTTTACAAAAAGTTTGAACAAAATCCGTCCAGCCGTTTAAAAGTTATACGACTTTGAAAAATTTCCTGAATCAAGATTCACTTACTGGGCGATTCTAGGCGCCTGGTATTTTGCTAACATGTTTATACATGCTCGATTTTGAAAATTTCAACCACAAGAATGAAAGTGAACTTGCTTGGCTCATAACTAGGGAACTACTGCTCCGATTTTGGTCAAATTTTTTGCAAAAATTAGGAAATTTCTCCAGCTTTTCGGGGATATATAATTAATGGGCGTGGCACTGCTCATTTTCTTAGGAAAGAACCTTTTCAAAATACATGTTTATTGACCAAATTCCTAATGCCACGCCCACATAATATATTTCGTTTAAAAACCGAATTAATTTCCTATCTTTTACAAAAAGTTTGAACAAAATCCGTCCAGCCGTTGAAAAGTTATACGACTTTAAAAAATTTCCTGAATCAAGATTCACTTACTGGGCGATTCTGGGCGCCTGGTATTTTGCTAACATGTTTATACATGCTCGATTTTGAAAATTACAACCACAAGAATGAATGTGAACTTGCTTGGCTCATAACTAGGGAACTACTGCTCCGATTTTGGTCAAATTTTTTGCAAAAATTAGGAAATTTCTCTAGCTTTTCGGGGATATATAATTAATGGGCGTGGCACTGCTCATTTTCTTAGGAAAGAACCTTTTAAAAATACATGTTTATTGACCAAATTCCTAATGCCACGCCCACATAATATATTTCGTTTAAAAACTGAATTAATTTCCTATCTTTTACAAAAAGTTTGAACAAAATCCGTCCAGCCGTTTAAAAGTTATACGACTTTAAAAAATTTCCTGAATCAAGATTCACTTACTGGGCGATTCTGGGCGCCTGGTATTTTGCTAACATGTTTATACATGCTCGATTTTGAAAATTACAACCACAAGAATGAATGTGAACTTGCTTGGCTCATAACTAGGGAACTACTGCTCCGATTTTGGTCAAATTTTTTGCAAAAATTAGGAAATTTCTCCAGCTTTTCGGGGATATATAATTAATGGGCGTGGCACTGCTCATTTTCTTAGGAAAGAACCTTTTCAAAATACATGTTTATTGACCAAATTCCTAATGCCACGCCCACATAATATATTTCGTTTAAAAACCGAATTAATTTCCTATCTTTTACAAAAAGTTTGAACAAAATCCGTCCAGCCGTTGAAAAGTTATACGACTTTAAAAAATTTCCTGAATCAAGATTCACTTACTGGGCGATTCTGGGCGCCTGGTATTTTGCTAACATGTTTATACATGCTCGATTTTGAAAATTACAACCACAAGAATGAATGTGAACTTGCTTGGCTCATAACTAGGGAACTACTGCTCCGATTTTGGTCAAATTTTTTGCAAAAATTAGGAAATTTCTCTAGCTTTTCGGGGATATATAATTAATGGGCGTGGCACTGCTTATTTTCTTAGGAAAGAACCTTTTAAAAATACATGTTTATTGACCAAATTCCTAATGCCACGCCCACATAATATATTTCGTTTAAAAACTGAATTAATTTCCTATCTTTTACAAAAAGTTTGAACAAAATCCGTCCAGCCGTTTAAAAGTTATACGACTTTGAAAAATTTCCTGAATCAAGATTCACTTACTGGGCGATTCTAGGCGCCTGGTATTTTGCTAACATGTTTATACATGCTCGATTTTGAAAATTTCAACCACAAGAATGAAAGTGAACTTGCTTGGCTCATAACTAGGGAACTACTGCTCCGATTTTGGTCAAATTTTTTGCAAAAATTAGGAAATTTCTCCAGCTTTTCGGGGATATATAATTAATGGGCGTGGCACTGCTCATTTTCTTAGGAAAGAACCTTTTCAAAATACATGTTTATTGACCAAATTCCTAATGCCACGCCCACATAATATATTTCGTTTAAAAACCGAATTAATTTCCTATCTTTTACAAAAAGTTTGAACAAAATCCGTCCAGCCGTTGAAAAGTTATACGACTTTAAAAAATTTCCTGAATCAAGATTCACTTACTGGGCGATTCTGGGCGCCTGGTATGTTGCTAACATGTTTATACATGCTCGATTTTGAAAATTACAACCACAAGAATGAATGTGAACTTGCTTGGCTCATAACTAGGGAACTACTGCTCCGATTTTGGTCAAATTTTTTGTAAAAATTTGGAAATTTCTCCAGCTTTTCGGGGATATATAATTAATGGGCGTGGCACTGCTCATTTTCTTAGGAAAAAACCTTTTAAAAATACATGTTTATTGACCAAATTCCTAATGCCACGCCCACATAATATACTTTGTTTAAAAACTGAATTAATTTCCTATCTTTTACAAAAAGTTTGAACAAAATCCGTCCAGCCGTTGAAAAGTTATACGACTTTAAAAAATTTCCTGAATCAAGATTCACTTACCGGGCGATTCTGGGCGCCTGGTATTTTGCTAACATGTTTATACATGCTCGATTTTGAAAATTACAACCACAAGAATGAATGTGAACTTGCTTGACTCATAACTAGGGAACTACTGCTCCGATTTTGGTCAAATTTTTTGCAAAAATTAGGAAATTTCTCCAGCTTTTCGGGGATATATAATTAATGGGCGTGGCACTGCTTATTTTCTTAGGAAACAACCTTTTAAAAATACATGTTTATTGACATAATTCCTAATGCCACGCCCATATAATATATTTCGTTTAAAAACTGAATTATTTTCCTATCTTTTACAAAAAGTTTGAACAAAATCCGTCCAGCCGTTGAAAAGTTATACGACTTTAAAAAATTTCCTGAATCAAGATTCACTTACTGGGCGATTCTGGACGCCTGGTATGTTGCTAACATGTTTATACATGCTCGATTTTGAAAATTACAACCACAAGAATGAATGTGAACTTGCTTGGCTCATAACTAGGGAACTACTGCTCCGATTTTGGTCAAATTTTTTGTAAAAATTTGGAAATTTCTCCAGCTTTTCGGGGATATATAATTAATGGGCGTGGCACTGCTCATTTTCTTAGGAAAAAACCTTTTAAAAATACATGTTTATTGACCAAATTCCTAATGCCACGCCCACATAATATACTTTGTTTAAAAACTGAATTAATTTCCTATCTTTTACAAAAAGTTTGAACAAAATCCGTCCAGCCGTTGAAAAGTTATACGACTTTAAAAAATTTCCTGAATCAAGATTCACTTACCGGGCGATTCTGGGCGCCTGGTATTTTGCTAACATGTTTATACATGCTCGATTTTGAAAATTACAACCACAAGAATGAATGTGAACTTGCTTGACTCATAACTAGGGAACTACTGCTCCGATTTTGGTCAAATTTTTTGCAAAAATTAGGAAATTTCTCCAGCTTTTCGGGGATATATAATTAATGGGCGTGGCACTGCTTATTTTCTTAGGAAACAACCTTTTAAAAATACATGTTTATTGACATAATTCCTAATGCCACGCCCATATAATATATTTCGTTTAAAAACTGAATTATTTTCCTATCTTTTACAAAAAGTTTGAACAAAATCCGTCCAGCCGTTGAAAAGTTATACGACTTTAAAAAATTTCCTGAATCAAGATTCACTTACTGGGCGATTCTGGACGCCTGGTATTTTGCTAACATGTTTATACATGCTCGATTTTGAAAATTACAACCACAAGAATGAATGTGAACTTGCTTGGCTCATAACTAGGGAACTACTGCTCCGATTTTGGTCAAATTTTTTGCAAAAATTAGGAAATTTCTCTAGCTTTTCGGGGATATATAATTAATGGGCGTGGCACTGCTCATTTTCTTAGGAAAGAACCTTTTAAAAATACATGTTTATTGACCAAATTCCTAATGCCACGCCCACATAATATATTTCGTTTAAAAACTGAATTAATTTCCTATCTTTTACAAAAAGTTTGAACAAAATCCGTCCAGCCGTTTAAAAGTTATACGACTTTAAAAAATTTCCTGAATCAAGATTCACTTACTGGGCGATTCTGGGCGCCTGGTATTTTGCTAACATGTTTATACATGCTCGATTTTGAAAATTACAACCACAAGAATGAATGTGAATTTGCTTGGCTCATAACTAGGGAACTACTGCTCCGATTTTGGTCAAATTTTTTGCAAAAATTAGGAAATTTCTCCAGCTTTTCGGAGATATATAATTAATGGGCGTGGCACTGCTCATTTTCTTAGGAAAAAACCTTTTAAAAATACATGTTTATTGACCAAATTCCTAATGCCACGCCCACATAATATATTTCGTTTAAAAACTTAATTAATTTCCTATCTTTTACAAAAAGTTTGAACAAAATCCGTCCAGCCGTTTAAAAGTTATACGACTTTAAAAAATTTCCTGAATCAAGATTCACTTACTGGGCGATTCTGGGCGCCTGGTATTTTGCTAACATGTTTATACATGCTCGATTTTGAAAATTACAACCACAAGAATGAATGTGAACTTGCTTGGCTCATAACTAGGGAACTACTGCTCCGATTTTGGTCAAATTTTTTGCAAAAATTAGGAAATTTCTCTAGCTTTTCGAGGATATATAATTAATGGGCGTGGCACTGCTCATTTTCTTAGGAAAGAACCTTTTAAAAATACATGTTTATTGACCAAATTCCTAATGCCACGCCCACATAATATATTTCGTTTAAAAACTGAATTAATTTCCTATCTTTTACAAAAAGTTTGAACAAAATCCGTCCAGCCGTTTAAAAGTTATACGACTTTAAAAAATTTCCTGAATCAAGATTCACTTACTGGGCGATTCTGGACGCCTGGTATTTTGCTAACATGTTTATACATGCTCGATTTTGAAAATTACAACCACAAGAATGAATGTGAATTTGCTTGGCTCATAACTAGGGAACTACTGCTCCGATTTTGGTCAAATTTTTTGCAAAAATTAGGAAATTTCTCTAGCTTTTCGGGGATATATAATTAATGGGCGTGGCACTGCTCATTTTCTTAGGAAAGAACCTTTTAAAAATACATGTTTATTGACCAAATTCCTAATGCCACGCCCACATAATATATTTCGTTTAAAAACTTAATTAATTTCCTATCTTTTACAAAAAGTTTGAACAAAATCCGTCCAGCCGTTTAAAAGTTATACGACTTTAAAAAATTTCCTGAATCAAGATTCACTTACTGGGCGATTCTGGGCGCCTGGTATTTTGCTAACATGTTTATACATGCTCGATTTTGAAAATTACAACCACAAGAATGAATGTGAACTTGCTTGGCTCATAACTAGGGAACTACTGCTCCGATTTTGGTCAAATTTTTTGCAAAAATTAGGAAATTTCTCTAGCTTTTCGGGGATATATAATTAATGGGCATGGCACTGCCTATTTTCTTAGGAAAGAACCTTTTCAAAATACATGTTTATTGACCAAATTCCTAATGCCACGCCCACATAATATATTTCGTTTAAAAACTGAATTAATTTCCTATCTTTTACAAAAAGTTTGAACAAAATCCGTCCAGCCGTTGAAAAGTTATACGACTTTAAAAAATTTCCTGAACCAAGATTCACTTACTGGGCGATTCTGGGCGCCTGGTATTTTGCTAACATGTTTATACATGCTCGATTTTGAAAATTACAACCACAAGAATGAATGTGAACTTGCTTGGCTCATAACTAGGGAACTACTGCTCCGATTTTGGTCAAATTTTTTGCAAAAATTAGGAAATTTCTCTAGGTTTTCGAGGATATATAATTAATGGGCGTGGCACTGCTCATTTTCTTAGGAAACAACCTTTTAAAAATACATGTTTATTGACCAAATTCCTAATGCCACGCCCACATAATATATTTCGTTTAAAAACTTAATTAATTTCCTATCTTTTACAAAAAGTTTGAACAAAATCCGTCCAGCCGTTTAAAAGTTATACGACTTTAAAAAATTTCCTGAACCAAGATTCACTTACTGGGCGATTCTGGGCGCCTGGTATTTTGCTAACATGTTTATACATGCTCGATTTTGAAAATTACAACCACAAGAATGAATGTGAACTTGCTTGGCTCATAACTAGGGAACTACTGCTCCGATTTTGGTCAAATTTTTTGCAAAAATTAGGAAATTTCTCTAGCTTTTCGGGGATATATAATTAATGGGCATGGCACTGCCTATTTTCTTAGGAAAGAACCTTTTCAAAATACATGTTTATTGACCAAATTCCTAATGCCACGCCCACATAATATATTTCGTTTAAAAACTGAATTAATTTCCTATCTTTTACAAAAAGTTTGAACAAAATCCATCCAGCCGTTTAAAAGTTATACGACTTTAAAAAATTTCCTGAATCAAGATTCACTTACTGGGCGATTCTGGGCGCCTGGTATTTTGCTAACATGTTTATACATGCTCGATTTTGAAAATTACAACCACAAGAATGAATGTGAACTTGCTTGGCTCATAACTAGGGAACTACTGCTCCGATTTTGGTCAAATTTTTTGCAAAAATTAGGAAATTTCTCCAGCTTTTCGGGGATATATAATTAATGGGCGTGGCACTGCTCATTTTCTTAGGAAACAACCTTTTAAAAATACATGTTTATTGACCAAATTCCTAATGCCACGCCCACATAATATATTTCGTTTAAAAACTGAATTAATTTCCTATCTTTTACAAAAAGTTTGAACAAAATCCGTCCAGCCGTTGAAAAGTTATACGACTTTAAAAAATTTCCTGAATCAAGATTCACTTACTGGGCGATTCTGGGCGCCTGGTATTTTGCTAACATGTTTATACATGCTCGATTTTGAAAATTACAACCACAAGAGTGCATGTGAACTTGCTTGGCTCATAACTAGGAAACTACTGCTCCGATTTTGGTCAAATTTTTTGCAAAAATTAGGAAATTTCTCCAGCTTTTCGGGGATATATAATTAATGGGCGTGGCACTGCTCATTTTCTTAGGAAACAACCTTTTAAAAATACATGTTTATTGACCAAATCCCTAATGCCACGCCCACATAATATATTTCGTTTAAAAACTGAATTAATTTCCTATCTTTTACAAAAAGTTTGAACAAAATCCGTCCAGCCGTTGAAAAGTTATACGACTTTAAAAAATTTCCTGAATCAAGATTCACTTACTGGGCGATTCTGGGCGCCTGGTATTTTGCTAACATGTTTATACATGCTCGATTTTGAAAATTACAACCACAAGAATGAATGTGAACTTGCTTGGCTCATAACTAGGGAACTACTGCTCCGATTTTGGTCAAATTTTTTGCAAAAATTAGGAAATTTCTCTAGCTTTTCGGGGATATATAATTAATGGGCATGGCACTGCCTATTTTCTTAGGAAAGAACCTTTTCAAAATACATGTTTATTGACCAAATTCCTAATGCCACGCCCACATAATATATTTCGTTTAAAAACTGAATTAATTTCCTATCTTTTACAAAAAGTTTGAACAAAATCCGTCCAGCCGTTGAAAAGTTATACGACTTTAAAAAATTTCCTGAATCAAGATTCACTTACTGGGCGATTCTGGGCGCCTGGTATTTTGCTAACATGTTTATACATGCTCGATTTTGAAAATTACAACCACAAGAATGAATGTGAATTTGCTTGGCTCATAACTAGGGAACTACTGCTCCGATTTTGGTCAAATTTTTTGCAAAAATTAGGAAATTTCTCCAGCTTTTCGGGGATATATAATTAATGGGCGTGGCACTGCTCATTTTCTTAGGAAAGAACCTTTTCAAAATACATGTTTATTGACCAAATTCCTAATGCCACGCCCACATAATATATTTCGTTTAAAAACCGAATTAATTTCCTATCTTTTACAAAAAGTTTGAACAAAATCCGTCCAGCCGTTGAAAAGTTATACGACTTTAAAAAATTTCCTGAATCAAGATTCACTTACTGGGCGATTCTGGGCGCCTGGTATTTTGCTAACATGTTTATACATGCTCGATTTTGAAAATTACAACCACAAGAATGAATGTGAACTTGCTTGGCTCATAACTAGGGAACTACTGCTCCGATTTTGGTCAAATTTTTTGCAAAAATTAGGAAATTTCTCCAGCTTTTCGGGGATATATAATTAATGGGCGTGGCACTGCTCATTTTCTTAGGAAACAACCTTTTAAAAATACATGTTTATTGACCAAATTCCTAATGCCACGCCCACATAATATATTTCGTTTAAAAACTGAATTAATTTCCTATCTTTTACAAAAAGTTTGAACAAAATCCGTCCAGCCGTTGAAAAGTTATACGACTTTAAAAAATTTCCTGAATCAAGATTCACTTACTGGGCGATTCTGGGCGCCTGGTATTTTGCTAACATGTTTATACATGCTCGATTTTGAAAATTACAACCACAAGAGTGCATGTGAACTTGCTTGGCTCATAACTAGGAAACTACTGCTCCGATTTTGGTCAAATTTTTTGCAAAAATTAGGAAATTTCTCCAGCTTTTCGGGGATATATAATTAATGGGCGTGGCACTGCTCATTTTCTTAGGAAACAACCTTTTAAAAATACATGTTTATTGACCAAATCCCTAATGCCACGCCCACATAATATATTTCGTTTAAAAACTGAATTAATTTCCTATCTTTTACAAAAAGTTTGAACAAAATCCGTCCAGCCGTTGAAAAGTTATACGACTTTAAAAAATTTCCTGAATCAAGATTCACTTACTGGGCGATTCTGGGCGCCTGGTATTTTGCTAACATGTTTATACATGCTCGATTTTGAAAATTACAACCACAAGAATGAATGTGAATTTGCTTGGCTCATAACTAGGGAACTACTGCTCCGATTTTGGTCAAATTTTTTGCAAAAATTAGGAAATTTCTCCAGCTTTTCGGGGATATATAATTAATGGGCGTGGCACTGCTCATTTTCTTAGGAAAGAACCTTTTCAAAATACATGTTTATTGACCAAATTCCTAATGCCACGCCCACATAATATATTTCGTTTAAAAACTGAATTAATTTCCTATCTTTTACAAAAAGTTTGAACAAAATCCGTCCAGCCGTTGAAAAGTTATACGACTTTAAAAAATTTCCTGAATCAAGATTCACTTACTGGGCGATTCTGGGCGCCTGGTATTTTGCTAACATGTTTATACATGCTCGATTTTGAAAATTACAACCACAAGAATGAATGTGAACTTGCTTGGCTCATAACTAGGGAACTACTGCTCCGATTTTGGTCAAATTTTTTGCAAAAATTAGGAAATTTCTCCAGCTTTTCGGGGATATATAATTAATGGGCGTGGCACTGCTCATTTTCTTAGGAAACAACCTTTTAAAAATACATGTTTATTGACCAAATCCCTAATGCCACGCCCACATAATATATTTCGTTTAAAAACTGAATTAATTTCCTATCTTTTACAAAAAGTTTGAACAAAATCCGTCCAGCCGTTGAAAAGTTATACGACTTTAAAAAATTTCCTGAATCAAGATTCACTTACTGGGCGATTCTGGGCGCCTGGTATTTTGCTAACATGTTTATACATGCTCGATTTTGAAAATTACAACCACAAGAATGAATGTGAATTTGCTTGGCTCATAACTAGGGAACTACTGCTCCGATTTTGGTCAAATTTTTTGCAAAAATTAGGAAATTTCTCCAGCTTTTCGGGGATATATAATTAATGGGCGTGGCACTGCTCATTTTCTTAGGAAACAACCTTTTAAAAATACATGTTTATTGACCAAATTCCTAATGCCACGCCCACATAATATATTTCGTTTAAAAACTGAATTAATTTCCTATCTTTTACAAAAAGTTTGAACAAAATCCGTCCAGCCGTTGAAAAGTTATACGACTTTAAAAAATTTCCTGAATCAAGATTCACTTACTGGGCGATTCTGGGCGCCTGGTATTTTGCTAACATGTTTATACATGCTCGATTTTGAAAATTACAACCACAAGAATGAATGTGAACTTGCTTGGCTCATAACTAGGGAACTACTGCTCCGATTTTGGTCAAATTTTTTGCAAAAATTAGGAAATTTCTCCAGCTTTTCGGGGATATATAATTAATGGGCGTGGCACTGCTCATTTTCTTAGGAAACAACCTTTTAAAAATACATGTTTATTGACCAAATTCCTAATGCCACGCCCACATAATATATTTCGTTTAAAAACCGAATTAATTTCCTATCTTTTACAAAAAGTTTGAACAAAATCCGTCCAGCCGTTGAAAAGTTATACGACTTTAAAAAATTTCCTGAATCAAGATTCACTTACTGGGCGATTCTGGGCGCCTGGTATTTTGCTAACATGTTTATACATGCTCGATTTTGAAAATTACAACCACAAGAATGAATGTGAATTTGCTTGGCTCATAACTAGGGAACTACTGCTCCGATTTTGGTCAAATTTTTTGCAAAAATTAGGAAATTTCTCTAGCTTTTCGGGGATATATAATTAATGGGCGTGGCACTGCTCATTTTGTTAGGAAAGAACCTTTTAAAAATACATGTTTATTGACCAAATTCCTAATGCCACGCCCACATAATATATTTCGTTTAAAAACTGAATTAATTTCCTATCTTTTACAAAAAGTTTGAACAAAATCCGTCCAGCCGTTGAAAAGTTATACGACTTTAAAAAATTTCCTGAATCAAGATTCACTTACTGGGCGATTCTGGGCGCCTGGTATTTTGCTAACATGTTTATACATGCTCGATTTTGAAAATTACAACCACAAGAGTGCATGTGAACTTGCTTGGCTCATAACTAGGAAACTACTGCTCCGATTTTGGTCAAATTTTTTGCAAAAATTAGGAAATTTCTCCAGCTTTTCGGGGATATATAATTAATGGGCGTGGCACTGCTCATTTTCTTAGGAAAGAACCTTTTAAAAATACATGTTTATTGACCAAATTCCTAATGCCACGCCCACATAATATATTTCGTTTAAAAACTGAATTATTTTCCTATCTTTTACAAAAAGTTTGAACAAAATCCGTCCAGCCGTTGAAAAGTTATACGACTTTAAAAAATTTCCTGAACCAAGATTCACTTACTGGGCGATTCTGGGCGCCTGGTATTTTGCTAACATGTTTATACATGCTCGATTTTGAAAATTACAACCACAAGAATGAATGTGAACTTGCTTGACTCATAACTAGGGAACTACTGCTCCGATTTTGGTCAAATTTTTTGCAAAAATTAGGAAATTTCTCCAGCTTTTCGGAGATATATAATTAATGGGCGTGGCACTGCTCATTTTCTTAGGAAAAAACCTTTTAAAAATACATGTTTATTGACCAAATTCCTAATGCCACGCCCACATAATATATTTCGTTTAAAAACTTAATTAATTTCCTATCTTTTACAAAAAGTTTGAACAAAATCCGTCCAGCCGTTTAAAAGTTATACGACTTTAAAAAATTTCCTGAATCAAGATTCACTTACTGGGCGATTCTGGGCGCCTGGTATTTTGCTAACATGTTTATACATGCTCGATTTTGAAAATTACAACCACAAGAATGAATGTGAATTTGCTTGGCTCATAACTAGGGAACTACTGCTCCGATTTTGGTCAAATTTTTTGCAAAAATTAGGAAATTTCTCCAGCTTTTCGGAGATATATAATTAATGGGCGTGGCACTGCTCATTTTCTTAGGAAAAAACCTTTTAAAAATACATGTTTATTGACCAAATTCCTAATGCCACGCCCACATAATATATTTCGTTTAAAAACTTAATTAATTTCCTATCTTTTACAAAAAGTTTGAACAAAATCCGTCCAGCCGTTTAAAAGTTATACGACTTTAAAAAATTTCCTGAATCAAGATTCACTTACTGGGCGATTCTGGGCGCCTGGTATTTTGCTAACATGTTTATACATGCTCGATTTTGAAAATTACAACCACAAGAATGAATGTGAACTTGCTTGGCTCATAACTAGGGAACTACTGCTCCGATTTTGGTCAAATTTTTTGCAAAAATTAGGAAATTTCTCCAGCTTTTCGGGGATATATAATTAATGGGCGTGGCACTGCTCATTTTCTTAGGAAACAACCTTTTAAAAATACATGTTTATTGACCAAATTCCTAATGCCACGCCCACATAATATATTTCGTTTAAAAACTGAATTAATTTCCTATCTTTTACAAAAAGTTTGAACAAAATCCGTCCAGCCGTTGAAAAGTTATACGACTTTAAAAAATTTCCTGAATCAAGATTCACTTACTGGGCGATTCTGGGCGCCTGGTATTTTGCTAACATGTTTATACATGCTCGATTTTGAAAATTACAACCACAAGAATGAATGTGAACTTGCTTGGCTCATAACTAGGGAACTACTGCTCCGATTTTGGTCAAATTTTTTGCAAAAATTAGGAAATTTCTCCAGCTTTTCGGGGATATATAATTAATGGGCGTGGCACTGCTCATTTTCTTAGGAAACAACCTTTTAAAAATACATGTTTATTGACCAAATTCCTAATGCCACGCCCACATAATATATTTCGTTTAAAAACCGAATTAATTTCCTATCTTTTACAAAAAGTTTGAACAAAATCCGTCCAGCCGTTGAAAAGTTATACGACTTTAAAAAATTTCCTGAATCAAGATTCACTTACTGGGCGATTCTGGGCGCCTGGTATTTTGCTAACATGTTTATACATGCTCGATTTTGAAAATTACAACCACAAGAATGAATGTGAATTTGCTTGGCTCATAACTAGGGAACTACTGCTCCGATTTTGGTCAAATTTTTTGCAAAAATTAGGAAATTTCTCTAGCTTTTCGGGGATATATAATTAATGGGCGTGGCACTGCTCATTTTGTTAGGAAAGAACCTTTTAAAAATACATGTTTATTGACCAAATTCCTAATGCCACGCCCACATAATATATTTCGTTTAAAAACTGAATTAATTTCCTATCTTTTACAAAAAGTTTGAACAAAATCCGTCCAGCCGTTGAAAAGTTATACGACTTTAAAAAATTTCCTGAATCAAGATTCACTTACTGGGCGATTCTGGGCGCCTGGTATTTTGCTAACATGTTTATACATGCTCGATTTTGAAAATTACAACCACAAGAGTGCATGTGAACTTGCTTGGCTCATAACTAGGAAACTACTGCTCCGATTTTGGTCAAATTTTTTGCAAAAATTAGGAAATTTCTCCAGCTTTTCGGGGATATATAATTAATGGGCGTGGCACTGCTCATTTTCTTAGGAAAGAACCTTTTAAAAATACATGTTTATTGACCAAATTCCTAATGCCACGCCCACATAATATATTTCGTTTAAAAACTGAATTATTTTCCTATCTTTTACAAAAAGTTTGAACAAAATCCGTCCAGCCGTTGAAAAGTTATACGACTTTAAAAAATTTCCTGAACCAAGATTCACTTACTGGGCGATTCTGGGCGCCTGGTATTTTGCTAACATGTTTATACATGCTCGATTTTGAAAATTACAACCACAAGAATGAATGTGAACTTGCTTGACTCATAACTAGGGAACTACTGCTCCGATTTTGGTCAAATTTTTTGCAAAAATTAGGAAATTTCTCCAGCTTTTCGGAGATATATAATTAATGGGCGTGGCACTGCTCATTTTCTTAGGAAAAAACCTTTTAAAAATACATGTTTATTGACCAAATTCCTAATGCCACGCCCACATAATATATTTCGTTTAAAAACTTAATTAATTTCCTATCTTTTACAAAAAGTTTGAACAAAATCCGTCCAGCCGTTTAAAAGTTATACGACTTTAAAAAATTTCCTGAATCAAGATTCACTTACTGGGCGATTCTGGGCGCCTGGTATTTTGCTAACATGTTTATACATGCTCGATTTTGAAAATTACAACCACAAGAATGAATGTGAATTTGCTTGGCTCATAACTAGGGAACTACTGCTCCGATTTTGGTCAAATTTTTTGCAAAAATTAGGAAATTTCTCCAGCTTTTCGGAGATATATAATTAATGGGCGTGGCACTGCTCATTTTCTTAGGAAAAAACCTTTTAAAAATACATGTTTATTGACCAAATTCCTAATGCCACGCCCACATAATATATTTCGTTTAAAAACTTAATTAATTTCCTATCTTTTACAAAAAGTTTGAACAAAATCCGTCCAGCCGTTTAAAAGTTATACGACTTTAAAAAATTTCCTGAATCAAGATTCACTTACTGGGCGATTCTGGGCGCCTGGTATTTTGCTAACATGTTTATACATGCTCGATTTTGAAAATTACAACCACAAGAATGAATGTGAACTTGCTTGACTCATAACTAGGGAACTACTGCTCCGATTTTGGTCAAATTTTTTGCAAAAATTAGGAAATTTCTCCAGCTTTTCGGAGATATATAATTAATGGGCGTGGCACTGCTCATTTTCTTAGGAAAAAACCTTTTAAAAATACATGTTTATTGACCAAATTCCTAATGCCACGCCCACATAATATATTTCGTTTAAAAACTTAATTAATTTCCTATCTTTTACAAAAAGTTTGAACAAAATCCGTCCAGCCGTTTAAAAGTTATACGACTTTAAAAAATTTCCTGAATCAAGATTCACTTACTGGGCGATTCTGGGCGCCTGGTATTTTGCTAACATGTTTATACATGCTCGATTTTGAAAATTACAACCACAAGAATGAATGTGAACTTGCTTGGCTCATAACTAGGGAACTACTGCTCCGATTTTGGTCAAATTTTTTGCAAAAATTAGGAAATTTCTCTAGCTTTTCGGGGATATATAATTAATGGGCGTGGCACTGCTCATTTTCTTAGGAAAGAACCTTTTAAAAATACATGTTTATTGACCAAATTCCTAATGCCACGCCCACATAATATATTTCGTTTAAAAACTGAATTAATTGCCTATCTTTTACAAAAAGTTTGAACAAAATCCGTCCAGCCGTTTAAAAGTTATACGACTTTAAAAAATTTCCTGAATCAAGATTCACTTACTGGGCGATTCTGGACGCCTGGTATTTTGCTAACATGTTTATACATGCTCGATTTTGAAAATTACAACCACAAGAATGAATGTGAATTTGCTTGGCTCATAACTAGGGAACTACTGCTCCGATTTTGGTCAAATTTTTTGCAAAAATTAGGAAATTTCTCTAGCTTTTCGGGGATATATAATTAATGGGCGTGGCACTGCTCATTTTCTTAGGAAAGAACCTTTTAAAAATACATGTTTATTGACCAAATTCCTAATGCCACGCCCACATAATATATTTCGTTTAAAAACTGAATTAATTTCCTATCTTTTACAAAAAGTTTGAACAAAATCCGTCCAGCCGTTGAAAAGTTATACGACTTTAAAAAATTTCCTGAATCAAGATTCACTTACTGGGCGATTCTGGGCGCCTGGTATTTTGCTAACATGTTTATACATGCTCGATTTTGAAAATTACAACCACAAGAATGAATGTGAACTTGCTTGGCTCATAACTAGGGAACTACTGCTCCGATTTTGGTCAAATTTTTTGCAAAAATTAGGAAATTTCTCCAGCTTTTCGGGGATATATAATTAATGGGCGTGGCACTGCTCATTTTCTTAGGAAACAACCTTTTAAAAATACATGTTTATTGACCAAATCCCTAATGCCACGCCCACATAATATATTTCGTTTAAAAACTGAATTAATTTCCTATCTTTTACAAAAAGTTTGAACAAAATCCGTCCAGCCGTTGAAAAGTTATACGACTTTAAAAAATTTCCTGAATCAAGATTCACTTACTGGGCGATTCTGGGCGCCTGGTATTTTGCTAACATGTTTATACATGCTCGATTTTGAAAATTACAACCACAAGAATGAATGTGAATTTGCTTGGCTCATAACTAGGGAACTACTGCTCCGATTTTGGTCAAATTTTTTGCAAAAATTAGGAAATTTCTCCAGCTTTTCGGGGATATATAATTAATGGGCGTGGCACTGCTCATTTTCTTAGGAAACAACCTTTTAAAAATACATGTTTATTGACCAAATTCCTAATGCCACGCCCACATAATATATTTCGTTTAAAAACTGAATTAATTTCCTATCTTTTACAAAAAGTTTGAACAAAATCCGTCCAGCCGTTGAAAAGTTATACGACTTTAAAAAATTTCCTGAATCAAGATTCACTTACTGGGCGATTCTGGGCGCCTGGTATTTTGCTAACATGTTTATACATGCTCGATTTTGAAAATTACAACCACAAGAATGAATGTGAACTTGCTTGGCTCATAACTAGGGAACTACTGCTCCGATTTTGGTCAAATTTTTTGCAAAAATTAGGAAATTTCTCCAGCTTTTCGGGGATATATAATTAATGGGCGTGGCACTGCTCATTTTCTTAGGAAACAACCTTTTAAAAATACATGTTTATTGACCAAATTCCTAATGCCACGCCCACATAATATATTTCGTTTAAAAACCGAATTAATTTCCTATCTTTTACAAAAAGTTTGAACAAAATCCGTCCAGCCGTTGAAAAGTTATACGACTTTAAAAAATTTCCTGAATCAAGATTCACTTACTGGGCGATTCTGGGCGCCTGGTATTTTGCTAACATGTTTATACATGCTCGATTTTGAAAATTACAACCACAAGAATGAATGTGAATTTGCTTGGCTCATAACTAGGGAACTACTGCTCCGATTTTGGTCAAATTTTTTGCAAAAATTAGGAAATTTCTCTAGCTTTTCGGGGATATATAATTAATGGGCGTGGCACTGCTCATTTTGTTAGGAAAGAACCTTTTAAAAATACATGTTTATTGACCAAATTCCTAATGCCACGCCCACATAATATATTTCGTTTAAAAACTGAATTAATTTCCTATCTTTTACAAAAAGTTTGAACAAAATCCGTCCAGCCGTTGAAAAGTTATACGACTTTAAAAAATTTCCTGAATCAAGATTCACTTACTGGGCGATTCTGGGCGCCTGGTATTTTGCTAACATGTTTATACATGCTCGATTTTGAAAATTACAACCACAAGAGTGCATGTGAACTTGCTTGGCTCATAACTAGGAAACTACTGCTCCGATTTTGGTCAAATTTTTTGCAAAAATTAGGAAATTTCTCCAGCTTTTCGGGGATATATAATTAATGGGCGTGGCACTGCTCATTTTCTTAGGAAAGAACCTTTTAAAAATACATGTTTATTGACCAAATTCCTAATGCCACGCCCACATAATATATTTCGTTTAAAAACTGAATTATTTTCCTATCTTTTACAAAAAGTTTGAACAAAATCCGTCAAGCCGTTGAAAAGTTATACGACTTTAAAAAATTTCCTGAACCAAGATTCACTTACTGGGCGATTCTGGGCGCCTGGTATTTTGCTAACATGTTTATACATGCTCGATTTTGAAAATTACAACCACAAGAATGAATGTGAACTTGCTTGACTCATAACTAGGGAACTACTGCTCCGATTTTGGTCAAATTTTTTGCAAAAATTAGGAAATTTCTCCAGCTTTTCGGAGATATATAATTAATGGGCGTGGCACTGCTCATTTTCTTAGGAAAAAACCTTTTAAAAATACATGTTTATTGACCAAATTCCTAATGCCACGCCCACATAATATATTTCGTTTAAAAACTTAATTAATTTCCTATCTTTTACAAAAAGTTTGAACAAAATCCGTCCAGCCGTTTAAAAGTTATACGACTTTAAAAAATTTCCTGAATCAAGATTCACTTACTGGGCGATTCTGGGCGCCTGGTATTTTGCTAACATGTTTATACATGCTCGATTTTGAAAATTACAACCACAAGAATGAATGTGAATTTGCTTGGCTCATAACTAGGGAACTACTGCTCCGATTTTGGTCAAATTTTTTGCAAAAATTAGGAAATTTCTCCAGCTTTTCGGAGATATATAATTAATGGGCGTG
Source organism: Ornithomya chloropus (assembly GCA_963971445.1). Lineage (NCBI taxonomy): Eukaryota > Metazoa > Arthropoda > Insecta > Diptera > Hippoboscidae > Ornithomya > Ornithomya chloropus. The sequence continues at coordinate 16,394,312 of OZ020530.1, read as the reverse complement.
GCACTGCTCATTTTCTTAGGAAAAAACCTTTTAAAAATACATGTTTATTGACCAAATTGCTAATGCCACGCCCACATAATATATTTCGTTTAAAAACTTAATTAATTTCCTATCTTTTACAAAAAGTTTGAACAAAATCCGTCCAGCCGTTTAAAAGTTATACGACTTTAAAAAATTTCCTGAATCAAGATTCACTTACTGGGCGATTCTGGGCGCCTGGTATTTTGCTAACATGTTTATACATGCTCGATTTTGAAAATTACAACCACAAGAATGAATGTGAACTTGCTTGGCTCATAACTAGGGAACTACTGCTCCGATTTTGGTCAAATTTTTTGCAAAAATTAGGAAATTTCTCTAGCTTTTCGGGGATATATAATTAATGGGCGTGGCACTGCTCATTTTCTTAGGAAAGAACCTTTTAAAAATACATGTTTATTGACCAAATTCCTAATGCCACGCCCACATAATATATTTCGTTTAAAAACTGAATTAATTGCCTATCTTTTACAAAAAGTTTGAACAAAATCCGTCCAGCCGTTTAAAAGTTATACGACTTTAAAAAATTTCCTGAATCAAGATTCACTTACTGGGCGATTCTGGACGCCTGGTATTTTGCTAACATGTTTATACATGCTCGATTTTGAAAATTACAACCACAAGAATGAATGTGAATTTGCTTGGCTCATAACTAGGGAACTACTGCTCCGATTTTGGTCAAATTTTTTGCAAAAATTAGGAAATTTCTCTAGCTTTTCGGGGATATATAATTAATGGGCGTGGCACTGCTCATTTTCTTAGGAAAGAACCTTTTAAAAATACATGTTTATTGACCAAATTCCTAATGCCACGCCCATATAATATATTTCGTTTAAAAACTGAATTATTTTCCTATCTTTTACAAAAAGTTTGAACAAAATCCGTCCAGCCGTTTAAAAGTTATACGACTTTAAAAAATTTCCTGAACCAAGATTCACTTACTGGGCGATTCTGGGCGCCTGGTATTTTGCTAACATGTTTATACATGCTCGATTTTGAAAATTACAACCACAAGAATGAATGTGAACTTGCTTGGCTCATAACTAGGGAACTACTGCTCCGATTTTGGTCAAATTTTTTGCAAAAATTAGGAAATTTCTCTAGCTTTTCGGGGATATATAATTAATGGGCGTGGCACTGCTCATTTTCTTAGGAAACAACCTTTTCAAAATACATGTTTATTGACCAAATTCCTAATGCCACGCCCACATAATATATTTCGTTTAAAAACCGAATTAATTTCCTATCTTTTACAAAAAGTTTGAACAAAATCCGTCCAGCCGTTTAAAAGTTATACGACTTTAAAAAATTTCCTGAATCAAGATTCACTTACTGGGCGATTCTGGGCGCCTGGTATTTTGCTAACATGTTTATACATGCTCGATTTTGAAAATTACAACCACAAGAATGAATGTGAACTTGCTTGGCTCATAACTAGGGAACTACTGCTCCGATTTTGGTCAAATTTTTTCCAAAAATTAGGAAATTTCTCTAGCTTTTCGGGGATATATAATTAATGGGCGTGGCACTGCTCATTTTCTTAGGAAAGAACCTTTTAAAAATACATGTTTATTGACCAAATTCCTAATGCCACGCCCACATAATATATTTCGTTTAAAAACTTAATTAATTTCCTATCTTTTACAAAAAGTTTGAACAAAATCCGTCCAGCCGTTTAAAAGTTATACAACTTTAAAAAATTTCCTGAATCAAGATTCACTTACTGGGCGATTCTGGGCGCCTGGTATTTTGCTAACATGTTTATACATGCTCGATTTTGAAAATTACAACCACAAGAATGAATGTGAACTTGCTTGGCTCATAACTAGGGAACTACTGCTCCGATTTTGGTCAAATTTTTTCCAAAAATTAGGAAATTTCTCTAGCTTTTCGGGGATATATAATTAATGGGCGTGGCACTGCTCATTTTCTTAGGAAAGAACCTTTTAAAAATACATGTTTATTGACCAAATTCCTAATGCCACGCCCACATAATATATTTCGTTTAAAAACTTAATTAATTTCCTATCTTTTACAAAAAGTTTGAACAAAATCCGTCCAGCCGTTTAAAAGTTATACAACTTTAAAAAATTTCCTGAATCAAGATTCACTTACTGGGCGATTCTGGGCGCCTGGTATTTTGCTAACATGTTTATACATGCTCGATTTTGAAAATTACAACCACAAGAATGAATGTGAACTTGCTTGGCTCATAACTAGGGAACTACTGCTCCGATTTTGGTCAAATTTTTTCCAAAAATTAGGAAATTTCTCTAGCTTTTCGGGGATATATAATTAATGGGCGTGGCACTGCTCATTTTCTTAGGAAAGAACCTTTTAAAAATACATGTTTATTGACCAAATTCCTAATGCCACGCCCACATAATATATTTCGTTTAAAAACCGAATTAATTTCCTATCTTTTACAAAAAGTTTGAACAAAATCCGTCCAGCCGTTGAAAAGTTATACGACTTTAAAAAATTTCCTGAATCAAGATTCACTTACTGGGCGATTCTGGGCGCCTGGTATTTTGCTAACATGTTTATACATGCTCGATTTTGAAAATTACAACCACAAGAATGAATGTGAACTTGCTTGGCTCATAACTAGGGAACTACTGCTCCGATTTTGGTCAAATTTTTTGCAAAAATTAGGAAATTTCTCTAGCTTTTCGGGGATATATAATTAATGGGCATGGCACTGCCTATTTTCTTAGGAAAGAACCTTTTCAAAATACATGTTTATTGACCAAATTCCTAATGCCACGCCCACATAATATATTTCGTTTAAAAACTGAATTAATTTCCTATCTTTTACAAAAAGTTTGAACAAAATCCGTCCAGCCGTTTAAAAGTTATACGACTTTAAAAAATTTCCTGAATCAAGATTCACTTACTGGGCGATTCTGGGCGCCTGGTATTTTGCTAACATGTTTATACATGCTCGATTTTGAAAATTACAACCACAAGAATGAATGTGAATTTGCTTGGCTCATAACTAGGGAACTACTGCTCCGATTTTGGTCAAATTTTTTGCAAAAATTAGGAAATTTCTCCAGCTTTTCGGGGATATATAATTAATGGGCGTGGCACTGCTCATTTTCTTAGGAAAGAACCTTTTCAAAATACATGTTTATTGACCAAATTCCTAATGCCACGCCCACATAATATATTTCGTTTAAAAACCGAATTAATTTCCTATCTTTTACAAAAAGTTTGAACAAAATCCGTCCAGCCGTTGAAAAGTTATACGACTTTAAAAAATTTCCTGAATCAAGATTCACTTACTGGGCGATTCTGGGCGCCTGGTATTTTGCTAACATGTTTATACATGCTCGATTTTGAAAATTACAACCACAAGAATGAATGTGAACTTGCTTGGCTCATAACTAGGGAACTACTGCTCCGATTTTGGTCAAATTTTTTGCAAAAATTAGGAAATTTCTCCAGCTTTTCGGGGATATATAATTAATGGGCGTGGCACTGCTCATTTTCTTAGGAAACAACCTTTTAAAAATACATGTTTATTGACCAAATTCCTAATGCCACGCCCACATAATATATTTCGTTTAAAAACTGAATTAATTTCCTATCTTTTACAAAAAGTTTGAACAAAATCCGTCCAGCCGTTGAAAAGTTATACGACTTTAAAAAATTTCCTGAATCAAGATTCACTTACTGGGCGATTCTGGGCGCCTGGTATTTTGCTAACATGTTTATACATGCTCGATTTTGAAAATTACAACCACAAGAATGAATGTGAACTTGCTTGGCTCATAACTAGGGAACTACTGCTCCGATTTTGGTCAAATTTTTTGCAAAAATTAGGAAATTTCTCCAGCTTTTCGGGGATATATAATTAATGGGCGTGGCACTGCTCATTTTCTTAGGAAACAACCTTTTAAAAATACATGTTTATTGACCAAATCCCTAATGCCACGCCCACATAATATATTTCGTTTAAAAACTGAATTAATTTCCTATCTTTTACAAAAAGTTTGAACAAAATCCGTCCAGCCGTTTAAAAGTTATACGACTTTAAAAAATTTCCTGAACCAAGATTCACTTACTGGGCGATTCTGGGCGCCTGGTATTTTGCTAACATGTTTATACATGCTCGATTTTGAAAATTACAACCACAAGAATGAATGTGAACTTGCTTGGCTCATAACTAGGGAACTACTGCTCCGATTTTGGTCAAATTTTTTGCAAAAATTAGGAAATTTCTCTAGGTTTTCGAGGATATATAATTAATGGGCGTGGCACTGCTCATTTTCTTAGGAAACAACCTTTTAAAAATACATGTTTATTGACCAAATTCCTAATGCCACGCCCACATAATATATTTCGTTTAAAAACTTAATTAATTTCCTATCTTTTACAAAAAGTTTGAACAAAATCCGTCCAGCCGTTTAAAAGTTATACGACTTTAAAAAATTTCCTGAACCAAGATTCACTTACTGGGCGATTCTGGGCGCCTGGTATTTTGCTAACATGTTTATACATGCTCGATTTTGAAAATTACAACCACAAGAATGAATGTGAACTTGCTTGGCTCATAACTAGGGAACTACTGCTCCGATTTTGGTCAAATTTTTTGCAAAAATTAGGAAATTTCTCTAGCTTTTCGGGGATATATAATTAATGGGCGTGGCACTGCTCATTTTCTTAGGAAAGAACCTTTTCAAAATACATGTTTATTGACCAAATTCCTAATGCCACGCCCACATAATATATTTCGTTTAAAAACTGAATTAATTTCCTATCTTTTACAAAAAGTTTGAACAAAATCCGTCCAGCCGTTTAAAAGTTATACGACTTTAAAAAATTTCCTGAACCAAGATTCACTTACTGGGCGATTCTGGGCGCCTGGTATTTTGCTAACATGTTTATACATGCTCGATTTTGAAAATTACAACCACAAGAATGAATGTGAACTTGCTTGGCTCATAACTAGGGAACTACTGCTCCGATTTTGGTCAAATTTTTTGCAAAAATTAGGAAATTTCTCTAGCTTTTCGGGGATATATAATTAATGGGCGTGGCACTGCCTATTTTCTTAGGAAACAACCTTTTATAAATACATGTTTATTGACCAAATTCCTAATGCCACGCCCACATAATATATTTCGTTTAAAAACTGAATTAATTTCCTATCTTTTACAAAAAGTTTGAACAAAATCCGTCCAGCCGTTTAAAAGTTATACGACTTTAAAAAATTTCCTGAACCAAGATTCACTTACTGGGCGATTCTGGGCGCCTGGTATTTTGCTAACATGTTTATACATGCTCGATTTTGAAAATTACAACCACAAGAATGAATGTGAACTTGCTTGGCTCATAACTAGGGAACTACTGCTCCGATTTTGGTCAAATTTTTTGCAAAAATTAGGAAATTTCTCTAGCTTTTCGGGGATATATAATTAATGGGCATGGCACTGCCTATTTTCTTAGGAAAGAACCTTTTCAAAATACATGTTTATTGACCAAATTCCTAATGCCACGCCCACATAATATATTTCGTTTAAAAACTGAATTAATTTCCTATCTTTTACAAAAAGTTTGAACAAAATCCGTCCAGCCGTTTAAAAGTTATACGACTTTAAAAAATTTCCTGAATCAAGATTCACTTACTGGGCGATTCTGGGCGCCTGGTATTTTGCTAACATGTTTATACATGCTCGATTTTGAAAATTACAACCACAAGAATGAATGTGAATTTGCTTGGCTCATAACTAGGGAACTACTGCTCCGATTTTGGTCAAATTTTTTGCAAAAATTAGGAAATTTCTCCAGCTTTTCGGGGATATATAATTAATGGGCGTGGCACTGCTCATTTTCTTAGGAAAGAACCTTTTCAAAATACATGTTTATTGACCAAATTCCTAATGCCACGCCCACATAATATATTTCGTTTAAAAACCGAATTAATTTCCTATCTTTTACAAAAAGTTTGAACAAAATCCGTCCAGCCGTTGAAAAGTTATACGACTTTAAAAAATTTCCTGAATCAAGATTCACTTACTGGGCGATTCTGGGCGCCTGGTATTTTGCTAACATGTTTATACATGCTCGATTTTGAAAATTACAACCACAAGAATGAATGTGAACTTGCTTGGCTCATAACTAGGGAACTACTGCTCCGATTTTGGTCAAATTTTTTGCAAAAATTAGGAAATTTCTCCAGCTTTTCGGGGATATATAATTAATGGGCGTGGCACTGCTCATTTTCTTAGGAAACAACCTTTTAAAAATACATGTTTATTGACCAAATTCCTAATGCCACGCCCACATAATATATTTCGTTTAAAAACTGAATTAATTTCCTATCTTTTACAAAAAGTTTGAACAAAATCCGTCCAGCCGTTGAAAAGTTATACGACTTTAAAAAATTTCCTGAATCAAGATTCACTTACTGGGCGATTCTGGGCGCCTGGTATTTTGCTAACATGTTTATACATGCTCGATTTTGAAAATTACAACCACAAGAATGAATGTGAACTTGCTTGGCTCATAACTAGGGAACTACTGCTCCGATTTTGGTCAAATTTTTTGCAAAAATTAGGAAATTTCTCCAGCTTTTCGGGGATATATAATTAATGGGCGTGGCACTGCTCATTTTCTTAGGAAACAACCTTTTAAAAATACATGTTTATTGACCAAATCCCTAATGCCACGCCCACATAATATATTTCGTTTAAAAACTGAATTAATTTCCTATCTTTTACAAAAAGTTTGAACAAAATCCGTCCAGCCGTTTAAAAGTTATACGACTTTAAAAAATTTCCTGAATCAAGATTCACTTACTGGGCGATTCTGGGCGCCTGGTATTTTGCTAACATGTTTATACATGCTCGATTTTGAAAATTACAACCACAAGAATGAATGTGAATTTGCTTGGCTCATAACTAGGGAACTACTGCTCTGATTTTGGTCAAATTTTTTGCAAAAATTAGGAAATTTCTCCAGCTTTTCGGGGATATATAATTAATGGGCGTGGCACTGCTCATTTTCTTAGGAAACAACCTTTTAAAAATACATGTTCATTGACCAAATTCCTAATGCCACGCCCACATAATATATTTCGTTTAAAAACTGAATTAATTTCCTATCTTTTACAAAAAGTTTGAACAAAATCCGTCCAGCCGTTGAAAAGTTATACGACTTTAAAAAATTTCCTGAATCAAGATTCACTTACTGGGCGATTCTGGGCGCCTGGTATTTTGCTAACATGTTTATACATGCTCGATTTTGAAAATTACAACCACAAGAATGAATGTGAATTTGCTTGGCTCATAACTAGGGAACTACTGCTCCGATTTTGGTCAAATTTTTTGCAAAAATTAGGAAATTTCTCCAGCTTTTCGGGGATATATAATTAATGGGCGTGGCACTGCTCATTTTCTTAGGAAACAACCTTTTAAAAATACATGTTCATTGACCAAATTCCTAATGCCACGCCCACATAATATATTTCGTTTAAAAACTGAATTAATTTCCTATCTTTTACAAAAAGTTTGAACAAAATCCGTCCAGCCGTTGAAAAGTTATACGACTTTAAAAAATTTCCTGAATCAAGATTCACTTACTGGGCGATTCTGGGCGCCTGGTATTTTGCTAACATGTTTATACATGCTCGATTTTGAAAATTACAACCACAAGAATGAATGTGAATTTGCTTGGCTCATAACTAGGGAACTACTGCTCCGATTTTGGTCAAATTTTTTGCAAAAATTAGGAAATTTCTCCAGCTTTTCGGGGATATATAATTAATGGGCGTGGCACTGCTCATTTTCTTAGGAAACAACCTTTTAAAAATACATGTTCATTGACCAAATTCCTAATGCCACGCCCACATAATATATTTCGTTTAAAAACTGAATTAATTTCCTATCTTTTACAAAAAGTTTGAACAAAATCCGTCCAGCCGTTGAAAAGTTATACGACTTTAAAAAATTTCCTGAATCAAGATTCACTTACTGGGCGATTCTGGGCGCCTGGTATTTTGCTAACATGTTTATACATGCTCGATTTTGAAAATTACAACCACAAGAATGAATGTGAACTTGCTTGGCTCATAACTAGGGAACTACTGCTCCGATTTTGGTCAAATTTTTTGCAAAAATTAGGAAATTTCTCCAGCTTTTCGGGGATATATAATTAATGGGCGTGGCACTGCTCATTTTCTTAGGAAACAACCTTTTAAAAATACATGTTTATTGACCAAATTCCTAATGCCACGCCCACATAATATATTTCGTTTAAAAACCGAATTAATTTCCTATCTTTTACAAAAAGTTTGAACAAAATCCGTCCAGCCGTTGAAAAGTTATACGACTTTAAAAAATTTCCTGAATCAAGATTCACTTACTGGGCGATTCTGGGCGCCTGGTATTTTGCTAACATGTTTATACATGCTCGATTTTGAAAATTACAACCACAAGAATGAATGTGAACTTGCTTGGCTCATAACTAGGGAACTACTGCTCCGATTTTGGTCAAATTTTTTGCAAAAATTAGGAAATTTCTCCAGCTTTTCGGGGATATATAATTAATGGGCGTGGCACTGCTCATTTTCTTAGGAAACAACCTTTTAAAAATACATGTTTATTGACCAAATCCCTAATGCCACGCCCACATAATATATTTCGTTTAAAAACTGAATTAATTTCCTATCTTTTACAAAAAGTTTGAACAAAATCCGTCCAGCCGTTGAAAAGTTATACGACTTTAAAAAATTTCCTGAATCAAGATTCACTTACTGGGCGATTCTGGGCGCCTGGTATTTTGCTAACATGTTTATACATGCTCGATTTTGAAAATTACAACCACAAGAATGAATGTGAATTTGCTTGGCTCATAACTAGGGAACTACTGCTCCGATTTTGGTCAAATTTTTTGCAAAAATTAGGAAATTTCTCCAGCTTTTCGGGGATATATAATTAATGGGCGTGGCACTGCTCATTTTCTTAGGAAACAACCTTTTAAAAATACATGTTTATTGACCAAATTCCTAATGCCACGCCCACATAATATATTTCGTTTAAAAACTGAATTAATTTCCTATCTTTTACAAAAAGTTTGAACAAAATCCGTCCAGCCGTTGAAAAGTTATACGACTTTAAAAAATTTCCTGAATCAAGATTCACTTACTGGGCGATTCTGGGCGCCTGGTATTTTGCTAACATGTTTATACATGCTCGATTTTGAAAATTACAACCACAAGAATGAATGTGAACTTGCTTGGCTCATAACTAGGGAACTACTGCTCCGATTTTGGTCAAATTTTTTGCAAAAATTAGGAAATTTCTCCAGCTTTTCGGGGATATATAATTAATGGGCGTGGCACTGCTCATTTTCTTAGGAAACAACCTTTTAAAAATACATGTTTATTGACCAAATTCCTAATGCCACGCCCACATAATATATTTCGTTTAAAAACTGAATTAATTTCCTATCTTTTACAAAAAGTTTGAACAAAATCCGTCCAGCCGTTGAAAAGTTATACGACTTTAAAAAATTTCCTGAATCAAGATTCACTTACTGGGCGATTCTGGGCGCCTGGTATTTTGCTAACATGTTTATACATGCTCGATTTTGAAAATTACAACCACAAGAATGAATGTGAACTTGCTTGGCTCATAACTAGGGAACTACTGCTCCGATTTTGGTCAAATTTTTTGCAAAAATTAGGAAATTTCTCCAGCTTTTCGGAGATATATAATTAATGGGCGTGGCACTGCTCATTTTCTTAGGAAAAAACCTTTTAAAAATACATGTTTATTGACCAAATTCCTAATGCCACGCCCACATAATATATTTCGTTTAAAAACTTAATTAATTTCCTATCTTTTACAAAAAGTTTGAACAAAATCCGTCCAGCCGTTTAAAAGTTATACGACTTTAAAAAATTTCCTGAACCAAGATTCACTTACTGGGCGATTCTGGGCGCCTGGTATTTTGCTAACATGTTTATACATGCTCGATTTTGAAAATTACAACCACAAGAATGAATGTGAACTTGCTTGGCTCATAACTAGGGAACTACTGCTCCGATTTTGGTCAAATTTTTTGCAAAAATTAGGAAATTTCTCTAGCTTTTCGGGGATATATAATTAATGGGCGTGGCACTGCTCATTTTCTTAGGAAAGAACCTTTTCAAAATACATGTTTATTGACCAAATTCCTAATGCCACGCCCACATAATATATTTCGTTTAAAAACTTAATTAATTTCCTATCTTTTACAAAAAGTTTGAACAAAATCCGTCCAGCCGTTTAAAAGTTATACGACTTTAAAAAATTTCCTGAACCAAGATTCACTTACTGGGCGATTCTGGGCGCCTGGTATTTTGCTAACATGTTTATACATGCTCGATTTTGAAAATTACAACCACAAGAATGAATGTGAACTTGCTTGGCTCATAACTAGGGAACTACTGCTCCGATTTTGGTCAAATTTTTTGCAAAAATTAGGAAATTTCTCCAGCTTTTCGGGGATATATAATTAATGGGCGTGGCACTGCTCATTTTCTTAGGAAACAACCTTTTAAAAATACATGTTTATTGACCAAATCCCTAATGCCACGCCCACATAATATATTTCGTTTAAAAACTTAATTAATTTCCTATCTTTTACAAAAAGTTTGAACAAAATCCGTCCAGCCGTTTAAAAGTTATACGACTTTAAAAAATTTCCTGAACCAAGATTCACTTACTGGGCGATTCTGGGCGCCTGGTATTTTGCTAACATGTTTATACATGCTCGATTTTGAAAATTACAACCACAAGAATGAATGTGAACTTGCTTGGCTCATAACTAGGGAACTACTGCTCCGATTTTGGTCAAATTTTTTGCAAAAATTAGGAAATTTCTCTAGCTTTTCGGGGATATATAATTAATGGGCGTGGCACTGCTCATTTTCTTAGGAAAGAACCTTTTCAAAATACATGTTTATTGACCAAATTCCTAATGCCACGCCCACATAATATATTTCGTTTAAAAACTGAATTAATTTCCTATCTTTTACAAAAAGTTTGAACAAAATCCGTCCAGCCGTTTAAAAGTTATACGACTTTAAAAAATTTCCTGAACCAAGATTCACTTACTGGGCGATTCTGGGCGCCTGGTATTTTGCTAACATGTTTATACATGCTCGATTTTGAAAATTACAACCACAAGAATGAATGTGAACTTGCTTGGCTCATAACTAGGGAACTACTGCTCCGATTTTGGTCAAATTTTTTGCAAAAATTAGGAAATTTCTCTAGCTTTTCGGGGATATATAATTAATGGGCATGGCACTGCCTATTTTCTTAGGAAAGAACCTTTTCAAAATACATGTTTATTGACCAAATTCCTAATGCCACGCCCACATAATATATTTCGTTTAAAAACTGAATTAATTTCCTATCTTTTACGAAAAGTTTGAACAAAATCCGTCCAGCCGTTTAAAAGTTATACGACTTTAAAAAATTTCCTGAATCAAGATTCACTTACTGGGCGATTCTGGGCGCCTGGTATTTTGCTAACATGTTTATACATGCTCGATTTTGAAAATTACAACCACAAGAATGAATGTGAACTTGCTTGGCTCATAACTAGGGAACTACTGCTCCGATTTTGGTCAAATTTTTTGCAAAAATTAGGAAATTTCTCCAGCTTTTCGGGGATATATAATTAATGGGCGTGGCACTGCTCATTTTCTTAGGAAACAACCTTTTAAAAATACATGTTTATTGACCAAATTCCTAATGCCACGCCCACATAATATATTTCGTTTAAAAACTGAATTAATTTCCTATCTTTTACGAAAAGTTTGAACAAAATCCGTCCAGCCGTTTAAAAGTTATACGACTTTAAAAAATTTCCTGAACCAAGATTCACTTACTGGGCGATTCTGGGCGCCTGGTATTTTGCTAACATGTTTATACATGCTCGATTTTGAAAATTACAACCACAAGAATGAATGTGAACTTGCTTGGCTCATAACTAGGGAACTACTGCTCCGATTTTGGTCAAATTTTTTGCAAAAATTAGGAAATTTCTCCAGCTTTTCGGGGATATATAATTAATGGGCGTGGCACTGCTCATTTTCTTAGGAAAGAACCTTTTCAAAATACATGTTTATTGACCAAATTCCTAATGCCACGCCCACATAATATATTTCGTTTAAAAACTTAATTAATTTCCTATCTTTTACAAAAAGTTTGAACAAAATCCGTCCAGCCGTTTAAAAGTTATACGACTTTAAAAAATTTCCTGAACCAAGATTCACTTACTGGGCGATTCTGGGCGCCTGGTATTTTGCTAACATGTTTATACATGCTCGATTTTGAAAATTACAACCACAAGAATGAATGTGAACTTGCTTGGCTCATAACTAGGGAACTACTGCTCCGATTTTGGTCAAATTTTTTGCAAAAATTAGGAAATTTCTCTAGCTTTTCGGGGATATATAATTAATGGGCGTGGCACTGCTCATTTTCTTAGGAAAGAACCTTTTCAAAATACATGTTTATTGACCAAATTCCTAATGCCACGCCCACATAATATATTTCGTTTAAAAACTGAATTAATTTCCTATCTTTTACGAAAAGTTTGAACAAAATCCGTCCAGCCGTTTAAAAGTTATACGACTTTAAAAAATTTCCTGAACCAAGATTCACTTACTGGGCGATTCTGGGCGCCTGGTATTTTGCTAACATGTTTATACATGCTCGATTTTGAAAATTACAACCACAAGAATGAATGTGAACTTGCTTGGCTCATAACTAGGGAACTACTGCTCCGATTTTGGTCAAATTTTTTGCAAAAATTAGGAAATTTCTCTAGCTTTTCGGGGATATATAATTAATGGGCATGGCACTGCCTATTTTCTTAGGAAAGAACCTTTTCAAAATACATGTTTATTGACCAAATTCCTAATGCCACGCCCACATAATATATTTCGTTTAAAAACTGAATTAATTTCCTATCTTTTACGAAAAGTTTGAACAAAATCCGTCCAGCCGTTTAAAAGTTATACGACTTTAAAAAATTTCCTGAATCAAGATTCACTTACTGGGCGATTCTGGGCGCCTGGTATTTTGCTAACATGTTTATACATGCTCGATTTTGAAAATTACAACCACAAGAATGAATGTGAACTTGCTTGGCTCATAACTAGGGAACTACTGCTCCGATTTTGGTCAAATTTTTTGCAAAAATTAGGAAATTTCTCTAGCTTTTCGGGGATATATAATTAATGGGCATGGCACTGCCTATTTTCTTAGGAAAGAACCTTTTCAAAATACATGTTTATTGACCAAATTGCTAATGCCACGCCCACATAATATATTTCGTTTAAAAACTGAATTAATTTCCTATCTTTTACAAAAAGTTTGAACAAAATCCGTCCAGCCGTTTAAAAGTTATACGACTTTAAAAAATTTCCTGAATCAAGATTCACTTACTGGGCGATTCTGGGCGCCTGGTATTTTGCTAACATGTTTATACATGCTCGATTTTGAAAATTACAACCACAAGAATGAATGTGAACTTGCTTGGCTCATAACTAGGGAACTACTGCTCCGATTTTGGTCAAATTTTTTGCAAAAATTAGGAAATTTCTCTAGCTTCTCTGGGATATATAATTAATGGGCGTGGCACTGCTCATTTTCTTAGAAAAGAACCTTTTAAAAATACATGTTTATTGACCAAATTGCTAATGCCACGCCCACATAATATATTTCGTTTAAAAACTGAATTAATTTCCTATCTTTTACAAAAAGTTTGAACAAAATCCGTCCAGCCGTTGAAAAGTTATACGACTTTAAAAAATTTCCTGAATCAAGATTCACTTACTGGGCGATTCTGGGCGCCTGGTATTTTGCTAACATGTTTATACATGCTCGATTTTGAAAATTACAACCACAAGAGTGCATGTGAACTTGCTTGGCTCATAACTAGGGAACTACTACTCCGATTTTGGTCAAATTTTTTGCAAAAATTAGGAAATTTCTCCAGCTTTTCGGGGATATATAATTAATGGGCGTGGCACTGCTCATTTTCTTAGGAAACAACCTTTTATAAATACATGTTTATTGACCAAATTCCTAATGCCACGCCCACATAATATATTTTGTTTAAAAACTGAATTAATTTCCTATCTTTTACAAAAAGTTTGAACAAAATCCGTCCAGCCGTTTAAAAGTTATACGACTTTAAAAAATTTCCTGAATCAAGATTCACTTACTGGGCGATTCTGGGCGCCTGGTATTTTGCTAACATGTTTATACATGCTCGATTTTGAAAATTACAACCACAAGAATGAATGTGAACTTGCTTGGCTCATAACTAGGGAACTACTGCTCCGATTTTGGTCAAATTTTTTGCAAAAATTAGGAAATTTCTCTAGCTTCTCTGGGATATATAATTAATGGGCGTGGCACTGCTCATTTTCTTAGAAAAGAACCTTTTAAAAATACATGTTTATTGACCAAATTGCTAATGCCACGCCCACATAATATATTTCGTTTAAAAACTGAATTAATTTCCTATCTTTTACAAAAAGTTTGAACAAAATCCGTCCAGCCGTTGAAAAGTTATACGACTTTAAAAAATTTCCTGAATCAAGATTCACTTACTGGGCGATTCTGGGCGCCTGGTATTTTGCTAACATGTTTATACATGCTCGATTTTGAAAATTACAACCACAAGAGTGCATGTGAACTTGCTTGGCTCATAACTAGGGAACTACTACTCCGATTTTGGTCAAATTTTTTGCAAAAATTAGGAAATTTCTCCAGCTTTTCGGGGATATATAATTAATGGGCGTGGCACTGCTCATTTTCTTAGGAAACAACCTTTTATAAATACATGTTTATTGACCAAATTGCTAATGCCACGCCCACATAATATATTTCGTTTAAAAACTGAATTAATTTCCTATCTTTTACAAAAAGTTTGAACAAAATCCGTCCAGCCGTTTAAAAGTTATACGACTTTAAAAAATTTCCTGAATCAAGATTCACTTACTGGGCGATTCTGGGCGCCTGGTATTTTGCTAACATGTTTATACATGCTCGATTTTGAAAATTACAACCACAAGAATGAATGTGAACTTGCTTGGCTCATAACTAGGGAACTACTGCTCCGATTTTGGTCAAATTTTTTGCAAAAATTAGGAAATTTCTCCAGCTTTTCGAGGATATATAATTAATGGGCGTGGCACTGCTCATTTTCTTAGGAAACAACCTTTTAAAAATACATGTTTATTGACCAAATCCCTAATGCCACGCCCACATAATATATTTCGTTTAAAAACTGAATTAATTTCCTATCTTTTACAAAAAGTTTGAACAAAATCCGTCCAGCCGTTGAAAAGTTATACGACTTTAAAAAATTTCCTGAATCAAGATTCACTTACTGGGCGATTCTGGGCGCCTGGTATTTTGCTAACATGTTTATACATGCTCGATTTTGAAAATTACAACCACAAGAATGAATGTGAACTTGCTTGGCTCATAACTAGGGAACTACTGCTCCGATTTTGGTCAAATTTTTTGCAAAAATTAGGAAATTTCTCCAGCTTTTCGGGGATATATAATTAATGGGCGTGGCACTGCTCATTTTCTTAGGAAACAACCTTTTCAAAATACATGTTTATTGACCAAATCCCTAATGCCACGCCCACATAATATATTTAGTTTAAAAACTGAATTAATTTCCTATCTTTTACAAAAAGTTTGAACAAAATCCGTCCAGCCGTTTAAAAGTTATACGACTTTAAAAAATTTCCTGAATCAAGATTCACTTACTGGGCGATTCTGGGCGCCTGGTATTTTGCTAACATGTTTATACATGCTCGATTTTGAAAATTACAACCACAAGAATGAATGTGAACTTGCTTGGCTCATAACTAGGGAACTACTGCTCCGATTTTGGTCAAATTTTTTGCAAAAATTAGGAAATTTCTCCAGCTTTTCGGGGATATATAATTAATGGGCGTGGCACTGCTCATTTTCTTAGGAAAGAACCTTTTCAAAATACATGTTTATTGACCAAATTCCTAATGCCACGCCCACATAATATATTTCGTTTAAAAACCGAATTAATTTCCTATCTTTTACAAAAAGTTTGAACAAAATCCGTCCAGCCGTTGAAAAGTTATACGACTTTAAAAAATTTCCTGAATCAAGATTCACTTACTGGGCGATTCTGGGCGCCTGGTATTTTGCTAACATGTTTATACATGCTCGATTTTGAAAATTACAACCACAAGAATGAATGTGAACTTGCTTGGCTCATAACTAGGGAACTACTGCTCCGATTTTGGTCAAATTTTTTGCAAAAATTAGGAAATTTCTCCAGCTTTTCGGGGATATATAATTAATGGGCGTGGCACTGCTCATTTTCTTAGGAAACAACCTTTTAAAAATACATGTTTATTGACCAAATTCCTAATGCCACGCCCACATAATATATTTCGTTTAAAAACTGAATTAATTTCCTATCTTTTACAAAAAGTTTGAACAAAATCCGTCCAGCCGTTGAAAAGTTATACGACTTTAAAAAATTTCCTGAATCAAGATTCACTTACTGGGCGATTCTGGGCGCCTGGTATTTTGCTAACATGTTTATACATGCTCGATTTTGAAAATTACAACCACAAGAATGAATGTGAACTTGCTTGGCTCATAACTAGGGAACTACTGCTCCGATTTTGGTCAAATTTTTTGCAAAAATTAGGAAATTTCTCCAGCTTTTCGGGGATATATAATTAATGGGCGTGGCACTGCTCATTTTCTTAGGAAACAACCTTTTAAAAATACATGTTTATTGACCAAATCCCTAATGCCACGCCCACATAATATATTTCGTTTAAAAACTGAATTAATTTCCTATCTTTTACAAAAAGTTTGAACAAAATCCGTCCAGCCGTTGAAAAGTTATACGACTTTAAAAAATTTCCTGAATCAAGATTCACTTACTGGGCGATTCTGGGCGCCTGGTATTTTGCTAACATGTTTATACATGCTCGATTTTGAAAATTACAACCACAAGAATGAATGTGAACTTGCTTGGCTCATAACTAGGGAACTACTGCTCCGATTTTGGTCAAATTTTTTGCAAAAATTAGGAAATTTCTCCAGCTTTTCGGGGATATATAATTAATGGGCGTGGCACTGCTCATTTTCTTAGGAAACAACCTTTTCAAAATACATGTTTATTGACCAAATTCCTAATGCCACGCCCACATAATATATTTCGTTTAAAAACTGAATTATTTTCCTATCTTCTACAAAAAGTTTGAACAAAATCCGTCCAGCCGTTGAAAAGTTATACGACTTTAAAAAATTTCCTGAATCAAGATTCACTTACTGGGCGATTCTGGGCGCCTGGTATTTTGCTAACATGTTTATACATGCTCGATTTTGAAAATTACAACCACAAGAATGAATGTGAATTTGCTTGGCTCATAACTAGGGAACTACTGCTCCGATTTTGGTCAAATTTTTTGCAAAAATTAGGAAATTTCTCCAGCTTTTCGGGGATATATAATTAATGGGCGTGGCACTGCTCATTTTCTTAGAAAAGAACCTTTTCAAAATACATGTTTATTGACCAAATTCCTAATGCCACGCCCACATAATATATTTCGTTTAAAAACTGAATTATTTTCCTATCTTCTACAAAAAGTTTGAACAAAATCCGTCCAGCCGTTTAAAAGTTATACGACTTTAAAAAATTTCCTGAATCAAGATTCACTTACTGGGCGATTCTGGGCGCCTGGTATTTTGCTAACATGTTTATACATGCTCGATTTTGAAAATTACAACCACAAGAATGAATGTGAACTTGCTTGGCTCATAACTAGGGAACTACTGCTCCGATTTTGGTCAAATTTTTTGCAAAAATTAGGAAATTTCTCCAGCTTTTCGGGGATATATAATTAATGGGCGTGGCACTGCTCATTTTCTTAGGAAAGAACCTTTTATAAATACATGTTTATTGACCAAATTCCTAATGCCACGCCCACATAATATATTTCGTTTAAAAACCGAATTAATTTCCTATCTTTTACAAAAAGTTTGAACAAAATCCGTCCAGCCGTTTAAAAGTTATACGACTTTAAAAATTTCCTGAATCAAGATTCACTTACTGGGCGATTCTGGGCGCCTGGTATTTTGCTAACATGTTTATACATGCTCGATTTTGAAAATTACAACCACAAGAATGAATGTGAACTTGCTTGGCTCATAACTAGGGAACTACTGCTCCGATTTTGGTCAAATTTTTTGCAAAAATTAGGAAATTTCTCCAGCTTTTCGGGGATATATAATTAATGGGCGTGGCACTGCTCATTTTCTTAGGAAACAACCTTTTAAAAATACATGTTTATTGACCAAATTCCTAATGCCACGCCCACATAATATATTTCGTTTAAAAACTGAATTAATTTCCTATCTTTTACAAAAAGTTTGAACAAAATCCGTCCAGCCGTTGAAAAGTTATACGACTTTAAAAAATTTCCTGAATCAAGATTCACTTACTGGGCGATTCTGGGCGCCTGGTATTTTGCTAACATGTTTATACATGCTCGATTTTGAAAATTACAACCACAAGAATGAATGTGAACTTGCTTGGCTCATAACTAGGGAACTACTGCTCCGATTTTGGTCAAATTTTTTGCAAAAATTAGGAAATTTCTCCAGCTTTTCGGGGATATATAATTAATGGGCGTGGCACTGCTCATTTTCTTAGGAAACAACCTTTTAAAAATACATGTTTATTGACCAAATTCCTAATGCCACGCCCACATAATATATTTCGTTTAAAAACTGAATTAATTTCCTATCTTTTACAAAAAGTTTGAACAAAATCCGTCCAGCCGTTGAAAAGTTATACGACTTTAAAAAATTTCCTGAATCAAGATTCACTTACTGGGCGATTCTGGGCGCCTGGTATTTTGCTAACATGTTTATACATGCTCGATTTTGAAAATTACAACCACAAGAATGAATGTGAACTTGCTTGGCTCATAACTAGGGAACTACTGCTCCGATTTTGGTCAAATTTTTTGCAAAAATTAGGAAATTTCTCCAGCTTTTCGGGGATATATAATTAATGGGCGTGGCACTGCTCATTTTCTTAGGAAACAACCTTTTAAAAATACATGTTTATTGACCTAATTCCTAATGCCACGCCCATATAATATATTTCGTTTAAAAACTGAATTATTTTCCTATCTTCTACAAAAAGTTTGAACAAAATCCGTCCAGCCGTTGAAAAGTTATACGACTTTAAAAAATTTCCTGAATCAAGATTCACTTACTGGGCGATTCTGGGCGCCTGGTATTTTGCTAACATGTTTATACATGCTCGATTTTGAAAATTACAACCACAAGAATGAATGTGAACTTGCTTGGCTCATAACTAGGGAACTACTGCTCCGATTTTGGTCAAATTTTTTGCAAAAATTAGGAAATTTCTCCAGCTTTTCGGGGATATATAATTAATGGGCGTGGCACTGCTCATTTTCTTAGGAAACAACCTTTTAAAAATACATGTTTATTGACCAAATTCCTAATGCCACGCCCACATAATATATTTCGTTTAAAAACTGAATTATTTTCCTATCTTCTACAAAAAGTTTAAACAAAATCCGTCCAGCCGTTTAAAAGTTATACGACTTTAAAAATTTCCTGAATCAAGATTCACTTACTGGGCGATTCTGGGCGCCTGGTATTTTGCTAACATGTTTATACATGCTCGATTTTGAAAATTACAACCACAAGAATGAATGTGAACTTGCTTGGCTCATAACTAGGGAACTACTGCTCCGATTTTGGTCAAATTTTTTGCAAAAATTAGGAAATTTCTCCAGCTTTTCGGGGATATATAATTAATGGGCGTGGCACTGCTCATTTTCTTAGGAAACAACCTTTTAAAAATACATGTTTATTGACCAAATTCCTAATGCCACGCCCACATAATATATTTCGTTTAAAAACTGAATTATTTTCCTATCTTCTACAAAAAGTTTGAACAAAATCCGTCCAGCCGTTTAAAAGTTATACGACTTTAAAAAATTTCCTGAATCAAGATTCACTTACTGGGCGATTCTGGGCGCCTGGTATTTTGCTAACATGTTTATACATGCTCGATTTTGAAAATTACAACCACAAGAATGAATGTGAACTTGCTTGGCTCATAACTAGGGAACTACTGCTCCGATTTTGGTCAAATTTTTTGCAAAAATTAGGAAATTTCTCTAGCTTTTCGGGGATATATAATTAATGGGCATGGCACTGCCTATTTTCTTAGGAAAGAACCTTTTCAAAATACATGTTTATTGACCAAATTGCTAATGCCACGCCCACATAATATATTTCGTTTAAAAACTGAATTAATTTCCTATCTTTTACAAAAAGTTTGAACAAAATCCGTCCAGCCGTTTAAAAGTTATACGACTTTAAAAAATTTCCTGAATCAAGATTCACTTACTGGGCGATTCTGGGCGCCTGGTATTTTGCTAACATGTTTATACATGCTCGATTTTGAAAATTACAACCACAAGAATGAATGTGAACTTGCTTGGCTCATAACTAGGGAACTACTGCTCCGATTTTGGTCAAATTTTTTGCAAAAATTAGGAAATTTCTCTAGCTTCTCTGGGATATATAATTAATGGGCGTGGCACTGCTCATTTTCTTAGAAAAGAACCTTTTAAAAATACATGTTTATTGACCAAATTGCTAATGCCACGCCCACATAATATATTTCGTTTAAAAACTGAATTAATTTCCTATCTTTTACAAAAAGTTTGAACAAAATCCGTCCAGCCGTTGAAAAGTTATACGACTTTAAAAAATTTCCTGAATCAAGATTCACTTACTGGGCGATTCTGGGCGCCTGGTATTTTGCTAACATGTTTATACATGCTCGATTTTGAAAATTACAACCACAAGAGTGCATGTGAACTTGCTTGGCTCATAACTAGGGAACTACTACTCCGATTTTGGTCAAATTTTTTGCAAAAATTAGGAAATTTCTCCAGCTTTTCGGGGATATATAATTAATGGGCGTGGCACTGCTCATTTTCTTAGGAAACAACCTTTTAAAAATACATGTTTATTGACCAAATTCCTAATGCCACGCCCACATAATATATTTCGTTTAAAAACTGAATTAATTTCCTATCTTTTACAAAAAGTTTGAACAAAATCCGTCCAGCCGTTGAAAAGTTATACGACTTTAAAAAATTTCCTGAATCAAGATTCACTTACTGGGCGATTCTGGGCGCCTGGTATTTTGCTAACATGTTTATACATGCTCGATTTTGAAAATTACAACCACAAGAATGAATGTGAACTTGCTTGGCTCATAACTAGGGAACTACTGCTCCGATTTTGGTCAAATTTTTTGCAAAAATTAGGAAATTTCTCCAGCTTTTCGGGGATATATAATTAATGGGCGTGGCACTGCTCATTTTCTTAGGAAACAACCTTTTAAAAATACATGTTTATTGACCAAATTCCTAATGCCACGCCCACATAATATATTTCGTTTAAAAACTGAATTAATTTCCTATCTTTTACAAAAAGTTTGAACAAAATCCGTCCAGCCGTTGAAAAGTTATACGACTTTAAAAAATTTCCTGAATCAAGATTCACTTACTGGGCGATTCTGGGCGCCTGGTATTTTGCTAACATGTTTATACATGCTCGATTTTGAAAATTACAACCACAAGAATGAATGTGAACTTGCTTGGCTCATAACTAGGGAACTACTGCTCCGATTTTGGTCAAATTTTTTGCAAAAATTAGGAAATTTCTCCAGCTTTTCGGGGATATATAATTAATGGGCGTGGCACTGCTCATTTTCTTAGGAAACAACCTTTTAAAAATACATGTTTATTGACCAAATCCCTAATGCCACGCCCACATAATATATTTCGTTTAAAAACTGAATTAATTTCCTATCTTTTACAAAAAGTTTGAACAAAATCCGTCCAGCCGTTGAAAAGTTATACGACTTTAAAAAATTTCCTGAATCAAGATTCACTTACTGGGCGATTCTGGGCGCCTGGTATTTTGCTAACATGTTTATACATGCTCGATTTTGAAAATTACAACCACAAGAATGAATGTGAACTTGCTTGGCTCATAACTAGGGAACTACTGCTCCGATTTTGGTCAAATTTTTTGCAAAAATTAGGAAATTTCTCCAGCTTTTCGGGGATATATAATTAATGGGCGTGGCACTGCTCATTTTCTTAGGAAACAACCTTTTCAAAATACATGTTTATTGACCAAATTCCTAATGCCACGCCCACATAATATATTTCGTTTAAAAACTGAATTATTTTCCTATCTTCTACAAAAAGTTTGAACAAAATCCGTCCAGCCGTTGAAAAGTTATACGACTTTAAAAAATTTCCTGAATCAAGATTCACTTACTGGGCGATTCTGGGCGCCTGGTATTTTGCTAACATGTTTATACATGCTCGATTTTGAAAATTACAACCACAAGAATGAATGTGAACTTGCTTGGCTCATAACTAGGGAACTACTGCTCCGATTTTGGTCAAATTTTTTGCAAAAATTAGGAAATTTCTCTAGCTTTTCGGGGATATATAATTAATGGGCGTGGCACTGCTCATTTTCTTAGGAAAGAACCTTTTCAAAATACATGTTTATTGACCAAATTCCTAATGCCACGCCCACATAATATATTTCGTTTAAAAACTTAATTAATTTCCTATCTTCTACAAAAAGTTTGAACAAAATCCGTCCAGCCGTTTAAAAGTTATACGACTTTAAAAAATTTCCTGAATCAAGATTCACTTACTGGGCGATTCTGGGCGCCTGGTATTTTGCTAACATGTTTATACATGCTCGATTTTGAAAATTACAACCACAAGAATGAATGTGAACTTGCTTGGCTCATAACTAGGGAACTACTGCTCCGATTTTGGTCAAATTTTTTGCAAAAATTAGGAAATTTCTCCAGCTTTTCGGGGATATATAATTAATGGGCGTGGCACTGCTCATTTTCTTAGGAAAGAACCTTTTATAAATACATGTTTATTGACCAAATTCCTAATGCCACGCCCACATAATATATTTCGTTTAAAAACCGAATTAATTTCCTATCTTTTACAAAAAGTTTGAACAAAATCCGTCCAGCCGTTTAAAAGTTATACGACTTTAAAAATTTCCTGAATCAAGATTCACTTACTGGGCGATTCTGGGCGCCTGGTATTTTGCTAACATGTTTATACATGCTCGATTTTGAAAATTACAACCACAAGAATGAATGTGAACTTGCTTGGCTCATAACTAGGGAACTACTGCTCCGATTTTGGTCAAATTTTTTGCAAAAATTAGGAAATTTCTCCAGCTTTTCGGGGATATATAATTAATGGGCGTGGCACTGCTCATTTTCTTAGGAAACAACCTTTTAAAAATACATGTTTATTGACCAAATTCCTAATGCCACGCCCACATAATATATTTCGTTTAAAAACTGAATTAATTTCCTATCTTTTACAAAAAGTTTGAACAAAATCCGTCCAGCCGTTGAAAAGTTATACGACTTTAAAAAATTTCCTGAATCAAGATTCACTTACTGGGCGATTCTGGGCGCCTGGTATTTTGCTAACATGTTTATACATGCTCGATTTTGAAAATTACAACCACAAGAATGAATGTGAACTTGCTTGGCTCATAACTAGGGAACTACTGCTCCGATTTTGGTCAAATTTTTTGCAAAAATTAGGAAATTTCTCCAGCTTTTCGGGGATATATAATTAATGGGCGTGGCACTGCT
Source organism: Ornithomya chloropus (assembly GCA_963971445.1). Taxonomy (NCBI): domain Eukaryota; kingdom Metazoa; phylum Arthropoda; class Insecta; order Diptera; family Hippoboscidae; genus Ornithomya; species Ornithomya chloropus. The sequence continues at coordinate 16,370,456 of OZ020530.1, read as the reverse complement.
CATTTTCTTAGGAAACAACCTTTTAAAAATACATGTTTATTGACCAAATTCCTAATGCCACGCCCACATAATATATTTCGTTTAAAAACTGAATTAATTTCCTATCTTTTACAAAAAGTTTGAACAAAATCCGTCCAGCCGTTGAAAAGTTATACGACTTTAAAAAATTTCCTGAATCAAGATTCACTTACTGGGCGATTCTGGGCGCCTGGTATTTTGCTAACATGTTTATACATGCTCGATTTTGAAAATTACAACCACAAGAATGAATGTGAACTTGCTTGGCTCATAACTAGGGAACTACTGCTCCGATTTTGGTCAAATTTTTTGCAAAAATTAGGAAATTTCTCCAGCTTTTCGGGGATATATAATTAATGGGCGTGGCACTGCTCATTTTCTTAGGAAACAACCTTTTAAAAATACATGTTTATTGACCTAATTCCTAATGCCACGCCCATATAATATATTTCGTTTAAAAACTGAATTATTTTCCTATCTTCTACAAAAAGTTTGAACAAAATCCGTCCAGCCGTTGAAAAGTTATACGACTTTAAAAAATTTCCTGAATCAAGATTCACTTACTGGGCGATTCTGGGCGCCTGGTATTTTGCTAACATGTTTATACATGCTCGATTTTGAAAATTACAACCACAAGAATGAATGTGAACTTGCTTGGCTCATAACTAGGGAACTACTGCTCCGATTTTGGTCAAATTTTTTGCAAAAATTAGGAAATTTCTCCAGCTTTTCGGGGATATATAATTAATGGGCGTGGCACTGCTCATTTTCTTAGGAAACAACCTTTTAAAAATACATGTTTATTGACCAAATTCCTAATGCCACGCCCACATAATATATTTCGTTTAAAAACTGAATTAATTTCCTATCTTCTACAAAAAGTTTAAACAAAATCCGTCCAGCCGTTTAAAAGTTATACGACTTTAAAAATTTCCTGAATCAAGATTCACTTACTGGGCGATTCTGGGCGCCTGGTATTTTGCTAACATGTTTATACATGCTCGATTTTGAAAATTACAACCACAAGAATGAATGTGAACTTGCTTGGCTCATAACTAGGGAACTACTGCTCCGATTTTGGTCAAATTTTTTGCAAAAATTAGGAAATTTCTCCAGCTTTTCGGGGATATATAATTAATGGGCGTGGCACTGCTCATTTTCTTAGGAAACAACCTTTTATAAATACATGTTTATTGACCAAATTCCTAATGCCACGCCCACATAATATATTTCGTTTAAAAACTGAATTATTTTCCTATCTATTACAAAAAGTTTGAACAAAATCCGTCCAGCCGTTTAAAAGTTATACGACTTTAAAAATTTCCTGAATCAAGATTCACTTACTGGGCGATTCTGGGCGCCTGGTATTTTGCTAACATGTTTATACATGCTCGATTTTGAAAATTACAACCACAAGAATGAATGTGAACTTGCTTGGCTCATAACTAGGGAACTACTGCTCCGATTTTGGTCAAATTTTTTGCAAAAATTAGGAAATTTCTCCAGCTTTTCGGGGATATATAATTAATGGGCGTGGCACTGCTCATTTTCTTAGGAAACAACCTTTTATAAATACATGTTTATTGACCAAATTCCTAATGCCACGCCCACATAATATATTTCGTTTAAAAACTGAATTATTTTCCTATCTATTACAAAAAGTTTAAACAAAATCCGTCCAGCCGTTTAAAAGTTATACGACTTTAAAAATTTCCTGAATCAAGATTCACTTACTGGGCGATTCTGGGCGCCTGGTATTTTGCTAACATGTTTATACATGCTCGATTTTGAAAATTACAACCACAAGAATGAATGTGAACTTGCTTGGCTCATAACTAGGGAACTACTGCTCCGATTTTGGTCAAATTTTTTGCAAAAATTAGGAAATTTCTCCAGCTTTTCGGGGATATATAATTAATGGGCGTGGCACTGCTCATTTTCTTAGGAAACAACCTTTTAAAAATACATGTTTATTGACCTAATTCCTAATGCCACGCCCATATAATATATTTCGTTTAAAAACTGAATTATTTTCCTATCTTCTACAAAAAGTTTGAACAAAATCCGTCCAGCCGTTTAAAAGTTATACGACTTTAAAAATTTCCTGAATCAAGATTCACTTACTGGGCGATTCTGGGCGCCTGGTATTTTGCTAACATGTTTATACATGCTCGATTTTGAAAATTACAACCACAAGAATGAATGTGAACTTGCTTGGCTCATAACTAGGGAACTACTGCTCCGATTTTGGTCAAATTTTTTGCAAAAATTAGGAAATTTCTCCAGCTTTTCGGGGATATATAATTAATGGGCGTGGCACTGCTCATTTTCTTAGGAAACAACCTTTTATAAATACATGTTTATTGACCAAATTCCTAATGCCACGCCCACATAATATATTTCGTTTAAAAACTGAATTATTTTCCTATCTATTACAAAAAGTTTGAACAAAATCCGTCCAGCCGTTGAAAAGTTATACGACTTTAAAAAATTTCCTGAATCAAGATTCACTTACTGGGCGATTCTGGGCGCCTGGTATTTTGCTAACATGTTTATACATGCTCGATTTTGAAAATTACAACCACAAGAATGAATGTGAACTTGCTTGGCTCATAACTAGGGAACTACTGCTCCGATTTTGGTCAAATTTTTTGCAAAAATTAGGAAATTTCTCCAGCTTTTCGGGGATATATAATTAATGGGCGTGGCACTGCTCATTTTCTTAGGAAACAACCTTTTAAAAATACATGTTTATTGACCAAATTCCTAATGCCACGCCCACATAATATATTTCGTTTAAAAACTGAATTAATTTCCTATCTTTTACAAAAAGTTTGAACAAAATCCGTCCAGCCGTTTAAAAGTTATACGACTTTAAAAAATTTCCTGAATCAAGATTCACTTACTGGGCGATTCTGGGCGCCTGGTATTTTGCTAACATGTTTATACATGCTCGATTTTGAAAATTACAACCACAAGAATGAATGTGAACTTGCTTGGCTCATAACTAGGGAACTACTGCTCCGATTTTGGTCAAATTTTTTGCAAAAATTAGGAAATTTCTCCAGCTTTTCGGGGATATATAATTAATGGGCGTGGCACTGCTCATTTTCTTAGGAAACAACCTTTTAAAAATACATGTTTATTGACCTAATTCCTAATGCCACGCCCATATAATATATTTCGTTTAAAAACTGAATTATTTTCCTATCTTCTACAAAAAGTTTGAACAAAATCCGTCCAGCCGTTTAAAAGTTATACGACTTTAAAAATTTCCTGAATCAAGATTCACTTACTGGGCGATTCTGGGCGCCTGGTATTTTGCTAACATGTTTATACATGCTCGATTTTGAAAATTACAACCACAAGAATGAATGTGAACTTGCTTGGCTCATAACTAGGGAACTACTGCTCCGATTTTGGTCAAATTTTTTGCAAAAATTAGGAAATTTCTCCAGCTTTTCGGGGATATATAATTAATGGGCGTGGCACTGCTCATTTTCTTAGGAAACAACCTTTTAAAAATACATGTTTATTGACCAAATTCCTAATGCCACGCCCACATAATATATTTCGTTTAAAAACTGAATTAATTTCCTATCTTTTACAAAAAGTTTGAACAAAATCCGTCCAGCCGTTGAAAAGTTATACGACTTTAAAAAATTTCCTGAATCAAGATTCACTTACTGGGCGATTCTGGGCGCCTGGTATTTTGCTAACATGTTTATACATGCTCGATTTTGAAAATTACAACCACAAGAATGAATGTGAACTTGCTTGGCTCATAACTAGGGAACTACTGCTCTGATTTTGGTCAAATTTTTTGCAAAAATTAGGAAATTTCTCCAGCTTTTCGGGGATATATAATTAATGGGCGTGGCACTGCTCATTTTCTTAGGAAACAACCTTTTAAAAATACATGTTTATTGACCAAATTCCTAATGCCACGCCCACATAATATATTTCGTTTAAAAACTGAATTAATTTCCTATCTTTTACAAAAAGTTTGAACAAAATCCGTCCAGCCGTTGAAAAGTTATACGACTTTAAAAAATTTCCTGAATCAAGATTCACTTACTGGGCGATTCTGGGCGCCTGGTATTTTGCTAACATGTTTATACATGCTCGATTTTGAAAATTACAACCACAAGAATGAATGTGAACTTGCTTGGCTCATAACTAGGGAACTACTGCTCCGATTTTGGTCAAATTTTTTGCAAAAATTAGGAAATTTCTCCAGCTTTTCGGGGATATATAATTAATGGGCGTGGCACTGCTCATTTTCTTAGGAAACAACCTTTTAAAAATACATGTTTATTGACCAAATTCCTAATGCCACGCCCACATAATATATTTCGTTTAAAAACTGAATTAATTTCCTATCTTTTACAAAAAGTTTGAACAAAATCCGTCCAGCCGTTGAAAAGTTATACGACTTTAAAAAATTTCCTGAATCAAGATTCACTTACTGGGCGATTCTGGGCGCCTGGTATTTTGCTAACATGTTTATACATGCTCGATTTTGAAAATTACAACCACAAGAATGAATGTGAACTTGCTTGGCTCATAACTAGGGAACTACTGCTCCGATTTTGGTCAAATTTTTTGCAAAAATTAGGAAATTTCTCCAGCTTTTCGAGGATATATAATTAATGGGCGTGGCACTGCTCATTTTCTTAGGAAACAACCTTTTAAAAATACATGTTTATTGACCAAATCCCTAATGCCACGCCCACATAATATATTTCGTTTAAAAACTGAATTAATTTCCTATCTTTTACAAAAAGTTTGAACAAAATCCGTCCAGCCGTTGAAAAGTTATACGACTTTAAAAAATTTCCTGAATCAAGATTCACTTACTGGGCGATTCTGGGCGCCTGGTATTTTGCTAACATGTTTATACATGCTCGATTTTGAAAATTACAACCACAAGAATGAATGTGAACTTGCTTGGCTCATAACTAGGGAACTACTGCTCCGATTTTGGTCAAATTTTTTGCAAAAATTAGGAAATTTCTCCAGCTTTTCGGGGATATATAATTAATGGGCGTGGCACTGCTCATTTTCTTAGGAAACAACCTTTTCAAAATACATGTTTATTGACCAAATCCCTAATGCCACGCCCACATAATATATTTAGTTTAAAAACTGAATTAATTTCCTATCTTTTACAAAAAGTTTGAACAAAATCCGTCCAGCCGTTTAAAAGTTATACGACTTTAAAAAATTTCCTGAATCAAGATTCACTTACTGGGCGATTCTGGGCGCCTGGTATTTTGCTAACATGTTTATACATGCTCGATTTTGAAAATTACAACCACAAGAATGAATGTGAACTTGCTTGGCTCATAACTAGGGAACTACTGCTCCGATTTTGGTCAAATTTTTTGCAAAAATTAGGAAATTTCTCCAGCTTTTCGGGGATATATAATTAATGGGCGTGGCACTGCTCATTTTCTTAGGAAACAACCTTTTCAAAATACATGTTTATTGACCAAATTCCTAATGCCACGCCCACATAATATATTTCGTTTAAAAACTGAATTAATTTCCTATCTTTTACAAAAAGTTTGAACAAAATCCGTCCAGCCGTTGAAAAGTTATACGACTTTAAAAAATTTCCTGAATCAAGATTCACTTACTGGGCGATTCTGGGCGCCTGGTATTTTGCTAACATGTTTATACATGCTCGATTTTGAAAATTACAACCACAAGAATGAATGTGAACTTGCTTGGCTCATAACTAGGGAACTACTGCTCCGATTTTGGTCAAATTTTTTGCAAAAATTAGGAAATTTCTCCAGCTTTTCGGGGATATATAATTAATGGGCGTGGCACTGCTCATTTTCTTAGGAAACAACCTTTTAAAAATACATGTTTATTGACCAAATCCCTAATGCCACGCCCACATAATATATTTCGTTTAAAAACTGAATTAATTTCTTATCTTTTACAAAAAGTTTGAACAAAATCCGTCCAGCCGTTGAAAAGTTATACGACTTTAAAAAATTTCCTGAATCAAGATTCACTTACTGGGCGATTCTGGGCGCCTGGTATTTTGCTAACATGTTTATACATGCTCGATTTTGAAAATTACAACCACAAGAATGAATGTGAACTTGCTTGGCTCATAACTAGGGAACTACTGCTCCGATTTTGGTCAAATTTTTTGCAAAAATTAGGAAATTTCTCCAGCTTTTCGGGGATATATAATTAATGGGCGTGGCACTGCTCATTTTCTTAGGAAACAACCTTTTAAAAATACATGTTTATTGACCAAATCCCTAATGCCACGCCCACATAATATATTTCGTTTAAAAATTGAATTAATTTCCTATCTTTTACAAAAAGTTTGAACAAAATCCGTCCAGCCGTTGAAAAGTTATACGACTTTAAAAAATTTCCTGAATCAAGATTCACTTACTGGGCGATTCTGGGCGCCTGGTATTTTGCTAACATGTTTATACATGCTCGATTTTGAAAATTACAACCACAAGAATGAATGTGAACTTGCTTGGCTCATAACTAGGGAACTACTGCTCCGATTTTGGTCAAATTTTTTGCAAAAATTAGGAAATTTCTCCAGCTTTTCGGGGATATATAATTAATGGGCGTGGCACTGCTCATTTTCTTAGGAAACAACCTTTTAAAAATACATGTTTATTGACCAAATCCCTAATGCCACGCCCACATAATATATTTCGTTTAAAAACTGAATTAATTTCCTATCTTTTACAAAAAGTTTGAACAAAATCCGTCCAGCCGTTGAAAAGTTATACGACTTTAAAAAATTTCCTGAATCAAGATTCACTTACTGGGCGATTCTGGGCGCCTGGTATTTTGCTAACATGTTTATACATGCTCGATTTTGAAAATTACAACCACAAGAATGAATGTGAACTTGCTTGGCTCATAACTAGGGAACTACTGCTCCGATTTTGGTCAAATTTTTTGCAAAAATTAGGAAATTTCTCCAGCTTTTCGGGGATATATAATTAATGGGCGTGGCACTGCTCATTTTCTTAGGAAACAACCTTTTAAAAATACATGTTTATTGACCAAATTCCTAATGCCACGCCCACATAATATACTTTGTTTAAAAACTGAATTAATTTCCTATCTTTTACAAAAAGTTTGAACAAAATCCGTCCAGCCGTTTAAAAGTTATACGACTTTAAAAAATTTCCTGAATCAAGATTCACTTACTGGGCGATTCTGGGCGCCTGGTATTTTGCTAACATGTTTATACATGCTCGATTTTGAAAATTACAACCACAAGAATGAATGTGAACTTGCTTGGCTCATAACTAGGGAACTACTGCTCCGATTTTGGTCAAATTTTTTGCAAAAATTAGGAAATTTCTCCAGCTTTTCGGGGATATATAATTAATGGGCGTGGCACTGCTCATTTTCTTAGGAAACAACCTTTTAAAAATACATGTTTATTGACCAAATTCCTAATGCCACGCCCACATAATATATTTCGTTTAAAAACTGAATTAATTTCCTATCTTTTACAAAAAGTTTGAACAAAATCCGTCCAGCCGTTGAAAAGTTATACGACTTTAAAAAATTTCCTGAATCAAGATTCACTTACTGGGCGATTCTGGGCGCCTGGTATTTTGCTAACATGTTTATACATGCTCGATTTTGAAAATTACAACCACAAGAATGAATGTGAACTTGCTTGGCTCATAACTAGGGAACTACTGCTCCGATTTTGGTCAAATTTTTTGCAAAAATTAGGAAATTTCTCCAGCTTTTCGGGGATATATAATTAATGGGCGTGGCACTGCTCATTTTCTTAGGAAACAACCTTTTAAAAATACATGTTTATTGACCAAATTCCTAATGCCACGCCCACATAATATATTTCGTTTAAAAACTGAATTAATTTCCTATCTTTTACAAAAAGTTTGAACAAAATCCGTCCAGCCGTTGAAAAGTTATACGACTTTAAAAAATTTCCTGAATCAAGATTCACTTACTGGGCGATTCTGGGCGCCTGGTATTTTGCTAACATGTTTATACATGCTCGATTTTGAAAATTACAACCACAAGAATGAATGTGAACTTGCTTGGCTCATAACTAGGGAACTACTGCTCCGATTTTGGTCAAATTTTTTGCAAAAATTAGGAAATTTCTCCAGCTTTTCGAGGATATATAATTAATGGGCGTGGCACTGCTCATTTTCTTAGGAAACAACCTTTTAAAAATACATGTTTATTGACCAAATCCCTAATGCCACGCCCACATAATATATTTCGTTTAAAAACTGAATTAATTTCCTATCTTTTACAAAAAGTTTGAACAAAATCCGTCCAGCCGTTGAAAAGTTATACGACTTTAAAAAATTTCCTGAATCAAGATTCACTTACTGGGCGATTCTGGGCGCCTGGTATTTTGCTAACATGTTTATACATGCTCGATTTTGAAAATTACAACCACAAGAATGAATGTGAACTTGCTTGGCTCATAACTAGGGAACTACTGCTCCGATTTTGGTCAAATTTTTTGCAAAAATTAGGAAATTTCTCCAGCTTTTCGGGGATATATAATTAATGGGCGTGGCACTGCTCATTTTCTTAGGAAACAACCTTTTCAAAATACATGTTTATTGACCAAATCCCTAATGCCACGCCCACATAATATATTTAGTTTAAAAACTGAATTAATTTCCTATCTTTTACAAAAAGTTTGAACAAAATCCGTCCAGCCGTTTAAAAGTTATACGACTTTAAAAAATTTCCTGAATCAAGATTCACTTACTGGGCGATTCTGGGCGCCTGGTATTTTGCTAACATGTTTATACATGCTCGATTTTGAAAATTACAACCACAAGAATGAATGTGAACTTGCTTGGCTCATAACTAGGGAACTACTGCTCCGATTTTGGTCAAATTTTTTGCAAAAATTAGGAAATTTCTCCAGCTTTTCGGGGATATATAATTAATGGGCGTGGCACTGCTCATTTTCTTAGGAAACAACCTTTTCAAAATACATGTTTATTGACCAAATTCCTAATGCCACGCCCACATAATATATTTCGTTTAAAAACTGAATTAATTTCCTATCTTTTACAAAAAGTTTGAACAAAATCCGTCCAGCCGTTGAAAAGTTATACGACTTTAAAAAATTTCCTGAATCAAGATTCACTTACTGGGCGATTCTGGGCGCCTGGTATTTTGCTAACATGTTTATACATGCTCGATTTTGAAAATTACAACCACAAGAATGAATGTGAACTTGCTTGGCTCATAACTAGGGAACTACTGCTCCGATTTTGGTCAAATTTTTTGCAAAAATTAGGAAATTTCTCCAGCTTTTCGGGGATATATAATTAATGGGCGTGGCACTGCTCATTTTCTTAGGAAACAACCTTTTAAAAATACATGTTTATTGACCAAATCCCTAATGCCACGCCCACATAATATATTTCGTTTAAAAACTGAATTAATTTCTTATCTTTTACAAAAAGTTTGAACAAAATCCGTCCAGCCGTTGAAAAGTTATACGACTTTAAAAAATTTCCTGAATCAAGATTCACTTACTGGGCGATTCTGGGCGCCTGGTATTTTGCTAACATGTTTATACATGCTCGATTTTGAAAATTACAACCACAAGAATGAATGTGAACTTGCTTGGCTCATAACTAGGGAACTACTGCTCCGATTTTGGTCAAATTTTTTGCAAAAATTAGGAAATTTCTCCAGCTTTTCGGGGATATATAATTAATGGGCGTGGCACTGCTCATTTTCTTAGGAAACAACCTTTTAAAAATACATGTTTATTGACCAAATCCCTAATGCCACGCCCACATAATATATTTCGTTTAAAAATTGAATTAATTTCCTATCTTTTACAAAAAGTTTGAACAAAATCCGTCCAGCCGTTGAAAAGTTATACGACTTTAAAAAATTTCCTGAATCAAGATTCACTTACTGGGCGATTCTGGGCGCCTGGTATTTTGCTAACATGTTTATACATGCTCGATTTTGAAAATTACAACCACAAGAATGAATGTGAACTTGCTTGGCTCATAACTAGGGAACTACTGCTCCGATTTTGGTCAAATTTTTTGCAAAAATTAGGAAATTTCTCCAGCTTTTCGGGGATATATAATTAATGGGCGTGGCACTGCTCATTTTCTTAGGAAACAACCTTTTAAAAATACATGTTTATTGACCAAATCCCTAATGCCACGCCCACATAATATATTTCGTTTAAAAACTGAATTAATTTCCTATCTTTTACAAAAAGTTTGAACAAAATCCGTCCAGCCGTTGAAAAGTTATACGACTTTAAAAAATTTCCTGAATCAAGATTCACTTACTGGGCGATTCTGGGCGCCTGGTATTTTGCTAACATGTTTATACATGCTCGATTTTGAAAATTACAACCACAAGAATGAATGTGAACTTGCTTGGCTCATAACTAGGGAACTACTGCTCCGATTTTGGTCAAATTTTTTGCAAAAATTAGGAAATTTCTCCAGCTTTTCGGGGATATATAATTAATGGGCGTGGCACTGCTCATTTTCTTAGGAAACAACCTTTTAAAAATACATGTTTATTGACCAAATCCCTAATGCCACGCCCACATAATATATTTCGTTTAAAAACTGAATTAATTTCCTATCTTTTACAAAAAGTTTGAACAAAATCCGTCCAGCCGTTGAAAAGTTATACGACTTTAAAAAATTTCCTGAATCAAGATTCACTTACTGGGCGATTCTGGGCGCCTGGTATTTTGCTAACATGTTTATACATGCTCGATTTTGAAAATTACAACCACAAGAATGAATGTGAATTTGCTTGGCTCATAACTAGGGAACTACTGCTCCGATTTTGGTCAAATTTTTTGCAAAAATTAGGAAATTTCTCCAGCTTTTCGGGGATATATAATTAATGGGCGTGGCACTGCTCATTTTCTTAGGAAAGAACCTTTTAAAAATACATGTTTATTGACCAAATTGCTAATGCCACGCCCACATAATATATTTCGTTTAAAAACTGAATTAATTTCCTATCTTTTACAAAAAGTTTGAACAAAATCCGTCCAGCCGTTTAAAAGTTATACGACTTTAAAAAATTTCCTGAATCAAGATTCACTTACTGGGCGATTCTGGGCGCCTGGTATTTTGCTAACATGTTTATACATGCTCGATTTTGAAAATTACAACCACAAGAATGAATGTGAACTTGCTTGGCTCATAACTAGGGAACTACTGCTCCGATTTTGGTCAAATTTTTTGCAAAAATTAGGAAATTTCTCTAGCTTTTCGGGGATATCTAATTAATGGGCGTGGCACTGCTCATTTTCTTAGGAAAGAACCTTTTAAAAATACATGTTTATTGACCAAATTGCTAATGCCACGCCCACATAATATATTTCGTTTAAAAACTGAATTAATTTCCTATCTTTTACAAAAAGTTTGAACAAAATCCGTCCAGCCGTTTAAAAGTTATACGACTTTAAAAAATTTCCTGAATCAAGATTCACTTACTGGGCGATTCTGGGCGCCTGGTATTTTGCTAACATGTTTATACATGCTCGATTTTGAAAATTACAACCACAAGAATGAATGTGAACTTGCTTGGCTCATAACTAGGGAACTACTGCTCCGATTTTGGTCAAATTTTTTGCAAAAATTAGGAAATTTCTCCAGCTTTTCGGGGATATATAATTAATGGGCGTGGCACTGCTCATTTTCTTAGGAAACAACCTTTTAAAAATACATGTTTATTGACCAAATTCCTAATGCCACGCCCACATAATATATTTCGTTTAAAAACTGAATTAATTTCCTATCTTTTACAAAAAGTTTGAACAAAATCCGTCCAGCCGTTGAAAAGTTATACGACTTTAAAAAATTTCCTGAATCAAGATTCACTTACTGGGCGATTCTGGGCGCCTGGTATTTTGCTAACATGTTTATACATGCTCGATTTTGAAAATTACAACCACAAGAATGAATGTGAACTTGCTTGGCTCATAACTAGGGAACTACTGCTCCGATTTTGGTCAAATTTTTTGCAAAAATTAGGAAATTTCTCCAGCTTTTCGGGGATATATAATTAATGGGCGTGGCACTGCTCATTTTCTTAGGAAACAACCTTTTAAAAATACATGTTTATTGACCAAATTCCTAATGCCACGCCCACATAATATATTTCGTTTAAAAACTGAATTAATTTCCTATCTTTTACAAAAAGTTTGAACAAAATCCGTCCAGCCGTTGAAAAGTTATACGACTTTAAAAAATTTCCTGAATCAAGATTCACTTACTGGGCGATTCTGGGCGCCTGGTATTTTGCTAACATGTTTATACATGCTCGATTTTGAAAATTACAACCACAAGAATGAATGTGAACTTGCTTGGCTCATAACTAGGGAACTACTGCTCCGATTTTGGTCAAATTTTTTGCAAAAATTAGGAAATTTCTCCAGCTTTTCGGGGATATATAATTAATGGGCGTGGCACTGCTCATTTTCTTAGGAAAGAACCTTTTCAAAATACTTGTTTATTGACCAAATTCCTAATGCCACGCCCACATAATATATTTCGTTTAAAAACTGAATTAATTTCCTATCTTTTACAAAAAGTTTGAACAAAATCCGTCCAGCCGTTGAAAAGTTATACGACTTTAAAAAATTTCCTGAATCAAGATTCACTTACTGGGCGATTCTGGGCGCCTGGTATTTTGCTAACATGTTTATACATGCTCGATTTTGAAAATTACAACCACAAGAATGAATGTGAACTTGCTTGGCTCATAACTAGGGAACTACTGCTCCGATTTTGGTCAAATTTTTTGCAAAAATTAGGAAATTTCTCCAGCTTTTCGGGGATATATAATTAATGGGCGTGGCACTGCTCATTTTCTTAGGAAACAACCTTTTAAAAATACATGTTTATTGACCAAATTCCTAATGCCACGCCCACATAATATATTTCGTTTAAAAACTGAATTAATTTCCTATCTTTTACAAAAAGTTTGAACAAAATCCGTCCAGCCGTTGAAAAGTTATACGACTTTAAAAAATTTCCTGAATCAAGATTCACTTACTGGGCGATTCTGGGCGCCTGGTATTTTGCTAACATGTTTATACATGCTCGATTTTGAAAATTACAACCACAAGAATGAATGTGAACTTGCTTGGCTCATAACTAGGGAACTACTGCTCCGATTTTGGTCAAATTTTTTTCAAAAATTAGGAAATTTCTCCAGCTTTTCGAGGATATATAATTAATGGGCGTGGCACTGCTCATTTTCTTAGGAAACAACCTTTTAAAAATACATGTTTATTGACCAAATCCCTAATGCCACGCCCACATAATATATTTCGTTTAAAAACTGAATTAATTTCCTATCTTTTACAAAAAGTTTGAACAAAATCCGTCCAGCCGTTGAAAAGTTATACGACTTTAAAAAATTTCCTGAATCAAGATTCACTTACTGGGCGATTCTGGGCGCCTGGTATTTTGCTAACATGTTTATACATGCTCGATTTTGAAAATTACAACCACAAGAATGAATGTGAACTTGCTTGGCTCATAACTAGGGAACTACTGCTCCGATTTTGGTCAAATTTTTTGCAAAAATTAGGAAATTTCTCCAGCTTTTCGGGGATATATAATTAATGGGCGTGGCACTGCTCATTTTCTTAGGAAACAACCTTTTAAAAATACATGTTTATTGACCAAATTCCTAATGCCACGCCCACATAATATATTTCGTTTAAAAACTGAATTAATTTCCTATCTTTTACAAAAAGTTTGAACAAAATCCGTCCAGCCGTTGAAAAGTTATACGACTTTAAAAAATTTCCTGAATCAAGATTCACTTACTGGGCGATTCTGGGCGCCTGGTATTTTGCTACCATGTTTATACATGCTCGATTTTGAAAATTACAACCACAAGAATGAATGTGAACTTGCTTGGCTCATAACTAGGGAACTACTGCTCCGATTTTGGTCAAATTTTTTGCAAAAATTAGGAAATTTCTCCAGCTTTTCGAGGATATATAATTAATGGGCGTGGCACTGCTCATTTTCTTAGGAAACAACCTTTTAAAAATACATGTTTATTGACCAAATCCCTAATGCCACGCCCACATAATATATTTCGTTTAAAAACTGAATTAATTTCCTATCTTTTACAAAAAGTTTGAACAAAATCCGTCCAGCCGTTGAAAAGTTATACGACTTTAAAAAATTTCCTGAATCAAGATTCACTTACTGGGCGATTCTGGGCGCCTGGTATTTTGCTACCATGTTTATACATGCTCGATTTTGAAAATTACAACCACAAGAATGAATGTGAACTTGCTTGGCTCATAACTAGGGAACTACTGCTCCGATTTTGGTCAAATTTTTTGCAAAAATTAGGAAATTTCTCCAGCTTTTCGGGGATATATAATTAATGGGCGTGGCACTGCTCATTTTCTTAGGAAACAACCTTTTAAAAATACATGTTTATTGACCAAATCCCTAATGCCACGCCCACATAATATATTTCGTTTAAAAACTGAATTAATTTCCTATCTTTTACAAAAAGTTTGAACAAAATCCGTCCAGCCGTTGAAAAGTTATACGACTTTAAAAAATTTCCTGAATCAAGATTCACTTACTGGGCGATTCTGGGCGCCTGGTATTTTGCTAACATGTTTATACATGCTCGATTTTGAAAATTACAACCACAAGAATGAATGTGAACTTGCTTGGCTCATAACTAGGGAACTACTGCTCCGATTTTGGTCAAATTTTTTGCAAAAATTAGGAAATTTCTCCAGCTTTTCGGGGATATATAATTAATGGGCGTGGCACTGCTCATTTTCTTAGGAAAGAACCTTTTCAAAATACTTGTTTATTGACCAAATTCCTAATGCCACGCCCACATAATATATTTCGTTTAAAAACCGAATTAATTTCCTATCTTTTACAAAAAGTTTGAACAAAATCCGTCCAGCCGTTGAAAAGTTATACGACTTTAAAAAATTTCCTGAATCAAGATTCACTTACTGGGCGATTCTGGGCGCCTGGTATTTTGCTACCATGTTTATACATGCTCGATTTTGAAAATTACAACCACAAGAATGAATGTGAACTTGCTTGGCTCATAACTAGGGAACTACTGCTCCGATTTTGGTCAAATTTTTTGCAAAAATTAGGAAATTTCTCCAGCTTTTCGGGGATATATAATTAATGGGCGTGGCACTGCTCATTTTTTTAGGAAACAACCTTTTAAAAATACATGTTTATTGACCAAATTCCTAATGCCACGCCCACATAATATATTTCGTTTAAAAACTGAATTAATTTCCTATCTTTTACAAAAAGTTTGAACAAAATCCGTCCAGCCGTTGAAAAGTTATACGACTTTAAAAAATTTCCTGAATCAAGATTCACTTACTGGGCGATTCTGGGCGCCTGGTATTTTGCTAACATGTTTATACATGCTCGATTTTGAAAATTACAACCACAAGAATGAATGTGAACTTGCTTGGCTCATAACTAGGGAACTACTGCTCCGATTTTGGTCAAATTTTTTGCAAAAATTAGGAAATTTCTCCAGCTTTTCGGGGATATATAATTAATGGGCGTGGCACTGCTCATTTTCTTAGGAAACAACCTTTTAAAAATACATGTTTATTGACCAAATTCCTAATGCCACGCCCACATAATATATTTCGTTTAAAAACTGAATTAATTTCCTATCTTTTACAAAAAGTTTGAACAAAATCCGTCCAGCCGTTGAAAAGTTATACGACTTTAAAAAATTTCCTGAATCAAGATTCACTTACTGGGCGATTCTGGGCGCCTGGTATTTTGCTAACATGTTTATACATGCTCGATTTTGAAAATTACAACCACAAGAATGAATGTGAACTTGCTTGGCTCATAACTAGGGAACTACTGCTCCGATTTTGGTCAAATTTTTTGCAAAAATTAGGAAATTTCTCCAGCTTTTCGGGGATATATAATTAATGGGCGTGGCACTGCTCATTTTCTTAGGAAAGAACCTTTTTAAAATACATGTTTATTGACCAAATTCCTAATGCCACGCCCACATAATATATTTCGTTTAAAAACTGAATTAATTTCCTATCTTTTACAAAAAGTTTGAACAAAATCCGTCCAGCCGTTGAAAAGTTATACGACTTTAAAAAATTTCCTGAATCAAGATTCACTTACTGGGCGATTCTGGGCGCCTGGTATTTTGCTAACATGTTTATACATGCTCGATTTTGAAAATTACAACCACAAGAATGAATGTGAACTTGCTTGGCTCATAACTAGGGAACTACTGCTCCGATTTTGGTCAAATTTTTTGCAAAAATTAGGAAATTTCTCCAGCTTTTCGGGGATATATAATTAATGGGCGTGGCACTGCTCATTTTCTTAGGAAACAACCTTTTAAAAATACATGTTTATTGACCAAATTCCTAATGCCACGCCCACATAATATATTTCGTTTAAAAACTGAATTAATTTCCTATCTTTTACAAAAAGTTTGAACAAAATCCGTCCAGCCGTTGAAAAGTTATACGACTTTAAAAAATTTCCTGAATCAAGATTCACTTACTGGGCGATTCTGGGCGCCTGGTATTTTGCTAACATGTTTATACATGCTCGATTTTGAAAATTACAACCACAAGAATGAATGTGAACTTGCTTGGCTCATAACTAGGGAACTACTGCTCCGATTTTGGTCAAATTTTTTGCAAAAATTAGGAAATTTCTCCAGCTTTTCGGGGATATATAATTAATGGGCGTGGCACTGCTCATTTTCTTAGGAAACAACCTTTTAAAAATACATGTTTATTGACCAAATCCCTAATGCCACGCCCACATAATATATTTCGTTTAAAAACTGAATTAATTTCCTATCTTTTACAAAAAGTTTGAACAAAATCCGTCCAGCCGTTGAAAAGTTATACGACTTTAAAAAATTTCCTGAATCAAGATTCACTTACTGGGCGATTCTGGGCGCCTGGTATTTTGCTAACATGTTTATACATGCTCGATTTTGAAAATTACAACCACAAGAATGAATGTGAACTTGCTTGGCTCATAACTAGGGAACTACTGCTCCGATTTTGGTCAAATTTTTTGCAAAAATTAGGAAATTTCTCCAGCTTTTCGGGGATATATAATTAATGGGCGTGGCACTGCTCATTTTCTTAGGAAACAACCTTTTAAAAATACATGTTTATTGACCAAATTCCTAATGCCACGCCCACATAATATATTTCGTTTAAAAACTGAATTAATTTCCTATCTTTTACAAAAAGTTTGAACAAAATCCGTCCAGCCGTTGAAAAGTTATACGACTTTAAAAAATTTCCTGAATCAAGATTCACTTACTGGGCGATTCTGGGCGCCTGGTATTTTGCTAACATGTTTATACATGCTCGATTTTGAAAATTACAACCACAAGAATGAATGTGAACTTGCTTGGCTCATAACTAGGGAACTACTGCTCCGATTTTGGTCAAATTTTTTGCAAAAATTAGGAAATTTCTCCAGCTTTTCGGGGATATATAATTAATGGGCGTGGCACTGCTCATTTTCTTAGGAAACAACCTTTTAAAAATACATGTTTATTGACCAAATTCCTAATGCCACGCCCACATAATATATTTCGTTTAAAAACTGAATTAATTTCCTATCTTTTACAAAAAGTTTGAACAAAATCCGTCCAGCCGTTGAAAAGTTATACGACTTTAAAAAATTTCCTGAATCAAGATTCACTTACTGGGCGATTCTGGGCGCCTGGTATTTTGCTAACATGTTTATACATGCTCGATTTTGAAAATTACAACCACAAGAATGAATGTGAACTTGCTTGGCTCATAACTAGGGAACTACTGCTCCGATTTTGGTCAAATTTTTTGCAAAAATTAGGAAATTTCTCCAGCTTTTCGGGGATATATAATTAATGGGCGTGGCACTGCTCATTTTCTTAGGAAACAACCTTTTAAAAATACATGTTTATTGACCAAATTCCTAATGCCACGCCCACATAATATATTTCGTTTAAAAACTGAATTAATTTCCTATCTTTTACAAAAAGTTTGAACAAAATCCGTCCAGCCGTTGAAAAGTTATACGACTTTAAAAAATTTCCTGAATCAAGATTCACTTACTGGGCGATTCTGGGCGCCTGGTATTTTGCTAACATGTTTATACATGCTCGATTTTGAAAATTACAACCACAAGAATGAATGTGAACTTGCTTGGCTCATAACTAGGGAACTACTGCTCCGATTTTGGTCAAATTTTTTGCAAAAATTAGGAAATTTCTCCAGCTTTTCGGGGATATATAATTAATGGGCGTGGCACTGCTCATTTTCTTAGGAAACAACCTTTTATAAATACATGTTTATTGACCAAATTCCTAATGCCACGCCCACATAATATATTTCGTTTAAAAACTGAATTATTTTCCTATCTATTACAAAAAGTTTGAACAAAATCCGTCCAGCCGTTTAAAAGTTATACGACTTTAAAAAATTTCCTGAATCAAGATTCACTTACTGGGCGATTCTGGGCGCCTGGTATTTTGCTAACATGTTTATACATGCTCGATTTTGAAAATTACAACCACAAGAATGAATGTGAACTTGCTTGGCTCATAACTAGGGAACTATTGCTCCGATTTTGGTCAAATTTTTTGCAAAAATTAGGAAATTTCTCCAGCTTTTCGGGGATATATAATTAATGGGCGTGGCACTGCTCATTTTCTTAGGAAACAACCTTTTAAAAATACATGTTTATTGACCAAATCTCTAATGCCACGCCCACATAATATATTTTGTTTAAAAACTGAATTAATTTCCTATCTTTTACAAAAAGTTTGAACAAAATCCGTCCATCCGTTTAAAAGTTATACGACTTTAAAAAATTTCCTGAATCAAGATTCACTTACTGGGCGATTCTGGGCGCCTGGTATTTTGCTAACATGTTTATACATGCTCGATTTTGAAAATTACAACCACAAGAATGAATGTGAACTTGCTTGGCTCATAACTAGGGAACTACTGCTCCGATTTTGGTCAAATTTTTTGCAAAAATTAGGAAATTTCTCTAGCTTTTCTGGGATATATAATTAATGGGCGTGGCACTGCTCATTTTCTTAGGAAAGAACCTTTTAAAAATACATGTTTATTGACCAAATTGCTAATGCCACGCCCACATAATATATTTCGTTTAAAAACTGAATTAATTTCCTATCTTTTACAAAAAGTTTGAACAAAATCCGTCCAGCCGTTTAAAAGTTATACGACTTTAAAAAATTTCCTGAATCAAGATTCACTTACTGGGCGATTCTGGGCGCCTGGTATTTTGCTAACATGTTTATACATGCTCGATTTTGAAAATTACAACCACAAGAATGAATGTGAACTTGCTTGGCTCATAACTAGGGAACTACTGCTCCGATTTTGGTCAAATTTTTTGCAAAAATTAGGAAATTTCTCCAGCTTTTCGGGGATATATAATTAATGGGCGTGGCACTGCTCATTTTCTTAGGAAAGAACCTTTTCAAAATACTTGTTTATTGACCAAATTCCTAATGCCACGCCCACATAATATATTTCGTTTAAAAACTGAATTATTTTCCTATCTTCTACAAAAAGTTTGAACAAAATCCGTCCAGCCGTTTAAAAGTTATACGACTTTAAAAAATTTCCTGAATCAAGATTCACTTACTGGGCGATTCTGGGCGCCTGGTATTTTGCTAACATGTTTATACATGCTCGATTTTGAAAATTACAACCACAAGAATGAATGTGAACTTGCTTGGCTCATAACTAGGGAACTACTGCTCCGATTTTGGTCAAATTTTTTGCAAAAATTAGGAAATTTCTCCAGCTTTTCGGGGATATATAATTAATGGGCGTGGCACTGCTCATTTTCTTAGGAAACAACCTTTTATAAATACATGTTTATTGACCAAATTCCTAATGCCACGCCCACATAATATATTTCGTTTAAAAACTGAATTAATTTCCTATCTTTTACAAAAAGTTTGAACAAAATCCGTCCAGCCGTTGAAAAGTTATACGACTTTAAAAAATTTCCTGAATCAAGATTCACTTACTGGGCGATTCTGGGCGCCTGGTATTTTGCTAACATGTTTATACATGCTCGATTTTGAAAATTACAACCACAAGAATGAATGTGAACTTGCTTGGCTCATAACTAGGGAACTATTGCTCCGATTTTGGTCAAATTTTTTGCAAAAATTAGGAAATTTCTCCAGCTTTTCGGGGATATATAATTAATGGGCGTGGCACTGCCTATTTTCTTAGGAAACAACCTTTTATAAATACATGTTTATTGACCAAATTCCTAATGCCACGCCCACATAATATATTTCGTTTAAAAACTGAATTAATTTCCTATCTTTTACAAAAAGTTTGAACAAAATCCGTCCAGCCGTTTAAAAGTTATACGACTTTAAAAAATTTCCTGAATCAAGATTCACTTACTGGGCGATTCTGGGCGCCTGGTATTTTGCTAACATGTTTATACATGCTCGATTTTGAAAATTACAACCACAAGAATGAATGTGAACTTGCTTGGCTCATAACTAGGGAACTACTGCTCCGATTTTGGTCAAATTTTTTGCAAAAATTAGGAAATTTCTCCAGCTTTTCGGGGATATATAATTTATGGGCGTGGCACTGCTCATTTTCTTAGGAAACAACCTTTTAAAAATACATGTTTATTGACCAAATTCCTAATGCCACGCCCACATAATATATTTCGTTTAAAAACTGAATTAATTTCCTATCTTTTACAAAAAGTTTGAACAAAATCCGTCCAGCCGTTGAAAAGTTATACGACTTTAAAAAATTTCCTGAATCAAGATTCACTTACTGGGCGATTCTGGGCGCCTGGTATTTTGCTAACATGTTTATACATGCTCGATTTTGAAAATTACAACCACAAGAATGAATGTGAACTTGCTTGGCCCATAACTAGGGAACTACTGCTCCGATTTTGGTCAAATTTTTTGCAAAAATTAGAAAATTTCTCCAGCTTTTCGGGGATATATAATTAATGGGTATGGCATTGTCCATTTGTTAAAAAAAGAGCTTTTTGTTATTTCTTCTTTATTTACTAAATGGGAGGTGACACGACCTAATAATATACTTCGTTGGAAAGCTGAATTAATTTCCTATCTTTTACAAAAAGTTTGAACAAAATCCGTCCAGCCGTTGAAAAGTTATACGACTTTAAAAAATTTCCTGAATCAAGATTCACTTACTGGGCGATTCTGGGCGCCTGGTATTTTGCTAACATGTTTATACATGCTCGATTTTGAAAATTACAACCACAAGAATGAATGTGAACTTGCTTGGCTCATAACTAGGGAACTACTGCTCCGATTTTGGTCAAATTTTTTGCAAAAATTAGGAAATTTCTCCAGCTTTTCGGGGATATATAATTAATGGGCGTGGCACTGCTCATTTTCTTAGGAAACAACCTTTTAAAAATACATGTTTATTGACCAAATTCCTAATGCCACGCCCACATAATATATTTCGTTTAAAAACTGAATTAATTTCCTATCTTTTACAAAAAGTTTGAACAAAATCCGTCCAGCCGTTGAAAAGTTATACGACTTTAAAAAATTTCCTGAATCAAGATTCACTTACTGGGCGATTCTGGGCGCCTGGTATTTTGCTAACATGTTTATACATGCTCGATTTTGAAAATTACAACCACAAGAATGAATGTGAACTTGCTTGGCCCATAACTAGGGAACTACTGCTCCGATTTTGGTCAAATTTTTTGCAAAAATTAGAAAATTTCTCCAGCTTTTCGGGGATATATAATTAATGGGTATGGCATTGTCCATTTGTTAAAAAAAGAGCTTTTTGTTATTTCTTCTTTATTTACTAAATGGGAGGTGACACGACCTAATAATATACTTCGTTGGAAAGCTGAATTAATTTCCTATCTTTTACAAAAAGTTTGAACAAAATCCGTCCAGCCGTTGAAAAGTTATACGACTTTAAAAAATTTCCTGAATCAAGATTCACTTACTGGGCGATTCTGGGCGCCTGGTATTTTGCTAACATGTTTATACATGCTCGATTTTGAAAATTACAACCACAAGAATGAATGTGAATTTGCTTGGCTCATAACTAGGGAACTACTGCTCCGATTTTGGTCAAATTTTTTGCAAAAATTAGGAAATTTCTCTAGCTTTTCGGGGATATATAATTAATGGGCGTGGCACTGCTCATTTTCTTAGGAAACAACCTTTTAAAAATACATGTTTATTGACCAAATTCCTAATGCCACGCCCACATAATATATTTCGTTTAAAAACTGAATTAATTTCCTATCTTTTACAAAAAGTTTGAGCAAAATCTCTTTAGACGAAATTAAGTAGATGTAAAAACAACGTAGGGTACTAAAGTTTTGGCCGTTTTCAAGAGAACAACGTTAGAAATCGAAGAGCACTTCAACTCTTTCTCTCTCTCTCCCTCTCTAATAATCGCATGGCTTGAAGAAATCTTAATAAAGACCTAGCTCAATGTCACCTTAATAGAATGCAAATGCCAAGAATGTAAACACAAAGTATACCAAGCGACAGACATAACGCACAACCACAATATAACGGATGAAAAGCAACAAAACTATGCACTCACTCAGTTGCTAGTGAATCGCTAAAGTGAATGGACGTTTAGATGCACGAGAAGCAACAGCAAACACATCGATGAAAAACCGTTACAATTGCAAAGCATCTATTACGCTTACAACAATAAACAACTCTCCCAATAATCAAGGAGCCCACCTAGTTTTCGTGTGAGAACCAACTCTCATTCAACTACCAGTGCAAATGTATATCTTGTGCTAAAGTGAAAGTTTGTCAAGTTGTTTAAAAAAACAACAACAAATGGTCATCTTACACTGTGGCCAAAGAGATATTCATTGTGCATGTGTATGTGTGAGTATTTAAATTGGTCAAAGCATCATATACAACACTTGCCAACGAAACTGCTAAACCAGCACTTAGTTAGTTACGGTCGTTCACGCACAATTGGCCACACAGGTTAACAGTGAGAAACAAACTAAATTATATCGGCAACCAAAAAAACATAAATTGGAAATTTCTAATCAATATAAACCCAAAATGCACACATTTTCGATAGAATTATAGTGAGAGCAAATAATTACACAACGATTTTATTTTGGTTAATGTGAAAATTTCTCCTCTTTAATAAAAGCATTTTAATAAAAACCCCGTATGCACACAATACGCAAACGGACCAAGTTGAATGGATAGTAGCGGTAGCAATAGCAGTAATTGTGCGCATGCATGCTAAACTACGAGTACAGTGTAGTGTGTACAAAACAAAAACACGTTTGTTGTTCAAGTCTTTTACATTTCACTTCCTATTAACATTAACAGACACACGTTTCTTACGTACCATATAGTGCACAACTACACAGAAAAAACAAACGCAATCCATCGGTAATAATCCAGTCGTCATACTTGTGGCCAACACAAATCACCTATAATTCCAATAAGATTGATATATAGGTTCAAGCGATTGATTAAAAATTGAAAAAAAATTCGGTACATATCGAAAGGAAGCAGAGAAGAAGAAAAGTAGAAATTATGACAAACAGTGTCAAGTGTCATTTGTTCATGAGGCGTACTTTCGCTGTGAGAACGTTCGCCGTCGTCTGGTTGGGTTTTATTGTAATTGTGCATACGGTGGCAGTTTTGGGTGGTGGTGCACACCACCAACAGCAACAACAGCTAAAACAAGGTAAATAGTAATGTGTTCTTTTCATTCATTGCAACACCTCACATAACTTCTCCATTCCTCTACGTATGTATGTATGTTAGTTTGAACATAAAATTTGGAAAAATACTTTCTAAAAAATGATTTTACATTCTTTGCAATATTGCACATAAGCATGTATGTACGAGTATGTACGCTGTGATTGTAGAGTATTGTGTATGGCCACAGAAATGTTACTCAAAAATTACTACAAAGTTATTAAAAAATATATGTACGCACTAAAGGTACGGCGCAGATCGTTACACAGGTTGCCTATTATTCTAAATAATGAAAAGCGCAGACATTTTCGATTTGGAACAAAATTGATGGAGCTTTGCATAGTTAACATAATAACCACTCTGAAACTGAACGCTTGTTCACAAACACGCACACTCATGCACACGAATTCTATTATAATTACTTTCCATATAAAAATTGGTTCAGTTGCTGTGTGTGTAATCTTTACGCTTTCTTAAAACACATCAACAATAAATAATAACAAAAACGCCGCATAATTGTTACTCTACGTACATATGTTCACAATTCTACATACACATCATATATGGATGGGAGTATGTTTGTATGTCAGGCACTGTGTTACTTGAGCTTCAAGATTATTTTCTTCGGTTTTTTATGGCTGTAGTTTTTGTTGTTATTGTTATATTGTTTTTATAGTACAAGCTGATCTTGTTTTTATGCAAGTTTTTTACACTCACTATCATATTGATTATGGGGGTATATTGGTTTTGTTCAAACATTTGTCAGTACCAGAAGGGGCCCTGCCACACCCCAAAAAGTAGAAAGTATGCTCACTTAGTATTGAATTATGAGACAATTTGCTATTTTAGTCTTTTTTTTTTTTGGTGTGCGATCGAGTAGAGTGAAATTTCATGAAAACACTTTAACCTAACATAACATAACATAACATAACATAACAATATGCGACCAGAAGAGTGAAGAGAACACACACGGACAGGTGGACATGGCTACATCGATTCTGAATTCGATGCTGCTTCAGAATATTTATACTTTGTGAGGGCTCTCGAACACCTATTTCTGTACGTTACAAGCATTTTGGCAAAGTGATTTATACCTTATTTATAATCATTTATGCGTATCACGTACTCTTTTAAATTTCATCAGTTCACACAATTGACATTTTGTGGTTTCACCTTCGCATGATTTGTCATATGATAATTGTTAAGTGTACAACATGCCATTACGTTGCATTTGCCAAATATTTACACACTACCTAAAGACTACATGTGTGAAATACTAGAAATAGCAAAACATATATTTTTACTTTACATAACTTTCACTGTGTGTTACAACTCTCACTCTAATTCTACCTTTACAAAATTAGCAAAATTAAGTGAAACGTATTTAACAGATAACAAGAGTGTGAGCTAAATAATGTGTAATACAAAGGGTGCATATAGGTATACGTTACGGGCACTCTTCACTCGTTCACGAACACATTTACGTAAATATTAATAACTTGCAACGCACATATTTACGGTTGAGAGTTCATGTGATTATGGAAGAGTGTCCCAAGCATATATATCGTGGTTGCTGTTGTTTTACGCTATTATGTGGTAAATACATAGACAATAAAAGAAAGTAGCATTGACATACCGAAGGGGCCGCAGTCACAATGTAAATGCAACAAGTAGAAAAACGAATCTTAAATACCCTCCAATACCATATACATAGAAACGGTTGGTGTGGCAGGTACATTATTATTTCTAATACATATATGTATCGTATCAGCTTGACCAGCAAGTCTAGTTTTTATATAAACATACTTTGTGGAGCCTCTGACACCGCCTTCTGGGTAGTGCAAATGGAATGACAAACTTAGTATACCCCCACCTCATGTGGAGAGTATAAAAGCCAAAACAAAGCCAAGAAAGTGAAACTAAGTTCGAAAAACGTAGATAAAATGAAGTTAAAGAAAATTATGTAAATGTGAACTTTCATTTTTGAAACAATACTCTTGGTGAATACATAAAATGCTCCCCCTTGAGTTACACAGTTAATGAAGATGAACACTAGCTTAGGTAAAAATGAAAAAAGAATCAAATTTACATGTAGTGGTAGAATAGAAGACTTCTTCTCTTGAGAAACTGTTATATATCACAACCACTCGTTACACTCTATGCTTATTATCAATTATAGAAGCACGTAAACTATTTGGGGGTTATCGCATAACACCGAAGCATTGCCGTCCAAGTAATAGAGTTTGGCGTAGCAATGACAATGACACCCGACCAACGGCTATATGCATGTTTAATCACGAATGTGCTCAGCGGGGCGGAGAAGTTGTGGGCGCTTGTATGGATGGCTTTTTATTCGGAGCGTGTTGCCAAGTACCGAATACGCTGGACGTGGAGCACACTCTAATAAACGATGCTCAAAATGCTCATTATCATCAACATTATCAACAGAAATGGCAAGAGCAACATTACGAAATCCTGCATGCCGAAAACGCTTCCAGGCCGGACAACAATAATAGCAATCATATACAGAGTGCAAATGAAGATTTGCAGGAACCCGCAAAATTTGATTTAACTTCTCATACGCAAAATGATATGGCCGGAGCGTATCCATCCTCGCCAAGTATTATGCAAATACATAAGGACTCAGTAAAAATTACTGACACGCCAACAAAAGCACCATTTCTACAGGACGATTTAGTTATGCAAGCTATTAACACTTTGTCTACGCGTATAGTTCAGAACCGCGTGACACCCTTTACTACCGAACTACCAACGAAAATGAACATTAACTCTAACTCATACCAGCACCAAGAATCTGATACCCTAACGAACACGATAAAATCTCCAGGTGAAACAATAAATCAATTTTATGTTCAACACAACAACCAAGCATCTACAGATGCTGCTGTCAGTGATTTAGAATATAATCTAACGCCCACTAAGCCAAACGCCACCAAAACTACGCTTAGTCACCATAATGAGTCCACCTTTAAAGATCCATACGTGTTGATACATACATTGACGAATAATGACGATACAAAGAAACCATTCCCAGCCACCACTATTTCGTCTATTACTACTCATGCGAATGCTATTGAAACGATTATACAGCAATTAAATGGTAGCAATCAGCCAGGCCCGCCTTACACTATATTAGAGCAGCAACACACCTCTACTTACAATCAAATGGAAGGAATGACTTCTACAAAATCTCCGATCAAACTATCAGCATTATCATCAACAGAAGAAGAACAAACAGTGCCCTCCAGTAATTATAATGATTACAGCACATCACATAATCATGAAACATCTGAATTTAATAAAATGCCATCTTTGGGTATCGCTTATCCAGTGGATGTGTCATATATACAGGAGGAAGATCCAGTATTTATAGATGATGGTGTTAAGGGTAGCTCTGCAATGCTTCAGCAAAGTTCAACAGATAATACTTTTACTAATAATATAAATAAAGAGGAACAGCAACAACAACTACTTGAATACCAGGCAATGCACTCTGAAAAGGACGAAGGTCTTAATCACCAAACAGTTACAATCATTAAAGTTCCGTTGGATCACTATTCTAACGAAACACCGAAACCCCTGCAGAGCCAAACAGATACATCTAAGATACAAGCTCTTCCAACAAACAACATTCCATCTATTAACAAAAATCAAGGGATACTAGAGTCATATACGTTAGATGGCAGTTCTCAACTCGATAAAGAACCCTATGAAGTTCAGCAATCCGTTACAATAGTCAAAGGTCCAACCAATGGCCCCATTTCTATGAATAATATGACAAAACCTCTCGATAATTATGTGGGTCTAATTACTTCGCAAAGTTACAATCCACCACCCGTCCTACCAAGTGAAGTTTTAGTATCTTCCCCCACTACACTAGTACAGGAGGCTTTAACAGGATATACAACAATATTTCCTACGCCAAATAAATTTAAGCCAACATATGAAGTGACCAACAAACCCATCCCATCAACGTCAACAACAACACCGGTCTCTATTTTAATCACTCAATTGTCGGAAAGCAAAAAACCATTTGCGACCATTACAAAAGTCACTAAGAAACCGAATCATACTAATCCTTCACTATTATATGGATCCCATATTTCAACTACCACACAACAGCCATCTTATGAGAAACCGGATAAACTTTCATCTACAAGTTATTTGGCGACAGCGCCACCTCCGGCCAACATTAATTATCATTATAATCACGTGCCACCTTTAATTATAGCCGATGATAAATTAGATACCCTTGGACTGGCTACTGATCAAATGCAACAAGCGCTAGAACGCCCCTCCTCTAGCCAAGAAACATACCAGGAGCCCGTGTATTTGAATTCTGTAGCACCACTAAAGATTCAAGTTGCCAAACCGGAACAGGCAGTTAATTTAGTAAAAATCCCACCTACCACTGGTACCGCTTACCCACCCTCGCCAACAGTTCATATTACTCCAAAACCAACGAAACAACAAATTCTTGTAAATAACACGCCAACCTCTTATAAACCTTTACTGAATAGGATACCTGCTCCGGGTGTAGACGGTATGGTGGGCAGTAATACAAACGATTTTGATGACCCTGGTTATTACGCTGCTGCAGATAATTCTAAACCCACTACAGAATTCGCTGTACCCAACGACGACAAACCAGCGTTTCCGGGTTATTACGGACCTACACCAATTTATCCAGCTTTCCAAGTACCCAGTGAAAAGGGTGATTCTGTTATCGAAGAAGAGACCTACACATCGCCTAATGACTTTGTTAACTTTCCGCCAGTACGTAACCCCAATCTGAATATGACTGGTACCTTGAGACCTGTAACCAATGACTTTGAACCATCAAATCCCACTTTCATTGAAGATAATGTACTTAAGAATAAAATGAACACGTTGGTATCCAAGATAGTAGAATCATTACAGGATAATTTTGAAGTTTTAGCAGATATGATTGACGATGCCAGCTATGTGCGGCCACCTCCAGCCTATCAAACGATCGCTGCCAATAGCATAACCACCCAAAAGCCCATACAAAAACCAACAATAAAAGTTACTACTATTAGACCGAGAACTTCCACCAAAAAACCACCAACACGTATTACCACCAAATCTCCAATCAGGAAAACAACAACCACGCGAAAACCAAGCACTTCGACAAAACGAGTTGTAGTCAGGCCGATTACATCGACTACGCGAAAGCCGAATAGTAGGAAACCTACGAAAAAAGTTACTACCACAACAGCAGCGATCCCTATCGAAGCGGATGAAAACGATACGTACGCGGAGGAGGACGAAGATCCTAGCGCAAATGAAGTCGATGGCACTCATGTAGGAGCGGGAAGTCGTAAATTCCGTAAGTTTTTCTTTTTATTTTATATTTGAATGGGTGTCGGGACAAAGGATGGGATTTCAAAAATATGGTTCATACAGATCAATACATCATTCAATGACGGAAACATTCTTTCATGCAACTATTGATCAAATCTTTCTTCGATCCATATTCTTGACATCGTATCCTTATCTCCGTCAACCATTTATTTCGTTATTATACTGATATCATCAAGAGATGGATAGATCCGAATACGGAAACTTATTTTCTTCTTAATTTACTACACCATTCACTCTAACACGTACTGCTTTCTTCCGCTTTCGCTTACCTTACATAATTCATACAACATACACATGATCCGAATAGTTCTTCTTCTAAGCAAACTAGTGGCCATTTTGTAATTCCTCTATTTTAACTAATCAAATGTAAATCCCCCAGTATTCCCATTCCATTTTTCTTCCTTCAAAGCGAACACAAAATCTTTCTTCAATACTATCTATCTATTCTCCCTATTTCCTAACCTAAACATTTCAATCCACATTAACAGAATGCGGCATGAGACTTCAACTAAAATCTGGACGAATTGTGGGTGGCAAGGGTTCAACATTTGGTGCTTATCCTTGGCAAGTATTGGTGCGCGAGTCAACGTGGCTGGGCCTTTTCACCAAAAACAAGTGTGGTGGTGTTTTGATTACCAATCGTTATGTGATTACAGCAGCACATTGTCAACCAGGGTGAGTGACTTGAACCAAATCCAATCAATTTCTACTATGGAGATTTGTTGTTTAGTTTCTTAGCGTCCTTGGTGGCTGTCATGGGAGAATTTGATATATCTGGCGATACAGAAAGCAAACGTGCCATCACCAAAAATGTTAAACGTGTGATCGTTCACCGTAATTATGATCCAGCTACATTCGAAAACGATATTGCTCTGCTGGAGCTGGATACTCCAGTCCATTTTGACACTCACATAAGTAAATTTCCTTATAATTGTGACCATTCATAAAATCAAAAGATTATAAAAATTGTTAACCTTGTAGTACCCATATGTATGCCCTCAGATAAAGCAGATTTTACAGGACGCATGGCTACGGTAACTGGTTGGGGACGTTTAAAATATGGTGGCGGGGTGCCTTCGGTTTTGCAAGAAGTCCAAGTAAGTTTTAAATATATTTAGTAAGAAAATACTTAAAACAATAATAATGAAAAAAAATTCAGGTACCAATTATTGAAAATAGTGTATGCCAGGAAATGTTCCATACGGCCGGTCATAATAAAAGAATATTAAATTCGTTCTTGTGTGCCGGATATGCCAACGGGCAAAAGGATTCATGTGAAGTAAGCGCCAAAAAATTAACAAACAAACACATTAACCCCCATAATACATGCATTCATCTCTTATTTAAAGGGTGACAGTGGGGGTCCGTTAGTGCTTAAGCGACCGGACGGTCGATACGAATTAGCCGGTACCGTGTCGCATGGTATCAAATGCGCTGCACCATATTTACCGGGCGTTTACATGCGAACTACTTTCTACAAGCCATGGTTAAGAACTATAACCGGTGTGAAATAGATATAGAAACGATTTCGCCTTGCCTCATCCACCCACAACCATTATTTATCCAACAGGAACAATATTCCTAATTCTCAAAACAAAAAACTACTTGAATATAATCTTTCTAAATATTTAATTTTTTCTCTAAAACCATAAACTTTAGCGGATCCTTTCAGTTTCTCCAATTAGTTGTAATTGTTCAGATGGAAAATATACATGTTTCGAACAAAAATGACAAAGCAATGAGAGTAACTGCAGGATATACTATCCGGTCTCCATCTAATCTATCTCATATGTAAAACGAATCTTTTAAAAAAAATGTTTAACCTATTATTTTAAATAATATATATGTGCGTACGTGTTTTTATAATGTTTAGTTTCAATTTAATTTATTTATTTATAGTCAAATTTTTAACAAAAAACTTGTGCTGACCAGTCATTTTTTATACCCTACACGGCAAAGTTGTAAAGGGATATATTACACTCGATTAAACCATGCCCGTGTCTGTCCATTCAGGCATGTTGAGTACCCCTTTCCATTTAGCGCTTTTTAATTATACCATAAATTGTAGAACTAAGCGGTGTAGGGTATTAAATAGTCGGTTAGAACTGACTTTTATATTTTTACTTGTTTAATTATTACATCTTTATATAAGTGTATAAAAAAGTATGTAACAAAAATAAGAGAATAGTCAAAAGAAAAGGTACCGGCTAACGGACTGGTGCTGTAAACTTTGTAAGAAAAATTAGCTAAAGCAAAAGATTTATTTATTACATGTAAACAAAATAAAAAATCCTTTGTAAAAACCAAAATTATAATAAATATAACAAATAATTTATTTTCTCGTTTGTTTTATTTTTATACTCTCCACATAAGATGGGGGGTATATACTAAGTTTGTCATTCCGTTTGCAATACACAAAAGGAGGAGGCGTCAGAGAATATATGTATTCTTGATCAGTATCGAAAATTGAGTCCATGTACGTCCATGTGTGTGTCTGTTGGCATTTTCACGGTCGTAAATTTTGATATAGCTCAATATCAAATTTTGTACAAATACTCTTAGCTTTTGCACGCAGTTCGCTATTTGAAATAGGCGAAATCGTTCACGAGTCATGCCCACAAACGACAAACATCTACCACAAAATTGAGCTATGAATCTAAAATTTGGATGTATATCTATAAATACTCCATTCATTAAAAATAGGCGTAGTCGAATAGCAGACGCGCCCACTATTTAGTTCATATGGCGAAAATTCCCATTTTTCTAAAACTCTATAATAAAATATGGTGAAGAATAGTTAATTAGTTTGAACATTGGACGCAATCGCATCATTTTTGGAACATTTTTCTTTACGAAATGATTGTAAATAAATATTAGAGGAAAAGCAAATAAACTAATAGTAGCATGAGTTGTAGAACCAAGTGTGGTAGGGTATGAAATAGTCGATTAAAACCGACTGTAATTTTACTTGTTTTTTATTCTATTGTGTGTTTTGTATCATATGTTTAGCTATTACATTATTGTATCATTAAAAAGCGAGTAAAAAATAAACTATTTTTGGCTGAGGCCAAATCTTGAATGCCCACCATCCATGCATGACAGGTTCCCGAGAAGGAGTATATATGTCAATATATCTTCTCTACTTTATGAGTATATAATACGGAAAAGTTACTTAAAAAATTGCTCCTTGCTCCTTGCTCCTTTTGTTTTTCGTACATTGTGGGCATATTGCTTGACCGATCTGACCCAATTTCAATACCAACCAGCGTTTGAATACTACCACCACACTTCTGCTACGTTTGAAAACAAATTTCTCAATTTTTCCGACCCGGGGTGTGATTACCGCATAACACACACACCGGACCGACAGACAGATATACATGGTTAGATTGCCTGATACAAAAGATATATAATTTGCGCTGTCTCTGACGTTGCAAACGTTTTGACAAAGGAATGGTGGGTATACATAAAAATGAAAACTTAGTTTATGGCAGTCTTGTAGGGGGTTTTTTACAAAAACAAAAAACAAAAAACAAAATTAAATCTGTTAAAAGAAATAAAGATGCAAGAAAATATTATATAATTATTCCGCAAACAAAACCAAGTAAATCTCAATGGCATGTGAAAGTCTCAAGTACTTTATACAGGAAAGTGTGTGTAATGACAAACTTAAACAGTAATAATTAAGATTAATTTTTTAAGGATTAGGAAAGAAATGCGACATATGTGTATGTTATATATTTCGCTCAACTGTTACTCTAATTACACGTACAGGGTCTTATGTAGCGATATTTACAATTTTGGCGTTTAGTTTTCTCTCTATATGGTTATATATAAAAACATAAGTTTCCGGCTGAGTATGTTGCTCTACCTTACCGGTGCTTTGTTTTGTGCTTTTGTAAATTTTAATCTCCCTTTAGGTACCGATGGTTGTTAAGGATTTCAATGCTTTTTTTTTACTTGTAAATAAATGAAATAAATGAATAATTTAAGCTGCCGTTGGGGAGGTTGAAAGGATAGGCAGATGAGTAAGTATTATATGAATCTCTTGTGTTTTGAATATATATATATATACTTATTCTAACGATTATGTCACGTATTCTAAAGTTTATTACAAAAAAAAAAAAAGTATTGATAACAAAATGATACTAACAGCATCAATCATTTTGTACAACTGCAGTTAAAAAATATTTTAGTAGCAATGTTTTTTTCTTTGTTTGTTTAGGATTGCATGATTGTTGTTGTTGGGTAGTTATATTCTATTTTACACACTGAACTAGATGAAGTGGTGAATCAGTTTTTGATTTTATCCTCTAAACTTATGTTAGATAGAGTTTTCTTAATTCTTAGCGCAGTCAGTCGAGCCACTGGATTAGGGTACCAGCACTCTTTCATCACCTTCGCCATGCTATGTAATATCTCGGACGCGTGCCAACGATTCGGTATGTTAGGCCGCATCTTATCTATGCAAACCACCTACAATTTATAAACATTCACAAAATATATTCCAAAATTATGAAACGCAAGCGTGCACCCCTAACCTTTTTCATTTCCTCAATGCTGGGATCTGGCTGTACAACATCGTAATAGGGTAATTGATATTCATCATACATCATGCCCAAATTACAGCGACGAGCTATTTCCCACAATACTAAACCAAACGCATACACATCCGCTCTTTTATATGAATCAAAATGTTGAGCATTCATGCTCTCATCCAACACCTCAGGCGCCATGTAACGCTTAGTGCCCACCCGATGTGTGGATGGTATATCGACTGAATCGTTCTTTTCCACATGCCTTACAGCCAATCCCAAATCACCTATAGCACAAGTCAAATTACACTTGACCAAAATGTTTTTCGATTTTAAATCACGATGTGCTATAGCTGGTTTGCCCCGTGTACCCACAATATCCATATGTAAGTGAGCCAATCCGGTTGCGATTGATAAAACCATGCTCAGCATTGTTTTGGTATCGACAGTGTGTGCAGTTAAATAATCGAATAAGGAGCCATTTTCATGATAATCCGTCACCAACCATAATTGCGTCCATGTTCCATTATCTAGAATGAATATTTGTGTTCTTCTATTTATTAATTTGTTTCTACCATTTATAAACTTTTCTTAGATAAAGTGTCCTGAAGTCTTTTTATGTTTTTAAGATAAAACTTATACAAAATTTGACTCTTGCTTCTATTAGCAGTTCTTTATAAATGTTCTAGATTGTGTTCTTGTCCAGGAGGCCACACTCAAAGTGAATAACATTAATAGAACAATGACAAGAAAGAAACAATTAATTGAGGGAACAAACTAAGTGAACGACTCCCCGCGAACCACGTCATATTGCTCACATAGCTGAAGGGAATTTCCTCTGCTATGTATCCTTATAAAAATAATAAATGTGGCCACCACTCTATTTATAATAAATGTTTGAAAACTTATTAAACCGCCGATTATCGCACGCATTGAAATCAATGAAATTTTTGTTCAAACCTTTATTATCCGCCGCTATAAAGCCCAATATATTCTCATGACGTAACATCACAGTTTGATAGATTTCCGCCTCTCGGAACCAGGAGCATTCTTCACGACTTGAAAAAATTTTTACGGCAACGTTTTCACCGCGCCAACGACCACGCCACACTTCACCAAAACGTCCCTTACCAATCACATGGCACAATTGTATTTGCCGTGCTATAGATCTCTGTACGAGCAACGGCAAGCCAGCTGCAATAATCATAGCGACAATCATTTTATTACATATACCTGCAGCAAACAATAGATTTTAACAAACCTGAACCTGAACCCGAACTAGTCATTTCAATAATATCCTGCAAAGTGTTCCCATTCAATATCGGATCATATACGGAGTCTTCTGGTGCAAAAGGTCTAGCTCGTGAGCCTTGTTTACGTTTCTGCCAATAGCACCACACCATAAACACCGATAGGCAGGCAAATAAAGTCGCACCAAATATAATGGCAACTAGTATCCATATGTTAAAAGTCTCCTCCGGTAAAATATCTGTACACACCCACATAAGAATTTAAACGTGAATACAAACTTCTCAAATAAAATAAAAAAATTGTTTACAAATTCACATAAAAGTGATGTTAGTTCCCCCTAAATGATCAAATAAATTTTCATGCATGTTATATATTTAAATCAGTATATACATATATGTTTATATACAATAATATGTAGGTAGTTAAAAGGTGTTTTATGAAAGTTAAGCAGTGTGACGCACAGATGCCATAGTAATGAGATTAATTTAATGATAAAGATTACAACAACAAACCCAAGCATAGGTACTGAATTATTTTAGTATATACGGGTACATTTATTAAACAAATAAGCAAATGAAAGTGTTATTGTCGATCGGGCTTGATCCCGACGACTGATCTCTCTACACCTCTTTACCATCAAAATTAGAATACAATCCTTTCTATAACGGTTACTTTTGATATCTTAATATATACAATAGAAAAATTAACATACAAATAATAATAAGAGCAAGAATACAAACTGTGAAAATCTAATTTAAGATTGTTCTTCATATAGAGACTTTTTTTAAAAATAAGGCGCTTTAGGCAGACAGGGCATGCATAAATTAATGAATGAACGTTATTTAGAATTGATTGTTACTCAAAAGAAACCCACTCGTGGACGTTTTGAAGTTACAAACATCTGCACAAAGTTAATATTCAATAACACCTTTCTACAAGCGATCTAGGATATTAGAATATGATAGGACGTGCACACGAGCACTAAGCCTTTATAAGTTAAGTTACGATACGATACGTTACGTTAACTATTGTTTAAATCTATACATTCTCATACATACATATACTTTCTTCAAAACCATATTATATATGTAAACATATGCAACTGTGTGTGTGAGTGTGTGTGTGAGTGTGTATGTGTGTGTGTGTGTGGGGAACACAATAATGCTGTCGTTTTCGTCATCTTCATTGCAAGCGCAAGCACATCGAGCTTAACACTTAAAGCGCATATTATACACACTAGAGTGACCGTTATTGTTCCAATTATCGAAAAGTTTAGCTTCCACCCCCAAATTTTGTTATAATTAATAAAAAGCAAAGTTTTACCACAGTTGGATGCAGCATAGTGAGTTTGTTATTCCTTTGGCTACACCTACAAGAAGACGTCAAAGAGATTTTCGTCAACAAACAAAATAATTCTTCAAGTTTTTCATGTTTCATCAAGAATTTTCACCCTCTAACCCTCAACACGTTCAAGGTCAACCCTCTAAGACGTTCGAGGTACTCTAGTTGTACGGCCGAGTTCAATTTTTTGTTTCTTATAACAAAATTAAGGGATGAGAGCTGAACTTTTCGAAAAATACAAAAATAAGAGCCACGCTGATCAAAATATTGTACACTTAGGATGATTTGAGTAGGAATCCGTCTCTGAGAGAATTTTTGCCAAAGTAAAGTACCTCAACATACATCATTTGCGTAAGAATTCAGACGTATAGCCTGCAGTGCTGTATTGCTGCTTACTTTAAGCCATAAAGCATTGAACATCTACAATGAACTTAAAAAAGTTAACATTTCAACTTAGCATTACAACGACACTCTGCAGAGTATATGTTTGAGTCCTACGATTATGCATCATACATTGTACATCAAAACACTAAATGAGAAACACACACACAAACCATTTTATTACACTTCCCCCTTGTCAACGATGATGATTGGTTTGTGTAAGACACGCCTTTTATAAACAATGCAAAATGAGGGAAAACAAGTGAAAATGTTTTAGGGCGGTCAAGTGCGACCATTCAATGCTCTACACCACATACAGCCAAAAATTATGCTATAATTACTTTAGTTGCATCAGTAAACGCGAGGCATTGCCATACCAGTCACTTTGTAACATATCATTATATGAAAAATGGTTCTAAAAATGGTCCGATCGGGTTCAAATTTGATACAGCCAATTATTAAGCTACTTAACTCTTGTTGAATAAATTTTGTCAGAAAATATTAAGAATTGTGCTTTGTTGCCCTATAAAGACTTTCATTGTAATGGGATTTTATATGAGGAAGAGTTTTAAAAATGGTCCAATAAGGTGCACTTTTTATAGGATTCCTTTTTAGGCCATCATATATTATTATACTAAATTTCATGGAAATATCTCTACAAATGAGATCTGTAGCCTGGGCATATATTTACATAGGCAGACGGACAGACGATTCGATCGGTATAATTAAAGGTGGGTTAGGCATTTACCTAAACTTCATATAGCCTTTTCCCACGTGGTGTAGGGGGTATAATGATCATTTGAAAAATCCAAATTTATCCTTGAAAACATATTAATGGAACAACACGATACATAAACATTTGCCCCCATTGTCTAATAATAATAATGATTCATTGGATGTAAAAATAATAAATACTTATGTAAATATGGAGGCATCGCGTTCAGGGATACCAACTCTTAAAAAATATTGTCCCTGAATTTGAAATGTTCTGTCAGAACCCCTCCAAACAACAAATTTTCCTTTTCTTCTCGTATTTTACATACAGATTGAAACTAAACCAATTCAACACTTTCTGTCCGATTAAATGTTATACAAGATCTGTCATTTCTTTGTTATGAAAATCTAGGTGATGGGTTTCCTCTATGAATTTAGAAGGAAGTTGGCACCCCTGGCATAATTTATGGTATGCATTATGAGTTTATATATATATATATATTTTATTTATGATGTATATAAATGTTGTTTCATTTGTTAGAAGGAAAGGAACTTTTTGGAAATAAAGTGATGATAGATCACATGTTGGGGAATGTTCATAGATGACATCTCACCTGGCAAAGGGCCCGTATAATTCCCTTTAGTATTACATAACTCTTCTACACAACAACGCACCGATTCTAGGGAAGTGCTCTCGTAACACCAAGCTGGGTCGTCAGGTGGTATATGGTCTTTTTCAGACATGCATCTAATTTAGTAGAGTGCACATAAAAGTGCTCATAATGAGTGTTGTACAAACATAAATATGCATACATATAATAAACGTGCAACGTACTAAATAGTTAATTCTAGCAAAGCATAATTGTCACACAAAATGCATCGATAAACAATGCAAAATGCCTGCATCACCTGCGTCACAAATTATTTACATTTCAGTTAAATTGTTTTTTATACCAACCATCTGGTGATCGGGAATGTTTGTCAAAACGATTATAACACAACACCTAGAAATAAGCATCAGTGTTTCAACAAAGTATTCTTGATCATGATCATCTGAAGCATTTTAACCATGACTGTCAGACGCACACTATTGTAAACATTCTCCCGGTCTCAAAAAAATGATAGATTGCCGCCATTGAAATTGGGTAAAATCGGTCGATGGACACACCCAGAGACCCTTTAATCTTATTTAAGCATTTTTTCACTCAAAAATTTCAGTAAAAAAAAATTACACAATACATTAGCAAGCCTAGTTGCTAAACATACATAACTTGTATTTTAATGTTCTATAGAAATACGATTAAAATATTAAACAAGAGTGAATTGAATAATCGTTCAGAGCCGACTGTTATTAAAGTAATCTTGTTTTACAAGACAAATTAGTAAATTTTATGGTTTTTTTAGGATCTCAGAAGAGTCCTAGTCAATTGTAAACATAAAGGTAACTGATTTGAACGGTTCTGCCGAATTTTAGAACATTCGAATCTGTTCAGCAGTAATGCGAAATTATAACAAACTTCTTACAAGTTAAGAGAAATGTTTTTCACTTTTCACAATTTAAAGTAATAACAGAGATATTGTATAAGAAAGAAAAAGTACTACATACGCTTCCCATGAATATAAAAATATGTAAAACAAGTAAGAAAACTAAATTTGACTTAGGCCAAATCTTAAATACCTTCCACCTCCACAACGGTGGGCGTGGCAAATATATATATATTGCGCCCTCTAATAGTGTATACCTTACGTATCAGCATGCAAGTCTACTTTTACATTGATTACGTGATTATGGTTTTTTGAAAATTGAGGGCGTATCTATTATCTGACCACGCCTATTTTTGGCACGTCAGTCATTGAGATAACTATATATACGCATACCAAATTTCAAGTTCCTAGGTCAACTTTTGTGGCAGATATATAGATTTATGTCGATTGTGGGCGTGTCACTAATTCGACCACGCCCATTTTTGGCACATTCGTAGATGGAATAACTATATATACGCGTACCAAATTACAAGTTCCTAAGTTAACTTTTGGGGCAGATATAAAGGTTTTTATTAATTGTGGGCGTGTCTGTAATCCGAATACGCCCATTTTTGGCATACCGATGAAGCTAATATTCATAGATGTACATGCCAAATTTCAAGTTTATAGCTCATATTTTGTGGTAGATAAATAGATTTTTGTCTATTGTGGGCGTGACTCTTGACCGATTTTGTCCATTTTAAATAACGATCTGCGTGCAAAAACCAAAAGTGCCTGTACAAAATTTCAGCTCAAAATCTCAAAATTACGCCCGTGAGAGTGCCAACAACAGACGGACACACGGACATACGGATATACGCGTCTAAATCGACTCAGTTTTTGACGCTGACCAAGAATATATATACTTTGAAGGGTCTCTGACGCCTCCTTCTGGGTGTTGCAAACGGAAGAACAAACTTAGTATCACTGAGGTGGAGGGTATAACAAGTAAGAAAACTGAATTTTGGCTTAGGTCAGATGATAATGGGATAAGTTGCCTTAATCAAAAACATAAGATTAATATTATTCTGAATTAAAATTTTTATCCCTAGCAAAATAAAATGAATGCTTTGCTTTATTAACAATTATGATACTTGTGGTCGGTCTATGTAGTAGTTTAAAAAGAACGAGTTGTAGAAGATCCATGTATGCGATCTGACTTTTCATAATTCTTGTGCTGATATTTAGCCATGTTGTTTAGAGCAGTTATAAAAGTTCGCGACTATAATCATTTAAATTCATGCATGCTTTACAATAGATCGCTACATACAAAACATGAGAATAATCAATTAATCTATAAATATGCTTATAAAGAGGGAAACACGCCAATAAACAAAATATATTATATAAAAAATTTGAATTGTACTCTTAGTAGAAAATTGTGATATATTCTTATTTTTAATGATATTACGATGTAACGAAACCGAAGTGGTGCAAAAATTAAAAAAGCCAGAGCAGTAAAAGGGAATTAGTATAAAGTGTGAATAGTCACTGGAAGAAGTAACCACATACCGCAGACGCACGCTATAATATGCTCCCATAATTATGTGCAGTGTACAATTCGTAAAAGTGTTTGGTTGGGTGTGTGTGTGTGTAGTGCATGCAGTACATAAATTGTATCTGAATGCATGTGTACGCCAAGTGATAAAAGAGGGAGAGCAAAAGAGAAGCGGGATAAAGCAACGTGACCAGATCCTACAAATAAAGCGGTTATATATAGAAGAGTAAGATTGAACCAAACCAGGTAGAGTAGAGTAGAGTAATGCACTACGACTATTAATCGTTATCATATGTTATAGTTAATTATATACGTTTTTATATTAGAATAATAAAATAGGTGATTGGTGTATTATTTGTGGTATTGAGCTATGAGAGTGTATACCTTTAGCGAAGCTCAGTTTTAAGAGTTCATTTCTATTGCAGAAATCCTCATCACAACACTGTACTCTATAGACATTCTGTTTTTGTTTGCTCGTCAAGCATTCAAGCGGCTGCCGCTGCAGATCATACTTTTTTGCAAGGCATCTATACATCAACAAACAAACAAAATGGGGCCATACGATCAAAATGTTTTTTCTTTTTTCTTTTTCTTTTTTTTTTGACAATTGTGCGTCGGGGTAAAAGGACAATTAAACAAAGAAAACAATACTTGTAAAAATAAAAAAAAAATTGTTGGCCGGATTATCCGCAGCCGTTATCTTGACGTGAAAACGTCTTTCATTTAGGTGGAGCGCTCTTAGTCATATTCTATATTAGCAATATTTACAAGTGCATTTGGCCTCATATAAAGGACGGATTCAGATTCACTCTTGTTTTGAAGCCGAATCCCAATCGAGGCCAAAAAATCAACCGTATTCAGGTTCATAGATTCAAAAATTGTCCAGTTTGTTTTGGACATCTTTATAAATAGTTATTAAGACAAATTAATCAGAGGTAGAATAAAAATAACTTAAAAATCAAAAGTCACACTTAAGGAAGATTGAAAAAATATTGGAATTATATCGATTTTATATCAATCAGATCTAAATCTTAGTATAACCCATCTCAAATGGAGGGTATCACAATATTCTTAAAAACTTGACGGATTACAAGAAATTATTTGTTGTTTTTGAGCTAAAATACAGTTCGCAAGAGTATGGAATACCAAACAAAAGTTCAACAAAATCATTGCCAATTTACACATGTCCTGTTTTGGTTGAAACTGGTTTTATTTCTAAAATAAAACATATTATTAGAAAAATTCTAAAATTTGTGACTAATTTTAGTTTGGAATTGTTCATCCATCAAGGCGTGTCAATTTTGGAAATAGCTGTTCTTATATAAATAAAAAGTAATGGAATAATTTTT
The DNA here is from genome assembly GCA_963971445.1 of Ornithomya chloropus. NCBI lineage: Eukaryota > Metazoa > Arthropoda > Insecta > Diptera > Hippoboscidae > Ornithomya > Ornithomya chloropus. The sequence goes on along the minus strand of OZ020530.1, from coordinate 16,328,622 downwards.
TAAATCTATGTCGAATAGATTATGGGAGAGAATATATATCCCCAAAAATTACATTAAAAAAAAACAAAAAACAAAAAAAGTAATATAAAATTTTTAACATATACACGTATGTCGTATACAACTCAGCGATAAGTTGTAAACAACAGTACAAGTAAACAATGCATGTACAAAATTGAACCAGAGCCTCTGAAGTGCATCCCTCCCTTTGCAGTGTTTCTAGTTCATATTATATGTCCCGCTTTGAAAGACGCTTTCAGGTCTTTCTTAAAAGTTTTGAAAACGTATCAGAATACATAGATGTAGACGCAGCAACACTCTTCACAACAGGGTATAATTTTCATTCTTCAAAAACATTTGAAACGGCCGGATAGTTAGTAGTTTTTAGAGTTTATGCTTGTGTGTGTATAAATATGTGTTTGTAAATAAAGAAAAATATGTGTATTATGGGATAAAAAAACATTTATATAGAGGTGTTGGTAGGTAGATGTAAACTGACTAACGACAGAATCATTAACATAATCAACAAACAGAACACAAAGCAAAATGTGATACTCAAACGGGAAGGGGGAAATGTCACTAGTGCCTTGTAGTGGTAGTAGGAATTCAAAGAACGCAATTTGATTATGTTTGGTTTAGTAGTAATTTTGGTTGAAACTGGTCAAGACACGCAATTAATGATAGTAAATGGGAAGAACAAGACTTTTATTTAACATGTTCGTATCGATCGTTTTCATTTTAATTCTTTTGTAATTTGAACGATTTATGATGCATGAGAAAAAGCGTAGACGGGTGAAAAAGACAAGCCCACCTGATTGTTGATTATTGGTAGAACCGTAATATTTAATAAGCGGACGTAAATCGAGATTACATAAATCATAATCTTTACAGCAGCCATGGCCACCTTCTTTGGCTGCCGGCCGTGCCGTGGGTCCACCATTTATGCCATCATTGCACCAGATAAAACGACCCGGTGGAAAACTTGACGACATATGAAGGCATCTACAGAACGTTAACAATACCAATGCCACCACCGTCAGAGCGTGACATAACGATTAACAAAATTGTTGCATTTTATTAATATTTTAAATTAAATTGATTTCAATTTGGTTTTGTTTTTTTAGTTTTCTTCAAATAAATTATTTAGCAAAAGGAAAGTGGTTTTATTTATATTAAGAAGACACAACAAAACATACCTGAAACTAAATATAATTTGATCTTTATCGCGCTCTACAGAGGTAAAGCAATAACCGTCTGTTTCACAAACGTAGTTGGTTTCCCTGCAGATATCGCAATGACACTTTAAATCTGTGTTAAACAAATAACAGTAAAAAGTTACTACACTATATATTCCATTGTGTATATCTTGTATCTGGTGATCAAATAAGTGCAACATATTTTTTTTAGTAGACACCTGCTGATGAGAACTCGGTGAAGGAATTTTTCACAATTTCTAATACATCATCACGACTTTCACTACGTATATATGGTCAAGTTTGTTAAACAAACTAAAAAATCATAAATTAAATCCCATTGACGAATCACATGTATGGTCAATGTAAGCGACCTACAGCCCACGTTCGTAATTTGGAACATTCTTCATAGAGATTTGCACTTTAAGGTGATGATGGAATCCAAGAATTTAAACCAAATGTTATGAGTTTTGATTGGACGAAAAACGTGTGCAGTTTGCCTTTAGAGAAACTTGAAACATCCATGGTTTTATGATAAAAGATATCTTGAAAAAAGAAATCTTTAAATGTCTTTCTAAATAAGCCAAATGGTCTCATTTGGAGGATTTACTTATCCTTACCATGCTGTTGTTGAATAACCTTTGCATTCGCAACAATGAACAGTTTTGTGCTTTGTGGTCTGTAGGAATAATTGATTCCATGGTTACTATTTTCTTTTTTTTTGACTTGAATTAAATGGCTTCGATATGGACGACGTGTGCTTTCAACAATTCATCTACATCTACCTCTAAATACATATATATAGAGAGCTCTTATTTGATCACCCTTTACATTCATATGTTATGATTTCTTGTCATCTACATTAAAAACATGAAATAAATAAAAATCACCGACTTACGATCTCGCTTTTTAACATTGGACACGTGATATGATGTTTTTTGAGTTGTAACAGTATTTGCTTGAGACGCCACCACCATTAGAGGTAATGAATTATCGGCAATGTTTAAAGACTTTTTAGTAATCCTCTCGAAATGCTGTCCCATTATATTAGGCATTGTGGTATCTACTGGTGGGGATACATTCTTCATACTATCTATCAATTTAACGTCCGTTGTTGTGCCAACATTCTTTATGAATGGTGTTGCTGAAAAATATATGATTTTATAATAAATAATCTATATTACTTTGACGAGAAGGCTCCAGTCTTATCGCCTTGTTAATGCTACCATACTTAATGAGTAGTTAAGGGTTAACAAAAATCTTAATCATTCATTGAGTGCTGGCTCTCCTATTATGTGCTTACCTTTTGATATAGGATTGTTCAGCAATATAATCAATACTTCAAATATTATGGCCAACATAATGTTTGTCCTCTTTACATTTATACTACAGTTACACATCTTATGCGGAATGATTTTGAAGATCAATAATTAAGTTGGGTTGATCATGAAGTGTTTGACTTTATGCAAACCATTGCAATATCTCTACCAATACCACCCCTAACACGGTATTATCAGTGAATGCTGTATGACTGCGTTTGCGGATAGCTGTCATTGTAGTATGAGTGGTGTGATATACTGAGGCCGTCATCATAATTGATAAAAAAACAAAGTTTATAATTTAAGGCTCGTGGCTTTCACTTAATGGTTATTATTGTCATTACAAAAGTCTAAACACATATTTATGTGCTTTACTTTGACTTTTTTCCATTATAAATTTAATTATTTAATCGTGCACAATTGTAAGCTCTTAAAAAAGTCATGTGACATCGGGCTAAGCAGTTGTATTCTACTGTTTCATTATCTCTGCACATGTACTACTATTCATAATCATCTCTCTTAAAACCTTTCAATCTATTCCACATTTATTTATTTAAATGGATTTACTTTACACAAAAATAATTACAACTTCTAACAAAAGCAATTTAAGCGCAGAACACTTCAGATAGTTGAAAAAAAAATCGCCATTTTTTTCGAAAATGAAAAGTTGCCATATTAGCAAAAAAATTTGCGTTTTCAATAACATTAGTTGTCGGGGATAAAAAAATGCTCTTAAGCAACTTTTCTGGCGCACAAATATCGTCTAGAGTCTTCTTTGCTTTATAGTAATTTCAGTTCCTTTGCTGAATTTCTAATTAATGAATAATAAGTAGAATTATGATACATGTGGATGACAGTAATGGCGGTGAATGTATAACTGTTGCTGTCTCTGTTGATTTTTAAGAATACATGAACCACTCTGTTACATAAAACACCACTACCAAGTTCTGCTGTGAACAACTTTGCTAATTATGTTTACAAAAAAAGTATATTCATGGATACAACATTTATTATGTGTATTTTAAAAAACTCATGCAAAATTTTACCATGTGTGGTTGTTGTTTGGTCATACATGCGTTTATAATTTATAAACATCTTGTGGCAAATTGTAAATAGTTTATGTTGGAAACATACAAGAATTCACTGGCTTTCAGCATATGTACCAAAAGCAGCCATGAGCAAAACTGAATGTTTACTATTTCATGGAGGCTCACCAATAGGAATAGTTTGGGGTACAAATCAATCCCAGGAACTCTTTCCGCGAGTTCAGCGTGTCTGTTGTTTGAAATCGCACTGGCTACTGGTGCTCACCCAAAATAAAGATTTATATGAAGGTCACTTGGATGATAAAAACTGTAGTATTTTACTGAATTTTGTACAAACGGACATAGAGGATTTACAATTCTGTACAAATCTTTCAAGACTTTATATGATTACAATTCGAGGAGAGGCGTACTTTCAGAATATTGCCACAAATGCGACGCAACTTAATAAACAGTGGGAGAGGATTATTTTTGATCCTCTCGAATTGTACGAAACTGAAATAATCATTCAGCGGCTGTCGTGTTCAGCATACGGTGTAATCTTTATATCACAAAGTGGGGATGTGTACGCTTTAGGTGATTGTGGTGATCAGCATAGCATTGATTATGAACAACCCAAACTATTGCGTATGTTTAAATGTTCCATTCGTATTATCGATGTAGCAGCTGGTGATGATTTTTTTGTTTTCCTTACCCAAAATAATGTCAATCATTCCATCACTTGTACAGCGGAGCGACCGAATGGTAAGTTTTACAAATAATTTACATAGAAGACGAATTCATTGGTTTTGAATTTCAAGTGGAGTCCTGTTCCAGTCGTTCACCTAGTCTTTGGAGTGTTAGTTGTACATCAGATCAGAAAGAAATCCAACATTTAGTAGACCTTGGAGCTACACTTTTGCATACTGCTGTATACACTTTGGGTTCATCGAATGAAGGTCGTTTGGGTACCGGTGATTATATTAAGCGGGATACAGTCTTTCATATAGACAAGTTAAATAATTTGGGTATATATGCAATATCTGCTGGCCGTGATCATGCTATTGCCTTAAGTTTGGATGGTCGTTTGTTTCAGTGGGGTTTAAATAATCGTCATCAACTTATCGACTGTAGTGACAATGTGTTAAGCAGTCCCACGGAATTGTGCGAAGCGTCTAAAACGAACATATGTGCAGCTTGCTGCGGTGACTATAAAACAATTTTATTAAATTATAAAAACGAATTATACGAAAATGAACGTTTAACGCATACCCAAGACAGTGTCAATGATTATACAGATCTGCCCCTGACAGATAAATGCCCATGCGTGCTAAGTGCCGGGCCATTTACGATTTACAATATACAGTCTTTTAAAAGCAAATTTCAACCGGCTTACAATCATTTGCAACAACAGATACGAACATTGGTAAATTTATATAAACGATTTCAGCACTTGAATAAAATGGTGCACAAGATTTGCAAAGAACTGCAATCCGTTTGTTATCACTTGCACACTACGCTCTATTTGCTGTTGGCAATATTAGAGAATTTTGAAAAATTCTATTGTGGATATTTTGATGATCCGTTTGAGTTAATATTTATCAAGTCTGGCATTGGATGTATAGAGGTGTTTGAGACGTACACCAAAGCCTATTGTGACACGTATTCGGTGGATGGCTTTAGAGAGGCGGCAGAGACTTTAAGTGCAACAGCTACACCTGTTGGTCAGGATTCAAAATATCAAGATTTATTGAAAATGTTTCAGCAGCCTTTTCAGATTTTTCCGTACATCAAGCAAATTTTAGGTCAATTGCATGCAATCGATGTCACTGATACGTTAGCGTGGGAAAATTTTCTACGACAAAGTCGCATTGAGTTAGAGTTGGCCGAGAATACCTGTGACTTTTGGTACAATAATGCGCGCAATTTGAAAATTCATCAATTTAAGAGAAGAGACCGGCGCGTAATTTTAACCTCCACCGTGGTGCCATTGAAACAGTCCCATCCTATTAGTCTTACTACACCCATGGTCATACTATTCTCGGATTGTCTATGTCAGGTATACAATCACGTGAACGTTTTTCCCCTTGTGGCGGTGTGGCTAAAAAGAGAAGAGAATGGCATCCGAATAATTACACCCGAGAAGAATTTCTTATTAGCCGCCCGTAATAAGCATGATGAAAATTTATGGTATGATCAGTTGGAATCTTCCATAAGAGCTGCTTTGAATTTAAGTGAAAACATTAAGCTGCCAGAAGTACGATGCATTCAGTACAGTTTTACAGCTCACTCGTCACGCGGTGTGAATATGAAAGGTAGCTTCTCCAATGGTGTAATGCACGGGAAGTGTCACTTGGAGTATCCAGATGGTAAAATATATGCTGGCGAGATTTCGCATGGAGAAATCGAGGGCTATGGTCATATGTTTGTTCCCAAAGTTGGATTTTATTTTGGGCAATTTCGTATGGGCAAATTCTGGGGTCACGGCACTTTAGAGATGAATGAGAATGATGTGTATGAAGGTCATTTTCGCAATGGTTTATTTCATGGTCATGGATGTTTACACCAGAACGATTGTGTGTACATTGGAGAGTTTCAGGATAATCAGAAATCGGGCTATGGAGTACTAGAAGATGCGATAAGTGGTCATAAATATATGGGTATATTTATGGACAATAAACGTGCGGGCAATGGTGCATGTGTCACCTCGACCGGTGATTACTTCGAGGGTGTATTCGCGAATGACGAATTGACAGGCAAGGGTTTTGCGTTATTGCAAAACCACTGCTACTACGAGGGCGAGTTGACCCTGCATGGACCCAATGGCATGGGGAAATACTATATGCCAACCCCTTCAACATTCCAACATGAGGTATACACCTGACTGCGTTTACATAGTCATTGCACTAAAGGGAAATTGATTTTTTGTTGTCTTTCATTGTTTTAAACTGAAGGCGTCTTCAGTTTCAGGCGCCAGCATCGAAACCGACAATAATCAGGTCAATGGTACCATTCTAAGTGGCCACTTGACAGGGGATTGGAATAAAGTCGGCATAAAACTGGGCACAATGGAGGTCAACCAGGCTTTTCCTAAGTATCCCAGGTGAAATGAATAACTGTTTAAGAACCCAACTTTTTTACATGACATTTGATTGAAATTTTCAGTACTCTTAATGGACATGGCATAGGTAACGAGAAAAAGTGGGCATCGTTGTTTGAAAATTTTGAAAGTGAATTATTTGGTGATTTAATGAAGACATCACTATCCCGGCAAGTGTTGACCTATGCTCTGTGGAATCGTGTATTGTCATATATACTGCGGCAACAGGAATTAAGCAATAATCAATTTATGTCAGGCGAGTTGGATATACAACATAAATTGCATCAGGGAGGTGGTAAGAGACTTCATTATGCCGAAAGTATATCTATGAATGCTGAAACGAGTTTAAGCGAAACTTCGGGACTACAACAAATTGAATTAGACAGACTGTCCCATTCACAAGTAAGCCTAAATGGTAGTAATACTAACGTAAATATTGACTTACTTCATGTGATGAGCAAAACCGAGAGCTTTACTACGACGGCGAACAAAACAGATTGGAGTGCAAATAAATGTAATAGTAGTCCGGACGGAAAGGACTCTTTTAATACAGAAAACAGGTAAACTATTTTAAAATCAGAGATCGTCAAATATTGTTGATGGAGGGTACACTAACTTTAATATTCCGTTTGCATTATCCAAAAAGACGCGTCAAAACCTTGATAAGCATTAAAATCTGAATGGATCTATCTAGAAAAGTCTGTCCATGTGTATGTGTATCCGTCTGCTTTTGGCACTCGGAGTTGTTAAATTTTAGTAATGAATTAAAATGTTGAACAAACATTTTGTATAGACACTCAGTTTCTGCAAACGTATTCAAAAAAACGGTCATGAGGCACCCCCACCATCCACAAAACTCCATTTATCTGCCAAAAATTTAGCTACACAGTTGAACTTTGTTGTACATATTTATAATTACCCCAATCATTGATGTGCCCAAAATGGGAGTGGTCGCATAACACGTCTACAATTGTCAGAAAAATCCTTATTCAGCGTAAACTCGACTTGCAAGTTGATACGAAACTATTACACTATTAAAAGGCGCAACCATGTACATGCCACGCCCACTGTTTGTAATCAGATGTGGAGATACTATTATGGATTATTTAAGAAAAACCCGTTTGATATATTGTCCGTTAAAATCAGTTTGGCTCAGGCTAAATATTATTTACCCACCAACTTAGAGCATTAAAATAAAACATATGTGTGGTAATTATACGAGTACTTATAGGGCGGGCCTTAATTTAACTTTTCAATGAAAAATTGTTCAAAATCCCGGCATTAGGCCGAATATACCTAATTTCAGTACCAAGCCTCGTACAGAAACTACCAGCACTTTAGAAGGCAAAATGAATGTAATACCACAATTTGGTTTAGCCGAACTCAATATTGGGGAATTGCAGGCTATCAAAGAATATCTAGCTAACGCGTTCACCTATCGCTATCATCCATTCTATCACTTGAATCAACGGATTACCAGTTGCTTCTGCCGATCATACGGTTGTTGGAAGGTGAAATCAACATATTTTATAGCCAAAAATGCTATGATGGAATGGGAATCTCTTTCACAGAGAGTTTACACCATAGTGCGCAAATTGTTTCCAGCACTGCCGGAGGAATTTTGCGTATTAGAGGAGAACAACCGTGAAATGGTTTCACACATTACCCTTCTTTACCCCATACTTCTGTCCGAGGGTATATACTCTACGCTATTTGTGCTCTATGCTAATAAATGCAGCAATAAAGATGAGATCTATCGCCTTAATTTGTTGCAAGCAGAAAAGTTGACTAATTTGACTTTGATAAAAACCTTACAACTGCAAGAGTTAGTCAAGAATACCAATAATTTCCTCGGTTGTTAAATAATTCTTTTCCTTTTCTTTTCAGAGATTTAATGCCTGTAATGAGTACCCATGAATTTGAGGAAGCTGTTCAATTGCTGAAACAGCTAAAGGAGAAATATAGTCCCATGGCTATGCTTTCTGTGATAGAAAGTTGCATGCAACTTATAACGAAAGCTCATCACAACATATTTAACGGTTAGCGAAATATTGGAAGATTTTTTGAACAAGTATTTTTCAATTCATGTATTTTCTTACCCATAGAAACCAATACACCGTTAAATGCTGACACTTTTATGCCCCTTACAGTGTTGGTGTTGTTACGTACTGCAGTTCCCCACCTGGGTGCTGAACTTGCTTTATTAGACGACTTGACCGATACGAAAAACTTTCAATTTGAAATGAACGGTATAAGAGGCTATTGTTATGCTACGTTAAAGGTATGAAATCATTTATGAATTTGTTTATATATTAATAATTGAAAATATATTTTGTTTAAGGCTTCTTATGAACACATCGCCACCAGGTTATTATTTGAACAGAAGTAGAAGTAATTACCGTTACCTGCTTTATATATGTTTATTTGTAATAATTATGTAACTTTATGATAAGCTTAAACAGTTGTACACGTGTAAATATACTAAAATAACTGTAAAGTAACAATTTTTAAAAAACGAAAGAAAAAAATATGTGGAAAAATTACTTGATATAAATGACATTTTATAGAGGGCGCTTATGTATTTAAGCATACATTTGTATATGATGCTACTAAAGGTAACTATGGCCTCGAACCTTCATCATCCTTTCAACTGTACAATCAACTAATACCGAACTTTGGTTTTTTATTGAAAGAACATAGAATTTTAAATTGGTGCATGATTTTGAAAAATTTTATACACCAAGTGGAGCTTTGTCAATACCAACTGGTCCTCCAACTTGGAAACAATGTAAATTAAATACTTTCTTAATGCAGCCCCCTAATCTAATATCAAGGAGAGAGAAAATTAAATATTTTTTGTTCCAAACTAACGTTTACATTAACTAACGTAACTGCATCGCATATGCTATGTTTGCATAAATCCTATTCTCTGAAAACAAAACATGTGTGTGCAAAAAAAAAAAAAAAAAAAACAGTCGCTTTGTGATTTAGAATTTTAGGCCCAAGAGTCAGTTGTAATGTTGGAAATTTGTCAGAAAAAACACATGTTTCTGGGTTTGGGATTCCTAGTGTCTACAACATTAATCGTATTGATTTTAGAATCACGCTTGGCTAATAACGGGTCGGGCTCCAGGCGGGATAAAAATCAACAATTTGTTATAGAGAATAATTCAACATGTTGGATGCGTGAGGAGTACACAGTAATCCAAGAGTGTCATCCATGCTCTGATTTCGACATTGTTAGTCGCAGTCTGGGTGTATGCATACATACGCACTACAAAGAAGTGCTGCGTTGTAATAGCGGTGAAACTGTAACGAAAAGCTGCGATCGGGTAGCTTTAATAGATCAACGAAACTTTATTAAATTTGAAGCGTGTTGCTTCGTCTTGGGACTGTTTAGTTATTTAATAGCGTACGGCCGTTATCGTATATTGTCCTGCAGAATTCATCAGAAGCTGGAAAGGCAATTAAATCGTACTTGTTAGAGTGGTAGTATGTAAATGTATTTTTATTTGTATTTGTAATAAATGAATGTGGAATGTAACAAGTTATGTGGTTAAGAACATATTCGTAATACTAATAAAGGATTAAGTTTAAAAGAAGATTAAAAGTTTTAGATATATTTGTTTAACAAAATTTCAGTTGCGCCAGTTGTTTACGAAGCTAGATTCTCCGCTTTTGGCAGCACCACCATTGGTTGATGGTAGCGTGTTGTTGATGAGAATGGAAGCTTCCATTGAATTGTCACCACTGTCACATTCTGACAACTGCACACTGTCACTTTTATTGTTATCGTTAGTGGACAATTTAAGTGAGGTGTCTGTCATAGGCAAAGGCTTGGCAACACCAATACGAACTATACCCTTGGGTGCTCCTTTTAAGGCTTGAACAGCTTGATCCAGAGTGGCGCTTTCCAAATTAATATTATTTACAAACAATAAACGATCTCCAGGTATTAAACGTCCATCCAATTGCGCCACTCCACCGGGCACCAACGATCTGATAACAATCAGACAGTCATTGGAGTCCATAGGATCTTGATAGTCTAATATGGAAAAGCCTAAACCACGATCACCTTTAATGAGTTCTATAATTTGCGGCTCCGAGGACCACATGGCTAAACCAGTTAACGGCTCCAAAGAGCGTGATTTTAGTTTAAAGGAGTCCTCAGTTGTTGGGGATGATGTTGCCAAATTACCATCGGATTTAGCTTTAACCAAGCGATCTGATGTGGGTAATAGATTTTCAAAGTTGTTGCCCATTTTACGAAGAGCTTCCTCTGAGAATGACATTAGCTCGGTTTTACCGCGGCCACATACCATGCGTACATCTTGCGGCAACTCCTTTAATATTGACACCACCTCAAGATGATTCATGCCATACAATCGTTCGCCATTAACTTCCAATAATTCATCACCGGCGCGCAATTTGCCATTAACACCCACGGGACCGTCAGCCAGAATCGAACGTATATAGTGATGAGGACGCACCTCACGGCCACCCTCCACATCCACGGTACCTTCTAGAGATATACCCAACCCACCAGTCGGAAATTTTTTTATCTGTGCGATAATAATATCTCTATCGGAACCCAAACAAACTTTCCATTTGCGAACAATCTCTTGCTCTGCTTCTGCCGTCAGTTCTGGTTCAATGTAATGCTTCTGACGCGCCAAGAACTTATTATTATTACTCTTCTCATTAAAACCCTGTGTAATAAATTTAGTTACATACAACTACCTATCGGGCATGGTTATATAAATTATCTGTATTTACCTCTTTCTTGTGATCTGATGCCACATTTATTGCATTGGCGGAAAACAGTTTGGGTAAAACATCATTTGGTTTATGTTTGTCCATATTAAACGAATCCATATTGGTGGTTGAGGAGGTGGTCGTGTTGGGTTCGGGCAACATAGCCGTACCCCTTAAATAAACTTCAGAATCCACCGCTGAATTATTCACATCAAGTTCAGAAATATATGACACATCTGCTGCGTTTAAGGGTGTGCGGTATGTTAGAACTGATGTAGAGGAAAAGGGCGCTGAACTCAGGGAGGGAGTAGACAGAGCGCTTATGGCTATTTTATCATTTGCCGCTATAGCCTGTTGTAACTGCTCATACTTGGGACCACGCAGATACCTTTCTAAACACAAATCCACCACCTGGCCGGATTGTTTTAATAACTCCACCGCTTGAATATTGGAAAAACCGTGCAACAATTGACCATCAACCTCAATTATGCGATCATTCACGTGTATGTGACCATTAAGATCTGCTGCTGAACCGGGCGATACGCTCTTCACAAATATACCAGAAAGTTCCTCCTTTTCGCACACATAACCAGCAATCGTGATACCCAAACCGTTAGCGTCTTTTGTTAACTGCACCTGCAACGTTTCCGTTTCGGGCAATTCCAGTAAATCGATCATGGGCAACTGTTTACCACTGTCACGATATGTAAAATGTTCACCATCGCTGGTTGTCTGGGGAGTGGAGGCACATGAACTTTCGCCAAATATTTCTGGATAACCAGAGGAAATTAAGTAGTGTTCCAGTTCGGTACGATCAATAAGAACGCGTGCGGGCACTATCGCGGTGCCCGGCTCTAAGTTAAGGCCAGGGGGTAGAGGTTGCTCAATGGCACGTCCTACCACCAAACGCACATGCGTGCCTGATTGGCGTAAAACAGTGGCCACTTGTTCTGACACCATTTTCTGTAGGTTGACATCACCGATTTGCAGAATGTGATCGCCTGAACGCAAACGTCCATCCCTATCCGCCACTCCACCGGGTAATATAGTTTTCACCATTACTCCGGAAGTCTTTGCACCAATTATACCAAATCCCAATCCAGTGCCATCATTTACCAACTCTATGGCTTGTATTTGGACAAAATCCGTGGGATACAATTCCACTCCGCACAATGATGGTATCTTCACGTGATGTTTACTCAATTCGCTTTCAATATTCAATTTACCACTGTCAGGACTGTTTGGTTCGGAAATGCTGTTTAAAGGAGTAGATAAACGTTCGCCGTAATCATATAGAACATCTCCACCATTAATGCTAAGAACCAGATTACCAGCCATATCAATATCGAAATCATTTGGCAACATTGATGGATGCTGTGCTAATTGGGCATTTAATTCAGACAGAGAATCCTGAACATGAACAATAGTACGAAAGACGGGATCTTGTAAAATGTTCAAAATTGTACTAATATTGCCTGCGGTAGCAGCCTGTAATTTGGGGTCATCGTTTTCATCGATCGCCTTCTTAACACTTTCAATTTGCTGCAATGCACTGGAAATATCTGCACTCAAATGCATTTCTAAGGTTTTACTTTTTTTTTACGTTGAATAATTGTAATTAACCGAGTTTTTTCTTTACTTTATTACAATCGTTTTGTACAGGGAGAGAAATCGAAAATCGAATCTATGAAAAAACCGATTGTCTTGCACTTTATGATTTTTCAAGTTTTTATCATAGATAAATAAAATTACTGTAAATAAATTAGATTAAGTATAATTTATCTACGCAAACATAATGAAAACGAGATGAAATGATCAGCTGGCGAGTAGCGTACAATAGATGTCTCTAATAATTTTCTTTCTTTCAAAGTAGCGTTAGAATTAAATAACGTGTGGCATCTCTGTGAATATATTTGAAAATCATTTTCATTTTATATAAATATATGATATATTTTATATGAATTGAAATAAACGTAGAAATGAATCTTTGCGAATTGGATTATTATGCAATTTTGAACGTGCCCCGTGGTACTAGCAAAGCCGAAATTACGAAAGCCTACCGTAAATTAGCCATTCGATTATGTCCATTTCGTGATGCTCAACATCACAGAGATTTTGTTCCATTGAGTGAAGAAGGTCACGTAACACATATGACACCAATAACCCTGGAGAAGCAATGGACTTATATTAACATGGCCTTTGACGTATTGGGCAAGTCAAACTTTGGAGTATAATTCATTTTGTTTTTTTCAAGTTGAAATAAATTATAGGCAACGATTTGTTGCGTTCCATTTACGATCGATATGGAGAAGCTGGTTTATTGGAAGGTGTCAAGTTACCGAATGGCTATTTTCCACCATATCATTATCATGGCGATAATATGAAGGTTTATCACAGTGTTTTTGGCAGCTATTCGCCTTATGCAAATGTTATCGATGCCATAACAAACCCTCCACCACTCTACACAAATAAGATTCATGGTATTGGAGTGCGCACCAAAGATGCACCGGTAGAAAAAAGGATTGCTTTAGAGTTGGAGGAAGTGTATTTCGGTTGTGTCAAGATAATGCATGTATGGCGGCAAGAATTTATTGACAAAGAAGAATTAATTACCGAGAAACGTAAAAAGAATTTAACATTAAATATCCCACCGGGCATTACAGCTGGTACACGGTTCTGTTTTAAGGAGGAAGGAGATCGTGCTCCAACCAAAATACCCAGTGACATTATATTTATTGTAGAGGACAAGCCTCACAGCGTTTTTAAAAGACATAACCTACACGATTTGATTTATGTCCACAAAATAGATTTATGCCAATCTTTAACAGGATTTCGATTCGTGATTGAGACCTTGGATAAACGTAAAGTGAAAGTATCAATTACTGATGTGGTGCAACCGGGCTTTACCAAGATTCTGCCCGGTGAGGGTTTACCAAAATGTGCAACGCAAGATTTAGCGGAGGAGCTTAAATCTCAACCGTTACACAATTTGGAATATGGCGATTTGATAATAGAATTTTCAAGTAAGTTTATATACAACAGACATATATATATATGCACCAACTTGAACGTATATATGGACGCGATCTCAACAAGAACACTTTCTTAGCAATATGACAAATTATTACCAATGCGAATTCTCTTTTATATCCTTCTATGCATAGTGTACGATTATTATTTTGCACTAGCTTATTGGTCCCCGTCACCATAGACCATAGTAGTTTTTTGGCATCCAACTGTTCAACGAAATTTTTGTATATAGCCTGAGCTTATGTCCTAGACGAAAAAAACATGGGGAATTTTTTTTGGATTGATCTAGACGTGGCTTGTTCTCTTCTTCTTGTGTATTGATAACTATTGCTACGCTCAATTGTCCAATAAATTTTTTATTTAGTTCACAATATTCTTCGGGATATCCAGGACCTCTTTTAAATTTTCGCTTATATACATAGATTAGTCGAGAAATCATTTTTTATACGCTCTATATAAGAGGGAGGGGTATACTAAGTTTGTCATTACATTTGCAACACTGAGAAGGAAGGCGTTTTGCAGCTGTTCTAATAATACCTTTTTGTTGTTGTAGTACAATTTCCGACGCACCTAACCAATGAAATGAAAATATTGTGCCGTAATTTTTTTTACGAATTCAAAGCATTAGAACGAAAACTGAACGAGGATCAGGTTTAATATTAAATTACCGTTATGAAATTCTAAAATGATTGCCATACTCTCCAGTGATGCATATTTATGGTGTAAACACCAAAAACACCTTTATGTTGTGATGAATTACATATATATAAAACATTTAATCAAATTGAATATTGTGTGAGGCACGTATCCTCCCCATAATAATGTGTTGATTACAATAATAATTTGTGTGAATTGCCGCATGTGTACCGTAACAGAAGATCGCGATAAGAAAATTCGTTTTGTTAATTGTTTATCCCTACACTTATATTTGTATGTTGTTGAATATAAAAATCATGATAACTACATATGTTCTACAATATTTTGATTCTCCTTAATAAAAAATGCAATTGTCTCTTGTAATTAAATAATATTGCTACGTAGAAACACCTACCTTTGTATGCAAACACTTTCATCTGGCAATGGTTCGTTTTTGTTTGAAAAACTCCATGCCCATTGTAACAGAAAACGAGTGGCATTGCTTTGTGGCCTTACTTATGATCAATGCAATGGCGATGCCATTAACTTGTGGTTAATGTAACAAATGTATTATAGTTTAATTAATGGTAATGCCGGCAAAGGATACGTCCAAACCAGCATCATTTGAATCCAAACGCGTTTTAATATGAGCCAAAGTATTGTTATAGTGTAACTCAATTTGTTTGGTCTCTTCGCTTGGTTCCAGACCAGGCAATTCTTCATTAATTTTGGCTATTAACTGAATACTAAATATTAAGAAAATTTCGTTCACGTTTGATCCTAGGTACCTATACCTGATTTAGCATAGCAATGGTTATTAAAGAGTTGCCTCTCTCATAATAGAATAGATAATGATTCAGAAGTTCCACATACAGTTGCACTTGTACTCCAGCATCCAAGCACTGAGAAGCTATGCGTACTCCCTTCTTTAAGCAATCCAGCGTTTTCTTTTCATCGCGCATTTCTTTGCCATTTTTCCTAAAAATAAAAATCAATTGCTTTAGATGCAAATATCTTTAATCTTTAGCTGTTCAAATCTTACTTTCCACTCCAGAATAGAGCAGCACAAGCGACCACACCTCTGCATTGATCCGGTTTCTTTAATAACTTGGAGGCAGCCAAGGCACAATTTGTTCGCAACGGATCGGCATTCTCTTCACTAAAACAAGTCATTTGCTCAAAGGTGGACATTATTAATGTAATGGCGGCCAGTTGAGCTTTGGAATCGGATATTTCATCTTCATATAAAGAAAAGGCTTGAGTCATGAATTCGTAGGCTACCGTCTCGTGATTAGAATAGCCAATGGAACCTATAACCAAAGCGCCTTGTAAATATAAACGTAACGCCAGATCAGGATAGTCCGCCTTAGCCAATGGTGATATTGTTGAGTGGCAATACTGAATTATTTTCTGACACTTTTTGTCCCAATTCTCATCCTGATCGGCAATAGCTTTATAGCGGTAGACCAATTGGTATGCGGCAAAAACCAAAGGAGGCAACAAATGCTTAATGCGATGTGGACCACCAGCACCCAGATGTTTTCGAGCCATTTGTAATATTTTATATTGCATATCTGGCTCATCCGATCTCATCAAATGTGTAAAACTAGTTGGAAATAAGAGCTGATAAAAACATATTGACAGAGGTGATATAAACAGCTCACCGTGCCACAATGCCTTGCTCTTCGGCGAATTCTTCAGGGTCCGCTATTTCGGGTTCACCTTTACTGGTAACCAACTGTTCATCGTCCTTTATTAGAGGTACTATTAAATTGAATACGGCGTCTACTGTATCAGCTGTAGGTATGAGAGTTTCGTACTCCAATATGTTCATAACCAAATAAAGGGCCAACGTTTTTCGCGATGTGTAATCAAATTTATCAAGAAGAGGGCAAAAGTTCTTCAGTTGTATGATGGTTAAAACGTTATTATAAAAATCAATGCAAATGCGCAGAAGGCGCGACAATTCCTGATTGACGGACAGCAAGTGCGATATACTGTAATTGTATAAAAGCGTTTTGCTTAATTGCAGTACAACTTAAAATAAACAAATAAAATAAATATACAGAGGCGTGGCAAGTAGCCGATTACGCCCTATGATAATGTAAGATCTAATGCTGTAGAAGAAAAGGTTTTTCGTACATTGTGAGCGTGCGTAGCCGGTGAACGGATTTCAATATTTTTTCCATTTTGGGCCATTTTTACCCAATTTAAATAGAAACCTACGAAATGTTTGCTCAAAATTTCAGCTCAATATTACAAAATTGAAGACAGTGAGAGTGCCAACAACAGACATACCCATTTGGATCGTGTAGCCAACTTAGTACACTTCCATCACTAAGGTGGACGGTACAAATAGAGCACAATGCATACTCACTTGTTCATTTCAAGGCTTTCTAAAATTTGTGTGGTAGTACCCAGTACTTTGTCCACATAGTCTACGCGATCTGCATAAACTTTCTGCGCTAAATTAAGCAAAGCAATTTGTAGTGACACAGTATCTTCTAACGGCATATCGGTACGGGTCTAAGAGTACAAAACAAATACTAAACGTATAATTTCCTGCATATAAGGGTGCATTGTACCTGCACAATATTGGCCACTTGAACACTGAAAACTTCAAAGAGTTCCACTTCAGCCGGTATTATGGCTTCAATATCTGTGCCAGCCGTCTATTAACATAAAAACAAAAAAAAACAATCGTTTTTTTTTTTAAGCATGTTGGTGTGTCTATCAATTTAGGCTAACCTTCCCGCTGCGTTGATTGTAGGCAGCTAAGCGTTCAATCAAACATATAATAATGTTTTTGACATTAACACCCATCTCCAGTTGAGCGCATGACTTAAGGAATGGATCCAATGTTTTCAAGTGAAACTCATCTGGGAACACTTGTATAATACACTCCATCAGATATTCCTGAGCGATGGCATCACGACAGCTAACCACCTGCTCCAAGATGCCGGGCAAAATTAAACGTTGATAAATTTCCAGAGAGGCCGACTCCAATTGTGACAAACGAACTAAATTTGTGCCCACCAAGATTTTCAATTCTTCGCGTTCCTTTTCACGTCGGGTCTTCTCACTGGAATGACCCTGATGTTGCATACGCACCCACAACTTGTTCATTTCAGCAAAATTGGTCAACACAAAGTCAATAGCATCGTAAACGTTGCCTTCGTGTTCATTTTCGGCCATCAACACATCGGGCAATATGTTGCGTGTACATTGTAGCAAATAGTTGCGCAGAAAGAGACCTCTCAGCGGATGCTGAACTCCACTGCACATTTCTACCAAATCTTTTAGTATACTACGCTTTAACAGGGGGTCTTTTTTAATGTAAACAATGCCAGCAGTTATCAGAAGGTATAAGCGCGGCACTATGGTGTTCGTGTATTGGACTCTTTCATACAAATCCGGCTCCTTGTTGGACTTTTTGTTTAAATATATTCCAAATAAACTTTCCAAATGGCACAATTCATCCATTATTATCATATCTAAGAAGCAGCAACAGTAATTATTATAATAATTATTATATATCAGCCCTGAACTTACACAATTCATAATAACTCTTAGGCGACAGCAATGAGGTGCGCAGTTCGCTGAGCATAAATGTAGCACATTTTAGGGCGTCTTGCATGCGATCTTTATCCAAAAAATGATTCATTTGCAATGCTTGCTTGCGCACAGCATTAATGGCTTCCGCCAATAATTTCTCCTGGTCATCGGCACTATTAGACATGGTCTAAAAGCAAACGTTTTTGTTAAAAAAACATAACAAAACAAAACATAATTTATAGCCCTAGGAAATATGTTATGCAACTTTTTATGGGATTAAATTGGTTTGGCGGTGATGATCGGCGACACAGTACGTTGCACTTTTGCGTCATGTGTTAATAAGAGAAAAGGAAAAAATTACCGTGTTCTTAATACATGAGGTTGTCACATAAGAGGCCGAATTCCATGGATACATCCCTCTTGACACTCGCTTCCTTTTTTTTATTATTTCTTTTACAGATAACTTATTTACGTTGTGATTGCGTTGTGTGTATTCGCAACAACCGTTTTGTTGACTTTTGACGTAATTATATTCACCAAACGCGTTTAAGCTTATACGATATAATATTCCAGTGGTATGGGGTTAGTATAAACTTACCATAATTTGGAATGCTTTAGAAATTTGCTAATTAGACGTGCAAATATTATAATGTTGATATATTTGGCCTAAAATAGAGGCGTATGGTGCAGATTTTCGTTGGTAAACGAACTAAACAAGAACAGGCTAAATTAATTGTGTATTAAAAATGCAAAACATATGGTTTAAAATGGTAGCCATATCTGCTTAATTTAGATTGAAGAAGGAGAAAATTATATTGTTTTTTTTTTCAGTTATACAACAAAAAATAAACGGAACCTTAAGTTTATTTAAAATGAAAATGAATTTTATTTTCTGTTTTTATAATTTTTGTCCTTAAGTAAAATATTACGCTACTGCAGCTCCAGTTGAATTGTAATTGAATTTTTAGGGGTTGTTACGTTCACCTCCATATAAAAATGTAAACGAATTTTTTATAGAGACATGTCTCTAGGAGAGGTACCTGTTAGTTTTTTAAACACATATATTTATTACTATTTTATTTTTTTGTTTGAAATATATGTAAATGAAAAGATTTATCGATGGATTTAAACACACGCATAATTGAAGCAGTTCGGGAGTATCCCACACTGTACAAATTCAAAAGTATAAACTTTGAAGAGCGTAGGGAATGTTGGCGACTACTATCCCAAAAGCTTCAACTCCAAGGTGAGCCAGTTGGTAATTTTGTGCCTGAAATTTATAAACGCATATGATTTTATTTCTTAGAACAATATTTAAAGATAAGATGGCATTCACTGGTACAGCGTTATCAGCGCGATATTAACTTCAAATATCGTGATAAAATGAAATTTTTGCAAGTAGAAGAAACTCTGGTCAATAAAAATATAGCCTGCATTACATCCTCAGCCGCCACTCCTCAATTTGAAATCAATGAAAAAGATCTCTCAAACAAGAGTGATGAAGAGGAATATGTGTTTTTGGAAATCGATGATGGCACTTATTGCAATGATAATAGTGAAGAAAATCCTTCAAAAATGACTACTACTACTCCCACAAAAAAAGGTATAGATATAAAAAAATTGCAAATAATAACTAAACGAAATGCTGAAGAAGGCGAAAATAATGAAAAATTGGAAACAATATCTATTCCAACTGCAAAAGCATCGTTGAATAGCAGTGCTAACATACCTATCACAGATTGTGGTAATCAGTCAAGATTAGACATTATACAAAATGCAAAAAATACTAATAATGAGAGATGTGAAGATGTTATATTTGGTGAGTTAGTGACTGCCATTCTCAAACGTATGGATGATGAGAAAAAACGCAACGTAAAAAAGGACATTATGAATCTATTGTTAAGCTAGATATTTTTTGCACTAAGAAGAGACAACTTTTTCGGCTTCAAATAATAAATAATAATAAAAAATATTTGATCTTCCATACCCACAAAATTGAAAATTAAAAAAATTAAGCCAAGTAGTTGAAATTTGTTATACTTATTTATGTTTATTCCTTTCATCGATGTGCCAAAAATGGGGCTGATCGAATAACAGACGACCAGCTTATAAGCTTGGCTTATAACTAGAAAACTACTGTTTCGAATTTGATCAAATTTTTTGCAAACATTTGGAAATTGCTGCAGCTTTTCGGGAATATCGAATTAGTGGGCGTGACACTGCCCATTTTCATAAAAAATAACTTTTTTTTATTATTTCTTGTTTATTAACTAAATGGGCGGTGCCACGCCCAAATAATATACTTCGTCTGAAAGCTGAATTAATTTGCAAGCTTACACAAAAAGTTTAAACAAAATCCGTCCAGCCGTTTCAAAGTTATAAGAGTTTAAAAAATATATTAAATCTGGTTTTGCTTACTGAGCTATTCTGAGCGCCTGGTATTCTGCTTACATTTTTATATTTGCATGATTTTCAAAATTACGACCACACGAATGAAGCTGAATTTGCTTGGCTTATAACTAGAAAACTACTCTTTCGAATTTGATCAAATTTTCTGCAAACATTTGGAAATTGCTGCAGCTTTTCGGGGATATCTAATTAATGGGCGTGACACTACCCATTTTCATAAAAAATAACTTTTTATTATTATTTTTATTTGTACTCATCGAACTACATTTGTTTGATGTTGCAACGGAGAACTTTGACAGCATCAAGGAAGGTGTAAGGTGACTCAATAGGGGCACCAACAGCAACAGCCTGTTTGGCCAAGGAGTCAACTCTGTCGTTGAAACATACACCCACATGAGCAGGAACCCATATTATGTGCAGCTCAGAGAGGCAAGATCTTTCAACTAGATTATTGACTTCAGCAAAAAAAAAGTTGTTGGAAAATTTGTTTTTCAACGCGAGGCATGAGTTTTTGCTGTCAGAATAGATGACGATTCTGGTATAACCGTCTTATGTGGATGTATCGATAGCTTTTTTGATGGCAGTTAGTTCAGCAGTGAGTGATGAACATTTGCGGGACACCTTAAAAAGAAAAAATCTATTAGAAGATATGTTAAGTACGGCACAACCAGAGTTTTCCCCAATTGTGGATGCATCGGTAGCTAAGATTGCAAAACCAGAAGATTTATATTGATTTATGGAAGATAAATAGTAAGCGGACAGATTCACGGGACATACCAGATTTTTTGTTGAAAGGTGGATTGATAAAAGTTTGGATTTTTTTAGAAATTACGAAAGGTGTGAGAGAGGAAACTTGGTCAAAAATGGATTGAAATTGGTGATAAACAAAGGAATAACTGTGTTTTAAGTGAGAAGGGGACTGTTGAATTTCCATAAATAGATCAGGATTGAAAAGTATAACCCTGAGCAGTTCTTTGGATGCTAATAATATGGCTCTATAGTGAGGTGAAAACTCGTTAGCGAGATAGTATAAGATTTGAATGGGAGTGGACGGGCAGAGACCAAGGCAGCGTCTAAGGTTGGAGTTTAGAAGGTTGGTGATTTTGTTAGTGGTATAGGCGGGAGCGTGAGCTGTTGTGCTACAGCCATACTCCAGCTTACCTCTAATAAAGCTTCTGTAAAAGTTAATAGCTACGTCAGGCTTGAGGCCACTTTTGATACACGTACGTTTTTTAACAAGTTTACAGCCGGAGTGGTCGCTTTTATGGCCTGTAAATAATGATCATGAAAGGAAAGAGTGTTTTTAATAGTCATGCCAAGAAAATGAAGATGTTGGAACT
Organism: Ornithomya chloropus; assembly: GCA_963971445.1. Taxonomy (NCBI): domain Eukaryota; kingdom Metazoa; phylum Arthropoda; class Insecta; order Diptera; family Hippoboscidae; genus Ornithomya; species Ornithomya chloropus. Next base: position 16,306,266 of record OZ020530.1, on the reverse strand, counting down.
GTTTCAATGTAAGTGTTCTGTACATTAAGGTTTATTGATTTGTTGGAGCGGCTAAAAGAGATAGTCTTTGTTTTGGACAGATTAATCGAAAGGTTAAGTTTTGTACAGATAGTTGAGAAGTTATTTATTTTACTGCGAAGGTTATTAACAGCGTCGTAAAAATTCTTATTGAAAGACAATATTATGAAATCGTCAGCATATTGGAAGACAAGGGTGTTAGCGTCTTCTACTGAATGGAGTCGTATTGTATACAGATCGAAGAGAATCGGACTGAGAGAACTACCTTGGGGGAGACCATTGTAGACAGCCACAGATTCATTACCCATGCATAAAAACCTTTCGGATAAGAATCCCTTAGGGTAGAAACATTAACACAGTCGTATGCACTACCGATGTCGATTGGGGCTGCTACGACTTGAAAGCCCTTGGATTTGAGTAGAGAAATTCTTAGAAGAACTTCATTAATGCATGTAGAGGAAGACATGTTCTTCCTGTAAGCGTATGTGCGTTTGGGTAAAAGTTTTTTGAACTGAACAACTTCTGTAAGTCGATCTTTGACCATAAGATTAATAAGTTTGATAAAAACAGATATTAGTTCAATGGCTCTAAAATTTTTATAATCATCAAGCGGCTTGTTTCTTTTAGGTATGGGAACTATTTTGATATATTTCCATGACTGATTCAAATTAAAGTTCTGAAAATGATAGTTGAGGAGATTCAAGAGTGAGATTTTCGCCTGAAAGGATAGCGCTTTGATCATTTCATACGTTATGCGGTCAAGACCACCAACAGATGATTTTTTAGCATGCAACACACTGAAAAATTCGTCGTTTGTGAAAGGTGGATAGATCAAAAGACAGTCTTGTGACGGATCCCTTAGAGTTATTTGAGACATGATTTTTCAAATGTAGGAGGAATGGTTTGTTGAAGTGGGATTCCAAACCGAGAGGGAATTACTGCCCTTGACATTGTTTACAAAATTCCAGGCTGCTCTAGTATTAGGGTTTTCGTTAAGTTGTGCTATTTTTTCCATATAATTTTTCTTTTTGGCCTCTTTTACAGCATCTTTCCATTTGGAATACGCAGTAAGTGCAGCATCAAGATTTTCAGAGTTAGGATATTTAGTGGCTTTTTTTCTAGCAGCTTTGTGCCGTCTAAAAAGTAAGATTAGTTGGTCATTCCACTAAGCTTTGGGAATGTAATTTGAAATGGAGTATGTAGCTTTTGAGATTTCCATGTTAAGGGTTGTAGAGACTTCTTCAATACTCGCACCAATATTGATAGAAGAAAGGTTCTTGAGGAGCGCCTTTTTGGATAGTAAATTGTCCGGTTTCGCACGGACTAGATTGGTTTCCATAAGAATGAGAAAATGATGAGATCCACTAGACTACATGGAGCCGGTTTTCCAAGAAAAACAAAGAGAGGATTTGACGAAGCTTCTAGCACAGAGCCGGTTTGGAGTTTAAAATGGGGAACAAATGTGGGAGATCCATCGTTGAGACAAGTAAGGTGAGAATTATTTAAAATGTTAAGCACTACATTGTCTCTTGGGGAGTTAATGGAGTCACCCCAGTGGTAGTGACGGGCATTGAAGTCCCCGCATAGAATGACGTCTGAGAACGAGTCTGAAAAATTTATAACTCTATTCAATTCAGTTTCACAAATAGAGGTTTGAGTGTTAGGCGGGAAATAAACGCTGATGATTAGTAGATTGGGCCTTAGGTTATGCGTTTTGACAATGAGTATGTCGAGTTGAGAATGAAAAGATACCTTAGAGGCTCTAATACTTTCGTGGCAGTGCCACCATAGCCGTCTTGTCTTAACTTATAAAAAACATTATAGTTTAAAACTTTACAGTTTGAATCAGTGTCAGAAATTTTAAATATTTCAGCTAGACAGAAGATATCGATTTTTTCATTATTGACAAAGTACTCGAGAGAATTTTTGTTGGCTTTGAAGCTCTGGATATTATATTGTAGGATCTTCATCGTTGGGCTCAAGGTTTTTGAAGGTGCTTATGTTAGACAAAATTTTTTTTCCAATGTCGTCTATAACTCTCAAGGCAGCAGGGTTGTTTTCTTTGGAGCAGATGTTATGTATAATTGACATGAGATTTGTGATAAGTTTCTCATGTTCAGAAACTTTTTCAACATATTTGTTGAAAACTGGTGTAGTTGGATAAGTGTCGGGTTGTGCTGGGGATACAGTGGCCATAGAGCGCTGAACTTTGAAAGATGGTACTTTTTTGGTGCGAGAGATTTGAGCAAAAGTCCTGGGGGTTAATATTTTATTAACCTCAGCAACTTTATTTCAATAGGATTCAATAGGATTCAAAATTGGTGAGTATGGATTTTTGAAAATTCCGAGGCAACTCTTTTAAGACTCAGTCCGTTCTCACCAATGTTGAATCCTATTGAAGGTGCATGGTCAAAAATAAAGTCCCACGTGAAGAAATATATGGGACTTCCAAATCCAACTCCACCTAGTGTAGGCGAACAACGTTTAGCATATTTGGAAAGCATTATTGACGAAGCTAAACTAACGTTGACAAGTGGGGATTGTGCAAGATACGTTCAACATACTACAACGTTTTATGAAAGAGCAATTAATTTAGAAGATATGCCAGTTGGAATGTAAAGATCCAATTTTCTAATTTTTTACTTAAATTAAGTGTTTTTAATATAACGTAAGAGAATCATTTATAAAGTTTTTATTTATGTATGTATATATGAATTTTAAGTTGGAGAATTTTTACTTTTATATTAATTTTTTACTACATACGAATAAAATATATGGAATAAAATATTTAAGTTTGAAGCATAAAAATTGGTTTATCTTATTTACTAAAAACCCAATTTTCAATATTAATTTTAATTTTCCTAACTTACAATTTAAATTTTAAAATTTTTCAATTTTAAAATTCATTCTCTCAATTTCAATTTGCATTTTCCCAATTTCAAATGTTAAATTACCAATTTCAATTTTTCTTTTCTCAATTACAATTTGGAAGTTCCCAATTTCAATTTTGATTTTCTCAATATCAATTTTTATTTTCTCAATATCAATTTTTATTTACCCAATTTCAATTTGGAAGTTCCTAATTTCAAATGTAAAATTACCAATTTCAATTTTTATTTTCTCAATTTCAATTGAGATAAATTTTAAAATTTTAATTTTTTAATTCCCAATTTCAATTTTATTTTTTTCAATTACAATTTGGTTTCGTTTTCTCAATTTCAATTTTGATTTTCTCAATTTCAATTTGGTTTTCTCAATTTCAAACTTCACTTTCTCAATTTCAATTTGGATAAAACCTAAATTTCTCAATTTCAATTTGGTTTTCTCAATTTGAACTTGGAAGTTCCCAATTTCAACTTGGTTTTCTCAATTTCAATTTGGTTTTCTCAATTTCAATTTCGAAGTTCCCAATTTCAATTTGGTTTTCTCAATTTCAATTTGGTTTTCTCAATTTGAATTTGGAAGTTCTCAATTTCAATTTGGTTTTCTCAATTTGAACTTGGAAGTTCTCAATTATAATTTGGAAGTTCTCAATTATAATTTGGAAGTTCTTAATTTCAATTTGGTTTTCTCAATTTGAATTTGGAAGTTCTCAATTTCAATTTGGTTTTCTCAATTTCAATTTGGTTTTATCAATTTCAATTTGGTTTTCTCAATTTCAATTTGGTTTTCTCAATTTAAAACTTCAGTTTCCCAATTTCAATTTGCAAGTTCTCAATTATAATTTGGAAGTTCTCAATTTAACCTTAAAATGGTGTAGAAAAAACTTAAAACAAAATATTGTTCTTTCAATATTAATCAATTCACTATTATCACAAAAAAGGCTTATACGAAGCACAACCGCACTTTACAACGTTAGAAGATAGAATGCTGCCGACAATTCAATGGCGAAGCAATTAATACATAAAAAAGAGCGTTACCGGATTGTACAAAAAAAGGAACAAAGACTATAAACGAGCTGCCATATTATTATGTAAAGTTTTTTTAGTTAATGACACATATATTTATTATTATTATTTTTATTGTTTGAAATGTATTTAAATTAAAAAATTTATCGATGGATTTAAACACACGCATAATTAAAGCAGTTCGGGAATATCCCGCACTGTATAAATTTAAAAATATAAACCTTGAAGAGCGTAGGGAATGTTGGCGACAAATATCCCAAAAGCTTCAAATGCAAGGTGAGACATTTGGTAATTTTGTGCCTGAAATTAATAAATGCATATGATTTTATTTCATAGAACAATATTTACAGAAAAGATGGCACTCATTGGTACTGCGTTATCAGCGCAATATTAACTTCAAATATGGTGATAAAATGAAATTTTTGCAAGTAGAAGAAACTCTGGTCAATAAAAATATAGCCTGTACTACATCCTCAGCCGCCACTCCTCAATTTGAAATCAATGAAAAGAATCTCTCAAACAAGAGTGATGAAGAGGAATATGTTTTCTTGAAAGTCGATGATGGCACTGATTGCAATGATAATAGTGAAGAAAATCCTTCAAAAATGACTACTACTACTCCCACAAAAAAAGGTATAGATATAAATGAAGAAGACGAAAATAATGAAAAATTGGAAACAATATCTATTCCAACTGCAAAAGCATCGTTGAATAGCAGTGCTAACATACCTATCACAGATTGTGGTAATCAGTCAAGATTAGACATTATACAAAATGCAAAAAATACTAATAATGAGAGATGTGAAGATGTTATATTTGGTGAGTTAGTGACTGCCATTCTCAAACGTATGGATGATGAGAAAAAACGCAACGTAAAAAAGGACATTATGAATCTATTGTTAAGCTAGATATTTTTTGCACTAAGAAGAGACAACTTTTTCGGCTTCAAATAATAAATAATAATAAAAAATATTTGATCTTCCATACCCACAAAATTGAAAATTAAAAAAATTAAGCCAAGTAGTTGAAATTTGTTATACTTATTTATGTTTATTCCTTTCATCGATGTGCCAAAAATGGGGCTGATCGAATAACAGACGACCAGCTTATAAGCTTGGCTTATAACTAGAAAACTACTGTTTCGAATTTGATCAAATTTTTTGCAAACATTTGGAAATTGCTGCAGCTTTTCGGGGATATCGAATTAATGGGCGTGACACTGCCCATTTTCATAAAAAATAACTTTTTTTTATTATTTCTTGTTTATTAACTAAATGGGTGGCGCCACGCCCAAATAATAAACTTTGTCTGAAATTCCTAATCGATTTGAAAGACAGATAGGTCAAATGAGAGCTAATTAAAATCGCTTTATATAATTTATGTAAACGATTTAAGTATATTTAATACTTAACGATTTACATCAAAGAATACTTACAATAATTAAAATTTTTCAAACAAACTCCACTCTATCTGAAAAAACCTTTCAAAATAATATATAATGTATTGCACATAGTTCAAATGATATATGATATGTTGGGCTTTTTATTTGCATTGTTGTAATATCCCATTTATTTGTATTTTTGACCAATTTGTGGTTCTTTTTTAGATTCTAAAACAAGACATTAAAAATTTTACATTTGTATGCTCTTAGAATCAATGGGCAGGACATACCCAGTCAACACCTTGCACTACTGTTGTTAAATTACACCTCCTTGATCGTATTGTAATTCTTAACTTTCGCGTACGAATAGGATCGAAGGACTAAGAATGTAAACACCTCAGTTTTGTATGGCTACTTTACCTGAATACAAGTATTTAGGTCCGGGAAATAATATTTATCAAGGAGATCCAGGAAAGATGAGGTTGATTTAGCGGCGCAAATTCACGACATTGATTGCTAAATCAGATCAAGATATTCGAAAAGCTGACCAAGACGTTTTAAAAAAATTTTCTGAAGCTCCTATTTCTTTTGGATCTGCACTTGATGAACTTGGTATTGGCGCAAAATATACTCTAGAATCAGCAACATTTGTTTTATACTCCGGTGGAGAATATGATGCGGACATGAAAAGAAAATATAATTTTGGAAATTTTTTATACGGTTTAAGACAAAAAGAAATATATAAACAGTTTAAATTAGCTACTCAATCTGGCAAATATAACGACTTTGAAGAATTCCGTAAAAGTGTTAAATATAAAGAATTACTTAAAAAATTTAGAAGAGGTGGTGAACACTTTAAAAAAGCATACGATACTTTTCATGAGCGAGGTACCAATCCCAATCAACCCGAGAACGATCCAACCGCTGGACCTTCAAGTAAAAAATCTAAAGACGATTATTTTGAAGACTTACCAAAATCAGATATTAATTGGAACGATTTCGTTAATATTTTTGATCCTCCTACTGGTGATACAGCACCAGAAGTTCCACAAACTACTGACCAAAATATGGAGGTGGAAGAGAGTGGTTCAGGACGAGGGCCTACGACCGGCGCTAGATCGACTTGCCCGGAGGGAAAGTTACTAGGGTCATCTGAAGATGGAGGGGTTGGTGTACCATCGCCTTGGTTCCCAAGGACCATATCCGGAAACAACGTCAAAATAAATTTCACAAAAACACGTATAATGTATAGTTATGGTTTTGCTACTGAAAATATTCCCGATACAAATAATATAATAGACAATATAACAACTCCGTTGGTATTAATTCCTGTAGATTTTTTACCATTTTATATTACTGAAGCTGAATGGGAAAGTTTACCAGTAAATGCTACTGTTAAACATGTGTGGTGCCGAATATATCCATTAGGTACAAGAACTGCTTTTGATACTGGAACTTCATTATTTGGTAGTGCAACATCTGAATATGTACCTAATGGTTTAAAAGCTATTGGTATGAATAGATATTTTTATGGAAAAAATGTTAAATATGTAACAAATGCCGCACAACCGATGATACCAACAGGAATAGAAACAATTAATTCAGTTGATATTTATAGAAAATATTATGTAATTATTCCAAATTCAACATTATGTGTACCAAGATCTATATCGGAATATTTTGTACATCAATGGAATAAATCTTCAAATCCAAATCCTAAAGACTACCCAGAATATCAAATTCATGATAGTGGTGCAGCTCATATGGATGAACGAGTTGATCAATTTCTAATAAACAGTTTAATAAATCAACCTATTGTTGATTATTTTTATGAAGTAAAAAGTGGTTTAATTAAAAGACCAAAATTACATTTTATACCTTATACTCGTAAAGATTTTGCTGTTGAATCACATTTATATCGTGCACGTTCACACAAATTACAATTCTTTAAAGATAGTGAAAATGCAACTGATATCGGAGCAATTGGTTTGGGAAATGAAGTAAAAGCATTCACATTAAATACAGATGTTGTAAATAGTTATGTCAGACAATTGGAAAATTATGGTTCATATAGTTTACAAAATGGCACAACAGATTTTCATGCTCAACCACAAGTTCATATTGGAATACAAGCAACTCCACAATTAAATCCTTCTAATGAACAGAAAAGTTTTTTAAATTCATGTGCATATTGGAGATTAGAATGTGGTATTTCTATTAGTTGTAATTTTTCATCGGCATTTACAAAAAAATCACCTATATCTTGGCCACAAGAAGTGCGATTCTTTAATAATAAACGTCATAGATATACTGATGGACAAACACTATTTTGAAACACTGATGCTGAAAGCGGCAATATAGAAAGTCTTCGAGAAGAATTAGATTATGTTTATGTTGATACAAACCTTCCAATACCATCAAATAATTCATTTCAACAAAAAATTAAAAAGGCAAAATTTTCAATGTAAATTTTTATTATTTTTAATATACTTGTTAGATAAATGATAAATACATAATGGATGTAGTTTTTTTTATAATTCTTAAGAAAATTTGCAGGGCGCCAACCAAACATAAACATTCTACTTCTGAAAGCTTCTTCTTTGGGAAGAATGTTATTAGATAAAATTATAACTGGAGTTCTACAAATTACCGCATCATTTTGGTATTCTACTTTTGCATTGCAAGTGTCTCCACCCAAAATACATTTCAGTGTTTCTGTTGCTGCTGGTTCCATCACTGGTTCATTCCAAAGTATTATACGTTTGTCAACACATTCCATTAAAGGAAATTGAGTATAACGATTAAAATTACCCATTTAACCAAAATTGATGCAGTAGTGTATTAGAGCGTCAAAAAAGAAATTTAAAGTATAAATAAACTATTTTTTTTCGGAATTCTCTTATCTATAACATTAAAAAGACATTCGTAAAAATATTGAATTTTTTCTATACTATTATAACATTGAAATTGTATTAAATTATCTAAAGCTACAATTGAATCTTCTATATTTATATAGTACTTAGAAATAGAAGTAGTTGGCGCATTGAATATTAAGTTTTGTGGTTCTACATTCATAAAGAGTGTGTACAATTCTCCAATGGTCATGTCATTATAATAGTTACCTACTTTTTTCATAATGTTGCTTATTAAAAGAGAACCCCTATTCCAGAATTTGTATTTACTTTGTAGCCATATATTTAAATTGAAGATGTGATTCAGTAGTGATACCGGGTATTGGCGTAAAAACTCGACGACAACTCCTTTGTTTCTTTTTTCGTGCCGTTGCAAGATGTTATCTGCTTCGCTGCCATGCTGATAAGTTTGGTTACCTGCATTGCCAATGGATCCACAGCTGACGATGTCATAAATGTACTTCGAATCGTTGCCTCCTTCCACCAATTCTTTTTTTCCTTGTTGCAGATATTCGAATAGTTGTACACGTCTAACTTTATTACCTGATATCCACGTGTCCCCAGCGATTTCCAGGTAATCAATGTATCTTCCTTCCGACGTGAAATAGATTGTGATATTAACCCAGTGCTTGATGATAAACTCGTTACTGGCAACAACCCGTCTAGAAAATCGTCGTCCAACTGTTCCGCATGATCGCCACGAGTCAACGGCTGGACATCTGTAGGTGTGGTTTGAGTAGGTGCAGTCGTGGGCAAGGTGGTCATGGTCTGAATGGTTGTAGACAATGAAGATGGCTCCTCGATATATTTTTCGACCAGATTCATAAAGTGATTCACTTGTGCTTCCGCTAGCTGTGACCTCATATACGTCGTGAATAATTCTTCGTCTGGGAGGTCTTTGGAGAAATTCTCGAACGTATATGTTTCGGATCCGTTGAATTGCAGTTTCTTGGTTTTTAACACATTTGACACCGCGTACTTGATCAACGTGAACTTCTTCTTCCATATCAGGGACCGCTCTTTGATCGCAGATTGAATCATTTCGTCCAATATTAATACCAGATGTTGGAGTAGATGACCGTCGTACCAGCACAGTTCGAATAGAGCTGTCATAGTCATCACTACTGTCTGAGCCGGACATTGTTGTTGATCTACTGTGGCGTTGTCTACTACTTTTTTTGGTAATTTTTTTTTGGACGTTGGTGTTTCTGATCGAAGTCTTTTTTTCAATGCTGGAGGTGGCATCGTTTTCGTCTCTTCTTCGCTTAAAATCATCTTCTGAGAATAACCCCCCATAACTGTATCGACTTCTTTTACTGCTTCGTCCATTGCTTGAGTTTGAATATCTACTACTGCTGCTTGAGTTGCTGTTACTTCTTCCACGTCGCTTACCTCGGATTCGTCTGAAAGATAAATCTTCTTGGAAACAAGACGATTCATTTTGTTCAGGAGATAAAGAACCCACGACACGATTGTAATGTAAAGTAAAATTATATTCCGGACTATAGTTATATAAACAATTTCACTTGAGATATCGCTCATAATATAATAAAGACTGTTATAACAAATTAAAAAATGTTTCTATTTATATACAAATTGTTAGAATGTACTTTGAACAATTGCTTATTTATTTAGCGATAAAAAATTAATACGGCGCAAATAATAAATAACAAAATTGAAGGCCAGCGGCGCTGCTGTCAGAGCGAGAATAATTAGAACTGAGCTGCTGACCGCCGCCGTATAATTTTTTATCGCACGTTAAAATTTTATAACAGACCGCGGCTGCCGCCGCCGCTTGTTTGCTCACGTATGTTATGGTGGGGGTTTTGCAAAAACAAGTTTGCCAGCTGTGGCTGCGGGCCTTCGGCCATCGGTATAGCCATACAATGTTCACTGTTAGTGTGAAGGGCACTAGAAAAAACTTAAAACACAAAATATTGTTCTTTCAATATTAATCAATTCACTATTATCACAAAAAAGGCTTATACGAAGCACAACCGCACTTTACAACGTTAGAAGATAGAATGCTGCCGACAATTCAATGGCGAAGCAATTAATACATAAAAAAGAGCGTTACCGGATTGTACAAAAAAAGGAACAAAGACTACAAACGAGCTGCCATTATGTAAAGTTTTTTTAATTAATGACACATATATTTATTATTATTATTTTTATTTTTTTGAAATGTATGTAAATTAAAAAATTTATCGATGGATTTAAACACACGCATAATTAAAGCAGTTCGGGAGTATCCCGCACTGTATAAATTTAAAAATAAAAACCTTGAAGAGCGTAGGGAATGTTGGCGACAAATATCCCAAAAGCTTCAAATGCAAGGTGAGACATTTGGTAATTTTGTGCCTGAAATTAATAAACGCATATGATTTTATTTCATAGAACCATATATAAAGAAAATATGGCACTCATTGGTACTGCGTTATCTGCGCGATATTAACTTCAAATATCGTGATAAAATGAAATTTTTGCAAGTAGAAGAAACTCTGGTCAATAAAAATATAGCCTGTACTACATCCTCGGCCGCCACTCCTCAATTTGAAATCAATGAAAAGAATCTCTCAAACAAGAGTGATGAAGAGGAATATGTTTTCTTGAAAGTCGATGATGGCACTGATTGCAATGATAATAGTGAAGAAAATCCTTCAAAAATGACTACTACTACTCCCACAAAAAAAGGTATAGATATAAATGAAGAAGACGAAAATAATGAAAAATTGGAAACAATATCTATTCCAACTGCAAAAGCATCGTTGAATAGCAGTGCTAACATACCTATCACAGATTGTGGTAATCAGTCAAGATTAGACATTATACAAAATGCAAAAAATACTAATAATGAGAGATGTGAAGATGTTATATTTGGTGAGTTAGTGACTGCCATTCTCAAACGTATGGATGATGAGAAAAAACGCAACGTAAAAAAGGACATTATGAATCTATTGTTAAGCTAGATATTTTTTGCACTAAGAAGAGACAACTTTTTCGGCTTCAAATAATAAATAATAATAAAAAATATTTGATCTTCCATACCCACAAAATTGAAAATTAAAAAAATTAAGCCAAGTAGTTGAAATTTGTTATACTTATTTATGTTTATTCCTTTCATCGATGTGCCAAAAATGGGGCTGATCGAATAACAGACGACCAGCTTATAAGCTTGGCTTATAACTAGAAAACTACTGTTTCGAATTTGATCAAATTTTTTGCAAACATTTGGAAATTGCTGCAGCTTTTCGGGGATATCGAATTAATGGGCGTGACACTGCCCATTTTCATAAAAAATAACTTTTTTTTATTATTTCTTGTTTATTAACTAAATGGGTGGCGCCACGCCCAAATAATAAACTTTGTCTGAAATTCCTAATCGATTTGAAAGACAGATATGTCAAATGAGAGCTAATTAAAATCGCTTTATATAATTTATGTAAACGATTTAAGTATATTTAATACTTAACGATTTACATCAAAGAATACTTACAATAATTAAAATTTTTCAAACAAACTCCACTCTATCTGAAAAAACCTTTCAAAATAATATATAATGTATTGCACATAGTTCAAATGATATATGATATGTTGGGCTTTTTATTTGCATTGTTGTAATATCCCATTTATTTGTATTTTTGACCAATTTGTGGTTCTTTTTTAGATTCTAAAACAAGACATTAAAAATTTTACATTTGTATGCTCTTAGAATCAATGGGCAGGACATACCCAGTCAACACCTTGCACTACTGTTGTTAAATTACACCTCCTTGATCGTATTGTAATTCTTAACTTTCGCGTACGAATAGGATCGAAGGACTAAGAATGTACAAACATAAGTATTCTGCGCGCATGTTCAAAATAATATTTCTAGTTGTGTACAAATACCAATACTTAATAATTAATACAAAGGTATTTTAGGCAAGATCTCCTTAGGAGTTAAAAATACATTTTATATAGATTCCACTAAATTTCGCGAATGTATTTTGTATACAAAATCTAAATCTTTGGAAGGATTTGACTATTAATAATTTTAGACGCTTACAGCTAAATGAATCTTACAAGACATGCAAATTCTCGCAACTTTTGGATTTTGAATCTCTGGCCCATACACGTCCCAACAAACCTTTGACCTTAAGACTGGTAGACGTACGGGAACCCCTGCATTTGCGAGGACTAAAAAATACAATTTAGTTCTTATTAATTTTGAAACATATGGCTTAAAGGAAATATTTTCACCTGCTACGTGCACTTCCTGATAAGGTGTGTTCATCTGTAATCACATTGCTTGAATTTAAATTAGTACTAACCGCCAAGCAAGCACCACTTAAGGGAGAACAGGGGCGTCGCTTAGTTTTGCGAACAGAACGTTTTCTAAACAAATCTCTGAAATTATTATTCCAATGTGTGATATTGTATTAAATGGTTGCGCCAGACATAACAATATATTACAAATATATTTTTGATTTTAAATACCTGGATTTTTCGGGATTTTCCAATTTTAAACGTATTTGCGATAATAAACCCACCAATAATTCATCTACATTATGATTAATACCCACCGAAGTTTCAATAAATTTACAATCATAGGCAGTAGCCATCGTTTTACCTTCTGATAATAAAATAAAAAATATAATGTTTTTTTTATTATTTATTTAGTTATAAAATGTTTACCGTCTGCAGTAATTAAACGACTGCGAGCTAAATCCGCTTTATTGGCCACTAAAATGACGGCTTTCTGCGCGATATTTTGATTAGTCCATAACACTTGTAAAGCACGTTCGGCCATATTAAAGCTACTACGATCTGCAGTCGAATATATGATGCAATATCCATGGGGATCATAATAATTTAAACAATCATCCGGCTAAATAAATAACATTACAAATTAGAACTGGCCCATTGGATATGGCAAAGATATCAAAATCTATTTACCGTCATTTCAGTATAAGCATGATCTATGAAAATTAATTCCGACTCTTCTCCATTTAACAGAACTGAAACTGACTTTTCACCAGAGTCATCATCTGAAAATAGGCACAAGTCCAAATCATATATGTATATATGTATGTATAATAGTTTGGATATTAATATAAACTTATTTAATCTCATAATACAGTCAAATGCAAATTGATTAAATATTAAAGTTAAAGTAAATTTGGCTTGGGGGCCAAATCGTAAGTACCCTCCACATGTACGTTTGACCCGTGGGTGCGGCAGGTACATGACTACATTCTCGATTTTTACGATTGTGAGTGTATGTTTCATGTAAGCATACAAATTCGACCGCATCGAATTTGGCACATCGATGTATGGGAAAGTAAAAATTATTCATTGTTCAATTTTCTGTGGCAGATAAATAGATTTTTGTCGTTTGTAGGCGTGGCTCTTGACAATTTCATAAATGAAGTGAAAATTTCAACTCAATATCTCAAAACATGTGTTCTTGAGTGTGCCAACACTACACGGACATACATGTCTAGTTCGGTTTAGTTTCTGATGCTGATCAAGAAAGTATATTCTTTGTAGGGTATCCCACGCCTCCTTCTGGGTGTTACAAATGGAATGACAAACTCAGTCACCAAAGTGGAGGGTATATTAAAGTGCATTCAATGTAAATGAAAGCATGACATCTAAACAACAATATGATTAAAAACTTAATCCACCAAATAAAATTTTTCTTATTTTTTTTTTTTTTTGGATTAATTTTAAAAGTGGGAAAGTAAGTCCCACTTTAAGTATATCCAAAGCAGGCGTTATTAAAGAATATACACATATGTACGAAAAATGCAAATAAACGTATGCTATGTTTAACAATTGTTGTTTTTTTACCATCAATGATTTTTTCAATATGAATTCGTATGTCGCAATTTCCTGCATCCACGTATGTATGTTGTTTATTGTGATATTAGAATAGATAGCGTACGTATTATATTAGCAAATTATGCAAATTATGCAAATATAGAATAATTAATGTACAACATTTTATACAAACAAAATACACATATGTTTCACTACAAGTCTATTAAAATGTATGAATACGAGTATAAACAAGTAATCAAAAACTTGTATTGAATGGGCATTGTGTACCCAACTCTTGATTGATTTTATTTGAATATAACATAAAATATTTACATCGTACATACATTATCTAAAAAAAAAAAGGGAAAATTTCCAAATCGGTCAATCCGACCATTTAATACTTTATTTTCTGAATCGATTTAGTCAAGCCCACGGTGTTTGTCAATGAAAATTTGGCCATTTTTTAATATATTTCGATAGAATTTTGGTACAAGGACATGTTTTGACCCAAAGGCCTGTATTATTGAAAATCTTTTAAAGTGGAAAACTTTTAGGACTTCTTTATATGACAAAAAACTTAGTGAAGAGTAGTTTAATAATCAAATTTAATAAATTTGGACTATTTTTGGAACCCATTTCCATATAATGCTTCTTCCACTTCTATTTACAAATGATGGACGTGGTAAGTACATGATTACGCTCTCTACTAATGCATTGCGTATCAACTTGCAAGTCCAGTTTTACGCTTAATACGGGTTTTTGTAAAAATGGATTATTTATAATAATATATAATCATCCATCGATCCCGATAGGATAATTATATATACGTGTACAAATTACAACTTCAGAGATCAATTTTTATGACACATAATATGAATATATTTTTGTCGATTGTGGGCATTTTTTTGAACCGATCTGCTTGCAGTAACTAGAACGGTATGTACAAAAATTTCAGTTCAATATGATCGTGAGTGCCAACAACAGACAGGCACATGGACGGACATGTCTATATCAACTCAGATGGATAATAAAATAATTTTCTAATATGTAAACGATTAAAAAGATATATATGTGAAATGAAAGCTAATGAAAACTCTTTCCTATACAAGAAATTACTACACCTATAATACTTTATGAGTTATTGATGATTTTTGCAAACAAACATGATTATCTCAAAAAACTTCGATCAAAGTACAGAAATTAAAACACGTGGTAAAAATTTACGGAAAATTATCTCTCAGGTAATGCTTAATATGTTGGAGTTTTTATGCTGCTTATATTGAGCGATTTTACTTAAAAAAAAAAAAAAACATTTCCACAAAAGTTTAACCATATACTAATACATTAAAGGAATATCTTATAAAAAAAGAAGGATTTTGTACTCACCAATGCTGGTGTCGTAGGCGTGCAAATATTCAGAAGTCATAAATTGAGAGACTAGAGAACTTTTACCGACAGCGGGAGCTCCCACCATAAGAACTCTAAATTATTTTGAGTATCAATAAGTTTATTAACAAAATTAACAAAAATAATTACTTAAAGGGACCATTGCCTGGATTCGAGGTACTGCTCTCGCGGCTGGATGCCAAACTACAAGCTGTAGAATTACGGTTGGAACATGACACCGGGGGATGGGTAGTGGTAGTTATGTGCTCGTTGCTGTAATTAAGAAATGTATAAAAAATGTATAGAATTTCGCACACAACACAAACCTCGAATTTGAGCTGGCTACACTATTATTCGATCTACTGCGGCGACTCTTAAGAGAATCTCCCCGATTTATTACACCTTTACCAGTTATAGAAAAATGCCTTAATCGGTAGTATTCTTCTTCGACACCAGTATTGGGCATGGACGCCACTCTATTTAAAAAAAAAACACATGTAACCAATAAGAATATATTCAATAAGAGGTTAATGTTCTACACTATGTACCTGGATCGTTGTTGTGGCAAACACAACTGATTTGATGGACCAAAAGTTCTCGTATTGACTGCCTTTACCGATTGCGATCGACTGTGATGTGGTGAACCATACCTGGAAGTAATTAATAAACTTTTTTTACGAATACGCGTAACACGCAGATCGGGCTTATGGTCCCATTATGTGATTTCATTTGTTTATTGTACTTACCGCATTTCGAAATCTCTCAGTTCTTCAAACGTTAGACTGTTCGTCACATCTAATAATTGTTTGATGTTATCATCACGTTTTTGTTTTTGTTGTATTGCTTGTTGCGGTTGTTGTTGGTGTTGTTGATGCATAGCATTGGTCTGATGTATGTACTGTGGATTGCGTTTATGTGTACATATCGCCAAACTATTCTCTTTGCCTTGTTCAACCCCAATAAATTCGTTTTCATTCCGTATTATTAGTGTCTCCACGGCATTGTCTAAACTAAGGGACGGCTAGAAATTAAAATACGTAAAAAGGTTATAATAGATGTATGTCGAATCTATCATAATTGCATGATGTTTTCCAATCTTCATGACGGGAGAAGAGAGCTCTATTGCTTATTTGACGGAAAGATGGACATTTTCTAAAATAAAAAATAAAACACGGTTCCGACCTTAACTTTTTTCCTACATAGAATTGAATACCAATAAAGTGGTCCTGGCCACCCCAAAAATCGTTTTGTTTTGTGAATTTGAGGGAAGGTCCATGGTCCATAGTCCATGGATTAGGCCATGACCGATTTTGTCCAATTTCAATACCAACCTGTGAATGAAAACCACCAATACTTTTGCCAAGTTTGGAAACTACACCACAATTTTTGCGCGTCCGGTAGTGTGATTACCACAGAGCATACAAGCACGGACGGACAGACGTGGTTAAAATGTCTTAGTATTCGGTGCTGATTCAGAATAAATATATACCTTGTGAGGTCCTAGACGCCCCCTTTCGGCGTGACAAAACAATAAATATATCCCCATATAAATACAATGGTGGGAATATAAAATCACTTAACAATTTAGCTCTTTGTTATCCAAATGATTATTGTCATAAAGATTGAAATAATCTGACATTTAAAATGTAATTTCAGATATAATAACATTCGACAGTTTATAAGCGCATCAAATTCCAGAAGCATTCATGTCATTTAGTGCGTGTGTGTAGGAATATAATGCGTTCATAGAATTCAATCTGGAAAATACATTTATATACACCATAAAAAATGGGCAAGGTGAAATCATGAACAACTACTTTTACATATGAGACTTATTTTTATACCCTTCACATAAGATGGGGGTGTACAAAGTTTGGTATTCCGTTTGCAACACCCAGAAAGAGGTGTCAAGATCTCATAGAGTATATTCAATTAAAAATATATATCATCATCAAAATCTGAATCGATCTAGAAATGTTTTTCCTCGTGTCTGCCTATTGTTGCCATCTTCACAGTTGCTATATTTTGTACAGACAATTTTAGATTGGACAAAATCGGTTAACAGCCACACCCACAATGGAGAAAAATCTAACTATCTGCTACAAAAATTGAGCCACAAAGTTGAAATTTAAGAAACAAATTTATATAAATTGGGCATGATCTTATTACAGCCACGCCCACAATTTACAAATGGACGTATTGGTGTAAAATCCGACGCGCAAGTTTTTGCGTATGTGTTTTAATATTAGAGGGCGCGATTATGTACTTGTTACTTCCACCATATGTATGTAGATGTGGAGGGTATTTAAAATTTACCTTAAGCTCAATTAATTTTTTTTTCCTTTTTTGTTATTTTTAGTCTTTCTTCTAAAAGAACGGTCGAGTGCATTTATTTTTGTATGCACAATCGGGGTCAATGGATTTTTCCGTTTAATTGTAAATGGCGGCAGCAATAGCAATTAACATGTGGAAATTATCTTTTAGTTGTTTCATATAAGCACTTAACCTGTACACACAATCAATCATAACGTTGTAGGTGTAAAATCGCTGATTAAAGAAACCTAGTGCGTTATGTGCTGACACGTGCCGGAAATTTATTAAAAACATTTAATCAAATCGTACATGTAAAGGCCAGAGAGCTCTTTGGATGGCCATTAAACTGGTAATACATATCCGTCTCTATTCATAAACTCCCACAAAAATGCAATATTCATAATTCTAATCAATTTTTTATATCCGTTAACTTTTCATCGCCCAACTCATGTTCGCAGCTTCTGTACAACCGGACTAAAAGTGTAAACATTTTCACTTTATATTTATGTTAAACAATTTAAAAACTAAACTTGGCTTAGGGCGTGCACGCGACTGCGCTGCATCGTGTACTTCAGCTGAAGATCTCGAAATTGTGATTTTGTCATATGGAGACTTGAGTTTTGCAGAGGACCAAAAATGGTAAAATATTAAAGAATGGATCTTCTTCTGTAGCCATTTAGGCGTTAAAAAGAGGAAATTAATTGTCAAGAAATCATTTTAAAGTTGGAGATATATGCCAAAGATAACAAAAAAGTATCCTTTTTCTTAACATTGTTTAAGTAAGTTTACACAGGAATGTGGCATACCTGCTCTTGATGGCTTTTCGGAAATGAAAGTGTTCTGCAAATTCGTTTGTATAAAGGCATCATTTTTTGTAAGTGTTTTTTAACGAATGCTGTTTTTTTTTAATTTACGTTTACTATTCACATAATAAAAATCAAGTAATTTAGTTCATTCCATTAGAACATTGGGTAGATCTATAATGAAAATTATCACACGCACACACACACACACACACAACACTTGAGATTTTCACTGTTGCACCTTCAGATGTGAAATAAATAAGGATTCAAATTGTGATGCTGAACTGTGCAAGATTGTAGAATATACAGAATAGGTACTTAGTATTTATAATAACACGTTTATATACCGTTGATGTTGTTTTGTGTTTGCTTACACAAAACACTGGGCCACAGAAGAAAAATCAAAACAAAAATGCAAACAAGGAAGGAAAAACAACTGAATCTGGCTTAGGCCACACCTTAAATACCCTTCTTAGGTATATGCAAGCGGTGGGTGTGGCAGGTATACGATTACACCCTTGGGTGTGGATTTTTGTAAATTGTGAGCGTCTTCGTTATCGGACCGCACCCATTTTTAGCACAACGATGGATGGGATAATAAATATGTTTAACCATAACAAGTCCAATGTTCGTGTTAGATAAAGAGATTTGTATAGATTGTCGTACCTCTTGACCAATTTTGCCCAACTTAAATAGCTATCTCCGCACAGAAACTGTGATTGAGTTAACAGCAGACGGACACATAGACCCTAGATCAACTCAGTTTTTATTCAGATAGTGATCAGGATAGAGTCTCTTTCTGGATTTGTTGCAAATATAATGACAAACTTAGTATACCGCCCCTCTTATGTAGCGACTACCAATAAAGACATTTTCTCAGAATACACAATTTTCACACATATTGCTGTTGAGATGAAAATGATTTAATTTCTTGTGAAAGTGTACTACATGACACATAAGTGTGTGCTGTTCCATTATGTGTGTACATGCCATACTACACACTTTTCCTTTTATCATTTTTGTTTATTTATTCGATTTTCCACGAAAATTATTCAATACCATAAATTTATTAAGTCATTTAATACAAGAGTTTGACTCAAATATGTTTCTGTATGGTACGCTAAATACACGATGGAGGTATGTTAAGTTGCCTATTACGTTTTCAATATCCAACAAAGGGGCATCAGAAACGCCACAAGACATACTTGTATATATCCTAAAATTCTGCTTGTCTATAAGGGAACATATTGGAAGGATTCAAAAACCATCAAGTTAGCATTTCTTTTTTAATCACTTGGCATAACTGGCCCTAACTCAAGAGGAAGAAAACAAGGCACCATCTATTATTATGTAAAATTCTGAATTGATCTAGCCATGTCCGTCCGCGTTGTCGATCACGATTGGAATTTTCAGTTAATATTTCAAGTTCCTTCACACATTGTCTATAATGGGAGACAGTAAAATGCCACACTCATAAATCTCATCTAGCCATGAAAAGAGGGCTAAAAAGTTTAAATTTTATATATAATTATATATTTTCAAAGAGCCCTTTCACCGATGTGCTAAATATATATACTTCCCCATCGTTCAGAAAAAAACCCCTCTCGGCGCAATAATCGACTGTTTATAGTGCATATTTTATTACCCGTTACACCCACAATACTTACTTGTTGAACAACAATGGTTGCTCTAGGTTGTGCGCAGACTGCCGCTTCCATGGGATTGGTAGTTACATTAATTGGTCCCCCATTATTTGGATTTGTACTCGAGTTACCACAGGCAGCAGCCGTAAATTGACAACTGTTAAACAAGTCATATATAAGATCACTGCTCTCCTCAACATCATCATCAGCATCGTCGTCATCAACATCACCATCACCAACATCATCACCATTAAGGTTAGTGACAGTATCTGCTAATTTATTTTTTGTTTTGTTATATTTTTTACAAGCCGCTATACCACAGGAATCTGTTTGTGGATTGTGTGTATTGGTGTTGTTGGGGCTATTTGGATTTGCACAATTGTTATTATGGACTTTTAATGTTGTACCACTTTTTGAATTATTGTTGAAAGGATTGATAATGTTCGCAGCATGTCTGGGTGGCATTTGATCAAATTTTTCGGCAATATCATTAAATTTGCTGAGTTCGGCTGGAATGGTGGCGGTGGCAATTGAAGAATGATGAACAATTGGTGGTGATACGGTAGTGGTGGTCGGTTGGGGGGAAAAGGCATCTGAGGCAGGAAGATATTTCGTCGATATGTTAATATCTGATTTTAAACGTTTCGAATTTTTCACATTCACACTTTCATGCTGTTGCTGTTGCTGCAGGTGTTGCTGCTGCTTTTGTTCATTTTTCATTAGCAAGCTATACTGCTGTTGATACATATCCACTTTATTATTACATACAAAATGCGTTGCATATTTCCTTTCATACACCGAGCAGGGTTCAATTTCATCCGAAGCACTCGTGGAACAGGAGGAACTGGATATAGCGCGCTGTATACGACCATATTCAATGGCTTCACGTTCAAATGGATAAATTATACCGTTAGCATCTCTATAACGGTCATTACTGCCCGATGACGAGCTAGAGGAATATTTACGTTGATTGGTTGTGGAAGTTGATGATGAGATTTGTCTGTTTTTAAGTTTGGTGGGGGAGGAGCCGTTTTCAAAAAATTGACTTTCCTTAACGGTGGGAGAGGTTGAATTATTTTTACATGAATATTGTGAACGTCGCCGACCACTCTTCGGACTACCTTTAGTTTTTATACTTCCTTTACTGCCATAATTCACAGAATTTCTAAACGTAAAATGACTCCGGGTTTTGTCATTGCAAAGGGCGGATTTTGGTGATTTTGGTGTTTCAAACGTGAAATGTTTACTCGTACTTGTTAGAACTGGTGCTGTATTTGGTGCATTGTCGGCATTGTCAACTTCACTTATTGCGGTAACCTTTCGATGGGAGTAAAGTAGCGGAGTTGTTGAGGACGGTTCGCCCATTTGTATGGAAAGGCAAGACTCCTGACTCTTTTTTGTGACGTAAAAAAATAAAAAATAAAAATTCATATGAATAGAGGTGGTCAGGGCGCATTATATTATACCGTACAGCACATTGAGTCAAATACAAATAGACGTAGTCTAAAGTGATGGCCTGCAGATCGCATTTTTTAAGATAATTTGATGAAATTTGGTACAAGGACATGAAAATTGGATCAATTTTAGAACCCCTTACTATATAATAATATACAAAGTGACTTATATGGCAATGCCTCGCGTTTACTGATACAATTAAACTAATTGTGGAACTAAGTGATGTTATCGTAAGGCTTAACCGTCTACAATAATTTCATTTGTTTTACCTTTAAATTTATGTGCACGCCATTATTAGCTTACCTCGGTACTATCATGCAGGTTAGCTTCATATTGTGTTAGGGAGCAACTAGTCAATTCAATTTCTGTGGCCTCATGTTCCGCATCGGCTGCAATTGTAGTTAATAAAGGTTCTTCAATAGAGCTGAAATGTGCGTCACTTGGTCCAGAATTATCACCTACATTTTCAATACATAATAAAACCTTTAGATCCATGGCCCATGAGAGAACTAACAATATAAATAGATGGCGTATATTACCTAAATCTAAAGAGTCAAAGGTCTCCGAAGTGTCTGTATGCGTGACATTTGTAATCATGGTGGAGGCGGAATCTGTGGATGTATTTATATATGTTTCGCTCATGGAAGCAGTGGATGAACCCCTCATAATTACCTTTATTACATTTTTTTTTGATACCGATAAATTTTTTTTTTATAAATCTTTATATTTCAAAAATTGTTTACTAACTTTTTGTACTCCTGTTGATGTAGTGGAAGCATTATCCGGTGTAGTGCCCCCTATTGAAGAATGATACAAAACTGTAGCCGTAGAAACAGCTTTACGTGTTATATGCGTCACAGACAATTTAGTTTTCGACGTTAAAATGTTTTTACTATTGCGGCCACTTTTAAAATATAAACGTTTTAGGGCTGAAGTGGAGGAAGTAGCAGTAGAATTGTTAGTATCATTATCCGAGCCACTGGAAGCGCTACCTTTCATGTACAAAACATCCAATCCATTCATTTGGTGAGTCAATGTTGTTCGGACGTTTTGTGCTCTTGTCCAGGCGGCATTATTAGATACGGAGAAAGTAGATTCTGCTGAATCCGTGATGTTTGATTTGTTGCTTTTGTCACCCGAATAAGTGGGATTGGGATTACGTAAAGCTAAGGCCACCATGGCAGCCGAACGGGTACTTCTAAAACATCTTGAATTCGGTGATGACGCTGTCAATTGGGCTGCTGCACATCTGTTACTAGGCATGATCTCTCTATGTGTAATTGGGGTACTGGACGCTGAGTATGCTACTTCTTTGCGTATAAGAAACAAAGTTTAGTTTATACTTTTTTTGCAATAGATTTAAAAATGATTTTTACCTGTGGCACAATGATTGAGTGATGATCCTGCAACAGAACATTCTTCTTTTTGGTTATATTTGTTAATGGTAGTACGGCTTAGAAGAATATCTTCAATCTATAACATTAAACAAACAAAAAACGTTAAGATTGCAATTAAAGAGATATTGCATCTTGAAGAAAGCTTAAATACTCTCCACAACTATACAAAAACTGTTGGCGTGGCAGGCGTTTTTTAATAAGCTATAGGCTAATAGCATATTTTTACAGCACGTTAACGGATTCACTAATTTAAATTAACTTTAAATAAATGCATTCTCTGAAGCCTGATTTGTTCTATGGTTGCGAATTCCAATAACCTTTAAACTTAATCTATTTCCTTCATTAAGGTGGAGGTTGTTGTTTCATTAAAAAATATATTCACACCACCAATTCAATGTCAGGATATTAATAAATAGTCACAAACAAAGCATTTGCCATAGCACGCCAGAATGCAATCCCCATTGCATGTCTATCACATACATTTTACAAAGTAGCAAAGTGCTACTGATGATGACCCTGAGAAGGGAGGACATGAAAGGCGTTTTGCCACATATCATAGCAATATCATTGATTTCATTAACACATAATGTACTAGAGACACTAGACTATAATGGAACTCGTACGAGTTTGTTTAAACCTTATTAGTTATGCCGATCGACTCAGAGACACTTTCTGAATCATATTAACCACGTCCGTTAGTATGCCTGGTGTTGTACAAGCTACAGAGCGCATTCGGTACAGAGTCACGTTTTGGCCTAAAAAGTGATCTTTTAGAAAATTAACCGAATAGGAACATTTTTAGAACTCCTCCTCATAAGACATTCATTTTCAAATAAAAAATTGTTTTCTTTTTAAAAGGATTTGAACATTACACTAAGAGTTGTAGGGTATTTAAAGGTCGGTACTGACCCACCATAACGCTTCCACCTGTTTGAAAATAATAAAAGGATAAATGAACATAAGTACATAAGCTTTATCAACTCTTATGACAATTTTATAACATACTACACAACTTTTATGGTGCGGGGTATATAGGCTAATATTGGACAATGGGTTGCTTGGCACAGATTATGAACCCACCAAAATTAGAATTGCCATTTTACTTGGTTTAGCGTATGGGGTATTAAATAATAGCTCTTGAGTGACTACCACACCTTCATTACGTGGGGTTTCCTTTACGAAAGAAATATAATGACTTTTAGTTACATTAACCCCAAAACTATGCTATTCTTTTTCAATGAAGTGTAAAAAAGTCCTACTGATTATGACATGATGAGCCTACCTTGCTTTTTTTTTTAGAAAAGTGCGCTTTGAAAAATATGTCAATTAATAAGAAAAGAATTTTTCCAACTATAATTCAAATCAGTTGAAAATTTTATACGGACGCAGCCACATGCTATAAAAATTACAATTTCTTTTTTTTCATTTTCATTTTCTCTTACAACTGCACAAAATATATTAAAAATCACCAACAAGGAACGGTCATCTATAGTCTTTCTTTCACAACTCCGCATGCTAATCCAATAGAATAGAAATATCCGTTGAACCACGCAGGTAATTATAAACTACCATCCCATAGAGCAGACCACGGCGTTATCATAAAAGATTTAACGGAATAAAATAAACGAATTGCACAGAAGTTTAAAGGAAGAACCAGTAAGAATTAAAGGCGGAGAAAAATGAATGGCGAAAATGGTGACAACAATGTCAGCCCTAAAGAGCAGAACGAAGAAGAGCCGAAGGTTTCAACCGAAATTCCGAAGCCATCAACAACGACAACTACAACAAATACAACAACAACCACAACAACAGCAGTTCCAATAGTGTCCAGCGGTAATCGCTTCAATAAGGAAGAGTTTTTGGCTCGCGTGAATATGAACGAAAAAATTAATAATATATTGCGTTCACCCACCAAGGCACCAAATGGTGTGCGTCAACGTTCACTCTTTACCGCCATAACACCATCTTCGGTAAGAAAATCAACCATTTTAATATAATAAACGTATGAGTAAAGCGGAAAATTGTTTATGTTTGTAGTCGCGTTTTAATGCAAATGCTGCACCGTTTGTGTCGCAAAAACAGCGATCATCAGATCATAATATGGTTTCGGCTGGTTCGGGTGGCTTGACCCCCAAAGAAGCACCACCCATTGCTTCCGCACCTTTGTCGACTAGACAGGTGCCCATACCGGTTCATATGAGTGTCGCATCACCTCACCATTATAACGGTTATGATTCGCCTCTTGTTGGCCGCAATGCTGCTATGCCACGTGCAGTTTTTAATGCTCGCTATCCAATAGTTCCGCCACCATCTTCCATATATAACTTCGAAAATGATATTTGTCGCATGGTAATAGCCCGACTAATTAGCATTAAAATTCTTTAGCATAACGCTTTATATATTATATAGTTTCCACAGCCCATGCCGCCGCCACCCTTTGCCATGGGTCGTTTGAGTGGTAGTCATCGTGCTGCAGAATATGAAAATCCAACACCACCCCCTTGTCCAAGAGCTGGACCCGTAGCCATGACCAATGGTACCATCCAATTACGTTTACGTGATGGTATACGGTAAGAATTTCAAATTTTCAATCTCCAACCACAATATAAGCAATCTTCCCTAAATAACTTATATAACTTGCTTCCTATGTATTTATCTTAATAATCTTAGCATTGATATGACTTTGGATAAAGCGGTGAGGGTATTGAATCAACGCAGTATGGTGGCCATTGCTTTGTCGCGCAATTGCAGTAATTCTGCTTTGATACATCCCAATGGCCGTATATTGCAGAGTGGTTCCAAAGTTGAGATTGTCACCTACGATGGCATGAAAACTAATAATTATGTGTAAATATTTGCTGAGATAGATATTTTCATAGAATATTACATTCATTGTGTTTGCGTTTAGGCGTTATGCTAAAATGTGGTATAAAGGTGTTAGTTTCACTAGTGAATCTTGTGCTTTAATTTATTTGGTGGATACAGCAGGTACTCGCACCACCACCGACACATTTACTGATCTAACCAAAGACTACACTTTGACGGTCTTTTATGAGTAAGTCTTCTAAATCATCAATATTTGAAAAAAGATTATTAAAAACACCACCGCATCGTATTAGTGATTCTCGTCATGGCCCCTCGTATGTGCAGGATGCTAATGAAGTAATACAAAATTCGACCTATTCGTATACTGAGGAAGGTACTGAGATTTATGAGATTAATGGTTTTCGTATAACTCAAGCAGCCGATGGTTTGGTCAAGTAAATAACGATCTAATATGTTATTGAGACATATTTTGATTGATGTGTTTGCTAATGCAGGTTAACACGAACTCATAACAAATGTTTGATAAGGACCAGTCCCGGTAATGGCTCGGCAACATTGACTACCCCTGGTATACACTGCACAGCTTCCTTGGGCAAAACTTCCCATCTTTTTGTTAGGTAAGAATTGTTTAATTAGTTATATAAGGAGAATATTCCAAAACAATTTATTCATAACTGTCAGTCATGGCATATGTCAATCATTGACAAAAATGTCTGTCAAGGTGTGCTTCGAATTATCTAATGATTGATCATCTCTTTCTTTTTATAGACGCAACGAGAAGCGCATGCATTTTGATGGTTCGTGTTTTATTGTTCGAAACGCTGGACATTCAGCTGGCTTCAATGAGAACAATTTATTGATTGTTTATTAATTGCACACTCCGACGAAAGAAAAGAAAAGATCCCTACGACCGAACTGTGTATGATAAAGATGAAAGAGAGAATACTAAAAACACAAGGCGCAAAATTTTTTTTTAAAGAGTTCTTGCGGTAGACCTATTTGTTAGAAAGCACAACAGCAGCCTGTTGTATGAAGAACAGTTGACAACAAACACAAAGAAAGAAAGAATGGAGCCGGCGCCTATTATGAAAAAATCTTTTCTTTTTTTTTTTTCTTTTCGTTTACCCTTAGAATATAGTTTTTTATTTAGTTACGAGTCAGTTATATCGCTTCCAAATACGTTGTGTATGGTAAACCGAAATTCAAGTTCTCGAAAGTGTTCGTGTCGAAATTAATCGTTTTAAATATTGCACTGTTGCGTTCCCAATAGCATTCCCCCTCCCCCACCTTCATAAATTCTAAACATACGCAGTATACAGAAAAACTGCTCATTTAAACTGCTACGATTTCATGAGTTAGAGAAGCAGTTGTCACGAAAAAAATTCCCTCCCGAAGTGATCCCAACGTTCTTAATTTTATAAAGATCAAATGTGGAACATTTATTCCATAAGTAATCTATAAAGTAGTGGTAGTAAACTGCAAATACTAACAAACACAAGCACAAAGATTGAAATTAAGAAAATAGAAAAAACAATAATACAAAAAGAGGTGTATAATGAAATCCAAGGATAACTTGCCGTTTGGTTGTTGCATTTACAAATAAGTGGCAGTGGAAAGTTATCCCGTAATGAAGAGTTTTTGTTATTATCCATAGTCAGTCAAAACAAAACCTAAAAAGTGTTGCTTAAGAAGCAAAAAAAAAGCCTAAAATGATGAAAACCAAGCAAAGCAGTAATTGTATATCAACGTGTATGTCAACGTTATAGTATGTGCAACTTTCCTAATCTACCTTAAGAATTTCATAATCCATTCCCTTAATACCTTTCCAATCTCCCGCCTTAACCGCGCTCTTCACACAATAAACCGATTTTTTCGACTTTTCTGTATTTTCTAATTCTGTACCCCCCACCCCCCCCTTATCAAAATTGAGTAGCATTTTATTCAACGATTTTATATATATATGTATGTAAAAATATTTGTAAAAAAAACACATTTTTCAACGATTGCTTTGGTTGTCAAATATTGAATGAAACAAAAATCTGCATATAGCTGTTCACTCCGTTAAAATATTATACAACATTTACACATTGTGATTTTAAAGGTTTCTTAGTTATCATTATAAAAGGTCATGCCCACAACACTAAGCGATTCATTTGGTGCATGCAACAAAACAAAATTTTTATTCCACATAAAAAACAGAAGTTTTCGTTTAATATGTTCACATGAATTACAAGAATTTGGCTACAAACTAAATAAAAATTATGTTGTATTATGAAACAGTTATTATAACATTAGATGATTTGTATTAACCTGAAATTATGAAGAAGAAAACCTACAATGGTATACAACGTGTATAATAAATACAAATCATACGCTTAATCTATTGTAAAATTAGTTTAAAATATACTCGAATGCTCTCGTCCAAGTAAGAGGAGGGGGTAAGTATTGTACAATAAGCAAATCCTGTTCCGTTTTACTTGTACAATATGTTCATAAAAAAGTATATATATACATGATCAGCATCAATAGCAGACGTGATAGCCGAACAGATACCACTGGAAAATATTAAACATTGTAGCTTGTTGAGTTTGGGCGTGGTTGTTAGTCGTTTTGGACCTTTGTGCAGAAACCCAAAATGTTTCAATACAATGATATCAAGTTTGACTTAGGTAGAGTGCCAACATCGGTTCGGCTCAGATTGTGATGCTGATCAAAAAATACATATACTTTGTATCCGACGTGGACCATATAAAAAGTGTGATGTTACAATTATGTTACTTACCGTATCAACAGACCCATTCGCTTGATTTGCTGTCGCTTTGGAATCGACTATTGATGGTGTTTGGGGACGGATGGTGTACGTTTGATCTGTGGATATAGATGGTGAAGATGGTTGCGTCGTTAATGTGGGACCCGTTCGATTACGAAGGCGGGCGAAAGCACTTCTTAAGCCCTCCGTATTGAAAATATTAGGCCGCCTTTCAAATAAAATGCAACCGTGATACACTTTCCCTACAAGTAGTATTCTTTCCCTTCTTTCACTTCAACATACAAAACATTACTATTTCTTCACTATGCCGCACATGGTTCGAAGTGATTTCATTACAATAACTGCAAAAAAACTGAATAAAACGGTATTTCCGTTTAAAAGAGTATGTATGTACACAATATATAAAACCTTTACAACTTTTTTTTTTGTATTTTACTTTAACACTTCTTTTATACCTGTAAACTAATCTTGATTATGCATATTTTTTAAAGTCTTATAACTATGAAACGGCTAAACGGATTTTGTTCAAACTTTTCGTGGAAGCTTTTAAATTAATTCAGCTTTCAAATGAAGTATATTATACGTGGCACCACCCATTCAGTTAATAAACAAGAAATATTTTTTAAAAAGTTATTTTTTAAGCAAATGTTTCAATATTTTATAAAACGGAGTGCTTTTATGTATTGAATGGGAGACCAAGCAAAACAAAAACAATAACTAGGTCATAATAAACACAATTTATATATGTGTAATATATAAAACGAGTGCATACACAGTAGAGGGAGTGCAAAAGGTCACTTAGGCAATGGGTCAAACCCATAACAATAATTCGTAATCAAACACTGAACGTTTAGTTCAACAGCAAAAATCAATATCAAACGCATAGATCAAATGAAAGTGTTTTTTTGAAGGTGCAGTATGTAGGGATATAATGCATATGAATGAGTCATACGAAAGGGGTGAAAAAAAAATCAAAGTCAACGAACTTTTAGGTCATTCTTATATATAATGTCATTAGAACAGCACAAACGTATAAATCTAAATCACTTTTATAATGCACAACATTATTAAATTTATCGAGTCAAAGCTTATTTTAGAAATAAACGTACGTAATTTGTGGAGCGCCGCATTATTTACATTGCAATTCAGTCTTCACACCTTGACAGAGATTATAAAAATTACACAAATCCTCTTAAATTTGTACAAAGTAGGCATTTTAGATTTTTATGTTCACTTTTGAGAGAATAGTTTTTTACAGAATACATTGTATAGTATTTTTTATATTTTAGTTTTTACCGTTTTAACACATATGCCCACCGACCAAGCACGAGCAACTGAAATTTGTTCAGCAAAAATAACAACACATCCATATGTGGTATGTATGTGTATGTACCTAATATTACGGAAACGAAAAAATTATCAGTCGTGTAAAAAGGGCAGATTTATGCCAAAATTTAGTAACTATTTTAGCAACTCAGCGACACCGGAAAACTGTGCAGAAAGGAAATAACAAGAACCGTTTGTTTTCTCTTAATAAATGAAATTTCATTTAGAAAAATAATTCTATTTTTAGATTAATGTAATATATTAAAAACCTTATAAAGTAAATAGCTTTTTTAAATAAAATTTAATAAACAAATAATATATCCGCTTACCACATCGATTTGGTTACTTCGTTAGCAACATTATAAGACTGATAACAAAGTTTTTTTCCTGGTTTAACATTTTATATGAATCATTGATTACACAGCTGCTTTGATTTTATTGCCTTTAATTTAATGTATTTTACTCAAATAAATTTTCTGATTATACAGAAACAAAAATGTAAACAAAATAGATTCCACATATGTTTATATACGTAATCAATACCTTCCAAATTCCACTTAGTCGTTTGTTATTTTTATATGAATCATTCATTACACAGTTGTTATGGTTAACACTTTAAAAATGCATTAAATCATTTCTTTTAAAAAGAAATAAAATATTATAATTGGCACTTTTTCACACCAACGTGTGTATTATATTATTAGTGTCGCGTTATAAAAATCTGCAAAATCAATGTAGTGTTATCAACTTGTGTGAATGTTTAATTTTAATAAGAATCTGAAGCCGGCCTATTAAAATAAGGCCAAATCTGCAAAAGTTTCCAGTCTGTGTAGTAAAGTCTGTGTCTCGCGTATGTAAATAAAATCGTAATTCATGTTCTGGGGAAATGAATGTTTGTTTTTTTTGGATTAAAAAGTAAAAATTATTATATTTTGTGTGTAGAATGGATATAAGACGTCGTGTAAACACATCAAATCCCGAGTTAAAGCACACTCAACCCTTATTAGCATGGATCCCTACCACGGAAGATGAGGTACTAGAGAAGATAATTGCAATTAAAATAAAAAAAAAACGGTTTTTCTTATAAGAAATCCTTAACATAATTTTCAATATGACTTAATATCTATCTAATCTATTGCCATATACGTATTAGTCGTTTTAGTTATACCGTACAACAAACAATAGAAGAGATATCAATTGTATTATTTTAATGTTTTTTTACAGACCTTTATTAGAAGGCATTACTTAATCAGAGGCAATAAAATCAAATGGCCTTGGGCCATTGCTTTCCTATCGTTTTGGCTAATACTTTATTACTTTGTAGCAGTGCAGCTCTTTCATCGATTACCAAAACCTGTAAATATTAACGATGAACGTGACCATTCAGATCGTTTTATATCGGAACGGGCCGAAAACAATTTACGTGGTCTGGTAAAATTAGGTAAACGTGTTACAGGGTCACTGGCAAATGAAAAATATGCTGTTGAATATATAAAAAGTTGCGTTGAAAAGATACAAGCGGTGAAATCCCCGCACTACACACTGGAGACCGATGTACAAGTGTATGGAGACAGTTATATACATTGGGAAATGGTTAATATGTACCGATCCATACAAAATGTTGTTGTCAAGCTTACACCCAAGCAAACGAACAGTACTAGCTATCTGTTGGTAAACAGTCATTTTGATACGGTACCAAATGGACCTGGGGCCGGTGATGATGGCGTTATGGTGGCTGTTATGTTAGAGGTATTGCGTGTTTTGGTAAAATCCAAACCAATTCTCACACATCCGGTAATATTTTTGTTTAATGGAGCCGAAGAGAATCCTCTGCAGGGTTCGCATGCATTTATCCGGGGACACAAATGGGCCAAATACGTCAAGTGATTTAAGTAAAATATATTTTAGTTTGCAAGTATCAATTTTATTGCCTTATACTTGTAGAGCCGTAATTAATTTGGACTCGGCAGGTAGTGGCGGTCGTGAAATTCTGTTTCAATCGGGGCCTAACCATCCCTGGCTCATAAAGGTGAATTCAAGTGCAAACATTTGCGAGTCAGCATCTTTATCATTATTTTGTAGCATTACAGTGATGCTGTTACGCATCCTTACGCTTCCACCGTTGGTGAAGAGATGTTTCAGAGTGGCATTATACCCTCCGATACGGATTTTCGTATATTTCGTGATTATGGGAATATACCCGGACTGGACATGGCCCATCAATATAATGGTTATGTTTATCATACAAGCTACGATCGAGCAGAAATTATACCACGTGGTACTCTACAAAATACCGGAGACAATGTTCTTCTTTTGGTCCGATCCATTGCTAGCAGTTATGAGTTGGAAAATAGCCAGGATTATGCTGAGGGTCACGCGGTATTCTTTGATGTTTTGGGTTTATTTTTGATATATTACACTGAAACGACTGGTGTTGTACTTAATGTTATGGTGTCGTTGCTGGCCATTGTGGCGTGTACTTGTTCGGTTCAAATGATGGCGTATAATGCGGGCATCAGTTCCGTTCAAATTCTTAAACGTCTTATGTATTCGGGAATTGTACAAATTTTATCCGTTTTACTAGCAGCTGCTCTATGCTTCTCTCTGGCTACCCTCATGGATTTACTAAGAATGCAAATGTCATGGTTTACTAATTCATGGCTAATTTTAGGACAATATTTCTGTTCATTCTTTTTTGTCATTGCCATGGTGCCGGCCGTCTACTTTCGCCTAACAAAAGATGTAAGTTTTGTGCATTTTTAAAATGAAGCAATATTTTTTCTAAAAATGTATGTTTGTGTTCTTGCAGCGTACTTTCTCTCTCAGCTACAAAATGCAGTTACTGTTACACGCTCATTGCTTACTTTTAGTTATGATTACATTATCCTTAACGTTTGGTAAAATCCGTTCAGCATGTCTACCCATGTTGGTGGTATTGTTTTATACGCTGAGTGTTATAATTAATTTACTCAGCCGGTTATACAAGACAGGTGCATATTAACAAATATTTCAACTATTAAAAAAATTGTTACTGATGATGAATTTTAGCTGTTCTCTGGCTAATACCTCACATTATCTGTAGTGTACCCATGTTTTTGGTGCTTTGTTATATGAGTCACGGTTTATTTGTGGCTTTTATACCTATGACGGGTCGTTTTGGAGCAAGCATTAATCCGGAATTGATCATTTGCGGTTTTTCCGTTTTCGCGGGTCTTCTAATTGCTGGATTTATAGTAAGTTAAAAATAATTCAATGGTTTGCCTTGAATCTTATTCATATTATTTTACAGGTTCCCGTATTGAATTTATTCGAAAAATCAAAAACTATAATTTCCATTTTATTGGCGGTTTCTGTAGTTTGTATAGTAATTGCATGTACGCCGTACGGCTTTCCCTATCGACCTGAAACTAACGTTCAACGATTATCTGTTTTACACACACAACGTACGCTGCGCGATGTGAGAAACCAAATTCGCAGAGAAGAGTCCGGTTATCTTGTTCTACCGCTGGATAGACGTTTGCATACCATTAGAGGTATGCATTATCTTGAAAGTTTTTGCAGCAATATGTTTTTTGTATAAAATACACTTTAGAACAAGTGGTTAATATATCTTTGGCTAAATCTCTAAAGGAGGACTGTGACACTGAAATGTTATGCGGTTTGCCTCTTTACAATCATCGTTGGCACAAGGCTAGGTTCAATAAATTTTTCCTTTTTTTTTTTAATTATTCCACATATTTCATTTTCATATTGCAGAGCTTCTTGTCTATGGATACCAGCACAACCACCCCAATTCTATCAAAGGCCTAAACTGCTGCCTTCAAAAATACAAACCATAAATGATACGTTACGAGTTTATAATTTGGAATTATTTGGACCCGAACATATGAGTGTGTTCATACGACCATTAAACAATACAAAAATCAATGACTGGTCATTTAATAAGGCACCCTTAAATATGAATTGGACACCACCATATTTTATATATTTTACCAAAGGTTTATATATATATGATCCCCTGGAGATTGTATTGGAAGTTGTGGTAAAATTCGGAAAATTCAATAATAAATTAATTTATACTTTTAACTTGATTTTAAATTGTTGTTGCAGTCAACATCTGGTAGTCTGACTATTCCTTCAGTTGAAATTGGTGTAGCAGGACATTGGACATTTCAAGATGAACTGAAAACTGAAGATTTTCAAAAATATTTGAAAACTTTCCGCAATTATGTTGACATTGGCAGTTGGCCAGCTTCGTACGATACCTGGTTTTATTGAGAGATTGAAAATGAAGTTGTTTTTTTTAACTATATACTAGATATGTATAATTAAACAGTTATTACATAACAGTCTATGTACTTAAGAATTTATTTAATAAAAATTTCAATTTTTATACCCATCAGTAGAGGTGTATTTCCTTTGTCAAAAGATTTGTAACACCTGGAAGGAAGCAGCAGAGATCTTACAAAGTATTTATGTTCTTGGTCAAAATCAAATTTTTAGTCAATTTTCCCTTAAATAGCGATCTGTGAAAAGACACTGAACCCCTTCTTCTGGCAATAGGAAACTTAGTGTACCATCTTTTTTCTTTTTTTTGTTAAAAAATGTAGAATATGAGTTCAACATTTTTCCATAAAAAATACCTTAAGGCCATGCCCATTATTTATAAGTATTTATTCAGTATAATAATAGATTTTCGAAATAGTTTTAACACATACTTGCTTTTATTTAAACGTTAATTACAATACCCAACTTTCGTATGAGCCAGTCCATGAACTAATATGAGCCCAAGACGGAAATGTTGCAAGAAATTCTCTGAAATCATCAGTGGTACTAATATCATCGTGAACTTTATGACCGATGACCGCTATACGAAATGTTGTCCCCGACCAATCGGCTGTTCTGTGCTACAATCAGTACAAACAATAGGAATGGAACTCATAAGGAAATACATCATAATTGGAGACAATTGCAATTTACCTGAAACTCCAAATTAAATCTTAAGGGTGTGGGGTCCAAGGCATACGAAAAGTATACAAAATAAGGAGCTTGAAAATTTTCTTCCAGAGGCTCTCTGGTAAAAGACCAATCTAGGAGTTTGGTATCATTTAATGGTTCTATAAATATACTCATATGATCTGGGCCAGACAATTCCAAAGTAAAAACTACAGATTGTTCAGATGTAACACTTTTGGAGAGGACTGTTATTTTTGGCCAGCCTACTAAATTTGGCGGTGGTGCCTCCACCCAAAAACTTTGATGCCTTTCAGAAAATAAGAACGTAATACATAACGCGTTCATAAAACATATATTTACAAATACTTACCGCCATGCCAACCAACGGGAGCTATATATAGGATAGCCGCACATTATTTCGCTGTCACAATCCTCCTCGCGTGTTAGAGTGAGATTTGTATTCTCAAATATAAAATCAATTGAATGCGGACGTCGATCTACAGGCACTACATAAAAGCCAGCATCATTCTGCCTAATAGACATGGCAGGATCATCGGCATGTAATGTGCGAGTGGTATGCTGAAAAAGTCACCGATATGTCCGTTGGCTTAAATGTTAAAACTGTAAAGCTCTCTAATTTACCACAACGAAAAATCTTTGCGGTGCTATTTTTTCCATATAAGGAAATCCCACAGGGGAAGCAGCTAAAATCATAAAAATCAGCCAGATTACTGCAAATAGACTTATAATGGTTTTGGATTTACGGAAAAGACACAAAAGGGAAACCTGTAAAGAAGAAACGTAGAAAAAATTCCGTCATCTCATTAAAAATTTATGCAACTTACTAAATAAGGGGCAAACAAAACACACACCAAGGCAGTAAAACCACCAATTAACAATTCTGGATTACGATTAGCTCCATCGCGTCCCTCCATTGGTATAAAGAACTCGTAAAAATCATAACAAATGTAAGTGTAAAATAGAAAAGGTACAATTTGTCCAGAGATGTGCGCTATTAGCCATAAGAAATCTGATATTATACAAAAAGTAAATTTCATTAAAAATACGAAATTTGATTTAAGCCAAATCTAAAATACGCTACATATGTATGATCCTTACCAAAGTATATAAAAACTAAATATATATACTTTTGTGATAACATTTGGTACAAGGACTTGTATTGAACCAAACAGGGAAATTGAAAATGGTTTATTTGGTTGGACTATTTTTAGAATCCTTACCCATATAAGGTCCCATTTCAAAGAAAGTCTTTATAAGGCGGAAATTGGCAATTTGATGGAGAATTTGAACCTGATCGGATTATTTTTAGGATTTCATCAGAATAATGATATTTGCTTGATATAAGATAATGCCTTGCTTTTACTTATAAAATTAGACCAATTATAGCATAATATGTAGTTGGGTATAAAATGGTCGGCCGCGACCGACTATAACACTTGTTCACTTGTTTAACTATGACTTACTTTTCCTATGGAAACAGGTGATAATATTCATTATGACCGAAATGGTATAAAATCCTATACTCAGCATTATCACAAAGGCTGAACGTATGCCGAATGAAATCATTACAAGGGTGACTACAGTTAATAGCAAACAATGACCATGCATTAGCAACTGTAAAGCATAGGCCAATGGCAGGCCATGTTCCTTAGTATAGCTTAAATAACTAGCCGGTAAAATGGCCATGATGAAGAATAAGGGACAAAAATATAAACCAAATATCATCCACGGCTTCGAATACCAAGACAACGGCAACCCAACGGAGTCCAAAAATATACCAATTAGAGCGACGACCAATATGTTCAAAATTACACAAACGATTTGAATGGTCAGCAGGATGACAAACTTCAAAATAATGCGTCTTTTAAACATGCCCGTCTGATTGGCCATACTGAAAATGTACACGACTAAGGTTATAATAAAAACAGCACACACAACACTATTAATTATTGAGCCCATCTGTTCCGGATAGTGTATAATGACCCAGCCTAAAATATCATAAAAGACATGATGTCCTTCAGCATGTTTCTGCATAATGATAAAATAAATTATATTTAACTGTTAAAAAGATGTTTTACAACGGAAACGTACTTCTGGATTTTCCAATTCGGGAGCATTAGCCAAAGCTTTAGTTAAAGCCAATATATTATCACCTGTGCGCTGATAAGTTTGTCGCGGTATAACATTGAATCTATCATACTTGGTGTGATAAACGTAACCATTATGGCAATGGGCCATATCTAAGCCAGGCAAATGACCAAAATCGCGAAATATGCGAAAATCCGTTTCGGAGGGTACAAAACCGTGCTGAAACAGTTCTTCGCCTATGGTGGACGCGTAGGGGTAAATAATATTAGAACCATAATATTTCACCAGCCATGGGTGATCGGGACCCGATTGGAATAATACTTCACGACCACCAGACCCAGCCGAATCCAGATTAATAAAGGCCCTATACAGTCCACAAATGTTACATAATTCGAATTATATAAAAGACAATCCATACTTAATATTGGCGGCCCATTTATGTTGTGTTATGAAGGCGTGAGATCCTTGTAAGGGATTCTCTTCAGCACCGTTAAAGAGAAAGACTATAGAGTGCGTTAACTCAGTGTGACGTGTGGCCAAATCTCTTAACATCTCCAACATTATAACCACCATTATACCAGCATCACCAGCACCCGAACTGCCCGGCACCGTATCATAATGGGTATTAATTAATAGGGAGGCATTACTTTGCGAATGCTTTGGTGTCAGTTTCACAATTACATTCTGGATACTCTGATAACAGTTAACCATTTCCCATAATAAATAATTACCCGAAGCAATTTGTACATCCTCTTCCAAGTTATAAAGATGATGAAGCGTGTCTTCGCGTATATTAGAGATTTCATTTAATAAAAATTGTACAGCAGCCTGTTCATTGGCAGCACTCCCCACCACCCTGGGACCAATACTCGTTAAGCGTAATAACATATTTTCAGCACGTTCGCCTATAAACTGAGTGCGATTTAAAGTTTCTTCGGTAATGTTTACTGTTTCAGGATAATTATGAAAACTGGACAGGACTACGATATAAAATAATAAAAACCAAAACGCTATATAGATGGGCGCCCAATACCAATCCAATTTGCTGCGATTATACGTGATTTTCATATTTTCATATTTGTTGGAAGACTTCATGATTAAGGGAAAAATTCCATCTGAAATTAAATAATATTGTAATCATAGCGAATATTGATAATGATTGAAAATAAGCACAACAATATCTTTAGCTTAAGATTATAAATAATATTGTTTAACAAAAAATTTTAATTTTTTCAATCATTTAGCGTTTGTCCCAAATTCAAGATTCTACCCCCATTTTTAACGGATGTGTGAATAAAAATGAAAGAGCGTAATCATATATTTAAGTCACTATAAAATCGCTTTCTGAATCAAATCGATTCGTCATGTCCATCGGTCTGTCCATGTAAATTTATTCATTAACCTTTTTGCATTTTGAACTATATTTCGCTAAAATTTAGTACAAGGACGCATTTCTTATTAGATTTTGACAAAAATTTTATATCCTGCACCTCTTAGTGATGAGGATATATTGAGTTTGGTATTCCGTTTGCAACAGAGCCTTCTCAGACACCCCACATAGTACATATATTCTCGATCAACATTAAAATCTGAGTCGATCTAGATATGTCCTTTCATGTGTCTATTGTTGAAACGCTTACGGTCGTAAATTTCAGATATTGAACTGAAATTCACTGCAAATATTTCTAATAACTGGTATATAGGGGGTACAGGTTGTTCTCATTCATTATAGCTGAATATAATCAATGGAACCAAGTACACAAAATACTTTTTTGAATAATTAACTCAACACTAAACTGAATATTCATTATGACACGTTTAGTTGGCACCCAATTCATCATGTTTATAATTAAACACAAGAATGATGACAATTCTCCCGGATTGCCTGACCGGTTGTCTATGTGCAACTTTAAATGTAAAATTAGTAATTAGCGCACCAGCATATATGTAGCTCAGGGGCTTATAAACAAATGCACGCACACAAAACATATGTTGTTATACCGCGAAAATGGAGAGACATTCCGACAAAAAGAAAAACAAGTAAGTGGGAATTAAATTTGACTTAGGCCGAATCTTAAATACCCTCCACATCAATATACAAACGGTGATTATGTGGAGGGTATAAAAGTAATCTTATAGTTCGACTCGGTTCTATCCGATCGATGGAAAAAGGTTTCAAACTCGTTATGAATAATTATTACACATGTGAACGAAGCCAAAACTATGTCGAGGCGGATGAGGTTTGAAAAAGGATTAGTTGGCGCTTAATCTAAATATGCAGCCGTTTCTTCCTATCCGTCCGTCCATATGTACGCGTATTTCTTTATCAACCTACAGATCACAATCCTTAGAAAATTATTGATGAAAACTGACACAGATCCCTGACGTTTTGGAGTTTGAAAATAGGTCGTATCATTTTTAGCATTTCTCTCCATTTTACATATTAAAAAAACAAAAACAAAAAAAGAGGAAAAAATGTATGTCTGTCCAATGACTTTCAAGCGACCTTTGCACACAAACAAAAGCTGATGAAGGCAAAAGGATTGCATATTTTGATTAATTTTTTTCTTTTTTTTAAACCATTAAGGATTGATTTGTTCAACCTTTTATTATGTACGATAAACAATACTGCACTAACCAACTTTTTCGGTCTCTGTTATGAGTCTGTATGTAGTTGAAAATATTTTTAAACCCATAATATCGCACATTGAGCACATTTTCAGTCAAGCGATTCTCTCAATTTTACTCGGTAATCCAAGTCCGCATCACTACATTTAAATGCGATTATTAAGAAACTTGAAAAGGTCACTCCAGCTATCTGCGGTTGCTTAAGAAAGCAGACTTTTGCTTAATAAAGAAGTGCATCAAGAGTAGAGCTAACGGAATTTATTAGATTTTTACTTTTTTTCGTAAACATTCTTTTCCTTTTCCAACATTCCACACGACGTTTATGACTTTATGCACATTGATAGATGTGTATGTGGGTGCATATGTAATGATGTATTTTTTTGTATTTGTTTATGATCATCTGTGCGTCATGTACGTCATCGACAAGAAAATCACTTGAGAAAGAAAGTGGATATGTGACCACAACAATTTGCATACAACAACAACAACAACAACAACAACACTTGTAACAACAATTCACACTCACGAATGGAAAAGAGATGGG
This sequence comes from Ornithomya chloropus, assembly GCA_963971445.1. NCBI lineage: Eukaryota > Metazoa > Arthropoda > Insecta > Diptera > Hippoboscidae > Ornithomya > Ornithomya chloropus. The sequence goes on along the minus strand of OZ020530.1, from coordinate 16,266,086 downwards.
GAAGGTATATTATGGCACCAAAACGCGCACACTTTACAATACCGCGTAAGTTCCGTTATATACGTTTAACGTGTCGAGCACTTCTGATTTGTTTAATCGGCAAACTCATCGCAATAACACTATTTGTCCACAGTTTATTCTTTTTCACAATTGCCACTCTATTATCTCTCGTAGGCATTTACATGTATTGTACATGTACAAACATATCATTTATGTTTTCTATATACGATAGCTAAAGAATATTTTGCGCGATTCTCTCCCTGATACGTGCACTTATGGTTACATTCATAAATGTTGTGATTTGTTAAGCGACGAGAGTTCTAAAATGCGTGGTCGTTAATTGTAGTGTCCTTTCATTTTAATACCACCACCATCAAATTGATGATCATATTGATAATGGGGTATGTATCATAATGTTTGTTAAAAAACCAATACAATGGAAATTTTTGTAGAAATTATTATTTTGTTTTCTCCTCGGGATCAATATCTTTACTTTTATTGGTACTGTTAATATATTGAAATCGTCAAGCTGTAGGTATTTTGCTAGAAAACACGAAAAGCCTCCTTTAAAGTACTATTTAATAAATTAGACGGGTGATGATATGAAAACCACTGCTTGAATAAACGTTTTTTTTATGCCACTTAATCTATATGATTTTGGAAGCGCTGAAGTCTCCGACGCTTGTGGACATTTGAAAAAGGGAGATATTGGACAAAAATTCCACTCTTCGAAGTAGAATATCTTAAAAACTACACAAGTTAGAAAAAAAAATTTGTTAAAAAAATAAACTAAATTAATTTTTTTTTTACTTGTTTTTATTTATTCATTCCCATACAAATGCTATATTTAGCTGATAATGTGAGTAAATTTAATTTACCTAAACAATCAATGATTGGGGGTATTTATGCTATTTACTCACACATATATACATGCATATAACTTTATTGAAATTTTATCGTCATAGATATAAAAATTTTACAATATTTCGCTTAGCATTTAACTATAGAACAATTTTAAGAATTCAGTCATTTAGATATCGTTTGGTTTGCTTAAAAGACGTTAAAATAAATTTCGCGTTAATGTTTTTTTTTGAAAAAAAAAAATAAATAAAACAACAACGATATCCAGTGATTTTAAAGAACATATTTAAACAAGAAAGGACATCATGAGGGTTGGTACAACAATATTATACATGAACAGTGAAAAATTACCTTCTTTGATATAATACAAAATATATAATCATGTAAAAACGCTAAATTTGACTTAGATCAAATCTGAAATACTCTCCGCCTCCATATACAAAGAGTGGGCGTGACAAATTGTTGATAACACTCTGTAGTAGTGTACGTAGTATCAACTTACACAAATTTTTTTATTATACATTGTGGCCACGCCCGTTAGGCGCCCAATTTATGTACAGCGATGTGCTACCAAATTTTAACTTCAGTTATATTTATGTACTTATGAAAGGTTGTTGGCGATTTAGGGCGTGGCACTTGGCCAATTTTATCCAATTTAAGTACAATCACGAAAATATTTGTATAAAATCCCAGCTCGATAACTCGAATTTTACCACTGTTGTTCACTACGATTGTTATAATATCAGATACACGGACGGTCATGCCTACATCAATTCAGAACTGTCATATAAGCATTTATTGAAACAGTGCCGCTTTAGCGAATTAAATATCAAAAATCGCATTTTGTGAGACGGACAGACGGACATAGTTAAATTGATTCAGATTTTCATTCGGCATAATTAAAGAAGCATCTGGTATTTTCCGTTGAGTTACAAATATTTGATTTGCACCCTAAATAAATTTATACATGTTTCTTATAAAATAGATGTGATTGAAGGAAAACCTTTATTAATAGAGTGATTGGTATTTCCCTAATAAATTATTTCATTAAATTTTTAAAACCTGAACTTGTTCCCAAGATGAGACTTAGTAGTAGTAGTATCAAAATAATAATTTTTGTTGAAGTAAATTTTATAAAATTGGCGCCAGTTGTTACAATCCTTACGTGTATATGTATCATGTATCTAATGGAATTTTTTATCAAAGTTAAGAACTATCAATTTGTAAAAAATTTCGACCAATATCTTTATGATTGTTTATTACAGTAAATAGAATTTCATAAAATAATTACCGTTCAATTAATTCATTATCGGACAAAAATTGAACGGAAAACAATTAAACAAGTAAAGAAGCGCTATATTAGGCACAATAAATGAATCGCGGCATTTTATACATTTTATACGCCCATTTTGGGGGGGGGGGGGGCGTATTTCATCCGTTTCAAAATTATAAGACTTTAAAAAATATCTATAATCAAGTTGGATTTGAAGCCGCGTCCTACAGCTGGCAGAGTTTACTCAGACAAAGCCTTAGCCCACTCAGCTACTGAAAGGACATTTTACAAATTAATATTGAAATTAAAATTAGAATTTCGATTTTTGCCATATAAAGAATTTTGACCCAATGCCACGATATTTCAACGACCAAAATTTTCGTATCTTATATCAAAATACAATAATACTTACGTTTTATTATCACAAAGCGTATTGTTTATAAAATATAAAACTGCCAAGTTTTATATTTTTAGACTTGTGTCCTTTTCTTCCTTTGTTTTACCACCTTTTACAAAAATCGATTTATCTGCCATAAAAATTGAGCTGTGAAGTTAAAATTTGGTGCACATAATTTATAATTACCCTGTTCATCGATGTGTCAAAAATGGGCGTAATCGGATACGCCTATAATTTAGAAAAAACCGCAATCAGCGTAAAACTCGACTTACAAGTTAGTACGAACACACGGACAGGCAGAAGGACTACATCGAACTTGACTTACTATAGCGTGTTTATATTGGTTACAAATACAATTGGAGTATAAAATGTTCATAACTCTGTAGATATTAATTTGTGTAGGCAAACAAGGAAATTAACCGCGCCATAAATAAATTGCATCAAAAATATTGTCAAGCATTCATTACTAAATAATTACAAGTACATTGAACGTATTAAATAGATGTGATCAACCACTGGTTTATTGCTTTTAATTCCTTCTCTATTATTAGCTAAAAACATTTGATGACATTGATCTGCAAGTAAATCACAAATTACCATGGAGTTACGCTCCCCTTTTTGTGCTGTTTTGGCTGGTATTATATTGGACTGTAGCAGCTTCACAAATAAATCATTTACCTAGACCTCTTAACCTTAAGGATGATTGGGAGCAACCTAATAAATTTATAGCTGAACGTGCTTTACAAATTTTACTTAATTTGACAAGTATTGGCCCCAGAGTGGTGGGCAGTGTAGCTAATGAGTTTAAAGCCGTAAACTTTCTAATAAATGAAATAAAGAAAGTGCAGAGTCAAGCAACAGAACAAATCGAAATTGAATGGGATGTTCAGGAAGCTTCAGGCAGTTATGTACACTGGTCCATGCTTAATATGTATCAATCTGTACAGAATGTGGTAGTGCGACTGAAACATGAACGCTCGACTAGTGATAATTATTTACTAATCAATAGTCATTATGACAGTGCACCTGGCAGTCCGGGTGCTGGAGATGACGGTTCAATGGTAGCAGTTATGTTGGAAATAATGCGTCTATTCGCAAAATCAACAGATATTTTGAAACATCCGATAATATTTTTATTCAATGGTGCTGAAGAGAATCCATTACAAGCTTCTCATGCTTTTATTACTCAACATAAATGGGCTAAAAATTGCAAGTTGGTCTAAATGATAATCAAATTTTTTGCTATGTTTGGTAATTTTTTATGCATTTTTAGATGTTTAATCAATTTAGATTCAGCTGGGAATGGTGGTCGTGAATTATTATTCCAATCAGGACCCGAACATCCATGGCTTATGCGTTATTATCGACACGTGCCGCATCCATTTGCTAATACATTGGCCGAAGAAATGTTCCAGGCTGGATTCATACCCTCTGATACGGATTTTCGTATATTTCGAGATTACGGACAAATACCTGGTATATGGTTTTTACCAATTTTTGCCAATTAGTTAAGAAGTACGGCCACATTTCCTGTGTACCGATCTGCTCGAGTAATTTTTTAAATCGATTTAAGCATGTCCTCTCCTTGTTCAAGTAAATTTGTCCTACAGACCAAAGTTTTTAAGGTATTTTGATTAAATTTGATAGAAGGACTTGTTTTTTGGGCTAAAGACAGGACTTATTGACAAGAGTTAATATCCCTTTCCATATAATGCCTTAAAAAATTGTATAGAGAAGATCGACGGTATTTATATTTTATCCTCAACCAAATTCACTTTCCTTTTGCTTATTTTATTTGTTATACCCTACACCATTTGTGGCAAAGGATATTTTAAGTTTGAGTGTATGTATTTAACTCTTAAACGGCACAGTTTCCGATCGGTTCCCAATCAAAATCTGCTTCGATTTAACCATGTCCATCTAAGTGCCCATGTAAATTTGTACTCATTTGGTTACATTGTTTGAGATATATTGATAAAATTTGGTAAAAAAAAATGAACTCAGTAAGGAACCCTATTGAAAATGATCCGAATCGGAACATTTCTAGAACCCCTCCTCATATTATAATGAAAATCATTATATGGCAAAAAACTGCAATTCTTAATATTTCTTAACAAAATTTGATAAAGAATAGTTAATTAGCTAAATATTTGGTAGTGCAAAAGTTTGGATGGTTTTCTACAGCTGGCCTAACCAAATTTTCCAACATCGTCCGATATGCACTACCGCTGACAGAGATTGAGACACCACTTTCATTTTCAAAAAAATATGGGCCAATTATCCTTTCGGAGGATACACCGCACCAAACAGTACACTTTCCATATCCAATCAAATGGTTTATTGCTGACGCTGTGGGTGCAATGCGCACATTAAAATGACGACAATATGCACGCTGTGTGAACACAATAGACTGTTGGTTTGAAAAATAAAATTCAATTATTTTTGTACGTTGTTCGATCGTGTAATAATTCATAATTAATTCTCCAAGTATTCTTCACAAAATGCTGGAAAAAAAATAATAATAATTAAAAAAGTTATAAAGAATGCAAATCATATAGCTCATTCTGCGCCACCCTGTATTTCACAAAGTGACTTGTGCAGCAATACCTCGTATTTACTGACTCAACAAAACTAATTGTAGCATAATTTAAAGTATAATATCTTCACTTGTTCTAGGTTATGATATGGCTTATATATTCAATGGTTATGTGTATCATACACAATACGATCGTGTTCATTCAGCAAAGATGGCAGCTTCACTTCAGCACACTGGAGATAATGTTTTAACTTTGGCTAAATTATTGGCAAATGCTGAAGAACTTGGTAACGCAGAGGTGAGCATAGTGGATCATTTTACTATTACTCATATAACTTGTATAATTTTTCAGTTAAACTCTGAGGGCCATGTGGTGTTTTACGATTTTTTGGGTTGGTTTATGGTTTTTTACACCGCTCCTATGGGCATTTGCATTAATATATTAATTTGTGTTATGGCCGCTACAGCCATTTTAATATCTTTATATATTATGAGCCTTGTCTGCCAGTTAACCAAAAGAGTTATTTTAACACAGCTATGTGTCACATTTATTATACAAATATTATCAATTACGATGGCTTCTCTTTTAACTCTATTCATTGCATTGCTGATGGATGTTATAAATCGCTCTATGAGTTGGTATTCCGAGAGGTGGTTGTTAATGGGTTTATATTTCTGTCCAATGCTTTTTGGTATGGGTATCGGGCCAGCCTATTATGTAAAGCGCACGAAAAAGGTACACCCTCTTATAATAGTGTTTCATTTAAACTTGTATTTCATCAAAACTTCATTATTTCTTCAATTATTTCTACACAGAATCCTTTTAGTTTGTTATGGCGGCTGCAACTTTTCATGTTCTCTCACTGTTTACTATTGATCGTAACAACACTTCTTCTTACTTGTCTGGGGATACGTTCAGCTTTTATCTTTATGATAGCGGTATTTTTTCAAATGTTAACTACCGTTGTTAATTTATTGATCAAGAAATGGCTGCCAAACCGCAACTGGTTTTTGGTGATAGCAATTATTGGCCAAATATTACCATTTGTTTACTACACATCTATAGCCCATTTAATTTATGCCACTTTAATACCTATGACGGGTCGTTCGGGATCCAATCAAAATCCCGACCTATTGATGAGTGTTTTAGCCATATTTTGTTCCATACTTTCTGTTGGATTTATTGTAAGTTTAACAAGGGGAAAATTTTTAAATGTGATTTCGTTTAACTCACAACAAGTCTTCCACAGCTTCCAATTTTTTTAATTTTTCGTAAAACTTGCACCATTATGAGTACATTTTTGTTGGTTACTTGGCTATTTCTATTTATGGCCATCACATCATTGGGATTCCCGTATAGAACGGAAACGTCTTCCCAAAGAGTGAATTTAATTGTAAGTGAACAAATGATTTAAAATAATTTAATTAATAGTTTATGCGGTTATGCTGTATTTTTAGCATACTCATCGTATATTGCACCACACTGAGAAAAGTATACCCTTTGAAGAGTCGGGTCTTTATGTGTACCCACAAGATCGTCGCTTTAATACCACATTTGGTACATTCACCGAAATAAATTTTTAATGCAAAATATTTAATATAGTTTATAACATATTTCACTTAATTTTAGAATATTTCAAATTCCTAGGAGAACTGCGCAGAGTTAACGAATATTGTCAAACAAATATGTTTTGTGCGATGCCTCTATTTAATCATCGTTGGCACAGCGCTAGGTAATTACATTATATGTAAGTAATTAAATTATTATTCATCATACATATAATGTTGTGTCTATGTAGAGAGCAAAGTTTTTGGATACCTATGAAAGAGAAGCCTGTGCTACCCGGATTAAATGCCGATTTAAAATTCCTGTCCTTGGAATATTTTAATAATACAGCTTCAAAACGGTACACATTCAATTTAAGGGGACCTGATCATATGACCATATTTGTGGGTGTTAAAAATAATGCTCAAATTATCGATTGGTCATTTAATAACGCACTGCTAAGCGGAACTGGGAGACCACCGTATTTCATATATTACTCTTATGGAAAGGATAATACACCGTTATCTTTTCATATTGATGTAAAGGTAATAAAAGCCTTTAATAGTTGATATCGGTTCATATTTAGAGAAGTTTCATATACTCCCTTTTTTTATATAATTTATATTTAGGCAATGCCAGATACTTTCAATGACATGACATTAGAAATTGGTATTGGTGGTCACTGGATACATCAAAGCAATAATCGCTCGCAGAATTATCAAATATTCATTGATAGTTTACCTGATTGGATCAGCGTTACAGATTGGGTGGCCACTTATGAATATTGGTTATTTTAAATATAATAAAACTTCAGGTTAGGTAACATACAAAAACGTATTTGTCATCTAGGCATTGCCGCTCATTAGCTTTTGTACGGAACGGTCAAATTTTCTAGAAAAAAAAAAAAACGTTTATTATAAGCTGGTAGATATTAAGATTCGAACTATAGACAATTTACTTTGAATGTATGGGCTCTCCAGGTAAATAGAAAGGGTTACACACAACGTCTGTGTAAAGTAGATGCAAATTTCGAAACATCTTTTATGTATATATAGAAAGCAACATTTACAATCTTGTTGTTATTGTTAAGGGAACGGTTCATCACTTACCATTCTCACTTCATTTTCTCGCAGAGCTACATTGTCCGAATCGATAACCAATATAAACTTGATTTTACTATTGGTTATAAAGCCGTAACTAAAATTTATATAATTTTTCAATTTTTGTTGTGTTTACTTAAAATTTATTACATTTTATGCGACTCTGTGGCATAGAGTAAACCCAAGTAGAGTTCTTTCGATTCAGGCCCGCCTTTACCTACACTTTGGCACTTTTCTTCAACAACATCCAGTGCAGCATGTATTCGATATTGGAGTTCAAGATCCTTGTCAATGTTTGCGGTGTTTATATAGAGGGGAGCGTTCTATATTTTGTTACTTTTAATTTTGCTTCTTAAATAATTTAAGTAATAACTTACATCTTTTCCTATTACTGCAATACAAATCGCCATTTTTGTGCGCCTTTTATTAAATTAAATGAAAAAAAAAACAAATTGGCGAATATTATTTTTATATTATGAGCTAGAAGATAGCAATGCAAGTTATAAATGAAATTTTTTCTCGGCGTTATGCAACGCTGTAAATAGGTAAACAGAGAAATACTTCGGAGAGAAACATTTTTTAAACGGGATAATTTTCGGAAAAAGGGAAAATTATTTTTATGTGTTCAAACTCGAAATTAGAAAAAAAATTATATATAAATAAATTACATATAAATTAAAAAAAGGAACAAAAAATAATATAAAGATTTAAGGATTTTTCTGTAATCGGAAACATGAATAAAATTCAAGCAGTGTAAAAATTATTTTCTATTTTCTCTTTCGAAGATTTTCTCTTTTTCAATTCTTTCGTTTCACTTTTTTAATTTCTTACTTTGGTTTTTGTTCGTGTTGATTTATTTTACGAAACATCTGGCATCCTCTTTGAAAAATTAATTAAACAGTTAATTAAATATAAGCATAAAGCGCAACAACGCAAAATATTTTATGTTTACATGAATTTAACAAACATGGCAAAATTGTACTAATACTTCACTCCATCCCAACTTTGCATTAAAAAATAAAAGCGTAAATACGCAAACGAATATGAGTTGATTAGATTGCATTAACTGGGAGATGTTGTTATGAAAATAAATTATCATGGAAATTCAAGAACGGAATATTCTAGCTGCTGCAGCAGTTGTAGGAGCTCAGCCTAATGCCGAAAAGACTTATATATATTTTATCAATGAAACGCATCGTTCCGTGATTATTTACTGGTTGTCGTTTAAAGGTCAGGAGGAGTTTTACGTTACTCTGAAACCAGGTGGTGGCGTTAAGGTCAACACTTACGTTAATCATTGCTGGTTGTTTCGAGTAAAGGAGACGGGCGAACGCTTGCACGTAATGAATCAAAATGTTTTTTTGTCCCAATTGTATCGGATTCGAGATCCTTACAATGAATCCCAATGGCTACCGGTTCGTAAAATCGTCTCAATACATCTGCCAAAGAAATCCTTAAGACATTTATGCTTATGGAAATGTGCCGAAATCATTTTCAATTTATGTTATAATTATAATCCGGTGGAAAGCTTACTTGTACCACAAAACATAAAAAAGGACTTGAGGCAAATATTAGGTTTAATTGAAAAACACAATGCACAACAAACAAGAACGGACAGATGATAAATGGCCAATAAAATGCACTCGATACGATACAGATTTAATTAGTTGTTGTTTTATTCATATTTATATGTATTTTAATACAAAAATACTAATCATTAGCACTGCTCTCGCTTTGTATATTATTAAATGCAATGCCGAATTAATATAATTATATTTCCACTTATTGCATGATTTGTATTAAATAAAATGAAAATAATTACATAAAATGAAAAGATGAGCAACAGTTCCGAGCCACATATGTGGTGACAAACAAACGAATATACAAAATAAGTAATGTACATAATATGTGCATATGAAGTTTTGGCCACGGGATCGGGATCTCCCGCGATCGAATTTGCGGTTACAGTAGGTAAAAAATCATACTTTCCAGCTGGATTTCAGAGTTTGCCATCATAGGTAAAATTTGGCTTGGTTTTGTACTGGAATGTGAGATCGGTCGATTGCTTCCATATAAAATGTCGAACTGTACGTAAGTCCATATTGGGATCTACAACCTGAAATTGAATATTAGAACGAAATATAAAATATTCCTTCTTTACTAAACTTACCACATCATTACACCACAATTCTATACGATCCTCAGCTGGAATTTGAGATCCCTCCGAATTGGCATCGCTGTTTTGTGAAGAGCTGGAAGCAGTACCACCAATGGGAGTGCTTTCGACACCCAGCACTTTATCTAAAACATGCTCGCACACCTTACGACATTGTATAAACTCATTGGCCACCAAACGATCTTGCTGCGAGTAACAGAAACGTTCGAAATTAATTTCATTTACATACACGCACAAATATTGATTGATTATATTACTTTTTTTGTTCGGTCTGGTTTAACCATTTGTGGGTGTGGTTGCAGAAAAAAGGGTATTTTCAAAAATTTCGGATTGTTCTTTTCAATAACGACATCAGTGACCCATTGAGGGACAGTTTCATGTAACAGAGTACTCTCACTCTCTCCGGCTGCATCACGTACCAATAAGCGGCACACAGTTCGTCCTCCCACCTCACTAAAATATTATCAACAGATCAATCACATTAAACCAATTCAAAATTTTCAAGTCAGCCGTTTTAGCATATTACCTGAATATTACAGGAGTGTGCTTTGGTACTTGGAAGTAACCGTTTCCTCTTACATCAGGTTCCATTTCATTTTGCGGTAAACTATGTGGTGGATTCCAATATTCCAACAATGCTTCCAACAGTAATTTACCGTAATTGATCTAAATTACAAAACATATCATTACGGTCACAATAGAATGTAATCAATCTCAATAAAATGTACCTTGATTTCTGACGATGGATCAGAACACTCGGGGAGTCCAGCATCTATAGAGACCCATGCAGCAAAACAATCTACTTCATCTTGGCCCAGTACAATGGTGGGCATCTGTCATTTAAGAACATTTTATAAGAAAAGTTTACTTTTTCTTATGCAATCGATACATACCCCAGTTTTCAAATCGACCGTAAACCAATTGGGAATGTATACTTGTTTGTTGCGCTTTTTAATTTCTTCCTCGAAATCGACCATGCCGAGATTCTCCTTTTTTGTAATCCGCAAAACATCGTATATGGCAACATTGTCCTCAGTGTCTCTGGTAACAATGTGACGTTTATCATTTAAAACACTATAACGTTTAATGGCTGCCCCTCCTATACAGAATGCATTACAATCATGCGTAATTAATTAAATTTGTACAAAGTTTAATGTACCTTTAATGCAAGCTAATTCTGTGTCGGAGTGGGTCCACATAGCATCCATTCCACCGCTAGAATTCAAGGTACTCTTATCATACAATGGCAGCTTCCAACAGCGTATATCAGAGTTCCATGTGGTTGCCCATACGCCAGATTTGTCCAGGTTGTAGCATAAACTCAAAACGGGTCCTTTTTCTTCACACACCACAACCGAGTTACTGGGATTCCTTAGCTCCGTTATAACAATATTACGATCACGACTGCCCGATATTATATATTGAAAATTTTCACTCATGAGCAATGTCCATACACCCTCCTTATGTACATGTATTGTTTGAACACAACGTTGTTGACCTAGATTCCATACTTTGATGGTACCATCGGAACTGCCGGACACCACTTGATTGCCGTCGGCTGATACAACTAAAGCTCGTACATTTTCCGAATGACCTCTCAATTTCATGTTGCGTGCACTGGTGCGTGGATCCCATACCCTGAGTATATTCTCTGTGGAGCCACTTACAATAACAGTACCAGCAGGATTCATTGCCAAACTGTATATAGAATCCTTGGAACCGTTCAGACTAGAAGCTTTTCAATACAATACAATAAATAAATTATCAAACAATTTGCTTTTTTGTTGGCTGTACTTACTGGTTACAGTGTTATTACTTGCAGTCAAAGCGGTTAATGTATTAACATCCCATAAGAAAATTGCTTTGTCCAAGCCAGCACTAGCTACCTGTTCTCGATCTTTAGCATATGCCAATGCCTGCACATAATCACGATGGGTACGTAAGGTGGACATGCAGAAACCTTTGTGTGCATTCCACACCTTAACGGTTGTATCACAGCTAGCACTAATCACTTTATCAACATATGCAATGGAAAATTTAGTGAACGTGTGAGATAATTTAGAGTATGAAGCTTACAATTTCTGCCATTGCAGCATAAAACAATATCGTTGACCCAGTCGTTGTGATGTTCCATTGATTGTATATATTTATCGCTGGACTCAGTGCGCGTATTCCACACTCGAATTATAGCGTCTCGACCAGCCGAATATAGTTTACCATTGTTAGGATCTAGTTGTAGGGCGTTCACCCCATTGCGATGTTGTTTCTCTTCAGCATCCCGTATTACAAAAGACACCTACAGCAAGTTTTATTAAATAACAAAATCAACTTCAACCACATAATCGGTAAATTAATGTCATCCTGCCTGCATTTTTTTGCGTCCTCCTTGGCAACTTTTATATGTCAACATTTTACTAAAACCGCTTATAGGATTAAATAGCTTTTGCAGCCGGATTTCTATTATTTCCTAGTAAGCACAAGAAAGCTTTTTAAAAACTTAACACAAACCATTCGTTGTGTTTTTTTTTTTAATAATTAAATGAATGGAAAATTTATATACAGTTAACAAAATACAAAATTTCTTAGTGATGGCCCAATTAGCATTTATTTTCTAAGAGCAAATTACTTTTCGATAAGTTCAAATTTTTAAACATGAAGTTGGCAAAGTTTTCAAAGAAAATAATATAGTTTTCAACATTACCGAGTGAGAGGGCGACGTATGTTGATAAAATAGAGATGGAGTAGACTAATAAAAACTACCTGCAAAGACCTTTAAATACATTTATTTAGAAGTCTCTGCTACATGTTTTCTCTCTAGGGATATATTTCGGTTCTTTGTCCAATCATTCCAAAGAGTATAATATTCTCTCGCTCTTTGTCACAAATTTGCATATTCTAAAAATTAGTTGTTAGAATTGATAACTTCATTGACGTCAAAACCACAACAGCTGATACACCGGCACAGGTCGTCATTTGATTTATTTTCCCCCGCAAATATTTTTTTTAAGCTGTGATTTCGTTTTTGGGCCACGTAATTATTACAATTATCAGTTGTACCAAGTCCAAATAGTCAACTAAAGAATTAATTACATTCCGTACTACCTCGTGTTCACTTGAAGATCAAATAAAAATGTTTAGATCAATAATTGTATTCAGTTTTGTAGTAATGAATTTTTATTTGTCTCCTACTGGGGCTCAAAAATATACCACCAAGGAGGTGAAATGTCATGGTAAAGTCATACATTTAATTCGTAATGTTGCATTAATTTTAAATGGTTTTTTGTTTTTCGTATTTAAATAGTTTGTAAAGCCGTAGTACAAGAAATGGAGGATGCATTAAGCTCCGTGGATCCCAGTAAAATGGTGGATGTAAGCGGTTTTCGTTTGGATTCTAGTGGTAATGCTGTAACTAAATCGGTGCCTATGATAAAATCCGAATTGTACTTAACCGAACTGATGGAAAAAATTTGTAAGTATAAATGTTGGAAAAAAGCACATGTTAATAGAAATGCTAAATATATATATAATTCAAGGTGATAAAATGGACGATTACGTTAAGGCCACATTCAAAAAGACTGGTAAATTCATATTACTCAAAATTATGATAAATGGCCAAATGAATCCTTTAGCTTCCGAGGTGGATTTTGTACAGGATGAAGATCTTAATAAAAGTCTGGGTCATTATGTAAGTACATCATATACATAGTTTTTAAATGTATCAAAAAATTATGTATTTCGTTTGTTTGTTTAGTGTTTAGAAATAGTAGAAGATCAAGAAGATGCCTTAATGAAGGAATTTCAAAGGGAAAAATTAAATGAAAATTTAGATATTCATATATGTTCTGAACAGAGTCAATATTGTAATGATGCACCCCTGCAAGACGATTATGAATTCGATGACAAGGACGAGTTGTGATTTCAGAACAAAAAACAAAAAAAGCAAAAAAACGAAAGAAAATAAGGTACTATTAGAAAATTTTTGTGGCAATTTTTTTTATTTTATATAAATTTTTACATGTAAAAATGAAATACAAAAAAAAAAAAAATTTATTTTAGCAAAAAAATACCCAGTGTTATGTGTGCAATTTCATTTAGTTTTACAAGAGTGCGGCTGGTTAAGTGCAGCCCGTCATCGAAATTTAATTAAAAATTTCATTACCGGTACAAGAACAATTGCTTATAATCGCTGAACAACACAATTTAACGTGTGAATGTGTATGTATGTGTGTGTGTGTGTACGAAAATGTTCCCTTCTCCCGATACCATGACGATTTGATTTTTATTAAAAAAGCAAATATACATTATGTGCCCCTTTATATGGACAATTTGCGATGATATTATTACCAACAACAACAATCTATATATTATCTTCAACATCAACAATCAACGCTCCCACCACCCTATACCCTCACGACAAGTGTTTATGTGATGCTGCTCGGTCATGCATACACGCATATGTTCAGGACTGTGTGAATGTGTTATTGCGGGTAAGTGTTCGCCCTTTAACCACCCCAATGCTTCATATTAAGATTTTCTATAAGCTTTTATTTGAATTTTTTAATAAAACAGGTGTACCATACGTTCGTTTATTTAAAACATTTTGTACTTGGGCATTTCGCATGAGCTTTCATTAAATTATTTGAAATTCGAATAATTTTAAAAAAGACTCTTCCATAGATCTCACTACTCCCCTTCCCCCTCCTCAATAATTCTCTTACATAAAAAAACTCATTTTCAACTTGGACAGAATTTTGTGTGTTGAGTAGTGTAGAGTAATACGTAATCGTATTTGACGTAACGATGAAAATTGATAAACGTTTGTTTTTGAATTGTGACATTTATTGCCTAATATGTGGCAGCATCAAAAGTGACTTTTGTGATGCTTATAATAGAAAAATACAGAAGGACTGCTCTCTACGTATATGGGGTTAATGACAAAACTTACAATGAATGATGTCCTGCAATATGGTAGCTGACTATCTGATTGGTACCGTGGCAAGCACGTTGTTGAGGTTGTTCGAGCCAAGTGTTAATTTGACAACAATACCATGAAATAAAGATTAATGGTACTTGGAAGCTATTATATTGCTTGTATGTATGAGTGTTTTTCAATAGACCATCATGTGCGTAAACACCGTAATGTTGGCTCAGTTATGTCTAAAGATATAAATTTCAAACTGAACAAATAAAAAACTAAATTTGGCTTTGGCCAAATATTGAACACCTTTCACATGTATAGACAAAGAGCGAGAGAGAGCACGGCAAGTACCTGATTGTGCCCTCGAACATATGAACTTGAGTGATTCTTTGTAAATGGTGGACGCGTACGTTACCCAATCCCGCTCACATATGACCAATCGATAGATGTACTTGACATATACAAGTGTACCCGATTTCAATTTCATAGGTCGATTATGTCCGTCTCATATGTTCGATTTTCTAGTAGCAACCTTTATAGAGAACCTTGAAATGTTTGCGCAAAATTTCATCTTAATATCTCTTGTGACTTTAAGATTGCCAACAGCTGATCACCAATCAGGTTCATTTTCAATAGTTGTCCTACTAAAAACATATCGGCTCCAAAAAATAATAAAAAAATATCAAAAATTATCAGATGTTTTGGTTGATTACAAGAAACACATGAACGGACCGGACGCCTTTCCGATTCGGAGACGATTGGTATAATTGAAGGTAAGTGGCATTTGTCGTTTAAGGGTACAAGAATCCGCACAAATACAACTTGTCCTTGTACATGCATTCGTGGGGTGTAAGAATGAATAACTGAAAAAACTAAATTTAGTTCAGGCGAAATCTTGAATACTCTCTGTCAAGGCATTCTAGCTCTGTATATATAGCAATAAGTGTTCTATATTTTATAATAATAACGGGAATATTCTTCAAAGAAATGTAAGGAACATTTCACTGCCGGCGTGTCACTTAACCGATTTTGCCCAATTTCAATAACCGTCCTATGTATGAATACTACCAAAGCCCCGGCCATGTTTGCAAGAAAGACATGGCTAAATGGACTCAGTATTCAACGTTGATTCAAATATATACCTTGTGGGGTCTTCGATGCTTTCTCCTGGGCGTTGCAAACATTTCAACAAAATGGTATATGACCCCACACGCATATGATGATGGGTATAAACAACAACAATACCAACCAACCAAAACAATTTTAAAGCACTTTTCCTGTGTCATCGCAGTGTTTAAGAAAATTACACGTGCACACACATACACACGCATACATGGCAATATCTGTTCGCATTCTATCCATGACAAAATAAAACGATTACAGAACGAAGGGTAAAATCCATTCGATTGGAGACATACTGGCCTGTGTTTAAGAAATTTTCTGTTTATCGTTTGTTATCGTTGTTGTTGTTGATGGTTGAATTTAATAATAAAAACGATTGTGTGATGATTGCCAAATCATCACAAAAGTGTTTCTAATGCAAGGGCCGCGGTAATGTTCTACATATATACAAACGCACAAACACAAATGCATTGTCTGTCAGTCAGTACTTCACTTAAACACTTTAGTCAGTCAGTCAGCCAGTCAGTCAGATTTATTACTAGAAATCTTAGCAAACCGTTGAGAGGGGTGTATACTCATAGATTCGCCAGCACTGGCAGCAGCAGCAGCGGTCTTACACAATGACTCGAATGTTAATGACTGAAAAATCGAGTAAGAAGAAGAAAAATAGCACAAAGGCAAAAAAAAAAAAAAAGTATAAAAATTAATTTTGTTGGGATTTTTGCCACGTTTCTGGTTCTTTGATATCAATCTCAAGCTCTCTATATATGTTATGTGCATACACACCGAAATTAATAGATAATAGAGAAAAAGCAGTTGTAGTAGTAGTAGTAGTAGAATGGTCTTTTATGACAGGAGGTGAAGTGCGGGGAAATGGGGGAGATGCTGTAAAGGTCCTTGAATGAAATTCCTAAAATTTATTACAATATGAAGAAGACAAATTATTTAATTACGTTTTCATAGTAATAAATGCTATGCGCACACACAATCACACAATCACGTGCATATGTGTACATGCGAATAAGTTTAAAAAAAAAAAGATATTTTAACCAATAAAAAAGGTCACCTTACAACGCTTCACATTTCTTCTTCACCAATGCAAATGACATTCTGTGATCATTTAAGCAAATAAAGAAATTTGATTAAAGATGGTGTACAGGTGCTATTAGGTAATGTGCTTAAAAATACGAAATAAAAAAGTAAATTTGGCTAAAGCTAAATCTTAAATACCTTCCGCATTTACTTATAAACGGTGGGCGTGCCGGGAACATGACTCTGACCTCTAATAGCGAATGTATTCTGTACAACTTTTACTATGTGAACCAAATTCCAACTTCATAGCTCATTATTATTCTTATTATAGCCTCCACCTTAGTAATAAGGGTATACTAAGTTTGTTCTTCCGTTTGCAACAAGCAGAAGGAGGCGTCAAAGACTCTACAAAGTATATATATTCTTAATCAGCGTCGAAAAACTGAGTCGATTTAGACATGTATGTCCGTGTATCCGTGTGTCCGTGGGTCCGTCTGTTGTTGGCACTCTCACGGGCGTAATTGTGAGATTTTGAGCTGAAATTTTGTACAGGCACTTTTGGTTTTTGCACGCAGATCCTTATTTAAAATGGACAAAATCGGTCAAGAGTCACGCCCACAATAGACAAAAATCTATTTATCTACCACAAAATATGAGCTATAAACTTGAAATTTGGCATGTGCATCTATGAATCATCATCAATTCATCGGTATGCCAAAAATGGGCGTATTCGGATTACAGACACGCCCACAATTAATAAAAACCTTTATATCTGCCCCAAAAGTTAACTTAGGAACTTGTAATTTGGTACGCGTATATATAGTTATTCCATCTACTAAAGTGCCAAAAATGGGCGTGGTCGAATTAGTGACACGCCCACAATCGACATAAATCTATATATCTGCCACAAAAGTTGACCTAGGAACTTGAAATGTGGTGTGCGTATACATGGTTATTCCTTTGATTAACGTGCCAAAAATGGGCATGGTCGGATACCAGATACGCCCACAATCAATAAAAATCTTTATATCTGTCACAAAAGTTGACTTGGGAACTTGAAATTTGGTACGCTTATAGATAATTATCCCATCTACCTATGTGCCAAAAATGGGAGCGGTCGGATAATAGACACGCCCACAATTTACAATAAACTATATTTAACGTAAAACTAGACTACAAAGCTGATACAAAAGACAAACACTATTAGAGGGCGCAATATATATATATATATTTGCCACGCCCACCGTTATGAATGTGGAGGGTATTTAAGATTTGGCCTACGCCAAATTTAGTTTTCTTACTTGTTATTATTATTATTGGTTAGGCAGAGAAGTAAATTCTCAGACTAACTGATATTCGAAGAGCACTAGCTTGCCGCTATCAGCTCATAGCCCAATTTGTGGCAAATGAATAAATTGTTATTGATTGTGGATGATTATGGGCCCAGAAGGAGGTGTCAGATGATAGAGGGGTATAAAAATCACATTTTCCGTTAAAAATAACATTAATACGAAACATTTTATTTGTATCGAAAATTACTGCGAGCGGATATTTGTCATATTAAGGTAGATGTGCCTAATACCGATAGTTCATGCAATTTTTTGTTGTTTGTTGTTTATTAAAAATACAAATACTTAACCTAAATTATTAACAATATAAACAGATTTTATTTGAAATATTCAATGCGAAGAATTTTTGCGAGAAATTTTTGTGTCAAATCCTAATGCTCTGAATAATGCCATCCAACTACCTTAGGCCCACAAAAAAAAAATGAAGCTTGTAAATTCTGGGCGTGGTCTTAAAGCAATTATACGAAATATTGAAGTCATGCTTTTCTAATTTTCAACCAAAAAGACGAAAAGTCATTTCGTTTCTGTTGAGTCCATGTCAAATCAAATGCGACTGGAGAATATTTATATATTATATATACTTTATAGGGTGTGCCTCCGAGGCTTCTGTCTGTGTGTTACAAACGTTTTGACGAAAGCCAAGACTTTTTGCATCTCCGTTGGTAGTAAGAAGTTATTACACTCGCCATCATATGTATGTGGGGGTGTACAAAAAACGTTTGAAACGCCCAAAGACCTTGGCCCAAGTACATGTACTTTGGTCAAACTGAACCTAACAGTTTTATGTTCATAAACCCGAACCTGAACCCAATTTTTTCAGGGTTTCAGTCTTTGGCATTTATTAGTTTATTCTTAGTTATGCATACCACTCGCACGTTTTTATACGCTCCACATAAGGGGTGTTTACTACGTTCGTATGTAGATGTGGAGGGTATTTAAGATTTGGCCTAAGCCAAATTTAATTGTTTTTACTCCTTTTTTTTTTTTTTTGTAAAACAATCCAAATAAAAATTGTCGCAGTGTGTTTATTACGTGTATGCCAAACTCATCGAAAAGGAAAGGGGTAACGATGACTATCTGCGTTTCTGACATTAATAACCATTAATAAGAAACAAAAATAAGTAGAAAAGACAATTAAATGAATTCCAAGAAGAAAACATTTGATATTTAACACAAAATCCACCAAAGTGTTAACACAGTAAGTAAATGCTTATCAAGGTGTGGACAGTTCAAACATTAACATTAATACATGTAGAAGCAGGACATTTCAGTTCATTTAAGGACATTCTTATATATAAAAAACTTTTATTGTATATTCTGTTGCTCTTTTAGACCTTTTTCTCCTTCCTAAACATATTTATTATACCCTCCACATATGATGGGGTACTAAGTTTGTCATTGCAATTGCAATGCACATAAGGAGAGACCCTGCGTGGTACATATATATTCTTAATTAGTTGATATAAACATGTCCGCGTTCATGATAACAAAAATGAGATATTACGCTAAAATTTGGTTTATATCAGTTTATGTCCGTACAATGCTGGTGAAATCGCTTAGCAGCAACGTTCATAATCTGCAGTCGCTTACTTTCACCTCTAATTACAGTCGAAACGAGACGCCTACAAGAAATGTATGTACGCTTATTATTAAAAACAATGTTCTAAACCTATTGTGGTTGTACCTCGTATGATGGTCAAGGTGCGCGATTTGTTTGTATGCCAATGCCTCCAAGCATTTGTAGGAATAACTTTTATACAAAGAAGCAGCTGTTCCCTCACGCCTATGCTATAAAGAAGCAGCACAAATGTACAGGAATAGATTTGTTATTTAGAGGGAAGATTCTGTTAAATTTGACGTTTATAACTAAGAGTGTTTTTTGGCCTCTAACGCATACATGGGGTTTTGAACCACACTTTGGTCAAAAAGAAATTCTCTTCCAAAATAATATATAAAAGGCGATTACGGGAGGTTGTTATTTCAAATCTATGAATGTTTTTATGTTGCTTTTTGTGCTACGCTGCTGTACTGTATGTAGATTATTTATTTATCACGACCCGTATTGCATAATTTTGCATGGACACACTTCTAATCAAGTTAATGATTAAAAAAGTTGTTTAAACTTTTCACAGAAGTTCTAACGAAACGATCTGCCATTCACCAAGTGGTGGATGTGCGTTCTTCAAAGAAATGTTAACCAGTGTTTTATTTCTTGACGAATATAATCATTTTTATAAAGCAAAGCGTTCATGAGAGCGGATAATAATATTTATTCGACTGTTTTGTTTTACAAAATTTGAAATTTTTCCTTTTGTGATGCTGGCCTGTGATGAATATTTATGATTTTCGGAATTCTGCATTTTTCTTAATCTTCTGAATGCAAGAAACACTGATGCTGACTAGGAATATATGTACTTTGTAGGGTCTCAATCCAAACGGTATTGTTATACCTCCATCTTAGGTGGCGGGTATAAAAGTGACGGTTGCCCAAGGTGGCGTATAAGCAATTTTTTCGTAGTCTATGCGTTATTTGAAACGAGAAGGCTTGATGAGTAGAATGCTTCTTTAAACAAGTATTTAATCTTTACTAACCTACCGGCGGCAAAACATTAACTTGTACCTGAGGACAACTCAATGTTGGGCAAGTTCGTTTAAAGACAGTTTCAATAAAAGGACACTTTAATATGTAGAAAAGCATTTTTCATTTTTTATATGTATGCACACACATGTACGATGCGTGTACAATACACGTTTAAGGTTGTAAAATTGAAATTCAATTATATATAAAATCAGGATACTGCACCTGTGTTCTCCTAGTGCTTGTGTTTTCTCTATAACTCGCGGCATTTCAAAGAAAATGCCTGAAAATGCTTTCAAGCCCATATTTGGTCATCTGAAAAATTATATATTTCATACGTGTGTACGTATATAGTAATGGAATACGAAAGGAAAAAAAAAAGGAAAAAAAGGCTAGTTGTGAACTTGTCGCCCCGCTTTAAATACCAATTCATCGTAATGAAGTTTCATTTTACGCACACGATACGCTCAATACGGTTAATATAACAACAACAACAACAACAACAACAACAACAACAGCAATAGCCATAAAACACACTCCCGCTTGATCTTTAGTTAACAACAAAAGTTTTGTTGCACTTTTTAACAACAATTTCTTTGGCTGTGTGTGTATGTGTGTGCATGTGCTTTACTTCTGCATTTCATTTCCACATGATGAAGGAATAGTTGGTATTGTTTTTGTTGGTTTTTCTTTTTTATATGAATTACACTTCATTTCAATAGAATTACAGCTTTTAGCATTTGGAGTGATAGCCAAGGAGCGACTAGCAAAATATGGTCACGACGGCATTGCCAACATTAGCAGCCGCACACACACACACATCCCCACATATATATATTATTTCTTTTGTATTATATGTATTGTGCATGTGTGTGTGTGTTGAGTCGTTCATCATAAATGCCACAATTTTTATTGCCAACTAATAAGTGGCAATAGCTGTCACTGTCACTATTCGCAAAAGCGCTATATAATGCAGTTCCAACAATTCCAAACATTTCTAATAACACACCACACACCATACGCCAGCAACAGCAACGCCACCCAATGTGTTTACAAGCATAAGAAAATTCTCTTAATTTCCCATTATTACTGTTATTGATTCATATTTTGAGGAAAGCTTTTTGAAAATTCTTTAAAAAAATTTTGGCCAAAAATACTCGTATACAAAACTACGCACACTGCAAACTACACGATATGTGTAGGGAATGTACGTTTCAATCTTCTTCTTCTTCTTCTTCATCATTTCTCTCCATTAACTATTAAAGCAACTAAACAAACATACACAGGTAGATAGATACACACACATATGCCGGCAACTCAAGAAAAAGAACATTAACGATGCATTTGGAATATTCAAAACAGTCCAGTAGCAATTAAGATAAGCCATTAACACGACGATTACGTCTTGTCTTCTTTTCTGTTCTTTTCTGTTCCATTCAAATCCGACGCTTTGTTGGATGCGCAACGCACTTGCTATACCCAAAAGCCATGTGTGTGTTCCTCTCAAGTAAAATTTGTGTAGCTTTGCATACCAAACTGCGGTTGGTCGGTCATTTGTTGTGTGTGGCTATCTATACACAACACATTTGCTCTGTTGTGTGGCGTACACGTTTCGAGAATTTAAAAGGTCTTCAAATATAAAATTAGCAATGCAATCAACAAAAAAAAAAAAAAGAAAAACTGAAATTTGTGTCAGGTGATAAAGCAAAAAGCATACAAAAGTATGCCAGGCATGTTTCAATATGTTTGTTTAATATCACAGATATTATATTTGGCCAACTTTGAATTCAATATAAACATAATTATCGGTTTTTGATTAAACTATTGGCGTATGTTGAGGAGTCGTTTAGGCCCAAATAAGTAGACTTTTCTCCAGAAGAAATTGACAACATTGAATCCAGGGGGATATCAATTCTAAAGGGATTGGACAGCACTCTTCTTGTAGATCGGGCTCTGTTTGTAGGCTGGGTATTTTCACGTACCACCCACAAACACCTTTTTGTGTTGCGGAAAATGAAAATTGATATTTTTACAAAAATTTGTTTTTATTTCAAATTTGTTAAAAATTTTAAAAATGGGAGGGCGTCGTATAAGTAACATAAATTCTATGAATGACTGAATCATTTGATGAGAAAAATAGTTTGTTTGCAATGAGAAATAATGACATAAAAGTACAATAAAAACATTTAACAAACAAATTTCATGCTACTACAATAAACTCTATACAAAGTGTAACAGGTATCTTATTATAAAGTCTATTCATACTGCTTCGTATACACCAACATAATTGTTGTATATACAATATTTACATAATATCGTTACCATGTACATTACAATATAACGCGCCTTCTTACGTACTTGAAGGTTTTAACCGATCATACCCATTCTCACAAAATCGCTTCCGACATAAGGAAATTTAATCATTCTAAGTTTCACATCTATACCAGGTCAACTACGTCAAAAGTTATAAATAAACCCCTAAAACATTTCAACATTTGTAATATATCCATTATAGGTGGGCATGATTGATATGAATTTTCCAAATTTTTTTTCCATAGTTGTGCTTTTTGTGATGGTTTGCTTGTAAAGAAATAAAAACCATTCTGTACGTTTTGGATCATATGGTGTTCAGCAAGAACATTTACGCATACTAAATATTTCTGTGAAGTATATCATCCCGTGTCATTTGCGATGGCTAGGTCATCTCGGCCGTACAGATGACAGTTCGAAAGGGAACTGGAAGGACGTCGCGCAAGAGGCGGGTCGAAACTCCGTTGGAGGGACCAAGTGTTTGATGCCCTGCAAACACTTGGTGTACAAAACTGGAGAAGGCGCGCCACAGATCGAAGCGCGTGGTGTTCTCTTTTGCAACAGGTCAAAGACTTACATAGGTTGTACTCGGCCAGTCGTGATGATGATGTCATCCCGTAGTCTAGGTGTTATAAACATTTGCACAAAATCAATATACTCCCATATCATTATGACGGTTGGAATGAAAAGTAGCTGTGACTTAGGCAGAATTCTTAATACCCTCTACCTCTCTATGCAAACCTGATCTCGCCTACAATAGTGTAATTCGCACATAAATTTTCGATGATCGATATCTAAATGTTGTCTAATGAGGGCATGACAATTGACCTATTTCTCTCAATTTAAATTTCCTTGAGGTTCATTTTTAAAATAAGTTGTACAAAAATAAGAGGGATGCAAAATTCTACTGCTGAGGTACCATGCAACACATACTTACTCCAATAGTTATGAAAAAGAGAGCGAACATGTATACATGCAACGCCCACATGTTACGGGTAAACGTGCAGGGTATCAAAGATTTGGCTAAATAAAGAAAATTTCTTCGTTATAGCCTATAGCGTCAGAGTCCCCATAAAGTATATATATTCTAGATCAGTATGAAAATCTGAGTCGATACATGCCCGTTGAATTGCTCAAGGTGTCTTACTTAACTTCAGAAATTGTCATAATCGTAGCCTTCATATGCCATCAATGGTTAAACTATAAAGCACTTAATGCTACTTAATTAATTAGTTTTCCAGTTTTTATTAATCACAAATAAAAAATAAAGCAAATGTGTAAAAACAATTGTGCAGTTCCAATAACGTTAGCCATTCATACAACTTTTGGTTTTGGAGTCGTTAAAAAAAAAAAAAAAGTGGGAACAAATAGTATTAGAGTGAAAAGTAGAAAAATGAATAAGAACAACACCAACAATAATAATAATGTATCGAAGACGTTCATTGGAGGTTGAGTAAAGCTGTTGTTGTTGTTGTTGTTGTTGTATGATGTTCAGCTCAACTCAAACAGAAACATTCGGGGAATGTAAAGACTTGGTTCCCATGGACTTGCTTGCTAACTTGCTGACTAAATCTACACACATTAAAGGCCGCCATACGTGAACGTGAACGTTAACGTTAAAATGTTCAAAAGGCACCGCTGGAACGAACAGATCCAAACGATCTGCACTTTGTCGCTGTTTCGATTTAATTTTTGTCTGTGTTTTGTTTTGTTTTTGGTCTCTTTGCCATCATTTTGTTTATTTTATTTGTTTGTTATCATTGTTGTTGTTATATTGTTGTGCTGTGTCTTGTGTGAAGTTAAAATTTTATGTTTTATGTGTACAGAGATGAGCATATCGAAAAAAAAAAAGAAAAAAGGAAGACAGAGAGGAAGAGAGAGCTAGCAATGTGCGAAATTGTTGTTATCTCTACTTTTGTTTGTTTACTTCTTCATACTTATATTCATACCCATCATCATAATGCTATGGGGGTATATTGTTTCTGTTAAAACGTTTCCAAGTACCCGAAGCCGGCGAGCCACACTCTCAAAAATGTATATATTTTTGATTCGATTTAGCTTAGTCTGCGGCACCAAGAACATGCCGACAATGTCGCCCTAAACCCTACACTCATGATTTTTAGTTGCAAATTTTGAGATATCGAGCTGAATGAAATTTGGTACATCAACGTAAAAAGTATCGTAGGGAAAATAGAAAAAATCGATTCTCGGGCTCGCCCACAACTTTGAAAAGCTTAACGAGCTGAACTACTCTATATATTTCGATTCCAGTAATGTAAATTCTGATTTCAAAGGAGACGTAGACCTGAATAATTGGACCAACTGTTTGGAAGTTATATGTTACAAAGAAAATGGTGCTATTTTAATAGAATAATTTCACAATGCAAACATTTACGTGTACGAGTATGTTTGCTTTTGTCCAACTTTGGTAAACTTTTTGAAAAATTTCGCCTTTATCCTTGAACACTAAACTGGTATTTCGGACATTGGGCAGATCTGTTCGTATTATGATATTTTATATGTAACATTATCTCTCGATTCACCACGCTTCTCTGAATATTTTTAATTCTACTGCAAAGTTCATCTCGTATGCTTAGGGTGTTTAAGAATTGTGATAATCTTGCTTTTCATGACTATTACAATGTTTGCGTGTCGCTTATGCCTAACAAAAGAAATTCTTATTTTTCATTTCTTACCAATATTTACCGGTTCGCGGTACGGTAAGTGATGTTTTTCTCCACCCATTACGCGCGGTGATTACATAATTCAAGTACTATCCGCATGTCTTTCGAAATCATTTTCATTAGAGCAATTTGTCGCTATTGTTTGGTTGGTTGGCTTACGTTTGCTCTTACAGGATAATATACTACGAGTAACTGCAGAAATTGTTATCCTAGACTTTCACTTTCATAACGCTCACGTTCATACTTGGCTTTTAAGGAAAACTTTTTCAAGACTTTGTTTGGTTGTAAGAATTGTTTCTGTATAGAATTGTTGTTGTTGTTTTTGTTGTTGTTGACGCTATTGTCGTTTTGTTTGTTGAAAAATCACTAAAAATTATCTTCGTCTATAAAGAGGAAAAACAAGGCTTTGTGGAGTAAAAGAAATTTTATTAGTGAACTCAACATGCACTTACTTCCAAGTGGTTAAATTACGGTTGGATGCTTTACCGCTGCTTCTTCCTAGCTTTGTCAGGTGAGGTTGACTTGGTAACTGTAATCTTGTGTGTGTCTTTCCTTTCTATTTCAGTTATTACATTAATGTCAATATTGTTGTAATAAAATTTTTTAATCAATTTTTTTTCGTATAAGAAATTATAACAAACAGAAAGGTTTCAAGATTAATTTTAGTTTAGGGAAAATCGTACCAAGTAAGACAACTAAATGTGGCTCCACATGAGCATACAAAGAGTGACCGTGGCAGATACATGATTACGCCCTCTAACGGTGTATGCGTGCATGTAATCTGACCACGCCTATTTTTGGTACATCGATGGATTAGATAATTACAAATATATATAAATTTTCAACCTTATAGCAAACTTTCAGTGGCAGATAAATAGATTTTTATGGATTGCGGAGTGGCTCTTGGTCGACTTTGCACTCTTTGTACAAAAATTAGAAATCTTTCTCATTCATTCACTTTCTCAAAATTTACGACTCTCAGTTATTTTTTAAGCAAAATAGGCAGTGCCACGTCCATTAATTAGATGTCCCCGAAAAGCTACAGCAATTTCCAAATGTTTGCAAAAAATTTGACCAAAATCGGATCAGTAGTTCTCTAGTTAGATTTTACATTCATTCTTGCGGTCATAAATTGAATAAGTAAAAAAACTATATGTATCTTGGGGCCAAATCTTCAATACGCTGCCCATTTATATATAAAAAGTGGTCGTGGCGGGTACATAATTATGCGCAGTAATTGGCATCAATTTGCAAGTCGGGCTTTACCAAGTAATATTTTTTATGAATTGAGGGCGTTCCTGTTATTATGCCACGCCTATTATCTCTACATTAATAGAAGTAAGTAATTGTAAATATGTATGCAAAATTTCAATTTTAGGCCTACAGGTTAAAGGAGTCGATTTGCTTAGACCCTAAAAATAGAAGCGTTTCTCAGCTCAATATCTCAAAATTTACTACCGTGAGTTTTTATTCACATGAACGCACATGTCTAGATCGAGTCGGAGTCGTATTCTGATGATGACGAAGAATATATAAATTTTGGACGGTACTTTATATATTTTGTGAGGCCTCCTTCCAGGTGTTGCATAGGGAAAAGCAAACCTAGTACACTCTCTTCACGAATAATAAGCCATCATTATTATTTAAGTTAAAAGTGAAAATGCAGGCACACTGGTAACGTACCAGTCGAATCAGAATTAAATTGAACTCACAACACATGTCCCCCACATGTACGAGCATGTTGTCAGACATATTTATACATACACAGTTGTGCCTAAGGAGCGTACATACAATTTGGCAAACTATTACGAGTAGTAAATGGATGATTCCGATGTATTAGGTATCGCGACTATACACACGTTCGTTTCGTTTTATTTGTACAATGTGTTAGTTGTGTGTCGATTGTGTTCGATTGTCACAAAACAACAAATGCAACAAATGCAACAAGCAATTCACCTTGTCCAACATCTGTTTCATATCTTCATTTGCGTTGGATAGATTATATGTAAGCAGGCTATCGATATGTACACAAACACAAAAAATGCATTTTTTCGTTGTTGCAACGCAAAATAACTACAACGTACGGGCTGGTTGAATAATCAGCACCTAAATCAACTTGGCCATGCCTTTCGGTCTTACACCTGTGTTTGGTACTGTCTTGTAAGCGCTGACTAATGAAATGTGTGCACGTTCGAGAAGAGCAGATAATGGCTTTTATTCCACCCACTCTATGAATGCTAACAGTTTCAGAAAAATTACTGTACACAGAGGGATGGACACGTCTAAGTTGAGGCCAAAATCGATGCTTACATATTGAAGATGCGTTCATGTGGATTCCTTTGTATAAGTTGTAAAAACTAATATCAAAAATAAAGAGTGTGAGGAGTACTCGGACGTTGTGCAGGTTGTCGCAAAGATACAGTTGATGCCTTTGCTACAGGCACACACACACATACACCCATTATGATATTTAATCGATAATTTTTGAATGTCTCGCATAAAATGATTTTTTGTCAATATTTTCTCTCATTCCTCATGCCAATGTCACAGCAGTAGATCAATCAAATATGCGGCATTTTTGCAGTCAGGCGGTAAAAGCAAACAAGTTCTATTTGTTTCATTGAGTAACGAAGCACAAATAATGGTCAATCGGAAGAATCTTAAATGCATCGTTACGTTTCCACACGTTCATCCGGTTAAGAAAAATGGAAAATACAAGAAAAAAAAATTTACTTCTTCAACCACACATGCAATACATGCGTATGAACGTGTGCATGCATATATATGCATTCGCATAAAGAAGACTTTACAGTTGTGCTGAGTCAACCAGCTATCCAGCCATCTAGCCAGTTCGGCATTTACGCAGAAGCCTGTAGTTTTATTGAGTGCGCGCCCGTTTTTCTACTGACCACCGCCGATAAGAAAAACAGAAATTCATTTGAAAATATTTCATGTTCGGCATTTCGTAGAGTCTTTTTCGTTGTTCCTTTTTTTAATTTCAAGTTTCCTTTGCATACAAAGCGTACATGACGACTGCTTCCAAGTGTGTATGCATGTGCG
This sequence comes from Ornithomya chloropus, assembly GCA_963971445.1. NCBI lineage: Eukaryota > Metazoa > Arthropoda > Insecta > Diptera > Hippoboscidae > Ornithomya > Ornithomya chloropus. Next base: position 16,237,144 of record OZ020530.1, on the reverse strand, counting down.
GTGGCTTTATTCTTTGAATGACCGCAAGAGGTATAAACGCACAATTTCCTACTTGAGGGCACAGAAACCTTTATACAAACATATCAAAATGAACACTATTACAAACCTGTGCTCCCATGGTACATATGCGTAGACGCATAAAGAAGGGTGTAGACACATATATGTCACATTGTAGTCATAATTGTAGCAACATGTTTTGTGTATGTGAAAGAAATTTGCAACATGATCAGCTGTCTGGCCACAACGTGACCACGCCAGCCGTCCAGTATATTCGTCATCGATCATTACCCACTTCGGTATACACGTAATGGTTGCCTTTCCTTTTTGTTTAACTAAACACACACTTGACATGCGATTAGCCATAGTTTACGCTGTATTCCTTAGCTCTGCAGTGAACATTATTCTCAACTTTGGGACGTATGCTACAACAACAAACAAGAACAGGTTTTGTTAAACATGCATCATTACAGGCACTCATCGACATCATGATCAGACTAAATGAAAATTGAGACAGACTTCTCGAACGGGTTGGTCATTTCATTCTACTGTTTGGACAGTTTTGTGGGTAATTTTTTAAATTTTGTTTTATTTTTATTAATTTTAAAAATTCATTGTTCTCCCTTCATAAACATATAAGTATGTTTGGATGGTAGTTGTTGTTATTGTTGCAGCTATTTATTTTATACATACCTATATAGTTGTTGTAGATTGCTCTCATGTCATCTGTAGTTGCAATCTTGTTGTCCTTACCACTTGGTTAGCCGTCCATTAATTTAAAGTTGCAGTCATTGTTGTTGTAAAAAATACAAAAAAACTGTTACAACAAAAATTCATATTGTAATGTAGTTACTGTTGTAGTTACTGTTGTAGTTGCAGTTGTTGTTGTTGCAGTTGTTGTTGTTGCAGTTGTTGTCGTTGTTGTTGCTTTTTTAAAGCGGTAAACTTGAAAGTATAAATTTACAAGTAAAAGAACTTTTGATAAAAGTGCAGTTTGTTGCAATATGAAGTAGAATGACTGCCACATACCAACATACAATAAGAAATATATACAATAATAAACAAGGAAAAAAGCTATATTTGGGGTTTGGGCAACCTTTTGAATACCTTCTACATCTGTATACGAACCGTTTGCACAGCAAACGTGATTATGCCCTCTAGTACGACTAATCATCCTAGACAAGTCGCTTTCACAACCTTGCTTACTTTAAACGTTTGCTTTTTCCACCTGCTTATGCCATAATAATCACTATATCACATTATCACTGCAATTTAATTTTTACGTCTACCAGTACGTATCAAAATAAAATTGAACCTTCCGCTAGAATGATTTTCTAAAACAACCCGGCATCCGTTTCATTCGTTTTCGATTTAAAGATATTTTAAGATATTTCGATGAAATTCGGTGTAAAGACATCTCTTGGCTGAAAGAAGAGTTTTTTTAAACGTGAATTGAAGCGGATTGAATCCTTACGGTTCTTTGGTTAATTAAGTCGCACTCTTTTTTTTTTAGGTGTCTTCACCTCATAACGAATTTCATGGAGTTATTATACCCTCCGCATAAGATGGCGGATGTACTAAGTTTGTCATTCAGTTTGTAACACCCAGAAGGAGGCGTCAGAGACTCAAATTATATATATTCTTAATCAGCATCAAATGCTGAACGCTCTAGACATGTATGTCCGTGTGTCCGTCTTTTGTTGCCACTCTCACGGGCGTAAATTTTAAGATAATGAACTGAAATTTAGAACAAGCACTTTTAGTTTTTGCACGCAGATCGCTATATAAAATGGGCAAAATCGGTCAAGACCCACGCCCACAATCGATAAAAAACTGTATATGTGCCACAAATATTGAGCTATCAAGTTGAAATTTGATACAAATATCTATAAATATAAGCTTCATCGATGTGCAAAAAATGGGCGTGGTCGGATAAAATATACGCCCACAATTGACAAAAACCTTTTTATCTGCCACAAAAATTGACCTATGAACTTGAAATTTGGTGTAAATAATTATAGTTATCCCATCCAACGAATCCAATCAAAAGTAGGTGTGGTCGGGTAATAAAAGGGCCCAAAATTTACAAAAAACTTTACTTCACGTAAAACTCCACTTGCAAGCTGATACGTAATACATACACTATTAAAGGGCGTAATCGTATACCTGCCACGTCCACCATTCTTTTTTTTTTATGAGGGATGAGAAATCTTCAGAGATACTGACGTGTCTCGAAGTCAGTATGCACGATTTAGTGCGCACAGGGATCCTGACTATGTGGCAAGAGCACCTGTGAGCACTACCTACGTACTAAAAACTCACCCCCTCCGCTTCCATCCCCTCCTGATGATGTGTACATGTCACTTAAGATTTCGCCTAAACCAAATTTAGTTTTCTTACTTGTTTTTATATAACAAATGTATGTTCACGAATATGCCGAAAATGTGGCTTAGATTGGGTTTTATAAATTGTGATCCTTTAGAACAGTTTGAGGCTTGATGCAATTGTTTTTATATGAATTTTACTGTTATATATAAATATAGCTGTTTAAAAAAGAAGTCCATTTTAAGCAGTACGTACGTGGAATATCTACGTGTATGTGAAAAGTCTCATAATTTACTTAAGCGAAAATATTTTGCTTGGAAATATGTGCAAAAATGGAAAACGCTTCGTTTCCATGAGGTAGACGACAGTACAGTTGAGCAGTTCATTCACGCTTACTACCTTACTTTTGACAACTCTATGTAATCGCATTACTGGCATATATGTACATAAGCTTTATCCATAATGTCATAAAGGGCAAAAGAATTTCTGGAAAAACTAACTAGGCGGACCTTTGATGATGATGACAAATATTTTAATTAAAAGGCTAGCTGGTCTGCTTAAAGCAACAACATTTAAGCAATTGTAAAAATCGATAAGGTGGAGGAGTTGTAATGGCCCCTTCGCTCACAAGAGTTAATGAATTAGAAGTGTGGGTAAGGTTGGCATGCGTACATGTATGTTGGAACATAAAAGTTCTCTACACCCGAGTGTTTGTTGAAGAGAGCATTACTGGTAGAGAATGAGTGATAGAAGAGCGCAATGTGTTTTCATCTGACTCTTGTGTGGTAGAATGAGGTCAGTTCTTTATTGTATACTCCTTGTAAGGTGGGAGGTATACTAAGTTTGTCATACCATTTGCAACATCCAGAAAAAGAAGCTACTAGAGACTCTCATCAAAATCTTGATCGTTCTGGCCGAAATATTGCACAAATATTTCTACTTTCTACGGGCAGGTTTCATTTTTAGATGCAGGTGGGATGTGTTGGTCAGGTACCATGCCCACATATAGGTAATTCTAATGAGGGCGGTCGTCTAAGTGCTAAAACAGGACGAGGTCAAATGGCAGACCTTTAAGAACCCGTCATAGTTTTGAAGTAAAGTTAGCTCCTTTCCTCTTTTTATGGTCTAAATTGTAAGAATTCTAACTTATGTGTATAACACACACACTCTTACACACCCTTATTGTGTAACATTATATGGGAACGAACGTACGCGACATGTCTTAGAGTTAAAATTTTTCATGGTAGGGTGTTATGATAATAATTGTTGGCCGTAAAGGTAGTGATAATGCAAGAGCAGAGTGGTGGTTGGTGGGAGCAACACAAAGTCCAACCCTTTATTAAAAGATGTCCGTTTTCATGTTGGCTTCATATATAGGTAGTGTTGTTTTTGTTGTTGTTGCTGCTGATGTTGTTATACTGTTGACCGGTTTTACATAGCAAAGCCTGTTTGGCCCGGTATACCAAAAGGGCGGACACAATTACTACATACCACACATAAACATTCAAACATAGCCAACCACACACGCTTACACACACAGACACGGAAATATCTCTGTCTCACTTTGTCCGCTACCTTTTTATTGCGAGTAGAGAAGGCTGCTACTACTACTGCTACTACACTACATAACTCATGTTGTTTGTTTGACTGCTCTTTGCAGCATAGCGTTAGTTTTCCATTTAATGTCGTTTGGGAGTGTGCATGTGTGTCATATGGAATATTTGTTGTAAGCGAGTAATGCTGTAAGCTTTATCACACTCCATTATGCTTGTTATAACGTTTACGTGTGTACGCCACGAGACCTATTACTGGCATAGTCATTGCACATATTTGGCACGTATGTATATGCATCTCTTCTTCATTCGCAAGATTTTTATGCACATTTCAAAATTGGAAGCTCTCCCTCTCTCTCACTCTCTTTTCAACGTGTGTGCAAGTGTGTGTGTTCAGAAAACTTACATCAACTCACACACTACACCACACTGCACCATCGTGTGTACATTAAATTTCATTTCGTTTCATATCATTTCATGTTCATATTTACAGTTGATTTTACGTGTAATTGGCATTTTATATTATTTTAATTAAAATTTCGTAAAGAGACCTCCTGCACCTATATCATACATTACTACACTGCATAAACGCATTATAACATTTAATAAATACAATAATAAATGAATGAAATGCGCACCAATTATATGTATTGTACGGTGTATGAGCTTGTATACCTTGCATTGGTGTGTGCCGTTGTACGCCGTTGTTTATGTATACAGTGTGCCGGCGTTTAAAACTAAATGAAGTGTTGAAGTAGCTGTTTATTTATTTTGTATTTTGCGTCAAATAGTGAAAAAATTTTGTTGAAAATTTTAAATTGTTAATAAATTACTGCCCACATACCAAAATCAAGCTATAAAAATATCTCGTGGGGAACGTACGCTGAGTTTATTATGCCGCTTGTAATCAAATACTTTAAGCAGACTTCAGAGACTTTAATCAAGTATACACAACATATTTTTGATCGTATTCTGACTCGATTGAGTTATGACTGTACGTTCGTCTTTTGCTATAATTCTATGTGCACAATTTACAAATGCTTCGATTTCTGCTCTTGCGTGTAATCTTTCGAGTTGAGAAAGAAGGCACACTAGAAGAAGATATTTGCTGAAACATGGGTGTTCCAAGTGGCCCATTTGTTTACCTAAAATTTTTATACCCCGCACCACTTGTGGAAAGGGGTATATTAAGTTTGTGCAGATGTTTGTAACTCCTAAACGACAAATGCCACACCCACCTTCAATTATACCGATCCATTCACTATCAAAATCTGAATCGATTTAACGATGTCCGTCTGTCTAAATTTTAGCGCAAGCTACAGGTCGCATTATTTGAGATATTTTGATAAAATTTGGTACAAGGACATGTATTAGGCCAAAGGAGAACACTATTGAAAATGGACCGGATTGGACCGTTTTTAGAACTCTTTCCCATATGAGGTCCTATTAGTTTCTGAGATATTTCGATGAAATTTGGTACAAGGATATGTATTGGCCAAAAAATAAACCCTTTTGAAAATGGATAGGATCGGACCATTTTTAGAACCCCTCCACATTTAAATTTTTTATTTTATTTTATAAATAAACACAAAATTAGAAAAGATTTCTGACATTTTTATCATTTTGAAATTTTTTGAAAATATAAGTAGGTATAGAAAAATGAAATTTTTCATTTTTCAAAGAAAAAATTAAATTGAATCATATATCAAGTGGTGTAGGATATTTGATATAGTCGGGCTTGACCGACTATAATATTTTCACTTGTTTTTGATATGCATAAACTAGAAGTGACAAACAAAATGTCGGCTCTGATTCTTGATATACTTTGTAGGGTCTCTGATGCCTTTTTCTGGGTGTTGAAAGCGATATAGCAATAATGTAGGGTTTAAACAGAGATAAATTCAAATTAATCTAAACTTTGTAGTCGTGACTGTTAATCGATTTTCTTAACTGTATATAAAGAAACTGCGAGCGCTTATAAAGGGTGCACCTAAGGCATGACTAAAATATTGAAGCCAATCAAGTGGATTCATATATTACAAGGGTTCTGGCACTTCCTTCTCGAACCTACAAGACAAAATGTTTAGCTAGTTATAGTGGGTGGGTGGCGTAAGAAGTGTATTAAGGAAATGTTCACTGCTAAGAGAAGTAGTCAAAGTTGGATGCCTACAACAACAAAATAGTACCACAAACATTGTAGACACCCACACAAAGCACAGCGTAATTGAATTCTCTATATTGTGGATTAAGTAACGGGAAGAAAACTCTTTCGAGAGAAAATTATCTTATTATGTTCACTTGATTAAAATGGAGGTTAAAGGGAAATGGGCTCAGGAAAGGGGGCAGTAAGTTACGTACATACAAGCTAAATGTAATCAAGTTGAAAATTAAGGAGTTAACAGAGTTTATAAAATCTAATGCAAACCTTTTTAAATGTAACAAGAAAACAGATAAACGAACAGGACCTTCGACCAAGAAAATACAGAAACAAAGAACCACAAAAGCTAAACAAAGGCTGTACATAGAGGAAGCAAACAAGCAAAGAAGAGTAAACATAAATTCTTTCGATTATTAAAATTTTATTAGGAAATTAAAAACATTCAACAACGCAGTAAAACGTGTTTTTTGTGTAATATTGTAAAAAGCTTTAAGTGATTGACTTTTCTTCCATCACAAGAATTACAAAATTAAAGCTTCACGAAGGCCACACAATCTTCGCATATAAAATGAATCGATAGATAGAGAATGTCATCTAAGAATTGAATTAATGAATAAACAGAGTATAGAGTGGCGCTTGTACAAAAGTGGGAGGTTCTTACAAACATTACTGATCTTGTGTTCACCATTATTAGTACTCACAACCACCACACACTTTACTACATACGTACCTTATATTGTAACACACAGCAATACAACAAAAATATTTCATTTCATTTATTTATAAATAATATCAGTATTAAACAAGAAAGAAAACCCAATTTGGCTTAGACCAAATCTTAAATATCCTCCACCTCCACAACGGTGGGCGTGGAAAATATATATATATATATATATATATAATCCGACCACGCCCATTTTTGGCACGTCAGTCAATGGGATAACTATGTATACGCGTATTAAATTTCAAGTTCGTAGGTAAATTTTTGTAGCAGATAGATAGATTTTTGTTAATTGTGGGCGTGCAAAAACTAAAAGTGTCTGCACAAAATTTCATCTCAATATCTCAAAATTTACGCCCGTGAGAGTGCCAACAACAGACAGACACACGGACACACGGACATACATGTCTAAATCGACTCAGTTTTTGACGCTGATCAAGAATATATATACTTTGTAGGGTCTCTGACGCCTCCTTCTGGGTGTTGCAAACGGAAGAACAAACTTAGTATACCTTCATCACTGAGGTGGAGGGTATAAAAAGAGATAGAATGTACAAGCTCTGGTTTGGAATCAACACATCAGTACTAAGTTTGTCATTCCATTTACAACATTCAGAAAAAGGTGACGGAGACCCTACCATGTTTATTCCTAATCAGTAATAAAAACCAAGTTGATTTAGACATGTGCGTCCGTGCATCTGTCTGTTGTTGTGATCAGATAAAAAACGCCATACTCTGATAAATAATACATACACTAAAGGGCGGGATCGTGTATCTGCCACACCCACTGTTTGTATGCGTTTAGGATTTGGTCCAAGCCAAATTTTGCTTTTATTCTGCTTTTTATTTCTCGTGGTTTTGTGACCATAATTAGCAGCCAAAATATAAAAAAACCAGGTTTTCCGACTTCTGCGATGACTTATTTGATAGGATTTCAGGAATCAGTGTCTAAACATTATTCAACAGGGGTGGGTTTTGAGGTTAACGGAAACATGATTCTAATTTTGTAGCGCAATGCATTTAATTTGAATATATTACATATCGACATATATAGACGCATGACGATGCGTATCATGTTAATTGAGTTTTCAGTGAAGCCTAAAGTGTACACAATCCAACATTCCGGATATGTCAGTTGGTTTAATGAATAAAGCAGGCAACGCCCTCAAGTTTTGTTGTCGTTTGTAAGTGATCCAACACGTACTTAAAGTGTACATAATACAACACTAACATGTAATAATAACATAAACATTAGCAACTGTGTACAACAACTGATCAGTTGCGATCGCAACCAAAATTGATAAAAACGTGAAATTACACGAAATTTTGAACTTCATGAACGTAAGACAATAAATACAGCACGAAATAAATGAAACTACATAGAACAGCAACAACATCACCAAACAAACATTTACATATAAAAGTATGTACTATTAACAAAAAGGTTATATGGGGTCACGAAACAATCAACGATCACAATGCAGTTAAACGCAGCAAACAAATAAAGTGTGAGAGAGTTTGTCCTCCAAAAAAAAAAGCAAGACAAAAAATAACAACAAAAACAATACAAACGGAGACAAATAAATCACTATAACGCCAGCTACTGCACACTCGGTAAGTGCCCAAAAACAATCGAAAACATAAAACCAAAAATCCCAGCGTAAAATATGTTTTAATAAATACGAAAAAAAAATTAATTGAAATGAAATGCAATGAACTGCACTAAAAATGATGAATTGCTCGTTACCAGCTCCCTTCCATTTTCAACGTTTCTTCTCGTTTCTGATCGCATGAATAAACAAGGGTTAGCCTGGAGTTAAGCGCTAAGAAAAATTGATTTTATTAGGAGGAGAACAGCCACGGTGTGTACGGGCTCAGTTCAGCTTGGTATGTGTCCATCGGTCCATACACCATCATACACATGTGTTCGAAATATGTTTCGATTTTGGAATTCACACAAAGAACTCAACACAAACTCACCCACCTAAACCACAAAAATTATAGCACAGAATAAAATGAATGATTTTTTGTTTTCCTCATTATCACTCCGATTAGGCAACAAGTGTCCTTTATAGTATATCTTACATTATAGTATTTAAACAATTGTAAAGAACATTACCTAGGCGAACTAACTTGAATATTAGTTGAATTAAAAGAAAGTTTCGTCACCCAAAATTTTTAAGTAACCGCGCAGTAGTTCATAGTTACTAGAAACTTGTTAGAGTAACCCAGGACTGTAGCGAGAGAGTGGTGGTGCGGATCCCCCTCTCGACTGGATAAGGAGGCGGTGAGATGTACAAATAGCAGATGGAGTACCCTATCGAGCTGTTACATATCTCGCACTCTCTGGCCTCGGCTAAATTATAAACGAACTAAAGACCTACTAAATCTAAATAGGATATCGATTTCTGCGGTCCTAGGAGTCCTAACGGGGCACTGTCTCATAGGCCATATGGCCAGCAGATACAGTGTCCCGTATAACGATTTCTGTAGAAGCTGCAGGGACGAGGAAGAGGTGGAAACTGTGCAGCATCTGCTGTGTGAAGGCCCGGCCCTACAGAGAAAATGACACAAAACACTCAGATTCCCAGAGGGTCTAGGGGCAGGTCACTAGCGGATGCTAACATTTTCGACCTCAAACGATTTATAGTCACCTCCGGATGGCTAAACTGAGCTCTGTGTTATGTTCCGTCGGGTATCACAATGGGCCTACTTATGAAGCGCTTTTATAAGCGCACATCCGACCAACCTAACCTAACCCAGGACTATTTCTATTACAAAGCAAATAACTTTAATACAATTATTGAAAACAACACTTAAAGTTTATTAAATGCGAGCTTCCCGAGGATTATTAATATATCATTTGTACTTTATAAGTAATCAGAGAATTTACTTTGAATTTGAAAAAATGCTCCTTTTTCACTTTTTGTTGCAGCGACCGATTTCGATACCAACCAGAGTATGAATACTACCAATACTGCTGCGCAAATTTGGAATCGATATCTCAATATTTAGGACCAGGAGAGTGATTGTGATCGTTTACGAGGAACTCTTTCCAAATTTCTTAAATACCCATCCAATAGACAAATTTGCATGAAGGTTTTTCTCACCTAGGAAGCGGACAACTTAATGGGGAAATACTAATACATGTATGGGGAAAAATTGTTCTATTAACCACGCCTACAGTTTGTGAAATTCTGCGCAACCTATCAGGAACTTCATGATATTTTCAAAAGCAGATTATTGAGTATAATGTAATTGGGTTCAAACCAGGAAACGCTTGCACCACTTTTAGAACCTATTCCCGCCTAACGACCCTTTAGGAAGTATATTTGTTATGTATGTGCAGCAAAGGTTCCAACACAACATGCTTGACTAAGGCAAGCTGCTTATAAACTTTGATATAAAATTATATGCCGAAAATATGAACACTTTCCTCCTAAACGTTCAGAAACTATATGCATACCATTTACAGAGTTTAAACGGAAAACAGAGCTCGTGGCAAATATAATACACTACACACTGCAGACTTCAAGGCATTTCCACATTTACAAATGCTGTCGTTTTGTTTTTTTGATTAAATGAAAATAAAAAATCTTTCAAATGCTGCTTTGTCCGGATTATGTAAAGGCACAGTAAAGAGAAGGAGGAGACTGTTTGAATATCACTCACATTCTTTGTTACAATTTATTGGTTATCAATTTGACAAATTTATTTCAAGTGGCCTCTTAAACGCTTATTTGGTTTCCTGTGGGCTTTTCTAAATTCATAAGCATATGCATCTAATACAAAATGAGGTCAATTTTTATTGGAACATGAAAATAAAGAACCTACACTATGCACCACACATATGTCCCTTTTGAGGTGTATTAACATATATCGATGAATGAATTATTGGGCCAAAGCAAAAGTTAATATACGGAACAAAAAGTTGTGCAGAAGAAATGTTGACTGTCGCTCATAAATAGTTGACACATCCGAATGGTTGATTGGTTGTCTTGAGAAATGTCTTTTTAACAAAATTTATGCAGCACTTCTGCAGAGTCGTTCAGTGTCGTCAACTTCCAATACCTTGTTTAACATCTGTCTTACGGTCTTAACCCATGCGTGTACATTTAGAAGCAATAAAAAGGAAACTATCGAAAAACAAGGCGAAAAGGTAAAAAAAAGAAGAGACAATCGACCAAGAAAAACTAAAATTTAAAAGCATAACAGATAAACTGTAAATTTATGCCAACACACATGTACATAGGCGTACATAACTTATTAAAAAGCGATAAACTCAGTCATCATTTGTGAATTGTTGAACACCTTGACGACAATAATACAAACGCACGGGCGCACAAACAGATAGCTTTTGGGGTTAACGTGTACAATGTCTGTAGAAGTGCAAGCACCAGGTCCCTTCAATTCTGTCATTACTATGGCTGTTGCTGTTGCTGTTGCTGTTGCTGTTGTTGTCGCTGTTATTTATACTTTTTTTGTATTGTTCTTTGGTATGAACACTTCGTATGGCATGTCCATTCATCGATCAATTATTTGTTGTGTTGCTGCTGCATAGCCAGAATTATTGAATTTTTATGTTAAATTAAATGCACACCAGTGTCAGTAGCTAAGTAACGATTGGCACAGTTATTCATTCATTCATCGAACACATCATTCAGCAGACTAATAGATTCTTTGCCATACCCTCACACAAAGAAAATGTGTTAATAAATATGATTATAGCTAACTCGAAATACTTGCTCGCAGAGCGATTTTAATCAGAATTAAACAAACAAATAAAACTAACATTTATACAGAGGCTGGCTTAGGCAAAGCATTGAGCTCTGAATTCGCCTTCCATTCAAATATTATGGTAGTCAAATTATATCTTATTGTGTGAATGTGAATATTAAGTGCTTGTTGAAACCTTTAATTTGCAGAAATCATTTAGTAATGTATGAATATAGAAGGATCGGAGGCTTGGACGTACGGACAAAAGCATTGTCTTGCATAAGCTAAAGTAATTTGGCAGAGCAGGGAACCGTATGTCCATAGAGTATTAAAAACAGAATGTAGAAAGCGTGGCGGGGTGTTCAAGTTGTGGCCTAAGCTAAACTTATCTTTTATAAAACACAAGTTAGTCTTGTTAGGAAAGAGAGAGAGAGAGTCTCGAAAAGCAAAGACATTGCCAAACAACTCGCTTCACCTGATCACACCAGCAATACCTGTATATTGAAAAGCACTAATACAGTTAGTTATAACAAGGGGTTAAATAGGTAGAAAGTTTTTTAGCTAATAAAATTCAATAAATGCCAATTTCAACTCTACATGTTTTTATTATATCCTCCACATAAGGTGGAAGGTATACTAACTATGTTGTTCCGTTTGCAGACGTCAGGGATTTCGCGATGCATATGTATAAAATGAACAGCATCGATATATGAATCGTTCGAAATATATTAGGTCCGTTTATATGTCTGTCTGCTGTTACAACGCTTCTCGGTTATAGCTTACGAGATATTGTTACCCTGCAAGCACTTTGCTATTGATATTAAGTAAAGCAGTTTGAGAGTTACGCTCACAATTGACAATACTCGGTCCAACAGCCACAAAAATTGAGCTACGAAGTTTAAAATTCCCGGAATATGTCCCGTCCGTCGATTTGCCCTTGGCGAAGTAATTGTCAAAAAAAAAAAAATTCGGCACTTATTATAAATAAAACTGTTGTCTGAGGAGTTGCCCTAATGTTGTATCGAGGAGATCCATTTTCAATAGTAACCGTTCTTGCTCCAAATTGCCGCGTTCCAGTATCAAATTTTATTAAAAAATATTCAAAATTGCCATCTGTAGGTTAATAACAAAAAATACATGTACGGAGAGACCGACATGTTTATACGATTGTTACGATTTTGTGGCTGTGGCACAAATAATGCACCCTTTTACCACTTTGTCGAGTAGGGTGTACACAGTAAACATCAAACGTAACAAACAAGAGTACAATACACGTACAATGGAATTTTATAGGTAAAGACTGCTTACTTGTTGTTTTTGTTTTTTGCTTTTATTCGCATTTTTTATTAACGTCATTTTCATTGAACGTTTGTTTAATTCATGAGCCTAATCGATACAACTGTAACAATAACACAATTGACAACTGTATACAAGTGAATTGAAAACCAGTAAAGTGTTGAATTATATATAGTCCTAGGCCAAACCTTAAGCACCCTAACATCTACATAAAAAACTAAAAGCATGGCAGGTGATTATGTCTGTGAATAATGTGTGTATTATGTGTTAACTAAAATTCAGACCAAATAAGGTTTTTTTTGAATTGTGGGCGTGTTTGTTAGCTTTACAAATCATATATAAATATGTGCAACAATTGTTGTCACTCATAAATAGATTGTGTGGATGTCTGCCAACCGCTGTTGTCCACACATCTCACACCGAATATACCTTTAGCTGTAAACGTCTGCACTTCTTCAAATAAAATTTCACACAACTACTATATTTACTATAACTACAGCTACTACTGTTAGCTTTAATAAATATTAATGAAACAAAACAAAAAAAAAAAAAAAAGAACGGGAAAAGTCTTAGCATCTGTAGTGCGCTGCATTAAATATTTTAGATATTCGTCATGACACTACAACTACACAACAAAATCTTTTTAACTGTATTCTTAGGTTATAAAACGATGATCTTGGCATCGTAGGAAATACCTGGCAGAGGGTAAAACACAACACAAAACGGGATTTCACACACAGCACACAAGTGCTGCTACAACATGTAAAACATATAAAAAAGTTGTACTTGGTTTAGGTCAAATTTTGAATGCGCCCCATCTGAAATCAAAATTATGCTTATAAATTAAGGGCGTGGTGGGCGCGATCGATCCGTCTTAATTTTTATAGGAACGTAGTAAAAGAGATCCTTCTAAAGTTTTAACTGAATTCCGTGCATGTTCTTCAACTAATTTTGTGCAATTTCAATACCAACCTGCCTGTAGGAACTATCAATATTTCTGCCAAGTTGGGTGAAGACATCTGAACTTTTGCAATAGACAGACAGACAGACAGATACAACTAAAGAGTATATATACTCTATAGGGTTTCTGGTGCTTCTTTCTAGGTGTTACAAACGTTTCGACAAAGTGAGTAAACCCGCCATAGGGGGTATAAAAAATGTACGTACGTATGGCTATGTTCACATAGAATGAAATGTTGCTTGTTGGTTAATCTGAACCAAAACGCTTATAACATATAAATGTGTTCCAGTAAACTGTCTGACAATCGGGATTTCCATCATCATTAATTATGCATCTCATACAAACAAAACAAAATAAAAAAAAAAACACGTTAACATGATAAATAATCAACAAGGAGTTAGGCGCCTCCGTGTTGTAATGGAACCACACACACGCGCTCAGATCATTAGGCAATGTTACCCTAACCCAGTGAGAGCTTAAAATGATCATGATTTAAGTGATTCAATAATCTGGTGGTAATATATGATAGGCGACGGTAACGTAGTAGAGGTAGAAATTGCATCAAGATAAGAAAGACGACTTAAAGGTCTTTTCGCTTTTCTTCTTTCTCTCCTCTTTTTCATATTAATGTCATTCTCACCGTAATGCTTATACTCCAGAGAAACACAGTTGTTGACCCATTTCTATATTGAATGTTTTTATGATTTATTTCATCTCACACATGTTTGGTTGTTTGTTAATTTCTATATATTACAACAATATTTTGTGATTATTCCCTTTATTGAATCAAACGTGAACTGAAGTTGAAGAGAAACCATAATAAAAAAAGGAAGTTATTGGCTACACGCCGAATTGCTACATCTCGCGATGGATGGTGCGCCGTTTTTAGTACCAGGGTCCGCATTTTGTCTGTGCGATTCCAAGAAATTTGTTTCTTGTAAAGGAGCCAACGTAAAGTATTCTTGGTATTAACCCAACATTGTAAAGTGCAAATATTTAGCATTAGTGGCATACACTCCACATAAGAACGCCAGTGTTCGTACATTGTGAGATATTGAGTTGAAATTTTAAGCACAAATTTCTAGTTTTTATATGAAACCCAACCACAAATATTCTTGATCAGCATTAACAGCCAGTTGATTGGTCCTTCGGTCCTTCTATGTGTATGTAACATTTTCTTTTCATGGCTGCAAAAGTTGACCTTTTGAGCCGAAATTTATTTAACAAATAATCTCCACCAGCGTTTACAGTGTGGAATTGCAAATAGACAAAATCGGTCCACCTATGGTCAATTATTCAATTAAATCTATTTATTTCAATTTCAAGTAAGCAAATTTCGATTCGATAGACCGAATACGAAAAATTTTAAATAAGAACAAAATCGGTCCATGCTTCCGCCTACAATGTTACAAATCATTAAGTACGATTTTTATACACAAACCGTAACAACGATAACATTTTTCCAGAATGTTGAAGTTTAAAATAAATGCAATTTGTGAAAAAGGGCGTGACCGGTTGCGTAC
The DNA here is from genome assembly GCA_963971445.1 of Ornithomya chloropus. Lineage (NCBI taxonomy): Eukaryota > Metazoa > Arthropoda > Insecta > Diptera > Hippoboscidae > Ornithomya > Ornithomya chloropus. The sequence continues at coordinate 16,221,894 of OZ020530.1, read as the reverse complement.
ACGCACACAATGTGTAAAAAAATCATTTACTCATTACTGCCGCTGTTAGGACACATTGCGTGCATAAATATTTGGCAAAACTGTTTTCAACCGTATTGTACTACTGATGGGTCAGACTCAGTGCCTCAAATGTAACTAAAATCACTTTTCCAGCCTAAATATTCAAAATGCTTGTTCCCCAAACCATATACAGCGCTTGTGAAAATGTACAAAATCATCCCATAGAAACGCCCACTTTTAGTAGGGATGTTAGAAAACTGATTTGATGATATTCCTTTCTTATATTCTTGGAAAAGTAGGATGGAAAGTATATAAGGGTACTCACGTTGTTCACCTAATTCAGAGAAGATTGTTTCCTTTTGAAAATTGAAATAAAATTCCATTTGTTTGATAATTTGTGATTGTTGTTGTTTATTATTGTAATATTTAACTATGCATTTATTTAAATATTGTGGTTGTTGTTGTAATGATGTTGTTGTAATGATGTTGTTGCACTTCTTCTTCTTCTTCATATTCGGTCTCTCTCCAGTTTATTATAATTAACATAAGTAATCCTTTGTACAATACATCTTGTATGATAACGTTATGTTATGTTATGTTATGTTATGTTATGTAATGTTAAGTTAGGTTATGAAATATCATTGATGGGGTGTGGCTTTGGAATATGTCTTCGATGACTCTTTAGAACCAATAAAGATCTTTTGAAGATTCTTGAACTTGAGCCTCTAAACCTAAAGCGAGATAAAATAAAAGTGAGTTCAAATTAATTTCATTTATAAAGAACTTTAAAGATATCGTTTATCATTATAATGCGTTAAAGATAAATACCCTGGAATTATTCTGTATACAAGTACGTACAACAAACACTTTCATTTTGTTAGGTTCAGTTGTCAGAGTACGAGAACCTGTCCAGAATTTGTATTGTCTTCGTATATGTAATTGGTTTCCAACTTTTATACAAAACGGTCTAACTTTCTACCTATTATTGTAATTGCTGCCGTTGTTGTTGGTAACTCTTTAATGTATATGCATGTATAAGTAAAAGTTCAAAGCATGTGTATAAATTACAAGAGAATGACATGTTGCTTGTTTTTTTTTTTTTGGTCTTTCTTTTGTCATCTGTGTACTTGTACTTTGAGGGGTTGTTTGACACACAATATGGCGTATCCTTCTACAACCAAATACATGCATATTCATACGTGTATGTATTTACAAATCCCCATATACTTTTGTCAGCTTGCAATACATTAAACTATGTTGTGGTTGGGTACGTTTCCCAATTGAATTATTTGCCAAGAAACACATTCAAATCGTGTTGCTTTAGATAATTATTTATATTTAAACTACCAAACCAACCAAAAATGAATTAATATTCGAATCTGCGTCCCAAAAAATGTTGGATTTACTAACACATAGCATCTCAGTCTGTTCGGCATTTAGTGATAATAAAATGGTTTAGGAAATAATTTTTCGAGCACATCTCATGCACTCGCCTATGTAGTGATTTGGTCTTTATAGAAAATTTATTGCACTTTGACTTTTTTGTGTTTGTACGTTCGTCCCATCATTTTCGGAATTTTGATTTTTATTTCATTTGAAAATTATTGTGGTTGCATTGTGTCTGGTTGCTACAAATAATCCCTTATATATATTTTATATGTATTTAATACCAACTCACCTGCCATAGTTGGATAACTTGAGTATGCTGCAGCACTCTCTAATGCATGAGCTGTCTGCTGATCGTGGTGCAGTCTGTGTGTGAAAAAGAAGAAAGATTTTACATTTATATATATATAAATATGTACTACTACGTTGTTAGAGTGAGGAATTTGAAAGCGGTATATTGTTGGTTCGATTCTTGTCGTAGTTGTTGATTTTTATTAATTTTTTTTTGTAATATGGTGTTGTGGGTCAGTCAGTAAACCGATTTTTCCCATTTTCAACAAAAAAGTTTGAAACATTGATGAAGAAAGTATCACTCGATATCTCAAAATTTGCTGAAAGCTCCGGGTGCATGGTTTAGGACGTCATTGTGAGCGCATCTATTGCCCGATTTTGCCGAATTCCAATAGGAAACCGTAGAAAATGTCAATGTCGAAGATTGCGTGTACCAAATTTCAGTTCGATATCTCAATTTTTACGACTGTAAGAAGTCCAACAAAAAAGTACATTATTCACATGGACACACGGACAGACTGATTGGCTAAATCAATTTTTGTATTGATACTGATCAAGAATATATATACTTTTGGGGGCGTGGCTCGCCTCCTTCTGGTACTTACGAACGCCTGAACACAAAACAATATACCCCCATATCATTATGATGATGGGTATAAAAACAAAAATTTTTATTAGTACTTTGTTGTTAGTTTTTTTTTTTTTTAATAATTCTTAACACATGTGTATGTACCTTGAACTATGACCGTATTGCTGCGGCAAACGCAGCAGACTGCCGTACTGAGCCATGTTATGATGATAGGCGTGAGCATGAGCGGCATGCGCATGTGCGGCATGTGCATAAGTGCCGTAATGAGCGGCAGCTGCATGGGGTACCCAAGGGTCAGTGGCATACCCGCCATCCGACGAATACAAATCACTCATCTACAATATATAACAAAAAGTGTTGTTAGCACATATGTATGTGTGGTGCACAAAAGAAAAGAAACAATAACGCATAGTTTTAATATTGATTGTTCTCACTTGTGGATGCGTGGCTGCTGTTACAGGATGTACGTAGTTGCTATTCCAAAATGAAGGTGGGAAATTACGGGCTGACATAGGACTATTAGCTTCTGCAACGAGATATATAACAACAGCAGCAACATTAACGATGATAGCATTTACTACAACATAATTATGAATGTTCAAGGAAAGCAATTGTATGGAAATGTTGCACATTTTACCAAGCAGTGCTCTGTGGCAAAACTTAGCCGAGCACCCTTCGCCATTAATTGAACGCGAATGTTAATGAGTGTAAATGAGTCATCATATGTCATTGGGAACTGACAACGGACTGATGCCTGATTAAAAGTATATAATGCCTCAGATGAATTAAGGCGTGCCACCACGGGTTGATACATATCACTTAACAAGCGTTACGGCTTGTTGCAGTCACCACACACCACACACTACACACTACACACTAGGAACGGCCCAGTATATTATTGTGAATTGAAATGAATTAACATGAATTTTATTGCATTTTATTTTGTTGTTGGCAACAACATGTGCCGCCAGTTTTAAGATGAAAACAAACCAAAATGAATGCTTCTCGTTACAGTCATGCCAACAGCATTGAAATTTCTTCAACGAAAATAGATTTTTTTCAGAGTTCGTTTTTTGTTTGTTTTTGGTTTTTGTTATTAGTGCCTCTTTCAAGTAGTTCTGTTGAAAATGGAAAATACGAATGGACGGACAAATGGTGAGGAGCAGAGCACTATCCCTATTGCAAAATGGAATGTATTTAAGGGCATGAAATGTTTGCTTTTTGGCATTCCTTGCTTGCCAAAAAAAAAGAAGCCATCAAAATGCACTCATATAACAACAACAACAACAACAACAACAACAGTATTATTGGTGACAACATTCCAAACTCAGACTCAACATTTTCAAGATCTCCTGTTCACATATGCTGTTAATATTCCCGTTTATGTTTGTGTTTGTGTCAACATTCTCATATATATATATGTATACTCGTATGTATATAACAAACAAAGAACATAATAACACAACAATTGTCACATGGTGAATGGTAGTAATTGTTTATGTTCACGCATTGATGTTGATGTACCGGCAAGCCGTGCTTCGATTGGATCAAATCTGTCGGGCATAAAGAACGGAGATGATTTTGGTGGTGTGCAAACGGCAAACGATATCGTTCACAAAACCGCCAAAATCATCATCACTTCACCATTATTGTCAACAACAATAACAAATACAACGTGTTTCGTATTTTGTTTTTTATTTTCTTTTTTTTCTTTACTGATTCGTTTGCATAATCATCTTGTGCGTTGTTTTTTTGTTTTTTTTTTGGTTTTTCTTTGCATTCAAGTAATGTGTGATAAACTTTGAAAATATCTCGAAACAAAGAATGGTAGTGATGTGAGTTGTTAGTACAAAATGATGACGATGCTCGCTCTCTAGCATGCGACTTTGATATGAACCGCAAATAAACCGCTTGACAAACACAACACAAATACATATAAATGCCTGTTAAGCGCAAGTGTTTGCACGTCGGTACGGTTTATTTCTCTTTTTGCAATAAAACAAGTGAGCAGGAGTATGCATGGAACTAGTACGAAATTGAGAAATTCTTCTTTATGGAATTATTGAAAAAAAAAACAACGAAAATTTATTTAAAATTGATTAAACACATTCACACAGTGCACACACCTACTTAAGACGACCTTTCTTTCGTGTGCTGCCGCCAACCTCTTAATATAGAAATAAGCAAAAGGAAGTGTGTACCACAGCACACGTCTTCTCATTGCGGGAAGATCATGAACACAATTGCAGGCAGTTTTATGTATTTGAGAAGATATTGAACAAGTCACGCACGTATTGTTAGTATAAATGAATGACTTTTACTAGATGTTACATAAAATCGTTGCGTACGTGTGGCAGCAAGAGGAGCACACCGCACCATGAATACTAAAATAAGCATTTGAAAATTAAAGAACCGAAAAAGAAAGAAAAAAAACATAATAAGAGACGAACTAAGACAGCGTTTAACCACATAAACGCGCACACGCACACACGCACACACCTACTAAATAGATATTATCTAAACGGCAACTAAATGACATATAATTACCAGCAAAAAACAACAATAATCACAGGATTAAATGATGACTTTATCATAAATGTTTGCCACATAAATAACCAGCAAAACAAAAACTATTAAATACAAATACAGAAGCTAAACATACAATATTATCAGATAAATAAATTTTGAGGGTAGGGGTGAGAGACTAAACGAAAGATTTTAAAGTATGATTAGAAAGTATAGGATAGGATAGGATAGGATAGGATAGGATAGGAGGTAGAGTAGAAGACAGAAAAATTACTGTAAGACCACACACATAATGCGTAAAAGGGCTACATAAGGCAATCAAGGATACCCACTATCGTTATCCTGTACAATAACAAAAAACCATCATATTATTAAACTTCTCCAAATAATAAGACATGTTCAGTCACGTCCAGCCGATTTTGTGTAAATTCAAAAAGCGATCCGCGTGTAAAAACTAAGTTTTTGTACAAAAGCCCAGACAGACGAACGGACATGTTTAGATTGACTCAGTTATTGTTGCTGATCAAAAACGTATATACTTTGTAGGGTCTCCGACGCTTCCGCCTATATGTTGCCAACAGTATACCCTCGTCAGTGATGAGGTGGAAGGTCAAGAAGAAATAAATATAAAAAATTAAAAATAAATTAAAAATAAAATAAAATAAGACACGTAAGAAAACTTAATTTGGCTTTGGCCAAATCTTAAATACCCTCCACTTTCACAACGGTGGGCGTGACAAATATATATTGCGCCCTCTAATAGTTATGTATTACGTATCAGCGTGCAACTCTAGTTGTACGTTGAATATGGTTTTTTGTAAATTGTGGGCGTGTCTATTATCCGACCACGCCCATTTTTGGTATATATATGTGAAGCAAATATGTATAGATGTACATACCAAATTTCAATTTTATAGCTCATATTTTGTGGTAGATAAATAGATTTTTATCTATTGACCGATTTTGCCCATTTTAAATAGTGATCTGCGTGCAAAAACTAAAAGTGCCCGTACAAAATTTCATCTCAATATCTCAAAACTTACGTCCGTGAGAGTGCCAACAACAGACGGACACACGGACACACGGACATACATGTCTAAATCGGCTCAGTTTTTGACGCTGATCAAGAATATATATACTTTGTGGGGTCTCTGACGCCTCCTTCTGGGTGTGGCAAACGGTAGAACAAACTTAGTATACCCTCATCACTGAGGTGGAGGGTATAATAAATAAAAAACATGGTTAAATCCTGGCTGTCCTCAATTACCATATGTATAGAAAGTGCGCAGGTATGCCAAGTATTCATGGGTAACGATCGAGTACAAAATTTAACACAGCGCTACAAACTTCAACAGTTTTGCCAACAATATCAAGAATTGTGAAATTTCATTGCATATACCAGGGCTTACCCTTGACCAAAGCAAACGAAACATATCTAAAACATTGGCCTGTAGCAGAAGCAGAACCCAGGCAGACGGTGTTTAAATCCGAATTACAAAAATCTAGTTATGTAAATAAATTCCTCATACTTGTCGCTGTTTTGTATCAGATGCAATAAAATCGCTTGCGTATGTATGTACATGTGTTGCTTTGTGTATGCACAGCAGGAATTTCACCGAATTTTTTGCATTCCTTTCTAAAATAAACCACAATTTATTTATAATTTCGTTGCTGTTTCAATTCGTTCACGTCTTTGATTTCTTGACAAGTGCGTGCGATCGTAAAAGTGCAGTTTTTACCGAATATTGCGGCACCCTCCATAAGCACCGCTCTAAATGTATTAGAAAGTGATTAATGGAAGATGTTGCGACATGAAGCCAGACTGTCGATGTTTTTAATCGTTTTACATTAGGAACGAATTTAATGCTTGGCATTGACAAACAAACATACTCACAAACTTAATGTAATATCCATCGTTAAGCCAATACTACAACATAACACCTTTGATATGGTTAATCATTGGTTTTTGTATCACGGTGTCTATGTTTACATTCACTCCACACACTGAGAGACTATTTTTAAAGGAAAACATTTTCAAAAATCCTACTAATTACTTAGCGACAAGATTTAGACCACTGGCAATACATGGGGGGGATTTGCTGCTGTTTGGTGTTTAGGTGATTAGACAACGATTGACAAATATTTAACATACTGGGGCACCATTTTTTTTAGAAACGGTTAAGCAGTGTTAAGCATTCCCGCTTGTTGCATGTAATTTGTTATTTTTTTTTATTTTACCACCCTACATATACGGCGAGTGGTGCATTAAGTTTGTAATACCGTTTGCAACATCATTTTTTCATCAGCATGCGGTCACAAATTTTCAAATTAGTTCAGAGTCACACACATAATCTCCGTCAGTCATAAAGAGCTTGAGCTATAAAGTTAAAATTTGGAACATACATGAGAAACATTTATGAGAGGAAAACCAGACTTCCGTGTAAGAACTGCAAACATTTCTGCCAAGGTTGGCGTCAATTTCAACAGACAGACATAAGTAAACTGTTCAGGCGATATTGTGAATGGCCATGCCATTCGGTTGTTTACTTAAAACATCCATTGATACTAATCAAGAATGCTCACACTCCTCCCGCTGGGTGTTGGATACGGAATGATTTACCTAATATATCCCATCTCTTGTGAAGGATATAATAAAATAGCACTTACCACCCAATTACAAATAATTGCAATCAATTGCATTTCATTGTCTGTTCGTTTGTCGTTCGACAGACATTTTTTTCATTTCATGTCACTTCTTATGCAATATATAGTTATGTGGTGCATGGACCGCACAATTGGGTTCATATAAAAATCATTTTCTATATTTGGCACATATTGCGGTCTACCTCTCTTTCACTTTCAAACAATTGTATATTATTACAGAGTGTTTTCCGTCTTATTAACATTTTTTGGTTGTGACGCGGTTCATATGTGGCTTTTTAGGTTGTGATTACTGTTAGTATTCGTTAAAGTACGAGCTGGATTCTTAAGTGTTTGAAAAAAAGAAAAGAATTCTTCAATAATATTAAATGGATGAAGTTTGACACTAGAAAAATTCGCAAAGATGAACAGATGAAGTGAAAAAGTGTCGATCATAGAATACATTGCATCCAAATGAACCAGTAACTTTCTACCTTCAAAGAAGAGTACATTAGTTCGTTTAAATAGGGAGTTTTTTTAGGAGGTTTTTGTGTTTTCAATAGAGAGACTACTCTGTTCTCTGGCTATTTCATTATTTAGCATGTGTTTCATTTAAAACATCCTTTATAAGTAGGGAACAGTATGGTGTCGTTGTTTCAAGGTTACACATAAATTTATGCTTAATTACACGCAATAAAGATGAAATTATTATGAAACTGCTCTTCAAGCTAATTGGAACGATTGAGCGCCATCTCCCTTATTTAGCCTTTTGACGAAATTTTCTTATTAATTCTTCTTTTTTAACATTAATAATTTAATTGCAACAACAACAGCAACAACAACAACACCCAACACAAGATGAAATTCTATTGAAATCTCACTTTTCATTAACGCACACACAGTTTTATTACATAAGCCAAGCAAAGCATCACCGTGTAATTGTCAAAATTTTTGACAACACATTTGTGGGATAACAAAACAGATTTATGAGCTTTGTCTGTCCAAATGCATGCGTACATACGCATAACTTGAGAAAAATCTTATTGTCACAGAAAAAGAAAGAAAAAAGTAAACCGAAATCTTTAATTAAGATGTCTGCCTGTCCGTCCAACCTTGTGTACGGTGTCTGTGTTATAATGTTGATATTTTTTGTTTTGGTTTTTGTTTTGTATTAGGCGCTTACTACATTACAATGTAATTATTTGCTACTCTCTCCTCTTAACAGGCACTTGTGTCAGCAAGTGTTCAAGTGTTTGTCTGTGTAAATCTTCTTAAGAATCGAGTAACGTTATATATGTAAAAATGGTATACTTAATGCTAATGGTTGCAACTTTTTTTTACATTGCCTGCTCGCCCGCCCCCCTCATCTCTCATATAATTTCAGTTCACTGAAAGCAAGTGACAGTTACATGACATGTTAAGGCTTTTGATCATAAACCATCTCATTTATAATACTTAACAATACTTGTGTAGTCGCCGACATGTATTTGCATACATTTCTTATCATATCGCTAAACGTTTCAACATTTACACGTTTAGCTGCTAATAAGCAATGTTCTCGTGTGTGAAGATCACTTACAGGAGACACGCCACACACACAACACATTTGCGTTTATATCAATTTTCGTATTTTGGTATTAATTAAGGAGCAACACACCTGCTAGCATGATATGCAAATGAACGAAAGAATGCATGCCCAATAATATATGAAAATATATAAAATGTAATGCAGGAGGCATTTAAATAAAAGTGTACCTTTATTGTCTTTACTATTGAAATTGAGAGCACGTGAAAAGTGCTCATCCACTACGCTGGCGGTGTCACCCGAATAATTTGTGAATACTACGCAGGTTGCAGATAAATACTGAGCTCTCCCCTGGCTACCGCTATTCAATCCCGTCGCATCCAAAGGCATGTCCTTTGTATGGGGAACGCCGCCGCCTCCGCCACCACCGCCAACGTTGGCGCTGTTGCCGCCATGCAAGGTGTGTGAATGGCGCGGCGAATCAGGACCCGAGGAACAGGACGACTCATTATGATGATGAGCGCCCACTAAACGTGCTAGAATTTAAGAAAAAGGAAGAAATTGTTTGAAAATACAGACATTGTGTTGGTTTGAAAAAATGTTGAAAACATTTACATGAATATTCGCCAGTATGTACCTACAGACAGATAAATGTTTAATTAAATACTTAAATGTAACAACAATTGCACATTATTACAAACAAATATTTCGTGTTCCCTTTTTTTTTGTTTTTTTTTTGTTTACGAATTTTTCTTAAGAATCTATGCTTGGAATGTGTTGTGGTATGTCGAGTATGAATATTTCCAGTAGTCGTAGTAGTCAATGTCGCCGCTCAACTATCTAAAAAATTTGCAAATTAATTAGTGACTGTTTTTTTTTTTAGTTTCGCCTTCTGTCTTCATACAGACATGTGTTCATATGTGCCTGTTTGTATGGTAAGTAACTGGGCTGCCTGCTGCTTACCCATACTGACTCGACATTTATCACTGCTTTTGCATAAGTAGTGTTTTCCCCCCTCTGCTCATTCTCTCTATACTATATAATTAATGTTATCTTTCTTATGGTTAATAAAACAACTGCTTCAAGTAAATTTTGCTGAAAACAAATGTTCGTTGCACTCTACTGTAAGTTTGACTTATTTTTTTTTTAAGAAGAAGAAATCTTGGTATTATTTGAGTAATAACTTGACAGAGTATTCATTCACTTGTTTCATATGTTGTATGATGGCATTTAGCTTTTGAAATTATGGCATCAATAGCAGGCTCGGAAGTAGTATTCTTCTGATCATTTGAATGGATGGATGTATGACTAGAAACAGTCAACACTTATGCGAAGCAAAAGCATATTAAATAAAGGATCAGTAATACTTTCCTTTCATAAGCTTTGAGAAATAGTTTTTGCCTATTAGCTTTAATGCCCTTAAAGGTTTGGCAGTTTCGCTATAAGGGTTACGCTCACTTTGTTAAAACGTCTATAACACTCAGAAAGAAGCCTCAGAGACCCCACAAGTCATATGAAATGTTGATCAGCCTGAAATCTTGAACGGGAACAGCTATGTCTGTCAGTCCATCTGTGGTGAGATATTACCGTTCGCAAAAATTGGCATAACGACTCTAAAGCAGGCAGAAATATGGCTTGTTGTCGGTCTTAAGCAGCGTTAAGAATGACATGAACACCTCGCCCACAATATTTAACCATCATTGCCATATGAATGGCCAAAGGGTGCCGTAAGTGTACAAGATTTGGCCCAAGCCAAATGTATTTTTTATTCTTGTTATTTTTGTTTTGTTTTTTTTTAAATCATAAGACATTACAATCTGAAAAATGTTTTCTACGTAGCTCACACACAAAAAAATGTTAAACATTTAGATGGACTCGTCACCATATTAAACGAAACAACATTCCAGCACTTTAAATGAGCTGCACGTTTAACTCTATTTATCATTAACTGCAAAACTCCTTCTCTGTCTCACTTCAATATTAAGATGACACGATGAAAATATTCTTTATAATAAGCGTATATATACTATATGTACGTGATTTAATACGTATTTTGTAAAAATGATATATTATTGAATGGTTGTTGTTGTAATAGTGTTTGTGCAAAAATATGTTTTTATTTTTATTTTTATTGAATATTAATGACGTACAAAATTTGTACAATTCCACGTTTGATTAATGCTTCCACAGTGACCACATATCAATCTTTTAAATAAGAAAAAAACAACAACAACAATAAATTGATTTGTGTTGGACGTATATGTATCACATTTCTGTGTACACCTACACATGCTGCGAGAGCTTTAAATCCTCACATAAAGTAATGGAGATATAATAGTTTTTTCTTCTTTTATATCGTTCGCAATACCTAGAAACAGGCATCGGAGTTTCTACAAGGTATGAGCTGTTGTGCATGAAAGTGATGCAAGTCCATTTATGGAACACATGTTGGTTCAATCGTATATATAATATATTGAGGTGAAATTTTCTGCAAAGAAAATTTGGCAAAATTTGAAAACGGTTGAGGAAAACGCTTATAGTCGGTAAAAATCCATACATTTGACCCAGAACCTAATCGTGTGAGAAGTAATTTTACATTTCGGCGACATTGCTGCCGAGATGCCGCCCCAAATATGTAAAAAAGCGGTCGAAAAATACCTCAAAAGGCTCGACATCGCATAATGTAAAGGTTCAAACTTTATAACAAGAAAAAAATGTCATCATAAATATAATTTTATGTGCTTTACTTAGGTGTCCTTGTGAGACCACATTACCGATAACCATTTATATTAAATATTTTTTCAACATAACAACAAAAATTTGTTCGATTTACAAAATTCTATGTGTATACATACCTTCTGCCTCATTTCGTGATACCGCACCCAGATCTTCTTCTTTGGTATGTGTTCTACTGTGTAATGACTGGCCGATATTTGAGCCAATTAATGGACCGCTACTACTCGCCACACCAATGGCATGAGCCAGATTGCTACCAGCACCGCTACCGCCGCCGACGCCACCACCACCACCACCACTATTACTATTGCCCGTACTTAAAGGTAAATTTGCACTTAAACTGGAGGAAGCCTGATTTACTGTTTGAGCAGCGGCTGCCACGACAGCGGCCGCTGTATTGTGAGCTGCTGCTACTGCAGCGGCGGCCGCATTCGCGCTCACCGATGGTGGTAAAATGGGACTGCATGGTGAATGTGAACTTCCAGAAGCACTGGACGAAGCCAACTGCACTCCCGATGATGAATACAGATCCTGATTAAACTGTAAATATACAAAAAGCAATAAAGAATGTATTAGGCGGTACGATGAATTCGATTTAATGTAATTTTATTGTAATACCCTTCACAACACCCTGTGACGAGTAAAGTCGTTACTCACTCGTTTTTCTCTCACCTACTTAGGTCACATAAACATTGTAAATAGTGTTAAGCAACATTGTTATTAGTTTTAAGCTTAGCTGGTAACTTCACTCACCGCCACGTCATCAAGCATATTGGAATATGTCCACGATATTCCCATATGCTTGACTAAACTGAGGCTTTGTCGGGTGTGATCGATAAATGGTCTCTCTCGTCTGTTACCAACCTTCGAGGAGTAAAGAACAAAGTGTATAGTTATAATCATAGGAGCTCACCGCAGCTTATAGTCATAGGAGCTCACCTAAGTTTATATTCATAGTCATAGGGGCACATCGTAGCTCATAGTCATAGTCAAGGGAGCTCACCTAAGTTCATAGTCATAGTCACTTTTGTGCTCACTTTTCCTAAGTTCGTCAATTAAGCGCAGGGTGAAAGCCTGCCTGTAATTCGCAGGGTATAAACCTGGCTACTGGTCACAGAGCACAAGGCCTAGTGGAAATAATAAAGACACAACGTGAGTAGACTTAATCACATGTTCATAGAGTGATATTAATATTTTTATATAAATTAAATAAATAAAAGCCGTTAATGAATTTATGTAAGTACAAAAATCGAGTGTTTCATTCACGAATAAATGGACGAGATATCCTACGCCGATGGCTTAACCCCGGCATAGTGGAGAAATCTCGTTACAACCCAAAGGGAGGCGTCAGAGATCTTACAAAGTGTATATATACTTAATCAGCATCAAACACTGAGTCGATCTAGGCATGTATGTCCGTGTGTCTGTCTGTTGTTGGCATTCTCACGGGCGTAAATTTTGAAACATTGAAAATCAATCAAGAACCACTCCCACAATCGACAAAAATCAATTATTTTTTCGCAAAAACTGAGCTAGAAAGTTGGATTTGGTGTCTGAATGTATAATTACCTCATTCATCTATGTGCCAAAAGAAGGCGTGGTGAGAGCGGAATCATGTACGTGCCACGCCCATCTTTTGTGAGTACATATGAAGGGTATTTAAGATATGGCCTGAGCCATATTTAGTTATTCTACTTGTTTCTAAAATCACTCCAAAAATGTTCGTAAAACGCTAATCACAAAATTCGGAATGACGACCTTTGTAATATACATACAATGCAATATATTACAGTTAAGGTTTAAGGGCATTAAAATTTATCTAAAAAACATGTCAAACATCAACAATTTATTGCCTCCAATAATGTGGGACGGCAAATGTTTAGCCTTTTACTAATATCACAACATACGACGCAACGCACGGCATTAGCACGCTACCTAAATAGATATGAGCGTCGTACGCACATACACACAAATAATGTTTCATATATGTACATATTTACGAGTATGACATTTTCAATTTAAATAATACACGCGAGCAATATATTCTATTAAAAATAGCGAGACTTTGCGTAGACTGGGGAAATGTATTCCAAATCTAATGCGGTGTTCCTTCAATTATAATGCTAAAGTTTGTGGTGGAAATGTAATACTCAAGCTGGATACTCATTATTGGTGCCTAATGAGTTGACAATATTTCCAACAACAACAACAATTCATTTTCGTACACTTTGGCTTAGCAGTGATTTATGCCCCACACAGGGTTTTCTATTGCTGCAGATGCTTTTCATTTTAATATTTTTCTTCTACATAAAAATAAACTTTCCAAAACTACATAATGGGTTAACCGAACAATTAAGTTCATACAGATATCATGAACTGTTCGTTGTGAGTTGTGTTGTTTTTGTCAAGGAAATGAATTTCTCCTGACAATTTTCATTCAATTGATTTATGCGTATGTATGTGTTTGAAAATTATGTTTCGCTTTACAAATGAATCCCTAATGGCTTTAACTGCAACCTAATGTTTAAGAGCCTCAGTGACATTTTATCATGTGTGAACGATTAGCAGCGTTTTACCTCCAATTGCTGTCATAAACTATAGCATTGTGAATGACATGACCGCGTGCTTAAATGCTTAATTTTTTTTGATATACTTGAAGAATATCAACAAACACACTTTCCATGAGGAAGAACACGTAAAAAAAGGCTTTATTAGGGGCACCCAGAATAGCTCAGTAGCTGAGTAGCTCAGTAAGCCAATCTCGATTATTGATATTTTTTAAAGTCTTATAACTTTTAAACGGCTGCTCGGATTTTGTTCAAACTTTTTGTGAAAGCTTGTAAATTAACTCAGCTTTCCAACGAAGTATAATAATTGGGCGTGGCACTGCCAATTTAGTTAATAAACACGAAATATTTAAAACAAAGCAATTTTTTAACAAATGGGCAGTGCCACGCCCATTATTTAGATATCTCCGAAAAGCTACAGAAATTTCCAAATGTTTGCAACAAATTTGACCAAAATCGGAGCAGTAATTTTCTAGTTATGCATGCACATACATATGCAAGTGCGGCTGTGCATAAACATTTATCTAAACATGCGGTTGATATGATAAACTCTCTCACATTTGATAAGCGAAATAATGATCATCACTAACATAAAGCCAGAAACGTTTTTTTGCTTCGTGCCTGTACGCGAATGATATCGTTTGCAAACGTCTAAACAGATCGCTTAAGTAGTTTGAAAATACAAAGACACCCCGTTGGACAAAGGAATAATTTGGGTAAATGTGTATGACTCGCTCCCCCTCTCCCTCATTCTCTTTCTCGCTTTCACATTCTTAATTTTTTTTATATATAAATGTCTTCGTCCATCTGTTTTGTTTGTCTGATCTGTCAGTTGGTTTAAGCAACATAATCAATGTTGGCTTGTTGTTGTACGTTCTTATCAACCAGACACGATCGGTATGAAGGCTGGCACAAAAGTCAAATTGTTGCCAACAATATTTTGCAGTAAACGAAACAATGCAAGCTTTGGCAAAAGCACTGAAAAGTAAACTGAAATAAAGGGACAAAAATCAAATCGATCTTGATATTGTGTAGGTATGTACGTACGTACACTACACACACGGACACATATTTATGTACAATATGCATGCATGCATGCACGTACGTATGCATTGTAAGTGCAGTAGCATACACGGAGAATGCCGACAAACTGAGCAAAGCGATGTTCATGTGTGTGTGTGTCAAATAAATTAAAAAGGCATTGTAGGCAAATGTTTAGCAAGATAAAGTACGTTGAGTGAGCATGTGTACAGCAGTGCTTTTAATAGGTGAGGCTGAGGAGGGGGCAGCTGCATCAACATCGGCATCGGCCCCAAAAACGTAATGATATGATGACAACGTAAGGTTTTACCAATTGCCCGGCAACCCAAGTATAAAATCAAAATCAAAAAATCCTTGCTCGTATACAGCAGAGAGCTTAATTTTGTGCGAATACAGGCTGGTACGCGTGCACGTGTGTGTATTTGTGTGGATGTGAAAATCGCGTAACAGAAATAAATGCTGCAAAAATGCTTTGTCAGAGACGGTAAGGTTCGGTTCCTGTTTCTTCTGTTTGTTCAAAATAAACTTAATCGAGTGTTTTGCTTTTTATATATTTTATTACTAGTGTTGTTGTTGTTATGTTCAACGATCCAATCGATCGATTGATCGTAAGCTCGTTTATTTTATTCAATTTTCTTTCTTTTGTGAATTCCTTGCACTTCTCGGACTAAAATTGTGGTGGTAGAGCAGTAGTTGAGGACAATACCATGGAAGGTGGAGGTGTTTGTTGGCAAGTTATTAGCTGAATTTGTGTGACTTTTTTTGTTTCTTATTCCGCACACAATTTAATATCACACAATATAAATCACACGCACTTAAGCAAAAACGTTTCAACTGCGATTTTGTTTTTTGATTGTTGTTGTTGTTGTTGTGTATGAATATAAACCAACCAAGTAAAACGGCTGCATTGGGCATACGCCAAATCTAGGATACCCACCGTCATTATCCTCTAACAAATCAATCTTGATGAACGTCTCCAAAAAATAAGGAAAGCAAGGTTGGACTGGGTAAGACAAGACAAGACGAAACCATAACCGTTACGCCTATAATTGTAAAAATTTCGTAAAATGACAAACTTTACCCACTTACACATGGACGGGGTCTATACTGTAGATGGGTGAAGCAGAAATGTGCGTTTTCTAATTTCGAATCCATTAGACTTGTCTGTTTTGTCTGTGAACCCCATTTTTCCATTGATGAAGTATATACAAATTTGTACACGCGTGCGTGTGATTTTACGTAAAGAAAATATACACATATATATATGAAACGTACCGTTAGAATTATCAAAAAAAAGCGACTAATTTTCATTTTTAAAAATCTCAAAAATTTCACTGAAATCGAAATAAAGCCGATTTAAAATTTAAATAAATCACTTGCTAACTAATGAAGGAACCATTCTTTTGGTTTTATTTGGTAGATAATTTCTTGGCATTCAATATTTGAACACACTTGAAAACCGAAATATATGAATTTAATTGAAAAATCATCATAAATCTTATCAAGCTGCAATCCTTGAACCGATTTAACCCATTTGCAATACCAAACCCTTGACGTTGACATAGATAATGTGGGATAAATTTCAATTCAATTTATTAGTACTTGGGTGCGTGAGAGTGCCAGAATAAAAACGCAAAAGTTCGAACGAAAATAGAGATAAGGAGAGGAGCTCGCCTTGGGTATGTGTCTCATCAATTTCCGTATCTTTATAGTGGGTGGGGGGTATAAAAACAAAGTGGGCGAAAACACCATTACCAGATCAAACATTCAAATCATTAATAATTTCAATGAGTGATCCACATGTATTTGTGGGTGTGGCATATACAATAACGAAGTATTACAAAGTCAAAAATCGACTTTTGTGCCACAGTGTAGCACATATAAAAATTGTTCTCGATTATTAGCGCAGCTGATTGACCAATTCCACCCATTTGAAATAGAAACCTGATGGTATATATGCCTGGTGCCTTCCTTCGGTTATTATTAATGGAATGATAAACTTGACATATTCTCCATTTTATGTGAACGGTTTAATGAGGTCTTTTCTTATATGAAGTCGCACATTTGTTTGAGTTTTAGTGACTGTTTAGTCCGCTTTTCTCCACAGTAGAATTTCGATTTATCAAGATTGGTCAAATTTTATTTGGATTTTTGCGGCTTGTATGAATGTTTCAAAAGATGGGACAAAGTGAACATACATGCGAACAAGGTTGCGATAAAAGAGACACAAAAACACCCAAACAAACGATAATTTCAAGTAACTGAAGATTTGTTCTTTTTGACTAAATAACTCCTTCGTATACTATATAAATACGCACACATACACACATATATACATATATATAATGACGCAAAAGGGGGGCAACAGTTTCGCTTGTTTGTTTGCTTATAAAGCAAATTTTAAGCTTCTTTACATAAAAGGTCAATCTTTGTTGTTGTTTGGTTTTTTTTGTGTTACCGCTCGCGTCCTTGTATAATTGGAAACTTTTCTGGGCACACAAGAATGCCTTTGTTCATGGCGGCGACAATTTTTGATGTATCCAAAAACCAAATAAAAGTAAAAACAAGAAAGAAGTCCCAAAAAAAAAAAAAAAAGAAAAACACACAAGACATCCCTAAACGGAGCAATAAACATAAACTACCAATAACAGACAAAAGCTGTTGTAGTTTAGTAGCTTATATAACATGTTTATATACAAACATATCTTGGGCTACTACTCCAATATTGCGTACGTACTATAAGAAGTAAGTAGGTAGCTCAGTTTGTTTGCTTTTTTTGGAAGTGTCAAGCACTTGGTCACCGTGAGAACTTTTCCTTATGCCAGCCAAAAATTCTTTAAAATCAAAAACAAAACAAAAAAAATGCAAAAAAAACTTTTCCAAAAAAAAACAAAAAAAAAAAAACAATTCTTTTTATAACAATGTTAAAAAACGATAGAAAAAGAAGAAGAAGAAGACGTATTATTGAGTTTTGATTTTCAATCCTTTGTGTTGCCTTTCTTTAAATTAAAGGAAACATTATCACCGATCGATAATGATTAAAATAAAAACCAACAACAACAATATTCGTTGAAAAATTTTATCAATTCTAAAAAGTTATAATCATTGCTAGGAATCTTTCGTCATTTTTAATAAATAATTTTGATTCACTCCATACTTGACCTCTAATGATTAAATTTAAAAAAAAAACCCAAGAAAAGTATAAATTTTTTCGATAAAATTATTTGTGAACAAAACACTTGATTGATGACAAGAAAATTTTACACAGGCGCTCGAAAAAGTGTTTTTATTAGAAAATATCACTAATTTGGACAAAATATATGCATTTGGTTCCACATCTTAAATGGTGTTGATCGAAAGAATTCTTATAACTTCCGCACGCAGCTATTAAAATGCAGGCTTTAGGGACATTAACGATGAAGAGAACATATCTTAACTTAAATTTAAACAAACATTCCAATTTGGGCGTGGCAATTTCAATATCTTATACAAATGTACAAAAATACGGTTGAAAAAGGACTTCAAATCGAAATTGAAATAAAAAGATTTTACTAAATAATTAGACCGTCCCGTGGACCGCTTTTTTCAGCTCAGTTTCAACTCGACATCTCAATTTTTGCATACTTTTTTTAGGACGAAGTTTACATCAACAATTGAAAAATGTTGCAGTCGGTTATACGCGACCAATTAATGCCCGACAACACTTAGTTCCACAAATTATGCAGCAATTACTTTGAATTAGTTGTATGGGTGTTTAAAAGTCACTTTGTGAAAAAGCACTGCATGAAAAGAAGATCTGATAATGGTGCGACAGAGTCTAAATTCGGCATCAGTCCAACTTTTAATCTAATTAATGTTCTTTACCAAATTTTATGAGAAAATTAAAAAAAAGGGAAATTCCTTCAACGTTCTTCATAACGTAAAATATGGCGTTAGATGAGGGGGGTCCTTAAAGGCCTATTTTCTCTAATGACCGCGCCTTGGCCCAAAAGGCATCCGTGTGCCAAATTTCTTAAAAAAATTTTTAAAAATTTTATACAAAAATTTCATAAAAAAATAAAAAAAAAAATTGAAAAAAATTGTAATCGACCTGTAAATCCTGTAGATCGATTATAATTTACAAGAAACACATGAACGGGTAGACCGGTACAGTAAAATCGATTCAGATTTTCATTCTGATCCGATCGGTACAATTAAAGGAGCTACAATATTATATATATAATATGTACACATAAAGAAAGGGTGAAAAGTGGAGTGGAGATGTTACTTACCCTTTCATATTGATAAAATGAACGACTTGGTCCAGCACGGCCATACAAATATGGATAATAAGCACCGTACATTACTTCAGGGCAGGATACTGCCATTGTTGGCTCACCATTCACTCACTCGGACACGTACTCCTCCCTATTACTCTCTAGCTCTAGCTTTTTGTATTTTTAAACACACTTTCCCAATAAAATTACAACACTTAACACTGGATTGTTAAATTTCTTTAATGATTTATACACGGCAATGTCGCTTTAGCGTTAACAAACATCTGTTTGTGAATTGAATTGTTGCCCGATTTTGTCCGAATATTTAAAATATTGAAATTCGTAATGATGCGTAAGCGTTTAGGGTGACGTGGAGCGACTTGAAATTGTGCTGAAATTTGATTTATCCTCTCATTCTCTCTCAACCCTGTTCATGTTATATTTCTAAGAATTTTATGCAACTGTAACTTGTTTCACTTTTTCTCTTCTCTCTTCCATCTACATACATATGTTTAAATTTTGTCTTGTCGTTGTTGTTGTTGTTGTTATTGTTTTAAATGAAATTTCCTTTCACAATGCGCTGTCTCATGATTAACATTATTGACAAAAGCTCATCATCGTCACTATTGCGATGTTCGTGTTGTGGAAATGGATAGACGCTGCCACCAACAGTGCCCGCGAGTTAAGTTGCCTTATGTTGCCTTATGTTGCCTTAGTGCATATTTATCAGTTCAGAGTAATTAAAGTGTAAGACAACCAGCTTTTATTAGTATTATTAGTATAAATATATATACGCACACACACGTACACACATCTACCTATGATTGCACTCAAACCCGTTCACATATATCTGGCAAGTAAACGGAAATATACAATTTTCATGCACAGTTTTATAATGTTAAGCAAAGCTTCTCTTTTGCTGCATAATTATGAATCTCTTTATTGCTGAGGAATGAGAATGATCATGGCGAAGCTGACGATGGCTGGGGCAACGCCAAATAACTTTCATTCATTACTATAGAGAATGTCTACCTTGTTGTTGCTTTTTGTTTTTGTTTTTATTATTTATTTTGTTGTTTTCTTTAGTCATGTATTGTGCATCATATTATATACGATACATACAAACGATGTTAATGCATTTATGTGGCTTGTTATTGTTGTTTTACTGGAATCATGCAATTTTCTGAAAGAGAGATAATACAAAGAAAATATCTTTCAATTATTTATCAAGATGTACTTAATGTAAGTAAAAGAGAAATATTCGAAAAGTACCGCTTGAAACAAACTTGGACACACAACAGCAGTTGCTAGATTGCATTGAATTTGGCCCGCAAGAGGTCTGCACTCTATTAAGCGAAATTTCTTATGGAAACTTTATGGCGAATGTTCTAATTTCATGGCGAGTCAAAGTGCACGACACTAATGGGGCGTTTTATTGTTATTGTTAATACGGTCCATTTATAATCAATAGACTCTGCATGCATTATTGCAAAACTAACTACAGTAATAACAACCCAATGCGACGGTTAGGCAGGATCTATAACGACAACTATCACTTGATTGACTTTGACTTTGGTGAAAGTGCTGAGAGTGTGGTTAAAAATGAAATAATAGTAAGATCTTTAAATTGTCTTTGATCGCTGCTTTTGTATCAGCTGGAACCATGATGTGTAGCTGATTTTCATTTCGGTTTACGGTGTCGGTATTGCGCTTTGCACTCCAATCCCATTTATAGGGGTTGGATTGTCGTTCGTTCGTTTCGGAATGGCGATAATATTAGTATTGTTGCTTAAACCGATCTGAGCCATTCAAATAAAACACACAAATACCAAATGAAAGGTTTTAAAACTCTCTCAAATTAATTTTAGCCGTCGGAACTCCTCATATTATCATATTTTAGAAGAGAAGTACCGCTCTGTGATGTTATTTTGGTTTAAAATTCATAAGTTTTTCATTACAGTGATTTTTTTAACCCAGAAAGAGGTGTCAGAGGCCCTACATATAAAACACATTCTTAATCAGTATTAAAATCCAAGCCGCGGTTGTAAATTTTAAAATATTGAATTAAAGTTTTGTGCATTGGGTTTGCAGCCACAACCCCAATCAACAAAAATCCATCCACCTAATGCAAATATGTAGCCCAGAAATCGAAATTTACTACATACAGCTATTTGAAAAGGAAATAACGAAACGAGTTTGCTGACAAGTGTGCAAGAATCGGAACGAGTAGACAAGACATTAGCGAGAGAGTGGTGGTGGTGCGGACCCCCCTCTTGGAACTGAGCGGCCGACTGGATAAGTAGGCGGTGAGATTTACAAACAGCAGATGAAGTACGCTATCTAGCTGTTACATATCTCGCACTCTCTGGCCTCGGCTACATAATAAACGAACTAAAGACTTACAAAGTCTAAATAGGAAATCGATCTCTGCGGTCGTAGGAGTGCTAACGGGGCACTGACTCATAGGCCATATGGCCAGCAGATACAGTGTCCCGTATAACGATTTCTGTAGAAGCTGCAGGGACGAGGAAGAGGTGGAGACTGTGAAGCACCTGCTGTGTGAATGCCCGGCTCTACAGGGAAAACGACACAAAACACTTGGAATCAGATTCCCAGAGGGTCTAGGGTCAGGTCACTAGCGGATGCTAACATTTTCAACCTTAAACGATTTATAGTTGCCTCTGGGTGGCTAAACTGAACTCTGTGTTATGTTTCGTCGGGTAACACAATGGGCATACTTGCTGGCCTAGGTGAAGCGCTTTCATAAGCGCACACCCGAAACCCACTTTAAAACAATTTTTCCTAATATTGATAATTACGCCATCCATCAACTTGCCAAAAATAGGCGTGGTCGCATTACAAACATGAAATTTAATAATTTATAGAAACTCTTATTTGACACAGAATGCGTAGATTGTTTATAGATGTGAAGTGTAATTAAGATTTAGTTTCTTTCTTGTTAAACTTAAAGTGGGCAAGCTTCCCTGTTTCTTTGGTGGTGGGAGTATGCCCCGAAGGTGGTGTCAGCTTACTTACAAGGTATATGTATTCTTGAATAGCATCGACATTCAACTCGATTTAGTCATGTTCGCTCATGTGTCCGTCTCTCCGTTTGTTGGCATTCTTACGATCACAAAACATATTGAGATGACATTGTCCAGTCATTTTTTCTTTTTGTACGTAGATTTTTACCCACAATGGGCAACGACAAGTACTTCTATCATAACAAAAATGTATCCATAATGTTATGGTACACAAATGAACGTGACAAAAATGGTCGACGTCGGATAAAAGACACGCCCATAAGTGACAAAAATCGATTACCGACAGTTGAAGGAAAACGTTGTAATTTGATACTCGTTCAACATGTATAAGGTGCCTTAAATGGTAATGAAAGATTCATGACGGATATTTAGGCTTTGACTCGTGCAACATTTCGTTTTTTCACTTGTTCTCTTTCGGACCCTTCACCTATCATTGTACAATAAATTTTTATGTTTAAAATGGAATGATTTTGAAGGACATCGTAAATCGTAGTGGCTTAAAAGGAGTTTAAGGAACATTATCGAATCATCTTCATATAAAAAAAAAAAAAAAAAAAAATTAACCAATAATTAATTAATTAAGTGTAAACAAATTTTTATTAGGGACCATTTGGTATGCCCTTGGCAGGATGGACGCCTCGCTTTTTTGCTTTACTCTGCTTAATTAATAATCAATTTATGTCATTTTAATCACGGTTGCATTCCCCAACAACTTAACCCTGCTGTGTGTTTATCTGTTCCTGTTAATTTAAAACGTTTTCTTTTTTTCGATTCGAAGACGAACAATTTTTGTTTTCATTTATGTGAATATATTCCATATGACTCATACGTCCCAGTAAACTCTAAGGCTTGCGTTATAAGGTCTCAATCGTTCGGATTAAACCGTTAATATATTTAGACAGCACTTGCACTAAAGTAATGTTTTGTATGTGAGCCGTTGTGGGTGATAGTGGTGCAAGTGCCCGTTTCCAAACAATTTTCAACTTGAATACAATTATGATGATAAGTGACGGCTGAAATTAGTTAAATTGTTGGGGGCCAAAAATGAATTTGCATCCCTCCTATCCTCAAGACCTCTTATAATAATGATTAACGGCTTTTTTTTTTTTTTGTTATTATGTAAGTGCTTACACAATTGCTGCAGCACATCCAATTATCCAATTTCTGCAATATATTATTAATCCAAAACATTAAATGTTGTTAAATGTTGTTGTTGTTGTCGTTCTCGTTATTATTTATTTTATTATTATTAGTTTATTATCTTTAAAGAGAAAAAAGCTCAAAGAAATTCTATTACTGGGCACTAAAATTGCTCAAATTTCTTTCCTTTCATTATCAAATTTTTCTTTTTATCAAGTAATTGCATAAAACACACGTAAAGGGATTGCGAAATACAAAATGAGATAAAACCAACAACATTTATTACAACAACGGCGTTAGTTTACGTATTTTTTTGTTTTTTGTTTTAACAAAGCATTCGAAAATTTTACAAATGCCAACTGATCGAGCAGGCGGAAAACAACATACGAATAGCATTTAACTATAATTAGTTTTGTTTATTTTTGTTTTGTTTGTGTTTTTCTTAATGCAGCAATATGTACCATAAATGCACGCGACAATTCCACAGTTAAGTATGCATTGTGATAAGCTGTAAGATTGAAATAGTTTATATTGTTTATACAATTTGTCACCTCTTAATAAATGAAAGAAATTCTTGTTTCGAAAAAAAAAAAATATAAAATAACTGCACACACGCACACCCAAGAGAATCGTACGAATTTATGTGGTGAAACGAAATGCAACGAATGTTTATCACTTTTTTTTTTTTCTTTCTTATTAACAATGAACCGCTTAGTATAACAAGACGTGCGCACCCGCTTTAAAGTAATAACAAACTGTCACATAAAGCGAAAGAAATACTACGCTACCTTGTATAAAAGTACGTGCAGCTCTGTTGAGGTGAAGCTGATGAATTAACAATGCGTTGAAGTAAGGCAAGCACAGTTACAGTTACCCCTTTATAATAAGCAATACTTGGTACTATAAAGAAAATAAGAGAGTGAGAGAGAAAAATAGAGATGAATGCTATACGGTTTCTGTTATATTAGGAATGACTGAGATAGCTATATATGACTGTAATTACATTTCACTTTGTTTGCCGTTTGAAATCACTTACTCTCGCTCTCTCTCTCTGTCTTTACTTGAAATTAAAAGCAAATTGATTTCATTATGATTGAAAAAGCTCCGCCTTTTGTATAATTTTGGCTGTCATAGGATGTGTGTTTGTAAATATGTATGAATGAGTGTGTTAACAATACAACAACTTTTGTATGAGACGATTTTTTGTTGATTTTTGTTAAATAAGAAGACATTCCACCTCTTTTATCATAAAATAAAATGGAGAGACTGCAATTTCCGTTACTTGTCTGATTTTTGTTCTTCACTTGATATGTCTGTATGTATAAGTATAGACCCAATTAGATGTGAGTAATGAAGTGTGTGTGTGTGATGAACTCTTTGCATTTGCTCTTTATATCGTTAGTTTTTCATTTCATTTTTTTTTTGTTTGTTTTTGTTTTTGTGCATTTCCCAAACAAAGGCGCATTACTTCTAGAAATTGTTCCCTCTTCTCATGTGGGTAAGAACTAAAAAAAAAAAAAAAGTAAATAAGAGAAAAACAGTAAAACTTTAGTTTAAGGCAAATATTGTATACCCAACACTCAACTGAACTCACTTCTCCAATGTGCACAATTTCATTTAGATTTGTTTGCGATTAAATATATTTACATCTCAATATAATCGACCAAATCTAGCTGGCCTCGGTAACTTATAAATGTTGTTTAAATTTAAATTTAGAAGACGGACGTACTGACTTCGAGTGTGCATCGAGTGCATTTTCAACATATTGAAGGGCATGGCGACAGATTAAATTGTCCGTTTTATAATAGGCAACCGCCTACATAAACCCAGGATGAATGTCTGATGGCGATTTCTTGTTTGTCTATATGTGATAAGGCTTCCTTCCCGTTACGTTCATGATTTATAGAATCACACTAATTGTTTTGAGTGTGGTGCATACATAACCTCTGAATAGGTATTTAGTACTGCCCTCTTCTTTGTGTCACCCCCACAATTTATTAGACAAAAGTTCAAAGGTGCAGTATGCACTTAAATAAAATATAAAATAAAATTTATTGACTTTTTCTATAGCACTACACCAGGCGTGCTGCATTATAACACTCCTCTCTCTCTCTCTCGCGCCATTTTATGCAGCACCAAGAAGTAGTCCCCCCGCACTATTTTTCTTTTGTAATTAAAAAAACGCCATAACTGAATAGAAAATTCCTTATGTTGATGACTCATTCATAATTAGATTTATTAAAGAAATTACATTTTGTGCAGCAATTAGAAAAATCTTTCCATTTGATATTAATGCGGATGTGTGCATGTTCTAAACGGCAAATGGCAGACCAATCATTGGTTGCAAGAATCCCAGTCTGAATAGACCATGTCTGTCTGTCGGTCCTTGCATTTCTTGTTGTAATCAACCCTCAGGACAAGTTTCCATATACACCTAATTCTCTTTTTACACGATAGATAGGTTCTCAAAGAATTCGTAAATTCGTGTAAAAAAAAAAAACCGTGCAAAAGGAGAAATAAAAGCAGAATGAATCCATTATAACGCCCTCTTTAGGAAGACAGTGGAAATGAGTAAAATTTAATTTTTTATAAAATCACAAACGCCGTCATGGATAAAATTGGATTTATTTAAAATATAACCTATAAACTAGGTGGCGCTTCTGTATATCTTTGAAACCAAAAATGTTTGTATACAATGTTGCAGAAATCTTAATTTCACTGCCGTGATGGTGTGACGTATTAAATAGTTCAGCTTGAGCGATTTTTAGCATTTTCAGATGTTTTCTTAATGTTAAGTTGTTCGCATTAAAAAAAAAGGTTTTCTTTGTTTAAATATTTACGGTGTCAAACGTTTGGGATCGCGCGGGAACATGGAGGTTTTCCGTATATTGTCTAAACCAAGATACAGCATAACGACACGTTCCATGCCAATGCCACCACCCGCATGGGGCGGACAGCCAAAACGAAACGATTCAATGTACGCCGCTATTTTATTGATATCTTTAACAAAAAGAAAAAATAAATATATTTTGAAGATGATGAGAAAAAAAAATAGCTCACCTATGCCATGATGTTTAGCTCTCTCCGTTAGAAAGTTGGGATCATGTATACGTTGGGCCCCAGACAAAATCTCTTCACCGCGCATAAACATATCGTAAGAATTGGAATAGATCGGGTTAATGGGATCTGGCATGGTGTAGAAGGGACGTATAGCCAAAGGAAACTTGTCCAATATGTAAAAGTCCGTGTCGTATTTAGCCTTTACCAAACGGCCCAATAATTTTTCATTGGGAGTGGATAAGTCTTCTTCGTCACCCGTTTCCACACCAGCTTCCCTTAGCATTGCTACACCATCCGAAAATTTCAAAATTAACGGAGGCTCTAAAAATTTAAAACTCTCCACATTATATTGTTGACGTACAGCCTCAATTTCCCGGCCATAAGAATCACGTAAACCCTTGAAAATGTCGGTAAAGGTGTCAGCGATGGTGTGCAATACTTCGTGATAGTGATACTTGAAAGCCATTTCCAAATCCAAGCCCACGAATTCAGTCAAGTGGCGATGAGTGTTTGAATCTTCAGCCCGAAATACAGCACCCACAGTAAAGACTTTATCGAAATCGGCAGCAATGGCCATTTGCTTGTAGAGTTGCGGCGACTGAGCCAAGTACGCAGAATCTAAAAAAACACCGGAAATTCTAGCTGAAACATTTCATCAAAATTGAAGTCGAATTGTTGACAAACCTTTAAAATAGCTAACGGTAAATACATTAGCACCACCCTCACTGGCGGCCGATATGATTTTTGGTGTATGAATTTCTGTGAAGCCTTTTCTCGTCAGTATATCACGAAAGAGGCGGCATACGCCCGCCTCCAAACGAAATATAGCCTGATTGGCTGGTGTTCTCAAATCCAACACACGATTGTCCAAACGTGTATCCTGATTGACGCGTATATTTAATGTGTCATTGTCTGTTGTACTGGCCGTATCTGGGCGGGCGGCATCCTCTATTTGCAAAGGTAATTGGGCCTTGGCCTGAGACACCACAAATAGTTGCTGTACAGCCAATTCTAAATTTTGTTCCGTACAAGACTCAATTTTATTTGGGACACTTAAAACCTTCGCTTCCACATCAATAATGCTCTCTTTGTTTAAACTGAGTTTTATATAAAACGTGTTACTAGTCAATTTATTTTGTATTTCTAACATACCGTCGATACATACTTGCCGCAAAATTTCACCATTTGTTTAGAAATGTTGTCATTTACCGCCAAAATGCATTGGACCGTGTTGCTTTGTTGACGCAATATCAAAAAGCATTGCTTGCCTTTTGCTCTTGTTGTATGCACTCGGCCTCTTACCCAGACGGCTGTTTCATTGACGTGTTCAATCAAGCTGCTGACTGGCACAAAGTGTCGATCGGTGTGTTTCTCCTTCGACATAATCATTTCACTTATGCCATAACGGTTAGAGGCGTAGTCTTCGGTATTGTCTGCAGCATTGTTGGCATCGTTGGAGTCATTGGCAGCCGCTTTATATTCAGCTTTCTAAAGAACAAAACATTGCGTAATGATTAAGAGAGAGCAAAATAATAGATTTTTCACCTTGGCTACTTTTAATGCTTCTTTAGCTTTTTTCTTAGCTGCTTTCTTGGAAGTAACTTCACCTTCGGCAGGCGGTGTTGCTGACTTTTCCTTATCTGCCACCATAATTTAATCTGAATCGACTGAAAAATTGATATCAATTATTGCCCTATAATAACAAAGCTATAAATCAAATAAAATCGATACCAATTAAATTTGGCTTAGGCCAAACTCTAAATAGCTTGTCTATATACAATTTGGTTGGCAGGTGACTTATGCCCTAATATTACATACATACAAGCCAACTTACTTTCAGCCCAATGCTTCAAAATTTGCGAAAGTATGCGGACATATGTATAGCTATTCATGTCATATGCGGGTCGTTACAAACGGAATGAGAAACTTTGTACACCGTTTGTCTTAATTGGAGCATATAAAAAGAAATATGCTCGGATAGAAACAGTGTGGGTGATATTATTTTTTGAGCCAGATATTACATAACATATATTTATTATTTACATGAGCTGAATATTGAGATTCATTTATTAAAATTACTTTTTTATTTAATAGTTAGTTCATAAATAATAATTTCCTCTATGCCGTTGTGTTTCTAGTTAAATAATTATTTCATTTTACAACTTTACATTTAAATATACTATTTAATACATTTCATTTCAATACAATTGTATAAAAATCACCTGAAATAAAGGTAGTTTTGAAATTTATAGAAATATTTATTCTTTTCAGAAATACGAAAAGACCCAGAGAAAATACGACGTGTTCATTTAATAAGAACAAGATATTTACAGCTGTTATATTACTATCCGCGTTGATTTTTAAAGGTAAAAGTTGCTTTTTCTTTCTCTCACATGCCGCTTTTAATCACTTGTGCATGAAAAACAAAGTTATGACATCCCCGACCAAATATGACAATATTTCAAAACAACCCAGTGCTTGGCTGAAAATTTCTCTATTGCGGTTTTGTTTTCTTTCAATCCAGAATCATCTACCTTATCAAAGTAATAAAATATTTCTACTTAAGTGGGTGAAAGCAAATATTTCCAGAATTTTGTTTTTTTGTGAAATTGATACATATTTGCTAAAAGCAATCAAATAAATCAAAAACAGGTGAATAAATTGTTCTTTTCTCAACATTATTTATGAATGAATAGAAAAAAAAGCCGTTGTGAAAAAAGCGAAAGTGCAAAGTATTGCAGTTGACGGGCCTCACAATTGCAACAAAAAAAAAAAAATACTTATTGAAATTTATGAGTCATATAAGTCATTATCCCGTTACCTCTCATTGCCTACATTCCTAACTGCGTGGTTAAATAGATTATTGAGTGCTGTGCTGTATGACGACATAAAAATTAAAGGTTTTGCACTTAGAAAGCCAATGCTTTGAAATGAAGAAAGCTACTACAAAATTATACATATATACATAAATGCAAAGAAAAAAAAAAACACTCCTGTTGAACGATGCATACACATACACATGGGAAGAAGTCTTAAAGTCTGCGTGAATTTTAAGCAGAAATAGATTTTTCGCGGTGACTCCCCATTTATAAATTTTTCCAAATTATATACATATAACTTTTTTTAAAACAATTCTATATTTTACGATCTTTTATACAAATATTGTGCTTTACTTGCAGGTACATCTACGTTTATATTTTCATTTATTGTGACTGCTTGACTACAAAAAAAACTTGTATAATGGCTGGTGAGTTGTTTGGCATTTTACTAAAAAATATTCTTTGTTGTTTTAGTATTTTCAGTTTAAAGTTTAATTAACCAAAAAAAAAAAAAAAGAAACAAACAAATTAAAACAGAAATAACGTGTATTGTGTGGAAGAAAAGTTAATCCCATCTGAAAGAAATGTCCTGGCAAGGTGGTGCCTATTATCAAGGTTCTACTTTTTCTACTATTCTATTGTAATGTCTTCCCTAAAATTTTTATTGCATGCTTTTTCAAATTGTAGACACTGCATGGAATGTATTACGAATTGCTGGCATTTCTAGACCCATTCATATAATGGCGTCATGACATGGAGTGGTTTCTGGCCATTTTGTGTTGAATGAAATGCTAGAAGAGACTTAGTTTCCTTTTCATGAGTATACTAACAATTAATGGCATTCAGTCTTCATATCCTTCTTAATCTAATCGTTGTAACAATCAGATTACTTTTTCTTATGGCTCAACCCCTGTTGTAGTTATAGATTTTTTCTCTCATTGTAAAAGCATTTGATTAGTACAGCACTTACAAAGTAGTTTTTATAAAAAGGTCATAACTCATCAGGTACAAAACAACTGTTATGCTAAAAATATATTATAATGTTTGTATGTTTGTGTGTTTTTAAATGACTACTTATGACAAAAAAAGTTTATATAGAAATGGTGGTGGAATGCAGCAACATTTATGCATGCATAGTAATTCAATTACAAACCAGAGATCAAAATATTGATAATAGGGGACGTTTAGAATATTACGTTATATTGAACATTAGTATAGAGCTGTATATAGAGAGAAAAATATTGCTCTAAGGAAGTGTTATCAGTTTCCTATTAAGGTTGATATCCATAGAATTCGATTTCATCGTTCAAATTTTCCGGATTAGTAAAATTTAATGAATTTTATTAAATTTAATGACAAAATAACATCAGCGTGCCTTCAAAATTGAAAAGAGAATCCTTTAAAATCCGTTATCCGATTTCAAACCTCATTAAATTACGTTTTCACTGATATATAAAACCATATGCTTCTGGCTTGGTCAAGGATATATTAAGGATTTTTATAAAAAAAGGAGATATACTCGAAAATGTGGACCCATTATAAAGTTGAACACATATAGAAAGTTCATCCATGCATTTGTTGTCTAAGCATGAATGAGGTGTAAAAGGATAAAAAAAGAAGTAAGAGAACTAAATTTGGCTTAGACCAAATCTTAAACCTCTACAAGAAAGGGCGTGTCAAATATATATATATATATTGCGCCTTCTAATAGTGTATATCTTGCGTATCAGAATGCAAGTCTAGTTTTATGGTGAATATGGTTTCTTAAAAATTGTGGGCGTGTCTGTTATCCGACCGCTCCCATTTCTGGCATATCGGTAGATGGGATAACTATGTATACGCGTACCAAATTTCAAGTTCCTAGGTCAACTTTTGTGGCAGATATAAAGATTTTTATTAATTGTGGGCGTGTCTGTAATCCGAATACGCCAATTTTTGGCGTGTCGATGAAGGTAATATTTAAAGATGTACATACCAAATTTCAAGTTTATAGCTCAATTTTTGTGGCATATAAATAGATTTTTGTCGATTGTGGGCGTAGCTCTGGTCCGATTTTTTCCATTTCAAATAGCGATCTGCGTGCAAAAACTAAAAGTGTTTGTACAAAATGTCAGCTCAATATCTCAAAATTTAGGCCTGTGAAAATGCCAACAACAGACGGACATACATGCCTAGATCGACTCAGTTTTTGACGCTGATCAAGAATATATATACTTTGTAGGGTCTCTGACGCCTCTTTCTGGGTGTTGCAAACGGAAGAACAAACTTAGTATACCCTCATCAGTACAGTGAGCATTTTAAACTTGAGGGAATGTTATAATGTTTCTCATCAATTCCAGTTCCGCATGGCTTTTGTTGATCTATGTGTCAAGAAAAATGGACATTACTAATGGTCGACAATGGTGTTTGTGTTACTCTGTATAATATAGACTGAGGCTGACGTTTTATTACCACAAAGCACAATTGCATATGAAATTGACAAGGGATGCCCGACTATTTAATACCCTACAAAAAAAGGGATCATGTTTTATCCTTTAATTTTTGTGCTCCAACTTGAGCTTTTAGTTTTAGTGCCAAGAGAAAATATACCGTTATACCTATCCCGCTACTATTCCCAAAAAATTTTGAATGATGAATCAGAATTCTACGAATATCGGACTTGGGTCGAATGTATTAATAACGTTTTTTATAATCTGTCTTTAGCTTACCATTGTAGGTGAAATCTATTTTCCTGTATAAATGAAGTAAATGGAATTAAGTCACCTGTTATCAAGTAATAATAAAGATAATGGTTCCGATGTTGTTACGATTAATAAGCTACTCGATGTGAAGTGAAATTAATTTATTTTTAATCAATTATTAAGAAATCAATAATGTGTAGGAAACCAACATATTCGTACAGCTGAGATCATAAAATAAAGATGATGGAAATTTAAAATCAATTTAACCTATGTCTCTCCATCCGTGTTTGTATCCTCGACATAACAGCGGAGGTGTACTAAGTTTACTATACCGAATGAAAACATCCATAAGGGGGTCAGAGACTACATAGTATATATATTCTCAGGGTAAAGGTCTGAAGTCAATCTAGACATGTCTGTCCGTGTGTCCTTGTACATTTTGAGATTTTATACAAATGGTTTCCAAAGGAACTGTACGTTGGTTCCTATTAAGTTTAAAAGAAATCGTTTAAAAGTTACGCCCCAATCCCAATCGACAAAAATCTATCTATAAACCACAAAAATTGAGCTCTGTAAAGTTTTTATTTAATACATTTATTTATAAGTATTCCATCCATGGCAGTGCTAAGAATGGGCTCTTTGGATAACAGACACGCACGCATTTTACAAAAGATCTCATCTGACGTAGAATCCACTTTGTATATACATACGTAATACATATACTATCACAGACCCCTAACAGTTCTACATACAAACTTTATCATGAATCATAAGTTTATCATGTTTTTTAAAAAGTTCGTTTACTGGTACAGGTTTTGAAATATTTTTCACGCTAATAACCGATTTCCATCTCATAGGTGATGAAATAATGAAGAAAAAATTTAAAGTATTTTCTTGTTTAATGCAAAACAGATCCTAATCAACAACAATATTATGGGGGTTATCCGCAAGGCGGTTACCCGCCACCAGGAGGCTATCCACCACCGCAAGCGGGTTATCCACCACCACAAGGCGCATATCCGCCATATGGAGCACCACCAACCGGTTATCCACCGGGTGGATTTGTACCTCAACCGGGTTTCGTACAACCGCCACCAGCTGGCCCCGATTATGGTGCCTACGATGACCCAGAAGCACCCAAAAATTTCACATTCAGCGATCAATCTGTACGCAGAGGTTTTATACGTAAAGTCTACTTAATACTTATGGTAAATGGAAGATAATATAAAAAAAATATTTAAAATCGATAAATTTATATTTACTGTTATTTCTTTTACTTTAAAGGGTCAATTGATGGTAACATTCGGTGTGGTGGCATTATTTACTTTCCACAAACCCACCCAACACTTTGTAGCACGTAATCCAGCCTTATTTTGGGTGGCTTTTGCTGTACTGCTGGTTACCATGATTGCTATGGCTTGCTGTGAGGGAGTACGCCGCAAGACTCCTATGAATTTCATCTTCTTAGGCATCTTTACAGCGGCCGAATCTTTTCTATTGGGTGTAACCGCAGGACGTTACGCTCCAGATGAGGTGCGTTTAACATTGTATATTAGCAAAATATCTCAAAAAATGCTTTAATACAAATTTACATGAAACGCTAGACGGACAGACAGATAGATAAGATTTTGAATCGATCGGTATAACTCGGAAGGTGGGTGTAGTAGCATTTCACATTTAGGAGTTACAAACATCCTTTACCACAAGTGGTACAGGGTATAATGAATTTCAATTTCTGTAATTAATGAAAAATTTATTGTAATTTTATGCCCACCATCATATGTATATGGGAGGTCTACGTCACTCTGTTAAAACGTTTTCAAAGCCCAAAAGGTGGCGTCGGAGACTGTGCGAGTATATTCATGCTATGACTGTTTGTCCGTCTGTCCGCGTGTGTGTGTTTAGTGGCAAGTGGTAATTACTGTCTTGGTTGCAAAAGTTAAGATATTGAGATTTCATGCGCGGACAGGTGGATATTGAAATTGGGCAAAATCGGTCGAGCGACACGCCCACAAGGGACTAAAGACTAAAAAAGGGGCAATTTTTTAAGTATTTTTTTTAAATATTACTTACAAAGTACAAAAGACATTTCAACGGATATCCTGCTTGGAAAGCTCCGGTGCATCGATGCAGGGTATGCAGGTATGGCCTCAGTCAAATATAGTTTCTTTTCTTTTTTAGGTATTGATGGCAATCGGCATAACGGCTGCGGTCTGCTTGGCTTTAACTCTGTTCGCCACGCAGACCAAGTATGATTTTACCATGTGTGGCGGTGTTTTAATGGCCGTTATGGTGGTCTTTTTAATATTCGGTATTATCGCTATATTTATACCTGGCAAAATTATGACCATCGTGTACGCTTCGTTCGGAGCAATCATCTTTTCCATATATTTAATCTACGACACACAGCTAATGATGGGCGGCGATCACAAATATAGCATCAGTCCGGAAGAATATATATTCGCCGCTTTAAATCTTTACTTGGACATTGTTAATATCTTTATTTACATTTTGACTATAATAGGAGCTACGAGAGATTAGGAAATGGTCTCCGCCGTTTAAACAATGGCGGTTTCATAAACAAAGAGCGAACACAACAACAACGCATAACATCCAAAAAATTAAATAATGTATGAAATGAAATGAATTTCCTTTAAAAAGTAAGTAAGAGATGTAATATTATGGAATTAGAGAGAAAGATAGAGAGCGAACAATAATTATAAACAATTAAGCAGAACGAAATACTTATACAATAATTATCGAGTAAACTTTAACCCTCGGAGTTAACATAAAACATAACAAAAACAACATGACTAAAAATATACACAGACACCAACGAATATTGTTTAACATTTTATTATTATACAATATTTAAATACCTGCTTAAATCGTTTGCTCTTGATTTAAATTAAAAAAAAATTCCTTAACTTTAATGAATATTATCAACGTAGTGTCGCCACCACATTCACATATATTACAAAAAAAAAAACGCGTCTACTTATTAAACCCATAAACAATAAAAGACTATAAATATTTACTTAATGGTATAAACCTAAGAGTCCCCGATAAGTTCCATGCTATATAGTTATTAAAAAAAAAAAATATGTACACAACTATATATATGTACACTTCTCGTTATACCCTGCACCACCCTGTGGAAAAGGGTATATTAAGTTTATGCGGATGTTTGTAAATGCCACACCCTCCTTCAATTATACCGATCGCTTCAGAATCAAAATATGTGTCCGTCTGTCTTCTGTCTGTCCATGTAAATTTGTGCGCAAGCTACAGGTCGTATTTTTTGAGATATTTCGATGAAATTTGGTACAAGGATATGTTTTGGCCCAAAAACAAACCCTTTTAAAAATGGATAGGATCGGACCCTTTTTAAAACCCCTCCCCAAATAAAAAAAAATTTTACTTCAAACACAAACAAAAAGTTAAAAAAATTTGCTGACGTATCATTTTGAAATTTTTGAAAATACAAGTATCGGGTGGTTAAATGTTAAGGGCCGATGTTGACTTTGCATAAAACAAATTATTTACGAAATTATTGCCATTTCTTTTTATTATAATAATATGGTATGGTTCAATTATGTATGGTACAAAACATCGGCCAAATGGCCGCCGCGACCTCGGCGGCACACCTCCATCCGATGGTCCAAATTTTCGATGACGCTGAGGCATAATTAAGGTTCTATGCCGTTAATGTGCCGAATTATGTCATCCTTTATCTCTTGAATTGTTGCTGACTTATCGACGTACACCTTTTCTTTCAAATAACCCCAAAGAAAGAAGTCTAACGGTGTCAAATCACATGATCTTGGCGGCCAATTGACATCGTAACCACGTGAGAAAACACGGCCATTGAATTTGTTGCGCAAAAGAGCCATTGTTTCGTTAGCTGTGTGGCAAGTGGCACCGTCCTGTTGAAACCACATATCGTCCACATCCATATCTTTCAATTCGGGCCATAAAAAGTTCGTTATCATCTCACGATAGCGAACACCATTCACAGTAACTGCCTGACCTGCCTCATTTTGGAAAAAATACGGCCCGATGATGCCGCCAGCCCATAAACCGCACCAAACAGTCACTCTTTGTGAATGCATTGGTTTTTCGACAATCACTCTTGGATTATCATTCGCCCAAATGCGGCAATTCTGCTTATTGACGAATCCACTGAGGTGAAAATGTGCCTCATCACTGAAAATGATTTTCTTCAAAAATTGATCATCCACTGCTGCCATTTCTTCCCACCATTCCACCACCACCATTGACGACGTTTGGAATGGTCAAGAGGCTTTAGTTCTTGAGTCAATTGCACCTTGTAAGAGTGTAAATGCAAGTCTTTATGCATAATGTTCATCAACGACGAGCGTGAAAGGTGCAATTGTTGGGCACGACGACGAGTTGAGGTGTGGACGGCTCTTCAGCCACACTATCGCAAACAGCAGCAATATTTTCTGCAGTACGAGCTGTACGAGCATGTAATGGTGTTTTCACATCTCCTACAGACCCGGTTTGTTTAAATTTTTGCACGATTTTTCCGATTGTACGCACATTTGGACGATTAAATTGACCGAAAAAATCACGAAGTGCACGATATGCATTTTGATTTTAACGCCCATTTTCATAATAAGCCTGAATAACTTTAACGCGTTGCTCGATTGTGTATCTTTCCATGGTTCAAATTGAGTTAGTCTGAAATTGAGAAATGTCAAATGAAATGCAGAAAAAAACTTTGACTTTGACGTTTAGGTGTGGTTCACATTCAACATCGGCCCTTACAATTTAACCACCCGATAGATATAAAAAAACAAAACTTTTCATTTATCAAAAAAAAACAAACAAACTTAAATAATATAATAAATCAAGTGGTGTGGGGTATTTGATGGTCGGGCTTGACCGACTATAATATTTTGACTTGTTTTTATGTATTTTTTGTTGTTGTTGTGCCCAAAACAAAGAGTTTTTAACAACTCTTTGTTTTTCTTTGTATAAACCTATAAACCAAAAAACCAATTATCCAAAATATTTGTACGCTTAAGTTATTTAAAATGAGAAACAAAAAAAAAAGGAAAATTACTGTAAATTATGCGGCGATGTGTAAACAAATCTTTATATGGAGCGCGGCATTGCTTAAAAGCTACAACCCTTCGACGTACACACATTTCTAATCAAATAATAAAGTAGGAATGAAGGTGAATTCCACAGTGTGGTTAGAACACGCAGCATCAACATAAAATAATATGAAGGAGAGAAATTAAAAATAATACGAACGTTATTAAAAAAAAGATGCAAAACAAACCACTTGATTAATTTAATGTTTACACAACATTATAAACATGTAAAAACTTGAGAAATATATTTGATTTATGTAAAAACCAAAAGCAACTGTATAATGTAAAAATAAAAAAATTAAAAATAAAAACCCAAAAAAAAATTGATTTTATATACCCTTTAAACAAGTAGTAATAATCAAATGCGAGCCACCGGTGCTACGCGTTGGCGTGAACGTGTTAAGTGAAGGGGTCCCGCTCACCATAGTCGACTAAAATTTATTTATGAGTTAAGTACCAAAATTTAGCTACGAAATTTGGTGCATGTATTTATAATGGGGTGTACGTCCACAATTTAGAAAAATCTGAAATTGCTCAGAATGCGATTTGAAAGTTGAAACACAATGCAATATTAAAAGCCCACTGTTTGTATATATATTTGGGGGCTATTTCAGATTTTAGGGTTTGGTGTGTTTACTTGTTTCTCTATGAATTCCTTCATCAAGCATCAGCAAGCTTCAATGATTGTCTGACTTCGAGTTCATGTTCTGACGCTTTGATAGACTAAACTGAATGTTTAGCCAGTTTTTATGTGTCTCTGTTGGAATTTTGCTCTAAAAAACAATTTTTAAATTGCTAATAATAGAGGAAACCTTCAACGGCCCAGTGGTGGGTTATTAATTAAACACTTGCGACAACCTTATAATGCAATTACTATCAATTTGAATACAATTTGACAAACAACAACAACCACGATAACCACTCGGTAAGCATAAAAATTATTTCACAAGTGCATCTGACGCAAATTTCATTTCATTTTATTTCATTTCATGAAAGATTTCGTATTCGTTAGGCTCCTAACTGCAAGCAATTAAACGCTTGTAACGCAACAAACGCAAGATTACTGCAGTGACCTGTTACGGTCATGGATTTTGATGCAGTACTTAAGGAGGTTGGCTCCTTTGGTTTATATCAGAAGGTTATCATATGTGGTGTACTGTTGCCAGCCGCCTTGCCGTGTGCCTTTCACGCATACAGGTGACACACTTCAAATGAAATATTTAAGATTAATTCATTATGAATAATGGACACCAATTATGTTTAGTCAATTATTTATAGCAGCCACCCCCAAACATTGGTGTCGTGTACCAGAATTGGAACCGTGGTCATGGGATTATACGGAATTGATATTAAATCTTAGCGTGCCGTTGGTTGTGGGAGGGTCATCACCTTTACAATATCACTCCTGCTCAATGTATAAACGTAATTACACAGATATTGTACGTTATTTAGAATATCGTTCACCCTTCGAATTGCAAAGAGGTGAAGTGTGGCAGATTGACACTCCTAAGGAGACCAACTCAACTCAGCCGTGCCAATATGGTTGGCATTATGATCGTTCTCAATATCCCAGTACTGTGGTCACAGAGGTTAGTTTTTGTTGTTGTTGTTGTTGTTGTTGTTTTATCTTGGATTAGATATACACCTAATTCTCTTTTTACACGATACAGATACGTTCCTAAAAAATTCGTGTAAAAAAAGGAAGAATAGTAGATTGGTTCCAGACCTAAAAGAAAATTGAAAATCGTGTTAAAAGAAAACAATTCTTGTAAAAAGAGCTTTCGTTTTAACTCGTGCTAAATCATATTCGTGTAAAAAAAATTCGTGCAAAAAGAAAAATTAGGTGAATATTGAACGACATCCGCTCTTTTTATACCCTCCACCTCAGTGATGAGGGTATACTAGGTTTGTTCTTCCGTTTGCAACACCCAGAAGGAGGCGTCAGAGACCCTACAAAATATATATATTATTGATCAGCGTTAAAAACTGAGTTGATTTAGACATGTATGTCCGTGTGTCCGTGTGTTCGTCTGTTGTTGGCACTCTCACGGACGTAAATTTTGAGATATTGAGCTGAAATTTTGTACAGGCACTTTTAATTTTTGCACGCAGATCGCTATTTAAAATGGGCAAAATCGGTCAAGAGCCACGCCCACAAACGACAAAAATCTATTTATCTGTCACAAAAGTTGACCTAGGAACTTGAAATTTGGTACGCGTATACAAAGTTATCCCTTTGACTGAAGTGCCAAAAATGGGCGTGGTCGGATAATAGATACGCCCAAAATTTACAAAAAACCATATTCACCATAAAACGAGACTTGCATGCTGATACGTAAGACATACACTATTAGAGGGCACAATATACATATATATGCCACGCCCACCGTTGTGGAGGTATTTAAGGGTATTTAAGATTTGGCCTAAGCCAAAATTTACTTTTCTTACTTGTTTTACTTATTTTCAGTGGGATTTGGTTTGTAATCAAACTTATTTGGTAACATTGGCTTTAGTAATATTTGGTGTGGGCGGACTTATTGGCAATTATGTGTTTGGTTATCTTCAAGATATGTGGGGCAGACGTCCAAGCTTTTATGCTTATCTAATATTGGAAATTGTTGCCTGTACGGCGAGTGCTTTTGCCTGGAATTTCAACTCTTGGTTGGCGTTACGATTTGTGGTGGGTTTAACGATACCCGCCGTAATGGTCAGCCCTTACGTTTTAGGTATGTTTCCTTATAAAACTGATTGCTTTAATGTCTTAATTGTTACGGTTATACCCTACAATTCTACATATATCCTACAATCGAAACGACTAAATGGAAATGGAAAAATTCCATTTGAACAAAAAACTTGCTGTAGATTTAACAAGTGAAAATATTATAGTCGGTCAAGCCCGACCATCAAATACCCTACACCACTAGATGTATTATATTATTCAATTTAAGTTTTTCCTGTGATAAATGAAAAGTTTTATTTTTTGTACTGCTTTTAATTTTTTTCTTTTTTTCTTTGAAAAATGAAAAATTTTATTTTTCTATACCTACTTGTATTTTTAAAAATTTCAATATGATACAAAATTCAGAATTTTTTTTTATTCTTTGTTTGTTTATGATATCAAAAAAAAAATTATATAGGGTTCTAAAAATGGTCCAATCCGGTCCATTTTCAAAAGGGTTTATTTTTGGGTCAATGCTTTTCCGCGTATCAAATTTCATCGAAATATCTCAAAAAATAATAGTATATAATATGAGGAGGGGTTCTAAAATTGGTCCAATCCGGTCCATTTTTAATAGGGTTCCCCTTGCGGCCAATACATGTCCTTGTACCAAATTTCATCGAAATATCTCGAAAAATAATAAAACCTCATATGGGGAGGGGTTCTAAAAATGGTCCAATCCGGTCCATTTTCAATAGAGTTCCCCTTTGGACAAATGCATGTCCTTGAACCAAATTGCATCAAAATATCTCAAAAAAGGCGGCCTGTAGCTTGCGCACAAATTTAGATGGACAGACACGAGGACAGACGGACATGGTTAAATCGATTCAGATTTTGATTCTGAATCGATCGGTATAATTGAAGATA
This sequence comes from Ornithomya chloropus, assembly GCA_963971445.1. Lineage (NCBI taxonomy): Eukaryota > Metazoa > Arthropoda > Insecta > Diptera > Hippoboscidae > Ornithomya > Ornithomya chloropus. The sequence goes on along the minus strand of OZ020530.1, from coordinate 16,180,884 downwards.
GGTGTGGCATTTGCCGTTTTCCACAGGGTGGTGCAGGGTATAAAAATATGTTATATTTCTTACTTTTTATTTATTACTTGCAGCAATCGAAATGGTGGGCCCTGAGAAACGTGTATTTTGCACCATAGTCTCTAACGTTGCCTATTCCTGTGGCTTGGTTTTATTGGCTGGATTGGTTTATTTTGTACGCGATTGGCGTTACCTTACACTGGCCGTTTCTTTGCCTTTACTTTTATTATTTTCATGTTATTTTGTGCTGCCAGAATCACCGCGTTGGTTGATGGCTGTAAACAAACCGCAAAGGGCAGCCAAGATTTTAAAAAACATGGCTCGTGTGAATGGTGTGTGCATTACAACCAACTTCATGAATAGTATGATGGACCATTTTAATAGACATCACTCCACAACCAAAGAGTTTGCCACCTCGTACGGTTTGCTTGATCTGTTCCATACTAGAAATATGCGTCACAAAACTGTCATCATTACAATTATTTGGTTTGCCAACACTAGTGTTTATGTGGGCTTGAGTTATTATGCACCCGCCCTGGGAGGTGATGAAATTTGGAATTTCTTTTTAGCCGGTGTAGTCGAGTTGCCCACTTATTTACTGTTATGGCCGGGTTTAAGCTACTTTGGTCGTCGTTGGATTTTATGCATTTCCATGCTAATGGGTGGTGCGGCATGTGTGGCCACTTTTCTGTACAGTCGCCAAGCCAACATTATGCTGGTTCTGTACTGCATTGGTAAAATGGGCATCTCATCGGCATTTGTGGTCTTGCCGCTATTAGCCTCCGAAATCTATCCAACGGTGGTGAGAGGTTTGGGCATGAGTTTTAGTTCAGTTGTAGCGATGGTAGGACCTATTGTTATTCCAGTCGTCAATCATATGGGCCAAGAGATGCTCGTCCTACCCTTAATCGTAATGGGCGTTTTGCTTATTGTGGGTGGTTTGGCCAGTTTGCTGCTACCAGAAACTAAAGATAAAGCTCTGCCCGAATCTTTAGCGGATGGAGAGGCCATACCACTGCGATGCTTATCGTTAAATTGGTGCTGGTATCGTCATACTAATCCGCGGACGGCAGTGACAATATCTGATAAAACGAAAACTAACCAAACCGTAGATGCTGAAATTGTTCTTTGCAGTGTTTGCAAAACACAAATGGGCAATTTAAAATAAGAGAGAGCGAGGGAGAGAGAGTACTTTATGATAAATTTAAAAAAAATCATGCATCACATGTTCATACGATTAGATTTGTGACAATATTCTGGCAGTGTAAACCAACCGATGTGAAGATAAGGAATAAAAGATCTTTTTCAATAAGCGCCATACAGCAATCATAAATAGTTATAATTAATGCCAACCACTTGTGTTGTGAGATGGCCTTCATATACTATATAAGAGCTGTTGCGAGTGAAATGGGTGCAAGTGCACTTAAAATTAAATTACGATTGAATTTGGTTAAGTTAATGTATTCTAAAAATGGACTTGCTCCACTTTCATACGCAACGGAGACACATTTTAGTTTTTCTTTTACAAAAAACCAAATTGTACAGCTATTGATGCTATGCAATAATTACAACAAATTATTATTAATTTTATATATAAAAGGTGAAGAGGAAAAGGTGTAGGGGTGTTGGATTGGGTTTCCTTAACACCGCTACATTTCTTCACCAGTACTGAACTGGACTCCTTACAGAATATTTTGGACTAAACAAAAAATGTTTTGGACAATTGGATGTGGCAGCGCAGGGATAAAATCTTGGTCCTTATTGAAAATGGGGAAAAATGAATGAAGGACGCGGCCACAGTTTAACATAAACTGAGTAAGCGTAAGGTAAGATTAGCGACATTTTTCTTTGTTCCTTATTATTTTCAAATATTTCAAATATTTATTTTAGCTCAAATCTTTTTCGAATTCTATTTTTTTTCCTATCCCGCTCAAGATAATTTAGGAAAAAAATTGAATTCGTATATATAATAATGAGATCGAACCAATAGAGGCACAATATCAAATCTTTTCCTATCGTCAGGGAAGATTATGTGTATTATCCGTTACTATATGATTTATAATATTTATACTTAGGTTGTGGTCTTCTTGAGACGGGGTCGCCATTTTGTATATATGTTAAAAGTCGTAGTCAAGTCCAACGTACGTCCGCTCTATATATCTTGTCCATTTGAGTACCTTATTAATAATAATAGATTTATGAATACGAATATATAAACTTGCATATGTTCATAATAGCTGTATGTGTGCATGCATGAATTATTGTTTATGTTTCAGAAAAATTTTAATTAGTAATTTTCTGCATGCCAATCTGTTGGCATAACATACACCAAAGAACATTAAACAAAAATAAATAGGAAAACTAAATTTGGCTTAGGCCAAATCTTAAATACCCTACACATCTACAATGGTAGGCGTGACAGGTATATGATTACGCCCTCTAATAGTGTATGTATTACGTACCAGCTTGCAAGACGAGTTTTACCTGGAATGTGGATGCACGTATAGGGGTCATCCCCTGAGTGGATGGTTATATAATTTAAAAAAAAAAACATTGTGGATGTTATCCGACCACGCCCATTTTTGCTATATCAGTGGACGAGATAACTATATGTACGCGTACCAAATTTCAAGTTTCTAGGTCAACTTTTGTGGCAGATATATAGATTTATGTCGATTCTGGGCGTATCTGTAATTCGACCATGCCCATTCTTGGCACATCGGTAGATAGGATAACTATGTATACACGTACCAAATTTCAAGTTTCTAGGCAGATATAAAGATCTATTTCAACTTTTGTGACAGATATAAAGATTTTTATTGATTATGGGCGTGTCAATTAACCGATCATTCCCATTTTTGGCACATTCATAGATAAGTTAATGGGAAATATGCATACTAAATTTAAACTTGATAGCTTAATATTTGTGGCAAATTAATAGATTTTTATCGATTGTGGACGTGGCTCTTGACCAATTTTGTCCAATTTAAATGGCGATCTGCGTGCAAAGGCCAAAAGTGTCTGTACAAAATTTCAGCTAAATATCTCAAAATTTACGCCCGTGCGAATGCCAACGACATACACACGGACAGATACATATATCTAGAATGACTTATTTTTGGATGCTGATCAAGAATATATATACTTTGCACGGTTTCTGACGACTCCTTTCGGGTGTTGCAAACGAAATACAAACTTAGTATACTCCCATATGTGTAGGGTATAAACATCTCCCCTTGATAATTACGAATTATTGATATTTTTGTAGATAAATGTTTAGTGATAAAATGACATCCTTTTCTTTCAAGAGAGAGTCTGCATGAAATACGTGAATGTAAGCACACAAGTGCATTCGTGGCCCCCTTACAGGTTCTCAGGTGTTTTTTTTCTTTTTTTTTTAAATAACATCTCGCTCCCTCTCTCTTCCTCTTTCTCTATTATAACATTTATTCCCACCACTTGTCATTATATTATATTGTTGTATAGGTATATGCGCCTAAGCTTGTGGGAAAGTAATATCATTTATCAATTAGCGCATGTCTCCGCTATTTAAGCATACGGATTTTAGTGTAAACATTAGCTACACACGTGCATGCTTACATGTGATAAAATTGTTTACATTCAATACATAAACAAATAACAATACGCATCGCATCCATTTACTATTACCCTGAGTGTGTGCAGTTATTTTAAGATAAACATATTACTCACACCTTAGTGTCTGAGCATAAAAAGGAACGAGATCACCGCTAAGACAAAGCAAATTAGTAAACGCGATGATGAGTATTAATATGTGAAGAAGAGATAACCGTTATTATTCGATATAAAAGAATTCAAATCATTTCAACATTTAGGCTGTAATCACATAAACACTTGGAATCATTTAATAATTTATCATTTCAATATAAACCAGAAAAGATTTCCTTTTACTTTTAAAGTATGCTGGGATTTTTTCAAGAGCACAATGCTCGAGAATGAAGAATTCATATGGTTCGGCCTTGCGGCTGTTGATTACTTTAACGAGAGCATAATACGTGTTGATGTTCTCTTTTTGGGGCGGTACATATTAAATCTTAGATCTTTATTTTTTACCATTGTGTGTTAAAGTTACATCCAGTCTGCGATCAGTCTGTTCGTAGTCTCATCTAGTGTACAAGGTACAAGTGGCGTCTTGGTTAGTGTCCTATGTTAAGATAAAAAAAAAGACAAAAAATAAATAAATTGTGACAAAAGAAATTTTGAATATTTTCGCATAACAAATGCCATTGCATGCAATAGACCGTTACAATATTTCGTCACATACAGTCGAGAAGAAAAGACTTTTGATAAACACGCGTTAGATGAAATTGTGTGAATAATAAAATACGAGAAATGAAAATTGAAAATTAAGGTAAAAATATTAATAAATTAGTGAAAAGCTCCCATAAACGACAAATAAACAAATTAAAAAAAAAAGAACTAAAAATGTGACAAATGATTAAATTATGGAATTCATTCATTATACACAACAATAACAACAACAACACAATTAATAAAAAAATTTTAAATTAATCATCATCAAATAAAATTTTTATGTTGGGTTTGTTTGCCTGCGAAAAAATACTTTATTTTCGGCACATTTCTGGTGAGATTTTCAAAAATAAGTTTGCCTGCAGCTTTTTTTTTTTTGTGTTTCTATACCATCCACATAAGTTGCGGGTACACTAAGTTTGTCATTCCGTTTTGCAATATTCAGCGGGAGGCGTCACAGGCTCTACAAAGTATATAAATTGATCGGCATCTAAAAATACGTCGATGTCTGTGAGGTCGTATGTCTGTCTGTGTTTGGCATTCTCAGGATCGTAAATGTTGGGATGTAAAGTGAAATCGTTCAAAAGCCGCGCCTACAACGTATAAAAATCTATATATCTTCGACAGTTTCTAAATTTAGCAATCACGTTGAAAGTTTTTTTATACATATTTATAATTATAGCAATCATTGATGGGCGGGGTCTCATAACAGAGACACGCTCACAATTTACACAAAACCTTATAAAGCATACAACTCGACTTTTAAGTTTATGCGTAATGCATACATTATTAGAGGGCGTATGGTAGGTAGGATACCATTTGTATGTACACGGGGAGGGCACTTAAGATTTGGCTCCATCCAAATTTAGTTGTTTTTTTACTCGTTTATTATCTGTTTTACTCTGTATTGCTAGAAATTTACCAACTCTTCCCTCTCTGAATAAGGAAAGAGTAGAACCGTTAAGCACTACGATTAATAAAAAAAAAAAAAAATAGACAAATAGAGGCAATCAAGAATAATTACTAAATATGCCGTAATTTATATATAAATGAGATTTAAGTTGAAATTTATTGAAACAAAGGAGCAGGCCACACAATGTGAAGAAAAAAGATGGAAACTCTCGAGTAACGTGATTGGATGAAGGTGTTTGAAAAAATTTCAAATACAAAAGTTGTTGGGGGTTAAAGGATTGATAATAATTTCCACATACATACGGACAGACGGACGGATGGACATGGATAGAACGACTCATTATTCGATACGATTATTATATGAGTAAATATTTTTTTGTAGCATAAAGTTTACTAACTGTGAATATATGATAAATTTAGTCGACTTTAGTACTAAATTGGATCAAGTGTTTATCGGAATTTTCGCCAATTACTGAGAGTCAACATTAACATGAGGCGAGGAGTGTCAACTTCAACAGTGGAAATGGACGAGGTGCGCAAGCCCCAAATGAAAGCGTACATGTTTCAGCGGCGCGTCTTATTTTGTTGCAGCTGCTTAATGGTATTGTCGCTGCTCATGTGGATTATTGCCATTGCTACAGACCATTGGGTTATTATAACAGGAACTGGTGGTGAGTTTTCATCCCTCCCTCTGTTTCGTTTGTTCCATTTGTTGAAAATGGTTTATTTTGAAGGCATTTTCATACCTGAGACTCGACGGTTTTTTATGTCTTCACATGCGGGCTTATGGCGCCTATGTCGTTACACCGTTATACCGAATGCTCTACCCTCAGCAAATGTAGTGCGCAACTTTACCTCTATCGCCTACCAAAATCCCAGCGTCATAAGCGAGGCCAAACAGAATTGTTCCAAATTGGATTTTATCAAGGATTTTGGTGATGCAAGTGTGGATAAACCGCTCATGAATTTCACAGAAGAGGCTCGCAAGCGTATGTTTGCTCATTGGGTGCGCGGCGAAGATGCAGAGTTTCAAACATTTAAAAAGACTTTCCATAATATCGTGCTAAGCACGCGGGAGGCACGCAACGATTTAATACCCATTGACGCCAAAGCCATCGCTATAGATCCGTTGGATGTGGCTGGCATACAAGCGGGCAATATATTTGGTGGGGCGTTACAGAAGGTGTTGGTCAATGGCACCAATTATTTTTTCGTTATACCGGAAACAGCACAGGCGGCCATGTTTCAAGACTGGAATGAGAAACGTTACGTGCCGAAACTATTTTGGCCGTATGCTCGAGACTTGGGTTTGCCCGCTTTTGTGTTAAATGATAATCGCGTTATCCTACAATTGGTACCACCACGACCACCGCGGAAAGGGCGTCAAGCCAATGGTTACGATTATGTGCCAAACAGTAAGTGAATGTGTTGGAAAAACCCTGTAACTGTTGGATAGTGATGATTGCCTTCTTTTTAGGACGTTGCAAATATATTGACATGTTCCCCAATGCTAACGAATTGCGAATGGATTTGGGCTTTGACAAAACACTTTTAGGTGGGGTACACTTGCATTCACAGACGATTTAAGAAACTTGTCATTTTCCTATAATCCTCAGATTATATACGTTCTCAGGCCTCATTTGCCTGCATCACAGTGTTCGTTATGTGCCTGGGTTCGGTGTTTTCATTTTATACGTTTAAGAATCCCCGCTATATGTTTAAACGGTTAGCGGGTGCCATTGATTTAGTGGCAGCCTCTACAGCCTTGGTTGTGGTTCAAGTTGTTTTCGCTTCTGTTGAGTACACCAAAGAACATCTTTTTTATGCTTACCCGGATGGTGCTGAATTAACGTGAGTTCATTCTATTCGGTAATGATCATAACGATACTGAACTGCTCTTTATAACTGTGTTTTAGGTATGGGTACGGTGTTTATTTTGCATGGTTTACTTTTGCTGTAAACGTTGCCTGCGGCATATTGTTTATGTGGTTTTCGCGTAAGAAGAAGGGCAGTAAGGCTGCTACAGAAGAATTAGGTATGGCGGATGAGCCCACCATCATGGGCAGATGAAGTGGATGTGAGTGGAGCGACAGCCATGTGCTCTCTAAGTAAGCTGATTCCTTTATGGCTGTTGCAGCATTTTTTTATTTGTTTGTTAAGCAGTTAGATTTTCTATATTTTTGTTGTTGTTCTTTGCGCATTCTCTTTTACCATAAATTCAAACACAACTGAAGGGAGGGAAAGGTTCTGTTTTCTTGAAAATTATGGCAAACGAGTGGGCCTAAAAAGTTAATCTGTTGCATATATTTTTAACTGTAATTATAATTTTTTTAATAAAGTTTAATTTTAATAAAGTCTGGAATATATTTGTATGCATGATATCGTTTTTAAAACACCAAAGGAGGCGTAATACACCCCATAAATAGTTTGGATAAGATACACCTACAAAAATGGGCGTGTCTAAAAAATCTGAATTTGGAATATTTTTCGTTTTATAAGAAACACATTTCCACGTAAGAAACGATTTAGTGAAAATTTATAAAATCACGTGACGTGGGCGTGCCTGTCTACGATATATTTATGGCGTATTATGTGAGTGAAAAATTGCAAATTTTTCAAGATGATTGAGTGAGAATTCTCCATTTGGGGAAAATATTAATAATGCCACGCCCAAACAACAAAAAATGTCTTCACAAATGACATTGCTTTATATTCATAACGGTATAAAATAATGCCTCAGTAGTCACCTTGTGATTTCTTTTTGATGGGAGAATACTCTTGACATAAATAGAACGTCCCTGCTTTAATACAATAGTTTAAGCATAAGTATAAACACGTGTGATAAGCTAACAGAAAGTCATAAAAAAAGAAGCGGATTTTCTTAAAAAGTAAAAATTTATGAACATGGCTAAAAAATCGGTGAAAAGAAACCGTACTGCAATTGTAGAAACAGCAAATGGAAGCGAAAGTGAATCTGAAGAAAAGGTCGAAGCAGAAGCAGAGGTAAGGAGCACGATGGAGACAATATTTTTTTTTAAGAAGCTCTTCAAAATTGTCTTCTTAGGATTTACTGAAACACATTAATAATGAAGATGACGACAGTACGGATGATGAAGATGTTAAGGATAATTTTAATTCGGATGAAAGTGATGAGTTGGAATTTGAAAGTGATGATGATGGTAATTATAACAGTAAAACAAAAGATTCAACAGATGAAGATGGAGATGATACAGAAGATATATCAGACGAAGAAGGAGAAAATTATAAAGTTTTAAATATAGATAAAGAGGTGCCGCAGGATGCATCAAGTGAAGAAAATGCTGAGAAAAGTGATGAATTTAAGAAAACAACCCATAAGAAAAATACAAAAACAACAACTTCATCGTCTCATGATGCTACCAAAGTTGCAGATGTGAAAAATTTACCAGTACAAGTAAACGAGGACAAAATATCAAGATTGAAGAAGAAAGACCGGACAATAGTAGAAGGTCCATATGAAGAATATGAAAACTCGGACACATCCGATGAAGAGGATATACGCAATACGGTGGGCAACATACCCATGCACTGGTATGACGAATACAAACATATCGGATATGACTGGGATGCCAAAAAGATTACAAAAGCAGCTAAAGGTGACCAATTGGATGATTTCTTACGTAAGATAGAAGATCCAGATTTTTGGCGTACCGTAAAAGATCCCCAAACAGGTCAAGACGTTATACTAACCGATGCTGATATAGCGTTAATCAAACGAATAAATTCGGCACGTATACCTAATCCCGAGCATAATGAATATGAACCGTGGATTGAATGGTTTACCAGTGAAGTGGAGAAAATGCCCATTAAAAATGTACCCGATCATAAGCGATCGTTTTTGCCTTCGGTAACAGAGAAAAAGAAAATAGGACGCATGGTACATGCTCTTAAAATGGGCTGGATGAAGACTACCGAGGAGTTGGAAAAGGAGAAACAATCAAAACGTGGACCGAAGTTTTATATGTTGTGGGAAACTGATACCAGTCGTGAGGAGATGCGTCGCATACATGATCCCGTGTCAGCTCCCAAACGTGATTTGCCGGGTCATGCCGAATCTTACAATCCACCACCAGAATATCTGTTTGACGAACGCGAGGAGAAGGAATGGTTAAAATTAAAGGACGAACCACACAAACGTAAATTACACTTTATGCCGCAAAAGTATAATTCATTGCGTGAAGTACCCGCTTATCCACGTTACGTACGTGAACGATTTTTACGTTGTTTGGACTTGTATTTGTGTCCACGGGCTAGAAGAGTCAAATTAAACATTGATGCAGAGTATCTGATACCAAAACTACCATCTCCCAAGGATTTGCAACCTTTCCCTACCGTGGAAAGTTTAGTGTACAGAGGGCACAGTGATCTGGTGCGTTCAGTGAGTGTTGAACCGAAAGGAGAATATTTGGTTTCAGGTTCGGATGATAGAACTGTAAAAAGTAGGTGATGATGAAATTGCTTGTAAAGGTTAATTTTTAATCATTTGTTTGTGTTTGTATTTTGTAGTATGGGAGATATGTACTGGTCGTTGTATACGCACCATTGACACCGATGATGTGGTGCGTTGTGTTGCCTGGTGTCCCAATGATAAACTATCCATTATAGCGGTAGCTTCTGGCAATCGCTTGCTACTTGTAAATCCCAAAGTTGGTGATAAAATGTTAATAAAGAAAACGGATGAATTGTTAGCTGAGGCACCCGTCAGTGATGCAATGGAAAGTGAGCGCATTAAAGCGGCGGTTCAATGGTCGGTCGCCAATAAACAAGAACAAGAGAAAGGTGTACGTGTGGTGATCACACATTTTAAGCAGATACAACAAGTGACATGGCATGGCCGCGGTGACTATTTGGCTACGGTGATGCCGGAAGGTGCCAATCGTTCTGCTTTAATCCATCAACTCTCCAAGCGTCGTTCCCAAATACCATTTGCCAAAAGTAAAGGTTTAATACAGTGCGTCCTCTTCCATCCCATCAAACCGTGCTTCTTTGTGGCGGTAAATATATACACACTCCCACACCTACTGGTGATATTTCAATGAAATGTTTATTTATTTTTATAGACCCAGCACAATATCCGCATTTATGATTTAGTTAAACAAGAACTAATTAAAAAATTGTTAACCAACTCTAAATGGATATCGGGCATGTCCATGCATCCCAAGGGTGATAACTTGTTGGTGTCTACATATGATAAGAAATTGTTATGGTTTGATTTGGATTTGTCTACCAAACCGTATCAGACAATGCGCCTACATAAGAATGCTGTCAGAAGTGTGGCGTTTCATTTGCGCTATCCCTTGTTCGCCTCGGCCAGTGACGATCAATCGGTAATTGTGTCACACGGTATGGTGTACAAGTAAGTTTACATGGTACCCTTCAAATGTCTCTTCTTAACTACATTACTACGTACCTTTCATTTTTAGTGATTTACTGCAGAATCCGTTAATAGTGCCGTTAAAAAAATTGCAAACACATGAGAAACGTGAAGAATTTGGTGTTTTGGATGTAGTGTGGCATCCCGTACAACCATGGGTATTTTCTTCGGGTGCTGATTCCACCATCCGTTTATATTCTTAATCATGCCATTTAAATAAAAATGTGAATATAGTGAAAAATTGTCTTGGAATTATTGCTTTCATTAGAGATAAGACGAAATCAGCAGACTTTAAGCAATTTATATAACGTGGGTGAGAGATAGTTAAGTTATAGAGGCAGTGATCAATAGAAGTCTGTTATAAAACATAACGGTAAGGTTAACTAACCGTTCAAGTTGCCTCAGATGGCAAGAAAAGCTTACAAAAGTGCTGATACAGAGAAAACAGATACATTTAACAGAGGAAGCAACATGTTTTAACAAATCCTGTTAAAATTGCTTCATTTTCGAATACTTCCTGAGAAAGCTTTGAATTATTATTAACAGGCAGAGCATACACACACATAATTGATTGAGATTCAGCTAATTTAATTTTGGGAGTTGTGCAAACACACACACACACAAACACTTTTGAGCAAAATAGAGAGAGAGTGATAGCATGTATGGTAACGGTAATCGAATGTGTTATTACAGCATTTTAGTCTAAATTTTAATCTTCCGTTGTGCGTACACCGTTGTTCCGCGTTATTTGTTTCAAATAAAAATAAACTACTTTTTCCCATATGTGTTGAGTGATTTTTTTTTTTTTTTTGGAAAAAACGAAAACGACAAAATATGTATTCAAAGGTTTTAAAGTATTGCAGATAAATAATAAATAATAAATAAAACGAAAAATGAGAAAAATGTGAAAAAATGTTTTTTTTTTTCATAATTGCATCATACACCGTTTTTTTTTAAATAAAAACTAAATTCCATTAAAAAGGTATTCTACCATATACTGTAATAAGAAAAAAAAAAAAATGAAATGAAATGAAGTGAAATCAAAAAACAAATATAAAGATAAAAATCTGAAGAGATTAATTGGTGCTTTAGTACACACATACACACACACACATACACGCAATATGCATAAAATTTATACAAATGAGCGGCGTACAGTCTAAAAGAATTTGAAACTCGTTGCGGTCTCCTACATTATATGCCACTGTATTGTATTAAATTGTTTTGTGCTGATTTTTCGCGTTCCTGGCCCAAGTAAAAGCTAAACAACTAAACTAAACTTGTGAAAATACCGTAAATGTGCACAAGATATACAAAAAAAAAAAAAAATAATGAGAGAAAATAAGCTTGCGAATGGAAAAAGAAAATGCTTGTAATATAGAAAGAAAGAACGAAGAAGAAAGAAAACAATGAAATAATAGAACTCAATAGCAAAAGTTTTCACACGTATAATGTGTTTATACAGACATTCAGGCACAGAGATTGAATTTTTCCTGAATGTTATACGTGGTTGAGCAATATGTTGGAAAAAAGCGGCGTTCGACTAATTACCGGTTATCCTTGGGCACGTACTCGAACAATGTTTCATTTGAAAAACCTCGAACTCTACAAATTGTGATCGATGATGATTGAAATTTCAATCAATTGATCACGCGTCCCAAGTGTCCGAGAACCCCTGTGTGTTGCACTCTCGTTGTATTAAGCTAAAATTTTGAATGAATTTTTACACCTTTATACCTTCCATCATATTTTTTTTGCTCCCGTTCAATGCTTTATGTGTCATACTAATGCAAAATGTACAAAATAAAGGTTTGTTGTAGAAGTAACGGCAATAATAAAACAATGTCTGTCTGCATGGAAAGTTCCGTCCACCAAAAAGTAAACCGCAACAAATATTTCTTTACGCTTATCAATTCATATCCTTCTCTTAGGCAACTCTTTCCTGTTACGCTCTCTTCATGTATTACATGCACGAGATTCCTCTTTACAGAGGAACGAATGCTTTTTGTGGCCTAAATTTTATATTTTAGTCTTAATATTGTACACGCTCACCCACGTACAGTTGGATGTATACATATATACATATATGTGTCACGATTTAGTTTTATAGCGCATGCTTCTTCTGGCTGTGTTGAGAATTGTTGATAAGTTTTTTTTTTTTTTTTTTTTGTTTTTTGTTTTTTTTTTTGCTGAATATGAGAAACATTTTTCAAAAGTGTAATAAATGAAAAAATTTCGTTTTCTTTCAAAAAAAAATTAGCAGAAACTCTTCCAAGGAATGTGTGACACAAGAGAAAAGTGCGTTTATGGGTAAAAGTGTTTCCCTAACAATTGAAAAGCAACTAAAGTGTTCGAAGAAAGCTTTTTTTTGGTGTGATAGACAATAAAAATAATATTTGTGTAAAGAAATTTCTCAATGTTTACACGCAGACATAAGTTCCTAAAATTCATTAGGAATTTTTGAAAACACATATACTCGGCGTACCAGAGTAATAGCACAACGACAACAACAACAACAAAAACAACAAATACAACAACTAAAGCACACATAACAACAGTATGTCATTAAGCTTTTGTATGTTTTGATTGCTCGTATTTCTTACGCTTAAGGTGAGTGATTGTATCTCTTTTTCTTCCCTCCCACTCCTTCTAGTCTTACATCACATTCTCAACATTCTTAATTCATTACATTTATACACAATAAGTAAATCAATAGGTTTTGTTGAATTTACACATATGTGCCATAAATGATGTGCATACTGTGGAACTGTGTTTGTGATACCCACAAACCTCAGGTGTCAAAACATTTTCAACGCTCAGAAAGGGATTTAGGTGAGATGCAACATATGCGGATACACATATGTGCACATATTGCGAATCATCATGAAATTAAATTTATAACTGGACAGCATGAAATTTATGACTTTGTGCCCGTGGTCTTGGACGCACATACTTGGTTTGCATCTAGAATGATGTAAAATTTGTATACAGTGTAAAGGTCTTTGAAGCCTTCTTCTACAGTAAGTGTTATAACCATTTTGACATAGTGTGTCCGTACGTCCCAAGCTTAAAAAGTAAAGAGTTGTTAATTGACATGCTCCTTAGAAACACCGGTGGGGGTTTCTTAAATTCCTTCCTGCACCAAAGCTACACAAAGCGATAAAACGCATTTGGATGGTTTCAGGAAGAAAAGTTTTTCGTTGAAACTTTTCAGTTTTTCATTAAGTGACTGTTGTGCGGTTAAGTATCTTACTTAACCATAAATTATATTAAATAAGAATATGACTTCTTAAAAGTTGAACTTAAGATGGGTGTGCGGGGTGGGTGTGTACGTGTGTTATATGCGTTAAAGAGTATTCGCAAGAGTTGTTTATTTTCAACAGTGCCTGTAAATATTTGGTTGCATACTTACGTACCTCTATGTTTATCTATGTCTAATCTAAATATTTACATATAGTGTAAATACCATACATACATACCATACAGTACATACATATAAGCAATATTAAAAAAGTTCATTGCTGCTGTATGGGTGTTCATTCACATTTAAATAAACGTCAATATTTGCTAAACTATGATTCTGTTAATTTTCATTCAGCTTTTAGTTAACACACACACACACACACACACACATGGTGTATTATGCGTAAATAAATAAGTCAATATAAATTTCCATATTTTAATCTAAGGACTAATGTGTTTTTGTATGAACCTGAGGCTTAATGGATTGATTTATTTTCATACAATTTTCGAACGTTTTATGAGTTCTTTCATTGCTTTTTATAACCATCACATAAAATGGGGGGGGGGGGGGGGGGGGGGGTGTAATATGTGTGCCACCAGAAGGGAGTGTGTGTGTTCAAAAACGGGCGTAGTCGCATTACAGACACGCCCACTTATTTACAATAAAACGTTATTCAGCGCACAACACTCGACTTGTAAAGTGATGCATAATATATACACAGTTAGAGAATGTAATCATATACCTGCCACGTCTACTGTTTATATATAAATGTACAGGGTATTTAAGATTGGGCCTAAACCAAAGTTACTACTCCAACTATGGCTCAATTTTCGATCATCTGTACAAGTAGTTGTTATGAAAGCGAACTGGTAATTAGTACAAGTGTGGCGTACAAGTGTGTGTGTATATGTTATGTGAATAACTAACGGCCCGATTTGATTGAGTGACCAAATGCTTGAATGGTTGTTGTGGTTTATTTATTTTTAATATTTTTGTAAAGTTTTCGCACCGCAAAAATAATTTTATAAAACTTTATGATTGTTCTTGGATTCTTGGATTTCATCTAATCTTTAACAATATCTAATCAATTATTAGCAATATTTGTTCGGTTTGGGGATTACAAGAGAGTGCTAACAACAGAATCAATCAATCAATCAATCATAGTCAGGTGGACTGACCGACAGTCTTGTATGATCTCGTTGTTAATGATGATTTGTGTGCGATGACACCTTTATTATTGTTGTACAACAATAATTTACTAGTTTACTGATAATATTTATATATGGATTAGAGAACAATTAGAACGCAGTAGTAGCTTGCACTGGGTCCACTATAATATAAAATAATTTTATAAAAAAAAAAAACAAAGTAATCCAAATGAAAATGTTATAGTCGATCAAACTCGACCATAAAGATTTTGCACAAATTATGCTACAGTTAGTTTCGTTGAATGAGTGGGACTTTGCCATAAACGCCACTTCGTGAAATAAAGTAAAATCACATGGAAAGGGGTTCCAAAAATGGTTCAATCGGGTCCAAATTTGTCACCTGTTTGTACTTTGCGCATAAATTTCCATGGATAGACAAAGGTACATGGTTAACTCGATTCAGATTACGACCATGAGAGTACCAACAACATACAAACATACAGAAGGACATATCTAGATCGGCTCAGTTTTTGATGCTGTATATATGTAGCGTGTCTAGCTGTTGCAAATGGAATAGCAAACTTTACATACTCTCATTACTGAGTCGCTGAAGGGTACAAAAAATCTATTCTTCATATACGTGCCTTACATTGTATCTTACAAAGCACCGTTACATTGTATGTAGAGACCAAGCTTTGCAAATATTGTCGTCTGTGTAATACATGTGAGCTGTTGTCATTGTATTATATTCTCACAATTTTACGATGACATATCATATGTTTTATTGTTCACAATACCAAATTATTTGTTACAGTGTATCTAAGTATGGCAAACATACTTGCGTTCCACTAATCATACAATGCACAGTTGAACAATTGTATTGTTGCAGTTATTTTATGATTTTTTTTACACGTGTAAGGCTTTTTGTTGTGATTTTTATACCAACCACGTTGAGGTCGGGTATATACCGCTGCTTCTTTGTGGATGTTACAAACGTTTTGACAAAGTATGTGTACTTAGGGTGGTGGGTATAAAAAATCATTACTATGACATATGGATGGATGTGTGCAAGTTCATACATATCTATGTGTATTGTTTGTGGTTCATTACGATTTTTGGCATACTGGGCGTATGTGAACTATTTTATTATATTTTATTTTATGTAGATATACCGCGCATCCCACTTCTGGCAAAAGGAGCATTAGGTTTGTGTAGATTTTTCCAACTTCTAGACCACCACAATTCACCTTCAATTAAATCGATCGATTTGGAATTAAAATCTGTATCCTTTTAATCATGTTCCCGTTTATAAATATATTTAATTATTTATTTAATTTGTGCGCAAGCTACAGGTCGCAATTGTTGAGACATTTTGATCAAATTTAATTTTATGTTTGTAGACCTGTGTTATTTTTATACCCTCCACATTAGTGATGAGAGTATACTAAGTTTGTTCTCCCGTTTGCAACGCCCAGAAGGAGGCATCAGAGACCCTACAAAGTATATATATTCTGGATCAGCGTCGAAAACTGAGTCGATTTAGATATGTATGTCCGTGTGTCCGTGTGTCCGTCTGTTGTTGGCACTCTCACGGGCGTACATTTTGAGATATTGAGCTGAAACTTTGTACAAGCACTTTTAGTTTTTGCATACAGATCGCTATTTAAAACGAGCAAAATCGGTCAAGAGCCACGCCCACAATACACAAAAAACTATTTATCTACCACAAAAATTGAGTTATAAGCTTGAAATTTGTTAGGTACGTCTATGAATATTAGTTTCATCGGTATGCCAAAAATGGGCGCATTCGGATTACAGACACGCCCGCAATTAATAAAAATATTTATATCTGCCACAAAAGTTGACCTAAGAACTTGAAATTTGGTACGCGTATACATAGTTATCCTATACACTTATGTGCGAAAAATGGGCATGGTCGCACAACAATCACGCCCGCAATTGATAAAAATCTATATATCTGCCACAAAAGTTGCCCTGTGAACTTAAAATTTGGTACACTTATTAAAGGTGATCCCATCCATCGATGTATTAAAAATGGGCGTGGTCGTATAACATACACGCCCACAATTTACAAAAAACCATATTCACCATAAAACTAGACTTTCAAGCTGATACGTTAGACATACACTATTAGAGGGCGCAATATATATATATATTTGCCACGCCCACCGTTACGAATGTGGAGGATATTTAAGATTTGACCTAAGCCTAAGCTAATTTAGTTTTCTTACTTGTTTCATTTCTTTTCATCATATTGAAATTAATCATATTGCATTTTTAAGGTTTAACTTTTCAACAGTTTCCCACATTCCGAAAAATTTTATAATAAACACATTTCTTTTTCAAAATTTAATATAAAACTTCCATCCCAATTATGTTTATGGATTACTAAGAATAAAACCACAAGTTAATGTCGGACAGTTGGTTAGCAAAATATATGTATGTGGTGGTATAAGTCGTATAGAAATGAAAGAGCAAAGTTTATCACAGCATGTTAAGGCATGTTTTTGGAACTTTTTTGTAATGCTTTCCTTCATATAGACCGAATTCTTGAACTAAATGATTGGTTGTTGCTCTTTCTAGGGTTTGTGCGTAATTTTTATATCCATCATCATCATAGGGATATATTGCTTATACCCTACACTATATATATTGAGTTTGCGCGAATGTTTGTAACTTCTAAACAGCAATTATACCAATCGTTTCGAACTTAAAATCTGACTGCAATGAAGATTTGGTCAAAGCCAAATTTAGTTTTTTACTTGTTATGTCGTCCAAATAGTTGGTCCATTCATTGCAATTGAAATAAATCAATCACTTTTCATGCACCGATTATCTATCTTTCTAGACCTAATTATCAACCGATTTAAACAGAAAACTGCATATTTAACGAAAAACAAGTTTTGGCAAAATTCGTCTTAATATAATATTTGTTTTTTTGTAGCTCGAAGGATTTACATTTTAAAGATTTGTTCTGTTGTCAAACATACACAAGTGCATATAGTATAGATTTTGTTGTCGTAAAAAATACGAATTTATTCAGCAAGCTTGCATCAGTAATAGGTGTTGTTGTTGTTGCTGTTATTATTGATTGTTGCATATCTTCTGGTTAATAATAAAGGGTGTGCTATAAATTTAGATAGATTTTATAAATCATTTAAGTACGTTAAAGTGTTTTGCCAGCATTTTAAACGAATCATCTTTGCAAGGAGTGCTGTGCAAAGAATATCATTCCTTTTTATTATTACCTCTGTTAAATTGTTTGATGATACTGTTGCGTGGAAGGCAGGTTAAGTAAAACAACTTTGTGTTCTATTTTTGTAGAATGTCTTGTACGGTATCGGAATTGCCGTCTGGGTGTCGTTTACGAGCGACTTCTTCAACTGCACAAAATACGGTGACTGGTGGTAATGGTACGGGCAATGGTGGTGGTGTTGCGAGTGGTATTGTTGGTATATCGCATGCCAGCAGTGTAGCTAATCTAAATCCGGGTGGCATTCATATTGGTGGTATGCTTAGCACCACAAGTGCAATGGCAACGTCGACAACGGTTAGTGGCCTACCCGATGTTACAACACCGTTGCAACGTCAACGCCAACAGCAACAACAACAACAGTCACAAAAGCCATGTTGCTTTTGTTGGTGTTGCTGTTGTTCATGTTCATGGTAAGTATAAGAATCAACCCAAATGATTTTTCCTGTAAATTTCGATTAGAGAAAAAACCTTGTGTGTTTGTTGTAGTATTTTATACAGCTATTATTTTGTTTTATCTTTCTGCCAATCATATGCTACCACCACCGACAATGCGATTTTTGATGCAAATGGAATTCTGTCACACAACATGGAAATCACGAAAAATAATTCGTGAAAATGATGAATCATTAAAAATACAACTACTAGGGCGAAATGGTGAGTTGTAAGCAATTTGGAAAAACTACTTTTTATGCACTGCACTAAGCTTCTTATTCAATGTACAAGCGTCCGAAAAGAGGTGCCAGAGACCTACAAAGTAAACATTATATAATCATAATAAGTATAGAAATCAAAGTCTACTTAGACTTCTAAGTCCCTGTTTCCATCTGTCCGTCTCATTTGGCACTATGACTGCGCAGTATGCCAGAAAACTTCAGCAATATATTCACAGGCCAACCATCACATTCACTTAATACAATTTTAGTATAAACGTATAACAGTAGATTCTAGCGTGTACTGTTATCATAAAAACTGTATGAATAATAAACTCATTTCATGGTACAAAAATATTTGTTCGTTTTATATGCTGCAAGGATAATGTTTTGTTGAAAAAGAAAGACTGCACTTAACCGTAAAGTTGCGGTATGGGGCTCCGTGAAGGCTTCCTAATACCATTATAGTTGTGGCGGCTATACCGCAATTGGTTGGGGAG
The DNA here is from genome assembly GCA_963971445.1 of Ornithomya chloropus. Classification (NCBI taxonomy): domain Eukaryota; kingdom Metazoa; phylum Arthropoda; class Insecta; order Diptera; family Hippoboscidae; genus Ornithomya; species Ornithomya chloropus. The sequence continues at coordinate 16,161,441 of OZ020530.1, read as the reverse complement.
ACAATATTTAGACAAATGAATTTTTAAAGTTGGCAATGGTGCCATGACATCTGTTTCCATTACAAGCTGTTATAGCTTTTCTGCTAAGCTTTTTTGGGAACAGAACAGCAGAGAGTAATGATATAGTTTGAAAATTTGAATTGATTCAAAAGAAATGAAGCTTTAGCTAGGATGAAGTGTTTGTGAAAGTTCATTACGCTGTAGTGTCGTATTGTTGCTCATAATTCCATTTACATATAACTTCAAACATTTAGTAAATAAAATTGATTTTTAAACATATTTTGATTTTCTCTTCAACGTTTTCTACCCTAACGGCAAAGACACACTTGGTATGCCATTTAATTTGTCATTGTCATAAAAGAACTTTTGAGAACGTATAAATTCTTATTTAGCATGGAATAATGAGTCGATGTTATCATCATTGCATGTCTTTCTGTCAGTGACACGAAAAGGACAACGTGGCAGTTTCTTTAAACTGAGAAATTGCGGCAAATGTTGTGACTTCTCTAATCGCATTCATTTTCACTTACCGATCGATTCAAAATCACTTTCTCAATCGACTTAAGCATGTCTATCTGTCCAGATAATTAATTGACTCAAAGAAATGTGTAAAGTGAGTGGACTGTAAAACGTAGGTAAAGTCTGTAAAGTTTGCATGAACCAGAAACATTTTCCGGTACATGCAATAAATGTTATATTTATTTGTATTTCTCGCGGGCTAAGCTGTGCCTGGAATTTTGGTAAAGAAACAAAACCTCTTTATAATTGCTAAACATGTTTAACTTTATATAATAAAAAACGTTTTTATCCATATGCGGATTCTATGAGTAGCCAGAATTATTTATTCGAATTCTGGCGGATCTGAAAGTACCAAATCTTCAGACATACATACAAACCCATACAATTTGTAAGGTCTCTGTTACTTTATTCCATGTGTTGCAAACGTTTTAACAAAGTTAGTATGTATTCGACTTGCAAGTGAGCCTCATGATTATCTGTTGCATAATTGTGTTATATGCTAGTTACTTATATGTACACAGAGAGTAGTGTAGAGGAAAAGTTTTCTGTTTATAATTGTTAATTAAATGATTACTCATACGACCGTTGGTCTCGAGTCGATTATGCACTTAGGGTAAGCCAGAGATTAATTATAATTATTGAGTTATGACCAGGATTTATAAAAGCAAAGTAGAACAACAATGCCTTCTTCTTGTCTAATATAAATACAAATGAAATTGTTCTTTAACATATGTTGGTTTTTGATGTCCTAGGAATTGTTCTTTTTTTGTAGTAAATTACGCGAAAAGCATTGATTTGCAGAATATTTTTCTTAATATATGTTTCTGGTGTTTCTGTAGTAGGTTGAAAGGCGTTGCTCGGTCCACTTTATTGTAATGTCTATGTTTGTGTATAGATCAAAAAGCTATCTTAAAATATACGTCTTTGGGCATCAAAAGTTTCTTATTTAGCTTAAAAATTTTGGGTTGGCAACTATGTGATTGCGGATTTGTTAAAAGTGTAGATACAAGCATTCTTAATGGTTTGCTAAACCAAATGCGTTTGTGAGTATTCGACGTGTTTGTATTGTGTTGCCCACAACAATATTTCTTCATAGAATTGTTTCACACTTGACATGGAAAACTACCCATTGTTGCTTGAGGCGGGAGTAAAAATATTGATATTAAATAATGAACGTAACATATCTGTTATCCGGCGTGTCATGGATACAAATACAGTGGCAGTCTGGCATCTCTTTCTAGGCGTTTAGCTTTAGCTTTCTTTTGGATGTAAATTTGTTGGTTATGATAACAAACTATTCCTTTTCATACATATACAGTTTGGCTTTAAAAAACGGAGAAGACAATGCACCAAAAAAACGTGATCCAGCAATATCGGAATTATTGTTAGACGGCGAACAGTAAGTTATAAAAGAATATTTTAAAAACAAGTCAAAAAAAAACTATATTCAGCTGTGTCCGAATCTTGAATACCCACCATCGATGCACCAAAGCTTCCCGAGGACAATGCAACTGTTGTACTTTATAAATAATACATAAAATTTACTTAAAAATTGCTCCTTTCCAGTTTTTGTTGCATTGAAGGGGAGGGTACTCCTTAGTATTTTTGATAGTAAAACATTTTTCATAACTTTTTGTAGGCCTTCCTTAGAAGAAATACGCAGTTGGAGTACAAGTTTTGATAAGCTTATGAAAAGTTCCGGTAAGAGTATAAATGGCGTCTCACAAGCGGCGGTTTTTTTATTAAAATTTTCTCAACAGCTGGTCGTAAAGTGTTTCGTGACTTTTTGCGCAGTGAATTTAGTGAAGAGAATATTCTATTTTGGTTGGCTTGTGAAGATTTGAAACAGGAAAGCAATACGGAGGCTATTGGGGAGAAGGCGCGTCTAATATATGAAGATTACATCTCAATATTGTCGCCACGTGAGGTTTCATTGGATGCACGAGTACGCGAGATCGTTAATCGCAATATGGTGGAGCCTACGCCACACACTTTCGATGAAGCCCAATTACAAATATACACGTTAATGCTGCGAGATTCATACCCCAGGTAAAATAGTATAAAGTTCAAGGAAGAATTGTTTTTAAATTTCAATTTTTTTTTTTTAAATTTTCGAACAGATTTTTAAATTCGCAAAAATTCAAAACATTAGCTCAACTACACGATGGTATGTCAGCGTCTGGGTCGACGGCCGACAGTCCTACTTAAGTTTACCTATTTACAGATGCTTTATTCATCATTTTAATAATACAACTAGTGAGAATTTTAAAGCGATTTTGTATTATCGCACCTAGGTTGTTACTGTTTAAATTATTTTACACAATTTTACTATTATACGATATAATTTAGGTGGCATGCTTGCTAGTCAAAAGCAATTGCTGTTCAATTTTTATATATGTACAATATATACCCACACTGGAATTAGTTTATTACCATCACACACTTGAAACAAGCAATATTAAAAACGACATGCAGAAGATGAAAACTAAACACTTTTATAGAAGTAATAATAGTAATAACAATTTTGCAGTATATATAGCATAATGAATGTGCATTTTATGTAACACACATTTCCACATAAAAAGTAAAAATCAACTGATGATTTTTTCAAACAACACGTTTCAATATCTAGTCAAGTAGTTTAATAAAAGGAAAATAATTAATTACCCACACCAGAAAGGTTAAGGAAGAGAGTAAAAACTGGAAAAGCACAATATTTTTAAAACCAACAACTAAACAATCGAACCCTAGCATTTAATGCGATATTTGGTAGGGTGTACTTGTATGTGTATATTATAAGAACGAATCAATAACAAAATTTCATAGAATATAAATATTAATTTTATTAAAAATCGAAGTAAAAACATTGAAAACTATCGATTAGCTAAGAATATTTACAATAGCAAAACATTGTGTACTTTTATACCCACCACCACATGTGTACATACTATATATGTATAGATATATATCACTTATATTAAAAAGTTGCAACGCCCCGAAGGAAGAGTATCGATTAGGACTAAGCTTAATAATGAGTGGTCCAGAAGCCAATGCGTTTAAGTTCTATTTTAAGAGATATCAGAGACGTTAAAAAGTATCGTATCGGGTCGAGATATTGAGCACGCAGCTATGCCCACACAGTTTGGGATAAACCAAATCAAGATTTGTTCAAGGACACCCTCCATATATGTACGTCATTTGTGGGATTAGTCAGAATGTATGACACAGCTGCTGGCAACGTAACCTCGGCAGGTGAATTTTTGCTACAAAAAGCGCTTTTTTGTAGACGTACCCCACCCTTCTTCGATACATACGGTATATATATATATAAATTCTACCCCAGGGTTTTAACAACAGACGGACATGTATAAATCAACTCAGATAATAAATGTTCTTTGTATGGTCTCACATACATACTTCCTGGGTATTGCAAAATAGAACGACAAACTTAGTATGCTCCCAATTTATGTGTAGGGTATAGAAAGAATAAGATTACGTTCATATTCCCGTTATATTTATTTATAAACAAACAAATAAAAAACTGTTCAATTTATTTAAATAGCAACGAATTTTTCATTCAGTAATGAACAAATTATGTCTTGTTACTGGATAAAGCATTCGGCATATATTTCCTTTAGAATGGAATGACCACTTTATTGTCTATAACATAAAAAGTACACCACAATGACCATTTTTATAAAATCCTTGTCCCATACAGAACTATCGATAAATTACTTTTTTTTTTAACATTTCATCGTATAATCTTAAGTTTCCCTATGCAAGCAATCTATATGACACGTATCGTATGTACATGTGGGTGCACAAAAAGTACACCTAATTCTCTTTTTACACGATAGATATGTTTCCAAAAAATTCGTGTAAAAAAGGAAGAAATCGTGTTAAAACAAAACAATTCGTGTAAAAAGAGAATTAGGTGTACTTTACTCTGACAATTCATTTGCGATTATTTTGATAGAAATCTTATGCTCGTAAAGAACAAGATTGGACGTAACTGTTATGCCATCGAATTAATAAATAAAACGATTTATGATATATTTGGGAAAAGTGTCACATAAACGCATATGTGCTAAAAAGCTTGCATATAATATAGTTTTGGTTCCAAATAGAATAAAATTCAGGTTCGAATGTCACTTAAATCTATAACTAGAAACTAAGAAGAAGAACAACTACCGCATCAATTTTGCATTAGAGAACGGTTATGGTTATGTAAGGTATGGTATTAGAAGCCACAAATGCAGGCGAATCTAATTTCATCTAATTTTTCAAATATTGTCTCACATTATAATTTCATGTATGTGTAGTAAGAATTGTCATAAACTGGAATGCTAATCACTGCCAATTTAACACGATCATGTATAGTTTTGTTTACAATCTATTCATATATATGAAACGAATTCATTTACAATGTTCACAATGAAGCTGAGCTAAAATACGATTCTGTTCCACACACCTGAGTAATGTTTGTCATTTCGTTGACTTGTAGGGTATCAAACTGTGGTTGGTGTGTACGAGTAGTTTTTACAAAACTAGTTTTTTTTATCATTAACAAAATGTTATCAATAAAAACTATTTAAATATAATTTCTCACTAAATTTAAGTTCTGGAATAATAATAAAACAATAGCTTATAAACTACGGAACAGTTTTAAATTAACTATAAACTAAATATAAATATATACACATATATATATAAAAAGAAAAAGAAATTTAATGTTTTAGCGAAAAATGAATGAGAAAACATTTAATAAGAAAACAAATTTATTCCATATGTTTCAGCAAAATATTTATTAAACACAAACATTTCTATGAATAGAAAATTACATTTCAAATATGTATGACGACCACTTTAAACATATACATACCAACCAAACTCTTAAAAAACCACTAAATTAAAAATGAATTAAAAGTATAGAAAAACTATGTAATTACAAAATAAACGAAATTCACACGCACATCAAAAATTCGTTTCTGTTTATTATGTGAACCTTGTTCGAAACTACTCTAATCCATCCAGTGATTTTCAAACGTCTCACATAAGCTGACTGAATGAAATTTCTTGTAGGGTACTGTACTGAAGGGTGTTTTTGATATTTGAAATATCGAAACGTAGTTTTTTCACTTCTTTTATGTTCATTTGCATTCCTACCACTCCAGGTAATTTCTTTCGATATACTTGCCAGTTTATCTATCATTATTATTAGTCGTTATACATTATAAACAGTTGTGCTGCGCATCTATGTGATATGTGCAGCTTTTCTTCTACGACTTTTTCTTTTTATATAAATAATGACTCCATTTGTGAACGAATATCAAAAAAAACTATATATATTCTGCTTCAATATAGGTTGGAACTCCTTGCTGTACTACATTCTTCACTTTAATCACCTGTTGATTGCATTGTTGTTGTTGTTGTTATACTATCATTATATTCTTCATGTGATTGACATTGTCAATAAACTTATTTATGCGCTTATACATCGATCGTGTATGTGTGTGTGTGTGTGTGTGTATAGTCTGTCAGTGACGCCATGGTTTTCAACACTAATGATGACACTGATTTCTTTTGTGTCTTTAGTTTTTGTACCCACTATCATATCATAATGATTATGGGGGTATATTGATTGTGTTCAAATGTTTGTGAATTTTACAGTTTGTTTACAGTTAGTTATTGCAAATAAGCAATAAGAGGGGACCGGTACACCCATCATGACATTCCAAATATTGAACTCTGGTATTGTGACACTATCTTGATCGCAAAGAATGATATATGAGCCTTTCAGTGCACACCCCATAAAAAAAAAAAATTGAGAAATGCGATGAAATAATAAAGTTATGACTATACCAAGTGCTTTGATACCTAAATTTAAGACTTTTCAAAAAGTGCACTTAATCAATGTGTGCACTGAACGGTTCATATGGAACTGAAAATAATTGAAATCTTTGAATTAGTTCTTTTTTAAGACGTCATTGCGAGTGTATACTTGATCCGAATTATCCAATTTCAATAGAAAACCATAAATAACTCAAGAACTGTGTGAACCGAAAATTCAAGGCGATATCTTGGTTTTTGCAGCCGTGTAGGATTAATTAATGTACTGAATGTAAATGACCTTGAATAGATCTGAAATTTTGAATGAGTATTTCTTGTTCATATCAGGAACAAACTTGTGAAAATGGGCGTGATCGGTTAACGTACGCGTACATAGTAGTTATAAACCTCAATTACTTTTTATTTACGTTGGTTGCCATAGATTTGGCATACACCTAATATAACCCTTTTTACTCGTTGTGATTATATTCGAATCACAATAAATCAAAGTATTTTATTTTTGCATTTATTTTGTAAATATTTTGATGAAATATTGCATAACAGATCCTTGATCGAAGTTTGACGTAGATAATAATAAACATTATAAAAATATGTGTAGATGTGTATATTAGAAATGAGATAACATATGCATATACTAGTATAACATATTCATAATAATTAAAAGTCACAATTGTAAAGGAACACTTCGTTTAAGACAAGTGTTACATACACTCCACCTATAAGTGCGTTACTATGAGCGTGACATATTAGTGTGTGTCCATCCAAAAAAGGATAATCCATGGCATCTTGATCGACCCAAGTTTTGATGCCAATTAAGAATGTATTTATACATTGGGGGGGTTCCTGAGTTTCGATCTATGATTAGCCCACGGAACGACAAACTTGGCTTAGAGAAAAGAAAAACCTGCCGCATATCTAAAATACGGATGAAACTAAGCAAATAAAGAAAATTATTGAGGGCAGACAGGCGGGCGCAAATGCATAAATGAAAACAATCCGAAAAAAAAACCACACCATTCACATGTCCGGGTATTTTTTTAAAAACATTTTATTCAATGCGAAGCCATACAAACCAACTCTAAGCATGATTATCTCCAACTTTTCCTTACTCTTTCTCCTTCACGACTTGTTAGCTTCGCCTCTTGGTACATTGTTTGTGTATCTTTAAACAATTCATTCCCATAATGTTTTATTAATGATGTTAAAAATCGTTTTTGTCTTGAATGTTTCTTTTTTTTTTAAGTAACGTACAATATATGCGAATGGAGAGTCAAGTACAAGATTTAAGAGTCATAATAACTTAAGTGTTGTTTATACTACTTTTGTTAATAGAAAGATATACAAAAAATGCTAAGAAAGATAACAACAACAATGGTTTTTAAGCGCATATCAACAGCACAAAACTAAGTATACAATTATGTTATATGTTGTATACATAGGTGTGTTGAGTTTTTATAGTGTGCATACTTGTATAAAGTACCTCTTGTTAACGACATTTTATATTTAATTGATTTCTCTGAGGTATGTCAAATATTGAAATGTCGGTCATTTAACTGAAAACATTTTGTGATAAAAATAAAGCGAATTTTTATATTCTATGCTTACATGTACGTTTGTATGTATGTATGTATGTATTTATGTATGCGTATGTGTGTACATATATGCACATCCGTTTGATTTTATAATTTTTGGCAGAGCCTTTTATGCGGTGACAGTTCTGATATGCGATAGTTTCATTTCAGGCTGCTGTCCGCTGGGAGTTAATTGCATTATAGTGCGTTTGTTAGTTAGTTGCCGTTACTGTTACTGTTACTGTTACTGTTTTAATTCAAACCAATTGACTTTCAAATGAACGATTGTCTGCTTACATAACCAGCTCGCTAGGATGTATAAATAAATGTATGGATGGATGGTTGGCTGATTGAAACGCGATCGACAAACGTTCGCCAGCAAATTATATCTGTGACTTTTCCCTCTTTTCAAATAAATTTATTGTTTTAATAATTATTTCTTCTTTTTCTTTTTTGTGAAATGCTCGCATTTTTATGAACGCTATACCGTTCCTGCAGCATTACTGCTGTTACTGTTGTGATTGTGATGGACTATTGTTTGTCATGCCAAAAGCTGTAGCACGCCACTGTGCTCATTGATCCCATTTAATTGTTAAGATATTGATGAATGTGTCGCACTATACATTATTGAAAACGTGAAACTATTACACACTCCATGGAATTGTAGAAAATATAATAGAAGAAAGTATGGGAAGCTACCGAAAAAGATGTTTTTAAGGGGCTGCCAACTCTGAAATATCTTTTTTCCAACCATTGCCTCATCTAAATTTGACTTAAGCTAAATCTGAACTAACTTCCACCCGTACATAAAAGTTTCTTCTTTATTAACTAAATGGAAGGTGCCACACCCTTATAATATACTTCGTTGCAAAGCTGAATTTATTTACAAGCCTGCAGTTTAAACAAACTCGGTGCAGCCGTTTCAAAGTTATAAGACTTTAAAAAATATCTAAAATCAAGATTAGCTTGCTGAGCTGTTCTGGGCGCCTGGTATTTTGTTAACATTTTTATATTTGCATGACTCTCAAAATGACGACCACAAGAATGAGTGTGAACTTGCTTGGCTTATAACTCGAAAACTACTGATTCGATTTTGGTCAAATTTTTTGCAAACAGTCGGAAATTTCTTTCGCTTTTTGGGGACATCTAAATTATGGGCGTGGTACTGCCCATTTGCTTGAGAAATGACTTTTTTTAGTATTTCTTGTTTATTAACTAACTGGGAGGTGCCACGCCCTAATAATATACTTCGTTGGAAAGCTGAATTTATTTAGAAGCTTCCACAAAAAGTTTAAACAAAATCGGTGCAGCCGTTTCAAAGTTATAAGACTTTGAAAAATATCTAAAAGCAAAATTAGCTTGCTGAGCTGTTCTGGGCGCCTGGTATTTTGTTAACATTTTTATATTTGCATGACTCTCAAAATGACGACCACAAGAATGAGTGTGAACTTGCTTGGCTTATAACTCGAAAACGACTGCTCCGATTTTGGTCAAATTTTTTGCAAACAGTCGGAAATTTTTTTTCGCTTTTTGGGGACATCTATATTATGGGCGTGGCACTGCCCATTTGTTTGAGAAATGACTTTTTTTAGTATTTCTTGTTTATTAACTAAATGGGAGGTGCCACGCCCTAATAATGTACTTCGTTGCAAAGCTGAATTTATTTAGAAGCTTCCACAAAAAGTTTAAACAAACTCGGTGCAGCCGTTTCAAAGTTATAAGACTTTAAAAAATATCTAAAATCAAGATTCGCTTGCTGAGCTGTTCTGGGCGCCTGGTATTTTGTTAACATTTTTATATTTGCATGACTCTCAAAATGACGACCACAAGAATGAGTGTGAACTTGCTTGGCTTATAACACGAAAACTACTGCTCCGATTTTGGTCAAATTTTTTGCAAACAGTCGGAAATTTCTTTCGCTTTTTGGGGACATCTAAATTGTGGGCGTGGCACTGCCCATTTGCTTGAGAAATGACTTTTTTTTAGTATTTCTTGTTTATTAACTAAATGGGAGGTGCCACGCCCTAATAATGTACTTCGTTGGAAAGCTGAAGTAATTTACAAGCTTTCACAAAAAATTTGAACAGAATCCGTGCAGCCGTTCCAAAGTTATAAGACTTTTAAAAAATATCTAAAATCAAGATTAGCTTGCTGAGCTGTTCTGGGCGCCTGGTATTTTGTTAACATTTTTATATTTGCATGACTCTCAAAATGACGACCACAAGAATGAGTGTGAACTTGCTTGGCTTATAACACGAAAACTACTGCTCCGATTTTGGTCAAATTTTTTGCAAACAGTCGGAAATTTCTTTCGCTTTTTGGGGACATCTAAATTATGGGCGTGTCACTGCCCATATGCTTGAGAAATGACTTTTTTTTAGTATTTCTTGTTTATTAACTAAATGGGAGGTGCCACGCCCTAATAATGTACTTCGTTGGAAAGCTGAAGTAATTTACAAGCTTTCACAAAAAATTTGAACAGAATCCGTGCAGCCGTTCCAAAGTTATAAGACTTTTAAAAAATATCTAAAATCAAGATTAGCTTGCTGAGCTGTTCTGGGCGCCTGGTATTTTGTTAACATTTTTATATTTGCATGACTCTCAAAATGACGACCACAAGAATGAGTGTGAACTTGCTTGGCTTATAACTCGAAAACGACTGCTCCGATTTTGGTCAAATTTTTTGCAAACAGTCGGAAATTTCTTTCGCTTTTTGGGGACATCTATATTATGGGCGTGGCACTGCCCATTTGTTTGAGAAATGACTTTTTTTAGTATTTCTTGTTTATTAACTAAATGGGAGGTGCCACGCCCTAATAATGTACTTCGTTGGAAAGCTGAAGTAATTTACAAGCTTTCACAAAAAATTTGAACAGAATCCGTGCAGCCGTTCCAAAGTTATAAGACTTTTAAAAAATATCTAAAATCAAGATTAGCTTGCTGAGCTGTTCTGGGCGCCTGGTATTTTGTTAACATTTTTATATTTGCATGACTCTCAAAATGACGACCACAAGAATGAGTGTGAACTTGCTTGGCTTATAACTCGAAAACGACTGCTCCGATTTTGGTCAAATTTTTTGCAAACAGTCGGAAATTTCTTTCGCTTTTTGGGGACATCTAAATTATGGGCGTGGCACTGCCCATTTGCTTGAGAAATGACTTTTTTTTAGTATTTCTTGTTTATTAACTAAATGGGAGGTGCCACGCCCTAATAATGTACTTCGTTGGAAAGCTGAAGTAATTTACAAGCTTCCACAAAAAGTTTAAACAAAATCGGTGCAGCCGTTCCAAAGTTATAAGACTTTAAAAAAATATCTAAAATCAAGATTAGCTTGCTGAGCTGTTCTGGGCGCCTGGTATTTTGTTAACATTTTTATATTTGCATGACTCTCAAAATGACGACCACAAGAATGAGTGTGAACTTGCTTGGCTTATAACTCGAAAACGACTGCTCCGATTTTGGTCAAATTTTTTGCAAACAGTCGGAAATTTCTTTCGCTTTTTGGGGACATCTAAATTATGGGCGTGGCACTGCCCATTTGCTTGAGAAATGACTTTTTTTAGTATTTCTTGTTTATTAACTAAATGGGAGGTGCCACGCCCTAATAATGTACTTCGTTGGAAAGCTGAATTAATTTACAAGCTTCCACAAAAAGTTTGAACAGAATCCGTGCAGCCGTTCCAAAGTTATAAGACTTTAAAAAATATCTAAAATCAAGATTAGCTTGCTGAGCTGTTCTGGGCGCCTGGTATTTTGTTAACATTTTTATATTTGCATGACTCTCAAAATGACGACCACAAGAATGAGTGTGAACTTGCTTGGCTTATAACTCGAAAACGACTGCTCCGATTTTGGTCAAATTTTTTGCAACCAGTCGGAAATTTCTTTCGCTTTTTGGGACATCTAAATTATGGGCGTGGCACTGCCCATTTCCTTAAGAAATGACTTTTTTTAGTATTTCTTGTTTATTAACTAAATGGGAGGTGCCACGCCCTAATAATATACTTCGTTGGAAAGCTGAATTTATTTAGAAGCTTCCACAAAAAGTTTGAATAGAATCCGTGCAGCCGTTCCAAAGTTATAAGACTTTAAAAAATATCTAAAATCATGATTAGCTTGCTGAGCTGTTCTGGGCGCCTGGTACTTTGTTAACATTTTTATATTTGCATGACTCTCAAAATGACGACCACAAGAATGAATGTGAACTTGCTTGGCTTATAACTCGAAAACTACTGCTCCGATTTTGGTCAAATTTTTTGCAAACAGTCGGAAATTTCTGTCGCTTTTTGGCGACATCTAAATTATGGGCGTGGCACTGCCCATTTGCTTGAGAAATGACTTTTTTTAGTATTTCTTGTTTATTAACTAAATGGGAGGTGCCACGCCCTAATAATTTACTTCGTTGGAAAGCTGAATTAATTTACAAGCTTCCACAAAAAGTTTGAATAGAATCCGTGCAGCCGTTCCAAAGTTATAAGACTTTAAAAAATATCTAAAATCATGATTAGCTTGCTGAGCTGTTCTGGGCGCCTGGTACTTTGTTAACATTTTTATATTTGCATGACTCTCAAAATGACGACCACAAGAATGAATGTGAACTTGCTTGGCTTATAACTCGAAAACTACTGCTCCGATTTTGGTCAAATTTTTTGCAAACAGTCGGAAATTTCTGTCGCTTTTTGGGGATATCTAAATTATGGGCGTGGCACTGCCCATTTGCTTGAGAAATGACTTTTTTTAGTATTTCTTGTTTATTAACTAAATGGGAGGTGCCACGCCCTAATAATTTACTTCGTTGGAAAGCTGAATTAATTTACAAGCTTCCACAAAAAGTTTGAACAGAATCCGTGCAGCCGTTCCAAAGTTATAAGACTTTAAAAAATATCTAAAATCAAGATTAGCTTGCTGAGCTGTTCTGGGCGCCTGGTACTTTGTTAACATTTTTATATTTGCATGACTCTCAAAATGACGACCACAAGAATGAATGTGAACTTGCTTGGCTTATAACTCGAAAACTACTGCTCCGATTTTGGTCAAATTTTTTGCAAACAGTCGGAAATTTCTGTCGCTTTTTGGGGATATCTAAATTATGGGCGTGGCACTGCCCATTTGCTTGAGAAATGACTTTTTTTAGTATTTCTTGTTTATTAACTAAATGGGAGGTGCCACGCCCTAATAATTTACTTCGTTGGAAAGCTGAATTTATTTAGAAGCTTCCACAAAAAGTTTGAACAGAATCCGTGCAGCCGTTCCAAAGTTATAAGACTTTAAAAAATATCTAAAATCAAGATTAGCTTGCTGAGCTGTTCTGGGCGCCTGGTATTTTGTTAACATTTTTATATTTGCATGACTCTCAAAATGACGACCACAAGAATGAGTGTGAACTTGCTTGGCTTATAACTCGAAAACGACTGCTCCGATTTTGGTCAAATTTTTTGCAACCAGTCGGAAATTTCTTTCGCTTTTTGGCGACATCTAAATTATGGGCGTGGCACTGCCCATTTGCTTGAGAAATGACTTTTTTTAGTATTTCTTGTTTATTAACTAAATGGGAGGTGCCACGCCCTAATAATATACTTCGTTGGAAAGCTGAATTTATTTAGAAGCTTCCACAAAAAGTTTGAACAGAATCCGTGCAGCCGTTCCAAAGTTATAAGACTTTAAAAAATATCTAAAATCAAGATTAGCTTGCTGAGCTGTTCTGAGCGCCTGGTATTTTGTTAACATTTTTATATATGCATGACTCTCGAAATGACGACCACAAGAATGAGTGTGAACTTGCTTGGCTTATAACTCGAAAACTACTGCTCCGATTTTGGTCAAATTTTTTGCAAACAGTCGGAAATTTCTTTCGCTTTTTGGGGACATCTAAATTATGGGCGTGGCACTGCCCACTTGCTTGAGAAATGACTTTTTTTAGTATTTCTTGTTTATTAACTAAATGGGAGGTGCCACGCCCTAATAATGTACTTCGTTGGAAAGCTGAATTTATTTAGAAGCTTCCACAAAAAGTTTGAACAGAATCCGTGCAGCCGTTCCAAAGTTATAAGACTTTAAAAAATATCTAAAATCAAGATTAGCTTGCTGAGCTGTTCTGGGCGCCTGGTATTTTGTTAACATTTTTATATTTGCATGACTCTCAAAATGACGACCACAAGAATGAGTGTGAACTTGCTTGGCTTATAACGCGAAAACTACTGCTCCGATTTTGGTCAAATTTTTTGCAAACATTAGGAAATTTATTTAGCTTTTCGGGGAGATTCAATTAATGGGCGTGGCACAGCATATTTATCTATATGGTCCTTGGTTCTTACTTTTTTGATGCTGAGGGCTATATTGCGTAAATTCAAAATTGTTTAATATCAAAAAGTTTACATTCTTTCAAACCTTTATTTTTACGCTGATGAATAAAAAGTATATTATTTGAGTAGTTTCCATTAATAACAAACACAAGAAGGTTGTTTATATTTTTTTATTTATACGTATGTATATAAGTTTATTTTAAAACAAATCGAAACTTTCCGTGATTTTTATTTATATTATTGGCATTATTTTTGTTATTGTTTTTTACACACCATTAAATATAGAAATTCTCTAATTAATTATGATTATTATGGAAAAAAAAAGAATAATAATTATTTGCTATGTGCTCGTACTAAAACCAAATCGTTACAATTAAAGGTTTTACAAAAAAATTTCGATTACTACACCTTACTGTTCAAATACAGGCGCAGTATACATTTTTACAGCATTTATTTCTAAGAGTATTATTTGTAAAATTTTCGTACTTTCTTAATGAGTTGAATTGAAATCATTGCCATTATACTCTAAACAATTGTTCACTTATTTGAAAAAATTGTAAAATCCATTTTCGAATTGATTGAATAATTGTTTTGGAAGGAATAAATTACGGAAAATATTTTGTGATTGAACTTTGCTTATTTACATATAATATGCATATATAAATGCATTCTGCTATATATGTTCTATAGAAGGCATTCTTATATAATGAGTTGTTGCACTCTACACCGGTAATTAACCAAAACTTACTTATGGAGTATATTGTGTTAATCGGACACAGTTAGACTTAGCTGCAGACATCTAATTAGGGAATTTATTTCATTAGAATTTCTCATCTACGCGCATTACTATGTACACATATGTAAATACATAGTCGCAGCTCTAATATATTTCAGAAGAATTTGCAAATAGTTCGATATTGTTGATGAAGACATTCAGCGAGAAATGTCATTAAATTCAATGGTGTAGAGTGCAGAGTGACTGGATGCAACCAATTCTTTATTGTACTTACTCTAATCTACAAATATGCGTTTATTAAGTTTTATATAAATTTTTATTGTAGTTTTACTATTGGCACTTGGATTGGGAGAATGTTCTAATTATACATATATATTTATTTCCTACTGTTCTACATTACGTACACACCTTATTCCATGCATACGTTGTGTGTATATAGACTTATACTATATAATAATTATAAAGGTATAAATTGTGCAAAAAAAAATGTTGTAAAAATGTCATTGAAATTATTTTTATTTGATCAAAATTAGAAAAAACATCTGCAACAGCTGGGGGCACTTGTTGTTATTGGACAAGCTGCATAATTGCTGTATTGTAGAGTATGAAAGTATTACACATTTATTGTATGGTATGTTGTGTTGTTTGTGGATATCTATGTTGAACAATGCAATAAATGTTTACCCTCCTCATACGATACAACTCCTAAAAGCATCGAAAACTGAGTTGAACTAGACATGCAAGTCCGTGGGTCCACGTGACACTATTCGAGAACGTAATCATGTACCAGCCATACTCATACAGCCATTGTGTGTAGATGTGGAGGGTATTTAAAATTCGGCCTAAACCAAATTTCATTTTCTTACATGTTTGCTCTATAATTATCATGTCCGGTGTGTTGATAATCTCTTTATAATTGTCTTTGTAACTGATAAACAATTTAAATTTGTTTTGTTTTTGTTTATCTTTCTGTAAATTATTTATAAATCATAATCAACCTCAAATCTACTTATAGATCTATATGAAAGGTTTAAATATATTTATTATGGATATAAAGACATATAAATTTATATTTTGTATATAATTGTTCTTGTAATGTTACAAGTTTTTTTGTGGTTAAAATAAGTGGAATGAATGTTAAGTGAATTCATTCATTTTGTTTGAATACACAGATCTCATGAGCATCAGAGATATGGAAAAGTTTTGATATTAACTCTTCAGAGAATGCCTGTCCGTATATCATTATATACGGATGCGATAATTGTAACATTATTAAGACGTTTCTGTTTTATTGTATTGTAGATTAAATCAGAAATCGAGAATAACGATTAAACAATTGATAAATCTAACAAGTTCATTTACGTGGGCAAACCCTTAGTATGCTTTCATTCTCCTATATATATGGTCGAAGGGAAAACGGTCAATAGCCGCTCCGATAACCGATCAACTAATTGATTGTTTATTGTTATTGTTCATATTTAGTCAGTGTGTCTATAAATTCAAAATCATATCATTTACATATAAGGATACTAGAGGGTATCCTTAATTGTTTTAACTGTAATATATAGAGTGCGGCTGAACGTTGGATCGTTGTTGTTATTTTTGCTATACTATATGAGCCGTTTCCGTTGGAAAATGGTTCAGAACCAAACTTTTTTGAAAAAAATCTGAAAAATCTGGCTAAGTTTTAGATGACAACTTTCATATATGTTGGGTTCTCAAATAGTGAGAGTTTATTATGAAAGAGTTCTCTTCTTCTTCTTCTTGTTCTTCTTCGGACAGTCTTGGAGATTCAACAACTGAAGAAACGCTGCGTCAAAGTGGTGTAAAAGCTCACCGCATACATATGGTATATTTTGTGAGCTTTAATAAAGTTATATTATGTCTTAATCTGAGTTCAAATTCCAGCTGAAAAAACTCTTAAACCTTTTTCCTTAGCGGAACCCGTGAACCCGTGTCTTACAGCGTGAAGAGTTTACTAAGACAAAGCCTTAGCCCACTCAGCTACTGAAGGCCACATTATGAAAGAGTGTTTAGAGCGGTGGCTAAATAATAATGGTAATTCTATACCCAAATGGGCTTAAACCACTTTCAAACTAAATCGTTCCATAGAAGGTTGCCATGTCAATACAAAGTATAAGTATTTTTTCTGTTCAAGATGTAGATTGCAGTTCTTTTTCACCCCATTAGCGAGTTTGTGCACTTGCTGGACTCTCTTTCCACCTAACTTTCAATTACATTGGAACAAGTTGAGGGAATTTCATGTTTTGAGCCATGGGTTCTTTACATATAAATAGATCATACGAGGGCTTATCGATTGCCATCATCGTCTCCATTTTTTTTTTTTGGAATATGGGACTTGAACCACTTTCCAACTAAACGGCTCAGATATAATAATTTTTTTTTTGTATTGGCTACTCTCCATTGTTCACTTGGTGTTGGCTATTTAGTTAATATTAATGAAATTTATCTGTTTTATGTAAACCTGTGCGGGTGCTTTCAAACCTTTGTTATCTTATTAGATATATTTTGTTTATATACGTATATGATAAGGTAACTAATTATTATAATGTTGGGCTTAAAAATCTCAAAAAAAAGGAAGAAAAAAAACTGTTATAATAATTAAGATAATTGTACATAAAATTGTGTTGTCTTCCTACTTCACTGCCTATACATAATAATCGACATAATCGGTCATACATAATATGATATTTTGTAATGATATTAAGTTTATATTAAGTATTTACAAAAAAAAAAAAAAAAATGAATAAAAAAAAGAAATCTCTCTCTAGATCTTTATAAATTATTTCTTAATCAAAATTGTTCCGAATTATTTAATAAAAGAAATTAATAAAACGTATAAATTAATTTGTTTAAGAAACATAGCAGATTATTATTATTGTTATTGTTATTGTTATTGTGACGTTTTCACTGATTTGGCAACTCTGTAAGTGTAATATCATATAATTCCTCTTCGAGTTGATGCACCTCCAATAAAAATATGTCCTCGTTGCAATAATATGAAATCATATCATCGTCAATTTTCGCTGTAACCCTATATAAACAATAATAACAAAATAAAAAAATAAAAAAAATTAGAAAACACATAAAAATAAAACAAAAATCTTTTTCATTTAAAATGAATAAAAAAAAAATGCAACTTTTACTAAAAAAATATGAAATTTATGCTTTGTGGTAATAATGATTGAAAATAATGATAATGATTTTTTTTCTTTTCTTGTGTCATGTAAAAATTGGTTTTTTATTTAATTTTTTCAACTTTTCATCCATTGGTCCGAAATATGTTTCATTTACTTTTCTTTTTTTTCAAATTCTTGGCTGCAACTCTGTCATATATATGTGTTTTTATGTGTGTCACGGGTGTATATGTGTATGTGTTTGGTTTTGGTAATTTAGTATAAAAAAAAAAAAAACATTCACCAGCGCCCTATCGTAAGCAAAAAGGTTACAATAATTCTTTTTTTTCTTTTTTGCAATTTACCTCTTACGCCCATCTTACATTCGTATGCAGCTAGATTGTTTAATATTTGGTTAATTGTGTTGATTAATATCTTCACAGATCCAACTCTGTGAGCAGCGTTATTAGTGTAAGCAATAGTTATGATAGATACAGATAGATGGAGATAGAACAAGAGCAATAGACAGAGAGGGGGAGCGAAAGCTTAAACAAATGAAAGTATTTATGAACAAGTATGTGTGTGTGTGGGTGTGGGTGTGTGTGTGTGCCGCAATAGATAGAAAAAGTATAAGTTTGCTGGTGTGGAAGAGCTAGTGCAAAGACAACTTACCCCTTCTTATTTGTTCTGAAAATGTTATTTATACTCGTTGTGGAGATTTTGTATTTATTTTCAATCTGTAATTGAGAAAATGAGATAAAAATACATGATGCGCTTTGTTTTTCCTTGTATAGTTCAGTATAGGTGTTGTTTTCTCTCTATTTTGTTTTTAACCATAAAGCAGAATTTGCAAATGTCGCAATTTTCTTTCTTTACGCAATTGTTACAAAAATTTGCTACAAAAACTCATATATCACAATTCAAACTGAATTCGCCAATACGTATGTGTTTGTGTAATTATGCCAATTCAGTTTGGATACTGTGGTGGAAGTCAACCAATTATATAAATAATCTAACATTTATAACTGCGGAAACTTTCGTAGAAACTTTGTCAATATTTACGCTTATTTGCTTTGTCCATCCGTCCGTCTATACATAAAAAGCTGACAATCGTAGGCACTTTCTTAATACAAAACAAGTTGAATTCCACTCAACAAAATTAAATACGTTATTAATCCATCAAACCGCCTCGAATCATTATATGTATTTGCCATTTCCGTAATCCCGTAAAGATGAGACATAGATGTGATCCATAAAACACACGTAGGTTCTCTCTTATTACCTTGATTGTTTTTATATCCTTCACATAAGATTGGCGATATACCACATTTATCCACATTTATCCTACAAAGTATATATGTTCTTAATGTTCGCGTGTCATTAGGTGTGTTGTTGGAAATCTATACGATTCTACAATATATGTAGCAAAGTTGATCTAGACATTTATGTCCGTATGTCTGTGCAACTCTCATTGTTGTAAATTTTAAGATATTTAGCTGAGATTTTGTACGGACACTTTTATTTTTACTGGAAATAAAATCCCATAAAAGCCACGCTCACAATCGCTCACAAAAATCTATTTATCTGTCACAAAAATTGAGCTATGAAGTTGACCTTTGATTTAAATATGTTTATAATTATTCCATGCAACGAAATGTTAAATGTGGGCGCAGTCGAATTATAGACACACCCACAATTTTCAGCGTAAAACAACTGCATTTACAAGCTGATTTGTAATACATATGTTATTAGAGCATCTAATCATGTCCCTGTCACGTTCACTGTTTCTATGTAGATGTGTAGGTTGGAGGGTGCTTACGTTTGGGCCTAAGCTAAATTTCGTTTTCGTTTCACTTGTTACTTGTTGTTATTGCAAATAATGATTGAAAAAATGTACCTACACACACCACACTCGTTGCGATGCATTCTATATATAATTGATATCAAGGTGACTTCACATTCACACAAGCTCTTAATCATAAGTAAAATGTAGAGAATAAAATTAAATGCAATTAATTGCATTATGACACCGACCGAGACTTGCAAATTAGACAAATA
Source organism: Ornithomya chloropus (assembly GCA_963971445.1). NCBI lineage: Eukaryota > Metazoa > Arthropoda > Insecta > Diptera > Hippoboscidae > Ornithomya > Ornithomya chloropus. The sequence goes on along the minus strand of OZ020530.1, from coordinate 16,141,267 downwards.
AAATAATTTATGCGCAAACTTTTTTTCCTTCAACATAAGATTAATTACATTTCTGTAAATTATCTAAAAGTTTTAATATAGTTGAATTGAAATGAATTTATTTCATATAGCGTACCGATGTGTTTACATACATACCATACACTTGTAAGTGGATTTTCATATTTTTTTTCTTTTTTTTCAATTTTTTTTTTCAATTACAAGCAAAATTAATTGATTCAAGCTTCAATTGTGTTTATGTGTATGGATGTGTATGTATTTGTAAAGGCGGAGTGAATGAAATAAACAATAACAAATGGCGTCACTGACACTGACACTTGTACGTATGAAATTCATATAATTAAGTATTTGCTTAAGAAAATATGCAAACTTTTTATTTTTATTTAGTTGCAACAAGAAATGCAATAAATTGTGTATTGTGGTTGTTGTTGTTGTTATTGTTGTTGATATATTATTGCTGCCATATCAATGGAGCAAACTGTTCTATTTATTTTCGTTATTGTTGTTTTTAGTATAATAATAGATTAAAACATGCAAAAAGAATGTAAAAGTATTTAACATCGCTTCACAACAAACACCTTCGCGGTATGCGAACAATGCAGTCACCGTACAACATATGCACACTAATCCTCTCTTTGGCTTGGGCCAAATCTTACATACCCACCTCTTCCATCTCCACATACAAACGGTGGGCGTGGCAACTAAGTGGGTATGCCATTTTTATGTAACGTATTGAACTCTTATTGTTCTCGTTCTTAAAAAAAAAATGATTTCCTTTTTTTTAAACATTTGCTGGCAGGTGGGAGGATCGTTCTCTTCAGAGTTTTGGAGTTTTCGCTTTGTACTAAAACTAATTTTCAGTTTTTGTTTGACTGTGGCGGTGCTTCTCAATCGTTTTTATCCATTTGTAATGCCAAACTGCGTACTAAACAACCAATATTCCTGCCCAGTTGAGAGCCCCTATTATAACACACAAACGTCTGATCGGGCACAACTAAATCGGTTCAGAATTCATGCCAATTAAGGTGGAAGCTAATTTCCTATATTGCTGTTAAATTCTACACTAAAAGGATATTTTCATATTATGTGGGTGTGTCTGTAATACAGGCCATTCTTATAAATGCAATTTCAAGCATTCCAACTTTGTCGAGCATTCCAACAACATCTTCACTTGTTTAAGTATGCGTTGCATTCAATACATTTACAAAATTTGCAACTCTGCTATAATCGTCTACTTCGAGTATTGTGCGGGTGTGTGTGTGTCTGTGCGTGTGTGTATACATACTTGTTTTTCAATGACTAAATGAGAGTTTCAGTAAATGATTTAATTCTGATTAATCGATTGATTTTATTTAAATTAGTCAAGTTAACAAAAAAACAAAAAACAAACGTACGAATTCCTTTACGGTTGGCCAATTCTTTAATTAATGATACGTTTATGTGACGGCGGTTGGATTGGATATTATTGTTGTTTGTACGGGTAATATTGATTGATTGATATTAAGGTGCTCGTGGTAGTTGTTTGTTTATTTGCTTTAAACGTTTTTTATTTTTTTAGCATAATTTAAATAAATATAAAATATATATACATATATGAGTTTTTGTTGTGTTTGTTGTTGCATAATTGTGGTTGATAATTTTCGATTAAAAAAAAACAAATTGACAGAGCCAAAACAACAATTAATTATGGAAAATGAGGGGTGTGGTTAAACAACAGAATAGATTGAGATGCTTTCTGAGAGAGAGAGAGAGAGAGAGAGAGAGAGAGAGAGAGAGAGATATGTATTGTGGCCAACTTACCGCATTTAGGAGGCCAATTGTAGTGGGTGGGACAACATGTAGTGGAGTATAGACGTCCTCGTTTTCTTGTCTCACATACAGCATTACGCGTTCACTGGTAGGCGGTGTCATGCGACCACGTTTCATAGGCGGAACGAACTCACTCATGGCTAAACTTTGATCCAATATATTATCCTTTTTGTCACTATCACGCAAAAAACCGAAAATAAAAAATATTTGAACGAAAATAGACAACAAGTAAAAACCGAAACTTGGTTTCGGCCAAGTCTAAGATACCCTTCACAATTACGTCATTTTTAACAACAATATGTGTGAATTACATATCACTGTGAAAGTCGATTACTGTACAAAATCCGTGCGCGTAAAAGATTGGAAACGTGAGCGTTTTGAAAACAGACACGCGGACACCGATAACGATATTAACTCGGATTTTGTTACTGATCAACGCCAGTATATGTACTTTGCAGGATCTCTTAATGTGCAGGGTATACAAATAATCAATGATCTTTTGCTTTTATGCTTCCTCTTCATCTTCTTACAACGATAAATGGATTTCTACATTACATATATACTCACGTCTGCATGTCGGGCGGAAAATGATTGTGAAATTTCAGTGTGGGTGTGGCTACCTTCTGACCATGCAACAAGAATGGGGAGGCTCCTTTTAGATCGGTTGTGCCATCAGTCTCGTGGCCATAGAAGCCCTGTGAATTATGACCAAATGTTGCATTATTAGTTGTTGTGCTTATTATCGTTGTTGTTGTTGGTGGTGGTGGTGGTAATGGTGGTAATGGTGGTGGTGTTGTTGTTGTTGTTGTTGTTGGAAAAACGGTCGTTGGTGTTGTCGTAGATAGGTCATCATGTGATAGTTGTTGAGAATTGGTTTGTTGGAGTTGGTGGTGGTGATTGTGGTGATTGTTGTGATGGTATGCGAGATGCTGATTTTATTTGGGGCATTGGATTATTATACTTTTTATATACATTACATATTAATAGTTGTTAGTTTGCAATTGTCTCTGTAGTGGTGATAGTACTCTTCTATAGTAATAATGTTGTTGATACTGTCCCGTTCATAGTAAATGTATTCATGTGTACATAATTATGTATGTATATGTATAATAAGTAAAAAGAACAAAATTTGGCTTTCGCCAAATCTTACATAAACTCCACCTCTATATACAAACAGTGGGCCTGAAACCTATCTGATGTGTCCTGTGTTAACAAGTCAGACTCTGTGCAAAAGAATTATAGATTGTCGGCGTGCTTTCCCCCCACGCCCTTATTTGTCATTTATTCAAACTCTGTAGATAAATTTTTGTGACAGTGAAAGGTTTTTACGACTGTGGACATAACACGCGACTGCTTGTGTCCAATTTAAATAGGAAGCTACCTACAAATCCCAGAAATATTTAAACTGAATTTCAACTCAGACTTTGATGATCAATGATCAAGAGTGTATTGTATACACTTTGTAGTGTTTGTGACGTTTCCTTTTCTGGATGTTTGCAAACGGAACAAACTCTGAACACCCACCTTACTAAGATGGAGGCGTAATGACACTGATATTGGGGGGATGGAGATGGATGTAGACTTACCTTTTCTATATCATCGGCTGGTGAAAATAAAACTGGCGGTTTTAGTAGATCTTGCATGGCATAGAATTCGGAACGATCAGTGACCGGATGATAGAGCTCATCTAATTTTTTACGTCCAGTAGCAGTCATTTTACGCTTTGCTGCACGTCTCTCCTCATCACGTGTTTTACGCTCAGCACCCTAAAACGTTAAGGCAAATCATCAAGTATAAATGTAAATCAATAGAAGAGAGGTGAAATAATTAAATTTGGAGGTCAAATTAAATCTTAGATCTGAGATGATTAAAGTGTGTACTTGGCATGTGCACGGATATGTATTAAATGTCATTATAATTATATGCTAGAACGTATACGAATATCATTTGATTGAGGATTGTGTGTGATATTGATTGATGTGAAGTGTAACCATTTTTGGTGGCATTAGGGTACAATAGCTCTCCCTTGTGCATTCACACGTTCATATCAAAATATAATTGAGTAGGCATACACCCGTATACGTATGTAGCTGATGGCTGTGGCAAATAGGTAAGTGAGCAAGCAGTGCGTGCCCCATGCATTACGAATGCTCTCAATTGCACAAGAGTGCACAAAAACCCATAAATTCTGAATCTGTTAAATAAAATATATTTATGCAAGAGGCTTCAGCCGTTGTCAGAGCTACGTGCATTGTTATATTTGTTACGATATACACACAGGATGTACAAAGTGTTCAGTTTATCACATGAACTGAGTTTGGCTTCGTACATACAATACGAAGCGATCGATAGATAGGTAGATGAATATATAGTTTGGTTGCCTGTAAACAATTGCTTCCGTTACTGTTGTTGTAAGTGATTTAAAAGCGTGATTGGCGGCATTAGCAACTATTTTCCGTTATGTGTTTTCTCTTATTTGCACATGTTTTTTTCTTCTACACATTGTGTGCATGTATGTGCGATCAGAGACGTAGAAAAGTAGAAAAATCATATAGAGCAGAGCAAAGCAAAAATTATTGTATTTGTCTCGATTGTGTGTACGTGTTATCCTTCACTTAAAACGAAAAGCTTTTAGGCTTTGTTGCTTTCATCATTTTTTGCGTGCAACTTTCTTGCTATTTGTGATGCTTTATTAGCAATTGGCTACAAGCCATTATATGGGTTATAGATTTAATGAATGTGTGTGTGTGTGTGTGTGTGTGTGTAATTTCAGCAAAAAACTATAACACCAACGCCTTTCCCATGCACATGTGCTTGTGTATAAGGAAGTAGAAAACATGAAAGTAAACGAGTAATAAGCAGGTGCTCGCCGTATACATATTTAAAACGAGAAAACACAATAAATTTGATTTTGGCCAAAACTACAATACCCTCCAATGAGTGAGAATTGGGCGCCACATGAACGCCCCTCTCGTAGGGCATGTTTTGTATTACATAACACACGTCAGGTTTTGGGCCAAATGTAATTTTTTGTAAATTGCGAGCGTGCCTGTTATAAGACCACGCCTGTTTTTGGCAAAGAGATGAATACACTTAGTGAAAATATGTGTGCGATATATTTTTGTGATTGTGGGAGATTTTTATCGATTGGGCTAGTTGGCCGGTTTCGTCCCCCTTCAATAGGAATCTTGCTCTTGGTTTCAAACTAAATGTCAAACGTATAAGCCCATCACATATAGCGGATATAGAGGAAAATATGAATATCTTATGAATATATAGAAATTGACCCAAAGTATGTTGATGATAATGTTTAGATGAAAAATAACAATAAAAAGTATCTAATAATTGTGGAGCTTATCAGTGAGACATCGTACCTATTTAAAATTTCTGCACCCTACACTGTATTAAGATCATATTGAAAGTACACAAAAAGCTTTATCATAACAAAGAAGGCTGAGACGACATGAAAAATGCGGTCAATCTGAGGGGGACGTCTTCGATTATTGCATGTAATGAATTCTTTATTTTCAATGTATATAGCACAACTCATCGGCCATCTGATCATGCGGTTGTCCTTTTCCATTTTATTTAAGCCCACATTAAAGCCACAATGCGTTCAGGAATATATTAAACGCGCTGCAATGCAAAACATTTGCCCAGCAATGAAACAGACATATAAGAGATTTATTGCAGCTATGTGCAGATGTATTAGATGGCACTTGTTATACATCTACATCTATCTACAACGATGTCGTATATATGACTTTAAACACTACCATAACTGCCATTGTATGGCAAACTTTTTACATTTCCGTTTGATAAACTGACTGATTTTAGTCGCAATAAAACATACAAACGCTGACATCTCGTGTGTCTGGTTATAATGACTTTTACTCTTACTTCAATCACCAAGTCATATGTATGTACGTGCAACAGAGTGTACAGTCCTAAGAATATAAAGTAATGTGTAATTTTTTTTACCTAATTGTGATATGTATGTTGTAAGAGTGTATGGAGATGGATGCCTGCGTGTAAGAGATGCATGGCATGAACAAATGAATGGGTGGCTGGTAAAAGAACGCCTTAATTATTATTGCGCTCTGAATCTGTTGATCACTTTGTATATTTAGGCTATTTTTATAACCTTCAACTTGGTGAGGGGTATAAAACACGCAGAAGGGGGCCACATATATGTATTCATGATCAGCATCATAAATTGGGTAGATTTAGACGTGTGTGTTCGCGTGGCCATCTATCGTTGGCACTCTCATGGTCATCTGAAACGAATACGTTTAGTTTTTGTATGCAGATCGCTACTTTTAATGGGAAAAATCGGTCCAGAGTCACGCCTACAATTGACAAAATTCCACTTTACATCAATTCCGCCATAAAGTAGAAATTCAAAGTACATTATCCCGCTCATCTATATGCCAATGGGGCCGTCTGATCGACTTGTAATGCATGCACCATGAGAGGGCGTAATCAGGTACCTGCCATGTACACTGTTTCTACTTAAATTTAGATCTAAGCCAAATTTAGTTTTCTTCGTTGTTTGTTTATTAAAGAATGTCGGCATTAATGACATTGTACACTCGACTAGATGGATAAATGATTGGACGGATAGACGCAAAAACAAACCATAATTATTACAAAATGTTACTTGTTCCGAACTTATTGTGTTATTATTGGATTGTATTACAAGCTATAACCAACAAAGCTAACAGAAGTATAAATTAGTAGGCCTTTACACATTGAGTCTTTCGGTGGGTTCAACATCTTCTTCATTCACTTTTATAAAGCATACCATTTACTGCGATTAGTAGCAGCAATATTTTATAAAATCATTTATTTATGGTGGTCGAGGGTTGAGCGAACACTACTACGATATAAAAGTTTTCAATAGAACAGGGACATGACATGGACAGACATGTATTCACTTTCCTACATACACTGCTAGAAATCTATCTATAATTTTTCTCATCCATTTTTTAAAAGCATTACATGTTAATAAGAAATGGAATTATTCTGAACATAGTAACGCAATGGCAGAAGTATGTGTATGGCGCGTAGTATAATCAGGCAGTTTCTTTCCAATTATGAGGCTGGCGGTGTTTTTATAAAATAAACTGTGGGTATAAAGGTTGGAGAGAAAAAATATATTATAACTAACCAAGATATGAGTCTTTGTTTTAAGCTGACAGTTAACAAGTTTAAATGTGATCACTTGTTACAGCGACGGCAGCAGCAGCTGCAGCATTAACAACAGCACTCCACGACTACTTACATGCACATATTAACTCTTGCATAGTTGAGTGGAGCTATGCACTGCTTAATAATCATCAAATCATAAAGCAAATAATAGTGATATTTTGTATGTACATGCACACACACTTGTGTACGTATGGTGTGTGCATCTATTTAAACGTCATATTATTAGATTGCACATTGACCAGGTTCACATGTTGCTGTTACATTACATTAATGCATAGTGATGTTCGTTGCATTGCTACGCATACATATGCATTTGGTTTTATATGTGTGTGTGTGTGTGTGTGCATATGTTTCGTTTGGAGTAGAGTAGCTCATAAGTCTCTTATTTAACAACTCTGAAGTAATAATTACGCAAATCAAAAGGTGATGGACCCCGGTTAAAATCCCAACACACATACTTTATATGAATTATGTATGTTAGGGGTAATTTTAATGTAATATAATGTATGTATGTATGTATGTATGTGTGTGTGTGTGTGTGTGTGTTTGTGCATGCTCGTGCTTATGTCATGCTGTTTATGTAAGTTCATACACAGGTCAGAAAAATAGTTGGCTTGTAAATCTTTAATCTATCTGTTATGTGTAGTTGTTTGTTTGTTTGTTTGTTTGTTTGTTGTTGTTGTTGTTGTTGTATTAGTTTTACAGTACACACTACAAAATAATTATAATTCAATATTCGGAATATTTTCGTTTATGATGAAAAAATTTAGTCTAGTTGTTGGTTTTGTCAGACATAGATGAGCGTTTAAGGTATACGAGTAATAATGAAAGAAAACAAGTACAAAAGTTTAATATGACTCAAGCCAAATCTTAAATCTGTGTACGTTAAGTACAAAAAGTACATGAACGGACGGACGGACTTGGTCATATTTGTTTTCGATCCGATCAGAATAATTAAAGGTGGGTTTGGTATTTGTCCTTTAGGAGTTCCAACATCAGCACAAACACATTTTACCACTTGTGGTGTGGGGTTTGTTGTTTTAGTACAACGTAGCATATTTTTCATCTAACGAATATCTACAACAGCAAATAAAACCTGTTAACTCGGCACTAACCCACAAATATACCTACACGATGTGTTGATCCTAAACAATTCTTGTATGCATGTGCGTGTACATAGTTAGTGCTGCTGTGTTGCTGCTGCACATGTAAAGAATAATTATCAGTGAAAAAAGGAAAAAAAAATTAATTATATTTCAATGCATGGGACGGGACGGGATGTGTTGAGATTGCAACAGAAAATTAAATCTCTGAGTGATCGCTGTCTGTCTGTCTATCTATCTATAGCGCAGATGAGTATGTGTGTGTATCGTACATACGATAAACCACTCGTTTTGATTATTGCCATACTTCATGGCGCTAGTGTTCACTTTCCTTAATGAGTCATCGGTACGCCTTTTCCTCACTTAGTTTTTTCTTTTTTACATTTCGCTTTACATCTCAATTGAAGGACTACATACGTATAGTGCGTACATATGTATAATGGTTTTAAGTTTGCTGCTTGTATTTGCTTATTTTTAAACAATTTGAAAGAAAACTAATGAGAGTACTTCCTGTTTGTGTTGTTTGTTGCTGAACATGATTGACTTGGACACTGCACCATATATCTTTATCCCACTGTGTATCCCAACACATAAATTTCTTCTACCAAAACATGATAAAAAGTTCAGCACAAAGTGATTAAAACATTTTCGAGATACATTTCTTTCTATACCAATCATTTTAATGCAAAAAGTTGTCGCTTGCGGTAGTAAAAATAATTTATTTTAAATGAGCAATGTTTTAATAAATATGAAACATTTCCAATTCGAAATGAAACACAATCATAATTATAATTTTTATAAACTTGAAATAAAATGAAAAATGGCCAATGTAATGAACAGTGTCACGCCTATTAGTTATATTTATGATATCTCCGAAAGGCTACTGAAATTTCCGACTGTTTGCAAAAAATTTGACCAAAATCGGAGCAGTAGTTTTCGAGTTATAAGCCAAGCAAGTTCACATTCATTCTTGTGGTCGTCATTTTGAAAGTCATGCATATATAAAAATGTTAGCAAAATACCAGGCGCCCAGAACAGCTCAGCAAGCTAATCTTGATTTTAGATATTTTTTAAAGTCTTATAACTTTGAAACGGCTGCACGGATTTTGTTTAACTTTTTGTGGAAGCTTGTAAATTAATTCAACTTTCTAACGCAGCTTTCCAATTCAGCAATATTAGGGCGTGGCACAGCCCATTTAGTTAATAAACAAGAAATATTTTGAAGCTATTTTTTAAGTTAATGGACAGTGCCACGCCTGTTATTAATTTTTATTTTATCATGTCCTTGGACCTATTTTGCAAAAGGAAACAGTATAAAAAGTCGAAGAGTGCGTGATATCTTTAGTTTTGCGGTCAAATAAATGTGGGATCGAATTGTCTAACAAAAGACTTAGAACACAAACTGCACACAAAATATGAGTGAAGCATATACGATATATAATTTTGTTAGAGCCATCACTTTAAAGAGTCCCTTATCAATATGTTTGCTCACACTCGGAAAGAAGCTTTAGCAACCTACAAAATATATTTTTGATGAGCATGACAATTTGAATTGTTTAAGAAGTCTCTACCTGTGCGTTTGTGGTTAGCATATCGATCACAGAATTTGAAATATCGATTCCAGATATGTTGGTACAAATACTGGTTAATGTTAAAAAAGAGTCGAGGTTGTTCAGGGGTTCTTTTCGTAATACTCAAAATCCGCACAAGTCAAAACACTGAAAATTTAACGCACATGGTTTATAGATGATTTTTTTTACTGCGCCTCTTCATAAATAAGAAGCATCGGTCACGCCTTCACTATTAGACATAATCCACATAATTTTAATTATTTTTGTCCCATTTCGTTATGGGTTACGCAACCAGTACAAAATACAAAATACACACAACGAATGACGAAAAAGCTCTTTATAGGCTTTTAATTGAATAAAAGACTTTTCATGGTGGTTTCAGTTACGATGTGTGTGTTTTTCTTGTTGGTTTGTTTATTTGTTTTGGGTGTGGCAGTGGTGGCCAAAAATATTGAATATTGAAAAAAGGAAAAAGAAAAAAATAAATTAAATTTATTGTACGACTCAATTGAATACAAAAAAATATACAAAACAACAGACCGACAGACGTACGGACATGCACATAAGTGGCGTGTTACACTTTCTAAAAGAAACCATAAACGCTAACAACAACTGCAACAAAATACGTTTAGAAAAAAAACAACAAAACAAAACAACAAACAAAACAAAACACTCAAGCAAACAATTTTGATATGTATGCAACATGTATGAAAGCAATATTATATATGTGCATACGTGTGTATGCCTTAAAGTATTTTCTGGTGAAGGCTGGTGGACGCCGTGGCGAGTGCGACCGAGGCGAACGTTAATTTAAATTCAATGGAATTTTTATATGCAACACAACGAGATCAACCGTAAACACTATTATATTGAATACAAATTTAATTGATAACATCAACTACAACAATAACAAGAAACAAATGCACCATATGATTATTGAGTAGCCTTTAAATTATACATGTGTACATAAGCAGAAATGCTTGCACCGGCAGCACCACACCGCACACATGCGCGATGAATGCAATGAATTAAAAACAAAAAAAACACATCCTTGGCGAAAACAAAGAAGAATGAATACAACAACAGCAACAATAAATGAAAAAGAGTAAATGTGATGGCAATCAGTTCATAACGAAATCATTTTGAATGAATTATAAAAAACCGTTAATTTAAGCACAACGAATGGGTGGGGGTTAATAGAGAGATAGTCATGCACAAGGCGAGAAGGAGACAGGTTGAACATGAATTTTAAATACCCATCTAAAGCCAACGTAAGCATCGTCTGCGAATTATTCATTAAATGAAACGAAATCTCATTAGTGGTCATAGTCAGTGATGGTAAGCAAGTAAAAAGTATTCCATTGCATTTAGATGTGTGTGTACGACGCGCTCTATTCGCCCTCTTTTCGTCAAACGGTTAAAATATTGCATATAGTGGGCGTGTTTATCTATACCATCTATTCAAATGTGGACCCGACTGCAGCAACTAACTCTATACAGCAAGTTTTCGGACAAGGGAGCGTTCCAATAACACCAACCACCAAATCGACATTGAATTTACTTCTGATTGAATTCTACTGAATTGTTTTTTGTTTTTGTTTTGTTTTTTTTTTTATAAAATTGTATCCTGAGAGATGATGTGCCGACATGTGCATATAAACATGAAAAACATTTTTAAGAGTACATGATTTTACATGTAAGTAAATGTTTTGACTTTTACAATACCCTACAGCCAACTTGCTAAATACTGATGTGCGCATATATGTGATTATGCATGCGGTTGTAATTCTTAACAAGTGCAGCAGAGATCAAAACCACCTTGATACATAAGTATTGTAGATTGTATATTACGGTGTACGTTTGTGCCAATACACCACCTTTAGGTAGACTGTATACTCATTTTATCAAAACGTTTGTAACACTCAGAAATAAACATCAGAAAGAGAGAGAGAGGGTGTGTGAGAGCATAACATTCTAAACCGATTGAAGTGTCTGTACTTCCGTCCAATCCAAATTTTGGCAGAAACATTAGTTGTTGGCATTGGAAATGAACAAAATAGATTACAGTTAAAGAAATATTGAAAAAAGGTCCATTTTTTAAAGATCTTTTAGAGGAGAGGTTTCATTCTAAAATAGCATTCGGGCCCCCACCCATAACACATACGCGTCATTGCCATTTTTTATACCTTAAGGTGGTGGATTCCACAATTTGGCCCAAGCCAAATATAATTTTCATTTCACTTGTTTTGTTACCCTCTTCCTTTGCGCTTATATGATATATTATATTATGCAAACCTTGTGGCAGTATGAATGAGTGGATTTCAACTTTTGTGCTTACACAAATCAAGCATTAAAGGGAGATATGAAAAAAACACGAAACAGTAAACAAAAGGTAACAAAAAAAAAAAAAGAAAACATTAAAACATTGAAGATCTTGTATTACCTCGCAAAGGTTTACATAATACACGCACGCTGGTAAGGTATGCGTTTACAAGGGTATGTAATGTGTGACGTAAATAAAAGGGCTCTCCTCTCTCATCTTTATTATTATTAAGCATCACTTATAAATGATGACCATAAGCTTGCGGTTACCTCATATGTTAGTGCATTAATAATTTCACATATATCGATTACAAGTGTATGCATCAATATGTAATTTAAGCAACGTTATTGTTTTTTTCTTCTCCATATCATTTTCTGAAACAATTTTTTTCTTTTTTTTTTTTTCAAAAAGTTTCATGAATTTTTTTTTTTTTTTTTTTTTTTAAGAAGAAAAAGAAGAAGGTCGACGTTACTAGCCAAGCATACCATTTTTGGCACGCTGTAATTGCACACAGAGTCACTCAATGACTCGGACTGAGGGGTGAGGTAATATTAATCCAATGAAGCGTTACAACTTCAAGGTATATGAAGGTAGGTACGTAATAAGTCGTAACGGTGGAATTGAGGGACAAAAAAAAAAAAATAAAAATAAAAAGAAAAGGCTTCATTATACCTCCTGTGCATAACAGTATCTACCATTACGAGTAATATACAAATTTAATAAATAGGTTAATAATAAGCGACTCCGAAGACGGCTGCAATTCATTTTCAGAAAATTAAAAAGGAAAAGGAATGGCTAAAGTGGAGTAGAACGCAAAAAAAGAAACAACAACAAAAAAAGCTGTATTAGGCATCTGCCAAATCTACAGTACCCCTCATCATTAATCTCTTCCGCACAGCAAGGACATAATATCTCAAATTTATTTGTTTAAGTACATCATTTTGGGTGTGAATATACTAATGCCACGCCCAAAATTCGCAAAATTACAAAACTCCTTCTTAGGCGCAGTTCTTCACAGATGTTATGAACAATCTCTAAGTAACAAATTTCACATCACATATAATTTAAGGATATCAGAAGAGGCGGGACAGTTTTAAAAATATTTTTTTTTTTGATTTAAGTACTAAAATGAACAAATTGGCCAAAATTTCAGAAGATTCGGCTTAGTAGGGTGTACAAATACACACTACACATGGACGGACAGATGGACAACCTTAGTCAACTTGGCTATCAAAGGATCAATGTTTAGAGAAAAAGATTGTACTTCTTCACACACGTGTACAGACGCATAAACGGCGTGCTTGTCAAAAATATACAAAAAATTTATCACATTAATAATGTTTTCTTCGTGCAACACCAGCTCAGTCGCGTCTGCACCAAAGTTGTCATTGATTGACGCCTACTTTTAAGAACTGTCACCTGACATATTCACATGACAAGCATAAGAGAGATTGAAATTAATTGGAGAATAAGAAACAAGCATCAAAATACAGAAGAAAAAAAAATACATAATTTCGGCATAACTGCCGTAACATTTATAAACGTCATGAATGTTGTCAAAATAATGAAAATTGCTTTTAAGGTGGCTGGCCACTTACCTTATCGCAGAAAACTTTAATTTGGCAATAGCCTCGATGGAAAACTTGAGTGTCACGGGGATCCTCAAACGTATCAATTTGTACATGCAGCGGCAGACCCTGTAACGAATATATAAAAATAATGTTTTCTTGTAATTATTGTTATTTCCAAGAGAGTAAAGCAACTACAACAAAGTAAAAATATCATACAGACTTGATATAAAATAAGTTATAGCACAGAGTGGTTTTCTACTTAAGGAGTTTTGTCCGGAGAACTTGGATATTTTCTGTAACATTTAAATGCGTTTAGCGTTGTCAGCGTTCATTTTAGGTACATCACGAATAGACGATTATTAAATGAAAAATGTCAAGTGATCACAAGGAACGCGCACAAATGCCTTATGAACATATGCAACCATATTTAGGTATGAATTTCTATGAAGGCATGTAATGCCAATACCAATAACAATTGTAATCTTAATTTTAATTTTTATTTTCATTATAAGCTTACATCGGCCTTAGCCAGCTAATGCATTATACAGCAAGGATCTGGTTTTGTACGCAATGTTTACAGATTTTATGTGATAACAACAAATGTTATTATTTATTGTTGTTGTTATTGTTATTGTTTTGTATTTGTTATCCCATCACCACCTATTTCAAGAATATCTTTCTTAAAAATGAATTTGGTTTGGTTTGGTAGTAGCTTTAAAGGCGTCGGTACGCCCACTTTGTTGTAATATGATGCTTGATGTGGTAATTTGTGTAGTAAGTTACCATCACCGTCAAAATTTGAATTAATTTAACCATGTCCGTCCATGTAATCCAAACAATTTCATTGTAAGGGGACTAATATGAGCAGTTCAACAAAACCATTGTACTCCTCTATCATTATGATGGTGGGTGGTGTGCTACACCCTTATTGATGTTGTTAATAAAGAGGAGTGACCACTGTTTACGTATAAATTGAGGAGGCTGAAAATTACTGCTTAGATCTACAGTACTACCTAGTTTAAATGGCGAGCATTAAATCTTTGGCTCAACTTATATCGACCTCTTTACTTATTGTATTTTGTGTGAAAGGATATTATTTGAAACAGAACAAAAAAAACAGTTTACACCTGTTATCCAAGTAACTGCGGATTATACGGATATCGGTACATAAACAATAATTGGCTGTTGAAAGTATGAGAAGAGAAGTTAAGGTGCATACTGTGAAATGGATGGACAACCATTTGTGTGAACGTCTCATATTAAAAAAAACATTTATCTTTTGTATGCATGTAACTAAAGGACACAGCTACAGAAACATCTTTTTTTTCTTTCGCCATATGTGACAGCGCAACACTCGTTATCTTAATTAAAAAATACATTTTTGTTACAATAACAACAGCAACAGCATCAGCATCAACATGCATAAATAACGACAACACGCATCTGAAATATAACCGACTTGTCAAACTAAATATAATATAAATTATACGATGTTGTTATATTTGTTGTAATATGATATCACTTGTAAAAAAAATATGTATTGAGAAATAATGCGAAACACGCAAACAGTCACATTGCGCTGAGAACGATGGCAAGTGATCTGAAAATGTGGAAAACTTTCATTAGCAATCGAAAATAACAATAACAACAACAACATTCTCTAACCGGTAAAGTACTCTGAATTTTTGTCACCTGCTTGCGTACATGTACGCGTGTGTGTATGCACGCATTCATTTATTTATATCTTCAAGTGATTATATTGCATTACAATGAATGTTAAAATATGTTGCACCAAAGCACAGATCATGTGAGTCAGCGCTCTAGCCATTCGGTCACCTAGCCATCTAGCTCCACTGTCAAGTCATTAATAATAATCTTCTTTTTTCGTCTGCCGCCACAAAATTTTGATAGCTTAACGTACGAAAAGCGTATAATTATTGTTACTGTTGTTATTGTAACTGGACACGCAAACCGTAGATAAACAAAACCCCAGTAAAGAAATAAAACTTGTTGTGATCCATATCATGAACACCCTTCATAACTACATGTCGTGCATCAAATGTCATATTTTAATGCCGAATGTTCTTTTTTTGAAGGGATCGTAGGCGTGGCTCTCAATCGTAAGTATGTCAGCACAATATCGTGCAAATAAAATTAATGAATTGTGAGCGTTACTACAACAATCAGATGTAGTTGCGTCAAGGCAGTTCAGCCAAAAGCTTTTGTGTATTGTTTATTCAGCATATACTCGTATACCCCACACCACAAGGGTACTCTGGTACCCCTTAACACCACTGTCGTTTTTTTAACACATTGTCACATATCTCAGACAATATTGCGGACTATCTAACAAATTTATTGGGCAATTGCTTGTCACCGAACCTATCAATGACCAAGAAGAAAGACAATGTAAGCAACTCGCTCCACATATATTGGCCGACTAGAAATCTTATTCTTACCATCGCGGTGTAGGGTATTAAATGGGATTGACCTCGCATATCATTTTCATCCGATAGGTGTGTACAAGTGTATGCATTTGTCATACATAACAGACTGTAAATGTTTTGTTATTGTTGTTGTTGTTGTTGTTATTATTTTTGATACAATTTAAAGCAATTTTCAACTGACAAAGAATGAAACTCTCGGCTATTGAAAATTTATTGACGTCGAAGCATAGGAAAAATTGTTTCCAACACTTGTGTGATGTTGTTTGTTATAAAAATGATTGCCGTTGTTGTTGTTGTTGTTGTTGTTGTTTTAAATGTTTAAACAACAACTGTAACATGGCCTAATACTAACACTTAGTGTGTGACCATCACATATCATGCACGCGCTCTCTATAGCAAGCCAATGCATGTGGTATGGGACAGACATAGAAAGAGATAAAGAGACAGACAGAGAGACATAGATATGTGAAAAACAAGACGTTTTATATAGTTTTGAGGCGCGACATGAAGTTTTTTCTTTTTTTTTTTTTCGTTTAAGGCAAATATGTTAAAACGATATTTTATTGACAGTTGTGTTCCGTAATAATAGTTCAAATACACGGAAAGGAGAAATAAAATCGAAGAAAAGAAAAAGAAAGAAACATGTTTATGCCGTTGCTTCACCATACGAATAATGTTGATTTTACTTGGCCATCTTTGGCTTTAAGCTGCTGCACATGTATACACAAGTGTGGCGATGACAAAAAATCCAACGCAGTGCAAAGCTTAATATAATCATCTTTGGTTTTTTATTACGTTGTGTTGGTGAATTAGTGGCTGAGTGAAAGAAATGCGTGCCGTTTATACGCACCAAATAATTTATGCACGTATCTCACTCCTTGCCCACAATGCCATCCCATTTTAACTGTAGTGTGTGGGTAAGTGTCTTTTTTGTTATTTATATATATTGTATTGCTGTTGTTTCAGACTACATAGATTTTCGGTTCATATAACGCTCACACTTAGGCCTGCTGTTAAATGAACGCCTCTTTCTTTCTATATTCTATTGCTGTTATTGTTATTTATTTATTTGTATTATTATTGGTATTGTTGCTTTTATTATTTATGAGTTCAACATAAGATGTTCGGTACCAAGGATTAGACCACTATTGTGGTAACAATATCGTCTGTCTTAATAAACGGGACATGTGACAAACGTTGTCAACTGTAACACAGAGACGTTGATTGAAATTTACCTTCTTTTCATTTGTTGTTGTTGTTGTTTTCTTACTCGTCTATTCTGTGATTTTATTACGTGAAATTTTCGTCATTAATTACATATAAGTTTAAAACAGTTCTCAGGCTTATAATGAAGAAAATTATAAATTTTTATTTCCTTTCATTGGGGTGTAGGCTTTAGTCGTTCTAGTCGAAATGAATTAACTATCGTAGATCTATATAGATCTGGACTAAAACGCAGCTGTTTTATTTATGTCAATTATTCGACTAGTTTGTTGCCCAAGTCTTTTGTTATTCCTTTTCATTTTTGTTCTAAAGCCTTGTAAAGTCATTTTACCACTCAGAACGTATTCAGTTTTGATTCAGAAAATGTAAATTTTTTGAAACAAGTTCCATAAAAATCAATTTTTCTTGAAAATTTATTATTACATAAAATATATTATTATGAGATACATACCTTCACACCTTTTTGGCTGCTAAAGTCTGTGCTCAAACATTGCACGGCGATATTTATCTACAAAATATATGAAAAATAAAACAAACAAACAAAAATTTTATTAATAAAAAATAATTATTAAACAAAAATGTTTATGACAACAACAAAAAGAAACGTTTTTTTTTTTTTAAATAAAAACTGATGACAGTTCTTTTGATTAAATAAGGAAATAATAATATATATAAAAAGTAACTGCATTAACAACAACAACAATAACAATGCATAAATAAATCGAGATGACAACGTAACATAAAATGCCTAAAAATGAAATTAATTTTTATAAAGCGACGACATGCAGTTATTTTGTAGCATTTGTCATTGAGTCTATTAGTCACACACATACAGGTGAATTGTGCACACGAAAAGGTAGAACAGAAAAGGTTCAAGCACAACTACAGCTACTGTGCACATTACATGTGTGCGTGTATATAGCTATTAAGTGTTTTCTTGAAATTGTTGGCCACAGTACCGTATTGCTGGTGGTGGTGGTGCTGCTGACATGTTCCATCTTGCCATTTGTGCGATTAAATACATTACAATAAATCACAGTAAGAAAAAGACAAAAAAAAAAACAACCAACAACTACTACAACAAAACCGACAACATTTAATTTTTACTTAATACGCTTCTAAATGCTCATCATAAGCGTCAGCATCCACAATAAAGTAGCAACAACATCCACAGTCGCATAGATAATAACAACAGTAGCAGAACGCAGCTTTATACTGTATGAACTGTATGCACTCACACGAACGTACATAAATGTTTAAGGTAAACAAACGCATTTTCTATAGAAATGTGTTTAGAAACATTCCAAGTATGCCACTGTACTCCACTGCACTCTAGCTAGCTAGCTGGCTGGCTGGCTGGCTGGCTGGCATAACATAATAATACTGAAAAAGGAGGCCAGTAATAGAATGAGAATGAGAATGAGAAAAAAAGGCATATCAGGCAAAATGGTAAAATGGCAAAAATTCATCATCAGGCTAAAAGAATGCATTCACGAACTCTTCAATGTTTCCTCTTATCCACTCCTTGCTCATGTGGCCTTAACAGAAAAAATAAAAAAAAGCCACAACATTTATTTTAATGACAAAATTTACTAAAAGAGCAGTTCAAGAAGATTGCCCATGAGCAACAGCAACAGCAACAGCAACAGCAACAGCAACAGCAACAGCTAGGAGCCAAAGCGTATAATGGGAATTAATTAGTGGCTATATACACACACCAGCCTTACCAAATAAAGCCTAACGGAGGCTAGCCTCTGTCTTAGTCCAAACATATGATTTGCTTAACATGGACAAACAATACTAAAACAGTCATGCACTCAAGTATTTATAATACATGCACCTGCACATATGCGCACACACTTAACATATGAAATATTCTCTTAACGGTGACAACATTTTATATTAAACAAAATGTTTAACAATAAGTGGCAGACAATTTGTAAACGACTTTCCAGCAGAAAGGAAAAATGCTTCTCGAAAATATGCCAGTCATCTGCTGAAAACTCAAGCGTAGTGGATATAAGGCCTCAGCACAGCAAATATTGTGAGTGAATATATGATACGCGAAAAGCCGATTCAACGTTCGCACACATTTTATCAAGCCTGTACGTTAATGGGGATTGGAATATAAAAAGGGGGCGGAGTACAAATATTAAAGAGGGATAAATAAAGGCGGGCATGTATATATTTTCAACTTGGACACGAAATAATAAAAAATATTTTATTCTCTCCCTCTCTCACTCTTTCTCTTTGCTACACACAACACCTGCCATGATGTGAAAGCAACATCGAGTATGGTTTCTGTTATGTAAGTATGAGGCGGCATAGTCCCAAATATTTTCATCATAATTTTTCTGCTATCCACTGCAACCATTTTTCTCTACAGGGAATTAAACATAACTGCATGTTTAAGCTTTACACTTAATACCCAAGTAAAACTCTAACGTTGAAAGGATAGTTTGAAAGCTGAAGATGGATATATGAAGTAGGTTCGGTCGGACACATTGTGTAGAAATATTTATATATAAAAATTCTTTCACTATAACATACACATCCATACTCATATATGGGCAAACTTTTCATAACCGTCAGTACCGTAGAATTTCATTAGAATTTCGAAAGAGTGCAAAACTAATCTTCACAAAGATTTTTACGAAATGATAAGTTGGGAGGAAAAACATTTAGAAAAACACAAAAAAAAAGAAAGAAAATCTCAAGTTGATTTCATTGACGCTTATTAACGCACAGAAGGTCTATATAGATGTTTCAAATCCAATAAAAATCTAGTATTAAGCTTGTAATTAAAATTACAAATATCACATAAAGTACAACACAAAATTAACCATTAACAACAACAACAACAACAACAACCACATATTAATTGTTGACATGTACATTTTATTACATATTATTATTCCACCAACCTTGAGTACAAACACTCTAACGCATCTAAACAGACCATACTATGATAATTAGTATATATGCACTCATTATATATCACATATATGTATAATTAAAAATAAAATAAATTTTTCAAAATTTATGACATTTATTAGTTTGATGAGCGTGAGATGGACAAACGTAGACAACATATGTAGGAGTGTGTTGCATAATAAAAACTGAATAGAATTTGAAAAAAAAAGAACATGCATACGAGGTGTAAAGTTGTTAATAGTGGCTATTCATTTTGAAACGACCTCTTTGCTCTACAGCCGGCCAAATTTGCCAAAAATTCTATTGAATAGAAAAACAACTTAAAAGATTATGTGATTGCGATGATTTCATTCAAAGTAACACTCAAATATCTGATTGTTTTTTGCTTATTCGAAAACTATATGTCAACTTTTTTCTACGCACACACATAAAAAAGGTTACTTGGAAGAAAAATTGACCATTTGCATTTTATTTCGAACGCCACATTACGTTTTTCTAAAATCCAAGCAAGCTCGCATTCATTCTTGTGGTCGTCATTTGGAAAGTCATGCAAATATAAACATGTATGAGCATAATATACCAGGCGCCCATAATCGCTCAGTAAGCGAATTTTGATTTTAGATATTTTGTTAAAGTCTTATAACTTTGGAACGGCTGCACCGATTTTGTTCAAACTTTTTGTGGAAGCTTCTAAATTAATTCAGCTTTCCAACGAAGTATATTATTAGGGCGTGGCACCACCCATTTAGTTAATAAACACGAAATATTTAAAACAAAGTTAATTTTTAAGCAAATGGGCAGTGCCACGCCCATTAATTGAAGCTCCCCGAAAAGCTACAGAAATTTCCAAGTGTTTGCAAAAAATTTGACCAAAATCAGAGAGGTAGTTTTCTAGTTATAAGCCAAGCAAGTTCGCATTCATTCTTGTGGTTGTAATTTTCAAAATCGAGCATGTATAAACATGTTAACAAAATACCAGGCGCCCAGAATCGCTCAGTAAGCGAATTTTGATTTTAGATATTTTTTAAAGTCTTATAACTTTGGAACGTCTACACGGATTTTGTTCAAACTTTTTGTGGAAGCTTCTAAATTAATTCAGCTTTCCAAAGAAGTATATTATTAGGGCGTGCCACCTCCCATTTAGTTAATAAACAAGAAATACTTAAAAGCTATTTTTGAAGCAAATGCACAGTGCTACGCCCATTATTTAGATATCTCCAAAAAGCTAGAAAAATTTCTTAATGTCCAATGCTCCTGCGATATAATTGATTGTAGTAAGTACAAGTACAATGGAAATGATTTTTATATTTCATACAAATAAACAAAGTTGAGCTTGTAAATGTATATTGCATGATAAGTGAAGCAGTCCATTACATTCGGTTGAAAGAAATTGCCTGATCATGACTACATTCAATCGATTACGTACATTTTCGATCATTCTTTTGGTTGCTTAACTTTCCGGCAAAGTTTTTCTCTTATAAATGAAATGTTTTTTCTATGAGTCGTCGTTTGATTTATTGATTGGATGACAGATAATTCATTCATTGTACACTTAAATGTTTTTTAAGGTAAGTGCCAGCGGATGTATCTTTGTCATATAATGATATACGTGGAAATTATTAATAGTCAGATATAATAATATTGTTAGATTTATGGCTGAAATAAAAACGTTGATTTTTTTTTTTTTTTTAGTTATTTTAGCTTTAATCTTTCGTTGTGTAATAAGTTTCTTTTAGATATTACAAAATTTTCGTGTATCGTACAAATATAAACAAAACAAATGAAATAAATGAATTAGTATGAACGCAAAGCGATGAAAAGTGCTCTAATCACAGCTAAACTGTTCGTCAGTTAAGTATTGTTGCAGAACTGAAAGCTTTAAACTGCTATGCGGGTGCTTAATAACCCCACCTATCACTGTTCTATAAATATGCGGGTGTTTAACCATAGGCACATGCCCATAATTTCGAACATACTTCGTCATATCCAGAATATATTATGTGTTCTACCTTTGCCAAAATTGTAACTCTTTGAACAATGGACGTGTTCGAGAATCTAGCTTTTTCGTCTGAATTTTGAAGAAGTAAAATCTCAAAGTTGATCCTTACTAGAGCAGCCCAATGAAAGTAACATTTATTAACGATTTAGCTAAGTAGTAATAAAAATAATTGACTCAATTAAAAACTTTTCAATTTTCATGACATTTAATCATTTTTAATAAAATTAAAATATATTTAATTACACCTACTTATCTACTTAATAGAATAATAATAATTAACATTTCAAAAAAGAAAAGAAAAAAAATTGTTTTTACTATTGGGTCTTAATCATTTATATGATTGTTGTTGTTACTTACACATGTGGGTTGGTTTACTTATTTAAATTAGTGTTAATTTCCATTATAATGGTTATTGTTGTTGTTGTTGTTGTTGTTATTATTGTTGTCATATATTAATTGAAATTATATTGAAATGCAGTTTTTATGGGCAATTTACACTTGCAAACAAACGCTAACATTTATACCGTTGGCAATTTCCTGCGTCACTGTAAAACGCGCAAAATAATAAAATAAATAATAATAGCAACAACAACAACAACAGCAACAACAACTATTACTATTATTAAGCAAATCCAACAACCAATCAACACACAACGAATTATATTTTACCGATTATTTGTATAAATTGCTGCAAGTGTTTGTGTGTATATGTAAAACTGAGTGAAAAAATCTCTGATTTGATTTTGTTAATAAATCACATTTAGTCACAGTCACCAACTGAACAATAATAACAACAACATGAACAGCACAATCATTGCAATAGTGTCTCGTCTCACAGTCTCAGTCTCAGTCTCAGGTCTCACATGTCTCACATCTTACATCCAGTAGCACTTTATATTCATTTAATTATAAATTTTACACACCCTACACCCACCATGGTATGGAGTTTATTAAATTTTTGCAAATGTCCGTAAACGACCCAATTTACGCCCACTTCTGTTTTAACAATAAATTCAAATGAAATGAGTTTAAATACTTTGCAATGAATTATGGTAAAAAAGATGTGCCGTTGATGCTGGCGTTGATTAGAATTAAGTGCAGTAGGAGATTAGGCTTGACCGACTCTAGCATTTATCGCCCTGTGTTTATACTTTTTGTTTTAATACTTGAATGCATTCTATGGTGATTATGTCAGCCTCGTTTTTTATTAATAACATACACACACGTATATGTGTTTGTGCATACATTTAATTTTTCTTTAACAGTGTGCACGTGTGCATGTATGCGGTGTTATTGGCTTTTACTACTTGATTGTATTAAATTGAATACAATTCTCCGAATTATACTTTGCAGCTTACTAAAGTTTTAAAATTTATTACAAATTTGTGCGCACACACACTCACACGCACTAATATTGTATAAAATATTTCCATAAAATCTATAGATTTATATTTTGACTATGCTTTTACATGTACTACACGCTTATACATATTTTGGTAAACATGTGTTGGTGTGTTGTTGCTATTTAACTATCAGGTCAATTATGACACTTGTTCGGATTGTGAGTATAAAAAATATATAATTTTTAATTTAAAATTTAAATAATACAATTTGCTGTTGCTGTTGCTGTTGCTGTTGTTGTTATAGTTGTTGTAGTTGTTTTTAATAAAATGAATTTTCGTCAGCATTTTACATTGTAAGGTCGATTAATGATAAGTGGCTGAAAAATGATTCGAAGGAACCCATATGATCTCATGTGATCTCATTTAAAACAGACATGGGCCGTATTTTGTATACTTATCAACATTTGTTTAATTATTATTTGTATTAAAATTAAGACACCAACATCACCACCATCGCAAGCGGAGATCGAGAAAACTCTGTGATTTAGTATTATCTCTACCTTAAGGGAGCCTTTGTTCAGATCTGTACAACTCTTGCACTATAAAACGGAGGACATGATCATGAAGGAACAATTTTTCATAGTATTAAACGAACTATACAATTATTTGGGTGTTGGCAAATGTTGTTGTTGTGTTTGTTTCTATAAAGCTCTAAATGTGTGACTGAACAATTCCACGGTATATTAAGAACATAATCAAATCAGAAAGCCGCCATAGAAAATGGACAACAGGTGTTCATATAACAAACGAATATTAATACACACACACACACACACACACACAAACATACACACACACATACGTACTGGGGGAGAAAATGTTGCGATAGAAGAATCTGCGCGCCACTGTCATGAATGTTTGAAGTGAAGACACTGCATCATCAGCAGATCAAGACAACTTCAATTGTTCAAAACAGAAGACTTGCGCTATAAGGAAGTGAGCTAGGTAGGCATGTGTGTGTGTGAAAAAGAAAACAAACCAAAAAAAAAAAAACCAAACACACAGACAAGTCAGAAAACGTTGGGTGTAACATAATTTTCAACAGCGGAAATTGAGATATTTTTCATAAGTTATGCATGAACGTGAACAAGAACGAACGGAACGACACAGCTCACAGAGTAACGTTGAGTATTTAATGCAACGCTGCTTAGTATGGCACTGCCATGTAATGCAATGGTTCGCTATAGCGGGCTACTATAATGCACCATCAACACACATTTCGTTTATGTGCACTTTAACGTTTTTTGATGCAGCATAAATTCGTATATACAAGCATAGTCTATGTACTATTAAAAGTGTGTATATGTGTGTGAGTGTGTGTATATATAATATTGTTTATGAATATTAGGAACAGATGTAACAGTGTGTTAAAAAACCTCAACTGAACGGAGCAGAACAGAATTGAGCTGGAAGGCATATTTTCTTAAGTTACACTCGCTGGCTCATTGACGTTGCTACTGTTGTTGTTGTTGTTGTTGTTGTTGTTTTCATTATTATTACTTCTTGTCGGTAATGTTATGTCGCGTCTCCTTTGGCAAAGCGCTGTTCGTAACTGTTGCTGCAACTTGAGTGTTGCCTGTGCTTCTGAATGCATTTTTGCAATTAAGCTTGATTAGCTTTAATCGCTTACTGATATTTATGCGTTTTCATTACCATTAACTTTCATGGACTGTGAAATCCTTTTTTCTTTATTTTATCTCCACTTCTTTCTATCCGACAACATGCTCTCCAACTAAACAACTAACCAACCATAAAACTATGACGCTACTCAACGCAAGCGGTCATCTGCTTAAATATATTTAGTTGTTATAATAGTTGATGTGGTGTTGGGGGGGGTGGGGTGAGGGGGGTTTTCGGGAGAAGGACCTTAACATCGCCACGTAATACAGGGGAAATTGTTCAACTAAATTGCTACATAAACCAAATTATTCATTAACATTTATGTGTACGTGATTACGTGATGGTAAAAGGTGCTGTGTTGATGGTTTGTCTTTTTTTTTAACATCTTTATATGGTTTTAATCTAAGATCATCTTTTTCATTTTGTTTCGTTTACAAACAATGCAATTATCTGAATTAATATTGTATTTACTTATATGGTGGACAGAAGCGGACTTACCTTAGCGGAGCTTTCCAATGGATTCCAATATACAGCTATGGCGTTATGAGAGATCTCCTCAATACAACCAACCAAACCCACTGAGTTCTTCGTATCTAAACATACATAAAAACATAGGAGAAAAAAAATGAGTCCGGATAAGAGTTGAAAAAAAGAAAACGAATTTTAAGACACAATGCATCACAGTGTTATAAAATATTAGAGAGTATCGCATCATATAGTATTGATAGCATAACATTACAGCTTGGAATTGTTTCCGAATTGACTGTTATCCCGATATTAGTCATAATGCTTCAGCTGGCAAATCGATTTTTACATTGAATACGGTTTTTTGTAAGTTGTGGGCGTAAATTACAACTTTTGTTGAATTCGGGCATGACTCCTACCCGATTTAAATAGTGACATGCATGCTTCAAGTGTAGAAAAGTGTCTGTACAAAATGTTGGATCAATGTCTCGAAATTTGCCACCGTGAGAGTGCCCACAACTGATGGACACCCGGACATAAATGTCTAGATGCATTCAGCGTTGAATGCTACACATTTAAATTTGACGGAATGCCGCCTGTATATGGATTAAAAAGTGTAAAAACTTTAATTTTATTTGTGGGTGTGACATTCAATAATTTTGTGCACGTTAAGTAGAAAACTGCAGACACATGAAGTAGGAGTGACTCTATCAAGCATTAACTAAATGTTTTGTAAAGATGAGCGTTTCAGGGTTGCCCACCTATAAACGGACACCGCTACATCAACTCGGTTTAAGGTAAGCTGATCAAGAATATAAACACTGTGAAGTTTCCTTCTGAGTGATATATTTAGAGTTTAACAATTAACTACTCTATGGAGGGCCCAGAGTATACCCTTGCCTTTTACGCCTTAAATTAATGTCTGAAGATTAGTTGTGTTGCGTATGTTCGGTTTCCGAAGAACGCTTACGCACACATACATGAATTCAGGTTGCATGTTTGTGTAAACATTCGTTTTTATTACACGATTATTAAGACATTATAACAAGGTTAGTAGTAGATTTATAAAACAACTGTTTACGTGTTTCATGCATTGAAGTGACACCCTCACTGTCTCCCTCTCTTTCTCTGTCCATATCCATGTGCACACCTTACTGTACTGTAGTCGCTTAATAACTTTTCATAAATCTCTTATTTATACGTTTGTAAATGTGATTATTTTAAGTATTTATTTACTTCATAAGTATGAGTATGTGTGTGCGTGTAGTTCTGTAAGATTGGACTTTTTGCCTTTATCTTTATCTGGTCTTTGTTTTTGTTTTGTTTACCTGTCAGTGCTGTTAATCTGTAATTCGAGACGTTTGCTGGACTGGAGTGTTGCCTCATATTGAAGAAACAAACGTTTGCAATGGACAAAAACAAATATTTTATATTAATACCTGTGCCCGCTTGCAGCACACAACACATATGAATAAAATCTTTATTTCAGCAACAAGTGTCTCATACGCAATGACGTGTACTTAAATTCAGTGATGCTTATCATTGGTACAGTCGCATACTTTCAAAACTGACGCGTACAGTCAACTGTTTGTCTGTCGATCTGTCTTTGTGTTTAATATCTAAGCATTAAGAGCTCTTTGATAATATACTTGTGCGTTAACCATGAAAGGCCATATCAACCAGACATTCAGCCAGCCAGCCAGCCAGTCCGTCAGCTTTGCTGTTGATCAGAGTAAGTTTTGTTATTTTATTGAATACGCATCGAATGCATTGGTTGTGGCCATTGACCAATAGCGATTATAACGAAAGATTTTATGGTTGATAAGAGAAAAATTGACTCGGTGCGATAGTGAGAAAGAGTGGTAATGGAGGGGTGGGGGGAGGGGAAGTAGAAGAAGAAAAAACGTTGCGTTCACACATATGTGCACACATTTAAGTAATCATTTATATTGGCTGCTTACACTTGACCAAAGACAGGGGAGTTTTTTTCTTTTTCTTTCATTTGGGGGGCACCTGCATTTTTTTTTCTTTTGTCTGGCCTGCTCTATGTCGCTGCTGCTAATTGGGAAAAACCACAAGATATTGCATTTAGTTTTCTTTTTCTTTTTCTTTTTTCTTGCATTGATGCGTATGAAGAGTATGTTGCCAAAGCGTGTACCAAACATTGTGAGCCAACAACCAATTGAAGATGCATATGCTCAGATAAGTAATTGCCGGTATGTAAGAGGCCATGCTGGCCAACCAGGCATACGTATATTATGTGATTATGTGGTGCTTGTGCCGGCCGTTAACAACTATTGTGGTATTTTGTGTTACCTTTATATTGTGGATGACAAATGACCATATAATGTTGTGGCTGCTTCTTATGCCCTTTACCACAAAGTGGTAAATGGGCGGGCTTATTGTATGTGCAACTTGTAAAAAGGAAATGCCACACCCATCTTCGCATATAAGTCGGTTTAACCAGGTTCGTTTGTTTTTGTTGTAATCGACTTACTTGTCACAATTTTTGAACTGAACTTTTATGGAACTTGGCATGGGAAGGTGTTTTGCACCTGATCGCTTCATTTTAAGACCCGTTCCTTATATGACGAAAATTCGAAAAATGACAAAAAAGACGAAAAATGTCAAATTTTTACCCGATTGGTCCTTTTTTCGAACCGTTTTCCATCTAATGATATCTCAAGAAGTGACTCATACTGCTGCAACTAAATGAATTATAACATATATTGTGTAGGGCGTTGAATGGTCGAGTCGAATGCACCATAAAATGTTTACTTGTTTCTTTGTATTTTTTGATGCTTCTTCTTATTTATTTTTTTCGTTTCTCTTATTTATATTATTTTGCTGGCACTCCCCTGTCCTTCCCATTGAGCCACCAAATATCTCATTATTTTCAATGTTTTTTGGTTTCATTTTATTAGTTAGATTTTTCTTTTAATGAGTCACACGTAAGAATTGTGAATAGTATCAAGTGCTATTAAAAAGGATTTACCTGCATCTAAAATTCTTTGCTTAACCGAGTGCTGTCGACTGTGCCAGAACTGCCAAGCTTTGATTTCATCTTCAGGACTTTTTTCTTCGCGAAACATTAGCATTATAACACTCTGCAAGAAAAGAAACATGTAAAAATCAATAAGGACTGAATGGAATGAAAATAATCGTAATTAATAATCGAAAACTTAAAGAACGTACACACAGCCAACCGGCCGATATGTGCAGATATGAAATATTTTAATTTTTGAAACATTTTCTTTAACACAAGTTGGTGAAGAATAACTAATTAGCTAATAAATGAATTGTAGTAAATTTGGTTTGGATCGTATCATGCTTAGAACCCCTTTTCATTTAAGGCTTTTCTAAAAATTAAACTTAATACCTTACGTCCACTTGGGTCAATTCTTTGACCAAGCTTGCAAGTGTATCTAAACGCTTTCTAAGTGACTCTTTATAGCTGAGAGGCGCCGCAACGCACCCTCTTTGAATGTCCTGCTGCCTGCAGGACCAAGCGCCACAAGTTCAATAGTTATGTAAAGTTGATCTGGAGCTTAGATCATAAGAAAGTGTTAAGTCCTGGACTAAGAGCACATGCTTAGACATGAGACCAGTTGGCCGCTTCTTTAATAATAATAATAATGTGTTTAATTTTATCTCAGTGGTTAAATTTCAACCCCACCCTCATTCAGCACATCAATGGATAAAGGGAGCATAAATTTATGTACTTAGTGTAAAGTTTGTAGCTTCATTTTTGTGGCCTTGAGAGATTTTGTTACAATAAGTCTTCATATGATAATTCCCTTACGAAATTGTTTTATTGAAATTCCGTTCTTTATTATTTATGTGTATAAATGTTTAATGTTGTTGTTGTTGTTGTTGTTGTTGTTGTTATTATTTCACAAACTAACGCCTCTATGTTGTTAGTTGAAAAAGTCAAAAAGTTATAACATTCTTGTGCTAAATAAATTCTCAAATTGCTTTTATTAAGAAGCAATAATAACAACGTCTCCTAAATGAACAAAGAGTCTGAAAGTCTTTAAACACGAAAACAGAAACAACGTAACAAAGCAAACTGAGCTTTTGGGTCTAAAAAGAGTCCAATGGAAAAAAAAAAGAATTATGAATAAAATCCTTTTTCTATGAATATAATTAACGGTTGACTACTATTTTAGAATATAAGTATGAAAATAATAAAAACTAAAAACTTCGCTTAACCCGTCCTACTCGCTCTCTCACTCGCCAGCATGAAAAATACATTGTATTTGTATGAATATTGGTTCCGCTTAAAAATGATGATAATGTTGAAGCATCATAAATAAAAATGATTTCACTCAAAGCAAGAAGAGTAGCGATTATAGAATAAATTTGAATGCAATCCTTTTGCGCTTCTCCTTGCGATGGGGTTGTACTATGCCTCTAGGTAAGGTAAAGGTAAAGGGCTTAACAGTTAAACAAACATAAATTAATGCTGACACTTTTCTCTTTATTCGAAATTCTATTTTCGTTTGGTTGCGATTGCCTCATTGCGTCATCTTCTTGATGTTCGTCCTGTAATCTTTTATGTCTTAAAAATGTATGCGTGCGCCTCAAGGTGTTGTTGTTATTTGAGCCTTTTTCCAGACATTATTTATTGATGATTTATGCAAATATTAACAACTGCTCACCGTTTCACATCATATACGATGAATAATGCAATTGTATTGTGTGCTGTAGATGTAAATATGCACAACCACACATCCATACCATTTGTTATTATGAAAATGATGAATTTCTTAGAGATGTGGAAGCAAACATTACCAGCCAGCTTCCAAATATAGGAGCAGACGCTTTATGGCAAGTGGTTGTGCTCACGCACATGATGGCATCCCATATTGAAATACATATAAATTCCATACATAGCGTATTTATATAAGACTATAAGCTGCAGGTATCGTTTTTTAATATTATGATGTTAAAAAAAAAAAAGAAAGAAAACTTTCGCTTTATTTATTAGTTCAATAGATGAAAGACCTATGTTTACTCTTGAACGAAAAATATCAATGAATTCCTCACTCTACATTCTACAGGCGGAATCTTAAATGCGCCCAAAAATTTCACCAAAATCGGAGCAGTAGTTTTCTAGTTATAAGCCATGCAAGTTCACATTCATTCTTGTGGTCGTCATTTTGAAAGTCACGCAAATATAAACATGTGTGAGCATAATATAGCAGGCGCCCAGAATCGCTCAGTAAGCGAATCTTGATTTTAGATATTTTGTTAAAGCCTTATAACTTTGGAACGGCTGCACCGATTTTGTTCAAATTTTTTGTAAAAGCTTGTAAATTTATTCATCTTTCAAATGAATTTCATTATATAGGCATGGCACTGTTAATTTAGTTAATAAACAACTTGTATTTGTAAAAAAGTCCTTGCATTTTATGGTGAATATGGTTATTTATAAATCGTGGGCGTGCCTGCTAAACGACCATGCGCATTTTTGGCACATCGATTAGTGGAAAAACTAAAAACTATAAATATGTGCACCAAATTTAAAGTTCATAGGTCAATGTCTGTGGCATACATATAGATTTTTGTCGATTGTGGGCGCGTCTATTATCCGATAACGTCCATTTTTAGCATATCGATGAAGATAACATTTATATATATTCGTGTTTTATGTCTATAGCTCAATTTTTGTGGCAGATAAATAGATGCCCATTTCAAATGGCAATCAGTGTACAAAATCTAAAGGTGTGCCTTTAAAAAATTTCAGCTCAATATCTCAAAATCTACGCCTCTCCCTTTCTCATCACTAATGCGTTGGGTATATAAAATAAACGTATTTAGTTAATGTTCAAACAGATGTATTGTATAATCAAAGCGATCGATTACTGTTTGAAAAACATCATTTTATGGGTTGTTTACAGTAAACCTCTTGCAGCGAAGAAATTACTTTTGATTAAACAACAACTTAATGCCAATGGCATAAAGACAAGTGATGGTGTGTCGTTCGGTTCATCCTCCATTCTCTCTTTTAAAGCATTATTGCTGTCGTTATTGCAGCCGTAATCGTTGTTGAAAGTTGTAAGATTTTCTAATTTTATCAAACTAACGCCCAAAGCCTGATTTGGTCCGCCAGATAATAACATAATTGTAACAAGTTCAGTGCGTAGTTAAATGCAAGTTTACTTTTAGAATGTATGTGCGTGTGAGTGCGTGTATGGGAAAGTGCGTGAATTGGTTCAATCACTTATAAGCAGCAACAACCTTTCAATTTGTGCACATAAACTACCAACAAATGGCACTTGGAGCGGTGAAAATATAACTTGAAGAAAAAATTTCTCCACGATTATGTGATTTTGTCGTTGTCTCATAAACCGAAAAAACATACAACTAATATATAAAACAGCCGTTAGGCAAACAAACAAAACGAAAAAATGACAGTTTTACCTTTTTCGTGCATTATGTTGTTTGTATGGGATTGATATGAAATAGTCCACTTGAGTTATTAGACTCAAGTGTAATAGAAACGAGTAAAAACATATTAGAGTGGGTTCTATACGACCATGTTAAACCTTACACCCTTTGTTGCATCTTTGTCCACATTTGGCCCAATCAAATATTAAGCTTCTGAACTATTCTTCACCAAACTTTTTTAAAAATATTCAGATTTAGGGATTTTCGTCAGATAAAGACTTATTATATGTCTGTAATGACGTTACATGGAGAGGGGTTGTAAAAATGGATCACAGAGGTACATTTTTAATAGAGGTCCTCTTTGAATACCTGTGCAGAAAGTTTCATCAAAAAATATTGAAAATTGCGATTTGTACGTTGATTATCATTAGACATGGACAGACAGACGGACATAGATAAACCTATTTAGGTTACAATTCGAATGCGATCGGTATATATATGTTTATACATAAGGTGGCTAAGGTATCTGCCATTTAGAAGTTACCACTTTGCCAAGTAGGGTATAAGAATTGAAGAGATTTTTGAGATTGTTGAGATTGAAGATAGCGTGTACGCGCAATAAAAAATATTTTATTTTTCCTTTGAATGAATGAAAATCGAAACTGAAACAGTAACTCTTTCATTTATTCGTTTGAAAGAAAAAGGAAAAAACCATTCAAAGAAAGAAAAAATTTGCATATCCGGTTTTCAAAACAAATGATTGATTAAGTTTGCTTAACAGCGTAAGAAACCGAAATGGAATAGAAGAGGAACCACAGTAAACGAGGGGAGGTAGAACATTCGTATAGGGGGAGAATGGCAGACAGACAGACAGACAGACAGAGTCTTTAAACAAATACACTTGAGCCAGAAGTTTATCATTTTGTTATGCTCTCAGAAGTTGCTTTTGTGCAGCTTCCTCAGTAACGTTCAACGTTCAAACGACGAAAGCTGCACAAATTGTAAATGTTGATTGTATTGAATACATTTATCATCACTTTTAACATCTCATCAACTCATCATGATCGTATGTCCTGATTTGTAATGACAGTGACAACAGCTACTGCTGCTGCACTGAACGGTTTCTTTCTTTGGTGCCAACAAAGGGTTGTTTCTTTATATGCGTGTATATTTACTGAAAGTGCTAAAAATTCCAAATCATGCATAAACATGACAAATCACCAACGTTTGTTTATACTCTAAAAATGTACCGAGTATATAAAAATTCTTTCCATTTCAGTCCGTTTCATTATTTCAAACGCTTTATGAAGAAAATTCTACCGCTTCAGGGCACCTAACATTCACTGTAATGCGTTCGCTGCGATGTTTTCGATCCTTGTCGTTTTAATAATCATTTATCAAATGCTGACGTATCCAGCACACACACATGCTTACACTTATATGATACGTCGGCCATAACCATATGAATACATTTCTAATTTGCATTTACAAATATCACCGCGCACATTTCTACATTATGCGCTGCACTTATGCTTTGTTTGCTTACCTTTACTGTGGTATTTTTAATGGGTTTATCCGGGTCGTGTATATATTCCAGAGTGATGCCATAAAATTGTCCTTTATTAATATATGTGATGCGATCATCTTCACGTCGTTGGGATGAACTAATCGGACTTTCCAAGTGATATTTGAAACCGACATTTGAGAAACTGTAACATGACAAACAACAAACGGAACAATTTATATATAATATCATATATACATATGTATGTAATTTTTGTAGTTTTTCTCAGCTAATGTATAAAAAAGGACAATGCGTATGGCCATCTAAGGAGCAAATGACAATTTTCCACAATTTTATTGAAAGATGAGAAAAACACTTTAATTTCATCAATATTGAAACATTTTTGGGCGGACAGCAGAGTGAAGGGCATGCTTAGATGGTTATAGGGAACAATTGTTGGTGATTTTAATATTTTATTGATTGAAATTGAATTTGAATTTGAATTTGATCTTAACATTAGTTTTGCTTACATTTTTGGTATTTGTATTTTATCGGCATCATTTTGACGGCCAAAGTCATGCCATGGACGTGATCGCGTTGCACTGCCATTGGCACTGGTGCCGCCCAGTGACGTTGTTGGACTATTCTGGCCACCTCCTCCTCCGCCATGCACACTAACGGCACTGCGTTGTATGCTGTTCACGGAAACGGGTAAACCACCGCCATTATCCAGCAAAGTGCCCGGCTGACACAGTTCCGTATAATCGAAAGACTAAAAAACAGACAAGACCAAAAAAGTGTCATCATCAACTAAATACAATTGGATTTTTCATTTCATTGCAATGAGAATATATTTCGAAATCAGTTCTTATTCAAATAGATTTAAAAAAAAATCAAAAAAAAAAAACAAATTCTTTGCTTAGCATTGGGACGCTACACGCTTTCTTTACCAGTTTTGTTGCTAAATTGTTTTGTTTTGATTAAGAGTTTTTGGGTCGACCTGTAAATTCAGAATTTATTATTAAATATAATTATTAAACATAATGATGATTAATTTTTATACAACATTGTAAGGAGGAAATAAATCAAGGACACCGTCGCTCACACATACCTGTTGTATGTTATTTTGATCGCGTGGCGTTATAGCATCGGCTCCGATACCCGAATCTGGACTCGGTAAATCGACGGTCAGGCCAGCAGCCGTTATTGTTTTCGTGTAGATGGGAGTATTGCCATTTTTGACTACTGCAGTGGCCGATGGATGCGGCGGCGGTGGTATTGTGTTTGCCGTATTTTGAGCGGCGGTTGTGAAACGATTCTCATAATTGCCGGTCGTCTGTCCGGCATCAGTGTCACCGTATAGGGTGCGTGTTGGCGTATAGCCCTGACCATCTGTGGTGAAATATTCGCGATAGTAATTCTCTGATAAGAATGTTGTGGTGGGGGCGGCGGTTAAACGATTTGTGGCGTACATGCCGTAGCCATCGTTGCCTAAATATGGACCCGGACTGGGCGTTTGTGTGTTGACTGCATTAGCGCCCTGTGCTCCCTGGTGCGGGCCCTAGAAATATTCAAAAATATTGATTAATTTTTTTGTTGTTGCGTTTATATGAACAAACACTTGTAAATTGATCGTGTTGTTATTGTAATTGTTCGCATGTGGTCTCTCCCCTTCAACTTGTCAGCAAGTTTGTTTGTGTTCGACACTATTATAGTAAGTGGGTGATAATCGGCTTATGCTGTTGTTGTGTTTGCTGCTTTGCTGTGCTTTGTACTTGTTTCGCATTTTTGTGTTTATTATTGTTACTGGTGTTGTGTGTTTATGTTATGTTCTGGTTTTTTGATTGTCAATGTTATACTCTTTCTGCTGGTCTGGTTTGGCTTGGTCGGTCGCTCGGACGATCGGACGGTCGGATGGTTGGCTGGGTTTTGTGGTCTGTTGTTTAGATTTAGTTGGTCGGGTTGATCAACACTGCGTATACCCTCTGCTGAGTGCGATTGTGTTTTGTCTCATTCGGAACGTACTTTGTTTATATTCCCATTTTTCTTTCATTTTGTCATTTTTTTTTTTTTTATTCGATTTTGAGTTGATTCCGGTTTAGTGGCAGCTACTGGCGCTAAATCATTGACTGACGCGTCCTACTATTACCACATACACACACACACACACACACACACACACACACACACATACACAGACATAATAGTACTACTGGTTAATCGAGATGTGTTGTTCAACACAATCTTGCTTGTTTTGCTTTTAAGTTCTCCACTGCTGCTACACGTTCTTGTTGTAATCTTTCAAAACAGTTAATACTTTAAATGATCGGCCGCAGTCTGCCACCGCAAAAGGTAATTTGTACTGCTAGCCAAAGTGCTGTGCGCAGCACTATTTTCGTTATATATTGTTGTGTACAGGTGTTGTTGTTATTGTTGTTGTTATATTATCACGAAAGTGAAACTATTAAATCTCATCCTATAGTGTTACAGGTTTTTGTGTGAGTGATTTTTTCATTCATGTTTTATCTGTCTTTCCGGTTGTGTTGTGTTATGTGTTGTTGTATGTTGTGTTGTGTTGTGTTGTGTTGTATTGTATGTAGTAATGCTTGCGTATGTTTTACTTGGTTTTTTTATTTTATTTTTTTCATTGAAACTTACCTGCAAGTAGATTTGAGTGCCGCCGCCGGCAGCATACATATTGACTTCTGTTTGATTTGGACTTCCAGGACTGGGTGGTGGTTCTTTGATTTGTATACGTGTAGTAGGTGACGGCGTTTGCACCACAATTACCTGCGAAAGTTTATATAAATATATTTTCTTGGCTCATCTGTTTTTTTTGTTTTTTTGTTTTTTTGTTTGTTTTTTTTGCGAATTCTATTAAACATAATAATTTGGTGTCCTTAAGTGTGACCGTATGCTTTGTTAAAATATACATTAGAGCAGATCGATTAAATAAAAATAATAATAAAACGTAAAAAAAAAACGAAATTTGACTTGGACCAAATCCTAAATGCCCTCCACACACAAAACATAATACAAAAATAATAAATAAAATACAATAACAAATAACAAGTAGACCAATCGATAGACCTAAACAAGCAAACCATGGTAAATATGAAGCCGAATGTTAAATTATAAATATAATAAATTAGTGGCACTAATATTTATTAAATCATTTAATATTTATCTACTTCACTAACATAAAAAATACTAATCATAAATATACACAAAAAAAAAAAACAACCGCAAACAATAATTAAATGTTGTGTTTATCTCCTAATTGTAGTTCTTTTCGAAAAGTATAATAAATAGATTTATTATACCCTCCACCTAAGGAAGGTGCACTAAGTAAGCCATTTCATTTGCTAAGTATTTTACATGCTTGGTTAGCATTAAAAACTAACTCGATTTAGACATGTCCGTCTGTATGTCCGCCTGCTGTTGGCGTTCTCACGGTCGTAAATTTTAAGATATTGAGTTGAAATTTTGGTCAGGCATTCTGGATGGGTGTTGCGATTGAGATAAATTGATTAATAGCCAAGCCCACAATTGATTTAGTCGGTTTATCTGATACAAAAATTGACCTATGGCTTTGGAATTTGGTAAACATTTTCATACTTATCCCACTCATCGATGTGCCGAAAAGGCGCGTGACCCGAACTGGACTTTTAAGCTAATTATTAGTATACATAATGCATACCCTATTAGTCTACGCCAATTCCTAAATATGTGGTTAATTTTTTAAATTGTTTTAATTTGCTTTTAACCTTAAATCAATTGTAATGATTTTTATTATAATTTTTTTATGAGCTCCGCGTTCAATGTGGTTTTATTTAGTGTTTGTTTGCTTTTAATTAAAGACTAAAAGGATTTTGTAGAATTATAAGAATGTATTTATCGTATATATATGTACATGACACACCTGCATAAAGATGGAAATCTTTATATGAAAAAGAGTTTCTTTAGGTTTTTGGTTTATGGTATTGGGCAATGATTGCTATGAGTCACCCATATATATATAAATAATGGCAAACGCTGTCATTGACTTGCCGCTTATTTGCTGATTAAAAATTGCACCGAATTGCTAGTCAGTCTACGTTAACTACGTGTTTTGTTGTTGGCCACCTTTCATTTCATTTACGTGTTGGCCTGTGTTGATTAATGTATCAGGAAGTACAAAAAAAGTCCTACATGTTACTCATGGTTGATAAGTCAATTTATCGCAACCAATGGTTGAATGACAGCCTGCTCGTCTGACTCTTGTACGCATATTCGTTTACGTTGCTATTCTTAGTTGAATCAAGCAGTGAATGCATATGTACTTGGAAATATACACTATGTATATATGTAGCAGAGCAGTGCAATGCCAACGCCAAGTTCGTGTCATGTGGGATTCGCTGTAAATACAGAGCAATGGTTGATTCAGGCCAAGCTGTATATATCCCACTCTAAAAAAGTTAGTTGATGATAGTTAGCATTTAAGTGGCACTGCCATCAAGTGGTATTGCCACAGTCGATTGTTAAATGGTTAACAATCGAGAAAATCTGCCGCGGCCCCTACAGTGTTGCATTTCAATTCCACTTATATAATGTTTTTATAATTCTTAGGCCGCCATTGTACGCGCCTGAATCAACTGATGATCGATTTAGGAAAGAGTTTGCTTTCCTTGTCATTATCTGTTCAAGGTTATAGTTATTTAGAAAATAAGTTCAAGTCCTCTGTGAATGTGTCCTATTTGACGTATTTACTAACTTTTGATCGTTTTGAAACAATGGCCAATAGAATTATTAATCAATAATCAAATGCATAACATTACGATTATTAGAGACGCAAACAACATAAAAGCAAAATCCTTGTGAATTTCACAATTCACTGAATTGAGTGTAATAAAAAATTCATATATTCAACATCATTTGCATTATTTAGTGTGTTTCGTCGGCTATTGATTTGAATATTTGAATTTTACTTAATGTTACTAAACGACTTTTGGGACAATTTATAGCAAACACTTCTTCTTTTTCTCTTTTTGCCTTTATTATAAATACCTTTTTTATAGGTTTTGTGTGTCGATATATATCAACCAAAAAATAAAAAAAAAAAAATCAAAATACAAAAAAATACAAAAAAATTATATGATAAGATGTGTGCGTGTGTATTTCCAAATCTTATCTATAGAAATTTGAAAATAAAATATCACAATCATAATCACAAATACACAAATACACAAATATTAATGGAGGAGACCTTGACTAAATATCAAAAGCCTTTAAACTAAAATCTATAGCAGAATATATGTTGAACAATATAAAAAGTATAACATCCACAATAATAATAATAACAATAATAATAATAATGATAATAATGATGATGATGAGGATGATAATACTTTAGGAATGACTTTTATGAGTCGTTAACGGTTCATTATCTTAAAAACACAATAGCTCGAAAAGTTGTACATTTTCTAACAGTTAAACAGTACACACTTAGCTGGGTGACGCAATCTAATACCATTTAAACTGTCACAGATCGCTTTGGATGCTTTTTCTTTTCATTCAATTCTTGATTACATTGATTATCCACACGGTGCCCTTCAAACGTATTAAAGATCAGGAAAGAATATTTATGGTTAGCAAAAGCAATTGTGTTTATAAGGAACCTTTCTCTTCATCATTTATTTCAACTTTGTTGATGTCGAACTTTACTAAATACATAAAATAAATGTGAGTGAGAATGACTTAAGGAAAACCTTACTGGGCTTTATATAAAGGATCTCTACACACAATATACTGACTGTGCCGAAACTTGCTACATAGAATGATCAGCATTACATTCTGAGCCAATAACAAAGAATGTTTGTATCGAATATATTAGACAGTCAATATATTAGATTTCAATTTATGCGACAATGAGAAGTTCATGATACGGACGCACGGACATCATCAAATTTTTTGGATTTTGATGCTAACTTAAGAATATTCATGTATATATTGTGGGGTTCCTGAAGCCTCCTTTTGGTAGTTGCAAACCGAGTGACAAAGTTCTAAAAAAGAAAGAAAACAAAAAACTTAAGCCACCAACTTGCCTACCCTCTTATATGAGGGTGTTTATACTCTAAATTGAACAGCATGGGATAGTCTTAGGCAGTCATGTATCATGTTTAAATGATTTCAAGTTCAAAGTAAACGTTACAAAACATTACTCAACACACATTTTTATACACCCTATCAAGTACAAATTAAGTACATTTTGTGTGATTAATTTTGTATTTTTATTCATTTCTGATACGTTTTATGGTTATATGTCGCGTATCTGGAGCTTGAAGTTATATTGACTTTGTCGAAACGTTTGCAACTACCAGAAAAAGTTAAACATTCTGTCGCTTTTATTAGGATGACGGATTTCTAAGTGAGGAAAAGTGTTGGTAATAAACCGGGACCTGCTTTCAGTACAATGCAATGCCTGGCATTCAAGCTTCTGGAGGCGGCTTTTAACAGAGATTTTTGCTTTTATGCAGGCTTCCAATATAGAGAAACACATGTACTGTGTCTTCGGCTAATATTTCTTGCATTACTGATATTATTTATTTAATTTATTGGGGATTGTTGTTCACACCATGCGATCCGATTTACATTTTTTCATACATTTATGTTGCGATTAAGAATGATTGCGTTTTTTTGAGTTTTTGAAATATTTTATTTATATGAAATGTTTGTTGTTTTTATTTTATTTAATAAAATAGTTAAAAAAAAAATTATAAAAAATGCATTTTCGAACTAACCTTAATTTTTTAATTTTTTACAATTGTTATAAAATTATTTTATGTATTATTTTTTCTTTTATGTTTTAAAATAATCTTTTTTTATTGATTTTTTATTTTTATTTATTCCGTTTTTGCAACACTTTCAATATTTTATAATTATGTAAAAACCATAATCTCTGGATTGTACATTGAATTTAAATGAACTATAAGAAAAATATATTGTGTCGTCCCGTTTTTGTTTTTTTATTTTTTGTTTTGGGGGGAGGGGGTCTCTTTGCATTAACTATTTAACGATAAATCCACAGAAGACGCGTTTAAAGAAACGACCTTGCTAAGACCACGTTAAAAACACTACTAATGATTAGAAGAAAACTAGTTGGGTTGCTTTACAACCAAAACCCACAGCGCCCAACATAAGATCAAACCAAAACTACCACCACCAGCACCAGCTATACCATTGACTACTTAACAACAACTAACTTGACTAACAGCATACTAACGTTCATCAACCACCGCCAGCCCAACTTATACGCATAATAACATTCCACTTTGATATTTTAATCGGACATACGAATACAAAAAGTTTTATATAAAAAAAAAAAACCATAAAATAATAACGCTTAGTGCAGTATAAAAAATAAAACTAATAAAAATGATAAAAATGTGTGAATGAAAATATTATACGATTATTTAATTTATTGGAAAACTACAAAAAAGCTCCGTAATATTTTTCCTCTTACAAACAAACACCTCTACCGCATTTGATTAAAACGAAATATTGATGATCATTGCGTTCAGATTGTTTCAGTTATAATATGAAATCAAATAAAAATAAATATTTGACTTTTATAACGAATTATGGAAAAATTCAAATGTTATCTTATGTAAGGGACGCGATCCATTCAAAAGAATTCAGAAATTATTACTTTGATTATTTCCAATATAAATATTTCTAATTAATATTTATATAAATACATTATTTATGATTATTGTTGAAACAACTTTTATTTCTTTTATATTCTATATAAATTTGTTTTAATTGTAATTTTGAAGAATAGATAATTGTGCCCACTTGAATATTAATACGAGTATAATGTCTTGCGAATGTTTTTTCGTAATAAATTTCACGCCTTATTATTTGTTTTGTACGGAGAGTACATTTTCAAATAATTATAATAATAAATAAAAAATTATATTAAATTTTTACGATAATTGTTCGAAATTATTTAAATACACCGAGGAGTTGCTTAACAATTTTATTGTCTTTCAATAATAATTTTACGATCATACATGATTCGCTCAAGTTTGATATCGAACCTCTTCCGTTCAGTCCCATATAATATATACTCACCAGCTTTTTAGAAAAGCTAACACAAAATACACGCACAATAAAACGATAATGGTAAAGAAAAGAAATAAAAACCAAAAACAATGGCTACACACAGTTTCATCGTAGTTTAGAAACACAAAAAGAAAACGTCTCGCACTTGTGGTGATCATGTTATGGAAAAGAGATCACATGATTCTATACAACAGTTAGATGGAGTTAAAGGTAAAACATAATAAGAGCAAAAGAGATAGTGAACGCTAGAGAGAAAGAGAGAAAGAGAGAGATAATGAGAGAGAAGGAATTGGTTCGACATGCTTATAAATGAATTGAATGTGAGTTAGCTGTTAGTATAACTGTTATACTGGCTTTGTATGAATGAATTTTATAACAGCTTTGCGTATGATGAGAAGGCTCTGTTGCGTTACGCCACCTCTACTCTGCTGCTTTGTTCTGCTCTGCTCTATCTTTAACCAATCGCCAATCGCTTTGTGTGTAACTCTCTCTCGCACATTGA
Source organism: Ornithomya chloropus (assembly GCA_963971445.1). NCBI lineage: Eukaryota > Metazoa > Arthropoda > Insecta > Diptera > Hippoboscidae > Ornithomya > Ornithomya chloropus. Next base: position 16,099,088 of record OZ020530.1, on the reverse strand, counting down.
CACCCAAATGCAAAGCCAACGAAAGGTTGCAGCAATGTGTTTGAAAGTCTAGGCAGAGTGGTAGCGTACGTATCTGTCAGTGTGTGTTGCATTTTACGATCAATGTCAATTTTAAACCAATTGCAAACCTATCTTTGCACCCAACACATACGCAACGGCATTAAGCACAATAGACACAATAGAGACAAACGGAAAGCATTCTTGGACATTAGAATCTAGCAGAGAGACTATGAAACGGCCTATAAGGTAAAGCTAATAGAGAGCGAGAGGGAGAGAGAGAGAGAGAGTGAGAGAGAGAGGGAGACAGAGAAAGGGAGCGAAGCACTAATGCAAAAGTTGTATGAGAATTTTTTGGGCACTTCACGAAAACTTTTAGTTAAATTTTTTTTTTTTTTTTTCAACAATTCTTCTAACAAAACTGGCTTTATTTCTCAATTGGATTCAAAGCGTGTGCGTCCTTTTTCTAAATATTCTGTTTATTGTTTAAACATGTGTAAAAATATTTATGCATGAATGGCGTGTAAATAGAGAAAAAGATGCTTTCTTTACGCTGTGTGAGTATGTATGCGATATTTATACATACATGCATCATTCGTTATCTGCCTTATGCTGGCATGCCCAGCATAATTGGCATGGGGTTGGATGGGAATGCATAAACAAACACAAAAGCACATGATTTATGTGCGACTCACCTTTTGTCCGCTGCTGGCCGATGAGCCATTGCTAGCGGTACCATTTTTTGGATCTTTGCGCAAATCCTCCGGTTCACGTTTAATGCTGATCGTCGTGGTGGCAGCAGACACTGCTTGACGCTGTTGATCAGCTGTAATAACTACAGTGCCCGTGCCCGCTGTACCTGTTGCCACTATAGCCGATTGATGTTGTTGATTTTGTTGTTGTTGTTGTTGCTGTTGTTGCTGTTGTTGTTGTTGCTGCTGCTGCTGTTGCTGTTGCTGTTGCTGCTGTTGGTGGTGGTGATGGTGTTGCGCTATCGTAGTAGTTGTGGTTGTAATATTAGCGGCAGCCGCCGCAGCTACCACTGCAGCTGTGGTGGCCGATGGGTGTGAGCCAAGTAACAAGCCTTGTATTTCGTTTTGCGATAGGCTCGATACGTCAAGAGGTGTGGTCTGGCCATTTAATTTGCTAACAGTAGCACTGGGTGCACTAAATTGTTTATTGTTGTTGTTGTTGTTGTTGTTGTTGTTTTTTGTATGTGGAGATTTTCAAGCGTATATGCAAACGAAACGTATAATAAACAAACATGAAGAAGAGAAGAAAAAAAACATATTTTAATCAATATATAAAATATTTAAAAATAATTTATTATTCATATAAATTATTGCATGTACAGACGGGAGATTGTGCTGACACTTCTTGTTTCATCTTGCAATGCGTAAAAAGGGTAGAGAGAAAGAGGCAGAGGAGTAGAAAAAGTTGTCTAATATGGAAAAAGGAAAATTTTTTATATAAACATATAAATAAATAAATTATGGCAATAAACACAAAATGTTTTCTTAGGAGACTTAAGTTTATAATGAAAAGTCTTTTTCAAATAATTCATTCAAAACCGTTCGCCTTTATTTAATATTTACTTAAACATATATTTTACGTATTTTTAAGTACTATTAGCGTAATAATTGACTGTGTCAAATATGCACCCGGTCGGATCACTTTTAGAGTCCCTTTGCAAATAACACTTTTTCTCTTAAAGGGCTTCTTATTATTATTCAGCCAACATTTGTCTCGCTTACGCACTGGTTTCCTGGTTACTCATTTATTACCCTCACTGTAGAGGGCAGATTTTGTTTTGTATTTTTACACCCTCCTCTTAAGATACGGGAAAGACTACGTATGTCATTCCATTTGCAAAGTAAATAAATTGTTGATCAGCATCAAAAATTGGGCCGATCTAAAGATATCGGTTGAGTTATTGAGCCAACATTTTGTACAAACACTTCTAATTTCAGTACGCAGATCGCCATTGTACGGTGTCCCGTATAATGATTTCTGTAGAAGCTGCAGGGACGAGGAAGAGGCGGAAATTGTGGAGCAGCTGCTGTGTGAATGCCCGGCTCTACACAAAACACTTCGAGTCAGATTCACAGAGGGTCTAGGGTCACTAGCAGATTCTAATACTTTCGACCTCAAACGATGTATAGCCTCCTGCTTAAGGGCTTAATTGACTCTGTGTTGTGTTATGTTTCGTCGGGTATCGCAATGGGCCTGCTTATTGGTCTAAGTGAAGCGCTAACTAACTAACTTAAATCACCCATTGATACGTTAAAAGTACTCATGGTCCGACAACAGACACGGCTACATATTACAGAAGAACGTATAAAGCATTAAACTCGATTTGTAAGCTGACGCGGAATACATACAATAGTAGAGGGCGTAATTATGTATCTGCCACGCCCACCATTTGTATGTAGATTTGGAAGGTATTTAAGATTTGACCTAAGAGCCACATTTAGTTCTTTCCCATGTTATATTTCTTGTTGCTATACGAGTATATCGTCGCTCTTCCACTTTACGCTTCACACAATACCTTGTACATTATGCATGTATATGGGGAGACAACAAATTTCAGACTAGATTCTCTAGATATCATACGTATAATTTGTTTTTGTTGTAGTTGGTTGTGAATTAATTTGGTAGGTGTGTGTGTGTGTGTATAGACTGTATACGTTTGAATATTTCTTGGCGAGATTTTGTGGCATAAAATTGTTGACGCGTGCCTGCAAGTTTTTCCATACCCTCCGGTTTGTTAGCGTAGATTTTCATACAGACAACAATAACATCGATAAACCTGGCATCAAAACGAATTCTTAAAAAGTGAACATTCGACATGTTTTTGAGTTGATTGTTATTGTTGTTGCTGTTGTTGTTGTTGTTGCTTGGTTGATTTTATTTTAAGTTGTGTTTTGTGTTGCTTCAAATCCTCCTCCCTCTTCTCCTTCTCCTTCTTCTTCTTGGTTTTGCTTTTCCCATAAAATAATTGACTTTTTCTTGTAAAACGTCACACACTACACCCCAGACACAGATTCTGTTTTATTTTTAAATGTTTAGTTTTATGCTTAGCGTTGTGTTGTTGGTGGTTACAGCACACTATTCGCAATAAGTGCAATAAGATTTTAATTTTGTTGTTGTTGTTGTTGCTTTATCCGCTTTATTTTGTTGTGCTTTCTAAGTGATCCTTAACAAATGGAAAATTGTTTAAATTGTTTTCAACTCCTTTTGCTGTGCAGTCGAGCCGAATGGCTGGCCAGCATCTAGCCAAGTTTATATTAGAAAAGCAATATACTTTTGTTGCTTATTTTACGCTTCAAGCTGTAAAAATTTCAGGTTCAATTAAGATGTTGCTGCCAGTTGTTGTTGCTGTTGTTATTATTTTACCTGTTGCACACATATTCCACCACCACCACCACTACCACCACCACTATCACACATTACTAATTCACAACTTGTCTTATTATTTTAATGGGTGGCAAAGACCATAAAAAGTATAGCGAACAATTATGACCATTATCGTGCATAAATGGTAAATGCCACCATTTCAATTAATGGAAAAAAAATGATTTTTGTATGCTCCTTAAAAACATTTTTTTTATTGTTTTACATAGTTTTTTTCATATAAAATAGTGTTCACACTTGGCCAAGATTTAATCAAAGGACAGAAAATTATCAAAATTATACGGATTTTGTTCAAATTTTTTGCGGAAGTTTCTAAAATAATTCAGAGTTAATAAGCACGAAATATTTAAAAGCTGTAATGTTAATGTACAGTGCCACGCCCGTTAATTATATATCCCCAAAAATCTAGGGAAATTTCCAGAGTAAAAGTAGTTATTTTAACGAAACGTATACCAAACGCTAATTCTTTTAATAACATTTGCATCAATGTTATAATCAGGTACCCGTAACATTAACCGTTGTATTTTCTATGTGAACGGGGCTTAACATTTGACCTAAGCCCATAAGGGTCCAATTTAATCTATTTATGAGCAAAAAAATGACTAAATCGATTGAAAAAGTGATTTTGAATTGATTGATTTAATAAATGATGGGGTGCGTCCCTAAACTGTTTAGGAGTTACAAACATCCACATAATCTTAATATATATATACAGGGTATAATAATATAATGAGGGCCACTGAACAAACCCAGTTACCTCATTCGGGCCCCTCAGAACACAGCAATCAATGGATAGCGTGATGCAATAAAATCTTTAAAAAATTATGAAAATACAAAAATAAAACCAAGAAAATGAATGTGAATGGTTCCAAACCAGCGAGTGATTGGTTATCAGGCAACCTTAAAAAACCACCTGCTGCTGTAAACACGACAACAGCTCATTGGCAACAGCACTGGCTGACTGAACCATCCAGATGAAACAATTATGGTAACAAATACAACATCAAAAACAACACCTAAATACACAGCAACTAACAACTAATTGAATTTAGAATTCATATGCAGACAACACATTTACACGTTGAAAATACTTTTACACGATAAAAGTATGTAGCGCTGTGTGCCGGAGGATTGCATTAGGGTGGAAACCCTAACACAATCAGACCAGCAACCAACAACGATGATGAAATTTATTATCAGTTGGCAGCAGCAGTTGCACAATCAACTTTCCTAAGCAGAGTTATGCGGCGGTCCTACATACATACGAGGACAGTTGCAAAATTGTCAAATCATACCATATACGTGTGTTTTGACAAACATCTCCATGCGAGAGATGAGTGCAGCAATCAAGTGAACTTCAAACTCAGAATGTCAGCAAATCTTTTTCCACCAATTCATTTCTGTGCATTTCGGTTGGCATTCGATAAAGTACCCAACCTGCCAACTTTATAAATTATGCTCTTTCACATTACAATACATATAAGGTGGCTTTGTTGAGGTGGCTTTGTTGCACAACTAAAGTTTTGCATGTCAGGCTGACTAATTTTGTGACTGCTCTCGTATGTCAGCAAATGGCAGGATTATCTTTAAGCATTTAGTTCTTCATATAAACAACGAAATAGATGTGCACGTGCATGTGTATGTTGTGTATAATGCCAGCTTAGTGAAATTGATTCTTAAAGTGACACATACAACACATACCTACAATATATTTGCGTAGGGCAACGTATGCTTTCATGTCTAAATGATAGGGCACTATACTACCAATCAGTGAATCAAGTCACTTTATTTCAGAGATATTTGTGGATGCATTTCAGAATCTAGCAAACAAAACACAACCGATTCTCTCAACCCCAGTTGTGGTGATTGCAATGTTATTGAGAAAATTATTCAATGTATTTAATGTAGAAAGTCTTTATGATTCGAAGAAAGCTATTGTAGTGCGGTAGGGTATCAGGAAGCTTTAAAAAATACCTTAGAAGGAATATATATATATTTGTATACATATTTAGGTAGCCGTGTAGATTGGCCCTATACTGGTAATAGCAGCAGTAGCGTATTTTAAGGATTATCTTACTTTTGTTTCTCTTCCAAATTTTATAATGTTAACTCTCAACCTTAATTCATTCCTACAGGCAGTAAACAACCCTTGCCTCAGGGCAGAGTAGCAAACAGAGAATGTGCTTTAACTTCGGGAACAAAATAACGAAGTAATAAGGGCATGGCTGAGGCCTTCCCCTACCTTCTGTACTTTAATAGTAATACGGAAGATTTACCCCCACATACATACAATATACAACATAGTCTATATGTAAACGTTACTCTTGAATTAGTCTACTAGCACAAGAATAACAGAAGCGTACATCTTATGGACCATAGAGTGCCCATACCTGCTTCACATTGAGCTTCTCTGCCGTCGCAATCAAGAGATAAACGTTTTAAACGAAAAAAAAGAAGAAAAAAATACCATAGATCGATGATGCAAGATTGCATATAACAGACGCAGAGATAAAATCATGTAACTGATTGTAGTTTAAATCGAATTAATTAGTAAAGGTATTATCAAGATGTTATGTTTATAAAACAACCGACCTAGAGAACCTCTGCTGCTTTATAGATGAATCCGCTACCATTTGCTGTTGCCAAACGTTACCAATATGTTTGCACATGTACAGTACAGTACAGTACCCTCTATTTAAACGCACATGTAACACGCAACATTTGAATAGCAAGAAAGCAGAGAAACAGTAATGTGAGTTTGAGTAACACACATTAAACATTAAAAATTAAAACATAAAAACACATTTTAATTGTTTATTACGAATTGAGCAAACACAAGCACAATTGCGCGTTTAATCTAACAACCCTTTATGCTTAGCGTGACACACTAAAAAGTATACACAGAGCAGTGCTACGTAAAATGTTACGAGTGTCGTCCATAGTATTGACAAGCTTCTTAGCTTTAGCAATTAGCCTTTAAACTAATTTCTAAGAATTTAAAATTTTACACAATATAAACAACAGTTACAACAACAACAACAACAACAACAATAGCAAACATTTTTGTGTTCTCCATATATAAAATGAAAGGTATGTTGAGCTGATAACGCCGTTTGCTAGCTACCTTTTTAGGTATATGTTTTTTAGTCACGTTGTAGCAAAGACGGGCAGGGTCAAACAGATGCGCTCACGATTTGTAAGAAGCATTATGTGGCTTAGAATCGGACTTTTCAGTCGAAAAGAGATACTTTTAGAGGGTGTAGCTGCCACGCCCATTATTTGTTTATCGATGTTGGTTAATAGTTTAATAATGTTTTCCTCATAATTTATATTTTATTCGATTGCAATCAAATTGCTAAAACCATTTTAATGCTGAATTCATTGATGGAGTTTTTAGTTTTGACGACCTTATCCAATTCCAATACCAACTTGAATATGAAAACTACCAACACTTCTGCCAAGTTTTAAACCGATATTTCAATTTTTGCGACCAGAAGGGTGATTACAATAGAACATTCATATATGGACCGACGGACATGGATAAATCGACTCAGTATGACTGGATGTTGACTCCAAACATATATACTTTGTGGGGTCTCCAACGCCTCCTTTTAAGCGTTGCAATCGTTTTGACAAAGTGATACATTCTCACAAATGCATTTGATGGTAGGTATGAAAGACATTTTTGATGCTCCTAAGAGAGTTTTTGCTTTTATAACAATATTCAATACCCCCTACATCACACCCTAAATTGAGTCGAATATAAATTTTGAATTGCGATTTTTTGCCATATAAAGACCTCAAATGGAAACAGGTTCGATTCGTCCACTTTTAACAGCATTCTTTCTGAGTCAATACATGTCCTTGTAATGCGATCAGATTCAGATTTTGAATCGATCGGTATAATTGGTGGGTGCGGCATTTGCCGCTTAAAATATTCTTTGCTACAAGCGATGCAGGGTACAAAAGGAACTCATGTACTGACACTTCAGTTCTGCTTCTGTTTTTATATTCCATAACAATTTACGTTATTCCTCAGTTAGTTGATATTATGACCAAAAGAGCCATAAAGAGTACACAAACGTGTAAGTTCATATCCACAATACTATATGGGTACAAGTATGTTATCAGAATAGTTTATATTTGGTAAAAAGTGCTTACTCGTACATTCACACTATATTACACTATTCATAATATGTGCATATATGAAAATGTTGGGAGGACTAGTCCCCCATTATCCTCACGTAACTATGTGCCCGTGTGTAACTCTATATTTGTTCACATCCTCCATTGTAACGTTGTCAGGGCCCCGAAAAATATAGCTACAAAGTTAAAATGGGCTGAAAATGGGCGATTTAGAAAAACAAGAGTTGTTAAAAGAGGCACAAAATACAAAATAATATTAAAGCGCGCCAATTATCGCAAAGGCAAGAGTAGCATTTTTAAATTTCTTGAATTCACTGCAAAAAAAATTTAAATTGATCTTCACTTTCTTTTGTTAAAAAAAAATTAAGAAAAATGAAGGCAATAATTTATTAAGAAATTTATTTCTCTTTATATGTAGTGAGCCTTTCACCTTGAAAATCTTCAATATTTCTGCTTTAAAAGAAAACCATTTAAATCAGGTTGCAGCAACAGCAAACAGCGCAACAAACAAATGAAATAAACAAAAACAAAAACAAGTAAGAAAACTAAATTAGGCTTAGGCATAGACACATCTTAAATACCCTCTCCACATCTGGAAACACAAGGTGGGCGTGGCAGATATATGATCTAATAGTGAATATATTACATCTCAGCTTGCAAGTCGAGTTTTTCGTTGGTTATGGTTTTTTGTAAATTGTGGGCGTGTTTATTATCCGACCACGCCCATTTTTGGTATGTCAATAAATGAGATAATTACATATATGTATACAAAATGTCACGTTCATAGGTCAATTTTTGTGGTAGATGGAACGATTTTTGTTGATTGTAGGCGTGTCTTTTATTCAACCACGCCCATTTTTGTCACGTCATCGAATGGAACATTTATAGATACGTATACTCTATAATGTAGATGAACTTTTGTGGCAGAAATGTAGATATTTGTAAATTGTGGGCGTGGATTTTGGCCAATTTTTTTTTCCATTTTTAAACTAAACAGAAACTATTGTAGAAGTGTCTACACAAAAAAAATCAACTCAAAGGGTAGGCCTGTGAGAATGACGCATAGACACGCATGTCTAGATCGACTCAGTTTTTGATGCTGATTACTTTGACGCCTTCTTCTGGGTGTTGCAAACGGAATGACAACTTTGGTATACTTGAGATATTAAGTGGAGGGTTTAAAAAAAGCAGTAGTATACTAATGTCATCCATGTATCCATACGTATGTGTGTGAGCGAATTTGTTCACGTTTTGTAGTTTATATTAATGTAGTTGTTTGTACATACGTGTGAACACATACATATATTTATCGTCGTTGCGTTTTTAATTCAGTTTAATGTGATTCAGCGTTGTTGTTGTTATTGTTTTTCTTATAAAATGTGTTTTTATGTCAGTTTCAAGAGAATTAATTATAAAATTTATAGCTCTTTCAAAATGTGCCTACATACGTGTATAGGCTTGTATGCGTAAGCGTTTATTTTCAGAACTTCATTTCGCCAAATGTTAAGCGTTGAAGTGGAATTCTCTTTTTTTTCGTTAGCATTTTTATTTTATTTCACTTTATTTACGTTATACATTTGTTTCCATTTAAAAAAGAAACGCGCACTTTCTTACAATGCACGTACATTTATATGGACGTAATAATTTTTTGTAATAATGACGATGATGCGGCTGATGATGATGTTGATGAAAGAGTGAGAGAAAGAAAGATAAATCATAAACTTAAAGCAAATACAGGTACATTGAGGTGGCCTCTCTTATTCCAATATTCAATCGCACAACTTCAAGGCGTGCCACAACCCCTATAGCATAGCAAGTCCTGTCCTGTTAACATATATGAAATTTCTATAGCTTTTCGGGGATATGTAATTTATGGGCGTGGCACTGCCCATTTTCATAAAAAATAACTTCTTTTTATTATTTCTTGTTTAATAACTAAATGGGTGGTGCCACGCCTTAATAATATACTTCGTTGGAAAGCTGAATTAATTTACAAGCTTCCACAAAAAGTTTGAACAAAATTTGTGCAGCCGTTTATAAAAATCCGTACAAAACATAATACCGTCTTTGTCATGTTATGGTGTAGGGTATTTCTTTTTATACCCTACCCTAAAAACATGTACGTGTATTTACGAGTAAGTAGCTGTAATATGAATTTTCATTATTTTGTTATTAGTTAAGACAGATCAGTTTTAAAAGGTTTTCATATTGATCCCCTTCGTAAGGGAATATCCTCTGTTGGGGAATTTGTCATCAGGTCGGGTTTTGTTTTCAATATCTGTCCTACTTACCTCCATTGCAATTCGGCGTCGACATCTTCCTTATCAGACATTTTATAATATTCATAAACAAACGAAGTGGTGCCATTGGAATTTTGCACCTGATGTAATGTTGGCGTGCCTAACGAACTTAAATTAACAGTAGCATTAGCTGCCTCAATTAAATGATGGTCATTATGCTGCTGTTGGTGTTGGTGCTGGTGCTGCTGCTGGTGCTGGTGCTGTTGATGGTGGTGGTGGTGGTGGTGTTGGTGTTGGTGTTGATGCTGATGACTATTATTATTGTTATTATTATTATGATGACTGTTATGATGTGTTAAAGTGGCCACTGTTTGATCATTGGTTTGTGTATGCATCACAGCGGTGGCAGCATCATTCGGTGATAGGCTGAGCAAAGTTTGAGGTGTATTGGCCGTTACCACGGTGGCTAGCTGAGAGGATTCAAAATAACGCGATGGATTGGAAAGTTGATAAGAAGTGCCATTAATGCCAGCACCAGAACCACCGCCACTAACACCATCGCCGCCGCCGCCGCCGCCGCCATTACTATTATGATGCTGTATTATCTGTACTTCATGGGGACTGTTGTTAGTGTTGTTGTTGTTGTTGTTGTTGTTGTTGCTAATTTGGTGATGATTTATACTAGTTTGTGCTAAACTTAACGCCAAAGATGAGTTTTGTGCCGAAGGCGAAGACGCCGAACATGGCGGCGGTGTTGTATTATTGATGGACAGGGAATCGCCATTGGTTAAAACAGTGCGACGTCTAATTTTTTTATATTCACATAAATACAATTTATAATAAAGCAAATAAACCAAATAGAAAATGCTCAAGAGTGTTCAAGATCATGTGTAAAAAAGAGCAATTTTGATGTAGTTTTTTTTTTCGTAAAAAAAACAAAAATAACTTCCTTTTAAGGCAAGTGTTAAATTGAAATCAAAAAAAATTATATGAAATTGATGTTCACACGGTTCCTTGCTAAGCAGCAAATATCCTTTAAGGAATACATACGCTATACAAAAAAAACAACATTTATAACAAAATCCTATAAACGAGAATACAGAAAAGGCAACACAAACAATATGCAAATTAGTTTGCTGAGCTGCGACAAAGAAAGAAAAAGAACGACCGAAGCCCTGAAAGGGATAGCGAGGAGAGGAACAGGGGTAATTCCATTAGCTCTTCCGCATGCTACCGTCTGCATAAGTGTTTGTTCGTTTTGGTAGAACCTGTAATGTGATAGCAGGATAAGCTGTTGATTATATCAAAGTATACTTTGGGAGCCTTACAATGCAACAAGATATGTACGTTATAAGACGTCAACTGTTCCGAGCACATGTTTTCAATATTTTGTCTGCTGTTAAATCTTTCGAAAAGGTCTCATGTGTGTTTGTGTGTCTGACTGACAAGAGAATAGGCAAACTTACACTTCCTTTCTAATTATTGTAATTGTTTTCTTTTTTTTCTTGCTTCATTACTCGGGTAACATGAATGGAACCGGAATCGTAACCATGAAATGTCAACACATCGTTTTTGATTATAATTAGAGTTTAAAGGAAAGAGCTTTTTTAGCTGGAAATAGAATTTTAACAATTATGTCGATTATAGACATTGAAACAATAGCGTTTATAATGCAGCTCGAATTGCTTTGAAGAGTTTTGTTGTGTGCTTGCCCACTAAATCAACTCCAACTTATTTGGATTGTCTTTTCCATACGAGCTTGCAAAAATAAGTGCAATGCATAGTCTGTGCATCACTTGGTTTCGTACTTTGCGAGGCATATGTCGCTTTGGGTCTAAAATCAACTCAGGCGTATATTAAAACTTTGCTTATAAGAGGAACTTATGTGGAGAGTGGTGGTTGTAAAAGCGTTCCAGCCTGGTTCATTTTCCATATGGTAAATGTTTGGGTTAAAACATATTCTTGTAGCAAATTTCACCGACATATCTGTAGCTGCGCGCAAATGTATACGGACGCCCAGACGGACATGCTTAAAGCAATTTAGAAAGAGATTCTGAATCGATCGGCACAAGTAAAGGTGCGTCGTTCTTTTAAATCATTTAGAAGTTAGACACATCCGCTCAAACTTTACAAACCCTTTGTAAGCAGTGGTGCAGTGCAGGGTATAAGTAGTGGAGGCAAAGAAGGCAAGAAGGCTTTTCAGCTAACAAAATATATCGCTTTAGCTACATTCCCATTCCTTAGTTTTGATTATATGAACATCCTATATATGCCCCTTTGACATTTATATTATTTGTGATTTTTTTTTTTTTTTTATTATTTCGAAAAATATTTCTAATGAAACAAATGCAATAATTTTCGAAATTGCACTTAATTAGCAACAACCAGAGTATAAATTTCACATTAAAATTAAAACACTTCTTTTATTGTTATTGTTGTTGTTGTTGTTGTTGCTTAAGTAATCTATTCAACAAAACACGTTTGATTAAATCAATAAACTTTTGAATATTTTATATTTTTATTGTATCGCACAAAAGTATAACATCGACATATACAACAGTGAAAGAAGTGTGCTCGTTATTGACAATACGAAAGTATCTAAACCTTAACAATAAATAACGTCACAGAAATCACAGAAATGTGGCAACAATTTTATATTTCAATGCTTTAGCATTCATTAGCTAAAGTACGTTCAGACAAAAATTGATGCAAAACAAAAAAGTAGATGAAACAAGTACAAGACGAATTGTGGCTTGACCCGAATCTTAAAAGTCCCCTGCATCCATAAGCAAAGCGGTTCTCAGTTCATTTAGTTATCAATCATTTGTAACCTGTTAATTGGTTTTTTTTCTTTCATAAAGATTTTTATCTCTCAATTAGTCGCTGTCAAGGTTTATCTTAGTGAAAAATGAATAAATACAAAACAAAATGAAAAAATGCACCTTGCAGCAAAATTCTTCATATTCATTCCTCAACACCTTCAAGAGCGACCGTCACCATCACCATCACCATCAACATTACCGCCACCAGCAGTCAAAATGAACAAATAATCTTGCGGAATGTAGAGTCAAATGAAATGTACGTGTGTGTACATGCTTCGTGACCTTGACTTTAATTGGTGTAAAGGAAAATCTCCCCAAATATTAAAACATTTATAAAGCTTAGTAGGCCAAGTCTTACACTTGCCACAGCTTGCCCCCATCTCCAGTGGAGGGTGGGTAGAAAAAAGCATTCAATAAGAAACGACATGTTTTTGCCTCATAACACAAGTGATTCATACGCATAACATTCAGGGTTTTATTTGGGATTTTTCCCTCTTAAAAAATTGTTTCAAAAGTTTTATTTTTATAACTACAATCCATAAAAACAAAAAAAACAAAAAAAACAAAAAAAAAGTCAAATACATTGGCTGCGGTTGTAATATACAGACATCCTAAAACAAGCGCTCGCACACACATACTTAATAAGCAACAAGCATTAAGCACCAAAAACAAGCAACAAAAAAAAAAAAAAAAAAAAAAAGTCGTTCCATTAACTCCATTTCGCTTTATTAATACAAACACCCGAACATGTCGGTAACTAGCTGTTGCATTCAAAGAATTGTTTTTTTTTTCTTTTTTTTTTTTTAATGAAATCTATTTATTTATTTTTTTTTTTCAGCTAGTGTTGGTGTCTGTTGTGATTCTGTCTCTGACTCGGTTTTTGAAATTTTTATAACATTTGATTAAGTTTTGTTTTTGTTGTTTTTGTGTGTTACCAACTCTTAACTGCAGTCAATGTTCGTTTGTCCTTCACAAATATTGGGGTTGTTAGCGTAATTGTTGTTGCTGTTGTTGCTGTTGTTGTTGTTGTTTTTTCTTTTCTTTATTTTATTAAAGTGCTAAATTAAACAACAAAATTTATGTATCTGTACGAAGCAGAAAAAAATTAATATAAAATTTTATCACTTATAATAACACACATACATACACGCATACACACAATGCACACAATTCGACTGTTGCTGTATAGATGAACAAAATTATGTTAATTTTTTGTTTAATTATTGTTTATTGCTTTTGTTGTTGTTGTTAATGTTGTTGTTGTTGTTTGATTTTGACATTTAAAAGTATTGGTACTGTTGTTGCAATTAATTTTATATATGTAAAATATTTCATTAACTATACCCCTCACATGGCGATGGCGTTATACAAAGTTTTCACGTCAATATCTGATTTTGTTGCGATATTGACTCAGATTGGCATGCTTCAGATCAAGAATTACGCCTCCTTCTGGATGTTGCAAACGATATAGCAAACTCAGTAGACCACCATCACTACGATGTTTAAGATGGAAGGTTTAATTAAGATCAGATCCGGCATTAACGCCCCAGACATAGTTAAGAGTGCTTGCTATGTGCCCACATGTTTTTTGAACTCAATGTTTAGTTCACTGTTAGTTACACTTTATTGGTTATAATATTTTTCCAACACTCACTCAGTAAAGAATTTCTCTGTGTTGGCTTTTAGCATCTAATCTATTAAGAGATTTGCATTTATACAATAATAATTTGTTTTCAATACAAATTTGAAATTTAAATTGTTTTAAGAAATTTTAATTAATTTGTTTTCAGTTGCATTTTTATTGTTTTTTTTTGTAATGTAAACATCATGAGCCACTACAATGCTTAATAATATTAATAAACAAGTGTTCAATCAAAAAGAAAGATTGCCAATACAATTACAACAACAACAACAACAACAACAACAACAATATTGTATTTATTAAAAATGATATCTCCACACACACACACACACAATATTTGCATAAAACCTCAAGTGTTCCATAAAATTTCATAGTTTATTAAGGAAATAAACGCTGTGACAGACGTACAGACAACAGCTTTATAGTATTTAAAATCTTTATCATAAAGTAATATGTATAATGTGATTTGTTTTATTATCCAAACGTAATTGAGTTGCAGCCACAAGTGCAAACGTCTACTGCATGAACTTGTATTAAAACTTTCTGGGTCTGCATGCCTGCGTGCGTGTAATATGTTTTTCACATAAACTCATTTACCCTAATGTGGGCTACAATTAGTTAGTTATACTGTGGGTGGTTAATGGAGCGTTTAATGCTCATGTAAAAAACGGCGAAAATGACTGCATTAACAAACTGAAGCGTCAATTATTATACAAGTGTGTACGACTTTCGAATGCCTTTGAAAATTCAATAATGAACATTTTTACACATTACAATCAATGTATTGTTTAGCCAACATATATACAATACGTGTGACTAGGATAAATGGCGCAGTATGGAAAGTTTTATAATAAAATCGAATTTGTTGAAAAAAAGTGTTCTTTAACATTAAACACATACACATACACGTACACACATATATATATATTATATGTAGGTGGCAAAAGTTGTGATTAATTTAGAATACTTTGAGAGTGGTGTTGTAAGTACGTGTGCATGTACTTTTTATAAAGAAATGGTGGCCAACGCGTGCCGTAAAGAGAGCGCTTGCGCTTAAACAAAACGACAACAACAATAACAAAACGGTTGAAAACCATTTTTAATGTTGTGTATTTTTTTTGGTTTTATTCCACTTTACTCTGGTGGCGATAGTATAGCGGTGTCGGCAGTGGTAGTGGTAGTGGTTGTGGTTGCGGTGTTGTTGTTGGTAACCAACAAAGTGGCGGGTGTTTAAGCTTAATTGTTATAATGAGCAGGGTTTTAATGTAAATTGTTGTTATTGTTGTTATTGTTGTTGTCGTGTTTATTTGTTTGTTTGTTTGTTTACTGTCACGTAAACATGCAAACAATTTACTGACATAAGTGTGACATGATGTGACTGACGCTGATAAGTTGAATAACTGAACGGAGACGTAGTATAAATAAACAAAATGTGTTGGAGGCGTTGCTTAAATTATACAAAAATGTAAACATATAGACGTAAACACCCACACACACACACACGCACACACACATGCACACAGGCGCACAAATATAAATACGGTTTAATATGTTAAGTAATCAAAATATGAGAAAACAAAACAAAAATGAATGGATTTAGCACAAAAGGAAGTGAATGCCGAAGGAAAACCTTTCAATTATTATTGTTATTGTTGTTATTGCTATTTTATATGAAATATATGTTTAAGTGAGTGCTTATGTGTGGACATAATCTAGTGGGTTATATCCCTAACAAAAGTGAAAAAAAGTCGCACGCTTTTAAGGCTGTTACCGTAGGCTGGTCTTTGTGGTGTACTCATACATCAATTCCCTTACACACGCTGCTCATTGCTAAGCTTATGTACACGCATATGTAATATTTGTAATAGGAATAGTATTGAGTGTTAATGCTAATTTCCGTTCTTTTCAAGGAAGCGAAATAAAAGAAAAACAAACATTAATAAACGGTCGGCGTTAGCATGTGAAAAAAATATGAAAAAATTATTAACAGGAAACTAAACAGTGTTTATAGTAACAATACGAACAACAACAACAACAACAATAATAATAACAACGACAGCAACAGTAGTAGCAGCAAAATGTAAACAGGACGTGAACAGAAACTATAGCAGCAGCTTTCGCCATGGGGTGGCATTACATACATAACGGACAACGTATTGTTGCTGCCTGTTGCGTTAATTGCATACTGCAAACACACAAAAGGGTGGATTCGCATTATTAGTGCTTTGTGTGTTGCATTAATACAACTAATAGGTATTTGGTTGTGGAAGAATGGAAACTTTCTTGACAACTTGTTGCCCAGTTAGGATTTTACAACTTGATGTGTGTAAAGGAGGCTTTCGAGAGGGCAGTTGACCTGGACCTGGAAATGATTTAATGACCAGTTCCAGCTCATATTAATTATACACTTTCTACCCTCAAGTATCTCAGCAACGGGATATTGCGAGAATCGTTGCAACTATTGTTTCTTTTACACATAATTGGTAATTTTCTAATTCCACACACACACTCTGGGTTCCTAATCTCCTGCTGTTCATTTTCGTACAGTTGTTTTCTGTTATGTATATGTATAATCAAATCTTCTTCTTCTTCTTCGTTTTGCACACTAGAAAAGTGTTAAAAATTGTATAATTTACACTTATATATAACCTGACATGAGATGCGACAAAAAGCACGCTTTTCTTTTCTTCAATGCTCGTATATCGTAAAGGCGTGTATGTAGGTAGGTTTTTGAAATTGTGTGACTCGGCCAAAGATTGACTTAACAATTTGACAATGTGTGCTAATCGTGCTAACGAAGTAGTTAAATAATTACTTATCGAAGCGGCAGAGTACTTAGAAAATGAAAATGAAATAGAAAGGCGACAACAATAACAAATTTTGCAAATACACCTGATTCTCTTTTTACACGATAGATATGTACGTTCCCGAAAACTTTGTGTAACAAAAGATATTGGCTAAATGGAAGAATGGATTGGTCCAGACCTATTTGAAAATCGTGTTAAAACAAAAAAATTCCTTTAAAAAGAGAATTTCTTTTCGTTTCAGCTCGTGTTAAATCAAACTCGTGTAAAAAAAGTTCGTGCAAAAAGAGACTTAGGTGTACACGAAATATAAATGAAATCATACATTAAAATATTTCTATAAAAAGAAAAAGTTATCACTTCTTTAAGAATTTATTTTACAAACTTTTCATGAACTTTTTATGGTGCCTGCGTCGTTTTTATATGAATTTTGAATATACCACCTACAAGAGTCCGCTTTGTATGGTACTGTATTGGTTTATCGTCTACTCCTGCCGTGGAGGCTTAATTCGACGTTTTTTTGGGGTTTTTTAAGCGTCCCCCCGAAGGACGTTCCAGAGTTAGATATTATAATAGTGTATGATACCTTCCCTTTGGTGAGAATTTTCCCCACTCACTAGCTTTATCTCAACCCCCGCGATGCTCCCACAAGGGGGCCACCCCATAGACTGGCAAGAGACCATTGCTCTTGGGCTTCCAGCTACTCGCGGTACCAAACTCTATTGTCTTTGGTGGGACATTCGACCACACGGTCTTCCAACTTTGGGTCTCACTATATACCCGTGGGATGGTGGCCCACTTTTTGTGGCTAAGCAATCTTATGATCACTTTAATGCATGGTGGATCTCCAAGATTGCTTGTCCCTGTAATGTACGCCGGATTCCTTGGACGAAACACCTATGCCGGTGCTACGTATCAGGGCGGGGCTCTAGTCCGCTTTTACATATAAAGATTTCATATAACGGTAATATATATTTCATTCCGTTTAAGCTTATTTCAGCTGATATTTTTTTAACAAAATCTGAGCAGCCGTTCTCTGGCCACACAGAACGTCCTACTTTGCTTAATATAATCAATGCAGACTCTTAATGTAACAAATGTAAAAGGGTGCATGTATGGTACATTTATTTGTTGTTATTAAAGACAATTTAGAATGACCGTTAGAACAGATGCCGTTTATGTGCGTTAACAAAAAAGTAACGACATTATTAAAGGGCAAACAAAGGAAAAGGGGCAGAGCAATAAATAGCAAAGAACCGTTATTAAAGCATCGAATATATCCCCCTTTTGCATAGACATCAAAACATAGAAGGATTGCTTTGCTGCCGTCTTCTGTTGTCATTCCCTCGGACAACGTCCACACCGTTGTGCATAAGATGGCAGGCACCCTTTTCTTTACTGCTACCATAAGATTCATTTGAACATCATTTGCATAATAAGCTGTTTTTAACAATAAAGTAAAACAATTAAATCTCCAGAAAAGAAAATGAGATGCGGTCGAGCGTATAAAGAATCAGCAGATATAAACTATGCATATAACCTAAGGCGGTTATCCTTCTTTTCATATTTTTCATGTGTACCAGGACAGACTGAGTGGCATAAAAAAGAAGATTGGACGCGCATACATGCTGATGCTGTCCGAATTAAATTAAAAGAAAATAAAGGCGATGACGCTTTATTGCTATTTTCATACGAGTACCTCGTAAGGTACTAAAAGCTTATGCAAATCACTTTTTGTTTTTGCTTTTCACAGGCTTGCAACCCCTTTTTGTCGAATGGAGCTGGACAAGGAAAAACCAGACAGAGATTTTATTTTATAGTTGTATTATGTTCAGGTAAACTGTATACTCGCTGGGCTATCATTTATAGTACGCAGAAGAAGACCATTTTAACATTATAAGCAACCCCTTAAAACTAAGGCCGAACGTTAGTGTGTGTGTGTGCCTAAGCAGTATTTGGTGTTATTGTTTGTCTTTGAGAGAAACCCTTCGCTTCATGAGCTTATCTTTATGTCCATTTGGTTTCAAAAATCACAAAAACACATAAAAGTCTAACAAAAAAATAAATTGAATGCATCATCATCACCAACATAATGAGTGTCGTCTTTGGCCGTCTTTACTATTTCAACACAACAGAACAGAACATTTCAATGAGAGCGGTGAACCTTTATGGTTATGAAATTCTTATTCACAGGTAGAGCGATAAAATGGAAAAGACGAAGCAAGAACAACAACAACAACAACAACAACAACATTATCATCATCACAATAACAACAGAACACAGCTTACACATAGAGCATTAACCTGGTCATCGTTGTCGCCAAGAGTTTCTCTCTCTGTGCCTTAAAATCATTTTAACAACAGAGGAAAAAATGCTAATGATCATCAATATCATTCTTAGGCTTTTCATTATCATATTGTTGTATTTTATACATTTGCTCAAGACTTTTATCTCCTTCCATGTTTCACTTTTTAATGGTCGTCCCTTTAGCCCGCCATTTGCCCGGCTGTCTGTACGTCCGCAACGTACAATATCAACTTTTCTCTGACCGAGATTACTTTACAAAGCATTGTTGTTGTTGTTGTTGTTGTTGTTGTTATATATTAATACAATAACAATCCTGGGCATGTAAGGTTTTCTTGTGGCATACACACAATATAATGTGTTGCATTGTCCTTTTCTGTTGATGTTTCAAGTTAACCAAAGTTTTCATTTATTAGAGGCCAGGTGGTGTTATATTTTTGTACGAACGATATACTCTGAGAAATATTACAACCGCTCATTACTCATTTCACGAGTTGGATATTTAATGATTGCTACGATGTTGTTACACTATTAGTTGTACCCCTTCCTTACACCGCATCCCACATCACCTACGTATAAAGTACTAAACTGTTGCAACAATAAGAATATTTGATGGGCAATATAAAAGTGTGGTAATAAAATCATAAAACTGAACTGAAATCTTCTGGGATATTATATAATCGAGAAAAAACAAGAGACGGGGTGGGGTGGTCGTACTTTATGTGGTATATATTAGGACATGAGAGTACCTCTACTGTACGAGTACACCATCACTCTGTGATAAAAAACAACACTTGTGGTGTCGGATCAGCTCAACTATATTTGCATGACTCTCAAAATGACGACCACAAGAATGAATGTGAACTTGCGGGGCTTATGACTAGAAAACTACTGCTCCGATTTTGATCAAATTTTTTGCAATCATTTGGAAAATTCTGTAGCTTTTCGAAGATATCTAATTAATGGGCGTGTCACTGCCCAATTGCTTAGAAAATAAGTTTTTTCTAAAACATGTGTTTTATTAAGGAAATAGGTGGTGCCACGCCCCTAGAATTTACCTATATATACATTATATGTATATTTGCCGCGCCCACCCTTGTGGATGTGGAGCGTATATAAAGTTTGGCTTAAGCCAAATTTGGTTTCCTTTCTCGTTTATCATTACTTTTATTATTATTTGTATTTTTCTAAATTAATGACCAAAACTTGACACGGTAATCTTTTACATCTGGTCATGTTTTTTTTTTATTTCTGTAATAAACAAAAATGGTTGAGCAGTTTTGAACGAAGCGAAAATATTCTACACTTGCAAGTTTAGATAAATGTGTAAGAAAATGTGATATTTTAGGCGATTAAAAGTATGGACGAATATACTTGAATGGACTCAGATAGTGATGCTGATCAAGAATATATGCCATATACTTTATGTATGGTAAATGGAGCAACAACTTAGTATACCATTAATTTTATAAGGAGGGTATAATGTTATAAAAGTAAAGGGTGGTGGTAGCGATAGCAAAATCATGCGAAACTTATTAAAGGTAAATGCTTCTGTGAAGCGACAAAAGGGGTGGAAATTATGTCTAAACAGTTACTCTACTGATTTATATTTACACGTTTCAAAGGGATGAGCAAAATTATTACCAAAAGGGTCACTTAATGGTCATTTTTTTTTCGTTTATTAAAACAACCAGCTGTTAAAAATGTTGTTTGTTCGTGGAAAAATCCCCAAAACGTGTACATAAAAATAGGGACCATTTATAATTATTTTGAGGGCCTTTTTCAATTAAAAGGAAAAAGTTTTATATTACATTGGTTGGCGATTAATGGAAATGGTGGAAGAACGGTATAAAATACCAAATTTTAATTAAAAAAATTGTGAACTAATAAAAAGAAATTAATATTTTTATATTTTGTATTGTGTCCTTCCCTCCCGTCCCTCTTCGCCACACCATCCAAATTCAATCAAACACATCCAAACGACTTTATTCCATTTTCATGTTATTTTTATTGTTATCGATTTTAATTAATTAGTGCGTTACGTATACTTGAAAAAGTTTTGTAGCCCACACCCGAAATCTCTTACAATAGCTTAAGACCAGGCTTACAGTACGGACAAAAGTATTCACATACGTACGTTCGTACACAGACTCATGAAACCTATTCAAGTGAAACAATGTGTTTACGTGGAGTGGTATGATGCGTGGGTTTTACCATTTCACATCAACGTGTGTGTGTGTGTGTGTGTGTGTGTGTATGTCTTTCAAAATGTTTAAAGTCCAGTCGTTGTTTCTGCGGTTGTTTGGTTAGTATATGGTATGCACACATACGTACTTGTGCATTGACTACTTGTGGTTTTATAGGGCGGCACATTTTGTTAAGTATTGTTAAGTCCACATGCAATATATTGTGGTAAGTGCATGTACAGGTGTGCTGGCCACTTAATGAGTTTGAATTGTAATCATTTACATGATCATAGAGTCAAATGTGTTGATATTTGATTGAAAAAAGTAAAAAAAGACAAAAGAGGCTTTGCCCAAATCTTGAATACCCGCCACCGTTGGAAGCTTTTCAACTCATGCCTGTTGAACTGCCAACCGGAATGGAATCGACATCTCAGTTTTTGTGACCAGAAGATCATGCACAGGGACAGACATAAATGCATAGACAGACTCTGTATTTGGTGCTGAGCGTCTTCAACGTCTGGGTGATGCAAACCGTTATATACCCAACGGTGGGTAATAAAAATTAATTCAAAAATTCAAATGATTTTGTTTCAGCTGTGTGCATTACGAAATCTCTCGTGTTAAGTGATATATTGGATATCAGAAATTATGCTTTATCTGTGTAACTGTGGCTTGGCTTTGGCTTTGGAAGTGAAACACCATCAAACATATTTAACACAAGAGATTTAATGTTTTTAACTATACATGTAATGAAATTTGTTTATGTGTTTTATGAAGGTCCGTATGACATAAGACGGGGTATATAAAGTTTTGAAAGGACTCTACAAAGTAAATGTATTCTTGATTAGCAGCCGAACGTGAATTGATCTAGCCATAGCCATAGTTATAACTGTTATTGTACAAAAACCAAAAGCTATTTCATTTTACTTCATATTTTGTGGGCAAGCCAGCCAGGTACGTACAATATGTAAATGTCGATTTCTGCACGAAATCTTTAACAGAAATTGTGTTTGTGGATATTATCCATATTTAGCAAAACTACAATAAACATAAATATTGATCCTAATCAATAACCAATTCTAACATCATAACTTTATTCTTAGGTGATAATAGATTTTTGACAATTGTTAGCAAGACGCTCATTTCCTTGGATGCATTGTTTTCCCATCAACATAAACAAATATTTACATTATGAAGCCTTTGTTAAGTTTTCCTCGATGTTGCCAACGAAATGATAGACTTTATGTTACCTGTGCTTTATTATGGAGACGATTTAAACGAAAAACCAAAAAAAAAAACAAAAACTAATTAATAAAGATTTCGTACAAAAACAGCATCAAATTTGAAATTCTAATGATACAGGTGTCTACGAGATAAGATGATTCAAAACGGCCGAAAATAACTCATATAAATTATGAGCCAATGAACAACAACAACACCACCAACAAATAGACCTGCCAGATATGAACAAATGAACTCGCGTCGGGCGCTTCAGTCCAATACCTTCACAACGCATAAACTTACAGCGAAGTGTTCACTGCGTGTACACATTTACCCCGAAACAAATCAACATATATTTAATTGTATTCATTTGCATATTTATCATATCAAAGGTAAAGCCTATAAAAAGGAACGCCTGCCATGAATTTCATCTAAAGCCAACTACACAAAAAAGTGAAATCGTTACAATGCTGCCGCTTTCAAAGGCTTTTACGATGCTTACAAAGAAACATTTAAATCAATCGATTTTACGATATTCTTCAGATTTGATTCACTCGACTCCACTCTTGAGCATTTGCTTTTGTTTTTTATTTAATTAATACGTAAACAATTTGTTAAACGAAGATTTCTAAACAATAAATGCTTAAGAAACGTTACCGTGGTTCGGTTATCCAGTCCGTATAAGATATCGAAAATGTGCTGGCGGTATCCATTTTTAACAAAAACCAAAAAAAACAAAAACTTATAAATAATTAATAATCTTTTCACTTGAAATTTCTGTTTAAATAAACAGCTTCTTGTTTTTTCTCTCCCGTGTTCTTCTTAAGGTTGCTGGTAATAAGGATGAAATATTTTGATAAGTTTTTCACATTCCTTGCACATTTCTGTTGTTTTCTTCTCATAAATATTTATAAACTTTTAACGTGTTTTTATTCATTTTTTCATTTAAATATTTCAACGATAACAATTCGTGGCTACATGTGTTTGCAGTTTTAAGGCGCAGAAATATTTACGGCAAGGTATGCACATAACAGTGGGATGTGGAAAATAAACACAAACAAAACACTTCACATGGATGTATAATTATAAGTAGACAAAAATGCACAACACTAGACACCACACTGTGGGTATGAGTTAATAAAAAAAAAATTGAAAACAACGAAAAGGTAAACAATAAGCCAGACTTGAACAGAGCTTGTTGCTGTTAGCCTTGTGGCGAACCGTTAACAACTGAAAACCACTTTGCAATGCTTAAACACAACCTGCTGCTCCTGCTGCCGCTGCCGCTGCTGCTGTTGTTGCAGCCATCACTTGTACCAGCTCATAGGTTTGATCAATCATTTTTTACTACTCTCTTTCAATTATTTCTACAATATATTGAATTAAGTCTCTCTTTCGCTTTGCCTCTCTGAAATCAATTCGCTTTACTTTACAGTCATTGATATTTGGTGAAGCTTAAGGCGAATAAGAGGTTTGATCGATACCACCGCCAACACCACCAACACCACCACAGCCACAATTTAACCAACCAACCACCAACAGTAATGGGTACCACCACTCTTTATGGTTAAAAATACACACATACACATATACACACATACACACAT
Source organism: Ornithomya chloropus (assembly GCA_963971445.1). Classification (NCBI taxonomy): domain Eukaryota; kingdom Metazoa; phylum Arthropoda; class Insecta; order Diptera; family Hippoboscidae; genus Ornithomya; species Ornithomya chloropus. The sequence goes on along the minus strand of OZ020530.1, from coordinate 16,074,704 downwards.
ACTGTGTTAAATATTTAAGAAGCCGTTTGTTTAGTGCTATTGATACTAAATTGGTTGCACCTGCGCACTTGTAATACTGAGGCGTTAACTATCATAGCGAAGTAAGTAAAGTATTTGGAGAAAAAACAAAAAAAAAAAACAATATATTTTTACACATTGATTATATTATTTATTATTATTAATATAATTTTTTTTCTTTCTTAGAAAAAACAAAAGAGTGAGAAAGCTAAACTTAAAAGCTTACAGCACCAACGCCATATGCGACCCACATTTCATATTTATATACGAGTATGTAGTTATAAAAACTTTCCGACATTAGAACATTTTATGATTAATTTATGAGGAAATAAATGAAAACTCACGACTGGGATAAGAATTGTTTTCAAAAACTCATTGTTGGATTGATCTTGATTTTCTCTCTTCTAACCCGACAGCTTTTGTGTTTAAAGATTTTTCAAAAATTGTCATCCTATGACTTTGCTTCCATTCCATTTCCATTCCATTCTACTTACTCACCCTGTATATGTAATTTATTTTAATCATAACTGATCATTATATGAATTTCTTATTAGTCAGAAGGTGTTCAACGTATCTAAAGTTAGTTTATGTGCCAAAAATGTTAAAAAAGTATTCAAGTGGTCTCGTTCAGAGGAAGTTGACGATGCTCCTCCGTAATACGAGTCCATATAATGGTGAATTATGGTTTAAACGGTCATAACACACGCCTGAAATTAATATTCTATTTAAATTTCTCTCCTCTCAACACTTTCATGCATACAAATATATGAACGAATACAACTTTGTTGCTAATAGTTTTCCAAGTAAAGCCGAATAACCAAATAAATGAACACTTTAATAAATTATTTGCTAAGAAAACGAACGATAGAAACATTTATAAATTTATTACCGATTAAATCTGAAAATTTATGGATAAAAGACTTAAGCTGAGAACTTACTCTTTAAACTCAACTAATCGTTAGTTGGGTTACGCAGTGAGTTCAACAGGAATATGAGATGTGGTTTTTACATTCTCAGCACAAGATGGGGAACACATTAAGTTTGTTATTGGGTTTGTAAGATTCAAGAAGAGACGTCAGAGACATTTTTTATCAGCATTAAACTAAGAATAACTCCAGCCTTGTCCGCTTGTGTGTCTGTTCGTTAAACGTAGTTTTTTTTATTTAAAATGAAACAATCGATACAATTACATTAGTTTGTAAATTATGAATTTTTCAAAAAATCTAACAAACCACGCCCACATTTTGTATTTAGGTATAAATGGCTTAAGTCAAATTAAAGTTGTTTTTTTACAATACTTGTCACATACGTTGTTTCTGCACGCACGTTATATAGTCGCAAACATCTCTCACAACCTTTAAAAGATGTGTCGCAAGGTTGAGTTTAAGGATTTATTCATAAATTCATTACATGTCTCATTTCATTTAGGTTTCTCCACCTGATCCGGATATGATTGGCTGGTTAAGTTTTTGCCCCAATAAACCAATAAAATAACAATTAATACATGGTGGCAGGTCTTAAAAGCCATTAAGAAGTTGATTAATGAGCGCTTAGTATAATAAAATAAATAACAAACAAACACACAACAGAAGAAACAACAGCTAACAGCAGAGTGTTATGGGCTCACTCACGGTTAATATCGGTCAACTACATCAACTATAAGCAAATGCCGAAAACAAACAAGAAAACAGTGAAGAAGAACAACAATGACACAACACAACATTTCATGATTAGCAACGATATGAGTTGTCTTGCTTGGTTGAATGGTTTTGGCGAAAGAGGACACATAATGCAGAGATCACTGGCTGGCGGTGGTTTGTGAAAAATGGACAACAAAATGTAAGCAAAAAAATAAACACAAAATTTATGCAATAAAGATTAAGCGAGTGTGGTTACAGGTGTACAGGCTGTAGAGACCTCTCAAATAAAAGAAGAGAAGATTCTGTAGACGACCCCGCTAACCTATTTGGTAAGTCCCACGCCGCAGAGAAGAAAACACCCCCTTTTCAAAGATATTTAAAAACGGAACTTAATTTTAGGTAAATCGAAAACTATGACCGAGTTTCTACAACAGTGCCTTTCTGAATTACATCAATTGCTGCACCCGGCACCACTTGTGGCAAAGGTGTGGATGTTTATAACTCCCAATCAGCATAAGGTCACATCGATCGATTAGGAATTAAACTGCGAATCGATTATGCATGTCCGTCTGTCTCTCCTTGTAAATTGTACGCACGCTACAGGCGGCATTTTTTGAGATGTTTCAATGAAATTCGGTTCAAGGATATATAAAGGCCCAAGCAGACCAATGGACCGAATTGGACCATTTTTAGAACCCTTCCCCATATAAGCTTGTTAAATAACTCTTTATGTTGGGATTGACCGATTAACTTTATATTTAATAGTGACCGTCCTGTGTGTGTGTAGGGTATAAAAGGAGGATTTTTTTTTTGTATTTTTTAAACACTTATTACCCTTCATCTACCTTTAGATGACTTTAGGTTGATTCCCAATTTTGTAACATCATCCTTATAACCTTGGCTCGCTGTTGAAATATATTGAAATCGAAATGCACCAAAAATCTTGTGGCTGTTGTGTCACATGAGACACAAACTGAAAGAGGGCCCCTTTCATGCACGCGCGTGTTTCTCTTTTTACTTGATGCAATCTTACCACACGTACGCGTAGTTTACTTTTGTAGGAATCAAGTGACCGCTGGGGTTGAAATGAATGTGATCACCTTTAGCTTGTAAAAAATTGTTGTTGTTGTTGTTGTTGTTGTTGCCACGCCTACAATCAAACTAATCAAAGCTGAACAGCTATCAACAATACACAAACTGAAGGTCTGAACGGCTACGGCTGCATGATCGGTCATCGCTTAACAGTGGCTGTTGTTGTTGGTTGTTTGGTTTGTGCGGCTACGAGTATAAAATATTTTTTTTTTGTGACATTTGACTTTCACTTTTATGTTAATGTGTGCACCGTCGAGAGATTTTTTCCGTAAGTCTTGTAAAAGTTTGTTGAAAGGGTTAAGAGTTCCTTTGCGGTTCCGTGGTTGATTTATGTACGAACATGTGTGCTTGCGTGTATGTGGTACCTCTTAGTGAGATTGTGCACTTTTCAGTTTTCATTTATGTACATATATAAAGCGGGATTTTGTGTTTTAAATCGTTTACTTTACTCATAAAATATATTTATAAAGATGTCTCAGCAACAAACAATATTTCTAGTGATGGTGATTTATTTGGGCTGATACACTACCCTGCACTCGGTGTACGTACACACGTCTGCCATTAAATCTGACCGTTTCAGTTATAACATGTGCGTGCGTATGTGTGTCTTTTGACACAATCTCTACAATTTGGTCTGTGGCGTGCCAAACAAAGGCAGCAAGTAATGAAAATAAAAAAAAAAAAACAATTTATGAACATAGAAAATCGATCTATTGCGTATGTGACCAAATTTAGTGAATTTATCATAAATAAGAAAAGAGGGAATGCCACAGAGCATTATCGCAGAGAAGAAAGGTGCATTTTTTGCATCATTGTCTCCAGTGAAGTTTGTGCCACTTTACCAGTGTATACGCTATCTTACAAAGTGCGTGGCCACCATATTCGGACCATGTTTCATTACTCAGGTATTTATAAAATATATGTAGATGTTTGAGTGTATATGTGGATATGCCATTTTGGAAGAAAGTATGTTGGCTAGTTCAAATGGCCACAAATGGTTTTAACACTAAAGCATACCGTTGTTGACAGCCAAGGCAACAGGCACAACAAAAACATCAATAACAGCAACAGCATGTCTCATCATAAATCATCATTATCATCGCCAGCAACGTCATCATCACCAGCACCGCGATTATGATTAAAGTCATGATTACAATATTTAATGGAAGATAACGTTTAGTCTGCGATCTGTATAATGATTCAATGAAAGAAAACCAAACACAAAACAGAGGACATCACACTTTGAGTGAAACACACCAACTGTACGGACATGCACCCAAACGTAGAAACAATGATTTTTTGTCTTTTATTCCATACCCACACACACATACATACGCGGAGCTATGTACAATTTTCTGAATTTCATTTGGTTCCTTTTCTTTAAGGTAAAAATGTCCAAAATCAACGCATACCGTAATAAATAATTGATAGTCAAAGAAAGAATAGGAGAAGGAGAAAGGAGTCATGGATAAGATGACATTAAAGTTTTTATTTTTATGTAGCCGTGATTTATCTTTGATAAAGGCAGACAAACAGACGGACAACAATCAAGTGTTTACCCATTTGGACGGCAAGTGTTCAGTTATTCGCTTCGTATTCATAAAAGAAGAATACACCTGCACATATACTTAACATACACTTAAGAAAATCTTAGCGCAGCAATGGTTTTAAAACTACACACTTTACTGTCACAGGAGCCTGCATATAGGAGATCTCAGTCAGAGGGTGAAATTGACACAAAACACATACAAATTGCATCTAATCCATATAATGAGCAGAGTGCTAAGGAATTTTCATAAAACGATTGAACAACGAATGCCTGGGATGCACACAAATAGGCATCATGTCTAAATATAATAAAAATAAGTAAACAATTAAATGTACTTTAGATCAAATCTTGAGCACCTACACATCTGCAAACAAAGATGGGGCGTGGCATGTTTGTTTTACGATTACGATCTCTAATAGGGTACGTATTATATATCAGCTTGCAAGTGGAATTTTACGCTGAGTAGGGGTTTTTGAAAAAAAACGGGCGTGTCTGTTACACAACCATCTATCGATGTGCTGTGGGTGTCGTTCTTGACCAATATGAACCCATTTTTATGATTGATCTGCGTAAAGTAACTACAAGTGTTTGTACAAAATTCTGTTCAAAAAATACGAGCGTCAGAATGCAAAGATGCAGAATGCATTAATGTCTAGATCAACTTAGTTTTTGATGCTGATTAAGAATATATATACTTTGTAGGGTATCCAAATGTGAAGGGTATAAAACTCACATAAAAAAAAAAAAAAAACATTAGGAACCCAGAACAGCTCAGCAAGCTAATCTTGATTTTAGATATTTTTTAAAGTCTTATAACTTTGGAACAGCTGACCGGATTTTGTTCAAACTTTTTGTGGAAGCTTGTAAATTAATTCATCTTTCCAACGAAGTACGTTATTAGGGCGTGGCACCCCCCATTTAATTAATAAACACGAAATATTTCAAACAAAGCTATTTTTTGAACAAATGGGCAGTGCCACGCCCATTAATTGAAGCTCCCTGAAAATCTACTGAAATTTCCAAATGTTTGCAAAAAATTTGACCAAAATCGGAGTAGTGGTTCCCAAGTTATACGACATGCAAGTTCACATTCATTCTTGTAGTCATGATAGCTTATAATACCAGGCGCCCCGAATAGTTCAGTAAGTCAATCTTGATTATTTCAAAAGTCATCAAAAATACGATCTGTATAGTCTAGAAGTTACAAACATCTCCACAAATACAACATGCCCTTCTACCATGTTGCGGTGTAGGGTATTAAGACATTAGATAAAGAAAATATTTCATGTTGTTCTTTTATTCTTTTTATCATTGTCGTAAATGCATACATGTCAACTTGCTGTTGTAACGTTTAAGAATGCAAATAACAATCTTGTGAAAAGGTCACACAAGGCATTTCAACAATGGCAAGACAGAGAGAGAGAGAGAGAGAGAGAGACCACTTATAGCAAAAGTAACAACAACAATAATAGTGACAATGACAATGCCATGCTAAGGTAAGTTAAGCCAGCTTGGCTAGCCATACAGAAACATTTCAATTCATAGAAAACAATTCAATTCAATTCAATTCAATTCAATTGAATTCAATTCAATGGCAAAAAAACTGAGTCATTCATAAGTTTTATGTTTTATTATGGATAGAAGGAGAGAAAGAGAGAGAGAGAGAGCTAGGAGTTGTTGTATTGAAAGTAAAGCTTAATGTTTTGAAATGATCACATACATACACACATACACACACGCTTATATATAAACATCTAAATATTGTTCACTTTAGCTTTCTGAAGTTAAATGATACATTAGTTTGTGGCACGAATCACGATTTTGTGCTTATTTAAAGTTCAAATTGTATAGCAGCAACAACAGCAACAACAATAACAACAACAACAATACCAATGACAACGCATGGCTTCAGATTTAGCTTTGAGTTAAGATTTTATTATATTACGTGAAGGTGTCAGTCATGCTGATTCAAGTGCTGCAACACACTCGATCTATATACTTGTTAAGATTAAACATTTTTATTATACAATATTTGTACAACAACAACAAATCGTTTAAAGGTTTGTCTAAGTGAATTACGTACAATTTTATTCAATATCATTGTGTTTCGTTTTCTTTCTTTGTTTGAGCAAACAGACCACAAATTGTAGCTACTTAGAGGATTTTCTTTAACATGAGAGAAGACGATATAACAACAACAACAATAATATTATTTAAATATTTGATGGTATTTATAATTGCTAAACATGACAGCTGAGACGAACCATTTATCATATTTATTGACACTCCATCCATCCATGCATCCATGCAGGCAACCAACCAACGTTCACCACCACCAAAGGTTTTCAACTTCACAAAATCAATGAGAGCGCATTGTTATTATGTTTGTTGGTTATTCGCATAAAACCAATTTGCCAAATAGCCCATCTCAACATCATTCAGCCATCTCGGCTAATATGCAAAACCTTATGAATGGACGGGATTGTTGTTGTTGTTGTTGTCGTTATTGACCCAATCGCACCAGTCAGTCGTGAGCCAAACAATTTTTCATTTCATTCTTTTTTTCTTCTGGCGTTTATTAAGGAAGAGTGCTGGCTGTGTGACGGACTGACGGCGTGTATGACTGTCAAGGTGATGATGAGTTTTTTAAGCTTGACGGTGCATTTTTTATTATTATTGTTGTTGTTGTTGTTGTTATTGCACAAAACGTTTTTCAATACATTTTTCTCTTCTTTAAAAGATTAATTCTTGACCGTTTTAAACTTTCTTTTTTTTTTCTCATGCCAAATCTTATTATGACGTCACGATTTATGCATGTTGCTTGCATCCATTATTAAGGTGTATTGACTTTGGTAGGGGTGTTACATGAATTGACCCATAAAGCCCCGGCGTATACATGTCATAGCAGTAGGGTTTTATTAATTCGTTTAAAGCCGAAAATGTATATAAAACAAAACAAAACAAAAAAGACGCCTTTTCCTTAAATCCATTACACGGGATTAATGTCTTTCATAAAAAACACCTTAAATGATGGTTATCGCTATTCTTTCTCTTTCTTTTCATTTGTTGTTGTCTTTCGGATAAATTAAGATTTTGGCGCAACACGACATATCACAATAACAAAAAAAACAAAAAGAAAAACAAAAAAAACGAATAACTGCAAAATTCATGCCTTGGAGTCTTTAATGCTATTATTATTATTTTTTGTGCTGTTTTTGTTTTTTGAACTAAACAAAGACTCGCTTTTAAGATGTATTTTTAACGCCTTTTACTTGTACACATGCTATATATTTCATCATCGAAGCTTTTGGGCGAAACAAAAACATCAATATAAATAAAAAAATTGTTCATATATGATTGTAATGGAAATCGTCTACCAGGAAATTACATTCAAGTTGAGCCGAATTAGGAAGACTTTTTTTACACAAAATATATACAAAATGTACAAAATGTTCTTTTCCACTTATTCCCATATTCCCTGTAGTGGCCTGAGGTTAGTTTAGAGAAAACACACTCGCCCATGTATGTGACCAACGTGAACTGCTGTTGGGATTTCATAAAATGCACTGTAGCAGTGTAAATCGAAGGTCCGTCTTACCCACCCAGAGGTACACACTGCCAATGACCACTTTTGTTATAAATACCTGCGTGTATGTTGTGCAAAAGGGAAGCGTATACCGTTATTATACCTTGATAAAAATCTTTACATAACAACAATACAACAATAAGGAGGAGAAAGAGAAATTGTACTTAACTGAAAATGCTTTTGTTGCCCACAATATCAAAGAAAACAAATCATTATGAGTGTTACGCTAAAAAGGTTGAAGTTGTAGGTCCTGCTAATGGACTAAGGTTTCTCCAACAGCACTTGGTGTACTTTATGATGGATTTAAGTTATCATAGAAGCTGGTGCAGTGAAGCAATCGAGCATAAATATCGATAAGAAGCTTTTTCCGAACTTTATTCATCGCTGCCTAACGAGAGTCTTGGCAAAAATATTACAAAAAGGTAAGAACGAACCAAACTCACTTAAACTGGACACGATGGGCTTTAATAACAATGAAAATTTAGGTAAAACTTCCGAATAGAAAAGTCTTTGGACCTGCACTGGAGTTCATTTCTTAGGGAAAGATTTAAGAGATGCTAGCTTCAAAACGTCACCGAAGTTGCTGAGGTGGCTCAATCAAGCTTAAATTGATTCTATTACATTCCATACAAATATGTGCCAAGTTTGCTAACTTGTGAGTTTCTTTCCGTACAATAACCTTTCATGAGCCTTGAGCGCATTTAATATATGAAATGTTTTTATTGCATATTAAGATCGAAGTGACCACTTCAATGTCAAAAATTACTTTAAACCATATCTTGTCAGTTTTAGTCAAAGTAATTGTTCTTTATAATCTCCTGACATCTATTCTAAAACTATTGTTCTGACAGCCTTATTATAAATATAAGGATGCAATGGCCAAGTGCCCTTGTATAAGATGTATTATAATCAACACAACAACTGCAACTACTATGAGGAAAAAACACAACAAAACACAATTGCTTTGAAATAATTTCATGTTTTAACATTTTATCGGAAATTTAAAGTATTTCCTGTTTTTATATGATTATTAAAACAAACATCAACATTATATAAAACAACAACAACAACAACAATAATAATAATAACAACAACAATAAGTACAACAACAAGATAACACATTTTAATTTGTACACATGCATTCATTTTATAATGCAAGCGAAAAAAAAACAACAAACATTTAAACAGAAATTGAAGAAAACAAAATAAGATCACAACAAAGAACTGTTCAACGCGCGGTCTTAATATAATAACAAGAATAAACATAACAGCTAACCAACAGAGAAGAGACAACAAGTAATCAATGAATTCATGGCAAGTGAGGCAAAGGCTCCAACCATACAGCCCGTCAGCCAGTCAGCCAGTCAGGCAATCAGTACGATAATCATAATAATGGTAGAGTGAATATGAATGTGTGGTAGTAGTAAGAATAGTAAGTGGTATTAATACAACATTAACAATAACAACAACAACAATAACAACAACAACAACAACAACATACCAACTAACAACAATTATTTCAAAACTCTTGACTCCCCAATCACAATCACGGCCATTACACACAAACATAAACATAAGTATAACATATGCTTATGCCAACTAGGCAGGACCAGTACATTTACAACAAGCGTGCATGTATGCATGCATGCATGCAATGGTGATGATGATGATGGATGCTTCATAAATTATGAAGTATGAAAAAGATACATTGTTTATACTCCACCAGAAATACCTCCATGCCTACACTCCAAACCAATGCCAGCAAAAATTGCTGCGCTTCATATCCACAGTATTGGGCATAAGTAATTCAATGGTTGTTTGGAACTGCAACCTGCAACACTTTAACTTTAATAAAAAACAAAAACTGAATTTGTCGAATATTGTTCCTTTTTACTCTGCACTGCACTGCACTGCACTGCACTGCATGTGTTTGTATGAATGATGATAAGGTTTATTGTACATATTTTGTGCACTGCAGCACAGAATGTTTAAGATTTTTATTAACTTCTCTTTACGCGTACATGTGTGTGTGTGTGTATATGTGAACTACACATGTACACACGGAGATGAAGTGCCCGTGTATGATGAAGTGTGTTTGTGCACTTGTTCGCAATTTCACTCTAAAATTGTTTAAAGGCTAACTGATACACATCTACTTGGCTTGGCTTGGCTTGGCTTGGTTTGGTGTACGCTTGTTTATGCAAGTATTGGTGGTGTATAATTTATTGATTAAATGTTTTTCGATTTATTGTATAAGCAATCGAGCGAAGAGGAGTGTACCAAAAAAAAAAAAAGGCCGTAAAATGCAAAGGAAAGCAAGCAAGGGCTCCCCTTGAATGGTTTCACAAACACCCAAACATACATGGGTGTGTGTGTGTATGTGTGTGTGATTATATTTCAAATTGAAGCACAATTCATACACACATGCATCATAAATATTATTTCTTTTTGCAATACAAGCAACAAAAGGGTTAACTGGGTAACTAGTGCTTGCTGAGCTTAGCTGCTGGCGGACTATTTTATTGTGTGTACATATAATACAATAAAGTATTTCTGCACATACACACACATGCATATATATTGGTATGTATGTGATGATCATCATTTTCAGATACCAAAGATTGTTGCTTAAATTCATGTAATTACGCGTTTCACTTCTGATTTGCTTCGTTTTCTTCTTGTACTTGCTTTCAATTTTATTTGTAGAGATGCTCAGACAACCAACGATTTCATCTTGAATTGAATTGAATTTTTGTTTTTTTTGTTTTGTTTTGTTTTCTTAACAAAGAGCACAAAAATCATGAGCACAAGCTTTTAACAATTCATTGTAAATTTTGTTGTTGCTGTTATTGTTTTGGGGGCTGCCCCTAAGTTATGAATATTTTCATTGTCACATACACAGGAATTGCATTGCATATGTGTATGTTTGTGTGCGCACGTATACGCTGGTATATTTCCTTTCGATTATTACGCTACCCACTGCCTAGATGAAGAAAATAGGCTTGACGCTGATAGAAAAGGAACTGGGCAACTACTCTAATCTAATTTCTTTCTTCCTGATGCTGATCCAGAATACACATATAATACATATATGCGTGGCTGGATCTACAACGTTCCTTTGTCGGTGTTGCAAACCTTTTGAGAAAGCTTAGCGTATCGCAATAATTGGGCGCGTAGAAAAGTGAATCTTTCAATTATTGGGGTAAAAATTTGAATGAAATCATAACAACACCGCACAGAAGTATTAATCTCCTTCGCGTCGTCTCTGTCTCTCTCCCTCTTTCTCTGTTTTTTGTGAAATGTTTAATATTTTCAGTGCTCTGTGACATATGCCTTTGCGCAGTAATGGTTCAAGAAGAGAAAGTCGTAAACGTGCCACAGCCTGTCGTATACCTTTTGCCAGACTTTCGACCACATCCATCCATTGTTTTTGCCATCCACCGTCATGTTATTTATTATACTTTTATCTGACCATCAATAATCACTGCGCTTAAATACATGTTTGGCACGTGAGTGTGGGTATTTTCTAAAAAAATATTTCTTGGGTCTTATTGGTGAAATATGAAAATTTAAAAAAACGTTGAACTCAAACCGAAATACTACTTCCGACCAGACTTGCTATATATATATATATATCAACGACTACGGTTGCTTGACTTTTATGACACATTCGGACTCTTTTGATTGGTAACAGAGGAGAATATTTTAAGAACAGGTGCTTTTGTGGGCCATAATAAATAAATAAAGTTACACACGCATACATGCTCTCCCTCCCTTTTAACTACTCGAACATTAAAAAAAAAACAAAACTAAAAAGCAGAGGAAGTGTTTACATACCTGCTTCTGACAATTTATTCTCGTACTTCTAGCCAAAGTCATTTAGGTTGGCAAAATTTATGGTGGATACTTATCAATGATAATAAAAAAAGCATCTATTGCATACCTACAATTTTCTAGTAGCTGGAGCGGCATTCAAAGTTCTGCCAATCAATCTTCTTAACAACAATTTCATGAATGCAAGGTCCAAACCAAAACGGCCACTAACAGCTACCAAACAAACCAACACACAACCAACAACCAACAGCATCATCTAATAAACTCATATACGATCTCATGTTACTGCATAGAGAGAGAGAGAAAAGTAAATACCTTGTGCACACAATGTAAACAGTGCACGATGATTATAAATGGGGCTGCTATTGTGCAGTTGGAGTGTATGTATGTACGTGGCGGTGTTTGTGCATTTCAACGATCTAGTTAAGGATGACATGATGCCACCATCACTAGCACCATTGACTCAATGTTTTACTTGATGAAAAGCCAAGAGTCAAACTCAACCTGACCATGATCGCAAGTGATGAATTAACCAGATATGCGTGCAGAGGTAAAAGCGTGAGTTGGTGTGTAATGGGAAAAAAAAAATTAAAAAATAAAATCCAGTTAATATGTATTATGTGGGATAACCAAACTGGGGAGAGAATATGATCGCAAAAAAAGGTTACATACAGGTGAGGATGTAAGCCGCTTACTATAGCTTCTGTGCATAACGCATAATGCGGGGTGTACTTCTCCGCTCAACATCCTGGGTGATGAATGGAATCAAAGTCAACAACAAACTTATTCAATGAATTGTTGTTGTTTTTGCTGGTGTTGGTTCATAGTAACAACTACTACACAAAACTTATCATCACATCTCTCGAACTATATGTTGACTGTGACGTAAACAAGATCGATTTGTCCAAATATTGGATGCCCTCCCCGTGCGCTTTCTTTGAACGACCTTTAAAGTCTATAATGTGTAGCAAACATTTGCTTAATTCACTTTCCCTGCGACACTCTGTAAAGTCGAGTATGATTTGCAAGCGTAAGGACAAATTTAGTAAACCCTCTACCACAACGTGCAAGATGAAAATAAATGAGTGTTGTTTCATAGCCACAGCCAGAACAATGTATTGCAGTTAATAAAAAAGTTATTACCCCTTAAAAGACACAAACATAGGGACACACATCCGAAGATGTAGAAGACGTTAACATACAGTATATATGCCATCACACGGTAGCTTCCAAGTTAAAGGCTTCAATTTTATACGCACATTATTATTATTATTGTTATTGTTGTTGTTGTTGTTGTTATTGTTATTGCCGCTGCAGCACATTGTTAACCAACAGAAGCCACAGGTTTTGTTTTTTCTTTTATTTTGTGTTTTTTTTCCTCCTCGTTGTTTAATAATAATGGCATCTTTGACATGTTGCTGCTGTTGTTACTCTTTCAATCATGTTGTAGTTCGTGTTTAAGATATTGAGCTATATGATTAAGTCGGTAATTGTTATTGTTGTTGTTATTATTATTATTTTGTTTTTTTTTTTTTTATAATAAATACGTTTTCTATAGATACCCATATTATAATACCCATGTGCGCATAAATCTAGGGTAAAACAGAATAACTGGCCATCAAAGAGCAATTATGGTTATATCGTATACGCGCCAAAGTGATCTGATTTTAAAATATCGTAATAATAATGATGATTGTGATGATGATTGAAAAATGTTGTTTTTTGTGTTTTTTATGTTTTACATGAAAAATAATAGCCAATATCTAAACGTTAGAATCGTATTTAATGTAGGAACTGCAACAGTAGAAGATGGAGTAGCATTAACAACAAATATTATTAAACTTTGCCTGAGAGCGAACATGTTTCTCCTATCTGTGCCATCAAACGTATATTGGTTTTGCTGAAACGTTTCCAAGTGGAGGAAGGGAACAAGCTACACCGCCCAAAAAGTATATATATTCTTGATCAGTATCAATAGCCGAGACGATTGACTGAGCAAGGATTGGGTTGCGTAATGTGCCGTAGAAAAGGTCAAGAATCACTAATAAAGTATTTCAAACGGCCCGAAATAATTTGCATAAATAAATAAAAATCGCTCCAAGCTATGCGACAAGGACATATCGCAAAAAACTGTGATAAGAACCCTCTAGGTATGCTCTTCATGGACACAACAAACTTTAATGCAAAACATTGAACGGTAAGAGGGAAGTTGCCGCGATTTCAAGAGAGCACTATCAACCATGAAATGATGAAAATGCTCCGAAGCCTGCTGGAAGAAACAGTGAAGTGAGGTATTGCTATAAAAAGGGAACCTTAAACGCACTTGAATTAAATGAATTGTTGCAGAAGCTAAACATATTTTTGTGTGTGTTATTCAACCACGCCCATATATATAAGGTAATTATAAATTAACAAGGACAACCAATGCATCTAAACTTATGTAAAAGAAAAGAGCGATAAACTCTGTCGCAGGCCGTAGACATTGAAACGAATAATTAAATATTTTCAATATAAATTAAGTTAAACTTCATCTTTCGCAATGGAACCAATATCGCGTGAATGCTGATTGTGTACATTTTAATAACTTTTCTTAGCTGTAAATCCAATAAATCTTTCCTTCACCATACAATTGATACGTAAAATATTTACGAGTGTCTCTTTTCTATTTTTTTTTTTCATAATAATTAACACTTTCAGAGATTACTGGAGGCGGCACGCCTAGTTTTAGTGCGCACATAAAGTAGACACGTTGTGCAACAATCATTATATTTAATTACAGTTTTTAATAAGAGAAATGAAAAAAGTTCGCTTCTTCTTCTTCTCAGTATTTGAAGTATTTATTTATAAAATCTTGCCAACACACACATTGTAGACGTTCGCTCTTAATAAATGAAAAATGACACAAACCACGGATGCACTTTTCGCAGTGCTACAGGGAAGAGGAATTATTTGCCACAAAACCCGAATTCAATACAGCATACAAGTTGTAATTATTTTGTCAAAATGGTGGCATAAATTGACGTAACACTTACGGCCACCATAAAAGTAAAGAGGAAACTGTAAACTTACGCATATGTTGAGATGAAATGCATATAATGGTAGAGAGATAAGGCAAGAAATAAACAACCAAACAACCGAATAAAACAACGATATGATTGTTAAATGCTATAATACTAAGGTAACCGAGCACATTTGTGTGTTCAAGTGCAAATTATTGCGTAAATTGTGTCAGGGAACCAATAATTAAATAATGAAACACTGCTGGACACGCAGACAGACCGACATAATAGAAGTATTTTAACAGAACACAAGTGAAATGTTATAGTTGAACGTGGCCGATCATTTAATATCCTACATCACTTACTCGGTTCCCCACATAATACTACAACTAGTTTAAGTGTATTAGTAGACACGAGGTGTTATAAATCACTTCGTGGAATATCATTATATGGAGAGGGCTTCTAAAAATAGTCCAATCGGGTGCAAATTTCACGCATTTAATTATTAAGACATTTAACTATTTAACATTTAACAATATCCTTTACAAAAGGATCCAGGATATAAAAAATATATAAAAAAAAGAAAACTCACCAAAATATTGCACAATGAAACAAAAAGGTCGTCATTTTAGTGGTAATAATAAAAAATTATGAAACAAAACTGTCACGTAACTCACCTGCAATTAAAACAAAACAATAAAAAACGTTAAGTTACTTTACGTAATAAATAAATAATTAAAGAATTAAATAATAATAATAATGTTTGGCATTTTACAAGCTTAAATGCTTTTGCGTTCAATCGCCTGACTTGTGGTCGCAATTTTGAAAGTCATGCATATGTAAAAATGTTAGCAAAATACCAGGCGCCCAGAACAGCTCAGCAAGCTAATCTTGATTTTAGATATTTTTTTAAGTCTTATAACTTTGGAACGGCTGCACCGATCTTGTTGAAACTTTTTGTGGAAGCTTGTAAATTAATTCAACTTTCCAGCGAAGTATATTTTTAGGGCGTGGCACCTCCCATTCAGTTGAGAAACACGAAATATTAAAAACAAAGCTATTTTTTTAACAAATGGGCAGTGCCACGCCCATTAATTGAAGCTCTCCCAAAAGCTACAGAAATTTCCTAATATTTGCAAAAAATTTGACCAAAATCGGAGCAGTAGTTCCTAAGTTATAAGACAAGCATAATGGTTTCATTCATAATGGATGCATCGATGTGATAATGACATGGGAGGTTGTGTAAAGGACACGCCCACAATTCATAAAAAATATATTTGGTACAGCAATACGTTTTAAAAGTCATGCATATATATATATTTTAGAAGGACATAATCAGGTGCCAGCCACGCCAACTCTTTGTTTATAGACGTAAAGTTTATTTAAATTTTGGCCTAAACCAAGCGGAGTGCTTTTTTACTTGCTTTTAATTGGAAAACGTTTTCCAGCGATTTGCAAAACAAATGCTTATTAAAGTCAAGATAATTGATCATTTAAAACACACCTACACACACACACACACACACACACACAAACACATACAACTAACACACAATTCACAAATAACAATTTTGTTAAAACATTTAAAGCACCTAAAGCGTTTTGTTTCAAACTAATTACAGCAACAAACACAATAACAACAATTACAACAATAATAAAATAACAAACATAAAATCAACACTTTAACTTAAATTAGGTATGATTGTAAAACTACCACATATACAGGGTGTCGCGTTAGAATGGGTCACAGGTCCATTGCCCATCGCGACTATTTTCAACATAAATGTCTTAAAAAAATTTTACATCCTAGCTTAACCTCGAGAGATTTTAGTCAATTTTGTGAGTGTGGATGTTAACGGATTTCAAGTATTTTCAAATAATTAGGACACTATCTATATGGATTAGAATGTCTGTTCATCTCACCTACGCAATGCTGAAGCACAGAAAAGTATTTTTATTCATGATAAATAATAAAAAATAATTCATGATATTTTTTGTGGAAAGAGAAAGGCTTGAAACTTGACTAAATTCTTCCACTTCCGTTTGATAAATTTAGTCTACCGACAATATTATGTAGAGCGTATAAAAACTCAAGTCGCAGAACGTCATGAATTACCACAAACCAATACGATTGCTTTTGTAATAACTTGGATTTAAATGTTTACTTGTGTATGTGTGTGTTTTTGAGCGGATTGAAGTAATGTTAATAAAGAAACCAACAAATATGATTAACGCCTGTAACAACCAAAAGCATGAATTATACTCCAACAATGCCATAAACACCCGCACACACTCGCTCATTTACAACTTATTTGTTTTATAACCAATAACAATAATTGGTTGCATTCTAATCCATTCCCGAGTGGCGTAAATGAAATGCGCACAAATTGACAGATTGTAATTAATTGTAATAAACGCGGATTTTTCACATCAACTTTGGCATATTGCCTCCGCCATTAGCATAATAAAATAATTGCTTTACCTCGAACCCTACACCTTCTTAGTGGCAGATAAAGTACACACATTGACACATGCTGACCACATCATTTGCAAGATAGTGTTTTATACAAAACTCAGCAAAACTTTTAGTTTTGGAGGTCAGAATTCAGATTCGTTTTAACTCTCGCCAAAACATTTCATGCCCCGCTGGATATATTTTCTAAAACTATGCCTTCGAGTTGAGGGTGTGAGGTGAATGTGATTTCCGTAATAGTCACTGTGTCTGCATAATACACTTGTCCGCAGGCGCATAAATTTAATTAAATTGATTTGAATTGCAACACTTGCTCAGCACTACACTCTATATCGTTCAGTGGAAAATATTTTTAAACCCACCATCATGTGCGTTTGTGAAAATGTTTGCAACGCCCAGTAGGAGGTATACCGTGAATTATAATCGAAAACTGAGTCGTTTTAGTTATGTCTGTCTGTCTGTCTGTCTGTCTGTGTGTGCAAATCATTCTTCTCGTTGCAATAATTGACATATCCATGCAGAACTTGGCTGAAGCGTTGGTAGACTTAACATACAGAATCGTATTAAAAGTGGGAAAAATCGATAAATCGATACGCCCACAGGGCACCAGAGACTGTGACAAAGTTATTTTTTAAGCATTTTTCCATATTATTTATACAGTATGGAAGGTATACTGACACATATACTCCTTAGAGGGCTTAAGAGTGAAATTAATAATGAAAAAATTCTTAATAACACTGCTGTGGTAATAGAAATCATATTAAAATTTACATTTTGTTCTTTACGGACACATTTACAGGTGGGTTGTAAATAATTATAATTTATTTCGTCTTGTTAACGTCATTGTAATAAGTATTAAAGTTTTTCATCATACGTAACCTTTTCACATGTCTACAATAAATATGAATTAAAACTTTAAGCCGAAGGTGATGACATTTGTTTATGGTGCTAATCAAAGGCCAAATATCATTCTATGTATTACAAGTTGATGCTTAATTAATATAGCGCCGTTTAGTTGCAGTACTACGCGTCAGTGTGTTTCTATGATTTTCAGATTAGACACCTCTTACGGTATGTAGGGTATATAAAGTGTAGTGGAAACATTTCTGTAAAATAATTAAAGGATTACTATACCAAATGCACGAGATATATACAATCCCTTCATAACTTAGTCACTTTTCATTTCGTAGCAGAACTTGAAAGAAAAAAAAAACTCAAATAATTTCAACAATGAAATTTCATTATGTAGAATATCTAGAGATAAGGTATGGTTAAAAATATAAATATCAATGGACTCACCCTAAACACACACATACACACACACACACACGCACACACACCTATCAGCTAAAAAGTTACTATTCTAAGGCCTCAAGGTGTGTTGGCCAAGAGTGTGCTAACAGTGTTTATAAGTGCATCATAAATGTTAAGATTTTTATGGACTTTTATTATTATTGTTGTTGTTGTTGTTGTTGTTGCTGTGTTTTTTTTCTACCTCAAGATGTGAGAGTTTTTAAAAGCATATCTACATAAATTCAAAGGATTTATAGTTTTTATATGCGTTAATAATGCCAGCAATGGCAATGCCAAACTACAACAACAAAACGAAACAAACAACAACAATAAATTATATGTGGCTGACACCACATCTTAAGTACCCACCATTGATGTACGAAAACTTATCGGGGAGTATGTCAATAGTTGAACTTTACTCTGAATTTAATCGAGATTGGCTACATTCAATACCAACCATTCTAATACTTCTGCCAAGTGTGGAGTCAATATTTTAATTTGTGCGACCAGAAGAGTGATTACCACAACTACACACACCCCAAACAGACGGACTGGCAGACATAGTTAGATCGACTCAGTTCAGTATTCGATGCTGCTGCAAAATATATATACTTTTGTGGAATCTACGACGCCCTCTTTTGGGCATTGCAAACGATTTGACAAAGTGTTATATACCCCCTCCCATATACATAAAATGGTAGGTATAATAATAACCGCAAGCAATGAACAAAAAACGAAAAGAAACGACAACTGACTACTGCTACAAAAACTACTGTTTCGGTTTATTCGTTTGCTGGCATAGAGTGAGAAGAGATACATATTCATAGCCTTGTAGGATGGCTGCCAGCATAATATTTAATAAGTCGTGCATGTGTGTGTGATGTAGCGGCACATTTAACTTTGTATTTATAAAGGAAAGAAAAAGAAAAGACAGAAAAAAAAGAAAAAACAACCACAACAAAACACTTAAAAATATATGTTTGGTGTGGGGTATGGTTTGGTGTGCGTGGAGACTCACGATTCGATTATAAATCCCATACTTTATATTAAGTTGTTAAGATCGATATTAAACTCAATACATTTATATGAAAATCCATAACCAGCATTAATGTAAAAAAAAAAAAATGAAAAAAATGAAAAAAATGAAATAAAATGAAATGCTGTTGCGTGTGCATTTAACGCGCTTTGAAAGCTTTGTGATAAACGAGGTCCGGTTGGCTTTGGCAAAATAATAATAATAATAATAATAATTGTATGCACACATATGCGTATGTGTACGTGTAAGGGGACATATTGCATATCCATATAAAACCTATACATTTATACAAGTCAAGTGGAGTTAACCATCACGTTTTTATCGTCACTCGCTGTATTATTGTTATTGTTATTGTTATGGCCTTTTGTAGCATTTCATTGAATGGAAATCCGAAAATGTTGTTGTTGTTGTTGTTGTCGTTAAGAAAAAAAAAACAAGAATAAAATGAAAAATGAATTATATATGAATCAATTTGCAATTAATTGCAATTGCATGTGAATGCTGGTCGGCCGTTATCTGCTTTTTATACACACTGGCTTTCCTTCCTTCCCTGCCCACCCCGACTACCACGACTGAGGAAATTGTTGGTAAACACTTTATTACAATAATTTTCTCTACCGTCCGTCATTTTAATAAAAATATGAGCCAATTTTTCTTTCCACGGCAGCGGTGGCGGCTTAGTTTCATTTTTCGTTTAATGTGAAGGTAATACTTTAAATGGATTCCATTTTTTCCTTTTGCAATGCTTTTGTTGTTACTTTCTCAAAGTCCCCGTTAATGAAGCATTTTTCTATAAATTATAAACGGCTGACAATTTATGTAACATGACAATTTACCTCATTCAATATCAACAATATCTATATAACAAATGTCCTTATCATTCGCACAGTGCACGAGAATATCGAAAGAGACAGAGAGAGCGAAAGATTATTAAAATATTGTAAAAATGTGATAAGTGGCAAACCTACTTTCGTGAAACTGAAATAGATGTCAAGCAAGTGAAAATGTTGTATTCGATCCAGCCCGACCGTTTGGTACCCCAACTAATAAGTATATATTATGCTTCAGCAAAATTCTTTAGTCAAAAATTATTGAGAATTGCAATTTTTTGCCCTATTAAGACTTCCATATAGGGCTTCCACATAGAACCTTATATGGGGAGGCGTCCAAAAATATCAATACAAGGACATGTACAAAATTTCATCGAAATAACGCAATTAATACAATCTGTGGATGCTCAAATGGTCGGACGGACGGACATGGACATATCGACTCAATTTTTGATTCGGGATAATTGCAGTTGATTGTAGTATTTACCGCTTACGAGTTACAAACATCCGCACAAACTTAATACACCTTAAGCTAAATCTTAAACATGAACTCTCCACATTTATGAAAGCAACGAGAAGAGTGGTAGTACGTACCAATAGACAAATCAGATGCTGCACCAAATAAGATTTTTTTGTCAATTGTGGGTATGTCTGTTAGTCGACCCTGTCCTTCTATAACACTATAACGCTGCGTGATCTAATTAAAAATTACGTTTTACAGATACATTAATGGTGGGAAAGTTATGTCGATTTTGGGAGTAGTTGGTTATTAATAAACCCCGTCCAATTTAAATAGAAACCTGTGCATATGTATAAAATGTCAGCTTAATATTTATACCCTACACTGCATGTGGTGTATTAAGTTTGTAACATCTAAATGGCAAAAGTCACATCCACCAATTATACCAATCGACTAAGAATCAAAAACTGAATCGTTTTTAACATGTCCGTCTGTCTGTCTGTCCATATAAATTTATATGCAAGGTGCCAGGTGGCATTTCTTTAGATATTTTGATGAAATTTGGTATAAGGACATTTATTGGTCCTAAGAGGAACCCTGGAACAGACCACTTTTAGATCCCCCTCCCATACAATGATATTTCACAATCAGACTTTTATGGCAATACCTCTCGTTTACTGACACAACTAAAATTTGTAGCATAATTTAAGGAGCTCAGAGGTGTAGGGTATTAAGTGGTCAACACTTGTTTTAATATGTGAGCCTGTCAAACACAAACGGACATGCCCAGTTTGTTTCAAGTATATTACTTGTATCATATTCTATGCAGCGTCTTGGATGGCAGTATTACCAACAGAATGACAAACTCCGTACACCTCGCATCGTACACAAAGGATATAAAGATGCTTGATTAGGTTAGGTTGAATAATGGCTCTGACACTTGAATAATATGAGTACGTAGCAAATCGGTGAAATTTATTTTCCACTTTCCAAATATTATTAATATCACATAAATTGTTATCAGAACTTTAGTCATTATTAGCAACATAATTAGCATTTATAATAGAAATGAAGGCGCAACACATTTCACAAGACCCCAGCCTCGTGCACTTTATAAAATACAATATCAGCGTACAGTGTTCAAAGGTATTGTGTTGGTAGTGAGTATGTATGGCTGGCTGGGTATTGTGTTTAGCGTTGGCGATTATTTATCTTAAATATTTCATAAATGCATTAGCTACGCTTGAATTGGTTGACTTTGGGATGGACGCAATGACTTTAGACGGTTACCTTTTACTTGTTGCTCTTTTGTAATTTTGCAATTTTCTCAACGTCATCATCATTGTCGGAGTCGCGGTCGTCGTCGTCGTCGTCGTCGCATCACCAATCAAAGTCACCACACAATCAAGGCTGCAAAAAATACCATTCACACACAGAGCTGTGCGCTTGGTTGCAAACGCGCGTGTGTGTGTGTGTGTGTGTTGTTTCCTTTCTTTCTTCATTTATATGCCACAGTACACATGCTTACTTACCCACCTGCCCTTAATCAAAGTAACAAGTAATTTATATGATCAAAGTGTGCGTGTGTGTGTGTGTGTGTGCCATTTTTTTCTTCCATCTTCTGAAACATATTCATTCGAGCGTGTTGTGATGAATTGACGTGCATTTCGAATTCACAATGAATGTTGACATTGTAAGGTTTATATTGCGCATAAGAAAAGAAAACGAAAAATTAACCCAAAAAAGTTGGAAAAAATCAGAAAATATCATAATAAGAAGGGCAACAACGCAAAATCGCTTTCATTGTTACAATCGTTGTGGTTGGTTTTATTATTATTTTTTTTTTTATTTGATTGACATTTAATTTAAATGCATTTTCGGATGCAGCACAAGAAAAAATCCGACTTGCGACTTGCGGATTGGCAGGAGAGCTGCGGAGTGCACCGCATATAGCTTAACTTTCCACATGAAACCTTCCCTCTGCCGAAAATGGAATTTTTCGTAAGAAACTTATATTGAATGCAATGCATACCATGCATAACAACAACAACAACGACAATAATATTAACTATCCCAACCTAAAATCACATCATTAACAAGATCACATCGTGTATAAAGCTTAAAATACGACACGTTGCTGCTTTAGTTCTGATGATTGGTATCCGCTTATAATGATAAACATTTGCAACTAAAGACAATATTACAAGTAAATGTGTCCGTCCATCTTTGCATTGACCTAAATTTACTTACATGGTATGCGTTGTATTTCGTTTTTTCTTATTTTGTTTGTTTGTTGTTGTTTTGTTTCTTCTTCTTCTTATTTTAACAATGATTTTTTCGACTTATGGGCTGCTGAAATAGTTACACACACAAATAACATGTACATAAAAAGTGTAAGGACGCTTGGCTTTGTGAAGTTTTCAGCTTAGTTTTTATAGAAATTCCAGCAATTCTTGTACATTTTTTCAAGTGACAACATTTTTGTTCCCTTCAAGGTTTCATTATACAATAATTAACAATTTGGTGGAATATATTCCTCGTACACTTAACTGAATAGTGTTTGAAAGACTTCTGTTCACTTATTTTCATGATATTTCATTGGAGGCACTGTTCATGGCAGTCGTGCGTAATCACTGTGACAAAACTTTACTTACTGTTGTGTAAATGTTTTTTCCTTCGCAAACATTTATTGTTAAATATAATGTTATGACTCAGAGCTTAACAATAATGCTTAAAATAGTTAATAATATATTTAAAGCTAATTAATAAGAAAACAAAACAAAACAAACAAAAAAACAACAACAACAGTAAAAAAAAGCAAGTAAAAAAACTAAATTTGTCTTAGGTCAAATCTTAAATAACTTCCACATCCACAACGATGAGTATGGCAAATATAATATAATAATACATAGGTACATTCTATGGGCGTGACACCTCCCATTTAGTTAATAAACAATAAATATTTGAAACAAAGCTACTTTTTAACAAATGAGCAGTGCAGCGCCCATTAATTAGATATCCTCGAAAAGCTAAAGAATTTTCCAAATGTTTGCAAAAAAATTTGACCAAAATCGGAGCAGTATAAGCCAAGGAACTTCACATACATTCCTGTGGTCGTTATTTAGACCACACCCATTTCTTGCAAAGTGCCTTATTTATAAATAGACGTTCCGAATTTCAACTTTATAAGTAATTCTTCGCCCATTTCCGAAAGGAAAGTGTGTACGGGTACAAAAAACTATCTTTTATGGAAATTATGAATTCCTCGATGTTGTAACCATCTACTTGTACATCCATAGGTATATACTCGTATACATATATGTACATATGTGTGTATTGTATATATGAATAAATTTATTAAAATATAGTCCTTTGATTGTGGTGGCCAAGGTGTTCTTAGTTTAGTAACTCTAGTCAGTGCTTTTGATAAAAAATATTTTGCAAATGCTGTTGTTGCTGTTGTAGTTGCTGTTTTTGTTATCTGCGATGTATGTTGTCGTTAGTATGGTTGTGTAATGTTATGCATCACGGGAGGTTATACAAGGCAACAACAACAACAAAAAACAACAACAAAAAAACAACAAGACAACAAGAGTATGTACATAATAATGGCTGTGCATGCAGAGCAAACTATGCTGCTGTACAATAGGAACCTCAAAGTTTACGTATGCATGTGTGTGTGTGGAACACAATATACGCCCAAAGCTATTGCTACCGAACTGTAGATGATAATTTCAATTGATTAATTGCCAGTTTATGGCCAAGCACACCAATTTATCTTGGCTTAGAGATCATTTTCAATATAAATTCATCTATATGTAAAGGAGTTTCTTAGTTTTCCTTCTTCTTCTTCTTCTTCTTATTCATTTTTTATACTCTTCTCTGTACCACAGCTATGCGCGGTTGTTTATTCATTTCGTTTTTCTTTTTTTTTTTTGAATATTTTTTAAATTTATCTTTCTACATGTTTCTCACTGTGTACAATAATTCATATACAAATAAAAGGTCATGAAACCTTGTAATGTACACATATTTCCAGCAGAACCCATTTTTCTTCACCTTTAGAATCATTTGTGTACGAAATTTCATGAAAAAAAAAGGTAATAATATTCAATATACTTTCAATACACACTTCTTACATACACCCTGTGGGCGTGGAGGATGCCTGATTCACTTTCGCTTAGTACATGTATTAAGTATCAATTTGCACCCACTTCTCCACATCGATAAATGAGCTAATTGCAAAAAACACGTTACGTCACAGATCAAATTTTGTGGCTTTTAAATTTATATCAAGTGTTTGCTGATGTTTGTCACTACAAACGACTAAAGAGGGACTCCCCTTTTGTAATATCGATCGATTCAGCGAATCACTGGGGAATGAGCAAGAACAACTTTAGGCGGACATTTTATATTAAATGTTTGACAAATTTTTGTTGATCATTATTATAAGAGACATATCATATATATCATATTGTTCCATTCCCCCAACTTTTTAAAAATAAACCGCCTTATGGCTAAATTCAATCTAATACGAAATTTACGAAATCAAATAAGTTTTTTTATTATCCAATCCACTCCAATATCAACTGCCAGCAATTACAGTTCTGTCAATGGATAAATTTAACAGAAAATACAAAAGCAAAGTCCAAATCGTTTCTTAACAAACGAAAAAATACGAAAAAAAAAGAGATTCGAATTGAAATGCAAAAAATAAAGGCGGCAACGTTTAATGGTACAACATTATTAATGAAACTATTAATAAAAACAATTATACCATAGTAAAGAAACACACAATAAAATAAAATTGCCAACAACAAACAGTCAAAGTAGGCTTGAAGAGAATCCAAAGTAATCTACATTTGGAAAAATGTAAAACTTAAAACAAATGACATAAAAAA
The DNA here is from genome assembly GCA_963971445.1 of Ornithomya chloropus. Classification (NCBI taxonomy): domain Eukaryota; kingdom Metazoa; phylum Arthropoda; class Insecta; order Diptera; family Hippoboscidae; genus Ornithomya; species Ornithomya chloropus. Next base: position 16,048,993 of record OZ020530.1, on the reverse strand, counting down.
CAACAGACAGAATGGACACAATTCCAACAAATCGATTCAGATGTATAATCAGGATTATGTATAAATTTAAATGATATCGTAGTGGTGGGAGTAATCCGAATGGTGCACAGATTCACTGGTACCTTCCAGTTAATTTAGTATGCCCAGCTATGTATATCCGCCAGTCCGAAAGTACAATAAACGCATAACAACAACAATAATAATAAACGCTTAATTATAATTTATTGCAACAACATTGCTAAAGGTATGTACAGCTTATTCGCAAATTGGAAACACATAATGGTAATAATAATAACAAAAACAGCAACAATAACAATGATTGCATAGCACAGAGTATTGCGATTAATATATTTTTTATTTCAATTTTTTTAAAACGGTTTTAATAAGAGGGGACAAGACGTAAATCATACGCTTGATACAATTCAATGCATGTATAGGTAAGAGAATGTTTGGCAGTACAATAGCATGAAATGCTTTTAGCCGTCCCGTCCCCTCGCCTTCCCTTCCCTTCTCCTAACTTAAATATACACAGCTAGCTAGCTAATGCACTAATAGTCAGTATAAGGGGCGACTATCCCCTGGCGGTCAACACCTGTATTACTTTTTTTTATTCTACACAGTTTCGTTGCTTAATATTGTCGTTGATTTTTACTCTACTAGGTACACATATTCTTTTTCTTGTCACATTTAACTTTTCGGTTTATTTTCAAACACCTGAAACAGTTTTTATGCTTTTGCATGAATTTTCAACTATTGTTGTTAAATCACAAGTGGCATTTGTGGATTTAGTGTCCTTTTTGAAGCGCCCTCTTAACCATAAAGTTTAGTAGTATTTAATAGAGATGGTTTAGAAGCCAAGTCAACACATTTAGAAGGTTAATCATTTTTTAACTTACGTTTTATGATAATTGGGATTCGGTGTAGTGTTAAGCATTAACTAGCCAGTAATTTTCATATTAACCGGCATTCGATTAAACAAACCAGCGTTAATAATATAAAGAACGGTACTTTTTAATACCATTTTGCTGCATAGCCTCATCAGCACACAAAATTAAGTAAGGATTAACGCCCAACGATTTTAATGCAAACGCATTCACTTCTCATTAGATATTCTTTTAACACAAAAGCAATATTTTGTCTTTTCTTAAACGCAACACTAACAAAAAGACAGCATCATCATCATCAAAAAAAAAACATATAGCTTTATTAAAAAAAAGTGACACTAATGGAATATGTGCTGCGTTGTTAAAGAATTTTATACAGGATGACAGCTATAAAATGGGAAAGTTAAGGAAAGACCTGTCAATGATGTAACGGATGAAAAGAGGCCCATAAAATTATAGATAATACTTTCATTCTAATTATAAGCATGGATGACACGTCAGAAAATGTACAATTGAGAAAATCAATAAATATTGTCATCACGTTTGAGAAATTGTGCGATTGGGTATACATTTTTGACAAAACTACTTGTCACGGGAAGAAACATTCCTTGAAATATGTGAAAAACAAAAGAACATTCGGACCTGTACCCTATACTGCAATGCAACTCGGGTAGGTTGGTTATAAAACTTTCTCGAGTTACTTATTCAAAGTTGATGGAATTCAATGTTAAGCTTCAGCTTTGTATGCCAACGTGGTTGGTAGTTATCTAAACATAACAGACTATAAAGACAACAGGCGTCTTTGCCGGAATAGTGCATTAATTCAAACAATTTTTTGTTCTTTTTTACGTGCAATCTTAGCCACACAACACAACAACGACATTAAATGGAAATTTTTAATTGAAGCAGTAAAATGTTGGACATCTCTTACACACAGAGGCGCACACATTCCATATACATGCACATTATGTATATATTTGCTTAAGCGTACGTACGTACACACATTGGTATGCTCACATAAATATTGTGCATGTATGAAAATTGATGCGTGTTGGTTGGTTGGTTGGTTAGTTGGTTGGTTGGATGGTTGGTTTTGAATTATTGCATGCTGGTCAGTCAGTTTTTCTTAACTATAATGCAAACAGGCCCAAGTGGAAATCTAGTCACGAAAAGGACGCATGGACACTAAACCCCTAACGATTTCTTTTATTCCATATACTACCTATAGGTATGCTTACCATATATATATATATATATATATGTGTGGAAACTATTGTATATCAAACTATTACATACATGTATGTTCTTTTGAACCAACGGATTAATTATCGCACGCGTATTCAGTGTCGTCTTTTGCAGCATAAGAATATAATACGTACGCACATGCGAGCACTCGAACGCTTACCGTGTTCATATATATTCGAATCGTTTATATGCACACGTAAACGCACCCATTTGTTTTTATACCCTCCACATAGGATGAAAGTTTGATAGTCCGTTTGCTACACCCAGAAGGAGACGTCAGAGACCCTACAAAGTATATTTATTCCTGATTAGCATCAAAAAATTAGTCCATCTAGACGTCTGTATGTCTGTCTATTGTTGGCTTTCTGATGGTCGTAAATTTTGAGACATTGAGATGAAATTTTTATACAAATACTTTTATCGGTCAGAGACCACGCCCACATTAGACAAAAAAATTGAGCTATTCAGTGGAAATTTGGTGTCTATAATTATCCCATCCATTAAAGTGTTAAAAATGGGCGTGATCATATAATTTACACGCCCACAATTTACAAAAAAACGTACTTCACGTAAAACTAGATTAACAAAGCGTAATCATATACCTGCCAACGCCTACTGTTTAAATGTAGGTGTGAAGGGTGTTTAAGATTTGACCCAAGCCAAATTACGTTTTTTTCTTGCACTAAAGCAGTAGAGTCTCTGCTCTAAATCCTAAAATTTTGTTGTGTGATAACAAACTTTTTATTTAAAAAGAAGTTGTTGTTGTTGTATTTGTAAAAACAATTTATATTGGCATAATATTATATTATAAAAAATCTGTGTCTCCATTTACAGTCCATAACACACGAGTAGCATCAATCTTAATATTCACCAAGCTGAAGTATTTATCACAGAAAGGGCTTAAAAATCGATTTTTTTTTTGGCAATATTCAAATATTCCACAAAAAAATTTAATCTTATCTTAGTCAAGCCATAATGACACGGTGCAGTATCAGTGGTCAGTGGCATTAATCAGCTAAGTTTTACAATATATTGACATCATCAGTGTCGGCCTTTAACGCTGCTTCACTCAACTCTCTGTCTAACTTCCTCGACAATTGACTTAAAAAAGACGTTCAACCCATAAAAAATTAGAAAATTCCTTTAAAAATAAACAATTATTTCCTAAAAATGAGTCTATTTGTGTGTTCAGCACTGTACCATATATTTAAGGAGTTGTAAAGTTCTCTTGACTTTGCAACATGATGACCTACATATTTGCTACGAAGTGTATGTGTGTGTGTGTGTGTATATTATGTTTTATTTGAGCTAACGGTAAATAGTTTTCTTTCTTTTATTTTATCTCAAAAATATTTAGAAAAAAGAATGGAAGTAGAGAGAGTTACTCGGCCTACCTTTGCAACCGTAAATGATGCTTACATTACATTATAGGCGTGGCCTTACTACAACCCATGTATAATTTACATATTCCACTTTCTGTTGTGGGCATGACCAATCCAATCCCATTTTGATACCACTTTTTTCACCACAACTTAAACATTTTTCATCCAAATTCAATATTTTTATTTCACGTGCTATTCACCTGTTTACGTCTTCTCGTTAAGAACATTTACTAACATATACCACAAAGAGAGAGTCATAGCACACAATATAAGAAGAAGAAAGTAAGTGAAGGAAGGATTGTCGAATACAGCAAGCACATGTCAAGTGTCAAGTTGGTCAAATGGGGCATCACATCTAAACAGATGACGCTTCGTTCGCATATAATATGAAAACGGTACAATAACAAATAACTAGCAGAGTGCAGTAAAATATGTACATGTTAAATTACGGTATGGATTAAATAAAAAACAAAAAAAAATGACAATTTTGCTTTTCTTTCTCTCCTTATCTCTGTTTGGTGAATATAAACTTATGAATGTTATAAACTTTGGCTAAATTTGACGCATTTTACAACAAATTCACAATGAACTGTTATATAGTTAAGCTTCTTCTATCTCTTTCTCACCTTATCTATCTATACGCTTATACTGTTATAGCGTAAATTTGTCGTGTGTTTATTTTATCTTCTCCATTAGTTTCCTTTTAAGCATAAGAAATAATAGCTCAGAAAAAATGAGTTGGCTGTACCGTGCACAGTCGTTAGCTGAACGTGAAAATGTTGTTCACTTAAGAAAGGACACATGGCCACGCCCACAATAAACACATAAATGTAAAGCATACCTACTCACAGAGTCAAAGCATTTACCATCTCAAAGACCATCGAAAAATATACGTTAAAATTTGAAGCTTAATTTTTCTGAACTATTCGAAAGATATTTTTATCATTTAGATATTCTTATACCCTCCACATAAGATGAAGGTATACTAAGTTTCTTCCGTTTGCAACACCTAGAAGGTGGCGTCAGAGTATATATATTCTTGATCAGCGTCAAAAACTGAGTCGATTTAGACATGTATGTCCGTGTGTCCGTGTGTCTGTCTGTTGTTGGCACTCTCATGGGCGTAAGTTTTGAAATATTGAGGTAAGATTTTATACAGGCACTTTTAGTTTTTGCACGCAGATTGCTATTTAAAATGGGCAAAATCGGACCAAAGTCACGCCCACAATCGACAAAAAACTATTTTTCTGCCACAAAATATTAGCTACAAACTTGAAATTTGGTATGTATATCTATGAATATTAGCTTCATCGATATGCCAAAAATGGGCGCATTCGGATTTCAGACACGCCCACAATTAATAAAAATCTTTATATTTGCCACAAAAGCTGACCTAAAAACTTGATATTTAATACGCGTATACATAGTTATTCCATTAACTGATGTGCCAAAAATGGGCATGGTCTAATTAGAGGCACGCCCACAATCGACATAAATCTATATATCTGCCACAAAAGTTGACCTAGGAACTTGAAATTTGGTACGCGTATACATAGTTATCCCATTGACTGACGTGCCAAAAATGGGCGTGGTCGGATAATATACACGCCCACAATTTACAAAAAACCATACTCAACGTAAAACGTAGACTTGCATGCTGATACCTAAGACATACACTATTAGAGGGAGCAATATATATATATATTTGCCACGCCCACCGTTGTGGAGGTGGAGGGTATTTAAGATTTGGCCCAAACCTAATTTTAGTTTTTATCTACATACATATGAACATAAGGTGTTTCGTATATATTGTATATTTGTAATAATACCTTCGGATAGCTTTCTCAACAACTGTGAGACTTTTCACAAAACGTTGGAGAAATGTTTAATATTTACTCCTTTGCCACCTAAATCAGTTTATATGTAAAATTCATATAAGACAACATTGGCACACAACGTTACAAACGTTACTGACGACTGTTGACCAAATGCAAAGGCGTTCAATATACAATTAATTACCCATATAGGCACACAAATCTTTTGAAGACTTTACACTACTCTCGCCAGAAGAAACACACCACCACACTACTTAAGAAATTAATAAACAAGCAACCAACAAACAAATAAATCTGTAGACAATGCCAGAAACTAAGCAAGAGGTTAAAAAGTGAGAGAGCAGGAGACAGCAGATAAAACATGGTACACTATGTGTGGAGAGTTTTTTTTTTTTGTTTTTTGTAATTGTACCGTAAAATGCTTCCAAGCATGTATATTTATAAATAAATATTCATGGAGTGAGTGGACATATGCACATGCTTAAAAATGCATTTTATAGCGCTGTCAACCAAACAAGCATGCCAGAGCCATGGTGTGTATGTGTGTGGTGCATGTATGCACAATACGTTTAAGTGAGGTGTTGCAGAAAAAAAAAACGTTCTCAGGCTATTGGATGGTTGTCGTTTTGGGTTTTATTTGTTGTGGGTTTTTTTTCTTTTTTTCTGTAAATTTTCATTTATCGAAAATTGTTTTCTGGTTTTTGCTTCTCCGTCATTGTCTCTGTTGGCCAACATTAACGGTAGTGTCTTTATTGTTGTCATTTGTTTTTTGTTTTTTTTTTCATTTTTATTATATTGTAAAATGATTATTGTTATAAAAGCTTATGCATATTTGTTGTGCGTTCCCATTGCATATATGCACACACTCGTATAATGTGCATCACACTTTGCCAAAAATGTATGTTTCGTACATACGTACGGGTGTGTAAGATGGCCCCGGCTGGTCGAAAGCGACTCGAACCGTTTTGTCTGTTGTCGTTTTATCGAAAGTCTGGATGCTGGATGCTGGATGTGGGATGGTATGCTAAGTTGCTACCTTTCAGTTGTCAAAATTATTATTGTTGTTGTTATTATTACATTAATAATAATGAAGATGGAAATTTTAAAATAATACGTACAACCGTCATGAGCGTAATAATGATGACATAATAACATAATTGTCGTAATCATGTAAAAAACGGTAAATTGAAGTCACAACTATTTCTAAAATCCTACAGAGTTAATCATACGTTAATCATAAAACGGGCAATTATAAATATTTTCATGTACTCGGTCCTTTTCATTGTTTCCTGTTGTTCACGCAAATTTCATTCAACCAGCAGATCGCAATTAAAAAGGTTACTTTTTCAAGTAAGCAAAATCGGCCATATGCCACGCCTATTTTCAATCTATCAACTATAAAAATTTACCTTGAAATTGAAATATTTTTTAATCAGCTTAATAATAGACGGGCGGGGTCCACAATTTGCAAAAAAAAACTTTTTTGATTCAGAAGTTGATGCGGAATTAACGGACTTAGAGGCCATAATCAGAATACCGTGTTTCTTTTCTACCTTTTTAAAATGACTTTTTTTTCTCTTAAGAGATGTCTTTGATTGAACTTTTCACCCTTTACCACAAAAAAGCACACAACGACAACGACAACGACAAGTGTCGTTCACCATCATTTACCAGCAGGCCACAAAGATTTTACAGTCCACCTAGTGCAGCCTACATATGTATGTATGTTGTATGTACATTTGACTTTACAAAACCGTCGATAATGACAATCATTTATGTACACATGTTAAACAATTTGATGGTAGTGGTAGTGCTGGTGGTGGTGGTGGTAAATATACACTGGTGTACAGTATATCGATCTGTTGCCCCCAAGCCTGCTAGCCACACTCAATTGATACCTATATCAATATGGGTGTCACAGGTATGTGTGTAAGGTGACCATTAGCTAAGGCACAGCGCAGCAGATTTATCATTTTCATGATTAATGAGTTTCTGTTGTGAAATAATTGGAAAAACACAACATACTGAGCAATATACAATAATAATAACAATAACAACAATAGCAACAACTACATGTTGTTATTGCATAAATTAAAATGCAACAATAACAATTTACAAAATGAAATTAATAATATTCGACTTTTAATCATGTTTTTATTTTGCAAACTCTTGCCGAACAGTTCAATTTTCGTTACACTAAATGAACAGATATAAGTAGAGAAGATATTTTTTCATAAAATTCTTTATTCTTCTTCAAAAACTAACGCTTTGTTTAGCGTTGAAGAAATGTATACTTTTCTTTGAAAAATTTTCTAATCTCACAAACGTTCAGACGAAGCATGTTCATCAGCATTTAGGAAAGTTTTATATATAACAAAAGCAACAAGCATGCTTATAATAAGGCAGCAAATGATAATGACGATAAAAAAAGTGGTGCTCTTGGAACATAAGGTGTGTATGTTCTCTTTTTTGAATACACCTTGTGACTGTGCAACGCCCCAGGATAAAAACAGAGCCTCATCAGCATACCGCGCATTCATAACAATAATAATAACAACAACAACAACAACAATACCAAACAGAATATATTAACCGATCTCATCGATAGACCTGTAGAGCTGACTGTTTGCTTTGCTTTCGTATTATCTTAGTTGATTGTTGGCTGGTCGACTGGCTGGGCCGTTAATATTTATCGCTTCTTTGCAATCATATAATATATAAAAAAAAACATATTCAATATACGTATATAAAGTATGGAATGGAGACGGAGATGCTGGCAATCAACGGACGCGTTGATGAATGATGGTTGGTCACATCAACATGGAATTTTCGAAAGATCTAATTGGTATGCCAAGCAAATTTGTCGCTGTGTTGTGCATATAACCAAAACACTATGCACTGCTGCCCAGCTATACTATGTATGTGATCCAACATACACATACACATGTGGATGGTAAAAGTTGGGATGGTAAATTGTTGGCGCCAAGTTATGTGGCCCCAACTATACAACTCATTAAAACTTTTCCATACAACGCATTCAAATTATTCTGTCTACACTGTAGCTGTTAATTTTTATTTATATTTGAATATATATGAATACGTAGTGTTGTTGTTGTTGTTATTGTTGTTAATGGTTTTTTTCTTTTTTTTTTCTTTTTTTTTTGTGAAACTTTTGTGATTGTGCACCCTTACCAGGCATACTCGCATAACCAAGCGCACACATATAGTTCGATAGGTTTGGTAAAGGATAGCTTGGCAACGAGCATGTCATGACCGACCAAGAGAATCAATTACGAATTTATTACGCTTAGATTGGTGGCCAGATAAGATTATATTTTCATGAAATTATTATCAATAGTCCACAAACTTGTAATGTATTTGTATTTCAACTATTGTTTGTTACAGACAACACATAGATATGATGCGCTTTAATTTAAATAGATACCGAGTTGCCAGATTATTCAAAGCTTTTATGCAATATTTTTGCTTTCGGCTAATTCTACCATAAGATAAGTAAATATCTTGGGGCAAATGAGGCGCGTGAAATCCAAATTCCAACACTTTAAATCACCAACAACACAACAACAAACAACAGAGGTGCCCAATTCCACAGTGATTCGTTACACAATACTTGGCACACACCATCATCGCCAAAGCAAAGATCGGCCGCATAGCACAGCGTACGCGGCTTTGAATTAAATTTCACTTTGCGGTTTTTGTGTAGACAAGCGGACAAGTGACACCTAACAAGGTTTAGTAATGCAACAAACATCCTGTATATGTAGATATGTCTGTCTGTCTGTCTGTCTGTCTGTGCATTGTTCCAATCCCTACCACTTTAACAATGTGATCATCACAAATTAACACTCAACTTACACTTGTACCCGCAAAACTACTTATAAGCAGATGTTACTGCAATTTCTTTTTTCCTTTTTCTGTATGATTAAAAAGTGAGAAGAGTAGATAACAAGATCTTGAGTAAGGTTGCAGTTACATAAATAATATGGTGAATACTACATAAAGCACAATAAATCAAGTAGCAGGTAAAAAACATAAATAGTGGCTACTATACTATATATTTTATGCGTAACCAGTGGGCGTGATATGTAAACACATTTGAGTATAATACCTTCCACAGCTAAATACAAACAGTGGCGTGTAGCAGCTTTGACATGATTACACCTTCTATTAGTTTAATTTTAATTAAAAACTGGCGTATGTGTTAAACGACCACACCCACTTTTTCACATCGATGAATTGGGTAATAATAAAAACGAATACCAAATTTCACCATCATAGCTTAATTTTTGGAGCAGATAAATAGACTTTTGTCGTTTTTGGGCGTGGCTCTAAGTCGATCTTGCCCAATTTAATAAATCTGCGTGCAGAAACTAGAGGTGTTTGTATGAAATTTTACATCAATATCACAAAATTTACGATCGCGAGGATGCAAAAAACAGAGGGACACACGGACATATATATATAGAGATATATATATCTCTAGATAGAGTCAATTTTTGATGCTGATCAAAAATATATATACTTTACAGGGTCACTGAGGCCTTCTTCTGGGTGTTGCAAATGGAATGGCACACTTAGTACACCTCCTATATTATGTGGACTCAAGAACCAAGTATCACTTTATTACAAGTTTTCATCATAATGTTTTTACTTTGAACCTTATAAACCTCTTAGATATAACACTCCTTCGATACCATCTTCTTTTTAACTCATCTTCCAAACGGCTGATCCAATTCCTATTATTCATATACCGCTAGAATGTATAAATAAAGGCCTAAAGAATGCTTTCCTTCGAAATCGAAATTTACCACACTGGAATCAATATATGCATAGCTTAACTCAGCACGTTAAACTTTTTAAAGTTATGGGTCAGTTCGTGGCTTAATATTATCTACTTTTTGAACCATACTTTTTACGTGAGCGATGAATACCAAATTTCAGCGTGACATCTCAAGTGTTGCGACCGTAAGAATTCCAATAAAAATGTGTACAAATTCACACGTACACACGGTCGGACAGATAGATTTATTCGACTTTTCTATTGATGCTGATCAAGGATATATATATACTTTTAAGGGTGTGGCTCGCCCATTTTTGCTACTTACAAACGTTTGAACAAAAGCAATATACTCACATATCATTACGATAATGGCTAAAATAAAGTATAACAATAACAACAAAAAATCAAAAGACGATGAATTAATGTCATTACGCAAACACACACGAAAGATGTTCGCAATGTTGCACGCATTTATCGTTGAATTCGAAAAGAGAAGAAAAACAAGGAGAAGATTACCATTACGATTGCGATTGTTAACGTTTAATAATTGAGCCGCAAAAGGATGTTTTGCATTACCGCTTCAAATGTAAACAATTCGTCAGCCAAACATAAAATGTATTAAAGAACAGCAACATTAACAAGTAAAAAAAAAACGGAATTTGGCTGAGGCCACATTTTGAATACCCAGCATTAATGCACGAAAGCTTCCCGAGGAGTACATGTGTCAATGTATCTTCTGTACTTTATAAGGAATACGGAAAATTTATTTTTAAGAATTTCTCCTTTTTCAGTTTTGGTTGCACTGTGCACTGTGGGTTTGTCGCCTCACCGATTTTTCCGCCTTTTAATACCAACCAGCGTATAAACTTTACAAATACTTTTGCCAAGTTTGGACTCGGTATCTAAATTTTGGCGACCACGAAAGTGATTACCACAGAACCCACATACCGGACAGACGGACTGACAGACATGATTAGATGCTGATTAAGAATGTGTAGACTTTTGTGAAGTTTCTGGCGTTGCAAACGATTTGACAAAGTGATACTTACCCCCATATATATACATATGATGGTGGATATAATAAAAACTGTTGTGGACGGTTGTGTTTTTTGTTTGCATCTGCTTCTGTATCAAGTTTTAATCAAGAGCATGAACACACATGAAAGAATGTATGTATATGAGAGAGAGAAGGAAAAGGAAGGTAGAAGATAAATATTCACTAAATGATAAATCGCATGTTTGTGCTGGACACACACACATGCATCCATACATTCACACGCATCCAAAAGGCCAATTCACGCAGCTGTACTAACATGCAAGGTATTCGCACACACAGTCACACACCCATTATCAACAGTGTACAAAATATGTATAAACCTGATGCTTAAATTTAAAACTAAGTGCTAAGTTATTTCATTCAAATCATTGGGAAACTTGGTTCATTAATAGCTAAACTTATTGTGAACTGTAAAGTGTGCACGCACTAGCACCAGCACTAGCACATGCCACCATCCAAAGAAACAATAACATGCTGGCTAAATCCAGGCTTTGTTGTAAGCGCACAGTATGGCACATGCGATCTATGACATACACATATAGCACACATGCAGCAGGTGAGAGAGTTATATAAAATCCACAAAATTTCTCCTTTTTAACCCTCTAACGATTAGACAAAGTTGTTCTGGGTTGGAAAATAGGATACAACGATCATTGCTACCTCATTTAAATTTCCATATACTACAGTGGGTATATTATATTTGCTATATCGTATACAACAATTCAGAAGGAGGCGTCATAGACCGTAAAAATCCATCATTCATTTGTTTGTCTGTTAATAAGAGTTTAGTGTTGTATTCTATTTCCTGAAATATCACCCACAATCATCTGATAAATCAGTCACAAATATTAATACAAAGTCAATTGGCGCAGTCTGACTTTTCGTAAATTGATCCGCCATACAACTCCTATGAGAAAATGTCCATCGTTTAGATTTCAGATTTCAGAATTCAAATTTTTTTTACCAACTACTTCTGCAAGGACTCGTTTCATATGTATGAATGTATGATAGGCCGCCTACTTTGCTTCTTCTTTGCTCAATTCATAGAACATCAAATGTACAATAAATAATAGGACGCATGTACAGGAGAAGGAGGAGGATGAGATGTTATTGTTAAAAAAATGTGGAAAAATGTGACTTTAATGTAACGTAAATCATGATACATGCAACTGACCATACCACAAGCCCTAACATTTTGTGTAACGGGACATATAGTTTGTTGTTATGTCGTCATTGCATTTTAGATTGGTAGACATGTAAAAAGCTAATTAACAGCATCAAAGCAAACAACAACAACAACTCACTACGCGCTTAAGATATGTTAAGCATACAGTACGACATTATATCGACCGTTATGAGTGAAAGTGGTACAACTCTGCTTGTGTTGTGAGTAAAAGTGGTACATGTCCACTTTACCAAAAAAACATTATAATTTGAAAAATTATGCTAAAATAGATGACGATTGAAATAATTAAATTGGTGTGTTTCAAAAGTGGACTTGTCCACGTTCAATCACACAACATTAGGATTTAATCAACACCATTAGAGAGGCTCACCCAAAAAACAAGTAAAAATAATATTAATTAAATTAAACTTGGCTTAGACCCAACTTTAAATACCCTTCATATCTGCATATAAAAAGTAGGAGTGGCAGGTACATAATGTGGCCCTCTAATGGGGTATTTACTGTGTGTCAACTTTCAAGTCAAACTCAACTCTAAAAATTGTTTTTCTTTTTGTAAATTGCGGGTGAATCTGTTATCCAGCCACACCCACACAAATCGATGGATACACTAATGTTAAATAGGAGTACCAAGTATTAAAATTCATTGGCAGGGTTTGAGGGTGTAAGAGATTTTGGTCGATTGTAGGCAAGGAACTTGAACGAACCTAAGTACAGGTACTAGAATGTTGCTCAATATGTCAAAATCTTAGGACCGTGAGCGTTTCAACAACAGACACACGGACGTACATGTCTAGTTATGTCAAACATGTTACTATCCAGCCATTCTTTGCATAGTTTTCGACACCTCCTTCCGAGTGTTGTAATCGTACCACCAAGCTTAGTATACCCCCTCTTATGGGCAGCTTATAATCATATAACAAGAACAGGTCATTTTATGTGGAGTGCTCTCAATCAAAAACCGCAAGCAAGCATTCAACAAACATGCAACATAAAGCAACAAATATGTTGCAACAATCGTAATTTGTAACTGTTGTAAATATTTTGTGCAAACTACCTCATTACTCAAGTGGAAGAATAATGAAATGGCTCAGACCACTTGATTTGTAATGCGATAGTATTTTTTCTACATGGAAGGGGATAAAAACAGTATACTTAGGAAGGTGGTGAAAACTAGAAAAATCGAGCCCAAGCATTTGTTTGTATATTACAACAAAACTTCGACTATACTTTGAATTAAGCTACTGTACTGTTTAAAGGTAATTGTATTTTTTAGCTAACAACTCCTTCACTTACCTTTGTATATGACTTTCGACGCCAGGCGGCAGTGCTCCGTCCGTTACAATGTACACAGGTTGACCGCCCGTACCGGTAGCTGTAGCGTACTGCAAACCACCTTGAACAACCACTTGACCGTCGGCCACCAAGCTGCTTAAATCATTGCCCGCATATATTTCCAAGCCTTTCTGATCCGATGTGGTGGCTGTGTAAATCACCGTTTTGTTGCCATCATTGTAAATCAAGTCGATGTGCTTGTCACCCGCATACAATTCGGGATCGAGCTTGGTGGGCATGGGCAAATGCGGCAATTGTTTTGTAGTGCCGTCTGGACCAGTTGTAGTGTAAATAATTTGGCCAGTGTGCTGTTGTTTTTTAGCCTCATCATATATATCCACCTCCGTCTTAACCACCGCCTCCGAATCGTAATGTTGCAGCACGGAAGCGTCTAAAGGTGAAGTTTGATAAACGCCCGCCTGATCATTTGCTAATTTCTGAGCCTGATTGTACATAGCAGCTGCCACCGCATTATCACTGGGCATCAATTTATGCGGATCACTTACTATACGCGTGAGAATATGTTCACCGGCCTCATTACGCGACAGTATATGATGTTCGCCATTAATTATTTCACGTGAAATGATCTGTTGTTGTTCTCCATTTGGTCCCACAACGCGTATTATTTGATTTTCATCAAATTCAATTTTCGCCAAAGGTTGCGGTCCTGATGCATCCTGTACGGTATTTTGCTGTTGACTCAATTGTGCCACCATGCGGGCATCAATGACATGCTCATCTGATGGACCACCGCCACCAGTCATCACTACTTTGGGTGATTCATAGATGAAAACCGCATCTTTATCGTACAGCTTGGAAGAATCAGTGTGTAAATCTAAAACATTGACGTTTGTCATGGTGGCCAATTCGGGCTGTGGACTGTCCGGTGAACGATGATGTATGGCATTGGGAGAGATCAACGGTAATCCGTTACCCGTACCAGCTGAAACTATGCTGGTGGTGGATACGATATTGCCGGTGGTTGTTCCAGTGGCACCAGCGACTGTTACTGAGTTGGCTCGAGCCGGTGACAATGGAGCTTCGCTCAAGTGAGCGGCACGATGATGCATGTTGGCAAGTTCGTTAGAAGTGATAACACTTGTTGTGGCTGGCGATGAAGAGGACATCTTATCTTATCTTACAATGATTTCGTTTGCAATGCAAGTTTCCTTAAAGCCCGTTTAATGCGAACATATGAACTTAAATCTCTAAGACTTTTTCTCTGTGAATGGATAATGGAATTGAAGTGGGTTTAAAATTATATCTCGTATGAAAAGGCACTTTAATCTGAGGCTTTTTATTCGTTGTTTTTATTATAATTATTGTAATGATGATGATGACAATGACGATGACGATGACAATGATGCGGAATTCGACAGGAGGCTATGGCACTATATTCTAACGTTCCGTACATTTATTTACATTATTGTGGCATAGAAACACCGCATAATGAACTTGTCACAAATCTGCAAATATACATAAATTTCTCTTTTAAAAAAAATAGTTTCAGGAATCATTTCACAAAAAGTTTATCGAACTCAATCCTTTATACCACTGTAAAGAAAATAAGTAAGGGAGCAAAATTTGGCTTAGGCCAAGTCTTAAAAACACTACACATCTACAAACAAACAGGGCACGTGCCAGATACCCTCTGTAATACGTATTAACTTGCAAGTCGAGATTCACGGTGAATATGATTTTTTTTTAAAGACTTTAGCAAATCGAAGGAGGAGCCAATAATATAATAATGTATTCTAAATTTTAACTTCATAGTTCAATATTTCATAAATCGATTGGAGCGTAGCTTTTGACAAATTTTGTCCAATTTCAATGGCGAATTATGCTCAGAAACTATAAACGTGCGCGTCTGTTCAAAATTTCACTTCAGTATCTCAAATATTATGAAAGTGAGATTGACGGAATACATATACATTGAAGATGTTGCAAATGGAATTGCACACCTAATATACTTCCATCTTATGTGAACCGTATAAAAAACCAATTTTAAATCAAAATGCCAAAGACCAAAACATCAAAACAACAACTATACAATGAAGAGAAAGTTTTTTTATACACTCCACACAAGATGGGGGTATACAAAGTTCAGTGTCAGTTTATTTGAAACACCCAAGTGAAGTACAAAGTATACATATTCTTGGTAAGCATAAAAAAGAGAGCCAATCTAGAGATAAATGTCCGTAAGTCCGTCTGTTGTTTGCATTCTCACGGTGGCAAATTTTGAGATATTGAAAACCCATCTGGTTTTTGCACGCAGATTGTTACTTAAATGGGGCAAAAGTAATTGAGAGCCACGCCCACAAAGAATAAAAAACTATTTATCCGCAACTAAAATTAACCCATGAAGTTGAAATTTGATAAACCTCACAATTATCCTATTTATCCATGTGCGAAAAGTGGGCATGGTCGGATAACAGACATACTCACAATTTATAAAAAACTGTTCTTGTCAGATAAATCGGCTTGCAAGCCGATACATAAAATATATACCATGAGAGGGCGTCATCATGAACCCTGCCATGCCCATCATTTGTATACAGATATGAAGGATATTTAAGATTTGGCTTTAGCCAAATTCAGTTTTTCTAGTTGTTTCGTTAACGCATAGGTTGTCAGCGCTTTGGCAAAGGTGGCGTAGTATAAAAATTGATGACATCTATTAACATTGAGTGGATTTTCCAAATGAAATGAAAATTTAAAAAAAACAACGCAAATTCAAATTATTTATAACCAAAATGCAGCAGAGTTAACCTTTGCAAGCCCTAACTCTGATGCTGACTACAACCGCCTTCTCCACCAATGTGTGCTGTGCAGTATTATAGACGGACACATATGCAGACAGACGAAATAGCGTATGATGGTGATGATAACAATACCAGCAAATTTTAAAATAAAATAAAGAAAAAAATATTTGCATGCGCTGGGCTTAAATTCAAGCAAACAACACAACGCCTAGACCAACGACCTCGACATGAAAGCAACTCAAAATCTTGTACATATGAAAATGTGTGTGTGCGTGTGCGTGTTTTTGAGCAAGTGGGCAATTTGCAACACAGTTGGGCGTCTGTCCATATGTTCGTCCTATCACAAATATTGTATTGCGCGTGTTTGGCACGGATGCATAAGTTGTTGTCCAAACTTATAGCAGCCAACCAAGGCTAGTCATTCAGTCGGCCAACGCAAAATCACAAATTTCGTTTATTTGACAACTGAAATGAATGCAAAAATTGCTCACAACGCCAGTGGCTTTTGCCACACTACGTGGATTTATGTGAATGCAACCGCTGAAGCTATTGGAATAAAAAGTCTCCACTACTACTTCACTACCACCAGACATAACATCTCTTCTTATACCAGGCGTTAATATAACAAACACAAATTGCTAACAACAATAACCCAACAAACACACATACACACACAAACTAAATTAGCATCTTTTTCCATCTATAGTATTGCATCCATAGAGAGTAAATAGTGAATAAAGGTGTAGTGTAGTTATGTGTGGAGAAATTGCAGCATTATTAGCATTAGGAATTCACATTTATTATTTTACACACGAAACATTTATGCGTAAAATTTGGGCGTGGTATTTATACATGAACGTCCTTTTTTTTTCTTTGACACAATGTTTCACCTCACCGATCACATTCTACAGCAAAGAAACTTTTTTGTAAATTTTGGGGGTGTCTGTAAGTAAGCTGGAGGGGCTAACCATAAAGATGTAAAAACACTTTAAATTTATCAATTATGAGGCTATTGTTGGTTGCGACCGATCTATATAGAACTTGTGTTTAAAATCTAACTGTAAGCAATGAAAAGTTAGTGTACCTTCCACCAACCACCTTTTACCACCCCCAGAAGATCAGTATCAAAATTTGAGTCGATTTAGATGTGTCCGTCCGTGTGACCATATGTTTGTCTGTGGTTGGCGGCTTAACAGTCGTAAATTTTAAGATATTAAGCTAAAACTTCTGAACGCTATTTATATAAAAAAAATCGCCAGAAAGCCACGCCCACATTCGACAACATTGAACAGATTTGTAAACAGATTTTCAAAACAGATTTATAATAACCTCATCCATCGAGGTGCCAAAAATGGCCGTGATCATATAACAGACACGCCCCCAATTTACAAAAAACCGTACTCAGCGTATAACTCGACTTGCTAGTTGTTGCGAAATGTATACACTATCAGACGACGTAATCATATACCTGCCACGCCCACAGTGTTTAAGATTTGAGTCTAATCAAATTTAGGTTTCTTACTTCTAATTACTTAGTACGTACCACGTACACGTATAGACTTTAGTCTACCTCAACGTCTCGCAATAAACAAGTCTTACTTAAAAGCTGTCTGGGTGTTATACTCTGACCTAATTTGGGTCAAGCAGGTAGGCCGGGCAACCACACCGCTGATGTATAAGCGTCATTTAATTGAATTTACTTATTTTAATTTTATTGAGTGGAATTTTTAACTTGGTTGTTAAACTGAATGCAAAAACAACAACACAGTGCTTGAAAGACGCCCTCTACATTCCAGTCAAACAACACACGCCCACATGCTAATAACTAGTGCACAACACATACAATAACCAACATAATAAACACAAAAAACAAGAACAATAACAAAACAAAGCAAAAAAAACAAAAACACCTAAACGCGGGGAGGCCAGCCTTGTTTATATTGCAATATACAAATGGTACGATACGGCACGGCACGGCAACCATTCTATGAGATAATAAACAAATTACAACAACAAAAAATATCAAGAAAGAAAAGAAACAATACCAATAAATGCCATACAACTGTGCTCACTCTAAACAGTTAATATACGAGGCATGCAAAGAAAAAGCTTTCGGCTTACAATAAGCAATTATCCGTAGCAAACAAACCAACACACACACACACACACACACACATGTACATATTTAATGTGGTACACGATTGAACACAAATTGCGAGAGTTAGCACTACAATCGCCACCACCACCGCCAACACCCGAAGTCATCCATAAATCCGTTAAATGACGACCACTCTGTGAGTGGGAGAGCTCATTTAATATTGCATCGAGTATAGAATATATATAGAGAGGAGTACATAACTATGCATGTAAGTGCCAACCAACCACACAATGGCAGCCGTCAGCGATTTGCATAAACTTTGTTCATAAGAATTGTATTGTATATAAAGTGTATAAACAACAACAACACAATTGCTCCAACGCTGATAATAATACCATAAAATACCGTATTAACAATAGAACCAGATCTTATGCTATAGATTGGTATTAATAAACCATAAAAATGCTGATAATGAGAAAGGTTGCTTAAACAAAAAGCACGTGGAAGCAACAACCGCAAGAAATAATAATAAAACAAAGAAATTACAATGATTGTATAAGAATGTATATATATAGAAAGAGAGAGAGAGAGAATGGGAGGGAGGGAGGAAGGGAGAGATGCTGACATAAATCAGGTAAAACTCTACGTAATAATTCGACTATAATTCGATTGATTGAGACAATTAATGTGTAAACATTAAACTAACTTCAATGTTATAGACGGCCAGCTCAGGTCACTGTATATAACTATATTTATATAATGTATTCTACAAAACTCGAGTCCACTCAACGATGTCTGGCCTCGTGAACATGCAATCACCTCCTCTTCGCAGTCTTCTGGACTCTTCCCATCTCCTTACTTCTGTGAAAATATGTGCTTCAGCATCTGCCAGTTTTCTTCTACTTGAACCATAAATCCTCTTATTTGTGCACTATCCGGTAAAAGTGAAAAAATCAATTCTGAATCACGGACAGTGTTAAAAAAGAAATGTTCCCCATCTTCACTCCTCCTTCACAAGTTGGGCATGGTGGGGAGTAATCATGTCCGAACTTGTGTATACTCCGGGGCCCTTCAATGCTTCTCCTTTCTTTAAAAAAATGCGATTTATTTTCAATTCATATTTTTTATAGATGAGGAGGTTTTAGCTAAGGCTTAGCTTAAGCTAAATTTAGATTTTTTACTTGTCATCTTGTACATATTGAAATATCTCGAAAATTCTCTTTGCAAAGAATAATCTAACGGTTAACTAAGTGTTTATTATATAATTTAAATAACTAACAGAGCAAACTAACTGGCAACGAAAAATTCCTCTTTAAAGTATGAAAATGTGTTTCACAATTTAATTGATTGTTACTGTTGTTGTTGTTGTTGTTGTTGTCTTTTGAATCATTAAATTTTTGTTTAATTATCAGATAACACATAATATCACAGCGTATCGCGTTATATACGACATGTTTCCGCTGTCACAATTTTTTTGTGTTACTCACAAAATGTTCATATGTTTATATGAAAAAAAAAACTGTACCGTTTCAAATTACCATAATTTAGATATTCTAACGTTAAACTTTAAAGTGTAATAGTCTGTGGACCGATAAAGAATGGAAGACAGTCGAAGGGGGAAAGATAGATATAGCCTAAGGCAAAAGCAGCCAATCGATGTATAGTATAAATTATAATAAAAATACAATCTGATGCTGATGCTGATGCTGATGCTGTGGTATGAACAATACCAGTTAAGTTTATGTAAAAATTTTCGACGACTAAGGCCATTTATATGAATATTTATGTGTAAGTACAGATAAAGGTGCTCTGCTTATGTACGAGTATGAGCATGTATAACTGATACTCACATACGTTTACAATACGCATATACGTACGTACGTAGATGAAATTACTACGACATAAATGTTGTTAAATGGTAACCTAACACATAACACGAGCAACACCCATTGATGGCTAACAACAACACAGTCAAGCTGTGATTAAAGCATTTTACACGTTTAGAAACGTATAATGCAACACATACACCGCTCAGTTTGCGACGGTTGTTAAGCTGGTCGGTTAGAGGGAAAATCACATCAGAGAAATTACGAAGAGAGATAAGACCAATATATTATATTTGATCGGATTCCTTTTTATATGTGCATTGAGTTGTTTGTGGGCTAACAGTAACACAACTGCACTAATTAATTGATCGTTATCAGTGGTAAATTTTAAACGTAAAGCCCAGACTGCCAAACCATCACACATCACGTCAATTAACCAGCAACAGGTATTGATTTCTTTTTTTACTCTACATACGTTACACTAAGTTTGTCATTTCGTATCAGCTTTAAAGTCTGAAATACGCTCGTCTTACTGTGTCGGAAAAATTTATATAATCAGCTATAATAAAAGAGATTCTTAGTTTACGTGGATAGTGTCTAATATGTAAAAAAAAAACAAAATCGGTTAACAACCACGCCCACAATTAACAAAAAATATATCAAAACTAAAGAATTGGGCTGTAAAGTTGGTCACTGTCTCCATCGATGTGTCGGAAATGGGCGTGATCAGATAATAGACACTCCCCCAATTTACGAAAACGCCTCTCTTATGCAAGATTCACCTGCTAAGGTAACATGTAACACATAGTTTAATAGTAGTTAAAAGAAGTCATTTGCCACTCGCCTCTAGTCCACCGGTTACGTATAAATGTGAATGTAACGTTTTTACTTGATTTTTCAATTTAATTGAATAAAGACTAAGGACGATAGATAGATAGATTGGTGGAATGAAAGAGAAGCTTTGAGGAAGTGAAACCAATCACAAATTTAATTTATAATTGAGCAACCAAACACACTTACGCTTATGAATAATCTTCATACCCATGAACGCCTTAAAGACAAAGGCCCCGTTTTAATGGTCGACCAATGAAATAAATTGCGTTTCAACGCACACGCATGAGGACACCACATGTAGACTTTACTTAACAAGCCAACCTAAAGTGCTCTGCAGCCAGCCAGCCATCCATCCATCCGGCCGGCCGGTCATTCAGTCCAAAAAAGTAATTTTTTTAATTAAATTGATAAAAAAAAAAAACACAAAAACCAAAAAACTGGTGTTTGACTTCAATTTTGTTTTATTATTGTGTACCAAGCAATCACACTAACAACAACAACAACAACAACAATAACGTGTATGTAAGCAACGTGCATATAATTCATCAGACGGTAGTAGGTTCGTTTTGAGTGTGTGACAGAGTGCAGCTACTGTGTACGTTTTTATACTACACGTCCAACCAGACACTTGTTAGGCAACATTTGATGCACTCCAAAGTGACATGTAGTATTTTACGCACACATGCGTGCTAACATCACGTACGCGGTTAGTTATGATTTATTGTGGTAAAAACATTCATCATTTAAACAAAATGACAACATATTGATAATGAAGAGAAAATATAAACAAATAAACAAAACAAAACAAAAAAAAAAGGAAACAAGTTTCGTTGACACTACCATGAACTACGATGAACAAAAGCAAGTAAAAAACTGAACTGGGCTTAAGCCAAATCTTAAATTGCCCCTTTTGTCCCCTCTCACCATTCACCGGATACACACACAGTGGGTGTGGCAGACACTTGATTACACTTTCAAATTGTGCATGGATTATGTACCAACTTGCAAGTTGGATTCTGCGTGAAGAAAAGCTTTTTATTAATTGTACGCAAGATTGTCATTTGACGCTTCTTTCTAAGATTTTTTTATTCACTTTAAATAAAAAACTACCCACATAAACTAAGATCGTGCGTTCTTAATATCAAATCTTCAACTTAAACTTTTGCAACAACACACGGACTTACGGACATCGTTAAAACGATTGAGATTTGTAAGCTGATCAACAATACTTTGTTCTGTTCTTGAACGCTTTCTTCTGTTAGTTACAAACGAAATGACATTCTCAGTATACCGTTCCACTTATGTGGAGGGTACAAAACCGCCAAAGATGCTACAACATCCACACACAAATACAAACAATACTTGTCTAGTTAAATCAGTACGTTAGAGACAATCAAATTATAATACTATTAAAATTGTATTGCTGTGGAAGTCTGTCATGCTATATGACTGATACAGATGTGTCGTCGTAGTTGTTGTGATGATAATGACGTGGTGTGTTGATTATGATAGAGTGGATCAACCGGATTTATCAGCTGGTGTGCTGACGCTAACAATTGTAGGCAGCAGTCAACAAAACCACTTAAACTACAAAATAAACAAAACAACAGTTAAATATTTGTGTTTGTTTTCTTCTTCTTTTTAACACATTCTGTTGTTTTTTTTTTTTTTTTTTTTATCTAAAAAATCTCTCTGTAGTGTGTGGTCGTTCGTCTAGAGGCAAGTTTAATGAACTTCTTCTTGTCATGCAAACAAACACAACAAAAAACCATTTGTCTTCTTATGTTTGTTGTAATGAATGATTATTAAAAAATATCAAAACAATTTGAGCATCATACTCGTTCAGTTAAAATTCAATTTAACTCAAAGTCGTGTTAAGCGAAATATGTTCTGATAACTCTGGTAAGGGTAACGGTAAGGTGCCAAGAATATGAAAAGAATAGAAAGAATGCTACATCATCAGAATGTTAAAAGCGTTTTAGTCTTGAAACAATCAGTTCAAATATTCGTATTAAGCTTGACGTCCCCAAAGTTGTTAATAATTGAAAAATTATATTATTTTCTTTAATAAAGAAAACAAGTGATTAAACAGCCAACTTTTTCTCTTCTCCCACTATAATCAGAACTTGAAAGAAATGGTAGTGAACGTACGAGATCCTTCTGATTTGTTAAAAAGTACTAAAGAAAGAAAAGAAATTTAGATAAAGTCAATAATAATATTATATTCTCGACATGTCTGGGCATGTCTAGTACACAACCACAGCCTTCATCATCTCCAAAAAAACCTGATAAAACAAAAATAATCAACCAAAAATCTTAATTCAGATGACACACGCTGACTATAAACTAGGATAACTCCTTCGCACATGTACTACAAGTGTTGGTGTGCAATTAATAACTTTGAGCATGACTATGAATCCTATCACTCATATACACATTAATTCATCATTAAGGAGGTCAACGTGGTAGTCAAGTGCAATTCGGCGTGTTTTCCAGCCAGCTTGACGACCTACCACCCACATTTAACTAAACACCCCAACTTGACTCAACATTTGTCATTCTCCCTATCAGCCTCTCTTTCGCTATCTTCACATTGAACGGTCCTATATGGTTGCTTATG
Organism: Ornithomya chloropus; assembly: GCA_963971445.1. NCBI lineage: Eukaryota > Metazoa > Arthropoda > Insecta > Diptera > Hippoboscidae > Ornithomya > Ornithomya chloropus. The sequence goes on along the minus strand of OZ020530.1, from coordinate 16,025,131 downwards.
TGTAAGTGTTATCATTCTTCCCACAATAACAGAAAACAAAAGCAAAAAAACCAGTAATGCTTCTTCCATTCATTCCAACGATTAACCGTTGATATCGCACGAGCCCTTCTTTGCTCCATACATACTATTTTGTATATATGTACTGCATGAGGTAGCAATACATGTTATGTTGTAGTAAATTCATTTAAATGAAAACCCATACTCATACATACACACCCATATACGCATGTGTACCAAACCAGAATAGTTGACTTGTTTGATTTTTAGTTTTCAGTTAAAGTTTATTTTGAATGTTTTGTTTTTTTTTTTTTTTTTTTTTGTTAAGCGCGCAATTACTCGTACTTTTTATTTTGTTTTGATTTGGTTCTGTCTGGTTCCTCTGCCGTTTTCATGTTTTCATGTTTTCATGCATACATTCACAATTTTCGTTTTTTTTTTCTTTAAATTCATACACGTACGTGCACGTGTATGCGGTTGTAGTGGTATAGTATAGTAACAGGCTGCTTTGGTTTTGTTTGGCTGATTTCTATTAGTGTGTGACATAGCCATAGCCAGGAAAACATGTTTTTCAGGAGTCAGTGCAACACCGGCGCCAACATACACAGGAACCGGTGTACAGAATCCTTGACCTAATGCGTTTTTGTGGGACTGTTGTTATTCTTGTTACTGTTATCATAATTTTTTTTTTTGTTAGCATTGTTGTTGTTGTTGTATGAGACTTACTAGGAACATCTTATACTAATCAGATAGTCATACCACCAGATCAGCTGTGAGCTTCAACTTGAACGGCTGATTACTTGACTAACTGGCTGCTTGGTTAGTTACTGCTTAGTTGTTGTTGTTGTTGCTGTTGTTGATTATTCGAATTTGTGTATTTTAAACAGTACCAATTTTTATACCAATAACATTATCAAAGTTCAAATCCAGTTCGGGGTAAACTTGTTTTCTCCTCACTTCCTCCCCGCCCCCCACCAATCACACTCAGTAACTAACTCAGTCGCAAAGCTGGTATTAATAAACAGCACTTGAAACCATCACTTCGACTTGAGTATCGTTAATATGTCTGTCTGTTTGTCTGTCTTTTCATCCATATTTTGTAGTTAGAACTGAAAATCTGTCATTTGTATGGTGTTTGGTGTCTGTTTCGCACGCTCTGCTAGTGGGGGAGGTCAGTAATTTGCTACGTTTGAATATCTCAACCAATGAAAAAACGTGTTGTTTGTAAGCATCATTTATTTTGTACCCTGATCACACCGACTGGTTATGGTTATTGTTGTTTATTATGTTTATGTAGTTGTTCTCATTGTCATTATTATTGTTGTTCAAAAAAGCACATGATGACATTATGTTGTTGTTGTTGTTGTTAATCTTGTTGATATGATATGGCAACAGTTGTAGTGTATGTGTGTGTGTGTGTGGGTACAAGCATGCTCGTGTAGATTGTTAGGCTAATGCATCGACATTATTGACAATAATCGATTCAAGGTGAAAGAGTTCATTTTGAGCCGTTTGATTGATTCTTTTTAAAAAAAGATGTGATTATTTTTATTGTACAATATTATAAGGTCACGTTCGCATCACCTGCCAACGCATCACCTGAAACTGAAATCCTTCTATCTCTTCACTAAATCATTAAGTGTTTGAAGTGAAAGTCTAATGAACATAAAGTAATGAAAACGTGGAATACCGACAATTTAACAGACTCCATGCATCAACACCCACTCTGCATACACAACATAACACATTTTTCCGTCATTTAGTAAAATGTCAAAATATTTATATTTATATGCGCCATTTGCATTGTTTCATGAAGACCTTAAATCAAATGTTGAAATGAATGGTACAACATAACAACAGTAAAACATACTTTTAGGCACCTTTTTATATAGGTTTTTATATATAAAAGAACTGTCAATATTTCAAATATAATTTATTCCATACTTCGATACAGATATTCACCTAAGGATGGAAGCAACTTTTCATTTCCTTTAGTGTCCATCAATTGAAAAGTGAAGAAAACATAGATACGTTGGTTACAAAATTTACTGCAAAAATCCTAACTGACAAGCTTTATGTCGATTGGATCAAACACATGCCTGGTAGTGTACAATAGAGGAGAACAGTGATTTCCAAAAGGAGGAACCTCCATTTTAAAATGCGCCTACAAAATTTTTTTATCAATGGAAAATTCTTTACATTTAGGTTTGATTGAAATGATTTCTATCAAAGAATCTTTTTTGATAGCTGTAATCGTCATTCTGAATTTAAATTAAAAATAAAAAAAAATTTTTACTCTCAATCCTTATTTATATTCTGGTTGGGTTTCTGCTTAGGTGGTTTTAAACGCAATAACAAACTAAATATACCATCAGAACGAACTGAACTGACTTTTGTATATTTTCAACAACCAAATTATCCCATCACTATCCCTATAAAACAAAGCGTTTCCGTTGAAATATTTCATGTGTTGTATTGTAGTGTGAAAGGATCTGCATACCTGAGTATGTACTCGAAAAATTCCATGTAAATGTCAAAGAAATTTATTTAACACAACATAATAATAATAATTACAGAAACAACAGCAACAACAACCAACAAATTTCACAGACAACATAGATTTTTCTATTTAAACAACGACTACTTTACAGTGTTCTTTTCTGAAATGTTTCTCTATTAAATGCGTTAATGAAAAATGATTCTGAAGCGATTATTAAAGTTAGTAGCCAGTAGATAAACAACACATAAAAAAATTACATCCTCTTAGACACCTCCCAGTGTCTCTTCATTGTGATGAGAGTAACTGTACACACATTTTGCATTCAATTGAAAAACATGAATATGTTTCACAAATATAAAATGAAAAGGGGAATTATTTAATATAAAATACTCAAGCACACAAGTGCATGCAGTATATGCTGGCATAAAAACATTACAAGGAAATTCTACAGCGACTGCATGTTGATAAAATGTTTAAATAATTACATGATAAAGCTGGCTTTGACAAATAAAAACCATCATATAAGTAAATGGCATAAACACACAAACATATACATATACGGGAATGTACCTTAAAGACAAAAAGCAAATAAAGGCAAATAAGGAACACAACATAACATTGAAGAGATCACATTTTCAGGCAGTTGTTGAATTCTTCACCAAATAAGGGCCAAAAAATTGTACGCAAGTATTCACTCTTGATCAATGCAACACACAACTCTGACTGCCTTGCAATACATACCATTCCCAGAGATCAGAAAACATGGCTACTTGGCAGCACATAATAATAAAAGCAATCATTTAGTTAGTCTGTCCTACAGTCAGCCCTACGCAAATGGCTGGTTGGTTAGTTCATTGGTAGTATTCTGTCTTATATTATAGGATTAACAAGATGATTCCATTTCATCTTCAAATACACAATTCTTCATATTGTTTTTAACAAAAGTTATTTAGATTAATCAAGGAATATGCCAAATGTGCTTCAAGTGGAATTGCTATCATCTTAAAAATCACATATTTATTGAATGATTTTTACCAACTCTTTTCCTATAACTCGCATGGAAGTAAATGCTGTAGCGTATTGATTGGTGGTGTTTATCAAACTTTAACATTTCTTTTGTTGAAATTGAAGCAACAAAGAAACAAATTTTATCAAAGGAAAAATTGAGTGCAAAAATCTTTTTTTTATTTTGAAAATTCTTTCTATTCTAAGGTATGGTCAGTACAAGTATGTGTGTGTGTGTGTGTGTTTGTGGCTTAACAATAACAATTATTTATTAATTCGAATCATAATTGTGGGCTTGTCTTCATACAAATGCTTGCAATAAGAATATATTGCAACTAAACAGTTGACATTGGAAATATTATATAAAAAGACTGCACACGACTGCACACACTTGATACTGATTCATCACTTGCCACTGTCGCCGGCAATAAAGAACAAACCACACTTGACAAAAAAATAAAATAATTACAACAAGAACAACAACGAATAAATAAATAATAATAAAAACAAATCTATACAGACAGGCTGAGGGAGTAGCTGTTGACTGGTTGCTGAATGCCTAGCTGGTTAGGTTGACTGACTGGTTCAGTTAAGGCAAAAAACACAAAAAAAAAAATGAAGAAAAAACAGCTGGTTGTTTTGCCGGAACTTTTGCCATAGTATCAGTTATTATTGCCGCTTCTGCTTAGTACTACTACCACTACTACTGCACTCCTTACATTGCTTACTAACACTATCACTTTACTTATGCTTCAGCATTTTGTTGTTGTTATTTCTGTTTATTTAAGTTGTTAGCTAGTTAGCCCTAAATCAGTCAATCTTAACCTGTTATATGACTCTGCCATAGTGAGTACTTGGCTACAACAACCACTACTACTACCATTACCACCACTATCAACCAAAGGCAAAACAGCTCTAGTAATAGCTTTGATGATTGCATGCCTACCTGTTGGTCTACCAGTCAAACTGCCATGTGCTCAATGCTACACACACACACACACACACACACACACACAAATTAACAGGCCTGTAGTACCTACTGTTGTTCTGCGTTAGGTTTATAAATACAAAACCCAACACATGCACAATAAATACAGCTGAGCTATATGGCAAAACAACATAAACAAAAGAAGAAAAAAAAAACTAAAGCAAAAACAATGAATATTTTTTCTAAACAATCCGACCGGCATTTATTGTACTAGGGTTGAAGTGTTAAGTTTACCATCGCAAATTAGAAGCCACCAAACACTACTAGATTTCAACATAACAACAACACCAACAATGTAAAATAAATAATAATAACACAACCTGCTGATGACATGATGATGGGTGGTTATAATAGGAAAATAAAATATAAACAAATTTCACCCACACCAGCGCACTCAATCACTCAACCACTCAAGTGCTCAAGTATTTCGTTTAACTGATGTATTGGAAAACATTTTTTTTTATTCATATTCAATGAAACCTACACGCATTGTGCACACACTTTGCACACAGTTTAAATTTGTTTATTTATCTATTTTACAAATGACAAGTACAACCGTAATGATCTCACTCACTCATTACTCATATACAACATAATTACGTTTGTCCTTCATTTCATTAAATCTTGCACGCAACATATTTCTGTATTATAAAGGTGGATAGGCATACATTTAATTAGGCAACGAAGGACGTTTTAAACATTTGACCTTTGCAAATAAAAAGAAAAACAACAAGTGCAAATATTATAGGCGATCAAAGTCGACAATTCTACACTTTACACCACATTCTTGTAATTTTACAACTACACGAATAACACAATTTATTCTACAATATAGTCAGTAGCATGAATAAGCGAAAATTATTGTCGTGTAAGAGTAACTTTATTTCAAATTATGCCACTTTTATGGGGAGAAAGTGTAGATCCGTTCGTCTGATTAGGTTTAAAATTAATTTAAACTTAATTGTTGCTGGAGAACATAAAGTTTAGTAATTTTTTGTTGAATATTGCACCAAACAAACGCTTTCGGATCAAGTGTTTGTTATAAATTTCTTCTTCTTATTTTGTATTTTGTGTTATCTTAGTCCGAAAATTCATTTATTTTGAAATGTTAGCAGCAACAACCACAATAACAACAAACTGAATGGAAAGGAAAATGAAAAAGTACGAAGAAGGAGAGAAACACATATAAAAAACAAAAACAATTACATGACAATGCTACAAATCAGTTAAGGTTGACTTTTCGGCACCCGCTACCCTTCGATGCTTTAAGTAAAAACAACATCGGAAAACCTAAATCATTAACGAACAGCAATTATTATTAATACGAACTGGAATATTATATATAGTCCGACACTTGGTTACTGCAAGTAAATTAATTTAATTGGCGCAGCCAGAGTAGGGTGCTACAGATTGCTAACAAAGCTGCATAATAGTGATTTTTTGCGTTGGTGCGCACCCAAATATACATCACATGTTGTGTATAAAGTATAACCGCTTGAAACACAATCATACACACGAACAAGAATACAAATAATAATATTAAAAATATGTAACTTCTCGGCATCTAATGCAAATGCACGGACAGACAAACAGCGGTACTGCTGCAAAGTTATATTTTTTTGCCAAATCTTAAAAACTTTCCATTGAATTATTGAGATATAAAAAAATATATGTAAAGAAAATGTTTATAAATGATGGGCGTGTTCTAAAAGTACTTTTTTTTTTCGTGAAATATTGAACTCCTGTTAATCACTTTCTTAAAAAAACAAACAATCAATTATATCGGTTTTGTTAACCATAACATACTACTAATTTTCGGAGGGTATAATTGCCATCTCCTAAGAACCATGTAAATGAATTTTTTGTAGATTGTGTGCAATAAGAAAATAATCTTAAAAAAAATCAATTTTTACTTAACAGTGGGCGTGTTCTGCATCTGATTTTGCTCATTTTCAATATCAACCTATGTACAAGAACCATTTTAGCAAAGCGAACGTTTACGAGAGGTAGGCGGACAAACAGATATGATAGACCGACTAAGAATTTGGTGCTAACCGAGAATATATATACGTTGTGGCGTCTCTGGCGTTTCCTTCTGAATATTACAAATGTTTTGACAACGTGTGCATACTATCAACCTCAAGGTGGTGGTTATAAAAACTATTACTTTGAACTCCTGTAACTTATGTACGTTTAGTATTTATAGACAGTTGTAATAAGTGTAGTTTACCTAATGCATCATGTTCTTAAAGCTTTTATAAGCCTCGTGGCTATGTTGTCGAAGCGAAACATTGGGTAGTAGTGACTTTGACTAATAAATAAATTTTATTGTCCTGTGAAACCATACATCTCTACATCATAGTATTGTTTTAGAAATGTTTACGATTATACCCATTTACAGATTTATTTATTTGCATGTGGGGTGTATCTCACTCATGGTTGAATATTTTTTATATTGAGATGCAAACACGCGGTATTGCCATATAAATCTCTTACTGAAATATCATTATATGGGAAAGAGTTCTAAAAATGGTACGATCTGATCCATATTTAGTACAGTATCTATTTTTTTACCAAATTTTGTCAAAAAATATTTAGAATTGCGATTTTTTGCCCTAGTCTTTAAACTTCCATTATAATAGGATCTTGTATGGAGAGGTGTTCTAAAAATGGTCCGAGTCAATCCATTTTTAATAAGGCTCCTTTCGAAGCCAAGATATGTCCTTGCACCATATTTCATTAAAATATCTCAAAAAATGCGACCTGTAGCTCGCGCATAAAATTACATGGACAGACGGACTGACGGACATGGTTAAGATTTCGATTCTGAATCGATAGGTGCCGTTTATGTGTTACAAACGCCCGCACAAACTTAATATACCCTTTGCCACAAGTGATGCAGAGTATACATATAAAACCTAACGATATGATGTGAAAATAAGTCCATAACTTACATTATTAGTTTAGACTAAATGTTCGTTATCTACCCATACACCGGCTGCTAACTTTCTACTTGAAATAAATGGTCAATATTTATTATAGATTTTAAAATAACGGAATTACGGAACAAAAGAAAAGAAAGTCGAAAGAATTCGATTGGATATGCAATCTACAACAATTTAACTTATACCACGAAATTGCTTAAAAAGGATCTAACAACTAACTAAATTATATCCATAGCAAAGTGTAGAAGAGTAGAAAGGACGGCATAATAATTGAATAGAAACTTATGCTAGACGATGAGGATGGCGACAACAAAATTGGGAGAAATCAACAAGAACAACCACAACAATAACGCCCCAACCTACCAGGAATATATATATATATATATAATATAATATCCAACAACAACAACAACAAAAACAATATAATATTAATAACCAAGATTTTACGTGTTGTGTATGAAAAAAATAATACTAATATAATAGCAAAAACAATAATATAATAATAGTAATGAACACTAAATATAGAAAAATTAATGACGCTGAAGCTGAACTAAGATGCTGAGAGTTGCCGCACACACACGCACACACACAAACAGACTGAAAGAACGCATTATAGAGATTTTTACATATGTATTGTACGTGTATACGTATATATATATAAGCTCCGAGTTGTGTGTGTAGGAAAAGCTTCTCTTCGGTTCAAATTCATTTGTAAGTTATCTGCTCTCTGAACCTTTGTCTCTCTCTCTTTAGTTATTTCTTTCTTTCTACATCTTACGTTTTCCTTTACGGCGTTATGTTACTTTTTTTAAGTAAATAATGCAAAAACAAGACAACAGTAACGCGAACATAGCTAAAAACACCAACGAAAATATGTATTCGTAACTGAAGACAAAGTCAAAAGCTAAGCACAGCAAGGCACGAATGCAAGATCAAATCGCCTTTTCAGATGTTTGTTATACCACACCACCAACACTACGGCTGGCATGGGTTATGTGCACATACCAAACCAAACCAAGTCAAATGAAAACCAACTGACAACGATATGGCAGCAACAGCAGCAGCAGCAATAGCCGCAACAAAAACCGAGCTAAACCAAACAAAACCACCATCATCATCATCATCATCATCGTCATAAGCAGCAGCATTGCCTCCCTCTGGCAAATGTACATTTCATATTGATGTCAGACGAATCTTCAACACCCCTCTTGATCTATAACTTTGTTCTGATCAATCATACGTTTTGACTAAAATCAAATCGATTTTGAATTGAAAATGGGCTGAAAATGTATAATTAATTAAAACAACAACAAAGTGTTAAAGTTTTTCATGTCAAAATTTATTTCATTGCAAAAAAAAAATTTTTTTATTCCTTAGCATCACTTATGATTCGATAAACTCAACGTACCCTCTCCACCTAACCATGGTAGATAAAAACAGAAAACAACGTTTGTGCAGTGTATGCACAGAAAACCACTTAAACTTTAAATCGGATGCTAAATTATACACACATAGTGTGTATGTGTGTGTGTGTGTGTGTGTGTTTCTGTGCCCCATTAAATATATAAGATGCTGAAACAGTGGAGGAGGGAGAACGTGCAAACGGAGGAATGAATGCACATTTTATATGCACTTAAGAGTAACCCACACACACACACACACACAGCAAACGCACACAGACAAATAACATATATCAGCAGCCAAATTGGAAAGGCCACGAAATGCGCTTAACACATAACACAGGGTGCTATACGTGAAATCACAGGCAACGAACATACCACTCTGGCTGAGTAATGAACGCAACAAAAGACTTAAGATACAAACTTGCTAAAACAGCATGATATCAGTCACCCATTATTATCTGTGGTGCATGATACTTCAGTTCAGTTCAGACTATAAAGCAATTACAACAACTAAAATAATAATAATAATAACAACAACAACAACTGAAACATAAAAACCAAAAAGACAAAAACAAAAAAACGTTAACTTTAGAAAGCCAAACAGAAGTTTTTTAGTAGTTTTTCGTGTTGTTGTTGTTTTTTGCTGAATTTTTTTGATTTTTTTGAACAATAAAAAAAATTGGCAATATCTAGCGAGGGATGCTGTATATTTTCGTTGTTTCATTCGTTAGCATTGTGCATATATACATATATGTATGTGTGTACGTATCAGTGGCGCATATTACTCACTCTACCCAACATGTTCAATTAACTATTATGGAAATTTATGGTGTCCTACCAGCTTAACACTCAACTTTCTCAACGAAAACAAACAAACATACAAATAAACCAAAAAAAAAAAAAGATCTTTCTCCAAAACAATTAAAAATAATACAAAAACAAAAAAAAACAAAAAATAAAAGTGTAGAGGCAAGCAACGATAGAAATGACAAAAACAAAAATAAATAACAACAACTGCGTTGAAGATAAACAGCGTAAGGAAAAAATATATGTGAATTTAACCCATTGAAGCAGCGCTGAACTTGTATGCCTTTTTATATTTTTTGAAGGACATGAGTCACATTAAAAGTGACGTAAAATTAAACGCTTAAAGGATATGTCTAAAATATTAGATTCATATTAACCTTGAGTGTTATGCATATTTTTTAGGAAAGTATGAATTTTGACCTTAAGGAGGTAAGGACGATATGGTCATTATAGTAGTTTTCTTTTGAACGAAGATCTTTTTGAATTGGAGAAAGAAACTATGTGCATGGTTGGCATACCAAGCGCCCAGTAACGTTTTTTATAAATTATGAATGGGTTTGTTAGTCGACTCTGTCATTTTTTCACATCGATTTTTTTTTCAATTTTTTTTTTTTTTTTTTTTTTTTTTTGAGGTGCCAGCAATCATCATAGTAATGGACACAAGGGTATAGAGATTTTCATGCTGATCAATTCTCCATTTTATTTGGATAGTATAGAAACTGTAGAGAAGTTGGGAAAAGGTCACATCTTTCTAACATTCGATCATTTTTAAAGCATCTTGTAAGTGAGTCGCGCCGCTTATGGGTTAATGTATATTTGTATGTATTTCACAAATAACCTTTGTTAATCAGAGAGGCCATTTGTTGCCATGTATTAGGTTTTTTGTTTTTTTTTTTTGCTTTTTCTTCTTCTTACATTTATTGCAGTGTTTTCGTTCACATAAGTATATACGTACGTAGAAACCTACAACAGTTCCGGCATAATGATGAAGAGTATCAAAAACTAACTAACTATCAGAGACTATGCACACATACATATACATATACAATATTACACGTCATACTATATATACACGCAGCAGTCATACCACAACATAACAACAACAGAGAAAAGTCAGTCAATTTTAAATGCAATAAAAAGAAAAGAAATAACCAAAATGGGTAAGAAAAATATGTAGAAGGAGACGACGAAGAGGAAGAGATAAAGGAAAACAAAGAGAAAGAGAGAAAGAGAAAGAGATAGAGATAGAGAGAGAATAAAGAAGCAGTGATCACACGGTTTCGGAGTATAGGAGGGTAGATAGAGCGAAAACAGCAACAGATATATAATTGATGTCTGATGTTTGTTATGTCTTTCTGTCTTTCTGTCTTCTTTTGTTTTTACTGCTTTATGATGGTTATAACAACCTAACAAAAAAAAATGTTTTATCATTGTTGTTGTTGTTGTTGTTGTTGCTGTTGTTGTTGCTGCTGCTGGTGTTGTTGTATTGAACGAAAAAAAGAAAGGCAGTAAAAAGGCGCGTAGCATAAAGTTGTTAGATTTTATTGTTATTGTTATTGTTATTGGCCTCAGATTCAATCAAACCATTAAAAAATAAACAGAAATTTGTTAACGTTTCTTGAAAATTTTTCCATCCACCTTGTTATACTTACGTAATCTCTTGAAAGTGTTTGGTAATTACAGGAAAAAAAAATCACAGAATAATGTATAAAATAAATATCAGAATAAATGTATATAGACATGTATGCATGTATACATGTGTGTATGTGTGTGGGTGTACTTTTTCAAGCACTTCAATCCCACATAATTTTACTTCTTTCCAGAATGGGACGGACTTTTCCTTACATTAGCACTTGAGAAGACAGTTTCTTTCTCTTATTATTTGTAGCTGCAACACGTTTTGTTTATGTTGTCTTTGAATGTTTATTAAAAATTCGTTACCGTTGAATTTATGGCAAAAAGTATTCATAAAAATTGCTTAAATTGTATTGAATGGAAGAATAGTGTTTGCACTGTTTCACTTTGTTTATCACAATTGTGTTTATTGTACAAGAAAATGAGTTTTATTTATTTGTTTTTTGTTTTTTCATTTGATATTTCACAGAACACACGGCACGGCTAAGTAACCACTTACACTTCTTATACGAAGTCACTGACGCTGAAAATGTTACGTATTGAGTCGCGTTAGCTTACAAGCCACTGCACCGTTGGAATGTTTTTTTTTCATGTACATATATACATGTATAATTTTGTTGCTGTTGCTGTTGCTGTTGCTGCATTTTTTTTATAAAATTTTACGTGTTTTTTCTCGGTTTTTTATTAACTCGTGCTCCACCTTCTCGTTATTATTACAGCTATTAAAATGATTATTGTGTGTGTTGTGTGTGTTTGTGTGTGTGTGTGTGTGTGTGTGTGCGTGTGTATATTAAGTAACGGTACATTAAAGTTATTTTCTGTTTTTTTCAAGACATTCCCAACAATTAAATGTATTTAAAAAATATTATTTGATTTGCATAAATTTGTTGTTCTTGTTGTTTTAATGCTTATATTTATTTATTGGTGACAGCGCGCTCTGACGGTGAGCATTCATTTTGTAAATTTTTTTATTTAGATTATATGCTTTTAGCTAAAATTATAGCATCACTTTTCTGTTGAAAAACTAACACTAACACGCACTCACTCACACTTTTGTTCTGTTAATTATTATTATATTTTGTTTTTATTGAATGGAATTTTTTTTTTAAAATTATTTACCGAAAATTTTGTAGCGTTTTTTATTGCTAAACAAAAACAAGAACAATTTTTAAATAATCTGTTGAGGGGGAATATTATGTTTTGTATTGTGTGGTGGACTTGTTTGCGTCTCGACGTTATGGAAAAACTCGTTGTAGACGGTGAACGGACGGTTGCTGTTAAAAGAACGCGTGTAAAATTGTAGATACCTAAAAATTTACCATAAGTAATCTCTCGATTTTCAATCAACTGCTCTCTTGTTCATATACATTATATTCGTGCTCTTTCTGTCTCTTTCGATTTAGATACAAAACGTAATGTTTATAAGAAAAGTGTAGATTCGTGGTAGTGGATCTCAGGTGTATTATATGCAGGTGTCATTCTCTCTCCACCTTTTGGTGTATCTCTCAGTTATCGATATTAATGAAATAGTATTAGTAGTTAACTTCAATTGAACAGAGAAGGATAGAGAGCCAGAGCCAAAATATCTAACAAAACGAATGCTTTTTATGGTTTCATCTTGTGTATAACTAGCTATAAAATTGTTGTGTGTGTGAGTGTGTATTACCACTCTCTTTCTCTCTCTCTCTCTGCTATTGCATTAAACTCTCTCACCTGTTGCTATTTAATAGTCTTAAGTAGTTGGCTGGTAAAGGCTTCTTTGCTTGTATTTGGTAACTGAAAATGTATTGTACTGTACTCAACAAAACACACATTCGTGCGCTATATGACTTACGTACGTTTCGTCTTGACGTTCGTTTAGCTAGAAGCCTAAATAATAATAATAATAACAATATATGCGTGTTTGTGTGTATGTGTGACAGTAACATAAAATACGGGCTTAAATGTTACGAACCAACAACGTATAAAGAAACATCAAAATAACGTTCGTAAAGCACGCTTCTCAATCATTGCCTTTAACACTGGCAGGCCTAGCAACATAAACTCAATCAGTTAAGTTATTTGTATTAGTTTCTGAGTTTCTCAGAGCATGCATGGTGCAACAGTAGTGTAATGCACCACCATGATTTTGTTGTTGTTGTTATTGAACAAACGCGCAACACATCGCACAAATAAATTGCAGTAGAAAAAATTAAAAAGTCAAAGAGTCACATATACGCCGAAGGAAAAAGCCATTGTTGTATTATATAACAGAGAAAAAGAAGAAGAAGAAGAAGAAGAAGAAGAAGAAGCAAATATCTCTCCGATTTCGTTCAATACACTATACACACGTATAATCCCGTTAGAAAAATTTTTTAATCAGAAAATCTTCCTTTCTACGGGGAAGGACTTTGGATTTTCAATAGAAACCGAATTTTTCAATCAATTACAATCTGGATTATCTGAAAATCTGCCCTTCTGAGCTACTCCACCCGAGGTAAATGTAAGAATTTTTATACCTTCACTTGATACCTGGAGGTTAAGTATAACAAGTTTGTCGTTCCGTACTGAACATTCAGAAGAAATTATCTGATATATACAAGGTATTCAAATCAGCAATAAAATCTGAAATCAATGATGTCATAACATGCAACACAAACTTTAATAGTCTAATAAAAGAGGGCGCTTATTCTTATACTTGTCATGCCCACAGGTTACGTATAAAAATCCGGCTTTGCCTCAACCAAATATAGTATTTTCATTCGCTTTTATTTATTTTTTTTTTTATTTTATTTATTTTTTTTTATTTTTTTTTTTTTTATTTGTTTAAATTTATTTTTTTTTTTTTTTTTTTTTTTTTTTTTTAATTTATATGATTGATTATGACAAAATCTCCTTCACTATATACCTTTCTCTTTCTCTTATTAAAACTAACCGACGAAACGAGATCAATTTTAAATCAAAGACAAAACAAATAACAAAAGACTTAAGACAAAAGCGTTATAAATGATAGACAGAATACAAACAACTCAGTGCAAAAAGTTTTCGATTTAGTTGTGATGGGGAGACCCTCCATCAAGTTTGAATTGCACTAAATCGGTTGACGAGTTACGCCCACAATCGACAAAAATCTATCTCTTAGCCACAAAACGTAAAATCTAAATCATATGTTATATAAATTCATATTTAACCCTTTCATATGTAAGCCCAAAGTGGGCGCAATCGTATAACAGACACACCCACAATTTACAGAAATCTATACCTAGCGCAAATTCTACTTGTAAGTTAATATATACACTATAATAGAGTGTAATTAGAAATATTCCACGCCCATGACGGTGGAGGTGGTTAGTGCTCTTACTTGATTTTCTTGTTCATATATTATATAACGCCACCACAATGTTCGCGTTATTTATTTCTTCTTATTAGTTCCTCTCTTACTACGTTGCTGTGTTTCAATTTGTTTTTACTTAACTGTGTAAAGGGTTAACATTAACATACCACACATCAAACAATTATATACAAAACATTTCCACCACAAAGAACGTTAATGCCCTACGTTCAATAAGACTACGTAACTGTTCTAAATACAATTTGTCGGAAACATGGACAGACATGACCAGGTCGATATTTGACTTGATTAAGATTATATAGACACTCCTAAGTAAAGCAAACATACATAATACATACAGCTAACCTAGCTAACGGAGCTAACGGCGAAGCCTTTATTGTCACATTTAAACATACTTGTATTTATAATAATAATAAACATTTCGATGCAAGCATAAATGTTAAATTTACTTAAATACTCAAAATTTAATTCAAACACTCAGAGATGGAAAAATATTTAAAACTATACGAACAACACTATCAAACATTTACAAAAATACAAACGCACTGTTCATACGTATACACAGCAATAGAGAGACCAGCTAGCTAGCTAGAGCTGGAGAGACTTTGTTACGTCTTTACATACTGAACTTGTGACGCATACAATGGATGCAATCAACCGCGCACGCTATCGCTAGAGTTGAGAAAAAACGATGCTGCGTTTTCTTCAACACACATACACCCCTGCCTATGTGATTGTATTGTACATGTGTCAGAAAAATGAAATATCTCAGCATACTCTCACTCACTCACATGCACACAGATTTGTATATACGTACAAGCATGTACAGTACATATGCTGCACTCGTCTCTTATGCCATCGCCGTCTCTGACAATAGACGCTAACAAGTTAAAGCAATTGACTCTCGTTGCCATAAAAATAGTTTCAATATTGTAAACTTTTTATTTTCTTCTCTGTGTGTTTTTCGTTTCATTACTGCTATTGTTGTTGTTGTTGTTGTTGTTGTTGTTGTTGTTGTTGTTGTTGTTGTTATAGTTGCTAATATATTGCATATATGTATATTGTGCCTTTCAGTTTTCCAAAAAAAAAAAGTTACTCACTATTTATTGTAAAGTTTTATTATTTATACACATTTTTGAGTAAAGTTTACAAATCCACATACACGCACAACATTGCGCGCTTCATGGCAAATATATATATCTATATAAATAATATATTGTACGTAATAAAAAATAAATACAAAGATTTATAAAGTTTTAAGAATGTGTAGAGGTCTCTCTAAAGTCGTGGTATATAAGCAGCCATGTTTAAAATTCGGTTCATGACTGCCTGGCTGCCTTCTTGCTTGACTGATACTTACAGAGCAGCAGTACGTATAGTATGGCATGGCACGGATTGCATTAAAAAACAACTAAAAGAACGAAAAATGTGGCTTTGGCAAAATCTTCAGTACGCTTCCCATCTATATGTAAACAAACAGTGGGCACGACAAGTATCTGATATAATTTATATGTTACGTGTTAACTAACAAGTCGGATTATGCGTTAAATATGGACTTTTGTAATGTATGGGCCGCATCGATGGACGGGCTAATTATATACAAGTCGTTTGTAAGTGAGACTCTCACGTGTCCAATGTAAATAGCAAGGAGCGCGAACAAACTAAACATTTATGCATAAAATCCGTTCCTTTATTGAGGTGAAATTCAGATGTTGATGCTGAATCAAGAATATGTACACTTAGAGGGTCTTTGGAGTTTCGTGCTGAACGTTGCAAACGGAACGACAAACTCAGTATTCACGTGAGTGTAGAAAAATTGAGAAAATTTAAAACTGAACGAAAGACTTAAGCAACAAACTTTTGCACGCAACAATATCAAATCGCGGTTGTAAAGTAAAAAAAAAAAAAAGTCAAACCAACAACAAAGACAAGCGCGTGAGGCTGTGAGGCTGTGAGTTTATTGTTACACCCTCCACATAATATGAAGGTATACTAAGTTTGTCTTTCGTGTTTGCAACACCCAGAACTAGGCTTCAGAGACCCTACAAAGTATATTTATTTTGAATCAGCATCAAAAACTGGCTCAATTTAGGCAAGTATGTCCGTAGGTCCATGTGTTAGTAGGTTTTTGACATTCTCATAGGCGTAATTTTTGATATATTCAACTGAAATTTTTTACAGACACTTTTATTATCTGTATGCAAATCGCACCTGACAAACCTACGCTTTGTATGTAGATGTGTGGAGGGTATTTAAGATTTGGTTTAAACTAAATTTAGTTTCCTTACTTGTTTATGTGTGTGAGCGAGTGAGTGTAAGCCAAGTCATGAAACTAATGCTTAAACTGTATTTTTGATGTTTGGTGGCTGAGGATAGTGTTTGCATAAATTCAATACCATGGCCTTTTTGACAAACAACAACAACAACAACAACAATAACAACAACAATAGAAATATGGCTGCGAGGACTCTATCAAAAATTCATACAATTCCGACTCTTTCCTTTAACATGCTGTGCCAAGACGGCACAAGTATAAGCTGTATTACAAAATAACAACAACAACGAAAAAATAAGTGAAAATGTTTTGTCGGTTATACTCAATAAAGAGAACCCTTATAACAACACTTGATTCCACAAATTGCGCTGTAATTTGTTTGTTGTACCGAAGAAGGCGTGATATTACTATTTGAATGATTTCGTCAAATATCGCCTATAAAAACATCTGATAGGGTGCTTAGTTAATTAATATCAAAAATTGAAGATTTTCACCGTTATCGGTTCTAAAAATGTTACGATTCGGTCCATTTGGGGCAAATTTCATGGAATTCATCTCAAAGAATGTGACCTTTAGCTTGTACAGCTTGTTGGACAGACAGACGTATGTTGCAAACGAAAAGACAAACTTAGTATACCTTCCCATTTTATGTGGAGGGTTTAAAAACATATACAATAAAAGGAAACATCTCAAAAAAATAAAAATAAAAATAAAAAGACAGGAAAACATGGTAGAAATGTTTAGAAGAGCTTCATCAATTGCCAGATAAATAAATTTTTATTCCAATTGTTTAGAAGCCATAAAACATGCAAGAGAATAGAACTATTAGCATACCAAGGCAACACAACCAGCGAACAAACAGACAAGATATACGCATACATAGCTAAAAATCCTATATACCACTCGCACACTTTTACATACAGCATTGTGACCATTATATGAAAGAGAAAAACTTGGATTTAAATATATCTGAATCTTAAGCACCCACCTCTATATGATAAGAAAATGTATGCTGCTGTTGTGTAATGAAGGATTGATTTTAATGAAAACAAAAATTCAGATTCAGATATGATTCTGAATGGATCTTCAAATTAAAAAAGGGTCCACCTTTCGTTTACGTTTAGAAGTTACAAGTATCCGCACAAACTTAATGTACCCTTTGGGGTATAAAAAGAGATTTCCGAGGGCTTTCTAAATTGCGAACACCTTTATACAGAGTACAGTACTCTACAAAAGTTTACAACTACTACAAAGAAATTCCACAGATTTTTTACAAACTTTTTTCTATTGAGATCTTTTGTTAGATTTTTACTTTAAGCTCGATTTTGATTGAGAATAACTTTTGATCTGTGACTGATAAAGACATAGAATCTTCCTATAGACTTTTCCTATAGTATTGTTTTAAGGAATAAACGCTGTTTAATTGATTTCATTTATTTTAAGGTTTTTAGTTGGTTGACGATTGTACTGAATACTCTTCCCGTGAAATGATTATGTAGGGTATTTCACAATTATTTTAAACCATACTAGTGATACCACACTAAGATGTTGTTTTGTTGTGTTTTTTTTTCTTTGTTTTTTAATTTATTTTTATCGTTCATCTGATTAGAAAATAAAAAGCAACAGCTCAAAATGAACAAACGAACTACACAATAGCAACAACAACAGCGAAATATAAAAGAAATGATTTTTTATGTGCTGTTGATCGCTAGTTATATCGCATTACGTTGTTTTTATACGCTTCGCCGTAATGGTATACTAAGCTCATTAGTAAAATTGATATTCTGACACTAAATCTCAAAAACGTATTCAGCGCATATACCCCAATATAGGAATACATCTATAAACAGTTATTAAATCCGTGACCTTAAAAGAAAAGTGTAAAATGATGGCCTCATGTTATGAAACAAAGCGGTGTAGAGTATTAAGTGATCATCTAGAACCGATTATAATATTTTCACTTGTTTTTAATTTAAAATTTTGGTGACCCTAAAACCCTTCACTTGACAGGCTTGATTAAGCGCGCTACTAACGCTGTGAGGATAACCAAACAAAACAAAAACAAAGAACACGACTTTCAACGCTCAACGTTTAGTTCGAGTAGACAAAATAATCACATACACACCACACTTAAACGAAAAAGAGTTGGAGAAAAGGCCATTGGGTGTAAAACAAATAATAATGAGTTAACAATAGTTTTTCTTGGTCCAGTATAGTGTCTGGAAATTCTAGTCATTTTTCAATATAAAAATAGCTGCACAACTAAAACTATGAGTTTTTTTCATATATTCATGAACAGGATTTAAAATCTAGATGATTCTAGAATGGCTTTAGGCTGAATGTAGCAAACAGAATAACCGACTTAGTAGCATAGCCCTGCAATATGAATTACAGCACAGTATAATCTCCTCACTAACGTGTACGGGTATAAAATAAACAATCGCAACAAAGAGAAAACTCCAACACAACGTAACTGCGTTCTATCCAACAAAAAAAAGCAGGTACTTTAAGAAAATTAAGAATCGGTTTTTTTTTGTATTTTTTTTTTTTTAAATAAGGAAAAAGGGAAGGGAAAGAAACCAGGAAAATGAAAATGCTAAAGCAAAACAAAAACAAACCCAAACAATAACAATAAAACACAATAAATGAAGATTATGAAAGTTGGGGCGAGATCATAACGCTAAGCATTAATTATAGTTAAACGAACAAAGAAATTATATTTTATGAAGTTGCTGTTGTTGGGTTGTTGTGGAACAAAGAGAGCCAACGATGATATTGATGCATTTTGTATCACATAGTAAGGGTTGTAAGCAACACATAGAAATCAATTTATAGCCCGATCCAGGAACACATTTTAACAACCAACATCGAACAGTATGATTATTATAAATGTGTAAATCGTTATTGTTCTCAACGGTCCTAATAGATAAATGACTTTGACTTTTTATGCCTTCCACCTCAATGATGAGGGTATACTAAGTTTGTTCTTCCGTTTGCAACACCCAGAAGGAGGCCCTACAAAGTATATATATTCTTGATCAGCGTCAAAAACTAAGTCGATTTAGACATGTATGTCCGTGTGTCCGTCTGTCTGTCTGTTGTTGGCACTCTCACGAGCGTAAATTTTGAGATATTGAGCTGAAATTTTGTACAGGCACTTTTAGTTTTTGCACGCAGATCGCTATTTCAAATGGGCAAAATCGGACCAAAGTCACGCCCACAATCGACAAAAAACTATTTATCTACCACAAAATATTAGCTACAAACTTGAAATTTGGTATGTACATCTATGAATATTAGCTTTATCGATATGCCAAAAATGGGCGTATTCTGATTATAGACACGCCCACAATCGACATAAATTTATATATCTCCCACAAAAGTTGACCTAGGAACTTGAAATTTGGTACGCGTATACTTAGTTATCCCATCTACTGATGTGCCAAAAATGGGCGCGGTCGGATAACAGACACGCCCACAATTTACAAAAAACCATACTCAACGTAAAACGTAGACTTGCATGCTGACACTATTAGAGGGTGCAATGTATATATATATATTTGCCACGCCCTTTCTTGTAGAGGTGGAAGGTATTTAAGATTTGGTCCAAGTCAAATTTAGTTTTCTTACTTGTTTCATTTGACTTTAGTTTATAAAAAATGTAAAGTTATGATGAACAAAGAAAATCAATTTATAGAAGGAGAGGATTTGAAAATAGTCCATTTGGTCCAAAATTACACCGTAGCATTTTTAGGCTAACATTTTTTATTAAAAAATTTTAAGAATTGTAAATTTACGTTGTAACGGATCAATTTGGTAAAAGGTGTTACAAAGAAAGTGATTCTAAAATGGGCCGATCGTGGCCACAGTCAATTTTTTGACTAAAAATAATAAAACTACGCAAAATTTAATAAATATTGTAAAAAATAAACGAACTTTGACCTGGGCTTAATTATAACTCTAATTATAACCTCTATTACAAGTGAGCGTTGTATGTACTGAATTTCGAACTCTAATTTTTAGTGGAGCTTTATATGGAATAAGGTTTTTGTAAGTTGTGGGCGTGCCTGTTATCCGAAATAGGTAATCATGTGCCAAATTTCGACTTTATAGCTCAATTGTTGTGGATCGATTCGGTTTTTAACGCCGATTAAGAATATATACACTTTGTAGAGTCTTGGACGCCCCTTTCGGGATATGGCAAACGAAATAGCAAACTTAGTATATCCTCACGACTAAGGTGGAGGGTATAAAAAATGGGTTCCTTTTAGATTCCACACTTAAAATAAATTCTTGTTGTGGATACTTTTCTTTTACACTGCAACACTTTCAGTTTTTCACATATTTCCCCCCTTTCCAGATAACATTTTTCCCAAATCGATTTTTATATTACATTGCCCCGCATCCATTGATTCGAATCAATTAATTTTAGAATAAATGAAAGCACTAAGTGGTGCAAAGTATTAAAAAGTCGAGTGTCGGAAAAAGACTTGTTCATGGCCTAAAAACAAAAAAAACTGAAGGCCAGTTATGTTTACATCATATTTTTTGAAAAAAGGATATTGAATCGTTTGATTTAATCTAAAATTGATTAAATCTAAATTGAAAACTTTAAAACAATTGAGAAATATTATAAACGAAATAGACAAGCCGTGCAATAGTAAAGCAACGATAAAGTAAATTTACCATTTCAATGGCGTAATAGCGTTACAGATCATTTTTACAATAACAATAACAATAACAACTATTAATGACAGCACCATCGACCACTAGGGTGTGGGTTCGTCAAGTAATTTACGTGTAGTTTAAATTGCTTATAAAAACAGCAACAATAGAAATGCTGTTATGCACAGTGTGTGCAAAAAAGATTGAAACTCTCGGCTAACATTGTAGAATGAAATTTTTTCACAAAAAACTTCAATTAAAAAAGTTGTTTGGGTCCAAAGATGGAGACTTGAGTTTGATTTTTCCTCTTCTAATCTGACAACTTTTGTATGTCGGGTTTTTTTCGAAACATTCGTCTTTACTCGAGAGTTTCCAGCGTTTTGCTCCACCCTGTATACTTATTTACATTTGGTAAATGTAGTTGTTGTTAACGGACCATGGACTGAGAGTGATTAGGTGTCAGTCCATTAATATGCTGTAATGCTTTATAAACTCACATACACATGCACATGTGTATGTACTTGAGCAAAGTTATAAAATTCAAATGTTATTAGATATTTATCAAATGGACACAACGCCAACAACAGCAACAGTATTTAGAAGTATTTTTTTTTTTTTTTAATGACAAAGGTTATTGGAAAGAATTCTGTGAACGCACGATTGATTAATATATTCTTACTTGGTATTTACAAGCGAATACAACACCGACACAAACTATATGATACCGATTATATAACGTCACCGTTAACGTTGTGGTGTGGACACCTTTTATACATCTAATGAGAATATCACTGACATTCTAATGAGGAACATTTGCTTGGTACGTAATGGGGAAAAGAAAATTAAGAAAATATAAGAAAATAATGGTCAAGTGTAAACCTCTAAATATACTAACAACTAGGATAAGTCCCTTCAGGGGGCCGCGACTAATTTGACCGTTTCGAATATATAAATAATTAATAATTCGTTAATATTCTGGCAACAGGTTTTTACTTTCTTTTATGCTTTATGTGTAATAAAGGAAAAACTATTGGTTTCGAAAAGTTCCGTGGTCCCAAGTAACCTATTTACAATACCAAATTACCCAGATTTAATGAAATTATTTATACCGAATCTTACCTCTACAGATCTTAAGGAACTTTCAGCTTCATAGCTCAACATTTGCAATGGTATTAGTGCTGAAAGCTTTGTAGGCCATGGTGCATGTGTTCTTGAACCGTTTTTCCTCAATTGCTAAAGGTAATCGTAGAGAAATTCGAAAATCCCTCTTTTTCGTCTGTACGTCCAGATTTCGTGTTTTTAAGCGCTCACGCCTACAAAAGTAAAGTATTGAGCTGTGAAATTTGTATCTAATGTTTATAACTCACATAGTTACATATCTACTTAAATTGAAGAAAATTGGTAATCAACTCAGCCCGCAATTGATAAAAATCACTCACAGTCACAAAAATTAAAGTTAAAGACTTAAAGTTTAGTTTACTATGTTCATCGATGTAGCAAAAATAGGAGGCATTTAATAACAAACACGCCCATAATTTACCTTTTTTATAAACAATTTTATAAAAAAAAAATTTTTGTTTCAGTTTGGTGTCTACCTTGAAATCATTTTTAACCCACTTATCATGAAATTTTTCAATGTAATTGATCCAATAGGCTTCTACTTAAACTATTAGGATGTTTTTAAAAATAATCTTTCAATAACTCCAAATCATATATTCGATAACAGGTCTCAAATTTGTCACTTTTTCGGCTACTTCGGTCTGACAGTATTATTGGGCTATTTAGCAAAATTTCTGCCAAGTTTGGGATTTTTATCTCAATTTTTACGACCGCCAAGATGTGTAGCACAGATAGATCACGAACGGACAGACGGACAGACATATCAAGCTACATTCATAATACATGCTGGTCAAAAATATCATTTAAAGCGTTTTTGATGCTTCTTTAATTGCTTTGACAAAGTGAGTCTATACCAAGTTGGTGGTTATAAAATAAAGCAATTTTGAAAAAATAAAAAAATTAGGCACACATGTTACTTAGATTACTATACACTACGTTAGTCAAGGCATCATTATAATTTTTAGTAATTTAAGCTCTGAACAAAAAAAAATGTATAAAATTAATAAAACACGTTTAAGGCCAGAATTCCGTGTAAATCACACACCACTTTTTATATTATTGTTCCTTGCCCTATAACAATTAACACAACGCAAATGTCCCTTATTCAAAAAGGACATGGCCCATTTTACAAATAATACAAAGCGATGGACATTATCTACCAACGTATTTTTTCTTTCTTTCCCATACAATAAACTGGTCATACAAGCTAAACAACATTTCCTAAACAATTTTTTCGTTAATATTTTTTAATTTAGATAAAAAACAAAAATCGAAATTTGTTACATCCTGCAAACCGTGGGAATGTGTTATTAAACCATAGACAGTGTATGTTTTTCTTAACGAATATTTCGCAAAATTCATTTTACATAAACATTTTATATAATGGTCTGTTAACAGACCGTAATACATAACGTTGGCACTCTTGGTTACATTTTATGATACTATTCGAATACGTGGTCAATTAAAATTTTATGAAGATTGAATAAAGTTTGGTTGGTTTTTATAATATATCCCATAAGATAATATACAATATACTAAGTGGGTTGTTCTTTTTGCAACACTCAGAAAGGGGGGAAATATCACAAAGTTAACTTTGAGATATTGAGCTGAAATTTTGTAAAAGCATTTCCAGTTTTTGCTCACAAGTAATGTTTAAATGGGACACAATCGGTTGAGAGGGACAGCCACAACCATGAAAAATATAGGCCAACCATGCCCATTCATAAAAAAATTGTTCACACATATCAGATTTCAGCTCAATGCCACAACTTGTGCGAGCGTAAGATGGCCGGCCATAAATTTGCACAAGCACTCGACCATTCATTCAGAAATATGTTGGAGTGTATCTGAAGGGAAGCTTCAGATTCCGAACGTTACAAAAGTTTGCACCAAACCAATATTCCCCCTATAACATTATGATGGTGGTGGGTATAAAATAAACTTAATTTTGTTGCACAACTCTTCCAATCTATGTATCGTACAAACGTATAGTGTAGTCGGTGATGTAGATATGATGTACGTAGTTAGATAAAACAGCAAGTTTGGCTCAGGCCAAATTCTAAATACTCTCCAGCTCTATATGATAAACAAAATTGGCGCAGTAGGTACCTAATTACGCGGTTTCGGCGCCAAGTACGGATTTTCGTACATTAAGAGCATACGCGTTACGCGACCCCGCCCATTAATGGATGATATAATTATCATTTTTGTCGTAGAAAGATACATTTTTGTTGGTTGTTTTATTGCATGGCGGAATAACAAACTTAGTAAACCCACCATTTTATGTGGAGAGTATAAAAAAAAAAGTATAGCAATTGAATTGTAAATATTGTTTTATATCCTTCTACTATATGCACACACACACACAAACACACGATTTCGTGTGACAACCACATGTTTACTCCCAGCTCCCAGTATATGCTCAATGTCCGCCTCGGTAGTGCTCTAATTACACTAATGATCTCGTCAAATGGTAGCAGAAAAGTACCGTGTATGCCACCATAATATATGTACATACCATTCAGTTAAAAAATGCAAGTAAGTCGGCAAAAAAAGTAAAATGAAATGCGCATGGATACGTTTAGTTGGAGCGTATGTTTTATGCAGCCCCCAAAGACTCTACCTAAACTTAACCAACAATCATTGCATTGATGATGATTGCATAGCATGCCACAGCAAAGCTGCATTTATCTTTCAGTTTGGATGATATAGTGATGTGGGGGCACTTTAAGAATGAACACATTAAGCTACATAAAACATTAATATATTATGTACACATGAGCATTGTTTATGGTATCACTATATAACATAAGTAAACATAAGTGGAGCAACGATTTGAGATGAATTAAAAGGTGTGACGGACAGACAGCCAGATTGACATGACTAGATCAGCTGATATATATACTTTGTGAAACTTTGACGTCTCTTTCTGTGCATTGAAAATGTGTTAACAAAGTTATACGTAACCCCCATATAAGCGAACCTTTAAATTTGGAATTTTTTTTCTTTATCATGATAAATTCGAAATTTAAAGGTTACAG
Source organism: Ornithomya chloropus (assembly GCA_963971445.1). Classification (NCBI taxonomy): domain Eukaryota; kingdom Metazoa; phylum Arthropoda; class Insecta; order Diptera; family Hippoboscidae; genus Ornithomya; species Ornithomya chloropus. The sequence continues at coordinate 15,999,420 of OZ020530.1, read as the reverse complement.
ATATTAAGTTAAATTTTTAATGTAAAAATATGTGTGTGTTCCTATACGCATAACATGCAAAATTAACAAAAGAAAGATCAAAAAATAGTTTTCAAAATATTTTTTCATTTTACTAAATCCAAATCTTGGTCTCTCTTAGTTTGAAGTTTGATCAAGGGAAGAGGTATGGAGGCGAAGAACAAAAATGTAAATGATTGCTTAACCAAACATACACAAAAATGTACCATGTGTTCGTGCAAATTAAAAGAGTTACAACTTTATAATGAAACAAGTAAGAAAACTAAACTTGTCTTAGACCAAATCACAAACACTCTCCATAACTACACACAAACTGCGGGCGTGGCAGGAACACTATTACGCTCTCTAATAATGTAGAGTTTTACCCCAAGTATGATTTTTGTAAATTGTGGGCGTGTCTGTTATTCGATGGGACGTCTTATCACTTGGTGAAGACAGACGGATGGACACGCAAGGTTAATTCTAATTAATGTTGCTGATTAAATGAATTTTTGCTGATAAAAATTATGTATAAAATAGGTAAACAAGAAACAAAGTCTTTAAAGCTCCCTTCGGGATGTTACAAGTGCTTCGATACGCCGCCTATACCTGCGACTCAGAGTGGTGCATCAAACGCTTTAGTCATTGTTAAGTCTATTATGAAACACCAAAAAAAAATATATAGAATGGTTCAAACAAAAGTATTTAATATCAATTTTTTGGCATCATATGCCATGGTGTCTAAATAAAAAGTAGCCGGCACTCGGAATATATGCATAATAACACATCTCACACAAGATAAAATGAAAAACCTTATGATATAAATCACGCCGAACATGCTTAGAGGCCACATCTTACCGGGTAGACAACCCTAGCCTTAGGCTAAATACCCCGTAAATCTATTTGCAAATCTAACAATGTATGTAGTCTTGGTTGCTGTTACATCGATGCAAAAAAGTCTTACTGCCAAGCAATTATGTCATTTCTTTCACAGTAAAGTAACAGCAACCAAAAGCAACAACAACAACAACAACAATACTCCAAATGCAGTGGATATACAAGCAATTGACATTTAAAAACATATCGTTTGACGTTACTTTACTCGGTACAATCGGTCCGCCAATGAAATCGTTTAAATAAAATCAATACACGTTCGCTATATAAGATAGCCTTAGGATGTCTGTTGCTTACAGAGCAACGTTTTTTTTTGTTTTACCAAGCAAGAACGAAGGACAGTGTAGAGTAAGTGAGGGGGGTAAAGGTAAAGGTATTGGTGTTAGATGAATGCCAGCATTTAACCGAGGCGATCGTCAATGATGTCTTAGCCTCCGGATATAAACGCTAATATCGAGTCTCACCGTTCACCACAACACCAAACAGTGCGGCTGTCAGTATTTCAAAGATTACTGTCGTTTGCTCTTTGTCTCCAACCTCTGCATCCCCCCCTCTCTTCTCCGGCATATAAACCAATATTTTAAAGCGGCAAAAGCCGCAGACGACTACATCTTACGCACATTAAACTTGAAATACATTAAGTCACTTTTTTCTGTAGCATGGCTAAGTAAAAACATCGTTTGGTTTTCAAGTATTCTAGTATGTGTCACGTGTGTGTGTGTGTGTGTGTGTGCATTGGTTAGAAACACCAATTAATGCAAATATGGCAAAATAATTGTTTAAAGCTTCTGCTTCTGTTGGGTATCACAAAACAACAGCAAAACCAACAACAACAACAACAACAACAACAACATGAATGTTAGCTATAAACCTCAAAACATCATCATACGTGAAACAATATTAGCAGCCCTTCACTGGCACGCCAGTGAAAAGAAAGAGTTCAACACTTTTAGTTGAACTAAATTTAAATTTACGAGCCACTACAGACATGTGTTAGGGAGAAGGAAGCAATTAATAAAAAACAAGTACAACAGCTAAGATAAATTATATACACCTTAAAAATAGGGGAGTGGCATCAGTCAGAATCAGTCAAAAAGGTTTCTGTGTAATTTGTGGAACCCCATCTAATATTTTAACTTTATATGGCTGGGAGAGGTATATATCGACAGTGGACATGACACTTGATGGAGCTTAATTTATAGCCTGCTCGCAGACAGTACCGTTTTTGCAACCATAAGCGTTTCTATTATGAATATGTTCAGTTCATGCAGGCAGTTTTATTTGTTAAAATTAAAAAAAAAAAACAGTTGACAGCCATGCCCACAATTGGCGCCTACCCATACTCAGCTATAAAGTTGAAACTGATAAATTGATAAACACAGATTGATATGATATTGATTATTGTATCCATGTATCAATGTGGATGGACGATGGATGAGATCGGATAAAGGCGTCACACTCAACTAACAAAAAACCCAATGTGGTGCAGTATACGACATTGAAACAAAGTGTGACGCTACTGTATACATGCCCAGCCGACAATATGTGTTAATGTGTACCCTATACTCATATTTAAGCGAAGCTAAATATAACTTTCTTTGTACCTCCACATTAGTGGCGAAGGTATACTAAGGAAGTCTACGCACAAAAATAATTTTACTAACCTTAAAACGATTTATTTATAATTAAATCGTGTACTTATGTACCAGAAATAGGTGTGGTCGGATAAGGGACATGCCCACAATTTAAAAAAAAACAAATTTTTGGTGTAGATTTGAACCTGGAAGTTAATACACTATTAACGGACATAATCAGATATCTGTCGCGCTCATCGTTTGTATGAGGAGGGTATTCCAGATATGGTTCAAGTCAAATTTTAGTTCTTATCGCTTGTTACTTGTTTATTATTAAATTCTTTTAGATCGATCACACATTTCTAGCTAAGAAGCGATGACACACGTGGCAATAATTCGTATGATCTGTGTTTAAAGGATATTCTTCATATATACTCGCAATAAAGAGAAACCTTTCGCTTCATTTCTACCGAAAGGAAATTTACCTTCACGTTGGTACATGTATGAATTTAGCCTACAAAAGAAAGTAAGAAACATGAAACTATCCCCAAGTGCCAAAACCAATGCTTTATACAAAAATTAATGATATTTTGTTAGCTGTACATCATATTCCCACGCTTCACCCACAAAAACCAAAAAAAAAACATAAAAAAAATCATAACTGAACCAAAATGTTTCGCTTTCTTGCCATGTTACCAACTAAACCATTAACAGAATGTATATGGGTAGGAGGTAAGAAGAAGAAGAAGAACTTAATAAAGAAATTTCTTGGTATGTTAGCAGTTGGAGCAAGTTGGATAGTTGGTTAGTTTGATAATGATGCGCAGTTCGTTTGCACTGATGCGGAATTCATGCGTGATGTAATATTGATTGGTTAAGCTGATGCTGTTCCAACGATTATCCAACGGAGAGATGAATTGTTTAAGTGCATAAGCATGAGCATAAGCATGAGCATGAGCTATAGCACAAATGGGGGCCAAGCAAATGTACAATGCATGCATTGTACGCCCCATGCATGCACACACAACTCGTAACATATAAAATCTCACCGGCTAATTACAATGATTAATTATTAACCATTACAATTCTATTTATGGTGTGTCTCCTCCACAGTAAATAACACAAGTGCATCAATTACAGAAACAACTGCAGCAGCAGCAGCAGCAGCAGCAACAGCAAGGGAAGGCCGCCATGCTTTAGCATTCAGAGAGGAAACATTTCAAGCAGAAACAAAGTATTTAATGCGATCTCATCTCCATTTATCTTAATCTACGTAGTTGCCTCTACAGAGAAGAAATGTCTCCTTGCCTGCCTGCCTGCCTGCTTGCTTCAAAATTCTATACGTATGTGTAGATCTAAAAAATTGGGAAGCCTTTTGCAAAAGAAGAAGAAGAAGAAAAAACAAAAAACGTGCCTTCATGTATATTGGGTCACATTCGCCCAAGACAATGAACTATTGTTTTAAAGCCTGCCAACCAACTCGAAAAAAACAGTTTGTTGATGAATGATGGTTGCGATGCCTCAAGCATTTTGGGCACTAGACTCAGTGCTGCTGATACTCATGTGGTGCAAATATTTACGTACATGTGTGGTGTGCCTGTATGCCTGCTGCATACAGCAACAACTCAAACCACATCATATAATTATGGGTTCACTTACACGGAGCGAGCAAGTACTAAACCAAGGCTTGTACTTAACTAGCAAAAAACAAAAACAAAAAAAAAAATGACAAAGCGTGTGTATGTGAGGTTGAAGTCACGTTTTTACTTTCTTTAAGGCATCTGAATGCATGTGTGTGCGCGGAGGTTAAAGCTACTGCTTCATTAACTCCATAGCTTACCATTTCACAGCCCAACCTCACACAATACATATCATTCTGACTAACTTCTAATTGATTTTTTTTCTGGTGTGTCATTGTTTGTTATTAACCACCGGCACCGGTTAACGTTGAGTTAAGAAGCTCTTGCAAATGGTAATTGTTTTCTCACTGAGATTTAACCGCTGATAAAATAACAACAAACTTGAACATATTTGTTATTCTCGGTTATTTATTTTTCAACACAGTGCGTTCATCATCCATTATAAACTGGGCGTATTGTTGGGCATAAAGCAACATAAATAAACGCCAACGCTGGTGGATTATGTATTATGATAATTTTTGGTAAATATTGTACAAAAACACGCATCCTTTCGTTCTTTGTGTTTCATGAGACAATCGAACAATTTAGTGTTTATTGGTTTGTATCGTTTTAGAACGATTTGTTAAATTTTTCAATTTAATCAATTAATAACGTAAACAATTCTATTCCGATCATGTTATAAACCAGAAAAAACTTATTTGAGGCTCTTGAATAGTGTCACCCCGAGTCTCATATTAACACTTCATTCCATTTGCCCACCGGTGAAATTTCTGTAAATAATTTTAACACATTCTTTTCTTTTCGCCAGTCTGTGTTATCCTATCCTATATTCTACCCATGTAACCATCTCTCATACTTATCTTATATTCCGAATCTTAAGGAAATCAATAACTTTTTTTTTGTGTGTGCATGAAAAATAATTAGGAAAGCATTTCCTTGAAGTGCAAGCTAAATACAATGAAAACAGGTAAAAAAATTAAATTTGGTTCAAGCCAAACCTTGAGTACCCTTCACAAAGTACTAAATACAAACAGTGGGCGTAGCAGACACATGATTACGTTTTAACTTGAACGTCGAAATTTTACGCTGAGTATAGTTTTTTTTGTAAATTGAGGGCGTGTCTGTTATACGACCAAGTCTTTTCTTTTTCAATACATCGCTAGACATCAATTGCTGTATAGATGACAGATGAATTTAGTGCCAGATAAATATATTTTTCTATTAGTGAGTTTCAGGTTCAACCCCTCCAGTCGCCAAGTATTAATTTTTCACATTTTTCAAATACATCATTGCTACCTTCAATGGTAAGTCTGAATAAATTCTTATTTTAAATACATTTTTGTCGACTGTGGGCATTTTAAGATCTCTGACGCCTACTTCTGAGTGTGGCGTATGGCATAACCAATTTAGATTACCCTTCGTCTTATGTTGAAAGACTATAAAGTTAACAAGTTGATTACACAGAGCGGACAACCATCTGCTCTCAAGTTCCTCTTCTACGGTGTTCAAGGGTAGATACCAACATTGGATTATGGAGCTTGCAATATATGTATATATCGTTGTTGTTGTTGTTGTTTTTTGTAATCTGAATGAATTAATCAACCACGAACTGCAACATCCACCACCAACAGCAATTGCAATTTAACATAGATCTTAGCCGATCTGTAGTATATCTTCCCGTCGCTTTTATGGCTGCGATAACATAATTTATTGTACTTTGGCTTAACACCCCAGACACACAATATCTTGTCTTAGGTATTCACTAATTTTTGTTTTTTCTTTACTGTACATATATATCGCAAAGGCTCAAAACCATATATATGCAGATAATGTCCAGCAACGTTAGCTATAATGAATCACTTGTATGTGACAACTGTACCATTCGACCAGAAACGGAAGAGGGAAGGACAACCTGTGTAGTATGGGTAATGTATCAAAGTAGCAGTAAAGTATGTCAAAATGATATTGAGATGGAGCAGACTGCTGCGTTTACTACATTACTAAAATTTGTTGTTCCGTTTGCATCATCAAGAATAAGACGTACACAGAATATTTGTGTTATATACTGTTGATCAAACTCAAAATATGAACATGTCCGTCCTAGTGTTCATATGTTTAATTTTTCAATTTAACCACCACTCACACGATTGCAAAAATTGGCTGAAATTGTGTATAGATGCAGTTAGATGCGGTTAGAAGCCACGTCCACGGGAGGGTATACAAAGTGTATTGGTCTACTGTTTGACAATCATAAATAGGATATTAGGATAATATTAAATATTTTATTAAGATAAGAAAAAATTTAAAAAAAATATTTTATTTTAATTTTAATCTTAATAAAATATTTAACTTAAATTTTTTGATTATTTATGAAGAAAAATATTTAAATTTTTCATTATTTTATTGAGATAAAATATTTTATTTTATTTTTTTTTTTATTTTTATTATTATTATTTTGTTTTTTTATTATTATTTTATTGAGATAAAATATTTATTTATTTATTTATTTATTTTTTTTTTTATTTTTATTATTATTTTATGAAGATAAGATATTTTTAGTAAATTAATATACTTCTCAACAAAATCCTAACAAGTTGATCTACTAACCAATTACATACTAAGCACCACCACGAACATTTCTCAGGTTGAAGGATAGTCAACAACGAACTACAAAAAAGACGATTAACACATAACTTTAGAAGTTGGCCGGTCACTTAATGTGCTAGTTAGCCAGTGCCACCAGTTTATCTTTAAACAAGGCAAAAATGCAAAAAAGGGAGCAAAATACTCGTCTTTATAACAATTAAGTGAAGATGATTCGTCACTTATGCAACGCATCTTATTAACTGCAACCAAAAACACAAAAAAAAGAAAAAAACAATGGTTTTATTAACACAACGTGATGCGGTGATGTGAGGCAGAGCCAGTAGTTTAAAAACATTCAATCAAGACGTTAATGCACTCTTTGTGTTTAGCAATACGCTGACGCCAGTTGCAGCTTTTAAACTATTATAGATAGAGTTGGCTGCACATGCACATATCGCTATGTAAGGTACATTAAGAAATAAATTGACGTGCCTGATATTTCAATACAATAACAACAAACCAAATGGAATTGATGGACTGATGCTAATAAAACATCTTACATGCCTTGCAGAGTATGGTAGCGTCGTAGTATTAGTAGATCTACAGACAGTGCAGCATTTTTTTTTGCTTTGCTTTTTCATTGCCACTGTGATTAACTGTACAATCATGTGAATTCCTTGTACTCTACATTGGCTGCCTTATCTAAGTAATGCAACAACAACAACAACAACAACAACAGCAACAACAACAACAACAATAAAAAGAAACCAGCACCTCGTGATTGCTGCTGCTGCCGCAAAATGTTATATTTACAAAATTGTTACGATTGATATCCTGCCACATACAAACATACACACAAAGGCAAAAAACCATTAAAAACTAAAAGATAAGAAATTGAGCTCTTTGAGAGGGGGTTGGATGGAGAGTCTGGGCGATTGGTCGCTGGCAAACACATTCCCCATCGTTCAGCAAAATGATAGCAATTTTTAATCTACCACACCGTAGGGTGCCAGTGTAGGGGGAAACATTTCTCTGCCATTTCATTGTAGATAGAATGCAATCCAATGCAATCCAATATTTAGCGCAAGTTCATTAAAAATTTGTTAAAATAAAACTGGGACGTACAGACATACAGCATATTTTTTAGAAAGCTAGCTTCACACCAAATGAAAGCATCAAAATCATTTGATCAGATACTCATATTGCTAATACTTAACCCAAAAAAAAAAAACACCTAATCTAACCTCTTTCCACGGCGCTCAGAAGAAAACTCCTATAACTGCACACACCATGCCGAACTTATGCACTCTATAGAGAATTTAATTTAAACTATCCTTAATTACGCAGGCATCAGTTCTGTAGTTATACACTCTGCAAGAATCCAATCTGCAACCTTCCGCTTTAGAGTGGAGGGCCTCCAATGCGAAAAAAAAACGCACAAAAACCTTGCTTATGTTACGCTAAGAGTAACTGTACAAAATAAAGAAATACCCCCAGGACGTTTAGGAGTGCCATTCAACTTTATACCCAAGTCCACATAAATGCTGTATAGTGTAGCAGGAAATATATTCATACATATATGCAATGCATTGAAATTTTATTTAAGCAACATGTAGATTATATTTTGGTCAGTTATTGTTACTTCATCAATATCAATATCAATCGACATCAAAGGAAAGTCTAATAAGTTTTTTTTTAAATGAGTTAACACAACAACGAAGCCAAATCCATCCAACATTTGCAAAGCTCCTACCGCTGCCAATGCTACAGCAATATTGAAATATATTTGAAATAGCAATCTAATGGTTGTATCTTCATGTACAATAACAATAATAAACAAACGATGTTGCCAATTGCCACGTTCAACAACCACCGCCAACAACAACAACAACAACATTAACAGTGTTTCGTTTCCACTCAGCCACTCAGCCAACACACAAAGTGCTGCCATTGGTATATATCCAGCTAATATGTGGCAAGTAGGTAATGTCTGCATTTCTATGAATATTTGTTTATCCGATATATATAACATAGACTAATTTCTAAACTGTTCAAATCGTAATTCGACAATAGTTTTTGTGTGTGTTTTACAACTTTCCAAATGACACTGAAAAAAACAAGTAAGAAAACGAAATTTGGCTTAGACGAAATCTTAAATACCCTCCATCTCCACAAGTATCAGCTTAAAAGTCGACTTTTACGTGTAGTATGGGTTTTTGTAAATTGTGGAATTGTGTTATTCGACCACGCCCAATTTTGGCATATCGGTGCATAGGATAATTATGGATATGCATTTTAAATTTCAAGTTCATAGGACAATGTTTGTTGCAGATACATATATTTTATCGATTGTGGGCGTGTCTGTGTTCTGATCATGCCCATTTTTTCGTCAAAACGATGGATGGAATAATTATATATATGAGCATCAAATTTCAAGTTTATAGCTCAATTTTCGTAGCAGATATATGAATTTTTGTATATTATGGGCGTGGCTTTTGACCAATTTAGCCCATTTTAAATAGCAGTCTGCGTGAAAAAACTAAAAGTGTCTGTACAAAATTTCATCTCAATATGTCAAAATTTACGTTTATAAGAATAGCAACAACAGACGGACATACGGACACATACAGATAGACTCAGTTTTTGATACTGATCATGAATATATATATATACTTTGTAGGGTCTGTAGCCCTGGAATTTAAGCGATGTGATGCATCTTGTCACCCTCCTAATCGTAAGGGGTTGTGAAGTGCCTCTCCCCCCATATCTGACGTGGCTAATTGCTGCGCCACTCCTATAAAATATGATGGAACGTTTCATTAACCCCCTCGCAAAATCTGCTTACGGCAGTAGCAGAAATGCCTATGTTTTTCAGGTGATACCTGAGAGAGTTGTGAATCGTGTAGAAGCCTATGATTTTGTAACAACTTTTCCAAATATTTTTTTTTCTTCAAAAGTACTCAAAAAATATAAATATTCCAAATTTAGACCAGATTGGCCTTTAAAATGTTCTGCTTAGAAAAAGACTTCTTTAAGAAGATAATTCCTAGTGAGACTGAAATTTTCAAATATTTAATGTTTTTTTTTTTTTTTGTGTAAACATTTTATAGTTTATCGCCCCCTTTTTCCTCCAATTAATGAAATTTGTGGGCATTTGTGCGTTGCGTGCGATCGCACAATTAATATTACGGGGACAAATGATATCGTTTAGTTTAGTACGCACACACACACACCGAAACATTTTACCACTCTCTTGCATGCTCACATACAAGGAAGCTTTTCAATTAGTGATACATATTGTGGCACATTTGCATATACCTTTAATCCCCAGTATTCCCTTTCTTTCATCCCTAACCCGACTTTTATTCGGCTAACGGATCAAAATACAACCAAAGGAAAAAGCTCACCTATAGAAACCCTCAACATATTATATGTATCATGTGTGTATCATGTACATAAGTTTTAGTATAATGAAAATATTGGATTTTCCATATCAGATGTCATTATGGAAATAAGTCAAATACGCCAATGAATGCAATAAAAATAAAAATAAATCATACTTCTACTTACATACTTGTTATATATATTATGTGTAATTCGTGTATATGTTGCTTGTTGCTATTTGGGTTTTTAGATTAAAAGCCAGCCATTAAAATGAAAACCGCGTTAATTAATGGCCATCTCTCTTTCCTTCATTTTTCTTCTTTTGCCATCTGATTTAAAAAAGGCATACAAATACATAAATGTCATTTCAAATTAATACACGATCCATATGCACATACACACATACGCATATACGCATATACGCACACATATGCAATATTCAGGTACGGCTGCATTCGAGCATGCCAAATTTATGCATACGAGTATATGCGTATATGAGTGTGTTATCATTATTGTTACCGTTAACTAACAATTTCGTCTTCGGAGACATTTCCGTTAAAAGTTGCGACACTGAAAATAAAGCATCATATGAGAACTCTTGAATTTCTCCTTTCACGCATCATTTCATACGCTTTGCTTGTGTGTGTGTTTGTGTGTTTTCCTGCTTTTATAAGCGAAAGAAAGCTGTTTAGTCTGACAATGTACGGAGACAAACAGCCAGATTTACATACAACACACATATGCAGGCAGGCAGGCAGGCAGGCGGGCAGGCAGGCCAACATATACATAGACGGCATGGTTTTATGATTGGACAAAATATATGCGTTCGATTAGAGCCATAAATATTAATTGTAGAAATTACAATATTTGAATAACATTTTACTGTTTGTGCGACTGTGCATTACAAAAATATATATATAGATGTATAATTGTAGCCCACTAAGCTGAACCGTCATTGTGTTGTTGTTGTTGTTGTTATTGTTGCAAATGCGTAAAAATAAATTATTAATAATGTTTTTTTCAGTAAACACTTGGACTTGGCCGCTTACTTAAAAAAGTTTCAGGTATTAGCACACACGCACACTCACACACACGCTCGGACATACCAGAGTACCAGAGTGCCTTCCTCTTGTACATGCAATGATACATGACGGTGCTTAGACGATGTAACCGGCCAACTTGTGACAGCTAACAGTATTTTCGCATGTTATTGATACATAGAGTGAGACAAAGAGAGGCCACACATTTTATTGATAGTAGCATGGATGCATGCAACCAGCAACTACAATATTTTTGCCAAACAAATTCATAACAGTACTTTACGCTTAAATGGAAATATGTTACACTTATATTAGCAAATTAAAATTATATGGTCGAGCCTCACCATTTAACACTCTACACCATGTATGTGTATGTCCTTCTTGTGATCAAGCTACAGATTGCACTTTTTAATATGTTTTTGATGAAATTTGGCCAAAGACCAGCATTATTCACAAATGGGCATGATGGAACATCCTATTCTTTTAACATTATAGTAAAACTTGATCAAGAATAGTTAATCAGCTTAACTGTGCCAAATTGGCACAAGATTGAACAATTTTTAAAGGGCCAGAGACAGACATATAACGGTCGATTAGTTTTAATTAATAACACAATACATTATTATACATAATAATAATTTTTTAAACTACTTGTAATTTAATCGTTTGTTCTTCACATTGTTTATGCGGCGTACAATCATAGCGAACAAACTTATGCAGTTGTATTGGATCATCTTCTTGATAATCATCATCCACCACAAACACTTCCACAACTTTAGCTATAGTGTATTGTTCTTGCAACAAAGTATTAACCAAAATTAATGGTGACACCTTAACTAAACCCAACTTGGCAGGACATATGGTTAAAGGAAATTCTCGCTGATCTCCGGAATTCACCAAACCCAAGGAAAATTCCGTTGAACCTGTATACGAGCAATTAAGATCTAAAGTTGTAGATAGCTTCACAAATAAATCCATAGGTCGATCAGCTGTATTTGTTATGCGGCAAGTGAACGTAAACGGTTCACCGATTTTAGCAATATTTAATGCATCAATTACTTCCAAACGTACATCTTTGTATTCAAATGGCTGAAACGATTACCGTTAATACATGAAATTTTAAAACAAGTAATGCAAGTAATGTTTGGTATCACACCGAACTAGCCAGGAGGGTACCCACCATCATAGGCCATTTATACAAAAAAACACTTGCCCAGATTAGAAAATTTTTAATACATAATCCTACCCAAAAGTGAGCTAGCCTATGAGCTAATTTTATACATTGTCACAAGTTGAACATTTTCGAAGCTTAGATTTTGTCATGTGGACCATTTTTGAAAAGTTTGAAGCTTTTAGAAACAGTTTTACACAAACTTGTGAGCAAAGTCATAACCATGTCAGTAATGAGGAGAAAACACCAAAAGCCATACTTTAGGCTTTAGGCATACTTTTAACCGATTTTACCCATTTTCACAAACAAGTTATTTTTCACTTGAATATCTCAGTTTATGCGACCGTAAGAGTGCCGGACATTATACGCACAGACACGCGTATGGTTTTACGTAAGCACCTGCCGTTAAGGCTTAATCTTACGGCACCATACACTGCGCAATGCTTTATAAGGATGCGTTACAGTGGTCAAAGATGACATCATCAAGATGTTGTTTTGATGAAAAACCACAGCCACTATGCATGCACCCACTAGGGAGCTTACCTCAAATTGTCGGGCCAGAGTGAAACACCCTGAGGGCTCCCGACACCCATAGTACAGAATGTTAAGCCTCTCCGATGGAAGGTCGTAACTTAGATGTTATAACTTACTACCAGTTGGTGCCAGACACGCGGACAGGCAGAAGGACTAAATCGACTTAGTATTTAATGCTAAGCAAGAATTCGTATACATTTTGAGATGTGTTACACACTTTCTTGTGCAGCTGTCATCATTTTGATGGTGGGTATTAAAATGAGAAAAATAATCACAATATTTAGATGATGATATAGGATGACATACCAATCTGTGCAGAGGACTAGTTTGTAAGCGTCCTTTTTCTCCCAAATTAGAACGCCACACTATATCCAATTTACCCACATTGCTGGCCATCCTTAATGCTTTAATATCTTTAGCAATGTCTGGTCTAGGCTACACAATAAAGTGGCAATCTTGAAAAATCTATATGACAACAAAAACATTATCCGCTTACCTTAATACAATATAAAAATTGACAACTATTATTCGGTTGTAACATATTTTTAGCAGTAAAAACTGATTCACCATTTGGTAATGTATTCAACGGCGTAACCGTGTACTGTTCGGTACTCTCAAGTTCGACTTTTTCTAAACAAAACGGTCCACTTGTTATATTCAGTATGGTCGCTTCCAAATAAATCTCATCCATTTCGGCATTATAAAATTTGGTAGTAACGTCCAACGGTTTTAGGACTTGGAATTTGAAAAATTTGCGAAAATATTGCGGCAAACCGTCTGCACTAGTATAATTAACTTCGCATACTAAACTGGTAACGAAATGTTGTTACATTACAATTTACACATACACAATATATATTTTGAGATGAGGAAATATCTTACATGTGAGTACCGATTTCTTTCACCTCATAACGTATAACATCATCTAAAGATTCTTCGGGGCCTAGTGTGGCTGGTTTCGATTTATTATCTTGCATTGGCAAACTAATACGTGACGTATTGGATTGTAGATCTGCTTTGACGGTTACTCCTTCCACGGCATTAGATGTACAATTGTGTACACATATATAACTGGAGAAAGTTTCACCCAAGTAAATATTACCAAAGGATTGAGGTAATAACATAAATTGTCCGGCTGCCAGCGTTTCAGCACCCAACACAGTTGTGCAGTCTGTTGCCAAAATTTGCTTAAAACTGAATTGTGGTAAATCTCGTGGTTCACAAGTAATAATTGGCGCTCCCACCAGAGTGGGGCGCGTCAAGCGCATTACTAATTTGTTCAAACATTTATTATTATTATAACGAATAATTCTTGAATGTTAAATTTAAATACCTTTCAAAGCCAATAAATGTTCAGTTTGTTCCAAAGGATTCATTTTTAATACAAACTTCTTGTTTTCGTGGTTAAACCCAGCTTATTTGTCCAGCAAGGTGATGATCCTTAAATTTTCTTGTTTGATTTTTTAGTCTAAGGTATTGAAAATGATTAAATTTTTATGTTTCAATTGCAGTGAAAAGAATAATGAGAATGATAACACAGGGATGTTGTACGACAGGGAAGTGAAATTATTTAGAAAAGTACAATAATTAACGCCACCTTGCGAGGGAAACAAACTTGATGTGTTCATGGCCTGTTTTTACGCCATCTTGCGAAGGAAAATTATTGAAGTAGAAGTGTCAACACAAATAAAACTTGACAGTATTTAATGTAAACCATTCTCTTTTAACTTCTGCTTCTTCTTCTCTGTTAAAAGTTTGATCACTTTTATTGAGTTCATTAAGAAAAAAAGATGGCAAATCGTGGCAATCGCGGGCGTAAAAATCTTGACGAAATGGTAGATAATACCATTAATTATGTCCAATGTGATGGATTGGTAGGTGTTGTATATTAAGAATTATTGTGTTGTGATCCTTTGCATTGCTCTTTAATATATTAAAGGCTGTTATGAAAATTGTAAAACATTGCCATGAGGAGTCTAGCATGAGTCCAGACTTGGCTCAGGGTGCTCTCTTAGGCCTGGTGGTGGATAAATGTTTAGAAATCACCAATTGTTTTCCCTTCCCCAAGAGCGATGACGAAACTATGGATGAGGAACTGTATCAATTGACCATGATGCGGCGTCTACGTCGTGTCAACGTAGACCATTTTCATGTGGGTTGGTATCAAAGTGCCAATGTGGGTAATTTTCTATCTGTAGCCTTGTTGGAGTCCCAATTTCACTATCAAACTAGTATTGAGGAGTCTGTGGTATTGGTGTATGATACACAAAAATCAAGCCGCGGCTTTCTATGTTTAAAAGCGTATCGCTTAACACCGCAAGCGATACAAATGTACAAAGATAACGATTTTACTCCTGAAGCATTGCGTAACTTGAAAGTAGGATATGAACGTTTATTTGTGGAAATACCGATTGTCATTAAAAACTCGCCACTTAGTAACATCATGATGAGTGAATTGGGCGAAATGATGCCTGAAGAACAAGGACATAATTTCCTGGATTTGGCTACTGCTTCGGTGTTGGAGAATCATATGCGTTGCTTGATAGAACGTGTAGATGAATTATATCAAGAGTCTTCACGCTACAACAAGTATCAGCAGGCGGTATTTAAACAGGAAACGGTAAAATTTACAATAGGGTGTTAAGCACTTCAAAATAATTACAAGAATTTGTTCATATTTTAGGAAAAACATCGGGCCTTAGCTAAGCAGGCAGCTGAAAATGCTATTCGTGTATCCAAGGGTGAATCTCCAATTCCGGAAGATGAGGTTTTGAAGCAATTCCGACCTCTGCCAGTTCCTCCCAAGCTTAATGCTACCATAACTTCGGGTCAAATCAACACCTATTCGCAGCACATGTCGCAATTTTGCTCTCAATCGTTGGCCAAATTATTTATAACACAGTCCTTGCAAATTTCAAAAGAGGCAAAAGAAGCCAAGTAAAAAAGGAAAACTATTCAAGAATTCATTTTTTTATAATATATACATAAAGTGTAAAATTTTTATTTCATACAATAAAACTTCGCTGTAATGTAGCAGTGCAATGAAATGCTGTTTTCATATGTTTAGGAATCACTACCCCGTGATTAGCAAAACCGAAATAAAAGAAGAAATCATATTGCAAAAGCAATGCCCAACTTATTGCAAAATACACAGTTTTTATAGAAAATAGAAAAGATTTAATATTTAAGAGAAAATGTGGCCACTGATTATGGCTTTATTACGGCGAAATGCTGTTTATATAACACTACCAGTAGCGGCTCTAGTCGGTGTTATTGGTTACAATTTAGAGAATATACTTTCTGATAAATATACGCCATACAGCAGTAAGTAAAACGTGCCAGAGATTAAATAAATTTAAGAGTTGCATCCTCGAAATCTTGGTTAATCTGTACTCCTCCTGTTACAGAATCTATACAGGACAATCGGGCTGAACGTTTGTACGACGAAAATGTGCTAGCTGAAGCTACGAATGTGGAAAAGTTACGTCTAAAAACTAACGTATTGGAACGTAATTTACCGCCGTCTCTGCAAAAGTAAATGTTAAGAATTGTGTGTTAGCGAAAAAGTAAACAAATTAATAATTAATAAAACAAATGCTTAAACTATATAAAAATAATTTCTTTGTACTTTTATATGTAAATAGCTCAAAATAATAATATAGCTCCAGTGGCCTAATGGATAAGGCATCGGCCTCCTAAGCCGGGGATTGTGGGTTCGAGTCCCACCTGGGGTATATTTAATAATGTGCGTTGTAAATTTTCCGAAGTTGTTTATGATTTTTTTATATTTGAAATATAAAATAAATATAAAATATAGGCACATCCCTTGCGGGGATCGAACCCGCGACCTTTGGATTAGAAGTCCAACGCGCTATCCTCTGCGCCAAAGGGACTGATGAGAATGCTTGTACAAATGCGTATTTTCCCACTAAGCTTTCTTTTAAAATATTCCTTTAAATGCATTTTAGTTGACGGATGTATATAATCTCTAATCTCTCAAGATCGGTATATATAATACAAATTCTATATACATAACTCATACAACTAACCTAACGCAAAGATTTACGTATATGTATTAAAAATAGTATGCCTGTATGTGACAGAAGCAGTTGGATTTTATAAAAAACAAAAACTTCAAATTATAATTGTAAATTTGCTTGGCTTATAACTCGAAAACTACTGCTCCGATTTTGGTCAAATTTTTTACAAACAGTCGGAAATTTCTTTCGCTTTTTGGGGATATCTAAATTATGGGCGTGGCACTGCCCATTTGCTTGAGAAGTGATTTTTTTTAGTATTTCTTGTCTATTAACTAAATGGGAGGTGCCACGCCCACATAATATACTTCGTTGGAAAGCTGAATTAATTTACAAGCTTCCACCAAAAGTTTGAACAAAATCCGTGCAGCCGTTCCAAAGTTATAAGACTTTAAAAAATATCTAAAATCAAGATTCGCTTGCTGAGCTGTTCTGGGCGCCTGGTATTTTGCTAACATTTTTATATTTGCATGACTCTCAAAATGACGACGACAAGAATGAGTGTGAACTTGCTTGGCTTATAACTCGAAAACTACTGCTCCGATTTTGGTCAAATTTTTTGCAAACAGTCGGAAATTTCTTTCGCTTTTTGGGGATATCTAAATTATGGGCGTGGCACTGCCCATTTGCTTGAGAAGTGATTTTTTTTAGTATTTCTTGTCTATTAACTAAATGGGAGGTGCCACGCCCTAATAATATACTTCGTTGGAAAGCTGAATTAATTTACAAGCTTCCACAAAAAGTTTGAACAAAATCCGTGCAGCCGTTTCAAAGTTATAAGACTTTAAAAAATATCTAAAATCAAGATTCGCTTGCTGAGCTGTTCTGGGCGCCTGGTATTTTGCTAACATTTTTATATTTGCATGATTTTCAAAATGACGACCGCAAGAATGAATGTGAACTTGCTTGGCTTATAACTCGAAAACTACTGCTCCGATTTTGGTCAAATTTTTTGCAAACAGTCGGAAATTTCTTTCGCTTTTTGGGAATATCTAAATTATGGGCGTGGCACTGCCCATTTGCTTGAGAAATGACTTTTTTTTAGTATTTCTTGTTTATTAACTAAATGGGTGGTGCCACGCCCACATAATATACTTCGTTGGAAAGCTGAATTAATTTACAAGCTTCCACCAAAAGTTTGAACAAAATCCGTGCAGCCGTTCCAAAGTTATAAGACTTTAAAAAATATCTAAAATCAAGATTCGCTTGCTGAGCTGTTCTGGGCGCCTGGTATTTTGCTAACATTTTTATATTTGCATGACTCTCAAAATGACGACGACAAGAATGAGTGTGAACTTGCTTGGCTTATAACTCGAAAACTACTGCTCCGATTTTGGTCAAATTTTTTGCAAACAGTCGGAAATTTCTTTCGCTTTTTGGGGATATCTAAATTATGGGCGTGGCACTGCCCATTTGCTTGAGAAGTGATTTTTTTTAGTATTTCTTGTCTATTAACTAAATGGGAGGTGCCACGCCCTAATAATATACTTCGTTGGAAAGCTGAATTAATTTACAAGCTTCCACAAAAAGTTTGAACAAAATCCGTGCAGCCGTTTCAAAGTTATAAGACTTTAAAAAATATCTAAAATCAAGATTCGCTTGCTGAGCTGTTCTGGGCGCCTGGTATTTTGCTAACATTTTTGTATTTGCATGATTTTCAAAATGACGACCGCAAGAATGAATGTGAACTTGCTTGGCTTATAACTCGAAAACTACTACTCCGATTTTGGTCAAATTTTTTGCAAACAGTCGGAAATTTCTTTCGCTTTTTGGGAATATCTAAATTATGGGCGTGGCACTGCCCATTTGCTTGAGAAGTGATTTTTTTTAGTATTTCTTGTCTATTAACTAAATGGGAGGTGCCACGCCCTAATAATATACTTCGTTGGAAAGCTGAATTAATTTACAAGCTTCCACAAAAAGTTTGAACAAAATCGGTGCAGCCATTTCAAAGTTATAAGACTTTAAAAAATATCTAAAATCAAGATTCGCTTGCTGAGCTGTTCTGGGCGCCTGGTATTTTGCTAACATTTTTATATTTGCATGATTTTCAAAATGACGACCGCAAGAATGAATGTGAACTTGCTTGGCTTATAACTCGAAAACTACTGCTCCGATTTTGGTCAAATTTTTTGCAAACAGTCGGAAATTTCTTTCGCTTTTTGGGAATATCTAAATTATGGGCGTGGCACTGCCCATTTGCTTGAGAAGTGATTTTTTTTAGTATTTCTTGTCTATTAACTAAATGGGAGGTGCCACGCCCTAATAATATACTTCGTTGGAAAGCTGAATTAATTTACAAGCTTCCACAAAAAGTTTGAACAAAATCGGTGCAGCCATTTCAAAGTTATAAGACTTTAAAAAATATCTAAAATCAAGATTCGCTTGCTGAGCTGTTCTGGGCGCCTGGTATTTTGCTAACATTTTTATATTTGCATGATTTTCAAAATGACGACCGCAAGAATGAATGTGAACTTGCTTGGCTTATAACTCGAAAACTACTGCTCCGATTTTGGTCAAATTTTTTGCAAACAGTCGGAAATTTCTTTCGCTTTTTGGGAATATCTAAATTATGGGCGTGGCACTGCCCATTTGCTTGAGAAATGACTTTTTTTTAGTATTTCTTGTTTATTAACTAAATGGGTGGTGCCACGCCCACATAATATACTTCGTTGGAAAGCTGAATTAATTTACAAGCTTCCACCAAAAGTTTGAACAAAATCCGTGCAGCCGTTCCAAAGTTATAAGACTTTAAAAAATATCTAAAATCAAGATTCGCTTGCTGAGCTGTTCTGGGCGCCTGGTATTTTGCTAACATTTTTATATTTGCATGACTCTCAAAATGACGACGACAAGAATGAGTGTGAACTTGCTTGGCTTATAACTCGAAAACTACTGCTCCGATTTTGGTCAAATTTTTTGCAAACAGTCGGAAATTTCTTTCGCTTTTTGGGGATATCTAAATTATGGGCGTGGCACTGCCCATTTGCTTGAGAAGTGATTTTTTTTAGTATTTCTTGTCTATTAACTAAATGGGAGGTGCCACGCCCTAATAATATACTTCGTTGGAAAGCTGAATTAATTTACAAGCTTCCACAAAAAGTTTGAACAAAATCGGTGCAGCCATTTCAAAGTTATAAGACTTTAAAAAATATCTAAAATCAAGATTCGCTTGCTGAGCTGTTCTGGGCGCCTGGTATTTTGCTAACATTTTTATATTTGCATGATTTTCAAAATGACGACCGCAAGAATGAATGTGAACTTGCTTGGCTTATAACTCGAAAACTACTGCTCCGATTTTGGTCAAATTTTTTGCAAACAGTCGGAAATTTCTTTCGCTTTTTGGGGATATCTAAATTATGGGCGTGGCACTGCCCATTTGCTTGAGAAGTGATTTTTTTTAGTATTTCTTGTCTATTAACTAAATGGGAGGTGCCACGCCCTAATAATATACTTCGTTGGAAAGCTGAATTAATTTACAAGCTTCCACAAAAAGTTTGAACAAAATCCGTGCAGCCGTTTCAAAGTTATAAGACTTTAAAAAATATCTAAAATCAAGATTCGCTTGCTGAGCTGTTCTGGGCGCCTGGTATTTTGCTAACATTTTTGTATTTGCATGATTTTCAAAATGACGACCGCAAGAATGAATGTGAACTTGCTTGGCTTATAACTCGAAAACTACTACTCCGATTTTGGTCAAATTTTTTGCAAACAGTCGGAAATTTCTTTCGCTTTTTGGGAATATCTAAATTATGGGCGTGGCACTGCCCATTTGCTTGAGAAATGACTTTTTTTAGTATTTCTTGTTTATTAACTAAATGGGTGGTGCCACGCCCACATAATATACTTCGTTGGAAAGCTGAATTAATTTACAAGCTTCCACCAAAAGTTTGAACAAAATCCGTGCAGCCGTTCCAAAGTTATAAGACTTTAAAAAATATCTAAAATCAAGAGTAGCTTGCTGAGCTGTTCTGGGCGCCTGGTATTTTGCTAACATTTTTATATTTGCATGATTTTCAAAATGACGACCGCAAGAATGAATGTGAACTTGTTTGGCTTATAACTACACTTTACAACCGTTTATTTAAAAATTATTTTTTGTAATATTTCTCGTTTATTAACTAAATGGGTAGTGCCACGCCTATATAATATACGCCGTTGGAAAGCTGAATTCATTAATTTTCAGACGCAAGTTGGTATTGAAATTGGGCAAAATTGGTCATGCGTCACAACAAAAACTGAAAAAATGAATAATTTTTTAAGGACATTTTTCGCATTACCTCTAGAGTACAGGCAATATATTGGTGGTGGTGGGTATTCAAGATTTGACCTAAACCAAATATATTTTTTTACTTGTTTCTCCAACATTTCGCATTTTTATACCCATCAAGATAATTATATGAAGATATTTTACGTATTTGGGAAATTAATTTTAACCACGCCCACTCTTAATAGACATATTAGAAATGTTAATTGGTTTTCGGGTTTTTTTTTAAATATTTTATGTGCATAATATTATATTGATTTGAAATTAGAGGAGATTATTCCTTCTTTATATTGGAAACCCATTAGTGAAAATAGGCATGATTGGTTAGCGCAGGCACTTATCACTGCTAGTTAAAAACTTCAAGTACGCATTATTTGCGCCGTTACGACATTACGACGTTCATTAAAGTGTTGTCTTACGCTTACAAAGGCAATGATGTTGGATACCATAGATAGGTTTGGCCGTTCCCCTCTATCACTTGTTAATACTTACTTATATATACATTTTAATTGAATTGAATTGAAAATTGAAATTGCGACTTGTTTTTATTACTTAAGCATTATTTCAATTACAAATCAAGAATTTATATGGAAAGTTTATGTCAAGTTACGGCACACTTGTTACCACGAGTTTAAAGTTATGGAGTGAAGCTAACAAAGTTGTCGTACATTAATATGAAAAATTTCGAGCATAGTGAATTAGTTTTATGCTTGAAAGTATCCCCGATTTGAACATGAAAATTTATTTTATTCGCTAGCGAAGTTGTCACTGGCATGGTACAGAATTTTTACGATTTTAACCCAAATCATTTCTTGTTAAGTCTTATCGTAATTTTGTAAATACAAAATTATAGCCTCGGTGGCGCAGTAGGCAGCGCGTAAGTCTCATAATCTTAAGGTCGTGAGTTCGAGCCTCACCCGGGGCAGTATCTTTTTATTTCAATTTACATTTATATGTAAAAAGTATTCTCTACTCTAAATATAAAATAATATTTATTATTAAATATAAGTTTAAAATCACACATTAAATTTGAATTGCATCACACATAATGTTTTTTACTTTCCCATTCGTTGTATGGACCATTCTTGCTGGCACAATGGACAACGGTTGTTTTGCTTAACCCAAAGTGACATACAGCAATGATGAAACGAATGGTTACACTCGCCCCATACCACTACACAGTCTTGTCGTCCCAAGACGTCGCGTTTATTTTCGGCTTGACAGCGCAAACAGGCATCTGCAAGAGAAGAGCAAAACGAAATGACAATTGCATACATACATACATACGTACATATTTTAATATTATTCAAGAGTATTTAAAAAAATTTAGTAGCTTTGGTCTCTTTATGCCCTATACCACATGCGGTAAGAGTTTGTGTGGATGTTTGTAACTTCTAAACGGCAAATGACACTCATATCCATATTCAATTATACCGATCGATTCAGAATTAAAATCTACATCGATTTAACAATGTCCGTATGTCCGTCTGTCCGACCATGTAAATTTGTGCTCAAGCTACAGGTCGGATTTTTTGAGATATTTCGATGAAATTTGGTACAAGGACTATCTTGGCTTAGAAATGAACCCTAATAAAGATGGATTGAATCGGACTCCCCATATAAAGTCCTTTATGAAAGTTTTTATATGACAATTATTCATTTTTTTTTTAGACCAAGACCAAATTGGACCCGATTGAACCATTTAACACATAAGTGCTGCAGGGTATAATCAAAAATGCAAAGTTTTCCACCGAACCTCATAACACAGTTCAGTTTTATATCAACTTGATTCAAAAGCATGAATTTGTGAATTTAAGTCAAAAACAAAAAAACTAAAAAAATACACCCAGTATATATATGCCAAATAGTGAACTTAACAAAAACTGGTATTTTTTATACACAAGTCTAGTCGAGTCCGTTTTCTTTTTATAACAAATAAAGAAGGAAAGGAAGAGCGGTCAATATTAAAAACGCCTCACACACAATGAAATAATGAGTGTGAGTGTATTATTTATTTGTATTTATAACAGCTGCTTCTGCTTCTTGTTATTCTCAATATAACACACACAACACGTATGACGTCATTTATCTGGGGGCTTGGCTGGTTTTGCATTTTATGTGCATGTTTCTTGCACTTAAAGACCGTTACGTGAACATACATTTAATTGATATAAATTAAGAAGAAGAGAAGAATTGTAAAACAAACCCAACATTAAGGTCACAATAAATGCCTTAAGCGACATATATGGAGGATGTTGATTGTAATGACAAAATTTGATTTCAAGCAATCTGTGTTGATGGCTGCAATATTGAAAATAAAAAGAAAAGTCTAGAAAACTTTTTCCAAAACAAGGGACGAGAATGAGTAAAAGAGGCCGAGAGAGAGTAATTTAACTTTGGCAAAGAACACCATCGCACACCACACCACACACCACTCCAAACAACATACCGGTACAAATAATCACACATACACACATTATGTGGTTGTTAAGTTTTATGCTCCCAACACAGTCGCACTCAACTAAACATAAATGCAGCAGCGTATTCATGTTTTAAAGACAATGCGTTCACACAGTCTCATAGTTAGATATGTATGCGAGTGTATGTGTAACGCTGCCAGAAGCCAGCCCAACCAACGTACGCTATGTTGAATGGAAAATTCCCAAACGTAGCCGAATGTGAAATATACGCACAAACGTTTCTATATGAGTATGTTGTGCACGCATGGTCTGATGTCTGCTGATGTTTGGTGGTGGCAATCTTAACACAGACATTTTATTTGTTTCACATTTCTATGGGAAGCGATTCTAAGTTTGTCATACCGTTGGCAACAACCACAAGGAGACGCCAAATATTCTATGAAGTATTTCATTTTTTCGATCAACTTCAAATTCTGAACTGACCCTCCTGTTGGCCCTCTCACCGTCGTAATAATTGGAATATTGAGCAGCAATTAGGTCCTAATACTTTTAGTTTTGGCGATAAGCTCTAACAGTAAAAAAAAAAAGTTTAAATGTCAGGGTCGCACAATGCTCCCTCAATGTTCAAAAACCTTATTTAGTGTAATATAACAAAAAAATAAATAAATAAATAAATAAATAAATAAATAAATAAATAAAAAATATAAAAATATTAATAAATACCAAAAAAATAATAATAATAATAAATAAATAAAAATTAATAAATAAAAAATAAGTAAAAAAATAAAAAATAAAAAAAAATAAAAAAAAAAAATAAAAACAAATAAAAAATAAAAACAAATAAAGTGAAATTTGCAAGTTGCCACCGTATACATGTCTCCAGCTTACAATTAATGCATATTTCCGAAGGGTGTTCGAGATATGGTTCAACCCAAATATTTTTTTTTTTTTTTTTTTCTTTTTTTTTTTTTTAAATAAAATAAGCGCCAAATGTAGAAACACCATGTTAGTGTTAATCAATACATAAACTAAAGTGATGTTCAAAAGACCTTTTTAAAGGTTAATAAATTTAAAATTTGTTTTATTTGTTCAAGCACCTCCTTCGATACTCTCCCCAAAAATATTACATGCGCACTGTAGAATGATTGATCTATTTTTAATTTTTCGTCTTTTAATCAACTCGTGGCCTGTAAGTTAATCACAACTGCTTACGTGGACAGACTGACGTGGAAAAATCCATTCAAAAACCAATTAAAAAATCTATATTTGATGTGGATGAAATCCTGGTTAACCATAACTTAGGATAAATATATGTATTGTGAAGCCATTGATGTGTGGAGCATATAATCCAATTGCAATATTTTTTTAATCATTTTTTAAACAATCCAAAAATCCTAAAATGTAATACAACGGTCAGTTGTAGTTGCAACTAAATTGCAAAGCTATTTCAAATAATTAACAAAATACTACTAACTACGCACACATAGAAGACATAACAATAACAACTAATAACAATAATTTCGATGGCAAATAACAATTTTATAGGTTCGTATAATAACAATAACTGTTAAACCATAATTTAAACAGTTTTTACCCTTATTGAAAAGTAATAAAGATAGAAAACGATTCCCAAGGTCATATATGAATATTTTTATTTTAATTTATATTATTCTATGAATGTTATGCATTATTGAACAAGTGATCAAGACAAATTGTAAGTGAACTGGCATGAAAATACACTTTGACTAAGGACTTTATGACAGAGAGAGAGAGAGATGGAGAGAGAGAGAGAGAGAGAGAGAGAGAGAGAGAGAGAGAGAGCATTTGAAAACATTTTTACTTTTTATACCCTCCACGTAAGATGGGAGGTATACTAAGTTTATATTTCCGTTTACAACACCCAGAAAAAGGTGTCACAAGACCGCTGATCAACATCCATGTAGACAAGTCCGTATGTATGTCTGTCTCTTACAATCGTAAATATTGAGATAAAGAGTTAAAATTTTGTAGAAATATTCCTGGTTTTGTGGTCCCTATTTAAACAGAACAAAATTAGCTAAGATCCACGCCCACAATCGACAAAACTCTATTTATCTGCCACAAACTTTAAGCTATTCAGTTAAATTTGGTAAAAATATTTATAATGATGCCATTCATCGATCTGTAAAAAATGGGCGTGATTGGATACCAGACAACATAACTTTACTTGCAAACGGATATATAGCTGATATTAGATATTAGAGAACGTAATCATGTAGCTGCCACGCTCATCGTTTGTGTGTACATGTGGAGGGTATTTAAGATTTGGCCTAAGCCAAAACTTAGCGTTTTATTTGTTCATAATTAAAAACAAATGAACTATCTAGACTTTGATAAAAAAAAAACATATGAGCTTTATTTGCACTGTTGGTGTTAAGCAAGACAGTGGAAGTAAAATAAAATTTAAAAAAAAGTAGCTCATCTGGTTAAGCAAGGTGTTGTGTTCATACATATATTTAATTATATTTATTTTTATAGTAACTTAACCACAATTCTTGTTAAGTAATTATTTAAAGCAAAAAAAAAAAAAATATATGAAAACAATACCTGTAAGTGTGTTTTTATAATATCTATTATAATTACTGAGTAAACAAACTACAAACAAACCCTTTGTAGCTCAGTGAACGGATATTACAACATTATTATGGTCTAGTTAGGTAAGATTCCTGGTGCATATCGTATATAAACTTATTGGAGTCATTTTGAAAACATTGCTCTCTGCACTTATTTGTGAAATGTGGGCGTGTCTATTATCAAATGCCAACACCGTATGGCAAGTGAGATATTAAAGTCGCTATACTGCATCTTATGTAAGGGTGTATAAAAGAAAAACAATAAAGTTTTGTATGCAGAATCAAGTTTGGAGGCTCGTCTCTTACTATTTTTATAGAGAAATCTACAAATCAACTTATACAAGTATATACAACGACCATTTATAACATTGAATACATATATACACATATATATATATATATATACATATGGAGGTATATTATGACAGGCCCCTCTATAAATTCAACTGCACATGTAGAGGTGGCATAATAACAACAAACGAGTAAATAACATAAATTCTACAAGACGATTGAGTTAAGCTATTATAGAATATTTGAATGGCTCAGAAAGAATTAATAATATTCTTCTTGGTTATTAGGGGATTAAGGGGAAGGGGTCAAGCAGCCCTTTCTTTATCGTTTATAGTCCCTGAACATATTGTATAATTTGTGTGGCCATTGCGCATAAACTGCGCTGCTTTAGCCGAAATTTTAATAAATTTCATTTAAAGTGATTGAAAAATTTGAATTAAAATTTATTGAGAAATACGTGAAGAGACTAGTATCTCGAAGGAACAAATTGTAGATCCAAAAAATTGAAGAGCATGACAATTCGTCTGCGTATAAAAGAAGCCTTTGGTATATAGTCTTCCACTTATCAATTTTTTTACACAAACTTTGAGATTGACTGATAAAGAAGACAAACAGATCGACCAGCAATTTAAACAATAAAAACAAGTGAAAATATTATACCCTACACCACATGATATATTATTCATTTTTTTTTTCTTTGAAAAATGAAAATCTTTATTGTTTTGTGTTTTCAAAAATTTCAAAATGATGTCACAAAATTTTTTTTATTTTTGTTTGTTTATGAAATAAGAAAAAAAATTTATATGGGAATTGGTTCTAAAAATGGTTCAATCCGATCCATTTTCAATAGGATTTGAACCAATGTATGTTCTTGTACCAAATTTCATCAAAATATCTCAAAAAATGCGACCTGTAGGCTTGCGCACAAATTTAGATGGACAGACGGACATGGTTAAATCGATTCAGATTTTGATTCTGAATGTATTCTGAATTGAAGGTGGGTGTGGCATTTGCCGTTTAGGAGTTACAAACATTCGCACAAACTTAATATACCCTTTCCCACAGGGTGGTACAGGGTATAAAAAATCAATGGTATTCTGTTACAATTTACTACAATTTGTGGCCACATAAACTTACTGCAAGCGGTATGGTGTTATCCATGCTATTGTAACACATAAGAAGAAACGAAGCGCCTGTCCATTTATTTAATTCGAAGACAAGTGTTAGAACTTCCGACATGAATTCGACATTTCATCGCTGATGAAACGCTTGCCATTAATCGTTACACAATACAAGTGAAAGAAAGCTTTTTTATCTCTTTTGTGTTGTGTGAAAAATGGTCCATTAAAAATCAATAAATTAAAACTGATGCAATAATTTATTGAATGACGATCATTATAAACTTTGCGCGCAATATTTGTCAACGGTGTACGTGGTGTTGGGAGGAAGAGATTTTGATATACAAAGCAAGCTCCCATATATCACAAATAAAACCAGTAAATTTGCTTTAGGTTAAATACTAAATACCCACGGCATGTATATGCTACATGTAGGCGTGGCAGAATGCCATTAAATATTGGGAGGAAACTTTCAGGAATTCTATGTCAAATAAGGGGTTTTTATAAATCATATACGATTGTAGGCGTGTCATTTGCCCGATCCCACCTTAAACTGCATTTAAACTAAGAACTGTCACATTTATAATACTTGCCATCTTGGGCTGACAGTGTTCTTGCTTCTTAGTAAATTTTCAATTTTTTACCTTACAAATATTATGTCCAAGATAACGTGCCTCTTGTGATGTCAACGATGATTGCATGCAAACAACAGACATGTTTGTCAGCACGTAAGTTAAAATATTCCTTCAATGGGGGTTTTCTTTAAACGCAGAAGGAGACGCCGGAGATTGTATTGTGAATCAGCTTCGAATACCACAACGTTGTAACTTTTTTTTGGAATGATTTTATACTTATTATGGAATATAGAAAGCGCCCAATTGCATTCCTGAGAGGACCTTCGGTGATCTTCTACATTAAGCTAAAGCCAAATTTTGTCCTTTTATTTGGTGTAGATCCAAAATAAAACCTGAATCGGTTTAGTTATTATTATATTATATAAATAACATGACAGTAAAAGTGTCAAAAGGTGCAAGGACATCGAAATCTTATATCAATTGATTCATATTTTGAGTCTTTGGGCGAATTTCTTTTGCGGAAGGTATTAGTAGAAAAACAGAGAGAAAGAGAAAGAGGGAAAAAGAGAGAAAACAAAATTTGGAAGAAACCGTACACATGTATTACAAGTACGCATATAAACAAACAAACAACAACAACAGTAACAATGAAAACAAGATCAAGTTCTATTCATAAAGAATATACAAACGCACTTTATGCACATGTATACACTTTATATGCCCACATTTATATTATATATATATATATGCAATGATGACAAGCACCCATTTGGCCAATCCGCTCACTATATAAACAACTTGCATTCACAAATCATGCTTTAGTTAAACGCTTGGATACAAACGATAAACAAAAGGTTACAAAAGACCGATAACGCAAATGTGTAGTGATATCTCAATTCAATGTGTATGTATGTTTTTTTCGCCAGAAAAATATATATAAAACAAACAAACAAGCGAAAAAAATTCGTTTGGAATGTGATGAAAACAATTTTTTGCTTGTAATTCAGATTTTTTTTATCCACATAGTGACAAGTAGGGCGAATAAAACGCATACAAAAAGTTGCTTTTCAATAAGATACAACAACAATAATAAACAAACAAACAAACAAACATTTACGTAACCTTGGTAGAAATTCATATAAAAATCTTTAAAAATATTTACAAGTGCGGCTACAGCAGCAACAAATGGTAAAAAATTGATGTAATTGCGCCGCATGACCAAGTCCAAACAATACTAACATTCTTTGCAAGTTTTTTAAAATAAGTGAATAGAGCATAAATAATAATAATTATAACAACAACAACGACAACACACGCATATTTCTGCTGTTTGAACTGCTACCCTCTAGTGGTGGATGAAAGCATCTTAAAATTTTGTGCGTTCTTTTAATTAAAAAAAAATTGACAAGGCGCGCAAATTTATATTATGACACCCTACTTGTCCAGCGCTTTCTTTCGATACCCACATTGAATAGATTATGATTTCAAATCATTGGATTTTATTTAACTAAAGACATTCTTCCTGAACACTTTATGCCTATGGATTATTATCATAGATGGATACAATGAACAATAGTTGACAACACAGACAAACAAAATTAAGGCCATTTTCTTTGCCATTTGAAGACTGATTTTTTAGTCTTTAATTTTAGTGTTACGCCTGTTTTAAAATGCGGTTTTGGGCAAAAAAAAAAAATACTTTTCGAACTAACGAACCTCGAAAACTATACTGATCTGAGGGGAAGAATGCGCACGAACCTAGTAGAAAAGGAATATATTACTGTTCTTCACCAAATTTTGTCAAAAAAAAAAAAAAAAAATTAAGAATTGCGATTTTTTACCACATAAAAACTTCCATTATAAAAGGAGGGGGTTCCAAAATTGGTCCTATTCGGTTCCCCTTGGGGAACGTTATTGAAAATGTTATTGTACCAAATTTCGTAGAAATATCTCAAAAAACTCTTAAATTACATGGACAGACAGACGGACGTGGTTAAATCGATTCAGATATTGATTGTTTATGGTATTTGGCCGTTTAAGAGGTACAAACATCCGCTCGAACCAAATATACCCTTTGTCACAAGTGGTAAAGAATATAAACACATACGCATACACACATACACACATGCACACACATATATATATATACATATAGCTAAGAGAAACTAAATTCTCTTTTTATTGAAAATGTTCTTCTCTCCGCACCACTCTATTAAATTTCACTTGGCATTCTTTATTTTTAGTAAAGACAAGAACCTTAAACAAAAGAGCTTGGGCACATACACGACCTACTGCAAATACACGAATCGTTATAACATTGCTTTACAGGTGTTTCGGTATATTGGAGCATAGCGTGTGCTTATGTTGTTGTACAACAACTATACAATACTAATAATAAAAACACTATTTTAAAGAAATGAGTGGTGGCCGTGATAATCGTGCCGGCAGTAGCCAGCAGCCTTCAACATGTGCTATGCTGGATAAATTAAAGGATCGATTGTCAAGGGTAAGTTTGTTTATATACTAAATAAGAGACAATCGTTATTTTTTCAACTACTTTTAAAGTATTTGATTTAACTCCGAGGAATTATGAAAAAAGCGTTAAAGTTAAAGCTATTTTTTTACCCACCATCATAGTTCCCATACATATGCGGTAGTGCAATATTTTTTTAGGCATGTCTGTCTGTCCGTGTGTGCATATACTGTGATGATCGCTCTCCGCGTCGCAAAAATTAAGATTAGTCCAAACTTGGTACTGAAAGTGGGCAAAATTGATCAAGCGACACGCCCACATTGCACCAAAAACAAAAAAATCTGAAAATTTTCTTAAAAAATTTAAAAAAAAATTCCACAATTTTTAAAAAAAATTTTAAAAAAATTTCCTGCCGTAAAGGCTCAAGTAGACTTGTTTAGGGTTATTGAGCGTCCCCAACTTTAAAGCTTACATCATAGGCTATGTAAAGTTCATCCTTTGGTGGAGGGTTTTTGACCATGAACCAACATACCACAGCCCCCTCGATGCTCCCACAAGGGGGCCTACCCGAAAGTACGTACTGGCAATAACCATTAGGTTCTGGGGGCTCCAGTACCCCGCGGTACCAGACTTAGTCTCTAGTTGGACTGGCGATCATTAGATTTTCCAACTTCGGACAGCCTATTGCCCATGGGTTGGTAGCCCATTTTTATTTTATTTGCTACGACATTATTGTGATCTTGTCCAGGGATCTTATATATTATTGATCTTAGCATATTACTGTTGCCCCGTGATCCTTGGACGAAGACACCTATTCCGGTGCTCCGTTTGAGGGCGGGGCCCTTTCTGATTATACAGACGGAAAAATAGAAAATATATTGCCACATAAACTCCTAGGGAAGCTGTGGGGCATCGATGGTGGGTATTCCAATTTGGCTTCAGCCATGTATCATATTTGTAAGCTATAATATTTAATAATTTAGTTTCACAATATACGACAAAATATGAGAGTTGTTATGATATTTCAACATAAAGTTTAATTTGGGAGTAACTTTATAATTATGTACAATGTGATTGTATAAAAGTAATTTTTATTAACAGCTGGCTCGAGGGCGAGTCAATCAACAGACACTTTCCATTATTGAATAATAATTAGAATTAGTCAATAATAAGGAAATTAATAAGGCACCTCACTCACTTACTTAGATAAGTATTTATTTATTTATTTACATATGTACACATCATACAATTATTTATTGTAAGGAAAAAATGATTACAGATGATTTCAAGAAGAAATATAATTGATACAGAAGGAAGCTACCTTTAGCTCAGACCAAATATAAAATACCCTGCGCTGTGCATTTATATGTAAAATATGGATTAGATTTTCTGTAAATTGTGGGGGAGTCTGTTATGTAATTCCGCCTGTTTTGATATATTAATGGAAAAATTAATTGAACATGCCTATCAACACCGCATCTCTATTTCGAATGTGGGCGTGGCTTTAGAGTGTAGAATATCAATTATTGCCACCGATAGAGGAACAGACACACGGACGCATCGTTAAATTATTGTTGATGCTGATCAAGAATGTTTGTAGATACATCTTAGGGACTTTACACCTCTCCTTGGGGAGATGTTGCAAATGGAATCACAAGCTTACTGTGGCCCCATCTTATTACATCCAGCAGAACCGCGTACACTGGTACACTGTACCCGTTATAGCATATTATAATAATAATAACAACAATAATAATACCAATCATTGTTATTTAGTTAAAGCGATTTAGTTCTGTCCGCTCATTAAGTCCGTGTTCATTGTGTTTACCGTATATTATCGATAATAACAAAAAAAAAAATAAAAAAGTATTAATAAATATTCAACATTATTCCAGCATACTAACAGTAATTATTGAGTCGCGCATAACACAAGTACCATTCGCTCTGTATCTAGTGTCACGAGTGAATTATAATTTTTTGCTGATAGTAAAAATAGAAGCTTTCTATTAAACGGTTGTTCATTTTAATTATAAACTAGGAGGAGTTACCTTATCAGAAAGTCCAGTTGAAACAGGACGAACAGGATACATTATTGCATACAATCATTAGCATTGATACTAACTTGCCGGAAGCAGAACCCTTTTGGTTGCAGCCAACGCAAACAACATTGTCCGTAGCGAGGGACGGGACCGCTATCGCTACACATCCTATTACATGTGAAACTGAAATACCATTAAGTTATGGTCCCCTCCTAGAAGCGGCAGATGTTAATCAACCATTAAAGGATAGTTCAGTATTGTCAGTACCTGTTAAAGCAAATACACGCCAAGAGCAATTAAAATATAATAGTTCAGATTTATGTCACAGTAAACAATCGTTAAAGGGTACTCGAATATCCTTTAAAAGAGCGGACAACGATAGCAGCGACGAAGATGATTTTGCCCAACGCCGTTTAACGTTTCAACAGCAAAAAACGGTCAGTTTTGATCAAAAAGGTCTATTAAAGGTGAGAATTATTAATTTGCCATCATTTCGAAAGTAAGTCGCATGGTGCTAAATGCATTTCCCATTTTTTAGGATCTTAAAACCATTTTAATCACCAATGGCAATCGCCATCAATACCAAACGACAAAACACGTCTCACTAGATCTTAAAAATGGTCGCTGTTTACAGGATCGGTTGAAAGAATCCTCCTCCGAAGAGGAATTCGATAGAAATCGACGTGACTTTCAAACGCGGAAACATTGTAGTTTGGATGCTCGCATTACCTTCAAACTTAATAAAGTATTGCATGCATCCAGTACTGATTCGGATGAAGAAAACGATGACGGAGAATACAAACGTTTAATACATCGTCCCAAAGATATTACTAAGCCGGTTATAGTTGATTTAAAAGATTTAATAGTGAGTGAGGAGGATAGTGAAGAGGATTTTCATCTCAAAAAACCAAATTTTCAGAAATATCCACCGAAGAGTACGGAATCAAGAAAAAGGTGAATAGTTGTACATTGTCAGTAAAAAGTAACTGGGGGTAATTGTAATGGCCAATATTTTTTATTAGTCAACGCTTTTACAAAATGGATGAAATTGGTGGCCAAATGAAAAGTGGAAATTTACGTCACGTCGTACCATTTGTACGACAGATAACTGAGGACGGAAAAGCAAAATTTGAAGTTTATCGTCCCACTACAAATCCGATCTTTATATGGACTCAGGTAAGTTTCTAAAATTATTTGAATTGCAAAAATTTAATTTTAAAATAAAAGCTTCCTTACCGTGGAATAAATTAAAATAATTCATTAAGATTTTTTTCAACAAAAAATCATTAATTCATGCCATTCATTTAGCGCCGAAGACCCTCTAGAAGGCTTCATTGATTATTTGTAGTTATGAAGTAATTTTTGATAATAAATTAAATAAATCGCTTTGCCAGAATGAGGGAATACATGGGGCCACAAACAGCAGACTTACGGTTTCCAAGTGAAGACAGCCAACGCATACATAAGCACGAACGCACAATCTTGTATTCAGCTATGGTTTGAACTTTTAACACGCATTATCAGTGTTTGGCTTTTTTCTTTTTCTTTTTTTTTAAAGATAGACCAATGATGTGAAAAAATCCTTCGCCAGCGAACACATAAATTTCGTATTCATTGTTTTGTTTTTATTCTTTTGTTGTAAAAAAAATTGTTTTTTTGTACCCTACACTTAATACATCAAGTTTTCCGTTTGTAATTACCAGGAGAGCACTTCAGCCTCCCACAATATCCATGTTCAAGAAGCAGGATTTGAAACAAAGCAGTCCATCCGTTACTTCTTGCGAATATAATATATTTAAAATGTTTAGTATTGATCGATTGAGGCCTACATCGCACCCACACCACAATGGACAAATATCTACCTTTCAGCCATAAAATGAAATGGAAATTTGCTATAAATATTGATAAGGTCGGTATGCGAAAATGGACCAGAGACCCTAAAAAGTATTTATTTTCTTGGGGTGCACCAAAATCTGCGCCCGTCCTCGTACATTTTGAGATGAGCTCAAATTTTGTACAAACATGTCCAGTTTCTGTACGAAGAATGCTTTTGAAATTAAGTAAAATCGATGTAGAGTCACGCCCACATTCGACAAGAATCGGTTTACAAAAAAATTCTGTTCAGCATAAAACTCGACTAGCATGTTAATACATAATATGTGCACTTGTAGAGGGCGTTATCATTTACTTGCCACGCCCACTGTTTGTATAAACATGTGGAGAGTATTTAAAATTTGACCTTAACCGAATTTAATTGTTCTACTTGTTCATTTTAGATTATATGAATCAATTGAATTCATAGCAGCTTCATAATGAAAATGAAATTAAATTGCGGTGCGTTATCTTTTCACGTATTCTCTCTATCCCGACTTAAATCGCTCAAATTGTTTACTCAGGTTAAGAAAATAGACTACAAGAAAGAGACAGATTAACATGCGGTATTCGATTATCAATTTTATTGACATTGCTTCATATCGAGCTGTGAAATTCTCACTTTTCGGATGTGCTAAAATTCATTTCGTCAGCTGCCTTTGAATTACTTCCGCTTTGTGGAGTTCTATTAATAGATGTTTATCGCCACTATTTCGTTTAACTCCCTCGGAATTGCTCTGAAACTGAGCACTGTCTTAAACAGTTTAGCACCTTTCTCGTTACATTTTAAACTCTTTCTTGTTCTCTTTTCAAAAGCAAGTTAGTTGTAGTGCTTTTTTGCTAAACATAATGGTTATAAGTTGAGGTTGTGTTTAGTTTCTATTTGGAGCTCAAGCGTTACAGTTATAGTTACAATTTCTTTTGAATAAATTTATCCTAAGCAGCACTATGCGACTTTTAATGCGCGCTGACACTCATGTGTCATTTCATGTGCCCGCGGATGAACCGATAGCCATTTGTACCGCGACACAGGTACAATTTTGTGTTAAAAAATTATATAGAAAACATCATTATATATACACATACATATATGCAACGCCCAGGAGACCCCATAAAATATATATACTCTGAATCTGCATCGAATTCTGAGTAGATCTAGCCATGTCTGTTTGTCCATATGTGTGTATACTGTGGTAATCACTCGCAAAAATTATGGTGCATCGGTGGCCTCATCCTAATATAGGTTTTTTTTACATGTTCTACTTCATATAATTCATTTTTTTCATAGATTTTTTTTTCAATTTGCTTGCAGGTCTTGGCCGCTTTGAGCGTGTCTATGGGTTCTTTAGTTGTAGGATTCTCGTCTGCCTACACATCACCCGCCTTAGTGTCCATGACTGATCGAAATGTTACCTCCTTTGAAGTGACTAAGCAATCGGTGAGTATTTTAAAACTTCCACTTAAGCGTTGTTTTCAAATTACGTTGAGTTTGAATATTTTCGATTCCAGGGTTCATGGGTAGGTGGTATTATGCCTTTAGCTGGTTTGGTTGGTGGTATTGCTGGTGGTCCATTTATTGAATATTTCGGCCGTCGCAACACTATTTTAGCTACAGCAGTACCATTCATTATCGCGTGGCTGTTGATAGCCTGTGCTGTTCACATAGCGATGGTATTGGTGGGACGAGCCCTGACTGGTTTCTGTGTTGGTATAGCTTCCCTATCGTTACCCGTTTATTTGGGTGAAGCCATACAACCGGAAGTACGCGGTACTCTAGGTTTATTACCGACCGCTTTCGGCAATATTGGTATTTTGTTATGTTTCGTGGCTGGTACTTATATGGATTGGTCGGAACTGGCATTTTTGGGTGGGGCTTTACCCATACCATTCCTTATATTGATGTTTGTAATACCCGAAACGCCGCACTGGTATGTGTCACGTCATTTGGAGGAACGTGCCCGTAAATCCTTACAGTGGCTGAGAGGAAGGGATGCCGATGTTGAACCCGAATTGAAAGGTTTAATGCTTTCACAAGCGGACGATGATCGCCAGACAACGCAAAATCAGTTCATGGAACTGTTTAAACGTAACAATCTGAAACCGTTATTCATATCGTTGGGCTTGATGTTCTTTCAACAGTTCAGCGGTATTAATGCGGTCATATTTTATACGGTGTCGATTTTTCAAGATGCCGGTTCCACAATTGATGATAATATTTGTACAATAATTGTGGGAGCAGTTAATTTTGTAGCCATTTTTATTGCCACAGTATTAATCGATCGATTGGGCAGAAAGGTTTGTGATTTGATAGATTTTTAAAAGAAGAAACATTTCATTTACGGTTTGGATGTGTGATTGTAGGTTTTATTATACATTTCAATTGTGACCATGATTATCACATTATTTGTTTTGGGTGGATTTTTCTATTGTAAATCCTTGCATATGGATGTGGCCAATGTGGGCTGGCTACCTTTGGCCAGTTTCGTTATATATGTGGTGGGCTTTTCATTGGGTTTTGGTCCCATACCCTGGCTAATGATGGGTGAAATCTTGCCAGCCAAAATACGCGGCTCAGCTGCTTCAGTAGCCACGGCTTTCAATTGGACTTGTACATTTATTGTAACGAAAACTTATCAGGACATGATTGGTATGTACATTAACACGAATTCGGGTTACATACTTATTATTAATTCATATAGATTCCATTGGAGCTCATGGTACTTTCTGGCTGTTTGGTACAATTTGCTTCATTGGCATGTTTTTTACGATCTTCTGTGTACCGGAAACTCAAGGAAAATCTCTGGAAGATATTGAAAGAAAAATGATGGGACGTGTACGGCGCATGTCTTCAAGGGCCAACATTAAACCGTTATCATTTAACATGTAAACATATGCTGACTGCTTCAGTAGTTGTTGATAGTAGTAAAAGAAAAAGAACATTATTTTCACCTCATCTTCGCAAATGGTCAAGTGACCACTTTTCATTTGATATTGACAAAACCACCAAATATTATTTATAGTTAAACTTTCGAGTTGATGAAGAGAATAGGGTAGGACGGCTGTGTAAACATCGCATACATATTTTGGAGTATACAGTAGTTGTAGGAGTAACTTTTGATATTATATTTTTAGGCATATTTAACGTTTTTACAGTATATAGTATAAGTGTTATACAGTCACAATTCTACGCTATAAGCATCAACTTTTATACAATTGTACATATATATATAAATATATTAAAATTTGTTGTTATAACAAGAAAATAAAATTTTTACTTAAACGTCAATTATTGTTGGAGTAATAATAACTGCACGCGCCAAATTATCCAAACTGAAGTCTTCACTTTTGGGGTGCGGGGCATATGTGCATTTAGTCTGATATTGTTATTGTCATTTTTTCATTGTTTGTATTTGTTTATTTATATATACCGTTCACAATTTAATGCGCTCGTATTATCAGTTTTAGTAAACAACCATTTTATGACCACAAGTTTATTGTTTTTACGCGCGAAATATTTATTCTTAATTTTTTTATACCCTGTACCACCCTGTGGAAAAGGGTATATTAAGTTTGTGCGGATGTTTGTAACTCCTAAACGGCAAATGCCACACCCATCTTCAATCATACCGATCGATTCAGAATCAATATCTGAACCGATTTAACCACGTCCGTCTGTCTATTTATGTAATTTGAGAGTTTCTTGAGATATTTTGATAAAATTTGGTACAAGGACGTGTATTGGTCCAAAGGGGAACCCTATTGAAAATGGACTGGGTTGGACCATTTTTAGAACCCCTCCCCATATGAGGTCCCATTATTTTTTGAGATATTTCGATAAAATTTGGTACAAGGAAATGTATTAGCAAAAAAAAAAATTAGAACCCCTTTCCATATAAATTTTTATACCCTCCACCTTAGGGAAGAGGGTATATTCATTTTGATCATCCGTTTACAACACATCGAAGGAAGCCTTGGAGACCCCACAAACTATATATATTCTTCATCAGCATGAAAAGAGAAATCGTTTGAGACATGTCCGTCCGTATGTCCGTGTCTCCGTCTGTTGTTGGCACTCTCACGGTCGTAATTTTTGAAATATCAAATTGAAACTTTGCATACGTATTCTTAGTCCAATGTCGCTGTTCCGTATTGAAATTGGGCACAATCGGTTAAGAGACACGCCCACAATAAACAAAAATCTCAACATACCTCGAAAAAATTGTATCTTTAAAGAATTATATATCGCACAATACTATGCCTATCAAGTTGTAATTTGGTATAAATATAAGTGGGACCGTTATCCAACACTGTGCCAAAAATGGGCGTGATTGAAAAACGCAAACGCCTATAATTAAAAAAAAAAACATTATTTGCGTAAGTACATGAAATAGTCATATACAAAAATATGGCAATAGGAACTTATTTTTTAGATGATTATAAAAGGTGGAGGGTATTTAAGCTTCGGTCTTAACTGAACTTCTCTATCGTGTTTTTTTTTGATTTCATAAACAAATAAAAAATAAAATTTGACATGTATAATTTTGAAATTTTTGAAAATATAAGTAGGTATAGAAAAATAGAATTTGTCATTTTTCAAAGAAAAAAATTAAATTGAATAATATATCAAGTGGTGTAGGGTATTTGATGGTCGGGCTTGGCCGACTACAGTATTGACGTTTTTATTTTTTTGTTGTTTTACAAGTATT
Source organism: Ornithomya chloropus (assembly GCA_963971445.1). Taxonomy (NCBI): domain Eukaryota; kingdom Metazoa; phylum Arthropoda; class Insecta; order Diptera; family Hippoboscidae; genus Ornithomya; species Ornithomya chloropus. The sequence goes on along the minus strand of OZ020530.1, from coordinate 15,960,190 downwards.
TAGTGACAATTTAAAGAAAACAGCGGCTTATGAAGAGAAATTATAAAATTAATTCAAATTAAAAAGGAATGAACGTTTTCTGTATCAGCATTTAATCAGTGTCAATCTAACAATATCTATCTCTCCATCCGTTACGAAGTTACACTGAATCGACACAAAATGCGTCGATTGGCCTATAAAAAGGAATGAATTTGTGATTATACAATAAAACACAGCATGAGTGAACCGAAAGCATTCTCGACAGCTAACAAAAATTCCCAAATACAAGCGGCGATCTTTTTCACTTTATTAGGTGGTTTATCTGCGTTGTTTGGTTTCTCTCGAACATTAGGCAAAGCTAAGCAATGCGAAAATAAAATTATACAAGATGGAGGTCGGCCCAGGGTGTTATTGTTAGACGAAGGATCAGCACTGGCGATGAGAGCTCTGGGATGAGGTACATTGTATGCCTGTTTGGGGACTGGAGCAATTTGTTATGGTGTGTGGGAACTATCTGGAGCTAAGAATATGGAAGAGTTTCGTATGAGGATGGGCAAGAATTTACCCAAATTAAGCAGTAATGGACCACCGTCAAGTCGTACGGAATTCGATGCATTGACAGATTTAATGAAGTATCTAGCTGCTTGGGGCAAAGAATAACCAGGAAGTATAAAATATGTTTTTTCTGTCAACGTTTATTACTAAAGACTGACTAAAGTAAATGGAAATAATAAATAATAAAGCTTTCGCAAGAATTATGTTTGTTTGCTGATTAGTACTTGTGCATTGACATAGTTAGAGCGACTCAGATTTTAATGATGACCAGGAGACTTATAAGCCATGTCCATCTGACTTCCCCACGCTTACATAGATTTTTTCTGCCAGTTCTACGCCCCGTAGGAATCGAACCTACATTGCATGTAGAATGACGAACGTAGTGGATGGCGTGTGTAAAATGCAATCATAGTAGTTTTTATTTGGCAAACATTTTTCCAAACTTCAAGGCAATATTGTATAAAGTATCCTTTCACGCAAGAGATAAATCACTTACCCATAACTTGAACACGACAAATAGCACATATATCACATTCAACATCCCAACTCCACATAGCTACAGCATTCCACTTTTTTAAAGTAAACATTTTCTCTGGTTTGCCAGTGTCACTATCATCCAACTGTCTATCCATTGAATCATTTAATTCATCCATTGTTACTTTTTATCAGCGTAATACAATAATTTTTCACTAAATTTGGCGCAAAATTTAGAAAATTATACAATTTTTAGACATTCCGTATAAACAGCTATAAATATATAAATATTGTTTGAAAGATAGAGAACGGCAATAAGCGATTTTTAATATCCGTGAAGTTAACAAGATTGTAAAATAGAATACCACTTTTTTATTTCTCCAAACAAGAGGGAAAAATATATTTAATTTATTTACAATACAATTAATATGAAAAATTTAAAACAATTTTATCATCTTATGTAATCATTCAATTTTTACGCATATAATTTGCAATCATTTCTATACATTTTCATAATTTCAATTTATACATGAAAAGCTGTTCTATAAATGAGGATTTTTGTCTAGTGATTACCACAAATATTAAACCAGTCAAATATATACTGCGAAATTTCGCCCGATGCCGTTTTCTGGTTATAGCAGACGTTCTACAACAATGGGCGTGGCAGATATATATACATATTGCGTTCTCTAATAGTATATATATATAACGTTTCAGCTTGCAAGTCTAGTTTTATGGCGAATGTGGTTTTTTGTAAATTGTGAGCGTGTCTGTAATCCGACCACGCCCCTTTTTGGCACATCTATGGATGGAATAACTATAGATATGCATACCAAATTTTAAGTTAATAGGTAAATTTTTGTGCCAGATAAATAGATTTTTGTTGATTGTGGGCGTGACTCTAGACCGATTTTGTCCATTTGCAATTACGACTTGTGTACAAACTAAAAGCTCCAGTACAAAATTTCAGCTCAATATCTCAAAATTTACGCCTACCAAGAATATACATACTTTAGGGTTCTCCGGTTTTGGGTCAAATATTTTGCAAACATTCGCAAATTTCTTTCGCTTTTTGGGGATATCTAAATTATGGGCGTGGCACTGCCCATTTGCTTGAGAAATGACTTTTTTTAGTATTTCTTGTTTATTAATTAAATGGGTGGTGCCACGCCCTAATAATACACTTCATTGGAAAGCTGAATTAATTTACAAGCTTCCACAGAAAGTTTGAACAAAATCCGTGCAGCCGTTCCAAAGTTATAAGACTTTGAAAAATATCTAAAGTCAAGATTAGCTTGCTGAGCTGTTCTGGGCGCCTGGTATTTTGCTAACATTTTTATATTTGCATGATTTTCAAAATGACGACCACAAGAATGAATGTGAACTTGCTTGGCTTATAACTCGAAAACCACTGCTCCGATTTTGGTCAAATTTTTTGCAAACAGTCGGAAATTTCTTTCGCTTTTTGGTGATGTCTAAATTATGGGCGTGGCAATAACCTTTCTTATATATTTCTTGCTTATTAACTAAATGGGCGGTGTCACGCCCATATAATGTACATCATATGAAAACTGAATTAATTTAGACGCTTCTACAAAAAATTTGAACAAAATCCTTCCAGCCGTTTCAAGTTTTCTTACTTGTTATAATTGTAAATGAATTTTTACACACATTTAACAAAATATTTATGTATAGAATTTTTATTCCAAATAATTTGTAACAATTTGTTCACATTTCAATACAAATTTTCCCAATTTTACATATATGTGAAGAACATAAATCCAAGTGTTTTGTATACCCAATAACAACAAGAGATCATTTCAACTCAAAATAATTGCAATCAAAAGAGGGACTTAAATATTTTTAAGAGTAGTGGTAGTTTTGAGAGTGTGTTATATGGGACAGAAGAAGAAATAATATGATTTTATGTGTGTTGGTGATAAACGATTTTGCAAACATGTGCATAAGTGAGTTAATACAGAGAACACAATAATTCAAAATGTAGTTCAACATGGGTTATGCTCCCATCTGATTGTTGCAATCGTTTAACAACAATTATTAATTATAGGTTGTGTATATTTTTCATATGCTACACACATTTATATATTATTGGGAAATATCCTCTAGGTTCTTAAGGGGATTTTGGTTTGTTTGTTTTGTATATAAATTAATCGTAATTATGAGTTTTTTATTTTTTAGCGTAACAGGTGTGAGCAGCATCGCCTAGTGTAAGTAATTATATAAGGAAAAATATGCGCGGTTGCACATTTTATATTTTAGAATTCATAGAGTAAATGTTGATGTTTCTTTTTTCCCGCTACAAGTGTTGCTTACGGAAAATCTTCATATTTCTTGTCTTTCATTCAGGTTGTGTCATTCCTATTCCTTTTTTATTTTTCCTGTTTTGTATTAGTGGCAAAATCTATTTCATTCCGTTGATAATTATATTATAGTTCAGTATTATATTTCTTCTCAATTTTGTGTTGTAACTGAAAATTTGGTTGCCGTTGCTTGGGTGGTGAACGCTTTATCTCCTTGCGATCACGCTCACGAAAGCAGTGTACTGTTTAATGTCATTTGTTTTTTAGTTTTTTTTTCATTTGCATAAATTGTTTTGCAGCGAATTGGTTTCATTTCTTCGATAATTGTTTCAGATAATTCATGTTTTTAGTTGACCTCATTTATAGAGTGACCTATTTACTTCAAAAGTTGTGCGTTCTCTAAATCTTCTTCTGAGCGGATATATTTTTTTATGTGAGAAAAATCACCGTTTTTTCTTGAACATGATTTCTCCTTAGATTTTGAACTTTTGAAGCTGTAAGGAAATTAAATCAGTGAGTGTGTATGAATCATGATTTGTGAAGAAAGAGAGCAAAGCGGAGCAAGATGCTCTTCTACATTAGAGATCACTGGTTTAAATATGAAAAGTGATGATTTTTTGTTTGTTATTAAACCTTATATAAAAGCATCTTTGGCAGTTGTGGCGTTATTTTCATTTACTAAAATGGCGAGTATGCAAGTTAAGGATTCAGCTTAAAGCAAAAAAGCTAGCTACGTTTAAGTGCGTTTCATTTCATTAACAATATATTTCTTAAGTATCATAGATTTATAACAATGTTTTGAAAAATTAATTCATTTTTTTTCTAACAAATTCAGTTTTAAGTATTAAAACAGCGTTGGTTTACAATAGTATTGTTTTGTTTAAACAATTTTTAAGGCACTTGTTAATTAAAAAAAAAATAAGTAAAAAGCAGCGCATAATAAAAACAATATAAAAGCAAAGAGCAAAAACAATAAAACAAAAGTAAAAGTTAAATTTATAGCAAGTGTTTAAATTTTAAACTTTAAACAAGTGAAGTATTAAATTATTCAATTCTTTTTTTTCAAGTTCGCTATCTTTACAGCGGAACAATTAAAAGATAGAGAAATTTTTTATAATAAATTTTTTTTTACATAAAAATAAGCTGTAAAATGTTTTTTAAACAAATAAATTTAAGAAAAAAAATTTTAAGGCACTTGTTAATTAAAAATTAATTAATTTTTAAATAAATTATTTTTCAATAAAAAATTTATAGTTACATGTTGCATGATTTCTCAGGATTGTAGTTGTTGTTGTTCTTGTAATAAGTGTTGTTGCAACTTGAATGGCACGAATGGTAACTATAGTACGACGCGAAAGTTTTTGAAAAGATATTAAAATTAAAATAAAAAAAAAAACGTATAGTCAGTGTAAACGGTTATATTTTCAATTGGTGGCCGCTACCGCTACTGCAGGAGCCGTCATTGCATTTGCATTACTAGCATTGGCTGCTGAATTGTTGGCACCATTAGTGGTGCCCGATGCCGCTGCTTTTACTGAATTCTGACGTATGCGAGAATTGCGTTTGCCACGCTGAGGTTTTGGCGATTTAGTGGTCGAGTCCGCCATACTAGTCGTGGTTGTTGTATTGGTGCCTTGTTTGTCACCACCCGCTCCTTGTTCAGTACTTGATCCACCACGTTGATTGTTGTTACCGTTACCGTCATTGCGACCATTATTGCGACCTAAATTGAGACAGTTTCTTGCATGACCATTAAATGGCTTCTCATCATAAAATTTTGCACTTACCACCTCGTCTGCGCCGCCGATTACCCGATTTGATTATCGGTTTGATAGTCGTCTTGCCGGGATCAAAATAGCTATCAAACAAATCAGCCAATTCGGTTTTATCGTTGAACTTCAATTCGTCAATGACCTTGAACACTTCCTCCAAACCGTTACGTTTCTTTTCCGTCCATATGGCGTTCAAACTTTGCAGATCGTAACCATGTTCGGCCAATACGATGCGAAATTTAACAGCACGCACCCTATGATAGATGGTCGTCTTGAAATAATTCAAGAACACCGGGCGAAATGAGTTTTGTCTCTCCAGATTCTCGTTTTCTCTTTGCAACTCATTCAGATCGCACTTAATGGGATAAGCGTATGGTTGCAAGGCCGCTAGCATACGTTCGTAAGCGTTAACAGAATCTAGAGGCAATGTGCCGTCCTGATTGCTTAAATGGAGAGCCACTTCGTAGGCCAGTTTAGCTCTAACGCTAGCATTGCCATCGAATAAATCGCGTTCATTATTTTGAAAATTACGATTTGATTTATGCTTCGGCTGCTGATGCTGTTGCTGTTGCTGCATGGATGCTTTATCTCCGTCATGGCCATTGGCATTTTCCATATTAACATTATTATTATTATTCAACATCATTTCGTTGTTGCTGACATTTTGTTTAAGAATTTTTGATAATTTCCGTAACGTATAATGCTGCAGCGGTGCATCGGCATTGGCATTGGCATTGGCCTTGGCCAAGTTTAAACCATTGGCAAAGGATGTTACTGTCTTCAAGAACCTGTCCAGCAGGTTGTATTTCTTAAGCGATTCCAATATCATATATGGAATGAATTTGCGCTCCTCGTGATATAACAAAATGATGCCCATAGACTTGGCATCTTTTTCTCTCAAATATTCCAGCCAATCGAGAAAATCTTTAAGGGCGGCAATTTCCGACTTTGATTTAATAATCTTTTATGATTATTTAAAAAAAAATTGTAGAATTAAACGATATATGAAGCCGTAGCTGTGGTTAGTTGTTGTTCCTTACCTTGTAAGTTTGCATTGATTTAAGCATACGATAAAAACCTATGGAAATTACTCTCACTTGATGTCGCTGGCGAGCTGCTGGATTTAAATTCATGTACGGCATTATGTATTGCTCAAAATGGTCCTTGGTGGTGTAGGCAGCTAATTGTACAATCTAAACGATCAGAAACAACAAACAAATTGGTTTATTAAAGAGGCAAACAGATACAGTTACTAAAAATTTGTTAACAATATAAGAAATGTGAGCGTGTCAGGTGTATGATGATGTCTCCTAAACGACACATTGTTTTTTTTTTTTTTTTGTAAATTATGATCATGTATGAACTTTATTTTAATTTTATAAATCACGTGTTTCTCTCTCATGAAAAAAAGTGCATTATTCTTGAACTTACCTCATCTATTAAGCGGCGTCCAGTGGTGTCAATATCAATGCCCACTAAAGTATATTTGCCCGCAGGTATAGTATCGTTGTTGTTGTTGTTAACAACGTCAACAGTGCCGTTCATAGTGGATGTTCCAGCAACACCATTTTGCATTTGTAATACCGAGGCGACGACCATTATTTAGAATAGGGTTCGTTTTGTTTTTTTTGTTAAATCAAATTTAATTTTTTATATATTCTAGTTGTCTTACGAGAGCTGAAAATGCAACGAAATAATGTGAGATTAATATTACTTTAATAATACTTATGCAAGTAACAGTTATTGTACATTTTTGGATTTACTTCCCCCCAAGACAAAAACGGAGGAAAAACTAAACTTCTACTCCCTTCGACTTCTTTTCTTCATTTAAAACCTTATAATGTATTAAGAAAAGAAAAAAGTTTTAAAGAAAATTACACACAAATTTTCTACCTTGTATTATATATGTCTAGGTTGGCTAAGGGAAATATTTTAGAAATTTTCATGAACGTTTACTGTTTGAAAAGTCAGTTGTCAACAATTTTCCTAAAATGGCCACAAAATAAAAAAACTTAAGTAAATGTCAATGGTCCGATTCAAATTCCCGAAGCTTTTTCACTAAATGTGATCATGGGCTCGAATCAGCGCACTTTTCCTATATAAAGGGTCTTACCTTATAAAAAGCCGGAGCGAAATTGTAATTTTTAATGCAATGAAATGATTCGTTAATAGTTATATAAATTGATCTACACAATGGAACCTTCTGTGTGACACTGAGACATTCCCTAAAAATTTCGCTAACATACCTTTTTACATACGAAAAAATGTAACGGTTGTATTCCCGCTGAATATGCGAATATATGAAAACAAAATGAATGCTTTTTCTTACCCACTCTGTATTAATATACATTCGCTGTACTCTGTACACCTTCGGCAACAAACAATCAATGCAAAAACTTAATACCGTCTACCGTTATTTTTGCGAACAGTTCTCCCAAAAATTCTGCTGATTCGGGAATATACACTAAGCGTACTTAACAAGGCTGTGTAGCGTGGTTTACGATATTTTTTGTTTTTGGAGTGCGAATCAAAAATTATTTTCGCTTAAGTTTTCGTGCGTCTGCGGTATAATGCGGCTTCTATTGAAACAAGAGCGCAACAAGAAACGAAACAATTCGTACGAAAAGAAACAAAAACAAATGTCTTGGCTTGTGAACGCTTTCTTTTTCAATTTCAAACTGAGAAAATTTGGACATTTTCTATGGAAAATTATGATTTTCCTCAATACGATTTTGGGTAGGCTATGCAATTTCCTGAGGGCCTACTTTTCTTTTTATCCAACAAAATGGAAATCTGTTGAGTCAAGTAGTGTAAAGTGTTTCATATGTTACAAATATTTTTGTTTCTTACGCAATAATGTATAAACGTACAGGTTTCAAATAGAAGATTCAAACTTGATTCATATAGATTGCAATTAAGTGCAATAACCAGTACAAGAACTTTGTCTTCTGCCCAGAACACTTCTTTAAGCGTTTTATTGAATCTTTTTCTTTTCAGAAATGCATTAAACCGAGCATTTGATTGCGTTAAAAGATTCAAAAAATGAACTAAATTTGCCTCGACTTGAAATTTTAAATACCCTACACCTGTAAACAATGTGAACAAACAATTCTGAGCCGCAAAACCTGTTTTGCAAATTGTGTGTATGGGTGTGTGAGTTATCCGCCTAGTCACCGTTTTATCGTTTTATAAATATAAAATTATTTAAAATCATAAGAAAACTTTTGTGGCAGACCCAATTGACGACTGTAGGCGTGGCTTTCACTCAATGTTGTGCAATTTAAGTAGGAAAAAATGTCACTTGAATAAAAACACACTTATGACCGTTTGCATTTTGGACACATAACAGACACATGAACGGACATGTCCAAGCATATAAACTTTGCAGAGCATTTCTGGCAAGTAACAAAGTAAATGATCAATTTTATGACTTCTTTTTTTTTTTTCTATTAAAAGGCCGCAACAAGTGTGTTTTTGTGCTTTTCACTTACCTTTGGTTGTTGCTTTTGCTTATATATGTGGCTAAATTTTTACTAATAAGAAAACAATTAATTTATGTTCGATTTTCGAGAGTTTTAAGAAAAATTACAAACTACTTAAATTAAACTTTAATGATTTATACTAATTAAAGGTTGAAAACTGTATGCTTTAAGAACAAAATAAAAATTGCACAATAGCGAAAGAGAAATGGTTGTTGTTTTTCTAAATTTACATGAAAGCACCTCACGACATTTCTTCTGACATTTGTCTGATTTTCTTTTTAATACTCATTCTTTGTGCTGGCGTTGGCTTTATTAAAGGTTGGAGTTGGATTATATATAAGAATTTTGTGTGGTGGATGTTTGATGAGCATGTAGCAAAAAAGCTTTTTAAAAGCACCAACTAGTGTACAGAGGTGGCAGACAGGTGGTACTTATATATTAACCGCACCGCAGATTTGACGGTTTTTTAAGTGCTGTCAATCTAAATTTGGTGTTTTTGACGCAATTTTTTAGTTCTACGGAAATACGTAGCATTTCCCTTTTTTGGTAAAATATTTCGCTCCTGCAAAAATAAAATTGCTTCTTCTTCTGTTTTTGGCAAATCCCAAATACGCATTACCGTAGCACTAAAAAATTGCATCAAAAACACCAAATTTATAAAACGACATCTAATCTGGATTGGCAGCACTTAAAAACCGTCAAATCTGCAGCTGCGGAATCGTTAATAAGTAAGTACCAAAGATTACAAATAATCATAGAGGACTCTTTTTGCGTTTTGTGCGTTTACATGAAAAGATGCTGCCTAGTGTAAAAGAGTATAACCAGAGACACATTTTTCCCTTAAATAATTTGCAAAGTTTTAGTAGAAATTTTGCCACTTGGCGGCGCTTTTCAATGTAATGTACTTGAATGTTATAATGACGTTTTGAAAATTATTTTTACAATATATTCTGGTCACCATTTTTAAGTTTTATATATATTTTTTTAAATTCTGAGTTAGTCTTCCTTTGTGCTGTAATTTTACAAGTAATTCGAAAATATATTAAAAATTTGTTTTTTCTTCAATTCTTGCTCTGAGTGTATGTGAGTGTTGAGTGTTTTTTCCATTTTCTGAATTTAAAAGTTAAATTATACACTATACCATACCTGCAGAGAAGGTATATTAAGATTATGAATATGTTTGTAACACACCCACCTTCCTACCGACAATAACTCTCGATTCAGAAAACCATCTGAATCGATTTAATAATGTGGATTTGTGCGCAAACTGCAGATCGTTATTATTAAAAGATTTTAATGAAATTTTGTTCAAGATCATGTACGCAGTTTCGAATAAAATGTGAAAATTGCCCGAATAAAATACGCAACACAATCTACAACATATATTATATAAAGTGTAACAGAAACCAAAAACAATAGCAACAATTTTACACAGCGGGCTATCGAAAGAAGAACAAGATGAAGAAGAAGAAGAAGAAGAAGAAGAAGAAAAGCAGTGTAAGCTTTTAACATTATTAAAGTCTAAGAAATAGCAAAAAACTGAGGAAGTGAAGAGGGTGAGGCGGGTTCAAATAATATTTTCACTGGGCCATATATATATTTTTACAGCAACAATAACAACAAAGATAGCCGAAATAGCCGTAAGAAAGTACATACTTAAAAATCTTTATGCTGTTCATGCTGTTTTGGTTGCTGCTCTGTTGTCTGTTTTTTATACCCGCCACCTTAGTGATGGGGGTATACTATGTTTGCTATTCCGTTTGCAACACTTAGATGGAAGCCTCGGAAACCTTACAAATTGTATATATTCTGGGACAGCATTGAAATCTGAGTTGATCTAGACAGGTATGGGTCATATTGAGCTGAAATTTTATACAAATAGTTCCAGTATCTCTAAGTAGGTTGCTATCACAGTCGGTCATAATCGGCACAAACCTCTCGTAGCTATAAAAATGTACGTGTAAAAAAACACTTGGTGGATATTTATATATAATGAGGCCACCCATCGATGTACCAGATATTTACAAAAAATTACAAACATTATTTACCAAAGAATCTGCCTGTGAGTTGTTACAGAGCATAATAAGGTCCTTGCCACACCCTCTGTTGGTATATGTATGACTGTAGGGCATTTAAGATTCGGCCTATGCTCATATACTGTTCTTACTTGTTTGCATTCAAAAGGAATGCAATTGCTTTGTGGCTTCTCTCTATCTTACAATATTTTAGGATAATGATGCGTTTGTGCAGGCGTGCGTTTTACATTTTTATAGCTACGATGAAATTATCGTGAATCCGTAAATACAGTTAGTGGTAAAAGTATGTGTTCACTTTGGATAGAAACACGCTGTTTTAGGTTAGACTTCTGCAGCAACTATGAATTTAACAAAATTAGTTAGAATCGTATTAAGTTTAACTAACATTTGTACTTTGTTTTAAAGATTTACAAAAGTATATACGGAGTAGTAATGAAAGAAAGCACATCCCGACATGCTGCACATTCTAGTGAAATTATGTTCATTGAAAAAAACAAAAGAAAAACACTTAACACCAAGTTTGTTTAATTAAAGTGTTGTGTAGAAGTGTTTATAAGAAGAACACTCACTTACATGCGTATATATGACGTATATGTATATAATTTGTTGAATTCACTGGACATACAGAGTGCATAACAGCATGAAGATTGCGGTTGTCATTCTTCGTGGGATAAATTGAAGTGTTTTTGGGGCATAAACGGTCACATTTGATCGTCAATGGTACTTTTATACTTTCCACATAGGAGGGGACATTCCGTTTACAACATCGTATCGACGTGGGCGCGGTTGGTTGACACACCTACAATTTGCAACAAAAACTATCCACATTTCTTAATATTTAAAATCATATTTGGATTGACCACACCTCTTCTGACATTCCTAAATTATACTTGAAAGTTACTTTTGTATTACTCGTGAACCATAAGACCTGTAGACCTTAAATTTGGTACAAATCATTCCTTCATATCTAAGTATATTATTGTTGAAAATGGATTAAATCGGTTCATGGACCTTACTACAATTTCACAAATATATACTAGATAGTTTTTTCTTACATACAAGTCACTAAAAGATATAAAAATGAAATGTCCGGCACCATCTTGTAAAAATGGGTACGATCTGTTTTACTTGTATTGTTATGAGATTGCTCATTGACCTGCGAATGTATGTTTCTAAGTGTTTCACTTTCGGATGCATTTTTCTATATAAAATATACGAATTTTGGGCGTGACATTGATATTTTCACGTTCAAAATATTGCATTTGTTCAAATAAATTTGAAATATTGTATTATTTCCTTATTATGTGGAGCAGCGGTGTGTAGTGGTGTTTTATTTAGAAAAAGTTTATGATGAGTGGTACCCTAGACTTGGCATACGCTTAATATACCCCTTTTTACTTGTTATGTTTCACTTTAATAACTTTTGGCACTGACACGGAAATGTTTAATGTTGACAAATATGTAATTTTACTAAAATAATTGTTTATGTGATACATTTACTGAATGAGTTAGAGTTTCTTTTATGAAGCTTTTAAATTAATGTACAATTTATTATACTCTCCACATAACATAGCGGGTATACTAGGTTTATTATACCATTTACAACAGCCAGAAGGAATATATACTTTTATATATATTCTTCATTAGAGTCAAACATTTAGTTGCTCTAGTTATGTATGTCCGTGTGTCCGTCTGTTGTTGGCACTCTTACGTTTGCACATTTTGATATACTGACTTGACAATTTTTACACACATTTCTAGTTTTTGCATGCAGATCGCTATTTAATATGGAAAAAATTGGTCAAGAGCCACGCCCATAATCGACAAAAATCTATATATCTGTCAAAATTATTGACCTATGAACTTGAAATTTGGTACACATTTTTAAAATTATCCCATCCATCGTTGTGACAAAAATGGGCATTGTCAGACAACAGACACGCCCATAATTTACAAAAAGAAATATATTAAGCAGAAAACTCGACGTGCAAGTTTGTATGTAGATATGTAGGGTGCTTAAGATTTGGTTCAAGATAAATTTAGTTTTTTTCTTGTTTTTTTATACTCTCTACATGGACATCTGTAACTCCTAAAACATAAATGTCTCATTTATCTTCAAGCGTACCGATCGATTCAATTCTGAATCGAATTAACCGTGTTTGTTGGTCTGCCTGTGCGTCTGCGCAAATTTGTGAATAAGTTCAAAAAAGATATTTTTTTTACTACAAGAACACATTTTGCCCATAAAAGGGATTCCTAATGAAAATCGAACGAATTAGGTAATTAATAAAGAATAGTTTAATTGGCTGTCTCAAATTTGAGCCCGATTTGACCATTTTTAATATAAAGCAAACGGATTTATGAAAATAATAATTCTAAGAACATGCCATTACGAGTATGTTGTAGTGTTAGTAAAGTTACTAAATTTAAATCGCAAGGACTTGTATTAAAGCTGTAATGGTGGTTAAACCATTATCGTTATCCATTAACATGATTTTCGTATAATTTTGAAATGTTGCTTTTTATCAAGCTTTGCTGTTGTTGTTGTTGTTCATGTGTATGTTTTGCAATGCCTCTCCCTTCCATTCATATAATTGGACACCATGCGTCAATTTGCAATTTTAAGTGGACACTTCCGGTTACAACTTGTATAAGAAAATAAGAGAAGCACGAAAAAATATTTAAAAAAATATGGAAATCAAGAAAAACGGCGCTTATGTGTTGTGTTGCAGCTGTTGGATTTCATAAAATACACAACATACATTATTTTCTTAAATAATACACACACACTCACGCGTACATATATACTTTGGACTTGTTTATAGAAATGACAACAATAAACGTGTGTCCTTTGTGTCCTTTATGTAAATGTATGTGCGTGTGTGTGTGTATTATTGGTTCCATTTATATTTTAAACGTTAAAGTTAAATGCCGCGAAATGCTTTCGCTAGGCGTGTGTCTGTACGTGTTGCGTGTGAGCCAGCCAGCGAGTCCGGTGATGATTTACAGCAGAGCACAGTAACGGCCAGATCAGGCACAAAAAACAAAAGCGAACACACAGCCAGTGTATGGACTGCATGATAAAATCAAAACAACAACAACAATACAATGATTGTATGTGCATACGTGCGAACGAGGATAATAATTGTCAAAACAAAAGACTACAATGCACACAAACATGCATATATTGACGGACATGAACGCTTAAATGTACAAATTTTAAACAGTTATATAAAAGTAAGGCAACGGAGGAGGAAGAAAAGTCTTCGTAGATACGGACAGAACATCTCGATACTGGATGGTATGCACAATACTTTGCGTAGAACTTATTAAGTCAACGTACTACGACTCACTCCGCACACCTTCAATCGTTTCTCCACATCATCTCCATTAGGTATGATTTTGCGGCAATGGTTAATTATTTTCCATGCACATTTTATACTATCATCCGACTGAGCTCTGTGACGTTTTCAATTCTCTGCATTGTGCATTATAAAGTTCAACGTAGCCCGCCCTTCCCCATATAAGGCGGTTTTCAATGATAAAAAACATGCTTTGCATCTTTTTCCAGGTTGACAAGATGTGTCTTGTGTAATTAGTTCACTTCCCCGAATTTCCAATTTTTCCAAACGCCACACGCCTCGTTTTAATACATAGATGCATGCTTTCATTCTAAATACATATATGTTTGTCCGATGTCATCTTCATACGTATATTTTTATGGCTGAGATATTTGTCTCGATTGTGGGCGTGGCATTTGACCGAATTTGAATAGGAACCCATACACAGATATTTGTACGTTTCATCTGAAAACCTATAACGATTGACTTGTGCACCAAATTAGGTTTCTTCTTTTTGGACATCGAATGTCATTCGCCTGCTGCATTTTTTGCCCTTTTGTGCAACGGCTACTTATAAATAAGTATACAAAATTGTTACTTTGTTGACTTGACAGTTGTACAAGATTTTTGTCACTCATGTGTTAGAGATGTAGCGGGTGACAACCAAAGCAATCATAATGTTGCAACAATTATAGTTTGCATAGAAATTATATAACAATGTACAAACCTGTACAATACACACTTGCCTCTCTGGCTACATCACTTTGTATGCACATGTATATATTGACGTAATGATAAATTGTGTGCCAACGAACCGTTGTTATAATAATTTCACATTAAACTGTGCAATGGAATGCGCGTGTGCTTGCGAGTGTGTGTGTGTGTGTGAATTTGGTTTGAATGAATGATGAGTTGAGTGTAAGTAAGCGTGTTACCACATTTCCGTCTCACTGTTTAGATTTACAATACAAAACAATGGCGCTAGCATAAGCACAAAATGTACGCGGACATACACTCACTACAGTATATGGTATACTTTCTACTTATATATATATATCAGTGCATTTATATACGTATATGTTGTAAACTAAACTCATTCATGCTCGATTCACTCTATTCGCTTTTTGCCTTTTGAATGTGAGTGCTTTGCTATAGAACAACAACAACAACAACAACAAGCATAGAAATGGGTCACTTGCTATAAACCCAAACTTACAACATGTAAAGGGGAGAGAGATAGAGAAAGCGAGACAGAGTTAGGCTTATACAATACTTAAATGCTGAAGACAACAGATGTGTTTTGTAAACATTTACTCATGCGTGTGTGTGTGTGTGTGTGTGTATGCACGTATAAGCATGTTTGCATGCGGTATATAAAACAATTAAACAAAAAAAAAGGGAAAAAACCAACTAACAAAATAGTAGCAATAACAATAACAACAACAACAATTACATTAAAAAAAAAAAAAAAATGAAAATAAAATGAAATAAAAACAAAAATAAATAAGCAGCACATGCAGATAATATTTAACAATTTTTGTGTAAATATCATATGTTGCAACAATACAAACATACAATGTTTGGGTAGGTAGGAAGGTACGCTTAGCTTAGTTTGTCTCACTCCACTCCTCTTACACATGATAACTCGCTTCTGTCGCACAATTTATATACAACTAAATAACATTTAAATTTAATTAAATTTAGATTTTATGAAATACTCGGCAAATAAGGCGGTTCACGCGTACACAGGTACGTCATACAATATATGTAAATATTAAGTGGTACGCGGTGGTGGTGCAATTAAATACGTCTTGTGACAAAATATATAATTTTTTGACATTTTCACAGGGTGGACTATGTATTGGTATTATTAGAACCCCACCCCTTCCTACAGGTTTTTTTTTTCTTTTAAAAATAATATGTATATAAAGATAGTCTTCTTTTGTACACGATCAGATCAGTTTTAGAATCCCTATCCATGTAACGGTCACTAAACTAATTACAACATAATTTGTGGAACGAAATGGTGGCGGGTTGACAAAGAAGCTTTTTAGCAGAGAATATCCTAAAAATTCCTAAAAATGAATAAAGGCTTTCATTATGAACGCGCTCTTTAATTTAAAACATATTTTTATAGATTTTTATTTTATCAAAATATCTCAAGAACTGTTACCTTGCATTTGAATACAAGAGTACTTGTACTGAAGGATACAAAAGAGACTGATGGGCATTCCTTAAATAGCCTGATTTGTACTTTTCAATTGTAAAACTGTTTCTTGTTTAATTAAGAGAACTTGAACGGTAGCTTCGTCGTTTTCACAATCAAGCGAACGAATGCATGAATGTCTTCCTTAAGGTGTCTTTTTTCTCACTTTTTTTACTTTTTCATCGGTTCTCGAAATATATAAAAAATATAGAAAAAATTACTATATCACCCAATTAAGATAAAGTTACACTTGAAATGTGTTTTTTCTCTCCTTCACATGTTTCGAGTACATTTTAACAGAGTGGAAAATGCTCTAGAAAGGACGAAAAAACAAAAAAACAAAAACGAGAAATTTGTCAACTCATTTAAAAAACTATGTAAGATTAAATAACTTTTGTAAAAGTGTAGGCATTGTGACCATTAAAAAGGGGAAGCGGACAATCTCTAATAGGAAGATTTTACTACATCCTCCCCAAAGGGTAAAGGGTTACTTTTGGTTTGTTACACCGTCTGCCAAACGTAGAAGCAGGCGTCAGGTGTGTATATGTTATTGTCACAGGGTAAATATCCTTGATTAGTATCGAAATATGAATCGATTCAGCCTGGCATACCTGAAATGCTGACGCTTAGATATTGATCTGAGAAATATTTGTAGTTTGTGGGCAATTAATTGCATTAATTTGCCGAAACTCTCTCACAAGCACATACAAAATTATTTTATACTAATCCTTCCTCCAATTTCATCAATTTGCTATAAATAGGCTTTGCACGTTAAGGTACCATGTAATGTATATGCCACGCCCACAGCTTACCCATGTAGGGTATATCCACGATTGAACTTAATCTAATTAAAAGTTTTCCATTTGTTCATTTTTCGTACGTTTTTGTGTTGTTTTTGCATATTACCGCAATGGCTTCTTTTAACGGGTTCTCAACTTTTTAATGGCCACGTAAAGAAAAGAAAAAAAGGAAAAATACGAGAAATTTTATATCGAATGAGAGTACCTAAGGGAGTAGGTAGGTGTGTATATAAAGTGATGTCGACTTGTAAAAATTAAAACACTTTACAGAGTTTTGACCGAATTGACATAAAATTTTATTGGCCACTATCAGAAGATGTTCACGAGGGGGTTGGTTGGTTGCAAATAGAGGCATACACACACACGTAAGTTGAATTAAACTTTTCGCAATTGTCTGTGTGTAATGTATACTTAAGAATAAACCGACCGCACACTCAACATTAACCAACAACTCCACTGCAACAGAAAACAATTGTCATCAGGCAAAGCACTTTTGAAATTCATACCTATGCACACTGCTGTACGTATATAAAGAACAATTTACTTTTATACACTAACTGACTGACTGACTGACTGACTGACTCACTAACAGCGAGTCAATGAACATTATGTACAATAAGACTAAACATTAAACTCACAATTATGAACTTTGTATGCAGATCATACATTTTACCCGTTAAGACCACTTGATTACTGCAGCTGAAGCAGTATCAACTTACATATGAAATGTCGGTTAAATTAATTGCTTTAATACGAAATAACTAAAATTTAATCCAATTAAAAAAAAAAAAGAAAAAAACTAATCTGAACTATTTTTCAACCCAATTTTACATAGTTTCTCTGAATTTTGCTTTTTTATGTTTGGAAAACATTTATTTTAGTAAATTTTTAATATAATCTTTAGCAAAATTTCACAACCATTTTTACTGGCTCTTTTTGCTTGCCATTGACCAGGTTTTAACCGCTTCATCCTTACCATCGAACTTTCAAATATACATATTTTGTTATACATACAATAAATGTTTAGAGGGTTGTGCACATCTCGAGTAAACATGAAAAATGATCCCTTTCAATATCCTGCATCATTTTGCTTTTTTAGTTCTTTCACTTTTCATACCCCCTACATAGAATGGAGGCACAATAAGTTTATCATTTAATTCACAACACCCAGAGATTCTACAAAGTATATGTATTTTTGATCAGCATCAAAAACTGAATCGATCTATATATTTGTGTCCGTATGTCCGCCTGTTTTAGGTCATTTTCATGGTCGTAAATATTGAGATATTGAGTTGAAATTTAGTACAGATACTTTTAGTTTCTGTACGCACATAAAATGAGCAAAATGGGCCAAGAGCCACGCCCTCAATCAACAGATATCTATATATCTGACATAAAAAATGGCTCATGAACTTGAAAATTGAAATTTAATCTCATTTATCGATGTGTTGAAAATATGCGTGACTAACAGACACGCCCACAATTGATAAAAATCCTTTTATTTGCCACAAAAGTTGAGCCATTAACTTAAAGTTTGGTACGTACATCTATAAATATTCCGTTAATCGATGTGCAAAAAAAATGGGCGTGGTCGAATAACAGATACGCCCACAATTGACAAAAATCTTTATATCTGCCACAAAAGTTGACCTAGAAACTTGAAATTTGTTGCTCCTACTTATCATTATCTCATCCATCGATATATTGAAAATGGGCGTGGTTGTATAACAGCCACGCCTACAATTAATAAAAATCTTTATATCGGCCACAAAAATTGACCTATGAACTTGAAATTTGGTGCACATATTTATAGTTATCTCATCCTTCGATGTGCAAAAAATGGGCGTTATGGGCTAACAGGCACAAATCTCTATATCTGCTACAAAAGTTGATCTATGAAAATCTGATAAAATTTCAGTCCATATCAATAAATAGATACACACTCGAAAATGTCTAAACGGAGTACCTAACGCCTGGTTCTGAGTTTTGCCTATGAGTTGATAAACCTAGTATTCCGCCTTACATCTTATATAAAGTTGTTCTATACGCTGTCCCGGCACATTGCTGCATATTCCCTGTCTTTTACGTTTCACTTTATAAAATTATTATTTTCCTAATATTTGTGTCATTTCTTTATGTTTTTTCCGTTGTTGAACGTTGAATTGGAAAAGGAAACAAGAATAGCATGAGTTTTTTTTTTGTTTGTTTTTTTTTTTTTTTGTCTTTTTGGCGAGAGTGGAAAAAGAAAAAGTAAGATTTTGTTATGATAACTTGCGTTGGAGGCTAATTATGACAACATTTGTATATTTCACTTTCCTTTACTTAACATTCTGTCCCTCTCTCTAATTAGAGGTAATTAGATGTGTAAAATGCCTTTTAATGTTAACTGTTGTTCTTGTTGTGCAAAAAGCATATGCTCTGCTGTTGTTGTTATTGTAACTTTAAGAAGATTATATCATATAAAAAAATTTAATTGGTACTAATGTTGGAGTGTTGATAATGCTGGCTGGTAGTGGCTAATGGTTACAGCAAATATTAATGAAGTGAATGTTAAATTATTAATACGAACCTATGCTTGGGTTAAAACTAATTTGAATGCATCACGTTGTTTGTATGTAAATTACACAGCATTGCAATGTGTTTTGCATAAAATATTTTAATTATAAACGTTATATTTAAAATGAGCGTGAAGTAAAAATACCTGGGCATTGAGTCACTCTATATTTATATGCAAAAAGTGGGCGTGGAAAGCAACTTTTATATACATGTATTAACTTACAAGTCAGCATTTGTGTGAAATAAGAATTTTTGAAAATTGGGGGCGTGTTTGTGAAATGACCCCGCCCATATTTGAAATTATTTGATTATTATTGGCTGGCTTAGAACCAAACGTCAACTTGTATGAAAACTTTTGTGATCCATGAACAGAATTTTCAGATTGTGGGCGTGGTTGTGGTTTTGAGTTTGCCCATTTACCTGTGAAACTTCCTACATGCCTACATGAACTCGGAATGAATTTAATATTAGGCAGACAGCCACACCAATAGACGGACATAAGTAGCTCGACTTAATAGAAAATCTTTAGTTTTTGCCGGCTCTGAATTCTTCTTTTGATAATGCCAAAGGAGATAACGAACTTTCTATACCCCCAGGATGGTATAAAAACTAAGTTTAGAGTAAATATAAAATACCCCTCCACGCTATGGGCGTGACAAGTTTATGACAACGCTTTTTAACATTTTATAACGTACTTCTGTTTTAACAACTGGCAACAAGCACTTTACTTAAATGTTGATAGAGGTGTAAGCATAATATGATGTATATGTGTATGTGTGTGTAAGTATTCACTTGTTTACATACACATACGAAGTTCTGTTTTTTTTATACAACATTCATTATTAATGTGTTCCCAGTAATTGAGAGCAAATATCATTTTTATGTATAAAAGGCGGATAAGTGAGTTGAGGTGTGTAGTTTCTATGACTGTAAATAAATAATTACTTATTATATGTGCATACATAGAACAAAAGTATTGTATAAAACACCACACTCGGTACCAAACAAATTTTATATGAAATGAAATACAATCAGAGGCTGGAACAAACGGCTAATAAAAAAAACATTAACTAAACTGGATGGAACTGCAATGCTTGCATGTATGTGTTTAGATGTAAAAGTATGCACAAAACTCTAAATCAGTGATTCTCAATCTTTTTTTTTTGTATCGCGGCACACTTTTCATGATTTGAAAATTTGGCGGCACACAAAGAATTATTTTTCTTAATTTAAACTTTACTCGTAATAAAAAAAGGCTATAAACCTTTCTAAAATTTGGTGGCACAGTGTTTGAGAATCACTGCTCTAAATTACATAACGAGAGTGCATATTTGTGTAGGAAGAATTATAAAAGATGGAACCTGTTTCGGCATTCATTGTGAATGGTGCTTAGTAAGGGGAAAAGTGGGCGGTATTTTATAAAAACATTTATTCATTTAGGCGGACACCATATATTGGTATAGCAAACTCTTTATAATGATTGAAAATTATACAATATTTACGCTATGGTGTACAAGGCTATTCAATTATCCAGATATCGTACCTGCGTACGTGTGCTAACATTTATATGTAATTACTTACATACATCAAGGTTATTGATTAATTACTAAAATAGCTGTGATGTTATATTATGGCTTTCTACTGAAAGCCATTTTATACGCGGGCGGAAACTACAGCAAAACATACAATATTACAGACATGTACAGGCATCTGGTTTTAATGATTGAACAGGTAATTGAAATAATTAATAAAATATATGTACTTATAAAACGAGTATTTACCAATACTTTCAAATGGTTTGCAACAAAAAATTAAAAATTTAATTAATTTGAACACACGAATAACACTTGTTGAATGTTCTATGACATGGAGAGAAGTTTTAACACGCAAATAAACCCTTTTTGACTGGGGCTAAATCTTAAAGGGCGGCGCTTTTACCTCGTCAGATGTTAAATATGTCTTAAAAATTGCCTCATATAAGTTGAATACAATTTAGAGATTACATGGAGAGACGAACGCATTTAAAGTGATTCAGAAAATGTTTCTGAATTAATCGGTAATTGATGAGTAAAATTAGTTGAACAAATAAGAAAATTAAATTTGGCTTAGAACAAAGTTTAAATATCCTTCACATCTACAATAGTGGGCGTGACAGGTATGTGCTTACGCCCTCTAATAGTGTATGTATTACGTATCAGCTTGAAAGTCGAGTTTTACGTGGAATATAGTTTTTTGTAAACTGTGGCCGCGTCTGTTGTTCGACCACACCCATTTTTAGAACATCGAAGGATGAGATAACTATAAATATGTGCACAAAATTTCTAGGTCATAGGTAAAGTTTTGTGGTAGATATAAAGATATTTGTCGATTGGGGGCGTGTCTATAATCCGACCGCGCCTATTTTTGGCATATCGTTAGATGGGATAACTATATATATGCGTACCAAATTTCAAGTTTCTAGGTCAACTTTTGTGGCAGATGTAAAGATTTTTAATTATTATGGGCGTGTCTGTAATCTGAATACGCCCATTTTTGGCATACCAATGAAACTAATATTCATATATGTACATATCAAATTTCAAGTTTATAGATCAATTTTTGTGGCAGATATATAGATTTTTGTTGATTGTGGGCGTGACTCTTGACCGATTTTGCCCATTTTAAATAGCGATCTGCGTGCAAAAACTGAAAGTGCCTGTACAAAATTTCAGCTCAATATCTCAAAATTTACGCATGTGTGAATGCCAACAATAGACCGATGTACGGACGTACGGACATACAAGTCTAGATCGTCTGAGTTTTTGATGTTGATCAAGAATATATATACCTTGTAGGGTCTCTGTTGCAAACGCACAAACAAACTTAGTATATCCTCCATCTTATTTTGTCTTCATTCTAGAATGAAACCTTCCATGATTCCACTTTTCGATTAGATTAATGACTTTTTTAGCTGCTGCTTTTTAATCAAGAGTTACAATTAGAGATACTTATACGCTTACATTATGCGCTATTTTAATTAATTATTGAGTTATATACACCATAAACAATCAATATGTATAACAAGGCTATTAAACTTTAACGTAAGGTGGTGAGTGCGGGCAAACACAGGCGTATGAAATATAATAAATAAGTGAGCTCAACTGTTTACCACAACAATAATAATAGTTGCAGTAACGCGTCATTTCCTATAGCGAATGCCACAACAACAACAACAACCGAGTTTCCTCTTTTTTTTTTTAATTTTTCTATTTATTTATGTATTTAAATAAAATGAATATGTTCACGTTTGTAGTGGTTGCGTATGTGCTGGGGCTGGCATTAAATAAAACAAGGAAGGAAATGAATTTTGGACAAATTTTAAATACCCTCCACAGTAACATACAAACAGTAGGTGTGGCAGGTACTTAATTAGGTGCTCAAAAAGAACATCAACTTGCATGTAGAGTTTTACGCTGAATATGGTTTTTTTGTAAGTTGTGGTCGTATCTGTTATGCAACCACGCCTATTGACGAATGGCCTAAGTATAAACATGTATTCCATATTTCCACTTCATCGTTCAATTTTGTGACCGATCGACCGATTTTGCCCGATTTACATGTGCGTGCAGAAACTAGAAGAGTTTGGAAAAAAATTCAAATTTATGATCGTGAGAGTGCCATCAATAGACAAATGCACGGATGATCTAGATCGATTCAGTTTTTGATACTCTGATCAAGAACATATATAATCTTTGTATTCCTTTTGAGAATTTTCAATGGAATGAAAAACTTAGTATACCCCCCTTCTTATGTGGAGGGCGTAATTAATGTTTACTCGTTTATCGTACACACACACACACACTCATGCAGGCATTGGAATGTGAATAAAAAATTTGTAATTACAAATTAAATTGCTGCCATCGCATGGTTGTAAATCCGTACTATAGGCTACGTGCGCTGCATGTTTGTTTTTCCTGAATACACTTGTTTTACCAAAACGTTAACTAAAGCTAAAGGTCAATACAGCGTGTACAAACAATATACCGGGAAAGACATTAAAATAATTGAGAGAGAGAGAGAGAGAGACAGAGAGAGAGAGATGTGTGGATGGATTGTGTTGAAGTTCACCTTAAAATCTCCATCGCGATACAATTAATAATTATTAATATTAATATAATTTAATGGTACAAAATATGCAGAACATTGTTCTTATAATTGTATTGGCAACAATAAAAAATATCAATTTTTATAGGCGTTTTCATTCATACAGCATATATTAACGTAGTGTCGTAACAAATGAAGCGAACAGTCAACACACAATATATACATTCTAGCGTAGAGTAAATTCGGACCTCGGTTGGTATAATTGTAACGATTTTCCACATTTTCCGGTTTCTTCAAACGTTCTTGTATAAATTGTTTTAAAATGAATGCAATTTATTAAATGGTTCTTCTAGGTTTTTAAACTTTATAATTAATTATAAGCTTGGACATAATTATAGCTGAAAGACCTTTTAAAAGCATTTGTGTTATCACGTTTAAATTAATCATCAGGAATATTGCTATGGTATGTTCAATTGTGGGCGTGGTTAAACTTCTTTTTTTTTTAAGGTCAGTGTTCCCAACAAATAGCATGCAGACAGACACTACTTAATAAGTGACAGACATGCTTAGATGAACTTCAAGTTTAAGTACATGTTTACGTATTTATTACAATGCCTTAGGGTGGCTTCTAAGTACAACAAACGTGTTGATAAATTCAATACATAAAGTATGTTTTTAACGTAAAACGTAACAAGTAAAAAGCTCCAAAGTGTGCACAAAACTGGGGGAGTGGCAGGTTCGAGATTACAATAATAGTAAAATTTCCAACACATTCTAAAGGGTACAAAAACAACCAAAAATATTGTAAAATTTTATTTAAATAACGAAATAACAAACGTAGTAGCCCGCTGTTGGCAATTTGTTACTTTTTTTCGGTTATGAATTACATTTCTGCGGATATCTCGCATTAATCATCATTCTTGACGATTCGAACATTTGCATGAATTCATCAATCCTAATAATGTTGTCAACTTTACACTCAGTATCTGTTAACACGTTTACTAGTAACTAACTAATAGCATTAGTGGCACATCATCGTTATGATTATGATGGAAAATTATAATTAATCATTGTGATAATCATAGCTGTTAATTTTCATTTCAATCACTTTCTTTACAGCAACATAATAGGTAGACACAGTCAGACAGAACAGACATTTGCATTAAAGCGCGCTTAGAAATAAACAAATGTAGACAGGACGGGCAGCCTAATGAGACTAACAGAGAGAGAGAGAGAGAGAGAGAGAGAGAGAGAGAGAGAGAGAGAGAGAGAGAGAGCAAATCATTATGTTTTCTAAATCTGGTTTATCGTTCATAATTGTACTCTCAGTTTATGTGCGTAATTGAATAAACGATTATATTTCCTTTGGTAACGGGTGCCAAATATTCGATTTTGTTGTTAATTTTAAATCAGCAATTATTAAGATAGTTTTAAGCATATATACTTTACAACCCTCCGAGCCTGTCAAGGACAATCGCTGCGATAAAAGCATACTGCACACACATACATTTATACATATGTTCGTGCTTACTGTCAAGCATAAATTATATTTTGTTGCAATTTATTTAATAAAAAAGAAAAAGGGCAGAGCAAAACAGCGAAGCATTCATATACATGTGTATAAATAAACACATGCACATAGTGAATGCACATACACAGTCATACATATCTTATGTAAACGCAGTCTCTTTAAGTAAGCGATGTAATAAAACGTAAATTAATAATGTAAAAATAATTGATGTGTGTGTAAATAAACAAAATACACACACATACACAGTCATACATACATACACATACACGCAATAAATGTTCTTCTTCCGCTCTGTTTCTGTTATCATCGTGCTTTTAAAGTGGATTATGAATTATCGACAAAATGAAAGTCGACAGCAAACGCAACAGCGCCACCACCAACCCAAACACTATGCGTAAATGAATGTAACAGTGGGTGTGTACGTGTGTGTGTACGTTTGTGTGTGCGTGTGTGTAATGGAACCCTCCAGTGCCATTTTTATCCGTTGAGAGAATAGTTGGTGTAAAAAAGTATAAACAAACGAGATAAAAACGATACAGCAAGAACATAAATATATTTTATATAAACACACGAATACAAGCGTACAAGTAAATGTCAGTAAATGTAAGTAAAAATGTTATGGTTTTTGTGTACTATGCCTTAAACCCCACACGACACACTTTCTTTGGTACTTTCATATTGTTGTTGTTGTTGTTGCCTGTATTATTATTGTGTTTATTATAATCATCAAAAGCTTTTGTCATGAAGGAATATAACACCTTTGTATATGTAGCTATAATAAGTATTTTATACACTTAAGTGAATTGTATAAAAAAACGAATGAAAAAAAAAAAAAAACATGGAAAAATATCTATATTAGAGGTACGCCAATTCTAGGAGACCTACCATCATCACTCAATGTTGCTCTTATGCGTTATGTGATGTTATATTATAATCAATGTTGTGTGTTATGTATGCGTGTTATAACCAACATGCTCAGTCTTGCCTTTTTTTAGCTTTTGACAAACATTTGAACAAAACCAATATACCCCCATATCATTATTATGATGCATTGTTGTTATTTATGATTGTTATTATTGTTTAAATAATCTTTCTCATCAAATAAATTGATTGTGATGATATTTTTATATACCCACCATCTTAGTTCCGAGGGTATACTTAGTTTGTTGTTGCATTTGCTATACTTAGAAGGAAATCACGAACACCCTACATTAAGCAAATATATTCTTGATCATTATCAGAGTTTGAAGCGATCTATACATGTCCGTTCCGGTGTCCGTCTGTTGTAGAAACACAGCGTGGTAGTAAGTAGCGTTTCAATTTTTTGTACGCAGATCGTTATTGGGCAAAATTGATTGAGAGCTGGGCTCGCAATTGACAAAAATCTCTCGGAGCTACAAAATTGAAGCTATGAAGTTGAAACTCCATATTTATAAATACGACATCCATCGATTTTTCAAAAAAAAATATTTTTTTATAGTTTTTACAATAGCAACAATATTGTTGAATTAGCGCTAATAATGTTACAATACATTGTGTTTTGTATTTAAACGCTTTATATAATTTGCTCAGTTCGAATGCACATGCTTAGCCCTCCTAGGAAAATGCTGCATTACTTAGTTTTCCAATCCAATGCCATATAATAATAAGTAAAAAGTATATTTGGTATGTAAACAATAAAGAATGTGAATGTATGCAAATAAAATATATAAACGTTTAGTTAACTCCAAGAGTTATACTGTTCCGTTTATATGAAACTTTTTCATGTTTCTTGGCAAGAAGACGGATCCAGATAAAGCCAGAATAAAGGCAGAATGAATGTTTTAATCTATTTCAAGTAGTTTTTCTTTTTTTTTTTTTGTAGGTTTTAATAATTTTTTTTCTTAATCATTCTACTCGTTTTTTTTCCTCCCGAGGATTTCCAATGCATGTGCAGTATAAGGGTTAAGAAATGTATCATACGAACGTATACAACGTGTGCAACTATGCTATACATTTATCATTGATACGATCTGTGAATTGAGTATTGGGAAACAATTTCTATGCTAATAATACAAAATCAATACAAACACATACAATGATACGAACTTACCTATACACCAGCCACTCCAGGTTATATGTAAATTGTTACACTCTCTCTCTGTGGTACAATTGTTCCCCAACACAATGTAACATCTGTATATATGTGGCTACCATACATACATATATATGAACCCACACAAACATAATCAATAACATTTAAATAATCGCAAACACTTTGTATTCAAACAAATGCATTGAAAATGCCAGGCTGGCAGGCTGGCAGGCTGGCAGGCATACAATCCATCTACCATTCAGGATATATTTATTTATATATACAATGTAATCGTTTGTGTGTATACTCGTATATACGTGGTATTACCTTGTACATCTATACTTATGCTAATATGGAATGTTTGTTATTATGTGGTAAAGTTATTGTTGTTGTTGAGGATGGAGAGAGAGAGTGTGTGAATAAAATTTGAATTTGTGCCTTCACTCAGGCACTCGCGTTTTATACGTGTGCAACATTAAAGGGAGGTCAAAACACCTTCGCAATGAATGTTGGCCAAATTAAAGTATATCAACCGTAACATGTTGATATCTTAATTGGAGTGATATTTGTAAACTATTCTCTTAATTGTACTTGGACATCACTTTTCCTTTAAAGAGTTCCCTCAACTGTTCACTTTTGGATTTGTTGCTTTATTTAAAGAATTGCAGATTTGTTGTTCACTTGAATTAAGAAATATATTGATCCTTGATTAATTTCACTTTTACAACCTCCACTTAAGTTTATTTCGATTTACTTTGATTTTTCAATTCTTGACTTGACTTCATTCGGTATGTATTACTCTTGCGTTCATTTTGCTAGAATTAAAATTCAACATTTCTTGAAATCATACCAAAAACAAACTGTTCCTCTCTTGCGTGTTTGACTTTTACTCTACAGCAGAAATAAATTTTCCTTTTTTCTTTAATTTTTGTACTTAACATTTACTAGCAGAGGTTACACTCTGTTCACTTCTTCCCAATACAAAAAACGTTAGGAAAACTATCTATTTTCACCATCCACACCCACACAATGTATGTAACCAAGTACTTAGTGCCTGGTCTTTATATTGTAGGAGCTCTGGTTTTACATTAAATAGCAGTTGGGTAACTGCCAGCTGTAGCCAGTCATGGTTTTAGCGTAAACATCTGTATCTGTAGGGATTCGTACCTGGTTAGCTTTTCATTTCTAAAATTTGTTACCTTGGTTTTGGTGGTCTTTTCCATTTTCTAAGATAGGTGTTGCTTGCGCTACTTTTTACCTTGGATGTGTGTTGCAGGGCGTGCATAATATTTCGAGTTTAAACATTTTTATGCTCGCATACGCAGAGTGTTTGTGAAGGTGTGAGAAGACGCTCGCGCGCGTATATACTAAAGCAGGCTTATGTGTGCGTGGATGTTGAAGATGTTTTCAATTGTGCATTTCTTGTTTCCCCCCTTCTTCTGTTCAAGTTGCCGTTCCGTTGTTTAAGTGTTATTATGACTGCTTTGTTCAAGTGTTTCACGTGTAATCTTAAAGTTGTCATTACGGTTAATAGTCGTATGTTTGCTTAGTGGTTATTGTTGTTGTTCTCTTCAAACTATTATATTTTTCTGTGCAATTCTGTGCAACATAAACATTTTATTTTGTAATGAAAGTGGTAGCTGCTGCCACATTATCTAATTTTTACTTCAACTTGTGCAGTTTTTGAGATGAGGCAGCTCGAAAAGTTATCCAAAAAATGTTTCTGGTACCAAGACATATAATTTTTTATGGGCGTGGCCATCGTTTGCTGAATGTTCGCAGTAATTCATTTAGAATGAAAGTAACGCAACTCCACTTGGGTATAAAAATACCGTCATTCCTTTCACACACACGCACGTGTACCGCTATTAATTGAAAACCACCTCGACATGATAAATTAAGTAACTTTGATTACAATAACAACAACAATGAAAAAACAAAAAAAGCAACGATCCTACCTTATTTATCCGAATGAGTTGTACTATTAAATGGCCCCCACAAGTATAATAATGCCTGTAAATAAATGGTGGCGTACACATTTGTTCATTTA
Organism: Ornithomya chloropus; assembly: GCA_963971445.1. Lineage (NCBI taxonomy): Eukaryota > Metazoa > Arthropoda > Insecta > Diptera > Hippoboscidae > Ornithomya > Ornithomya chloropus. Next base: position 15,930,930 of record OZ020530.1, on the reverse strand, counting down.
TTAAAAGTTTTTTGTGGGCATAGTGATTAAGTGAGAGAATGTGGATATATATGGAAATGTTATTAACGTGATTGCCTTCTGTTATTATTGTTATTGTTACGATTATATTTGTTTGCATTTTATGTGCCGGTTGTACTATCGCCGAACTGTTGTAAGTACAAGACCACGTTTATTATGTTATTATTGTTATTGTTATTATTGCACATACCATCCCATATACCCACCTATGGGCCATATGCTCGTTGTTTACATTTTACTTCAGTACATAAATTGTATAATTCCGGCTTTACTATGCTGATGTTTCGTGCGTTGTGGTTATGCTGTGTGTGTGTGCTGTGCTGTGATGTGTGTTATTTATATTTTCAACATATTTAATTCAGAAATGCTTTTATAACAACAACAAAAAGAAGACATTATAAAAATCTTTCATATTACAAGTGATCTGGATGGGAGGACTTTTATTGGTTTGTGCGTGTGTGTGAGTGCACCCGCATAATAACTCACGCTGACTGATTGTTGCGGAATTTTTTAATATTTTGTATAATTTTTTTCTTGTTCCTGTTTAATAATAAATAATTTTGTTCTTGAATCTAATTCGAAGCATTAGTTAGCTTTAGTTAATTAAAAATCACTTATCCGCCATGGAGGCCAAAGTGATATAAAAACAGGTGAAAATGTTATAATCGGTCAGGCCTGACCATTTAATACCCTACACCATTTAGCTCCTTAAATTATGCTAAAATTATTATATGTTCTGAAATGAACATTTCATTTGTTTATATTGAAAGTTGTAATGATGTCTTTGAAATTGTGAAAAATGAACACTTGGTGACTGAAGGGAATGACCTGAACCGGTTTCGAACTCACCCTCATCATATACATATATATACACCGAAACTTACTAACTAATATATACTAAAATTAATTTGGTTGTATCACTCTGCACTGTCTAACTACCTTTCAGCAAATTTTATTGAATTGAGATTTTTTTACCATATAAAGACTTTCATTATAATAGGATCGTTTATGGGATAGGGTTCATAAAATGGTCCGATTCGGTCCCCTTTAGATCAATGCATGATATATCTCAAAAATGCAACCTGTAGATTGCGTATGGACACACAGACGGACAGGAGGACATGGGTAAATCGATTCGGATTGCGATTCTGATCGAGCGGTACAAGTGAAAGTGGGTGTGGCATTTACCGTTTAGGAGTAAGACCCGATCAGAAGCATTTTCAATAGTGACCGTGCTTCAATAGGGAGAGAATTTCCCTTTGGGCCAATATATATATCTCTGTACCAAATTTCATCAAAATATCTCAAGAAACTCTCAAATTACATAAAAAGACAGACGGACGTGGTTAAATCGGTTCAGATATTGATTCTGAATCGATCGGTATAACTGAAGGTGGGTGTGGCATTTGCCGTTTAGGAGTTACAAACATCCGCACAAACTTAATATACCCTTTTCTACAGGGTGGTGCAGGATATAAAAACGGAAGGCATATTTCAATTCATAGCACCAAGTATATATAATGCGTTAATAAAATCTCATCCACCTTGGAAAATTTCAACATTTGATCTCGGTAATTTACAATGAAAGAAAAGATTCTAAAATTTTATTATAAACATAATCAAGCATTAAAATCCTACTTTTTGGCTTCATCACGCAACAACATTTTAGAAATACAACAGAGGATACTCCCATAATTGACGCAACATTATTTACGTATAAAGCTGTTTAAAGAGTAAACATAACATGTGTGTTCAAATAAATGACAAACCAACAAAATATATATAATTTTACCATCAATTGGCAACTGACAGTTGAGACATGCTTGTATATTTTTATATGTTACATGGAATTCCCCAAACAAGTCATCAATATTAAAAATGTCATACGTTACCTTGACATGACATCGCACTGGCCCATTCATGTGTACGCTCTTGTATGGAAGTTTGCTAACTCTGCACATTTGTTGGGATTAAGTTTAAAATCCTTTGCATTACATTTACTACACAATACAAACAATTCGTTTAAGTATGCTGTAGGGTTAAGAAGTAAATCTGTCATAACTGTACAGTTTTTGGTATAATTTTTCCTCGATACATGCTAGCTATGGAAGATTTAGCATTCAATTGAATGAAAAATTCCTATTCATACACACACGCACATTTATCGAACATACAGGCACGCACACTTTTCGGTACATGACTTTATTGGTTAACTGTAGTGTGGTGAGTTGTTGTTGTATTTTGAAGTATATGTTCATATACGAGGGCAAATCAATAAGTTGGTGAATTTGAGGATGTTAAGGAGGCACACAAGCTACAACTTCAACAACATTTTTTTTGTAATTGATTTGCCCTCGACTAAGTGCCTATGTTTGACGTATGCCTTTATATTTATGTATAGAATAGAACTAGGATTCTTCTTTTTCAATGTCAAAGGTGCTCATGGCCCATATATATATATATATAAATATGTTTGTTGGTAAGTTAAAATTCAAATCAATTTTGTTTGTACGTAAACAAAATGTCAAGTGAGATAAATATTGTACAGAGTGTGGTACACATGTCACCTTTAGTGTCATAAACTTAATATTGATATTATTTGTTGTTGTTGTTGTTGTTGTTGTAGTTGTTTTAAAAGATTTCAGTATACATTAGTTTAGAAGAATTTTTATGTTCAATGCTCCAAGGAAACTGACGAATGACACAAATATGCATCAAATAAAGTTTTGTAATATTTTGTTAGGACCATATGCATCTGGACGGCATACGCATTGAGCTAAATTGAGCTAAATAGATTGAAAAATGGAAATTTTGTGCAGAAACTTTTCGTTTCTGTAACAGAGGTTTTTATTAATTTAGCCAGAATCGATTATAATTAAGAAAAATATTAGATATGTTTACACAAAAATGAAGCCAGATGGAAGATTAATGTAATTATAATTCGCTCATCTATTAAAGGAGTGAAAATTTATTGGTTGGACTCACTATTTACAAATTACTCTATGCTTTATACGATACGCGATATACGCTGTTTTAAGGGGCACAAAAAACTAGTCACGCCCATAACTTAAAATTTGTCCAACGCTCAATTCAGTTGTGTTTTAAGCAAGTAATTGAATCTAATGTACACACACATATACATTCACTTACTGAAACTCAATTAATTAAAAACTATGTCTCCATAGACGAGAGATATCGCATCCATAAAGCTAAGTTAGATCCCCAACCAATAACACATAACATAAATGAAGTCATATACTCGTATGTTACTCAGTACCCATTGTAAATACAATAAGTTTTTGGTGCGAAAACGTAGAAGAGATCGAATATCTATCTCTCTCTCTCTCTCTCTCTCTGTCTGTCTTTCACCTTTTCCTTGAATAAGTATTGCTTGTAAATATATCATAAATTTTCATTGCTGCATACCTTGGGTGAGAATTTCTATGTGTACATTGTTGTAGTGGCTGCATATAGCAATTTTATGACTTGTATTTCGCATGTTGGTGTGGCATACCGGGTAAAGGATACACCTGTATAGTTATACAATGTGTGTACATATGTAGAAAAGTGTACATCTCTCAAATGAATCATTTGTAGTTACAAAGGCAGCGAAACCAAAAAATTGTTAAAATAGTGTAAAAAAAACAGCAACAACAACAACTACAACAACAACTACAACAACAACAACAATGATTTATGACACAAAGCATTTGTGCATACGTTTATTCAGCGTGTGTATAAAATGTGAAATATTGATACGTGAGAAGTGGACCAACACCATTACCACCCCACCCACCACTACCTACTACTATTATCATAGCAAACAAAACACAATTGTACAATAAACATATTCACCTGCATAGTATGCATATAAACATTGGGATAAATCATTGTAGGCAAGTATTTATGTATATATATGGTGGAATAATGATTTTGCGGGTTTTGGTAGCAACAACCGAACCGAACGTTTTAGGTACGTAAACGAGTGAAAACGTTTCACTTCCCCCATATGTCTTTCTCACTCTCCGGGTAAAACGTTCTCTTAATGTTGTTGTTTAGCAGCATATGTGGCCACGTTAACTGCTTTTCAAATTCACAAAATTCAAAAAAAAAATAAAAATATTTTCCCTCTCTACTATTTGCTATGGTGTGCACAAAACAACACATTGGTCAACTTTTATTATTTATATATGCATACACACACGCACTTACATATGAACCTTTCAAAGCACACATCGATTAACTCCATAAAAAAACAGATGAGAAATGCGATGATAATAAAGTTATGACTGTAGACCAAGTGCTTTGATACCTAAATTTAAGATTTTTGAAAAAGTGGACTTAATCAATGTGTAAACTGAACGGTGCATATATAGACATGAGCGTACATAAATATTCTTTTGTTATGTTTTTATTAATTTCATTGTAACGGTTCTATTTATACCTAGAAAATATATATGACCGACAGTGTGGTAGTAATTGTGTACCTTAGCTCTGTATATATATTCACTTGTATTCTTCATGATAAAAAAAAAATTATATATATATATATATAGTACATATACATATAAACATTTTAGTTACATATATACGTTATATGGCATCATGGCCATTCGGTGGGTATTGGTTACATTTGTCCGTTCATTTGTTATTTGTATATGTTGGATAGTCTTTTGTTTACGTTTAGTCATTTTTCATGTAGCATAAAGACCAAACAGCGATGGCCAACTATTCAGCTACAAAATATAGCCAAATAAACAAAGCAAAACTTAACACAAGTAAAAAAGATGTACATTAGGCGGACGCCAAATCTAACAATCATAACTTACTTGCAAAATATATTTGAATAAACATGCTTTCAATATAATTAAAGTTTGGTTGGGCAAACCTTCATATATGTACATAGTAGCAGAGAAATGTTATCCAATCGGTCCAGGTTCAACCCCTTCAGTCGCCAAGTATTCATTTTTCACAATTTCTAACATATCATTACAACTTTCAATACCAGTCAGATGAAATGAATTCATTTCTTTATCCAATTACTTTGACTTACACTTTAGCAATAAATACAATACTAAGTGGACAGATACGCCCCGTACGTGGACCGATTCGACTCATTTTTAATGCCCGGATAGGTACCTCGATTTGTACCAAATTTCCGGTCTACATAAACACGTTCAGAAGTAATACGAAATTAACTTTCAAGTAGATTGTAACGATCTCAGAAGAGGCAACTTTGAAGTATAAAAAGGACTAATATGAACAGATTTTTTAAATATCAAAGCATACGGTTTTGGTAGTTCAAGTGTAGTGCGAAACTTTTAAAGAAAACATAAAAATTTATACAAAAGCAAACATGCACGGAAATCTGTTTTCTGCTCACATTAAATACCAAACTATACACAAAATTATCTCTAAAATTATGGCTATTGATGAAAAACATTTCATTTTTGAGGGTGTGGCTTGCGCCTTTTTAGAACAAATACCAATATACCCCCATATCAAGCATGAAACGTAAAAAAATGGAAAACAATAGCAAAGAAAATGAATTCTTGTGTCTTCCCATGTAGATGGAAGCATACGAGTATGTGTATGCATGAATTGAAGCGACTTGATGTGAATGCGGTTAACATTTTGCCTAGAGTTGCAATTTGCAACAAATTGTTTTTCAATTGATTATGAACATATTTTCGTGACGGTATTTAGTTATAGTGAGTAATGGCTAGAATGTTAAAAAGGGAGAGCGACAGAGAATTGGTTGTGAAAAGTTTTAATAACAATTACTGCTTATAGGACGTTTTTTCTTTCTCTGTCATTCTTCACATTGATCTGCAATCGTTGAGAAAGCAAAGTAACAGCAATGAAAAAAATGTGCCAATTAGTGAGAGTGATGTCCGACTTTGTAGTTTGTAGTTTAACAGAATCATTCACTTGACATTTTAATGCAGAGAAACGGCTATTTATACCAATAATGGTACACACAGGGTAGAAAATAAGAAGAAATATTGGTTGTATAACAATGATCATGTGTGTGTGCGTGTGTGTGTGTGTGTGTGTGTGTGTATTAGTGGCAGCAGTAGCAGTCTGTCATAAAAGGGGGCAAATTGTGAAATGCAATCGCATTAATGTCACCTTAGTGTCGTTTAACGTAACAAACGCTTTGATTCTCTAGTTAGGAGGGTATAGTGAAAGAAATTAAGACAGAGCTTACAAATAAACTACGCAATACGAACCTGATAATAGATGAAGAATGTTATGGCCAGGAAGGACTGTGAATAGACTGAGAATGACAATAATTCGTTTGTGTGCTGGTAGTTAGTCTTTGACATGTCAAGACTCTTTCTATGATGATGACTCTTGTTACCAAAAGTCCCTAATGTTATATTATCGTTGTTTTTGTTGTTGTTGTCGTTGTCGTTGTCGCCATTCATATCATTCATTAGCCCAACTAGTTAGTCAGCTTAACATTTCCGAGTAAAATAAAACCGAATCGTATCAGACATCAGAGCAACAAAATAGAGAGTAATTTATTGAAAACACATACAACGTAACGTACATGATAATGAAAGCCAAATGAGGCAAAAAGGAACGACAAGAGCTATAATTGCCACGAAGAGCTTTAAATGTTTTAATTAGTTGAACTGCAACCTACATACATACTGTTCTAAAGAATATTTGATTTTCCAATTATTGCAGTTTACAGTTTATTTATGAACAAGTTGCCCAAGATGACTGCAATGTATATTAAATGTGACATTAACAATTTACTATTGCCCGTCAAGTTGTCAGTGAGTGAGGCTTATAGAAGAATTCATTGATTGCACTCGCCCCCCTTAAAAACATTCACTTAATATGTCAATTATTGGTTATTGTTTATTTTATTAGCAAATCTTGTTGTTGTTATTGTTATTATCAATATAATGATACAATATTTTTGTAAACAATCTATCACAGATGTGATGCTTTCTATTTCTTGAAAATTTTAATTGAGTTTCGGTCAACTTTACAGCGCATCTCCATGGCAGACAATAGCTGAGGCTGGGGAGAAAAGGCTTCAATTAAGGGAGTTGTGGAAATGTGTTTGTTTGTAATGTTTTATATTTAGTTAAAAATTACTTTTTAGTATTGTTTTTGGTGAGCGAGCTCGTGCTTCCCCTTGCCAGTACAAGTCTTAAGAAATTTTATACTGTTGTTTGGTGTAAATAATTCTCAGTCGTGTTTTCTGAATTTTAATTGGAAAACTTTCAAATTGATATACATATACACGCACACGCACACGCACACGCACACAAACAAACTCTAAACATATTGTTGCCTTTCAACAATATAACAAAGCAAAGCAAAACAAAACAATGTAGCGTAGTGCTGCATCCAATGGAAACTAGTTAACCAAAATTCAAGTTTAAGTGTTCAACACAGAAGAAAACTAAACATCTTGTATTGTATGTAAAATATATCTTGTACATTGTGTCCCATATATATATAAATATAGGGGTTCCGAAAGGAACTTCTTCGTGGCAAGATTCTCTTACATTTAGATTATAATCAAATCGGTTAAATAGACAAATTTCGCAACGCATGATTCGTATGAATAATGCACATGTTTGCGCGCATATATGATTTTGTCCAATTTTAAAATTTCGCTATTATCTCGAACTACTAAGTCGAAATTTGGCAGATCTATCTAACCCTTTATATGTACAAGTTGTCTTAGGATGGAGCACAGTATTCTGAAAAATAGAAGCGGGCTCATTTTTTTCGAGTATTTTTGAACATGATACGTACCTGCAAAGATTAAGAAAGGTTTATAATTCTCTTAGACGTGTAACGCCCCCTACTGGGTGTTACAAACTTTTGCACAAAACCAATATACCCCCATATCATTTAGATAGTGATAGGCGTGATAGATTTTTATCTTATTTAAATGGTTGACGTGTGACATACGAACACAGAGATGGACTTTTGAGCACAGTTATAACGCAATAAATAAATCTGGCAAATTGTTTGCACATAATTCGTATTGTATTAAATTCATATTAACCAAAGTTTAGACAATGTATAGAAAAACATTTGTCCTTGCTCTCTACTCGTTGATGATTATTTACAAATATTTGCTTTCACACAATAAATATTGTAATAAATTGTCGTCATTGTAAACATTTCTCCCTTTCCCGCTCTTTTCATATTTAAAATATTGTACGTATACAGGGTAAGGGAAATATATGGAAACCTTCGACACAAACTTTTAGATACAAAAGTTGCGGGATTACAAGAGAGAAGATCCCGTCCTTGCGGTCAAGAACTTTTGTATGTGACGTTACTGGAGAGTTTTCACTTGTTTTCTTCACCCTGTATATGTAAATGAAATATTTCTAAAACTAAAAAAATATATATTCTTAATATAATTGTATGCTTGAGTGAGTTGAGTGAGGAGTGTACAACACAACACAAGTCACAAAAATTTGTTTACACTCATCACGTAAATTGATATTTACACTTAAAATGTAATTTTTGTTGAATGACAAAATTGTGTTGGGACCATTGCCTATCTCTCTCTTTCTCTTTCTCTATCTCTCTCTTTCCCACTCGTTCTCAATAAATTGTTTACTCTTGTGACAGCAAAACATGCCAAAAATGATTACAACTCTCTTTTCGAACACAGTCATACACATACAATGCAAATGCATACAATGCCACAGCCGTCCATAAAATATATATTTGACATTAGTAATACAGCCAGTTCCCAACTGAATAAGAACAAGAAAAAAGCATTTTTTCTTTTTTTTTATAAAAACAATTTTCAGTTGGAAAAACTAATAAAGAATATCTATAGACGTAGCAAGTTGAATAAACAGATTCAGAGGAAGAGTTGCGGGGGGGGGGGGGGGGGGAGGGTAAAGAATGAAAGAAAGTGAAAATCAGTTTAAGAAATGTAATAATGTTAACAAATTTAACAAGAAAATAAAAAAATATTTATATGTGGGTGTGATTTTTCGCATAAATAATTGCAAGTATTCACAAACAATAGAACGTCAAGTAAAAAACTGAATTTGCTTTAGACCCAATCGGAGAAACCCTCACTTGACACATACACAGCAGTACAATGTGTGCTAGCATAACACTTTAGAGATTGAATTCAGAATAAGTATATATTTTCTTGATCAACATCAAACCATGGATCAATATAAACATGTCTGTCCGTATGTCCATCTATTGTTTGCATTCATACGATCGTAAATTTTGAGATGTCGAGCTCATACACACATTAACACTTACTGTACACAAATTGCTTTGTATATTGGGCAACATCAGGCAAGAGCCACGCCCATAAATCTATATATCTGCCGCGACTATTGTACAAAGTTAGAAATTTTTATATATAAAATCCATTGGTAAAAACTGGCCTACTCAAATAACAGACACGCCCAAAATTTACGAAAAATGTTTTTACAAGTTTCTACGAAACACATGAACACACGATTGCCACAGCTGTACCAGATACGCCCACAACTTGTGCATTAAAAATTAAGATTCTTCTTAAGCTGATTTTAGCTTTCTTTCTTTCGTGGTATGGAGTATCCTAAGTGACCTCTTCAACATAAAATATAAACATGAAATATTCATGTTCTTGTAAGGAGGAAAGAAATGGTGGACAACATCAACAAAAGCATTTTTTTTTATCTCCATTGCCGCCATACGGTTGCCTTGTATTTGTCATTGTATTGTATATTATTTCAGGGTTTGCTGTTCCAACTACATGTACACAGAGCTAAAATGTTAATTTTATAAGCTTGTGAAAAATTAGCCGCGAAAATGTGATTTATATAAACGAAGAAGTGAGAACAATGAATAATGAAAAAGGATTGAATGAATTTTTCTGCCTATTACACATTTTGCATATTTCTTCCTTTATAAAAATGAAATGTTTCATTTAATTCAAACATGTTTTTAAGACTTTGCAGAAACAAAATTTATATTATTGTAAAAAAATGAAGTGAAAGCTTCATTGAAGAAACTTTCTCTAAAGAGTGAAATGTCACAATGGAAGAAGAAGCACAAAAAAGATAAATATTTGATTTATATTTATTGCAATAAATACTTGCACACAATATCTACATTAGGTGGAATAAGGGGTATTAGCAGAGAGTAAACATTGACAGCTTTATCAGGTGTTACACAAAACAATGTCACAATACATTGTAAGACAAATAAATGCAAATATTTTAATATTTACTGACGTATGCACCTACAAGTCACACAATGTATTCTATTTTTTTTTATATATATAAATATTTATATAATATATTGTGCAAAAAAAATGAATGACTTTTTGGGTCAATTCACATATAAACCACAACAAATTTTGCTTAACAATATTATTGTCTATCTCTTTCTATTTCCATTCATAGGGTATAAGAAATGAAAATGTTATAATCGATTAAACCCGACCCTTTAATATCCTACAACACTTACTTTCAACATTTCTAGTCATTGTCGTTTAAGTCACTTTGTGAACAATTTCTAAAGGTAGACAGATTCTAAAAATTGTCCCATTCGGTCCAAAATTAGAACATTTTTAGGTAAACTAAGTGTTATTTATCAATTTTTAGTAAAAAAAAATTTAAGAAATGCAATTTTTGCATCCTCGATATGAGTTCGTTGCACCCAGATGCCGAATTATATATATTTTTGATTAACACATCAAAATTTAAGTCGATCTAGCCGTGTTAGTCCGTGTGTCTGTGTGTAGGGGAGCTTATGACATCCTTTATAAAAGAACGTTGCCTGTTCTAGGGCATTAAAATATGGTCGGATCGGGTCCAAACTTAGCATAGCCAATTATTAAGGTAATTAACTAGTTTTGTTCAAATTTTGTGAGAATTAAGAATAGCAATCTTTTGTCCACTATAATGGAACGTTGTATGGGGAGGGGTTCTAAAAATGGTCCCATTCGGTTTGTAGCTAGCTTGCGCACAAAGTTACATGGACAGACAGACAAACATTGTTAAATCAATACAGATTTTGTATCTGAATCTGAATCTTTCGGTATAACTGAAGGTGGGTGTGGCATTTGACGTTTAGAAATTACAAACATTTACACAAACTTAATGTACCTTTTATCACAAGCGGTGCAGAGTATGAAAAATTTGGGCATATGATCTGTTTTTTTATATGCCTGTGTTACATTTCTCAAGCCAATGATTTTCAGGCTGGAAGATATATGTTTTTCTTCTTGTAACCAAATGTTACATATTTAAAACATTTTACTTGAGTGTAAATAGTTTTTTTGTTGTTGCTGTGGTTAGTAACTTATTCTTTACTGTTCTCGCTCTTTCGTATTCACTTTTATACATTAGGTTTTATATCATGTATAGGAAAGTGAGTGCAAAGACCTATTCACAGTATGTTAAATAAAATATTAAGGTCGGTTCTATGCGACTACTGCTCACCTCACACAATTTATGCTATACTTTTAGTTAAGTTGGATCAGTACAGTGCGCGTTATTGTCACATGTGTAAGTCAAAGGTTCAAATTTGATGCAAGTTAATTATTACGAAAGTGTATTAAAAGTATTGCAAAAACTGGAAATTATCGTCATATGGAGACATTTCTGTGGCATATTTCATCCATACATAAAAATAATTGCTGCCATGAACGGATATAGGTAAATAGATTCAGTGTTTGATTCTGAACTCATTGGCATAATTAAAGGTATGCCCGGCACTCACTATTTAGAAGCTACAAACATACATACATACATACATGCGCATACATACGCTGGGGGTATGCAAATAATGCATTTTTTTCATTTTTATTAGAAGTTAGTTATCATGTTAGTTTTATGATATATTTTTTTTCTTTCATTTCTATGAATATTAGACTTTAATTGTTTTGGTGTAGAGAGTATATTAAGTTGGCCCTTTCGTTGGCAACACCTAATAGAAGCCTTTCGCATTAAATACTTAAAATCGATCCCATGCATATGGAAAAGGTCTAAGCGGAGCGTCATTCCGTGGAGTATTATACAACAAGGACACACAGTATTTCATATCAATATATGAGTATGAGTATTTTTTGCCATTAAATCCTCATTAGCGGCAATAACCGACTCATTTCCGGATGGGAAACGATTGCATGCCCGAATCAACTGCTCTTTGTTTATTGTTGTTGTTATTGCATCCTTCAGTAATGAAATAATATTATGAGGATTTCTTCTGGCCTCCCGCTCAACTAAGTCCCATACATAATAATCCAGAAAATTATGGTCTGAGGAGTTAGGTGACCTAATGTGGTCATTGAAATTTTCGGCCATTCAATCTTGTGTCGTTTGAGTGAAGGAGCAGAGTCTTGATGGAATATGTGTGGTCTTTCCCCAGGTACATAATCAATTCAGGGTTTCACAACTATTTCTAAAACCTCGATGTAGGCGGCAGCAGTCACCCGAAGCCCCTAATGAAAGAACATGCATAACATGTCTTTCGATGCTCACAACTTCTAAAACCATGACAGTTGCTGTGGTCTTTGTAGACAACTCAATGGATTCAGTCCCTCGTAATGGCTCTCATGGACTTTGAAAGGCTTTCGTCAAGGATCTCTTGCACGTGTTTCGTATTTCTATGTAGTAGGGCGCGAACGTTCTCAAATACCGTACCTACCCTATTTTATATATATATATATATTTTATGCACTATATGCAGTGCCCACATATGTAACAGTTTGTTAGATAAGATAAGCATGCATAGAGAGATACACGGAGAGATAAATGGATTATGAAAATGAAAGAAAAACATACTTTTTCAGCATCATTATAATCATACAGGTCAGTGGTTAACATATACATACATATTGTCATATGTTCCTAGTGTGTTCTATGCATTATAAAGAAATATTTACAATACTTACATACGTACGTAATGTTTGTTAATGTACTGGCCACAGATTTTATTTAACGTAGGACGACACAAACAATGATTTTATATGTTGCGACTGCAAAGAACTATGTGTTATATGAGTTATGTACACTCACACACGCACATTTTATTTGGAATATAATGTGTTTGGATTATATTTAGTGTGCGTTCGGTAGTTGCCAGCACACATATGGTCTAACACCGAAAATTATGTACATACGTTGACATTATTATTATCAGCATCAGTTGTTGTTGTTTTTGTTAAATTTTATGTTAGTAAACATGATATTTGTTGTCGACATTTTCTCTTTATAGATTTTATTACGCATTATGCATATTTCACAAATATTTTGTTAATAACCTCCACCTTTGCCATTGCATATGTTGAGAGTATACTAAGTTGGTCAATTTAATAAATTTTCGTATTTTTGTTGTTCATTTGTTAATATTCACGACCACAATTGACAAAAATCTTAAACTTGAAAAATCAAAGAAATATATTTTTTAGAACATTTTCTTATAAAATTCTGTTAGTTTTGTCATTTCAATTCCACAAAACTATTTCAATACTTTTATTTTTTGTATACCATTAATATATTAAAATATCACTTTGTAGAAAAGTTTCCAACGCCCAAAAGAGGGCATTGTAAATCTCACAAAATATACACATTCGCTGTAGCCATATATAAATACATGATGGGTCCCTGGTATTATGCTAATATTTGCATGACTTTCAAAATGACGACCGCAAGAATGAATGTGAACTTGCTTGGCTTATAACTCGAAAACTACTTCTCCGATTTTGGTCAAATTTTTTGCAAACATTTGGAAATTTCTCTAGCTTTTTGAGGATATCTAATTAATGGGCGTGGCACTGCCCATTTGTTAAAAAAATAGCTTTCTTTTAAACATTTCGTGTTTTCTAACTAAGTGGGTGGTGCCACGCCCTAATATTATACTTCGTTGGAAAGCTGAATTAATTTACAAGCTTCCGAAAAAAGTTTGAACAAAATCCTTTCAGCCGTTTCAAAGTCGCAAAAATTTATATATTTGATCTTAACTTGGTAAAAGTATTGGAAGTTTTTATAGGAAGGGGAGTGAGTTTTAAGTAAATTTAAATTATAATTGTAAGTAAATTTAATTAATATTTAATAATTTAAATAATATTCCACTAATTCGATATGAAATGAAGTGTGAAGCGCAGATTGGACAGGACCATCTTAATGAATGAAAGAAAATGTCAAAATGAAAAGCATAGTTCCTTCTTTCGTGTATTAAAAGGATCCAAGGCCTTTTATTAAGTTGATCCAAATAATCGGAATTCTCAATTTTTATATCGTCCCACAAAAGACGGTGTGTAACACCCAGAAGGAGGCGCCACAGACCATAATATTGTTAAAGTGATTGAATTCTCTAAAAGAGAATGATTTTAATCAGAGTACTTTTATATGAAAGTTTCAATAGATGTTCGTAGATATGTATGCACATAAATATGTGTTATTCCTTTTTTTTTTGCTAAGGTGACTAGTGTTTGAAACGTTTAATCAAATGGTGGAAAGTTGTAAGAAGAGTGTGCTTGAAATATATCCAGATCAACTTTCCACAACATCTTCATATCACAGCTTTGCGAAAATGAAAATAACAGCTGTACACATACACGTACACATACAAAAATAAACTCATACGCACACACACTCTCTGAATTGCTAGTACGTTCATGGCATTTTCGTCAATTTAAACTTTCTCCATGTTTTTCTTGGGTTTTCTCCGTGGCTTTTAAAACTGCTTGTTACTATGTTGTGACAGCTGCTGCGTACTCTTTACTTTGCAAAAAAAAGATAACTTTATCTAGTTATGTATAAACATAAAAGTCTTGGTGTTAACTTGAGTTGATTTAATTTATTTCTTTTTGTAAGATTTTCTTCAACATTTATTAAAAAAATTATTGCAAATTTTGGTTAAGGATTCTCCATTTGAAAGGAAATATTGTTATTGCCACTTATTGCTTAAAAAATAATGGTTTTATTTATTTAAATAAATTTGAGGTAATTTTTTTATTCCCAACTATTTGGAGAAGAGTAATATGTGGAGCAATGGTGGTGGTCTATACCCAGTGTTATTAATGTTTTTACTGGTTCTGTTTATAATCACGATATGGAAGCAAATTGAGTTTAAATCCTGGAAATAAACATTTATACAAATGTAAAAAGACGCACACCATCATATAATTACACGAAACAAAAGCACAGTAAAGCTGATTATAATTCTTTTTCCATGTTCTGCAACTACTGACATATATTTCTATGTAATCACACATGCCCACATACCCAGAAAGAAAGAGAGTGAATAGGGGTGGAGACTAAAATTTGAAATTTAAGTTGAGATTGATAAGATGTGTGTGTACAGTAAAATACTAAGAAAATTTATTAAACAAGTTAGAAAACGAAATGTGGCTTAGACCAAATCTTAAATAGTCTATATCTAAATCTACATAGAAACGGTGGGCGTGGCAGGTATATGATTACGCCCTCTAATAGTGTATGTATTACGTCTCAGATTGCAATTCGACTTTTACACTGAGTACGGTTTTTTTTTTGTAAATTGTGGGCGTGTCCGATATCCAACCACGTCCACATCGATGGCACGTCGATGGATGGGATAACCATAAATATGTTTACCAAATTTCAAGTTCTTGGGTAAATTTTTATGGCAGATATAAACATTTTTGTAAATTGTGGGCGTGTCTGTTGTCCGACAATTATCGGCAAATTAATATATAGAATAATTATAAATGTGAGTACTCTATGTTAAGTTAACAGGCCAATTTTTGTGGCAAACAAACATATTTTTGTCGATTGTGGGCGTGGATTTTGACCAATTTTGCCCAATCTAATTAACAATATATGTACAGAAACTGGTGAATGGGTATAAAAAGAAAATCAAGAAAGCAGAGTATAAAAAAGAACTTTAAAACCTGAAGTGTCTCAAATTTTGCGACCATTTAAATGACAAAAACAGACGGACATGTTATGTGGAGGGTTTGAAAAAATAAAGAGAAACATGATATAAAATAGACGTACATACTATGAAGTAATTTATAAAAAAGGATTACGATGTATACCTCACGTACCTCAATTGCATTGAACTGAATATGAATGGTTTGTAGAATGCAGCAACAACGCCGATATTTGTTAACTATAAAATTCCACCTACACTCCTATTATAACAAGCATTCAGTATATATGTGTCAATGTGACAATTCCGGTATGTTATCCATGCCAATAGATAACTACACATGGATTTACACATCAAGTATTTTGGAGAAATATTCTACAAATGTCTTTGCAAACATATATTTTACATTTTAACTGTCAAGTATCTGTAGCACACAATATTGCAAAAGTGTGTATTTTTGAGCATTCTGAGTTGAGTTTAGATACAGTAGTTGTGGTGATGGTATGGAAAGGAAAAAAGGTTGTAAAGCTTACTTTTCTTTTTTCCTCTTCAAAAATTAAGGCTAATTGAGAAAAAGTGTTTTCCCATATTACCATGTCATGTTTTCTTCTATTCAATCCAGTAGCTATTGTAAGTTAAAACAGAATACATTCACACCTCCTTCTAAACCACTCACTGTAATATATATCCTAGCGGAGGTTTAATGATATTTAGTAGCAACAAGTAAAATTTGGCTTTGGCCAACTTTTAAATACCCTTCACATCTATTTATCTTCAAATTTACGATCGTAAGAATGCCCCAAACAGACAGACGTAAGGACACGCATATGTAGATGGATTCATTTAGAATTTATATACTTTGTGGGGTGCCTAACGTCTCCTTCTGGATGTTGCAAATGGAATGAAAAACTTAGCGTACCCACCTACAAATCTACTAACAAATCCGTTTACACGTTTTCCACATTATTATATTGCATTTAACTGTCATTGTTGGTTGTTTCAAAAAACCAAACTATTTAATTAGTTAAAGACTGATAACCCATACACACAACCTCACTATACGATACAGACATCAAAGTGTATATTCTTACGTATGTAGTTATCTAACAATGTATTGTAGCTGTTATTATTATTGGGCGTCATTCATTACGCTAAACACTTTAGCTAATTAACTGTCAGACAAATTACACTTAGTGCTTGGAGGAAACATACACGCACACATCAACCGCACCCAACAACCATAACAAACAGTCTCTT
Organism: Ornithomya chloropus; assembly: GCA_963971445.1. Taxonomy (NCBI): domain Eukaryota; kingdom Metazoa; phylum Arthropoda; class Insecta; order Diptera; family Hippoboscidae; genus Ornithomya; species Ornithomya chloropus. The sequence goes on along the minus strand of OZ020530.1, from coordinate 15,913,788 downwards.
TTTCATGCAGGCGTAAAAATCCAAAAAAAGATTAGTTTCACATGAATTTTTTACTTCTTCTATCCATTATCATAAGGATGTGAAGGTAGATTGGTTTTGTTGAAACGTTTGTGTAAGTACCAGAAAGAGGTGAGCCACACCCACAAAATTGTATTGTATCACCTTTTAACGAATTACATAAGATTATGATCATGTATAAAATTACCTTAAATGGGCGTGTCTATGCACGACGTATTTACTGCGATTTATATGAGTGAAAAATTGAATCTTTTTCAAAGTGATTGGATGAGAATTCTTTACTTGGCAAATTTCGTAATATTGTCACGCCTAAAAATTAATTATTAATTATGTATTGTAGGTTTGTTTATTTAAATAAATTTAATGTATTTTTTCCCCTTTTTGGAAGAATACTACAGTGAAACTTCATTTTACAATTGAGTGATGAAGTTGGGTATCTTAGATGTGGCATACACCTATTGCAAGCCTTTTTAAGTTGTTTTTGGTGTATTGCTTAATTAATTATATAATGAAATCTTTGTTTTACATTTGATAAATTTTTTCAAAGAAAAAGTGGGCGTAGTTGGTACATTTTTTTAAAACTTTATTAAAACTTAATTTTCAATAAATTTCATTTTAATATATTTTTGTTTAATAATTGTATTTATTACAATATCTTGTTAACCCCATACACATTACTAAAGCAATTATTTATATGTTGCATTTGCACACTATTTCAAAAAGTTCATAATTCGTTATAAGCCTCTTATCCGAAAATTGTAATAAACCGCGAGTATATAACATAGTATGAAAAAAGTATTTATACACATACACACATCCGTAGAGAAACTTACTGTTACAGATTTAAGCGCAAAGCTTAATTCTTTCGCTGTATGTGTATCTATTAATATAACTGTACTTTTATAAGAGGGTATATTGGTTTTGTTTAAAAACGGTGTAAGTAGCAGAAGGAGCGAGACACACCCCCCAAAACTGTATATATTCTTGATTAGTGATTTTTTACTTGCATTATAATGAGATTTTTCACCCAAAAAATTGAGATATTAGTGCAGGTAAGCAGCAGTACTACGTATAGTGGTGTTCTATTTGAAAAAAGTCAATGATTGTGGGTATCCCAGATTTGGCACCCGCCTAATACAGCCCGTTTTTTTTCTTGATTAGTTTTATTTCCTTGTAATGGTGGTATTAGATTTTTTTCTTGTCACAAATATTTTTTTTTTTTTGGTTATATGTCATTGTCGTTGGTTGGTTGCCCACTAATTAAAATCGTTTACATTTCAATTACATTACCACTTGATTGTTGCTCGTGCTGTTGTTATTCTTCTTCTTCTTTTTCTATTTTTATTTCGTTTCTGTCATTTGTTAAATACACATATGAAATATTTCAAAACGAGTGAATATGTTATAGGCGGTACCGTCCGACTAATTAATACCTTACACCACTTAGTTCCACGAGGTATGCTACAAGTAAGAAAACTAAATTTGGCTTAGGCCAAATCTTAAATACCCTTCAACGGTGGGCGTGGCAAATATATATATATATATATATATATATTTATTTTATGTTGATTATGGATTTTTGGTCAACTTTTGTGGGAGATATAAAGATTTTTATTATTTGGGGGCGTGTATGTAATCTGAATACGCCCATTTGGCATACCGATGAAGCTAATATTCATAGATGTACATACCAAATTTCAAGTTTATAGCTCAATTTTTGTGGCAGAAAAATAGTTTTTTGTTGATTGTGGGCGTGGCTCTTGACCGATTTTGCTCATTTTAAATAGCGATCTGCGTGCAAAAACTGAAAGTGCCTGTACAAAATGTCAGCTCAATATCTCAAAGTTTACGCCCATGAGAGTGCCAACAACAGACAGACACACGGACACACGGACATACATGTCTAAATCGACTCAGTTTTTAACGCTGATCAAGAACATATATACTTTGTAAGGTCTCTGACGCCTCCTTCTGGGTGTTGCAAATGGAAGAAACTTAGTATACTCTCATCACTGAGGTGGAGGGTATAATAAGTCATTTTGAGAAATGTCATTATGTGGAAAGGGGTTCGGTAGGATCCAACTTTTTCAGTTTTTTAACAGTTTTCGGTTAAATTGGCGGATTTGCAAAATGGAATTCATTTAATTTCGGACAGAAAGACACACGAAAAGTGCTGATCAATTCCTAAGTGAAGTCATTTAAATCTCCTTCCGCGACAAATGACAAACTTAGTATAACATACTAATCACCTTAAGTACAGGATATAAAGCAAAAGTAAAAATTTGTTGTAGAAATTAAATCATGAACATATTTTATTTGCTAGCGCTGTTATTCCCCGAACTCCGAGTAAGAGTGTCAGTCCTTGTTGAGTTTGTTATTTTCTTTCGCTTTTTTTGTTATAATTAATGTTCTTGTAACTTAACTCTGTTAACTATCGGGTTATATAAACAGGAACTGTCGACCATGATGTCCATGATGTACAAATACATACGTAATCGACTAATCTTTGATTTATTTTTCCAGCTTTTCGTTTTGTGTGCCCTTCAGCGGCCACAATTTGCATAAAAAGTTGTTGTGTTTGTTTTTTTTTTTTATATTGTAAACTGGAGTTTAATGATGAGTTGTTTGCTCGTGGGCTGCCAGTTGTGTCAGTTTTACCTACATAGTCATAAATTAAATCATTCCTAGTTATATAAAACTTTAGAACTCGGTACAACTTATTTTTAACTTGTTTATTTATCTGTTCTCTCTTTCCAACCTTTGAACACTTCAATGGGGATGATTATAATAATTTGCGGATACATTTAGTTCTGCTCTGTTAACGTTTGCCTATTAAAAGTTTAATAACATAAGTTCGTATTTGTTGTAGTTGTTTTTGTTTAATTTTATCAAAATTTTCCTTTTATAACTGCTAACTTGGGGTAGGTGGTTTGCTCACTTTGCCAAAACGTTTGCAACACGCACAAAAATATATCAGAGATATGGAAAAGTTTTTGCGTTCTTGATCAACATAACATTTTGAACTGTCCATCAGTGGTAAATAGTAGACGTCTGGTCAAAAAAATGAGCAGAAATATTGGTTGTTTTCGCACCTGGGTTAACTTTAAAATTGTAGTAAAATCAGTACAAAGGCACGCTCTAAATAAAAAGCACTAATTAAGATCAAAGTTGAGTTTTCACCCAAAAATTTTGTCAAGATTCCGCTTACAAGCTGGTAATGGTGGGTATTCAAGATTTGACCTAAACCTAATGTTAACTTTTTGCTTATTAATAAATAACGTTTGGAAGGAAATTAAATTAAATCTTTTATTAACAAAATGAATCCAACATGGTCGCAACATAAATTTCCGTACACATGTAATTACCTAACATGTACACACCATATACACAGTAATGACCCAAATTTCAAACGATTATTTTTTTAATCGAAATGTCAGACACACGTACATCAATGAATATTTACTGGTTCACTTGGTTACTTACTGACTGGTGACTGACTGGTGAAAGAGTTTTTAGCTTTAGGGCTTGCGATACACGTTTACATACATGTTAATAATTTGTTGTTGTAAATAGAATTAATGACAAATTCATTAAAATTTTTAATGAAATTCAACACAACCACAAAAAATCCCTCCTTTCTACATAATAAACGAGAAAGACCATGAACACAAGTGGGAAAGGGGGAAGGCCACATTTCATTAAATGGTCATACAATTGTTTGTAAAAACTCATATATACGAGTGGACACAATGTACGTACAACAATTAATTGTAATTGTAATTATGGTCCAGGAGAAAATGATTCGAGTGCAGAGGGAGGCATAGTAGCAATGGTAGTAGCTTAATGTTCAATGCCTCTAATGTGGTAACAGTAATAGCAGCAACCGCTTATATTGTGGCAACTGACCTATGCTCTCTAACAATATAAAATTATATGCAACTCGCTTGCCCGAAGCCTAGAATTCATTTTTTCTTAAGTTTATAATTGTAGCAAAAATCCGTTAAGCAATCAGACACTGCATAGCATACCTTAAGGCTTATATTTTACTTAAAATACAAGCATAATTTTCGGTAACATTTTAAAACAACTTTGAGTTTGAAACGGCCATATACGAATCTCACAGCATCTGCTCAAGACTTTTAACTAAATTTTCAATTATTCAGTCATCTATAATTGATTGATATTTTATTAGCCAACTCAGCTTCATTCAGAAATAGCAGAAATTTCTCAAACACTAAATGCTCATAAATTTTTTTTGAATCAATCGTGAATCCCAAAGGCAATAAAGTTCTATCAATGTTGATGTTGTTTTATTTTCATATATAACATACTGCAGAATATGCGGTTAGCAATGCCAGCAATAACCATCTGGATGTGAGAGATTTTTCGCCTAAACATTACAGGCTTTCCTGCTTAAATTTTGGTATGCGTCTTACCACCTCATCAGTAAATATTTGTTGTGTTGTTTGTATGTGCACATTGAAGTGATGGTTGGTGGTAATTGCCTATACACATTAGATGGAATCAGGCGTCGCAAACCTTTACATTTAACTTAAATTAGTTTTAACGCATGTAAGACATCTTTGCTACATAGAAACGTGAATTGATAGCTTGGCGGTAGCAATCGCAAGAGAAAATTGTTGGTGAAGGTTGGGCGTGCCTTAGATGGTCTTCACCTGTGTTGTTGTGTGTTGTTGATGATGGTAAAATTGGTATTTGGCGTTGCGTTGCGTTGCGTTGCGTAGGTATTATTGCGATTAACTGGACCACTTAATTTGATAACATGTTGTGGCCAGTGTACATACACAACATACGTATGCTGTTCCCATTGAAAATTCCATCCAATCTAATGCATCAGCAGCTATAGTATGCACTGTAGCAATGCCGTGAATACTCGTCCTTAATACTCTATACATATAAATGCTTTATAATCACTAATTTAACATCAATAATTAAACGCAGTTACCATGAAGGCAATAAATTTCTCAATACACCCGGACATGTATGTTTTAATCAAGTTGGCAAAAAAGCTGAAAGCCGTTCAATTGATAACTTCTTAAGAGCTTAACAAATGTGGGATAAATCGTAATAAGATTATAGAAAATTAAAGATGAAGAGGTTTAAACATTAAGTGGCCGGACTTGACTTGATGGCATCTTTATGTAATGCCTAAAAAGCGGTCAAGAAATCTAAAAATATTAATATAAAATTTCTGTTTAGAGTGGCGTGCTTTTCCAAACAATTTTCTCAATTCTGATAATATGTTTGCCATTATTGGAGCGACCAGGATACCACCAACATACATAAACGGTTCAATATTTTAAAAGCTCACGAGACAAATAACAATGAATGCAGGCATAGTGTTGATCTCCCTTAAGGATTACATTTTATTAAAATCTCAAGCTACCGTTCTGCAGTTTTACAATCTGCGATAATCGGAACTTCAACCTTCGACTGTCCGCATTAATGAATCAAATTTATTTAATTCATTGAATATTTTTAAGGCTTAGCGATTAAAAATGTTTTTTGTGTATTTACTTAAATTTTAATGTACAACACTTTTGTACCATGTATGGGATTATGTGGTGTATCATATTTGCGACACCCAAAGAGGGCCTCAAGTACCCCTACTCTCCTTTCCCTTTCTCTGAATCAGCACCGCAAACTGAGTAGATCTAGCCTTGTCTGTCTATCCGTCCATTTTTCCATGTACTCGTATATGAGCTGTGATAATCACACTCTCTATAGTAAAAATTCAGAAAACGTTTTTATTTTTGGCAAAAGTATGGGTTGATATTGAAATTTTGTAAAATCGGTCAAAGGACACACCTATTGCGCAAAGGAACTGGAAACGAAGCAATCTTTAGGAGTTTGTTTTTTACCGAATTACTCTTTTTAGAAAGCTTTGGTGTCTAGATGGTGTTTATGGAAGATTTCGCCTCAGACAAATATAGATTTTTTCATTGTAAATTTAATTTGTTTGCTTATAAAGGAAATGTTTTGTAATTTAAGGAAAACTGTCTAAAATTGTATTAAAATCAAAGCATAATAAACTTTTATTGCAATGCAATCGAATCCACCCATTTGTAAACACATCTATCATTTACTATTGTCATGTCATTTAGTCGTGTGTACGTTGGCTTTAATTAAAGTTTAACTTTCAATATAAATCAATGAGACCGCATTTGCGAAATTATGGTAATCGCGGTGAAATTTTCACTTGACTACACTTCACTTCACTTCACTTCCTTACTGGCCCCAGTGAAATGTAACTTGTAAAGTATTCAATTCTCCTTCCTATTCCAAAACACAAAGAAGGCAAAGCTTTAGTAGGCACATTCAATAAATACAAAAACAATCACACAATCACACACGCACACACACGCACACATAGACGGATAGAAGGTGTTGTCAACTATGAATGATAAGACATTTATAAGTGTTGTCACAGCATTTATTGTATGAATGAATGCATTGAATAAATAGATGTGTGGCATGTATGTTTGACAACATTTCAAAACAATTCAATTACATTACCACACCTCCACCTACATTAAGCACAGATTTTAACGAGTTATTAAACAGAAATGTGCAGAAAACAATACTCTTTACACATACGCACCAATGCATGTAAAGAATGAACATTTATATTTTACATATACACACGTATTGTATATACAAATAATAACATGACACATTTCTAATATGTCTGTAATATATGTTAATTTGTATCTTTCCTATTAACACTATATGTTGCACGTGCATGTTCATAGTTATTGTACTCTATTGTTGATGGTCTTATTATGTATACGCACCGGCACAGCCGTAACATGTTTAGTTGTTTTTCAAAGCAATAAATTACGCGCACCGGTACGTACGTATCGGTATATGTCATTGGTGCCAACTTTGGAGTTGATTGGGGCATACACGAACAACAAAAACAGCAACAACATTTTGTATACAAATTTATTAATTGTTGCCTCTGTTGGTTTGTATGGCTACTGTTCACGTGTGTATGTAACAGGTATGTAACGCAAATAAGCGGCTTTGCGTGCGGGGTCAAGGCCTGTTTAATATGCAGCGCGTACTTTTACATAAACATACGTTCAGGTCGAGCGTTAAATGTACGAAATATACGAATTGTACGCGGATAGGTATTTTATCACCTAACAGTCCCATAATAACATTTTGGCCCAAGTTCGTCTCCTAGGTAAGAAATATTCTGTGAAGCATGTAGTCGAAGCATAACAAGGCAATTAGTTGGCTTACAAATTTTTCCGTGATTGGACACTAAAAAGGAGGCGTTGTAAATGTTCAATAATTACCCGGACAGTCCAAAAGCTTCTATAAACCTTGCAAGCGGGCTAGACTGATTCTGGTTTTTGCCAACACATGCTATTTTGTGAAGTAGTTGCAAGTTTTGTAATTAGTTGGATTAAAATCGTAACTAATTCTTTTTGAATAAATGAAAAAAATCTTCTAAAACAATTCTAACACGTTTTGGTATAAACGTGCACGCGTGTAATTTATTTAATTTTTTTATATTCACGTTTCCTTGTCTTTTTAATGAAAGATGACAGAGTACAAAAAGAGAAAAAACAAACAATTCATTCATCATTAACTCGTTACTGGAACGCGTTGACCGTTTTTCATGCCATTTTTTGTTAAAATCGCCAATGCGGCCTTCGTCTTCGTCTGCTCTTGTGCACCATTTAATTTTCATAATTGAAGAACCATTTTCAGCGCTTATGCACAAACAATTAAGTATAATTAATTGGATGATAAACGTACACTCGCTTATGTCCATGCGTATACATGCATGAATAAATGAATATCCTGAGGTCTTACATTATATACATTATATATGTGTACAGGGGATAAATATGTATGCGTAAGTACAAATTTGGCAGCATTAATATACATAGTATTGGAATATAAAAGCGAACAATTAATTATATGAACCACACAGAAAAAGAGAAAAGTATGTCGTGGCTACAGAGAGAAAAACGCTTTCCAGCGCAATTTAAATTAATTTCTTACTTTGTCTGCACTGTTATGATAACTACTTATTGACTTGATTGGAAAAATTACGTACACACACACACAGTAGAGATACAATGAATATTTAAGCCTAAGATTTAAGATTTACATATAGAACCTAAGCGAAATGTACTTTCCTTACTTGTTCATACTAAGTTCAAATTTATTATGTTGAGAATATCTCAGCTATGATTTGTATGGATATTTATTGTTGTATTGTTGATAGGAAAATGATGTTTTTGTGGTTAGTACCATAAACTAAGCGGTAACTTGATCTCTGAATCATCTATTTCTCTTTATACGTTAGCGTTTATCTTTTTTCTTTAATTACCCATAAAAGCCTTAAAATGTGAACAATTTCGGTTATTATACCCTCCACCTCAGTGATGAGGGTATACTAAGTTTGTTCTTCCGTTTGCAACACCCAGAAGAAGGCGTCAGAGACCCTACAAAGTATATATATTCTTGATCAGCGTCAAAAACTGAGTCGATTTAGACATGTATGTCCGTGTGTCCGTGTGTCTGTCTGTTGTTGGCACTCTCATGGGCGTAAACTTTGAGATATTGAGCTGACATTTTGTACAGGCACTTTCAGTTTTTGCACGCAGATCGCTATTTAAAATGAGCAAAATCGGTCAAGAGCCACGCCCACAATCAACAAAAAACTATTTTTCTGCCACAAAAATTGAGCTATAAACTTGAAATTTGGTATGTACATCTATGAATATTAGCTTCATCGGTATGTCAAATGGGCGTATTCAGATTACAGACACGCCCACAATTAATAAAAATCTTTACATCTGCCACAAAAGTTGACTTTAAATTTGGTACGCGTATACATAGTTATTCCATCTACCGATGTGTTATAAATGGGCATGGTCGGATAGACACGAATAGACACGCCCACAATTTTTAAAAAACCATATTGAACGTAAAACGTAGACTTGCATGCTGATACCTAAGACATACACTATTAGAGGGCGCAATATATATATATATTTGCCACGCCCTTTCGTGTAGAGGTGGAGGGTATTTAAGATTTGGTCTAAGCCAAATTTAGTTTTCTTACTTGTTTTTTTTCTTGTTTAACTAATTTCATCCCAATTGGCAAATGTGCGCCCCCAAGTGCACGACGGTAGTAGTGTTAACATTAAAAAATAAATACCGGTACAGGCTGAAGGAAAGTTGTTTCAACAGCTGGTCAACACATGAAATGCTTAATGGATCTCGCTTTAACAACTTTTGTACCACTTGGTGTTATGTGTTATAAAGTGTTGTTGTTGTTGTTGTTGCTTTATTCCTTATACTCTATATATATATTTTCAACTTTCTCTTTGCATTGAATTTCATTGCAAATTTTTCTTGTTATTGAGGCCAAGTGTGGTACTTAGTACCATGTTCACTGTACAACTCGGTATTCGTGAGAGAGTGAGATTTTGTAAAATTGACCACACATTCAAACGAACAAAGAAAACTTTATTCCTATTTATGTACAAGTACATATGTAAACTGTATTGCGATGTAAGTACAGTTTCTAGGGAATAAAAAGATTCATTACTAAGTGTATATGTATTGTATTATAATAATATTTTCTTTATTTATACAATGTATTGTAATGGACAGAAGGCAAAAGAAAAGGTTACAACTTGGCATTCAAGTTTCTTTGTGCAAATATTTCAGTTCAATAACCAAAATAGACTTTCCAACGGACGGTCGTGTCTAGATAGACTTAAATTTCGATGCTGATTAAAGAATTTATGCTTTTATGTATGGGAGGGCTGGTGGGCACAACCCCATCATTCTCATTCTTATTAAAAAGTGTGACAGTAAATAAATCGTTTGCTCATTAATTATTTCCTTCAACCCATATAGAATTTGTTCTCTGCTTAAAAATTCTTTCATTTCGTTACATAACATTACCAAATGCCAGAATATTTGCTTATATACTTAAACAATGAATATGGTAGAAATTGTAAGATTTATACTATGTGTACAGATCAACAGTGCTCTTATCTGAAGAACTTCATTCCAAGCCCTACGTATACTCGCTAGATTATAGTACCGGTATACTAAGTTTGTGTTTGCGTTTACAACAGTAAGAGAGAGGCTTCAAGGATCAGATTCTTGTCCGCAGATGTGTCCTCTTGTTGGTGGGGGCCTTGTAGTTGTTTCAGCATACAATTTCTATTATTATCCGGCTAAATGGACAAACATTTTTCACAAAAATTAACTTTATTTGAAGGTGAAATGAAAAACCCGTACAAAGTAACTAAAATAACAGAAGACGCATCCACAATTTATGAAAAAAATTATACTTTATTTAGAATTCGACTTAAAGCGTTAGGAAATATATTTTAAATGAAGAAGCACCTGCTGCGTTCACATTTTGTGAAGGGTGTTTTCGATTTGTTGAAAGCCAAACTCATTTCCTTTTACTTGTCTTTTTCTCTGGGCGATGTATTTGTCAACACATACCACACAGAATTTACCATTTCATGTTGCATTCAGCACTTGTATCATTGAAGATTAATGAGCTGTAAAATAATTTTTTATCTGCAACAACAATAACCACAACAACAATGAGATGACAAATAAATATAGTTTCCTGCCCTTTGTAAAATGTGATGATTCTAAGTAAATCATATACGATAAAATCAGGCGTATCATGAGACGTATCATGAGACGTTTGTCATTTATATTTTAGGTATATTTACACAAGCGAGAGAGAGAGAGAGAGAGAGGAGGAGAATCTAATTAAAATATAATAAAAGTTGACTTAAGACGAATCCTTATCTTACTTATAATTGCAGAGTTGAAGAATTTAACAAAATAATTGCAAACAAACTTAAAAAAAAATCCAATTCATTCAAACAACAAAGCATTACACTTTATAACCCAATAGTTCTAGGCCCAGTCCATAATACCTTGGAAAATAACACAATAACTATCACTACACACTTTACACCTGACATCATCACATGTACAGTAAATTATCAAATATTGCCGATGGGCTGTACAAACATATTATCATTCTATGACTTTTGAGTAAATGACAAATCTGATAATTATGATGCGCTTAAACCAACATACACCCGCTCATACTTAGCTATTATAATATCACATATATCATGTACGAATCGATTCGTGACGACATACTTAGTACTAAATCCTAAAATTCCTAAAATTAACAAGAATTTTAAAAAAGGTAGAGAGACAAAAACTTGTAATATTGTGGCAGAGTCGATGGATAGAATCCACAAGAAGAAGGTAAACATAACGATCTGATTCCAGATATTAGCGCCTGAAAAAATTGAAAAAATAGAAAATCAGAAAGAAACCCTATTGAAAATGTATCGAATCGGAACATATTCAGAACCCCTCCTCATATAAAGGTTCTACTATAATGGAAGTCTTGATGTTGTTTCATACAAATTATAGTTATTTAGCTTAATAATGGACTGTGAACTTAAGTTTGGACCCGATGGGGTTATAGTTAAAACCACTTTCCATATAATGATATTTCTTGAAATGAATTATATGGCAATGCTTCGCGTTACCTAATGCAACTGTAGATACGTTGTGGATCCAAGTGGTGGGCGTTTTTTACTTTAATTTGTAAATAATTAGTGCAAAGTGTGAAATGATGGGGCTGTACTGCCTAAGATAAGATTTCTTCTTATTAACAAGATGGTTCTGTTTGTCTTTTGTTACATAAACACATACATATGTGTGTTAATATATTTTATGAAATTTTGAATTAAATACTGAAACATTTTTCAATGTGCAAGTTTTCTTTTTTTGCGAAGCAACCTCGATAAATTCGCTTTTTTCTATCTCCCCCTCTATGGTGGGCGACACATTGTTACGTAATATCATGGAAATTCGTAATAGAAATTCATTCATGTGTGTATTAATAGTAAATCCCTCAATCAATACATATATGCAGGGACGTGTGAACATTTTTTTCTCAATTTTATACATTTTCTGTCATACCCTGTGGTAAGACCTGAACAACTTGACACGTTTGTGTGGGTGCGTGTTTATTTAGTGATGGCATTGATAAGCATGTACATAAATTGTTTATACTCGTACATATCCGAGTATATGCGACGGTTCATTTTGCTTATAAATAACATTTTATGGTTTATTTATACGGTTTATGGATGTGTGACAACGTGTATAAAATTCCTGCTTAAATGCGGATGCATGCGCTAAAACATTGTCGTTTTAGATAATTTTCTTTTGTTAAAAATGTTAATGTGTTTGTGTGTGTGTGGAGAAGAGCAACGGCATTACAGCAAAGTTAAAATGTAACATAAGAATGATTGCGGATTTTTGGGTAACATGAAATTGATGCACTTTTTAGTCAGTTAACTGCCTATTAGTGGGTCTTGCTTCAGTCGCTGCACAAACTTCTTGCACACTTTATCACAAATGGCGTAAACTATCACGTTACGTATGTATACACCGCACACTTCATAACAACAATATAATGTTTCTGTATTTTGGTAAGAAATTTATTGAATTGAAGGAATTCACTTGAAAAGTTTTTCTTCTTTCTCACACGCCCTCCGCCACGAACATGTGCTCTTTTTTTTTGTTTGCTCTATTCAATTCTCAATTCAATAACGGCAAATTGGCAAATTGAACGGTAAGTGTTGAGGGGAGTTGGATAAAGGGAGAATGCAAGAATGAAAGAATGAAAAGAAAGAGCACACAGGAAATCACAGTTGAAGTTTAACACTTTAGTTTGTTAAGGGAGATTCCGGTTTCCCTTATTTCTTATAATCATGCGTTATAACCAGCGCACCATTCAAACATGTTTCTTCACATGCATTGCACACTTTATCCGTACGAGATTTACCACTTGAACAAAGTACAAATGCTAAATGTTTTCTTCTCTTTGTTATTTAATGAATAAATTTATTTATGATGATTAAATATATACAAACAAGGCACTTGTGTGTATATACCTTGCTGAGGGAGGACGAAGAGTTCTTTTACGTGTTACTCAATAAACGGGGTCAGTGTCCGTTCGTTTGGTATGATAATTGTCTAACCCGTGTTCAAGTGGGGAATGTGTTGAAATTTAATTGGTTTACGATTACGATACTCTACATACAGGCAATTTGTTACGTGTCTATATTTATTGTACACAAGTTTTGTATTTTTCTCCTCACAGGCAGACAGCATTTGTGAGTTCATATGATGTATTAAGAAAAATGCTTTAATTTAGTACAAATAGTTTCAAATTTCAAATCAAATGAAAGGACATGTATGTCCGTGTGTCCGTGTGTCCGTTGTTGGCTTTCTCGCGGCAGTAAATTTTTGAGATATTGAGTTAAAATTTTGTACAAGCACACTTTTAGTTTTTGCAAGCAGATCGTTATTTAAAATCGGTTAAGAGCCACGCCTACAATCAACAAAAATCTATATATATGTCACAAAAAAAAAACCTTCGGAATTGAAAGTTGGTACACATAAATTTATCCCTTCCATAGGTGTACCAAAAGTAGGCGTGATCAGATTATAAAAACGCCCGCAATATCATAACTGGGCGTGTCAAGTGTATTTAGGATTTACTGATTCAACCCAACTGCATAAATTCAGCATAAATTATGGAACAGATTGGTCTAGAATGTTTGTCTAATTTCTCTTTTTGCTTTTCAATTTGTAATTCTTTAATTTTTTAATTTTTAATTTTAAAATTTTTTAATTTTTAATTTTTTAATTTTTTAATTCTTTAATTTTTTAATTTGTAATTCTTTAATTTTTTAATTTTTAAATTTTTAATTTTTTTAAATTTCTAATGTTTTAATTCTTTAACTTTGTAGTCTTTGTTATTAATCTATAGTTTTTTATAAATTTGGTGAGAGTTAAAGGGATTTTCGAATTATTAATAATACGTTCGTTTAATTACGTTTAATTACGTTGTTATTTCCACAATTAATTTTAATTTACTTAGAGTTGTAAAAACAACTCTTTTTCAATAATCTCGTTTAATTGATTTTGTTGTTATTGTTTTTCTGTACCCACAATTTTTTTTTAATGTGCTTGTGGTGGAAACTTAATTCCCATTAATATCATCATGTAAGGATCCGGTAGGCTTTTCAATAAATTGTTTTATAACTTACAAACATTTCTATATGGGGGGGGATTTTTTCTCTTATTACGAGCTTCTCTTTATATAAAAAAAAAAAAAAAATCCAAAGGCTGGCCTCTTTTTATACTTTTAGAAGTTTAAAAAATATTTTTTATTTAATTTCAGTTTTTTGCATAAGTAAACAGTCCAAACGTCTTTCTTTCTTTTTCTGTTAATACGTTATATTTACTGCAATGAATTTGAATATTTACTACCTCTATATATTACATATATATATGTTTCATTTTTATAAACGTTTTTGTACTACATATTATGTTGGTTTTTATGAAGGGATAAAATTCTCTAAATAAATTTGATCATAGGCTTGAGTGCCTATAACGTTGGTAATATAAATATAATTTGAATAATTCTCTTATATTCATAAGAATTAATTAGGGTCTGTAAAAAGGGAAAACAAATGCTACATAAAGGGTATACCAAATCTAGCATCCTAACCTTCAATGACACCAATTTATGACTGCTCTAAATAATAAAGATATAATATCTCACATTTATTCGAACTTATTCGTACAACTATGCCATTTTGGGCGTAGAACTATCAATACCATGCTCAAAATAGACGTTTCTTGTATAAAAATACACGCAAAGTTACGACACTACTTCATAGAAACAGTTCTTCTTAAGTGTATTAAAAAATATCATGTGAGAGAAATGCTTTATACTAAATTTCAGGTTTAGTTACGCTTCAGAAGTGTTACGAAATAAGCTGTCAAGTCGAATTTAATTCAATTCAAATACAATTTAAACTATACAGGGGGCTTGATGTGAACAGTTTTGTCACATTTAAGAACATTTTCATACTAATTTTGCATTATGAAATGATTCTATTAAATTTCTTTTTCTCCTGAACGGCTTACACACATACCTAGAGAGGGCATAAAAAAAAAGATTAATTTAAATATTTTTCACAGACAGACAGAAATGCTAAATCGATTCGGCTATTGATGCTGATCAAGAATATATATACTTTTGTGGGTGTGACTCGCCCCCTTTCTAGTACTTGCAAGCGTTTAAACAAAACCACTATACCCCCATAAACAATTGAGAGAACTACACAGTATAAGAGAAAGTGGTGAGAATTGTTGCTGTGCAGCCAGTTAACAGACCAACTATGTTGAATATGGTAAGTTTGTTAGTCGAACAAAAAGTACGCTAACAGAATCGAAATGCAATGCACGGCTGTTTCCTTGCTATAAATGCTTATTTATGTTTACTTTGACCAAGTAGGAAGACAACATAAAGAATCTTTGCAGCTTGTACTGCCGAAAAAGACTTGTAGTTTTATCCTGTTGGTCGGGCACAGCACATGTGCTTTGATTTATATGCGGCTCTTTGGAGAATAATATTGTGAAAAACTAGTTCACAAAGAAAGTGTACATATAAAGTAATCTAGTAATAAAAAAATACACGTGCAATGTATGTAAATTAAATAAAACAATTGACGCAATATTAATTAAATTACAGAAAATAAAATGATTTGTATGAAATGTTGTGTGAAACTGCTGGAAAATTTCATACTTACTACGGTTGTGTGGCATTAATAAGGTGTTATAAAAGTGCAAGTAATTTCACTCGTATGTATGGCATACTACGTTAACACAAATACTTGCACATAATAGTTAACAATCCATAGCAATTCACAACTAACTACTCGTTGCTACAATAAAACTAAAAACTAAAAGAGGAGGGTATGTGAATTTTACTAAAAAAAAAAAACGATTTTATAAAAACCTTTCATCCACCTTGATGGGCATTGTGCTGCAAAAATAAAAATATCATTTATTCACAACTTATGTACATACCATGCAATAAGAACAAAACCGAAAAAACCAATATAAACAACAAACAAAATATAACATAGTTTTAGCTGTTACTATAAAACCAATATCATGATCTACCTAAAGGTAGGTAAAATAATAACAAAAAAAGGAAAATATTATAACAATAACAAGTGTAACAACCCTGAACGCTACTTTTTAAGAAATAAAAAATGTTTTCTTCACTGACTTTAGATATATTTATGGTACAGTTAATCGGAAAGAATGTTGCAAAAAAATTCGTTTCATTTTACACTCGAAAATGTGTAAAATAACCTTTTTGGCAACGTTTGCTGCAGCACCATAATATATCCATAATATATTACACACAACTTTTCTTTACTTTTTTTCAACGTACAAGCACCAGCAAAAGTTACAGCAAAAGAAATCCATTCATTCTTAAGTAAAGTTCCATAAATCGTTGGTAGAATGTGTGTGAAGACTATGAATTGGAACAATGAGTAATTAGATTTGAACTTTTATCAAAACTAAACGGAGAACGAGTAAAAACTTCTAACATAATTATGTGTCTTGATGGCATAACAAATACAATCGGTAATTGATTGCTGTAGCTGAAGAAAGCCAAATAGAGCAAATTGTAAAAGACAAATAATTTATACAAGTAGTTATAGTGGCATACTTTTAGTTGTTCACAAATAACCTTTAAGTATAAGTGTAAATTGAGAAATTTATGAAAATGAAATTTTTTACGAGGACTTTGAGAACTGAGACAAGTATGGAATACAAATGGATGCATTAAGTATAAACACATAAGTTTGGACGTTTTTACTGAGGAAACAATTTAAAAGAAGCTAAATTTGGCTTAACCTACCTCTGAAATACCCTACACATGCGCACGCAAGCAGTGGGTGTAATGGATACATGATTACGCCCTCTAATGTGTGTATTACGTATCAACCTGCAAGTTGAGTTTTACGCTGAATAGGGTTTTATGTAAATTGTGGGCGTATCTGCTATATGACCACGCCCATTTTTTGTATACCAAATTCTAACTTTGTTTTGTGTGATAAATGTATTTGGAATTTTTTTTTGACAGGTAAATGAACTTTTATCAATTGTGGGCGTAGCCTATAGATACGCGGCCATTTAAGCCTAGATCTACGCAGTTTTTAATGTTGTATCGTGTCTGATGCCTGAGGGTGTTGCATATGCAATGACAAACTTAGTGGAAGGTAAACCTTAATAAATAGGTCATAACCAGCCGTAAATTGTTCTTAAACATTTATTTCACCTGCCTATCCTATCCAACCAAAAAATAAAAATATATTATATACCATTATCCAAATTATGTTTTAAATATTTATAGTTTTGTACTCACACAGAAATGTTCAGTTCATTAAAAAGTCTATGAATAACCAGAAAACATTTCAATAATAAAACACTTCACGCACAGAGCTCATTAAAATTTATGGTCTACTTTTAAATGCAAGCACAGAACAAAAAATGTTTAGCATAGTTTTTGGGTGAAACAAAAACAACCACATTAATAAAATTAAAACTAATACAAAACTGAAACAAAAGGATGAATAAATTAAATTAAATGAAGCATAATTACGGTGCATTCATGGGTAACTTGCGCAAAAAGTTTGTTTATTTAAATGAAAATGGAAAAATTAAAGGAATCGTGAAAAAAGTACCTCTTTAACCATGATTAAAGCATTCTCGACCAACATAGAAATGGAGCAGAAACGCTCTATTAATCCAGTATAGGAAGAAGGTAAAATAAGTAAAAAAAAAGCGTGATCAAACAACAATGATGTGCTTATTGGGCACCAGGGATAATAACAAGTTAAAAAAAACGTTAAAAAATTAAGCTGAAGAATTTAAATAAAGTGAAAACACGCTAATTTCCTGCAAAGGATATTACAAGGAATTTAAAAAACCAACAAAAACTTAACCGAAGTGAAAACACGAAAGAAGAAAAGAGTTCGTTTCCCAAATTATTATATAAAAAAAACAACCTGAAAACCCTTAACAACATGGATTTGAATAATATCAAAAAACACTGCAGTCCGTACAATCAACTGACAGCTGTAAAAGAAGGAAACGGCAAAGAGGGAAACAAAACGAACCCTTAGGTGTTGTGTCGTCGAGTTCAGCAAAGCAATGTTTAGAAATTAATTTTTCACTTATTTTTTGTTAATTTTTTACTCATTTCACCACCCAAGGGTGTTAACATTATCACGATCTTCACAATCTACGAGTATGTCGACCAACTGTGTTGCAAAAAACATTACAACAGGAAGTACGCTAGACATTAACTCTTTTCACTCTTCCTCCTAAATGATAATCACTACAGCACAAATATTAAAGTGAAAAACAAAACGAAAGAATTTGTACGAAATTTCTTCTTCTACTGAAACACGATACTCACACAAAATGTATGAAAAATTAATTATATATGAAACACAAGCTGAAGCTAAAGCACAGCGTGAACGAGGACATCAATCACTTAAACACCACCTCAAACTGCCCGCTCATCATTATCGTTGCTTTAGGCGTTACTTGCTAATTTGTCTGGTGTCATGTATGGTTATAGAAGGTAGGATTTACTGCCTTTATAAATATATTCATATATAATGATTGCAGTATAAACATTACGACACCCTAGATTACAACACATGTTAGGAATTACAGTTTTTGTTAAGAGTTTTTGGGGTTCGATATGAATTTGGAACGCTTGTAACTTTTGCATCGAATATGTTGTGAAATGACACAAATTGGTTTAAGTAGCGCGTATAAGTAGTAACTTAGGCTTAACTTCTCAGATTTTTATCAGAGAAGCACTAGAGTACTGAGTATCTAAAAAATTTATTAGTCTAGTGGGCAGTAAAGAAGAAAGAAAACGTAACCAATTCTTTCCATATGGACTAACTTAATGTAAATGTTGTAAAAAGGGTTTTTTCATCTAAAAGGCGAACTTGATCTTTATAAATAGTTTATTATGCCGTTGGTGGGGAAACGATAATAACTACAGGGGAAGCGATTTTTGGCAGCAATTAATATTAAATGTATCATAGGAAAGGAACAACCAGTAAACACATATTTTCTGAAAAAAGTATTTGTAAAGAAAGGTGTTTGAAAAATGTCCTAATGTGGCCAACAGTTCCATTTTTATGCTATATAAACAAAATCATCCAAAAATTGTAACATTTTGCCCCATAAACCATATTTTGACAGGGTTTTAAAAGTGATCTCATCCGTATAAAAATGAAATTTTTTATTTCTTATGCTTAATATATAATATTTAGCAACTTTATTAGAGAATATGGAGAATAATGCCTTTAAGCATAAGTTGAAAGTGTTCACATATATGATGTAAGCACACGGCTTAGTAAGAGAGATAGAGAAGCTCTTTCTATATTCCATAAAGGTGTATACAATGCGTTGTTTAAGGATTTGGTTTTTGGTAAATTATATAACATTGATATCTAAAGTATTTTGAAGTATTTTACATGTAAAATACTAAAACACAAAAGCACTCCTAACACGCATATATTACCAAAAGCATCTCATAAAAACACCGTCTATATGTACAAAGAGGGGGCATCATAAAGTTGTAAACCAACAGGCACACACACACACACACACACACACACACACTTTACCACAGAGTAACCAGAAAAAAAAAAAATAGTGAAACAAGCTAAACAGCAACAGCATCCAGTACAGCCCACATAGTGTTGAGAATTTTATGCTTTTGTTTATTTTTTTTTATACCCGGAACCAGTAGCGTTGTGTATTAAGTTTATGCGAATGTTTGTAACTTCTAAATGGCTAACAGAAGAGAGGGAGGGGGAGAGGGAGAGAAAGACAGAATAATCGATTTAGAATTACTTGAACACACATGTTTTATTCGATTCAATAAAACATAGTCGTTTATTTTTTGCGTTCAACTTCTAAATCGCATTTTTACCAGCCTACCACGGAGAAAAGTTTAGGCGTATGTCACAACCACCTTTAATTATACCGATCGGCTCACGATCAAAACCTCATTTAACTATGGCTGTCCTTACGTCCGTTCGGTGTCTGGCTATAAAAGTTTTGGCCACAGGTTTTAAGAAATTTCAATGAAATTTTGTACAAGGACGTGTCTTGAGACAATTTCCAATAATTCACGTCCTATTTACTGTGACATGGATATGACATGATTAAATTGGTTCAGATTTTGGTTTTAAAAGGATGATTATAATTAAAACTGGGGCATTAAACGTTTGAGAGTTAAACACATCCGCGCAAACTGAATTTCTTTAAACTTGTAAGAGAACGAATCAAAGAGTTTTTGAATCAGTTTTGAAAGAGTTCACGGGCACAAAAAAATATTACACAGTTAATGCAGGCGAGTGTTTAACTTTAGCTAGAGGATGCTGGTAATGATGATGATTATGATTATGGCATGCAGAGATATATATATATGTGTGTGTGTGTATATTGTTGGGAGGGTATTGTTTTGTATTGTACAGAGCTATACAATGGAATTGCATCGTAAAAGTAAATGGGTGAAAAACTGAAAATGAAATACAAAATCTCTCCGCATGCATGTGCCTGAAACACGGCATAGTTATGTTTATGATTTCCTCTGTGTATATGCATTATGAGTGTGCGTGTATATTTAGATATTTGCCTACTTTTTTTTCTCCATGTTAAAACTCTTGGGTGTTATAAGTATGTTGATGTTAGTTTTTTTGCATTTTATTTTTATTTTTAGAAATAACAACCCGACCATGCTCATAAGTTTTCAGTAATTAAACTGTTAAATAGTAGCGAGATCGAAAGAGACGGAGATAGATATAGATGTACAGTAAAGGAGTCGTATTGTGGATAATAGGTCGAGAGATTTTCAAGTGTGTGTATGCATGCGTATGACAAACGGGATTTTAATGTCGCTTGAGTCTGGTTTTCTTTTAGTTTTTTTATTTTTTTTTTTTTATCAACACTCTTTCCCAACACTTTCACTGCTCCAAAAATTTACATGAAAACGACCCTGACCATACAGTATAGTGTTTTGCTATTATATGCAAACCACCTATAGATCATATTCACACATACTGGTTGGCTTGTTTCTTTTTTTCGTGTATGGTGTAAGTTTTGTTTAATATGAAATAAAATAAGACCATTATGAATGTGTTGGCCGTGTGTAGGCTAGTAGGTGCAACGTGTAAATAAGTAAATATTCTGGGGAATCTTTTACGGACACAATTTTAAATGAAATATTTATGCAACATAATAAAGGCTTTAAATTTTTTGCGGATAACTTCTACTCATACAAAAGCTAACAAATAATAACTGAACAATGAACTTCATTAATGAAGCATATGACAATGTTTTAAAGCCATTCTTTCAATTGAAAATTCTTTCGCTTTTGAGCTTAAATATAAACAGCACCACACAACACCTAATCATACAGAAAAGAGGTAGTTGTAAAAAGGAAAAAAACACATAAAAAGTAGGGGAAGTGTTGCAACCAAAGGTAATAGCAGTTGACACTTTAGCAAACCAACCACCGACACTAACCAACAACCGAAAGAAGCAAACATAACCATGTAACATATAAAACATCAAATGACAAACGATGGCACAACATTATGTACAAGCTTTTTATAAGTAGAATATATAGCCATATGAAAAATGACATAGTAAGATAAATATAATTTAAGTAAAGTTTTCGCTTGTATGTATTTAAAAAGAAGCCAACAAATATCCAAATGGATGTGAAAGCGAAATGTAACACTAATAATCTTTACCTCTCTATTTGTGATAAAAATCCTATGTTTACAGTTTGATATTGAAAATGGGCGTTACACGCCCAAGCAAAGTGAACTATTGAGCTGAAATTAATCATTCTCGTCAAAGGTTTGATTATTGTAGATGAAAAGCGGTTTTCGAACCGAATTTTGGCACTAAATCTTCATATTTTCATTCCAATCAAGCAAATTTTGAATAAAAAAAAAACTAAATTTTTCCTTTTTTTTTCAACAATCTAATGGTATGCATTGGACCAGCCCTTCGGGAGATGTATTAAAGCAGGTATAACAGCTAAATTAAGCGTAGGTCAAATCTTAACTATCCACCACAATTACAACGGTGGGTGTAACATGTATGGGACTACACTCCCTAATAGTGTATGTATTACGCATCAGCTTGCAAGTTGAGTTTTACGTTGAGTACGATTTTTTTGTAAACTGTACGCTTGTTTGTATTCTGAACATGCCCATTTTTGCCACATCGATAAATGCCTTAACTATAGATATGAATTTATACTTTATTCAACAACAATAAATAATCTTTTGCTACATAGTGATATAATTATAACTAGAGGGCACGGTTTCATAACAAGTGGAGTCATAATCACTTTATTCTAAACAAATAAGATGACCGACAGCAAGGAAGAAAGCAGATTGGTAAACAGTTTTATTTACGCAAAGCTAATCAATCATTATAGCTTTTATTCGATTGCATAGAAAGGAATGAAGGATTTTTCCATTTTCAACATAGAATAACATTTACTTTATATGTTGTCGCTGTTTTATTTTCTTTTTGATTAAAGCACATATGTTTTGTAAACAAATACAATTCTTCTTGCTTAACTTTAGAAGTAAAAGCAAATCGATTAGCAAACAAAGAGGAAGAAATTGTAAACAATTGAACTGAAGTGCACTGAACTTGGAAGACAGTCAGTGAGATAGGAACGAATATAAATGTTGTTGCAGAGTTCATTAAAAAAAGAAATTGAACACTGTAGGTACCCTATAGAATGATTTTTTGCTTCGATTAAAATTTCAAAAATTTTCTTTATTTGACAATTTTGTTAAAAATATTGTAAAAATAAATAATTTGTAATAACTTATAAATTTTGTTAGTACATAAAAAGCCCAATCAGCGAAAGTCATTTTTCATGATATAAGAAAATCAATGTTTTCTCAACCACCACTCTTGTATCAAACAAGTAATGCTGTGGCTTAATGAAGTAATCGTTCAAAGTAACAGTAAGTGACAGCAGGCAATCTATAAAATACTACGTACCTATATACCTACCTACTGCAAAACCACTCTAGAATTCTAGACAGCAGCTTTGTTATTATGAACACTACTACACAATGGATGTAAAGGAAACCACAACATTTATCAATACAAAGTCACGTTTCTAAACAGAAGTACAAAGTTAATATATTGTGTATATATTGAACGTGTAAGCCTTCTTATAACTTTCGCATAAGATGGAGGGTGTACTAAGTTTATCATTCCATTTAAAACATTCAGAAGAATGCCTTATGAACAGCGTCAACAACTAAGTCTGTCTATGTAGATATCTATGTCCGTGTGTCCATTTATTGATTACACTCTTACGATAGTAAATTTCGAGAAAATGAGCTGGTCATCGGTACAAAGTTCACATACATAATATACGTTGTAGAAAATATTATTTGAATTAATTAACTTTTACCGATACATTCAAGCGAAAGTCCTCAAACATCTCAACGCATGAGAGAATAGAATTGTATCACTTTCAAATAAAAGCGCTTATTGTATGTGTAAAAGGAAAAGTCAATATAAACGACACTAAAGTTAACAAACATAACAGCAGCGTAAAGAAAGAAGTATCTTCTATGGTTGAAAGTAAATATAATTTACTGATAACAATACACATACATATACTCACAGTATCGCATACTTACCATAGGCAATAGATTGTAGGAAATCCTGGAGAAAAAGGAAATTGTAAACAATGTTGACAAAGGTGCGTACAGGTATTCTATGCAGACTTGTTAATTTTTTTCTTTTTTGTTTATTGTTATATGGAGAAAAATGTCAATAGTAAGAGAAAAAGTAACCGTTCATGTAATAAATCACTAGCAACACTAGCATACAAATATCAAACAAACATATGATGAGAAAATCATCTACATTTGACTTGTTTTACCACAATGTTACAAATAGCTGGCGGTTTTCATTTAAAGCTTGGTTCAAAAAAAAACATTGGTAATTAAATTCTTTAGATTAGATGAAATTTGAGACTTTTGCTAATATACAGAAAATATCTTAACACTTGGCATAAGTGCATTTAAATTAAAAAACTTACATCCTAGAAATATATAAAATATTTCTTTTAGTTAGAAAGGATAAAAAAGAAGTAAAGAGAACAAAAAATAAATAAATGACAATTTGCCCCTATGTTTCTGTATAGTGTACTCATTAGTGTAAAAAGCAGGTCTTTGTAATAACGGATTTTCAGTGTTAATAAATTTTAAGGGTGACAAGTAATTGTTATTTGACCAATCTAGATTGTTCTGAGAGGATATGCACTTAATTATGATTTTCACTAAATTCTAATCTTTCTATGAATTTTTTTAAACAAATTTAAACCAAAATTTGCAAGCGGAATTACTAGGAAATTTTTGTAGCTTTTCGGATAAATCTAATTAATGGGCGTGGCACTGCCTATTTACTTAAAAAATAACTTTATTTTAATATTTCGTGTTTTCTAACTAAATGGGAAGTGTCACGCCCACATAATATACTTCGTTGGAAAGCTGAATTAATTTACAAGCTTCCACAAAAAGTTTGAACAAAATCGGTGCAGCCGTTCCAAAGTTATAAGACTTTAAAAAATATCTAAAATCAAGATTCGCTTGCTGAGCTGTTCTGGGCGCCTGGTATTTTGCTAACATTTTTATATTTGCATGACTCTCAAAATGACGACCACAAGAATGAGTGTGAACTTGCTTGGCTTATAACTCGAAAACGACTGCTCCGATTTTGGTCAAATTTTTTGCAAACATTTAGAAATCTCTGTAGCTTTTCGGGGATATCTGATTAATGGGCTTGGTACTGCCCATTTAGTTAAAAAAATGGCTTTGTTTTAAATATTTATTGTTTAATAACCACCCCATCGCAACAGTTGTGATATCAATTCCAAACTTGGCACAAATATTGGTAGCTTTCCCAAGTACGTTGGTTTAGAAATTGAGCAAAATGGGTCAAGTGTCACACTGAAAAGGTGTAATTTGTTGAGTACATTTTCCGCAAGTAGCTTTTTTATATTCAATTTTCACATATGTACAGCCAGCCAATCAAGGAAAAGGGGAAAACATGTACAATCGAAAAATAATATTCATGCGTGATAGAAATTAAATAAAATTCATTTGTAAGTCAAGGATTCGCTTGTTGGGTTTTTCAAGAGCAGAAAAAACAAACACAATCGCTTATGTAAGCACTGTTCAACTCACTCTCTTTGAAGTAATTAAAATGCCTCCTCGAATGGGTTGGTGACCACACAACCAGAATGCATATGGGTACCACACATATTCACTTTGACGTGTTTGCTTTAACGAAGCCTTAAAATACGCAAAGGATAAAAAATGGTGTAAAAAATAAAAAATGTTTGCGATATTGTTAACGAAGATAAAACCCTGTACAACAATACGGGTACATACGCGTACATAATAGCAACTGCAATAAAATATAATATTCATACATGGATGTATACATAAATGACCTATATAAACATATGTAAATAAATGAGAAAAACTACTCGAACGACTCTACGGGCTTTCACTTTCTATATAAACAGAGTACAGTGTAAGGAAGCAAATGCAATTTTTCTAATGGAAACTCTAACCGCATACTGATTGATAGATATTTACCATCCGAAGAACATTACCTAATGGAATGGTTTTGTAGAGTTTTTTTCCACCTTCTTAAGGTTTGTTTCGTTATTTAACTTTGGGGTAAACTATCAATAAATGATTAGACACGTAAAAGAAGTAAGTTTGGCTTACCTAAAATCTTAAATGCACTGCACCTGTATGTATAAAAAAACTAGGGAAAAGGCAGGCTCCTGATTATGCCCTTTAACAGTGCACATCGGATTGTATGCAAAAAGAAAGGTTTTTGTAAATTGTGGGCGTGTCTGTTATTCAACTCTGTCAATATATATATCTTGTATATCGATGGATGAAAGTGTAAACTTTCTACGTACGTTTTTAAGGCTGTTATAGTAAAGAGTTAAATTATTTTATTTATCTTAAATTATTTTAGTCTATTTTCATTCTTTGGGCGGAGATTTGAGTTGCAAATTATATCTGATGCATCAAATATCTCAAATAAAGGATTCAGGGAAGATTTTTTTATATTTGACTCATCGTTTATTTATATAAATAACCTTAGAGAATCTCGTTGTTTGCCACTTGGAATAATATTAGAACTGATACGCATTTCAAGGCAATATAAAATCCCCGCAAGTAATGAAAATAATTACTTATTATCCTGGTAATGTGTAGTGCACTTACACAATGTATTAATCCACGTTTTATGTTACAGCAAAAGGAAGCTTGATTCGATTAATACAAGTATAAATACAAACAAATTTCCATATATGGTATTAAATGATTTGTTATTATTACAATCGACGTCATTATCATCAGCATGGTCGTCGTCGTTATCATTTGTTAATATATTCATAAATAAATTTCAACAATTACACCAATTGCTTAAACCAACTTAAATGCGATTATGTGTAACAATGCAAATACTCGTTTATTTGTACATATGCGCCAGTACATATAGGCGCATCATGTATTTATGCTCGTCGCTCATAATCTATTTATTTAATATATTACTTTAAATTAATATTTACCCGAAACGCCACAGCCACACAAAGGTAATATTGATTTATCATAAAAAAAAATTAAGCACAACACTAAAGGCTACAAATTGCAAAATGAGTATTTAATTAAACACTTTTATCCGTTCTATGTACCGATGAAAGATTACAATGAACGCACCTTTAAGCTGATGCCATGCTTTTTCCCTACTTTTGTAAAATAAATAGTTCACATATGTTAATGTTATGAATAATGCATCGTTATGGGGTAGGCGGGTCGAAATTAAATGATGAAATTTTGATGAAAAGCAAATGAAAATGTCACGCTTCACCACTCGATACTGCGCACCTCTATTCCAGCTATTCCAAGTACTATGATTTATGTATATGTAGTTGTACTTGGAAAACGACCTTTAAGAGATATGTATTAAAAAATCGTTACGGAGATAATTGTTTTAAAAGTCCGAACCAACAAGGTTCAAATTTTCAATTCTTAAATTTTAGGCTAAATATGATAAAAAATATCTTTCAGTTTTGTTAAAAACATTTTGTATGAGACGGATTAGGTATTTAGATTTAGATTTATTTTGACTCTGAGGTTTCGCTTACTAAGCCTTCTTTTTCCAAAACATATCTAACATCATAAAAATGTCTTGCAGTCTAACAAAATATGTTAAACAAATATTTTGTAACGAATTATATAGTTTTCCTATATTATACAAATCATCTTTCTGTCTCTCTTTTACACACAATGTTACGTACAAACATATGTTGCTTACTTTTAGACTGCACATTAAATAAGAAAGATTTGTGATCTGCTTTTAGACTAACTTACTAAAAAACGAATCAACTTCCTAAAAATTTGTCATATAATATAATTAATTGTTGAATTGGTAGAGATTTATATATTATGCTAATTGGTGTAATTAATGTAAAAGAAGATAAGAATTACAATGAAAGTGTGCTTGAAGAAGTGAAATCACAAAAAAAGGGATTTTGTTAATGAAAGCACAACAAGACAGTGACTTGGTTCACTTTAGTGGGCAGAATTTTCTATTTTTCACTTTTATGAGACTGTTCTTGCCGAATCATGGTTTTGCTGATATTTGAACTACAGCCAACTACGTAGTTGAACATTTATTATCCTTGTCGAATGCGATTTTATTGCTTGTCGTACAATTATTTACATTTGTTACCAGACAACATCCAATATGTGTACTAACATTAACACCTACATTTCCATAAAACAACATAGCAGTGTATAGTACGTTAGTTGAGTCTATACATTAAAATGAAATGTTTGCTGAACTTTTACGGAATAACTTGAATAAATTATGGGCACAATCATAAAGTGAAATTGTGTATGTACTACGTTATATACGTGATATCTCACTTGTTTTGGTATATAGTGAATCAGCCAAAAGTCACTTTAGGCTGATCACATCCTGCAACAACTCACAACCACAACAACAACAATAATAAAAATACAATGATAATAGAAATTCACATTTTACATGATAAGGTTTGGTGTATGTATGCGAGATAGAGATGAATAAATGCCAGGAACAGTAACAGCTGGATTATGTATGTTAAAAAAATATAACAGCTGTAAGCTGAATTGTTTTTGGCAATCCACCAAAAACGTGTAATTAAACTTTGTCCAGAAATAAAACAAGAAAAGGAAAAAATAGAAAAGAGAGAAAGCTTTTTACAGTAGTAACCCAGACATTTATTCTATATAGCCACTAGCATGCAAAACATTATCAATATAACTGCCTACCAATTTGGCACAACAACTATAACAACAATAACACGAATACATGAAAACAAATTTGTAAGCCTTAGTGGCACCACACTTCATAAGTAATACAATCCCCTGATACCCCAAATAAGTCAACAAAGTTAATGGCTGGTTATGAATGTGAAATCCATAATGGTGGCGTGGAGAATGCAACACAATCATGTACTGATACTATTGTTTTAGAGATAAACAAAAAAAAATAAAAAACAAAAACTGTACACAAAAAACGTGAAAGAGTAGGCAACATATTTTTAATAAATATTACATCCAAAAACTAGGCCATCAATATGTCAACTTTTGTTTTTTTTTTTTTGAATGAATGTGAATTACATGATTTAACTAAAAAATAGTGTTCATTAAATAAATTGCAAAAGTTTGCACATGATTATTTCGTATGAAAAGTGTGCCGTTGTAGTTTGCAACTTACCTGCCTGCCATTGACACTCTAACTAATATTTTATTTAATAATGTACTTTTTTTCATTACTATTGTTTACAGTTGCCTTGTTTAGATTATGATTACATTTTGAACTACCTCTTACATGTTATAAAAAATGAGTTAGACTTTTTGATGTGAAAACGTCTTTCAAGGAAGGATGAACAAGAAGAATATAAAGGAATTTTACGTTAAGGGGCGCATCTTATAACTCCTTGGGTGGAAAATAGTTGCACCTTTAAAAACGTCTTCTGTGGCCTTAACGTAACGGCTGGAAAAGCTTCTGAAAGAACAGGTTTGCTTTTGAGTTGTTAACTTTAAAGTTATAGAGACTTATCCGATCTAGGTACATGTATTTCAGTTTGTACCAAAAGGAATGACACTAAGATAGAAGTTAAAACGCGGGAAGGCCTCAAATAGTGGTTTTATGACCCCTAGTTGTTGACTATAAATTTGAAAAGAATTAATTTGATCAAAGTCGAACATTGAAACATTAAAATGAGTCATAATCATGTGCATTCAAGCCATGAAGATATGCTTGAAATAGAAATTAATGTTTTTTTTTAATATAGAATTAAAAAGTAAAAAGTTTACTAGGAAAGCGTCACATAAATGAAGGGCGTTTTCACATAAAGCTAACGTATGGGTGCCTAAATTAGGAAGAAACCGCATCAAAAAAGAAAGTACTGAGGGTTCTTTAGGGGCAAAATAAAGGTAACTTTTTAAATTGCCACAAAGGTTTATCAAAATCAAAAAACTGAACTAGAATGGTTAGAGTTTCATTACAAAGAAGTGCCCGATCAAGACTTCTTACATGCTACGCTCCTGAGTAGATCCACCTTCAAATTATATCGATAAACTCGAATCAAAATGTGAATAAATTTAATCATGTCCTTGTCATTGACGTACACGTTTTATTTTTTGATATATCATGAATTTATATTGAAATTTGGCCTATGGATGACTTTTGGACCAATGAAGATCACTCTTAAAAGTAAAGCCATTCGGCCTAATTTTAGATCTCCTCCCTATAAACCGCCATATTTTCTGTTTGACGGAAATGATTATTGTTTAAAATTCTTTAACAAAATCAAGTAACGCTTAATATTTAATTGTATTAAATTTGCACCAGCGCGATCGAACGTTTTCAAACCCCTTTCCATTAAAATGGTTTTTACCAAGGCTCTTTTATATGACAATGACTTGCGAGGACTGATCATATGATTCAATGGTACAATTGAGTGGTATTGGGCATTAAAAAGGTCGGTTACAGCTGACAAAAAAATTCTCAGTTGTTTTTTGTTAAAAGTTGCATGCCACACTGTATGTAGTTCTGTATAATATATGATGCATATTAGAAAATTGTTGGTTACCGAAGCGAAAGATAAGTTACAGATTATTTCAAATAAACTGTAAAACTGGTCTGTGAAAAGTTAACTATATAATGACAAGTAAAAAAACTGCAATAAATCTAAACAACTTATGGTCATATCTACACCGTACAGTTGACAAGACAAATTTAATACTTTTTTTATGGTTTTTTTATGCACATAATGTAAAAGTCGAAGAATACAACAAATTTGTTTTCATATCCTGATGTCTACAACATAATGAATGACTCCCATGTAGAGAAGAGAACTAAACTTGGTGTAAAGTTTTTTACTTGTGTGTTTGTATACCCTTTACATAAGATGGGAAAGAAGGCGTCAAAGACTCCACAACGTGTGTATATTCTTATTTAGCATTAAAAACTATCTAGACATGTATGCGCGTTTGCCGATCTGTTGTTGGTTTCCTAAACTTGGAGACATTGACCTGAAATTGTGTATAAACGTTTCTAAGTTTTGCACACAGAACTGTATTCAAATTGGGAAAAATTGGTGAAGAGCCACGCCCACCATTAGCAAAAATCCATTTATCTGTTACAAAAATGGAGCTATAAAGTTGATAGTTGTAAGCTGACCATCCATCGATGTGGTAAAACATTTCAAAGGGCGTAATCATGTACCTCGCACGCCAACCATTTCCATGTAGAGTGTTTAAGATTTAGCTATATATAGATATATATATATATTAAATAAAATATTTATGTATAAACTAATTTGCTATCCTAAGGCCATACAGTCGGTAGTGTGTGACCATTATAGCAACTTGCCTCATGCTTTATAAATATTCCAATTGTTTTTTTTCCATTTTAAAGGAATTATTATAAATTCTATTCTTTTCTAATGTAAGCATGAATGTAATGCTGACTATTTGTTATATCATTCATGTTCCTTTGTCATGTGTGGCTGTCCCTTTTATTATTGTATTTATAAGCATATCAGGCAGTCTACAAATTCAACAATACGTGACTGAGTTTAATGTTGGCACCACATCTTCTGCTTTATATTATCCCAATAGATTTTGTAGTAGAGAGTAGTGTACAATATAATGCAGTTAGAAAAGGGAGGCTCGAGTTGATTTTGGTGTGTGGTTGACGGTAGAGCAGGCAGAGTCAGCATTTTTTTTTTATAAGACTCCAACATATGTGACCAATTTGTTAAATTGTTTACGTTTGTTTGCTGGTTATTGCCAACATACACAAAACGTATCATACAGCATTGTTTTGAATGCATTTCAATGACTTTTTGTTTTGTCATGATGTTTGGTAATATAAAACATAATGAATGATAACGGCAGGCAGGCAGGCAGGCTTCTATAATTTTCAATTTAATGAAAAGAATGTACGGAAGTTATTTGGATAATTTGGTTGGTAAGTATTGGTTGAAGACATCATCGAAATCCGTCGGGTATTGTATTGGTTGTAGCTATATAAACTGAGGCACGGAGATGAATTTTTTTTTATCATGTATTGTGTAAGGGATTTTCTTCCAAGAATGGGAAGTAAGGTCTTAGGCCCATAATAAAGTTTTTATTGGCAAAAATTATTATTCAGAAGGCGGCCAAAACAAGGTATACATGTCTGATTCATCATGGATCAAAGAATTTCATTATCATTTATTTGGGTGGATTGACAGCAGGATTGATTTTTTGCTCAACTTTTTGGATTTTTTCGTGTAAGGAAATTCATCCGATGAGAGCTTCGCAGTTTCAGCTGCGCCGTTTAGCCCCGTCATGGAAATTTCGAATGAATAATCGTTTAGAAAGTCAATCATTAGATATTATGTTGATTAATGTAAAAAACAAAGTTCTTGCCTGAGTATTGTGAATATAGCAATTAAATCATTATGTAAAGTTTTTAAAGTGCTATAAACCGGTTTTCCTTGCTTCAGTAAGTTTAGTTGCGTCTTAATCTTTCATTATTGCAAAGCATCTCCTGTGTTTTATTGCTGTTGTAATTAAATGTATATATGCACTAAAATAACACGTTCTTTTCAACTTATTCGGTATAATGCACCATCCTTCCCAAATGCGTTCTTTCATTTTAGAATTTCGTTTAGCTCGAGGATATATTTGTATATGGTATTTATCAAGATGCACTTGATTGAAATGTGGCGCTAATGAATGAGTATTTTTTCTAAAGTTTTTACGCTCCTTCTTATATAATAAATAGTTTTTTTTATTTAGTGCGTGTTTCTCGCTTGATGAAGTATACGCCAGTTTTTTTAATATATTAAAGAAAAGAAGTAATAGTAAATAAAATAAGAAAACTATCTATACAATAGTTGGTAATAGTAATTCTGAAAATCATCAAAATATAAAAATGTTAGCAAAATACCAGGCGCCCAGAACAGCTCAGCAAGCTAATCTTGATTTTAGATATTTTTTAAAGTCTTATAACTTTGAAACGGCTGCACGGATTTTGTTCAAACTTTTTGTGGAAACTTGTAAATTAATTCAGCTTTCCAACGAAGTATATTATTAGGGCGTGGCACTACCCATTTAGTTAATAAACAAGAAATACTAAAAAAAGTCATTTCTCAAGCAAATGGGCGGTGCCCCGCCCATAATTTAGATATCCCCAAAAAGCGAAAGAAATTTCCGACTGTTTGCAAAAAATTTGACCAAAATCGGAGCAGTAGTTTTCGAGTTATAAGCCAAGCAAGTTCACATTCATTCTTGCGGTCGTCATTTTGAATTTTGCTTAATACCAGGCACCCAGCTTAGCTTAGTTTTAGATATTTTACTAAAACCCCTTATCCTTTTTTTATTATTATTCATCACTTATTTTATATTACATCTACAAATTAATACATTAATGCTTCCTCTTTCGTAACTCTTAAAAGTCTTTGAATGTTTTTGCTTTTTTTTTTTGATATTCATCACGCACACTGTTTTCATTTTTTATTCCAATTTCTATTAGTTTTCCTTTAAGTTACATTACATACCAACACACATAAGTGCATAAGCGTGATGGTGCATTTTAAATACTTGATTTATATTTTTACAATTGTTTAAATAGTTCTTCTACGGATTCCGTAGTCTGTGTGGATGGTGATGATGACGATAATGGTAAATTGTCGTGTAATGTGTGCAAGTTTTAATTAATTTTTTTTATTCCACTTAATGCACATATGTAACAGCGTGGAGAGTGGATGGAGTGGACGATTGAAAGAGTGTGTGTGTGTGTGTGTATATAAGCGACAAATACTTAATAACCATAGTTTGTCACAAATAAATCACGACACTTGTAAAGAGAGATTTATCGAGGGTTCACTATAAAACTGTACCCATCTCTCTGATTCGTTTTCCTTACTCTCATGTCCTCAGCTATCCCCCTAAAATATTTGACAAATGTCGGGGGTGATATATTTATGAGTAGCAGCGTGTTTAGGGAACAGCCGCATATGTTTTATTGATTGTATGTAATCGCGCGGGCCCATTAATTTGTATTCACATTTGCATTCTTACGTTTGATTTATAATGCGTTCGTTTTAGTTGTGAAACAATTTTTCACTCCCTCTGGTTGGCTTTATTTGTTCATATTCTTTTCCTCTTCATATAACTTTTTCTACTTCCTCCACTTCATCACATAAATTAGCAAAAAAGAAATAAAACTCTAAACAAATATTGCGTCACATTCATGTTATTTACATATTCATATATTGTGGCATGCACACGGTGCGTATGAGTGATGCCGTTTGATACGTGTTTAATTGTTCATTACAACTCATGTTAACCCGCATTTACAATCGTGTAAATGTGTCTCATATACAAAACAATTGTTGTTTTTGTTATTTTGCTCGACTATATAATAACTTGCAATGCGTGTACGTGGAATTTTATTGTAATGTTTAGTGTGCATGCCCTCCATGCAAACTATATTTGGTTGGGGGTATGACAAAACCCTTTTATATGAAAGGTTCAAAATTGTAAGAGACAATATTATAAAATTATTATAATATGTCAAAATTAAAAACTTTCCACAACAAATTTTAAGGAAACAGCGAAATGACAAAGTAAAAATAAAACGCACATAGAAAGCTGTAATTGGTCAACATATTTTAAATGGAATTGTTCAACCAAAAGACCACAAAGGGAACAATGCAAGAATGCAATTTAATTAAACGCAACAACAAAAACGGAAGAAAGAATAGTCACAAGAAATATTTTGTAATTCTTTACATTCAAAAAAATCTTAACAAAACAGATTTCTTTTAGATATATATGCGAGAATATATAGTAGCACTGGGGCAGCTTTTAACCCAGTATTGTAGTGAAAAATACAACTTTTTCGCACTAAGAAGAGATGTTAAAAAATCCACAATTTTCAATATTTTTCAAAGAAACTTGTCTCAATAATTTTTGTATATATTTGTCGAAGAAAGGGGTTGATTTGTAGCATAATAAAAAAAATTTCTAAATCTGACTTAAGCCAAATTTTAAATAGCCTCCACATTTATATGAAAACTGTTAACTTGACAAGTCTTTGTTCGATAATGCCTTTCCAATAGTAACATAACAATTTTGTATTTTAATATGAACGCATCCTTGTACCTTTTTAATGGTCTGGCGTTGTGACGGTCACAGCAACAGTCAAGGTTAACATTTTTATCATGATGACGCTGACAAACGAGCAACATTTTGAAATGATTCCAAGTCAATGAAGATTTTTTGTAAATTATGGCGTTAATCTCAACATTTTTTTTTAACAAAATTTGATGAAAAATAATTAATTAGCTTAAATTGGTACCGGATTGGACCATTTTTAGAACGCCTTTCCATATAATGAACTTAGATTAGTAACAAACTTTAATTTGAATTTGGATTTAAAAACTTTTGAAACGCTAAAAACTCGGTTAATATTATATTTTCAGCACAATTTTTTAAGCTCTCCACATAACTAAGTTTGTCACCATCAGATATATATTCTTGATCAGCAACAAAAACTGAGTCGATCTAAACGTGTTGCTGTGCCTGAGTTTGATGTACTTGCTTTAATAATCATGACAAAATATATTTTCACTCGCGCTTGATAAAAAATAAAAATACAACACAATACCTGTATAGTTTGGGTGTTTTGCTGAGCACTAATCATGGGATTGCTTGATACTATGGCCGTAGTCGAAGAATTTGGATTAATTCCATCATGTGTACTACGATATAGTTCAAACATATATATATGGATGATGTTAGCGTTCGAGTTTAAGTGATTTTATGATATTTTATTAACAGAATAATCAAAAATTTTATTCTGTTAACAAAACAGAACAAGCTTCCTATGTTTAAAATACGAACAATTATTGAACAACAAGTGTATCAGCGAATGTGTATAAATAAACAACTTCAACATATTTGTGTATGTGATGATGTATACAGGAGCTCTGTATCACTTTTCATTGCACTTAGCAAAACTTCACATATGACAAGGTAGCGATGTATGTGAGGAAGAGAAACATGATAGCAACTACACTCGACAGTTCAAATGTCCTTTCGTTTCATAGTATTTTCTTTACACTTTAAAATGATTTAATAATAAACGTGCATCTATGCACTTTTATCCACATCTACATGTATATATGAAATAATATAGAAGAGAAAAATCCCAAATTTTCCCGTTTTTTCTTTTTTTTTTCCTCAAAAAGAAACTACTACTCGCCCCCATAGAGGAAACCATACAATCAACGTAAGCTGGCGTCATAATAATGATGTATGTTCATGTTCATAACAATCATTGCAATAATTATGATGTGAAAGGCACAATCACACATAGAGGATATGATGCTCAAATTTTTACCAGTAGTTGGTGGCAATTGGGTGATGATATAAGGATATAATAACATTCACTGACTTGCACTTTACTACTACTCTTCATACCTACCAAGTTGCACATAAATGTATACGTTAACGAGCCCTTTGCTAAATTTCTTCCCTCTATATATATACGATATACATATAGGGTATATTTCCATTTAGAGCGTGCATGTGTGTAGACGCGTCTGAATTTTAGAAATATTTTTCGCTTTGTATTCAGTTTTTTCGTTGCTTCCGCAACAAATTTACATGATCTAATGATATCATCTAAATACGAGTTATATAGCATGTAGGTATATGGTGTATCATGGAATATATTGTAAATAAAAGAACAGCAGACTTTGGGTAACTTGATGA
Source organism: Ornithomya chloropus (assembly GCA_963971445.1). NCBI lineage: Eukaryota > Metazoa > Arthropoda > Insecta > Diptera > Hippoboscidae > Ornithomya > Ornithomya chloropus. The sequence goes on along the minus strand of OZ020530.1, from coordinate 15,877,336 downwards.
TCATCACGTTAAAATGATAAATTGCACTCCAGTGAAATTTAACTAACTGCATTTTGTCATTACTGCGTTAAGCACACATCCAAAGTAACATAAATGGGTAAATATATACCATATGAAAACTGGTAAAATAGAGCTATATAAGGCGTATACTAAATCTAAGGTACCCATCATCATAAACCTCTTACAAATCCCAAATATCCTTGAATGAATGTGGAGATTCAAGAAGTTTTCAAGTTTGAACAAAAGCACACATTGTTCATATTAATCATTGTGCAATTATTCTATTCTTTTTAACATATCTTCCGAATGGCTGATCCAATTTTTATTAATCATGTACCGTTAGAATATACAAATAAAGTGTTGGTTTCGTTTTTATTGGAAATCGGAATTTACTGAACTGGAATCGAAATATATAGCTTAGCTTTTTAAAGTTGTAGACCAATCCATAGATCGATTGACGTGGACATTGAACAAGGGCTCTTACTTTCAGCTGCATATCTCAAAATGTTGCAATTTGAGTTGTGAAAGATTTAAGACGACCCTGCGCCCATGTCCTTGCCCCGATTTTGCCTAATTGTAAAAGAAAATCGTAGAAATACTCTAAGATTACGTGTACCAAACTTCAGCGCTAGAGGTAGACTTTTCTATTGATGCTGACGAAGAATATAAATACCGTTGGGGTATGGATTGCCCGCTTCTTGTACTAACAAAAGTTTAAACAAAAACAACATACCCCCATATAATTATGATGATGAGTATAACAAATCGTTAATGAAGCATAATATATACAATATTTTTAAATTCAAACAGCATTTTCATTTCAATTGAAGCAATAATGTGTATACGATTGATGCGAAAGCATCCATGGCATTAATGCAAACAAAATTCAGAAAACAAAATACATCGATACAAAGATATTAAGCTGACCGCAACATGCAGAAGTCATTTACTTTATATATACAATACAACGTGCACACACACAAACACATAAACACACACACAGATAAACACTTCATCCGTCCTAATGTACATAACACTTATTATAGATGAGTGCAAAATGTTCGCATCTCTACAAATATACACATTTTCGCATCCTCAAGCTATTAGCCGGTGCTCAAAATTAAAGAGATGAATGTTCAGCTGGTCGTGTGCTGCAGGCAGGCAGCATTACAACCGCATTGTATACAAGGACACCATGTACAGAAACCTCTAAACGAGGCATAACAATGAAATGCTTAATGAAAATGGAACGGACAGTGTATACACTGTAGCAAATAGCAAATACTTATAAAGAGAGTACAAATCAAGAGAAAAGGAATTGAAGAACGTTTTAGAATATTTCTTAAATAAAAACCATTTAAATATTTTATACAAGCAGTAGCTGCCACAGTGGGCTGATTAAGCTTAAATTTTCACGATTGCATCGGAAAATGTTCAGAAAATACACTAAAAGAAAAAAGAAAACCATCCGATTGCTCTCGGCTCTATGGAACATTATAATGATTATCAAGTTTCCTTGAACAATATTAAGTATTGTCGCTCCTTCCTTAGCGACCCAAATGGAGTTTTGCATTAAGACATGATTCTTATAAAAGAATGAAACTAATTTTTAAGAGAAAGTTTTACATTTATTGTACGATAGGCTGAGATCATGGGTATGGGTAGAAAGACATCAAAACTTTAATCAAATCTCAATGCATTGCCTGACTTTTTCCAGCCTATAAATTTTACAAAAGAATTGGGAAAATGTAGAAATGAGTAGATTTCACTCAAACTTAATATAATTGAACTTTATAACAAATGTGACAATTATGTATTGTTGTTGTGTCACCATTTACAATCTCACGTTTTAAAAATTACTTTCAAAAAAGATCTTTTTATATGTTTTCTATTAAAACGTAAACACACTAAATCTCTTTGGTACAGTTGCTGTCACAGGTTTGCTTCCTACAGTCTCACCTTATCTTGAGACAAGATGCACAAATAAAAAGCCAAATCTAAACAAATACTTTCACTTCATTTAAACAAAACATTATAAAATCCAACATGACCACAAGATACTGTTTAAGCAGCATTTAAGAAACGCTGCGCTGTTCATGTAAACTTGGGTAAATTTATGGTTTAAATGTCAAATAACCAAGTGTTGTATTTCTATGAGCAGCCATCTCAATCATTCACTTAAGCTCAACTCCAAATTTGCTGAAATGCTGTTCAATTGTATAATTTAATAATTTACATGAAATTCTAATAAAAATATGAAAATCCTTTTACAACAATATTTTACGTACGTACATACGAGTACTTTATAAGCTTCTCCTTTTCTTTTAATTTGAATAACAATTTGTTTGATCACTGTCCCCTGCATTATTCTTCTCCCCTTAACCATTCTATTTTATGATCTAATGCATTAGAAATAAGTTTAGTGATGAATAAATTTTATTTTAAATTTAAGTTTCAAATCGATTATGAATGCATGTGCGGGAGTAAAAGTGGAGAAAAAGACTGACCGACTGACTCCTTCATGGTATCACAATACTATCTAAAAAGAACATTTGATTTAACATGCGAAGCAGACAACATAGAAAACTACAACCATTAACCCAATTTTATAGGGGATAAAGACCAGCACCATCCTTGCACATTCTTTGGCTCGTTTATATTAAATTGGACAAATAAATTCAATAAACTAACAAAAAAATTCCTTTTTTTTTGTTTGCAACCTACAAAATTCAGTAAGGGGGTGATTTATGTGCAAGTTATAGAAAATTGGTTTTAGCACATTTTCTATGCATATGTAATACTGTGGAATTGAAAACATTTTTTGAAAAATTGCGGGGTCCCCGTACAATTTTAAAAAATTTTTTGGTATACTTACAATACTAATGGTGCGTACGGCACAAACGACGTTGTATTACGGATTTGTTTCAAATGTTATAGGTAGAGATGTAATCTGTAAATAGAAAAGGGATTTTCTATAATTATACATTTTGAAACAAACTGACAACACACTCTTAAACATCGTAGTATCTCTTGTAAATCCCTACATGTTTTCTTTAGAAACTAATATTTAATTCATATACATAGCTAAAATATTCTCTTTCCTAGCCAAAGTATCGTTTCAAGCAATTTTCATTTTTCAGCTCAATCTAATTAATCACACCGAGAAATGAAATAAGTTTTAAAAATCCAACGGCAATAAATATACAGTTTGATATATATCACACGCTAAATTCAATTTAACATTTATTTGTTTTATATCCCATGCGCAAAACCCAAACATAAACGAGCTCAAAGAGCTTAGCGCGAAATTCCATCAACCCAATTTTTTAAACTTATGTTGTTATTTTTTGTTCCATTTTTTATACCCTTCACCTTAGTGATGAGGGTATGCTAAGTTTCTTTTTCTGTTGGCAACACTCAGGAGGAGGCATCCTAGACCCTATAAAATACATACATAAATTCTTGATCAGCATCAAAAACTGAATCGATCTAGACATTTCAAAATGACGACCACAAGTATGAATGTGAACTTGCTTGGCTCATAACTTGGGAACTACTGCTCCGATTTTGGTTAAATTTTTTGCAAACACTTGGAAAGTTCTGTAACTTTTCGGAGATATCTAATTAATGGGCGTGGCACTGCCTACTTTTCTAAAAAATGAGTTTTTTTAAAATATATTTTGGTGTACTTTTTAACGGCCATACCTGGAGAAAAGGCTGAAATATATACTTTTAGCAATTAAAACTAACACATTATTCAAAGTATTTGTGTGTATGTGAAATATTGATTAGGAAAACATTTGAATTTCAAATGTAATATTAAAGTGATGTGTTTTATATACATACGTACTCGTATGTATGTATGTATGCAAATTAAGTGAAAATGTCGTTCCTTTTGTTTATGTATCCGAAATTCTTAATAAAAACATATGCAAATTAAATTTTGTCATACCACACACACACACACACATACACACACAAAAATCTTTACAATGACAAACTTATAGATGAATGGTGACGCATTTGTTTCATTCCACTATTATTAGATGCTTGAAAACATTTTGGGTGACATTGCAGTTGATATCATCAAATGACATTTTGAATCAAGGTTCAATTAATTTGTAAATGTGTAAACTGTGGGCGTTATACATTTTGACTTATACGAGAGAGATATGTGTACCAGGTTTCAACTTAATGGCTGAATTTTTGTGGCTGATAGATAAATTCCATTGGCAACTACGAAAGAAAACGAGAGTTTAACTCAATATATCAATATGTGCTGTTTCAACAACAGACACACAACAGACGGACATGTCTGCATCGGCTCAGTTTGTAATGCCGATGGGAGGGGTGTTGCATAGGGAACGATAAACCTTCTTATATGGACGATAAGAAAACACGCTTTACGCGATTTGGGCCAAATCTTAAGTTCACTGAATCCTTAGGAAATACATGTTTCATTCCATAAATATTATGGAAAATTTACTTAAAATATTGGCGATGTTATTTAATTAAGTTTTGAATCAACCCAAGGAAAATGAGATGCAGAAGACGAACAAAATTTAAATTCATTTGAATCAAGTGCGAGAGAAGTCAACATAAAAAAAAATGCGTAAAACTTAGAAATGGGCACGAGAGAAAACTCATCATGTCTTTTATCTTCTTTTTTACCTGACTTTTAATTATTATTTGTCTTTGGGTTAAACCTTATCTTTCTTTTCACAAAGTACACTTCACAGTGCTTACTTCTCTATCAGATGGGTTCGCGGTAGGATTGAGGCCAGCGCATATAACTGCTGTAGTATTCTTATATTGTGGTCGTATTGAATTTCGCTTCTGAAAGATTTCTTATATATTTCGTACACTGACTAGGCATCAATTTTGTAAAACTCATTTCCACCAGCTGTTGTTGTTTATTTAAATTTTAATACAAAAATCACTTGCATTGCTGCAAAAGTATAATTCACAGACATGCCATGCAGCAGTTCTTTGCAATTGACTGCTTTCAGCAACAGGTTCAACGATTTATAATAGATTTGCCAGAATGTTCATTTATGTATGTTTGGGTGAGTGTGTGTAAGAAGTGCTTGTTGGAAAGACACAAAAGTGTAATTTTACAACTTGATTTAAGCAATTCTGAAATTGCTTAATGGAATGGGAAAACAACAACTAGCCCAAGGCAAAGCGAACAAATCATTTATTGTTTGAAAATAATTGCCACAGACTTGCAGCACAACATAATAATAGCAGCAAGAGGGGACTTGCTAAATCCCTAAAATGACTTATTAGTGACTCAAGTCTATTTATTCATTAGCAAATTTGGTAGTAATAGTTTTCGTTGTTTCTTCAAACTTTCGGACCGACTTGATATGTGTGCAATTTGAAAACTTGTCCTACATAATTTCCAATTGGCAAAAGATTCCAAACTTAGCAGATGTGTTGAGGGTTTTTGTACGCTGATTGGTATTGAAATTGGGCGAACGCTTGGTTGAGCGGCAAGAAAAACTGAAAAATGAGCAATTTTTTAAGAAAATTTTCTTATCAAGTTCAGATGATAGATATATTGATCCAATCGGTGGGTACTTAAGATTTGTTTTCGTGGATATATGTCGTTTTTTTTTACTTGTTTCAATTATTATTTCGTCGAGCAAAAGTATATAATGTGATACAAAAGTTAAGTTTCAACAAGTAAGAAAACTAAATTTGGCTTAAACCAAATCTTAAATACCCTCCACCTCTACAACAAAGGGCGTGGCAAATATATGTATATATATATTGCGCCTTCTAATAGTGCACATATTACGTATCAGCATGCAAGTCTACTTTTACGTTAAATATGGTTTTTTAAAAATTTTGGACGTGCCTGTTATCCGACCGCACCCATTTTTGGCACATCGGTAGATGGGATAACTATGTATATGCGTACCAAATTTCAGGTTCCTAGGTCAATTTTTGTGGTAGATAAAAAAAATTTTGTCTATTGTGGGCGTGGCTCTTGACCGATTTTGCCCATTTTAAATAGCGATCTACGTGCAAAGACTAAAAGTGCCTATACAAAATTTCAGCTCAATATCTCAAAATTTACGCCCGTGAGAGTGCCAACAACAGACGGACACACGGACACACGGACATACATGTCTAAATCGACTCAGTTTTTGACGCTGATCAAGAATATATATACTTTGTAGGGTCTCTGACGCCTCTTTCTGGGTGTTGCAAACGGAAGAACAAACTTAGTATACCCTTATCACTGAGGTGGAGGGTATAACAAATTATTAATGTGATGAAATGAAATTTGGTCGAGCGTTGACGTTCGAAAAGTATGCCTATCAATGTCAATGTCAAAGTAACTTTTCAATAAGTTGCATTAAAAACGAGAAAAAATATTATATTCGGCTTCGACCATATCTTTGATATACTCTACATGGAGTTGTAGTGTGTAGGAATGGCTTTGCATGCATTTATGCATTTCTGAAGGAGTAATAAAATATTTGGTACAAGTCGGATAGCGAAGTATTCGAATTAAAAGATCACATTTTAAAAATCGACAGCTCTAAAGTTGATCGTCCTGATCCTTTCCTTTATCCGATTTCAAAGAACATGGCCACGCAGATTTTCATCTACTTATCGCAACTATTGCAACAATTACAATTTGTTGTTCCTGAGCAGTTCGTCGATCAAGAATTTGTAAACATATAATGCCATCTGTGACTGTGTAGGGTTTAGTGATTTAAATAATTATACTTATCTATCTGTCCCTCTTCATGTCAAAAGTGAAAAGTTAAGTAAATTATTAAACTCAGCACAAAATGGCACTTTTCAGTAAGTTGCAGTGCAGTGCAGAGTATATATCAATCATAGTGAAAAGTGTTGTCAGTTTTAAGGGCGCTCTGAAAGCAAAAACTAAAGGGTTCACTCATTCATTAAATAAGTTTTGTCTGTTTTAGATAAAATTTATTTTCCTACGCTACCCTATAATGTACTGCCATTGATTTATGTGCTTAGTCTGAAATCTGATATATATTAACACACAAACAAACAAACAAAAAAACTTGGCCGGCATAAGCATTTTATGTTTTTGGGGGGGAATGGAACATTATGTTTTTTGCTCTTATGCGCTCCACTTAAGACGAGTGGCATACTAAGTTTGTCATTGCATTTGGCACACCCAACAAGAGGCATCAGAAACCCCCGAATAGCGTCAAGTAATGAGTCAGACATGTCGGTCCATGTGTTCGTGTGTTGTTGGTACTCCCACGGTAGTAAATTTTAAAATATTATGCTCAAACTTTGTACAGACTTTGAATGTTTCTGTAAGCAGATCGGTTTTTTAATTGGACCAAGTCAATCAAGAGTCACGCTAGATGTGGAGTGTGTTTAAAATTTGGCCTAAGCCACAACTTCGTCCTTTTCCTTGCTTTCCTTTAGTTCTTTTAACTTGTTTACATTTGGCAGACTAGTACTTAAGTAGTTCAAAGACATGATATCTTTCTTGTTGTCTTAGGGTTAAAAAAAAAACAAACCAAAACGAAACGAATATTGAGTAAATGTAAATAACTTGTAAGAATGAAAAAAATGTGTTTGGTTGTCAATTATGAGAAAATTTGGAAGCCACTACTGGGAAAGATATAACAACGGAACCCATTTATTCATATCTGTCTATATTTGCACTTCTGTACTAATAGTTTAAAAAATATTAAGTATAAAAACATGATCATGATTGGTTGCTAAGAAAATTCAGCAATTGGGTGGGACACTGTAGGAATGCTTTCCCATATAATTTCCTATTTTAAAATGATCTCTTATATAACAAAAAATCCAGTTTTTAAACCAACCTTAGTAAAGAGTGCCTATTTAGCGGGTTTATTTGCTTCACGTCAAGAGCAAACATTTATAAAGAAAGAAACTGTAAAAAAGTTATAAAAATAAATGAAAAATATGGCCGAAACCTGCGCACAAATTTGTATGGGCACACAACGGACAGACGCATAGACGGACACAAGTTTATTTGTAGCCGTTTAGGTGTTGCAAACATCCGCACAAGTGGTTCAGGGTATAATTAGTAGAAAGGGGTTTAAATTATTAATATTTAGCTAACCTAACCTACATATAATGACTTGTGAGGTTTTGGTTTCTGATCGCATTGAATACCCATTAATAGGGCTTCCACTGTAGAGATCATAAATTCAAGATTGAAATGGACTGCAACTCTATTTAATCAAACTAAGAACAGTGTGCTCGGAACGGTTTTCTAACTTTAAGAAAGTGGTCTCGTTAGAGGCAATTTTTTCCTTACAAAAACCAACAATTTTTAAAGCAAAGACAGAATAATTTCAATGACATTTCTTTAAATTATTTATTTGTTGATGACCTTTGTGTTTAAAGACACCTGATTGAGTTGGATTGGAAAAGGCCAAGTGCTAGAGTCTGATGTGAATAACTTTTGCTATTTTTTTATGTGAAGTATCGAAAGTAATTATGCAGAAATTTAAGAACGAATCTTAAATTGAACATTTACACTCGATTTCACTTGAATGAAACTTGAACAGAACAGAATTTCATTTATTTATATTTTTCATTATTTTATTGTTATTGTTTTAACAAAACCAAAAACAAACAAAAAGGAGTTTTGTTGTCCATTTTCTGATGGTTGCTAAGTGCCATTGACATGTATTCAAAAATGTACAACAACAACAATTTCATGTGAATTGTGAAAATGTTTTTAGTCATAACATTTCAGTTGGAAAGTGTTTTTAATATTTGTATTGTTGTTGTTGTTGTTTTGCTTAGTTTTTTTTTAAATATTTTATTCTATTTTACACCATTTTAGATGGAAATTTTTTTCATAAAAAAAACAAAAACAAAATATTTCCGCTTCATGAGTTTTTAAGCTAAATTTCGAGCGATACGAGTGTGTGACGTTATATTTTTAAGTGATTTTTCATTTTTTATAAACACACACACCTACATATGTATTGTGTATATGTGTATATATCAAAAAAGACAGACTTGAAATATTATTTTATTTACGCCTCATGGAATTTCCGACAAACTACACACAAATGGTAATAATTTATTTGTTTTTTTATATATTTATTTATTAAAAAATAACAATCATTTTTAATGAACAAAAATATGCAGAAAATATTAAACTACTAAATAATTTTTTAAAAGAATAATAATTGATGGGAAATGTTTCAATAAAGTGTTGTTTAAAAAAAAACAAAAAACTACTGCATTAGTCATCTATTGTACACTTGGTGTGTGTTGGTGATATATTTATATTTTGAAAGTTCTAAAATTGATTTAAAAGAATTTTCACATTTACACACATATTCGGACTTTGTACACTTGAATGACCACAAAAAATGTTGTGGCAGACAACATAAATTTACTTGGGCCTTAGTTATGCACACTTGAAAATTGTTAAGTTCAATTGTACCCTTCACTTAAAATGGGCATGTATTGTCATTTGAGATTCCATTCTTCAGAAATCCCACAAAATATATTTATTCTTAATCAGCATTTAAAACTGAGTCGATCTAGACCGAACGACTCTTATGATGGTAAATTTTGAGATATTGAGGTGAAATTTTGTTCAGGGATTTTGGGAATTGGCCAAGAACCACATCTACAATCTACCAAAACATATTCATCTGCCACAAACATTAACCCGTGAAGTTGTCGGTTAAAAATCCTGTACACAATTTATACAAAATACTTTCCACGCGCATACTGTTTGTATGCGCAATAGCTGTGTAGGGTATTTAAGATTTAGCTCAAGCCAAATTCACTTTCCTTACTTGATGTTTTTCTTATTCTGCCAAAGCGTTATAGATAAATTATTTGTATAGTTTTGCTTTTCAACTTGTATTTGTTGTTTCATGTTATTTTCAGAGTGCTTGACAACATATTCCACCTCCTTGGAACCTCTAGAACCACAATCACAACTGGTATCAGCATCAGCAGCAGCAGTAGCTGCCAGATATACAGAGACGACCACCTTAATATCCAGCAATTTGTTGCCATATTTTGATTTTGATGTTCCGCGCAATATAACGGTAACAGTGGGTCAAACGGGTTTTATGCATTGTCGTGTCGAACGTATGGGTGACAAGGATGTAAGTTTCATTCCATTTATTCTTCATTATTACAATTATTTGATTTCATGTTTCAATTTACTTTTAATTGGGGGCATCCAGCAGCATATATAAACACACATATGATACAGACATGCACACAATTGATAATGTTTTTTTTTTTAAAGTAAAGCAAAAGTTTTAAATTGTTATAACATGTGCGATATATGGCTAGGCTGGTATGGTATGGTTTAAGCGTACAGAGCAATCTCCACCATACCGCACATCATACCACACACACGAAATGATTAATTTTGTAAGCCATCAATCAAGTGTTGGCTTCAATGTTCCACTTTGTGTTGTAAGTTTGCATGAATTTGAGTTTATGCTAAAAACTCAAGTTGTGACTTGATGGATGGATAACCAAACAGCCAAATATGTTACAGATTTTAGCACCCACACTACCACCACCAATATAAAATCACTTTACTCAGTATTCAAACACTTATATAAAAATTATTGTAGTTCTGATACGAAGGGGCGGTAAAAAAAGGGACAAATCCAAACAATTTAAATGGAATCTGGACTGCATATCCTTGTAGCCGTTATTGGTGCCAACATTTTTAACAATTCCCTGCATTTGTTTACTTGATTTCATTCGCAACGAAACATTAGCCGCTTAAGAGTATGCTTAGAAAGTCCCCTCTTTGAATGAACTGCTTCTCCGCTATTTAGAGTATTAAGTAGTCCACCGCTTTTATGCAAGAAAACAACTTTAAATTTATTTCAATTGTGTTTAAAGCTTAAAAAAGAGATTGTTTCATGGGTTAAACGACCAGTTAAAGTTGTCGTAAAATAATATAGAAAATAACTTTGTGAAATTCACATGATAATGCGGGTGTCAAGTTGTATGGCAACTAGAAAAAGGACACGGACAACAGTAAAATGAACAAAAATGCTAAAAAAAATATTTCACACATCAAACAACCGCAACAGGGTAGCCATAGCTTAGTAAAAATGTACTCAGTAGCAAAAATAACAGATTTCCGCATGAAACATAAGATAGATTAAAATTTAATTCGATTAGGTCAGCAAGGATAACATGTTGTGCTCCCTATGTACCGCTTAGTTGTATATTGTCTCTGGTCACAGGGTTATGCCTACTCTATGTAGCATCACAGGCATATAATGCAGTGTTCATGATTGTCCTTGTGCCCTCTGTTTAGGCTAATCATGGAGCTTGTTTTGATCAAAGGCATTTCTTTAGTGGTTATGGCATCTGCTGCCATCACTGCCGCGCTATTCATTTTATTATCTACATAATCAACGTTTGCTGTTGTTGATGGCAGTTGTAGTGGTATAGGTGGTGGTGGCATTGTCTGATTTATATTCAAAGGTAAATCTATGGTTGTAGCCTCCTGTCTTTTATCCATTATTTGTTCCAAGTTTCGTTCAAGATTTTCTTCTAGTTTTGTTGTAGAATGACTTTGTTGTTGATGTGTTATTGTACGGTTCACTTGATCCACATTCGATTCTATATTGTTGTTGATGTTATGCTGCTGCTGCTGCTGCTCTTGATGATGTCGTTTCTTGTTATTGTTATTGTGCAAACGAAATGGTCGGCGATTTTCTAATATCAAATTGATATCACGAGCCGATTGCCACCATCTGGTGAAGTGTTAAAGTACAAAAAAAAAAGTCAGTGTTTGTTCAGAAACTAAGAAAGAAAACTAAAGTAAACTGTAGCGGCTTGTGGAAAAAGTATTTAAAGGTTGTAAGTTTTCATTTATATATTAAAACAGGAGAAGATTATGTAATAAAAAAGAAAACTTGAAATTTGTATTTCCCTCACGGCAAAGTAAAGATTACTTGAAGTCTCAATAAATAAGAAAAAAATTCACAATTCCATAAAAAAAAGGTTAAGAAATGCGATGAAATAATAAAGTTATGACTATACCAAGTGCTTTGATACCTAAATCTAAAGTGGAGTTAATCAATGTGTGCACTGAACGGTTCATATATCGATTTGATAAATTCTTCTTCTTAAAAAGACCTCAGTTAAGATTTGATAAGAGAAGACGAATCATTGGATTAGGTGACTACTTCATTCTACTCTACTCTAACTCTTGCATGTACACATATGTATATAAATCATATATACAATGTATGTAAATAAAGGTGCTTTGAGGGGAAAAGACAATTGAGTTGAGTGGCTATACAGTGACTGCAAACGCACCTACACTCACACCTCATATAGTGTACGTGTGTGTAAAAGCCAAAAGCAGTAAAATAAAAAAAATGGAAAAGCTAATATAAACAAGTAAACAATATAAGCAAACAAACAAATAAACAAACAATGCCAGCAAGTCTAGTGATTGAGGTATAAATTTGACAGTTGAAGCGACAATTCATGAATTCATTTCATTTTTTCCACACCCATCACACATATTTGTTTTCTTCTTTATGGTAGTGTGGAATTTAAATTACGTTATGTGCCCTCGTTAACACAGTACACATAAGAGGAAGAGAGATGGAGAGAAACATGGAGATAAGGACATCAAAAGAAATTGTTTTCATTCGTTTTTTTGTTTTGTTTTTTTTTTATTCAACTGACATGCATATGACGTTGAATTCATATTTAAGTCTTCCAGCAGCAGAAACAGTAAGCAAGTCCCTGTTTTTTTTACCATATATTGAATGGGTTATGTGGAACAGATCTGCACAGGAGTGAATTAGGCGCATTCCCAGTTAGTTAGCGAAATGTTTTATTTTAAAGAAAATATGCTGAAATTATCAAAAGCAAGTCTTTCTTGTTGCACCATATTTATAATTGATAGGGTACTCCTATTACGCGTTAATAATCGATTTTAGAAACTGACCCGCACTATGCTAACCACACAAAATTAGAAACAAAATCTAACTAAGGAGACATCAAGCTGTGACAAGAAGCAGTAGTACTGTTATTACATAGTGGTTATATAATGCTGTTGTTGTTGTTGTTGTTGTTGTTCGTTTTGTTATATATTTATATGTATTGTATATAAACATTAATAACAGGAAAAAATCGGGTATAGTGTTGGTTTTGAAAACGAAATTTGCATTTGTTTGTCTCCACTTCTCTCTCTCTCTCTCTCTCTCTCTCTCTATGTTACAGTTTAGAATAGACAACGTTCCTGTATATGTGCGTGTTTTTCGTCAGATCTTCTTTTCCCCATTCTGACCATTTACACACATTAAGAGAACAACAACGACATCCCAACAAATTGCACACTTAGTCGTATGAGTTTTTAGTTGAGATTTAACTTGAAATGGAAATTCCATTTAAATGCAAAACGCAATTAATTTTCATATCTCTTCTGTTTCTCTTTTCTTTTGTCCCTGTCTCTCTCTCTCTCTCTCTCTCTCACCCCCCCTGATGGAGTTCTCTGAGGAATAACAGGAACATAACTTTAACTTATCCGACCTCAAATGTTTGTTATACCCACCATTATATATAACTTTGTCAAAACGTTTGCAAGTCCCCAAAAGGAGACGTCGGAGAGCCCACATAGTATATAAATGTAAATATTTTGAATCAGCTGAATATTGAGTCGATCTAATCACGTCTGCCTGTCCGTCTGCTGGGTGTAAGTGTTTCATAGTAATCACTTTCCTGGTCGCAAAAATTGAGATATCGATTCAAAATATGGCAAAAGTGTTGTAGAGTTCAAACGCTGCTTTACTTTAGTTGTATCAGTAAGCATGAGGTTTTGCCATGTCTTTGTGGAATATCAATAGTCCGATCAGATCCAAATTTGGCATAGCCATTTACTAAGCTAATTAACTATTTTTCACTAAATATTTTCAGAAAATATTAACAATTTCCTTTCCTTTATAATATAATCTTGTATGAGGAAGGATTCTAAAAATAGTCCGATCCGGTCCATTTTCAATGAGATTCTCTATTGTGTCAAGACATGTTCTTATTCCAAATTTTATCGAAATATCTCAACAAATGCGACCTGCACCTTGCAAACAAACTTACTTAGATGGACAGACGGACAGATGCAAATTTGTCGTTTAGGTTTAGGTTCTAAAATGCATTTGTCGTTTAGCAGTTACAAATATCCCCACAAATTTAATATATCCTTTCCTGCAAGTGGTACAGGGCATAAAAATGAAAATGTTTACAAGTTGAGCTGTCAGGTCATAAATAAAAATACATGAAATAGTAGTGCGTGCCTTCAACTAAAGAACAGAACTAGCATAAAGAAAATAAGTACAAGCTTTAAGAAAATGCCAAGAGAACATAAAGCAAAGTTTAATTACCTATACCATGGTGTAAATTGCGATTTAGCAATCATATACACATTCACAAAGTAGACAACCAACTGCAGATGGCAATCAATTAATTATAATTTCGTACAAAGATATATTTAGCAAAAAACTGACCGTTGTAGTGAGAAAGAATATTAACCAGCCCTTAGTCCACAGACGACCTGCACCCGTTATACGTCCTTGTATAATATAGTATTGAACAGCTACCAAGAGTGCACCAATTATACCAAAAGCCACCAATGTCAATAAAGAAAACATTTGGCAATCCTCCTGAAAAGAAAGCGCACTATGTAAGAAACCGAAATATAGCTGAAATATAAATTTACGCCTGACACCTGTTACAGTCACAAATAATAAATGCAGAGTTCAGAATAAACATATCGGTCTTTATACCAAGTTCGGAGCTCAAATTTTGAACCGGGTAGATAGATTTATGGTCAATTGCGAGCGTTACTCTCAATTTAACAAGCAACCCGCGTGCACAAATTAGGTATGTGCGCAGAAAATTGTAGCTGATAATCTCAAAATTTTGAGGGCCAAGAAAAAACAGACCAGACAGGCAAAGATTTAGATCGATTCAGATTTGAATGTTGATTAAGAAGGTCCCTGGTGCCTTATTCCAAGTGTTGCAAACGAAATAGGAATCATACAAATGACCAGATTGGATACATACCTGTAATGCATGACGACTCAGTGAGCGTGAATACCAGACGTGCAGAGATTCCAACATTGAATATCTATAATAAAGAAACATAAAATTGTTTTCTTTTCTTTCATTATTCAATTCATATGACATTCCTCAACATTTTATTTAAGAAATAATCATTTCAAATATTTCCTCCTTTAATTGATTTGTTCTTAATCAATGTTTACTAAAAAAATTTAATCAAATATTCTCTAATTGGATGATGTATAGATAAATAAATAAACCATATATTATGTAATAGGTATACATACGTGTGTACATAACTCTTATTGGGGATTAAAATTTTATTGTCATGGCAATTATTCCTTCACAGAGATTTACGTACAGAATGTTAAATCGTATTGTTGCTAATTTATGTGAGCAATACTTAATTATTGAAAATCCTTACATTTTAAAAATGAAACTTGTAGTCTTTTATTAATAAATTATTTATATAAATACGACAACTTAGTATTTAAACAATTTATATATCACATATATGCAAGTGGGTAGAGCAGAGTTTTGCAGTTTTTTCTTCTAGTTTAAAAATGCATCTTCTTAACATCTTAACATTCACAATAGTTGTTCAAGTATCGATAGCAGATAAAAAGTTAACAATTGAGAAACATATGCTGTTGTTGCATTAGTGGGCGGAATTTATGATTTTGGCTTGCATGACAATTTTATCGTTTTTAATCAGAATCAAAGACTGGATCTGTTCGCCAGTCAAGTTTAACAATTGTAGAATTTATTTATTTATACAACATTTGTTGCAATTGTTGCTCAGTGAGGGCAAAAGCGAACAAATGAACTGAAAAATTGCATTCCAATCGAACAGACATCACCATTAACATTCTCACAATGTGTTTAACAAAATATTTACAATAACCTGCACATGCATATATAACACATGTATGTTTACATAGATTGACTTGTATAAATGGCGGCATGTGCGTCTCTATACCATAGAACTATAATATTGCTTCTACTTGAATGTATTTCCACATGCAGTAATAAAGCCGTCACATACTAATAATAACAAATGTACACCACATGAATGCCAAGAAATCATTTAATTATACACATAGCTTGAGACAAACATAATTCCAAATAATCGATTTTTTAATAGTAAAAAATTACCTTAACGTTTGATGGGTGTGATATTCAAATTGGCACAGTTCACAGGTGGTGCAACGCGAAGTGCTTATCCATCGTTCTAAGCAATGCATGTGAACGTATGTTAAGGTACCTTTGCACAAGCAAGGAGCAACTAATCTGAAATCAAACGAAATGCATTCAAAAATGTTTCAGTTCCATTAACCATAATTGAAACAAGTAAAAAAATAGCGCTATATAAAGCGTATGCCAAATCTAGGATACCCACCATCACCCAGAACCGAAATATATACAAAATCATATGATGGTTTGATGATGGTTTATGATTTCGGACCAAGTTTTTCCTTTATTACAGACCAACCATAGGAAATACTTATGTGAAATTTTGCTACGATATTAAAGAACCTTTTCAAGTATTTGGATGAATTTGGAAAATTCATTTTAACCACGCCCACTTTTAACATATTGTGCATGTTAATTTGTTTATTTAGAATATTTTATTTGTATGACTCCTTTATGTCGGACATTAGTTTGTGAAATTGTCCGTGATTGGTTAACGTATTAAACGTATGTAATTGCGCAGCACTTGACCTCTGTTCATTAGGGTGTTCTCTCACCGCTATAGAGGCCTTTGATGGTACTTATCATAGATTTGGCGTTTGCCTAATATAACCCTCTTTTACTTGTATTTACTTAGTGGCACTAATTGGTGGAATTATTGAAAAAAAATCAATAAATAATTATTGTTTTGATTCATTTTACACCATGTATGACTTGTTAATACAACATTTTCATACAATCACATAAACACATATTGAACGGAAATCATTGTAAATGAATGAATTTGAATACGTTGATTTATGTTCATTTGATTTTAATCTATTTTGGTAAAATTATTATTAAAAAAAAAAAAACAAGTAAGGAAACTAAATTTAGACCAAATTTGAAACACCCTCCACCTCTACAACGAAGGGCATGGCAAATATATATATATTGCGCCCTCTAATAGTGTATGTCTTAGGTATCAGCATGCAAGTCTACTTTTACGTTAAATATGGTTTTTTGTAAATTGTGGGCGTGTCTATTATCCGACCATGCCCATTTTTGGCACATCGATAGATGAGATAACTATGTATACGCTTACCAAATTTCAAGTTCCTAGGTAAACTTTTGCGGCAGATATAAAGAGCTTTATTAATTGTGGGCGTGTCTGTAATTTGAATATGCCCAATTTTTGGCATATCTATGAAGCTAATATTTATAGATATGCATACCAAGTTTCAAGTTTATAGCTCAATATTTGTGGTAGATAAATAGGTTTTTGTCTATTGTGGGCGTGGCTCTTAACCGATTTTGCCCATATTAAATAGCGATCTGCGTGCAAAAACTGAAAGTGCCTGTACAAAATTTCGGCTTAATATCTCAAAATTTACGCCGGTGAGAGTGCCAACAACAGACGGACACACGGACACACGAACATACATGTCTAAATCGGCTCAGTTTTTGACGCTGATCAAGAATATATATACTTTGTAGGGTCTCTGACGCCTCCTTCTGGGTGTTGCAAACGGAAGAACAAACTTAGTATACCCTCATCCCTGAAGTGGAGAGTATAAAAAAAAATATGAATATGAATATGAATATACATTCAAAGTGTTTTATTTGATGATATTTATATGAGATTGAATTGAATAAAAAACAAAAGTATAAACATTATTAATAATTATTGAAATATATGAGTAAGGATGTGAGTAAGGATGCCATTCTATAACCAAATCAAATAAATAACATTTAATTTTGAAATAAATATTTCATACGGACTTTATATATTGAAGTAGTGATGTGTTTGAAGCTGTGAAAAATTAGTACTTGGCGACTGGAGGGGTTGAACCCGGACCGGTTTCGAACTCGCCCTCATCACACATCTTCAAATATATCATTACTACTTTCAATATTAAGTCCGTATGAAATATTCATTTCGAAACACACAACTTAGCTAAGAATAAGGCGCTCATCCCTTGAAATATATAAGAGGAATGAAAAAAAAGAGATATAACAAAGAAAAACTAAAGATGACATAAAGGCTATTGGCGCATATATATGTTGCTTTCGGACACATCTAAAAAAGGACCCTGCGTTCTACCTGAGCCTTTAACACTTTGACGCGGCGAATTGAACTGTTGTTCGTTCGCAAAGCATTATTTTAAGAAGAAGAAGAAGAATATAATTTGACATTTTTGCCGCCATTTTTGCCTCACACATAAAGTCGAGGATTGAGAGCGTGCTGAGTTGATAAAATTAATATTAAAAATAAATAGTACAATAAGCAAAGAAGTCAAATTCGGCTTAAGCCAAATCTTAAATACCCTCCACATCCATGCACCGAATCATGGACTTTAATAGTGTGAGTAATACATATTAGCTCTGCAAGTGGTAATTCGCCCATTATTGGCACACTTTCGATTGACAAGAATATAGTGACACGGTACAAAGATTCTTTTTTGATAGTGTTGATTAGAAATATATATACTCATGGGGTCGGGTCCCTGAAGATCCTTTTGATAGTTTTCAACGGAATGGCTATCTGACTGTACCCCTATACCCTATAATATGGAGGGTATAAAAAAATCGTTAAATGGCCAAAGGATCTATAAATGGTTTGATTTGGTTCATTTTGAGTAAAAACCGGTTAGGTCTGTGTAAAATTTTATTGAAATATATCAACTACTGCAACCCTGGTAGGATTTCAAATTGATGGACATAGTAAAACGTTTAGTTTTATCCCAAGTCGTTCAGTACAATGAAAATTGGTCTCTCTTGTATCGTATGGTAGTTTTAAGGACCCATTTTATAAACCTTGTGTCACGATTTACATTCATACTTTTCAGTTGCATTCATAAAACAATACCTTTCTGGATTCTCATTAGTATGACATATACGGCACACAAACGATCCAAAGGAATGTACCGAGTTGCTGTCACCACTGCATTCTTCCTCAAATTGCTTTGGATGTTCAAAAAATTTCTCAGTTATGGTCGATGTTACTGCTGCCTCATTTATGCAACCACTAGCACATTGTCGGGAACTACCTGGTCTAACATCTAAAATTTCCTCCTGATTTATAACATGTTCAGTATATTTCTCTTTAATGTTAGCTGAAGTTTGTTTTCCTGTTTGTGTTTCTCTGGGCGAATTTGTGTTTATTGAGGCAGTTAAAGAAGTTGATTGTTTTGGATTGTCAGTGACATCTAAAATGGGGATAAAGCTGTACGTTCTTATAGAAAAAGCTGCGTATGCTGGAATAGTTACCATTTTCCATTATTTATTGTGGAAGCAAACTTTAAAAGAATTTTCGTTTGATTTATAAAAAGATTTTGGAAATATATAATTTTTTTTAGAGTTTTTTGAAAGTACACAAACAATTTTAAACCATTGACAATATTTTGATAAATTCGTTCTAAAAAATTCATAACTGAAGGTGTTCCCCAACCATATTTTTACTATTCTTTGTTCTTTGAATTTGAACACCTTGTGTCGAAAAGTTTTTTCCTTTTTGTGTAAGTAAGGATGGTTTTTTTATACCCTCCATCTTGGTGGTGAAGATATTGTTCCGTTTGCAGCAAGCCTCTGAGGCCCTACATATATAACTATATATCCTTGAGACCGTCTATTGTTTGAACGCTCATCTAATCTAATTTTGATAATAGAATTATTTCCACATATATGTGAAGGTTCTTATTGAATTACGGCGAATACGGTCAAGGCGTACTTGACCTACAATCGACAAATGTCTGTCACCTTTACAAACTTGTACCTTTTCAGTTTAAATTTGGCACCTCTGTTAGTGCATCCATCGATGTTTTAAAAATAGTTGTGGTCATATAAAAAGGCACGCCCACGATTTCCTAAGCCCCTGATTTGTGCAGAATCTGAGGTTGATGTATAGGTGGGAGGGTGTTTAAGATTTGGCTTTAGCCAAATTTGATTTTTTACTTGCAAAATTTTGCTTTCTGTTGAATGAATGAATTTTTGTTTGTTTGTTTGGTTCTCTCGAAAGTTTCCATTAGTTGTACTAACCGCAATTGTTAAGTAACAAAAAACTTTCTTTCGACACTTTTGACCAAATCAGTTTATCTTTTCATTATGCAGCAGCAAAAACATACTTTCACATATAAAACAACAGCACACTGTGAGAAAGAAGGTAATGGAATACTTTAATATTGAGGCAACCTCAAGGCCTATATGTGTGTGTGCAGTGTCTAAACTAATCCAGAAGTTCAATTTTCACTTTTAGCAAACTATTCTATGCAGAAGCCTAAAATCGTGCATGTTCCCTTCCTCCCTTCTTCCTAGTATTCATTCGCTCCTTTCATTTTTTGTTTGCATTAGTTTTTCTTTTCTTTTCCATTCTTCTTGTTCCTGATTTCTTTGCGCTCTTTGAACAAAACTTTACAGTTTACCGTAAAAGTATATTTGTTTTTATTTTAATTGTTGTCATTTTCCTTTGGTGTTTGTGGGATTACTCAGGACGATAGAGACTTTCCCGCCCAAAGTATTTAAAATAGATTAAATAAATGAAACCTTGCTGACAGACACCTGACATATAACTAAAAAAATTGCCCAAATTATATTTCATATATATATAGTTTCTTAAGGCAAATTAGGTGAGGCTCGATCCAATAGGCTATAGGCAGAGCACAGAGCTCTAATGTAGATAGTCGCAGATTCGATTCCCAAAACATTCGAGCACGGGATGGATGGGATGATGAGTTGTTTTCTTAATTGGGGGGTAAGGCTGACATGGGAGCCGATCCATTTATTACCATTTATTAAAAAAACAAAAATTTATAAAAAAAAACATTTTTTAATTTCAATCTTTTTTGAAAAAAAAAAAAAAAAAATGTTGAATAATGATTAATGTGCTTAATTATAGGCTGTGCCAAGTTGAGACCCGATCGGACCATTTTCATATAATGTTATCGTATAAACTATTATTAATTGTAGCATACTTTGTGCAACTAAGTGGTATACGCCTTTAAATGGTCTTGCCAGATCGACTATAACATTTTTACTTGTGTTCAAAATGGCCGAATACCTTATTTGATACATAACGAAAGTTTAAATATGTATCTCCCCATCCACTTTGTTGTAATATCACTGTTCGTACAAAGACAACAAAGTTATACTTAAAAGCATATTTTCGGGCAAAAAAACTGTCATTTGGCTTAAAAATAGATTTAAAGTGAGTGGATAGTAAAAAAGTAGGCGTGGTAGTTAAAGTATTGCAAAGACCTTGAAGTTTGTATAAAAAAGATTTGAAATAAAAACTAGAAAATGTTTCGAAACAAACAGTGTATGTAAATGAATTTATTTTCGCGAGTGAAGCTGTGACTGACATGCTAGTTCGGCATTTGTTGATGCAATAAAAAAATCGTTGTAGTTTTTTTAAATATTTTCAGTTCCATTTTTGATTGAAAAAAGATATATTGTTGAGAATTAAATGGCAACAGTTGTATAACAGCTGGCTGCCTGAATATATTATAATTTTATAATAAAAAAAAATTAAAAAAGCTTTTCAATTATACCTTGATCCTAATGTATACTTGTTAATAATATATTCATTGGTTTCAGCTATTGAGGCATCGTTATATTCCTCATAAATATATTATTAAAAAAGCTTTTATTCCATCATATTATTACATATATATGTGTACCTTACAACTATTACTTAATGCTTGAATTGCGATTTAAAAGAACTAAAGTTTCAATATTAGAATTGCAGGCTATTTAAAGGCCTAACTAATCACCTTTTTCGGTATCGAAGTTAAATATTACGGAGTCCGAATGTGACTGTTAAATGCTGCTGAAATTCATACAGAATGCCTTTGAACTTTCGTACTTTGTATTGGTCAATTTTCAGATAACCTATGCGCTATACTGTCAAATATTCCTTTGCTTTCTTTATTTCCTTTGTATTGAATTTTTTTGCTATTAAATACAAACATTTTCATTGTTTTCTTTGTAAAATGCTCTTATCGTACACAATTTGTAACTCTGCAATCATTTTTACCCACCATCACCTTTATAAAGATAATTAATTTTTTATTTTTTATATCAACACCCACCCACCCACCAAAACTAAGAGTTTTGTTTTTAAAAATTAATTCAATTTGTTTATATTATGGTGATGATGTGTTAAAAACCACGGGTGTTCATAGGTATGTTATGAAAAATAAGTTTTCATTAATGAAAATGAAAATTAATGAAAAAACAAGCGAAAGTGTTGGTCACTCTGCATTATATGTTACACATTTTTACACATGCAGTGAGAAATAAAGCAAGTTTACTGTGCCGTTCACAACATTTTATAAACATCTAAACTGATCTAGCCCTGACCGTCTGTCTCTATGTCGGGCTATTGCTGTAATTTTCACGCTACACAAGTTCACACATTTTAAGATATTTTATATATTTATTTCTATTGAGTTCTTTGTCACACTGGTGTATAAATTAAGTCTCAAAGTTGAAGTTTTTCTGTGTGGTTGTTTAAGAATTGTTCTCTCCTAAATGTGCGTTCATACCATACAGGTTTATATTTATGAAGATAATTAACTTTTAATTAACTTTTTGAGGGAACGTCTCAAGTTTCGGTATAAAAATATGCTTATCAAGGTGAATAAAACTTCGCCTACCTACTAAGGTTTCACTAAATTATATTGTAGTGTGAACTCTGTTTCATTTAGATATATTTTTATATAAATTCTTGCACCGATTATTTATATTTTCATAATTTTTTCTATTGCCTTAGGTGTCCTGGATAAGAAAACGTGATTTGCATATTTTAACGGCTGGATCAACCACATACACTTCCGACCAAAGATTTCAGGTATGTAAACAAATGTAAAGAAAAACAGTTCGTTAATTATCCAAAAAAAGAAACCCACAATAAAATTAAATGATATGCTGTTTAGGTTATTAGACCGGAAGATTCGGGTAATTGGACGCTACAAATTAAATATCCACAACCCAGAGACTCCGGCATTTATGAGTGTCAAATCAATACCGAGCCAAAAATGTCTCTATCCTATACATTTAATGTAATCGGTAAGTAATGCTTCATCCCATAAATTTGTGCTAATGTTCAATTGTTATTCTATTAAGAGAAGAATGCTCAAGTAGTGTGGGCAACAAACAATATTTAAAACCCTGCAAGATGGTAAAAGTAAGATTTCCAAAACCCTACTTTTCAAAGATATTCGAAAAAGCCAGGATAGTAACGAAACTCTTTTTGAAATAAATCCATTTTATTAAACACAACTATGAGTAAGTCTCGCTGGCAGGGCGTTCATGAATAAAATGATAAATTTCTTAATATAAAATCTCTTGAAACGATCGAGTTCATTTGCTAATGTGTATGTCCTTAAGCCAACGGACACGTCTCTGCCAAAAAATATCAAAAATCGCGACTTTTTGGTTGAATACAAAGCATGCATGGACGGACAGAGGGACATTGTTTTAGATTTTGATTTTTAATCGGTACAATGTTTTTGATGTAACACACAACAGCACAAATGTCCTTGTACTACTAGCAGGTGTAGAGTATAAATATTTTATGAAGCCATTATATATGATATATAAAGGATAAGAGGAAATAGGAGAAAATAAAAAATATTTTACTACATAAGTGGTAGATAAGACAAAATCAGCAGATTCAGAATTATTTTCCATTACTAACACTAAACTCGTCTTATTATAGTGCAAAGTTATTCAGTATGTCAGTCTGTCTGTCTGCCTGCCTATCTAACTATGCATACCATTCATTCATTATTTACTAAATATTGGTTGTTGTTGTTGTTGTTGTTATTGTTGTTGTTGTTGTTTTTAATGGCAAATAAAAAAATATTATACTTGTGATTTTTTTATTGCACATTTTAACTCTCAGGTGGCCGATTACCATTTTTATAACCTGCACCGCAAAGTGGTAAAAGGATATGCCGCGTGTGTACAGGTGTTTATAGCTTCCCACCCACTTTTAATTATACCGAACCGGCTCAGAATCAAAATATGAATCGATTTGACCACGTTTGTTTGTAACTCAGTGGTGCATGTGTAGGTTATTTGGTCGGGTATACAACCGATAATAATATTTTTACTTGTTTTACTTGGTACCACTATTTAATCAAGTAGAAAGAGCAAGTCTTGTGTGTGTGTGCGTGTTTCTGACTCACAATAACGACCGGAATAGCTGAGTGCTTGTTAGTGCGCATTAATCCATTCCTTACTGCAGCCCTGTTTTCCATTATTCACCTATTATTTAATGTCGTGAGTTTTTTCTGTTGGTCTTTGTGAAATTACTACGAAAGGTAGTATTTAGGTTTATGAAGCCGTTTTGTTAAAGAAAAAACAAGAGAGAGAGAAAGAACAGAGAGAAATTATTCCAATATTTTCTACACCTTGTTTTCTGGACGTTTTTTATTTTTAACCTGTTAGAAAGTTGTCAGCAAGCAGCACTTTGTAAATTCCCAGCCATTATACTCACTTCCCTTCATTCTCCTTTTTTTACCGTTATACTTTTCCTTGTTGTTTGATTCTAGTAAAAACTGTTCATGTT
Organism: Ornithomya chloropus; assembly: GCA_963971445.1. Taxonomy (NCBI): domain Eukaryota; kingdom Metazoa; phylum Arthropoda; class Insecta; order Diptera; family Hippoboscidae; genus Ornithomya; species Ornithomya chloropus. The sequence continues at coordinate 15,852,528 of OZ020530.1, read as the reverse complement.
CATGAACCCATTTTTATCACACCTTCTTGCCGAGTAGTTATAATTTAATTATCATGAGGTTGGAGTGTGTTGACCAGAGTCAGTGACAGAAAGAGAGTTAAGAGAGAGAGAGAAAGAGAGAGAGAGGTTAATGTTGTATAACGAGAAAGTGATAAAAATACTAAAGTAGTTAATGCATACTTTTGGGGCTTGGAATTTATTCGTTCAGGTGCATGAAGAGATAATTATGTTAGAGAGAGAGAGGATGTATGAATTTATAAATTATTTTTTTTCAAAAAATGAAAGCAACAACAACAATTAAAAAAGCTCTTATTTGGCTGAAAGCAATTCTTGCGTATCACCCAGGCTGTACATGTTATCCGATCCAATCCATTTCATATAAACAACTGTCTTAACTAAATATGTCTGAACTGTATAGTTCAAACTTTCTAGTTACCCATGATCCTCTGCATCAACATCCTCTGGTTTTATATATAAAAATAAATCATATTTTTTACGATTGTTAATATTTTAACCACACCCTGGCTGATAATGAACGCAGTAGTGGAAATAATTTATATAAATTCTAATGCTGGATTATAAGTTTTGAATTGATCTTAAATTGTCGTTCGTAAACGAATTTATGAAAGTCACAACTAATGATTCGTTATTCGTTATTACATAACATTGATTTAACCAATATACGATTAGTTGAAGGCAGATGCCTTGTTTCATGAAGTGCACATTCAACATTGATGTTTGTATGTGTGACTGGTAGCAGTTTGATGTTTTAATGTATCATCTACCTAAGTAAATATGTGCTAATGTATTAATATGATGAGAGTTGACTGTGAATGCCGTGATTTATGTAAATACCTTCACACATACACCCATGTGTGTAAACATTGTTATGTAATTATGAATTTGTAATTGATGTGGTTTAATTGGCAAATATGATCTAATATTCTGTGTGTGTGTGTGTGTGTGTGTGTGTGTGTGTGTGTGTGCTTGTATGCTTATTTGCATATTTATCGCAGCTGCTAGTTTATTATATTGTTTAATAAATGGGATTAAAAGGATTTATATAGAGCTTGATGGATTTTTATCCGTCCTAAGTGTAATTACATGTGTTGCCATTGTTGTTATTTATATTCTACATACACGCAGAAAGTTTATTTTATTTTAGTTAATAACAATGATAAACATATAAAAAGCGGTTCATACCCTCCACCTTAGTGACGAGAGTATACCAAGTTTGCTATTCCGTTGCAACATTTAGAAGGAAGCTTTGCTAACATTATTAAAAAAGTATACTAGGCGCCCAGAATTGCTCAGTAAGCGAATCCTGATTTTAGATATTTTTTAAAGTCTTATAACTTTAGAACGGCTGCACGGATTTTGTTCAAACTTTTTGTGGAAGCTTGTAACTTAATTCAGCTTTCCAATGAAGTATATTATTAGGGCGTGGCACCACCCATTTAGTTATTAAACAAACAAATATTTAAAAAAAATATTATTATATTTTAAGCAAATAAGCAAAGGCACGCCCCTTAATTAGATATCCCTGAAAAGCTACACAAATTTCCGAATGCATGGTCCGATAACAGACACGCCTCTAATTTACAAAATCCTGTACTCAGCGTAAAACTCGACTCGACGTAGTGCATATATGGTACTATTAGTGGGCTTTGTTTACTTCTCTCGCACATGCATACTTAAACTTAATAAGCATAAGTTAGTTATTTACTGGCTGGTGAGAGACAATAGGGAGGTATCATAAATTTCAGTTTGATTTTCCGTATGAATGGCGAACTTTGATTTTATGTGAGTGAGAAATAACACTTTTTTGATTGCTTAAGCAATAAAAAATGGATATAAAAGAAAGTTCTAATAAAATAAATATAAACATACACTCATAAATCTTGTTCACTCTTTGATGAAATTCTAAATAAATGGAGTTGCCTTTCAATTCACACATAACAATACTTTATTTATATTTTTATGATTTCTCTGAGAGCAAATGCTTTAGGACGCAATTGAGGAAATTTGATTAGGAAGTGCTTAACCTTAGATTTCTATGAACTATTTTAGGAAGGAATGGTTGGCAGATATCTTTCTCGTTTCAGTTTAGTTTTGTTCATTAAGAATCAGAAGAAGAAATTCACACATTTTTTGTAATTCAAAAATTCATATATTTACTGCAGCTTCATTTTACAAGTGTACTTGTACGGAATGCTCAAAATATAGAAACTAATGTAATTTTATGTTTCTTTTATTAATTTTGCATTAAAGTGTAGCAAACGCTTGCATTACTAAAGATATGTAAAACAAGTAAGAAACTAAATTTGGTTTAGAACAAATCTTAAATACTCTTCACATCTATATACAAATGGTAGGCGTGGCAGGTATATGATTACGGCCTCTAATAGTGTATGCATTATACATCGGATTGCCACCCAGTTTAGTTTTACACTGAGTATGGTTTCTTGTAAATTGAAGGCGTATCTATTATTCGACCACGCCCATTTTTGTACATGGGTAAGTGGAATATTTATAATTATATGAAATTTCAACCTTATAGCTCAATTTTTGTGTCAGGTAAATATATTTTTGTCGATTTTGGGCGTGACTTTTGGCCGATATTGTCCATTTTTATTTGCGTGCAGAAACTAAAAGTGTCTGTACAAAATTTCAACTCAATATCTCAATATTTACGAACGTGAAATTGACCAAAACAGAGGGACACGCGGACATACGGACACACATGTTTAGATCGATTTAGTTTGTGATGCTAATCAAGAATATACACATTTTGTAGAGCATCTGGCGTGGCGGAGTGCCACCCTTTTTTTTTTTTATAAAAATTAAATGCGCGAATACAAAAAAATTAAAATTCATGACACTCAAATGACACGAATGCTTTACACAAATATTGTAAACTTATGCGTGGCTGTGAATGCTTGCAGTATATGTGAGCTTTGCAATTTATTTATTTATATAAAAATGTAAATGTTCTATAATAAATGAAAACCAAACAAAAAAAAAAAATTATTTATAAAAAATATAAATTTTTAAGAGAAACTTAAGAAGAAAATAGCAACAATAAACACGTAAAAAGAGACTTTAGGTGAAACTTTGGATACCCACTGTTGTATATTAGTTCTAGTTCATTATATATATATTGTACTTAGACCTTAAGTGAATTACTTTGTAAATTGTATTGAGACCTTTAGCATAATAAAATGAATTGCAGTTTGCTAAGATCATAAGACCCACCATCCTAATTTTTTAGTGCCAATGACTCGAATAAATTGTTTAGGTGGTTAACGGGAAAGACCTTTTAAAAGCCCTTAACAATGTGAGTTTAAGTTTTTGATTAACTGTGGGCGTATACTGTGTCTAATTTTGCTCAATTTCAATAATAACCCACAACCAAGAACCACCAAGTTTGACGTGGATTTCTTAGTTTTTGCGACTGTGAAATGGCACTGAATGATGCAGGTGTTTTTTTATGCTTATATACGCACAATAGTAGTGTAGGTGATCAATAAAAATGAAATTCCATAAAAATAAAGGGAAGGAGTACTCCTCCTATGCTTAAAATTCATAATCTTAACTTAATAGGTAAATAAAAAAAATGAGAAGAATTTGACGCATATATCCCTTTATGAACGTAAATTGAGAATGCATTAGTGCGTTAAGCATTTCAAGGTGGCAGCAGCATCATGATACCTGCATATAAAGTTATAAAAACGTTTCTTTATATTCCGGCATACATGCAATCCTTCTTCTTTCATAACATATTCAAAATGATGTACGTGCAATGGCATCGTCACTCTTCCCACTCTACTGCCACACTCGCTCGCTCGCACTTGTGTTTTAATAGAAGTGCTCTACAAGAGAATAAAAATAAAATAGAATATAAATGCACCGTTTACGTGATATATAGAAAAATGCTCGTGACGTGAGACCAGGATATAAATTCTTTGCAGTGAATATCCATTTCTTGAAGTATTTTGCGAAAGAATTTTTTATTTTTCAACACGAGAATGAGAATACCATAACTTTTTCGCATGGCGCTTTTTAACCCGTCTACGTACGCGACTGAATGCTAAATAATTTAGTTTCGTTTTACAATCAGTTTAAATCACTGTTATTGGCATAGGTCAGGTGTGGAATACCCCTCATATTCATTCATATTCATTGTGGGGGGTAAGGGATTGTGACTCTGTTGAACATTAAGATTTTATCATATGTAAATCGTGCACGTCCGAATCTACCTATTTTTAGAACATTGATAGATGAGCTAAAAAGAAATTGTGGGCGTGGCTATTAACGAACTTTAGTCATTTAGAAAAGCAACTGAGCTTAGTAATATAAAATATCAGCGTAATATAACAGTTGTGGTGGCCATGAGCGTTTCCCATGTCTTATTCGTTTTAGAACTTCTGACACCTTCTCTGGTGCTTGCAAACGGAATGGCGAGCTTAATATATCCCCTGTCTTATAAGGAGAGTGTAAAAAAAAGGTTTCTAAAAAGAGACATATTTCCATAGCAGTTTTAAAGAGGATTTATTACAATGTCTTAGACAAAAAACGGAACACGTACACTCGGTTAAAACTAAAATCGCTTATGAAATGATATATAATGAATCTTTACTTTTAATTCTTCTGCTTCCTTTGATACTTAAATTTTTTTCCCCAACAATACATTTTATCATCTGCATACTCTACAACACTAACTTGGTGATAGTTGGCAACTACAGAGCTTACATTTTATTTAAAAAAAAAAACAATAAAAAAAGCCTCTTACGTTTAAATTTGTATTTATATGTGCAAGTCACCGCACCTCTGTACGTACTTATGCAGTCCATGACAGTCGACACTGAATGAAAAGCAAACAAACACTTAAATAAAGAAAAGAAGAATTTTTGGCTCTCTGTAATGCTGTTAATAGTAAATAATAATGTTTCGCATTATCCTGCCAGCTCTTCCTGGTTTCATCGTATATTTCGTAAAACACTTCCTGAGGGCATAACCAACCCAAGCCAGTCAGCCAAACCATTGCATAAGCGACTAGAAAAAAAAAACACACACACACACACACACACATACTACCACATAGGACAGTCAGTCCATGTTTCATTCATTGTATATTTACGCATTATATTGTAATACAAAATAACTAATGGCCTGTAACTGTGTTTTAAAGTGAGTGCTTCTGGTATATAAATGTATAATTCTCTCCAAGCACAATAGGAATAAATGCAATCTATTACGTTGTTTGTTGTTTGTGTGTGTTTGTAAATAACTATGAAAAAAATTTGCCTTAAGCCAAATCTTAAATACCCTGCACATGTACTTACAAACAGTGGGCGTGGCAGGTATGTCTCAACTTACAAGTCGAGTTTTAGACCGAGTACGTTTTTGGGATGAATTGTAAGTGTGTTCGGTTATCCGAAAAGGTCCATTTTGAAGAAATTGATAAGTGTAAATTTTGGTAACAGATAAATAGGATTTTGTTGATTGTGGGCATTTTTGTAAAACTAAATTCGATCAAATCTTACATACGCTACATCATCTACTCCATATGTGGCATATTACTGATATTATGAAGAAAAGTGTTTAACGTGTGTTCCTGCCATGGAGACTTAATCGCACGGCATCTCAAGCCGAAGCTCAGATGCAGGGGAAAGATATGCGCTTCCCAACGCCCTGTTAGGTACCAATCTAGGGGTCATACTGTAAGGTTATGAGCTCCACTCCTTGGTGGGGAGGTTACAACCTACTCTTTCCCCGTTTGGGGGAAATCACAGCCACCACGATGCTCCCACTAGGGGGCCTACCTCAATATGCTAGCAGGAACAAGTTCCTGGGGCTCTAGCATCCCGTGCTACCAGCAATAAGTTCCTGGGTCGAACCTCGTATTCCACTAATAGGAATACTCCCAGTTATTACTGATATTATGCCTTAACGTACAAGTCGAATTTAGGGTATACATATAAAAAAAAACATATGGCTTTGTGTAAGCTTTGCAGGTCATTCGTTTGTCGTGCCATCTTTGACTTTCAATCGATTTTTCCCTGGTTAAAAAGCGGTCTGTGTATAGATCAATTTATGTGGGGAGTAGAAAAATGCATCTAAACAAAAGTATGGCGCATAGCATGTACCTCACTACTCCTTCGTATAATTTTGACTTTCATTTTAAGCCAAATAAGAGTTTTCTTATACATAACGGGCACATCTTTTATCCGCCCCGCCAGTTTTTGGCCCCGCTTTAATTATAATGCACTCCCAAACTACTTTTTACTTTACTTACTAAAATATATAAATGTTAACTGTAGAAGAAACAAGGAATGTAAATACAAATGAAGTGAAATGAAACTCTCCCCTGGCACAATTGAGCTTTCTACAATAATAAGTGATATGTACACTCCAAATTTGGTAGAAAATTATAAAGAATCCGTTAAAAAAGAATAAATCAATATTTCATTTCAAAATTAATACAAAGTAGAAGTAAAAAAACAAGCTAAATGGATTTAACAAAATCTCGCGAAAAAGTCATATAATTCCATGTGGATTTAAAAACGAGCATAAATAAATTTCTTTAAAACCTTTCTTACTTCTCTGTACATGTACAAACTGTACAGTTTATGGGTGTGGTATTGTACAGCCGCGTGTATAAGTATATACTCATATATGCCAAGTATGTACGGTGCAGTGTGGTTGCTTATGTGCATTTTTCATTCATATATATATTTTTTGTATTTTGCAGAACTGAAGGCCAACATAATAGGACCAACGGATTTGTATGTGAAAAGTGGCAGTGATATTAATTTGACATGTAAAATTCTGCAGGGTCCCCACGAATTGGGCAACATATTCTGGTACAAAGGTAAATAGTGCACACTGCCCCTGTCATTTATTATATTGTAATTTTGCGTTCACGCGTACATGTGGGCTCGCGAGATTTTACTTCATTTCACAATACGTTTACTCTAAAGTATAATGCAAGTATGTATACAGCCGGGACAGTTTTTGTGTTTTTTTATATCCACCATCATAATGTCCGAGGAATGTCAAAACGTTTGCAAAGCGCCGAAGGCATATACAGATATTCTGAGTTGATCGAGCCATGTGTCTCTGTTCATTCTTTATGGGTTTGTATTGAAATTGTTGAAAATCGGTCAACGTTTCGACCAAAACTGATTTTTTGAATCGCCCGTTTTGAAGCCTTTCCACACTTATATATCTACCCGCAACAATTTACAATTTCTACTGCTTAGCAGTCTTTGGGAGATTCAAAATTTGCCCTTTACCCAATTTACCTTTTTTATCTGTTCGGTACGATATATTTATGGCGGGTACGCTTGCCAGTATAATGTTGTGTGTATGCTATGTATTGTTACGATAATTGATGCGTTAATTTATTTGCGGCTTGTACTTAATAAGCAGTCACCAGCCAGTGCAATGTATATGTTGCTCCTTCTCTCTCTATAATATTCCTCTCATGCATTCATTCGTTTACATACAAATGAATATAATGTAGTGCGTGTACCTTATGTTCTTTAATTCTATTGCAGGTAATGACATCATTGATATGACAACGAACCAAAATGAAATTGATAGTGGGAGCCGCATCAGTGTGGATCATGACTGGACAAATGGTTTAACATCGCGGTAATTTACAATTATTGTTGATTATGTGTGTAAAGTGTGTTGGAAAATATTTTGTTGATATTTTCAAAGACCACACTTTACAGCACCAACAGTGAAAATGTATGACAGGTGTCCGGCGCAAACAACCAGAATAATAATTATTTTTTTACTTTTCATTTCATTTTTTAATATCTCACCAATCATTCAGCTTAAAAGTACATCATGCATTATCCAGTGACACGGGCAATTATACGTGTGTTCCCACAATAGCTAAATCAGCCAGTGTTTACGTTCATGTTATTATCGGTAAGTGGAGAGAATGTCCTTTAATCAAGTTGTTGTATTTACTTCTTTCTTCTTTGTGTCATGTTGTAAGAGACTTATCAGTGGTATTATTAAATTGTGTAAAGAGTCGATTCTAACCGACCACTTACTACCCTCTTCAATTAACTTCACAATTTATGCTTTAATTAGTTTATTTCCATTACAGTAAACGCGAAAAAAAAGTTTAAAAAAAAAAATCAAAATAAACAATTTTTTAACTAAAAAGCAAAAAAGAACTTTCGGCATAAAAATTCGAAAATCACGCATTTTATCTTTATTCCAGTGTGAATGACTTTCGTCTGTTATTAACCATTTTACGGACAAAAAAGTGTCATTTATTAACACTAAGTCAGAGGTGATGTCACCCGCGGTCCAAATTTGATGACCGTAGGGGGTACTTTCCGTGTATAAGCGTTACAAACATTTACGCAACCACTTGGGCCACTTTGAAATGTAGGGTCTAAGAACTCTTGCTGCCATGGGCGAACCTTTAATGCACACCACCACGACCTGCTAAAATGAATCAAGTAAAACAAGTGAATTTGGTTTAAATGTTATTTTTGGAATTTTAAATGATCCTCACATAACGCCCCTTTTGAAGACTACGAACAACTAACGAATTCTGAACAAAAATAAGATTTTTTTTTAATCTATTGACAGCATGTCACGAGGGTCATTATCCTAAAAAGCTTCATTTCCAGCTTTGCTATGGAAGAACTACTTGAACAATTATTTCGAAGAGAATTTTAGTTTAGTGGGCGTAGAATTTGACCGATTTTATACAATTTATAGAAGAATCTGCGTGAAGAAAATAGAATCTGTAGAATAAGAAATAGGAAACTCATCATCTTATGTGAAATTTATTACTTTGCCTGCAACAGTTCCTTGCATTGCTTAAGAATCTTTCTATAGGTCTTCTAAAATTACACTCTAAGGTTCTTCGGTTCACTTTTGATATTGACTGTACATAACTTGCTTGGAAAATAGCTTAAAAACTAAATAAATAATAGCTTTTCTCTACAAAGTATTTTTGTTTTTTTGTTATTTTCTTTTGTAACTTTAGAAAATAGGCAGACACATAAACACGTCCGTCCACGAACGATGTAATGTTTTGTTTGTTAACTTATAGTGGTTCCATTTAAAAAGTAATTCAAAATGTATTTTTTATGCACAAAACTCTTCTGTTTAGGTTGTATGAACGAAACAAAGTACGACAGAGACGGAGATTTTTAATCCTTGCAAAATATATATATTTTTAATGTCTTGCGGCAATAAATTCTCCAACACTATACAACAAACTTGACACAACTGAAATGGCAGGCATTAAATTTCTTGTTTGGAATTGCTTTGTAGCAGAGACAATAATAACAACAATCGGTTAACATGTACATCAAGTGATACCCTACATCAAGTCCAATAAGGCAGAAGACTGCCTTATCCAGATAAATAACAATGAAAACCACTGAATGGTTTGAATTGAAAATTGCTACTATTGCAACTTAAAGCAACTTGAAGTATGTTTTTGGTTTCCGCGATAGTTTCAAAGGCGTGGAATCTAGAAATTACTATAGATTTTCGGGGGTATCTGGGCGTGGCACTGCCTATTTGCTTGAGAAATGACTTTTTTTTAGTACTTATTGTTTATTAACTAAATGGGTGGTGCCACGCCCTAATAATATACTTCGGTGGAATGCCGAATTAATTTACAAGCTTCCGCAAAAAGTTTGAACAAAATCGGTGCAGCCGTTTCAAAGCTATAAGACTTTAAAAAATATCTAAAATCAAGATTAGCTTGCTGAGCTGTTCTGGGCGCCTGGTATTTTGCTAACATTTTTATATTTACCAGATTTTCAAAATGACGACCACAAGAATGACTGCGAACTTGCTTGGTTTATAACTAGAAAACTACTGCTCCGATTTTGATCAAATTTTTTGCAAACAGTTGAAAATTTCTGTAGCTTTTCAGGGATATCTAGTTAAATTATAGATAATTTTGATTATAGACATTTTAAAATTTTTACTGAATGCGCCAACTTTTAGTATAACCTGCCGGATTTATGCTTAGATGTTGAAAAATTTCCCCAAAGCATCGTTCGATCAAACTTTCTTATATTTTACTAAACTAACAATGATTTTACTAGTACGACCAAGTCTTTCGCTTGACGTGAAATCATGGGACACCCTGAAAAAGTAATGGAAGGACAACGCTGTAGTATATATATACGCAATATAATAAGAGTAAGGGACTGCGACATATTTTGTAAGGGGTAAACTTTACCTTGAAGCTGACATAACGTTTAGCTGTGTTATGGGGTGTTAGAGGTAACAACTCATACACAAAGTACCAACAATGACAACCTCTTAAATGGTCGATCACCTTGTCACAAAAGGACACAATAACAATAACAATAACAATAAGAATAACATTGGTGATGTAGAATGGGAGGAATAGAAAATCGTACAAAGCGGCATACATAAGCTCTTTTCTTTTGCTTCTTCAATGATTTCTTTTCGCTTTATAGTTAGAGCCGCCTTCAGGTTATTTAAACATATCAGAGAGATTATTATTACTTGTATGAACGAGTGTTTGTATACAAATAAGATTGCACTTGATGAAGAGCATTTGTCGAGCTTGTCTTAGAAATGAACAATTCCCCAAAAGAGAGGGTCAACATTTTCCTACCAGTATTTATAACAGCTTCTTTACACACTTGGTGCAACACATTTGTATTTGATCATACACATGTAGCATAACTCAAGGCGTTTTTGCGAAATGAAAAAGACGATTACTTTTATGAATACAAGTGCATATGAACAGATTTTTGTTAAACTTACTTTTAACAAAAGTACCTTTGAAAGCTTTTTAAGAATGTTGGAAGTGGAAAAAAGTGTCGCCAGAAGCCTTTCCTCTCTATACACATACTCAACAGTAGTAGATGAAAAAATGCTTGATGATATTTTAATATGCATACTTGGACCGACCTTACGTACGATATATACGCATTAACGCAAAATATTGTTTATTCCAACCACAAGTGCCTGTAGTGCGAGACCCAATCATATAATGTTTTCCACATTATAAACATTAAAGGGTATTAAGAGGCAAGTGCCCTCTCTACATATATAAATGAATGTTAAATTTGAAGCATTTTTGAGGGGTGTTTATAACTCCTAAATGAATATTTTTATTAAAAGTAGATCAAGTCGTAACATATTTGAGATCCCTTCTTGTCTATTCTTCAATATTCACTGAGTTCTTGTATGATGAATATTTTCAATGCCTAATATTTCATTAAAATAAGTCAAAAAAGCTTATAGTCAGTCAAGCCCGATAGTTTAATACCTTACACCAAAATTATGCTACAATTAATTTGGTTGTATCTGTATACCATTCCATTCCAAGTTTCTTCATGATATAAAATTATATGGAAAGTGGTTCTATCGGGTTCGATCGGGTCTGATCGGGTCCAAATATAAAGCTTTCATCAATATATCTTAAAAATGCGATCAGTAGCTTGCGCACAAATTTACATAGACAGACGATCAGACAGACATGGTTAAATCGGTTCAGATTTTGATTCTCAATCGATCGGTATAATTGAAGATGGGTGTGGCATTTGCCGTTTAGGAATTACAAACATACGCACAAACTTAAACCACTTTGTCAAAAGTGTTGCAGGGTATAAATATGATATGTTAAAGACCAGTCATTTTATTGAGAATGGTAAATTTTGATACAAAAAAACCGGTCTTCTTTTAAATGATTTATAATCTTATTCATAGATCATTACAAATTAAAAAGTTGTAGCAACTAATATTTTTAAGGAACATTTGTAGACATCAGTTATTAAGTGAAAATATTCAAATAAATGAAATCGATTTAAAACCACCACGCCCATAATTGAGAAAAAATATAATACTTCATTTGAGAGTAGACAATATCAAGGATATCACGAACATGTACAATCTATAAAAATTTCTAATAAAAAAAAAATTTTATGTTGAAGAATTAAATTCAATCTTTATTAAGCCTAAAAAGAGGGCATAATTGCATATATGCCACGCCTATATGTTACATATAATTTACCTAAGCCTTATCACTTATATCGAAAATATATTCGGCCATTATTACTTGTTTAACAACGTCATTTACGATGCAGTTCTTTACTTGCTTCTCATTTTGGTTTCTTTCAGGTGAACATCCAGCCGCTATGCAACATAATTCAAGCAGCATGCATTATATCAATTTTTATACAAATATATGTTGTTTGATGTTGTACACCATCTTAACATGGTGTTTACAACATTTACTAACCACCACCATCAGCCCGAGCATGTGTAAAAGGTTTGGTGGTGATGGTGATGGTGGTGGCGTTGGCGGTAGTGTTAGCATTATAACACTGTCAGCCACATTAGGAACGTTTCTAATAACATTATCAAAAGCAAAGGCAACAACAACAACAACAACAACAATGCCAGCAACACTTGTGATGGCAACAGTCGCAACCTCAGTTACGACCTCACAGCAAAGTCACAGCAAGGCCTCCTTGCCATCAACAACAGCAACAGCAATAGCAACAGCAACAGCAACAGCAACAACAACAATAACAATAATTATACAGACGCAAACAATTTTCGCTAAACATTTTAGCAGACACAGAGATTTACTACAAGCCGAACCGACACGTATTACAAGATGAAGGAACAACAACAATAATAACAACAACAACAACATCCGCTTGCTTAAAGTGTACAAGTGCCAGCCACTATAACTGTTTAAATATACACTGTATGCATGTGTAAGCGAAACCTTTTTCACCCTTTGTCGTGTTGCGCGTTGTGTGGATTCATTTGGTTTCGTCTCTCCATTATGGCATGCTAGCTATTTAAACCGTAAAAAGAAAGTTTTATCCGAAGAGGAGGCTAGAACGTAAAACCTTGCATTGTTTGTTTTCCTTTTGTTATCCACCAACGCATTCATACACTTATTGTACCTTGTGTTCTTTTTTTTTTTTTTTTGGTTTTTTCGCAAAACCCTGAAATATTATTAAAGGAACAAAGTGTAATTTTATGATGAAATGAGGTTAAGTGGCAGCCAGTCAGTCATTTACAGTCAACAAGTACACATTGTAAAGTAAAGTAGTAGGCTGTGTGAGGAGAGGCAGGGTGGCTGAGTACAAAAGTTTCCGTATTTTCTTTTGTTTTATGTTAAACTTAAAACTCCACCACACGGCATAAATGCTCACAGTTTGTATGATTACAAGATTTGTAAACACACGTACAGGCACACACACCACTTTTTACCACATGAGCGCTACAGCATGTTTATACACCTGTGCACTGCACTAAGAACGTGTGAACGTGTATGTAGGAAGACTTTTTATAATTAGCTGCATAAACGTAACGCACGTTGTACAAGTTCATGTGAAAAGAAATCCAACAGGAGTACGCTAATCCAGGCGGATTATATGCTAATAGTTTAAAACACCCATTAAACGGAATTTGTTTTACATGAAAAAGTTATAACAAGAGAGGCAACGAGACCATGACTTGTACAGAATTGTAAAATATTATTTTAAGGCTCAGTTTTGTATGTTTTTTAGAAAAAAAATTGTGAATGTTGCTCTTGCGAACCCTAGATAAGTTGAAATGTTTTATTCTCCATATTTATACGTATGCTGCAGCCCAAGCCGTTTATAATTACTTTTGAAATATATGTCGGGTGTAATGCTTTAGATTGAAAGTTAAATCTCGCAATAAAAACTGTGTTTTGTACCGTGAGGGCGTGTCTGTTTTCAACACGTCTATTCTTAACGAAACTTATTTGCTGCCTTTGCGGCTTTCTGGGTCAGGTTCGGTCGCGTAAACTATCTTCCACATAAAGTGGAGGATTTAAGATTAGATCTAAGCCACCTGTAGCAAAGGGTATGCCGATGTTTGTAACTCTTAAGGGCATATATTGGGTTAAAGAGAAACACTATTAGAAATGCACGGAATCGGACCCTTTTTTTACAATTTCTCCTCTTGTAAAGATATGTCAGGAAGGCACTTATATGGCTGACCCATCTAAGCAAATTAGAACATAATTTGTGAAACTAATTTTCACTTGTTCTGAAATTTGATTCGATTAATTAAAAAACATTCAATTTAATTGACAAGGTTTTGACTTTTCCCCGTTTGACTTCTTACTCATTTACGACCCTATGAAAACCAATACGTTACTAGTTTAACCTCTGACTGTACAACCAAGCCATTAGAAACATGTGCCGCCATTTTCGAAAAATGTTTTTCCAAATAATTATCGCCTAGTGCCCGAGTTGAATTGGGGTTGTATGCATCTGACCCTTTACTATCCACCACGATATGAACTTTGCGGCATAACCATAAATAAATTGTTATTGGGAAGGGGGGGAAAAGGGAACATTTGGTTTGTTTTGGTCTGATTAATAATAACATTGTGTAAATGTAAGTAAATGTTTGTGTGTATTGTACATAATTACATACACATGTTAATTTGCTTCAATAATATTTTAATAACAATAGCATCCATAAATTACGCTTAATTTCACATTTGTGTTAAGTATTCAAATGGGCTTAATAAATAAATGTAAATAAATGATAACTCGGAAAAAAGAAAAACTTGACTTAGGCTACAAACTAAATACCCTATGCACCTATATACCAACCGAGGCGTTGAAGATCTACCCGCCCACGCCGATAGCCATCAAATTTCAACTTCATTGGTTCATTTTTCTGGCTAACACATGTACTTTTGGCAATTGTAGGCGTGGTGCTTGACTGATTTTGTTCAATTTCAAAGATATTCCAGAAATATTTTCATTAAATTTTTTCTTAATATCTGATTTTGTGCCACCATGAACATTTAAACTATAAACTTTTAATATTAAATTTCGTTTGTAAACACAAACTTGACTATCCTATATTGCTAATCAATTATATCATTTCGATGTATTACAGATATAAACTTTTCAGATTTTGACACGTTTCAAATTTATATATAGTGTGTAGGGTATCTCTAGCCTCTACTTCTGGATGTTGCAAACGAAGCAACAACCTTAGTATACTTCCATTTTATGTGAAGGGTATAAAAAACACAGAAAAGCATATTATACATACATTGTTAACTCAAATATACATGATTTACGTTCAAAAACTAATCATTATTCTCTTCGCCACACAATTAGTTACAATTATTATGATAATACATATACTCTCTGAATGCATGCATTTACCAATTTTGTATCACAATAATGTATTTCACAAAAAAAAAAAAACAAAAACCCAGTCAGTTAATCATTTTATGCCCTACATCACTGTGCGGTGATGCAAGTAAATGAAATCTGAAAATATAAAAGGATTACAAATAAAAATCTAACGAAATGCTTTTGTGAGGGTTTGTGTCCATGTCTTCCTAACTTTTCTTTGAATCTAATGAAACTTGATTTTTGTACTATTAACCAAGACCAAATCTTGGGTATCCTTCAACATTGAGTACATGTGGCGTAAGTGATCTCTTTTAGCGATCGCTAAAGTCGGTCGAATTCAGCCCTAAATGAAATTTTTCGTAAATTTTGGGCGTGTTTCAATGAATGACCTATTTAATTTGTAGCTGTGCAAGATTTTCGTATATTTTGTGAGGTTAAGTCGACTCACATTTCGATCGGATAAAGAATTTGTGGGGTCTTTGATGCCTCCTTTTGGGTAGAAGTTATAAAAACCGCATCCATGTCGTATTTCATCGAATTTTGTATTTTTATAAAAAAAAAAAAAAAAAAATTATTCAAGGATTCTTTAGTTAGAAGCTAAAAGATTCGGAGTTTTAAATGAAATCATCTACTTATGTCCTTTTAAAAATGTTAAACATTGTGATTTATTTTTGTGTAAGAACTTAAGTAATAAGGCATATTTTTAAAAATATAATATAAATATCAAACACTGTATTAACTGGTAGATCAGACCTAAGACAACATGGACAGATGGACGGAGAAGCATGCTTCAATTAGTTCAGCATATGGTAGCATATGGATTGATTTATGTAAAGGAAAACTTGGGTCTTCCTTCGCTAGTTACATGTATTGTCACAAGCTGACTCTGACCCTGTACCCTACCAAAGAGTGCAGAACACAAAAAGAGTAATCAAGCATTAATAAAATAACGAATGCTACAGCAAATTAAATAAATTGTAAACACTTTCATTACAAAAAATCATAATCATGTGTGTGTACATAAAATGGCATAAATTATGCAAATGCAGACGATATTGTTGACGTGGAGCAGCCGTTAAGCAAAAGCGGGTGCCACTAAACTGTGAAATTGATTATTATGTTTATTACGATTATTATCAATAATGTTGTACATAAAAAAAGAAAAAAAACAACAACCATTTTTCGGACATAAATCTGATTTTACAGATTGTGTATGAAATGAAATAAAATCAATTATAATAGTAAATCTCTACAAACATACAACAAACATACAATATATTGTATATTGTCATGTATAAAATATGTTAGATTTATAGCCAATTTTCATCTGAGACAGACTTTACCACCCATACCATACCATACCATATGCACCACCCTTCCATCCAGCATACACTTTTGAGCGTGCTGTAGCCGATATCATTAATTTTCCATAGACTTTGCTGTAGGTGCATAATGCACTGGGAAAAATCGGATATTATGTCATTAACCATAACCACAACAACAATAATAACAGCAATGAAGACAGCATAGTAGAGAACAGATACTATAATAATTAATAATAAACAAAACCAGGCGGAAATTAATTATAACAAAATTTATATAACTTTAAGATAGCACTTAAACACACACACATACACATGGAGAAATTGTAAATGGAATAAATATTAAATGGAGAGAAACTGAATACCGAAGAAGTAGAATGTATAATTATTATTTAAAAAATACAACAGCAACAACAAACAAAATATATAAATAAATAAAATTCACTGATTTAGACAAATTTCCATAATAAAGAATTGTGTGTTTATTTGAAAAAAAACCGGTTTTTGCAGAAACTCAATCTTTTAATCAATGATAGTTGCTTTTATACTCTTCCTTACTTCATATATAGATAGTTCCATATGTAACAAAAAAGAAAAGAAAATTTGGATTAGAAGGAATCTTAAATACCTTAACCAGGTGGGCGTGGCAAGTATATAAATTCGCATTCTAAGTGTCACACCTCAGCTTGCAAGAAGAATTTTACATTGAGTATGTTTCTTGGTATCTGTTATTTGATCACGCCCATTTTTGGCACATCAAAGGATGGACTAATTATGGCTATGCATACCAACTTTCAAGTTCATGGGTCAAATTATGTGGCAGATGTGTAGGTTGTTCTCCACAGTGGGCGTGGCTACTAATCGAATTTGTCCATCTTGAATAGCGTACAGAAACGAAAAGCATCTGTGCAAAATTTCAGCTCAATGGTACACAATTTACGATCGTAAGAACAACAACAGATGGACATATGGACATACATATCTAGATCGATTCAGTTTTGGATGCTGTTTAGGAATATATATACTTCGTAGGGTCTGTGTTGCCTCCTTCTGGATGTTGCAACGGGAAAAACCAACGTAGTGTACCCCTCATCTTATGTGGAGAGTATAAAAAAAGTCGAATGCGGTCAATAGTCACTTTTCCAGGTCATGGAGATACACGTTGATTCATATTTTTATTTATGTATGCCTCTGTCTAGCTATTACAAATGGAAGGATTTACTTAACTATACTATTCTTCATAAATTTTATAACCTTGTGTAATCCTTGAACATGTAGATACTTTCTAGTTCGACTTCATTTTTTTGGCAAACAAATATAGAAATGATGACAACTAACCTAAATGTTCTTTTTCTCAAGACGCCGTTAATAGACAACAAACATAAAAGTTTTAACAATACGCATAAATTTCCGAATGGTACCTCATTAAAAACAAAACAATACAAAATTAATTTGAAAAAATTTGCATGTTGTTCAAGTCGTTAAATAGATATGATAGATGAGGAAATTTGCATAGAATATAAAAAATGTGAAAGATTTGATGATTGTAATACATTAAGAGAAATTTTGAGAAATTTTGAGAAATTTTTTATGAATCTAAACTTTCATCCGTTCTTCTGGCCTTCTATAAATGGAAGTTAAAACGTTAATGTGATCTTAGTCAGAAGTTGTATGGCTTAGCTGTCACATTATAAATTTAGAATTAGCTAAAATGAAATTCTTACGTGTATGTATTTTAGTGGCAATATTGGGTGTAGTTGGGGCCGGTAAGTATATATGGTATTGAAATGAAAATATATATATATATAAACGTAGAGAAATACATTTTTACAGCACCAAAGAAAGGCACAGACTCTGTGTCAAGTTCTACCATAAAACCTTTAACGAAAACTGAAGTAATTGCTGCCAGTCCATTAAAATCCTTGGGCAAAGTAAAAACAAATCAGCCACGATTCATAAAGGGTGCCATTAGCGGTTTAAATAATTTGGCTAACGGCTTGTCTATAATAACGGGTAATGGGGTTGATTCGAATACTTATGGAGGCTTTCCTTTGTGTTCAATAAATGGCTTACGTCCCGAATATGTTCACCATTCGAGATCTATCGGTCTGGATGGTACAGGAACGTCTTTAGACTACATTTTTAACAGGGACCCTACAGGAAATCGCGTACCCTCTATTAATTGTATTGTACTCTCGCCTGGTAAACCATATGGGTACGGCGGATACGGCGGACACGGCGGATACGGCGGACATGGCGGATACGGCGGACATGGCGGACACGGCGCATATGGCGGACCTGGCGCATATGGCGGACCTGGCGCATATGGCGGACCTGGCGCATATGGCGGACCTGGTGCATATGGCGGACCTGGCGGACCTGGCATATATGGCCCATACGGAGGCGGTGGTTATAATTCTTATCCCCTACCTCTCCCTATTCGACCTCCTGGTCCATTTCCCATATCAATACCCGTAACTGTTGATAAAGAGGTGGAAGTAGATGAAAGAAATGATGATGGAGAATCTCACGATCATCATGGTAATTTTGGTGGGCAGTTTCCAGGTCCTATACCCATACCAATTGGAGGTGGAGGATCACCAGTTTTTCTTCCTCAGGCCATATACCCTCAATATGGATTTGGCGGCGGCGGCTTCAATTATCCTTTACCAGGTGGTTATTTTGGCTACGGTCGTGACTTTAGCGGACGCTCTTTAAATGGGATCGAAAAACCGAATACGAAAGATGATCGTAAAGATGATGATAGCAATGATGAAATTAAGGAGAAGGAAGACATAAATTTAAGTAGTTCATAAAAATACAACACATTGTAAAAGCTTAAAGCTAATGTAAGGGAAAAGTATTTAATGGTAAAAATATGTCAAATATTTATAATAACAACAAATAGAGAAAAATTGATAATAAAACAATTAAAATAAAAAACATGACATTTTATATAAACATAAATCCTTCCAATAACTTAATAACTGCTCATGCAATTGCTTTAGACAGAATTTACAGGCAGCCAGCTTCGTGGCATAAAACTATTCTGACATTGCCTGTAATTGAATACAAATCAATCAAAACTGAATGACGTACTTGGAGAAAAAATATATGGGCTATGAGTACGGTGTACCAAACTAGAGTAGGTAATAAGAAAAATATCATATAACTAGCAAGAACAACGTGGCTGCTAATGGGAACGAATGAAACAAATTGATGCATGAATGCACTTTTACAGAGTACCTGTAAAACCGTTATATACGCGCTGTATGGTGCAATCGCATCAGTTACAAAAATGCACTCTCTCTCCCTCTCTCTCTCTCTCTCTCTCAACCCGTTTTCCTTCTCAAACGGTTAATGGAAACTTTTTATTAGGCAACGTGCACCGAACAATATTGACAGCCATCTATTTCCATTAGAAGTGTTGTATGCGACAACAACAAAAAAAAAAAAAAGAAACTGGGTAATAACGAATTTATGAAAAAATGGTACAATAGAATTAATTAATATAGGCAATGTAGTGTTGCTACTCTCCCATCATCGAATCATTCGAAGCGAAACATTTACAGTCAATGAATATTTAAAAAAAAATTTTATAATATTTATGAGAAAAATTTCAATTCAAATCATTTAAAGGATATTTAGTCAGGATTTAAGGACATTCGCTTTGAAAAGTTTCACAACCTGAAGTTCGTTAATGACGTATCACATCATACAAGAATACATTCATACATACAACCAACTCTCGATTTGCAAGCTTAATTGGTTGCTTGCAAAAGTGCCAGAAAACAAAAAATCATGTTAAAGATTGTGATGAACAAAAAGTTAGCCTCAAGTGATGTAGTAGTTCAGTGGCCCCAGGGTCATCTTGAATTCACTCAGTGGACAGGATCGATTTCAAGTAAAACACACTCTAAGAAATATTTCAAAAAGCGCAAACAAATAGAAAAGTGGAACGCTATTAATTCGGTTCGAAAGAAATTTGAAGAAACTACTGAAAAAAAAGGAGGACAATGTAATTTATTGAAAGGAAAAAGATTATAAGTAGAAAGGTAGGCCTTCTCTGGTACTCTTAAGGTATATTTGATTTGTTTAAGTTTAATTTCGGATTGAAAAAGTGTAAATTAAGACGTGTCTAGAAAAGTTGTGGTTAAAATATACGAATAAATCAATGTGACATTTTGGCCATAGACGGCTAATATATAATTTTATCTGCTTCAGAGCATACTTGAAATTTAGCGCTTTATCAGTTTAATGTATCATTAAAACTGTGCAGTAAGTATCAGCACGATCCAAGGTAAGCACAAATAGGAAAAAGGATTTGAGACTAATCCTTTGGTAATTTTTTTAAATTCTACTTATATTTATATTAACACGAATGCCATAAAACCTGATGCGTGCAATTTTGTCCTTTGGATGGTATAACTGAACGTTTTTGCCATACTGTTAAGGTAATATAAATTTGTAATGTGTTGGAAAAATGTTTGAATCTCAGATCTGGGTTTGTGCGGATACTTCCATACAGTAAATTATAGCTTAGAAAATAAGATTAAAATAACATTTTAATGTCATTGAAGGGCAAGCCTTAAACTAAATTTCCGTGTACACGGACACCGTTGGGATGCTTTATCGCCGTGTATTACATAATCTTTTTACAGAGAGTTTACCTCTAACACCCAATGGACTGTAGATTCTTGCAGTTAAGAACATCTTCAGATGATACAAAGTTGCCATTGTTTATCTATAGATTTTTATAAATTTTTATATGGGCTACAATAAACGAGCAAGAATAATTGGTACGCTCACAATTCAGAGGAAAAACCTATTTAACATAGAATTCAACTAAATACCTTAATAGATGAAATAATGATCTACCTGCCAGGCCTAAATTTTGAAGATATTTTCGATTTAATCCAAATCAAATTTAGATATGTGTATACGCAACATCATATGTATTGCAACAGCCACAAGGAGGCCTCGGAGATGTCAGAAAGTATATATATTCTGAATCAGCATCGTATTCGTGATTCGATCCGGCTATGTCTGTCTGTCCGTGTATGTGCATTCTGTAAATATCAATGATTGCAAAAATTTAGATATCAGTTCGGAAGTGTTGGTAGTTAGTTAGTATTGAAATTGGGCAAAATCGATCAAGGGACAAGCCCACAATACAACAAACACTGAAACAGGAGCAATTTTTTTTGGGAGGGAGTATTCAAGATTAGGCCTCAGCCTTAGTTTTTACTTAGACATTATTAAATACAAACTTTCTAACTTGAAAGCCTTTAATGTGATCTCACCACTGTTACGCCAAAGCAAAAGTAAAAATTTGCTCCAAACATAGCAAATTATTTATAACTTTCACCATATTGTTAAACTCTCTAGAGGAAAGTATAGGTTTTAGTGAAATATTCTCTCTCTCCCTGTTTACTGTATTCAATGTCATTTGTTGTTAATTTCCAAAGAAAAGTCTTCCATTTGATGATATTGAGAATGTGTCTCTATTAAGTCAATTTGTTCGATAACGCAAAATAGAGAAGAAATGGAAAAAAAATAATTGGTTTTATGACTGCAGGCAATCATATTCATTTAGTTGAACTAACACAAATATCAAATATTGTATACAGTATAACAGTCACAATAAAGCACAGATTCATGTTGTAATGAAGTTTGTGTAAAGGACGTGAACTAGATTTATACACACACACCCATGTGTGTGTGTAAAGCTACCAAAATAAACAAATCAGAGACGAGTACTGAAGCTGGAGAAAGAAAATGAAAACAAATGATACAATTTAAATTTTCACAAACAAATGTGCACACATTGGTACAAACTACGAATCAAAACACTTATGTCAGCTTATGTGCTTATGCGTATGCGTATGTGTGTGCCGCACTGGCATGCAATATTTAGAAGCGCATAATGAATTGTTCCACATTTGTATCGTACACACACGCACACACATGCATCTATACATCAACTATATTGCACGCTTGGGTACATAGATGTGTGTTGCACTGAAGACGCATAAAAAGATTTTATGGCATTATAAATAAATTCATACAAAATCAATTCAATCGTTTTTCCATTTCTTTTTCTATTCTTCAGAGTTCAGCAATTCCTTTACATATGCATCATATCAGCAATTCTCAATCGTTCCATAGAACATGATACCGACCCAGTTTTATAAACTACACCCCAGTCTTAAATTGCGTTTATGACTTGTGCGTAATATTTCTTGGCTAGTCCGTTGTCAACAGCTTACGCACTACCACGCAGTTCTCCGTGAAATCTTTAAAAACTTTTTACTTTTGTGTCATAATGAATTTCATCAAATAAATGAATTATTTTGTTTTAATTTATAACGACGACTCTCTCTTTTTAAACACACAACACGGACACAGATCAATTTATGTGGCCAACTGCTTAAAAGTGTTTCTAGGTGGGAAGCACTGCTTCATATAAATCATACATTGGAAAATGATTGCTTTTGTTTGTGTTATTGGAATAGTTGGTGTGGTTTGTTCTTTTTTATAACAAAACAGTGCAAGAGAAATCGTCGATCAAGTCCGATTATGTAGTGCCCTACATCAGTTCGTTAGAAATGTATTATAACAAGGATTTCAAAACTGATCACATCCCGCCTAATTTGTGTAATTTTTGATGTAGTGATTAACTATGTCTGATATCTACTGGAATTATGCTTTTTTGCTATGTGGACGTTACCAAAATTTCAACCTCTAGTACCCGTGGATTTTGCATCATAACCTGAAAGTTAAAACCAACCACCACATATCTAAATTGGTACCAATAAAGTCCATCAAATTAAATTGAAACAAA
Source organism: Ornithomya chloropus (assembly GCA_963971445.1). Taxonomy (NCBI): domain Eukaryota; kingdom Metazoa; phylum Arthropoda; class Insecta; order Diptera; family Hippoboscidae; genus Ornithomya; species Ornithomya chloropus. Next base: position 15,829,174 of record OZ020530.1, on the reverse strand, counting down.
TTAATGTAGAAATATGACCTTTGGTTAAATTCTCTTCCATTCCGCATACATTTATTTATAAATTTTTTGAATTAGAATATAAATGACAGAAAGTTGCAAATTGACACATGCAATCCTTAAAGGACTTTAGGGCATCGACTTCCCCTTCCAGTCACATTCGAACAACTGCAATGTTCGCTGTTAGATTGATTGAATAGTAAAAAATTGAATCAATTTCTTACTATAAACCATGTGCGGTCAGTTGGGTAGGGTATAAAAAAACCCAAACATATAAAAAAATAAGAAAAAACAAAAAAAAAATAACGAACAATATTTACAATCTGGTACATGTCAAAGGCATACAATGACACTTTTTTATACCAACCATAATAATGATAAGTGAAAAAAATATAGTCAGTCAAGCCCGACCATTTATTACCTTAGACCACTTGGCTCCTTAAAACGCATTTCAATTAGTTTAGTTGTATATGTATACGGGAGGTATTGCCATATAAGTTATTCATTATATGGAAGAGAGTTCTAAAAATGGTTCAATCCGATCCAAATTTGGTAATGTGCCAAATTCGACCTCTAGTTTGCGCACATTTATGTGGACCGATGAACATTGTTAAATTGATTCAAATTTTGATTCCAAATCGGCCGGTATAATTGAGTGTAGGCGAGACAATTGCTGTTTAGAAGTTACAAACATCAACACAAACTTAATATACTTAATACAATCTATAATGGTGCAAGGTAAATATAATAAGGGAGTATATTGGTTTTCTGTAACACTCAGAAGAAGGTCTGCCACACCCTAAAAAGTATATATATTCTTGATCAGCATCGAATTTAGCTGTTTTGTGTGTCCTTGTTTTGTAAACTTCGCGGCCCGAAAATTGACATTAAGTATTAACAATTTTTATACGAGTATGCATTTTGGTGCTAGAAATAATTAAAATTGGTCCATAAAAACGCCCATAATGCAACACAAAAGAAATTGTGTAAGAATTTCGCGTTTGGGAAAAAATAATAATAATTTTGTCACAGTTTTGTTTGTTTCAATAAATTGAAGGTTTTTTTCTTACTTTTTATTATTATTTGTAGTACTTAGCAGGTGACAGTTAGCACATAGGTGTCCCAGATTTGGTGTATACCTAATATAGGTTTTTTACTTGTTTATATTGTATCCACACACAAACAATAGCAATTTAGTTGTACAGACGTATGCGCACACTAAGCAAACTCTAATATTCACGCATACACACATACATAATTATACTTAAATATGAATTTTCATACATATTTTGTGTTGTTGTTGTTGTTGTTGTTGTTGTTTCAACATTGAATATGAAACGCATCGAATCGTATTGAAACTGCATTGAATGCAGCAAAGGCAAGTCAACACAAGTGTGTGCGTGTGTGTGTGTGTGAAAATATAAAGATAAAGGAAACAAAACCAAAGGAAACAATAAACAAGTTAAAAAAAAAAAGTCGAACAAGTTTTAAGTTTCAATCAAAATGCAAATAATTTTTATGTATAGATGTAGGTGTGTGCGTTTGTGCAGTAAACAGCGTGTACCGTTGCCATTGTGAGAAATTCATAGAATTCATTAATAACTGTTATCTAACAGCTTTTAGATATACCGTTTTTTTGTAATCTTTGTTATTACTATTGTTGTTGTTACTATTTTTTATAAAAATAAACGGAACAAATAAGAACGAAAACTTTGGCATTTTTGACATTATTTTTAATAAGACATCAACTACAAACTTAACACACACACACACATGTGTATATAAAGAAAATGTGGGCGTGGCATATACCTGATTACGTCCTCTAGTAGTGTATATATTAAGTGTCAACTTAACTTAATAAAGTCGGATTATGTACCAAGTACAGTTTTTTGTAAATTGCCAGTATGCCTGACACCTGACCATGCACCCTTTTTATACACCTAGACACTTGCATTACTTTATGTGCCTCAACTTTCATTTCTATTGGTTAACTTTTGTAACTGATGGGCAAATTTTCAGCGTGGAACTAGCAACCTTAGCTCCTAACGTTTCAACGCGGATCAGACGCAAGACACACGGCCACTGTTAATTGAGTCATATGATGACCTCTCAAGCATCTTGCTACAAAGTGCATGACAAACTTCGTATACCACGCAATCTTATGCGGAGGGTAAAAGTTACATGATACTTACACACCCAAAAATAATATTTATCTTAATGATTGAAAATAATCAGTGTTAAAAGTATAAATGCTTCCAACTCAATGTACAACAAAAAAAAAACATGAAAATAAATTTATTCAATCAATTGTGGCAAAGTTTAAATGCCAGCTTGTGTTAGTAAGTGATCGGAAAACAATAGTAGGTACAAGGATTGTGAAGGAAAACTTTTAGTTGAAAATTGTTTAGTATTTCGTGTGAAAGAAAACGCATTTCCGAGTTTGGTTTTGTTATTGTCTTTTGTTTGGTGGCAATTTATCGTTGACTTCATGTAAAATGAATTTGGAAATTTAACAGAATACGAGGAAGCCGGAATAACTTCCGCTTCAACTAGACATGCACACATGCACACTTATAAATATGGACTCTCTTCCATATAAACAACTACATAGCAGTACATAGCAAGCAGTTCACACGCACGAAAACACTTATAAACCACTGATAGGAAAGTTATTGTTATAGAGGTGGTGGTGGTTATATTTATCGTTATCGTTGTTGTTGCTGTTTTTTGTTTTTGTTTTTGTTTTTGTTTTATATCGGATGTAGATGAACACAGTGTTTGCAGGTTGTTTTCAAATTTGCGCAAGTATGTGTTGTTGTTGTTGTTTGCTTGTTTATGGTTGCACTTTATGTAAGCAGAGACATGCACACGAACAGCTAGAAAACGACGGACGGAGATAGTCCGTTAGGCAATTAAACCAGCAGGCCAACTTAATCATATTCTTGATTGTGTGTGTGTGTGTGTGTGTGTGTATGTGTGTGTGTGTTGGTGTAAGGGAAAACTTACCATACAAAGGATCTTAAATGTCTACATACAAACACGGACACACTCACACATTACTCTTCAAATCCATATTAAACGGATGTGTGGTAGAAGTTTTTGGCTACAATAGCAGCCCAATGAACTCCAATTACCTACTTGCCAACCTGCCACTCCGGTTTCCTTCACCACTTTATGCTTGACTGCTTGACTGCTTCACTGTTATCGGTTATTAGCTTATACCAAATTGTATGCAGATGTTTGTCGACGCGTGTGTGTATGTGTCTTTATATTTGTATAACACTTTTTCATATTTTCTTCAAAAATACGTTAAAATTGTTTCTCTGGCTGAAGGAAAATTAAAAACGAACAAGTAAAATAAATAAACAAGAGAGAAAATTCAATTGGGCTAAGGTCAAATCTTAAATACCCTACGTACATACAAATGGTGGGCGTGGCAGGTGTATGATTCCGGTCTCTAATAGTGTATGTATTACGTATCAGCTTGGAAGCCAAGTTTTATGCTGATTGGGGTTTTCGTAAATTATGGGCGTGTCTCCTACGACGCCCATCTTTGCCAAATCGATGGATGCGACAATTATAATAATGTGGACTAAATTTCAAGTTCATAGGTCAATTATTGTGGCAGATATAAAGATTTTTGTGTATTGTGGGCGTGTTCGTTATCCAACTATGCCCATTTGCGGCACATAAATGAAAGAAATATTTACGTAATAAATTTCCACTTAATAGCTTTATTTTTTAGCAGAGATATACACTTTTCTCCATTGTGGGCGTGGCTTATGACCGATTTTGCCCACATATCTAAAACGTCTCAGTTTTTGAAGGCTGATCAAAAATATGTAGATTTCTGGTAGGGCCTCCTTCTAGATGATGCAAACGGAATGACAAACTTAGTATACCCCCCCATCTTATGTAGAGGGTATAAATATCAACAGACTAAAGGGCACAGAAATAAGCAGTCAGATACATTTACAAAAACCACAAACAGCTCTTTTCCAATGAGGTGAGGAGGTGTCTCTGAATGGTCGGAAGTTTGGTTTGACTCAACATAAAATAATAATCGCACTTGAAGCAATAGCCAAAAATGAAACCAATTACGACAACAACCAAGCAGCAGCATAAAAAGGGCAACATTGTCTACCACAAAATTTTACTTTTATGGTTATCTGGTGTTATGCTTTGTTTTTTGGCCATAAATGAGATTAATAGCATCATTCCAAAGTTTTCAAAAAGCAGCTATGTATTAGGTGTCTGCAAAATCTAGGAAACCCAAATATTACTGTTCCAAATGAGAACGAAATACTTAAAATTTATGTGAATAAACAGACACGTCCATTTTTCTACTGAAAAACCGCTGTCTACGTTAACAAATATATGTGAGAATGCAATTTTTTAAGGGAACACGCCCAACTACCACTTAGAAACAGTTTTAAGAATAATATCATAACAAAAGCAAGTCCATCCTAATTGAAGTTTTTACCACAGATTTATTTTGTTTAAGTTTAACCCATTACATAACGGTATTAAATAAATTATTTGATTTGCAATAGTTTCTATCAAAACTAATCAAAATATCATTTTTTATACTGGGAATGTGAATAAATTGTTGTTTTTTCGCGAAAATTTATGGTTTTTATTATATTACGTATTAAGTACGAAAGTATTGTCCGTCGTTGGTCAATCTTTCTCCCATATTTCTAGTACCTTTTGAATTCCATGTTCATTGCATTTGAATCTATTGGGCTATCGACGAAATCACCATTTTGTTGACATTTTCATGATAATGAAAGTGCTTCTCAACCAGGACATAAACCATCGATCAGAACAAGTGGTAGTCGGCGGAGGCATTGTCTGGTGAAAATAGCGAGGGGTTGGTGTATGATGCATTTTCTTCTTGTACACTTTTGCACAAGTTTTCAAAGACAAAATACCTATAAAGGTAGATTTTCGCCAAAAACACCCATTTTTTTAAAAAATTATAAATAACTTTTTATGTGGTTACGATGTCTCAATGAATGATTTAAAGAAGAATTTATGGCAAATCTTATAAAGTAAACAGTTTGAGTTTGAGAGCAAACCTTTATACGACTTTATAAACTTAAAATAAATTATACTTTGGTCTCGAAAACATATGGAAATAACCTCTTACTTAGAATCCTCATAAGATACATAAAAATACATAATAACCATAATATATATAATGCTACAAAATCGGTTGCCAGTACGTAAAGTAAATTAAAATCCTCTTTGCTTCTTTGCCTGTAAGATTTGTCTATTTGCCAAACTCAATATGATTTGTTTTCTAATTCTAAATTGTATTTAATAAAACAGCACATAAGATAATTTAATAAACATAAAACTTGAAGATTTTTCTATTTATTCACATTTATTACCAAAATATTTATTTGGCATTGACATTTCTGTTAGACTTGTACTTGTACACCCTCACAGCATAGAAGCCAGACACATTGTCTTCTTGGAAATGTTTATTTAACATTTGTTTGTATGTAAATGTGAAATGTTGTCCTTTTTCCACATACACATACATACACGCATATATTAATGCTGGTATTTTTATGTCTATCTGTCTGTCGGTCGGTCGGTCCTTGAGTGTAATTGTGTCTTTACAGTCTACTAAGCACATATACTTTTTGTATAAATTAAATGTACACGTACATTATTTACCGTATAAGGAGTTTGTAAAAAAAACAAAAAAAAGTAGCTTTACAGCCATTACCATTGCCAAGCACAAGCACATTCACCAGCGTTGTTTGTTGATTGTTGTCAATGTCATTTCTAACATTGTTTACAGAGACATAACAACCATCGTAGTGCTGTTTAAACGAGTACATATTTGCAATTCATTTGTTGCATTTACACTACATTAATATGTTTATGTTTATACTCCTTGAAGGTTGTTGCTGTATTTATGTTGTACTTATGTGCAATGTCGTCATTATACACAGAAGCTCAAGCTTTTGTCAACTATTCTATTTACTGTTATACCAAAAGAGTTTTTTCTGCATACTAATAATAATAATAATGTATGACGTTTTACAAGCCTAAATGTTCATTCGCCTATCTAAAGAATTTCGAGTTTCATGGTAATATTCTTAAATGTCGTTGGGTTACCAATCCAAAGCAAGTTCAAATTCCAGCTGAAAAAACCTCTTTCACTCGTTCTTAGTTAGATTTGAAGAAGAAAAAAAACACATTAACCATAAGCAACCTGCTGATACTTTGTTGGATGGTTGACTTTCATATTAATATTACAAACATGTGTCAACACTCGATAATATAAGCATAAAAGATACATTGATGATATCATCTACTACGTTAACTATCCGCAAATAGGTTTACAATAAATCAAACTAGAAGACATGCAATAGGGAGCGAAGCAAAGAGATGATGAAAGAAGACAGTCAGGTGAAGTCCATTTACTAACAAAGCCAATCAAAATGCGCGAACAAAAAGTTTATGGTATTTTTGTCACACATGTACATGTGTATTACTTATGATGAATAGAACGACAAGACAAGAATAGATTCAAGGCATACAAAATGACATTAATATAGGGTACGGAACAAATGACATTGTCAATCGAAAGAATGCTTCAAAAAAACCTAACAGAGCTAATCTGAGAGTTTGGATGGTAGGCAGAGGTAGCAACTTGTGTGCTCTTGACAAAGTGGTTGACAAATGTGAGCAGTGGTAGGTAATAGTAGATGATAAATGGATTTTGTGATTAATTAGAAGTACAAAATGGACAACTGCTGTGCATTTTTATACATCTCTCAAGGACCCCTTTGAGTTATATTCCAACAATTCTAAAAGCTGTTACTCTTGCTTTTATGTTGATTTTTTAATGTCTAATAATAGGCAAAGTTTCAGGTATTATCGTTCATTTTAAATTTAGAAATCATTTGTTGTACAGGGTGTCCACCGGGAAGGTATACTACTTTGTTTTGCCGCCATTTTGGTAAACATTAGTCTTGACAGTTCATATTTGGCAGTCGTGAAGTAGACACGTGGCAAATTTATTATGAAAAAATATTCGATAAACCAACGTATTTTAAATGTTAAAACATTTTATCAAAATCAATCATTGATTGCTGTGACAATGAGAAAGTTAAGTGAAATTTTTGGGAGAAACAACAACATTTTCATGATATATGTCCATTTTTTACATGTATTGTTATGATATTTTGTTTAGTGGTACTTAGACTTTTCATCATTAATCCACTATTTTTAAAAATGTTGGTTCAAAGTAAGCAAAATCTTAAGCGTTTCTTTTTTATATGATTCCGCATTCCCAATTGGACCAAACTTTAGTAAAATGTATTAAAAACTTTGACGAAAGTATTCGGGGACAAATATTTGAATCAAATCTACCAAAAGCGAACGATGTTCCTCAGACAGAGTAATAAACTTTACTTGACTATGTATAGGCTTGTTGTTGAAATGATGTATAATAAAATGTATATAATAAGTACAAACAGCAAATGTAAATACTAAATAGACAAAGATAGCTACCAACTGAAGCACTTTTAAGACCGATAAAACAATTATCAGCACGTTTCGGTTATTAATGTTAAAACTTTGGTTAGTAGAACTGGAAACTAGAACGATGGCAGCAAAAACAATACTTTAAGCAGATATTTTACAACAACAAGTATAAAAAAGAAACAAATTCAACAGAAAACATTGTAAAATTTATATATGGCTAAAGCCATACCCTAAACACCTTCCATTTTGTTGTGATTCGTCAACTACAAATGGAAGTATTTTGAACAACAGATGTTTTGAATGGGCGTCAATGGTTAAAAATACATTTTAATGTTACTCAAGTATATACATAAATGACTGTTTGAGAGAATCATAAACAAAATGAAAAACTTAACACTTCACCTGGAAAACAGTGCAAAAGTTCATGGATGGGTTGTAGGAGCGCAGACACCAACCAGCCAAATATATTAAGTGTGAGTTGTTTACAAAAGGACAAAAGTGACAAAATAGTCAGACACAAACAGCATTTACACAACCATACATACTCACCATATATACAGAGAAGAGTTAAAGTTTAACTGGATGGCTGACTAGCTTGCCCAATAATGTGAAATATGCGGTTAATGGTCATGTCAGGTTCTTTCTCTCTCTTTCTCTACAATATGAACAAAAATATTAAACAGTTTTCCGTTTGGTAGTGTTTTTGACAAATAATAACAACCGAGATGACACGTTTTCAGGATTATCTCTTAAAAAAAAAAATGAATTCAATTCAACCCTTCTATCAACACAACAAACAGTAACAATTTGTTTATAAAGAAAAGTAAATAAAACTCTTTCTTTGATACAGGCCACATGTTGAACACGCACCATCTTTATATGTTATTGTGTAAATGCAATATTTGATTGATAATTAAACAGATGGACTGACAGACATAATTAAAAGAACTGACGCCTAACACCATCTAAGCCTTTCAATACTAACAAAGATCATAACAAACCTTTTTACAATTTTTAAAAAAACACTCAACACTCTTTATGAAAATGGATGAGATCGAAAAAAATTTTAAACGCCTTATTTCGCATTAATTCTCCGTATAAAGTTTTTTTTTTTTTTTTGTCAAAAACCTCTTTTTAGGATCAAATTTAACTATTTTCAGAAGGCTATTAAAAAAACAAGTAAGAAAACTAAATTTGGCTTAGACCAAATCTTAAATACGCTCCACATTCATAACGGGCGTGGCAAATATATATATATATATTGCGCCCTCTAATAGTGTATGTCTTACGTATCAGCATGCAAGTCTAGTTTTATGGTAAATATGGTTTTTTGTAAATTGTGGGCGTGTCTATTATCCGACCACGCCCATTTTTGGCACGTCAGTCAATGGGATAACTATGTGTATGCGTACCAAATTTCAAGTTCCTAAGTCAACTTTTGTGGCAGATATAAAGATTTTTATTATTTGTGGGCGTGTATGTAATCTGAATACGCCCATTTCATGCATACCGATGAAGCTAATATTCATAGATGTACATACCAAATTTCAAGTTTATAGCTTAATTTTTGTGGTAGGTAAATAGATTTTTGTCTATTGTGGGCGTGGCTTTCGACCGATTTTGCCCATTTTAAATAGCGATCTGCGTGCAAAAACTAAAAGTGCCTGTACAAAATTTCAGCTCAATATCTCAAAATTTACGCCCATGAGAGTGCCAACAACGGACGGACGCAGGGACCTACATGTCTAGATTGATTAAGTTTTTAATGCTGATTAAGAATATATATACTTTGTAGGGTCTCTGATGCCTCCTTCTGGGTGTTGCAAACGGAAGAACAAACTAAGTATACCCTCATCACTGAGGTGGAGGGTATAACAAGTGAAAATAATAAAGGCAGTCCTACCCGGCCATTTAATACCTTACACCACCATTTATGCTACAATTAGTTAAGTTGTATTCATCCATCCCTACATGGTATGGCACGACCATATAACAATTTGACTTAGTTAACTATTTTTCATTAAATTTTGTCTAAAAATATTAAGAATTTGCGATATTTGGACATATAGAAATGTATTGTCAAGTAGAATATTATATGGGGAAGGGATCAGTTTCATTGTCAATAAAAATTATTGGAAACTAAAGGGCATTTTGAGCCACATTTCATCAAAAAATATCATCGTTTAGAAATTTCAATACTTTTAAACCTAAGCCGGTATAATTATTTGACCTTTTCTATCCTTTAAATTAGAAGAGTAGATAAAGACTCGGTTTGTTGTTTTATAGTATCAAAGGAAGCTTCAGATTTTCTTGATTAGTAATAAAATCTAAATAAATCTATTCGAGTGTCTGTTCATCTACCTTGTTTGCTTGCAAAAATTGAGGTATTGAGCTGAAAGTTATGAAAACGATTTTTATTCTACGCAGGTAAATTTCTATTTAAAATATCGATTAATAACCATGCCTCCAATCTGCAAAAATCTCTATATGACACTTGAAAATCGTTCTACGAAGATGAAATTTGTAACATTTATAAAAATCTCTAACAAAACAACCTTGTATGGCTGAGAATTCGATCCGTATTAGAGATCGTAAACTTTCCAAATCCATGGTTTGCATGATGCGCATAGATGGGTAGGGTATTTAATATTTAACTTAAGCCAAAGTGTAGTACTTTAGTAGTTTTTATATCATACTTTTTTTAACTATTATTTGTGTTCATTATCAGTTTTGTCTGGCGCACGTTCCTTAATAGTGTCTGTTTATGATTTATATGCGTTTTTATTCCGTATTGTTGCACAATACTATTTATACATACATACCAATGCGAGTGTATTAAACTTTATATATAGACAGAAAAAACATTTTAAACATTTTTTAACCAAAACCAATAATTTAATTAATATCATAAAATGTGTTAAAACAATATTGACACAAAAATATGATTTAATATGATGAGTAAAAGTGTTCATAACCGCGCAATGTCTTGCTTGTTGATACTGCCACCAATTAAATGAATTTTAATTAAGTTTTCAATATTTAATTTATCTGATGAACTACCAGCAAATGCAATTTATTACAACCACAAAAAATCAAATTAATCGATTATTACAATCGCTTAACAAAAACAAAACAAAAAAAATGCAATACAAACAAAACAAAGTGCGATACATATCACTTGTGGTTTGGCTTTTGTTATAAGGGTGCCGAAGATAAAGAGAGATCAAGAGATTACAATTTATTGAAATAATATTCAATAAGTAAAAGAGCTGGCTTAGGCCACATGTTGAATAAGCTTAGAGTGCCTTTAACTGTTAACTGTGGCCGTAGCTGGTTTTGTGATTACCTTCTCTAGCAGTGCAGGTATTAAATAAAAAGTTGGAATATGGCGTCGGTGGTCCGTCATCGCTCATTTTTCACCTAATTGCACTAAATTCTTATTTTATAGTTAAATTTCAATTCATTAGTAGATAAATTTTTGTGTATTGTGTGTGTGTGAACATAGCTCTTAACCGATTTTGATTGATTTAAATAGGAAACTCGAAAAAATTCTAAAGAATTCAAATTTTTATCGGGTTAGTGATAAAAACAGACAGACGTACGGACCAGCATGGCTGGAACAATACAAATATTGACTCTGATCAAGAATATATTTATTGACCTATCCTTTTGGATACAAAACTTTTATCCCCACCTTATGTGAAGGACTTCACTTCATCTTTCTTGGGCGTCCTATCTCTTTAGTGTAATATAAGTAAATAATCGAAGCACTCTTGAAAAGATGCTTGCACTGTGCCGATCTTACCCCTCCGCGATATACAAATCACCCACCTATAAAGAAACATATGTTTTTAAAACATCTCATTACCACACACCCAGGTAGGTGTCAAACCTATTTGACTATTGCGGACAGCATACTCCCCACAGTGATAATTTAGTTTTTTATTTAGTTGTTAGGATTATTTAAAAAATATATTTATTATGATTCGATTTCCGGTTGCTGCTGACTCAACTTGTAGTTGCAGTTGGTCGCCATCAAACATCAACATCATAAGCATCTGGCATTTGGCATTTGTCATTTACTCTATCTATCTCTAACTCACCTCACCCACTCACTCTTTTCTCTGCAATCAATATAATGACAGTATTTTTTTTTTTAATTTCCGCCATGTCAGAAGGGTTTTCGCATAACAGAGAGAAAGAAAGCAAGCAATGTTTGCTAACTACCTGTACATGGATTTGTTGTTCATAAAATGGTGCGTGATTAACAAGTCAATTAAATGAATTTAATACTTTGGTCTCATCTAATTCATTTATAATTTACTAAACACTTTACAAAATGAATAATTATACACTCAGACAGCAGCACAGTTTTGTGATATAAGGTATAAAACTAAAAAGTTTTCCAATTCACTTTTCAGTTCATTCTGCTTTGTATCCTTAATGATCGTTTTCATTTGTTCCAACTGTTGGTCATTCATAATCACATTTACAAATGTTTTCATACAAATATGTTGGGTTCCCACATTCCTATATATAGAAAGATTATACATTTATATACGTATATAGCCTACTAACTGTCTAAAGCCTTGTTAATTGTTGCCTTTTGTTGTCATTAGTAACAGCAGGGAGCATTCTCTGAATATGTAAAGTGGCCTGTAGAAGGTTCTAAAAATGGTTATGGAAATGGTACAACATACACCATCATGGCTTGTTGTATGTTTTCCGATTTTTTTTCTTTTTTTCTGCATATTTTGCTTTTCATTGTAATTTTGCACTTTCTGTACCATTAATAAGTAGAATGCTCCTACAATAGCCTTTCGTACCATGCCATGTCTACTACACAGAGTCTGGTAATGATGTTAATGATTATGAGTGAGGGTGATGGCACTGACATTGATATTTATGATAATAGCTTAGCGTTAGCTTATTGAAAGTAGCCGACAATTGAACGCAACTGCCATGAATGTTATGAAACTGAACTGTTTTATTGTACACATAGGTTCAATTAATTTGTTTTTTATCTACTGCATGACCTTCTTTTACATTCAATTTCAATTTGTTGTCAGTTTTTTTTAAAGCAATTTGTGGTTATCCATAAAACAACTTATGATTCAAGTAAACTTCAGTAAACTTTAGTAGAAAGATATTTGGCTTTAGCTTTTTATGGCCCTTATTTTATTTAAAATTACATACAACTAACAAGCTATTGAATGTCACAACATTTGAGATAAGTTTCACAATAATGCCTCGCTAATGAGCCTGCTCTCTTATATTATCTTACAGAAAATCCATAGAGCGGAATGCAAAATACACCCAAGTGTCTGTCAACAATTTTGAACTAAATAAGATCATTCAGACAAGATCAGACTAATAAATTTTATTCTTTGTCAAACTTAAATTTATACATAACAGAAAATTTATACTCTACATAAAAATCATAAAATTTAACCTAAATTCATGACAAAAATATGTGAAAAACCGGTTGCGGGATAAACACGTTACACAGAGAATGATGAGATTTTAAAAAAATCGGTTAACAAGCTGTATTAGACGTGTGCCAAATCTATATTGAAGCAATATGCTTAAAATATAATTCATTTTAGAATTATTTTCCAATCATTTTAAAGTTTCATTAAAATGTTTTGCACAGATTTATAAACACAACACCGCGCCCATTTTCATGGGTTATTTTCGGACAAAAAGGAGGAATAATCAATCTTAATTTTATTAGTCTTATGTTTTGCTGAAAAATTTCTTCTCCAGCGTTGACCATGTGTACTGAGGGTGTGATGTATTGGCTTGTGAAAAATTAACATTCGGCGACTGGGAGGATTGAACCTGGACCGGTTTCGAACTTGTCTTCATCAAGTTCTCATCAGCAGGTGTATTTTACCAGTTGAGCCAAATCCACCTTGTGCAAAGTCATGCGCAAGTGGTCTATATGAATCGTTCACACTCCAACATCACAACCCTAACATCTACACTTTATCTAAGTGTAGATTAAGCTACGTTTTTCTGCTATGAAGTGAAAGGATGGGTAACCGTTTCAAATCTAGCTGCCTGCCTTAATTTTAGTTCTATATAAGGTGACCTCTAAAACACATTCTCATCTGTAACAATTATAGGTAATTATAATATTCTGATAAAATTTTGTATTGTGTTTGTTCAGACGTCTGTAAGTACCAGAAGCAGGCGTGCCCCACCCCCAAAAGTATACATTTTCTGGATCAGCATCAATAGAAAAATTGATTTGGTCCATCTTTTAGGGTCTATGGACTGATTTAAACCATTCGGCTTTAATAAAAGAAATACGTACTCTGTTATAATCATTTCCAGTACGGATGGTCTTATTTAATTTATTGCCATTTTGCAGCGTTCGAATTAGTAAATTTATATGTAATTGAAATATATTCCAATCTGCAGCTGTTTATTTAAATCTTTACCATTCAAAATCATGATGAACCATTGAACGATTGATCTTTAAGATTACATTTATAGTATGAATGCGTGTGTGTGTGTATGCCTGGGTTAAACATTTATTATCTTTTTACAACCATAATTTAATTACTTTTCTGATTTAATATTTTAATTTAATTAAATTAAATTAACAATGCATAATGAAGTAGCAAATATATTCACATTTATAAAAAAAAAAATACCAAAATCTTTCATGATATTAAAAATCACTCTAGTGCGAGTTTCACAAAAAAAAAAAAAATTTTTTTTATTAATTAAGAAAAGTATAGATAAAGAAATTGGAAAAGAATAATTATGCAAAACACAATTTATTCATGCTCTCATTATACCCCCGTCTACCTATAGTTATAAAATGATGGCGGTAAACTTAAACTATTGTTCTGTTGGCCACAACGCAAGCAACACTTTAGATATTCATTAAAATCGGAATCGAATTGGTCATGACCGTCCTTTTTTACTTAAAATATTTTTAGTATCTCGATCAATTCCACTCAATCGATGGAAACCTTTCATATAGTTTTTTACAAAAAGTTAAAATTTTATACTTTTTACGCATTTATAATGAATTCGTTCATCAAGAATGCGAAAAAAGCAATGTCGGATAACAATAATAAATGATTATTATTATCTTCTTTGCAAAATCATATTCAACTGGGTCTTCGAATACAAAAAATTAATAACAAATGAAGCGCAAAAGTTTCACTTCATTTCAGCAAAACGTTCATTTACAAACAAATACCTGTTCTGTCTTCTTTTCTTTCAACTTTCTCATTTCTAAACTATGCTTAAATGAATTCTTGTATATAGCTTAGGAATAACTTACAATATTAATTATGTCGTTCCGTGTTAACCCCATTTATGAGCATTTGAAATGATTATTGAAAAATTCTTTCTTTCTTTCTTTGTTTTGACTAAATATTAATATTTTTTGTGAGACTTCATTATAACGCTGTTATAATGACGTTATAGTATATAAGACAGTGTTGTGTGGTTCTAAGGTTTAAAAGAAAGTTAGTGTTCTTTTAAAAAACATCGCAACAACAAGATGTTTAGTGAAACGCTTCTAATAGCAGTGCTAACTATAATTGGTTCTGTAGCTGCCAATAATGCAGCATATCCTTTAACGTTTTCGTCCTATCCTACAGTCTCATATATACCCAGTTTTACCGGGCTGCCTTTAGATGTATCAAACCGGGATAATAATGATGATTTAAAAATTCAACTAAATCTTAATGAGAAATTCATTCGTGAATTGTTGCGTTCAAAAGGCGAGAGTATAGCTCAAGTTTTACAAGGACTTCGTGAAGGCAACACTCAGTCTCAATCAGATTCAAAAGGTGTTATGAGTTACTACTATCCTCAGTATTTACAGTACTATCAATATCCACCATACGGTTATCAACCCATATATTATGTATATGAACGTAAATATGTAGTAAAAAAGAAGAAGAAGAAGAATAAGAAAAACGATAATGATAAAGGCAAAGACAAAGACAACGACAAAATGGAAAGTATTCCAGAAAAAATTACAGATACAGTTAAGGATACTCTTATGGATTCGATTGAAAGCGAAGAAAAACCTGTAGTCAGAGATGAACTGCCCAGAGAACCTATACATATCTTATTTCAACTCAACTATCCACCCGTTAATCTAAACGGTCAGAACTATTGGACAACTCAACCACCGCCTAGCCCAACTACCGCGAACAATTTCGATGAGACGGATGATGAAAAAACACCTGACGACGATGAAACTGTGATGGAAACAGAAAATATAAGTGTGGATTCGAATAGGTCTCAAGAATCAACGATTGAAACTGAGGGCAAGGAGGAGATTTCGGAAAAACCATTCATCCATTTACTACCCATTTATCAGCAAAGTTTAATGGCAAAGAAACTTTATTCATCAACATTATAGCAAAGTTTGAAAAAATGAAATGAAATAAATAAAAGATTCTAAAATAATAAAACGTGTAAATTTGTTGCTTCATATGTACATTTTCACTACAGAAAGCTTTTTAAGCTCAAAAGGAGGCTTTGGGATCGATCATCAACAGTGCGTTGGCACTCTCAAGATTGTAAAAATTACCATTAAGTCTTATACGTAATGCACACATTTTTAGTTTCCAATCTATTTAAATTAAAAGAAATTAGAAAGCGGGGGGATGTTGTTTCATTATACTAGAAATTACTATCCCACACATTTATGAACGTTTACTAGAGACCATGTTGCTGTCTCCGAACACTATTTGCTGATGATCTGGTAGCATATGTTATCACATGCCTGCCACGCCAACATTTTTTATTTACTCAGATGTAAAGAGTATTTGAAATTTGGTCTAAGGCACATATGAACAACTTTTTGAAAAATCTTAAATTTAGGTATCAAAGCACTTGGTGTAGTCATAACTTTTTTATTTCATCGCATTTCTCAACTTTTTTTTTATTTATGGAGTTAATCGATGTGTGCACTGAAAGGTTCATATAATAAAAAGTTTGCTCTTTATTTATTATACCAACCACCTGGAGTATGCCCACTCTGTCAGAACGTTAAAAATATTCAGAAGAAAGCATCGAATGCTTTAGAAAGTATAATCATTCTGCATCAGCATTAAATTATAAATCAATGTAGCCTTATCTGTCTGTCCGCCTGTGTATCTGTCTGCATTGGACGCAAAAATTGAAGTACTTTATAAACATCATTTTATTTTAATTATCGCAAATGGTGGCCTAAGCCATGTATAATTTTTTACTTATTTCTTTTATTTTTTATATATAACATTTTGCCCTTTGCTGTTTGTGTTAAAGGTTACACAACATCCAATTTTGATAAGATTTTTCAATTTCCGTTCATTTAAAATGCACCAGACCGTATTAAAATTGGTCTTCTTGTACAAATATAATGCAATCTATCCACATGTATTGAATGCACTCAAAAAAAATACACTTCAAATACTCTACACACATGCATACAAGCGATACTTTGAATATGCGATATCCAAGAGGATTAAAAATCTGTTTAAACAAATATTTACTTTAACATTCATAAATATGCCGAAAAACCTTTAAGGGTTTAAATAATTGTAAAGAGCTTTAGAAACGTTACCTAAAATTTGTTAAATTTTAAAATCATTACGATAGCTATGCTAAGTTATGTTTTATTATGCTTTCACAGTCAATTATTAACCACTATTTTTTATCCAAACGAAAAATAACAAAGAATTTTTATTAAACAATTGGAATTTTCGCCAATAAAAAGTCACATTTTATAACATGGAGTATTTTAAATTATGGCTTCGTATCGAGTTTTACATGGTGCTAAAAACAAACCCATCACTCAAATTTCATCAAAAAACATCACAAATGACAAAAGTAGAAGTAGGAGGAGGTGAAATTTTGTAAACACATTTCTAAAAATTTGTTTAAATCGGACAGAATTGGTTGAGGGCCACGCCTACAATCGACAAAAATCTATCTATCCACCTGAAAAATTTAGCTATAAGGTTATATAAATTAATTAATTTATTTATTTTTTCTGTTTTTAAAAAACAGTTTTTGTTTTACTAACGCTGAAAAGCGTCTACTCTGTATTACATTCAAAAATGAACTCAAACTTAAAACTGATTGTTAAACTTGACTTACATCTATTTATCTATGAGCGTCTGCAAAATGGAATATGATCTGCAGGAACACCTGCAAAGAGCTATGTTCTGTGAACACAGGCAAATGAAACGGAATCTGCTGAGTTTGCACCTACAGCCATTAGAATGGACAGTTTCCTATGGTTAGTATTGTTCTATAGCATCAATGTTGGTATCATTCTAAAGAAATGATTTT
Source organism: Ornithomya chloropus (assembly GCA_963971445.1). Lineage (NCBI taxonomy): Eukaryota > Metazoa > Arthropoda > Insecta > Diptera > Hippoboscidae > Ornithomya > Ornithomya chloropus. Next base: position 15,811,351 of record OZ020530.1, on the reverse strand, counting down.
GCTGCGTTTGCAGTTATGACTGTGTGAACGAACTGTTCAACTGGTATTAACTTATATAAGGTTATTACTTGTCCACCCATCTACGGTTCAGATGACAGTTTTACACAGGATATATCAAAAACTAATTTGTGGGTTAGAATTTGATTTGTTTTTTGATAAGTAATACATAATCGTAGTAATCATACCAGTTACAAACATGTACACCAACTTAATGTACCCTTTGCCACAAGTGGTGCACGCTATACAAAAAGCAAGAGGCCCTTCATCGCATCTAGGAAACCTACCATCATTAGCGTGTAACAAAATAGGGTTTAAATATAGGTTTTTAGGCACAGTTGACCGATTTTGATAATTTTGATATTTTACTGTTGTGTGGAACCTTACTTAGAAAATCGTTCTTTTTTCTTAGGTTTGGTTTAGCATTTCATTTCTAAATCTCTTACCTTTCTTTTCATTGCAGTTGGTTGGTTGGTTCAAATTGCTTCACCTTTGTTCCGTTAGAATGCCTAAAAAGAAGAAATATTTTCGTTTTTATTTCAATCAAAATTTACTTTACTAGAATCAAAATGTCATATATAACCTAGCTTCTGTATAGTTAATAAAAGTTATGTTTAAAAGCTTATAAACCTCAATTTCATTAAAATAAAAAAAATTAATACCTTAACTAAGAGAATACATATTTTTTAAGACTTTAAAATATACTACATAAGCTGGAAAAATATAAAAATAATCTCTTCAAAGTTTTAAACACTTGTGTTGTTGTTGTTCTATGTGCAGAAGTAATATTTTTGATTTTTGCACAAACTATGCATAAATCACTACCAAAAGTATGTTCTGTTTAATGAATTCAATTAATCTTAAAAGTACATCAAGAGTGTATTGCAATTTACGCTTGAAAATATTCAATAAGAATTGAAAATGTTATAAGCACAGCTAAGCTTTATTATTTAATACCCTACAACACTTAGTTTCGATTGCACAAGTATTTTAAGATTAAAGTATAAAATTTAAAAAAATTTAGCTGAAGTCAAATAGTAAATGCTCATCCAGTTGTATGCCCTAAAGTGGGTTATTGCCACTTTCTAACTATCTACGAGTAATGCGTAAATAATCTTCCCCCCAAGTACTAGTTTAGACCCATGAAATCCTTAATATTATCTGGCAAAGCGCCTAAAAGACTTATGGCTCTACATTGCGATCAGGAGAATGATATCCACACACAGACAGACTTTGCTAAATCTACTTTGTATTCGTTGCTGATTCAGAGTACTTTGTTGGATCTCCGATACCTTGTTATGGATTCTCCTTGTAGACTGGCAGACATGTTTACGTTAAATCATAAACTTATTTTAAACTCTTGCGTATCAATAAAAATATGAAAATAACCGAATAAATTGCAAATTTATTCTTTTATTAATTGATTTATATATGATTTATAGGATTTTACTTATATATAGTAAGAGGTGGATCTCTTTCAGTGGTTTTTAAGATTTAAGCTTACGCACAAAAGCTGTAGGGTAAAGAAATGTTTTCCTTTAGCTTGTACACCTACTTACAATGTACATGAAAATTTCAATAAATATTGTTCATGGTTATTAGAACACAATTTTTTTTATGATCTTAACTTTATTCTGCTTTTTGTCTTTTGAATTGTCGTATACTACGAGTATATAGTTGTGCTGCTGCTGCTGCTGAAAGCAGGATTGTTAAACGGTAAAAGCCATTAAAATATTTGGAAAAATTTTAAGCAGTATCAGCAGCTACATACATTTTACTGCAACGAGAGTACTACTCTACTTAAGCAAGTGTTTTGTAAGAGAAATTGTAATAAATCATCTGCTAAGTATTGTCGAAGAAAAAGTGCAAACTTTAGAGAAGAAGAAAGTGAAGACATTTCTGTTCAGAAGTGGTATAAGTATCCAAACACAAATAAGAAAATTTCAACTAAAAACAATCAATACTGAACATTTGACACTTAACAGGCTGTATAAGGTGCTTTATATATATTATATAAACAGATGGGTAATGGCAAACACTTGAACGAGAAAAAATACAGGAATTTTTTTAAAATGAAATTATTTTGAAATAACTTAAATGGAAAAACTCTTAAATAGATTATTGATTGTAGAAATATTTTCTCGTATTAAATTCGGTTGTTGAAAAAAAATTAGAAAATTGTTGCCTACATTTAGGTGTTGCATTTAATTCACATATTTAAATGATTCTTTGATTTGTATTCGGTCAAAATTGTTTTTAATTTAGAAAATATATGTATGGTATGGCTATAAAAGTCGATGTGTGCTAAGTTTGCCTGAGAAAATGTTGCAGTCGGTGAAACCCGACCAAGCCCCACTTGGCTCCATAATGTTATAATCAGTTTATTGTATCAATAGACGTAAGTTGTTATCATATTTGTTTAAGGGGTTCTCAAAATGGTCCGATCAAGTTCGAAATTTGGCGCAAGCTTAAGTTTTGTTAAAAATATTAAATTTTACGAATTATCCTCATATAAGGAGTTATTTTAGATTAGAGCGTTATGGAGAAGGGATCCTAAAAAAGTTCAATTCAAACTATTTGCACCGGTTTGGGTCAAGAGACGCCAAGTTTCATCGAAATATCTTTAAAGCTGAGGCCTAAGCCTTGCGCACAAATTTACTTGGACACACAACAGATAGATGGATACACAGACATAGTGAAATCGATTCTGATTGTGATCCTATGCGATCGGTAATGTATATCTTTAGCCGCTTAAGAATTACAAACATCCACGCCTTTGCCGCAGCAATAAAAAACTAAAAACAAAAACAATAAAAAATTAATTTTTTATTTATTATAACCATTGCAGTGGACATTTTTGAAATGTGTGTTTTTTATTTAAAAAAATTTGCAATTCTTTTCACATTCGTGACTATTTTTAGTTTAAATATTTATACCCAAGAGCTTAAAGGAGAGGCAATTTATATATTGAACGTAGTGGGGCAAGAAGCCAACCAAAGTGTGTGAGTGTAAGAGTGTTGTTGCAAAATGCGACAACATGTTTACGACACTGATTACAAGCATGCACGCATTTAGTTGAGTGTAAACTCCCGTATATGCAAACGCACATACAACTTAAGATGGGTGGCATATGGATAACCACCGTAATGTATATAAGAAGCCATTATACTATATATATGAGATTTGTGGTATTTTGAACTCAATCCAACCTTATGCGCTGCATCCAAACTCAACCAAAGTCAGCACCGGGTTGACTATATTTATATATAATAACAAGTGTGTAAAATCCTGTCAACTATATTGTTCTCAACTTGGGAACCTCCTTAAGACTGCGTTAAACTGTTTAAAGATTTTAACATGTGAATGTGTGTGTATGTTGTCCCCCCTAATGTAAGAGTCAACACAATAAAGTGCAAAACCTGTTAAATCTCTTTCGCTTCTAAGTGGTGTTTCAAGTCTGTATCTGGCAATGGAATGAAACTTGCCTCCCCCCCCTTGCTTAATATGTACTCTCTAAATATTTAAAGTTATGTAAATTGAAATGTAGACAATGTGAAAATAATTTCTATAGCATTCAGTATTAGGGTGTTTGTGGAGCTGCAAATTTTAAATACTTATGGAATGTTTCATGTACACCTGACGATACCTGCTACATATTCAATAAATTATCGCTTTCATTAAAGGTTTATATTGGCTTTAAAGGTTTATTGGTAATAGGTTGCATGCCGTATGTATTGTGGAGGAGGTGGAATGTGAGCACACACACACACAAGTGCAATTAAAAAATATATGTAGCATAATATCCGGCGCCAAACACTGACAAAACTATTGCATATTTTATATATTTGAAGAGGTATACAATCTATGTTTAGCACGAACAAACACTGCACCATGGAGCAAATACAATGAAGCCAATAAAACTTGAAGCCCAATGTGATGACAGAACGGAATAAAATATAAAAGACATAAAGTAGTAAGTTCTGACATTTTTTTTTACCATTACAACAAATCACTTACAACTAAAACCACAACAACAGCAACAAGAACAACAACAATAACTCAATAAATATGCACGTACACACGGGCTACTAACGGAAGTACTTAAAGAGAATTTGAATGCACACAGAACAGACTTCTGCAAATCGACGTATTTACATGTACACGTCATGTCCTATTATAGCATTTTATACGTGATAAGCAGCAACTATCATGACAAACACAATGCAAAGGCACACATGAACATTTAAACAAAAGATCAACTGGAAAAGAGAAAAATAGAGAAAAAAAGTTTCTTGATAATTTTTTTATTTGTTTTAAGTTCAATTGGTTGTTGATGCAATTTAAAAAAAAAGAGAAAAAAACAAGTAAAAATGTTATAGTCGGTCAAGCTATGTAATACCTTACACCACTTGGCCCCACAAATTATGCTACAATTAGTTTAGTTGTGTTTTCGTGATACTTCGTTACTTCGTGATATGAGAAGGGTTTCTAAAAATGGTCCGATCTGGTCTAAATTTGTCACAGTCAAATATTAACTATTCTTCACCAAATTATACCCAAAAAAAGTTAAAAAAAAAGTCTCACAATAAACTTAAACTTAAACTTAAACTTATATCCAAAAAATATTATATAAAGATTTTCATTAGAATAGGACTTTATGTGGGGAAAGGTTCTAAATATAATCCGATCCGGTTTATTGTTAAAAGGGTTTCTCTATGATCCAATGCATGTCCTTGTAACAAATTTCATCGAAATATCTCATGCAACCTATAGCTTGCACACAAATTTACATAGACAGATAGGCGGACAGACGGACATGGTTAAATCGATACAGATTTTGATTTTGAATCGCTTGTTATAACTTAAGGTGTGTGTGATATTTGTCATTTAGGAGTTACAAACATCCACACAACCTTAATATACTCTCTTACCACCAGTGGTGCTGGGTATAATAAAGTACTGGAAGGTACTTAGTAGCATTACATTGGGTTATTGACTTAAATATACTACGTACTACTAAAAGTTAAGGATAAGCAAACAAATGAAAATGTTATATAGGGTTAGAAAACGACCCTTGTGTTCTCTATGACACTCTATGAAACTATTAAAGAAAAATACTATATTTGATATTTATTTTTGTGAACTGGAGATATTTTTGACGATTGTTGATGAGGCCTTTCACCAATTTAGCTTAATTTTACAAACACATCCATCAAAAGTAAAAATTTTGATTTTTAACAATCACACAAAAATAGAGTCCTTTTATCTAAATGTTCGTTAAAAGAAACATCTTGTTAGGCCACAAAATGTTGGCGTAATCAAAATAAAGTCCTTTAGCTAAGCTTATGGACTTTGATCAAGCTTAAGGATTTCTCTTTTAAATTAACTTTAAATAACAACCTTAACAAAAGACGTCACCTGATGAGGATTTCATGGTTTTTTTTTGTAGTTCCACCATAATACGTTTGGAAATCGTGCTGAATATATTTTGCAACCGTATTTGAATACCTATAAATGTATTGCTTTAGTGCCACTGCTCGTTTATCCAACCAACCACTCATTAGATTACAGTGCTCTTAACCTATTTGTGTAACATGTTACGTGTTTTTTTTCCCGTTTGTTTGCTTCATTATCGTACCGTAAATGATTTTTGTGATCATGATTCAAATTAAATTTGTCTACACAATTACACCATTGTACGATGTGTTTATGGCACTTAACAGGTACTTCTCCAACACGCACACACAATGTGTATGTGTGTGTGTGTATAGTTATCGATAATGACTTTTTCAAATTCCTAAAATATTATGTCGACGGTGGTTTAACACCATGTGATTTTTCATTTTCCTATCGCTAAATGAACTAAAAGCATTTAAAGGAGCATTAACGAGTTATATGAAAGGATATGTGAATGAGGACATTTTCATTTTGTATGATTTTTGTGTCATATGTAGTAAAAGTATTTTGCTGCCTGTTTATTAATAAAAACAAGTGGAAAACGGTACTTAGGCAGCAATTTCCAATCAATTGAATTTAATTAGAAAACAAGTAAAACAATTTAAATAGAATTTGGCTTCGACTGATTTCACTCAATTGGAGAACCCCTCAGCCTGCAAGAATTACCAATATTTCTACCAAGTTTTAAATCAATAGCTCAATGTTTGCAACCAGGAGAAAGTCTAGCACAAACGGAAAGACAGACAGACATTGCTAAGTTGATTCCGAATTTGATGTTTAAAAATTTATATACTTACATAGTATTTTCTCTGGTAATTTCTTCCTTTACAAACGTTTTGACAAAATGAGTATACCCCCCGTGATGGTTATTAAAATGCCACACCACAAGACACACCAATTATGAACAAGTGTTAGCAACACCCTACACTGCTTTGTCTAACAAATTATGCTACACTTTGTTTAGTTGTTAGCAGTAAACAGGTGGTCTTCCCACAAAACATTACTTCATGAAATATTATTATGAGAAGGGGGTCCTAAAAAGCTCATTAACTATTTTACATCAAATATTGTCCAAAAATATTTGATGTAAAATGCGACTTTTTTCTGTATAAAGACTTCCATTAAAATATGTCCTTATATGAGGAAAGGTTCTAAAAATGGTCCAATTCGGTTCATTTTCAACACAATTCTATTCTGAACTAAGATATATATTTTTACAAAATTTCATTGAAATATCTCAAAAAATACGCCTTGTAGCTTGAGCACAAATTTACATGGACGGATAGAGGGACATTGTTAAATCGAACAGATTTTGTATCTGAATCAATCGGTATAGTTGAAGGTGTCACATTTACCGTTTAGGAGTTAAAGTCAAACAAACTTTTACGAACTTAATGTATCTTAGCCACAAATGGTGCAGGATTTCAAAACAATATTAACATCAAGCAAATGGTCAACAGCACTGAAAAACTTAGTATAGTGCAGTATACATATATATTTATATATACAAATCTCAATATTAAGAAAAATAGTCTCCTGTGGCTACTTCTACTCTCCGTATTAATAATCCTGCCTTTTAAAATATATTTCTTACGTACCAGTATATCAGCACCATTCCAAAAAAGCCGTACAAAACATTTTAAAAAAGTATAAATTTGGTTTACATGAAATCTAAGAACTCTCTACGTTTACTTAACGCGGTTCGTGTGTCTCTGCGTTACATTAGTGTATTGAGAAATGTTTATTCTTGCGCTTAGGATTCTATACATTATTGTAAGCAACCCCGTCAACTTCGATGATTGGAATTATAAGCAAATTTGAACTTTACTTGTGACTGTGATCTGACTGTTGTCCATTGTAGGCATTATTCTTGACCTATTCCTCACACTTTATATAGAAACCTTAAAACTTAAATTTAGCCTTATTTTTGGGACGTACAGACAGTCACAGCTACATCGATTCATATTATAATTCTGATCAAGAAAATAAATATTTTGTGGAATCCCTAAAAATCCCTCTTCTATGTATTGGTGATATAATAACAAAGATAGTACACCTTCCACTTTATGTGGAAGATATAAAACGGCAGATAATAAGAGTGAAATGGAGGGCAAAAAAAAAAAAAAAATTGCCATAAACGCGCAATCGTATGGAAAAAGTTTTCACGTTGTCCTCGATATATTTTTTTGTCTGCAAGTAAATAGTACGCACAGAAAACAAAGTACAAATATACAATAACAACAACAGAACAGCGCAAACAAAACTGTTGCTGTGAAATTTTATTTACACGAGCATTGCCACACTACTCCGAAGACTTAAATTTGTTTACAAACACAAAATTTGTTGATATTTTATTTTCAGTTTCTTTCATGAGTTAACCGATTTGCACAATTGCTGGGGATTTGTACGCGGATAACTTGGCATTAAAGTATTTTAATGTATAGAAAAAAAATTACAGTATACTTTTAGTTGCTGAATACTTGTTGGGTTATTGTGGGTATACATCTAGGACCATCTCAAATAAATTAAAAGTTCTTTATTTTCTTTTGTATGAAAACTTTTAAAGTAAACAAGACAAATATTAAAGGAGAGAAGGATTCTTTTTTTTTTGTTTTTTTTCTTTTACGAAACTTCAAAATCAAACAATGTGTTGAAGAGGGGCAAAAGAATACATAAATAAGTCGACAAGGAGCACTACAATGTGGCGCCATTTGAATGTATTTTTTTGTTTTGTTTATATTCTTTACTTTCTCTCTCTATTACGCTCTCTCTCTCTCTCTCTCTCTCTCTCTCTCTACACGAATATATTTGAAGGGAAAGTTTTTAAACAACATCAGAATTTACGACCAACACAACTTGAAAATATTTCATAATTTGTTCAAGTTTTCAAATGGAAATCAATAAATCAAGAAGAAGAGAAGAATATGTATTTATTGTAAAATTTAAACAGAAATTACTTAATAAATTTTATTATTATTTTTCAATTTGTTGCAATAGCAAACGATGCCTTTGTATATCGTTCGTAATGTAATTAAATGCTAATGAGCCTTTAATTGACTTCGCAGCCACCTCCGAAAGGCTTGACCATGCTCGGCCACACCAAATTACACCCAAATTATTCTACAAATTCTATTACGCGCTTAAATTGTTTGCCGTGTTGTTGGTGGTAGGCATAATTAAATTTATTGCGCATTACATTTTACAAACCAAATGGTATTTATTGATGATGTAAATGGTAATCGAAATAGAATTTTATGCAGAGCAGTGCTGTAAAATTGAGTAAAATTGAAAAAAAAAAAAAAACTGTCATCATAAATTGAAATGCAACAACAAAAAGTTTAATCTTTTCAAAAAAAAAAAAACGTGTCTATTTAACAAAAATTATTCGGAAAAGTGTTGCGGAAAAAAATTAATTAAAATCCTATTGCATAAAATATATGTTATGTGTGAGACTTCACATATGTCTGCGTGAAACCAGATCATAAATTAATTAAAATTTCATGATTACAGTAAATAAATATGATGTAACTGTAGGCGTTTTATTTTAACACCAACTGAAGCATAATTTTGGGCATATTTTAAAATAATTATTCCCTATTTGGTGCACGGTTTGCTACTCTACGTTAAACGAAAATGCATTATTTTCTAAAACTATTCCACTTAAAATGAAATTTTTTTCTGTATTCAATACTTTTCTTTACAGCAACCTTTCGATTTGTCGGTTCCTCAAGGTTGACGTCTAACTACAAACGGAACTTGAAACAGATAAGAATACCGGGAGTATAGAGTGCTTCACTTTATAACACAATATATCACAACAAATTTATTCTAATATATTGCTTTTACTATTTGGTGTTGTCCACCTTTCAATTACTCCAATAATTAATATAAATGAGTCGGCGTGTCGATACAATTTTCTGCAAAAAACAACGTATTTAATTATGCATAACTTGTAAATCAATATTAATATTTACAATTACATTTAGATAATTATGTTTATACTATCTTACTTTAATTTAATGCAAAATAAATCTGCTCCTTTGTTAGTTTATTTACTACTAATTTTCCATAATCAATTATATGTCGAAATCATAATCAATGAATATATTATAGAAAACGTTGATATTTGCTGGATGTACGACCTATGACATAGGCTAATTCCAATAAGGAAAACATGTTTTTCTGACCCCAAAAGGACTAGTATTTAAAACTAGGGAAACATCATAAAAAGTCTCTTTAATGATCAAGCTTTTATTTGCCATTCTTACTCATCACACATAGAATCCTACAGTTGTAAACTTAAACCTATTTTGACTAATTGAAATCTTCCGCTTTTCGATTTAGAAGCATGAGTATTATGCCTTCGACTAGTAAGGAGCATAGTGAACCACACATTCTACTTTCTCTCCATATACAAAAATATTATGTTGTTATACCCTCCACATAAGTTTGGAGTCATTCCATTTGCAACACTCAAAAGGAGGCGTCAGAGACCTTACAAAGTAATATACTTTACTCTTAATCACCATTAAAAACTGAGTCAATATATGTCTGTATGTCCGTCTGTTGTTGACACTCTCACCGGCGTAAATTTTAAGATATTGAGCTGAAATTTTGGACAGACACTTTTAGTTTTTGCACGCAGGTTGCTATTTAAAATGGGAAAAATCGGTCAAGAGCCACGCCCACAGTCGACAAAAATCTATATATCTGCCACAAAAATTGAATTATGAACACAAAATTTGATATACATATCCATAATTATCCTGTTTACCGATATGCCAAAATTGAGCGTGATTGAATAACAGACACGCTAATAATTTACAATTTACAAAAAACCATAGTCAGCGTAAAGGTGGACGTGGAAGTTGGTCCGAAATATACACATATAAAGAGCAGAATCATGTACTTGCCACGCCCACCGTTTGCATCTACATGTGTAGAGTATTTAAGATTTGATCTAAGCCAAATTTAGTTTTCTTATTGGTTTTTCATATCTTTGTTTTCTTTCCACCCCCATTTGTGTGGTTAGCATTTTAAAGTAATTTTGCTAATGTTCTTTTTGCAGCCGTTTCTTTACTTTGTAACTAGTCCTCTTTTCTTACATTTTCTTTTCCATTAAATATTGTATATTTTATCTCTTTAACAAGCCAAGTAAATATATTCCTAATTAATTATTTATTACGCTTAGAAGTATTTTGCTACAACGTTTGCGAGAAAACGAAGAAAATAAAGTTAATTGTCTTGGAAAATACAAACTTTAAGGAAATGCAAATTTCAGTTTTCTGGTGTGTCTATAAGACCTTGATTTGTAAATCTTAAAAGAAAGCCTTTAAGTAAGCATTGCTTTGTGTAATGAAAGAAAAAAAAGAAAAGAAAAAAGGAAAATATCATCAAGATAAAAATTGTCTGCAACCATTTTACTTATTATTCATTTACCATGACAAGTTCATCTGCTGCACAAATGGACAACAATTAATCATTCTCCTCGGTGTGCACCCTACAAAACATTCATTCCCTTTACTTACCCTAAATATTAATATATAACAATAGCGAAAATATCAGTGCATCATTATTTCGTTTTTGGTTTTTTTTTTTTTTTATATATAAATAAATTGGTCACAACAACGTGACAAACTGGCAAACAATGCGGCATAGAGCTGTGGGAAAAAATCAGGAATATATGTGGTGTGGTGTGGTGTGGAAACATCACTGCGTCAGGTCATAGCAGCAGTGTTATAAATTAAACGTGACAGTTGTAGATATATATATATGCCACCTTGTAACCATCACATATCACGTAGGAGAGAGATTTTCTGTCAAACTTCACAGTGTCCGAAAAATAAAAGGTAAAGAGTAACGAGTAGGGGAAAACCAGTGTCATGGAAAATTGTTAACATTTGACCACTTTATTTATATATATTTCATAGCATGGTTCTTGGGGTTATATTTTATATAATACATGAACTGGTTTTAGGCATTTATATATAATTTTCATTTCCATTAAATATTATTTCAACTTTTTTTAACGCATTGATGCCTAGTGAACAAGCATTCATTGCACCTGGATTTTTTTCTTATTAAAAAAATTGTTCTTTTACGAAAAAACTTATAACTGAATGAAATCTCAGAGAGAAACTTTTTTATTACCATACACATACTTGTTACACCCACCATCGTGGGTAAACGAGGTACCTTTTGCACCTTATCAAAACGTTTCCTCCTAGGCCCAAAGGGAGGTATCACTATGAATTATGTTAAATTCTGAATCAGCACTGAATTCTGAGTCGTTATAATCATGTCTGTCTAACCGTCTGTTCGGGGTGTATACTCTGTAATAATCACTCTTCTAAGAATTCCAAAGTTGATAGAAGTTTTGATATTAAAAATTAATAAAATTAGGCAATTAAGCGACATGTTTACAATGTAACAGATATTTAAAAAAAAAATTATATTGAATTTTTTTTAAAATTTTTTAATTAAATAAATAATTTTTTTTAAAATTTTTTTTTTTTTAATTTCTCCTATTCCTTATAAAGTACAAAAAATATGTAGACAAATAGGTTTCGCTGTAACGGTGGGTATTCAAGATTTGGCTTTAGCTAAATACTTGTTTATTTTGTCTCCTTTTTTTTCTTTAACAATGAAACTTTGACATACAAAAATTTTTATTATAAACTTTATCTTACGTAATAAAACATAAACGTTTGCACATGACATGATTATATGCGTCTGTGGTAAGATAAAGGACAGAGAGAGAGAGAGAGAGTGGGAGTGTAAAACGTACAACATTGAATCATAATACAAATGCGAAACTAAAGCTAATTAAAATTTCCTGTAAAAGTTAATTTACCTACAAACACACAGTATATCTTATGTATGTATGTGTGTATTTGTTTTCATTTTGTTACACAAGTAAATTCCGCTAAAATGTTCTGGTTAATTATTACATTTACAAATGTTCCGAGGCGATATTACTCAAACTTTGTTGTAATGTTTTTATAAGTATATAATAAGTGCGTCCTTACATTTTGTACTATGTTAAAACTACATCGAAAAGTTTTACAGCTTCGCTACCTATCTATCTATCACTCAAATGAAGGAGTTATTCAATATTTTACATAAAGTTATTTTACAGAAACTTCATTATATTGAATATGTACATAAATCAGCGGCGTTGCTAGTAACTCGACACTTTTTCTGCATATTGTATTAAAGTGATGAAAGTTTAGCCTGCATCCAACTACCACTTTACAGTGCGTTACATAAGAGCTAACAACATGCCATATATGAGAGTAAACTACATAGTGGTAGATTATGCTGGAATAACTTTTATCAACACATTTGCGGAATCCATTAACAAAGCAGGTTCATTCAATTATTTACGTAATACTTAAAACCTAATAAACAACAACCAGTAAGAAAGAACTATATTCGGCTTATGCCAAATCTATGATCAACATCATCATTGCCCTGTTCCAAAATTCATTGAATGGTATGTTATCCTTTTAACTAGCCACTGCAACGCTTATTTTTACAAATTAATTTTCGGTATAAAAGAGTAATACATTAAAAGTGGGCGTGGTTAAAATGATTTTTCTAAACATGTAAAGTCTTTCTTAAAATTCTGGCAATATTTGATTTTAGCATCTTCTACGATTGATCTGTTTATAGTATTGTAGATGGATCCTTAGTCCAATTTAACCCATATTTCCACTATCATACTTCCTACATATATAAAAATTATGTAATTGTACCTAATTTCAGAAGAATATCTCAACTTTTGTGGCTATGGGAGTGTCGGCAAGAGAAAAATCGTGTTTTATTAGAATTGTGGGCGTGGCTATGGCCGGATTTTGCCCATTAATATAAAAAAAAATTTTCATACCAAATTTCACCTCAATATTTATTGACTGAAGGGAAATGTACACATATGCACGGACAGTGTACAAGGGTTGGTGGTACCACAAGGAGGGTAGTAGTCAGCGGAGTGGGTTTTTAGTGGTTTAGTGTATGTCGAAAAGGCGATGACTTCCATATAACCACGTGGTTGCGACCATCTAACCATGTGGTACCCATAAAGGTTTTTCCCCTTCGCTTATACAAAAAAAAAAAAAGTGTACAACGGTTAAGCCGACTCGGCTCTTCATACAAGAATACCGTTTGGGAGTGTGGCATACCCCCTTCTAGGTGTTATAAATATATGCACAATACCAATATACACCCATATCATTGATATGAAATAAAAAATATCTCCTTTTACAACCTTCTCATAAAAAGGGAGGTACACTCAGAATGTCATTCCCTTGCAACACTCAAAAGAAAGCGTCACATGCTTTACAAAGTATACAAAATATATTAATCATTAGGGTTAAATCTAAGCCGATTTAACCTCGGACATGGTTGTTTGTTTCTGAGTCTCTCTCGTTCGCAAAAACTAAGCTGAAAATTGCTTTAAAGTTTTTGTTAGTTTCTGCACTATTTAAACAGAGCGAAATGGATTAACAGCCACACTCACAAAAGTAAGGCTACAAAAATTCGAATTTGCTCCCTGCAAAAATACATACTTCAACTTTAACTTTAAGAAACCATTTTGCTAAACACTTTAGTTTGACTTAATATAATATGATTTAATTTAAAGCCCAAGTGTCCTAAAACAAATTTTTAACTATAGGAAAATATTTTCGATTCATTTCATTTCATTGGAATTGTAAAACGGCTGTAAATTCTGTGACTGCGAACAATGAACATTTATATTACGTACATATTATATGCGGTACATATACTTTGGACATATCCATGTATGTACACAATTCTCCTCTAGCTTACACGGTGTCAGCAATAATAATAATCCTCTTTCAATTGCGTTTAATTGGAAAATATTTTTCATGTTATAAATTAATCGTGTTTCCTTTTTTTTTTTCGTATGACTTGTGCTGCTTGCTGATGGTAGCAAATGCCAACAGATTACAGATGGGTGTACGCATACAAACGCGCGCGTGCTTTTAGGAAATGTAATACTTGTTGTTTTTACTCCATTTCTATTGAGAATACATGTGCAAGTAAATAGCAGGTATGTGTGTGTGCCTGTGTGTGTTTGTGTAAAATTAAGGTTGAAATATCCTTATTCTCTTATGTGTAGATGTTTGTGCTTTTGTTATCAAGATAATAAAAAGCACGAAAATTGTTCAAGAAATAGGTTAAAAAAGTAAGCGTAACGCAGCATTACCAGAAACTGGAAATCTCTAACGTATGTTATAAACGATTGAAAAGCTTCTTCTTGTATAAAAATAAAAAAAAAACAAGAATTGTTGTTTCCAATAAGAATTTCTTCCTCATATAAGTACAATAGGTTAATATTGTAAAACAGAGTGGCAAGGTTTTCTATTCGACAGTAAGTTGAATCCTTGTCCAATTATAATAGAATTAGTTTTCCTTAAGTAAACCGTTTGTTTGCCCAGTCTAATGAGTCATTTAGTGATATTTTACTAAATGTCTTGAAACAAATTATCCCCATTGTTATCTTCATCAAATAGCGACACTTGGTCAATCAAAAAAAATGGTGCAAAAACCCATTTAATGACACTTTAAAGGGAAAATCCCTGCTAATCTAAACGTCTGCATCACGAAAGTGTTTACTTGCTTTACTTAGCCACAAAAGTAATCTTGAAGACTTCTAGGACCTTGCCATGTACAGCAATGTGATTCCAACGGAACATAAATTCGTCGCTACCATGTCAGAATCACTACAATAACTGTTTATTGAGTTTAATATAAAAATACAAAAACGGCATATTTTTTACCTTCAACCAACAACAAAACAAGAAAAACTGGGCATTTGCAGAAATCTGCAAAGAGGAAATTTCCCTTCACATGCGCTCTACCATTCAAGAGAGAGTCGCGAAAGTTATATTTTCTCTTATACGTTGAATTCTTCATTTTTTCTTTCATTTTTCGAAACAATGTTACAATTAATTCGAGATTATTTTCGATGAAAATTTATGTAGAAAGTTTTTGATTTTTTTTGTACAATTGTTTGTGTAAATAATACTCCGTAAAAAAACAAACTCCGATAAACATGTTTTTTACATTAAAGTTTACGTTCAATAAGTTGGTGGCTAATTTATAACACGAGCAAGTTTATCCAAGGATTTTCAATTCTATTAGATTTGTGTTGTGTGAAAAAAAACGTCGATTGTTTTTTTAGGAGAAGTGTGCACAGAAATAGTTATATGCAGCACCAAGAGTAAAAGTGTACATAATCAAGGTTAATTGAAGCGCAAGAACATGTTCATGAATGTAATGGAATCGTAAAACGATTGGTAAAGAAACATCGTTTAAAGGTATACTCGCTTATTAACCCTTCTTTTCGCTGACCACGAAATGAAATTTTTACGGAAGCAGTATTTCCACCTTAGGGAAGAGGGTATATTCATTTTGATCATCCGTTTACAACACATCGAAGGAAGCCTCGGAGACCTTACAAACCATATATATTCTTCATCAGCATGAAAAGAGAAATCATTTGAGACATGTCCGTCCGTGTGTTCGTGTCTCCGTCTGTTGTTGGCACTCTCACGGTCGTAATTTTAGAAATATCAAATTGAAACTTTGCATACGTATTCTTAGTTCAATTTCGCGGTTCCGTATTGAAATTGGGCACAATCGGTTAAGAGACACGCCCACAATAAACAAAAATCTCAACATACCTCGAAAAAATTGTATCTTTAAAGAATTATATATCGCACAATACTATGCCTATCAAGTTGAAATTTGGTATAAATATAAGTGGTACCGTTGTCCAACACAACAATTTAATGCACTAGGAACTTATTTTTTAGAAGGTGGAGGGTATTTAAGCTTTGGTCTTAACCGAACTTTTCTATCTTGTTCTTAGTCTTGTTGTTTTGTTGAAATGTTTGGATTGTACACTGTTGATATAATCTTGGGCTATATCTGTGAAAGTTTCGACACTTTCGATTCTTAAAAGTCCTTAAAAATAATCAATTCTCTTGTTGTATGTCCAAGTTACCAGGCACTACTTCAGACTAAACGTATGTATGCCCAGTTTTTTCATACTACTCTGATAGTAGCTTTGCCGTTGCTTTTAAGGATTATAACGTGACTAATCCTTACTCCTTTACCTTTTCAGTAATGTGATATTAGATGTACACCTAATTCTCTTTTTGCACGGTTTTTTTTTACACGAATTTGATTTAACACGAATTAAAACGAAAAAAATTCTCTTTTAACACGAATTGTTTTGTTTTAACAGGATTTTCAATTATTTTCTTTTTTTTTTTAGATCTGGAATCAATTTATTCTTCCATTTAGCTAAAATCTTTTTTTGTACATGAATTTTTTTGGGAACGTATCTATCGTGTAAAAAGAGAATTAGGTGTATTCTATAAAATCTAAGAAAATTGTTGTCTTGGATTCACTTGAATTCATAATGGTATGGAATTTAAAAGACAATAAAGAATTAATGCTAGAACCCTTAAGAAGTCTGTTCAAAGGTGAAAGTCAGTCATGCTTAGGGAAAGCAGTTAACAATTTTTTTAAAACAACACAAACAGACAAAACCAACGCACATCTCATTCGATTTACTTTTTTATTTTTCCTTCTCTCTCCCCGCTTGATTCTAACCATTTACTTTGGTTCTATTTTTTCTATTCTATTGTTTTGTTTGCTTTATCTATATACACATAATATTCGTGTTTGTTTGCATCCATTAAGTGAACAGTGGTTGGGTATTGCCATTACACTAAAAACCATTATGAAATGACCATTCAAGAGATTGCACTTTTTCTCTTTTTCCACGCTTTGGCCATATCATGCCATTATCATCATCATGCTGTTGCTGTTGCTGAAGCAGAACATTTAGCCAAAGTCATCATTAATTTGTTTCAAAAAACATTGTTGTTATTGTTTGGATAGAAATTAATGATAAATTTTTGTTTTAAAAACCATTGTGAACATATTACGTTATAGAAAAGGAAAGGAAATCCAATTTACTACTATTAACAATAACGCGTAATGGTGGCACGTGCCACATATTCAATCTTTG
The DNA here is from genome assembly GCA_963971445.1 of Ornithomya chloropus. NCBI lineage: Eukaryota > Metazoa > Arthropoda > Insecta > Diptera > Hippoboscidae > Ornithomya > Ornithomya chloropus. Next base: position 15,793,830 of record OZ020530.1, on the reverse strand, counting down.
AATCGTTTGTATTTTGTTTGTGACACTCCCGTTGAGTTTATTTATTATTTGTAAACCTTTGGGTTAAGTGGTGCGTGAATCGGACCAATGATAAGTTTAAAAAAATTTCATGCACAATGCTTTAATAACTTTCTCAATTTTACTTACACTCTTCAATAATCCTTTCTTGTACGATTCTGAATACCAAAGACCTAAAGTTGGAAAAGTTCTTTTTGGAATCACAACTTGTAACAAAGACTTGAAGATTTCTTTTTTTTTTAATATTAAATTGTAATTTCTTATAACTTTTATTTACACAAATGCTTTTTTATACGCTATTTTTTTTTTTTTTTTGTCATCTCTCTTTAACGCTAACGCCAAGGATAACAGGAGGTTCAAATTTTTAATATTGTAACAAATTTACAAAAAGAAACAAAGTTAAATAAACAAAGTTAAAACAAGTTGTATTGTGGGTTTAGGGCAAATGTAAGAAACTCATTTAGCTGGGGGCAGGATATGCATATAATTGTATTCACACTATTTTTCTTTAATCCAAAGGAGGATACTCAGTCGCTTTTGAAAAGACAGAGCGTAGCGTCACGATTTTGAAATAAAAAAAAAATTCTTTCAATCCTTTTCTTGGTAGTGTGTGGTGGCACAACATGAAAATTTCAACAAATCACAAAATCTATTTAATTTTATGACAAAAACTTCGGCCTTGTATCCTTAACTCGTCATGATTTTTGAATAAAAAAAAATTCTTTCAATCCTTTTCTTGGTAGTGTGTGGTGGCACAACATGAAAATTTCAACAAATCACAAAATTTCTTTAATTTTATGACAAAAACGTAGGCCTTGTACACTTAACTTGTTATGATTTTTGAATAACAAAAAAATTCTTTCAATCCTTTTCTTGGTAGTGTGTGGTGGCACAACATGAAAATTTCAACAAATCACAAAATTTCTTTAATTTTATGACAAAAACGTAGGCCTTGTACACTTAACTCGTTATGATTTTTGAATAATAAAAAAATTCTTTCAATCCTTTTCTTGGTAGTGTGTGGTGGCACAACATGAAAATTTCAACAAATCACAAAATTTATTTAATTTTATGACAAAAACGTAGGCCTTGTATCCTTAACTAAGTAATAATTCTACTTTTCAACTCTGTGCCATTACGAGATACTGTCATCTATAACATACGTTACACCTGGAATTCTCAGGTCGTTGAGGCATTCTTCCTCAAACACAATGACAAACTTAATATATGTGTAGTTCCTAGCTATTAGAAGGAGGGTATTAAAATGTTAACTCTTTCAAATGTCCACATAAAACAACTGTAGCAACAACTGTAGCAACAACTGTAGCAACAACAACAACAACAACAATCACTAGTACAGCACAATATTATAAAGGAACAGTAAATAATTTCACAGTTATTTAAAAAAAAAAAAAAGTTTTTCTATTACTCCTTTTCTTTCTCTCCTTCTCTCTCTCTTTCTCTCTTTCTGCCACTAGTTAAGTTAACTTCTTATTTTCTTGCTTTACTGCATAACAACGACGCAAACAGCAAAAAGGCATTTATTTTTTTTTTTTTATAAATATTCTGTACAAACTAATGCAACTGAGATGAAAAAAATGAATGATATACTTTCTTGAAAATAAAATGCAAATTAGTTGAAGAATGAAAGAAAGATAGAAAGGAGATGAAGGAGGGAAAAGGGATAAAATGAAATAAAAATGTAAGAAATTAACTTTTGAACGTGAATGCACACATATACACGCACGCACAACAAAATTAATGATTAAAAGAAAGAGTCGCTCTATGAATTTTAAATAAATATCATTAACAATTGAAGCAAGTGAATGTGAAAGCGTAGGTCATGCCCGACCTTTCAATACCCTACACCTACAATTAGATTATAGTTGTATCTGCCACATAAGTCGCTTCTTGAATTATAATTATTTGGAAAGGGCTTCTAAAAATAGTCCAATCGGATCTAAATTTGGCTCAGTGAAATATGAAGTCAATTAACTATTCTTCACCAAATTTTATCAAAATATATTAAAAATTGAGTTTTTTTCCATTAAAATAGAATTTTATATGGGGAGGGGTTCTAAAAATGATCCCATTCGGTTCATTTTCAATAGGATTCCTTTTTGGTCCAATACATGGCATTGTACGAAATTTTATCGACATTTATGTAGCTTACGCACAATTTTATAAGAGCACGGACTGATGGACATGGTTAAATTAATTTAGATTATGATTCTGAATCGATCAATATAAGTGACAAGAGATGTGACCGCGTAGGAGTTACAAACATCCGTATAAACTTAATGTACTCTTTGCCACAAGAGGAAGAGGATATGAAAAGCTTACCAAGAGCGGAAACAGTTTTTAAAGTTACTAAGTGTTAAGGCCAGCTTGACTCCTACTTCTCCTCTGTTGCCTTCCTTACTTTATAACGAGTGTTAAGGTCTATGATTTTCTAGAAAGTCTTAGAAATTATTGTTACACTGAGAGTCGGTGATTACGTACCATTTTTTGTATAAACTATCGCTTAAAACAAGTCTTAATATTTATTTTAAATATAATTGAAAAGACGGTTTTAAGCATTTCGGAAAACTCCGATATTCACCTACACTAATTCTGCCTGGCTTAGCATTAAATTTTCCAAACTTTATGTGTTGAAATTTACAACTGTTGCAATGAAAAAATCAGCCTTTACATTATGTTTTATTTAACTTGTCCTCGTTTGTTCCTCGTATGCAAATGTAACCAATTCAAATATTAGGTGCATGCCAAATCTAGGACACACATCATCTCCAAATAGAAAACCACTACATTATTGCTCCAAATAATAAGGAAATCATATACCATTTTAGGTGTGGCACGTACGGACATAGGGTTTAAATCAAAGCGGCTACTAATACTGATCAAGCATATATATGCTTTTGGGGGTGTGCCTCGCTCCCTTCTGCAACTTACAAACATTGGAACAAAAACCAATATACCCTCATATAATTATGATGATGGATACACAAATAAAAAGAAACTGTCAAAATGAAAATCAAAACCAATTTTAAAGGAGTAACTTTTTCAATTAACTACTCATCATTAAAGTAATACAACGACGTACTCTCAGGCACACAAGAAACTTTTCTTTATAAATATTATAGCAATCATAGTTGGATTTGTCCTCAACTACCATCATTACTATTGCTGTTACATAAAGTATGCACTCATTAAACAGCCGACAGCAATTAAATGATGATGAGAATCATTCTTTTCTTGAATTTTTCTTCTTAGAATAAAAAAGTAGAGTGAACCCCTGGGGTTTCACTTTAAGATATATTTACAGCTGAGAGTGGCCATTGTCAAAGATCCCAAATGTATACCCTATAATCTTTGTGATACTGTTAAACTGTGACTAAACAACTGGACAGGAAAGTTCAAAGTCCGTATGTCTGTCTGTTGTTAACATTCTCACGGTAGTAAAGTTTAAGATATTGAGCTGAAATTTTATACGGACACTTTCAGATTTTTCACGCTATTAAAATGAGCAAAATCGGTGAAGAACCACGCCCACATTAAATAAAAATATATTTATCTGTCACAAAAACTGGCCTATGAACTTGAAATTTTGTATGTAAATAGTAATATATTCATATTCTGTTCATCGTTATACCAAAAAAGGGCGTGACCGCATAACAGACGCGCCCACAATCAACAAAAATCGATTCATCTATTACAAAAATTGACCTATGAACTTGAAATTGAACATATTTCCATTCATTGATGTGTCAAAAATGGGCGTGGTCGAATAACAAAGCCGCCTACAATGTACAAAAAACTATACTCCTCCTAAAAGTCGACTTTCAAGCTGATCCTTAACACATATTATTAGAGGGCTTACTCACATACCTGTGACACCCACTATTGTAGATGTGGAGGGTACTTAAGATGTGGCCCCTAAGCCAAATTTAGTTTTCTTACTTTTGTTTTTAAATAAAATCTAAAACAAATTTCCCGCCTCTAATAAATAATGCTTTAGAAAGAGCAATTTTTTGGGTAAAATTAACATTTGAAAAGGGCGTGTCTCCAACTTTATGATTAGAGGGATATATTTTAAATTTGCTCGTATTTCGTATACGCAACTTGTTTTGTTGCGACTTGTGGCCTTAAGTCCGATTCAGCCCATTTTAAATAAGAAGAGAAATTCAATGAAAGTTGACAAATATCTAACGAAGGGACCCTTTATATGACATGGAATTTAGATTATTTCCAATTATATTTTCTGTACATATATATTAAAGCTTTAACACCCTTCAATGGGTGCATCTCTTCCATTATCATTATTTCTTTTTTGTGTAAAAATGTCATTCATATGTATTGACATTTTTAACAAGCGTTTAACCATATAAGATATATTGATTTCTTGCTAGCATTCCATCATTCTTTCAGTCAGATGATTAAAATCAATGAATGACTGTAATCAACTTTAAATGCATAACATACTGTCAATTTTATATGGCACGCTACAATGTATGAGCATAGTTTTTGTTGTACGTACTACCAACAAAGATATGTGATAAAGCACTCCATCATGCTTAGATGGTGAATATATGTATAAGCAAGCGTTAGTATGTGTGTGTGATTTCATCTGACTAACAGGTTGGTTAGTTGGTTGGTTGGTTGCGTTTGTGGAAAAGTGATTTATGAATGATGTTTTATCAGGCTAAGTAGATGCATGTATATATGTGTGTTTGTGTGTGTGTGTGTGTGTGTGTGTCTAAATCACAAAAGTCGGAAATACATTTTCCCCACAGTATTCGAGTTGTTAATGGTACTTCTTCTTATTTCAAAAGACACTCTACCGCATTAAAGCTTTAAACCTTGAAGTACCGTTTAAAGCTTTAATGCATTGAAAAGATTTCATTCCGTAAACGAGAGTAAATTCTAAAATTCAAAATTATATCACTAAAACAAGTTAACATTTATTGGCCTCATAAGGCTCTCAAACCAGTATTACATCTGCTTCTGTATCCTTCATATCACCTTTGGGGTCGAATAATTATAAATTGTATTTTAACAAGCCTCACATACGCACACAAACACACACACATACACACCAAATCTACATAACTACGAATATATTATATATGTATGTATATAGGAGAAGTCCTTGTTGCATTGCCGGGAAATAATCATGAATTTTAATTTAATTGAATCCGTTTGTATACCATAAGCACAAAATATACCTTTATTGCATTTGCGGTAGTGATGGTATATTGTCTCATACCAATCGTACAATACTTAATACTCTACGTACGTACAATATATTTTATACGAGGGTCGAGTGAAAAGTTACTTCAAGGAATATAAAATCGAATGCGTTCATGAGCAAACTTTATCTTAAACAAATTACTGAAAACGTTCTAATTGGTTAAAAACGTTTAATTGATTGCTTTATCATTGCAATTGTGTCCTCAATTATTGTGTAGAAGTCTTTATTTTAAAAGTCAACTCTAAACAAATCGAAAAATTTTATATTTAACAGTGAAAAAGTCATAAAAGTGATGGGAAACCTTATTTGTAGTAAAATAATAGAGGTGGCTAGTATGTGATTGCTTCCTTAAATAGCGTGATGATTCTTTCCTTTGTAAATAGTCATCTTCCGGCAAAAACTAGAAGTATCTGCTTAAAATTTCAGCTCAATATCTCAAAATTTACTATCGTAAGAGTGCCGACAAAAGGCAGACATGCGGACATATTATTTAAATTTCGTAAGATGCTGATCAAGAATACATCAGGTTCCGCTTTTTGTGATAGATGTCACTACCCATAGGTATGAAATGTTATGATTTGATACATATGTCATTTTATTTTACTGACATTTACCTCAAAACTACACAAGTTACGTTCCGTCAAAATAACAGCGTTATAGATTTATAATAGTTTTGAAAATTTAGAGTTTTGTGCCTGAACATGTTTTCTTTAGCGAAAAACCGGGAAAGGAATTACCGACACATCTGATGTATACTGTGTGTCAGTAAGCACCACCGTATAATTCACTTCGTGAAAAATCTTTGTAGGGCAGAAGGTTTTAAAAATTGCTCAATCTGGTCCAAAATTAAGGCATAAATTTCTAGATTAACTAAGTGTTTGTGGCAGACGTTTATAACTCCCAAACGACAAATGCCACACTCACCTTCAGTTATACCGTTCGATACAGAATCAATCCATTTAAGATGGAAGCTAATATAAAATACATATAGTCGATCTAGCCAGTCCGTATGCCGAGTTTCGAAAGGCTTTCTGTCGTAAATTGTCAGACAGTTGCAACTTTTGACTTACATTTCTGGTTTCTTTATGGAGGTTGCTCTAGTGAATTACGAATTTTCACCATATAATGCTTCCTTTATAATAAAACGATAAATGAGGAGACGATCAGATATTAAAAGAATTCTATTCCTCCATCTAATCTCCTCTAACCACCATCGTACGTGCACGTTATTCTCCTTTATAGGGAGACAGCTATTTAAAAATGGTCAATACCTCTTATTTTTGGATCAAAACTTATTCATTCAATAACTAATAATTATGTATTAAGACCGATTGTTTCTGAATCGATAAAGAATGATTCTGATGCGATCAATAAATTGGTCACTTTTCAAATTCATTTAGGATATTCTAGCACCTATCCAGAGAGTCGGTTTCTCTACGTAGAGAAAACTTTTTAAATTGCCCTCGTATACACGCACTATATATATGTGTGTGTGTGTGTGTGTACTTATAGGCAATCTTCAAGTGCATCTTTGCATATTTAATGAGATTTTTGGCGGTAATTTGCAAATTTTCATGCGCCATCTGTAAGTGTATCAAACGCATACAAATATATTCTATACTAGCATTATGTGTACTTGTGTAAATACGCTACGCGTACTAGAGTGAATTTCGATATCAAATGTATACACCATCCCCCAGCCAATGTCATGCTATACCAGCATGGTTTGCTCAGTTCCTTTTCCCTGTACATGTGTACTTATAGTATATATTGTAGAATTATATTTTGCCATTTGTGTGTACGGTTGATTATTTGCCATCATAAATATTAAGTCAGAATTACAAAGTAACTTGTGTGTGTGTGTGTGTGTGTGTGTGTTTGCCTAACTGCAGCTATGCGTACAAATTCGTTTCTAAGGTAATTTATTTGTAGTTATTATGGAGAACGCACACACACACACACGCGCAGAGGCTGGTCTTATGGGAATATTAATATGAACATCAAAAATATATGTTTGGGATTTATTATGAATTTGATTTCAAAAATTTGCTAAAGCTTATTATATTATTGTCTGTACTTAACAAATGTACACAAAAGAACTTTCAATAAAAAGACAGTTTACAATTCGCAGCGGGAAGCCGCTATAAAGCGGCATGGATGGAATAAGAAGAAGAAGAAGAAGAGGAGAAGAAGAAGAAGAAGAAGAAGAAGAAGAAGAAGAAGAAATTGGATTTACTTAAAGTGACAAGTATGAAGAAGGGAAAAAGTTTTTGCAATATTTCAAGTTCCCCACAAATCTTGCCTTTAGTTTATAATTTAACTTTTTAAGCGACAATGGATTGATACGTGTCCGACTAAAGTGTAAAGAGAGTCTTTCTTTTATGTACAATGTAAGCCATACATGATAAGTGCCTGTTAGACATGAAAAATCTTACAGTGAGTTTCAAACCTTCCCACATTTACTTCTTTCTCCTTGCCTTACCTGGCTTACCTTTTCATGTTTAAAATACATGAAAAATCGATCGCATTGGAAATGAATTGAAGTGAGTCAAGCGTTTCAGTTTCAAATTGACAAATTGACCAATACTTTGCTTTTATATTTATAGCGTTCTAGTTCAAAATGTAAAAACGCCTTAAATTTGTTCGTCATGGTACAAAACATTCATCATCAGACATAAAAAATCCATCAATAATTTACCTTCTACCACATGATGTATGATGAATTTTAAGGTAAAACAAGTACCAGCGAGTACATGTATTTAGAGGCGTCAATATGTAAAAATAGTTACACACACACACCACACACACCACACATACACATATACAATTAATAGGTATAATAAATGATTGCTTAAAATTTTAGCAAAGTTAGGTGAAAAAGTGACCCAAGTCCACTCTACAAAATATATTGTTAAGTAACTGTTTTGCATTTTTAATGTTTTTGAAAAACTAAACTTGAGTCATTTTAAACAATAAACATTTCATACGCACAACTTTACCACATAACCCTAAATGAATGAACATTTGGTTGCCGTTTAAGTGTAAATTAAGCACCGAGACTGATATTTACACTTCAATTTATTTAAGCGGAAGCATTGTGCGTTCTACGTGGAGTATATATTTTGTAATTGTTGTTCTTAATATTTTCACTAATGTTGCTGGTGATGAAAATAAGCTTTTGTTTGAATAAATTATTTAAAGGTTTTCATAGAATGAAAGATGCACACTTGACGTGGTAAAAATTGTAACCGTGTGTGTGTGTTTTTAGTGTGAAATATCATAGATACCAACGGCCCATAGCACGCTTTATATACAAGACTGCTACTCGGCTCCATTAGCTCCATATAAGCGTTCTAACTAAAATACACAACGTAGAGGACATATTTACGGGGCTTATCGTCTGCTAGTTTTGTTCGTTATGTATCATAAATCCTCTCATGAAATCATCTATTCTGAATTCGAGGTTTTTTTCATTCATCCGTCATAGAGAACAAACAGACAAACAGATGTTATTTATTTAGATCGACTTGGATTTTAGTGTTGATCCAGCATATATGTATATAGTCTATGTTGGGACTCTGAAAACCAATTAAACGGTTGTACATTCCTCACCTCAAAGAACAGTGGATTTAGATTATTATTGCATTTGGTATAAAATCTTATAAATGCAAACATCGTAGAAAGTGTGTTGAAAATCTTTGGTTAAAAATCTTGTCGCTACGAAAAGTTGTTATGTTGTTATTGTTCTTATCCGCAAATCCTTTGTGATGATTGTGTTGGCAACATAAATCAAAACAGGAAACCACACAAAATATAATAAACATCTCTCACCACAACCCACCACATCACATCACACCCCAACACGCCCCAAACTCTACAACAGTTCATCAAATTAAATGAAAAATAGAAACAAACACGAACACACACACACACACATAAGCACATGCGATAACTAGGACACTCCATTATATCAATGGCCCCGAGAAAACGTGATGGGTAGAGAGAAAGTGTTGTGTTTAGAGCAGTACCACCACACCAGCACACCAGCACACCAGCACACCAGCACACCCACATTGCTTGATATAATAAAATTGTCAAGAATGTGGCATTGATAATATTATTTATTATATTTTTCATATTGTATTGTTGCCATGTATTATGTGCTTCCTCTTTGTAGAAATTGATTTTTCGGTGTGTGTGTGATGTGCAGGGCGAACCACATTCCCTTTCAATTGTCAGTCTTTAACCGCCACTACAAGTCAAGTTAAATAATATGTATTTATACGCATATATGTATGTGTGTGCACAATTTTACACTCACTTGATTTCGGTGTCATACTCCAATAACTTATTGGCATTGTTTTCATTTTTTGTTTATTGTTTATTGTGGCTGGGGTATGATCGCGTCTATGTGAAGCGTTGGAATATTTACAACACTTGTTCCAACAACAAATACTTTAAACCATGGTCGTTTATTTGCACTCTATACCGCATTACTAACTTACACTGACTGTCTGTCAATCTGTGCATTAAAGTAAACAATTAATCGAAATAATGCAAGTGTTGAAAATTTTAATCAAAATAAAACATAGACAGACGTACAGACACATAACAAGGTAAATGTCTTACTTGGAAGGGAATATTGTCCATTCGCATTTTGGAAAAATTTAGTAAAACAAGGTTATCTGAGGTGTTGCTTATGAGTTTTTTCAAGCATTCTACTAATTTGTTGAGTATCCAAGATTTGTGTCAAACCATTGAAATTGTTTTCCTTTCCTTTCCTTTCAAAATTCCTATTATTGTATTTTTCTGAAATGAAACGTCATCACTACCACTAGCACTAGCACAACCAACAATAAAGCTATGTATAGAAATGTTGATATTTGCTGCCAACTTGTCTATTAAACGTAACTTATAGCCACAAAAAGTTGGCTGCTAACCGTAACGTATACATTACTACGTTATGGTTATTGTTATAGTGGTGGTGGTGGCGGTGGTGATGGTGGTTTTCTATGTTTGTTAACACTGACTTGGGAAAGTAAACTTATCAGTTGTCATTATACGTCATGCTTGTCAATTTTCTCTATTCACCTGTAATCATAAAAAAATAAAAGAATAAACAAAGATACAATAGAAAATAGAGAGAGACCAACCCGTCCATAAGCTTATTTGCTTTTGTTATTGGCATTATTTGTTACTATTCTTTCCATTTTCGCTTCCACTTTCTCCAAACACATCATATGCAAAAAAAGAAAATGTCAAGTTTGTACAGATGATGTGTTTTTATTTATTGTTGCTATTACTGGTACTGTTACTCTCTCTAGTTATTATGCATAGTGGTACAAAATTGAAAACAAAACATACAGAAAAAAAATGAAATTCTATTTAAAAAGTTTTTAGCTTTTGTTGTAATGCTATCAACACGAAACAGTGAAAGAGTTGAAGAAGAAATAGAATTATGAAACTAAAAGAAATCGGAATAGATGGCCAGCAGCATAAAATACGGGAATACAATTCATACCTCCTACACCACTTATGGTATAAGGAGAATTTTTTCACCGTTATATTCAAAACTATTCTTAAATCCATTTAACAGTGTCTCCCTGTGACTTGACTTTGGGTTCGATCTTAGTTTTTGAGATATGTCACTGCAGGGGACTTCGGTTTCATATAAAAATACAATAGAAACGGGAGTAGAGGGAGCAGTAATAGCAATAAGGTACTAATGTGACATAATTGGCTTAAGGTATTAAATGGTCACGCTTGACCGCCTCTAAAATTTTCACCTATTTATAAAGCTTCTACAATCGACAAAAGCTTAAATTTTAGTTAATTTTTATGCGAAATTCAATTCAAAAAAGAAATGTTCTCTGTTTCTAGTAAATATTTGGAAAGAAGAGACATTTTATGAGAATCAGCAACAAAAGGACGAAATATTAAAAATGTATATATGTGGTGGATAGATAAGTTTGTTACTCCGTTTGCAACAAGCATTAAAAGGCATCAGGCGTCAACGCTAAGTATTATTTATTAGACCTGTATTTATAGCATTCATGTATTGGCCCAGAATCAGACTTGTTGACACATAGTATTTACATTCACAGTTAGAGGGCATAATCAGGTCTATCTCACGCTTGCGATTTACTTATAGATGTGAAAGATATTCAGAAGGTTATTTAAATGGGACGAAATCGGCCATAACCACAAGCGGCAAAAGTTCGTCTTATTAGCTACAAAAACCAAAAATCGAAACTTATCCTTCGATGTTTCAAAAATGGACTTGATTGGGTACGGACTCGCTTACAATCGTACTTGTAGGTTAGGGCATAATATCTACACGATTAGAGGGCGTAATTGCTTACGATACTTATATGCTTATTATGAGGTGGTGATGGGTGTGTAAGGATAGGCTTAAGTGAAATTTAGTTTTTTATTTCTTTCAATTTCAATTTTTTAGCACAAAAATTTCAGTTTTCAAAATTATTTTAAATATATTTACTATGCACTAAGGCAACGAGTAGATAAAAAGTTTGCTTTTCATATAAAAGTGCTTCAAAGTTGTTTGTTGTATGTTACGCCTATTTTCACATGTGCTTTCATTAATCACCAGATAAACTTAATTGCACCCCACACTACAAAGTGGAACAAGTGTTTTTTGTTCTTAAGCGAATGATTGTAACTTTAAAACGGCAAGTACGAGCCCACTTTTAATCATAGCGATCGGATTATAATCGAATTCCCCAAGCGATTTAATCACATACGTACGTACGTCCATTAATGAAAATTATATAAATTGTAGAAAGAAATGAATAAATAAATTTAAATATAAGTTATATATGTAGAAACAGCAACGCTGGCAATAAAAGTGATAAAACACTATAAAGTTTTTTTTATAAATGTAGAAAAAAAGTAAGGTACGAAGGAGAACTAGAAAATGATGCTTGGCTGAGGCCAAATCCGAGACCACCGCAACCTTAAGGTACTAAAATAAAAGTCGCAATATTACTTAATCCTTGTGGGCGGAGTCTTCATAAAATTTTTGACTGAAATTCGGGCCACAAGGTCCCAAAAATTGACCTTTTCTATAATTTTTGTTTAACTGTGGGCGTGTCTTTCAACCAATTTGGCCCAATTTCAATGCCATCTTAAAGCAAAGAACACACAATATTTCTGCCAAATTTGAGATCAATACGGGATTTCTGAAGCATCTTCTTGAGTATTACAAATGTTGCGACAAAATGTGTATTTCGCCGACCTCAAGGTGGGTGAGCATGATAGTATAAAAAAGGAAACTTTTGACATTGTTCTTGTTGTTGGTGTTGTTGTTGTTGTTGTTTACTAATGTTTTCCTACCACCAGCGCATCTTACACACATAGTTTATAACAAAAGTTATGACAACAAGGCAAACTTGCCAGGAGAAAGATGCAAAAGAAAATAGGTAACTTGAAAATAAATATATGCAGCCGTAGTCGCATATCCAATACCCTTTGTGGAAATGCAGTAAAGAGACCTATAATGTGCAATAATATGGCAAAATTATCATTGAAGAATAAAACACTTGCACGCCGTCCAGTTTCAATTAACTTTACAGTGGTTTACAAATTGGGAAATAGATTTTTACCTCCGGAGTCTTAAAGAGGCTTAAGAAAATTAGTATACCTACTTTCCAGGTTAAGGTGAACAAGTTTGCTATCAAGATGTATTTACAGCAGAAGGGGGATGAAACGAAACCAATTTTTATCACTTTCTGCTACTGTTGCCATATACAATACGTTTTTACAGTGTGGCTGTGGTTTCTTCCTTTTTACCAACCGAAAAAAAGTGGAAAACTATTTAAAATGTATTTATCATAAAATTTATTAGAAAACTATTAAACATTTTTACTAAACACTAAACTAGAAGTAACGCAGAACAGAACTTTTTTTTGAATTTTTGCTTTTATGCAAAGTAAAGAAAAACTGAAAATCCCGAATTCAGCGATTTAGGGTGAACTATTTTTTACTCGTTGCGTCTTTGATGTATTGGCCCAATAGGGTTTCCTATTGAAAATGGACTAGATTGGACCATTTTTAGAACCCCTCTCCATAAAAAAAAATTTTTTTTTTTTTTTAATAAATAATTTTTTTGTAACATCTTTATAATTTTGAAATTTTCGAAAAAAAAATTAAGTTTTTCATTTTTCAACGAAAAAAATTCAATTGAATAATACATGAAGTGGTGTAGGGTATTTGACCGACTATAATATTTTCACTTGTTTTTACGATAATTATAAAATTAAATTTAATAAAAATGTAAACATTACGACCCTTGCTCTATAAGACCGTTTTCAAACATAAAGTAATTTGTATAAAAAAAAAAATAAAGTTAAAAAATAAATTTTCAGACCAAAACCTCGCTTTGTGGCTAATTTTTTACAAATCTCAGTTGTGTAGGGTATTAAATGGTTTAATATAACCTTCTATAAATAAATTATATCCCTGAAGAAAGTATTAATACATAGAACAGATAATAAATTCTCTGTTAATTTTGAACCAATCACTGAGTTGTGATTTCTGGTTCGGTTAGATATTGAAAATGATTTCAATTATTCTCATCCTCTTCCCCATGATATAATGGCTGCCCCGAAGACTATATTAAAATTTTTACGACTTATTAATTCTTCCATAAAGTAGGCAATAAATTAAAAACACCTTTAATAAACTTTTTCATAATAAAACCTTGAATTTTCCAGCAACAACCACATGAAACAACTTATAATGCACTTAAATGAAGTATCGTCGTATGATGTGTAACGAAATTTATAATGAGCTTATTTTAAGGGTGGAAAATTTATTAATACCTTGGAAATTATGGTACATGACATTTTGGTAAATGTTTCTAGATAAAATACAACTCATTAATTTATGAATTTGTTGTACAGCAACTAACTAAGGGGGGGTGCAGTTTACTTAATAGTCTTATGCTGAAAAGATTGCAAAATTGTTTAGTTATGAACACCTCAAGTTAGGCAACGTTTTCACAATATTTAAAAATCGATCTTTTAAATCTGTTTTCATGTGGGTAAGATTAACAAGATTCTATCACGTAAAGTCCTTTTTTAAAAAGGTACTTTACTCAGGGAAAGATTCTATTTGGTTTGTGGAATGTTTTTAAAGATATAATCTGTACTTTTTAAACCAATTTTTATGGTTAAAAAGATAAAATTAAAACGATTCGGAAATTTATTTTAGATTGGTTAAAAAATAGATCTCTCGTTAATAGTGTTATGATTAGAAACAGCTCAAATATATTTCAAATACTGTTGACCGATTTTAATGATATATATTTAATCTTTATAAGGTTTTCCGACGTTTTTCATATTACTTCGGCGTGAAGTTCTAAAAAATGGCCAAAGTTTAATCCATTATATCTTTACAACGGATTCTTAAAGGCTTTAAATTTATATCTCATTGAATTCACAATAAGTTATTCGTTTAAATAATTTATTGTAAAACCATAACCACATAGAAGATTAAAATGGAATTTTATTAAAATTCGACCATTATAGGTTATGAAACTATTGATATAAATTAAAAAGCACGCAAACAATCATTGTCCGCCGCAATAAGTTACTTAGAGTCCACTTAGATGCCACATAATTGTATAACGTGTATCATCAAGATCGCCCATAGCGGAAACAAAATTTAATAACAAGGAAACAGAAACATTTTAAAATTTTTTTCACTATTCCAAGAACCATAAATTACTTATGGTACAATTTTACTACAACCCAATCAATGTGTTTTCCTTTCTTTTTTTTTATATGAGAGTATAATATGTTCATCAGTTCGAGAGGGCGAATAAAAACGGTTGAATGAAAAAAAAAAAAAAAAATAAAAATGAAAGTGTGTCTGGAGTGAAATTATAGTTAAATCGAATCTTACATCTCTTAGATTTGTCAAATTTTTCAAGCATTTTGCCATTTCGAATCCATCCCAAATAATCAATTTTGATCAAAGACATTTTCTAAATTATATATAAACAGTATTTCCAAAGATCAAGAGGTTCGCATCCAATGCTTCAAGTACTGAAGCTAAGAAATGTTGGCCTCTTTTTATAATTTTAGTTTTTTTATTCGAGAAAGAGAGGGAGATAGAACAATTAAAGAATGATGCATTGTCCGTACGTCCGTCAAAACAAAATCATTCTTGAAATTATAAAGTGACGGCGGTCCATCTTTAAAATTTCGTATTCATATATAATAGAAAATCCTTGCTTTAGAAAGTTGTTACAAGCCTGTCTAAGTAAGTTGATATATAATTTCATCTTAAAGATTTTTTTTTTGCAAAGAAAACGCTAACGCTTAACCTAAATATTGGGTAAGATTTATAGGAAATACCAATATCTATAATATTGCATCTACCCTAGCGAACACCAGTATCAACAACAACAAAACAACACCCGATATATATTGAGCGAGATTCTTATATAGATTGTTTGCTGCTGCACACTCTCCCCCTGCATAAAACGCTACTTTCAAATAAAATTTATGAGAGTTTTGTGCACAGTTGCAATAAAATAGCAACAATAACAGCGGGAGGAATCGCTGCAGTGTACATCATCGTCAGGGTATATAGCATATGTAAAAATCTTAAGTAACACACACAATAAATGACAGTAAATGCTGTACGAAGGCGTAGCAAGCATGCAATAATAATAACGAGTAAAAGAACTAAATTTAAGTATCCGTCACATCTATATACAAACATGGGGTCCTGGTAGATACTTGGTTTTCAGTTTTTGTATTAAATTTTAACTAACAAATCAGGTTTTGTGCTAAAAAAGGTTGTTTTTTTTTTTTGTAAAGTGTGAATTTGTGGTCCGATCTTTTGCACATCAATGATCGGAAAAATTACAACAAGATCAAATTTGAAAGTATGAAATATAAAGAGACGCCTGGTCCTCTCATTTTATGTAGCAGTAAGAATATTAAAAAGTTTGCCCCTTGTACACAACAATATTTATGCATAGTTTCAGGCACCTCCTAATATAACCTAACATAAATTATGCTATATGCTAAATGCTCTACCTTAACTTGTATACACTGAGAGAGAGTGAGAGAGTGAGAATATGAAAACATTCTCAATTTAAAATATGCCGTTATACACATTTACATAAATGAAGGAATGAAAGAAACAATATTAATATAAATATTTTAGAATTTTCTTCTTCTTCTTCTTAACAATTTCTATTTTAGTAAGAAATGCAAATGTGCAGAAACCACAACAATTCAGTTTATGAACAATAACCCTCACTGCGCACAACTCTCTTTCATAATTAAGAAAACATTTCTTGTGGTGGTCTCACCGGAAGTTTACGTTTCGCCACAAAGCCTGACTAAAAATTAACAAAATCATTTGGTTCAAATTAAGGAATTTATACATATTAGTTAAATATTGAAATTGATATATTGTGACAGGCAATCACCAAAGGTTTCTAAATTATTCAATACGTAGACATCATAATGTTGCAATATTCAAGCAAGAGATGCCATGTAAGTGAGGCATATTTGAAGTAAGTTGAAAGGAATTCACATATGATGAAATAGTTGTGCTTTAATGTAGGACATGATTTTCTTCTCGTATCGCTTCCATTGTATTTCATTCCTACCATTTCAAATATATCTTGAGTGATGAATTTTCTTTATTTTGCTAAACAAAGCAAAATTGCACGTAGTTTGGTTTTATGTGAGAAAAAAAAACTGTAACTGTAATTGTTTATTATTATATGGCAAACTTGTCTCTCTTTAATTTGAATGTACTCAAAATTGAGAAATGAATATGGTCATACAGTTAGTCAAATGATTACAAAAAAATATTGTATGCTCTCAAAAAACTTTTATTCATTCTCAAACATACACATAGCGGTGATATTCATATATATAAACACATATATTATTTATTTTTGAATAATTGTACATTATATCAAACAAAAGCACATGATTGTAAAAAGTATGCCCTTAAGTCTTGTGGGGAGGACAAAAAGAATTTCTTTCATGCGACTTTCTTAAATTCGCAAAATAATATACTTTGCAAATCTTCGTACAATAGAAACAAGTGACAATGTTATGGACGATCAAGCTCGACGATTTAATACCCCACACACCACTTGGCTACAATTAGTTTAGTTGCGTCTGCAAACACAAAGTATTGCTTATGATTATATGGGGAGGGGTTCTAAAAATGATCCTATTCGGTTCATTTTCAATAGGTTTCCTCTTTAGTTCAAATAAATTTTGTCGAAATGTATCCAAAAATGCGACCTGTAGCTTGCATATAAACTTATATGGACAGACAGACGGATTGACGTACATGGTTAAATTGATTCGGATTTTGATGCTAAATCGGTTGGTATAAATGAAGGTTTGCCACTCGCACAAACTTAATATACCCTTTCCCACAAGTGATGCAGGGTATAAAAAAACTTGCATCTTTTCAAATTTGTGCAGGTCTATAAAGGCATTCATGGCTGCGACATATTTGAATACGACCACAGGTGGTCGAAGAGAAACGCATATGAGAAAATTTGTTAAATCACAAAAGCTGTGTTATACATGAATATTAAACTATTGCTTAAAACATGCCATGACTTGATATTTCATATGTTTGCATGTTCAACTCATGATTAATGAGAAAGTAATTGAACATTTTATGTAAATGACAAGGACAACAATACATAAGATCATTTTTCATTCTCAAATCAAATATATATATTACCTTGTATGCATGTCACGTTTTGGCAAAGTGCGTAGCAGCCCGAAGCGACCCGAAGCACCACGACAACTTTATAAAATTGAAACTCTTTTTAAATGCACTTATATACACTGCTTTTTATTAACACTTTTTGATTATAAAAAGGCCGTAAAAATATATAAATATTTGCAATATAATTATTAATATTGAGTAATTTATTACAAACAATTATTTTCACACGCACTTCTATTCATTTAGATAAAATATTTCTCTTTGTGCTTAACCGGCACTTTTTGCTGATCATTGCAATTGATTTATATATTTATCTCTGTCTAACTAATGGGACACAGTGAAAATATTCTTTTGACAAAGTAAAAACCACATTGTATAGTAATAAAATTGCTATAATTCCGCACATTATTTACATACTTTAATTTTCTATAATATTACCATAATTTTCTTTTAAAATATACATTATTGGCACTTTTTTTTTTATTAAATAAAACAATACTTGTAAAAACACTTGTTCACCTATATCCGTATTCATTTGACTGACTGATTTCCGCATGCAACTAATTGTAGTTGCCAGAAACTTGTAAAAAATTCGTTAAAAAAACCTCCATCTGAACCACGTATGAATACTATGATTTCTACAACGCTTACAACACCCAGAATATCTAACAAAATATACACAAGTATATATCTAGACATGTCCGTCTGTCTTTATTGTTGTTGAAGTTCTCTCGATCAAAAAGTTTCAAATAACAAGCTGAGCTGCTTCTAGTTATTATACGTAGGTTTTTAAATGGAGTAAAAACGACACGCCCAGAGTCAACTCTTTGACCATTGAAATATAGCTACGATTTTAAAAGTTGGTACACATATTTATTATTAAAATATACATACCCTAAATGGGCGTGATGGCATAATGAATTCAACAGTTTCCAAAAAAAAAAAAAAAATTGCGCAGTATCTGACGTTAAGTACGTATTTCTTATAATGTTACTTGACGTAATTAGATAATTGCCACGCCCCCTGTTTATACCCTGAAACACTTGTGGCAAAGTTTATATTAAGTTTGTGTAGATATTTGTAACTTCTGCCACACCTACCTTCAACTAAAAATATCGATTCAGAATCAAAATCTGAATTGATTTAACTATGTCCGTATTTCCGCCCATCTGTTTTTGTAAATTTGTGCTCAAGCTACAGATCGCATTATTTGAGATATTTTGATGAAATTTGGTACAAGGACATGTATTGACCCAAAGGGGAAAATGGATAGGATTGAGCCATTTTTAGAACCCCTCCCCATATCATTTCGAAATTCTTGAATATACAAGTAAGTATATAAAATTAAAGTTTTTCATTTTTCAAAGAAAAAAATGAAATTTAATAATAAATCAATTGGTGTAGGGTGTTTAATGATCGGCCTGGGATTGTTTTATATTGAGGTTATTTAAATTTGGGCCTAAGTTAAACTTGCTTTTCACATTATTTTCATAAAACAATAAATTGAAAATTCTTCAACTGTTTTGTTATAAAATTCTGGCATCTCTCTAAACGTGTTGCGATTTGTTTCTTAAATGATGTTAGTAAAGCGTGGTGGTAACGTTGCATAAAGTTAGTGCAAAATTATTTTATTGTGACGAAATAATGATTTCAAAGTTTTAAAACTATAATAAACAATAATTAAAGTTTAATGTGATGTTTAGTGCTTAAAGTTTTCTTAATACTTTAATAACTTTTTTATATATGAAACGAAATGAGTAACAAGTCAGTTTGAGTGGTTTTGAATATGATGAAATTTTATTAAATTTTATAACTTTTTTTTTCGAAAATGTAGAAAAAAAAACCATGATTTTACATGTTTTTCAGGTTAGATAAAATATTTACATAGATTTTCGCCCCGATTTGGCACCATTACGCAAAAAAAATTGTCTTACAAAAGAATTAAAGCAGAAAGGGGAAACAGGAAAAGCAAAACATAACATAATAACAGCCATTTTGTGTGTAGTGTAGTGTTTTTTTTCAAAAACGGGATCTATTAAGGTTTTCTACTATTCGTTCAAAATAGCAAACCTAATAACACTCGGTTACCTACAGTTTTCAATTAACGTCGATTTTCTTTCCGGTAAGTAGTTTATGATAAAATCAACTATTTGACATTATTTTCATATTTTCTTTCTCTTATTCTTACTTTCTCTCATGGCACCTTTTCCCTGTGATATCCTTATTAAGTGTACATTTTACGCACGTATTGACTGACTGACTTTATTCAACATAGAAGTTGATAAACTTTCAACAGAGACCAGCACTGTACTTAATATTCAAAATTGTGAGTTCTGGGTTTTTTAACCAAAAATCAAAGACGCTATTGAGATACTTGGCATACGCCATACGTTTCCGTCTTCCTTAATACATACTATTGACATGTCAGTTATAAATATGGTGTGATAAGAACGGAACAGCTTAACTCACCGCAACTAGAACATAAATTAAAAATAATCATAATGGAAAAATATGCTTAAACATAACTTTCTTGACGTGCCAATTGCATTTTCAATTTTTCTGTACCATCTTGATCGTTCACTGTTTCACTGGTTTGTTGCTGTAGCTCTTGCTGTTTTTGTAATTGTTGTTGTTGTTCTTGATTTTGTTCTTGTAATAGCTGGCGGGCTAAAAAGGATATATCACGACTATGACTACTATCCAAAGGTAAGAATTGTTGCTTATCAGACGCGGTAATGTTTTTAAAAAACATCGCAGCGCATGGCATATGCTGCTGTTGGTCCAACAACTCCATACCCAATACTGAGTCCTGCGTAAGACGTGCCAACGTATGCAGAATACATTTGATGGCACGTCTCTGAGCTTCGCTTTCACCACGAGAACTGTAGCTTTTATAAAATTCCGTTTGGTATGCGTACGTGATGAAATTTATTATGTTAGCATTCGCCAAATGACTGTGGCACTTTTTGTTTTGTGACATATTGTGCAGCATTGCAACGATTTGCTCCTGGTGTTCAAAGAAAAAAAAATACATATATATATAGTGTATGTAGAAGAAAAGTAATAGTAAGCGTTTATTAAAGAAATCAAAAAATAAGGGAAAATTGCAATCGATTAAGCCCACCGTATAATACTGTACATGCAATCCTACAATTTGTTTAGTTAGGAAAGCAATTTGCAAAGAAGTCTTAAGCATATAGAAATCCGTTCTAAAAATAGATCGATCGGTCCAACTTTACCAGAGTTTTTATCTGATTATTAATTAATACGAATTGAGATGTTTCGTCAGATTTTTTAAAAAAAGCGTTATATGGGTAGGGTTTCCAAAAGTGACGCAATTCGGTTCATTTTCTCCTACAAAACCGGTCCGTGTGCTACATTTCATGGAAATATTTTTAAAAAACTGCCAATTGTAGCATTTTTTACACGGTCAGACAGACAATAAAAATCGATTCGCACAATAAAAGAAAGGTTACAGATTACAAACATTCGCCCAAACTTAATATACCTTCTACCCCAAATGATGCCGGGTATAAAAATGCATAACAACACAAAAACTTTTATAATCGGTCTTGTACAAAAGAAATGTTTAAGTATATCAATGAATAACAACTGTGCAAACCCATTCCAACCCGGACTATAATATACTTGCTTTACTTATTATTCTCGCTGGTCGTTTGTTGAGGTTATAGCTTCCTTAACATTGGCAGAACGAAACTATTATTCATGTGGCGTACCGCAAAGATTGAGGAATCATTGTTTGACAATTTTGCAATTTCGTAAACCTTGCAATTTATTCCTTTACTGTCACTCATGAGTTGAGTTCGCTTCAGGATCGCTTCGTATTTTATATACCCTACCCAATTTTTACAAAACTATACTTACGTAGAGAAATATTGATATAGTTTCACCATTTTCCCCATTGTTCTGCCGTTTGATGGCATTGATTAATTTAAAAATTGTCTCATGCGACATGATTGAGTAATGAGCTGTAACCTCCATGCGACTAAAATTATTCAATACAGCTGCACACAACAATAATGTTTGGGAACATTCGGTATGGGCTAGCAAATCTGTTAAACCTTCTACAATAGATTCCACGCAGGAGCGTAAACCAATAACACGATGATTAGAACCATGCCAATGAGCGGTAATTTGTGTCAGCAGGGAGACAGCTTCTCTCTTTTCCAGATCGCTACGTTTCCTTAGACCAGAGGATTCTTTCCTGGTCACATCTTCCACTCGTAGAATGTCACGCAAAATCTCAATACCACCGCAAGAGCTCAACTGAGCAATGGGTTCAGCTGTACAACAAATAGTAGCTAAAGCTCTTAAGGCCATAGCTCGAACGGAAGAGACGACATGATCTAGACATACCAACAAAAGGGTACGAACGGCTTCAGTTTGCACAAAAGCATCCGTTAAGGAAGCGAAACCATCATAATCAATATTCATGAGAGTGGCAATCATATTAATATTGGCGCGTAGCATTAAATCACTACCTTTCCGACTGTGATGTTCAATACTTTGTATCAGAATATGCAACAACTTGACATAGACCTGACGTACAGTTATTAAAAGATGGCGCTTAAGAACTTGTAAATCTTCTAATAATGATTCCAAATGGATGTAGTGTTGACGTTCCACTGAGTAACGCGTGTCTTTGGCTACCACACTTATTTGATGCAATTGATCCTCAAAGCGTTTGTGCTCTAGACGAGAATCTGCAAAGAATACTCCACGTCTTTGTAGAAGTTGCGTAAACTCTTGCACCTGATCTATCAACTGTACGGCTCCATTTAAAGCTTCCGATAGTGACCTCTGTTCGGCATCAATTATTAAGCGTTCTACTCGTTCAAAGGAGGTCTGCATCTGTAAAGCTTTCTGTTGTAATTGGCGGATTAATTTAGCCACCGTGTTGGTGGTAATGGTTAAATTTTTGAAGGCTTCTTGGGCTATCGATTTCGTTTGCAAGGTAGACATGACTTCATGTTCGTAAGATAACCGCAAATCGCTTATCCAACTGTGTACGGAAGGGGTAATATTTTGACATCTTTGAGAATTTTTATTGCTTTGGTCCGCCATTGAGGTAGATGATGATCTTTCCATTTTCGGTGTACTCGTATTGCTTTCGAAACGATTTTGTGCTAATCGTAAAAATGACAATGTATTGCTTTGATCTGAAGTTTCCGTTAGAGAGGCCCCCAGTAAAACTGTTTCATTATTATAGGAGGGTACTGAAGCGGTGGAATCATTTGGAGAGACAGCACCCAAATAAACTGTTTCATTGTTATATTCCGCGATTGATGTATCTGGACTTTCCCTAATTGTCTCCCGTTTTTCAAAGGTATCGTACAAGGCAGAGAAAGACTTTTTGGCAGATGGCGACAACGGTTTCGAATTTCTACGAATCAATTTCTTTGGCCTTTTGCCATCATCTTGTTTTACCAGATATATGGCATCGCTGCTACAAGATCTATTGAAATTTTTACTTTTGGAAATACCATGGAATTCTTCTTCTTCTCCGTCTTTTTCACTTTCCCAGCGTATTGAGTTTTCAGACGTTGAACTTTTGTTGATGGGTGCGCTACTAAAAGAAATGCGTCTTGAGACATTGACTAATGGTGTATAAAATTCGGAACGTCCTATGCGTCGTATTACTGTAGGTGGGGTATTTACTGATCGTACAGAGGTTGGTGAACCAAAATCGCTTTTTATGCTGCGCAAAGAATGACGACTGGGTGACACGGTTTTCGAAGAACGACTGATAAGGTATTCTTCGTTATCGGAGAAACCTGAATCCTAGAATAAAATTAAGGAAAAAAAAATTTATATAATAAAAAAAAAACTCGGTATTGCTTACCTGTGATCGTAAACTGCCCGGACTATTATGCTTGGGCCAGGTGATTTTGGGTGAATTATTTTCACCCTCGACTTCTTGTATGCAGGACAGATTGCCATTAAAACATTTGTAAGGATTTAAACTTAACGACTGATACGCTGATTGTTGTTGTTTCCTTGGTAGTTGCTGTTGCTGCGCCCTGGTAGAGTATAAATGGTAAGCACCACTTGTCCTCTCACCATTATTTGCAGCCAGTAGTTGATGTGCATTAGTTCCCATCCGACCAACAACAATATTGCCCCCATCACTTAATACTGGATCCTCAGAAGCCCACCATACCTTACTGTAGCTACGTTGAAAAGCCATAATGATGCTGTTGTGTGTAAGACTTGTACTGCGAGTGCCGTGCGTTTGTTAGCGAATGGATGAATAACTGTAAACCGAAAATGTGTGGAGACAAGAAGATGACGGTTACTTAAGCCACTTGACTTCATTCAAATATATACATTTTTGCACATTTTTCTTTGGGCTAAACTTTACGAATATAAACGACACAATAAGTTGGTTGCATGTAGCTGCTTATTCCCATGTGAAGAAAACGCTCAATTTGGTAGAGAAAGGATAAAGTTTTTAGGGGATTTAGTCATATACTACATACGTCCTTGTAATCTATTAACTTGAAGAGCATTTTATTTCCTCGTTTACAAAAGAGATAGAGTGGCAGAGGGAGGCAGTGTGTATCATTAGTGGTTAAAAGTACTTAGACAACAATTTAACGTCTGGCCAACTGAACAGTTTTATACGCTCATTGTTCCTTTTTAAATGCTTTAAAAAAGGACTATTTTAAACAATTGGTTTTCTGCAAAAATGTTTTTATTAAATTACATTGATTTCAATAAATATGTACAATAAAGTTGTCTGCCGGTTCAATTATTATCGTTTTTACAAATTCTTTCATTGTACAATATATACGAAATTCCAAAAAACAATGAAATGCAAATAAATACGAAAAATGCTTTATTTAATTTCCGTTGCATCACTTTAAATTTCCTGTTTAACTGTGCATATCGCATTTTATAGTACCGAGTGGTACAGTGAAATCTCTCAACAAGGGCAATACTTTCAATCTTGAAAGTTTTTCTTTTAAAGGAAAATTGGTTAAGGAAGTAAAAAATTATTAGTAAGGGTTTGGATTGAAATATTTTCGTATATTTTTTTTTGTCCAAAAAAAGGAGAAAGTTTTTATTAATTCATGGGGTCTAAGGCAGGAGGTAGCATTCTCGGGATAGAACTCAGAATTAAAAGTTTAAGTATTTTTAGCCTTAGGATTCAGGGTGCAGACCTTGACACTATAGCTCCTTCCATAAGCCTTCTTATGCCTTTAGTTCACGAACGGTTCCTCTTATTCAATAGCACGTTTTATATACGCATTAAAAGGAGACAAATTACAAGTTTTATATGAAAAAGAGTAAAGACTGCACTGCGTAGCTATTTATTGAAATTATTTAAATTTTTTTTTTTAAATTCAATAATATTCAGATCATGCAGATATTTGTAACCCATCCCACGAAAGCAACGTTCAGGATGATTATCAATAATTAAAATTATCTTTGAAACAATTTTGCATTTAATGTCCTTTTATTCAATTTAAATTTGTAAAAATGTTATTCGGTTTTAAGGTCAGGCAAAACACAAATTATTTAAATAAATTGTAGTCAGTTGAAAACTTGTGGAATTTCAGTTGAGTCATGGCTTTAATTGGGTTGAAAATGAGCCATTAAAAATCGATGGGCATTTATTGCAACCGTGGTGGGATATGGTGAAGGGGCCGTCCGGTAAAAATTTCTATAAAAACAGATCTCATTTATCATGAAGAGAAACTTTTCTGTAAAATCCGACCAAAGCTTTCTTTCTTCCTTTATATTTAAATAAAATTCCATATGGTCCACGCATTGATTTAACGGCTTTACGCTTTAAAACATTTACAAAATTATAGGTTATAATGATTTCCCAATAACTCAACAACTTTTTTCAACCGCGATTCTTCTTTCGGACACAAATTAAATTAATCTTGAAAAACAGCTGAGAAATTATTTCATATTTTTGTACAAATTTATTTTGTTTGAAAAGTGTACTACTATGTAGAATAATAATAGAAAATTTAAAAAAAAAAATTATGAAAATGAATAATTTTTCTTAAAAAAATTTATAAAAAAGTTTTAAAAATTTACTTTAACGATTAAAAAAGTTTGATAATTTTCTTCTAAATGATTATAAAAATGAAAATTTTTTTAAAAATGAATATGTGTATAAAGACAAGATAGAAAAGTTCGGTTAAGACCAAAGCTTAAATACCCTCCACCTTCTAAAAAATAAGTTCCTATTGCATTAAATTGTTGTGTTGGACAACGGTACCCCTTATATATATACCAAATTTCAACTTGATAGGCATAGTATTGTGCGATTCTTTAAAGATACAATTTTTTCGAGGTATGTTGAGATTTTTGCTTAGTGTGGGCGTATCTCATAACCGATTTTGTCCAATTTCAATACGGAACAGCGACATTGAACTAAGAATACGTATGCAAAGTTTCAATTTGATGTCTCAAAAATTACGACCGTGAGAGTGCCAACAGACGGAGACACGGACATACGGACAGACATGTCTCAAACGATTTCTCTTTTCATGCTGATTAAGAATAAATATGGTCTGTGGGGTCTCCGAGGCTTCCTTCGATGTGTTGTAAACGGATGATCAAAGTGAATATACCCTCTTCCCTAAGGTGGAGGGTATAACAATGGAGACTTTTATGATGCACTACGTAGTACGTTTACTATATTTACATAGTATCATATACATAAAGAATACATTAATACATTTTTTTTATTCTTTATTTTAATATTCTATTATCAAAAATTGGTTTTGCTTATAATTTACAGTGATTGTGGAAAACACATGATAGAAGGCTGAAAAAAAACGAATAATTAAAGCTACAAATTAAATTTAATTTTGATTATCAAGCTGTAGTGAATTATTCTATACTAAGGATTACCATTACTTTACATAATTTTCGTTATTGTTGCGAACAATAATTTTGATAATTTGAACACCATTAATACCCAGCTTTCGCTTTTTGAATTTGAATATTTTCATAGTTTGTAAAACAAAGCAATAAAATGCACAAAGTGTTGTATAAATATTGTTAAAATAATTTTAATTGAAAGTGAAAACATTAATAATAATAAAAAGAATCTGATTGTGCGTAATAAATATTCTCCCGCTCGACTAAAACTACCCCCAACACACAATTATAAAGGGCTTTATACTCGATATACAATATAAAACAAAACAAAACAAAACAAAACAAAACGAAACAAACAATAATTTATACTCGTGCAAGAAATAAGAAATAAATAATTTTAACAATAATAATAATTTTGCTAAATACAAAACAAGAGCTGGGTTTCCAATAACGCCGAATAATAGATTTTTTATATATATAGACGACCTGGCCTTGTAAGGTTTTGTTTTTTAAATATTTTTCATATAGACGGCCTGGCCTTGTAGTTTTTTTTTTTTTTTAAATATTTTATTCGGTTTACAATTTTATTTTATTTTTTTTTTTTTTTTTTGGTTTCGTTCTATATTTTTATAAGCGCGTCATATAAATAAGAACACTTTATAGCGGTTGTGGGTTGGCGGTGTCGTTTTTTTGGGGGTTTTTTGTGTATTCATAAATTTTATATGAAATTTGTTTGGCCATGGAAGCAGAATGTGAGAAAAAAAGAAAGTCTCACGTGTCCTTTTTCGTGATATTGTGAACAGAATTACAACAATAACAATAATAATAATAATAACAATAATGATGTTATAAAAATAGTCTTCGCATTGATTTTCATCTTATCTCGTAATTATTAATAATTTTTTAGTAGTGACAACAACAACTTTTCTCAATTGATTTTGTTTCTGTTACCGCGCCCGTTTACCACACGTGAAAAAATAGTTGAATATATGTTTGCTGAGGGCAGGACATTTCATCATCTAATTACATCATTTACTACCAGCGTTGAGGTGTAATGTTTCCCTTGTGGTTGATTTTGTTTTTCTTCTTCTTCTTCTTTTACTTCAACTTTATCTTCAAATTTACCACCATTGCCTGTTGTAGTGTTTGTTTTTGTTGTTGTTGCAATAATTTGCTTTCCTTTGCCCTCTACATCCTGTTCGATCCCTTCATCCGATTGTTTATGATCGGACATATGTTGATCCTCCAGGCAACCAATTGTTGTTACATGAACATTGGTTTTGGAAAGATGTAATATAGATGGTCGCTTATGTTGCAGAGGCGGCAGCGGCGGCGGTGTACGTATACCACTCGTACCGCTCGCCGATGGCAAATCATCATCATCACTGTAATCATCTGTAGTGCTACCAATTGTGCTGCGTTGTGAACTGACATAGGAGCGTTGCGGCATATAATGGCGTGTTTGACTGGTTAAGCGGTAAACGAGTCGTGACGTGGAAGTGGCCTGAGTCTCCTCCTCGGATATCTCATCGAAGGCTGGTGGTGGTGTGGACGATCCGCTTATTATGGGCACACGTATGGGTGTTGTTTGATGGAGAATGCCATGCGAGGGCGTGCGCTGCGGTGTACGTGCCAGCCCCGTTTGTGATGTTTTACGTTTAGAGGGGGAATGTTTCAGTGGGAATGTGGGCGTTTTCTTAAATACCGTTTTTCCCATAAAGTTTTGAAAACGTTGAGCATAAAAGGAGGGCCGACACACGGACACCGTGTCCCCATTATAAATAATGGCCTTGAACGTGTGCTCCAGCTTCTTTTCCAAACGATACGATTGCAAAATATCAATAATACCAATATATAGAATTAAACGTTCATCATCTTCGGAACGTGCTGGTATACCGCCAGCCGGCACATCTTCATCCTCTTCGATGGGTGTGTCAATGTCAGCGGTTATCGATTCCATGGCAGTCGAATGAGCCACCAAACGTTGACGATTCATGCTGCGCGTACGACTTAAAGCGCTTGCCCCCGAACTAGATGGCCCGCCTCCTCCACCACTTGGCATATGATACAATGTTATTTGAGTATGGTGCTCGCCCCCATCAGTGGTATCATCCAACTCCTCATTCCTTTGCAATTTCGCTCGGGCATTACGTATACGCTCCTCTCGTTTCTCCTTGGCGGCCAAATCCAAATTATGTATTCCCACCAATAACGAATAATCCATTATTTGAAAACTCTCCAACACCATACAATCCCGCTGGATAGTCTTCATTAATGCATTATATTTATCCATTTCCAAAAATATACCATTCGGATGATGTTCCATGAAATCTAAATCTTTAAAGGTGGGACTAGCTTTTTGCCGTTCCGCTTTCGAGGCTTTGCGCCGAAATGTGGAACCTTTCAAATCATATTTGGCATGCATTTTAATATCGGAAGGCAACAAATTGTTCATCGCTACCAGACGTACATTTTTGGCATTATAATGGAAGCAATAGAGGCCAAAAAATTTTGGCAACAGAGTACGTGGATTTTGCGACAGATTCATGTAGTAGCCGGGTAAGAGTTTCTGCAAGAATTCACCTTCTTTCTTTTGCACTGTCTTGATAATAAACTCATCATCGGCTGTTAGATAGAATATGGAGCCGGAAGCACCCGGATTGGATAATTGCCTTAAGGGGGACGCACACATAGACATTAGAAAATCATCGGGTGCTATACCAAATAGATCCCGAAAATAACGAAACGCTATTGGTGCGTACACCTTAAAGCGAAATTCATTGTAATGATGGGCCGGCGTTATGGAGGAGCCATCTGGCGGAAACGCAATAGTTTCCATTTCGAAAAAATCATTCATTAATAAGTCACGTTTGGGCTTAGAGGCCAAACTGCCCACAGTATGTTGGATACCCAACTGGATAGAGCCCATAATCTGTTTGGATTGTATTCGCTTATAAGTCACCTCACCCCCTTCATCTACACGACGATGTCCAATCTTTTTCTCATGTTTAGAAGGATTGCGAGTAACTGTTTTTTCCAGAGTAGAACTGGCACTGCGTAGTTTTTGCATTAAGGATTGTTCATGCTGTACAAAGGCTGCACTATCACGACCGCCATGAAGATCAGCAGCTTCTTTAAATAGTTGACGTGACGTGGACGGTTGTTGATTGGGTGTTACAGGTGTTCCTGGGGTGCTGCTGTTTTCCATATTATCCGAGTTCAGTGATGTTGACGTTTGATTTGTTTTCATTATACTTGTTGAAGGCGGCGGTGTTGTCGGTGGTGTTGTCGAAAATGATAATTTCCTGTTGCTGCCAGTGGAGGCAGCATTTTGCAATAATTCCATACCAATATGACTGCCGGCCATAATTCAAATTGTTTATAAGGACAGCGACAACAACAACAACAACAATTTACTAAAATTGGTTTCAAATTAAGGAAAACAAGAATAAAAACGCAACAGTTTGGGTTTTGTTTTTTATTTCGTAATTTTTTGCTTAACTTTGCTTTAACTGCTTAAATTCGTTTATAAAACCAACAAATAACTGAGCGGTGGATTATTTAAAAGCACTGGTACTCGTTTAAGAAATAAATCAAAAAAGGAAATGGGGTCAGTCACGTATATAATAGGTCATAAAACGGTACAAAAAAAAATATTTTATATAAATTTTGTCAACCGGGAGGGGGAGGCAAGGTAAATTCTAAGCCACACACACACACACACACAATAAATCAAATTTAATAATAAAATAAAGAAATCACATTTCAATGGAGGCCGCCAATCATCAAAATTGGAAACCGCATAACAGGCCTTTGATATAAGCGGTGGTGGTGGTGGTGGTGCTCTGGTCATCATTCGCACGCACACAATTATACGAAACAATAAAATTGATTTGTTTTATTTTATTATTTCATTAGCTATTGTTTTATTTCCATCTGATTGATGACTACATGCAGCATTGTATTCTATTGTTTGTTTTATTAATAAATTGTTGTTAAATGAGGCATAAATGGTGTGTGAATCATATAATAGACGAATGTTTTCTAAAGCAATCCTAATCCATTTTTTAGAGAAAGTTTAAAGTTGCAATATATTTAAAAATCATTTCAAATCTACCCTAAACCCTCTTGCTATATGGAACAATTTTAAAAGTTGCGATTTCTTGGGTTACCGGATGCTATAATGAAAAACTAATCAACTAATGTTTGGTTAATGCTTTTTCCTTCACTGCCATAATCAAGTGGTATTATACAACAATTATACTTCATACAAATGAGCATTTCTCCGTCGGTCCATAAAAACTCACATCAAAAGTGTAATTTTGAGAAAACTTTCAACTCCACCGTGTATATAACAACTGGCATTTTTTATTGAGGCATTGCTTTTGTTGGCTACAGTTGGTTTTAATAACAAAATTTAGCAAAACAAAGTTAAGCAATTACTTTTATAAAATTTTTATATAAAACTTACAGAAATCGCTTTTTTTGGTGACAATATATTTTGAACCGGCCAAAATCTGTTTGTATTTCTATTTATCTTAATACGCATGGATAGAAAGCTGAAGATTTTTCAAATTTTAATGACGTCAACATTTAATGATCTCCATAAAAACATTTGCTTGATGTGTAACTATGAGGATATTACTCATATATGTTTTTTTTTTCTAATTTGCATTTATTTATGTATTGTACTCCATTAATATTGTATTCTATTCATGTTTTTATCAGAAGGGGCGTTTTGCGTCGCTTTTTATCGTCTAGTATCGCATTTTCAATTTCAATTTTATACATGTCACTCTCATTTCGTTTATATGTTTCACATTAACATATTTCCCTTTTCTTTCCCCATTTGTTGATGTAGTGCACAATTTTTTAATATATTTTCTTCCACATAATTAGTAATTTTTCTTTTCTTTCAAAAAAATTCATATTAGCAGCTGTTTTGCAAGTTGTTCGCGTCGTTGAGATTTTTCGTATGAGTATAACAGACGCTTTTAATTAAACTGCGAGTACTATGTTAGAGAGAGAACAGCTCAACACACTAATACGATCAATTTATATGACATCATTTATAGAATAGAAAAGAGAAAGCAATATCATTTATGAACGAAGAGTAGTGTTGGTAAAGGTAAATTATAAAACCCTAACAGTAGTTGCCACTACTTTGAGAGATTGTTGTTTGGTATTTTAATGGGAGAATTTTTTATAACAGAACAGTTGAATATTGCACGGTTTTTATAAGAACATGAATATATTTTGGACGTTTTATTAAAGTGTGTTGCTTTTTTTTTAATTTTTATTATTATATTTATTTATTTATAATTTTATTAATGGAGTATTTGTTTATTAGTTCTTGTACTATACAAGAATATTAAATTTAAATTTAATGTTACAATAATTATGTATAAAAATTATTTCATTTCTCATCTCTATTTTCATTCTACATTATTAGTCGTATATATGTATACAACAATTTCTTTATAAATGTTTTCTTTATAAAGAATTAAGTTACATTAGGTTCGTGGCCAATTTCGGGGAAAAACTGTTGTTTTATTTAACATTTACCGTTAATTGTTCATCAAAACATATCACTTGATTAAAATTTTTGTTTTCTATTGTATTCCAATTATTTTCATTTCATTTAATTACCTCTTTTTCACCCACATTAACCAAACCAACCACAACTAGCATTATATATGTAAATCAGGCCATCTCATTTACACTTGCCTGCACAACAATACCAGCCAACTTTAACTTAACATTAAACAAATTTCGAACTGTTTTTTTTTATCGATATTTTCATTGCATTGTTTTGAAATTGAAGTGAGCCCGTTGTTGTTGTTGTTGTTGTAAAAAAGAATGCATTAGAGAAACGTTGGGTGGGATGTACACGGGTAAGGTTTAGCCGTAATAAATCATTGTTATAAGGGAATTACAATACAATTGTAACGGCAGAAACAACAACAAAAATTAGATTTAAACGCGAGTAAAATTTACAATATTTCACTTTTGTTGTTATGCCGTTGTGTTTTACCAATACAAATACAGGCCTCAATTAAAATTCAATACAGTGCATGCACACACAGCACATCAGTCAGTCAGGAATGCGAACATGTTTTATATATAAAAAGTGCATATACAAAGGTGTGTGTGTGGTATGTTGGTGTGTGTGCATTTATTTTTGATAGAAAAGCACTTATCTACAGTTTGTTATTGTTTTCTACTTTTATTATTATTATTGTTGTTGTTGTTGTTGTTATTGTTGTTGCTACTTGAATAGAATTTAAATGCTCTCATCCAAGTGTTTATACAACAATTAGCTTAGAATAAATCAATATATGTACAAAGGGGGAAAAAAATCCGAATAAACGAACAAAACACAATTAACTTAAATATTAAAATAAAACAAATTGTTACGACAAGTAGTCATGATTTTATTAAAATCTGCTTAACACTCGCTAAACTTGGCCCCTCTTAGACATTCGCATTATTTAATTGTACGTTTTGTTTTTTAAGTGATTGAGTGAGGTGCCAAATACAATGAATAATAACGTCCTCTAATTAAATATATATCAGTTTTCATTAATTTAACAAAAACAAATAGTTGTTTTAAGCAAACCTTAAAGCACTCTGCTTGGTTCATGTCTGTCTATCCAGGTGTTTAATATATTTTAGTGGCATTTGTTACAATGTTGTAATTCAACATGAGGGCAGTTTCTCTTCAATATGTATTTTTTTTTCTTCAATGAAAACTGAATTTTTTTATACCCTCCATCACCGCCTGTTAGCATTCTGACGGTAAATTTTAAGATATTGAGTTGAAATTTTTTACAGTTACTTCTAGTTTTTGCACGCAGATCGCTATTTAAAATGGGCAACATCGGTCAAGAGCCACGCCCACAATTGATAAAAATCTATATATCTGATGTAAAAATTCAACTATTAAGTTGAAATTCTATACGTACTTTTGTAAGTATTTCTTTCATTGATGTGCCGAAAATAGGCTTGGTTGGATAACAGACACGCCCACAATAGACAAATATCTTTATATCTGCCACAAAAATTGACCTATGAACTTGAAATTTCATTCATATATATGTGGTTATCTCATCCATCGATGTGCTAAAAATGGGCATGGTCGGATAACAGAGACGCGCTCAATTTACAAAAAATCATATTCACCATAAAACTTGACTTGCAAGCTGATACGTAAGACATGCACTATTAAAGGACGCAATATATGTATATATAATGCCACGCCCAACGTTGTGGATGTTGAGAATATTTACGATTTGACTTAAGCCACTTGCTTTTAATAAATCGTAACGGTTAAAGAGAAACCCATTTTTCATAATTCGTAATTCTTAATATTTTCTGCCACAAAGTGCTGAAAATTATTTCATTAGCCTAGCAATTGATTTTGGAACCTCTTTCACGAACTCATTAATTTGATTATGAGTCGCGTTTACCGAAATATATATAATTGATGGAGGGTTGCATGTGACCGTTTTTTACATTAACACTTGTATTCTTTACCTATTTAGGATAACAGTTTTATGACTTCCATCAGAGGTCTGATAAAAAAGAACACTTTACCAAGAGCCGATAGCACGTCAAAGAAGATTAGCCGGCTAAGACTCTGTGCATATATGTAGTATGTATGTGTATATTATAGAACTCTATTAAAAAAGACGTACTTCTAGCCAATCTATAAGGAAAGTATTGTAAATAGTACAAATTGCCTTAATTGGTAGGTCGGCCAATCGGTTGTTCATGGATGTCTATCCGTTTGCATATGTGTGCCGGTATGTTTCTTTACTTACTAATTGTCTTAGAAGAAAGTTAACACCATTCTCCCAGCACGTTTCTAGCATGTATAATGAACTTAAAAACTTGACAGAATTTTTGTATTGTATACACGCAACTGTCGTTCTTACACGCATATGTATGTGTATGCAGAATTATGTGATAATTTTTATACCCTGCACATGGTTTTTTCTTTGCTTTTATTTTTTATACACGCTGCAATATAAATATTAAAAAGTAGAACTAAAAAAAAACATATTATGTACGTATGGACCACCAGAGAAATATTTTATGTTTAATTTCCTAATTGTTATTGTTACGTTATTGTTAACCTAAACAAAGTCCAAACGATCATAAATAACATTTTAATTCATTTTCACAAACAATAATTAGAAATATGTAAATGTATTGGTTTTCTTTTTTTTTATAGATTAACCTCTTTCGCCGTAAATGACGGTCGTTTATAATAATACTCTTTTTCAAACAAACCAAAAATTAATTATTGCGAAAAACACAACAACAACATATATGTGTAAATGTTTACATAATTTATTTAATTATTTCGCGTTATTAAGACATTAATTTTTAATTTAACAAAAAAAAAAAAAAAAAACAAGTAAGAAAACTAAATTTGGCTTAGGCCAAATCTTAAATACCCTCCACCTCCACAACGGTGGGCGTGGCAAATATATGTACACTGCGCCCTATAATAGTGTATGTCTCACATATCAGCTTGGAAGTCTAGTTTTATGGTGAATATGGTTTTTTGTAAATTGTGAGCGTGTCTATTATCCGATCACGCCCATTTTTAACACATCAGTTAAAGGGATAACTATGTATAAGCGTACCAAATTTCAAGTTCCTAGGTCAACTTTTGTGGGAGATATATAAATTTATGTCGATTGTGGGCGTGTCTGTAATCCGAATATGCCCATTTTTGGCACATCGATAAAGCTAATATTTATAGAGGTACATACCAAATTTCAAGTTTATATCTCGAATTTTGTGGCAGATAAATAGATTTTTGTCAATTGTGGGCGTGGCTCTTAACCGATTTTGCCCATTTTAAATAGCGATCTGCGGGCAAAAAACTAAAAGTGCCTGTACAAAATTTCAGCTCAAAATCTCAAAATTACGCCCGTGAGAGTGCCAACAACAGAAGGACCCACGGACACACGGATACACGGACATACATGTCTAAATCGACTCACTTTTTGACGCTGATCAAGAATATATATACTTTGTAGGGTCTCTGACGCCTCCTTCTGGGTGTTGCAAACGGTAGAACAAACTTAGTATACCCTCATCACTGAGGTGGAGGGTATAACAAGATTCAGTCAGACTCATTCAGGAAAAGCCAAATGTGTGAGTTATTGTATAACATTTTTCTATTAACACTCCATCTCTAACAATAGAGGTGTTGTCTGTAGAGTAATATTGTATATATGTTGCGGTTTTGTTTTAAAGCAATTGGTTCAGATTTATATTCATAATTAAACAAAAAAAAATCATTAAAATAAATCATAAAATTTATCATATAAAGAGTAAATTACATGATTCACTCTTTGAACCGCCATAATTTCCCAGTAAAGTAAAGTGAATACAACCAATACCAGAGAGAAAGTAAATGCATGGCTTAAGCCCACTCCGGTATACCCTGCACTGTCAATTGTGGGTTATGACCCGAACTGACTGACTGACCTGATATATACGTTTATGACGACATCGTCGAACTTCTCTTCTGTATATGCCCAAAAGCATTATTAACTAAGGACTCCGTACAGATTCTGGCACCTTTTTCTGGGTGTTACAAGCGGAATAACAGTACACCTCTCATCGTATGTGGAGGATTTAAAAATACTAAAATAAAGTTCCTTTCAACCGCTTTATGAGTATTTTGAGTATTTTCTCCTTTATGCGCAATATATTTTTTTTATTAACTCACGAATGCATATAAATGTGAATCATAGCCTTAACAACGATTCATCAGCACGTTATTGTACAAAAAAAAATATAAATAAATCTTATGTGTAGAATCCCATAAACACATAAAACTCAATATTTGTTGTAGACTCAAGCAGGAAAAAAACAGGTGAATGTTTAAACTATAAGATCAGAAAAATGTCTCAGTATTATGAAGGGTTAAAATATGTAGCGGTAGAAAGGGTTTGATTAGCATTTTAGCATCATACACCGAACTTGACTTTAAGGTAAATTCGTTTTTTTTTTTGCAATTTTACTTTTTATATAAATTAATCGTTAAAAAAAATTACGTTTTATTAAAATTGTAAAAAAGTCAATTATAATGGTTCATTTATAAAACTAAAAATCATAAAAACTAGGATAATTAAATATAAATATATATGAATAATAAATGAAAATGCAAGGATAGAAAATTCAATCAAAAAAAATTTTTTATATATTTTCAACAAATAATTAAAATATAAAATAAAATAAATGGAAAAGAATACTTCCGCAAAAATTTATAAAAATAAACAAAATATTATTGAAAAAACAAGTAAGAAAACTACATTTGGCTTAGACCAAATCTTAAATACCCTCCACCTCTACAAGAAAGGGCGTGGCAAATATATATATACATTGCGCCCTCTAATAGTGTATGTCTTAGCATGTAAGTCTACCTTTACGTTAAATATAGTTTTTTTAAATTGTGGGCGTGTCTGTTATCCGACCGCGCCCATTTTTGGTACGTCAGTAGGTGGGATAACTATGTATACGCGTACCAAATTTCAAGTTCCTAGGTCAACTTTTGTGGCAGATATAAAGATTTTTATTAATTGTGGGCGTGTCTGTAATCCGAATACTTCCATTTTTGGCATTTTACTGAAGCTAATATTTATAGATGAACATACCAAATTTCAAGTTTATATCTCGATTTTTGTGGCAGATAAATAGATTTTTGTCGATTGTGGGCGTGGCTCTTAACCGATTTTGCCCATTTTAAACAGCGATCTGCGTGCAAAAACTAAAAGTGCCTGTACAAAATTTCAGCTCAATATCTCAAAATTTACGCTCGTGAGAGTGCCAACAACAGACAGACACACGGACACACGGACATACATGTCTAAATCGACTCAGTTTTCGATGCTGATCAAGAATATATATACATTGTAGGGTTTCTGACGTCTCCTTCTGGGTGTTGCAAAGGGAAGAACAAACTTAGTATACCCTCATCACTGAGGTGGAGGGTATAAAAATAAAACTGAATGAAATTTTAAAGGTAAAGATATTTAAAAACAAGTGAAAATGTTTTAGTCGACCATATAATGTCCCACGCCACTTAGTTTAACAAATTATGTCACAAATTAGTTTAGTTCGTGAAGTGTCATAATATGAAAAGATGATGAAAAAATGGCTCGTTCGGGTCCATTGAGCTAATGTGTGTGTGTGTGTGTGTGAACTAATCTTCACTAAATATTAAAAATTGTATATTTTCGCTGCATAAAGGCTTCCTTTAAAATAGGACCTTATATAGGGAGGTAAGCCAATTGGAACCACTTTCAATAGACTTCCTCTTTGGGCCAAAACAAGGTCTTTGTACCAAATTTCATCGAAATATGTAAAAAAATGTATACCATGTATACAAATTTCCATGGACACACAGACTGATATCATTAAATTGATTCAGATTTTGATTTTAAATCCTCCGGTACAATTGTTACAAACATTCGCACAAACTTAATATACCCTCTGCAGCGAGTGTCAGCAGGGTACGAAAATTGATTTTAGTCAATGAAAAAATTGCACAGATGTATAAATATCCATTAAAATGTATTTGAGGATTATTTGTAGTTTAACTGGGGAAAAGTAATCGATTTAATTATGTTCTATTATCGCACTTTCACTTACCTTAGCAAAGCATTCATTAATTATTAATTTAGTAAAAAGGTTATAAAAAAATACTTCAATGTCAAGTTTTCGTTGAGCTTAAAAAGTGACAAACACTTGGGTATGACTTGAGTTATGTTGCATGCACTTGCTTTATAAAATTGTTTAATTTTTTAATATTTTTAACACAATTCAATAATCCACTTGTTAATTGTTGAGCATGATCTTTAAACTCTTGCTTATGCATGTGTGTTATGTGTGATGTGATATTTACGTAATAATTCCGCGTTTCGTTAAGCGAGCGTGCGCACACGTCTTCACTATATTATAACTAAATAACGTTTCATGTCAATGTTCTGACTAACAATTATTAGAAGCTGTTTGTTTTTTCTTTCTTTTTTGCTTTTGTTTTTGTTTTTGTTATTGTAATTTGCACTCACCTTTTGCACTGCATATACGTCCCCAGATATAAACATAAACGACATCGCTATTCTATATACAAACGTTTGTACAAAGAGATTACTCATGTGCTCAAACAACAACAATATTAACGATTAAAATACAAACACACACACAATGCTGCATAAGTACACTCAATTTATGTTTTGTTTTGATGACACATTTCTTTCACACAGCCAACAATAATAATAACAACCAACCAACTGGCATGTGGTGTGTAATGCCACACCATACCATATATCTCACAAACCCTTATATGGGGAGTATGATTAAACAATAGATTAACTCAATACGATTGTTAACTTAACATGAGAGACAGAGAGACAGAGAGAGAGAGAGAGGGAGAATTACACTCAAATAAAATTTTTCCTTTATTTATTTAAAGTCTTATCAGTAGACAGCTGCTGCTGCTCACATACACACACACACACACAGTATGGATGAAACGTGCCACAGACCATACTGCACAATTATTATCCGCATAATCAAACTATGTTATGCTTCAATAACTACATTCGTACATACTACGCTTTTGTTTACACTTATTGGTGGCTTATGCTCTCTGCTTGTTTTGTTGTTGTTATTTTTACTGCTGCTACGTTTTGTTGCTGCTCATTTTTAATAAGAATGAATCAACTCAACCATTGACTCACCCTTTGCAGCAGCTGATCGTGTTTCATGTTTCAATGTAACGGTAAATCGTTAATTAAAAGTGATTTCAGTTCTTTCTTTATACCCTCCCCCTTAGCGATGTGTGGACCTAAGCCAACTGTACTTTTCTCACTTGTTTTGAAATATTCTCGTTTTTCATTTTATAATGAATAAAGTCAAGAGAGAGGGAATGGTAGTAGAGTTGTATTCTCTTGTATAGTACGGTAATTGTGGTATCAATAAGTGGAAAGTCTAACTCTACACTTCGCTCCGTTATTAATACATTCATTCAGAGCTTCAGTTGAAGTTTGACTCACTAACAAGTTGTTGTGCTTAAATTCGATACCTTTTATGAAAATCTCTAATCACATGATAAATCTGTCGTTTATATAAAAGTCGTGCTCTCTTGCTAGGAATTTTGTGACTTGTAGTGTTTTTTAACTGTTTTGAAATCGAATTACTCATTAATATTTCTCTCTCTTTAATTAGACTGTTTAGTTAAGTGTTTGTTTGCTTAATAAACTTATCAATGTTACAGAATTAACCCAAATGAAGACAATCTCAAGTAAAGGTGACCAATAATGAAAGTTCTGTAAAAGCATTATTGATATTAATGAATCATTCTTCATATCAGTGCAGGTATGTATGTACGTGGTCCCATATAAGTAAACAAGAAAAATAAATTTAAAGAACCATACTTGGCTGAGGCCAAGTACGAGGAGTTGTTTTGTGGGCCTGTCCTTTAAGCGATGTTGCCTAATTTCATTAGATAGACAGACATGGTTAGATAAAGTCATATATACCCCCATATTTCTCTAAGGGTGGGTATAAGAAAAGCATTTGTAAAGGAATGCACGAGTGAAGTAGACAATATGTACACTGTTTAAACATTCCATTCCGTCTGTTTGTTGCATACATTTTCCCAACAGAAGCCATTTGTTCTCTAAGTATGTAGTTTTTTATACACTTAAGTATGGACTCGAAACAAAATCCCGTTTTTCGGGAAGTCAACATTGCACTCACATTTAAACGTTTGTACATATTGTGCAAAGCAAGCATATAATATATAACTAACTCTTCTGTAAGGCGTTAGCAAGTAAGGTCGTTTGCAAAAAGCAACTTGTTTGTGTGCAAAGAACAAAAAACTCTGACTCCGTCATGTCTCACTTAAAATATAAATTATGCTGCAGAGCAAATGAAAAATTCACATTCAACATTCTACATAGAAAAGCAGAAATAAAGAACTTCTTAAAAGGAAGGTAACAAGCAAGAAAATAAAATTCTATTTAAGACAAAAACAAAACAACACAAAACTTCACAAAAAGCAGAAATCGCATAAGAAAGAGAGAAAATATATCTATTTTACTCCTTTTTAAGGAAAGAAGCAAAGTGGGAAAGGCATTCACATAAAGTGCTGGACAAAGCATTAAAGGCATTAGCTTTTAAATTGTGTCATCAACACTCGTAGTCTGCAGGGATAAAAAGATTTACAAACGAAATAATTGTTTGCAATTATTGCTTTAAATATTTCAGTTTAAGTGGAGACCTCCATTCAGCATGGAGATGGTGTGTCATGCTCTTTAATATTTGTGTATGCAACTTGTTTATTCTAAGTTTGTTCTTCCGTTTGCAACATCCAGAAGAAGGCGTCAGATCAGTATTAAAAACTGAATCGATCTAGACATGTATGTCCGTGCATCCATTTGTTGTTGGCATTCTTATGAGTGTAAATTTTAAAATATTGAGCTCAAATTTTGTACGCAGATCGCTATTTAAGATGGGCAAAATCGGTCAAGAGCCACGCCCACAATCGACAAAAATCTATTTATCTGCCACAAAAATTGATCTATGAG
Organism: Ornithomya chloropus; assembly: GCA_963971445.1. Classification (NCBI taxonomy): domain Eukaryota; kingdom Metazoa; phylum Arthropoda; class Insecta; order Diptera; family Hippoboscidae; genus Ornithomya; species Ornithomya chloropus. The sequence goes on along the minus strand of OZ020530.1, from coordinate 15,752,334 downwards.
CTTGAAATTTTGTGTGTGTATCCATAGTTAATCCATTCATCGTGGTGCTATAGAATGGGCGTGGTGGGTCATCATATACGCCCACAATCGACAAAAACCTATATATTTGCTATAAAAATTGACCTATGAACTTGAAATTTGGTATATATATACATAGTTATATCATCCTTTGATGTGCCAAAAATGGACATGGTAGATAAACAGATACGCCCATAATTTATAAAAAACCATATTCACCATAAAATTCGACTTGCAAGCTGATACGTAATATATACACTATTAGAGGGCGTAATATATATATAGTTGCCACGCCCAAGTCAAGCCAAATTTAATTTTCCTACTTGTGGTTTTAAATTCATGTGTTCCCCAATAAATATTTACAACAATTTTACATAAAATATATATCACGACATATGTATATGCTGGCGGTGATGTAGTGGAAGTACGTACGAAGTGATTTATATAATAAATTTAAAGCTTCTTAGAGCCAGTTTCTCAGTTGTAGGTTGAAGTCTGACTTAACAGAGTTTACTTAAACTCCGCAGTTTAACTTCCGAGTCCGTGTCTCAGTGGAAGATTGCTTATATTTAATCGTCCCAATTACACTGAGCAACAAATTTTGAACTGGCATAAAAATGCGCATTCTTAACAAAATTACTTCAGATTTCAAAAACATGTACAAAACGTACTTTCCCCGAGCAACTTTAAGCGCTTAAGCTAATGCTTGAGATGAACTGCGAAACGCGCATTTGTTAAATGTCGCTTAACTGAGAAACGGAGCCTTGGTTATTTGAATAAGTATTTATAAATATATTTGAGCTGCATGCCGAAGTATGAAACATGGAGATGTGTTTGAAAGTGGTGAAAATCTGCTTCTTCTTCTATTTGTATTCTTCGGCATTTCAGCATTTTTTCTATTATTGCTCTATGTCACCCTCTCCTCACTTCATTGCCTTGCCTCGCCATCCACATTGAATCGTCCTGGTTGTTCTGATCAAATGCATTCCAAGCAGCTGTCACTTACCATCAACTTTCAGTCACGCATACAAATGCCAGCAAACACCAAAATAAATCTTTTTATGCGTTTGTGTCTCTATTGAAAAAGTCTTACACACACACATGCTTTATTTGTAAATGTTGATGTTTGTAGACAGAATACAGATGTTTTTAGTGGCAGTTCCAAAAACAGAAAAAAACATGAAGAAGAAAAGGAACGAGATTTACGTAACGTATGGTAAAATTTTAAGATGCAATTATTTATTTGAAATAGAATTTTGGTGCTTATAGAGACAACAACAACAACAACAACAAACGGGTATCTCATTTAATAGTATTTTTACTAAACATGTCACGCGCAGCTTACCATTCACTGAAGTTACATGAAAAAGGAAAAATGATGTTTTTAAGATTTCTGTCATTTGTTTGTTAAAGTGTTACACATACATATATATTCATACCTACCACATTAACACAAAATACTTGTGTTGTCATAATGTTTGCAACACATTAATTAGAGCTCCAAATATTGAAGAAAGTATTTTACCCTCCACGTTGCAAGGGCTTGAGCTAAATTATTTACAACTTTGTAAGACAATTTTGCATTCCCGATCAATCAATTTTTCCTTTGAGAAACGTACACTACGCTATTAAAACCCGACTAATTTTGTCCCTACATCCACACACTTTGTAAGGTTTGCAAGGTATGACACCGGCTCGTTTTTCTTGCTAAAAACAATTGTAAATGTACCCTATCTCGCTTAGTTCTACAAGTTATGCCATCATAAGTTTAGTTGCGGCAGTAAATGCGAGACTCTGTCGTTTCATGAAAAATGGTGAACGAGTATTCAGATCGTGTTCAAAGTGGTCGCAGCCAATTATTAAGCTAATTAACTATTCTTCACTAAATATGGTGAAAAAATATTTAAGAATTGTGACTTTTTGCCGTATAAAGACATCCCTTATAACAGGATTTTATATGGGGAGGGGTTCTAAAAATGGTCCGATGCTATCCATTTTTCATAGGGTTTCTCCTTTGGGTTAATACATGTCCTTTTACCAAATTTCACCGAAATATCTCAAAAAATAAATGGACCTCTTATGGAAAGGAGGTCTAAAAATGGTCAAACCTGGTCCATTTTCAAGGACATGTATTGGCCCAAAGGGTCCTTGTACCAAATTTCATTGAAATATCTTCAAAAAAAACGACCCGTAGCTTGCGCACAAATTTATATGGACCGAAGGACGGATGTGCGGATGTACGGACATGATTAAATATTTTCAGATTTTAATTCGGAATCGATAGGTATATTTGAAAGTGGGTGAGGGTGACATTTACCATTCAGAAGTTACAAAAATCCGCACAATATACCCTTTGCCACAAGTAGTGAAGGATATAATAAGGATGCATAGTAGACATTGAGATGTCTTCTAAATAGAACATGTTTGTAAATCTTCATTAAATTATTTATTTATTTGTATTCACTGTGACTACACATATTCCATATCATACAAGTCTCACCTCCGTGTATATTTATTAAGGCTTTGCATTTGCATTTCACATAAAGAAATAAATTAATAAATGTAGCAGCGCAGTGGTGGTGGTGGTGGTGGTGTTGGTGGTTCTCCGTTATGTTTACTGCTATTGTTATGTCACCGGCATAAAGAACCGATTGTTATAAAATTTACTTTTTTATTGAGAGCATACAAAATTATATGTCACCGGAATATCCTTATAGTTGCTATTTACCATACACATATACCACAACACACATAAATATCAGAACACTTTCATATTTACCTGTTTGGAGATGCAAAGCTATTTATAATGTACGGCCATGGCTGCAGTACAATGCATTTGTATGCACATATGTGAGAGAATCTGCATAATAACGGCAATAATTCCTTGTTACCGGATTTTTTTCTTCTTCTTCTTTTTCTTCTTCTTCTTCTTTTTTTTTACTGTTTCACATTTTACCTTTATGCTGTTGTATGCTTCATACATTTTATGTGACATTTTTCAAATAAGCGTTAGTTTTACATTATGGCACACTTTGCCTCCCCATTAAAGGTGTGTGTATGGGTGAGTGAGTGTTTATTGTAATGAAAGTGTAAACTCACACAACTGCACAAAACTAAACGAGTTTACTAGCAGTACCATTATATAATTCAATATTTGCAGGTGTGTGTGTGTGTATGTGTGTGTACTAGGAATCTCATGCACCACCAGCTTTTTCTTAGTCAGAATTTTTGCTTTGCTTTGCATATGGCATAAGTGTATGTATGTGTGTGTGTGTGTGTGTGTGTGTGGGTGCTTATAGGTTTCTGCTATTGTTTACTTTTTACATTATTGTCAACAAAAGTTAATGCACGTGTGGGCGTGCATGTGTGCATGTATGCAGCATAACTCTCATTTTCTGGTGTTTGCGTTATGCTTAACATTTGCTGCAAACACTCGTACACACACTCACTCCCGTTCGTAAGGAAACGTACGAGTGTGCGTTTGAATCACCATTGTTTCAGTTTGTAGTCTTCATCCAATTCGCTTCGTTTCTAATCCTCTATTGTTTCTCTTCGTATAGTTTTTTTAACTTTTCTACTTTATTTACATATTTTCTCTTTAAGCTCTGCACTACTTATGGCACAGGGCATGTTGTTGATTGTTGGGAAGTTTGTAACTCTTAAATTAAATCATTTTTATAATCACAGCCAAGTGGGGGTGTATTGGGTTGGCTCAAACGTTTGTAAATGCCAGAAAGAGGCCAGCCAGGTTATAAATTCTTGATCGGTAGCAATAGTTCAGTCTTTCTCTCTTTTCGTAAGTCTGGTTGTCCATATGTCCGTGTGAGTTTCCTGGCTCTCGTTATAAGGTTACTGAGATAGAGCATATTAGTGCTGGAAACAGTACGTAATGTCACAGCATGCCATCAAATATCTTAGTATTGTGATTGACAATAGGTTGAGCTTTTAATATCAATACCTACGATAGTGCCGCAAAGTTGTAATCAGCCTTTCCCAGAATGCTGCCAACATGTGCGTTTTGGCCAATGAGCTAAATTTTGATGCAAACATTCTTCTTGAAAGTCTTTGGTATTCCAAGTGAGCAAAATCGATTCAGAGACGCCGTCACAGTTGCAAGTTCTTAATCGTCTCTTAAATGATTTTCCACTTAATAATAGCATCATAAATATCTTTGCGAATGGGTATCCATGATGTGGCCTATGTCATATATATCTTTTTTGCTTGTTATTGTTATTATTGTTATATTCATAAAAATGTTATTTTTGTGGTTTTTTTTATTTCTTTTTCTTTTGCTTTGAGCAAAAGTTAAAAGCAAAGGAACGAGAAGTAAAAAACCAAAATTATTGTAAACACGGGAATTTTAAGCCACAAAAATACATATGTTAGTATGTATAGAGAGATAGAGGAACAAAGAAAGAAAGAAAGAAAAGAAAGAAAGAAAAAGAAAGAAAAACAACACATGTTAATAAGAAAAAAAAAAAAAACACGAAAAATTCCGTCTTTTTTAAGAGTAACATAAAAACTTAAACAAACACACATGCTATACTACACACACGAACAGACGTAGTGAGCACAAACATTCGGGTAAACACTGGGTTATAAGTGTGTTAGTAGGATTCAGAAGTTTATTTCTTCTAACTTTTCTACACACAAATGTGTGTGTGTGTATATAGTGCATGTGTTTGTTTATATAAAATGTTGGCTTGGCAATCAATTTTAATGCTAGTAGCATAGCCGTATACTTATCTTATACAAACACATATATATGTGTGTGTGTGTGGAAGTGTAACTTTATAAAAAAAAATAAAAAATCGTAACATACTTACAAGCGTATTATACTTAAAGCGACTTGTTTTACTTATTTCCACTGTTACACATGTTAGTTAGTGTGCTCCACACACACACACACACACATGCATGCATGCATACAAAGAGTTGTGCGAACTCTTTCATTCAAGTAGCTGAAACAGCACTTTCCTCTTCCTCTCTTTACCCCTACATACACACACACACACACACACACAAACACACACACAACAAAAAAAGTCAATCACATACACTGTTCACATGCTATAAAACAATTCCGCACTTACACACACACACACACACACACACACACACACACTCCTACATAAACTGTACACAATAGTCGCTTGAACCATCATAGAAAGAACTGCAATTTCTCTATTATGGAACAAAAAGCGAAACATTCATAATTATGTCACTAAAATATTTCTTCAATTGTTAACATTACACAAACTATTTGTAGAGTTTAATTTCCGGCAGAGACCACATGAAAAACGGTCAGAAATCAATTTTATACAGTTTAAGCATCACTTTAAAGGAGAAAATGAGCGTGAGTTTGTTATATATATGTATACCAACCGAAGAAAAAGACTGAATTCAACGGTATAACATAAGTCGATTTAGCTAAGGTCCGTCCTTCCGTCAATTGGTGGAATAATCACAGTTGCAATATTGTGACGTAAAAAAACTAAATCTAGCTTAGGCCAAATCTTAAATACTCTCAACATGTATAATGGTGGGCATGGCAGATATGACGCCCTCTAATAGTGTTTGTATTACGTATGAGGATGCAAGTCTACTTTTACGTTGAATATGTTTTTTTGTAAATTGTGGGCGTGTCTATTATCGGACCATGCCCATTTTTGGTACGTCATTCAATGGGATAACTATGTATACGCATACCAAATTTCAGGTTCATAGGTCAACTTTTGTGGCAGATATATAGATTTTTGTCGATTGTGGGCGTGTCTCTTGACGGATGTTGCCTATTTTAAATAGCAATCTTCGTACAAAATTTGAGCTCAATAACTTAAAATTTACGCCCATAAGAATGCCAACAACAAATGGATGCACGGACATACATGTCTAGATCGATTCAGTTTTTAATACTGATCTGACGCCTCCTTCTGGATATTGCAAACGAGAGAACAAACTTAGTACACCCCTCTTCTTATTGAGCTGGTGCCCTCTGGCTTGCGAATTGCTATACCTGAAGGAGACGCCAGCGGCCACAAAGTATATATACTTTTGATCGGCATATAATCTCAATCATTCTAATCATATCTATTTGTTGTTGAGTGTACAACCGTTACATTTGGAGGTACTCAGCTAAAGTTATTGATTTATTGATTTATATTGCATTCTATAAAATTATTCATTGACTTTTCTATGGTCCATTATAATTTAAATTGGAACGGACACGCCTATAATTCACAAAAGTGTACAAAATACAAAAATAAATTTTTGAAATTGAAGTTTTTGGAATCAGTCAATCTGTCGATTTCCCCACTCCCTTTAATATTTAACAATATTATTTTGATGCCATTCTAGTAAACTTTTCAAATATATTACGTGGGTGACAATATAATATAGTAAAGGTGACCTTCCCCTAAAAGCCTCTTTCCGATTCAATAAAGGAAAATTATGAGAAAAAAAAGTGTTTAAAACTTTTCGGCGTCAAGGTATTGTTCTCATATCTAATTTAGCTAAATTGTCATTTTAATGGAAAAAATAATAATAAACTTTTCCTGATGTCACAATTGTGTGAAAAGTTTATTTTTACCAAAAAAGCACACCCACCAACACAAGGTGAAGGTTATTTAAACTCAATTGAATATTTTATCGCGTATGTGAAGGTTCCATTTAATTAAAAAAGTTCTACTTTCGTTATATATGATACAAGTGAAAAAGTGCTCTGTTTTTACAAATACACAGGAAAACTGATTTAATGGCTAATTAGTGATGGCTCACGCAAACAAGTCATTGGTTTATCGAAAAAATTATTATATTAAGTTAGAGAAAACTAAATGTGACTTTGGACAAATCTTACCAAACCTCTCCATCAACATAAAAACGGTGGGCGTGTCATATATACGCCCTCTAATAATGTGTGTATTCAGATTACAAGCCGAGTTTTAAGCTGAGTATGGTTTTTCGTAAATCGTGGGCGTGTCTGTTATCTGACTATACCCATTTTTTATCACATCATAGAGGGGATGCAAAATTCAACTTATTAGCTAAAATTTTGTGGCAGATAAACAGATTTTTGTGGATTGTGGGCGTGTCTATTCATCTTAAATATTTTCTATTCTATGCTGCGTGCAGGAGTACCTAAATACAGTCTCACAGGAAGATGGTCGAAGTTTTACGTACGCCTTATATTAAGAATCGTGTGAGCCAACAGAACGTTCAGTCCTTATCAATGTAAATTTTACATTCCTCGGTTGTATGCTAAGCTTATATCATTCATATTATATCGCCAGACACATAGTCTTGGACCTGGTTTTATCCATAGCATTAGCTTAAGGAAGGATACCGTTGATTATAAACCGGCTACAATCATTTTTACTACATTTTCCATATAATACATTTCAATTTTGATGATGAATGAATTTTTTTCTTTAACCAAGATCAGAAAAGATTCCGATTTTCCAACCTTTTCTATAATATTTCTACTTTTATATAAACTTCTCATATTTAGGGGTTGACAGAATTTCCAAATAAAGAAAAAAAAGTAACGGTTTTTCTCCTCATGCTTGCTTTACGATTTAACAACTTTAACACACCCCAACATATGTTTCAACTTATGTTGTTTTCAAGCAAATTCAACCCCTCACTCACGGCTTCTGCTTGCCGTCTAGACAGAGAAAATCAACGCTTCCAGGCAGATGTTTTCCATTCAATTGGCAAAATTGCTTATAATACTCATACTTACACATAAACACATAAAGCACCTCATACAAAATAAAAACGTTCATCATCATTATAAATAACTCACCCTTGAACATATACCTTAAACCCGCATATGGCCGTACCCAGTACCCACCTATGCAAGCAAACATATGAAGCCAAACAATTTGGTTATGTTTGCTTAATAATAATAATAATAATAAGAATAATTGATATCCGTTAAATGAGTGTTTTGTATAAAGCAACATGCTCATGTATGTAGATGAGTGTAATTGAAGTGAAAGCGTAAGAGGCCTTCTCGGTTTTTACTTTGTTTTCCACAGCCTTCCTTTTTTTCTTCTTCTTTTTTTGTTTGTTTACAAGAGATTGCATTTAATTAAACTCATATCCTTGATTTTTTTTTATTCAATGCTACTCAGTTGCACGTTTGGTATTTAAATAACTTGAGATTTTGTACCAACAGAAGAATGTTCAGTTATATATATATCATATAGTTATAGAGATATTTCTATGGGAGTGTAAAGATTTTGTTTATATAAATTATATGCGTGCAGACGTGCCTGTTATAAATTCAACAGTACATGGATGGATTAATTAAATGTTAATGCATGAGTCGAATTTCAATTGAACAGCTCTACTCGTACCTGATGGGTGTGTCATGTACGCTTCAGGAAACGATGAATAAAATTTTGTAGAGATTTTTGTCAATTTTGGGCGTGAAACTTAACCGCTTTAAATACATTTTAATTCAATTTAAAATTTTGATAATAATCGAGAAAACGTTCGCCTTTATACGGATGTGGCTAGTTTTGATAATGATTACAAATTTATAAAAAAAACTCCGCAGAGTGCCAAAAAACTCTTTCATGCTAATGGAATGGCAAAGGTTTTATATCCTCCACCTTAGTGATGAGGGTATATTAGGTTTGTTCTTCCATTTTAAACACCCAGAAGGAGGCGTCAGAGACCCTACAAAGTATATATATTCTCATCATCATTATATCAGCGTCAAAAACTGAGTCAATTTAGACATGTATGTCCGTGTGTCCGTGTGTCCGTCTGTTGTTGGCACTCTCACGGGCGTAAATTTGGAGATTTCGAGTTGAAATTTTCTACAGGAACTTTTCTGCTTGCAGATCGTTATTTAAAAAGGGCAAAATCGGTGAAGAGCCACGCCCACAATTGACAAAAATCTGTATCGGCCGCAAAAGTTGACCTAAGAACTTGAAATTTGGTACAAATATTTATACTTATCCCATCCACCGATTTGCTAAAAGTGGGCATCGATAACAGACATGCCCACAATTAACAAAAAACTAAACTCCACGTAAAACTCGATTTTCAAGGTGATACGTAACACACAACAGATATGTGTGACAGGTATGTGATTACGCCCTCTAATAAGTCGCGCCCACTATTGTAGATGTAAGAGGTGTTCCAGATTTGGTCTAAGCCAAATTTAGTTTTCTTACTTGTTATATATATTTACTTTATTAAGAGGAGGTGGAGGGTATAAGGTCCTTAAAACCTTTCTCATACATACATTCCATAAATGGCTCATTTTGAATGTGGTTACGCCACATTCCATTTCTCAAACACTCGATTTACTTACTTAAATACATACTTCATCTCATTTATTATAATATTTCCTTCGCATCTCTCCGAATTAGACGTTTTTTTTTTTTTTGAAAAGTAGACAAAATTATCATGGAAGGATGTGTGATAGCAAAAGTGCCTTCAAGTGATGATGTTTTTGTGAAAACTGTTTTTAAACATAAGTGAGCAAAATTTCAAAGCTTTTGTTGCAATTTCAACAAAACTTTACCAACAACAATTTAAATCTATCGCCCATTCCTCTATAAAACTATACATAGTCGATAAGTCACCAGCTGTCTTTCTTTTAGTTATTCAGGCACACTTACAGGCACGAGTCAGTAATTGTTTTACATACAGTTTACACCTTAAGGCTCAATAAAAAAGTTATTCTAACATTGAATTGTTAAGGCCAACACTGACACCTACATGTTTAACAAAGCACTCACTCATTTGACAAAAAGAACACACACACACACACACACACACCCAAAAAGCGAAAATAAGCATAACCAGCCAACAATGCAGTGAAACAAACACGGTTACAGTTGAAAGAGCAGCAGATATACACACCCCATTACCACACCAGATACCAATACCACCACCCCTAATGCCACCAGCAAAATTTCATTGCAACTCAAATGAATAGTAACGGAAACGTTAAGCGTGCTTTCGATTGTATTTTCTTTTTTTTCTATCACATTGAATAGTAAACGAAATGCATGACAGACAAATGGTACTGAACTGTAAGAACGTGGCAAGAAAGAAGATTTCGAAGAACATGCCACTGAATGCGATAGTGAAGTGAATAGCGAAAGGGAACTAATGAAAAAACAACCACAGTGACACACACGCGCACGCCAACACTATATTTTACTTACTAACTGTATTACATTGCTTGTGGGATTCTCGTTTCAACGAGCTTCTACCAACTTTTTTCTCTCCGCCTTTGTTCTGTTCGTTAGCGGGTTATACATGAATGACCGCATACTTTAACTGGATGTTAATTAAAAAAAAAAAAAACATAATACTTTGTATAACCTTCAATCATTAGTATCTTTAAATGGAATTATTTCAAAGTTTAGGCATTTTTTAACAATGACTTCGATTAAAGATTCAAGTGTCCCAGCGATTCAAAGAGAGCGTTATTTCGCGCTGTTTTAATAACGCAACCACAACCTATTAGGCTTCTATGCCTGTGTGTGGACGTAACGACAATGGCAAACGAACTTCCAACATTGTTATCTCTAAGGGATAATTTTAATAGTTGGCTCCTTTATGCTAACTCTACAGCACAATATCTTCTCCAGTATTTTAGAGTGTTGGTGGAGAGAAATAGTTTTTATCAAAAGGATCAATACCCAGCTACACCAACTGTCGTCACAAAAGTATTGCACTTGGAATTAAACTTAAAAACCATCTAAAGTAAACACTTTTACGACAAGCACTCTTCCTATGTGAAAACTAACGATAATTACGTGTCATTATCACTTAATGTGAATCTTAATATTATTAATAACATGATTATGAACGTCTTTCGGACTAGAAACACCCAGCATATGGGTGGGTGGTGGTTACTTAAGCGCTTGACTCTCATGAGTAGCTACAATAATTTTTCGCTACATTCCACAGCAGCAATTTATTTTCTTAAAGCGAACAAGTAAATATTTTGTGAAGAACAAAAACAATACGAAAGAAAATACACGAAGGAAATATGCACTCTCGAAAACACTCCAAACATGATTTATATGAATGAAAAATGGCTCACGCGACTAAGAAAATTCTATTAAAACCATTAAATGAAATGCTGTGCACCATGAAATCAAATAATAGCGCGTTGCGGTGCTTGTGATAGAGTGGGAGGGAGCCGGGGAAGCGGGATGGTCAGTGAAAAGAAAACTAATTTTACCCCTTGCCAGCAGCCAAGACTGCCATCCAAACACATAACAGGTGGTTGAAGTGCTATTTCTGATGCTTGCAGAGGAACCATAAATGCTGCTGGTTGGTTGAATGGTTGGCTTCGTTGCTATTTACTTTGGCAATAAGATTTTATGACCTTAGAAAACGAAACGTAGCGAACGAACTTTTCTAATGAAATAATGTCTTTAGCTCGTCACCCCCTGGATACTTTTAATTGTATTGTTGGCATGATTCATATGGTATATGGTTAGAGAGAGAACGATTTTTCAAGAAATTAATTATACAATATTAATACGCGGCACTGTGAGAGTATAAATAAATGATTTATGTAAAAAGTGTGGAAAAAAGGAATCGTAAAAATTACGTTAACGGCAATAGCATAAAGTGGGATGCTTAATAAGGCAAACAAAAAGGACTAATTTATTACAATTTTTATAGGATGCTTGCAGAAAAATGTTATATGAAATATGTTTACTCATATTATTTAAAGGGAGAGCCTTTATGTTGCCATAAATGGGTAAATGGATGCAATTAATTCAAGTATACGGAAAGAAACATTTAGCTGCAAATATTTGTCGCTTCATAATGTTCGATCAAGGAGTTGCAATGTTACTGTTGCATTCGTTCCGTAAACATAAGCCAACAATTTATTGCAGTTGTTAAGATTCCCATAGAATGACTTGGATACGAGTCACAATTAGTCTTCTTTTTAACCTGTTCACTGAAGTTTCGCCAGATCTCTCAAATCCGTTTGATTCCTATTCAAATAATATTCCAGCTGCGCGTTTTTATACCCACCGTAAACAAGGGAAAGAAAATAAAAGTAAACAAGTAAGAAAACTAAAAATGGTTTAGGTCAAATCCCAAATTCCTTCCACATCCTCAACGGTGGGCGTGGCAAATATATATATATTACGCCCTCTAATAGTGTATGTCTTACGTATCAGCATGCAAGTCTTCTTTTACGTTGAATATGGTTTTTTGAAAATTGTGGGCGTATCTATTATACAACCGCGCCCATTTTTGGCACGTCAGTCAATGGGATAACTATGTATACGCGTATTAAACTTCAAGATTCTAGGTCAACTTTTGTGGCAGATATATAGATTTTTATTAATTGTGGGCGTATCTGTAATCCGAATACGCCCATTTTTGGCATTTCAATGAAGCTAATATTCGTAGATGTACGTACCGAATTTCAAGTTTATAGCTTAATTTTTGTGGCAGATACATGGATTTTTATCGATTGTGGGCGTGGCTCTTGACCGATTTTGCCCATTTTAAATAGCGATCTGCGTGCAAAAACTAAATCTCAAAATTTACTCCCGTGAGAGTGCCAACAACAGACGGACACACGGACACTCGGACACTCGGACACACGGACATACATGTCTAAATCGACTCGGTTTTCGATGCTGATCCAGAATATATATACATTGTAGGGTCTTTGACGCCTCCTTCTAGGTGTTGCAAACGGAAGAACAAACTTAGTATACCTTCATCACTAAGGTGAAGGGTGTAAAAAAATCCAGAATGCAATCTTACGAAGAATATATATATTCTTTATAAGCATGGAAATATGATCGTCCTTGAGTACATGTGTCTTGTAACGTTTACATAGGCTGTGTATTTGAAAAAGATTTCGTTATCATATCAAACAATATGTCGTTCAGTGAGTCATGAAAAATTATTTAATATTTTAATAACCTTCCAGCTATAACAGCAAGTTAATAAATTTGCTGTCGAAAAACTATGCCAATGTTTTCATTTCAAGCTCAGACGCTTCAACTTGCCAAGTGGTTGATTCTCAAAACTAATAAAAGAATTCATCTCTATTTTATGTGAAAGAATATTTCTTAAGCCCTTCAACAATACACAAAACCAAGCAAATATCTTCTATCTCTTTCCCCTTTATTAGTGAAGAGGGTATAGTAAGGTTGCTTTGGCGTTTGCAACACTCAATCGGAACTTTAAAAAGTGGTAGACAACAATTAAGCATTAAAATCTGAGTCAAGTTAAACATGTCCGTCTGTATGTCCATATGTTTTTTTCTTAAAACGCTTACACTTCCACATTGTTAAGATATGGAGCTGACGACATCACACACAATCGAAAATATCCCTCGATTTGTTGTTGGTTTATGCGTAATTAGATACCTGCTAGAGGCCCACTATTTACATACGGAGTTGGAGGGTACTTAAGATTTGGCATAAGCCAATTTATCTTTTTTACTGGTTAACACATGTATTTTTTCAATATTCAAAATTCCTTAATGGACTGTAATAAAATGCCTTATAACCTAACACGCATTGCATGCATGATATCAACTTTGCCCATTTTTATAACCAACCTTGAATTAAAATTGTTTTACTACCATAAATTTTGCATGTGTTACGTTGTGTAAAATGTTAAAAAATATTCAGGTTACTTGTAATTTATTAACAATTAAATAACTTTTAAGGCACAAAACATACACTCACGCACACACTAACACATGTAACATGTTAAGCATGAACATAGCGTGAAATAGAGACCTTTGGAGATTTTTTTCCTTTTTTTTTTGCTACTAAATATTGTACATAGTTGGCACAAGTGTGTAGATGAAGAAATTGCCGTGCAGTGCCGTGCAAATTTTTGTATCATGAAACATAAAAACTTTACATTATCATTATGTCCTTTTATTCTACTCCCTCTTCTTCTCTCTCTCTCCTCTTTACATATCACTTCTTCGCATAGGTAAAACATTAAAATTCCAGCACAATGACTAAAAACTATTTAACCTTGAGTGAGATATACGTACGTACGTCCACATTCTGTATTCTGTTGGGTATTAGATAATTTACTCATTCAGTTAAACGCATAAAAAAGTCAAGTTTTCTTTTTAAATAAGTTAATCTTCGTACATTTAATGTTTTAATGTTAATTTTGGTTTAATTTTTACGGTAAAATTATTATTAATTTAGTTCGTCGGAGTTTCTAATCCCTTAAGCTTAAAAAGCTTTCAATACTGGAAAGTTTTGTTGAGTGCTAAAAATTAACAAATAAACAAGTAAGAAAACTAAATTAGGTTATAACCGAATCTTAAACACCCTCCACATGTACTTAAAAACGGTGGACGTGGCAGGTATATGATTAAACCTTCCAGTATTCAGCTTACAAGTCCAGTTTTACGCTGATTATCTGTTCACGTTCAATTTTTAACACATTGATGGATGGCATATTTATGGATAAACGTACCAAATTTCAAGTTCATAGATAAAATTTTGTGGAAGATATATAGATTTTTGTTGATTGTGGGAGTGTTTGTTATCTGATCACGCCCACTTTTAGCATATCAATGAAGAGCATTATTATAAATATGTGTACTAAACAAATTAGCTGAACTTTTATAACAGATAAACAGATTTTTGTCGATTGTAGGCGTGGCTTTTGTCCGATTTTGTCCATTTTATATAAATATCTGCTTGGAAAAACTAAAATTGTCTGTATTATGATTAATATCTCAAAATTTACGATCGTGAGAATGCCAACAACACGGACATATAGACAGACGTACGGACAAACATGTCTAAATGCACACAGATTTTGATGCTGATTAAGAATATACATAAAATACTTTCTGGATGTTGCAAACAGAATGACAAACTTAGTATCTTTTTATCTTAAGTGTACCGTCTAATTGTGGATGTTTTTCAATATTTGCAAACTTTATTATTTTACTGTATAGATTGAATGGGCATTAAAAGTTGTGTTAACCAAGTCAAACACTAGCAAGTAAATGCAGTAGTTCGGTCAAAATTTAAAGCAATAATTAGAATCCTAAAAATATTTTAATATAAACCACTTTCAATAGTCCACGCTTTCTAAACAGTTCACTCATATTTCATGTCTTTAAAAAATACTTCGAACCAATTAATCAACATGATGCGTACGACTATGCACGACAAAGACTTAACTCTTCGCATTCCCTCCATCAAACCCTTTCATTTTATCCCCATATTAAATGGATTTTGACAAAACTGTTCATTGGACTGCTGTCCCCCATTCGACTTGCCAACTTCTTTCATTTGATATCCATACCCAATAGGATATAAAATGGCGATACTTAACTAAACGTATTAGAAAATTATAAAAAAATTCACCAATTGTTATACAGGACATTAACTGTAATTAAAATTGCTTTCTTTATATCCCTTAGCTTCAATAAAAATTTTTATTATATTTAGTTATCCTACAGAACGTTATCTCGCTCTCGAGTCCCCCAAACCACTGCTAATGAAAAGTTATATACACAAAAATTATGTTTTGTTTGGTTTATATGCTCATCTAAGTTAAGTTCATTAAACATTAAATATGAGCAGAGGAAGTGGTAGAACAGAAATCTTTACGTATATGTGTGTGTGTGTGTTTAAACATGTCATGGTACAATTTATAAACAGAATCAGGTGCATTATGCCGAATATTTAAGGAGAATAACCTATAACACAAATGAAACTCAATCACTAAACTAAACAACAGTTCACAGAGGGAGATGGACAGACAGACAGACTGAGAGTGGACTAATCTAAAACTAAAATTCAACTTAACTAAATGAAATTTTCAATTAAATATAACTTGAAAAACACTACCACCCACACATACATTCGTGTGACCACATATAAGCACAAAATGCTTTGAGCAGTAGTGATACCAGCCTTCCTACATGGAGAGTACTGCCTTGTATACATGTGACTTTATGATCACACAAAAACACAGAAAGGCATTGATATGCACAAAATAATATATGTATGTATATATATATATATATGTGTGTGTGTGAATGTTGTATAAACAAACTCCGCACTCAAGCCAAACCTTATCATACAGACCTGTACACGAAACGAAATATTTGTACTAATGCAATTATTCATCATCCTGCATAAATTGTATAGGTATGCACACACATACATATGTGTGTATGCAGTGTGCAGGTATAAACGTTTATGTAATCCTTTAATAAATAATTTATCACCGGAAAAAAATGCTGCCAAAATATAAAAGCGGACAAACAAGGCTTTAGGGAAGTAATACAGTGGCATCAGCAGCAACAGTAGCTAAGCAATAACAGCAATATCACACACACACGTGATTACATACACATGTTTTTATAGCATATGTAGTGAAAGAGAGGAAAACAATGGAAGACATTAATAGGTTTTATGTCCTATTTCATTTGTTTAAGGTTTATACCTTTGCTAACATAAATTTACTCGGCTTGCTACATTGAATTTTTTACATCCTTATAGAGAATGTTTACTAAGTTTTTCATTCTGTTTGCAACTACCAGTAGAAGGCTTCTTTATGGATTATGTATACTTTTTAATAGGAAGGAAAATCTGAATCGGACTAGTCATGCTAGGGGAAGCAGTTATGGACGTAAAAAAAAGACATTAAGACATTGGTTTGTCAAGTATGAAATTTGTAGTTGAAAAAATGGTCAACTTCATTAGTTTCTTATTTGACATTAGCTTAATATTTCATCGTCTTGGTTTCTTTTGTTCCAAAGTTACATAATTCACTTATTTAAAAAAATCGGGGTAAGCTCTGAAAAACTTTTGCAAACTTTTCAAAGAGACATTGAAATGATTGACTGACGGCCACATAACAAGCTGGACTAAAATGTAAACATTTATTATAACATTTCTATAAATGGATGTTTTGCAAAAACAGGTCATGATAGACTGTAATTTATTTAAAAAAATTGAATAAAAAATAAAATTCAAAATTTTAAATTTTAAATATACTGGCATTGAAAAAATATTTAAAAAATTAAAAATATTTAAAAAAATATTAAAATTTTTAAACAATTTTTTAATTGTTTAAAACAGACAGCCTCACACCCCAAAATTGTTCATCGTAACGTATAATGAGCTAATAAAATTTAGCATATGATGTGAAATATCAGCAACGACACAAACCCCATCCTTTTTAACACATAACAATAGTTTGCACCGAAGCAAACTAAATTGTTGGCGTAAAAAGGTTTATTTTAGTTAGTGGAGCACACAACTAAGCACATATTGTAAATGCAAGCAAACTAACCTATACTCGTACATATACGAATATGAAGTGTGTACAGTGTAACTGTGTTTAATTGCAGGTAAATGGACAGATTTATTGCTGTAATCTGCTTTTCTGGTTAATTACTAAAAATAAACAATAACACATACAATGTACGAACACTTTAATACAAAAAATTGACATATTTTCATACCCACCCAACAATATTAATGTAGGGGGGTACATTGATTTTGTTCAAATGTTTGTATATATCGGAAAGGGGCATGGCACACCCCTAAAAGTATATATATTCTTACTCCGTATTAAACTTTGACACGATTTAGCATTTCAGCTCATTTCTATGTATGGGTGATATATGATTTTTGCTCCGGCACATTCACCACCACAATCATTCATCATAATTTTCGAGTTTGTCTAGAGTTTGGTATTAAAAATGGTTAAAATCGGTCCAATCACGCTCCCATAGTGACGTTTTAAAGTCTGAACCCGTTGATTAGAGCTTATGGTCGCAAATTTTGAGATGTCGAGCTAAAATTTTGTTGCACATATTTCCCATCAACGCCAAAGGTAGGCCATTAAAAATGCCAAAATCAGTCCACAGCTTTATATTTCCATTCCAGTCAATCAATTTTGGATATAAAAGAAAATCGAAATTTATCCATAATTTTTACATTCTAACAGTATATGAGTGAAACAAATAGACCCAGTCATACGAAAGAAGACGAGCACCTTTTCTATGGAATAATTTCTTAATGATTAGTTAATACATCGAAGCAATGCAAACATGTATGTTTTTATGTAACTAAATGCAATTTGATTATAAAACGTTTTACAATTATGGCCATGATTGATTCACTCTTGTCTGATCATTTCACTGATTGATCAAGTTTAAAAATGACTAAACAAGTAACATAATGATCACGGCTCTCCTAGATGTGGCGTACACCCAACATTTTTTACTTCTTTTCTTTACCATAACAAGTTGAATTCTTCCACTTGGTCAGTCAACTGCATGTTATGTGGGTAACATATGAGTCCAACTATCCGTTTTAGTTACCTTATAAAAGTTGACAAAATGACTGCTTGACAGATTTGTAATAGAAAAATAAAGTAATGCATCTGTGTAGGTTTTAGAAAAAATCACATCCCGGACCCAGAACTGTGCACGAACTTTATGTAAAGTTTAGTGACCAAAGTACAGTGAATTTCTAAAGTAAACCTCCGATGATGGTTCCTGGTTTTTACAAACAAGCATGCACCTAAAATTTATGTATTCTTAAGTGTGCATCTGTGCATGTGTGTGTGTGTGTGTGTGTGCTTTCCTAGGTAGTGTCATTTTTGTTTTAGCATGTTGGTAAGTTTGGCCTAATTTCACTTGTATGTTTGGTTACATTTGTAAGCCTACCAACACACACACACACACACACACACCTCCATACACATATGCCAACTACTACCATATACTGCTTATTGCTTGCTGCATACGTGTGATTCTGTTGGGAACTGTACGAGAACCCGGTGATGTCATGTCTAATATGCTTAAATGCATCTCTATAAATTATGAAGCACTTTATATATGCGACACTGCTGCCTTTTACGTACAAACAGTCAGTCCTCTACCTCTAAGATGCACATACGAAAATCTGTCACACATGTTACGGGTTTCAATTTCAATTTAGATTTAAACATAAACACAGAGAATGGCTCGGTACGTTGTGTGTAGCACCTATGCGCAAATATATACACATAGGCTTGCCTCTAAACATATACGGTTTGACATAATCTCCTGTTCCCATTAAATTTCATTCATTTGTATAAATATTGAAATCCTCTTTTACACATGTCGTGTGTAGGGGCGGATGTGCTGGCTTCTCTGGCAAAGACGCTTCATAAATAAATAACTGGCATAGATGGGTATGTGCGAGTATGTGTTTTACATATGCATTTATTTAATTATACTGAAGAAATTGCAAATGTACAAAATTTTATGTAATTATGCACCCACCCAGGCACAGTAACTAAGTGGCAAGAATTGCTCATCTGATTAACTGATTTTAAATTTGAAGAAAATTTAGCCTCCATTTAACCCGTTGGGGTCCCCAATTACATTCAGAATCACTTTTTCATATAAAGGAATTATTTCATTTCATGTTTTAAAGCTTAACTCGTCGGTACAAAACATTTTGAATGTTTGATAAGACATTTTGTAAATAGCCCCTCTCCCCAAATATGTTATTATACTCTGCATTACTTGTGGCAAAAAGTTATTTTAAATTAGGGTGAATGTTTGTAACTCCTAAATGGCAAATGCCACACCCATTTTCAGTTATACCAATCGATTCAGAATCAAAATCTAAATTGATCTAATTATGTCCGTCTGTCTGGGAGTGTAAATCTTAATTTTTTGACATATTTCGATGAAATTTGCCCAAAGAATGGTAAGACAGACCTGAACGACTATAATATTTTTAATTATCTTTTCTTTCTTAATATAATTAAAGAATTAAATTAAAAGAATATGGTGTGTGTTAATATAATAAACACTTATAAGAACGAAAAACAGGCCTGGGAAGACTCTAGTGTAAAAATAAGGATTAAGGTAATCGAAAGTTTTTGGCTCATGTGGTCTAGTTTATATTCAGCATAGCAAGGTGTACAAGGTGTTAATTCAATACGCTTTCTACGCTGCAACAATGAACTTCAATGAACTTTCTAAAGAATGGGCTAACAGTACTCTTTCGTAAAGCAGCCATGCCCATCTATTTATTATATTCTATACCCAAGATTCGATCTCGCCTCAAGCAATGGCTTTTTTTACTTGAAATTGTACATTTTCACTTCGTCTACTTCCTTTCTGGAAATTGGAAAAGTAATTTGGAGAAATTCTGCCCAAAAATTTGTCTCCCTTCCTTATCTAATTTTCTTCTTTTAACAACTATTGGTTGACTTTTGTATTGTGTTGAGTGACTGTTGACTAAGGAATCTTATATAGAGATTATAAAAGAAAACAAAGAAGAATGAAAAGTTGTCATGTTATGCGGTTGATAAAGTTGAAAATTTATTTTTGTCTTGTTGTTTTTTTGTCTCGTTCGCCTTTGTACCCTTGCTACGCTATTATTTCTATAATATTGTCTTGAAAAGTTATAATATTTACTGTTAAGGAAAAATTTAAACAGTTTGTGAAGGCATGGGTTCAAATGTAAACTTTGTCTTTAAGTAAAAATACCTCTAGTTAAGAGTCTGAACCTTTTAAGTGTTCTTAATGTAATTGCAGCGTATTGATACTATACCTATCTGGGATAGATCGTTTAGTCTTTTATTTTTCTACCCGAGCTAACCTGAGTTGTCAATAATTCTATATTTTACTGGTTTTTTTTTAAGTAAATGAAGTTCATTTGTCAAAAAACAAAATTTTGTAAAAAATTTTCGATGTTGTATAAAAATCACGAGCATTTTGTCATTAAGATAAAGCCAATGCAGTGCGCCAGCCAAAAAAGAAGCCAAACATAAGCAATTAAATGTTAAATATTTCGAAATTATTATATCTACCATCAAATGTGTATGAAGGGGCTACATATCACTTTGTCAAAATGTGAGAAAAAGGTGTCGGAGACCCCCAAAGTATATATAACCATCTGATCGCCAAAATTTAGATATCGATTTCAAATTTTGCATAAATGTTAATAGTTTTCGTACGAAGGTTGGTGTTGAAATTGGACAAAACTGGTCAGACATTGCTCCCGTAGTGCAAAAACAAAAGTGAAAATGAAGCCATTTCTTTAAAAATCACCCACAAAGTATAAAATACATATATACTCATAAGAGACCTTTGATGCCTTCGTTGTCATTCAAGACGTAACCTCCGTCAAATATAGCTTTTTTTACTTGTTTTCAATGTTATTGAAAATACTTTTAAGCTGCTTATTGATAGAAAAAGAATTTCACTTCAATAAATGTTTTACGCGGATTTCTTCTTCTATTGGGTAAAAATAAAAAAAAAAAGAGAAACATGTACCAGATATTTAATTATACTGTTATGGTAGCAAATGAGCATGAATCTTGGTTTTCCGTTTGATTAAACATTCATTACAAAATCTAGTTGAAAACGTGAGTGTGCATGTATTTTTCCACCTGACTCCAGTTGCCAACTAAATCTAATTAGAAGAAAAGTTTTCGACAGAACGAAAAAAGAAAAAATAATTCAATGTCATTAATGATTTGATCTTATCTGCCACCTTCTTCCTCTCTTCCACACGTTTTATGTGAGCTTCTCTAAATGAAATGAAAGTCAACCTTAATTGCGGGCTATTATTAATAATTCAGTTGTTTTTAAATTCAATTTTCTTATTAGCGTTCTTGTAATACAAAAAATGTACACATTATTAACGGTCAGTTTGAGATTTCTATTACATCAGTCCTTATAGGAGTCGTGGTTGTCGGGTGGTATTAAGAAATAAAAACTTTTATTTGGCCTGGGCTGAGTTTTGGAAGCCAATCATGGTACATTTAAAATTTAGTTAGTTGTACAAAAAAGTACTAACGGAAGTTTAAGTTTAAGTTTATTGTGAGACTTTTTTTTTAACTTTTACATTTTACTAACGGAAATAAATATAGTTTTAAGAAAAGAATTTTTAAATATTATTTCTTACATAAATGTTGCCTAGATTAAGGGGTTTTAAAACGGTTATCTATCTTCAGGTTTCTCTCATTGTTGTCTGCATTTAAGGGTTAAGCATTTACAAATATTGCCTACTTTAAGGTATATATATAAAATATACAAATTGTTGCCTACTTTAAGGTTTTTTTTTTTTTGTTTTTTTTTTTTTTTTTTTAATACCCTCCATATCCACTTATATATATATATATGAAATTTTTGACACAAAATTATGATTCTACGACCTATAAACTATACAAAATCGTACATAAGGTGACAAATAAACCAACAGATGTGCTTACTCTGTGAAAACATTTTCATGTTGAAACAATTTATTTAATTTCAATTAGTCGTGCATGCTTATAAATTGTTTACATTTATTTTTAATAATTCATATGAATTTTCAATCTCATTCAGTTTTTACAATCTTCTTCCTCATATAACATAAATGTTATATAAATGCGACTCCAACTGTGCACACACACATCCTTTTCATAAAGGTCCAATTTTCCAAAAATTATTTTTCTAAAGAAACTGCTTTTCTTTTATCTATATTTCATACTTTTCTCCGCATTTATACACTTTTCACAAAAACTTTTATAACTTTATTGAATTGACAAGAAAATGAAATGAAAAAGCAAGTAAAAAGTTCTAATTTGGCTCAGGCCGCATTGTAAACACTTTTCTCATTTATAAATATATAAAAAACGGCCGTGATAGGTACATGATTGCGTCCTGTACTAGAGTCCAATTGTGGTCGTGTCTGCCATCGGTGGTTGGGGAGGGGTAGTAATATATATGATATTGAATTCCAACTTCATAACTGAATTGTTGGGGCAGGTTTGTAGATTTTGTCGATGTGGGCGTAACACTTTAATCGATTTCATTCAATTTAAAAAAACAACTTGCGTTCAGGAAATTAAAATATTTAGACGCAATTTCAGTATTTCAATATTTAGCTGTGCCAACAACAAACGGACATACGGACAAACATCTCTAGACCGATTTTGATGCTAATAAAGAATGGAACATACTCATACATATATACTTTGTATGGTCTGTGACACCTCCCTCCTCTGGGTTTTGCAAACGCTACAACAAACTTAATATACCTGCACGGAGAGTATAAAAATGCTTTTTACTGCACATTTCATTCTTACGATGCATTACTGTGACGAAAAAAACATTATCAATAAAAAATATTTTTTTTCTTTAAATAAAATGGATATTCAATCAGAAATATCAGTTGACAAGGGTTGTCATAGGTGCACACATTACAACTACGCGTACATTCTGACATAAGAGAACAGTTTTTGGGTAGGAGGGGGAAGTGATCACGGATTGTAGCAGATGTTAAGGAAATGAACATCAAATCCCAGATGTTTTTTACACATACGAACACAAATAATTACCTATAAACAGAAACTTGTACATATAAATATAACTTTTTTTTAAATCCACCGCATAAGATGGGAGGTATACTAAGTTTTTCATGCCATTTGCAACACTTTGAAGAAGGCGTCAGAAGCGGACAAAGTATAGCACAAAACACTGAGTCGATCTAGACATGTAAGTCCGTACGTCCGTCTATTCTTGCCACTCATAATCGTAAAGTTTGGGATATTAAGCTGAAATTTTGTACAGACCCTCCTAGTTGCTGCAGGCGGATCGCTATTTAAATTGGATAAAATCGGTCAAAAGTCACACCCACAATAGACAAACATTCTAAATATTTGCCACAAAAAGTGAGCTTGAAATTAAAATTAAAAATACTTACTCCATTCATCGAGGTGCGCTTGAATAACAGATACGCCCACAATTTACAAAAAAAAAACATATTCAGCGTAAAACTGGACTTGCAAGCTGATAATAAGCACATTTTTACAGGATGTAATCATTCATATACCTGAAATATCTCAAAATTTTGCATTCGTGAGTATTTCAACAACAGAAGGAAAAGAACGAGGAGGGTATGGCCATTTCATTTTTTTAATCATACGAGTGCCACAGATGACCTATAGTGACTCAGAAATCTCCTCTATAGAGTCTCCAAAGTTCTCCGTTGATGGTCTAACAAACGCTATAACAAACTCAATATAATGAAAATAGGATAAAAAAACATATACATTAAATGATAGCTCATATGTTACAGTGCCGCCCCAAATTTTTACTCTGCGAAATATTTATTTCAAACTATATAACAAATTGATATCTTGGCTTTGTGGGTATGAAAAACAAAAACTTTCCTCTTGGAGAAGAAACTTGCATTCAAATAATATTGCTAATGTAATCAAAAACTCCAACGCAAAAGTACTAGGACGCAACCACATATACATGCTAATCGTACATGAGAGAAGCATAAAAACAAAAAAGTTACATAAATTTGCCAAATGTATGTCCTACATAAGGGTTGTGCAAAAAAAAAAAAAAAATAAAATATAAAACGTAAGCAGTTTTTAAAATGTTTTGAACGATTATTTTTCCATTTTGGAAATCTACATATTGCACATACGTACCACATACGACGTATGTGCGAAGTAATCTCAAAACTATTTTAATCCTTCAACTTGTATAGAAAATCTTCTTTAATCCTTTAGTTAAGAAGTTTATTGCAGTTTCTTCTCTCTGTACCTCACTTAACCCCTGTCTTAAGAACAAAGAGAAATTAGGTTTTAAAATAATTTTAGTTATAATTGTATACAAGTAGAAACAATCAAATTCGGTTCAAGCCAAATCTTCAATACTCTCCACCAACCTCCTGCATAGGGGTCATGTCATGTACTCGATGTAAAGAGCGCCATCAATACATGACATACGTTAACTTAAAAGTCAAGTTTTAAGCTCAATAAGGTTTTTTTATAAATTGTGGGCGTATATCAAAGGGTGGGCCAATTTTTTTTTTTTTTTGCCCAATTTAAGCAGCGATCTAACCATAAGTGTTTGTAAAAAATTTCAGCTCAGTATCTCTAAAATTTACACCCGTGAGAATGCCAACAAAAGACAGACGCACGGACACGCGGATACACGTATCTAGATCGACTCAGTTTTAAATGCTGATCAATACTTTCTAGGGTTTCTGATGTCTACTTCTGGATGTTGCAAATGGAATGACAAACTTAGTATACCTACCATCTTATGTGGAGGATATAAAAATATTCTATAACAAGGAGAAAAAATAACAAAATTATCATTTAGAGAGAAATGCAAGAATAAGAAGCAAAAATTACATTTAAATTGTTGAATTATATTGTAGTTTTTGTTAAATGTAGGGCACACACACATACACACACGCATACCATACACCAATACATGTCATACTTGTTCAAGTAAAAACATTACAAGATAATCTTACACTTCAAAATTATGCAGAGAATGTGTGACATTAAAGACATTTGTCTAAACAGGACATACGTACATAATATATAATATATATAAAACCATAGACAAAGCTATAGTAAATGTCAGATTTATAATGTTGTTCCACATAAGATGGCCCCACAACGTTTATTTATTATCGATCAGCATCAAAATCTGAATCACGGTCGCAAAAATTGAGATCAAAGTTGCCACAGTGCTACTTAAAATGGGCAAGGTCAATCAACAACCTACAACATAAGATAATAAACATGCCACCTGTGAAGGATATTTAAGATTTACCCTAAGCCAAATTTACTGATTTTACTTCACCTTAAAGGAAAAGAGAAAAATGGGCTTTAAAAGAAATGATTTATTAAAGATGCACACATTGTCTTAAGCAGAAGTGTATGGTCTATATATTTATACGGTAGAATTATGTTATTCATACACTTACCTAATATATTTTTGTACATGCTTACAGTTCAAGGAGAAACTAAGGAAATGTTACTGGGAGGAAAAAACGAAAAATTGCACAGTCAGGTTAATTCAACCATAACTATTAAATCGTTAAAACTAAACAAAAAAAAATGTTCACATAAAGTTCATTATTTTGGAAAATATAAATGCATACTGAAGTTTCAGATACATATATAAGTTATATGTATATAAATATATTCTTGATTTTTATATCTTTACAATACATTGCAAGGGCATATACTGGGCAGGGCTGCGGAATTGTTGTAAGAAAATCTTAAATTTCGAAACCATATTCGTTTTTATACTCGCCATATGGAACGGGTATATATTAAAGTTTGCCATACGCCCTCAAAGTATATACACCTAAGTCTCTTTTTACACGATAGATACGTTCCCAAAAAATTCGTGTAAAAAAAGATATTGGCTAAATGGTAGAATAATAGACTGGCTCCAGATCTAAAAAAAAATAATTGAAAATCGTCTTAAAATAAAACAATTCATGTAATAAGAGTATTTTTTCCGTTTTAACTCGTGTTAAATCAAATTCGTGTAAAAAAAAATTCGTGCAAAAAGAGAATTAGTTGTATATTCTTGATCAGTATCAAAATGTCATTTTGAAATGTTCGAAATGGACGAAATTGGTTGAATGCCACGCCCTATAATCTATAAAAAATATATGGATTGATACAAAAATTAAGCTGTAAAGCTATGAAGCTTAAATTTTGTACAATTTGCTATAAAAATGTTAAAATAGAAACGCCTACAATATACAAAAAGCCTTTTTTGTGCAGAATCCAAAGCGGGACATATTTCACATAGCTTAAGCATGTTTAAATAGTGTAATTATGTACTTGGCCCGCCCATATTTTTTATATAAAAACTCTTCTCAAATCTTGAATAGACATTCAAAAGAGAAGTCAAATTTTTTAAGTTTTAAGCGTCATTGAGGGTCCCATCCCAGTCCACAGATTCGATAAGATCAATGTAAACATTATAATTATAATATAATCCATATTTTATTCCAGAAGAGGTCGTACTAACAAAAAGCATCTAAATTAATATAAAAAAAAGTCATAAAAGTGATGGGAAAACTAAAGTAAAGAAAGGACCTGGCTAGTATGTTATTGCGCCCTTTAATAGCGCGATGATTCTTTCCATTTTAAATAATCATCTGCCTGCAGAATCTAAAAGTGTCTGTACAAAATTTCAGCTCAATATCTCAAAATTTACGACCGCGACAGTGCCAGCAACTGACAGATACATGAGTATTCATACGTTTTCCTTGACCATTCTTTCTGATCAAATCATTACATTTAGATAATATTTCATTTCGAAAACTTTAGTTTAGACAGCTTTTTATAAGAAATTATATTGAAATTGAAAATTGGGTAACAACTACGTCTAAAATATCTTTCATGGTGACAAAAATAAATTTTGAATTTCGTTTGTAATGATTTTCATAAGTAATACATACGTTAAGAAAGGGGGGGAAAGTGGATGTGTACAAAAAAATTTTCAATTTCATTTTGTAAGTGATGTGGTCAGTACGTGGTCAATAACAGCACATTAGTCGCCCATTAACACCACCTGCAATACATAATAATACAATAGTTTAGAAACTATACAAGGCGAACTGTTATTTTACTTCCACATAACCGCCTTCATTTCTGTCTTTTGTGCTTTCATTCATAAGATTATTCCATCTCTTTAAGAACACTCACTAGCACTCACATTTGAAGGTAAAGAAATAATTCCCAACTATATAAAAGTACGTCTGTACGTCCGCCTCTCTGTTGCGATATTGAAAAAGTGATGTGTTATATGTTTGTGTGCACCTGCGTTATTGTTATTGTGGAAATATATATTGTATGGTAATACCCGTCTCTACGCTTAACAACCAAATATTTTATAGCATGCAAACAACTCTTGCCTTTGCTCTGTTAGTAACTCTCAATATTCAATACAATATCAAAGTGGGTGTTTTTTGTTGGCTCTTTTTAGCGCACTGTAATGCTTAAATATGAACAGCATACGGTTTGTATGCATTTTACATATGTGCATGATAAAATGGAAATCCCTTAAGCTATGATGAGTTTCCTTTATGAATAGGAATTCCTAAACGTAACTAAAGCTTGCTGAAACCTCTTCCCGTAGATGTACGAGTATGTGGGAGTGAGTGAGTGTGTGCGTTTCTTTTCCGTTGTCGTTTTTCCTTTAAGCAAAAACCATTTTTAAGTATTCTTTCTCATCTTTTCCTCTCTCACCGGTTAAATACATCTTTTAACAGTTTAGTGCGTTCTTTCATGTCATTTTTTCTTTCTTCAACTGTGTGTGCTTTGATATGATTATTTGCATCGAACAGACATTAATAAGTATGTTATAATGTGAATGTCAGTTTACATGCGGAATGCTCAGTTGATTGCATTAAATTGATTGATTATGGACGGTGCTGACATTTTTGGAAAATGCGTCAAAACATTTTGTTTTCTGTTCACTGAATAAGAGCTTCGACTAGATCTTTAATTATTGATAAGAGGAGAAAACGAATTAATATGTAAACTGTGTAGGCGGGCAGGTTTGGCAAGAGTTTGTTTTCAGAATATCAACAATACACTGTTAGACGGACGGACATGGCGGGTAGTAAGCAATAATAATAATAATTTTTCATAACTAAAAAAAAATGATTTTCTCCAAATTTTCCATCGTCATGCAACACTGTACATAGTGCCATTCCCACAAGGCTTTATTGCTCTTATATGGATTTAGCAGTTGGATTATAAGCATTTATTATGCAATGAAAAAAACTGTTATTGATACAAAGTCTAAACAAAACGAAGCCAATTGACAAAGAAAAATAAGAATATAGTTTTTTTTTTTTTGGAAATCATAAAACCTTGCGGCCAAATATAATATTTCGTTTCGCATGTACGGAGAATAATTTATTTAAACTTTTTAAAGTGAATTGCTGGCAAAGATTTATTCATTTATTTAAGCATTCTTTTGTAGAGTTTTTATTAAATATCTTATCGACAATGATTAATAATTGCTGCTCTGTTTAATTTTGTGTCATCAGTAACATATGTGAACTCTTCATGCGTTCTTCATGCGTAGTGTCGATTCTTTGTTAAATATTTACAAAAATCATTTAACAAATCCATGATATTTTCATTTAGAAGGAATTTACTGCTATACCTGCAATATGGCGTTTCTGTTAATGCAAAGCTTTTTATAAGCTTAAATGATCAGTCGCCTGTCGCACCAATCTCGACTTTCATGGTAATATTCTTAACTGTCGGTGGGTTACCGGGCCCCGCCCTGATACGGAGCACCGGCATAGGTGTTTTCGTCCAAGGATCACGGGGCAACCGCAAATCGTTACTGATGACATACAACTAAGAGCCTGGATAAGTTCCAGGACTCATAATACATTGTAGCAAATAAAATTAAAATGGGCTACCAACCCGTGGGCAATAGGCTGTCCGAAGTTGGAAGATCTAATGATCGCCAGTCCTACCAGAGACTATGTCTGGTACCGCGGGGTACTGGAGCCCCAAGGACGTAATGGTTCTTGCCAGTTCTCCCCCTTGTGGAAGCATCGCGGGGGCTGTGGTCATTACGCTTGGTGGTGCATGGCATAAAACCCTTCACCAAAGGGGTGAACTATACTTAAAGTTTGGTACTTCCTTCGGACGGGGCGCTCGGGACGCTTAAAAAACCCTAAACAACGTCTAAAAGTCTTCACGATAGGTGTAGACGTTAAACAATAACTTTCTGTCGGTGGCTTACCAATCCAATGCGACACTTTTTTCTTCACTTTTTTTCGCTGAATATGAATCCATCTCCTACAACGGTCAAATCCTTAGTCCACTTAGCTATAGAAAGGCTTTTCTGTTAATGATGTAATTTTCAAAGTACTTGTGGAGAGAAAGTCATGTCACATCCTTTGATTTATGCTTTCTTTTAAATGTTCGCAACTACTTGGAAGCTTGGCACCGTAGAAAATTAAATAATAAAAAATGAAAATGCGTGATTATAACGTATCACTCTGTAGATAATGGTTGTGATAATTTACAGCTTGTACTCTGTGATGTAAGTGCGATGTTTTTAACTAAACTATTAATCGGTAGTTATACATATGCTTTAGTGCTACATGTTTATAATAATTTAAGAAGACGTACAAGTTTATTGTCTCCCCTTAGCTTGCGCACTTAAAATTTATAACGCCTTTACACAGAGAGAGCGACAGAGAGTGATAATATATAACTTTCCCATTACTAACAACATACAACATAAGCGCATGTAACAATTTGTGTACATGTACGTTGCTAAAGGGGGAGATTTTGTGTTAAGCATGTGAAAAGAAAGCACCTGAACCCGCATCCTATACGTGTTTGCCCACTTGCGTGCCCTCGTTCCTAGCTTGACACCATCATCGTATGACACACGGGCGACACGTGCTCTTAACGCTTTAACATTGTAAGTACGTTTCTATCTAAAACGTTTTGGTAAACTGTTGCATTCTCAGTATTTGTTGTTTCCATCTTCTCCCTTATCGCTCTTCTTAGTGTAAATTACAGTAATACCAGTATACATATTTGCCCGTATGCTGTATGCATACACTCTGTGCTTCTAACTTTATTTAAACGGTTTAACTACCATTTAGGTGTTAAGCTGTAGCAACTAATGGCATGTATGCTTAAAACTTGTTGCTTAACATGTTATTTTATTATAAATTTTCGATTTTCCGCTCCCGTACCAAGTATTAAATAAACTAAAGCAGCTGGTGACTGGGGTGTAGCTGTAGTGTGTCTATGAAAGGGATAAAATGCTTAATGAAAACTTGAGTATTTGTAAGAAACAAGAATCGATCAATTTATGTAATTTCCGTTAACTGTGTGCGCAAAACATTCTTAGTTTTAATCTGCAGTCAGGTTGTTATGCGCTGGAAAGTACTCCTTAATAGTCATAATTTGTATGCAGTAAAACTTAAGTTTGTCTGTGCATAAATATTTCAGAAACTACACTCTTACGTTTAATGACCTGTTCTTCAGGCAGAGGCAGTGTGTTGGGGACGTACGTACACTATATTGATACAGTAAGTGAATGTGAATGCGAGTGCGAATATGTTTCAACATACTTGCTATTGCAACTTATCTAAACTGTTCTGTTCTTTATGTAACATATGCATAAATATGCAAATACATAAACATATATGCACTGTGTGAGAACTATAGGTATTTGTGTCGCTTTGTACCCAAGTTTCCCTTACTCTATATCCGTGTTTACTACACAAGATGATCTAATGCATATTCATATAGGCACCAATGATTATGCATTATGCAATACATACGTGGTACGTATGATAGGTATGCTTAAGAATACAAAAATAATATATGCCATGTGGTAGCGGAGTATCACACGATAAATCTTTTAATAAAAAACCGCATAAATAACCTAAAACGGGGGAATGCTGTATAGTGGATGGTACGGATACTATACTCCGCCACTTATCTCAAGATAAACTATAACTCTAGCTGTGAGAGGTTTATTTTGTGTGTATAGATAGTGTAGCCAAGTTGGAGTCACTGTGCATTTATATATTATATTATGCGATGGTCAGTGCAAAAGTTTTGCGTACAGAATTTCTAAACGTTTAAATCAAGAATTAACAAGTAAAAATGTTTAATACCCAACACCGCTTAGCTCCTTCAATCCTTCAGTTGCTTTGTGAAATGTAATTATATGGGAAGGGATCCTAAAAATGATCGGATCGGGTCACAATTTGGCTCAGCCAATTATTTTAGTAAAATAACTATTCTTCAACAAATTTTGTCAAAAGTATTAAGAATTGCGATTTTTTGCCATTAAAGACTTCCCCTTATAACAAAAACCTTATATTGAGAGGAGTTCTAAATACGAATTCGATTCAGTCCATTTTTAAAAGAATTCTTCTTTCGGCCAATATAGGTCGTTATACGAAATTTAATCAAAATATCTCACATAATGCCACCCGTAACTTGCACGCAACATAACATGGACAGACAGACAAACAAGGTTAAATCGATTCAGATTTTGATTCAGAAATGTGCATACACTCAGAACTGCTCAGTTAGCGAATCTTGATTTTAGATATTTTTTAAAGTCTTATAACTTTGGAACGGCTGGACGGATTTTGTTCAAACTTTTTGTAGGAGCTTGTAAATTAATTCAGCTTTCCAACGAAGTATACTATTAGGGCGTGGCACCATTCAGTTAATAAACAATAAATATTTAAAACAAAGCTATTATTTTAACAACTTATGTGTAGGGTATAATAAATTTAAAATTTTGATATTCTGTTTAAGTAGCTCATCGTCTTCATCTTCTAAGTGATTCTTTATATCCCGATTTTCTTCTAATGTTAAAACAAATTTACAATAACTGGGAATTTTGAGTTGTATAATAAATGAGTTTTCGGTTTACCATCAATCGACAACGCCACCATCGGAAAAAAAACCAATGAATTTGTATTTTCAAAATCTATCGATTGGTGAAAACTCTGCAATATCTTTACAATTAAACTTTTTGTAAAATTGAGCCCTATGTTAAAACTGACCACTAATCAAGATTGGCTTACTGTTACCATAATACCAGGAATCCAGAATAGCTCAGTAAGCCAATCTTAATTATAAATCACGCAAATATAAAAATATATACTGTTTGCTACGAGTGGTGCTGGTTATAAAGAACTTTTTAACAAATTCATTACACTTCTCCGTAGGAACAAAACTTTACCAACCGGTAAAACAATATTCAATTTCTTCAAAACTTTCCAAGCACTATTGTTTTCATTTATTATGTATACTAAATAACTTAAAAACTACGTAAAAGCGGTAGCAAAGAAAATGCAGAAGATAAATAATGTTCTATAAACTTTGTCCTTTTCTTGTAGTCTTACCTAAAATACATTATTATTATACCTTCCGTAAGGAGAGAGGGTATACTAAGTTTGTCACTTCATTTGCAATATGCGAAGGAAAGTGTCAAAGTATAAATATTCTTAGATCAGCGTCAAAATTTGAATCAATTTAGATATGTCCGTGCGTCTGTCTGTTGTTGACATTCTCTTTGCACAAATTTTGAAATATTGAACTGAAATTTCAAAGCGATATTTTTATATTCCGTTGCTATTTAAATTGGAAGAAATCGGTTTAGTGCCAGGCCTACAATCGATAGAAATCTATCTCGTATGATTTGAAATATTGTGAAAATAAATGCAATAAAAAGTTTTATATTTTATTAGAAAAATATACGAGTATAATAAAGGCTGAACGACTTGGAATCGCTTTTTTCATTCATCCCTGCCAAGACCACGTAGTGCAGGATGTAAATGGGTCTTTAAATATATCACCCACTCATGCTTACTGAAATCTCAACACAATTATTGCCTCATTTATGATACATATAGATAGACAGACAGACAGACAGACAGATTGCTAGCAATAAGCATTAAAGTAATTTCATGTTTTGTTTTTTGTTAATTGCCACCAGAGTGCCATTAAAATATTCATTTAATTAGCACAATTTCGCTATCTGTGGTTCTGTTTTTTTCCCAATTTCATTGTGGATGAACATAAAGGCAGGAGGGTGAAAAGTAATCAAAACTTTAATTCGCAGATAGTTAAGTTAGCACAATTTTTCTATGGGACGGTTGTGAGATATGTTGAACGGGTACGACAAAGAGTGGCATAATACGTAATTAAGCATCCTGGGTTAATGATCTTTAAAAAGCTGTATCAATACAGACACACACACCAGTTGATTTTTAAACATTTGCCACTATGTGTATGTGTGCGTCTCTGATGCGATATTGTTGACTTTTTGTTACACAATACATTTCTTTGGGGATTGCAATGTTGCAATTTATGTTTGCTCTGCTCGCACATAATCTATACGGATTGAATTTTTTTATGTATAACTTAATTGCCATTTATTTGATATTATGCGACACACTCAATTAATTATTTACAAAAACATCATGTTAACGAGATTGTTGTGCATTGTTCTTCCACGCCTTTTATGTTTATTTATGAGCGAACCATTTATTATATATGACAATTAATTAAACGTGAAATGAACACGCTTAGCTTTGTTACGAAATAAATTATACTAAATCTGAATAATTGATTGTTCATTGAGTGAAAGGGCCCCGAACCCAGAGCCCCAGATTCTCAAGTGTTGTTAGTCAAGTGACAATAATTTCCTAAAGTAATTCAAGTATATACAGGAAACAACTAAGAAGGTATCAACTTGCCAGGGTTTTATATAACGATCTATATCTATACTCGTACAATATTCAGTTCAATATCCCAAAATTTACGACCGTGAGACTTACGCAACTTACGACTCAGATTTTGATGCTGATCATGTACATAGTTTGTAAAGAATCTGATCTCTTAGTCTGGGTAAAACAAAATAAAACCTTACAGACGGTCTAGCCCGATCTTTAAGTACCCTACATAAACTTTTTATGTAGGGTAGGGTTTTAAAGATAAATTTTTGATAAGTTCCTAATTTAATTGGGCGAATGGTTTGAGAGTAATGCCCAAAATGGAGAAAAACTTGTCTAATTATACAACTGTGTCCATCTTTCTATTTACGCTATTTATCTATCTTTCAACCGATGTGTCAAATAGAGGTGGAATCAAATTAAAGACGCTTTTTTTATCGGTCAATGTGATTAATATTCTTCCTTCCAACTCATAATCCGAACTTCTCACAATCGAATTGCATAATTAATCGAATCGTTTTAATATACCAATAGGTGTTGCCACTACAAATGGATGAACACTGACATCATGCAAAGACTTTTGAAATTAAATATTAAAGTAAGCCCATTGCCTTTCACACAATCACACACAAATGTATAAATGAGCATAGAAGAGCGGTATGTGTATGGACATGCGGACAGTTGAGCAGATAGACAGTTAGTTACAAGCATCGCAATGCCAAGTATGCATACGCCTTGTTATATAGGAAAATGCTTTTAGGAAGCAGGATTCAAGCCGCTGGTACCCCTTGGGTAGGTAGTAGTGCTGTAGTGGTTTTTTGTGTTGCACACTGGTTAGCCTCTATCCATGCTCTGTGTTAGTCTCTATATTGCTTTCGTCTATGGTTACCGACTTGAGCTTATCAAAGGCATTCATGTGTGAATATACACGCATAGGTACACGCACCTTTTAAATTGCTTGAAATACTGGAAATTGTTAGATATATATATATATGTGTGTGTGTGTGTGTGAATGTGTGAACATCATTCTATTTCTCTTTCTCTTACATTCCGTTATTTGCCAACTTTTACATGTTAGCAGTCTTACCTTTAACATGGTAACAAATTTTTGCCACAACAGAAAATGTACTAAATTTACTGTTCCGTCAAGAATCATCAAATTTGGCAGAAATCTAATCATATCTACTCGTAGGTCGGTCTGTTAGTTTCAGGATGGCAAATGGATATATTTATTTTAAAAAAAATTAAAATTTAAAAAAAATGTAAAAAACATGTAAAATTTTTTATATTCATTTTTTTATTATCAAGAGTTTCATTCATTCAAATTAAATGGAATAAAACAAACGCCCACAATTAACCAAACTACAAAGTTTAAATCAGTTTATAATCAGCTCAACCAACAATGTGTGAAATTGGGCGAAGCTGGATAAAAACACGCCCACAATTTACAAAAGACAAATACTTTGTGCTACTTAAACGCAAATAGCGATTAAATGGGTCCGTGTGCACGGGTTTGAGAAAAAAAATAATATCAAACAAAACAAGAAAGAAAGGGCCATATTAGGTGGACGCCAAATCTAGAGTACACATCATTCATTCATCATTAATCTCTTCCAAATAGATCACCACTACTACTACGTTACTGCTTCAAAGAATAAAGAAACAATTTCTTAAATTTATTTGAACAAATACATCATTTGGAACTTGGAAATATCAATGCCACGCCTAAAATGTGGTTGTCTTATACAAAAATACATTCGAACGTACAAAACTAGAAACAGTAGAAACAGTTCCTTACGCTAATAATCACTAATATCAACAAACTAATCAGACGGACAGGGCTAAAGAAATTCACATTTGGATTCGTATAAAGTATATTCAATCTCTACTACTACTTGGTGGAGTCTTTAACGCCTCCTTTTAAGTATTACAAACCTAAACTTTCTATCTTCTTTATTTAGGGCAGTCAGTCCCTAAAGTGTAAATCTGTAAACAGTACTGACACACTTTTTCTCTATCCAAGAGTCTAAGTGAAAAGTTAGTGAAGAGTCAGTTTCTACTGCAGTATGATTTCTAGAACATAACATTATCTCATTCTCAGTCAAAGCATTCCATGTAATCATATTTTATCACATACCACGATTAAAGGGAGAAAAACCAAAACCCACTTGCACAAACTGTTCAGATGATGAAAGAGAAGTTCACATGATAAACGTATATTGTAATAATTGTGTAACAACTGTAAATGGAAAATTGTCGGAGATTTCAGGATACATAAACGCACATAAAGGAGACATTTCACACACTGTTCCAGTAACTTGCGGCAATCTTTAGAAAGCTGTAGCTTTTGTAAAATTTCGAAACATTTATGGGTGGGCGGGTGTGTGTTCATTGTCATCACAAAGTGTCGGTATAGTTAGGACAGCAGCGCAACACATTCACATTTTTTTTCTTTCATATTTTCCCTCCTTTTTTAAAACGTTGAGTTATTCACTCTCTTTCGTGTAACCATTCAACCGCTTTATAAGGAAAACTTTGTTGACGCCAGGATGTAATGATGGACAGAAGGAAAATAAAATGCAATCACTGTGAAGCAGTGAATATTTTACAATTAATTTTCTAGATGAAATTGTAAACAAATTGGAAATTTTAACCGTGAACTCTAAAGGATTTTTAACGTACACCGTGGCACTTTTTTATAACTTTTAGCCCTAAGCTAAGGGATCGAGGATAAAGGGGGGAACTAAAATTGAAAAATGCAAATTCCAAGATAAACAATAAATTGATTGAAATGGATATTCCTCTGTGGGGAAATTGAGAATCAATTGTTGGACAGTTGAAAATGGTTAACTAGGAATAATACGCCTGAGAGAGACGTACTCGTGCACAAACATTGACTGAAATGAGATTTGCTATCCCTAGGAATAATCTGCTTAAAACCCACACACAAAAACCAACTGATATTATGTTTATGTATTTGTCGACTTAATTTCATTTCAAAAAACGTTTAACTAAACCCTTGGCTTAGATTATACGGTTAGTTATAGTTAATATGTGCCTTAGGCCCTAAGCTAACACATCAAAGAAACAATGATGCTGTGTGCATGTGTGCATGTGTGTGTGATTAGGAAAAATTGAAAACTTCCACTCTATACCTTTTTTGCTCAATTGTAATTTTATTTTATTTCAGTTCATGTTGCCCCGTAAAAACGAAATCGATTCCAGTGCTGTTGTTGTGTAAATCGTTTAACAAAACCTCACAGACAGCATAAAATAGTTTACGTTTATTGCTTTGTTGCTTAATACAATTGAAGCCGAATTTCAAAGACTAAAAGGATAACAAACAGACATACATTTAGTTACAGTGCACACTGTACAGTCATACGCACCTTACTTGCACTTACATCCCATTTCTCAACAAAGATTATGCAAAATGGAAACTGTTTCTTCGTTGCATTCATTCATGCATACATTCCCAATATTTCTCTTTTGTTGATTTAGGTGTTTACTTGTATGTGCCAAGATCCCAGATAATATGGTAGAAGGTGTTTAATGAAACCAAGTAAGAAAACTAAATTTGGCTGAGGCCAAATGTTAAATACCCTCCACATGCCTATACAAACAGTGGACGTATCAACTTGCAAATCGAGTTTTATGCTATATATAGATTTTTCTAAATTGTGGGCATGTGGACCATCCACTTCATAGCTACATTTTTGTGGTTTATAAATAAACTTTTGTTGATTATTTAGTAGGTATTTCTCTGGACCGATTTTGCTTAACTTAAATAGCAATCTTCGTTCCAAAACACTTTCTGAATTGACATAACTATGTCTGTCAGTCTGTCCATTAAAATTTGTGCGCCAGCCACCTTTGAGATTTGGGTTTGAGATATTTTGATAAAATTTGGTAAAAAGACAAGTGATTGACTTAAACAGGAAGTCGTTTGAATATGAATAGAAGTGGTCCCACAATTGCCAAATGAACCTATGAACTTGACAACCATTAGAGGATGTAATCATGTACCTGCCACGTCCACCAATCATGTGGAGGGTATTAAGGATATAGCCTAAGCCAAATTCAGTTTTCTTGCTTGTGTATTATAAATTGTTTACTTAACTTTTTTGTTGGTTTATTTGTTTTTAATTTTATTTTTATTAAATGACCTTGAGGTTAATGTTCCCAGTTTCGTTTAGAAATATATAAAGAATGCCAATATCGAGAGAGACACAGAGAAAGGGAATAATAAAAATAGTTTCACCTCCATTCCACACCACCTGGTTACCTGTTGGCTCCCACACAACGTATTTGAAAAAGTTGTCATAACGTATAAAATTGTTATGAATTTGTATTATCTGCTGCAAGCACAGTTGATGCTTCCTGATTATTAATATTTACTAGAACGATGGCGATGACGATGATGATGGTCATGTTGAGTGAAGATAAACTTGCATGTAATGCTAAAGTGAGTCTGATAACGGCGATGATAACGAAATATCTTTGCACAGACTTCTACATACTATACAACCTAAAGTTCCTTTCAATACATCTTTAGTCCAGTTATCCTTGTATATATATAGAGATTGCATAATTTCAATTTCTATTATTTCCTTATTTTTTATTTGTAAAAGTGAACGCATTACAAACGTAAAAGTTTTGATTTTCCAGTAAAATTATTTTGTTGGTGCTTATCTGTCATATATATAGATTTCAATTATTCTTTCTGTGTGGTTGTAAATGCTCTTCACAACCTATACATAGGACACTATATCATGGATTGCATTGTAAATATTTTATATGTATGTGCATAAGTACATTGCTACGAAGTTTTTGTTTAGATTTTTAAACCCTACACCAATTTGGGAAGAGAGTATCTGAAGTTTGGCGTTTGTTTATTACCCCGGAACAGCTAAAAAGAAACCCACCTTTTATGATATATAAAGATTGAGAATTTTTATGGCACAAAAATGTTTTTTTGGCGTTTGTGGCAAATAGGCAGTGCCACGCCCATTCATTAGATATATCTTAAAAGCTGGAGAAATTTCCGAATGTTTGCAAAAAATTTGACCAAAATCGGAGCAATCGTTTTCTAGTTATAAGCCAAGCAAGTTCACAGTCATTCTTGTGGTCGTCATTTTGAAAACCATGCAAATATAAAAATGTTAGCATAATACCAGGCGCCCAGAACAGCTCAGCAAGCGAATCTTGATTTTAGATATTTTTTAAAGTCTTATAACTTTGGAACGGCTGCACCGATTTTGTTCAAACTTTTTGTGGAAGCTTGTAAATTAATTCAGCTTTCCAACGGGCGTGGCACCACCCATTTAGTTAATAAACAAGAAATATTTAAAAAAAATGTTATTTCTCAAGCAAATGGGCAGTGCCACGCCCATAATTTAGATATCCCCAAAAAGCGAAAGAAATTTCCGACTGTTTGCAAAAAATTTGACCCAAATCGGAGCAGTCGTTTTCTAGTTATAAGCCAAGCAAATTCACATTCATTCTTGTGGTCGCAATTTTGAAAATCATGTCTCATGTAAAAAAACTACATTTGCCTTAAACTAAATCTTAAATACCTTTTACATCTGGGAGTGGCAGGTATGTAATTACGCCCTCTAATGGTGTTTGTATTACGTATCAGTGGGATAGGTGTTAAATGGTCCAACTTAGCCGAATAAAATATTTTCATTTGTTACAAAAAAGTTTTTACAGAAAATGAATTCGAATGGGAAGCAATATTACGGTAATTTAAAGTTTGCGTTATATGCAATAAACCCAACTAAACGGACAAACATTCATAACTGACATAACAACAAAATGCGAAATGTTGTTGTATTGTACAAAACAACAAAAACTGATAACGCAAAGCAAACTATGCAGACATTGACTGCAGTGATAAACTTATGCCTAATGCTTTAGTATTGTAGTTGAAAATGATGCAAGTTTTGTAGACAATGCCAGTGAGAGTTAAAGTTGAGAGAACAGTTCCCAGTTTTCAATTTGTTTTAT
The DNA here is from genome assembly GCA_963971445.1 of Ornithomya chloropus. Taxonomy (NCBI): domain Eukaryota; kingdom Metazoa; phylum Arthropoda; class Insecta; order Diptera; family Hippoboscidae; genus Ornithomya; species Ornithomya chloropus. The sequence goes on along the minus strand of OZ020530.1, from coordinate 15,712,261 downwards.
TATTAACTTTAATTTTATGAATGAATGTGTGCATGTATGCACACTTGGAGTCAATTTGAATGATAAATTAAATTAAATTTTTATTGATCACACACACACACACAAGAAACATTTAAAAGAGTACACCCTGCACAATTTTCATTTTCCTTATAGTTTCAGTAAGATTATTAACAAATATGGCTTTACAATTGACAACAACAACCACAACAACATCCACAACAGAGCTAACAACAAAACCCAAAGAACTATTTGAAGTTTTGGGCATTACAAAACAATGCGAACAACAAACATTCCAACAACAGCAGCACAAACCGATGGATTTAAGCCAAATCGAGTTGATCTATCGGGCTGAGGGTAATGCAAATTTGGTGCTTGCATTGCCGCAATTTGGAAAAGTTTTACGTTTGCCAAAAATTCAAAAACAACAACAACAACAACACCAAATACCGGAATTGGCTTTAAATACCGGCCATCAACAAAACCAAAAAGGTTTGTACCAATCTTTTGTATACATATTGTACATTAACACACAGAGAAAATATGTTCATGTGTGTATGTGTGATGTATGGATGTTTAGATATATTTTAGTGCTAGAGCTGGTGGTTTTGGTAATGGTGCGAAATCTGTGTTTATAACGGGGGTAGGGTGCTTAAAGTGTCATTTTTGGTCGCATAAATGATTTAGTTGTTATTGCTATTGTTGTGTTGAAGTCGTTGTTGCTGTTGCTGCTGCTATTGCCGTTTATTTTATTAAGGTTACGCTTCGAACATTCATTTGTAAACAATTTTTCGCTCAAGTTTTTTTTTCTCTTTTTTTGGGAGGAATTTCTGGTAATTTTTAGCTTGAAAATATTTATTAGAACGGGTGTGTCTGCTCGTTTCATTTTCCAACTTTATGGTTGTGTGAGTATGAGGCGTTTTATGTTTAAGTATTTGTGCTCGTGTCCGTAAAGCATATGTTCCGTCCGCCTGGTATAGTTTCGTACACCTAAATATTTATTAGCGGCTACACTGAAAGAAATTAAACCAATTTTCAATTTTAAACATTCGTATACGCACTTTAAGTTATCATACATTGAATATAAAGCTTTCAAAAATAAAAATTTTACGATCAAAAACCATGCACTAAGCGAAAGTGTTTGGCGTGTAAATGGTTGCCCACCTTTATCAGCACGGGGATTGATTTGTAAAATTTTCTATACATTAACTTTTCATCTTCATTTGAAGTAAGTGGTTGTTTGAAAAGTTCATTGCTACTAACCAAGAATCTGCTTAAAATATTTATTTCAATCTTGGGACGAATTTTGCTCGTATTAGCATCCATTGAACAGACTTAAACTTTATTTTTATTAAACATATTCTGTTTGTTTTATACTCATGCCCGCTTGTACTTTAACGTAGTAGTCATGCTTCCTGTGGGTTTGATTTGAGTCCTTCCATCTACAATTTACATGTACTTGTTCCCTCTTTTCTTCCAGTGTAACTTCATATTTATGGTGTTTTGATTGCTAAGTAACGCTAAACATACTTTCCTTTATATATACATATGCTACTTTATTTGCTATTTCCCATTTTTGTTGCATTTTTACGCAAACCTTCTCATATACTCATAAACATAGATGCTGAGCACTTGACAATGGAACACTTTGCGGCTTACATTAGTATTGTACGGTGTCTGCTGGGAAATGAGTTTATATTTGAAGCGGATGTTGTCGACTTGCTAAACCCCAATGACAGGCATTGGATAAATAATCACATCAGACCACATCGACCAGGTATGTAAGAAGATGAAGTGCCATAGAGAAGAACTCATAACATAAAATATGAAATATTTTATTCTTCTGTCTCCTCCATTCAGTTTTTTCCAAATGTTTGTTAAAATTGTTTGTTTATGATGAGGTTGCATGAAAATTGTAAATTCCAAAGGGAGAACAAAAATCCTTCATATACAAGTTTCTACAGACGATAGTTTACCTTATGACAATGCTGTTGTTGCCAAAGTTACCCTACTTTATAGGAAAAGGAATATATTCGAAAAAATATTATTATTTGTTATGTTCTAAAATACAAAAAATTGTTCTAAATTTTGGTTTAATTGCTACAAAAACTAATCTAGTATAGGCTTGCGTACGAACATTATATTTAAGATATACTATACGCTCTTTTAATGCCCGTCACATGGGGTGTGGGGATCAAAATATTTGCTACGCCCATTAGGAAATGTCCAGACCCCATAACGTATATAAAATATCAATCATCAGCGAACCTATCCATCCGTTTCTATCCGATTGAAACTCATGAGAACAAGTCAGAAGACTACATTAAGGCAACGCCAAATCTAGGATACCTACAATCGTTCCCCCCTACCACCACATAGCACCACTATAGATTTTCTTACAATACATGATCAGTTAGAGACCAGATACAGACCAATGCGACCGTAATTGTAAAATGTATTAAAGTGACAAATACCGCCCATTTACACATTGTAGGAAATACTCTACAATGAAATAAAACAAGTGAAAATATTAAAGTCGGTCAAGCCCGACTATTTAATACCTTGCACCACTTATCTCCACAAATTATGCTACAATAGTTTTTAGTCGCGAGGCCTTGACATATAATTTTCATCGTGAAATGTCATTATTTGGGAAGGAGTTCTAAAAATTGTACTATTTGATCCATTTTCAAAAGGGTACCTTTCTAGACCAAAATATGCCCTTGTATCAAATTTCATCGAAATATCTCAAAACATACGACCTCTAGCTAGCGCACACATTTACATGGACAGACAGACGGTTAGAGAACAGAGGGACACAGTTAAATCGATTCCGATTTAAATGTTCATGGGGTGTGGCATTTGCCATTTAGGAGTTACAAACATGTGCACAAACTTAATATGCCCTTTTCCACAGGGTGGTGCAGGGTATAAAAATAATTGCATTGATTTATTATCCCAGCTGTAATTAAAAGCTATTTTTTTAAAGTATAGTTTTGGGGTAAGAATGCATGTGTTTTTTCGTTTCTTTTCTTCTCTTTCTCTTTACATTAGTTAATCGTTTGGATAAAGTGTTTTCAGGCCGTGCGGGTCTGCTGTTGCCAGATGCTGCTCAATTGCCCGCCGAGTTCGATCTTTTATTTCCCAATTTACAGGTACGTTCTTTTTCTTTTTTTTTTTGCCTTTTTCTGAAGATATATTGTTTAGTTTAGTTTAGTTTAGTTTAGTTTAGTGCCATAAAACCAATCCACTATTGACTACAAAATTGCTAAAACGATTTTTTGAACGATTTTCATTTCCTTGCACTATCCCGGATGCCGTTGTTGTTATATGTCATTTACATGTTTTTATAGACTATATTCGGTAGTGCACAATATTGCTGCGGCTGTTGCTGATGATGATGATGATGATGATAGTTTTTGTTGTTGTTTTTGTTACTTTTTAATACAATTCTGTTAGTGTTACTTTGTTATTCTTTTTCTGGTATATTTCTTTGCCTAGTGGGGCCTGGCGGCTGCAATTCTTTGCTTTGCTTTGCTTCGCTTACCCCACCTTGTGCTATCCAGCATACTTGCCGCTAGCACAATAAATCATCCGTGTAATTTCGTTCGTTTTCATTTATGTATATTGCTTTAGTAGGTATGTACAAACGCATACACACACGTGCCTGTTCTTTCTCCATTTTACACTCTATATATATGTAACAATTTTCTTAGACCCCATTCAGAGTTTTAGTATCCAAAGTAATTCCGCGTCCCATGAATAGATGGCTGCATGTTGTTGTTATTGTTGTACACTCAGCGTATACCATTGAGTTTCAATATAAAGGGTGCGCGCACAAGAAAATGTAAATTAGAATTTATATGAAGTGTGCGTGTGTGTGCGCGTGTTTGTATATAAACATATTTTCTGTTTCTTCAATATCTTGTTCTTCTCCCATTTCATGTACACACTAAGACATTAAATTAATTGGCATTTCTCTGCTAAACTTTAGCAGAGATCTCCGTTTGTTTGCCACGTCGCCACACCACTCCGCTACTACGCGTACTTGTCCTGCCAACAGTCGCATAGTATTTCAAAAGCACATAAAATCAAATTATTTGCTAAGTTAATAAAAATGCATCAAGTTGTTTATGTTTTTTAACGGGAAACAATCTTCTTTATCAACCTACTAAAGGGGGCACACAATATATGGGAGTGTTTGTATGTGTTCGACTATTTCTCAGATAAAATATTTATTTTGCACAAAACACAGTCCGCTGTGTAGTTCATTAGAAAACAATTTCGTTCCCAAAAAAAGAGGAGCTATATCTAAGGGCCACTCAAATATCCCTTCCATAGGATATAGAAAGTATGGATGCAGCAGCTTTTTTAAATGTCAACTTTACAGGTTCATTTTTGTGGCGTAAGGGACTTTTCTAATAGGGGGCGGATGCAAATTAGGAACATGGAAACATGTAGCCAAGAGCTTGGGTTTTTTAAAACGGTGTAAAAAATACTTTACACCAGCCGACATCCGAAATATTTACGCCGTCTATATTCGGCCGAAACTTGAGCATAACTCGCACGTGTGGGCGGGAGCCTCTACCACGTGTTTGGAGACTCTCGATCGCATACAGCGAAGGGCTCTAGTGATCATAGGTGACGAGGAAGTATCTAACCCTCTCGACACACTTGAACACCGACGAAATTTGAGCTGTGTTGTGCTTATGTACAGGTACTTCTATGGCATATGTTCTAGAGAGATAAAAGAGATGTGTCCTCCACTGAAACCCTGCAGTAGGACAACCAGGCTTGCTCACCGATTTCACCCATACGTTATGGAGCTGCCGGCGTATCGCACAACGCATTACCGAAACGGTTCGTTCTTTAACCGTGGTGTTCGCCTCTGGAACCACCTACCTCCAGGGGTATTTCCCACCATTCCCTAGTGTGCGCAATTTCAAAATCAACGTACACAAACACTACTCCCTCTATCCTCCTTCCTCTAATCCCTTCTAACCACCACCATGCTTGCACGTATAGGGGTCATCCCCTGAGTGGATGTTCACATGTTTTTATACACATTTACATGGACACCCAGACGGACATGATTAAATCCATTCAGAAAGTGATTCTGAATTGATATAAAGCTAAAATTGAATTCGTATAAATATACGCAGCTGTAGGTGTAGAGGGTGTTTAAGATTTTATTTCTTTTATGATGGCACTGTTCTTCTTTATTTAACATATTTTTAATGCATACAATGTTTCACCTTTACGGCATGCGTTCATCTACATATTCATATTTATTATATATGATACTCACTTACTTTTTGTATACGCTTCATCTCTAGCCAACTGGCGATACGTATGCGATTGAAATAAAGCCCAAACAAGGATGGCTGCTCACCGAAGAGGTTGACACTTTATTTAATAAAAAGCGACCAAAACCATCAACAGTTACCGGAAGTAAAGACGGGCGCTACCAAATGGAAAAAACTCGAGAAATGGAATACGAAACAAAAACAACTACACGAAAAACATTACCACCGCCCGCAATGAATACTAAAGTAGACATCAGGTGTCGTTACTGCAGCATGCAATTTTTAAAGGTACTAAATTTTGCACGTATCGCCTCCATTTCATTATTATTATTTTTAATTTTTCACCGAAAGCGAATATCCATAAAAATTATTGAATAAATAAAAGCTGAAGCAGATATTCCGTATTTTTATGTATAACAGCGGAGGATATATTTTTATTTTAATTAAATTTTATTACAATCCATTTACACAAGTCAAGTAAACTACATTTTTACACCACCCTCTCCCGCTCCCGCTCCCTCTCCGTCATCGATTGCATCTCTGTGTTTTTTGTTGTTCTTGTAAAATGAAATATTTCCTATGGCTTTCGATTTATTTTTTATTCTTTCTTTCATTATCAACCATTTGGCTGCTGCATCGTAAATTTCGTTCTACAGTTGAAACAACAGAAAATTCATCAACCTAGCGGCTATTGTCCACTTAAGCTATTCTCTGGGTGTGTATGCCTTGTAGTAACAAAAACTTGCATTTGTTTAACAAAAATAGTTATTGTAAAATATTGTCATTTTTATTGTAAAAATTTTTCATTTTCAAAAGTACATTTCGGTCAAGCCCGACTATCTAATAGTTACGTAAATTACGAAAAATTTCGAAGTTTATTCTTCCGTTTGCAACACCCAGAAGGAGGCGTCAGAGACCCTACAAAGTATATATATTCTTGATCAGCGTCAAAAACTGAGTCGATTTAGACATGTATGTCCGTGTGTCCGTATGTCTGTCTGTTGTTGGCACTCTCACGGGCGTAAATTTTGAGATATTGAGCTGAAATTTTGTGTAGGCACTTTTAGTTTTTGCACGCAGATCGCTATTTAAAATGGACAAAATCGGTCAAGAGCCACGCCCACAATAGACAAAAAACTATTTATCTACCACAAAATATGAGCTACAAACTTGAAATTTGGTATGTACACCTATGAATGTTAGATTCACTGGTATGCTAAAAATGGTCGTATTCGGATTACAGACACGCCCACAATTAATAAAAATCTTTATATCTGCCACAAAAGTCGACCTAGGAACTTGAAATTTGGTACGCGTATACATAGTTCTCCCATCCACTGATATGCCAAAAATGGGCGTGGTCTTATAACAGACGCGCCCACAATTTACAAAAAACCATATTCACCATAAAACTAGATTACCAAGCTGATACGTAAGACATATAGTATAAGAGGGCGCAATATATATATATTTGCCACGCCCTTTCGTGTAGAGGTAGAGGGCATTTAAGATTTGGTTTAAGCCAAATTTAGTTTTCTTACTTGTTTTTTTTTTTAAATTTAAAACTTTCGTTTTTTCAAACATTTTTTAATGGACCTGGCCTTCCCTTCTTCTTCTTTCCTTTTGAAGGAATATTGTACAATACCCTAATAAACGTGGGTGCGAATTGTCAGTTAAAAAAACTGTCCGTTCTTCACTTTTGCTTAACTGACATGTCCTCCAATCAATTTTGCCAAATTTCACTACCATTCCAATAATTCAGGCAAGCGGAAGAATATTTACCACAGACAGATAAGAAGACGAACATTTTTAAATTCATTTTATGTACTTTGTGGAGTGTCTGATGTCTCCTCTTCGACACAGGGAGTATGGGTGTAAAAACCTTCTACAACTATTTTAAGTGAATTTCAAAAACAGTTGTCTGTAAACCTTCTAAGAAAAGAACACATTTTCTACTGATTTACTTTTTTCTTTACAAATATCTAATAAAACCTTTTCTTAATATCGTTTCCGTGTTGTTCGTTTTCATTTCTTTCTTATTTTATATTACACTTACTTCCTATTTTTGTATATTTTTGCTTTTTAAGTGTTCCACACACCATGTCGGATGCTTTGCAGGCACTTTTTCAAAGTCCACAAAATAATTTACGTGTTTACCGTAATGGACTCTTAATATATGATGACCAATTAAGTAAACTAAACAATATTGAAACAATATTTGCAAGGTAATGTATTCAAGAAAAACTTGATTTCGGTCTTATCTTAAATATTTCTTAAATTATCCGAAGACTACATTTAAGAAAGACAAAAAGGACGATTCAGAAGACACATAATCCTGAATTCAGTATTTTCAAATTACTTAACAATTGACTCTTAACCAAATGGTTTCCAATAACCTCTTTACCGAATCGTTTAAACATTATTTTCTCATCAACCTTTTTCCCTTTTTTTTAGTAACCAAAATACAATATAAAGGAGCCGCGAAAGAAAATACATTTTAAGAATAAAAACAAGTGAATATGTTATAGTCGGTCAAGCCTGATCATTCAATACCCTACACCACTTGGCACCTTAAGCTATGCTACAATTATTGAGTTACTTCGTGAATTATAATTATATGAGAAGGGGTTCCAAAAATCTTCCAATTCGGTTCATTTTCAATAGGGTTCCCCTTCGGGCCAATATATATTCTTGTGTCAAATTTCATCAAAATATCTCAAAATATGCGACCTGTAGCTTGCGCACAAACTTACATGGACTGACGGACGAATGTGCGGATATCGGTATAATTGAAGGTTGTGGGTGTGACATTTTCCGTTTAGAGGTTACAAACATCCACCAAAACTTTATATACTTTTTGCCACAAGTGGTGCTTGGATATAAAAATAAAACATGATATAGACTTAACCACCTCGTACAACTAAAAGCTATACTGTGTGAGCAAGAAAGCCTATAAATAATGAAAATAAATTGTTGTTACAAAAGTGTTGGCCAGGAGCACACAAGCTTATGTTACACATGCAGACGTCAGGTATGGAAGAAGAGGAAAAGGCCACAAAAACATAACGAAAATTATATAAAATTTACCATTTACCACTGAGAGAAGAAAAGGTGAAGACAGCACACTCTTACACACATTAAGCTTCAGGTTAAGGCTATGGCGTAGGAAAATGGAATTCTCCGAATATGAATAAACAGGGAGTACCAAGGCTGCAACAATTTACATTAGGCACAAAAATCATTCTAGAGTCATTGACAAATGGGTTCAAGTTCAAATTCTGCTGCAAAATAAAGACGTTTGTGGGCGTGTCAGTGCATTATTATTAATACCTACCGTTCGTTGCAAGATATTTTTATTAATTGTGGACTAAGAATCTAGTTTAATAACCTAGATTTGGCAGCACAAAGCAACATATTACAGCAACACCCAGAAATGCCTACAGATTGACTCAAATTTTAAAGGAAATTAAATGGAAAGACAAATTTAGTTTCATGTGTGTAGCATATAAAAACATTTGATATCATCCAGAGGAAAAAAGAAACCGTAGAAAAATTGAAAAATCATACAGGCGTACAAGTACAAAATACCTTCAAAAACATTAAGGGCGCGTACATGTGTAAACAGTGACGGATGCAGGAACTCTGAAGGTCTAAGGGGAAAACAGCTTGGGCCCCATTACCTCAAGGGAACATTTTGTGCCACCGAATTTTTTCCACAAATTTCCCCCCCTCCTACACTTTACGGCCCCCCGCGTGCCATTAAACCCGCCCCTGTGAAAATGACTTCATATAAAATATATATTTACATAAGTGTATATATGTGTACTATATAAATGTGCATGTAAATCATTCTCATGAATATTTTTTATGTGTTTTTAAACCATCCTTAAATCCTTTAGTGACAAACTGCAGCTTATAAAACATTTGCTGGTAACGTGTCTGTTAAAGGACTATAGTCAAAATATGTCTGCCGCTAGTAAAGATGACAACATTTCTGCAGCTTCTGTTGCATGTGCTGCTGGTATTGATGCAACTTCTTCTTCTTCTGGTACAACTACCACTGGTCAGCAGTCATACTCAAAAGTAATTTCAAGAGAACGTCCAGAGACATCATTACAAACTGGTGAGCCATATTTAAAACAGAAACAAGAACAACAACAACAACAACAACAACACTTACACTGTGTGCCAGCCATTGTGGAAACGGAAATGACCAGCTACACCTTGCTGCTGCCAACAAATGTGCAAGAAAGTCTACACTCTGTAATGATAACAACAGAGTTGGCGTCAACAACAGCAACAACACCAACAACAACAACAACAACTACCCGAATATCCTCTTGTGTCCATTCAGTACAAAATGAAACACAGGAAATGCTGTGCTTACCGAAAAATTGTGTTCTGGAAAAAATTTTACAATTACAACTGCTGGCCAAGGTGAGTGTAAAGGCTTTTTGTAATAATTTTTAAAAAATACAACAATTGTTTTTATTTTCCCACTGTACCATACATTCGTTTAAACAATTTTTGTATTTCATACATAAGTCATTTAAACAGGACACAGAGTCAAGCCAATATTTCGAGGCTTCGAGTATATTTAACAACAACTTATAAATTAAACGTAATTTTTCTGCTAATGAGCAATTATTTTTATTGAAATGTAACAGTGTCCCAGGCTAGCTAAACACATATAAACGTATGTTTATAATATATGTGATAATATTTTGTTTGTTTTCCAACCAGCAGCTAAAACTCTTGGAGAATTGGTGAAGAAGTACATTTTGCCAAATCTTGAAAATTCATTTTGACAAATTATAAAATTCTGCACAAGAGTAATTTGGAAAAATTATGGGCGTGTCCGTTACGCGACCCCATTCAAATCGATGGAGGCACTATTTATCGATTCATCCTTCAATTGTGGTTGTGAAAAGTATTTTTGTGGATTGTGGGCGTGGTACTATACACATACTTGTATAATGTCATCGTAATATTCCATCATTTACGGCCACGGGAGTGTTAACAACAGACAGACTTTGTAGGGTCGTTAATGCCTCCTTTATAATGAAGTGTATATCTCATACATAGTTTTCTTTCTTTTGCAGAAAAATTTCTTCTACATGCTTGAACAACAATATCATGAAAAGACGCTCAAATCGTATAATCATTTAATGAAGTTATTGAAAAAATTTAAATTGTACGGAAAAAAATTGAATTTTTCTCATCTTGACAACGAAGAAGAATATATACTGGCAGCCACCGCTTTAGACTGTTCCATAATGATTGCATTCCGTGAAGTAACCTCAAGCGAATGTTTAAGGTAAACTTTTTCCTCTCACACATTCATATTATTCATCATTACTTCTATCTTGTTACAGTGCTACGTCAGGTCCATATGTGATCGAATTTCCGGAACTGAGCAGAAGATTTATAACAAAGGTGACTCTGTTAGATTTAGATCCCAAGCCTGATAATCATTTTGCTAAATATTGTCAACAAACTGCAGATATTTTAAATTTATTTCAATAAAATATAATTATTATGCTTCAACTGACATGTGTTTGTTTAATGATTAGATTGCGCGTAAGTATTTTAACCAAGTGTGTTTTATTAATGATTATATGACTAGTTGGGAAATTTATCTGGATATGGTGCAGACGTTTCCTTTCCTAGGTAACCAACGCATTCCCCATTTTACATATAAGCGAAGGGAAAAATAATTCCATAATCTACATAAAGTTTAGTCCTCATGGCTCGCCTGTGTATATATAAGTATTCTATTGAATATTCATAAATCCCAATAACATGAAAGGATAACAACGGTTGGAACGGCAGTACAACTAACCCCAGCAAAGAGATTTCACAGTCGCATCATCAAATGCTTAACTATCAAAACTCTTGCTTCTCTCAAGTTATTTATTTTTTCGCATACACGCACACATTTAAATTATTTTTCAATATTTTGCTGTTCCAATGCATACGCTTGGAGAGAGGGGAATAAATTGTACAATATGTGCTCGTGATATGGTTTACATTTACTCTACAAAAGTGATAACACACACAAAATAAAAGCTTCACTCGCTTTCCTCAGATTCCGGTTTGGGAAGCCATAAAAATCCACAAACAGTTGACACAAGTGAGTTTCTTTAAAAACAAATACATAAGCATACACACACACACACACAAGCGTATAATATATTTCCATACTCGACAATACTACAACCGTTATAACATTTTGTATAATATGTGAACCCAGGTCACTACGTATGTTATTGCATTACACACACACACACGCACCCATTCATACATACACGCATACAACGCACTCGTGTGTGACCCTTATTGGCCATCTGAATAAGATTTATTGCTTCAACAATGAAATTTATTTGATTTTATTTGTGCTCTGGTGTGCTGCCTTGTACGGCATACATGGCGTATGCAGAATGTTTTAAATATACTTGTTTTCTTTCTTTGTGCTGTACTGAACGTACCATACATGGTGTTGTGTTTGTTTTTAGTGTCTTTTCTTTTTTGTTTTTTCTTTATTTTATGTCACACATATTATTAAATGCGTATATGGAATGTGGAGAGAAAATCCGGAGCACGTAGTATAACATGTTCGAATTCCAGAAAGGACAGTTTACCATCACCGTCCACATCAGCCTCCTCCATAACTTTGTCGGCGATTTGCTGATGCTCCTCGGGGCTCAATTCATTTCTGGTCATAGTGGTTAGGCAGGCCAGCAGGTCGGAGCGTCCTATAAAGCCGTCCTGATCAAAATCTGCAACAACAAACAAAAAATAAATAACATGCCAACACACACACACACAATGTAAGATTCATATGAAAACATAAAAAATTGTTAGAGAAACGCTACGCTCACACACGTTCCCACAGTTGAAGAAAGAAACGACGAAGAGGAATTTTGCAAGTGTTTAATATTTGCATGCAGGACATCACACTGTGCCCTTTGAAAATCTTACTGGTTTCTGTATGATGTTGAAGGATGAATGGTTAAACATTTGAAAGGAAAAAAGATGAATATATTTTCCCTACGGAATCATTATCATGAACATCATATTCATCATTAAAGTTTGGCGTTTGCACCCAGCCATGCATGCATCGTATTGTTTAAGTTTATGGCAAAAAGTAGACAACATGGGAGGAAATATTATTAACCCATATATGTATACAAAAATAATTATTCTACCCCTTTATTCATGTGTATAATCAAGAAGAAAATATGGCACCTAGACCGACCTAAAACCGACCTAAAACCGACCTAATAAGAGTACTTCCTTCCAGATACACTAAAAATTGATAGAGTGCAACAAAATTTAACTACGAAATTACGTTTCGGGACACAAATTTATAAATAAACCATCCACCTAAAATGTTAAGTTATTAATTAATTTTCCCGTGTGGTATAGTTTCGTATATGTATCAAGCATTTCAAGTGACTTTACATATAATACTGTAGCTACAATAGTTTAAATAGGTGAAAAGAAATTTCCGACTATTTGCAAAAAATTTGACCCAAATCGGAGCAGTCGTTTTCTAGTTATAAGCCAAGCAAGTTCACATTCATTCTTGTGGTTGTCATTTTGAAAGTTATGCAAATATAAAAATGTTAGCAAAATACCAGGCGCCCAGAACAGCTCAGCAAGCGAATCTTGATTTTAGATATTTTTTTAAAGTCTTATAACTTTGGAACGGCTGCACCGATTTTGTTCAAACTTTTTGTGGAAGCTTGTAAATTAATTCAGCTTTCCAACGAAGTATATTATGTGGGCGTGGCACCACCCATTTAGTTAATAAACAAGAAATATTAAAAAAAAGTCATTTTTCAAGCAAATGGGCAGTGCCACGCCCATTAATTAGATATCCCCAAAAAGCGAAAGAAATTTCCAAATGTTTGCAAAAAATTTGACCAAAATCGGAGCAGTCGTTTTCGAGTTATAAGCCAAGCAAGTTCACATTCATTCCTGTGGTCGTCATTTTGAAAATCTGGTAAATATAAAAATGTTAGCAAAATACCAGGCGCCCAGAACAGCTCAGCAAGCGAATCTTGATTTGAGATATTTTTTAAAGTCTTATAATTTTGAAACGGCTGCATCGATTTTGTTCAAACTTTTTGTGGAAGCTTATAAATTAATTCAGCTTTCCAAGAAAGTATATTATGTGGGCGTGGCACCACCCATTTAGTTAATAAACAAAAAATATTTAAAAAAAGTCATTTTTCAAGCAAATGGGCAGTGCCACGCCCATAATTTAGATATCCCCAAAAAGCGAAAGAAATTTCCGAATGTTTGCAAAAAATTTGACCAAAATCGGAGCAGTAGTTTTCGAGTTATAAGCCAAGCAAGTTCACATTCATTCTTGTGGTCGTCATTTTGAAAGTTATGCAAATACAAAAATGTTAGCAAAATACCAGGCGCCCAGAACAGCTCAGCAAGCGAATCTTGATTTTAGATATTTTTTAAGGTCTTATAACTTTGAAACGGCTGCACCGATTTTGTTCAAACTTTTTGTGGGAGCTTGTAAATTAATTCAGCTTTCCAACGAAGTATGTTATGTGGGCGTGGCACCACCCATTTAGTTAATAAACAATAAATATTAAAAAAAAGCCATTTTTCAAGCAAATGGAAAGTGCCACGCCCATTAATTAGATATCCCCAAAAAGCGAAAGAAATTTCCGAATGTTTGCAAAAAATTTGACCAAAATCGGAGCAGTAGTTTTCGAGTTATAAGCCAAGCAAGTTCACATTCATTCTAGTGGTCGTCATTTTGAAAGTCATGCAAATATAAACATGTGTGAGCATAATATACCAGGCGCCCAGAACAGCTCAGCAAGCGAATCATGATTTTAGATATTTTTTAAAGTCTTATAACTTCGGAACGGCTACACGGATTTTGTTCAAACTTTTTGTGGAAGCTTGCAAATTAATTCAGCTTTCCAACGAAGTATATTATGTGGGCGTGGCACCACCCATTTAGTTAATAAACAAGAAATATTTAAAAAAAAGTCATTTGTCAAGCAAATGGAAAGTGCCACGCCCATTAATTAGATATCCCCAAAAAGCGAAAGAAATTTCCGAATGTTTGCAAAAAATTTGACCAAAATCGGAGCAGTAGTTTTCGAGTTATAAGCCAAGCAAGTTCACATTCATTCTAGTGGTCGTCATTTTGAAAGTCATGCAAATATAAACATGTGTGAGCATAATATACCAGGCGCCCAGAACAGCTCAGCAAGCGAATCATGATTTTAGATATTTTTTAAAGTCTTATAACTTCGGAACGGCTACACGGATTTTGTTCAAACTTTTTGTGGAAGCTTGCAAATTAATTCAGCTTTCCAACGAAGTATATTATGTGGGCGTGGCACCACCCATTTAGTTTATAAACAATAAATATTTAAAAAAAAGTCATTTTTCAAGCAAATGGACAGTGCCACGCCCATTAATTAGATATCCCCAAAAAGCGAAAGAAATTTCCGACTGTTCACATTCATTCTTGGCGTCGTCATTTTGAAAATCATGCAAATATGACATGTATAAGAAAACTAAATTTGTTTTAAACCAAATCTTAAATACCTACGACATTTAAAATAGTGGGCATGGCAAGTATGTGATTACGTCCTCTAATAGTGCATGTATTATGTATCAGCTTGCAAGACGACTGGTGAATATATATATACTTTGTAGGGTCTCTGACGCCTCCTTCTGGGTATTTCAAACGGAAAAACAAACTTAGTATTCATCATTTAAGTGGAGGGTATGTATAACGGAAATTTATTTCATCTACGACACACTTATTTATTTCCTTTCTGATATTTATCTATACATAAATTCTCAACGTAATTTTTCAACTTTTTAAATTGTTGCTACATGTGAACATTTACACATATTTTTGATCTAAATATTTTTTTCTGATATTGTACATGAAGCATATGAATCTCGAGTAACGTATGCGTTTATGTAGGAAATTCGTTTCGTATTTACCATAAATTTTGAACGCATAAAATACTTTAATATCCCGTGGTGCCTGCTCACTGAAGACGGATAGAGCATCAAGGAAATCCTCAAATGATAAATTCCCTTGACCGTCACGAGAGAAAGCTTTACAGATACGATGGCGAAATGGATTTTCACGCAGTTCCGGCATCTTTTCAACACATTCGGCTGATAATTTGATGGTAGCAGCTTGACCTTCGCTCATTTGACGTGGCACTAAATCGGGCCGTAATTCACGAAACCGTTTATGAGCGCTGCAAAATTTAAACAAAAGTAAAAACAACTAAAACAAATTGCATGTGGTTCAGGCTAAACCTTGCATACCAGCCAACATAAGCGTTAAAACAAATATTATGTAAAATTATGTATGTGGACGCAATCTTAAAGTAAAAAAAGTTGACCTTTAACCAGACAGACAGAAGAGCTAAAGCGACCCGCCCTCTTCTTGTATTTACAAACATTTGAACAAAACCCCATAATAATTATGATGATGGGTATAAAAGCAACTCATTATATAAATGAAATAATTATCTGTGATTATCTACTTACCGTAAGATTTCCTTGCGTGTGAAAAACGTACAATCCTGTGGAAGTGTGTTAAATATAACAAACAACAAAACAGTTACCACTTAGTGCGTATGGAATGTTACAACACAAAGAGAACAGATAACTTAAAGTCTAATTTTCTAAGCTTTTTCTTAAACATTCTATTATTTATGTTTTCATGTATACGATCCCAGAAGATAGAAGAAGCTTAAAGTTGTTTCAAATTAGCCTCGATTTTGCAGTGATAAGCATCTTCAGTTGGGTTCAAATTAGGAACACAATTGTACTTGGTTCAAACACTCTATGAATTTATTCCGCGAAAAATTGCAGCTGTTCTAAAAACAAGTGGTGCCGCAACATCTCCTTTATACATGAATATTGTGTCTATGTCAGCTGTTCATGGTATTTTGTCTATCTACTGAATATTCTGGCTTTGGTTTAAATTATTTGATAAAATATCTTTAATCAAATAATGTTTTATTGTTTTAACAATTTTCTCGTTTTTATTAAAAAAGAGTCGTTCTGTCCTTTACTTTAAATAAAAAAATGATCAACAGCTTCTCTTTGTTTGTGCGTTTAATTTTTTCATTCTCAAACGCCAATTATTTACCATTAAACTTTACCTGATAGTCGTCCAATTGTTGTTCGGAAAATGTAACAATTTTGTTGCCCATTTTGTGTTCAACAAATATTTTAATTTGTGCACTGTGTACACTGAAATATGACTTTCAACACAAATTGTATATTGCATGCATTTTATTGGTATATATAATAAAACGAGTGATTTGCCTTTGTTTTCTTTGGAAAGTGCGCTGGTGTAGAATTATTTGGAAAAATCCCTTTGCAACAACATTCGATTTGTTTATTTTTTGTTTTATTTTTGTCGACAGTACAATATATTTAATAATGATGGTGTTGTGTTGTATTTTTTTTCGTAAATTTTTTGTTATTTATTTTGCTGTTCTTGCGTTCACTATCATTTGAATACTGGGGTCTCGGTGGACTGCCACTGTGCTGGTTGCTAATCTCGCGACTGGTTTTTATAATAAAAGGAAAAAGTCCTGCAGTGCATGTGCGTGTGTATGCGTGGACGTTTGATAGACGCCCTGCTGAATGTTCATTTAAGGCCGCCACACATTACTTTTTTATATGGAAATTAATTAAGGAGTGTTTGCAAAAGGAAATGTTTGACCCCATATTAGACAATGGGTGAGGTACTGCTTAACGTGTAACATACATATTTATCGTACAATTCATGCCATCAAGCACACATATGAATTCACTGGTTTACATGGTATAATAATCTGTCAATGTTTGTTAAAATTAAGGATTTTTATTTTATTTCGTGAAATTTATTATTATTATTTTTTTTTTGTTTATTAATTGTAATTTTTTACACAGTACAATAAAAGTAGAGTTACATTATAAATATTGTAGATGTTAAAATTTTTTCAAAATCGAAATCGATTCTATAGCTAAAACTTGCATTTTTTCATACAATTTTTTTTATTATTATTTTTTCATTATTTATAATATTTTTAATATATAATGTATATATATTTTTATTTAAATTTAATTAAGTGGTAGCGTATACAGAATTACTGTTGGATATTTTCTTTCTAAAAGACTTTTAACGGAAACAATTAAAAACACTAAATTTGGCCTTAGACCAAATTTTAAATAGCCTCCCCATCTATATACAAACTGTGGGCGTGGCAGGTATCTCATTACGCCCTTTCAAACTGTCCCTAATACGGAATCTACTTACACGTCAGACTCTAAATAAAAGAAAGATAACAGTATGCGCCTGTTATTCGACCCCGCCCATTTGTAGACCGTCGATGGAAGTATTACATATAAATAGGTATGTAGATGTGAGGAGGAGTTCTAAAAATGAACCAAACAGGGCCGCTTTTAATCTAAAAGATGTTCTTGTTCCAAAAACTGCGTTCAGCAGGTTGATCATATTAAATACCTGGACGAACGATGACGATGATAATTAAAGATGGGTGCGGCATTTTTTCCCTCATTTATAGAGCAGGGTATACAAATATTAAATTCGAGCTTATGTAAAATAAATGATTGACACTTGAACCCAATAAATAATGGCTCAACTAGAGACTCGAAATTCAATATATCATGTATTAAGAATACGGAACCTTTGGGCTCTCCGTGGCTGCCTTCTCGATTTAAAACTTTTCAACATCGTTAATAGGCCCCTTGCCTCACACCCCTGGACATTGATGGGTGCACAATTATAAGATGAATCAATGTCGAGGGGGCGATATCGGTTCAGACTTGTAAAAGGCAATTATTACATATGTTTGTGTAAAATTTACAACTACTTTATAAAATATGATAAATTGTAATTGGATTACATCTCGTATACGCATTTCATATACATATTATTTTACAATCGGTTCTCCTTAACATTTGTTTTGTGAAGTTGATGTTATGTTAATAAAATTTCATTTTATTGTATTTATTATTTATGCTGAACTGAATTATTTCATTTAATGATACAATTTTTAATTAGCGCCCACATACTATGTGATGTGTACGTATGGTTGTTTGCTTCTTATTAAGTACATATTACAATATTCATTCTAACACATATTAAAGTCTTCCTTTATATAAAATAACTACAGTAGATGTCAATGTCAGGATAATAGTGATTTTTTTTTTTTTAATTAGTTATTATTATGTCTTCCATTTCGTTTTATTTTGTCCCAGTAATCTGCGTTGCGAGAACGTTGTAGTAATTGTTTAATGCATGCATCTATTTATGTACATAACGGATAATTTTTATTGGTTTAATTAAATTTTGTTGTAATTAATTTTTTATGGTTTTTATAGTTCGTATACGTTTTACGCGTTTTATTTTATTTATTTATTTTTATTAATTTTTTTTTTTTTTTGATTATTGAATATAAAGTCTTCTATTGGATTCAAAATTTTGGTATAATCATACATTTCTATTTCTTCTATGTGAACCCGAAAAAGTTAATTTTGCCTTGGAATAGTATCTTGAATACAGTAGCATATATGGGCTAAGGATTCATAAAATAAACTGATTCGGTCCATTTTAAATAGGGTTCCGCTTTGTCTTTGTACTAAATTTCATGGATATATGTCAAAAAATGCGACCTGTAGCTTGCGTATGGACGTACAGACGGACATGAGTAAATCGATTCAGATTGTGATTATGATACGGTATAAATGAAGGTGGGTGTGGCATTTGCCGTTTAGAAGTAAGAAACATCAACACAAACTTAATATTAGGTATCTAAGCAACTCTTACATCTCATCCCTCCTACAGTTTCTTTCCTACTTTGAAAGCATAAAATTCACGATGTATGATAGGCTGACGTATTGCCCCCATTTTTTTTGAATCTCTTTCTAATTTTCATTGCACTGTGTTTACCAAGGACGGATTTACGAGCTGACTGACAGACATTCTTAGATTGACATGAAATTTAATGCCAATTATTGGTAGAAAATACTATGTGGGGTCGGTCTCTGATTCTGCTTTATGGGTAGTACAAACGTTTTGACAAAGTCAGTTTAAGATGGTTGGAGTAAGACCTTTTAGTTGACAGCCTTCTAAACCGCAAATCACATAAAATTGGAAAGAAAATATTTTGAATAATTTTATGTCAAATCCATATAAAAACTATTTTCAACGAAATTTAAATATTTATTTCAAAAAACTAGAAATTTAAATCCGATCCCTTTTTATTTAAATTTCTTCATCGAAAGTTACTGTTGGACGATCCCGATAATAACAAATTTGCAATCGTAAAAGTAGAGACGCTGATTTAATATTTTTGCTTACTTTGAGGGATATCTTAAAAGGGGTCGCCAGTATATATGCAGTAATATTTTAAAAATTATTGCACATAATTAATTACAGATTAATTAACTATTGATAGGTTATTGTATTACATACCAACTAACAAGAGAGACTCTGCGCCCAATTTTTGTGGCTGATACTTGGCTTGACTCTCATCCGATTTCGCCCATTTTAATTACGAACTTACGTAAAGAAAGTAGAAACGTCGAGGCGACCGTTTCAATAACAGCACACGGACAAACTTTTTCTGGGTGTTGCAAACGGAATAACAAACTTTGCATACCTCCCATCTTATTCACAGATTATATGTGTAAATATTATAATCCACCAAAGCGTTTATTGAAAAGCTCAAACCAATCGGTCACTTGAATGCCAGCCCAAAACCTATCACATAAGCTATAATAATAAAATAATTCAGAAACTTTAATTGTTAAGTATTTCTTATACCAAGCATCTGCCTGTAAAATATACTGAACTTGAGCTGTAAGTGTACTTTAAACATTATACGGAACGTATAATATATGTATGCGCCCTCTGTGAGCAAACTTCAAAACTCTTTCTAAAGCTTCTAAATGCTTTACAGCTTCTAAGCTGTTGCAACTCATTAACGTACAAATAAATTGTATTATGCAATAATAAACTTAAAAATCGTGATTGGGAAAACCGTAATCGGTGAAGCTTTCAAAGCTTTTCAATAAATTTCAGTAGACGGAATTATGATGTTCGTAACTATTGTGAGCGGCGGCAGCATGATGTAAATACGAGGGTATGGACGCTGTAGCATTAAGCTCAGAAGCTCGACGTCTCAATGCGGCAATACTGTGACCACGCCATATATCATCCTCTGGAGCGCCATCTGTTGGCGATTGCATGGCCTGATGACAGTGCGGTAGAAGCTGTTGATGTATGGTAGCTTGATTATTGTTTGCAACAATATTAGAATCCGCATGAGCTTGATGTTGCTGATGCTGCTGCTGCTGTTGTTGTTGATGTTGCCCATGCTGTGTGTTGTGATGCTGATTCGCTGTTGACTGTTGCTGGTGACTTTGCTGCTGCTGCTGCTGTTGTTGTTGTTGTTGTTGTTGTTGCTGTTGTTGAGCATTTCCTTGTGTCGGTGGTGGTTGTTGTTGATGATGTGGTTGAGCACTCTACGTAAATAATACAAAAATATTCATTTTAAAAAACTAAAAAAAACTAAAGTGTGTGTGTGTGTATACATATATGTCGTGGATAAACCTACCATGTCACCATTTAATTCATTTTGACTAGTATTCGGTTGATTTGAGAGTGGTGGTGTAACCGATGAGCAAGAATTTATATGGGGCGGCGTAGTAGCACTTGGTGAACCATTGCCCGCTATACAATTACCAACACCACCCACGCCATGCTGATACATCATGGAATCACCTGTAAATATAAAATATTTTTGTTTAATTATGAATAAAATGGCTTCAAATTCATTTGAATTCTTAATCATTTGTAATAACTACCAATCACCTACCTAAACCGCTTAATCCATAATGTTGATAACTACCAGCACCCATTGCTGAACCTAAATTAATGCCAGTATTTAAACCACTATTTAATGAAGATGAAAGCGTAGAAGACTGATTTAGTTGACCAAAACCTTTTCCATCACAAATATTACATTTTTTTTAGTATGTGTACAGAAAGAGAAGAAAGGAGAAATATACAAAAAGAAATCGTAAACATTTGTATCAACCACCTTTAATCCCCTTGTACTTTTGTTGTGAGCTGTTAGTACTTTGGTGTATGTAGAATATTCAAGAAAACTAATAGGTTTACCTACCCGCTGTCATAGGGTTAACGCCTACACTCCAACGATCACCACCAAACATACCCGTCCCACACAAACCATCACCCATAGCGATATTGGTAATATTAGCACCGAATGGTGGCAGCCCGTGAGAAGGTAATAAAGCTCCAGGTGTACGAAATACGTTAGTGGTCTTCTTACGTTTCTTCCATTTGGCGCGACGATTCTGAAACCAAACCTTTCCAATGGAAAGTTAGAAAATATTAATAACACTCATAAACCAAATGTTGATGGTTATGAAAAAATCCTTTAAAAAGGATATTAAAATTTTGAATCCACAAGACTCATATTTTAGAGTTTAACAGACATACAGAGAAAAGGTTTTCTAAACGTCCAAAACACATACAGGGGATAAACAAAATAATATGAACCATGCAGTATGGTATATATTATAACACTCAAATACTTTCGTCAGAAAAAGTATAACAGAACCTCCACAAAACTAAGAGGCAAAATTTTCTCACACCTATAAAAATAAAGCTTCAAAGTTTCAATTTTGAATATCTATTACAAATTATCGATATGCTGAAATGGGCCACATTCTCATAGAGTCTGAATATCGATTGAAAAAATCTATTTATTTAAAATTACAAAAAATTTACAAATCTCTACCTGTTTAAACACATTTCGTTGCATTGGCATGTAATAATAGAAAAAATATTTATAAAATGTAGAATTGAAGATTTGATAAGAATGCTTTTCGATTCCTGAAATTGTGTCATTGCGTCTCTTTTTTTATAGGACCAAACTGCACGAACGTATCTTTTTTTATTTTGAAAACAACACCGCAAGTGTTTGTACGTAAAACGAATAGTTTTGTGCATGGAAATTATCTATGGTATGCTAAACCTGTCTATGTACACATTAGTACCGATATACATAACATGTATGCACACTGCTGACATTATCCATTAATATTTTGCATATTCAAAAAGCATGTCTTGTCTTGTAAGTACAACTTGTTATGCAAGTATATGTATGTTTTCAACTAATAACAGCCACATTAATAATAACAACAACAACAACAACAACAACAATTAAGTAATAATGCTTGATAATTGGCCGACTGACTCAACCCCTACATACTCATCTTATAAAATCAATAAAATCAAAGATTTTCTTATATTCTCTAGGACAGCACTCTAAGCAATCTGCAACCTTTACCGAGGAGCTTAAGATTCACTTGTTTTTACGTTAAGGGTACACATACCACAATGCAGTTTATGATATGTAAGAGATGATTGCAGCAGCGCAAAGCACAGATTCAAATACTATGTACACGCAAGTATTGTACCATAGGCTGAATACAAGTAAGAATTATTGTAAAAGTAAGAATCGCAGATTTATAAATAAATTAAAAATATCCTTATGATTTACAAGTCAAGGATAATCATTAACAGGTAAAAACAAGTAAGAAAACTAAATTTGGCTTAGATCAAATCTTAAATACCCTCCAACTCTACAAGAAAGGGCGTGGCAAATATATATATATATATATATATACTGCGCCCTCTAATAGTGTACGAGTATGTCTTAGGTATCAGCATGCAAGTCTACTTTTACGTTAAATATGTTTTTTTTTTAGTTGTGGGCGTTTCTATTATCCGGCCACGCCCATTTTCGGCACATCGGTAGATGGGATAACTATGTATACGCCTACCAAATTTCAAGTTCCTAGGTCAACTTTTGTGGCAGATATAAAGATTTTTATTAATTGTGGGCGTGTCTTTAATCCGAATACGCCCATTTTTGGCACACCGACGAAGCTTTTTTACGCCTGTGAGAGTGCCAACAATGGACATACGGACACACGGACATACATGTCTAAATTGACTCAGTTTTTGACGCTGATCAAGAATATATATACTTTGTAGGGTCTCTGACGCCTCTTTCTGGGTGTTGCAAACGGAAGAACAAACTTAGTATACCCTCATTACTGAGGTGGAGGGTATAAAAACTAAACTTAGCTTAGGCCAAATCTTGTATACCCTGCATAAAAACTGTAGACGTGGCCGGTACATGATTACGTCCTCTTAACAACTTGCAATTTGGGTTTTTTGTAAATTGTGGCCCATTTTTGGTAATTTTCAACTCAATATTTATGGCAGTTGAATAGATTTTTGTTGATTCTGGACGGATTAATGGATAACGTGTTGCTAACGTGTTCCAAACGAATGACAAACTTGGCATATCTCTATATTTTTTGATGAGTTTAAAAAGCAAAAAATAAAAATAAAACGCGAGACATTTCATATTTTGACTGCTAACGGCATTTTTCATTTGACGGACATACGGACAAAACATATTGAGTTCAGTTTCATTAATAATTCTAAGATTTAAAATCTGTACAAAATTCCCCCACTTTTCTTCAACTTTATGCCTAATAACCGAAGAGGGTACTACTAAGTTTGCCTATCTAAAGATAGAAAAAAAACTAAATGCTTTACGTAAAGTACATTTCAATGTAATGCTAAAAGAGATGACATTCCCATGGGTATGTGTCAACACGAAATGGAAACAACTGTGTCTTTCTAGTTGTTTCTCTGTCATGCCTCTAGTTATTCTTTCAATTGTTTGCCTGCTCCATGAATTGAGTAATGGTGCATCAACTAAAAAAGTTTTGGTGGTTCAAGAAAAAAAAGGATGCAAGTGATTGAACAAACAATACTAGATAACAGTATCAATATATCAATATCTGTGTGTTTTGAAATAAATATTTCATACGGACATTATATTTTGAAGTAGTGATGTATTTGAAGGTGTGTGATTAGGGCGAGTTCGAAACTGGTCCAGATTCAACCCCTCCAGTCGCCAAGTATTAATTTTTCACATCTTCAAACACATCACTACTTTCACTATAAGTCCGTATGAAAAATTATTTCAAAATACTAGATAACTATAGTTAAAAAAAATTCAAATATTAAACAATTTATAACAACTAAGTTTATATATTTTCCTATACTGTACCGTATAACTTGGTTTATATACAACGACCTTGACTTTTTGTACCCTCCACATAATTTCTTCTTACACTTAATACTTTTTTTACCCATACATATATATTTCTTTAATATATGCAACTTTGAGGTTTCTATGCTAAATATGATTTTTGCGTGTACAGACTACATTAAGGCGTGATTTCCTTAACCAAAATTATAGCCTACTTTCCGGCTGGCATTAAATTATATCACATCATGATGTATTTGTTTTTTATATGACTGGCATTGTTGTGAGTTGTTAAATAGGCGTGAAAATGTCGGTTAAAAAACACTTTTGGATTTCTTCTTTTGTCTTGTTTCCCACACATACATATAAATGTTTACCATACACGGTGAGGGTGTGTATCAAACAGATTGCATGTGTTTATAGCCCTTGCTTCATTAAATTGTAATGAATTGTTTTTCGTACCCTCAAAATGAGATGGGGGGATTAGAGGAAGGAGGAAAGAGTGAGTAGTGTTTGTTAACGTTCGCCTTAACGTTCGCTTTGAAATGGGGTAACTTTAAGAATGGTGGGGAAGATTTCAGTTGGAAAATTGTTCCACAGGCGAGCAGAATAATTAAAGAAGCAATGTGTTAAAGCACATGACAAATGGCCATAAATGGGCGTGGTTACATAACAGACATATCTACAATTTACAAAAAACTGTAATCATCGTAATCATTTTGACTTGAAAGCTGATACGTACGCACCCACCCTTTGCTTGTAGATGTGTAGGGTATTTAAGATTTGGGCCAAACTTTAATTTTTACTCAATTTTTGTTTTTTGTTTTTTTGGTTTTGGTTATTATGTACATTAATATAATATTTGCTTTTTTTTCTAACAAAATGAATCACTATGAAAAAAAAGTTTTCATCGTAAAAGCCTTGTAGCGCCCTTATGAATACGTTTTATTAAAACTACACATCGACCAACACATTACTCAGACATTTTAGAAAAAAAAAAAAACGAAAAGAATCACAACAGATGATAGAAATAAAAACAAATATAAAAGTTAACAAGACGTGGAAAGGCAGTGGGTTGAATGAATAATGACTGAAAAATGATTTATAAATGTTTCATTTCTTCGAATCATCCAATATTTTATATCATTCATTCATTTTTATAAGGAAATTGAATGACTAAAGCTGAGGTGTATGAAGTCTTCGAGGCCTTCTCCTAGCACCCAGAATAGCACAGTAAGCGAATCGTGATTTTAGATATTTTTTAAAGTCTTATAACTTTGAAACGGCTACACGGATTTTGTTCAAAGTTTTTGAAGAAGCTTGTAAATTAATTCAGCTTTCCAACGCAGTATATTACGTGGGCGTGGCACCACCCATTTAGTTAATAAACAATAAATATTTAAAAAAAATGTTATTTCTCAAGCAAATGGACAGTGACACGCCCACTAATTAGATATCCCAAAAAGCTAAAGAAATTTCCGAATGTTTGCAAAAAATTTGACCAAAATCGGAGCAGTAGTTTTCGAGTTATAAGCCAAGCAAGTTCACATTCATTCTTGTGGTCGGCATTTTGAAAATTACGCAAACACAAAAATGTTAGCAAAATACCAGGCGCCCAGAACAGCTCAGCAAGCGAATCTTGATTTTAGATATTTTTTAAAGTCTTATAACTTTGAAACGGCTGCACCGATTTTGTTCAAACTTTTTGTGGAAGCTTGCAAATTAATTCAGCTTTCAAATGAAGTATATTATGTGGGAGTGGCACCACCCATTTAGTTAATAAATAAGAAATACTAAAAAAAGTCATTTCTCAAGCAAATGGGCAGTGCCACGCCCATAATTTAGATATCTCTAAGAAGCGAAAGAAATTTCCGAATGTTTGCAAAAAATTTGACCAAAATCGAAGCAGTAGTTTTCGAGTTATAAGCCAAGCAAGTTCACAGTAAATCTAAATCTAAATAAAATTCTTGTGGTCGTGATTTTGAAAATCCTGCAAATATATTGCAAATCTGTTAGGACCGGGAGTTATATCTTTATGAGATTTTTTATATAATTGCCAATATTTTTTTACCATAAACAAAGACTCGGGCCTTTCCATCGTATAGGTCTACGCTTAATAAATTATGCAAAAAACAGCGTACAACTCAGAAAAAGGTTTTTGAATAAGAGAAGAGTTAATATTGTATCCACTTTGTTAAATTTTTCCTCACTCGTGAACAATGAAACGAAATTATCACATATGTACCAACAAATACTTTAAACAGAACCAATTCAATCTACCATGAGAAAAAGCACCAAAAAAAAAAAAAAAAAAAAAAACGAACAACAATACTACGAATGGTAAACGCGCTGTGTTGGTGCAAGTCGTAAAGAAGGATTTAAAGGATAACATAAAAATAAAGTGATGCCACTATATATACTTGTTGTACAACAACAACAACAACAAAAGTACTTTTTCGTATCACATTCCTCTGTTGGCGTACGGGGGGCACGTTTCATGTGTACCATATGTATGTGTAGTATGCCAACAATATTATAGCCAAGCATAAATGAAAAGATATTGGCCAAAAAAACGATTTTCATAAACCACTCAATGAATTCTTACTACCGAAAGCTTTTCTTTTATGGCTGGTCTCTGCTTTTATTGTTGTTGTTGTTATTTTTGTACATTTTTGTACCTTTTGCCTGAAATAGCATTTAACTTTTTGTACATGTGTCTGTGGCATTATTTTTATGGAGGTACTATTTAGAAGAGTATAAAATTTCCAAAAAAAAGAGGTTTAGAAATGAACAAAAAGGCTGGATGGGTCAGTGAAGAGTAGGAGTTTTCTTTTATATTCTCGTGGTTTTTCTTTTTCTTATTCCCTCCACATAAGAGGAGGGGTGTACTTAGTTTGTTATTCTATTTGCAACGCCTAGAAGTAGGCTTCAGAAACGCTACAAAGTATAGCATTAAAAACTGAGTAAATGTATGTCCGTACGTCCGTCTGTTGTTACCACTCCTATAATCGTAAGATTTGAGATAGTTAGCTGAATATTTGTATGGACACTTTTAGTTTTTGCAGACAGATCGCTATTTAAGTTCGGAAAAATTTGTCAAAAACCACGCCTATAATGGACAAATATCTATTTATGTACAATCTGCACAATTTACAAACAACCATACGCAGCTTGCAAGCTGATACGTAATACGTACACTATTAGGGGGCGAAATCATGTGCCTGCTACGCCCACCATTTGCTTGTAGATGTTCTACATGAGATTTGGCTTAAACGTAATTCAGTTATTTTTTCTTGCTATGCTTCACTTTGTCTCCACGTAATATGTGCTATTATAACTACCTCAAGTGCACACCGTTTGTTCACATGATGATGGGAAAACTTGTATTGTTTGTTGATGAATACGAAATTGATATTTGATTGGCTGACAATCGGTATATAAGAGCTGTGCAATAACAAAATATTGCCTTTTACAAGTGTCTCGTTATTATTATTATTTTTATCATCAACAGTAACAACAATGCTAGTACAATGTTAGTACTGTAACGTTTAAACTTATTCCCATTTTACGACAAATCCAATTACTATTCAACTCGTCAACTCATCTCATCTCGTTTTTATGGTTACTATTGGTTTTATTTTTTAACAATACATGACTATGATGAAATTTGTGAGAACATGTAATAACTAATAGAATTTTGATTGAAACATAAAAAAAATTAAGCAATTGTTTGTTTGATTACTTTCTTTTTGCATTCATATTATGATCATACATATACATGCTAAAATATTTGTTTTCCATATGAAACCATGAAAAGCTTTCGTTTAACAAGTGAAAATATTATAGTCGGTCACGCCCAACCATTTAATACCCTACGCCTTTAAGCTCCCTAAATTATGCTACAATTAGTTTATAGGCGAGGCACTGCCATACTCGTAAAATATCATTATATGGGAAGGGGATCTAAAAATGTAACGATCGGATCCGTTTTTGGCACAGTCAAATACTGACTATTCTTTACCCATTTTTGTCAAAAATATTAAAAATTGCTTGCCTTATATTATAAGATTAAGAAAATGTAGGAACATATTAAAGGTGTCTTTGACAATTTTTTTTTTTTGTTAACCAGTCACTCAGGGGATGACCCTTATATGTGCAGGCATGGTAGTGTTTATTAACGCTCGATTTGATTTCATGACATCAGGAATGGCTAGAGGAGGCCGCTGGTGGTTAATGGTTCCACCGAGACGAGAATCACGGTTGAAGAATGAATTGTTTTCGAACAAATAGGTGGGAACACTGAGAAAGCCTGGTAGCCTCGTTAAAAGATTTGCTATTCTACGGATCTCTTGCTAACTTTACATTGATGGCCTAATATGTGGCTTTGTTTTTATCGATGTAAATGAACCATGCGAGTCAACATATATTTCATCAACTCAAGGGTAGTGCCCGGCTAAGGCATGATATACTAGCTTAGTAAAACTAAACCCTTGTCCCATGCATTTTTGTTACTTTAAGCTTCAGATGTTTCCAATGTTAGGTTAAAAGTTCATTTACTGCAAAGGTAGCATAAGTACTCGTACTTTATAACATTGAACTAATTTTCTTTGTTTCTTTATTTTTTTTTGTTAACCACAATCAACCACAGCAGCAATAATAATAATAACAGGTGTTTATTATCATATTTGGTTAATGCACAATTAATGTCATCCAAATGTATTGTTAAAGGTTTTCCTTGTTTATTTGTTTGTCCTGGGTGCCTTTGCTGTGTGTTCGCATTAACACCGTCTCCCCCTTTTCAGTATTTGTTTCACGCACATAAAAGAAAAAGCCAACACATCATTAATTTTATGACATTGGCCAACGAATCAAACGGCAATATTGCGCTAGTAAAGCTTCAGGGGGTTGTTTGTGATGTACACAATATACGATTATACGCGTATCACACATTACACAACAGGTTCATCTTACACCAAACATTACGTTTAGCAACCCTCTTCTATTAACAGTGAACAGATTTTGATTTTATACCCTAAAGGAAATATCTAATATTAAGTTCATTGAGTAGCTTACAACGATGGGTGAGACAAGAGTTATCTTAAAATTTTACTCAGTCAAAAATCATGCATCTCTCTATGCTGTAATAGTATCCTGTAATCATTAAACTATACAAAATGATAAAATTGTTTTGCACTTATTATACAGTAAATATTTGGATGACGAAGAGTTTGAAAAAATTCTATAAAAATCGATTATTTTGATACCAAAACGTACCGTACCAAGGTTAAATATATATAGTCTACCCTTCACACGAGATGGCTAGTATACTATGTTTGTCATTCTGTATGCAACAACTAAGAAGGAGGACCTGTAAAAGATTCCATTTAAGGTTATCCGGGTATCTGTTCTTGAAAAGTCC
Source organism: Ornithomya chloropus (assembly GCA_963971445.1). Classification (NCBI taxonomy): domain Eukaryota; kingdom Metazoa; phylum Arthropoda; class Insecta; order Diptera; family Hippoboscidae; genus Ornithomya; species Ornithomya chloropus. The sequence goes on along the minus strand of OZ020530.1, from coordinate 15,682,346 downwards.
ACAAACGAAAATACTGAGCCATTAAACTGAAATTTTCTACCAATATACACATATTTGCTAGATTTCCTTAGATTCTTCTTTGAAATAGAATAACAGACATGCTCACTATTGACAAAAGAGTCACCGGAGGGTATTTCAGATTTGTTTTAAGCTAAATTTAGTTTTTTTTACATTATTTATATAAAAAAAACGATGCAGTATAATGCATGATAGCTTATTGCCTTTTAATAAAAATAAGTCAAGTCATTTCATTTGACTTTAAAAGACATAATACAGACGTGTATGAGTCCACTAACAATATGCGGTAGGGTTTCAATAAAATTAAGTTGCAGCTGTTACAGGAGTTCTCTCTATCAAAGATTCGATCGCCCTATTTAACTTAAACCAGTTTCTAATTTTTGGAATTTTTTATCATCTTTAGACAAAAGCATAATAAAAATAATTCTACTAAGAAAACAAGTGAAAATATTATAGTCAGTCAAGCCCGACCATCAAATACCCTACACCACTTGATATATTATTCAATTTAATTTTTTCCTTTGATAAATGAAAAATTTTATTTTCCTATACCTGCTTGTATTTTCAAAAATTTCAAAATGATACATAAGTCAGAATTTTTTTTTTATTTTTTGTTTGTTTATGATATCCAAAAAAAAAAATATATAGGGAGGGGTTCTAAAAATGGTCCAATCCGGTCCATTTTCAAAAGGGTTTATTTTTGGGTCAATGCTTTTCCGCGTATCAAATTTCATCGAAATATCTCAAAAAATAATAGGACCTCATATGGGGAGGGGTTCTAAAAATGGTCCAATACGGTCCATTTATAATAGTGTTCCCTTTTTGGGCCAATACATGTCCTTGTACCAAATTTCATCAAAATATTTCAAAAAATGCGACGTGTAGCTTGCGAACAATTTAGATGGACAGACACGAGGACAGACGGACATGGTTGAATCGATATAGATTTTGATTCTGAATCGATCGGTATTATTGAAGATGGGTGAGGCATTTGCCGTTTAGGAATTACAAACATCTGCACAAACTTAATATACCCATTTCCACAGGGTGGTGCAGGGTATAATAATTCTACTAAGAAAATAAGAAAATGAATGGCTTGTCCATCTATCCACCTTATCCTCCTTTTGCTAATCCATTTATATAGAAGATTATATAAATTGTATGTGATCAATATTATCCCTAACTGTCCATCCGGGTATTCCACTACCCATCCTTACATCCCTTTTCCCTGCACATTATTGCTTAACTATAAAGATTAAAAACTCAATGTACGCAAGTGTATGATATGTGCTATATCTGCTATGCAATATCGACCACGCCCCCCATAATGTTTGTACTCTTTTACCCGCGATTCTTTAATTTTACTATAACAGGAGATTAAAGTTAAGAGTTGCACAATTTTCCAGTAGAACCTGACAAGAAGTAGCTATTAAAGCAAATATTAATGAAAATTTATGATAAAAGTAAATGCTTACAATAATGTCCTTATGATCCTTTATTCTTAAATTTGCAAAATATTATTATTTCGAGTTTATACAATATTCAATTTTCTTTTATCGTGAATCTAAAGAATTTTATAAAAATACAAAAATGGATTCCTATGCACATTGTTCAATATACAAACACCCCCTAAACAACAATATAAAATGGAGAATGCTCCCCATTTGAACTCTCTGCCATCTTCATAAATATATTAAGCGATGGACTGACTGACTTCGTAACGCCATAACGTCGTAATTTAATTTAATTTTAAATTAAATGTCAACATAAAAACTAATGTTGTTGTTTTAATGGCAAAAGAATGCAGAAGGATAATTCAAAAGGAATAATTTGAAAAGCATGAACATTTTTGGAATAGCTAATAATATTATTACAAAACAAGTGAAAAATACAAAATTTGGATTGGGCCAAGTGTTAAGTACCCTCCACATCTACATGGAAATGAGGGGGGCGTGACAGGTACATAATTACGCCCTTTAATAGTGTATATATTACGTATCATCCTATAAGTCGAGTTTTAAACTGAATACAGTTTTTTCAAAGTTGTGATCGTGTCTGTTATTCAACCACGCCCATACTCGCCATATGTATGGATAAGGTATGCCAAATGTCAATTGCATGCACAATTTTTATGCCAGTTTAAATAAATTTTGTCAATTGTGGGCGTGGCTCTTTTCCTAATAGTAATCTACGCTCAGAAACTGTAAGTGTCTGCTCAAAATTAAGGCCGTAAGAATGCCAACAAAAGACGGACAAAACACGGACTGACAGACATATATATAAATTGTCTAAATCGACTCAGTTTTTGATTCTAATCAAGAATTTATATACTTTGTGAAATCTCTGACGCGCCTTCTTCCGGTTGTTGCAAATGAAATGACAACCTTAGTGTACTGACCATCTTGTGTGGAGTGTATAAAACGCAAACAGGAAGCAGTCAAGAGCAACTTAATATTTAACCTGCAGGTACAAAGGAATTCCATTCTTTGAATTTTTTTTTTTTTTTTTTCAATAAGCGGAGAATATTTACGATTTGACAGAGAAGATAAATATAATTTGCATAAATGTTGTTTCTAGATAGAAAGCGCATGTGTAATGCATTCTCTCTCTTTCTTTCTCTCTCTCTCTCTCTCTCTCTCTCTCTCTCTCTACCTCTCTCTTTATATTATTTCGTGGGCTTTTGCTTTTCATGCATACAATATAAACCAACTTAGCAGAGGGTGGAAAGAGCTTGTGTGTGTAATCTGCATCTACGTACCGGGTCATGTACCAAACAGTGCACTATTGTGAATGATTGTAAATGAAATAAAGCCAACGGAAGCAGTATGTACGAAATTTAAAAGCAGCAGAGAGAGTTTGAAGCAATAAAGTTTGTTACTCCTCCCTTTAAGGTTTATATATATATACGCACACACATACCAAACTCATGTACATACACTCGTACGCATAAAGTTGAAAACAAATATTTCACTTCCGGTTGCCACAGCAACACATAAAACGCACCTACCGCTACAAACGTCAATGATTCCTATTCCATGTACAATGCTTAGCAAGGGATTTCAATTGAAAATTCCAAAATATTTACAACATCTTTATGGTGGGGTGGGGTGGAGAGGTATAATATGTAACTTTCGTGTAATATTGATATATTGAAATACGGTTGTTTGGAATGGAAACGTAATGTTTTTTGAAAGCCGTCGCAACACAACAGCATAACAACAACAACACTTGTACAAAATGAAACTAACTAAATCCAACACAACTCAATGTGAAAACAACAACAAACTTAATACAACATACACATCAGAGGAAACAGTAAAAATATTACATTTTCTCTCTGTTTCACAAAGATTGATGTTGCCAAATATCATGAAAGGGAATGTCATGCCACAGTGAGAGTGTGTGTGTGTTTGTAAGAATATAAGATGAGTTGTCAAGGTGACTATTAATGATTGCTTACGGAACTAGAAATACTCTGAGGAGGCTTTTGCAACAAAATGTTTCTTTACGTGTTTGGAGAGATGGTACAAACAAACGCAAAGAGATGGGTATGTATGTAAACACATACCCTGATGAATATTTTATACGCAGATACGTATTTAATAATAACAACAACAATGACAAGTTAAAAAAACTAACCATCTGACTTTGGCTTCAGCCAAACCTTAAATACCGTTTACATTTATCTACAAAAGGTGGGAGTGGCAACTATCTGATGATGCCTCTTCTTAGTGCATGTTTTATATATTGTATAAACTTTTAAGGCGAATTGCGTTTTTATAAATTGTGGGCGTTATCTGTTGTTCTTTCCCGCCCATTTTTAACATATCAATATATAAAAGTATGTTAGTTCAAGTTAAATTTGTTTTGTCGGACAGATTTTTGTCTATTCGGTTTTTGGTGGACACGATGCTCAATTTTGTTAAATTTTAGAAACGAACCAGAAAAGTCCGAAATTTTTCTACATTGACCATCAACTATAAAAGCTAAAAATGGCGTGGTCGCACAACGAACACGTCCACAAATGTACAAAGAGATTTATAAAGTTTAAAACACGACTGGCACGCGACCACCACTTTCAATACCAATCTCTCGCGTAAGAACTACCAATATTAATATTTGTGCACGGACAGACAGACAGACACATGGCTAAATTGATTCAAAATTTCATGGTGATTATGCTACTCCGTAGGATCTCTGATGCTTCCTTCTGTATATTACAAACGCTTTGACAAAATTAATATACCCCAAGTGATGATTTTTAATGTACTTTTTTAAATACTTTTTTATTGTTGTTTGCACAAAATACTTTTCCATGAAATATTTTATTAGCATTCCATGCACATACAATCTTGTAGTATAACCCGTGGCAACTGTAACAACCAACATCCTAGAATATTTGTACGGTACGGTATAAACAAGAGAAATTCTAATTACATGCACAACATATTTTTATTAAATTTTATAAAAGTTGTTGTTTGTTGTTGTTGTGATTTTCGTAACTACATAAATATGAGTTTTCGTCATGTATGATTAACTATTGTGAGCAAAAAGTGAAAATAGAAATATAGGCAAATAAAGACTCCCAATATACATATTTGATCAGAAACGCTCACTGAAGCGTAAAGCGCCCAAAAATGGTTTAAATAGTAGCTTGGACAGTATTCACATATTTAAGTAATTTGGCGAATGTTAAAATTTTTTACTAAAAACCTTCAAAAATTGTTATAAAATATTATATTTATAGAAGTCACTCATTAACACATTGAAACCATGATTCAATGAGTACAACAGTCTCTTCTTAGCCATTTAAAAGCTAAAAATATTCCCAAATCGAATACTGACGTTATCTTCGAATTAATCTACATAATTATTTATATTTAGTAAATCTTTTTATCACACCGAAGCTTTAAAACTATCAACAATTTTTTGTATCCCAAAACTTTTGACATTTATTACCAGCTCAAACCAAAAAGTCATTCATACACATTTTCTCTTTCGCAAACAGTTTTTCTTTTTTCTTTTTTTGGTTTTCACCAAAGACTACAACAAAAATGCTGTGAAATATATTAAGTCGTATAATTCATGGAAATGTTATGTACTCCAATCCCAAAGTTTAGCTTTAACTTTCCTTTTTCTGACTTCCCCCTTTAAACCAAATATCTCTCTGTTTTCTACATTATTTGCGGTCTGAATGTCGGCATTCAGGTGTTCGCTTAACCGTCTTTTGTATAAATTTGTGTTTATGTGCTTTATAAAGCATACCTTTAGGCTGCTGTTTCAAAATTTAAATACCAGCATATTTATGAGTGCTATAAAAAATACAGTGAACATTTGTTTGCTTTTTCATTTAAATTTTGAATTGTATTTGTTGGAGATTTGAGATTTTCTACTATATTTATAAAACAACGTTTCGTTTCTATGATGGGGTTTTGGTTATGGTGGACTCTCCATTGAAGAATACACCTAAACAAAGTTATAAATTTTAACATTTATTTTTGAATTCAGTAGTTGGAAAAAAAGAGAGTTAAACCATGAAATGAAACGCTATTTATTTTCAAAGTTACATTATAGATATACAGTTAACGTGGGTGCCTCCCACCTCTCCAACTCGGAACTTATATGAGGTAGGAGTATGCACCAAATTACCATATAATACTTATCAACTACTTAACAACTAGTTACAACTAAATGTCGTTCGCAAAGCCTTGCGCGAAGTGCAACATAATGTCTCTCTTAAAGCGAGTAGAATTCCGTGTAGTCTGTAGTCGGACAGGGATGGCATTCCACCATCGGATTGCGAAAACAAAGAAATAACGTTCAGACATTAAGGATTTGTGTCGAATAGGTCTAATATTCTGGTTGCGGCTTGACATTCGAGCCTGTTAAACAGATAGCCTGGATCCTGCTTTGTGACAATTTTTTGAAGTAGACATAGCACTCTACATTTAAGCAGGTCTTCCAAGGTGCCTGATAACAGAGTTCTTGTGTAACTTGAAACGCGGTCATACCTCCTCAACCCAAAAACCTACCTGACAATGGAGTTATTGGCCTTTTGAAGTTTCTGTTTAGAAATGGAATCACAATTGGCAAACAGCTCGCATCCATGAAGGAGTTTTGGATACAAGTAGGCTTTGTGCTGTACAATAGAAAGATTTTCATCAACTTAACATCAAAGCAATCGAAAGTTCACTCAATAAAAAAACTATATTTGGCTTGTACTAAATTTCAGATACCCATCCACATCTTTGGATATATGGTGGGCGTAGCTTTTGATTGGTAACTGTTAACGTATGCGTTTCATATAATTTGTAGAATTCTGCTAACTTATCCTAGGCTTCGTTATAGGTATTATATATCAACTTTGTAGCTTAATTTTTTTAGCGTATTTTTTCCAATTGGGAATGTGAACCAATTTAAATAAATATATTTTAGTTTCGCATTTCAAAATATACGACTCTGAGAAGACGCAATTTAACTAAATTGATTCAATATTTGATGTTAAATGTGGTACCCGGCGCCTCCTTGAAAAACTCTTTAAAAAACTCCCAATACCCCTTGTTTGGTATAAATATTAGACTTTCCAAAGAGGTCAATGGGATTTTCATCTAAAAGCTGACTTGTATGAAAATATTCGTACCTTACTCACACTCTTCAACTGCAGTGATTTATGGTTTTGTAATAATAAGCTATTAATGTTCTAGTTATACAATAATAAACACACGATTTATCATGAAGTCTAAGGTACACGTAGACATGTACAGTGAAAAGGGAAGGCAAGGGAACAGACCATTACGTAAAGTAATTGTCTTTTTCTTTTTTTTTGCTTTTTATCTTCACTCCATTATTTAGGGAAGTGTTGCATTTACTATGGTCAATGCACAAATCTGTTAATCTCTACAACTTTTTTAAAGCTTTGAAAATTTTCAATATATTTACCAAGTAAATGATGGTAACCATGGCATCAATTACTCATATTAAAGACTCGATAACATTTATAAGACAAGATGTAACCTTTTTTATATTTATTGTATATGACACGTGGCCTATTACATATAGCAACATGTTGCCATAGGGGGAAGGGGGTGAAGAAAATTAATAAACAAACCAATAAACAGAAGAAACCCTGCAATGGTTTTGCATGACAAATCAACGAAAGCAATCCTGTAAGTTGCGTAGGCCGCTACATATAACCCAAAACTGTTTAATCATGATAAGTTAATTTCCCTTTAAACATGTGTACAAAACCAAGGCAAACATTACACGCATAAATAATTTAAAAGCCTATGCAAGAGCGCTGCTAAACTAAAACTCCTGCCGGTTCACGTGTCAGCAGAAACTTCAAAAACTCTTAGTAAAGACAGACCGACCGACCGACCAACCGACCGATTTCCTTCAGTTATTACATGTTAATTTGTATACATAATGCGTCCTGGTGTATTTCTTCTTCTTTTCTTCTTACATATACAATTTGTTCATTAAAGTCGGCCACCCTATAGTTAACGGAAGAACAGAGAAATTTGTTGGTCATTTTATTGCCTTTCCCTTTTGTGGTGTGTAAATATCACGCTGAGCCCAGTGGGTGAATGAAATGCATTAGTCAGAGAAAAAACAATTTTGGGCAAATAAACAGAAAACATTGTTTTTTATAATTACACGAAAATTTTCAATAAAAAACACCTCGTGGCGGCGACTTTAAATTGAAAGAAATAAAAAAGAAATATAAATTTAGCTCCAAGCAAATCTTAAACTTCCTTTACATGTTTAGGAGACTGTGGGCGTGAAATATGCACAATTGTCTCCTTTTTTAACGACTACTTAACTACGTTTTATTCCGTATGTACATGTTCGGAAATTCAACTTTAAAGTTCTGTGTTTATGACTGTGAGGGACTTCGTCCAATTGATGTTGACCAATTTTAAACACTTTGAATAAAAACACTGCTTACATAAACTAAGGGTGAGCACAAGAACATACGGATATCGTTAAATTGATGCAGATTTTAATGCTGATCAAGAATGTATATATTCTGTGGGATCCATTACTGGTTGTATTCGAAATGATAAATACTTTATACCCTCACATTAAGAAGAAGGTTTTTGGCACCTAATTTGTATGTTATTTGTTTATTAGTGGTTTTAAACAAATATTTGTGAAGGATTCCCAGATTTTTGAAAAATAATAATTAAACTACCAAACTGAACCATGTTTTCCCAAATTTTGTAAAATCTTATGTGAAAAACGATCAATGTTTGCGCCCAGTTTTTGAACGATATCTAAATTTTATTTATTACATTTTTGAAGTTGTTGCAAGCAATAGACAGACGGATGGACATAATGTCATACTTATCATGAAAAAAATATGTATATCGTGTAGGATTCGCTCTCATGCTTTTACAACAGAAAGAAAAACTAAAGTCTCTTTTACACACGTCACAACGTTCCACTACTATGCGCTACGAACGGCAATAGAATATTTTGATGTATTTCATATTTGTTATTAAAATCTCCTCCAAACTGTAGTATGTGATACAATACAATTTATCAGAGCGTTTGCTATTTGGGCAGCGCATCAAAACCTGAATCCATCTATTTGTGTCCGTTTGTGTGTTTGTGTCTTTGAAAGGCAAATTTTGTAATTTGTTGAAATCATTTTTAGTTTGTCCATTTTTTTATTAAAAATTGGGCAATATTAGCTGACAGTTACGTCCCCAATTGACATGATCACCCAAAACAACGAATAACACACTTTTGTATTTGTTCTGCTCATTAATGTGTGGAAAATATCAAAAAAATAGTCACGCCCACGCTTTGGTGATTCCATTCATCCATTCGAGTTTAAATAAAACATATTTTTGAATATTCTTGAACACATTCGAGACGGGGCCGTTTTTTGTCAATTGCTACAATCGCGCATAGGTGTAGAAAAATTGCTATAACTTTAAACGATAACTTAAATGACGACATAAAGCGTCATCCGCACCCAAGGGAAAATCTTAAATGACGACATTGGCCGTCATCTGTCGCGAATGTGTTAAAAAACCACGCCCACCACATATGCAGAGTATTTTAAACTTCTATTTAACTTAATAGATTCAAGTTAGATTTTCTACTTTGCTTTATTTTTCCTACACATTCCATTTATTGTATACTTCCTTGGAAAGGATACTTGATAAATTGTTTTTAATAATTGTAAATCAATGTTAATTCTTGATGCAGAATTCCACATCTATAAACTAATACATATTCCCATACACATATGAACAAACACAAAGCAACGGCAACATTACAAAGACACACATTAATGGCCCAAGTGATGGGACTCTGTTGTGTGCTAATTCCTAAAACAACACCCCAAATATTAGCAGTTATACATACATGCATACCCGTGTGTGTGTGTGTGTGTGCATGTGACATATATATTTATGTCCTTTATTGGTCCATTACAACAAAATATGTTTGATTTTAGGCTTAAAGTGTCATTGCAAACGGCTTTATCCGGCTTACAGTATAAATATTGTTCTTGCATAGACATACCCCCATTTATGTGTATGGGTGTACGGTATAAGGTATTGGATTGGTAGCTAATATGAAAATCAAATTATAATGGTGGTGGGTGGTTGGTATTGGCATTGGTTTTGTTGTTATTGTTATTGTTGTTGTTGTTGTATTTGTGTTGATACCTCAACATTATTCCTAATGCTTAATAAAATTAGCATATAAATTAACTTGTACAATATTATTATTATTGTTGTGGCTAAAAGTTATGCTCCTTTTTTATTGTTGTTATTGGTATCATTATTATTACACATATTGTTTTTAATACGAACACATTTTCTAAATGAAATTGACACGCAATGTCATTTTTCTTCTTTTTTTTTTTTTGTGCGTTTTGTCACTTTAAGCCTTTTGTTTGTTAGATAAAATGAAAAATCAACAACAACATAAATACAAGCACACATGTGCATGCATATACACATGATAGAAAATATAATAAAAAAAATTTTTTTTTGGTAACAAAAAACTTCACGTCTAAACTTTTTTGATGCTCATTAATATGCTTGTACACGTTTGCTACTAAATCAATCTACCAGGATTTACAGCTAATGACAAGCTATAATGCAACGTTTAGTTTACATACATGTGAATGCATACATATACACACAGTACTCATAGGAGTCAATGGAATGTGAACACACATGAATAAATATTCCACGGAAGTGATGTGAGTGCCTCAGCTTTTCTAATACTACACTTGTGGCATAATAAATAAAGGATAAGAGTAAAAAACAAAACATGAGAACGCAAGGCAAGAAAAACACAACCAATAAAATTTATTGTTTTATCCTGTGAAAGAAAAACAAGCACGTAAAGAAGTGTATGTTGCGTAAAACAAGTAAGAAAACTAAATTTGGCTTAGGCCAAATCTTAAATATCCTACACGTCTATATACAAAAGGTAAGCATAGCAAGTATTTCGCTCTCTAGCAGTGGGTTTACGACTGTAAGAATGCCAACAACAGATGGACACACGGACATACATGTTTAGATCGATTCAGTCTTTTATGCTGATCAAGATTCTATATATACTTTGTAGGATCATTAACGCCTCCCTCTGACAAACTTAGTATACGCTCCATCTTATTTAGAAGGTATAAAAACAAAACGAAATCAAATTTAACTTCAGCAGACCCTCTACATATGGCTTTGGCTTGGGCGCTGGCACAATTGCATTTTTGTTTAACAGCTATCACCAACATCAACTAGAGTTTGTGTTTACTATGCAATCACATCCATTTTCAACAAATCATTGAATCGAATAAATACAAACTAATTATTTTCAACCGCCTGAGGCTGTTATCAGTTGTCAGCGTGGCTTTTAAGCAAACGTAAGTAAAACACTGCCTGAATGAACTGAATATTTCAGCTTAGAATTTCGTAAATTTTGCCAAAGTAACAGTATCAACGGCAGACGTATAGAAGCTCAGTTTTTAATGCTGAGCAAAAATATACAAAAATACTACATGGTCGTCTGCAATAAATACTGAATTCTTAGAGGTCTTACCTGTACTCTGGACTCAGTTAATCCTATACGCATGGCAATCTCTTCGCGCATAAATATATCAGGATAATGCGTCTTGGAAAAGCATCTTTCCAACTCGTTCAGTTGTGCCGGAGTGAAGCGGGTGCGATGACGTTTCTGTTTATTAGTTTTATCAGAATTCTATAAAAGTAAAAGCAAGTTTATATTAAAAATTGTACTACATGTAGGTACTTGAACAAACAATCAATTCAATTACACAAATTTGGAATTAAAAGAAAATAAAACAAAACATATGGAAGGCAGAGTCATCAAAACAGTTTGTGCAACTGTACTAGGTAAAGCCATGCAAGAGCGTAGTATTAATAGTAAATGTACAATATTTACAAATCTAAGATAATGAAAATAATGTAAAGAAATCAGTAAGCGACAGCTTACACCCGCAATTGTTGTTGTGAATAAACCCTTTAAAGTTTCGGTTCAACGTTCTTGGTCATCAAAAAAAATCTGTTTACAGTCCCTTGACCAGTTCGTTTAGTTTAAAAGTCTAATTCTGAACATTACTTCCTAGTTGTTTAACCCCACAGAGTGGACTGTAGTGTTTTATGGTACGTTTTAAACCAGATTTATCTCTCATGAGCCTCAGCTTATTCTTGACTATCGTTACCTTTATTGTCAATGTTTATACGCTTCAAGTTTTCAGTTACTTAATAAAAATGTTGTTCGTACGTTATAGAAACTAATGAAAAAAACACACACACATACATATATAAGTTTTTATAAATAAATATTACACTTACTTTTTATTTATTTTTGTGTTTTTGTTATGATTTTTTGTACGAAACGAACGGATTTGATGCATGTGCAAGTGAAGAACACAATTTTTAGAGGCACATATATATAGAGAGAAAAAATAAACAAACAAACAACAGAATTTTCATAAAATTTATATTTATTCACAGTTATATAATATTGTTGTACTACTACTGTATACTAAAGTTAGACAACCATCGAGATTGAGTTGAATTTACGAGTTTAGTGCTTTTTTTTTTTTTTTTTTTTTGAATTTCATAAAAAACTTTTTCACACACATACCAAAATGACAGTATAGCGATATTATGTATACACCAAAAAAATTATATATATTATTATATCTCTTAGTATACCCTACACCGCATATTTAACTATAACTAATAAATACATCACTAGGTTGAGGTGTATGTGGGTCTGGACGTCACTTGAATGGATGGATGCGGAATTATTTCCAAATAGTTTAGTTGCCAAAGGTAACTTGGAGGTCAATTCTCAGAGTAATTTAATCGATTTAAGTGTATTTTCTACTAACACTTTATTCCATATGATTACAACTCTTTGTTCCTACATTTCATTGTAAAACTCCTAAAATAGTTCAATGTCTGTACAAAATTTTGGTTAAATTTCTCAAATTTACAACTTTGACAATAATAGCAGACGAACACACGGACCTACGGACATACATGACCAGATCGATTCAGATTTTAATGCTAATTATGAATAAAAACGCTTTCTAACGCCATAACGCTGAAAAACCTCTTTTTAGTCTTTGCATAAAAGATCTTTGAACCTATTTTAACCAATTTTAATTGCCTATAAAAATTGTAAATTGAAAAAGTATTTACCGATACTCATACGTACCCATCTGCAGATAATGATTTAGAGGTTTTCATAACACAATGTCTTTATAATTTAGTATGAATTCTTTCGCTTAAGAGTTAAGAGTTAATTAATCAATAATTATTTAGATTTTAAAAAGCGTTTAGGACTCGAATTTCAGCATAGACTACCAAGTTTTTATTAAAAAGGAAAAAATTATCCGCAAATCATTTATTATAGTGTAGGGTATAATACTAACATCGGTTGTGCCGACTTTTAAAATGCGTTTTCTTTTTTTATTCCAACTTATCACCAAACATAAATAAATACAAATAAATTGAATGAATTTCTATAAAAACACCAAGAACAAAAAGCAATCATTAAACCCTTTAAACGAAAAAAAATATATATTGATTGTATATTTATACCGTATGTGATTGTCTTTCATAATGTTGTCGTTAATAAAAATTAAATTCATGTTTTTTGTGTTTCATGTGTGCATTATGTATGTACGAAATAATGTGTATCTGACGATAACTCACCTGATCCTGTTGCTGCATACTATTTACGCTATTGTGACTGTTGTTGTTGTTGGTGTTATTGCTGTTATTGCTAGCAGAGTGCAACGTATTGTTGGTAGCATTGGCCTCACACAAATTACCAGACACATGTAGGCGAGCGCTGCCGCCGTTTAAGGAGATCTCGCCAGGATGATGAACGCCACCAGTCACTGAATTGGTTAATTGACCAAAACTATTGACACCCGCTTGTAGGGCGGATAAAGCCGCCTTCGGTATATCACAGTCCTTGGGACCTAAATTGTATACTTTTCTTATAGCCTTCTTCACCACAATTGATTTATTTAAAATTATTTTACAAATTGTTTAATAATTTTTCATGAATCCGATTAATGAAATTGATTTGATTTCCTTTTTCTGCATATGTTACATGAATACAAAACAGAAACGCTTTAAATTCCGTCGTAATTTTGCAAACAGGAAAAAACAAATGAAATGGAAAAGTTCACGACAAGTGCATGTTTGTGACATATGTCGCGTTCGTTGTTGCACGTTTATATCTCTCACTTAACTGAAACGTTCAAGTAAATTAAATTTTTCAACAACCTGTCACTCACATGATGCCAAAAACAGCAACAGTAGCTTGTACTCCATACCGTAAAAGAATAGAAAACCGTACAACAACAAAAAACAAATTGAGAAAAAGTGGAGGAAGATGAGAAAAATGAGAAAATAAAAAAGACCAGCTACATTTGACACATCACTAAATCCCAGCGATATATTTCGAAGAGTAAAACGTTTAAGTAAATAATGCGTCACGCCAACCTTAGCTGACTGGCTGAATCGAATGGTTTTCTCTAGAAAACGAAAAACACAACAACAACAATTCTCATCTCAATACCTGTACGGAAAAGGGTTAAGTGTGCAGGGGAAGAATGCTTGACGGTTAGATTTACAGCAAATGATTACAACCCAACAAAAATGAACCCAGCATACCTGGCGGCGTGCATACACGTACCGGTAATGCTTCGATACAAAAAGACAAACACCAACAACTGATCGATCTCTCTCATGGTGCAGCCATGATTTCTTTTGTTTTTTTTGTTTTTTCGTTATCATCACATTTCAATATTTCATTTTAGCACATACATGTGATCGACTGGAAACGCAACGAACCCGACCATAAGCATACATTAAAGAACATTAAAAAACGAGAAAAACAATTCACTTGTGTACTGAACGTGTCTTTGTTATGCTACTTTTTCTGTAATATTTTTCATTGTTGTTGTTGCTTTACTAACTTTACATTTCACTTCAAAACAAACATTTACACAAATCTGTAGTAGTTGTGAACTCGCGCCCTATGTCTGTGCATGATGTAATTCTGTCCGTCTACGTCTCCTGCACTAGGTTCAGACATTAAGTTTAAAACCCCTTTTTACAAAGAAATCTTATTATTTGCAGTGATGGCATGTTTACATTTATCTTATTCCAAATTGTAGGCGTATGTAACAATTGTTTATTTACATAATATTCATAAACAATTGACTTGAGGGAAGAACTTCTCTTGTAAAGGTTTAGATAGGCAACCGTCGTTAATTTAAAACATGAACGTAAAGATTGCTTAAAAAAACTTAAGATGAACTTTTTAGAAAAAAACTCAAAGTAAATAACTTTTATAAATGAAATGAACTGAAAAGTAAGAACGAACTTGTGTTCTTAAGTAGAAGTAGACACTCCTACTTGATAATAGACGTCCCTGAAAGTTTCATACATATAACTATGTTCGTTCTATAAAACGATTGATTAACAGGAAAATATTTGAAATTGCTATCAAGGATTTAGAAGTGACCCAACATTACGAATTATGCGAAACTTTTTCATGGTTGAGTTTAATACATAAAAATTATCTTTGCTGAATCAGAAAGTGTTCACTTTTGGCCCGTGGGAATGAAAAATTCAAAAAACCCTCTTCGGTCCGTATCTACATAGAATAGGAAAATATGCGTTCTATGAAAACATTGATTACTAGAAAAACGTAGAGAGGTCGCAACAAATATAGTCTCCCTAGTAACTGAAAAAAAGTCAAGAAGTACAACAAGTAAGAAATCTACATCTACAATGGTGGGCGTGGCAGGTACATGATTACGTCTTTTGTTATTCGATTGCGCTCATTTTTAGCACATCGATGGATGGGATGACTATGAAGATATGAACCAAATTTCAACTTTAAGAATATGTACATACTTTGTAGGGTCTCTGAGGTGTCTTTCTGGATGTTGCAAACGGAATGACACACTTAGTATAACCCCCATCTTATATGGGGGAGCTTAAAAACTATTTGAGGCTATATCTTAAATAGCCACCATCGATGCACCAAAGCTGTCTAACTTTCATTTTATTCTATGAAAAATGCGGAAAAATGTCTCTGAAAAATTCCATTTTTCACTTTTTATTGCACAGTGGGCCGTTTCGCTTGACCGATTCCTCCCAATTTACATACCAATGTGCATACAAAGACTACCAATGCTACTGCCAAGTTTGGAATCGATATCTTATTCTTTACTATTAAGAGAGTGATTCCACAGCATACATATAGGGTCGGACAGACAGACATGGCAGGTTCGATTCACTATTCGTTGCTGATTCACAATATATATACTTTAACTTGCCCTTTATGCAAACTGCGGACATGCCACGTGTATGTTTGTATCCTTTAATTATCAAGGTGCAATCCTATATTGAAGTAAATTGAATTAACGCGTCTGACGTTTGATCCGTCTCCGTTACGAATAACTTTGTACCTAAACGCATTCCAACTTTGTAGTAAGAAATTTTCTTCATTATAGGTGTGATACCAAAACGATTTTGTTGAATCTAAATAATATATAAAAAAGTAACTAAAAGTATCTTTCATCTCCATATCCAAATTCTTGCATACGTAACAGCCTTAACAACAGATGTTGATACTGATTAAAGAATGTACATATTTTTTATAGAATCTCTGTCGTCTTCTTCTGCATATTGCCCACGGACTACCTTAACTTAATATACCCTTCTCTTATGTGGAAAAGTATAAAAACTGTAGTAAATGCTATTAAATCAAACTTTATGACGTCAATTCCGACCATTAAGTGCTTTTATAATAAAAATAAAAACAAATAACCATACGGTAGATTTTTATAAGAGTAAATGTATTAATTTTATGTTTATATACTGTATCGAGGCGTATATATATTAAAGAGACAGAAAGGAAAGCCGAAAACGTATAAATGTTCGTACATGTGAGCCTTTTCATTGAAGTTTTTATGTAGGATTAGTTTATGAGTTTGCCAGATTAGTGCTAATTTTTACACATACAACAAGTTTGCTATACAAGCGCTACTGTTAATTAGCGTATTATATTATTCCACCAACACAATTCAATTATGCTGCCCGTACGTTTTTGTGTCGCACAAGAACCGAAATAAAAACGAGTTTAGCTTTACGTTTAAAGAAAATCAAATCGCTTGAATCAAATCACAAAATCTTCACCAATATATATGTGAAGGGAAAAATTTATTATTTTTCTTAAAGAAAAATTTTGTAAATTCACACGCGGAACAGTACGTAGAGTTCAATAAGATATTGAAAACTTAAGTCATGCACGGATTCATTATTAAGTGAGACTTTTCATACGAACGATTCTCTTCATTTCTGTTTCATTATATCCACATGAAATGTTACGTCTTTCCATCTCTAACGCATTGTAGAAGTTGGGTTAGCTTTCTAAATTTAAACTGGCACCTTAAGGTGTTACAATAATATCTCACGCTACGCAAACTATAAAATGTTAAAGCCTTTTTCAAATGCATTCCCTTTCCCCTTTCACACATGATTTCCACTGCTTGATGTGAGTATTGAATTGTTTGCTTAGTGTCTTACTTGCTTGTCTCACCTGATCGTGATTTACAAATTAAAGATGTACTGTTATTATTGGTTCGCTGGCAAAAGGTAAATATCGATTCTTGTAAAATGCTATAAAATCTACTGCGCTATACCATCTATACAGTCCCGTCTTATTTAACCGAAATTTTGTGCTGCTTCTCGTTTCTCCAGTTTGTATATTTTTATCATAATTTGTTTAACGTTTTGTGTAGAGAAAAAAAAAAAAAAAAAGAGTATGTGCGAAATTTCTCATACAACAACAAAAATCCCAACAACAAAAAACCTCCACTGATGGATGATGCTGATGATGAAATATTTTTTTCAAATATTGGTTTAAATTGTGCTACATACAACTCTGCATACACAATATACGAAAGGTCTTAAGTCCGCTTTTTCAAAAACAAATAAAATTTGAAGAAATTATGGCGAAACATTTCTACCATTGTACGTAGATTATCTATCTATTATCCGCAAAAAATTTAGCTACAAAGTTGTTCTGTATACATATTAATACTTGGAGTATAACGAATACGCCCACAATTTACAAAAAACCTATATTTTTGTGTAAAATTCTTTTGTATGTTTAAGCCCAGCACTAAACTGCGATTCCGCTTTCATAGAAAATCGAAATTCGTTTTTTATTTATACATTCTAACGGTATATGAATGCTAGAAATTGGACCAATTATTCGAAAGTTCTATTAAGAAGAAGATAATCAATAATTTCTTTACCTTGGTATTGAAAATGGATTAAATTGGTCCATGGATCTACACTTTTTTAAAATGTATAGTTTTTAAGGTTTTACCTTTAGACAAAAGCAAAATTTTGCCACAGTTGTTAACGAATTATTTATACATTTGGAAAAGTCAAATTAATCACGCCCACCTAAAATACACTTATTATGTATGTTAGAGGTTTATTTATTGTAGAATGTTGGTGATCCTTTATAAATATAAAACAAAACTATCAAAAATCCTACCTTCTCTATGTCTTGTAAAAATGGGCGTGATCGATTACCTGTTTACAGTATTACTTTGTACTTGTGTTAATGATGATGGGTATCGTAGATTTGGCATACGCCTAATAAAGCCCCGTTCTACTAGTTTTTAGTTGTAAAAGTTCAGTAGCTCAACAATAATACAAAATTCATTCAATTTAGAAAAGTGAATCTTAAAAATATATTGTAAAAGGTCAAATTGTAAGAACACAAGTTCAATCATTGTCACTCTTATCAGCTGACGATGTGCATTAGAATCATTGATCTAGTTGACTTTTAACAGTAATTTTTGCGTCTTCGTATTATGAGAGTATGAGAATTGTCACAATTTTTAAGCGTTCTATACGAGACCACGTCCAATTCGAATACTGCTCTGATACACCTTCAAAGTCAAGGCATATAATATAATTATCACTAAAATATATAGATTATTCACCTGGTACCACACAAAATGCATTATTGCCTATTGCTATGGTTTTCAAATGGAAAGACCACTAAAACCAACCGTTTTGTGCAAATTGCAATATTTGTGCAAAAGACACAACCACACAATGAATGCTACATATCATGCATTCCATATATGGAAAATATATTGTTTTTGAACCTAAACGCGTAAAACAGTGGTGGTGCGTTGAGTTATGCAGGCCTACACAACGGCAACGGTTCAAAACGATTAATTAATTAAAATTTGCATGAACGCGCACCAAAACTGATTTATAGTTTAGTGGAGGCAATTTCAATACATGCACTACTCGGTGTTAGCTGTGCTGGCCCAAAATGCAATATAATGATGAGAAAATGCACCAATAGAAACCACAAATCTAACAGGAACATTTTCAGTTTGTATATGTGTGTGCGTCTGTTTATATGAGAGCAGTGTGAGCGGTAGAGGTACACGCATACCCCATTAGATTTGTGCGCTTAATACGTTTACAATGCATTAATTTTTGCTAAATGCACTGTAAACGGGATATTATTGACATTTTTCAAATTTTATTGCTCATACGCCCACACACACACACACACACGCCAGTGATATAATTTTGTTTGTATTTAAGTGGCGCAAGATTTTCTATTCAGTTGTATTTATTAAGTGTATGGCAGCGAAGTATCTGAATCGAAGATTTTCAATAACAACCACATCCCGTTGGGTTGAGTGAATCATTCCCTATAACTGTTCTAAAGGCGTTTTCTTTGGTTTTTATACCCTCCACATAAGATGGGGAGTGGTATTCTAAGTTTGTTTTTCCGTTTACAACGTGCAAAAGGAGGCGTCAGAGACCATACAAAGAATATATATTCTTAATCAGCATCAAAAACTAAGTCGTGTCCGTGCGTCCGTGCGTCTGTCTAGTGTTGGCCTTCTTACGGTCGTAAATTGTGACACAGACACTTTTAGTTTTTACAGAACGCTCTTTAAAATGGACAAAATCGTTCAAGAGCCACGCCCACAATTAACAAAAATCTATTTATCTGCCCCAAATATTAAGCTATCAATTAGTTCTTATTAACAATTAACTTATCCGTTCGTATGGCAAAAATGGGCGTGGTCAAATAACAAACATGCTCACAATCGACAAGAAGCTGTAAAAGTGACTCTAAACCCGATCTCAAGGTTGGTTGGTGACTATAAAAAATACCATGAATAAACGCTAAGCGTTAAAAACTGTATAGTAGCATAAATATACGTGTATGTATATGTTGGTGGGGGTATCTGCAATAGCCAGTTGTACACATATAATACCCACACATTATGTTTATGAGCACCTTAGTGTCGCATAATAAAACAGAGAAAATTAACAAAATGCTAGAGCTGCTGTACACACAACGACTCTAAATACGTGTATAAAAGGATTGTAATGGTGCAAATGACACTACAGCAACAACAATAAGCACCCAGCAGCAAATTACAAATGCAATCGTAAAATTAATTTAATTAATCCTTCGAAAGCGTCCTCTCACACAAAAAAGCCCAAGTTGGAGCAGTTGACAGCACGTTGAAAGCGACAATGGCGACGCCAACAGCCAACAGCCAACAGCGACGGTATAATGGAAACGCAACTGACAATGAAAATAAATGGAAAGAACAGTTACAATAATAAAACTTTTAAGCCTCACAAAAACAACAAAAACAAAAATAAAATACAACCAAAACACATTGTATGGGAAAGTTTTTCAATGAAGTCTCCGAGTTTAGCTTGCCTACTGTACAAACGTACTTAACCTATTCACTGGCAGCCTAAATGTCTATTTACATACGTAAATAAAAACAAATGCAAGAATTCCGAATTGTTGGTAATTGCCCAAAAATTATATATCCCAACCAACACACTACCCACTCGTACCTACTCATACCATGCAACAAAATGGACAATGTGTGTATGTATTAAGTATCAGCTTAAAAGTCGTTTTACGTGGGATATGGTTTTTTTGTAAAATGTGGGCGCATCTGTTATTCGACTACGCCCATTTTTGGTACATCGATGGATGGCATAACTATATATATGTGTACAAAATTTCAGCTTTATAGGCCATTTTTTGTGGCAGATTTTTGTCGATTGTGGGCGTGTATGTTATCCGACTACACCCATTTTTGGCACATCGACAGATAAGTTTATTGTTAATAAGAATAATAAATTTCAACTTGATAGCTCAATATTTGCGGCAGATATATAGATTTTTGTAGAGAGTGGGCGTGGCTCTTGACCGATTTTGTTCATCTTATTATTATAGCTATTCTGCGTGCCGAAACTAAAAGTGTCTGTCCATAAATTGACGACCCTAAGAGTTTCAACAACAGACGAACACACGCACATACATGTCTAAATCGATTCAGTTTTTAATGATGATAAAAAATATATATTCTTTGTAGGGTCTTTAACGCCTCCTTCTGACAAACTTATTACATCCCCCCATCCTATGTGGAGGATATAAAAATTTTTAAAAATATTGAAAATATTGAAGCGTTTGAGTTCCTTTTCGTACATTATTCATTAAAGGATATGAAAGTTTATAAAAAACATTTCAATACATAACCCTCTTGGGTGTTGTGGTATAGAACACTTAACCGGCTAGGTGTAGTTGGTTCCTATTGTTATTGTTAGTGTTTACATAAGAATAACTGGTACGAGGAAATGGCCATAAATTAATAATCGATTAAATTAAAATAATTAATTACCCACCCATTGAAACATATTTATATGTATGTATCAGGACTAACGAGAAAAAAGAACAAATTAACTTTTGCACAGTCTATACATGACCAGAGAGAAACCGACTCCATGCACCGAGCCCTCATGAGTGTTGAGCGTATAATTCATGTAACACAGTAATAAAATAAAAAAAAAATGTTACAATAACAGTAACAATAACTGTAACAGCAACTAATGGGAGCCGCCGATTGTATAAAATGAAAATAAATTTTATTTCAATAAATTTTTTACATATAAATCTCAATAGTGCCGCTTCTACCCCAAACACGGCCACCCACTCCACTATTTATAGCTGTTAAAATAGCGCTTTAAAAAAGTTACAACGACAACAACAAACGCATTAAAAGTGCTTCAAAATTATTAATAATGCGGTAAATATAAATTATTGGCTTCGGTGAATAACAGCCGCCCTTAATGAAAACACAAAATAAAAAATAAAAAATTAAAAATAAAAAATAAAAAAAAGTTGTAAAAAATCATTATTTAAATGAGCAATTATTACAATTAACGCTGGCTAGTTGAAGGAGCACTATGGCGAAAACTTGTATGAATATCACACACTTGCCGTCGCTCCGCAACGGACACTTTATTAATATTTTTCTTGATAATTATGGTTAATCAAGAGTTAATTGTTGCTAAAAAAAAAGAAAAATACATAATAACATAGAGAATTATGTACCGACGCCTACAATTATCGATTACTTAGCGTTGATTATTGTAATGGATGTCATTAAATGATGACAGCAGCAGCATTAACGCACATACATTACAATTAGAGCTTGTATATGTAAGTGAACCATTTTTAGATAACATCCATTACTGCATAACATATAAATAAATTTAACCGCGGTGCAGTACATATAAGTAAAGTTCATTGCAGTTTTCACTTAAGTACAATTGTGGGGGGTGTGAAAGGACAATAGAAAATGATGTAAACTTTCGATTAACGGCATAGGTTGCATTTTTTTCAAACACCAGAGTTGTTGGGTTAAAAGATAATGACCTTGATCTTGATCTTGACCTTGATCTTGATCTTGATCTCGATCTTGATCTTCTCTCTTTTAGCCCAACAAATTTTGTAAATGAAATTTTTTCGAAATCTTTTTGAAAAAAGTCATCCTATGATGTTACTCGAGCGTTTCAATCTGTTTTCCTTAGACTTTATTTTAACAAAATTATTAATCAATACTCACCTAAACCATTGGCCCCCAGATTGTTCAGCATATTTGCCGAAAAATTTCGTATCGATAATGTGGACAGTTTGTTGGCTTTTTCCAAAGCTATTGAACAATGAAAATCAATTTTTAGACTGTATTATTACACGTTGCTTTTATATTTAAATGGATCCACAGTGACGACGCTGGGATTGTTTAGTTAATGAAGCGATCATTTACAAAGCATGTTATACATTTCAGAGCTATATGAAAAAGAGAGAGAGAGAGAGAATAATGAAAAAACAAATGCACAGCCAGGTAAAAAGTCTATTTGCGACGGTTCTAACTGTGGAACGTGAAGTATATATAAATGTTTCTCATTCTTTGAGATATTTTAATAGCACGACTCTGACCCTTAGATTGTATTTAAGAAAGACGGAGCGACAGACGGCTATGATATCCGTTCAGAAAAGAAGAACTGTTTCATTCATAACTTGACTGATTAATGAAATATTGTAAACGTTTCTTAGCTAATAGTATAGACACCAAAACCATTCCAGGAGTGCATGTGCGAATTTTCAACTTTGTATTTTTTAAATTTTATACAGTATACAGTTTTTATTGTCGCCATGACCACTTTGCTCAATTCCGATACAAATTAGCTTACAGAGCCTACCAACACTTCTGCCAACTTTACATAACATATGATACTTATTATTTCCAAATATATGACTCTTATATACAATACATAGGTACATACCATGGTATGTAGACCATAGACTAATATTACACAATTAAATAATTAAAGTTTAACTAAAACAACAGTCACAGTCAGAGACGTACTTTATCACGCATTAGAAGAGAGCGAAGTTTCTTAAAATTAAGCACTTTCAACACTTTAGTTATTTATATTTATTTATGTTTATTTATATATGTTTTTTATTTCAATTTTTTATGATCCTCTATAATCTGTAGATTGTTTAATTGAAAAGTTTAGTCAAATTTGTGTTTAACACTTATTTTATTATTATTAAATAAGGAATTAATGTATCTCATATATTATATATCTGTCTTTCCATTAATCGTTGCTGTCAGTTTGTCGATTCTTTTTTTCAAATATTTTTCAATTATTCCGCGCGTTATATACTCACAATGCAGACAATTTAGCATTTGATGCGAGCCTTCAAATATCGTAATATGCCACCGTAATGGCAACCAGGAATACGAAAAAGAAGAAGAAGAAGAAGTAATAGCATAAGAGAACGAATGTAGTATGCAAACAAAAATGTGAAAATTTCTTTTCACAGCAATCAAACGCATTGCAAAGCACTAGACAGCACAACACGTTTGCATACAAATGGACTAAAATAAGTCAGCCCCTAGCCCCCCCCTGACCCACTATTGCATACATGACCACCCACACTGCTGCCATCATATACTTGTGTATGTACTCTTATTGTTGTTGTTATTGTTGGGAATCGGAAATGCGCGCATATAATCTTTTTATGGCTTTTAGATAAGCTAGCAAGCCATCCCAGCCAAACGTTATCGCTTTTGTTTACTGTGGTGGGGAACGAAGAAGATGCCGTCGCCATTCACATTCTCCACGCACAAAAGAGTAACAAAGACCAAATATATGTAAAAACACAATGAGATGAAATATCAAACCAAACTAAATCAAGCTCCTTAACAAAATGGCTCATTGTCGCAATGGCAAGGGTGGGCTTTTTTCTTTATTTGAAGTTCATATCGTACTTTTTTTGTTTTTTGTTTTTGTTTTTGTTTGTTTCTCGTTTTTGTTTGGTTTTGTGAGAACAGGTTGTTGTTATTGTACACAAATAAGTTGCAGTGCGCAACACTTGCTATTGTTTTGAAGTGGTGCTCTCCTCTGTCACTCTCTGGCATGCATAATTTATAATGTGACTACTCACACATAAAGGCGTGGTCAAATATTTCTCTGGGCTACACCAGAGATGCAGAGACCTTACATAAAGTTAGTTTTCTGATGCCAGAGACCTGAAAACTCTCTTCATTGTGAATGATTTATAAATGAGAGAGCGGTTGGAGAGAAAAATATATGATACCAGAGACCTCAAAATATATATTTATAGGTCTTTGCATATACCCAACCACAAAGTAGTCAGACATTGCTATTTTCTCTATTTTCTCTAAAGTTTTGAGAGGCCTTAGTATACGGTTTGGTTAGAGATGGCGTTGTTCAAGAAAGTAACTTAGTAACGGTATAAACATGAATGTATTTGTTAATGTACTATTTTGTCCTTACCTCTTATTAGCATATAATAAAGGAGTGCGTTTGGAAAAGCTTTTCGCTGGTATTACAAAAAAGATGGTCCCAACCAGAAGGGACTGCATCTGAACAGATAATTTTCTCTGGATTAAACGCCATATTGTGTGACTGCAAAGAATAAATGGTCCAAGAAAGAAACACGACCTGAAGAGTTTTCATTATAAGTTTTTACATTTTTTAGCAGTATCATGAACTGAAGGACCAGCAAGTCCTTGCAAAGAGTCTTTATTAGGGCAGATGTTTTAAAAATATATGAATGAAGGCTCAAAGTAAAAATTAAAACACTGAAGTTTCGTTAATGATTTCTACGCCCGTTTTGTTAAGATGGAGATGAATATTTAAAGAAAGCATTGCCTGAAAAGGGGCTTCAAAATTAGTCCAACCGAAGCCCAATATACTAAATAGCTATTCTATTTATATTGTTAAGAACTACTGTCTTTAACACATTGATTCCAAAATAGGGTTTCAGAAAAAATGCAACAAAATTAACTTTTTCCAACTGGCCAATAGTATCCTTAGTTAGCTATTTTTTCCCCAATTTTCACTATTAGACAGACGAACAAAGAGACAGGATATGGGAAAATTGTCACATAAAATATCGAGTTGCCAACATTTATATAAACTAAACATATGTTATAGGGCATTAAAGTGTCCAGGAATACAATAATAACCCGAATCAATCATCACCTAGGCGATGCTTTTAATTTGGTTTTCTTTTGATATTACACACACTCGTTACATTTCATATCTTTCTATTACATTCGTCATCATAATGATGAATGGGGGTATATTGGTTTTTGTTGAAATGTTTGTAAGTAGCCGAAGTGGGCAAGTCAGAACCCCATAAGTATATATATTCTTGATTAGCTTCGAGTTTTAAGTCGATGACGTTCTAAAACCTAAACCTCTAGCTTTCAGTACTCTCTACAGTCGCAAATTTTAAGATACTCGGCACACATACATCATTAACCACAAAAGTATCATATTGATAATGGGAAAAATCGGTCTATGGATTAGCCGACATGTTTAAAAAGTTCAATGTGCTGCGCTGGACTATATTTCCAAGAGAATTCCATTCCATGGTACATGAGAAATAGAAATGGGTTCAGCCGTTCGATAGGTTGTATAATTTTAATAGAATAATTTTACAATACATGATTAATACGCGCAATGCATACGTTTAGATGTTTGCTTTTGTCCAAATTTTTATAGTTTTATAATAAAAAATTCTTAGATATTTTTCCCTATACACAGAGCACCTTTCCCCTATCACATAAAATTATGAAAATGTATAAAATTAACTCAAGTGGGCGTGTCTGTCCACAATGTATTTATTGCAAATTATAAGAGAGAAAAAATTGAAAATTTTTTAATGTGTTTGGACAACAACCCTCTATTTGAGAAAAGAATATCACAATTGCCACGCCCAAATATTTATTCTATTAAAGGCATGACCATTCAAATAAATTGAAGATATTTGGAAATATAATATATTTTGCAAGTGTGCAGTGATGGTGAGTGTCCTAGATTTGGCAGTCGCCTAATATAACCGCTTCTTACTTATTGTTCTTTTCATGAGTTGTTATTGTTGTTATTGTATCGGTTTCATGAATTTTTATTAAATTGTG
This sequence comes from Ornithomya chloropus, assembly GCA_963971445.1. Taxonomy (NCBI): domain Eukaryota; kingdom Metazoa; phylum Arthropoda; class Insecta; order Diptera; family Hippoboscidae; genus Ornithomya; species Ornithomya chloropus. The sequence continues at coordinate 15,655,912 of OZ020530.1, read as the reverse complement.
CGAATGCAGAAAAGTGTGCTACCACTTAACAATTGCCAAAGATAACCATACCAAAATCAACCATTCAACACACACACACACATACATAAACAAATTCCTTCAAACAATCATCTCATATATACAACATGAGAACAGCACGTTACATAAAGTGTTGTTGTATGGTGTGGTGTAGTGAAGGTAGTAGTGATGCGTGTGTGTGTATGTGTGTGTCAGCTTGCAATATAATGAATATGTTGCCTTACGTATGGAACATACGCAACATACCCAACAGGTAAATTTCAAAGGAAAAAGAAATTAAATTTATTACAAAACAAGTAAGAAAACTAAATTTGGCTTAGACCAAATCTTAAATACCCTCCACCTCTACACGAAAAGGCGTGGCAAACATATATATATATATATACTGCGCCCTCTAATAGTGTATGTCTTAGGTATCAGCATGCAAGTCTACTTTTACGTTAAATATGTTTTTTTTTAATTGTGGGCGTGTCTATTATCCGACCACGCCCATTTTTGGCACGTCAGTCAATGGGATAACTATGTATACGCGTACCAAATTTCAACTTTATAGCTCAATTTTTGTAGCAGATAAATAGATTTTTGTTGATTGCGGGCGTGGCTCTGGACCGATTTTGCCCATTTTAAATAACGATCTGCATGCAAAGACTTAAAGGGCCTGTACAAAATTTCAACTCAATATCTCAAAATTAACGCCCGTGAGAGTGCCAACAACAGACAGACACACGGACACACGGACATACATGTATAAATCGACTCACTTTTTGATGCTGATCAAGAATATATATACTTTGTAGGGTCTCTGACGCCTCCTTCTGGGTGTTGCAAACGAAGAACAAACTTAGTATACCCTCATCACTGACGTGGAGGGTATAACAAGTGTCAGGCTTGAGGCTGCGATATGGCCAAAAAGGATGCGCAAGGCAAGTTAAAGTTCATATAACACCAACAATTAAACAGCATGTGCGTATTAAAATTATCTATAGTTTGTGAATAAATGTTTCAATATCTTAACTTCAGTCTTTTGTAATAAGAGTTTCGGGAAAATGCCTTTAAACACCTAATTAAGCATTTATTTATATTAAGCTTGTAATTATTCAAAATTCTGACCACATTTTAATAATTTGTCGAACGCAATATTTTGGCAGGCTTCTGTCAACTTTTCACCCTCACACCTGACAATCGACTGTTTTAATTAAATGATTGATGACTTGTACTCGTTTCTTTATTAACAAGTTGTACGCAATGCTAACCCTTCTCTAAAGTATGTATCAGTAAATGTATTGGTAAATATTGCACTTTGTGCTTACTCTTACACCTTTTAGTATAAAGAGAAAATGATCAGATATTCGTTATATTTTATATAAGAATGTAGAATGAAATGTATATTTATTATATGATTAAAGCATGCCTTAGGTTCGAGTCTGGTCGCTTCTTAAAAAGTAATTGTGAGCTAGGATAAAAATAGGGAAAATAAAGACATAAGCTAATGGGTGCAGCATGCGTTTAGTAGTGCGTCCTTTCAACTATTTTTCCTTTGAAATGAACCCATATAAAAATGTTTCTAAATTGGTCACGTGTCTAATTAAATCCTTCCAACATACACAAGGTGTACAGTATAAAAAATGTCACTTTATTACTGGTTGTAGGAGGAGGAGTGGTGCAAGTCCACAATTTTTATAATGCCTTAAAGTTTTAAAAAACATTTAAAACTGATGCCTTGATCGATCTTTTGAGATAAGGTACCTTGAAAAGTAGTCGAAATCGCATTTTCGAAGGTCGTAGTGCACAGGCAGGGGCTGCTGCAAAAAGAATCTGATTTAATATTCAGATTAAGCACCTCAAACTTGGCCAAAATTGGTCCCAAAGCCTTTAGAATCAAGAAGACTTTTCTTAGTTTCTACGCCAACGCTTTATGTTTAATGAATGATTTGTGTATTTCATTTAGAAAACGGGGCAAGTGCATTCGGATATAAAAGTACCGTTATTTTCTTTAGTCACCACATAATTTAAGACCCAAAATATGTAAAAGTTGTCTTCTAGGGTTTAACCGAATTTTTCACCGCCTTCAAACGCCAGCCCTTAAATATCTCAAATTGAAAAAATGTGCATTTCGAACTAAGGGATTCACATTTGAGGATATAATTCCCTTTGTCGAAACGTTTTCAAGGTGGTGGCTGAGATATCGATTCAAAAGTTGACAGAAATTTTGGTAGAGAGAATTTGGAATAATTGACCAATTGAAACCAGTAAGAAAAGGATACATTTTGCGCGGTATAGTGTCTGTAATGTTCGCATTTGTCAGAAATTCTTTTTGTTTGGTTTATTGTTGTTGTTTTTAAAGTTTTGTTGAAGTTGATGAACGTACTGTGAATGCTTTCAACGGTTGATTTATGTATTTCTTTCATTTTTTTTTCTTTTTTTGTTAATGTTTTTCCTTTGTACATTTCCATGTGATGATGAAACAATGAAAATATATTTTCGTTGCCAAAAATTGCACAAGAACTATAAAAAAACGTGACTAGGACCGTTTGAGAGGAATATTAAGCACCTTAGAGACGACTCAAATAGCTTTTCAGGAACGAAAAGCTCGATTCTAGATGTAGCTCTTGGTTTCTTTATAATTCAGACCCTTTGTACTTTCACCCCAACCATCTGTTTGTTATTTTTCCTTTTTTTTTTTTTAATTGAAAAAAATTATTTTTTTTTTTTTTTTTTTAATAAAAATATATATTAAATTATTTTTTTAAAAAAATATTTTTTTTTTAATAAAAAATAATTATTTATTTATTTTTATTTTTAATTAAAATATTGGAGCAAAATTAAAAAAAAATTAGCAACAAAAAAGTATGATGGAATTTTTTTTAAATTCAAATACCGCGTAAAATGGAAAACATCTAAAAGGCGGTGTAGGGTACAAGGTGGAAACGAATTTTATAGTGCACTTTCATGTATCGCATTTATTCTTATTTGTTTGGGATGCTTGTGTGGCATTAGCGAATGCGAATGTGTCGTTGAAAGGACGTGCCAAACAATCTACCAATCAAGCAGCTAAAAAAAAAACTTATAAGAAAACTTAAAACTTAACCGAATTGCAAGCCTTTAAAAGTTATAGGAATGTAGCAAAGAAGCTTCCATTCGATTCAATTGAAATACAATGTACAGTAAGCGCAATTTCAAGTATTTGTAGCCTGCACCACTTGGGGCAGAGGGTTATTAAATTAACAATGTCGGTCTGTCGGTCTGTCCATGTAAATTTGTAATCAAGCTGCAGGCCGTATTTTTGAGATATCCCGGCATGTGTTGACCCAGATTGATCTATTTTTAGAATAAATTTTCTATCGATAGCAAGAATATAAAAAATATATACCCACTTAATGTGGTTTTGACCTCTAGGACCTCATCATTATCATTACCTTGCTGTCTCTCCCTCTCTTACGTCTTCTTCTTCTCTTTTAAATTCTGGGTAAATCCTTTTTGATTAACTGGCTTAATGTGTACGTATATGCGATTGTATGCGTAAATCTGTCTCTGTTGATTTATGTTCAGTGTCAAGCTTATAAAACGTTTCTCTAGCATTTTTTTTTTTTTACCAAACATATACAATCTGCACGTCTGCATTGCACATAACAAACAAAAGCCATCAAATTCAAATAAACAGTACATATCTATATACGCTATTTATACCACGTGTATATATGTATGTATATGTCTCTTGGCAAAATCTTAAAGTACGACAGAGCAACATTGAACGGAATAGAGAAAGCAGAGCTCAGCACGTTCAAAATAAATACCACATCGGATTTGAAGCATTTCGTTGACACTCATGATGATTTTATGTATACTTTTAAAGCTGGGTGATAAACTACTACAACAGCGACAACAACAATAACAAAAAATCAATATATTTAACACAGCGATTGGATATAAATAACGATTAAAAATAAAAATCATAGATAATGATTCTCTTTAATTGCTAATGTTTATAAATTAGGATAAAAGTGTACTTGGGCGCCCAGGAAGGACCGGTCAATACTATAAACGCACAGATCGTTTTTATACTTATGTGGAAATCTTTTTTATTATCTAAAACAAGTAAGAAAACTAAATTTGACTTTGGCCAAATCTTAAATACCCTCCACTTACACAACTGTGGGCGTGGCGCCCTCTAATTGTGTATGTCTTAGGTATCAGCATGCAAGTCTACGTTGAATATGGTTTTTTGTAAATTGTGGGTGTGTCTATTATCCGACCACGCCCATTTTTGGCACGTCAGTCAATGGGATAACTATGTATACGCGTACCAAATTTCAAGTTCCTAGGTCAACTTTTGTGGCAGATATAAAGATTTTTATTAATTATGGGCGTGTCTGTAATCCGAATACGACCATTTTTGGCATACCGATGAAGCTAATATTCATAGATGTACATACCAAATTTCAAGTTTATAGCTCATATTTTGTGGTAGATAAATAGATTTTTGTCTATTGTGGGCGTGGCTTTCGACCGATTTTGCCCATTTTAAATAGCGATCTGCGTGCAAAAAGTGAAAGTGCCTGTACAAAATTTCAGCTCAATATCTCAAAATTTACGCCCGTGAGAGTGCCAACAACAGACGGACACACGGACACACGGACACACGGACATACATGTCTAAATCGACTCAGTTTTTGACGCTGATCAAGAATATATATACTTTGTAGGGCCTCCTTCTGGGTGTTGCAAACGGAAGAACAAACTTAGTATACCCTCATCACTGAGGTGGAGGGTATAATAATAATTATTATGTGTATAGACATTCCGTCCTTCTTTCGGTTCAGTTATTAACAACTAAATAATATATTGGCGTTTTCTTTTATTTACTGTAGTTTAGAGTCTTTATACTTACCATAGTTTTACTGTTAGTGTTAAGCGTTATTGTACAATCGTTGTATAAGTTGCTGTTGCTGTTTCTATTGTTTTTGCTGTTGTTGTTGTTGTTGTTGTTGATGATGATGATGATGATGATGATGATGATGATGTTTTTGTTGTTGTTGTTGCCTTCAATTTAATTTTTCCCCTTTAAATGCATTCCACACAAGATGGGAGGTATACTAAGTTTATCATTCCATTTGTAACGAGAGAAATTGGCGTTGAAGATCCTACAAAGTAAATATATATTATATAAAGTAGACAGGTTCGATGATCTAAATCTAAATGTCCGTGTGTCTGTATGTTGTTGGTATTCTCACAGTCGTAAATTTTGAGATATTCAGTTGAAATTTTGTACATACAAGTTTTGCATGCAAAAAGCTGTTTAAATTGGTCAAAATGGGTACAGAACTACGCCCACAATCGACAATATCTATTTATCTGCCAAAATACGCAAAGTTGCATTTACAAATAATTCAGCAACAGTTTGATTGATAAATTGAAAAAACAATTTATGAAGTTCACGGTGACAAAACAAATGTCCAATTTAATTCGCCCATTTTATTACAAAATGTCATGCCATCACTTATTTTCTTTTATAAGAAATGTAAAACGTTGTGCAAGAATAAAAAGGTGGCTACGCTGTGCAAAACTGCCATTATTCAAATATTTCGATGCCACGTTCATATGTTGCCACATTAATGATTTTAAAACGCATTCATATAACGGTATCTTATTTGATATTCATTGCCGTTAAGGTACAACAAAATTTATTTGAAACGCGTAAAAAGCACCAACGTTGAAAAATAAGAGAAGAAATAGTATAACATTTATCACAGAAAGGTGGCGCTCTTTGATATTATAGGACGTCATAAAATTTAAAATTAAAAGCTCTTTTTTATAAGAAGCAACTTACTTATTTTGAATAAAAATCATGTTCAATTGGGTGATGCCAAGTTTTTTACTGTTCGGTAAGACGAAATCAATTATTATACCCTTCACGGATGGAATGTATATTAAGTTTATCATTCGGTTAACAACAATCAGAGGAAGACCTCAGACTAAGTCGATCCAGACATATATGTCCGTACGCCCATGTGTCCGTCTGTTTGTTAAAATTGGATTGCTCGTAAATTATAAGATATTGAACTGAAATTTGTTTACACATTTTATTTCCCATATTGTATTTGTGATGAAAATGATATTATATATAAACTATTATAATACTTTTGTATGTTTGAATACTAGCAGTCAAATGAAATACACATTAGCCAGTCATCGTGTATACACACACATACATCTAGAGAGGAAAAACATATATCCATTGTATTTAAAAAGCTGACTTACTGACTGAGTAAAACCAAATAACATGAAACCTCTATCTGGGTATCATTAAATTTGCACCGTGTATAATTTTTATTCAATATCATGAAAACGTAGAATAGCACGTCCTGGTATTTCGGAATTGCATAATTTCTCTATAGCATCAGCAGCTTCTTCGCAGGGAAATACCGAATGCGGTGGCGGTTCAATCTATACATTATACCCAAAAAAAAAACAAAAAAAAACAATCATTATATAATTAAACAAAATTGACCTTGAGTCACATCTTGAATATCCAACACCTTAAGGCTTCAAAATGAAAGTTACGACTGATCTTTTATGTATTGTAGGCAGTAGTACACTTTTTGTACCACTTCTCAGTTGTGGCTTAACGGGGGGCGTGTACTTGGATTTTAATACGAACCGAAGTGCCGGACTAACCAATTTTTCTACCAAGTTCGTAGCTGATATGTAAATTTTTGGGAATGGGAGAATCTTTACCACAGATGGACAGACAATCATAGCAGGCAGGACCCGGGCCCGATTCTCACGGACTGGGTATACAAATGTGACATTTTTTTCTAATTATTTAATAAAATGAACCTTATTTTCTGCCACCAGATTGACCAAATCATGTAACTGTTCCACTGAACCTGTAGAAATTGGTATAATACGCTGTTGATATTCAGTGGAGAGACGTGAGAATTTCGGTAATAATTTGTCAGCTACTTCTTCACTAATTAATACCACACCCCCTTTGGACAGACAATGCATAGAACGATGTAAACTGCGCGATGTGGTGCCAAAATCAATAACCACATCAACTGGACCACCGCACACATTTTGCGTGCGCTCTATTAATTGGGGTTCATACAAGCACTCATTCCACTGCACCACACTGACACTGAAACGGTATAAAATTAGATTAGATTCGATAATATATAAAAATTTCTATTCCACTTACTTTTTAATTTCCTGAGCCAAACGAAAGCCTTCATCTTTTAAACTGGCCACCGTCACATCAATGTAATTGTTGGCTCCCGTAGAAGCCAAATGATAGGCGGCTATACGTACCGCCCATAAGGCCAAGCCCCCAGTACCCACTATTAATATTTTCCATTTTTTATTTTCGTCCACGCACAAGGAGCGCTCTTGTAACATTTCTGTTATAACTTCATGTGCTTTAAGAACAGCATTCATGGCCAACAGAGCACCAGTGGGTAGCATGGCTGCTATGCTAATGGGTAAATTGTCTGGTATAGGTACAATATATTTTAAATTTGGTACAACCATTAGTTCGGCATAACCGGCAGGAGTTTCATCAAACGGATATACGATAACACGTTGGCCGATTTGCAAGCCATTGTTGTTTTCAGACGTTACAGCGCTACCCAAAGATTCTATAACACCGGCCACTTCAAAACCGGGAAATAAAGCACCCTCGCGCACTCCAGTGTGAGCTAGCGATGAGGAAGATTGTTGCGGCATTACCGGGCGACAATAATCACTGAGATCGGAAGCTACTGATGACATGCTGCTAACAGATATAGAACGATCCCGCCTTCTATAACAAGCACCAGCACAAACAATTTTAATACGTGCTCCATGGGTGGGTGTATCTTCAATCGGTACAAAGTAATTAAAAACACAATTCTTTACCACCGCTCCGGGCGATTCAATCGACACTTGACGACACAATTTATGCATAATGGGCAATTTGTCACCAATATCCAATATGTCTACACTGGAGTTTATCGACTCTAGTAGCAAATTTGAATCAGCCTCTGCTGCCGACGTTGTTCTAATAAAAATTGAAGATAAAAATAAAAATAAAAATAAATCACAGTTGTGATTAGATTCAATATCCCACAGATTATTTCATAAATCCTTATGAAAATCTTATCTTTTGAAAAACTCAACACCACTTCAGCTTGATTAGAAAAGTGCTTAAATAATTATAAAAGATTTGCTTCATTATTGTTTACTTTATTCAGCATAATAACAACAAACAAACAACAAACAAAGCGCATCTGTTTAATAAAATAATTTATTAGCCGTACGGAATGTTTAAATGTTGCTTGCAAATCTCAGCCGGCATTTATGTGATTTATGTGACAACGGTTGTGAATTATTTAAGGTAACAAAAGCATTAAAATGAATTAAATTCAATTTAATTTTTTTTATTTTTACTTCAATAATAACTTTAAGAAAGCGGACTATTGTTAAAATACTTGCTCAGCGAAAAGTTGAAAATGAACTAAACATTAATTGCGGAGCAATGGTTGTTTTGTTTATATTTATATTATACAAAGAAGAAGAGCAGTGAAGAGAGCTTTTATTGGAGATTATTTCAGTTATATGCTCAAAGCATTGCATTAAGAAAAATATTTTTAATTTCTATATTGATAGTTTTTGTTTTATCTTTATCTTAATTTATACGTTATCTGTTATTGTTATTGTGATAAAAAGTGAAAATATGTTCTACTTTATATACATGTTTAGGCGAGAGAGATAGATTCTAGACTAGGCCAGAAGCACGACAGCATTATACCGTGTGTATGTATAGGTGCTCATATGAATGCACAGAAATAGAAATGTTTATCTTATGAATAAATTCAGGTAAGTGCATAAAAATTGTTTGCCCTTGGGGTAAATTAGTTTGTGTCATTGTAATATGAATACAATCTTGAATTTTTTTATTATAAATTTTTTTATTATTTTTATATTAATCAAGGTAGTTGCCAAAGTGGGTTTAGATTTGCAGATTTCAAATAATGTTCTATATCAGTGTTTCTCAAAGTGCGCTCCGTAAGCCAACTCAAAGGGCTTCGCGAATCTGTTTGGTGTTAGGCTTCATCATTATTAACAATTACTGAACCACTGTGATTATTATGCCTTTGGAGAGCTCCGCCACTCAAAACGTTTAAGAACCGCTGGTCTACATATTTTATTTTATTTTTTTTGCTTCACTCTAAGAGTCACAGTTTTTGAAACAGATCGAATGATTTGGACATATTGTGGACCACTCGGATCCAAGTATAGCTATTTAGCACAATAATACATATATCTGGACCTATTCAAAGTTCTCTAACCATAAGAAACTTGAGGCAACAAACAATTCTTGAATTTTTTTAAGGAATATTAATTAATGCTTCTTAGTTCTTTATTTTTTTTTTTTTAATTATTTACTAATTAGCTTCGTCAATAATTTGTGTAATGAAAAATTTCTTCAGAAAGTGCTTCTAAGTAGATGGGTTAAATAAATTACAAACATTGGCAAAAACTTAATATACCGTCGCTTTGCCAAAAGTGCTGCAGAATATAAAAAGAAAGAGAATACCGAACAGATGAACTCATACAGAAATTCTAAACATTATAAACATATGTTTATTGCAATTTACGCATACAGATACGCTTTGCCACCTTCATGTACATGAGTAGATTACGTTTGTGAAAATGTTTGTCTTTACCACAAAGAGTTCGTTTCATTAAAAATACGATTTCGATTCATAAAAAGTCATTTCCGAAATGGGTTTAAGCTTCGTGGTTTGTTTAAACCTCGCTTTTAATATATATTTTTATTAATTAAAAAACGGAGCTTCGGTGGCACACCTAACCTTGATGGTAGGGGTGTCACAAGTTCGGCCTAGATTTCAACTCATTGTTATTATTATTATTACATACTCTTTGTTCACGTGATCATCACGCATAAGTTTAGTGATTGCATGAATTTCGCTTTTCTTTTGTTGTATGTGCGTGATATATTTATGTATGCGTCTGCCTTTTACTCATTGGCAAAAATATACATATACACAACTGTACATAAGTACTTACAGTATATATTTATGAATATTCGTGCATGCTTACTTACTTATAATTTATACGAAACTCTCATATAATATCCAATTGTTGGTTATATTTGAAAAAAAAAAATATTTTTTTATTATGCAGTGTTAAAAATATCTTACACGATTTATACATATGTGTGGATAATAATTGATTTCCTTATTCATAAATTTGCCACATATTTATTTTGTTTAAGTTTCTTGTGATAAATCGATATATTTATAAACTTTAAGTTTTTAATATTAATAGCACTTCATTTTCATATATGCATATACAAGCTTTTAAATTAAATTTATATGACGATTAAAAATTGTAAAAGGCAATTATTTGTAGTCACTGCATTTGTTTAAATAAAACGTTTACCTGGATTTTACAGAGATAATTGTTATTTATTTATTGTTCATTTTACATTTCTTGTATAATTTCACAATTATTTTATTATGTGAAATTGGATATTTTCTTTAGCACTCAAGTATCCTTTTTTTTTTTTGTTTTAGAGGTGATTCCTCAAATTAGCATGGCGTAGAAAAATCTCACGTATCCTTTGAGATAAATGTGAAGAAAAATGCCAAACTACATTCTTAAACAGATGACTTTCACTGCAAGGTTGTATAGAAAAGGTAGCAAAAAATATAAAATTTGGCGTAACGGTTTTGTATCGTACAGTACAAAGTTATTACATCTGTGAATTTGTTGAAAAACCGTTAATTGTACTCATCAAGTACGAATGGATTTCATCATAGCCGTTCTCAACTGAGCCCAATTTTCCCAAGTTTTTATAATTTTTGATAAAATTCAACACAAGCTAAATCAAATATAACACTAAATGTCCAGTAATATAAAATTAAATAAAATTCTCTCTCTCATGCTCTATTCGAAATTTCTCAAAATTTTTTATTGATAACCATATTTTAGAGTAATTGTTTTTTATTTTTTTTTATTTTGACATCTCTAAGTGTACCATATTTATATAGTACAGGCGATAATATTTGTAGGAAAAATGATAATTATCGAAGTATAGTAAGGTCATCTCTAATTTTATTCAACGTAAAGTTTTTTCTAATCGCAATTAACAAGAAATACGCATTTGCAATTTATCATTAGTAGGAGCAATATTTGTGCCATTAGGTGTTTTATTGGTAAAAACAATATATAATTTGACATAATTCAGAAAACGTGAAAAGTTTGAAAAAGTATAAAATGGCATCGGATGAATGTAAACTTTTCACCCGCAAACAAGTGGCCGAACACAATCATAATAAGGACAATTGGTTTATCATTCACAATAATATTTATAATGTTACGGAATTCCTAAATGAGGTATGTGCTAAATAACGAGACATTATTGCCTGTGCTTGTTACTCTCTATATATTATATTACATGTTTTATTGCCTGATAATGAATGACTTGGCAGTAATTTATTTATGATAGTTGTTTCATTAAGTGAGTAAGTGAAAACGCAAGTATGTACGTGTCCATATGGAAAATGATTGCAACACAGTTATTAGCTTGTTTGATTTAGGATTCCATTCATGTTTTTCGAACCTGCAACCACCGACTCATTTAAGTATTATCGCTCCCATAATTATACATATGTATATATATAATATATGTATATAATTTGAAATGTGTACCCAGCGGAGATACGAGATAATAAAACTTGAGTACTTAATAAACTTTACATTCGAATTATATATATATGTATATACAAACACTAAAAAATTGCAAAATATAAATTGCATAGTTGAACATTGTCAAGAAAAGGATGCCTAATCTGATCTAAAAAGTTTTCAAATTTAGGATTTTCTGTTTACATGCCTATATAGAATATGGGGTATATGAACCATTTTGGCACTTAATTATTATCATATTCATTAAAACAGTTTGATTTCTAATAAGTGTCATGCAGCTCTATGGTATTTCAATTTATAAGGGTCACAAAGATAATGTTATATACATAGTTTTGGCGCAGTAATAATAATTAATCCCTTTAATAATATTTTACTTGATACGTATTTATCACATAGTACGATTTCTACTATAAAATTACGTAATCAAATTGTTATTAGGTGCGTGTAGTGTTGATCATTCAATATTCAAATATAAAATCCGATTCAATCAAGAGTTTACATTAACTTACAGGCAGAATGAAGTCGCAATAAAATATACATTAGTTTGCCCCGGCCACTGCAATTCATGAAGTGTAGAATACGAGAAGGAAGTAATATGTAAAAGAGATTTAGTCAATCGCTTCCCAATTGGGCACAGTTAATTATTATGTAAAACAACTGTTTGGTTATAATGATTATAGGTTTTTTTTAAATAAAAAACGATCTCGAGAAAAGATATTATTGAGTAAAGGGGATTCTGAAAATCATATATGTTGTTGTTGTTGTTTTTAACTCTCCTTTTTTTCATTGTTTATATAATATATGCATAATTCTAAATAATGTATTATTTTTTGAAAACCTTTCCACTCACCCTTCACCTTTGCTCATTCCAAGTTTACTTACATTCATTAATAAAACATCACCTCAGTTGAAGATGTGTAAATTTAGCACAAAAAAACAAAAAAAAACCTTATGCATAAATACATTATGAATGTTTATATATAGACATGTTACATAATGGTACATTCTTTTTTACTTTATATTGTTTTAGCATCCGGGTGGTGAAGAAGTTTTAATTGAACAAGCTGGTAAAGATGCCACAGAACCCTTTGAAGATGTCGGCCACAGTACAGATGCTCGTGATTTAATGAAAAAATATAAAATTGGTGAATTGGTGCACGATGAACGCACCAATATACCACAAAAATCTGAACCCACTTGGACCGGTGATATGAAAACGGAAGAGAGTTCCATGAAATCGTGGCTAGTGCCGTTGGTTTTAGGTTTATTAGTTACAATTATTTATAAATTTCTATTTGGTACTAGCGGCAGCACCAGCAGCAACAAAAATCAATAATTATTTTTAAATTAACAAAAAAAAAAAAAAATTCCAAACTTACATGCAGTGCTACAAAAGATTTTATACAAAAAGAAGTGAAAAGTGTTATAGTCGGTCAAGTCCGACCATTTAATACCCTACACCACTTGGTTCCATAAATTATGCTACAATTTGTACAACTGTTGATACAATTCACTCACCCAGGTCACTTCGTGTTATATGATTACATGGAAAAGGATTCTAGAAGTTGTCGAATTGAGTCCAATTATGTATTCTTCATCAAACTTTTTTTTTTTTTTAAATCAAAAATTACTATTTTTGCTAAGGGAAAGGGTTCTAAAAATGATCCAAATCGGCCCATTTTCAATTGGGGCACCTCTCTGAGCCAATGCATGTCCTTATACCAAATTCCATGGAAATATCCCAAAAAGTGCGACCTGTAGCTTGTGAACAAATTTACATGGACAGACGGACATGATTAAATTAATTGTGACTTTGTTTTTGAATTAATTGGCGGTTTAGGAATCACAAATATCCGCACAAAGTTAATGCACCTTTTGCCACCAGTGTTGTAGGCCATAATTATCTTCTTCTTACATGTTAACTTGTTATTTGCACCTATTACCATTTGTAAAGCATTTATATTCACTCAGCTTACTTTTTTCTTGTTCAGTTTGTTAAATTCAAGGTTGAGGGTATAAAACCGTTTTAAGCTGTAGCTTAATAGAAAATAATAAATTAGTTAAATATTGGCAATGATTGCTTTACACACATACACATATACCCACTTACAGGTATTATAAGTTCAAACAGAAAGTTTTGCATTTTTATAATACAATAAGAGATGTTGAGAGGAAATGAAATTTTCATTTATTAAATAAATATTCTTAACTCATATATAATACATACTAAAACTTGGATACAAAAAAAAAAATGCTCTTCTTTAAAATATAAAACATTTTTAGAGAAAAAATTATGTAAACATTTTATTAATTAGATTAGATGTACTATTTTAGGCTAGTATTTGTTAAATCGGACAGATTGGAAAATGTCGCTAAATAAGGTGGGCGTTGCTGTTGTGAACGATTACCTTGTTGCGAGTAACAGTTATGCTGTTGCAGCTGCTGCTGCTGCTGCTGCTGATGATGATGTTGGAGTTGATATTGATGTTGATGTTGGAGGTCGTGTGAGCTGCGCCAAGATTGTGTTAATGAAGTATCATGATGCTGATACTGGGAATACTGCTGCTGCTGACAGCTTTGTTGATGATAATACTTTTCGTTTTGTACTTCTATGGTTTTGGTGTATTGTTCTATTTCTGGTGACGATGGGTCACTTCTTGCCGAATACCATGAATGTTGAGAGTTTTTCAAATTGCTATGTAACCTAAGCTGATTAGAACTGCATTTTTTGTTTATTGCTGTTGTGTTATTGTCCACATTTGCCGGTGACCGCAATGATGTTGTTGTGGTAAACCAAGTTGGTGTCGAATGTAATAAAGTGTTATTGCAGGAAGTAGAGTGATTTTTATAATGAGAGTGTTGGTGCTGAAGATGATGATAAAATCCAAAGGGCCAACTCTAAAAAGGATTTAGAAATCTTCTATTAACCAAATGTTCCATGTTTGGTAAGTTTTTCTAATTTGTTATTAATTCCACTTTGTTTTCAAATTTACAATAATTTTCGTTAAACCATTGCTTTTATATCCCGGGATATGCATTAACCAATTAACCTTAAGGAAGATATCACGCTCCTAACACAGCAGAAATTCATCCATCACACATCATTCTTACATCTAATTAAAGTACTCAACAATGAATGTCGACATTGTAACAAACGCCATATGCTAATTATACCCTATCATCATCATTCCTTCATTCATTCAACATGTATACAAATGCATAAGTGTACGAAATATTCAAGTGAAGTGTGCAGCGTGTAGGTAAGTAAGTGGTATTGTTTACTTTAGTTTGCTGTTAGTATTTTGTGGCATTTTTCCTAGAGTCTAAACAAACCAATATGAATAATGACTTGTGGTTGTAACCATATGGTTAACACTATGTTTATATTTTTATTGACATAATCTGTACACACACTAGCACACAAATATTAGAAGCATCCTCTTAAGCAACCATTACGTACAGAGTATTTGTTTCAAGAGATTATTTATGTGCTTTGCTACCACACAGTGCACACGTATAAGGTTAAAGTATTTATATTTCGTTTGATAATTTTGTAATTTTTTTTTTAAATTTCTTATTCGACATTACCACGTTTCATAAAGATACTCTTAATGCTATTTGACAATATGAAGAAATCAATGACAATCATTTGGAAATTGTCGAATGAAGTGCAGAAATTGTTAACTGAAATTTCGCATTCACCACTTGAAGCCTGCTGTAGTTTATTTGATGCAATTCAGTTATTATTGGTCATTATATAATCATTATAAATAATGTCAACTTAAAAGTATAAGTGATGTAGTACACTTTTTTTTACAATTTTTTGAATAGTCATTAATCAGGAACCGAGCTATCTGTTTAACAGACTTGAATTCTCAAAATCTAATCGTAACCAGAACATTAAACCAATACGACACACATCCCTAACGTCTGAACGTCACTTTTTCTTATTTGTAATCCGATTGTGGACTTCTATTCCTCTCTGACTACACACTATACAGAATACTACTCGATTTAAGAGAGAAATGATGTCACACTTTGCTCAAAGTTATGCGAATGACAGTTAATATGACACCAACAACATAAAACATGTAGAAATATAAACTTGAGAAATTCATAATAGGTGCATTCTGCCGCTTCATATAAGCCTCGAGCTGGAGAGTTGGGAGGCACCCATGTGACTCATTTCAAGATGTTAAATAAATGTTAATAATGTCTTAAAAGCCGGTCAAGAGTAAATTCTTTAATAATATATATATATATATATGATTTCTCTATCAACTTGACGACATGTATTTTTTCAGTTTATATATATATATATTATAATTATTTTATAATTTGTGTATAAACAAAATTTTTTTTATTTCAGTTTTATTTTTATTTATTTTTGTATCCTACATATAAGGTGGTGGTATACTACGTTCGTCGTTCCGTTTGTAACAGCAGCAGGCGCCAATGTAAACACATGTATTATGTTGAACATAAAAATCTAAACTTTAGATATGTTTCATTGTCCTTATAATATTGAATAATATTAAGTACTAAAAATATATTTTGAATGAATTCATTCGCAGTTGTCGCCTTGGGGCCAAGACATTGTTCTTATACTAAATGTCAAGGAAACACGATCTAAAAAACTTCAACTAGTTGGTTAATTTCACATCTGGTTAAACAACAGATGGATGCAGCAACAGACAGACTTCATTAAATTAGTTCAAAATAATAAAAGCTAAGCTTTCTGTTGAGCTGTTTAACAGCTATTACCTTAAAATTGAACCCCTACCACAAGTGGTGTTTCTTCAATTTTCTTCACTGACACTATAAAGTGACACTTTCCCATAAATTATGATGTACACACGTAAATAACATATTTCCATAATGTGGTTTGTAAGGGAATGTTATTTTAAAAAACATGTCAAACATTATTATGCTTTCGTTTGGCAGAGATGTATATATAAACAATGTCCTTAAAACGGCGACAAAACTGTTGGCAAATGACAAGCACTTCAGTAAATCCCTACCATAGCACGCCAAACTCTGTACGCTGTACATTAAATAAATAAACAAAAATTATAATATTGGAGACAGCAAAAGCAGAAGAAGAAGAACTAATTCTGCTGCTTCCTTCGCATAATAGAAATTAGTGCAATATTTTTGAAAAGACAATAAAAAAAAGAATAAATTTTCTTTATTATCACACCAACCTATGTACCCCCATATTGGCCAAATTCTCATAATTGTTTGATGAGCGCTCAGTTTACTGTAGGGATTGCGTAATTTCAGAATAAGTCGACAAATATCGTGCAGCACATATGCACACACACACACACACACATACACATACATGCATTAATTTAAGTGACATCATATGCGTAAGGTATTCCAATGTATTTAGCATCTTTATATATGATACGTATGATGAGCTTAGTACCCCCTTACTATGATGTTTATGTTCTTGTTGTTGTTGTTTTTTTTTTTTCCTTTTTTTTTTTTTTTTTTTTAGTGTACAAAAGTATCGGTTTACCGGAAAATGTAGCCAAAATATGTTTTAAAATTAGAAAACGATCAGAAAACTAAATATACACACACACACACACACACACACATCCAAAGTAAATGCAAATGCATTTGGAGACAATGCTGTGACGGTGACTCTATTTCATTTTCTGGTTTAATATCTGACCTAATAATGATTTGTAGCGTTTTGGTTTATATTCAAAATTATGTACAAGGACATTTTATTATTCACATGATCCATCTGCTATATTTATATATCGTATATAGAAAAGTAAAACGAGTGAAAATGTCACACCCGACTATTGAATACCCTACAGCACTTAGCTCCTTAAAGTATGCTACAATAAGTTTAGTTGTACCTGTGTAGGCGAGGCACTGCCCTTTAAGTTATTTCGTAAGATTTCATTTTATGAGAAGGGGTTCTAAAAATGTTACAATCGGATCCATATTTGGCGCAGCCAAATATTAAGCCAATTTACCCATTTTTGTCAAAAAATATAAAGAATTGCAATTTTTTGCCAAATAAAGACTTTCTTTATATGGGCAGGGATTCTAAAAATGGTTTGTTTCGGTTCATTTTCAATATGATTCTTCTTCTTTGGGCCAATACATATTCTTGTACCAAATTTCATCTAAATTGCTCAAAAAATGTGCCCTGTAGCTTACGCACAAATTTCATAAACAGACAGAGGTACAGACGGACATTTTTAAATCGGTTAAGATTTTGATTCTGAAACAATCGGTATACTTGAAGGTGAGTGTAACGTTTAGCGTTTAAGAATTACAAACGCTGTGGTAAGTTATTCTTATTAATTGTGGTATAGGGTATAAATTAACGTATTTCGAATGTAAGAGACTTTTCATTAACACCTAACCAATTGCAATGTCATTTTGTAGAGAGGTACTGGATGCCTTTGAGAAAATTGTGGAGAATTGCGGGGCGGAGCAGTATTTATCAATAAAACCGAAAAAAAAAATTATGTGCTGAACTTTTTCCCCATATCTGCAATCGTCCAAATGAATTGGTCTTTATTTGACCTAAAAGTAGAATGCTTCACTTTAAAAATGTACACTGTACATACATGTTACGTCCGCGCGGAACTTGCATCGTGCATAAATATTAATGTGTTCTAATAAGAAACCGTGATGCGTAAGATATTATTATTGGTTGGTAGTAATACAACTAATGAATTAATTAATAAATAAATAAATAACTCTTACCATATTCCCTGATGCATTGTGTATACTTAAGCAGCCATTATGTGTGGGGCTATTACCCAAAGTCTCATTTATTAATTCTTCATTTGATGTTACATCATGCTCTCCGCCATCTACTATTGTTTTTAGCTGTTTAATGTAAATTGTAGCCAAACGTAATGTGTCCAATTTAGAGAGTTTTGTGTCTGGTGGAATGTTGGGTAATTTGGTTTTTAAACGACCAAAAGCACTGGACAAAACACGCATACGAGCACGTTCTCTAGCGTTAGCGGCATTACGTTGAATGGGAGGATTGCCACCTAAACGGTAATATGAATAGCGGAGTATTTTATTAATATGACTTTGAACGAAACGAAACATTAGACGAAAGTAGAAACACTAAGGTGGTAGATCCACAGACCAACTGTAGACTTGTTTGAATTCTAACTTTGAGAAAAAACCACCATTTTCTATTAAAATCCGGCTGGTCAGGCGATAATCCCTATAGCGTCTAAATTGCAAGATATGTTGCCAACAACATAAATATTTAATGAGATGTTTAACACGTGCCATACCGGCTGAGAAACAAATACTGCACGTGTAATATCGACGACATTATGATCGAAAAAGCTCTTCTTCGTCTTATATGATTACATAAAAACAAATTTCAAATGATTATAGATCGTTATTTGGGAAGACATCCTAAATAGGAGTCCGATTTTTTCAATTTCGATTTTCAGTAGAGAAAATGGACAAACTTAATACACCCACAATACGATGGAGGTGTACTAAGTTTGTCATACCATGTACAAGATCCAAAAGCGTCAGAGACCCTTTAAAGTATATATATTTTTGATGAACATAAAAATCTGAGCCGATATAGATGTGTCCGTCCGTAGTTATGTCTGTTGTTGGCACTCTTAGGGCCGTAAAACTTGAGGTAATGAGCTGAAATTTTACACGAACACTTCCGTCGCTATTTAAATTAGGCGAATTCGATAACGATCACAATCGATTTTTGTCGATTTTTTTTTTAATTTGCCATAAAAATGTAGCTAAGAAGCTGTTTTATAATTATCGCATCCATCGATGTGTAAAAACGGGGTGTGGTCATATGGAAAGTATTTAAGATTTGGTCCAAGTCAAATTTCGTTTTTTTACTTGTTTCATGTTAAACTTATTCATCATTTTGAAGCAGTAATTGGGGCTTGAAGGGTGTACCCAAGTTGCCATTGATTTGATTAAATCGATTTAGGACATGATTTTAATTGATCAATATTAAAATGAAAGTGACTTTTATTAGCTGTGTAAGGAGTTACACTTGGCCACAAAGTATGCCACTTGTGGTGTAGAATGAAATGGAAAAGGGATAAACTTATTATAAGCATTTCCTGAAGTCATTTCACTTACCTTGTGAACTACTATCTTCATCGAAATCGTCTTCAAAAAACTCCATTGGACTCGAGCCCCGTTTGCGACGTGGCATCATCACTTCGACTTTATTTATTATTATTATTTTATTATTATTATTTTTTTTTTTGTTAAGTTTTTTCACAATTATCTCATTGAATATTTAAGTACATAAGACACCCAAAAAATTCTGAAATTTTTTATTTAACTTCCTTAATTTGTTATTTATTTTATTTTATTAATTTTTTAAATCTACTACTATTCCATATTTTGAATAATAATTCACTTCAATATTGAATTGAATTTTCAATTTATGTGCCAACAAATGTTTCGAATATTCTTTCTTTATTATTATTATTATTGACTTTTTTTAATATCTGGATTGATCGTCTATGTGATTGAAGTATTTGCACTGAACTGTAACTCATCCGTAAAGATCACAAATATTTACGCGCTCTTCAATGGTATTACTCGAGAGCCACTAAAATGCGGCATTCGTGAGTTCTTCTAGGATTATTTTTAGTCTTATGTGGGAGGAGATATAAAATGTTGATATATTTACATGTGCCACATATGTAGATAACATATAGCCATTCTTCCCTATTGGTAGGTTGTCTAGTACAAAGCAATGGCCGAAGAGCCTATTAATTGGTAAATGAACGCATTTGAAGCGTTTTATACATATTTTTAACATATGCTGAGTGTGAATGTTGTATGTTATATGTTATATATATATATATGTGTGTGTATGTGTGAGTAATGATTTTTCTTTTTTTGAAATTTTCCCTTTTTCATGCCGGCTAAGCGAGGAAAATATCACTTTTTTTTATGTTTTTTGGTCCATTTGTTATTTGTTATCTCTTCCGATTTGTTTCTTTAAAGATTGCTGTTGTTGTTGTTGTTTTTTCTTATTTTAATTGTTTGTCTAAGCAGATAGCTCTCTCGGTGATTGTTAACATATTGTTTTGACTACTTATTTAAATATTCCAATGATTTAACGTGTAATTAGTGCTATGTAGCGGGTAATAATGGAAAGAAAGAAAAAAGGATAAAAAACAAAGTGAAAACGCTTTATCTTATGTCAAATCCTAAGTACCCTACACATCTGTAAATAAGTTGTGGTAGAAGTGTGCGAATAGACTAAATTGCTGCACATTTTAATGCTGATCAAGAATATGTCCGCATATATTTTAAAGGGATTCCGACGCCTATATCTGTATTTTGCAAGAAGAGTAACAAACACAGTATTCTCACATGACTAAAGCGGAATGTTTAAAAATCAAATACAAGAGTCATTTGTCAAAGGTCTTCTTATGCTGTACCGCTGCTTGAACTTTGTGAGTGTTAAACGTCCAAAGACGAAGGATTTTATTCGGAATATCTTTAAGCGTAACCACATAAATTTATAAGCCATCTGTACAAACTTTTCATAGGTTAAAAGAACTGATTGAAAATTCTAGCTTTTCTTGTTTGCGACCTGATCCAGTCGCCTTAAAATTAGTTATTTTTTATAAAAAAATTGATACACACTCTTTCTATATATTTATTTACTTAATGCGAAGCGGCAATCTGTTACGTATTCATATCAATTATAAAGTTTATCAAAAAGAAATGACCTCTCTCTCAGTTAAGCTTAAAATCTTACCAACAAACTTTCAGTTTAAAATAAATATTCTTAAAGATTGAAACAAATCACATGTGGCGCTTAAATATTAACCAATTAAAATGTCAACTATTTAATTGTAATGATTTCTCAGTGAAAATATTCCCTTCGAGATTTTTCATTAGCAAAGCTACCCAAACTAATGAAAGTCCAGTAGAATTGCCGACCAAGGCGGATGTTATTATAATTGGTGGTGGTTCAGCAGGTTGTCACACGTTATATCATTTGGCAAAGCGAGGTGTTAAAGCTGTATTGTTAGAAAGTGCTAAATTAACGGCGGGGACCACTTGGCATACTGCCGGTTTGGTATGGCGTTTGCGACCAAATGATGTGGAGATTCAATTATTAAATAATTCGCGTACTATGTTATTAGAATTAGAGCAAGAGACTGGTTTGGATCCTGGTTGGATAGAAAATGGTGGCGTTTTTATAGCTCATACGAAGGTAGGTCACAATAAACCGAATTGTGAGCTGTTTTGAATTTTTTGAAGTGCTGTGAATAATATATACGAGTATATCTCTTTTCCGGATACTTGAAGACCCGCCTAGATGAATACAAACGTTTAGCTTCGGTGGGTAACGCTTTGGGTATCGAAAATTATATATTAACTCCTTCAGAAACACAAAAAGTGTTTCCTTTATTAAATCCACAATCATTTGTGGCAGCTCTTTATTCTCCTGGAGATGGTGTAGTGGATCCGGTTATGCTATGCAATGCCTTAACACGATCTGCCATCAAAAATGGGGCCAAAGTGTTTCAAAATACACCCGCTGACAATCTTTTAATTGAAATGACATCCAAAGGGAAGAAAGTCGTGGGTGTTTGCACACCTAAAGGGACCATCCAAAGTGATATTGTGATAAATGCTGCAGGAGTATGGGGGCGGGATTTAATAGAGACTCACGGTTCCCATTTACCTCTGATACCCATGAAGCATGCTTATATAGTAACAGAATCCATACCGGGTGTTAGAGGTTTGCCCAACATAAGAGATCATGATTATTCCATTTATTTTCGTATACAAGGTGATTCCATACAAATGGGTGGGTATGAACATAATCCTATATTATTGGATCGCGTGCCAAAAGATTTTCATTTCGGTTTATACGATCTGGATTGGTCCATATTTGAAGCTCATTTAGAGGCAACTGTAAAAATTTGTCCCAGTTTCATAAATTATGGTATTAAGAGTACTATTTGTGGTCCAGAATCATTTACACCCGACCATAAACCATTAATGGGTCCGGATCCGATTCTTCACGGTCTATACCACAACTGTGCCTTTAATTCGGCTGGCATGATGTTTGGTGGTGGTTGCGGTGAACAGATTGCTTTGTGGATTATTAACGGAAAACCCGACTTGCCAATGTTTAGTTTTGATTTGCGTCGTTTTACTTCTTCGCAATGTCGCAATGAACAGTGGTTACGTGAAAAGTCTCATGAAAGTTATGCGAAAAATTATAGCATGGTGTTTAAGCACGATCAAGCAATGGCTGGTCGCAATTTTCAAAAAGATCCCTTGCATGATGATATGCTAAAGTATAATGCCTTTATGGAAGAGAGAGGGGGTTGGGAAAGAGCAGCTTTCTTTTTGAATCAGCCAGCTCCTGTAATACCATACGATTGGTGTGGCAGTAATAGTGGCCAGCGCAACACAGATGCTCCTTATAAAAGAATATTGCAGCATGACTTGAAATATAACACTTTTTCGCATTATCATCATTTGGTAAGGCTAGGCATTGCGTTTCGTTTGGTTTTAAGTAAATATTTACTTCTGAATTCTTTCTATGCCTGGCGCACATTCTTTTCAATATTTACTTAACTTAAATTTGGTGTTTCTTGGCTGTGTTTCTATGAAACTGCTTCCTGTTTTTTGTGACGTCTACATGCTAATGATAAAACCCAACTGTTTTGTTAAATTGTGTGGCTACCGTGCTCTGCTTATCTTTGGTTTAGGTAGGCAAAGAGGCGTTGGCTTGTCGCAACAATGCAGTAATATTTAATTTGAGTTATTTAGGTAAAATGTTTATGGAAGGACCGCAAGCTCAATTAGCCGCCGAATGGTTGTTTGCCGGATATACAAATGTTGGTGTTAACAAGTAAGAGAACATTTAAGGAATTGCTCTACTCTAATCGCTTTAAATTTCTTTGAAATTGTCCGTGCGTCATTTGAGTGTTAATGTAAGTTTTGGGTTCAACCTAAAGGCCGTATTCCTGTTAATGAGTAGTATGAGTAGTATATAATACATGAATTGGCCCAATTAAAAATGCATTCAATGAGGACATTTTCTTAAATAATGCCTATAACTAACTTTTAATTAATAGCGGTTGTTGTGTCTTTTAAATTAACAAGCTTTTTAACAATACCGAGTTAAAGTTTTTTACATAATTTTTTATATATTCAGTTTCTCCATTGAAGGTTGCTATTAATATTAAGCAAAATCGCTCCCACAATCTCTCTATCAGTCTCAAAAAAAAGGAGCTATGAAGTTGAATTTTTCTAAACATATTTAGAAAGAATACTAAATGTGCGAGGTCGCATCTTCTTAAAAAGAATTTTTAATAAAATAAAGGACCTTTATTATACCCTCCACATACTAAATTTGTCTGTCTGTTGTTGACATTTCCACGAGCGCAAATTTTGTGATATTGCAAAATCGGTCTGGAGCCACGCCCACAATCGACAAAAATCTATATAACTGCCCCAAAAGTTAACCTATGATCTTGAAATTTGATATACATATATAGTTATCCCATCCATCGATGAGCCAAATAAGGGCGTAATTGAATAACAGACACACCCACAATTTACGAAAAATTATACTTTACGTAAAACTACACTTTCAAGCTGATACATAATATATATACTATTAGAGAGCGTTATCATATACCTGCCACACCCACTGTTGAAGATGTGGAGAATATTTAAAATTTGGCCTAAGCCAAGTATAGTTTTCTTACTTGTTTTTTATTCTAAATGATACAATAGTCGGGCTTGTTATCATTTTCTGAACTTTTATCTCTCTTGTTCATTTATAGTTTTTTTTCCTTACTTTTCAGAGCAATTTATACTTGCGCCTTAAATCATGCAGGCGGTGTCGAAGCATGTGTTGTTATAAATCATGTATCTTTGGATTACAGGGCTATAAATGACTCCAGTTTGAATGATCAAGGTTATTATATAGTAACTACTGGTGCATCAGCTTATTATACGTACAATATTTTATTGAATGAAATCCGTAAGCAAGGCTTTAAGGCTTATATTAGAGACGCTACCACCGACATAAGTATAATATCTATACAAGGCCGCAAATCTCGTGAAATCTTACAGAAATGTATCATTGACGAATTAACAGATGATTATCTCCCACCTAATGGAGTTGTTTTAACTACATTTAAAGGTACGAATGCCAGTGAATGTAGTATCAAATTATTTCGCATTAGTTCGGTTGGTGAATTGGGCTATGAATTGCACATCCCCAGTCCGTATTGCTCGCAAGTATACAATTGTCTAATGGAAGCGGGTAAATTGAATAATCTGATAAATGCTGGTTGTCGTGCTTTAAACGCTTTAAGTTGTGAAAAAGGTTATCATCTTTGGAATTGCGATTTGAGAACAGATGATACACCTGTAGAGGCCAATTTACCGGCTCTCTGTCGAGAGAGCGGCTCGTATAAGGGTAAGGAGGTTATTGAACGACAAAAATATGAAGGTGTTAGGAAGCGTTTAGTATATTTAGTACTACAAGATCATATACCTATGTGGGGTTTGGAGGGCGTGTACCGTAATAATGAAGCGGTCGGTTTTGTAAGGCGTGCTGAATTTGCATATTATCTCGGTAAACCTGTTGCTCACGCTTATATACAGAGAACCGATAATCAAATTATTGATGATGAGTTTGCCAAAAATGGTGAATACGAAATCGATGTATTGGGTAAACGTTTTAAGGCTGATTGTCATTTGAAAAGTCCTTTCGATCCCCAAGGTGAACGTTTATTAGGTATTTACAGTTAGAGTATTATAATTAAAACATTTACTATAAAACTACACAATAGAAAACAAGTAAATATAAAGCCAAATGTGTATATAATATGTAAAGAAGATTTCCTAGAACAGAATCTTACTTACACCTCACAACCATAGTGGTTTAAAGGATAGCTCTTGAGATGTACTTGCATGTTTGGTTTAAAATACTTAAAACAGTTGCTAATGCTGCTCAATCCTTGGGCATGTGTTAATATTTCATAATTAATGCACACTATTAATAATAATTGAGTTGTTGTGACACTTGAAAGTTCTTAGAAGTATAGGTTTATTGTTACATGATGAAGCTGTAGACACTGTGTCACCACAAATGAAATTATACATAAATAATACAAATACCAGAGCAATCATTATTCGTCTTTTTGTTGCTGCAGATCTAATTTCATTTGTGATTTCATTTCATTCAATGAAACGAACGAATGAAACGAAGCACTCAAGCTAGGATTTTGAATGAAAATTTATGTTCATTCAAATTTTGAGCTACGGAAGTAGTGGCTGTGTAAAAACTAAAGCAAACACTTTCTAATCCGCTAAAAACGGATTATTTGTTAAATCGACAAGTGTCGACCTGTTTGATAAATTATGCAAGTGATAGAATATAAATTTAAAACGAAAACAAGTAAGAAAAATAAATTTGGCTTAGGCAGAATCTTAAATACCCTCCACATCCTCAAGGGTAGGCGTGTTTATTCTCTGACCACGCCCATTTTTGGCACATCTATGGAAGGAATAACTATAATAAATATGTGTACCAAATTTCAACTTCAAAGACCATTTTTTGTAACCGATTTATAAATTTTTGTTGATTGTGGGCGTGGATCTTGACCGATTTTGCCCATTTTAAATAACGATCTGCGCATTGGAAGCTTGTAAATTAATTCAGATTTCAAATGAAGTATATTGTTAGGGCGTGTCACCTCCCATTTAGTTAATAAACAAGAAATATTTAAAAATGTCATTTTTCAAGATAATGGGCAATGCCACGCCCATTAATTAGGTAACCCCCAAAAGCTACAGAAATTTCCAAATGTTTGCAAAAAATGTGAGCAAAATCAGAGCAGTAGTTTTCTAGATATAAGACAAGCAAATTTACATTCAATTCTTGCAAACGGAAGCACAAACTTCGTATACCCCCCTTATCTTATGTTATGTGGACGATATAAAAAAAATTTGTGGAATAATTTTAGAAATATTACAATTTAAAATGTATTATTATTCTGTAGTGGTTGAATACAAAGTATTTTCTGATGCATTTTTTGGTAGACTTCTTGAGCATGCATTATTGACTACTTCTTCCACAGTCTTATCAAATTGAAAAACATTATACATGTCAGCTTTCAAACGGCAAATTACACCAGCCGCTAATGTGTTCCAATTCAAACAAATCATCTCACAATCGAGTGCATGAAGATCTTCCTTTAAGGAGATGATATTCTAAGAGATAATATTGTAAAGAATTAATATAAAAAGACAACATATTTGTTAAAAATTCATATGTTTACCATAGCAACTGTCGTATCAACATTTTGTATTTCTGAACCATTTATAATGATTAGCTTTATGCTTAAATTATATTTAGTGGCAAATGTTACAATTTTTTCTTTAACATATTCAGCAGCAGCATAGTCCAGTTTTTGTTTAATCAGCACTAAGCCCACATCTACTCCAAATACCTTAAGAAATTTTAATCTTCAGTACAACAAATTAATTCTTGACTTGATTCTTTAAACTTTTACCTTTTCCTTGCGTAATTCCATTTCCGGTTGAGCACTATTATATAAAATAAAAGCGGTATTGCCTATAATACCACATAGAATACCATACTCCAAATTCCAAAACAAGCCAGGCATTAGGGTTATGATGAAAGGCAGCAAATCGCTCTCTACCAAATTATAGTTAAAGTCAAATCAAGCGAGTATTTTTTACATAATAATGTTTTAAAGCTCACTCTTAGAACGCCATATATCCAAAACCTTATCCAACTCCACCAATGAGATCATAGCCGCTATTATAATGGCAGCCAAGGTGGCTTTGGGTATAAAATAAAATGTTTGAGTCAAAAAAGCCAAAGCCATTAATACTAAGGAGCCGGTTATAATGCCGCCCAATGGAGTTTTCACACCACTAGCATTATTAACAGCGGTACGCGTGAATGATCCCGTTACCGGCATGGAAGACACAAAACTACCCATTATATTGGACATACCCAAGGCTATCATTTCCTGAGAATAATTCACGATTTTACCTTTCGCTGAAACGGAGACATTAGTTGTTACTTGAATTTTCTGAATATTTAAGATGAAGCTTACAAAAGGCTTTTGCTATAGCCATGATTTCTAATATGGCTACCAAGGGTGTAAAAGCTAAAGTAGTTCCCACCGTACTTAACATCTCATTAAACTGTATAACGGTACCATTGACGCTTGTATGAAATGGAGGTGGACGAAACGGTGGCAATCCGGCCGTTATATTACCCGTTATTCGAAAGGGTTGTTGCTGGCCGCTCCTACTTAATACGTAAGCTAAAAATGTACCCCATATAACGATAACAGCATTTCGCGACAAGACTACATATTTCCAAAAGACAGAATTGCCATAAGGTACATCCTTGGCTCTCTAAAACGGCTTTATTGAAATGAAGTGATTAGTCAGGAGTAAATATAAATATATTTACCTTCATTAGTAATAAGAAAATTAACGAACATACACCCAAAATAGCATCCGGCCAACGTGCATTTGGGATATGCGTTAAGAAATATTTCCAAGAGCCTATTAAACTTTTCGTAGGACCTAAATAAATAATTTTATTTGTTTCATTTGAATAAATTATATTTTTAAGCAGTAGAATAAAAAAAACTTACTAGCTAAACCGACAAGATTATTGATTTGAGCACTTCCTATAGTGGTAGCGGCTGCTATAGTAAATCCTACACACACACACAAGCAGGCAAAATTATTATTATTATTATTTATTACGTTTAATTGGCAAAATATAAAAACGGGCCGCATTAGGGGCTTAGACCAAATCTCATATAAAAATCTCATAGTCTTCACCCTTATACCTAAACTGTACATATACTCGTACATACGTAAATTATACATATTTCTGTCAACCCTGCAATCGATATATGAATATTATTTTTGGACTTTTAGTTTTTGCACGCAGATCGCTATTTAAAATGGACAAAATCGGACCAGAGCCACGCCCACAATCGACAAAAATTTATTTATCTGCCACAAAAATTGAGCTATAAACTTGAAATTTGGTATGGACATCTATATATATTAGCTCTATGGGCGTATTCGGATTACAGACACGCCCACAATTAATAAAAACCTTTATATCTGCCACAAAAGTTGACTTAGTAACTTGAAATTTGGTACGCTTATACATAGTTATCCCATTGACTGACGTGCCAAAAATGGGCGTGGTCGGGTAATAGACACGCCCACAATTTACAAAAAAACGTATTCACCATAAAACTAAACTACCAAGCTGGTACGTATGATATACACTATTAGAGGGCGCAATATATATATATATTTTGAGAGTATTTAGGATTTGGCCTAAGCCAAATTTAGCTTTCTTACTTGTTATTATATAAGTTAGTTTTTAATTTATTCTATTTTATTATATGTTATATATAAATTTTTGCTGCTGTTGCTGTTTATTTTGTTTTTACTTATATTTATATATACTTTTAATTATATATTTAGTTAATTAATTTGTAACTAAATGATGTGAATAAATAAATAAATATTTGCGACCAGAAGAATGTTTACCCCGGACAGACGTACAGATGGCTAAATCAACGCAAATACTATATAGAATTTCTGATATGTTTTTGTGTATATTACAAACGGTTTGTTTAAGTAATTATAATCCCCACTTCAAGGCGGTGGCTACAAAAATTAGAAATAACAAAAAAATTCTATAATTTTAATATCGAACCTGTTATGACCGGCATCGATATGAAACGCACTAAAACGCCCAAATTTAAAAGGCCCGCCATTAATATAATGCAACCTGATATAAAACAAACCATTACAGCGTAATCTGGACTCATAGCAACATAGCGATTTACCATTAAAGCCATAATAGCGGTAGTGGCTAAATATTAAATGAAATGAATTGATTTTTTAGCAGAGTTCAGGTATTGTAAAGCGGGTAATATTTACCTATGGTAACATCTTTACAGGAACCGAATACTATGTAGGTGAAACAGCCCATAAATGCAGAATAAAGGCCATATTGTGGTTCTAAACCAGCCACCACACCGTAAGCGATTGCTTGTGGTATAGTGGTGAGACCGACTGTGAAGCCGGCTATGAAATCCTGTAACAAATACGACCATTGATAATGCGGCAGCCATACTATTATAGGAAACTTTTCCGTTACAGTCTGAAGACGGCAGCAATGTCTGGCACTTTTTCGCAATTTTAAACTTACATTGGGTAGCGATTCTTTAAACAACTCATCTAATTTGTATATGGAAAGGAGTTTAAATATAAAGCATTCACGCTCTGCAGCGATGCTAATTTTGTGAATTTGAAATTTTCTATACCATCCATCATTTAGGGGATACGTTGATACAATGCGTTGTATTTGCACATGCTACTTTAATTCGGCCCTAACGTCCCTCAGAGCTCAAGTTTTGAATGTATAATAATATGTGATACAAATATATTTTAAAATATTTCTCTCAAGTGCTACAAACGTTATCGTCTATTGCAAAAGTAAGTGACAAAGTTGAACTATTTTTCTTGTACTACGTTATAACAAATTATTTGCTTTTCAAGATAATTTAATATGCGTTTATTAGCTACACAAACAAAAGCCAAATAGCCTTACAATTTAAACTAATTAAATATGTTGCAACTGATAATGAATATTATAAAACATGGGATATGACCTCAATTCATCTAATAATCATCATAATTTATATTTGAAAACAATTGTAAATGTTGATGGAGGGTACAGAGTATAGTACACACTTGCATATGATAAAGTATAGTTATACAGGTATAATAATTAATAATTAACTAAGAGTAGTACTCGCCATGTCTAGTGGTGGATGGCCGTGCTGATGCTGCCACTGAGTCTGGCACGTTGTAAGACAACATTTTGTTAAATTCTAACACTCTTTGCCTCACTGTTATAAAAATTACAAAAGTTTTTTTCCTTTCTCTCGAATGCACTCATTCCCGGCAAGACCTTAAGCAACCTTAACTTTGCTTGTCGTGTTGCTCACTTCACTTCACTTGCTAGTAAGCTTTTAAGTAACATGTTAATTATTTATTATTACTATTATTATTATTAATATTTTTTAATTCCGTAAATGAATCAATGTTCATTCAATATCATTACTCTTTTAGTTTTATAGTTCTCTCCTTTCCATTTTTATTCTGTTGCATTGGTTTACAAACATTGCACTTGAGTTATAAATTATGAATGCAAAAGCTTTCGTTTTACTTCATGGTGGAATGTTTACAGAAAACGCTGTACAAAAATATTATATGCCTTAGATGCTAGGTATGTGTACCCTATAAGCACTTTTTATTAACCTTCGCATATATATTCTGTAGTAAGTTTAGATATGTTTGATAACTGATTGTTATCTTTCTTCTTCTATTTACACTTCTTTTCGGTACAGGGAGTTATCGTCATGAACATTCATTTGTTACGGTTTTAAAGTAAATAGAAATAAAGTCATAACAAGTATAAAAACTTAATTTGATAAGCATACATATAGTTTAGGCTTTTTAATACATTTTATAGCCTCACAGCGTTGAAGGAGAGACGAAATTAAGCATTTTAAAAGTATGTACAGCTATATGGACCATAATTGCTCATATTTTGAGAATTTAATTTATATGTAAAACATGTGTTTTTTGTAACAAAATTAAATACAAACTTACAATAAAAATTTATATACCGTTTGAAAATTTAATTCGTTAAAATATTATTAGTAAAAAACTAGTAGAAATGTTATAGTCGATCAAGTCCAACCATTTAATAACCCCACACCACTTAACTCCTTAAATTATGCTATAAGTTTAGTTAAAAAGCACTGCCATACTTATATGGCAGTTACTTCGTGAAAAATAATTATATGGGAAAGAGTTCTAAAAATGATCCGATCGAGTCCAAATTTGACACAGCCAATTATTAAGCAAATTAACTATTCTGTACCCATTTTTGTCAAAAAATGTTAAGAATTGCGACTTTTTGCCATATAAAGACTTTCATTATAATACGACCTTATATGGGGAGGGGTTCTAAAGATGGGGCGAGAGAGTTCTTTTCTAAGCCAAGATATATCCTTGTATTAAATTTCATTGAAATATTTCAAAAAATGCGACCTCTCGCTTGCTGACAATTTACATGGACAGACAGACGGATATGATTAAATCAATTCAGATTTTGACTCCAAATCGATCGGTGTAAATGAAGGTGGCCCTGCTGCAAGTGGTACAGGGTATCAATATTAATTTTATTTTATTGAATTTAGATGCCTATTAAAGTTTAAAGCTCTCCCTCGTACAAATGCGAAGGTCGAACCAAATACTCTAAAAGGAATAACAAACTTCATATATATTATCTGCCGGCTAAAAAAGTTTACTTTGCACCATCGAAATAAAATCTTGTTGGTTGCTGTGTTAACCTCCTTGAAATTAATGCAACAGAAAAACCTCTAAAACTCTCGAAGACACATATTTATTATATTTTTATCGTACAAGAAAATTATTTCAAAAATATATTGTAATAATAAGATTTTATTTGCATGTTTTGGAATGATGAGAAAATTAAAACAAAAACAAATTAACCATAATATAAAAAAGGACACATAATGAGTGTTCAAAACACATAAACCATGACAGGTTGCCGTTTGGGAAAGGAGAAGGAATAAGATGGGAATTGGATTTTCAACATGTACCATTTCACAGGCTGTTGGTATAATATAAAGCAATAGTAAAATATTTAGTTGCTTCCTTTTTGTTTCCTTTCATTCAATTTTTGCCATCTCGCAATCGTATTTATAGTCCAGCAATTAGTATTTGTAACGGTATATGGCAACACCAGCCACACCAATTAGTACGGAACCCATTAAATAGCCCAATAATTTTAGCTAGAACAAAATAACAGTATAACGCAATAATATTAACAATATGAAAAACATGTAAAAAAAGAAGGCGATGTTTGGTTGAGGCAAAATCTTGAATACCAAAGCTTTCCGAGAGGAAATATATTCTGTACTGTATAGGAAGTATGAGAAATTTACTTAAAAAATTGCTTCTTTTTCGGTCTTTAACCGATTTTATTCAATTCCAATACCAAAACCTGCGTATGAAAACTACCAACACTTCGGCCAAGTTTGGAATCGATATTTAAATTTTTGCACAACCAGGAGAGTGATGAGCACAAAACACGCACACTCACACACGGATATACGAACTAATAGACAGGACTAAATTGACTCCGTACTCATACTTTGTGAGATCTGGTCCTTTGCGAACGCTTTCACCAAATGATATATACCTCCTTATATGTACATATAAGGACGGTTATATAAAGATATATTTAGTTTGGGCCAAATTAAAAAAAAAAAACATTAAAATAATATTAATGCCTGGCAATGCTGTCAACATGCCACTTCACCAGCAAACCAACCAATGTAGCATGAATTTTTGTCAAATTCATACTTGTCAACGTTGGTTTTCTGATCGCAAAAATTTGAATACCGCATCTTGTCAGCAAGATTTCAAAAAGAGCAATATTTTAAACCAATTTTCCTTATTATTTATAAAATACAGAAGATACATATACGCCTCGGGATACATAGACGATATTGAAGATTCGTCCTTGGCCAAATTTCTTTTTGTTTTAATTCATTACATTTGAACTTTCCACAGTTGGTTGCTTTTGTGCTTGTTTGCTTTTCTGTTCCAACTTTTTAGCTTGCCCTAACATTTTTTGATACATTTCCTTTTCGTTATGTTCTTCCCGGCGTGCCTTAATCAGCAATTTAGCCAAATCCTATAACAAAAGCATTTCATATGTTTTATATATACAGGCATCCCTCGTTTTACACGGGAGATACGTTCCTGACAAAACCGTGTATTTCGAAAAAATATGAAAAAAAATATGGAAAAACCGTGTAAAACGAAAACGACTATAAATAAGCTTTTTTTTAGACATTTATGGAACACAAAATGTAACTAATACACTTAATTAAATATAAAAATATCATTTCAATCATAGAAAACATAAAAATAGTCAAATTTATTTGCAAAATGAAAAAAACGTCTATTTCATGAAAAAAAAAAAAAAAAAAAAAAATTATCCTTCATTTAAATAATTCCCATATTTTTTTTTATCAAAGTAGAAAATATTTACAAGTTTATGACAGTAGAGCATGTATACGTCCGAAGTGTTACCAGGTTTTTAGTTATTTTCTACTAAATTTTTTTTTAAATTTTGATTTTAAAAACCGTGTAAGATCGAAAACGTGCAAAACGAGTACCGTGTAAAACGAGGGATGGGTGTATAAAATGTAAAAAAAGTTGCAATATTCTTATATAATCTACCTGTTGTATTGCTTTGTTGTCCATTTCCATGGAAGCAGCTTTTTGTAATAGTGTAATTGCACCCTTTGTATCTCCTTTACCATCCAAAATCTACAATACGATACGATATGAATATTTACCAAGAAAATTATTAAGTATTTTTATATAATTACTCGTCCTTTCCGATAGAGAGCCTTTGAGTTATTCGGCTGACAACGTAAGACATTTTCTACAGCTTGTAGTGCAGCATCAAAAGCTGATATTTTGATCTGAGCCATAGCTAAATTATTATAAACAATTAAACGATCATCTAATAACGATTGTAATTCGGCATTTGTTAGCTAAACCAAGATATATAAGAGATAAAATATGAAATTATACATTATTGATTAAATGGGTTAGCTCACCTCAATGTCTTCCTTATTAAAACTTGCATCCGGATCACCATCACGATCATCTAAATATTCTAAAGCACGTCTATACAGTTGTATGGCTGTACTAAATTCACTGCGATTATACCAGAAGTTGGCACGTTCCTTCTTACGAGCCCTACGGATTGTTTTTTTTTTTTTTAGTAATTTCCAATTCTTTTTGCCATTATAATCTTACCCATATTTTTTACGTATTTCAAACGATTTTAAATCAGCAAAATCTTCATAAACAGCTTCATGTAAATGCACTTCATATGTTATCTGTAAGAAAGCATTACAACATATTGCCTCATTGCCCTTAATTAATTAATTATTTGTTATCTTACTGTGGATTCTGGAGGAATGCTTAATTCAGGTTCATTATCATTTTTCAAACCCAAGGACCCATAAGCAAAACGTGAATTTACCAATACTTCGGCCACCTCTCCGACATTCATGAGCGGTACAACCATATCTAGCCCCTGAACAATCTGAAAAAGTCACACATACACACAATTCAGATTTAACCTCAAATTAATATTAAATATGACAGAACACATCATTAATCAGTATTTCATTGCATCAAGTTACACTCACCTCAAAGTCCCCAACATGTATTTGCAGTTTATCAGCTTTTTCCACTATCAGCCCGTTCGACAATCTCCCGATAAAACTAATTGTAACCAATTCACCACGACTAGGTCTTCTATTTGTTTTAGATTTTTTCAAAAGACGTTTAATTAATTGACCATTTCCTAGTATATCGCAAGGCTCGTCATCGCCCACCGAAGCTGGCGCTCCACTATCACTATCCGAATCCACCCCCACATACATATTTGATAAATCTTCAAAAGAACTATTACTCGATTTCTCCGGATCCATAGTTTAATACTTTAATAACCGATAATGAGGATAAAAAAGTACATTATCGAAAAAAAAAAAAAATTACTTTTTTTTTTTTCGTTTTTTTTCGCGTTAGGAAAGGTCGTCTTTCATAAAGCCACCAAAATTCTTCTCATTCGTGGTACATGCATCTA
The DNA here is from genome assembly GCA_963971445.1 of Ornithomya chloropus. Classification (NCBI taxonomy): domain Eukaryota; kingdom Metazoa; phylum Arthropoda; class Insecta; order Diptera; family Hippoboscidae; genus Ornithomya; species Ornithomya chloropus. The sequence goes on along the minus strand of OZ020530.1, from coordinate 15,620,334 downwards.
ATACGTCATAAATGCCTTTAATTATTTAAAAAATACTTACGGATAATTCTTAGAACAAAAAAAAAAATGCGCCTGTTAACAAAAATTGTAGTGTGTACGTTTCTTCCAATTGTCTATGTGCGTTTTAAAACTAAATGGAATAGTGATGTAAACTAAATGTGATAGTGATGTAAATTTCGTAAGTGAACTTACCAATCTAAAAACTAACAGGTTAAATTGACAAAAAGCGTGTGTTTGACTATTTATAAAAAGAAGTAATAATTTTTCGTCCACTTCAATTGTTGATCAAATTATTTTTTGATTTTAATGTCAAACACTTGAAAGTAACAATTTTCAACGGGGGTAACTAATGCAGAATGCAGATGGTGAAAAAAAGGGGTGTGGCAAAAGCTTGTAGCACTTTGAAAAAGACCGCAAGGAAGATTTTTCTTCACAAGACAAAAATAGATACGTTAACTGCTTAAATCCTTGTGACGGTTTATAAAATTATGGAATGTACGAGGAGGATAAACAAAATAATATGAATACCATGCAATGTACTATATACACAATGAACGCATCTACAAAAAAAATCTAATTTAAATTTGTGAATAAGAATTATTTTTGTTATATTGATATTTATTTATTTTGTTAATATTAATAATGTTAAAAAAAGTACTTATTTAATACTCAATAAATCACCACAACTACTACTACTACTACTACTACTATTACTACATTTTTTTGCGGCTTCAAAAATATTTTCAAAAGTCGTACTAAAAATGAATGTTCGCCCCCCACTGTACATGCCTCTAGCTTTGCATGATACAAGTCTAACTTTGCTTAACTTTTAGTTTTTCAGCAAGTTTTCTAAACAATTGCGTTTGCCTTCAATATAAATTTATATAAGGGAAAATAGAGATAATGTAAGCTTGCACCAACTCTATTATCTGTTTTGCCTTTACTTATAAAGAAGAAGACTACTAGAAAACACACACACCAATGAATATTTACTTGAAAGTCTGCTAGAATATTTTTTTTAACATAATGGCGATTTCATTTGACAGTTAAAACTAACATTTGCGCACGTGTTTTTATACGTACCGTTCTAAGAAGAAAAACTAATAAAAATTAAGAATGTTAGCTGAAAAAACCATTTTAGAAAGTTTTTATAAATCATAATGAAAGTATTATTAATTTTTAGATGAATCCGGAGAAATTGAAAAAATTACAAGCACAGGTGCGTATTGGTGGTAAAGGAACACCACGCCGCAAGAAGAAGATTGTACACTCTACCCCCGCTACAGATGATAAAAAATTACAATCATCATTGAAAAAACTATCGGTGAATACCATACCCGGCATTGAGGAAGTGAACATAATCAAAAATGATGGCACTGTTATACATTTCAATAATCCCAAAGCACAAGCCTCATTGCCCACCAACACTTTTGCCATTACCGGTCACGGCGAAAACAAATCGATCTCGGAAATGTTGCCTGGTATATTAACTCAATTAGGTCCACAGGATATAACACAATTGAAAAAGATTGCTAGTGAATTGGCAAGTAAGAGTGCTGCCACAGGAGCTGTGGGTGGAGCGGCTGTTAGTGGTGATGATGATGTCCCCGATTTAGTAGAGAATTTTGAAGAAGTTGCCATTGGTGGAGCTGCCTCTGCTCCTGCTGCCGGCAAACCCACCATTGAGTACTGTTGTTAAATCTTAAACAATGCATATAACACAACAACAGTTTGAAAAACACAAACAAACGATCACATCAATCCATAGTAAACAAACAACATAAGAAAGGATTCTTTGATAAGCTGAGCTGTGGAAAAAGTTCATATTTTTCCGAGGGGTACACATATTTTTGTTTGTTTGTTTGTTTTAAATTAGGCATAGTCAGTGATACACACACATACATCTATATATATATATGCATATATATATAAATACACACATGCATATAAATAAAATAGTGGCATTTCATCCAAGAAAAAAAAATGCATACTAATGTGCTACATATGAATTGGTTGAAAAACAACAAATGCTTAAATTTAGTTAGTGGAAGCCAGGAAGTTGGGAATTTGCATAACAAGAAACACTAAATCATTTATGTTGAAGTCTATTCGAAACAGTAACCGGTCCGCGTCACAACAGCGTCAAGAATACAATCATTAACCATGACCATGCATCTTCTGTTTAGGGTTATTTAGGCAAAGGTAATATTCCACAAGAGAAATCAAAACACTCCATTAATAAGCATTGCCAGATCAAAACAATAGAAGAATGTAGAAGGTATGAAGTATGTACTTTAAGAAACTGTTTGTATACCATTTATATAAATAATATATCAATCAATATATTCACAACTCTATATATGTATACCTATGCAGTTGCTTCTATTAGCAGTCTTGATTTTCTAAAATTGTTTGTTTTGCAAAAATTACATTTCTGTGAATTACTTCAAATTAAATTTATATATATAGATGTATCCCAGCCCCTCTTTAATGACAAAGAATTTTTATTTTTGCTTTTTATTGTCTCTCTATATATAGTTTTTATAAAGAAAACCTTCCTTAATGAACTGTGTAATACCGTATACTATTTTCTTTACATGAGAACATTGAAGAAAGAGGATTAGCAATAAAAATTGAAAATTTGCAGATATGTGTCATGTTTATGGTTGTGAAAGGGACGTTTATAGTTTATAATGATTATATATTTTCATAGAAAGATAAGCATGTTAGAATATATATTTCACGGTGTATTAATAATTAACTTTTTCCACATCTGATCATATGTATGAACTTTCATTATTACGGATGTTTTGTTGCTTCGTCAAGTTACCAGACGGTAACAAAAATTTCTTCTTGGAAACAGTGGCCACATAATTTGTACAATATATTGAATTGATCATGAAAAACACTTCTATTTTAAAACTCTAAATTATTGCAGTAAATTAATTTGTGATGCAAAATAATATAAATGAAATAAAATGAGTATACATATAAAAATAAAATATTTATTTATATTTGTATTAAAAGAGATATTTAAAAAAAGTATATTTTTTAAGAAATTTCCAAATGTTTGCGAAAAATTTGACCAAAATCGGAGCAGTAGTGTTCTAGCTATAAGCCAGGCAAGTTCACATTCGTGCACATTCTGGGGAAGCTTGTAAATAAATTTAGCTTTCCAACCAGATATATTATTAGGGCGTGGCACCTCCCATTTAGTTAATTAGCAAGAAATATTAAAAAAAATGTTATTTTTCAACTAAATGGGCAGTGCCACGCCCATTAATAAGATAACCCCGGAAAGCTAAGGAAATTTCCAAATGTTAGCAAAAAATTCGACCAAAATCGGAGCAGTAGTTTTCGAGTTATAAGCCAAACAAGTTCACAGTCATTCTTGTGGTCGTCATTTTTAAAATCATGCAAATATAAACATGTGTGAACATAATATATCAGGCGCCCAGAATTGCTCAGCAAGCTAATCTTGATTTTAGATATCTTTTAAAGTCTTATAACTTTGAAACGGCTGCACGGATTTTGTTCAAACTTTTTGTGGAAGGTTGTAAATTAATTCAGCTTTCAAATGAAGTATATTATGTGGGCGTGGCACCGCCCATTTAGTTAATAAACAAGAAATATTTAAAAAAATGTTATTTTTTAACTAAATGGGCAGTGCCACGCCCATTAATTAGATAACCCCGGATAGCTAAGGAAATTTCCAAATGTTTGCAAAAAATTTGACCAAAATCGGAGCAGTAGTTTTCGAGTTATAAGCCAAACAAGTTCACAGTCATTCTTGTGGTCGTCATTTTTAAAATCATGCAAATATAAACATGTGTGAACATAATATATCAGGCGCCCAGAATCGCTCAGCAAGCGAATCTTGATTTTAGATATTTTTTAAAGTCTTATAACTTTGAAACGGCTTCACGGATTTTGTTCAAACTTTTTGTGGAAGCTTGTAAATTAATTCAGCTTTCAAATGAAGTATATTATGTGGGCGTGGCACCGCCCATTTAGTTAATAAACAAGAAATATTTAAAAAAATGTTATTTTTTAACTAAATGGGCAGTGCCACGCCCATTAATTAGATAACCCCGGATAGCTAAGGAAATTTCCAAATGTTTGCAAAAAATTTGACCAAAATCGGAGCAGTAGTTTTCGAGTTATAAGCCAAACAAGTTCACAGTCATTCTTGTGGTCGTCATTTTTAAAATCATGCAAATATAAACATGTGTGAACATAATATATCAGGCGCCCAGAATCGCTCAGCAAGCGAATCTTGATTTTAGATATTTTTTAAAGTCTTATAACTTTGAAACGGCTTCACGGATTTTGTTCAAACTTTTTGTGGAAGCTTGTAAATTAATTCAGCTTTCAAATGAAGTATATTATGTGGGCGTGGCACCGCCCATTTAGTTAATAAACAAGAAATATTTAAAAAAATGTTATTTTTTAACTAAATGGGCAGTGCCACGCCCATTAATTAGATAACCCCGGAAAGCTAAGGAAATTTCCAAATGTTAGCAAAAAATTTGACCAAAATCGGAGCAGTAGTTTTCGAGTTATAAGCCAAGCAAGTTCAGAGTCATTCTTGTGGTCGTCATTTTTAAAATCATGCAAATATAAACATGTGTGAACATAATATATCAGGCGCCCAGAATCGCTCAGCAAGCTAATCTTGATTTTAGATATTTTTTAAAGTCTTATAACTTTGAAACGGCTGCACGGATTTTGTTCAAACTTTTTGTGGAAGCTTGTAAATTAATTCAGCTTTCAAATGAAGTATATTATTTGGGCGTGGCACCGCCCATTTAGTTAATAAACAAGAAATATTTAAAAAATGTTATTTTTTAACTAAATGGGCAGTGCCACGCCCATTAATTAGATAACCCCGGAAAGCTAAGGAAATTTCCAAATGTTTGCAAAAAATTTGACCAAATTCGGAGCAGTAGTTTTCGAGTTATAAGCCAAGCAAGTTCACATTCATTCTTGCGGTCGTCATTTTGAAAATCATGCAAATAAAAACATGTGTGAACATAATATATCAGGCGCCCAGAATCGCTCAGCAAGCGAATCTTGATTTTAGATATTTTTTAAAGTCTTATAACTTTGAAACGGCTTCACGGATTTTGTTCAAACTTTTTGTGGAAGCTTGTAAATTAATTCAGCTTTCAAATGAAGTATATTATGTGGGCGTGGCACCGCCCATTTAGTTATTTAGCAAGAAATATTAAAAAAAATGTTATTTTTTAACTAAATGGGCAGTGCCACGCCCATTAATTAGATAACCCCGGAAAGCTAAGGAAATTTCCAAATGTTTGCAAAAAATTTGATCAAAATCGGAGCAGTAGTTTTCGAGTTATAAGCCAAGCAATAAGATTACAATCTTGTATAGGGCATTGAAAGAGTGAAGGAGAAAAGAATAAATAATAAAAATCTTAAATACTAGTTGAACAATAACATAATTAAACTTCATAATATTTAACCTTTTCATTACTATGATTACCATAAAAAGAAGAAAACTTCTTTTTTAAACCTATTATGATAAAATTGATAAATTGTTGAATGCAATCTCGTGCAAAGTTTTCATAAACACTTGAAATTTTTTCTTCTGGTAATACCGCTGATAAATGCAATTGCATTCACACGTCATAGATATTTTGTATTGTTGTTGAAAAAGTTTTTCTTCCTAGTTGCAATTTGTTCGCATCTATATAATAATATTTTTTAGAGAATATTCACTGTAGAAAATTGAATTGTTCTATTCATCGATTACTTAACATAACAGTTATATAAAATTATAATCATTGTGAGTGCTAGCATAGTGTATACGAATACATTGCGTACGACTGTGCAAAAAGATATAAAAAAAATTGTGCAGTTGTATATGTAAACGTTTGGCAGCTTTTTGCCAACTCTACTGTCCTTTCACTTTCGTTATTAGAGTGGCGAAGTAACAACAAACTTTACAAGTATAGTATAGTATAGGCAACTACTTATATAAGCAAAGAATCTTGGCGAGTAATCTAAAAGTTTGATAAATAATGAATTGAAAAAAAAGAAACATTTTCAAACAATTTCAATTGTACTTGCCCACCAAAGTATTTCACAATCCTCCCCTTTCACTTTCTTTCATGAGCAGGTTAACGGTGTCTGCATTTGTTGTTGCTGCTACATTTATACGCATATATATGCACATCGTAGGGTTTTGATTTGAAACGCAGCCAGACTTGCTGGTCACTGTTGTTTGTTTATATTATGGGCGCGTAGCATAAATGTGTATACATAGCTATAAATAACTAATCATATATGTGTTTCAAAACAAACAAGAAATAAAGAATAAGTAATAAAAACACTGTGCATTAAGGACAATGGCATCTGCGATATTTTTTATATGTACGAACGTTGGTTTAAACTTACAATACGAACTGTTTGATTAAATTATTAAAGTTTCATTTATTAGACAAGTGTTGCATCATATTTTAGGTAACTGTATAATTTCATCATTTTATAAAAAAAGCAGAGTATAGAAGCCCTTGCTAATGCACCTGCACGTTATAAAATCGATAATGAGTGCTAGGGCTTGGAAAATTATTGTTTTAAATTATATAAATTAAAACAATTAAAAACTATTTAAAGTATTTATTTTCTTTTCTGAGCAGTAGTTACTGGGAAATGTTGAACTGTGCCGAGGAGCAAAAATCTGTTAGACGAAAATATCCATAAAGAATAAACCAAAGTAAAAATGAAATCGTCTTTAAGTATGGGCGGTGGGGGAGGAGGAGTAGTATACGATAATGGTGGCAATGGCAGTTATATGATAATGAAAAATTATGATTCGCCAAACACCTGCCATAGAGGTAAAATTGTTTTGGTCAGTCCCACAGCCGAACAATTTGAATTGTTAAAAAAACATTTGGAGGAGCGTACACAAGATAGTCGGGGCGAAACTATTTATGAAATTGGTGTCGGCGAAGGTCAGTTACTTAAAATTGGCCAGAGGGTAATATTTATTGCAAAAGATTTTTTTATTTTTGTAGAGGGAGGCGACAGTGGTTTGGCTGAAGATGAATATCAAGCCTCGGTGGCTACTCTACAATCATTGGCCACCACAATTAATGCTGATATGGTTCTATTGAGGCAACGTAAAGTTGAAAAAGGCTTAACCGCCCAATATTTGATTAGGAAACGTGTAGATATGGCCGATTTCATGGAAATACGGTATTAAAGGATTTTTTACACACTTACGTTTTATTACAATTTATTTCATTAGAGTGGCTGTGGTGGGTAATGTAGATGCTGGAAAGTCTACGTTATTGGGTGTTTTAACACATGGCGAACTGGACAATGGTAGGGGTCATGCCCGGCAACGTTTATTCCGTCATAAACATGAAATGGAAAGTGGCCGCACCAGTTCAGTGGGCAATGATATATTAGGCTTTGATAGTGTGGGCAATGTGGTGAATAAACCCGATCATGGCACCTTGGATTGGGTGAAAATCTGTGAAAAATCAGCCAAAGTAATTACTTTTATCGATTTAGCTGGTCATGAACGTTATTTGAAAACAACCGTGTTTGGCATGACAGGTCATGCCCCGGATTTTGGCATGCTTATGGTAAGTAAACAAGTATTTTTTCATCTGTTTTTTGTTTTGTTTTTAATAACTTGGCAAACATTTTCCAGATTGGTGCCAATGCGGGCATTGTGGGCATGACCAAGGAACATTTGGGTTTAGCTTTGGCTTTGTCGGTACCCGTTTTTGTGGTGGTCACTAAAATCGATATGTGCCCACCAAATATTTTACAAGATAATCTGAAACTATTGTTTAAAATTCTGAAATCTCAGGGTTGCCGCAAAGTACCAGTCATGGTTAAAACACCCGATGAGGTGGTCTTGTCGGCAACCAATTTCGTTTCGGAACGATTATGTCCCATTTTTCAAGTGTCCAATGTGACCGGAGTTAATTTAGATTTGTTGAAAATGTTTTTAAATTTGCTAACCACCCGTATGACTGGGCAAGACGATTTACCGGCTGAATTTCAAATCGATGACACCTATTCGGTGCCCGGTGTTGGTACAGTGGTGTCGGGCACTTGTTTGCAAGGTTTAATCAAATTGAATGATACGTTAATGTTAGGACCAGATCCTTTGGGTAATTTTGTACCCATTGCTGTAAAGAGTATACATCGTAAGCGCATGAATGTGAAAGAGGTGAGAGGTGGACAAACGGCCAGCTTTGCTTTGAAGAAAATCAAACGATCTCAAATCCGCAAAGGTATGGTTATGGTAAGTCCCGAATTAAAACCGCAAGCCTGCTGGGAATTTGAGGGGGAAATACTGGTGTTGCATCATCCCACCACAATTTCATCACGCTACCAGGCCATGGTGCATTGTGGCAGCATACGTCAGACAGCATCCATTGTCACCATGTCCAAGGAATGTTTAAGGACAGGCGATAAAGCTCATGTAAAGTTTCGTTTCATCAAACATCCGGAATACATAAGACCGGGACAACGAATGGTGTTCCGTGAAGGTCGCACGAAAGCTGTGGGCAATGTTTTAAAACCGATCACTAATTCGGTAGCCGCCCAACATCGTACCAAACCGAATAAAATGCAATCGCGTTCCCAGGGTCAAGGTAGTAATTCTCATGCAACGCAAAATCAAAATCAAAATCCCAACGTACAAGCGGCAACAGCAGGCAGTAATGTAATTATTTGTAAGCAGAACAGTGCGGATCATGAATTTAAAAATAATATAAAAAGTGATGGTGTGCTGGAGATGAGTTTGGATAAACGTGACAATGCACGGCCGTCGGGCAAACGCAGTCACAAGAGAGCAGCAACTAATGTTTCTATGGCCGGCACTGCTGTGGGGGATGGTACACAAATGTTGCAAACGAATGCAACTGCAACATCTCACATAACTGCCAAAGCGCAGTAATTTTTTTTTTAATAATCTAAAATCTAAAATTATATATATTTTCTCCCTTCTTTGAAAAATAACTTAGAGACGCAAGAGAGTTTAACACCACTTCCAAGGGTACTTCATAAACCATCGGTGGACTTTATGTATTTTGTACTTCAAATAAATATTAATTAAAAGAAAAAAGTGAACATTTATGACAACTTGTGAAACTGAAATGGAACTGGGCGAATGGTGCAGTACCCTTGGACATGGTGTGGTAGGTTCAAAGCAACTTTTATGTATATAGTAGAAACAAAAACAATGAATTGAAATTGACTAAATGCTATTTTGCTACGATGGAAAACAAATACTTAAAAAATTCTCTGTAAATGTTTGTAATTATGTAGACGTGTAGTAACTGTATTGGGCACCCCCTTAATTAATACTATGACAAAGAATCAAATTAAAAATTTGAATTATCATACAATTTACAAATATTTATTTTTTTTTAATTTTTGAAAAATATTTTTGCGTATACGTACTTCTGGAAACTCATTTAAATTTACTGAATACATTTACACAACGTTAAGTTTTAAAATTTCTTCTTTTTTATTTCATCCTTAACTCCTTCGATTTCCTGTTTTACATTACTTTTAAACGCATCTATAAATTTTCTACAATAATAAACAAAAGTTCTTTACCTTATGTGTACACAAACTATTCATTTATTCTATACATCACTTACTTGAAACGTTCCGGAGTCATTTCATGCAAACGATTTTCATAAGCGGCTCCCTTAGCCCGATACATTAAAGAGACCACCAATTGAGCAGCTCGGCGCATCGGATAACTATCCGCCATACGTTGTATAAGTTGCTCATTATTGGCCAAATAACGCATCAAGAGGCGTAGTATCATTATGAGCAAAAATATGTTAAAATTGTATGTCTTTGTATTTGCGTATAAGCTGTTGTTTCAGTGTCAATTGATTGCGCAGTAATACCAGCTTTTGTAATTGCTCTTCCTTATTATATTCAATGCCCGGCAATTGTTTTATTTGATTTCGGGCCGATTCAAAACGTTTCTGTAATTCTATAATCTGTTAAGGAAAAATTGATTTATAAAATTTGGTCTTGTCGGATATAGCAAACGTTATACCTTTTGACAGCACTCTTGTGATTCACGTTGTTTGGTGGTATTATCCAGAGGATCCTTTTCCACACTATATGTATAAATAAGTTATATAAGTATCATCTTGCTCATTAACATATAAAAATATAATTTGTCAATCATTTGCAATAATTGTAAAGGATATTATAAATGCTTCTAGACAGACCTATATCTAAAGTATTGATTAGTTATCAGTTATTATTTTTTTAATACCTTACCAACGTATTATATCGTAGATGACAGGTAGTATTTCAATGTCCAAACGAGCAACTGTCAATCCCTTGTTGGCGTTATTATTCGTGGAATTCGTAGAGGCTGATACTGGTGCTGCCTGTGAATTTTGTATTAAACCATCGGCTGTTAAAATTGGTTTCTTTTCTGCTGACTCTGACTGATTAGGTGATAATTCCATTTTCATTACTTTATTGCAATAAAAAGCATGTTTAATATAAAGCAAATCGTATTTTCGTTAATATTAGCATAATTATTTATTACAGAGCGTTGCCGAATCAAATTATTCTCACTATCTTATATTACAAAGGTTGCCATTGCGTTTATACAATATTTATAGTTGTATGGTTTTCCCGTTACTTCCGCACAAATATTATAATCAAGTGGCAACTTTAATTTCTGCTAGAAAATTGGTTTCAATTCGGTTGAAAGTGAGGATTTTGAGAAAACAATTTTCATTTAATTATTAGTTAATAAATAATAATAATAATAATTTTATTTAATCATTACTTAATAAATTTATAGTTTAATAAACAAAGTGTTAACAATTGACATGGCATTCGTTTGAGAGAGACTTTGCCTTTGCTTAAATGCCGGTAGTGCCGTTAAATTTTACATTGAAATAAAACAACAATAACATCGCGTTACTAATAACGAAATATTAATAATTTATCTTGAAATGTTTATTTACAACAAAATTAAATATTATTGCAACATTATACGTAAATATTCTCATGTATGCTTACGCTTAAATATATCTGCCGGAGACACATTTGTGTTATAGTGAATAACTGAGGATAATATGATCTACGATTAAAGTTGCCGTTACTCTCTGCATTTTTTTGTTTAAAAAGAGGCTTTTACGTTAACAGTTTAACTGTGAAGTTATACGACTTTATGAACTTGTTGGTTGATATTCAATAGCTCACACAATCAGTTGCATACGCTGCCTGTAAATGAAAAGTTCAACATGTGACATCAAGCGCTTTTATTTTTTCAGTTATATATATTGATAATATGTGTTTGTGTGTTTGTATTAAATGTTTATAAATCTTACTCAATATAAAAACAAAAACGGGTGTTATATCAAATATTGTTTAAAATATTTCCATTTTTTTATATGTATTTGTTAAACTATACGAATAACTAAAAGGTGTGTTTGTATGAACGAAAAAAAGTTGTACAATGCCTTGAAAACAAAGCAATAAAAAATTAAAAATAAAATCTGAACAAATCTTCAAACTCATCCAAAACTCTTATCCTATCGTGTTGGCTATACACTAGTGTGCATATTAAATTTTCTATTCTTCTCAACCAACATTGTTTTTTAATTATAATTTATGAGTAGCACTCGATTTAATAAATTTTTTGAATTGATTTCTGTTCAGTTTAAGTCATCGTTTTGTGGGCTCTATGTGTATGCGTATGTGCGCTGTAAAAGGCCAGCAAGAAATATCAATTGAAAAATCATTTATGTTTTAATTAAACAATAACAACAAGCGCTACATTATATATTGTATTTTATGTGTGTGTGTGTGTGTGTGTGTGTGTGTGTGTGTATGAACGATGAATTAAAATTAACAGCGCTTACGTACATGTGCACAAACCCACATACATTGTTTTGAAATTGAACTCGTGTCACATTGCTGTTAAAAGTGTTTTTCTCCATACACAAAGTATAAAAAAAATCTACATTAAGTTTAACAACTCTTTCCTTCATTATTATGAACATCAAGCATAAGCAATAAAGTGTGACTCTCTTTGATTATAGATCGCGTCTTGTTCTGTTGTATTTTCAAATTTTCTCTTTTTCACCCTCTTTAATAATTATACCCTGCACCATGTGCAGCAAAGGGTATATTAAGTACGTGCGGATGTTTGTAACTCCTAAACGGCTAAAGAGAGACCCCGCCTTTTTTATAATCATTTAGTAAAAATGTATGACTTTTTACAAAGCTAAAATGCTCATACGCCTGCCGAGCCAACCTTAACTTTCAGCGTAGTATTGTTAACTGTCGGTGGGTTACTAACGCGGCATTTGAGTTCAAATTCCAGCTGAAGAAAACTTTTTCACTTTTTGCCTCAGCTGTATTTGAATCGGTGTCCTACAGCATTTAGTAAGACAAATCTTTAGCCCACTCAGGTCCTTTTTTATAAATCTTTAATTGTGTCGGTCGGTCCATGAGAATGTTTGCTCAAGCTGCAGGTCACACTTTCTGAAATATTTTAAAGAAATTTGGTACAAAGTGAAACCCGATTGAGGGTGACACTTGGACGCCCTATTATGAAATTTGCAAAATTTGTACAAAAATTGATGAAAAATAGTTAATGTAGGGTACAAATATATTTTATTTACTTGCTTCTATTCAGATGTAAAGTGTGATTATATGTAAAAAGTTTTTCAGCATTGTTAACCTTATCTAGTCTTTGTGTGTAAAAAATAAAATAAAATAAATAAACAACAACAACAATAACATATATGAACAAATAAATAACACATCAACGAAAGAACCGAGACACAGTTAGTTGTACAGTTAATTTAATATAATTTAATAAAATTTCATTTGTGCGAGGTTGTGCATGCAAAATTATTGTACAATCATTCGTTAGGGTAGCTAACAATCAACACGTTTCTAATTGTTCCATTTTGTTGGTATCTACTTGCTGCTGCTGCTGGTGGTGGTTACCTCCAACCAAAAAAACAATCAAAAATTTCATCTACTAAGATGCTGGTCCCCTTGCATGATACGGAGCCTAGCTTCGTTATATTAAAATTGCTCCGCTAACGTGCTAAACAGAAACGCCTAAGCCTGTATATGTGTGTGTGCGTGCGTGCGTGTGTTCATAATTGTTAAAAAAACACAAAAGTGTGAAAAATTAAACAACTTTTCGAGTAAAGTTAAGAAACAAAAGGAGTTGATTTGTGTGGAACGCATTTGTGGACTGTTCACTATCTTAAAACTACAAGTGCAACTTATAAGGAGTATAATAAAGAAAGCATTTCTCACTATTATGAACAATTTACAAACATTAATAAAACAACAGTAAAATAATATTAACACTTGACAGTTACGCAAACGCAAACGCGATCATATTACGTTTTTCGGAAAAAAAACCAACGAGAAAAAAACAATTCTTTTGAAAAAGAGCGCATAAAAGCTATGTTTAGAATAAACTGAGTTGAGATTTCAAAAAAAAAAAAAAAAATCAAATAAATAAATTTTTGGAAAATTGTTAAATAAACCGTAAACATTTTCATTAAACAATTTTTTTTGTGGAAAAAAAAACTATTCTACTTGGAAACAAATTTTTGTGCTTTGTGACAAATTTAAATAAAATATATAATTCCGGCTTCACAACGGCTCCTCATCGTGTAAAAATTGTTTTGTTAAACCCCAGCGGGAACGATTGTTTCATTTGATTGTCAGTGGGTCAAATAAATGGAGAAAATTGTGCGGCCATTGGTTAAGGGTTGTTCATCCAATGAGTATCCAGAAAGTTATATGTGCCTAATTATCAAGATGTTGTTGAAAGTTGAGAATACATTGTTGCGCAGTCATCGTCAACGTGAGACCACCGGTATCAAGAAATTGTACAATTCCTTCTTTGTGCTGTTTTAATTGGTGGGCACCCGAAAAACAAACAAGCGGCCTTAACCTAGAGTAGGCTAAAAGACTTTTGCACAAATTGAACAATAAAACCCAAACTATTGAGTGATTCAAGAAAAAAAAAACAAAAAAAAAAACATAAAAAAAAGAAGTTATTTAACCTTCTGCAGGCGCTCACAGATGAATATTAAGTTTGAGTTCGTGATAAATAATGTAAAAGCCTAAATCCAGTTACTAGTTAAAAAATGTAACCGTTTCCGTTTCACACTCTAAACCTTTCCTATAAAACAAAAAAAAAAAAAAAAAAGCAAAAAACAAAAAAAAACTTCGACTTTTCGGCCTGCAGACCTTGAACCAGTAATATGTTCGCTACTGTGAATTTCTTAAATTCTGCTTCACCTCCCTTCCTTTACTGTCTGCCATAGAAGTAAGAGCTTTAATCAGCTCTCCTTTCTCATCCAACAACCGAATGGCTTTGTCATTATTTACGGCCACAGCTGCTCCTACCTCAGCTTCTTCTTCTGTTGCTACACAACAGCATCATCATAACAATTTTGGCGATTTACAAATATTCATCGATTCATATGCTTTGCAAAATCCAACAAGTTGTACTAACGCTTCAACGAAATCTTCCCTAACATCCAACACGTGTGTAACGGAGTTAATCGAATTGGGCAGCAACAGAACTCAAAACAATACGAATGGGGCGACTGATATAAATAGCAATAGTACCAATAGTACGGAGGATGATCAGCAATTGCAACAACAACAACAACAACAACAGCAATATCCAAATACTGCCGATAGTCAAATTAATCAGGTGAGTTGATATATTCCCGTTTTATCTGCTCCAATAAGTACATTATAGCTTCATGAAGACCCTAGACTATTTAGCTGGCTACAGAGTGATTTATTGCTCGGCATCATGAAAACGAGCGGCATATTTATATATGCTATGCAACTTCCATTTACTACCTCCTTCACCCCTAGAGCCAACATAGTTCTATGGGTGCTCGTATTGTTACGTAACGCCATAACCATTATTCTGATTCCTTTCAAAATATGGTAAAAATTCGATATCTAGATACCTTAAGAGTCAATTTTAATTTAGACGTTAGGCAGGGGTCTGGAAAGTGGCACTTTATGTATGGTTAGAACGGGAAACTTACTTTTCCTTATCCTTCCAAAGTATATATATTTTTGATCAACGTCGAAAACTGAGTCGTAAATGAGGACGTAAATTTTGAACAGACACTATTAGTTTTTGCACGCAGACTGCTATTTAAAAAGGCCAAAATTGGTCAAGAGCCACGCCCACAATCAAGAAAAATCTTTATAAAAATTGAGCTATAAAGTTCAAATTTACTATGTATATCTATAAATATTTCTTTCATCGATGTGCCGAAAAGGGGCGTAATAGGATGACATACACGCCCACAATAAATAAAAATCTTTATATCTGCCACAAAAATTAATCTATGAACTTGAAATTTGGAGTACTTATTTAAGTTAGTTAGGCCATGGGCATGGTCGGCCCACAATTTACATAAAACCATATTCAACGTAAATGTAGATTTGCATGCTGATACGTAATACAAACACTATTAGAGGGCGCAATATATATATATATATTTGCCACGCCCACCGTTGTGGAGGTGGAGGGTATTTAAGATTTGGCCCAAACCTAATTTCGTTTTCTTACTTGTTTTTTTTTTTCCTTCATATACGATTAATTCATTGAACACGATCACGACCAAGTCCTTTCAAGCAATCTGCTTCTGTGCGAGCCAATCGAAGTAATCTCTTGCCTTTCTCCTTCGAAATCCATAATTTGGCCAAGGTGTCAATTGAAGATTGATATTTATTGATTCGTATAAACCTCAAATTTGAGAAAATTGGGAGGGACAGAATCTCCACCTATTACATATTATTTACTCAACATTATGCTATTAATTCTTAATTGCTACAATATTATCAATCTTTTTTGTAATAAACAAGAAAGCTCTTAAACAACATAATAAGTACAGTACAGTAGTGCCAATGCGACTGAGCGTTATACTCGGAGAACATTATCAGTGAGGTTTCTTTTTTTCAACGCTTAACCCCGCTGATAATAAGACTAAGTAATCAGTCGCAATGCGTTATATAGCCTTATGAATAATAAATGTTTTTCTGCCAGTTTTTTTTTAATACTTTCTTTCTTCATAAAATTAATGTGAAAATATTTTAATTAGCATTTACATCGGAATTTAATGAACAACTTGCATCAGCAAATTACTACAGAATATGGACATATTATAACGTATGTAGACTCACCACCAAATTCTGAAGAATCGTGGCCAGGTAAGATGATGATTTGATTATAAAAAAATCAATTTTCATATGAAAATGTATTAAAGAGGATCATTCAAAATTTTCACCGGGCCCACAAATCATAAATGTGCAAACAATTTATTCGAATGGTGTTAATGAGGCACGCAAAAGACGCATGGATTGGGATGCATTAGATATCAGTGATAGCGGTAACAGTAATTCCACTGCTCATCAGCATCAGCATCAGCATCAGCATAATCAAAGCAATTCCGATAAGGGGAAATATAAGCGTGAGAAATTAAATAATGGTAAGTGTAGTGGTAGGGGGGTGAGAAAAAACTGATCATTTACTTTTAGCGACAAGTCCATTAAGTGGCAAAGTAATCAAGAAAGATGTTCAAATTATATTGAAATAAGAAATGAATAAAAAAGCTACGCCTGGCTTCAATCAAATCGTAAATATCCTCCATATATTGTGGGCGCGACAAGCATCTTTTTGCTAAAAACCGTCCGACTTTCGTTTACGAATTTTCGGCATATTTGTTGTAGCTTTTTTGATCGAAAACGGATAGACAGACATGATTGGATTATTTCCTATATTCCTATTAACGGTAACTTGTGCTCAAGAATATTTAACTATAAGGTTAAAATTGACCACAACTACTTTAATTGTAATATAATAACGGTATTAATTAGCCTTTAGTAATAGGGAGCAACATAATGCAGTTAAGTATAAAAACAATGCTGAGCGGCTAAGGGCATACATATCATCTTTGCTAAAAGATTATCTGTTGGGGCATTGTTTGCTTATAAGTTTGATAACAAGCATTAAAAATAACAAATAAGAAAACTAAATTTAACTTAGGCCACATCTTAAATACCCTCCACATCCACAGCAATGGGCGTGGCAGATATTTCAAGTTGAATATGGTTTTTTGTAAATTGTGAGTGTTTCTGTTATCCGACCCCGCCCATTTTTGGCACATCGATATATGGAATAACTGCAAATATACGTATCAAGTTTTAATTTAATAGCTCAATTTTTGTAGCAGGTAAATATATATTTGTCGATTGTGGGCGTGGCTGTTAACTGATTTTGCTCATTGTAAATAGCGATCTGCGTACAGAATCTAAAAGCAACTGAGCAAAATTGCATCTCATATTATATCAAAACTTAAGAGCGTAAGAATGCCAACAACAGACAGACACACGGACATTTACGTCTAGACTGACTCATTTTTTAATGCTGTTCAAGAATATAAACACTATGTGGGGTCTCTGACACCTTTTTCTGGGTGTTACAAATAGATTGTATACCCGCCTCCATCTTATGTGGAGTGTATAAGAATATAAGTAAATGACGTTGCACAAGCTTATCTCTGTTTTTATATATAAACCCTTGTATTTATAATAAAAGTGTCAACGCTTGCATTGCATAGCACCCATTTGTATATTACAGTGTTGTATTGTATTACAAGTGCGGGGGTATCTGCATGTGCAGGGCTATTAAGCATAATTCCAAAGTTTTTTGAAGAGAAACTAGAAAACTACTGGTCTGCTTTTGGAGAAATTTTTTGCAAACATTTGGAAATTTCTGTAGCTTTTCGCCTAAATAATATCCTTTGTTGGAAAGCAATAAATATCATAAAAAGTGAAAATAATAATAATAGTAATAAAAATAAGAGTAAAATATATTTTTTAATTAAAAAAAAATTATAAATTTTCATTGCGTTTGTGATTAGAACCTTATTATCAGTACAAAAATAAACGGTTCTCCCTTTCACAAACACTCTCTCTTAACATAAACTGCACACAGTTAGATTTTTCCTTTATATTATAATAGTGAGCTAAACATTTGATAAATGTTGCATTGTGTTTATGCGGGAATACTTTTCACATGTATTTTTAAAAAGACGTACAAAAAAACCAAATTTAGTTGCATTCAGACTGTCTACCAAAATAATTCGTTTCCATAATTGATTGAATTAGACACTACAGACCGAATTTAAATTTATTTGTTTATAGTAAAACGGGTAAATAAGAATTGTTTTAGGTGTAGAATAATTCGTTGTAACGCTGGAACAGCTTTAACATACAAGTCGTGGATATAGAGAGAATAATGAGTAATCTGTTCACAATTTTTGATAACAATAATCGTAAATTCTGCCGCTATCAAAATAATTATGCAGGTACGGTATGCGTTCGATATAGAAAAGTAAACGATAAACGATAATGTGTTAAGGGAATAAGGAAACTATATTAGGCGTACGCCAAGTCTGAGAGACTCCCCACCTTTATCGTACCCACATGTCTCTGCTATGTTTTTTAAAAGCGTAGTCAATCTGCCAAGTTTCGAATCATTAGTAGTTCAGGAGTGATACGAAATTTTTATATAAGTAAAGAAATTTGCGCAAAAGTCACCATCACAGGATGTGCGCCTTGCTCATATTAATTACACTTTGCAAAATTATTTTATTAACATGATGCTCATCCTATTTGTATTTTTAATATAACTCCCGATTGGCTGGTCCAATTTTCTTTATTCATGTACCGTTATTGAGATACCACCCGTGTTATGGGCACTTCCTTGACACGATTTAGCCAGTTTGCAATACTGCAGACATTCAAGGCATTCGTGTCACATTTTGCGGCCTTAAAAGTTCCAACAAAAACACAACTCACAGAGGGGCTATTGATGCTGATCAAGAATATATGTAGTGTGGGAGTGTGGCTCGCTTCTTTCCTCCAATGACAAACGTTTGAACAAAAACCAATATACCCCCACACATAATTATAATGATGGATATACAAATAAGTAAGAAAAACAGTCTGTAGGTTTTCTTAACTTCTTAATTTACATGGACAGAAACCGACCATCTGTATAATGAAAGGTTGATTTAGCCGCCGCATTTGCAACAGGGTAGAATATAACTATCTTGTATATATAATGTGGTTGTGTGTTATAATATTTCAGGTCGTTCAACTTGGTCTGATGATATAGGCTTCGATCTAAATGCCGAATTCAACAGTAATTCCTATATTAACAAGTACGTGTGTTGCGTAAGCATGAAAAGTTTCTTGTTTTGTTTTTTTTTAATAAGATTTTTTTTTTTTTATTTTATATACAGTGAAACGTTTTTGCCATTTTCACCCGGTTTGACGGTTTTGAAACAGGAACCTCAAACCGAACAAATAAAATTGCAAAAAAATACTTCAATAAACAATTTACAACAACAACAACAAATACTAACGAAAACTGATAAGATTAACAGTTTACAGCAACAACTTGAATCATCCTCATCATTATCGACAATAGTAACGACAACAACAACTACAATAACAACAACAACAACTACAACGCCACCTACACCGAAATATAATAAAAATGAGCAGCAGCAATGCCCTACGCACATAATCGATCATTTAACGAATCAGGATAAAACAAACTGTAATATAGAAAATGGTAACCATACATATAAATGTTAAATGTTGGCAAATAATTGACTATTCTTATATAAATGAATATATAGGACGTTTGGCGAACGCTGGCTTAAGTCAACAATTGTTAACGGTGTTGAATGCCAGTAAAATTGAACAAAACTGCAACAATTCGAGCAATCAAATCACAAAAACAACATCAAGCGATAAAACGGACTGTAATCCACATGTGGCAAATGCCACTGCTGGTGGTGATGATTATAAGTAAAAGGATTTTGACTTTCTTTTTTAACATGATTGAGCGCTTAATTGAAGATTTTCATTTTCTATTCATAGATTTCAATATATATTAGCGGCTGCTACTTCAATAGCCACCAAAAATAATGAAGATACTCTCACTTATTTGAATCAAGGACAAAGTTATGAAATTAAATTGAAAAAAATCGGTGATTTATCGTTTTATCGTGATAAAGTGTTGAAGGTGAGTAGGTGTCAATAAGTAGGACTGTATGTGTTAGCAAAAGAAGCATAATAATAGACAGTAGACAGTAGACAGTAAACAGTAGACAGTAGACAGTAGACAGTAAACAGTAGACAGTAAACAGTAGACAGTAAACAGTAAACAGTAGACAGTAGACAGTAGACAGTAGACAGTAGACAGTAGACAGTAGACAGTAGACAGTATCAGTATATCGATCAAACCGATCGATTCCGTATCAAAATTTGAATCGATTTAACTATGTTCGTCTGTCCGTCTGTCTATCCATGTACATTTGAGCGTTAGTTGCAGGATCCATTATTTGAGATATTTCGATGACATTTGGTACAAGGATATATATTGGCCCAAAGGGCAACCCCATTGGAGATGAACCGCATCGTTCCATTTTCAAAACCCCTTCCATATAAGGTCCTATTATAATGGAAGTCTTTATATGACAAAAAATCGCAATTTTTAATATTTTTTCGTATGGCATGTACCGTTTACGGGTTACAAACATCTGTACAAACTTAATATACGCGTGGAATGAGCCTTTCAGAAGTTGCAAACATTCGCACGCACACTTAATGGTTTTAAAAAAATTGCGCTCTCTTTGGCCCTTTGAAAGATACCAGAAATGATGTAGGGTGCAGGCATATTTTTTTTTCACAGTCGTATATTGTTGTTTACATCAATTGAGTTTCATATGCTTTAATCATCAAACAAGTTGCAATTGCAGGGCAGATGATGTTCACTCGCTCGCTCTTCTTCTTCCTCCTTGCTGTTTTCTTGATTAACATTGAGGCCACCCCATTATTAATTGAGTTTTCATTTTGTTCATTTATTTTAATAGAGCGTCATTAAGATATGTTTTCATGAACGTCGCTTACAATTTATGGAGCGCGAACAAATGCAACAATGGCAGGCATCACGTCCTGGCGAACGGATTATTGAAGTTGATGTCCCTTTATCGTATGGCCTGTGTCATGTTAATCAGCCATTAAGTCCCAATTATTTAAATACGGTAGAAGTGTTATGGGATCCCATGAAAGAAGTGGGTGTTTATATAAAGGTTAACTGTATATCAACAGAGTTTACGCCGAAGAAACATGGTGGCGAAAAAGGTGTACCGTTCCGTTTACAGATCGAAACATATATCGAGAATACAAATATTGGTAATACGGGTGGAGGTGGTGGAGAAGAAAGCACAGGAAGTAAAGTAATGGGAAGTGTTATACCAAAAGCACCACATAGCCCTACATTGTCCACGTCGACCCTATCTATGAACGCCGCACAATCACCACCTAGCCAAATAAGCAATTTAACGTCCACCCAAAATATTTTGCCACCTATAAATCTCAATAGCATTAATGTTGGCCTAAATAAGCAACCCATACATGCAGCCGCTTGCCAAATAAAGGTTTAATTGATTTTTCCCTTTTCTCTCTTTTCGTTCTTTTTAATGTATTTTGAGTATTTTAGGTATTTAAATTAAAAGGAGCTGATCGTAAACATAAACAAGATCGTGAAAAAATACAAAAGCGCCCACAATCAGAACAAGAGAAATTCCAGCCCAGTTACGAGTGCACTATCCTGAATGATATCGCCATGGATATTGTGACACCAACAACGGGCTGTTTTAGTCCGGAATAGTAAGTTAATAAATGTATTTGAATTTTTTTTTTTTTATTCTGACATCAAAGGAAAATATTTTAATTCCGAAAGCTGAAGCAAGTTGAAAGGATTTGTCTTCTATCTTAAACAGAAGGCAATTCCCAAATTCTGTCAGCACTTTTTCGAACTTGTTCAACACCAATTGTAGCATATTTTATTTGTAACCCATAAACATTCTCCGAAGCAGCCAAAGACGTACAACTCGCCCATTTAATGCTATCGATTAGGAGACGTCGAGAGCATAATAAACATCGAATGTAGATGTGTTCGTCTGTCCGTGAGTGTATATTTGTGGAAATCATTATCCTAGTGGCAAGAATTTAAAAATCGATTCCAAACTTGTAGAAGTGTTGACACTTTTTATATAAATTTTGACATATTGAGCTGAAATTCTGTTCTGAAGTTTTTCCACGCAGATCGGCTTTTAAAAAGGGCAAAATCGGTCGAGAGCCACGCCTACAACCGACAAAAATCTATTTATCTGCCACAAAAATGTAACTGTAAACTGAAATTTTATACGTATATTTATAAACATTCCTTTCATCGACATGCCAAAAATGGGTGCGATGGGGTAGCAAAAACACCTACAATTTACAAAAAACCATACTCAACGTAAAACTCAACTTGCAAGCTGATATGTCATATATGCACTATTTTAGGGTATTATATATATGTCTGCCACGCCCACTATTACAGATATGGAAGGTATTAAAGATTTGGCCTAAGCCAAATTTAGTTTTCTCACTTGTCTAACCTAGTTTGTTATTGAAAAGGAGTATAATCAGTAAAACGACACGCCCACCCATTTAAACAGAATTGGACGATTTTTCAAAACGGGGGTGTTTCATACGAAAACAAGACGCTTTGCTGATACTACAAGATAATTTAAAATTCAATTGCAATTCCAACTAAGTGGTGGTAGGATATTATGTGGTCCGACTTGACCGATTATAAGATTTCCTTACAAATGTTTGTAATTATTTATCTTATTTGTTTACTTTTTTTTTTTTTACCAACAACAGCATAAAAATGTGGGCTAATTCACCGATTCATGTACCCAAATACGATAGTTTGGGATCCTTTGCGGGCAACGCATCAACAGGTAGTGCCAAAAGCAATAGTCCGGTAGCTATTAATAATGTATCATCAACGAATTCAACCAATTTTAAAATAGTGGATCAAAATATGAGTATAGCCGTCTCACCAATGATAGCTGATATGGAGGACTATGTGGGTAGACATTAGTGAATAACTAACACATGATTATTGTGCTACTAAATGCTTTTGGGTTTTAGAATAATATAAATATAATGCCAGAATCAACACCAGCCCAAGTAACGCAATGGTTGACCACAAATCGTTTAACCGCCTACTTATCAACATTTGCGCACTTTTCAGGAGCAGACATTATGAGGTACAAAATTTTGTGATCATTCAAAAATAATAAACCTTTGTTAGGGCTTTGCTTTTTATTGTATACTAGAATGAGCAAAGATGATCTTATACAAATCTGTGGCTTGGCTGATGGTATACGCATGTTTAATATATTAAGAGCCAAGTGAGTAACTTTTTAATTAATGGATGAATTGAATAGATTTATAATAAATGTTGTTTTACATTTACTAGAGCTATTACACCCCGCCTAACTATATATGTAAGTTTGGATGGTACGAATTATCACGCTCTTTATCTACTATCAAATACGGCTAAAGAATTGTTGCAAAAACTACTAAAATTACCCGGTTTCTATGAACTATTTACAAACTTTATAACATTGCCAGGCGGCGTTAAAGGCCCTACCAATGGCATTATTGATAATAATTTTGTTAAATATAATGTGTGGGGGGGAGCTGGTGACCTTGGTGGTAATAACATGCCCTCTAAGTACCCGGAAAGTGTTTCAACAATGTCTTGTGACATGAATAGTAAAAGTTTGATTTATATGAGCGGGCCATCCGATATCCATGTGGCCGTAACTGATGAAGTTTTAATGAATGAAATTAACGATGGCAGTTTATATGGAATAGACATACAAAATGGTAAAGTGATTATGAAATTGATAAATAAAAGTGATCATTAAGTTTAGAAAGTAATAAATAAACTAAATAAGTGAAAAGACTACGCGGAACGTAGTACGTGAAAATCCTACATCCAAATACACCGCCACTATATTACTTCTCCAATGGTTCTACCTACAATTCAATTAATTAATATTAATATTTTGCACTATATTAAGAATTCTTACTTAAACGCTATGAAAAGTTTCTAGTTTTTCGCTTAGAGAATTCTCAATACATCATGAATAATTGTGCCCACGTGAGATGATTTTATTCATTGTTACAAGTTCATTTTATACATGAAAAGATTACCTATACACAACTAAAAAATATAATACAATCAATTTCTGTTAATTAGATAGGTCCATTGTGATGCGCCTGATTTTCGGTGTTCATAATGATGATGGGTATGATAACGAAACAAGTGAAAATTTTGAGTAATGTGAATTTGTTGGTGGCTTATCGCATAACGGAAAAGGGTCGACAGGATCCAAATTTGGTATAGTTCATTATTAAACTAATTAATTTTTAATTATTAAACTATTAATTAATTAATATTTAATTAGTAATTAATAGTTAATTAGTTTAATAATTGATTATTAGTTAATTATTATTTAATTAATAATTAATACTTAATTAATTTTTAATTATTAGTTAATTATTAATTATTGTTAATTAATCTGAAGAATTTCATATAAAGGTTTCCTTTGAAATAGGACTTTAAATAGTTATATGGGGAGAGGTTCCAAATATAATTCAACAGGATTCTTCATTCTGCCAAAATATGCTCTTGTACCTAAATTTATCAAAATATCTAAAAAAGTGTAACTGGTAGCACCAATTTATATGGAAATAGTTAAATCGGTTTAAAAAGTGATTTTGAATCGATTGTTATAATAAAAAGTGGGTGTTTCTTTAGCTGTTTGTGGGGAGGATTTTAAAAATAGACCGATTAGGTCTACTTTAAATAAGGACCGCCTTTAACCCAATTCATCAACAAATATGAAAAATGTTGACACGCGATGTTGAGTACAAGAAACATATGATTGAAAAGTCTAAGTCTTAGATCGGTATAATTAAAGGTGAGAATTTAGCGAATAATGTATATCTAAATAAAAAATATTTTTATACATTAATAAGAAAAACAAGTGAAAATAGTATAGTCGATCAAGCCCGACTATCAAATATCCTACACCACTTGATTATTCAATTTAATTTTTTTCTTTGAAAAATGAATAATTTTATTGTATTTTTCTATACCTACTTGAATTTTCAAAAATTTCAAGTCAGGAATTTTGTTTATTTATAAAATAAAAAAAAATTTATATGGGGAGGGGTTCTAAAAATGGTCTGATCCTATTCATTTTCAAAAAGGTTTATTTTTGGGATAAAACATATCCTTGTACCAAATTTCGTCGAAATATCTCAAAAAATAATAGGACCTCATATGGAGAGGGGTTCTAAAAATCGTCCAATCCGGTCCATTGTCAATAGCGTTCCCCTTTGGGCCAAAACATATCCTTGTACCAAATTTCACTAAAATATCTCAAAAAATGCGACGTGTAGCTTGCTCACACATTTAGATGGACAGACAGGAGGACATCGATTCAGATTTTGTTTCTGAATCGATCTGTATAATTGAAGGTGGGTGTGGCATTTTACGTTTGGGAATTAAAAACATCCGCACAAACTTAATATACCCTTTTCCACAGGGTGGTGCAGGGTATAATTATTATTAAAACGCTTGTATGAGTGCATAGTAAAGAAATTATTTAATAAATAATAAGAATTCATTATTTTATTATTATAATAGGGGCTGTTAATCTGTCTCTAATAGCTACTTAATTATGTACCTCGATATACATATATGTTATACAACAACAAACAAATCATATTATGAGTAAATAATCGCTTTAATTGTGTGAACGTGTATCAATAATTATTTAATAAATTTACCTATTACATCACCAGTGGTGGCTGGTGGCTGGCTCGATACATTAAGTTATTGGTTCATTATAATAAATTTAAATTTTCTTATTTATATAAAAAAAAAATTATTTTTGCAATTTTTATTTTAGTACCCGTGTGTATGGGGAAGGTATACAGCATTTGTCAAAACGTTTGCAACGCCCACACGTAGACGTCGTAGATCCCACAAAATGTATGTATTCTAAAACCCCATGCAATGCTGAGTCGATATAGCCATGTCAGTCCGTCTGTCTGTCCGCGAATGTGTAAAAATTATTGCTGCAGATATCGATTCCAAACGTGGCAATCTTTGTGTGTAGGTGGGTCGATCAAGCGACGTTTAAGCGAAAGGAAAACAAAAAAACAAAAAAGGAGAATTTTTCCGCCTAACTCAAAAAATTTATATGATACAAAATTGACATATGTATTCCTTGGAAGGCTCTAGGGCAACGGTGGTCCAGGTCAAATATAGCTTGTATAGCTTTTACTTATTTTGTTTTATATATGTACTTCTATGAGTTTAACCTAAATAAATATAATAATAATATAAATATTTTATAAAATAAAATAAAATATTTATAAAATATAAAAAAATAAAATAAAATAAAATTTTTGTAAAATAAAAATTTCTCCAAAATGTTTTTATGAATAATTTTTGTATTTACTGTAAAATACAATTCATTGTAACTGCCAGCGGGTTAGTTTAGAGGCCCTCCATTCATGATCAGTGTCAAAATCCGCATCATCAGTCGTGCCCTCGAGCTATTGAGGTAATTTGGAAGTCAAAATAACAATTTACGAATCCAACTTGTAGGATAATAAGCTATACGTACATAAACAGAGAACATAATGAAATTCCGGCCGTGCCGATCTATAGAGAGGTGAAGGGTACTTAAAATTTGATTTAAACCAAATTTGGTTTACTTTCTTCATCATTTTGTAGTTATTATTGTTAAAACTTATACAGAACGGTTAATGTGTTGGTTAGGGTTTACGCTATATATATAAAGAACTTTTAGGCTTGTTGCGTTATTGGATAATAAACAACGCTTAAGCTAATTTCTTTCATATTTCTTCAAATATGAAAGTTGGTGCTTACGTTTAATGGCTGTTTGGCGTTTGAAAGGAAATTGTAACTAACAATACCGCTGCCTTCATAATATACACTTTTATGGCGTTTTTATATTCTGTGTATTATCCTTCGATATCAGTTGCCTGACTCAATTACTCAAACACATTACTGATCTGAACGAAGTGATTAAAGTGTTTTTCATGTTTGCCACCTCATTGGCTGTGTTGGTTAAGTTTATCTCTATCAAACGAAACAATCATTTGTATCAATTTTGGTTGGAAATGATACATGCGGAGACATTTCGACCCGCTAATAGTAGAGAAGAAGAATTGTTTGAACACGCTGGCCAACAGGCAAACATTGTACGCAATTTATATGTGGCCAGTTCTTTATTGGCTTTAATGAACGTGTTGCGTTACAGAGGCAACGAATTGCCTTTATCGATTTATATACCATTCGCAATGGAGGAAGGTTGGTGTTATTTTTCAGTTTATCTTTACCAATGTATAGCCGTGTGTAGTTGCTGTTGCGTAAATATTGGCTTTGATTCATTTGCCACTTCAGCCTTAATACATCTCAAAGGTCAATTGGATATATTACGTGATCGTTTACAGACTTTAAATGTAAATTTAAATAATAGTTCGCACCCTGGCATAGTAGAACAGTTAAAAAACTGTGTAAAATTTTATGAAGAAATTTTAAAATTAGCTCATCTTGTGGAGAATTTGATAAGTGTACCGATATCTATACAAATTGCTTGCTCCGTGTTGGTGCTGGTTGCCAGTTTATATGCCTTGTCAATTGTGAGTATGTAGTTTACTATGAACATCTTTTCACACTACTATGCACTATATATAGCAATCCGATCCGGGTGATTATGCCAATTTTATAAAAGTTCTAACGTATGAGGTGTGCATGCTGATGCAAATTTATATATTATGCTATTATCCGGGTGAAGTTACTGCTTATAGTGGCCTGGTATCGTATGCATTGTACAGCTCTAATTGGTACGGTTGGACTAAGCGGGAACGCAAATTTGCTTTGTTGTTATTATATCGCTTCGACGTGCCCATACAATTTCGCTCGATTAATCCCACCCACACATTTAATGTGGCAGTATTTTCTTCGGTATGAAAGCAAGATTCACGATTCATTATTTAAGGTTTCCTTTTTTTACAGATTATTAACTCATCGTACAGTTATTTTGCTTTACTAAAACGTGTTAATAATTGAGGAGACAAAATGTCAGAGTATAAACGAAACTGTCCAAATATTGGAGGTATTTTGGGCTTAGAAAAATCATCTACATCCCTAAAAACCATTAATTGTTGTAATTCTTTCAATATTTTCTGGCTCACCATCGGTCCCTCATCATGCGCTTCGTTTGAATTTACCTAAGAACAAATAAACCTAATAACAATAAAACTGTTGTTAGGTTTATATCTGTCTTTACCGCTTGGTTGACCTTGTAACGGTCTTTACAATCACTAGCGAACTAATGCACATTTTTCACATACATACAATTTTCAATTTTGGTTGCCAACAAATATGTAAAATTGTATTCAATCGAGCGGTATTTTTTCCTTATTTAACGAAGTTTTTCTTGAACACATTAATCATTTTAGATAAATCTTTTATAATTTTTATTTAACGAAGTTTCTCATTTGTTACCTCGAATCTATCATTGTGTTCGTCGTGTGACGTACTCGCCGTGTCCTTCTATGTACGATCTGTATCTTTTATGTTTGTCATATAGGTTTTTCAGTCCAAAATGAGCATTTTGCATTTCCACTAAAGCATTTTGCAAAACAAAAAAGGCATTGTGCAAATAATAATAATAAAATGATGCAAAATCTTAGTTTTTACTAATAATAAATTTTTATTTATCAAAGAAAAAAATTAAATTGAATAATATATCAAATGGTGTACGGTATTTGATGGTCGGTTAGACCAACATTTTTACTTGTTTTTTCACTTAGCTCGAGACCCACACACACATTATTGTCTGTTCTACAGTGGGAGTAACAAAGCTTCCAGCTTAACCTAACAGTTAACAGTTAGTTAAAACAGGTCATAAAAAACAAATTATCAAATTTAAATTTAGTATACATATTTACAATTAACTTATCCACCGATGTGCAAAAAATGGGCGTCCCTGGATAACCACAGTCAAGCCCTCAATGTACAAAAACCCGTACTCAGCGTAAAATTTGACTTGCAATGTAATATAAACACTATAAGAGGGTGTAATCATATACCTGCCACGCCCACCGCTTGTAAATTAAGGGTAAAAAAGGTTTTTAAAATTTGAATCCATATTTCGATTTTTAAATTGGAATTCTTTCATGTTTGTGTCATAACTTTTCTGACAAATATTACTGGTTATATTATGTAGTTAAGCTGTGTAAATAATATTCATTTTTTTCGTACCCTCTTCTTGACATGCTGAAAAACTTAAACAAATATTTACTCAACATTCTTTTATTTTCACGTAAAAGCATTTTGTGCGCAGCACAAAGAATATTGATTAAGGATTACTGTACAGAGACTACCAGAAGGCAACAACAAGCATCTTAAGAAGCTTATTGGTAACATTTAATTGATTGATTGACTTCCGAAGAAACATGTAAACACTTTTTAAGATGTTAGCCAAGAATTTGTCAATTTGAATTATTACAAATAAAGTAGAAGAGTTTTTCCCATTCTCTTTAGTCTGTAATTAAAATTGTACAAAGATCATAACCATAATATTAAAGGATTTTAAAGAATATGCCTAAAGCCTCCACAAATCATTTTCTCATTATCATGAGAACCTTTGCGTGTACCAGCGCACCGCTCTATCTAACTTTGAATTGTCAAAAACGTTGATTACAAACAAAAACTACATACTTGCCGTTAGGATAAACATTGACATTAGCACTCTCCAACTAATGTCGCATTGTTTCAGTTCAGTTGTAGTATGATTGAATAGCTCACTAATGGCTTTTCAACTTAAGCAGTATAAAGCGGAAAATACTCCCCATGCCCCATCTAGTCACCAAGGTAATCATTGTACATATGTGTACATGTATGAGTTATGCAGATATGCGAAGGTTTCATTTGAACACAACTATCATGTTGTTGTTGTTGTCGTCGTTCGTTTAAATCACGCACAACATCAAATGTTATGCTGTTAATTACTCGTTATCAAATTTAGCTAAGCACACACATACACATCATACAAATACTGTGTAGTATATATTTAGCCCGCGTAATAAATCAATGGCCACCCTTTCTTCTCCTACACAATATGTGTGCCTGCATGCATGTGTTGTGTGTGTCTCTTCAATGAATTAATATTGGTTTGATCTAAGGGGATAATGTCCTATTATTACGTTTGCTTGCCCCGTAAACTATACCACTGCAATGTCATGTTATACTACATTCCACTACTACCGCTACCATATATCCATATAAACGACAGCAAACTAATAAAAAGTCTCCAATGAATTACCGCAACTGAACTGAGTCTCGCTTTATGAATGCCCAAGTAATTAATGTCATCATGTGGTTTTGTGGATTCGTTATTGGGGTATGAGTGCCTAAGCTTAAACATACACCTCTTTTCTGACAACACATGTATGTGAGCATGTTTTATGTGAAGGTTTGTAAAGTTGCATATGTATACTTAGAAAAATTCGTGTATAAATGAAGGAAAACACTCTCTTAGTCGAAAACTGACTAATATTTATGCAGTTGAAGGTTGTGCACACATTTCTGGTTTCTGTAGAGTATTGGGTAATACCGGCTAAATGCCACGCTCACAATCGACAAACGTCTACTTTATATGCCACAAAGTTTAGCACTAAAGTTGAAATTTGGTTCATATATTTATAAGCATTTGTAAAATGTGGGCGTGGTCGGATAACAGGCATGCCCGCTATATTTATAAAAAACGTTTTTTGTGCGGAATCTGACTTTTACATTTTAAAAGAGCGTAATTATGTACTTGCCACGCCCACAATATATATAGTTGTGATGGATATTTAAGATTTAGCTTAAGCCAAGTTTAGTTTTTGTTTTTACTTTTTATGCTCAATACCACTTATGATAACGGGAATATAAAGTTGCTGCACAAGTTCGGTCTGTCTGTCCATTTAAATTGTTCGCATGGTTTTGATCACAGTGTCTTAGTATAACGACACGTCGCCTTTACTGTTGCAATCATCACTTTTGATTGGATTATATTTAGGACTCCTCCCTATATAACGTTCTTATTTGATTATTTCTCTTTATATGATGAAAATTGGCAATCTTTAATATTTTTTGCCAAAACTTTGCGTTTAAGTGACTGGGTCAAATGTGGACCATAAAAATACATAAAGTTCTAGTACTCTCTCGGGTAGAGTATTAAATGGTTGGGTATATGCGACTATAACATTTTCAATTGTTATAGAATTGTATTCTTTATCCGTCGACATTATAGTGAATACATGTTGTCAAATATGAAGTTAGTAACTAATGGTAAATCTGTTGGTATTGATACCTGTTACCTGTGGGTTGTTAGTACTCCGTGGACATGTTGTTTCCTTAATAAACACAATGTTACAACAAGTTTTATAAGTGATTGCAGGAACGGCCATCCAGTTTAATCCACAACTTTGATTCCAATTTTGACTATAGTTTGAAATTGTGTTGTTTTTGATGTTGTTTTTTTTTAATACATTGTGCAAACATCTGTATAATCATGACAAAGATCCATTTAAAAGGGCTTATCATAGTAAAACGAGAAAGATTAGTACTTTTTTGCAATACGTACAATAGTACAGCTGCAGATGATGCTGAAGTTACAGAAGAAATTGGTAAACATTAACCAAAAATTGTTTACAGCACGTGAAATGTATTAGAGTGGCAGAATGGTTTGTACTCAATCATGACCAGAAAAAAAGAACGATGTAAACAAAAATATAACAAAAAAAAAAAAAAAAAAACGAAAAAAAAAACAAATGTTGACTGCAACAACATCAATATCAGCTTCGGTAGATTCAGATACTAGTACAATAACAGCAAACGTAAAATGTATCACAGGGGATGTATGGTACACATTAGTACCACTTATCCAAGCGTTATGCCACAACAATACAGCCGCCAAAAGAAAGAAAGAACACAAAGACAAACAAATATTAAACAATAGCAAAAATCCCCTGTCCTAGTATGGGCTGTTAATATTGGAATGTGAATGGTATTGGGGTAGTGAGTTGGGACAGAAAATATAATATTTTCTGCACAAACGGTTTTTGTTGTTATTGTTGTATCCATCTAGTACAATAGCTCCGCCCCCATTATAATTTTGCATTTATTTTAATAAACAATTAAAGTGGCGCAAACAGTCGTCCTTTCCAAGAACAAACCCAGGGACCTACATGTCCAGATCGACATCGATCAGTTCCATCTACAATACTGGCTATCCTTGGCTTAAAAGGAACTTCTGCAAGAAAATGTCACGAGTTGCTATCTGCAGGTTGATTACAGCAAATACATGAACGGATAGACGATAGATATATATATTTTATTCAATATTATTTGTACATTATATTTTGGATAAACTGTTACAATTAAGGGAACAGGACAAGCATAAACAGTTCGTTTAAGAAAGCAAAAAAAAAAATACTGTGGTTCTCGTTATCAGTGAGTAAAGCTCTACTAAAATATTCTCGGTCAACATTTTAGGTTTGAGTGTTGAAATGAAATAACCAAACACACATATACATACATTCACCAACAACAATGTCGTATCCAGATGACAGGCACTGCGTTGGGTAGTTAGTGGGCATGGGCCATTTGCTTGGACAAACAATACCTTTTTGATTGTGTGTGGGAAAGAAGTATGGTCGCATACTACCCATGCACACTCACACACATTCATACATCCTGACTTATACGCATGCATCAAAATATGTTAGTCGCTCGTAATAAATCATTTAGTTTAAAGATGTATAAGTAAAACGAGTGAAAATGTCATAGATGGTTAAGACCGGCCATTTAATACCCTAATCAGTTTAGCTTAACAAATTATGTTACAATCAGTTTAATTGTATTAGTAAACGCGATGCATTGCAATGTAAGTCATTTCGGGAAAAAAATCATTTTTTGGAAAGAGGGTCTAAAAATGTTCCGATCAGTTCCAAATCTGGTATAGCCAATTAACTATTTTTCATCAAGTTTTGTCAAAAACATTATAATAAGAATTACGAATGCTTCCTTTAAAATAGATCGTAGATGGTCCATTTCCAAAATGGTGCATCTTGGGGCCAAAATCAAATTTCATCAAAATACCTCAATAAATACGATCTGCACCTTGCACATAACGTTACATGGACGGACAGACAGATAT
The DNA here is from genome assembly GCA_963971445.1 of Ornithomya chloropus. Lineage (NCBI taxonomy): Eukaryota > Metazoa > Arthropoda > Insecta > Diptera > Hippoboscidae > Ornithomya > Ornithomya chloropus. The sequence goes on along the minus strand of OZ020530.1, from coordinate 15,587,047 downwards.
CCAGGTGTAATTAGCTTCAAATTTTGAACCCAATCGAATCAGTTTTGAAACTCATTTCCAATGCTTCGCGTTTACTGTTGCAACTGAACTAATTGTAGCATAATTTGTGGAACAAAGTAGTGTAGGGTTTGAAATGGTCGGGCTTGATCGGCTATAACATTTTCATTTGTTTTATTGTACACACATATGGCACACATACAATTTGATTAAATGGTCGAAAAATATTAAAATTATTTTACTTTCTCGTTTTATTTCATAATCTGAAAATATATTAGAGTACATAAGTAACTCTCATTAAAAAGGTACAAGATGAAGTATATATAGATGCATATAAAATTCAAGTTGCTAATTATATTTTGTATAGAATTGTATGATTATATAAATAGAACTTGAAGCGAGAAGTTAAAGCAGTGATACGGGGAACCTTAAACGATTGCTAACAACACTTATAACGCTCACAGAATATGTTTTAGTAAATTACTTGATTTGACATTTTATTAAACGAATAAATAATTTTTGTACATATTTTTAGCCTAACTTTTTGTATATTAGTGTGCTTTTCATCTAATGCTTATACCCAAAGCGTTCCGTATGATTGTCGCAGTAATGCCATAGTACCCAAAGAAGACTTTCGCTTAGAGGGGGTGAGTTGAGCTGCCCGATAAAAGTAATTTAATACTGTTTATGTTTTTAGTATTTGGGTCGTTGGTATATATACGAGCATACATCAAATCCACTGGAAGTGGGCACCAAGTGTGCTTACGGCGATGCAGACTTGTTAGATAATGGCGATGCCATTATGACAACCTATCGCACTAATATAACGTGAGTTTCTCCTTAATGTAAATGATATGTATATGTACTCATAACTTTGAAAGTGACCCGAATCAAACTTAGATTCTTCATGAATTTTAAAGTTTTGATGCTATAATTAGTTTGATTTAAAATTTTTATAAAACGAGACTCAATCCATTTAAAAACTTATTATTTATGAATTTGTTGTAGAACGGGAATGGAAATAATTACAGTTGGTAAAATGAACATGGTTGGACCTGGTAAATATGAATTATCTGTTGATGAAGTAATTGGTAAGCACACAAAATGATTTCTTTATATTTCAATATGTTTAATGTCATGTTTTTTAGGTAAATCTGGTACGGTGGAGATTTTGGTATTGGATACCGATTATAGCAATTATATCGTGGAATATATTTGTACTGATTTATTTGACTCATCCAATTTGACAGAAATTATTTGGATTACTACGCGAGAACGTTTCCCTTCAGAGGATGTTATTAATTTAGCTCGTTCTGCAGTAACTGCTAAGGGATTGTCGTTGAGGAATTTGGAAAAAGTGGATAAAAATAATTGTGCTATATATGCTTGAGTAGAGAAAAAGTTTTTATAATACTCTCAGCTACCATAAGTGATCATATTTTTGTATACTTTCGGTTCATCAATACTTTCCATTGGAAAAGAATTTTGAGTCAACATTTTATTGATGAAACTCAACTAAGCGATTGTAAAATTCACAACTTAGTGGTCTGATGGTTTGAGATCAGTGGCAGCCATAGCAGGAAGTGACATTATCCTTCATTGTTAGTTTTTTAATAAGCAAAAATTCAAATAAAATTATAAAACTTCACATGAACGAGTTCATTATATTCGATACATAAAATGGAGAGTATGCTAAATATGTCTTTCCGTCTTCAAGACCCACAAGTACGCGTGAAACTTTGCGAGGTATATGTATTCTTTATCAGCATCGATATCGTTGTCGACCTAGACATGTCCGGCCATCTTTCCGACTTTTTTTTGACAATTCCACGAACGGTTAATTTTGAGTTATTGGACTGAAATTTTAAACGTTATTTACATTGGATGAAATCGATCAAGGCCCACGTCCACAATCACGAAAAATCTAAAGTAGAAAATTGGTACAAAAATTATAATTACTTCGTCTATAGGTGTTCCACAAGTGGCGTGGATAGACACAATTTACAAAAAAAAAAAAAAAAAGTGTAAAATTCGACTTTTCCAAGTTGATACGTACATACATTATTAAACGGCGTAACCATGCACTCGCCACGATTAAGTCAAATTAATTTGTTTTACTTGTTAAAATTGAATCTTTTCTCTCAGATAAAAGTCTTTAAAGTGATAGGATTTTACTACGACACAATTAAAGCTTGAATTTTACAATACATTCAATTAACTGAAATTGGCACTTTACCACTAATTGGCCATTTTGTGTGTTTGTGCACCACATGATACGTTGCGAAACCCATTATTTGACATAAAATTAATTCCAATGCTCAATGCTCAATGCTGGATATGCATGTAGCGTCAATTAGTGTTCGAAAATGTTGCCACTGGCAGTCTGGATGTAAACGCTTCAAAGCATATTTAAATGAACGAAAATTCACATGAAAGCCACAAAAAACAAGTCGCATTCATAAACAGATTGAGATAGTATTCAATTTGTTCGTGTCACCATTGCGAACATTTTCCATTATTTGATTATATTGTATACGGGAATCATATCCGTTTCCTCGTGGTTGGTGTTTGGCGGTTATATAAATATCTTTGTGGCATTGGTCCTAAGATGTTGCTGCTTGAAGACAATTCTATGTTATCGATAAATGCAAAATTGTGAAAATATAATAATAATGTTATTTTTCCGGACCGTATCAACACTTGGCGTTTGTACGTGTTTATATTACCCGTCTGCATTATGAATGTCAGGCAAATACAAACTTTTTTTTGTAGTTATTAGTTACAGTCACGTTTATCCCCTGACTTTGGTCACCGTATTTTACGATATGAAAAGGTTTATACGCTTAATAGTAAATGATTTCTAGTTTTACTTTCAATGAACTTGAAAAAATTACAAAAATTATCGCAACCATGTAGAATGTTTAATTAAAACTTTTATTATGTTCCTCTTGAAGTGCTGCTAATAAACTAATAAACATTTTAATTAAACACCTTTAAGTGGTTTTTGTGAGAAGTTGATTTTTTTTATTCAAAGTCTTCTTACACTTGTTAATATATACCCTCGAGCGCTGAGATAGAAATGTTTGTGGGAGAGGGTGAGAAAGAGAGAGAACACCAGATAAGTGGAAAAACCACCAGCTAACAACGTTGCTTTAATGTGTGTTGGCTATTAAAGTATGCCATAAAAAGTTTAATATTGCATCTGATATGAATACATAATGATTTTATATAGATTATGCAGGAAAGCATTTCATTTTTGCTCTTCTTTTAATGCAAATAGGATGCACAGTTCTAGGAAGGAAGTTGAAATTGCTTGAGATTGTGAAAATCTTAAATTACACTTCAATACGTAAGCGGCAAAACGAAAATTACCGCAAACACAGCAAATATTAATGTTTGAAAATGTTATTAAGGACTTTATATATATTTAATAATTTTAATAAATGATTGTAATTTTTTTAAACATTATTTAGCTCACTGTATAGTCGTTCAACACAAGAAGGTTTTTAATACAAAAACATTTATTTCATTTCATTTCGTTTCATTTTATTTTTACTTCATTTGCAAAAGTATATGTTTTTATGTATATGTATATAATTTGCGTAGGTGCCTCATACCTCTCCAGCTTGAAGCCTATAAGAGGTAGGAGTGTGCACCTATTCCTATTTAAAGTTTATATAATTAATAATAATATTAATAATTATCATTCGCATAACTTAGCGCAAAGTGTGACCTAATATCTCTCTTAAAACGAGTGGTATTCTGTATCGTCTGTAGGCGGACGGGAATGGAGTTTCACAATCGAATTGCAAAGATGGAAAAGTGACGTTCAGACATTAAGGTAATGCGTCGCATAGGTTTTATGTTATGGTTGCGACTAGACGTTGAGAATTCAAGTCTGTTAAATAGGTTAACATCCATATCATGTAGTTTTTGATAACTTTTTGAATTCCTATATTTGTTTTTGAAATATTCTGGGTATTCTGTTTTGTATTGTCTCTGGAACAAAAGTTGTGGTAAAGAAAGTGTTTGAAGTGTTGCTGATGAGGAAATTTGTAATTTCAGTGTAATATTCGCTTTGTTCTGCGACGGTGGAGCATTAAATGGTCGAGCTTGACCGACTATAAAATTTTCACATGTTTTTTCATTGAATATGTTTTATCGACAAGAAATTTACCAATTTGATAAGGCCGCCATATTGAATTTATTTCAATATCTCTCACTTTATAGCACTGTACTCGTAAAGGCCTTCCATTTGATCCCGTAATCCGTTATTTGAGCAGGTCCGTCCCGTGATATTTTCATCAATGTTAAGGATGAGGCAAAATTAAAACTAGAATGGATGTACGGAAGGGTTCAAAATTTTTCAAAGGGCATCTTATAGGACCTAGTTCATCGCATTCTACTCGTCAATATAATAATACATATAAATATAACAAAATCAAAGTAAATGCTGGAGTTTCCTTTACTTAAGCATTCAAGAATTATTTGGTCAAGTATTCTTTAGGGTCTTATAAATCAAAAATTTAAAACAATGATTACAAGAATGAAATGAATGAAGAATGAATATAACAAAAGTTGTAATAATGGTAATGGTAGGTACTCCTGTATGTGTGTAACTCCTTTACTTTAACGTCAATCAATATTAGACATGTCAGCTCTCACTCATAGTCAAGGACATACATTTATTGATAAAATAAAAACTTCTACATACACAGATTTATATTGTACCAATATAACATTTATTACAAATAATTGCAATAACTTTGTGCAGATAGATCGATTGTAGCATAGCAAATATGACAAAACCCAAATGAGACCGAATGTTAAAGAATTCATAACAAGTTGAAAACATGTTCAAGTGAGTTTATAACAAATATTTTGAATTCTTGTTTGTTATACTCACACACATACGTACGCACATATATATACAATAATAATCATAATAATATAACGATAAGTAAGAAAACAAATACACATACAGTTATACATAAATATATTTATGTATGTGTGTTGTGCACACTCTTATCATATATTCTACTTGACATTCGTTATGCACAAAAATGGATGTGGCTCCCATATGAGCTTCATATGTTTGAGTGTTTGGACGGCTTTATGTCTGAAGTCTATGTCAACAAATATGTAAATAATAAGTAAAGTATTTTTGTGCAAATATTCAGCAAACAACTATATGACGTTGTAGACAACAGCAATTTATGGTCTAGTCGAGTTGAGGGACTTTCTCCATCAGCAGATAGATAGCAAAATAAAGGAGCCAGAGAATGTGACGGTGTGTGATTGAATGTCATGTATCAAAAGTGGGCATGTGGGTGCATATGATAGATTTAGAAGCTGAGCTCAGTTTGGAGTGCTTTGATATTAAAATTTAATAATATTCAGAAATTGGACACATTTGGGCTTCGTTGTCATTTAAAAAAAGAGTATGACTTACCTCCATCAAGTTCAATGTACACAGTTTTTTATTATAATTTTTCATGATTGATGTGATTTGTGTTGTGAACATAAAATCGCTTTTTTTTTTATATATAAAAAAATTGTAACAATAAATATGAAAATAACTTTACTTGGCTCGATATGTCTCGAGGGTTGATGCGGTATATAAATACAAATAACTTTCTCATAGTACTATGGAGATGACTAGTAGGAAAATATGAAATTTCATCTACTATTATACAAAGATTTCCTTAATAAAAAAAAAAAGAAAAAAACAAACGAATGATATCATCACAACGGCTGGTCGTGATAAGAAAGAGTACTATGGAAGCCATTCAAATAAATAGATGTATCTTTACTATTATTACTACTACGACGCAAATGGTTTTGTTCGAATAAGTTTCTTAGAACGCACCTGGGTCCAAAATACATCCCTGTGCCGAATTTTTGCTAACGGTAAAGGCGTTGACGTAGTAGAAGCCTCGTAGTGCTTAGCACAGAATGCTTAGCTGAGCGTTGAATCCATTTATATCAGATCCTCTTGCTTTAAAATTTTTATAATTTTGTTCTTTTCTTTTAAAGAAATATTTTGTAAAAAAATATTATTTTTATGCCCTTCACATAAAAACTAATAACTAAATTTATCATTTCATTTGCAACACTATACATATTCTCCAACAGCGCCAAAATCAGAGTCCATCTAGACATGTCCGTCCATGTTGACATTCTCACGTGAGCTAGTGACTTCTAGTGCACTATATAAATTGGATAAAGTCGCTCAAGAGCCACGCCCGCAATCTTTAAAAATCTAATTATATGCAGTTGAAATTTATACGTATAATTATCCCAACCCTTGATCATTGTCAAACACGCCCACAATTAATAAAAAACCCTATGAAACTTAAAACTCGACTTTCAAGTTTATATCTAATTTATACCGCAGGAATCGGCCAACAGGGGGCGCCCCTGTTCGTATGTACTTGTGCAGGAGATATAAGATTTTACTTAAGTTAAATTCAGTTTGAATCTTTTTTTTTAAAGATCGGCGCTTGGGAAAAAAGTCCTATATGTACTGATATCGTGCCCTTATAGATAGAATTTTAATTTAAAGCTTCCATTTACGTAGCGCAAGTTCCACTCTCGCAGTGTTACGCACGATGGGTGTCGAACGTATGACCTTCCGCGCTAGATGCTCTCATGGAATACCTAAACGGTGTATATCTGAAAATTGAAAAGGACTACTCTTGTCACTTTTCAGCAACGTTCCTGGATGTGTATTTGAGAAAGTTAGTTAGTTTACTTATGTGTCCCATTTATTCGGCAATGTAGGAATTCGGAGAAAATGATTTTTCGTAAAAATCCTTTTAAATTTGTATTGCCTGTAAAGTAAATGGTCCTCTAATATTATTCCATAAGGAAAGTATGAAAGTGTTGTACCAGTAACACTGTAGCCGTATATATGTACTTTACGTTTTATTTTGAAGTGTCAACTGGAGAGGATCACTTTACCATAAAGTCTCTTTTATTTATTGTATACATACGTACTGTGATGCAATAACCCAACACAACACGGCTTGAGAGTTACATAAAAGTATGAAAAGGACCTCCTGCTAGGGGATGTAGAAAAAAAGTAAAAAAAGTAGGAAGACCGGAAAGAAATCTAATTTTCTTTTCTTTTTTCCTACTCATAAATTATCCGCAACTGACGGGAAAACGTATTTCCTTTGAATAAAGGCGAAAACGCGACATAAAACCATGATAATAGTTGGAGTTTGCCAGTACATTCATTTCCGATGGGCTTTTGCTTCTTTTTTACATAAAAAATTCCAACAATTTGCATAAAGTTTCACCTGTGAAGCGTTAACAGTGTAAATATTGCATATTGTACAAAAACAACCAGTTTAAGCAATTAAGTAACCTTTTATTATTTGTTTTGTTGTTTTTGTTTCTTTTTTCTTACTGCACATATTTATTGAAAACTCCTTTCGCTCGGTGTGAAGTTTGTCAAGCAAGTTGTGCTTTGTTTGAATTTTTACTTAATAAATTACCTTGAACTGCCGTCCGGCCAGGGTACAGCTTTTATTTTCTCTCCTTTCTCCGCTGGATTACTTGTTAAGCATAGAAAGCAAACTTTTATTATATTTTTTATACAATTTGTGTATAATTAAATGTGTTGGTAGCATAACTACCGCTGCTGCTGCCACCAGCCCTCCGGCTAACAAACAAACGAACGTATGCTTCCATTGCATTGCATTGAAAATGTTGTGCAGAAAAATATGCAAATTAGTTGAAAAATGTACACTGACGTATACACCGAGTTGGACAATAAAAATACGAAAAATAATGTTATCAAACTACACGGAACCTCCTACAAGTAAACATTTTATATATAAATATAATGCTGGGGGTATAAAAGTAAAGTGTCAGTTGATGAAGAGAGAGAGGGAGGGAGAGAGGGAGACAGACTATGAAAATGAATGCAAACCATTTAAATATTGCATAAAATTAAACAAGTAAAAAGGATACAATTCGTCCTTCTGAACAGCATATTTTTTGTTGTTCTTGATGTTGTTGTTTTTTAACAAGTAAAATAACCAAATTTGATTCAGGCCAAACTTAAATACCCACCATATTTATATACAAAAATATGGGCATGACAGGTCGGATTCTGCACATAAAGTGCTTTTTGTAAGTTGAGGGCGGGTGTGTTATACAATCACGCCCATTTTTTACCATCAATACAAGCGTATAACTATTTTCATTAAAGCTTTATTTTTGTGATTTTGACACATTCTTGGATATGTGGGCGTGGTTTTTTAACCAATTTAAATTTCAATGATGCCTAAAAGAGAAATGATTGTACAAAATTTCAGGTCAATAACACAACATTTACGACATCATAGTCAGACAACAGACGAATACATAAACGGACGCACGGACAACCATGTTTAGTTCGATTCAGATTTTAATGTGAATCAAATATATATAGTTATTTTAACAGAACAACTAACTTGGTATACCTACCATTTTATGTGGAGGGTATAAAAAAAACAACAGCCTTTTTTTTTTTTTTTTGGTCTTGGTTGGGACATGAAATTTCATTAAAGCCTGCGACATTTAATTTTTCTAACCAACCCCAATGTGGTTGGTTTATTATGAATGTAATTGTTGTTGTTGTTGTTGTTGTTGTTCAACAACAGTGTTAGTGTTGTATTTCAATGCTAAAGGTGCCACCATAAATATAATTGAATTCATATGCCCATCAATTCATTCACGTTCGCGTTTACATCCAAGCATATGGATGATGCCACTCTGGTGGCTTATATCATTTATGTATGTACGTGTGATGCCGATGCTGCAGCCATGTGGTAGCAATTATTTTAAATAGATTTTCAATTGTGGTTTTAAGCATTTTGCATAAATTATTTTAATGAGTTTAACAACAAATGAGTTAAAACCCTTCAATCCGCTATACGGGCGCATACTAATGGTTGGTGAGTTGTTATTTTTTAATTAAGGCTGGAGTCTTGTTTTGTTTTAATTGGTGTGAGAGAGAGAGAGAGAGAGAGAGGGAGAGAGAGATTATATTGTACGTTGTACTAAAATAAATGAAATTATTGGAAATTATTGGATGGAATCGTTTGAATCAAATTATGTGGATACTTTAATAAAATGTATCAACGATTTCGAAGTGAACTAGTTGAACTTTTGTACTTCATTGTTAGACAAGAGTTTAAGTTCATTATTCGCAAGCTTTTGCGTTTAAATTTTCTTCCTGTTTATTTTTCGTACAAGTTTTAACTTTTATTTATATTGTTGTTGTAATTGTTTGTTGTGGTTCTATTTGTAATTTTCCGCTAGTGATTCTTTTAATTTTCTCATTTTCTTTAAAAAAAACAAAAAAAGGACACACACACACAGACACAACTTTGATACTAGGCATATACATAACAGTACGTACATGCCTTTAAGTAATTAAATATGGCTCTAATTAAAGTGAGGAAGTAATGAAGTTGAAGTACGTTCACTTTGCCAAAAGGTTTCAATACCCAGATGGTTTCCCACTAGGTATATATACATATTATTGATTAGCATCAAAATCTATTGCGTTTTAATGATGTCTGTGTGTCCCTATAAAAAAAGTGTGTATGCCTAAATGAAAGGGGGTCCAATCAAATACAAATTTGGCGCAGCCAAATATTAAATTATCTAACTATTCTTTTCACATTTTTGGCAAAAAATATTAAAAATTGCGATTTTTTGCCGTATAAAGTCTTTCATTATAATAGGACGTTATATGGGAAGGGGTTCTAAAAATAATTCGATTCGGTTCATTTTTAATAGAGTTTCTCTTTAGATTAATACATGTCCTTGTACCAAATTTCTTCGAAATATCATAAAAGGGGCGACCTGTAGTGTGTGAACAAATTTATAAAGACAGACAGACGGACATAATTAAATCGATTTTGAATCGTTTGATGTAGTTGAAAATGACTGTTTAGGAGTTATAAACATCTACACAAACTTAATAGACTTTTTGCCATAAGTGGTCCAGGGTTTAAATAGTAAAAATGGTGGACGTTGACAATTGAAAAACTCCCTCGGTCACGATTATAAAGTAACACAATTGATATGAAATAGGATTTTTGTAACCAAGTAGTCTTTAAAAAAGGGGAAAATTTAAGATACTCCACGCTTTTTAATGATATGCAAAGTATTTCAGATTGGGTCTAACTTAATTTTAGTTTGTTTACTTGTTTTCACACACATTTATTATCTTAATGGAGTTAAAAATTTATAGTTAAAGTTCGTTCAGATATTTATTCATCATGTGTTGAAAATAGATGGATTCGACCATAATTTTTTTTTACAGATTTTATATTTGTTAGGTTCCCACTTTACATACAAATGTGGAAGGTGTACAATATTTAGTCTACTAGTAATAGTTTAAGGTGGTTATGTCGTCTGATTTAGTTACCCCCTTAATCACTTTCAAAAATGAACCATCTCACTGAGTGCCTACATCGAAATCATATTTATAACCTTATCAACTATCAAATACGTTTAGAATTCATAGTCTCATAAAATACACGCCCAAAATTCACAAAAATCCTTGGTGCAAAATATGATTTATAAGTTAATTGGTAATTAAGTAATTGTCACGACCTCAATTTGAATATAAAGGTGGAGTGTATTTAACATTTGGCCGAAGTGAAATTCAATTTTTTACTTAGTAACAAAATTATCATAATTAAATATATATAAGCAAAACTTTGTATATATGTACAAGTTCCCCGACAAACTACATCAATCAACTGCTTATACTGTACATAACGTTAAAGATAACCAACGATGGCAGTTGACGGTATATTTGTATGTTACTCTGCGTAAACTTGGCAAATAAACCAACTCCATGCAGAAATATATTGATGCTAATGTTGATTTCAAGAGGAAAATCAACTACACACACACACACATACAAGCCATGTACTATGAATCAAAGCTGTTAAAACCTTTATCCAATAAATAAAAGTACATTTGCGTAAAATGCGAATATAATTGCATCGCATTATTTTATAACGTTGTCTGGCATGTACTTGCCATGTAAATTTATCAATGCGTGTGCGTGTCCCTTTATGCTGTATATATATATAACAAATTTGTCATTGGCAAACTTTAATCACGTGAGTATTTAAAGTTAATTTTTTATTTGCAGCATACTAGGGCGTATGAGTGATATACGTAATTAATGCGATTATTTAAATAACGGTAATATTTCTGAAATGTTTACTTAGTAAAAAATAATTATTAAAATTTTCCACATTTTTATATTTAATAATTTTTGCTTTTTTTAAACTAAACGTTGAAATATTTTATACATTATTTACATAGAATTAGTTGGAGTTGAACTGGAGGGGAGTGCATGTAAGAAAGGGAAAGGAACAGCAACGCACACACGGCAAAGTTTAATCAAAGATTCTTATCAAATGAAAATGTAAAATTCTTGTTTACGGAATTTTTTACATATTTTCATTTTCATACCCTTCAAATGCTTTTGTGTCTGCGACTTTCGACAGGATGCAAGCACTCAAAAATTGATGTATAAACAAACGCCCACACTCACACACAAGTCCAAAAAACCTAAACCTTTGCAAATGAACATACAACGTACCAAGTTTGAGGAGAGGAGTGTATAGGAAAGAAAAAGAGGGAGAATGGATGAAGTGATAGAGAGTAAAGTAAAGGTACTAAGGCTGAACAGAACTAAGTTGAAACGTATGTTTTGCCTGGAAGGTGGTTTTTGTGCGTTCTATTATCTCGGTTTCGTTCAACATACACAACCAGACTTGTTTTCACATATTTCTCTTGCTATCTATGATATGTAAAATGCTTGCGCGTGTGTGTGTGTATGTGTGTATGTATATGCACAAAGGTATTGTGTTGTTGTTGGTAGAACTTTAAAGGACTTTCTTTTCTCTCTCTATCGTTTTTTTCTTTCGTACCTCAGGGGAAAGTTAGAGCAGAGAGATATTTAGCGTTGTAATGTTTTGGCACTGATTTTATGCTTTGCTAACTCCAATCCCCCAACAGTCAAATACCAACACTAACTGCAATAATAGCACAAAGTAAAGTAACAAATGGTATACGGTACGGTACAGTAAAGTGTGGCTTAACCACCTCAGGCAGAGTTGGATATAATACCTTGGTATACATTATACACGGATGGAAAGTGGTTATAATGCTTCCTTTTCCCTCTCGTTTCACGATTTTGGATTTAAATTTTTTTTTTTTATAATATTTTTAAGCAAATTTAAACGTTAACTTATTTAAGGTGGATGTTGTTTTTTATACAACTGCGTTGATGCCATCATGAACATTATCATCATCTCTTTAGGAATTAACAAACCATGCACATACCTTGTGACTACAAAGGAGTGAAAATGAAGACACAGGAAGATGTTGAATTCTTTTAGACGTGTCTACCTCCCATATATAAAATATATATTTATATGGCTATGATAACCGTATGTTCATTTATTTAACACACATCTTGTTGTACGGCTGTATGATTTTGTATTTATTGAGGTGAAAATTACCAAAAGTCATTGAATCGTAACTCTCTGGAATGTCGTCACCTTTACTTGAATAGTTATGTAGTGGCGTTTACTTCAAACATGAGCTAACACTGTGAATTGTATGTGGCAAAGGGTATATTAAGTTTGTGTGTAACTCCTAAAACGGCAAATGCCACCGTCAATTATACCGATCGATTTAGAAACATTTAACCATTTCTGTCTGTCTATGTACTCTACAGGTTCCATTTTTTAAGATGTTTCGGTGAAATTTGGTAAAAGAATATGCATTGGACCAAAAAGTAACTATATAGAAAATGGACCGTATAGGACTATTTTTAGAAACCCTTCCCATATGATAAAAGTCTTTACATAACAAAAAATCGCAACTCTTCATAATTTTTTGCCAAAAATGTGTCAAGAGCCGTTAATTAGCTTAATGATTGGTGGTGCAAAATTTGGATCCGCTTGGATCATTTATAGAATCCCTTTTCCATATAATTATATTTCACGAAGTAACTTATATGGCAGTGCCTCAGAACTAAACTAATTCTAGCATAATTTAAGGAGCTTAGTGCTGTAAGGTAATAAATAGTTGGGCTTGACCGACCATAACAATTTCACTTGTTTAGGCTTATAGAATTTCTTCAACTATTTTTGGAAATATTTGAAAAATTTAATACAGAAAATATCCCGAGACATTCAGTATTAATGATGCAACAGTATTTGTAGTTGTTATTAAAATTCAACAAAAATAATCCTCGTAGAGCATTTCATTTAGCATGTGACGTTTAATATTTATTTTACATTTTATACTAAAACAACCAGAGAAACACTTTCTTTATTTTTATAAACAACACTAATTAAAAATAGAACTCCATGTCAAATACGATGGTAGACAAGGGCAGATGGAAGAATATGTCTGCATCCTAAATAAATATGAATTGCTGTTATTGTTGGTAGTATTGATTTTACTTGAAGGGCTATTTTAATATACTCACAATACATCTACATACTACACAATATGAAGATGGAAATGAATTTGTAGCAATATATTGTAATATTGTACAGTATTATAAATGAAGATAAAGCGCATGCCAGACAGTTTGTATATATATTTACAGCTGGAGGTGCTTTTAAATAAATTGTTCACAGATAACAAAAATTTAAGTAATATTAGGAGATATACTGCAAGGAAGATAGGAAGAGAAGAAGACTTCAAAAATACAGACTAACCTTTACAAATAATGTATAAACTTAATATATGTAAAAGCAATCAATCAAATATCCAAATGTCGGAAATTAATTAATCGAACCATAGCAATCCATGCCAAGCATTTGTGAAATTCTAATAAAATTTGAAGGCTTTCTCCATAAATGAATTTGTTTAAGGCAACGCTCCATATCGCATATGTATTAAATTTCATTGTTATGAATAATTTATACTAATCGGATGATGGCTCCTTGTGAGCTCTTTTCGTTCTCAATTCAAATCGAAGGGTAAGGAAGAACTATTGCTCTGTGTTTTCTGTTCATTCTGTATATGTACAGATTAGACTTAATTTGCATATTTTAATTATTTAGTGGGAATCCTGCGAAAGGCAAAACAAGTTGGAATTCCTTCTCTCTCCCTGTCATCGGTTGATTGCTGTCTCTTATAGTTACCGGAAGCAGAACCGTCATACCTTTTATTCTATTTATCTTCTTTGTTTGGTTAGCTATGTGTTGGTATCAGTGAACAATTAATTAAATAGAACAGATGTTAATTTTACAAACAAAAGGAGAAAATAAAAAACATTGCCATAAAGTTATCAATACTACATATTTAAAAAGAGTTTAAGTCTTAAATAATGAAAATCCGTCGGTTGAAAAGAAATAATTTGTAATTTTAGAATTTTTGTTCAGCTAAAAACGTATCCATCGACCGATTTTTTCTAATTTCATTACAAATCGAAAACAAAAACAATCCATATTTCTGTCAAGTTTGCGGTCGATATCTAAATTTTTACAATCAGAAGAACATTTAGTACAGTTTGGACATACAGAGGGACCCACAGACATAGCTAAGTGGTTTGAAAAGTTTCATGTTAAGATGGTTCTTTTTTGTGGGTGCTACACAGGTTTGAAAAACAGTACACACCACTACAAGGTGGCGGGGGATAAAAATTCAACAAGAGTTTTGAGAATTTTATCCATTTGAAGAATAATTTAAACATTTTATCAGCCATCGACTTATAAGTATACACTGTATTTTTATATAATTTGTAGCCAAAAAGTATGCTTTAAAAATCAGTGAAACTGTTTATATATTTTGTTATCAAATACTCATATGCGACTAGTGAGTATTAGTTGAGAATGACTTTTGGAAAAGACTCAAGTACCTAGAATTCTCCTATGTTCCATACCTGGTCATTCGTTACCATACTCCTCGTTATTGTAGTTTTGTTTAAATTTGGCATAAACATATAATCTGCGTCCAGCAGGGGACAGTATTTATCTATGTGTAAAAGAAAACCTAAACGATTTTTTATCTTTTAACCATTTCGCTTCATTTCATTTCATTTCATTATTATGCTATGAGTGTATGCACCTACGTACACACAGAATGAGATATATAACATTCAGGCAGATAAACTAAATGATCATTTAATAGGAAAATTTGTGTAATCGTAGCAAATATGAGCCAACGCAAACAAAATCAAATTGGAATCGATTCATTCTCTTTAACCAATGTTCCATAACCATTTGATTATTGCCTCACCATACGATTTCTATCGTATGTTTGTATGTGTATTATGTGCTCAGCAGAGCTGGCCATTTTGTGTTTGTGTACACAAACAGTTATTGTGTTGGGATAATGGGGTGGGAGTTGACGATAACAACGTGAACAGGAAATACGAAAATAAATTTCATTTTTATCTGATGATTTCCATGGCGTTTCATATGCACATACAATATGTATGTGGGTGCAGTTCGATTGTACAAACAGAAAACTTTGTTTTTTGTTGTTGCGTAGGTACTCTTAATACCAGTTACTTAGATATGGGATAATGTATTACATTATGCGGGTACTGGTCAATTATACGGCTACATAACGACCACAACTGTTTTTGTAACCCCTTTAAACAGTTTAATGATAGTTTAGATTGAAAACTTTTTAGCAATAGAACAACTTTTAAAGTGCAAAGTTATTGCGCGGCGGAAATTAAGCTTAAGTGTAATTTAGGAAAAGTCGCATGACATGAAATTGCTGTCACTTGAATAAGCGAAAGTCTTTTAATCATTAATTGTGAGCCTGAGTTGTTTGTCTTCTTCTCGGCGGTATATTGTGCTCTCATTTATATTTCAATAAGGCTGTAATTATAAAAACTTGTACCCAGTCATAAAATCTCTTCTATCCCAGTATGCAAATTAGTCAGTATATCATCATGTGTCACTGCACAGTGTACCTGGTTTATTGGCTGCTTTATATGTAACGAAATTTTGTTTGCAACTCGTTCAAGTTGTTTTGCATATTTGTTTCGGTACTTTGCATACTGTGGATAAATAGCTGGTGCTGAGGAGAGTCTATCAATAAATTGTTGCAATAAATTCTCCTTCATCGCTATTTACAACGTCTTCTATATGTTGTGATTAGAAGCAAAAATCTTATACAATATGCACATTTACATACACATAAATGTTTGACATAAACGCTAGTGAAATATAATCAATTTCGTACATTTTATTAACGATAATAATGAAAAACTGGGAAAAGGTAGGGAAAGTTGTAAGTAGAGTAAATTCATGCTTATATAAAGAGGCAGAGCATAATTTTACAAGAGAATTTTTATATTCTCACATGATGAGGGTTGTCCTAAGTTTGTTCTTCCATCACACCCGGTATACACATTCTTGATTAGCATCAAAAATGACATGAACTTTGAGATATTTCTAATTACTGTATGCAGGTGCTATTGGAATTGGACCACTTCTATAAAAAGCCACGCCCAAAATCGTCAAATATCTACAGCTACAAAAATTGCGGTATACAAATTTATATTCAGTCCATCGATGTTTAAAGAGCCCTATATTATATCAGATACGCCCACAATCTACAAGCAAACATTATGCAGAATCTGTTCTGGAACTTGGCACCTAACTAATATTATTATTTATCGGGTACATGCCACACCCACATGTATAGATATGAAGGGTATTTAAGGTCAAATTAAATTTTTTCTATTCGTTCAATTTCACACAGTACAGTAGATTTGTGGATTGCATTAGAAAGGTTAACCAATAAAAATCTGAATAGATTGTAGTAAACTAACATAAAATTGAACCACATAATGGTTATGTGCTCGATTAATTAGTAGTGTCATCAACTTTTACAATTTAATTTATTCCATTGTGGCAATTATAGTTTTGTCGTAACCATTAATATCTATAAACAAGAGCTGCTGGAAATGCAAAAACTTGTTATACTTGTTAAAGCTTTGTATTGACAGTATTTTTTGATGAGTGTCATTAACACTTTTTATCCAGACAACTTTAAAGCAACATGACATGTTTAGACCACGAAGCAGAAGATTGAAGACGAGCCACAGTTTCCACATATTAATAGCTTAAATTTAAGAATATTTGCAAACAAGAACAAGAAAGATTTGTATGTACGTCCGTTTTATAAAACACTTTACTTCATCTCTTTAATACTCGACTCATTCATATTTTTCTTCATTTCGAAAAATTTCATTAACAATCCCAAGTACTCATAAACACATATTCTAACAGCGAACAAGCAGAGCAAATAAAAGCATAGAAAATTATTTTCTTAGCTGCACTTAATGAAAAATATTGCAATAAAGAAAAAAAAAAAAGAAAAAAGAAAAATAGAAAACGTGCTTCATTCACATCATTGATAAGTTGCTAATAAAATCAAAAGTTCTTTCCCCTCCAGCAACTAAAGGTATGTAGTAAAAATGTGTATAAATTTAATAAATGTTTGCTGTTTGTTATTAGTAGAGAACATAAATTATAGTTTATCATCTTTTGTCCAAACACATGGCCAGCATATAAAACAGTGTTGTACGCGTACAATCAACAGCACTCTAAGTAAATCCAATACATGTACATTTTCTATATAAATAAATCTAATTAAAGTTATTGTAAAATTGTACGTAACACATAGCAGCAGGGTCAAACTGTACACTGTGTCCATTGCTGGGTAGGGTATGTGTTGTTATCGTGTAGTAAATGGAGCACCAACATCACACATGGTTGCTGGTAAATTGTTCACATATTGTTGTGAATCCTTACACAAGTGTGGTTGTTAGACAATGATGTATGAATAGCAGTAATGAAACTAACTAACTTTGGGTGGTCATAATAAAAGTCAACAACGAGAGAAACCTCAAATAATCATAAATGTAATTTCATTTTTGGTCTAACTAAGCCATTATAATGTGTACATAAGCAGAGATGCACATAAATTGGAATATGGTCAAAGGCTGCTCAATAAACAACTCATCGTATCTGTTGTATTATAGTCTATAATGTGTAAAGCGAATTATGCAATGATAGGAGTACTGATTTTTAATTAACTTTCACTTACCCGACTCCAAAGTTGGGCATATGAGTATATAATCCTTTATTAAAATATTTAAACTTAGAAGAAGGTCATGGAGTCCTTAAAAAGGAACATTAGCATCGAATTTCAGATTAAACTTGGCAAGAAATGTTAATACACTCGTCCCTGAAATTAGGCAAATTTACCCACTCAAACTCACTCACTCAATTATAAATAAAGTGTAAATCATCTATATACAAAATGTGGACATAATAGGTACCAAATTACACTTTTTAACAGTGTCTGACATCTTACAAAAAAGTTTTTTTTTTTGTAAGTTGTGGGCGCGTCTATTATCCCATTCCCGCCCATTTTACATCATACATCAGTGAATGGGGTAGATATAAATATTTGTACCAAATTTCTACTTCACAGGTAAATTTTTGTAGTTGATATAAAGATTTTTGCCGACTTTTGCGCGTACTCCAAAGAATTTGTATTTTGTGCCTATTTTCCGAGACCCCACAAAGTATATATATTCTTTATTAGCGTCTACAACTAAATCGATCTGAACATGTGTGTCCGTGTGTCTGTCAGTTGTTTGCATTCTCATGGTCTCATGAGAAATTGAGATCGCAGATAATAACATAAGTGCTATCCATTGATGGGTGTAATCGGATAACAGATACGCCCACAATTAACAAAAACCGTATTTCACGTAAAACTTGACTTGATACCTGGAAACTATTTTTCCGTTTCTGTAACCATTTGCATTAAAACATCAAAATTTATAAACACTTCAATATAATTTTTGGAAGATTTATTTTGTTAGTAGTAAATTGAGAGAGGGACGTACACATATATGTATTTATTATACTGTTTAATATCTTTCTTAATTATAACATTAAACATTAAACACAATTGCTTTTCTTTACATCGATAATGTCATCATTTAGAGAAATAGAAATGAAACGATTCGTATAAAATATATATTTTTCAAATGAGGAAAACTTCTAAACCTAACATCTAAATGCCAAATACTTTTTTAGGAGATTGTACTTTTGTGATTAAATTAAAAGATCATTTGAGACTTAATTGGTAAAATACACATAAACAACATATTTTTACATATAATTGTTAATACAAGAAACTAGAAGAACAGAACCAGGAGAGAAATGTTTAAGGTTTGAGGCTTAATTTAGTACGCATTGGTATTGGTATTGGATACAATTACAGTTTTAAATTTCTCTGCTACCAGCTAACACACAACAACAAATAGCCGTTCCTTGATGAAGTGCCGACCATTGAATAAGATTTGAACACAATATGCCCAAAGGGATGGCAATGTTTGCAAAATTATGGCTGCCCAACGAACTGAAACTGAACTGAAACTTTATGTGTTTTTCGCATGCAGCATGCAGCTGAATACTAATTATACCATTGTGCCGTAGAGCCTGGATCTAAATTATAGGTGACTGTGTACAAGAAGTAAGAGGAGAAGGTAAAGAAGGTACATGCATAAAATTGGCCGCTAAACTAAATCAAGATATGATGCAATTTTTATCTTTGTCATTGGCGTCGTTCGTTTTCCGTTTGCGATCGTAAGCCAGCGCATCATTTGGTACATAACTAACACGTACACCGCCATAGTGACGTCTTTGGGGCAACTGATACATCATATAATCCTCCGAACTGGAAGAACTGGACGAACAAGTTGAACAAACGCTGGAGGCTGCATCGGAATCATCTTCTTGTGTTAAAGCTGTACTTTTACCGGTTTGCTTACGTGTGGGATCTAAGGTAGATGGTGAGCGCGTGGTGGAAGATGGCCCTTGATAGGAACAAGATAAAGGTTGAGCTGGTGCATAAGTGTCGGCTCGTGTTGTAGAGTTCGAACGATGACCACTGCCAGCACGATGATGCCCCGAAGACTTGCGGCGTCGGCGACGTCTCGAACTATGCGCATTGCCACTGCCGCTTGCACAGGCGCTATGACTTTGTTTGTCGATTTCATCATGGCTGCGATGAGTGCCTGAATAACTGCGAGAACGCGGCAGCGTATCCGAGGGTATACCTTCAAAGCGTACTCCTTTCTTCTTAGTTTCACCACCACCAGCACTCATTGGCGAGGATGAGGATGCTCCACTCAATATAGAAACAGGGTGTACAGTCTGACTGGTGGCGGATTGTGAAGATTGGGGCGAAGTAACTGATCTGTCTTCGGCAGACGCTGTAGGCGAGCTTATCAGTTCTGGGGGTAAAGGTAAATTTGTGGAAGCTAAGGATAAATTTGGTGTTGGCAACTCGGGAAGATTTGAGAGTGGTGTGCTGTGTAAATCATTCGGTGGTTCCATTAATGCAGTTTTATTACTTTCATTGTCACCAGGCTGAAGTGGATACAGTAATTGTTGTTGTGGTGCATGTTTTGAAGGCCAACTGCTTTCTAAATTTGATGCTATCTCATTAAAATTGAAAACCGTGTCATGTTTAAGTTCCATGGGATTTGGTACAACAGGAATGCTGTTAACATCTTCGGGTGAGTTCTGCTCTGAATCGGGGGATGTGGCAACATCTGAGAAATTTTTAAAACCTTTCTCAACTGGATTTAGATCTCTAACCACGCCACCATCCGAATCAGATGCAGTATAACTTTGTTTGACCATGTCATTCGTATTGGTCACTGTTAATCCACTTGTGGCCAACTGTTGACTTTGCAACTGGTACATGGCATTGTTGAAATTTTGTTGAAGTTGCTGTTGTTGTTGCGGCGATATTGGTGGCGAACTAGACGAATGACTACTGGCTATACGATTTTGAGGCCGAACTGGTTGAGGCTGCAAATTCGGAGGGGTGGTTGTAGTATACATGCCGGTACCTGAACTATCCGAAGGTGTCGGTGGTTCACCTTTACTACAAGCTATGGAACAATAAATGGAACCACGACGCGGCAAGAAAGCACGACCAAGCAGTGAACAGCGACAGGTGTTACATGAGAAACATTCATTGGTGGCATGCCAATGTTGGCCATCGTGAGACATTTGCCCCTGATCAACACCAATCGCTTCTCCGCAATAGTCACAATACTCGGCAAACATGGCATCGAAGCACAGCAGACAATACGGTTTCCCTTCACGCATTATATACCTTTGACCACCCAACTGTTTTTCACATTCATGGCAAGCAAAGTGATTCATATGCCAAGCACGTCCTTCAGCCTCCGTACACTCATCCGCCAAGATAATCTAGAATGTAGCAGTAAAAGTTTCGTTTGGTATTAGTGAGTAAAAAAAGTACAAAAAAAAGTTTTTTGTGTACAAGGAAACTTTCTTAAGCTCTTAAGGTGCCATTTGAGGTCATAATCTTAACACAAACAAAACAGAGAAACTTTCTCCTTGCGTTAGAAATGATTGCTTATGATAGAGTATCATCCAAAAACTTATCTGACAGAAAGGAAGGATGGAAGGTGAACTTACCTCATCACAGGCTGAACATCTCGGTTTTAAGGTTTCGGCATGATGACGTCCACAGTAGAGGCGGCCATCTCGATGAAAGTATATGAGATCTACCAAAAGTTCTCGGCAGACGCAGCACGTAAAGCAAGCTGGATGCCATGAGGCATTTGCACCCAGACGTGAGGCGAACACCGCTATATCTCCGGTTGAAATTAATTCGTCGCACTGTAATTGGTTTATAATGCATTTAATATCATACTTTGCCATTATATCCGTAACGCCTCAACGACCACAAGTACCTGCCATGTACATATACATATATTTACAGCGTGTGTTGCTGCATTGTGTGCACACACATATCTGCTCAATACATAAACCTAAGGTTTCCTTCTTCATTTCATTTCAAGCAATTATAACCGACATTGCAAACAGCTTTGTCTGTTGTTGCCTGCTTAACGTCGGTCTCAAGGTGTTTGTACAAGAGCATAAGAAAACAGAAGCCAAAAATTTATTGGCTTCCAGTTAATATTGGTTTCTCAACAACTCCTGTGTGAAGTATGTACACGAGTAAGTGGCTGTGTCTGTCCGGTTGTCTCCTGTGGGAGGTCATGTTCTTACATGAAGAAATGCAAAAGTCAAAAGTGTTGCTCAACATAGATTCCAACACCAAAATCTAACCTTGAGACAAAAACTAAAAACTAAAGACAATTAGAACTGAATGCTAAATCCATCGATTACCAGTTGAACTGTCAGTAATTTGCTTGTTACACCATTCAAGGTGTTGGTTGGCTATAAATGTTTAAACTAAATTAACATGTTGTAGAGCACAGAGGAAAATTCCCAATTTTCTTTTTTTAATTTAAAAGCTTAACTATAGGTTCTTAATGTTGTATAAATGATTAAGTGCAACACACTTCAAAAATTATAACGCATACGTCCATCACTACTGTTCTGCTTATTTATTTAATTTTTTTCATCTTTTCCTCATTGATAGACAGACATTTGGCTGTTGGTAGTAGATCAAGTCCTTTCACATTGTTTACCTCAAAGTTTTAAATGAATTGTAAAAAATAAAGTAGACAGAAAAAAATGTTATGTGTAAGAAACGTGCACACAACACTTTTACACACACACACACACACACACACACACCATCACTTATCATTGAGGTGAAATCGAAAAAAGCAAAATAGAGAAAAGAGTTTTTAACTTACACCGTCACATGGACGTGCATTCATCAACTGCCTTACATTGCCACGTCCGAGGGCATCACGTTTGCGTTGCGTTGAAAATAAACGAAGTTCCTTGCGCTCCTCATCTGTCAATGAGTGACAGTAACGAACCTGCAATGGACAGAGTACAAAAAATTGTGAAACAACAACAACAACAACAACAACAAAAACAATTGTTGTAAAATCATATCATCACTTTAAAGAAAATACTATACACACACATATATTAATCAGGAAAGAAGAAGAACAAATGTTAAAGTTTGGCAGTGAGTATCAAGCAGCAGCAGTAGTAACTTGGCTTAGGCCAAATCTTAAATACCCTCCACCATGTCTTCCTAGGCGGTGGTAGGCGGGGCACGTACCTTATTAAACACTCTAATAGTGTATGTGTTATGTTTTAACATTCAAGTAGAATTTTACGTCATGTATAGTTTTTTGTAAATTTTAAGCACTTCTGTTATACGATCGCGCCCATTTTTCACAAATCGATGGAAAGACTAAATACTAATAATTTATTATTTAATTACGATTCAATTTTTGTGGCTAATAGATCGATTTTTGTCGATTGTGGGCGTGATTCTTAAACCATTTTTGCTCAATTTAAATAGTGTTCTGTGGGCAGTAAGTCGAAATGAGTGAACAAAGCTTGATGTCTCACAATATACGGCCATGAGGGTGCCAACAACAGACTACCGTACAGACATATCGACTCAGATTTCCGCCTGAGAAGCGTTGCAAACGGAATGACAAACTTAGTGTACGCCCATCATTAAGGTGGAGAGTATAAAAATTCCGCAAATCATACACACAGTACTTAGTGAAAACAAATCAAATTTAAAATTTCCTGTATGAGTACAGAATCTAAGCATTAACGTGTGGTTAGGTACGTTTCCTCACCATGAAGTCAAAACCACTACATTGAAGACCACTTGTACACATACATAGTTTTTGTGTACTGTGAAGTTGTTGTTTTTTTTTTGGTTGTTGCTGTTAACATTACAGTTCAGTAAAAATTGTTGAGGAGGCGTTACACCGAAACTTAGATAAATATGTATTTTAAGCCAGTGTGATTAATAATTTCCATTGAATTGCACAAAATCTTAATCGCATTAGGCTCCATGGCAATTCAACCTTCAGCTACTGAAATCTATCTACATATGTATAGATGGGTTGGCTTATTTTTCAAAAAAAAAATGTTTGAATAAAATTTTTTCAAGTGTAAGACCGTAATGTAAAGACTTTGCAATCGGTGCACTTTTTAACACTTGCGTACAATCAAATAAACGGTAGCTACTCATATATGTGTTGTTTTTGTAATAACTCTCTATACACACTCCATCAACACCAGCAGCATTTGCGTAACGTTCATACCATTCCTTTAAAGCCTGGGTTTGCTTTTCAACGTTCTATGCAAATTTTGCCACTTACGAGTGGCCCGGGTGGAAAAGAGAGAACGAGTGTTTTTAATCTAGCTAAAGATTGCTGTTAGCCTATAGGTATAGTGTAGGCATATGTATGTTTTTGCGCGCGAATATATAATTTGTTTGGCAGTGTCCGCTCTGGCTACTCTATGTGTAGTATACCTAACGCTTGGTGGACATTTTACACTTGGTATCTTTGATCGGTAGCTTGCACATGCGAAAATGTTATTCTATTTTGTTGCATTTTATATCCTACACATAAGGTGGGCGGTATACTGAGTTCGTTTTTCCGCTTGCAACAGCCATAAGGAGGCGAAGAAGTGTCCGCAAAGTTTGTATATTCTTGATCTGCTATAAAATCTAAATAGATCTACATATGTCTGTCCTTTGTTGACACTTTCACGGTCGTACAGTTTGGAATAGATACTTTTACGCCACGAAAATTGAAGAAGTTGAAATTTATATATAAAAAACTTAATTAAATATTTGCCACGCCCACATTTTGTTTATAGATATGGAGGGCATTTAAGATTTAGCCTGCGCCAAATCCTTACACTTTTATACTAAATTTACAGAGTGAGTTGTTATTTGTGTTGTTGTTGTTGTTGTTGTGTGTGTGCCCTCAATTTCTATATTTATTTCCGGATTTGTTAAACTTTACTAAGCTATATTGCTTTTAGCCAAGTTTATACAAGCATCAGAGAACACTCTGTTCTGAGTACTCTTAGCAGGGGGGCATAGATAAAAGCCACAGTATGGTAGCGTTGTTATTGGATTTCTTTTTTTCTCCGCTTGTTAACAAAACTTCTCTATATACAATCACAAATCGCATCAATAAAGTTATCTGTGATATAGAGTGGAGTGGAATTTTTTTGGTAGAGTTTTGGCTTAGTCCCCTTTAACTGATGTAACAATTCTATTGTTTAGTTATGGTGAAGCTTGGTAAGTGTACAAGTATCCCTGAATTGATGACAACCTAAATTTAAAGCCACATATATCCTTTGGAAAATGCAACAAAAAAAAAGTTGGCTTAATAGCAGAAATCATAAATTGCTGGCCAGCGTTATCATATCGTTCTCATACGTGAACATGTAAGTTTAATTAATTGATTTCATTTACTTTAATGAGGCAGCTTAATGGTTGTCCATTGTTATGCTTAATAAGAAGAAAAATGACAGTTATAAAGGAAAATTTTTGAATCATTTAACAATTTATAAAGAATATCGAGTCAGTTAAAGCCAACTGAATCACCAGTTGGACTAACTGCATGCGGTCGGTTTTATAATTCATTAGAATAATCATTAAAACAATGATTCTCAGCATTTATTGTTCTTTCGTCCAGCTCTTCTCTTTTTATCTACGGCTCTAATAATGTTACCCGGTAATGTTGTAGATTCACATAAATGTTATACATTTAACAGATTGCTTTAAGAAATTTCAAATTTTCTTAATTTAAAGTTATTTTCCTTTTAGTTGCATTTAATTCTGTTCCTTCTATCTACACATGTATGTTATTATGAATATAACTTACCTCGTTATCGTGTGGCGGAAGTTGATGTAGTAATTGTCGCACTCGATACTGTTCGCCTGGACTGTTAACGTATGGCACCTTGTCATCGGGTATTTGTGAGAAATATAAACGCACCTGTGTAATGGGAATAGAAATGGAGAGAACTTAGTAGCAGTATACATGGTTGTTGGTGGTTTTCTTACTGACACTATTGCAAGAAAGGCAAATATATTAAATTACAATTAAATCACTTTTCACTTAGCAAGTCTGCCTGTAGTGTATGTATATCCATAACAAAAGTTTACAGTTCAAAGTAAAGGTATGAAGAAAGCTAACACGACGTTTTTTTTTGTAAAAATTCTAAGCATTCATGTGAATAAAATTTCCTGCTGAAGGTATTTTTTCCCAATTAAAAACTTTATAAATAAACAAGGGAAAAACTAAATTTGGCTTCAACTTACTTTTATATTCCCCCCAGATGTATATATATAAATAGTGGGCGTGTCAACTACCTAATTATGCTTATACTGATTTTGTAAAACGTGTCAACTTACAAAAAAGGGCTTTTGTTAATTGAACATGATTTTAATCCGACCACGCCCATTTTTAACAAATCGATTAATGCACTGATAATAAATCTGTGAATCAAATTTCAACTTTTTAAAAAAATCTTAGTGTCATATAAATTTTGTCGATTTTGGGCGTGGAACTTTGACGATTTTTTGGAATTTGGAAAATTTTGCCAAAAAATCGACCCTAGTATAGAAACTAGATATATGTTTATACAAAATTTTAGCTCAATGTAACCAATTTATGAGCGTGAAATTGCTAACTACAGACAGATATACTGACGGACACATCTGTTTGTCTGTGACTCTTCCTTGTGCTAGTTTCAAAAGAAGGGTGTGAAAATTTAAGTCTTCCTTTTGTTCATTTATAAGCATTTATGTTAACTTCCAATTAATTTTATTAAATTATATAATTTTAACGGAATTATTGAAATTTTCTTTATACCCCAAAAAGGTACAATTTATAAACTTCATACTTGTAAGTTAACTAGAAAAACTACGATAATAATGTATACCTTATATATGAAAACGTACATAAGCTTAAGAAAGATATTCATGCGTCCGTTAAAATAAAATTTTAAAACATTTCAACCAACTATCATGCTGTCAATTCCATCAAAAATATTGAATAATAAATGTCTGCTCTTAACAGAGCCGTGATACTATAAAGTACAATCAGACTCAGGCAGATGATCCTGCTGAGAGTCCATGATATCTTTTCATAAAACTGTGACAGCTACGGTAGCTAACCACAAAATTGTAAGAAAGAACAGATTATGTAAGATAACAAATAAAGAAAGGGCGAGAAGAGAATTAAGTTAAATTTTTCCCCTTCAACTAACACAAACCTTAAGTGCTTCAATTATTTATAATAACTAAATATATGTACATATGAATAGGATATTATGAATGTATATGTATCGATGAAATAGTAAATGTATTTTTATATTTCATTCCATAAATGCACAGATGTAGGGAAATAAAATAATAACAAGAAAATTTTAAGATGATTTTTTTTGCCTTTTAGGGTCATGGATTATAAGATTTTCGATTATGGAAGACAAGTGAGAAAAGTAAATCTTCCTAAATAGTCTCCACATTTACAGTGGTGGGCGTGGCAGGTATTACTATATACATTACCCTCTATATGTATTACGTACGAACTGGCCAGTTGAAATGTATTTTTTTTTTCGCCTGTATTTTTTAAGATTTCCTTCATATGGGAATTTTTCATAGGGACCCGCTCTAAAAACAGATTTTTCGGTCCAATTTTAATAGGCCTTTAGCCTAAAATGTGATTTCTTACTACATTTCACCAGAATATCTTAAAAAAATGCGACACTATTGACCTGAACAATAAATGAAAAGAGATTCTGAATCGATCGGTATAGTTCAAGGTAGATGTGTCATTTGTCATTTAGGAGTTCAAAATTTTTGCACAAACTTAATACAAGTACGCTTGTTGCAAGTGGTACAGAGTATAAAAATTAAGCAACTTTGATATATAACCATATTTCTGGATTGCTTTTGTTTAATGGATTGATAGTAAATTTGAGTTTTCCTTTAAATCGAAAGAGAACTTTTATGAAAACCCTAGAGCTTTAAAAATATCACTTCATGGACAAAACAAACAATCACACTGTGACATTGTGACATTATTTAAAGTGACAAACACGCAATGAACAATAAATATTTAATTGTACCAATGTACGAGTAAAACGGTTTTTGTATCTTTTTACTTTATCGTTGTTTTGTTATTTTAAAAAGTTATGATTTTGTGAGATACCATAGTATGGACTGCATGCTAGTTACAGAAGAAATATTCAATCTTCTATTAATATTGTAGCACTCAGACAAACGTCAAACATAGTATTAAGAAGCTTCAACGTAGTCTTACATAGTTGTACGTGATTCCTTTCAAAATTCCTTTTATAAAAAGTTAGATAGGAACTGTAGACGTACTATGAAAACCCCAACTGAGTATCCTTAAAAGTGTAAATTACCCTCTTTGAAGAAGCGGTTTACTTAAATTTCTACAAAGCTAGTGTTTAAGGATCGACTTAAGCCACATGTAATTGTTTTACAACTTTTTTCCTTTTATTGAATTTTCTATTGTATGACTTTGCTCGACCTTTTTTTTCATATAACAAATTGGTATGTAAGCGTTAGACCCTAAAGCGCAAAAGCATTCTCTTTAGGTTTTTTTTTTCATACGTACAGCAATAATCGACTCGTTAGACGCATATAAAAAAGCAGACGAAATTAAAAACGGTTTTATACAAATTAAAAAAGAAGGACAGAAATTAAGAAAAAAGAAGAGAAATGATATAAAATTCATAGAAAAAACGGATTTAGTTTGTGATATATGACCATATGTGGTTGGTCGGCTAGTCATACGGTTGACCATTGTTGATGGCAAATAAATGAAATGGTTTCGCTTTTTTTCGGCAAAATTGAAAGGAAACAAATGAAATATTTACAAAGTGGTATAAAAACTTATTATTTGCTTTATAGCATTTACATTATAGTAAAAAGTTTGTTATTCTGTTTGGTTGCATCCATTGAAAATTTTTGAAAAATCCTCTCTGTACATGCAGAATTCGTCCTTTGAGGTAAATGAGGTTCCTTTCTATTAATAGTTAATACATCATATAACACTAATGTCATTCCATACTGATAAGGGGCAGTATGCAATCTTAGAAACCGGGGGCCCCGAAATTGTAAAAGTCTACTCCACAAAATGTCTTCTTATATAAAGGTGTACATCAACTCTTTGAATTACACGTGCCTTTTTACATACCTTAATCTCCCATTGATTAGGGGCATTCAAATTACTTCTAAAATTTCACGATTTTTTATAACTCAGAGACGAAAACTTAAAAAATCTATGTTTTTTTATACAATTTTCCATCCCTTTAAGAATTTAAAGATTTATTTAAATACAACGAACTGCTGCTACATTACACAAATAGTCATACAATAATAATTTATGCGACAGTCTATGGGGACATGCATCAGAAAAGGAAAGAAAAAAGTAACAAGTAGACAGTTTAACATACAAGACAAGAAACATTTCAGTCCATCAGACATGGAGATAAAGTTTAACTGTAAAAAACTTTCGCGTGGAGATATAGATCAAAAGTGACGCTTAGTCAAATACGTTTAACAGATGAGTCAGTTAAGTAAACAACACTGGTACAACGTTTATTTAAGCTTTAATCAGCCGGTAATACTCACTAAACTAAAACGCAATAAAACTGGTTCAATATTTGTAATATTTAGAGTAGAATCTCGCCCTGTTCTTCACTCTGTTGGTTTCTTATTCGTGTAACCCAAATAGGCGTTTTTTCTAATTGAAGATAATGTTCTAATTTTTTTTTTTTAACCATTCACAAACTAAATCAATTATTTCCTGTACGATAACATATTTGCACGCATTTCAACGCTTACGCTTACATGCCGCGAAGCATTCATACAAGTGAACGCATAAGAACGTTTGTTGGAAGGCGAGTAAGAGAAAGAGAGCAGGAGGAAGTTATTGATATGCATATGTAACATCACGCTGTTTATGAAAAAGGAGGTTAACAGAAAAAACTTGTTCAATTATTATGTATGTTTACCGGGGAACGAAAACCAGCATCTAATGCGCACTCAAACAATAATCTTAATTTATATCAATATTTGCGAACGGGAACATGTGCATTTATTGTGTATGCGAACTAATTTAGATGTTAGCTGTAATGGATATTTGATCCCATGGTGTTACACATGACTCTCTCGATTTATAAATAATTGAATAATATATGTAGGTTAAATAAAAAATTACCACTATATTGGCTCAAACTTGGAATATTTTCCATTTATGTGGATTAAATACTCGTATGTACACATGTGCGCTATAGAATATTTGCTCCACTAATAGTGTAAATAGTGTTTGCTATCTGCATCAACCTATCCGCCGGATTTGGCATAAAGAAAGATTTCTTGTAAATTGTGGGTGAAACTGTTATCTAGCCGTTTCCATTTTTGACACATACATATATGGAAGGGTTAATTATAAGCTTGTGTATAAAATTTCAAAAATTGAGCTTCACGACTTCACAGCTCAATTTTTGTGGTTAAGATGGAGATTTTTGTTGATTGTGGGTGTGGCTCTTAAACGTGTGTACAGAATATAAAAACGTTCATAAAAAATTTCAGTTCAATATCTCATATAACATATTCTTTGACCTAGTCAAAAAAAAAAACAAAAATCGGACGTACAGACATTAGTTGATCATCACTGGAATTGATGATTTTTTTTAGATTCATTATTGTTTATGGTATTATACATATATTTAAATGCGAATAAAAAATAAAACTCTAGTACCTGATCTGGTCGTAGACATGGTGGTACCCAGGTATACTCTTCAATGGCACAGCCACTATCATCATCTGAATGTGATTGACGTTGCAAATCTAAATGTTGGCCCATCAGAAATGAACCGGGACCCTGGATTGCGAAGGCCCCCTGCGGAGCCAATGATGGCGGTGATGGTGATGATATAGCCGGTGATACTTGATGTTGTCCATGTTGTTGTTGTTGTTGTTGTTGTAATTGATTCGTCTGAAAATGTTTTTGATGTTGATGTTGTTGTTGTTGCTGCTGTTGCTGATGATGATGATGATGATGATATTTTAATGACGATGATGAATACATAGACATAGTTGAGGTGGCAGATGCTGCCGGAGAATACTGTGATGGCTGATGATGTGGCGATGATATGACAGCTGGTGTAAAAGAAGGCTGTTGCTGTTGTTGTTGTTGTTGTTGTTGTTGTTGAGTCAATGGAAAATATGCATGCTGCTGCTGTTGATGATGATGGTGATGAGGTGGTAAAGGTGGCGCCTGAAACTGTCGTTGCTTAGGCAACGGCGAATTGGTCAAACTCGGGGCAATAGTATTTGTTCCACAATATAAAGCTCCCGCCGAAGAACTGCTAGGCATCGGCATAGGTAACGATGAACAGGTGACATTATTGCCGCCGCCCAAGTGCCTTAAATTGTTTAAAGGCGGCAACGGCGGTAATGGTGGCGGCGGTGTGGCACCTGAATTTCTTCCAACAGGTCCAACCGTACAACTGCTGGCACTAGGTGAAAAATGTCTTGGCAATGTGGGCACTTTTTGCAAATATGATACCTGCGTCATGGGTGTACGTGTCAGGGGTCTGTAATGACAGAGAATAAAAGGCATGATTTACTTTTTGGCATTACAAAAATAATTTTGCATTATGTTATAAAAAAAATGTATATGTTTATGGTTTGATAAAGCAATGAGTGCAGACATGTGCTCTGCGATGTGTTATCTTTGCAAAATACTCGTATGCTTGAATAATTTCACTAATTGTTCGTTTCCATTTTACAATGTTTGCAGTACAATGGATTCTCACATTTTTTCATTCCTTTGTATGTTCTCCCTGTGTGGTGGAGAGGTGACACTATGTGGTGGTAAAGGCAGGTTGTAAAGAAAGGTGGATGTAGGTGGCTGTGCGGTTATAACCAAGGTGCCTTTAACCAGCAAACCCTTCGTGTGGTATTGGTGCTAATCGAATGGTTCATGTTTAGAACAAAACATATTACATCACATTTTTTTTTATGATACTCGGAAACAAACTTTGATTTATACAGTTTCCTAACGTACATGATAAAGGCGGGCTTTATGGGCGTTTTCCTTTTCGTTTTTTTTTTATTGTTGTAGCATTTTAGCAGCTGTTATACATTTAAACATCGTTGACCATCAATTGAAATGTCTCGTATAGACATTAAACACACATATCTCATACAACTAAAGCTCCACTAAGAACTTCTGCACATTGGTTTTGTATAAAAGTATTACAAACTCTGTTTACGTATAGAAGGCGGAGAGACCGGCACACATTTTGTGTAGTGAGTACTAACATACACCACAGTACAGTTAGTTTACAGTTGTATTGTTTGAGGGATTTTCCATTTTATTTTGTCGTGCGGTTATGCTATCCGGACAGCATTACTTTACTCGTGTTGTTGATGTTATTTTGTTGTGGGTTTACGTTTTTGTTTTTTTTTCTATAGATGAATACATTGCACTCTTTTTTTTGATTTTTTTTTTTTTTAAGGGGGCTTTATGAAAACAATTTAATTTCTAGTTCGCTTAACAAAATTTGATGTGTCAATATATGTATATGTGTACATGTGTGAGGGCGGCTGCTTTATCTTTTGTTTGCTTTTTTAGTTCGTTAGTTAAAGTTGTGGTTGTGTACCATGTTAAATAAATTAATCGTTTATGACAAAAGATTGAATTTTTAACTGTCATTTAGAAACTGCGTTGTCTGAATATGTTTGAGGGCAATAATCGTTCTATCCAATAAAAAAATTGGAATCAGTTAAATGCCACGCCTACAAGTGACTTAAATAGATTTAGAAGGATAACAGGCACGCCCACAATGTACCTTAAATGTGCAGAATTTAACGAGGACGTTGATTCGTATTTCATACATCACTACGCCACGCCCACCAGCGGGAAAATCTTTTTATCAGCTACAAAAATTGAGACAAAAGTATTTTCATCAATATACTAAACATATGGAATAAATGACACGCCCACGATTAAGAAAAAAACTTCTTTGTTCAATTTCCTAAGCGATACATACTCAGATACCTACTACGCCCACAATTTGTTCATAGATATGAAAGATATTTTCATTCGCAATTGGAGCAAAACGTAACTTCTTCCTTTTTGTAAACTAATTGACAACCGTTACATAATATTGATTTATTGTATGTGAGAGAGTAGTACGACCAGTATGCATTTAAAAAAGTAAATCGATTTGCGGTCGGACAATTCCAAATCGAATTTAAATTTTATATAAATTCTGAAATCTTTTGTTATTAAACGTGAAATGTGTGGCAATTAAGTTTATTGATATATGAACGAATAAATTTATATTTTATTTTTCTATTAATCCGACCCCAACGCTTTCAAGCGGACTCCAGGAAAGTAGAAATAAAATAAAAACAAAAAAAAAAAAAAGGAGAAGCCAGCACGTGCAGTGCTTAAAAAGCAACAGGCGCATACGAAATGATTTTTCTGCAGAATTTCTTTAAAACATGCGCAGCGGGCGACAAATAGCCAAAGGAGTTTTTATACAGCCCACAGTGCATATGTATTTAAGTGTTGTGTGGTGGCGGATGGTTTAACATCAACACTCACATTGAGCAAGAAAGCCAGAAAGTAAGCCAGAGGGCCGGAGAGGGAGAGATGCAATTTTGAAGGGAGTTATCATATGGTCGTGTCATGACGTTTGGGTCAGTGTGACTTCAAATCACACGACATTGTATATTTTTACATTTATACAAGTGTTTGGATGTGTGTGTGTGTGTGTGTGTGTGTGTGTTACAAACATTTATCCGATATCCGTAAAACATTGAATTCGCTTTGCCCGGAGCCTTGTAACGCCGCGCGCGCGCGCTTTCGCGCACAAATAGAAAATTGCATTACAAATTTATTAAACTTAATTCTTATGGGGGAGGTGTTAGCCACAAATAATATTAAGACAACTTTATGGTTGAACTGATTGCTTGCCCACAATAAATTGTGTCCGTTTGCAGGTACGAAACCTTTTCTTTTCTTCTACTTGTAAACAAATTTTCCTGTTTAGTTCCGCCTAAAATGGAGTGTAAAATTTTTGGTACAGTAAGAGAAAACGTTGGGGTTATGACCACACTTCAATATCATCTAATTGCGGTTGTATTTAGTTATCAATAAATTATATGCAAGTCAAGAATTTTATTTAAAAGGAATTTTTATAGTTTCGTATACATAAATAACTCATAGTATGGCGATGGTAGTGTTGGTGGATATACAATAATTTAAAACTTGTCGGAAAGTTTGTGTTCGTGTCATTTGCAAATAGCTGGCAGACGTTATTTCATTTAAGCAGTGACAGGTGCTTGTGCGAACATGTGCTTCAGACATTCTTTTCTTGCATTGTATTGGGTCAAGGAAACAGTTTGTGGCGTTTTCTTTTCCACCAAAATTCAAATAATATTTTTCTGTTATTCTTAGAGGCAGGATATAAATGTAAAAATCATGGATAACGATTATATTTACTTACTTATCTTTACAGACTTGGGTAGACAAGATCAGACACGCCCATAATTGTAAAATAGAGAAAAATGTTCACTTATACCTTATGGAACCTTATGGGATTGCCTTCTATACTTAATGCTACCTGGCTCAATACCTTTCGTTCCTTGGTGATACTAGAAATACTTTAAAACATTCTTGTGTGTACTCAATACTTTGAGTATTGAGTGCTGTGTATCTAGTGATTACACCTCAGTCAATAATCACTAACCTCACTAACCAGACAACCAGCCAACTAGGTATTCAGCCAACCCTAAAAGGCGACAAGAAATTCTTATGCTAATAATTACTTATGACGACAAATTAATGCCAGAACAAACAATGTGCAGCAACAAGTAAAATAACAAAACAAAACAAAACACAACACAAGGCCATTCCGTAAGTCTGTCTTTGTCGTTCTTTTAGTTGTTTGGTTATTGCATTCGTTTTTGCATACAATTTTTGTATGATGCAGGCATTCAATGCGGGAATAAAACACTCCCTTGAAATATGTATGTATGCATGTGTACACATGCATGGGATTTCCAAGAAATTTTGTACGATTGTTGGATGGCACGCACTGGCAGCTTTGTACCATCCCCACCTTCCCAGTTGGCTGTTGTTTACATACAGCTGCTTAAAAGTTTATATGCGTGCACTTGATTGTTTACGTACGTTTCTCACCATACATCATGAATTTTCTTGTCAAAAACTTGAAAGGGTTTTCCCAAACACAATAACATTATACGTATATGCTAGCGAAAGATAATGTATGCGGTCATTCACTCAATCATTATAATATTGCTCGCATTCCCTTAGGCTCTCAAACAGAAGCTAAAGAAAAAGGTTGGCCTTACTTATGATTTAAATTCATGCATGTAATATATTTTTATGCTCATAAAAACAATTAAATAACAAGTCAGCAGTATTTACAGCATTGTAGGTGAACCCACGAACACCTGGACGTACTTGTCTAGATTAACTCAGTTTTTCATACATGTATACTTTGTTGGGTCGCTGACGCCTTTTTTTTTGGGTGTTGCAAACGGCATGACAAACTTATTACACCCTTATCTTATGTGGAAGGCAGAGAAAATATCAAAAAATAAGAATGGTAGTCATTTGAAAAAACTTAGATCAAAGCCGCCTCCTGATAACCAATAATTACTTAATAGTAAATTGCTACAGTCCACACATTACTCCCACCATATGTTTATTTATCAAATTTAATTAACCACAAAAAACTGCCAGTAGTCAAATTTAAACTTGAAAACCTTGAAAGTCACAAACACCCATACATACATACATACATGCATATATCATATGTTCGTACATATACGCCCACCATTAACCACTTTATTCTCATCCTCATACAAACTCCAACTCCAACTCGAACTCATTTATCATTTGATTATTGATATATCTGTATAGTGTAGTAAATATAAAAATACAACAACAAGTGTTTAACCGTACAAGTGGTTTAAATGCACTTCAACTTGAATTGTAAACATGCAAAAGTGTTTGCTTGCACACTTAACTAAAAATTTAACATAAACACGTTTTACACCAATCCAAAGAATTACACTGAAAAAAAATAATTCAATCAATACCATTAAGCTGGGACTGACTTAAACTTGCTTATCGAATATTCCGGTGATTAAATATGGAAAATGTTCGTACGTCACACTTCTTTATTTTATACTCATCTTAATGATATGAGGGTATAATGGTTCATAGCATCCAAATAGAGGTGTGCCACACCCAAAAAATACATATATCCCAGTTGAGTATCAATAGCCGAATCAATTTAACCATTCTGTCTGTCCGTATTTTTACAAAAAATCCTACTCCACGTAAAACTGGACTCGCCTTTGAAACTCACACGTAATAGATAGTCTATTAAAGAGCTTAATCATATACCTGCCACGCCCGCAATTATATATATGGAGGGTGTTTAAGATTTGACTAAAGTCAAAATATTTCGTTTTCTTATTTGTTTTTTCTACTCTTGCTTAACAGAAACTAAGTGCGTGCCGAATTAGGCGTTCGTGTGCTTATAATGGCAGAATAATTTGTTTTAAAAGGTTTAGATAAGATAACAAAACATTAATTGAATTGTGTCAAGATTCAATGAAACTGCAATCACAAGCTTTAGATTATTGCTGATTATTTATGAAAAAGTTTTTATAATTAAATGGATAATTCTTTACAAATCAAGTGTAAAAATACTTCATTATAAAATAGTAATAACCAACCACTTAGAGAATATTTAGTATACTTTACTACCATATAAAAATTGTTAGTTTCTTGGACCAATGTTTACATGGCAGACACGCATGTGTAACGACCGACATTTCCTCATTATTAAAAAACATGCTTCGCCTTTTAAAATAACCGCTAAATATTGTTCATACATAAATAACCTAAAGCATAAAAACATAGAGAATACATTATGTTAAAAGAGAAGAAAGCAAATATGGAAAGTAATAAATTTATGACTTGGCCAAACATAATCGTTGTTGTCTGGGAAATGAGTACGTTCTTTAATGTGGTCATGCGTGTGTGTGTGTAAACAAGAACGCATAAATCTAAAATTACATAAAACGTAATTTATGCTTGAACATAAGAAAGGGAAAACTACTTTTCTCTCTTTCCACATATTCCTACAGAACATATGTTTATAACAGAACAAGAAGACTGGAATGCTTCGCTAGCTGTTGAATATTTATAGGTATTTAAGCAAATAGTGATGACCATAGTTTTTAAATTATAACTATGGTAGTAAAGTACGCCTACTTTCATTATTTCGTTAAGGCAGTAACTATGATTTTATAGAATAACTCTGTATAGGAGAACGGGAGGACGGATGGACACATGGTGTTATTTTGAATTGTCAATCTTTCTTGAAAGGTATATCTGATGGATATTTCTTAACTCTATAGACCTCTCTAACAGTAATTCTTTATAAAAAATATGGTAAAAAAAAACACAATAGTTGGTCAATCTTTTCTGACAGATGGACAGACATTTTTTAATTCTATTGACATTTATAAAGAAATATGATAAAATGAATATATGCGAACACTAAGTGATGTCAATAAAAAGAATTTATTATTAGACATAAAACTTTAAAATTATTAATAATTAATAATATTTTTTTTTTATGTATTTTAACTGGGTGTTAATTTTATGATTTGTCTTTTAATACTCTCCATATAAAAAGAAGATTATACTTAATGTGTCATTGCATATGTGACCACATACTGGAAAAAAGCTACACCAAGTTTACTTATTCTATGTGGATCAGCTTAGATATCCAAGTCAATCTAGCCATATCTGTCTGTCTGTACGTGCGTCAAGAGTGCAAACATAAAAAAATATGTATAGAAATTGTTACTGCAAGCAAGTTGTCTAATTAAAAGGGACAAATTTTATTTCCAGCCATGCCCACAATTAACAAAAATCTCTTGGATTCAGAATTTTACATTGACACACATATATTTTTACCTATTTACCAGCAATAATGTGCTAAAAATAGATGGAATCGAAGAATAGTCACGCCCACTATTTATAAAAGATCTTTATTTGATACACAATTCCATCAGTAAAGAAATATGTTACACATACCTTAATATGCGATAAAAAAAAAAAAGCAAAATTATATGCCACGCCCACAGATTATTTATATATATTGTTTTTATAAACATTTAAAGCATGTCCAAATTTTGGCCTGAGCCACTTCTCTTACATATGCTACACATAAAAAAAAAACGAGTTTGTTACTTAAGTCTTTCATTTCAATTATTTTTCAATAATAATAAAAATAAATTTCAATTCAATGTAAGTAACAAACGATTCTCAATTTCATTTTATATCGTAAAAAAACTTACTATCTTTCATGTTAAATAAAAAAAAAAGAAAAAAATTATAAAAAAAATCTTGATTTATGTATAATTTTCACATTTTCAGATACCATCTGGGAACCGGTTTCTTTAAACTTCTCTCCGTTTCACTCTGTCACCACTTATTGTGACAAAATCTTATAGAGCGTGCAATGTTTTCAATTCCAATAAATTTTTATTGATGGGTGTATACAAAAGCACATATTTTTAGCCATGTACATGTCTATGCATATACTTTACTTGTAAAAAAAGAGAGGAAAATATTGTATAGAAAAAGGCATTTTTTTAATGGCATGCATAGGCACTAAATCAACAGCGCGCACGCATCGTTGTCTACTTATAGTGGAATTAAACAAAACATGTGAAAATCTTGTGCATTTATCGCCTTGTCTGTTTTGTGCGGACCGCTTTTCAAATTGTTTTTTTCCATTTATGCGTATAAGGCAGTAATGCATATTTTTAGTATAACTCGTCTGCATAATAACTAAGTGGTAATTTTTGCCATCCTTCCATCATATGTTACGTTTTTATGTACAATATATATGTACTGATAATAAGATGATTTGATTTTATGTTTTAATCGCCGGTAAGAGAACAAGAAAAGCCCATTTTTCTTGTTCACATCTGAAATAGTTTTTTTCACTTGAGCAATAAATTGCTTGGAGAAAATTGAGAATTTATTTAATCGATTTTTGCTGTTTTGATAACTCTATATTAGTATGACATAAACGTTTTTTCATTATTATCATGGCAAATAGTTGTTGTAACAGCAATTGGTTGTTGCAACGAAACAAAAATTGTTAAAACAGTAGAAATAATCACGAAAATGGTTGCTATACCATTAGGTACAAATAACTGTAATTAAAACAAGTGAAAATTAAATTTTAATACCCACCAGATCTGTATGCAAACAGTGGGCGTGGCCGGTATTTAATTGTACTCTTTAAAAGTATATGAAATATATATGAAATAATAAGTTGAATTCTGTGCCGTACAAGATTTTTTGGAAATTGTGGGTCTGCCTGCTATTCAACTACTCCCCCTTTGACTCAAATTCGAAGCAAATAAAGAACATATTAGTTTTTTAAACCAAGTGCAACCAAAGTGGAGAGTGTTTAATCAGTTAGGACAACCAAACTGTTGAATGCCAAATCTACCAAAATGATTGTTAAAAATAATAAGATAATTATCGCAGTAAATAAAAAATTTCTCTTACAATAATAATAATAAGAAGTTGGTTGCCGCAACCAAAAACATTAGTTGCAACAACTAAGAAGATAGTTGTCACAATTAATGAGATATTTGGTAGGAATGATATTTTTATCGAAACTTTTTTGTACTTTTTCTCGAATGATATTATTTCTAGAATGTGCTACCTACTTATCAATACCCGAAGCATACGTTTCCAGAAGTAAATATTTGTGCAATCCATCATACAATGCTGTACAATTCTCTTATAAGATAACTCATTATATTCTTAGGCTGCAAATGAATTTAATTAATATGTTATGTTGAAACGTTTATTTATTGGAACTGGAAGATTATAGTGATAAAAATACCAAGATTAATTAAGAGCTTTGTCAAAGCATTTGTAATTGTAAAATAACATAGACGATTGGAATTTTCGACTGGTATGTATGATAATAAATTTGTTTTAATCTTGGCGGGATTGTATTGCCGCCGCTTCATAAGTCGATTGAAGTTTTTATTTATTACCAAGTTAATAGAAGTGTGTAGCTTAATAAAATGTTGAATGTAATAATCCAACGACTCAATTTAAAACCCATGAAGTTTATTTATTGAATAAATATTTAAGTGAACTTGAATAATTTGAGATTTATTATGGTTAAGCTTAATGTCAGTTTTACTAAAGCATAAGAAACATTTAAAACATGAAAATTATCTAAATATTAGCAAATTTCTTAGAATCAAGGGTGAATATATTGTCGGCTAGACATTAAGTATTGGTGCGTTTTTTGTGTAAAGTTAGCACAGTTTAAGTGCTGGCTCGGGCGTGCGTTGGAGTTAAGTATCAACTATGCTTAACTTACTGCAACTGTTACTACAGTCATATCTTTATTTCAGTACCACAAATAGATAACAAAAAATCATATAAATTGAGTTACGTTACTTAATTTTTTGCCCCTTTAAAATTAAATTGCTTTTATATGCCATATATGTGAGTTGGGTTCGAGCCCTTTTTATTAACGCACAAATCACAAAATTGTCTTTCTTCGCAACATTGTAACACACACGCAGTTATTCATTTTTATTGAAATGGATCGAGCCAGACATCGCTCCAGGTAATTAACATATATACAGTTAGCTTCGAAAGTGTGTTTACACACTGGCATGCTTAAGTATTTTTGCTGCTATAGTCTTTACATGAAAAGTTTAGCTTCAAAAGTTGAAATTTCATTGATTATGTGAAAATAGACGGGACGCGATAAAATACATTCCCACTTAGAGATATTTTTTGTACAAATTCCAAATGAAATTTGATACAAATTGCTTGTATTAGTAAGGGGTGTTATCAGGTACCTGCCACGCCTACATTTTGTTTATAGATGTGAAGGGTATTTAAGATTTCACCCAAGCCAAATTTAGTCTGTTTACTTTTACTTTAGTTTCAAACATTTATATTAAATAAACGGTCACTTTTGATGTTAACTGTATATAGAAAAGATGAATATTTGCTTTATATGCTAATACAACAACAATAACAACAACAACAACATGCATACATCGTAAAGGTGTCTTACAACCAATAATGATTTGTTGTTTTATTGCTGTTGTTGTTGTTAATGTTGTTATTATTGTTATAAATAGCTTAAGATATGCTTTTAGTTTCTTTCTTCTCTTCTTTGGTAAAATCCTGTACTCGCTTACATACCATAAATCGTGACTGTTGCAGAGTAAAGCAGAAAACTAATCAGTGTTAAGCCAGCAGGTCTTTTGATTTATTATGGTCAAAGTTAAGAATTACAACTGATCAATATCGATAACACTAGTGTAGTGTCACATTTAATGCATGTGTATAATGCAAGAAATCGAAACCTTGCCTCGGTCATCCATGTCACGAATGGACAAAGAGAACTATCAGTTCATATTGAAGAAAATACAATACACCTGATATGGATGATCTCCACATAAATGTGTCAATGGTGCATTCTGAGAGATAAATTGTTGGGGCAGCTGGATAGATGCAATAAGTAAGTAGAGAAGTATTTTTCAAGTCAAATAAAAGTTGTTTACTCTTTGTTTAGTAGGTTGCGCTACTTTGGCAATTGTTTATATAATATGTAGAAGCACAACATGATTTGCTCTTAAAGATTACTGGACCACCACTAAAACGCTAATAAATATGAATCATAAACACAACTCATGCAACATTGATAAGCAAGATGGCAC
Source organism: Ornithomya chloropus (assembly GCA_963971445.1). Lineage (NCBI taxonomy): Eukaryota > Metazoa > Arthropoda > Insecta > Diptera > Hippoboscidae > Ornithomya > Ornithomya chloropus. The sequence goes on along the minus strand of OZ020530.1, from coordinate 15,545,335 downwards.
GCAATGTCCGAAATGACAAACTTGAATTATACACTTGATGTAAATGCAATACAATAAGCAGAATGGAGAAAATTACCATACAAAGGAGTATGAATTTATGTTGTATGGGCCAGACTAATAGTACAATTAAAAATCAAACCAAGTGAACATGTTGTAGTCGGTCATTTAATATCTTGCACTACTTGGAACCAAAATTATGTCGACTCTCGACAGACGGACATGTTTAAATCAGTTCAGATTTTAATTTTGAAAATCCACACAAAACTCTTACCACATGTGGTGCAGGTTATAGGTAGGAAACTTTTATTAAAACGTAATGCAGTATAAAACCGTAAATAAACCAGGGACTGATTCGACTAAATTAAACCACAATTCATATGAGCGATCAAAGACGTTTTTAGATCATTAAAGATCAATATAAATTCATTTTTTCATTCATAAAAGTTCCAAAGACATGTATCTAGCTATACAATCCATATCCTTATACAAGAGTAAGCCTTTAATTGAAAAGTAGGGCTAGGATTAAAAATGTGAGTAAAATTTTGTTTACATAATTTCATTTTTCATATATTTTTGCTATTTTTAAAATTAATCTATTTCGATCTTTTTCGGTCTTTTTCGATCTTTTTCGGTCTTTGAGATTTTTTGAACTTTTCTTTGAAATTTTCAAGTCATGAAACATTAATAAATCCATAAGTTTTGCTTTTGTGCTTTAAGGATCAAATTTCGTCTTGTTAAAAAGCTTCTGGCATAAAAAATGGCGGGATACCAATTAGAGGGGAAACAATTGTTAAAGATCTATACACCTTTTTAGGACAACATTGACGAAATATTTTTAAATGAAGTATAATCACACGTTTTGTATTTCATAAGAAAGAAAGAATGAGAGTCTAACAGGAATGTACATAGTCTGCAAACAAATGCTTTTTATATCTGTCTGTCTGTCTGGGTGCTTGCATGCCATTTATTTATGTTTTAATGGTAGAAATTTATCGTTAAAGCTATTGATTATACGAATCTTTTAGTAGATGTTCAAAGAAATGTATAATAAAGTATGATTTTAAACACCAGCAGGCACGCACAGACACACACACACACACACACACACACTTTTATAACCAATCATGCTGATTTGTTGATGCCATTTTGACTTTAAAAGCCAAGTGTAAGAGTTTTGTGGGGAAAAATTTAATTCTCTAATAATAGTATGTTGTTGGGTGATGCAAAAACTTTTCTCCTTCTCATCATATCACTTGGCCACTGCTTTGGCATAAAGAACAAAATCATAAGCATAATGGTGGTGGTTGTAAGAGTGTTTGTGTAAAATACCAATAAAATGAAAATATATAAAAATGCATTCGATTTTAATGGTTGTTTGTGTATATGCATGCAGACGTATGCGCCACAAGCTAATTATGTGAATTGCTCAACATTTCAACTTTTTTCCTTCCTTTTCCATCTCCGTTTCATCTCTTTCTCTTCATCCTGTTGGGACTACAGTAAGCTAACAATGTCAGCATTTTAAAGAGAGCGAGAGTTAGGTAAGGTAAGCAACAGCAAGAGGGTGGTTGTGTTTACCATAATATTAACATAACCACAACAGAACACGAAACATGTCAATTTTGAATATGAAGAAAAACATAATTAATAATAATAACAGCAGGCGATTGGCTTTATAGATGTGATGGCATAACTAACAATTTGTAGGCTGCGTAAAAGGAAACAACATTCCAAACAATAAATATGAACACGCCAAGCAGCCATCAATGCGGTAGCAATTATTCATTAATTTGATTAATATATACATTCATCATTTTAATGCATTCGAATGCTATGCATTTCAAGGAACGTGTGCAATGCAATAGAAATTATATATAACAGATATTTAAAAATTATATACGCGTTCCTTTTTTTTCTTTTCTTAACAATCTTCAACTGAGACGATGTCTGATTAAAGACTTTTAATGCTTAGTCTATGCATGATTTATGAAGAAGGTTATGGGTTAGGCTTTTTTATTTGGGATATTATTTACATTTATATTCCTTTTTACTAAACATACAGATGTTTGTTTCATTGTGGGCATTAGTAACGCAGACAATTTTAACTGCGTCGTAAACGTGAAGCGCTCAATTGGAAATTGGCATTGTTAGGATAAGTTAAAGGCTGCATTTGAACAAATGAGGAGTTTTCGGTGCTTGTTGAAGAAATGTTTTTAACCCAAATGACTCGGACAAGGCAAATAATTAGTGTAGTAGAAGCAAGTCTATGATCTTCTCCATAAGTTTTCAAGCCTTAAGATACAACACGTCCGTCCATAACAATAGCAATATATAACCAAGTAAAAAGACTAAATTTGGCTCAAAACAAATATTAAATCACCACCATATCTATATTAAAAAGGTGGGCGTGGCAAGTACGAATTGAATACGTCTTTTATTAGTGTATGTAATGCGTATCAATTTCCATTTGAATGTTGATACAAAAAAGGTTCTTTGTAAATTGTGGGCGTGCCTGTTATACAACAAAAATGAGAGAGACCCTGTGAAGCCTTCTTTAAGAAAAACTCGCCTAAGCATGTCAAGTGTTTTTACTGGTTGCAAGTCAAAATGTCATTAAATGGTTATTAATAAAAATATCACCTCCCATGACAATAATACAGCCAGTCCAACTAAACAAGGTTATGCCCCCTTCTTTGTACATTTGTAACGAATTTATGAAATAAGTTTATTTGGGTAAAAACATTAACCTCCGCTTTTATAGCCAGCATAAAACTGACAACGGTAAAGTTACACTTTTATTATTTACTTGAGGTACCTACGCGGATATATTGACCAAGTTATATACCGGGTTATCCACCTTTATGTTAATGAACACGAGTACACACACACACAAAAGAAGGTGTTATGAAATTCAAAGAGTATAATGTAAAAAAAAAGAATGATAGGAGAGCCAAAGAAACGAAATAACACCACATACACAAATTTCAATAGAGTTGTGTTTTTTTGTTCGTTCATTGTAACATGATATGGTTAGTGTAACACAATACTTAGGTATAGTAATGCAGCACTGTTGTAATGTGTACGCATATGTACCTTCAAGCGGACATAACAGGATGTGGGCATGTAAGTCATGCTAAAACTGAGACAATGAGCATGCGTAACTTGTGAGTTGGTTTTGTTGGTTGTGTTATGTATATATATATATTGTAAATGTGTGTATGTGTGGTATAATGCGGGTGCAAACCAAACACCAACTTAAGCCATAATTTCAACACCAACCTATAGCATATCAGTTCAAGAGGTACGCAAATGTACACAGTCGAGTGAACGGGTGAGTATTTCATCTTAAGGAATTCTTACAAAAACTGGAATGTTTATCATTTCGTATGTGTTTTTTTTTTAAATCTTTTTTTCCTTTTTCAAGTCACTGGTGTATGGTGTAGGTTTGTATGATTCTGTGGTTTTATTCAACAGCTAACAAAATATATTTTCGCTGACTTTTTTTACTCACTCTATGCCTTACCTTGGGCACAGATTTATGTTTATTGGCTAAGCACACGTGTTAGCTGCTGCTGCTGTTGCTGTTGCTAGTGCTGGTGCTGTTGTATTACTCTCGTAAATTTAAAGGAATGTTAACATAATTTCTAAACAGCCACCACATGTATGCTATACACATAGATGTTTATATGTATGATTTATACTCATTTACAAACATACTTACATTTCATTATTATCTGGTTTTTGTTTAGTATCGCCCACTTGACTTTTTGCCACCTCTATGCTGTTCTCTTTATCGTGGTGTTGCTGCTGCTGCTGTTGTTGTTGTTGTTGTTGTTTTAATTCCTTGAATGTGAAACTGATATCGTGAGGATTTTTTGTGGACCTCAAATTACGCGGTAAACTGCGATTACGTAAATTTAAATTGAGAAAGTCCAGATCGGCTTTACTGAAGTGAACATTTCTATTTGTGTCTATATGTTGATGATGTTGATGATGATGACGGTTGGTTACCACTTGACGTTTAGGTGGTAGAACTGGTTTTTCCTCTATATTTACCTTCACTTCGTGTTGGTTAGCTTCCTCATTTTTCTTTCGATGTTTATTAAAATCCACTTCATTCATGGTTACATTGAAATGTTTCTGAAAATGTTCATCGGGCCAAGAGTTGAGATAACTTTGTATTTTACCGCCCACCAAATCATCTAAATGATCCTCATCGATGCCGAACAGAAATGGATCATCTAGAACGGTATGTTTGGCATTCGGTTTGGTTAATTCTTTTTCCCCGCCGGGGCGTAGAGTACAGTCTGATAATTTCTTGTCACGTTTACAAGATTTTTTCAGTTTTACTACGTTTTCTTTTGCATTTGTTGGTGTAGATTTGTGTTGTCCTCGCAGTGATCTTAATAAACGTTTGCCTTTTCTTAAAGTACTATTAAACTCCATGCTGTTGCTGTTGTTGCTGTTGGTCAGTTGTGTTTGCGTTTGTGTTTGCCCTAAATTGGCTGTTTCACATTTCGAGGGAAATAGTGCCAAAGGCCTTTGTGTTGTTGTATCTTTGGTAATTATATTTTGTTGTGTTGTTATCTTATCTTGAACAACATCAGCCTCTAATTGAGCTGCTGTTGTGATAAAATCATCATCATCTTCATCATTATTGTCATTATCATTGTCATCATCATCATCATCATCATCATCATCGTTGTCATCATCATTATCATTATCATCTTCCAATTCCAAAGCCGTGTCATACATGGACTCTGTTAACATTTCGTGGTTATTGTCATTTTCTTTATTGACCACATTCAATGTTGTTCTATGTTTGTTACTGTTGTTATTGTTGTTGGCGGGTATTGACGATGAAGCCAACCGTCGAGCTGCTGCTTTACCATAGACCTGTCGATAATATTTCTGTTGATCGCCATATAGAAAGCAAACACGCCACCATTGTTTGCATGCCAGCAAATTGGCGGTACGCGGTGGCATTACTACTACAGGTTCAATTATTGATGACATGGTCTCCATCCTTAAGGATACTTGGAATATTTGTTTGTCGTCTTTGTTGTTGTTGTTATTGTTGTTGTTGTTGTTATATTAATGTATTATATGGCTTTCCCTTTTGTTTTAAAAGCTTTTGTTAGCCGCCAATATGTTAATATTTTATGTTGTTGTACAGTTTTTATACCCACCACCTAAAGGTCCAGGATATACTTATTCACTCTGTCAGCATCAAAATATTTTAAACTTATTAGACTATGTCTGTGTACATGTGTTTCTGTTGAGTGTGAAATTTGTTAACAAAAATCAGAATCGATATCACTATGTCTGTCTGTCCATCTATATCTTGTGCTCAACTCCCAGATAGCACTTTGTGAGGAAATTTAGCACCAAGATGACTTTTATTTTAGAGACGGACACTATTGAAAATGGATCTGATCTTTAAGACCTTTCTCTCTACATTTTTAATAAAATAAATTTTTCAAATAAATCTTAATGTGACCAAATTAATTAGCTTAACAACTGACTTTGCCAAATTCGGACCACGTCGGACTATTTCAACTAATTTGTAGTATTGAACCAACTCAACTAATTACAGCATAAAGTGTGCAACCAGGTGGTGTAGGGCATTAAATTAAATCGGTAGATTCGATTATAATATTTTTACTTGTTTTCCGTTTATTTCTCTTTCGTATTTTCAGCTTCTGTGGTAATTATTTTCTTAGTTCTTTCATCTTTTTTCTTATTATAATATTTGCGTGTTGTGTATTGTAATTGTTGTTGTTGTTGTTGTTGTTGTTGTTGTTGTTGTCATTGTTATTATTATTCTTGCATGACTCGTTTTATTTTTGTTATAATTTCATGTCTTTCTGTATTTTATGGTTGTATTAAATTTTTTTCTTACAGTTTCTTCAATAATGATCGTCATACTCCATAATTTATTTTACACTGTGTGTTCTGCCGGCTTAAAGTTGCTAGTCCGGAAGCCGGTAGATATTCTCAAACAGTTTTTTTTTTTGGTTTTGTTTTTTTTTGGCCGTTCTCAATACTTGAATTCTCCCACAGCGAGTCACTTATACTCTAATTTGTTTGTGGTGGTGCAGATAAATGGTTATTTGTAAACAATATTCACAATCGATTATAGTTTGCTTGTTTGTGTTTTTTTTTCGGTTTTTTGGTTTTTGTTGTTTTGTAATTGTTATTATTGCAGTTGTTGTTGTTTTATGTTAAATAAAAAACAAGAATTTTCCTGTTGCAATGTTCTATCCAGTCGATGGACATTTTTTTTTTTTAATAATTTTTGTTTTTTATTCCAACTAACTGCATGGTATGGGCAATAACATTGCAGCTGGTAGGTATTTACATTATAAAGATTGTTTAAAAAATTTAATGTAAATTTTTTTTTACCTACAAGACGGCGGTTTATTCACTTTTTTATAATTATTAGACCAGCGAAAAAGTGCGTGTATGCGTTAAAAAACATTCGCATTAAAAAACTGAATCGCTGTACCATGTCTGACCGGGCCCCGCCCTGAAACGGAGCTCTGGGGACGCTCAATAACTCTAATAAAGTCTATTTAGGCCTCCACGGCAGGTATAGACTTAAAAAACTTTACTTTACTGTACCAAGTCCGACCGTCTTTTAGAAATTGCTAAAATACTCAAGGTTGTGAATTTTTCCTTATTAAGATGAATTAAAAAAAAAAATTTTTTTTCCTTAAATTTTTTTAATAAATTTTGCAAAATTGCTTGAAAGTCACGCCCATAATCAACTATATAACAAAATCTTTAGTTATTCAACTGAATTTTTTTTTCAATTTTTTTTTTTCGTTTTTCTTTTTATTGAAATTGTGCAAAATCGGTGCAAAGCCATGCCCACAATCCACAAAAATCTATCCATAAGGCACAAAAATTAAGTTAAAGTTGAACTTTGGTACACATATTTATAACTAGTTCATGCATGCTTGCTGAGGGGCATGGCCGGATAACGCAAATGCCCACAATTAACAAAAAAAAAATTATTTGACGCAATATTCTACTTGTTAGTTGTTACATAAACTATACAGGGCGCAAATAGGTACCAAATATTTGGAAGGCAGAAGTGTTGGCAAGACGGCAAGAATAGAACCCAGACTGGAATTGAAATTGCGCAAAATTTATTAAGCGGACTTACCCAGGAGCAGTTCATGAATAACTTCTTTTCTGAATTGCTCAAAATGTAAGAAAGATGCATTGACATGCACTTCTAATTAAAAAAGTTTGGTGCCTAGATGGTGGGTATTGAAGATTTGGCCTCAGCCACATATGTCTTTTTTACTTTATAAGAATCTAACTTTTTTTATTATTATTGTATTTTCCCCTAAACTAATCATGGGCGTTCTTTCTTTCTTCTTTATTCTCGACTGCGTATTTATTAGCATCATATCTTATATCAATACCTGCCGCACAGTTCATTTTATCTAGTGTTAAATATAAAGCTTTGAATTTTCCTCACACTTCTCTATCTTGATCAATGTTCAAACATTCAATAGTATCCTTAGACATAGAAAATCAACGTGAGGTTAAATTACATAATTTATGCTCGATATAAATCGTTTTTATTCAATTTCCAAAGAAATTGAACTCAGCTTCAAAGTATATGTATTGTCCGAGCAGACTACGTATTTATGCATAATCGTGCATATGTGTGTGTGTGTGTGTTTGGAAGAAAATACAATATAAAACATTTTACGTGGATGATGATGAATCTTGAAGACCCGATTCCTTTCTCTGACTTATTTTAAACTTATTAAATTTATAAAATTCATGTTTGGACGTACGGACATTTTTTATAAAAATTGAATAAAACAATTCATCTTCTCAGTACGATCAAGTACCAACACCTTGTTAGGCTGAACATGCCGTTTATATTTAGCAAGAAATTAAATGTTATAATGATGACGATCCGGCAGATATGTTTTCAATGGTATGAAGGAAATAAAAGCATGTTTTGTGCTGGTGCTGCTGCTGGTGCTGCTTCTTCTTCTTATCCTTCTGCATTTTGTTTTACTTCCACACACATTTTCAAATTTTCATTGCACTAGCTATGGCCCGAGCGCACTTTATTGGTGCACAACTAATACACAATCCACCATAATACACATTCCAATGATGACTGACTGACTGTGGTAGACACTTACGTTGCAATAAATATGTATGCGGACAGAAGCACAACAGATCTCGCACATATAATATACAGTAGACATGAGCATGACGATAACAATGGATAAATAATAATAATGGCAACAGCAGGAACAACAACAACATTATATGTTTAAAGAAAAAAAAAAAGAACTGAGGAATAGTAGTCAATCAATGTGGCAGGTTTTTACAAAATGATATACTAACTTAACGTAAAACGTGTACCATAGACTCATCATTGTATTGTTGGTCTCTTACTGTAGTGATGGTCAACATCATTATCGGCACAATTATCATGATCACCATCATTATAATCATAATAATGATGGGGATTGGTTTTTAGCAACAGTTGTTATTGTTGTTATTGTTGTTGTTGTTAAAATAATAGAGTGAGAGCGCTACGTAGACGTAGATATATATTATATATATATATATATATGTGGCCAAGGGCATTAAATACGGAAGTAATCGATATTGGATCGTGTTCTAAGGCAACAACATAAAAATAACAAAAACACGTTAAACGCAACCATAATGTATTGTGTGTGTGTGTGTGTGTGTGTGTGTTGGTGTCCGTGCCATAAAGGGAGCATAAATTGCATATTATTGTTTCGTTTTGGTTGTTACTTACGGTCTTGGTCGTCAGCGTCTTGGTCGCCGTTGTCGTCCATATTAAAGTCACGCTTATCAAATACATTAAAATAAATTTGCAATAGAAATAAAAACAAGAAAATGAAGAAGAAGAAAAAAATTCATTAAATCGGGCCAAAATGTAATTCGCGTTTTAGATGAACTTTGCCTGCCTACGGAAAGGAACGGAAAGTCATGCAAGTTGGGAAAATGTTGCAATTTTTTCATTTTTATTTTCATTTTTATTTTTGATTTATATTGAAATCGTGGCGTGTTGAATTTAAATTAATTTTGTTTTATTTTTTATACTTATAAACATACGCGTACATAGCCGGGGATGCAGTAAGCAGAGTAATCGTTATGGTTTCACAACACAGGAAGCATTTTTGATTTATTCACCCAAAATCGAAACGTTTACTTGAAATCGATATTAAAAAATGTTAAAAAATTATAATTGAGTGAATAGTTTGATACTGTGCGTATCTATACGTTTCGTATCCTCGAATCTTTTTGCGTGTACCAGTTACTTTTTTGTTCACTGCATCTTCTAGTGAGAGGTATATTAAGTTTGTCATTCTGTTTGGAGCACCGTGAAGGAGGCGTCAGAGACCCTACAAAATTAACATATTATTGATCAGCGTCTAAAACTGAGTCGATCCGTGTGTATTTGAAATTTTGTACAAACATTTTTAGTTTCTTCACTCAGATCGTTATTTAAAATGGGTAAAATCGGTTAAAGGCCACGCCCACAATCAACAAAAATCTATTTATCTACCACAACAATTGAGCTAAAAAGTTGAAATTTGGTACAAATGTTTATAATTATCCCTTCCACCAATGTGCCAAAAATAGACTTTGTTAGTTAAAAGACACGCCCACAATCGACAAAAACTTATATATCTGCAACAAAAATTCACCTATGAACTTGAAATTTGGCATGTATATCTATAATAATCTCATTCATCGATATGCCAAAAATGGGTGTGGTCGGAGAAGAGACATGCGCACAATTTACAAAAAACCATACTCATCGTTAAATTCGACTTGCAAGCTGAGATGTAATGCATACACTAATAGAGGGCGTTATTATATACCTGCCACGGCCACCTCTTTTATGTAGATGTGAAGGGTATTTAAGATTTGGCCTAAGCTAAATTTAGTTGTCTTACTTGTTAGTTCTATGATGCCTTTAACTAAATAAAAGAAATTAATAATCATCACATGCTGACGTCTATATTTGAATCGCAAACCCAAAAAACAATAACGGCCAACTTTTATATACAGTTGACTCTTCCATATTACGAGAATACCAGCTAAATGAATAAATTGCATGTTTCTTTGTTTAAGACACGTAAACAAAATGTTGCAACAATCGTTTCAGGGGATAAAAGTAAAGCTCATAAATAATATATTGTACAAAGCATGTGTTAAAACGAAACGGGATAGAAGAAGAGGAAGAAAGAATAAAACAACATAAACATGCGTGACCATCAAAAAAAAAAAATTGAGAATAATTGTTTCATGTGTTGCATGTATATGTGTGTACGATTGTACGATTGTACGATTGCTAAGATCGATAAATATGGTAGGAAAGTAAATTACTATTAAATTGCTTCATTATAAATAATTTTACCACGATCACAACAACAATAGCGGCATCAATAATACAATATAATTGATGCGATAGATGTTTCATAAGAAAGCAACAGAAAGTTAGAAAAGTGAATAAAGAGTGGCCCACAACCGAGTGTGCTTTTTAAGCGTAAACGGAATTTCAGCATTTTGTACGAAATGATTATAAAAAGAACCAATTTGAGCTTGAAAAGCTTTGAAAAATATTAAAAGTTTATTCGTCAAGATGATAAAGATTTTTATGAATTTGAAACACTTTTCGATTTGTCATCATGGCTGACATAAAAATAATGTAGAGCTGCCGCAGTAGTGAACCTATAGTGTCAGTAATGTAGCACCCTTTATATGTGTAAAAGTGTCAATAGCTGTGCAGCGTGCGAGATAGAAAGTGCTGATCTTTTAAGACGATGAAAAAGATATGCATGCTGATCTGGCAAAACGATGCGAAGAAGGAAAGAGAAAATTGCTATAACTCTAGAGAGATGATTGATGTAGCAACAGTAGTTGCTGTGCCAGTCCCCCAATGCATGGTATTGCATTGTATTGGTGATACCTACTAACCACAGTTATATGGAATTTTTACTTAAACTCTTCAGAATGTTTTTTCTGTCGATCATTTCAACTCGCAAAAAAGAATTCAAATGCAATGATGATTAATCAATAGCTGGAAAAATATCTATCGATGTTGTTGTTGTTGTGAATTGTTGTGAAATGTCTGACTTGAGGTTGTATTGTATTTTAAGCTCAAATGCAAACACACACCATTATATGTCTGTTTTTTTTTTCTGTTTTTTTAGGTGGTAGATCAGGAAGTACAGTAAGTTAGGCTTGCGGTTATGTTCTTAACTATTTCTTTTTTCTTACATTGAAATTGAAAATTTTATATCCGTCAGAACATGACTTACATAAATATTTATGGGTTCGCACCAAACCCAAGTGGTGTTACTATGTAGCTGATGCATTTATCTGGAAGAGGAAAAGGACACGTACTTTGGGCTGAGGCCAAATTTTAAGTACCCTCCACATCTACGTTCATTCGGGGCTTACGCCCTTTATGGTAAATATATTAAATATCAACCAACAAGTCGGATTCTACAGCAAAAACGGATTTTTCGTAAATTCTGGGCGCATCTGTTACCCTATCGCGCACATTTTCTCAACTGTTCAATTTGTGCCGACACTAAAAGTTGACAGCAGTCCAAATATCAATAACAGAGGGACCCATGGACAGGCATGGCTGGATTTATTAAGATTTTAATATTGCTCAAGAATATATTTACCATTGCAAGCGGATTAACACTGAGTACCATAAAAATGGTTAAATCACACCACATACAGATGCACCTTGATACGGCTGCGGCGAATGATTCAACTCAATACCGTCTCAAGTTGAAGACAAAACAAACACTGAACACTGCATGGAGGACAAACAAACAACTTCCACAAACAATAAGGAAACTAAAGAGAGTAAAATGTAAAAGAACAACGACTCTATTGTACCCTACAACGACGCCGAGCAACACGTGTTAACAAATAAATGTTAAACCTCAAGTTTATGTCAATAATTCATAATTACAGATACAATCTCTAATAATAAAATCGTCATAATACAGTTTCGGAAAAAAACCAACAAACAAAAAAGAAAACTCATAAAACCACAGACAACTTGATTCTTTTTAACTTCTTCGTGTTACGAATCGTTAGCATTTCTTCAAGGTACACATATACATACTCCCCTGCTCATAAACTGGATGTTGTGTGTGATAAAGTGTAAAATTAATAACTTTAATGCTAATGCAACTGCCTTATCTCCAAGTTTGTTGTGAGTTTGTAGTTGTGACATATTAGTGATACGTTTACAAGTTTATAATACACTCTGTAGGAGAAGTTCCAACTTGATTGCCACGCTTGAAATTGAGCTGTTAACAATAGCTAATGGGGACACAGATACAACAGCATGTAGACGTAGCGATAGTATGCAACTAGCTTTAACGTTCAGGCATTAAACTTTATACTTTATCGTATTATACAAAAGTAGTCAAATATCTATTTCAACACTTGATGAGATGTTCTGAATATTTTCCATTTATCAGTTGAAAATTTAACTAGTTTTAGGAAAAGATGTCGCAGAAGCAAGTTTTACAAAGTAATTTCATTAAAGTTTTAATAGTCTTGTGCCTTGGCCGGCCATAAGGAAAAAGAATGACTCAATTAACAGACATCAGGAAGTGGAGACATCTTTAATTAAGTATAGCTTTTGAGCCTTTCTCTGGAACAGACAGATTCTCGCAATATTTTCATTTTACTTTGTTGAAAATTGTTGCTTTGGTTTCAGTGTGCATACGTTATTTATGTTTAACGTACAACAACAATATTTGTTTTTTTCAATGAACTCTCTGAACACGCGAGGGCGTATAATTGAATTAATATTTTATAGTCGTACAGAGAGGGTGGTATGAGAATGAAATGAAGAAATCTAGTTTGTTTTGTGTAGTTTTCTATTACATTTTAGAGTAAATTTTTATGTTTTACACATGTACCAACGACATGATGATGGTGGGTGGATTTCTTTTTATTATAAGCAACCTACTAACCTTGTATTGTTGTATGATTGTCTGATGTTTTCGAATGATGTAAAATATGCAGAAAGGAATGAAAAAAAAAGACAATTTGTCATTGGAAATGTAGATAAAGTGTCGAACAAAGTATCAAAATATGAATCGATTTAATCATGTCCGCCTGTCCGTCTCTATAGACAGAGACATAAATTGTGCCTAAGGTCGTATCTAGATTTGGTTTAAGTCAAATTTAGTTTTCTTACTTGTTACATTAGCATGATTTTCAAAATCACGGCCCCAAGAATGAATGTGAATTTGTTTGGCTTATAACTAGAGAACTACTGTTCCGATTTTAGTGAAATTTTTTGCAAACATTTGGAAATTTCTGTAGCTTTTCGAGGATATCTAGGTGGGTAATATGCTCATATTTTTATACACTCCACCTTAGTGATGAGGGTATACTTAGTTTATTCCCAGAAGAAGGCTTTAGAGACCCCACAAAGTATGACAAGTATGTCCGTGTGTCCGTCTATTGTTTGCATTCTCATTCTACCTGACTGGCCAATACTGCATTTAGTTATATTCTTATAAATCATTGTATTTTAACCTACTCATACATGTCATTATCATTATCATTTAATCTTTCTAACTTTCCACTGAGATACGAGTATATTCTCTTCAGTTAAGTGTGTTTAAAAACTTATACGCTTAGCTTAACTGCTTACAGCAAAAGCGCCGTTACTTTATGAACTCTTCCCCAAAAAAAAAAAAAAAAAACACAAATCATCACAAAACACACAATCATACTTAACAGCATTAATATAACATGAATACTAATAGAAATAAAAGACTTACTATGTAGCACAACAATATTCTTAGGCTTTGTAGAATATTTCGATATCATGACTCACTCAAGGAACACTACATCCTAAAACAAGTAAAACGGCTATTGAACAAGTACAAAATATATAATTTGTGGGAGTGGCATGTATACTATTGTAATCTTTTTTAGGGGTTGAAGGTTGATTGTTGAATAAAATCGGTTGTTTTTTTTGGAAATTGTATGCAACCCCGCCCATTTTTTGACACATCCATGCATATTACAATATTATTGTGTACAAGATTTTGTATTTCTACTTTTGTGGCTAGAAAGACGTTTTTGTCAATGGTGGGTGTGGCCTATTCTAAATAGAAACTGTCAGCACAAAACAGTTCCGTTCACGGCCATGTCTTAATCGACTTGGATTTTCATGCTGAAGAATGAATAAAATATTTACTTGATGGCGTCTTTAAATCCTTAAGTTGAATGACAAATGCAGTATCCCCCCCCACTATAATGCGCACAGTATTTATAACAAGAAATCAACCGCTGTCGCATAATATTTCAGAGTATAGTATTTGAATGCTATCCATGAGCTATTTACATAATCTTTTTTTATTTTATTTTATAATTTATCTTTAAAACAAAGTGGGCTTGTTCGGATGCAGCTTTATGTTGTTGCTGCTTATGTAAAAAAAAAAAAAGTGGTGTGGAGGTGGTTTTCATAAATTTGAATTTTATTTTAATATATTTTTTACGTTGACAGTTGATGTATATGCATATATATAGCACCCTACAATACTTGTACGGAGTATATTAAGTATGATCGGTTGTTTGTAACTAAACATCTTAGAAAGCATCCATCTTTTATTATAATCATTTTCTCAATCAATTTAATCATGTCCGTCTATCCTATTATTTGTCTGTGTAAATTAACGCCTCTGCACCATACTCTGCATTTGTTTGCGATATTTAGATGAAATGCTGTTCAAAGGCGATCTTTTATTGAAAAAGGACTGCATTGAATGATTATTTAAAAGTCTTCTCAGGATAACGTGACATCATAAAAATGGGTTACTCTTAATATTTTTGATTAAAAATGGACGCGAAACGAGGCCTAGTAATAACCAAAGTTGCAAAATTTGTGCTTGTTCTAGTTTTAGTCGAAATCGAATCATTTTTAGGATCTTTTTCCCTTTAAAGAATTTTCATGCATGATTCATGTGGCAATTATTTGATATTAGCTTTATGTTTTTTTCTGTTCTAGTACCAGCTTATACTATAACGTCACATATCTGGAAATAATAACAGAACAACTGTTGCAATTACATCACCCACACTCATTAAAGATTAAAAAATAAAAAATAGAAATAAATTTAAGCTTAGAAGCTCATTGGCCTGTTAAAACAATCTTGCTGGTCATGTACTGTCAGTGGGTTATCGGTCCAATACGACAGAAAAACTTTTTAATTGTTTTCTTCAATCGGATTTGAACGCGAAACCCATAGCGTGCAGATTTAAGTAACTCAAATCCAATGTGGGCGTGGCTCATGACCGATTTTGCCCTATTTAAATAGCTTTGTGGATCTATAAAGCCTTCTTGTCGCTGTTGCAAGCGGAATGACAAACTTGGTATGCCCCCACCTTATGTAGATGGTTTAATAACTACTACAA
Source organism: Ornithomya chloropus (assembly GCA_963971445.1). Classification (NCBI taxonomy): domain Eukaryota; kingdom Metazoa; phylum Arthropoda; class Insecta; order Diptera; family Hippoboscidae; genus Ornithomya; species Ornithomya chloropus. Next base: position 15,529,843 of record OZ020530.1, on the reverse strand, counting down.
TTACATCACCAACCCTTACTACCGCCTTCTTTCCCAAATTTTATAATGCAACATACTGGAAAGTGATTAGTTTGTTAAGTTGTGTTTTAAAACGAAATGAAATATAATTGAAGGAAAGGTTTATAATTCACTTGTTACACAAAGCATTGTTTACTTTTTAGGTTACGGTTACACTTCAACACAATACATATGTAGGTCAAAAGTCTATTAAATAATTGTATTAGTGGCTTTTACAAAGCAAACGGTTATTGGAGAAACAATTGAATGGAAACGCTTTTAAGTAATTTTACCATTAACACGCAATACTACAGTAATAAAAAAAAATATAAACCATTTGTTCACCGTACACATTTCTATAAAACATATATTGAATAGAATGATACGAGCCGAGGGAGAGATATTGTCTTGTGGAGATGTATGTAAATGTGTTATAATCTAGCGGTTTATTCGTTTGAGTTGAACAAACATAATGATAAATAAAATACATTTGAATTTGAATAAGAAGTGCAGGCTTATGGCATAAGTGGAAGTGTGAATGTGTGCACGTCTACACCATCAGCCAACATTAAACGTGAACTAAGAGCCGTTAGAGAATTATTCACACTACTCGTACACACATACAACATGAATGTTTGACCTGATTTGCATAACTTAAGTATGTGCTCGTGTACATAATGTATATAAAAAAAAAAAAAAAGGAAATTTTCTGGCAGTTGGGAAAATGCAGCATTGAAGAAGAAAAATGCGCGCACATAATCATAATGAGTTTGTCCTCATAGTTGGCTGTTATGGTTACAATTATCTTTATAAAGCATTTATTTTATTATTTATTTATATACTTGTTTTCCTCTTTCCAACGTTTAGTTACAACATTACTTGGTAAAGAGAGAACTCTTTAAAATGAATGAATAACAAGAGTAACTGGACGGACAAACTGAATATATCATCTGTGATGGATATATGTATAATAACTTTCAATATTTATACACACACACACACACATACGTAAACACACGCTATACATTATTTTAAGTTGTCGAAGCCAATGGCGAGAGTGCAAAAGCTATCAATGTTGAACGTCAAAGACAAACCACAACAGCGTTAACAAAAATTAATTGAAAAAAACGTGCGTTTGCCGCCGCTATTGACGCTAATTAAAAATTGCATTTCAGGTTAATATCTTCAATTAAAATGAAGCATTTGTTGGGTGAGTTGTTTACGCAGCGAAAGAGTTTCATCTTAAGCAGTCTTCTCCTCTCATTCGTACAATCTCCGTTTGGGTGTTGCGAGTAAATTAAATTTGTTATTCCCTTTAGAGAAGGATGCTTGCAAGATTTTATCATTTGTCAGATTTAAATGGGGGTGTGTCACTGGCAGCATTCTAAAGAAAACTTTAGACTTTATTGCACTTAATTGAAAAGAATCGCACAGAAATCCAGTGCGTATTATGTGCCTTAAAACATATTTGGTAAATTTGAATCAGTTCAACATTTAAGTATAAAACCATTACCAGTTTAAAATGAAAAAATTCCAAATTTAAAATGATAAAGAGAAATTTCTTTAAAACTGAAATTTTCCGCTTAAAAATTGAAAATCTTCAGTTTCTTATTTTCAAGCGAAAATGCTGTAATGAGCATACTTCCAGTCCTGACTGTAGGGTATTATAGAGTCGGCTGTAGTCATGAATATAATTTTCTTTTGCTTAAATTGTCTTTTTTTTCCTTGTCTATGTTTTTCAACAATTTATGATTCATATAAAAATTAATAACGCATCGGGTTTTGAACAATTAGTGGTACTGTTGTTGTTGCTGTTGTTGCTGTTGATGATGATACTATAGTTGCTGTGTACTACAACGTTATATGTTGCAATTTTATATTATGCCAGGCATTGACTAAAATAACGATTGACTACTGCCAGGCGCTGTTGCTACTGCTTTTAAACACCAAACACACACACACACACACACACACACACACACACACCTACCACATGTTATTATATTATATTACAGTAATTTATGGTCGTATGCTATTACGCATAGTAGTTTAACAATAACAATAACAATAACAACAACTACAACAACTACAATATGGTTGCCTTCTTTAAATCGATGACTGGCTCATGCCACTTACAAAATAATATCAAGCAAGTGTTGTCGTTGTTTTATATGATATTGGCAGTTGGTGTAGTGGTAGTAACAATACTTGACAGTTCCATTGAAATGCTTTTACATACTTTTACAATGTTTTCTTTTTTCAAGGATCTCATATTACATTAAAGATATTGTTGTTTTCGTTTTGATTATGTACAAGCGTATATCTAATAAAATTATTGTTATGGCGCCACTGGTAATATTATATAATCTGTTGATGTCATCAAGACTTTTTTTGGAAATTTAAAAAAACTTTCAAGATATTTTGAATTATTAACAAATAAAGAAATAAGTTTGACTTGAGCCAAATCTTCAATGCACTCCTCATCCTTAAACAAGTTGTGTAAAAGTCACGCCTTCATATTAAGAAAAACTATATATAAAGTATTTATGATTGATTCGACAAAAATTTCTGTAGTAGATATAAACTTTCTCATAGATAAAGTCGGGATAATGCCTCATTCCAAAGTATGAAAATTACTAAAAAATACAATAATTTGCTTCTTTTTCGTTACGCACTGTATATCATTTATATAAAAAGAAAGTTTCTCTGAGGGGATTTAGTAGAACTTCAAATTAAACGCTGCATTGTATTCATTATTGTTAGGTTTGTTGCTTAAGTCTTTTGTTATAATTATGAAATTATATGGTTAAAAAGGTGTTACTAGAGAGAGAGAGAGGGAGAGAAAGAGAGAGCATAGAGACAATTGTAATAAAAGTCGCCTACGGTTAGATGTAATTAAGGGTAATAGTGGTTTTGGTGCAGATCGTATGATCGTATGATTTAGAAATTTAGAAATCAGTGCATGGCCTGTGATAAATTTTTAAAAAAGCGTACAAATTAAGTTAAATAAAACCGTTTATCCTAAGCATGGCCTTTATGTACTTTCGCATGTGGAGCGTCAAACAGCAATATTGTTAAATATAAGCGTAGGTACAGTATGATCATTTCAATTAGTCTTAAGTTTTTAATTATTCATGCAACAAATAAAAGGGAAGGTTTTGAAGGTTTTACAAAATATATAGGGGACCATTTTTTCTCCCTCTGTTCGAAGTGAAATAAGGGTTCTTTGGTGAAATTTTCGGGGAATAATTCGTAAAAATTAAACTATAAAATTCTACTTTAAAAGATTAGATACCTTTTAAATTCAGATGCTACTCTAACAATGTAATTTCTTTTATAAAACATTTTGTTAAAATATTGATTCTGTTTGATGGAATTTGGGTCTTTAGAGCTATGCTTTGCAGGGGCGAGAACACCTGATATTAAGGATCAACATGAGTAACGGCTTTATGAAAAGCTAAGGCATGATAAAGCTCTTTCTTTGGCTGGACTTTGAATTACTAATAAAGTAAAACTTTTAATAATCAATTGAAATTACAAATTTTGCCAAGCTTTGTAATGCCGTCGATTAGGCCTCACAAGATATATTAATACTTTAGTTAGGATTCAGTTCACTTCGTTAAACGGAATTTTATAGAAATTTATAATTATTTTTGTTTATTCATTTCTCGTAGCTAACGCGGCACTGTTAGCCATTGTTTAGAATAAAATGTTAGAATTGCTGTCACTATCAACATGACTACATCATAATCACATATTTATAAATATCATAGTAAACATTTATCTTCATTTATAACAACATAACAAACCTAACAAACAATAGAAAAGTTGGCTATCATAACAAGCGTATGTAAAAAGCGTTCAAGGTAAGACTTGTATACACTTCAAAATCGTACAGGAACACTACGTTCATGGCATACCAAATTAAGGAATTTCTGCATGATTATAACAAAAGAAAAGAAAGACGAAAAAACAACAACAACAAAAACAAAAACAAAAACACAAAGCAACAAAAAACCAACGACTTTAGGTGACAATAAGACAATAACAAAAAATTCTATTTTATATTATATATGTGTATGTACACACACACACACACACGTGTATACAAAAAGTTTGCACGGTTTATACTCCAAAACACTGTACGGTTGCTTGTTATTCGTTATTGTGTGTAAAACGCACCTTTTCTTGACTTTTTTTTATTTGTTTTGTTTTATTATGAGTATGACAGCGTATAGCGTTACGAAAAGTCAACTAAATGAACAATAATCCGTTTGGTATATAATGATATAAGAAAGACCGAAAGCTGATCTCGTATCGACTTATCTGTGCGTTCGGTGCATTGTTGTGCTTATCTGTACACTACACACACACACACACTCGCGCATAGATGTTTCTGTGACAGCACAGTATATTGATCATAATCTTTAGTAACTTTTTAATATGATATGACGTTTTCTTAGCCTTGCAGTAACTTTGTTTGTTATCCTTTTTTTTTATACCTTTATAACTTGGTGCGTTGCTCTTTCTTATGTTTTAACACTTGATTGATGAGTTTTTATATGGTGTTTAAAAAAAAAAAAAAATTATATGTTTTTTAAATGTTTTTAAAATTTTTTTGAAATTTCATTTTAACACTTTTTTTGTGTTGCAGCAGATGTTGTTGGTTGTAAAAAAATTAAAGTGCGCGCGCTTGCGCTTTTTTTTCACATTCAGTGTTGTTTGTCCGCAGTGGCCGTCTGCTTGTACATGTACCATGAAACTGATCACGAAATTTTATTATAATACTTTAACAGCTATAACCACAAAGACTGTAAAGAGAGTAGAGTATCATTTCTAGCAATGCTTCCGTTTCAATTTCATATCATTCCTACCGTAACAAGCGGCAGATAATATTTTCAAACTTACTAGCCCCACATTACTGTACTCTTAAACCAAACGTTTTGTTTCGTTTGAGTTTGAAAGAAGTTTTTTATTCGATCTGTAGTTACTTCACTAACCATTCAACATTTAAATTATTATAAAAGCATACTTTTATACCGCGAATTATTGTTTTATTTAAAATATTTAAAGCCTACATTTACTTGCAATAGTAAGTAACAACTAAAAGTAGGCAATACTTTAAGTTAAAAAGTACATTGATCGTAGCATGCGATCATATGTGATAATCTTTTTTAAGTTTTGTTATGTGTAACATACTTTTCATACTTTCACATTTTTCTTAACACGTTCACGGACGTGAATGCTACAGCATTCAAATTTTAAAGCCAATTTTTGTTCATTTAATTTCATGTAACCTTCAGTTTTTGTAAATATACATTGTAAAGTAATGACCAATTGATTCATTAAGTAGTTTCATATTATTATTATAATATATGTATAATCAGATTTTGGATATTACAACTAGTTTTAAAAATAATTGCCTGTCTATTTTTGCAACTCCCTGAAATTTTTAGTGTCCGCGAGCGTGTTAAAATTCCATAAGGTTTTTCTTTGGTTTAGAAATCGATCGTTCACGAGCTATATAACGCAACCGTCAAAAATCGCCTAAAGATACAGTTAGCGTATTTGCACTTGTCTACTTGATAAAAATAAACTTTCTACTGAAAGTACGTGTACGTAGATATTATAATTGTTCATTTTATCTATCGAACCATGTATTGTGGATGGACTTGGAAACAATTCTATAAAGAAATAATTTATAATAATGCGGACATTAGCGCCTGAGTTTTAGGGTAATTTAACTTGCTTGCCCTCTTTATGTTCTCTCAATATGTCCCAGAAGATGTGCTTTTCAATAAAACGGAAAATATCACTTTTCCAGTTGTAATTCGCATCATGATGCGTGTTTTGGATGAAAAACAAAAATTATATTGTGTCACTGTCAAAAGCAATTGTTCAGCTTGTAAACTAACGAATATTATGCAAAATTCAATTTGAAATTAATGAAACGAAACATCGAAATGACACCTGATACCAACTCGAACCCTTCTTTCCTTCCTAACTTTTTTCCCTCCATACAACTTATCACTGTAACTACATACGCACGAATATCTGGTAAAGCAGAAAAACAAACTCAATTGCAGACACTTCACTGTCTTACTGTCACAAGCATCAAACACGTACTTGTATATTGGCATTGGCAGATTTGTATTTGAGAGGTTTTCGGTATTATAATATGATTTTTTTTTGTAAAATATTTCCCTCCTGTCAAACGGGCATAACAACCGTAAAATGCTACACATGCCGTTTGCCTACTTATCGGACATATTTTGAAGAAGCTGCAAATTAATAAGAAAATATTTCTTAACTTTATAATAAATTAGAGAATTTATCAGCCGTCTCTAAATGCGCTGCTTTCTGAATGATTGCTTATAAATTATTAGCTAACCAACAAAAACTAATCGATTAACAATTATTTCGCGAACATTACACACACAACACTATAAAAATTTAAATTTTGAAATTTTGCTAGAGTGTCATTTATCATAGTTAACGAATTGACATAAAAAATATTTTAATAATTATAATGTTTTTATATCCTCCACCTTAGTGATGGGGGTATGATTTTCAAAAGTACGACCACAAGAATGAATGTGAACTTGCTTGGCTTATAACTCGAAAACTACTGCTCCGATTTTGGTCAAATTTTTTGCAAACATTTGGAAATTTCTTTCGATTCTTAGAGATATCTAAATTATGGGCGTGGCACTGCCCATTTGCTTGAAAAATGACTTTTTTTTAATATTTTTTGTTTATTAACTAAATTGGTGGTGCCACGCCCAAACAATATACTTTGTTTGAAAGCTGAATTAATTTACAACCTTCTACAAAAAGTTTGAATAAAATCCGTGCAGCCGTTTCTGAGTTGTAAGATTTTAAAGAAATCTATAATCAAGATTAGCTTACTGTAAAATTTTGTATTTACATCTTTATTTAAAATGGGCCAAATTGTTTAAGAGCCACGCCCACAATCAACCAAAATCTATATATCTGTTACAAAAAATGAGCTGTTGAGTTCAAATTGAGTATTATTATTTAGAATTAACTATTCAATCGATATGCCAAAAATAGGCTTGATCGGTTAGTATAAACGCCTTCAATCGGTAAAAGTTTATACATCTGCCACAAAAATTGACCCATGATCCTGAAATTTGGCGTGCCTATCTATAGTTATCTCATCCATCTATGTACCAGAAATGGGCGTGGTCGAACAACACACGCATTCTTACTTGTTTCAATTTGGAATGAAATCTTTTCATTTCTTTTCAATTCCAATTGGAATTCTTGTATTTTCAATTGGAAACGGTGTAAATACGATCTACAATCCCCTACTTGTATTCGGTTCTATTGCGTTTGTATTGAAACAATGGCAGGTGTTGGTGGTCGACCTTGACAAATTGTAATATTTTCACTTATTTTTATAAAACATAGACTATTAATTCAAGTTCATATGATCCGATTATTGTTTGTTTACAATAAAAATAAAATATTCATTAATAACAACAATTAATGCAGTTTATGTATATAAGGCACACATGTTTGCAAATTTTTTTTATGAATATTCGAATTTTTTCTGATATGTTATATAATATATTCATTACCACAATAACATAATAATGACAACTTTTAATGTCAAATATAAAACGCAGTGAGTTGAGCGAGTTGAATTTTATGTGTTTGAAAATAGTGACAGTACTGCTTGTCATATATGACAACTTACTAAAAACAGTACATGTTGAACAGTTTTGTGTTGTATAATATGGCACTAGTTGTCCGTGTATTACAAGTGCGATAATGTATGTAATGTAAAGCCAACAATAACTATTGTACTGCTTCACTGTGTGATGATATGTGAGAGACATGTGTTCCACAATAAATGCACAAAAAAAAGTTTAAATCAATTTCATATGACTGCAATCAGACGCATACTGTTGTTTATACAAACTTTTGCTTATATTGACAAAAAATACAAATAAAAAACTTCTTTTTACTTACAACAATGATACCTTACCAATGTTGTCAATATGTGTTTGTTTTGAATTGTATTTTTTTTTTTTTTTTTTTTTTTGGTTGAGAGTTACTGTTACTCTCACATTTTAATTATTGTTTCAATTTGTATGGTTTTCTTGATTGTTCTAGTGTTTGTGATGGCAAAAGACAGCAGATTATCATCAGACCATTTCCTATTGTTTGTGTGGCTGTCCGGGTAGTTGTTTCATTGTAATTTCTTTTTGGTATTCTCTTCGCTAGAGATTTTCATCATACTGCTATGATTGTGTGTTTTGGATTGTAATCAAGATATTTCGCATCAAGTTGATTGTTGTCGTTTACGGTTAACCGATTCACTGCTTCACTCCTTTTTCTTTCTGGTATTATAACCTAAGTTTCATTTTACATGTGTACAGTTTAATTTGGTGCGGTTGTAATGTGTTTCATTAATGAATTTTTTCTTATTTGCACCATGATTTCTGTCATTTCCGTCTAGAATGTCATTTAATGTTTATTATCATTAACGATTGTTAATGATGTTAAGTCGTTGAATTTTTGATTAAAAATGATAATAATTTTGTTATTACATAAATGTTTAATAATATTTATTACTCTGTAGTGTGCTTTGCAACATTGTTTATATCTCTTTATTGGGCAACAAATGTTTAAATTATGTAAACATTTTATATTGAGGAACATGTATTCGTAAGCAATTTGTTGTTAAGGAACGCAAAGCAAATGTGGTGAGATTCTTTAGACATGTTTTGATACTTCCATCTCTTCATAGGCTTGACTGTTAAATGCAATTCTAGTTAGCTATAATACTGTCGTACATACGTCCAATATTAAAAAGGCGTATTTACCTCCTTCAGTCCATTGGGAAAAAGGTATTATTCTGTATTATAAAATATGAGGTATTTTTGTAGTAAAACTTCCGGCTAGGGTTTAAATGGCAGATTTTTTGAAGTCTATAATTTTCTCAAAAGACAGAATGCATTCATTGCAGACTTTGAATTCAATAGTCTACGTATGTATTAAAATTTGTCGTTAGATAATTTGCAAGTATTTTTCTTACTTTGTTGAACAGAGAGTAATCTAAAGGAGGTCCCTCTCATTCTTCTTTAAAAAAAAAAAAAAAAAAAAAAAAACCTTTTTCTGGTAAAAGAACTTATTTGACGAAAGTGTGTATTCGGGGGCATGTTGTTACGAATTGTTTCACTCTGTCCTTCTTTGTTTTTAAGGAACTGCAACTAATCACTTGAAATCCCCTAACTCACTAGCCGCCAACCTGTTTCTCGAGCACTTGAAGGTTTTGAAAAAAGTTTTGAAATTCCGAACCCAAAAAGGTCATGCTAGGATTAAGAACTTGAAGTAGCACAAGACATATATAACAGTGTACAATGCAATTTATTTTTTTAGTGGTAGGGAGGTCGTAGGTTCGAATCTCGCAGTTTTATAATGTGTTTAAATTCTATCTTTGCATGCACTCATAAGAGTTGTCTCCTGAGCGCCGATCTTTCCAAAAAAATACCAAGTGATTTGCTTCGTTCGTTAAATAAAAAGCTACATTTCACTTGAAAAACTTTCAATTGAATTTCCAGATATCCAGATATCACAAACTGAAAAATACTTCAAAATTACCTCACTTCAGCTAACTTAATAACAGCTTTCGGCGGAGCATCCCAATAATTTGGTGCTGGCGGTACCCATTGGCGTATCATTTGATAGTTGCCCTCCAACAATTCCATGCTTTCGATAACTTCCTCGTCGGAGTCATCATCATTGTGACCCGCCAAACTAACATTATCATCTGAATTCATTTTCAATGCATGCTACAAGCATCACAACACAAATACATACACACATCCGTATATATGTTTATAAGCATATATATTTGTAAGCATACAACTTGCCAAGCTACACTCTACTCTATAATTATGTGAAAGACGGAAAAATCTGTAAAAAAGAAACACTTTTCTCACAAATATTCACAATGATGCGCACGCATAGAAGTTGGAAAATCGGAAAGAAAACAAAGACACGAATTAAGTGCAAACATAGTTGATGGAGTAAAGCGTGGCAAACAAAATTGTAACAAACAAAGGAACTGAACTGAGCTATAAAGACTTTATGCACGGCACCAATGTTTTCTTTTTTCTTCCATTTAGCTTTTTTTATAACAAGACGCTTTTATTTCACTATAGTTTTGCGAAAACTAAATCAATTTCTCTTGCTTGTACACATTTTTCTGTGGGTTAGTTAGTTAGTAATAATAACGCGGCGTTTTCAAAGTTTGTATAATTATCAGTTGTGAAGCGTCCCGCTCACGTTGCAATCGAATTTATTCTAATCGGTAAAATTTTCCAACATTTGTTTTGGCTCTCAAAAAGTTTAACATAGTCAGCGAAACAACAAATACAAACACACTGGCGTGTACATAGGTACAAGCTTCAACAGTATAGGTGTGTTAAGTTGGTTATACAGTACATAACATACATACACATGGTGGCCTTTTTATGTTGGATTCAGAGCTTCATACTCTGCAACACTATGTGCACACACGTGAATGTATTTATATTTACGGGGGTAAAAACGTTACGTATACGTTACGTGTATTCTAAGTGTGTGTGTGTTGGCTTGCATCCCTTTTTTCCCTTCTCATCGGCTTGGTTTGGTTCTGCTTGCCACTCTGTATGCATTGTACTTGTAAGTAAATGTGCTCACTTTTGTGTGCCAGCATGTGCTTGGGTATAGTGCGTAGTTTTTGGCGTCTCTAGAGTTGTTACTGTTTCTACATGGACATGTTTCTTCGTCAACTAAATTTTCTTCTTTTCTTACCGGTAATGTTGCGTCTCTGTGTATACTGTGGTGGTGGTGATAACAATGGCTGTGGTGGTGGTGCTTTACCAAACGCGCTATGTTTATGAGCCTGAACTGGTTGTTTAGTTAAAATTAAAAAAGCAATATAGCAATAATAAGGGTTCATTTTATGTTTGGAGAATTTTTTTTTTATTGCTTGAGCTTGATTTTCTTTCGTTTTTTCTTTTTGTAACTGAATGTTGCACATTGTTTGAATTATGTAGTGCTTGCATTGTCTGTGTGTATACACAATAAAAATTTAACAAATTTTTTCCTCACGGGGAACCTTATCATGCCATGCATAATAGAAAAGTGAGTTAAGAGTACAGTGGGCGTATTTATGTGATATAAAAGAAGAACGTTTATAATAAGTGTCAAGATAGGCGTAGATTGTGTGAATTGGATGTGATGCATAGCTTCTTATTTCCATGAGAATAAATCGAATAGTTTTCGAAAAATTAACCCAACATTAGTATACATGGAACCTACCCTTTATGATACTGATCTATTAAACTTTTTAACGAATTTTCGAAACCATTCCTGCATCGGATCTAGTTTAAATGTTATAAATAGATTTAATTCTGGGCTCTAGTATAATCTAGTGTACTTATTATTGTATTAAATTCAACATGGCGTTTAATGACTTCCCATTCTTTTATAACCTATAATGTTATGAGTTGAACGGCCAGCCATTATGTTAAATTACTATTTGTTACAATGATTTCAAATTGAGTTTCAGATGAGGCTTCATGAGTAGATTATCTAGGTAAAGTAATCTTTTTTACTTTCACAATCTACTAAAATTATAAAATTCTAATATCAACAAACTTTGTTGGCAACTTTTTAATCTTTATAATAATTCTCTGGAATATTTTACTTACATAAGCCCACTGTATCTCACTTTACTATTCAAACTTCAATATGTGATGTTTTTTTTTTAATATCTCGACAGTTGTGTGCTCTATGATCAATAAGAGCAGGATTTTTTAATTCACTTACATAAGCATTATATGCTATACCTTTGACCAGGCTATGGTATAGTGGAAAAGCACCCCTAAGTAGTTGTATTGAGAGCCATATAGTCACGTGGTCTTTGGTTTGTAACCAAAATGAAAACATAATGTATAATCATGACAGACATAAAAGTACTTCAATTATATTTTTATATCCTTCCCATTATAGTGGCAGTATATTAAATTTTTCATTTCGTCTAAATCTACCAGAGAGAAGCTTGTATGTATGTATGTAAAGTATGTATATTTCCGATCAGTAGCAAAATATGAATGGTATGTTTGTTTATAAGTTTGTTGTTGAAAATATTATGGACTCAAAAATTGCGAATTTGAAATAGACATTCTTGGTCCACGCCCAAAATCGTTAATAATATATACACTCTCTCTCAATAAACATCGGTATCAATGGGATTTAATATCAGGCACGCCCACAATGTGTGAATTTTGGTGCAGACTTTGTGCAATTATCGATCTTTGGGGTAACATGTGACCCATAGTTTAGTAGTCGTTAAAAAGGACGTGTCCATAAAATATGCTTAATGTGAAGGGTATCTCAAAGTTAGTAACATTTTCGCTTGATATTTAAAATCAAATACAGATGGTTCTACAAATAAAAACTAGAAACAGAATCTATGAGAGGCTGTGCGAGATTTTTTGCTTAAGTTTAGGAATACTACATAAATACTGGTCACATAAGAACTTGTAAGATGGGAGTCTTTTTACAAAATATTGTAGAAAGCTCTAGATTTAATCTGGAAAAGATTGCATCCTTTATCAGAGTACCAACTCTATTAAAAGGATTCAGAATTTTTTACTACACTCACCTTTAAATAATTCATCTCATCGGCTTAGTATCAACATCTGAGTCAATTTAATTATGTCCGTCTGTCCATTCACGTTTTTTTTTTCTTGTAGTCAACCTAAAAGTCGCAATTTGATAAAAAAATTTCGCATAGATGTCTTTTGATTCAAGGACAGTCTCTGTTAGGAGTGGGTATGATTGATACATTTTTAAAACCCCTAGATTAATAAAATTTAATGAAGAACGTCTAAATGTACTATTTTGACTCAATCGGAGCCTTTCTAAGAGTCCCTTTCCTTATAACCCTTTTTTTAGGAAAAGACTTTTCAACTACAAGGACTCGTGCTTGCCCATACAACTAAACTTGTTAATCTATGAAATCATTAAATGAAACATAAGCAGGGTGTTTTCCATCTACCATATAACCTAAACTGAGTTGAACTTGTACTTTTTTCCAATAATCTAGAATGTTATTTCATTTTCATAATAATTTCATTTCATTAGTTAAGGTCATAAAATCCTTTAAGGCATCACATGAGTACGAACGCTATGTTTAGTGAATGTGAACTCAAAATGTTTCTCGGAAGGGTGTTACTTTGTGTAACACTGTGACTGCAAACAACTAAATCTAAAAATTCTGCATATGTGCAAAGTTAATGTTCACATATGGAATGTGTGTATGCTTGGGCCAGCTAGTATGGAAGTGATCATAAATTTTTATGTTTTGTTTTGGTTTTTGTTGTTGTTGTTCTTGTTGCTTTGCATATTTATTAGTATTTAACATGTCTGGAGGGCAGGCTGCCTATCTATAACATGCGTGCCATTTCATTGAAATTGAAAGTGAGTGCGAGTGTAGCAGTGAAGGTTGTAAAAATTGCACACAGCAACAACAAAACTTCTACACTTATAGGAGAAAAGTAAAATAATTAAAAAATGCAATTTGTTTTTATAAGCAATATTTATATAAAGGATAACACCTTTTCACCCAAAACAACACTTTTCATTAAGCTGCACATACCCTGGCATGTATTTACATGTATTTTGTTCATCAAACTTCAAAGGCTTCAACGGCTGTTCAACCATTTCGTAAATCGAATTGAACTAAATCTCTATATAAATATTTGTAACCAATCTAATGTTGTAGAAATGTTCTTTACACAGCAATAACAAAAACAGCACCTCAGGCTTCAGGCATTATTATACCCTGCACTCCTTGTAGTAAAAAATATATAAAGTTTGTGCGGATGTTTGTAACCCGCAACTCAATTATACCGATCGATTTAGAATTAAATTCTGAATCGATTTAAATATGACTGTATGTCCGTATGTATGTCCGTCGTTCTGTCTGTATGTATTAGTGCGCAAGCTACTGGCCGCATTTTTTGAGATATTTCGATGAAATTTGTTACAAGAATATGTTTTAGCTCAGAAAGGACTGAATGGAACCATTTTTAGAACCCCTCCCTATATAAGGTCCTATTATAATGGAAGTCCTTATATGACAAAAATCGCAATTCTTAATATTTTTTGACCAAATTTAATAAAGAATAGTTAAGTAGCTTCATAATTGACTGTGCCAAAATTGGACCCCATCGGACTATTTTTAGAACTCTTTCCTATAAATGAAATTTCACGAAGATACCCAAGTGGCGATACTTTGTGTTTACTGACACAACCAAACTAATTGAATTGTACAGCTAAGTGTATTAGGGTACTAAATAGTCGGCCTTGACTACATATAAAATTTTCTGTTGTTTACATTGAGTTTCTCTGCTAAAAAGGGTTGACACCGTTCCATTCATTCAGTTTCGTTTTCATTTCATGCAAATGAAAATTTATTTAATGTTTTCCACATATTCTACATACATACACATAAAAACAAAACGATTAAAATCAACTCAAACTATGCAAAGCCTTTATAATAAAAAAAACGCATAGAAAAAAAAAAATAGAAAAACCCAACCACCCCAAATGGAAAAGTGTTTGGCATTGAGCTTATCACCGCCACATGTAAGTAAAATGCATTCGCATACTATTGAATGTACTTACATATACATGCGGGTATATGTGTATGCGTGTGTATATGTGCACATGTAGTAGACCTTTTTAATGGATTTCAACTTTTGATATTGGCTACAAGCTTGTCGGATGTCCTCTTGAATATTGTTGTTGCCTTGTTTGCTTATAATTGTTATTTCTGTTGTGGTGTAGCTTTCTGTTGTGTTTTGTTGATACCTAAACTTCACTGTACACTGAGGTAGAAGGGGCTTGAATTCAATTTGGTATGGAACATACTAACGGGATAAATCCCTTTATTTTAGCTGTGAGTGTTTTTGCTTTTGTTTTGAACATTTGTTTGTTTGTAAGCCATACAAGTATGTATTGGCCAACTTTTGTACACGTGCTTTTCATGTGTTTGCCAAAAAGAGAATCACTGAAAGAGAGGGAGAGAGAGAGAAAGTAGAGATAGTGATGATTTCTGGGGGACGTAATGGCTGTCAAGTTTAAAACGTATTGTTTTGAAAACAAGTTACCATCAAAGCACCATGTGGCGCCATTTACTCCGCTAACAAAATTTTCCATTTCTCTCATCTCTCGCATATTCCATCACTTAGGCTTAAGGGTAAGTTTGCTATTTGGATTTGGTGTTTTGGTGTTTTTCGAAAGGTGTTCGTTGATTTGACAACATGTTGCCACATGAGCAGTTTATTTACAATTTTTTTTGCTTTAGAAAGTTATGTATGAAAGTGTAAATAGCTAAATATATATATATATAATATATGTAAAGATGGGGGTCTTCCAACCTGACATTCCATGAGGTTCTGCGAGTGCATGTATTCTAATTCAGTATCGATTTCATCACAACCGTCCCTGCGTGAGTGTCTATTGTTGCAGACAGATTTCTAGATTCTAAATTTTGCGATATTAAGCTGAAATTTTGTATAGTTTTTGTGGGCACGTTTCTATTTAAATCAGGTTTAATCAGTTATGAGGCACACCCACTATCGACAAACGGCTATCTATTAAATATTAAACTGTACAGCTAAAATTGGGTAAGTTTATTTATAATTAGTTCTCAGACTTTGTGCTTAAAAATGGGCGGAGTCTTTAGTCCTATAATTTCATCTGTTAGTTGCTACTTAATACATACTTTATAAGAGGACGTAATCAAATACCTGCCATGCCTGCAATTTATATATAAATGTTGAGAGTTTTTAAAATTTGGTCCAAGTTTAGAATTACGCCCACTTCCAGGCGTCATCCTAAATACTTCTGACTGATTTTTAAACAAACAGAAGATGGACAAAGCCAAAACGTTTTTGTTTTCAATGCTGCGACAGAATATGTGTAATTTGTTGCGACTCCAATGCATCTTTGTGGCCGTTACAAATGTTCTGATAGAGTGAAATTTATCCCAGATCTTTAATATTTGTATTTAGTGGAAGATTAGTAAGAGTTGTACATTAATTGTTTTGTTGTTGTATCTTCTACAATTTTTCCTAAATTGCTTTTTTACGTGTCCAAAGCTTTTAATGATTTGTTATTGTTGTTATTGTTGTTTGTTGTCAAATTGATTAAAGGAAATGAATTTAAGACAAATATAATTTTCCCAAAAAAAAAAAAAAAAAAACAACAACCCAAAAAGGGACACACAAAACAACCCTCTAAACTGTTAATAGTTTACAGACGTTTTCTTTACCTTTTCTATCCATCCTTATGTTATGTCATTTCTTAATAATCTAACGCAAATTGTCACAGAAATGGCATAAAAATAATTAGACAAACACGTTTTACTGAAACGCACCAACTAACATATATACAACTACTTAGAAAAGAACCCTTAAAACAAATCAGTCAAACCAGCAGTCACATAGTCACCAAGTATTCTTAATTTTTGGGGGGCCCAGCGAAAGATACACACAACAAACAGGCAGAAAATGTTAAAAACCGCACAGTTTCCAAACACAATGTAATCAGTTAGTGGAAGAATGTTGTTTCTCCCTTTAAGGGCAAGAGAACCCAAAAAAGAAACACAACCACTACAACTCGTACGAGTGGGGTCGTTTTAATTTGATTGTGTTGTATACTTGGGTGTATTTGTTTATGACGATTTCCTAATTCGATTTTCGTTAACATTCTAGTTAAGGGTAAAAAAATGACTGATTTCACAACAATATCGGAAATAGGCTTGTGAGGGTTGAAATTGGTCTGTGAAATGTTTAACTAGAAGTAGACTGATAGATGGAAAAGAAGAAATTTTCCTTACGAGAATGCTACCATTGCTACTTTTTTTTTTTAAGTGAAACATACTCCAGCAACATGTTGTTATGCAAAATTTGATGCTTCCACTAGCAAGCAACATTTAAGATGTATTGTCATCATTGATGCAGAGGAGTTTTTTTTTCGACTATGTAGACTTATTAAATGAACTGTTAACATATAATAGATTTTCATTTCATTTCATAGACAATGAATAAAGAAGGTTTTCGCCTAAATTGAGTTTAAAATAATTTAATATTATATGCAAATATCTGAAAGCAACCAGTTTGTTAGGAAGCCCGCCCGAGTCCTGTATTACAATTCTATCCGCCATTTACATATGTATGAGATACATTTTTGATTTTCGTTTTATGGTAAACACCTTGGGGTGTTATATCATACATTTTATACGCATTAGGGTGATTGGAAACACATCAAGTGAATTTGGTTTTTGAGTTGTTGGCACTCTTCTCAAGTAACTTTTATCATAATAGCATTTTTATGTGTGCATAAATCTATTTCAAGTGAATAATAAATTAGTTTAATTACATAATTTTTATATTTACATATTTTTACCCACCGTCATAACGTTTACAACGCTTAAAAGTATGCTTCGAGGATCCAACAGAGTATATATTTTCTGAATCGGCATCGAATACTGAGTCGATCTATTCATGTCTGACTGTCCATGTGTTTGTGTTCTTTGCTAATTATTCTTCTGATCTGAAAAATTGAGATATCGATTCCAACTTTGCGGAAGTGTTGGTAGTTTTCATACATAAATTGGTATGGAAATAAAGGAGACATTGACTGGTCTTTTTTATGCTACAGCAGGCGGTTTTTAGGTAGGTACGTTACTCCTGTATGATTCATTATATATATGGTATAATTGTCGTGATTGAAAAAATTCATGTCCATCTTTTGTTGGAACGCACTCGAGCGTTAATTTTGATATATTTATTGTTTCCAAGCGTGTAATTTCAATTTAAGTTGTACAAGATCGTTGAAGTACCACGCCTACAATAAAGAACAATCTATATAACATACAAAAAAATTGGACTATGAATTTTATATATTCCAGTTTATCCTTTCCATTCATGCGCCAAAAATGGGCGTGTTGGAAAAGCGTTATTTAGTTCAAAAGCCGGCCTCTTGATGATGAATACAATACAAAACATATAAAAGGCGTAATTTGGTATTTTCCACGCCCATTTTTTGTATATAATTGCACACGAGAACGGTACTTAAGATCTGGCTTAAGTTAAATTTATTTTTTTTTATTTGTTGAACTTTTAATTTATAAAAATTTTACGTTCATTAACATCTAAAATTGTGAATACTTTGCTAATCACTAATTTTTGGCTTTGACTGTAGGCACCACATCAGTAAGAACAATAAATGTTGAAATGAACTGCTTTCGTTATGCTTTGGTGTTGAGTTATGTAAAGTATACTGCAAAGCATAAATGCACATGCATGACTACGCTGGGTGATCTCAATACTTTCAACTATAAAAAATGCATCTACGTCAGTTTACCTCATTCCATATTGCCTATTTATACTGCATTTGCTTTACGTATCTTCGCTTTCTCCCTACAAATAATATCCGCATTAATTGCTTTCTGTGTTGCTTCTTTTTGCCTCATAAGACCTTTGCGGTATAACGCTTTAGTGCAGGCAGCTGGTTTATAATTTCTTTTCCTTTTCTTATTTTTCGTTAAAAAGCATGTGCTTACGTGGGGTTAGGCTTGAATATTACATATTAATGTAGTTTTCTTCACCGTTTTATGTCCGCACATACATGTGCACATATATTTATATGTTATTGTTTCCGCTTACATCTCAGACTGTTCATTGTTTATATCGGACGTTATGTGTTTATTTGTCTATGCATTCTTTTATCATAATTTACTTAACAATTCATAACTTGAAAAACTTGAGTATGTTTAGTTAATCGAAAGAAAAACATTCAACATTCAATGGAGAAATGCGAAATCTTCTTCATTTGATAAGATTCAGATCCCATTTTTACTTGGACTTGTGTTTATGTGATTAATGAATATAATTTCATTTTATGAAATTAGTAGAAACGTATATAATTGTATAAAATGTTTTGTTATTTTTCGGGGCAGTACTTAGTATAAAAGTCGTCTTACATGCTTTGTGGCTATAAACTAGTCGAAGAGATATCTTTTCATCGGCACATTTCATATGAACCCACAACTGTGGATGGTGTACCTGGGGCGAGGCATTTGTTATGCTGGCAGCCCAGTTCAATAGCTGTTGTTGCATGCAGTTCAGCTCTCATTTCGTATAGCAACGGTAGCTAAAAATAAATCAAACGTTTTCCTGGTTTCCTTTTCTTTGTTACACCATTCAATATTATATGGTAGGCATGGCATTTGTATATAAACACTATTGCCTTGCACTTGCCTTGCATTGCTCAACAGATGTTGTGTTAATAGTGTTGGTTTTATTGTTGTTTATTCATCGTTGGTACGTTTTTATGTACACGTTGTTCAAAAAAAAAAAAAAAAAAACTATATAAAACTGTGGCGTTATTTCAACACAACAATGTAAACATTTTTATGTGTGTTTTTTTTTTTTTTAAGTTTTTTATTTAGTTTTTTCCTTCATGCAGCACCTTAACGCTGTGTTGGTACTTTGTGGGATGAAAAAGAAGTTTTAGAAACTCTTCTTGATCGCCATCAAAGTCATCAGCATATGACATCACATTCCTTTGTCTGTCGATCCAACTTTATTTTAGCTAATTTATTCCTAGTACTATCCTATTATTAAAAAAAATACATGTAATATCGGACCAGCAAGTTAGTTAGTATATATGGAAAAATTAGTTGAAATCGATAATAATTATCAAGACTACGGTACAACCCAAATTATTATGATCAAAATGTTGCCACGCCCAAAAAATATACTTTATTTGAAAGCTGAATTAATTTACAAGCTTTCACAAAAAGTTTGAACAAAATCCGTCCAGCCGTTTCCAAGTTATAGGACTTTGAAAAATTTCTTGAATCAAGATTCGCTTACTGAGCGATTCTGGGCGCCTGGTATTTTGCTAACATGCTCGATCTTGAAAATTACGACCACAAGAATGAATGTGAACTTGCTTGGCTTCTAACTAGGAAACTACTGCTCCGATTTTGGTCAAATTTTTTTGCAAACTTTTGGAAATTTCTCTAGCTTTATGGGTATATCTAATTAGTGAGCGTGGTACTGCCCATTAGCTTAAAAAATTACTTTTTAAAAATATTTCTTGTTTATTAACTAAATGGGCGGTGCCACGCCTAAATTATATACTTCGTTAGAAAGGTGAATTAATTTACAACCAACCAGTTTATTAAGGATAAGTTTTACTTTCAGTGTTTTAAATGTTTAAACATTTGTACAAACTTTACGCACTCTCGTCTATAAACATTTTCTGAAAAAGTGTCGTCTGCAAATAAAACGTATATTACATCAATAGTGGACGTTTTGATGTTTGTTTTTTTGTTTTGATTTAGTTTCATTAACTCGTTTATATTACGCGACAATTGCAGCACAATTGTTAATTGTATTGTAAGTGTATGTGTGTCCACAACAAACTGTCAATTTGAACATGGAATATCAATTACCACTACCACACAAGGAAATGACTGCAGCACACGCACGCATGTACTGTTTGATCTTTTTGGAATTAAATCAAATGTAAAGAAAGATTTACAAAAAAAGAAAAAAATAGAAATGACAACAATGAAAATTGATTAGTGGTTTGTGGTTTTAAACAAACAACAACAGCCATTACAACACTAAATGCATTTAGAGTCCAACTAACAAGCCCAACATTGTAATAGTGTAAGTGTAACAAACACCATATCACGTCCGCTAGCACTTGAATTGAATTCATGCCGTAAATTGGCCACAATTTTTCTCAATTACATACATTGGACACCACTTAGATATTGTTTTTATCTTATAAATACAAACCAATTTACTGGATTGTCTGGGCAATTGCTCTCGATAAAGCTGCATTTGTAGTCAGTTTATCATTTAGAATCAGAAAGAGTGCAAGTTGTGCTGTCTTCATAATCATTGCATTTTATATCATTATAAAGTAGTTAAGGATAAATGTGGAAGAATCTAGAATCTATACGGAAATTATTCTAATATTTACATCGAAGCTTAAAAGTTCTGATCATAACATGAAGCCCAAGTGTTTACAAAGTTTATAGAAAATATTTTTAGATAGATTTTAAATCCTAAACTGATAAATAGGAGACTCATCTCTACATTATTCTGGTTAGTAATCATACATACATACTCTACGTGCTTGAATTTTTCATTCTTTGAAACCAGAAAGTATATTTTAACGTTAAGTTAACTAAATGTCTAAACAAGCAAAATAACTAAATTTGGCTTGAGCCAAATTTGTACCGAACATAATGTGTATTTAATAGGACGATATTCTCATGTTGGACAAAAAAGATTTCTTTAAATTGTGGGCGTGTCTGCTATCCGACCAAGCCAATTGATGGAAAGGCTTAAAACCAAAGTAAGTTCACTAAAATTTAACTTATTAGCTTAAATTTTGAGGCTGATAAAGCGAGTTTCGCCGAATGTAGGCGTGTCTCTTAATCGATTTTGCCTTGCATGCCGAAAGTAGAAATGTTTGTGCAAAATTTCAGCTTAATATTTCAAAATTTACAGCCGTGAGCGTTTCTTCAACAGACGGACATACTCGGATCGACCTAAATTTTAATTTAGATAAAGAATATGTATGCTGTATGAAGTCTCTGATGTCTATTTGTGCGTGTTGCAAACGGAACAACAAACGTAGTATACCCACAATTTTGTGTAGGGGGTATATAAAGCTAGATTTTACTGAGATGAATAGGAAAAATAATATTGATTTCTTTTGATAATAAACACGCTCTTGCTGACTTCTTATAATCTGTTCTTTATCTTCTTACATCACTGCATCATACTTTTCATACATATTTTACCTACATACATATTCTAAGGCAAAGATGTCGGATTCGTATTCTTTTAACATTTGAACTTATCTGTTTTTTATTTTTCAATTATTTTGTTTTATAATCCAATTAACTTGTGCTGGATGTTGTAACAGTGTAACAGTTAGTTTTTTTTACTGTCTAAAATAGTTCCGTTTGTCTCAATTATTTCCTTTCCTTTCCTTTAACAACCATTTAATCATTGCATACTCAAGCCATACTTGGTCGTTTGCTATCGTTATAATTTTACCAGTTGTACCTTTTTTTCTTTTTGTTTTGTATTTTTTTAAGCATTTTTCCAAGCACAGTTGGTACCAAACATAGTAAAGGCACGATGTCATTAAAACAAACAGATGAAAGAAATTGATGCCAAAATGAAAGTTCTCTTCTGTTTATTTGTTGCTTTTATGCTTTTTCCTGTTTAGTTCCTAGAACAAATAAACAGCATAAACTGCTATTCAACAGATCCAATAAAAAAAAGAAGAAAAAGAAAAAAGAATCAACAAAATTTACTTACGCTCCACTCATTGCATTTCTTTATAGTTATCACAGCATTTGGCCAACTTACATAAGCACACAATTGCACCACTTGGGTAACAAAACCATTACGTACCTGCAAAGAAAGACAGACAGAGAGAAAGGCTATTTAAGTAAAATTTCTTTTTATGTAGAATTTTTGAGCGCATACTTAAATAGTTATTATTGTATTTGTATTTTGTAACTGTACACTGTACTACCCCACAGGCTAATCGGCACAATACTATTGAACAATTGCAAGCTCAGCTTGGCTTGGCACTACTGACAACAAATTATTTTCGAAAAGTGGCTTTTGCAGCCTTTGCTCAACTGATTATCGCATTGTCACTGAATGATTTGTGCATGTAAAGAAATTTTTTGTTAGTAAAATTTATTTACACTTCTAATCTAGGTTAAATGCTGCACCATGTAGCTAAGCAAGTTCTTGGAATTAAAAACGGCACTGTGCATTAAGTGTAATTGATTTTTTACAATGACGTTTTATAGCCGCAGTGAAAACTGTAAGTTCAGCTAAAACTAATTTCTCTATAAGGGTGTAAAGAATTTATTTTCTGAGGGAAGATTTCAAAAAGAGAATGCTGAGGGCTCTGGACGCAAGGTTTAGGACGCCATTAAGGGCGTCTTGTTTGTCAGATTTGGTCGAATTGCAGAGAACTGTCTAAAACCCCGAAGCTTGCGTGCACCAAATTTCAGAGACTGTGAGATTTTTGCGAAGTTCCAACAAAAAAGTATATTATTCGCACGGACACACGGACGGACAGACTGACTAAATCAATTTTTCTATTGATATTGGTAAAGTATATTTATATTTAACTTTAGAGGTGTGGCTCGCCTTTTTTGGGGCGTGTGGCTCACCTGTTTCTGGTACTTACAAACGACTAATGGATATAAAAACTGTTTCATTTAAAAGGTAATGAAAAACTGAAAGCTTTAAAATTTGTTTGAGTAAAGAATTATACATTCGTTAAGTAGTTTCATTAACATCACTTCGTATTGATTGTCTACAATGCTAAGGCCTGATTTTAGATGAAGGAAAAGCAGTGACAGTTGGTTAGATTATATGCCATTTAAGCCTAGTAATATGTACATTTTCAGCCACCAAATAGATCATCAATTCCTTCAAGCGAGATATAGTTATTCCTGCTAAACAGTTTCAGCTTTTTCAGCGTCATAATATAAATATATTGTAATTTTTTGGAAATGCTGGGCATTCACTTCATTTCTTTTAAGATTTTTGTTAATTTTTGTTAAAAGAAGAGAAATTTTTTAAATTGCCATCAACATTACACAACTTAATATGAAAGCTCCACCTAGTAGTTTGTCTTTTTCACCCATTCGTGTTGGGTAATATATATATTTAAAAAAAAACAAAAAACAAAAAATAGGTATCTAGCACAACGCATCTATCAATAATTTACAAACACCTCTTAACGGTAGCTGTCGATTATTGATGCCAGTGTCAGGTACGCTTATGATCATGACGATGAACGATAATGATGATTACACACTTTCAAATGCAAAACCGGATTTCTGTCTTAACGTGGCAAAGTCTTTTACAAATCCTCAGCTGTTGTAACCTCTTTAAAAGGCCTGTAACTTATATGTGCCCCGTTATTTTTGTCTGCCTCTATGCTGTGTTTGGGTAGATTTGCATATGTTGCATATATTTTGACATCAATTTCATAATTTATAAGTTAAACGCTCAAAAAGCAATATTGCATGAGTGCAATTAAATTGATTTGGTAGAAAAAGAACAAATATGTACATGGGACAATTAGGCCATATATGAACATATTATTTATGTATGTTTAGTAGAAAAACAAATTATTTATTATTCATTTCAAGTTTTCAGTAAAGTTTGCTTTACGACATCAATGGTGTTAGCGATGAGAGTACATTAAGTTTGTCATTGCGTTGGCAATACCTAGAAGGAGGCGTCAGAGGCCCTACCGAGCATCAACATCAAAATCTGAGTTGAGTTCGTGTTGTTGGTCGCAAATTTTTTAATACTGATATACAAACATTAACTTATGAAGTTACAATTTGGTGGACATATTTATAAATACATCATCCATCGATGTTCCCAGTTTTTTATAAATTGACACGCCCACAATTTACAAGAAACTCTTTTGCTGAATTCAAATTGGTAGCTGAGGTAAATATATATAAACTGTGGTAAGCGTAATTAAGCACATGCCACGCCCACTGTTTGCAGGTGAAGGTGGAGGGTATTGAAGATTTCGCCTAGGACACAATATATTTTTTTTGATACAGTAAAAAACTTATGGTTCGAAGAAAAGTTCTTTGAAGCACTTTAGAATCCTTATGCAATAACGTATCATTACAAAAATCGAGTTAAGTCCATATACGCGAACAGTCAGATTAAATAAAAATTAAAAAAAATAAATTTGCGCCTAATTATGAAAGTGGTCCAAGTCAATTTGCATTTGCCGCTTAGTTCTTACAAATATCCTCCTAAACCAGTGTAGGGTATAAAAATCAATTCATCTACTTCGAAATTCATGTTTAATTATTGCTCCATGTAAGTATTTTAAGTTGTTAGCAGCCTTTAAATAATTTCAGTAAACGCCTTTTTATGATGACTTGGACATACACTCAGATGGACTTTGAACAGGCTTCCGACTTTGCTGTTACAATATATAATTTTTTATAATTTTTTTTATTTTTTTTTGTTATTATAGGGCAGACCGAATAGAACTTAACACAAGAGAGAGAGCAGGCAATGAAAAACAATTTTATTTTATTGTATCTGTTTTGTTGTTGTCTGTATTTTATTCCTTTCTAGTTATATAAGTTGAGTCTTAATAGAGAGTTATACGAGCATAAATATAAATACATACAATGTGTTGTATTTTGTATGTGCAAGGTGCTGTATAAAGTATCAGAGCAGCCAAACAGGTTTTTGTATATGAAAGACAAAAAGAAATTTTGCCGCGAACTTTATAAGTTCACCCTGAAATACTTCTCAAGAATTGCTGACTGTTCAAGTGCTGTTGAAATGATCATTAATGTTGTTGTTATTATTATTGTTATGCTGTTGTATATTTCATTTATTTTCCTTCTTATTACATATCGCTGAATTCATTTGTGCCTCTTACTTTAGTGTATGGAACGCATGTGTGTGTGTGTGTGTGCCCTCTAAACAATGTGAAGTTTTTAGTTGGTACTTACTGGTTTCAAAAAAAGAACAGGAAAGAAGAAGAAACACTTAAAAGTCAACATTTCCTTTACTGTTCATGTTGGTTATAAATGCGAATAAAAAATGTACAATTTCTCACACGCAATATAACATTTTTTTAAGAACGTCTAGCTACACTCTTGTTGCGGAAAAAGTTAAACTTTACTTTTACTGCTGTAACCGAGTCAGTAAGTTTCGTGCTGTTCAGTTGAAGTTCAAACCAACAGCAATTTAATCATCAATCGCTTTTGACAGGTTCTCGCATGGAGAGACATGCTCGTGATGCTGTGCCTTAGACACACATTCAATCCAGCCAAAGATCAGGAAACAATTTGCTAATGGTATTGAACCTTAATCATGCATTTTTAGGCAATATTTTTCAAATCAATCAAAGCAATTTCAGAGAAAACATATGTATGTGCAAATACTGCACATATACGCAAGTGTGCGAAAATTATATTAAAATAAAACTCGAAATATTCCCAAATATTTAAACTTCTTTCTTACCTTTCGAACGTTATATACGTTGCATAGGACGGGCAGTAACAAATGCGTGCACAAAAAGGGTTTGTGACCCGTTTAAGCAAGTAAACTTTAAGTTTCTATCCAAAGCAGAAACAATAAATCTTAGTTATGTTCACGTTAATGTTTATACAAGTACAAGTACACACATACACACATTTTTATATACGATCAAGATCGATTATCTCTGACCGCATGCATTTATATACATATAGATAATGCGATTGGGCACGCGCGTTTTTCATGTCTGGTCAACCACAACCACCACCACCACCAACGATCTCAAGCTGACAAGGCAGTCAGACCGAGAGAGGGGCGATTGTACTAACTACAACTAAACACCAGCAATAGCAAGACTAGCAAATCGCAGGAAAATGACTTTGGCAGTACACAACGTAGCAAACCTAAAATTTAGATCAATAAGCAATAATGCCAAACATTCCATCCGATCCTCAATAAGCACGTCTCCCTGTACATGGCTGCATGATGTATTGCATTGTATAAGTATGTACATTGTACATATACTCATATGCACGGCATCGTGGCTTAAGCATGAACAATTTTATAATATGAAATAAGAAGGAAAAGAATAACTTTGGTTTAGGTCGAACTCTAAATACTTTACATAATATATTGTACAAACCGTGAGGGTGATTGCGCTTTATTGTTGTATATGTATTGCATAGTGTCAACTTATAATTTTATATATTTTTATACCCTCCACATTAGTGATAGAGTATACTAAGTTAGTTCTTCCGGATGCATCAGAGACCCTACAAAGTATGTATATTCTTGATCAGCGTGAAAAACTGGGTCGATTTAGACAATATGTCCGTGCGTCCGTCCTCACGGGTGTAAATTTTGAGATATAAAGCTGTCCTTTAAGTTTTTGCACGCAGAAAAATAAAAATGGGAAAAATCGGTCCAAGGACACGCCCACAATCGACAAAAATCTATATATCTAACACAAAAAATAACCTATGAACTTACAATTTAATGCATATATCTATAGTGATCCCATTCATTGATGTGCTAAAAATGGGCGTGGTCGGATAACACAAGCGCCCATATTCGATAAAAATATATATATCTACCACAATAATTGACCTATGAACTTCAAATTTAGTACACATATTTATGGTTATCCCATCCATCGATGTGCCAAAAATGGGTGTGGTAGTATAACAGACACGTCCACAATTTACAAAAAACTATAAAACTAGATTTGCAAGCTGATACGTAATACATACACCGTTAGAGGGTGTAATCACATACCTGCCACACCCACTATTGTAGATGTAGAAGGTATTTAAGATTTGGTTTAATCTATATATAGTTTCCTTACATATTATATATGCATGATTTTCAAAAGTACGACCACAAGAATGAATATGAACTTGCTTGGCTTATAACTGGAAAACTACCGGTCCGATTTTGGTAAAATTTTTTGCAAACATTTGGAAATTTCTCTAGCTTTGCGGGTATATCTAATTAGTGGGCTCGGCTTAAAAAAATGTCTTTTTTTAAATTTCTTGTTTATTAACTAAATGGGCGGTGCCACACCCAAGTAATATACTCTAAGGGATCATCAATTTTCGATTCCGACAACACATTAAAGTTTTTAATTTTTGTTCGAATATTCATTCCAGGTCAATAATGTGTTTAAGATTCAAATTCTATGAAGAAAAGAAATCAAATTAAATCAAAGTAAAATAAATAAAATTCAAATTTTTAATTTAATAATTAAGTTTATGTAAAATTTTACATTTGCAAATATATTTTTTCTCTACGATGATCGTGAAATTAAACAGTTGTTATATCACAATTTGGTAATGGCTGAAAAAGAAGTGGTTGGCGACCGCTGCACGAAGGGAAGCCTACATAGAAAGTTCAGATTGTTCTTGTTGTTTATTATGTGGACTATTATTGTAGTAAAAGGCTGCATAAAATACCCACATTGTTGTTGCTACGATTATATCATAATAATAATAATCTTTTATAAATATTTTCTTTTTTGTTTTGTTTTTTGTGTAAAACTATTGTGTGGCCACAGTGTCTTAACTGTGACTTGACTACGTGATCAGAATTTTTACATAAATGCCTGTCCATACCTATGCTATGTAGATTGGTCGTATAAGCAATACTTAACTATCGCACATGTGCATGCTTACAGATAATTTGCTTAGAAAATATTCCATTGAACATGGTAAACATTGTGTGTCAAAGGAAAGGCAAGAATTTCATCAACATTGACCTCACATTGCAACGAATTGTTCAAGTTGTTTAACATGAGCGCCATTCTCATCGGCAGTGCAGTACGCTTAACCTCCTAATGGCGCCGTACAAAGCTTTTCACATAACATATGAACTCCAAACTAAATTGTAGACCGCACCAGGAATGATTATCTCATGTAAGAAGAGCATCAATTGTTGTTGTGTGGAAGATGTTGCTTCATACGTACATATATGAGGGTATATATGACTTTGTCAAAACATTGGCAACGCTCAGAAGAAAGCGTCGCAGACTCCACAAAGTATATTATATTGTGAATCAGCATCAAATCCTGAGTCGATTTAGCCATATTTGTGTCCACACATGTAAGTTCTTTGGTAATCAATCTCCTGGTTGCAACAATTGAGATATCGATTCCAACGTGGCAAAAGTTGGTAGTTGGTAGAGATATTTCCATAGAAAATATATTGATATGTACACTCATCGGAAGCATCGGAAAGCTTTGGTGCACCGATGGTGGGTAATCCAGAGCTGACTTCAGCCTAATATGGCTTTTTTTAGTCTTTGATTTTTCCTCTGTTGTTATTACGCTCAGGTGTAGCTGGGTACGGCACATTTTGAATCTTGCAAGTAAGCGATTATAGAGTATTGATGGTTGTGCAGTAGATTCAATTGATGCAGTAACAAGTTGCCTTCCAAAAATTATTATAATTTTACAAGATAGAATTATGATGGGCGGACACTTAGCTAAACATACAGACGATAGGACAGACGGATAGGCAGGCCGAGAGTTTTGATAATGGCAGCTTTCCAAAAGCAATTCCAACCACAATATCTCTTCATAAAGTTGTTCGGTACGACTGTTTTATTATGTGGTAAAATTTATCAGAGTGATTAATCAGTTATAGTGCAACAGGTCTTCAAATAAGTTTTATAAACAAATATACGCTTCATACACGTTCAAGTATATCCATATATATAAATCTATGTATGCGTGTGTGTGTGTGTGTGTGTTTTTAGAATTTCTTTGATGATGTTTTCCAATTTACCAATTTTATTACTTTACAATATATAATGTAGAGTGAGAGAGAGAGAGAGACGAGAGTGAGCCGTGCATTCTGGCAACGTTTTAGTTGCTGCGCTTTTATTGTATTCGCATTATCACAATTCATGGTTACATGCCTCCATAACTAAAGACCATATATTACCCAGATTATTGTTGCCGTTGTTGTATTTTGTATACATATATATGTAAATGTAAATGTATGCACGTATCTAACATGCGATAAAAACCGTAAATAAACATAATGCAGCACAGACATCCAGAAACGTTTTCTTTTCCCCCCCTCTCTCGGTTAATGCATTACGGAATAAGATACAAAAACAATAAAAACAATAAAAAATAAATAAAATAATATAAAATTTATGTCTATGTATAAAGAAATACGAAATCTCTTAATGCTGCCGTCAGGTCAGGTTCAAAGTCATGGTGATGGTGATGAGTTAACAGTGACTGTGTTACAGCATCTTCAGTAATAAATACACACGTTATTTAGAATGCATTGCATATGTATGTATGTTCAATTGTCATTATATACATAAATATATGCGCAATAGCTTATTCCAATAATAAGCCACATAGACGTACATTTATACGACAGATGGGACATATATGCATACAAGAGACACTCGCTTAAAATCCATTAACAAAGCAAGTCAAAGATTTTGTCATTTTTATACCTTTCACATTTTAGAGGGGGGTATGGGAGGAGCCTTTATTACCTTTTAAATTCTGGTTACAAATGAGACGTTTCCACTTGAAAATGTAAATTTTTGGTTTAAAAATTGAAAGAATTTCCTTTTTCTTCAAAATGGAAATTTGCAGATTGAGAGGGAGAGATTTTTACTTGAAAATTAAATAAATTTAATTCAAATTTACATTCCATTCCAAGTCAAATATAAACGGATTCATTAGTTCTATTTAAAATGAGCAAAGTTGTTTAGCAGTCATGCCCACATTTGAAAAATCTTTTACAACCTCTTAATCTATAACTATATAGTAAATGTGAAAATGGGACATAGGTGAGGTGGGATAACTGACCGTCTCAAAATTGTGATTAGCCACACCCATAATTGAAAAAACTTTAGAGAAAAAGATGTCCAACTACAAATATATACAACTAGGTGGGGTCGCATAACTGACTAAAAATTTAAAATAATTTATAGTGTCCTGTATATCCCGCGCCTACAACTATAGTAGTAATGTTAAAAGTAACCCAAATTCGGCTTTTTTCGAATCAAAGTATTGAATTTTTTATTTGAATTTAAATCACAAACGGCTGGCTCGATTCAGTTCAAAGTATCATAGTTTAACAACTACTTCTTACTTTGTATTATTTGACATCTACTCATGCCACATATAGGCGTGTCTTCAAGGCATACAACTGATTATTTTCTAACTTTCCTTAAGTACTAATAGGTGCATAAACAATTTAGTTAGGATAGAGACCTCTAATAATAGAGACGACTTTCTTACATTTTCGCTTGAGATTTCAGCCTCTCAATTTTTAAATTCACATATTTCTCACTAAATACAATAATTTTATATAAAATTTACATAAATTTCGACCACCGCTTCATGTAAAATTCATATAAAATTATTGGATTCATTGAGAAATATTAAGGACACAACACTCCGTCTCTATATTAGAAGCTTCTGCAAATTTTCTTCAACTTTATAAAGACGTTGCGCCTTTTTAAAACATTGATATTATCAGATAAGGTTTCCATATGATCATCTTGAATTAGTGTCGATGGCTAGAAGGTGGTACAATATATTAAATATCTCGTGACATGAAATTTATTGAGGGAAATTGTTTGGTTCTACTTAATATTTGTAATAATTGCTGTTTGTAGTACTTGACAGTTTCCATAAACATTGCAGCATCTTAATATTCTTACAATATTTTGACAATGTTTAGTATAATTTCTATCTGAAATTACAGAAGCAAGATGGAAATGAAGAATGTCGCGAAGAAGAGACCATTTGGTGCATAAATGAAAAGCACTTAAGTAGCTGCTTAATTACATATCTGCATAACTTCAACTATTAATCAACACTTTCGTTTTTTGAAGTATTCATCTTAACATTCTATTCTGTTCACTTTTCACCGCAACTCAATGCAGAATGTAATAAAATTATTTAATAAAAAAAAGTACCCTTTACTTAATCTCTCCTTGCAGTTGCGTAGGTTTGAATGTAACAGTAATATAATGGGATAATTCGTGTAATACTTGCACTTAAATATTTTCTCCCTTTTTTCCAATTTGAATCCACAGACAAACCCACAACAAATGCTATTTGGAAAGCGATTTAAACCACTGACCGGTTATTAGCTCTTTCGAAATGTAATGTTTGTAAATATGTTTGTATAAAATAGATATTAATTGCATAAGTGCACACATACAAGCGTAGGCTCTTATAAATCATAAATTCTGACTTTACGCACAACATCACTGTCAAACAATTCACAATCACGAGTGCAACTCCCCAACCCTCGTATCCGTAACACTAAATAATTACGCGAATATGAAAGTGGGGAAAAAAATCAGAGAAAATTGTTTTCAAACAACAACAACAAGAGTTTGTAATGGTATGGAGAAGTCTTTACATTGCTATCTCCAGAGTCCATGTATAAATCTTAAAGCGTAAGTACTATTGTGTGTATGTGTGTGTGTAGGTATATTGTATATGGGAAACATTTCATCATCATCGTGAGGGTAATTTAGGAAATTTATGGCAACCAAGTTAGATAAAATTGCACACACACACACACACCAATTTATTGTCTGCTATTAAAGTATTGTTAAGTGGCGTAGGCAAAATTGTTGTTGCATTTATAAATTGTATATTCTTGGTGGTATGCGTGTATAGGTGTGTTTTAATCTACTTTGGAGTCTTGTGGCTAATAACTGACTGGGTGTTATTTTAAGTCCACCATCTACCTTGGGATGGGGGTATAATCTCTCTGTCACAACGTTGGTAGTAGCGGCCAGGAAGCTGAAAAACATTCTGCAGTGTACACAATGTCTTAAGCATAAAGGCCAACAGTTTTGATAAGCAGCAGCATAATAATAATAATTACAACAATAAATAGATATTTTTCGATATTTTGCGTGTACGTTGGAAAATGTTTCGCAACAAAAATTAAGACATTAGACTAAATGATGAAATTTAAGATGGAAAATTACTTTAACTATGTGTGCAGGTGGTTCAATTTCTTTAAGAATACGAGGCCAGAATTTCACTTGGTGTTATTCACAAGTCAGGTGTTACTAAATACAGGCGTACCTATGGACTGAACAGTTCACACTTGTTCTGTTCACCATGACAGACATGGAAGGGATTTTTTCAATAGCTTTTTGTTGCCATATATGAAAAGTATGAGCGTTGATTGCAAAAGTTATGTTAGGACCACGCCCTTAATATGGAATATTCTCATAATATTTGACCGCTAGGCAAAAAAATAAATTCTTTAGGGTCTTTAAGTCACGACTTTGTCTAAACGAAGCTTTACTTTTATTAAACTACAACACAATTATACAAAGGATTTAATTATAAAGTATATTATATTATATATCCCCAACATTGTACATTTTCTTAAAGAAAAGAAGAAGAAATTTAATGGTGCGATTTTCTTATCAAATGTTATGAAAAATACTACTTTTTGAAACAAATAGAATAGAAATGAATAGGAATGGATTGTTAAGTGCAAGAGATGATAAAATAAAAAAGAACGGGCTCAAAGTACTGATGATCTACGTATTATTTCTTATTCTAGTCTCCACGACTTACCTACTGTAAGCGCGGGGTATTGCCATATAAGTCCTCTTCGTGAAAAATCGTTATATGGGAAGGGATCCTATAAATGGTCCGATTGGGTCCAAAATTGGTACAGCCAATTAAGAAACTAATTGATAATTTTTCACTTAATTTTGTTAGAAGATATTAAGAATTGCGATATTTTGTTATATAAAGAATTGTAATAAAAAAGGACTTTGCTTGGATTGGATTGAGAGAGGTTCTAAAAATTATCCCATGCAATCCATTTTCATTTGGGTTCCTCTTTGGGTTAGTACAAGTCCTTGTACTAAATTTTATCAAAATATATCAAAAATTGAGACCTGTGGGTTGCGTATAAATTTACTTAGACAGACAGACGGACAGAAGGGCACAGTTAAATCGATTCTGATTTTGATTCTGAAACAATCGGAATATTTAAAGGTGGGTGTGGTATTTGCCATTTAAGAGTTACAAACATCCGCCCAAACTTAATATACTCTTTGACACAAGTGGTGCAGGTTAAAAAAATGATCTGGAATCGATGTTATAAGAAAGAATAATAACTTGTGATTTTCTTTAAACACTTCATTGGCTAAGTTGGCCAAGTCTTTATATTAGAAACCTTTTCCAAATGTGGGCGTGGTTTTAAAGTAAAAAAACTCTTTCAACTGGAATTTAAACTCATCTGCTGCGTTAGACTGGTGACCCACTGACAGTTAAGAATAATACCATGACCATCTATAAGCTATAAAGAGCTCTAAGTTTTTAAGGTTTTTGGAACTTTCTATAACAAATTTTTATTACATACTCTTTTCGTAGAACAGTGCTAGGTACCTCTGAATTCGTTAAGAACTACTTGTACTTTTGTAGACGATTTATTTTATATCTCATTAAACGAGTTTTATTTATGTAATCTTGGTACCAAGCAACTACAACTCGTCGAGTTGGGATTATCAACACCATACTGGGCACTGCCCAGACATACAAAAAAAAAACAAAACAAAAAAAAGACTATAATTATGTTTACAAGTATTAAAGATACCTAGCTCTGCTGCACTTTGTTAAATCTCTAATTCTACATAATTTTTACATGCGTTACAGTTGTATCATGCGATAAATAATAATTTTTTATTCATTTTATTATTTATAATAAATAAGTCTGCACTTTTATAGAAAATGTATGTACTTCGTAGTAACATTTTGTGTGGACTCAATAATGGGATTAAAAACTCAAATCTTGATGAAAATGTGAAAAATTTTATGGTAAAACTGAAAATATTAGTTTTACAGCCGAGAGGCTAGTTTCGTTTATATATGCAAATGGACTGTACGGTGGTGATGGTGGTGGTGGTGGTGGATTAATATTTTATAGTAAAGTCAAAGAAGCTTTTAAAACAACAACAACAACAACAACAATATATACCTACTATATATGATCTATGGTTGTGGAAACAGAAAAATTAAAAAAAAAAAAAAAACAGAAACCAACCACAAAAAACGGCAAATCCAACCAATTCAAACTAAGTCGCAAATGAAGTCGCCCCAACCACTTCAGTGTATGCATATGTAAGTATGTATGTGTGTGTGTGTATATATAGTGCAATATAAAGAAACCAATGAACTAGGTGCGGTGCTGGTAATATTGCAACATAGTCATCGTCATACTCTACATAATAAAACCAAACCAAGCAAATCGCTTGCTTATCATTATGTGTATACATGTGTGTGTATGTGTATGACTAGCCTGGTACTATTGCATGCACTTTTTATTTTGTTTTTCCTTCTAGCTGTATGGACATTAAAGTCACGAAGAATTGAGAATTGAGCATCAGACAGAACAAGAAGGTAGAGTGTGAGTGAGAGGGAGAGGAGGGGGGCAGATCTTTTATATATCGGTCACGGTTGTCGCAAATCTTCAAGAAAAAGATCTTTTATAATAATGGTTAATACAGTTACACTTTATATTCCCCGGTAGGTAGGTTGCTTGCTGTGCTTACCACTCCATTCAAATGTTGTATATAAACAGGAATCGTTTTTTACTCCCATTTTCCTCTATTATGCTCCGATTTCTGTTGTTGTTGTTGTTCACTCTTTAGTATATTTATGATCATTATTATTGTGGAATGAATATGTTTCGGTGTTTGTAGATTTACGCTGGCAACCTTATGTTCAAATGTCAAAAGTAATTGTCAGGCGTTGTTTTTTCTTTCTTCTCTATATATATATATATATATGTACATGTGTGTGTGTGTGTGTGTGTGTGTGTATTCGTGGTTTTGTACCCAGATCTTTACCATGTGCTTGGGTGGATCTCAATTTAAACAGACAGTTTTTTTTTTTTTTTTGTAAATAGAAGAAACGTATTAAGCGTATGCCCACTGTGTTTAGGTGCCATCTATAGGAGTATATGATGCATGTTTAAATCAAGTTGGTATTGTCTGTTGGATTTTTATGATAATTTTCTTAGAGTTCTCCTTTAATCTGTGACTTAAACACAATTGCTATTCAGATGCTATGTTTAGGGAGCTTAATTGCCATCCTACAATCCGTTTGGCGAACTAACAAGTGAATTGTTCCAACTGTTGTTTAAATGTTTCGTTGCCTCATAGGATGGTATACCTTGGAATTGATTGTGTTTTCAATATTGTAAAGAAAAGATTTGTTTCACTGATGATAATGTTACAACTTTAGATCAAAATGTTGACAATTTTGCGAGTACAGTTGCATCACGCTTGCATCTTATCTGCTTAGGGCACCTTTGCCGTTGCAATACTACAAACAGGTTATTATAAGTGGAAATAAATCCTACTCTTTACTTACACGCTAATCTACCTACCCGCCCAATCTCTTCTTGAGAATTTAATGCACTTTAACAGTATTAACTATTACTTATTTATTCTGGGCATAACATCAAAGAAATATATCAATAAAACATTCCTTTCTTAGTTTAACCCTTAAGTTTACAACAAGAACATTTAAAGCCTCCAAGAAGCTTAAACTTGCTCAATAACTAACTAATGGCATCAAAATTTTTGTATAAAAAATATCTGCTGAAAAATGAACAGAAAAGTAAGAGACAACCGCCTTTGTTCAAACTTGGCTTGATTAAATTCTTTAATGAATGGAGTTGATGTGTTTTTTAAAAAATATTGGGAATTCTATGTTTTCTCCATGTAATGATTTCTTGACGATGGTGTTTTTTATACCCTCCACATAAAATGGAGGGTGTACTAAGTTTGTCATTCCGTTTTCAACATTTAGATGGAGGCGTCAGAGACCCTACAAAGTATATACATTTTTAATCAGCCTAAAAAATTGAATCGATCTAGAAATATGTGTCCGTCTGTTGTTGACATTCGCATGGTTGTACACTTTGAGATATTGAGCTGACATTTTTTACAAACACTTTTAGTTTCTGCATGCAGATCTCTTAAAATGGGCAAAATCGGTGAAGTTCCACGCCCACAATCAATAAAAACCTATTTATCTGCTACAAAAATTTAGCTACTAAGTTAAAACTTGATACTCATATACACCATCTATCGATGTGGCAAAAATTGGCATATTGGAATAACTGACACGCCCACAATCGACAAAAATCTACATAACTACCATAAAAATTAATCTATAAACTTGAAATCTGGTACAAGTATTTCTTAATATCCCATTTATCGATGTGCTAAAAATGGGCATGGTCAAATAACATATACGCCTACTTATTAGCTATGGCTTAGGCTAAATTTAGTTTTCCTTCTTCTTTATTAAGGTATAAATTGTGGTTCCTACAAGGGTTAAAATAATTACATGAAATTGTTTATTTTCCGATCGTAAATAATTGCAAAAGCAAACATTGCATCATGGGAATAACGCCAATCAAACTAACGCGTTGATGACTTTTACATGAGCTGCTAGAAGAAGACGCACAATAAATAAATATTAAGTAAAATAATAATAAAAAAAAGAACAGTAAAGTTTCAATCGCGGGCCTACGCTATACATATAAAGCATAAATGTTTATAATGTGCGTGTGTGTGCGTACTTTGACGCTTTAAGACTTCTTGTCATTTAAGCAGTGACTTGACCATTCTCGAGCATGTGATTGACAGTAGAGTAAAAACGTCAAAGCATTTTTATCATCTATAACAATTATATTTATGTATGAACACACGCACACACATTTGTTTATTGTGCAATAATACTTATATAGCAAAGTTTTATTAAAACAGTAAAACCGGTTCCAAATTATAAAAAACAACATTCTTCATTCCATTTCCCACAAGGCAGCATCTTTACCAATTTGGTGATGGCTTTTATTATGACCAAGAGTACGCCAAGCAATTAATTTATTTTTTTCTATATATTGTACAGTTTCTTTATATGATTTTATGCTTAGCATTCAATTAAATTAAATCAAAAACTGTTGTTGTTGGCAATAGTTTATCAATTAATTTGATAACATGTTATAAACAATTCAGTTCATCTTCATATATTCTAATGTAATGCTTATTTTATAAATATGCAAAAAAACACAGAATTTATTGAAGAACACTCTAATATTTATGCAAACAGTGGCTTCCGTGTACGTAGCTGTGTTCGATGGTAAAGTGGGTCAGCATTGATTAAAGGAGTATTTGTTGCATTGTGCCCAGTTTTTATATATTCACGAAGCACTACATATGTATGTACATGGGCATGACTAATATTAATTTACATATGGAATGAATGTGTATTTGCGATGCCGCAATCGAACTCAAACAATAATAATAATAACAACAAGTAAAAACACCAATTTTGGCTTTGGTGCAATTTTAAGTACCCTTCACATGTGCACACAAGCAGTGGGCGTAGCAGATACATGATACACGCCCTATAATAGTGTATGTATAACGTATCAGCTTACAAGTCAAGGAAGTCTGTTATCCAGCCATGTTCATGTTTTATGTTCAATTTTGTGCCTCAATTTTTGTGATTCTTTAATTAAATAGTTTTTCTTATCGATTGTGGGTGTGGTTCTTGACCGATTTTGTGAAGTTAAAAGTGTTTGTAAAAAAGTGCAATATCTTAAATTTTAAAAAAGAGTGTCAACAACAGTGAAATCTTTTTCTATATCGATTTAGATTTTCATGCTGTTGAAGCTTCTCATATGTGTGCTGCAAAAGGAACGAGAAACTTTTCGCTTCTATTCATGTGGAGGGTATCAAAACCATTAGCGTGCGGTTGGAATTGTAACAAATAATAGGCCATCGATTTCTGTGAGATTGTAAGCAAATAAAAACTAAATTATTTGATTGAGCATAAAATTGCAAGATTCGAAAAATGGAAGAATAAAAAAATAAAAAAACCGGTACGAATAATGATCTTGGTTGAATTTATCATCTTGACAAACTAGCATTTGTTGGGTGGGTATGTAAAACATGATCAAGTACATTTCATTGGTACTCCATACTACACAGTCTTTACTTGTTAGTTTCCATTTGTTGTATTCCATTTGTGTGACAGTGAAAATTTCATATGAAAATAACAGCGTTTTCTTTTTCCTTTCACCATATTTATGATGCATATAAACTCTACTACAGTTTCCTTTTATTGTGCAGCTCTCTGAGACCAATAGAGTTGTCTTTAGGAGGAGTAATGGTTTCTTATAGCCTCTGTTCTAATATCATGTTAACGTTCTGTTTAATGATCAATTAAATGTTGGAGTTGCTTTTTTTACAACGCCTTTTATTTATTATGTGTTGTATTAATGAAGAATGTTATCTCCAACTGTTTTAATTATTATGAGTTGTATATCACGTATCAATGCTTCATTTTATGGCCTATTAAAAACGGAAATGGCTGCGAAGTGTTAATTTCTACAGCCTTCTCTTATTAGTTATCTGCAACTACTACCATTTTTTTTTGTTAATTGCAAAGATTAAAGAAAACAAGAGCATATTATTACTATAGTATTAATGGGTGATAAAAGATAGACTTCCTTCCATTCAATATTCAATCATATAATTACATTTGTAAGTATGTTAGTGTGTTACAATGTTGAGTGTCAGTTTTATGAATAAATTGTAACGTGATGCCAGATGATGGGGTAGACGAATATTATCAAGTTTCTTAAAATATTTCTTGAAGATGCCTTCTGCGATGTCAATCAAATTATGAACGCATTGGCTTTATTTTGTAAAAACAAAGGTCATCCCAAGCTTCAAATAATTACAAAAAACCAACAAGACAATAATTAATAAAATTGTAGCAAATATTAAATATCCCAAGTGTGGGCTGGCATCCTCTAATAAAATTGTATGTACTGCGTTTATTGTGTCCTTAACTTTGACTAAAGTTTTTTTATAAATTTAAGGCATCTCTGTCATCCGAAAAAGCCCATTTTTGGCACCTAGATGAAAGGGTAAATTATTAATATGTATAACAAAGCTTAAGTTTATATTTTATACGTATGTGGCAAATAGATAGATTTTTTTTTATTGAAGGCGGATTTTGACCAAAGTATGCAAAAACCTTTGCATAGAGGCTAAAAGTATATGAACAAAATGTCATGTCAATATCATAAAATGTACGATGTATGTTACTCTTCCTCAACAGTCAAACATACATTTTAAAAATTGTGCCATTATAGAAATTTGAGAAAAATACCAGACGCCAAGAATCGCTCAGTAAACAAATCTTGATTCAACAAATTTTTTAAACTCTCATAACTTTTAAACGGCTGCACCGATTTTGTTCAAACTTTTTGTAAAAGCTTATAAATTAATTCAGCTTTCCAACAAAGTATATTATTTGGGTGTGGCACCGCCCATTTAGTAAATAAACAAGAAATATTTAAAAAATGTTATTTTTTAAATAAATGGGCAGTGCCACGCCCATTAACTAGATATCCCCGAAAATCTAGAAAAATTTCCTAACTTTTGCAAAAAATTTGACCAAAATCGGAGTAGTGGTTCCCAAGTTATGAGCCAAGCAACTTCACATTCATTCCTGTGGATGTAATTTTCAAAATCAAGCATGTATAAACATGTTAGAAAAATACCAGGCGCCCAGAATCGCTCAGTAAGCAAATCTTGATTCAAGAAATTTTTTAAAGTCGTATAACTTTTAAACGGCTGGACGGATTTTGTTCAAACTTTTTGTGGAAGCTTGTAAATTAATTCAGCTTTCCAACAAAGTATATTATTAGGGCGTGGCACCACGTATTTAGTTAATAAACAAGAAATATTTAAAAAGAGTTATTTTTTAAGCAAATGGGCTGTGCCACGCCCATTAATTAGATATCCCCGAAAAGCTACAGAAATTTCCATATGTTTGCAAAAAATTTCATCAAAATCCGAGTTGTCGTTGGAAAGTTATAAACAAAACAATATTACTTTCGTTTTTAGTGTGGTTGTTGGTGTTGTTATAATTTGAAGAATTTGGCAAAATCAGTGAAAATATTTTTTACACCATTTTGTCCCAATGCTCACGTTCAATAGCTTATAACTTTTGAACCGCTGCATGGATTTTGTTCATACCAACTGCCCGTAGCTGGAAAATTCTTCAGCTTTACAATGACATATATTTTATAGGCGTGGCATTGCCTACTTAATTATAATAACCCATTTCACAAAGTAGTCTTTTGTTCAAAAATGGGTCATTTTAGGACCTTGAAACCACTTTTAATGGATTCTTCAGCGAATTTAGAAAAAGGGGCGCAAAAATTTTCAGATCGATAGGAGC
Organism: Ornithomya chloropus; assembly: GCA_963971445.1. Taxonomy (NCBI): domain Eukaryota; kingdom Metazoa; phylum Arthropoda; class Insecta; order Diptera; family Hippoboscidae; genus Ornithomya; species Ornithomya chloropus. Next base: position 15,488,856 of record OZ020530.1, on the reverse strand, counting down.
TACCGTTTTCGAGATATAAGCGTTCAAAGTTTTCACTGTAGCATACTTTTGGGCAAAGTTGTGTTAAAATTAAGTAAATTTTAGCGACCATGATTTTCCCAAAAAATTTACAAAAATTCAACGAATTCATTGATAAAAGTTGGAGCTTGATCAGGCTACTAAAACTATAACTTCTGTGGAATATAAACCACCAGTCCATGCTTCCATCCATTGCATTTTCTAGTAATCAGTTCTTTAACTCTTCAAAACATTCAACATTGCATTGTATGAGTGCATTATAAAAAAAGGGGCGTTTCTTTTATATTTATTGTATTAAGTGAAATAAACCGTGAAATTATTTATTTATGAGTGAGTGCACGAAATCCTGTTAGAACCCATATCAACATTTATTGCGGCATTCAAACCTTTTAATACTAATTCACTATGTAGTATAACGCAAGAGAGAGAATTTCAAATGAAGCGGCGAACTTTTATTTTTATTTCATTGTGTTTTCAATAATTTATGCAGAGAAAAAGTGATTAGTCTTCATACGCTACCATCTTTTACTCACTTGATCAGCATAATTTGTGTCCACATTTAAATATATTTAGGCCCACAATGAGTTTTATGTTAATTAACTTTAATTTAAATATAAATGTTTCAATTTATCACCTCAGTTTATTTATTAGTATAGCGATTTAATAATTGCAAATTTATGATTTATTAACGCAATTACCGGCACTGCACTCTTAGTAAATCGGTATTTATGTAGGTATATACCATTTGTATGTGTGTGTGTGTTATGTTGAGGAATAAATGAAAAACCATAAAGAACACAGAAAACAATAAAAATAACAGAATAACACAAATAGGGACACAGCAAAACATACAACGGGGCAAACAGACAGACAGACAGACAACATATAATTTAATGCATTTTCGCTGTCAACAACGCCTTAAATGAAAACAAGTAGCCAAACACGAACATGGTGTTGTTTTACAGCACAAGTGAGTATAAATGCAGTTGCGTAAATGTGTGTGTGTGTGTGTGTGTGTGTGTGCGTGTTTTGGAACGTGAACTTGTAAAACCACTCACTTTACATCCCCTTGAACCCAGAGGTTTTAGAATTTTGTTCGGTGACTGTAATACATACATATTACATTACACTACGATGGGTTGTGTTATGTAAAATATTGAACTGACCTTCTTGATCATGTAACAAAAAAAAGAAAATAAATAAAAATCATATTAAAATCATATTGAACTAAAGTCAAATCGGTTGTATGGTTAACATCTCTTGAAATTATATATTTTGCTTACGTGACATTAGCGTATAAGAATGAACTTAAAAAAAAGTCATTTGAACAAAACAACATGGAAGTTAAAGTGTCATCATTGTTTCAAATTCACAAAATATTTATAACAGACAGAGTCACAATCGAACACTCAGACATGACTACATCTCAAGGTTTGAAAGTTTTATATATGAAACTTCTTTCTAAGTTTCAAGTTTCTAAGTTTTATAAGCGTTTTAGCAAAGAAAGCAAGTTTCCACAGACAAGCTTCTTTGCCGATTCGTCTATTCGTCCATCAGTCCTCCGCTGTGTCTGTTATGTTAATTCATTTGTATATCCCTCTGTTTAACATCACCCTTGGTCGTTTCTTTTTGCCAAGACTTATCTGCCATTATGTTCTTCCGTTTTCTATCCTTATGATGTCCGCCTAATCACCAGTGTATCCCTCAATTCCTTTTATTTATCGGCTATCAATCTTTCTTTCTCTCCTTCTGTCCAACCACCTGCTAACCGTCTGTTCGTCTATCTATCTATCTGTTTTTTTATGCCTAGCCGTCCGCCGTTCCTCCTGCCTTTCTCTTATAACCAAAACTCTTTTTGTCTTTTTGTCCTTCTGTTTACCATCTAACCACCCATCTATTTATGCAATTATTGTATTTATCTTTCTATCCTTCTGTATTCTTGCGTCAAACCAAAAATGAAGACCACAAAGGAAATTTATAAAATGCAATTTCTCAGGCCATGTTTTTACTCATTAAATGCATAAATAAACACTCTATGTACTTAAACATTAAACATTAGAAACTCTCTTATTAGAAACATTTCCTTAAAAATTATTTCAAACCATCAAACAATTAACGTTACTGGGGAAATGTTTCATTAGCAATAGCTCAAATTACTTCTACGTAGAATAGAGTAGAGAAACTCTAGGGTTACAATTTTTTCTTAAATCAAATACTCTATAATGCATTGTATTGCAAAGAGAGCTGTATTGAAGAGATTAATGTATTGGTTGACAAACAACTTGGAGCCATTTAAAATAAAGATTCGTGGGTATAACAACTCAGTAGTAGTCTGAGAAAGTTTACCCGACGAATCACTTTGTTGAAATTCTTTCGCATAAACTTTGTCATGAAGCTCCAAACAAGTGAGTATATATGTAATAGATATTAAAATGTACAAAGATTTTACAATCTTTCTCCTCTAGTTGTAATATGTTGCCTTGTATATTACGCCACAGGCAGCAGTGATCAAAATTCTGCACCTTTTCATTTGAATCTCTACCGTGAACTGGCTCAACAAAATTCTAGAGAAAATATCATTTTCTCACCACTTTCCGTGCAAGTACTTTTGGCTTTCATTTATACATGTTCGACTGGTAAATTGGCCCAACAATTACAAAACGTACTACAGTTGCCGTCCAATCGTACGCGTACCGCCCACAATTTTCAGAATATTTTCAATGCTTTGAATAATAATAATGAAGTTAAACTTCTGATGGCTAATGGTCTGTTTTATAATAACAAGTATGGTTCACTGGCGATGGACACAAGACATTTGGCTCTGCATTCATTTGGGAGTGAAATAAAGTCGCTGGATTTTTCACAAAATTATCAAGCAGCCGAGTATATTAACTCTTGGGTGGCAGAAAACACTCAACAGTTAATTACAAATACAACAACAGCTAATTCGTTTAGCGAGGCCACCAGCGCTGTCCTGGTGAATGCTATTTATTTCAAAGGAGCGTGGAAAAATCCATTTCCAAAGCAAAACACCGATAAAGACACATTTCATACACCTGAACAAAACCAAATTTCTGTAGATATGATGTACACGGAAGACCGTTTCTTATATGGTCGAGTAAATGATTTAAAAGCTTCTGTTTTGGAATTGCCGTATAAATCTTCAGACATCAGTATGATGATTATACTGCCAACTGATCGTTATGGACTTGATGCTTTAGAAGCGCAACTGAGCGGCATCGCTTTAGAGGAGATTAGATCGAAACTTAAGGGGGAGGTTGTTCAAGTGAAATTGCCCAAATTTAAATTTGAATTTTCCAACGACATGCTGAAAAGTTTGCAACAGGTGGGAAATAACTGAAGCGGTTTTGTTGTATTAATGATTGGTTTTCAATTTTTGTAAATGTTTTTTTCCTACAGTTGGGTTTAACTTCCCTGTTCAATGAAGAGGCTAAAATTGACTTGTTTCAAAAGCAATACGAACCCTTGAAAGTTGATCAATTTCAACATAAAGCTTTTATTGGAATCAACGAGACTGGTACGGAAGCGGCTGCTGGCACTCGTACGTTCATGTCTTTGCTTTTGTTTTTGCAGTTTGCAATCCCGATAACAAAACATTACGAAATTCTTTTGCTTACAGTTATTAAATTTATTCCTTTGTCGTTGCCTGCTGAAGTGTATGATTTTGTGGCCGATCATCCTTTTCTGTTCATTATACATAATACTAAAGCCGTCCTCTTTATGGGTCATGTGGTGTATCCCTAAAGCAAAACCATTTACTTTTATAATCATAACTTAACAATGTATATATATATTATATATTATGCAAGCATATCTGTATACATACATAAAAATACATAAAAATAAATAATAATGCTCGCATTTTATAAAGTTATTATTTTATTAAGAGTGAGAAACGAAGCCGCAACATAACAAAGAAACCCACTACCACTATAATGTTTATTAACTAAATTATTAATGCCACGCCCATATTATATACTTTGTTCAATCAATTACAATCTTGGCCTAAAATTTGAACGAAACCGTTTTATAATTTTTAATAATTATTAAATGCTTTGTTTGTTACAACATATGTAGGCATATATGATTAACACCACCCCTCAAACGTAGCATTGGTACAAAAAGTAAAATAAAATAAAAGTAAGATGTAACGAATATTTATCACTGCATTACTGATTGGTGGTCACGGTTGGAACGCTAAGGTTTTTCATGCAGTTGAAATGTTTTGAAGCGTTTAACCCTTTGGTTAAAATATCTGCAGGCATATCTTCCGTTTTCATATATAAAATGAAGCGTGCAGGGTCCATAACCTATTGGAGTTTTGAACTGACTGCTTATATAATAAACATGATGTAATAATTCTTAAATGCTTTGTATATAAGATTAACAATAACTAGAAAACTACTGCTCCGATTTTGATCAAATTTTCCTAGTTTGGTGGGGATCTATAATTTATGGGCATGGCAATGCCCATTTGCTTAGAAAAAAACCTTTTCAAAATACATGTTTATTAACTAAATTATGGATGACACGCCCATATTATATACTTTGTTTAAAAGCTTAATTATTTACAAGCGTTCACAAAAATGTAAACAGACCACTGTGGCAACGATTGTTATGATTTTAAAATGCGAGCAGCATTTGTGGTGTCGAGCTCGTCAAGGCCAAGTTTTAAGATAAGCGTCTATGAAGTTCGCAAACATAAACAACTTTAGCGTACTTGATACAAAGAGATTTTGCTGATTAATTTCAAATAGAAATTAATAAAATTGAATAATAATCCAAACATTAGAATACAGTGCGAGAAAAATTATGTTAAAATCAATAAAAAATATGCTAAAGGGAATAACGGTTCGATGGTAATATTTCAAGTTCATTTATTTATAAATAATATCCGTAGTAAACAATATATTATGACAGTGGTTAAGAGTTCAGGCCGTATGAGAGCCTATGCCACTTAAATATTAATTAACAATTTTTTATAATTGATGTATAATTAATAATTTTATTAAGTTCAAAACCTTGCAATATAAAAAAATTATTTATTTTATTGTTTTTTTTTTTTTATTATTTTGTTTTTTATATATTTTTTATGCTAGTAATATATAATATATGTTCTTCTTTCGAATACTTGAAAATAAATCTTTGAAAATTCATTAAAAAATTTCCAAGTGTATTCTATTAGACGAAATTGTATTAATTAAATTAAAGCTACTCAAGGTGCTGCTTCTGAGCTGACTTCAATTGACAATAGTTTATTTAGTGTTAATTTGAGCGTCGTGCGCTGCATAGGCTGTTATAAATAATATTTGGAAATTTCATTTTCTTTTTGTTTAATATGAAAAAATCGTCTTGTAAGTTTCCCCCGATTGCATGAAAATATTATGAAAAAAGGAAAAATAAATATATTTTACAAGTTGTGTTTTCAATTTATTTGAAGTGCTTTTCATTGTTGTGATCACCTGGGAATTGGTTTACGGAAAGAAGGTGACCAGCGCGTGGGATCAAAGTACAGCTTACAATTTATTTGCTAGTGATTTATATAATGCCGTGGCTGGGGATAAGCTAAATGATAATGTCGCCTTATCAATAGCGGCCATTCAATGTTCAATGGCTTTGGCTTATTATGGAGCCAAAGGAAAGACTGCTACGGAAATGGTGGCAGGGCTGCGTTTGGATACCAGTAATGCGGACGATGTAGTGCAACGTTTTAGTGAATTCCAACAAAGCTTCACGCGTGACAATAATTTAGTTAATCTTTACAATCGCATCTATATAAACGAGAATTTAGAATTCAAGGCTAAATTCAAAGATGTCGCTAAAACTAAATTCAATTCGGATGTGGAGAAAGCCGACTTTCATCCACCTTACAACAAACGCACAGCTGAACGTATTAATCGTGAAGTGGAAACTAAAACGAATAACAAAATAAAAGATATTCTTAACGCTCAACAATTGGACGATCTAACCGAGGGCGTTATTGTCAATGCGTTTACATTTAGTGCCCCCTGGCAGAAAGCCTTTGCCGCCGATCGCACTGTAAAGCGTAATTTCATGAATAGCGGCCGTCAAACAACCAAAGTGGATACTATGTGGACTTTGAATAATTTCCGTTACGGTGAATTTAGTAATCTGAATGCCAAGGTGTTGGAGTTGCCATATCAAAACAATGACTATAGTATGATTATTATTTTGCCCAATCGCAAGGAAGGTTTACGCGATTTACAGCAAAATTTGGTTGGTAAAAATTTACCCGATTTATTGCAAAACGGTCTCACTTCTCAACGGGTTGAAGTTTATTTACCGAAATTTAGTATAACGTATGGTTTAGATTTGCAAGAACCATTTAAAAAGGTGAGCAAGCATTTTACATGTACGATTAGATAGAGGGAAAGTCGAGCCCAACCGTATGTCCGTGCATCCGTCCCTCACGATCCTATTGAAATCGATATTGAAAAAAGCAGATTCTTTATTTAGTTCGGTAAAATGAATAGGTAGCCATGACCACAATCGACAAGAATCGATTGATCTGCACCTATTTATAATTACCCCATCCATCAATAGGCCCTCAATTTACAAACAACCTCATTTCGCTTAGAATCTGACCTACAAGTTCCTACGTAACACACACTTCATTAAAGAGCGAAATAATAATGTATCTGCCATGCCCTCTAATTCCATATAATAACTGTATTTTATTTTGTTTTTTTCTTGTAAACTAGTTGGGCGTCACGAGTATGTTTACACGTGAAGGAGACTTTGGTAATATGTACCGTATGTTTGTTAGCCACTATATCAATAGCGCCACTCACAAAGCTCATATCGAAATATCGGAAAATGGTGCTGAAGCTCCTTTAGGTGCAAACATTGGCTCTGGTAAGTGTGTCATATGTATATATATGATGTTTTGAATTTTTCTCACAGTTGTTATTGCCTTAGGTCTCCAAATGTTTGCCGTTAATAAAAAGTTTGAAGTTAATCATCCGTTTGTATTTGCTGTCAAATATCAAAATTCAATTATAATGATGGGTCATGTTGTTGATGTGTGAAAATATGTAATAAAATTCATCAAACACTGGACTGCTTGCATTCCTTTAAAATGTTTTAGTTCGTGGTCTCTTTTTACTCATATTTTGAATGATTTAGTTAATTTACCTTTTAAATTCCTGCTTTACAACATTCGACATTTTATCCATAATATCCATCCAATGGTTGCGGTTGACTGTTATCTCGTTATAGCATTCGGTTTTTTAGGCGCTTACATTGCTTTAATGCATCACCTGACACTTTAATCATTTGCATAAATTTTTTAAATATTTTTATTACACACACAACTTCTTTCATTAAAGATCACTTAATACCGTTTTAATTCCTTTATTGAAAGCTTAATGAACATGAATTTGAATGTGATACTTGGTTGGTTGCAGTTGTCAGCTTTTTTGCTTGTGGTTGCTTGTGAATGTGTATGAAAAATAAACACTTTGTGCACCGAATAAAGTAACGTTGTGGTTGTTTGTTGTTGTTGTTGTTGTTGTTGTTGCTATTATTTAACTGATTATTTATTTTATGATTACATTTAATTATGAATAATCAGAAAAACAGAACGGGTTTCCATTGAAATTTTATTATTGTTTATTCTATGAACCGAAGGAGTTTCGTTTTGTTTATGTTATGCGGAAGTTTTTTAAAACATTTTTCCTTTTGATCTATAAAAAGATATAATTTGATATTTTTAAATTGAAACGAAAAATATTTGATGTCTGTACGTCCACACCGAACCAAATGTATATTTGCAAATCATGTGTGTATGTTATTGTATATATATATATATATATATGCGGATATATATACGTGTTTTTGTGCTTATTTGTTGAAATAATTTATTTGCTTCAAATTGTAAATATAGATTTAATAGAAATTAAAATGTGCTTTTTGTCTGGGTGTCCACATTCTAAGTAATCGAACTGCTACATGTCTACAGATCCATATTTGGTTTAGTGTTATTGTAATTAAGTCACATTAAGTCAAGTATTTACCATAAATATGCATTTAATCAAATATATGTCAGTATTCTCACAAACAACAATATGTCTGTACGTCCACTTGTTCTAAACATATGTCTAGACTACCACAATACAATAACTACCAGTATTTATTATTAATATCATATACGACTAATGTGCATAAAGCTTGCGTACATCTCTTAAGTATTATGGAAGGACTTAGGTAATCACCTACATAGTGTAGCTAAAATAAATATAACACAAGTTATATATAGCATCCAGGTAAGGAGTGCTTTTTTATAAAATCTACAATTCAAGTACAATGCAGCTGTTCCATATTTAGCTTAATCTAGAGGTCATTGACCTTTGGCTCCACATCATCTTATTATTCAGTTTTAGAGAACAATGCCTTAGAAATTTTCAATTTTTATAGAAAAATACAATTTTTGAAATAAAGCTTGCCAACGGCTGTGTTAGGTGGCTCGCCGCCCAGTATAAACCAAGATGTTTGGAAGTGATAGAAGCTAATTATTTGCCACTGATCGAGTGTATAATGTTTATTTGTTATAGCATTTGTAACATTTGAAGGCAACGCTGAAATTCAAGTTGGTTATTGTTTGATTTACTTCTTTGGTTCATAACATAATAAATATTATTTGGTTTTGATTTTAACACAGAAATATAAAATACTTGTTCTTTAATTCAAGGTTAATATAATTCTTTTAGATAACAATACGAAGACAACACTCTTATACGGATTACATTAAACCGGGTTTTAACTTGACATGTAATAAAAGCGGCGTACTTAGAAATGAATACTTTTACATTTGTTTTCAATGAGCCTTTTGCGCAGATGGTTTCTTTTGGGTTTCATTTTTATATATAAAGCAACACCTTTTTAAAATATTACGTAAAATAATCCGTCCATTACCAATGTCTCAAGTAAAGAGTTGAATAAAGACTAAAGTATAAAACTTGATAAAACTGTTGCTTTGACTCAATGGAAACATGTTGCCATTCAACTTTTAATGAATGTTTTCAAAATAAAACTCTTTGAATTTTTTCTTATACGATCTCCTATTACGATCAAGTTTTATTTGCTCTCTCTCTACCGCTCTCTCTCTCTCTAGCTGGTTACTCTTTCGAACTTTTGAGGTGTGTTTATAAAACTTCTCGATTATTCGAAATTTCGAATAATAAAAAAAAATTTTTTTTTTTTTTAATTTAAAAATAATAATAATTTCCTAAATTCTTTGTATTGTATGTTTAATCATAAATTAAGTGCTTAAACATAAGCGAAAAATAAGGCAACAAACGTTATACACAAAAACACATCTACCTTTTATAGAAATGGTGGGCATGACAGGCAAACGATTACGCTTTGACAGACAGACGGACGGAAATGGTTAAATCGATTTATATTTTGATTCTGATCTGAGAGGATCGATATAATTGAAGATGGGCGTGGCATTTTATCATTTGGGAGCTACAAACATACACACAAACTAAATGTACGCTATTAAGAACTGTAGCAGCAGTTGAAGCAGTTGAAGATTTTCTATCACGCTACGCCATAGGAAGCACTTGCTGTACAACATTTTTCAGGGTTATCATGTGTACACCATTCATAATTAGAAAAAACACCAACAGATAAATGAAACCGAAGAGAAGAACCAACATCCATATAAAAATGAAATATTCTGTAAATCCATACGTAACCATGGCTAGCATTGCAAAGCCGTCTTTATGCAAGTTTTTACAGCATTAAAGCTTAACTATGTGATAATACATATTGATGTTAAAACAACGCACAACACTTTCAGTAAAAACTCCTATGTGGCTATCAACTAACAAGATGCACTTGTTGGCAAAATAATCTGAAAATATTTTAATTACTTTACGATAAATAAAAAGGTTTTATAGTAATTTTTGATGCAAACTTTGAAGACCGACTTTAAAGACCGATTTCTTTTTAAATGTTGCTGAATATTTTCTCTCGGTATTATATAAACCAAGCTTTTGATTTATTCATGTACTCGCTAGCCTGTTTAATTACCCCTAACTAATGAGATCAATTTATTGATTATTTGATTGAAACTTAACAACTTTCTCCTTCTAACTTTCTAAAGTTATTAAATAAAAGTAAAAATATATCATCATTAAACAAGCATCGTGTTCTATCGCTTCTAAACTTTCTTCCACCTAAGTACTCAAGGATGGGTACATGTTCAAGGAAAACCAGCATCAAAAGAAAAATTACTTTCAATCAACTTGTACGTGCCGTGTGGTAGTTAACTTGCAACGAAAATAGAGGAAGAAAAAAATTAAAGGTAAATGAAAATATGTACAGCAAGGCATTGCTACACACTTACAGAAGCGTGAATATTTTGAAAAAGAGTGGGAGTTCTGTAACAGTTCATTTGAGCTGACTTTCACGATGAACTGTTTCTTAACTCAAACATGAAAATATTGAGAAAAAGTCAGACCCGTATTGTGAAGGTTAAAGCGAAGCTTTAATCTTACTTTTTATTTTATTGACAACTTTTTAACGATTCAAGCACACGACAGTGATACAGAATATATATATGTGTGTATGTAAGTTAGAGATGACAAAGTAATACTAAAAAGAGAGTAACACAGGGTTGATGTTGAGGGAAGGTTACACCTTCTCATCCCCTTTCTTCAAGCGTACTGCAATCTTACAGGGGCAGTTCGAGTCCTTTGTGATCTTCTTAAAGGTTGATTAATAACGGTAGCATTGCCAGCATCACTATGCAGTTGAACGGGTTGATTAATAACCTGCTGCTGATTAGTAACCTGTTGCCTTTCAGCTACAACGTTTGGTGTATTGTAAACTGTGGCCTCCGTAGAGCGTATGTTGATGCTGTTCCGTCGTGATAACGTACCTTCATCATTCTTGATAATATAAGAACGGTCATGGACCTGACTTTGAACTGTTGCAGGCTTCCACGGTTCATGTACGTTGGTTCTGCTTAACACCTGTTGACCTTTATGGTAAAGAGTTGGCTCAATTGCGCCTCTATCTGCGTAAGTTTTTTGTTTTTCTCTTTCAAATGCCAAATGACGGGTGATTTCTTCCGTTTGTGTGGTTATCAATTGTTGTTTGTTTATTGGTAATACACCACGAATATCATGACCATATAGTCTCTGTGCTGGGGAACCCAAATTACCTCTCGGAGTATTCATGTAATTTAACAACCCTAAATAAACGTCACTTCCATCGTATGTGGACTTTTTAAGCATATTTTTGGCTATTTGTACAGCTCTTTCAGCTAATCCGTTACCACTTGGATGATATGGTGAACTTGTTGTGTGGTTAAAGTTCCATTTAGAGGCAAATTCTCTAAACTCGGCGCTGGAAAATTGAGGGCCATTATCACTTTCAAGACACAAGGGTGTTCCAAATGAGGAAAAAATATCTTTGAGGAACGTTATGACAGATGTAGTATTTAAATGGTTTAATTTCCTGAACTTGAGGAAGCCCGAAAAACTGTCTATAAATACTACATAATCATCAGATTGAAAATGAAAAATATCTGTAGCTGCAATATCGAAACCATGATTTGGTATTACTTTATTACCAATGATAACCTTATTGTTGCTTCGTTGGTAGACTTGGCAAGCTGCACATTTTTTGACAAAGTTAAATATGTCACGGGCCATATTGGGCCAATAAACTATATGTCTGGCCATATTAGTACATTTAGCATAACTGAAGTGTCCAGTGTGGATACTTTTCAACATTTCTGGCCGCATTTTTGTTGGTATAAATGCTCTGCCTGATTTAAGAAGTATACCATCATTATCAATTGATAATTCGTTTCTATAGCTCCAGTATTCTTTAAGGTTTTGTGGAATCTTTTCTTTGTTTGATGGCCAACCATTTTGAACATAATACATAAGTTGTTTGCAGATAGGATCATTTTTTATATTTTGGCTTAGTTTATTTCGTTGTGTTTCGGAAATGGCAAGAACTGTTTGTATTTGTAAATTACATTCTTTTTCTTGCTTTTCATTGCATGATGGAACACAATCACGACTTAGTGGATCAGCAAGCATTTGTTGCAGACCTGGTATATAAACAATTTTAGGATTATAGGTGAGAAGACTTAATCTGATTTTTTGTAACCGTGCGGGTGTAGCATGTATGGGTTTTGCAAAAATTGATTCGAGCGGTTTATGGTCGGTTTCTATTATTATGTCTTTTCCCCATATATATTCGTGAAATCTTTCACAGCCGAATTTAATAGCCAATGCTTCTTTTTCTAATTGTGAGTACCTTACTTGTGTGTCAGTTAGCGATTTAGAAGCATAAGCAACTGGTTGATTTTGTTGAAGCAAAACTGCACCTAATGCGTACGAACTTGCATCCACTTGCAATTTCACATCTTCATTTACATTGTACAGTTTTAATACTGGAGGCGTTGATATTTCTTTAATAATTTTATCGAAAGCTTGTTGTTGATTTGTATCCCAGTAAAAGCTGGTTGATTTGGAAAGCAATTCTCTTAATGGTGCTGTAAGCAAAGAAAAATTCTTAATGAATTTGCTCAAATATGTAAATTTTCCCAAAAGCCTCTGCAGTTGCTTCTTATTGTTTGGAGGTTTGAGCCTCTTTAATGCTTCAACTTTATCAGGGTCTACTGTTAAGCCGTTAGCGCTAAGTACATGTCCAAGAAATTTTACAGATTTTTGTTCAAATAAACATTTGCTTTTGTTAAGCTTAAGACCGTTTTCCTTTAGGATCTGTAATACCTTATTTGTGGTAGAGCGTAACTCCTCAACAGTTTTACCATGAATAAGTATATCGTCCATAGCAATATTAACGTTCTTTTGGTTCGAGAACAGTTTAGTCATAACAGCTTGGAACACTTCAGGGGCTGCACTAATTCCGAATGGTAACCTTTTACAGGAAAATCTACCCCACGGAGTACTAAACGTTAAAATTTTTTGAGTCCGTTTTGTTACAGGAATTTGCCAAAATCCTTTGACACAATCTAGTACGGTAAAATATTTGGCACCTTGAAGGTTTGCTGCTATCTCATCCAATGTACTCATCGGATAATGCCGACGTTGAATATTTTTGTTGACGCTTGTCGGATCGATACATATTCTTATTTTATTATTTTTCCTTACGATAACCATTGGTGAGACGGCTGGTGTCGGTTCTGATGTTGGTTCGATAACACCTAATTCTACCATACGATTCAATTCGTCACGCACTTCTTGCTTAATTTTATAAGGTACTCGCCTGGCTGCACTTATGTCAAATTTAGGATTATCGACTAAATCTATATCGTATTCGAAATTTTTTATACAGCCTAGACCTTCAAATAAAGATTGGTCCAAATCGATCGTGTTAATTCTTTGTATTAAATGTAATGCTTCACATGTGGTAGCGCCAAGTATAGGATTCACATTAGAATCAACAATTTTAAAATTAATATTTGCATCTTGTGTAGACGTTTTGCATTTTAATGTGGTTTCACCGATCACTTTTAATTTATAATTGCCAAATGCAATCAAATGTTTTACATAACATGGACGAATTGAAGCTTTTACAGAATTTGCGATTCTTTTGGGCAACACATTGCATTGTGCGCCTGTATCTAATTTTATGATGAATTTTTGATTATTTATTTCGACCATTTCATTAAATTTGTCTGTATTTGGTGACTTATGTTGACCAATGCTGCCAATAAAAACTTCATCACCCATAAGTACAGGGGTGTTATCATACACAGCAGCGACCTGTTTGTTTCGATTTTTGTTGCCTTTGTTTTTAGTGGGTCCTGTTTTAGTATTTTTGCACATGCTTTCAAAATGATTTTTTATATTACATTTTTTGCAGACATGACGAAATGCCGGACAATCACGAGCGGCATGGTTTTTCCCACACTTATGGCAATCAAATGTCTTGACCTTACCACTATGTTTGACGAAATTAATGCTTTTCTCCTGCTCCTGATGGATTTCAGCAGTTTGTTTTTGCGCCTGTTCCGTGGCTTGGCATATTTGTAGTGCTTTTTGTAGAGTGATGTCTTCGGAAAGGAGCTTTGTGCGTACAACATCGCTTTTTATCCCCAATATAAGCTGATCACGTAAAATACTGTCTGTAAGACTGCCAAAGTCGCAGTTTTTTACCTGTAGGCGTAGCCGCGTCATCAATTCGTCTATGGTTTCACCTTCTTTTTGGGTAATTTTGTGAAACTTATATCGTTCGAATGTTACGTTCGGCTTTGGCATAAAATATGCATCAAATATTTGTTTTGCTTCCGCAAGAGTGTTTGGATTTTCATTTGTCAGCGAATTGTATATTTCGATTGCTGTGACGCCAATAGCTGACATGAATGTTGCAATTTGAATTCTTTCATCTTTTGAGGTAATTTCGGTGGCTATTTCGTAATACTCGTATTGCTGTCTCCAGAGCTTCCACTCTTTGCCCATGTCCTTGTCGTGTTCTACGGCAAGTGGTTTTGGTGGCCGGAGGAAGTTGGCTATTCCGAGGTTGTTTTGTACCTGGGAATTATTTTGTGTCATTTTTTTTTTGCACAATATTTGTAGTTAATGGAACTGTTTTAATTAATCCTCAAAAACGAATTCGGGTTTCGGCACCATGTGAAGGTTAAAGCGAAGCTTTAATCTTACTTTTTATTTTATTGACAACTTTTTAACGATTCAAGCACACGACAGTGATACAGAATATATATATGTGTGTATGTAAGTTAGAGATGACAAAGTAATACTAAAAAGAGAGTAACACAGGGTTGATGTTGAGGGAAGGTTACACCTTCTCATCCCCTTTCTTCAAGCGTACTGCAATCTTACAGGGGCAGTTCGAGTCCTTTGTGATCTTCTTAAAGGTTGATTAATAACGGTAGCATTGCCAGCATCACTATGCAGTTGAACGGGTTGATTAATAACCTGCTGCTGATTAGTAACCTGTTGCCTTTCAGCTACAACGTTTGGTGTATTGTAAACTGTGGCCTCCGTAGAGCGTATGTTGATGCTGTTCCGTCGTGATAACGTACCTTCATCATTCTTGATAATATAAGAACGGTCATGGACCTGACTTTGAACTGTTGCAGGCTTCCACGGTTCATGTACGTTGGTTCTGCTTAACACCTGTTGACCTTTATGGTAAAGAGTTGGCTCAATTGCGCCTCTATCTGCGTAAGTTTTTTGTTTTTCTCTTTCAAATGCCAAATGACGGGTGATTTCTTCCGTTTGTGTGGTTATCAATTGTTGTTTGTTTATTGGTAATACACCACGAATATCATGACCATATAGTCTCTGTGCTGGGGAACCCAAATTACCTCTCGGAGTATTCATGTAATTTAACAACCCTAAATAAACGTCACTTCCATCGTATGTGGACTTTTTAAGCATATTTTTGGCTATTTGTACAGCTCTTTCAGCTAATCCGTTACCACTTGGATGATATGGTGAACTTGTTGTGTGGTTAAAGTTCCATTTAGAGGCAAATTCTCTAAACTCGGCGCTGGAAAATTGAGGGCCATTATCACTTTCAAGACACAAGGGTGTTCCAAATGAGGAAAAAATATCTTTGAGGAACGTTATGACAGATGTAGTATTTAAATGGTTTAATTTCCTGAACTTGAGGAAGCCCGAAAAACTGTCTATAAATACTACATAATCATCAGATTGAAAATGAAAAATATCTGTAGCTGCAATATCGAAACCATGATTTGGTATTACTTTATTACCAATGATAACCTTATTGTTGCTTCGTTGGTAGACTTGGCAAGCTGCACATTTTTTGACAAAGTTAAATATGTCACGGGCCATATTGGGCCAATAAACTATATGTCTGGCCATATTAGTACATTTAGCATAACTGAAGTGTCCAGTGTGGATACTTTTCAACATTTCTGGCCGCATTTTTGTTGGTATAAATGCTCTGCCTGATTTAAGAAGTATACCATCATTATCAATTGATAATTCGTTTCTATAGCTCCAGTATTCTTTAAGGTTTTGTGGAATCTTTTCTTTGTTTGATGGCCAACCATTTTGAACATAATACATAAGTTGTTTGCAGATAGGATCATTTTTTATATTTTGGCTTAGTTTATTTCGTTGTGTTTCGGAAATGGCAAGAACTGTTTGTATTTGTAAATTACATTCTTTTTCTTGCTTTTCATTGCATGATGGAACACAATCACGACTTAGTGGATCAGCAAGCATTTGTTGCAGACCTGGTATATAAACAATTTTAGGATTATAGGTGAGAAGACTTAATCTGATTTTTTGTAACCGTGCGGGTGTAGCATGTATGGGTTTTGCAAAAATTGATTCGAGCGGTTTATGGTCGGTTTCTATTATTATGTCTTTTCCCCATATATATTCGTGAAATCTTTCACAGCCGAATTTAATAGCCAATGCTTCTTTTTCTAATTGTGAGTACCTTACTTGTGTGTCAGTTAGCGATTTAGAAGCATAAGCAACTGGTTGATTTTGTTGAAGCAAAACTGCACCTAATGCGTACGAACTTGCATCCACTTGCAATTTCACATCTTCATTTACATTGTACAGTTTTAATACTGGAGGCGTTGATATTTCTTTAATAATTTTATCGAAAGCTTGTTGTTGATTTGTATCCCAGTAAAAGCTGGTTGATTTGGAAAGCAATTCTCTTAATGGTGCTGTAAGCAAAGAAAAATTCTTAATGAATTTGCTCAAATATGTAAATTTTCCCAAAAGCCTCTGCAGTTGCTTCTTATTGTTTGGAGGTTTGAGCCTCTTTAATGCTTCAACTTTATCAGGGTCTACTGTTAAGCCGTTAGCGCTAAGTACATGTCCAAGAAATTTTACAGATTTTTGTTCAAATAAACATTTGCTTTTGTTAAGCTTAAGACCGTTTTCCTTTAGGATCTGTAATACCTTATTTGTGGTAGAGCGTAACTCCTCAACAGTTTTACCATGAATAAGTATATCGTCCATAGCAATATTAACGTTCTTTTGGTTCGAGAACAGTTTAGTCATAACAGCTTGGAACACTTCAGGGGCTGCACTAATTCCGAATGGTAACCTTTTACAGGAAAATCTACCCCACGGAGTACTAAACGTTAAAATTTTTTGAGTCCGTTTTGTTACAGGAATTTGCCAAAATCCTTTGACACAATCTAGTACGGTAAAATATTTGGCACCTTGAAGGTTTGCTGCTATCTCATCCAATGTACTCATCGGATAATGCCGACGTTGAATATTTTTGTTGACGCTTGTCGGATCGATACATATTCTTATTTTATTATTTTTCCTTACGATAACCATTGGTGAGACGGCTGGTGTCGGTTCTGATGTTGGTTCGATAACACCTAATTCTACCATACGATTCAATTCGTCACGCACTTCTTGCTTAATTTTATAAGGTACTCGCCTGGCTGCACTTATGTCAAATTTAGGATTATCGACTAAATCTATATCGTATTCGAAATTTTTTATACAGCCTAGACCTTCAAATAAAGATTGGTCCAAATCGATCGTGTTAATTCTTTGTATTAAATGTAATGCTTCACATGTGGTAGCGCCAAGTATAGGATTCACATTAGAATCAACAATTTTAAAATTAATATTTGCATCTTGTGTAGACGTTTTGCATTTTAATGTGGTTTCACCGATCACTTTTAATTTATAATTGCCAAATGCAATCAAATGTTTTACATAACATGGACGAATTGAAGCTTTTACAGAATTTGCGATTCTTTTGGGCAACACATTGCATTGTGCGCCTGTATCTAATTTTATGATGAATTTTTGATTATTTATTTCGACCATTTCATTAAATTTGTCTGTATTTGGTGACTTATGTTGACCAATGCTGCCAATAAAAACTTCATCACCCATAAGTACAGGGGTGTTATCATACACAGCAGCGACCTGTTTGTTTCGATTTTTGTTGCCTTTGTTTTTAGTGGGTCCTGTTTTAGTATTTTTGCACATGCTTTCAAAATGATTTTTTATATTACATTTTTTGCAGACATGACGAAATGCCGGACAATCACGAGCGGCATGGTTTTTCCCACACTTATGGCAATCAAATGTCTTGACCTTACCACTATGTTTGACGAAATTAATGCTTTTCTCCTGCTCCTGATGGATTTCAGCAGTTTGTTTTTGCGCCTGTTCCGTGGCTTGGCATATTTGTAGTGCTTTTTGTAGAGTGATGTCTTCGGAAAGGAGCTTTGTGCGTACAACATCGCTTTTTATCCCCAATATAAGCTGATCACGTAAAATACTGTCTGTAAGACTGCCAAAGTCGCAGTTTTTTACCTGTAGGCGTAGCCGCGTCATCAATTCGTCTATGGTTTCACCTTCTTTTTGGGTAATTTTGTGAAACTTATATCGTTCGAATGTTACGTTCGGCTTTGGCATAAAATATGCATCAAATATTTGTTTTGCTTCCGCAAGAGTGTTTGGATTTTCATTTGTCAGCGAATTGTATATTTCGATTGCTGTGACGCCAATAGCTGACATGAATGTTGCAATTTGAATTCTTTCATCTTTTGAGGTAATTTCGGTGGCTATTTCGTAATACTCGTATTGCTGTCTCCAGAGCTTCCACTCTTTGCCCATGTCCTTGTCGTGTTCTACGGCAAGTGGTTTTGGTGGCCGGAGGAAGTTGGCTATTCCGAGGTTGTTTTGTACCTGGGAATTATTTTGTGTCATTTTTTTTTTGCACAATATTTGTAGTTAATGGAACTGTTTTAATTAATCCTCAAAAACGAATTCGGGTTTCGGCACCATGTGAAGGTTAAAGCGAAGCTTTAATCTTACTTTTTATTTTATTGACAACTTTTTAACGATTCAAGCACACGACAGTGATACAGAATATATATATGTGTGTATGTAAGTTAGAGATGACAAAGTAATACTAAAAAGAGAGTAACACAGGGTTGATGTTGAGGGAAGGTTACACCTTCTCACGTATAAACTTGAAAACTTCTACAAGACGTGGTCCCAACCTCGTTTTAAGCCCTACTATTACTATAAATCTGCATAACAAAAATGATTTTATTATTTGCAAGTTTTTTCCGTAATGAATACTCGAAAAAACAAATTTGAAATTGAAATGTAAGTTATTTGAGCTTTTCTCTATGTGTCTGTCATGTCTGCACGTTTTTGTTTGTTTTTGATTAATGTGTGTTCCCTGACTTGAAAAAAGATTAAGAAGTACTGCGGGAAGCTATCGGATTGTCGCTGTACTTATAATTGTGTATGTCGGCAATCAATGTGTCAGCTTTTCTATATCTAGAATCAACATCTATATTAATATTATCATATACTGTTTCAGATTATACCATACATACCACCACCTACGGCAGGGATGGGTACAAAGGAATTGTGTTTATTGCTTTTCTCTAAAAGGAGAAAATGAATATTTCATAATAGAAATAAACTAAAAGCAAGTAAGAAAAACTAAATTTTGCTTAGACCAAATCTTAAATACGCTCCACATCTACAATGGTAGCCCTGCCAGGTAGAAGATTACCTTTTCTAATAGTTTATGGTATTGCGTAACAGTTTGCAAGTCGGGTTGTAAAAATAAATATGTGAACATAATACCAGGCTCTCAGAATTGCTTAGTAAGCAAATCTTGATTCAACAAATCTTTTAAAGTTTTATAACTTGGTAACGGCTGCACGCATTTTGTTCAAACTTTTTGTGAAAGCTTGTAAATTAATTCAGCTTTCAAACAAAGTATATTATTTGGGCGTAGCAGCACCCATTAAGTTAATAAACAAGAAATATTTTAAAACAGCTATATTTTAAGCAAATGGGCAATGCCACGCCCATGTGTGTTGCTGATATATACATTTTTGTCGATTGTGGGCGTGGCCTTTGACCAATTTTTATTAAATAATACCTGTACAAAATTCCACCTCAATATCACAAAATTTAGGACCGTGAGAATGCCAACAACAGACAGACACATGGACATACAATTTGTTTTCAATACATACCGTTATTCGCAATATGAGTAGTATGCAATTTTGTCAAGATATATTTTAAAATATTAGAGATATTCAGACATTTTTGGCTTAACGTGAGTACGGGATCTAGGAAGCAGCCCTAAACACAGCACAGCTCTGGAATAATGTTTTTATAATTTCGCTTGCAGCGCTCTCCATATTACAACTTGTGATTTAATATTTATCGAATTGCATTTGAAAACTAAATGTGTCCAGCTAACGGAGACAATCGATATATGATAGGGTAGACATGTTCTAACACTATGTTTAGACATTTTTAATACGTTTCGAGTATATATTGTACATGTGTTCAAATGGCTTCCTCTCCATTATCCTTATAAATCTTCCTCAATCTCTGATGCAGATGAAAACTGAAACCATTTCAATGAACCGTCCATGAAGAATAACTTGTTCTCCTACATACGTATAAAGAAAAAAGAAAAAAAAAAATTAAACAATTTAAAACATGAAAGTGCAATGTGATAAAGAATTATTCTTGGGCTGCTAATGAGCGTTTGCGTTGTCAACAATAAATTTTTCTGTGTGTGATCGGAAAGTTTTTCTTTTCTTTTCTTTTCTTTTCGTTTCGTTTCGAACTTGGTTGGTTTGTGCCATACGATACCACATCATAAGAGTAGCCACTAAAGGTGCCGCTTACAGTACTCTCAACATATACTTGTGCAATTATATATATTTACACATAGACTTTATAAATCGTTTTTGCCACATAGATAACAAGAACATGTTCATGTTAGAGATGCCTCCGCCATATATGGCGTTTAGGTATTTCACTAGAGGATCCACATATTGGATAAGACTAAACACAGCGTCACGTACGTGTTTGCAGCAAGAAACCAAAAAAGGTGAATGTGTGCAGTGAAGATAAAGAATGATAAAGGGAAAAGGCAAACAGTTGCATGTATAAGCTAGGATTTGTAAAAATTTTGCAAGAAGTGCGATTCATAAATAAATGTCCATAAAATTTTTTAATTATTTAGGTGATTGTGTCATTGTGAATATGTTAAGTAAAAATCATAAAACTTTATCGATTTTGCCGCACACACATACCCACTATATGTGCGTTTAATTCCTGCATTCGATTTAAAAAGGTTCTGTTTTATTTTCTTCTTTATTCATTTATTTATTCTAGCTACTAATTAACTCCCCAATGATGTTTGATCGCAAACATTAAAAAAGGAGTCAACGTTAAAAAAGCGTGTTAGTGTATAAGCCTGTATATTTAGCGTAAATGCATGTTCCAAGGCAGCCGGTGGTACAATATGATGCAAGAGGAATATCTGTTTATACTATACACACACACACACAAGACAAAAGGTATTATAAGTTTATCATTTCGAATGCTACACCTCGAAGGAAAGAAACAATTAATAACCACGCCCATAATCGATAAAAATTTATACATCAGCCACGATGCTGAATGTACGAAGAACACACTTTTATATTGAGGTTGTGATGAAAATGGGCGGGTCCGTGCTACTGACACGTTGGAACTTGATATGTGTTATATTACCGTAACATAATACGGTACGTAACCACGCCTACATTTTAACTGTAGGCTAGATTTTAGATTCGGCTTGAAGCAAATTTATGTTTTTTTACTTATTTTATAAAGCCAAAGGAACGTGTATCGTTTGGCGTATACCTTAGGTGGTCTTAGCTTTACTGAGATTATAGAAAATTATGAGAATTATTCCCTTATCTACAATCTCTTACATTTTCACTTTTGTTTTGAAAACGAATAATACACAATTCAGTAATTAGCTGGTATTGCATCAAAGTGGTTCCATATAACAAATATGATCAATTTATTTAAAATCAAATTACTTCTGGGTAAAAGTTTAATAAAAGACATAACTTTTCCAACAGATCTTGACAAACACTTTATTCAATGTGCTTTTAAGCAACATCGGTCTGCATCATCAGCAGCTCTAACTGAGTTACGTGACGTACTTAATAAGCAATTGGTGGACATTCAAAAAGCAGGCATTTATCAAAATCAACGCATCATCACTTCACCAATAAATAGTGAAATTACTATTGAAGGCCGTCAAGAAAAGTTATTGAATTTTTGTGCCAACAACTATTTAGGTTTAGCGGTAAGTATCTAGAATATCGAATGATTGGTTTCAAAATTGATTGGATTGAATTGATTTAGAGCGATTCTAACGTTCTTAAGCATGCGGGTAATATTCTAAGACAATATGGTGCTGGCTTGAGTTCAGTACGATTCATATGTGGCACTCAAGATATACATAAAAATTTGGAGAAAAAATTGGCTCAATTTCATGGTCGTGAAGATGCTATACTTTATGCCTCGTGCTTTAATGCGAATGGTGGTCTATTTGACGCCATTTTAACACCTAAAGATGCAATATTTTGGGATGAATTAAATCATGCCTCAAGTGTTGACGGTATTCGTTTATGTAAAGCTCAGAAGCAGCCATATAAACACCGTGATATGAATGGTAAAGTGAAAACGGTTTCATTGTAGATATTGTGTGATTACAAATAAATTTTCTATAATAATACTTTGTAGATTTGGAAACTCATTTAAGAAACTGCAAAGCTCGCGTTAAGTTAATTGCTACTGATGGAGTGTTTTCTGTAGCCGGTCATATAACGCCTCTTAAGGATGTTTTGTTTTTAGCTAAGAAATACCACGCTGTTACTTTCATAGATGAATCGCATGCTACCGGTATTTTGGGTCCGACTGGTCGTGGCACTGAAGAATACTACAACATTATGGGCAGTGTGGATATTATAAATTCAACATTAGGCAAAGCTTTGGGTGGTGCAGCTGGTGGTTATACCACGGGACCCAAGGAATTGATCACTTTGCTGAGGCAAAAATCGAGACCGTACTTATTTTCCAATAGCCTGCCACCAGCCACAGTAGCCATTGCCACACATGCTATTGATATGCTGCTTACATCCAATGAACGTTTGAAAAAACTGCACACAAATACTAAACATTTTCGGCAAGCCATGACTAAAGCAGGCTTCACATTAATGGGTGAGCAGCATCCCATATGCCCCATACTGTTGGGAGATGGCCGTTTGGCTTTCACATTTGCTAATGAAATATTAAGTAAGTAAATTGCATTGATTTGAACTATTCAAGTGAATGCATTGTCTTATCCACAATGATGTTTTAGAACGTGACATTTATGCAATTGCGTTCGGTTTTCCAGTGGTGCCTGAAGGACAGTCTCGTATTCGGGTACAAATTTCTGCCGCTCATACCATGAAAGACATTGATCGGGCTATAACAGCTTTTATTGAAGTGGGCAAATCACTTCATGTTATTTAAAAATATTCTGAATAAACTTAATGGCAATTAATATTAACAACAACCATTGCTATAAAAGACCTCTCAAAAGATTATTAACTACTTGCAGACATATAGACAGGAGGGGCTAGACTGAAGGCCTAACAAGATGAAGGGTATCCAATAGTTGCCTTAAACCAAACACCAGTTGTCTTTGTTATTGTAGTTGCTCTTAATTATTGTTGCCTCTGCGTTCTCTTAAACAGATTTTAGCGGTGGAGTATCATTTATTATACACACGGGATTTATATGCACATCAAACGTATGCAATGAAGACTTCCGTTGCCCTATAATTATGTATACAAAATTTTAACTGACCATGAGGTAGCCAACTACAAATATACACATGGACGGACATGACTAGATAGTTTTTAAGGTATACATGTAGGTCTCCGAAGCCTTCTTTCAAGTGTTAGAAACAGAACAACAAATTTATGAGACGCCCTATTTAACTAGATCGATTCACAATTCGATCAAGATTCTGATGCCAAGTCTTCGAAGCCTCCTTCTGAAGTATACAAGCTTTAGTAAAATTATAATATTTTATATAATTAATGGATCTTCTCTCAGTCTCACCAAAGATATAAACAAATGCGTTCACTTTGGACTAAAAAAGAATTGAAAAGTTCCCAAAAAAAAAAAAAAAAAAAAAAGAAACAAATTTAAAGAGAGAATTGAAGAAATTAAATCATACTGAGAGTGAGAACCTACATCTAAGCGAATAATTAACAAACAGTCAGTTTCATTTATTCAGTTCACTGCTGGAATTATCAAACATCGGGTGTATCGTGTGTGTCATTAAAAAAAAATATCACAAAATTTTTGGAAATATGCCCAATTTGTTAAAGCGTAACATTCTTAAAGGTAACTACTGAATGGAATTATAATTTAATACAATTCAAAACTTTAACAAAATTGAAGATTAAAAAAATTTATAAATTTTTTATGTAATCATATTTTCCATCAGCTTGCACTGATTTTAATCTATGCAACAATATATTAAAACGTCATCAGTCTGCCACTGCAGCGATAGTCCAATTACGTGATATATTAAATGAACAATTAACGGGCATACATGAAGCGGGCACATTCAAATCTGAACGCATTATCACTTCCTCACAAAGTACTCACATAACGGTCGAGGGTAGCAATGAAAAAATATTGAATTTTTGTGCCAACAACTACTTAGGTCTAGCGGTAAATAGAAATTAAAAAAAAAATTTAATTAAATCAAGAGAGCTTTAAAATTTTAGAACAATCCACAAGTAGTCAATTATACTCAGGATGTATTACACAAATATGGTGGAGGATTGAGTTCGGTGCGCTTTATATGCGGCACTCAAGATATCCATAAAAATTTAGAGAAGAAATTGGCACAATTTCATGATCGTGAAGACACTATTTTGTATGCGTCATGTTTTGATGCTAATGCTGGACTGTTTGAGGCCATATTGACGCCGGATGATGCGATATTTTCCGATGAATTGAATCACGCCTCCATCATTGATGGCATACGCTTATGTAAGGCACAAAAACAACGTTACAAACATCGCGATATGAATGGTGAGTACAATGAACTTAAAACAATTTGGTAAAATTTTTGCTAAAATTTTATCCATAGATTTGGAAAATCAATTAAAATCATCCAAAGCTCGCTTAAAACTAATTGCCACTGATGGTGTGTTCTCAATGGACGGCAATATTGCTCCTCTTAAGGATATTATAACATTGGCGAAGAAATATAATGCTCTTACTTTTATTGATGAGTGTCATGCTACCGGATTCTTTGGCAAGACTGGACGTGGCACTGAGGAATACTACAACATTATGGGCAGTGTGGATATTATAAATTCCACATTAGGCAAAGCTTTGGGTGGTGCCGCTGGCGGTTATACGACCGGCCCTAAAGAACTGATATCTTTGCTGAGACAAAAGTCCCGACCATACCTATTTTCAAATAGCCTACCACCAGCCGTTGTAGCCACTGGCACAAAAGTTATTGACATGTTAATGTCTTCCAGTGAATTAACTGAAAAGGTACAAACTAATACTCAACATTTTCGTGAGGCCATGACTAAAGCGGGCTTTACATTATCTGGTGAAAATCATCCCATTTGCCCGGTAATGTTGGGTGAGGCACGTTTGGCCACAATGTTTGCCGATGAAATGCTAAGTACGCTGCTTAGTTTGTTTTTGAATCACTGTCTCTTTAAATAATTATGGTTTCTTTTTAGAACGTGGTATATATGTTATAGGATTTAGTTATCCGGTAGTCCCTAAAGGTAAAGCTCGTATTCGGGTGCAAATTTCTGCTGCTCATACCACGCAAGACATTGATCGCGCTATATCAGCCTTTATCGAAGTGGGCAAGTCACTTAAAGTTATTTGAAATTTTTCAAATCAAACTTTACTATTCCAGACTAGATTTCTTGCATTTATCGGTATTTTGTTATTCGCAAAATTTGTTTGAATATTGAATAAAATTATTGTCAGTACGTCCTTAAATAAGAATATATTGTATAAGAAAGTAATATATTACATATTACTAAACGTATAATCATGACTCTAAGGTATATATGCATCTAGGTCAGATCCAAACTCGTCAAAAATATAAACATACCGCAATCGGGCCTTACTGGATATAAAAAGTGTTCCAACACCAAATGTGTAGAAACATTCAACACTCCCCTACGTTGTACTTTCTTTTATTCTTTTTGCTATTCATCTGTACTATTCATTTTATTTATTTGGTAACTTTTGTTTAGTTTTCAATGCAAATTTTTGTCTCCCATTGAAATGAAATGCGAATAACATTGAACCAAATGTTATGTATTTGTATACGGTTTGTAATGTGACGTGATATGCTATTCACCAGATCGATTTCGATCGATTTTGCTATCCACATACACACATACAACTATTGGGCGCACGCTTGTTTCATATTGTATGCAAATGTAACTGTCAACTGAGCAACATTCGTACGATCGATGAATCAATCAATAGGTTTTGAAATGAGAAGAGTTGAGACATAAATAACTGCAATGAAGGTTTTCCACGTTCCACTCAAATCCAAATCATTTACCATAGGGTAGGTGTGTGGAAAAAGTAAAAACTAATCAAAAGAAACTTTTATTTGTTCAAGTTATTTGAATGTAACCTAAGTTTAGGATATTTTTAAAATTTTTCATATATTCCAAAAATAATATCTCTCCACGTACGCTCAGCACTTAAGGGAATACATTGGCATGCATATTTTGTATGTAGGTATGAGTAATGTGTAATGACAATCGATAATCGTTGCTGTCAAACATTTAATACCTTAAAATTTTCCACAGAAAAGTTTCTTGTTCGCATACATTGCTGTCGCCTGGAGCATCACTATGCTATTTATACTCAAGAAATTCAGAGAGTCTTTTAAATTCTGATATACATTCATCTATTTCAACTGTCACTACTGCCTAAGTGCTCTCAAAATGCTCTCCTTAATAATTTATTTAATTTCAGTTAATTAAGTTCTTTTTTAAGTGACGTGAAGTCAAAGAGTGCACATATTACCTTTTGTGAGTGTTAATGGTTTAAAAAATCCATTCAATAATATTTTTATATTTATTTTTAAGAACTTTACAAAAATTTTCAAAAGTTTACAATTCTTCAGCCGCCCGATTATACAAATAAATTTTCTTGAGTGTAATAAGGGATGTTTAAGAATGTTTACTGTATACTACATGGAATTTCTTCTTTGTTTTGTTATATAACCCAAGAAAACGTTGTTTGCATAACATATGGATTCATATTAAACTCTAAGCTTCCTGCAATATTATCTAGCCAACCATTTATCATTTCTGTTGCGTATACACAAATACTTGGAAAGTGTTGTGGATGCGCAAAAATTGTGCACGTTTTTCAAATTATAAATGGTTCGTCTTTTTTTTTCTTTTTCTTTAAAATTGGATATTTTTGCTATTATTTGTCATTGTAATAAGAAGACGAATTAATTGAATGAGCAGATGTTGATATTGAACTGAGTTCCAGAATTCAATGATAAAATTAGTCCATATTTCAATACAAGCAATGGGCGTGGAAGGCATCTCATTACGTCCCCTATAGTTTATACATTTCATGTTAACTCAATTATTATATGATTGCGATTATGAATGTTGATTATTAATAATAAAGCCTAAAAATATGTTATGTTATACAAGTCAGTACAGCTGAATGCAGCCACATTTAAATTTTAGTTTTCAAAATATTATACGAAGTTCAATAGTTTTCATCTCTGCTTGGTTAATAGTAGAATTCGTCATCAAGTTTATAAATATTAAATATAAAGCGGGAAACTGCGGGATATGCTCTACAACACAAGCGACATCAAAGCGAATTCCATCCGTCACTTACTCTTACTACGTAAATTACTAATAAATAAAAGCTTCGTACTAGTATACTAAAAGATTCATCATATTGTCAAGTACATGGCACGCACCGCTGTTTGGATAGGAGGGTATTGTTATTGTACTCATTCAAAGTATTTTTCGTGAGGAGTGTTACTATGGTATTAATAGATATCCCAAGTGCGGCAAACAGTGCCCTACATCATGTACGGTACGGCATACTTATATGAACTGATCCCAAATTTCTACAACAATATCTATTTGTTTAGCTCTCCTTATAGAGATTTTCGTGCGGGATGACTTTTCATATTCTTTTTTTTTTATATTTCGCAGTTTCTTATACAATCGATAATAAAAGTCAAACGTATTATGGATGCCCTTTGCATTAAATGAACTGAATGCTGCTGAACTTTATAAAAACGAGATGCTCTCCAGTGCCATCAGCAATATTCATCGAATTTACACTTTTGAGACTAAAATTAAACAAATCTACTTTTCGGCAACCAAATAAGTATACTTCCGTTATTACGGTATACTTCCTAGAGCGTAATTAACAAATTTTTAACATTTTAGTTGCACAGCAAATGCATGAAACACTCATAAAATCACCGGAAGTCACTTAAACTTCAGCCGGTTTAAGTGACTTCCGTTTATTTTGTATTTTCCGTTAGGATGGAGGAGAAGCCTTTTCCTAACCTCTCTTCAAAAGCCCGGTTAGCATTTACCACACGAGTACTTAACAATTCAGAGCTGTTATTGTTTTCTGTTATTAGTGCAGCAGCAGTATGCTAAAGCATAAGCTGTTAAGCTTAAAAACTCATTTCCGATTGGCGGACGTGAAATTCATTTTAGTGACATCAGGGAAACATGATATTATTACTAAAGTAGCCAAGTACACGAAAAATGAACCGGAACTGAGTGTAAAATACAACAATAATGGAAATTTTGAACACTGCAACAAGTAACTACAATATCATGTGTATGTGTACCATTTACCTCAGCCACTGTGTACACATTTTCAGGATGAATTTTTACTTCATTTTACACTTATCGCAACCTTTAATAATACTCCACATAACAAGTATGTGTTACCTCTAAGCAAATATTATGCCAAGCCTCCTTATAATGTGTGTATGTGTGCTATACAATATTTTCTTTTGATTAACTCTCGTTTCATTAAACGCATGAAAGTGACAGTTGGCAACTTTCATTTTACAGTTCTAAAGTAACCATTAGTTACTAAGCTGTCGGTGACAGACGCCACCATCATTCATTATATTTTTCACTTTCATTATGGCGTCTTCAAAGTATGGCACTTATGTACCCACACATACACTTTTATTCATTTCTACACGACTAATAGGAAAATTCTTTACTTTTGAAGTTGTGGTGGTTGGGTTGTTAACACTTTACTACAACTGTCGCTTGGAGTATAAAACAATGATAAATTATGTATTGAGAAATTGTTTTTAAAACTTTAAAATTGTTGGAATTTTTATAAATGTTGAAAAAGTCGTAAGAGTGCTGGAAAGATAGGAAGCTATTTTTACCTTCGTCCTTCACAGAATTCCCAAACGCAAAAACGTAATGTTTTTGATTATTGTCACAGTCTGGGTCCATCTAGACCTTTCTGTGCGTGTGTCCATTTATAATAAATTTTTAGTATACATATTATTATTAAGACCTTCCGCCCTATGTACTATAAATGGGCAGAATGGGCATACCGAAAAATCCAAAACCTCTTTTTTCTGCAGAATATGAAATGAAAATTAATTACGATCACAAGAATTAATGTGAATTTGCTTGGCTTCTAACTAGGAAACTCCCGGTCCGATTTTGGTAAAATTTTCAGCAAGCATTTGGAAATTTCTCTAGCTTTGCGAGTATATCTAATTAGTGGGCGTGGCTCTGCCCATTTGCATAAAAATAACTTTTTTTTAAATGTTTCTTATTTATTAATTAATTTGTTAGTGCCACGCCCATATAATATATATCGTTTGAAAGCTGCATTAATTTAGAAGATTCTACAGAAAGTTTGAACAAAATCCGTCCAGCCGTTTGAAAGTTATACGACTTTAAAAAATTTGTTGAATCAAGATTCGCTTACTGAGCGATCCTGGGCGCCTGGTATTTTGCTAACATGTTTATACATGCTCGATTTTGCAAATGACAACCACAAGAATGAATGTGAAATTGCTTGGCTCATAACTTGGGAACTACTAGTCCGATTTTGGTCAAATTTTTTGCAAAAATTAGGAAATTTCTCTAGATTTTCGGAGATATCTAATTAATGGGCGTGGCACTGCTCATTTTCTTAGGAAAGAACCTTTTAAAAATGCATGTTTATTGACTAAATTACTAATGCCACGCCCATATAATATATTTTGTCTAAAAACTGAATTATTTGCCTATCTTTTACAAAAAGTTTGAACAAAATCCGTCCAGCCGTTTAAAAGTTATACGACTTTAAAAAATTTGTTGAATCAAGATTCGCTTACTGAGCGATTCTGGGCGCCTGGTATTTTGCTAACATGTTTATACATGCTCGATTTTGGAAATGACAACCACAAGAATGAATGTGAAATTGCTTGGCTCATAACTTGGGAACTACTAGTCCGATTTTGGTCAAATTTTTTGCAAAAATTAGGAAATTTCTCTAGATTTTCGGAGATATCTAATTAATGGGCGTGGCACTGCTCATTTTCTTAGAAAACAACCTTTTAAAAATGCATGTTTATTGACTAAATTACTAATGCCACGCCCATATAATATATTTTGTCTAAAAACTGAATTATTTGCCTATCTTTTACAAAAAGTTTGAATAAAATCCGTGCACCCGTTTTCAAGTTATAAGAGTTTAAAAAATTTGTTGAATCAAGATTCGCTTACTGAGCGTTTCTGGGCGCCTGGTATTTTGCTAACATGTTTATACATGCTCGATTTTGGAAATGACAACCACAAGAATGAATGTGAAATTGCTTGGCTCATAACTTGGGAACTACTAGTCCGATTTTGGTCAAATTTTTTGCAAAAATTAGGAAATTTCTCTAGATTTTCGGATATATCTAATTAATGGGCGTGGCACTGCTCATTTTCTTAGGAAACAACCTTTTAAAAATGCATGTTTATTGACTAAATTACTAATGCCACGCCCATATAATATATTTTGTCTAAAAACTGAATTATTTGCCTATCTTTTACAAAAAATTTGAATAAAATCCGTGCACCCGTTTTCAAGTTATAAGAGTTTAAAAAATTTGTTGAATCAAGATTCGCTTACTGAGCGTTTCTGGGCGCCTGGTATTTTGCTAACATGTTTATACATGCTCGATTTTGGAAATGACAACCACAAGAATGAATGTGAAATTGCTTGGCTCATAACTTGGGAACTACTAGTCCGATTTTGGTCAAATTTTTTGCAAAAATTAGGAAATTTCTCTAGATTTTCGGAGATATCTAATTAATGGGCGTGGCACTGCTCATTTTCTTAGAAAACAACCTTTTAAAAATGCATGTTTATTGACTAAATTACTAATGCCACGCCCATATAATATATTTTGTCTAAAAACTGAATTATTTGCCTATCTTTTACAAAAAGTTTGAATAAAATCCGTGCACCCGTTTTCAAGTTATAAGAGTTTAAAAAATTTGTTGAATCAAGATTCGCTTACTGAGCGTTTCTGGGCGCCTGGTATTTTGCTAACATGTTTATACATGCTCGATTTTGGAAATGACAACCACAAGAATGAATGTGAAATTGCTTGGCTCATAACTTGGGAACTACTAGTCCGATTTTGGTCAAATTTTTTGCAAAAATTAGGAAATTTCTCTAGATTTTCGGAGATATCTAATTAATGGGCGTGGCACTGCTCATTTTTTTAGGAAAGAACCTTTTAAAAATGCATGTTAATTGACTAAATTACTAATGCCACGCCCATATAATATATTTTGTCTAAAAACTGAATTTTTTGCCTATCTTTTACAAAAAGTTTGAATAAAATCCGTGCACCCGTTTTCAAGTTATAAGAGTTTAAAAAATTTGTTGAATCAAGATTCGCTTACTGAGCGTTTCTGGGCGCCTGGTATTTTGCTAACATGTTTATACATGCTCGATTTTGGAAATGACAACCACAAGAATGAATGTGAAATTGCTTGGCTCATAACTTGGGAACTACTAGTCCGATTTTGGTCAAATTTTTTGCAAAAATTAGGAAATTTCTCTAGATTTTCGGAGATATCTAATTAATGGGCGTGGCACTGCTCATTTTCTTAGGAAACAACCTTTTAAAAATGCATGTTTATTGACTAAATTACTAATGCCACGCCCATATAATATATTTTGTCTAAAAACTGAATTATTTGCCTATCTTTTACAAAAAGTTTGAACAAAATCCGTCCAGCCGTTTAAAAGTTATACGACTTTAAAAAATTTGTTGAATCAAGATTCGCTTACTGAGCGATTCTGGGCGCCTGGTATTTTGCTAACATGTTTATACATGCTCGATTTTGGAAATGACAACCACAAGAATGAATGTGAAATTGCTTGGCTCATAACTTGGGAACTACTAGTCCGATTTTGGTCAAATTTTTTGCAAAAATTAGGAAATTTCTCTAGATTTTCGGAGATATCTAATTAATGGGCGTGGCACTGCTCATTTTCTTAGGAAACAACCTTTTAAAAATGCATGTTTATTGACTAAATTACTAATGCCACGCCCATATAATATATTTTGTCTAAAAACTGAATTATTTGCCTATCTTTTACAAAAAGTTTGAACAAAATCCGTCCAGCCGTTTAAAAGTTATACGACTTTAAAAAATTTGTTGAATCAAGATTCGCTTACTGAGCGATTCTGGGCGCCTGGTATTTTGCTAACATGTTTATACATGCTCGATTTTGGAAATGACAACCACAAGAATGAATGTGAAATTGCTTGGCTTATAACTTGGGAACTACTAGTCCGATTTTGGTCAAATTTTTTGCAAAAATTAGGAAATTTCTCTAGATTTTCGGAGATATCTAATTAATGGGCGTGGCACTGCTCATTTTCTTAGAAAACAACCTTTTAAAAATGCATGTTTATTGACTAAATTACTAATGCCACGCCCATATAATATATTTTGTCTAAAAACTGAATTATTTGCCTATCTTTTACAAAAAGTTTGAATAAAATCCGTGCACCCGTTTTCAAGTTATAAGAGTTTAAAAAATTTGTTGAATCAAGATTCGCTTACTGAGCGTTTCTGGGCGCCTGGTATTTTGCTAACATGTTTATACATGCTCGATTTTGGAAATGACAACCACAAGAATGAATGTGAAATTGCTTGGCTCATAACTTGGGAACTACTAGTCCGATTTTGGTCAAATTTTTTGCAAAAATTAGGAAATTTCTCTAGATTTTCGGATATATCTAATTAATGGGCGTGGCACTGCTCATTTTCTTAGGAAACAACCTTTTAAAAATGCATGTTTATTGACTAAATTACTAATGCCACGCCCATATAATATATTTTGTCTAAAAACTGAATTATTTGCCTATCTTTTACAAAAAGTTTGAACAAAATCCGTCCAGCCGTTTAAAAGTTATACGACTTTAAAAAATTTGTTGAATCAAGATTCGCTTACTGAGCGATTCTGGGCGCCTGGTATTTTGCTAACATGTTTATACATGCTCGATTTTGGAAATGACAACCACAAGAATGAATGTGAAATTGCTTGGCTCATAACTTGGGAACTACTAGTCCGATTTTGGTCAAATTTTTTGCAAAAATTAGGAAATTTCTCTAGATTTTCGGAGATATCTAATTAATGGGCGTGGCACTGCTCATTTTCTTAGGAAACAACCTTTTAAAAATGCATGTTTATTGACTAAATTACTAATGCCACGCCCATATAATATATTTTGTCTAAAAACTGAATTATTTGCCTATCTTTTACAAAAAGTTTGAACAAAATCCGTCCAGCCGTTTAAAAGTTATACGACTTTAAAAAATTTGTTGAATCAAGATTCGCTTACTGAGCGATTCTGGGCGCCTGGTATTTTGCTAACATGTTTATACATGCTCGATTTTGGAAATGACAACCACAAGAATGAATGTGAAATTGCTTGGCTCATAACTTGGGAACTACTAGTCCGATTTTGGTCAAATTTTTTGCAAAAATTAGGAAATTTCTCTAGATTTTCGGAGATATCTAATTAATGGGCGTGGCACTGCTCATTTTTTTAGGAAAGAACCTTTTAAAAATGCATGTTAATTGACTAAATTACTAATGCCACGCCCATATAATATATTTTGTCTAAAAACTGAATTTTTTGCCTATCTTTTACAAAAAGTTTGAATAAAATCCGTGCACCCGTTTTCAAGTTATAAGAGTTTAAAAAATTTGTTGAATCAAGATTCGCTTACTGAGCGTTTCTGGGCGCCTGGTATTTTGCTAACATGTTTATACATGCTCGATTTTGGAAATGACAACCACAAGAATGAATGTGAAATTGCTTGGCTCATAACTTGGGAACTACTAGTCCGATTTTGGTCAAATTTTTTGCAAAAATTAGGAAATTTCTCTAGATTTTCGGAGATATCTAATTAATGGGCGTGGCACTGCTCATTTTCTTAGGAAACAACCTTTTAAAAATGCATGTTTATTGACTAAATTACTAATGCCACGCCCATATAATATATTTTGTCTAAAAACTGAATTATTTGCCTATCTTTTACAAAAAGTTTGAACAAAATCCGTCCAGCCGTTTAAAAGTTATACGACTTTAAAAAATTTGTTGAATCAAGATTCGCTTACTGAGCGATTCTGGGCGCCTGGTATTTTGCTAACATGTTTATACATGCTCGATTTTGGAAATGACAACCACAAGAATGAATGTGAAATTGCTTGGCTCATAACTTGGGAACTACTAGTCCGATTTTGGTCAAATTTTTTGCAAAAATTAGGAAATTTCTCTAGATTTTCGGAGATATCTAATTAATGGGCGTGGCACTGCTCATTTTCTTAGGAAACAACCTTTTAAAAATGCATGTTTATTGACTAAATTACTAATGCCACGCCCATATAATATATTTTGTCTAAAAACTGAATTATTTGCCTATCTTTTACAAAAAGTTTGAATAAAATCCGTGCACCCGTTTTCAAGTTATAAGAGTTTAAAAAATTTGTTGAATCAAGATTCGCTTACTGAGCGA
This sequence comes from Ornithomya chloropus, assembly GCA_963971445.1. Taxonomy (NCBI): domain Eukaryota; kingdom Metazoa; phylum Arthropoda; class Insecta; order Diptera; family Hippoboscidae; genus Ornithomya; species Ornithomya chloropus. Next base: position 15,453,869 of record OZ020530.1, on the reverse strand, counting down.
TTCTGGGCGCCTGGTATTTTGCTAACATGTTTATACATGCTCGATTTTGGAAATGACAACCACAAGAATGAATGTGAAATTGCTTGGCTTATAACTTGGGAACTACTAGTCCGATTTTGGTCAAATTTTTTGCAAAAATTAGGAAATTTCTCTAGATTTTCGGAGATATCTAATTAATGGGCGTGGCACTGCTCATTTTCTTAGAAAACAACCTTTTAAAAATGCATGTTTATTGACTAAATTACTAATGCCACGCCCATATAATATATTTTGTCTAAAAACTGAATTATTTGCCTATCTTTTACAAAAAGTTTGAATAAAATCCGTGCACCCGTTTTCAAGTTATAAGAGTTTAAAAAATTTGTTGAATCAAGATTCGCTTACTGAGCGTTTCTGGGCGCCTGGTATTTTGCTAACATGTTTATACATGCTCGATTTTGGAAATGACAACCACAAGAATGAATGTGAAATTGCTTGGCTCATAACTTGGGAACTACTAGTCCGATTTTGGTCAAATTTTTTGCAAAAATTAGGAAATTTCTCTAGATTTTCGGAGATATCTAATTAATGGGCGTGGCACTGCTCATTTTCTTAGGAAACAACCTTTTAAAAATGCATGTTTATTGACTAAATTACTAATGCCACGCCCATATAATATATTTTGTCTAAAAACTGAATTATTTGCCTATCTTTTACAAAAAGTTTGAACAAAATCCGTCCAGCCGTTTAAAAGTTATACGACTTTAAAAAATTTGTTGAATCAAGATTCGCTTACTGAGCGATTCTGGGCGCCTGGTATTTTGCTAACATGTTTATACATGCTCGATTTTGGAAATGACAACCACAAGAATGAATGTGAAATTGCTTGGCTCATAACTTGGGAACTACTAGTCCGATTTTGGTCAAATTTTTTGCACAAATTAGGAAATTTCTTTAGATTTTCGGAGATATCTAATTAATGGGCGTGGCACTGCTCATTTTCTTAGGAAACAACCTTTTAAAAATGCATGTTTATTGACTAAATTACTAATGCCACGCCCATATAATATATTTTGTCTAAAAACTGAATTATTTGCCTATCTTTTACAAAAAGTTTGAACAAAATCCGTCCAGCCGTTTAAAAGTTATACGACTTTAAAAAATTTGTTGAATCAAGATTCGCTTACTGAGCGATTCTGGGCGCCTGGTATTTTGCTAACATGTTTATACATGCTCGATTTTGGAAATGACAACCACAAGAATGAATGTGAAATTGCTTGGCTCATAACTTGGGAACTACTAGTCCGATTTTGGTCAAATTTTTTGCAAAAATTAGGAAATTTCTCTAGATTTTCGGAGATATCTAATTAATGGGCGTGGCACTGCTCATTTTCTTAGGAAACAACCTTTTAAAAATGCATGTTTATTGACTAAATTACTAATGCCACGCCCATATAATATATTTTGTCTAAAAACTGAATTATTTGCCTATCTTTTACAAAAAGTTTGAACAAAATCCGTCCTGCCGTTTAAAAGTTATACGACTTTAAAAAATTTGTTGAATCAAGATTCGCTTACTGAGTGATTCTGGGCGCCTGGTATTTTGCTAACATGTTTATACATGCTCGATTTTGGAAATGACAACCACAAGAATGAATGTGAAATTGCTTGGCTCATAACTTGGGAACTACTAGTCCGATTTTGGTCAAATTTTTTGCAAAAATTAGGAAATTTCTCTAGATTTTCGGAGATATCTAATTAATGGGCGTGGCACTGCTCATTTTCTTAGGAAACAACCTTTTAAAAATGCATGTTTATTGACTAAATTACTAATGCCACGCCCATATAATATATTTTGTCTAAAAACTGAATTATTTGCCTATCTTTTACAAAAAGTTTGAACAAAATCCGTCCAGCCGTTTAAAAGTTATACGACTTTAAAAAATTTGTTGAATCAAGATTCGCTTACTGAGCGATTCTGGGCGCCTGGTATTTTGCTAACATGTTTATACATGCTCGATTTTGGAAATGACAACCACAAGAATGAATGTGAAATTGCTTGGCTCATAACTTGGGAACTACTAGTCCGATTTTGGTCAAATTTTTTGCAAAAATTAGGAAATTTCTCTAGATTTTCGGAGATATCTAATTAATGGGCGTGGCACTGCTCATTTTCTTAGGAAACAACCTTTTAAAAATGCATGTTTATTGACTAAATTACTAATGCCACGCCCATATAATATATTTTGTCTAAAAACTGAATTATTTGCCTATCTTTTACAAAAAGTTTGAATAAAATCCGTGCACCCGTTTTCAAGTTATAAGAGTTTAAAAAATTTGTTGAATCAAGATTCGCTTACTGAGCGTTTCTGGGCGCCTGGTATTTTGCTAACATGTTTATACATGCTCGATTTTGGAAATGACAACCACAAGAATGAATGTGAAATTGCTTGGCTCATAACTTGGGAACTACTAGTCCGATTTTGGTCAAATTTTTTGCAAAAATTAGGAAATTTCTCTAGATTTTCGGAGATATCTAATTAATGGGCGTGGCACTGCTCATTTTCTTAGGAAACAACCTTTTAAAAATGCATGTTTATTGACTAAATTACTAATGCCACGCCCATATAATATATTTTGTCTAAAAACTGAATTATTTGCCTATCTTTTACAAAAAGTTTGAACAAAATCCGTCCAGCCGTTTAAAAGTTATACGACTTTAAAAAATTTGTTGAATCAAGATTCGCTTACTGAGCGATTCTGGGCGCCTGGTATTTTGCTAACATGTTTATACATGCTCGATTTTGGAAATGACAACCACAAGAATGAATGTGAAATTGCTTGGCTCATAACTTGGGAACTACTAGTCCGATTTTGGTCAAATTTTTTGCAAAAATTAGGAAATTTCTCTAGATTTTCGGAGATATCTAATTAATGGGCGTGGCACTGCTCATTTTCTTAGGAAACAACCTTTTAAAAATGCATGTTTATTGACTAAATTACTAATGCCACGCCCATATAATATATTTTGTCTAAAAACTGAATTATTTGCCTATCTTTTACAAAAAGTTTGAACAAAATCCGTCCAGCCGTTTAAAAGTTATACGACTTTAAAAAATTTGTTGAATCAAGATTCGCTTACTGAGCGATTCTGGGCGCCTGGTATTTTGCTAACATGTTTATACATGCTCGATTTTGGAAATGACAACCACAAGAATGAATGTGAAATTGCTTGGCTCATAACTTGGGAACTACTAGTCCGATTTTGGTCAAATTTTTTGCAAAAATTAGGAAATTTCTCTAGATTTTCGGAGATATCTAATTAATGGGCGTGGCACTGCTCATTTTCTTAGAAAACAACCTTTTAAAAATGCATGTTTATTGACTAAATTACTAATGCCACGCCCAAATAATATATTTTGTCTAAAAACTGAATTATTTGCCTATCTTTTACAAAAAGTTTGAATAAAATCCGTGCACCCGTTTTCAAGTTATAAGAGTTTAAAAAATTTGTTGAATCAAGATTCGCTTACTGAGCGTTTCTGGGCGCCTGGTATTTTGCTAACATGTTTATACATGCTCGATTTTGGAAATGACAACCACAAGAATGAATGTGAAATTGCTTGGCTCATAACTTGGGAACTACTAGTCCGATTTTGGTCAAATTTTTTGCAAAAATTAGGAAATTTCTCTAGATTTTCGGAGATATCTAATTAATGGGCGTGGCACTGCTCATTTTCTTAGAAAACAACCTTTTAAAAATGCATGTTTATTGACTAAATTACTAATGCCACGCCCATATAATATATTTTGTCTAAAAACTGAATTATTTGCCTATCTTTTACAAAAAGTTTGAACAAAATCCGTCCAGCCGTTTAAAAGTTATACGACTTTAAAAAATTTGTTGAATCAAGATTCGCTTACTGAGCGATTCTGGGCGCCTGGTATTTTGCTAACATGTTTATACATGCTCGATTTTGGAAATGACAACCACAAGAATGAATGTGAAATTGCTTGGCTCATAACTTGGGAACTACTAGTCCGATTTTGGTCAAATTTTTTGCAAAAATTAGGAAATTTCTCTAGATTTTCGGAGATATCTAATTAATGGGCGTGGCACTGCTCATTTTCTTAGGAAACAACCTTTTAAAAATGCATGTTTATTGACTAAATTACTAATGCCACGCCCATATAATATATTTTGTCTAAAAACTGAATTATTTGCCTATCTTTTACAAAAAGTTTGAACAAAATCCGTCCAGCCGTTTAAAAGTTATACGACTTTAAAAAATTTGTTGAATCAAGATTCGCTTACTGAGCGATTCTGGGCGCCTGGTATTTTGCTAACATGTTTATACATGCTCGATTTTGGAAATGACAACCACAAGAATGAATGTGAAATTGCTTGGCTCATAACTTGGGAACTACTAGTCCGATTTTGGTCAAATTTTTTGCAAAAATTAGGAAATTTCTCTAGATTTTCGGAGATATCTAATTAATGGGCGTGGCACTGCTCATTTTCTTAGAAAACAACCTTTTAAAAATGCATGTTTATTGACTAAATTACTAATGCCACGCCCAAATAATATATTTTGTCTAAAAACTGAATTATTTGCCTATCTTTTACAAAAAGTTTGAATAAAATCCGTGCACCCGTTTTCAAGTTATAAGAGTTTAAAAAATTTGTTGAATCAAGATTCGCTTACTGAGCGTTTCTGGGCGCCTGGTATTTTGCTAACATGTTTATACATGCTCGATTTTGGAAATGACAACCACAAGAATGAATGTGAAATTGCTTGGCTCATAACTTGGGAACTACTAGTCCGATTTTGGTCAAATTTTTTGCAAAAATTAGGAAATTTCTCTAGATTTTCGGAGATATCTAATTAATGGGCGTGGCACTGCTCATTTTCTTAGAAAACAACCTTTTAAAAATGCATGTTTATTGACTAAATTACTAATGCCACGCCCAAATAATATATTTTGTCTAAAAACTGAATTATTTGCCTATCTTTTACAAAAAGTTTGAATAAAATCCGTGCACCCGTTTTCAAGTTATAAGAGTTTAAAAAATTTGTTGAATCAAGATTCGCTTACTGAGCGTTTCTGGGCGCCTGGTATTTTGCTAACATGTTTATACATGCTCGATTTTGGAAATGACAACCACAAGAATGAATGTGAAATTGCTTGGCTCATAACTTGGGAACTACTAGTCCGATTTTGGTCAAATTTTTTGCAAAAATTAGGAAATTTCTCTAGATTTTCGGAGATATCTAATTAATGGGCGTGGCACTGCTCATTTTCTTAGGAAACAACCTTTTAAAAATGCATGTTTATTGACTAAATTACTAATGCCACGCCCATATAATATATTTTGTCTAAAAACTGAATTATTTGCCTATCTTTTACAAAAAGTTTGAACAAAATCCGTCCAGCCGTTTAAAAGTTATACGACTTTAAAAAATTTGTTGAATCAAGATTCGCTTACTGAGCGATTCTGGGCGCCTGGTATTTTGCTAACATGTTTATACATGCTCGATTTTGGAAATGACAACCACAAGAATGAATGTGAAATTGCTTGGCTCATAACTTGGGAACTACTAGTCCGATTTTGGTCAAATTTTTTGCAAAAATTAGGAAATTTCTCTAGATTTTCGGAGATATCTAATTAATGGGCGTGGCACTGCTCATTTTCTTAGGAAACAACCTTTTAAAAATGCATGTTTATTGACTAAATTACTAATGCCACGCCCATATAATATATTTTGTCTAAAAACTGAATTATTTGCCTATCTTTTACAAAAAGTTTGAACAAAATCCGTCCAGCCGTTTAAAAGTTATACGACTTTAAAAAATTTGTTGAATCAAGATTCGCTTACTGAGCGATTCTGGGCGCCTGGTATTTTGCTAACATGTTTATACATGCTCGATTTTGGAAATGACAACCACAAGAATGAATGTGAAATTGCTTGGCTTATAACTTGGGAACTACTAGTCCGATTTTGGTCAAATTTTTTGCAAAAATTAGGAAATTTCTCTAGATTTTCGGAGATATCTAATTAATGGGCGTGGCACTGCTCATTTTCTTAGAAAACAACCTTTTAAAAATGCATGTTTATTGACTAAATTACTAATGCCACGCCCATATAATATATTTTGTCTAAAAACTGAATTATTTGCCTATCTTTTACAAAAAGTTTGAATAAAATCCGTGCACCCGTTTTCAAGTTATAAGAGTTTAAAAAATTTGTTGAATCAAGATTCGCTTACTGAGCGTTTCTGGGCGCCTGGTATTTTGCTAACATGTTTATACATGCTCGATTTTGGAAATGACAACCACAAGAATGAATGTGAAATTGCTTGGCTCATAACTTGGGAACTACTAGTCCGATTTTGGTCAAATTTTTTGCAAAAATTAGGAAATTTCTCTAGATTTTCGGAGATATCTAATTAATGGGCGTGGCACTGCTCATTTTCTTAGGAAACAACCTTTTAAAAATGCATGTTTATTGACTAAATTACTAATGCCACGCCCATATAATATATTTTGTCTAAAAACTGAATTATTTGCCTATCTTTTACAAAAAGTTTGAACAAAATCCGTCTAGCCGTTTAAAAGTTATACGACTTTAAAAAATTTGTTGAATCAAGATTCGCTTACTGAGCGATTCTGGGCGCCTGGTATTTTGCTAACATGTTTATACATGCTCGATTTTGGAAATGACAACCACAAGAATGAATGTGAAATTGCTTGGCTCATAACTTGGGAACTACTAGTCCGATTTTGGTCAAATTTTTTGCAAAAATTAGGAAATTTCTCTAGATTTTCGGAGATATCTAATTAATGGGCGTGGCACTGCTCATTTTCTTAGGAAACAACCTTTTAAAAATGCATGTTTATTGACTAAATTACTAATGCCACGCCCATATAATATATTTTGTCTAAAAACTGAATTATTTGCCTATCTTTTACAAAAAGTTTGAACAAAATCCGTCCAGCCGTTTAAAAGTTATACGACTTTAAAAAATTTGTTGAATCAAGATTCGCTTACTGAGCGATTCTGGGCGCCTGGTATTTTGCTAACATGTTTATACATGCTCGATTTTGGAAATGACAACCACAAGAATGAATGTGAAATTGCTTGGCTCATAACTTGGGAACTACTAGTCCGATTTTGGTCAAATTTTTTGCAAAAATTAGGAAATTTCTCTAGATTTTCGGAGATATCTAATTAATGGGCGTGGCACTGCTCATTTTTTTAGGAAAGAACCTTTTAAAAATGCATGTTAATTGACTAAATTACTAATGCCACGCCCATATAATATATTTTGTCTAAAAACTGAATTTTTTGCCTATCTTTTACAAAAAGTTTGAATAAAATCCGTGCACCCGTTTTCAAGTTATAAGAGTTTAAAAAATTTGTTGAATCAAGATTCGCTTACTGAGCGTTTCTGGGCGCCTGGTATTTTGCTAACATGTTTATACATGCTCGATTTTGGAAATGACAACCACAAGAATGAATGTGAAATTGCTTGGCTCATAACTTGGGAACTACTAGTCCGATTTTGGTCAAATTTTTTGCAAAAATTAGGAAATTTCTCTAGATTTTCGGAGATATCTAATTAATGGGCGTGGCACTGCTCATTTTCTTAGGAAACAACCTTTTAAAAATGCATGTTTATTGACTAAATTACTAATGCCACGCCCATATAATATATTTTGTCTAAAAACTGAATTATTTGCCTATCTTTTACAAAAAGTTTGAACAAAATCCGTCCAGCCGTTTAAAAGTTATACGACTTTAAAAAATTTGTTGAATCAAGATTCGCTTACTGAGCGATTCTGGGCGCCTGGTATTTTGCTAACATGTTTATACATGCTCGATTTTGGAAATGACAACCACAAGAATGAATGTGAAATTGCTTGGCTCATAACTTGGGAACTACTAGTCCGATTTTGGTCAAATTTTTTGCAAAAATTAGGAAATTTCTCTAGATTTTCGGAGATATCTAATTAATGGGCGTGGCACTGCTCATTTTCTTAGGAAACAACCTTTTAAAAATGCATGTTTATTGACTAAATTACTAATGCCACGCCCATATAATATATTTTGTCTAAAAACTGAATTATTTGCCTATCTTTTACAAAAAGTTTGAACAAAATCCGTCCAGCCGTTTAAAAGTTATACGACTTTAAAAAATTTGTTGAATCAAGATTCGCTTACTGAGCGATTCTGGGCGCCTGGTATTTTGCTAACATGTTTATACATGCTCGATTTTGGAAATGACAACCACAAGAATGAATGTGAAATTGCTTGGCTCATAACTTGGGAACTACTAGTCCGATTTTGGTCAATTTTTTTGCAAAAATTAGGAAATTTCTCTAGATTTTCGGAGATATCTAATTAATGGGCGTGGCACTGCTCATTTTCTTAGGAAACAACCTTTTAAAAATGCATGTTTATTGACTAAATTACTAATGCCACGCCCATATAATATATTTTGTCTAAAAACTGAATTATTTGCCTATCTTTTACAAAAAGTTTGAACAAAATCCGTCCTGCCGTTTAAAAGTTATACGACTTTAAAAAATTTGTTGAATCAAGATTCGCTTACTGAGCGATTCTGGGCGCCTGGTATTTTGCTAACATGTTTATACATGCTCGATTTTGGAAATGACAACCACAAGAATGAATGTGAAATTGCTTGGCTCATAACTTGGGAACTACTAGTCCGATTTTGGTCAAATTTTTTGCAAAAATTAGGAAATTTCTCTAGATTTTCGGAGATATCTAATTAATGGGCGTGGCACTGCTCATTTTCTTAGGAAACAACCTTTTAAAAATGCATGTTTATTGACTAAATTACTAATGCCACGCCCAAATAATATATTTTGTCTAAAAACTGAATTATTTGCCTATCTTTTACAAAAAGTTTGAATAAAATCCGTGCACCCGTTTCCAAGTTATAAGAGTTTAAAAAATTTGTTGAATCAAGATTCGCTTACTGAGCGTTTCTGGGCGCCTGGTATTTTGCTAACATGTTTATACATGCTCGATTTTGGAAATGACAACCACAAGAATGAATGTGAAATTGCTTGGCTCATAACTTGGGAACTACTAGTCCGATTTTGGTCAAATTTTTTGCAAAAATTAGGAAATTTCTCTAGATTTTCGGAGATATCTAATTAATGGGCGTGGCACTGCTCATTTTCTTAGGAAACAACCTTTTAAAAATGCATGTTTATTGACTAAATTACTAATGCCACGCCCATATAATATATTTTGTCTAAAAACTGAATTATTTGCCTATCTTTTACAAAAAGTTTGAATAAAATCCGTGCACCCGTTTTCAAGTTATAAGAGTTTAAAAAATTTGTTGAATCAAGATTCGCTTACTGAGCGTTTCTGGGCGCCTGGTATTTTGCTAACATGTTTATACATGCTCGATTTTGGAAATGACAACCACAAGAATGAATGTGAAATTGCTTGGCTCATAACTTGGGAACTACTAGTCCGATTTTGGTCAAATTTTTTGCAAAAATTAGGAAATTTCTCTAGATTTTCGGAGATATCTAATTAATGGGCGTGGCACTGCTCATTTTCTTAGGAAACAACCTTTTAAAAATGCATGTTTATTGACTAAATTACTAATGCCACGCCCATATAATATATTTTGTCTAAAAACTGAATTATTTGCCTATCTTTTACAAAAAGTTTGAACAAAATCCGTCCAGCCGTTTAAAAGTTATACGACTTTAAAAAATTTGTTGAATCAAGATTCGCTTACTGAGCGATTCTGGGCGCCTGGTATTTTGCTAACATGTTTATACATGCTCGATTTTGGAAATGACAACCACAAGAATGAATGTGAAATTGCTTGGCTTATAACTTGGGAACTACTAGTCCGATTTTGGTCAAATTTTTTGCAAAAATTAGGAAATTTCTCTAGATTTTCGGAGATATCTAATTAATGGGCGTGGCACTGCTCATTTTCTTAGAAAACAACCTTTTAAAAATGCATGTTTATTGACTAAATTACTAATGCCACGCCCATATAATATATTTTGTCTAAAAACTGAATTATTTGCCTATCTTTTACAAAAAGTTTGAATAAAATCCGTGCACCCGTTTTCAAGTTATAAGAGTTTAAAAAATTTGTTGAATCAAGATTCGCTTACTGAGCGTTTCTGGGCGCCTGGTATTTTGCTAACATGTTTATACATGCTCGATTTTGGAAATGACAACCACAAGAATGAATGTGAAATTGCTTGGCTCATAACTTGGGAACTACTAGTCCGATTTTGGTCAAATTTTTTGCAAAAATTAGGAAATTTCTCTAGATTTTCGGAGATATCTAATTAATGGGCGTGGCACTGCTCATTTTCTTAGGAAACAACCTTTTAAAAATGCATGTTTATTGACTAAATTACTAATGCCACGCCCATATAATATATTTTGTCTAAAAACTGAATTATTTGCCTATCTTTTACAAAAAGTTTGAACAAAATCCGTGCACCCGTTTTCAAGTTATAAGAGTTTAAAAAATTTGTTGAATCAAGATTCGCTTACTGAGCGTTTCTGGGCGCCTGGTATTTTGCTAACATGTTTATACATGCTCGATTTTGGAAATGACAACCACAAGAATGAATGTGAAATTGCTTGGCTCATAACTTGGGAACTACTAGTCCGATTTTGGTCAAATTTTTTGCAAAAATTAGGAAATTTCTCTAGATTTTCGGAGATATCTAATTAATGGGCGTGGCACTGCTCATTTTCTTAGGAAACAACCTTTTAAAAATGCATGTTTATTGACTAAATTACTAATGCCACGCCCATATAATATATTTTGTCTAAAAACTGAATTATTTGCCTATCTTTTACAAAAAGTTTGAACAAAATCCGTCCAGCCGTTTAAAAGTTATACGACTTTAAAAAATTTGTTGAATCAAGATTCGCTTACTGAGCGATTCTGGGCGCCTGGTATTTTGCTAACATGTTTATACATGCTCGATTTTGGAAATGACAACCACAAGAATGAATGTGAAATTGCTTGGCTCATAACTTGGGAACTACTAGTCCGATTTTGGTCAAATTTTTTGCAAAAATTAGGAAATTTCTCTAGATTTTCGGAGATATCTAATTAATGGGCGTGGCACTGCTCATTTTCTTAGGAAACAACCTTTTAAAAATGCATGTTTATTGACTAAATTACTAATGCCACGCCCATATAATATATTTTGTCTAAAAACTGAATTATTTGCCTATCTTTTACAAAAAGTTTGAACAAAATCCGTCCAGCCGTTTAAAAGTTATACGACTTTAAAAAATTTGTTGAATCAAGATTCGCTTACTGAGCGATTCTGGGCGCCTGGTATTTTGCTAACATGTTTATACATGCTCGATTTTGGAAATGACAACCACAAGAATGAATGTGAAATTGCTTGGCTCATAACTTGGGAACTACTAGTCCGATTTTGGTCAAATTTTTTGCAAAAATTAGGAAATTTCTCTAGATTTTCGGAGATATCTAATTAATGGGCGTGGCACTGCTCATTTTCTTAGAAAACAACCTTTTAAAAATGCATGTTTATTGACTAAATTACTAATGCCACGCCCAAATAATATATTTTGTCTAAAAACTGAATTATTTGCCTATCTTTTACAAAAAGTTTGAATAAAATCCGTGCACCCGTTTTCAAGTTATAAGAGTTTAAAAAATTTGTTGAATCAAGATTCGCTTACTGAGCGTTTCTGGGCGCCTGGTATTTTGCTAACATGTTTATACATGCTCGATTTTGGAAATGACAACCACAAGAATGAATGTGAAATTGCTTGGCTCATAACTTGGGAACTACTAGTCCGATTTTGGTCAAATTTTTTGCAAAAATTAGGAAATTTCTCTAGATTTTCGGAGATATCTAATTAATGGGCGTGGCACTGCTCATTTTCTTAGAAAACAACCTTTTAAAAATGCATGTTTATTGACTAAATTACTAATGCCACGCCCAAATAATATATTTTGTCTAAAAACTGAATTATTTGCCTATCTTTTACAAAAAGTTTGAACAAAATCCGTCCAGCCGTTTAAAAGTTATACGACTTTAAAAAATTTGTTGAATCAAGATTCGCTTACTGAGCGATTCTGGGCGCCTGGTATTTTGCTAACATGTTTATACATGCTCGATTTTGGAAATGACAACCACAAGAATGAATGTGAAATTGCTTGGCTCATAACTTGGGAACTACTAGTCCGATTTTGGTCAAATTTTTTGCAAAAATTAGGAAATTTCTCTAGATTTTCGGAGATATCTAATTAATGGGCGTGGCACTGCTCATTTTCTTAGGAAACAACCTTTTAAAAATGCATGTTTATTGACTAAATTACTAATGCCACGCCCATATAATATATTTTGTCTAAAAACTGAATTATTTGCCTATCTTTTACAAAAAGTTTGAACAAAATCCGTCCAGCCGTTTAAAAGTTATACGACTTTAAAAAATTTGTTGAATCAAGATTCGCTTACTGAGCGATTCTGGGCGCCTGGTATTTTGCTAACATGTTTATACATGCTCGATTTTGGAAATGACAACCACAAGAATGAATGTGAAATTGCTTGGCTCATAACTTGGGAACTACTAGTCCGATTTTGGTCAAATTTTTTGCAAAAATTAGGAAATTTCTCTAGATTTTCGGAGATATCTAATTAATGGGCGTGGCACTGCTCATTTTCTTAGGAAACAACCTTTTAAAAATGCATGTTTATTGACTAAATTACTAATGCCACGCCCATATAATATATTTTGTCTAAAAACTGAATTATTTGCCTATCTTTTACAAAAAGTTTGAACAAAATCCGTGCACCCGTTTTCAAGTTATAAGAGTTTAAAAAATTTGTTGAATCAAGATTCGCTTACTGAGCGTTTCTGGGCGCCTGGTATTTTGCTAACATGTTTATACATGCTCGATTTTGGAAATGACAACCACAAGAATGAATGTGAAATTGCTTGGCTCATAACTTGGGAACTACTAGTCCGATTTTGGTCAAATTTTTTGCAAAAATTAGGAAATTTCTCTAGATTTTCGGAGATATCTAATTAATGGGCGTGGCACTGCTCATTTTCTTAGGAAACAACCTTTTAAAAATGCATGTTTATTGACTAAATTACTAATGCCACGCCCATATAATATATTTTGTCTAAAAACTGAATTATTTGCCTATCTTTTACAAAAAGTTTGAACAAAATCCGTCCAGCCGTTTAAAAGTTATACGACTTTAAAAAATTTGTTGAATCAAGATTCGCTTACTGAGCGATTCTGGGCGCCTGGTATTTTGCTAACATGTTTATACATGCTCGATTTTGGAAATGACAACCACAAGAATGAATGTGAAATTGCTTGGCTCATAACTTGGGAACTACTAGTCCGATTTTGGTCAAATTTTTTGCAAAAATTAGGAAATTTCTCTAGATTTTCGGAGATATCTAATTAATGGGCGTGGCACTGCTCATTTTCTTAGGAAACAACCTTTTAAAAATGCATGTTTATTGACTAAATTACTAATGCCACGCCCATATAATATATTTTGTCTAAAAACTGAATTATTTGCCTATCTTTTACAAAAAGTTTGAACAAAATCCGTCCAGCCGTTTAAAAGTTATACGACTTTAAAAAATTTGTTGAATCAAGATTCGCTTACTGAGCGATTCTGGGCGCCTGGTATTTTGCTAACATGTTTATACATGCTCGATTTTGGAAATGACAACCACAAGAATGAATGTGAAATTGCTTGGCTCATAACTTGGGAACTACTAGTCCGATTTTGGTCAAATTTTTTGCAAAAATTAGGAAATTTCTCTAGATTTTCGGAGATATCTAATTAATGGGCGTGGCACTGCTCATTTTCTTAGGAAACAACCTTTTAAAAATGCATGTTTATTGACTAAATTACTAATGCCACGCCCATATAATATATTTTGTCTAAAAACTGAATTATTTGCCTATCTTTTACAAAAAGTTTGAACAAAATCCGTCCAGCCGTTTAAAAGTTATACGACTTTAAAAAATTTGTTGAATCAAGATTCGCTTACTGAGCGATTCTGGGCGCCTGGTATTTTGCTAACATGTTTATACATGCTCGATTTTGGAAATGACAACCACAAGAATGAATGTGAAATTGCTTGGCTCATAACTTGGGAACTACTAGTCCGATTTTGGTCAAATTTTTTGCAAAAATTAGGAAATTTCTCTAGATTTTCGGAGATATCTAATTAATGAGCGTGGCACTGCTCATTTTCTTAGGAAACAACCTTTTAAAAATGCATGTTTATTGACTAAATTACTAATGCCACGCCCATATAATATATTTTGTCTAAAAACTGAATTATTTGCCTATCTTTTACAAAAAGTTTGAACAAAATCCGTCCAGCCGTTTAAAAGTTATACGACTTTAAAAAATTTGTTGAATCAAGATTCGCTTACTGAGCGATTCTGGGCGCCTGGTATTTTGCTAACATGTTTATACATGCTCGATTTTGGAAATGACAACCACAAGAATGAATGTGAAATTGCTTGGCTCATAACTTGGGAACTACTAGTCCGATTTTGGTCAAATTTTTTGCAAAAATTAGGAAATTTCTCTAGATTTTCGGAGATATCTAATTAATGAGCGTGGCACTGCTCATTTTCTTAGGAAACAACCTTTTAAAAATGCATGTTTATTGACTAAATTACTAATGCCACGCCCATATAATATATTTTGTCTAAAAACTGAATTATTTGCCTATCTTTTACAAAAAGTTTGAACAAAATCCGTCCAGCCGTTTAAAAGTTATACGACTTTAAAAAATTTGTTGAATCAAGATTCGCTTACTGAGCGATTCTGGGCGCCTGGTATTTTGCTAACATGTTTATACATGCTCGATTTTGGAAAGGACAACCACAAGAATGAATGTGAAATTGCTTGGCTCATAACTTGGGAACTACTAGTCCGATTTTGGTCAAATTTTTTGCAAAAATTAGGAAATTTCTCTAGATTTTCGGAGATATCTAATTAATGAGCGTGGCACTGCTCATTTTCTTAGGAAACAACCTTTTAAAAATGCATGTTTATTGACTAAATTACTAATGCCACGCCCATATAATATATTTTGTCTAAAAACTGAATTATTTGCCTATCTTTTACAAAAAGTTTGAACAAAATCCGTCCAGCCGTTTAAAAGTTATACGACTTTAAAAAATTTGTTGAATCAAGATTCGCTTACTGAGCGATTCTGGGCGCCTGGTATTTTGCTAACATGTTTATACATGCTCGATTTTGGAAAGGACAACCACAAGAATGAATGTGAAATTGCTTGGCTCATAACTTGGGAACTACTAGTCCGATTTTGGTAAAACTTTTTGCAAACATTTGTAAATTTCCGTAAGTTCTGAAAAACATTCAATTAAAATGCGTGACCCTAAATCCGACTAGATTTTTAGAGGGCGTAAGTAAGTACCTGCCACGCGTACGGTTTGTTAATGGCGTATTAAACTTTTGGCCTGCGCTAAATTTTTTTAGTAATTTTATTGAAAGCGAAGTGAAGGGAAAATTCATTTGACAAGAAAAATATATATACTATAATTGTAAAACAACTTGGAATTAAAAAACGTGCAGGAACGACAACTTCATCAGTTCTGTGTCTTCAATATATTATAAAGTATATTTATACTTCTTCGTATACACCAACAAGATTTAATGATTTCATCTGTTGAAGTATATCTTTCATTCTGCATAAGGTTTTTGCTTTTGTACCTTTCCTATAAAACATTATTTCTGTTAGTTTTAAGAGCTGATAGTTAGCTTTATACGAATAAAATTATTAATAACTTTGAATAAATCATTTGCTTTATAATTAATACTAAATGTTGAATTCGATTGTTAAGGTTCAATACACCTTTCCTGCTTCATTTTAATGCATTTTCACTTTACACTTTTATAGGGGTTAGAAAATTATACAAAAAAAACCTTTCATGTGCGTTGTTGCTTTTCCGCCCGACTAGAGTGTTAAGTATAAGGTGCTTATAAGGTTGTTTTTATTATTTGCTATGCTAGTAAAAGAAAAACTCTTTCCATTTAAAGGGACTCGTGAAAACCTTAGCAACACTTACTTTGATGTGGGGGAGTGGGAATGGGAGGGGGAGGCATTACGGCTTAGTATCCCCACTACAGCATGTGTTAATATACACGCGACACCCATAACAATAGCAACCAACTAAGTTAAGTGGGAGTTACTCATATGTTATGGCACAAAAAAGAAAACTCAACAACACAAAGCAGGAATTCTATATAAAGATGTTTAAACTCCATTAGAGTAAATGCGTCTACAGAGTAAAAATAGAGTTGGCAGTTTATTTTCTTTTTATTTCATATATAAAAAAAGGCAACACATCCATTGTAAAGCTTTACGCGTCAGTGATTAATCTTGTAAAATATTCGAAAAAAGAAAAACCCAAATTTCATCAAGTTTGTTTTTGAATCTCGGAAAAAATCTACCAATTAGGAAGGAAATCTTTCTTTGGCTTTTCAAACCAATTAAATCAGCTTATGTTTTAAGAAGATAAATGAAAATGGAAACTTTCCAAGTTACACCTACTGAATACACTGAATACACTTTATACTGTATACGCTATGAAAAAAGATTTTGAAGGCAAATGAAAATAAAACAAAAAGACTTTAAAAGTCGCCCTCCTCCTCTTCGCACACTTCTTGCCGGCTTTAGTTTCATTGTTCTTGTGAAATATTATGCACATACTCCTGCCTTGTGATCCTTTTTTTCTTGTCTTTCTTAAGGAGATTGAAAAGCTCTCTTTATTGGAGTTGTAAAGCCCTCCTCCTACCTCTAGAACTGTGTTTCCACGTTTTCTTCTTTCTTTTTTTTTTTTTTTTTACCCATTATTGTTGATTGTTTGCAAAGATTTCTCGCATGAATTTTCTTTACCAAACGGAGGGGTTAGCCATGTGTTGGCGGAAGAAACGTTTGTAAAAGCTATGAATTTTAAAATGTATTGTATTGAGAGAAAAAAAAAGAAAGATTATAAAAAAAAAATAAATTCTCATAAAAACAAATCAACGTTTGCTTGATAATAATGTCTAAATATATTATATAACCGGGTATTGGATGCTGGAAGCTTAGGCTTAAGGCTTAAGGGTGAATCTCTATCGCATTTAGTTAGTTACCACAACAACCGATAAAGAAGCTCTAATCATATGTATATATGCATACCATACAATCAAAAAAGTGGAAGGAAATCCTATTAAGAAAGCAAGAAAAAAGGAGTGAATTTAAATTTTTTTTTATTTAATAAAGATTTTCGATAAACTTTATAATGTTTATAAAGCAGAAATAGGAAAATATGAGAAAAATTTTAAATCCGTTATTGAAGATTTATTTCAAATCAATTCAGAAGGGACTGCCTATAAACTATCACATATTTAGCAAAGCTTATATATTAGGAATTCAATCTAGTGCATCAATTCCTTTCATTATAAGGATCACACATACAAAGTTTAACCAAAATCCCTTGACTTTTAATTTTTTTCCTAGTTTTTTTTTAGAAAATTCCATAACACGGTAAGAATTGGTATATTTAGCGAGATTTTGATATTGACCATGGTGTTCATATTATTTTGTCCATCCCCTATATACATATTATACTTTTCGAAAATCGAAAATATAAGTGAAAAACTTTCCATTTCTTTGCTGTTACATATAAAATATTAACAACAATAGAAAAAAGATTGAAAAAAAAGGAAAGTTTTTTAATAAAATATTAAACGATAATCGTTACTTTGCATAATCTTTTAAAGAGTGTAAGAAAGTTTTGATTTTCACCCCAGGGAGACAAAAAAATGAAACCCACAAATTGTCAGTCATTCTGTACAACTTATTTAAAATTATCATAATTTTATTTGATTTTACTTTTTGATATAATTTTTACCTGAAACTTTCTTGGGTAAGGGTACAATTGTATGTAAGGTATTGTAGAGTATTTGATCCTGTAAAGAAAACTTGGTAACATTTGTAATCCTATAGGTGTAGCATTCGTTTTCTTTTCTTCACACTTGCATTTGTATTCCTTTCAAAGAGAAACTGTATGTTGTTTACTGTGTGAAAAATCGTTAACAAGTCCCCTGGGATGGACTATAATATGGACATTTAATAGCCTTCATCATTACCATCATCATCATCTTGCTTATTAGGCAACAGTTTCTTTTAAGTAAAAGTTTTCGGTCAATCACAAACATTTTCCGTTTGTTTTAGTTTGTTTGCTTAATAAAATATTTATTTTATTTTACTCTGGCGTATTTTTCCTTCTAAATGTAACCTCCCCCAACCTAACGTCGCACTCCTATTTCATTACTATATTGCGTGCTTAACTCCTTACCGCGCTGCACACACACACACACACACATCAAACACATAAAATATGTACAAAATAAATGTGAGAAGTTTTTCCGGGCTAGACATTCTAAATGACTGATATGTTTGTATATGTGTATAGGTGTACATATATTAGTATTTTCTCTAGTGTACAGCTTTTGTCAATGTTTGGTGTCTGCCATCATTTCGCTTTGAAGCACGCAATGGTACGTTTTATACACCTGTGAATACTTTTATATATGTACGTTAGTATATGCTTACCTTTCTCCCTCTCTGACGGTATGTGTGAGTTTTCATTATAAATAACTCAAAAGTGTTGGAAAAACTGTTTTGTTTGGTATTTTATGTCGAATTCTAACATAACAACGAAACTTTTAATAGGTGCGATAATATAAGAATTGCTCGCAAGTATCACAACTAGAAATTTATTCCCGGTAAGTATAATACATATAATTATCTATGTATATATATATATAAAGAATCGTTGAAACGTGTACGGTGGAAACTTTGCCAAGTAAAGCCTTCGCAGAATAATTTTAAATGAAAACTTAACACTTGTTAAGAGCGTATATGTACACAACTCTTGACACGCACCTACATAAGTTTTCCTTTAATAAGGAGTGCATGTGACTATTGTCACTACAAAAAGGTACTACTCGGGCATTTCTTATGTTTTTTGCTTCTAGAACCAAGCATCAACATGACATTGTTAGGATTTTTAGTCAATTAAGTTAATAAGCAGGACGGCATAATGAATTTAGGTTTAAAAGTAAAAAAAAAACTAACGTAGGATAATGCATTTATTGCCTATACCTGGGGGTTAGGTCTCGTACCTTTTGAAAAATTTGTATTTGACTTAAATCAAATCTTGGACACCCTCCACATTTATGCCGAAAAGTTCCCGCGCGCTCTTTAAACAGTTAAAATCTCTTTTCACGCGACCACCTAAGTCCGTCGTTCGGACTTAGGTGATCAATAAACGTTTTCTACACTAAGAAGAGTTTTTCGTAACTGGTGGGCGTATCTGTCATTCTGCGTAGGCATGGTATTATAAAATTTCAAATTCGTAGCTTAATTTTTATATTTGTGAGAGTTATTTTATTGGGTGCAGCTCTCAACCCATGTCGCTCAAATTAACAAAGAACCTGAGAATGTGTGTACAAAATTTCAAAGCTCATTATCTTGAAATTTACTAAACACTTAAACCTATTTTTGTACAGTGGATCGCTTAAAAAAACCCAATTGATTGAAAATTTCATATATCGCGCAAAAAAATCACAGAAATACAAAATCGCACAAAAACAGGTTTGAGTGCATTAAGTTTTCAAAAGCAGAAAACTTCCAAACATTTCAAGAATATATTTTATAGGGTCCCTGAAGCCTGCCTTTAATGCTAATATTCCACATAAAAGATCAAAAGTTATTATAATTATTGAAACATGGAATGTTGAAAATTACTTGATTACTCATCCCATACTATTCACATGCTCTTACAGCACATATATTAGCAGAGGTATTTACATTAAGCATGTTTGTGATGTTTTTATTGAAGTCTGTATTTTATAACTGTGTGATTTTTTTTATTGGCATTTCATGTCCTTACACGCTTTCTCTGCTCTTGGGATATATAGTTAAAAACAATCTCTGACCATAATTTTATTGGCCATTTTTACGATAAAAGTTAAGTGAATTGTACATTATAACATGCATAAGTAAATGGTCGTAAAATATCATCTCTACCGTTGCTGCTGTCCTTTACATCTCTGGCAAAGTGTTTACGACATTTGAAGAAGTCAAGCAATGTCCTACAGCTCTAGAAAGGGATATGTATTGTATGCTTTGTTATGAAATCAAGAAGATTTGTACATTTTATTGCGAACAAGATTTTGCGATATGTGTGCGTTGGGTTAAAAGGTATTTAAGGAGAATAAAATAAGTTTACTAACAAGGACTACGAGAGGAGAGATGAAACCGCGTGAATAGAATATAAAAATTTTGAATCATACACATGAAAACGCAGTTGTTATTGTTGTTGTTGCATCCACTCTTCTTTCTTTAGTAAACTTGTCGTTGATTTTAGTATTCCCATACTCACCACTTGAATGCATCGCATCGCATCGCATCGCATCGCATCGCATCGCATCGCATCGAATCGCATTTTATTAAAACTCAATAATTTACATATATTTATGTGTCTGTATAAAGTGTTTTATATATTTAAAATTTTATTATCCATTTCATTCACATTATATTATATGTGGTGATAAATATTGTGTTGTTTTCAAGAAACTTGTTTACAAACACATGCATTGTACGTTTAACTTATTTTATGAAATGTTTTGTCTTTAAGTGGAAGTAAAATGGATAGAAATGCGTTTATAAAATTACATACACGTTATATATATGTTGGTGGTAGTGAGGATATATTTTACATACAATTTAAATTTTATTTTAATGCAAATTTATATCTTAACACAACTTGCACACTAAACTATACTTAGGGATGATATACATCATATATAAACAAACAGCTGGTGTCGAAAGTGAGTTTACATGAAAAATTAAGTAAAGAAAAAAGAAAGGACAAATCTCTCACATACTCGTACATCTCAAACTCATACATAAACCTTTAACTCCAGCAATTGAATTCTGCACCAAATAAGGGATTTTTTGTTAATTCACTTGAATAAATTAAAGTCTAGCGATCGAGTTAAAGTTATAGATTGGAGCCCAAAGTTATCTGTACTGGTAGTCTATAGTAGAAATGAACCATAGTGCTGTTATAGAAAAGAATAAATAATTCCCACTCTTAATGGACGTACGGACATTTTAGTTCTACATTCTATTCATTCGGTATTATTCCACTAACATCTAATATTTTGTTCCACTACTTAACATTTTGGCTGTGTATTTTTCAAATAAACAACAACAAAAAGAAATCACAACCGGTATAAAGAAAAAAAACTGTTTATAATTTGTCACTAAATTAGTGACAAAGGTGTTTAACAACTCATAAATATTTCATGTACATGTGTTTGGAAGAAACCTTTCTTTTATTTTTATCATATATTTAAAAGTTTTTGTTTTTTTTTTGTTTATTTCTGATATTATTGATTAGGGAAGAATTGATTGTTGCTGATTTTGTTGTGTTGATGTTGCTATGACTTTAAAGTTGTTGTTTTCGTTGTTTTGCTTGTAGTCTCTGTTCCATAACAAATCTACTTTTTGTCTTTTTTTTTGTTTTTGTTTTTGTTTTTATTTTACCATTGATTATTGTTCGTTGTCTTCTGATGTTTGTTTGAAAATTTATATATTGTCAAGTGAAAGTGCATGATTTGGTTTATGGTTAATAAGGAAAAATATTTCATAATTTTTAATGCGTAACAATGTCATAGAAAAATATATATTTTGTATACCCGACACACATGGGGGGTATATTAAGTTTGTCATTCCATTAGCTACCAGACGTCAGAGTTCCCATAATTCACAATCAATCTCAAACACCATGAGAAACTAAGTCGATCTAGATATGTACGCGTGTCTGAATGTTTGTCACGATTGTACATTTTAAGTTATAGAGCTGAAGTAATAGACTCTATTAGTTTTTTCACTCAGATCGCTATTAAAAATGGGCAAAATCGGTTAGTGGCCACGCCCACAATCAACAAAAATAGATTGATCTCGCACAAAAATTGAGCCATTAAGTTGAAATTTGCGACGCATATATATATAATTACCCCTTCCATTGATATGCCAAAAAAGACCATGGTCGGTAACATACACGCCCACAATTTAAAAAAAATGTACTCTTTATAGCTGATACACAATGCATATACTATTAGAGGGCGTCACCATATACCTGCCACGCCCACCATTGTAGATGTGGGGGGTATTTAAGATTCGGTCCAAGCCAAATTTAGTTTTCTTACTTGTTTTAATTTTTGAACTAACTTCTAGTTAAGTACAAAACTACTTGAACGATATGAATTTTCTTATAGTTTTTTTTTTTTAATGCATCACGAACCTCGATGATTTCTTTTGTTCAAAATATTTACAAAAAACTTCTGGAAGGATTTCTCTTATTAAATGTTTCTTTTTAGACATTTTGGTATAATTTCTTATCTTTTGTTGATGTTAATAAATTCCAAAATCTACGTAAACAACCTGGTTTCTTATCTAAATTGGCCACCATTAAACGATCCTCCTCCATAATAGTGTCCAATATATAATAACTGCTTAGGTTTAACGGTGGTGGTGGTAGTAGAGGGGGTGGTCATGATATAATGCAATTTTTACTTTCACTATGTAACACTGGAGGATGATGGCCACCATTACCATTACTTTGATATTCCAAAGCTTGCTTTTTCTTCTTCTCATAAGCTATAGCATCATTGGGCACATACGACACTCTTACACCGCCATAATGTCTACGCGCTGGCAAACGATAAACGTAATCATCCATATCGCTGGAAGAACTGGATGAACAAGTCGAACAAATACTGGCCACTTCAGCATTATCGGTATTTATCATGGCACTGGCTGATGGCTGAGGAAGATCAGGAACATGTGGTAATTTTGCATTAGTCTGATTAATTTGCATTTCTGATGTGCTGCGCGCCTGATTTCGTTTACGCCTTCTTCTACGAGCATTGGAGTTATCTGTATAGCTTTTTGATCTGGACATGGTATCTTGTATACTGAGAAATCTCATTTCTCTACCCATTTGTCCATAGCGATTTTCCTGTTCCACCTCTTCATCATCATCGTCCTCTTCATTATTTGTTGTCGTATTGTCTTCTTTAATACGTTCATACTTAACGGGTGATAGTGTTTCATGATCATGATCCATTTCTAAATTTTGACTAATTTCTTGCGTACTTTCAGTCATTTCGGAAGCTGAAGCTGAAGTAATTTGCATTTTATCGATACTCTGATAACTATGAGAATCGTCAGCTTTGGATACCAACATGTCAGGCAGGGAACTGGTAATATTTGTATCCGGAAAACTTGATTTATCTGTGGCACAAATATTATCCATACTCATGGCCACTTCAGTGAAATCCATGGGTAGCGGATGAGTGGGCCGGGTTGTAATGTTAGTTTCCAAATTTTTCAAGACCAAATCATGCAGGCACGGTTTCCGGGGACTGGCAAAACTATTGTCCAAATTATTCGGAAGCTTACCATTACTATTATTCAGACATCCTTGCGACAAATGGTCCACATGATTAGTGGTGGTAGTTCGTTGTATTGAATTAAGTTGGGGTTCACTACTAGCATCTGATGGTGTTGGCGGTTCTCCCTTACTGCATGCTATCGAACAGTAGATGGTCCCACCACGTGGTAGAAACGCACGACCCAGCAATGAACAATGACACGTGCAACAGGAAAAACATTGATCTGTAGCATGCCAATGTTGACCGTCATGAGACATTTGCCCCTGATCTACACCTATCGCTTCACCACAATAATCACAATATTCAGCAAACATATTATCAAAACAATTGAGGCAATACGGTCTGCCTTCGCGCATTATATAACGCTGCCCACCCAATTGTAGGTCACATTCAAAGCAGGCGAAATGCTTCATGTGCCAGGTGCAGCCTTCAGCTTCAGTACATTCATCAGAGAATATAATCTGCAGGTGAAGAAATGTAATGAAATTTAAAATTTCGATAAAGTACATCTGTCCGTCTTAAGTAAAGCAATTGTTAACATAATTTTCGCACTGAAAAATTGCAAATATCTTAAAATTCTTTCGGCATATGTACTGTGTACAACATACATATCTATATGCATAATTTCAAACCACAATTCAAAACAAATTACAAATAATCATTATTTGAATTTCAAATATTTGGCAAAGAAAGGTATCTCTTACATGAGATACTGTTTGTAAATTAAAAACCTCTATTTTAGTAAAATATACTTTTACAACATAATACAGAAATGAGAACCGTTCCATCACCTCTTGTTTAATTATGATTAATTTAGAAGATAAAGAAAAGCGGACGTAAAGACAGCCGTCCAAAAATTCTAGTGTATTTGAAGAAGATGAATGGGTAATGAATAACAACTGGATTGAATTGGCTGGACTGGATGTAATTAAAAGTCATCTCCAAGGATTGTATCACGAACGTTACTTTTCATTTAAATACTTCAAGAACTGAAGAGTGTATCATTATCACATAAACACAATATTCAATTTCCGCCTTTCTACCAAGTGTGTAAATTAGCTTAAACAGCTTGAGTATATAAACTTGTCTTCTTCGTTTTGTCTACTATGTGTTTATATAATTACTGCTAAATAAACATAAACAAATTCTTCAGTTCAGGGCTGATAAGCTCATTAAGCAAAAAAGTGAGAACGTAAAGAATGAAAATAAAAAAGAAATAAAATAAACAGATAGCCCACCTCATCGCAAGCTGAACAGCGCGGTTTCTGAGTTTCGGCATGATGACGGCCACAGTAGAATTGGCCGTTGCGATGAAAATAGATTAAATCCACCAGTAATTCTTTGCAAACACAACACACAAAACAAGCAGGATGCCAACACATCTGAGCACTGATACGCTGAGAGGCCAAGACCACAACGTTGCCGGGGGAAAGTTGTCCCTTGCACTGGAAACAATATAATGAGAAATAAAAAAAAGAAAAATAAGAAACTCGGCTAAAGCATAGATTGATAAGGTTTCATTTTAAATAATTTCATTTTTTATTGAATTTTCTTAAATATATATAAAAGAAGTAAGAAACTAAATTTGGTTTAGGCCAAATGTAAAGTACCCTCCATATATATATGGGTATATATATATATATATATATATATAGCTACGAAAATTCCCATATGTTTGCAAAAAATTTTACCAAAATCGGATCAGTAGTTCCCAAGTTGTGGGCCCAGCAAATTCACAGTCATTCTTATGGTCGTAAGTTTGAAAATCATGCCATGAAAGCTTGTAAATTAATTCAGCTTTCAAATGAAGTATATTATTTGGGCGTGGCACATCCCCATTTAGTTAATAAACAAGAAATATTAAAAAAAAGTCATTTTTTTAGTAAATGGGCAGTGCCCCGCCCCGAAAAGCTAGAGAAATTTCCTAATTTTTGCAAAAAATTTGACCAAAATCGGGGCAGTAGTTTTCTAATTATAAGACAAGATTTGTTTGTTCAAAAAAAAAAAATTTTTGTAAAATGAAGAGTTTCATAAGTACTTAAAAAGTTTGCTGGAGGACTTCATTCCATTCTCCATTCCCATAAATGCTAAAAGCTGTTCATTAAAGTGCTTTCATATGCCTACTGAGTAAAGCATTTCAATTAAAAACTTAACACAAAATACTAAAAAGTAGCCACTACCCTAGAGCTCATTACAGCTTATATATGTATGCAAGTATGTAATTAAACATTAACGCCTGACGTTATTAAATATAATATTTTAATGTGGAAAATATCAAAGTGGTGAGTTGGGGAAAGTAATCCCGAGAGGATGACACCACTTAGCAGCAGCTATCTTAGCCGCTAGGCGTTCAGTTAAAACAGAACGAAATATCATTTCTATATATTGTAAATATTTCAACGTTTATTATTTATTTTTACTACCATAGCCATGTCTTTGTTGTTGTACATGGACATAATAAAAAAGACACTGGCTGGGTTGGTGCTCTCCTCTCTGTCTGCATCTTTTCCGTTTGCTTACTCTTTTCCTTTCTTTCATATGGAAATATTCGTATTGTAAGTGGAGATCTTTTGTTGTTTTTACTTTGTGTGTGTGTTTTACTGAAGTTTGTCAGTTATAATGATTTGACTCATTAAGTTAAAATGCGTATAATTAAGATTTTATAAATGGTAATATAGTTAAAAGCTTTCTGCCTCTTACGTTTTTAATTTCACGTATAAGGATGCATTTATATACAGATAATATGTATAATAGAAAGAACATGTGGAAAATTGAATTTGACTTGGGACCAATCTTATAGATTCTCCGTATCTTTATACCAACGATGGGCGTGGCATGATGTAACTGATTGTGTCCTCTAATGGTGTACGAATTACGTGTCAACTAATAAATTATATGTTGCATCAAACCGTTTTTCTTTGTACATTGTAGGCGTGTCTGCTATAAAGCGGCAACAATTTTGAAAATTTCAACTTCATTGTTTTTATTTTGATAAATAGACTTTCTGTCTGTTTCTGCTCTCAACCAATATGACTCAATTTCAATAGAAGCCCGCAAGCAACAACAAAATTTCAGCTTAATGAGGTTGATTGTTCCAATAACGCACACTACGATAAGGACGGACATATCTAATTAGATTAAGATTTGAATGTCGATTAGAAATATGTATACTTTGCAGCCCCACTGACACCTGCTTTTGGATGTTATGCCAATGCAATGACCATCTTAGTATACCGCCACCTCACACGAAGGGTATACATAGTGCGTACTCATGAACTAACATTTTTTAAATACTTCCTTTTAAATCCTCATCCAACGTAAGTTTTATATGACAAAAGAAAGAGGAAAAGATCTTTATAACCATAAGAGTAATGTGTTGTTTTCTTTGGGAATATCATGCGGTTGTAAAAGTAGAGGTCACAGACCTGAACAGCGTATTGTGTACGAATTTAGTGAGTTTGATTATGCCGCTGTCGATACTACTAATAAAAAACTCTCGCATGCTATTCAGTTTATACTTGCTTAACACTACATTCAATCATTACAAAATCACACCATCTGAAACAGAAAATGTATTATTTTATATAAGCACACATTCCTTAATACGGTTATTGCACTTATTATTAGTCCACACTAACTCATATACATACAAACTCTCCGCAACTTTGTATTACTTGTCTTACAAGCAATTTTATTTTGCGTGTATTTGTGTCATATTAAGTAAGTCCTTATGCTCCAAATCATATCCAACTAACCATGGATAAAGCCATAAAGTCAGTTTAAATTGGAAACCACAATGTAAGTATATAAAGACCGATACACATACGACCAAACACTGAACCGGTTACTACTAATTGCATATTTTAGTTTTTCCAACCTATTAACTCGAGTGTTTTTTGTGATGACAACGTATGTGGGAATGCATATGCATGTATGTATGTATGTGGTATGTTTGAGCAAACAATTAACAACTTTAAGTGTGCTTCAACTTTGCCTGGCAAAGCTAGTAAGAGAGTAATTAGTCTACTTTCCACATTCTTGGTGTTTAGTGTTCTGGAAAAGTTGCATAAATGATGTGCCGACTAAAACTGTTTTATCAACAAAATATTTAGCATGTTAGGCTTGTTTAGTTTTTACGTTAAAAAAATAAAAAAAATAAAAAAAAAATAAAAAAAATAAAAAAAATTAAAAAATAAAAAAAAATAAAATAAAATATAAATTTTAAAATAGAATTTTTTTATGTTATTTCGATGCTGGAAATCTTTGCTACGAGAGTAGTGTCAGAACAAGAAAACAAAAAATGGGAAAAATATTTATTTCCCAACGTAGTCTCCTTTTAATTCCATCCCCTTTTCTTGGCGATATTTAATAGATTTGTTAGCATGTTTGAATAGAGAACGGACGAGCTCAAATGAGCTTCGAGAAATAGTCCAATCATGCTAAAATATCACCCAGCTAATTATTATGTTTTTCACCATTTCAAACTACGTCTGTAAAGAAATGGGATTTGTGTTGTTAGCTGTTTTCAGTGACACTTATAAAATAATAAAGACTTGTCAACCTTTACAATCTTTCTCCCATTTTCCTAAGAATGCAACCAAGTATTCTTTAGTTTTCTTCTGTAATCTTTACTTTACACACAAACTACATAACTGGTTAGCAAAGCGGAAATGGAATTATTAATGGGTCTCGTTAAACTAACAGCCGTCCCTTCTCTTTCACAGAACATAAACTTCCGTATACCAAAATTAAACAGCAATTTAGATAAAAAAAAAACAAAAAAGAGCAATAGTAGAATTGAACATAAAAAATAAATAGCAAGGAAGTGAAATGGCGTGTGCTTAAGTTGCCAAAAACTGAGCACATAAGCCTCACTCCCATCCAGTGCATATTCCATCATAAAAGCGGCTTTGTGTGTGAAAGAGTTTTTTCTTGCCATGTATTGTATGATTTGATTTTTTGTTAATTCTTTTGAAAGAGAAAACGAAAAATCTTTTATCAGAACGCTTTTAATGACAGTCTGACGCGTTTCTATACTTTTTTGCATACACTTGACTGACTTTTTTGATTATTTCGCTCTGTCGCAGTCTCGCCCTCTTTTTTCAATTGCATAACTATAGAAAACTTAAATCATATTCAATTTCACTTGTCGTTTGCGAAACAATATTCTTCAGCATAAACAACTTTAAGTCAGATGTTCAAGTAGAAATATGGAAGAGTTAAATACGGATAAAAGCACTTATTGTACATAATGATCTATGTAGTCAACGGTCCTTGTTATTTTGAAAACGTAACTGTATTTATCTTCTATTTTCAAATGGACATCTCTCATTTCGATATGCTTTAGAAGAAGAAGAAGAAGAAGACTATGAAATTCGTCGACAGCCGTATATAATTTGTTGTTCATTTCATCCCATGTCACTTCCTTTTCATATTCCTCCCGCTGCTGCTGTCAAATTATTGTTTGTTAACACAATAGAGAGCAGTCTCAAAAAATTTTCCCGACATTGACTCGACGCTTTAATACATTTTTGTCAATAAAGCATACTCGCACGCTTTGCTCTGTCATATTTTCTACAGAAAATATGTCATCTCACAATGATGGCTTAATTGCAACACGCTTTTCATTGTATTGTACTTTTAAGGCAAAGCAAACAATAAGGAAAATGGACAGAGTGAATAATTACGCTTGCTAAAATCGTAACTGAGGACTTTTCGGAGAAGTTCTGAAAGAAATTTTAGAAATGATTGTAATTTTGATTTAAATTGAGTAAAAGAGTGCTTAAGTGGGGCACGCACCCAAACACAACTTAAATGGTGAACTATGGATAAGGTTAGGTTCAGTTAAGTTAGGTTGGGTTAGATTATGTTATCTTTAGTTGGGTTCAAATGTATTTAGGTTAGATTCGTTTTTGTTTGGTTTTGTTTAGTTCAACTTTGAATCGTACATTTTTAATCATAAGCCGTGCATATATTTGCGAGTGGGCCTCTCTCAATTCATTCAATACCTTGTCATTGTCAAGAAATGTACAAGTTTTAAACCCTTGAACAGTAAGTAAAATAAACTAAAGGAAGCTTATCATAACTGAAACTTTTTTCAACTACCTATTATAATAAAATGCTGCATAAGCATTCTTTCATATTTTATTAAAAGTTTTCCATAACTTTTAAATGTATGAAAAGAAAAAGCAAAAGAAAAAGAAAATGAAATATATGCAAGCAAACTGTGGAACCCTTGAGATGCGACGTCTTTATAACTTACACTTCTTTGCAGCCTCATACGTACGCATTATATATTCAATCATTTTCAAGCAAGACACAGAAAGACAAGAACCTCTTTTCATACAAACTTAGGCAAAAGGACGTACCGAGTTGAAGTGAGTATGCGCCCAGCAGCTATTAGGCTACTGTCTGGTTAGTCTGTGTTGGCCAATAATGGTTGAAAAATTTGCATAAAAAAACTTTTCCCACTTTTCTCTCCAAACACACAAGATTGCTTTGTGTCTAACGTATAAAGACGAGTTCAACAAAGGAGAGGACACAAAATCTTACCACCAGCATAAATAGAAATTATTTTTTATTAAGTGTATGCAAAAATTGTAATCTTTCCTGCTTCTCTGCGTTTTGTTTTTAATAAATGACATTTTCTTTGATAAATTTTTACCACACTTTCTTATTAAACTTTACGTCCTTACGCGCATACATATGCAGAAACGAATTCAAGTCGTTTACGTGAAACGCTGTACTTTTTGCTAAAGCGTTTTTCTTGTTGTTTTCGATTTCTTTTCATGACTTTGTCAATGTGTGTGTGAATGTGTGTTTACTTAAACAAAAAGCGTTCATTTCTTACAACACAGCAGCTGAAAATCTATCTTAAGTAGTTTTCATTGTTGCGTTGTTGTTGTTGTTGTTGTTGTTGTTGTTGTTATAGTTGTTTTTATTTATGCGCTTTTAATGAAATCTTTTTGTCATCAGTTGGAAAAGTTTTCCACAACAAATGCTGCAGAGACGCAAAGCAACTAACAAAAAACATTTATTTCAGTTGTCGTTTATGTTTAAATTGTTGCATGGATTGTGGAAATGGGAAGGGGGTGCTATTGTTTTTCACATTTTTAAAACACTAACAAAAACAATGGGAGCCGTAACAGAAATATGTGAACAAAAAGTGTCAACCAAAGGAAAACTATAACATTTTATGATTTCCTGTGAAAAGCGTTTCATTACAAATGAAGAGAAAAGTTTCTGTTGAACAAGGTTTTGGAAATATTTGGGAGGGGGCCATAAAATCACAAACTTTTTTCAACTCATAACTATGTACAGATATGTATGTGTGTGTACTTATCCATAATGAAATGTTTTAGTTCATCCAGTCCAAGCGCAAGATAAGCTACACTCCAACACTTAATGTATAACTTAAGTATTTGTTCCTAAAATAATTCAAACTGCTCCAAAAAAAAAAACTGTTAGAACTTGGAAAAAAACGGAAAAAGTGTGAAAGTATTTGAAATCTTTTGTTTGTTTTTCCTACAATGGTTCAAAAATTATCGAGAAATGCGACCATTCAAATGAGAATGATAAGGAGACAGCAATCACATGCGCAGTTCTACAGGAAGTTAGGTTAGGGCCCTAACTTTTTGTACTTTATGCAAACAACAAGCTAAGCACTCTAAAAAATTGCCAAACATTTGCGTATGCCGATGATACGGTGAATGTTGTTACATACAAACATATAAAATCAGCGACTGATACAATGCAACGCAGAGTTCGACATAATGATTAGATGGTGCCATGATAATAGACTCCATCAAACCATCCATCACACTGATACTCATCAAACCCTCACATTTACTCTGTTAACATTAAATTCCATGATTTTGATTGCTTGTGCTGCAAACGGTTGCTTAAGCAACTAAAAGGGAGATGCATATAATGTACACTCTAATCAACGAATTTGGTCACAGAACGAGAACTTAATTTTATCATTTTTTTGAATTTAATTGAAATTATTTAAATCGTTTGTAAAATAAATTATAATTTTATTATTAAAAAAAAAAAATTTAAAGTGGGTTCCTTTAAAAAAAAATTATAATTTTAAGTACTAACTTAAATATTTAGTACTTAACACTTGGTATTCTGATGCATAAGTACTGACTATTTTAAATCACTCAAGTAAGAGTACTAGTAAATACGCATTAATTAATAGTAATTAAATGCACCGTACTTAAGTGTACTTAAGAAAGAATTATACTTTAAGAAAGCAGTACTTAAAAGGACTTCAGTACTTTGTGTTTGTATTTAAGAGTTTTAAAATCTTAAGTGATTCATTTAACTTGATTTTCCTTAAGAGCTTAAAACATCTTATATACTTAGACTCCACTACTTAGTTGTAGTACTTGGCATCCAATTACACCTAACATGTCAATATTACTGCAACATTTTTTTAAATAATTTTACCAACAACGCAACACTGTACTGAGTATCATTTAGTTTTTGGTTTAAATCTTGTAGATGATGATAACAAAATAAAAATATTTTAATAACATTTTTTTTTGTTCTTTACTTACATTTGTACAAGGTCTTTCATCAGATAATAAACGCACTACACCGCGTCCCAATGCTTCACGTTTCCTTTGTGCTGAAAATATGCGCAATTCTTTGCGTTCTTCATCGCTCAGTGAGTGGCAATAACGTACCTACAACATCAACAAACATAACAACAAAAATGCATCACGTTTAAAACCATGAAAACATTTGAAAAGTTTTCTAATGTTAAACATTTTTAATTAAAAATCTTCCCATACTCTGGAATTTTTTTTTTTTTTGCACATTTTATAACAAAAGAAAAGCACGGTGTATCATGTTAATGAGATTAATAAATTTAACATTTATAAATATATCGGTAGGGTGTTCGTCTTTTTTAATAAAAATGTAAATGATACATCATGAGAATCGTTTACTTACTTCATTGTCTTGTGGTGGTAATTGTTGCAGCAATTGTTTAATGCGATACTTTTCACCAGCACTGTTAACATATGGTACCTTATCATCGGGCAATTGGGAAAAATATAAACGCACCTACAAAAATACATTAAATGAAACGTTAGAAATTGTGAAGCTTTTAAGGAAATTTATGGATAACATACAATGGAGAATAATATATTTTTTATCTCCCATTTTCGTGTACATTATTACAACTTAGGTAAGGAAAATAATAGTAAAAAAAAGCCATTTTTCAATATTCAGTTAAGGTAAGAATTCCTTTTCACATAAAAGTCTCTTTGCGAAGAAACGATATATGGAAAAGGAGCTATAAAAATGATCCGATTGAATACAAATTTGACTCAGCCAAGTACCAAGCTAACCAGTTATTTATTTACCAATTTATAATTCTAAACGTTGCCACAACATATAAGCATGAGAACGGAAATGCGGAAAAAGATTCAGCCTATGTTAAGGAGTCTCTCAGCTCTTCTTCTGAATGTGGCAAATGGTTGGACAAACTTTGTAAATCCTTTACATAACCAAAGAAATGACTCTTGTATGACATTTATCAAGAAAATATCTCTTAATAAAACGATTATAAAATATTTGTCCGTCAGTCTGTCTTGCATCTGTGCTAATATTGATCATGTGAGTCCTAGTAGTACACAATGTTTCTAACTTATATCTTATAACCCTCTTATCCTGCTACATATTTGTAACCAAAATGCTAAAAATTGAAACCTAAACACTATTTCATATATTACATAATATGTTAACAATCACACAATATGCATTATAAGTATTATAAATATAATCCACATTGATAAGTTTAAAAATATGTGCTTTTAAATTTTTATAGCCAACAGTGAAAGTCACGACTTTCCTCCACCAAAGATAACAACAAGCACAGCCATTCAACCATTACGTATATAATCTCCCGAATTTGTGCAGCATACTAGGCCAACCAAAAAAAAAAAAACAATGCTACGGCTATGAACATACAAGCACAGTTTTACAAAGTTATGGCAGTCGTTATTGGGAGAGATTTAGAGTGAGAGTAGTGGACATATACCACTCCCTCCCCCTATAAGTTAATTGGAAATGTGTGTGTGTTTTTTTCTTTTTTTTTAAGTTTTATGGTTTTATTGGGCTTCAGTTTATGGTGATGATGGCGATTTCACTTTTTTCCCAGTCTACGGAAGCAGTTGCATTCTATTGGACACTCTAACCAATGTTTTAATTTTCAATTTCATTTAATCAACGTTAAGAGATTTTTCCTTTTTTTTTTTTCTTTTTTGGTTAAATGTTGTTTAATCCAGCTTTTGATTTTAAGATTTACTAACATGACATATGGGATATGAGAATATTGTCAATAACATAAAAGTGTGGTTGGTGTTGTGCCCATAATGATAAAGGTGTTCCAAGTCTATTTAACCAACACATCGATTTATCTATTTTAAGCGTCGTTGTTTTTTTTCTCAAAAATTTTTAAATTTCGATGCTTTTAAACTACAAGTGACTTGTAAATCTACTAAACAGATTATAATTTAAAAACATTCTGTACTTCTATGACTCACATGATCAATATTAGCACAGATATTAGACAGACTGACGGACAAATATTCTTTAATCTAATCATTTAAAGATATTTCCTTGACAAAGTCATTTCGTTTAATCCTTATTATGCCTGATACAAATAATAGCCCCGCCTTGTGATTTTTGGTATATGTAAACGCTGCAGTTTAAAAGCTTGCTGTACACTCCACATGCAATTGATCTAATTACGGGAAATTGAGCGTCATTTATTGTAGCTGTGTACCATTAAGAAAAAAAACCAGCAAAGTTTTTGCTAATCTAATGAAAATTGAAACTGGAAATTGTGAAATTTATCTAAATAAAACTAAAAAATCATCCAACTTTCCTTTCACCGTTAAAAAAATAAACGCTTTGAAGAAAATGTATAAAATCGATTTAAATTATAATCATGTTGTAAAACTAATTTTATTGTAGTTGGTTGGTTATGCTATAAAAACGGAACGAATCGTATTAAAAATGTGAATTTGTTCATGTAGAAATGTTTACACGTTCATAACGCAAGTCAACCGCGTCACCAGCCCGTAAAATAAATTCCCGCGTATTACAAGTGAACAAACAAACAATATACTAATACAGCTGTGTGTGTAAGTATAAGGTAGCGGCGTTGGTGGTGGGGTACTGTTGGTAGCATTGGTTATGGCGTTTTGCAAAATTGTGATCGTGCTCTTTATATAACCAAAGTTGCCTTAATTATGTCCACTATTGGCAATGTGAGTTTTTTTTCTTTTCTTTTCTTTTTTTTTCTCCTTTTTCTCAGTGATACACTATGGTGAAGCATTTTCAATTTATGGTCATCATTGGTAATCAAACGAAGGCAAGAGTGCACGTTAAACTATTGACTAGTAGACCAAGTAAAAGTATTGTTAACATGACTGTATCTGAAGTATATTTGGTTGTAAGACTGAATAATTGGTATGCCACAGGTATGTCAGATATAATTAAGGAATTTTTACTTGTTTTTTTTGGCTTAATGATATCAAGAAAAATGAAAAACTTATTCACATAGCATTGATTAATTTATATTA
The DNA here is from genome assembly GCA_963971445.1 of Ornithomya chloropus. Lineage (NCBI taxonomy): Eukaryota > Metazoa > Arthropoda > Insecta > Diptera > Hippoboscidae > Ornithomya > Ornithomya chloropus. Next base: position 15,418,688 of record OZ020530.1, on the reverse strand, counting down.
ATTTGTTGTCGGTTTAGAGTTGAATAACTTATGAAATGACTTTTTATACCCTCCATATAAATGATGAGGGTATACTAAGTTTGTTCTTCCGTTTGCAACATCCTAAAAAGTGTATATGTTCTAGATCAGAATCAGAAACTAAGTCGATTTTAGTCATGGGCGTAAATTTACGATATTTGGTTGAAATTTTGTTCAGACACTTGGGCAAAATCGGTCAAGGGCCTCGCTCACAATCGACAAATATCTGCCACAAACATTGAGCGATAAACTAAAAATTTGATGTCCAACATTTGGAAATTTCCACAGGTTTGCAGGGATCTATAATTTATTTATAACAAGCTTCCCTAAAAAATTTGAACAAGAAACTTGAAATTTAGTATGCTTATTTATAAGTATCTCATCCATTAATGTGCGAAAGATGGACGTGATCGGATGACAGACACGCCTACAACTTACAAAAAACCATATTCACCATAAAACTAAAACTTGCAAGCTGACACGTAGTACATACACTGTTAGAGGGTGTAATCATATACCTGCCACGCCCACTAAGATTTGGCCTAAGCCAAATTTAGTTTTTTTACTTGTTTTTTTTAAGGCTTCGTAAACAATATCTAACTAACTGTGACTGTGAGACGACTGTTGCAAAGATCGCAGAATAAATATTTGTGAATAAATTGAAACAAAAATGACTCAAATTCACTTTTTTCAACTAACGACTAAAGTTTAACGGATTATGAAGACATATTGTAGTTAAATCAATATTTTTGGAAAATATACTGAAGCATTATTTATTTAATTACACTGAACTAGAGAGTTAAATGATGTTTGCGATGAAGGGAAAGGGTTTGCCTTCTAATTTTGTAAAAATTCTTTGCGCGTAGCGATGAATACTTACTTGATCTGGCCTTAGGCCCGGCGGTACCCATGTATATTCTTCCAAAGCACACCCACTATCATCGTCCGACTGTGAATTTCGATGAAAATCCAAATGTTGATGATGACTATGCAAATACGATGCCTTGTTATAATTGATACGTCTGGATGGTGATGAGGTTACTGAGCTATGACTTAAATTGGCCGATGCCGGACACTTGCGTCTCGGCAATGGAATCACAAAATTATGAGTAGGTGGCAATGTTTGAGTACTACCGCTACCGGCATTACTGCTACTCGATGCCGGATCTGTTTGACTAGTGCTGGGTGTGGGTGTAGGTGTGGCACTGGCTGATGATGGTGATGTAGTGGTGCGATCATGTTGTTGTTGTTGTTGTTGTTGATGACGCGATATATGCTGTAATGGCTGGACACAATCGACCGCCTGCTGGCAGCCAGATGTTAAATGTGAGCTAGATCGCGCTTCCAATTGCAACAATTCACTTTCGGTTTGTGTATAATAATCACTGGGTTGTTGCATAATGACTTCAGCTAATAATTCGTGATGAGTTTTATTGTTGTTGTTATTATTATGCGTTGCTGTTGTTGCTATATTATTAACACAAGTTTTGTTGTTTGCCAAGTAATGATTAAATGTTCTGAAAAAAACAGAAAAAACAAAAAAAGAGAAGTAGAGTAAATCGTTGGGTAATATGCTTCTAGTGGAAATAGACTTTTTCAAGTATAGCAAGCGAAATGCCTAACCTAGTATACCACCAAAAGCATCGACGAGTATGTCTTGCAATAAAATTTTCGACTGCATATGGTGGCTGTTTTGTTTTTCTTGCTAAAAAAAAATATCATCAATCTGTGGTTTAATAGAATCTATATGTGTTGTTGTTGCTGTTGCTGTTGTTTTGTTTAAATTTATGAGAAAATTGTTTTTTAACGATCACTTTCTGTAACTTGAAGTTTTCCAAGAACTAAACACACCACACTCGCGCACACACGCGCATATGGGCAATCAGATCGTTTGCTTAAAATGAATTAAGATTTCATGTTCATTCATTCATTCATTGTAACACAGTCTTCTTGTGTATTGCAGGTTCTGCTGCTGTTGGACTTTAGTTGGAAATCGCATCTGCTTATTATACAAAATTAACTAACAGCAAATTACATACGAGTGCGATGGCGATGGTTAATGCAAACGTTCATCTTTTTTTTCTATTTTTTTTTTTTTTTTTAATTTTTTAGCTTACCCAAGATCTTAGCTCAGAAGTAACAAAATATATTGTATATGGTGGGGAAAAGTGAATAAACCACAAAACACTTGTTGCGTGAGATTACCAGACCAGATTTTCTTTTTATAATCACTGATCATCTTTCATAATCGCATGAAAGGTTTCATTGTTTTGCTGAGATACCATATATATGAGAGAAGTTCCCAACAAAGCATTGTACTTGCTAGGAAAAGGAAAGCCTTTGTTTCGGTGCAATAGAAATTATGACGCCTCAACGTAATATCTTATATAATTACTGATTAACTAGTTCCCTGCAGTTGTTCAAAATTAACTAACAAAACGTACTACACGTTCATTCATACGTTCATGTTGGATGGCAGCCACTTATGGTATAATTTGATTGATGATGTACAACAAATGTAAGACAAAAAGCACACACACACACACACACACACCCAACTTGTGGTGTTATGAGAAGAAGCCCACATGCAGTATCCTTATCGGTTTCAATCTCTAAACAGTAGTGGGCACCATTTATGAATATGCATAAATGTTTATTTTTTTGCTTTAATGAGAATTCCGTACAATTCAAACGTAATTAATTGATTTCTTGTATCACTTTGACAACCCATTTATGCAGTTGGCATTTCCTGGTTGCAACTAATTAGTTGCATTTTTATTGATTGTATTAATTATGAATTGTTGGCACAAGTGAAATGGTTAGAATCAAAGAAACCGCATCATCATTAGTAAATATTGTTTCCTCCACAATTATACAAAAATCTAATTAGTTGTACAATTACGCTACGTATGCCTTATCAGCATAATGTGCAGAGATGAAATTTATTTACAAATATTCTTCATATTGAAAGAACCCAAGCTATGCTTTAAACATCGGATGAGTGAGAAAGTGTTGTACTTTTGAAAAATTAGTATCGTTTTATATTGTAGCCGATAATGATATATTTTTAAAGTATATTCGATTTGAAAAATAGCAAAATAAATATATAAACATTTGGCTTAAGCCATTTCTTAAATGATCTCCAACTTCACGTACAAATAGTGGGCGTTTAAAACGTCTTTACTTCTTGCATTACATATCAACTAACCAATCGAAGTCTGTGTCAAAAACGTTTCTTTTTTTCAATGATAGGCGTCTGTATTATTTAACCACGCCCATTTTTGTTATGTCTTAAGGTACCCGAATTATAAATATTTGAACTGTATCAAATTTCAATTTTATTGCTTCATTTTTGGAATCGTAAGGGATTTGTATCGATTGTGGGCATGGCTCTTGGCCAATATTATCTAAATTAGGTAGAAACCTGCAAATTGTCTGCTCAAAATTTACGACTGTAAGAGTTCAAACAACAAACACTCGAACGGACATGTCCACAGTGACTCAGATTTTGACACTAATGAAGAATATATCGCATAAATGCAAGAAAAGAGTCAAATCTTATATGATTTAGTCATGATATAGACATATGAGATGTGACATTGTCGTCTTGCCTACGACTCTAGATGTTACAAACAGAATAGCAAACGTAGTACAGTCTCATACTACACTAAGGTGGAGGGTAAAAAGCGTTTTCTTAAATTATTTTAAAATATTTCGAAAAAATCATTTAAAATAACACTTTTTTTTTTATATTAAAGAAAAAAATGTTCTTTTTCACGGACAGGTTGAAAGTGTTTTGATTGTCATATCAATTGTAAAACTTCAGTTAAATATTCCGCTACACGTTTTAATGTTATACGATCTTTAAACTCCGCCTGATTGCTTTTATGGTTACCACCTAAAATCTATGTTAAATTTAAATGAAGCAAATATCCAACCAATCCAGTCCTGTAATAAATAATTTCTTTATATTAAGAAATAAAAAAAAAAAAGTCCAGAATAAATTTTTACTGCTTTTCAATAAAGATATTATAAACTTTTTACAGAGATGGAGAGGATTCAAGTCTATAGCAAACATTTTTATAACTTGTAACTGTAACGTATATCTATCTAGGAAGAAAAACAAAAAAAAAAAAGGTAAACATATCTGTAGCGAGTGTGGTACGAGTGTGTGCAAAATATTACACTTTAAAGTGTGTAAGAGTGTTCTGCCATATTTACGACCATTTCGTTTTGCTGCATGTTTGCTGCTGTAACCAACAAAACGAATAATAGCACATAGCACAAATGTGCATGGCGTTAGGCAGGTAGCGGCCGGCATTTGTGTATTAGCAGCTGAAACAACAACATGTTAGTGTCAGTATGATTTAGTACTCTAAAACCGTTACTTGAGCTGATAAGCCAACAACAAGTAACCAGTTATGCATATAACCAACAAGCCAGCAGCCACCAACACTCTCCAGTATTGCAGTAAAACAAATCTTTCTTTCTCTCTTATGATATATGCAAGTATATGAAAAGAATCGAATAAAACAACAACAACAACAACAAAGTACGATTGCACTGTGAATCATACTAAACTGCTTTTTTTTACCCACGTACTGTAATATATATATACAAGCATACAGGAATATTCTTTGTCTGTCCGTTATGTGTGTAGATATGTTGTATGTGATGGAAAAAAACACACAACCTCCGCATACGCGCAACAATTTTCATACAAAACGCTACATTTTCCACTCTGATTCTTGTTTATCCAACTCTTTTTGTTTTCCTCTTCTTCTTCATCTTCTTCGTTTTCCTCATACTCAATAGTATTTTCCCCTAACACGAATGCCAGTTAACCAACGTTCACGTTCACGTAGGCAACATATATACCTTACTACCTGTCGAGCCATTCCTTCGTTTGCTTATTATAACATATACACACACATGCACACATGCCATTTACTGTACGATGTCGATTTTAAATAAAACGTGTTTTTGTTGTAATTGCATATATATGCATTATATAAATATTATATTGGAGAATGTGTGCACATATTAGACTTTTTTGTACCGAAGCATGCATGCAAACAAAGCAACAACAAAAATAATACTAAACAAGTTCAAGTGCGTTTTGTGATGATGATGATGATGATGATGATGGTGGAGATGATGTATTGCATTTGACGTATTTTTCAACTTTTCAGCATCATGTGCTGGTTGGTGTGCTGGTGGTGGTGGTGGTGGGGGATTGAAATTATATTTAAGCTTGCACACGTAATTTTATGCCTGTTAACACAATCCACTCTTTCCCTTTCTCTCTTATTCACTCTTTCAAGACATGTTTAATATTAATTCTTTCGTATAGAAAAAATTTACGCATAATTTTTATAATAGCTCTATAATTGGCAATGTTGCCTTTATGAAGATTATATTTATTTAAAACTAAGACAAGAAGAAGTGGAAGAAGCCACCACAATAATTATAAATCGTCCAACACAATGAAAATTGTTTTAGATTACTGTTGTTTTGTATTATTATTATTAGTCATTAAACAAATATGTAAAGCAAGTGAAAAAAAGTTGGTTCTAAGCGGCACATTAATACCCCTCACCACTTGGTTGTACAATTTATGCCACAATTCGTTGAGTTGTATCAGTAAACGCGAGTCATTGTTGTTTAAGAGACATTGCGTGAAAAAGCATTCTAAGCAAAGAGGTTCTAAAAAATATACAATCGGCTCTAAATTTGGCTCAAGCAGATATTAAGATAAATGATAATTCCATGCCAAACTTTGTCCAAGAATATTAATAATTAAGCATTTTTGTCATATAAAGACTTATTCAAAAAAATGGCTTAGCATGGAAAGGGGTCCTAAAAATGAAGCGATCGGGTGTATTCTAAATAGTGACTATCCAAGACCTAGAAGACATCTCTGCGTCAAATTTCATCAACAAATTGCAACCTGAAGATTGATGACAAGAAGTATTTCAAAAGACAGATGGACAGACGAACGTGATTAAATTTTAGATTTCGGCAACATTAGTGTCACATGATACTTGCAAAAACTGCGGCCATCATAAACCATTACCACATTTCAACGTATTCATTCATCTATTCCAACAAACATTTACAAATGTTATAAATGTTTCCTGATCATTGTAAACCTTAACCAACCATTAAACCATTTTACAATATTTGCCATCAATGGCTGATTATCTAATCAATAATATCCATATTATCTATATTTCGAATGCGTTTTATATTAATGTCTACAAAGTACTTCATTAACAGTACCTGCTTTTTTACGTACACATGCAAGCAAATTTGTTCACATATATGGGGAAACATAATCTGCGTCTGGTAGACATAACGGGGTTCTTATTGAATGCTTTTAAATCATATTATTAATTGATTCAATTCTCCTTTTAAGACAACTCTGATGTATGATTTGTTTAATTGGTAAACGAGTTGTGTGGTTAGTTACTTAAACACGTATTTATATCTATAAACGAGATGCACATGTATGTATATGTTTGTGTTTATCTTTTGTTGGCTTCCATGATTATTACACATGTGCCCGACACACATATAATTGATTGCGTGCTCACACTTGAATATGCAGACACACATTTTAAACAACACACAACACACAACACACAACCAACCAACTTACTTACCAAAGATTTAAAGTAAAGATTTTTTATTAAGTTTCAATCTTTATCAAGTTGTTGTTATGGTTGTTGTTGTTAATGAAAAATTTGTTCATTTTTGCTGTAGCAATATTAGAAGAGATTGCAGCAGTTGAACTAGATGTAATAGTAGCCGTAGTAAACACGATGAAGTGGTATTGATAGCGGTAGTGGTAAAGGTACATGGAAACTGTGACAGAAATAATCGTACGTGTTGTTGCTTTTGTTACTCTTGTTATATAGTAAAATAATTTGACTTAAACCAATTCTAGAATAGTTACACATGTACATAAACTGAGTGAGTGGCACATATAAAATTTCGCCTTTTTTTCAGAAATATTTCATTACAATCCTATAATCAAATTTTTTGCAAACATTTGGAAATTTCTATAGCTTTGCGGGTATATCTAATTAATGGGCGTGGCACTGCCCATTTGCTTAAAAAATAACTTTTTTTTAAATATTTCTTGTTTATTAACTAAATAGGTGGTACCACGCCCATTTAATATATTTCGTTTAAAAGGTGAATTAATTTAGAAGATTCCACAAAAAATTTGAACAAAATCGGTGCAGCCGTTTAAAAGTTATACGACTTTAAAAAATTTGTTGAATCAAGATTGGCTTACTGAGCAATTCTGAGAGCCTGGTATATTATGCTCACACATGTCTATATTTGCATGACATTCATAATTACGACCACAAGAATGAATGTGAATTTGCTTGGCTTCTAACTAGAAAACTACTGGTGCGATTTTGGTAAAATTTTCAGCAAACAGTTGGAAATTTCTCTAACTTTGCATATGGGTATATCTAATTAGTGGGCGTGGCACTGCCCATTTGCTAAAAAATAGCTTTGTTTAATATTTCTTGTTTATTAACTATTGTGGCGGTGCCATAAGCCGCTTTGGTTATGAAATATTTTATTTCTTAATCACAATTCTTGAATTCGCATAATTTTCATTTTTACATTTAACTCATTCCAAATGATACTTTAATTGTTGGGTACATTTTACTTGCCCTCCTTTTCTTTCTATTATTCCCTAATTACTTGAATTTAATAAAAATTTCGTTAAGTAATAGCATTCCTTGGCTCCTTCCATACCAATGCGATATTTTCTCTGCAAATTGCAAATTGTTAGCAAATGGAAAATGTCATTAAGTGCACACTTAAGTTGAAAAGCAGAGTGCAAATGTAAAAATCTGTAGACATTAACTCATACAATCACAGCACAATAAACCATTTCCTGCAGCCAAGCATTCATAATTGTGCATATACATGAACGTACTTGCACTACACAAAGACACAACACATTATCAGACCGAAACCGAACAACAGCAGCAGCATTCTGTGTTTTATTATCAAACATAAACATTTACGCTGATTAAATTCCCTTTCGAATTCATCAACGGGCGCGCCAAGAGAGTGGAGGCAAACATACACGTAGATGGATAGATGGGCAGACAGACAGACCGACAGACCGACAGATAAGATAGTGATTTTACACAAATACAACTGTTATTACATGTTGATTGACAATACTCGTACAATACATTCACTTACGTCACATCAGCAGCTAGAATTGTGGGAATGTGTTCAAATTTGAGGAAAATTGAAATTAAATGCAAGAACACACAAAACAATGACTTGAATGTTTTCCTGAACAAAGACCTTAAAGATCAAGTCACCCTTACAATATTTTGTGTGTGTGTGTAGCATTTCAAAGAATTAGCGGATGTTTCCAAATAAAAACAAATTAATGAGGAATATATTCAAAACACAAAAAGATCCCTTTTTAAATTTGCAAATTCTTCAACAACATTTTCGTTATGCTCGGAATATTTTTAGAGCATTTCATTGATGGGCTTACAAGTGTTCTCGTACTAGGGATGACCTGCTCTAAAAAGTCATCCAACCGTTACAATGTAGTCACACCAGCAATTACAGTGTGGGAACTTGTATTATATGGTCGGTGTCGGTCATATTCGTGTACTTCTTATACAAACCGTCAAGGAGTCGCTAGTATAACATTCAGAAGAAGACTCTAATGACGTCACAAAGTAGTACATATCTAATATACGTTTTTTACCAACAAATTTAAATTAATTTATTGCTGCCTGTGGGATCGTCTGTCGTTGTAAAACGGTAGCAAAAAATTGAACATTGAGTTGAAATTTTGCTACAAACAAATTTTGTGACTGTACATAACTTCCTTGTTGTTTGGCAGCCACACCCATAATTAATATACAAAAATTTAGCTGTAAAGTTGAAATTTAGTATAAGCAGCAAGCGTCCATCGATTTGTTTAAAATATTCTGATTCAGCTTACAACAGACACGCCACCATTAACTAATGCAGAAGTAAATTTGGCTCAGACGAAATCCTAAACACTCTTCACATCTTTTCATAAAATATGAGCATGGCACGTACTGGATGACAGTCTTTAATAGTGTCCAAAGGGAAGCGTATTATATCCTTCATTTTATTTGAAAGGAATTACGGGCAAGGTACGATCATCCTATTCTTTAATAAGGCTGAAAGATGTTCACAATTTACATACGGGCATGGAAAGCATCTCAGATTTCACCCAAGCTATTATATTCTTTATTACATTGGCTCATAGTATTTACTGATTAGTTGAGGTATCCGTTGCAAATTCCTTATTAAAATTATACAAGAATTTTTAACCCATTCATATGAAAATTCTTGGAATTTAAAGTGCTTTCCAACAACAACAAAAAAGAGAGAAAAAAAGAGAACCCTTTATTAAATTTTCCTAAGGACTGTTTATGTCAGGGCTTACCTCATATCTGTCCTTCTTATAGACATTAGTGTAATTGATTGCTTGTATATTTATGAGTATGCAAATTTATAAAAATGCTGCGACAGATAATGCTGGACACACACACATGGGTTTCTCTTTCGGTTTCGGTCTTTGTGGGAACTTACTAAAGCATAAAACTTCACATAAAATATATTTTGCCAAAGACGTTTTATTCATATTGACATCAAGTGCACTTTGTGTGGTCGCCGTCGTCCTCATCGAGAGAACCAGTTTTATTATCAAACTACTCTAATGTATGTATATGTGTATAGGTAGGACATATATTAATAGTTTTCACACTTTTATTTTCGCCGCTATGGAAAAAATAATTGTAATGCATTTACACAAAATATCATTTGCTTTAATGTGCTTAAAATATGGATTCAGAGTATTATTATATTATATTTAAAATAAAAGCTATAATTCCATTAAGAGATGCCACAGGCATGTATTCTGCCTAATTCTGTATTGAATTAGTCATTTCTGTCGGTACGTCCATGCGTGCGTTCTGGGTAAACTTTTAAGCGGTTGTAAAAATACACATATGTGTTTACAACACCAAACTTGGTAAAAAAAAGCTAAAATGATCTTGGAATGCAGGTTGGTATTCAAAATAGTCAAATTCAGTTGCAGGATATGCCCACAGTTAATTAAAAGCCAAAAAAGATTTGTTTTATAGATATTTTCATCCCATTTTTAAACAATTTCACTCAAAAATAGCATTAAGATCACGCCCACAATACATAAGTATCAAAGTCAGTCATAAATGATGTTTACATTTTCATACATAAGATGGGAGTATACAAAGTTTGTCATGCCGTTCGCCACACTAATCTAAGTTTATCTAGAAGTGTCCGTCTGTCCGTATGTCTGTCTATTGTAATTTGGAAGATATTAAGATGAAATTTTGTATTTTTGTATTTCATGCTATTGCACACAAAACGGTAAAATGCCACGCCCATAATTGATGTAAATATGTTTATCTTCCACAAAAAGTTTTTTTATCAAGTGGAAAGTTGGTACAAAAATGTATAATTATTCCATTTATAAATGTGCCAAAAGTGGGCGCGGTCACTTAACATATGCGCCCACAATTTATAGAAAACCTTATAAAGCGTAAAACTTGCAAGTTTATACGAAAACATGTAAACATTAGAGAGCACACGGTGATGCTCCCACGACCACCATTTTAGAACATGTGTAGGGCATTCAAGATTTGCACCAAGCCAAATACAGTTTTCCCTCCCTTTTTTGTCTATGATAGCTTTTCTGTTTACTGTGAAAAATAGTGTAGTTCATAGGTTCATAGTTAGGAATAACTTGAAGCACATTTAACCAACTCTAGTGTCCAAAAGAAGTACAGCACTTGTAACTCTAGTTTATTTTCAATTTAATCATACTTTGCATACGTTGTCTGCGGTAATTACTTAAATTCCTTCTCAACCCAGAATATAATTTTCTCAAATTTCAATTGTGGTTTTAAAACGTAATCGCAAGTGGAATTATGTGTTTTGTAAAGGCTCACTGTAGGTGCATGCTGCTTGGTATAATCCAACAAAAGTGAACCCAAAACTTTGTGCGCTCTCATCTACTTTTTAAACTTTATCCTTAACTCCTTTTTTATGGTATTGTACGTACAAACTAAATTGGTTACGCCTTATGCTGAATGCGCAATCTTCTACAGATGAGTTATTGAAATAATACAATAATAATAATACTTCATGTGAGTATGGTATGGCCGTTTATTTGAAGGTAATATAATATAAAAACGTACGAATGTGTGGTTTTATAACAGATTAGGTGCCAATGATTAAATTGTCAAGGTGAACCATAATTTAAAGTAATTTAAAATCGTAAAAAGCAATTCCATAGAATGGAAAGACGGATGGACGCAACTCCAAAGTACGCCCTTTGCGCTGAACTTCATGATTACTATTATTATTATTGTATTATTATTGTTTTTTTTATGCCTTGTTGGTCTTCTCTCTTTACCCAAAACAACTGCCCACGCCTACGATAACCACGTTGTATTGAATTATAAAACTGGAACTATTAAAAAGAAATCAATAATTTTCGCTTGATTATATGTTCTGTGGAGAAGCATCACAATATCTTAAGCCGGTAAATAAAGTGTGACTTGTCTTATGTGGAAATTATTCTATAACTTGCAACAAAAATCGGTACAATGTTATGAAGAAGAAAAGGCCTGCATTACTATAAAAGAATTTCAAACACTTCATGTATCCACTTGTATAAAAATATACGTTTCTTTAATCAGCATAAAAGAATTTAATGCAAACGGTTGTTTTAATAAGATGCGCAATACTTTCTCTGCCGGAAAAGCACACTTTTCGTGAGCTCTTCACTGCAACTGCACTGACTTCAAACAAAGCGTTCATAATTTTGAACATAAACAAAAGTGGACAAGTGTTGCAGTATTTTTTTCTTTTTTTTTGTCTTTTCTTTAAAGCTCTTCTGACTGAAGTGGGTCAGAGATACAAATGCAAAATTTTTATCAAGACAATGTATGCAAAAATGGTAAAGAAGAAGAAATGGAAAGTCTTTACAGAGACAACAGTTACAACTGTCGGTTGTATGAAAAATGGTGAAAGTATGAAATTTAGAATTGTGTGCACAATGGAAAATCATCAAGACAGCACTGCAACACTTCAGATCACGTCATGTTTCTGTTGATTATCAACATCAACTTTATTTAAATCACATGATCACTAATGAGCGACAATGATGATGAGTTTTGTGTTTTTTTTTTGTTCACAAATTCTATCTATCGGCCATAAAATGTTCTATGTAGTTGAAATTTGGTATATATTTATCCCAAAATGGGCATGGTCGGGTAGAAAACACACAATTTCATAAAAAACTTATTTGTCGTAGAATCGGACTTTTTGGTTGGAAGGTAATATTAATTAATATCTGCCATGCCCACTGTTTTGAAGTCGATGAAAATAGTATTTAAGTACTTAAGTTTTCCAATTTTGATGTTTTTGTAAAAAGTGACTTGGAACACTTTACAAATTATGAGCACATAGACGCCTGATCAGCATCCAAATCGTGTACGTGTGTTTATGAATCCCCCACTTCCTGGCACTTTTGCGGTAACGAAGATTGTTTGAACTAAGATTTTGTTTAAATAGCCACGCCCACAATCGAAAAACTTCCACATTTTACCAAAAAAAACTTTATTTCACCTAGAATTCCGTTTGTACATAGATATAAGCAATGCAGACGTAATTAGGTACCTGCCACGCCTACATTTTGTATATGTATGTACAGAATAAATGTTTTGTAGTATTCTTAGATGTTGATAATCGCTTTTAAACATAATGAATCAATATGAAAATGATAAACGCTGGAGCACATTTTAGCCAATGCCAATGCCTCCGCCTCTTTCTCCTAAAACTAAATGCTACACATAAAAGCTTCTAATCGATACTGCTACTGATGCTTTCTGCCCTCTTTCAAGCTGAGCTATTCATTATTAATAAACCATGGCCGTTTAAGGTTTTAAATATCAAAATATGTCGGTGTTGCTTCATATCAAAGTGCCGCTTAAAAAAAAACCAAATAAAGAACCTTTAAAAACACTAAGCACTCAAGCAACTGTTAACAAACCTTTTCCATACTAAATATTATCTGTTGCAATGTTTCTTGTTTTTGTTTTCATAATTACTTTAAATGACTTTTTTTGTTGCAAATATCATCACATACACACGTAACAAAGGAAACGCATTTCAAACATAAATCAAGATTATTGCAACACACAATAAGATTCAGCAACGTAGCAGTAGTATCAGTAGTAAGGTGGTAACTGGTAAGTAAGTATGTACAAGTATGTCTTTGCTTCTGTAGTGAACACACAGACAAACAAAAGCAAAAAAATGAAAATAAAAATAAAAATTGGTCTAAAACACGCAAAACCAAGATTAAACTGCCGTTGTTGCAGTAGGCTTTTCAGCGTGAAGTGGGGGCGAAGGGAGCACTAAGAGAAAGACAAACGAGACGGACAACTCAACTCGACTCAACCCAACTCAACTCAACTCAGATGAAGATGCACAAAATGCAAATGAAGCGATAACAAAAATTTCAAGATTGTGTGCCTTCAAAAAGAAGAAAAATAATAATAATAATACAACAATTTGTACGAAAAAGAACAAGAAAACAACAAGAAAAAACGTACAGCAGGAAAGTTCAAGTTATGAATGTTAAGCACACAGCGGCAACAGTTTATGTTATACAATAAAACGAAAGCCTGAAGGCATTCCAACAGCCAACTACCAACAACCATCAACCAACAACAAGCCAACCAAACACCAGACTTTTGAAATATGTTCAAAAAAAAAACTTAAGGTGGCTGTTTAGTTTTTGATGATGGTTGAAAAGAAAAGAAACCAAGAACGACAGAAGGAGGGAGGGAAGGACAAAGTTGGAAAGAAATATATATGATTTATAGCGACAACAATGAAAAGTTACTTCATAAACATACAATGAGCTATAAGGAGTGGTCGGTGTCGCACAGTATCCCGCACAACGTTATAAAACTTATTTAGTTGTCCTTATGCCTGTGCATTGAGTTATTGATTATTGTGAGTATTTAGTTTAATATATGTGAACCTTAACTCATCATTAATTATCATAAATGCCAAAACAATTAATTAATAATTTTATTAAAGCGGCTACAACTGCACAAACCTCAATTAACACTTGCAGCTTTTCTTTTCGTAATAAATTTAATAATTAATGGTGATGAGCTTACACTTACAATAATTTACTTTTCAATTTTGCTGCCGCCACCTCATTATCGTTATTGCAGTCATATTGAGGCAATAGTATCTTGTGCAGTTGCTCTTCAATGTCACTCAATTGTAAATCTTCAGTGGTTTCTAACAAATGTTCAGCAGTGGCAGCGCAAGACTGGTTAGATGGGAGACAGGTGGTGGTGCTGGTGCTTGAAGTGGTCAAGAGCCATACAGCATTACGATTGCGACACTTATTCAAATTGTGCAAGTCGGCCACCGGCATTAGCAATGCAGTCTGCGACCATTCATTATTGGGGTGATGATCATTGCTGGCTAGATGGCTGCTTCTACTGCTGCTATTATGGTCTAGTGTTGTCGCCACCATTTGGCGTTTGGTCTGAGGTTGCTGCAATACTTTTTTAATAATTTTTGTGTTTTGTTCACGTTGGTTCAATGTTGGTGAGTTTGAGTCGGTTTCAGATTGTGTTTCACTGGGACACGATATGCCCGACGAGAGAAATGTGTCATCCGACATTATGTTGGGCATAATGTGCTTAAGCTTGTCACCCTTATGATCATTATCATCATACTTAGTGGACAAACATTGATGGGTAATGGCAGCTCTGGCTGTGTTTGTTGTCGGACAGCAACAACTCAAATCGTAATTAATGAGACTGGACTGTTGTGAGTGAAACGAATGACGACGCAACGATGTGTGAGTAACAGTTTGTGTCACTGGTGATGGTAATAGTGATGATGATGATGATGATGATGATGATGAGGGTAGTAAAACTTTATTGTTAGCTTGGTCCTTGGTCGAAGCATTTGATATTATTGACAATTCAGTACGATTTGGTGGCAATGACAATAACATCTTGCTCTTTGGTATGGATGACATGGTGCGTACATTTGTTAGTGTTGTTGTACGACTAGATTTGGTTCGTGTTCGTTTATTACTATCCTGATCTTTATTGGCCTTTGACTCTTTCACATCCATTTCGTTATCGTTGCCACATTGTTTTTGTAATAATCTTCGACTTTTCCGTACACTTGACATATTGCGCGGAAACAACTTACTATTATTATTTTCACGTATAGTTGTTGTTGTTGTTGTTGTTATGGTCGCTTTTTCCGATTCGTTTGTTTGACTGGATAGTAAAGACTCCTCATCGTCGTTTAAGTGGATTTCTTTTACTCGTTTGGTATGTTGAGTGAAAAGATTCCACAAATTTTTTACAGAACGCTTTCTGTAAGTGTTATTGTTATTGTTATTAATGCTATTGTTAGAATGTTCAATTTTGGTCATTTTCTATAGAAAACCGTAAAGATTGCACAATTCCTTTTATAGCTGACGCTTTTTTTAACGTATTGTACAAGACGAGTAATAAAATATTTACTCTACGTAGTGTACCATGCTATTCCATATACCCCTACACCACAATATAATATAGAAAGTATTAAATACTTGAGCACCTTTATACATCACCGTAGATCTAATGAAACGCTCCACTTTGTTATAAGAGCTACCTAAGTATTTCTTTCCAACTCGATTTATTTGTCTGTCGGTCCACTTACAATAAAATAAATTTATGCGTAACGTACACCACACACATAGCTGAGCGAGGAAGGGATAACTAGTTGTTCCCCATTTTTCAGAATTATAAAATTTTTCACAATAATTTCGATCGATTTTGAAAAAATTTTGAAAAAATATTTCATCAAAATATCGATTATGATAGATTGAAATTTGGTGTCTTGTTAAAGGCTCCTCCAACTAAAAAATGCGGTATATTATAGGGCTAAAAAATGTGTTTGCTTAGGACAAAATTTAAATCTTGAAAATTCCTAACATTTACAAGTTTTAAGTCGAATCACATTTTCTGTTTACTGTACCATAGCAACTTGGTGGTGTAGGGTGTTAATTGGTCTAATTTGATGCACAACACAATATTTTCACTTCTTTCGTACTTCACTTTATAATATGATTACATTCGTTATGGATCTGATTCTAGAAACAACAAAGTGGGTTGTTGTTGTTGTTGTTGTTGTTGTTGTTGTTGTTGTTGTTGTTGTTGTTGTTGTTGTTGTTGTTGTTGTTGTTGTTGTTATGTACTGTACTGGGCTTTATAATTCTGTTGTTGTTATTGTTGTTGTTGATGGACGATACGGTTCTTTACTACAATTATTTTGTAGACTGCAATTACGCTCCGTTTGTTTCACATACGTGATCGGCATTCAAGCGATGATCACAGCTCTCCTCTACATTACGATACATTATATTGAACTATTCCTTTTCAAAGCAATTTTTTTAATTGTGCATAAATCTTTGCTTTTTTGCTCTAATCGAAATTTTGTTTTTTTTTTTTTGTTTTTGTTACTCTCGAAACCAACAGATATAGAAAATTAAGCTTAACACACGGACACGATGAAATAGAAAAACTGTTTTTAAAACAAAAAAAATTCTTTTACGAACAGTACGTACACTGAAATGTATTGTGGCTTCCTCCGCAAGTACAACTAGCCACCTTGATGTTTGGCGAAAAACTAAATCAAACACACACAATTTGGTTTTATTTTTCGTATTGGGTTCCATTCATGTATAGTCATTCAGCAAACGCACAACACAGTAACCGCAACAATAGTAACACACAGCTAACATGGCTGTTGCTGCTAGCTCCGGCCTTTAGCTAAACTCTCAAGATCGTGTTTGCTTATGGATAAATGCATGTGTACTTAGGTGTGTGTGTGTGTGTGTGTGTTTTATACGTTAAAGAAAGTTTACCTATCAAAAAAAACAGAACAAAAACAAAAACAAAAACAACAACAACAACAATAAAGTTTAATAATAATAAAGTTTATAACTTTAAAGTAAACATAACAAGAGAAACGTGCACACACCGGTTTTTTATTTTTTTGCTGCATTTTTGTATTTTTTTCTTTTCTTTTCTTTTTTTCTTTGTGAAAAATTTGTGTTCTTTTTTTTTTTTTTTTTTTTTGTTCACCTGTTAAAAGTACTCTCTTACACGGCTCAACGATATTCTTCTTATATTTCTCCTGATTCTCCTTTTGTTTCACATCACACTTCTTTCCAGTAAACGCTCCGATGCCTTCACACACATCACTATTACGCTGTTTGACTTTGTTTTCAGTTATTTTTAAAGAAACACTCTAAATACGACGGTATTTACTTAATTGCTGCCATTTAGCAGAAAAAATATTTATTTTAAAATAAGAGGCAATTTAGACATTCCTTCTTGACTTGCATGTCCGTACGTACGTCTGTTGTTGGCTTTCTCAGTGGCGTACATTTTGAGATATTGAGCTGAAGTATTGTACAAATACTTAGTTTTTCATGCAGATCGCTATTAAAAATGGGCAAAATCGGTCATAAGCCACGCCCACAATCTGTATATTTGCTACAATCATTGACCTATGAAATTAAAATTTGGTGTGTATATCTATAAATATTTTCTTCATATATTTGTTAAAAAGGGGCATGGTCAGATAACAGACATGCCCATAATCGACAAAAATCTATATATATGCCACAACAGTTGAACTATAAAATTGAAATTTAGTATGCTTATTTATAGTTGTCTTATCCACCGCTATGCCAAAAATGGGCGCGGTCGAATAACAGACACGCCCACAATCGACAAAAACCTTTATATCTGCCACAAATATTGACCTATGAACTTTAAATTTGGTGCACATTTTTATAATTATCCCACACATCGATGTGCAAAAAATGGGCATGGTCATATAGCAGACATGCAATTTACAAGCAATCATATTCACCATAGACTAGACTAGATTACATGCACTGTCAGAGGGCGTAATCACATACCTGCCACGCCCACTTTTGTAGATATGAAAGATATTTAAAATTTGTTTTAAGCCAAATTTCGTTTTGTTACTTGTTTTATATTCTGTCTCTGAACACCCATTAAACATTTTTTACTATAAAGGGATCTTTTGAGTTTTTATTTATTACAACAACATACACAAATGTTATCACTTTGCGACTAATAAATTGTTTTCATTTTACTCCCATGTAATGCTGAGTGAGTGATATTTGAGATGAAGGAAAACTTTTCGGCTAAAGTTTGTCGAAGGTATCAACACAACATTTGCCTAATTACACAAACTAAACAACAAATCAAAACAACAACACGAAACCTTTTATTTGTCTTTCAACACTTTTAATTAAACCAACGATTCTGTACGAAGAACTTTCCGAAAAGTATTTCAATTACAAATAAATGGAAAATACTTTTAACAACTATTTGTGTTCGTTGCATAAACATGTAAATGAATTTTATAATTTAAAACCAAAAAAAAAGAAAAAAAAACTCCAGAAGAGTGCATCCAGAACGTTTTTATTGAGAAAAAACATTTTACGTTTAGTCCTTTCCTTCAACTGAATACAACTTGATCCAACAACTGACAACAAGGTAAGTGAAGAGATTTTTAAATTGCTGTTGCTCGCTACCGTGTATACAGCAGTAGGAGTTTTGTTTATCTGCTTTTTTTTTGTTCTTCAGTAGAATTTACAAAATGATTCTCATACTTGCCAGCGACAAGGAATACACGTGTTAAAAATGTTATTTTCATTGCCATACAGCCACCAGCCACCAGCCATCAGCCATTCATAGATATGAGTTCAAGTATGTGTGTACAGCCACGTCTGTAGTTTACAGTGCTTAACAACATAGCAACAATTTTGTAACAATACTCATAACACTAATAACAATACGGTGTACCAAGAGGGTGTATAAACAACAACAACAACAGCAACAACGCATAATAATAAACAGAAAAAGTACTAAAACAATTTACACTCTGTAAAACAACAGAGAATTGCTGAAACATTTATTATCTCCATAATCTTCTGGTTTGAAACAAGCCAAAAAAAAAAAATCATGAAACATCAAAAATAAAGCAAAAAATATTTGTAAAAGTTCTTTTTGCACAACTACCCGATTTATTATATTTACTTGATTTTTCTTTTTTTTTTGTGTTTAAGGTGTTTATCGAATAGATATATTTTTCAAATAGGTTTAGGGTACCGCGTTATGTTATGTCATCTATATAGTGTTAAAGATTATAACAATTGTAAATTCTAGTCTCATAAGCTTCTTAAATTGTTTGTGAGCATTAAAACACAACACAAACAACCGTTTCATTCATAAACCATCTATTGTTTAATAACAATTGCTATACCAACCATGTAGAGCTGGTGTTTACGCCTACCCCATTTGGATTATTACCTTCCACTTTCCAGGCTGTATTTTACACTGCGCCCTCCTAAAAAGACAACTTAGGAGGGCACATATGATCATTTACTCTGATAATGAAGTTGCTTTCAAGGCTCTTAAAGGACATATAGCAACTTAGAGGTTGTATGGCAATACACCTATTTTCCCCTAAGAAAGTTAGACACAATAAGTTACTCCTTACCTGGGTGCTATAGCAGTCGTATGGTAAAGATAACAAAAAACTGACTGTCTTGCAAAAATGAAGCGCGCAAGAAATTTATGGGTTGTGAACCTATGTAGAGTACCTAGCCATAGGCACATAAAAGGAGGAGCACACAGTAAAAATCAGCCTACCACTGAAATAATTTCACTGGTCAAAAGTTTAAAGACTTATAACTTATATCAGATTCATAAGAACCACGCTGAAGCGCTTTGAAATTACTAGAGTCGTTAGGTAGCAGGTATCGGACGCTTGGATTTTACATTATGACTCCAATTTCAAATTCCGAACCCAAGGTGGTGAGCTCCACTAAAAGCTTCAAACGCAAGGTTAGGTACTAAGCCAGCACAATAGCTCTCTTCTGGTAGCAGTGCAGAGATGCTTACATAAATAAAAATAATAATTATACCAAAACCCTCCAACATCCAAAATAAATTGCTTCCTTTTCAGTTTTACTTGTACTGTGAACGATTTAGCCCAACTTCAATACCAAGCATACTAGGGTAAATTCACACTTCAGACACATTTGAAATGAACATATTCCAATTTTAAGGAACTAGAAATCAGACGTTCTTGGTTAAATCGATTCGTGGGACAGACGTACATACAATATGAATAGAAACAGAGTAAAAACAAATTTAGAGGCAAAGCATCAATTTTACTTCATATGGGTGCAATTTTCTCCCATCTCGGCTTATTGTTAAGCAGTAAAGTATTTAAATTCAGATCCTATAAGATCACTCGCAGCGAACATATATGACTCCAAAAATTCAACACACTCGGGGTTGTGAGAGTGTCAGGTAGAAGACGAATCTATTTAAGCATTAACCACCTCCTTGTGACTGCATAATGTATGGTGGTTATGCATGCTGGGAAGAGTATAGAAATATAATTAATTGATTGTGAGAGACACCGAGGGATTCGTCTATACTAAACACTTCTATTACTTATGAAATTATGCATTACGAATGTTTATCCGTCCGTATGTATATCCGTCCTTTCTTTAAAAATACATCCAAACAGGCGTTTCTTAAAGAATTTATTTTTTTATGATTATATTCACAATAATTTTCTTTCCTCACACAGAAGCGAGTGCGTATGAGTAACATGAAATAATATTCCAAGAAATTTAATAAAATTTAGAAAACTTGCTTAAAAACAATAGTGTTTGATTTTTCTGTACGCAGACACTCTTTACTGTTTACTTAATCGTTGGAATAATTTAAAAAGACAAACATAAACTTCATGGCGTTACGTTTCATACCCCGTAGCGCCATACGTCTAACTAATCATTTATTTTAATAATGTTTACACAACACTACATCAACTAATGAACCATTTAACCCTTGCTAGCATGTACTATAACGTTTTTTTATTCACTTAATTATTCTTAACAAGCATGTAATTTTTCCATAAGGTTACCGAACAAGTTGTTTAAACGAGAAGATTGAACACAAGAGAGTTGCTTGTCATTTAATTAATCTAAATAATGTATAAGACCATGGAAAAATGACGACATTGTTTGTGCCTACCACAGACACACACACACATACATCTATTCTTCAAAAATTTTTGAGCATATTAATAAGAAAATTAATATTCATGATGTGTGACATTTGACGGCAACGAACAACGAAGAAAGACACTTTAATTCCCTTCAACCAACAATTCATTAAAAATGCAAATTAATTTTTCCTTTTTTCATAATGGAAGACAAACAATTTCAACTTACCGGCAGCTTTATTAAGAGAAATTATTTAAAATATATCCGCAAAGTTCAAGTGTTTCTTGCAGCAGTTATTGTAATTTTGCATTTTTTTTAGAGCAAAATATTTTTAAAAAGTTGATAGTTTTTTTAATTGTCACTTTTTTAAGTAATAATTTTATAATTCTTTATTATTTTAGCACATTTATTGATAATGTTAGAAAGCTGAACACAACTAATTTGGCAAAAGAAGCTTTTAATGGTTTTTGATGTATGAAGAAAATCAAGACAGAAATATGCCGAGCGAGCTGGAGTAATGTAACGTAACGTTTGCTGTTTAGTCCGCAACTGATTTTTATTATACGCAACCTGCTCCTTTTAAAAACATCAACAAGGATGCGTTCCCGAAATGTGTTTGACACATCGAACAAGCAGTCTCACAGGAGTCACCAAGTCTACCCACATCTAACGCCAAATACACAGACACGGCATGTGTTTGTACAATTCATTCATTTATATGGAGGTCATACGACAAAATCAAAACAATAATATTTACAAATGCATTGTTGTAAATTCTGCTGTCAATAGCTCAAGTGCGTTTTGTTATGTTCTCAATGGTTGCAACAGAGCAGGCGCACTACTTTCTTACTCTATATTGTAACTCTTTTTCGTTGAGAAGTTCTCTTGAAATTTTATGCCATACGATATATAACAAGAGACAAAGGTTGGGTACGACTTCATATGTATGTACTTATAATAAAAATTAAAAGTGAATGAAAGAAATTAAAGTTAAATTGTACAATAAATTATAGTTAAAAATTTCATAAATTCTGATCATCTAATATTTCAAAATATTTGGTCAAACGTAATGGAACAAAATTTGCTGATTTCATCCGTAAGGTCTACAAATATTCCGAACCAGTCCATGGTTAAAGCATAGAGTTGTTAGGTTGGGTAAGAATTTACAGTATATTAAGAAGTTCGATAAAACATAAAGAATCGTTGTTAGGTTCAGTTAATTGAAAAAATTACACGCACGAGTTATTCGCATTAGGAATAATCGCGGAGGTCAACTCAGCCGATGGTGCAATGGCCAAACCTCACTCCGGGGGAACCGCCTTTATGATCACGGTAACCCCTACGCCAGGTAAGTATACCTAAGTATCGAATATGATTAACTTAACCTATTATTGACTCGACTTTCCAAAATGACTCGATCGATTCCAAATTTGACAAAGTTGATTATTATGCCAAAAAAATATTAAGAATTGGAAATTCTTCGTATCAAAAAGACTTCCTTCATAATGTGGTTTTGTACTGAAATGGGTTTCACAACCTTCCCATCTGGTATACTTTCAATTGGAATCATTTTTGGGCCGAAATATTTGTAGGTACAAAAATTTATTTCTTATGTATGGTTTGTGCCCCTATTGACATGGTGAATAGACAGATACTGACTGATATTTTTTAATCTCATTGTTTAAAATTTAATTTAATTTTCATTTTGAAATTTTCTTTACAAATTTTTATTGAATTTTAAAAACCATTCATATGTTTTAGAAACTTTTATTAATTTACCAAAGAAAATACTGTCATTCCATAATAACAACAACAACAGAAAAATTAACAACAACAACAACAACATAAACTCATTTATTCTAGCATGAAAGTCTTAAGTCTTACAACGCTCACAATGTTTATGTAGATTTTGTGGTAGTGTGTGTGTGTGTGTGTATAGTGTATGCTGCTTGACAAATTTACAAGAATAACTTAATCCTGTTTAAATAAGGATATCAAAAATAATTTTAATATCCTTAAACTAACAACAGCAACACACACAACAAGCAACAATTGCTTGCAACGCATACGCATACACCAGAAATGTTTTCGAGAACAAAAGGATAACTTGTGGTAGAGGGCTTGTCTTGTGGTGCTACTACCCAATAAATAGTTGTCTTGTGTTGGGCTAGCTTGCAATCCGGATGCATTTGGAGCATACAGTTAACCCTCATATAACGTTGTTTTCTACATTTAGTACCATGGCATAATAATATTAACGATATTTAATTAATGAATAAGTCAATGTAAAAATATTAAAAATTTATTACTTAACCACGTGTTACGTTATCATCTACGTTTTATCAAGGCTAACTGTTAGTCAAAGTTGTTCGTTGCCGTAGCACAGAAGATGATACTTTCATGCAAGTGCAATAATTTTGTGGCTTAAGCTTTTGTTTGGCTGATATCACAACATTTTCGGTTGTTTATTGTTTTTGGCAGCTTTTCATGTTTGTACGAAACGTAATACAATGTGAAAAAAACACACAAAACTAAACACAAAACAATACAAAAAGCCAGTAAAAGAGTCAAAGTTTTAATCCTTTGGTATTGTGCGTGTATGTGTGAGTAAGGAAACTCATAAATTGCAATCTTTTTTGCTAGAGGGCAACAATTTCATATTGTTTAGCCAAAATATTTGTTTTTACTCTCTCACTGCCACTGGGAGGAGGCAATTAATTGCGGCAAAAAGGTAAATAAAAAAGGGAGGGATAGTGTACGTAGACGACCCATGCGTTTGTATTTGATATTGTACATGTATCATAATTGCTAATAATAAACTTTATACTTTGCTAAAGATCCATGTTGTTTGTATTGTTGTTATGTTGCTGAGTTATGGTTTCAGACTGACCACCATAATAAATCCGATAATATGTTATAAAACGGGCTGGTAAGTGGAAACGTATGCATGCAACTCGTTCACATAGAGAAGATAAAGAGTTAATAAATTTCTCATTTTAAGCTGTTTATCATTCGTTCACATACAAAGGACCACACTGTGATTTCATTATAAAACCATAAAGCTGCAAATGCCCAGTTAAATACGTAAACAAGGAAAAATCTATAAGGATGAGCTAAATCATTTTCTTTATCTACCACTTAGTAATATTATGTTACTTGGCGTAAGTCTTTGTGGTTCCACTCTTATACAAATAACGCTTTGCAAGCCACTACTGAAAATTTACTCATTCATTAATTTTGCTAATTTTTATATAAAATTATAAAAAAAATCAAATGAAATAAAAATCAAATGAAACAAAACTACTAATAATTCCTTTGACCAATATATAAAACACCTAAATTATGGACCCAACAAAGCATTAATACACCCTCTAAGAGACCATACGGTGATAAGCATTCAGTTTCAATTCTATGCGAGTCTGTTACCCAATCAAGCCCATTTCTGGCACATCAATGGATCATTTCCCCGATGTACATATCTTCACTTTTGTAGCTGTGTGCCATTCTTAGGATTTTGGGCGTGGCATTTTACCCACTTTGCCAATTAAATGGGCACCTGTCTACCAAAACTAACATAAAAGGAAACTAAATTTGACTTAGACCACATCTTAAATACCCTCCACATCTATAAACAAACACTGTGAGAACTTAGATCTAAAAATGTACTCTATAGTTTACTCTATATATCAACTAGCTATATTAGCCGACCACGCCAATTCCTAGCAAATCGATGTTTGCCCTAATTATAAATAAGTTTTGTAACTTTATAGGCGTACTTCTGTGGCAGTAGGCGATTTTTGGCAATGTGGGCGTGGATTTATATATACATGCCGACTTTCTGATAAAGCTGATACACCCACCTTCAAATATACTAATCTATTTAGAATCAAAATCTGAACCAAGTCCGTCTGTCTGTCCATGAAAATTTGTTCGCAAGCTACAGAACGCATTTTTGGTTATAATTTTATGAAATTTGGTACAAGCATATGTATTGGACCAAAGAGGAACCTTATTGAAAATGGACCAAATCGGACTATTTTTAAAACCCCTCCCCATATAAGATTATATTATAATGGAAGTCTTTCTATAGCAAAAAATTGCAATTCTTAATATTTTTTGAAAAAATTTGGATCCAATCGGACTATTTTTAGAACCTTTTATAATATTTTACAAAATCACTTACATGACAATACCTCCCGTTTACTGATACAACTAAACTAATTGTAGCACAATTTAAGGAGCTCAATGGTGTAGGGTATTAAAAGGTCGCTCGTAACTGACTGAAACATTTTCACCTGTTACTCAAAAGAATTTCTATAAATATTTATATTTTCATAAATAAATTTTCAGGTTTTCGATTTGTATAAAAAACTTAAAGGTATACTGCGGTCGACATTGATCAACTTTCTCTTTTGTTTGTTATTTTTGTTGTTTTGTTTTGTTTTGGTTGTGCTTTTATAGTTTTCTTTTTCTTTATTTTTTCGTAATGCCATCATAAGAGCATCGCACTTGACATCAGATGTTGATGGTAGTTTTTGTCGTTACTGGTTGTTGTCGTTGTTGCTGTTATTATTGTTGTTGTAGCGTAGTTTATGTGCAATTTCAGTTTTAAATCAACATTTAAAAACCTGTGCTACAATGACTTTGACATTCTTTAACATGTTTTCATCATTTGCTGTCCTTCTGCTTCTGCTACAAAATACCTTCAATAATAGCCGGTTATAAAAAGTCAGTTGAAGAAGTTTTACTACGATAACAAAAATGGAAGGGCCACATGCTTTTTCTATTGTAGATGGTCTAACAATTTTATAAATGAAACTTTTAGACTTTGGAAAAGGTAGGAATGCGTTAAATATTTGTTTTAAGACTTTTGCGAGATAGTTAAGAGAAATATCTCTTGCGATTAATTGATTCAAATTTATGCATGCAAATTAAAAGTCTCATGAAATGCGAACGCGGCTAAGGAAGGGAATTGTTATACTTGTAATTTGTAATGATTTGAAACTTTTTTAAAGGACTTGAGCTTTTTTAATTCTAAATAAATAGGTCACCCATTCTCTCTTGCAAAATAATTGTTCGAAATAGATTTTCAACGCGATTTAGATACAATAGAAGGCGACCTTCAATTCATTCGTTCAGATAGACGAGTTAATTTTTCTTAATTTATCCAATCAAAAATCCGCTCCTATGGGTTGCCTCTACCCTTACATCGCGTAAGACTTCAGCAGCCAAATATGTTTATTTTTCCTTTCCTTTCACATGTTTAATTGGCAATCATTATACAAAAGTCTCTTTAAAACAATTTCATACCTCAACAAGAAAAAAGGAAAAGAAAACAATTGTTTTAGCAGATTGAGAAAAAGAGAGAGAGAGAGAGAGAGAGAGAATTACAACACAAAGAACATTGTGTTGCTTTGCTAAATGCCAACGATCGTGTGAAATGTTGTTGGCAGAGTGTGTGCATGTGTTGTGGTCTCATGCCACATTCACATTCGCCAATGGCGGACACAATACTTACAGTTCACAACACAAATCGATTGTCATCTATCAAGCCTGATGCCCTATGCAAATGATTACCATTGACGACTGAATGACTCTCATATAGTGGTTGTTGCTTAATGAAGCTGCATTAAATGGGTGTCATTACAATCTGTGTGCCAACATGCATGCCCAGATCTTGTACGCGAAAAAAGCACAAACGAAAAAACAATAAAAACATTAACAACATATCCTCGTAAATTGCCCAAAAAGAATACAATTACACAAAATAAACGGAAACAATACAAGGCAGGGTACAGAATTTAGAAAAGGTACAAATGCTGCAAAGAAAATTGCACAGACGGACGTACAGAGACTGAGACAAACAGTGAGACAGGCATTGATAAAATTAACAACTTAATTGGATTTGCATGTTATTCAACAAAAGGATAACAAAATCAACCAAAACAAATAAAACAAAACAAAAGGAAACAAAACAAAAATCGATTATTGTTGTTGTTCGTTCTTCATTTAGTGAAATGCATGATCTTTGCACTAAATCAACGCCAAGCAACACAGGCACCAATTGCTAGGGTTTCTTGATTAAATTTATCAGACAATGTGTTCAATTTAAATATTTTCGAAGCGATTTTATTGACGTTCAAACTCGTACAGGAGTTTTTTTTTGTTGTTGCCAACAGTTCTAGGACGCTTCCATGCGGGATAGATTTCGAAATAAAATCAGTTTAGGTGGAGTTGAATCAACAAATGAAAAAACCGCAAAAAAAGTTTATAGACGAAGAAATAGTAACACTAGTTGAGGAGGATCAAGGTTAGACACAAATACAGGCGTCCATTCGTGGATAACCGTAAAAGACAAGTCGTTTCTATATCGACATAACATTTGGATGCTGCCAGAAAGATGCCTGAAATTAATCGCTAGCTATGCCCCATACTTCACAATGGTATAAAACTGTTGAAATAGAAGTGCGCGTCCTTTTGATCAAGTCTGTTATGAAGAATATAAAGAAAACAGTTGTTAAGGAAACAATTTGATATACGTTCCATTGAAATGAAAACATAATTGAATAATAGATAATTCCCCTCCTCTATAATACAGAAACTGTAAGAAGTTCTTAAAAGTTGCGGGGAGTTTGGGTATCGTTTGCGGTAACCTTTTGAAATACAGCAGAGGTACTAATATTGCATCACCGAATAGTTTGAGTTTAAAAGTGCAGAATATTATCTTTAAAATATATATATGGTTAGTTGTAAAGGCGTGGCTCTGCCTTATTTGTTATAATATAAGTATTTGTACACAGACCAAACACTTCAATAAAAACCATAGTTTTGGGCACAAAGGTCTGTACTTTGCTTTGTGAATGGATACTAAAAAAAAAAGGCGTGGTAAATATAACTAAAGTACCCAAAGGCTTTTAAATTTATATAAACTTTAAAAGATAACTGAAAAATGTAAAATTTTCATGAAATTTTTTTTTTGCGTCTTTCAAGCTGGGACGGGCTCTCACTAAACCTTAATAAAAATACTCAATCACTGCATAAATTACATATTACATCCTTATATATTAAGAATTATGCGTTTAGAGAAATATATAGTGTATAACACTTTTCCTTAATTCAACATTTACCCCATAATGTAGAAAAAATCTACTGGTGGCTTACAGTCTTTTTTAAGAAAACTAACTATTTTATAAAAATCGTTTTCCTAAAACGGTATTTTATATATATATATATATAATAGTGATATTATGCTACTCACCCTAGATGAAAAATATTGGCGTGTACAGCTTGTAAAGTGTTAAAGCCTGAAGCGTTTATAAGTTGTTCCATAGTATTTATAACAAAACACAACAACAAAAAGTTTTAGCGCCGTAGCATCGGTAGCGTGAAGTAGGCGTTATGGCTGTTTTTTAACTGAACTCAAGTTTAGTGGAGACCAATTTTTACATGTATATGTATGCGTAATATGTGGTAAGCAGCACTTCCGTCCGTACATCCATACCATCATTTATTCATTCATATATGAAAACTTCTTCTTCTTCCTTTATTTTGTTTTTTATTTTATTTTTTTACTTTTGTAAGATATCTTATACTTTTACACTAAGTATACATTTAGGTTTTTGTTGTTTTTAAGAGTAGCGTGTACTGTACGGATTGGCAGAATGCCTACCGACGGTTTTAATATGTTGCGAAAAGTGGATTTTAAATTGAAACTGCAACCGTGCATGATTACCGATTGTGGTGAGGCGTTGTTCGATGTTTTTAATTTATGATCCCTTTTGGGCAATACACCACAAACATCATACAACCTCATTTTCAGCGGCTTTACACAAACTGCTGCTATGAGCACTAGTCCATGGCGTATTGATTTTTTTAGCGTAATTTTGTTTTTTCCTTTTAATTTTCCTTTACTTTACTCTATGTTGTGTTTTAATTCGTTCATTAAACGATAAGCTTCCCAATGAGTTTGATTATTGTTTTATTTTATTTCTTTTAGTTATTAATGTTGCTTTTTGTAACCTTAACGCGTTTTTATAATCACTTGCAGTATACACGGTTGAAATTTCCTCTTTCTGAATATTCTTTTCTTTTCTTTCCTCTTCTTTTCTTTTTTCACAAAAGATTAATTCCTTGCTAAACGTGTCTAAACAAAACAAAAATCTTACTTACTGTAGAGAGAGCGACTGATACCATCACTACGCAGCGCTCTTGTGATGATGGTGATGCAATAAAATGCAGTAATTATATACAATATATTATGTATCGTGCATGTGTTGTGTGTTGCATTTTATGGCCAGCGTTATATTATTTGCGCACTTTGGTAATGCGCTCTGATCGCGTTGAGTTATAATTTTGCACTGTTTTCGTCCGGCAGACACGTTCACCGTTTTCCTCCAATTCAATACTTATCTCTGGACTTTTATGTATATAGGTATGTATGTGTGTATATGTATCAATATAATACATAACAGCAGCTTTAGAATGAAATGGAGTGAGTGTATAAAACGCGTACTGCCTGCCTACTGTGCTTGGGTTTTTTTTGTTCAGTTCAGTTCAGTTGAGTTTTGTTTTGAAAATCCATAGAATGCAGGCCTAAAAGGCAGTTTCCCCTATTAACTAACGTACCCATACACATACATGTACAATGCACTCCTCACACATTAATTCTGAAACTATGGCATAAAAACGACAATCGATGCCTTGTGCGCCTGCTAGCCTGCCCGCCTGTTGCTTGTGTCTTGTGTCTGCTGCATGTAGCAAAACATGATCGTGTCCATTTACACCGGTTCGGTTCATTCTATGACGATTGCTGTTTTTAATGCAAACATTGAAATACATATCGCGTCTCTAAACAAGCATACAATGATTTTTATACCAAGAAGGCCGTCCAACAGCGTTTCCCAACTGTACTCCAAATACCACCAACTTACAAAAAGTTATTTTCAGTACTCAGCGAAATGGATTCGGTGAACAAATACGAACAATAATCATTTAATGAGTCCGTCATGCCAAAAAAGCAAACGTTGGACATCCCTGTTCAATATACAGGTTCATCATCGTAAATATAATTGTTGTTGTTGTAGGAAACATTGAGAACAAAACAGAAGAAAAATCTTATCTACTTGTTACTGTCTTGGTTTCTTCTTCTGGTTTTTGCGCGATTCTGACGCTTTGTAATAATTTTCTCTTCTTTTTATCATTATTTTATGTGCATGAAACTAAAGTGGCCAAGTGGCAAAGCGGCAAAGTTTATTGGGAGGCTAGCTTGGGTATGGCAACGTAGAACATAAGGAAAAATGTTAGATCAGCCAAATTACTGTGGTTAAGTAGAGAAAAAGAGTGTAAGTGGCTGCCACTACAAGTTTTTCTTTTAATTGAAATTGTAAAACTTTTAATATATTGTGTATTAGATGAAGACTGGTGATTTTCTGGAAGAGCCTTTAAACGCTTGAAATCGTTTCTCATACTATGATTGTAAATGATTTTGTTTTTTTTTTTTTTTTTTTTTTAATATAAATTAAATTTTTTTTATTTATATTTATAAACTTAATATAAAATGATTTCTAAAAATTGTCTTACGAAAAAACGGACAGGTCGTTTCCAATTGAAACACTCCAATCCGATCACATTCAATCCCTACCAATAAATACAAATAAATTGTCTTTTACTCGTTGCGGCTCCAAAGGAGTGTAGATTTAGAAGTAGGCCGAAATAACCCGTTACTTAGAGTCCATGTAACCCTAAAATATATTTTTGATGCATAAAAATGAAATCTGTTTTATACATATCACAAGAGTGGTCGCGGTTGTATAACAGATAGAAAACGGCTAAAATTTATAAAAATCCTTCTTTGGGGAAAAGCCCTACACCACTTACTTCTACAAGTTATGCTATAATTAGTAATTAATCATAAAATCGCTTCCTATAATACTATTATGAAGAGAATGCTTCCTTCGAGTTGAAATTTGGTTCCTATTCTTCACCATATGTTATTAAAATATTTCAAAAAGTATTTACTTTATATGAAGACTTACCTTAATATATATATCAATACGGGGAAGGGTCCTATATCGTGGAACTAGGGTTTGTCCTTGGCCTTAAAAACATCTCTGAGCCAAAATTTTATTAAAAAAATATCAAAAATGGCTTCGTTTTTATAAGAACACATTGACAGACAGACGGACATGCTCTAATGAATTCAAGTTTTGATTCTAAAGATTTTCAAAGTTGCCCTTGGCATAATGTATTCTTTTATAAAAATCATTTAAAAATGATCTTATTTAAACATAACATGTAGGTCTCTCCACAAACTTAATACGATCATGTCTTCTTGCCTAGCACAGACAACACATGTATATGTTTATCAAACTAACTTTAATTTTTTAAATACTTGTACCTAAGTATGTGTATGTATGTGTATGTGTATTATTAGGTAGTAACGTTGTTGATTGAAACTGGATAAAATGTCCCCGTTAAGTTGAAGAATATGAAAGAGAACAATCCAAAGAAGATGTGTGGATGATGAGTGGAGAAGAAAGCTGCATGAAACCTCTTAAGTATTGTAGATGGTTATCGCATGGCAAGTTATTTTCACATTAGTTTAGACATGTCCGTGAATGCTCTTTATGATGGTTGATTGCTAACAACAATAACAATAACAACAACAATCTACATGTGTGTTTATATATATATATTGTACATATATAGAGTAGGTACATCTGTGCTGTAGTATTTTATTGATATGTTCAGGTATATGATAGATGCCTTCTTCTTGTTGATTTGTTTTTCTTCTTCTTCTTCTGCTACTTTTTCTTTTGAAGAGATTTCAATTTCCTACCGAAAACTAAGACAATGCAATTATATTAAATTTATTAGAATTTTTTGTAACATTTTTGCATTTTTCCATATTATTGAAATGTATTGTAAGATATCGAAAACTTATATCATCCAACGCGTATGTATGGAGGTTAAGTGAAATCGATTTAGTAAAGCCTTTGCATGCCTTGTCTTGAAAAAATGTACTTAAATTCAAATATGGCTGACGAGCCATGTAGTCCCTGCAGACTTGCACGCGTACAATGACGCGTCTACCCTTTTTAGAATTTCACAAACAATGCGAAGGATTTACGAAATTCGTTTTTAGCCATAAAAGTATTTTGCTTTCTTGTTCATATATGTCCGTATTATCTTGTTAACATTCTTACTGTTTTCCATTTACCATAAATAATTAACTGTTAAATCACTCAGCAGTTAATACATTGTAGAGTAGCTGCTAGAGCGATTCACATCACATGTTCCAACTAATCAACTTGGATTTTGACAAGGTATGTTTACATACGAAAAAAGAAAAGCAATTAAATACGATTATCAACAATTGATTAGTTGCGAACAAACACACACTCGTACAGGTAGGGTACAATAATGAACTCTTCAAAACCCAATTGTGTGATTTATACAACAACATAAACAAGTAGTTAAAAGCTCTTATCATTAGCGCAGCAATCTCGCGTTGTGTTGAGTTTGATGTTTAATGGTCATTATGTTCTTTTTTGTTTTGTTTTGTTATTGTTGTATTCTAACAAGGAAAACTGTTAGATTTTGATGAAACTCGTATTTATAGACATTTTTTAACATGTATTTGGCAGCTGTACACTTCGTACCCCAATATTAAATTTCTTAATTGTGCGGTTCTTTCACCAAAACCTTGCCATCATAACATTAAACCGGTTTGCTTGATTTTGTTTTTGTTTGAAGAAATGCGGTAATAAAAAGTAAGAAACGCATGCGTGTGTTCTGAGAGGTAATTACAGATAATATTGTTATTTTTTTATAAGGAAATATATTGTATTGGATATATCTTTAAAATGAACGGTAAATATATGTATGTGCTCATAATTGGAAGAGTGATCAAAGTCACAATATCCAAAAACATCAAAATATCGAAATTTATGAAAATATCTAAATGGATGAGTTAGAAAAAGACTTGGACCACTTTCAAAATTATGGGCACATGTGAAGCCGTTATCCGTACATTTATAAGCAATGGGGAAAAAGTCTCTACAATCCACAAATTAATGAGTAAAGTAACTACCTTTGACTTGGGCTAAATTTTAAATACTCTCTACATCTATATACAAAAAGTGGGCGTGGCCTGTTAAGTTCTCAACAATTTGTGTATTATGTATAAATCAAAACAAGTTTGATTACGAGCCGAAAAAGGTTTTCTTTAAGTTCGTTCGTATTGGTTATTCGAACTCACTTATTTTCGGGTATAGCACCACCCAGAAGGAGGCGTTAGGGATACCATAAAGTGCGTACATTCTTGATAAGCATCGAAATTTGAACTTAAGGCCTTGGTTACTTGCCCAGGTCACTATTTGAAATGGCCAAAAATATATTGAGAGCCACGCCCACAACCACAGAGAGCTGTCTATCAGCCACACAAGTTAAGTATTGTGGGTTATTGTGGGTATTTTCGATATAATCTAAGCCTAATTTAGTTTTTTGAAGAGTTTTTTTAAATTTTAAAAGGCGAGTTTAACGCTACGCATACCAAACTAGGCAATGAAATACAAGACAAAAACTATTACCCGAAGTGATTATTTTAGTTAATGGGCCCCAAAAATTAATTCCACTCTGTATACATACAATATATATACGTATTATAATTCATATTCACTTCAAACATTGAACTTGTGTAAAGGGCAAAATAGTTCAAGTAAACGTGCATAGTTTGAGGAAATTAATGCATACACTCATCACGTTTATTTTATGGTGCATAATCTTATTGAACACATGTGTCTGTACACATACGTACGTACGGTATGAATCTGCAAAGCTACAAATAAAATAAGCATTCGTGTAAAGTAATCAAACATAAATCTTATCTCACCTTTATAGCTGCTTATAAAAAAAGCGCGGTTAAATGGCAACACAACACCCCAGCACTGCACCATCGCATACAATAAAAGCAATTGTTAATGCGTGAGCTAAATCTTTCACCTTCCGCCTCTAAGCACGATGATACTGCGGGTAACGATGAAATTTATGTTTAACACAAGACAAGTCGTAGCACTTCACTTTAAAGCTTGTTTCATATATATTTCAGTTCAAGTGATCCTTACCATTACACCTTACCTCACACACATATATACGTACATGCATCACCTACCGTACTTCTTCATAAACAAGCTGAGCTATTACTTGCTATGACTTGACCAAAAAAAAAGAAGAAAAGAAACCTTTACACGTTCTTTCTGTTCCATCAATTTATTCTTCACTTGTTTTTGGGAGAAAAAATGAAATAAAAGTGAAACATATGATAAACTTTTAACGTGTACATGCTATCGCCTGACAAGTCACAATTTATGATAAAAATCTATTGAAAACATATGACACACGGCACACCACACCAACAACCACTTGATATGAAAATATAACAAGAGTTCTTGGAAGAGTCAAAGAAATAAGTCAACACACCCAACACGGTAATCTTGACTTTTCTTATATGAAAACGCTAGTCTGCACGTAAGTATTCTTGCACCATATTTTTCAAGTACATAAGGAGACCTTACATAAATATGAGCATCTATATGTAGAGATCGGATAAGGTTAATGTAACCCATAAAATGTGGTAGCAGAGTGATGTACTGTTTGCTATATCGGGAAGAAAATATTGGAGACCTCACATAGCTTGCGTATCCCTGATTAGGATCAAAATCGTAGTCGATCTATTCATAACCATCCCTGTGTCTGTATGTAGTTGGCATTCGTTCGATTGTAAAGTTTTTACAAATATTTCTAGATTCTACACTTAAAATGAATATTTAAATGTAGCGTAATCAGTTAAATGCCACGCCCACAATCGAAAAAACATTATCTATTAGTCACAAAAATTAACTTATGAACTTGATATTTGGACCTATATTTATAATAAGCCCATCCCAAAATTGCCCCAAAAAACTTTATCTGACTTTTGGTTGATTCTTTATATATAAACTTTAACCATAGTAGGCGTACTCAATTGAATACTGACACGCCCACGGCTTGTATACAAATGTTCAGAGCATTTAAGATTTGGCTTAAGCCAAATTTGTTTTTTTTACTAGTTTATGCTGCACTTTATATCCAAGGATATAATAAATTTTTCTCTCCCTTGGGTGTTCCATCTAAACAGAGGTGCCAGGGAGTTTTCTAAGGGTACAGAATGCCCCGACATTTAACGTTATAAGGGCCATTTTGGATTTGTTTTTACTTTCAGTTTTACTGTTATAATCCAGGTCCCACATTCATTGTCTGCTTTAATCAGCATCGAAATTGGATTCGATTTAGAAAAGTTCACCCTTGCAAAGATTAAATGATTCAATTTTCATTGAATAAATCCTTACTCTGAATTTTTTCCGAATCTTATATGATAAGGAGGAAAAAGCTTACCGCACAAAAAATATGTTAAGTTAACTGGGAAATTAGTTCAGCTATTATACTCAATTTATACCCAATATCATTCCGATTTAGTTTGAATATATTCGGAATAAGGCCCAAATTGCTCTCAAATTTTATGAAATTAATATTTATATTTGAATTCCTCTTTATATTGAACAATGTGAACTCAAAGCCACGCCTATAATTTACAAAAAAGATACAAAATTGAAACTGGTAGACGCTTGTAAAAAAAGTCCAACAAGTGGATGGGGTGGCAAAACAGGCACGCCCACTTTTTACATAAATTTTATTTATAATCGAGTTGAAGCTTTTACATAAAATGTAACACACAATAAATTGAATATATGCCACGCCCCTCCACTGTACTATATTGAGGCTATATGGAGGCTGTCTCAAATTTTACCTAAACCAACTGCACTTTTACAGTAAACTGCACCTGAGAAATTTAATCCCGTTATAAATGTTGATTTGTATTTTAATCTGAACTTTTTATCATTCTCACATATTCTTTTATACACACACACACACACACACACATACACACACATACAAGTATTACATATAATATTCATAAATTTTCTTTCCATTTGATTTTACATGTGTATGTACACGTATGCTTATGTTGTATATGTTGTGTTTTACGTTCAATTTTGCATGCAATCCCATGTGTGTGGTATTGTGGAATCTATTATTATTATTATTTTGTGAAACTCTCACAGAATACTAACAAGGCACGAGTCAGAAGGTATTTGATAAGAAAGCAACTTTATACGCAGAAGCTATTAAATGTTACTTCAAACATTTTTATCAAGACATTTGTGTCGTGGAAGTACGTATCACAGTAAATAATAAAAATTTTAATAAAAATGTTTAAATCTATATGAAGTATAAAATATTATACAAATATGTTGAATAAGTATTTTGTTTATCAACTTATTTAGTTCATTTTAAAAAATATAATTTTTTTAAAATAATTGTTTAAAAAATTATTTTCATACGATTAAATAAAAAATAATAAATATTTTTTTTCTAATTGTATAAACGATTAAATTATAAAATTTAAAAAAAAATATTTTTATAAATAATAAAATAAATAATTTTTTAACGATTATATTAATAAATTAAATATGATTTAAAATAGTTTAAAAAAAATATTTTTTAAAAATAATTTAATATTTAAAAATATTTTTTTAAATAATTTTTTTAAGGATTTTTGCAACATATCCTAAAAGCGTTGTTACATGCACTGTACGTTCAGTTGTTACTTGTACCCTAAGCAATGCATCTGTGTTCGCTCTACGGTGTAGTTGTCAGGATAAGCTTCCATATGTGTTGCAATTTCTTTTGAAAAATGGTTTTCTAAAACATTTAAGCTACCAATTGTGTGCATGTATGGAATTTTAAAATAAGGACGAATTACACAGACGCATGCATCTGTATGCATTATCGTATACACTCACGTACAAATAAAGTGAAAGAAGAAGTTAAATAGTTGGCACTCTGTTACATCGAGTCGTGTATCTGTGTCCGTTAGTGTGTTTATAAGAATGTTGAAAACACTTCCACTTAAAAACCACCCTAGTATTGTAGTTGTACGGAAAAGTTTTCACTTTTTAGTACGTGATCCAATTTTCCATATATTTCTCTTTCATTCTGTCTTTAAGCTTAACGGACAGCATTCACATTTTTAATAATTTAGTACAACAACCTTTTCATAAATTCTTTAACACAAATTAAGGTTCTGGTTAAACTACTAATATGGTAGAGAGAGAGAGAGAGAGAGAGAGAGAGAGAGAGAGAGAGCTTCTTGAAATATTTTATAAACTATTTACGACTTTTCCTAATCATTTTATACATACAGCCATTACACAAAGGATCAACCCTCGTAATACAAATAAAATGTGATTTAGGAATAAGAAAATAAATGAGTTGTATGGCGATTGAAAGGTAGTGAAGTACAAACGTTGAATAAGGAGAAATTTCATATGCTAAGTAGCACTCTCTGCCGGTCACTTATTACACTGAACGCGTTTGAATGAAATTTAAGCAGCTTAACATAATACATTCGCTATATAAAAAACACAAATCCATAAAGAATCATTAAGAAAGTCCTCAAAGGATAGATTGGTATTCAAGTTGAATATTTTTGCTCAACTATTTAATGTATTAAATACGACTTGCTCCTATGAAGAAATGGCAATAGTATGTAATGGAAATATTGAAGTAGCGAGAGTAGAAGTGGAATAGGAGCAGCAGCAGAGGCAGCAGCAGCATAAAGTTCTTGATCTGTTTAGCTTAGTTTAATAGTGTGTCTGTCTGTTTATTTGTGTGAGTATCTGTTCGCTGCTGCATCCTGGATGATTGGAAGAAAAGTACATTTCTTTTGTGATTATAAAAAAATAGTCAATAATAAATGTTATTAAAATCACGCCCAGTGTTTGTCCACTTATTGTGGAAAAAGTGGAGAGTGTACAAAATTTGGTGCCAGTCAGATACTTCTTCAATTGATTTTGTTGTTTTTGTATTTTTATACCATCCATCTAGTCATTATTGTTGCTGCTGCTGTTGTTGTTCTTCTTTTTTCTTCATTTTGTTGTTGTTGTTGTTGTTGTTGTTGTCGTTGTAGTAACCACGGTATATATTATTTCATTCTTCTTCTTCTTCTTCTTCTTTCATTTCATTCTCCTCCTTCGGCTTCCCAACCATCATTTTCATTATTATTGTTGCTGCTACTTCTATTGTTGCACATGTTGATTATATTTCATTTGATTCTATTCTCCGCTCGTGTATGTGCTGATTGAAATGTTGTGTAAGACACGTGTTAAACAATATTACATTGCCTTGTTAAGTATAATTTTTTTCCAACAATATATAAACATTTGAAAATTCTGGCACGTTTTAAGCTTTGCCGCTCGCAACAATCAAATATTCTTGTTGCTGTTTGGAACTAATAAGTGCGGCTACCATCTCGTATCCGTTACAAATATGATCACGTAGATTTCTCGTGTAAATATGTTGCAACAACAAAATTTCTATAAATTCGATTTATTCCACAAAAAAAAGAAGGGAAGCAGTGACTTAAATAAAATGAATTTTAAGCGAATGTTTAGAAAGAAGAATTTCACTTTTTCAAAAGTTTCAATTCAATGCATAAAAAGTTGATATAAATGAATACAAGAATCTTTTATTATAAGCACAGCTCCAGACTGTTCTTCACTCTAAAGTTTCATGTGATTTTAAAAACAATAAAAATTGCCAGCAACCACCCACCCTCTTCACTCACTCTTTCCCATGACATATTGTAAAACTTTGATTTACGATATTAGCACGCAAAGACAGCGAAAAGGAATTATATTCATAGTGACATCGTCAATACAGTTTTATAGCAATGAGTTCACGTTATGGTTATTGCATTGGAAGCACTCGTAATCGCAATCGCTGAGTCTTCATAAATTGAAAAAGAAAAGCAAAAAAGAACAGACGAATAGAATAAAAGAAAGTTAAAGTCGCATATGGTGTCGCAATGGGCACAAACACAAGCACATGAGCACAACATTGCCTTAGTTTATGACATAATAACACTCACGTAAGTTATAGAAAAGCACGCTTGTATGTATAGAATGTGGATTTTTATATTATATACGACCATTCGCAAAATATATAAAAATATTTGCCGTTCTAATGCTCTCATGTAACAATGGACTGAAAGAAAGAAATTCCAATATTCGAGATATTAACAAAGCAAAAAAGAAAAGAAAAGAAAAGAAAGTTTCGTTAAGGTCTTGAATGAAAACACTGGCGTTCAATTGAAAAGTGTAGTGAAATCAATGTAAACCAGTCAAAAATGGTTCGAAGCCCACCCTTCATCATATTTAGTTGTTGTTATTGTTGTTATTATTGTGCCAAAACTTTATGACTGAGACGCTCATTTTTGCTTAGAAGTGACGTGTGCTAAACGAGTGGTACCACAGCAACAACCAACCACTTCCTTAAGGCATTAGAAGGCATTCAATTTTGCTTATTGTTATTATATCACAAACTCCAAAAAAAAAAAAAAAAAAATAAAGACCGAATAGACAGGATATAAATATTAATACAAGGAGTGTACTTATTTTACACACAGTGTATTGAATACCTCTTATGAACACATGCCTCATGCCTCACATGCAGAGAATAGAGAATTTCCATCAAATTTACACAATTTCTTTTAAACGCTTACGAATAAGATTAAGCGAAAAATTTATATATTGGTTCATAATTTTAAATCAACTTCTTATCGACCTTTTATAGAAGAGTAGAGGATTTAAAAAATATAATAATATCTCATAAACTAAAGAGAATAAAAAAAAATAATTGAGTCCCCTTTTAGGAGTTTAAATATTATGCAAGGATACGTTATGATATATTTGTTATTGGTGTTGGAATTAATTCAAATGTAAATTTAAAAATTTAGAATTGAATAGAAGGCAAATAAAAATGGAAACGCTCCAATGGAATTAAAGAGAACTCAAATGTAATTGCAAAGGAATTGCAATGAAATAGAAAGTACTCAAATAGAATTAGAAAAAACTCATTAGGATAGGGAATAACTCAAATGGAATTGTAAAGAATTCGAGTGTGATTAAGAACGATTCAAAAGCTTGTAGAAAGAACTTGAATTGGATTAGAAAGAACTCATTGGGAAAAGGGAAAAAGGAAAAAAAACATGGCTTAGACCTAGTCTTAAATATCTTATATTTATGCACAAACTGTGGGAGTGGCAGGTACTTCTCTAACAAGGCTTCTAACAATCTCTAACAACTAACAAAGCGTACTCTGCACCAAGCAAAGTTTTTTGAAAATAAAGGGTGAGTCTGCCTATTGCCATTTCGGTTTCTTTTGTTCGGGTAATTTTGTTTTATTTCAATTTCAAAAGGTCAATTTTTGTAACTGATTGAGAGATTTTTGGACGTGGCACTTGGCAGTTTCGTACCTACCACCAGAAACTAAAAGTATTTGTACAAAATTTTAGCGCAATATCTCAAAATTTACGACTTGGAGCACTCCAAAGGCTGCCATGACTAAAACGGAACACATCTTATTCTGAGTGTTGTAAATGGAATAAAAAATTTGGTACACCCTACATCTAGTACCATTTATTGAGTAACGAGATGAACGTTCTAATTCTCAGACTAAAATCGATCTCTCAATAAAGATGTTCTATGAAGTGATTACTACTATAGTTGGAAAAGTTGCAACTAAGTAGTTTGGGGAACGAAATTAAGTATCCGGACTAGATCGATTACAACTTTTTACTTATTATTTATCCATTTTTATAAAAAGCTTCATTTCGTATTATTAACTTATCTGACATATTTCGTAATAACATTTTATATGTTATGTACAGTGATTGAGAGCAAATGTTAATTTTTAAGTTTATTTGAAAAAGTCAACGTCATCGAAAGAATTGTTAATATTTTTTTTTAGTTTTCTTACCAAATTTAAAATTTTCGCTTGATAATAAAACGGAAATATATTCGAAATGGATATTTTTCAGCGAACCTGCTGTAAACCGCTTAAAATCTCACTAAAGGAGGAAGAAATTGAGATATTTGATGCCGAAACGGCCGAAGGTGAAGAAGAAATCGAAGAAGAATTCTCTAGTGGAGAGGATTCCGTTGACCTACAAGCGATTTTTAATGAGTTAGATTGCATGAAGAGACGCATTCAATTTATTCAATTGCGCTTAAAAACGAACATTAATGAATGCCCCGAAGAGGAATGTGTTGACCCGGAAATTTTATTGACTTGTTCCGAAAATAAAGAAATCTGTGCTCTGCAAAAGAATCAGTACAAGTTGCAGTGTCAAATAAATGAATTGGTTAAATGTTGCAGGGAAGCCAAAAATCAAATTAAAGAGTTACGTTTGCGGATGTGCGATAAGGCAAGGGATATATTGGAATTGCAAAA
Organism: Ornithomya chloropus; assembly: GCA_963971445.1. Classification (NCBI taxonomy): domain Eukaryota; kingdom Metazoa; phylum Arthropoda; class Insecta; order Diptera; family Hippoboscidae; genus Ornithomya; species Ornithomya chloropus. The sequence goes on along the minus strand of OZ020530.1, from coordinate 15,377,041 downwards.
ACTCGTCAGCAGTCTGATAATGTGGAGGAATACCCTAGAGCAAGAATTTGGCAAATGTATTGAACGTTTCGAGTACTTGAAACATGTAAAAGCTGAATGGCAAGATGTGGAGGATAAATTGGAAAAGCAAAGGAAATATTTTGATGCAATGGCGGATACATTTGTCTCGAAGCTGTGCCTTTTGCAGGAGAAGAAATTTTTCATTAATACCATTAACGAGATGAAGGATATGTTGAAGGAAATGATGGAACATCAACTTAATCGTTTTAGTGTTTTAGAAAAGCGACTTAATAACGTGTGAATGGAATTGGTTCATGTAATAATTGTTCAATTGTTGTGTATATTAGAATAAAATTTTTTTTTTGGTATCGATTTTGATTATCTAAAAGAACTATACCTTCTTATACTTCCCACATAAAAGGGCAGGTACACTAAGTTTATCATTCCATTTGCTTCACCCAGAAGGAGGCGTTAGAGACCCTACAAACTATATATATTCTTGATCAGCAACAAAAACCGAGTCGATTTAGATATATATGTCCGTGTGTCCTTGTGTCCGTGACTCCGTCTGTTGTTGACATATTGGGATGAAATCGGGCAAAATCGTTTAGGAACCACGTCCGCAATAGACAACAATCTCCTTCGTTGTGCCTAAAAGGAGCGTGATTGAATTAGAGACACGCCTACATTTTAACAAAAAACCATTTTCAGCGTAAAACCCGAATTTCAAGCTAATATCACGTGTACACTATTTGAAGGCGTAATCATATACCTGCCACGACCACTTAGTGTATGCAGATGTAGGGAGGATGTAAGATTTGGATATTTTTCTTTCTTTTCTGTTAGCATGAAAGCTTGCTAACGATTCTCCGATTACGCAATATCTTGCGTGCGATGGCATACATAACGTTGCAAAATATACAAAATTGAAGCGGCCATAATGTGGCGCACGCCCAATTTCTCCATAATCTATATGATTGGGATATTATCACATAATTGAATTCATTACGGCTGTCGACCGATTGTGTTTTATTACTTTTCTACACAATTTCAAATTTCCAAAATTGTCATATTTGTTTCATTTGACATTTGTGTGCACCACATAAACATTAATAAATAATAAATAGATTTATCGAATTTAAGTTTTCATATAAAACGTACTTAAAAAAAAAAAAAACCATGGAGCAAAAGTCTTTCCTAAAATGGGCTCTATATTTAGTATTCATCTATTTTTTGGTATGTAAAGGTTTGAAAGTGAACCACAGCTAATCACAGATAACCCGCCCATTTACTATTCTTTTTTCAGATTTATACAATAATTAGTATTGTGCTATTTATTATATTGGTTACCTTTATAAGGCTTCACATGATTACATTAATTTTGTCTATAATAATAATTGGAGCAACTTTTCTAATTACTGCGTTAGGATACTACGGTACTAAAACTGAAAGTAGGCGATACCTTCTATGCGTAAGTTGAGATGGAAACAATACATACCCTGGCATTATATGCATCGAATAATAATTGTGAATTGAATTTTAAATCGTTTCAGTATATATTCGCAATGGTTGTATTAACAATTGCAATTCTCGCTAATTTCATTTTGATTAACATGGCACTGAAAAGAGCTTACAAAACTCATTTAAAATTGGACGATTTAGAACGTATTGAAATACAAGTAAGTTGAGTCAAAATTGTTTTAGAAAATACTCTGCCATCACGCGACCACTTAGTTCCACAATTTCAGTTGTAATTAGTTCGTTAAAAAGCACTATAAGGAAACGTCTTGTAAAAACGGTCCGGTCCCGTTTAAATTTGGGATCGTTAATTGTCATTCTTAATGAACTGTTCTGTTCAGGAAATTTTATCAAAAGATTATTAATAAAAAGGGAATTTTCGTTCTTTAAAAACGTATTTTTTTACAAGGTAGCTTTATGTGAAGAGGAGTTCTTAAAATCAACCCCATTTTTCATAGTTGACATCATCATGATCATTTACTTAGATCTTTGGCCTTCCTCTTGTGCAGAGTTCACCCAAAGCAAAAAGTTGCCTTATGCAGGGTATAAACACTGGGCAGTAAATAAACTTACACTTGTACTCTATTTTAATTACAGTTACACTGTTGCGGTATAAACAGTTACAGGGACTATATCGAAAAGTCTATGCGCGTACCAAGCACTTGTTGCGGCCTAAAAAATAAAAAAGCCGAATGCTTACCAAAAGTTTACAAAAAAACGCTTGGCTGTCATTATATTATCGATATTTTGTGGCATTTTTTTACTGTACCATTTTGCATAATGTCTCTATTGAATTTCATTTGTATAATATTTGTTTTGATGTTATCTGGAACACTGTTTCGTGTTTTATTGGAAGAAAGACGAGCCATTCTTTTATAAAAAAATTTAATAAACCCAAATTTTAGGAATGTGTTACAAATTAATGGGTGGCTATTAATTAATTTATAAGGAACAGATTAGCACGTAGCATAAAATTACAGCAACTAAATCGACTACAGCTGATAATATAGTCAAAGCTTTTGGAGTGTGCAACGAGGACTCCACGGATTTGATCAGATCGCGACAACCAGGCCTATTTAAATATTCATCTGTCGTACAAGTTAGCTCTTTTTCTTGACTACAACAGACGCCGGGTACTTTCATCTTCTCCGCTTCATAATCTTTATAACTATCAACGCCACAACAACCATACTGAAAGAAAAACAGACCATTTTAAACATTATGAAAGAAAAACAGATTTCATCGCTTTCCCATAAACAAAATATGAAAGACCTTATCATTCCGCTGTAGATTTGATAGTCTACCGTAATTGATTTTATCAAGTCTAAAGGGAAAATATTTTTAAAAATCGACCATCATACATTTGCTTCCATAGGTTTGACTTTCACTAAATCCAACTCCCGTTCCAACTTTTTAAGCATTGATTCTGCAAAAACGAATGCAACGAAGGTGCCAATTTTCAGTAATAACGTCGCCGTTGTTATGGCATTGAACTGAAATGCAAATTCCACGAATTAATAATCCAATTCACCGGTAAGATGTCGGCCAGAACTTACGGTAAACAATGCAACTTTTTTTTCTTTTATAGCACCAAACAAAGCAATTAGTACCAGAAGCAAAGTTAGAATACCAATGACAAGCACTCCCAGACCAACCCATTTGGTCACATGTAATGCACGAAACATTATGGCCCCATACACCAATAATGTCAAGCCTATTATCTGAAATACACACAAGTGTTCCACCATCATATGGTTGGTACATGTCAGCTAGATTTTAGTTGCATATCTTTTCGCCTTAAGATTCACTTACGACATATATTCCAAGCACTACATAAAATGCAATTTTGGCAATTTTTTTAAATGCACCCATTTTCTTTCGATTATCTCCACCGGACGGACTATCACTTGAAATATTTGAATATATATATTTTGGTAAATGTATTCGAAAAATATATAAAAAATATAATTTTAGAGATGACAAATGCTTAAAATCAATAAAAAAAAATGATTGAAGTGATTTTATGATTTTCGTAACTCTAGAAAAGGGTATCATAGAAACTTAATTATTTGATCATTCAAGGGGTGGATCTTCTTTATTATATTATATATATTATATTAGAGGTAACATGAAATATATTCTTAATCTTTATGTACCAAGTAAACCACAGCAATAATGAAGTAGGATGGCCTCTCATGCACCAAACTAGCAAAATTATCTAATTGTTCGTCCATTAAATGACGCATTGCCACCATAACACCTTGATTTTGCTTCTCAATCACCGTTACAAAGCATACAATTCGATGTCTTTAATATAAAAATCAAATTAAATCAATTTTTTCAATATTTTCAATTAGATACCGTTTCTGATTAATTTTCTTAACTCGATTTCTAATATCAGCGGCTAAATTTTCGCTTAGTTGTAATGAAAGCCTGGAATCATACGAACGGCTGCATCGATCCCAAATCAAACGCTCTTCAATGGCCGTCTCCATTAATTTATAGATTTGTTCCATACTGAAGTTCGTGTGAAAGTAGTTCCAATTGTTTTTTGGTTTTTCAATAAGCGTTCCATTATCTGAGATATTGGCTTCAGTGTTGTTGGCGCTTAGCAGAACTTTACGTTTATTTAACATTGATTCCGATAATAAAGCATTCATACGACTGGTGGTACGCACAGTGGCCGTGATGCTGAAAAATAAAACTATTTTTATTTAATTTATTTAAAAATTATTTAAATCTAACCGTGACTTCATATTACTCCAAGAAGCCATTAAAGCAATTTTGTTAATATTTTCTTTTCGTTTTTTTTATTGCCCAAGACTTTATGCGATTGCAACTTCCAGTGTCTGACTTAAGACTCCGTATGTAACTAAACGAATGTTGTTGAACGAATAAGACTTTCTTCCTTAAACAATTGAAATCACATATGCTCTAGTCAACTCACCGCCCACATAATAGGTAAACACTCAACATTAGTCGTCGAGCCAGCCAATCTAAGTAGCAGCTCTATACGTATGTACATACAGCCGTAAAAATTACGTTAATGAATTCATTTGAAAATTATAGTTGATGACGATCTCAAAAAGAACAAGTAAGAAAACTAACTATGGCTTAGGTCAAATCTTAGATAATAGTAGGTGTGACAGGTTTGCGATTACACCCCCTAATAGTCTATGTATTACGTATAGGCTTGCAAGTCGAAGTTTACGTGGAGGAAGAGTTTTTGTGGTGGTGTCTGTTAACCGACCACGCCCATTTTTTACACATGCATGGATGGATGAATTGCAAGTTCATAGGTCAATGTGGCAGATATGAAGATTTTTATCGATTGTGAACATATTTGTTATGCGACCATGTCCATTTTTGACATATCGATGGATAAGTTAATTGTATGCATAATATGCATATTAAATTTCGATTTTATAGCTCAATTTTTGTGGCGGATATAAAGATTTTTGTCGATTGTTTCCGTGCCTGTTATCTGACCAAGCCCATATTTTACACATCAATGGATAGGATACTTATAAATATACATACAAAAGTTCAAGTTCATAGCTAAATTTTTGTGGCAGATATATTGATTTTTATTTATTGTGGGCATGGCTCTTACCCGATTTTGTCCATTTTAAATAACTATCTACATGAAAAAATTTAAAGTGTTTGTAGAAATTTTTAGCTCAGTTTACGCCCATGAGAAGGCCGACTCAATTTTTGATGCTGATTAAGAATATACTTTTTAGGGTTTCTGACGCCTCCTTCTGAGTGTTGCAAATGGAATGACAAACTTAGTATAGTCCTCATATAATGTGGAGGGTTTCCGCTACTGACCTTCTATACCCAAAAGACAGAAATGTTTCTTTGAGTGTTTGTACATTATACTCCTGTTTGACTGTTGATTCTTTTGTAGGGCATATTATTGGTTTGCGTGCCAGTAGCAATCGAACAATTGGTAACTTATAGACTTTCGCGAAGAAAATTAAAAAAAAAGAATAAAAATTGAATGAATTTTTTGATAATTTGCCAAAACATATGAGCCAGCAGACCAAATCGTGAATATGGAAATTCATTAAACAACACGTTTATAGAGTACAATACCAATAAGTGTTAGATAAGTTTGATTCTGTGTTTCGTTTGAAAATGTATGTAATATAAAGAAGAAGGTCTCTGCGAAATCTCTACAAAGTATAGATTTTTTCTTGATAAGCATCGATGATGCTTAACGATTAATATTAATTCCCCTGTGTCGATTCACACGCTGCTTAGAATGGAAAATTCGGAAAATCGGTCTAAGCACGCGATTAAATTAGAACGAAAGGAAGCACTTTTTAGGGCTGGAGGTATTTTGTTAGAGCGATGCTGGGTATTCAAGATTCAGTCTTAATCAAATTTAGCAATTTTATTGGGTATTCTTACTTCATTCTCTATAAATATTCTTGTTGCATAAAAACCAAATAATGAATGAGTTGGTTGGATAGAAAATGCGAAGGAAAATTCTATCAACTTGTAATAGAAATTTACCTATCAAAACGAATTGGAAACATTCCGCTATCTGTAAGCATTTAATTACTTTTCTACACTATTTACAATTAAGAAAACTTTAGCGTTAACTGTGAAACTTTCTTTTTTACAGCTGCATAGCAGTAAAAGTTGTACTAAACAACATGTTAGAAAGTAATCTATTGCAAACAGATTAAAAGAAGCGTTCTTTTATCATTAATATACGGAACGCACTATATACGGAGTAGTGATTAAGCGATCGCAGAAGGCTGCGAAATTGTAAAATTTTGTGTTTTAAAATAAACTTTTTTTAGAGATAAAATCGCATGCTACATATACTTATAATTGTTTTATCCTGAGTACTGACTGATCTGAGTAATATTGGAAAAAAGTAATCTTTCAATATCCGCCAAAGACTATAGCAGACTTCTAGGCTAACATATAAAAGATGGTTAAGAGGTTTTTAAGCTATTATTATTGTAAAATTACTGTAAATTTACTTAACATTGATCCTAAAAGTTCGTTAAGAAACTGTTAAATCTATCAATGTATTGGAAACTACCTAGAATATAAAGTTATTATATAAATAATAATCTAAGGTATAAAGTACCTCTGGGTGTGAGAGAAGTTAAGGAGAATTTTTTTAAATTTTCACTTCTTATACACATATATAGATAGATGGCTAAATATGGGTTGAGAAAATTTTATTTAACGTTTCAAAAATCAACACAAAATCACATATATCGGTAAGATTTACGCCGTTTATCATGCTTTAAACTAATAGCCAAAAAAATTGTTGTCAGCATAGAGACGACCTATTCGAAATTGATAAAATAAAAAAATGTTCCAAGAAAAAAGTAATAAGACAAAACATACCTTTAAACTCAATGATGAGCAAATATAGATATTCTGTAGATTACTGTAAGTATTCAAGTATTTATGTAATTTCGTTACACAACCCTCTGAATTCAAATGTTCGGTAATATTGCTGTTTAAACTGGCAAAACATGTAGCTGGTATAGCTTGACCATAATTTTCATAATCTTTAGGTCCCAACTTGCCGCAACATTGAAGCTAGAATAATAAATTCATGTAGAAATGTCACAAAGTTTTATTTATTTCTCTATTAATAAAGCAAACAAACCCGAATTTCATAAGAAGCCATATTGCGCGATTCTATTAATTCAGAATTCCAGCTATTTGTTATTACATTGTCGGCTAATTCTTGATTACTTGGCATCATAAATAATACAATAATTTCTCCAATTAACAATAAAAATATAGTAACAACATACTTTTAGAGAAAAAGAGAAAAAAAAACTTGAAAAATTCTGCAATAATTATTTAAAAAAAGAATACTTGCCAACCACAACATATATATGCCATTATAAAATATACCGCAACAGTGTACTAAACTGACAAAAAATAGTACACAACCTAATATTAAATCCGCCAACCATTGCGTATACATAATGTCCATGTCAGTGTAGAAGATTAGCTGGTAGCCGTTCATTGTTACTATTAGTACAGCGGCAATCTGCTTAAAGTCAACGATAAAATATTTTATCCTTCAATCGTACCTTTAGTCAAGACTTACACCGCACAACACATTTAATGTTAACGCTATATATCTTAATATTGCAATTTTACAATTCATCTTTTAATAGCTACGTAAAAACTTCTTCTTTTATTTCTAAATCAATTGAACGAATCACAGTAACATACTGATCGTTTAGATAGAGAGAGCAAAATATTTATTAATGTAATCTTTTCGTTGTGAATCATATCGATATGACCTTATTTTATGTGATAACCTAACTGTGATATCAGCACATAAACTAGACAAGAAAACAATTATAATACAAAAGTTATCTTTGTAGTAAGGTGAAGCAGGCAATATGAGAAAATAAATAAAGAAAAAATTTTCTCATTGTTAGTCTTTAATATTAGAGCAGCTGTCATTTTCATTCACCGTAAATCGCATACTTAAAATTCACAGCTGTTTTAAGAGAGAGCATTCGTTTACTTTACAACACTGCACAATTTCATCATATGTGCTTATAAGTAAAAAAAAAAAAAACATCTACCCTATACACATAAAACATACTCAAGTGCTTTTACGGAAATACTTAAAAAGAATTTAGTATAAATTATTAATTTTAATAAAGTGCTTTACAATAATTAAACTAAAAATAAGTAATTAAAACTAACTTCAATTAAATGTAAATAAAGTGCTCTATCAACTGAGCTAAACATCCCAATTTCACACCTACTTGGTGTTTACATTAATAACAAATGATTTGATATTATTTGGTAATTATTCAGTGCTTGGCAATGTGAAGTGAATGAAATCTCTCATCAGCTAATCAAAAAAAACAAAAAAATGCCGCCACGGAACCAGTTAAAAGCATTCAGTGGTGAGTGTACCACAGCTATACCGCAATAATCATTCATTGGCAATACAATCTATTACAAATATTCGCGCTTGTGTACACTACCTACTTCATAGCAATACAACGGCTGGTAAAGCGTTATCACATTATGGGTTTACGTTTTCAACAATTGAAAAAATTATGGCTCTTGTATTTATTTTTGCTGTTCTTTGCATTCTTTATGTTTGCACTTAGCATTAATTTGTATGTAAGCAGTTTACAAAGCACAAACCCGGAACAAGTGTAAGTTTATACATAATTATATGTGATCTACTAAGCTGAGCTATATACTTGAATAATTTCTTAGTGGTAAGCGCACAATTCATAACTGCACACAGTTGGCCAATTGGTTATTGTGGTTCAGTGAAGAAATAAACAGATGTAAATTATTATTTTGTAGTTAACTGTTAACATTGACAAGATGTTACAAAGAATAGTTTACAATAGATTTCAACTTTATTAAATAACTTACTTTACTAACTTTTAAATATCATGATGTGGAATAACGGATAGAAACTTGTTTTTATCACTTTGTCAAAACGTTTCAAACACCCAAAAAGGAAGCATCAAAGACCCTAAAAAAGTATACATAAAATATTTGATTAGAAATATATTTAATTCCATTTTCTTCCAGCTCTAGCTCTTACATAAATTTCATAAATGAGAGGTCGACCCAATAAAAACAATAAATATTTGATCAGCTTAAAATTCTAAATCAATATAAAAATATCTGTCTATACGTCCACGATTCTGTATGTGGTAAACGGCAGATATCGATAACCCAGTGTTATGGTTATAGAAATTTTCCAAATTTTCCACTTTTGGTTTTACTCCGTAACTGTGTTTATAGAAATGTTTGAAAATTTAATCAACCCAGAAATACTTCCTTTGTTCAGCATCAAAAATTGCATCGATCTATGTAGACATCTGTCTCCGTGTACTCGTGTGTTGCTGGCACTCTCACGGTCGTAAATTGAGTTGAATTTTTTTTATAGACACTTGGCGCAGAACGCTATTTAGATTGATCAAAATTGGTCAAGAGCCACGCCCACAAAAATTGAGCTATAAAATTGAATATTGGCGAAAATAGGCGTGGTCACATGAAAGACTTTATAAAACGTAAAACTTGACCTGCACGTTTTTGCCTAATATGTCATTATCTTCTTTTGAAACCAACAGACAACCGAAACCACCACCAAAGCGACGCTCAGTATGGCCTTTAAAACATATTGTGGCTCATTATATAGGTAAAGGCGATATCTTTGGTAACATGACAGCAGGTACATGAAATTGCACCAAACTTTTGTCAAAAAACGTTCAATAATATATTTTTTTATATATCACAGATGATTACAATATCAATTTATTTCGACCGGTACGTGGAGAGGGTGCTGATGGACGTCCGGTTGTTATACCCCCGAAGGATCGTTATCGCATGCAACGCTTCTTCCGCCTAAACAGCTTTAATGTATTAGCCAGTGATCGTATACCGCTTAATCGGACCCTGAAAGATTATCGCACACAAGAGTAATAATTACTTTTTTTTTAAATGCACTTTTTTTGACAACACTTTGCTACGATGATGACGAGATTATCATGTTAACAAACGAAATTTTATTACAAATTTTATTATTATTTTTTTATTTTAATTGTTTTGGCTGCTTAATGAATCTAATTACAAACCAATTACTGATTATACATTTAATTGAACGGCATCTTCTTAATCACGACTTTGTATTACTTGACACTGATGTTTAAATAGTATTTTATAGTTAGATAAGACAGTTTTAAATTTTATAATTATGCAAGTGTTTTATAATGTTTTTGTTTAGATGCCGCAAGGAAGCTTACAATATACACGGATTACCCACTACTTCTGTTATCATCGTATTCCATAATGAAGCCTGGTCGGTTTTGTTGCGCACTTTGACATCTGTCATTAATCGAACGCCACGTCAATTACTTAAAGAAATTATTTTAGTGGATGATGCCAGTACACGCAGTAAATATTTAGTTTCATATTTTCCACAAAACCAATCATGAACCGTTCTATTCTCATTCAGGTTACTTGAAGAAGCAGTTGGAAAGTTATATAAAAGTATTAGAAGTACCCACGAGACTGTTGCGTATGACGAAAAGAGGCGGTTTAGTGCCGGCACGTCTTATGGGTGCTGAACAGGCGACAGGTGATGTTTTAACATTTCTTGATGCTCATTGCGAGTGTTCCAGAGGTTGGATGGAGCCGTTACTACAACGTATTAAGGAATCGCGCAAAAGTGTAGTGTGTCCCGTCATCGACATTATATCGGATGACAATTTCGGTTATACGAAAACTTTTGAAAATCATTGGGGCGCTTTCAACTGGCAACTTAGTTTTCGTTGGTTCTCTACGCAACGTCAGGGCGCTACATTGAATGAGAAACCCACAAAACCTATCAAGACACCGGCCATGGCTGGAGGCTTATTTGCCATCGATCGCAATTACTTTTATGAAATGGGTGGCTACGATGAAGAAATGAAGGTTTGTCAAGTAACAAATTGTGAAACTTGCAAGTTGATTAAGTTTTCTGTGATTTTTAGATATGGGGCGGGGAAAATGTTGAAATGTCTTTTCGCATTTGGCAATGTGGTGGTTCGGTGGAGATTAGTCCATGTTCTCATGTGGGTCATGTATTCCGCAGCAGCACCCCATACACTTTTCCCGGTGGTATGAGTGAAGTTTTAGGTAAAAATTTGGCACGTGCTGCGATGGTATGGATGGATGACTGGCAATATTTTATTATGTTATATATCAATGGTTTGAATTTGAATATACGCGACGACATAGACGTTTCTAAACGATTGGCATTACGTGAAAAGCTACAATGTAAACCATTCGCCTGGTATTTGGAGAATGTATGGCCCGAGCATTTTTTTCCCGCTCCCGATCGCTTTTTTGGTAAAATTATTTGGTTAGATGGTGAAACAGAATGTGCACAAGCGTATACGCGCTATATGAAAAGCATACCGGGCCGTCGTTTATCGAGAGAATGGCCACGTATCATTCGTGAAATTGATGAAAATTCCGAACAGTTTTCTACACTGTTGGATTTAGATCGTGATAAATGTTTAAGACCTCTCAAGGAGGACGCTCCACGTACCACCTTACAACCAGTAACGGTAGGTGATTGTAATGCTCACGCCCAAACAATGGATGTCTATGTGATAACGCCTTCCGGCAAAGTCATGACTAATAATAATATCTGTCTGACATACAGTGAACCGAAGCAAAGTCTTGTGCAAATGCTTAAATACCGCAATGTTACAGCGTCCAATGTACAATTGACCCATTGTCTAAATGGCAACGATTCGAGGCAATTGTGGGATTATGATATGGATGTAAGGAAGCATTAGAAAATTCTTATATAAAACATATCAATTGTTTTAATCATTTTCAGAATCAACATATATCTCATCGTCAAACGAAATTATGCCTAACATTAAAGTCCACGTTAACTGCTCGACCACCTAAATCAGAAAAAATCGTTATGGCTGTTGAATGTGATTTTAGGGATATTACTCAAAAATGGGGACTTATACCACTGCCATGGAAGTTGTAAACAAACAAAGAAACATTTTACAAATTATATACAACAATGAAGCAGAGTGCTATTAGTGGATTGTTAAAGAAATTCACCTCTAGATTAGTAGACATTTAGTTAGATTATAAGTATGAAATTATCTGCATTATTTACCAGCGAATATTGAATGTGATAAGTCTGTATATTGTATAACTTATTAATTTATCGGTGTCGCATCGAAGCGGCCCTCTCATCTAAATGCCAATTTCAAATCTTTACACTTTGGATTATACTTGTCTAACTTTACCTTTATCTAGGCCTTAATTTCCATAAACAATTACTAAAAACATGTGTATTTATTGAGCAACACTTGGATTTTTATATTTTGTATGTATTTATATATATTTATATATATTTATATATATATATATATGAACAGCTTAAATATATGAAAATAATAAAATTTATTTTATATGAAAAATGTTCGTGTATTTTAAGTTTTGTCAAAAGAATGCCTAAAAAGGTCAGTAATGAGACCTTCTCTGGTGTTATCACCAGATACAAAAAAAACAAACAAACAAAAAAACAGAAGAAATGATGTATGAGTAGTGATTAAAACTTTGAAGCATTTCTGTTGAGCACATCGCCCCAAAAATATTTCAATATCATTTTCTTTGTCTTTTTCACAAAGTATACTCCGCATTGTCTGCATCAAACAAGTTGCTGATTTATTATATTGACAGCACCAACATGACTATTGCTATAACAATTTGTAAACGTTTGATTGTAAGCTTAAATGTCATTTTTCTGGTAAGTGTGTGTATACTTCGGCTTTCAATTTATTATGTCTCATTGGTTGTAGTTTTTAGGAGTGGCTACGATTTACATAAATGCTACTAATCTGGAGGATTCCAATCCCGGCACCGATGCTCATACATTTTACATTATGGGCATACTGTTATGCTCCCTGCTATGTTTAACTGTTATTATTGGCTGTTATGGTGTCACTAGTGAAGTGTTGGGCATGAACATTATTGTAAGTGAAAGAAATTTATAATAATTACTAGCTAGAGGAGCATCTTGATTTACTAACAGAACAACGTGTTTTTCTGTTAATTGCAAAAAGTTTATAAATATCATTAATTGATTGACCAATGTATACGTAATGTTGTTGTTTACATTGGATGCGTGACAAGAGTATAGAATTATACAAAGAACAACTTCAGTGAACCATCACAAGGTTGAATAATTTAATTCAAAATAAACTTCAATTTTTATCATCCACTCGTACGCATAATAATACTGTGAGGATATACGCGCTTGTATAAAAGTGAAAAAAACTCCAATCTTTCTTATACCAAATAATACAAAACATTTTTTTTAACAACTTCTACAAGTCCATGTGTCCTTATCGTGTTTATTTATTCTCAACACCTATACGGCCAACTAATTATATCGTTATGTTCAAAGATAAAACATGACTCGATATAATTATGTCCATCTGTCCGTCCATGTATAATTTATAATCAACCTACAGCTCGGTATTTGGCACAGAGAGTTGTACATATATAACAAATATATTACTTGCAGGAGACAAAATCAAAAAGTGGTAATGATTCTGAAACGAAATCCTATTAAAATTGATAGATTATTATATAAGGAATTATATAATAAATTAAAGCTAATAAGTTGTAAATTTTTATACCCTCCACCTCAGTGATGAGGGTATACTAAGTTTGTTCTTCCGTTTGCAACACCTAGAAGGAGGCGTCAGAGACCCTACATATATATATATATTCTTGATCAGCGCAAAAACTGAGTCGATTTAGACATGTATGTCCGTGTGTCCGTCTGTTGTTGGCACTCACAAATTTTGAGATATTGAGCTGAAATTTTGTACAGAGACTTTTAGTTTTTTCACGCAGATCGCTATTTAAAATGGGTAAAATCGGTCAAGAGCCACGCCCACAATCGACAAAAAACTATTTATCTGCCACAAAAATTGAGTTATAAACTTGAAATTTGGTATTCACATCTATAAATATTAGATTCATCAATATGCCAAAAATGGGCGTATTCAAATTACAGACACGCCCACACTCAATAAAAAGTTTTATATCTACCACAAAAGTTGACCTAGGAACTTGAAATTTGGTATACGTACACGTAGTTATCCAATTGACTGAGGTGCCAAAAATGGGCGTGGTCGGATAATGGACATGCCCAGAATCTACAAAAAAACATATTCACCATAAAACTCAACTTTCAAGCTGATACCTGAGACATACACTATTAGAGGGCGCAATATATATATATATATATTTGCCACGCCCACCGTTGTGGAGGTGGAGGGTATTTAAGATTCGGCCTAAGCCAAATTTAGTTTTCTTACTTGTCATATATATATTGTATATATATAAGATAAGATTTTTGAAAAAAAAGAACGTTTTTCTAAAAAAAAGTTGCACATTTTTATGTAACTTTTCAGTTATTAAGCTATAACGACATCTAAATAACAGTATATATAATACACCGTTAACACCTCACATCACATAGCTCCTTAAATTATACCATAATTAGTTTAGTTGTTACGTTTAATTTACAATTCATTTAGTCAGTTATGCGGGGCACTGCCACATAAGTTACTTTGTGAAATATAATTATATGGGAAGGGGTTCTAAAAATGGTCGGCTCGGGTTCAAATTTGTCAAAGCTCAATATCAAGCTATTCTTCACCAAATTTTGTTAAAGACTATTTGAAATTACAATATTTTTTCGTATAAACACTTCCTTTTTAAACGACCTTGTATGGGGAAAGGTTCTAAAAATTATCCAATTGAGTTCATTTGGTTTAGAGTTGCCCTCTGGGCCAATCCATGTCCTCAAAATTCGACCTGTACAATTTTACATGGATAGACAGACGGACATTGTTAAATCGTTACAGATTTTCATTTTATTCACTTATATAATTTTCTTCTTCCCGTTTCTCTTCTTTAGTATTCCTTATTTGTTTTATCGCTGTTGATTATTCAATATTTACAATTACGTTCCCTGCAAGAGTTGGGCAATGATTTTAGTGCTTTGAAACGGGTGGAGAATGCTTGGCGTTTAGTAGATTACCGGCCAGATATTATGCAGTTTTACGAGACCAATGTAAGCTTCTTTTCAAGCTATATAAAAACGCAGAATATTTATGTAAAGATTTTTCATTTTTCATTTTCAGTATCAATGCTGTGCTTTATTTAATGCTCACGATTATGTTAATAAACACTTAAGCATACCAGACTCCTGTTACGAGAGAAATGATTCAGCTCAAGGTTTAAGTTTACGGAAAATTGGTTGCTTGGAAGCATTAAATGATTTCTATCACAGCAAACTGTTTGCACAAAGTATACTCAATTGGTCTCTAATCATAAGTGAGGTATGAGTAATTATTGGCATAAAAGCTTTTAATTATTTTTAAGAGTTTATTATAAAATTTTGTTGCATTTTTTAGGCAATGGCTTTCATTTTTACGGTAATATTGTGCATGTTGCAATGTCGTCGCCTGCATTCGCGTTATCGCTCAAGAGAAGAGAGTGAAGAACAACATAATGCCGAAAATCATATATCATCACAAACACCATTAATAGCTCCTTAATACCGTCGAGAATTGAAGCTAATTGAGAGCTACATCACCAGCATTTACCACACAGGGTACATATTTATATTCGAGGCGCATTTTATGGGATAATATATAAGCCAGTATCACCACCAAACCTTGAAATATCTACAAATGCATCAAAATATTTAAATCAAATTGAATTTATATATATTTTCCTATTATTTTAAAGTGCACATGCTTACCATAAAATAAACGCTATTCCAGAAAAAGTTGTGAACAAAAATCCAAATCATTAAACGTGATGTCACCTCAGCTATGAGAATGTTGGCGGTCTGAAAATAAGTAAAAATGTGAATTTTATACGAATTTTTTCCTTTAATTTTTACCATTTCCAAAAGCCACGTTTGTTCTAATAAGCTGGCTACACAAAACAACGCCGACAAGATCATATTCAAATAATTTAACGCCAAAAATTGTCCAAAACCTTCATGAATTATAAAAAATGAAAGAACTATGTGAGCAACTGCTCCGACCTAGAGATAAATATATATAAATATTAATACATACAAACATTAAACTCGACTTACTATGTTGCACGCATTTATGATTAAAAAAAGTAATTTTAAAGATTTTGCAGACAGAGCCATTATTGTAGTGTGTAGTATATCTAAACAACTAAAGATCTGCTGGATTATGAAAATATGCATTAAATAAATAAGAACAGAAGAAAACTTTAAATAAGTTTGTGGTTTTGTGTCACACACACCGTGTACGCATATCGTAAGGCACATTAAGGTGCTTCACATGTACGTAATAAGATTTTTTTACTTCATTTAAAAGGCAATGCAATGCAATCTTTAAACTCATTTCGTCATTTCCAATACCAAACAATCTGTAAGTGATTTTTATCAACTCTTTAAACTATTCAAACAAATAAAAATTTCCAGTACTTAGCTCCTTAAGTTATGCTACAATTAGCTTGGTTATATACACGAGGCACTGCCCTATAAGTTTCTACGTAAAATATAATTATATGGGAAGGGGTTCTAAACATAGTCCGATCGGGTCCAAATTTGGCACAGGCAAATATGACGCTAATTATCTGTTCTTCAACAAATTTTGTTAAAAAATATTTAAAATTGTAATTTTTTTCATATAAAGACTTCTTTTTTAAGAGAACCTTATATGGGGAAGGGTTCGAAATATTATCCAAATCCGTTCATTTTCGACAGAGTTGCTCTCTAGGCCAATACATATCCTTGAATGAAATTTCATCGAAATGTATTAAGAAATGCGACTTGTAGCTTGGGCACAAATGTAATGCATAGACAGACAGACAGACGGACATGGTTAAATCGATCCAGATTTTGATTCTGAATGGATCGGTGGATTTCGCATTTGCCGTTCAGAAGTTTTAAACCTCCGCAGAAACTTAATATAATTTACCACAAATAATGCATGATATATAAAAGGGCGTGGCACGTACACGTCCTTTTTTTATGAAGCACATGTTACATTTCAATTTAAGTAGTAAATTCTGCCTTTAAAAGGGGTTTTCCAACAAATTGTGGACGTTCCGCTCAATGAATAGAATATTTTTAAATGTGTACCATATACTAAAATTTCAGAATAGTTCTTCGCAGTTACTCCGTTAAAAATGTTAAGCCGCTCTCGTTTTTCTGATCCAAACATGCTTCACTTATGTTTATAACGGCATCATAAAAAAGGGAAACATATTAAACAAAATCGTAGAGGTGCTCTTAAAAGGAATTTGGTCAGTCTAAGTGAAAAAAAAAAATTATTTTAGACATTTCTGTTAAATGACGCAACTCATCATTGACGACCTGCATGTAGAAACTTAAACTTTAAACTTATGATCGCAAGCTTTCCAACAACAGATCGACTCTTTGACGAGCGGGTCTAGATCGTTTCAGATTTTGGTGCTATTTGAAGAAGTTTACGCGGTACCTGAAGTCGTCTGATTTCTAAAGTGAAGAATATAATGATCATTTACACTATAATTCCTTCAAACAAATTCTTTTAATTAATTTAATTCTTTATTGAAAATAATTTTAATATATTTTAAGGAGCTCTACTACACTTTAAGTCTTACACTTAAAAAAAAAAACTGCTTCAGTAATTATAACGTAAAGTTTCTTTCGTCATATTGAAAATTAATAAAACCGAGAGTATTATGCCGAAAACCTAGAAAATGTACAAAATTACTTCAAATTCAATGACAAAACTTCTTCATCCATTTACCTCCACACCAATTAAGGATATGTGAAACCATTTCTCCATACGATAAACGGCAAGGTAGGCGGTAGTGACAGACGTTAGGCAACCTTCTGTATACGGATAGAATGATTTCTTATTATTATTCGATTGATGATAACAACTGTCAGGTACAGGAATATTTAAGGTAATATAATCCATATAACCACGTTGACCACAGCATTCATACTATAAATTACACATAAATCACCAGAGATATAAAAAATATATAAAATTTTACTTTTGTCTCTCTTAACCTTTTCTTGCCACTTGTCCATTTTACCCTTTTCCACCAGCTCCTCTATCCACGTATAAATGATCATAATTTCTGTAGCATTACGTACACGATTCTCATCGTGACGCCATAAACGCCACACATGTGATATAATTAGGACCAATAAAATGATAATAAACTGCAGAAATAATAAAAAAATCATAATTAAATAGAGAGAGGAGCAGAGAATTTCCTGTTAACCTACGAAAACGAGTAGTTTCATAGAATTTTGCACAGCACCACCGCAACCCACAAAAGCCGACGCAACCAGCATTAAACCCATAACAATTTGAAGACATTTTTCGGTGTAGTCGGGTGACCCACTGTTGAATTTTTCCAATTCAAAAATACTTTCTACAACAACCAATATGCCCAAGACCTGCAACAATAAATGGAATATAAAAAGGAAATATTATGGTTGACCTTTACATTAAAGTTTCGCCCACAATTTGCCAGTCAAAAATCGCCCCCATTTGACACAAATTTACCTATCAGCCACAATTCAACTACGAAGTATATATATATTATATATCGATCGATTTGCCTGAATGATTTGCGTGATCAATTAACGGAAACGTCCACAGTTTCGATAAAACGAAACAATAAATTTAAAAGACAGCTCAATTGTATAAATGCCACGCCCTCTGATTATGTGTATATGAAGACTATTTAAGATTTGAACTTGTTGTACTTTTTATTACTCGTTATACAATCAAAAATACTCACCGCACATATTCCACTAAATATCACTATAGTCCACTGCAACAAAGTACCCGCTGAAGCCATAAAGAATTCAAATCTTCAATTTACTTGTATGCAAAATTTTTTGAAAATATTAAATATTTTTTAATTGTTTTTAACTTTTTTCAACTGTACCAAACAAAACAAAAAAAAACACACAAAACACAAAAAATATTTTCCTCAAAATTTTATTAAACGCACACACACGTTGCGGTGGCAGACTTTCAAATGAAAATGAAAATGTTTTTAAGAAGAAAAATTCACTTTTCATCCGCAAAACTAATGGAGAAACGGTACGTTTCGTATGTTTACAAAAAATTTGAGGAAAACATTTCAAACAATGCGAGAGAAGTGCGTCGGTCATACATATATATAAAATCTATCAATAAATTTGGCAAGATGCAAGTACACACGATATATGTGATAGGGTGTCTGTGGATGTCTTCTAAAATTGTACAATTTGCCATATTCGTTGCTTTTTATTAAACACCTGACTCATTGCTGTGCTCTGCAACCCATTCTGGACATACATATAGAATGCCTTGATTTTTCCATAAAAATATTTTCCATCTAGACATAATTGTGTTTCTTTTCAGTTTAGTGCATTGGCATGAATGAAAATTTTTGAAAAAAAGATTCTTTCCATTATTAGCTCTGCTCTCTTATTCATGTTTTTGTTTTCCGTTTGTTTATGTACATATATAGTGTATAGGTGTGTGCAATATTGAATAATAACTTATTTTCATTATCTGTAGGATTTTTTTTTTTTCAATTTTAATTGGTTTCAACGCTTTAGTAGTTTGGTATGCTACTAAGCGTAATCTTTATGTATATGCTTTGTAATACCTCAAAGGAAGCCTTAAAGACCTTACATGTAAAACACATTTAATTATAACTTAAGGGATGTATTAAGTTTGTTCACCTAAACTCATCTAACCCCTGTCCGGCCGTATGTCCGTACCTGTCTCCCATATAGATATTGAACTGAAATTCTTTACATATATTGCTAGTTGCAGCTTAGAAATTATTGTTTAAATTAAGTAAAATCAAGCGCGAAAGCCACGCCCACAATCTACAACAAACATTTTCTTTTTGTTGAAGCTAAAGTTGGAAGTTGGTATATATTACATATTAGAGAGGAAGCAATCAAGTACCTGCCACGCCCATTTACAAATGTGGAAAGCATTAAAGATTTGTTTTAAACCAATTTTGGATTTTTTCACTTATGTTTTAAACTTCAAAATTTATTGAGTTTCTCAAACCGTCTCATCCCAATATCATGTATTCAACTAACTGTGTTGTTGTAAACAACAAAATTTTCAATTTACCTCATTTTTACCCCCTCCACATATAATGTGGAAGTATACTCAGTTTCTCACCTCGAAGAAGACGTCAGAGACTCTACAAAATATAACTATTCTTGATCTGTTGAAAGCCAAGCCCAAAAAATCTAGAAAATTTTATATATATCAGCCACAAATGTGTTGTGTTCAAATTAGTTAGACATATTTATAATTATCGCCTACATCGGTATGCAAAAAATGGGCAGGGTCGGAGAGAAAATACGCCCACAATTTACAATTTTAGTGTAGTGTGTTGACAAGGAAATTGATATTCATAATTAGGTACTTCCACGCCCTCTGTATATGAAGGGTATTTAAGATTTGATCAAAGCCAAATTTCGTTTTTTAATCCTATAACTTAATATCACATATATATAAATATATATATATATGTGTAAAAAACGGCAAAATTAAAACCTTTAACCTTTCATGCGTAACCACACCTCATACATATCTGATTCATCACAATCATAAAATGCTAACAGCTTTGAGATTTACAACGAAGTATAAATATTTATAGTTATATTTATTCCCTGCACCACCTGTGGTAAAGGGGATATTAAGTGGTGTTCGTAACTTCGAAATCAAAATCAAAATCCAAAACGATTTACTCATATCCGTCTGACTGTCTGTCCATATAAATTTGTGTTCAAGCTGCAAATTGCATTTTTTGAGATATTTCAATGAAATTTAATACACGGACATGTTTTTGCCCAAAGAAGAATACTATTGAAAATGGACTGAATCAGACCATTTTTAGAACCCCTCGCTAAAGTCCTACGATAATGGTAAAAAAATCACAATCCTTTATATTTTCTGACAAAATTTGATGAAGAATAGTTCATAAGCTTCAAATTTGGACCTGATCACACCATTTTTAGAACCACCTCCCCATAATTATATATCACGAAGGAACTGCTATGGCAATGTATGCAGAAACAACTAAAATAATTGTAGCCTAATTTAAGGAGCTAAGTGATGTAGGGTATTACATGGGGTGGGGCTTGACCGACTATAACATTTTCACTTGTTTTACAATTATAAAACGTCTTGTATTTGTAATATTTACAATACTTACCACTACCACCACCACCTTCTACTATTTTATATGCAAACGATTTCATTTGATATGAAAGCAATACACCATTAAATAAACTTAATTATCTTAACAACGATAACAACAATAATAATAATAATAATAACAATAAATACTATACTCGTATATGTTGTAAACACTTTGTCTACAGTTTGTCTATGTTGGCATCAAAATAAACAAAGCGGGTATTAAACTACTTTGAAGAAATCACACAATGAATCTCTCCCTCTCTCTCTCTCTCTCTATCTATATGTACATCCTGACGTATTTATATTATATAGTCATGCAAGTATACTTACCGTAAGGAAATCATTCTAAGGAGAAAATCAAATAAGAAAATTTCAATTTAAGAAATATAAATAATTCTTATAAAGACATACCACACACATGTGTCAGTGTGAATGTAAATAATGATGTTTATTTTTCAAGCAATTTCCATTTACTGGGTAAATACAAAGCATTAATACATTACCTGAAACCTTTCTTAGGGCATCCCACATAGAAGCTCTAATGATGTAATAAATTTTATTTAAAAACATTAACACACGAACTACTTAACACTAAATATCATTTTGCATTACTTTCTAATTCTCTTTAATCTTACTTTTTATACATATATGTTTGTAATATATCCTTCTTGAGTATGATTTACTAATTGACAGGAGTTTTTCTGTGCGGGAAAGGGCAGCCCTTAAAACCGCATGCGCCTTTGAGTGTTGCGAAAATTGATTACCAAAAATAACGCCAACAAAAAACCCAAAATCTAAATATTTTCATAGAGATAAAGTTATAATAAAACATCTCTTCCATTTCCTTTATGTAGAATTATATGATTTTATAAAATATTTACCTCAAGTGCTATTAATATCCAGGAAAACATTTTAAAATACCACCATTCATCATTATAGTATTGATGCAACTTGTTGCTGCAACCCTCTGTAAACAGATTGTTCACATTGCTCGAATCCTTGTCCACATAGCAGCTCAATGGAACCGCTTCATTCAACAATATATAATCATTAGCACTAATCCGACCACAACACTCGTATTTGCTTTGTATTGAATCCATTTCTTGATTGTTCCAAGCATCATTCAAAATTTTATTACCATCCTGCATGCTGTCTTCATTTGTATCCACGGATGTGAAAACTATTTGAATAATGGCCAAAATCAACAAGAATGCAGCGCACTATAACCGAACGTCATTAATAAATATTCTACCGAATAAAAAAAATAAATAGAAAACACTTACTGTCGCCGTTAGACTGACAGATTCCCGTATGGCCGCAAAGCAACCCAAAAACGCAAAGAATACAATTAGAGAACAAGCGATATAAGCACTAATCGCTATTTCTTCGCGCAGTGAATCCGGATTGAAAGATATCCATATAATTGTAGCAATTGCTAATATCTGAGGGATGGAGAAAACATTTACATTTTAGTAAAATATAAGTAAAATTAAATATAATAAATAAATTACAACACGCGCTATAGATTTAGTTGTTTCTGATAAGATGACATTTGAACATAAATCATGTGGTATCCATATAAAAAACTATAAAAAACGCTGTGAAAATGATTTTCCATGATTCTTCATGAAACCTACTTATAAAGAATCAATGCACTCTACACTTGACTCCATTGAAATTCTTACGCATTTGTGAGACGATAAATTCTGCTTTGGTTTTGTCCGCATCTTGTTGTTACTTGTTACCTAAACGAATATATCTTCTGCAAGGAATAAGCCTAACTTTAATTCCCGAATCTGTGGACTACTTTGTCAATATTTTTGAATAATTATTCAAAATTTTAGTTCAATAATAAATAAATGGACGTAAGGACATGGGATAGTTTATTCATTTATTTATACTCTTCACTTTATTCATAGATGTGAAGGGTATTTGAAATTTGGCCTGTGATTTTTTAAACCAATAATATATATCTACAGACATTTACCGATTAAGCAACTTAGCGTAAAACAAGTAAAAGTGCTATAGTCGGTGAAGGTGCCGTACAAGTTACTTTGTGAAATGTAATTATATGGGGAGTGGTTCTAAAAATAGTCCTATCTGGTCCAAATTTGGCTCAGTTAAATATGAAGCTAATTAACTTTTCTTCACTAAATTATGTCAAAATATATTAAAAATATATATCATTAAAGTAGGATCTTATATGAGAAGGGATGCTAAAAATAGTCCGATCCGGTTCATTTTCAATACAGTTTTTCTTTCAATATATGTCTTTGTACTAAATTTCTTCGAAATATCTCAAAAAATTGTATCTGTAGCTTACGTATAAATTTACATGGACAGAGAGACGGACAGATGGACAAATAGATTCATATTTTTATTCTAAATCGTTTGGTATAATTGAAGGTGAATGTGGCATTTGAATTTGGTATTTAGGAGTTACAAACACCAACATAATATACCCTTGGCCACAAGTGGTGCAGGGTATAAAATTGTCCTCCTTAAAATTAAATGTCAGCTTTGTGTCAGTAATAAACCTAAATCTTATTAATTTACCATTGATGTTGTTCGATGTATGATGGTATCATGCTTGTTATGACTCTCAGGGAAATGTGCAAAATATTTATAAAGAAATTATGAACAATATACCATTAATCTGATCACCATAAACTTGTTTAATTCAATTCCTTTTAATATGGACGTACAGACATTAATGCTAACACGCTTCTATAATATTTTTCAATATATTATTATACATAAATAGAATTTTTAAATAAAAAAGCAGCTTAATATACTTTAAAAAGTTGATTATTTTCGATTTGAGTTTTTGATTTTATGTGGGCGTTTCATTCAACCGATTTCGCTCTATTTCAAAATGAACTCAGTTGCAAGAACTTAAATATTTCAATTTTTTAGCGTTCAAAAGGAAATTTATACAATTAAATAATTAAATGGATTTATAACTTAATGCTAATTGCTATAGAGTATCAATCATTTTACGTTTACTAACTGAAAGGATTCTTTTCATTTCTGTACATAAACAAATCAATCATTTAAGCTTGTCATTCTTTTTCTCTGGCATAAAAAGTTACTTAAGATGGAAAACTGCCGACCTTGTAGTATGTATTTTTAATAGAAAAAGAATTATTCTTTTGACAGCATTAGCACAAACAATTGATTTTATTTCACATCATTTTCTGAGGGTACCATGTGATAAAAACTTCTTCAATGCAAACGCATTACATTTATTTACATTCGAATGATTTATTTATAAAGGAATGATTATCCTTTTGTCCTTAGGAAGTTTTGTATAGACAGTTTGAAAAGATTCATTCGTTAATTCATTTTTTTCTTTTTTTTTGCTTGGATTAAAGCATTTTTTATAATATTTTGTATCAAGTCTTTGATTTAATTCATTGACTAATATAAATGGAATGCTGAGTCACTTTAATTCAAGGAATGGTAATTAGTTGAATGAGACAATAGGACTTTTTTATAAAATTAATGAATTCATTGAATTACAAAATGACTCAGCGTTCATTTTACATAAGTTATTGAATTCCATTCTTTGGAGTTAAAACCAAAGACTTAAAATGAAAAGAATTGAATTATTTTTAGTTGAAAAAGTATTGAAATTTTAAAAAATGAATGAATTATGAATAATAAGAGTTCAAAATATGATATGAAAAGACTCTAAATGTGAAGAACAACCATCGGGTATATGAAATCTTTATCTAAACTTATAATTCCTTATTACAACAGTTTGCTTATAAGTTAATATTCTCTACGTGACCTCACTAACCTAACCTAACCTAACCTAATCTAACGTAACCTAATCTAAACTAAAACTTTGAGTTTTTATATCAAACAGAAACTTTTTTTTTGGACCAGCATGAATACAAACTTAAAATATCTCTTTCTTTTAATAAAATTTCGCTTTTCTATTCTATGGGTCCCAAGCTACAAGTCATGACATCATAACAAGCAGCAGATGACTGAATAACTGAATAACTGAATAACTGACACACTCATACTAGTTTGTAATGAATGAACATGAACATGAACTTGAGTATTGAAAATGTGCAATTGAAAAATGTATATATACGGGTCGCAAAATATTGTACAATCCCTACATATACACTAACGAATGATATTGCTCATAAGTACTAATTATTGGCTTAATTATCATAAAAATCTCAGTTGATTTTCATAATGTTAAATTGATTTATTTTTCTGAACTTCTGGAAATGGAAATATGCAAAATCGTTTTTAATGCCACGCCCATAACCGCAAATATCTCTCTTTATTACAATAACAACACTACAATGTTCAAATTGTTCCATATATAAAAATATAATTTTAAAAAAATGGGCGTGGTTGAATATAATACACGCCCACAATTTACAAAGAAATCTCCATTTTGCGCTAAATTCGAATTGTTAGATCATATGTAGCATAATATATGCTCAATCATATGGCCACGCCTACACTCTACATAACCACATGAAGGGTATTTAACATTGGGACAAAGCCAATGTCACTGTTTCTACTTAACTTTTCATTAAAATTTATTTCCATATGAGCATACTCGTACGCGTTAATAAAAAAAAAAAAAAAAAAAACAAAAAAAAATTTATATTTTCATTAATTTATTGAAATGAGTCATTAAAGAAAAGCAACTGAAGGACAAGTCAAGGTACAAATAAATAAAAGTATTTTAAAAAATGAAATAATTCATGCCCATTATTAGTTTGTGTTAATGACCCTCGCTCTTGAAAATTAATCTTAAAATGACATCACACACAAACCAAAACAAACAAACAAAAAACTAAAAATAAATTTCAAAGAAGAACAAAAAAGACTGCTTTCCAAAAAAATGCATCAAGGATTTTCTATTTGAAAGATTTGTTTTTGTTTTATTTTTTTACTTTAACACTTACCGCTAAAATGATATTGAGGATTATATACGAAATTCTCACTGTGGTGGAAGCACAGCCCATTTTTATTAATTTTTAATGTTTTTGCGAAATCACTTGAAAATGAATGGAGAAATTTTTAATATTTTCTTTTTTATTTTCTTTAAATTAATTGCTTCTAAAACACGTTTAATTTGGATTCGTTTACTATTAGAAAGTTTTAGGTTTTTTGTTTTTACTTAACATAAATAAACATTCACTACGACTCGTAGCACGTTCATCTACAAACTAAACACAACAAAGTTTTTATTTATTTTGTTTACCCGCTAAACTATAGAGCGAACGACCGATGCGAGTATCGTATGCGAGTAAATGATGAGCTCACACACACACATATATGTAGACACATGTATATATACAAGAAAAGTCACACAAATAAAAGCAAAAGCCATTAACTAATACATACAAACCTTACTGCACATTCGCACGCTTAGATGCACACACACACACACACACATACACACCCGCATAAACACTACAAGTACACGGTATTAAATTAAATAAATTCATAATGTATTAAGTTGTTGATTGGGTGAAAACATTTAATGACGTCACAGACACTCCTAATAAACATACAAGGCAATGGGTACAGATACGGATTGCTGCAGAGTTAGATGATAGAATACGAAAGAAAGCCCCGTACTACCTAAACGGGCATGCTCGAACAAACACAGGTGTGGTTCTAACTGTTATTATGCTGTTATTATGTGTAATAGACAAATACACGTAAATAGACATGCATTCTCAACTTGCTTGTTTACTTTGCATAGATTGTATAAATATTGTTTTCTAGTAACAGGTTTTTTGGCCACTTAAGCGTGCCTGTAAGTGTACGTATGCTCTCGCTCAATAAAATTTTCATGAATGAAACTTGATTGATTCTTGATGCCATTTTCTCTTTAATTAATTGATTTTACAGATAAAAGAACGAACGAATGTAGGTGGGAATGAATTTTTTCAAATCCATTACTTAGCGCCATGTACAGGGTGTCTCTGTAAGGGATATCGAACGGGCAATGGGAGCGATAGCAGTTTCATATTCATAAAAAATAAATATCGTATGAAATTCAAGATTTTGAAAGTGATACTTTGTCTGTCTGTCCATCCCTATATAACTTTCAACCTATAGATATCAGTTTTTGTTATTTATCGATGAAATTTGTGTTTTAAACAAAATACTCTTCTTATTGAAAATAGGCCTGATGGGTTTATATTGAGGACCCTTCCCATATAACACCCTCTTTAATAATAGACAAGAAGATCTATACTTATGTCTATACGAATTAAACGAAGAGGCGCCAATGCTTTTATTTCGAAAATGGTTTTTACCACTAGATGGCGCAGCCATAAACTTTGAAAGGTGGGAGTGATAATGCTGTACTAAGTTTAGTATTCCATTTGCAACACCCAGAAGAAGGAGTCAGAAATCTCACATATATTCTGAGACGACCTGTACATGTCCGTCCGTTGGTGAAGTTGTAAATATTTATTGATATACAAAAATGGACCCTAAGGTGTAACAGCCACACCTACAAATTATAACAACATCACGCTGATGAAAAATTCGGTCATTGAGGTTAGGTGCATACTTTATTAGTTATTGAAATAGGAAACACCGACAGCCACGCCACACCCTTAAATGTAGATTTTGTAATAATTATCTCTTTCAAAAATGAAAAAGTATCATTCTATCTATGAAGTCTAATTAATATTTACCGCATTCTACAGGAGTAACAGGAATAACTTGTAACTTACTTTGCTGTTAAGAGTGTCCTTTAAAAATATATATCTGCTTGAAAACTAATGTATGTATAAATATTTTCTAGGCTCTCTTGGGTACAATTAATTCCTTTTTTATAAAATGATTTCAAAAATAAAATTTTTCATAATTTTTCCTTATTTTATTTTATTTTTATTTTTTTTTTTGTATTAATATAAAAAGTTTTAAACACTAAGTAACATTTTATTTACATGTAAAGATTGTAATTTAATCTTCGATTAAAAAATTTAAATTAACTATTAATAAAGTGATTGATTAAATGTAAAATACTATGATAAAGAATAATTCTAAAAAAAAATGAAGAAAAGGTACTCATGTAATTGTTGTTGTTGGTTGCCTTCGACAGAGGTAGTGAAATGGTTCTATGTACGGATTTAATAAATATAACGACGCTTTTGATTTGTGTAATGAAGAGCCATTATAACGGCTAATAGCAGTATTACCACCTGCAATGAAGAAAATGAAGAAAAGTTATATGAACACAAAAACCAAGTTTCAACTTACATTGAAACCCAACAGACACCATTCATAGATTTGTGTTGTAACGACTTCGTCGGCAAAGGCTTCTTCTATTTTTGTTAAACAGCCCGTTACGTACACATTTAAAGGATTTATACAATTGTTATCTTTGCAGCAACTGGCTGGCACTGATAAACGCCCTATATTTATATAATCCTCAGCTGAATTGCGTCCACAACAGGAATACTGTTAAACCAAAAGATAAACAAGAAAATAAATAATAGAAACAAAGCGTATTTCATTCCGTTTATTGTTGTTGCAATTTTTACAACATTTACCACTTTTTGCATATTGTCCATAGCGCCCGGTTCTGCTAGTTCCTGCTGCCACAATTCATTGACCTCATCTACAGCATATGTCTTGAATACGTCACGTGTATTGTAACAAATGAATACCACAATGAGTACCAAGAGCACCAACATTATGAATGCATACTGCGGTTAAGATAAATTTCAAATGAGTTTTTTCCCCTTATTTTTTTTTTTTTTTGAAGCATTTGCTTTGCTTTAGGTTGAAGAAGTGTTGTGTAAGTAAATCTCGTAAATATTTACGAGATAATATTTTTATAATACGTACCGACCACAGAGAACGCGCCGATTCACGCATGGCACCCATACAGCCAAACAATGCTATCAACAGCATTATACTGCCCAATGTGATGGCACCAACGGCGTAGGCACGTGGCATGCCGCCCCAACCAAAACCACCAAACAATATCAATAATATACCCAAAATCTATAGATTTCAAATATGAGACGTATGAAAATATAATAATTGGTATAACAGATACAGTGGTGGTTACGTGAATAGATACCACAAACATTTTTTTAAAGACATTTTACTTTTATACTCTGAATCAAGTAAAAATCGAGTAAGAGAACTAATTTTGGCTTAGGCCAAATCTTAAATACCCTCCACATCTACAAAAGTGGGCGTGATAAGTATGTTATTACGCCCTCTTTGTGTATGTATTACGTATCAGCATGAAAGTCGAGTTTTATGTTGATTATGGTTCTACGTAAATTGTGGGCGTGTTTGTTGTCGGACCACGCCTCTTTCTAGTACATCCATGGATGGGATAACTATAGGTATGCATACCAAATTTCAAGTTCATAGTTTGGTAAGAGAGATATAGATTTTTGTCTATTGTGGGCGTATCTGTTATGAGATCACGCCCATTTTTGGAACATCGATGAACGGAATATATACCAAATTTTAAGTTTATAGCTCAATTTTTGTGGCAGACATGTAAATTTTGGTCATTTTTGGGCGTGGCTCTTAACCGATTTTACCCATTTTAAAAAGCGATCTGCGCATAAAAAGTAAAAATGTTTGTACGAAATTTGATATTGAGCTTTCTCAAAATTTACTACTGCGAGAATACCAACAACGGACGGGCACACGGACATACATGTCTAGATCGACTCAGTCTTTGATGCTGATTAAGAATATATATAGTTTGTAGGATCTCTGAAGCCTTCTTCTGGGTGTTACAAATGCAATGACAAACTTAGTATAATAAGATTTGGCTTAAGGTGCGGCAGAACCTAAGTACACTATATAAACTTATACATCGGGCTCTATGTCAAGATTGCCGTCCTTGTCCATAATTGCGGATATTAGTTCCAAATTTTAACTTTATAGATTAATTTTGTGGCTTATAGTTAGATTATCATCGATTGTGGGCATAGTACTTGACCGATTTTATGCAGTTTAGATAAGCGAAGAAATTCAAAATATTGTTATATACAGAGAAACACACATACGGATATATGGACCCTAAGAATGTCATAAAAGAAGAAGAAAATGTTTTTATGAACTGATGAGATAATATTATGAGTGAGAAAATTTATAAACTTTTATTTATATTTATAACTTTTATGATATCAACACTACAACCGGAAGCAGAGAACTCCATGTAAGGGTAATAATATATATAAAATCAATCAACCATGTAACCCCATGTAATAGAAAATATGAATAATAATTCATGTCAATTGTAAAACCAGTTATTTTGTACAATAATTTAAGCATTTGTCTCTAGAAATATTGAAAAAAAAAGAATTTAAAGATGATTTTAAAGCGAAAATTAAAGCGTGAGAAACACACCACAAACTAATACAAATTTTATATTAATTCAATAACGCATTAAGCCCTCACTATTAATAAATTGGTTAAAATTTCATACAATACCAAGCAGTTGACTTTTATTAATTATAATAAATAGAAATGATTCTTATCGTGCATTTGTAGAAATATAATCCCAGCACATATGAGCTCATCTTAAACACGGAAGCCCAACAAATGTAAGAGACACGATATTCATTCATATCAATGTAAACGTTTCAGACATACTACCGAGTGATATCAACTTACTCTTTGACTATGACTATGACGACACCTTTATGTAACTAATTTTATGAGCGCTTTTTAGAGAGCGAGAAATATTGTTAGGATTAAATCACTAAAGCTATTGAAACGTAGTTACATTAAATTATTATAATTTAGTCGAGTAGAAAAATTATCAAAGCCAACGTAGATGAATTTTTTATAATATTCGAAATCACAAAGGTACGACGAATCGCTATACGAGGTCAATGCTCCTTTTCATCTAATCCTAGATTGTGTTTGTTAAATAAAATCTTTAACAAAATGAGTTTACTAGATGAAAATTATTTCAAGGCGGTTTCCGCATATTTTTTGAATTTTATATTCTTCTTAGGAATCGTCTCTTAAAGCATTTAAATGACAGTAAGGATGTGGCATGTATATAATTATTATTATATTTTATCCGAATTCGACACTCAACACCACAACGTGATAAAGGAGAATATTTTTGGCACAGAATACATTTATGCAGATGTTTGTAACTCCTCAACGGCAAACAGCACAACTCCCTTTAATTGTACCGATCAGATCAGCATCGATTTAATTATATTTTATGTAATCTACCTACACAGCGCAATTTTTGATGCTTTTTTTATGAAATTCAGGCGCAGGAATGTCTTTTGGGATAAGGACGATCACCATTGAAAATTGAACCTGTTTGGTCCACTTTTAGGACTATATAGCGCTATATTATTCAATAAGTCCTAATGAAGAATAATTAATTAGTTTAATAATAATTTGAACCCACTCACACCAGTTTTGGAAGCCCATTCCATATAAACTTTTTTACAAAATGGCTTTTATATGAACCACGATTACTGATACAATTAAACTAGTTATAGCATAAACTGGGGCATTAAGTAGTGATCGAGTGAACCGATTATGAGAACTTTACCTTTTTTTTTTGATTATTTTTTGTTTCACAAAGTAGAGCAGACGTACGGACACCATCAAAAATTCCTATAAATAAATTTTTATGTATAAAATTTAAAAAAGAATGCTGCTACTAAAATACGATTCAATTTTAATTCCAAGAAAAATTGATTTATATCAAAAATTCTCTGAAATGTTTCGGCAAATCCAAACGATCCATTAACATTATACGGCGGTATTACAATACTAAACCACTAAATAGTTATTGACCTGCTATTGTATATCATTTTGCACTACATTACTGCTTTATGGATTCAAAGAAAAATTCATTTAAACAAATCAATCATTTACGTCGAGTGATCTCATAGCTGCGGGAAAACTCATAGAATAACAGCTTTAATGGTATATACAACCTGTAATTATTAGAAACTAAGCATAATAACAAAAAGGGAGAAAAAATTAAAAACAAAACAAATAATCAAGTTAAAAAGGATAACATTTCCTCAACCTCCAACTTTAATAATATATACACTCAGGGGCTAGTTTACTAAGTCAGACTAAGCGATCGCGTGGGACGCTGTAGTATCTAGGGACCTCAAAATTGTAAAATATCTATTAGGCAAAGTGTTTGCTAAAAGCTATTGAGAGCACAAGACTTTTTCCGCTTTTTGTTAAGTACCTGCATCCGCCGCTGCATACACTACATATAGACAACATTACCTTCTTTTAAATCCTTCACAATAACTTTTCAAATCAATTGAAAAAATACACCTTTTGTTCTTGCTTCTTCATGTGATGTATTTTCCAAAAATAATTAATTCTAAATACTTACAGCCCAACTTATGTTGAACACAATCAGTGCATATTTAATCGTTTTTGTAGCACAACCCATTCTGTTGTTCTTGTTGTTATTGTTGTTCGATTTTACTATCTAAACGCATACAATATGTTTCACATATACATACATGTATATATTTATGAAATGTTTTAGCGTGAAACGCGTTTTATTTTTAATTAAGCTTCAAATTTAATTTTTCAGTTAGACACGTACGTTGAAAATCAATCAAGAGTTTTTGGGGGCGCAAAATAGCGTAAAACAATTAGATTTCACTTAAAAAAACAACTACCAACTACCACGGTCTCGAGCAAACTAAATAATGATGAAGCTTTGATATTTGCATTTACTGTAGAATACAAAAATAATAAAAAAATATAAAAAAACATATACATACGTACATGTAAAGTATGTGCGTTCATGTGTGCGTTTATAAGTATATACTGTACAATATATAAACAAACATTACATACACGAATAAAACAAATCCAGAAAAGTAAACACCAACAATAGACTCTCATCAAGTGTAACCCATACCATATGCCATCATAGCCCCCACAACCAGAGCCACACCGTACAGTTGAAATAATGCCTAAAGTTCTCGTAAATATATGTAGATGCTTACACATACACATGCACACAATATTGAGCGGCGTACTTAACATAGAATGTAGACAAATTGCGAGATTTATTTATGTGTGTATATGGCAGTCGGCCAAACAAACGGACGACCAAAACGTCTGCCTTTTTGACAGTCACTCTCAAGTGGCAGCTCTTTCGTGTGATATTTCTAACAACACTTTAAGTTGAAAGAGTTCTTTAATAGCTTAAAATGCTAACCAGCTGCTTCTTTACACAAGAAACGACCACCAACCCAACCACCACCACCACACACGATCATCATCTTTGGCCATAAACAACCGCAGATGTTAGGCAGAGTGTGGGTATGTTTAAAAGTGAAGCGCCATGATCACGTATATTTACTTTTTACGCTTTTTGTTACGCTGTGTTGAAGCGTCTCAGTTTTGATTTGCCTTCATTCATACAACAATGACAAATTGTTGTACACTCCCATAAAGAAAGCATTCAACCATTACCATCACACTTCAACTTTTTGCGGATACTTGTACAAATAGTTATTTTCATATAGAACTACACTCACATACGTACAATATTTGTTTCCCTATCAAGCTCAAGCTCAAGCCACATAAAACGTATTATGGATTTTTTTTAGGATTTTGAAAAAGTAATGATGTGTAAAGGCGTGGTATGGGACATTGTAATAGAAAGCCTCGCCCACAATTGACAAAAATCTCTTTATTGGCAACAAAATTTAAGCTATAGAGTTAAATTTCAAAACACATATTCATAATTGGCCCCTTCGTCAATCCACAAATGGGCGGGGTCGAATAACAAAAGTGCCTACAATTTACCAAAAATCTTATATAACCTAGAATCCACCTAATTACATAAGCGGCACATAAAACATAAACTATAAAAGGCGTATTTGCCACGCCCATTGTTTAAATATATATACAATGTATTAATGTAGAGGGTGGGGACTATTATAAACTACTTCTCGTTACTTGTTTTATTCTTATTTTTTAATTATTAAAATCAGAGAAAACTGCCACGCCCATAATCTACAAACATTTAGCACAGCCTTAAAAATTAAACAATGAAATTGAAATTTGGCAAAAATGGGCGGGGTTGAATATGTTATCCAATTGAAAAAAAATCTTGGCTGGTAAGGGGTATGTCTCATAAAATAAAATGTCACCTATCACTTATTAAAAGAGAAAGCAATCGCATATGTATCACGCCTACATTTTTACGTGTAAATAAAATCTAATTCATCTACAACTTGTTGACTAATAAACATATTTCAATTTGAAAGACTTTCTGTCCGTACGTCCATAAGTCCGTATGTCCACAACTGAAAGATAACATTTAATCCGCTTACTTTTATAAAGATGTTATTACTTAAACTTTAAATTTAATCATTTGAGAGTAAAATTTACTTTAAAATTCTAATTTTCATAGATTGATGTCATTTTTTTATTTAGCATAAAGCTTTATAATAAACATTTATGATTAATGTGTTCATCTCATGCAATATATAACAACGTGTTATATATTATATGTCAAGCACTACTCATTTAATTTTAATTTAATTTCACGTTGAATTAAGTTGATATCAAAATTATTAATGTGTGCGTGGTATAAGTGTATCATTAATTATCACTTAAAAGTTGGTATTAGGATCCAATATCACAACATTAGAATCGAACGATATGTTGCATGTATGAACTAATCACCTTTTCAATAGCATCGAAGCTTTTCAATAAATTATATAGTTTCACTACCGACATTTTTATGAAATAAACTAAATTGCGATTGAGGCAATAAATTCATCTGTAAAGTTGTAAAAATTTAATAAAATTCTAATATATTGTAGTAGAGAGTTAACTCCAGCCAGGTGTTTGATAGGGAATTGGAATGACATCGCGCAAGAGGCAGATCGAAACTCCTGTGAAGGGACCAACACCGCCCAAAACCGATGCGCGTAGCGTTCTCTTTTGCAACAGGTCAAAAACCTACATAGATTGTAATCGGCCAATAAAGATAATGATAATGATGAAGAGAGAGTTAACTATTTTTCATTTTTCTTCTATTCATCACTATTTTTCATATTTCATTCTTTTTTTTAAACTTTTCGTTATTTTTTTATATCTTATATATGACACTCCTTAGTCTCAACGATTCGTATTAGACCTTTGACAACTGTTTACATTTGTATTATAAACAATTTAAAAGTTATACTCTTCGTAGCTAACAAATAACGCCCACTATTTTTAATGAAACTCGTTGCCATATTTAAGAAAAACTTTTGATAATTTAGTATTTATTTATCAAGTAAAGTATTTATCAAGTATTTACCAAGTCAGTTATACATGTTCACAGAAAGAAAGTTTTGGAAAGAGGGACGTAAATAATATATAATATTTAAGAATCAATGAGTAAATTATTTAAATTAAATAAAAACGTACCTGCAGACAATCATATTTAAGTTGACGCTCAAAGTAACTGAATAGCTTTCAAATTAGTATTGAGCAGCTTTCTCTATTGTATTTTGTAATAGTGAACCCATTTCCGCAAAAAGCGTTCATTTAAATCAAAATCTGAATCAATTTAGCCATGTCTCTCTGTTGGTCCGTCTGACCATGTTAATTGCCCCATGTAATATGCTCAAATGACAGTTCACATTTTTAGAAATATTTCGATGAAATTTTGTACAAGGACATGCATTGGCCCAAAGAGGAACCCTATTGAAAATGAACTAGATCGGATTATTTTTAGAACACCTCTCCCTATATTTTTGGAAATTTGGTGGTTAATTAACTTCGTATTTGGCTGGCTTCGCACTATGTTTAAAACTCTTTTCCATATAATTAAATATCACGTAGAGACTTTTATATAATTATATAAAAACGCAACCGAATTAATTGTAGCATAATTTAAGGGGGTAAGTGGTGTGGGGGTATTAAAACGTCGGGCTTAACCGTTTTACTTGTAATAGACTTAATTTTGGTAAATAAGCTCTTTTAATGACAAATTACAGTTTTTGAAATGAAATTTAAAAAAATTAAAATGAACTACTTTTGAAATAAACTTAACTACCTTCCCAATACAAATGACTATCACTGTAGATAACAAATGAATAATTTTAAAATTACACGTTTAAAATGAACTGATGATAAGTTATAAATGATTATTACTAAAAATAAAATGAATGGTTTCCAAACTGCTACAAATGACGATAGATGAAGTAATTTCCGAAACTCAACTTAAAGAAGGAGGGAAAACGTTTAGAGCTGATTACTTCTCTTGACTAATTAATAATTTTAAAGTGAAAAAAACGTGATACGTTAGGCAGTTATGTATTAAGAAGGAGTACCTGTCTCTGTCAATTTAATAAATTTATGAATTCGTTTCGAAAACTTTATTATTTCACAGTTTCCATATTAATTGAAAGTAAACGCGATATTGTGCGATATAAATCTTAAAAAGTATTCAGTTTTCTGTTACATATTATCAATGTTTTAAATTATTCAAATACATAGCATGACCTGTAAGAAGTGTGACAAAAAGCAATTTTTAAACTCCTTCAATACTGCTCCACTCCGTGAAGTTGCTGCCACAATATTATTCCGATATAACGATTTGTTCATTTTTGGTAATTAATGCTTGTGTAATTTTACCATAATAATAAGCTGATAGCATGCCAAGAGCCTAGAAATGAAAAATGGCGAAAACATATGAAATCCATTATTCTTAATAAGTTTTCTCAAATCAAATACCTCCAAGGCCACCACTCCTAATATACTTAGGATAAGCAAATCACTGTTATAATTTACAAAACGTACAGCATTCGATAAACAGCCATTTGTGCGAATATTTTCACTAAGTGAACAATCAAACCAATAACAACAGCTGGAGGGCAATTCATCATCATCATCCTTTAAATAATCCTGAGGACTGTCTTTGCCACAGCATTCATACTACAAACCCAACAATAATTGGCACGAGTACACATTTTGATGAAATGAAAATAATGTCAATTTCCTTTTACCTGCACTTCGATATCATACATAGCACCCGGTTCCAAGAGTTCTTCTTCCCATAAATTGGTTACACGATTGCCAGTCATCTCAATATAATCACTTTTCATGGCTGCAAAAGCTATCATGAAAATTGTTTCACATGCTACTAGAAAAGCGGCCAATCCTAGAAACTGAAATGATTGCAAAAAAAAATATTAATTTTTTTACTTTTTTTTCAAACTTTATTTCTCTGAGGCCAAACCTTGAATACCAACCATCGATACCCCGAATAATTATAGAAGTAATACGGAAAATTTACTTAAAAAATTTCGTTCTTTTTCACGTTTTGTGGCATTGTAGGCCTGGTGCTTAACCCCTACTAACCTATTGGAATTGATATCCGAAGTTTTGCAACCAGGAAAGTGATTTCCACTTAACAAACACACAAACACAAAACAGACGGACAGACAAATATGCATAGATCGACTCACTATTCGATATTATGAGGTCTCCGACACCTTCTTTTGAACGTTGCAAACGTTTTGACAAATATATGTGTATACCCCCATATGATGATGACCACATAGAGAAATTTATAAAATATATCTTAATTCAATATCTTAATAAACCTACCACCACTGTTAGCGTATAGGATTCACGCATTGAACAGAAACAACCGACAGCTCCTAGACTTAGTACCAGAAAACCCAATAAGGTGATAACATATGCTCCAATAGTAGAGCCGGCGCCACCTAACACCAACACCCCAATTGATATGACAGCCATTGCATTCAACTGTAGACGTTGCGAAAAGAGAGAGAGAAAGGATTACAAAACAAAACATTATTTATAAATATACTGTAAACTGAATTAAGGTGGTTCATGTGAAACATTTACTGCCCGTTACATTAGAGGGTTTCATGTAAACATGTTTATCGATAATATAAACATAAGTAAGAAATGATTGAATTTGACTAAAGTTATATCTAAAATATTCTCCATATATAACTATAAATTGTGGGCGTGGCACATATCTAATTATACATGTTATCATGAATATATTGCGTTCAACTTCCACGTCATATTCTGCATAAAAAAAGGCTTTTTGTACATTGTGGGCATGTCTCTTATCCTACCCCTCCCACATTAGAGTAAATTTTAACTCTTTAGCTTCCTTTTTGTGGCTGAAAAATAGTTTGTTTCTCAGTGCGTTTTGCGTTCTTCACTAAAAATTTGTGTGAAAATAGAAGTATATGCATTAAATTAGTGCCAAGAACACACGACCAGGTATGACATAGACCTAGGAACATAGCCCTTATAACAACGCCTTTCTGATTTTGTTTTAATTCTTTTTTACTTTTACGAAATCCCGTTATTTCGAGTGTTTTTGATCGGAAAAGTTTCAACTCCGCGAAGAACTGCTTCGAATTTTCAAACATTCCATTAAGTATTTTGAAAAAGGTATTATGTCGTTAAAACGGTAGACAATTTTGTATATCTGAACAGTAAAAAATTCAGTCTAGTCTCCTGCCACCTTCACCTTATTCATATTTGATTGTCTCTGCTTGCAATACAACTTTTGCACAATATGCGAACTTAAGTGAAAGCTTTCAATATAATGTCATCTTCCCCACCTTTCATAGGGCAACGCAGACTTTTAAGTAATTTCTTCTAAATTCACTTAAACATCATCACTCAAGATTATTAATAGTTACTTACCGAAATGAAAATACTCAAGACGAGTAGTACATATCTCCAGACCTCACTAGATATAGACATTTTCATATTGAGACTACCAACTCTAAAAGATTGAATTGTAAAAATTAGATAATTTTAATTTAATATTTCCCCATTAATCATTCACTTTTCATAAATTAAAGGTTTTTTCTTTCCTTATTTCTAATGATGCTAATTAGCAGCTTCACCCGAAATAGACAAATTTTCGTAACAATAATTCTTGTCTTGTAAAATTTCAGGCAAGTATATACAGACGCGGTTAATTATAAATGAAAACAGTGGCATATTATGAAAAGAAGAACAACAAACAAACAAACACACATAAATATCCACACACATGTGTGTGTGTGTGTGTGTGCGTGTGTGAGTTATGTTGCTTCTAAAAAAAGCTACAATTTGATTATTATATTTTCTTACACATTTAATGTACACAACAAGTGTACCGATAGGATACTATTTTGTATCTTTCTTTATTTGTTTACATTAACTGTACACATCCCCGTTAATTAGAATCTGTCCGTATGCTGTTTAATAGTTGGCCCAAACGCACGCAACTTTTAAATACAACTGAAAATGTGGTGAAAAACTTTTTAAGAAGATTCTTTTCAAAATATACAATATTTCATTTTTATTCTTGCTCTCTTACTCTTTCTTTCTGTTGCTCTCTTTGGATTGCCTTGTGCTCTGCATGAAATTAAAATTAAGCATCCAAACATCTGCGTACACGAGATACATATGTTCAAAAATGCTAATGGATACTTGTTGTTACTTATATAAGCATTTCCCCAAGGTAGGCAGACAAACACAATACATAATACTAAGCTGTTTTCCTTAGGGGAATACAATACAGATTAAATGTTGTCAAAGCAAAAATAGATGAATTACTTGAAAAACGTCGAATTCTTCTTAGCGATTATTTTTATAAAAATCGCTCGGGAGTGGATTTCTATAAGCAAATATTTCAGAAATTTCAATTTCAAAAATCCCCTCCTTCGCAGACTGCTCTCTTCTTCAAAACTTACCTTCTACAGGCCTCCACAGTACCATGCCTTCTGCTGATATGAAAAACAATTAACCTTAAGCGGTGTATGTGGTTATAATTATGAAATTGGTCTCAGCTACATTTTAGAAAAATACCAAAATTTGAAAATTGAAAGAAAAATATGACCATTCCAACAAACTAAATCAATGTGTATTCGAAAAATTGAATTATGCTACCTTCAAAATTATGAGCCCATACATCATTTCATTAAAACTTAGTGGAACTCACTATAAATATTGACTTTCTTTAAATCGTTTGCTTACCCTTAACACAAGAGTTGGTTTTTAAGTTTCAATAATACACAAAATTCTATAATTCAATAGTATTTGAAATTTCTAAAGTAATTTTGAAAAAATGTCTCCCTTTAAAAAGTTTATTTTTTTATTATTATTATAAATATTTCGATATAACTTTTAAATCTAATATATTTTATAAATTGTTATTACATTAAAAAAAAAACAAAAACAAATTTCATTTTCACCTTAAAGTTATAATACAGTTTTCTATGGCACTACATCCAACGTGAATTTAAGCGGTGGCTCTCATGTTTCAGGCGCGTTATCAACAGCCAGGCTAAAATAATAGCTACAACCTGTTAAAATCAAATAAAACAAGTAAAAAACAAGTAAGAAAACTAAACTTGGCTTAGGCCAAATCTGACGCCCACTAATGTAGATTAATATAGATTAGTGGGCGTCACAGGTATATCTTTAGGCCCTCTAACAGTGCATATATTACGCATCAGCTTAAAACTCTAATTTTACATGGACTATAATTTTTTGTAAATTGTGGGCGCATTTGTTATTCGACCACGCCCATGGTACAATGATAACTATAAACAAGTGTACCAATTTTTAATTTCATAGGTTAACTTTTGTGGCAAATATATAGTTTTTTGTCGATTGTGGGCGTGTCTGTAATCCGACAATGCCTACTTTCGGCGGCACATCGAAAAAAGGAATATTTGTATATATACACAACAAATTTCAAGTTTTTTGGCAGATACATAGATTTTTGTCCATTGGGGGCGTGGCCTCTTACCCATTTTGCCCATTTTAAATAGCGGATGGACTCAGTATTTGATGCTTGATTCCGAGTATATACACTTTGTGGGGTCGGCTACAACTTCTTTTGTGCAAATAACAAAGTGATGGTAGCCCCCATTTGAATGGTGGATACATTACAATGTTTCTTCTTAAATATATTTATACTTACTTCGCCCACTATTAATAACCCATTGACAATACTGAACGTTAGCATTTTATCAAATAAATATTCTTCAAATTTTTCTAAGCAACCTTCCGGATATATGTGATCTGGCAAATAACAATTACGATCAATACAACAGGTATTTGGCACAGCATGATGAATCCGATGATAATCATCTGTATTGTTA
Source organism: Ornithomya chloropus (assembly GCA_963971445.1). Taxonomy (NCBI): domain Eukaryota; kingdom Metazoa; phylum Arthropoda; class Insecta; order Diptera; family Hippoboscidae; genus Ornithomya; species Ornithomya chloropus. The sequence goes on along the minus strand of OZ020530.1, from coordinate 15,335,580 downwards.
ACACCACAACAATGCAGCTAAAATATGTTAAAAAAGTATTTATTTTAAAAATTCATGTTGAATTATTGTATAAAAAAAAAACTTACCCAATCTTCATAATAAGCTAAAGCACCGGGTGCTTTCAACTCTGATTCCCATAATTGATCGAAACCTTGACGTATGCTGCCCGCAATACCATCACGTGTACCATGCGACGCCATACTGGTCATTATCAATTGTACCAGGGTCAGCATTAATAAAATCAATAAATACTACAAAGTGTGGTTATATTTATGAGGTTCCGAATCTAGAATATCTTTGATTTACAATAATAAGTTTCCGCCTGGACTCACGCATGGCTGCTAAAAATCCAAATACAGCAATGATTAGAATAATAAAGCCTAGGGTAAGAATTAAGGCGCCAGCAATATTCTCGCCATGATCGATTTGATTGCGTGCTGCACTCACCAACACAAATATACCGAAACTCAACAAAATCAAACCGAATAACTAAACGGGGAAACGATTAAAGTGAAACGTTGCCATCGCGAAAGGATCCTTTCATCACTACTTACCATAAATATAAAATTTAACAGCAGCAATATATGTTTTATGGTAGCCGTAGTCAAACCCATTTTCAATAATTTTTTGAAAAAAATTAAAAATTTCAAAAAAATGCAAAAACTTTTTTCACAATGACGTAATATTATGATATGGAAAATGTGTTCTCTTTTCCGTCCTTCCTTTTCTTTTCTGAAATAAACAATTTTGCAAAGTGTGCGTAGTGGCTTTTTTTTATCAATATTGCTTCAGACTATTCCATTTCGTTGGCAAAGATCAACTGAAATATTGAGAAAAATCTGAATAATACAATATCACCAAGTGTCCATTTATTCACACATATTTTTTAAAATATGCAATTGTAGAGAATGTTTGAAGAGGCGTAGCACAGAAAAGGGGATCCGTTCTCTATTTACACAATTTCTTATTGTTCGTGACAACAATTCTAAATAATTAATGGTTTAACATATTTTTTTGTGTTTTTTTATTATTTCCATGGTGCAGCCCTGCCCTTAAATTGTAACCCAGCGCCGCCCTTGTATCTAAAGGCTTACAAGTGTGTTTGTAAATATTGTTGTTGATTGGTTATAAAGATGCTGTCTTGACATTGATCTTATTGCACTTACACCTACACTCTCTTCCATAAATTGTTTGCTGTTGTGTTGTTTACACTTACTCTCGGTTTTGCCAATTATGTCCATAACAATTTGAGCCGGTTTTCTTTTTAAAAATACTATAGCAAATGTATTTATCAAAACAAATGAAATGATTTTAGTTCGTCAAGCATGAACTTTTAATAATCTGCAGTTCTTAGTATCAACTGTTTAGCTATACAAGTAACAAAAATTTGTTTAACAGCACTTAAAAGTATTTCTAATTTCTGAACCTAGATTCCTATTTCACGATTTAGGACGATATCGGTAAAAGTGCCACGCCCATAATTAACAAAAATTTATCTACCAGCCACAAAAGGTATTTCATGAAAATTAAATTTCTTATGTAAGAGTTATTAATGATTAGTTTATTCGTGGATGTGCCAAAAATGGGCGGGGTTGGAAAGAAAACTATACTTGGCGCAGAAATTGACTGGTAAGTGGGACACATAATAGAAGGGCTACTAGAAGGTGTAATCAGGTACACGCCCACAATTGGTATATGGATGTAGAAGGCCTAAGCATCATTAAATATCAACACCTCAATTAATGCCATCGCAACTGTTTCAACAAAGGTTAACAGGCGTACAAGTGCATGGATTCATATTTGGATAATGAGTACAGTATTTAGGTCTCTAAGTAAAAGCGGAAAGACAAACTTCCCATTAAAATGTGTTATAAAGACAGAGGTATATATAATTTCTAGAGTTTTATTACAATAATGTTTTGAAACTGTATTTACAATCAAGAAAATGATTATTTTACGTTATTTCCAACATTTCATTTATTTTCCATTTTTTACTACATATTTCTCTATAATTATTAAATAGTTAAATCATACATTATAGTAAAGTAAAATAACGTCCACACAAAAAATATGACGATGAATATAGTATTCATTCCTCAATGATATGTTAGGCGTATAAACGTTGGCGATCTCTGCGGTTACGTATACTGTCTACTAATAGACATACACATACTATATCAAAAAACTGTAAGCAAAAACACACACAGAGAAAACAATTATAAAAAATATTCAGAGAATGTTTCATATATAGAGCGACCACCTTCACCGTCATTAATTTTTAATATTATTATTATCGTAAAAGTCATAAAACGGTGTAGAGAAACTTTTTATCTACCGCCTAGCAGGATGTATTTATTTTAAAGCTTTTCCAGCTGTACTCATAATTCTGTGAATATTATTTTTAAATATTTTATTAAAAACATATTTTTTATCTCTTTTTTATGTTTATCTTGAGCTACAGAAACGGTTCCAAATGAGTCGCCTATAACTTGAAAAAGAGCTTTTTTTTTAAACGAAAGGAATCATAAAAATTTAATTACAAAACTGGCCAAAGTGGTAGTTTTATGTTGTTGTATTTTTATCGAAATAATTGAATTATTACCAATTACTTGGAATATTCACACCCACCTGAAATAATATATTTATACCGGTAATAATATTGAAATGTTTCGTTTTCTCTGTCACATAATGGTGATATTTGGATTCACAACCTTCTACGTATAAATTTAATATATTGGAACAGTCATGATGACGACAACAGCTGGCTGGTGGGATTTTATTAAGTAATAAATAATCTTCGGCACTATTTTTTCCGCAACATTGTAGCTTTTAAAAAAAAGCCAAGAAATGAGGTAAAAACTTAAAATATTCGGAATAATTCTTACCCAAGCCTCGTATACGGCTAATGTGCTATTTGTATGTAATTGTTCATCCCACAATTCATCGAAGCCTTGCTTGATGCGATATGCCAAACCCATATTAGCCATAAAATAACTTATACTTAACAAAATCAAGTGTAGAATCATTAGCAGCATTAAAATGACAGCAAACTAAAGTCAATTAATTGTTTTTGTACAATATAATTATGATATAATGAAATATTAAAAAAGCTTACTTGGATTAAAGCTTTTTTACGACCTAGTACACAACCAATCGTACCATAAAACATAATCACAATTGTTAAGATGCCCAGTGATATTATGAATATACCGCCCAATCTCTCACCATGATCATAGTCAGATGATTCTATACTACACCAAAGCCAAGATCCATACCACAGAAGTAGAGAGCTGAGAATCTACCAAGAAAAAGTATTTTAATAAAAAGAAGAAGTAAAAAGTTATAAGCGGTCAAGCCCACATCACTTAAGTACTTAAATTATGATACAATTAGTTTGGTTGTATTTGTATGCGGAGGGGTGTCTGAAATGGTCCAAACGGGTTCGGGTTGACCCAGCCAAATATGAAGCTAAATAACTATTAATTAATTAACTCTTCTTCACCAAATTTTTGTCCAAAACTATTAAAAATTGCGATATTTTTTCCATATAATTACTTCCATTACAAGGAAAGGAATATGGAAAGGAGTTCCAAAAGTGGTCCGATCTGTTCCATTTTCAATAAAGTTCTTCTTTAGAACAACTTGTGTACTTGTACTAAATTTCATTGAAATATCTCAAAAAATTATAACATCTTATATGGCAAGGGGTTCTAAAAATGTTCCGATGCGAACCATTTTCAGTAAAATTTCTCTTTGGCCAATATGTGTTCTTGTACCATATTTCATTACCTGAAGTTTGCGCACAAATTTACTAGGACAGACGGACATGAAGTCAGTCAGACAGACGGCATTGTTAAATCGATTCAGATTTTGATTCGAACGGTTTAACTGAAGGTGGGTATGACATTTGCCAAACTTATTGTACCCTTTCGGGCAAGTGGTACAGGGTATAAACGTAAAGACTTCAGGGTATGCTTTCCTATTTCCGCCTATTTATGATTAAGCTACATGTTGATGACAATTTAAGGTTACATGTAAGTCCAAGGATAATTTTTATCATACCACATAAGATGGTGATATTGCCACATTCAGATAAAGATAACAAAACGTATATAATCTTGATCAATATCAAAATTTAATCGATGTATGGCATCCTGTCTGATAATTTATAAGAATCCTCGACTCTTAACAAAGTTGTTAACACAAAATTTTTTTTTTCAATGGAAACATAAAAAAATGAAGGGTTTTAAATATTTTTAATCATAAATTTTTTATTTTTCCTCACATTTATTTATTCTTTATTTTTCACTTACCACACATGATGCATTCAATATTAAAACAATTATTTTATATAAGCGAACAGTTAAAATCATTTTATAAAGTTTTTCTTTTTTAAATCATTAATTAATTAATACTCGTATACATATTTATATTTATAGCAAATTAAATAACTTTTATTTTTCTTTAAAAAAAAATCTTAACCAAATGTTTTGTCGTTCAAAGTTATACAGACTGAGCAAAATATACAATATTTTTTTTTTTTGGTTGAAAATAAGAACAACAACAATTTTGTTTGATCTCATAGGCAATAAATTTTCAAAAGTCACACAAACAGCACACAGCACTTATTACCACCGTGCACCGTGTGTGTTCATCATTTATTTCTAAATTTCACATAGAGAGACAAATTTTACGGTATAATGTCAAAGTTATCTTTGGCTTTGATTCATGATGTAGAAATAAAGGAAAGAAGCACCAAAAAACAACAATATGTATCATAGTGAACAGATAGAAATGTAAAAGGAAAATATGTAGAAGAGAAAATAAGATTCGGAAAAATGAAAAAAACCTATAAAAAGAATGCAATAAAAAGAAACAAGACGCTGTAAAAACAATGTCTTAAAGTTCAAAGCGATCATTGTCGTTAAATAGATAGCTATTCGGTTATAAAAATTACAATTATTATTAAATTTTATTTTTGTGATTTTACTCCAAAATATTGAGGGGCGGTAGACAACGTTAAAAAGCTTACGTACACAGGGAAACTCTCGAGTAACGTCATGGGTTGAAATTCTACGGAAAAAAATTCAAACACAAAAGTTTTTGGGTTAAAAGATGGTGATCTTGCTCTTGTTCTTGATCTTCCCACTTTTATCCCGACAACTTTTATATATGAAGTTTTCTTTTTTAAATTTCACTCTATGACATTACTCGAGAGTTTCCAGCTGCTTTCCATACCCTGAGTGTATGTTGATATAAAATTTTGAAAAAAAATGTTGTCTCTATTTTTTCAACATTTATTGTATTTTTATATTATTACAAGTATGTTGATAATTAAAAATAATAATTCATTCATAATACAAACAATAAGACTAAAATTAATATTATTTAATATTATAAATGTTGCTTAGCAAAGTGTAATAATTATTAAAAAAAAAACATATGCAAAGACCTAAAGCAAAAGAAAATCGATTTATTCGAATGATATAATAGCCCACACCGATCCTTGCTTTTAGTATTAGCTCCAAATGAGAGAATTTATTAGGACGCGACTTGATATATTTCGAAAATCAGCTTTGATTAGCATACATAAAACGTGACGAATTTATTGGTACGCGAGCTTAGCAGTTGAGAGGGGTTTTGTAATGTTTTGCGGCCTCAAACTCAAAGCAATTTTTATAACATTTTTACGATATGAGAGTTTCTATCAAAATTCCACGAAATATACAAAAAGTATCAGTCATGGGTTACATTCAACAATAGACAGATGGAAAGACGAGTTTCAGTGTGCGGGAATCTAAGCTAGTTTTCTCCGTGGATCACTAATGAAAAAATCTGAAATTTGCGGATCACAAAATAAAATTCGCGATCCACTTGGAAAGTCTCTTTGACCACCCCCCTGTTAAGGACCGCCCTCATTTATATAAAAGTAATCTGAGTATTAATTTTGTTTACTTTGAATCATTGAATTATTTCATTCAGGTGGGATTAAATTAATGAAACGAATAGAATAGCTTTAGATATTATGAGCGAGGTAGACTAGAGACCAAAAAAAAAAGCAACTATGAAATTATGATGATGACCTCCCTCTAGCATCCAGACATAAATTATTTTTTCATATAAATAAATGTAAATGAATGTTATTTATATACTTTTGTGACCGTATACAATTATTTCGGATAATATTTCGCACGACGCCAACGATTCAATATACTACTGCCCAGCATAAAGGCCAACACCGCGCATATTATCTGAAAAACAATAAAATTGTTAATAAATTATTTATAAGTCCGAGCAATAGTGAGTAAGGAGAAATAAATTGTATACCTGAACAGCAGCCACCACTAAAGCAAATATATTAAAAGCCAACCATTGTTCGGAAATGAAATCCAAAAATCTTTGACGGCAACCATCCATACTTAATTTGTCCGTTTTACTATTATAACAACTATAGGGTGGCAGCATATAATCTTTGGGGCCCGTATTGCCGCAACATTCCAACTGAAATTTGAATATATTACAAGAGGAGTATATTAACTTAACCATCACCTTATTACCCAACGTTCTAAGCTGGCTATATGACTGCTGGCATTTCCCGGTTTTATTGGTACCGGCTGTTCACGCCACAATTTGTCAAATGTTTTGTCAACATTTATCAATAAAGTCGTTTTGAAAAACCACATAAAAGCCACTGTTAGACATAAAACTACTGTTAAAACGGCCAGTACAAGAGCAAACTGAAATAATTAAGAAATCAAATGAAATCAAATATTTTTAAAAATGTTATTGACAAATTAAAAACATACTATTTTCAATAGGCGGCTGTTTTCACGCAGAGCAGCAAAACTACCGAAACAACAGCACAGTAAAGCCAACAGGCCCAAGGAGATGATCACGAAGGCGGCATTATTGAAATGATCAAATTTTATTATAATATAAATGCCGATGCCAATAACAGCAAATGCTAGTATCTGCCAATAAAAACAACAAAAATAAATTGTAGCATCATTTGAAAAATCAAATGGTGTAAGGTATCAAATGGTCGGGCTTGACCGACTATGATTTTAAATAAAAATTCAAAAATTTTAAAAAGCGTAAAATTTGACATACGCTGAATCTTAAATAGTCTCCTCTTTATTTGTAAACTGTGGGCGTATTATATGTAAAATATGCCTCTTCTTTTAATGACAATTAAATTGTACGTTCCACTGTTCCTCCAAGAGTCGAATTCGTCACCACATAAAGTTTTTTTTTTAATTGTCTGCGTTCCATTTTATGAAGTCGCCCTTATCTTCAGCACTTTAGCTCTAAGTAATTAAACATTTTTGAACTGTAGATCAACCCAATATATTTGAAAATGAAGAGCTTTTCATATAGATTATAGGGATGCTTTCAATACGCTGGCGTCCCCATGATGACCAAATACTTTACGATCATATTAAAAGTTTTGCTTGCAGAGCTTGGGTCATTTTAGTATATTCAATTCTTCACAATTTATGTGGTATGAAAGTTAAATGAAAGAGGGTGACGAGTAGAACTACATCAACTAAATGGCATTATAAAAAATTTAGTACAGCGACCGTACAAAAATATTATAAAAATATTCTTTACAGACTATTCAAAATGGGTATCAAATGGAAGGTCTTAATGAGTTGCAGACCTAAATACTAAAATTAAGTGTTGTCATACGACGAATGCATCAAGGCGGCTAATTAACAATTTTTTCACTATTATTGTGATATGAGTGTCAAACGAAGGAGCCTGACGAGTAGAATGATAAATCAAATATGAAATAGGGTAGTTCAATATATTCGTTAAAACTTGCTTGATATGAGGTCCTCTCATGACATGTATACTTGTTATTATGAAGTAAAATTAGAACAATATGAAGAACATTACTCATACGCACTGAAAACCATTCAAATAAACATTTTTTGTAATTTGCAAGTTCATGTATTGGGATTTGGATTTTACATTTAATAAGTACGCTTTTGTCACGTATTTTCCATCATACATAAATAGCTAAATTGGTTAAATGAAGCAAAACTTTGAAATTACTGCACAAGTCGGAAAACGTTTTCAATGATTCAGTAACTGATTGTCACGATATCAGCTCTAATCAAAAAGTTCATGAATCTGGTTTGCATACTGTAGCTAATAATATACCTCTAATATGTGCTTATACCGCACTTGACCAATAATCATAATGTCAATTTTCAGTACAAGTTGACACCGGAATGTAAATTATTTTCGATTTGCATGCAAGCATTTTTTTAATCATCAGTCGTATGGTAATGGAAACAAATTTACATTTTTTTATTTTTTTCTTTTCAAATCTTGGCAAATAAAAATACGTATAAATTTGAATTAAGAAAAGTGCAACATTTTATATATATGCACTTATAATAATGTAGTTGTGTGTGTTTAGTAGGATGAGTCATGATAAAGTAATGATCATGTACACGCATTAAAATTTATGATTATGTGCTTTAGGTAGAATATCTACTATTTTTTATTTATATATATATATTTTTTTTCAAACAAAAAAGCAATTTAAAATGCATTACAAGGTTACAGAATGTTTATTTGAATAGATTTTTATTTATTTTGTTCTAACAATAAATCAATAATTTAATAAAATGAGATTTTTAAATTAATTTTTATTATACCCTCCACATAAGTTGGGTGGGGTATACTAAGTTTGTCATTCCATTTGCAACACCTTCTCATTAGAAGGAGGTGACAGAGACCGTACAAAGTATTCTTAATCAGCATGTGACAGTGTGTCCATATGTCCGTCTGTTGTTGGCATTCTTACGGGCGTAATTTCCCAATAAATTCTTCACTTAACAAAGTAAATGAATTTTGTATAAATCGATGGGCATTTTTTTTTTATCCCACATCTAGATGGTTTTAAAAAGAATTAACTTTCATTCAATATTCTGAATGTCAGTAGATTTGCAACATCTCCCTTCCTACGCACTTTTTTAGAGCTTCAACATTGTATGTTTACTATCGAATGAATAAATAGGTAAGCAAGGCCAAGTCTTGCATCCAACCTTCCCGAGTACTTTATAAGAAATGTAGAAAATTTACTTAAAAAATTGCTTCTTTTTCCGTTTTTGTAGCAATGAGGGCGTGTCACTTGACCGATATTATCCAATGCGAACTTGCATGTAAAAACTACCAACACTTATGCCTTCCGTTTGCAATCAATATCTCAATATTTGCAATAACACGGACGTACAGACATGACTAAATCGACTCAGTGTTCAATGCTGATTCATGCTGCTGACTTTGTAGGGTCTCCAACGTTTCCTTTTGAGCGTTGCAAACGTTTTGACAAAGTGATGGTGAGTATAAAAATGCTAAATAAACGTATAAACACATTTATGGACACACACTTATGTACCATAGGAGACACATCAAAACGTCTACGTCTCTCTTAAGAGTATTTATTTGTTTTTATGTCATATGGCATTTAAAATAAGTACGTATGGTTAGGATATACGAACAACCGCTACTTGGTTGCAATCTTTCTACGTAATGGATTAGATGTTAAATTTTAAGAGAGATGAGATCATTAAGGAAGAAGATTATGCAAAATGATAACCAGCAAATTTGTTTATCACAACAACACTCGTACATCAGCATTCACATCATATACCACATATTCGTATGATATAAAAAGCAAAAATAAATAATAATAATAAAAAAAGAACAAAGGAAACATAATGTAACGCAGAGGTGTGTTTGAGTGTTTATGGTTTGTGTGCGACTATAAATGAAAAGGTTAAACTAGCATGAATTGCAGGGAAACTAGCATAACCATAAAATTTATGCAATTTACAATAAAAACAACAACTATAAATAAAACATATAACTAAAACAATGCTGATGTAATAATTACTATAAACACACATACACACACACACACACACACTTACATGCATACTTCTATTTACATTCATTATTAATTCATTCATTTTTACATTTTGTGTACAAAATATTATGAATTTCAACACACTTACGGTATAAATGAAATCCCAAATGAGCGTAACAGCTCTTAGTGTCGAAGTAGAACAAGACATTTTTGTAACTTTTTTTGAATATCGCAATGTTAAAATTGAAATAAATATTCACTTTATATATGTATATAAGTTCCAAGAAGTCCAAAGTATTTTTTCATATTTTTTAACAATTTGTTTTAAAATTGATTTTTAGTTAATTTCTATAAAATAACTATTTAAATGCACTTCTCTAAACGCATTCATTCTTCTTTTGATTTTCTATACTTAAAAAATTTTCTCCCACCTCAGTTTAAAAAAAAAAGTGTATTTTATTTATATTTCTTCAAATGTGTTCATACAACAAAAATAACCGTCAAGTTGGTCGTTTACTATTAAACTAAAAATTATTAATAGTTTTTCATATACTTTGCGCTTTTCCACAAGCATCCACTGTGTTAACACTGATCTACACTCTCTCTCCACTGTCTCATTAGGAATGTGTTGGAAAATGAAATTAAAACTTAACGTAAAATATTCTATTAAAAGTATGGCAACTCTATTCTATGTAATTATTACTATGAAGTCGAGATTAGAAAATTTTCCCGGAAAATTATTAACTTTTCTTTTTTTTTATATAACAAATAAATCTTAGTTATAGTCTTAGAGTGTTATAGAGGTACATACAGAAAATCTCAATCGGTATGAAATTTGAAGAAAAAAGGAAACCTAGCCCAAAAGTTGCAGATTTTCTTTAATATTCTAGACCTGGCTGGAATCAACTCATGAGTTTTATACAGAGAAACAACCGGCGAAAACATTTCTAGACAACAATTTTTATTCCAATTAGCTGAAGAGCTTGCCGAAGATTTTCAACATGAGCAACAAGAAGAAAAAGAAATAATACAGAAAACGGCAACAAATTCAAGTTTGGAAAAAGGTTCCAAATAGGTATTTGCAAAGAAAACAAAACTACCAAAATCTGTTGCAAATGCAACATATTTATGTGTGGAAAATGTGTCTTCGAAAGCCCAACAATTTGCAAAATATGCGCTGAACAAGAATAAAGTTAGCATATTATTTATTTCTTTTCTAAATTTAGAATTCAGTTGAAGAATATCTAATTTTTTTCTTGCATTATTTTATGTTTTTTAAATTTAATAAATAAACATTTTTGAATCGTTTTTTGAAAAAATTCAAGCACTAAATTATGCTACAATAAAGAAGGGTCACTTGACCCGCTTTGGTAGAAATAGCTGTAAATGAAGTATCGGTAGCTTTAGTGTTAAAAAGTACAGATGGCCGGGTTAAGAAAAGACCACAAGAGATTATTAAACATTAAAATTTAATCATCTACAACTATTTGAATTTTGAACCCTCCACTTGAAATGGGATTTGCAACACCCAGAAGAAAGAGTCACAGACCCTACGAAATAGGGTTTGATCCACATCAAAGTCTATCTAAACTTGTGCTACCAGGCGTCCGTCTGTTGTCCGGGTGTTGACATATTCAGTTGAAATTTTATATAAATCTATTTTGTGTAAGTTGGCTGCCATTAAATTAAGAAAAATCGGTTGAGACACCTAAAATCTGCCACATAAAATGAGCTATGAAGTTGAAATTAGATACGCCTATATTAATGTTCCAAAAATAGGCGTGCCGAGAAACAGGCCCACCCACAATTTACAAAAACCCTTATTTAGCGTAGAATACGTAGAGTACGTAATCCAAACAATATTTGAGATCATAATCAAGTACCTACCACGACAATAATTTGTATATAAATGGAGGAGGTAAAACCAAAAATTATTATTAATATAAAACTAGTAAAAATGGTATAGTCTATCAAGCGTGACCATGTAATACCCCACACCACTTAGCTCCTTGAAGTATGCTACAATTAATTTGGTTGCATATGTATACAATTCCATATAAGTTTCTTCGTGTCATGTAATTATATGAGAAGGGGTTCTAAAAATGGTCGCATCGGATACAAATTTGGTCCAGCTAAATATGAAGCTAATTAACTATTCTTCACTAAATTGCGTCCAAAAATATTAAGAATTGCAATTTTTTTCTATATAAAGACTTTGATTATAATAGGACCTTATATGAGAAAGGGTTCCAAAAATGGTTCGATCTGGTCCATTCTCAATAGAGTTTTTCTTTAGGGCAAATTTCATTGACTTATCACAAAAAATTCGACCTGTAGCTTGCACACAAATGTAGATCGACAGATAGACGGACTGACGAACATGATTAAAAAGGTTCAGATTTTGATTCTGAATTGATCGGAAGAATTAAAGATGGCTGTGGTATTAGCTGTTTAGTTGTTACAAATATCGGCACAAACATATTAATTGCCACAAGTAGTGCAGGGTATAAAAAATATATAAATGAAACGATTATAAAATAATTTATAAAGATTTTTTAAAGTTTTTAGGTAAAGAATAACGATTATATTTATTTATAATATTTATATATATATATATATTTATATATATAACAGCATGTAATATGTAAAAAAAAATTTTATTAAAATAAAATTAAAGTGTGTACCAAAATTGAATGGATTTTCGAATGGGCGGCATTTACCATTTCATTATATTTTCAATAATGGACACATCTTTAAAGATATAAGATTATATATATTAAATTTTAGGCCGATCTGATCCATACTTTGGTCGCTAGCCATATTTTTCAATTGACGGACGTAAGGACAAAATTCCATGTTATAGAAGCAGAATAATTTTATTCTAACGTTCGTCTATAGAAAAATTGGGCCAAGATAAAAAACAACAATTTCGAATACATCTGAGAAAATTAATTTGGCATATAAGTATCATATCTATATAAATGCTTACAATTATTATTACAAAGGCCACTATTGCGTGTATTTGGTACAAAAATTAATATAAACTTTATATACTCTATACATAGTTGAACACTTTAACAAACATTTTATAATGAAAAACAAAGTTAATGTCGTCAACAATTCGATGCAATGAGATTCGAAAATTATTCATTCACTGATCGCACACAAACGACCGTCAATAGTACATGTGATGTGATGGTGTGTCAGTAAAGTTATTTTTGAAGCTGTATAGTAAACATTTCAACGGTTACAAACGGAAACACACGATAAACCAATTACAACAGCCTGTTGATGAATACATTTTCATAAGATTATATTTTTTATGGAAATTATCACGAGAAACACTTACTTCCATAGCTATCAATACCCAAGCAACGATATTATAGCGTAGCAATAATTTCGTTATGGATTCTTCAAAAACAATGCGACAACCAATACCAAATAAGTTTTCGGGTGAACTGCTGGCTCCATTGAAAAAGCAAGAATCCGGCGGGAAACGCCCATTAACGACATAATCTTGAGGGCTGGCACGACCACAGCAATTATACTGAGCAAGATTATTGCAAAAGTTAACAAACAATTACAATGCACATCAAATAAAATATACTTACTGTACTCTCATAGATAGACATGGCACCAGCACTTTTCAGTTCCTCCTCCCAGGCTAAATCTACAACATTGGCTAAATTGGAGCCCAATGATATAGCACCCGATGTTAGCATATAGGCGAGTACCACTTGAACCACAAAGCCCAATATTTGCGTTATGGTAAACTATGACAACCAAAAAAAAATAATAATCATTTATTTAGTCGTTTCTCATATTTAGGAATAAGAAACAATTTACCGTTATAATACAACAAGAATTTTTCCACACGTAACCAATACATAAGAATATAAAGAACAGGTAAGGAACTAAGCCAATGCCTAAATAGGCATAGGAGCACAAATATCCGGAGGTGTTTGTGGCATAATTTTCATGCACGTGTACACCAAACCCTACTAAAACTCCGGCAAGAATCTAAAATAAAAATTATTCAATTATTTCATTAGTTTTGGAAATATATACAAATGCTACAAATCTACGCTTATAATCTATAGTAATTACAGCAAGGAAACTTTATCGCTTGGACTATTTGGCCACCTTCATAAAAATTCACACATTTCATTTCAACTGATCAGCAAAGCATAAAAGGCTGGCTTAGCAGGGTGTCTTATCTTACCTTAGCCTTAAGGAAGATGATTTACTGATGGAAGCACGAAAGCCACCCAGGCATATAAATGTCAACATATCTTCTGTACTTAATAACTAATACGTACTTAAAAAGTTGCTCCTTCTTCAGTCACTTGAACGATTTTATTCAATTCCAATACTCTACGAACATTTCTGCCTGGCTTGGAATCCATGTGGAAATTTTTGCAATCAGGAGAGTGATTACCACAAAACACACACGGACGGACAGATATGATTAGGTCGACCCAGTTTTTTCAATTGATTTGAAAGATATATACTTTGTGAGTTTTCCGTAGCTTCCTTTTGAGCATTGCAAAGGCTTTAACAAAGTCATATATACCCCCTTATGTATGTGATGGTGGTTTTTAATTATGGTAAAAGTATATATATTATTATATACATACAAGTCTCAAATAACAAATGCCTTACCCATGTTTATTTATACCAAAACGTCTGTCTATCCGTCTGTGTCTTTCTTGTAATCAACGTACAGGTCGCAATTTTTCATATTTTCTAATGAAATTAGGCACAGGGATGCGTTTTAAGCCAAGGATGGTCTTTATTAAAAATAAAGCTAATCGCTTAATTTTTAAGACATATCCTCATATAATACCATATTCAGCACTCTGCACTATTTGTGGCAAACGTTACTTTAAGTTTACAAAAGAAGATTTTTATATGAAGAAAATTTGCAATTTTTAATATTTTTTGACAACATTTGAAGAAGAATAGTTAAATGGCTGAATAACGTGCCTGTGCCACATGTGGATCCGATCTAACCCTTCTCAGAATATCTCTCCATATAAACTTTTTTTTACAAAGTCACTTACATGACAAAGACTCGCCTTTAATAACACATCCCAATTAATTACAACTTGGAATCACGTGATGTAGGGTAATAAAAGGTCGAATAGTGTCGACTATATATATTTACTGTTGAAAATTTGGATTAGATCATCATTTTGTTAAATATAAAAATTCTCGTAAAACATATTTTTACTACTAATTGATACAAATACTCATACATGGATAAATGGTAATATTACCAGCCATACGCTAATTTATTTTTCCATATTACATTAATTATAATAATAATAATTGTATGTGTACTTACAAGACAAGTAATAGGAGGAATAAACGCACATGCTCTTAATACCATTGTTTTTTTTTTTTTCTTTAGTCTCGAATATATATAAAACGCACGAAAATGAGAAGTACTCGAGAGAAGTGATTGATGATGAAGTTCTAAAAAATTCAATGAATGCTTATGTGGAGAAAGGTAAATCTCATTATCATCCCTTTGCATTCAGTCACTGCTGCAACAAGTAAATAATTTCGTTGTACTTTGCTTTACTCATTCTTCTTTAACCACTTTAAGATATTGGTGAAATAAATTTCGTATGAAATTTCGTATGAAATTTATTTAGAAATATTCCGTACAAAATTGTGTAAAGCAGGTATGTTTATTCTCACTTTAAAGCACACAACTAAACACAACCGCAAACCGTAATATTTACCTTTAGACTGAGAAGACAACCGTTTAATGTGATGAGTTTTGCTCATTCGTTCCATAACTACAGTTAAACTGGATGTACTTAGATGTACTCTCGTGGAGAGTATTAAAATTTTAAAGATTTCATATATGTGCATGTGCTAAACATATATAAACAAATATCTGAACAAATATTATATATCATCTGAATATTTCGTAATGGTGTTGTGTGTATATTCGTGTAAATTTTACAGTAGAGAGCCCATGTTAATGTTCATTTATATATTGTCTATTGAGAGAAGGCTAACTGGACTACTCTGTGGGTATAATGGAATTTTTATACCCTACATTACTTGTGTCTATTAAGGCGGTACGAATGTTATTCCAACCAAAGTGCTACGAAACACTTATGATAGCACAATAGAATCAGAAAGAAAGCCTTCGGACTTCTGAATATTTGTCAACACATAGATCTGATGAATTTTTGCATAGATTACATCTTAAATGTCTGTCTGTGTGCATCTGACTAGTATTGGCATTCTTAAAATTGAAAATATTTTTATGTTTAGATGAAATTTTTGACAAACATTTTTGATTTTTTTCTAAATAGCCAAAAAAGGACGGTATTGTTTAATAAATTCACCCAAAAAAAACGTCTTAGACACGAATTTCAATCTTTGAGGTACAAACAACAAATACATCAATAGTTGTTAAAATGATAAACAATTACGAGTTATATATACATGGTTATAAAAAGTATTCAAAATTTAGTTAGTAATTTAAAAAATAAATTGTTTGAAAGGATTCTTTCAAAATTCTATCAAAGATGTTTAAAATGAAATGAAGCAAATTATTAATACTAAAAAGCTTACCAGTGGTATAAAAAAAAATTTCCACTTTTATACCCTACACATAGCATGGGGATATACTAAGTGGGTCATTCCGTTTGTAACAGCCAAAAGGAGACCTTACAGATCCTGAGAGAAATTCTTGATCAGCATTAAAAACTGTGCCAATCTAGCCACATTCTTCCGTGTTGCCATTTGTTGTTGGTACTGTTATGGTCGTAAATTTTAAGATATTGAGCTGAAAGTTTGTACAAACACTTCTAGTTGGCAGATCGCTACTTCAATTGAACAAAATTGGTTGAAAGCCCCACCAAGAAATGAAAAAAGTCCATCTCTCAACCATAAAAAGGATCCTACTTCAATATAACTCTAGAACGAACGTGTGTAGTGTTATAGTAGATGGTGTACTAATAACCATTTTTAGACCACATCGTTGGCGGTTCCACCCCTTCCCATAATATGCTTCTTCGCAAATACATTGATTGCGTAACAAAAATAATATCGTTCTTCATTTTTTTCTATATAAAAATTAAGTAGAATTATTTTTAGAAACTGTGCCTCTATAGAGATTTTTCAGCAAATGAACAATTGCCCCGACTAGACAATCTAAATGGATAGACTTATCCGATCACAACATATTTAACTTATCAAGTTTATTAATTAATTTCATGAGGTTTTCGTTTTATTCAAAAATATTCGTTTATTATTCAAAAAAAAAAAAAAAAATTGAGAAATTCCTTCTTAACACTAATGCAATACATCAATTAAAAAGTTAACAAAGCCAAAAAATTATGATTACATATTATAAAGCAATGGAAAAAAAAACATTTGGTTTTCAATATAATGGGAATGCACTCATACGTATAAAAATGTAAATATATTCATGTACAGAGTGTTATAATAAGTATATAATAAAGTTGAGAAAAACTACATCAAAAACGATTGTATGTGTATGTGTATGATTAATGACATATATTGTAATTTTTAGGTATATTCAAGAAAGTGCGTTTCTCTAAAAAATATTGGTCGTACATCTACATATAATGTTTTACACGAAAAATTGTTATTGTTCGTATTAGAATAAATGCGAAATATTGGCAAATCCTGTCTTCTCTGTGTTATGTATTTAATGATTTTCGATTTTCTTTCAACACCTAATCAGATCAAATTTAACAGATTGTTGAGCTAGTTAAAGCAGGTATACTCCATTAAAAATCGTTGACATTACTGTTTATAACTAAATTTAATAACAACTGCGGCGTTTATAGTTGCGTATATTGTTAGCCAAACAGCAGGCGAATATAAAGCCAATGAGCTATAATTTTAAATAAATGTAAACAAATATATTAAAATCTTATTTAACGAATATTTTACAAACAACAACCACCAACCTCAATTCCCATTAAACCTAAGCCAAAGAATCGGGCATTATCGGTGCTACCAGTAACCAAATCAACAAACTTGTCACGGCAGCCAGGATAATAGTTGAATAATGTACAAGAGTTATTCTCACAGCAACTGGGCGGTGGTACTTTCAGTGCAGTTATATAATCTATAGAGCCATGAACACCGCAACATTTCAACTAAGCATTGGGATTAAAGAAAATGAGAATGTTTTTTCTTTTTTGAGAACAAAACCAATATTATGTTACTTTACCGATTTCTGTATAGCTTCAAACACGCCAACATTATTCTGCTGTTCGGATTCTTGCCAAGCCGCTTCGATCACTTTACCCATACTTTGCGTTATTTTATCTCGATTGGTCCACAACAATACCACAACGACTAATTGTAGTACAAGCAGAACCAACATAAATGTAGCATAACACATGGTCTTGCAAACATCTTCCTGTATGGCACCGCAACAGCCACACAATGATATCAAAACAACAATCGAACCGATTGCAATTAAACCGATAGGAAAAAGAGCTTGTGGTGGCAATTCTGCATTACCACTAACTGCGTTCACACTGTTTAGAACAATAACCCCGTAAATAATGGCCACCACGCCAATTATCTGCAAATAGATAGAGATGATGACAAACATTTTTATAAAAGAGAAAGTTAAAAAAAAAACTGCATTTCACTCTTCAACAATTCTTAAATAATTCTTCACATATATACATAAAGTATAGGCGTGGCAAGTACTTCCAATACGTATCAATGCAGTCGGATTTTACGAAAATTGAGGACGCATATATTATGCCACCACGCCCTTAATCTCTGGTTGGCGCTTATTACATACAAAGGGCACCGAAATTTAGCTTAAGAGTACAATTTTAATCAAAAGATAAACAGATAGATTTTCCTATATTATGGGCGTGGCCCTGAAATATTTGCGTACAAAATATTTACTCAATATCTTAACATTTACGAACATGATCGTTTCAAAGCAAAACATTGCTAAATCGATTCATGTACACCTAATTCTCTTTTTGCACGAATTTCTTTTACACGAATTTGATTTAACACGATTTTCAATTTTTTTTTTTTTTAGGTCTGGAATCAATGTATTCTTCCATTTAGCCAATATATTTCTTTACACGAATTTTTTAGGAACGTATCTGTCGTGTAAAAAGAGAATTAGGTGTAATATGTATACTTTGTAGGGTCTTTGATGTCTCCTTGTAAGTATTACACGTGGATTGACAAATAATATAAATATCATTCATTCATTAAAAAGAAGCGAAATGATACGTAGCGTACTGAGCAATTACTCTGAAGTTGTATGTATGTGCACTTATATGCATATATATATATATATATATTTATGAGTATATGTAAATATAGATATATATATATATATATTTGTATATTAGTGTTCAATGAATTGCGGTTTCATTTTCTTCGCAATTATTTAAACATAAACACATAAACCCTCTGCGTAAACAGCTTTTTGTTTACAATGAATCATTTGCGAAATTCAATTTTTTTAACTTTAAAAAAAAAATGCTGATTAATACATTTTCTCGAGTTACAATACACAAAGAAATAAAAAACTGGTCACTATGTAAACATTTTCCAATTCTAATGATATCTCAAATTCTACGAACTGCTTTAACAATAATAATCATTTTTCAAGTGTCTGTTTAAACGTCATCAAATGAAAGAATTTATTAGAAAAATAAAAAAATTGTATATCAGACACTTGTATGATTGATTGTTGATAAAATTATCAAATATATATACCCGGGAAACGTATACATTGTATTCATAGGCTGCCTCTTAAACGCTCTTGTAAATATCAATATACTCGTATTTATAGAGGCAGTATTTTAAACCCGCCCATTTAATACCCTACATCAGTGGTGGATGGGTGAGCTAATTATAACTATATGTACCATATATCAATGTGTGAAATATATTTTACAGAATTTCGATGCCAAAAACTTAACGCACTTGTCTATTATTTAGGTTAACACATATCCACATCACGGTGTCTAATTTCATGGAAGTATCTTAAAAACAGTGTTCTATGGATTATGCACACAATTATAGACCAAGTTATACATGTCATTCAGTGGAGTTTATTACTCTAACACGCAACTAATTATTATTAATTATTTAGAAAATTAAATAACAATGGCTTGTACATGAAAATTTTAGAGAGAGGCAGCTTTAAGGATATATTTATACCCTGCACCATGTGGCAAAGGATATATTAAGTCCGTCATACCAGTCGATGCAGAATCAAAATCTAAATCGATTTAGCCATATGTCTCTATCCCGTCTGTCTATCCAGATGAATATTTGTGCTCAAATTAGTCACATTTTTAGAAATATTTTCATGAAATTTGGTACAAAGACATGTATTGGCCCAAAATGGAACCCCATTGAAAACGTACTAGTAAGTCGGACTATTTTTAGAAACCCTTCCCTTATAGGATCCTATTTTTTTGCGGTATAGCGATGAAATTGGCCCAAGGAAGAATCACAGAGGAACATGGACCGGATCGAACCATTTTTAGAACCCCTCCCCACATATGGTCCTATTAAAATGCAAGTCTTTATATGGCAAAAAATTACATTTCTTAGTTAATTAGCTTTAAAATTAGCCGTAACAAAATTTGGACCCGATTGGACCATTTTTAAAACCCCCTTTCTATATATATTTCACGAAGTAACTTTTAGGACAGTGTCTCGCTGATACATAAACAACTAAACTAATATTTATTAAACATAATTTTAGGAGTTAAGGGGTGTAGAGTATTAAATAGTCAAGCTTAACCGCCCATAATATTTTCACTTGATACCATTTAAAATTGTGAAATTCTCATTCTAAAAATACTTACAAACACAAATAAAAGCAATAAAAAAAGACATGTGTCTACATTTAAAATCATATAAAAATTTGTCCGTTTTATAGTCAAACGAAAAATGTGTGTTTGATTATATAAAAACTTTAATGTACGCCCTACAGACTGTAACTCATCAACATGTTCAATTGTCTTCTTACTAATTGTTCTCATTCATTTAAACAAAAATCTCAAGCTTTAACAACTTAATGATGATAAAAAGCAAACAATGAAATTTTGCAAAAGTCACGTTTTCCAAAAACAAAACAAAAAACCGGATAACTGGTAGTTATTATAACAACCACATTTAAACGAAACCAGACACATATACAATAAATAAAAATGGAAAAAAAAATAATTTTACGATTAATAAATATGGTCACAAAAAGCAAAGACTCATTCGCATACATATAAATGACGCAACTTTGTTTACCAGAACTTCAAAATCAAATAACACACGAACGCATTCTTTAACAAACCGTATGATATTGATGATGTCATAAAAGTAAAGTTTCATTACATAACAAACATAACCGCAACAACCATAACATCATATTCGTCTTCAATACTCATTATGTACAGTGTACTCGTACAACATTAAAGAGAAATATTTGCAAAACAACTAAATAATTAAGACTTAATGTCTAGCGTGCTATTAAACATGTAATAATCAAGTGTTTTGTACATTAATACTTATCTAGTGTCCCTGTGGTTTTCTTTAGTAACAAAAAAAACCAAGATAGAAAAGTTCGGTTAAGACCGAAGCTTAAATATCCTCCACCTTTTATAGCCCTCTAAAAAATAAGTTCAATTGCATTAAATTGTTGCGTGTATATTATTATTCAGATCATTTTTAAACAACAAATAGTGTTGTTTTTTTAATTATAGGCGTTTGCTATATTCAATTACGCCCATTTTTGGCACGGTACCACTTATATATATACCAAATTTCAACGTGATAGGCATAGTATTGTGCGATATATAATTTTTTTAAGATACAATTTTTTTCGAGGTATGTTGAGATTTTTGTTTAGTGTGGGCGTATCTCTTAACCGATTTTGTCCAATTTCAATATGGAACAGCAAAATTGATCTAAGAATACGTATGCAAAGTTTCAATATGATATCTCAAAAATTATGACCGTGAGAGTGCCAACAACAGAGGGACACACGGACGAACGAAGGTCTCAAACGATTTCTCTTTTCATACTGATTAAGAATATATATGGTTTGTGGGGTCTCCGAGACATCCTTCGATGTGTTGTAAACGGATGATCAAAATGAATATACACTCCTCCCTAAGGTGGATGATTATACCCTCCAATGTTAACAAAAAGTTGAAAACAAATGGTGTTGAAAAGTTGCACTTGAATAATATTTTAACCTTCACACACCCAAAACATACAATGTAAATGTTAAATAAGTATTAAATTATATACATTTTAGTATATTTCGTGAATATTTATATATAAACGAATATAAGAAGTGTAGTAAATGAGTATATACTTATTATATACATATAATGTCATATATAAAGGAACTCAAATGAATGTCTGGCATATACGTACAACAAACGCATAATTTACAAACACTTCCTTCTGTTCCCTTTACACACGATATAAGATATACTAAGTTTGCCATTCCGCTGGCAACAAGCAGAAGCAGATGTCAGAGAGATGCCCCAGAAAGTATACATATATATATTTTTCATCAGCATAAAACAAGTAAATCGCAAAAATTAAGTTGTAAAAAGCTGAGATTTATACTGAAATTGGAAGAAATCTATACAAAGTCATGCCCAGTTTACGTATTATGAACAATATTAGAGAAACTAAATACCTCACTGTTTGTATATATGTATTGTAGATGTGCAGGGTATTCAATAATTCGTCCAAGCCAAAATGTATAAGATTTTTACTTGTTTTTAATCATGTTGAGTATATGGGGGACAAATAAATACGGAAAATGTTTATATCCATGGTGGGCAAAAAACCCACAACCAATTTCTTGATATGCGCAGTTTGTGTCTCCAAAAATTTATTAAATTTTTAACCTAACTTTACAGCATATATAATAAATAATTCATTTATTTTGTTTTTATAGCATGCGAAAAATTAATTAAAAGTCTCATGTGCCCACCTCTGCTTTTTAACTTGTAAAATTTTTTCCTTCTTTACAAAACCATTCTTAAACATGTTAAGCAAGCTTATCTGTTCCGAGTATTATGCAATTTAAATTGAAGCCTATGGTTAAGTCAACGGAATTTAAAATTCTATTCATTTTATTAAAAACGTTATAAATATATTTTCATTACTATTTACGCAAAAACAAAAACTAACCTCACTTTCATTCTCACTTTACAAAATTGGAAACTTGTCTATACAGCTGCTTGCTTATATAAACGCGCCATTACTGAAGCTATTGTTTGATGAATTTCGCGTTTGTCGATGCTTAGCTTAACTGAGGCTATATAAAACATTTTGCCATGATTTACAATTAAAATTTTATACACTTCTTCATTTTTATATAAAATACAAAAAATATTCTTATTATTATAATACTATCTTCAGGTACAATGTTTTTTATAACAACAACAATAATTTGGACAAATTGTCAATTAATCATTACTTACCGATACCAAAGTGTTGAAACAAAAAAGTGTATACTTCACAAAAGTTGTACCACAATCCATATTCGTAGCCTTGAATTTTCACGTTTGCCTTTTAATAAATCTGCAAGTTTTTCATACGCATATAAACTGGTTTTGAAAATATACTTGTGCGTAATATAATATTTATAAAGAGATGAACAAAAGGTATTGTTTTTTTTTTTTTTTAATAAACAGCATTTCAAAACAAAAGCATAACTCTCTCTTTCATTTAGGCGGCCTTTATGGAGTGAAAATTAAATATTCAAGAATGTTGAATAAATTAAAAAGCATCATATGTCAATAATACTTATAAATCCACTAATTACTCCGGAACTCAATCAAGACTGTTGAAAAATTTATATTGTCGTTCGAAACGGTAAAAAATTATCATTAAAAGCAACAAAAGCAAGAAAAAATATCGTATTACGAAATATATATTAAAAAAAAAAAAAATCCCATTATACTCCCTTTGTTAAATTGAGTAATAATAAAAAAACAATCCTCGGACCGTGCAAATTATCATATACATTAACTTGTAAATATATGTGTGTGTGAGGCACAATAAAATAATTTCTTCAACACGCCATTTTGCTCCTTTTGTGAGCATCTTAAATTATCTGCAAGTAACTGCTTAACAAAAATTTACTGGAACATGTCACAAATGTTATTAAACTCTCGCAATAATATATAATATTTCCATTTCATCAATATTAACCTTTCATTCATTTATTTATATGATTCATGTAATAGATATTATAATTACTTTTTAAAATGTTTAAATAATTTCACAACAAAGAAAAAACGATTTATAGCTGCTTATAGACACATTATACTGCAACAGTGGTTATTATACAACTGATTTTATACAAGCAATATTTATTTGTCACAGCAGAGACTTGTATTATGGAAGTCTCTCGTATAAAAGAAAATGGCAAATGGAATATGATGAGAACAAATAGGGAGTATGAAATACTGCTCTGAAGTATTGTGTGAAAATGTAACGGCAGCATTTCGTTTAAAAAGCAAAATTTAAGAAAATTAAAAAATATCTGAAAACAAAGCAGCATCAGTGAAGCTGTATTTAATATCGTATCATACCTTTTAAATTGCTAATAATAAGAATTAAATGGAAATTAAAATTGATGATAGTGTAGTAAATTGATCAAGAGTTCGAACGCCTTAAACAGTAAATTATTACTTTGACAGGGTTGTTATTTCTTCTTGTTCGCTGTTAATTTATCACATAATTGAAAACAAACTTTGTAACGGAAGCACAAGTATCGAATTAGAAATTTTCAAACGGAAAAAACTAAAAATATAAAAAGTATTTTTAACCTTTAAAGTTGTTGTTGAAAAAAATAATAAAAACCGAAAACATTAAAAGAAAATTGGGAAAAGTATTTACATACAATACCGCTCACCATGAATAAGATGCTTGTAAAAGTTGGAAAAACATTTTTTATACATTTGTTTGAGTTTCGCATATGCGCAAAGGTAAACTGGAATCATAATGTTGCTTATAAGAGTGAGAAAAAGTGTATTATTGATGGGTGATATTTTTATCCCGAAAGTAGTCACCTAGTCACAAATTATTGAAAATTGCTTTTTTACAAATGAAAGAAGCCTAGATTTTAAATTCATGTACACTAGCCTCAAAATATAAACGTTAATCAACTAAGGCACGCTTGTATAGATTTTTGGGATATATTTGGTCAGTTTAAGCATATTTGTTAGCCAAATATAATATAATAGCATAGTGTACCCAACATCTTTCGCAAGAAAACCCTCCTTAAGATGTTCTCTCCTCAATAAATCTATCACTTTATACTTAAAGGATAAATTTAATTCATTGAAACACATTAAAGTGAAGCGGACAGTAGCACTCTCTATCATATCATATAGTAACAACTTCTCCATGTTAATGCACCTAAATATATATTAAACTGAAGCATTATTTAAATTGAAATTTTATAGCTTTACATAATTTTATTCCACACTAATCAGTACTTTGAAATGAAAACTTATAAAGCTCTTGAATTTGTTGGAAAATATTTTGATTTAAATATTTAATTAATTTAACAAAAAATATTATACGATTCTATGTTCTTTACGACACGATTCTTGTGTTCTATTTTTCTTCAATTATGATGAAATTTAAAGATTTCATAAAGCAAACAAACTCATGAGCACCTTTACCATTCGTTTCTTTATAATAGCTTAGGGATTCCATCAGTTTTATCCAACGAATTAAATTCGGATATTTATCAGTATCGATCTCAAGAAAGGCTACCAAAGATGTAACAGTTGTTATCAAGCTAAAGTCTGCAATTGTTAACACCTCCCCGGCCACGTATGTTGACAGTTGTAGAAATATCTCTAAAAATCTATATATCCGTGTAATATTCTGAATTTTACTAAACGGTATACGAGTTTCCTTATCGAGTAATAATTGTGCGGTAATATTCCGTAGACCACCTTGAAACACTACGCCAGCCTCAAAATATAAACGTTGTTCGACAATGGCTCGCTTTACCAAATCCTTCGGATATAATGCATCATCTTTTGCATATTTCCTGACCAAATAAGCCATAATGGCATGTGAATCCCATATTATATGATCGTCATCCTCCAAAGTCGGTACAGTATGTTGTGGATTCTTTAAGCGATATTCTAGCGTTAGATGCTCGCCTTTCATTAAATCAATAAACTTGTAGTCATAGGTGAGATTCAGTGCTTTTAATGTCATTCGGCAGGCACGCACTGGGGGGCTGTGATCCAAGCCATATAATATTAACTTGCCCATGTTTCTCAATATACTGTTCTGTTTAGCTTAATAACTTGTACTTAAATGATATGAATTTCACTTGAAAAGAAACTGTACACGAAATATATTTTTATACGTATTATTGTACTTAAAAATTAAAAGGAAAGAAAAGGTTAATATTGTGAACAAAGGTTGCCCTTAGGTAGATATTAATTTAAAAAAACAAGTTCAACAATTAAATTTGGCTTAGATTGTCTGTATACAATTAGGGGGCATGGCAACATAGGTATCAACTTGCAAGTCAAGTCAAGCTGGTTTTGAATACGTTACACAGCCACGCCTATATATATATGTAGCAATTTGCAATTTCATAGCTCATCTTTCATACCATATAAATGGATAAGTCGTGAGCGTGACACTTTGTCCACACAATTTAGAAATACTCGTACAAAATCTTATTTGAATATCTCAAATTTACGTCTACAAGGGTTGAAAGCCAACAGACGCAGTGGCCACCCAAATATAGGATGCGAACGATAGTTAAGGACTTAATGTAATTTCTGCAGAACAATTTTGTTTGTTTTATATTTCTAAGGTCAATGACACTATATTTATTATTCATATTAAATGGACAGGTGCCCTGATGAAAACGAAATTTGTCGCCGAAACGTTGGGACGTATGTTTGATACGGGCATGCAATCGTTTCTGACCCAGAACTGAGTGCTTTATCACCCCTAATGAAGATTTTATTGAATAATTAGATAGTTTAGGAGTCAATTAACATCATGTAAAAATTTCATGGAATTATAATCAACTTTGCACAGAATATGAACGAATTAGCTTTAGTGCCAATTTGTTCTCAACATGAACGTCCTACACTATTTCCAATGGAAATTCAGGTATAATCAATTTAGATTAAAAATGTGTCCGTGGAAAGATATCTTTACGCATTTTTCGATAACATATCGAACGAAATCAAGTAAATTTTATAGTAATTTTACTCACCCTGTCAATAAAAATTATTATCTATTAATAGTATTTGTTTAAAGCGGGAACTTTTCGTAAACTTTTCTAACATTTGCTTGGAAATAGAAAAATATTTGATTTCAATAAGAGATATCGGAATCTTCATTTTCCAATGACCGTTGGGATTTATGTATATAATTTGATATTAATATAAGGAAAATAACAAGAGTTTCAATTAATACCACTGCAATTAAGACGTTACGTGTTGGTACTAAAGTTGACTGTATAGCATCTTGTAGATATGTATAGCAACCCTTTTTCTTCATGTAAATGGCTGCTCTGCAATGCCCGGGCCCTGAGAAACCGCAACAGCTATTGGGTATGCTTTGTTGCATACGATCATAATCGTACCATCCGTTGATACCGCAACAATGATACTAAAGTTATGATAATATATATAAAACATAAGACTTTAAAACTAATAATAAGAAGGCGGCAGTGTGAAGGACATTGTGTTAGGAAAATAGTTTAAGTTTGTAACACATTGGCAAAAGTATGCCTGGACCTTACGCGCATTTCTGACACATGGAAATCTCCAGTTTGAAGCAGTAGAATGGCCAAATCCTTGTTGTGTAGCTTGTCGAAACTTTTCTTTATACGAACACAAATATAGATGAGAAATCCCAAGTGGATGCACAACAGCACAATTAACATGATTGTATACTACAAAAGGCAGTTAAGTATTTTTTACGGTAAGCCCGTAACTCGTGTACTTACGAAATTTATAAGACGACTACGACTCCGAAAAAGAGCATAAAATCCCACCCCAGAAGCCACCATTTTTATTAAAGACACTATAAGGCTAAAGCTATAAAAAAATTTATACTGGAGCCTTTTAATGTGTAGCTCCCACATCGACAAGATAAACAAGAATATACTGTAGCCCTAAAAAATTAATAAAGAATGCATCACTTGTTGGTCGTAAGTTCAGTGAAAATGTACAACGATTTACCATAAAAAATAGATGCGTTAGCGAAAAGATAATAATGAGCCAAAATGAAACGCTCTTTAAGAGGATTACGATTTTCTCCTTATATGTATACTTTTCTTCAATGTCATCGCGCGGAGTTTCTACAATTTCAACAGATTTGATCGATGATTGCTTTCTCGACATATTCTAACTAAAAATTTGTTAATTATTGGTGTTCCTTTTCGAGCCCCTTTGGAAACAAAACATTCTTTATAATTGGGACATTTTTTCACATGTTTTTAATGACAGTAAATATATTTAAAAGAAAAGACAGTGTGGTACCCTACACTTTCTAGTTGGCATTAGGGGTAAACGGTTTGGTTAGTCCGAATGGGTCTTAATTTAATAGGTTTTCATTAATTTTTGATAAAAAATTATTAAGAGAATTGAGATTTTTCGCTCCATAGGGAAAAACTTAATTGTTGATGGCGGTAAACTTCAACGACGTGAAACTCTTAAAAAAAAAACCTTAAGTCCAATTCGGTGCACACTTTATCTCAAATAATATAGAGTATATTCCGTTCACTTCAAGACTCACATTATATCTTTCTCAGCTAAGGTTTCGTCTTAAATAAATTCTGAATGCAATTGGACGCGGATTCGCAGTTCTTTAAGCCAGTATTTAACCGTGTCTGTCGACGTTTACATGAAACCCGACACCATATTCGGCCCCACCCCCTTCCGTTCGTCTTCTTCCCTCAACAATAACTTTACTTTGGAATATTGTATCATATTAGATTCCATAGGGGACGTTTTATTAAATAATCAGTTTATCGTAAATTTAAAATTTAAAAAAATGAAATATTACAGCTAATAAGAGATTGTAGAGGTTCCACTCACAAGAGATAACCGACGGGAACGAAACGTTGTAACGAGAAGCATGATTAGCAAGAGGACTTCTGTTACCACCATTGAAATGTATATATCACGCATCGGTACTAGTTGCTCCTTTAGAGCATTTAGCAATGCATTTGAACAACCTGGTCGCTTCGAATAAATATCCGCATTACAAATACCCGAAGTGGAGAAACCGCAACAAGAAATGGGTACATATTCTTTGATTTCGAAATAATCCCGCCAACCCCTATAACCGCAACACTTGTACTATAATACAAAATTGCATGAATATGCTTCTGGATGGCTACAGATAACTACAAATGGATTTATTCTTAATAAAAATAAATATTTACGCGTATCTCTGAATGTTTCAAGCCACCAAATCTCAATAATTGCAAATTTAAGTCGCTTCTCTCTAATATCCGTCGTTTGCGTTTGATGCGAATCCATATATAGCATAGAAATCCGATGTGAAAACATAGCAGCACTATCAAAAAAATTGAATACTATACGAAAAGAAAAAATTGCATATATTTTTATAAACGAAAACTATCCAATGCAACATAATATTGTGACTTACGTAAAAGATGACATATTTGCGCCGTGTTACGAAAGCGTAAATACCAACTATGGTGGCTACCAATTTAATCAAAGATGCAACAAATATTGCACCAAAAAACAATGGATATTCATTATAAGTTAGCTCCCTTATTGACAAAATAAGCAATATTAAGCTATATATCTACAGATATGCTAGACATTAATTTTTTTTGTTATTCCACACTGTAGCAATTCCGTTTACCATAAACAGCAAATGCGCTAAACACAAAAATGCATTTTGCCAAAATAGCCACGTCTTCAAGTAAAGTACAGACTCTTTACTAAACGTTACGCCCTCTCTGAAGTTTGTTCTGCGACTTCTATTTGAGATGTCCATTGATTTTTACTGCTTTTTTTATTTCTTGATTTTTGTCATCGTGTCAATAAAATTTCCTGTTCATTTCAATTTCCATTTTGTTATTTATTCTTTATATTTTACATTCTCACATGTATTTAAATGTCAAAATTACTGTTAAGAGGGAGACATATTACATATTATACACATCAATCAATTTGTAATCATTTTCGGTATCGATTTAATCATGTCCGTACGTCTGTCCTTGTTAATTAGTCTATTAGAAGCTCTTCCTCAAGCTCCATGGTGCACTATTTTAGGTATCTCCCCCACTATTTTTTACAGTTTAAAAAGTTTCTTACTAAGCATAGGCGCGTGCTTTTCGTGCCTTTCTGCACACAATGTATTATTTTCAATTTTTTTATATCATTATAAATTATAATTATATGTAGTGTTGAGATGATAATGAGAAATCGGGTGCGGCGTTTGCTTGCAAACTATTTATACGTGAACACATTAAAATTACTAAGGACAACAGTTGTAGTATCCCTATAACAGCAATGATCGCACATCTAGGTCTTAACGTAGTATGCACAAATAGTCTTAGAGACTCAGAACAACCTGTCCTTACGGCAGCAATTTCTTTTTTACATTTATGGGGCCCCGTAAAGCCACAACAACTGGGAGATATGGCTTTGTCCAAATCTTCATAATCCTTATAACCATTGTAGCCACAACAGCCGTACTGTAAAATGCTTATGCTAAAGCACATTGCAATTTCAATTACATCACTTACGCGTAACTCCAGTTTACGAATGCGACCACTCTGAATTAATTCCAGGTAGAGACTTCGGTCACTTAACAAATCCAAATCCTTCTCTATACGAACAACGTTATAGGTGAGCAAACCCACATGGATGCAAAATAGAATAACTAGACAAATTGTGCACTATAAAGAATTGAATGGCAATTCAAAACGATACAAATCAAAACACATTTGCGTGATTGCTCTTACGAAGCACTCCAACTTTCTATGATGCCGCCAAATTGCATAACAGCTAATACACGAATTAAAAATGTTTAGTATGGACGCGACTATGTACAGTGAGGTCGTAAATACGTGTGTGGTGGCTGGCTTTGCTAAAAAACGGGCCGTGGATTTAATGATCATAACGGTGGAGCACGTCTTTAAGAAATACATCAAATCAAATGGTTTCAAGTCGATCAACAACAGCAATACATTACCACAATAAAAATATTTAATACGGTAAGGGTGATTGGGAGACAAAGCGTACATTTCATTATGAGACTCTATTTGAATTCCATTAGCATTCGTTTTTGGTGTATTCCTTCTCTGATCATAGCTTTTCGTTGAGTTGTTTGTAAAATTGTAAAATTCTAAACTATTACGTTTATTTGCCGTTTATATTGGTTTCATAAACGAAAAAAACTGCTTGGCTTGAAAGCAATCAATTGTAACTTTTGAAGTTTTTTCCTTTTTAGTGTTGAAAATGATTGTAGTTTCAAAAAATACTTGAAATAGTTTTTTTTATTAAACATTAAGTAATTTTATTAGTGCAGGCAAATGTTACAAGTTGCTGTCATAACTTTCACTTCAATCAAGAGATCAACGCATGGCGGCTTCTACGGCGGTTTCAAATGTATGCGCACTCGAGTACACAGAGTTGGTCATTCCGTAATACCTACAAGCACGCCTCAGAGGCAACATTTGAAAGTTCTGCACGCACACTGTTTAAAAATTAATCAAATGCCACGCCCACAAACAACAAAAACTGATTGACGGAGAGAAAATTTGATACATAATGCAATTTCTAATGACATACTTGGTGTAGAATTCAACTTGAAGTAAATAAACAATTTATGCACTACGGGGAGACATGATCAGGTAGTGGCCATGTCCACAATTGATGTTATAGCGGTGGGAGTACGAATGAGAAGTCAGATACTGCTGTGAGCTGACTATTTATACGTGGACATAATAAAATTGCTAAAGCAATTAATTCTAATACTAGTATGGTAGCAATGATCGCACTTCCAGGTATTAATATACGGTACACATTTTTGGTTAGAGCCTCAGCACAACCAATCCTTTTAGCAGCAATGTCTTTCATACATAACGTGTACTCTTTAAGGCCACAACAACTGCCAGGTATGGCTTTATTCAAATCTTCATAATCCTTCCACCCATTATATCCACAGCAACCATACTACAAAAAGCGCAATGGATGTACAATTTCAAAAAAAAAACAAGCACTTACACGTAACTCCCAATAACGTATATGGCCTGTTTGAAGTGATTCCAGGAAATAACTGTGATCATGCACCAAATTCAAATCATTTTGTATACGTATACCAAAATAACTTAGCAAGCCCGCATAGAGACAAAACATTACAACTAAAAAAATTGCATACTGCGAAGGATAAGGTGACAATTTCAATGGACACTTACTAGACATATTTCATGAGCGCTTACTAAGCATTCCAGAGGAGTGCTATTTTGCCATATAGCATAACAGCCTATGCCAGAACATGCCACTTTTACGACAGCCACGAAAATGTTAAACGAATTCAAAAATGTGTATTGTACGGTAAGAGGCCTCTTGATAATAAGGTACACAGACTTGGCCATTAGAATGCCGGCGCATACCTTAAAAATGAGAATTTGTTTTATGGAGAGAGGTCAACAGCAACAACAACAACAACAACACTTTACCACAAATAATATATTAATTATGGTAATAGAGATTTGACGACAACGCAAGCAATTCATTTTGAAATTTGTCGTTTTCTATTTGAATTCCATTAGCATTCAATTTTGTTGGATTTCCCTTCTGGTCATTACTTTTACATCCGTTGAAAAAGATTGCTTTTTTTTATTGTTTTTTACTTGTCTGTTTCTTCATCACACAATTTGAGGTTTTTATTATTTTTATTACACATTTCGATCTCATATTATTTGTATTTAAATGACATGAATTTCATTGAAAATATCAAGTGGGAAAGTGAAACACATATAAATCATTCCCATTCATCATACGCAGATGAACTGTTAATTCATCAAACAAAAAAGGACACGTTTTTAAACCAAACTGAAAAAATTTGAAAATGCTCACTATTTGAAAATCTTTTCTATATATATTTATAGCGTGCGCCAAAATAGCAACTCTAGTTAGCAACGATATTTTTCTGGCATAGTGGGAACGCTGTGAGAAGTAAAAAGAGAAAGAGACATTTCCCTGAGAGAGAATTACCATCCACCTTAATAATGAGGGTATGCTAAGTTTTTGTTTCCGTTTGCAACACGCGTTTGAAGAAGGCCCTATAAAGTATATATATTCTTGATCAGCATCAAAAACTGAATCGATCTGTGTCTGTGTGTGTCCATCTATAGTTGGCATACTCACGAGCATACATTTTGAGATATTAAGCTGAAATTTTGTACAGGAACTTTTGTTTTTGCATGCAGATCGATATTTAAAATGGGTTAATACCGAATTTCTCTATAAAAGAAGTGGTGGACGCATTCATCACTGAAAAGGAGTGGATTTTGGATTATTGAAGAATTGATAAGAGCAACCATCCACCATCTTGACTTGACTACTGGTTTTATCTTAGAATTAAATCGCTTGAATTCTTTATTATATTTATTTCGTTGAAAAATTATGAAATTTTTATTTTTTTTTTAAGTATATTGCTTCCAATTGTATATAAAACAAAACAATCGATTTATTGTTTACATTAGTTTGTACAAAATTAAACATATTAATCAACTTTTGCCTTCAACAACACACTTGGCCGATTTCATAAAAAAGATGTATACGTACGCTAAATAGATCGCCGCAAGTGCGTTAGTAAATACTTTTTCAGTTAAATGCTGAAAACTTAATAACCCGAACGACGCTTGTAGTTGCGTATATTGTTGGCCAAACAGCAGGCAAAAATAAAGCCAGCAAACTGTTTATAAAAACAAAAAATTCATTAAACATCTTGCTCAAATATTGTGCTAAATGCTGTTACCTCGATGACCGCCACTACTAGACCGGCATATTTAATGATATCAGCATTTTTATCCCAAAATTCTACGAATGCTTGTTTGCAACCTTTTTTGTAAACCGTGTCGGCACGACAATTGTGAGTATCCTTACAGCATGAAGCTGGATAATAGCGTTGGAAGCGATAATCTTCAGGGCTACTTCTGCCACAGCATTCCATCTACAAAAAAAAAAAAAAAATCCGCCTTTAGTACTTGAATTATTGGTAAATTATTTTATTTTTAAAAATTATTTACACTTATCTGTATGGCATCCATGTAATCAGCCTTACCCACACGATTCTGCCAAGCTTTTTCTACAACATCACCCATTATAACCAAATAACGATCCTTCTGCAACCACATGTATGTGACCAAAACCAATTGTCCAACCATTAAAACGAACAATAGAACTGAATACTACACAATCAGAACCGAAGCATTTTATAATCAAATCGTTTACATTCATTTCAATAAGCGGAACCTACCGTCATGGACATGCAGTAGCTTTCGCGTAAGGCACCGCAACAGCCAAAGAATGATATCATAAGGATAACAATGCCCAATACAATCAAAGTAATCGGTACTTGTTGGGTTTTTAAAGCATCAACGAAATCTTCCACGGTATGTATGTTGAACAGCAACGAACCGAAAACAATCAACAATACGCCGCATATCTATAAAAAAAAGCAACCATAACATAAATATTTCATAAATATTGTAGACAATCTAATAATTTATTATGAAATTTTCAATTTATAGATTGAACAAAGAGTGGCAGTGTGTTAATTACTAATTAAAACTTTAAGTAACAAGTCAAAATGTTATAGTCGATCCTTTCAATTTGAAAATGTTAATAATTAAGTTAATTAACTATTTTCATCAAATTATACGCTACCACTTGTGTGTGTATATTAAGTTTATGCGCCTGACTTTTATTAAACTGATCGATTCTATTTAGCCATATCCTTATGTCCGTCTGTAGTCTAAATTTGTAAATTTGTGATCACATTTTCTTGAGTCAGTGACTAAATTTTGGATCCGATCGTCCTATTTTTATACCCTTCACCTTAGTGATGAGAGTATACTAAGTTTGTTTTTCCGTTTGCAACACCCAAAAGGAGGCATCAGAGACCCTACAAAGTATATATAAAGTATATATTTTTGATCAGCATCAAAAATGGAGTCGATTTAGATCTGTATGTCCGTGCGTCCGTATGTATATTGGCATTTTCACAGACGTAAATTCTGAAATATTAAGCTGAAATTTTTTACAGACACTTTCAGTTTTTGCACACAAATCGGTATTTAAAAAGGGCATAACCGGTCAAAATCCACGCCCACAATCAACAAAACTTTATTTATCTGCCACAAAAGTTGACCTATGAACTTGAAATTTGGTTCACTTATTTAAGGTTGGCCCATCCAATGATGTGCCAAAAATGGGCGTGGTCGGTTAACAAAAGTGCCCATAATCGAGAAAAATCTATTTATCTGCCACAAAAGTTGACCGATGAACTTGAAATTTGGTACACATATACATAGTTATCCCAATGACTGACGTGCCAAAAATAGGCGTGATCGGATAATAGACGCACCCACAATTTATAAAAAACCATATTCACCATAAACCTAGACTTGCAAGCCGATACGTAATACATACACTATTATGGATGTGGAGGGCATTTAAGATTTGGTCCAAGCCAAATTTAGTTTTCTTGTTAGAATCTCTCTGCCTATTGTCTATTGATTTTGCCAAATCGTATTTCTCGGTCCTTTACATAGCCTTTGAACCCGATCAAATCATTTCTAGATCCCCACGCTGTATAAAGCTTTTACGCGAACTGACTTTATTTAACAATGCCTCGCCTTTACTTATATTACCTAACGACTGATACGATAAATTGTGTTGCATTTGCAACTCATTTGACCTTTTTCCTTGACCCACTATTCAGTTATCTTGTTTATCAACCCTCGCACTTTTCTTTAATGCATAAACATGCTAATACATCATGTATAATGAATAAAAATTTGTACATATTCATATAAACATATTGCACATATCAGAATCATTATCAAAATATATATATATTCCCACCTACTTGTAAATAAACTGTTATTTAGTCATAAACTGGTTTTGTGAAATACAAATTGAAACCCACAAAAACCGTATCAAAGAAACCAGTTTTTTTTTTCGAACTGAAACAATCACTAATAAACCTCATGCATATAAAATATGTAACGAGAGGTTTACGCTCTCAGAAATAAATGCTAACAATGAATTAAAAGCCAGCCTCCAAAATATATATATATACACACACATTTGTGGTAAATAAAAAAACTTATCTTCAATCCTATAGTAAGTCGAGGTTAACGAGTTTTTTTAACCCCTTCTTTAATACAAAATTTATAAAATATCACATTTCCAGCACAAGAGAAAAAAAAACTGTTTATACATATTCAAATATTTGCCTTCATTTAAAAAGCAGGGATGCCTGCGTTGGATGTTGTGTTTAATAAATTATAAGATAACTCACGGTTAACTAGAATTCATATCAGATTACAACTAAAAGTTATATGAAATTTCAAATACGGTGACGTGGGTCTAAACATGCACATTAGAATTATGATTTGTTAGGTTTTTTTCCTTAATTGTACACACTTCGTCATAATCTTAATACTTACCGCGCACAGTAAATTGAATAAAAATAGAATATATTTGACCATGGACATGCCACAACTCATTTTGTTGCTTCTGTTGGCGCTGTTTTCTATCAATAAATATCATAACGCAAAACACATTAATATACAAAAGCTTTGCATTTTAAGTTATGGAAACCAATGTAAACACATACACACATATATACATGTATATAAATATATTCCAAGTAATTATTGTGAACTTTTGCAACGAATCAATTTAAATATAAGCGCAAGAGAGAGAGAGATATCTGCCTTATAACATTAATTATGATCAAATAATTTTAATCATTTATTTTTTATTTTTCATATTCATGTTTATGGTATAATTTTAAACTTCCAAGTTAAAAAAACGGCAGCCTACAGTTTAAATTATTTAATTATTAGTAAAATTACTTAAAAACAAGTTTAAACGATAAAAAAAAAAACTGAAATTTAGCTTAAACCATATTTCTACAGGTGTTTATAAGTATGTTAAGTACACCCACCCCTCGTTTTACACGAGAGATACGTTCCTGACAAAACCGTGTATTTCGAAAAAATAATTTTTATATGGGAAAACCGTTTAAAACGAAAACGACTATAAATGAACTTTTTTTAGACTTTTATGGAGTACAAAATGTAACTAATACCCTTAATAAAACATAAAAATAATATAAAATTATTATTATAAAAATTTAAATCATAGAAAACATAAAAATAGTCAAATTTATTTGTAAAATGAAAAAAAAAAAAAGAAATCTATTTCATAGAAAAAAAAAAAAATATTGTACTTCATTTAAATAATTCCCATTTTTTTTTTTTTTTTTTTTTTATCAAAGTACAACATATGTACAAGTTTATGACGTCTGAAGTTTTACCACGTTTATAATTAAGTAGAAATAAATTCGCGTGCAGTCAAAATTTGTTATTTTCTACAAAATTTTCTTTTTTTATTTTGATTTTAAAAACCGTGTAAGATCGAAAACGTACAAAACGAGTACCGTATAAAACGAGGGATGGATGTACTTGAAAACGCTCCTGTAACAGTGTGTGCATTATGTCATCCGTACATCAAAACTCTGCCAAGTCGAATTTTTTGCAAATTTTGAGCATTTCTGTTACCTGACCGCGCTTATAAATATTTGTACAACATTTTAAATGAATGGCTTAATTGTTGTGGTAGATTTTTTTGATGGATTTTTGGCAGCTTTCAACCGATTTCGTGTATGTGTGATTGTGCAAAAAATGTTGCTTAACATGACCCCGTAAACACTGCAACAGACAGACTTTGCTAACTTTGATCACAAATCTGTAGTCTGACGCTGCATTTTGGCTGTTTTAAGCGGTACAACATACGTAGTATGCTTCCTTATCTTAGGCGAAGGGTTTTGGAGATAACTTAAAATCTAATCATTATTAAGTGTTTTATTTGTGTTGAGGATGCGTCCACATAACTATGATTAATCGGCATTCCTGGAAGCACTCTATACTACGTTTTCTTAACGCATCAAATCCGGCAATAGTTTTTCTTTAGATAAGAGGAAACTTTTCAAATTGTGAAAAGACTGCCAAAATGTAGGATAACGTGCTAACAGCTGAAACCATTTTTCACGTCTGGACGCTTTAGCATCTACTTTTTCCAAATGCTTGTAATATTTTATATATGGTTTTATGGCCTCTTCATCAATATCCTTCACGAAATGAGCAAAACGTAGTTTTAGTAAAGTTTCCGATAAATCCAACAAACACTCCTTCTTGGCCGAATTCACTATAAAAACTCGACTCACAACATATTCATTGTTGGTGTGCTTTTGTAACGGGACAAAAGTGGCTTTATGACCAATTACAGAATTTTGCAACCAAGTACTGCCATTTCCAGTTACTTTAACGCCCGCCAATTTAATGGGTAATAGGCGGGTATTGCTGGCAAACAGCGGCATCCAGGGCCGATGACTAGCTAACAATACCATATCGTAGCCTTTTTGTTGTACATCACATATAATGGCTGTGTGTTTAAGACCATCTTTAATCAATTGGTCGGGGATGTGTGAAGGTTTGGTGAAAGGTCGCACCAAATACCAGGGACGCCGTTTAGCATAAGCCGCCATCAGCATGACACTGGAAGTGCCATAAATTAATATTTCAGATCCGATGGTGTCACGTTCTAACAGATTGCTTAAGCTGGTAAAATTTTGCCTGAACCAATTCCCACTCGCCTCCATTTTGTTTGTTCGCGTCACGTTAACGAAGTCTCTCAACTTTTATGAACAATTATGATTCTTTGTTTGTTTAGTTTTTGTTAGCATCAACAAAATGTGAAAAATTGTTCAAATTTTATTTTACTTTATTTTGCTTTTAGTCGATATGCCAAACACATGCACTGCTTGTGTTAATAATCCACAATGCATGAGCAATCTAATGACATCATTGCTATAAAATTGCGATTCGTTTCACAATGTAATTATTTTTCCTGCTTGCTTTTCATGAGGATCGCGTTAATTATCACTTTTTAAATTGTTGATTATTATTATTCATACTTTTTGGATACGTGGATAAATTCTAAAATGATTTCACTTTTGTTACCAGATCTTCGGTGCAAAATAAACGCAGTTTCTTATGTTTTCTTTGCTTGTTTCCCTACTTTTGCCAGTTTTTCAACTCTCTCTCGCATTTAATATTGTTCGAGAAGCTATTATAAAAAAAATCTAAGAAACCTCTCTCTCTCTCTCTCTCTCTCTCTCTCTCTGCCCCATTACTTGAACTCACAATGATTCTCAATTTTTCATTTCATTAAGCGAGCTTTGTATAAATTACATATGTGTTCATATATATGTATAAATATGTGTGTGTGTGTGTGAAATTGTTTACGATCCCCGTTGTTGTTTTTGCTTTCTTAATAATAAACTTGAACCTTACCACTCGCACGATGGATAACAATAAAAAAAAAACCGTTTTAAACTGTAACTGTTTTCGTTTCTCTACTCAATTAGAGAATTTGTTTCCTTTTTGAATATTTCTCGTTGTTATTTATTAACCAAGCGAACTGGTGTCTTATTGATGGTGTTGTTGGCTGCGAACTGTTTGTTGGAGATCATTGTAAACTGACAAACCACCAGTTGAATCAACCATTATATGTATGTATGTACATATACGTGACTTTTTCAACTCTCCTACAAAGTATACACACGATACGATACGACGCTTACACAATGGCAGACACATTCTCACAACAGTTCAGTGTAATCATTGGACAACAAATTGATGCAAAGCAATGAGAGATATAATATGTGTGTTGTATGAATGTACACGAATCGAAAATAAATTACTTCAACACATACATGCATGCAAACATTAACACTCAGTATGCGTTTAAAGTTTGTTGTTATTAATTGTGGCCTATATACGCAACTGCACACACACACATTTTAATATTTTTAAAATTACGTTACGCTCGAATTTCAGTGATATGGGCTCATCTTTATACATATAAATATTTGTAATGACGTCATATCGTATAAATATCTAAATAACTGGATTTTTATTATAATTTATAAATTTCTAAATAATATTGATTTCCGTTTTCGTCAATCGTTTCAAAATATAAATATTTTAATAGCCTCTACATAAGGCGAAGGTATATTAAATTTGCTATTCCGTTTGCATTACTAGGAAGGTAGCGTCAGAGTGCCCCTTCTTGATCAGTATCAAAATCTGAGTCAAGTCTAACGTTGATACTGTTACGGGCGGAAAAGAGGCACGCCCACAATTGTAAAAAGTCCATCTATCTGCCAGAAAAATGGGAAGTAATTAAGTTAAAATGTGGTACACATAGGAACACTATGCATCGATGGTCCAAGAAGTCGCTTTTTTATCCTTATTTAGGTTTTTATAGTTCTTTTTTTTTTCCTTATTTATAAACGAGATCATCTTTTTATGAAAGATACATACTTTCTCTCTCTCTCTCTCTCTCTCATAGTTATATATCTGATAGTATATGTAAAAGTGTATTTTATCACTTATTTAAAATTGTTTGTTTAGATATAAAAAAAAGGGCTTTAAAGGGCTTTAAACTGAAAAAAGCTTCTCCGACCGAGCAAGCTGGTCAGTCGTCTAAGCGTATGAGTAATGTGTGTCGACAATTAAAAAAATCACTCACTCCCTTACGTTGTATGATTACTGTTGACCTGCTAACCGGCCAGCAACTTTACTCAATGAATTATAGTAATTAACAGACATAGTCATCTATTTATATATATATGAATATATTTATAGTTACAATCGTTACTTTGTGAAACACTTGACCTTGACAAATTTATTGCGATGTTTTTTCATTTATTTAATCTTTATTTTTCATAGTTGTAATAGTCATTAAGCAACTGTACAACTAATAAAGTGTGAAATAGTAACGAAAACAATAGCAACAACAATACATTACAACTGGCATTAATAATAAAAGATAAAGCACTCTCTGGAAATAAATACAGAGGGAGAGAGAGAGAGAACAAAACATGATGTACTTTGAAATATATATATATATATATATATATATATAAAATGAAAAAAATAAAAATATTTCAAGCAAAACTTTAACAATGTAAAAAAAAAAAAAAAAAAAAAATTAAAAAAATTCTTTCAGCTTTTTAGTTACACTGTGGAGGTGTCGTTTGAACAAACACATTATTCATTCAAATGGATGAATATATTTTTCCGATAGAGAATAATTTACGCACACACAGAGGCATACTTATATTGACTCAGTAGGGGAAGGGTATCTAAAACGCGGCCTGAGTCATTAATGGCCACTTTTACTTTGTTTTTATGCGCACTTATAATTCATTGTTATTCACTAAACGTACACACATACACACACGTTAGAAATTGAAATCGATTGCAACCGGTATAGGATGGCGGCAAATACTATGGGAAACCTTAACTAACCTAACTCATCAATATTTATGAAATGAAGTGGTTTTGAAATGCATGAGCTTGTTATGATTACAAACAAAAGCAACAACAATAACAAAATGAGCTTTTTTTTTTTTTTTTTCAAACGCCTTTCAAATGAATCATTCATTGTGGAAGTTGTCAACAAGATCGATGATATATAAGTCAAATACGTAATTTGCGCTAAACGCACACTAACGCAACCTCAATACAAATTTGTTATAGATTATCATTCAGGTTCAACAACAAGAATACGGTAATATTTCTCTAATAAAGAAAACTTTTCTTTTTTTTTTATTATTTCATATTTTTTGCATATTTTACAGTCTATGCATAGAGTTTGTATGCTGATCAAATATACGAAATTTCCCTACAACTAATATCAGTTCTGTGTGTTTTTTCTAATTCTAACTTTTGAATACTTATAGTGGAAAATAAAATCAAAGATTAGAACATGCGACGTTGATAGTGCATGGGCTGTTGGGGCGGCTGCTGGCCTCCGGGCTGTCCCCCACCACCAGGTATAACCGTTAATTGTTGTTGCCGCGTTATTTGACTCTCATGCGGTACACCAGATCCTCGTGACGGAGCATACGCTTGACTTATCCCTACACCAGCTTTTGAATTCTAAAATAATAAAAAAACAAAAAAAAAATTAATTTCAAACCACTTAACACCATTTGTATTGTCACCTGAGGTGGAGCACCACTTATTTGCATAACATTGGGATGCAAAGTCATCCCCGGTATATAAACGACATCTTCAGGTAATTGGTGTGAGGGTGGTGGACAATGACCCTGCGGTCCTTCATGCTTCACTTCAACATGATACCGATCGTTGATTTTTTCCATAGTTATCTGAGGTTTTTGTTGTTGTGATGTCTGTACAATATTGCCGCCACCAGCTGTTGTTTGTACAATATATGTTGTCTTTTGATCCGCCTTGGATACAGGACCAGCCGAAGTGCATGGCAACTCTAAATGGTAGCCTTGGCGCAATGGTAAATTATAGGGTGTATAAATTATTGCCGGATTTCTTGTATCAGGTGTTTGTTGTGGTGGTCCACTGCTGGTAGTCTGGTAAAATAATGTTCCAGGACTCTGATAAGTTGTATGCGGTTCTAAAGGATTCGAGAGAGGAAATCAAGTTGAGGTAAAAATCAACATAACCAATTAAGAAAACTAAATTTGGTTTAGGCCAAATCTTAAATACCTTCCATATCCACTACGGTGGGCGTGACAAATATATATTTAATAATAGTGTATGTATTACGTATCAGCTTACAAGTCTAGTTTTATGGTGACTATGTTTTTTTGTAAATGGTGGGCGCGTCTGTTATCCGACCATGCCTATTTTTGGCATGTCAGTCAATGGGATAACTCTGTATACGCGTACCAAATTTCAAGTTCATAGGTCAACTTTTGTGGCAGATATAAAGATTTTTATTGATTGTGGGCGTGCTTGTAATCCGAATGCGCCCATTTTTTGCATATTTATAAAGCTAATATTTGTAGACGTACATACCAAATTTCAAGTTTAGATCAAATTTTTTATGGCAGATATATATATTTTTGTCGATTGTGGGCGTGGCTCTTGACCGATTTTGTTCAATTTAAATGGCGATCTACGTGCAAAGTGTCTGTAGAAAATTTCAGCTAAATATCTCAATATTTATAACCGTGAGAATATGTCAACAACAGACAGACACACGGACACAGGGACATACGTGTTTAAATTGACTCAGTTTTCGACGCTGATCCAGAATATATAAATTTTCAAGGGTCTCTGACCCTTCCTTCTGGGTGTTGCAAACGGAAGACCACATTTAGTATACCCCCATCTTATGTGGAGGGTATAAAAATAAACAATAACATAACGCCGGCATTCAGGTAAACTTTGCATTAAATATAAGCACGAAACATGTTACACTTACTATTCCACAAAACTCTGGCATAGTCCACACCACGTCTACTTTCGTCGTGTTCTACGAGAAACGTAATAAAATAGAACACATTTCAGAAGAAAATTCAAAACTTAACGGCTTAATTTGCTTACTGGGCTGAGAATAACCTGTGTTCTTATAGTAACCCTGCTGGGTGGGTGAGGGACTTCTTCCTCTCTTTATAGGAGGATTATTGACCGGCTTAAAATATAAAATTCTTATAATAATTTTTAACATTTATATACATAACATGTAAGATACCTTTGTTATGATGGGCATTTGATGGTGCTGCACACGTACGGGTGGTAGAAATACTTGAGGTTGCGGCACGGATGCTTGTTGCGCTTGTGCTGCTTGCATTGCCATAATCTCATTGTCTTTTTGTTGTTTCTTTCGCATCTCATCTTCGTTTAGAACTTTCTTCAGCTGCAAGAACAGTTGCTGCTTCTGATTGTGCAACTCAAACAGTCTTTTCTCCAATTTAGATATTTGAACTCGTGTTTCTTCCAAAGTCATAGCATTTTGTCTTTCACGTGCTTCGCGTTCTTTACGTTGTCGCACCTCTTCAACTTTAGCCTCAAACTCTGCAACAATTTTTTTTTTAATACTTCTTTTTCTAATAATGAGTAAAAAACATTTTAAAGCCGTACCCTCCTTTTTTCTTTGCCGTTCTCTAATGATAAATGCTGCCACAGCTGAACGCACCTTTTCTTCACGTTCTGCCTTGGCGGCTGTTTGATTTGCCGCATTTGACATATTATTATTATTATTTGAGGCGGCATTGCACCCTTTATCTAATTTATTATTACGTTTGATGCTTAAATTTTCCATCTTATTAGAAACGTAGTGGTCTGTGACGAAAAATGATAATAATATCTAAAC
Source organism: Ornithomya chloropus (assembly GCA_963971445.1). Classification (NCBI taxonomy): domain Eukaryota; kingdom Metazoa; phylum Arthropoda; class Insecta; order Diptera; family Hippoboscidae; genus Ornithomya; species Ornithomya chloropus. Next base: position 15,291,186 of record OZ020530.1, on the reverse strand, counting down.
ATATGGGCACATTATGAAGAACCTATATACAGATGCACTTCTTTTATCCTAAAGCATATAATTTTCGAAATGTTAAAATATTAGTTTCTACAGAGGGCGCTTTGGTATATAAAATAATTCTTTGTTTGCATACATTATATAATGTATGCAATTATAATATTTTAATAATAATTAGTTAAAATATTAGCAAAGAAACAATATAAATTTCATACGTGACAATGGTAAAGACAGTTTCTCACTGACTCGTTTACTGATTGCTATAAATTTGAACTGTTAAATTATTTTATATCTAATTCTCACAAGAAAAAAGAGAAAGAGAAATGCCTATGCAGAGTTGCCAAAATTTGAACATATATACAGGGCTGCTATTAGTAGCTAACAAGACCAGATAGTTGTTTGCAATCTATCGCGTAATTCCAAATGTTAATCACTTTATTAGTTGAATACTAAATACGAGTTAATTCATTGTGTAAAAGGAAAACTTGTAAATGATCATATGTAATAAGTAAACAAGTAATAAGTGAGATGTGTACGAAAATTGTAAAAAATAAGTGAAAATAAAATAAATAATAACAAAATAAATTGGTCGCGTTTATGCGTGCGTGCGCGTGTGTGTCTGTGTGTGTACATTAGCGTTTTAGAAAGGTATTCACAATCTGAAAGCAAATACCAATAAGTAATTTTCTTTTATTAAATAAAATAATAAAGTTAAATACACTGTCAGCAAGTGAACGGATATTGTGAATAGTTGGTGAACCATGGCAAGTAAGTAAAATTTTGCACCAATATATAGATTTTTCGTTTTAAAATTCTTACACATCCAGTTAGCAGTTATTCATAATGCATATGAGTTTAAATTAAGTGCCGAGTAATTTTAAAAGTCAAAGTTTATTTAAATTTTGTATAAAGATTGGTCAGAAAATGTTTATATAAACATTTTTCGTGACCATATAAACGCTGGTCATAAAATGCAAAGAAAAAAATTCGTTTTCGTACGTTTCCCTTACGCAAAAAAATCGATAAATCCTATGCGTTTATATTATATACAGTACATTAAGTTCACTTCAGCGCAACATTAAATCAATAAGTTCCATGCTAGGGGTACATTTTCATTTTATTTGTACAACATGGCAAGAATGGGTAAACGAATTTGAAAAGAAGAAATCGAGCAAGAGTAACATTTAATTACGGTCAATAATATACACTCATGCATACACATATTACAAAAATTCATTGAACCCTCTGAACACAGCAAAAAACTAACATTTGGTCGGAATAGAACTCATAAGAGTTTATTTAACTTCAGCATTCAGTTCATTATGAATGAATGGATGCATGTTTATAATATAAAAACATGCTATTGCTAGCATTTGTTACGGTGTTGAAGAAAATTAAAAAAACAAAAACATATAAAAGAACAGAACTTGTGTGTGTTTCTGTGGTATGCCCCATTAAGCCGCTGGTTTGTTTCTTTCCATGCACAAATTACTTTACATCTACTACCTATAAAAAAAAAGAAAGGAAAGAAGGAATATCATAAAACACCACCGAGAACTTCTCTCACATCGCGAGTGTTCTACATTATGGCAACAAAAACAAAAACAAAAACAAAAACGAAAACTTCAAGTACAGCACTAACCATAACATACTATTCTGATATTAAGGTGCAAGTATTGTGTATGAATACGAGCACTGTGTCTGGCACAAATGACTTGTGCAATGCTTTCCTTTATAATGCACATGCTTCCCTTTTATAAATATTACCATGCATGGGTATAATTTATATGGGATCATACAATCATAAATAACTTCATGCACGTGTACATATAGAGGGATGACAGGTAACATGGAGAATCAAATATTTATTTGTTTAAGGCAAATACTCATCAGCAATATTGTGCACATTCATTCCGACATGGTTGAGCGTATAGGGTAATAGGGGTGCTTGAAAACTCTACGCACTTATATCACATAGCAGCAAATCGACTTTTGCCATTGAGGTGTACATTTGTTTGTTTGGATTTGTTACCATTTCCCTCCTTAGGCAGTTCTCTTCAATTAGTGTTTTGAACCCTTTGTTTTTTTTTTTTTTTCTTTACCACTTTATGTTGAATTTCAGTAGAGGTGTTATTGTGATTTGGAGATAAATTATGCTTAAAATTTTTGGGTTCTTCTGCAGTAAGGTGCTGCTTACATATTCTTTTTGGTACTTGTGTACTGTAATTATAATACTTGAATATCATTGTTGAGTATTTCAGTTTATATATATTTAGTTGAATACTTGTTTTTAGAGCCAGCGTATTAATGCTATTTTAGTTGGCTAGTTGAACATTTTTGTACTCTATATTATTTGTGGTAAAGTTTGCGAAAATGTTTTTATATAAATATTGTGAAATTTAATAAGATCATGCGATTCATAAAATTATCGAACCAGGGTTGTTGCCGATCGGACTATTTTGCAAAAGCCATCCCCGGTTTTTCTCACATTCTAACTGTTCTAATTTCAAAAGGCAATTACTAAGTTTAGTACTAGCGCTCTAAAATATCATTGTGAAACTCTTGAAAAGTAAGCTCTAATAGGAAAGTACAAATTTTTGCATTCAATTCAATGAATATATATTAAATTCCCAATATAAATGTGTTTCTAAAACATTAAATAAAGCCTTCAACAAATTTTTCCGTCTAACGATAAAATTCCTTTCGGAAATATTTTTGTAAATCATTTCAAAAGAGTTGCTTGTCACCTGAAGAACGTTAATAATATAGAAAAGCGTTTGTCAATCAATAAAAAAAATTCAATTGGCGTTTATTAGGTAAATATATGGACACATACAAAACATCCTCCTTGTCATACGTCTAATTAAGGTATTGCAAAAAAAAAAAAAAAAAAAAAAAAAAAGAAAGAAAGAAAAGTCAATACAGTATTGTTGTTGTTGTTGTGTCATTGTTAAAATCAAACAGCTAACGGATTGCAAACAAATTTGATTGGAGTAGCTGCCGATCCTTATAATAGATCTTATAGAACTTATGACGAAGCCATTAAATTATTGGAAACTGTGAAAAATCTCCCCGGTTCAAAAGCTGAAGAGTTGCAAGCATTGATATTAAAATTAAAAGCCAAACAATCAAAAGCTAGTTACGGTAATACGATGCCATCAACATCCACATCTGATCCTACACTACTCCGCCAAAGGGAATCAAATTCAAAATCGGCAGGACCGTATGAAGACGTTGATTATGAAAAATCCATTAAATTATTGGAAACTGTGAAAAATCTCCCCGGTTCAAAAGCTGAAGAGTTGCAAGCATTGATATTAAAATTAAAAGCCAAACAATCAAAAGCTAGTTACGGTAATACGATGCCATCAACATCCACATCTGATCCTACACTACTCCGCCAAAGGAACAAATCTCAATCGCAATCTCAAGCAGATACATCACAATACAAATCGTATGCCGAGTACGATGTCGCACAGTTGAATTTGGTGAAACATCTTAAAAATTGTACAAGTTTCTACGAAATATTGGGTGTAACACGTTACGCCAGCGATGCTCAAATAAGGAAATCGTATAAAAAGTTAGCTTTACAATTGCATCCTGACAAAAACCGAGCACCGGGTGCAGCGGAAGCCTTCAAATTGCTGGGTAATGCATGGTCAGTGCTTAGCGATGAGCAGAAACGAGCAGAATACGATGCAGCCGGTGCCACTGGTTTATTGTGCAATAATGGTTATGTCACTACTCAGCGGAGAGCCCCAAAATATCAGCATCAACAATATTATTCGGAACACACTCCATATGCAGAGTCCTTCTTCAGAGATGATGATGATCTAAGTGCCGAGGATCTCTTCCATATGTTCTTTGGCAATCAAAATTCGCAACAGCAACGCCCGCACTATCGTCAGCGTACGTATCAGAGCGCCAACCAGCGTCAACCCCAAGAGAATGCTAATCAGCAACCAAGCATGGCTTTCGGTTTTATTTTAATATTAATTTTGATATCAATGTTAACATCGCTGTTCGCCTCGGATCCGGTTTACAGTTTAGCACCATCCAAGTAGGTGTCATTCATAAATTTAAAAATGAAATTCTTTATATAATTATTTATACGATTCCAGCAAATATTCTGTACAGCGTCAAACGCAACATTTGTCGGTGACGTATTATGTTAAAGAGAAATTCACTAACGACTATCACGGCTCGTTGGCACGCTTGGAGAATTCGGTAGAGGAAGAATACGTTTATACCATGAAACAGAATTGTCTGCGTGAACGTAATTATCGTAAGTGCTGGTTGTGTTAAGTGACTGTGTTCAACGGCATCTTCATTCTTCGTCTCTGTTTTATTATTAATTAACAGGTGAAGCATTATTGGCACGCGCGCGCAGTTTCGGCAGCCGCGCACAACAAGCTCAAGCTCATGACATGAGAATGCCGTCGTGTGATAATCTGGTCAGGCTGGGTATTAAACGCTACTCCTTGTATTAATCAATCGCATGGAAATGTTTCACAACTACAAAAATAATATATTTCACGTTATTATGTACACGTAGAATAGTATTAGTGGGGGGTGTGTTTATGTATGTGAGCGTGTGTTTATTTGTATGCATGTTTCCTATATATTTGTCTATGGTTAGTAAAATTTGTTATCATTTACATGTAGTTAATGGAGTATTGTAATGGAACTTTCTCCTATACACTTACCCACACATACACTATTTGAAAAATTGAAATAAAAATGATTATGAAGAATTTTTCGATACAAATTGAAATTGATTTTATTTACAAGTTGGGTTTTTAAGGTAATGCGCGACGATAAACAGGTGACACCAAAAAGTAATAATAACTACAAATAATATACAAACCACTCCAAGTGTACAAGTTGCATTGTTGGAGTGTTACTTAACTCTGGCGCATAAAAAGAAAAAGCACAAAGGGCACAAACAGTTATATGTAAAACAAACAGTAGCATCAGCTCAGCATCAGCAGGAGAATATTTTTAAACCTTTAAGGCGTTGCATGGTACGTTGGTAGAATACAGAAAGAAGAGCGCGAGACCAATTCATTGTTGCTGTAAATGTGGTCGTGTTTGAATAAGGGGCACGCCCACAATGTTAATTCGATTTTCACGTTAATAGGTTATACATACTTTGGGCGTATCAGGTAACAGCCACGCCCACACTTCATATATAGAAATGAATCCGAAGCCTATATTCGCAAACGTATTCAAAAAAACATTTTTTTTTTCAGTAACTTGTGATTTAATTGTACTTTAAAAAAAATAATTAACAGCGAGTGGACGTGATTATTACGAATAATAAATAGAAAGTAGAAAACAAGTAAAATATTGTGGTCGGCAAAATCCTTTCAGTAGCTGAGTGGGCTGAGGCTTTGTCTCCTTTGCGTTAGTAAACTCTGCTATCTGTAGGACATGTGTTCGAATCCAGCGGAGGACGAAGGTGTAAAGAGTTGTTTTAATTTCAACACAAGAGTCGAGACTGGATTGATTGATTTGTTGTGTGTTTGTTGGGGTGGTACTAAAGCCGAGGCGACTTGGCGTTTTTAAGCCAGTTTATTAAAGCCCGAAACTTGGACATATTTTTTTTTTTTTTTTGAAAAATGAAAAATTTTCCATTTTATACTCGTGCATTATCAAAAATTTGAAATAATTTTGTTTATTTTTTTTTTCATAAATTTCAATTTATTTTTATTTTTTATATTTACTATTAACCAAATTTTGGCAAAAAAAATATAAATAATTGCGTATTTTCTTTATAAACCGATTTCTTTTATAATAAAAGGTTATATGAGGGGGGATTCTAAAAATAGTCCGATCGGGTCCAAATTGGGTACAGCCAATTATTAAGTTAATTAACTATTCTTTACCAAATATTGTGAAAAAAAATTAAAAAGTGTGACTTTTTACCATATAAAGATTTCCATTATAATGGGACCTTATATGATCCAATTCGGTCTATTATCTATAGGGTTTCCCTTTGGGTCCATACATGTCCTTGTGCAAAATTTCATTAAAATATCACATAAAATGTGACTCAGTTATACTGATCGACTCGGAATCAAAATCTGATTTAACAATGTCCGTCTGTCAGTCTATCTGTCGCATGTAAATTTCTGCGTCGCATTTTTTGAGATATTTCGATGAAATTTTGTAAAAGGACATTTATAGGCCTAAAGGGAAACCCCATTGAAAATGGTCCAAACTAGACCATTTTTAGAACTCCTCCCCATAGAAGATCTCGATATAATGGAGGAGTGGTGATGATCGGGCTTGACCGACTATAATATCTTCATTTGTTTATCTGAAAGATCGTCTTCAGCCTTAAGAAGGAGTTTTCGTAAATAATGGGCGTGTCTGTGGGTCAATTGCATTCGTTTTACATAGAAAACCAACCAAACCAATTATAAACCAAGATCAACTTTTTATATATATTATATTTACAACAATTGTGGGCGCGGCCAGCTACCCCTTTTTGCCCATTTTAAATAAAGCGGATTTGTAATAAGTAATAAATTACGGTTGCAACAAGAAATTTCAGCTCAATGTTTGTTGAGTTGTAATATCCTTGAGACTCCTCAATTGAAATGACAAACCCAACATACCGTCGCATTCATGTAAGAAGCATATAAAAAGGAATAACAAAGTTTTGTATTACTTTTCTGCTATTTACCTTTGAATGTCTGGTACTTGTCTGTCGTCGCCATGCAGCGCTTGTACGAGCTGTATTGTTCTGGCATCACAGTGCATAGACTTCTATATCATTTCCGTTTGATGTGATGTGACTACCTGCACTTTTGTAAGAGTCATGTTCTCACATGCTATGCTTTTCATTTCAATTACCAAAGGCATCGAGCAATGTAATGCGCACCAGCTTGTACCATTCACAACAGCATTTAATTTAAAGTAGTTGTGTATACAGAAACGGAAAATAGGAAAAATTTAATAAATCCAACACGGAATGTACGAAATAAGTTTTTGTTAACCCAAATTCAGTTGATGGGCGTGTGGGCAGTTGCAGTTACAATAGAGAAGTTTTTATTAAGTTGAATTCATTCTTTGCCAGCGGCTGACACAGTGATGTAATTTACTGCAAGTGTTTGCCGTAAAAATAATCGTTTTATTATTGTTGTACTTTCAGCCGAAATGGATGATCTTATTGAGAAGCTGAAGGCCACCACTGTTAGTGCGACGAGTGCTGCCGCCAATACCACTTCATTGTTAACAGAAATATCTGCTACGAAAAATCCGAAATTGTTCGACAAATACGAGCTGGCCGATTTCTTTTTGTCATTGATCCAATCGAAGGATCTGAAAATCAGTAAGGAGGCTGCTAAATGTATAGCGGAAATCACCAAATCCGAAGTGCAGCGGAAAAAATTCTCCAAACCGGAAGTGGTGAAAATATTTCTAGATTATCTGCGCAATATAAACGAGGACACGGCCAACCTGGAACTAGCCATTCAAATATGTAGAGCTTTGGGCAACATTTGCTACTTGAATGATGAGGCGCGCGACATCATATTAGATTTACAAGGCGATGCGGTATTAATTAGTACGCTGGATATAACGGATATTAAGGATAAGGAGAATGCCTTGCAATTCATTAAAGTGCGCGGCGGTTTGCTAAGCAATTATTTGCTGGGTGGTGAAGGTTTGGCGAAGCGGGCCATGGACTTGGAAATTATGCAAAAATTGCAAAATCTTATTGCCATTGGTGTGGCCAACGTGGAGGCTAATGAGGATTTACTACTCAACACTCTGCCTTTGATGAGTATATTGACGGAAAATGTGATGGACTTAAATTTTGAAGCTGCTCTCAATGTGCATTTGTCCCATGTACTGGCCTCATCGAAAGATCCCGATTTAGCTGAAATGTGCCTTGAATTGTTGCATTATCAGGCGGAGAGTGATGAGGTGAAATTGCTTTTGGCCAAGGACGGTTTGTGTGAGACAATCTTTAAATTGTTGGAAAAGTACAAAACCTTGGCCAGTACCAGTGAGGCGCGTGCTCTAATGAAGCTGGCTTGTGAACTAATCGTCTTGATACTGACAGGAGGTGAATGCCAAGTGATGATATAATCTTATCTTATCTTCTTCTTATGTTTTTCTTCTTTTTCTTCTTTTCCATTTACAGATGAATCCATGCATTATTTATATACCACGTCATTACTACAGCATATGGAATCTTGGTTAGATTCTGACGATATAGATCTGTTAACGACGGGTGTGTTGGCTTTGGGTAATTTTGCTCGCACCGACAGCCACTGCATATATATGGTGGAAAATAAGATAATGGACAAATTGCTGGTAGTGTTGGCTAAGAATAACGGCGTCAGGGATGATGTGCGTTTGCAGCATGCTTTGTTAAGTACCATGCGCAACTTGGTTATACCCAAACCAAATAAGCCCGCTGTTATACAAGCTGGTCTTGTACAAACTATATTGCCCATGCTGGAGATTCACCAACCGCCAGTTGTTTTTAAATTATTAGGCACCTTACGTATGACTGTGGATGGTCAAGGTAAAAATAAACGCACCCAATATATGTATTCATGTTTTTAAACCCACCATCAAAAGATGTTTTCGCAAATATATATTTAATCAGCATCTGAGTTCATCTAACCCTGTCTGTCTGTCCGCTGTAACTGTTCTATGATAATCACTGTCCTGCTTGTAAACATTGAGATATTATTTCCAAACTTGACAGAAACGTTTGGTAGAGTTCATACGCTGGTTGCTATTAAAATTAGGCAAAATCGGTCGATCCACGCCCACAATCGACAAAAATCTATTTATCTTCCACAAAAGATGATTTATGAACTTTAAATTTGGTATGCATATCCCTAGTTATCCCATTCACCGATATGCCAAAAATAGGCGTTATCAGATAACAGACACGCCCACAATCAACAAAAATCTTTATACCTGTCACAAAAATTGACCTATGAACTTGAAATTTGGTATACATATTTATAGTTATCCCGTTCATCGATTTGCCAAAAATGGGCATGGTTGGATAATAGACACGCCAACAATCAACAAAAACCCTTTTATCTGCCACAAAAGGTGAGCTATAAACTCAATCTGAAATTTGGTATGCGTATTTATAGTTATTTCATCTATCGATGTGCCAAAAATGGGCATGGTCGGTTAACAAACGCGCCCACATTCGAGAAAAATCTATTTATCTGCCACAAAAATTGACCTAAGAATTTGAAATTTAGTGCACTTATTAAAGGTTAGCCCATCCACCAAAAAGTTTAAAACGGGCATGGTCGGGTAACAGACACGCCCACAATTTACAAAAAACAATAATCCACGTAAAACTCGAATTTCAATCTGATACGTAATACATACACTTTTAGGGAGCGTAATCCCATACCTGCCACGCCCACTATTGTAGATGTAGAAGGTATTTAAGATTTGGCCTAAGCCAAATTTAGTTTTCTTACGTAATTTTACTTGTTAAAAATTTTGATTACAATTTTGCATTTTTTTTTGCGTTGGTATAGAAAAACTGGCCTTGGAATTGCTTAAAAATAATACTTTAATTGAACAATTAGTACACTGGAGTAATTCATCTGATTATGCCGGAGTGACGGGTGAATCGTTACGTTTAATGGCGTGGCTAATCAAGCACGCCTACCTCAGTAAAATAGCTTATACTCTTCCACGCAAAGGTGATGCTCCCGTTGAACAATTAGCCGATAATATACCGGCCATGGATTATGATCGCACTCCGCTGAGCATATTTATAAATAACGAGGGCACCATAGAAGCAATGATCAATATGTTGACATCCCAGCATTTGGTTATGCAAAACGAAGCTTTAATCGCCTTGTGCATATTATGCGTAGTGTTCTTAAATAATGCTGCACCAGGTGACAGAATAGCTATACAGCTGCAAGATGCTTTTATTACAGGTGAAGTGGGCAAAAAATTGGCTGAATTTATTAATAAATCATCCGATTCCATGACAAAGGAAATTGTTGAAAATTTAGAAAATTTCATCAATCTGTTGCGTACCTCTGACAAGCTGAATAAACATTTGCAACAGCACAATATCAACGAATTATTGAAATCGATACCCATTCTAACGGAATATTGTACCCTTTAAGATTAAATATATAACGCTTCTGATGTAGTTGCATATGTTTCATATGAAATATTAAGTATTAGGGAAAGTTCAGGCATATAAATAACAGACCACAAGCAATTATTCTTAATGCACCCAATATATATAATTACAGACGTCGTACGTATAAAATTTTAAAATTATAACAATTCTATTATTGATAATGCCGTTGAGCTTTTAAGCATTTTACAGTGGAAATCATTTGTTTATAAGAAATAGTTTGTAATCCCTCCAATATTTATATAATTTGTCTAATAACCGTTACATAGATTTGTAAATCATTGACAACAACGAGAAATAACGTTTTTTATATACAATATATACGTACAGCCAACACATATATAGAAATAGTTCACAAAATTCGATTACAGATTGCATTTCGCAATGTATTTGCACATTCATTTATTTATTAAACATATATTTTAAGCAAATATATTAAGTTTTATGTAGAATTATTCATATTATATATAAATATATATAATTTCTTTGCATTAATAAATCGATTAAGCACTATATCAAATCAACAATTATTAAATAATTAGTGCATGCCAGAAGTAACAGTAAAAGTGAGGGTAATTTGTAAAATATATAAAAACAGGGTTGTCAGGGTGATTGTCAGGACAATGCATTACACCAAAAATTACTGTTGTTTTATGGCCTATGGATTTAAGTACTATGCTTTCAGTCGCAAAAGTGATATATTAATATATTTTATTTATATCGATATTATTATATAAAAAACGTCCCTATCGAGCCAAGTAATTTAAATTAATATGCTTGAGGTTTGAAAAATTTTATTTATATTTTAATTTCTTTTTCTCCTTTGTGTCTTTTCCAACTTCTATAATTCATATTTTAATTTAAAAATTCTATTTTTTAATTTCTTTACAATAAAAATATAACCAAAAGAATTATAAATCAATTATTATTTAATTTATTCGTGACAGTGTTGGGGGAAATAAGCAAATAATCTAAAATATTTGATTAAAGTTATGTAAAAAAAAAGAAAACTTTATCGCTCGTTTTGCGCCATCTTGTGTTTTTTTAACACATTAGTATTCTTAAAGATTTGTTTTGTCAATATGGTGGCAACGCCAAATGTACATTTTCATTTAATTGTGTGCTGAGCTGTCAATTGTAAGCTGAGTTGTCTTTTTTCTCTGCCTGAGTATTATTAATTTTTTTTGTTTGTGGCAAAAAGTGAAAAAATCCATTAAAATAAAGGAAGGAAAATTTGTGCAAATTGTAAAGAAAAAGTCGAAATCAATTTACATTACTATATTTAATGTATGAAGTGTAATAAAACTGAATAGAAAATCATTTCGTATGTGTTAGGGAGGGGACAAATATTGTTTAGAGTCAGCCAACCAAACAATCAATTATACGCGAACTTTGAAACCGTCAAATAGTCAAATACAAGGATTTTTTTTCTAAATAGCTGAGTGCTATAATTAATTGTAGGTATTGATATTCTTTTAATGGGTTTCCAAATTATAATTTTTTTTTTCTTTTTTTCTGTACATTTCTAATCACAAATGTGGAAGTAAGTTGTGCTCTTGTTAGATATAATGTAAGAAAAATTCCAGTTAGATGTGTAATATAAGAGTGCGTACGTAAATGTATTTGAAAAAAGAAAAAAAGTTGTTGTTTCAAGTGGATTGGTAAAAATGATTCCATGCATATTGGCTAATTAAAGTATGTCGCAGGCTTTACCACTCAGCCCCTTAAGGCTTCTTACTTTCACAGGTTTATCTGGGTCAATATCTGTACGCGTTAGTTTGTTCAACGCAAATAATGACATACATTCTGATATTTGCACGAAATCATTTGGTTCATTGTTACATATACAATAAATACATTTAGACAATGTCTCTCTCTCTGACTTTTTACAATTTTATACCGTTTAAAAAATTTACATGTAAGACTGTCTCTCTAGATTTTGTCTTGAATGAATATCTGTTTATTCAATGTCATGGGTTCTTGAACTTATTGCAATGATAACAAAGAAGTAGTTGAATTCGAGAATAGAATGGAATATTTATCACTAATTATACGAAATTTATAGGTACAATGACTTGTAACTGAAACCCTAACAACAAAATTACTTAAGAAGCAATAAATTAGTTAGAGTTCATGCGGAAATCATAGATAAACTTTATCAAATCTACCTTTCTCTCTCTCCCTCACTCTATGTATATATGTTTATATATGTAGGTATAGTTGGTGTGTTTCTATGTGTGAAAATTAAGTGAAAATGTCATCTTTGGGGGAAACGAATATGAATGTAAATGCAACACGTCAACAAGAGGGGCAAAGTGGTGTTTTGAATGGTATAAATGCTGCATTAGTAAGTCCAGTGGTTGGACAAAAACAACAACAACAACAACAACAGCAGCAGCAACAATTTACAGGAATGCCTCTGCCGCCTAATTTGAACAGCAGTAATGTGAATAAATTTATGCCACCAACAATGGCAATGGCCAACACAAGCACCAATGCAGTCAACTGTTATGTGCCTGCCCACACACAAGAGCAAACGCAGCGTTCAGCAGTAATGAGTCCAGGTAGTAGTTTACCCCCTCATCTGAGGCCACCTACACATGGTGCATCATCAACAATCCTTAGTAATGGTGGTGGAGGTAGTGCTGACAATTCGATTGCCAGCGCGGACTCATCACGTACATCTTCACCATCTCTACAAAGTAGCCAATCGCATATATTTAATCAACCAGATAATAATATAAGATTACAACAACAACAGCAACAACATATAGCAGCGACTTCTACAACAACCCAAATCAATAGTTTAACAGGCAGTATGCAAAATTTAAATATGAATCGTGTAAATGGTCCAATGCCGTCGCAACAACAATTACCCCCAATAACAAAGCAGAGTGGCGTACATATGCCACCTCCAAATTTAATGCCTCCGGTAACGGCAACTCAGCAAAATTCACAAACAATTCAAAATAATTTCCAAGTAAGATATTTTAAAAGTTATAATTATACCCTACACCACGCCATGTCCTAAGAGAAAATATTAAATGATGTTGCGCATGTTTTGGCAAACGCCACACCCACCTACCGATCGATATACAATTAAAATCTGAATCGATTTAATTATGTCCGTCTGGTTGTCTACTTGGTCGACTGGTCGAATTTAGTACAAAACAAGAAAACTAAATTTGGCTTAGATCAAATCTTAAATACCCTCCACCTCTACAAGAAAGGGCGTGACAAATATATATATATATATATATTGCGCCCCTTAATAGTGTGTGTCTCAGGTATCAGCATGCAAGTCTACTTTTACGTTAAATATGTTTTTTTTTTAATTGTGGGCGTGTCTGTTATCCGACCGCGACCATTTTTGGCACATCGGTAGATGGGATAACTATGTATTCGCGTACCAAATTTCAAGTTTGTAGCTTATATTTTGTGGTAGATAAATAGATTTTTGTCTATTGTGGGCGTGGCTCTTGACCGATTTTGCCTATTTTAAATAGCGATCTGCGTGCAAAAACTAAAAGTGTCTGTACAAAATTTCAGCTCAATATCTCAAAATTTACGCCCGTGAGAGTGCCAACAACAGACGGACACACGGACATACATGTCTAAATTGACTCAGTTTTTAATGCTGATCAAGAATATATATACTTTGTAGGGTCTCTAATGCCTCCTTCTGGGTGTTGCATACGGAAGAACAAACTTAGTATACTCTCATCACTGAGGTGGAGGGTATAAAAATATATTTTGGCTCAAAAAGAATCTTTATTGAAAATGTACCGAATCCACCTATAGGTGGATTGGGTACATTCGGTACAGAGGTCCTCTAATGGAATCCTGTATATGGCAAATAATCTCAATTCTAAATATTTTTAGACAAAATTTGGTAATTAGCTTCATAATTAACTGTGTCAAGGTTGGACCCGATCGAACTATTTTCAGAACCCCTTCCTAAATAATTATATTTCATGAAAAGATTTATATGGCAATACCTTGCGTTTTTTTTTTGGAGCTAAGTGGCGTAGGGTATTAAATATTCAGTCTTGACCGACTACAACATGTTCGAATGAATCGACTATTTTATATATTTTAGTACAATTTCAAAACATCTGCTTTGAATGAATCCCCTATTCCTCCAACAACGGCTGCAATCAAAAATGGATCGCAACAATTTTCACAACAGGCCCCATTAGCAAATCTGTACGGAAGTCAACCTGGTAGTAGTTGGCCACCAAATCTCAACCAAAACACCAATTGTGTTACCGCCGGGGTATCAACTGGTTTCCCACTACCTCCTCCTCCTGTTCCACCCTCTTCATCATGCTCTTCTAATGTGTCAATGCAGCAGCAACAGAACCATTTAAACAATAATTTACCCCAACAACCGTTATTAACCAACAGAAGTCAGGAATTAGTGCCACCACAACAAACAAACACGATGAGTCAACGAAAACCTCTATATCCTAATCCCAGTCCAAAACTGCCACCAATGCCAACCCAACAGGTAGTGCAACAAACGTCTCTACAAAATCAGCAACAACAACAGCAGCAGCAACAGCAGCAGCAGCCACAGCAACAATTTTGTACAGCTTATGGACAACAAGTACCACCACCTTCACAGCCAAGCATGTTTAATGGTCAACCCAATGTGGGAGCGTTGCAATATCAAAATCAGGTACCGTATCAACAGCAACAACCAGCTTATCCAGCAAGTGCGAATGTAATGCAGCAGGGTTTCAATCGTCTTTGGGGTCAGGATACAATCGATTTAATGCAAAATCGTCACATTTTAACTCCAGTCACATTACAACCGCCTCGCATTGTGCTACATAACCAATTCCACGAATCCATCAATTGCAATCACTGGTAATTATTTAAACGTTTAACATATTTTTATACCCACCCTCTACCATAGATTTGGCACAAGCCGAATCTGATTCTTAAACTTGTCTTTGAGTACATTTAAATAATTATATTTTGTTTAGTATAATGCGTTGTACGGTGGCCAAAATACCCGAAAGTAGCAGTTTGTTGCAGAAATCCCGTTTGCCGCTGGGCATTGTAATTCATCCATTCCGCGATATCAATGTAAGCTGCAGAGTAAAGTAAAATATTATCCGAAATCATTAATTGCATATACCTTCCGTTGCAGAGCTTACCAGTTATACAATGTCCCAGTATTGTACGGTGCCGTTTATGTCGCACCTACATTAATCCATTTGTTTATTTTGTTGATAGTAAAATGTGGAAATGTAATCTCTGTTACAGGGTTAATGAGTGTAAGTTAAGTATAAACTATTGATGGAGGGAGAAAGAGAGAAAGAGAGAGAGAAAAGACATTATATTCTTCTTTTGTTTTGTTTTTCAAGTACCCGATGATTTTCAATTTGATCCTGCTACCAAGACATACGGTGATGTAACTCGTCGACCAGAAGTACGTTCGAGTACTATCGAATTCATAGCCCCATCAGAATATATGGTAAAAATTAATATTTGTTGTTGTAAAATTTTCATTTTTATACCCTACACCTTTGTTCTTCCGCTTGCAACACCCAAAAGGAGGCATCAGAGACTTTACAAAGTATATATATTCTTAATCAGCATCAAAAACTGAGTCGATTTAGATTTATGTATGTGTGTCCGTGTGTCCGTCTGTTGTTGGCACTCTCACGGGCGTAAATTTTGAGATATTGAGCTGAAATTTTCAGGCACTTACTATTTTCTGCACGCAGCTCGCTATTCAAAATGGGCGAAGTCGGGCAAGAGCCACGCCCACAATTGAACAAAATCTATTTATCTGCTACAAAAAGTGACCTATGAACATGAAATTTGATAAATATATCCCTTAAAATTAGCTTCATCGATTTGCCGCGTCTGCTACGCGACCGCGCCCACAATCGAACAAAAATCTATTTATCTACCACAAAAAGTGACCTATGAACTTGAAATTTGGTATGCATATCTATAGTTATCCCATCCACCGATATGCCAAAAATGGTCGTGGTCAAAAAACAGACACGCCCACAATTTACCAAAAACCATATTCACCACCATACTCACCAACTAGACTTGCAAGCTGATACGTAATACGTACATTATTAGAGGGTATAATCATATACCTGGCACGCCCACTATTTTGATGTGGAGGGTATTTAAGATTTGGCCTAAACCAAATTAAATTTTCTTACCTGTTGTAATTTTTTTTTGTAAATCTTTTAAATCCATTCCAGTTACGACCACCACAGCCAGCCATGTATTTGTTCCTATTTGATGTATCGATAATAGCTCAACAGTGCGGCTATTTGGAAAATATTTGTAGCACCCTTAGCCAACATTTAGATGATATGCCAGGCGATGCCAGAACTCAAGTAGGTTTCATTACTTACAACAGTCAGGTGCATTTCTACAGCATGGCTGAGGGTTATAATCAACCGCACGAAATGACCCTGGTGGATATCGACGGTAAGTCTTACAGATAATGATTTTGTATTATTTGTTGCATTCATGCGAAGCACTTTTTCCTTTTAGATCCATTTATACCGCGGCCTGATAATTTGTTAGTCAATTTAAAAGAATGCAAGGAACTAGTCAAAGATTTGCTAAAACAGTTGCCAACACGTTTTGCCGACTCCCATGATCCGGGCTCTGCTTTAGGTGCAGCTTTACAAGTGGCCTATAAGTTGATGGTAAGATAATTGATCCTCTACACACATGCTACGTCCTCTATACAGAGCTTGTGGTATAAAATTTATTACCAACTGCTGCTACTACTGGGACCCGCCCTGAAACGGAGCACCGGCATAGGTGTCCTCGTCCAAGGATCACGGGGCAACAGTATATAAGCTAAAATCCATATTATATAAGATCCCTGGACAAGATCCAGAATCACTACCTTTTAGCTAACATAACGAAAATGGGCTACCAAGCCATGGGCAATAGGCTGTCCGAAGTTGGAAGATCAAATGATCGCCAGTCCTACCAGAGACTAAGTCTGGTACAGCGGGGTACTGGAGCCCCAATGGTTCTTGCGTGCGTACGTACTTTCGGGTAGGCCCCCTTGTGGGAGCTTCGCGGGGCTGTGGTCATAACGCCGGGGTGCATGGCTTAAACCCTCCACCAAAGGGGTGAACTTACATAGCCTATGATGTAGTTCTAAAGTTTGGTACTTTCTTCGGGCGGGGCGCTCGGGACGCTTAAAAAACCCTAAACAAACGTCTAATAAGTCTTCACGATAGGTGTTGACGTTAAACTCTGACTTTATGCTGCTACTACTGAATAAATAAAAAGAATACATTTTATATTTCATAGCTCTGAAAGTGGTGGTGTAGAGTTGGGCGTGACCGACTGCAGCATTTTCACTTGTATTTTATTTTCTCTTTCCATATATTCCATCAGCAGGCTTCTGGTGGTCGCATTACCGTTTTTCAAACGTGCCTTCCCAATAAAGGTCCTGGTGCTTTAGAGCCGCGCGAAGACCCTAACAATCGATCGGCTAAAGATGTAGCACATCTCAACCCTGCCACCGATTTCTACAAACGTTACGCTTTAGAATGCTCGGGCTATCAAATTGCTGTAGATTTATTCCTTTTAAACCAACAATACAGTGACTTGGCCACCATATGTAATGCCCTAATTGTTCATCTCTACAACAGGTTGTCATTTTTCTAATTGTAAACATTTTTTAGCTGGCATCAGTAAACATAGTGGTGGTTGTATATATCATTTCCCCTTGTACCAGAAAACTAAATTACAAATGGTAGATGCTTTGGTTAATTGTTTCAAGCGCTACTTAACGCGTAAGATCGGCTTTGAGGCGGTCATGCGCATCCGTTGCACCAGAGGTCTTCAGGTTCATACATTCCATGGTAATTTCTTTGTGCGTTCTGTTGATTTGTTATCACTACCGAATGTTAATCCCGATGCTGGCTATGGTATGCAAGTAAGTGATTTGCTTATAAATAAATGAGATTCGTAAATGAGTTTCTCTGTGATCTTCGCTATAGATCTCTTATGAGGAAAGTTTAACCGATGTGAAGACTGTATGTTTTCAAGCTGCCTTACTCTATACGAACAGTGAAGGTGAACGCCGTATACGTGTACATACATTATGCTTACCGGTGAGCTCTTCATTACCCGAAATTATGCATGCGGCCGATTCTGAAGCAATTATTGGCTTGTTATCAAAAATGGCCGTTGACCGATCGTTAACATCCAATGTAGCCGATGCCCGGGAAGCCTTTATAAATGCTACCGTCGATGTATTCAATTCATTTAAAATTGCCCAAAATTTACCAATTGGTCAAACCGGACAACTTATAGCTCCACGCAGCTTAGCTTTAATGCCATTGTATATTTTAGCCCTTTTAAAACACGTAAGCAAACCACACAAAACACAAAGCAAAACGTTTGAATTTCATTTCATTATTAAAGCCTGCTTTCCGTGTGGGTACCAGTACACGTTTAGATGATCGCTACTATGCCATGGAATGTATGAAAACGTTGCCCTTGGATCAGCTAATGAAATTCATTTATCCGGAATTTTATAAAATTGATGCACTTTTTTATAACGCTCAGAACTCGAACACAAACGACACTGAGGAAGACAGTGACGTAATAGAAGTGCCGCGTTTACAGTTATCAGCCGAATAGTAAGCGATCAAAATCATACTTCAATCATAAATGAATATTTTCTTAAAAAATATTTTCGTTTTCCGTTAGTTTGGATTTACGTTCTATATTTCTATTGGACTGCGGTACACTAATTCTAATATATGTTGGTATCAATGTCCCGGTTAACATATTGGAAAATGTTTTTGGTATAAAAATTAATAAAATTGGTTTTCATTAAACTTTTTTTAAAAATCATTTCTTTTTTTATATGTTTAGGCGTTCACTCAACAGCAGAATTAGCCGATTATGTGTACGGTTTGCCAAATGTGGAGAGTAGTGAAAATGCGGCGCTGAAATGTTTCATTAGGAAATTGAATGATGAAAAACCCTATAATCCGATTATCCAAATAATTAGGTAAGATTTTTTTAAATCTTCTCCTTTAATGCTATTCTCACAATTATTATGTTTCCATTTCGTGTTAGGGATACTAGCACAGCTAAACAACAATTTATTGAAAAATTGTTAGATGATCGCAGTGAGTCCAGTTTATCGTATTATGAATTCTTGCAGCATATACGAGCTCAGGTTAAATAATGAATATCTTTTAAAAAATGAATGAAAGAAAATAATAATAATTATTACGTTTAAAAAAATACTGAAAACATTTTGTGTAATTAGCGGAACAAATTACTAAGCCTCCAGCCACAAAACATTTTGTTTTATATTGGCATATTTAACATTATAAGTTGATAATAAGATAACTTGAGGGGATAGCATTTTTCGTTTCAAAAACAAACTACAACTGTTACGAAGAATGATTAGAATTTTGTGTTTTATAGATTTTTTTTAAATTTTATTTTATTTTATTTTTTTTTTTATTCTTCTAAAACAATACATTTATGGTTTTATAAGAAAAAACATGTAAAACGAAAAAAAAAAAATTAAAAAGATTTCCAGGTAAACATTCTGACACGGTGATGAATTAAATATGTTTTCATCATAAAAATATGTCTGGCTGTTGAAAACTAAACTGAATTGAAATATTTTGATTTAGAAGAGTTGGAAAAGAACAAATAAAATATTGCATGAGAGAAGGCAATTTTAAAGGAATAATTCGCATCCCGACATCATTTAATAATTTAAAACAATTTTGAAATGCTAAGAACGGTTTTCAATATCTTTCGATTAAAAAACAATTACGTTTAATTGTGGGCGTGTCTTTTCATATCAAATGTGTTTAAAAACACTAATACACAACATATTGATACAAAAAGGCTTATCGGAAGCATATATGTGTCCATAATTATGAAAGTGGTCCAAGTCACATTTTCCAAAAAATTTTAAATTTATATAATTCATTATAAAATGTATAAAATATAAATTAATGAATTGTAGACATTTAAAAATTTTCAATCTCGCGCAATAAACTATTTTGAAGAAAAGCGTAACTTTGGCGTCATAAACGAGCTTTTACTTGTAATATGTAGTTTCAAGCAAATTCTGTGTAAAATAATTATAAATAGGATTTATAAAGTTTTAAACAATTTTATTAACAATTTTAACATGTAATGGCCGCGTGACACAAACGTTTTAGTCACACTAGCTATAGTGAAGTATAGATTTTTTCGGGTTTTTTTTTTGTATGCCGACAGTGAAGGTGTTAATAGTGCTGTACTGCACCTTAGAACTAAATAATGTTAGCGCAGTAAACGTGCACAGCACATTATTGCTATTGTAGGCACAAAGAACAAACGTCGTGCATAGCACACCTTCACAGCAGAATGGGTTGAAACAGTTAAACCGATGTGTTCGAAAAATTATCTTGAATCACTTTCAAAATTACGGGCCCGTAAAACCTCTGATGCTTTATTTCAGTTGTTAGAAACATTCTGCTAAAGTGTTAGTAGCGTTTAGAATGGGCACTAAATCACTTTGTTACAGTGCCTCAAGTTGCTGGGGGATATAAAAATGTGCATGAAGTAGTACTCTCTCTATTATATCACACAACTCATACCGTAACGGTAGTGTAATAATATATATAAGAAAACTCAGTTAATAAACGTGTTTGCTTCGGTATGGAACGAAAGAGTTGCTCTGTATTTCAGTATAAAAAAAAATATTTATTTACACCCTCGCATATGTTCGTATGTTATGTATGATTATTATTATTTTTTGTTGAATAATTTTCGCTACAATGTTCTCTTTGCTGCTTATATGTAATTGTATGAAAATGATATCCAAAGAATCATTACTTGTCTTATTTTTCTTCCTTTCATAAATTTTAAATGTAATCGTTATTAAATAATTTTAATAAGAAATTTAGAAATGTTTTGTGTGACATTATTTGCTTTTTTGTTTTATGAAAACATGATGGAGAGTCTAAACCATATTATACATAATAATACAATGAATAATGTTATAAGTAAAAATAGAGAGTTATATAAATACAATACAAATATATCTAATTCTAATTAAAACGAATAAAGTATGTGGCAAGGAAAATACAAGTTTGTGCAGCGGTGTTTTAATTAAGATTAACTGAATGCGATAATCATGTGTACGGAAAGATTGCATAGAACAGCGAGTAAGGTGTTTTTATGTTTCGCTTTTTATACCCACATCTTTAATTGGGATGGTGTACTAGATTTGTCTTACCTTATGCAACAGTTAGAAGGTTTTTTTGAGATTCTTTCTTCACCCAGTTACAATATGCTGGTGAGTACTACTGTAGTTAACAGGAAACAAGCAAGAAGAGTGTTCGAAGTCTTAATTCAATGAGATTAATGTAATGGAATCTTTAATGTCTATTCTTTGAATTAGTTTTGCTCAGTAATTCGCGCCTAGCAATATTCAGTTGCGAAATATGCAGTTTCCTGAAGGATTATGACAAGAGAACAATGGTTTGTGATTCTTGTTTCTGGCTAATTTTCAGTATTACATTCTTAAACCGTGCACCACGCTATGGAAAAGGGTATATTAAGTTTGTGCGGATGTTTGTAACTTTTAAACGGCAAATGCCACACCCATCTTCAATTATACCGATTTAACCATGTCCGTCTGTCCATCTAAATTTGTGCGCTACAGGTCGCATTTTTGAAGATATTTTGGTGAAATTTGGTACAAGGACATGTATTGGCCCAAATAGACAGGATCGAACCATTTTTAGAACCCCTCCGCATATAAATTTTTTTTTGATTTCATAAATAAAGAAAAAATTAAAAAAAATTTCTGACATGTATCATTTTGAAATTTTTGAAAATACAAGTAGAAGAATATAAATAGAAATATATTTTATTTTTCAAAGAGAAAAACCAAAAGCAGTACAAAAAAGAAATAAAACTTTTCATGTATAAAGGAAAAAATTAAATTGAATAATATATCATGTGGTGTAGGGTGTTTGATGGTCGGGCTTGAGCGACTATAATATTTGCACTTGTTTTAAAAATGTAATGTAGCTTCAAGCCACCGGTCCTTAACCGAAAGTCATGGCAAAGTCAGCAAACTCTGTTATTAAATTGAACGTAGCAAAGAAAGATTTGTAGGTGTACCGTAATTTCAAAAGGGTTAAGCTTAAAGCGTGGCTCCATTAGAGTACACCTTGTTGTCGCTACTAACAAGTAGCAACCTTTACCGCTTTATGTTATGGGAGAACAACTCATAAGAAGACAACATCGAAACAATCTTGTCGATTTGGTGAAAGAACACTGGTTTTATATTTGTTACTGTATGACCGTTACGATATTTGCTTACATTAGCACAAAATTCAAGTGTCGGAACAAAAAGTACGTAAAAGCGTTTTGCATGAAAGAAATTAATTTCCTTATATTTTAACGGTACAAGTAGATTAATGTTAAAAATGCTTACTAAGAACTTTTGCAAGTTTATAATTATGTCAAAATAAAATGAGTAAAAAATGCCATTACTTCCCTAAATTATGCTAAAATTAGTTTAGTTGTCTTTGTATACGCTGCCGTAACTTTGTGACATACATTTTATATGAGAAGGAGTTCTAAAAATGGTCCGATCGAGTTGGTCCACCCAATTATTAAACTAATTCATTATTCTCTATCAAATTTAATTTAAAAATATTAAGGATTGCGATTTTTTACCATATAAAGACTTTTATTTTGGTATGACTTTATATGAGGAGGAGTTCTGAAAAAGGTCCTAAACGATCAAAGGGTGTCTCTTTGGGCCAATACAAGCCTTTCTATCAAAATTCATCGTAACACCTCAATAAGTAATAAGGACCACATATGGCGAGGGGTTCTAAGAGTGGTTCAATCCGGTCCATTTTCAAAAGGGTGCCTCTTTGGGCCAATACAAGGGTTTGTATCAAATTTCGTCGAAATACCTCAAATAATGCGACCTGTAGCTTGCGCACAAATTTACATGGACAGGCACACGGACGTGATCAAATCGATTCAGATTTCTTCTTTTCGATTCTGAATCAATCGGTATATTTGCCGTGCAAGTACACTAAAATTGTTAAATAAACATTAAGTAACCATCCTTACACATATATTGTCTGGTTAGGTTGGTCGGGTGTGCGCGTATAAAAGCACTTCACTGAGGTCAATAAGTAGGCCCATTGTGATACCCGACGGAACATAACACAGAGTTGAGTTCAGTTTAGCCATCAAAAATCGTTTAAGGTCGAAAATGCTAGCATCCGCTAGTGACCCTAGACCCTCTGGGAATCTGACTCCAAGTGTTTTGTGTCGTTTTCCCTGTAGGGCCGGGCATTCACACAGCAGGTGCTTCACAGTTTCCACCTCTTCCTCGTCCCTGCATCTTCTACAGAAATCATTACACGGGGCACCGTATCTGCTGGCCATGTGGCCTATGAGACAGTCCCCCGTTAGGACTCCTACGACCGCAAAGATCGATTTCCTATTTAGATTTAGTAGGTCGTTAGTTCGTTTATAATTTAGCCGAAGCCAGAAGGTGCGAGATATGTAACAGTTCGATAGAGTACTCCATCTACTGTTTGTCCATCTCACCGCCTCCCTATTCATACGGCCGTTCAGTTCCAAGAGGGGGGTACGCACCACCACTCTCTCGCTAATGTATTGTCTACTCGCTCCGATTCTTGCACACTCGTCAGCAATCTCATTTCCGGGTATAGCTGAGTGCCTAGGGACCCAGCAGATCGCGACGTCATGTTGTCGAATCTCGGCAAGCGAACGCAGACACTGCGCTACGCATTTGGATTTGATTTTCACAGAGTCGAGAGCCAAGATTGCCGCTTTGCTGTTCACACAGATGATAACCTCTAAGGTGGATACCACCTTTGAGCCAACCATCTGTGCTGCCAGATCAATTGCGGTGATTTCCGCATGGAAGACACTGCAGATGCTTGGTAATGAGAACGACCGCTTCTCCGCAAGTGCCTCCGAGTAAACTACCGAAGTAAAAAAAAAAACCCGGCAAATTGTTAATAAATTTTCTTTAACTGAATTTTATCGATATTGCCACGTTTCTTACAATAGATACGTCTATCTTAAAAACCCAAAATTCAGCTATTCCTGATATTGTTATGGTAGCGGGGCATCATATCCAGAGAAACTTCTCAGACGGCAAGCGCCCAGCCAAGAGGTTTTGAATTTAAATACAGCGCAAAACTGTGGATGTTTATATTCATTATACACCATGGATCTACCGATTCTCAAATGGTAATAGTTTTGACCGCCTTCTGTCGTTCTTAGCCAAGTTCAGATGCGTACTATATAACAGTTATCTGAATATAACATTCTATTCTAGGCATTCTAGCCTGCTCTATATTTTTTAACGCTACATTGTAGGTTTTATTCAAGTTTATTGAGACATATATAAATAAATAATTTATCTAATAATTTATTCCATCCTAAGCATTAAAAGCCTTAATGATGAAATATCTACAATGCATAGTTATAATGTCCGCATAGTTTATAATGTATTTAACTAGATGAAGTTATAAATTGTGCCATAACTTATGGTGTCACTGGAATTAGAGGAATCGGGATTTATTTCACATGTTAAATTCCGGGAATATGTTATAGATGACGATTCATTGCTACTGACATTGTTACATCTTTGTCTATAAAATGAATTAATTAAAAAAGGGTTATACAATTAAGAATTATTCGATATGTTGATATTGTGTTCTTGAAAAATAATAAGTTAAGTAATTTTTTTTCAGATTGAGATATGTTAATGTAGAAAAACAAGTGAAAAAAAGTCGGTCAAGCCCGAACATAAAATACCCTACACCACTTAATGTATAAAGACCTCCATTATAACAGAATCCTATATGGAGAGAGGTTATAAAAATGGTACGATCCTATCCATTTTCAATAGAGTTCCTCTTTGCGCCAACACATATCCTTGTACAAAATTTCATCGAAATATCTCAAAAACTATAAGGACCTCATATGGAGAAGGGTTCTAAAAATCGTCCGATATGGTCTGGTAGGGTTCCTCTTTGGACCAATACATGTCCTTGTACCAAATTTCATTGAAATATCTGCAAAAATATGACCTGTAACTGTGCTACACAAATGTACATGGACAGACAGACGGATATGGTTAAATCGATTCAGATTTTGATTCAGAATCGATCGGTATAACTGGGGGTGGGTGTGGCATTTGCTGTTTAGGAGTTACAAACATCTGCACAAACGTAATAGTGGTGCAGAGTATAAATATGTTACTACCGCCACCACCACACATAAACACACACATAGGAGCACAACCATAATTATCTTTTCAAATTATACATATATTCTTGTTCTTCGGACTTTAATTGTGATGACAAGTCGCTATCCTTAACACATTCCTCGGTGGTTATGGGTGTCATCATATCACTTCTAATATTTGGATGTGACTTTTTTATATGCATCCTTAATGTCTGCTTTTGTTTATATGAACGATCGCAGTAACGGCATTGAATTCTTAAGTTTGTATGCACCAACAGATGTTGTTGTAAATTATTCTTAAGTAATAATTTTTGGCAAATGGTGCACTTAATTGTTTCCGAGTCCGACTCGACACTGTGAAAGCGTTTCTTATGTTTTGCCATGGCTTCCTCTGTGATGGTGCGTTTACCGCACAGATTGCATTGATAAGGACGTGACTGAGATTTGCGCTGAACCTGATAATGGACTAAGTGTTCACGTTGATGTCTGTCTAGATGCGACACATGATGGAAACGTTTTGTACAATAATTGCATTTGTACACCGGTTTGTTGCCATAAGGACCGTTATTATTGGTTATTACAGAGGACTGGAAATGATCAAAATTCATTTGCATCCTATGTATGTACGGAAATTGATTTGCAGTGTCACCGTTTAGTGCTGTTGCTAAATTGTAAAAGATAGAAAATTTCATGATTGGTTTGATTTGAGGTAAAATTAAAACAGAGATAAGCTAACAATATAACTCTGTCCGTTATTTTACAGTTAACAGCATTTGTAGGTATTTCAACACATCATACATTAACACGTTCGTAAACATTCTTCCACTCTTGATCGTTCCCCCATTCTAAGAATAATTCTCGAATTCTCGAAATTCTAAGAATAAATATGTAAACAAGTCTTTTGTAATACAACGCCACATTTTTGCATACACAAGCACATTAATAACCCAAAGGAATGCAGTTAGTCCCATAAACATAAATATCGTTTAGTAAATATTTGTATATTACGTATGTACGGACAGTGCGCTTTTGACTTCTGAACATGGCGGACGTATGACGTATGCGCGCACTCTTTCTGTGAAACTAACGGGAATATAAAACGGGAAATAAATTTTATTAGATAACTGGACATATGAGCTACGTCTCAGTCCAAGTCAATTCTACAGTAAAAAAAAAATACGTATGTACGGACATTTGTCCTAACATTTGTAAATTTAAAAAAAACAAATAAGAAAACTAAATTTGGCTTAGGCCAAATCTTAAATACCCTTCACCTCCACAACGGTGGGCATGGCAAATATATATATATATATATTGCGCCCTCTAATAGTGTATGTCTTACGTATCAGCATGCAAGTCTTCTTTTAGGTTGAATATGGTTTTTTGTAAATTGTGGGCGTGTCTATTATCCGACCATGCCCATTTTTGGCACCTCAGTCAATTGGATAACTACGTGTACGTATACCAAATTTCAAGTTCCTAGGTCAACTTTTGCGGCAGATATAAAGATTATTATTGATTGTGGGCGTGTTTGTAATCCGAATACGTCCATTTTTAGCATATCGATGAAGCTAATATTTATAGATGTACATACCAAATTTCAAGTTTGTAGCTTAATTTTTGTGGCAGATAAATAAATTTTTGTCGATTGTGGGCGTGGCTGCTTGCCCTTGAATAACCCCTTCTCTGACCCTAGGGTTACGTATAGCAAATTTTAGATTTATTTTGGTTTCTAGCCTGGTTTTTTTATACCCTTTACCTTACTGATGAGGGTATACTAAGTTTGTTCTTCTTTTTGCAACTTCCGTTTGACGTTTGAGCGTCAGAGCGTACACGTTTACAATTTAAAATAAAACGGCAGGCAGTGTAAAACTCGACTTGCAAGCTGATACGTTATATATACAATATTGGAGGGTGTACATATACACCTGGATGGACTACCTTTTGCGTTTAGATCTGGAAGTATTAAGGATTTGATCGCGGCCAACATTTGTATTTTTATTTTGATTTTAATAAAACTTTGTGAAGCATACTTAATCAGTTTAATACAAAACAGTGTCAAATTTGGACTCGGTTCGACCATTTTTAGAACCCTTTTCATACAACGATATTTCACAAAGTCACAAAACCACGCATTCACTGATATAGCTAAACTAACTTGGTGTAGGGTTTAATTTAATTACCTCGTGTGTGACCATTATTAATATAATTTTTCCGTAATCCGGGTAAAGTCGGTGTTGTGTTAAGGTTATCTTCACCATCAGATAATTCGATTAAATTGCCATCAACATTACTATACTCTTCTACAGTGCTCTCAGCAAGAGGTTCTAATAAATTCTCATTGTCATCCGAAACATAAGCCGAATTATTGTTTAATGTCAAATGCTGTTTCATTTCATCAAAAATTTGTGAATCATTCAAATCGGTCTGCTCGTCTGGTATTTCACGTTCGTTGACATCATCTCTCTCCATCTCACAAGTGTCATCTTGTTCGGATGGTTCTAGCTTTACTGGTATTAGAAGATTTTCTTTATCATTTTGTTGCTGAAAATATAATATATATGGAGAATCTATTTTTTAAAACTATATATATTTTTTTTTAATAATAAGAAAAAACAGTCAATTTTATAATTTCTTTTAGACATAAAATTTGTCTAATTATTTGATTTGATTTTTTTCTAACTATATACTTATATATAATTGGAATTATGAAAACTCACTAAATCTTCCCCACAAGGTGACAATTGCTGTTTTGTTAAATCCTTATTAACGTTGTGGTTGTTATAGGGTTTAATGGATTGAAATTCTTTATATAGTATTTCTTCTTCATAGGGTGTTAATGTAGCTGTTGTTGTTGTTGTTTTTGTTGATGATGATGATTTTAATACTGGGGGTACTTCTTCTTTGGGTAGATGGTATAACTTAACATGTAACCAAAGCTGTGTTGCATCTGTTGTAATAAACGCATTGGCCAAGTGCTCTACATTCTCCAAACATGTACAGCACACATAAATACACTCCTTTGTATATTTATCAAAATACATTTCACCTTTTTTTTGCCACTGTTTCGGTATCATACCCGCTATAGTTTTGACATTTTTTTGTAACTGAAAGTTCATCCGCAAATGATTCACTTTCTGCCAATATTCTAAATTCATGACAATTGGTTGGTGGCTTTCCTTTCTCCTTTTTTTATAATCTCTGTCCGAGTTTGGTGATGTTTGATTAAAATTTGATATTTGTGTGAACAAATTTTAAATACTTAAAATAATTTTTGCCCTAAATATCACAGATAACTATGTTTTTTGTATTATATACATTTGCCCAAGTACTTAGTGGTACTTTAATTGTTGTTGTAAAACACTAAAAAGCGTTTCATTTAATGTCCCGTCACCTTTTGGGGGTGCATTCCAAGCGAGGCTTGCTACTCAAATAAATTAGAGTTTGGTAAAAGAATTCATTTTTATTCTTATTCAAAGATATTTACATACAACACGGATTTATGCTTGCGTTGGACTTTTTTATGCAGGCAATTACTTTAATGTTTACATTTCATTGTTGTTGTGTGAGCCAGAGTGCGCTAGTCGCTTACAATTATCTTCATCGTTAAGTCAACCTTATAATCGGTTAAGGTTGACAAATTTTATGTTCCAAACTGCACTCTTAGACGCTGCGGGAATGGAAGCTATTGTAGTGTACCAAACAATCGTTATATGTTAATCACTCCATTGCAATGTAATATTAATTTATGCATGGTAAGGTTATTTTATAGAATACATCGTCATACAATTGTAATATAATAATAAATTAAGCTACATTAACAACTATTACAATAGACAATAATACATTGCAAACAACAGCAATAATTACATTGTAGATTTTGAGTATAAGCCACGCAAAGTTTGTATTAATCAATCATTATGTTCCATCAAAGAAAAGAGATAAGCTTTTAATTTTAAAATCTATTCATCGATGTAACTAACCTGTACACAGCAGATTCCTGCTAACGGATTTTGCTTTTCGAAACGAATATTAGTCACATCACACTATGATCAAGCGCCTGCATATGGATTAAATGTTAATATTATTGTGATGTGTGCCCATCTCTGCTATGCAGATTTCTGCTTTGCTTTATGCAATATGATATAAAAATTATGTAAACAAAGCATGGAGTTCCAACCGCTAAATAAAGGATTTTTCGGCATTTCTATGGATTTTTTTTTTGGTTATTTATTAAAAAAATGTTCATTACATTCTTATATATATTATACAAAATTTATTCGTATAAACACTTATATGTAATTTTCTATAATTTTTACTCGTATATAAATCTATATCGGTACGCGTTATATTTTGTATGCAATGCAAAGTGCTACAGTCTTTTGTTGGAAAAATGCTTACGCAGGTTCCCTTAAGAATTAAATGAATATAAACCACAAAATGTTACTAATGATATATCAAATGGGCCGTTACATTTTTGAATAAAGTGTAGTTAGCTTAGTGGTATAAGGGCGGCGCTTATTCTCCTATTGCAGGAGAGTTTATGTTTAACAAGTAAAAAAAACTAAATTTGGATTGGGCCAAATCTTAAATACCCTCCACATGTAAGGAAAAGTCGTGGGCGTGGCAAGTAGTATATTATGTATTAGACTGGGTACGAAGATCACTGACATTGACGGATGAACTATTTATACATAAAAGTCATTTTATAATTTAATTTTTGCAACTGTTCCGTTTTGTTTCATACCTCAATATTTACAATCAATAATCATTCCAATAAAGCGCGTACGTACATGACCGGATTGATAAAGATTTTCATGCTAATCAAACGTCTGACGCATTCCTCTGTGTGTTGCAAACGGCATTCGAAACTTAGTACACCTGGCACCTTATGTGGAGGGTATAAAAAATGTTAGCTAACTATAATTATAATACACACTTACAAACTATCTGATGAACACTTTAGAACACACGCGCACAGGCGGCAATGCTAGTTCGAAATGTTTTTTTTTTTTTTCATTTTAGCATGTAGAACTAAAGATATTTTAACTTAATTTACTTTCTTCATATAAATGAGAGTCTGTTCTGATTTAAAAATGTGACTTTGTTAAAAAAAAAAACCTACCATTCAAGAAAAGTTGCCTCTACGTGGTTAGAAAGGATTAGAAGGATGAGGTAAGAAGATAGAGATGATTTCATGTTTAGTCTATGCTTTCAACAGTTTACAAAAAGATCATGAATGTTTATTTATATGAGAAACGTAAAGAGTATGAGACTACAAATATAAAAAATATATTAATTTGGGGGAAAAAAATAGAAAATAAACGCATAATTATTAATGCATTTTAGAACTTTAACTATCTTAAGCCAAAGTAGTATAATAAACCGTTTCAAACTTAAACTTAATTGTAAAAGATTATTAAAAGGTCCTCCAATACTTTAGGAAAAATTTCACAATGCTAAGCGAGCATTAAGTCCCGCATAAATCTTTGATGTTTTTAAGAAATGTCATCAATATTGACGCGACTTCGATTCGGCTGTTGAGCATCTGTTCAATGAAAAGAAGAAAAAGAAAAATAAATAATTTTATTAAAAAATATATAAACATTTTCTTACCCAGAACAGCTTGACTAGCTTGCTGTTTATCGTGTATTATAAAAGCTGCTGTGATTAAAAAGAAAACACCGCCTAAAACTTCAATGAAACAGGTGGAAAATAAAGCATATTGTAAGGCTTCGAACTTGGATAAATCAGTATCCTGAAACATATGCATGTATTACTTAAGTGACAAATACATACAAGATTTTGTAAATCTTACCTCTACTGCATCCAAATGACTAGTGGTTATTGTGGCATTTATGGTTGAAGCCACTGTTAAAGACAAACTTTCAAAACCATTATTTTCTATTAAATCGTTGGACTTGTGTAAACGTAAATGCTTCTTTATAGCTTCTGATAGCTAGATTGAATAAGAAAAACGTAACTGTGAAGTGTTTTATACAAAAAAAGAAAAAAAAAAATTATTGAAACTTACCACTCCAACTAAATAAGGACTGCCAGCATCACCCAATGCATGTGAGATTAAAATTTGAAATGCTTCTGCTGTAGCTCGTCTGGTCGGTACCACTACATACTGAACGATTAAAAAAAAAAAAAGAAAAATTTATCAACTCTAAAGCATGTCCTATAATAATTATAGAAAAGATTAGAACATTTTCATGAACATGCACCCTCTAAACCAGAAATGTTAGCAAGCAATCATATATTAGTTACAAAAAGCACTTAAAAGATGGAGCCACTAGATGTGAAATAGCAATCCTACACACCTACATGCACTACCTAGTCACTTAATAATTGCATAAAACAATAATAATTGATAATAATTAATTGTGTATTTTATCACTGCTCTGTTCAACCACCACAACAGCACCACTATAAAATGTAATGAAAAGAAAAATTAAGTGAAATGCGACAATACGATTTCCTACACCTACAAGCAGTTCAGTGTACTGCCCCTTTTTTCTCATGATACATTTGCTTCTTTATATCGCTTGTGACGTGTAATAAATGTATATATATATATATATATATATATATATATATAAATGTGTGATGAATTTTTCAAGATGTGTATGCAAAGAGAATGGTGGTCTAGATAAGGTAGGCATGGTGTGTAAGCAAACATTTTAATAGCTTAGCTTTGGCATTTTTTTAAAAAGAGAGAGAAAGTATAACAGTAAAAGCTTTACAAGCCCTCTATATACACATACGCACGCTACACCAAGTCCGAAAGAAAAAATCTTTGCTTAGTTATCATCAGCCGACGGTTAAATTTTCAAATTAATTTATATTAACACTAACAAATTTATGCCAGAATTTATAATGCATACCATTTATAATCGAAACCAGAAACCGAATGTTGATAAATCAAAAGCTTTCATTTTCATACAACACTACCATTATTTGGAATCAAAAATGTTGTAAGATCACATAAGTGAAAATGTTAGAGTCGGTCAAGCCCGACCATTTAATACCCTACACCACTATTAATTTAGTTTCATTTGTATGATATATGCGCTACATGTATTGACCCAAAGAAGAACCCTATTGAAAATGGACCAGATTGGACCATATTTAAAAACCTCTCCCCATATGAGGTCGTTATATTTTTTGAGATCTTTCGATGAAGTTTGGTTCAAAGTCATGGGGGGTCCTATTGAAAATGGACCTGAATGAACTATTTTTAGAACCCCTCCTCCTATAAGCTTCCATTATAATGGATATCATTATATGGTCAAATATCACAATTTTTAAATTTTTTTTTACAGAATTTCGTGAAGAATATTTAACTGTGACAATTTTGAACCGTTCTGGACCAGTTTTTGGAAGTCTTGCCATATAATGATATTTCACGAAGTGATTTATATGGCCATGCCTCGCATTTATTTTTACAATAAATTTAAATTTGCAGCATCATTTGGGGAACTGAGTGGTGCAGGGTATTAAATGATTGAACATTTTCACAAAAAAAAAAAAAAAAAATTTTTTTATTTTAACATTTACAACTGATATTAAAAACTTTGATCCAAACAGTTTCAATTCATAATTTTTTACTTCTAATCACTATATTAAAACCGTTTTCAATTAAAACATCATTCTAGTTAGTGCTCAAGAAAATGTAAGAAGGTGCAATACCTAGGAAGTGACCCTTACTTGTATTAGATGCGAAGTGACAATTTTTACTTTTCTTTATATTTCGAAAATTTATCATACTTTCCTCCTTTTCATTATCATAAATTAATATTAAATTAAGTAGATTGTAACAAACAAGTACCTGCACCAAAACATTACCATTTTATACATTTTATACAAGTAGAAAAAGTGTCAGACTCTTAATGTACAATATGTGGAGTGTCAGATAAGTAAGTAAGTAAGTGTTGGGGCGTGAAATTTTCTAATATTGTGAGAGTTAAATAACATTAAGTGGAAGTTTACTTGAGAGGCTATAAATTAATGTTAATAACGACAGTTGTCGTTTATGGTTGGTTATTCCCTTTTCCCCTTCTCCACCTCCTTTACTCCACAGAGTACGGTAGCTATTGCATACCGTACGCACTGCCAAAAAAGTCTTATCAGAAGACGACATTTAATTTTACGGTTCATGATGTTATTTATAGAAGCGTGTGTGCATGTGTGTACAAGTGTACATGACATGAGTGAGTGGGTGGGTGTTACTGCGTGTGTGAGCATGTGCTAAAAGCGTTTATATAATTCAATGCTTTTCAAGAGTTTAATACCTACAAGTACGGTATGGTAAGTGTCAACACCGAGAGAGTTTCATTATATATTGTATATGCAACAACATAATAAAAGCAGCAACAAATCGGTTTGTAAAAAATAACCCTTGCACGCATATACAAAAAAAATTAAATAAATTCTATTATAAATGATGTCTACTCTTATGAATAAATTTTTAGTCAAGTTCTCTAACTACAACAACAACAACAACAACAACAACAACAACAACAACAACAACAGCCATTAATTAATAAAAGGAAGAACAAAGAAAAAAAACACAAATCTTATGTTGCTACGTTAATTATAACAGTAAACAATTTTTAAATGAGTTGGAAAGACAGTTATAGAGAAAGAGAAAGAGAGAGAAAGGGTATATGTTGATGGATTGATTAATATTTTACAAGTCATAAGTTACAGCAAAAAGGAAAGAATTTAAACGTATTTGATTCTTTTTATAAACTTCTTACCAGCAGCATGTCAGCAACTATTGCCCAATTTAAATTTAAAGCTAATTGACCGAAAAACATGAGCAAGTAGGTGGCAATCGTATTGTCGGATACAAATATCATGGCACCCGTCATTAGGGGCACACTCAATATTAATCCAAAGGCGCACAACAATGGATCGGCGTTGGGCAGACGTTTAGCCAACTTCTGTGACAGCACAGAGCCCAACGGTACACCCATAAGGCCGGCTATCATAGTTACGGTGCCAAATTTAAACGACACGCTATCATCAATAAATTCACAAACGAAACGTATGAAATATTTTTTTTTTTTATGTTATGATAAAAAAAACAGATGCGATTTTTGACAAAAAAAAAAAAAAAAAATAAAAAATAAAAAAAAAATTTAAATGATTTTTAGAATATTTCAATAATAATGATAATCGTGAATAAATTAGCGTTCGTACAAGTATCCCAAACTTATAGACATTCCGAATCGTTAGTGGTGGTGTTGATGGTGTTGAAATGGGCAGCACAGCAGTAATAAATACTCCAACATAAATAAATTTACATCAATTCTTACCAACAGTATATCCGCTACTATGGACCAGCCCAGATTTAAGGCCAATTGGGCACCAAACACAAATATCAAACTAAAAGTGACACTGGCTCGTGCTAATGCCAACGCTGCATACACCATTGGGGCTGATACCATTAAGCCGCAGGCACATATATACGGATCAATTTTCTCAATGGTGGGGCGCAGTTTTTGGGCCATCCAGGCACCCAAAGGTACACCAATTGTGCCCGAAACTAGAGCTATTAATCCAAACTTGTACGATACGCTAATAAAAAATATGCCATTACCAACCCACACAAACAAATACCATTTAAATGCACAATCAAGCATACATTCGAAGGTGTAGGGGAAGAGGTATTGTTGGTTGATTGAATTTTTGGAATTGTTCCACTATTCGAATTCATGAGACTTTATTACACTTACTCGTTTTGGGTTAAGTCATCATTGCCCGGCTGCATTCTAAAGCCTAAATACATAAATTTCGGACCCCACCAGGCCAACGCACCCGCCACAAAAGCGACACAAGTAAAACCGCCCGTTGATAACATAAATGAACGATTCTTCACCAAATAACGGATATCTTCGGCGTAGGTTGTGTTAGACATGTGATGGGAACCTTCGCTCTCACCCCGCTCCGGATCTTTAATCATCATTATCAGGATTACAGCCATTATACCCAAAAGGGGTGTGACGCGTAACGCCCAACGCCAATTACCTGCGAAATTTGCTGTTTCTGAGCCTACAATATAGCTGAGGAACAAATCAATAAATAAATCGAATGATATTAAATTAACTGGAAATTAACTGGAAATAAAAGTAATTATTATTAACAACAGAGAGAGTGTGTTTATAAAGGGTCATGTAACGTGTTTTTAAAAAATAATAACAATATAATAATGGTGTGATCAAGATGAAAAAAAAAACAAGGGAAAATGTTATAACGTGGGCAAGCCCCAACTACGTAATACTCTACAACTCGTAATGATTTGGTTTGTCGCATCATAAGTGGCTTTACAGAGATACGGTTAAGAAATGGTCCGATCCGGTCCAAGATCAGAACTTTTCATTTTTAGACTAACTACATACTATAACGGTATTTTTTTTGAAAATTTTGACAATAAATTCTTCCCTTTTTTTTTCATTTTTTATACCTTCACATTAGATGGGGGTACTCTACTAAGTTTGTCAATCCAAAGTATGTATAATATTCTTGATTAGCATCAAAAACTGAGTCGATCTAGACCTGTATGTCTGTCTGTCTGTCTGTTGTTGGCATTCTCACGGGCGTAAATTTTGAAATATTCAGCTAAAATTTTGTACAGTTACTTTTTGTTTTTGCACGTAGATCTCTATTGGTAAAAATGGGCAAAATTGGTCAAGTGCCACGCCCATAATCGGCAAAAATCAATTTATATGCCACAAAAATTGAGCTATGAACTTGAAATTTGGTATGTACATCTACAAATATTAGCTTTGTCGATATGCCAAAAATGGGCGTATTCGGATTACAGACGCGCCCACAATTAATAAAAATCTTTATATCTGCCACAAAAGTTGACCTAGGAACTTGAAATTTGGTATGCGTATACATAGTTATCGCATCTACTGATGTGTCAAAAATGGGCGTGATCGATTTATAGACGCGCCCACAATCTACAAATATCTGCCACAAAAGTTGACCTAAAAACTTGAAATTTGGTGCGCTTATTAAAGGTTAGCCCATCCATGGATATGACAAAAATGGGCACGGTTGAATAACAGACACGCCCACAATTTATAAAAAACCATATTCCACATAAAACTCGACCTGCAAGCTGGTATGTAATACATACACTATTAGAGGGCGAAATATATATATATATATTGCCACACCTACCATTGTGGATGTGGATAGTATTTAAGATTTGGTCTAAGCCAAATTTAGTTTTCTTACTAGTTTTTTTTTTAAACATTATGAATTGTCAAATGAATGGCCACAAAAAGAGTAACTTCTTAAAGGATTGTTATATGGGGAAGGCATTCTAAACATGATTGGATTCAATTCATTGTCAAATGGGATCGTCGCACTAAATAAAAACTGAAACAAATTTGCTTAAAATGCACTACAAACAGCAACAAGATAATTGCCAATCCTCTAAAGATCAATTAAATGTCAATAATTGAAAATGAAAACAACTTTTATTAAATTGACGTGTCGCTAGTGTCAATTTAAATTTATAAATTCATCATATTTCTGTTCGTTTGTTTGTTTGGAGAGTCAGGACAAATTCAATTAATGCAAAAAATTGTTCACTTTAGCAATACGTACCCCAAACCGGAGCCGACTGGTATAGCAAAATAGAAGACAGCCAACATTTTGGAACGTAGATTATGTACAAATAAATCGGATATAATTGTTGGTGCAATTGTACTATACGATGCTTCACCAACACCAACCATGGCACGAAATGTTATGAACCAACCGAAACTGTGCATAAATGATCCCAATAGAGTGGTGGTGGACCACAATAGTACACCGATGCACATAATTAGACGCCGTGAATATCGATCACCCAAATAGCCAAAAACGGGTGCACAGATCATGTATGAGAGAACGAAAGCTGTTTGCAACAGGCCGGCATCATCGTCACCAATTTTGAAATCCTTTTGTATGTCATCCAAAATGCCTGAAATTATATACAAGTAATGTTATATTTATTCTATACTAAACTTGCTTAAATATTGTTAAATTGATTTCCATAAAATTCTACTTTGGGAGACATTTTATACATTTTTTACATAACACGGAGGGTGTGTACGAAGTTTGTTGTTCTGCTCAATATAATCAATTTGGAGATATTCAGCTAAAATTTTGTCCGAAAGTTTCACAAAAATTTAGCTATTGTTGCACAAATTTATAATGATCCCATTTACCTATGTACCAAAAATGGGCGTAAGAGTATAACAGACACGCCTAGAATGGATAAAGATCTTACCGACACAAAAATTGATTCATGAAGTTGGAATTTGATACTTGCAGTAATTATCCCTTCTTCAAAAGTGCCTAAAATTGGCGTGGTCTCATAACAGACACGCCCACAATCTATAAAAAATTATACTCAGCATAAAACTCAGCTTAAAAGCTGATACGTAATACATGCACTATTAGATGGCGTAATCACATTCCTGTCACGCCCCCTACTGTAGATGTAAAGGGTATTTAATATTTGGTTTAAGCCAACTTTATATTTCTTACTTTTTTATTTGTACGTTTGTAAACAACTACAAAATCGTTTAGCTTCCACATCTATAAATAAAAGTTATTTACAGTAATTTTATTGATAATTGTATGTATTTGAAGTATTAGCTAGAATGCTATTTAACCGATTTACACGAGTCAATAATAACTAAATACAACAGCAACAACAACAACAACAAAAATTGTTTACGTATTGATGATTAAATATTTGTCTAATCGCTGATTCATTTATTCCGTTTTTTATCGTGATGGCATATTTCATGCTTAGCTATGCACCACATAGTTTGTGGCTCACCGGTTTTATTTTATTTTTTTTTATATTTTT
This sequence comes from Ornithomya chloropus, assembly GCA_963971445.1. Taxonomy (NCBI): domain Eukaryota; kingdom Metazoa; phylum Arthropoda; class Insecta; order Diptera; family Hippoboscidae; genus Ornithomya; species Ornithomya chloropus. The sequence goes on along the minus strand of OZ020530.1, from coordinate 15,252,853 downwards.
TTCATTCTTTTTTTTCTTCATAAAACATATCGTATGATTTCTACCAACCAATCACTGAACGTGTTTGGGCCGTTGCTTAAACACATACAGCGTGACGTAACATGAAATAAGCACAATAAACTCAATGTTACCAACAACAACAACAACAACAGCAACAGCTAACAACAATTCGCATGAGAAAAGTGTGAAATGGCAAAATATTGAAATCGTATGACTATTTTGTGTGTATGTGTGTGTTTTAAACTGTGTGTGCCTATGTGTACATAAAATATTTGAAAATTTTCTTTTTTGTTTTGTATTTCTGTATTATGTGCTGTTCATTGTGTATAAACAACAACATAAGATAATACATGCTGTATATGCTTGTTTTCATTGGCATTGGTTGGCAGAGGGAAGGCTCGTCACTTGTTGAGACGAGACTTGTACAAAGTAAATATAAATAAAACACTCCACATACAATGATAAATACATATATACATACGTACATATGTATATGAAATCAATTTTTCGATTGAACAAGTTAAAACATGACACTTTGTTTACATTGTGACCATTAGCTACCACTCTCCTCACAGTACGTACACAGCCAAGCAGAAACATTCTTATTACATTCTTCGAAATGTAAACACTGCACATATTCTGTATGGCAAGCAAACAAAGTTTAAAAATCGTATGATCAAAATGAAAAAGGGGGAGGCAGCGACAGAGGTTTACAATTAGGTGTAAATTGAGGACGTTGGATTAATTCTCAGTAATTCTTCAGTAAAGTATAAAATAAATAAAAGCTTATCATTTTAAACTAAATATACAAGTAGATACTACTGAAGGTGAATAAGGTGGAACTAAAAAAGCATTTTACCCCTTTTTTTTATGACAAAGTTAGATAAGTGTCGGCACGTTCAAGTTGATAACACGTCAAGAAATAAATAGAACAAAAATATAACGCATGGACGAGTTATTTATTTGATTTATATATATTTTCTTTGATTTTCTAAATTACTAAAGTTCTGAGAACTACGTGAACATTTGAAAAACCACTCCAAACCATTCCGATGTGAATGTGTTGGCGTGCTAAGCATTTATGGCTGTGCCTCTCACCTTAAGGTCACATTTGTGCACCAGCATGTACATAGTTGTTGTATGTTTAACAAATATTACACTAAAGTATCAGTTTTTTATTATGCGCTTAACCTCTATTAACCTTTGGCGATATGTAAGGGCGATAAAATGTTTCTTATTCCCTCACACCGCACCCTAACTATGTGTATGCCAAGAAAAACTTTTATTTTAAATCATTTATTAGAAAAATTGAAGAAAATATGGCTTTTCTAAGCATTTCATAATTGTTATTAATGGATGGATAAAAGCACTTGCTTTGGATAAAATACAGATGTTTTTGTTTATTACATTTTCGTGATTTTACAACAATTGCAATAAACAGATTGGGTATACGAATCCTACAAATACAAATTTGAAAATGTCCGCAAGTCCATTTATGTAGCGTTTTAAAATTTTCACAATGAATATTTTCTTTTTTTTTGAAGCCAAAAAAAACTGTTTACAATAAAATAATCACCTCACGTTCATTCATGTAATGAGTATTTTTTCTGTTATTTCATGGTCATCTCAAGTAGAGTGAAAACGCTTAAAATTTTTGTTGAACATGTTCTCTATAGCTATACAGAGGTGTAACGGTATTCAATATTTGCTTACATTTTATTTGAAAATGTTCTCTATAGCTGTACGCGAGTGTAACGGTATTCAAACTTCTTACAATCTTATATGTCTGTCACTCCGTCTCAGTGTAGAAATCATTATTCGGGTTGTAAAATTTTGGCCCATCGGGGGTGAGTACTCAAAATTGTAGCCTGAGCTATATATTTCGCTTTTTTATGTTTATTTATTCTTGCTCATCAATGACACTGTTAGGCTTCTGTTGGTTCAGTAATTACTTTTGTTGTTGAACACTTTCTCTATATCATCGCTTTTCCATGTTCAGTGATAAACAATGAAGGTCAATTTTTGCCAGAATACAACGACGTCTGCTAACATTTACGTATTAGATGAAATGGAAAGCATATAATTGGAATTGTTGCAAAACACATACAAACACACATGCACTAAAATAGAAATATATTCGCAATATATGCGATGTCAGTGAATTCATTCATAAATATGTATATACTTCGTTGCCAGTGTTGGTAATATAGCGGTATATTAACACAGTTTTTAATTTTGTCAAAATCATAAAATTAGTACGACAAGCAGAAGGTATAAAAAATGGTTAAAAATGTTAGGCTGTAGGCTTAGGCCGAATCTTGAATACCCATCACCTTAGACTAATTTTTATACCATCCACCTCAGTGATGAGGGTATACTAAGTTTGTTCTTTCGTTTACAACACCCAGAAGGACGGGTCAGAGACGATATAAAGTATATATATTCTTGATCAAAGTCAAAAACTGAGTCAATTTAGACATGTATGTCCATGTGTCCGTCTGTTGTTGACATTCTCACGGGCGTAAATTTTGAGATATTGAGCTGAAATTTTGTACAAACACTTTTAGTTTTTTCACGCAGATAAATATTTAAAATGGGCAAAATCGGATCAGAGCCACAATTGATAAAAATCTATTTATCTGCCACAAAAATTGAGTTATAAACTTGAAATTTCGTATGTACATCTATGAATATTAGCTTCATCGGTATGCCAAAAATGGGCGTATTCGGATTACAGACACGCCCACAATCTAAAATAAAAGTTGACCTAGGAGCTTGAAATTTGGAACGCGTATACATAGTTATCCCATTCACTGATGTGCCAAAAATGGGCGTGATCGAATTTCAGACACGCCCACAATTTACAAAAAACTATATTCACTTAGACTTTAAGATTGATCAAGAGTATATATATATTGGGTAGGGTATCTAATGCTTTCTTCTAAGTATTCTAAATGTTTTGGCAAAGTGAGGGGACCCCCCGCCCCAGTGATGGGATAAAAATGATATTTTTACATCGAAAGAAAGAGTGACAGAGATATATGTTTAATTGACGGAACACAATATTTTTAACCTAATTATAACTAATTTAAAACGCTTCGCCTGAAAGTGCCGTTATTCACATTATTATTGCAACGCTCGTTATTTTAAATAAACGTTTATCATTAAACGCTAGTTTTTAAGCCATTTTTCTTCTCTCAACAAGTACTGCTGTAAAGATCGTTAAGGTTATGTCATATTTAAAGTGACACGTACTTATCTTTTAATGACACCTACATATTCTGCATGGTTAAATAGACGCCTCAGTAATATTTTTCTGTGCGGGTTTGTACAATTTTTTAATACCAACACATGCTGGCTCGTGTACAGCACACTTTTCAAAGTAGGGCAGTAAAAAAGAGAACAAATTATACATAAAAAGAAAAAAAAACAAGATAGAAAAGTTCGGTTAAGACCGAAGCTTAAATATTCTATACCTTCTATAACCCTCTAAAAAATAAGTTCAATTGCATTAAATCGTAGCGTGTATATTATTATTCAGATCATTTTTAAACAACAAGTAGTGTTTTTTTTTTAAATATAGTCGTTTGCGTTATTCAATCACGCCCATTTTTGGCACGGTACCACTTATATATATACCAAATTTCAACTTGATGGGCATAGTATTGTGCGATATATAATTTTTTAAAGATACAATTTTTTTCGAGGTATGTTGAAAATTTTGTTTATTGTGGGCGTGTCTCTTAACCGATTTTATCCAATTTCAATACGAAATAGCAAAATTGAACTAAGAATACGTATGCAAAGTTTCAATTTGATATCTCAAAAATTACGACCGTGAGAGTGCCAACAATAGACGGACATGTCTCAAACGATTTCTCTTTTCATGCTGATTAAGAATATATATGGTTTGTAGGGTCTCCGAGGCTTCCTTCGATGTGTTGTAAACGGATGATCAAAATGAATATACCCTCCTCCCTAAGGTGGCCTCTGGCCACTTGTAGGCACTGTATCAGTATCAGACATTCCCTGCTTTTAGCTCCATCCATTAAATTAATATATATTTGGACGTGTTTAGTCGGTAATTAGTGTTTTGTTAAGTGTTTTCAGCGAAACTTTCCAAATCTTATATTGAGCGTGAACAGAGTGCATGCTAAAGCAATGTGCAAGTGTTGTGCACAACGCCAAAGTAAAAGTCACTTTCTACAGCAATTCTAAAATTCAGTGAACTCCTGAGTACACTTACCGGCTATAGTGAAACGGTC